>OV277867.1:74783547-80463547 GCA_922989275.2 Gari tellinella | reverse complement strand
TAACCCTAACCCTAACCCTAACCCTAACCCTAACCCTAACCCTAACCCTAACCCTAACCCTAACCCTAACCCTAACCCTAACCCTAACCCTAACCCTAACCCTAACCCTAACCCTAACCCTAACCCTAACCCTAACCCTAACCCTAACCCTAACCCTAACCCTAACCCTAACCCTAACCCTAACCCTAACCCTAACCCTAACCCTAACCCTAACCCTAACCCTAACCCTAACCCTAACCCTAACCCTAACCCTAACCCTAACCCTAACCCTAACCCTAACCCTAACCCTAACCCTAACCCTAACCCTACCCTAACCCTAACCCTAACCCTAACCCTAACCCTAACCCTAACCCTAACCCTAACCCTAACCCTAACCCTAACCCTAACCCTAACCCTAACCCTAACCCCAACCCTAACCCTAACCCTAACCCTAACCCTAACCCTAACCCTAACCCTAACCCTAACCCTAACCCTAACCCTAACCCTAACCCTAACCCTAACCCTAACCCTAACCCTAACCCTAACCCTAACCCTAACCCTAACCCTAACCCTAACCCTAACCCTAACCCTAACCCTAACCCTAACCCTAACCCTAACCCTAACCCTAACCCTAACCCTAACCCTAACCCTAACCCTAACCCTAACCCTAACCCTAACCCTAACCCTAACCCTAACCCTAACCCTAACCCTAACCCTAACCCTAACCCTAACCCTAACCCTAACCCTAACCCTAACCCTAACCCTAACCCTAACCCTAACCCTAACCCTAACCCTAACCCTAACCCTAACCCTAACCCTAACCCTAACCCTAACCCTAACCCTAACCCTAACCCTAACCCTAACCCTAACCCTAACCCTAACCCTAACCCTAACCCTAACCCTAACCCTAACCCTAACCCTAACCCTAACCCTAACCCTAACCCTAACCCTAACCCTAACCCTAACCCTAACCCTAACCCTAACCCTAACCCTAACCCTAACCCTAACCTAACCCTAACCCTAACCCTAACCCTAACCCTAACCCTAACCTAACCCTAACCCTAACCCTAACCCTAACCCTAACCCTAACCCTAACCCTAACCCTAACCCTAACCCTAACCCTAACCCTAACCCTAACCTAACCCTAACCCTAACCCTAACCCTAACCCTAACCCTAACCCTAACCCTAACCCTAACCCTAACCCTAACCCTAACCCTAACCCTAACCCTAACCCTAACCCTAACCCTAACCCTAACCCTAACCCTAACCCTAACCCTAACCCTAACCCTAACCCTAACCCTAACCCTAACCCTAACCCTAACCCTAACCCTAACCCTAACCCTAACCCTAACCCTAACCCTAACCCTAACCCTAACCCTAACCCTAACCCTAACCCTAACCCTAACCCTAACCCTAACCCTAACCCTAACCCTAACCCTAACCCTAACCCTAACCCTAACCCTAACCCTAACCCTAACCCTAACCCTAACCCTAACCCTAACCCTAACCCTAACCCTAACCCTAACCCTAACCCTAACCCTAACCCTAACCCTAACCCTAACCCTAACCCTAACCCTAACCCTAACCCTAACCCTAACCCTAACCCTAACCCTAACCCTAACCCTAACCCTAACCCTAACCCTAACCCTAACCCTAACCCTAACCCTAACCCTAACCCTAACCCTAACCCTAACCCTAACCCTAACCCTAACCCTAACCCTAACCCTAACCCTAACCCTAACCCTAACCCTTACCCTAACCCTAACCCTAACCCTAACCCTAACCCTAACCCTAACCCTAACCCTAACCCTAACCCTAACCCTAACCCTAACCCTAACCCTAACCCTAACCCTAACCCTAACCCTAACCCTAACCCTAACCCTAACCCTAACCCTAACCCTAACCCTAACCCTAACCCTAACCCTAACCCTAACCCTAACCCTAACCCTAACCCTAACCCTAACCCTAACCCTAACCCTAACCCTAACCCTAACCCTAACCCTAACCCTAACCCTAACCCTAACCCTAACCCTAACCCTAACCCTAACCCTAACCCTAACCCTAACCCTAACCCTAACCCTAACCCTAACCCTAACCCTAACCCTAACCCTAACCCTAACCCTAACCCTAACCCTAACCCTAACCCTAACCCTAACCCTAACCCTAACCCTAACCCTAACCCTAACCCTAACCCTAACCCTAACCCTAACCCTAACCCTAACCCTAACCCTAACCCTAACCCTAACCCTAACCCTAACCCTAACCCTAACCCTAACCCTAACCCTAACCCTAACCCTAACCCTAACCCTAACCCTAACCCTAACCCTAACCCTAACCCTAACCCTAACCCTAACCCTAACCCTAACCCTAACCCTAACCCTAACCCTAACCCTAACCCTAACCCTAACCCTAACCCTAACCCTAACCCTAACCCTAACCCTAACCCTAACCCTAACCCTAACCCTAACCCTAACCCTAACCCTAACCCTAACCCTAACCCTAACCCTAACCCTAACCCTAACCCTAACCCTAACCCTAACCCTAACCCTAACCCTAACCCTAACCCTAACCCTAACCCTAACCCTAACCCTAACCCTAACCCTAACCCTAACCCTAACCCTAACCCTAACCCTAACCCTAACCCTAACCCTAACCCTAACCCTAACCCTAACCCTAACCCTAACCCTAACCCTAACCCTAACCCTAACCCTAACCCTAACCCTAACCCTAACCCTAACCCTAACCCTAACCCTAACCCTAACCCTAACCCTAACCCTAACCCTAACCCTAACCCTAACCCTAACCCTAACCCTAACCCTAACCCTAATTAGGATAATCACCCCAACCCCAGGGTCCCCCATAGACCATTTAACCCTAGGGGTACTTCTAACATGGGGTTAAGGATGGTTTTTAGATATCAAGTAGGGATTTATATCTAACAAGGATCGTAATACAGTCTGTGTTTAACCACGGCTTAGTTTGGTCATGGGGTTAAAAAAATATTCAACTTAACCCCAATGCTATTTAAGAAACGGGGTTATTGTTGAGAAGTATCACGTACGTAGTTAGATATACGTATCTCTAGACGTTTTTGGCGATATTTTGATATCTAGTTTCCCTAGAAAAAGTTAGAAAGTTAGACCAAAAAATGGGGTATAGGTCTAACCCTAGGTCTGTACTACATGAATCTCAGTATTATGTGGGGTTAGGGTCAACTTTGTTATTCTTGTGAGATAAGGGAAAACCTTTTGCAGGGATGAAATTAGGCGCAAAAAAAGGCTAACCATGTTTTAAAATCAGTGCTAGTGCTATTTAAAAGTGCTAACCCTAGGCAAAAAGTTT
This sequence comes from Gari tellinella, assembly GCA_922989275.2. Lineage (NCBI taxonomy): Eukaryota > Metazoa > Mollusca > Bivalvia > Cardiida > Psammobiidae > Gari > Gari tellinella. Next base: position 80,460,225 of record OV277867.1, on the reverse strand, counting down.
TTGGGGTTATTGGGGTCTAAATGGGGACCCAAGTGGGTCCCCCAGTTAAGGAAAAATGGCTAAAAAATGTCATTTTTGGGCGTTTTATTGCGTTGAAACCAGGATTACTTTAAAGAGCGTTAAAAGTTAGGGAATACGTATTTTTTACCTTAATCGTAGTCCCTCAAATAAAGGGTTAGGGTTAAGATTAAACATTTTTAAAAAAAAGTTGAAGTCAGACACCCCTACCTAATATGGATACTCATATCTTTTGAACTAGGTGGAAATTCCATAATCTGAGTTCATATTTCTGGAAACGGAACTCTAAACTCAAGATACAGATAGTAGCTCATGGGAACTCGGCGTTTTAGTCACCTAGCTTGACCTCCGAACATGACCAAAAAGTGACAAAAATGACTCCTTGACCCCTACCTACTTTGATTTTTTTTTTGAGCTCTGTTTAAAGCTTCATTGAGCTCAGACTCAGAAGAACTGAAAATAAGGCTTATATGTACTGATATGTGGTTAGAAAATCCATATTTAAGAACGTTCTTGGCCACTCTATTATGTCTAACTCAAAACAGGGTCAAAAATTGGGTTAGGGTTAGTGTTTCGGCTGTCATAACTTCGTTAAATGGAACATCTCGATATAAGTGAGACTTGCTGAGGCTAGAACAGACATTTTTGAGCAGCCTAGCGCTTATTTTAGAGCTCTAAGGTGTCTATAAATATATTTTTTGAATTTTCAAATAAGGTCACCCTATCTCCACCTAGGGTTAGGGTTGGGGTTTGGGGGACCCATAGACCATAAATGTTATGAGATGATCTGGAGCTACACTGTTTGCTAATACCTACATAAACTATGCATTTCCTTGTAGCCCGGACCCTTCTGAACAACCTTTGTTCTTTCACTTATATAGAAATATGGCTCTAGGACAGGCTATACCTGCCCGAAACACACCACCCCCCTCTGTCCTGCATTCGGACTTAGGTTATTCTATGAAAACAGCCAAATCAGAGGGGGTGGGGCTTTTGGGACAAGAATACTGAGACTCACAGCCATATTTTTAATAAGGTCAAAGAATAAAAGTTGTTCAGAACATACAGCTCTACAACATATCTGAGGCCCGGGTACTTAGAACCCACCAACCGGGTCTTGCACGGGCTCGAACCTTGGTCTTTGACCATAGTGGGACCATAAACCCCAAAGTCTTTTTTTCTATTTTTAAGGCCTAAAGACACCTAGATAAATCATTTATACACCCCCTCTGAAAATTTGAGCGGTATCCAACAACCCCTTAGGGTCCTACTGGGGATCGGACTGAGGTCACCCCATATCATTTGGATCATTGGAACAAGGTTAAAGTACTTTTCGGCCACATTTCTAAATATATCAAAGAACAAATGTTGTTCAGAGAGTCAAACTCTACATTATAGTCGAAAACCGGGTTATTCTAACGCCTTTTTTTTTTTTTTTTTTTTGAGTCTAAGGGGTACCCCTTAGAGTTTTCTTGAAAAAAATAAAAGTTTTTCTAACAGTTTCTTTGGTTTGTTTCAAGTTCATATAGGCCCAGTAACCCTAAAAAACACTTTTAAAGCAAACTGTCTATTCCTTAAGGCGCCTTTTGCTTTACTTTCAGTCTACTTTATATAGGAAAAATCAGAAGGGCTTTGGGGACAAAAATAATGTGACCCACAGCCACATTTTTAATAAAGTCAAAGAATAAAAGATGTTCAGAACATCCAGCTCTACAACATATCTGAGGCCAAGGTACTTAGAACCCACCGACCGGGTCCTACAGAGACTCGAACTTTGGTCTCTGATCATGGTTGGACCATAAACCCCTAAGTATTTTTTTGTATTTTTTAGGCATAGAGTCACCTAAATAAATCATTTATACACATCCCCTGAAAATTTGAGCGGTATCCAACAACCCTTAGGGTCCTACTGGGGATCGGACTTAGGTCACACTATAACGTTAAAGTACTGGTTTAGGGGTGGTCTTTTGGGACAATAATAATGAGACTCACAGCCACATTTTAAATAATGTCAAAGAATAAAAGATGTTTAGAACACCCATCTTTACAACATATCTGAGGCCTAGGTACTTAGAACCCACCGACCGGGTCTTTACAGGGACTCAAACCTTGGTCTCTGACAAGGTTGGACCATAAACCCCGAAGTATATTTTTTTATTTTTTAGGCATAGAGTTACCTAGATAAATCATTTATACACATCCCCTGAACATTTGAGCGGTATCCAACAACCCTAAGGGTCCTACTGGGGATCGGACTTAGGTCACCCTATAACGTTAAAGTAAATGGTTTAGGGGTGTTCTTTTGGGACAAGATTAATGTGACTCAGAGCCACATTTTTAATAAGGTCTAAGAATAAATGTTGTTCAGAACATCCAACTCTACAACATATCACAGGCCTAGATTTTTAGAACCCACTAACCGAGTTGAACACGGACTCGAACTTTGGTCTCTAATCATGGTGTGAATATAACCCTTTAGGCCGGTTTTTTTAAATAGGTCAAAGAACAAATGTTGTTCAGAACATCCAGATAAGACTAACCATGTAGGTTTTAAGCTTTCAGATACTCTCAGAAAAAATACTATATCGCCTTTAAATTCCTTCTTTATTTTAACGGGTCCCCCAATAGACCATACCATAAAACTACTAAGTTGGATATAAGTATAAGGAGCCACTTTTTTAATTAAGTCTAAGAACAAAACATGTTCAGAACACCCAGCTTAAAAGAAACATACAGGTTTAAAGCTCTCAGATACTCTCCAAAAAAATACTAGATCACATTAAAATTCCTTCTTTATTTTAATGGGTCCCCCAATAGACCATACCAAAAACTACAAAGTTGGATAATAAGTTAAGGAGCCACTTTTTTAATTAGATCTAAGAACAAAACATGTTCAGAACACCCAGCTTAAAAGAAACATACAGGTTTAAAGCTCACAGATACTCTCAATAAAAATACTATATCACTTTAAAATTCCTTCTTTATTCTAATGGGTCCCCCAATAGACCAGGGCTGGGTCCCCCTATAGACCAGGGTCCCCCGCCTAGACCATTTCTTGGGTCCCCGACCTAGACCGTGTCCCCAGATAGACCATATTTGGGTCCCCGAAAACCCTACTAACCCTAACCCTAACCCTAACCCTAACCCTAACCCTAACCCTAACCCTAACCCTAACCCTAACCCTAACCCTAACCCTAACCCTAACCCTAACCCTAACCCTAACCCTAACCCTAACCCTAACCCTAACCCTAACCCTAACCCTAACCCTAACCCTAACCCTAACCCTAACCCTAACCCTAACCCTAACCCTAACCCTAACCCTAACCCTAACCCTAACCCTAACCCTAACCCTAACCCTAACCCCTAACCCTAACCCTACCCCTAACCCTAACCCTAACCCTAACCCTAACCCTACCCCTAACCCTAACCCTAACCCTAACCCTAACCCTAACCCTAACCCTAACCCTAACCCCTAACCCTAACCCTAACCCTAACCCTAACCCTAACCCTAACCCTAACCCTAACCCTAACCCTAACCCTAACCCTAACCCTAACCCTAACCCTAACCCTAACCCTAACCCTAATTAGGGTTGTTACCCTAACCCTGGGGTCCCCCGGAGCCCATTTAACCCTATGATAGGTTCTAACATAGGGTTAAGGAGGGTTTTTAGATATCAAGTAGGGTTTTATATCTAACAACGATCGTAAAACAGTCTGGTTAAAAGCCTGGCTTAGTTTGGTCATTGGGTTTTGAAAATTTTAAATTTAACCCTATGGAGTTCTAAACACAGGGTTTTTGTTGAGCAGTATTACGTTTGTTGTTAGATATACGTATCTCTAGACGTTTTTGGCGTTTAATTGATATCTAGTTTCCCTAGAAAAAGTTAGAAAGTTAGACCAAAAAATGGGGTATAGGTGTAACCCTAGCTAACCCTAACATGAATCTCAGTATTACCTGGGGTTAGGGTCAACTTTTTTATTCTTGTGAGATAAGGGAAAACCTTTTGCAGGGATGAAATTAGGCGTAAAATAAGCCTAACCCTGTTTTAAAATCAGTGCTAGTGCTATTTAAAAGTGCTAACCCTAGGCAAAAAGTTTTTTGTGCTCTTTGGGGACCTAAGTGGGTCCCCCGGTTAACGAAAAATGGCCAAAAAATGTCATTTTTAGGCGTTTTATTGCGTTGAAACCAGGATTACTTTTGAGAGCGTTAAAAGTTAGGGTATACGTATTTTTTACCTTAATCGTAGTCCCTCAAATAAAGAAATTAAGTTAAGATTAAAATTGTTTTCAAAAAGTTGGAAGTCATACCCCCCTACCTAATATGGATACTCATATCTCTTGAACTAGGTAGAAATTCCATAATCTGAGTTCATATTTCTGTTAACTGAACTCTAAACTCAATATACAGGTAGTAGCTCATGGGAACTCGGCGTTTTAAGCACCTAGCTTGACCTCCGAAAATGACCAAAATTGACAAAAAATGACTCCTTGACCCCTACCTACTTTGACTTTTATTTTTTAGCTCTGTTTAAAGCTTCTCTGAGCTCAGGCTCAGAAGAACTGATAATAAGGCTTATATGTACTGATATGTAGTTAGAAAATCCATATTTAAGAACGTTCTTGGCCACTCTGTTATGTCGAACTCAAAACAGGGTCAAAATTTGGGTTAACTATAGAGTTCCGCTGTCATAACTTCGTTAAATGGAACATCTCGATATAAGTGAGACTTGCTTAGGCTAGAATAGACATTTTTGAGCAGCCTAGCGCTTATTTTAGAGCTCTAAGGTGCCTATAAATATTTTTTTTGAATTTTGAAATAAGGTCACCCTATCTCCACCTAGGGTTAGGGTTAGGGTTTGGGGGGACCCAGAGCCCATATATGTTATGAGATGATCTGGAGCTACACTGTTTGCTAATACCTACATAAGCTATGCATTTCCTTGGAGCCCGGACCCTTCTGAACAACCTTTGCTCTTACACTTATATAGAAATATGGCTCTAGGACAGGCTATACCTGCCCGAAACACACCACCCCCCTCTGTCCTGCATTCGGACTTAGGTTATTCTATGAAAACAGCCAAATCAGAGGGGGTGGGGCTTTTGGGACAAGAATACTGAGACTCACAGCCATATTTTTAATAAGGTCAAAGAATAAAAGTTGTTCAAATAATAGAGCTCTACAACATATGTGAGGCCTGGGTACTTCGAACCCACCAACCGGGTCTGGCACGGGCTCGAACCTTGGTCTTTGACCATAGTGTGACCATAAACCCCAAAGTTTTTTTTTCAATTTTTAAGGCCTAAAGACACCTAGATAAATCATTTATACACCCCCTCTAAAAATTTGAGCGGTATCCAACAACCCCTTGGGGTCCTACTGGGGATCGGACTGAGGTCACCCCATATCATTTGGATCATTGGAACAAGTTTAAAGTACTTTCCGGCCACATTTCTAGTTAAATCAAAGAACAAATGTTGTTCAGAGAGTCAAACTCTACATTATAGTCGAAGACCGGGTCATTCTAACGACTTTTATTTTTTTATTTTTTTTAGTCTAAGGGGTACCCCTTAGAGTTTTCTTGAAAAAAATCAAAGTTTTTCTAACAGTTTCTTTGGTTTGATTCAAGTTCATATAGGCCCAGTAACCCTAAAAAACACTTTTAAAGTAAACTGTCTGTTCCTTAAGGCGCCTTTTGCTTTACTTTCAGTCTACTTTATATAGGAAAACAACAGAAGGGCTTTGGGGACAAGAATAATGTGACTCACAGCCACATTTTTAATAAGGTCTAAGAATAAAAGATGCTCAGAACATCCAGCTCTACAACATATCAGAGGCCAAGGTACTTAGAACCCACCGACCGGGTCTTACAGAGACTCGAACTTTGGTCTCTGATCATGGTTGGACCATAAACCCCTAAGTATTTTTTTGTATTTTTTAGGCATAGAGTCACCTAGATAAATCATTTATACACACCCCCTGAACATTTGAGCGGTATCCAACAACCTTAAGGGCCCTACTAGGGATCGGACTTAGGTCACCCTATAACGTTAAAGTACTGGTTTAGGGGTGGTCTTTTGGGACAAGAATAGTGAGACTCACAGATACATTTTTAATAAGGTCAAAGAATAAAAGTTGTTTAGAACACCCAGTTCTGCAACATATCTGAGGTCTGGGTACTTAGAACCCATCGACCGGGTCTTTACAGGGACTCAAACCTTGGTCTCTGATAAGGTTGGACCATAAACCCCGAAGTATTTTTTATAATTTTTTAGGCATAAAGTCACCTAAATAAATCATTTATACACACCCCCTGAACATTTGAGCGGTATCCAACAACCCTAAGGGTCCTACTGGGGATCGGACTTAGGTCACCCTATAACGTTAAAGTAACTGGTTTAGGGGTGTTCTTTTGGGACAAGATTACTGTGACTCAGAGCCACATTTTTAATAAGGTCAAAGAATAAAAGTTGTTCAGAACATCCAACTCTACAACATATCACAGGCCTAGATTTTTAGAACCTACTAACCGAGTTGAACACGGACTCGAACTTAGGTCTCTTATCATGATGTGAATATAACCCTTTAGGCCGGTTTTTTTTAAATAGGTCAAAGAACAAATGTTGTTCAGAACAACCAGATAAGGCTAACCCTGCATATTTTAAGCTTTCAGATACTCTCAGAAAAAAGACTATATCGCCTTTAAATTCCTTCTTTATTTTAATGGGTCCCCCAATAGCCCCTACCTAAAACTACAAAGTCAGATTAAAAATATAAGGAGCCACTTTTTTAATTAAGTCAAAGAACAAAACATGCTAAGAACAACCAGCTTAAATGAAACATACAGGTTTAAAGCTCTCAGATACTCTCAATAAAAATACTATATCACATTTAAATTCCTTCTTTATTTTAACGGGTCCCCCAATAGCCCATACCAAAACCTACAAAGTGAGATTAAAAATATAAGGGGCCACTTTTTTAATTAAGTCAAAGAACAAAACATGTTCAGAACACCCAGCTTAAAAGAAACATACAGGTTTAAAGCTCCCAGATACTCTCAATAAAAATACTATATCACATTTAAATTCCTTCTTTATTCTAATGGGTCCCCCAATAACCCATGGTTGGGTCCCCCTATATCCCGGGTCCCCGACCGAGCTCATCACTTGGGTCCCCCTCTTAGCCCAGGTCCCTCAATAGCACAGTCTGGGGGGACCCAAACGGGCTCCCAACCCTAACCCTAACCCTAACCCTAACCCTAACCCTAACCCTAACCCTAACCCTAACCCTAACCCTAACCCTAACCCTAACCCTAACCCTAACCCTAACCCTAACCCTAACCCTAACCCTAACCCTAACCCTAATTAGGGTTGTTACCCTAACCCTGGGGTCCCCCGGAGCCCATTTAACCCTATGATAGGTTCTAACATAGGGTTAAGGAGGGTTTTTAGATATCAAGTAGGGTTTTATATCTAACAACGATCGTAAAACAGTCTGGTTAAAAGCCTGGCTTAGTTTGGTCATTGGGTTTTGAAAATTTTAAATTTAACCCTATGGAGTTCTAAACACAGGGTTTTTGTTGAGCAGTATTACGTTTGTTGTTAGATATACGTATCTCTAGACGTTTTTGGCGTTTAATTGATATCTAGTTTCCCTAGAAAAAGTTAGAAAGTTAGACCAAAAAATGGGGTATAGGTGTAACCCTAGCTAACCCTAACATGAATCTCAGTATTACCTGGGGTTAGGGTCAACTTTTTTATTCTTGTGAGATAAGGGAAAACCTTTTGCAGGGATGAAATTAGGCGTAAAATAAGCCTAACCCTGTTTTAAAATCAGTGCTAGTGCTATTTAAAAGTGCTAACCCTAGGCAAAAAGTTTTTTGTGCTCTTTGGGGACCTAAGTGGGTCCCCCGGTTAACGAAAAATGGCCAAAAAATGTCATTTTTAGGCGTTTTATTGCTTTGAAACCAGGATTACTTTTGAGAGCGTTAAAAGTTAGGGTATACGTATTTTTTACCTTAATCGTAGTCCCTCAAATAAAGAAATTAAGTTAAGATTAAAATTGTTTTCAAAAAGTTGGAAGTCATACCCCCCTACCTAATATGGATACTCATATCTCTTGAACTAGGTAGAAATTCCATAATCTGAGTTCAAATTTCTGTTAACTGAACTCTAAACTCAATATACAGGTAGTAGCTCATGGGAACTCGGCGTTTTAAGCACCTAGCTTGACCTCCGAAAATGACCAAAATTGACAAAAAATGACTCCTTGACCCCTACCTACTTTGACTTTTTTCTTTAGCTCTGTTTAAAGCTTCTCTGAGCTCAGGCTCAGAAGAACTGATAATAAGGCTTATATATACTGATATGTAGTTAGAAAATCCATATTTAAGAACGTTCTTGGCCACTCTGTTATGTCGAACTCAAAACAGGGTCAAAATTTGGGTTAACTATAGAGTTCCGCTGTCATAACTTCGTTAAATGGAACATCTCGATATAAGTGAGACTTGCTTAGGCTAGAATAGACATTTTTTAGCAGCCTAGCGCTTATTTTAGAGCTCTAAGGTGCCTATAAATATTTTTTTTGAATTTTTAAATAAGGTCACCCTATCTCCACCTAGGGTTAGGGTTAGGGTTTGGGGGGACCCAGAGCCCATATATGTTATGAGATGATCTGGAGCTACACTGTTTGCTAATACCTACATAAGCTATGCATTTCCTTGGAGCCCGGACCCTTCTGAACAACCTTTGTTCTTACACTTATGTAGAAATATGGCTCTAGGACAGGCTATACCTGCCCGAAACACACCACCCCCCTCTGTCCTGCATTCGGACTTAGGTTATTCTATGAAAACAGCCAAATCAGAGGGGGTGGGGCTTTTGGGACAAGAATACTGAGACTCACAGCCATATTTTTAATAAGGTCAAAGAATAAAAGTTGTTCCAATAATAGAGCTCTACAACATATGTGAGGCCTGGGTACTTCGAACCCACCAACCGGGTCTTGCACGGGCTCGAACCTTGGTCTTTGACCATAGTGTGAACATAAACCCCAAAGTCTTTTTTTCAATTTTTAAGGCCTAAAGACACCTAGATAAATTATTTATACACCCCCTCTGAAAATTTGAGCGGTATCCAACAACCCCTTGGGGTCCTACTGGGGATCGGACTGAGGTCACCCCATATCATTTGGATCATTGGAACAAGTTTAAAGTACTTTCCGGCCACATTTCTAGTTAAATCAAAGAACAAATGTTGTTCAGAGAGTCAAACTCTACATTATAGTCGAAAACCGGGTCATTCTAACGACTTTTATTTTTTTATTTTTTTTAGTCTAAGGGGTACCCCTTAGAGTTTTCTTGAAAAAAATCAAAGTTTTTCTAACAGTTTCTTTGGTTTGATTCAAGTTCATATAGGCCCAGTAACCCTAAAAAACACTTTTAAAGTAAACTGTCTGTTCCTTAAGGCGCCTTTTGCTTTACTTTCAGTCTACTTTATATAGGAAAACAACAGAAGGGCTTTGGGGACAAGAATAATGTGACTCACAGCCACATTTTTAATAAGGTCTAAGAATAAAAGATGTTCAAAACATCCAGCTCTACAACATATCAGAGGCCAGGGTACTTAAAACCCACCGACCGGGACTTACAGAGACTCGAACTTTGGTCTCTGATCATGGTTGGACCATAAACCCCTAAGTATTTTTTTGTATTTTTTAGGCATAGAGTCACCTAGATAAATCATTTATACACACCCCCTGAACATTTGAGCGGTATCCAACAACCTTTAGGGCCCTACTGGGGATCGGACTTAGGTCACCCTATAATGTTAAAGTACTGGTTTAGGGGTGGTCTTTTGGGACAAGAATAGTGAGACTCACAGATACATTTTTAATAAGGTCAAAGAATAAAAGTTGTTTAGAACACCCATCTCTGCAACATATCTGAGGCCTGGGTACTTAGAACCCATCGACCGGGTCTTTACAGGGACTCAAACCTTGGTCTCTGATAAGGTTGGACCATAAACCCCGAAGTATTTTTTATAATTTTTAAGGCATATAGTCACCTAAATAAATCATTTATACACACCCCCTGAACATTTGAGCGGTATCCAACAACCCTAAGGGTCCTACTGGGGATCGGACTTAGGTCACCCTATAACGTTAAAGTAACTGGTTTAGGGGTGTTCTTTTGGGACAAGATTAATGTGACTCAAAGCCACATTTTTAATAAGGTCAAAGAATAAAAGTTGTTCAGAACATCCAACTCTACAACATATCACAGGCCTAGATTTTTAGAACCCACTAACCGAGTTGAACACGGACTCGAACTTAGGTCTCATATCATGATGTGAATATAACCCTTTAGGCCGTTTTTTTTTAAATAGGTCAAAGAACAAATGTTGTTCAGAACAACCAGATAAGGCTAACCCTGCATATTTTAAGCTTTCAGATACTCTCAGAAAAAAGACTATATCGCCTTTAAATTCCTTCTTTATTTTAATGGGTCCCCCAATAGCCCCTACCTAAAACTACAAAGTCAGATTAAAAATATAAGGAGCCACTTTTTTAATTAAGTCAAAGAACAAAACATGCTCAGAACAACCAGCTTAAATGAAACATACAGGTTTAAAGCTCTCAGATACTCTCAATAAAAATACTATATCACATTTAAATTCCTTCTTTATTTTAACGGGTCCCCCAATAGCCCATACCAAAACCTACAAAGTGAGATTAAAAATATAAGGGGCCACTTTTTTAATTAAGTCAAAGAACAAAATATGTTCAGAACACCCAGCTTAAAAGAAACATACAGGTTTAAAGCTCCCAGATACTCTCAATAAAAATACTATATCACATTTAAATTCCTTCTTTATTCTAATGGGTCCCCCAATAACCCATGGTTGGGTCCCCCTATATCCCGGGTCCCCGACCGAGCTCATCACTTGGGTCCCCCTCTTAGCCCAGGTCCCTCAATAGCACAGTCTGGGGGGACCCAAACGGGCTCCCAACCCTAACCCTAACCCTAACCCTAACCCTAACCCTAACCCTAACCCTAACCCTAACCCTAACCCTCATTTGGTGTCGTTGAAGAGAAGGAGCGCTGTATAAAACATGTGCACTATAAATGATTTTATGACCATGCACAATGGTGACTACAGAGGAAGATACGTTTTTAACATCATGGAGCTAGATCTGACGATGTGTTGCTCGGGTCTTAAAAGACAAGGGGAACTAATCGTTCGGAACATGTTTACAAAACTAAACGTAATAACATCCCTCTTCTCTGTCATTTGATATCGAGGATATACAGATGACTTATGTACACGAGTTATTTAACACCTATACTGTCTTTCCCCGAGTTCAATTGTAATTTGCAAAAACAAATAGTTTGGATCCTGATCAGATGCCGCGTGACGCGGCGTCTGATTTTAAAAAGCAGATGACATCATTAGAAGTCAGCAGTTTCATGAAGCTCTTAGTACACGACTTCATTTACTGACACTAAGACGTTGTTTCAGGTGAATGGCAGGTACATATTTACAAAAGTTCGCAAGCAAAGCGCATAAGTGTATGTCACAATGTTTGTAATCTTACATAACTAACCGGCGGACGTTGTCGAAGGGTAAAGCGCCCGATTATGACGTCCTTCGGATGCGACTCCATAAACCGAGGTCCTTTATGTATCAGTGCTTTGCACTAGGCATCTAAACGAACCAGATACCTCTTTCGATAATAAGAATAAGGCATCGCGCACGGATTATCTGTATCCGCGCCCCACTCTCTATAGGGCGTCCACTTAGCCCATAGATGGCTGAAACGGACGTTAACGAAGAAACTTAACTGTGCTTATAACCACACTTAAACTAGTCACATGCGTATAAATAAACATTGTTGTTTCCCTCATTTAAGCTATAATAAAGGCCAGCTAATGTACATATGCAGAGACTATTACACTACATGTATTTCTTGATCTTGATCCTCACTCAAACACAACATAAAGTGATGACAACGCATATCAAATAAATTAAAAATGTTGTTTAAAGAAAACGAGTGCCTTTGCAATAATAACATTATATTAACATTCCTCTCGAATGAAATGTAAAATTTAAAAAGCACGTATATACAAAGTTTTCTCACCTCTCGGACAGAGGTATCCCGCAATCTAGGGTGTGTGAGATTATAAGAATCCACCATGAGTGTTGATGTAGGATAGGAATTTTCTGACCCGAGGGGAAGAAAACTCCTATCCTACATCAACAAAACGAATGGTGGGTTTTTCTCCCATTTAAATCATTAAAACATAATGCAAATAACTAAATAAATGCATTTTGTGCGGAGCCTCGTGTTTCTAAAATATCTTCAAACCTCGGGTGGGATATCCTTATCTGACACTAACGGTGGTGTTAGATTCACTATATCCTACCTCCTGCTAAATCCTAGACATCCCATTGGACAGCCGAGGTCACGAGAAGACCCGATTATAATCATACAGGGTCAGTAAGATGCCTCAAATCATATAGTAAATTACCTTGCTTGAAGCCTTATGGATTTCTCCAACATATGGAAATATTCTTTGTTTATCCGAATATAAGTTTTAGATATGCATACAGATAATTTATCCTTTATAATGCCGAAATTCTAATTATTAGTAAGTTTAATAACAATAAAAACAATAGAAAATATATAAAAGTGTTACTGAGTCACTATTAAAGGGACGTAATTCATATAGTTAATTATATCATAAGTTTAAACAAAAACACCTTTGTTTAGACTTGTAACACCTTTAACGTGTTCTAAAAGCGTATATTTATTGAGTAAATGGTTAAAAAATAGATCAATAATAGAAAAGTATGCAAAATGATACGTGTAGAAAATTATAGATTTTAAATACTGTATAGATATGGTGTGAGCTGCTTCTAAGAGAGCCCCGTACGCTTAAAGCCATCATGCGTATAAATGCTTGACTTTAAAAGTAGTCGCCTCGGTTAATAAGATTATAGTGACAATGTACTGTTTAAAGATATAAAAAATCGTTTATTTTTCATTGTTTCTGCTACGATGTAGCGTCCCTTCCAGATGCTTGAGTTAATTAATCCCTTTACTGCTTATTCTGAGACTTATATTTTCAAAAAATTATTTTTATACATTATAAAATTAGATCTACATGTTTTATTTTTTATTTTAACAACAACAGGATACATACCTTAACCATTACTAATCTTCAACTATTTAAAAGAATAATAATAGAATGACACTTATACAAAATAAAAAAATGTGAATGTTCTAGATTTTGAGCGTATAAATTCATAAAGTTTATATAAAGTAAAGATTAAACTTAAGATGCTTCAAATCAAAGGTAGTCGGAAAGATAAATTCGTTATGCCGTGCTTAGTGTACCTAATATGGAATATAGAGAACAGAACAGAACAGATGTTTTATTTGACTTAAACATACAAGCTCATCATCATAACATATATACGTAATAACATAAAACCCTAAGACTTTCCATTTTATTTTATTTTTTTTAAACGCGATTACTTAAAGCAGGTTGAAAGTAAAGCCGAATGCGCCTTAAGGCGCATTCGGCTTTACCCTCAACTAAGCTAGTATAAAAATCCGAAGAATTTTGGAAAAATCTTGAAAATGGCAGCCCTGTTAGATCTAGCAACATAAGAAAATAAATTTTCACTCTCACATTTAACCCGAAGTCAACGCAGCACCACCACATCTGCGAGCTATGTTACTCGAGGATACGGCAGTATTGCACTGAATAGATTTAGATCTACACTTTTTAAACGCATTCATACATATCTAACACAATTAAGAAAACTATTTGGTATAGTAATACACATTAACAAACAAATCACAAATATTTCACTAAGTTATTAAAATTTGACCTTGCTTATAAATTAAGATTTAGATTTAGATCTATAAATCTTTAAACCCACAAAAATAAACAACTTGACTTTTTTTCACACAGTGCCATTAACATTACTTTTTAATGGCACTGTATTTTCCATATTTGGTACACTAAGCACGGCATAAATAATGATATTTTGCGTATTTAAAATCATAAGTCTATATTGTTTGAACATTTTAAACATAGTTGAAATGGTAAGTACTATTTGTCTGAGGTTGAACCTTTTAATATATTTAGTAATTATCCGATTAAGTACATGTATGTAACCTTAATAAGGAGTATACTTATTCCAATTATCAATGGATTTGCCCGTGAAAAGTACACTTGCCCTATGAAAACAGTGTAAACATTGATGTGAGGGAGCCTTCACTGTTTGTCAATTTGCAATATATTGTAAAAATCAACTCCGGAACATTCTTGAAACTAGATTTGTCCAACTCATAATCAGAGGTTAATGGGTTAAAATACATTGTTACAAATAAAACTGTATCAAAAAGACTTTATTGTTTATTGACGCATGCTTTATTTAGATGTCTTTATACCGCTTTAAGCAAAGTAACCCTGTCAAAATGTGAACTATAGAAATGAGTATGATTATTACTGACCGGATTTTAAAAGCTATTTACAGTGCAATTCCGAAATATAAAAATATAAAGACCTATTTAAATAGAACACCATATATATGTCTATAAACATCCGACAATAAAATAAGTCAGTTGTAGGGTAATGATTGTTATAAATGTTGCTTGTGGGTAGACTTGGTGACTATTGATGTATTATTATTACCTCATTCCTCTACTTATCTTAGTTGTGTTTAAACTACGCACTGCTATAACTCGAACTCATTATTGCAACACGTTTTGAATCTGCTCAGACGTCGAACACATGCGCGTCAGCTGAGGATCTAAGCCGTTTAGCTTTCAAATAGAATAATGACCAGTCCAAATGTCTAAAACCTACATTTATCAAATGTAAACAGATGGCTATGGTGTTAAACAGATGACGTAATAACAACGGTTGTATTAAGCAATGTGGTTATATAAAGTAAAGCAGGTATTTTGAATAGCATTCATTTAGAATATATTCTGGTTTATTTCTAGCCAATTTCAAGCATTTTACACCGCTAAAAATATTATCCATATGGATTTTAATCAGGGTCCGATATTATAGAGCATTTGAGTTGAGTCCGGGATAGAGAAGTGTTGATTAGTTAGAGTTGAGCTTTCGCTCAGAAACATACAAAAATGTTGGAGAGAACAATTTTAATTTCAGACCCGCTGCAAACAATTTAATATAACTTTTAGGCCTGATACGATACGGAAGAATCATTTATAGGCAAAACGTAATTGCATCAACAGCCACATTAACAATTTAGGGATTTTCTCAATGATGATAAGTTTGCACAAAGGATTAAAATCCTAATAGAAGTAACGTAGTTAATATATGAACTTTAAAATACAATGAGTTTGCGATTAACAAAACAACATATAAACACAAATACCAAAACAGCGCGAATTCATATATTTAAATCATAACAAAGCATGCTGCGTTTTATCAAGAAGTATGCTAATGTATATTGAAACATTGTTGCAACATAATTAAAGTATATCTTTAAAACAGGATATTGCTATTGGTTAGTAGTTGGGGTTGTCTTGTTTCCATCTAAACAGTCGACCTACTACTCCGTCAATTATATCTGATTATGCAAGGTTCTACTCTTCTAAGATCAGCATTAGCACAGAGTGTTAAATCAATTGAGCGTCAGGCACTGTAATCACTTTCTGACATTGCTTTGCCAGACATGAAATTCTCAGGCAACTTTTCCATAATATTGCTCTGTTTGTTTTTAACTATTCAATCAGTAATTGTGCGACACCAATAAACAATGAGAGGCTTCACCTTCTTTCTCCAAAAGTGACAACGAACAAACATACAGTAAAACATATATTCTGCGACGTCTATATTGTGTTAAAAAGTTGGTGTTCACGGCAGATGACAGCTTAAAGCAAGTGACAGTAAGACAAAAAGCTCCTGTAGGAACTTCCCGTTTTACTGTCACCTCGCTGTAAGCTGTCACTTGTCTTTTAACATCAATTATCCTTCTTTTTTGTTGCCGTAATAGAAAGGTTATACTATACATGTACACAGAACAACCGTTGTTTTCTAACTCCGACACTGTCTCACCCTTAGTACACTACTTATTTACCAACAGTTATGATCCTGATCGACTGCGGCGTTTGATCAAGATAAAAACTGTTTTCAGCTCATTTCAACATTTCGTAAGTCAATATATCTAATTTTAATATTTGGGAAATAAAAGCCGAAGGTATTTGTTTTATATTGTTAACATCATGGCATGCAAGAACTAATGGAAAAGTGAATTTGATATAACATAACATAACCACCACTACAATCAAAACCAACCACTGGAACCATTGACCTACCGTGGACACACATTTGAAACTACACGGTGAAGAATTTCTTTTTTATTTAAATGCAAACGAAATGTAAACACATTGCATTATACTGTACAAATTAACACACTTGTATTTATACCTGAGTAGAAAAACAGTTAAAGCCAGTCCAGTGCATATTTTCCAGGCCTCCGATCAGGCTCGAAACGGTTTACAACGGATGTAATCGTTTCAGCGTGAATAATGTTTTCGGAAATAAATATTCTTCATTGTAAATAATAGTGTAAGGTAAATATGTCTGGACTTTTTATTTCTATTGCAGACGAGTTTGAGACCGACCAGATGCCATTTAACCCGACGTTTGAACAAGCTTCAAACTGTTTGCCACTCACATAAAAATTAATTGTCAGAAATTTCAAAAACGGTTATTATTTACATGTTATTGTTAGACGTTTGCACTTATTTCCGATTAAACGGGAAATAATAATGTCCACTGTATACTATAGCTGCAACAGAATATACAATGTCACGTTTTAAGAAACATTCAATTAAGTATTTCGCCAAAACATTGTTAAGACGGTACTTTGACCACCATACAATTCTTATCGCTCATCTATAAGGCACATATGTTACATGTTTCCGGGTCCGCTTATATTAAACAGAGGCTCGGGGCTGTCTGGTCCAGGGGCTGAAGAGTAGTCCAACTTTAATACATTTGCAATGTTTCTCCAGGGATATATTTATGTCGTTTTGTAAGCTGTTTTTTGTAAAGGAACTACATTATGTATAACTATTCTAATGGTTCAAACTAATTCAAACTAGTCATGTGCATGTGCAGTGCATGAGACGTTATTATTCGTGTTTACATGCTAATAAGGCGCAAACGAATTGCAGTAAAATGTAAAAAATGCGGGCACCATGATAATTCTGACTATTCATTTTAATCTGAGTGAACCTAAAATATAACTTTGTTTATAGTAACGTCATTAGAAATTACGTAATTTTGTCACACCGCGTCATGCAGCGCTTTGTTGTAAAGAAATAAGTCACGTGATATGGATAAAAGAATGATTCCCCATGAGGGGTATCTCTATCCCACATGGACGAAAATGCAAGAAACAAAATATACTACTACTGTGACTGTTAATATCCATTTGGCACACCTAAAACTCGAGCAGCAACAAATGCTAACGAGGCCCTACTCGTTATTGAAGTAAGAACTTTTACAATAAACCTTCCGCTCTTACTCGATAGTGGATAATGAACAATATCATTCAATGAAAATGCTTACAGTGTTCCCTCTTTACAACGACACACAATGGTGGACACGAAAAATACACGTTGTTCGCGTCGTTATAGAGAGGACAATGAAGACTTGACATACATTTGTAAACAGCTTGAATCCAGATCAGACGTCACGGAACGCGGCGTCTGATCTGGATTCAAGCTGTTTGCAAATGTAAGCCAATTTCCCATTCAATAACAACTCCTTTCGAACAACGCACACAATCTTTGTCTCCCAATGGGTAGTGTTGTAGAGAGGGAGCACTGTACATGATATATTTATGGATGACTTTTGCACAGAGTTACATAATTTCAAGATTAGTTCAAGACCAGACGGTGTACGCGTGCTGAATGTAGAATACTCTTGTGACACGCATCTCATTTAAGAAATTAACCCACTGGGACAACCATAATCTCTCTATGCCATTAATCT
The DNA here is from genome assembly GCA_922989275.2 of Gari tellinella. Taxonomy (NCBI): domain Eukaryota; kingdom Metazoa; phylum Mollusca; class Bivalvia; order Cardiida; family Psammobiidae; genus Gari; species Gari tellinella. Next base: position 80,442,157 of record OV277867.1, on the reverse strand, counting down.
GACTTTTAACAAGCAAACATTAGCATACTATGATAAACCACGGGTCCCCCGGGTAGCTAGTTTAATCACCTTCTTTTAGTTTTGCGTCTTCACTATCTTACCCGAAAACAATAGTTATTTGTAAACGCGGCGTCAGATACGAATCCAAACTGTTTGACACTAATTTCGATAAATCATAAGTCAAAATTTACGTAACATTTGAATTCGAAAAGTAACAGAAGGCGGTACATATTCAAAGGTTATGATGTCATTACAGTAAAAAAGTAAAAATAGTGCAGATCCTCGTCGGTTTGACGTATATCTCTATCCGTGTGCTCCGAGTTTGTTGAAGCGCCAAACAGCAAACATATTGAGTATTACTTATCGTTTAGCCCTTTAACTCACAAAACTCTGTTTTGAAGACATGTTTAACTTAAAAACAAGTTTAAAGTAGAGCAGAATGCTTTACTTTCAGTATGCTTTAAACTACTGGTATGTGCTAGGATAAAGGAAATATGTCTGACATTGCATTTTAATCACAGTATAAAATATAACTAACTCCAATAGTTAGGAACTAAAGAAGTGCAAAAAGGGGCATACTTATTGAGTAGAGGATTGTCCGACTTTGAACGCGAACACAATGCAATGAAATGCTTAAACTGACTGGTTTTTTGAAGTGCGGACAGTCTTTTAAAACTGAGTTTTAAATAGTTTTAAGTCTAGACGCCCAGTGATGCTGCATCTGACCTGGCCCGAATTTCTCAACATGTACATAGTTGTTTTAAGAGTGTCATTTTGAAAAGAAAAAAAAAATCTTCACTGTTAATTTTGTTAATTTTTCCTGTTGGAAGGAGCCGTATTTGCCGAGATGTTAACATGTTTATTGTAATATAGATTAACAAACAACAAACCCGTAAGAACTTGGAGGGGCACGATGGGAAGTTGAGTGTTCCCCAAAAGATGTGCCTATGATAGTTACCATACCTTATTATATAATATTATTATAATTATGATCTGCTTATAAACAAAATACGTAAGCTATAGATGACTGGAAAATCACAAACTGAGTTACACTTGCAAATAGAATGTATGAAAATTCAACCTACCATATACATTTTAATGTGTATTGACTTCTAAGAAAGATGATCAATTGTGCGATATTTTAACATCCAATTTCTGTGAAACTCTTCGTAAGTCCCTTAATTGTTGTAATGTTGATGACTATCTCTACAGGATATGTTATCAACCATTCTCCTTGTTTCGTCTGTTTTGAAGAATCTGTTGGCTCTGAACCTGACACAGTTATACTCGATGTCACATTTACAAAATATCCACACAACTTACCTGTTTAAAGACTTGCGTAACTACCTGTGTGCAAAAGAGCCGCAACTGCGTACACATTGTCCTCAAACATTGAAAGTCCAAAACTACAATGAAAATCGATGGAGTAGGGTTTAAATATAAATGGCCGGATGACAACCTGTCAACAATTTATTCTCAAAGATTGAACAATTTATGTTGTTCAACATTTGTATGTTAGTGTTTTACTTGTTTCGAACGCAAAAATCACCCTCAGAACACACCAGAAAACAATTAGTAATACAATTTTAAAATATAATTCTCCCCAAAACCCCATCACTAGTGCGAGTGCGTACACTGATGGAAGGAGTAGGTGGCGTTAGAGATTAATACACGGAAGCCAACCTGTCAAAAATTGTATCCTAATTTGAACAGTTTATATTATTTTGGGTCGAAATTTTAACAGTATTTACTTGTTGTGAATGTGCGAAACCCCTCAAAAACGCACCAAAACCTATATAGACATGAACCTTTACCCGGACTCCTCTAGTGAAAGTATGCACACCAATTGGACTAGCTACGCCCCTGACATGTGCCTGCCCAATCCCCCCCTCTCCCCCAACACACAAACAAACACACATCGCATTTTGATTCCGACAGGCATATTCACATTAGCAAACACACCGACATAAAATAGCTTTTCAAATAGTGCCATCCCTATCAATTGTTCCGGGGAGTAAAATATTGCTAAATGTAATTCCAATTTTGTGAAACTTTGTACTGATTAACTCATTCATCACAGAAACTCTAGATGCTCATTTCCAGCTTCCAATATACACATGTATCTATTTATGATCGATTTTTTAAATATCTTGCAAATTAACCATCAGCGTAGAACATGTTAAGAGCATTACTGTATGAACTCTTAAAATAGGCTCTACACCGTTCGCTGTCTGTAAATGTCGTAGTTATTTGGATACGGTTCACACTGGGGTAATTGGTTTACAGAGCAGATCCGATTTTACAGAAATACATAAATATGTGTTGTTCTAAAGAATACAAGAATTACCTAACCACGTGATAGATATCATTCCAAATCGACAAATAAGTATCTGAAACAACGGTGCTGGTTTAGTCACAGATACTCTTTCGACAACCATTATACACGTATCATGCAAATCGCGACCGATTTGCTTCTGCAAACAATTTGAATTCAAGACTAGACCCAGAGTTACCCGGTGTAAGATCTTCATCTAAAACTGTTGGAAAAGGGTTTTGATTCCCGTTAGCCCTTTGTCTGCTGATCGCGACTTAACTGATGTTCGCAGTCAGTTTAGATCCCTACTATTAGACGCGACATAAAGCGGCGTATGATTTGGATCCAAACTGTTTGACGCTCGTCTGTATTTTGTTTACTTAACTATTTCCTCCCTGAAACTTAAAAAAGGAAAATTCTAGTTTCCATTTTAGTCTAGTCCATTTCTGACTTTTAAGGGTTGATTTGGTCATGTTTGGCATTATGACAAACAGTGAAGACGCTCCTTTCGGAGCCCTCTGATATGGGTATTCACTGTTTGCACAGGACAAATGTACTATTCACTAGTACACTGTTTGAAAAGGACGCCTATAAGCGGGACTAGGGTTTAAAGGGTTAAGAAAAGTATAGTCTAAATTACAAATACAAATACAAAGCATTTTTATAGCGCAAAAGTGTATAAAATATTCGGTTGCGCTGTACAACAAACTTCTAAATAATCTAGCAATAATGTTAAAGACATGTACTACTACAAATACATTCATATTATACAAATGATTTTAAAGACATTGGTATAGTCACTCTTGAGTGTAGTCTATTTTGGCACAGCTATTTACACAACAATCTAAGGGTTAAACTGTTGAAACAAGTATGTCTTTAGTTTTGACTTAAACTGCTTTTCATTAGTAATGTCCTTCAAATAACTTGGTAATGAATTCCACCACTGAGGTCCAACCACTGCTAGAGATCTATCAGCAAGTTTAGTGTTTGTTGTTGGAACGTCAAATATATGGCTTGACGAGGATGATCTAAATCTTTGTCTGTATAGGTTTTTGGTTGAAACAAACATGTCACAAAGGTTTGAAGGTGCTGTGCGGTTCACAACACGAAACATGGTCACAATCACTTTGAACATAATTCTGGCACGAATTGGAAGCAAGTGTAGAGATCTTAGAGTCTCCATACTAGGTTGTTCGTATGTGGCACCAGTGACAATGCGAGCAGCATGGTTCTGTACTCGTTGTAGTTTGCTAAGTTGATAACTTGGAATATTAATGAAAAGTCCATTGCAGAAGTCCAGGTGTGAATGTATTAGACCATGAACGAGTATTTCTGTGGACTTCTGAGTAAGATGTTTTCTGATTATCTTTAGGTTTCTTAATTGCATATTAGCTATTTGACACTTTCTGGAAATGTGCTTATCAAAACTCAAGGTACTGGTCATCTGTACCCCCAAATCTCGAACAGTATCGACACACCTTACATCGATCCCACCAACGTTAACACTGGTTAAGTTCAACTTGGAGAGTTGTTGCCATGTACCATAGACAATAATTTCAGTTTTACTGTTATTCATCTTCAATTTGAACTCAGTCATCCATGACACAATATCAGTAAGGCAATCATTCAGTTGTTTAAGTACAACTGTCTCACTTTCAGTATCACCAGCTCTAAATTTGAAGGCAACTTTATGATCATCTGCGTATCCATATAGATTCGTTGGGTATTTCTTCACTACTTTGTTAAGGGCAGCTATATAGAGGGTAAATATCACTGGCCCAGCACAAGAATCCTGAGGGACACCGAATTTCAATGGTTCAGTATCGGATGCCGACTGTTCAAAAACAACTTTCATCGTTCTGTTGGTTAAATATGACTCAATCCACTTCAGTGGGATGTCTTGGATAAACAAATCATCCTGTAAAATTTTGAGCAAAATTGGTATATCGATGGTGTCGAACGCGGCACTAAGGTCGATCATAACAATAATGGATACGTGACGTGTATCTGCCGTATATAAAAGGTCACTGTACATTTTCATCATAGCATTTTCAACACTATGAAATTTACGATATGCACTTTGGTAAGATGGTAGCAAGTTGTTGGATTCAACATGACTAGAAATCTGTTTCATTGCCGCTTTTTCAAGAATCTTGGACAGAAAAGTAAGATTGGACACGGGCCGATAGTTTTTCAGTTCAAGAGGCAATCCTTTCTTTTTCAAAAGAGGCTTAAATACCGGCACCCTTCCATTCCTCCGGAAACACGCCAGTTGATAGTGACCGATTCACAATTTCAGTTATTACTGGTGCTAGTTTTGAAAAGTGTTCTTTGAGCTTTGATGTAGGCAAAACACCCAGTTCACATGTTGTCGACTTTGAATCTTTCACAATTTTAGATATGTCATTCTCGGTTAGTGGCTGGAATTCTGTTAAAACATGGTCACATGGCCTTGTATTTGTACAAGTAGTTTGTATTGACATTTGAATGCCAGTATTATCCAATTCGTTGCGAAATTTAGTAATTTTCTCATTGAAGTACTTTAAGAAGTCATTTGCTAGGTTTACTTCACTTGTGTGAGATGGAAGAGGAGTATCCCTTGACCGTCCCAGTGAGTCGGATGTGACATTATAAAGCTTCTTCACGTTTCCCTCTGCCTCACTGATTCTGTTTTGGTAGTACCCGTTCTTTGCCGATGCTAGAGCAGCAGTATAGAAGTTTCGTACATTCTTATACACTGGTTTAGTAATATCAGACCTGTCTTTAAAGAAAATTTTCTCTACTGATCGTTTAAACTGCTTAAGTAGTTTCAAATAACCAGAATACCATGGAACTTTTGGTCTACATGTAACCACTCTTTCTTTCAAAGGAGCATGCTTGTCTATTATGCCAGCTGTAGTCTTACAAAATTCAGACACAAGATCGTCAACTGTGGATGATTTTTCAGTCAAATCGTTCAGTTCTCCCAATTCCTTTTGAAACAGTTCATTAGACACATGCTTAAAGTTACGTGATTTTATGCCTCTAGTTACCAGTGGGGGGCAAGATTGCTCTATGTTACAGGTCACAAAACAATGATCAGAAATGTAATACTCTGTGAGAAGGTTGCTTAAACAGGCAAGTTTATCTTCCTTTTTCGTTATCACAAAGTCAATGATATGCCCACCGGTATGAGTAGGTGTGGTAACATGCTGAACCAGTCCAAAAGTGTTCAAACATTGTAGAAATTGTTTAGCATAACAGTCTGATGTATTGTCTATATAAATATTGAAGTCACCTAGCATAACCATGGAACCAGATTGCGCTGTGGCATGTTCTAGATATTCAGTAAATTCTGTTATAAATGTAGCCTGAGTAACCGGATGTTTCTCGGAATATTAAATTTGCAGACGAAGATTTTAAAACAGACAATATCAACGCAGGCTATGAGTTCATATTTAGACGACAATTTCGATACAGATGATACAATAAGGATAAAATTCCCCGCACGCAGCAGACAGAGGAATAAATCTAAAATTGCAAATTCGTGCATAACTTATAAAATTGTCTCTTCTCTATTTCCAGTCTAAATGCATTTACCTTGAACACGTCGACACGATTTATCTATTGCTAATTATATACGACGATGCTCTGGTATTTACTCTCTGTAACTAGCTGTAAATTGGCAAACAAGTTAAGATCCAAAGTCAGAATTTTATCTGTAGGCAAACTAAGGTTAACGGAGTCGATCATGCAAAACATCATACACCCTCGCCTGCGTGTCTTCGCGGCAAATTGTTCATACAAAAGAACATATAACAAAACGTACTGCCTGGAAACATCTAAAAGGAACCTATAAAAAAATCTGGTGTGTAAATCCGACTGATACGTCATAAATTATATTCAACTATCATTGATATTTATAGCTGTAAGGATCCCCGGCTAGGTATCGACTGCCGTTGTGGGTTTTTTACGCTTTCGTTCAGACAATTACTTACACCATATATGTGTTAGCCTTTGTCCCGATAGAATGTTCTCTGCTTATCCTTCAAAAAATTACAATGAAAAATACGTTAGTCTGTCACATTTAACCGAATTACGCCCAGTGGCTTCTTCCATGTTTATATATTGGAATTGTCCATTGTTTGTCAAAGGGATCCCTGGTCGAAAAATTCATTTTCATTTTGTTTTATATTGAAGTTCATATCAGCAAACAGTGTAGACTCTGATCAGACGCCGCATTATGCGGCGTCTGATCGGAGTCTACATTGTTTGCCTATGTCCCATATATGGGATCGTGGGCACTAATGGGTTAAACGATTGTTAATCAGAAGGAGATATATTACAATGGAGAAAACGATTTTTTATTGACAATAGTCATCCTTTCACTGCGATGACCACCAATACTTATATCTAAACTCTCTCTCTATTTTCTCCACCAATACTTATATCTAAACTCTCTCTCTATTTTCTCCCACTCTCATTCTCGTTTTTGCCACTGAAGCAAAATATTTTCATCTCGCGTGTAAAATTTATTTTGTATAATATGAACATTGTAAAATATGTATAAAATAAAATTCATTAAAAAGAAAATAAATAAAAACAATAATACTGATATTTTTAAACAAACTAACGAGGCGCTGCGTAAGGCGGCGTCTAATCAGGACATTTGATACAAACTTTTTCACACTCATGTAAATCAGTCAAAAACACATACAGACATTTTTTTCTAAGTAATAGCAGACGAAAAATATAAGCAGGCAATAATGAGGTCCTGAATGTGTTTGACGGGGTATTTGTCATTGAGACAGTAGACTGATTGGTGTTGACATTTTTCTGAATGTGAGTAGCGAACATTTTGTAGTTTTATCGAATGACAATAAGTTATCTAGACTGGGCATTGACATTTATATCTGCAAGGATATATCCCCTAGGATTCAACTATCATCTTATTTTCTTCAGGTTTCCATTCAGACAATTTCTATAAACGTAAGTTTGTAGAAACTTGTACAATATACAGGGAGGTTCAAAACGTTCTAATACTGGATCAATAACTTCATTGTAATAAGTGCAAAACGCATCTGTGATATATCATTGTAAAGAGCAATTTTCATTCAATTTTCAATTTTCAGGCAATTTCTAACAACGAAAGTTTGTAAAACCTAGTACAGTGCTCCCTCCCTACAAGGTCCCCCTTCTCCAAACGGTGACTCCTTTCTTACAGAGACCCATGTCGCAGTTCCTAAAACAGGACAATTATGTCCAACCTATTCACGGTGCCATGTCTTCTGTTTAAAAGTGTCGTCTGCTGTGTTTCTAAAAGTTTTTGATAGAAAAAAGTCCTGACGAGTGACACACAGCTTAATTCAAGAGCAGACGCCGCGATGGAAGCTGTTTACAAATTTGCCTCCTTATATCGACTCCCTCCAAACAACGCAAACGGTTAATGTACTCCGTTGAGTGCCGTTGTAGGGAGGGAGCACTGTACAATCCACTCAGATAATCCTTTCTAGTTTACATATAACTGCAAAGCTAATATTTGAAAGTTCTGCTTCACATCGACACTTACCATGACCAAGCATGCAAATAGTTTAGGCTAAGATCAGACGCCGCGTTTCCCACTATTTTGAACTGAAACTCATCTTTTATTCAGTCCTCAAATCATCATAAAAAATCGGTCTTTCTTCTCAAGTGATATTTTTGATGCAGGAAATAATTCACCATGATATGACTTTAAAGTCCCATTGTGTTTTCAGACCTTTTCATAATGTCTGAAATACAATAACGGTTAATAATAATGTTTGAACATTCTAATGGGCCAAACTGATCTATGAAATGATGAAGACGGACCTAAATCACCAAAAAGGGCGATTTAAAATCATAACAAACCGAAAATAGAGCGTCTGCCATAAACCTTACCACACGGCTTAGTATCACGTGATACAGCCGGAGTCAACATCACCGTGTGCAACCGCAATTACCTTCGACGGTCGATCCATCAGTCAGTTAGACTATCACACTTTTTTGTCCGCTCTCTAACTCGAATATCTTTTATCCGATCTTCCACAAACTTGCTGAAAATGTTCATTGATATAAAATCAAGGTTTAGTTTGATTACTACTAAAATCGCATGAGGTGTTTTTGAGTTATTGCCTGTTAATTTATCAAAAATGACTGTTTCAGTCTTTTTTGCACTCTAAAACAAACAGTTTTTATCGGATATTCACCAAACATGCTGAAAATATTTATTCATATAAAATTCAGGTCTAGTTTGATTATTACTAAAATCGCATGTGGCATACCTAAGTTTTTGCCCTTTATGTATTAAAAATGACTGTTTTCAGGAAGGTTTGCTCTCTAACACAAATACGTTTTATTGGATCTTCACCAAATTTGCTGAAAATATTTATTGGTATAATATCAAGGTTTAGTATGATTACTACTAAAAGCGCATAAGGTATATCTAAGTTATTGCCTGTTTATTAATGAAAAATGATGGTTTCAGTCACTTTTTGCACTCTAACACATACAGTTTTTATCGGATATTCATTAAACTTGCTGAAAATGTTTAAGTATATAAAATTTAGGTTTAGTTTGATTATTACAAAAATCGCATGTGGCATATCTGAGTTTTTGCCCTTTATGTATTAAAAAATGACTGTTTCAGCATTTTTCAGCAATAACTCAGACATGCCTAATGCGATTTTGCTAGTTATTGAACCTGACCTAGATTCTATACTAATAAACATTTGTAGAAAGTTTGATGAAGATCCAAAAGGATATGTTTGAGTTAGAGAGCGGACAAGGCTGAAACAGTCATTTTCAGCAAGCTCAAGGTATACACTTTCTATAGTTTATTTGACCGTTTACCCACAGTGAAAGATATGTACACGTTGTTATTGAATCTCATAGTGTTTAACCCTGTGCCTACTTTACGGAGTTTACAAACTATTTGAATCTAAAAAGACGCCGCGTAACGTGGCGTCTCATCTGGATCCAAACTATTTGACACTCGTCTTAAGGTTTGTTTAATTAAAACAATGCATAAATCTAAACTGAACACATTTTGCAGACGACAATGTCAAAGCAGACGTCTGTGCAGCAGAATAAGGGTTATCCAGATGTTCCAGCTAAACATGTAAGCGAGAGTAATCTGAACCAATCTAACATTTTCTCACTCATTTCAGCACCGAATGCTATGGTGTTACTACTGATTAAACCGTCTATTCGAGACACTTTTAATGAGTATGACACTATTGGGTTTTAAAGCAGAAATAAAGATTTAAGTTTTCGAAATACTTCCGTTATCTGGAGCCCTGTATTTACAGAGTTGTCTTTCTTTCCATTCACAAGGGAGGCTTTTTAATTGGTGCTAGCACAAAAATATTATAAATAAAATTTAAAAAGCGAATTGCTTAGATAAAACCGGTTTTTGTGAAAGAATCACGTCCCACGTAGTTCAAATGGGACCCCAAACAACCGTTTTATGCAGGTTTCTCAAAAGCACAATGCGGATTTAACATTTTATATTCAACTGCCTATTCAAGAAACTGTTTCTTATGCAACTCTACCTTCATAAAAGGAAACGAAAACCATCATAAATGTAAGCTTCTATTAACGGCATTTTGTTTCAGGTTTGTTAACCCATTTGTGCCCACGATCCCATATATGGGACACATGCAAGCAATGTAGACTCTAATGAGACGCCGCATAATGCGGCGTCTGATCAGATTCTACACGGTTTGCTGATAAAAAATCAATATAAAACAAAGAGAAAATGAAAAGTTTGACCCGGGAATCCCTTTGATAAAAAATGGACTAATCCACTCTATGGAGAAGACATCGTCTGAAGTAGTAAAAACATTTTTATCTTCTGTATTTCCAAACGAAGAAAATTATACACATTCGGTTTCTGAATCATCGCGGAAAATGACTGGGGATATTACAGAGGTTTTCGAAAATAATCCGGTACGACCAAACCCGTATTTTAAGTTATTGCCTAACTGTAAAGGGTTGGTCGAAACCAAATTTGTTGAAGTTTGGCATTGCCGGTCGTGTGGAAAACAAGTCAAATATTTCATTTTGGTTTTAGTTACGCAAAAATGGTTGTCATAGTCACAATTAACAATTTTATGATGTATAAAATGTCTCACACAGTCACTTCTATAGAACTATATGTTAAAACAGTTTGTTTGCGTTTAGATATGCAAATATAATTTATATACTCAACAAAATTTCTCATCTGTCACCTTATGTTTCATTCAGAAAAAGAAATATGAAGAACTTATAAACCATTGATTTGTGTTACAACGCAAATGTAATCAATTGTGAAACAGATGATTACATTTTCCCGGCTATCATCTTTCCTTCTAAGCTTAAACAACAACTGCTATGGAGGCACACCAGATTTTAAAAGTCACAGGAGTGTTACCATGGCTCTAAGGCCCTATGTTAGTAATGCGTATTGCCCCCGTCAGCTGCAATAACGGTTTCGTATCGACTTCTAATAGACCAGAAGAATTTAACAGAAATATTGGCGACCTAACTTACTCACACATTGACGACGTCACGCTCCAATGCGTCAACGTTTGGAGGCTGTAATAAGGAACGAACGCGTTTCTTGAGAATGTCGCAAACGTGCTCTGTAGGGTTAAACTCATCTGTATCATCGGACCCAAGCTGGCTGGTGATAAGACTTAGTAAGAAATATGTATGTAATTGTTATTGTGCACGCAACGAGGTACATTGTACAAGTTGTGGAAATAAAATATTTGTTCTGTTCTGTTCTGGTGATGACTTTATCCTCAAGTGGCCGTCAGCAGCAACTGCCCGCCTCTCGCAGCCGATTACGTACCGTCGTGGGTGTGACGTTACGGCCCTGTTGACCCTTAAGCTGTCTTTCCGTCCCTGCAACGGCGGGAAATCTGTCTCTCAGGTAGGTCACCACAATGTTTCGATATTAGGAGTGTTTTACCCTTCGTTTTGGTTTCCTTCCGCGTTATAGCCTAAAAGTGGTCGAAAGTATCCGGTTAAAAGTTCTAGCCACATTAAAATGGACGGAAACATTTCATAATATGGAATTCACGGAAATAAGTATTTTTTTGTTTCCACCTCCGGAATTCTTCGGTGGTTGAATCTTATTTGCCGTTAGTTTACACCAGCGTCCAAAACATTCCGACGGCTCTGCTGCTCTCTTCGTGATGTTATCTCGCCATTTAGGTGTTTTTCAGGCTAGGCAGTCATTGGAGATTACACTCGTGTAATCTTGCGGGCAGCGACTTTCTTAAATACTTTACACGTGCAAATTAGGCCAAACAAGCCACGTGGCTGCTATGACGCTCACGACGTAGAGCAACGTGTATAAATCCAAAAGAAAGGAACACTTAGCACCCATCATGTAGTGTGTGAATTGTAATAAATGTGAACGTAGTATTTAAAGACATATGTTGCTTAAAAAGTGACCGATTAGAAATTTTGTTAAGTATATTTGTTATTACCTAATCGGCATCATTATGAATGACAAACAGATAAGCACTCCGAATAGTTTGCAACTGTTTGATTTGCGGTAGTTTGAAGTGAAAGGGTAAAGCACATGTAGGGATAACCATGTTTTATTAGCAATGTTTCAGTTTCAATAAATACTTATATACAACGATCGAAAAAGAAACTCTTTTGATCGACTTTGTTTTGGTATATCCGACAACCAACATGAGAGCGTCACAATTGTTTACTTTAACACTTTATTATTAGAAAGACAAAAAATAGTTTATGGAAATAATGATTATAAAAAGGAACATCATAACTATTTAACATTTTTACTGTAGTTTCATTTTTCGTTATTATCTACAGTCATTTCGTACTAAACAAACCCTGCTAGGCATTTACTTTATCCATCCATTGAAGAAAAAAGGTCCACTTTTTCAAATCATGATTATAATCAATACCACATATTGTATATTCTAGCAACATATCAGAGCTGAAAACAGGCTATTATAGTGCAATATGCCCTTTAAGGTGCTTTACTTTCAACCTGCTTAAAGTGGTCACTTCTTTTCGATATCAACAACATATAATAAAGTTAAATGTTATATCTCTTCCCTGCTATGAGAACGACGAATTTACCCGTGTAACAAATTTACCGACGTAAAGTCTTCTAAAATGTTTTTTGTTTGATTAAATTTCTATTATGCCTTATTTAAAAACATAACATCGATTTAAACTGCAACTATTTCTTCAGCGGAGAAATAAATTAAATATGCTTATTAAAATCGCTTCTATGGGGGAAAAGGTGAAAGTAGTTATAATCGAACATTGACAACGTATGTATATTAAGTTATATTTTCAATAAGTGATGTGTTTTCGATTATATTATCCGAACTCGCCTTAGTCGAATACAACATTTGCAACATTAAAGCGTGGATAAGGCACTATTTAACTTCACTATAGAGGCGTGTTTGAACTAAGCGAATTTGAGTTAGTAACAATTCATTGTATTTCACAAAGGTCATTATGATAAATAAGTATTGAAATGTGTTCAAATAATATGTTTGAAGAGTCGAAGTAATATTTACGGGTTATATAACATCGACTCAAAAGAGCGACAGTCCACCAAACAAGAGTAATCAAATAAAACCAGTAAAATACATTTATTTAAATTGAAATTAGGACTAAAACAAAATACACCAATTAAAAAGATATGATCATAACAGACACATTCCGAATATTTATTACAATGATTAACCTACTTGCGTGTTGCCGTGGTCAATCTAGAGTTATCAAACAATACAATATTCTATTATTTAATATAACCATAGCTGAATAATCGGTTTTTCAATTGGTATTTTGAATTCAAAATCTCATCCATATTGGGTTTAATAGTGAGTTAATCGAACAATGCTCTAGTTATAGGTCAACATGTGTTCATCTAACAGAAATCTTGGAATTCTAAAGACAACGAGTCGCCATATGTGTTGTACTTGTAGCATTGTTTTTTTAATTTAACCGAATCTAATGGTTTTCACATTCACTAATGTTGCACGTTAGAATATTTTGTTTTTTCCGCAAACATTTGTCGGAAACATTTGTGAGAAGTGTTTAACTACATACCCTACGATTCCGATGCTACATGTACGTGGATCAAAACAGTTTTTAAAGTGAAACAACATAAATGTACGGTTTAGAGGGGGTTCCAGTTATGAGGGGTTTTAAGTTTTAACCCATAGCTTGTTTCTAGTATGGAAAATAGCTGATTACTTAAAGCAGATTGAATGTATAGTTGGACACACCTTTAAGCGCAGTCTGTGTTACTTTCAATCTGTTTTTAACTATTATTTGCAATAATATAGAAAATATTTCTGATGATATATATGTATTAATCTTTTGTCTTCAGTGAAGGGATTACTCAAACGCGTAAAAATGGTGTAATGCGTACAATAATGACGGTTTGGAAACGGGATTAACGTTTTTGTCCAGTTTAAAGAGAATTTCGGTATCTAGAGGTTGCGGTTTAAGACGGGTTCCACTGTAAATACTAACCATGTCGCAATCGCTAAAGGCGAGAAGACAACATTTCTGGCGTATTAGATTACACTAGGAATCGTGTTTAATACTGGGTGTTATAAAATGTAAACAAAGGAACATCATTCATCCGATTTCCTCCTAACCAAGCAATGTATCAAGAGAGGTGTTCAGACGATGGAGAACATCAAACCTTTCATGCGTCTTTAGAATGTGAAAGCGTGTGCCTAACGTAGTGCAACAGAAATGCAACATACTGTGTGAGTATTACTTTTTAAAGGTTATTCCTTTATCTAAGCGAATTGAACATTTAATACATGACCTATTCCATCAAGTTGAAGGTAGAGCATAATGAGTAGTTCGGTGTTTTCTGCTTCACATTCAGCCAGCTGTAAGCTACCACCTACTAATATATAGAAACGTATACTATATTGCACATTCATTACTGAATAAATCGAACGTTTAATAATAAAAATATACCAAGTTATAGTTTACTTTCAGTCCGAATGACCGCTCAGCCGACTAACATTTACTCCCCTGATCATTGAGCCATCTTGCCTACAATATTGAGCACTGCTAACATATGGCGTAATCAAATGCAGCCGCAGTACCGGATCAGACCCATCTCAGGTACCCATTTTAACCCCTGGGTGGAGAGTAGCAATTCACGGTACATGTCTTGCTCCGCTGTACATCATCGGGGATTCAGAAAAATCCCCTACGGTAGTCAGACCGCTGGTCCGGCGGGGTATCGAACTCACGACCCCTAGTACCGTATTCCAATGTGTTACCACTGGACTACTGCCGCCGGTTTAGTGGAATATGAGGCGGCAAATACGTATCTGTAAGTAATGGTTTAAGTAATCATGTGTTCTAATAACACCTAATTACTATTTTTTGATTGGTCAGTGACCAGGAAAACATGTTGGGCATCGGTAATTATGGTTGTTTTGAGCTCATTATCGCAAAGCCTGTTTCCAGTTTTCAAGGCAGGAGACTACTGAAACATTATGCTTGACTTTCAGCCTGCTGTTATGTAGCATCTACACTGGTAAATAAATAGTTCTTACTGTACACAATCAGGGTCGTACAAAATGGAACATTTTTGTCCAGGGAAGATTAGATTAAAGGTATAAAATACAATTTGATTTTTAGTAACGGGTTACAGAACTCATGAGTAACCTATTTGTGCCCACAATAGTATATATGACAAACAGTATAGGTATCTAGACTCTGGCCAGACGCAGCATTATGCGGCGTCTGATCAGAGTCTACACTGTTTGCTGGTAGGAATTTCAATATAACACAAGTTTTTGAACAGGTATCCCATTGACAAAAAATGGACTTATCCAATATATAAACATGGAATACTCCACTGGGTATAAACGGGTTAAGGGATATCGGGTTACGTAGGTAACACTTTGAAATTACAGTATTAGAACAAGAAAATTGCCATATACACCTACTCGTATCTAATGTTAAATGGCGTAACATGTGTGTTCATTTCAAACAAATGGTTGAATAGCCCTGTACTTGTTCAGGTATTCTAACTACTTACTTCAGTGGATGAATAGATTGAAGCCGCAAACATGCGAATTTTTAGAATAAATTGTCCAACTAAGATGTTCTACGGTTTGTCTTTATATGGTCGCTGTGCAGATATTTGACTGTTGCATTTTAACACATTACATAACAAGATCTGTATCAAAGAAATTCTATCCAGTTTAATTTTGAACAATTTAGTTTTTGGCGTTAACGAGTGTCGAACTACCTTGAGTGTGTATTGGTACATGTTTTAACAGAGATGAAGCTTTAATCAGGTTATATCAGCAGATACTATTCTCTTGGGTGGTGAATTGACTACAATTACTGTAGTTCTAACCCTGAGCGTTTAATTAATACGGAAAATCCGTTGCAGTATCGTATTACAAATAATGACAAATACTGTGTTGATATGAGATGGGATTCGAAATTGATTATCTAAAGTACATTTTACTGATGATCTAATTATATTTAGTACACTGTTTTTTAGTTTACATTTTAGGCTATCTTTTACTTTATTGCACAGACGTAGCCTTGAAAGTAAATGATAATATAACATGAAAACTGTTGATTGCAGGGCTGTCATTTCTTCGGATTGTTCTGAAATCTTCGAAGTTTTATCCTAACGGCGCATTGTGCTTTACCTACAACCTGCTTTAAGTTATCACGCTTGAAAAAAAAAATCGAAATATAAGGATTTTTCATGGTCACCATATGACAGCTCTGTAAATGGTGTAAACATGTTTATGTTTATATTGGTAAACCTCTCAATATACATTATATAAAGAAATGATCATTGTCCTTCACGTTAAAGTAAAAATCTGAAGAAGATATTACATTTGAAGTCGAAGACAGATGTTAAGACATTAAGGCATGCGACCATGACAGAACTTACATTCTAGTTGCTGCTTATATTCTATAAGATAGTGAGTATGTTCTACAATTTATTTCATTTACGTTCACAATGAGTTGAACATTTTTATCGAATACGTACATTTCTGATTAGCCATTTTCATCTAAATACGTTTAATGTCGTTTCGGTTCACTGTATATTCACAGAATAGAAGCTCACATATCCGTTGTTATATGTACATAAATGTGTAGTTTGTATATATTGATGTGTAAATACAAATGATATATTAGCTATATTTAATATTTATAGGATATGCGCTGATTTGACACTTGAGATTAACTGGAATTAAATGAGTCTGGAAACGGTACACGCGGGAGTCATAACGTTGCCTTTCAGACGAGCTAATACTCATCTTAACGGTTATGTTAAGGCGAACCCGTCATCCCATCCCATTATTCATATTCGCTATATGACAATTCAGTGTCGTAGTGCCGTAAAATCCAAACTCATTCATCTAGATGCCGTCAGGAATTCGGCATGTAAGCATACATTGTATCTTGGCTTAAACGACCATTCGAACAAATAACAGCAGCTTACAGTGCACCAGCAGGGTTTCTGTATTACAGTTGTCATTCAGTAGACAGAATGAATGAATGAATGGTGTTTTACGGCCCATCGACACAAAAAGGTCATTTAGAGCCGAATAAATAATTACAATATCAAATTTAAAACAATATCAACTAATAGATTACGTCAATGTCAGTCCCGATCAACGGGAAAGTAAACAAAATATGGACAAAACACAATCGACATACAAAAATTTATCTTCAAAAAACTATAATTTATTCAAATTTTATAATATAAATTAATGGCTTTTAAAAATTCAAGTATTTTAGATATATCTACAAATTCAAACAGTTCCCGCAGAGAATCTGCCTGAAAAAATCTACTACGAATTAAAGTTAAATCAGCACAATCAATAAGAATGTGCTGAATTGTATAAGGTTCAAAACAAAATAAACATTCTGGTTGAACCTCACGTTTTAATAAATATGAATGTGTAATCATTCAGTAGACAGACACATGTGTTAAAATTATTTCACATTTTATTTGCACGGTGAGATAGCTTAAAAATATTCTGAAATATATCACATCCACGTACATGTATATCTTCATAGTTTTCAGACCAGCGAAACGAAATACTAAATTGGAGCATATTTAAATTTACAACAATACGAATCGCATCATAACAATTAAAAACAGCAATTCCACAATTACAATTTTATTTAATTCCAATGCAATTGTAATGAAAACGATGCCGAACAGTTGTGATTGAGATCCCATAACGAGTTATTTGATGTCTGAATTTGATGAATACCGTAAATATTTAATATCAATTTGTGTTAGAATCCTGAGTAGTATAAAATATCTTTGTTTGTCGACAATCATTCATTTCTTTTGTATTTGACGAAAACATATTATATTAAGCCCAGCGGCTTTCATTTGGCTAGAAAAAAGTATTCAGCCTAATGACGCTTATGACGTTTTTAGACATTGTTCCTATAGATATTCTTGACACTTGTGTGAAAAACGTACTAAATAGGCCAATTCGCATAGATTTTATTTTCAAAACACGTCTGGGGTCCAGCCGAACCCAAGAATTCTTAAGGTTAGTAAAATGTATTTCAGGCCATTTTAAAACCGTTCCTTGTTGTTTACAACTACATCAATAGCATTTATTGAATACTAGATAACCCCGACAATACTGTTCCTTAATTTCACAATCCTGTGACTGAGTTATTTCCCTTGGATATTATATCCCTAGAGCGCAAACCGAGCGTCCAAGGGATTCACACTGTATACAATTATATCTGACCTCAAAATATGTAAATGGTTTCAAAGTTCAAATAAGTGTACTGTATTATTTTGGTTCTGGTCTTTTCTAGAAGTTTCCCTAGCAGTCATGGGCCAATATTGGCGACCTTGACCTTTGCCCTAGACCCTATTGAACGTTGGCCAACAAAGTCTGGTCGGTCGGTATTCAGGCGTCTATTTTAATGCTTCATTGCCATTTTTCTATATATCAGATTCAACTATATAGCTATAGGGGCAGAAAGACATACAAACAGACAAACATGTTCCAATTACGATGTATGGCAAACGCTTGTTCAGCAGTGGCTTAACCTAATGTTTGATACAATTTCTTGTTATTTCATTCATGAATCAAAATTAATGAAATAGATGATGATCGCAGGAAACATCAAATCATAGTTCATTACAGTGATACAAAATCTGGGGTAGACCATTGACCAAAACGGACCGTGGTTACACATGTAACTGCGTCTATGACACTATCATGCAGCTCATCAGACTTGTGATGATGTGAAGCAGACATAGTTATGAGTAGTACTTAAGACATGGTGTTAAGCAATTGATGTTTAAAGCTCTTATATCTTCACCATTTGAAGTTATGTGTGTGTTACTTTCATTACATGTGTTTACCATACTTAGTTTTATCACATCCTCGTATATTTGGCATGCCACTGTCTCAATGTCAGCGTCATGAATCATGTACGGAGCTAAGACATGCACGGTGACAGTTCAAATAAATTGGACAACAATTGCCATGAAATAATTGGAAGCAGAAACAAAGTTTAACAAATTGACTATATTGATCAGCTGGGAAGCTGTTTTGGTAACATATGTTCCACTAATAAGGTTTTTAAATCAGCCGTGGTTAAACGTTGTATAGTAACCCATGTTTATATGCATAAATATTATTTGGGGTCCACTGGACCCCAACTATATTTTTGTCATTTTCTTCCAAATATTTACATAGTTCGGTAAGAGATACACCATTAATGTAACAAAACGTACATCTATATGTCATAAATAAATACGAAAGACTCTAGCAGGAAACGTAACACAAACAATACACCCACCTCTCAAGCAGAACACACACACACAGTCATACCACAACAAACACACACACGCAATACCATTCCTTCATCTACACACTAAATAGAAAACATATGTCTACATTTCCCCATCTGTACATTTTCTGCACAAGTTATTAGATAAAATTCGAACTTAGTTTTAAGTGTTACTTTGGTCACTGGGTGCCATGGTAACAGTGAGGGCAACATTTCGGTTTTATCACTACCATATAGCATAAACACACCAATTTATAATGCGGCATCAGTTATGTCACAATTGCCTCTCTTTACTTAGCTAAATAACAAAAATGCACAATGGGGTCCAATGGACCCCAACAGTCTCAAAACGGAAGTTTTTGCAAGGTCCGGATGAGGGTTAATAACTAATACAGTATAGACACCGATTTTCCGACTTTTATCTAATATTAAACAAAAGTTATGTATTTCAGCGGAAGGAATGTAGATATATAAACTGAAAATGGTTATTTGGTACTGCTAAATTACAGTACTTTATATGAACTGCTCTAAGCAGTCCCTATCTAGTTAAATTATATGGATTCAAGTTTTGCATAAGCGCCACGTAGCACGCCATGTGCTGGTTGTTGGAAATAAACGAACAATCGATTTTGAATTGAGGAAGAATAACAAGATATTGTTTTTTGTGTTTGAAACGGTAATTTGTTTGATATATTGGATTTAACGTTGTGTGTCTTCCATTATTTCAAGCATCTGTGTTATTTGATATTGCTCATTGCAAACGGTTTCAAATCAGATAAGACGCCGATTCGTCTTGTCACTCAAATTTGATAACACTTCAATACTTTCAAGAACCGGTCATCTTCTTAAGTGTTTTGCATTGCGTTTGCACTTATTGCCAGTAAAGTGAAAACGACTAACATGTGTCTTTTAACTGGCTTACACAAAACCAGGACTAAAAAGCTATATAATTTTATCAAGCAGTGCGGAATTGTGAAAGAAAGGAGTTATTCAATCAGTTTTTCTAAGTAAAAATAAACACAAAATGTGATTGAATATGTGGTAACACACATTGTTCAAGCGTTTATAGTATTTTTGAATCCAGTTTTGATATACCAGATATATATATACATAACATTTTCAATATGGCGTTGCAATAATAACAAATGGTCAAATCGCTTTCCAATCTTTACAAATACCGAAATTGTGGTTCTTTAGTATTTTGAAATACTTCAATGTAGACAATTATTATCGCATATAATACTTATCTTATATTGCGTAAGTTTACAAAAAATGCTTCTTTCAAGATATGTCAAACAGTAGACACGCATTTAGAATGAATACTCTTAATCTTCAAAAGTAGCGGTTTAGTTTGTCATTCAGGCGATACAGCTTTTTTATGTGCCATATGTTCTTATAAAACCAGTTTAAGTTTAAGGGGAATATGTTAAACTGACCTATTTGTTAATTTTGTAAAACAATTACCAGTATGACTCATGCTGCAATTAGGAAATTGAATTTGATAAGTGTTTTCTAACTTGTAGCGCAACACATGCACTTAATATATTACATTGAGTTCTTAATTGTCTTGTACATACGTATAGACATTTGTAATAAGATACATTTCCGCTATGGTGGCTTGAAACAGGTCTTAAAGTACACTCTGCTTTACTTACAGCGTGTTTAAAAGACCATCTGTTGTCAAAACTAACCACATGCTATGGTGTAGAGGGTTACATTTTACGTATGTAGACAGTTTGTAATAAGTCATTCTAAATCTCTTGTCCACCAGCCAAGCTAAAGCTATATTTAGTATGCATGATATGTCACTTAACTAAAACATTATAACAAGAAAACCTCTAAATCAAAGGACGTGTTGCAACACTTTTCACGCATTATATTGCAATTTCATTGGCAAAGATATTTACTGTACATCGAATACTACATACACTCACTAGGAAACATTTCAGTCATTGACCTTTTTTAAGCATCAAATATTCGTTTCAATAAATAAGTTGTTTAAGTATGAGTGGCAAAATATCGGGGCCTGTTAAGACTTTGCTTAACTTTGCAACTGGTCATATAACAACCACCATAATTACTCGCATAATATATAATTTTGCCTTTTGTATATATACATGATAGTCTGTATAATTCCTTCAAGGAAAAATCTATATATATTATTGCTAAGCATGGCGTTGATACTAACATGACACGTATTTTACACCTCTAGAGACATGTTAAAGACTGTTAACCAACATAAGCTGTTTCCTCTACTTTGAGGTTGTCGCCTACCTTTGTTCTCACATTCCAATTATTTTTTTTTGGAACAGAGGAATAATAACATGCTACTCTCTAACAGTTAAAGGCTGGTCAGATGTCGTTTTACATGCATTTTGCATTTTGTGTTCACCTGCCACGAACACAACAAAGTTAGCCTCATGAAATAGTATTAAATAAAATGGCTCTTCTGGACGCAAAATGTTGCAACCGCCTATCACAGAAACACGGACGTACACTTGTTCGTGATCAGTATATAAAGTCAGCAAAGATCGACAAAGTTATGTAAATGACATTAGCCATCAACAGTTAATGTAAATCGCAATTAGTTAAGTGGCCCAGTTTAGCAAATAGTTTTCATTTTTCAAACATATAGCACCTATAAAGTTCAGCTTGATAAAAGTGTGTTTTATTTAATCAAAACTCATGAATATATCAAGCACAGTAAAAACTATATTAAGCAACGAATATATATTACTTACACTGACTAAACTAGAAAAACATTTGTGTAGATTTACGTTGTAAATGTCCAAAAAAGTTTTATCAATTGGTCAGTCTATTCAATCAGTACATTGTAACTGACCTTGGCCTATAAATGATGCTTTTAAAGCATCATGCATGCATGTTTACATATGTACCAGTGATATTTGATACATTGCAACATCAATGAATATATACTCTATATAATACAACAATTCAAAACCCTGGTAATTAAAATGCAAAATCACAGTAGAGATCTCTAGTATAATTAAAATAGTGTATTCAAATGTTTTCTCGAAACAACATTGTCTTGAAGAACAAGTCGAATTATTTTAATGATATACAAAACCTTTGGCATTAATTATAAAAACAGAAACTGTTATAAATGTTACGTAACATCGTTATACGCATTACCCGCAAGCTTCAATGATTTCCCAACGGACTCAAATCATACATGCCAACATAAATTAAACTTTGCCGAAATGTTAAGTATCAAGAAGACTATATGATTGTAGATACTCGCCAAACTATATCTTATGAACGGGGAAATTGTCTGATCTAAGTTGATTGCCATAGAGACCTTTCTACGTTTTATAAAGACAGTTTGAAAACGTAAACGTCCCAATTAATCAAAACTTGTAAATGGCGTAATTCTTTACAATTTGTAGCAACGTGCCAGATGCTTGAGTTGTTTAAATAATTTAAAATGAGTAGCAAAGTAGTAATGGTGCTATTCGAAATAAATCTACATCTTTCACATTGCAAACTAAAACAGTGTACCTGATCATATCTTAACTTATATATCTGTCAGCTGTAATTGTTTCAATTCTGGAATTTTGAAACGAAGTCATAGAATTACAATTTTTAATCAGACTTGTTTAACACACATCTGGTACTTTGATGTCTATTGGACCCAAGCCAATTGTTTTTGGCAGATTTGTTTTTCTTCAGCCTAATGCTTTTAGATATTGTTTCAATGGCTGGGTTTGACAATTATTCGAAATACGCACCAAATAAGTCAGTTTGTTTTACATGCTTTTATTATTCCGGTGCTCTTTATTTAATTGCAAAAATATCTCTATTACGATCACAAAAAGGCTAATTGACTGCATTAATCACGTATATAACAATATATGACAATGTACACGCTCGTAGGGTTTAAGTTAGTGAGAAGGGGAGTAACTCTTGGCAAAGTTACGGGTGAGTTATCCAGTACAACACGAATCAAATATTAATTTCCGGGACCATAGTCCAATATAAAAATTATGGTTTTTTATCGCATTTTTACAATGCAGTACAATACTCTTTCTCTTGTATCGTCGCATGGTAGAATAGGGATAGGGCTTCCAAGTGGTTAAATCTAAACAATTGTGTAATAACATACAGTATATCTATTGGACTGTTTTATCTGTAGAGGTATGTCGTGTTATAAGAATCGATGCGTTGATTTGGTTTATCATTGTATTGCGAACAACGCTACCTGGGTGACAAACTGTACATATACTAAGGAGGTAACACCACATTTCGCTGTTAAACTGCGAAATGTAAGGGAAGTGATAACCCGATACGTATTTTAACCCTTTACCCTATAGAAGCGACTTTTAGCATATCTAATTTATTCCTCCGCTGAAGAAAATAGTTCCAGTTTATACCCTCACGAACAATTACCATAACAAATATCTTTATAAAGCCTAGCAGATTTGTGTTTAAAGCAGGCTAAAAGTAAAGCAGAATGTGCCTTATGGCACACATTCTGCTTTACTTTCAACCTGCGTTAAGTGATCACCTGTATTGAATGGTATATATGGGTTATTGGGTAAAGGGTTAAGAAGTTATTAAATTCAGACGACCATTAGCTAACGATGCTATAATACTGATACTCAACAAGTAAATGACGTAAGCATAATTTACGAAATCTCAAGGGCATCTAAGTTTCAAATTTTCATTAAGTTTCATGTCATGTTCACGTGAAATCTTAAAACCTCCAGGAACTATTTTGACATGATTCATTTTAACCATCAACTTTCAAATCCAATAACAAACGACGTCTGCTTTATTTATTACCTGAAAAATATCCTATTTACACTTTTATATCCACATAATGTTTGTCAACTCATGCCCAATAGACGCGTTTTTGACACAGTGAGATTCGTCTCGGGTTCTGCACATGGAATAAAAAACTCAAATGTATATCGAATATAAAGATATTTATAGTAATGCACAGGTCAAACGTTTTATGCACCGACAAATATAACAGTATGTGAATTTTCAGTTACCAGTAAGAGCGGAGCGGTGGTATCTACAAACATCTAGAACAATAAGAAAACTGTTTAAACTGTTAACCAAGCAAAACCCCAGTATCCAAGCGTGGCATATTCAACATCAGTAAAATAATAAGGTCGATCTTAGGGAACAAGTATCTTTTAAAATACTTTTAAGAAGCAAAGTGTACAATGTACATAAACCAACTTTAAAGATGTAATTCAGCATTCTTTAACATCTTCTGTTACTTTGAAAAAAAGTCGACTAGAATCACAAACTGAGATTTACTGGCGTAACACAAGTTATATTCGCTTAAAGAAAGGAATTTCCAATTCAATTTAACATTATAATGGCAATTGTGACAAAGTAATCTATTTAACACCGTCATTGCCATACAATTTTCTGCATAAGTGCTTTGTTTGCTTTTAAGAATAACGCGATAGAACTACAGTTGTTTTTGTTTTTATTTTCACAGCAGTTTTATTCAAATGTAGTATTGCACGAATTAAACAATGAACTTTGCTGCTTTCTGTTCGTTTTACATATTTTCGACAACAAACATATGAGCTCCACTATTATTTATCAAACAATTTATTATTGTAAATGACAATAACTTGTCCTTAGTAATTAATAGTTTAAACAGGAATACCGCTTGTTTAAATACTCTTTGCTTTAATTTCATTTTCCTTGTTATATACACTGATTACTCATTAAATGAACCATTTTCCACCTTTAATGTTATAATCCATTAAGGAAACTAGTTTTAGTCATGATTATAATCAATACCACAAGAAGTAAATGCTTGAAAAACCTATGCTATAAACAGGCTAAAATAGTGCACATCGCGCCTACCAGAGTTTTTGTTTTCCTTTAAACCTGTTTTCAAATTAGAAATATGCTATAGTTAAATTGGTTGAATATATTACAACTGTGAAAACAAAGACGTATTAATCGTTTAACATATCAATATCTGACAAAACGCCTTCTTAAATATATTTTTTTTTTATCTTTTTTACTTTAGGCCTTTCTTGTATGCACAAAGTAGGGTTTAAGTACTTATAGTCAATTTTTTTAACAACTCGAGGCTTTTTAGTAGAATAAACGAGCAGCTATAATCAGATCAGCACTATATGACGATGTGTGTAGATCTTGTGGACGTACTTTTGGTGATATGCTCGGCCTTATTTACAACAAACGCTCTTATCGCAATAAACTCAACGGCTTAAAAATGCAGTCATAATCACATAGCGATGGCAGAACAACAACAACATTATTCGCTGTTGTTACAATTCTATCATTCGAACTATTTTTGGTCGAGCATACCTGTTTTAACTATAAGACGCGGTTACACTATTTAACTTCAAAGTATATGTTTATTCGAATCAAGCGAAACAGAGTTAGTTTATGTCTATTGTACTTCACAAATGCCAGTGTGATAACCCAGTCTTTCAATATGTTCTAGTAATATGTATGTATAGCAGAGTAACAACATGAAAAACAATAAAGTGCTTCGATTTATTTAAACAGATTTTTAAAACCTATTAGAAATATTATAAGATATCTGATCATAAAATACTATTTGCTATTATTTATTACTATGATAAACCTGCTTGGGGGTTCAAATGGTAATTCTGGAGCAATCAGCCCATACAATATTTTATAATTTATCATTATCAAAACTAAATAGTCGGTTTTCAATTGGAATTTTGAATGCATAATCTTTGTCAAATTGAAATTACTAGTAAATTCATCGAATATAGCTGTAGTTATAGGTCAGCATGTGCCTATCAACAAATATCTAGAAAATTTAAAGACAACGAGACGCCATATGGTCTCACTGAGGCATGCATTAAACTATTGTGTTTATATTTAATATGATGGTTATCAAAAAGACCAAGGCTGAACGTTTGAATGTGCATTACTCTTTCGCTGAACAACTTTATGCAATAGCAGTCAGCGTATTTGTCGTGTTCTATTTGTTTCATAATTAGTTAATCTATAGTGGTTCCGAAAGTATAAAACAGTGTACAACTGATCTATATTGGACGTCGGTCGGTGACTCATCTTGATCAGAACTATTTTGCAGAAACATCACAATTTAGTTCGTAGCGTACTACACTGCTCTCTCCCTATAACGTCCCTCCCAACATCGACTCTTGTTTATGTATAACGGTCTTACAGCTGCAATACCGTATGCTTAGATTTTCGTCTGCTGTTTTGTCTTAAGGTTACATGCAAGTGGATATTTGATTAAAATAAGTATAATGACGAGTGATAAACAACTTGAATCCAGAAGGTAACGCAACGTCTGTTCTGGATTCAAGTTATTGGCTAATGCAAGCTAAGTCTTAATTGTCCTCTCTATAACGACTCCCTCCGAATAACACACACAATCTGTGTCGAGTATTGGGAGTAGTTGTAGAGTAGGATCACTGTACATTAAGCAAACGTTTTAGGTCGACAATTCAATCTAACTCGTTGTGTGTAATTTAGTAATGTTTACGTAAGACTATTGTGCCAATTTGAACAGCAGATTGAAGATAACGGGTGTTATCCAAAGCTCATGCCGTTTGTTATGTTATAAACCACGTTACGTTTTCATTAATTTCTCCACTGAAAACCTCACTTCTGGTTTATACAGTATTGAATATGCACTTAAAAAATATGTTCCATATCCCAACAGATGGTAGTTTAAATGTAAAGCAAAATGCATTCCGTTTTTTGCATGCCGCTTTAGTTTAAATCTGTTGGAGAAATAATCAAATACAAAAATGTGTTAGTTCCCATGTTTTTCCTCGTGTTTGCATTTTCCTAATCCAGTTATTTCAAATAAATGTTGAGTACATGACCAATATCAGTTTGCAAAAGTTAAGGTTAACGTCGATATTGGAAAGTAGAACGGGCTACAGCAATTTGTATACACCAAAAATAATTCAAATTACAACCAACAGTTTGTTGTGGTAAACATCGTACTTAAACTACCTTTAACCCGGTCCGTCTAAAGTACCCGACACCCCCTCCATTCTGCTTTATTTTTAACCTGCTTCAAGCGGTACCTTGTCTTCAAAACCAGGATCAGGCTTTTGGGTAATAGGTTAATATTTAGTAGTAACTTTATATAGATATGTTACGTTTTGTGAAACCCACTGAGTAAAAGTCAGTGGGTATCAAATGACCTTGAGTCGTCACGTGATACCAGCGGCGACCATCTCTCAACAAAGACAAGGGGTTGGAATTGCCGGCAGTATACAGTCCTCTCGTGGTATTACTTGACAATTCAAATTCACGTGGTACCAACTGACTTCTTCACAGTGTGTTTACGAAGACTTTGTGATAAAGCCTAACTATACAGGTATGGAAATATTTGCTCTGAGTCAATGGATTTAATTGAAATTATTATAATGATGGTTGTGTAATGTTGTTCTGGTAAGACATTGCAGAAGAACAAAGTTGTGAAGACTCTGACAACATTGTTCCTTTATGGTCATTTTGATCTGGGTGCATGTTGTGTGCATAGAACAAGTGTATTCTTCAAAGAAACAATATTTGTAAAATACGATTTTGCTCGTCGCGCTAGGGTCCAATGAGGTAAAAATCGAAAATGTTATTTTTAAAGGATGGCTAGTTAACGTAACCAAAACATTTTCTATATACAGTGAAACCCCTCTAAAACGGAACCTCTAAATACCGGAATTCTCTCTAAACCGGACAATAACTTTGGTCCCGTTTCTCTCCCATTGTTACGCCTTTGATTAATTTCTTCACTGAAGAAAATACATTCATCAAAAATAGTTTCTATATTCTAGCAGATGATAGCTTTAAGCAGGTTGAACGTAAAACATAATGCGCCTTAAGGCGCATTCTGCTTTTCTTCTAACCTGATTTAAGTCGTCAGCTACCTTTCATACTAGAAACAAACTATGGGTTAAACCCGCTCTCAACCGGAAACCCTTCTAAACCGAATGTTTTTGTTGTCCCCATACATGTCCGGTTTAGAGGGTTTTCACTGTACTTTTTTCTTGAAAAGGTATTGCTATCGGGAGCATATTGTTTTAAAGGCACATCTTGATAAAATATTGATAACAAGGACAACGCTGCTTAGAAGAAAATTCCGCCAGTGGCAAAATGCGACAAAGTTTCTGATGATCAACGCGACTGTTCGTTAAATACTGGTATAATTAGGTTCTCTGATGGTAAAACAAAACAGCATGATCTGTTTATTTCTGAATAATCATGCCTTATGCGATGTCTGCACTTTTCAGATTGCAGACATGTCACTTATTTGCACTTTGTCTGAAATTGATTGATGTTTAATACAGAGAAACATGGGACAATTGATTCCTGTAGGATTAAGTTATACGGAGGTTGTGTTCATGTCTCGTCTACTGTTTTCATATAAGTTAGAGAAAAAAAACTTTGTTTTGCTCCATGTCGCATTGTTCAAAATATGCAGATAACATGGTTAATCCATTTACTGTCTGACCCCAATAACTACATGATTTTGCATACAGTTGAATCCTGATATATTTCTTAAATCACAATACCTAAAATTTAGATCAAGATATAAAAAGCAGCCGACCAGGTTTTTTTCAAAGTTGATGACGTCATGGCAGCGAAGGTGTTAAACCAGAGAACAGCTCATTGTCATATATTTAAGTGTTAAATATTATGATCACGTAGTCATTGACATCCAGTCGTCCTGTAAGATTATTCCTCCATTCTATATCACAATATTCATGTTTTACTAGCACATATTTCGTCACCATTATACTGCTACTGTGGTCGTTAAAGCAATCATGGTCAACTTCCATGATACCCACTACCTGTAGCGTGCTCAGTGGCTATTGTTTGCTGTTTCGATTGGCAGTTGTGCCCCGTGTGCAGT
This sequence comes from Gari tellinella, assembly GCA_922989275.2. Classification (NCBI taxonomy): domain Eukaryota; kingdom Metazoa; phylum Mollusca; class Bivalvia; order Cardiida; family Psammobiidae; genus Gari; species Gari tellinella. The sequence goes on along the minus strand of OV277867.1, from coordinate 80,413,133 downwards.
GTGCAGAGTTCAGTAGAGTGTAAATATCCTGATAAATATATGTTGGCAGATCATGGACAAGGAGGAATAAATATTGGGCATCGACAATAGCTGCTGTTTTAACTCATTATCTCAAAGGTTGTTCCTAGTTTTGAAGACAGTAGTCAACTGAAACAAATCAAAAGTCAAGCAGAATGCGCCTCAGATTCTTTAGTGAAGAATTAAATTAAAGGCGTAAAAGCGTATTCATAAGTTTATGGATTACATAAATCAGAATAAAGTGTTATCGAGATACATAATCTACGTTTCACTTCAAATAAACAGTATATAAAAACAGTACGAGTGTTAATAAGTATTTATTTATGCTTTCCGGTTGTTTACTTAGAAGTAAAAATGAATTATCATTTGAAAATAACACTATTTCTAACAGTCGGATTATCACAACGCGCCCTTCTATCATGATCTGCTCGTAAAACTCCCCAAGAATCGTAGTCAACCGTGTGTTATCCACTAAATGAAAAAAAAACTAATCCTAGATCGAACGTAAATACGTGATACCGATGTCGTCAAATCAATAAAACAGTAACATCACATAACGGAAAACTGTCACGTGAAGGTGTTCGATATATACTCTGACCTGCACACGGGATAAAATGTGTACTTTTGCTTTAAATTGAAAAATACTTATTTCAAACTGTCGTTACAAAACCCGACTCGTTCATCCGCCAAAGTATGAAATTAATAGATTAAATTGTATTTTTCAGTGAAAGATCTAAATCAATGCATTCGTGAACATCAGACTGTTATACTTTATAACATCTGATGCTCACTCTATCAATTAGTTTAGATCTTACACCAAAATATACAATCACCCTCTATTTAAGAAATTAATTGATTTTTACGGCGTTCAGGCGAAATGAACGACAGAAAATTATCGAAAAATAACATGAATCGCGCTTGCGATTTATGGTAAATTTGCCGATAAATTTTGTCGTTCATTTCGCTTGAACGGCGAAAAAAAATCTGCTCATTTCTTAATGCTGTGATTTCTAATATTAGATTAACATTTTGTAAGTATGCATAAATGTTTAATTCATATTAGAGGTTGATAACACGAATATTGTGTACCCAAACAGGAACAGCCATTACCAAATTACTGAAGCTGCGTGCATTAGACAGCAAACAAATACGTTCCATTGTTTACATCTTAAAGCGACTCGCAACCAGATGGTGCATTAAAAATAGTGATTTGTAAATATGTGTCAGACGCTTATATAAATGGTAAATAATTAGTTTAAGATAAGAACTTCTGTTTAAAAAAATGTATTTCAATAAAAACAAATATTGGTCTCTGGTGGGATTCGAACCCGGGGCCCGGCATTGGCGGACAGAAGGCAAAATAGGGGAAACCGCTTAGACCAATGGACCACGGAACTATCCGTTTATCTAAAATCGATTTAACGTATTTCAATGTGTAGCGATCGAAAGTGCATACAACTTCACTATTCGGCTCGGGTTTATGTCTGAGCCCGTGTAGAGAAGCAACAACAACAACTATACCGTCTACTAGTCGGTATAGAAAAACGATGGAAAATATCTAAAAATCTAAGATTCGGTGACGATTCTTGAGACTTTTTTTGGACTGATCATATTTTTTTAATGTCAGAAGCCAAATAATGCCACAAATTTGCTTTTATTTGAGTATTTTATTTTATTTTGACAAGTACACCATCCGGTTGCGAGTCCCTTTAAGATCAACAACCTTGACAGGTTGGCGCGAAAATTCCGATTTGACGTCATTTAGAAGTGACGTCATTTTTGTAGGATAAGTATATCGTTTTTTTGGCATAAAAGATGCATGCAGGCAGTCAACTTTTTTGCAATTCATCTCATTAATAAAGAAGAATTTAAGTCGGGAATCATGGTTTCCACTAATAGGAAGGGATAGATCGGTAAAGAACAAACTTTGAAAAAATACGCCAAATGTTTGCTGTTCAAGTTCCAAAGATTTATTCGCGAATGAAAACTGCACATGCCCCACCTCCTCTTCGAAACTTTTCCACAAGTCCCGCCCTCTCGAAAAATGGTGTTTATACGAAATAAACAGTAATTGTGTCGATGTAATTGAATGGGGCGAATGTAAATATATGGTCATAAACTGTTTATTGAGTGAAACATCAAAAACTTGTGTTGTTCAATGGTGATGTGATGTGATTTGATTTTGATTTACGGTACCCCCCATCTGCTTTAATTGTTATAAGTTGTTTATACATTGAAAGCATTTTTTCTTAAATGATTTAAAAAAAACCGTATATATATAGGTAAAGTATAATGTATTATGGTAGTACGTGTATTATTTTATGAACGTGATTCTTTTAGTTAATATCTCAAAAACTAAACTGCAATATCTATAGCAATGCTTATTAAAGCATTGTGTTTTGCTCGCCACGCTGAATAAACATATTCTATGTAAATCTTGATAGAAGGGGTTACACAGGGATACACAATCGTGTTCAAATTACTACATGTGTCCATTGCAAACTGTCCATTGCTGGTTGCCGTTCATATTTGCATAAAATTTTCAAAAATTGATTGCGTTTGCGTTTTCATTGAATTCACGTTTGTTATTTATTTTGCAAAATGTTCCTGAGTCGTTGTCATCAACATATTTTTAATGTAGTCTTATTTCACTTTACATTTATTCAGAATATCTGTACATAAATATGTAGTTAGTATATATCGGTATGTAAGCACAAATGCTGTGTTTACCTATTGTGATATTTAAAGGAAATATGCCGATTTGAAACTTGATATTAACTACAATCAAACCTGTCTGGAGACAGTACACTCGGGATTCATAACGACGTATTTCAGACGAGCTAATTCTTATCAAACATTTTATTATGCAGGCCCCAGATGCTGTCAGAAAATCGTCGAGTAAGAAGACAGTTAGTATTGGGCCAAAACGACAAGTCAAAGATTAAAGCAGTCGGGTTACTGTTAAACATCATTAATCCAGTGCACTCACTCACTCATCCAATGACTGAGTGTCTCGTCGTAGAAGGGATTCTGACGCGGAAGAAGTTGTCCTTTGTCTCCAACCTGGTCTATCTGCAACATATGTTATCATCTCTGGCATTGACAGTGCTGTCCACTCTTTTACGTTGTCGGACCAACTCTTCCTCTGCCTTCCTCGTCTACGACCTCCTTCCACTGTCCCTTTGAGGATAGTTTTGCTAAGACTGTTGTGTCTTGTGGTGGGACCAAACCATTTCAATTTCATTTTCTTGACCATGCTGAGGTGGGATTACTGGGCGCCAACAAGGCTGCGTACCTGATCCCTTACATGTTCATTTGTTTTCTCTCCAAGTAAGAGATGCCAAGTAGCTTCCTCATACATTTCATCTCAAAAGCCTGTATTCGCCTTTCTGTCTGTGCCAGTAGAGTCCATGCTTCGCACCCATATAAGAGGGTTGCCCCTTAGTACTTGAATCGTGTTACTTCCTCTAGTGGTTCTCCATACATCGTGATGTGAGCATGTGTGCCTTCTACACTGTTAACCATGACCTTTGACTTTTCTGTGCTGACTTCCATTCCATATACGTTGGCACTGTCAGCCAAACTGTCTGCCAGGGCTTGGAGTTTTCCGTTACTTCCTCCCATTATATCAATGTCGTCTGCAAATCTGAGATTACAGACAGGCCTGCCATCAATGGAGATGGAGAGTACATGACCATGGAGGGTCATCTGCATAATTATCCCGAGAAAGAGATTAAACAGGACCGGAAAGAGAAGACATACTTGTCTGAATCCAATTGTTGTCCGAAAGAACTCCCCGGGTTGGTTGTTTAGTATCACCGCACTGCTTGGGTGTTCGTAGAGGGTCTGTTTGAGTTTGACAAGTCCTTCCTCTATGCTGAAGCCTCTAAGTACACTCCATAGACCTTAATGCCACACTCTGTCAAAAGCTTTCTTGAAGTCTAAGAATAAATACGAAAGACTCAAGCAGGAAACGCAACACAAACAATACACCCACCTCTCAAGCAGAACACACACACAGTCATAACATAACAAACACACACACACACACACACACGCGCGCACATGCACAATCCTATTCCTACATCTGCACACTAAATAGAAAACAACACGCAAGACAAACATAAAGCAAAGTGAATATAGGAGCCCGCCTTGGTACGGTCAGCAGCAATCAATAATTAATTATAAATTAACCATTAACTACCACTGGGGGTTAAACCTGGGTTTAGGGGCGCCCAACCTCACTCTTATCTCCTATATTCACCTATAAAGACGAACAGTGTACATAAAATACAAACCCTGTTCCACAACCTCACAATCAAAAAGACCGCCAGCACAGTAAGTAAATACATGTAAAACATCTAACAAAAAATCTATGACAAGATCATTAGTAACATGGGAAAGAATTAAACATTCAAGCCCGTGTTAAAATAACCCACTATGGCAACGGTCAAATTGTACTCAAGCGACTAGTCTGTAGTTACGAGTAACTGTAAGACATGGAAGGGTTCAGGGTACGACAGAGAGGGAGAGAAAAAACAAAGCACGAAAATCCGATATAACTCTCCCGGTTAAGGACGGCTTTAGAGATACATCATCATGTAGTGTTAAGCCCTGTTTGTCGTCGCACAACCAAAGAGGAAAGCATAGTTATAAATTGTAGATTGATCGATAACCAAACGTGAAGTGCGCAGCAATATAGTTGGATCATAATGTTTTTCGAGGAAAAATCTAATACGTTTCACAAATAGGTTTTGAAAATGTATATGTCCAAGAATCTTACGAAGTCTGTAAATCACATCGCCATAAAAGTCCGGATGTTAAATACCTTGCCGCAGAAAAGACGTTCAGTTACATTTATACTTGAAATATGTACCCCTGTTTAAGAAGCTTTTCAGTAATAGTTTTATTACGAATGTGGAAGTCCTCAACAGAGGTACAGGCCCTAGCAAAGCGAATAAGTTGTGAAATATAAACCCCGTAAGATGTGGAACGGGGAACATCGCCATCTTGATGAGGATAGTTTACAATACTAAAATCAAAATCATCTCGTTTATCGTAAATCTTAGAAGAAACAATTCCGTTATTTATTAAAAGATCAAATCTAAAAATGGTGCCGACAAATTTGACTCGTTTGTTTTATTAAGGCGTAGTTCTTTTGGGTAAATAAAAGGAAACAACGTATCAAAAAAGGGGTTGACTATATTAAAAACATCATCTAGATAGCGCGGTGTATTGTTAAAGGCTTCGATCATATCTGCCTGTGTATCAGGTTTTAGAATTAGCATAAAGTCCCTCTCATAACAGTACAAAACTAGGTCTGCGACAAGGGGCGCACAGTTTGTACCAATAGGGATACCAATCACTTGGCGGTATAATGGTACTCCAAAAACGTACATAAATATTATCCAGAAGAAATGATAGTGATTTACAGATATCGTGCAAGTCCACATAGTGTAATGCTTAACCGTGTCATTTGTAAAAAATGCACGTTCAGTATTACACGTGTAACCCAGGTTAGGTTTAACTGTACCCTATTGTGTTCATTTGCTGGTACAGACTATAGGTGGTGTTTACATCATGCTATAGTCTGTATCACTACTCAATATTCCTGCATGTATTTGTAACTTGTCACTTGTCCATGAGAGTTAGTGAGTGAGCTTGGTGAGTGAAATAATGCACGAGTGAGTTGTTCTCTGGTTGTCACGTGACACCAAAGCTAACCTGCAAGACCTTTGCACCATACCCTATCATTCTGGCTCTATCTCTCCTTGCAAAAGGAAGTCAACTCATATAATTAAGTGCTCTATATTTGAGACTTTCATTATAGTTTATTTCATCCGACCAGCTGGTAAGTTACCTAATTGAATTGGCATTTAATTTATATACATTTATTTCGGGAATATTACGGCTTTAGTATTTAGCGTCAATTGAGATTTGTATTATTTAGAATGTTTTACCATTGTATTCATTGTCTGTATATATTTTGTTACAGACCTTTCGTCTATATAATAAAGATTACACGAACTCGACCCGGGTTGTACTTCCTTTACCGGCCACTCGGGTTACATTTGGCGACCACGAACGATTTAGGGAAGGTCAGTTTGGCGGATCCGGAGACTGATTGATCTCTTTGGACGGAAAACTACGATCGGCGGAATCTACTCATCGGAGAAGGCAAATCGGGAGCCGGCCGGCGTTGGATTCCAGCTGGATTACTAGTGATTTTGTCGTTTTGTGGGCCCAGTGTTTTTTTTGTGTGCACACCGGAATATCTTTGGATATGGCGCGATCTACATAGAGACTGCTAGAGTGGGTACGAATGTACCGCTGTTTCCGTATCGTCGCGCGTGACAACGCTGGAGACCAGTGAAAATCTCGCGGGAAAGTGACGTAGGCAACAAAACATGGAAGGAAACTGACATGTGACTTGTGAAGTGATGTACATAGTGGTTGTAATATAGTGTACAGTAATTTCCGGGATGGACCTGATGTAACTGTAAGTTTATTTTTGTATATATTTCATTTCTATGTTGTAAAGTTAAGTTGCCATGTTTTTCTAAACGAGTATTTTCGTGGTAAATTTCCTATTTCTCACGCTATTACGCCGTGAAACAGGCTCTATTTTCGATTTCGGATAGCTTCGGCTTTCTTCTGAATCAGCTGTTTTGATATATATTCGTTTTCCATTCTTCTCTCTATCAGAAATTTGGAGGACTTGCCACGAAAATAGGTAGATTAAGTTATTTGTATAGGTTAAGTTTTATTTCATAGCGTAAACGTGATTTATATTAGTTTCACGTTTTCTCTATGAAAATAGGGGTTTGTTATTGGGCTAGATTTACTTTTTCAAGTTAAACTTAAAGATGTAGTCAGCTATAAAAAAGCTGGTCGGATAAAAACTTAGGTTGTTTATTTATTTGACTTATTTCTGACCTGTTTTTTCAAACCCTTCACATTCTTTTCCTTACTGTTTGCACAAGTTACTCACTTGCACACGTAGCAACCAGAGACAGTGAGAGAGGATGACAGCTTTGGAAAGGAGGGTAAATATGTAGTTTGGTAGTTGTTATACTGTCTATATTTGTGTTTATTGTATTTTTATGCTGGCATGCTCATGTTGATGTTGATGTTCCATTAGATTTGGATTTTCGTCAGATTTAGTGTCATTGGTCAGACAAAGCTGTTTGCAGGTGCGGATTTTCTGTTTTCAGCAGGCGTTTCCCAATTTTGCGTTTATAGAAGTTTATTCAGTAGTTTGTCATTTACCATATTGATTAACATCTGTTTAGATTTATATTTCTAGATCTTAATTAATCATAGATTCTAGGGTAGATTCATATTTCTAGATCTTAATTAATCATAGATTCTGGTTTGAATTATGGCTCAGAAGTTAACTGATGAGAGTTTAGCTGCCATTATTGAGAAAGGGAAAGAAATTACTTCGACCCCACCCATTGTAAACAAACCTTCGGTCCCTGTTTCAACCACTCCCAGTGTAAATAAACCCCCGGTCCCTGTTTCACCCCCACCCAGTGTCAGTAAACCACCAGCCCCTGTAAGGAATATTGACAAGCCTGGTGTTAAATTTAGTTTTGATCTCCCTTTAGCAGCATCTACACCATTTTCAGCTATGGAGAAACAGAATGCAACCTTTTATATGTCTTCCCCGTCCATCCCTAAGGTCCCTTCTTTTTCAGGAGATAATCAGAAAGGGGATATGTCTTACATAGAATGGAGGTTTGACATCAGATGTCTGGTTAATGATCCTGAAATAACGTCTCAGCAAGCTATCCGTCGCTCTGTACGTGGTACGGCACGGAAGATTTTAGTCTCTAGGAGAGTCTGCATCTGTTGATGCTGTTCTCTATAAGTTTGATTCCTTGTTTGGAGAAGTCTCCACTCCTGGAATGCTTATGCAGGAGTTTTTTAATGCATTTCAGTTGCCTGATGAGTCAGTCACCCGTTTTGGGTGCCGTCTCGAGGGAATTTTACAGTTAGCCGAGGATCAGGGGCAGTTAACTAAGGGATCAAAGAATGACCTCTTACGTCATAAGTTTTGAACGTCTCTGTCTTCTGACAGGCTTAAGAGTCAAACTCGTCATAAATATGACACTATTTTTTAGTTTGACAGTTTACTCAGAGAGATAAGGGTAGTTGAGAAGGAAATTTCATTATTTCCAGGAAGTTCTTCTTCCTCTTCTTCTGCTTCTGCTTCTAAGAAGCCTACACATCAACCTGTTGTTGTTGATACTGACATGAAACAGTTAGAGTCTAGGATTGATAAAAAGTTGGAAGATTTAGAGAAGAGATTGGATAGCAAGTTGGATGACAAGTTTAGTCAGATCCTTCATAAGTTAGATCAGAAGCCTAGTAATTTTTCACACTCAGGACACTATAACAACAACAACAACAGATCATACAACAACAATAACTACAATCCACACAACAACAACAACAACAACAGGGGTAACTCTAGAGGCAGGGGCAGAGGAAGATCTTATGATGCTTCGCAGGGCAAGAAGGAGAACCTTTTAAACGGGTAGATGCCTCAGTAGCTGGCCATACTGAGGCAGGGCATGTGGAGCAGAGCCAGTATCACAAGTCCAATTTAATTGGCAATGCCAATGAGTCATTGGTTTATTTACATGAGCAGGAGGCAACTGCGCTTATCGACAGTGGGTCTATGATCTCCTTTTTCGGAGTCCTTTTACAACTTCTTAACAGATAAGCCTCCTCTACAGGACTTACAGATCCTGTTGGACATCTCTGTTGCAGATGGATCCAAGTTGAAATATCTTGGATTTATTGAAACATCTGTTTCAGTACCATTTTTATCGGATTTTAAGATGTCAGTTCCTGTTCTGGTAGTTCCAGACACTCATTTTAACAGGAAGTGTCCAATATTTATTGGCACAAATGTTATCAGGCCTCTGAAGCATAGGTCTTCAAAGTCTGATAAGGGTGATATTCCCAGTGAGTGGCAACTTGCAATGGATTGTTTGCAAGTTGACTCTTTTACAGTTAAGGCGTGTAGCCGAAAGCCTATATCTGTTGAGCCATACCAGACTGCAGTAGTCAATGGCTTCAGCAGAAATATTGACAGTTCTGTTGCAGAAGCTGTAACAGAGAACATTCTGCTTCATCTTTGTCAGTTTGTCCGAGAGTAGTCAAACTGCAAAAGCATGATTATTGCAAAATATCAGTTAAAGTTTGCAATATGACTGCAAAGCCAGTGATTATTAAACCCAGGGCTAGTATATGCCAGATCACTGAGGTCAAGGTCATTGATGACTTAGCATCAGGCTCTCAATCGTGTAAACCCGAATCAGACCAGCCTTCACCTCTAGAGGAATTGGGTATCAAGATTGAGAAGTCTAAATTAACTAATGACCAATATTTAAGGGCTCAGCAAGTTTTGGGTAAATGGGATCATATCTTTTCTAAAACGCCCAATGATCTTGGCTGTACTAATATTGTCAAGCATAAGATTGTCTTGACAGATGATACCCCTTTTAAGCATCCATATAGGAGGATCCCTCCTGGCATGTATGAGGAGGTAAGGCAGCACCTTAAGGATATGCTTGCGGCAGGAGTTGTAAGGGAGTCTAAGAGCCCTTACTCTTCTAATATTGTGCTGGTCCGGAAAAAGGATTTATCCTTACGCTTCTGCATTGATTAAAGGACGTTAAACGCTAAGACGCGCAAGGATGCCTATGCATTACCTCGCTTTGACGACACCATAGATACCCTTGCGGGTTCAAAGTACTTTAGCAAGTTAGATCTTCGCTCAGGTTACTGGCAGGTTGAGATGGATGAGGAGGATAAGGAGAAAACGGCTTTCTCAGTCGGTAACCTGGGATTTTACGAGTGTGAACGCCTCTCTTTTGGGCTTTGCAACGCCCCCGCGACGTTCCAGCGCCTCATGGAGAAGTGCATGGGTGAGCTGCATTTAAAGGAATGTCTCATTTTCATAGATGACGTCCTCATCTTTTCAAAGACATTTGAAGAGCACCTCACACGTTTAGAGGCAGTATTTGGGAGGCTTGAGCAGCATAACCTGAAGCTCAAACCCTCCAAATGCGAGTTCTTCAAATCGTCTGTCCTTTATCTAGGACATATTATATCTGAGGATGGTATAGCTACAGATCCTGACAAAACAGCAGTTATTGAGAACTGGCAACCACCCTGCAATGTCAAGGAACTGCGGGGTTTGCAGGGTATTAAAGGCGTTTTGTCAAGAACTTTTCTTCCTTTGCCCAGCCTCTTAATGCTTTGCTAGTAGGCCATTGCACACACAGGCCTAAGCAAAAGAAGAAGGCTGGAAAGAAGTCCAATAAGCCTACAGAATGGTTCTGGGGTGAGGAGCAGCAGTTAGCCTTCAATACTTTGAAGGATAAGCTTGTTAACCCTCCAGTTCTGGCTTATGCAGACTACTCCTTGCCATTTATTATCCACACGGACGCGTGCGGTAAAGGGCTTGGAGCAGTTCTGTATCAGCACCAGGATGGAGCAGATAGGGTCATTGCCTATGCTAGTAGAGGCTTGCGTCCAAGTGAACGCAAATATCCAGCACATTAGTTAGAGTTCTTGGCGTTAAAGTGGTCGGTTACAGACAAGTTCAGTGATTACCTTGTGGGTAATACATTTGAAGTCATTACAGACAGTAAACCTTTAACCTATGTGTTGACCACTGCTAAGCTTGATGCCACAGGGCACAGGTGGATATCTGCACTTGCCAACTACAATTTTACTATCAAGTACAGATCAGGCAAACAGAACACATATGCTGATGCTCTTAGTAGATTGTTTCCTGATGCTGTACAGGCAATCTGTCAATCTGTTACTACTTGCTTTCCTTTAGTTGAAAGCTTGTCTGAGACTGGCAATTCTCATTGCGCGGATGAGGAATTGTCAGGCTCAGACAATTTTGCTAAGATTGACTGGCACTTGGAGCAGACCCGTGACCCTGTACTTGCCCGCGTTATACACCTGCGGAGCAGTTGTCCTCGTCCCAGGGAGAAGGCATTTCAGAAGGAGTTGTCAGCCGTGCAGAAATTTTTGCGTGAATGGAGTAAACTCCATTTCATTGACAATGTTCTGTATCGGACTGCAACTCTGGATGGGCAGTCAGTGGAACAACTTGTCGTCCCAAGCTCTTTCAGGTCCAGAGCCATGAGAGGCGTCCATGATGACACTGGCCATCAGGGTAAAGAAAAGACCCTATGGCTGGCCAAGCAGCGCTTCTTTTGGCCTGGGCTTGAGAGGGACATCGGTTCGAAAGTTGAGTCTTGTCCGAGATGTATTCGGCGCAATACACCAGTAAAGCCGGTGGCTAAGCTGACGCCCATTACCAGTACATACCCTATGGAGCTAGTCTGTATAGACTTTCTGTCATTGGAAAGGTCCAAGGGAGGCTATGAGCATATCTTGGTCATTACAGACCATTTTACCAGATATGCTCAGGCTGTCCCTTGCAGGAACCAAACTGCTCAGACCACAGCAAAGGCCCTGTATGAAAACTTCATCAGGTACTATTCCTTTCCAACAAGGCTCCATAGTGATCAGGGACGCAACTTTGAGAGTAGGGTGATTAAAGAACTCTGCAGGCTGGCTTCCACGGGAAAAACAAGGACTACTCCTTATCATCCCATGGGAAATGGTTCTGCAGAGCGCTTTAATCAGACCCTACTCAAGATGCTAGGTACTCTGGAGAATCACCAGAAACAGGATTGGAAATCCTATGTAGCTCCTCTTGTGCAAGCCTATAATGCTACCAAGAGTGATGCTACTGGGTACTCCCCACACTTCCTCATGTTTGGCTGGCATCCTAGGCTTTCAGTTGATGCTTATCTTGGCACTTCACCAGTCCAAGAGGAGGTGTCTACAGCACCTCAAACTTATGGCAGTAAACTGAAGTCTAGGATGACATTTGCTTATGACAAAGCAGCCAAGCATGTAGGAAAGATGCAACAGAAAAACAAGCGGATCTATGACAAATCTGTGCGGGAGTCGGCCTTGGAGCAAGGAGACAGAGTTCTTGTTAGGAAGGTTGGAATACAGGGGAAAGCCAAATTGGCTGATAAATGGGAAGAAAACCCATATATTGTCACCTGTATTCCAGATCCTGCTCTGCCTGTTTATAAAGTTAAACAGGAGAATGGCTCCAAGGTCCGCACTCTCCACAGAAATATGCTGTTACCCTTTAACAGTATACCCATAGAATCCGATGACCATACATCTGAGTCTGACTCTGATTCAGACAACTCAGGTTCAGGTGTCTATGTCATACCTCAGAGAAGGCAGAGACAACCAGCTAGGAGTTTACATAGAGACAGCTCTCATTCTCACAATGAGAACAGGTCCAGGTCTGTTCCAGATATCTCTGGTCAGACTGGACAGTCCTATACTTCTCCTATACCCAGTGTAACCCCTGACCTCAGCCTAAGTCAATCAGGAACCAGACAATCTGATGGCCATCATGCTGTGTCAGATACATCAAATTTCAGTAAATCTAGGTCTACACAGTCTGCATCTAACCAGTCTAGTTCTGCACAGTCTGTGTCCAACCAATCCAACTCTGCACAGTCTGCATCCAACCAGTCTAGGTCTGCACAGTCTGCGTCTAACCGGGATAGAGGGTTTGAATCCCTACCACCAAGTCGTCCGGTTAGGACCAGAAGGGCCCCTGATAGGTATGGGGAATGGGTTGCCCCTCAAATAGTGTGGCATAGCAATGACTTGCAGTCATAATCTTTTATTTAGTGTAAATTCTCAGTTTATCTAGTCAGTTTAGTTGCTAAGGGAATTTTCTGAATTTCATTTGCTTTGCATTTGCTTAATTTTGTGTAATTTGCTTGGTTTCCTTGTACTTGAGTTTGACATGTCTTCTGATGAGTGAAATTACTTTCATTTATCAATTTGAGCCAGAATCAGTTGTCAATTTCATGTTTCAAGTAATTTAAGTAATTTATTTATTGACCAGTTTAGAACCTGTTAGTTTAGTTCTTGATTGAACAGTTGGATTTCATTTATTAGTGAAACTTATGGCAGTTTCACTGTAATTATCATTCAACTAGTATAGAACTTAGTGTTTCAGTTCTTGGTTGTTAAATTTATGTATTTGGATATGAGACTTATGGCAGTTTCATTTCCAAATACATATATTGTCTTACAAGCAGGTATTTTTCTACATTTGTAAACATTACAGTTTGCAAATAGGTCAAGTTTGTATTGACTTACAATAGTGTAAGTTTGTATTGGTTTTAGTTAGTAGTTTCATTCTACTTGGATAGTAATGGAAATTTTTTATTCTCATTTTGCGCATTATTTATTTATTTAATCTGAGTTTGCAAATGTCAGGAGCCATTTAAACCTGGCAGGGGAGTATGTAACCCAGGTTAGGTTTAACTGTACCCTATTGTGTTCATTTGCTGGTACAGACTATAGGTGGTGTTTACATCATGCTATAGTCTGTATCACTACTCAATATTCCTGCATGTATTTGTAACTTGTCACTTGTCCATGAGAGTTAGTGAGTGAGCTTGGTGAGTTAAATAATGCACGAGTGAGTTGTTCTCTGGTTGTCACGTGACTCCAAAGCTAACCTGCAAGACCTCTGCACCATACTCTATCATTCTGGCTCTATCTCTCCTTGCAAAAGGAAGTCAACTCATATAATTAAGTGCTCTATATTTGAGACTTTCATTATAGTTTATTTCATCCGACCAGCTGGTAAGTTACCTAATTGAATTGGCATTTAATTTATATACATTTATTTCGGGAATATTACGGCTTTAGTATTTAGCGTCAATTGATATTTGTATTATTTAGAATGTTTTACCATTGTATTCATTATCTGTATATATTTTGTTACAGACCTTTCGTCTATATAATAAAGATTACACGAACTCGACCCGGGTTGTACTTCCTTTACCGGCCACTCGGGTTACACACGCCATACATAGTTTCCTCTCTCTGGCAAAAGTCTTTTCAATAAGTTGTATAAGTTTAGCTTTTATTAGATTATGAGTTAAGGTAGTATATAGTGTTGAAAAGTCATACGTACTTATATTGCAAGCTTGGTATTTTCTATATTCAAGCTTCGCCAAAATTTTATTCGAGTTTTTGATAGACCAAAACAGATTAAGTCCAGCATTTTCGTAGGTCTTGTCACAATACCTAAAGACGATGTCAAACGTTTGGTAAGCTTAGTAGTAGTACATGCACTTGAATTAGCAATAACACGAGACGTATATGGTGTTTTGTGGAGTTTTGGTACCCAGTACATTGTAGGAAGTTTGTGACATGTAATGTTGACATCAGCTTTTAATTGTTTACATGTATCAAGATGATCAGATACTACATTACGCTCCGTTAAATTGGTTGATATATAGGAATTGGTATTAACAAGTTCCTGGTTTAAAGTATTAACATTATCACATTATTGGAACAGTTGTGGAACAGAGCGCGTTGGTCACTGTATGATTTAGATCTGTTCTTTCGTAGGACATTTGTATAATTTTTATTTGAGTTGCAAGCAGTCGGAAGTCAGATCAGACAACATGTTTGTATTATAAACATTGTTTTAGCGTAAACACGTTTAAACACGTTTATTGTGATATCTGTATTCAGATATATATATATATATATATATATATATATATATATATATATATATATATATATATATATATATATATATATATATATATATATATATATATATATATATATATATATATATATATATATATATAAAAAACAAGAAGTATGCTTTCATAGTAATTGGTCGAATTAGCCAGCTATTTAGGAAGTATAAATGGATTTTACAAATATATGAAATGCGCCAATAATAATTGAAACAGCAACGTCACCATTGCTATGCTATTTAATTTCAGTGCTTTCTAAAAGTGTTCCCTCTCTACAAAATTATCCAATGGGAGACACATATTGAGAGTATTGTTCTGAGGGATATTTTATATGGAAGGAAAATCAATAATATTATTATTATATTATTATTATACCAGATTTATATAGCGCTCTTTTCACACAGGGATTGTGCGTTCAAAAGCGCTTTACATGAAATAACACATATGTACCTATAAATCGAGAAAAGACAAAATAACTACAATTAGATCTGAAATAAAACATGAATAAACATATAAAAGACAGTCCCCCAAAACGGCGATCACATTACCCCCATCAATCAGCAATGAACCGACCGGCTAAGTATTGCCGACTGATATAAATAATGGTAGAGCGCCCAATGCAGGCCATCGACAAAACACAAATAACTATAATTAGATCTAAAATAAATAAGAATAAACATACAAAAGACAGCCCCCAAAACGGCGATCACACTACCCCCATCAATCAGCAATGAACCAACCGGCTAAAGATTGCCGACCAATAGAAATAATAGCAGAGCGCCCAATGCAGGCCATCTAATGTAACATAACTAGGAAAAATAGCATGCGACCATAACTAAAAACTCTATAGAAGATCAATGAGATGATTAAAAATTGTGAAAGCTGTCCAAGAATTTTACCACAGACCCCGCCAGCTGGTTTCAAAAGGGATCAGAGCCATATCCCTACCATCAAAGATCCACCAGACAGGCATTGGTCAACGGTACAACCCCAGAACTAAAAATTAGACCCATAACATATACAGAATGAACACAGCCCTAGGGTAGCAGTGATCTACCCTATCCACCCCACACCCGCGGGACCTACATGTTCCATGGCTGAAATTACACCCTTACTTTAATAAACATCAAGATAAGAAGCTGTCCCTGAATTATACCGCAAACCCCTAGCCAGTCGGTTTTAAAGAGATCAGGGACAATCCCTACCATCAAGATCCACCGAACAGGCATGGGCAAACGGTACAATTCCAGATCTCCCAGTTAGACCCACAATATCTACAGCAAGAACATAGCCCGGAGGTAGCAGTCATCCATTTCCTAATGTGTTCTAAAAATAAATATTAATGAAGTGTGTTTTCAGACGTTTTTTGAAGACTGCAACTGAGCTCGCATCTCTGATGTCTGATGGTAGAGAGTTCCAGAGCTTTGGGGCTGCATGCATGAAACTTCTATCTCCAAACCTCACCAAACGACTTCTCGGCACAACCAGCGATACTGATTTACTCGCAGACCGCAACTCTCTTCGAGGTCTATACACGTCCAGCATACTAACAATGTACCTTGGAGAATCATTGCACATGGCTTTGTATGTGAGTGTCAGAATTTTGAATTCAACTCTGTGTTGAACTGGAAGCCAGTAAAGCTCCTTCAAGACTGGAGTGATGTGATTGTACCGAGGAGTCCTGGTAATGATGCGGGCTGCTGTATTTTGCACACGCTATAGTTTTCGTAGTGAGTTTTGGGGAATCCCATATAGCAGTGAGTTGCAGTAGTCAATTTTTGATGTGACCAGAGAATTGACCAAATAAATACGAAAGACTCAAGCAGGAAACGCAACACAAACAATACACCCACCTCTCAAGCAGAACACACACACACAGTCATACCATAACAAACACACACACACACACATACACACACACACACACACGCGCACACTCTCATTCCTTCATCTACACACTAAATAGAAAACAACACACAAGACAAACATAAAGCAAAGTGAATATAGGAGCCCGCCTTGGCACGGTCTTTGTAGCTTTTGGAGAAAGGTACTGTCTAATATGACCTATTTGCCGCAACTGTGCGTAGCTAGACCTGCACAAACCTATTAGACAGCTAAACCTTTCTTGGCTAACAATTGTACTCAGTACAACGCGGCACGCGGTGTCTGATCTGGGTTCAAACAGTTTTCAAATCGACATTGATGTCCTTTTTTTTTTAAATGTTCATTATGTAATTTCGATAAATTTGTTTCAGAAATAGCGGCAGTAAGGAGGGAATATATACTCGGAAGACTGCTGTAGGGAAGGAGCTCTTTAGTAATAATCTAGAGCAGATACTGAGTTAGTCGGTGTCAGTGTGCAAATAGCAGCAACGTCGATATCACAGCAATAATGATTACTATTTGTCTAACTTTTAAAGCATACGGTTATTTATGTCTGACCCTACACAAATATATCACGAATGTTTGAATGAACTAGACAACTGTGTATTTGATTGTCTCTCAGACAGAATATTCACACGAATAGTAATACCGATTTGTGTTAGAATTATTGAGCAGGATTTATGTTATGTGTTAGTCAGTAATGTTTCAAAGTTATAATATTAAAAAATGATGAAAAAAACACATGTATCGTTGATTTGGTTATATAATCACCGTAACAGACCTTATTGTCAGTCTAATTTATAATATATACATGGTAACATTGATTGTTTAACCCTCATATTGTCATTATGTCATCTGCTTGCAAAATGGCGTCTGCAAATTTGTAAAACGTTTTAATCTGGATCTAACGCAGTGTCAGCCTTCAGTTTAATCTGTGTCGTAATGGATTCTACCCGTCAAGTCTAGATCGGAAGGAAATAGTAAAATACTCAACGATTTAACCAAATATAGTTGCGGCCATACCTGCAGAGTATGAAATAAATAAATAATTAGGAAATTATATCAAACATTTCAGAGATAAACACTTCCATCAATTTGTTTTTTAACCGTTCACGGTCAATGAATCTAACTTTGAAACGATATTGAAGACGACAATATTGGAGCAGAACATCTAATGGCGTTGAAGTGGTAACATTTTCATGATAAACTATTTGATTGTGAAAGGTATAAAAGGTTGATTTAATAGTAACAAACCCTAGTTTTATACGCAGAGGATCTAACACGAGTGCTTTTAATAAATGAGTTGAGTGAAAACATAGAACGCGAGTCTTGGCTACCGTCATATTAAATCTAGTTAACGAGTTTATTAGAATTGATCAGTAATGGGCACGCATTTTCACATGACAGTTTTATAAACCTATTAAATCAATCGGAGCTGTAGTTGGTAGTCTTCCTGCTATATAGATATTCCCCCAAAACCCGACGTTGTTTATGGTAACGTCATAGCAAATGACATCATTTGATGTCCCGCTACACACAGTGCCTTTTGTCGAAAAGCTTTGGTCGGAGTCCAAAAAACTGTATTTCACTAGCGGATAACACTATTCGTATAATCACTTAATTATATCCCCTGACCTCAAGGTATGTGTAAAATTACAGATTACTGACGAACAATGACGTAAAATCTACAATAGATTTAAATGAATAGGTCACGACGGCTAAGCATTTCTTGTTTTTCGTGCAAGCATAGTGAACAACTGTTCGCATAGCAGACGTCTGTGCATGCGTCATATCTCTTGGCAGTTTTGTGAGTCATATTTTTGCTTTGAAACTGGAGATAATTCATTTGTATTATTGTATTGCACAATTTACACGGTATATTAAACGAATTGAAAACAATTAAACATATCTGTAGCTCTATATTCCATTAGCAACGGGACTTTTTCAACATGGCGGGCGCTCTCCAGCTAGAGTCAATGCAAGCGCCTAAATCCGACAAAAATCCCGTCTATCAACAGATCATCGACCAATATAGATTTTGTATACTGATAACCTAACGACTAAAGCACTTGAATGCAAACGGAATACGTCTATCGCCGTTTACTTTTAGCAAAATACATGACAAACTAGGTAACAGATACGTTACCAATCCTTTTCAGTTTCAGTTGATGCAAGAGGCCGGAATAGCCACAGCGTCCTCTACATGTATTTTAAGGCCAGGGGTAAAACTTTCGCAATGTCGATCCCCCAATACAATAGGTTAGGGCATAAGGCAGTTACCTCAATTATCGTAACATTTTCTCAGCATGTTGAAATATAAGTTTCTGTTTGGAGCTTGTTCAGACGCCGACTATCTTGTCGTCTTATCCTACTTCATGGCTTGTACCATAAACAGTGAAGTCATTCTACTACGTCTACTATACACTTGCTGGTTAATTATATGAAAGAAATGAAACTGTTTACAGCAAAATGAAAGTAAACCGGACAATTCCTAAATTAATATTTTGTTTTATTTTCACCTTTATTTAAACAGCTACTTGTCCAAAAAGGCTAGTATCACTAATTGTTTGCAATATATTGGTTTCACTGTATTGTGTAATGCCTTTGGTCGAAAGGGAGAAACAGGTGTTTTATAACTTAAAAGTCAAACCTATTATTCGAGCTGTTTCGCCGACTTTTACTTAATATTATAAAGAACGGTTTTGCATTTTAGGGAAATGAATGTAGAAATACGGCTGACAATGGTTATTTGGTAATGTTAAATTACTGTACTTTATATGAACTATGAAAGGAAAGTCCGTATCTAGTACTATTATATCGATTTACTCATGCACGAGCACACAGTAGCATGTCATCTGCTGATTGTTGGAAATAAACAAAACAATCGATTTTGAATTGAGAAAGAAGCAAACTATAGGTGTTTGGTCTTTGAAATGGTTCATTAATTGATATCTTGTATTGAACATTGTTTTTCTCAGCTACAACATCTCTATTATTTCTACGACAAACTCTATGAAGACAGATCAGGCTTTTAGACGTTCACCGCTCATAATTTGTAACGTCAAATCTTTTAAGAGTTATACATCAGTCTGTTTTAGTGTATTTTTTAATGTTTGTGTTATGCGCAAGTCAACAGGACTTTTTACATTCTCGCTGTTTATATAACCGTATTGAAAATATGAAGTTTAATTTTTATTCTAACACACTTCGCGCACGCCCCTATATTAACAAAGAAGCAACGTATCAGTGTTTGAATTCTCAATAAAACACTCACGCGCTGTAACGTTCTAATGCGACGTCATATGGCTTCGAAAATGCGTAAGCCATGAAATGTAGCGCCGTTGCTTCGGTGTAAATTAAGGTTACATTTTGTGTTAGAATTGAAATAATAAATTGATTCAAGTTTTTTATCTAACAATCGAACACGGGTAGTCGTTGAGATGGTTGTAATAAAGCCACTCGGCCTAAAGGCATCGTGATTAAATTACTACGCATCTTGACTTCTACCAGTGTTCGATTGCAAGATAAAACACTGGTATGAATTTATTTTTTCTTAAGTAAAACTACAAACGCATTTAGATAGAGGGCGGGGTCTCCACCGGAGAAATGCCGACCCAGCTGAGATATAGGTTCGATATCTACTTTCAGATTATCCACTGAAATCGATATCCCCCGATGTAATGTCGGACGAAATTTAATTAAATCCTTACGAACAAGTTTATTCATATAAGTAGATAAACACGTTAATTTAAAGGCATATCCTCTGTCCTTTGTTCTCAATAGGCGTGAACGTGACTTTCAAAGCATAGGACTTATACGCAAAGTAACGTAACCATCTTATCATGTCTTGAGAGGCCCTGCCAAACTCATATTTTCTAACTAGATCATCAAATATAAGAGTCTGAAATCACAAGAGACACTTCAACTGTTTTTTTTCCTACAGGTATAAGCTCGTGCAGCACAATATGTTAACTGGTTAGGGGTAATCGCAGAATCTGGGCCAAGAAATATGTTTTAAGGAGATTCCACTGCGTCATTTTGACATGGGGATGAATATATTGGCGTTCTATGTATAGTAGAATGTCTGGAAATGCGAAGGTCAAATTTGACGTTGAAATATTGTTTGTTTTAAGTTATGTAATTTAAACTGTGATGCTAGATCCGGTCAAAAGGTATATTCGGCCAATATTCAGAAAGTCTCTTAATAAATTATGAAAGTACGAGATAATGACATGTTTAAAGTATGTTGATCATGTATGTACGGCACGTGTGCGTGTATAAGTGTCAGCAATGTACACTTACTGTGAAGCTCTAGACTACTGTATTTACTATTAAGTTGTGCACGTCTATAAATCTAGATCTAGATACCCATCGGAGTGTCATGTGTACACTGTACACACATAATGTGTAGGCTATTGAACCAAGCGTTATTCAATAGAATGTCTAAATCTTTTCCATAGGAGGAAACATGTTCAATTTTAACGGTAATACTATTCAAAACATACAAACGAGAAACCAATTAGCCGACCACCTTTTACAGTTCGATACAGTTTGCGTTGAATACAGAAAAAAATATAGTCGTGAATCTAGTTAGAAGCCCATATGTAGATCTATCAAGTGTCAACAATTAAGTCCTAAACAGTTCAAAGTTCAAACCGTAAACATTCTAGCGATACGCTGATGGTTCATAACGCGTTGCTGTGTGTACAGGAGCTAAACACAACTGCGACGTAAATGTTTAAAATGTGCTTTAACTTAATAATTTTATCAAGTTGCGTTGTTTATTTTTAATAAAAAATAATTTTCGAAATAATCCTTTATAACAATTACTAATTTTTATAATCACCATTTATATTTTGTCTTAATACTCCCATTCCCCTGACCTGATTTACTGCATTGCAAACTGTAGATCAAGGCCAGGCGCCGCCGTTTGGCACCCACATATACATGTGTGTATCTTACTCGTATTTTTGTCATGGAACGGCTCATATGAACCACAAATGACACCAAAAGCAGGAACACTGCTCAGCAATCAGGCTTGTTAGAGATATTTCAAACTCGGTTAAATCGAACATTACCGTATTTCAAAGTAAAACGTGGATATGTTCGACTAAATCGAGTTTGTAATAAATAAAAGTATTTGTAGATTTATCGGTTATTGTTAGTTTAGCCAGTTCGAGATATCGCAGTTTGACTGTACTAAATTAAAATAAGTTAACCTTTTCATTGCAAAACAACATGTGGACACAATGTCATTGCGTCATATCAGGACCACCATTGTAATCTATCTAGCCCGTAAAAAGTGCCTTCTAGCTCATTAATTGTGTTCCCCATCTATAGAAAATAGTATTACCTTACGCGGTCATTATACCCCAACAAAAGTATATATCCTAGCAGGTGATTGCTAAACACAGGCTGAAACTAAATGCGCATTGCATTTTATTCTTAACATTTTTATGTTATCCCCGACTTCAAAACTAGATACAAGCCAGGGCAAAGGGTTAAACACTCATACATGTTTCTTATACCGATAAAAACGCGCATACAATTCAAACGTGTCAATGGTAGTGTCCGTGTATATTTTCTAAATTCAAGTAGAGTTAGTGTAAAATAGGCTAAAACAAAATCAGAATGCACCTAACGAAGCTTTTTGATTTAAGTGGTCATACGTTTTTGTGGGTGTGTCCTTGGACACATCCACAGTGTAGTTCAGGAAAAATCTCCAGACGGGGCTGAACAATACATCGAAGCATTTAGCAGGGGGTGCTAAATAGCAGCTTCCGGATTACGCCGATATTTTGTGAGCTTGGGCGGCTAAAAATAAAGGGCAATGTGTGTTATTAACTATGGCTTTACACCTGGTGAACCCGATTTTCATTTGAAATTTGGATCTAAAACGTTTTAACTTAATCAATGAAAAGAATATTGACAAGTAGTTGTTAAACAAGGAATGTATCAAAAAATTTCCTTACGCGCAGGAATACAATTCTGCTGTTACCGAAGGTCTGATCGGAAAATCGATCGTTCCGAAGGACTGGTCGTAAAAATGGTCGGCAAATTGGTCAAATTCATAGAATTTATATCGTACAAATGGTCGACAAATTGGTCAAATTCAATGTAAGTTAAAATGAATCAGGTTCAAATGAAAGGCAAATGTGGTTTATTACGCATTGAACCTGTTAAATATGATAAATTTTTCGATATTCGTTTTTTTCCGTAAGCACTCGTTAGATTACGTGAGAGCCGAACATTTCCTTATTGTTCCGTAAGCACTCGTTAGATTACGTGAGAGCCGAGTGATCAGTCGTCGCCATCTTTTCATTACACAAAGAGAAAGTATTAACATTTTATTGTAATATTTGTCAGTTATTGTATAATAATGCAAGTGAAAAAAGCATATCAGATTGGGTTTGAAATAGGGGAGCTACTGTTCCCTCGCATTGCATTTCTGCTCGGGCGCAGTTCACGGGTCCGCAGTTTACGCGCTAAAATGTCTACTGGCACACTGACTGCATTGTTTGCAGAAGAATGTCGAGACGCTTTATCAGTGAATCATATAAAATGTGTAATCAACGTGGATAAGGTTATTTATTGGGCCATTTATTGGTTAACAAGATGTAATTTATTCCGGGCTAATGGCGGCATAAAGGAAGATGTGTTTTGGAACTACTTTTGCCCCAGTTAAATTGCTATATATAGATCACCATTTTCGGTGCCGAAAGTGCAATTTCTAATGCTAAATAGGGTGTATACGGCAATTGTTCCATTGAACCCTACAACACATTCGAACAAAACACCTTTTATAATCACAAAATGGACTATATGTTTTGATGGCATCAGGGTTCCCACAGGCTTTTAAAATTTGAGTCTGCATGTACCCTCTAGGGCTAATTTTGGGGGTGCAGACACATTTCAGAGGGTGCATATCAAACGCTTTTCTGTCTCAGTGTTCTTCTATTTCAAAGTAGCAATCAGTTATCAAACAATCATGGATATGCACCAGGTATGATCTTTTGAAATGTGTGGTTCCATCCCTAAATTTTATTTCGTTTGTCTCTCACCGTCATGTATTCTACGACATATTGATTCAGTTTCAGACATGATTTCGTTACCAGGCAGTCAATTGCAACTAAGCCGTCATA
The DNA here is from genome assembly GCA_922989275.2 of Gari tellinella. Lineage (NCBI taxonomy): Eukaryota > Metazoa > Mollusca > Bivalvia > Cardiida > Psammobiidae > Gari > Gari tellinella. The sequence continues at coordinate 80,389,438 of OV277867.1, read as the reverse complement.
TTTGCAGACTACACGAACGCGTAGGCCTATGCTAAGACTGTGTCTCACTAAATCGGACATTTTCCTCAACATTGCTAATAGAGGCGATAAAATACATCTGGCGGTAGTAGTCCAGTGATAACACTGTTGGACTACGGTACCAGGGGTCGTGAGTTTGATCAGCGGTCTGACTAGGGGATTTTTTTGCATCCCTGATGATGTACAGGAATGTCCTTGAGCAAGACATGTATCGTGAATTGCTCCTCTCAACCCAGAGGTTAGAATGGGTACCTGTGAGGGTCTGAGTCGGTTCTGTGGCTGTTTTAGCGCCTTATGTTAGCAGTGCTCAATATTGTAGGCAAGATGGCTCAATGATCAGGGGGTAAATGTTCAGTCGGCTGAAAATGACGTCGCTGTTTTGAAATCGAAAGTTTACCAGAATTAGACCTAATGGCTATGACCAGACTTTTTTTTATCATTTGTCAGCATTATTTAAACACATCTTCCTCTAAAAACAGTATTGAATTCTTATAAAAAACAAAAATTTATAGAAAAAATAGCGACTTTACTAGGCACAGATCGGGATGGGAAATTCTTTTTTGTTGTGCACAAATCACCAGTGACAGAAACTACCAACAATACTTGGCAAAAAATAGAAGCTTTACATTAGATTCTAATGTGTATAATTCTGTCTACAAACATAATTTTGCAGAAAGCTTAGTGTTATTCAAAACTTTGGATCAATGTCAGTAAGTTCTAGATAATGGTGATTAAAAAAATTCCAAAAGCTACTTTGTAATTTGATGTCAAAATGCATAGGGGTCGATTTCAAAATTATCAGAGATGTGAATGTGTTCGCAAGATGTGTTTTATTAATTTTATGTGTTCATTTTAAGCGTTTTTTTTTGCATAAAGACAGTTCAGTAGCGTGCATGCCCACCGTCAGCCTAATGCAAGCAATACTCTGTGTTCGGTGTACTGTCTAATGACGTCATCTGGGATGCCATATGCCAAACAGTACTACAGTTCTAATTGAGGTCTTACATAGGTTTTGTAGGCAGTTTCCTTTATGTTTTTAGCTCACCTGAGCCAAAACCTCAAGGTGGCAGAGCTATTGGGATGGCCCTGTGTCCGTCGTCGTGCGTCGTCGTTAACAATTGCTTCAAATGACATCTCCTCCTATACCGCTGAACAGATTTCAACCAAACTTTACAGAAATGTTCCTTGGGTCAAGCTCTTTCAAATTTGTTCAAAGAATTAAAAACAATGCAGAACTCTGGTTGCCATGGCAACCAAAGTGAAAATATAATGAAATCTTAAAAAATCTTCTTGTCAAAATCTGCAAAGGCCAGAGCTTAGATATTTGGCATATAGCATCACCTACAAGTCCTCTATCAAGTTTGTTCAAATTATGCCCCTGGGGTTAAAATTGGCCCGCCCCGGGGGTCACCGTTTTAAATAGAGTTATATAGTGAAATTTTCAAAAGTCTTCTCCTCTGAAATTAATATGGCCAGAGCTTTAATATTTGGCATGGTGACACTTCTAGATGTCCTTTACCTATTTTGTTCAAATGGTTCCGGTCGGTTGTATATCTAGGTCACAGGAAGCTAAAAATAGATTATTTTCAATGAAAACTTAAAAAATCTTCTTGTCTGAAACTACAAGGGCCAGAGCTTAGATATTTGGCACATAGCATTGCCTACAGGTCCTCTTTCAAGTTTGTTCAAATTATGCCCCTGGGGTCAAAATTGGCCCGCCCCGGGGGTCACCGTTTTACATAGAGTTATATCGTGAAAATTTCAAACGTCTTCTTCTCGGACACTAATATGGCCAGAGCTTTGAAATTTGGTATGGTGACACTTCTAAATATCATTTACGTATTTTGTTCAAATGGTTTCGGTCTGTTGCATATCTAGGTCACAGGAGCTAAAAATAGATTTTTTCTATAAAAATTAAAAATTATTCTTGTCAAAAACTACAAGGGCCAGAGCTAAGATATTTGGCACATAGCATCATCTGCAGGTCCTTTATCAAGTTTTTTCAAATTATGCCTCTGTGGTCAAAATTGGCCCCATCCTGGGGGTCACAGTTTTACATAGAGTTATATAGTGACATTTTCAAACGTCTTCTCCTCTGAAACTGATATGGCCATAGCTTTGATATTCGGCAAGGTGACACTTTTAGATGTCCTTTACCTATTTTGTTTAAATGGTTCCTATCTGTTGCATATGTAGGTCACAGGAGCTAAAAATAGATTGTTTCAATGGAAACTTAAAAATATCTTTTTGTTTAAAACCCTAGTACCCTGATCTTAGATATTTGGCACATAGCATCATCTACAGGTCCTCTTTCAAGATTGTTCAAATTATGCCAATCGGGTAAAAAATGAGCCTGTCCTGGACATAAATCTTTTTCTCGAATTTTGTCAGTTATTCTCAGGTGAGCGAAATATGCCCCATGGGGCTCTTGTTATCATTAGTGTGTATGTTTCTTTTCATGAATTTGAGAGTCACTATATATTAGAAGTAGAAGTAATGATCATACACACATGCAGCCAATAGCACATGCTAAAACACATGCTAAAAAGCGATTAAGCCAGACTCTTATTTACTTTTTTCTGTTTTTTAGGCTTTTCTACCTATAGTGATACACTTCTTCATCAGTCATCACCATCTTTTCTTGGAACGAAAGAGAAAGCAATAAAAAAAGCCAGCTGTAAGTATATACTTTTTCGCTAATGCTGAAGTATAAATCTACAAAAACGCCAGAACTCCTTATTTAAAATAAGCAGTATTCTGCCTAGAAATCCAAAACTATAGGCCCTGGGGCCCATTTCACATAATAAAGGGGGCCCTTTTTAAGCTCATCTTTAGGGGGGGAGCATATAGTCGCCACATTGTCCGTTCGTCCGTCACACTTTTTTGTCCGGAGCATATCTCTTGAACGGTACACCGTATGTTGATGAAACTTGAAACAGTGATAGAGAATGGAAGGAGGAGGAGCAGTACACAAGAACCGTATCTCTCTCATCTCCCATTTTTAGCTCACCTGAGCCAAAGGCTCAAGGTGAGCTATTGGGATGGCCCTGTGTCCGTCGTCGTCCGTCGTTAGTCGTGCGTCGTCGTCAACAATTGCTTCAAATGACATCTCCTCCTATACCGCTTGACAGAATTCAACCAAACTTTACAGAAATGTTCCTTGGGTCAAGCTCTTTCAAATTTGTTCAAAGAATTAAAAACAATGCAGAACTCTGGTTGCCATGGCAACCAAAGTGAAAAAATAAGGAAATCTTAAAAAATCTTCTTGTCAAAAACTGGAAGGGCCAGAGCTTACATATTTGGCACATAGCATCATCTACAGGTCCTCTATCAAGTTTGTTCAAATTATGCCCCTGGGGTTAAAATTGGCTTCGCACCGGGGGTCACAGATTTACATAGAGTTATATAGTGAAATTTTCAAACGTCCTCTTCTCTGAAACTAAAGTGGCCAGAGCATTGATATTTGGCATGGTGACACTTCTGGATGTCGGACAGTCCTATACGAAAATTGTTCAAATGGTTCTGGTCAGTTGCATAACTAGGTCACAGGAGCTAAAAATAGATTTTTTTTCATTGAAAACTTCAAAATTCTTCTTGTCTAAAACTACAAGGGCCAGAGCTTAGATATTTGGCACATAGCATCGCCTACAGGTCCTCTATCTAGTTTGTTCAAATTATGCCCCTGGTGTCGAAATTGGCCCCTCCCCTGGGGTCACAGTTTTACATAGAGTTATATAGTGAAATTTTCAAACGTCTTCTTCTCTGAAACTAATATGGCCAGAGCTTTGATATTTGGTATGGTGACGCTCCTAGATGTCCTATACCAAAATTGTTCAAATGGTTCTGGTCGGTTGCATAACTAGGTCACAGGAGCTAAAAATTGATTTTTTTCAATGAAAACTTAAAAATCCTCTTTTCTGAAACTACAAGGGCCAGAGCACAGGTACTTGACACATACTTTATTATCTATGAACCCCCTCCCCCTTTTCGTTATAATTCACGTACTGTGGCGTTATTTGAAGGAATTTGATGAAATAAAAAGTAATCATTTCCCGAGGGTACCACAAGAGAATATCGGCGATCGAGTCTATTTTAGCATCAGCATAAGTCGATAGTAAAGACTAGGTGTTGAATTGCGCTGTTTACCTTGTATCTATAATAGAAGTATAGAGTCTTTTATAGAGTTTTATTTTTTAAAAGGGGTGTGGTGTTAATAGATAATAAAGTATGTGTCAAGTACCTGTGGGCCAGAGCTTTTATATTCGGTATGGTGACACTTTTAAATATACTTTACATAATTTGTTCAAAGTGTTCGGGTCTGTTGCATATCTAGGTCAGTCCTGACCTAAATTATTATCGCCATTTTTTCAGCTATTGTCTCAGGTGAGCGAAATATGCCCCATGGGGCTCTTGTTGAATTATCTCCGTATGTCTCATAAAAAATCAATTTTGTCCGGACACATCTCTGGACCGTTACACTGAAAGTTAATGAAACTTTAAACAGTGATAGAGGATGACTAAAGGAAGTGCAGTGCATAAGAACGGTAACTTTGTCATCTCTCAATATTGAATTATCTCCCCTTTTTTTTCAAAATACAAAACCATTTTGTCCGCGTATATCTTTTGACTGCTATACCGTAAGTTAATGGAACTTGATACAGTGATATGTGATGACATAAGGAGGTGCAGTACACAAGAACCATGCCTCTGTCATCTCCATATATTTAATGAAAAAAATCAATTTTATTCTGGAGCATCTCTCCTGAGCATTGCATTGTAAGTTGATGAAACTTCCTACAGTGATACGAGATGACAAAAAGAGTGCTGTACTCAAGAACCATAACTCTGCCATCTCCCAATATTGAATTATCTCCCTTTTTAGCTCACCTGGCACGAAGTGCCAAGGTGAGCTATTGTGATCGCCGTGTCCGTCGTCAAACTTTTTGTTCAAAGATCTTCTACTTGGAAACCACTGGGCCAATTTCATCAAAACTTCATAGGATTGTTCCTTGTAGGGTACTCTCTGAGATTTCTTCAAATATAGTTCATCCAATTGAAATTGTGGTTGCCATGGCAACCAATTGAAAAAACTTTAAAAATCTTCTTGTCAAAAATTACAGGTCCGAATTGAAAATAATTTTACCCAAATGTGCCATTGGTGACCCTCTATCAGATTTCTTAAGATAATTTTCCTATCTTAAAAAACATAGCCGCTAGTGGGTGGGGCAGATTTTCCTTATATTGCTATATAGTGAAAACTTTAAAAATCTTCTTGTCTGAAACCACTGGTCAGATTTGAAAATAAATTCACACAAATGATTCATGGGTGACCCTCTACCAGATTTCTTAAAATCATTTTGATATCTATAAAAACATGGCTGCCAGTGGGTTGGGCACATTTTCCCCTTATGTTACCGTATAGTAAAAACTTTAAAAAGCTTCTTCTGTGAAACCATTGGCCCAAATTAAAAAAATAATTGTACACAAATGATCCATGGGTGACTCTCTCTTAAAATAATTTTGATATCTTAAAACACATGACCGCCAGTGGGTGGGACACATTTTCCTTATGATACTGTATAGTTAAAACTTTAAAAATCTTCTTCTCTGAAACTACTGGTCCAAATTTTAAATAATTTTACAAAAATGATTTATTGATGACTTTCTACTAGATTCCTGAAAATAATTTTGATATTTATAAAAACATGGCCGCCAGTTGGTGGGGCACGTTTTCCTTATGATATACTGTATAGTTAAAACTATAAAAATCTTCTTCTGTGAAACTGCTGATCCAAATTGAAAATAATTTTACACAAATGATCCATGGGTGACTCTCTACTAGATTTCTTAAAATAGTTTTGATATCTTGAAAAACATGGCCGCCAGTGGGTGGGGGCATGTTTTCCTTATGATACTGTATAGTTAAAACTTTAAAATCTTCTTCTGTGAAACTGCTGGTCCAAATTAAAAATAATTTTACACAAATGATCCATTGGTGACTCTCTACTAGATTTCTTAAAATAATTTTGATATCTTGAAAAACATGGCCGCCAGTGGGTGGGGCATGTTTTCCTTATGATACTGTATAGTTAAAACTTTAAAATCTTCTTCTGTGAAACTGCTGGTCCAAATTAAAAATAATTTTACACAAATGATCCATTGGTGACTCTCTACTAGATATCTTAAAATAATTTTGATATCTTAAAAAACATGGCCGCCAGTGGGTGGGGCATGTTTTCCTTATGATACTGTATAGTTAAAACTTTAAAATCTTCTTCTGTGAAACTGCTGGTCCAAATTAAAACTAATTTTACACAAATGATCAATTGGTGACTCTCTACTAGATTTCTTAAAATAATTTTGATATCTTAAAAATCATGGCAGCCAGTGGGTGGGGCAAGTTTTCCTTATATTTTTGTATAGAAATATTTCAAAAATCTTTTTCTCTGAAACTATTGTTCTGATTTAAGAATATTTTCTAAAAAAAGGTAATGATGGGTGACCCTTTGCCAGTTTTCTTCAAAGAATCTTCCTATTCATCCAATCTTTCTGAAACTTGCCCAGATTGTATATTACCATAAGAGTTTGGATGAGTTTAATTATGGTTCAAATCAGACGTAGCAAAACCAGAAATTTTCAGTTTAAAACATTCAGTATACAAGGGGTAAACATCTCATGCGCAGATAGCACAGTTGTGCAGATGTAAACAAAATTGCATACTTAGTCATTTATATACTTTTTTCTCTTTATTAAAGGCTTTTCCACCTATAGTGATACACTTCTTCATCAGTTACACCATCATTTCTTGGAAGTGAAGAGAAAGCAATAAAAACAGGCAGCTGTAAGTATAGACATTTTTAGCTCAGGGTGAGCTTTTGCAATCCTTGAATGTCCGTCGTGGGGTGTCAACAATTTTAGTGTTTACAATCTAGAGGCAACGATATTTATCCAATCTTTCTCAAACTTGCTTAGATGGTTTATTGCCATAAGTGTTCGGATGAGTTCGATTATGGCTGAAATCGGCCAATTAGGTCATGGGTTATCAACCTTTGAATTGCTGAAAATGTCATATTTAACAGTGGTTACACTCTAGAGGCCACAATATTTATCCAATCTTTCTAAAACTTTGCTCAGATTGTATATAACGATAAGAGTTCAGATGAGTTCGATTTTGGTTGAAATCAGACAAATTGATCAAGAGTTTTCTACCTTTGATCTGCTGAAAATGCCATATTTAACGATGTTTACATTCTTGGATACTTATTTTACAGTTGTTGCCTTGGACCATTCCCTATATTCACCAGTATCACACATTGAAACGTGTTTACTTGGCTTCTTTCTAGGTGTTTTCAGTTGTAATAAGCAGCTTTATATGGACTGTATTATTCATTTGCTGACACCAAAGAGTCATTTAAAGTCCTTGAAATTCACAGTGAATGCACAAAAAGTTCTTAAAATATTGCCAACTTGACTGTATCAACAGTTTGGCAGATTTGATCTACTGAAAACTCTTATTAAGGTACTTCGCAGGTGCACATAGTTTCCATACAAGGTGTTATGAAACTTTTCATCAAGAATGATAATAGCTTAGAAACATGGGCCACTGAAAGAAGTTTCAATTTGACATTCTTGAGAATGTACCATTGGAATTAAAAACTTAATCAGTTAATTGTAGCTTACAGCATTCTGTTCTAGCTACAACCTGCTTCATGTAGTCATATGTCTCCAAAACTAGAATAAAATACTATGGAGTAATTGGTTAAATTCTGTATGATTTCATATTTTGGCATTACATTTCACAGTGTAGTTGTTATTGAACCAATGTGTTATTATACCATAATAGTCTGGGGCCTGTTTCATAAAACTACTTACGACAAATGTTGTCCTAAGTTGGATTTTAAAAGTCTCTATTATTTATTTCTGCATCTACTCCTGTGTTGTGTTATGTTTTTATAATGGTTTTAAAATGATGATATTCCAAAAGATGGCACATGACAAGATTAGATAGAGATCTTGAAAATAAATAGTATTTCAAAGTTTTGACTTTCAACCATAATGGTCTTACTAAGTTTAATGAAACATGCTCCTGCATTGTATGTCAAGGTTTAACTTGTAGGTTAAAATATATATGTTATATTTGCAGAAATGTGATGCTCCCGAAGACACTCAGACTGGAGAAATAGTTGGTGCTTCCTGTGAGGAGGAACATGTGGAGTTCTTGCTGGACAACGACCAAATGACCACTGTTAGCAAGGACATGGTCACTGCAGCTCTTGTCCATGCTGGCATTGACTGTGAGGTGGAAAGTATTGCTTGTGAAGGACCAGTTACGGTATCCTTCACAAGCAAAAATGAAGAAATAGTTAGCTTTGCACTTCTATAGCCATGTGACATTTACACATTTAGCCCTTCATCCATATGCTGTTTCTAGTTTTGCAGACAGATAAACGCTAAACATCACCCCTGAAACTTTTAATGTAAATTTTAATTAACTAATTTTATTCTATTCCAACTATTATTTTCACAAATCAAAATTGTAATATGACAAACAGTGCATACCATTATCAGTGGTCTCATGCAGGAGCCCTCAGATCAGGGTCTACACTGTTTGCATAGGACATGTGTATTCCTCACAATCACCTTATACAGCGTGTATACTCGTCACTTACGTGATATCTGTTAATGCAATATCATTCTTCTCACCTAATCCTATAAACTTTCACTTGTATTTTTATTCCCTCTGTCTGTATAACTAGAAACATGCTCTCTAAATAAAGGAAATCCTATATTGAGACAAACACCATTGCCATACCTTCCATCTACCACCTTTTATTTTGGTGGTACATTGTAGTATAAGAAAGGTTTTACCTAAGTTACCGGAGCCCTGAACTGGTAACAATCATAGATTTATCAGAACTTAAACTCCCAATTTGCTTGTGCCATTTTTGGTGCCATTTGCTCAATTACCAAATGTATCTTAAGTTTTATAGTTCACCTTGCATGGGATTTGTTTTCTGGAATGTGTTTCTCGTGCTTGATAACTTCTGTTCTACTGAAGATATATTAATATAAGATGTAACTTCATTTATGTAAAGAGATTGACAAGTCGATGTGTATTGTATAAGGGTTACATTTTTTCATCAGCAAATATTATTGCTTGCTGCCAGGTAACATGTGTGAAAAAACAAACCTCGTATTAAACTTCTGGTATATTCTTAGAACAAATGTTTCAAGTCTAGTAAAATAAATCCAGTTTATGCATTTTAGGACAAATGGAAAGAAACACATTTTTTTTTCTTCAACAAAATCAAAAAAATTTACTTGGCTTTAATCAACATATATTTGAAATACATTGCGATCTTTATTGTTTCTGAGCACGAAACATTTTGTTCAACCTTTCACTCCAAAGATACACATATTTGTGGATTTAATGTATTCCTGCATAGTAGAAAATGGATCCCAATTTTTACATTCCTGAATTTGTATCACAAAACATATTCAGTGTTCTAGCATGTCAGCTTAACCCATTACCCCATAGCCTGTTTCTAGTTTTGAAAATAGGTGACCACTTAAAGCAGGTTGAAAGTAAAGCAGAATGCGCCTTAAGGCGCATTCTGCTTTTCTTTCAACCTGATTTGAGCTAACATATGCTCAATATAAAAAATGTTTTTTATCATTCATATTTATTACTGTATAAATTGCAACTATTTTCTTCAATGTAGGAATTAATTAAAGGTGTATAAAGGCATATTTCTGGGTAATGGTTTAAAACTGACATTAAAGCAGAATGTACCTAAAAGTTCAAATTTGGCTTTACTTTCAGTCTGCTCTAAGTTGGCACACATTTTTATAGTAGAATAACTATGTGAAGAGAACTTAATCAGTATTAAAGGGCATGTTAGTATTCTTACACATTCCACCTTGCTGTAGGGTTGCATTACAATAGGCTTCAAATTCTATTTCAAAACTGTTTAACAGATTTTCTGCCTAAAGATGATGGCTGCCATTTTCAGACTTACTCTGCTAGTAGTGTTATACATACAATAGCTTTGATTTGACAGCCATCATGTTCTAAAAACTTGAAATAGGCCAGGCTCAAATACAGCTACTTTGTGTTGTTAGGACACAAGGAAACTACCATGCCTTTGTATATGTATATATATTATTGTTGTTTTACATAATGTTTTCATCATGTTGTTTTCTGCCAAAGATAATGGATGAAAGTTCCAACTGTTAGACTTACAAGAATAGCTTGTTACAGTTGCAAAAAATAAAATTGCTTCTTTTTGTGTTTTTAGGAAAGTACTGTTCTAGATCTTGCCTTGTACATGTTATGTGTTTTACATAATGCTCATCATATTGTTATCTGATAAAGATACTGACTGAAAGTTCCAACTGACTTACAAAGCCATCCTTTTTGTTTTTACCAGTCAAATCTCCTATATGCTTAACGCATTTTTATGTCATTTGCTCAGTTATCAAATCATGTGTTTATTTTGTTTCACTTTCAAATAAATTCCATGCTTTTTTATACATCCACCTTAAAAAATTGGTCCAGAGCTCCATACCTGGGAAATCTTACCAAAAAAACCAATTTCTTTAAATTTTTGTTGAATTACACACAGCAGCTAAAGACAACATGTAAGTGAACTAAATTGATTGGTTTTAGAAGGTCCTTCTACTTTACTTTCATACTGTTTTGTGTAAAAGCCTGCTATTCACATTGTTACATCCAAAGGTGTGAGAATGGTTTATAACCTTAAAAGCTTTCTGCTCAACTAGTTTTCAGCTTTCATGAAGAAATTTCTGTAAATTACATTTACTACTCTTGTGTTTGCTCCTCTAATAAATTGCTGAAGTATTTTCTTGAAATTATTCAATACATATGGAACAACCATCAGAAACTAGCTTAAATTGCAGTTTTACAAAAAAAATAAGATTGTCTTCAAGATATCACGCTCAGAAGCCAATGTAATATTTGCAGTTCACAATCCCAGTTTCATTCAAAATATTGTTAGCTCTCTTTGCTGTTTACATTCGCAGAAATGTACTGACGTGCAGTTTTTTTCTTTTGAATACTATTGTCAAATGTATATATTTGTTCATGTTTATCATGTTTGTAAGGCATTGTGATCTTTTGAAACAATGCAAATACTTTTCAAAGGTTTACAAATGCTGATCCGTACCTTTATATATTATAACAGCAAATCTACAATAAAGATGTGGTTCAATCAAATCACATGTGTTTATCAAGCATTCTAACTAGGTCACCGCATTGAAAAGAATGGGGACCACTTCAACAGCCTGGCATGGTAAAGCTTACTGTATTGTGTAACATATTCAGTGATTGGATAATGGATAAAGTCATCATAATATGATGCACTTGTTTATCGGTCCAAGTACTGAAAGCGTTACACTGACTCCAACTTGTTTGTAGCTCTGGAATCATTGTCATGGTTCAATTATCTATACCAAAACCTCTTTTACATTGCTGTAAATTAATTGTTGATCTGGCAACTTATCTCCTGGAACCGCACTATCACTGATACTGTTACAGCAATTAGCACATTGTGCTCACATTGTTTTCGGCATACATAGTTTGAAGCATTTTACTTTATTCTGAACTGATGAGAATAATGTGTAACCTCTGTGTTGTTCTAGACAGGTTTTCCTGTTCAATTTAAAAATCATTGCTTTCGAAGTTGTTGTTTACTTGTTAGTTTATAGGTGCTCATTACACTTTGTCGTCTTGATCTTATAATGACTGATTGTGTTCACTGTGACTATTTTCGAGCATGCATCTTTGAAAGTATATTAGTTTATTCTGAACTATTAAGAAAATAATGTGTAACCTTTTTAAAGCAACACACTTCTGTGTAAGCTATAATATTGTGATGTTCTAGACAAGTTTTCCTGCCACTTTCAGAGTTTGCTTATTGATTAAAGTGCTCATTATACTTAACTCTTTTCGAGCATGCATCTTTGAAAGTATATAAGTTCTTTCTGAACTATTAAGAAAATATGTGTAACCTCTTTAAAACAACACTCTTGTATGTAAGCTAGAAAAATGTGTTGTTCTAGACAGGTTTTCCTGTTCATTTTCTCTCTCATAGAAATCATTGCTTAGAAATTAGTTGTTCACCGTTTCAGTTTAGACTTATGTTACCATCTTATGTATCTTTTGTATTTTCTGTATCAACAATCCAGCTAGTTAATCATTCAAAATTACTAATCTTACACAAGAAAAACAACCAACCAACTTAGTTTGCCTCTTTTGAAGTAAATTACTCAATGTTTGCCAAGCACTAAGGGTAAAACTTCCATAAATTCCAATGCATTGAACCTATTAATTTCTCAATGTATAACTTTCAACATTTTTGTTCAATTCCTACCAGTACAGTACAGAATGAGTTCACTCACTCTCTGAACATTCAATGCAGAATTCAATGGATTTCCAAATTTGAAAGAAAAATGTTGGAAGTTTCGCACTCAAACCTATGGAGGTTTTACCCTTTTTTGCTAAGAAAACTTTCTTCCAACACAAATTAAGCAAATACATTATTTTCAACTGGCTTATCTGCTCGACTTCTTTATAGTCAATATATAACACCCATTGCTTTAAGTGCAGCCCAAATTGTTAGGTCTGATAACGATGTGCAATTTCACCATCAAGAAATTATCATGTTGCATTGCATTTACTACATGCATAATATCTAGTTGATTGTCTGCCATTTTCTATCTAGTCTTGTTTACAGTTTGCATATTTTTGCTTATTAAAAGTTTATTCCATTTATAGATTCTGATCTTGTTTTAAATTGTACTCCGAGTTTTAGACAACTTTTAACACATTCTAACCCGGAGTTCAATCCATAACACCACATGTATTCCCCAGCATATCCCAAAAACATCAGACATACAGAAATTGAACCGTCCCTGTGTACCTGCTGTCCATAGCTATCAAATATGAATGCCTTTTTTAGCTCACCTGGCACGAAGTGACAAGGTGAGCTATTATGATTGCCTGTGTCCGTCTGTTCAAAGATCTTCTTTGAAATTCTCTTTCCTCTTTTAACAAAGACACACCCACTTCAGTACTTCCAGTGCTTTGCTTATAACAAGTAGCCGGTTATAGGGCATTTTTGTATATTTTATATTGCATTCAGTTGCAAGGACAAAACCATCAAGTATTTACTTGATGGACGCTTGAGGTGACTCGTTTAAATCATAAATAAGACTACGGAGTCACTCTAAGTCCCCGAATATCGAATGGGTGTATTGAATTTGGTTTACCTGTCTATTTTCCGTATGCTAATCTGACTTAATATTTCAATTGTGTTTTGTCTGTTTGACTGCGAATGCAAATGAGAGGGTTGAGCTGTCGCAGTTGTTCATGAACCTTGTTACTACCTTTGGAGCTAGACCATCTAAGGTCTAGTAGTCCAAAACTTAAGTATTTGAACCGATGGATTCTTAATTTTGTTTATAATCTTCTCTATATTATCGTTTGCTTTTAGCACACCGTAGTATACTGTGTAGATATGAAATCTATTTTGTTTTATAAAACCAGGATTGCCATCGAAGGCACAGTCTTTTACAAAACGTCTTGTTAAACGCAAAGCGCTTACAAGAAATAAGATGTCTAGAAAGAAATCTCTAGAGTGTCAAATTACGACAAAATATCAGGGGATTAAAGCGAAAGTTCATTGAAGGCACAGTGTGTTAGGGGTAAAACAACATTTCATTTAATACTGGAATTATTCGGTTTTCTAATGGTTAAACAAAATTGAATAATCATGATGTATCGAGTAATCCTTTTCTTCGTGCCATGTCTGCACTATTCTGAATTTAGCCTTATCACACATTTCCACACTTTGTTTATATCGACTAGCGTATACTATATTAATACAGCGAAACGTGTTTAAAACGATTCTTTCACGATTACAAGCTATACACGGAGGTTGACATTTTCCTTGTTTATCGATGTTATATTAGATGTTAAAGATAATTCATACTGATAAAGCATACTGAAAAAAATGTTAATATTTTTATCTTATAATGTGTGCTGAATACGCTTGAACGTTGACGATAATTTAGGGTAATGCAAGCTAGTTAGTATGTACAAATTCACTTATCCTCGCCCTATGCTTATGAAGTAGGGCATTTAACCCGTTTCTTGTTGTGGAGACAGATGTCAATTTTAAAGCAGTATGAAAGTTAAACAGAATACGCCTTAAGGCACATTTTGCTTTACTTTCAGTCTGCTTTAAGCTTCCCTCTGCCAGGACATAGAAAATAATTATCATAATGCATAATTATTCATAACTGTATATTTTGAAACTATTCACTTCAGGAGAGGAACAAATTAGAGGCGTACATAGGCGTAGTGATGGAATAATAAGTTCCAAATTTTAATAAGCATATACACGGTAATCTTTGTACTCTATTCAAATGTGTTTTTCTCTACTCTGTTACATAAATCCTGCATTGCTGCTTGTGAAATAAAAGCAATCATAGTCGTATTCCAGGACTACAAATACACGAATCACCACCAGGAATAAGAATCAATCAAATTGCATCCTTTGAACCTCCGAAGATCATTATGAATTTTGTCCTGTTTATTTGCTTAAACATAACATTTCAAAACATAACATTTAGCAATTTTCAATTTTCTGAAAAAAACCACTATAGTATTTAAAACTTCACAGGCTTTCTCTATTTTCCGTTTTATTTAGAAAATATCGTCAGATTGTCAAACAGTCTCGAAAGGCCATCATGCACCTTGCAATCACGATTTTCTATTATTTGTTTTCGAAAATTGCTATTAATCTCCTTTGTCCTGGAATAATGATATTGATTCAGACGTTATGTTGAAATGATAACTGGATTACTCAGTCTTTTATCTTAACTCACTGGCACACGAGTCATAAACTTATTACTTCTGTGTGTTTACTGTTTATATACCTCTACCGGTATAGATCAATACAAGATAAAACTGTTTACTCTATATACCCTGTGTATCTACCGTCACAGTCAGTATGACTACTTCATTCTCAGTGTTGTTATACTTTCTGGTCCTTTGGAATCATTGATTTCAGCGCATTTACAGTTGAAAGTTGAATTCCGCTTAAGCTGGTGCTAGGGGGCGTGAACACTGTTGCATATTGCAGTATTGCTCATGAACAGACTCAATTAAACCGAGTCTGCAATGTTCAGTATTTGCTTTGTTTTCAGTGCTTTCAAAGGATCTCCCCTTATTCAGCTTTATCTATTATACAGTGTTTTGTGTGTGTTTTATAAACTGTATGTAGATCTATGTCTCTTTCGGACTATAATATATACTATATAAAGGGGGAAATCTAGATGTGTTGACTCTATCGCGTCAATATCTAGATATATCTAGATATATTATAGTCTAAATATATAAGACCCCCCTACCGGTTAGCAATGTCTTTTATATTAAAATGGCATAACAGAAACAAGTGAGTTGACTCTATGGTCTAGCTAGATCTTTATTAGCCTAAATCTTTAAGACTCCCCCTACCAGTTAGCAATGTATAATGTATGGCAATGGAGTAACACAAACCAGTGAGTTGACTCTTTGATCTATCTAGATCTATTAGAGTCAAAATATATAAGACTGTCCCGCCAACCGGTTAGCAATGGGAATAGATTTACAAAAAAAGTGATTTGACTCTATGCCTATATATACCGGTCTGTTGTCTATTATAAAACAATGGTGTAAAACCGCTTCTACATCGTTTTTACTTCGACCACACGAATTACTAACTAAAACACATTCAATCGAAACCAAATCATTAGCAGTCCGTAGATAAATTATTTATCTATAAGAAATATATTTTGTCGACGGTTTATTTGATCCAGTAAATTAAAGAAATTAAAGAATTAAGATCGAATTCAGTAATTTGCAAACCAGTATTTTACTCCAGCCCATAACGTCCGGTTTAGACGAAATGAAAGTAACAACTGCAAAGAGCGATTTGATTGGATGATTGAAAATAGAATGTATATAACGGGAAGAAATGTAAATATATATCGTTCTCATAATTTTTTGTTGATAGTGTTAGTCGTGCAGTGATTAAAGTCTTACATTAATCTAAGTTCAGCAAATTGTCCACTGTAGTGGCATGATTTAAAAAAAATCTAGACCTTTTTTACAATGCATGCCGCTACAGTGCACTCTATGAAACTGTAATCAGTAGATGTTTCAATTTGACAGAAGCGCGGTAACACCATAGCGCATGACGTACAATGGCGAAAACGTTATTCTCCCACAATAAACGCGTTAACGCTAAAACTCTTATATTTTTTCAAACCGCTTGGCGCCTCCTCAAACACCGAGTAACCCGGCGTCTTACAATGCCCCAACTTGCATGCAACTAAGATTAAAATGAATTAACGGATTAATCATCAAATTGTCTTTCTATACATTTTAGAGCTTTCTCTTTGCGTTTCGTTTGCGTTTAAACGGAAAAGAAAAACGTATTCTCTTATGTACGGGAATACTCTCGCGTGAATTATTAAGCAAATGAAAGTTGCGCTAACAAAATTAATGCTCTAACTTGACCCGAGGTCAACTGGCAGTAAGGGGTGGAGATAATGTGTTTTTTTATCTACAAAAAGTACTTTCTGTTTCAGTTTTCTTTGCGTTTAAACGTGAATGAAAAACGTATTTTCCACTGTACGGGGATACTCTTGCGTGAAATATACTCATGCTCTAGTGATTTTCAATGGTTATTTCTGTACAAATTATCAAATTTAAAGGTCGGGTCTCTCATGAGAATATTCAATGGTTCAATGGTTCTTTGATACCGACATGTCAATAAGACCCATGGTGTTTTGCAAGGAAATGGTCTGGCAAGGCGTTTTGATCGAATGTCTTTAAGGACGCCAGTTATGAGGTTATATTTGGAATACCATGGTCCTATAATATGCAATAAGATAATATTCGATGTAATTGTTGTTATGTTTATTTACTGCAGAAAGATGGTTCAATGTTACCAGATACCTTCCTACATACGTGTTTGTGGGGCTTACTTGCCATGGGGAAATGTTTCTGTTTATTTGATCGATATCATACCATTTGACAAAATAACCAAAAGGAAAGCAGATTGGTGGTTTTAATCCCATGCGTTGCCTCGAAACGAATGATTTTAGCAAAAATCACCTCTCTGATACCATCATCATATCATATCATCACCGCTCATCTATTGATATATGATCTATTTTATGTCGCTGTGTCGTAAACCTCAATTCATTAATCTTTCATCCATTATTAAATATTATTATTATAGTATTTCACTTTTTCCAGTAAGCAATTTACACAGACATCGTACAGAAAGAAACATGAGTAAAAGACTGAAACAAGTACATTTAATCATAAACGACTCGTTTGCCTAAATATACGGTCGCCAACATCTAGAATAGTTAACTATATGAAATAAGTAAAATGTAACACAGACGGAATTACAGAACTTACACTATTTTATTGGTTCTGCATAACACTACATTGTATCGCTTTCTATGATTGCTCTTTTATTACACATGTTTGACTGTAACATAGTTGTATTGCAAACAAATTACACTACTTTGTCTTTGTCATAACAATTCTATTTAGTTGTGAAACCATTTGGAAAAGTATGCGTAAACGAGAATCAAACTACCATGAATTTGCATTGCTATGAACATTTAATGGTGTAATTTCAGCTGACATGTTTCCCTTGGGTGGTGTTTTATTAATACGACACAATTAAATGCGTTGCAGTCTTTCTCCATAAATGATGATAGATAGCACTCGAAACAAGTGTTGCATATTGGTAAAGGTATTCGGATTTGATTATGAATATCGAACAGACCTTTCAAATGAAATTGCATTACAGCCTTTTGGCGCATATATTATATTAATTTTTTTTTAAATTATTTCATATAATTATGTGTAATGAAGACACTTATGAAGTATGATTAAGTGTAAATTGGTACGAACATGTTCCATTTAATGAATACTTCCAATAATTGGCCCTCTAATCTCCGAGTATAACTTAACATCACGGTATATGATATTTATGTGGCATTGCCCACTTAGGCTTAAGACCCACACAGAACCGAAACTCACTTGTATGGAAAATATAAGACAAATATGTAATGTATGTTTGTTAATGGGCTTTTTATTTAAAATGCCATAAACTTAATATCAATGTTATAGAAAGTAAATATCTAATTTCCATATATTGGCGACACAACAACCGCCGCCCAGCAACAACATATTAACATGGTTACATGAACGTAAAATACAAAAACATGACATGAAACAAGAAAGAGGAGGAAGATGGGAGGTGGGAGGTGGTGGTTGTAACGAACATAAGTTTAACATCCTAGACTTTCGGAGATATAGAAACAATGGCTATGTTGCTCTGTGATTGGTTTAAAAACAGTGACCTTGCTTCCCATTGGTCACACCTCTCTGCTTTCTCTCCCCTGACTGGTTTCTTATCTTATTACTACATAACCTTATACTTGACTGGTGACTCCCGGAATCATGCAAACGATATTGACCAACAATAACCGAAATGGTGACCAATTGCACATAAATCCTGTTATGTTGGCATAAAATGTATTTATGTGACATTGCCCACTTAGGCTTAAGATCCACACAGTACCGAACCTCACTTGTATGGAAAATAGAAGACAAATACGTAATGTATGTTTGTTAATGGGCATTTTATTTGAAATGCAATAAACTTTATATTAATGTTATAGAAAGTAAATATCTATATTCCATATCTGGGCGACACAACACTCGCCATATATCTAAATTGATTTACCACACCAAAATGGTGGGCAAATGTAATATAAACAGACTAGTCTAAAGACTGTCTTGGATAAAATACTCCCAAATTTTGGGGGTAAAATAAAGCCACTCCCTATAAAATGTAGGGTTGTGGAAAAAGTGTACATGTAGATATAAAATAAATGACTTCCATATAAGAAATACATGGGCTAATTAAAATTAAATGCTTATTTTAGTATATAAATCACAGTCGTGATCTGTGAATATGGAGCATGTTTATATGGAGCGGGCACAAGTCTTTTCATTAGAATCAGTGTTTATCTACAGTGAGGTATAAACCTGAACCCGCCACAAACCATATGCAAATTGCAATGCAAACGAGATATAAAAATCCGTGAATATTGATAAAATTAAAGACACTGGTTGTTTACTCTGTCAGTTGTCGAAGCAATGGCCATGTATCTCCATGTGCTATATAAAGCAGGTCAAGCCTTCACGGTGAATATAGAACCCTCGACTTTGTTTCTCGGGGCCCATAAGTTTCACGTCGAAACAACCACACCGTTACAGAGACGTGATATTCGGCAATTGTCCACTTCAGTCGACCTCAAATCCTTCAGACGTTTGTAAACAAAGTCAACAGTCAGATAAACAAAGTGCCTGTATAGTTTTTCAGTCTCAAACAACACGACTTTGTGGAGCACTTTTATCACATCCCGCTTCCATGGGCGTAGCCATGTTTACTGTTTTCGTCACACACCCGTGACGTCACGGCTTTTCTTCAAGGATGAGAGATCCGATAAATAACGTTGTATTTTCAAGTGAACAAGTCCATAAACGTTCTTATACATGCAATGTGATCATTGTTGATAGCCGATAAATACTAAGATGTAAACTGTTGTGGATAACAATTGATCCAAACAACAAATAAAAGAAAGTTTTGTAACGAAAAAAAGGTGAACATCCTAGACTTTCGGAGATATAGAAACAATGGCTATGTTACTCCGTTATACCCCGGTTACACAGACGGTTGGGCTTAAATCGGTACCCAACAGGTCTAATTATTTGCTGTTTTGATCGGTTGGCATAAGTGATTTAATTTCAGGCTTTCTGTGTAACCGGGTATCGGTGATGAATAATTGTTCCATCGGTCAAATGGCACCCCGCCTCCGATTGGCCACCGATTGGCCACCGATTGGCAACTCATGAAATCCAATGGGCCTTGATTAAAAGCGCCCAGTAACCAATCACTAATCGATGAATACCGATAAAACACCGATGAAATTCCGGCGACAACCGATTGATCATCAATTGATCACCGATTTAACTGCAATTAACAACCGATGAAAACAAACGAGATCCCGCGTTTTAGTTCTCATCTTTTTTCATCGGTGGTAAGTATCAGCTCATCGGTGTTTTATCAGTGCTTTATCGAAGACTCGTCGATGATATCGGTAGTAGACAGGTTGTCAATCGGTTATTTGTAAAATATTTTCACCGATCGAGAATTTTAAACACGTTTAAAATTCCCAATCGGTGATTTTCCCCCGACGAAACTCATCTTTACCTAATAACTATTGGTAGGTGGAAAACAGGTGGCAAATAGGTGATGTCGGTAGTAAATAGGTTTTCATCGGCCCCCTCCCTAGTTTGGCGAAATAAACAACCGATCTATCACCGATGGCTCTGTGTAACCGGGGTGTAATTGTTGAAAAGCAGTGACCTTGTTTTCCATTGGTCACACCTCTCTGCTTTCTCTCCCTTGACTGGTTTCTTATCTTATCACTATATAACCTTATTCTTGACTGGTAACTGCCGGAATCATGCACATAAAAGTGACCAACAATAACCGAAATGGTGACCAATTTCACATAAATCCTTTTATGTTGGCATACAATCTATAACAGCGCTTGCTTAACACTTTTGTCTTTCATTTATAAGTTTAATTAGGTTGACTTAAGAAACACTGGTACATTATGTAGGTACCATAAGGTTTGACACTGTAATATGATTCTGCAAATAAGAATGTTGTCGATTTTGGAAGCGAAGTGACTACTGGAAAATTAAAATACATATGTTCATGTATGCATTCACATATTGACAATGCTTTATATAGATTTAAACGAAGGGGTAACTACATAGGCACTCGTTTGGTAATAAGCAAAAGTTACATGGTGTTTTTCATCCAGTAATTTGTAGATCACCAGAGTAGTCTGCCTGTTTTTGCATTTGTTTATGTGGTGAGTCTCGTATTTTATCGATTGCGAACTTTTTCCCATAAAGAATGCACTGATATGCGCGGCTATGGGTGTAAACAAATGAGTAGGCAACTACTTAAACAATATTTTAGCATCTCAGGAGCTTTCTAACCGCTTACATACAGATATGCCTCGCCACAAATTAATTTCAAATTATACAAACATATCATTATTATGTGACAGCACTTTTCCCATCTACGTCAACAAACCATTGTCATCCTGCGTATCTGATCAACATCGTAATATATTAACCATATGTATATGAGGTAAGAGAGGTACATGGTTTCTTTTACTACGCTAGACCAACGCATGTGGATGTTCCTGACTAGCTTCAGGTTTGTATATTGTTTTGTCCTAAACGAATAACAAATAAGTACACTTGTTAAATGCTTAGGTAAAAAAAGTGAAACTTCACTACCATTACTGATATCTAATTGAATTTAGAGTTCCCTTCACTACTACAACAGTAGCAATATATAGGCTAGCTCGGTATAAATATATGTCATTAACTTTTTATTAATATTTAATCAATAAAACTAAGCTGAAGAAATGAAGAAATTAACTTATAAAGTTGGCTATTGTTTGCGTAAACTTGGGTTATAAACAAAGCTGTTGTCGTGCCAAGAGCAGGGTGTAACTTACGTCGCCAGGGACGTTGTCTGCACCAAACAAACACTTTTGAACCTATAGTATTTATTCAAAATCTTCTGGTCAGTCACATAATATCAACAATGCAGTCATTCCCGTGTAACCACAGTTGGTTAGAAAGCACCTACGTTATCGTTTCTTGGCAGCGTTAGTCACTACTTGGTGAAATGGAGTTCATTTATCAACAGTCATAAAATGTTTTAGAAGAAAGTATTGCCCAATACGAGTCCATCGTCCATATACATTATAAGGACATTGTTGCAGTTAAGGGTCTTACCCTGGCCATTTGTGTCATCCGATTAAACTCAGTTGATCACATTTGAGATGAACTAGGTCGACAATGCAGGTCAAACCATGATGTTTACACTATCGGTGACCATAAAAACTCAGTGTCTAAATAGTAACGGTTTTTCAAAGTTACATTCGTGGCGAAGTTGTCTGAAATGTATTCAGGTACATCGATACAACATAGATTATTGACATTGTAATGAAGTTCGTCATAATTCGGCGTTTACATCCTTTCCGTGTAATTTTGAATTAAAATATGTTTTCTCCTAAATATTTTTCACCTTTTACACTTAAATGGAACCAACCGTGATGAGAGGATTATAAAATTATCCCCAAAATCACACACTTCCCTTCAAGGTGTAAAAGCTGTTGATTTATCTAATAATCTTCTGATTACAGATTGATTGAGAGGAACTATATTTGACTAAATGTGTAGGGTGTAAAGAACCTGTTTTGTGTAAGAGGATGATAAATACTGTACACAAATATCATTCTCCAATGCCATTTTAAACTTAATAGTAAAAGGAGTTCTAGTAGGACGATTAGAAATTAAAGTCATTTCTTAAACAAGCAATTCATATACATATACTTGTCAGAAATACAAAGGTATATTGAGAGAGTAGGGAAGCGATTAAAGCAGTAATTTAAATTATATACTAATCAAAATGTAAAAGATGGTTGACATTTACATGTAGTTTTGATTCGTCACAATGAATAGCATGAGAAATAGAAGTTTTCCCAGATAATTTTTCTAGGGCCCGTTTTATGAAACCTCGTACGTCAAACATTGTCGTAAGTCGTATTCTAATTTTCTCAATTCTTATTTAGTTCTCCATTTACTCCTGTCTGGTGACATCTGTTTTGAATTTTCTTGAAAATACAATTCCAAAGAGATGTCACAAGACAGGATTGGATGTGAAAATAAGAAAGTATACGAGTATGTATGTAAACTTTTGACTCACGACCGTTTTTGTCGCACGACGATTCGTAAGACTGGCATTTTGTCAGTGTGTATTTATAAATGTGTAGTGTGTTATCCCAGCGTGATATGTGTAGGCAATGCGCATATTTGACACTTGCATTTAAATAGAATTAAACAAGTCTGGCGGTGATGCACGCGGGATTCATATCTGTTCAGACGAGCTAATTCTCATCATAACTTTTTATTTGTGCGATCTCAGATGTTGTCAAGAAGTAGGAGTGTCAGCAAACCGTTAAAAAGGCCACTCAAACGAAGATTAAGAAGTTAGCTAAATGTTGAACAACGAACACACAGAGTGCACAATTAGTGTTTCTGTAAAATATAACGTTTGTCATACAGACTGCAGATATAACAATTATTTAAATGCTGTTTTCTCCTATGAGATAGTTTAGCTGTTTTCTAAATTATATCAAATACACGTATAGGTATGTCTTTCACAGTATTTAGTTTCTAAATACTGTAAAAACCATATATGTACATGTATTTATGACATTACAACCAGTCATTGGAGGAATATAAGTTGATTTAAAACACTATACAATGTATATGTGAATTAGAAAAAACAATAATTGCTATATCATTTAACTTTAATGCCTTCTAATAATACATGTACCAATGTTCCTCAGAAGTGATAAATATTAGATGATACATTCTTCGGTTTCTTAGTAAGAATAAAACCATGTGCAAATGCAAGTAAACTTGCGTTCGCAGTAACAAGAATTAATCTTAACTAAGTGTTGGGATTGATATCGACGAACGGAAAAACCCCTCAATAATGTAATAAAAGTAGCTTGACATTTGGGATGAAACAAATTAGATATTTAAGTCTGATTTGACAGACAGACATCGCGATTATTTGAACGAACTATATCACTATCCTTATAGACATATCTATGGTATATAGAGATTTCTCAAGTAGATAAATGTCATATGATGTCATCACTAGCAGGGTCTCCCCAGGATAGTATTTGCCTTTGCCACCACTAACGCCGTTTAAAAACTTGGTGCAATTTTAAAAAAAAAAGAGCTATTGTTGAGCCATCTAGTTCAATTATGTACGTGCGTATGCACACTATCAGCGATGATTTATCATTTTCAAACAAGGAGAAATCTATCATTAAAATGGTAAAAATTGATATGCTAAGTATATTAAAGATGACAGTTTTATGTAGGCCTCAAGTTATTCAAAAATATTTTATATGCGCTTTTTGTATAAAATGTATCTGTGTTAAGCAGTCAACTCTCGTTCAATATCAACAAGCTCCCTTATTCCTTGGTCGCTCAATACACGTTTGTATATTTTTATTGTCTTTCCTTTGATAAAGAACGCATGTTTTATAGAGATAACTGTTCATGCCTTTTTCCATGTGCCCTTACACTCCGACAGGTTGAAACATAACGGAGTTTTCCCGTTTACCTTCATTCTATTTTAAACAATCACTTGTCATACAATACACACCAGAACTAATTTGTGCAGGTGTTTGGAGTTTTTGCAGAGTACATAAGACTGTATCATTTGAAAAAAAGGAAGTCTGAGATAAGTGTCACAGTGTCTTTTTTCATATAAGTTAAATATATAATCACCAAATGTTCAGTTTACATGTACTTGACACTTATTAGTGTCGATACCTTCGTAGAGAGTAATATTCGAGTTGCGGGTGTATTTGTTGCCATCGTTCTCTTTCTAGGAACTTGTATTTCAAAACTCCCACGAAAACCACATTCCGTGTCGCTGAAAGTTAGTTAACCATATCATATAAGCCCTTTCGTTCAAAATAGAATATTATATAATGCTATTTAGTTAGTTGTTTAAAGCAAGATGCTGAAAAATATATTCTAATAACCAATAAAACAAGGCGAAGTGACACTATCACGTTTGCAGTGACGATATCTATTTTGCTAGAATTTTCTTTGTGACGTGCGCATAAACTTTACTTGTCTATTTCATAGGACAGTGTGTAATTAAAGAAAAGTAAACTGAATATTCATACCAGACTCCTGTCGTAAGCGATGTTTTTCTTCTCCTTAAAACGTTTCACGTTGAGCATTAATCCTTTGATGTCTTTTTTCATCTGTCGTTTCCAAGAGAGTAATGCAGCAATGTCACAATTGCAAGAAACCTAAGCACAGAATGTACATTACGTTCTGCCCTGTGTTCGCTACCGCGAACTTTACTGAACTCTCGTCACGGTCCACTCGACGGCTCAGGGCGCCCAAATGGTTGCACCCTGCAGTCATGCTTCAACAACAACAAATTTGAAATCGTTCTGACTTTCGATTAAGATGCAGCCGCTGTACACGTGCATACTGAGAAACATGAATTTGATGCACTTTGATGCACTTTGATGTATGAGAAATGTTGACCTTTTAAAATATTCGTTTAATAAATGTAACTGCCAGGGAAAATGTCTGTCTGATTATTTCCCTCAAAATGAGCAACTGTACATTCTGTCTCTTTGCGATTTCATGATTATTTGGACGAACTTAATCTGAACAAATAATATTTATGACTCGACAAGCAAGCGTTAATCTTGTAATACTTTTATCATCGGATATAGGGGCTGTTTGATAAATGTGTTCCTGCGTTAAGTATAGACCTGTATTTAGGACTGTCATTGGGTTTTGTATTGAATATTAGTATACAATACAATATTGACTTATAGACAAATATCATATAAATCTAAAATCAAAGGTCCTTAGTACAATGTTGATGTTGAAATATTCATGATTATTGATATCTTCCGTAGCGAAAACTATATCACGTGCCGCGGAATCGAAATCAAAAGCAAACATACATCTAAATGTGTATAGAAAAAAGTCTGGTTTTAGAATCTGTTCTACGCGGCGTCTTATCATGATCAACATTATTGATTAAAGTTTGATAGAATATATTATCACATGGATGGTATGAGTTTTAGGCAATATGGTTTTGATATTCTTTGTGTGATTTAATTTTGGTTTGGTATGCACAGTAAGATATTATGCTCTTCTGCAACATATTTTAACATAACATTTTGAAAATATAAAGTTAACTGATAAATTAGCGAAATACGTAATCCAACACTACAACACCGAAACTGTATTGGAAAATATTTAGCGTTAGATACTATACAGACACTGAAAATGGGTTAATCACTAATTTTGTATATATCTCTAGTGTTACCATTACGAAACAACCCGTTTAAACCCTGTTCCATTTTTATAAAGCTTTTGGAGTTGAATTCGAGACTTTTCCTAATATTTTGAATAGTCAGAATTTAGCATTCTATTCAACACTGTCTAATCATTAGCTTAAGAACGATAAAAGACCCATCGTACACGCTTTTTAATCATAGGGACCGATTTGAATGTCATAATTTATTCACGGAACGACTAAAGTACTTACGCCATACAAATAATTATATCCATAAATTATTTAGATTTTTCTCTGAAGGACTTGCTTTTCGCGTCCGTCTTATATATTTTCCGTTCGAGTTTATATGCCTAACTTTAATATGCTATGTATAATATATTAGCAATAATAAAGGTAAATTTTGATTTGTCAGACGAAATAATTTGTATAAAATTGACACTTACGAAATATATAAACACGATCCGTATTCTAAATTTCTAAAGACAGGCTGCAAAAATCATGTATATTGTGTTATTTGACTGTACTTCCAATTATATAAATTGATATCTCGTCTACAAGTAGTTGCGTGGATTTGCTTTTGATTTTAATTTGTAAATACTAGAACACATACGAGAATAAAACATGCAACCAAATCGGGTAGCATGCCGAGTTATGAGGCATCTTATCACGGGTCTGAACAAATTGCAATGCAATTGGAAATCATTCGAAAAATAAGCTTTGGCTATAATTATCGTAAATACTTGTTAACTCTTGCATACTGAGTAATGTTTACATCTTCAACATTTGTCGTCTGTAATTGCTCTAAAAATAGAAATTTAAAAATGTATTTTTAAAACAAAGTCAGTATGTCAAACAGTTCGGATACTGATAAGACGCCGAGTTACGCGGTGTCTCATCGGGATATTAACTAGTTACAAAGATAATCACTGTAGCATATATATATATATATAAAGGCATAATCTTTCTTATTTTTTAATTCGATATATATCTTAACTTGTACCGGACCGACTTTTGTCGGACCTTTGCATTTCCGTTTATATATATATATATATAAACGGAAATGCAAAGGTCCGACAAAAGTCGGTCCGGTACAAGTTTAGATATATATCGAGTTAAAAAAAGAGAAAGATTATGCCTTTGTTTAAAAAATATTTAATAAAAACATTACGCTCCTCTACTAAACTAGTTTCGCCTTTCGGCTCCTCAGTAGTCCATATACCCTGATGAAGACGTAACTGTCGAAAGCGCTCGGGAAACATTTGCAGGATTTAGCAAATATTTATTTCGCACTGTATGAATAAGTTTCTTTCTCTACTATATATATATATATATATATATATATATACATATATATATATATATATATATATATATATATATATATATATATATATATATATATATATATATCCGCCGCTAGCATGCAAAGAGTTAATTCCCCAGACAAGCCATTCAGACAAAATAACATTTATTTGGGGCTTGCGACACATAAGAGGTAAAAAAATCCACATGTGTGAGATAACTATACAAATTTTATGAATAGAAAAACACGTCATTTAAGATTTCTTTGAATGAGACGATATTCAGATATATACGACGAGTATTTCATTCGATAGTAAAGCCACCGACGTAGTGTTACAATGTTGCTACGTGTGAATATGCCCCCGAGACCATCAGCTTAAGTCATTACGCGCGTGCAAGTAACTAAGTTTTTGAAACAGATAATGGTACAATTGTATAATTTTTACTTTAATATTTCCAAAATAGACATATATCATATTCATGTTGCATTTTACAATTCTAAACTAGATATTGAATACGAGTTTACTGAGCGTATGCTTTTGTTTCTTAGTATAAGGATATAGACCTTTGACCGAAGTCACATCGACAATTTGGCAACCCGTTTGATACTGATCAGAAATCGATATTGGTATTTGGAGTCTTAACTAGATGTTTACTATTGTAACATCTAGACGCATTTATTACTATTAGGTTGATGAAGTCAAGTTCGGAACTTTGATATTATACCCTTTAAGCGTCGAGTAATATCGTATACTTTAAGCCACATTGACATACTATCGGCTTTAAATGTAGTATTATTTAAACTTTGCTTTCACAAGTAATTTGTAATGCAGTATGACAGAAGACATATTCAAGCGACAGCCAAACAACTCGGAGTATGGTTGGATTTGCAAAGTCAACTATTGTTTGAATTGTTGCCGAGGATTCACTTGTCAAATGTAGAGAAAGCTTTTTCTAATGTTATCAAATTTACGAAACGGGTACACTTTACTTATAAACATGTTGTATATACCTATATTGGTGGTGTATTTAGCTGCATGTTTTTTTTACTGTAATGTGTTTGCACATCAAAGTGACTTTATTATGTTTCCACAGGCTGTTTTGAAATACGGAAATACCACTACGCAATGGACACTAAAATAATGTCTTTGAATAGCTGTAAAGTGAAAAATGACAGCTTAAACAAGATGAAAGTAAAATGTTTATAAAAAGAGAATATTATGTTTATGTAAGAATATCTAATGCAATATTTGTTAAAGCTAGTATACAGGCAAGCAACTTTCTGATTTATTATCCGATTTATTTCTTACCCTTTTTAAACTAAACATTGGCCTACACAGTTTCATTATAAAGCGAATATAAAATAGTGGAGATCTCATTCGCATAATTGTATTATTTTAGATAGAACATGAATGTATGTGAATATATATATTATATGTGGAATTCAATACAGTATGTAAGCAGTAAATCAAATTTTATTAAGTACCATAATGGCAAAATTAAGACATGTTATATTATGTGTCCATATAATATACATTGGTTAAGAACACTGGAAATTTCAATTCAAGAAAGTGTTATTACCAATAAAAACAGTTTATATACACATGTTTCCATGATAATACTTTATGTTTGAGGACATGTTGAGTGCATCTGAATGATTTACACAATATTCGGCAGTTATTATAAAAACAGGAAAAGTTTACGTAGAATGATTTTCCGCTTTATACGCAAGCGTAAGTAATTTCCCTAAGGGATCAAATCGCACATGACAACGTGAATTAAAATTCGCCACGACTAGAAATTAAAGTAGCGTGAAGGCTGTGTTGGTTTTTGATACCAGTCTTGAAGCCCACATATATTAGAGAGATGGGAAGATCATGTGAATTTAATTTGATTGTCATGGTAATTCAAATACGTTTTTATGTATAGGTAGGACAACGTACGTGAACGAAAACGCAACATCAGATACGTGAAATATGCTTGAAATTGTTATTTTTTGTAACATGAGTTTAAAAAAAATACAGTTTCAGGTCTAACCCTAACCCTAAAACTGTTATAGTTGTAAAACTGATTTCATTCTTTCTGCAACTTATTGAATGTATGTACATTATACGCATTTTAATTTGATCCCGATTTGATTGAATATCCGCATTTCTTTACATGTTTATAATTATTTATTATGTATTAGCTTTATTTCTGTCATTAAATTCGTTTTCGTATGAATCGCTATCAACAGAATAATGATAAACGTTTCTCTAATTATTTACCCATTTCATTTCTTTTTTACACCGTGTTCCGAAAACAACTTGAAACACAGCGATATTGTAAGTAAATGAGTTAAGTTAAGGACAACTAGCCAGCGGTCGCTTAAGACTTGCGAAAGATAGATTTGCAGGAAAACAGATCAAATATTGCATCTGATACCTACTCCAAGACGCTCGAATTCTCAGAAACACGTACTTTATTAAACTTATGCTGACTAGGATAACAATATGTTGTCTATACTCGAACTTGAGATAGTATCCTATCAAACTTGGACGATTTACTGTTTAAAGTCATACGAGCGTTAGCACCAAAATGAAATCTCCGTAAGATCTCTATAAAAATGTTTGCATACTTTAGGTAATTCAAACATATCTTAGTACCTCGGTAAACAGAAAAACACTTCTTATATTTGTTTATGGTCTTTAGATGCTAATGAATACGAAATGGTAAAATAGCATATGTTATAACGATGCTTTTGAAACTAGAGACCCCTTCATATATATACTACTGGTATATATAAGCATGTGAGGGTAGCCGATGGGCCTAAAACCCTCGGTGATTCAGGGCATGCCTTCTCATGCATGTGAAGGCTGGAGCCGACAGACTCTGCGGTGGAAAACACCATGGTTCAACGGAGAGAAAGGCGGTTCCAGGAACGTACTGTGGAGTGCGTAGGGCAAGTAGAGGCACATAGGTATAATTGGTCATCCACTGCATCTGACCCATCTCTGGACGTCTTGACTCAGTCTTGCCACTAGAGACAGATGGTCTCAGACGAGAGAGTGAGGTCGACGCTGCGCAACTCCTCCTCACTTTAAACAAAATCATCGCGCAAGTCACGGTCATCCTTCAAAGAACAAACCACCTCCAAGTCCTGTGGCGACAGGCGCACGGCAAAGCGTCAGGTGTGGGAACACTGGAAGGCGTAGTTGCAAACCTGCACACAGGCGGTTCAGGCTATATGGTCGCTCTTCACTGAAATGGAGCAGCAGTGGAGTTCGGCAGTCGTCTGGACGTCTGAGCAGCCCTCTTTAGGACCGCACTGCTCACCTCATTGGCATGAGGAAGGGGCTAGAAAAGGTGCCCTAAAAATTGCCTGCTACGCACTACCCTGGTCAGCTTACCGCGGCTGGCGGGGTCCCCTCTTATGCGGTCGAAAAACAAAGAATCAAGAAAAGAAATCGAGGACCTCTCCTATGAACCTTGCTGCATGGAATGTTCGCACGCTTCTGGACAGAAATGAGTCAGACAGACCCCAGAGACGCACAGCTCTTGTTGCAAGTGAACTTGGGAGATACAACATAGACATTTCAGCCTTAAGCGAACAAGGCTTGCTGGAGAAGGTGAATAAATACGAAAGAAGACTCAAGCAGGAAACGCAACACAAACAATACACCATCTCTTAAGCAGAACACACACACAGCCATACCATAACAAACACACACACACACACACACACAACCACACACACACACACACGCAATACCATTCCTTCATCTACACACTAAATAGAAAACAACACGCAAGACAAACATAAAGCTAAGTGAACATAGGAGCCCGCCTTGGTACGGTCAGTAGCAATCAATAATCAATTATAAATTAGTTAACTATTAACAACCACTGGGGGTTAAACCTGGGTTTAGGGGCGCCCAACCTCACACTTATCTCCTATATTCACCTATAAAGACGAACAGTGTACATAAAATATAAACCCTGTTCCACAACCTTACAATCAAAAAGACCGCCAGCACAGTAAGTAAATACATGTAAAACATCTAACAAAAATCTCTGACAGGATCATTTGTAACACGGGAAAGAACTTTGCGAACGTGGCTCAGGTTACAAATTCTACTGGAGCGGACGTGCACACGAAGAGAAACGTGAGGCTGGAGTTGGCTTTGCTGTTAAGTCGTCACTTGCTGAAAAGATGGTTGGACCCCCTAAAGGAGTTAATAATCGGATAATGATTATAAGACTTCCATTTTCAAACGGAGATAAATTTATCACCATTGTTAGCGTCTATGCCCCCACTATGACTAACCCAGATGAAATCAAGGTCAAGTTTTACGAAGACTTGACCACCGTCATTACCAATGTTCCAAGCACCGACACACTCATCATCCTTTGTGACTTTAATGCACGCGTTGGCAGTGACAACACAACCTGGGAAGGAGTTATAGGGCCGCATGGCATTGGCAACTGCAACAGTAATGGCCAACTACTCCTCCAGACCTGCGCTGAACATGGCCTCCTGATCACAAACACAGTCTGTCGCCTTCATACACGCAACAGGACATCGTGGATGCACCCAAGATCAAAGCATTGTCATGTAATTTACTAGGAGCAGGGACAGGCAATATATACGTGTCACAAAGGCCATGTGTGGCGCTGAGTGTTGGACAGACCACCGTCTCATCATCTCCAAACTAAATCTCAAAGTCCAACCAAAGAGACGCCCACAGGGATTGAAACACCCCAAACGACTGAATGGCAATATGCTAAAGACCAGCACCATCAAGCACTCTTTCACAAGTGTTCTAGAGGATCGTCTCAATGCTGTTACTTATGACAATCAGGATGTTGCATCAGCCTGGCAAACACTTCGTGACAGAGTGTATACAACAGCTTTCGAATGTCTTGGACCCACGACCAGGAAGCACAAAGACTGGTTCGACGAAAATAACTCAGAAATATCCCAGATGTTAGAGGACAAGCGTCGGGCCTACAAAGCTCACATTGACGATCCAAACAGTACAGCCAAGCGGTACGCACTGAGGAAGGTTCGCAGCATTATTCAGTCCAAGCTCCGTCAAATGCAAGACTCATGGTTGAGCAACAAAGCTGATGAGATCCAAGACTTTGCTGACAGGAAGGACATGAAGAAATTCTATGATGCCTTAAAAGAAGTCTATGGGCCAAATACCTCAGGCTCATCTCTTCTGCTTAATTATGATGGCTTAACCCTGATTACAGACAAAGAGAAGATCCTAGAAAGGTGAGCCAAACACTTTGACAGCGTACTGAATCGCCCATCCACCATCAATGATGAAGCGATAGAGCGGCTCCCTCAAGTTCAAGTAAACGAGATGCTAGATGCTGTGCCTACTCCTGAGGAACCCAGAAAGCTATCAAACTGCTAAGCAGTGGCAAAGCTCCAGGTGCAGACTCCATACCTGCAGAAGTCTACAAAGAAGGCGGCTCAGCCCTAGTAAAGAAGATGCATCAACTGTTCAAGCTCATTTGGCACGAGGAGACAGTACCACAAGACTTCAAAGACGCCTCAATTATCCACCTCTACAAACGTAAAGGCAACCGTCAGGCCTGTGACAACCACCGTGGAATTTCTCTGCTGTCAATCGCTGGTAAAGCATTAGCAAGAGTCCTGCTGAACCGCCTCATTACCCATCTTGAAACGGATCTACTACCTGAGAGTCAATGTGGTTTCAGGAAAGGACGTGGGACAATTGACATGGTCTTTGCAGCCAGGCAACTGCAAGAGAAGTGCCAGGAACAGAACTCTGATATGCACTCCACATTCGTAGACTTGACAAAGGCCTTTGATACTGTTAGTAGAGATGGCCTCTGGAGAATCATGGCCAAGTATGGATGCCCTCCAAAGTTCATCTCCATCGTTCGACAGTTTCATGATGGTATGCTAGCCAGAGTCCAAGACAACGGTAAGATGTCGGAACCATTTGCAGTCTCGAATGGAGTGAAGCAAGGATATGTCCTTGCTCCCACTCTGTTCAGTGTCATGTTTTCTGCCATGCTGACAGACGCATTCATAAATGAAGACGTTGGTATAGGCATCAAATACCGCACTAACGGCTCAGTCTTCAATCTGAGACGGCTGAAAGCAACGACAAAGGTCAGGTCGGACTCTGTCAATGACTTCTTGCTTGCTGATGACTGTGCACTCAACGCATCCATCCTCAGAGGTCAACATGCAACAAAACCTTGATAAGTTTTCAGATGCCTGTGACAACTTCGGTTTAACTATCAGTATCAAAAGGACTGAAGTTATGCACCAGCCAGCACCAGGTAAGCAGTATGTTGAGCCCAACATCACTATCAACGGACAAAGACTGAATGTGGTGGACAAATTCACCTACCTTGGCAGTACCCTTTCAAGATCTGTTGTTATTGATGACGAGGTAAATATCAGGCTCGCAAAAGCAAACGCTGCCTTTGGAAGACTGCATAAGAATGTTTGGAACAGGAAGGGTATCACTCTTGTAACTAAGATCAAGGTCTATCGAGCTATGGCAATGACCACTCTTCTATACGGATGTGAATCCTTGACTGTTTACCAGCGCCATGCAAGGAAGCTAAACCACTTCCACACAACCAGTCTCAGAAAACTGCTTGGCATAAAATGGCAAGACAAAATGCCAGATAAGGAGGTTCTCAGATGTGCAAACCTGCCCAGCATCTACACCATCCTGATGCAGTCTCAACTTCGCTGGGCTGGGCATGTGGTACGAAAAAAAAAATTATTTCTTCAAACAATGCGCGACGCGTTTCACTATATATCATCAGGCCTGTTTGAAGAAATAATTTTTTTTTTAAAGCCTAATATATCATTTATTTTTTTAAATCATATATACAGTTTTTACCGGTCGTTCCCGGCATCACGCCGACATTACTTATATATATATATAAGCAGAGAGCTTCTTTTCTGTGTGTTTTCGGTCTCACGCTAATATTCACTTTTATCGAAAGCCTTGGCTATCCCCTTAGCCTTATTTGATAGAGCTTTTGCCACGTTTTACAAACTTCCTTTACCAGTGTAATTTCATGTTTTCCGTTAATTTGTCGCGATTAAAAGATATTGTGTAAAACCGAAAGTACCCTCGGGAGGTAACCGCTACGCATTATTATTAAATGTTAATAAATACCCAATAAACAGTTTTGAACAACGCCAGGGAAACTAAAGTTGTAATATTACTTGTTGCATTATCCTGACAGAAAAGCAATTGCTGATCTAGCCGGAATGGTCTGGATTTATCACGTTTAAATTTGTGATACACTTATGAGATCAACAAACAATATTTTCACATTTTATATGCATGCCTAATGAAAACCAATACTACTTACACATTCTGCAGTTTCATCTCTGATACACATTATACTGACGTTTTTTTTCCAAACATTCAAGATTCAGACAAGATTCTCTTAACGCAGCGTCTGTTCCGAATCCAAACTGTTTTCAACCGTCATTAAAAGTCTTCAATTTACTGAAGATAATATCTATACAATACTTAAGACAATATGTATGGGATATCGCACAACAATTTATCGCATGCAAAGGCGTGTGTGAGATATACGATTTGTCACAATCCAACCACTTAGAATTATATCTATAATCAAATGACCTGCTCTAATAAAAATCCCCTACGAGTTCAAATAAGTCAACACAGAATTTAATGTCAGTTCTATTTAAAAAGTATATATTTAAGTTACCAATTCAGACTGTGTCTGGATCTACAGCTCTCTTATTTCGAATTTTATATTGTTTCAACCTGTTTAAGAACAGCATTATCAATAATGTGAGAAATTAAGACACAAGCATCGAATATGGTGACATCAGGGTTGTTCACCATACATGCAATAATTACCAATAGTCAGTGATAAGCTTGTAGAATGATATAATTGTATATTTAACTAATATATTTATCCGACTTTTAATGAAATAGTAATCAAATTCAGATTAGACTGACAGCGTATAGTCAAAAGAGGTCTTATTAATTTTCCGGATGATTGAAATCCATTTTGATAATAGACAAACATATCTGAATGTTACAGAAAGCCTTGCATGGTTACTTTTTTCCAATGTTGTAGTCGGACATTTTTGCTGGCCCTTGCAGTCTGCTATATGTTTCCTGAATGCATGCATATTTAATGTCTCACATAATTGATAATGTTCTTCAAAAGCAGGCTTCAACAAGAAAAAAAGAAAAGAAAGACCCGTATATTAAGATACAGATTTTTATTAACAAAAATATATACTTTTAAAAAACGTTAGACGCATAGAAACAGGTTGACTATGTTAACGCATTGTTTCACCTCATCAAAAAAGCTGTCAATGCTCGTTAAAATCTTGGCTGACTTATCTTAACTCGTAGGGGATATTCATTAGAGCATGGAATTTGGTATGATTCAAAGGAGTCGGATGATGACAAGCGGGACAGCGCACAACAATTTGTCGCAAGCTTTTGAGAGCAATAAATCGTTTTGCGATATCCCTTATATGTTATGGCAGTCCATATGCAGCTTCTTTGGAGCGGCAAGTATGTATTTAAAAAACCTGATTTACTAAAGACAGCTTGTTACAAACTACAAGTCGGTCGGAAAAACAGTGAAATGAACTGAAATAATTTTCTTTATTGATTTTTCTAATAAGTCACACAAAATAAATAATAATGGGTGTTTAGTGTTAAATAGACGTTACACTAGCAATTGGTAAAGTTATACATCTCCTGATAGGGCATAGCAATCCTCTCCAGATTGAAAAAGGCACAATACAAGTTAGCTTTTGTACTATTTGAGAGCACGAGGCTGAATTGTCGTAGATCGTTGACTGTTTTGCTTTTAATGAAAACATCAATCACTCATGTACCAAGATTAAAGAACAGATGATGCAATTTATCAGATGAATTTTAATTAACGAGGCAGGTTAAAAAAAGGTGATTTAATTATTGTCTTCAAATTATTGCATAATATCTGCAAATAAAAATCTGATACAAAACTTTATATATGCAGTTCGTCTTTATATAGTGCCAACGTACGTAGCAGGCCTAGGTAGACATAAACATTGAGTTTGTTTCTAGAAATTAATAATATAAAAAATAAAAACGCATTGCAGAGTTGAATTGATTGCGATAATTTTTAAAACCTTGTTCTGTTGCAATACGGTTTTCTGTGAACATTATCTCTGATTACAAGTTAAGTATTTATCTTAAAACTTCATTAATTTCAGAAATGAAAATCTTCACGTCACATGCAGGTTTGATATATATATATTATTCCGCGTACCATTGTGTTTGTTCTAAATCCATATTCTTTGAAAGTGCACTTCAAATCATCATTAGCAAGTAGGCAGTTAAATTAACGAGATTGTTGAAACCGATTTGAAATTTTATGTCATAAAAATGCACGTAAAAATTAGTTGCAATAAAAACTATCCAATCATGTAACTGCGAAATTTATTTAATTTTAAGTCGGAAATTAATTACCACAAAACAAGCAGAAATTAAGGAAGACAGGAATTAATTATCAAGATACTCGTGCAGCAGCAACGTTAGTTTAAAAAAGCATAATGATTGTGAAATAGACCAACTTCATGTATGTTAACTCATTCACATTCGAAAATTGAAATAGACAAGACACTCAGGTTTAGTCCATTGCTGATTAAATGATTGGTTTAAACAAACATTTTGTCAATCAATGCCAGTGCAGACCCTGATCAGGACTGTAAGAGTCATTTGATCATTCTACATTATTTGCATAAGTCAAGTATACCTACAAGTATCATAGGTATACTGTTTGTAAATGACTAAAATACCTTCTTCTAAGATTAAATGAACTAAGCAAAAAAAAAACCAGTACAGTGTTTTTTTTGCTTCGACATAACATTTTTGTGCAGGGTAGTTTCATATCGGGTATAAATAAGAACATTTACCGTTTGCCCTAGTTGGCCAGCCAATGCAAGGGCTCCATTTCAGCGAAAAAAGAAAAAATATATCGCATATTTTTCAGTTTTGTACCTGGTTATGGCAGAAATAAACAAGACTTGAACCGGTTATGGACAGTGCGTGCTAAGGTGGAGTGTAGCAAACCATTACGTCATACAGCAACCGCTCTGCTGGAAATCACAGTATAACTTGTGTACTGTGGCCTTTCAATGAAAAGGCATGAATAAATCAAAGAATTCTGTAGACAGGCGACTATAGTTAGTGCATTATGAAATTAATATGAACCTCTCTGAATTGACCTTTCTGTATTACTCATGTCCTGCACTAACTCATTGAACCCTAAATGACGAGTACGCTCGTCATCTATAATGTACCTGTAACAGTTGTCTAGAGCAAACATTGTAGAACTTCATCGTAGAGATACTATTACTAAAATGGAATAGACCAGAATTGTAAATTGTGTAAATGTTGAGTTGATAGGGTTAAGCAGCCGACTTGTGGGTCTATTCTTCTTTTGTGTAATCGCTTTACAAAGATTTGACTGTACAACGTCTCGAAAGGAATGAGTTTATTTTCAATAGTGTACTTAAATACGGTTGCTTTTTATCAATTCATTAGACAAGCAATACGTTTTATTCTTGCGTTAACAGCTAGCCGTCTTCAACCCCTTCGGTGCCATAGGCATTTTTGTCATTAATAGTATAACGCACTACACAACACAGTCCAGATCCACGTCATTTAGAAACCAAGAATGCACTTGATTAAGGGTGTTTTGAACTGTGTTCACCCTGTAACATGTGTTTTCCTATTTTTTCTTAACATACTTTAAAACAATTACTGATTGGCTCCATTAGTGGGTTAAAGGATTCGAATTTTGGTTGATCAGGTGCTGCTTAATACTTGGTGACTGAATTTTACGGCAAATCTTTTTTATGCCTACAGCGAGCCCTTCACGCGTACAGGGTTCCCGGTCGATTTTCTAGTTTTTTTTGTGACGCCTTGTGTAAAAGTTAACTCGTTAACTGAAAATACGAAGCGACGCAATCCGAAATAAAGCCCTGGCATTGGCTGACAAACTAGGTCGAGTGGTAATTTGGGTTGAGCGATTACTTAGTATAGGTTAAGTAAGTTGAACGGTAGCTGCCATACACTAGCCTACGTGCCATATTTGAGGCAAACGGTAAAGCAGTTATAGTTCATGAACTATAAATAAAACATATATTTTTCCTGACCCTGCATGTTCGTATCCTAAAGTGTAATGGTCTTATAAAAATGACAATTGCTAAGAGAACAATTGTTCAAACTGTTTCTCAAACTCTTATATAAACAGGTGCTCTTACATTTAAATTAATCCCAAACCGTATATTTTACAATCAAGTTAGTTTCATTAATTCGAAACTTTTGTTTTTCGTTCATCGCACGTCATCGTTTCAGCTAGGGACGATCAACTTGACCATAACTGCAATTCTTTATCACAACTAAACATAAGTATCTAATCACAACTACATGTAATTCAACGAAACAAAATGTATGGTTTGAGTAGTATGTAAGGAATATGTTAATCATTAAAGCAATGTTAGTTGTAATTACATGTATTTCTTTACATTATATTAACTACTATACTTTACATAACATGTTATGTTTAAGTTGTAAGTCATTGGTATTTCGGAATGATACATCATTTACAATTTCAAATGACACTAACAACTTCGTTTAATTTGAAAATTATTCTTATGTTCAGAAGAACAAGTGAAACAAATTGTGACTGATGGGGTCAATTTATGATAACATGAGTTCACAATAAATTGTCGGAAGCAATGGTGTCAAAGAAATCAATGCTTTTAGACTCTTTTCACAAAACATTTCATTCAAATCCCAAACACAACAGCATAACAAGCATATATGTCAATTAATTTCTTGGCTATTTGTTTTCTGTCATAAACAACATTGTACAAAGTGTCATAATTGCACAATTGGTGATCAGCAGAGAACTAAAAGCATCAATACTAGCATTCGCCCACTACTAGTTCAAATTATTCAACAAATTATACATACCAGATGCCTTTTAAAACTGTAAAATTGAAACAGAATACACCTGTAGAAGTATTCTGCTGTACCCGCCTGCTCGAAGTAATTATGTTCTTTTGAAGCTGAAACAACAATAAAATAAAGGTTAAAGCGAAGTAAACAGTTGCTTTTAAATTTGTCCATAACATATTTTCTATATATCGAAGCAGATGGTAGCAGATCAGATGCATTATGTTTGTATTGTACCTGCTGTACTTGATCCTCTTTCTTCAAAACAAATCGGGTAATATGCTAGCGAGTAATGATTTAAATTTTGAACGTAAGAAGGATTAAAAAGTATATATTAATCATTTACGTTGATACTAGATCCCGATTAATCAATTATAAGCCGCCAATTGTATATATTCAATAGAAAAACAGCAAACTGATTAATAACACTTGGTATCATTCTTAATTCCCTGAATAGATAATTTCAATTAAAACTTAAAAAACCGTCTGGTCAAAAACCACAAGGGTCAGAGCTTAGGTATTTGACACATTGCATCAGCTATATGTCTCCTATCAAGATTGCTCAACAATTTTCCTCCGGGGTCAGAATTGGCCAGAGCTTTGGTATTTGGCATGGTGACACTTCTAAAGGCCTTTTACAAATATTGATGAAACAGTTACGATCCATTTCATATCTAGATCACAGGAGCTTTGGCACAAAGCATCACCTACTTGTTATCTATCAATATTGTTCAAATTATGCCCCTTTGGTAACAAATTACCCCGCCCCGGGGGTTGCAATTTTACACATAGTTATATAGTGAAATCTTCAAGCATCTTTTTCTCTGAAACTGATACGACCAGAGACTTCATGTTTGGCATTTTGACACGTCTAGAGGTCCTTTCCCATTATTGCTGAACTGGTTTCGGTATTTGCATATCTAGGTCACGGGAGCTAAAATATATTTTTTTCAAAACCTATTACGTAGCAATTGCCACAACTCCTATCACTTTAATAAACAAAGTATTCCCCTCGTGTGAAAACTGACCCAGCAGAGGGTGTCTTTTCCAGGTTAGCGATTAAGGACCGCATGTGGCTCTTGTTGAAATTCTCCCTTTATCCAGAGTTATGGTGTTCCAACTACAGTTCACACGATTTAACAGGATTGGGAATATATTATGTGAATGGAAAATCATTACAGCTACTGGATATATCAGTCAGTGCTTGTGTATACACGTTTCATGCTAGATAATGGAAATTTTGAAGTCAAGAAGTACAAGGATCTTCAAGTTAAAAAAGAAATAACAACTTACGACACTATCCAATATTGTCTAGCTTATGCAAAATGGTGGTAGATAATAAGAAATGTGTATCACAAAATACACTTATACTGTCAATTACAATGTAGTTAAAACGGAACAGTTGAAAGTCGATATGCGATTTAAATTGAAATTGAAACTTCTGCAAGCAGTTTGAATATATCGTTCTTGATATAACAATCTTACGCGATCAATACAACTTGACAGTTCAATGTGCATCAAATCAAAGATATCGATGTTGCTTTTTAGCCAACATATCAAAATAGTACGTACACATGAAGTGTATGTGAAACATGAGCTGTATATACACAGGAACTATTTTTGCAAACTGCTCACCTTGAAACAAAGCTCAAATTGAGCCTTGAAATGTCTTTGTTAAATGGACCACATAGATTTAACAGTTTTCCTGTTATTAGCATATACACAATGTTATGAAAGCAGTGTCGATTCCGTTCAGACAATTTCGCAAGGAACTGCTTGACCTAAATCATATCTGTCTTATGTATGTTTGTATTCCTTCCAGGTGAAACTTTTAAATATTGTACTGGAACAAAATTATCAGCTGATAGATGTTTAGTATGAACTGGGTTTGGTATAAGCGACATAAGTGTTAACGAACTGTTGCAATAGCATTATTTAAATAAAAATCAACAACAAAAAACGGGTAACTGTACCGCCTTTGATAAGGATCTTGCTGCTACAGGTTGCCTTTTTTAATTTCAATTTTTCCCATTACCATTCGACGGAAAGATAGAGGGCTAGGTGTACCGATCATCACCTAATAGAGGAACACAGCAAGTCTCATGAGCGCATTGTTTACACGTGCGATCGGCTGGTCCCCTCTGATGAATAAATAAATACATGAACACCTTTCTATCACAACCACTAAACAAAGGTTAATTGACTCCATAAAAGACAATTATCAGCTTATAGCTGCGATAAGAACTTTCTGTGTTACGTTCACCTTGCTTTAAATAGGAAACTTTGATATGAATTGAGTAATTCTTTCTCTGTGTTTGACTCCATACAAAACATTTTGTTCAAACTAAATTACTGTACGACATTAAGTGATTCATTGAAACGTGTCGAAATTTAAACTCATTGGTAACTGCGGGACCATATGTTCACTCTGTCTGGATAATTTGTTTTATTCAATTAGGACAAATAAGTCATATCAATGAAGCTCACTTTTACCGAAGAAATTAGGACCGTCGTAATATCCAAGTTTTGTTTTATCAAATCAAGTTTGGTAAACTTTAGTGAGAGATTGGGAATATATTTTGTGTTGCTATATCTAATATTTCGTTATATTTAGTTTCGTTATAAGCAAGGTTCACTGTAGTGTCATGATAAACCGCGATAAACATTTACTTGGAAACACTTTTCGAAAGCAATTGTGAAAGAGTATCTAAATTACCATATTTATTTGACGGTGTATAACTTTTACGAGACATAACCATCAGGGATTTGCTCAAACTATGCGTGCATACGTCTTAAATGCCTAACATTTACGGTCATGTGTGGATGTTTATGAAGATGTTATTTGAAATCACAGTACATTTATGTCCAAATCTATCAAATTAAGAATTTGGCTTTGCAGCTTACAAGTATTAACCGAAATTTGACTACATCTTCCCAGACTACAAAACGTTTTAGAACGTTTCAACTGATAATAGAGTTTGCGAGTTGAGATGGAGACACATACTGGAACAACATCAACCTTTATGAAAGCGGCTATTCGATATTTTCCAAATCATTTGCAATATATGTAGAAATAATTTGATATTAATAGACAATTTACATAATCATATAAAACTAATTATTATAGAATTACGTTTCAAGCGTCGGCTTACAGAATCATGTGTGGTTTTGATTCATATATGTAGTGCAATAAATGTCGCAAAATTGTTCTATGTTGCTTGTCTGTTTACTTGTATACATCCGCTTTTTACCTTCGTGTATTTGTCTCTATATATCTATCTTTCTGATGGTATACTCCCCTTTATACCGGGTATATTTCGGACAGTAATTGCATCCGCTTTCATTCATTTAAATCAGCATATCCATGTATGTTCTTGCTGTAGATATTGTGGGTCTAAATGGGAGTTCTGGAATTGTACCGTTTGCCCATGCCTGTTCGGTGGATCTTGATGGAAGGGATTGCCCCTGATCTCTTTGAAACCGACTGGCTTGGGGTTTGCGGTATAATTCAGGGACAGCTTCTTATCTTGATGTTTTATAAAGTAAGGGTGTAATTTCAGCCATGGAACATGTAGGTCCCGCGGGTGTTGGGTGGAGAGGGTAGATGACTGCTACCCTAAGGCTGTGTTCATTCTGTATATGTTATGGGTCTAATTTTTAGTTCTGGAGTTGTACCGTTGACCAGTGCCTGTCTGGTGGATCTTTGATGGTAGGGATATGGCTCTGATCTCTTTTGAAACCAGCTGGCGGGGTCTGTGGTATAATTCTTGGACAGCTTTCACCATTTTTAATCATGTCATTGATCTTCTATAGAGTTTGTAGTTATGGTCGCATGCTATTTTTCCTAGTTATGTTACATTAGATGGCCTGCATTGGGCGCTCTGCTATTATTTCTATTGGTTGGCAATCTTTAGCCGGTTGGTTCATTGCTGATTGATGGGGGTAGTGTGATCGCCGTTTTGGGGACTGTCTTTTGTATGTTTATTCTTATTTATTTTAGATCTAATTATAGTTATTTGTGTTTTGTTGATGGCCTGCATTGGGCGCTCTACCATTATTTATATCAGTCAGCAATACTTAGCCGGTCGGTTCATTGCTGATTGATGGGGGTAATATGATCGCCGTTTTGGGG
This sequence comes from Gari tellinella, assembly GCA_922989275.2. Taxonomy (NCBI): domain Eukaryota; kingdom Metazoa; phylum Mollusca; class Bivalvia; order Cardiida; family Psammobiidae; genus Gari; species Gari tellinella. The sequence continues at coordinate 80,345,876 of OV277867.1, read as the reverse complement.
GACTGTCTTTTATATGTTTATTCATGTTTTATTTCAGATCTAATTGTAGTTATTTTGTCTTTTCTCGATTTATAGGTACATATGTGTTATTTCATGTAAAGCGCTTTTGAACGCACAATCCCTGTGTGAAAAGAGCGCTATATAAATCTGGTATAATAATAATAAATAATAATAATAATAATGTGTTGACCTGATCTCCTAATTCTCTTTCTCTAACTCTGGTCTTTTCATTATCACTTGTGCGCATATGCTTTCAATGTCGCTCTTCCTAGATTTAATTGTTGCCCTCCCTCTATCCATTCCTGTCATTTCGCCCTATCGGTATATATATAAATGGCGGATTTTCTCAATAAGTTCGTGTTGCGTTAATAAAGGCAATACGAATTTAATGTCAACGTTATTGTTATATAGAACGGTATCACAGTGATGCAAATAAATTAAGATACAAACGTTGTCTGTACGTTGTTGAGATGTAGCGTAGTTGATACCTGAGAGGGTATTCATTATACATGTACCACAGACCTGTTATAAATGTAGTGTTTGTAATCAATATAAGATTCATATAAGGAATAACGAAACACTTAAATTGGTTAACCAACCATTAAATATATTCTCATTGATAACAGAAACATATATGTCAGATATGTTTAGGAATAACATTGTTTTAAAAGAAATATGTATTTATGGAAAATATTGTGCTGCATATCAATTGATCAGTATTAGTTTCACCAGATATACATTAGTCGGGGAATAACGGGCTAAAATACGACATCAGGGGTCGTGTGTGGGATTCAAAGCCGGACCAAGTCCCTCCAGTGATACATCATAAGCTCATATGTATATGTACTTTACACTGGAAATCTGAAAGTAAGCAAACCCTAAGGGAATAATGAAATAGGGCGTCGTACGCGGGTTTTCCGTTTCCACTGTCCTCTTTCAGGGGCATCAAATCAGCCACTATATTGCAACATTCACATTTAGCAACAAACAAAACCATCAAGCTCATGGGTAAAATAAATTTACAATAATGTTGGAAATAACCCTAATAAATACTTTTTAAAGAAAACATTCAGTGTGTTGCATCATATATTTAATCTTCACAACGTTAAGCGACTCGGATTAACCCGTATTTTCATGGTTAAGTTTTAATTTTAGCAAAACTCAAGGTCATTTATATGTAAACATAATAAATTTCTCCATGACTTTGACGATATATGTCATTAATGTTTGCACATAAAGACGTAAAAAATAACTAATACGTAGAGCTACTATTGCTAAACGAATGACGAAATCTTTTGCAGCTGTTTGATGTTTTCTTTAATTATTGATTGTCGTCAACATCAAACCTAAGTAAATGGGATGTTACGCGTTGTTTTTTAATTAAGGACAATGCATAGCGGTATAAAAACAGCTGTATGGAAGGTTTAACTTCATTTAATAGTTCATTGATGCTGTCAGTTGACTTTGACGGCATTAGTTATCAATATTCTCAAACAAAAGTGTATTTATATTTCAAAAAAAAGTTTATAGAAGCATTGATATGTGTGCTATACTTTTCCTAGAACAACCACTATACTAAGAAGTTAACTCCATTATACATATCTCATAGTATTAGATGATAAATTAAAACAACGTGCGATCCCGTGCCCCCGGTTCATCGCTGATGGCTATCATCTGATATGTATGTATCAGCAAATGAAAATCATGAACTTAACTGGAAGGAGTGTAGATATTACAGCTGGAGAACAACTGGAACATGAGAAATATGAGAGAATATCAACTTACAGCCTTCAGCCATGAATAGGGATCTACAAACTTAGATGTATGTGATGTACTACCTACTCGAATTCATTTTAGTAAGAGTATCATACATAGCACTGCAGGCTATGTCAAAGCTTCAATATCATCGGCCAATGCACAATACGTGAACCTTTTCACTCTCAATGACGCTTAAAACGCGTCTTATCAGAATCTAAACTATTTGACACTCGTTTTGAAACTCTTTAGTCATACTACCTTTTTAAGTTTGAAACGGCATTGCTGACAACAACAAAAAAACAGACGACAATGAAACGCTGAAGGGATAAAACTCCCCCTTTCATTCTCAATGACGCTTAAAAGCGCGTTTGCAAACAGTTTGGATCCACGTAACGCTTCGTCTGATCAGAATTTAATGTGTTTGACACTCGTTTTGAAACTTCCTTACTCATACTGCCTTATCTTGTAACTTTGAAACGATATTGCAGACACCAACATTGAAGCAGTCGACAATGGAAAATTGAAGGGGTAAAACTCTAACAAACGATTTGTATGGCAATGAAAGGGATTAAAGGACCAATTAATGTCTACGAAAAAGCGATACGTGTGATGTACACGACAAGTTTAAAAGTGTTATCAGTTGTAGATAATGACTAATTTATTGGCTGAAACAAGCCATATAATGAATAAGGCCAAGAGCATGCCAATTAAGGAAACCTTCAATTGTTAATAGTTATTAAGAATTACGTTTGCAAAACGCAATGCTGTAATCCTTATTTCAATAGATGCGCTTGTGTACGCATTTGAATTTGTCTTCTTATGGGAAAGACAAATCGACATTATAAAATAATTATATATGCGCCGTGACATATGGTTTAAATATCCTAGCTGATGGTAGCCCAAAATAAGTATTACTACACATTCTGCTTTATTTTGAATCTGATTTTAGTGGTCACCTGTATTCAAACCTACACACAGCTATGTAGTTATGAGTTAAATATTAACAAAGACTCCTTATTTCTAAATCAAGAATACGTGTGCCAAAAAACCATGTTGCATTCAATGTAGCAATATTTTTATTATGAACGACCGCTCTATGACTTTAAGTCATCGTGTTACGACATGTCAAGACGACACGTTAAATCGAATCACCACCTCATCGACATTACCTCTGCTGCAAGTCCACCAAAACATACATACGGCGAATGCATGCAACAAAGGCAATGTATCTAGTCATTTGAATTGAATAGATGTACACAATAAAGTAATTACACAACTGGTATGCGTGTGCTTGCACTGATACACACTATTCTTAGATACGAATCTTTTTCTTATTGCAAACCTTTACTATATGAAACACCAAAACTACGAGTGGTATGCTTTTCGCTTAACATTTTACAGTATAATATGCACAATTTATGTAATGTGATCGCCTTTTGGGACTGTCTTTTGTATGTTTATTCATGTTTACTTTAGATCTAATTGTAGTTATAGTCATTTCTCGGCGGCCTTCATTGGGCGCTCTACTATTACCGTATAAGTGTTTTTTTTACGCGAGACGCGAATTTAGCGATTCTACCATAAATGAATTTTTAGCGTGTTCATTTTTTCGCGTAAACGTATTCAAAATCTAATTTTCACGGATATGATATTAAAGTCTATTTTATTGTACCGTTTTGGGTTGTATCTTGCCTAGAAATCCTCATGAGTAAGTGGCGCATTCAAAACAAAGGGAAGTAACTATTTTAATGGCGACCGATATCTACCATTCCTTCATAAAGTATTTGGCGCATTTGTTTACAATATGATCGGGTGCAATTTTCGTCTTTAGATCTACTCCGTTAATGAACTAAAGCGACAGAAGCTCACCACTGGATCCAGATGAGACATCGTGTAAATCGATGTTTCTCAAGAATCCAATCTTTGGCTTTTTCACACTCGATTTACCTGTATATATATATGTACGTTTAAACAAAGGAGAAACGCTTTCTTTTTATGGCAAGCAGAGGAGCTGTCATTCACGAGTGAATTACATATATGTCAAACTGTGAAAGCGATTAACCCTTTGTCTGCCGATCACAATTTGAGTTGCACTGGCAACTAGTTTGAGTGAAGATAAGGCGCAGAGCAACACGACAAATCTGAAAGTCGGTCCCCGTTAAATACGAGCTGTGTGGGAATTTAGTTTTTTCACATGTTTTCCAGTAGGTCTCATCTGGGTCCAAACCCCGATATTTTCAAAAGTAAACACAAATGAAAAAGGTAACAGTACCTGTGGACGCTCGGTTAAATTACAAGAACATTCTGGTGTTTTCCATAGCCGTCTCTCTATTACGTAAACAAGCACGCCGTCCGAAATAAGAACACGGGAACGAAATAATGGTGTTTTGTTTTATGAAATAAGCCAAGTTCTGTTTTTTAACTCCGATTCAGCAAAGAATAGCCTTGTGATTAATCTGGAACTAGACTGTCAGGCAATGCATTGATACCTGTATTTCTACAATGTGAATAGATTTTTAGACGACAAACAACGTCGAGTGGACTTTGCTGCCGAAAATGAAATGAAGAAAGTTATGAATATTTGGCGGATTATATTTACGCGAGTTTGATACACACGCGAAAATAGCGAAAATTTCCTTCTCGCGAAAAAACCCACTTATACGGTATTTCTATCAGTCGGCAATCATTAGCCGGTCGGTTCATTGCTGATTGATGGAAGTAATGTGATCGCCGTTTTGGGGGGCTGTCTTTTGTGTGTTTATTCATGTTTATTTCAGATCTTATTGTAGTTACTTTGTCTTTCTCGCTTTGTAGGTAAATTTATGTAATATCATGTGAAGCGCTTTTGAACGCACTTACCCCCTGTGAAAAGAGCGCTGTATAAATCTGGTATAATAATACTAATAATAAAAATAATTTGAAGTGCAATATAGAGTATTGATATAATCAGACACTGTCGCTGGTTTTTTAAAGGCTCGGTGATTATCAAATAACAAAGTAGCAGATTGTGTTTAATTATTGGCCTTTTAGTGGAATATCAATAGTAACAGATATAGCGATAAAACATTAAATAATGGCTAGACGAAAAAACTATCTCTTTGCGAATTTGGATGATTCAATTTGCCTAAAAGCACAAATTCAATTTGCTAACTTTCGGCCATGTAGAACAGAGGGTCTCCCTATATACGATCATATTGGAGAGCAGTAAACCTGTAAACGATTTATTCACAATAGGCAATACATGTCATATTTAAACTTAAAGGTAGGGAGCAGTTTTGCATAGACAATGTTAGTAACAACGGCTGCAATATGTAAATATAGATGACTAATTCAAATATCAGAACACTTTAGCTGTTACTTAAGGTGAGTTATATCATATTAAAAGGAAACGTTACTACGACTACGGGCAAGTATATTAACAACATTGGATAAGAGTTGTTTGTGAAGGAGCAATGAATTTATTTTTATGATTAGGATTATTATTATCAGTATAAATGATATTATGGCAATACATATAAAAGTGTACGAGCGAAAAACGATTAAAATGGATTTATATTGACCAAAGTGTACTCGTAAATGATATCGCAGGTTTTTTCATTTAGCAAGAATGACCGTTATTAGTAGTGTATCCCTTATCATAGAGCCATGGTACTATTCAGTACCCCATATGTTGGCCATTTACTGGAGTTAATTGATGTCCAATTTGAGCGTGTACTATGCGTAATTGACTATAATAAACAAACGATTCCAAATTACAAATTCTAAATTGATCCAATCGCTTCTCAATACAGCTATATAATATTGATAAAAGTATATACACAGATTGTTGTAGTATTTGAATGTTATAACATGTAGGAATGGCACATATACGACACACAGCATACCATAACATATTTACATTAACCATTTCATCATCCATATAATTGGTCAGCCATCCATCACAAAGATATGTCATGTCTTATTTTTAACACGTAATAAAGCAATCCGTTGTGTTGATCCGTCATTGTGTGTTAGTAATTATGTCTCAGCTACCATGGTTTATTATATCTTATCCCTTTCAGGTGTCTGTAATACTCTTTGGCCTGACACGCCAATACATGTTAAGTATTTTCTCTACAGGTTCGAATGTATTGACCATACTCATAATCCTTTAATGATGGTATATCCCGGGAGTATTTTGTTGCATTGAAACAGTTGCATGTAGCGACAATATGTCTGGAAGCAAATGTTCTGTCAGTACTTAAGGCATATCTTAATTCACTCCGAAGCATCCTATTTCAAACAAATACTAACTATAAATTAGATAAATATATAATATGTAATGGTACTGTAATATTCAAAGGACGGATATGTCTGTTATTTGTTCGGAGTACTATATCATATCAACCAGGGCTCCAGATAAAAGGGGGTAAACTGAACAAATCTAACTTTTTCTCACTCATTACAGCACCATTCCTATGGTGTTACTACTCACTAGAATCGTGTCTTCGAGACAGTTTTAATAAGTAGTAACACCATAGGGTTTAATCCAGAAACACACGTTTAAGTTTTCGAAATACTCCCCTTATCTGGAGCACTGCATATAAACTGATGACAAGATCTGTAATCATCAACTGTTTATACTTTTGTTAAGCAACGTCTTTAAGTTTAGACATTGGCAACAGTTATAAGAGGGGGTAAACTGAACAAATCCAACAATTTCTCACTTATTTCAGCACCAAATCCTTTGGTGTTACTTAAAATTATCTCTTCGAGATAATTCTAATGAGTAGTAATACTATAAGGTTTTATCTAGAACACAATATTCGTAATACTTTCCTTATATGGAGCTCTGCATATCAACTGGTGACAAGATCTGAACTAATCAACTGTTTATACTGTTTATACTTTTGTAAGGCAACAATTTGTAAGTTTAGACATTGGCAACAGTTATACGCGTCTAGCGCGATAAGGTCAGTGCACTTCGTCGTTAATTGAACTGAATTTGTATTGCCCATGGGGTTTGTTGGCTACCAGACTAATTATTACACTGCCAAATCTCCACAGACCATACTTATCCATGGTATATTTCCGATATTAGTAGACTTCTTTTATTTTTGCGAAAGCTTATAATGAAGAACTTTGATATGTGTTCCCAAAGGCGTCGTTTCATTAATTTTGCAATATGTGAGATGATATATAGAACTAGTTTAAATGTGTAAGTGTACCTGGTACATTCGTTATATATAAATATATATTGTATGAGCAGAGTAGCATTTGTTTTCTGGGTAATCTACCCATGTTTTCTAGCATGACTTTTTGCAGAAATCATCTGTTTTACATCCAGGGCTGCCATTTATCAGGATTTTTCCTAAGTCTTCGGATTTTTATCCTAGCAGATGGTAACTTAAAACAGGCTTAAAGTGAAGCAGTATGCGCCTTAAGGCGTATTCTGCTTTACTTTCAACCTGTTTTAAGCAGTCATGTGTCTTCAAAACAAGAAACAGACTATGGGGAAAAGGCACAATTAATAATATTGCATCTTCAAAATTTAAAAAATTGAAATCTTAGGATTTTTATGATCAACTTATGGCAGCCCTGTACATCAAATGTAAAACACTTGTATTGCCACATCAACAATCTATTTGTCCCCAATCAATTTTAATAAGCAATAATTATCATTTTAATATTTTGCAAAAGCTATCAATACGTGTTGACAATTTAACAGCATTGTAAATAGACGGTTGTATGCCAATCTGTATTTGTCAATATTATAGACTCTGGTATTGTCATAGTGTGCACCATTTAGATATATTTTTTTCCTTAGACTCGTATTTAATTGAGCTATGTTTAAGTGCAATTTCATGTGTATTACATGCAAGGAAATAGAAATAATTAACCGCAAACTTTCTTACCACCCCTCGTTGAGGCGCATTCTGCCTTCAAATTAGTGTCTAAGGCGAATTCTGCTTAACTTTCAACCTGCTTTAAGCTATCAACTACTGGAATATAGAAATCATTTCTGATTGATTTGGCTTTTACGGCGAGTCATATAATGGGCAAATGGCGCCAACAAATTAATTCTGATAATACATATTCAACAATGAATTTGAGGCAGTCTAGGAATAAATCAACGGCGCAAAAAGGCTACCGCTATTCGATGGTTAGATGGTAATGATAAGATATAAATGTAAATAATCTTGGTTTTCAAAAATGATCACACAGATGCTGCACGTATGTCCTGTTGGGCATATTTACTTACTTTGTATATAGACAGTCTGTCTAGCTCGTAAATATCAACAGGTTCAAATGACCGTAGACAATGCTGTATCAAGTAGAATGAGTAAATATACGAGTACTTGCCTATTACAAGTCCAACTCTCATTACACCACTCTTACCCCACGCTCTCTCTCTTTCTCTCACTCTCCTTCTCTCTCACCACTGAAAAACATTTTTTATCTCACGTGTAAAATGTTTCTTGTATAATATGAACATTATAAAATATGTAATATGTTTAATTAGAATATAACCTACACGTTAAATCAATCAAACTGCCTTTTGCTACTCATTAAGTACGACACTTAATTATTAAGAATGTTGATGTTCTTTCGAAGTCACGTGGTGTCTGCGCGCGATCCGACTCGTAGCAACTACATTGTAAACACTGCCATATTTGGCGATCTCGGAACCAGAATAAGCGATATTTCTTTACTCGAAGCTTTTAAATGGGCCAATCAAGATATAGGTTAAATTCTAAGTTAGTTAGAACATATTAAGCTTGGCGCTCGCTTTGACCTTCTTAACCATTAAGATTTCACTTAATATGTTCTAACTATAACATAAACATTCTTTAAAAAAAGTAAAATAATCTCAATATGCAGACTCTATGTAAGAAAGATAATTATTTATTCTCTATATCATATAGTATTTTGAATCGATGTCAATGAAACACCAGTTTAAGTCTACGGTGGTGTCGATTAAAAGCGGGGTTAATTTATGATGAAAGTAATTAAACTGTCACTTCCATGCTGTAAGGAATTTTATACGACGTTCGTCTATTTTTATTGCTAAACCTTTAAGTTTTATAACCTACAAAATATTGAAATGAGTATCAAGCATAGTTGATACTTATCCGACGTTGCGTAAAGTGGCGTCTGCTCAGAATCCAAGCTGTTTGTACATGACAAATGTACATGTGGTAAAACAGGCAAACGATTGTCCTGGGGTAATTGATGAGCGAGTGTTATGTAACGCATTCCGTATAGTAGCTGTACGAATATTTATCCATACCTAACGACATTTCGTTCATGACGTTATATGGTTACGCCATGGTAGTGATGGCATACTATTTTAATTGACACGTTGTATATCCGTGGCGTTATATAAACGTTTTCGTATTTTATTTTAAGGCAGGACCGAAAATACAAAATGGTGGTGTACATTTAGGCACGAGTATTATTATGAAGGCCTGTTGAAATCGAACTTTCAGTTCAGAGCTATTTTTTGAAAATAGTATATTTTATTACTTAATTGATTGTTTATTATCCACTGTACATTGAACAAGCGTAACGAAAGCCTACCAAAAGGTATAGGTAAAATGCAATCCCAATAAGAAATTCCGATACGCTCAGGTATAAGTAGATTGTAGATTTTTCGAATACTTCACATTCGGAATTACCTGCTTTAAGTTTATAGAATGATATGACTGCCTCGTGTCCGTAAGGTAACCCGTTTCGATTTCCGTAAACCTCTTGTCGCGATAGATTATATCACGTATGCGACCCATTTAAATGTAGATACTACGATATATACCTTTGTATGCATGGTGGCAGATTATTATGTTACTATGCGTGGTAATATAATGTAACATCACTATGTCTAACTCAAGAGGATACCATCATAATAGTTATAAAAAATATATATATTTTGAAAAAAAATGTTTGCTTGACGTTAAACCAAAATACCGAGTATCTCTCATCCTTTAACACAATGATACAGACATATTTTAAATAACTGCTCATCACTATCAATCAAAAAGAAAAAGAAAAACCATCAACAATATTAAACATACTAATTATAATGATAATAATTATAATAATAATAATATTACTAATAATATTAATAATAATAATGATATGACATTAATAATGATAATGGTACAAAACAACAATAACAATCCTAGTTTTAATAATATAAAATTTCAATAATAGTAGTAATTATATAAAGTAAAGTATTAATCACATCAAATTGAGTCTCATGTAAGATTGATTTCCATTTATATAAGTTTTGAAATAAACTTTGTTGAGTTGATTTAAAATACATGTAAGCCAGTAAAAATTCACGAAATCGCGTTTCTAACCTACCCGGATTCAAACAGATTGAAAAATAATAGTTCAACCAATAATGAGGTCAAACATTTCTTAAATGTTTCATAAGATGTAAATATGCGAATGTAGACATAAATAAATGCTCAACAAGTCAAATTTATGAGTTCAATTCATGTACATTTGCTCATCGAATGTAAGCACCCGAAACATGTCGTTTTACATGATTAAAACCTCTGTTTGATATTCAGAGTGCAAACTTGTATTACAATATTATTAATATCTCCAACACGATTACAATGCTTAACTCTTAACGTGCTAATCACACCTTGACTAACATTTGCAAACAGTTTATATCCAGATCAGACGACCCTAAAGGCGGCATCTGATCTTGATAAAAACTACTTGTCACACATATTCGACCTCTCTTCAATTCTAAAAACACACAACATATTTGTTTCTCAGACGATACATTTAACGCAGACAACAATTTAGCATGATAAAGGTTGATAAAAAAATAATTAAGCGCACGTTATTAGATACAGACTTAACGGTTGTCTAGTGAGTTGTATGGCCGCATCAAAGCGATGTAAAGTAGATCCAATCAAACACAAGCGCTATTCTGATATAAACGTGGAATAGGTTTAATTGACCCCGTGACCACAACTACTCTTGCGAGCAAACAATTATACTCAACAAGTAATATTTGTATGGCGAACTTTACAATGGCTTACTATATATATTAATATACCTTTAAAATGCTATCCACACTGTAAAGAAGGTATCCGCACTACGGATATGTAAACGATAAAAAAGGCTCTGTTTACAAGCCTGTGGTTAACTTAAACAATTTTAGAGACAAGCATAGTACACGTATGTCACAATGTGACTCATCGTGTACTATATTCAAACATTAAACAATACAAAACCAACCATACAAAACACAAAAAGCGATATAACGAGGTTCCTATTGCCAGTACATGGCATCAATAAGCAGGAAAGGTCATTATTAGTTGTTGATTACGTTAGTGAACGCTTAAAGGAAAACGGACAGCTGATGACAATATGGTCTTAGATCCTAGATTTTATCCTAAAAGCAACATTCATGAAGGTCCTGCAATTATTACTCATCGATAAGGTACGAAAAAGATCGATTTACTGCATACAGGTAAGCTATCGCTAATTGGAACGGGCGCCGCCATATTGGCAAAGCTATCATTCGGAACCCTCGATTTTTATCCATTTTGTGACGACACAAAGGCCTAAACGCTGATTGGCTCTTTCACTCAACCACTGTAACTTGGACGGACATTTCACACTTCGTCAGTAAGGGTAACGGCAAGCTTAATTCAAGGTCGCATACAGTTAAAAAAAAAGATAATAGATAGATGGTATATTCATATTGATTATGATGAACTTGAAAGGTCGTGTAGATCCAGAAACGATCAGAAGCTATCGTTAATCGGCTTAGAGAAATGTCCGTTCCAATTCCCAGCTATAGAATCTGGGAAAACAATGCTGCGAAATGGCTAACAGTAGAGTATGGCGACTTCCATAATACCTTGATTGATGTTTATAATAATAGATCTAGATCTACAATAAAAAAATTCTGATAATCAGTGCGATATTGTGCTGATCTAGACCTAAATGTTGAACTGGCTTAGATCTACCAACTCGTTTACAAATCAGCATTTTCTAGCTGGTTCGTCTCGGTTTAGGAATTCAACGTTACATAAATTCTTAATGAAAAAAGTCTCATTACTAGATCTACATATTGTACGGGTAGATCTAGATCGGTTTTTTCTTTCTTAATTTAATCATCGCGATTCTCTAGATCCCGATCTGATAGAGCGATCTTACTTGAGTCCAAATCCGATTTTGATTGGATCTAGTTTTTTCGTTCTTATTTCTGGGTGTAGTTTTACACTCGCCATTTCTGTAGAAAAAAATTCAAACAACTTTTAGATAGGCCTAAATGAATTTTAATTTAAGATTTAAATTCGAGTTTTATGGTAGACTCTAGCCTTTTTAAAAAAAGCAGCATACACATCTAGATCAATACAACACCACAAGAGCTAGAAGTGTCCAATATTGTTTTTTTCTTTTTTTTTTTAAAGATCTTGGCTTTTATGTTTTGATGTAACCCTTTCCCCCATAAATACGCCTTTTAACGCCTTTAATTAATTCCTTCATATACTGAAGAAAATAGTTTCAATATCATACTGTCACAAATAAAAATCATAAGAAATATTTTCAATATTTTAGCAGATAAAAGCTTAAAGCAGGCTGAAAGTATTTTCAACCTGTTTTAAGTGGTCACATATTTTCAGAAGTAGAAACAGGGTAAAAGGCTCGTGGCGTGTAATCGCATATTTAAGTAGCCAAATTGCTAGCCTGTGTTTAAAATCACAACCCTGTTTGACAAGTGCGGCTAATTAGATTACGTAATATGGATATTTATGCCCTGCAGGCCTAAAGCTTCTTACTTCTTCACAGAGGGGGTCTTAGGCAGAAAGGGGTTGTGTGTAATTATTTCCGGTCCATATCGTACAATTTGCACGGCAGCTTAATTGATTAGTGGTTGATGATGAATGTCAGCATAAAATGCGATCTAGATCAAAGCCGCCTGCTGAAATATGTCCTGAATCTGTTTCGATTATGATTTTCATAGATCTTTATATAAGCTCAAGATATATAACGATAAGTAAAAGACGACATTAATACAATAAATGAGCACTCGGGTCACGTTATCTAGAGCGTTCAGTTTTGACCCAGATCAGAATATCAAATACTTTGTTCAGCAGACAATTAATCAGTTTGGATCGTAATCAGACATTGCAAGTCTCAATTGCTAGATGATAAATTGATATTCCACATTTGTCATGTCAATGACTGTGCAAAAAGTTCAGCAACAGTTTGGATCCAACTGAGATATTGAGAAACTCTGTGATTGAAATTCCAAACTAAGGTTTGAATGTATTGAAAAGCTCATTGAAGAAACTTTTATCCGTACGAGAGACTGACAAACAGTTAGGACCCAGATCGGAATCAAAACTGACTGTACTTAAAGGTCAGCAACAGTTTGGATCCAAATGAGATATTGAGAAACTCTGTGATTGAGACCTGGATGTACGAAAGTTCCCGGATGTTGCGATACCGAGAATAAATGGTCTATTTTCTAAAAATGTATGTCCGATTGAGGACCAGAACCGATGTTAAACGTCACGGAAAATTCATAACAGACCAGAAAAATAATTTGATCCCCCTTATTTTATTAGATAAAAACGTAATACCTCATCCGTTTTGTACTGGATGCAGAGACAGTGTATAGCCATATGGCTATACACTGTCTCTGACTGGATGTTATAAAATTCGGCACATGTATTATCGTCTTTATCTGCTCGTGTTTTAGAAAAACGAAGATATCCTGGAGCCGATGTTTATGATTAATATTTGCGGAAATATTAACAGATAAGACTAAATATATCGGAGAAACTTTTTTCGAAAGTCACAGGGCTTCGATGCCTTTATTCACAACCAGTATGCAAATATTATCAAGAGTATCCGTGCCCGATTCCGGTGTCCTATGATATTTGCCTGATATACGCTACCTCAAGTATGGCTGGATTAAGCACTAATAGCTCGAAATTTTGATGGTTCTGCTATGCACTCATTGTCACCAAGACACCCAATCGTCATTTCATTTGTTCTTCAGCAAGTATTAACCTCCTTTGTAGGCATTTATACACAAGTATTGCAGTTGCAAATTCGTCCGGCGAATGCGTTTTCTCTTCGCCCGACCCGTCGTAGTCTCTGTCTTCTAATATTACATTCTCTGATAATTTAGGATCGAAATCGTAACACTGAAGTTCTAAAGTGTTTTTACCTTCCTCCACATGCCCAATTTTTCTCAGTATTTCAGTTTATTAATGTTATCGATGTAAATTCCGCGCACTCTACGGCATTCCCGGTTAGACTCGCTATAACCGGAAGGTCGCGGAAGGCCTTAGTTACGTCACACAGGTAAACAAAATGGCGGCCCCCATGGTCGCTTGCACAGTCATATATCACAAAGTTTAAACGGCTCTAACTACTTCATTTTTTATTATTTTTCAAAATTTCAAAGGCAGAATGCGATTTTTTTTCAATATCTTTCATTTAAAAGATATTTATCACCAGCTGTCCATTGCCCTTTAAGGCGACACCTTCTCTATTCTCCATACAGATACATTAGTTTGAAAACCAACAATATAGCCGTACGATTGATTAAATAAAAGCATACAATTAAAATACCGGACCTAAGTTGAAGACAAATTAATACATTCTGCTGACACCAATACCGCCCTTCTACGTTATTTAGGTAAAAATCGACTTTCTGTCCCATTTCAATTTGTTGTCATACAAACGTATTTCCTTTTCTTATCAGTTAAAGTTTGCTTTGAATAAGAACCTTCAAATAAAGTATCTAATATCAACAAGATAGTCGAAACATGCATCGCTTAACCGATTCGAGTTACAGTATATAAAAACAACAGCTTACCGTAACTGGCTAAAACGTAATCCCGTATTTGATTACGTATGTATACCCAAGTATGTTCTAATAATTCAAACACAAATTGTCATAGAACAATACAACTGGCACATTGGGTCACACAGTTAAAAGACAATTCGATTGCAAAAACCTTGTTGCAAAAATCAGCAAAATCATGAAACGTTGTTTAATTAAATCTGAAGTTCTCATACTTTGGTTGAAAATCAAATTCGTTTAAATTTGCATTACTTGGTTCAACTTCATTGCAACTCATACACTTTCTAACTGTTGAGGCCTCAATGAAGATGCGTTGTTATTAGTGTTCTAACTTTACAATTAAAATATAACTGGCTGTAAAAACTGACATGTACATTGCCACATCATAGTGTTTAAAATTTTAATTTGAAACAAATACTTGTGCATTATTGAAGATATAGTTACCTTATCAAATATTAGTCAAGCTTCATTTAGTATGGAGAATTGTCAATATGAAACAATACCCTTAATTGCCATCTAAGCTTTCCTGATACCGTTGATTGTTTTTATGTATCGAAAATAGAATACTGTCTATAGAATTACCAAAGCGCATGTCGTCTACAAAGGAACACGACATGAAAATAACACGTCAGTACCCAATGTGTTCAAGCGTGTTTTCCCAAGAGCACAGTCGGTGCATTCAATCACTTACCGCGTTGATTCAGGAGATGGTCCGAGTGATAACGCTACATGACGTTAGAAAAACAAATGGTATGCTCAAAAATAATTGAAAGTAATGGCCAGACATTCGACAGAACAAAACATGTGTCACAGTAATTGTTTGATTGGTTTTGGTGTTAAGATAATGTGTCACACACATTGTCATATAACGCCTAGTTGTATGTAAGCATTGAATAATTACGCTGTTTATATCCTCCTCCATCTCACTTTGGACTCTGTCTGTACATTTGCATTAAGTGAATGCCACAATAATGCACATGTATGTATGTTTTGTAGACGTTAAGCTCTTCGTGTAATAAATGGTTTCAAGGTTAGTTCAGCTGGCACCTGAGAATAATCCACCATCAACAAATATACCACCATACCACATTGCGTACCTTTGGCCGACAAGGATCAAGATGTACAGACAGAAGAAACGTTTATTTTCAAAACTGAGTTCAAAGGACAAGGTAAATAAGTTTGTGACCTGAAATTTATATCCGACACACCCTCATCACACGATGCAAGACATCTACCGGTACTCAATGTGTAGCCTCTAGATTGTTATCAATGTTATTCTATGATTTAATTTAATGACCTAGGTTTTCACCGGAAAAACTCACCTTGAAATTTGAAATGGATTTTTTCACGACAAACATTGTCAACAATTTCAGGAAGATCGAATAAGATGTGTAGCTGTTTGAATGTTATCGACGGACGAACTAATACAGGGACGAACGACGCATATTCAGCGCTCCTCGTAACACACCTTTAGCACTTAATGTCCAGGTGAGTTAAAAATTATATGCTTGGTGAAGCAAAACGATTTTAACCATTTTCGTTTGTTATGATACATAAAAAAAATACACATATGTAACCTAGTCTCATCAATGAACCCCTGTGACGACAAGTTAACTTTTGACGGGTGTCGTCCTCAGGGTCTCATGGCAATAGGCCAAAAACAGTGAGGAAAATAAGTTTTGCCTCATTCCTTAAATTCTCAGATTGAGTCACATTTACTAGTTAAAATCACACAATTATTGCTAAAAGTCATTTTGAAAACAATTTTCTGACCTCAAATCAAGCTTCAGGTTGCTATTCATCTAATTTTAAACTTTTCAAAATACTCGAGCAGAGGTTATTAGGTTGTTTACATGGCAGCTAGTACACTGGTGGGAAACGTACACCGGCTAATGTTATAAAATGAGCCGTGTTTCGACACAACGGTGGCAAATGGAAAGAAACGTTTCCCCCAAGTGTAGTACACGCTGTACACAGAGATGATACACTAGAATAAATATCTGGATTAAAAGTCAAACTATGTGTTTTAAAGATTTGTTTTTGGTACCAGGTTGGTGTATTTTGGCATACTGCATCTGTTGGAAGTCTTACTTTTAAGATTAATGCCTTACTTTTTGAGAAATTTGATTCCCAACAAAATCCGTCGGGCGAACGTTTCCTAACCGTGAAAAGCGTATTACCAGTGTACTGTGAGGATATGGCAAAGACGAGAAATAGCTCCATATCATCTTACTGTACACATGTGGACTAATATGTGACCCGACACGCAAAAAGGGCCCTTCAGGGTGACAGCGTCATTTGGAGAAAAACAACGTCAAAGTTTGTACAACGAAAACGTCTGTTTAACCTACATGACGTACGCTGTGAATAAACTACAACCAATTTAAATCACAACATTGACGCTATGATCAGGATTTAAAATGTGTGATATCTACTCGATACTTTAAACAAATCAACATTTCATTTCCAAACTTTTTCCTGTAGCCATTCATTGTCGCAAACATGCATCTATCAGCGAATGTCTTAAAGATCTAGCGTATCTCTCAAATGTAAACATCGTAATGTAGCGTGTATAGATTTAGATCAACTTGATTGTTTCAAGACTCTACGGATCATTAATATGGTGGAATTTGATTTTGCGTTTAAACATGAATAGCGAGGCTAATAGCTGCAGAGTCGTAAATGAAAGATCGGCTAGGTTAACCGTCTCACTGTTTTCTGAGTTTAAATGATCTGACGAACGACGAATAAACACAATATCTGGATCTAGTAGCCGAAGTGAATTACAGTTATTTAAACCCATCATTTGAAGAATGTCATCCTTTCTTTAAACAATTTAACAGTAAAGTATTTTGTGTCCATGGACAAGAGCTAGAATCTACTCCTAATACACATATATTGATTTTTTCTGTAAATAAATCTTGATGACATCATAAGATGCAATATTATGATGTCACTACATGACATCATGACGCAATGTTTACTAACAAGTATCACAAGGGCCTGCAGTTGCTAGTATAAACTTTGAGAAAAAACAACAAACAAGGCAGACCTTGAATGACTGTTGACCCGCTGTAGACGGGCGTCGTGGCAAATCGGTTCAAAATGACGAGTTGTGTGCCTGTCGATTCGAATTCCACGATCTGTACATTTGTTTTTCTTTTGTTTTATTATAAATTGTAAGCAGTTGCATCTTTTTAAAAGACTTAAAAAATGAATTCAGAAATTTGATTAAAATAGTGAAAAATTTACTATTAACTATCTATTGACTATCTAACTTTCGTTGGTCCTTAATTGTGACAATTCAAATAAACCAACTGCCTCACCAAAATAGTGGGACAACACCTTGGATCCTCATGAGACGTCTCCAGTGTGGCACGGCATCTCATTTATTGTTAACCAATTTCTCTTTTTTTGTTTTATTTTGTAATAAATTAGATCTAGATCTATTATTTTTTTGCTTTTTTGAGGTAAGAAACATTGCTAGTCGTAGGGTTGTACACTATATAGTTAAAGAGACTCGCGTCCACTGAAATATCAATATATGAACTATAGTTATTCGTTCTAGCTAGAAGCAATCAAGTCAGAGACACACCATCTGTGTCACATTTAGTTTCTAAGCAGAAAAAGAAGTTTTTGAAGAGGTTAGTACTGTGTGGGAACGAAATATGCAAAACGACCTATCATTTCGCATCTGGTATTAGTGAAAATAGATTAAAATTATGTTAACATTTTTACAGCCATGGTTCGACCGGCGGATATGGTCCAGTGGTAGCAGTTTTGACTGTGGTACAAGGGGTCTTAAGTTTGATCCATAGCCGGACATTGTTAAAGCCGTTCGGATGAGACTTTACAAAACGAATTCCAGTGCAGCAGTGCTCTTCACTTAGAACCAGATAATGATGTCGATAATAAGAGTAGGACATGGAACTCGGCGTCTTATTCTAGTCCTAGCTGTATACACTAGGATATTGTTTATAACTTCATTTAATATATGGAAACAATTTGTTGTGTTTAAGCTTATGCGTAAACTAGATAGAACAGTGAGCATGCTCTATACACTGCGTGGCAGTGAAGGGATTAAACCATTTACTGTTAAAACGGAAGTCATAGAAAACTAAACTAAAATTGTATGTTAACATCATTGAGCGAGATTTGGTGCCGAATTATTTGTCAGCTAAACTGTTTGACTCTCCACCAATGCCTACTTGAACGATTATTATTATTCAATCATTATGTAAAACAGAAATGGATCGTGATCAGAAGCCGAATTACACGACCTGTGTTCAGGACACATGCTGTATGACACACCACACTATCTTAAAGAACAATGTTTCTTCGAAATAGATTATACACTATTGATGCTATTATTTGATTGATAAATCATTTGTAAATGCAACAACAGTAAAGTAAATCTTGTTCATCTTTTATCATTAACATGTAACCTTTGATGTTGATGCCTGAAAACTTCTACAAATGAACTCTGTCACAATAGTAAGAGGTTTATTTGTTTACGGCCGGTTCTGCCATCTATGGGCTAATTGGATGCTCCAGAGAGAGAGAAAGAGAGAGAGAGAGAAAGAAAGAGAGAGAGAGAGAGAAAGGGCGCTCTGATACAGAAATTCCTGGCGCGATGTCCTAATCCTATCATCGACAGTGGTCTCTGGATCTTTTGGATGCACAGTCTAAACCACTGATACATCGGACCTAGGATTATGAAGCCTTAACCGAAAAACTTGGTCCGGCGGGAAGTCGAACTCACGACCCCGAGTGTGATACCAATGGACCACGTCCGCCGGTCAACAGTAAAAATAGTTTTTACATGGACGAAATAACATGTCAAAGCAATAAATGAAATATAGATGATGGCATTGAACTGATGCTATGTGTCTCAAAACCGTGGATTTTCCAACACAAATGGTTACGGTTTGTTTTAGAGAAAAAGATACACATTTCCCAGTGACGTAATGGTCCACACATCACTTGCAATTGTGTCGAAGTTCATTTCTATTTTCTGTACATACATATGTGATGTCTGTAATTTCATGCAAAACATTGTATTATAAATAAAATAGACTTTTTTGAAATCGTATAATCACGACAATATCAAGACTTGTACTTCTCTATGTTTAAAATAGTGGGTGGGGTAAATTCAAACACTAGACAATTCTTAGAAAGGTAAATGCCGCATTTAGAAATCGGTAAGAGTGTTTCTACTTGGATCCCTTGTAAAACGTATTGAAATTATAGAAGGAGAATTACACGAAAAGGTTTTGGAAAATGAGAATATGAAAAAAGAATTAAAGACAATGGGCGAAAAACTAGCCAAAAAAGAAGAAGAAACAGATAGAATAGAAATCATGTTAGAAAAAGAAAGAGTAAGAGCAGCCGAGCAGTTAAATGAACAAGAACAGTATAGTAGGCGAAACAACATCCGCATAATGTCACTAGCTGGAGATGAACCAAGTGAAACGTCAAAGGACACGGCCGACAAAGTACTGAGTTTGTTTAAAGAAAAACTAAAGATCAGTTTGACACATAGAGATATAGACATTGCTCACCGCTTAGGAAAGTACAAGCAGGGCACTAAACGACAGGTTATAGTGAAATTCGTCAACAGGCATGAGAAAGCTCATATAATGGCCTGCAAGAAGAAGTTAAAAGGAACCAAGGTGAGCATCTTTGAAGATCTCACACGGCTCAATAACGAAGTTCTTGCGAGTACGAGGAAAAAGCTCCCAAACGAAGTGGACCAGTCCTGGTCAAGAGAAGGCAAGCTATTCATCAAATGGAAGGCCGACGCAAAGGTTGAAAGAATAAGGTTCAGTGAATACCAGCACTGGCTTGAATTACCATGGCCCTAAACTTTAATATAGTGCCGAATTAAAAATGTACAACTTTAAGTGATTTTTTTACATCTTATCCAGTAAAATACTTTTGGGATAACCTGTACCAACATTGTGTGCACGTGTTCCTTATGCGGGACAAACGGTAAACAATAGACAGTCTATATCAGTATAGAAATAACCGGACAATACACTAGTGCGACGCTTTGACAATTTGACCCCCACGGACAGATCTCCAACGACCATTGACATGTTCTTGAATTATAAAACATTATACATGTAACCATATTGTTCGGCTCCAGATAGGAGGAAATTAATTAAACACCTTCCTCCTTATATCACAGCAAATGTGTGGTGAGTACTCATTAGAATCGTTGTTTAGGAACAATTCTGAGGAGTTATCACAAAAAAGGATTTTGAGCAGACACAGGGACTTTAGATTCCCACTACTCCCCCTTATCTGGAGCCCTGAATAATGTTAAGCGGCCATATGGTGGGACGGGTTGTTCCTTTGGTCAGAGTAGAGTAATGCGGATAGGAGCCTTCTGCATTTCTTAGTTTTTGTATGTGACACAAGCTACTAATTCCAGTGCTAACAACTTGGAGCCAGATCAGACGCCGAGTAACCCGGCGTCGGATCAGACTCCAAACTGTTTGCCACTCAGCTTAACATCAACTGTCAGAATTATCAAAAGTTGCTATTTTTTTCTACAGCTTAGTGTTTGCGTTTCGTTTGCGTTAAAACGGGTTTTCTTCACTGTATACAGTGTATTTAAGTAACAATAAGAGGGCAGCTGGGTTGGTATACAATAGCCACGTTTGTTTATGTTTATTAAATACGATTGAGCTTCGATGTCACGTGCTCGCTCAAGTCAAGCATGTGCCCATTTCAAATTATCTTTGGCTTAGTCAAGTTCTGGATTGAACTGCGGATATGCTCGACAGAAGAGAGCTCAAAATTAGTTAGAATACACGTAACTGTTGAAATACGATGTCGGTTGAGTCAGGCGGGTTCGAGGTAGCGAAGTTTGACAGTACACTAGAATGTGTTCTGCGATAAAGGTATCCAATGGCTACTTTAACCTGTGGTGGTTCTGTACAATATTGACTGCAAATATTTTAACCCTTTGCCTGCTGGTCGCGACTTTATTGATATTTGCAAACAGTTTAGATCCAGATCAGACACCGCGTTATGCGGTGTCTGATCTAGATCCAAACTGTTTGACACTTTTCTTTAGGTTTATTTACTTAAAAATGTATAAATCTATATTTAACAAACTTAGCAGACGACAATTTCGAAGCAGACGTCATCACCGCAGGACAGGGGTTAAGTTGATTTGATCTAATTACGTACCCTTATTTCATGCTTATATTTCTTTTTGATAAGCATGAAACATTAAAGGGGTGATTTACTGGCTGGCGTATAAGCGAGTACATGTATTCTACTTTAACTCTTTCAACACCATTGACCTTGTTGAATATTCTTATTACATTTGCAGGCAGTTTGGATCCAGATCGGAGGGCTCTTTTAGGAGCCATCTAACGAGGGTCTATCCTGTCTGCTAATTAGAAGCAGCATTTACTATATTTAACCAGAATTCCGAGTAGACTAGTTCATGTCATTGTAACCATAAAGATCCACAAGGGAATAAAATAACCCACAGAAGTCACTTGGTGGTGAAAGAGTTTACCCAGCAGTGTGGATATGTAAGATACATTCTTAAATAGGTCTTACTTCTTGCCTTTTTTGTTGTTGTTCTTTGAAATGCATGCTTTATAAATTGAACGTTGTTGACGAGTGTACTCGACTTCTACTAAAAAGCACAAGTAAAGTGTTTGGATGACTTAAGCAAACAGTGTTGACTCAGAGCAGATGGCTCCTAAGGGAACGATCTGATCGGGGTCGGCACTGTTTTGCCATTGTTCAATTTAACAAATAATAGTTAGGGTGACACATACAAACAGTGCGGACCCAGATCGGAGGGCTCTCTAACAAGCATTGTAGACCAGGATCAAAGGGTTCTTTGGAGATAACTATGACCAGGGTCAGTATTGTTTGCCAATTCTTACAAGGTTACTTGTAAAGAATACGACTGACACAAATAACATTGTGGACCCGGAGCAGAGAGCGTCGCTTAACACAAGGTTGAATGTAGTGTTTATATTAAGTGAAATCGACGGGGTTCATCTTTAGTTTATGGGTATAACTTTGTTAACTTGTAATAGTAGTAGTACACATTACTATTCTTATCATTAACACATCTGTACTCCTAAAGCCTATTATGGAATATAACTATACATGTGGAGGTGAAAGTGTATTATATTGATGTGTATGTATATACATAGGGAAAACCGTCATTATTCTCCAATAAACGAGTTAACGTTATTTAAAACTGTTATTTCTATTGCAAACGGTTTGGAGCAAGATAAGACGCCGGGTAACCGGACGTCTGATCAGGCTCAAACTTGATTGCCACTAAGCTAAACATAATTCGTCACGTTACCCTTTGTTCATCCATAGTTTATGAGTATAACCTTATTAACTTGTAATAGTATTATTCTTATCATGAATAAATCTGTTTTTCTAATCCTAGTATGGAATAGAATTATACATGTGGATATGAAAGTGTATTATATTGATGTATATGTATATACAGAGGAAAAAACGTTATTATTTTCCAATAAACGCGTTAACGCTTAAACTGTTATTTCTATTACAAACGGTTAGGAACCAGACCAGACGCCGGGTAACCCGGCGTATGATCAGGCTCCAATTTAATTGCCACTAAGATGAACACAATTCGTCACGTTACCCTTAGGTCATCTTTAGTTTATAGGTATAACTTTATTAACTTGTAATAGTAGTACTTATTACTATTCTTATCATGAACAAGTCTATTCCTAAGCCTATAAGGAATATAATGGTGAAAATGTATTAGATGGAGTTGTATGTTTATACAGAGGGAAAAACGTTTTTTTTTTCTTTTCCAATAAACACATTTTACGTTAAAACTATCTTTTCTATTACAAACGGGTTGGAACCAGATCAGACACCGGGTACCCGGCGTCCGATCTGGCTCCAACTTGATTGCTACTGAGATGAACATAATTCGTCATAATTGCCAAAAAGTTGTTCTTTTCCATGTTTTAGTGCTCTGCGTTTGCGTCTTATTGGCGTTTAAACGGGAAAGGAAAACGTTTTTTTTTCTCCACTGGATGTGATGTGTGGTTGTATGTGAATGTGTGAAAATGTCTACGCGTGTATGAATGTATACAAAATATAACGGTGTATGCATAGGGTTGTATAATTGTATTTTCGTGCGTACACATGTATGTATGTATGTATGTGGGTGTATAAGCACGCTCATTTACGTTTTGCTTTCATGTATGCAGGTGTTTAACTGGATGCATTCAAGAGTATGTGTGTATATACTTAATACTAAATGTAATTAAACAAAAAGCTGGCTTCCGGCGGGTTTTAATCCCTTCACTATAATGACAAATGGTGCAATAGCAATGAGAATGGCTTGGAATCTGACTATACACCGAGTTACTCGGTGTCAGATCAGGATCCAAATCATTTCGACACTCACGTCTACATTACTGCAGTCGTTGTACCTATTATCTTAAGGTGCGATACATGTAACATACCAGACGAAACTGTTTAATATAGAGAACGTCATATCAGTGAAGAGATTAAATTCCCTTGCTTAGGAAACGATATGCCTTAAATAGCTGAGCACCTGCACATAACCCTTCGAATTCTTTTACCATGTTATGGAGAAACTCTCTGTTCTCTCCAATCTTTATACTCCTTTACAATATTTCTATTCATTTCAATGTTTTTCTTTCATCTTTACTCTTGGTTTGCAAAAAGCACACATAGTGGTCATACTAAAACCTCCCCAAACGCCCTATAAATGAGCATCAAAATCTGCACATTTAATGTAAAAGGCTTGCATGACCCATTCAAACGAAAACAGATATTTCAATGGTTAAAACTGAATAAATATTCTATATGCCTACTACAAGAAATACACTGTGAGGAAATTTCATATGATAAATGGAAAAAAGACTGGGGGGATGAATTGTTTTTAAGCGGTAATAGTTCAAATAGCACAGGGGTGGGCATCCTTATCAACTCTAATTTTTTATATACAATTAAGGAATATAACAACATTATAGATGGAAGAATGCAGTCATTAAAAATCAATATAAATGATAAAGATTATGTACTTATAAACGTTTATGCACCAAATAATACAACAGAACATATAGCATTTCTCAGAAAAATAGAAGACCAAATTATTTCATATGATAGTGACACGCTTATTGTTGGGGGAGATTTTAATATAGTTATAGATAAAGATAAAGATAAAAAGAACGGAAATCCTAATAGCAATAAGAAAAATAGAGAAATACTAAATGATATAATACAAAATAACGATGTCAATGATATATGGAGAATTTTAAATCCAGAAACAGAACATTATACCTGGCACTCTAACAATAAACCAACAATATTTTGCAGACTTGACTTTTTCCTTATTTCATCAAATATAGTAAATTCAATAACACAATGTAAAATTACAACTGGTTTACGATCAGATCATTCGTTAGTTTATTTTAATATAATAGTGGATAATCAACCTCGAGGGCCAGGATATTTTAAATTAAACAATAGTGTTATCTTAGAAAAAGACTACCAGGATAAGATAAAACGTTCAATTCAAGATATTGTAGACATTAATAAAGAAGCAAATCCTAATACATTGTGGGAAATAATAAAAGGAACCATAAGAAATGAAACCATTATGTACACTTCCATGAAAAAAAAGAAAACGGTAAAAAAAGAAATAAATCTAAAAAATGACATTGATGATTTAGAAAAACAATTATCAAATAATATAAACAATGAAATCATCTTAAATAAAATCAAAGAAAAGAAATCGGAATTAGATGACATTACAAAAGAGTATACTAAAGGAATCTTACTTAGGGCAAAAGCAGAATGGATTGAAGGTGCAGAAAAAAATACAAAATACTTTAGCAATTTAGAAAAGAAAAGATCTGAAAATAAAACTATAAAACGTATAGCAAATAATTCTAGAGAAATAACCAAACCAAAAGAAATTTTAGAAGAAACTAAACTTTTTTATGAAAGACTATACAGTAAAGTCACTACATTACAGAACGAGGATATATTTTCAAATAAAAAGTGTCAATCAGTTTTAAACGAAATCGAGAAAACATCATGTGAAGGGTTAATTACTGAAACAGAATGTTCAAATGCTTTAAAAGGAATGAATAATGGCAAAAGCCCAGGGTCGGATGGAATAACTGTTGAATTTTATAAAATATTTTGGAATACAATAAAAACTTATTATATAAATTCTATCAACTACTCTTATCAAAACAATAATCTAACAACAATGCAAAAACAAGGTATTATTACCCTTCTACCAAAAAAGGACAAAGATTTAACATCACTGGGTAATTGGAGACCAATTACTTTACTCAACAATGATTACAAAATTGCAACAAAAACACTAGCGAATAGAATGAAAAAGGTTTTACATAATGTTATCAACAATAATCAAACAGGGTTTTTAAAAGGAAGGTATATTGGTGAAAACATACGAACAATTTTTGAAGTAATAGAGTATTTAAATGATGAAGATAAACCAGGGCTTATATTTTTTGCAGATTTTGAAAAGGCATTTGATAGTATAGATCATAACTTTATCTTTAAAACTCTTGCACGTTTTAACTTTGGTGTTTCTTTTATTAACTGGATAAGACTGTTCTACCATGATGCACAAAGTTGTGTGGTTAATAATGGATATATGTCCGAGTTCTTTGACATACAAAGAGGAGTACGACAGGGATGCCCACTATCACCGTATTTGTTTATATTAGCAATAGAAATTTTATATATGTCTGTTAAAGCAGATAAGGATATACAAGGCATAAATATGTATAATAGAGAAATGAAATATACAGCTTTTGCGGATGATGCAACCTTTATGATGGATGGGTCTTTTAAAACTTTTGCAGCCTTAAAAAAGCAACTAAATAATTTTAGCAAAATATCTGGGCTTAAATTGAATAATAAAAAATCTGTCATTTTAAGATGTGGCTCATTAAAAAACTCAGCTGAAATGTATAACACAAAAGATGAATTTACATGGACATCAGAAAAATCTAATACATTAGGAATTGTTTTTTCAAACAACAGAAACCAATATCTGGAATTGAATTTAAAACCAAAAATACAAGAATTTTCAAATTGCTTAAAAAATTGGAAGAAACATAATTTGTCAATTATAGGCAAAATAACAGTAATAAAAACATTTGCTCTCCCAAAACTTATATATCCATTAACAGTTCTAGAAAGTCCAACACCAGAACTAATAAATGTAATAAATTCAACTATCTACGATTATCTATGGGATGGAAAACCAGACAAAATAAGTCGAAAAACAATCATACAAGATTACGAAAATGGAGGACTGAAATTGATTGATTTAAATATATTCATAAAAGCAATTAAAGCAGGATGGGTGAAGAGATTGACAAATAATGAAAATGATGGCGATTGGAAACACATATATATTAATAAATTAGCCAAAATAGGAGGGAAATTAATTTTTGAATGCAATATAAACAACAAAGACTCTACAAAAAATCAATACAACTCTCTGTCAATATTTCTAAAAGACATAATACAGGCATGGTCAAACATAAATTTCGAAAGCAAGCCTGAAGAAATAAATAAACAAATATTATGGAACAACTCATTTATAAAAAACAAAAATAAAACGCTATTTTATAATGAATGGTATTCAAAAGGTATCAAATACATTGAACACGTTTTCGACAACAGACTCAAAACGTTCTATACATTTCAATTTGTAAAAACCAAGTACCACCTTCAAAACTCAGACTTCCTTAAATACTATATTTTACTGGAAAGCATACCAAAACTATGGAAGCAAAAAATGAAAACAGGCAACATAGCTGATAAGAATATACGAGAAGACTTATTGCAACAAGTCCAACAATCTAATAGTATCAATAAATTACTGTACAATAAACAACTGAAAGAATTACATAACAATACCATAATAAAACCTCATATTAAATGGGAAAAGGAAAACACAGATATCAACTGGAAGGATGTACACATAGTACCCTTCAAATCCTTAATCGATACCAAAATGCGAGCTTTCCAATACAAATACATAATGCGAATTATACCAAACAACCAATTTTTGTATAAATGCAAACTAGAAAATTCGAGCTTGTGTGACTTTTGTGCCATGCACATAGAATCAAACAAACACCTATTCTGGGAATGTCAATATTCCAGAGCACTATGGACAAGTTTAGAAATATATTTAAACGAAAAACAAGTTAATTTAAATCTAAATTATATTTTAATATCACTTGGATATACGGAGTGGAGTAGTTTCTCATCTTTGATAAATACCATACTGATTTATGCGAAATATTTCATTTACAAAAATAAATATGAAAATACAATTCCCTTATTTGTTAATTTTATAAAATATCTGAAACAGGTTGAAAACATAGAGCGAACGATAGCAACGGCAAAAAATAAGGTTGAACAGCATAACGGCAAGTGGGACAAAATACAGTTGAACCTATAACATGTAATAAAAGTTTGCAAACACATGGAGTAAAACACTCTTCCTCTTCAAACTTTTTTTTCCCTACTCTTTTCCGCAACTTTTTCTTTTCTCACTTTACATAAATTATTCCTTGCTATACATAAATAGACATACAATATACTTGTTAAGAAACTAATATATGCTGTATTATGGTAATATTTCATTGTGTGTCTTATATTTGTCTGTATATGTATATTGAGAAATAAAACATTACATAATAAAATATAATTGACAGAACTAAAAAAAAAAAAAAAAAAAGAGTGTTTCTACAATTTAAGATCTAAAGATTTTCTATAATGTTTCTTTTAAAGTTGCATAAATCAAGTAAAATTATCTTATCGAGATACTTAAATGTTCATGTTTAAATCGGTGGGTTGGGTGACTAAAATTGAAAAAACAAATGGCATTTAGGTAAAGATTTCATCAAAATGATTCCCCTTTTTAGATAGAAGAAGGATATGTCCACAGTTTACCATGAACATATCAATTTTGATTTTTTCAACCTGAAGGGCCCTTTTCGCGTGGCGGGTCTCATATAAATGTGTTAGAATAGGGTACAGGTAAACTTAGATCTTATGGCACACCTTTTGTTCCAAATGTTTACAAATCGTCCCCTAAGTCTTATAGTGCTCTATCTCCATTTTTGCCAAAAATGAGATATTTATATCACTGGATTCGTCTCACAGAGATCTATCTCCTGGTGCTTGTACTTTATTGATTGGGGGTCTAATTTTAGAATTACCGCCTCACAACTTGCGCTATCTCCATGTTTCTTAGACACTGTTGTGTGTTATACTAAGCTATGTCCTGGAGTTGCAGCACTAAAATACAATCACATGTTGTGGTATCTCCATATGGGATACATATTTGTAAAATTACATTGAGCTATCTCCAAACTAAAAAGTTGAATCACAGCTTCCGTGTCACGCCATGTCAGGTATAATAAATGAAGAATACGGGCATAACAGTAAATGTGATCAGACCATACAGATGTTTACTTGATAAGACTCTATTTCCAGATATTTGTAGCTAGCTCAGTATACTACTGAAAAGAAATAAAATATATATTCCAAAGGCGACGAAATATTACAGGTAAAAACATTGCAGGTACAATGACATATCAAAGATGATCAAACCAATTTCTACCGGTAAGTGACCGTGTAGCCCAGAGGTATTATCAGCCGTTATATAAGAAAACTGAATAGTTTGGTGGTGGTCGGTATATCTTCAACACCAGTGCTTGAAACATAATGTATAGTAACTCGCGTAGTGTGCTTAGTCACTGCTGCACATCAAATGCGTTTTAAGCATTACCACAAGAAATAAAGCCAGCACGATTTATCTTGACTAAAGCATGCTTTTGCAAAGGAAAACATGAAGAAAAAAAGATGAAAACATATTTGTCAGTAAGTCCTGTCATACATAACTCCTCTGCATATACCACTAGGCCACGGTCACTCTACTGCTCAGTGTAGGGTCTTAAACATAAAGCACTGAACGAGACCAATTATACAGGTATGTTTGTTTTACATTTTAAGTAGGTTATGTTGATGTGCCATACTATCTTAAACGGACTGTAGTTCCAATGCATTGCTTCGTCGATTAATTGAAGCATACACAAATCGCAGTCAATATTACTTAAACTTTGTACAAGAAATGTAGTAAAAAGTTCGTAATCCACCAAACCATTAAACCAGATAACCCTGCGAGAGTACCAGTGACCCGTTTTATAAAACTTATTACGACAAATGTTGTCGTAAGTCAAATCTTAAAATACATTTAAGTTCTTATTTCTCTATATACCGTAATTCAATATGGAGAAATTAATAATAATTGAGACTTTTATAATCTGACTTACGACAACATTTGTCGTACGAAGTTTTATGAAACGGGCCCCAGGCAGAGCATTGTCTACATAATTGTTCGGAGCTATTACTCTGTTTTAACGAAAACAAATGCTTTGAAAATGACACGTATTCAATTTGCTTCAATGTCAACAGCAGATGATGTTTATATAAACATTACGATTGGTTCTGTATAACTTTAATATGAATGCGGATTAACCAGCACGTTTTGTGAGTAAAATTAGAACCGCTACTTTGTAATGTGTGTGTGTAAACCCGTGTGTACATTCCGTTACTGAAATTGTTATTCATGCCCTTACTAATTTATTAATCTTTGTATGAATCCGGTTTGTAAATTTCAGTTTTTTGCAGGTTTTTAGTACTGTCAAATCGATGTTATAATTTGCTTCAGAGTTCGTAGACTGTTTTTGTTAATGTAATTTCTAGTTATAAAATCTTCCATTGAGAAATGTACTGTGTGGTAATATAAAACATTTGTTTCTGCAAAAAGCCGTTAGTACCAAGTCTTAAATAATAAGTTATTCACACAGGCACTCAACGCATTTTAAGATGTTTTATACTAGACTAACTAATACATGCTAAGGAATATTGACCATATAGTCGTATAGGAGTATCAAAACGACGTATTCTTTCTTTGGTACACGACACAAATAATGGTTTCAAAGTATACATTTCATAACCAGTAAACATTACTGGATGTTGTTTCAAATTCTAGGGTACGTTCTCGCAGGGTCAGGTTTATATTACATGCCACATTTGTGAATCAAAATACGGAGAACATGGTAATGCTATAAAGGATACTTTCGGGACATATTTCGTAGTAATCTACCAGAGATAAACACATTTTATACCACAGGTACTTGACACATTTTAAAGTTTTTTATTACTCTACCATATAAAGTAGAAAAGGTATACAACAGGAATCTAACAAGTAATCTAAACGGTCATCTTAACTGCTGTTAAAACGGTCATATTACAATGATGATTTCACTTTAAGCAATTACTTTTTGATTTTATGACATTATGTCAAAAATTCGAGGTTACCGCTTTTATGCTGTAACCTGGTTTATTGGAGGAAGACAAAGCTAAAGTTTTACCATGGCCTTTAGATACATGTACATATTATAGAGGGCGCTGTGGCTGATCAGCCTCTTCTTTCGTCACCTTATATCAACTTAGATCTGAACAGCTGGGTAAGGCGCTTTCAGCAATTTATTGTTATGTTTCTTGCTGAAAATAAACGTATATCGTTTGGATCCAAATGCCTTAGTCGCTGTTTAATCCGTAGACAAAGTCTGTATTAACCGATGGTCTGTTATCTGAAAGATTATCCGTGATTTAGTTGTTACCCCACCGTGGAGATGTCCGTTAATCCGTGCGCCATATTGAAAAATTCCCGTTGCAAATGAGATTTAGAGGTAAAGATCTTTTTAATTGTTAAATTCGTCTAACATGCAGTGCATATTGCGCAATACAATAATATAAGCTTACGTTCTATGAATTCTTTATAGTTTTTTGTGCAGCAAAAATGATAAAAAATAGGCATGTGTTTATATAGGTCACGGTCAGTCATACATGTAGATAAATATTTGTCTAAAAATAAACCCACGGGCGACAACTCTAGCTAAAAATTTTTACCTTTTCGGGACATACATTGTTGCCCCCCTTATTTCGAGAACTTCTGTGAGTAAGAAAAATGCAGTTTGCTTCACATGTACGTAACGATAGTAAAGCATAGATGTAACGACACATTTCCATGATACATTTTAAACAATACAGCACTTGATCTTACAATGCAATCGTCTGATATGTACAGTATACAGGGCCCTCGCCGAGAAGGAGAGTATATCAAAACTAAATTCGTTATGAACCAAAACCAAAAGTTGTTACTTTTCATTGGAGTCGTCTCGGAGATTTTAGAGTCGTACCGTTGAGGCGATCCCAATGAGACTCGTTCAGGTTACTCTCTCTTGTCTCAGGGGCCCTGTCCAAGTGGAGTTCAGTTAAATTATATCTTTAATCCTATTCATTTGTTTTTCTTTTCTTTTGTTTTGATTCCTACAACATGCCCAATACAAGATCTAAACGCCAGGGCCGTCCTACCCGGAAGGCGAGTGGAACAAAACAGCCGGCAACACAAACATTGAACGACGCTTTGACCCAGCCGGAACAACCACCCCTGGCCGTCGCCGCTAACCCCGTCCCCTCTGTCGTTGAAAAGAGTCAGGATGAAGGTAATGTTGGACACGTGCCAGTTGCTGTCCCTAGTGTTAAGGGCAGCATATCTGCGCACGTGCCCATAGCGACAAAAAACAAGATCATTTCAGGTCATTACATTGACTTAGCCCTGCTGTTGGAGTTGCAGCCAAATACTAGGACCGAGCAACGTTACGAACTGTCCCCGTCAGGGGAACTGATAAATAAGCCAAGGCAGTCGGCCAAGTCAATCACGAATATTGAGAATTGGACAGACGCTTTTGTCATCTACATGGCAATTTTTTTGTCGGGTCACCCCCATAGAACGCAGGAGCTCCTAAAATATCTAAGCACCATTCGGACAGCCTCTGACCGCCACCGGGGGTTCGGCTGGAGGACATATGACGAGCAATTCCGGTTGCGGTCGGCATTTCATTTGCCATCCTCGATAATGAGCTCTGGCTTCTGTATGTGGGTGGCCCTACTGCCGATGTTAATCCAGGTATATCCTTTAGCAAGAAATGTTTTGACTTTAATTATAGGCAATGTTACAGACCACAGTGCGTTTATAGGCACAGTTGCCTGACATGCAATGCGTCTCATTCTTCCAGGTCGTGCCCAGTTGGCAAGCGGACTGGAGGATATTTCAGAGGTCGCAGTTTCGGAAGGCCTGGTCCACTCCGAGCTGCTGGGTCCCAGAGCCAGAGATGGATTAGGCCCGCACCAAGGACCTAATTTTCAAAACAATCTTGATTTAGACATGGGTAATTCACCAATAGACATTAATGTATTGTGTTATTACTTAGCATTGTATCCAAATACGCAGGATGCATCAATATTGAAAGATGGTTTTCGACTTCAATTTACGGGAAAGCGGTCCAGTTTTGAGGCAGGCAATTTAAAATCTGCTCGGTTGAACCCAGGCATTTTAAAGGAAAAAATAAATCAGGAGATCCAATTAGGTCGTTTTGCAGGTCCGTTTTCAAAACCACCCTTAAAAAACCTTAAAATTTCCCCTGTAGGCTTAGTTCCTCGATCAGACGGCGGGTTCAGGCTAATAACCCATTTATCGCACCCAGAGGGTAGCAGCGTAAATGATGGAATAAGTCAAGAAGCGAGTTCTGTGCAATATGCCTCATTTGATTCTGTAGCAGAGATGATGTTTTCTCTTGGCCCAAAGGCGAAAATGGCAAAGCGAGATATCAAATCTGCATTTCGCTTATTACCAATATCCCCAGAGGATTTTTGCTTACTCGGTTTGAAAGACGAGGAAGGTAACATATATATAGATAAATTCCTCCCAATGGGGTGCCGTATTTCGTCGGCATTATTCGAAAAATTCGCAACGGTTCTCCACTGGGTAGTCGCATATTTGACAGGACTCGAAACACTTGACCATTATTTGGATGACTTTATCTTTAGTGGGTCGCACAACACACAAATTTGCCAGGTATTAGTAGATACCTTTACTCTCGTATGCAAGGATCTATCTGTCCCCCTTGCCGGCGAAAAGTCTATTGATCCTTGTACGAAATTGATATTTCTAGGTTTTGAATTAGATTCACAGTTTATGACTATTACTATTCCTCTTCACAAGATTGAGGAATTACGCAGGATACTTGAAGACTTGCTTACACATAAAAAGGTTACTTTAAGGACATTTCAGTCGATGATCGGAAAATTGGCATTTTTTAGTATAGCAGTTAGAGCGAGTAGAGCATTTCTGAGAAGATTTTATGATGCAATAATCGGCATTCGAAAACCCCACCACAGGGTTCGAGTTTCAGCTTGCATTCAACAGGATGTTCTTATGTGGCTCAGCTTCATAGAGCATTTCAATGGGGTGACCCATATTCCAGACGAGGCATGACTGGATAGTGACACGTTACAATTGTCCACCGATAGCGCAGGGTCTGTTGGTTTAGGTTGTGGCTGCCACATGGGGAAGGAATGGTGTTATTTTCAATGGCCAGAGCAATGGTCGGTAGGAGACATTTTGCGTGATATCACATTTCTTGAGATGATACCGGTCTTGCTTGCATTTACGATCTGGGGTGAGCAATTTCGTAATAGACGGGTGTTGTTTTTTATCGATAATGAGGCATTGGTAGTCATTTTGAATAAGCAATCTTCTAAGTCAAAGCGCGTCATGCAATTAGTTAGATGCTTTGTCCTACTAGCAATGGAGTATAACACTGTTTTCAAAGCTAGACATATAGTAACACATCGTAATGCAATTGCTGATTCTATTTCTCGTAAACAGTGGGTACGGTTCAGGAACCTGTTGCCAGAGGCCGACACAGATCCTCGCACCATACCAGGGAGATTTCTTTATGCGATCTCCAATCTGAGTCTATGAAGTTGATTGATGCTTCTCTCGCTGACAACACAAAAGCTGCTTACGCCACGGGACACAACAGCTTCGAGCAATTCAGGAACACTTTTAATTTAGAAAGGAATTGGCCACCTTCCGTGGCCAGCATCGCATCTTTCATTGCATGGCTTTCCCTTCAAGGTTATAAACACAGCACAGCCCGATTATACGTAAGCGCAATTGCATTTCATTGCAAGATCAGTAATTTGTCGGACCCTTCTAGTAATTATATTATTCAGAAATCGTTAGAGGGTCTTAAACGATCCAATCGCACCCGCAGAACTCGTTTACCTATAACCCAAGACCTGCTCCAAGCAGTGATTGATACACTTCCGTGCATCTGCGTCAATATTTGCGAGACTCTTTTGTTTAAGGCTGCATATTGCTTAGCATTTCGTGCATTTTTACGGGTAAGCGAGTTGGCGGTGGTTAGCAAAACACAAGTATCTCGCGTCTTAGATGTATCCGATGTAAACATCGACCACAAAGGAGAATGCCTTTAGAAACGTTTCAATTAGAGATTCAAAAACCGACCAGCACGGTTACGGTTCTCGGTTATAAATCAGTCGGACTGGCGCAACACTGTGTCCAGTCCTCAGTCTCCATCAGTACTTGCAGCAACGCCCCCCTATTTGCGGTCCCCTATTCTGCCATCTAGACAGGACACCTTTAACTAGGTATCAGTTTACAGCCATCCTCAAAAAATGTTTAAGCCGGCATAACTTGGATTATGCAAGTTATTCATCCCATTCCTTTCGTATAGGGGCCGCGACAGCCGCGGCTGTAGCAGGTCATTCATCTGAGGTTATCCAACAAGCTGGGCGCTGGCGGTCCGAGGCTTTCCGTCCTTATATTCGGCCTGACTCTATTGTCACACTACCAAAGTTATAAGTTACATTATGAAGGAATCACACTCTTTCCGCCCGCTCTATGTTCGTTGATAACAAATATAGTAACGTACTTCTTCTGTCATTCATTGATCCCATTTATTAATACAACCAAAGATATTTTAGGTACTATCCGGATCTGGTGCCTAGGCTCATCCATTATAAAGCACGCATTTTCGGTGGCGAGAAATCGCCCAGATGGGACCAACTTGGGCCTTCAGCGGGCAGACGTGTGGTGGCAGGGCTATAGCGGACTGAATTTATCAGCAATACCGAGCAAATTACGTCTGTTGCAGACAATTGGTCCAGATCCTCACATTATATTGTTGCATTGTGGTGGGAATGATATAGGCCGTATACCTCTTTGGAGACTGCGTCAGTTGGTAGCAAACATTATTGCGCATATACAATCTAATTCTAAAGCGCATATGATATGGTCTGAGATTCTCCCAAGGAGTAGTTGGAGGTACTCGAAAAATCTGAAGGCAATGGAAGCTGCCAGAAGGCGTTTAAATAATTATGCCGCTAATAGAATTATACAGGCCAATGGGTTCTACATTAAGCACCCAGACTTGAAACAAGTCGTCCCAGCCTTATACACCTTAGACGGTGTTCACTTATCCTTCCTTGGCAATTGTATCTTTTTAAATCAGTTATCCTCTGGCATATCCGCTTTCAGGTTAGGACGGGGTACTTGGTTCGAGTAAGATAGGTTAATCGGTGCATAGATGGTCCACGTTCCCATCCAGTCATTTGCTCTCATCCCGTATGTACAGGATTATAGCTGTGCCAAAAGTTTGATGATTGTTGTCTTTGTTTTCTTTTGGCGATGACGCCGCACCTTCGCCCAATAATTTTGGCCTGGGTGCGGCGCCAGTTGGCCGACAGCGTAATCCTAAAAAGTTGGTTTGTAACTGAATAGTTTTACAGAAAACACTACAGTTCTGGTTAAAACCCGGCTTTTTGCTGGTGGGATTGGTGGCTGGATTACCGATCGTCCGGGATCTAGACGTGTCTCACTGGCGGATGAACCGTTAACCAGGATTGTCAGTTGAAAATTGAAGCATAGTTTGGAATTGCTTGAAATCGAAGCCTAGTTTGGCATGACATAAATTTAAGCCTAGTGTGGCATGAAATTATAATTTGGCATATTCTTGATTTTAAGCCTAGTTTGGCTTTGCTTGATTTTAAGCCTAGTTTGGCATAATCTTGATTGTAAGCCTAGTTTGGCATTGCTTGACTTCAAGCCTAGTTTGGCATATTCTTGATTTTAAGCCTAGTTTGGCATTGCTTGAAATTAAGCCTTGTTTGGCAGGTTCTTGATTTTAAGCCTAGTTTGGCATATCTTGAAGCTAAGCCTAGTTTGGATATTGATATTGTTTATTCTATTATTTTAAGTAAGAACTAGACGTGAAACTGTTTAATAGCAATTGCACATGTTAGTTACATTAGAGATAAAAAAAGTCATGCGATAATGATGGTTGCGGATAACACGCTGTGAAACGCCAATGCAACTTGTTGGAAAAATATAAGTGTTTTTTAAGGGATGTCTTTTAGTGTAGCAAGCAATTGATAAAATGTCAGTATAACGGACATTTCAAAAGAAACCAATTCTAGTTGATATGACACAAACGAGCCAATACAGTTAACAATGTGTTTGAAAGAGTAACGTCGTATCTCATTAATGAACTTACAAGAGAGGTAAACCATGTCATTTACTTGTCGATTTCGCTAATGGGTCAGCTAGATTTATTTTTATTCTGAACACCCTGCAAATAAATGGCACCTGTATAACTGATCAAACCAACGTGACTAATACGTATCCACAGACAGTGTTATACACCAACAACTATAGCATCATAAAACGTTCATCAATACATAACAAACAAATCATACTGTGATAAAACGCACAATAAAGAAAGTAGGTTATAGGTTGACAGCAGAAGCACCGCCTTAGAATTGACATTCTTTGTCAGAGATTTGCCAAACATGGTGAAACCAATGCGATAATTAATCATTTAATCACCAGACGGAAGACAGTTTTGCTCCTGGGAATGGATATAACGATGGCATTAAAAGCCACATAAATAACTAATGTTTTGACGTTGACAGCGCAATTTGTCATTTGGATTACCAACTGGATGGTTCAGTAATTCAGGGAAACACATTTGATATTGTTTTGATTTATTAAACCAAGTTTGCATATTAAACTTTTTTAGTAGCCTTTTCTTAGTATTAAGAGTCAATTGTTAGCAAAATTATTTGAATATAAAGATAAAGCGGATATATGCTAATGGGTGTTGTTTGTCTTTATTACAGTTTTCAGTCATTTATATTAATGTAGGCCACATGTCGCATTGACTCTTAATTTGGTCAAGGTAGGAGCAGAATGGCACGAATATGTTGAATTTTCAATTGCTTAAATTGTGATTCTACGCAGGATAAAATAATTCTGCTAGATGCAGGGCACTTTTCAAATATAACATACATACACACCTTCATAATATTATAATATATTCTAATATCGATTATAGTATATATATATATAAATGTAAGTAAACACAGTTGAAAACGGAGAACTATCTGGCTAAATAATTGAGTATAGAAAAAATAGAATTGACGCTACAGACCTTTTTATAAGTATCCAATTCAACTACAAAAACACACAATCAAACATCGTCTGGATAGTACTTGAAGTCAAGACTTCATCTCCATGGTACCTATAAATAGTATAATACAACGATGATCCGTTTGACAAAAAATGTGTAATTATTGTAGTTGAATAAAGTACGTATTAAAAGGCACGCACGAACAGTCCATTTTATTGTTGTAACTATGTTCACCCATACACACGTCGTTGTCCTTAATGACGTACAGCCGTTTTAAACATCTTTTTACGTTAATCACATCCGATCGGCAACTGTACTTTCAACGTTTACATAAACATTATGTTTTTCTATCAATTGAAGTATTGGTGGTCTCGGCTGCTACAGATGTAGCAAATGTAGGACATAGAATAGGCATGTTTCCTCTACGGCGGCGTCGATGGCTCATATACAACAGGTGTTACTTTAAGGTCTATTTAATGTAAGCACATATATAGAGAATAATATGACATTACATGATATATTATTAGGTTATTCTGTGAGAGGAGAAACTAGTTTACCGCAAGGCTTTGCCGAAGGTTTTGTCGTTTATTGCTTTAGAAAAGTTTCTTTCTGACTTCTTAGATTCAAACTCTGCATTCTGTTCAATGTAACCATGGTACCCTTGTAAAGGCAGTGAAGTGGTTGAGTCATTTTGGAGAGAATATGTGTGACTATAACCTAATTTGAAAACAGTCCTCTTGCTTCCGTATTGACGGTAAATGCATTACTTACTATTTGTCGATTTCTCCTACTTGCTAGCCACTGGCACTCCACATATATTTTGCTACCGACATATTTAACGCCTGTAGCACGTGTATGTAGTAATAACATGTGTGTATGGTCGACGGTCGTGCTACAAAAAGTTGTCTGATATATTTCAAGAAATAATAACCGAAATATGTAACTGACTTGCTGACACTGTAAATAACATACACACCCAATTTTATTTCGTAAACCATTAGAAGGTAGTTAACTGAGATAGCACTTCCGTCACGCATGCGCATCAGTGCGCTTCCGCTTGCAAAATTAGTCACATGCGAAAATCGAACGTGGTTCGATTTCGTGAAATATTCGCTATACAAGGAATCGTCATTGTGTACGTAGTACGCAACTATCTGTGAAAGACGATTTTGCACGCATATGTGCATTGTCACAACGTGATTGTTACGTTTTTTCAGTGAAAATCGACTATTTCTAGTATACACGTGGTGAATACAAATTTGCAAATGGCGGACAAGGACGAAAAGACCGACGATGTCGGCAAACAGAATCTGGGCAAACAGGGTAACGGTGTTACCTCAGAGAAACGCCCGTCCAATAACACAAAAGGAAAAGCCCCTTCTAAACGGGCTTCGTCTACCAAGACGACAGACATGCCTCAAGAAAGGGATGAACGTTCAAGCAAGAATGAACAACTCAACAGTTCTCTCATTCTGGAATGCCTGAAAAGTATTCAACAATCACAGAGCTCGCTGTGTAAGCGAATGGACAATCTTGAGCAATATGATAACTCCGAATATCAGGAATACCAGGAGTATGATGACTCCTTTGAATTCGGACCCCCTTCTCCAAAGAGAAGTCGAGGGGAAGAAGGGGAGGACAATACCCCACCCACTCAATACTCAATACTGGCAGATAATGTCAATGACCTAGTCAGAAAAGGCATGGATGAGATGTACGAGAAGACTGTTAAAGATGAAAATTGTGCAAGACCCAGTAATTGTGAAGGGCTAATTGTAGCCAAAATGAATAAACTTGTGTGGGACGTCATGTCACAGCAAAGCAATCCGTAGACAGAAATCTACAGGCATTGGCCACATCGGTTGATAAGGCTGGGGTCTTCATCACTAAAACTATGAGTAAGGCGGCGGAAATGGAGATGAAACTGACCGCGCTAGAAAAAGAGGGCGAGTTTGACATGATGGGCATTATGGATGGCTGCAATGAAGCCCTGTCCCTTATGGGACACGCTAACTATCAAACAAACATGATGCGTCGGGACCTACTACGCCCATAACACAGAAGAGGATATGCTCATGTGAACGCATTCCTTACCAGTAACCAAAGAACTGTTTGGGGATGACATATCAAAAACTGCCGAGAAAATTGAAGATTGTGCTAAGATAGGGTACAAAATGTCAGGACAACCCTCTTATAGAGGAGGGTTTCGGGGCCAATCTGGTTATCGAGGCCGATACCGTGGCATGAGACCATCTATAGGTCGTGGATACAGTGCACACAGCGCACAAGGATCTCCTACTCATAGATACAATGAGGGAAAAAATTCGCATCGCCGAGGAGGAGAGAGGAGCCAATAAAGAATGTAATTGAGGTGAGTGACGAATTTAAAGCAGGTAGACTGCAATATTTTGCCTTTGAATGGGAAAAAATAATTAATGATAAGACAATTCTTGATATCGTTAATCACTGTCACATACACTTTTTAGATGGCATCAGGCAAAAACAAACCACTATAAAACAGAGAAATTTCAATGTGAAAGAAACAATTATTATTGATCAAGAAATCAAAAAGTTATTGAGACAAGATCTCATCAAACTTGTAGATTATACAGAAGGACAGTTCCTGTCACCAATATTTCTGAAATTAAAGAAAAATAAAGAATATAGACTCATATTGAATTTGAAATCTCTTAATCAATTCGTTCAATACAAACACTTCAAAATGGACACGTTTGAAAAAGCTCTTACTCTCATCACAAAAAATATGTTTTTGTGTTAAGTTGATATTCGACACGCATATTATTCAATAAAAATGGCTGACGAAGATCAAATCCTTCTGAGATTTCTATGGAAAGGCAAAATATAGCAGTTTACTTGCTGCCCAAATGGCATTAGCCAAGGGCCTCTATGGTTCACTAAACTCATGAAACCAGTGTATGCAACCCTCAGAAATAAGGGACACGTAAGCACAGGGTTTATTGGTGATAGCATGCTTGGAGGACAAACAAAAGAGCAATGTTTGGGAAATGTCCATGACACCCTCGATCTGATGACTAAATTAGGGTTTGTGATACATTTTGAAAAATCATGTCTTGTCCCATCTACTAGACTTTCCTATCTTGGATTCAATCTTTACACTGAGGATTACACAGTGCGATTACCACTGGAAAAAGTGGAACTGATAACTTCAGAATGCAAAAATGTGTACATGCAAACATCAACTGCAATACGTGATGTCGCAAAGGTCATCGGTATCTTGGTAGTTTCCTTTCCAGCGGTGGAATTTGGGAAATTACACTATCGAGAACTTGAAAAAGCAAACATTATATCACTTAAACAGAATAGGGGTGACTATGATGCTACCATATACATTAGCAACAAAATGAAAAGTGAGCTTCATTGGTGGTTCACTAACATTCACACTCAGTACAGAAAAATAAGGTAACCCTGATTTAGTCATCCAAACATATTCCAGTCTTTTGGGCTTGGGGGTTGTTTGTGAAGGTGTTAGAGCAGGAGGTCGTTGGACAAACGTAGAAAAAACAGATGCACATAAACACACTATAACTCAAAGCTATACTGTTTGCACTCAAGGCAATGGGGGGAAAACTCTCAAGAAAGCATGTAAAAATCGTATCCGACTCGTCTACCACAGTGTGCTATGTGACAAACTTTGGAGGTTGTAAATCGGCAAAATGCAACAAGGTCAGTCGAGACATATGGCTCTGGTGTATAGCCAATTCTGTTTGGCTCTCATGTTCTCATATTGCCGGAAAACTTAACGAAGCAGATACTCCTTCTCGGCAGTTTAACGATAGGCTAGAATGGAAATTGAATGAGAATGTGTTCTATGAAATATGTAAGATTTGGGAAAAACCCTCAATTGACCTTTTTGCATCTAGGCTGAATAACAAAATATAATGTTACTGTTCATTCAAACCAGACCCATTTGCCAAATACAGTGATGCAATTGATTGGGGGCCACTTGAGTTAGGCTATATATTTGCTCCTTTCAGCATGATAAGTCGCTGCATTGGAAAGATCCGCACATACAGAGTGCAGGCCATAATGATTGTACCTCTGTGGCCAACACAAACTTGGTTCCCAGCTCTGACGAATATTCTAGTGGACAGCGCAAGATTAATTCCCAGGAAGAGAAAACTGTTAACCCTTCCTCACATAGCACAGGAACATCCTCTAAGGAAAATATTGACACTTCTCGCGTGCCGTGTATTGGGAATTCGTTCAGAAATAGAGGACGTTCAGGCAAAGCTACAAGTATACTCATCGCATCGTGGCGAACATCTACTAGGAACCAATACAGATCATATATTTCAAAATGGTTATCATTCTGTAGTAAATGGAAAATTAGTGAAGTATCTCCTTCTATAAATTTTAACACACTTGTATGATCAGGGACACAGCTATTCCTCGATAAATACAGCTAGATCAGCCCTTTCCTCACTGGGAATCAGCATAGAATCATTCACAACAGGAACCCATCCACTCGTAGTGAGATTTCTCAAGGGGGTCTATAACATCAGACCACCGCAACCTCGCTATTCTAAAACTTAGGACGCAAATATAGTGTTACGCTATATACATAAGCTAAGTCCAGTTAAACACTTATCATTAAAAGACTTGACATTAAAATTAGTCATGTTGATGGATCTCACCAATGCAGCACTGTTACACACTGTACATATGTTATCAGTTGACGGATTACTTAAGTTAAAATCCGAATTCGTTTTAAAAGTTGATGGTTTAGTTAAACAAAGTCGACCAGGTGAAGAAATCACAGTTCTGAGTTTAAAAGCTTACCCGCCAGATAGGCGATTATGTGTTTCCTTTGTTATGAAAGAATATCTGAGCAGAACCAAATCACTAAGGAGTGCTAGTGAAACAATACTACTATTAAGTTATGTGAAACCACATAAACATGTCTCCAAAGATACAATTGCTCGTTGGGTCAAAATTGTGATGATACGAGCTGGAATCGATGTGAAAATCTTTGGACCACGCAGCATAAGAGCAGCAGCTACCTCAAAGGCAAGTGAGAAGGATGTGCCTATAGCTGAAATCATGAATATAGCGGGATGGTCAAATGCCGGAACATTCCAAAAGTTTTACAAGAAACCAATCTAAAAGACAACAATTTCGCCGCATCAGTTCTACAACTACAAGTTGGCATCTTTAAAAAAAGAAGCATGGGAAGCCGAGCAGTTTTAATGAAGTGACATGTATATATGGTAGGAAACAAAACTATGTAGGGTGTGTTATGGTATGACTGTGTGTGTGTTCTGCTTGAGAGGTGGGTGTATTGTTTGTGTTGCGTTTCCTGCTTGAGTCTTTCGTATTTTTTGGGAAAAGAGTAATATAGGTGAAAGGTATACTTGAGAAGATATTTTATGTAAAATGAACCTCTCTATATATAGCGACCAGTACATTGCGTTAACGTCAATTCTTGTATTCTCAGGGTTTCTCATAATCTCGTGCCTAACAAAATCAGATGAAATGGGCATTCCTGACATCCAGAAATATATCAATCTTTTTTCTCCGATAAATGTCTGTTGGAAAATGTTGCATGGACCCATAAATCATCATTTGGATTTGAATTCTATATTTTCGAAATTTCGCATGTAAAACCTGCTGCACATTGTCATTTATTTAATACGTGTGTATAGTTCAAATCTCAATAAACAAACAAAAAATGATGCCACAGATGCAGAAATTTTCCATATGATAGATTTAAAGTGACTCCAAAATACTTATCTGAACTGAAAGAGTTTACCCCCTCCATAGCAAAATACCTTGATAACCAATCAGAAGGCCCGAATATATGGGTAAACATTTGACTGATTTAGATTGTGCAGGGTGGTGTATTCAAACGTAGAAATGACCTAGATTAGATTTTATTATTATTATTTTTATTGATGTTATACTTTATTCAGCGTTACTACTGACTTTTAAGCCACTATGAAGAATTCGTAATAGCAATTTATGTGCTTTATATAAATTCTAAGGCTTAATCCCGCGAGAATAGGAGACATAGGTATAACTGTTGTTTTTAGACAGTTCGTTGTTTAACACAATGTTGCTTATAAGCCAAGGTGAAAGTAAACAGAGAACTCAAGTAAAAGGTTTCAATTTTACTTTCACATTGCTTGAAGCTGCCTACTGTCATTCATACAATCAATTAGCGTTCGTTTAGTAGTTGTAAGCGACTTTTACTGCCGCCACACAAGCATTTAACATCTTATTGGAAATGTAGTGAAGGTATGAGTTTTATTCCTTATCGATGTGATAAGTTCCGGTACGGGTTTTATTCCTAACCACAATATTGATTTTCGTAGAAATTGGTTGCTGCGTAAACTGTATGCAACCCAGTTACAGGCATGCGCAGACATTTCATTTTTGACTGGTTGTACAATATTGCGCCAATTATTTTTACCGTTTCACAATAAGCAGAAGGTAAGAACTTGCTTACATAAATGGCAGTTCGGCACACTCTGACCTTTTTGCTGCTTAAAAGTCTCAGTTAACTACCTTCTAATGGTTTACGAAATAAAATTAAAAAAACAAACGAGACTTACCTTGTAAGTTAAAGTTGAATTGTAATTTTATGAGTAAATAAAATTAGGAGGGAGTTAAGCGCCTCCCTCCCACCCTACATACAATTCAACTCACAAGTGAGTCTGGCTACCTAAGCCTCTTAGCCCTTTAAGCTTCATTTCTTATACAAAAAAGATCAGAATATACTTCAAAGACTGATGCGCATGTGT
Organism: Gari tellinella; assembly: GCA_922989275.2. Taxonomy (NCBI): domain Eukaryota; kingdom Metazoa; phylum Mollusca; class Bivalvia; order Cardiida; family Psammobiidae; genus Gari; species Gari tellinella. Next base: position 80,301,033 of record OV277867.1, on the reverse strand, counting down.
GACAGAAGTGCTATCTCGGTTAACTCCCTCCTGATTTTATTTACTCATAAAATTACAATTCAACCTCAACTTACAAGGTAAGTCTCGTTTAATTTTTAAATTAAACAGTAACAAGCCTGTCTATTACAAATCAATACCACAAGAAACCTACATGTTTGGCATTCAATACATGTATACGGTTATCAAGATAGAACATCTGGATATACGGGGAATATACTTTGAATTTATATCTTCATCAGTTGCCCTTATGTCTTTTTCAATGTGAGTCAAACTGATAATTCCAAATATTCATTGTTATGTCATATTTCTTTAGGGACTTTTATTATTGTCTGTAGCATTTACAGAATGCTTAAGCCTTTTGAATATTGTTTTTTTTGCCAGTTTAGATTTTTGAAGAAGTTACTCAATATTGTTATTGATCAAATTGTGCACGGCTCACCAAATCAGCAACGAACTTTATGTATCTTTTTTTTTCGGAGTGCGGTGACAGTTGTCTGTTTCTAAATATCTATCCTTATCATTTAATCATAATATACTACGACGTGTGTCTACCAAACGGTTAAACATTGTTGTTGTTGTTATGGAGTTATATGCTTCAATTTTGTATGTATTACAAAAGTCATGCCATAGTTGTGCTCAATATTCTATATACAAGTTTATGTGATAAGTGAGTAGTTGTGAAAAACAATCAAGTAACAAATTAAATATTCTGCCCTTATACGAGTGAGGTCCCGAACTGAATCTCAGTAGGTTGCAAAATATGATCTACATGTGTTGCATAGACACACTTCAATGTTTTATACCCTTGCTGGAAAAACAGAGATTTGTAATTATTACAACCATTGCGATAGGTATTCACCATTCCGACATCTGAAGATAAACTCAAAAACAATAATGGTGTATCTGACTAAAGTGGTACTGTATATACGCTCGAGAAACGTGTTGATATAACAATCGAAATCTATCATTTCAAACAGGTTGGTTTTGTACATGTATTATCTTTGTTGTAAACTGTCATGAGCAATTTACACTGAAAAAGGTTGTTAAACGGGTATTTTTTATGACACTTAATTAGTAGTATGATTATTCACACATGCATTTACAATGTCGTTTGTAATAGTTACTTGTCGGTTTGTAAAATACGTAGGTTCTAGTTAAATTTACCAATTTAATATTTGGAGAATAAGCTAATGTTAGAGTCATATTCAGTAAATTGTAAATCATACTAGCTAAATATCACATGCTTCAAATTGTCAACTGGTGTTTGTGAAAATAGGAGTATTCAATTATAGGAATTTATTTTGCCACGATGCAAGAGGCATATTGATGATATGATGCAGGCAATTATGACTTTGGAAATAATTGTAATTTTGGTAATAAGTGACGCAATCAGTACGGGGCATTTATGTCCCGTTAATAGCTGGCAATATTAGTGGTTTGTTTAAACACTTGATTGAGATGAAACAACCACCAGCAGATCGAATAATAAAATTTAGAAAAACCACCTATTAACTATTCGTGCCCAAGGGATAATGCTGATAATAACAGTTATTTATAAAATATCATCAGTTCCAAACGACTAGCTTTAAACAACGTTTTACACTTGGGGGGTTAATTAATGCATACTGATGTATGGAATGTGCGCTTTGCTCTCTGTTTCCCATTATCTGATATATATTTCATTTCAATTTAGGCATGATAAAGCTAATTCTGAATATTTGTGGTACTGACACTAATCGAATATTAGTATTTAACGCATAGAGAAACGATAGAAATGCATTTTACCAATATGTACCAAACGTTAAGGCATTCATCGCTGAACTTTAAAACTATTGTTTTTACTGCAATGCCTGTTTTTGTTTTACTACATACACTTTTGAACATAAATAGTATAATTAAAATAAACACTTTGATACAAAAGGAGTCAATTTCTAAGAGTATCTAAACACAATGCTAATGGTATACTTATCGATGCCTATTCCAAACCATACGTTTCCACTCTTAAATAGAAAAAAAATCAAAAAAATATATTTTTGAAAAACATTTAAATTGAAATGTTCAACGGTTGTCTTGATGCTCGATTACCTTTCGATCTTATTCAACCATTTCCTCTCTGAAACTTCTAATGCAACACTTCAGTTCGGAATGCAATGTAAATGTAGTACAGTTTTGTGCTCTTTATGATTGTTTCGTTTACCATGATCTTGTTCGTCAATGATTTACCCTTCACAAGCACAAGGTTTGCACACAATACGTATATGCGTGTATAATTTTTCAAAGAACTGATCCAAATTGAAATACATTCACTTGAACAATCATAACATGAATCAAAATAGAGGCTGATGTCTTACGTGACTGCGGTTATGGGCATGGTTTAGGAAGCACTGACACGTAACACTAACAGTGATGACCGTGACGTTTCTCAAATATGAAAACATAGATAAATAGATATTTTATTGATTTAAACTATACACAGTTTCTGATCAATACAAATATAAATTCACAATACATACTAATAGGTACATGTGATAGATATATGCAAACACTTAATACACTGTATTTCTTATTTTCTAGCTATCAAATAAACATATACTAAGAAATGTTGTAGTTGAATTTTAGAATATAAAGAATTTCAAGAATTTCGAGAATGATTTTACAACATTACAATAACATTAAACTTTTTCTGAACTTAAATGCTTCCGATAAATATTTAGAAAGTTATTGAATAATACCCTTTGAAGAGTTCAATAACTGAAGAAATTTAAACATACTAGGTCTATTGTAAAAATATGGTTTGATATATGTTCGTCTTATTTGATTATAAAATCTAAATAAGGGGAGATCCTTTGAAAGCACAGAAAACAAAGCAAATACTGAAAATTGCAGACTCGGTTTAATTGAGTCTGTTCATGAGCAATACTTAAATATGCAACAGTGCTCACGCCCCCTAGCACCAGCTTAAGCGGAATTCAACTTTCATAAGCCTGACATGCTACTACAAAATGAAATTCATCTTCAATTTCACTTTTATCGCAAAATATACAAATACGTTCATGTCTTTCCAATCTGTCTCTAGAATATCTGCCTGTTTCAATTTTTAAAGTATGAGCTGAGATTCGAATCTTAGAAAGTAATACACGGTTATCTCTTATAGTAACAAAATCTAAATAGGCTTCAAAACTAAAACATACAAAGTATTGCTTTTTATAATGTTGACATTGCAGAATTTAATTTTTGATCAACACCAGACACGGTTATTGTCACAGAGACCTTCGAATACATTGCATTAATTATTGTTTACAAAATCCATGGATACGTTATAGTAGTAAGCCATGGGTAAATGTTCTCCAGCGAATCTCTGGGGAAATTCAACTTGCAGGTAAATGATACTGCATATCAAATGCATAGCTATAAATCCATTCCTGACTATTCTTTATGCCAAACCCTATCATTCATTTCTCAAATATCTACCCCTGTTTTCTATAGCGAACAACGATGACGAATATCCTTATCTCCAACATGTGTACGGTCAATTTTGATGACATCAATATACCGTCACTATTTATAACGGCGTTTTGACGTCACCGGGGTTAAAAAAAAACATATCGCTTTAAAAAATAACTTAAATCGTTGGTAATATGAGAAAAAGAATTTGTCACTCGTCGATGTTTAAAACATGTTGATATCAAACTTGTCTAGACTAGAAACGTTATTAACCCTCAGCCGGACCTTGCAAAAACTTCCGTTTTGAGACATTTGGGGTTCGATGGACCCCATTGTGCATTTTAGTTATTTTTCTAAGGCATGATAGGCATTTGTAACATAACTGCATATACGGCACTATGAATCGGTGTGTTTATGCTATATGGTAGTGATAAAACCGAAACGTTGCTTTCACTGTTACCATGGCAACCAGTGACCATAGTAACACAAAATAATATGTGTTTTGCTGTAAAATCGAATTTTATCTAATATCTTGTGCAGAAAATGTACAGATGGGGATATGAGAACATATTTATGACTAGATATACCTTTTTTACATTAATGGTTATCTTTTACAGAACTATGTAAATATTTGGAAGAAAATGACAAAAAATATGGTTGGGGTCCAGTGGACCCTTAATAATATTTATGCATATTAACATGGGTAACTATACAACTTTTAAAAAACCTTATTAGTGGAAGATATATAACCATCTATCCCATTAATTTTGATTCATGGATGAAATAACAAGAAATGGTATCAAACAGTGAGTTAAGCCACTGCTGAACAAGCGTTTGCCATACATCCTAATTGGAGCATGTTTGTCTAATGTATGTCTTTCTTCCTCATGTAGCTATATAGTTGAATCTGATATGCTGAAAATGGCAATGTAGCAGTGAAATAGACGCCTTAAATTCTTACCGACCAGACCTTGTTGGCCAACGTTGAATAGGGTTATGGTCAAAGCTCAACGTCACAAATATTGGCCTATGACTGCTATGGAAACTTCCAGAAAGGAAAAGAACCAAAAATAATACAGTACACTTATTTGAATCTTTGCATAATTTGAGGTCAGATAGAATTGTGTTCGTTCCCTACAGTGTGAATCCCTTTGGACTCGCGGTTTGCGCTTCGGGGTTATACTATCCAAGGGAAATTACTCAATCACAAGATCGTGAGAGATATATTTTGATATGTGCAATTGAGGAACAGTATTGTCGGGGTTATAAAGTATTCAATAAATGTCATTATTTTAATTGTAAACTACAAAGAACGGTTTTAAAAAGGCCTGAAATACATTTTACTAACCTTTAGAATTCTGGAATTCGGCTGGACCCAGACGTGTTTTGAAAATGAAATCTATGCGAATTGACCTATTTAGTACGTTTTCCACACAAGTGTCAAACAGCCATAAGAACAATGTCTAAAAACGTCATAAGCGTCATTGGGCTGAATACTTTTTTCTAGCAAAATAAAGCCTCTGGGGTCCAATGGACCCCAAAGATCCGGATGAGGGTTAAGCTCGCTAAGGCTCGCTCATTAATATTTCAATTCTAGACTCATTTTAGATTAGCTTGTGTTAAACATCGACTCATGACAGATCATAAATATCACCATCTGAGTAGTTCTGCAATTTAAAAAACTGTCTACAACAGTTATAATGTCAAGGTTGCTGCTTGATTTTCGAGCATTCCGCAAAAACGTTAAACGTATCTTTGTCATTCCCTGGGTGTGTGCGACTGCAGCAATTAGCATGTATTATTTTCAACACGGGCTTGAATGTTTAATTCTTTCCCGTGTTACTAATAATCGTCTTGTAATAGAATTTTTGTTAGATGTTTTACATGTATTTACTTAATGTGTTGGCGGTCTTTTTGGTTGTAAGGTTTATACTTTATGTACACTGTTGTCTTTATAGGTGAATATAGGATATAAGAGTGGGGATGGGCGCCCCTAAACGCAGGTTTGACCCCCCAGTGGTCATTAATAATTAATTTATAATTAATGATTAATTGTTACTGATCGTACCAAGGCGGGCTCCTATATTCACTTTGATTTATGTTTGTCTTGCGGGTTGTTTTCTATTGAGTGTGTAGATGAAGGAATGGTTTTGCGCGTGTGTGTGTGTATGTGTGTGTGTTTGTTATGGTATGATTGTGTGTGTGAGGGTGGGTGTATTGTTTGTGTTGCGTTTCCTGCTTAAGTCTTTTGTATTTATTATACTTGAACTGTCATTTCAGCAACAATTCCATTGGTTTGAAACCGGACTAAAGCCAAACATACTAAATCTCTTGTAAAATCATTTTCTGTAATGAATTACTCTCGCATTCCATCGACGTACAGGTCACCCATTTCACATCAGTCTAAATAACAAATTACTAACATGGTTATAAACACATCGATCCAATGCATTTTACGTTGGCTTCAGCTTAAACACGTTAGCATACTATTAAATTCATCAAAAGGCAGTTATGCATCGGTACAAATTCAAATATTGTATTTATTCTTAACTTTCTGCATAGTGTATCGAAGGTGCGTATGACTCTTATGGCCTCCCTCATATGTTTTAGCTTTCCGAATAGTGCAGTTTTATACGCATATGTGAATCTCTTCAAGTTCGCATTGCAGCCATAAACACAACACCTCTATTTTTATAAACTTGTATTTAAACACAGGGTATTCATATATGTACATACCTATTTCGTTGCAACTTTCCAAATTACCTTTTAACCTTCACAATGACCAAACATGTGATGTTCACGCCTACCTCAAGCTTAAGATCCTAAAATGTTCACTCACACTCGTTTATGTACATTCATATTACCAAAGTTGTTCAAACGGGTTTTAGGGCATCAATGTTTTAATCTATATAGTTTTATGTTAGAAGGGTGCTCACTGTTATGTCAGACTTTTTCTTGATTGCAAACCATATGCCTGGTTAGCGAGGGCAAATGTATTCATATATGTAAGATCCTATGTGAACATGCTGCCTTTAATTGTTTGCAGTATAGGGTAATATCTATATGTTCATGGTACATGCAGATTTCAGCAATGCGATGCATGTTTTCAGTATAATGTAGCATCTAACGAGCCCATACGCATGCTCACACGTACACATATAGAATATACTCGCTAGCTTGCAATAGAAACGTCTCGAAACCCGTCGTCTAAAATTGCAGCACACCACGATATACATGATTGTCAACAACCTGGTTGATATTGACTCTTCCCCTTACCTTAAACCAGCAAAGACACAACCTCGGTAAGCCCACAGCACCAGGTTCTAACTGTACTAGTACTTGTTTTTTTCTCTATTTTTCGACTATGTGGGATAAGGATTTGTATAATAGGGAATCACTCTATCCTACATACCATGTGACGTCAACATTTTGCCCTGCGTAACTATTAGCGTTGCATGCCACGGGTAACTAAATAACGTCATTTGTGATGATGTTACCATAAACAACATCGTGGTTTTGCGGAAAAAATCACACACATACTGAAATGATTTCGTTTTGTTGATGAAGGATAGGAATTCCTCCACCACGCTTCAGAAAATTCAAACAAGGACTTGATCAGCCTCGTCCCTGTATAGATTATCTGACCCTAGGGGATAAGTTCCTATCCTACTTAAAACAATTATGGTGGATTCTTATGATCGTCCCTCTTTTATCTGTCCCGACCCGTTTGTCTTGTCAGGGTCTTTTCTATTTTTATCCATGTATTTCCTTTTTTCCTACTCATTTTCCATGTGCACCTTTGCATAGTTGTCAATGCTGTCAGCACAACCTTTCGACATAAACGTAGACGGTGAGTAGAGTTACACTTAAGCCATTATAAAGAGTAAGTGTTACGAGCTATGTTTGGTCTCTTGTGACTTATTACTTTGTAATTACGGCATGTTACACGCACAGGTTTCATGTGCTATTTAGTAGTCACTATTGTTTTTGCCTGTACCTTTGTCACAAAAAAGGTATCTAAAAAATGTTCAGAGCGCTGAGTAATAATATTTTCTGTATTATGCCACTTCAGTAATTTTTTTATTGCTTAGATTTCTGTTGCAAATATGAGTCTCAATCAGCGTGGAACATGTTTTATTAACGGACATAATCAATAGTTGGGCAATCATGGAAGGTAATTGACATGTAAATAAATCATGCCTCTCATATTACGAACCATTACGAGTGACTTCATCTTTTAACAAATTGTTTACAGTTAACTGCGTGGCATATACATACATTATAATTTAATTAACATTATACCATATTTATATAGCGATCTTTTCACACAGGGGTTATGCGTTCAAAGACGCTTCACGTGAAACTACATAAATCTACATACAAAGCAAAGTGAGAAAAGAGAAATAACTACATTTAGATCTAAAAAACATGATACCTTAAGGATTTACATGGAACCGAATTCCGAACAAGGGACATTCTGTCAATGTATTTGCCAAGATTATAATAACCGTATGATTAAAACTGGTAAAAGGTGTCCAAGAATTATACCACACATTCCCCGCAAGCTTGTTTCAAAAGATATCAGAGTCGTTATCCCTACCATCAAGATCAACGAGGCAGGCACAAGCTCGTCGGTACAACCCCAGAACTCCAATTTAGATCAACAACATCTACAAAATGAACACAACCTTTTCCAACCCGTACTCTTTGACCTACATAATTCATGACTTACATTTCACTCTTAATTTTAATATGACGCTGTTCTACCCACAGTCAGTCAGTTTCAAAGAGATCAGGGACAATCCTTACTATCAAGATCCATCAAACAGGCAAACTGTACAACTCCAGAACTCTCATTTAGACCAACAACATCTACAGCAAGAACATATTGAACATCAGTGAATTAATTACAGATCTTTGCGCCTGAGTATGAATTGGCAATCCGTAAGAATTCGTAAGGGTAGTCCATGTATTCAATTTCTGGATGAAAATATCTGATTACTTCTACGAGCAACACGTATACCGGTACTCACATATAAACTAGCAAACTTACTCAGTTTATGTAGTTGTTTTCTATTTTGTTAAACTCATGAATTGGCATACCATATAGTAAACACTTCATACAATATCCACTTATAAGACGGGCAATGTATTGAATTAGGACCTTAAAAAGAAAGCTTCTAAAGAAGCTTTCTGTTTCACTGTCATGTTGTCTTAAGCGGTCACCCGTCTTAAACACGTAATAATTAACACAACTAAGTAGTGGTAATTAGTTGTGAATTCAACTTGCACTGCAATGGTATTTCTTTATATGATGCAATGTTCCAGAATATGTTTAAGTCTCCACCTAAAGGGTGAATGTAAACGTTCTTACTGTGTTGCTGTCAAGTATTGAAGCTGTTACACATTATATATACACAGGGCATATATCATTTAAAACGATATATTTTTAACACATTTACAGTTAAAATTGAGGTATGTATATGTAACCTTTAATTTAGACTTATATAGACCCTATATCATATGTATTATATTAAAACTCAGATGATGGTTGCATTCTCTAAACATATTAAAGAACACTTTTCAGACAAAAATCGGAGCTAAAAGATGTCGTTTTTAGATATGAATATTTTCAAAAAAATAATTGGATTTAACCCGAACACCAAGTCAAATGAATTAGATTATTTCTATATGAACATACACTATTTCAAAACAAACAGCATACAATATAACACATCTGCATATCTGAACAGTCAATGAGTCAAAATGTATACACTCATTTTGACACAAAACGTATAGGTTGAAAACAGTACAGTACAATTTTATAAATATCTTCGTTTTGCTTCTTGATGACGACTTAAGATTCTAATGAAAAAAGCTAAACGTCGATTGCTTGCCTGGGTAATTAATACGGTAAAACAGTTTGAAGGGATGGTGCATATCTATTATAACCATCGAATAACAGTTCTTTTAAATAGACCTGAGAGTGTTCTTTATCCCCGTGCCGTTTTACAAAAATTAACAACTGTATCAAAACTACACGCCTGTTGTGACTTCTAACCGACCATGGCTATCAGAACTCATAGAATCGTGGGGTAGTTATGACAGGAAAACAGTAATAACGACAGTCCCTATATGATAATCAGACGTTCAACCGTCTAAAATAATTGCGTAATCGATTTCCCGGGAACCGTTACTTAACCTCCCTATCGCATAAACTTCTATAAACCGAAACTAATAGTTATATGTCTTGGGAGTTGGGTTTTTAGCCGCATTACGGTGCTGCCTTTGATATACTTTCCCACTTTAGGTTTCACAAATATTTAAACATCGTTGTTCTGCAATGTTTTACTGCATGTTATGACTCCATGTACGAACTATATCATGAGTAGTCATCACGCAAAACTTCTACCGTAATGAACAAACCTAAACTCGTAAATCATCATTCCAAGTGATAACGAGACATAACGGTTGTTCGTGAAAATTCATTACCAGTTCACATCGAGTTTTCAACACAGATTATCGTGCTGAAACTTGATCGTCCCTTATACGTTTGATGACATTAAATCTTATATACATAAAACAATCATGTGTTTTGGGTATAAATATCATTCAAATCAAATCTTCATCACTGGTTTTGATGGAAGCCAAGTAATATTCTTAGTCTACAACAATGACGCTTCTGACAACCTAAGATTTTTAAGTGTTTGTTTCATAAAGCTAGAACAGAATGTGTATACGCCGGAATATACCAATACTCTACAGCTGACGTCATTAACCCTTTCATTCTCATTTTTGTTCGTGATATTTTAACCCTGCACCGTTTCATTGTCGTCTGCCTCAAATGTGTTGTCTTTAATGGCGTTTCAAAGTAAAAAAAAAAAATAAGGCAGTATGACTGACGAAACTTCAAAACGTGTGTCAAACGGTTTAGATCCTGATCAGACGCCGCGTCTCATTAGGATCAACTAAATACGAAAGAAGACTCAAGCAGGAAACGCAACACAAACAATACACCCACCTCTAAAGCAGAACACACACACAGCCATACCATAACAAACACACACACACACACACGCAATCCCACACACCAAACAGACAACAATACGCAAGACAAACATAAAGCAAAGTGAACATAGGAGCCCGCCTTGGTACGGTCAGCAGCAATCAATAATTAATTATAAATTAACCATTACCAACCACTGGGGGGTTAAACATGGGTTTAGGGGCGCCCAACCTCACACTTATCTCCTATATTCACCTATAAAGACGAACAGTGTACATAAAATATAAACCCTGTTCCACAACCTTACAATCAAAAAGCAAAACCGTTTGTAAACACGTTTCGAAGCGTCAGTGAGAGTGAAAAGGTTAAATAGATAAACAGATGAAAACAGAAGACTAATCCATTGCATTGCAAGTTTGCTCCTTGACCTGTAAAGACGACGTATTGTTCTATGTCACAATGAAGTAGAACATTAACAATTGAGAATTATTAAGTTATAAACGATATACGTAAACCATAGATTCCTTTAATTGTTGAAATGATAAGTGTTTAAAGTTTTGCTTCAAACATTAGTTAGTGATATGTTTAGCGAATAAATTTCAAATGCAGACTATAATAATACGAACTTGAATGTTTAATTCTTTCCCGTGTTACAAATAATCCTGTCAGAGAATTTTGTTAGATGTTTTACATGTATTTACTTACTGTGCTGGCGGTCTTTTTGATTGTAAGGTTGTGGAACAGGGTTTATATTTTATGTACACTGTTCGTCTTTATAGGTGAATATAGGAGATAAGTGTGAGGTTGGGCGCCCCTAAACCCAGGTTTAACCCCCCAGTGGTTGTTTATGGTTAATTTATAATTAATTATTGATTGCTGCTGACCGTACCAAGGCGGGCTCCTATGTTCACCTTGCTTTATGTTTGTTTTGCGTATTGTTTTCTGTTTGGATTGTGGGATTGCGTGTGTGTGTGTGTGTGTATGTGTGTGTGTTTGTTATGGTATGGCTGTGTGTGTTCTGCTTTAGAGATGGGTGTATTGTTTGTGTTGCGTTTCCTGCTTGAGTCTTCTTTCGTATTTATTTGAGTAAGATAATACAATTATTCGTTTGAACGCTGTGTGCAAACTGTGATAATATGTGTAACTAGATATTAAATTGAAACAACATGAGGAAAGTAGGGTTTCTTTTAACTTTTTAATGATTTTACAAAATAATCCATGATTACTAAGACACTTCAAACAACATGACTTAAACGAATATGCATTACAGTAGGTTGACTTGTATCGTCGTTATAAAAGAGTGGATTATTCCGATATGTCGGTTTTCAATAAGAACAAACCATACAAATAGCAAACATTTGGTATTCCTTTTTGGCAATGTATTATGCTAGAACTACAAACCCATTTGTCTCTTAGCACAGTTAATTTACTTTGTACGGAATGGCTCGAAGGTAATGTCGGCAAATGTAAACTAATAATGATATAATCAAACGCCTTGAGAAAAGAACGTATCACTGGCATATATATTTTTTTAACTGATTTGTTTTTGCTAGGATATATCACAAGAAAAACAATTCATCCCATGGAAGTTTACAATTGAGTTATGCATAACAAAACATACAAAAACGTTCAATCCACTCCCAGAAAACAAATGATATGCCTTTATTCATGCTTTTCGGTGGATTGCTACGAAATAGCAGTGGAATATCACTTGATAATTTCACTGTTTCAAGCAGTGGGAATATCGTCGCGCGTGCTTCTGTAATGAATTTTTCATCAAGGGGTCCCGAAGAATTGTTGTTAATCGTGTCTTATCGTGCCCTATTCTGACTGGAGAAATAATAACCTTTCAGGTAAATATTGTACAGGTAAATATTGTACAAATGTAAATATATATAGGATATCACATGAGTGTTGATAATTTATTGGATTTATTAAACGAGTCTTTTAGATAACGATAAAAACGAGGCTTTGCCGAGTTTTATTCGTTTTCTTAAACGACGAGTTTGATAAATCCAATAAATTTTAACACGAATGTTATTTTCTTTTTATAACAAAACCTAGAAATGTTATTTATCGCAGCCTTTGAGGTCAAGTGAATGCTAAGCGCGATATAAGTAGATCTATACAGGAAAAAAGTTGTTCCAAATTAACCCCGTTCACTAGCATAATGCTTATGTTGTTATATGTATTAATGAACACTTTCATATTTCTAATATTGATTAATTACACCAAACATCTATAAATTGAATCTACATGATGGAATGAAGATGTTGGAAATCGAACGCGCATAGAACGCCTTTTAACGACGTCACAAGTAAACGACGTCGTGGCGTACCTCATTTGCATAGTTATATAACTAGTTATATATGACATTTAAACAACGGGTGTTATTCAACGCTCACGCCGTCTGTTATGTTATAAACATAAGTTTAAAATCTTGATGTCAGCACAAAATTCAGTTATTATAAAATCATTTGCAACATGTCTTTCAAAAGACGACAAAGATATAAAAATGAAATGGACAATAACTGAGAAATATTAATTTGAGATAGTGCATCTCTGTTTATATTGTATTTACATTGTAAAATACGTTATTATACATTAATGTAAATGAATTTCATTGTGCACCCTTATACTTGTACATTGTCTTTGTTTTTGTCATATGTTTTGCATGGGCCGGAGGCCTTGAAGCAAATAAAACTATTGTCATTATCAACTTACTTGGGGCTCAACACGAGGTAAATCATGTACTTTCACAATTGTCGAACGATTTCGTTTAAAAGAGTGACAGATAAGCATTAATAAATAGAATAAATGTATTAGTTCAGTCTAAGATCGAAGTTAATCAATTTTGTGAATATCAGACTGTTATATTTTTACAAGTGGCAAAATTTTGATGTTCACTCAATGGATTTAATTGCTATCTTATACTGACAAAAAAACCAGTTATCCTCTATATATTCCATTCCATTTGACGCTAAACACGTAAAACGACAAACGTGTTCGTGTATTGTGTACAAAGTTTGAGCTCAGTACAAATTGGGTCATGTCCGACAAATGGCAAATTCATTTAGATGTCAGTTAATGGTCATATAGCCTCAATTTAACAACGGCTGTAACTTAAAGAGCTTCATGTGATAGAGACTTCTTGTTTAGCATGCTACTCAGCTCAAGAAGCTCTTGAACTCATGAACATTTGGTGCAGTCCGACAAAGATTATTTTGGTCAAAATACCTGAATTTAACATTGAAATAATTTCTGAACTACATGTGATTTATACGTCACATTCAACATGTGTACTTAAGCTCTTGAGCTCAGTGCATGTTTAGACATGTTCGGAAAAGGCCCATGGCATTTACCGTAACGTATGATGACTGTGCAATTTGGCATACCTTTGAAATTACACGTGGTAGAGGCATGTGTACTTAAGGTACATCACATACGGAAGTTACTCTTGCGGGCGAGCGGAAATGCGTCTTGACGATATAGACTTTTTCCGCACGTGCTTATACCAGAAAATATATAGAAAGGAAATGTTGGTACGATTTAGTATAGTCCTTCATAGCGCAGTCGGTTGAGTGATTGACTAACAATCCAAAGGTCATAGGTTCGAGTCCCATTCGGTTCAATTCTTTTTTAAGTGTCCGATTTATTGACTTATCAATCCAAAACGCAGTGATCAAGGGACATGTTATGTTTAGTCTTCGTTGATTAGAATTAGTGATATTATATACGGTCCAATTATATGTCAATTTACATGTACGTTTTAGTTTAATGACTTACAAGTCAATAAAATCGGTATACATGTATACGATTTGATCGAACTATAAGGTTACACATTGAAGCTTATCAATATGTCAACCTTTTCAACATCGATATAGCCCATTATTATGTTCAAACACTATGCTTAACCTTGCAAGTCCATGAATAAATAATCATGCATTTTAATGATAGAATTTCAATTTTAATGTTGGTAACTGTTCCTCAACTTCAAATTTCCCACATTGTAATAAGAAAATCTGTAATAACAACAAATCCTGACTGTAATATTTTCTAATTTTTTCTGACCAACTATTTCATCAAACATATATTTGAATAAAACGAAAACAACTATCCATTGAATTAGTCAGTCTTTTGTAATTCAATTTTCTAGCATATTGCAAATTTAAATAGCTGATAAAATCTTTCTGAACACCTCTATTCAAAATGTTTTCAGCTTTTCTTGTAATGAATGTTGTGGACTTTTTATTGGGCGAGACTTAAAGTCAATAGTTTTATTTGTTTTTGAGAAAAATAAAATCATCACATTTCCAGGTTTTTATCAGAAAAAGAGACCTTAAAGACAAACCACGCGATAAATTTTGCCTATATTTTCACACATTGTTTCTTAGGCTATTATCATTCTTCAAGAAAAGTTTCATGACACCTTGTATGGAAAATAAGCGCACCCGCGAAGTACCTTAACAAGAAAATATTGTACTCAGTACAAGTTGGGTTATGTTTAACAAAGGTCAACGTCATTTACAGATCATAGTGACACCAGAGGGCAATTTTTCTCAAACACCACTTGTTGTTACATGTTTTTGTCCTAATGTGTTCATCGTATTTTCGTTTAACAAGGCACAGGGTTATTACAGCTGCATTCTCCAGATACATATACACTACAGTCAAATCTATTTAAGAAACTATTATGAAGAATTATCCAATTTGGTAACCAAATGTTTAGCCGAATGCAATCAACTTACTAAGGAACAAACATTCATAATGGTAATTATGTGGCTATTTCCTTTGTATTTTGTATGCACTGACATCCACAAAAAATGCATTTGCATTTTCTTTGGGGTAGTTTTAACGATTTAAATGCTTAACACGACCCATAGTCATACTAATAGTCAGGTTTTTTCACAAGAGGGGGCGTGTACATGTTTTCTACTAACGGCCCTATATATTTAGCAACGTTAGTACTTGTTTATGATTGCGGAACTTATACATACAGAAAGACAGACATATATTCATCAATCGAATGGACAGACAGAGTAAAATGTGCCTCCCTGATATCAAAACACAAACGGTTTAAAGTGTCATTTCTTAATACAATTGCTCCTTAACTTTTAAAATGTATTGTTAAAGCTACTGCCTAGACAATATAGCCCGTCTATCCTCTAAAGTCATGGCATAATGTGCCTAAATAAACATAACCATGAACATTGTTCTGTTTTGAACCTCATCGAACGCAGGGTTTGTCTGTCATACAGTGGGTACACAACAGCAAGTTAGATATCTTATGCACATTCATTTCACACTAAGAGAATCGATTCACGCTTTAAGCATTTAATCACTAGGTGGCAGACAGATTATACGCTTGGGATTTGATGGCTAGATGGCATTACATGCCAGTGGAAGAAATAACAGTTTCGTTGAAAGAGTTTTGATTAATACAGTGTACATGACCAATGCAACTGAAGCGCTCAAACGAAACACATGGGAACAGGTACCGGTATATAGACACGTTATATTATGATACTGTTGATTGTTTCAAGCTACTACCAGCAGGATTTCCCACCGACGTGACTCCTTGAATAAATGTGCTTTGAGTATGCTTTAGACCCTTACAATATACACTTATCCATACGGATTTTGACTATATGGGTTATTAAGGCATATTAATTATACGTAGAAACAGAGACCAGTGAAAACCCTGCATCTGCTAGAATGTAGAAAATATTATTCATGGCGCATGGATGAATATATAAATGTTTAAAAAGACGTTCATATCGAGTGATGGGTTTATCGACTGTATTCACAACTATTTAAACTTTTTCAAGGAGAGAAATAATTTAATAATTTGAATTTTAAAATGTGTGTTTATACAAATAATACACCAATAGCCTAGTGCGGATTATAATAAAGATAACACATGTCTAACACCAATCATAACTTACCCGTTCATTAGCTATATTGCGTGAAAGACAAACCATATATTGCTGTGGAAACAAATTCACGCACTCACAATTGATCACTTATATTTTAAATGGAGCTATGGACCAGACTCTTAAGATAACCGTTTGATATCCTTAAAACGTTGATAAGGGAACTTCCTGACTTTAAAAGGGGTAGCACTATCTCGTGTGTAAATCATTCAGCAGTTAAAAAGAGTGTCAAGATGAGTTTTTGTGACTGTTAAAATTTAACAGTAAAAATAATACTTCTGTTAGGCGTGAGTTCGATCCTCCGCCAGAATTTGTCTTTCAGATGCGCCCGCGCATTCTATGCCAGCTCCTATCACTTTTGAAATCCAACTAGCATGGATGTTAACAATCAAAGCATCTTGTTCTCAAACACGATGCTTTGTTGCTGCAAGGGATTTGCTTAAAGTTTTTTACTGTGCAGTAGAACATTCACGTGTATAGCTGCGGCGAATAGATCATATTAGTCAGTACCTTTCTCCAGAAGCTACAAAGACCTTGGTAAATTCACTGGTCACATTGACTACTGCATCACACTGCTATATGGGGTTCCCAAAAACTCACTTTGAAAACTATAGCGTGTGCAACATATAGCAGCCCGCATCATTACTAAAAATCCTCGGTACAATCACATCACATCAGTCTTGAAGGAGCATCACTGGCCTCCAGTTCAACACAGAATTGAATTCGATATTCTGACACTCACACACTAGTCCATGTTAGAAAGCTAGTCGTGTATAGACCTCGAAGAGAGTTGCGATATGCGAGTAATTCAGTATCACTGGTTGTGCCGAGAAGTCGTTTGATGAAGTTTGGAGATAGAAATTTCATGCTTGCAGCCCCAAAGCTCTAGAACACTCTGCCATCAGTCATCAGAGATGCGAGATGTCTTTGATGTCTGTGGCATTCAAGCATTTCAAACCTATCTTGGAATCATTAGGTCTCTCCTGGTCAGTGTTCATTAGCACATAATTATTTTCCCTACCATCCAATGATGGTTGTAAAACAAGCTGGTCAATTTCCCCAACTTCTTCCAGGCTGAAATCTGGTTCTTAGAAGTCTGTTAGAAGCTGGTCCATGTCACCAATATCCACATTTGGGTAAACAATGCCTGAATCAGCCATACCTTGCTCTATATCACTTTTTTCAAAGTTCTCATTATTTCTACTTACATGGACATATGTAACAAGATTTATTTTTAATTTTACAAAAAAAGTATGTTGCATCATGTATAAAATCCTTTATAAACATTATTGGATAAACTATGATAAACAGACACAAAATTATTCAAAGTGCAGATAGTATATCCACAAGAGGTATATCATGATATTAAATACAATGTAAAACACAGGAAGTAAGGTCAGATAGCTTACTATTTTTCCAAGCTGTTGCATACTAGTACCTTATTAAAATAGATGTTTTAGTATGATTTGATTACACGTTAAATGTTACTTCACAAGAAAGTACTAAAGTGGTAACAAATATCACTAAAATGTACACATATATCATCATATATAAATAAAAAGGAGTGGAAAGGCTTTCAAAATAAATGTCGCTATGTTGTGTTACTATGCATATTGAAGACATCAAAATTTACATTCCGACCTGATATCCTTACTTAGAAGAATGTCAAATAAAGTCTAGTCACAATCAAAACTGTGCTAAACAGGGCTCCAGATAATGGGAGTATTTCAAAAAATAAAATCATTTTTGTGCATTAAACCATATGGTGTCACTACTCATTAGAATCGTCTCTTCGAGACGATTCTAATGAGTAGTAACACCATAGGATTTGGTGCTGAATTGAGTGATACAATGTTGGATTTGCTTGGAAAACTACCTCTTATCTGGAGCCCTGGCTAAATGGAACAAACATCACAAAGTGTTGTCCGACTTAAGAAATAGTATCCTAAAAAAAATGGAAAATATGATAGATATCTGTTTGTATGAGTAAATCAAGTTGTCACACTTTCTGAAGCTAGTTTTATATTGGCGACATTATCGTTAATATCTGAAACTGACATTTTACAACTTTTACATACAGTACAACCTCAATATTACAACCGCTAAAATATTGCTAATCGATTATATGGAAGACATGTGGCAGCTAAAAGCAACCTGAGAATAAGACCGAAAACTTCTTAAGGAAATGTCTGCTTTACTTGCACTTTGCTTTAAGCGGTTATCTGCATTAAACACGGCCTTATGCATGTATTTCAGTGATCGTCATTGCGACGTTTTATTGTGACCACTTACTGGTAACAGATGTTCTATAATATTAATGTTGAAACAGAGGAACAAGACATTGTTAGATTAGAACTCTACCTACCAAGACATAGAGCGGACATGAAACTATTTTGATGAACACGCCGCCAGCAGTATTTCGTTTTCTGAGAGACCACCTGCTCACAGTATTACCCATTATAAATGGTTAACCCTTTCAAGGCCATTATGACGTTATACCCTGTTTAGCAAAATCAATGTCGTTATATTGTACGCTTCTATTTCTCCCCTGTTTTTTTCATGACGTTTTGATTTCTATACGATTTAGCTGAGGAAACATTAATAACTTGTGTCAACAACCTGATCAGGATCGAAGATTTTTGCAAATGCCTTTGTAGAAAACATTGGCAGTAGAAGGGTCAATAACATCGGTCCTGAATGGATCGTCGCTACATTGCGAAAATTGACATACTTGTAAAACAAAACGTCGTATAGCAACAATGTTCAAGATACATTGAAATGTAATTACCATTCACTGTTTTTTACCTGATCATGGCACTTATATTCTAACATTGTATCTTTATTTGTGTATATAATAATCTGTTTTGGTCGAATGAATTTGTCACTATATAACTTTTCAATTTGAATTGAATTTAACTGTTATAGGCAATGTTCTAGAATTGTAATATATATCAGTTCATGACATGAGTCTCTTGCTTGGTGAAGTTCCTCACCACTGATCGGAAAGAACACATTTCGTCTGGTGGTAACGCAGCAAGGTTCATGATAATTTGAATAAGAAACGTAAACAAAAACAATAAAACACTCTCGACAATTGTTTAATCATTGTATGTTAAATACAATTATTTAGCATATTGACAGCACTTGAGCATTGTATTTTACAGTCGCATCACATCCACAAAGTGTTTTCATAGGAGTGCTACGGAAGGCAAACTCGTAGTCAAACGATTAAGCATATCCACACCTCACTAGTAACTGTGTACATAAATCGCATATACATGTACGTCTAAGGATTAATGAAAAGATAGGCATATCAAATCTGTTTGACACTCATAAAAATATTTCTTAGGTCATACTACCTTGACATTAACTTTTAATGTTCTGGCAGACGACACTATTGAGACAGACGACAATATAGCGGTGAAGGGGTAAACACTGACTATTTTATTGTCAGTGAAACAATTTAATTATGTCAATGTGGAACAACTGTTTAAATAATGGGAACAAAACCAATATATAAATGTTGTTATCGTATTTTCGTAATAATGAATCATATATGCCAAAAGAGTAAATAATGTGTTGCGTCAATCATGATAATACTGTCATTCGTTTTTATCAGTTATGCAGGTTTGTCAGCTTTTGACATCAGAACAAGCGTACAAAATGCAGGACATTGTACACGACTTCGTACATCATAGACACATCGATATCCGAGAAAGAGGACAAGCATTACGGACTCTTTTGAAATAACACTTCCTGCTTCCTGGGCGTTGCATAACGCCACCGTGAGGTCGTCATGCATTCTGTTCCTGGTCAAACATTGTATACGGTCGTTTTGTGTTTGACTTTAAACAGCATATATATTTGTTGTGGTGTGAAATCTTCAACAAAGTCATTATGTAAAGCCCAACATTGTCTACCTCTGAAGTCGATACCTATCGATTATACGAAGTATATGAAATCACCGAAAAAAGTATTTTATCGTTCACAGTAGGGTTTTTAATCCACTTAAGATCAAACCGTTAACACGATCCGTATTTCCCGATAGGGTACGGTTAGCTGGTGATGTTTAATTTTTACTGCGTTGCCTCATTTTAGTCAATTTATGCATACAGGTCAACGGCAGGTGATTCTGGCTTGACTATACCATATTTTGTATATATCACTGGAAGTGTGTGATCTGAACTTGATATATGCATACTTGTGCGACGTCGATGTTTTTTAAAAAAATGACCAAGATACATTTCGTCTAAAACAATGTCAAGCTTGAACAGACTTTGAAACTCTATGATAATAGCATCGTCACTTGCATATTAAAAAAAATAGTTATTGCAGAATGTTAGGTCTAAATAAGATATATTTCATTATACCAATAATGTAATGAAATTGATTTCCATATGTCCTCTGTGTGCCATTTACGCTAAAAATACCGCTCTATGTATTAGTCTAGACTCTTTTTATCTTCAAATAAACCATTATCCATTTACCCCATCGTAACTAGAACTGTATTGACTATATCACATTTGATCAGAAGAAGCACCGTTGCCTTGTTTAAAACAATGATGGCTTTGTACAGTGACAGTGGATGTGTTGCTTAAGGTAGCAGTTTACGATCGATAATGCAAGCGGATTTTTCTAATTTATTGTCTTGATTGATGATTTTTCCCCCAATTTTATAGCTGACGAGTGAAAATGGTACACATCCAATCAGAATATGCCAATTTACAAAAATTATTTTAATTTTTTACGATTTTATAAGAACATTTAAAAACTATCTTCGAACAACGAAATCAAAGCCATCTTTATTTGTAACATGATTAAAATTGCCCAAAATACTCTTTATAAACATGTCTTGGGATCCATGTCTCAGATATTTAAAATATCGCTTCAAACCTTTGTTATGTAACATCAAAGTTTTTTTACGGTTTAAAGTCGACCGCTATTACGTAACTCTTTATAACGGACGACTGGAGCTACTTATAAAATTCCTGAGACACGGTTTCCTCGAGCAGATAAAAACCCTTTCATCTGCTTCAAACCGCACGAAAATTGAACCCCAACTGCGAAAGTTAGCGGTGTCCAAAAATACCCCTTTCTTTGAATTATGTAATGCCAGAAACTCCATTTAACTGACTGATGTGTCAATTAGGCTCTCGTGACCGTCCGGTATTCAACTAAGACCTTCTTTTACAACAAATAACATGACCTAGCTTATCATCAACCATTTCGTTAAACTCCGCCCCAAATTAACAAAGCCAATCATATAAAAATAACGATTTTAAAACGGTAAAAGTCGTAAATCACCTCTGACAGATTCGGAATAAACCACCTATCTAGTCACGTAATCTATGCAATTGAGGAACCCAACGGGTATTCTGACCCGTGATTTACCGGTAAAATGACCGAGAAAGCTTAAACGCAAGAGAGAATTTGGAAACCTTTATCTATCTGGATTTGTAAAAAAGTATAAAACGACTATTTTACCAATTACGTCGTATATAGCTACCTTAATCACGTGTGTATTTAAGAGAAATATCATAATATGCAATCACACTAAAATGTTTTGCTTTAAAACAAATAAAATGCATAGTCCCCAGATTATTAAAGCTAAACTGTATATTGGCAAATATTGTTACCTAAACCAGTTCGCCGACGAAATCGCATAAATTCAACTTTGCAAAAATGCATAACGCGGCGTTTGATGAGGATTCAATTTGTTTGACTCTCGTATCGATATATTTTAAGTCATACTATATTGAATCTTATTTTGAAACGATGTTTTAACAGCAATAGTGAAGCAGACGACAACAACGCGATTTTATTTGCCACCGAAAGGGTTAAGTTAATAAACTAAATTAAATCCCTTTTAAGAGATGATGTCAGTTAAAGTTAACGCGTCGCCCGCCATATTAGACACCAGAGATGATGCCATCTATATTCATTTGAATTGTACATATTTTTGCAGCTGTAAGCATTAAGTTACGAGACTACATGTAGATACACATATCCGTTTTCTGAATGGTGCCAACCGCCTGATATTTGCCCCTGAAACCTTCATACGTTTGCCTAGTTCTGGATTTAATTGTCACTGGGAATGTTTTCTGTACATTAGACCGAGATTATCCCCTCTGCCAAGAACGAAAGGAAGGCATGTCGTTGAATTTGATCCAATGCGCTGATAGATAGGCAACGAATGATATTATCCGAAATCATTTTCCTGAAGTCATTATCATCTAAACATCATTCATCTCAACATCATTCATCGTCGCTTTATTGACATACTATGTGTTTCAGTGCCGTAAGACACAACTAATCCAACCATACATCCGCTTGATATTTAACACTTTCCATCTCAAAGACGCTTAAAAGCGCATTTGCAAACAAATTGGATCTTGATCAGAGCCGCATAACAAGGTGTCTGATCAAGATCCAAACTGTTTGACACTCTTTTTGAAATTTCTCAAGTCAAACTTGAAGCAGACGACAATGAAACGGTGAAGGGGTAAACATTTCACGACACATTTGGTAGTGAAATGGCTAATTGCATTTTCACTAGACTAGCTACTAGTCTGATAAATATATTAGTTTTGATAATGTAGTCTTTTTTTCAATGGTTTGACATTGTGCCTTATTACTGCTACAAAGTCCAGCACTGATTTATCAGACTAGTAAACTGCGAGTTCGGCTCTGGCCAGTGATTGACGGTTTCTGCATCTGAATTGGCCATGGAAAATTGTTTATACGAGATCAGATGAAAGTGGTCAAGCACTGTATTTATATAACGGCACACTGCTGGATGTAGCAGAGTGAATGTGCGGAACTTTAGGCAGTTTAGAGAATTAAACACAGAGATTACGTGGGCATTGTTTGGATGTATCTTGTAATCACTCAAGTGTTTCAAAACAAAATGACGTTTCTTCTGTAAACTTGGAAGTGTTATAACTTAGCATTAGTTTTCCTTTGAGTGTTTTCTAAATAATGATAAAACTTTCATTGTCACCATGCATGGTACATTTCATCAGCTTGAAATAACTTTACTCTTGGCACAATTTGTCCAGTAGGTATACATGGCTTATGTTTTAAAGGTAATGCATTTGTATCTGCATTGTGAACACACATTATTACAAGAATCGTTGAATAAAATATCTCAGGTTTTACAGCGAAGTCAAGTACATGTATTAGTGTTGGTTGTAATCATTTAAAAATACAATAAATCAAAATATCCCAACACATGAACACTCATTGAATGTAGAAGTATGGAACTATTTGAAAACAATTGTTGTTTAGTGCCGATACCTCGTGCATATGGAATGGGTTTTGTCTGCATTTCTGCTGCCTCCTATACATTGTATATCCGTACCACAAGAAAAAACTTATAGCATAATAGCACGTATTGACCGTTCAAAGTTGCCAGTTATACCTAGGAGTAGCATTATGGTTAATACATTAAGGTTTTGTGGAGTATGTCCTTTTCAGTAGCTACATATTTTGTAGCATGGCTCGTACAGATCTATACAGATTAAAATTAATTCACAGCTCGTTTGGTTTAGAAAACCATCAAAAACAAGATGGCATAGCATTTACTATATACACTGTTCCTGGTATTCAAAATAAATTAGCCTCGGAGCTATATGATCTGTAATGGCAGTGTTACAGTTCCCATCCTTTCATAAATCAAGATGTGTTACCCATGTCTGTTCGTCCGTCCGTCTGTCCCACATAAATACAGCACATACTTTGTCCGGCTAGATACTTCTACTGTTTTCACGCTACAACCTTAAAATTTGGTTGAGTGTTTGCACATACATGTATATCATAGATGTTTAATTTTTCACATAAATACAGCCAATTGAACTAAGTAAATTGTTGGCATAGAGGGGGTTGGGCATTATTTTTGTCATACAGACATAGCTATCCCTCTAGTTAAATTAGGGTTTATTAAAAGAATAGTGCCTATCAACATTCTGGGTTAAATGAGAATGTCATTCAAAATATCAGTTTCCTAGTACAATAATTTCATGTTATGACGGTAACTCTCAACATTTGCATCTAAACCCTATTAAACCTTGGAATTTCATTCAAATCAATTACGAATAAATATGAACAAAATTTATTAAAAAAATTAGAACTGCACTACACTAATGTTTAACTTATAGGAACCTCCGTTCCCTTAATATAGATTCCTATTGCAAAAGTTTCATGCAGTTTTGGTGCATCTTAATTTTACATCAACACTTTACCCTAGTGATTTCAGCTCAAAAAGCCAAGTCCAAAACAGGTCAAACGTTGATGACAATTCAAATATTTATTTTTTTCTGTTTAATACATCAATGTTTGACCCAACGGCAACCTCAATTCAAACTATCAACTTCCTAGTGCAAATAGTTCATGTGGTAGCAGTGCATCTAATTAGCCGCATCAAAACCTTAACATTGAGATTCCAGCCTAAAAATGTAAGTCAAAAAAGGTCAAACTTTGATAACAAGAGGGCCTGAAGGCATTGCTATCGCTCACCTATTGCATTGTAACCGGAGAGCTTTATATTTCTGTTTCACCCATTTTAATCTAAATCTAAATCGTACTCATTTGAACTATTATAGTCATATACAATCTGAGAACGATTGAGATAAATTGGATAAAAATGTTACTTCTAGAGTGTAAACATTGTTAAAATGTCATTTACATCCCTATCTACATGAAGTAATTAACCATTCAGTATAAACAACACTTTGCAACCAATTTGGATCTAGATAAGACTCCATTAAGTGACTTAACCCCTTCACTGACTTACCCTGTGTACAATATAGATTTTCAACAGTTTCGATCCTGATAACGTGCCATATAACGAGGCATTTGATCAGGATTTGAGAAATGAAAGCAGTCGAAAACTGTTTAAATGTAATGATATCATGGTAGTTGAATGGATTAATTTGACCTGGTCTGGACCAACATTGCTTAATACAAACAGTGTTATTATATGCCTGTGTCTGGCCAGGTTCTAAATAGTTCGTCACAAGGATCATGTTTCTCTTGTAAGATAGCATAATTCTGCCCGGGCGGCATCTATAGTTTAGACCCCTTTGGTACACCATACATACATGAACACATGTTTGATGTCGCTCGAGGGAGATTGTGTACTCTTACAATTTTAGTGCATATACAGATTTTGTCCCTAATGATTAATTGTATACCTGTACTGGTTTCGGAAACAGTTTTGTTGTTAGTTTTATTTCATTTGTTATTTGTCCGCAACACCTTCCGACGCATTGAGATAACTAGTTAATACTATGCGATATTTTACAACAAAGTATTGTTTTTATCATTTTAATACTTGAAAACTTTACAGCTATTTTCCCCAAGAGAAATAGCCGTGTATTTCTTAGATCTTATAATCCAAACGACTGCAATAGTACAATCGATCGGCAACCCGAGCAGAATAATGAATCCGTTATTGTGAGTAATGCAGTGGTACAGTTCGAATGTTTTATATACAGCATCACACACTGTGTACTGAACAGCTTACCAATAAACAACAGACGATCTACATGGGTAATTTAGGACCGTAAACAATTAAAAATAGGACACCCTGTTGTCTTTCTGTTATTATCCTAAACTCTTAATTGATTTCTTTTATCACCTTTTTGTCCAAAAGATTAAAACTGAAAGGTAATTGCTCATTGTGATAATCCTGTCGGGATATACACTGTTTGCCAAGGGCAATTTATTCAAAGTCTAAGGATCATTTAGGTTCATTTTCTATTTTCTTTGTACTCTTACTCATCTGAAATCTCGTACATGATTTTTCATAAAATGTATTGCTTAATGTCATACTTTTAGTAAAAGGTAAATACCATTGTACCCTGATATTATATAGGTATTTAGAAATGAACACCTACGAACGTGAAATAACTTGCAACTGGCAACTAATATTGATTTCAGCGACAGTTGCGTTCTACCTTAGGCATTGTTACGTTTTTATAGCAATTCAATTTATGGCGAATTCTTATCAGAGTAATTTGGATACAGAAATAACAGTTTCTGTCGAACAAGAGGTTAGCTAGTGACAAAATAATGTACAGCCTTCCGTGTTACTTTTTACGCATGCATCGATTTAGTTGATTTAAACATTACCTACACAATCCTGCAATAACTACCACCAGGTAACATAGAAAAAATCCGAAATATCCTCAAAACTGATGCTCGATTCACCGTAAGACAATTGGCTCGAATGACAAACTTGTCTTTAGCAAGAGTTCATGCAATTTTGAAGAAACACCTAAAAGTTAGAAAGATAAATGCAAGATGGATACCACATTTGTTAACGGGTGAGCAGTTTCCAACCGAATATAGGCCACTAAAAATGCCAGACGCCCAAGTATGGCCAAAGGAATACGAACGGTAAAGAAGGTTTTGTATGCTATTTTTTCACTAATAAGGGTCCAGCTATTCAAATCCCGGTGCCAAAAGGCAGAACGGTCCCAGGCAAGTACTATAAAAACGTTGTTCTGAGAAAATTGAAGAACTACTACAAAAGTCGCCGCCCAAAACAGAACTTAAGTATGTCCGACTTTTGCATGATAATGCACCCGCTCACAAGGCACGTGTTGTGACTGACCTTTTGGAGTCAGAGAAGGTTACCGTCCTTCCGTACCCTCCGTATTCGCCAGACTTGGCCCCCTGCGACTATTTTCTCTTTCCAAAACTTAAATATCATTTATCTGGAAGGATATACAATTCGAGAAATGCCCTTGGATCTGCTGTTTATCAGTGTTTGATGGATGTCCCCATTGAAGAGTATGAAAAATGCTTCCAAATATGGATTGACCGGCTAGTAAGGTGTGTTCTGGCTGGCGGAGAGTATTTTGAAGGGCAGAGCAAATTAAAATGAACAAAAGAACTTCCGCTATATGAGCACCGATGCAAGTGACATTAATTTTGGAACACCCCTCGTATGCATTTTCAAAACCTATTTGTGAAACGTATTAGATTTTTCCTCAAAAAAGATTATGATCCAACTATATTGCTGCGCACTTCACGTTTGGTTATCGATCAATCTACAATTGATAACTATGCTTTCCTCTTGGGTTGTACGACGACAGACAGGGCTTAGCACTACATGATGATGTATCTCTAAAACCGTCCTTAACCGGGAGAGGTATGTCGGATTTTCGTACTTTGTTTTGTCTCTCCCTCTCTGTCGTACCCTAAACCCATCCATGTCTTACAGTTACTCGTGACTACAGACTAGTCGCTTGAGTACAATTTGACCGTTGCCATAGTGGTTTATTTTTAACACGGGCTTGAATGTTTAATTCTTTCCCATGTTACTAATAATCTTGTCATAGAAATTTTGTTAGATGTTTTACATGTATTTACTTACTGTGCTGGCGGTCTTTTTGATTGCAAGGTTGTGGAACAGGGTTTATATGTTATGTACACTGTTCGTCTTTATAGGTGAATATAGGAGATAAGAGTGAGGTTGGGCGCCCTTAAACCCAGGTTTAACCCCCCAGTGGTTGTTAATGATTAATTTACAATTAATTATTGATTGCTGCTGACCGTACCAAGGCGGGCTCCTATATTCACTTTGCTTTATGTTTGTCTTGCGTGTTGTTTTCTATTTAGTGTGTATATGAAGGAATGGGATTGCGTGTGTGCGCGTGTGTGTGTTTGTTATGGCATGACTGTGTGTGTGTTCTTCTTGAGAGGTGGGTGTATTATTTGTGTTGCGTTTCCTGCTTGAGTCTTTCGTATTAATTGGGTCACCCCTTACAGTCATGAGACATCATATAGCTATTATTAATCCACCCACTAAAAAACACTTTTTTTTTGTTTGGTCACTTTGAGACAGTGGTGAATTTCTTCCTCTGTTTTACCCCATGTACAACACGGGCTATTGAAAATGGAGACAGGTTTATCTCTCATTACAATTTTTCTGTGAATATTATAAAACAGTTTTATCTCTCATGACTTTTGTCAAAGGGGTGTTGTGCACGGTACAGGTAGGCGTATCTCCATATTGATAGCCCTGCTGGCAACATCACATTTGACATCACGTTCCCGAAGACGCTGTTGTCACCTATCCTCAGCATGCGGATGGTCGACTCTGTCCTCTCGTATTCTCGCCGCAAATCCACTACCCCTGGAGCGTCTGTACTGTATTTGATGTAAATGTACTGATTATTCTTTAACAAAACCGAAAAACTTATCATAGGCTCAATGATAAGAGTAGGGGTGAAATCAGCTATTTAAAATTATTTGCATGTTTTGCAAAACTATTGGACTGTAAATACATGTACGTTTGACATATAGGACAAACAGTCTAACTTAGCTACTGATCTGGAGTCAAACTGTTCACACGTATATGTACAGGACATAGTTTTATTTTACTTCCAAAGGTAAGCTATTCACTACATGTAACTACACAGTTTATACCTAGACCAATCTGTGTTTTATACTTATACAGCATTACCGGAATCAAAGATTAAACATATTTAAGTAGAAATCATTTTTTCCGCTTTTACCTGGGTAGTTATCAGCGTGTTGAGCACCTGTTGGATCATCCTTGGTATACTCCTCCAATAATAAGTGAAGCATGTAAATAACGGCATTAGATCCATTGTCATTCAACCATCCTTTCCGATCGTCTCTTGATCGCCCAGGAGTAAATTAATGTGCTTTGGGATTCCGTCAAATCGCACACCATATAGTGTAAGTTACACGTTATTTCAGCCGGATTTACGGGCTTGTATGACGGTTTTGGATCCCGCTTTGCCTAAGCGTGTACAAATTTGTGCAACTGGCCGAAATGCCCTAAAACGAATTAAGTCATATCAATTCTAGATCAAATGCAATAAGGAAAACATTCATAATCTGACAAAGCTCTACTTTCTTTTCCTAGCCTATGTTCTGTACTAACAAAGCCATAGTACTCGTTACGTTGTGCCATTACCTGAACAAATATTTTGTTTTTAACCCTTATCGTGTCGATAAAAATGTAGCCTATGCTAAATGTTTAGTCTTCTTAAATTTAAAATATGCTTCATAGTCGCTGAAACTATTTAAAAAAGTGTTGCCCGAGAGTCAAACAGCTAGGATTTGGATGAAATTGTGAGTTACTTGGCGTTTCATCCGGATCTATACAGATTAAGTAACTATGTGACTATTGTCAAATTCGACAGGGCATGGTTACTTATAGTAATTAGATATATTGTGTTTGCTTTTTTGTACATAAAATAATGTACTTATCATCATTGCTAGTATGCTCACTTCACTGTCTCCGTCCAATTCGAATATTTATTCTAGACTCTTTGTCTTACCGGTAAACAATTGAGTTGAACAGTTAAAACAGATCGACCTAATCAAGTGTGTACAACACAAAAATATGGCATAACCGCAAAGCGCCTTTAACTGACGATGTCGTCGAATGCAATAAGCAATCTTTTACCAAAGTATATAAGGTGATAATGAGGTAGATCTATATACACATGGAGACGAAATAATATAAAGGCATACACACATAAAAATTAGATAACACATTGACATAAATGTAGGTAGACAAACAGGTCCTCTTTTCTAATACGGATAGATTGAGTAAGGAAAACACTTTATTTACAATACTTGCAGACTCGAATATATATTACAAACATATAGTCAAGAAACATGTATTTATCAACCATCAAAAAAGTGCCCATGAGTGTCTGCTGTTGACGGCACACTTTGGACTAAATAGTCTTAAACGATTAACTATGGTAAAACATTAGTGTGTTCAAGAAGCGTACCATGACTACAGAATGAGTATGTGGTTACAAGTGTTGTTTATAAGCGTGTCAGTTACTTTAATACAGCAATTCGTCAGTTACTACAATACACTAAAATGTCAGTTGTTGTACTACAAACTCATGGAAGTATAAAGTTATCTCAAGTACCCAAACACTTGAAATTATTATATTACCTATTTATTCATGGTAGTTTAGTTATTTTATATCTTAGTTAAGTTCTTTATTATCTTAAAACGTTAGTTATATCATACTAGTATATGTGATTATAAATCTCATAGTAGATTTTGTATAACAATACCGTACACCAAAATGTCGTATATTATTGGTAGAATGTGAGAAGTTACAACATGCACCAATAGTAGCAGCTCAGTAAAACCTCTCTATTACGACAACTGAATTGTTTTAATCAGCATGTGTTTACGACAAGTGACTTCGAATCCCAGTAGGGTCGTTCGGATTTTTCATGTGGGGAACACTACCAGCTGGCTTGCGGAAGGTCGGTGGTTCAACCCAGCTGCCAATTTGTGTCTGAAACAGTGCAAAAAGGGCATCTGGGGGTCTTCCTTCACCTGTAATTAGCTTGACTTTGCGATGTGACTGAAATACTGTTAAAAGCGACGTGAAATCATAACAAATCAAACAAGTGGCTTCATAAATAAAGATGCCAGTAAAACAGAAGGCCCCTTTAGAAGCATGACATCTGTATTTGTGAAATCAATTAGTCTTCAATTTAGTGGTCGTAATAGTGATGTTTTACTGTACCAGACTATTACAGTCAATAAATAACTGTTTTCAATGAAAATGTTTATAAAGAAACAGAGCCTCGCTTAACATTTCTTAATGCAAAAAATACTTAAAGCTGGAAATTATTATAAGACGTTTTTGGCATTCTGGAATATTCTCAGTTTAGTATTTACTTGTTGTGAAAATATGCCACGTTGACATCCTGTTTACACAAACCCAGTGTGTGCATATTTTATAACACTTCTGCATAACTGCATCCTGAATTAAATATAATCAAACGAAAAGTTATTTGGCTAACCACTTTTTTAAACAATTACTACCGTTTACATATCATCGACTATTGATTTATCCGAAATAGTCATGACACCTTTATTTCTGGTCATAAATCATGGAACTTATCAACCTGTTAAAATAGACAGACAGATAAATAATTCATAGTTCGTTCTTAGCTAGGAAATGGATGATTGCCCTAATTAATGTATTTAAATCGTAATGTTACAACAACTTTTATCAATTCTCATCAACGTATCCCTTGGAATTGTCGAACTTAAGGTTTATTCTTGATAATGATAACATACTTGTGATTTCCTACTCTGATTATCGATAGAATTCTCTGGTTCTTTTAGATGCCAAGTGTAAAGCACTGATACATCGGACCTCGGTTTATAATGTCTCATCCGAAGGATTTCGTCCGGCGGGGGATCGAAATTAAGACCATTGACGTCGTGATCGAGCGGTTTACTCATCGACTACGTCCACCGGTTTATGTCCGTTCTTTGGAGGGAGTTGTTATAGGGAGAGGGAATAGGCCTAACATTTCAAACAGCTTGAATCTAGATCAGACGCCGCTAAATGCGGCGTCTGATTTGTATTTAAGCTGTTTGTCCTTCGTCATTATGTGTTTTCTGTCAAAATGTCATTTACAAATGTATGTAAGAAAACAGCAGACAACACGTCTAAGCAGACGATATTGCAGCAGTGCAATCATTAGACATACTTGTTTTGGGAACAGCGGCAAATGTCGTTGCAAGGAGGGAATCCTTGGTCGGAGGGCCGTTGCAACTTTCTATAAAGCAAAAAATAAATGCAGTATTTATGTGACGCTGATAATTTAGAATACAACAGTGGGTACTTTCTTTTTTGGCTGGTATATACAAGTATTAGAGATCAATTTCTTTAATTCTGTTTCCAGATTTTAAAAACGATCGTGGGTAAACCCCATTGAAGGCCATGCCTGATTTCATATTAGCACATACTGTTGTGTTGTATTGAATCCACATGGATACGCTATTGTCCTAATAACGACTTTGTTCCGTACATTTAGCACAAAATCAGCATGCTGATGGATGAACTATCATCTAAACAGGAGTAGCTAAAGCATACGCAATAATACTAAGAGGACTTAATGTGACATACATTTAGAAAATTAAACGGAAAACTATGATGCCAACATCAGATTTGTTATGAACCTGTGAACGAAGATGTAAAAGTACACCGAATTGATCTGATGATATACGATAGTTTTTTTTCCAACGAAAACATTTGTATTGCAGACATCGATGACTACTGCAACTGATGATTTACTTGTCCAGACTTCAAACTACTTGACATCGTAATTGATAACAATTGTATACATTTCTGGTTAACGACAAACTGTGGTACAAGTATTAATATTACATTGATAGGATTATAGTGTTAAGGCATCAGCCATACATGACTAGTTAACAATACAACACATTTAACCCTTTCACTCCCAAATTGTTCTTGATTTTTTTACCCCATCACCGTTTCATTGTCGTCTGCTTCAGTTTAGTTGTCTGCAATGTCGTTTCAAAGTTAAAGAATAATGCTGTATGTCTGAAGAAATTTCAAAACGAGTGTCAAACAGTGTGGAACCTGATCAGACACCGCGTAACGCAGCGTCTGATCAGGATCAAAACTTTTTGCAACGTGCTTTTAAGCGTCATTGAGAGTGAAAGAGTTAATGCTACAATGTAGGCCCGTGGCTATTTCACATTAGGAACATGTTGTTTGTACACTGATGGATTTCCGAGCATACATGTAGTTTGTTTAATTTACCTTTAGTGTATATGGCATTGTTCTTGCCTTTAGAAAGAAAGAATAAGATGTCATGAAATTGAAGTAGTGTGATCAGACAAATTACATGTGGTTTGAGATATAAGTTGATTTCCATGTGAATCGATTTGTATTTAATGTTTTGAAGATTCCATGTAACACATGATTACGAAGATAAGGCGTCTCGGTTAAAGTTGAGAAAATCAGAATATGCGAAAAACCATATTAATAACAACGAAAATTACCAAGTTATAGTCTTTTTAAAGCTCAAACGACCGTTCAGCCAAAAGTATTTTCAGTCCTCTGATCATTGTCTTACCGTACCTACAGTTTTGAGCACTGCTATATTATGGTACGTAGGCAGCCGCAGTATCATACCAGACCCTTTACAGGAACCCATTGTAAATCAGTGGTGCATTGTTTGCTCAAGAACATTCCTGTACATCATTGAGAATTTGGAAATATCCCTTAGGCAGGCCCCGCAACGGCGGATACTCGAACTGATAAACCCCGGTATTGAGAGTAAGTGTGCCAGATTAGGCGAGAGAAGATTTTAATATAATATCTGCCATTTCGTTCATAAGTAGATGCTTAAGCGACACGCCTACATACAGCAAACATACCGTTGGTATCTATAGAGTTAATGCAGGGTAAGAGTAACGAAACTATTTTTAACTAGATTTTGCTCTCCTTTGTCCTATTAGTCATACGTGGAGCTATATAAACGTTTTGGAATCTTGGGAATATATTAGAATAATACGGCGTATTTTTACGTCCAAACATGTTTGACAGCTTCATTCGTTGTTGGCAGCAACATTACCATGTGTCAGACAGATTTCTCATAAACCACTGAGTAGCCTTCTGGTTTGGTAAACATACTTCGATTTGCCTTACAAATACGTTCTTATATAATGCCCCTGTTATAGTTTTAACAGTTGGGCACCATAAAAATACAAACACAATGAACCTTTGACATAATTTGTCTGCTTAGACTTGCCATAGCCATCTTTTGTTAAAAAAGCTACGAGCTATGCATCCTAACCCTTTCATTGCCAACCTTTTCGTGTGTTTTTACCCCTTCTCCGTTTTATTGGCGTCTGCTTCAATATTGTTGTCTTTTGCAATGTCGTTTCAAAGTAAAAAAAACAACTCATTATGACTGGAGAAATTTCTAAAAGTTTTGCGGCGTCTGATAAGGATCCAAACTGTTTTAAACGCACTTTTAAGCGTCATTAAGAAAAAAAGGGTTAATGAGGTACACAGTCTCCATATATGAGTTTCCAGATTACTGTAATACCTTTTAATTTGAAAATCATATCATAGTTTTATTAACTTTGTCTTTCATATACCGATTTAAGTCAAGTTGATTTTAAGCTTTTCTTTCCATTTTCGCCTATGTGGGATAGAGATTTTCTCTATGGGAATCACTCAATTCGTCCTTTAGTATTTGCCCAGCTTAACCACAAGCGCTGCATGACGCGGGTAACTAAATGACGTCATTCCTGATGACGTTACTATAAACGACCTCATGGTTTGGCGAAACAAGTGCACACAAACTGCAATTAATTCGTTATTTGTATCATGTGTCATTGATTTAAATGTAAGAACAAAATCTACTATTCGTTTTGATGATGTATGGTAGGAATTTCTCACATAACTACCCTTGTTTTCTATAGCGAACAACGATAACGAATATCCTTATCTCCAACATGTGTAATATAACTTTGATGACGTCACTATAACGTTACTATTTATAACGGCGTTTTGACGTCACCGGGGTACCAAGAAAATGCATATTGCTTAAAAATAGCTTAAATCGTTGGTAATGTGAGAAAAAGAATCTGTCACTCGTCGATGTTTAAGACAAGCTGATTAAAAAACTCGTCTAGAATAGAAAACCTTTCAATTCTAGACTCGTTTAAGATCAGCTTGTCTTAAACATCGACTCATGACAGATCCTATATGTCTCGCCCTCGGGTCAGAAAGTTCACGCATGAATATTCCGACCCTCGGGGGAGACATTTCTATCCTACATTAACTTACAGGATGGATTCTTATAATATTTCTATGTTGGTGATAAAAGCTCTTGGATGGGTACAATTATTTATTGTACAATATATAACAGGACAAGTTAAGGTTTATTTGTGTCTTGAGAAAAACCAATTATGGGTAAATTCAAAAGTAAAACCTTTCTATTATGACAAATAAAAAGAAAACTTATTGACTGCATAAAGGTGGTATCTAAATGTAGCGTTATAGTTTACATATACTTTGCTTTAAGCAGTCACCTTTACTATATCGTTGCTACTCAGTCCACAAATTCTGATGTGAAAGAGGGATTAGCTATAACATTTATATCAATTAATTGTGGATTTGATATGCATAAAGTGTACATGGATTTGGATTTGTTATGATTTTACGTCGCCTTTAACATTATTTCAGTTATATCACGACGTCCAGCTAATTACAGGTGGATGAAGACCCTAGAAGCTCTTTATGCACTGTTTCAGTCACAAATCGACAACTTGGTAGAACCACCGAGATTCCGCAAGCCAGCTGGAAGGCTTCCCCACATGACAATTCCGAATGTCCAGACCGGGATTCGAAACCACAGCGGTTGGGAGTTTAGTGATGTTAGTCATAGTGACTGTACCACTAGGCCACGGAGGCTCCCTCAACAGTACATGATCTATATAAATGAATATACATGGCAAAGTTAAAACGTAGGATAATGAACGCATTCGATGACTAAATAAGCACTCGACGAAGTCGTATACTTCATAGTTTAACTCTTTCACTGCCATCGGCACCAAAAGGCGATTTTACAAACACTTTGGAGCCTTATCAGTGCTACATCTAATTTAAAAAATATTACAGAAGGCACTACTAATGCAGACGATATTTTGGTAGTAAGAGGGTTAAAGAAGACAATCTGACGTAACAGTAAAATAGTTACCCTCTATTTGTAGACGCACAATAACCAAAGGGTGCAATTCAAAGCCTGCGGCGTCTGTTACGTTATATATTGTAGTTTTAAGTATACTGTTTGCCAGAAGTAAGGCAGAGGCAAGTTTATTAAAAATGTGTTTACGAGCATTGTGCATCTCAGACTGTGTTATAGTAGAAAATTGGACACCTTGACATTAATGCTTCTTATTAATTTGATTCAAATATTTCGTCCGTTTGCTGCTAATACTAATAATCAATATTTTGACCGTAACGTTTTTTTCTGCTAACAAGAGGATGACCCGTTCTTTTGAGAAACATTGAGAAGTGTTTTAGATATGAATTTATATTTTATAAATGGCATTTGCTAGGATAGTTATGGAAAGTTAAAATATCGGTAACCCGGTGAATGGCAAACCACAAACATGATAACATATCTGTTGTGGGTTTGGTAAAGTCCTAGAATGGCATGTTTCTGATACTTATTTCATTTGATAGACTGATGCATTAATAAACAAATGCAAATCAGAAAACTGAAATTATTCGAGAGACGCACGTCAGTACTAGTGTTTAAACCTTTTAAGCTCAATCTCATACTGTTATCTTCCAAGGATTAAATACATAATATAGTCATTGGAACGGCTACCTATTAACCGTACACGCCTTGGGAATACTGATAACGACAAGCATTTAGAACTATCATCAGTTCTAAATGACTGGAGTTAAAACACCAATTTCTCTCGGGTATTGAGTGGATGCTATTTCTGTCCAATCGATGAAATGATCGTGCGGATTTGTTCGTTAGTTTGTATCTGTTGTTGTCATATTTTATTTCAAACCCTCGTAAAACGCGTCCACTAGGTATTAATCAACTTGATTGTATATAATATCAAAAATGGAAAACATTAAAACCATTTTCAGGGGATAGGTTACACACACATAAGGCGCATTCTGCTTTACCTTAAACCTACATTAAGCTACCATAGAATATAGAAATTAGCTATTATCATAATATTCATAACTATATAAATTGAAACGATTTTAACAGTAGGGGAATAAAAAAGGCTTAAAAAACATTTTATGGGGTAATGGGTTAAAGATGAAAAAAATGAAATGGAAATGCAATGTATTGGCATGTGGAAATATGGCTTTTGAAAATGTTAAACATTATATTGAATCTGGCCAACAAAGTTCTTTAAACTGATCAAAAGCATAATGTCACTGCCTCTTATTTGGCTCTGCGATGTTGAAGTTGACTTCATTAATATCTTACAAAACTTATATTACTATAATATTAACACTATATGCATTATATTTTTTGACACTGGAGTTGTGCATTCAAAAGCGCTTCACATCAAATTATATAAATGTACATACACAACGAAAAAAAAATACATTTACAACAAACGTTGATGCACTATGGATTTACACGGAAACATGGATACTCTTACAATATTGAAACCAAATTATAAAAGTTATCTCGATGATTAAAATAATTATAAGATCACTGGCATGATTAAAAGCAGTGATTTAAAAGTCAGTGTTGTCCTACATGATCTATAGCTGGAATTTACCCTTCATCTATGGAGAAACATGCCCAAGAAAAATGCCTCATACCCGTATCCAACTGGTTTCAACGAGATCAGAGTCATAATTCCTAGTCACGATCCACTAGACAAGTAACGGGTTAATGGTACAGTCCTTAT
Source organism: Gari tellinella (assembly GCA_922989275.2). Lineage (NCBI taxonomy): Eukaryota > Metazoa > Mollusca > Bivalvia > Cardiida > Psammobiidae > Gari > Gari tellinella. Next base: position 80,263,397 of record OV277867.1, on the reverse strand, counting down.
TTAGACCCACAATATCCATAGGAAGAATATAGTCTGGAGGTAGCTGTCATCTATTCCCTCAAACACACACTCTCGTAACATACATAATATATTTACTCCGAATCTCCCCTAAACGGTCGCATGTCTTTCAAACCAGAACAAGGCCATAGCGTATTATAAGACGCTTTCAGACAGGTGTTTTTCGGTTATGTCAGAATAAGTAGACCAGAAAAAGGAGATTGATCACATTAGTGGCGCCCTTAAAGCATGTCGTTATCCACAATGGACCAATAAAAAGGTGAAAAATCAGGTAGAAAACAAGAAGAGAGACAAAGGAAGTTCAAAGGATAAAAACAGTAGAAAGTGTATGCGGCTATTCAATATGTAAAATTGTATCGATGGCGTTGGCCAGGGAATTTCGTTAACAAGATAATAGTGGGATATGAGGCCCCTATATTTGCGAGTTATATTAAAGAGATAGTAGGAAATTTCTAAAAGTGATTGTTTACCTTTTTAGTGCATTTCGTTTGCGTTTAAATCGAAAAAAATAATGTATTGTCAACTGCACATTACGCATATTAAATACATTTATCCGTATCTCGAACAGGCTGTATGGAAATTATCGAGTACTATGATATCCCATTTTCAGTTTTAGAATGTTCCAATCTAAACATTAATCCGCCATGTCCGTAAAAAACACTAAGCAACTCGTGTGTTTAGTTTTGACTTTTTTAACCTATTTCATGAAAATGATTCGATCCTCGCCAAAGGCACCCAACATTTTTATCGCATTTTAAAAAATAAACTCTTAATACATGGCCTTTCACTGTCGATTACGTATCATGCCTCAGATGCAAGTGTAGCCGGGTTGAGTTGATGTTTAAATGGTGATAGTGTTGTGTAAGCGGCACGGATTGCTCGGACGTGAGAGAACTCGCCCTGTAACTCGCATAGTGTTTTTTAGGGAATGCATTGGATACGTTTTGTGTTAATGAAGGGATGGGAAAGAAAACTTGGTCACAGTGCCATACAAAAGTATAACCATTTTTTCTTTTCAAACCTCCAGGAACATAATAAATATCCGAATTATTTGATTTGCTTAAATGTCACTCCTGAATTTATGAAATAAATAAAATAGAGGCTCTGACACAGCTGTTCATTATTTAATATTTTACGCTTTATATAATTATGTTTACCCTCTAAACGCGTCTTCGCTTTGTAGTAACGTCATTGTCAATTACGCCATTTGGCGTCCTGTTTCATTCAGCGAATATGGAAAGCATTTAAATTAAGAGAAAGTAGTCCCAACAAGGCGTGGCCTGGTTCTTGTGCATGGAGTGTTGTTTATGTATTGATTTAGGGCGAATCAATTTATAGATGTGTTGGGTTGTAGCCGGATTGAGTTTATAGTTAAACAGTGGCAGATATGTGGTAGCGGTCCGAATAGCTCAGACGAGGGAGCACTGGCCCTGTAAGCGAACCCTGGTCCTACTGCATATTTGTCTCGCCATGTTACGTAACATATTAAACAGAACCAACACTACCAGTGTTTTAAAGCAACTGGTCAAAATTCATTCAACATTTCAAACGACGTCTTCTGTGGTATGATTTAATGTTTTGCGATTACGATGCATAAGTTGGCAACAATAGGCAATTTTGAAATAAATATGTTAAACTGTGTGTTTTAAAGTAACCTTTACCTTTCAGAAATTTAGGACTGTATTGAGCTTGTATACAATGAAACCCCGCTAAACCGGACATGTGTGGGGACAACAAAAATGTCCGGTTTAAAGGAGTTTCCGGTTTAGAGGGGTTTTAACTTGTTTCTAGTATGGAAGATAGCTGACTACTGCATTCTGCTTTACTTCAACCTGCTTTAAGCTATCATCTGCTAGAATGTACAAACTATTTTCGTCAGTGTAAGAAAAAACCAAAGACATAATAAGGCGTGTTGATGGTGTTATGGGTAAAAATAAAAAGGATTGGAAACGGGACCAAAGCTTTTGTCCGGTTTAGAGAGGATTCCGGTATTTAGAGGTTCCGGTTTAAAGGATTTCACTGTATTGTACTTTGCAGGTTAAGCTGTATCAGTCATAGCTCGAGTAATGCATTTATCTTAAAACAAACTTATGTGATGCTTATCAAGCTATATTTGATGACACAAACCATAACACAGGAACATCCTTGGTTTTATTAGGCATTTTGACTCAGTAGTGAAAGACATTATATAGGTATGTCTCGTTATTGTTAATGTTGGTCTTATTGTGCCTTACCCGTATAGTTTTCAACAGGGAATTATATTAGTAGTACATACCGCTTTCAAGCACTTGGACACACGATTTTATACAAAGGTAACTGCTCGTATACCAAGAACATAACTAATTAATCGCTTTCACAGGTTTGTTATAATATTTGCATGTGCCATATGTTTAAACACAACTATGTACATTACTGATATGCTTTCGTCGATTCTGCATGACTCAATAGTAATATGACCGTGCAGCACGTGTCATGAACAAACTAATAATATGGTTTAAATTCAAACAAACACACACAGTAACGCTACATAGGTGACGGCTCATCGGTTCTACCCTAGTTGAAATTCATAAATATATACTTTGTTAATAATGTATGTTTTATGCTAGACTAGAACAAAGGCATCGGCCTATATCAAGAGTACACACTACTCTACTGTTCATTACAATTCGGATTTAACGACTATACACTGGACAGTGTCGGCTTGGTCTTATTTCCAAATGAGCAAAGTGCCTTTTTCTATAAGCTGTTTTTACCAAACGGCGGGGCATTGTTGTTTTATTTATTCGTGATGCTTACGTATTAGGAAATTAATACTTGTAGGCGTATCCACTAGTAAGGCAAGGATACACAAAGACTAATGGTGAGTGTGAGTTAATTCTCATGCACGGTATGCTGATATAGAATGCTTCATATAATTAGTGTTTGCTCTCGTCATTAAACAGCCATTGGTCGTACAGCAAAAATGGCATTTACTTGTCTATGTAAGATTAGAAACGTAGTTTAACTTTTAACATATTCACTATTAATGACGCCAAAAGGCGGGCTTTTAAACAGTTTTAATCTTGATCAGACGCCGCATAACTCGGCGTCTGAATAGGATTCAAAATATTTGATACTCGTTTCATAATGTTGTCAATCATACAGCCTCAAATCTACTATATGAAAGCAGACGACGATATGGTGATGGCGTAAACATATCAGTAAATATTTGACCCTAGAGGGGTTAAAAAAGTTCCACTGAATCTCATGAATGTTTTTCCTTGATAATTTAATCTTATTCCAGCGGCTTCATTGAACATCCTAGCGCAAGTCGTGCCTGGTCAATTGCGGTAATTGGTGTTTTGTTATTCTATTATTGTATTATATTAGCTTTAGTTTCTCCTTAAACATTGATTTGGTTATTATTGTCTATTTTTAATCCAACCACAACACGCACACATATATATTTCAACCATTACGAGCCTTGGGCCCGTTTTACTAAACAACTTACGCAAATTTTTTGCGTAAGTCAAAATCGTTTTACTCTTATTTTTCTATCATACACGTTTGCAAACAGCAAATAGCCAGATCAGAGGACGCGCTAAAAGCGCGTCCTCTGATCTGGCTATTTTCTGTTTGTAGCAAGTGATACTAAAAACTATAAATTAAAATTTAAAAGTTTGACTTACGCAAAATGTTTGCGTAAGTAGTTTAGTAAAACGGGCCCCTTGTCTGCTAATACGCTCGACATCTGGTGCTCAATAAACACGCCTTAGTATACATCTGATCATATACACCTTTACATGCTGTGGTATATTGTGTACTTATTGATTGCATTGTATTGACATCTACATCGTATGATAATAACTGTACATCGAAGTGCAAACGGACTGTTGATTCTTGAAGTAATATATGTCCTAAATGAAAAATTGATTCTACAAACTTATAGTTTTCTGCCATGTATATAAGAAACTAAAGTTATTATTACAGACCTAAATCTTGATACGTTTACTCAGCTTGTATAGTACATTACATGATCATTAAATGATCTGCGAGGAACGTGGTAGGCATTGGCAAAATATATACATACTTTTATTTTATTCCCATAAAGCATAGTTGTAGAGGAAATAATAATTAATTATGAGTATGAGTGTCAGTCTTCCTTTCCGTGCATGGTTGAGTGTGTATGTCAGTCTCCTTCTTATCCGGTGAACACGTCTTATACTACATCAACTTAGAAATCCAGCTCTGGTTTATGTGAATATTTCCGGAAAGGGGCGTGTCTGAAACCATTTTCCGGTCAGAATGAATTTTTTTTTTAATTATTTCCCGTTTCCTCAATTATAAAAACATTTTGTCCGGAACATAACTGTTATTCTTATACAATATTTACTAGATGTCTGAAATGTATTGTATGAATATATCTTGGCATGACAAGTCATGGTGGCATTGACCGTTACTATTATCTTCATGTACAGAACAAAGAATCTTCCGAAGAATTATAACTATCATCCTATCAAACTGAAAATGTTGAGTTTCATGATCCGGTCACTGTATCGGTGAAACTGACATTCATTTTTGATTACCATTATGTATTCTGCGGCACAGATTTCCTACTATATAATAACTAGGGATACTAAGAATGTGTGAGTTTACAATAAGGGATAGCGGGTGCCGTTTACCAGTTCAAAATTATGTGAACGAGCAACACAATACAAAGATTGAAGTGTCAACATACCTTAAATAAATAATTGGAATAAGGTTTAAAAATTAAAGTTGAATGAGGAATCAATTAAGCGTCTGTTGACAATGTATTCGGTTACTATATAATTATCTTTAAATGGAAAAGCATGACTTAATAATTATGTAAACTGTACGTACTGTCATTTATTTGCTTTAATACTTTCTGAGTAAACATGCCGTCTGCAGACAAAACACATTGTTACAAGTGATTGGGTAAAGCATGTCTCTATGTTAAAATATATTGAATTAGAGTAAAGTTCAATCGAGAACAAAACCGTTTACATATTTCAAACATATATCTATGCGGAATAAGTGTAACGCCACTTGTATTTCCGATCAATATATTGCCGCAGTAAAGGACACCAATCCGTTCTGTTTTAATACTCTCCTGCAAACATTGAATGGGAATATCATAGCTTCCTAGCATTATGAAGCACAAAACGTTAAGTCATTTACCCGGACAATGAAAAATGGAATTAAGTTTTTTGTCGCCCATTTCCTTTTATGATATTGAGAAATTGCATTAAGGACATTAATGTTAGAAAATAAGATTATTAGAATATAAATAACTCGTGCATTGTCCAATCCATTTTATGTATTGATAAACAAGAACTAGGTCACAGCAAATGACGGTTGCAAAAAAAACTTTTATTGACATTGGAATACATTTTGTTCTTGTGTGTAGACCAGAATACAATACAATAATGTACACCACTTGAAAATGGTTAACGAAACCCAGCAATCCCAAAAACTATTCGCACCTTACACTGATATAGGAAGAAAATATGCTATGGGTGACAACCGTTTTATAATTGTTGACATGGTCATAGTAAGTTGAAAATTTCACGATACACTGCGCAATGCCAACATGTATTAACACGTGAACTTTGGTTTTCGCTGTTGATTCAATGTCAAGCAATATTCTACTATTTATGTAGAAGGTGATCTTAAATGTATACGAGAAAAAAACCACTATCTCAAGATGTTCTGACACGAAACAAGTTTTTACTATTATCGAGGTTAAAGATCAATGACAAACGCACATTGCAATGTTTAATGGTACTGCGCTATCCAAGGATACATGCGGTACAAACAATATGTCCCGGACAAGCTTTTTCATAATTCAGGGCGTATAGAAGGGCAAGTGCACAATTATATTACTGTATCGACTCAAACCATTATTTGGGAGCATAGCAGCAAAGTATAAATGTTTATAAATATACTGCCATAATTATTGTTTTGAACGTTAATAATTATATGACTAAAGTCTTGATTTTCCTGAAGTCTAACTGAAATGATTTACATAATACATTGTACCAATCAGGGTTAATTTGAACCAAAGTGAGCGACTTGCAATCCCTATAAATGTGGGCATTCTAGTATAAAGTATTTTATGAAACACATCATGCTGACTTTCATTGTTGTTCAGTAGGAGTGGATTTAAACATCATAAAACACATTTAAAGCATGAGTGAAAATTGTTAAACCAAAGCTAAATATAATTGTCTAATGTAACGCAGTATATTATAAAGCTTACAACTGTACTAGTATGTGAATACTTAGGGGAAATGTAGGTACAGAAATTGTAAAGTATATTTTGGGAAAAAGAGTCTACTTAGATCATTTTTAGAACATGGCGTACTCATCACAAACACTATTAGCAGATTGTGGGTTACGTTAAATGCAGACTAGTTGCGAACTTTGAAACAACATTTATTGTAGGAATTATTATCGATGTGGTGAGAGTATCGGGAAATTCTCCTACTTTTGTTGTAAAACAAATTCCATACTAGCGCTTTAGAGAAACATTTTTGATACGGACAGACATCATTTTTTCACGGTGGAACTTACACAAATGGAACACGTCATGCAATAAAATGGTGTTATTTCGTTACATATAATGAATAGACAGTAATTGAATAAGTTATAAACTACCAAAACACGTTTTGAATAGTAAATACATATTTCAAATCTTCACACTGTAAAACGTGTAAATAAACACCAGTCAAATTACAGTGGTTGACAATAAGCACCTGTTCTGAGAAGAGGTTGTTTGTTCTTCATAAAATGATTGCTTGGACCATACCGCCTTGAAACACCAAATCTATTTGCAGAACAAATAATTCGACTGCTAATAATTTAAAGGGCTTAGTAGCCTTACAATTACTAATAGTATCAATAATGTCGGACAGAAAACATTAATTATGTCGCAGACAATCATTTTTTGTATAAAGATACACTCGTAGAGGCGCTCTGTATTAAGCTGTTGCAGCGACCTACACTTCAGTAACGCAAACTCCAATTTCTACTAAATGTGTGTAATGTGTATACACATGTTGTGTACTCCTCTTCAACGTTAAACTTTACGACTGCTCATAGCTGTTCAATTTACACATTTCTAAATTAAAATGAAATACTTACTCAAGTAGCTATCATTTCCCTATGGAAGAAGCTATTGCAGTATTGAGAATATGTCAATTAAAGGACACAGTAAAACATCTTAGCTGATAAGTCACGTCATGTAATAGCCACATTACCGGTACGGGTATCCATACGGTGTTTAACCCTTCCCCCCCATAGAATCGCCTTTTAGAGAATATGATTTATTCCTCAACTGAAGAAAATAGTTCCATTTTAATCAGTCATGAATATATATTATAGGGAATATTTTTCTATTTTCTAGCACATGATAGCTTAAAGCAGGCTGAAAGTAAAGCAAAATGCGCCTTAAGGCGCATTCTGCTTTACTTTCAACCTGCTTAAAGAAGTCACCTATCTTCAACACTAGATATAGACTATCAGGTAAAGGGTTAAGAAGATGTACCATAAATGTGAAGGTAAATTTATATGTGCTAGTTTTAAATGCGTAAATGTGTCAATCATTGCAGAACTGGCTGCTACTGCATCGCTATTTATAATCGTGAATCATTTGACCCTTTATACCACGTTTACTTAAGAAATGACGATATAACCCTAACCCCTAACCCTAACCCTATACTTGTAATTGTGGGCCATTCACCAATGATAATATTATGTTTAAAGCAATTTATATTTGACTTAGATTTCTGGTCATTTCTGATTTGTTGTAAATCTTAACTCAAGTTTTCATATAAGAAAACATACAGCCTGCGACGGAAGAACTGGCGTTATATAGCGGACAGTAATTACAAGCCCCGAAAGGTAATTAACCAGTGTCTATAGTAAGCGGTTTAACTTGCTTTCTTGACCTGGAACTTATTTTTCTAGTTTGGTACGGTGATTTATTAATAGATAGTTCATTCGTGTTTTTGTATATACGTAGCATTCGTTTATATGTGTGTAAGAGTACATGAGCAAATAATCCAATCGAATATATAAACAATATCACTAGTAGACATACGATGTCTCAAGATTTCTCTCTGATCCCATTTATTAAAAAAGTCACTAAAGGAAGGATGAAATCAACTGTTCATATTGTCATGTTGATATCTTTGAATAAATAAGGTTTGAACTGTTCTGAGTTTACTATACACAATTACACAATTTAGAACAAGTTTCTATTATCTGTTTTAGGTAAATGTTCTGTGAGTAACTTTTGTTTAAAACATATGATAATATGTATCGAATCGGAAACTGAGAAAAGGGCATTTTAAACATTATGGTTATATCAGTCGGCGAGATTAAGTATGTTTTTTATAAACACTTACATAAATGTCAGTGTTTTCCATTGAACTGAACAAAACCAAAGACAAACACTAAATAATAAAATGGTGTAAAGCATCCCTATTTAAAAATGTAGAAGATTAGAAAAATATTATATGTTCCAATATTTAAAGGGAATGCGACGACATGAGAGCTTTTTACAAACTGTACTCAATGTCTATATACGAGATTGACGTTCTGGCCTACGTGAAACACTTAAGGCATTCTCCCTTCCTATACACTATTGTAACTGAAGATAGCGTCATTAATATGACACATGATCCGGCTTGAAGCTTTGTTTTCCTAATGGAATAATTTCTAGGATTATCTCGTCTGGAATGCTTGAAATTGCTGCGTAGTGTAAGTGTTGTCTACACCAGATTATCTCTCGAAGACAGATTGTTTTTAATCATAATGTCTTCAGGGTAATCCCCAAATCAGCGCACTGGTAGGATATGACAAAGTGTTCATTTCGAAGATGTTCCAAATACTGAAATGTGCCATGTATTTATTCACCGTTTGAGGTAACTAAAATCCACCACATTTTAGCTTGTTTACTGGCATGCTTATTCTAATGGACAGCAATGCAAAACAACGACAGTGAAACATCATACCAGTCAACGTGCAATGTGGAACTGTAATACAGTGTATAGGGAATAGTTTGCATATTATGTTTTATTCATCATTTTATAAGTACAAAATTGATTGGAAAGGAAGTTTAAAAGGCAGAGTAAATATTTACCAACTATAAATAAATAATAACGAACTATTACTGGAAATGAAATAAAACAAATCCGTTTTGTTCTAGAAAATGTAAGCGTTCCATATTCCTACAAACTCTGTTCCCTGTTTAATATTCATAGAAAACTGAATTCATTGTTAATATTTAATAAATAATCTTTACTAATTTAAAACTTTTTGAAAAAAATATTATATAGATTTTCTCTGCTTATATATTATCACTGGTTATAATGTTTCGCCGTATCTGAGTGTCAAACAGCATGCATTCCGATCAGACATCCTTTTATGAGGAAAATGATCTAGATCGAAAGCAATAATAAATCCAGCATAAACATGTAAACTAATTATTGCAAGTTGTTTGAATGATATAAATAGCATATACATATGCTATGTTGGTTGGGTTATACTTGCCATCAGATATGATAACCAGTTAAGCATTTAAGTACCACCTCGTTTGCGGACGGACAGTTAGCATTCACATACCCATTCAACTGGTAAAATTAAGAATAGGGACTAACATGTTTTTGGTCTGATCCAGTATTTCGTATAACTAGTTCATCTAAGGCAAGCAGGAGTCCGTTGACAAACAAATAAAGAAGGAATCTGGGAATCTTTGTTTGTTTTAAGCAGTATTTCGTCTTATCCAAGTCCGTTTTAATTGAGATTTACTGTACTAAATTTATACAAGATTTCATGATTGTTTGCTATCTGCATTTGATCGTTGCCTAATACTGATTCATTTGTTTTATTAGAATGTTGCGAAAGTATGAATAAGTAATTCATATGACTGTCTTAACCTTTCCACAATCGTTCAATATGTAGTGTCAATTTCAAATAGGTATTATTTTTTCAGAAGCAGAATGAATCGCAATATATTGTAAAGCATTCGGATACGTTTTTTTCCTTGGTCAATGGTTTTATGATTGTCTGGAAAAAAGCAGACGGCACATGTATGCTAGTAGGCACTAATTTCACTAGATATCAACACGCTACAGTTTCAATTGAATAAATATATATATAATATGTAATTATGCATCGAACTGAAGCTCTTAACTTGGTCCATGTATACTAGCAGGTACTAAATTCACTAGATATCAACACGCTACAGTTTCAAATCAATATACATGTGAATGCTCCCTCTATTCAACGACCCTCCAAACAACGATTCCCTACTTACAACGACCTTTGTCGCAGTTCCCACAACAGAACAAGTACGTCCAACCTATTTACGGCTGCAATGTCGTCTTCTTAAAATTGCCGTCTGCTGTTTTTCTCTATGTTACAAAATTGACATGCTGATATGTTATCATGCATCGAACTGAAACTCTTAACTTGGTCCTGCAATTTCAATTCAGTTTTCAGTCATAAGCACGTAACTGAATAATCTGAAGTACGCTTAAGCATTGTGCTATAATTTAATCTCAATAGCGTATTATCGATGGTTTCACTGGGGGCTAACTAGGTATTACGATGAAATGTTACTCAACGACAACCTATATGGGTATTATAACAATTTTGTATTGCTACTAAGGCAACTTTGTTTTCGTAGACGAACATTTCTCACTATATACACTGACTTCGTAGCAATACAAATATGTTATAATACCTTGTCGTAGCTATACAGTTTGATGATAATACGTAGTTAGCCCCCCGTGGGTTTAATCTATCAAACTAATCCCCTATACAAAACAGAAAGAAGGAAAAAGGTAAAACAAACGCAACCTGAACGAAGGTGTTAGCACCGATAATTTGCAAATTGCAATATAGCAAATGCAAGTATGTGTATATTTGCTTCTTTCTGCGTATGCATATGGTATGCAATTGTATCGAATAGAACATGTTATGTGGTTATCGAGCGTCTACTTTTACAAAAGAGATGTATTCATCTGCATTTGTATCAGAATAATTCTACGAATTACTAAAGACCACACCATCGAGCGCAATTATATTATATCTGAGCATATTCCTGCAGAACCTGTCCGTAGGGAAATCTCGTTTCGCTTGCAATTGCTACGGTTGCACTATCAATTATTAATATTGGAAAATTCATGCCAAATACTTTATATCCTACAATAACACGCTCTGACAAATACTTAAAACAGAATGACATTTGCAAATGAATCAAGACTTCGATAATCATTTTTGTATCATCGACGCATATTCCATAACCGTAGCCTTATTTAAGAATACATTGTTTCGGATATAAATATTTTAAATGCATCAAGTGTGTATAAAGTTCAAATTGTAGATTGTCATCAAAACACATTTATGACAGGGGCTGAAGGTAAACTTATGTAAAAGTTAACTACATGATCAGCAAGATAGCACGAACGACGAGACACTGCCGCATGGGTAAATACAGTAGCCTAAAGGCAACACGATTTAGTAATGGTCAGTATAATGAAAGTACTACTACAGGTTAACATCTAGTTTGGAGTACTATTCCTCACACTTAACTTACATTAACCCATGTACATGTGAAAACTGTTTTTTTTACATTTGAACCACTAAGGATCTGGTGGATAAAACATGTTTTGTACACCTTTAAAACTCGTAAACATTACATTAACGCTATTCAATATCTCTTACTGAATAACTTAAGAACGCACGCTAGGATTTAGAAAAATGCCTATAATAATCTTCCGAATTCGTGTATAGACTGTATAATCCTACGTTTTGGGACTAGCAGGCTTAAACGAAGAAGACCCTGCCCAGACGACTTACACCTTTTGGACATATTACTGTATCATGGAAGAAATTTGTTCTGACAAGTACAGCAATTAAACAGTGTTTTCCAAAATGTAGGAGGTTACGGTATGTAAATACCTGACTGGATAAACACAGTGTCATCTAAATATTTAACTTCTCCTCTTAGCCTCGGAAATCTATAAAATTTACATATGTCCAGACTAATATCAAGGAAACTCACAATCGCGTGTACTTTTGGCCCTGTTTAGGATAACAACAAATATCACATTTGTGTTGTATTCTCTGTACAAGGATGCTTCAAAAGTAATGTTACTTGATCAATAACCTCGTTATAAAACGTGCAAAATGCATGTGGAAAATTCACGTCGACTTTTATCATTTAAAAAATCAGAAAGTTTATTTTTGAAAGAAATGAGATTTAAGAAAGTTAAACCGCTCAGTTGTGATGACTTTGTTTATATATACAATTTCAGAAGTAAATTAATATATTTTTGGAGAAGGGGTCATATAGGTTCATGTTATGACTTATCAAGTTATGAGATATTATCGTAACTTTTACCATCGCGTAGGCAAATAATTTACCTTTAAAATGATATATCACGTATGTAATTGTCACGTATTATATCGAATTAATTGATCAAGTAACATTACTTTTCGAAGAACCCTCGTAGTCTATATTTACCAATTTTGGTTACCTTTGTATTGGTTAGACCATGGATAAGTGCGACTGGCTAGTCCACAGGCTTGGGCCCGAGGAAAATAAAATATGACAAGACCCTTTATTTCTGCTATTTGTTTTATGACGAAATAAATCATTTAATTTGTAATTTGGTAAAAAAAGAAGGAGAGATTATTTCAATGTGAAGGCTGATACATCAAGCATGCTTTAACACCAGCACAAATATATCTTATTGAAGCACTATATGTTAGCACATTTCATCAGACATTTCCCTGGAAGTCTAGGACTCACTGTACATTTAAAAATGAAATATGACGTTATCAAGCAATTTTCAACTCTCGTCTGTTCTTAGCTATTTTGTAAAGATAATGCAAATTCCGGATTTTACATATACAGCTGAAATAATGCGTGTATCTACGGTCTAGCGAGAGAAAGTAGATCTAGATCTATTATTGTTACTGTGAAATTCTTGTATGACTTCAGTTTCAGTCCTTGATCTGGTGTTTATATCACTTATTTTTTTATTATTAAATGTTAAGTTTACAGTGCAGCCGAAAAGTTTTCGGAATGGCTCACTCTGAGGACTGCAAGTAGTGTGACATCAATATTGCCCTTAGATGACAGAAGCGTAGACGTAATGAACAATTTGTTATTTAGTCCAGCGGTTTTGAAAAATCTGGAACTACCGTTAACGATATAGTCAACGTTTTTTGAGGCATCTGATTGGCCGAGAGCTCAAAGCCATGTGCTAAATAATAAGTTATAGATACTGCCTAATAGCAAACCTGTGTCATGTATACCGATGCGAATTAGACATATATGCCTATAAGCAAATGTCACATGTAACACATTATAAACCGATTCAGAACAAAACTGTTGCTAACTCATTTGTGTCACGCATCTCATAACAGGGCATAAAGTACAGACTCAGATCAGACATTGCGTAATGTGGCTTAACTTGGAGTATGTGTAACTAAACGAGTGTACACAAACTTATATTTTAAAGTTGTGTACTGTATCAATTAAGGTTTGGATCCACTTGTGCATGGATAATAGGTAATAAAACATCTATCAACAAGTCAAGCATAAAGCATGAACAGTGCAACATAATCATATTACAAAGTTTTGAGCGGTTTACACAATGTGATATACATGTAGTATCATGTTATCATCGGTCTTTAAAGGCTAATTTAACACTACTGTTACATTGAAAATATATCATCAGACGTTGAAATATCCCTTGACCTGATTTGTATATGTTTTATTTGTTACACGTTTAGCGGATTTGTCGTGTGCACATGTATATCAAATAATATCCGAAAGCAATACTGTTATTGCAGCATTATTACGGGCAATATCGATCTTGACAATTTCAAAAACAGACAAACACCACGACAGCGTTTTTTTTTAAACCCTACAAGTATCGTAAAAAACACAGCTTAAGTTGCCATGTGTCACAACCAAACGCACTAAATGCTAATCATCCCACTGTACTGATTGTAAAGATTGATGAGCTTCAATGTGTTGCTTTTGAACTTGGTAAAATCTATATTGCTATCGATTTTGTTGACTTGTCAGTCATTTGATGAGCTAAATAGCGGACACTAATTATCACCGACGAAGACTAAAATAGGTTCAGCTTTGATTTCTGTGTAAAGCATGAGTGACATGTCTATATAATTGGACAATACATGATAAAAATAAGGGTTGTATCAAAACTGAGAAACCAACACAAACATTGAAGCATATCAAACATTTCGTTATGTACACAACAAGTAGTAAATATGTTGTAGCAAAAACAACCATTCTATGCAGGTTTCCCATTTACAAAATGCTGTTTTAAGCAAGAGTTAGGAATAAAACATACTTTATACTGTATAACCCTTTAACAAATAAACTGTTTATAACATTAAAGACAGGTGATCACTTAAAGCAGGCACATTCTGCTTTACTTGTAGCCTGCTTTAAACTACCATTTGCAAGGATATATAAAAATATTTGCAATAGTAATTGTTCATGAGGGTATAAACTGGAACTATTTTCTTCAGCGGAGGAATAAATCAAATACGCTAAAAGTCGCTTTTATTGGGAAAAGGTTTAAGCTTGTAAGAAAAACTTGTTCCTCCAGGCAACATTTTCTACTTGATAAAATGGTTTTACTTTAACATATGCTACGTGACAATCGTCAATCTACGACATCAATTTAAACTGCAAACTATCATTTCCAGCATTAATAATGTAGACGATGTAAAAATGATTTATATCTGGTGATAAATATTGTAAATGAGTTGCAGTAAAATGAAGAATAAATTACAAAATCAATACATACACAATCACACCTGTGCTGACAGAATAAAGACGAATGAAAATGTAATGATTTAGGATAACTGTTTGGCTGTGTATTTTTTTTGTTTTAAAAAAACACAAAACAACAACAACAACTTTAAAGATATTTTAGACAGATGGCCGATTAATGCACAACTTCATTATTGCAGAAAAGTCTTACCAAATACCATGTTTATAGATTTGAAGACATGTGGCCGTATAAAGCAGACTGCTTAAATATGTGTTGTTAGGGGCCTAATGCCTTTATCAACCCACTTTAACTTTTTTAATACCATGGACATGTATATAATAAACTCATTACACTTGCAAATAGTGTATACCCTGATATATCCGGGTCTCCATTGTTTGCTATTTGAGACAAATATTCTTTTAACTACCACAAACTCCGAGTAGTTGAGCTTAGCCTGATTATTACAAAATCAATTACAAAAAGTTTTGTATTTAAGATATTCGATCTTCTGGGTGTTATTTAGCTTGGTTTTGTAAAATGTGTGGCTTCTTTTTCAAGCAAGTGATACTGTTGCTCAAGGTTGTAAGCAGGACTGTAGACTACTTACAAAAATGTGGTTTAGAACACATTTTGGTGTAATAAAGAAAATATAAGCTAACCTATGTTTAGTTTGAAAGGCCTATCTAGTAGGCTCTCTCTGAAAGCGAATATAGTGTGTCCCGTTATTTATGTCCATTGCATTTGCGAACTACTCGGTGTTGTTAGCTTTGTCCAATTATTTAGAATTGTCATGTATATGTTTTTTCCGGCTTGCAGTCAATACAAAATTGCTAATGGACTATGGGTTTAAAAAGTGTTCAAAACAGCATATTTCTCATAGAAACCAACACATATACTTATTGAAGCTGTCCCTTCACTATCATGACAGCTTCATGTTAAACGATTGACGTCTTTTTCATTTCTGAAATTTTAAATTTAGGTATGTTGACGGAAGAAAAAATGAAATGAGTGTAAAACAGTTTGGATCAACGCGGCGTCTGACCAGAGTCCACAATATTGCACGGAAATGATCGCGCTTAAGGGATATTTCCTTATAATAGTTCTATTTATTGCATTTAAATTGTTCTAGAACTGGACCAATATTGTGAGGAAATCATTGTTTATGACTTCTGCCTGTTGACAGAAAGTTATAAATATAACGTTTGGAGCGATAAAACTGGCGATACTCCCAGACACAAAACGGCGAATAAACCGTATTTGCTCTTATAAAATAGTTTGTCTCTTTCAATGAGTTTCTCCTGAAAACCCTTTGAAGGCAGATCAGAATGCAAAATTACCATAATATACTGAATACATGTCATGTGCGATTGTATATTTAATTGTCTTCCGTTTGATGTCAATGGGTAAAAAACAATGGCAACCAGAAATAAAATAGACACAATAATAAAAGGCTCAACATAGAATAAAAACGATTTGCTTGATCATGATATATGATTATTGACATATTTATCATTCCCATATACGTACATCACCTGGTAAAATGTACTGTCCCTTCTATCTACAACAACACCAAATGGGAGACACATATTGAATGTGTTGTTCGGAGGAATTTGATATAGGGAAGACACATTATACCCCTAGAGAGCTCAGCATGAATAGGCTTACTTTTTCAATGAGGGGGCACTGTATTTCGATATTTAGATCCCAATTGTCATTCCCGTAGGCTAAGCATTCGTGGAAATACTTTTTAGGTCGACGTAGTGCTATGTGTAACGTTTGATGAGACAACATACATATAAACAAAATGGTTGAGATACAATGTTTTGATGTATGTGTGTGTACAAATTGTTTACATAAGAACATAGTTGTTCATAATGTGTCATCGGCATGCTCTGTACACATCAGCTGGAGTTCCATCCATCCAAATTCATGTATTGTCTTTATATTGATTTGACGTTTGATAACGTTCTTACAGCGCCTGATATCCATTGAAATGAAACAAAATGTCTTCAAATTTATAAATGGGTCTTCACATACGAGGTCCGTTCATTATTTATTGCAACTTGGGTTCTAAATCAGTAAGGAACAGTGCTTTACCTTAAAGTTTTAGTGCATCCCTTACAAATACGCATCCTTTGAACACATACATAGTTTAAGACTTTTTATCCATTTCTGGAAAGCTTCGGTGCAGTCTTTCTTAGGTACACCCTTAAGACACTGCAATACTGCTCATCCAACAGCCTGTCTTGAATAATATATCCGACCCTCGAAAGTTTTCCTCAGACATGGAAACAAGAAAAAGTCACATGGAGCTATATCTTGTGAATAAAATGGGTGCGTTACAATTGTAAATCCTTTCTTCGCCAAAAATGCGATTGTTTTTATTTCGAGTGTTTACTGGTGCATTGTCATGCAACAGGGTATGGCTTTGCACACCGAGCATAGGGCGAGACTTCTTAACGTTTTCCCAAACTTTTTCATGACTAGTTGTTGGTACAGTTTCCCAGTAAAAGTTTTTTTATGGGGAATCGCTACATGAACTGTCTCACCGCGACTGTTAAAGAATATTGCATACATGACCTTCTTCACACTTGTAAAACGTTTTGCAATGGATGGTGTTATTGCATTTATTAATGCCCATATTTCGTTGCTACATTTTCTGATGGGCTGATAGAAGTTTACCCATGTTTCATCGACAATCCAAAAATTCGAAAAAACCCATTGATCAAATTCAGGATACATGTTAAGCAATTTACGGGCAATTGAAACATGGTATCTCTGTTGGTCCTCCGTCAGTATATGGGGTCTCCACATAGCAGCAATACGGCTACCTCCTAATGTCTTCTTCAAAATCTTATATGCCGATACGGTCGATTTGCCCAAGCATTAAGCTACTCGACGAATTGTCATTCGTGCATGAATCATCAGTAGGTATTTCTCATTATCACTTATTTAAGAGTTAGCAACACTTTTATGAATGCCTCTGCCAGGGGCACTGCAAACGTCTCTTGGAGCGTTTAATCCACCTGGTAACAGTTGCAAATGATGAAGTACCATGTCCATAAGCGGATAAAATTTCATAGAATATAATTCTAGTACTTATTCCATGTTTATATCGAGATTTTGTTTGTCCTCTTAATTCAGTAGTTATCTCTTTAGCCATGATTTTACACAGTGTCTATGAATGACCTCACTTCACATGGGTGTATCAAAAAAACTAATTGACCGATTGGGACAAAAATGGTATCAATGGATAGATAAACGTTTGAATTATGAGTTAAGCAAATGCACATGTATGCGAATTCTAAAAAGTTGTTGGCCACTTTAAAGAGTAAATGAAGTGTTGTTAGAGTTGGAACGATTTATTTAAGGTTTCTTGCGTGTTGGTACGATGTCTTCATGAGATTATTGCACTACCTGCACACTTTTTATTTCAAAGAAATTTCACTCAAATCATGTTTAAGTGTACGTATTAGTAGAACGGTACGTATTATTACCGTCTTTAACCATTGCCGCGTGTTCGTGTAATTATATATATATGATTTTGGTTTTTTTTCAAAAAAGGAATGAAGCCACAAGCAGAACAGGTCCTGATGAGACGTCAGGTTATGCGGTGTCTCGACTAGATGTAAACTATTTGAAAATGTTTGGATTACGTGTGAAATCGGTTTATAATACTAACGGGTTGTTACTGAACATTTCAATCAATGGTATCAAAAAGCACTCCTCCTTGGGATTCTTACGAGTGTCGTCGAATCTTGACGATGTGATAAAAGTTGTTAAAGGATATTAGCAAGTTGTCTACGGATATCCAAGTTGTTTATACAATATTGCAATTGATTAGGATGTTGCGTTCCGTGAGGACTCGTATTAAATGGCCATGTATGCTAATGCACCTTTATAAATAGTTACGAGTTACGTGGGAAGTTAGCATCCTAACATGTTAAAGCAACACGTATGTAGTGTACAACGTATTAGCATTCGACTACTGACATCTAGGTAGGGTACATAGAGAACATGGCATATGATATAATCATATTTCAGTTATATTCCATGGTCTATCTTTTGCAAAACTGATGCAATTATCGACGGCAAAACAAAACATTAGCAAATAGTAACCACAAATAAAAACAAACGAGCTACGGGGTATTTACGGATTCATGCGAGCAGTGTGCAATGTGTTACGTGTTGTTGCGACCTGTTCATGAAACTAACCAAATGTAACGATTTATTTACAAGAAATAAATCCATAGACAACAGTTTGACTTTTTTTTGTTGTACGAAAACAATGGGACTATACTTTATACCTTACGAGTATCTTTTACGCAGGCTTGTGATTAACCAGACGTTTGCGATCCGTAAACAATCGTAAGTTAAAACAAGTTGTGCACCACAAGAATTGAATTAAGTGGAAACCTGCATTCATCAATTTCTATCATAATGAGCGGTTATCATAAATAACTTTTTTCAAGAGATCTCAACCGAGCAAATAAAATCATTGAATTCCCGTCCGAAAATGTATCCTTCCTAATGTAGGAAATACATTCAAGCCAAGACAGGTGCTGCGTTAATCTTACATCAAACTGCCTTTAGTAAGTACCGTACTTGTTTAAGCGGATCCAATCCATTTGCTCAAGAATTCGAAGCAAGAAGAGCCAATACGAATTGTTTGTTTTGCGATTGTGCTTTGAATAGACACTGATGAAAGTACAGCTTATTTGCGCTTTAGTCTTTGTTTGTTATCCCCATTCAGATTAGTCACGACCTTATGCAAGGGACTTCTTGTGATTTTGTTCAATCAATAGTTTCCTAGAAAATGCAATAATGTAAAGCACATGTTCAAATATGACACATTTATATGATATAGTAATGGCCCCATCTTGGGAGATTTAAATGTTTATTTACCCGGAAAAAAATCATATTTTCTGAGGGCGAAACTTGATAGATATATGAGTTGTGGGTATGAGCAAATCTTCATAATTAGCTACAGTGAAGAATTCGCTATTGTTTTCACTTAGACCCGATCTAAAGTTAGGTCAACCGGCGTCTGATTGGGCTTCAAACTGCTTGCCACGGAATCATAGTTTATCATAATCACGCTTTTTGGGAAATAATAATTTCTCACATAACTGCCTTTGTTTCTATAGCGAACAACAATCACGAATATCCTTATCTCCAACATGTGTAAGATCAGTTTGATGACGTCACTATAAGGTCACTATTTATAACGGCGTTTTGACGTCACCGGGGTTCCAAAAAAATGCCCATTGCCTGAAAAATATCTTAAAATCGTTGGTTATGTGAGAAAAAGAACATGTCATTCGTCGCAAGGCTCGCTTAAAAACTTTTCAATTCTAGACTCGTTTGAGATCAGCTTGTCTTAAACACCGACTCATGGCAGATCATATATGTATCAGCGGTACAACAAGTGACAAAACATGTTTGCTTTACCAAAAATACATTCACGATAACAGACTTATCCTACATACATTCTTTCAGCACTTAATTCATATAGTATAACTACTTATAAGAACTGTTGCGAAGAGACGATACTAATGAGTTGTGACACCATAGGGTTTAATGTGGAAATAAATATTTTAGTTTTTGAATTTCTCCCTTTATCTGGACACATGTTTTAACTGATTTAACTTTCGAGTTGTTGAAATAAGCTTTTGTTCAACATCGTCTACGTTCATTGCGAGACCGTTTAACTGCATTTTAACGCAATTTATTGTAATGTTGACATTTAAGCTTGTATCATAAAACAGATTTCGAATTTTCTTGTAATGGTGAATCGGCTACGAGTGACTTTGTCTGGTATTTTGTTTTGTACAGATATGCTATAATTTCTGTGCACGTCGTCAAGGATACACACGGCACTATATTTGACTTCTCGGCGGACGTGCTGTAGGAAAGCATGCCGTTTGATTTTTTGGTATTGTATAATTACTATGTTTTATCACATACACTCGTGAAATTCGTAATTTAAATAGTAAAATATTGCTTTAACCGTACATTTATGAATAAACAGATTTCGAAGTTTCTTGTAATGGTGAATCGGCTACGAGTGACTTTGTCTGGTATTTTGTTTTGTACAGATATGCTCTAATTTCTGTGCACGTCGTCAAGGATACACACGGCACTATATTTGACTTCTCGGCGGACGTGCTGTAGGAAAGCATGCCGTTTGGTTTTTTGGTATTGTATAATTAGTATGTTTTATCATATACATTCGTGAAATTCGTAATTTAAATAGTAAAATATTGCTTTAACCGTACATTTATGAATAAACAGTATCACCAGGTTTAACCCCCCAGTGGTTGTTAATGGTTAATTTATAATTAATTATTGATTGCTGCTGGCCGTACCAAGGCGGGCTCCTATGTTCACTTTGCTTTATGTTTGTCTTGCGTATTGTTTTCTGTTTGGTGTGTGGGATTGCGTGTGTGTGTGTGCGT
Source organism: Gari tellinella (assembly GCA_922989275.2). Lineage (NCBI taxonomy): Eukaryota > Metazoa > Mollusca > Bivalvia > Cardiida > Psammobiidae > Gari > Gari tellinella. The sequence goes on along the minus strand of OV277867.1, from coordinate 80,242,093 downwards.
GTGTGTGTGTGTTTGTTATGGTATTGCTGTGTGTGTGTTCTGCTTTAGAGGGGGGTGTATTGTTTGTGTTGCGTTTCCTGCTTGAGTCTTCTTTCGTATTTTTCACTTTTCGTCCATATAGAAAAGGTTGTATGTATTAAGCGATTCCAATACTACCTTTGTTTAGCCTTCATCCGGACTATCGTTTTGAGACGTGTGGGGTCCATAAGACCCCATTGTGAATTTGTGTAACTTTCCTAAGTCAAGATAAGCGTTTGTTAAATAACTAATGCCGAATTAGTAATGGGTATGTTAATGCTATATGTTAGTATTTTTCTCACTGTTAACGAGGCAACCAGTGACCATAGTAACACAAAGAAAACAAGATTTTTGCTATAGAATCCAAGTTGATAAAATAAGTGTTGCACCAAAATGTACAGATGGGAATCCGAGGATATGCAATTTCTTACATTAATTAATTATGATGCAAGCAATACCGATTTTGGCCAGTTTGCGTTGATTCAACTACTTAAAAGGACGCCAGCCTTGGAAGGGCACTAACTGTTTGTAAACCATTTTGTCAGACGCTTGAATGTCAAAGTTCAGCATTATTCATGCCTCTGTTGTTAATTGGTAGATTCATACCATATCTAAAATGATATGACGTACTTTAGTAAAACCCAACTAGAATACCTACTTACTTTCGTGACGGATTGATGCCGAACTGGTGTATATAATACCTGTCATTCCTCCTTTGTCAATTGGTAGTTTCACACCAGATTTAAAATATTATATTAACATTCGCCCCATTCAAGTATATTGAATAAAGGGTGTTCATTTCGTATAAACACCATTTCTCTAGAGGGCGGTACTTGTGGAAAAGTTTTGAAGAGGAGGCGGGGCATATGCAGTTTTCATTCGCAATTTTTCAAAATTTGTTCTTTACCGGTCTATGCCTTCCTATAAGTAGGTTACCATGATTCCTGACTAAAAGTCTTCTTTATTAATGAGATAAATTGCAAGAAAATTGACATACCTTATAAACAACAACTGTCTGCATTCCTTTATGCCCTAAACCACCCCAATATATTTATCCTTCTTTAAAAATGACGTCACTTCCAATGACGTCAAATCGGCATTTTTTGCGCCAAACTTTCAAAGTTGTTGATCTTAGAATGTACACAATGGAACTTATTTTTTGCTTTCGATTGTACGCAGCTACAGTTATTCGGTCGTGGCTGTTCCTGATAGGAAACACATTATTCGTGTTATCAACCTTTAATAAGGATTAAACCTAAATGCAAACTTACAAAGTGTTAATCTAATATTAGATTAGCAAATACATTGTAAATACAAGAAATGAACAGGTAGCGCGATTCATGGTATTTGCCGATAATTTTCTGTCGTTCATTTCACTTGAACGCCTAAAAATCAATTAATTTCTTAAATGACGTAATTAATTCAACATACTTTAAATTCCTACTACCTTCTGTGACGGATTAATGCCCAACAGGTTTATGAAATACTCGTTTAAAATGTGTGTGCGTAAACAATGAGTTCAACTATTAAAGCTATCATGGTGCCAGGTCATAAGACTGGTAACTCGCTAACTGATTAACCTCAAACTGTTAACGTCTCAGATAAAAAAAGAAACCAGTGATTTTTCAAACTTGTAAAAGAGTCTTTATTGTTACAATTTAGATATACGGCATCTCTAATTTGCGGACTCCGTTTATATGATTTGTAATATACCTTTGCTGAAAGAACTACCCATTTGTGCTCACGATCCTATATAAAGGACACAGACAAACAGTGTAGACTCTGATAAGACGCCATATAACGCGGCGTCTAATCAGAGTATTCACTTTATGATGATAGGAATTTCAATATGACAGAACGAACGTGACACTTTTGACAAGGCACCCTTTAGATTAAAATGGACTAATCCAATATATCAGAACGGAAGAATCCACTGGGAGCAAATCGGATAAGCACACATTCTGTGGTATAGGACTGCCATTGAAGAGCACTTTAAGGAACTGCATGTAGTAGGCGCCATGGTTCATGACCATAATAATCTCAAACTAGCTGAACACGAAGAACCTACCCTTACTTCATAAATTGAGTTGCGATTACTTGATCACGCTGAAGTTGAACATACTCGTAGTTTAAAGTAAAACAGATAGGCCACAGTAAACTTTGAAAATAAGGATAAGTTCGAAATAAGCAATTTCGCGTTATATAGTTGGGTGTGTATATTTGTACATATATATTTATGGCGTATATACGCGTCCTTTACCAAATATGTACCTGTGAAGAGTTCACTTGTCCTATGCAAAGCATGCAGTCCCTAATCAGAAGAATCCTGCATGAGTCCTTTGATCAGGAACTTCACTATTTTTCATTGAGCAATTTATTAAAAATGCAACTAAATAGTCCAAAATGGACCAGCCTTTATTGCAAATTGGAATTGCCCATTGGAAGTTTCAGGGGATAATGAGTTAATAGCAAAATAAAAAATTAGATGTGTTCTCTTATCTAATGACTGGCAGTTAATTACATTTGGACCTACAGTATTTATTATTCTTCAGGCGAAAGCAATACATTCCAATCCATGCTTTATTGGTAGTTTTTACCAACACATGCGACGTAACATGCTTAAAGCTGGATGACTCACTCATACATGCACATAGAAAACATTATTAAGCCACAGGCTATCATTTTCAGTATTAATTATGTAGGCATTACAAACTTTTACTATCGGTGGTAATGAATAGTGAGGATGAATAGTTAATTTGTTTGCTACCTGTAACATACAACAAATACTGATGGATAGAATACAATCGATACCATTAGGGTTCAATGCTACGAAGCTTTTGAGTTTAGTCTTAAGTCGTTCCCACGCATTTGATTGGTCCGATTTGAGCCTAGGCTCAAATCTGACCAATTAAACTCTTGCAAACGATCACAGACTCAACTTAAAAGGTTTTTAACTTTGGATCCTGACCAATGTCAATCCGATCCTTTCCGGATCAGTAAACACTTTCAAAATAAAGTGTCTTCGTGTTTTGGGAGGTACCAAGGTCATTCATGAATTTGCAGTTGTTTAACCAATTCCAACAAAGCTGCTGCTTTTGAACAATCGCTTACGAATGGTACCGATTTTGGCACGATCTCGTTAGGGGTATTCAACCTAAATCAAAGAATGGTAAAAACACTTTAAATATCAATGCTGAAAATTAAAATGTGCTTAAAGGTGCTTGGAGTGTTAACGCATATTTGCCTTTATCCAATATGCAGACTGTTTTTTTGCATTTCTCTTTTACTGTATTACAATATCGTCTATTATGCAATTGAGTTCTTCATACATTTCTAATGAACTCTTTGTGAATATGTAGAACACACGTTTAAAACAATGTAGTAGTCTGAAATTTAGGGACTTCCGTTTCAAAGAGTCCGGTTGCAGACATCTCATTCAGTTTTTAAATGCAGCCACTGTAGGCAGGAAACACGACTGTATACAGTCAATCTGCACGATTGACTATAACGAACTTGATTGCCCTTTCGGGTCAAACGTTGATAACTCAAACACACCGTTTGCAAAACCAATGCCGAAAAACAATCATGTCTAGTAGAATTTAATTAGCTTTTAAGCTTTAGTAGCCATGTGATGTTGCGGTATTATGTGCTCGTGTTTATATTTCTCCCAACACGGATACAAATTTATATTTATAATGAATTCAATTGAACTGTGCTTCCTCGTGACACTTGTTAATCAATAGTTCCATAGAATTTCATTTGAATACAATTTAATAAAGCATGACTTCTTTATTCAACTATGACACACTATTACACTGCAAACACAAGTCCCTTAAATTTGTTCCGTACTAAAGAATAACATAGATAATACGCCGTGCCACTTTCTAGATACCTTTCAAAGCAGTGTGATTTACATATTAAAATAGAACGAAGGAATAAATAAGTGTTTTCAATGGCGAAATACATTAATAATTCAAAGTATAGAGAGTGTTACTTTGTAATAAACGATTCAAACGAAACGTGAGTGGCAACCCAGTATCCTTTGGAAGCGCATTTTAGCGCATTTTATTAATTTATCAATTGAAGATAACAGGTTTAACTTATACAGTTAAGAAAATTACCATGAGAAAACAACTACAGGTATATATTGAGAGGCTGAAAGTAAAGCACAATGCTCTTTACTTTTGCACCTGCCTTTAGTTTCTTCAAAACTAGAACCAAATGGGTAAATGGAAACATGTCGAAAATAATAAATGTTTAATTGACTCCCATGTTCATCAGATTAACTGCAATACGTAACATATCCACACAGTTAGGATTAAAAAAAGACAACTATTTATTCGAAATTATTTCTACATTCGGACTTACAACCTAATCAGTGTTGCTCATTATTTCATTTTTTTTTCTTTTCTAGTGAACACTTTTGATCAAAATCCGGTTTCATCACTTTGTATCGCAATGAAGTAATAAAACGCTTTGGGACAATTTGTCACACCAATTAAGTTATGTTCGTTACGGTATCTGTACCCTCAAATGCGAGCTATGAATGTTGAATTACAAATTGAAATGTATTCAGATTTAAACAGCGCAACGACTGTTCCCCAGGCTAATCGTTTAGACGACAGTAGAACCGAGACAGGATAACTCAGTATATATTGAATCGAATTGACTTGAATCTTTAATTTATAGTCAATAACTTGTGCGTGTCCCTCATTTGAATTTCAAACATAGCTGCCCTACGTTTAATAAATGTGTACGGTAAAGTACGACTTGAGCACCCTCTGTACATCGAAAATGAAATCTATTATTACGTCTACACCCTTTAATACATTGACTATGCTTTTTCTTGGTTTCAAGTCCAACCATTATTACTGTCTATGTTAAAACATCTCCAAACATATACTCAGCGAAAATAGAAACGTTACATGGATTTCTGATGCGTATAATTCTAAACACAATTTTGCAGAGAACTACGTGTAATTCAAAACTTTGGATCAATGTCTGCAAGTTCTCGACAACGGTGAAGAAAAAAATCCAAACGTCACGTCGTAATTTGACGTCAAAATGCATAGGGGTCGTTTTTCACAATTCTCAGATATGTGAATGTGTCCGAAAGATGTGTTTAATTCATGTTCCGGTTTCATTTTATGTGACTTTTATCATAAAGTAACTTCAGTAGCGTGCATGCCCACCGTCACGCCTAATGCAAGCAACAATCCATCTCTGATGTACCGTCTAATGACGTCATCTGAGATGACATGCCATTTTCCTAATCGAGCATGTCTGAGGTCGTTGGTCGTGTCAAGCTGGTATTTGTTCCGCATCCGTCGCCAAGTTTAACCCGTACATGCTCTATGGGTTTTAGATCGGGTGATACTGCAGCCTATGTCATGACGTTGACATTATAATGGGCATTGTGCGTGCAGTTAAGATAATATTATGTCAAGTATATGGTCTACGGGTAGGACCGTGACATGGCTTCAGACAATTCCTTATTGTCTCGACAGTGATCCAAAATCGCCGAGCAGTAACCGTTGCTGGGATGAAACGCTGTCGTCTGTACGTTAACGTAAGAGTTCGGTTGTCTCTACGCGACGTTAACGATCTCGGACGATCCTTGACTTACCCTGTACTTTTGTAACGAGTAGTCAGCATATGAATAGTCTACCATACGCTTCCAAAATGACGCGCGACATCAGTTACTGACGCGTCCGCCGTAAGCATGCCAAATGGTCTGATTTCTGTGATTTTTAGAAAGCTGTGGCATCCTAGGTTTGAAACGTAAATGTTAACAACTTAAATATGTTGGTGTTTGGCTAAAACCTGCATGTGTCTGTTGCATTAAATTAATTGAAATCAACGCTGAATAGGTCAACTCGCCGTCAGTGCTAAATACCGGAAGTGGAAAGCGGTACAAATTAGCGAGAGTGTAGCTCTGTATGATCTTTATCGATTACTCCATTATGAAATGTGCGTATATTTCATGAAATGTCATTAAAACATCGTTTAAACTGGCTGTAAAGAATGTAAAGTTTCTATTTTTGTTAAGTATATATCAGACAATAGTGAAAAAAACCAGAATGTCTATTCCATATAAATTGACAATTGCAATGAGGGGAAATATATATAAGCAATATAATCGTACATCTGGTCTTTAACAACCTTTTAACCATTCCACTGCAAAAGGCCGACAACACTAAACGTTTCAAACATATTGAATATTGATCAGACGCCTTAGGATCAAAACGTTTGGCACTGATGGCAATGTTTCTTCCTCCAAAACGCATGCTTAATAAGTAAAAGAGTATGTCAAAAGTATACTAAAATGATATTATAGCAACAACTTTGTTACACGAGTTATAATGGGAAGTGAAAGGATTAAAAATATCGCAACACTATATCATATGTGTAAGTCATCTGATGTATATGGCTTATACATTTATAAACCTTGCATATGGGATTTACAGCCGTGAAACCTTTCAAGTATTTAACCTGTCATGCCATATAACACAATGAAATGTCAATCTTTAATCTGCAAACAGATTGGATCCTGATCGGATTTTTCGTCATTCAAAATCAGATCCGGATTCAAACTGTTTGACAATATTTCTGACGTCAAAGGTTTAATGATTTTATGATCGTAACATGATATCAGACGCAATATACAATCAGACGATTAATAGGGCAGCTATTATATTGAATACGGGCTATGACTACAAAATAGTAGTACAGCGGCCCCTCTCTACAACGAGATTCAGTGAGAGACAAAAGGTGTGTATGTTGTTTGGAGGGAGTCTTTATAGGGAGGGAAGTTGACTTTGAATTGCAAACAGCTTGTATCAAGACCTAACGCCACGTTACGTGGCGTCTGATCTTTAATCAAGCTGTTTGTCACTCGTCATTATGTGTTTTTTTCTGTCAAAATGTCCAATGTGTGACTTTGAGTAAAACAGTAGACGACAGTTTAAAGCAAACGATATTGCAGAAGTGAAAATATTATAATTATAATTGTCTTGTTTTCGCACAGCGGCAAGGGTCGTTGTAAGGAGAGAGTCGTTGTAAGGAGGACCGTTGTAGAGAGGGAGCACTGTTGACGGGTTAATCATTATAGTGCTAGATATTGGTTATACAATACACGACAAGTGTTTCATTTAATGCTTGCTTTCTCTGGAACTCAGCTCCGTATCACTAATCAACTATAACCCTCGTATGGTAATAGGAAATTCAATATTTTGTTAAAAACGGAAAGCTGTTGATTAACGACCGACACATATCAAATATATCATGACCTTTGGTGTTAATCGGATCGATACGAGGGCCGTTCATTCTTTATTGCAATTGCCGCCGTAACTGCCACGCTATGCACAAAATCTCCATGCAAACTTACTTAACTCATAATTCAAACTTGTATCTATCCATTGATACCATTTTTGTCCTAATCGGTCAATTAGTTCTTTTTGATAAACCCATGTGAAGTGAGGTCATTCATAGACACTGTGTAAAATCATGGCTAAAGAGATAAATACTGAACTAAGAGGACAAATAAAATCTCGATATAAACATGGAATAAGTACTAGAATTATATTCTATGAAATTTTATCCGCTTATGGACATGGTACGTCATCATTTTCAACTGTTACCAGGTGGATTAAACGCTCCAAGAAACGTTTGCAAGTGCCCCTGGCAGAGGCATTCATAAAAGTGTTGCTACCTTTTAAATAAGTGATAATGAGAAATACCTACTGATGATTCATGCACGAATGACAATTCGTCGAGTAGCTTAATGCTTGGGCAAATCGACCGTATTGGCATATAAGATTTTGAAGAAGACATTAGGAGGTAGCCGTATTGCTGCTATGTGGAGACCCCATAAACTGACGGAGGACCAACAGAGATACCATGTTTCAATTGCCCGTAAATTGCTTAACATGTATCCTGAATTTGATCAATTGGCATTTTCTAATTTTTGGATTGTCGATGAAACATGGGTAAACTTCTATCAGCCCATCAGAAAATGTAGCAACGAATTATGGGCATTAAAAATGCAAGAAGACAATCCATTGCAAAACGTTTTACAAGTGTGAAGAAGGTCATGTATGCAATATTCTTTAACAGTCGCGGTGAGACAGTTCGTGTAGCGATTCTCCATAGAAAAAACTTTTACTGGGAAACTGTACCAACAACTAGTCATGAAAAGGTTTGAGAAAACGCTAAGAAGTCTCGCCCTAGGCTCGGTGTGCAAAGCCTTATCCTGTTGCATGACAATGCACCAGTAAACACATCGAAATAAAAACAATCGCATTTTTGGCGAAGAAAGGCTTTACAATTTTCACGCACCCATTTTATTCACAAGATATTGCTCCATGTGACTTTTTCTTGTTTCCATGTCTGAAGAAAACTTTCGAGGGTCGGATATACTATTCAAGACAGGCTGTTGGACGGGCAGTATTGCAGTGTCTTAAGGATGTACCTAAGAAAGACTGCACCGAAGCTTTCCAGAAATGGATCAAAAGTCTTAAACTATGTATTTGTTCAAAGGATGCGTATTTTTAAGTGTGCACTAAAACTTTAAGGTAAAGCACTGTTCCTTACTGATTTAGAACCCAAGTTGCAATAAATAATGAACGGCCCTCGTACAACAATGAGAAAGAAGAGAAATCGTTTGCTTAGTAGGGTATAGCTCAAACGTTTTAATTTACGAGTTGGTTGACTAGAATAATACTTGCTATTTTCTCGGTTGTAATGTCAAGAAACAAGTAAATGTAAATGACAGCGAAAGAACAATGATGTTAATTTACAGTTTACAAGTTTAATTTCATTAATTGATTGGCCGACATTGTTCGCGTACGTTATTATCTGGTACGAATCGCAGTTATGATTGTAAGCGTCTGTTGATGTATCAAAATGGAAAGGACGGTGATTTTAATGTATGTGGCTATCTCTCCATTGCTATTAATATGGATTAGTCGACTTTGATAGTAACTTAGTTAAAAGTCAAAGTCAATCAGGTTAGTTTTCTCATTATGACAAAATAATGAGCGAAACTGCACATGCGCGAGTTCACTCATTGTTTGTTGTTAGTACATCACACCTGTCAATCAACGCAGTGGGATGACACGCTGCGCGATGACAAGTCCACAGATGGTGATAATTGACACTGATTATCGATCTCTCTCAACAACTAGCATCTCGAAACTCGGTTATCTCGATATATTTATTTCAGTCCCCTGGACTTCGAGATAACGAAGTCGACTGTATGTAATTTAAAGTCCGGTTCGGATAAAGTACACTTACAGTATGCATCGATCTCTCCTTACAACGGCCCGTCCAACATCGATTTCCTCCCGTGCCGCAGTTTCCTTAACAGGACAATTATGTCTTACACTTTTACCGCTAGAAATTGTCATCTGCTGTGTTTTTCAAAGTAACATATAAGTTGACATTGTTTCATAAAATAAATAGCTTTAATCCAGATCAGACGCCGCCTCAGGTTGTTTGCAAATGTATGCCAAGTCTTATCTATCCCTCCCTATAACGACTCCATCTGAACATACACACTCTGTGTCTCCAATATTGTGTCGTTGCAGGGAATGAACACTCTAATACAAATATGAACAATCTATAAAAGGTTACGTTACCATATTACGCAATCGCCGATTTGTTTAAATACTTATTTTACAATTGAACACGATTCGTATATGTTTCTATCAGCAAAATGATACTACAGTGATGCTCACTTATAACGAAATTCAGGGGATCTTGCAAATTAGTTCGTCTTATCCAAACTTCGTCTTATCCAAATAGAAATTAAATCTTAAATATTTCTTTTAATTGCACCAAATAGAATAATTAAATAATAACAAAATAAGATTGGCTATGACATAAGAAATGCCATTTTTCTTCTTGAAAATTTAACCTGTTCCCTGTATTGTATTAATAGAAAACTCAACCTATTATGAATAAGTAAACTTTATTAATATAAAAAGTTTTTGATATAGATCTACTCTGTTGATATAGCATCAGTGGTTGTTATCTTTTTGCAGAATGCAGGTGTGAAACAGCAAGAAGTCTGATCAGACACCCAGTTATTAAGCATCTGATCTGGATCCAAACAAATAATGTGCCAAGTAAACTAATAATTTCCAGTTGTTTGAACATCCTATCAATAGTATATATACAAAACATGTTGGTTGGGTAATGTTTTGTTATCTGAGGTGATGAGCAGCTAAGCAATTAAGTACTGTCACCTTTGTAAGATACTTGTCAAACTGTGATAATGACCGGCATATTGTAATAACAGAACCATTTTATAGGTAAAATCCAGTTTAGGGACCTAGAAATCAGTTTGTCTTATCCAGTTTTCCGTTATATCCAGTTTTCATCTTAAGCAAGCATGAAGCCATTGAAAAAAAGAAGGAAACAGTCGGGGAATTATTTTTATTTCGTAATAAGCAGTTTTTCATCTTATCCAAGTTCGTTATAAGTGAGCATCACTGTATATGACTGAAATATGTTTTCTGACATGCATGTTCGAACGATTGCAAGTTACAAGTATATGTCTTTTAACAAAAAATGAGTCCAGCAAAATCATCCGCAATATGTTAAAGACCAGTAACTCAAAACGGTCATAGCGCCGTAACGTTAAAGGTCAACATCTACATGTATAGGTTATCCTATTTTACATAAAACAGTTTGGACATTGTGTATTATACTTTGAAATACTCAGAAATTTGTTACGTAAATGTTAAGGTGTAGAGTATCGGTGTCAGGTGAACTGTAATTTCGACTTTGACTTTTGACTTTGTTTAAAACCAAATACTCTTAGCATTTGCATTCTACCACATCCGCTTTGAAAGCAAGATATGGTGTGTAAGTAAATCTTACAGTGACCAGGTGCCATTAACCATTTTCAACTATCTTAACTGTATATCTATGTAACAGAAAATATGTGTTCGAAACATATTCATTAAACCGCATTAGCTTCCCGCTTGTTCGGACTTTTACGTAGACCCCAACCCATCTTTGTGACGTCCTGGAAATTGGAGAAAATATTCCTGTCCTACATGAAACTGATGAAGTCTTACATAATTCCCCGATATATAATTTTCTAGTTGCCACTCAGACTAAAATAAGTCGTCAACATCTCAAAATTCCGAACTTAATCAACATTGATGTGCATTACTTTGACGTTGAGTTTAGACAAACTAGCAAGTAACATTTTACCATTGTTGTTTTGGTGTTTGTGACTCGACTTCTATGGTTACACATTCGTTCGAGGTAGGTAAATGCAATGTTTATGTCATAGTTGGTTCCTATGAATGTATCGTAAAAGCGTGTCTGTTTTATAAATTAACAATTAACCAGATTTCCAAAAGTTCGGTTGGTACTCTAGAATGAACGTTTAAATTTCAGATTTGTAGTGATATGTAACCGCGAAAAACATAGCTTTTCAAGTACTAATAGACCTAGAATTATAACGAATTACTCGCGAAACATGACGTACATCTTAAACAGATTTGACGTGGCAGTTCTAACAATTGTGCTAGCTGAATTTTTCGGAAAATTAAAAAACAGTCTACGTTGACCTTTCAATTAGTATGTCGTCTGTAATAAAAAGGTAGAAGATTGATATATAAAATTTATTTTACTGATTCAGACATCATTTTTCTGCATCAAACCAACAACTCCCAATTCTCGCAAAAAAAAGTTGAATGCCAGTAAAGGGAAGGCACACACCTTTTAAATGTAGACGTTTCTTATTTTTTCAGGTATATTATCGTGTTCAGTGTCTGACTTGGACACGTAGTCTCGCCAGTGAAAATACTCTTGTTTTAATAGTCCACTTCATCGATGGCCTTTATACTGGAAAATATTGAAACTGAACTAAACACAAAAAAGTTGTGTATTCAAATTAAGAAAAAGACAGCTTCTTGAAAATTTGACAATTCATCTAATTTGAGTGAAAACACGTGGCGTCTGATCTGGCTCAAACCCGAACTAAAATGGATTGTAGCAATAAAAGTTAGGTCGACCGAAATGTGATCCAGTTGCAGCCGAGAAATACAAACACAATGCAATTAAATGATGAAAAATCATGTTTGAAAACCATACTATTTACCATAGTATTTAATTTGATTTATGAATAATTTGGAACTAGATCCGGCATTAGGTGACAAGGAGTCTGATCCAGCTCTTAACTGTTCCTAAAGGAACTATTAGATTAAGCGTAAACGCATTTATTAGGAAATAATTATGTCGAACTACCGGTATTATTATAAGGTATTATTCAATGTTTTATGCTATAGTCTAATTCACTGAAGAAGCAGACGAGTTGGCGACCTATGAAAAAAAGGCAGCACCACTATCTATTAATACATCTACAGTCGAACTTCAATAACTCGAACTCGTTTAACTCGAACTGACCAATAGTTCGACATATGAATTAGTAGGTATTTTCGACAAAACCGACTTCGAGATATCGAAGTTCGACTGTATTGTTTAACGCACACAGAATAAATCGCTCACCCCCCAACAACGGCCATCCGAACAACCATTGTAACTCTTTAGCTGTACCCCAAGCAAGACATTTATAACGCTTTCGCTGTTGTAAAGTCGTCGGCTTAAAATTGTCCTTTTTTTTCTTCTCAAAGGTAAGTACTGCGCAACTTGTCAGAATCAGGGCTGTCATTACTCCAGATTTTTACTAAATCTTCGGATTTTCCCCTTTACATGATAGCTTAAAGCAGGCTTAAAGTAAAGCAGAATGCGCCTGAAGGCGTATTCTGCTTTACTTACAGCCTGCTTTAAGTAATCTCATGTCAACGAAATTAGAAACAGGCTATGGGGTTAAGGTACGATTCGTAAAATCGCACTTGAAAAATGCAAATTTGGAAATCTTAGGATTTTTCATGTCAATTTATGGCAGCCCTGCAGAATAAACATAAAGATGAGTGACAAACATTTTGTACTCGTATCAGACGCCGCGTTACGCAAATATAAGTTCTCTAAGGGTTTTCATGTTCCCTTCGTATAAAAACACCCTTCGAAAATGACATACAAAAAAAGTCTCTAAATAAGGTGTTGTTAAAGAGATTGATATTTTTGTTCGTTTTGAGGCTGCAACAACGTTTGCATATTTGCAGTGATGTAATCCGCTGGCGACGTAGTTTTACCAAAATAGGACCATATATTTAGATTCATATTGTAGTCGATCAAATGGGACATTCGTGACTGCGGTCAATAAATAATTTCAAGGAAATTATAGGAAAGCCATAAAGCAAAGCATATAGTAAAAAATGGCACAATTGCATGCTATCTTTAAGGCGAATTGTATAGAGGTATAGACGCTAGCTTACACGGATAAATCATAGTTCCCGAGGGCGAAACCCGAGAGAAATATTACTTTTGGAGTGAACAATTTTTCAAGAAGCAAAAGAAACATACGTGTTATTATATGGAAATACCACTCACGCTAACAAACTACGCCTTTCACTCAATAAATTTTGATCTGTTGGCATAATGTCATGTATTATATCTCACTTGATTTATCTACTATATAACCTAATGTGACGTCAGCAGGTGAAAATCCGTAATGTTACATGGCTTACATCACATTTCGACCCGCGTGCCATTACGAAACAACCAGCTCATTCGGCCCGGGTTTTAGTCAATCTGTCCCGTATCGGTTACTTCCCTTGCTTAGTAAACATGGCTTCTGAAAAACATTGGCATTCGAGGGGCAGACAATCCTATTCTGTTTATTCTACCGTATAAACGAATTAAATCAATAAACTCGATGCATTCTAAATAAATGAATTAGCACTCACTTTTTCCAATTCTAACAAAAGATTATCCAACATTTGTTGTATCTATATAAGCGTGGATTCCTGTCTAGTTTTCTCATGGTTTCTCTTATTTTCGGAAGCTATGGAAAACGTATGAAATCTGTTTTCATCTGGTAAATGTGGTATGGACCCATACAACATCAATTTTATTTGAATTGTATTTTTTGGGAAACTCCACATGTAAAATCGGTTGCATATAGTCATTTTCTTAATACTACTGCATAGAGTGTTAAAACTTACTAAATAAGCCAAACAAATACGCCACAGGCGCATAACAGTTCTATATGTGGATTAAAAGTGATCCAAATATGCTCTGAACTGAAGAGTATACCATTTCCCTAGCAACACGTATTGCCAACGAATCAGAAACCCGGAGCATACGGAAAACATTGATTCTGATCATACAGGGTGTATTCAAACGTAGACATGACCTATATATTATTTTGTTATTATTTCTATTATGGATGTTATACCGTATTCTGATTTTCAACTGGTTTTTGAGCCACAAAGGACAATTATGTAATAGCAATGAATGGGCTTTCTGCGATTTTCAGTATTTGATTTGTTTTCTGTGCTTTCAAAGGATCTCTCCTTATTTAGATTTTTATAATTCACAACAGCAGATGTTAAGTGCTTGTGTGGCGGCTGTAAAAAGTCGCCCCGTACTTCATTCTCAGTGTTGTTATACTTTCTGGTCCTTTGGAATCATGGATTTCAGCGCATTTACAGTTGAAAGTTGAATTCCGCTTAAGCCGGTGCTAGGGGGCGTGAGCACTGTTGCATATTTCAGTATTGCTCATGAACAGACTCAATTAAACCGAGTCTGCGATTTTCAGTATTTGATTTGTTTTCTGTGCTTTCAAAGGATCTCCCCTTATTTAGATTTTTATATATATTCTAAGTAGTAGCCCTACTAGAATAGGAGATAACAGTCTATGGAGACACAAAATATTCGCCATCGTTGTTATGTATTGGAAACCCTGGTAATTAGATCTTTTCTTTTTGTTAGGCTGACGCCTCGGTTGACATTGTTTGCCTCGGGTGAAAAATCCGTTATCTCATCCTCTGTAAGATGTGATATTTATATAATGTAATACCGTTTACGTTCATCGCAAGTCCGTTGAACTGCCATTTAGCACAATTTATAATTTTGTCATTTTAGCTTGTATCACAAATATATAGTGACTCTGCTCGGAATATACAAGCGCTTACGAGTTGCGTCATGTTGTAATCTGTTCAGTACATAAATGTTATAAGTTTACAAGGCGCTATGCGTATCTCCTCTGTGCACAAACTCTGCAATTGATTGTTTGTCTAGCAATTTGGTTTTGATTTGTTTTATCATTTACATCAATAAACTTTGAAATTTAATTCAAATAACATGTGTCACAGTTTCTTTTAATCATCAGTGTTCATATGATACATGTATTAGAAACAAAAGTGGTCGAAACATTTCAATACTAACGATAAGTGTACTTCGTCTTGCGAATGTATTAATTGTATTTGAAAACAGTAAATCGACGCCTAATCGGCAACCATACTGTTTGACAACCTTATGACTTTATGCAGCTTCAGTCAAAATCTAATTTCAACTCATAGCTTATTTTACAATAGCGATGTAAATACGCGTTATTAACAAACAGTTTATATTTGCAGAGTTAACTTGTTCTCTGCAAACAGTGTACGAATGTTTAAACCCTGGCCAGAAGTCTGTATTTTTTCGTAATTTTACAATAAATAGTTAAAATCTCGTGGTGCCTTACGTGGAGACAAATTGTTTGCAAATAGAAGTCAATTCGCGAACGGATTGATAAGGGTTAATATACAAACTGTTGGGAATAGCTGATAATCAAAACACTTTATACATGAAAGGACAGCCACTCGCAATGGGACAATAAATTTCTGTACACAACAACAGTTGCAAATATTTCGTCCTCGCTCATTAATTCACTGGTTAGACACTTGAATACAGTGGGGCAAGGTTCCTCCCGACAGGTGGTATAGGGGTAATTTCGAAAAAATGTTTCAGAGTAATGACTCTTTCTCGCGTGTACATGTAAATACATAATCGTTCTGCGAGTTTACACAGCCTCATGACAAGGATTCTTCATAAAAACGAGGTAAGAGCTTTTGGCTTCCTTTTAAGAAGATACTTAACGTCGCTTGCGTTAGAATTCAGTTGAATAGAGGAAATAAAAGTGATTCCCACTGCCTACATGTAAATGCAAATATTTTGTTATAATAAATTGAATGTACGTTAAAAATTGCAGCGTTTAACACAATAAGGTAATCTATGTGTTCGTGTTTTTTTAATATTGAACCATTTTTCAAAGATATATGTCCGATTTGGAAAGTTATTAGAAGTTTGGTGTTACTTATTAATGTGATGTATAGGTTACAGGTCCCTGTCGACTGTTTAGTAAGTGTTGCAGGTTCTTCTTAACAGTGTTACAGATTCTTCAGGATTCTCGAAATGGACGATATTTTGTTTGAAGACTCGAGTTTACTCGATATAAGCCTGGATATTGAAGTAGATGATAGTAACAACACATACGGCACTTCCAGCAGCAGGACTCCCGTACTTATGTCGTAAACGCAGAAGAAAAAGCAGTTTATGTGTAAAGAATATCAATACATGACCAGAAGTTCAGACATTCTTTAGCAGCACAAATATTCCCCTGTGGGAAGGTATTGCATTATTTCTATTTTCTATTCATTACTTCTACGCCATCAATTCTGGTGATTATGAGAAGGAGCACTTTTTAGGTGCACCATTGGGACTGTACCCGGCCGGTCACTTTATCCTGACACCGATGACATTATTCTAAAACTATTCCAGAATGATTTCTTGAATATTCATGAACAATTCTTGAAGCGGCCATTTAACGTTCATGAATATTCTGCAATAATGCTAGAAAGTTGATGTTTTTTAGAACCATTGTTCTAGAATTACAAAAGTTCTTGAACTCCTTTTGTTTCTGGGAAAAAGAGTTCCCACGAATGTGACACTTGCGGAGCAGAACTCGATTTGAAAGCCTCGCTCATTGAACATGTCAAGGACAAACATGGACCAAATAATCTGATATTTCTTTGTCTAAGATCATTTTCATGGATGCCGTCGTTTGGATAACACCAGAAAAAATTGCAAGTTTACCTACCCTTGAGATTTGAAATTGCTCTAGTTCTTACATTACTTATTGAACTTTGTAAAGTTGATAATATGCACGGGTTTCAGTGAGGTTCGATCCGATTCCTGGAGGAAAATATATAACGTATTCTGTTTTATACATTTAATAGACTAACATTCATATTTACAAACAGTTAAGCTCATGGTGCGGTGCTAACTTTCCCGCATGCTCATCAGGGTCAAACTCGAACAAGAATCTCTAAGATAGTCACACAACTTTGATCCGATTCAGAAACAGAATTGTTCAGCTTTTCATTCGAATATAAGCTGTTTATCTGTGCTTGTACGGTCAGGGTAAAGCAGTGAAAGAGGTTAGTTTATATACAAATATATGACGAATCGTTTTGCACATATGATATATTTGTTTGAGAAGTAGTTGACAAGTTTATTAGTTAAACTTAGAAAATTGACCAACTTATCATGAAAATTTGCATTCAAAAAGAGCACAAATGGTGGGAATTTGGATCAGAGTTCGCCAGTGGCAAGATATGAGACTTGCCTATTAGGATGGCTTTACCTTGAAAACCATAATATCTAAATTAAATGTGGCTTTCAGTGTTTGCATTAAGTACTATGCTTTTGTTGACAAGTCATGTAATGGACTGAGATAACCATTCGATAATTTTGTAAATTATTTTTTTATTACTTGTACCGGTTATTGTTTTGCGTTTGGAGTTGTTCTAAATGCAACATTATTTCAGTGATCGATTTTGAGATATTTGCAAGTACATATTTATTTTTTAAGAGTTTGGTTTTCATTGTGTTAAATAAATACAGTAACAGAATCTTTGAAATTGAGTATGTTTCATTATTTTTGTATCGTCAAGTAGTGTAAACTATTTCGAAATGATTAAATACGACGATGGTTCTTTACATATGATAAAATAATACATGCATCAAGTCGGCACTAACCGAACGCAATACTATGTAATAATTACAATAAATATAATTAACAACCACTAAAAGGAAGGCTAATTGATTGAATAAAAACCATGTGACAGCTTAAAGCATTGTAAAGGGTAAAGGACCCCTTGCAATACATGCACTTTAGATCGATTATCTTTCAAACAAAACAAAAATGTAGAACATGTAACCCTTTATTACCTCTCGTCAGAGTACCTGTAACACTATATGTTAGACTATGTAACCTTATGTATCACATAACAATCTAAAAAATTTAATTGATATATTATAATATTAATGCGAGTCTCTTGCATAGATGTTACTTAAGTATTAATATTGCTAACAACTTTAACGAAAATAAAATACAGGCGAATTTATACAGTCATTTTACAAGATAGTTCGTTGTGTACAAAAACCTTGATTTCCACGGCGTTTAATTGACTATTTCAGCCATAAATTCCATAAACGGAGCGACATAAGCATAACGACGCTTTGAAAAACATCAGACTATATGGTGACAAATCATTTTAACAGCGTTTTTGACAGTTTTGCCTTAAAATTACCTCTTTGACGTTCACATCAACATGACTGATTTTGCTTCACGAAAGCACTCACAAACATGTATAGGCAGGACTATGATACCAACTGTCGTGGGGACCATTACCCCACTGTAACCAAGGTCCTACCCAGTGTAATTAGTAGCTCTTAAACTGTATCATCTATTTGAACAAACAAAACTGAATTATTGCTCCCGTTGGTGGCGGATTGTTGCCGAAATAGTGTGCATCGTACCAATCTAAAACAAGTAAATATGTATTATCAACGGAAACGCATAATGGACGTAAATATAGCAGATAATACGTTATTCCTTCCCATAAAATACTTTTCTGCGTAAGCAATCATAACCCTGTGTCTGATCAAGCTCGAACATGTTTGCCACTTCGATAAAAAAAAACGATCCATTGGTGATTTCGACGTGTATAACTATTCTGTATTGAAGACATTACATTTCGATTAGTTTCGTTTAATGGTTAAGAATTACGTCATATCTACGTAATGGAATCAGTTAATATGCATAAATCAGTCAATTGAACTAGTAGGCGCTTTGACGCACCATTGTGCACTAAGACCATAACTCTCAGTCCATCATGTCCATGGCACACCCAGGAACTTCACGATGCTAAACACTCAATGCGTAGGCTGGCACGAAAGTGGAAGTTATCCAAACTCGCAATTGATCATCAACTGTATCGAGACCAGTGTACTAAAGTAAACAAATTGTTAGCAAAGTCAAAGGTTAATTTTTACACCGAAAAAGTAGAATCCTGTCAACGGGACTCGAAGAGTCTTTTTAAAGTCACTAAGCATCTCCTGGGTGCAAACAGTGAAATTGCAATGCCGAAAAATGTGTCCTCAAAACAACTTGCGCATGATTATTGTAAAATGGACAAAATACGGACAGGCATTGCCTCTGAATCAACGGCATTTACCCCAGTCATCACAGAAACGTTGCATTCAATGAGCTCTTTAGAAAGTTTTGACACAGCTACAGCAGAAGAAATCGGGGAGATTGTCAATGCATTCCCATGTAAGTCCTGTGAACTCGACCCAATACCTACATGGCTCTTAAAGTTATGCCTTAGCGAGCTCATACCGTCGTTAACAATTCGCTGGAATCTGCGTATGTTCCAAAAGAATTCAAAAAGTCCCATGTAAGACCTCTTTTGAAGAAACCTGATCTCGATACAAATGAGCTTTAGAACTACAGGCCTGTATCACATTTGCCATTTCTCTCCAAAGTATTAGAAAAAGTTGTAGAATTTCAATACCCAACCATTAATTGTTATATGTACCCCATTTTAACCGGAAAATGTGATAATAAATTTGTATATAATGCACTTGATAATAACGATGATACCCCTACTAGTCAATCCAAATGGGTGTCAATATACAAAAATAGTCTTATAAATTGGAAAAATATGTATAGCTATGTATTTAAATGTATTAAAGATACTTATTTGCAATGGTTACAAACTAGAATTATACATATAATATTACCTACTAATACATTATTATTTAAAATGAAAATCAAGTATACTAATTTATGCACTTTCTGTCATAATCATGAAGAAACTATTGTTCATTTGTTTTGGGAATGTTGTAAAGTGAAACCAATAATAACACATATTTCAGATAGGTTAGTAAAATATAACCCGCACCTCAAAATAAATAGTTTATATGTACTTTTGAGAACCGATCAAAATGACTTCAAACTTGACATTTTGTTTTTAGAAATAAAACGATATATATTTTATGTAAAACAAAGAAAATCGTTCCGTCAATAACCGGGTTAAATAACTCATTGAAACTAGCATGGGATATAAAATAAGCATGTAGTAATACAGAAAATATAGCTTCTACATGGACAATTGTACAATATCTTATATTAAACTACATTTAGACATAAAACGTACTGTAATAAAAATAACCTAGCAAAAATGCATGTTTCTTTCTGTATTTTTTTTATTCCATTTTCATTTTTTTTTCAATAAAAATGTATATTTTCATATTTACATTCGATAGAAAAATTGTATGTTAGAAATATTATTTAGAGTTTGACGATTCTTCATGAAATTTTTTTCTACTTAAACTACATGATGTTGAAATGTAAAAATATGTATGGATGTAATATATGTGAATAAAATTATTGAAAAAAAAAAAGTTGTAGACAGACGCATTGAGTCCCATTTGGCCACAAACAATCTGCATGAACAGCATCAGTCAGCATATCGTAAGCATCACTCTACAGAAACTGCTCTTCTTAAAGTTCAAAATGACATCTTGCATTATCTTGATAAGAATGAAATCACAATTCTGGTGATGCTTGACCTATCAGCCGCATTCGACACAATTGATCATAAAACATTACTAAATCGCCTTGAAAAAGACTTCAAAATCATTGGAAACCAACTAAAGTGGATGACCTCATGCCTGCAAGACCGTTACCAAACAGTCGCCGCAGTAGATGGAGAATGATCTGCCCTAGTTCAAATGAAATATAGTGTGCCACAATGTTCAGTCTTGGGACCCAAAAACTGCATCTTGTACACAAAACCTGTGGGCTCAATTTGCAGAAATCTTCATCTCGATCATCATTTCTATGCAGATGATTCACAGTTATACCTGTCATTTAAGCCTAAAGACACTATCTTGTCAACAAGAAGCCCTCTCAAAAGTCGAAGGATGTCTAAAAGACATAGTCTCATGGATGCACCAGAATATGTTGAAGCTGAACACTGACAAAACTAAGGTCATACTGTTTCACTCAAAAAAGGTTTACGTTCCCGGATATTTTCACGTTCAAGTGGGAAACTCTAAAATCAAACCGTCATTATGTGTGAACAATCTTGGTGCTATATTTGATTCCCAAATGGATATGACACAGCACATCAACGCTGTGTGCAGGTCTAGCTACGCACAGCTGCGGCAAATAGGTCATATTAGACAGGTACTGAAGCTACACAGAATTTGGTCTATTTTCTGGTCACATCAAACTTTACTACGGCAACTCACTGCTATATGGGATTCCCCAAAACTCACTACGGAAACTACAGCGTGTGAAAAATACAGCAGCCCACATCATTACCAGGACTCCACGGTACAATCACATCACTCCAGTCTTGAAGGAGCTTCACTGGCTTCCAGTTCAACACAGAGTGGAATTAAAAATTCTGACTCTCACATACAAATCCATGTGCAATGATTCTCCAAAGAAGTTTCATGCATGCAGCCCCAAAGCTCTGGAACACTCTACCATCAGACATCAGAGATGCTAGCTCAATTGCAGCCTTCAAAAAACGTTTGAAAACACACTACTTTAATATCTGTCATTAGAAGAAAGTAGGTAATCAATGACTGCTATCTCTGGGCTGTGTTCTTGCTGTGGGTGCTGTGGGTCTAAATGGCAGTTCTGGAGTTGTACCATTGACCTTGTGCCTGTCTTGTAGATCTTGCTGGTAGGGATTGCCCAAATGCTCTGAAACCACTTGGCTAGGGCTAATGTTTAATTCTTTGCCATGTTACTAATGATCTTGTCATAGAATTTTTGCTAAATGTTTTACATGTATTTACTTACTGTGCTGGCGGTCTTTTTGATTGTGAGGTTGTGGAACAGGTTTTATATTTTATGTACACTGTTTGTCTTTATAGGTGAATATAGGAGATAAGTGTGAGGTTGGGCGCCCCTAAACCCAGGTTTAACCCCCCAGTGGTTGTTAATAATTAATTTATAGTTGGTTATTGATTGCTACTGACCGTACCAAGGCGGGCTCCTATATTCACTTTGCTTTATGTTTGTCTTGCGTGTTGTTTTCTATTTAGTGTGTAGATGAAGGAATGGTATTGCGTGTGTGTGTGTTCGTTGTGGTATGACTGTGTGTGTGTGTTCTGCTTGAGAGGTGGGTGTATTGTTTGTGTTACGTTTCCTGCTTGAGTCTTTCGTATTTATTTATGGTGTAATTCTTGGACAGCTTTATGGTTCTGAACTATGGGTGTACCGCGGCCATGGATTATACAATACTAAACCAAACAACACGGAGAGTATTGTTTTAAACATTCGTTTTACGATTTGTGAACTTCCGGCTCTACACTGAAACAAACAAACAAACAAATTCAATCAAACAACACGGAGAGTATTGTTTTAAACATTCGTTTTACGATTTGTGAACTACTCTCCGGCTCTACACTGAAACAAACAAACAAACAAACAAAACATCCTGTTTTTTAATCATGCCATTGATCTTTTAATTATTTGACTCATTTTAAAAAAATGATTTTACAAAGTTGCTATAACAATTTTATAATCTTGGTAATAATATTGAAAAAATTTCCATGTTTCCATGCACCTCAATATTGTATCATCTTTATTGTGAATGTAGTTATTTGTCTTTCTCGCTTTGTAAGTACATTTATATTATATCATGTGAAGCTTTTGAACGCACAACTCCTGTGTGAAAATAGCGCTATATAAATCTGGTATAATAATAATAATAATAATAATCATAGTCGAAACTTGACACTTCGAGTGAGCGTAAGTCAAACTTACCCTTATTCTCTGATAATTCGATCTCACTTAAGCCGAATAACGTTTTTACTCTGAAATGCAATTAAGTTCGAAATTATCGAGTTTGGATTGTATATCTGTACTGATATATGAACTAAATAAATACAGTATTCGATTTGTTTTCTTATCCTATAAATGACAGTTTCTTACATTTTGCCTTACAGTAAATAAATTTATCTTTAAGTTAAAATAAATGAATTCCAATCACAAACCATGTTTCATCGGTAAAGTTAACCAACACCTGCTACGTTTCCAGGCTAAAAACGGGGTGACTATACACAGACACGTACGTATAAAACACATTTTAAGCCAGGGGCTATTATTTTCAGCATTAATTATGTACGCATTGCAACTTGTATCTACCAGTGGTAATAAATAGTGAAGTTGTTTATGTTTAGCTACCATGCTAGTATTATACAACCAATACTGAAGAATAGAAATACAAACTCGATACTATCAAGCCTCTGACAACCCCATCATTTCCAGACCAGAACCACTAAAGAGTTATTATGTTTGTGGAGGTTCAACGGTCATTCATGAATGTGCAGTCGTTTAACCCTTTACCTGATAGAAGCGCCTTTAGCACATTTTAATTTATTCCTCCGCCAAAAAAAACAGTTCAAATTCAGGCATGAACATGTACAATAAGAAATATTACTTATATACTAGCAGATATTGGCTTAAAGCAGGTTTAAAGTAAAACAGAATGCGCCTTTAGGCGCATTCTACTTTACTTTCAACCTGCTATAAGTGTTCACCTGTCTGCAACTCTAGAAACAGACTAAGAGGTAATGGGTTAACCAATTTGCGCCCAATGAATCTGTCTGTTTGCATCATGTTCACATGTCGCGTTACGCGGTTTTAGTATAGGGCTTGAATTGTTTATTACTGCATAATGTAAATTAGTTCCATGTTAATTGATGAGTGTAAGCTTACAAGACAGTATATGTAGTGCGTTTTAAAAACTCACCATGGTATACAATAAATGACATTTTGAGTTTGGAATTTGCCTTAACACATGTATGTACTAAACCCTTGAACAGCCATAACTTACCCTTCTTACAATAATTATTGCCCTTTTTTCACTGAAGGTATTTTGAATATCGGAACATAGTCTGATTAATACTCTTATCCTAGTTTAAAAATATATTTTTGAAAAGTCATAAAGCTCACGAAAATGTTACAAACGATAGTATTACTTATGGTGCTGCGTTCTATACATGTATTGAGTGAACTTTCTTTGAAACAGCGAGCAGGTAGTAAACAAAGGTTGACTGCTAAATAACGCTGAAAACACATGTGCCAAAAAGCATCGACATAACTAGCAAGAAACCGTAAACTCTTAACAACTCGCAACAACTCTTAGAGCCTAAATCGTAAGAATCCATAAACTGTTTAGAATGTTTACAATACGTAAGGATTCCGTATACGTGAATGTCCCATAGAGGAACATACTTACGTTGTAGAACAGTTGAATCCTACGTTTCACGTTAATGCTGTAATTAACCACTAGTCTTCACTGCTATGACTTTAAATGCTATATCCAAAATGGCTTCTGTTTAATTGCACAAATTGAAACTTTAGAAAAAATGACTAACTTCACGTTGTAATGACAGTCAAACAATTTTATCCTGATCATACAATGTTATACGCGGCGTCTGATGTGTTTAAAAACTATTTTCAAATGACCATTGCTTGTAAGTAAGAAATTGAATGAGTTTAATATCACATTGTTCTGAATAGAAAAAAACGCAATCTCACAGACTGATGGACATATTAAGAGAAGTTAACTTCAAAGAGAGAACATATTCAGTCATATACCTGTTTTCTTAGTCAAACGAGTGTTCGATACCTGCTTAGATTTCCCAGAAAGAAATAATTGTAAGTGCTTAACGTTTCCCCCTCCTGCCAATCATTTATCCCTCAATAATATAATCATGTTTTATGATTAATTACATTTCGTTGTCGGTAAGATTCGTTTAAACTGAATAAAATGGATGTGCTGTCTTGTAATAGAAGAACTGCATTAGCTAATTTAAATCATTAACGACTGTAGCTGAGTTTGTAAAATATAATAATATTTACAAAGGACAACTGCTTATAACATATAAATTTAACCAACAAATATAAGATGAGTTATCCAATTAGCTTCGACGTTAGGCACACAGCAATGTTTGGTTACTTATATAATAGGAAACTACAATCAATATTTACAATTATAAACACATGAACAAAGATGAGTTTAGTTTTTTATCCAAAACGCGGGATACATCACAAATGCACATTTTGATACTCATATCTACTTACTCCTTCTCAACACATTATTTTGCAGTTCGTGTAAATTGTAAACCTTACGAGATACAATTGGTATGTATTTTACACAATTCAAGATAATGCAGGCATCTCATTCAATTAAGTTATGCAGTCACTTGCATGAAACACGATTGTATACAGTCGATGTGCAAGTTTGGCTATAACAGAAGGTATAAACATTGTTGGTCCAATGTTAACCCGTCGAATACATGGACTGCCGCAATCCCCAAATGTATGTCAGCTTACTTAGCCTTACAATAGAAGTGTGTTAGCTTTTCAGCTATAGTATTCATGTAATTTAGAAGTAGTATTTGTTTGTGTGTCTATGTATCCCAGCATGGAGACGTATTTAGATCTTTCATGAATTAAATTGAACGAGGGCTGTTCGTGACACTGATTATTCAATAGATCCATATAATTCCGTATGTCTATTGAATACAATTTGATAAGGCATGGTTTCTTTTTTCAAATATGACACACTCGTATCCTGTAGTCACACATCTGTTCAACGCCTTCCGCATTGGTATAAACGTAGATAGGACGCCATATCACGTTTTATAAACCTTTCAAAGCGTGTGATTTACTTAACTGTAAATCTTTGGCTGATAGATTGGACGCAAATCAGACGAATATTAACATTTACCCGATACTAATAAGATCGTCAAACATTTTAAAAAATCGTTTTCGTTCGAAGACATGTCCTGGCCTACTTACGGTGAAAACACCTAGTCAGAAAGTTCCCATGTAATTCTCGTGAATCTTGTGCACATACAGAAACAGTAGGTAGGACAGACTATTTTTTCAAATAGAAATAAATACTAAGTGCCATTCACCATTGGAAATGTATTTTCAATTGCAGATCAATGCACTTTAAATGAAAACTCTATCATCATTGGTTATTAAGTTATGACGTTTTGAAATTACAATGGTTACGAAAGTAGTGTTGCCAAATAACTGATCTGTGACACGTTACGGTTTAAGGACAATTACTTTTGTTTTAATGGGTCGATCACGATCATTTGTTTGTGAACTTGTTGCTTATAAGCTGGGAATACTAAAAATTGTATTTTGGATTGGTAGGTCGAATAGCACGTGATATGTTACTAAAAATAGATGTTGGCTTCACTTTGGTTTCAGGACAATAACTTTTGTTCTGATGAGCAGAACACAATCAAATTTGGTGAACTGGTTACTCTTGGTAATGGGATACTTGAGATGTAATTATGGTTGGTAGGTCGACGGTCCCGTGACCTGTTACTAAAGATAGATTTTAAGCTGTGACTGTTTTGCATTTATATACGAGCAAATGAGACAATCTTTTAAGGCCTATTTCTGGCTCTGCGGGGAGTCAGTTGGAGTTTTAATTGTGGTAGCTGTCAATTGGAGTGTGTATTGTGATAGAGTCCCCACATGCTGGATACGCAGTTGTTTTATCATATTACCTACAGGTACAATAATGATCTAGGGTACTAGACCATTGTAGTACCGTAGTACTACCGTACTACTTCTGTGAAAAGTATGCAAATATTTTAGAATATTCATGAACGTTAAATGGCCGCATCTACAATTGATTAAGAGCTTGAAAGATTAGTTTACCAATTCTATAAAAGGAGTTAAAGAACTTTTGTTAATCTAGACTAATGATTCTAAAAATTACTAGAATGTTTGCAGAATATTCGTGAACGTTAAATAGCCGCTTCAATAATTCTTCCTGGTTAAAGTCTAAAATAAGTCAATACCCTCCCACATGGGTAGCTATTATTACAAATAGATAAGGGATCTAGCTGATTGTAATGCAATTATTTAAGAGATAAGAATTGGATTTCATAACAAGGGCCACAATGGCCCTAAATCGCTCACCTGGTACACCATGTAAAATTTGACATATAGTGTGTGACTGTGACCTAGATTACGACTAGACATGATCTACACTCAACCTTTGGAGTCTTTACAAGATTTTTTTTATTTGACATAGCGACCTAGTTTTTGACCAGACTTAAAGAGGCTCGCAACCAGATTTAGCATTTAAAAAAAGTAATTTGTAAATATATGTCAAATGCTTATTTAAATGGGTAAGAATTAGTTTAGGATAAGAAAAATGCATTTCAAAAATAAATAAAAAGAGGCTCTGGTGGGATTCGAACCCGTGACCCTCCATGCGGGGACAGACACGCAAAAAAGGAAACAATTTAGCCCACTCGACCACGGGCTGTTCATATCTTTGGAAACGATTTAACGTACTTCAGTGTGTAGCGATGGAAAGTACACAATTCGACTCGGGTTTATGTCTGAGCCTGTGCTTAATTTCTGTTGTGTCTTTCGACGCAACGGATAAAACGATGAAAAATATCTAAAAAATGAAGATTTGAAGACTTTTTATAAGGATGTTTTAGACTGATCATATTGTTATAATGCCAGTTGCACGATAGTGCTACACATTTGGTTTTATTTGAGCATTTTTATTTTATTTTTGCAAAAACACCATCCGTATGCGAGTCACTTTAATCAACATTTGATGTTGACCTAGATTTGATGTAGGCAAACATTCTGACTATATTTCATTCAGACCTAATCAGATTTGTAGTCACTAGAGGATTAACACTGTTTTTCTTGATTTGATCTTGAGACCTAGTTTTTGACCTGACATTAGACACATTCAAATTTGGCCTAGATTTCTTCAAGGCAAACATTGTAATTAAGTTTCATGAAGATCGGATTAGATTTAAAGCCGCTAGAGTGTTCACGAACCAATGGTGAACGGACGGACAGACGACGTACACTCAGCCATCCTAAAAACTCACATTGGCACTTCGTGCCAGATGAGCTAAAACACAAAAGTTTGATGAAATATAATTTTCTTTATCAATATATTATCAAGTAATTGAATTTTCCATTACATTTGTTAGCAACTGTATTTTATCAACTAATTGTCCAATTCAGTCCTATAGATTATAGGTATATCATTTTTTTGAGAAGATTAACCTTTGTTTGAACACAGATGACCACTTAAAGCAGGTTAAAAGTACAGCAAATTTCTTCTTCATTTTCAGCCTGCTTTAATCTACCATCTGCTAGGATTTAATAAACAATATATTTTGAATGGTACAAATATTCAGAGTAATACATACCTGCTTAAAAAAGGTGACCATTTAAAGAAGATTGAAAGTAGAGCAGAACATGCTTTACTTTAAGCCTGCTTTAAGCAAATATTTGCTAGGATAAAGAATATGTTTTGTATAGTAATGGAACTATTTTCAATGTATTAAATACAAAAGGAAAAAAAGTTTAACTGCCACAGCTGTTTCTATCTTCTTAGCACTAAATGTTCATATCTGCACGACGAATATTATCTGACTGTTCTGTTATGTAATATGAGACCCCAAATTAAAAACTAGTAAAATAAAATCAATAACATCAATTTTCAATCTAAATGTTAAACCATTACATGTACCCTGTAGAAATATCGGCTGCTTTAAATTGTTTTCTGCAAACAATATCTTAATATGATTTGTACCTATTTTAATTGAGAAAGTCTTAGATACAAGTGTAAAAGAGTTTGGATACAGATCAGACGCGAAATTATGCACCCTCTGATCTGGATCCAAACTGTTTTTAAAAAAGGACAGTCAAGTCGCAATTAGCATGATAAGGTTACTGCAACATATATCAGCACCCCCCAAATATGTCTACATCTATCAATTAGTACCCTTCTGTGATAATTGGTTTGCAATAAACATACTCTGATACGGATGATCTTCGGTTGGTTGATTGATTTATTGATTGAATTACTGTCTCATTTATTCACTCATTTATTCGGTTATTTATTATGTTATTCTATCATTTTTTTCATTGTTTGCTAATTTGTTTGTGTGTTCACTCATTTTGACATTACATTCAACTGTTTAGCTAATCGTATTTCACCGCTCTAGTTCAGATGCGCCTAGAATATGTGCCGTGATGTGAAAGTGTGTTGTCGCACCTACCCCTCCACTACCATGTTAACATTCAAATATAATATTATTAGATACATTTTGTATCGCTCTATACTGATATACATGTACATGTATATCAAGTCTTATGCATAAAGATTGAAAAGTGCTGGCACAAGTCAGCGACCATGTATACCACGATCATTGCACATTTGTAAAACGTATTAGATCCAGATTATACGCCCAGTCACTAGTCGTCCTGTCTGGATCCACACTGCTTACAAAAGTCCTGGTTATCAAAGTTCTCCATGGAGGGATAGATGATGCATCTGTACTTTTCTTTATCATCAAACATGCATATATGGTAAATACAGTGAAACCTACCTATAATGACCACTTATATATAACTGTTGATCATTACGTGCTTAAGATTGGTGATTGCTTTAGAGCGGGGTGGGGTCAAACAGAGGACCCCTTAGGGAATCTCTGGTATTTTAAGGCTGTCATCTGTATTTCATAGTGTCGTTTACTGTGGTGGTCGCAGTAGAAAATTTAACTGTGTTTTTGTAAGGCTGCACTAAAGAGCTGTCATTAGTTGATCATGAAGATTATTTTACCCTTTATTCCATTGTATACATGTTTTCCAGTTTGGATGACACATGAACACTTAAAGCAGGTTGAAAGTAAAGCTGTTTTATTTTCAGCATGCTTTAAGCTACCATCAGGTAGGATAAAAGTCCGCATATTAGGGGAAAATGGCAGCTCTTATAAAAAAAAGTTTGATTTTGACGTGTTTTTATTTTTGTTTCTTTACAATTCATAGTGTATTGTCCGAAAACTAGGGTATTCCGAAATTGTGTTCAATTCGCCGCCACGTGGCAATTACCTCAGGAGTAATTACAGCCCCTGCTCTTGATGCATCGCGGCAATATCAAACAAGTAAATAGCTCAAAACAGTCATAAGTGTTCAAGGAATATGGACAATATGTTTCATTTAGTTGCAAAAGAGTAAATTGTGAATTATTGAAGCTTAAAAATAGGCTATATTTAACTCTTTAAATTCATTTTTTACAAATATATTTTTTTTAGTCTGAGAAAAGGAGTTGTTGGCAGACATCTTTAAGAACAGATTCTGATGACGATTTACACAAAATAACTCTTAATTTTGGAAATATTTTGCGAAAAACGTAAGAAGGCTTTTCATGTGTCTAGTTTCCAATCTGCTATTTTGCGTTGCCGAAACGCTCAAGTATCACATTTGACGATCGAAAAAACGCGCCCAGGGCCGTCATACAGAATTTAAACTCATTTTATCCAATGATTAAAAGTTTGTTTTATTCGTTTAAGACTTAATATTAGCAACTTATTTTTAAAACAAGTTCAAAACGAACAGATGAAAATGCGGGTTTATATAGGTGACTCAGTAGGGGAGCCTCGATACGGAATCTCGCTGACGTACCTAGAAACAGTAAAGCGTCTCATATGAGGCTTGATCCTTATCCTTGATAGTTAAGATAGAAATACCCAGTGAAAAACCCATTGAGAATGAGCATGTCAGTGTCACTTTAGGGAGAATGAGATAGCTATGACATGTTCTACATGCTTTTAAAGTTACTTTCACGCCCATTGAGAACAATTAGGGGGTCCATCAAAGGTCTGAGGGAATGTTTAAAGTATTTTATTTCAATGACGCTTAAAAGCGCGTTTGCTAACAGTTAAGATCTTTTCAGACGCCGCGTCACTCGGCGTCTAATTAAGATCTTAACGGTTTGACATCTGTCTTCAAATTTCTTCATTCATACTGCTCTATTTTTAAACGTTGAAATGATATTGCAGACAAAAAACTGAAGCAGACGAAAATGAAACGGTGAAGGGGTAAACATATCCCAAATAATTTTATCATGAAAGGAATAACGTTTACTCCAATGTATATCGCTATGAAGAAACATGTCAATAGAGTATATTATTAGTCAGTTTGATATACAAATTCGTTTCAGTATTTTTCCTCTAAAACTCCAGACATACATGTTGAATTAAAACGGAATTTAAGTCAGATTTAAACACCTTCATGCTTATCCTGGAGACGACAGTAGAGTAATGAGCCACGATGACTCAATATGTAGATAAAATCAAGCTGAATGTTATTATCAGTTTAATGGCGATAACGTGTTTGTTTCATATTCTAATTATTCTCTACACTTAAACATATTATACTGGTAAGTATGACATCGAAAATAATTTTTCTATAGCTGAATCAACAATATGTATAAACCTGAATATGCTATTAGTTTTCGTTTTAAGTTCAACGATTATCAATGGCTTTTGTTTCAAACATCGTCAAACACGTATCAGGCAAATATGGAAAAGCAGAAGGCTAAATTCACAGAAATTTACAATTGCAATGAAGGGTGGTGTATACAAGTTGGCTTCTTAAGAAAAAGAAGCCAGATAAGCAAACAAGTTTTAATGAAGTGACATGTATATATGTATGAAGTAAACAAAAACTATGTTGTGTTGGTGAAAAGAAGAATATAAATGAAAGGTATACTTGAGGCATTTAAGAAGATATTTAATGTACAATGAAACCTCTCTATTTGCAACCAGTAACTTGCGTTACTTTTTGGTGTTTCGGACAGGTGGCTGCTTAAGACAAGTCTGCTTTTAAGGAAAAGTGTAAGTACAGGGCTGCCATTTCTCCGAATTTTTCCTAAATCTTCGGATTTTTTTCCAGTACATGGTAGCTTAAAGCAGACTGAAAGTAAAGCAGAATGCGCATTAAGGCGCATTCTGCTTTACTTACAGCCTGCTTTAAGTAGTCACATGTCAACAAAACTAGAAACAGGCTATTGGGTAAAGGTACGATTCGTAACATTGCACTTGAAAAATGCAAATTTGGAAACCTTAGGATTTTTCATGTCAACTTGTGGCAGCCCTGTAAGTATATGTAAATAGAAAGCTCCTGTAGGAGGTGTCTGTTTTACTTTAACTTTGCCTTTAAGCTGCCACCTGCCCTTCATTAATCAATTTAGTTGTTGCAAGCGAGATTACGGCTGCAACACAAGAACTTATTTGAATCATCTGCTGTTGTGAAGGGATACGTTTGTATATGAGTTTTATTCAAAACCGAAGTGATAAGTTTTCCTAACCGAAACAAAAGTGCTCTCATGTTTTCACCGTTTCGCCATAAGCAGATGGCTTCTTTCAACCCATGCACTGAGGAGGCCCCCTAAAGATGACTTCCAATAAGCAATTACACTATGTGATAAAGTGAACATGCTAAATCGTCAAGCTCAATGCTTTGTTTATTATAGTGTCACCCCTATTGAAAGGGCCAGCTAGTTATGAGACACCAATCCTTTGTGCGCGCACAGTATCTCCCGAATCCCTTCTCTTATTGTCGGGCGCCTGGCAGAGACGGGCCTACGGTAACCATTCATTTAACTAGCTGGCGGCTCACCAACCGGCCACATCAGTCCAAACCGTTTATCCAACTTCGGGATTCGAACCTTCGACCTCCCGCTTCCGAGGCGGACGCCCTAACCACGAGGCTACGGTTGCGGTAAATGTTTGAAACTACAAATCTATGCGGCATATGCCAAATGTACCATTCACTTTTAGTATTCTAACAGCAATATATAGCAACCTTTACAAACAATTTCTATGCTAAGGAGACGCCGCGTAACGTGACGTACCATTGCCGAATATTGTTTGACAACATACCCTTTTGAGAAAGGAAATCATATTCTTAGAACAGTTGCAATCGACACTTGTTGCAGGAAAAATAGAACGTGGCATTAAAAGTTATTTCGTATATAGATTATTAATTAGTGATATGTCAATTATTATGCTTAGTTAGATTTCCACGTATGCAATTAGTAACGCAATATGTCGTGTATTACTGTCCTTACACAACCTAATATACATTAGAAACCGAAAAATACCTATGTGGCCTCTATCAGACAACATACTAAGCACACGTGCTGGCAGCAAATAATTTTAGTTTGTCTTTATCTGTCTCAAATTATAATATTGTACATGTACATTTTTAAATTTCACAAAAGATACCCACCGCCACAGACTATTAAATTATAAGTTATACTTTTAGAAAATACGTCGTTGATGCTTTCATGATTATATAACAGGGGAATGTCAAACGAAAGGTCGTACGACAAAAAGGTCGAAAGTCAAAACTTTAAAATAGATACATGTATAATGTGTGATTTCTACATCTAATCCTATCGTGTGACATCTCTTTGGAGTCGTCTTGAAAAGATGACACAAGACAGAATTCGATGGAGAAGTACATAACAATGGGGAATTGTAGAATCTGACTTACGACAATATTTGTTGTACGAAGTTTCGTAAGTTTACTTCCTTCAAGACCTAAACAATTGTGAAACCAATCCCTTGCGACGACGGTCAGCAAAGGTCCAATGCAGTTATTACATGGAGTTTATTAGTTGAATAGTTGTTAAACGCCCATGAAAACGGGTCGTATTATGGTTTACCCTGGGCTGTCCGTCCGTCCGACCGTTAACTGTTTCCTTCATGTATTGACCAATTTTAATTAAGCATCACCACAAGTGTTCCTTACTCAATAGCTCGGGACGAGTTCGCGTTTGGGACGTTTGCCACTATTTTTGGAACTATTTCTTTCAGCGGAAGAATGGAGTGAAACGCTTGGAAAAGGGTTAACCATATACAAGTACACCATATTTTCAAGCAGAAAATAATGAAACGTTATCAAGTTCAGCATGTTAGGTTCATTATTACATTATTCTATTTGATTAAAGGAATATTCCCCTTAAAATCTACAACCCGATCTCTAATCAAACGTGAACAAGTATTTGTACAAACCTAGACAGTTGCATTGTACATGAATACAAATCGAATATGTCTGCTTGCGCACTATTCCCTAATCAAACCCAAATGTTGTTTTTGGCTTTTTTTGTCTTTCGAGTTTGACCATACAGCGCTCCCTCTCTGCAACGACACCTAACGAGCACAACAAGTGTGTTCGTTGTTCGGAGGGAGTCGTTATAGGGAGAGACATTGGTTGACATTTACATTTGCAAACAACTTAAATCCAGATCAGATTCTGATCTGGATTCAAGCTGTTTTTCGCTCGTCATTAAGGTTTTTTCTGTCAAAATGTCCAAAATGAAACTTTTAGGAAAACAGCAGACAACAATATTTAGCAGACGATATTGCACCAGTAAAAGCGTTGGACATAATTGCCCTGTTTAGGGAACTGCGGCAAGGGTCGTTGGAAGAAGGGAATCGTTGTTTAGGGGGCCGTGGTAGCGATGGAGTACTGTAATTAAAATATAAGCATATATCAAGTATAACACGGCTGTCTGAAGTATTGCCAATGCATGTACACCTGAGTAAAAATATATAGTTGTATACTGTGTTATCAGTCCCTATATAAACAAGCAATTATGTAAGCGAAAGTATAATGTTATAGGTTTGTGTAATAACAGTATTCAAATAAATACTTTACAACAACATCATATGTGTTAACAGATATAAACCATTAGCTGTGAATGGTTCTAACATTCGTACATCCGGTATATGTAGATTTCAGCATTTAACGTGTTCACCCCGCGCCAAGAATACTAACCTTTACAACCATATTGAATCCTGACAAAACTGCGCGTGACGCGTCGTATAATTAAAATATTAACTGTTTAACACCCATGTAAATGAGTGTTACGTTAAACACGCATATAATTCATTTGTATACTTGAACACAGACGAAACATAATTATACACAGACGATACTATAGCAGCCATATTGTTGGACGGCTTATTAAATTATAACGACATTGAAAGGCTCACGCATTAAAGTGCTAATGATTCGGAATACACGAAATGTGTTTTATATCAGGCTTGCATTATCTGGCAATCCGCTTCCTGCGACTAATCAACACCGATACCCTCGTATGGTAACGTGAAATTCAATATTTTGTTAGAACGGCTGATTAACGCCCTACAAATATCGTCAACATCATGACCTTTTGTGTGATCAGATCGACAATACACGGTTATATTGAGAGAACGGGTCTAACTCAGTCGTTTAAATCTGGGAGTGTGTAAACTAGAAAATTGTTTATTATAAGTAATTTGAATATAATATTCAAGGTGAAGTTAGTGTCAATATACGCTTTTTAGAATTGTAGTCTTCTGTTTTTCTCAATGTTACATATCGGACATTTTAACAGAAAAACCAACATAATGACGAGTGACAAACAACTTGAATCCAGAATATACGCCGATTTACGCGGCGTCTGATATGGAGTCGAGCTGTTTGCGCATATAAGAACAGTATTATTTTCCCTCCCTTTAACGACTCCCTTCGAACAATACACGATCGGTGTTTGCCATTGGATGTCGTTGTAGAGAGAGACCACTGTATTGAGAACAAGGTATCTTATATCCACTTTTGAGCAGAGCTGTAATGAACACATTGATGAGCTGACAAACCGTTTAATAACCGTTTAATAAATGTACACACATTATAATTCCTTCTGTGGCCCGCATATGCTTTACAATCTTTAATGAGAAAGACAACACTACATCGCTGGTCAATTTATTTCAAGAGGCTCGCAACCAGATTTAGCATTAAAAATAGTAATTTGTAAATATATGTAAATCGCTTATACAAACTGGTAAGAATTAGTTTAGGATAAGAAATTCTTTTTAAAAAATGCATTTTAATAAATAATAATACATGTATCTATTTTAACACGGCATGGGGACAGAAAAGCAAAATAAGTGAACCCCTTAGCTCACTCAACCACGGTCTATTCATATATTTTGGGTCGATTAAACGTTCTTCAGTGTGTAGCAATGTGGAGTACATTATTCGGCTCGGGTTTATATCTGAGCCCGTGATTAATTGCTGTTGCATTTGTCGACGCAACGGATAAAGCGATGTAAAATATTTAAAAGCTGAAGAATTAAATACTATTCTTAAGGAAGTTTTCAGACTGATCATATTTTTGTAATGCCAGATGCACGATAATGCTACACATTAAGTTTTATTTGAGTATTTTACTTTATTTTGCAAATATACCATCTAGTTGCGAGTTGCTTTAAG
This sequence comes from Gari tellinella, assembly GCA_922989275.2. Lineage (NCBI taxonomy): Eukaryota > Metazoa > Mollusca > Bivalvia > Cardiida > Psammobiidae > Gari > Gari tellinella. The sequence continues at coordinate 80,205,675 of OV277867.1, read as the reverse complement.
ATAAGAACGTATCCGTAACTGTCGGAAATTCACGGCATCCATCGCCAGCGTTTTGTGAGAACCTTACCATTGAAGACAATATTCCTGTCCTACATAAACAACTTATGATAAATTATTATATTATTCCCCGATATATCATTTTATTGTTGCCACTCAGATTATTATCTACATGGGAATTTATTTATATTTTGCGTTTAGTTAGGACAAACTAGTTAAATAACGTTGTATCATTGTAGATGCGTTGTTTTGGTTATTTATGCCTGCATTTTGCAATGAGATCTCCCTGTACATTGCTTGAATATATCATTGTGATCTACAATATTGCAGTGTTTGTCCAAACAGTAAATCAAAACATTCCATACGATATAGCAAACAGTAATGCGGCGTCTTACAGTGGAGAATCTGTTATTCTTTCCCGTTTAAACGCAAACGAAACGCAAACGCAAAGTACTAAAACGTAGAAAAGTACAACTTTTGGACAATTTTCTGATAATTCATGTTTATATTTGTGGCAAACAGTTTGGAGCCAGTTAAGACGCCGGGTTACCCGGCGTCTTAGCTGGCTCCAAACTGTTTGTAAAAGAAAAAAATAGTTTTAGCGTAAACGCGTTTATCGGGAAAGAATAACGTTTTCTCCACTGTACCAGGTCAGTGTCCTCGGTAGAATACACTTTGCTTTAGAAGGTTAAGAATTCGTAAAAGGTCGGTCCTTGCAATATCATGCCAATGTTTGGTTCCATACTCGTTTCAATGTCATGTGTGCTGGTGTCTATTTTAGCAGGTTACACTATAACATAAAATCCAAGTGTATCGGTTGGTACTCTAGAATGGACGTTTCAATGTATGCATTTGTAGTGATATCATTCCGCCAAACATTCCTTTCAAAGAACTAATATGCCTAGAATGAATACAAATTGCTCGCAAAACATGGCGCTCATCTTACAAAGACGTGACGTGACAGTTCTTACAATATGTGATAACTTAATTCTGGGGAAAAGTTAAGTTTCCCCTTTGACCTTTTAAGTTGTATGTCGTCTGTGATACATATAAATAGGCAGAATATTGATATATTAACGTGTTCAATTTCTTACTTAACCCTTTCACTCCTAAGGACGGCATATAGCGAACTTGCAAATAGTTTTTGATCCTAATCAAAGGCTGCGTTACGCAGTTTCAAAACTGTTCGCCACTTGTTTTGAAATAACGTAAGTAACACTGACTGAAATCTAACTTTGAAATGATATTGCAGACAAACATATTGAAGCGGACGACAATATTGCAATGAAAGGGGACAATTTTCATCATAAATTTGACAATGAAAGGGTTAACACATAGTCTCACAAGTAAAACTACTCGTGTGGCGTTAAGCTGTTGACTTTCATCATTGTCTTATACATTTGGAAAAAATCAAGTATCTCATGTAACGAAATTAAACGCACTGGACTCAAATAACGAAAATGGAAGATTTCTGAAAATAGTGACGATTATTATTTATATGAGTGGCAACACCTAAGAGTCTTGTCAAACGCCGGGTGACCCGGCGTCTGATATAGCTCCGAACCGATCGAAAATGAATTGCATCAATGAGGGTAAGTCAGACTGAAACGTGATTGAGCTAACATAGGTCTACTTCATCTGCCGAAGGCTATAATTGCTTCATTCGTTCGGTGTACGGTGACAAACTCAGTTAAATCCTTACACTCCTAATGACGCAAGAAGAAGAGTGTGCAAACAGTTTGGACCCTGATTAGAAACCGCGTAACGACGCACAACCAGACAATATAATCCAAACTGTTCGTAAGTGTTACTGCATGAAATCTTACTTTGAAACGACATTTCAGACAACAATATAGAAGCATGCGGCAAAAGGGTAAAATCCTATTGGTAATTCGGCGACGGATGTGTTCAAGAAGGAAGAAGTTACTGATAGAGTTGAAAATCTATATATGTCTGTATTTACGAGACTTACAACAAATATAATATCCCGAAATTTTTATGATATTGACATATTACAGGAATATGAATGACACGCAATTGTGGACCTGATCATACGCCGTATTGTTGATTTAGCTCAAGAACGTTTGTAAAAGCATTATTTGTTTGACCGAATTTAAATTGTTACTTTTATTCCGTTTTACGTATTTCATTCAATAACACTTTACTTGTGTCATTAGATCTTCACAATGCAAATACTTAAGTTTTGTGGGTAAAGAAAAAGTACATTCAACAATAATATATAGCATACAGTTGAGTATACGTTATTCTTTCCCGTTTAAACTCAAATGAAACGCAAACGCAAATCACTAAAACGTAGAAAAGTACATTGTTTTGGACAAATTTGATAATTCATGTTTATCTTGGTGGCAAACAGTTTGGAGCCTGATCAGATGCCGGGTTACCCGGCCTCTGATCTGGCTACAAACTGTTTCTGATAGAAATAATACTTTTGGCGTTAACGCGTTATTTGGGAAAGAATAACATTTTCTCAACTGTACAAAACAAACATATGCCCTTCTTCGTGGGGTGTGTTGATTTTTGCTACTTTTAGTTATGTATAGGAGTTGATATTTGCATGAGTCCATGATGTTACATGAGTTAGGACACATTCTCATACTTTGAATGCTCAAAAGGTACATCATGCATAACCACACGCCGGGTAATTTGGCGTCTAACTAGGCGCTAAACTCTTTACAATTCAGATGTTAACAAGTTATCAATAAGTCTCTGTATACATGTCATGACTTTCCGGTCATTGTAGTGGAGGAGTTAACATTATATGAACTTGTTCGTTTTCTTGTTCAGTCAGAAAAACTTAAACATGTACCGAGTTATTAGAGAAGTCACTCAACGTAATCCAATAGTACTGTCCATAAACCGTCTGTGATAACGGCAATGAGATGTTCAAACCGTATGAATAATGTAACATATATTTGAAAGTGTTTATAATATAACTGAGGAGACAGTGTAATGTCTCCTCACTGACTAGATTTCGGTATTGACACTTTAATACCTTAAAGGTTAAAAAAATATTAGACCACTAATTCTTACAGCTCACTTTGTAGTATGTTTCTCATTGTGAGTGCATATGCCTTTGGAAGGAACAAACATAGTTTTATAAATTGTGGACGAGTCGCTGCGATTGAATATAGTTCATTTTGTTGTAATACGTCAGGGGTAAGAATATATGTAGTAATCATTCTACTAACAATACATATCTGTATACTGACCAGTTTGCTAATACAATAACAGTGAATAACTCTATTACAATGGCTAAACTGTTTTAACTATTTCGCTGCCAAGTTTTATCGTCTGCTACCCTCTACCCTCTTGCCGCCAGAATATCGTCTACACTGGATGTTTCGTCTGCCAAATTAGGGCTGTTTTGACTGACGAAATGTTTAACAGAGTGTTAAAAAATTCTGAAACTGATCAGACGCCGAGAAACGCGGCATCTGACCAGGACCCAAACTGTTTGCAAAGTTGCCTTTTGACGCCATTGGCAGTGAAAGAGTTAACGGTTGTTGCTTCAAGAAAGGCGAATGTAAAACAGTTATCTCCTTAACAATATGTCTGTTTTACTGTCACGTTGCATTAAGCTGTCATTTATATTTCATTCAATCCATTAACCTTCATTTTAATGTGTCATTATAAAGGGATGTTACTGTATGCTTATTAACTGCAATACAGTACTGAACCTTATTAAATTAACAAGTTTTGCGATTCGCTTGCAATTCGATGGCAATTCGCTTGCAATTCGATGGCAATTCGCTTGCGATTCAAAATAGTAACTTTACCCTCGGGTAAGTTTGCCTGAATGGTGTATCTCACAATTATTCGCAAATAAGCCTTCGTTAATTGTTTCGTTTCCATTTTTTTCACAACCGCTTCGGAAAAATCGCGTTAAAATATTCAGGCGTAAGATTCGTCTTTTGAAGCACCTGATTCGATGGCAATTCGATGGCGATTCGATGACAATTCGCTTGCAATTATCAATTTAATTTAATAAGGTTCAGTACTGTACTAACAATAAGTGACTTACTCACATGTGTTTGTTCATCTAAACGGGAATAAAATATAAGATGCATCAATAATACCAATAGTTTGTTATATTCAATTAGAAACACAAAACATAAGAACCACAGTGTAAAAAAGGATATTCGTACTCGTTCCAACGACTAAACGCAATCAAATCGCAGCTAACACGTTCAACCCTAGCGGCTAGTGTACTCATTATTAGCAATCCGTGTACATGTACTTGTAAAGATTTCACCTTTTCTATGCAAACAGTGTAAACCCTGATCAGATGCCTCCTATGACTGCCCTCTGACAAGGGTCTGCAATGTTTGTCATTTTGTGAAATTGTATAGACAATAGCCCTTTTTATGTTTAAATGGACTTAACTTAGTCAGACATTGGAATAGTCATATAAATATTTCATGGATGAATGAGTTAAATGTACCAAATATCAGTTTTGGAAAACTGAACGATGTGTCGATATGAGCGACGAACGGTTTTGCAGTTACCCGGCGTCTGATCTGGCTCAAAACTGTTTGCAATGGACATAACAGCTTAGCACAAACGGGCCATAAGTAAAGAAAACGTCTTCTACATGTACCGTTTTGTAATACATCGAGCATAAATTGGAGATTTCTTTCCTAATAAACCATTCACACCGAACTTCTATCAAGTTGCAATCAATTTCGAACCATGTCGGATGTTGGGTTACCTGGTGACTGATCTAGCAAAAACGCAGTGTACATTTAATAAATAGTTTGTATTAACATTTATTATTTTGGAATTTTCAAACAATTTATATTTTAATCATTGCTTCTGCAATCAATTTGGAGCCTGTTCAAACGCCGTTAACCATTTTCTACTCCTGCTCCAAACTGTTTGCAATGGAAATAGAGAAAAACAGCGTAAATGCATTTTTGGAAAGAATTACGTCTTTTCCACTGAAGTTGAAAGTATAGATTTCAACCAGATGAGTTTCTCAATGCCCATTGCATACCATTCATTTGATGTATCAAAACATAACGTATAATATGTGTTGAAAGTGTGAAGTTGCATGTATATTCACCAATTTACGCCCAGTGGAATTCCCCATGCTTATATCTTGGATTAGTCATTTTTTCTAAATTTCTATTTTCGTTTTGTTTAATATTGAAATCCCTATCAGCAAACAGTGTAAACTCTGATCAGACGTCGCATAATGCGGCGTCTGATCAGCGTCTATAGTGTTTGCACATGTCCCATATATGGAATCGTGGGCATAAATAAGTTAAAGAGCTTTTACGTTTACAAAAGAACATATAAAGTTATGTATACAACTCAAACGAAATACTTGAATGGAATATTTTCATAGTAGACCTAGACCCGAATTGCATTTACAAACTTGACATATCCTGATAAGATTATGAATTAAATGGCCGTTGGTCGGGATCCAAATATGTGTGGGACACATATCTACGTTTTTGAATTACATTTGAGAACGAGTTAAGGTGGGCTTGTGTAGGCAGACAACATCAGGACTAGACAATGAGAAAGTCAAATGACATACTACTTACGACACCCTTTGCACACCATATAATTATCGTCTAGGTAATGTTTCATTTTCAGGAATGTTTAACCTTTCAACTCCACGATAACTCTTGATTGTCATATTAACCTCTTCATCCGACTATAACATAAAAAATCAAATAAAAAGCTTTTGTACCGTAACGAGGCGTTCATGATTTACTTTCGGATATAACCGTTATAGTATATTCTTTTAAATGTGATATATAATTTTAATTATAAAAATAATATTATAGTCCGAACAAATTGACCTGTCGTTGGTGACCTATATTAGCATATTTTACACTTCGTTGCGTTTCTCAATATAGCTTTGGAACACTTCGTTATTTTTTCAACGAGATCGCACATTGTAACTACACCGGTACCGAGGAAGGGAATAACATCGCCAGGTTCCATATATGTCGACAAATATTTAGCTTAAGTGGCAAGGAAGACGACTATACATTTATCCCTACAGTCAGTGGTTCGTTGACCTTGCAAGACTATTTTGTTGTCCTTTTTACCCTTATATACTGTTACTTTTAAGTTTTCATACGCCATTTATTTCGATAGGAACATGTTTCCTTTGTTATTGTTTTTACAATTTTATACCATAGCGCCTATGAGGTGTATAAAATAACATTTATAACATAAAAAAGTATTTTTCCTAGTCGGGATTTGAACACAGAACCTCGCCGTTACAAATCCTTCGCTCTAAAGACACACCTATGACAAATTAGATTACGTGAAATATTTGTCAACTAATCATCCTTTTCATTCGTATCGCCGGAACCCTTAGCGGAAAACGATTATAAAAATAATCAATGTAAATGGAAATTAGGAGATACATTGAAGGAATATGGAGACAAAATAGTTTTCTAACTGAAAATAACACTTAAATTAATCAAACAATTTCATGTTTAAACAAAAAACAGTTATTCAAACTAACCTTCGGCTGTAAATGCAGCGCTGCGAATTCCAATTACGCCGGAAGTTTGACGTCATTATCCGGGTAACAAAGGCGCTTGTACACAATCAAGTCAAGCTTATACTGCATTTGAAAGGTCAATTTCCAGAGACTCGCTACACATAATAAACGTGTTATTCTAAAGCATTTTACAAACGGGCATTAAAAGATAAGCTACGTGATAAATTTTTGTATTCGTTTATGCATATATAATTTTCTTTAAATTGTCACTATAATTCCCAGTTTGTTCCGCATTTTTGTCGGCATATATAATACCAATCCTAAATCGTTGCATGCGATCACACGAGCTACATCAAGCGTTTTTTAGGCTTCCAGAAGGAAGGGTCCGATGTATGAGAACCAAGGATATATTAAGTGAACTGTGAGGTAGGGATATGAATTAAAACTCGCTCTAAAACGCAACAAGATACCTTTTAGTGTAAACGATCTCGGGAATAGTAATTTATCAACAACTTCAACCTTTAAATTGCTCAAAGTGGGATTTTTATTCCACTGAAGATCATAACAGTAACATGATTCACGTAATTAATCGAACCTTCCCGACAGTATTATGGACCGCTGTTGATAATTAATTATACTGCGTCATCTCACTTTAATTTATTGATGCATTAACTTTAAGATCAGCTAAACCCGTTCTGAGTATAACACTCAGAATGCTTTGAGTATTTGAATGCTGTGAGTGTGGGACTGTCGGAAACGGCGTCTCGTCATTTGCCGTGCATTATAATGTGTGGAAAATGACGTTACGTCTTTTCAGACACATATGTAGGGGTAAAGAGGAAGTTTTTCTTTCAAAATAAAAGCTTTTATTCTAAAGCTAATGTCTATATTTTAAACAGATTAGAGAAATATAACTGAGTCTGATCAGACACCAAACTGTATGCAACCAGGAGGTGTATGAATCTAACGCTTGACCTTTGTCTACATTTTCTTTAATTGACGGTGCGTTTAATTTCGTTTAAATGAGAACTGATAATTTTCTCATCACCGCAACTTATCATATTCAAATAAAAGTACGGGAATAAAGTGGTGTCTGTTGCAAATGGTTCGTAAGCAGAAATGACGTCGAATAAATCGGCACCTGAACAGATAACATATTGCTGCAATACAGTTGAAAATAAGCGGTAAAAAGTATGAAATGGTCATACTGTACATTTATTGCAGTAAAGTTGCTTTCAGTTTCACATAACCCATTTAACCCTACTACGACACAAGATTCGTCTCTTATTAATAGTGTACAGATGACGAGTACAAAAATGCAAACAATAAATACCCAAATAAGAGGGCTATTGATGGAGTCTGTGGATCTGCACTGGTTATTATTTTGCAAACAATTGCCAAACACAATGATGAAACAAAACTCATAGACTAAACTTTAATGGGAAATGCAATTGTCCATTTGAACTTCGAGGCTACATGAGTTTAACCCTTTCAACCATACAGCACTCTATAGAGATTACTGATTACATATGCAAACAGTGTAGACCCTGATCAGAGGGCTCCTATCGGAGTCCTCTGATCAGGGTCGGCACTGTTTGATATTTTCAGTGTTTTTGTTGATATACCAAAAATGTAATAGTATACTGGTTCAAAATACCTCTACTTGTAGAGTCCAAAATGATTATGAATACCCACAAGGGGTATTTAGGGTTGAAAGGGTTAACACAAAGCGTATTGTGTTCTGTATCATAACATCGTATTACAAGGTTGTCGATGTGGACGGAACTTGATCATATTCTTCTGTCATTATTTTCATTTCAACACCAGAACCTCCATTTCTGATAAAACTTATGCATTGAAAAACCATTCCAATGATACTTTCACGGAAAGCTTTGCTTCGTAATGTTAAAACAATAGCGAGGCACGAATATCCTACCCAAAGCAAATGATTGGTAAAATAGTAAAACAGACGAAATTTAGAATCCGCCATTTTCATGTGGTCGATGCTAGCAACAACATGAGTAATTGAGCTTGGTAAACCAAATGAACCGTAAATAATTGAGAAAATAATCACAGTGTAGGTAAGGTCTAGCTCTATACTAGCTGTCTCCGGAATCTGTCTTCCCTTATGCTTTAGGCACAAGCGCACAACAAGTAAATTTCCGAGAATAAAAAGACATGTTTGCGGTAACAGGTAACAAAGTATGGTTGAGGTCCACTCCCAAAATATTATAAATGGTCGTGAGGCATCTAAGATGCAAACCATTTTCAAATCAAAGCTTAGAAATAAATCGTGCATCCAAAGGGCGTGTACATTTAAGGAGGTTATTCCAACAAGCGTTAAGGAGACCGACACTTTTGCGATAAACACGGTACACATATCCTGGGCTCTGCAGGGCAACCAAAGTCCAATGAAGCGATCGATGGCAGCACCAATTAAAAACCAAACTCCGGAACACTTGACCATCTTGTCGAAAAATGCCCACAATCGGCATGCACTGTCCGATGAGTCTTTGAAATGATTATTTCCAGTAATGTGGAGGCACCAGTCGAGACCTAGGCAAAATACGAGAACTAACGCAGCAGAGAGGGCAAACGCTGCTAAATACACTGAGGACGAGAAGTTATTGAGCGGTGATCTACACAGTGTAATAAATGCAAGAGAGTTTCCAAAAAATCCACCAATTATAAAAACTGGACCAATGTACGTATAGATAAAGTTCTCGATTTCATTGGTTTCGGGTCCATCATTTCGTGGAATTAAATGATATGTTTGGTTGTTATTTATTACATCGTAAAGTTCAATCGTAGAGTTGACTGGATCAATGGTAGAATTTGCCATTAGTGATAGACGGTTCCAAAGTTCGCCGAAGGTTTAAATGTATTTACAATGGCTTTTGGTGATACAAAATGTATACGTATCCTTTTAGTATATATAGATAGTCCCGTTTGTTCTCATACAGGTAATGCCACAGAGTCATGTATTGACTTGACACTTTAAACTCTTGCCATAATAAAACTAGTCATAGGCACATATCTTCAATTTCTCAAACACACACTTGGTTTCGAAATCATTGAAAGTGCTTAGTATATTTATATCGTTGTTTTGTAATCCGTTATACAAGTTGTGTAGTTTTCGGCATGATATCACTCCTTATCAAAGAGGCGTAGTGGCAGCTATTCTAGACATGCCTTTAAAATTCAATTCACGCTACAGTACTTTTTCACAGTTCTCCAATACTCCCTTAACGTTTCGCGGCTTGAAAACACGACTGATCCCTCTAAGCTCATTCCACTACTGCCTGACGTTTTCCAATACTTGATGTTGGCAAATAACAGTTTGCGCTGCAACAGCTTTGCTTTTTAGCGCAGTCCAGCAAGGACTAAAATTGTATAGGATTATAGAATTAAAGGAAAATGTATAACTACTGCGCTTGGCGTTAAACTTATTTCCCCATAGAAATGCCCTTTAACACCTTTGGTATTAACTCATTCTCCACTGAACCTTCCCATGGACAATTCCAGTTTACAATAAATTTTGGTCAATTGCAGACTAGATAGGAATTTTTTAAACAAATATTGCACAATCAAAAACAGGAGCCCTCTAATCAGGGACTTCACTGCTTGCATTAGACAAGTGTTCTCTTCACAGGTTAAATTTTGGCAAAAGATGCATATACGCGCCACTAGGGCTTAATGAGTTAACGAATATAGATGCCATTTTACGTAACACCAGTATATAATATGCGACAATAAATCACTTATCATGCATCTTGATAAGTTGATGACTAACTAATTAGTCCATGGATACTTATTTAAAGCCTTTAGTTTTGTTCATTCACTGAAAAACACTGTACCACTTGAAAGAGTCATGAATATGCACTATGAGAAATATGTTCCATATTGTAGCAGAGGGTAGCTTAAAGCAGACTTAAAGTAAAACAGAAAATACCTTAAAGCATGTAAATATTCGAAATAAATATATGTGTCTTAACCAGTATTAGATATAAGCTATGTGGCAAATGGTTAAACCAGTCTACTATACACATTCACATGCATTTACACTTTCACTGAAAATGACGTTATAAAGTGAAACTTCAAACAGTTTGGATCCTGATCAGATTCCGCCTAACGTAGCGTCTGATTAGGATCAAAACCGTTTCACACTTGTTTTAAAATAACGCCAGTTATACTGCCTGAAATCTTACTTTGAAACGATATTGCAGACAACAATATTGAAGCTGATGACAATATGACGGCGAAGGGGTAAATATTTCACGATACAATTTACCATGAAAAGGATAACAAACAGTAAACACCTGGAACGTTTGGACGAACTAATGTGTGTACAGCTTTGTGTTTTAATACGAGTGAAAAAACAGTTTGAAACCTGGTCAGATGACGAATTAATCATTGAATCAAATATTTGTCTGGTTCATTCCGTTTGAAATAGAACATTTAGCATAAAAGCTTTTCTTGGGAAGTTGTAATGTGGTCTTCTCTGCAGTCGACCATTCGTTGAATACTGGCGTATCGTGTATTACAATTGTGTCTTTATCCACAAACGGAATTAAAATGTTATTTGGTTTATTTGCATATCATATTGCTCTGCATAAAACTGTCAGTTCTACGTTATTATGTATATTATATGTTTAATTTAATTATGTTCCTATGCTGATAGCTTAATAATGTGTAAGTTAAATAAGACATTTGTTTTGGTCTATAATATACTGCTTATTTTAATATCTTATTTTGAAGCTAGCACAGGGTTGGCGTTATAATGCTCAAGCCAAATAAAACCTCTATTATGTTCTATAATAGACTACTTATTTTAGTTCCTTTTTTTGAAGCTAACTAAGGATTGGCTTAATCCTGTATTAAGCGAGAACTTAGAATAGTATGAATATATTTCTTAGATAGGGACACAAGCTTAGGTTAGGGAACACGTAATACAGAATGCTTTTATAGGAGCTTTCTGTATAGCTTTTGACTTATATTAAGCCGACACTTAATCGGTTATACGCTTCTTCATGGGATGGGCCCTGAAAACAGTTTTGATTGTATTTTCATAATCTCAGATAGTTAAACGAAGACGTATAATACAATTCAAAAGTATCATTTTTTGGAAGTAAGTTTGGTCGGACATTTGAAAAACGCCAAGCTGTCATTGATCCCGCCGGTTAGATCACATTAGTGCAAGGTTATAAACACTTCGATTTGAATCTGTGACCGTTTTCAAGTATTTGATTGGTCAGATTTGAGCAAAGGCTGCGTGTGTATTTATGGGGTATTTACCGTTATATAATAATGTAGATTCGCTATGCAAATATAACAACAACCGTTTAGATTCCCGTTATGCACTCATGAGAGTTAACGTTGTCTATTTTTGAATTCATTATGACAGGGAATATTCTGATATTTAACTCGTATGTCCCCCTGACTAACTATGACATGGTACGAACTTATTTGCAAACAGCAACGCCGGTTACAATTAGGAGCAAGTCCAACCTCGTTTTCGGTGATGCGTGACCAATAGTTTGTTATCCTCTGGTAAAGTAGGAATGAGAGTTACAAGAATGCAGAACAGTGCTCTTTCTCTACAACAACACCAAATCGGAGACAAATGTATTTTGTGTTGTTCGTAGGGAGCTGATATAGGGAGGACACATTAATACACTTGACTTACATTTGCAAACAGCTTGAATAAAGATCAGGCACCGCGTAAAGCGACGTCTGATCTGGATTCAAACTGTTTGTCACTGATCTTTATGTTTCTTTTGTCAAAATGCCCAATACGTACAATTGAGAAAAAAAGCAAACGACAATTTTAAGCAGACGATATAGCAGCAGTGAAAACGTTAAACACAGTTGTTTTGTTTGAGGAAAAAAAGTAATTGTAAGGAGGGGTTATTGTTCGCAGGGTCGTTGTTGGGAGGAAGCAATATTTGATGTGCTTATAATTGCTGTCTGTTGTTTTTGTTCTCAAAGTTACAAATAAGTGGACATTTTGATAGAATACCCATAATGACGATTGACAGACAGCTTGACTCCAGATCAGACACCGCGTCTGATCTGGAGTCAAAATGTTTGCAAATGTAAGTCAAATCTTATTTTCCCCCTCTTTAACGACTCCCGAATGCCACATACAATATGTGTCTCCCATAGGATGTCGTTGTAGGGAGGGAGCACTGTAGTGATTTCTAGCGGTAAATGTTCATTTCATTACGGCCAGATTGACAGTACGATGCTGATCGATACAGTACAAACACATCTATTACGAATAGAGTATAGCCTAACCTATTCGAAAGCATTCGGTACAAAATGATGATGTCGAAGAACGCAGTGTGCCGGTTAAATCAGGTTTTAGAACTTTGATATTTCATAGTCCCTCAATATGAACAACCCTTATTTTAAAGTTAAAGCGTTGCTTTGCCAAGTTTTAACTTTGCATTACAGGTAATGCTCCACTAAATCCAGGTTGAGATAAAGAAATTCATTGTAAGAAGTACAGATTTGCTCGACTTTAACGACGGTGTTGCAATCGACATATGTCTGAAAATCATTTTCGGATAAAGCTTGCTTCTAAATTAACCAAATGTCGGATAAGCCAGGTTATATTGTACTGAATGGGATACGTTATCATATGTGTAAGCCAGTTTGCTGCTTGAAGTAATTTATGAAATTCAAATATAAGGTATCTGAAGGAGCATCCCAGTTTTTTTCGCATTGCTCCTAGTTGTTACCTGTCTTTCAAAAATCAACTAATTTTCTTGTATGTTGTACTTTGTTTTCTAAATGATATAGGATACACGACTAGACAACTTAGCTTGAATTGAAGCCTTGTTTTTTAAGTAAACTTGCAAATACAAAATCAAATTAATAATACAATGCCTAAATGGTAAATGTTTGTTAAGAATTAAATAATTAAAAATATAAATAGTGTATTATTTATAGTAGGTTGACCAAAAACGTACAATGTTAATATGTAAATAGTCTATCGGCTTGCAGGTATTAAATTTATTCCGTTTTCTCAGTAGTATCTATTTAACATCAACGTCTACACACATTCGTACGACTAGTGCCCGATTCGATTTGGCTCTGCTAAGAAAAGTAGTATAGCTTCGGTAGAAAACGGAATAGCTCAAAATTCGAGCATCCTCGTCTGCTGAAAATAGATTTACAATATTGCTACTATTGGTTTTGCCGCCATCGCTTTATTGAAGATTACCGAACTACTCTACCGGGTCTCCCGAATATCGAGCGGAAAAAACGACAGAGATGAAAAGTCGCACGCGGCCCAATTGAAAAAAATGAAGAGGCCTTCCATACTCGAACCGGCCTTGAGTCAAATTACTCTCTATGTCTCGAATGGTTGCTTATTTTGCATTTGTTGCAGGCGGAAACCGGAGGGCCTGAAGAAATCTATTGTGGTCGAACTGGCGACCTGATACCTTAGTGCATACTGTCCCGACCCGGGATCAAACAGAGACCGCATATGTCAGGTACGGGTGCGCCAACTATTCCACATAACGAAAAATAAATAAACAATGTATCTCGTTTTCAGATATGTCATAGAAATTGCAAGACTTTCCGCAAAACAAAAAACAATCGTAGTAGACGCTTGGATTCGACCTAAAACTTTTTTTCAATAGCCAAGGTCTTTACTCCAGAAACACTTTGCACGGATTGAATTCCTGTAGGAGAACTTTTCACACCGACGACCACTTATTTATATATTATAGTTCTCGGAACATCTGTTATTTACCTTTTTGCTGATCTAAGCCTTGATTCTATCGACCACGGCAATGTTAACCCTTATTCTACCGCACGTTCGTCTGCTTTGGAATTTTAGTCTGTAAACATTGCTCAAATAATATTCATATTGCTAAAGTAAATAATCTTACAGACTGGTGTCTAACAATTTAAAATCTGATAAGGATCAATGTTATTTGAAAAAAAGCAAATCAGGTCACGATGTTTATCAGGCACGGGGTTGGCCATTTTGCCTCAATAATATCATTTTCTTCGAAATGATAGACTGCTTCAACTTATATGCTAGAATTGTAGAGTATGTTCAGCTATAAAATGTATATTTGTTGTCAAAGAGGCAAAACTCAGATCACACAGAAGGGTATATGGCCTGAAAACGATCTGCAAGTACTAATAAATTCGTCTTCATTCATCTTAATGTTATAACATTTATCATGCTGAAATTGTTCCCTGATTCCCATTGTTCGATTGCGAAACATTGAAAATCAGTTTTAGAAGTTTTTTTCTATAGTTGACTTTACGTGCCAAACAGTTTGGATTCAGACCGCAACACTGCATCTGATCTGATTAAAACTTTTGTAAACGTTTGTCAGGCCGCGCTTATCCTGCTTATGGTGACTCTTATCCTGTGGACTATGACCTTACTGGTGTTTACAAACAGTTTGCATCCAGATCAGACGCCGCGCAATGCGGCGTCTGATCTGGATGCAAACGGTTTTTAGATCCTTCTCTAAAATTCTATTAATGAAAATTGTATTTGTAAAGGTCTTAACTACTTTTTATTTTGCAAAATAACTTCAAAGCACGAACTTTTACGACAGGATAAGGGTTGAGAGCTCAGAGGTTTATTAGTATGATAACAC
The DNA here is from genome assembly GCA_922989275.2 of Gari tellinella. Classification (NCBI taxonomy): domain Eukaryota; kingdom Metazoa; phylum Mollusca; class Bivalvia; order Cardiida; family Psammobiidae; genus Gari; species Gari tellinella. Next base: position 80,190,558 of record OV277867.1, on the reverse strand, counting down.
GACCTTACAACTGTTATCATTCCGACCCATATCGATCGCCCGAGGTTTTGCAACGAAACAAAAATGTAAAGTCAATACAGCCAGGCTTTGTCTTATTTGTCGTGTGCGTTGGCGAGTTGAATTATTGCAAATCCACATTTAGCGATCTGTTTGAAGTGTTTATTGCGTTGGACAAAATGAGAAATAAATCAGATGGTATAGAAAACAGTTAGAATGATTAGCCATTTTACCCCTAAAATGCCAGCTGTTTTAATAACGACTAATGCACCTTTATTTGACTGATACAGTAAAACCTTTATTTAAAGTATGTCAATAAGTATGTAATTAGGACACTTGCCTAATCAAGGTGAAAATAAGCAAGCAAGAAGCTTTCTGTTACACTTTCATCTTGTTTTAAGCTGCAACCTGTCTTTTATAACATCAATAAGCCTGTTCTATAGTATATTTTTGTCGTTTGCAACTCCACATGTTCTCATTCAGGCATTACGAGATAATAGTATCAGTACGAATACAAGACAGTTTTGCTACAGATTAAACTCTAACTTGCAAAATGGATTCTAGTAGTCGAACATGTTGCCATAACATAAAGCGACGATATAAACTTTGAACATACCAGCAGCTGTAAATAAATACTTCAGATTAATGGTGAAAACCATTCACACAGGAAGTTTATGTATAAGAATCGGTGTTCGCTTTATAGTATTACTTTAACCCTTTCCCCTACGAAGTCGCATTAAGGCCAGTTTGCAAACCGTTTTGATCCAGATCAGACACCAAGAAATCAGCCAAATATATATTGAATCAGCTGACTATATGGCGGTGAAGAGATACACACCCAACGACTGATTGGCGCCGAAACGGATAATTGTCTTAATATTGGTAATAATTTGAATAGATGTAGTACATGTAAGATGTAATAATTATGTACTGTGAAACCTCTAAATTGAGTAAAGTGTTAGGTTTTCAAGACAGGCGACTGCTTAAAGTATGGTGACAGTAAAACAGAAAGTTCAGTTAGGGGCTTCCTGTTTTACTGACACATATATTCAAGATGTCGTCTGTCTTCCATTCAATCAATTACTCTTTCTATTTGTGGTCGTTATAGAGAGGTTTTACTGTATTTATTACATCAAATTGCCAATTAGTATTTTACTTTGACAGCATATTTTAAATCACATTACTCTACATATAAGTCAAGTGTTATAGGATCAATCTTAAAATACACTACGACAAGTTTTAATAGATAACAAATAAAGAGACACAAAACATAGCACAGTAAAACTTCTCAATTACGACTACTGAATTGTGTTAATTATTAGGGAAGATGTCGTAAGTCAATAGTTTAAGAAACATATAGTCTTATACAATTCCATATCAAACGACGATTTCAAAGAGATGTAACAAAACAGAATCGGGGGCCCGTTTTACTAAAAACTGTGTCTTTTTTAAATGAGGATTTTTCCAAAGAATCCTAGTTACTGGGGGGTTGATTTAAGAAAAAGAGGGGGTTGATTCCTATATTTGAGAGGTATGGAAGACAACAAATAGTCATATTTTATCATTTATTTCAGCATTATATATAAATGATAGGAGAACAGTCTAAAAAACTGTAACATTATGACACAGATAGGGAGTAACATTACTCCCTAGCACTAGCGATCACTAGTCTAATTGAGAAATGTTCCTCTCTCTTATAACATTCTGATACAGAGAGGGAGTAACATTACTCCCTAGCACCACTGACCACTAGTCTAATTGAGAAATGTTCCTCTGTCTTATAACATTCTGACACAGATAGGGAGTAACATTACTCCCTAGCACTAGTGACCACTAGTCTAACAGAGAAATGTTCCTCTCTCTTATAACATTCTGATACAGATAGGGAGTAACATTACTCCCTAGCGATAGTGACCACTAGTCTAACAGAAAAAAGTTCCTCTCTCTTATAACATTCTGATACAGATAGGGAGTAACATTACTCCCTAGCACTAGCGATCACTAGTCTAATTGAGAAATGTTCCTCTCTCTTATAACATTCTGATACAGAGAGGGAGTAACATTACTCCCTCACACCACTGACCACTAGTCTAATTGAGAAATGTTACTCTGTCTTATAACATTCTGACACAGATAGGGAGTAACATTACTCCCTAGCACTAGTGACCACTAGTCTAACAGAGAAATGTACCTCTCTCTTATAACATTCTGATACAGATAGGGAGTAACATTACTCCCTAGCACTAGCGATCAATAGTCTAATTGAGAAATGTTCCTCTCTCTTATAACACTCTGATACAGAGAGGGAGTAACATTACTCCCTAGCACCACTGACCACTAGTCTAATTGAGAAATGTTCCTCTGTCTTATAACATTCTGATACAGATAGGGAGTAACATTACTCCCTAGCACTAGCGATCAATAGTCTAATTGAGAAATGTTCCTCTCTCTTATAACATTCTGATACAGAGAGGGAGTAACATTACTCCCTAGCACCACTGACCACTAGTCTAATTGAGAAATGTTCCTCTGTCTTATAACATTCTGATACAGATAGGGAGTAACATTACTCCCTAGCACTAGTGACCACTAGTCTAACAGAGAAATGTTCCTCTCTCTTATAACATTCTGATACAGATAGGGAGTAACATTACTCCCTAGCACTAGTGACCACTAGTCTAATTGAGAAATGTTCCTCTCTCTAATAACATTCTGACACAGATAGGGAGTAACATTACTCCCATGCACTAGCGATCACTAGTCTAATTGAGAAATGTTCCTCTCTCTTATAACATTCTGATACAGAGAGGGAGTAACATTACTCCTTAGCACTAGCGATCACTATTCTAATTGAGAAATGTTCCTCTCTCTTATAACATTCTGATATAGAGAGGGAGTAACATTACTCCCTAGCACTAGTGATCACTAGTCTAATTGAGAAATGTTCCTCTCTCTTATAACATTCTGACACAGATAGGGAGTAACATTACTCCCTAGCACTAGTGACCACTAGTCTAATTGAGAAATGTTCCTCTCTCTAATAACATTCTGACACAGATAGGGAGTAACATTACTCCCATGCACTAGCGATCACTAGTCTAATTGAGAAATGTTCCTCTCCCTTATAACATTCTGATACAGAGAGGGAGTAACATTACTCCCTAGCACTAGTGACCACTAGTCTAATTGAGAAATGTTCCTCTCTCTTATAACATTCTGATACAGAGAGGGAGTAACATTACTCCCTAGCACTAGCGATCACTAGTCTAATTGAGAAATGTTCCTCTCTCTTATAACATTCTGATACAGAGAGGGAGTAACATTACTCCCTAGCACTAGTGACCACTAGTCTAACAGAGAAATGTTCCTCTCTCTTATAACATTCTGATACAGAGAGGGAGTAACATTACTCCCTCACACCACTGATCACTAGTCTAATTGAGAAATGTTCCTCTCTCTTATAACATTCTGACACAGATAGGGAGTAACATTACTCCCTAGCACTAGTGACCACTAGTCTAATTGAGAAATGTTCCTCTCTCTTATAACATTCTGACACAGATGGGGAGTAACATTACTCCCATGCACCAGTGACCACTAGTTTAAACAGAGAAATGTTCCTCTCTCTTATAACATTCTGACACAGAGAGAGAGTAACATTACTCCCTAGCACTAGTGAGACCTTTTAGTTGTTTCCCAGCATACGATAAGTTTTCTTTCATGGCATCATTCATTCATTGCCTAGTGTGGAAAGGTGGGTCTGTATTTTTCCTGCACTGTGTTGACATAATCTAAAAGAAAATCAAGAGACTCTAAAATGAAAATAATGACTTCAAATATTGATGACAAAAGAATTGAGTCTCATTAGAGAATTAATTATACAGTAACACCTCTCTAATACGACCATGTAATTGTGTGTATTATTAGTTTTATACAACAGGTGATTGCTATAAACAATGTGACATTAAAACTGTTTTACTGTCACCTTGCGTTTAGCTGTCATCTGTCATTTATACAATCAATTATCCTTCGTTTTAGTGGGCGTAATATAGAGGTTTTACTGTATATGGCCTGAAGTGAAAATAGACCTTAAAGATTTAGGATCCCTAATGAGATCGAGCAATGTCGGTCACTATTGGAAACTCTACGGTGAGTGATCGGTCATTCTTCTCAACCGCCGACATATTCCGAAAATGATTCAGAACAGTCTAGCAGTTGACAATAATAGTAGAAACTGCAGAATATTTCAAAGCAGTAACAGTATTAACTGCAGGATAAAAGTTTTACATCCAAACATATCTGACAGCTACACCAGCTGTCTAATCTATGTCTACTCTGTCTGAAAAATGGATGACTAAATAAGTTCAACAATGTAGGTATAGTTTTAAAATATATACTGTTTGCTTATAAACTGTATGTTTCTTTTTTTGAGGGGGTTGTTGTTTTTTTTAAAAAGAGAAAAATCTTCATCATTTTTTATGCTTTTTCTTCATTTTGCATTATGTATCTTGTTATTTTTGAAGTGAACTAAGAATTAAGTTTGTTTCGTACCCTGAGTATATGGATTCCTGTGGTTTCAGTTTCCCAAAGTCCAGTCCCCTTTAACTTCCTCCAAGCTGAATACCTGGCTCAAGGGGACCATGCATCAGATGGAAAGCAGTCCCTTTCTATGTACAAAGTTTGACATGTTTTCCTCAAGACCTCTGTTGACAGTTTAGTCCACTGACGGCAGCTGAGTTTACCTATAAATAAGATATAAACATGCATCTAAAATCTACTTGTGAAGTTTTGGGGCTATGTTCCAAATGGCAAAAAGTGTCAGGGATCTAGATAAGAAGGTAAACTGAACGAATCCAACATTTGCTCACTCATTTATACACAAAATCCTATGGTGTTACTACTTATTAGAATTGTCTCGAAGAGATTATTCTAATGAGTAGTGACATCATAGGGTATAATGCAGAAAAAAAGAATTCAATTTTTGAAATACTCCCCTAACTGGAGCTCTGAAGTGTGTTTGTTTGTTTGTCATTTCTGCCATCTACACGCATGGGCTAATTGGACTCCCCCAGAGAGAGTGAGACGTGTACAGAAAACCGGGACGCGATACCCTACTCTCATTAGCGACAGAGGTCTCTGGTTCTGTTAGAAGCCCAGTGTAAAACACTAATACATCGGACCCCGGTTTTTATAAAGTCTCATCGGAAGGACTTGGCTCAGCGTTGGATCTAACTCGCGACCCCTGGCACCATAGTCGAGTGTGCTACAACTGGACCACGTCCGCCGATAGCCTTCTTTTTTTTCTAATTTTCAGCCAAAAAATTCCAATTGCTCAAAGAAAAAATGTTCTACGTATATTTGCAAAGCAGGGCACACATCATCATGGAATAGTCAAGTCGGTAACACTGTACAGGTTCGCAGTTATGCAACTTTTACGCACATACTGCTTTACTTTCAGTCTGCTTTAAGCTACCATCAGGTATAATATACGAAATAATAAACTTATTCCTTATGGTACATGGTCACTGCCATATAAATTGGAACTATGTTTTCAATGGGGGGGATTAAAGGCGTAAATGGGGTATTTATGGTGTTTTGGCTTAAAGCAAGATTGAAGTAAAGCAGAGAATTGTAACAATTCAGTGTTGGTTCTCACCCGATCTGTATCATCAGCAGAAGCTGTGGAAGATATGGCTTGGAGTACTCAAGGTCTGCTTTCTACGAGTCTCAGCCTAGAAACAGAAAAGAAAAGTCAGTGAATAATTATAAATCAAATACTAAGAGACCGCTTAACCCATTACCCGACAGCCTGTTTCTAGTTTTAAAGACAGGCGTCCACTTAAAGCAGGTAGAATTATAGTGCCTGGCCGGAGTCATTTCGTACCAATATGTTTGGTCATTTCGTACCCATCCCATAAAAGATAAAATAATAACTTTTACCACTTTTATGTGAAACCTATTCAATGAAATACCAAAAACACACACAAATCTATTAATAGAAGTAAAGTACATGTATATTAAATTGACTGTTAATTGCTATAGACATGCACAATACAGAAATACCTCTCTATTACGACCACTGAAACGAAGGCTAATTGGTTTTATGAAAGACAGGTAACAGTTTAAAGCAGTGTGACAATAAAACAGAAAGCTCCTACAATTTCCATTTATCACAATACTATAATCAGTAAACCCCATCTATTGGCATCATTTCACGAGTTTAAGTAATTAACATATTCAACCCTAGAGTACATGTATACTCGTCATTTACGAAGGAGCCCTCTAATCAGGGTCTACACTGTTTGTCATTGGAATATATTGTTAAAATCAACCCTAAATAGTCAGAAATGGACTAGACTTATTATGAAATTGGAATTGTCCATTAAAATTGTTAGGGGTAGAAAATGAGTTAAAGCAGGTGGCTGCATCACGTAAGATGAAAGCTAAGCAGAAATATCCTCTAGAAGCTTTCTAGTATTTAACTTAAATCTTTCTTTAACCCTTAACCTCATGGATTATTTTTCTAGGTTTGAAGACAGGTGACCACTTAACTCTTTCCTCCCTGAAACTTAAAATGGACAATCCCTGTTTCCATTTGAGTCTAGTCCATTTCTGACTTTTAAGGGTTGTTTTTGTCCATAATTGGCATTATGACAAACAGTGAAGACCCTGATCAGAGGGCTCCTTTCGGAGCCCTCTGATCTGGGTCTTCACTGTTTGCATAGGGCATGTGCACTTTTCACATGTATACTGTTTGAAAAGGACGCCTATATGCGGGACTAGGGTTCAAAGGGTTAAAGCAGATTGAACGTCAAACAGGGTCATTCTGCTTTACTTTCAGCCTGCTTTAAGCTGCCATCTGCTTGTATTTTGAAACTCTGTATTATGGTGCATGTTCACGACTTATAGTTTTAGAACTACATTTGTATTTTCTTCTGAGGAAGAGTGAATTTAAATGCGCTAAAAGGTTCATATACATCATGTATATAAATGCTGTATTCATCATGGCTTTAAATATGAATAACCCTTGCCTCCCTGAAACTCCAAATAGAAAAACCTAGTTACCAATCTCATAAACTTAATCAAATAATTTATTTGAAAATGTTAAACATTAACTTGCCAAATATTAAATTGTCAAACATACACACTAACACCTACCTAATTTAAAAGTTAGTACAGTGCATGTACAATATGATTTAAATGTAATTTGTTTTAACTCTTATTCCTCATAGTCATTTGAGATACGTTTTTATGCCTTTACTGTTCCCATGAGGTTAAAGAATTATTTTTTTTGTATTCTATCGAGAAAATTTCACTGCATCCCGGCAAGTGGATGTCTAATGGAGGACTCATTTTTACTTTAAGTCTGCTCTAAACAACGACCCATCATAAAAACAGAAAACACATTTTAACTCTGTGACAACATCAAACAACAGTTAATCTCGCTCAAAATGGAACGAGTCCCTGTCAATCACCGTTTAGATAAGGAAATTCGGCTCGTGATTGGTTGATGAAGCTAAGCACAGGCCCGACACGCATGACGGCGTTTGGCATATGAAACAATTAATCGAGTACACAACATAGAGCACTAATTTAAGGCTAGTCGCTCAACAGATTAACTTCATTAAGGCATGTCGGCCAGATCATGTCGCGAAGAGACCGCCGGGAAGGAAGGCATGTCGCCCGCGACAGGTCCCTGTCAGTCTATTCTAAGTCAGGTTGAAGCAGGCAGTATGAAAATGCAGACGATAGTATAAAGCAAAGGTTACTTCATAAAGCAGTGTGAAAATCACTTTGAAGGCCCCTAAAGCAATGTTTAGCTTTACTTTCATAATTCTTTTAGCAGTCACTTGCATTATTATTTTGATACAGACTATTAGCTTTTGCATTGATGCCTATATATAGAGGAGAATGTTTGGTATGTAAAGTAGACTGAACTTATTTATACGTGAAGAGATGGAGAGACAGACAGACAGACATACACAGACAGAACGAGACAAATACAGAGACAGTTACAGAGAGTCAAAGAGACACATAGAGAGGAACCACAGAGGGGAGGTGAGAGACATACCGGCATTTTTATCAAATTCATGGTGAATATGAACCCAAATCTGTTTGTATAATGTTCTCTGTAAAATGTTCTCTGTGACACCTCATTATTTTCGAGTGACTTTTCCATATGAAGCAATTTTTTAATCAAAATAAGAAGAGAAAAAAATGGAACTGATCTTGATCCCATAATACGGAGTACTTTTTACATCTTTACACCGGGTCTAAGTACTCCGTGCCCGCCCATAAACACACCTTTTTACACCTTTCAAATATTTATCCACTGAAGAAAATAATCCCATATTATACAATCATAAATAGTATGCACCATAAGATTAAGAATAGGTCCCATATCCTAGAAGCAGGTTAAAAGTAAAGCATGATGCACTTTCTCTTAAAGGTCCATTATGCTTTACTTCCCACCTGCTTTTAAGTGCATGTACACTTATCTTTAAACTAGAAACAGGCTATATGGAAATGGGTTAAGTGAAGCTCAAAGCTGAATAAGAGTAGCAAACAGTTTGGATTTCAGTTTTTTTTTAAGTTATAGCTGTCATTTTGATTCAAACATTCCATATAAAGACAGATCTCTTATCTAACTGCCTAGTACCCAGAGAGACTGTGAGCACATGGTGTATTGATGAATTATGTAGCAACAGTCATTGATATGTGGGGACAATAAACAACCGAAATTGGTATCCCGCTGAGTCAAAACTACTAGTGTGGCTCCTGGATCATTTCCTTTGTCTTTTCATATTTTTCAGACAAACAGTCAGTTTAACTGTCTTTTCAAGCATTACCCCATAGCTTCTTTGCAGTTTTGAAGACAGGGGCTCCCTTAAAGCAAGTTAAAAATTAAAGCAGAAAGCGTCTTAAAGCGCATTTTGCTAAAGTAAATACTTTCAACCTGCTTTAAGCTACCATCTGATAGGATAAACAATTTATTTCTTATGATACAAATTAATGACAGAATAAATTGGAAATATTTTCTTTACAGCGGAAGAAAAGATTAGAGGAGTACAAATGTGTATTAATGGGGTAATGGGTTAAGTTAAAAACATAATGTATAAGCCATAATAGCCATCAGAAAAACAAACTGTCTTCACAAATTGTGAAGATACACATTACACCATGTCACAAACGCAGCGTTGTGTCTTGGTTTAGCCAATAAGTTCGAGCTCAGATCACACATCGATTCGAACATATCAGTTTAATATTAACCAGTACAAATGAAAAAGATGTAGCCGGGTTGATAACGGTTAAATGGTTATACATGTATATCTGTGTAAACGGTCCAGATGACTCAGTCGGAGAGCACTGTAAGCAAGAAGTCCCGGGTTCGAGTCCCGGTCTGGCTGCATATTTTTCTCACCATGTTAAATTTCTAAATGACTTTGCCCCCAACGTAAATAGCCTGTAGGATAGCATTATAACTCACAGAGTGCTCAAGTATAATAAAAAGAAACCCATGGAGTGTTCTTTAAGTTAGCTTGCATCTATGGTTGCCGCCTAGCCGGGTTGGTTAAATGCCATTTAGGGAGAGGTTTGTGTAAGCGGTCATGATGGCTCAGTCGGTAGAGCACCTTGTAACTGACGGGTCCCGGTCTGGCTAGATATTTTTCTCACAATGTGTGAGAGAGAGAGAGAGAGAGAGAGAGAGAGATGGAGACAGTTTACATAATTATGCATAATGAAAAGATAGAGATAGACAGACAGACGGACAGAGAATGGACAAGAGACTGTTTACAGCTGTACAGGTGGGGAGTCTCAGAGAAGATAGAGAGTGAGAGAGACAGAGTATGTGTGAGTGTGAGAGAGAGAGAGATGGAGAGAGAGAGAGAGAGAGAGAGAGAGAGAGAGAGAGAGAGAGAGAGATTTGTGTTAATTCATATATATTCATATATATTCATAATAATTTATTTTGCTTATTGAAAGACGAGTTTGAAGAAGTCAAGCCGTTGACAAATATGTGGGTTACACCTAGAGCATTTTTTAGACGTATCTTCTAGACAATCCTAGTAGATCTAGCTCTAACTGGTAAGACTTTATAAAAGTACGCTTTCATTTACTCACTGAAAAATATTTCTTGCGTATTTCTTTTAACCCTTATCCGACTGATCGCGACTTCAATATTTTTTGTAAACAGTTTGGATCCAGATCAGACACCGTGTAACACGGCGTCTGATATGGAAACACACTGTTTGACACAAGTCTTTAGGTTTCTTTAATTAAAAAAATGTATCAATCTAAATTTAACATTTTTTTCAGACGACAATTTCAAAGCAGACGACCTTGCAGCAGGATAAGGGTTAATATACATCATACAGTCAACATATTCTGTATCAATTAATTAGCCTAGCAGGTTGACAGATGGTGGCATATAGCAGATTGAAAGTAAATGCACCTTAATCTGCTTAAATTCAATCTGCTTTAAGTGGTTACCCGTCTGCAAAACATGTTATGGTAGAGAGTTAATTAAAGTAGGCATAACCATGGAGGAAGTATAATTCCTCCATGGCATAACCAAACATCTCGAATATCCTCATTAATCAAATATATTATATAAATCATATATACATACCGTATTCGGTCCAACTCCCGCATCTGCCCAGTAACAATATATAGAGTGTGCATCTGAACATCGCCAAGTGCAGTGTGTGTACTGTCCAGTGTCCAGATACACTAGTCCCGCTAACAGACACCATGTACAGGCCATGTGGTGTACGCGCTTCCGTTTCAAGTTCCTGCCGCCGTGATCTTGACACGAGGTGATTTCTTTGATAGGGGTCTCAGGGCGATGTTAAGTGTACAGTAGATGGTTCAATGCTTATTTTGTTATTAAATCATTTGTTTAAATGAACAGATATGGACATTTGCATATTCATTCCGCTGACACATACACATTAATATTTTGGGTCAAATCAATTTAGTTGAAATTATAGTTTACCTAACCCCTTAGAATAGACTAGTCCATTTAGAGCCTCGTTCTGAAAACCGGAACACCGCGGCTTGAAATGTTCAATAGAAGTAATATAGGCTATGGTGTTTAGGGAAACTCGCAAGGCTTGAAGCGATGTGTTTGTTCATGAAAGCTATCTGTGGATGTGCAAAACTTGAAGAATGAACCTTCCATCTGGTGTTAAGGTAATTATACGAATTATACACTTATTTTAGGCATACCCTAGCCCATAAAAAGAGATATGTTTATGGGCTGTATTCAGGCCGATTTTGCGCCTCATTTGAATCAGATGCATCAATGGCATTATTTTATTAACATTTTAAGACATATTTACATGTACCTATGAATGTTATATGTATAAAATTATGGGAAATTGGTGAATGAGCTGCGATTAACATTTGCAAACATTAAGATTAAGATCAGATGCCGAGTTACTAGGTATTTGGTATCTGGATACATAAAATATGTACTTCTGTATTAACACCTTATTGTTTTGTATTGTTCAAATGGTGCGAAATCACTTTTGTAGTATGCTGTTTATGTCATGTGATTGGAACTGGCGATTACCTGTATGTGCTGTGATTTGCAAACAGTCTAGATCTGATCCATATATATGTCGGGCGCTGTTTTACTTTTTATTCACATATTTCGAACTGGTGATATCACTTTTAAAAGAAAACAACTCTTAAGTGATATCACCCTATTTGAAGTATTCCTCAATCCATGGACTTCCTGTCACATACAGAGTTATAGATATGGTTTTACCTAGATTGGATATCTAGCGATGTAATGCTTTATTCTTGAATTCAGTTGCCACCTATCTTGAAGACCAAACATTACTTTTTTGAGTATCCAGTTTAGCAAGGTTTTACAAATAGTACAAACCCTGGTCAGAATGTACCGATCTGGTTTACACTACATGTATTTGCTTAGGACAACTTTACTTGATACAGACACACTGTTTTTCCATAGACAATTATACTCATCACTAGGGTTGAAGATGTAACTGTCATACAAGATATATTCTTTATCCTATCAGCATGGCTGCCATTTCACCGGATTATTCGAAATCTTCGGATATTTTTCTAGTTGATGGTACATGTAGCTTAAAGCATGCTGAAAAAAAGCAGAAAGCTCTTCAGGCGCATTCTGCTTTACTTCTTACATTGCATGAAGTAGTCACGTGTCTTCAAACTAGATACAGGATATGGGGTAAAAGTACGGTTCGTAAAATCACTCTTGAAAAATGAAAATTTGGCAAATCTTAGGATTATTCATGATCAACTTGTGGCATCCCTGTATTAGATGGTAGCCTTTAGCATGCTGAAAGTAAAGCACGTTCTGCTCTACTTAAAACCTGCTTTAAGTGGTCACATGTGTTCAAACAAAGGATTACTCCTCTGCAAACATAGTACATGTATTATATACCTCTGAATAATTACCATACAAAATAGATTCTTTATCCTAGCAGAAAATTATGGTAGCTTAAAGCAGGCTGAAAGTAAAGCACAGTAAGTTCTACTTTCAAACTGTTTTAAACTGTCACCTGTGTTTAAAACAAGGGTTAATCCTCTTAAAAAATTAATGTACAGTATAAGGAGTCTCGACAGATTTTAGTGGATGAAATATAGTTGTTAATAAATGTAATGGAAAATTTCATTACTTGACAATTTGTCGATTAAAGAAAATTATCTAGATGCACATTTGTGCTTATTTGATGGCCCATTCATATTTCTACAACAATTACAACCAGATCCCTTATCTACCTTTAATAATATTTAGTAAGTACCTTAGACCATGATGCCTCTGGGTAATAGGATGTAACAACTGTGTATTTAGCATGATTGTACACTGCCACAATATACTGTCCACTTGATACCCTACAGCTTTAACTACCCATCTCCATATGTTTATAGTGGATGTAATAAACGGTTTCAAGACAGACAAGTGGCATCTTTCAGAACTCCACTCATTATGAATATCAATTAACAGAAATTTTACTATGGCACATAAAACCATAGGTTTTATTGTCCTAGCAAACAGTGAAAATTCATTTCTATAATACATGTTTTGTATAAGCAAACAGAGTAGTCCTTTCTGGGTCTACCCTATTAGCAAAGGCGTTAAAAGGCATTAAGTTTCTTTTAGGTAAACAATTGATACAGGAACAAACTAAACAGAAATACAATACAGAAAGTTTACATGTGAGCTTTCTTCCTGTATTAAGCTGTCACCTGTCTTAAATAACTTTATGTAACATAAGCTGCCGCTTGTCTTAAAAAACTAAAATTTAATCTGTCTTGCATGTCCAGCTTTTTCTATGCAGTAAATCTACAAACAGGTTGGATCCAGGTGAGAATGTACTCGTCTTATTTATAGTCTAAATTGTCTCTATATAATAACAAGCAGTAAAACTGAATATGCTGAGAAAATCAATTATATATCTGGATCCCAACTTTCTTTTCATATCTTTATGTTATTTACTTTTCGCAAGCAGATTAGACCCATCAAAGGCTGCTCCTGGGGGATATGTAGTGGATTAGACACATGTCAAACATTCTTAACCCGTTATACATTTGTAGTTTTGAAGACAGATGCCTACTTAAAGCAGAATGTGCCTTTGGACACAGTCTGCTTCAATCAGCCTGCTTTGAGCTATGATATGTTGGGAAAAATATTTCAGGACGTTTCGCTACACTGTTCGCGTCGCGCATATCAGCTCGCTACCCATGGTGATTTTATCCTGGACGTTTCGCTACCCGTACACTATTTTGTTATCGGACTAAATGAAATATATATATTTTTGTACATAACTAATCGTTTTTTTACCCTAAGTATTAAATATACTTTCAATTTAGCGTAATATACGAGTATTTGAAATGTTTAAATGATAGAAGTTGAATGATCTGAAATTTGCAGTTAAAATGAAGTTGGCGCTGCAGTTGTCATTTTTGAAAAGCGTTTCTTCGAGAACACATGTTTACAAAGGTTAAAGAAATACTTTTTTTTTTAGTTGAGCTGTAAACAAAGTATTCGTCAAAAGCATAATTATATCGATCTGCCGCTGCTAGTTAAACTAATTTTGAATCCAGATACTGATAAGTATATAAAAATGTCTTCTAGATCTAGTTATGACCGTAAGTTTTGATCCAGATCAATAAATTTTACCGTCTTATGTTCCGTTATTTTGGCCCCTGCTTATTGAATAACAAAAACTTATATGGTGATTCGCTTTTGTTTGGGTCCAGATTAATAAATGAAAATCTCTTAAATGGACTCGTGGCGTCTGTGCAAATATTTCTGTCCGTCAGTATGGACCAAGATCAGTACATAAAACCTGTTCTACACGTTTGCACACATATTCATGCGTATATACCCGACTATTTGTCCACATAATGATATATGAAAATTAACCTATAATATATTATTGAATTAAACCTACAAAAATAATAGTTTATGAAAAAACATTCATATATTATGTCTTGATAGAGTGATAATAAAAAATATTAAATAGATAAAATGTATGTTGTAAAACACCAGAAACTGTAATGATTACGTGTAATAAATATACAGTTGTGTTCTGTTCTAGTTATGTACGTTAGTGTGGATCCAGATCTGTAAATAAAATACATTATATGGGCGCATAGCGCCTGCATGTTGGTGAATAAGAGGTGTGAAAAATAAAACAGAGTAGCAAAAAAGTCTAGGCAGTGAAAAGACCAGCCGCGAAAGCCATAACCAGAGACAGTGTATACCCTTTCTCTGCCACAACGTAGCGAACATGCTAATTAAGGTAGCAAAACGTCCAGTAACCATAGAAAATATTTCTTACGGCACATATTCATGACTGTATCAATTAGAGCTTTTTTCTTTAGCGGAGGACTATAATATTAAAAGCTTTTGTTACTATAAAACTAAGATGAGTTTATTGATAACGTTATTTTTGCTATTGCAGGGTACACAGTCAGGTATAAGGAGGATGACAGGCTTAGAAGAGACCAAGTGAAACTTATGTAGAGCAAATACATACCATGATGTTCTCTATAACCAGGATTGTGCTTACCCCATAGACACATGCCCCACCATTTCAAAGCTGTTTCTGACTTGTGACCTTTGTCAAGAACTTGGCTATCCAAACAACAGACAACGTAGTGGAATATCACTTTTGTTCTCCTTTTTCGTTCTGTCGCACTTCATTCTTAATAATCTTACTGTCACTGACACAGTTTAAGCATGTTGATGTATTCGATCCAATATATAAGCATATTAACCCATTACCCCATAAATATGCCATTTTACACCTTTTATTTAATTCTACATTGAAGAAAATAGATCCACTTTATTCAGGAATAGATAAAATATTTTCTTTGTCCTAGGGCATGGTAGCTAAAAACAGACTGAAAGTAAAGCAGATTGTGCCTCAAGACGCATTCTGCTTAACTTTCAATCTGCTTAAAAATCCTCTAAGTGGTCACATGTCCTCAAAAGTAGAAACTGGTGATGGGGTAATGGGTTAATTGTGATTGTGATGTGTATATTGTATAAAAGGTGTCTATAATAAGTGACATCATTCATTTAAAACCAAGGCTGCCATTTCTCCGGATTTTTTTCTAAATCTTTTTTTTTCTAGTACATGGTAGCTTAAAGCGGGTTGAAAGTAAAGCAGCCACATGTAAAAAAAAACTGGACACAGGCGATGGTGTAAAGGTACGATTCGTAAAATCACACTTGAAAAATGCAAGTTTGGAAATCTTAGGATTTTTCATGTCAACTTATGGCAGTCCTGTAATGCAGCAGTAATGCTACTCCCTCTCTGTATCAGAATGTTATAGACATAATAATATTTCTCTATTGGACTAGTGGTCAGTGGTGTGAGGTAGTTGTGTAACTCCCTCTCTGTATCAGAATGTTATATGACAGAGGAACATTTCTCAATTAGACTAGTGGTCACTGATGTAAAGGACTAATATTACTCCCTCCATGTATCCGAATGTTATAAGAGAGAGAAACATTTCTCAATTAGACTAGTGGTCACTGGTGTGAGGGAGTAATGTTACTCCCTCTCTGTATCAGAATGTTATAAGACAGAGGAACATTTCTCTATTAGACTAGTGGTCACTGGTGCTAGGGAGTAATGTTACTCCCTATCTGTATCAGAATGTTATAAGAGAGAGGAACATTTCTCAATTAGACTAGTGGTCACTAGTGCTAGGGAGTAATGTTACTCCCTCACTGTATTAGAATGTTATAAGGGAAAAGAACATTTCTCTATTAGACTAGTGGTCATTAGTGCTAGGGAGTAATATTACTCCCTATCTGTATCAGAATGTTATTTAAGAGAGAGGAACATTTCTCAATTAGACTAGTGGTCAGTGGTGCTAGGGAGTAATGTTACTCCCTCTCTGTGTCAAAATGGTATAAGAGAGAGGAACATTTCTATGTTAGACAAGTGGTCACTGGTGCTAGGGAGTAATGTTACTCCCTCTCTGTACCAGAATGTTATAAGACAGAGGAACATTTCTCTATTAGACTAGTGGTCACTGGTGCTAGGGAGTAATATTACTCCCTATCTGTATCAGAATGTTATTTAAGAGAGAGGAACATTTCTCAATTAGACTAGTGGTCAGTGGTGCTAGGGAGTAATGTTACTCCCTCTCTGTATCAGAATGTTATAAGAGAGAGGAACATTTCTCAATTAGACTATTGATCGCTAGTGCTAGGGAGTAATGTTACTCCCTATCTGTATCAGAATGTTATAAGAGAGAGGAACATTTCTCAATTAGACCAGTGATCACTAGTGCTAGGGAGTAATGTTACTCCCTATCTGTATCAGAATGTTATAAGAGAGAGGAACATTTCTCAATTAGACTAGTGGTCAGTGGGGCCAGGGAGTAATGTTACTCCCTCTCTGTATCAGAATGTTATAAGAGAGAGGAACAATTCTCAATTAGACTAGTGGTCACTAGTGCTAGGGAGTAATGTTACTCCCTATCTGTGTCAGAATGTTATAAGAGAGAGGAACATTTCTCAATTAGACTAGTGGTCACTAGTGCTAGGGAGTAATGTTACTCCCTATCTGTGTCAGAATGTTATAAGAGAGAGGAACATTTCTCAATTAGACTAGTGATCACTAGTGCTAGGGAGTAATGTTACTCCCTCTCTATATCAGAATGTTATAAGAGAGAGGAACATTTCTCAATTAGACTAGTGATCGCTAGTGCTAGGGAGTAATGTTACTCCCTCTCTGTATCAGAATGTTATAAGAGAGAGGAACATTTCTCAATTAGATTAGTGGTCAGTGGTGTGAGGGAGTAATGTTACTCCCTCTCTGTATCAGAATGTTATAAGAGAGAGGAACATTTCTCAATTAGATTAGTGGTCAGTGGTGTGAGGGAGTAATGTTACTCCCTCTCTGTATCAGAATGTTATAAGAGAGAGAAACATTTCTCAATTAGACTAGTGGTCACTAGTGCTAGGGAGTAATGTTACTCCCTATCTGTATCAGAATGTTATAAGAGAGAGGAACATTTCTCTGTTAGACTAGTGGTCACTAGTGCTAGGGAGTAATGTTACTCCCTATCTGTAACAGAATGTTATAAGAGAGAGGAAAATTTCTCAATTAGACTAGTGGTCACTAGTGCTAGGGAGTAATGTTACTCCCTATCTGTATCAGAATGTTATAAGACAGAGGAACATTTCTCAATTAGACTAGTGGTCAGTGGTGCTAGGGAGTAATGTTACTCCCTCTCTGTATCAGAATGTTATAAGAGAGAGGAACATTTCTCAATTAGACTATTGATCGCTAGTGCTAGGGAGTAATGTTACTCCCTATCTGTATCAGAATGTTATAAGAGAGAGGAACATTTCTCTGTTAGACTAGTGGTCACTAGTGCTAGGGAGTAATGTTACTCCCTATCTGTGTCAGAATGTTATAAGACAGAGGAACATTTCTCAATTAGACTAGTGGTCAGTGGTGTGAGGGAGTAATGTTACTCCCTCTCTGTATCAGAATGTTATAAGAGAGAGGAACATTTCTCAATTAGACTAGTGATCGCTAGTGCTAGGGAGTAATGTTACTCCCTATCTGTATCAGAATGTTATAAGAGAGAGGAACATTTTTCTGTTAGACTAGTGGTCACTAGTGCTAGGGAGTAATGTTACTCCCTATCTGTATCAGAATGTTATAAGAGAGAGGAACATTTCTCTGTTAGACTAGTGGTCACTAGTGCTAGGGAGTAATGTTACTCCCTATCTGTGTCAGAATGTTATAAGACAGAGGAACATTTCTCAATTAGACTAGTGGTCAGTGGTGCTAGGGAGTAATGTTACTCCCTCTCTGTATCAGAATGTTATAAGAGAGAGGAACATTTCTCAATTAGACTAGTGATCGCTAGTGCTAGGGAGTAATGTTACTCCCTATCTGTGTCATAATGTTACAGTTTTTTAGACTGTTCTCCTATCATTTATATATAATGCTGAAATAAATGATAAAATATGACTATTTGTTGTCTTCCATACCTCTCAAATATAGGAATCAACCCCCTCTTTTCCCTTAAATCAACCCCCCAGTAACTAGGATTCTTTGGAAAAATCCTCATTTAAAAAAGACACAGTTTAAACTACTTACGCAAATGTTTTGCGTAAGTCAAAATCGTTTAACTCTTATTTTTCGATCATAACCGTTTGCAAACAGCAAATAGCCAGATCAGAGGACGCACTAAAAGCGCGTCCTCTGATCTGGCTATTTGCTGTTTGTAGCAAGTGATAATTGAAAATATAAATTAAAATTTAAAATTTTGACTTACGCAAAAATTTTGCGTAAATAGTTTAGTAAAACGGGCCCCAGATGAATAAATACATAATAATTGATATTTTTTAAAAATCTGACTTACGTCAATATTTGTCATACGACGTTTTGTAATACATGTCTCAGGATGTAAAACCCTTTGAACCCTAGTCCCGCATATAGGCGTGCTTTTCAAACAGTGTACATGTAATTAGTACACATGTCCTATGCAAACAGTGAAGACCCAGATCAGAGGGCTCCAAACAATGACAAAAACAACCCTTAAAAGTCAGAAATGGACTAGACTAAAATGGAAACTGGGATTGTCCATTTGAAGTTTCAGGGAGGAAAGAGTTAATATGAAGTTTAAAGTTTTGACTTACGACCGATGTTTTCGAACGACGTACGTTTTATAAAAAAGGCCCCCAGGTGTTTAAGGCATGTGAAGGAGCTTTCTGGATTGTTACACCTTGTATTAAGCTGTCACCTGTTTTTATACTGAGTATCAGTTAAGTAGCATTCTCTACATGGTCGTAATAGAGATAATTTATTGTTTGTCCATGCAACACTTTTGAACAGTAAGCAACTCATTTACATGTTATAAGATCGTCTAACTGACCAAGGATACTTTGATTTTGATTTTACTGTTCTGACCTTAGTCAGACGCAAAGTGACGCGGAGTCGTCTGATCACGATACAATATGTTTGATACCAATTTACGATATTACTTTAGTCGATTTATCTACTTTTTGTTAAGGAGAAATTAAAGCAGACGATATTTTAATGCCTAGGATGTAATGTAAGTGAAGGGGTCAAAAGGGTGATGGACATGGTCAAAACAAGTATAGGTTAGACCATGGTTGCAAGCGAATAAACGATATAGTTCGAGGGGGCGTAGCCCCCGAGAACTATGTCGTTTATTCGCGCGCAACCATGGTGGTCTAACATATTTAGCACTGGCTTGGGCTCGAGGAAAACAAGAAAACCATTCGTTTCTGATTTCTGTTTGAGACGAAAAAGTCATTTTGTTTGTAATATTTTACTAAAATTGAAAGGTTATTTCAAATGATAAGTTTGAGACATTAAGCATGCTTTAACACCAACATAAATAACGCTTATTGAAGCTCTATATGTAAGCACAATACATTAGTAATTGTCTTTAAAGTATAGGTCTCACTGTACATAATAAAACGTCATGAAGCGTGTGCAGTTCACCTCTGACCTCAGTTGTTTTTAGAATTGTGACGTCAAATTGCCTTGAGATGACGGAAGCGAGGAATAAGTCAACAGTTTGTTAGTTATTCCATGGTTTGTTGAAATAAACGATATATTCACAGGTTTTTGAGGCATCTGATTGGCCGAGAGCTCCAAGCCATGTGCTAAAACTGGTTAACCCTTTCGTCATTATTACAAACAAAAGTCGGATTCGAGTTTTATATTCCAATCAGACGCCTTGTACTCCGGAATACCATATACATCCAAACAGTTAGATATTCGTTTCAATATTTTTTTCAATGTGTTTAAAGTCCAAGATTGCATCAGATATCAGAAAATAGAATAACCCACTCAATATCATAACGATTTTAATGTCAAAACAGATGATACGTTTTACAATAAAATGTTCAAGTATACATTATATGTGTCACGTTAATACTTACAACATACGATAAGACTAGTGATGACAGTGCTACAATTCAACCGCTGTGGAATCTGCATGAAGCAATGTTGTCGGATACGACTGATCTGAAATATAAATTATTATGGTCATTATTGTCACAAAAAATTTGATAACTTATTTTAATTGAAGACACATTGCAATTATTTTCAATACATTTATGATTTCATTATTAAGTATAGGTTAGACCATGGTTGCAACCATGGTCTAACCTTTTTAGCACTGGCTTGGGCTCGAGGAAAACAAGAAAACCATTCGTTTCTGATTTCTGTTTTAGACGAAAAAGTCATTTTGTTTGTAATACTTTACTAAAATTGAAAGGTTATTTCAAATGATAAGTTTGAGACATTAAGCATGCTTTAACACCAACATAAATAACGCTTATTGAAGCTCTATATGTAAGCACAATTCATTAGTAATTGTCTTTAAAGTCTAGGTCTCACTGTACATAATAAAACGTCATGAAGCGTGTGCAGTTCACCTCTGACCTCAGCTGTTTTTAGAATTGTGACGTCAAATTGCCTTGAGATGACGGAAGCGGGGAATAAGTGAACAGTTTGTTAGTTATTCCATGGTTTGTTGAAATAAACGATATATTCACAGGTTTTTGAGGCATCTGATTGGCCAAGAGCTCCAAGCAAAGTGCTAATACTACTTATATTGCGCAAAATAGTGTGATGGTAACGCATAGACCTGTATAAAAAAAACCTGGACATGAGTTGGTTCAGATACATCTTTCCATGTTTTGTTTATGTTTCACGGTTATAAAGCTTTTGAGTTACGTCTGAAGTCGTTATCAAGCTTTTGATTGGTCAGTTTTGAGCCGAGGCTAAATTTGACTATTTCAATGCTTAAAAACGACCAGACACTCAACTCTAACTCCTTATAACATTTAACCTTGGTACACAGTAATCCATTACTCTCGACCCCATCTACGTCGTACATTAAAAGAAAGGTAGCCTGTGTGTTTAATTACCTGTTCATTGTAGCTTTGGCATAACGAAAGTAACAAATGATAAGCAACACTAATTTTGATCAATCTAAGAGACTTCCTGATTTTACTGAGATTGCCGATTGGAGGTTACATTCTACATGTATTCGTTATGAATATAAAATCGGTTAATAATTGAACTCTAGCTACAATTTAACTCATTATCTACAAAACATGTACTCAATCTAGGTACATTTAAGTATTGCTATTATAGCAGCCGTGCTGTCTAGGTCTATGCCTTTCTCGGTTTTCTGTTTAATTATTATATCTACTACTTTCATTCTAGGGCCCCAAGTTTACTGAATCGAAGCTTCCGTTATAACATTGTGCGCACATGTACATAACATCGATGTGAACGTCCGTTATGGTAATTTGACCTAAATGCGTTCTAATGAGTATATTTTGCAAAATAGCTACCGTCAATGTTATTAGGTTTAAATAGGTACAAGCTGTTGTCTCAGTAAACTTAAGTGACATGTATTATTGTCGTTTATCAGCTATTCCTGTGAATAACACAGTTGTCCTAGGCAAACAATGAAGAACAATGCCAGAGAGCTTCAATTGGAGCCATCTGATCTGTTCTACACTGTTTGTCAGTTTGATACACACTGTAAGACACCATTCTAAATAGCCAACATCGAACAAGACTTAATTAAATAGTGGATTTGTCCATTAAATATTTTTAGTGTGAATGAACTTACCCATCACTCTAAATGACCTCAAAAAGCGCATTTGTAAACAGTTTTGATTCTGAGTGTGATTAAAACTGTTTGCCACTCGCTTTGGAATTACGTCAATGAGCTGTCTAAGCTGTTTGATATCTAAAAGATTTAGTAGTCACTCGCCAAATGATGATTGACGGTGTTTACCCTTTCACTCTCAATTACATCATAAAGCTCGTTTGCTTAACGTTTGCGGAATAACTACCGAATCTACTTAATATTAAACAGCTTAGACGGCCTTTTTTGGTCAGTCAGAAAAGAGTGTTTAGATTTTAAAGGGGCTCGCAACCGGATTTAGCATTAAAAATAGTAATTTGTAAATATATGTCAAATGCTTATATAAATGGGTAATATTTAGTTTAGGATACTAAATTCTGTTAAAAAATGCATTTCAAAAAGGAAGAAGCTCTGGTGGGATTCGACCCCGTGACCCTCCATGCGGAGAAAACATGAAACATGAGGACACGCCTTTACCACCTCAACTACCAGCGCTCTCTCTATATATGGTATCGAATTAACGTACTTCACTGGTAGCGATTGATAATACTTTATTCGGCTCGGGTTTATGTCTGAGCCCGTGTAGAGAAGCAACAACAACAACCATACCGTTAGCTAACGCTATAGAAAAACGATGGAAAATATCTAAAAAAACTAAGATTCAGTGACGATTCTTGAGACTTTTTTTGGACTGATCATATTTTTCTAATGTCAGAAGCCAAATAATGCCACACATTTGCTTTTATTTGAGTATTTTATTTTGTTTTGACAAGTACATCATCCGGTTGCGAATCCCTTTAACAACAAAAAAACTGCAATATATAACCATGTTTGTTAAACCTTACAATGTGTGCCTGTACAAACAGTTATTTTTTATAACTGTTACATGTTATAAACAATCACCTTAAGTCATGAACACTATGCATAATAAAATAATGCATGTAAGTGTGTATATTTTTTAAATAGACAGGGGCTAAAACTGAATTTGTATACGCTTTAAAAGGAATACAATGCGTAAAATACAATGAAACGGCCTGAATAATAGTAGTTTCATGTTGATTTGGAGGCTATTTTGAGCCAATTGTTTTGATGTCAGGTTAGTTGTTAATCTTGGTAACGCTCGATTTGATATATATACAGTCAACTTGTACCAACTGCATTACAACCACCCAACGAACTCAAAGGATAGTTGATTGCATAAGAGACATGTGAGAGCTGAACATTGAAGTTATATAACCACAAAAAGACAGTGTTCAAACTACTGCTATTGTACAGTTTATATATTTCTGTTGATCATGAGTAGTAACTCAAATTGTGTTACTTACTGTTAACCCTGATGCCAACGGGTTGTTATGCTTACTTCTGCGAATTGTAGCATTTAAACCGAACACAGATAGGAGCGCCTTGGTATAAAAGCTAAGGCAAGTGGTTATATTCTAGGCAGCTGCTAGCTAGAGCAGATGCCGAAACGATCTGATTGAAAACTCTAGGGTCAAACAGAAACAGTTTCAGGAAACTCATATTTCTAGTCTACATGTTACAGCAGTTAGCTTTAATGTAAAACTCTTAACGTTCTTTTTAAAGTGGGGCACCTCTACAAGCAAATACCAGCTGAATAATTGATAAATTTATCACGTTAATTTTTCAACCGAAAGGACAGACGCAGAATCGTAATAGGTTGTAAAACACAGTGGTTTAAAATCAATCTATGGGGTAAAAGGAAACATGAAAACTTCAATCAAGACTACAATGCTGAATTGCAGTCTCCTTTAATGCCACCTAGGCCAAAATTGACATTAAATGCGGCATTCGGCTCATACATTTAAACACACATTTTTTAGCTCAAAGAGAAACCATTGTAGGAAGACATCTTCATTTTGATCGCTTACGTCTAATCAGAATCAAACCTCTCTGTCAATTGTTATACTGCCTTAAATCTAACTTTGAAATGATATTGCAGACAACTAACTTGAAGCAGACGAGTTCAACGAAATTGGAGGGAGGGGGGCGGGGGGGGGGGGGGGGGGGGGGGGCTGTTCCTCAACTTTACTTTATGGCAATGAAAGGGTAAACCGCTAACGCTATTTTTTATCGCGAAAGTGTTACGATCGGTATGACCCAGTAATGCCTTTAATTTTAGGCAATTGCTGTAATAATTAGTCATCACCATGCATCAACACAAAGCAAATAAGGGAAAACTATTCTGAAGACTTTTTTTACATGAACCATGTGCATCTGAATAAAATACGGTACAATACATCTCTGTAATAATATCATGTACTCCATTTAGCACATTGAATACATCATCACAAAACCTATTTAGCAGTTGTCAACTGCAATTATTTAAGACGGAAATATGGATTATGACAGATGTATGCATCACATAAAACTATGTATGTTACATGACCATACAAGTGTAATTTCATCCTTTTTAATATTACAAGTCGATATGTGTGTAGCCAGACATCTTTTTGTGTTCTTGAATTGAATTTCCTAAGAGTAGTATCTCATCTCCATTGCACTATCTGTAGCATAATTCATTTAATACCACATGTGGATTTCCTTATAGTGGAATGCACGGTTTAAATTAAAGCATGATGAATACTTACATACTTATATTGAATGTATTTTAAACTTTTGATAACAAATTATAAATACATTTCACATACAAAATAGCGGCCACTTATGCCGAAACGTAGCTTGGATTACTACTATTCTACATACATCGTAAAGTTATACCTATGTTAATGGTATTACAAAGTTCTTTATCGATTGGTATAGATATATGATGCGTGGATATCATGCAAGTTACAGTTTATTTTGTTAATACTTTGAAGAATTAAGAAACATCACAGTAGTCATTTGGTCATAACTTGATCTGTTTTGTGCATGACTCTCTCTGTCCGTGGTTTATGTTGTTATTCATTATAATTGCATCATTATCAATAGTTGTGTAATGACTAGATACTTTCGCATGACGAAAGCACATACTTTTCGTTCTGCTAACTATTTACACACTTCGTGTATATCTGTTGTCTGTGATAAACACTTATATATTGAGTAAACATGGCGGATACGATTCTCATGTATGTATATCTTATTTGAATGAAAACAAACTCACAATGTCTTAGCTAATTGCACATTGGTAATCTGGAAATGAGATTTGAGTTATGCCTATACTTATTTGGTTTCATGCTACTTTTACGTAATTCAGGACAAGTCTATTGACACATTGTTTGATATATAGTCCTATTGTGATCAACTCTGACGTGATCTATGTGTTCTATCGACATGGCAAACAAAGTCGACGGGTAATTTACACCATTTCACGAACAGCAGCGCTTTCAAGTGGTTTTGCCACAGTAACCTTATCTTGCTATGAAATGTAATAATAAACTTAGTTAACTGTGAGATCCAAAATCAATTATATGGACATCTTAATTAAATAAGTCTGCTTCTTATGATTTGATGTGAATTATATCACAAAAAAGTGTCAGGTCAAACGGTGCAGAAAAGCCAGTGATCCAGATAAATTCAGTATTTTCAAAACTATAATCCATCTGCCTCTCCCAAACCCAATGGTGTGATCTCTAATTTGAAATGTATATTCGAGTTGATTACTACTAGTAGTTACATCATAATAATAGTTTGGTGCTGATGTATAGAGAACATGTTTTATATATTCAGTTTACACTCTCTAATCTGGAGCCCTGCAAATATATGCTCATATTAAATACAATATGTGTTTATGTTTTCATTACGACACATGTTTTATACCTTCTACTATGGTTGGGTCTGGATAAAATTCATAAATCTTAAGTTTGAAATATTTGTGTATTTGGCATACATGTTATGTTATCAATTTAGAATAAGGATAAGCTTCACGCATCAAATAGTTGCCATAGTAACAAATAGGTATAAACTGTTTCTTCAACTATTGACAAAGTGCCACGATCTTGTTTCCATATCACGTTAGTCAATGAAAAAGTTATACTGCACATGGTTGCTGAAAATCTAAGTAGAAAACTATATTTAAATACTAATGAGAAAAAATGGGTAATGATTATGTAATACCATACATGAGTTTTCGGTGCAGCTAAAAGAAAAAACTTCCTGTTAATCATATTTAATGAAATCGCATGACATTTTAAATCAAAACAGCAAATAATAGACCCAGCGGCTAGAAAGAAATGTTCCCTGGTGACAACTTAAGGACGTTGAAAGTTTAATTTAATAGAGTGTTCGAATTGATTACAGACCGAAAGTGCCAATCGAAATAAATCAACGCGCTTTTTTTAAACTGTTCTATTTTCAGAGCAAGTACCGTACAGAACACATGCCACTGTTGTATTTCAGTAAATGTGTTCAAAAGTTCAACATTGCAAATCAGTACCAGGCAATGTCATGTCAAATATTTGGGATATTATTAATGTGTATCAACTGTATCTATTTAACATACTCTTTTTAACAAGGTCTAACAACACCGAATCTCGCTCAATGGCTTGGATGATGAAATGTTTTGTCACTTATGTTAGCAAAGTAACCAGTACCCCCAAGCAATAACACATGAGATTACATCAAAGATGATCGTTGCTTGTCTCCAGCTCAACTCATAGTCGGTAGGAGAATTCGCAGTCAGTTTTCGGCAACATATTTCTCGATTTCTTTTATACTTTTTTACTTTAATTATGTTAAGAATAAACGTCTTTTGACTTGGTTTTATATGCTTGTCACATCGGATCAGGTAAAGGCGATGCATGTTGATGTCTTTGAGAACGTCCTTTTCTTCCATCTATTGGTAAAATGAAAGCCCGAGAGTGGTGGGATCGGATTCAGAGACTCCAGGCGCGTTTCCTACTTTTATTATCAACATAGTTATCTGGTTCTTTCGGATTACCAGTGTAAAACATGGATACATCGGACCTCTGTTTATAAAGTCTCACTCGCATGACATGGTCCGGCGGGGGGGGGGGGTTCTAACTCATGAAACCTTGTATCGTAGTCGAGCACTTTACCATTGAACCACGTCAACCATTGTATGAGTGTGAATAGTTGGCGATGTTAGGGTGTGAACTGGCGGCTGAATTGAGACATAGTATTCGACTAGCACCTGTTTATGACATAACTGAATCTACGTTATTTAAATGTATTACGTTTCAAGTCGTGTGTACATGTTACTATTAGGTTTGAATATATTCATATAACAATATACACAATATGTTTGCCCTTTAAAATTCCTGAAAGTAAAACCAAGCAATTTAGGCACACGTTCTTTGATGACACCGTACTACACTCGAACTACTTGCTAGAAGAGAAGAATTTATATAAGTTTACCAAAACTTGTTTTCTAATCCTTATTTTTTATATGTAAAATCATATGTATTGTCATTTATGACTGTATCTATTTTGAAATAAAATACTGTTTAAACTAGAAGAGGTTGCATGCACAACCTCCCTAGGGGCCTCCAAAACCACCCTACGGAATAATCGCCGATAAGACAATCATCTGCACATTCTCTCCGTTGCATAAAAACCGTATTCAGGCTCTACAATGTACACGATACAGATACAGATAAAAATTGTATTTTTATCGTCGAGTCTGTTTACATTTTCTTAATCAACTACGTTATAAATTTTATAAATGACTTTTATTGTTCGATTATTAGTGTAGGTATACGTGCGTTCTTCCCGTATGTAGATGCACGATTGGGTTACATCAATACTGAAATAATCTTCTCCGCCTTATTCAGCAATACCATATCTATTGATGAACGTCGGATTAACTTTTCTATGATTAGCAGTGTTTTATAGTGCATTGTCACTATCGGCGTACGCATCGTCTAGGTTTTGACATCCTGAATTAATGGCAGTTTACTACCTGATGTCTCTGCTGCATTAACTGCGGACACCGGATTAACCCTTTTAAGCCCAGTGGATTATTCCATTCTTATATATTGGATTAACCCATTTTTTATCTTAGGGGTGTCTGGTCTAAATTTTAATTTTCGTTTCGATTTATATTTAAATTACTATCAGCAAACATTGTAGACTCTGATCAGACGCCGCATGATGCGGCGTCTGATCAGTCTACACTGTTTGTCTATCTCCCTTACACGGGATCGTGGGCACACATGGATTAAACCCCTATCGTACAGTATAAGTCACAAAACGGGGACATTACTGCATAGTCAATTTAAGCAGTAAGGTTTATTTAATTGTGTTTTACTTTACCTTTCAAACCGTTTCATTTTCAAATACATTATTTACCAATAGATGCACATTTTAGTTTAAACAAATAATGACTCCTGCATCCAACTGCTCTAATCGGATGCCAGCAATTCTTTTTCTAATAGCTATACCTTTCGCTTTCAACGAGGCTTAAACGCATTTTGCAAATAGTTTGAATCATGATCAGACGCCGCGTAACGCGGCGTCTGATCAGGATCGAAACTGTTTTGACATTCGTTTTTAAGTTTATATTGCCATACTGCCTTACCCTGTTACTTTGAAATATCATTGCAGACAACAAGATTGAAGCAGATGAAGTGGATAAAAACTTCACGAACAATTAAGCAGTAAAATAACTGAATAATTCAGACATAAAATGTCGTTTGTACGTACTGCTGAATGTTTACATTTGAGCAGCAAACGCAGTACATTTGGTGGGCATTGATTTGATTTGATTTTTTATGATTTTACGTCGCTTTTAACAGTATTTCCGTCACATCGCGACGTCCAGCTAATAACAGGTGGATGAAGACCCCGAGAGCCCTTTACGCACCGTTTCAGACACAAATCGGTAACTGGGTAGAATCACCGACCTTCCGCAAGCCAGCTGGAAGGCTTCTCCACATCAAAAATCCGAACGACCCTACTGGGATTCGAGCTCACAGCGGTGAGGAGCTAAGTGATGTAAGTCACAGTGACTATACAACTAGGTCACGGAGGCCTCTCTCGATGGGAATTGAATGCAAGAAACAGTTGAATAATATAGATTAATATTACAACCACAGATAGGAGTGTTTGTTTTGTGTTTCTGCATGCAAATGGTTGTATAATCGCTGTTTTGAAGATTGTCACGATGTTGTTAGTACTTAACTCAGACTCACAAACATACACTAGAGTAAATGTTATTATGACGTCATTTGTGACGTCATATAGTTAAACAGATGTTTTCTTTCCAAGTAAAGATGCTAAACTAAACCTGGCTGCGTCTTATTTAACCTTTTACTGTTTTCCACCCACATCGAAATGAGTTCTCAATAACCTTAAATTATTTCATTTTATATCTTATGTTACGTCTGCATTTCGTTTGCTATTAAACGGTAAAAATAACATTTGCTCAACTGTAAATTCACACATGTTATGCATACATAATCATACTATTTATATCTAGTAAACTTATGTCCAGCAGTTACTTGTAGCTATCTTAGTGTAGTTTGTATGGCCTTTAAGGCGATACATTTTTCAATGCTATATGTTTGAAAAGATGACCCTTTGTCTGCCGTACATATCTCTTGCATCATGACAGTTAAGTCTAGGCTATTATTCAGAGAGCTATGAAATAGATGTTGCTTGCGAAATCATAGAATCGATTCATGTCTTATGCCAAGATATTATATTAATGTCATCGATCATTATTACTCCGTCGGGCCGATGATTCAAATAAAAATATGCAGAGTACGTGTTTTGTCACTGTTTGCAAAATGTGCAGGCCTTATCGCTAATGGACGAAATAATTATAGCATGCATGTAATGCATTTTCATAGCAAGCTGTTTGATATATAGACAGCATTCATTATCATGCTTTCTTGCCTACTTTAGATGCAATTCCCCAAAAAATGTTATATATACGATATGATTTTATGTGGATATATATAGTACAACTTGTTTGACATACCCAAGTGTTTATGGAATTTTCAATCAAGAACACATGGGGTATTAGAACAAGCTATCGGAGCTACCAATACCAAAGTAGATATTGGGTTAGCGTTACTCTAATTAAACGCAATCGAATCGCAAAAAAGAAAAAGCAGTATAGGCCGATTTTATTCACCTGGCAGGGCGAAGCTAACATTTTGAAAATATAAACTTAATTGCATTTGATTTTAGGGATGATAGGTACAGTTCCGTATTAATAGTCATTTCCGATACTTCCAACATAAAGGAACGCATGGGCGTGCAGCCATATATCAACGTGAAAAACATGTGTGCAGTGCTCCTGCTCTACAAAAACACCCAACGGGAGACAAAGATTGTGTTGTTCGGAAGGAGTTGTTATAGGGAGAGAAAACTAAGACTTGGTTAACATTTGCAAACAACTTAAATCCAGATCAGACGCCGCGTTACGCGGCGTCTGATCTGGCCCCGAGGTTATAAAACTTAAAACGAACTCTGTGCTCAAAACTCAGTTTTGATCTCATGCTCTAGTTTTACATAACATGCATTAACTTATTTCTGTTTCCTCATTTGGATATATCTTTACTGTATAATTATGTATGCAAATACTCGTTGTATATAAAATGTTCGCCGGAGAATTATGAGTTGAGAAAAATTCTGAGTTTTGAGCACAGAGTTCATTTAAAGTTTTATAACCTCGGGGCCTGGAATCAAGCTATTTGTCATTCTTCATTTTATTCCCTCTGTCAAACTTCCACTAATATGTAATGTTGAACAATAAAAAATGTGTGCAGTGCTCCTGCTCTACAAAAACACACAACGGGAGACAAAGATTGTGTTGTTCGGAAGGAGTTGTTATAGGGAGAGAAATCTAAGACTTGGTTAACATTTGCAAACAACTTAAATCCAGATCAGACGCCGCGTTACGCGGCGCCTGATCTGGAATCAAGCTATTTGTCATTCTTCATTGTATTCCCTCTGTTAAACTTCCACTAATATGTAATGTTGACAAAAAAAATGCGATAAAAAAAGCGTGCTACAGCACCCAAAGTTGAAATGCAAAGGTTCGCATCGAAACTCCGCCTGCCAGGTCAATATAATCGGCCTATAAAGATATAGAAAACAGCAGATGTGTTTGTGTCCATATGGCATAAAGTGTTTGGGCCTTATAAGTAAAGCCTGATGATCCGGCGTCTTGTTCTAAACATTTTTTGCGGTTGATATGTACTTTGCATACTAGGAAATAGTAGTATCATCTCCGTTGTACACGAAACCGCGGGAAATTGCAAATAACATGTTTTTTACCACTATATTATTCATTATTTACTAACATGACAATAGACATAAACTATATTTGCCTACTACGTCTCATAATCGAAACGCGTTTCAAATACAGACGTTTATTGCCATTAACAATGCATAACACATAAATAGTGTAGTTAAAAACCACGGGTCAATCTTCCGAAACGTCATTCGGCAAAAAATATTGTCGTAAGTCAGATTATACATTTTCTCAAACACTATTTTTTTCCCCATCTAATCATGTTTTTTGAAATCTCTTTGGAATCGTCTGAAAAGACCAAAGAGATGTCACAAGACACAATTAGATCAAAACATCAGAAATAAGATATATTTTAAAGTTTTGCTTTTCAATGTCTCGTACGACGGGCCCAAGCGTGCGAGTTATTTGCTGGACTATCCCTGGGATAGGGAAGTCGATGAGTGCTACTTCTAGACTGTGTTTTTTTTTGTAGATGTTATAAGCATAAAAGGAGAGCCGTTGACCCGGTCTCCGTCTGGTGGATCTTCGTGGTAGGGATAACGACTCTAATATCTTTGAAACAAGCTGGATGCGGGTCTGTGGTGTAATTCTTGGATTAAGGATGTAATTTATCCATAGATTATCTAGGTCCTAAGGGAGGATTTTAACAACACTGACTTTTAAATCACTATTTCTTATCATGGCAGTAATCTTCTGAATATTTAACGCATATCAAAATTGATTTTATAAATTAATAATAACATATTATGTTGTCTTTGTAATTGTATCGAAATAATTTCAGAAAGGATTTTTGGACTTTATTGTACGGTGCTCCCTCCCTACAATGGCCCTCCCAACAACGACTCCCTCCATACAACGATCCTTGTCGCAGTTTTCTAAACAGGACAATTATATCTAACGCTTTAACCAACTGCTGCAATATCGTAGATTAAACTTGTCATCTGCTGTCATCTGCTGTCATCTGCTGTCTTTCCTTAAAATTACATAATGGGCATTTTGACCAAAAAAAACTTAATGACGAGAGACAAACAGCTTGAATCGAGATCAGACGCCGCATAACGCGGCGTCTGATCTGGACTCAAACTGTTTGCAATGTATGTAAATTCCCCTCTATATAACGACATCCGCCGAACAACGCAGACACTTTTCGTCTCCCATTGGTTGTCGTTGTAGAGAGGGAGCACTGTTTATGTAGTTATTCGTCTTTTCGCACTGTGTAAATACATGTACATTTAAATAATTCCACGTGAAACTTTTTTGAAGGCGCACCTCCTGTTAAAAGCTCTGTAACTATCTGGTATATTATTGATAGTAATAATACTTATAATAATAATAATAAATACCAAGACACACACATTTCTAAACGACTTATCATTTATTTATGATTTACAAATTACTTAATACTACAATAACTATTTAACATCTGGTGTCTGTTTCAATCGGCAAAAAGTATTTGAAACACTTAAAATAACAAAATCATTACATGCCATACTATGATAAACGTCTAAAAGGCTCGTACTTTCTGAACGACAGGCGAACGTAGTCGAGGGGTAAAGCGTTCGATTACGACGTCAGGGGTCTTGAGTTCGATACTCCGTCGGACAAAGCCCATCGGATGAGACTTTATAAACCGAGGTCCGATGTATCAGTGCTTTACACTTGGCATCTAAATGAACCAGAGAACTATGTCGATAAATACACATTACCAGTTGACAGTGCGATACAGAGTGATGTATTTAGCTCGAGACGTTTTTGGCGGAAATAGCCGATCTGACGAGCGCCTATAAAGCGTAATAAAGCGTAATAAAGCTTATAAAAGCGTGATTTCAAGCGTAGCAAAGCCTGATCAAAGCGGGATCAAAGCGTGAGGAACCGTAACAAGTCGGGAAATAACTCGTCCCAAAGCGGCAACCAATTCGTATCAGAGCTTATCAGAGCGTAAGAGATCGTGAATTTTTTGGAAAATTACACAAAAATGACGACGCTTTGCTCGCCGATTTAAAGCGCGGCATTCGTCGTTGGTGTGAACCTAGCATAAATGACGTAACGTTAAATCGAAAGCAACGTCAGAGTAAAATACAAAGTGGCTGATACAAGGTGGCTGATACAGACTCTTGTAGTTTACTGGGCAGATACACGCGGAAACGCTCGATATCATTCGAAGGCATATCATAATAAGAGAATGACATCGCCTGGGGATTCTGCATCTGCTCCCCCTCTCAAGGGCGTCCAATGAGCCCATAGAAGGAAGAAACAAACGTTAACAAACAACTCTAAACAAACGTCTGAACTTGGTAGACATTATGTTTGCAAACAGTTTGGAAAAACAAAGAGGCCGGAATCCAAATATAAATACAGTGGCGATATTTCCTGGAATAAATTATGCATCAGCTAGACGAATTGTTACAGGCAACAAATGGTACACAGCATAAGCCTATAGGAGGCTTACTTTCAACGTGTAGCATACAATATCTAGAATGTATTCATTTTACAGACATCAAACGAGCGCTAGATGTTCAAAACAATGCATTAAAATGTAAATTTTGAAAATGAGTTTTCACAAAAGTCTACTTATTCAAGCGAACGCAATCATTGAGACTGTTTTAGGAGCAATAAACAACCAAAGGCGCCCCCGTCAGCAGGCAAGAATAATTTAAATTTGTGATATGTCGTTTTTCAAATTAGTTTTGTGAGCAGCGAATGGTGAAAACAAAGGAGGCTATCATGTTGTATTACGCCCACTTAATGACACACGCTATGGACTAAAACTATTCTACACAAATGTCATCGATGTATTTAGGTTAATATATTCCTTTGTTTACGGTGGATATTTCACCGACCGCTTTTAAATACCTTTTCACTGTCAATGACGCTATAGGGCGCCTTTTCAAACATATTTGATCCTGATCAACGCCGCGTAAAGCGGTGTCAGATGAGAAACCTACCGTTTGACACTCGTTTCAAAATTCCGCAAGTCATACTGTCTTAAGTGATAGAAAAGCAGAAAGCTCCATAAGCTCCACCTTTTTTAAGTGGTCGTTTAAGAGTTTTCACTGTTTTTCTATCTACTATAAATCACAACTACATGTATTAGTATGGCATTCTTCAAAACACGTTTGTGCATAACCATATTCTTATACTTACCAATAGTGTCGCAGCATACATTTGGCGGTTGAACGTGATAACATGGACGACTCCATTTAAGCATAAATGTAAACAACAAGTTACAACAAAATTACGTTTATATTACTTTTTAAGTCTTATGTTGTTGTTTTTAAAATTTTAAACAAGCATTCGCTTGCTGTTAATAGGTGTATTGGAAAACGTTCGCAGTATTTTATCTATATATTGTGAAGTACGAAGGGAGCCTTACCGTATTCAATGAACGTTCATAAGGCCGTATTCTGTGAGGGTCATTATATTACTGGTTCCGAGGTTATAAAGCTTTTGACTTGAGTCTAAACTCATTCCCAATCATTTGATTGATCAGAT
Source organism: Gari tellinella (assembly GCA_922989275.2). Lineage (NCBI taxonomy): Eukaryota > Metazoa > Mollusca > Bivalvia > Cardiida > Psammobiidae > Gari > Gari tellinella. Next base: position 80,155,709 of record OV277867.1, on the reverse strand, counting down.
TTAAGCCTAGATTCAATTCTGACCAATCACATGCTTGGGAACACACTCAGACTCGACTAAAACGCTTTATAACCTCGGAGCCTGAAATTAAAAACTGTCTTCTTTTAATATACTATTATACCTATACACTACAAAAAAAGTCGACACTTGTGTCATTCTGCGAGCAATGATCGACTTTAGACAATAATGAAATAATAATCGATAATTTTTAACAAAGTTTAAAGTCGTTCTGAAAAAATGAGTGTATCATATGTTTAAAAACGTACAGCGTTACTGTATACAAACATTTCAAGGTGTCAAACACTGTTTCCGGCAAATAAGGATATAGGTTTAATAGGAATTAAATTACCAGTCAATTGATTTAGACATTGGCTTCCTGACAGGACAGATATTGCATTTGAGATGAGCAGTGGCTATATTAATGTGGCATCTTGTCACTGTTTGTATTGAATTGAATGTGTGGTCTTAAGCCAGCCATTTCTGAATTGTTAACTGTCTTCGTTAACATTTGAAACTTTCTTTTAGGGTGTCGTTGAAGCACGGTTAAAGGTCACGCTCAATCGAAACATTCAAAATTTAAAGCACGAACACTTTTATTTCAACCAACACTGACTTTTATAATACTTCTATAAAAGGTTTACTTTTTAATATTTTCAAGCGATCCAGATGACCACTTTTGAAACGAGATTAAAATCTAACTCAATATGAATAAGGATGGTCATAATTTTTTTCATCCGGTAGCAATTATTAGAACACCCATATTCATAAATATCAAAACGTACATGTTATCAATTTTTTTTTCCATACAATTAAAATGATTTGCTTTTTTTAACAAGTGATGCTCATTAACCCTTTACCCAATAGCCTGTTTCTTGTTTTGAAGACATGTAACCAATTAAAGCAGGTTGAAAGTAAAGCCGAATGCGCCTTAAGGCACATTCTGCTTTACTTTCAGCCTGCTTTAAGCTACCCTCTGCTAGGAATTATAAAATATTTCTTATCGTACATGTTCATGACTGTACAAATTGGAGCTATTTTCTTCAGCGGAGGAATAAATAAAAAGTGCTAAAAGTCTCTCCTATTGGCGAAAGGTTTAACACAGTTTACAATATATGTTCCGTATTCAGTGGCCGCAAAATCTAAATGTTACTGATTTTGTTTCCCGCCTTAAGCCTTTTTGCGTAACAGTCCTGTTTTCGTTTACAGTTCATTCATTAACTCATTTTTGCCGAGTGAATTATTCCTTGCTCAAAATTGTATTAGTCCAGTATTCATTTAATGTCTGACGACTGGCTTACAGTTTCCTTATTCAGTTTAGACTTTGAAGTAGAAATGCATTGCACTTAGCAAGCAATGAAGCCACAAATAAGATGCAACATTATCAAGCCTCTGAGTATACACGTTTTGCCTATGTCCAATTTATGCTCGAAATAGGGCATAAAGGACCCCTGGTGTCTTCATCCACCTGAAATAAGCTGGACGTCGCGATATAATTGAAATACTGTTAAAGAGATATAAATTCATAACAAATACACATATTCAATTTAACGCTCCGTTATCACAAAACAGGCTAATTATCAGTTTGCACTTTAGGAATGAGATGGTTGTTCTTGATTCATTTGAAATTTCACAGATCATGATTTTCAATAAAAACGTTCTTATCTTGAAATAACGCTTTCGTCAAATTCACTTCTTAATTAGAATTACCCATTAGATACAATTCATTTCCTAAAACGGAGCGGATATTCTTCGAGATAGGCCTATTAACCATGCACTCTATATAGCGCATTTACTTGTTTCATCAACTGAAGTAAATACTTCAGGCGCATTCTGGTTAACATTCAATGTGCTTATAGTTTTCACTTGTCTTCAAAGAAACAGGTCAGGTGGTAGTTGGTTAACTACTATATGTATACATGTATAGTAAAAATGAAGAAAGGTTCGACTCAAGTAGATATATCGGAAAGTAAAATAAATTTCTACACACCTTTTAAGAAAGTTCTTGATCACATAAAATACAAACATGGTGTGTCATTATGGCGTTTCAGTAGTTTAGTATCTATATACGCGTAACACTGATAAGCTGTTATGGCGAAACAAGTTTGCTATTTAATGAGATTCAAAACAACCTATTATAGTGCTGCAACTCGAGGGCCGTTTTGGACACCTAACCGGTCTCTATCTGTAAACAAAGGTTTCTATATACCAAAATGTTCGTACAAGTGTGTAGATTATGAAACTGCTTGTTGCAGTTGTGATATCTGTGGGCCAAGAACGCTATTCAAGATGGCGTCCAAGATGGCCGCCACAAACATGAAATATCACGAACATACTACCTATTGCAATTATGTTCTGATTATTCTACTAAAGGTGATGCAAATGCACTTTGAACATTATAAGGGAGTCATAGTATTCACGTGATGTGAAAAAAGGTCACTTAACGCTTAAACAGATATCAAAATGTTCAAAATGGCGTCCAAGATGGCCACCATAATCATAAAAATATCACGCACACACTAACGTTTACAATTATTTTCTTATGGTTTTACTAAAAGGGATGACAATACACGCTGAACATTACAAAAGAGTCACACTGTTCACTAAATGTGAATAAAGTCCGTTTAAACCTTATACTACGAACCGAATGTTCAAATATGGCCTCCAAGATGGCTCCTAGAAATATAAAATTATCATAAAAATACTATCTATGATTATACGTTTCTTTATAGTTTCACTGAAAACAATACCAATGCACTTTGAATACTATAAGAGAGTCATATTATTACGAAATCTTAATATTGACATTTGTACTTTTTTACTAGGAACAATTAAAAATGGCGTCAAAGATGGCCGCCACAACTTAAAACTATCACGTACATACCAATTATTAGAATTATTTTCTTAAGATTTTACTAAAATTGATTACAATTGACTTTCAACGTTACAAAAGGGTCATTCTATTCACTAATTGTGTATAAAGACCGTTTAATCCTTACACTGCGAATAGAATATTCAAATATGGCGTCCAAGATGGCCGCTACATGCATAAACATACATGAATATACTATTATAGTTGGTTCCCAATGGTATGACTAAAACAGATGACAATATCTTTTGAACATTGCAAAATGGATACCCTATTATTCACAACATAATTATGTTCAAGAAAGCGTCAAAGATGGCCGTTACAACCAGAAAATATAATTATAGAACATTGCATAACAATTATTTTCGTATGGTTTGAATAAAAATGAGAACAATGGACTTTGAACATCACGAAAAGAGCATGTAATGTATGTGTATAAACACCGCTTAACCCTTTCACTTCAAACAAACTGTTAAAGACGGCATCCAAAATGGTTAGCACATATATAAAATATAACCAACATACTCACTCCGTGTTACAATTGCCTTCTTATGGTTTGACTAAAAGTTTAACAATTACAAACTAAACCTATTATTCACTTAATGTGAACCATTCTATCGCAAACAAACATGTCCTCTGCTAAACATTATGTTTCAGATTTTGATAGTGCTTTAAAAAGTGTTCAAAATTGGTAACAATGTTATCTGTGTGTTTAGTTTCAATACAAAAAATGGTAGACGAAATGGCCGTCAGTCTTACAGTTACTTGTATTGCTCTTGATGCTTACTGGCAATAGCCCATTATAATTGATTATGTCAATAAAAACAAATAGTGTCCAGTATTACGGGTAGATGCCATACAAGAATACATAAATCACTTTATTATATGAAGTGACAAGATCAATGACACCAATACTCTTACAATCTTCTCTGCGTCGACTGGTACTTGAGGCCGTATAAATGCATTATTATTTGAATTTATCTGTTGATGCATGAGGGACTCTTGATAGGTTGAGTTATCATTTTTTATTGAGGTCTTTTTCCTACAGTATGCCTCCAGGTTTCTCTGCGCCAGTTTGTCCGCTCTTCCCCTTGGTGGCCCCTAAATGGTTACTTTGTGGAGCGAGTTGGGTTGCATGCGGTATACATAGCCAAAAAATCACTAAAATCGTAATCGAATAGTTTCTCTAACTGGTGGCATGATGGTCTGATTGAGTAGCTCCGCATGCGAAATGGTGTTAGGTTAGAAGATCTTCAGAATACAGGTCTCGTTTCAGAAAACATTGAGGTAGTTTTTCGATTACATACAAAATAATGCCCTGTACTTTTACAGGTTGGCATTGATGCCTAAAATGCTGATCACCAAACTGGTCTGAGCATGAGAAGTAGCAGTAATGATTCGATGTAACTTTGATGGTGGTATTGATCGTCAGAACGTGTGTCTGCTCTGAGTTGACGTACATACCTATATTATTGGAAGTCGCACTTAGAACCATATCTCTGTCTCGTTGAGAATCCTGGAATCTGCTGGATACGACGTCATTTCTACATATTATATCAGCCATCTGTTTTTGAATAACTGTTCTAAGATGTGTGCAAGACATGCAGTCAATGGATGATCTTTCTGATCTTTCTTTCCAACACTCTGCCTGTTTTCGATGCAATATGGTGTCAACCGCCACAGTTACGCATTTGAAAATGATATGACTGAAGAGATTGCTGGTGAGAGAAAAAAGAGTAATGTTTTTAAGTTGTTGCAGTTTACCGATTCACATTTCTGGGACAGTTTCATTACAACTCCTTTCTTCCTTTCAACTTGTATATCTTCTTTTTCTAAAATTGTTTTTGAAGAATAAGCAGCAATAACCGTTTTTTTTTCAGATACTCCACTTTCAGCAAGCCAACAAACATTCCATCCTCTCCAAGGGACTTCTCATACATAGGCGTACGGGACCTCCTGTAATATGATAGGTTCCACGTTAATGTCAAGATCTTTATCCACCTTAGTTATCTATGCAAGTAGTGTGACTTTGGCAGGTAAATGATACATTAGAACTGTTCTCCCCACCGTTAGAGTCCGGTTGCCTTATATGTAGCAAGAAAGTCATTTACTGAAAGGTCTTGAAGTATGCCTTTGCACAAATAAAGTGTCTTGGTAGTTTGGTAGATTATCATTATGTTTTGAATTTCAGCAGTGATCTCTGCACATACCGGTACTGCATGTCAATTACACTTTTCTCTTACCTTACTGATTTGAAGACTTTTCTTCTAAATATTTGGACGTGTATAATGCAACAGGTCCATCTTATAATATTTGTAACTTGGCCTCTAGAAAGTGATTGTTTAACTTACAGTTTCCTCTCAACTATTGCCTTCTAGGTGTCTGCAGATATCCACTAAACATTTGTACTTTTTGTGTGTCATGATGTAGCAGCTGTCTCAAACATGGCTTTTCTAAAGTTGCCAATAATGTTAACTGTGTCTTTCTGAAGAATACTGAATCTGATTTTCAGCCCGACATCGTAGCTGTCCTTAACAGTCGGGTCTATCAATTTGGGGACATCAAAACGCCGTCACTGTTATCATTCGGTCTCAACTGGACGACCAGCTACTAAGTTATGGTCAAAATACGCCTGCTTACCACATCACTCGATTATCTTTCAGAGAAAACCTGCTGATTTTGGTAACGATAATGTGGTCTATCTGACTTTTGCTGTTCCTGTCAGACGATGCCCATTTGTACATTTGGATAGTCTTGTGTGAAAATAGGTTACCGCCTTCGATGAACTCATCGTCTTTACCTTGTCTAATAAGAATTTCACAGTTACTATGAAGTTGCCTGTTCCAGTTCGATCCATTAATCTCGCTCTGTTACTGTTGTTCCTTCCAACTCATGCGTTGAAGTCACCTTATAGCTGTATGCCATCATGTTTTGAGCTGTCTGAAGTGGACTATACAATTTGTCCTTGACCTTTTTCTTGGCAATGTCTGTTGGTGCAACAACTTGTATGAACCCTTATCCTTGTTTCTTAAAATATATATATGCAAACAACTTGAATGTGGGTGAGACGTTTGGTAACTAAGCATTCCATGAGGATCTCGACCTTGTTACTCACAGGCAACATTACAAATATTTTTTTAACCAAAGACGTAAATTAGCAGACAATAAGTTTGTTGGCAGTATATACATAAAACGATCTTCTTATACAGTAAGTTAACATGTTTCTTTAGTAATATTAAAAGTTTGAATCAAACCGTAAGAAAACAATTTTAATAGTATAACGAATATATTTGAGGTGTGTTGAGGCCATTTTGGAGGTCATATTGAATACTTTGTTTGCAGTAGATAGTTTAAATACATGTAGTTGTTATACACATTAGGCCAATGGTAAACAAGTCTCTTTTGTAAAGTTCATTGTCATAATATTTCGTCAAACCATGAGAAAACAAGTGCAATAATATCTGATAGTTTAGGTTTGTGGCGTGGTGGCTATCTTAGACGCCATCTGGAATAATTTGCCTCCAGTAAAAGGATTAAACTGTTATGATCCACATAAAGTGAATACTATGTCTCTTTTGTGATTATCAATGTCCATTGTCATCACTGTTGTTGAAGCTGTAAGAACAAAATGTAGTAGTATGTTCTGTGATAATTTTGATTTATGGTGGCTATCTTGGAAGTCATCTTGAATATATTAATTTAAGCAGGAGGATTAAAGTCTTGATACACATACACTAATAATATACCTTTCTCTCTCTCGAAATTTTCCAAGTCATTTGTCATTACTTTTAGTCAAACCATCGACAATTGTTTAAGTTTGTATGTTAATGATAGTTTGTTGCATGACGGCTGTCTTGGACGCCATCTTGAATACTTTGTTCGCAACAGAAGAATTAAACAGACTTGACTCACATAAAATGAATAATACATCCATTTTGTAATGTTTGAAGTCAATTGTCATCACTTTTAATCAAACCATAAGGAAGCATTTGTAAGATGCTCCTAACGTTTTATTTTGTGGCATCTTGACTGATGAATATCTAGTTTGGAGTAGAAAGGTTTTAAAAATGGTATTTATCCACATTAAGTGAATGACGTGTCTGTTTTTGTATAGGTCAAAGCAGTAAGACGATTGAAAAATATTTATACACATGAAATGAATAATAAGCCCCTATTGTAATATTTAGAAGCGACTGTTTTCACTTTTATTAAAACTATAAGAAAACATTTGTAATAGTAAGTACCTTTTTGACATTTCATATTTGTGGCAGCCATTTCGTACGCCATCTTGAATATTTTAATCTGAGTATAAGGGTTAAACGATATTTATCCACATTATGTGAATAACATGTCTCTTTTTGTAAGGGCGAATGTTCATTGCCCTTACTGATACCCAGCCTACATGTATATGAAAAAAGTAATAGTAAGTTCCTTGTATTTTCTGTTTCGGGCGGCCATCTTGGTCGCCATCTTGGACATCTTGTTCACTGAATAGGAGTTAAACTGTCTTTATATGCATTAAATGTATAAGATATCCCTTTTGTACTGTCAAAGGTGCAGTGTCATCTTTTTAGTTAACAATAAAGAAACCACTTATAATTAAAGATAGTATTTTCGTGCTAATTGTAAATTTGTAGCGGCCATCTTGGACGCCAAATTTGAACATTCTGTTCGTAGTATAAGATTTAAACGGACTTTATTCACATTTAGTGAACAGTATGACTCTAATTTAACCTTCAATGTGCATTGCAATCACGTTTAGTAAAACAATAAGAAAATAATTGTAAAAGTTAATATGTGCGTGATATTTCTATGCTTATGGTGGCCATCTTTGACGCCATTTTGAACATTTTGGTCGCTGTAGAAAGGTTAAACGGTCAATTTTCGCATCACGTGAATAATATGACTCCTTTATAATGTTCAAATTGCACTTGCATCACTTAAAGTCGAATAATCAGAAAATAATTGCAATAGGTAGTACGTTCGTGATAGTCCATGTTTGTGGCGGCCATCTTGGACGCCATCTTGAATATCGATGTTGGCCCACAGATATCACAACTGCAACAAGCAGTTTTATAATCTACACACTTGTACGAACATTTTGGTATATAGAAACCTTTGTTTACACAGGGAGACCGGTTAGTGCCAGATTTAGGCATGATATTGGGCTTCGGTTGCAGCACTATTAAGACATGTAAAGGCAGACTATTGAAGTTCGAATATACATGTATGCATGTGTTTACATAATATATCATATCGTCAAAATAGGTTGTCCTGCAGTTTCGCACTTATCATTGCAATGCTGTTTCGAATTTACATCTAATCGGAGTTTGGTCTGTTTTAAACAGTACCATTATTGGAATGTCTATAATAAAATTCCAACACTATAAGTGTCCACGATTATAGTTAACGTATTCTTACAACATACTCAACGCTTAATGGGACTTTGAGGTATCGATTTAGATTTAATCGTAAGTATAAATCCAGCCATGCCACATGAGTCAATCACGTCTTTAGATAAGACTGATATATTGATCAAGCTCTCCATTAATATAGTGCATCGTGTTGTTACGACGGTTTTTATAAATCAATTTCAGTACGAAGCAGCGTGAACTATTTTGTCCGCTAATCATTGTACATTTATAAACGCGTTTCTATTACGTTAAAGCTAAAATTCATACCGTTTCTACAACAAATGTAATGTTGCAATTTGTCCATATACAGTAGGGCCTTTGAAATTAAATCTATATCTAATAGCTGGCAAAAGCAACGATTGCAATTGGTTTAAATATTGATCAGTTGTCTCATTAACGCCCCATTTCACCAAGACATGAAATATAGTTTTTCAGTTTGAATAAATACTCTCTCTACGTATGAACATGAACATTGAAACTACTCAGCAAAACCAATGCGAGAGTCCAATCAACCAATCTCAACTAGTTCTGATAGAAACATAATACCAGAATAAACGTTATTTATTACTCACATTTGTAATGCCGATTTACGGCCACAAAAGGGATATAAATTGGATAATATCGTCTCTGGCAGACAATTATTACCTTGTGTCATAAAGACTTAAGCAATAGTTTGTTCTACAATTGTAATATTTTGTTCGGAACATTTAACCCTTGCGGCACAATAAATATATATAGTGAGTTGTTACAGTTCAGTCTGTGTGTTAGGCTGACCGTTGCGATCGTTGCAGTATATACACTGTTGATATAAACGTGTTTGAAACCTACCACCTACAACTGAGTGTTTATGAATAATTGAATAAAGCACATAAAGCAATAATGAGCTGCTGTAGTTGTGGACATATTTAGTCAATACATATTTTTGTCGTTCCTGTTATTTCATCAGTAGATCAGTACTTTTAATTATATAATGTTAATTATTCAGTATAATAAAGGATCGCCTGGTGTTTGTTAGATCATTGACGTTGACGATAGGTTTCTAACCTGACGTGTTATTTAAGGCCTTGTTGATACAGGATTTCGTTTAATGTTCCATTCATAAGTGTCTCCACACCGTAATAACGGCATTCGATACATATATAAAATATAAATGAACATTCCTTATAAAAATATAACAATAAAAGTTGCCAGGCAGTTTCATATATCTTATTAATAGAATATCATGTTTGCATTTAAGCCGTGTCTTATTGCAAATCAACATTGTACAGACCAAGCACAGCTGCCAACCCCGGCTCTATATCTGAGTTAAGTCTACACTGCCAAATATCGTATATAATACAGCTACATAAAATGCTAAAGATGCATTTGAGTATCAAATAGATAAGACCAAAGCTATCCGCTGCGTATTAGACTCGGCGGCTGTATTGATCTACACTCTTTGCAATGCAATAAAACATGTTTTGTCATGGCACGACTCATTTGTTTAATACTTATTTGAACACATTACAGACATCGATGTCGATCTACACATTGATAAACATGCACATATTCATACATATTCATACAGCCTTCTGCCTGAAACCGCTGCGTGATTTGCAATAATTGTAATATAGACGCATCTAGTTTAAATTTCAAAAACGCCACATATCATAGAGAAGTTTTAATCTAGATGTGTATCACAGATCAAAATCAAACGTTTCAACGTACAAATCGGATTTGATATTCTGTAGCTTATTCTATTTAGCACTTGGATACGCTTACCTTCGCTGAGCTGGTTGATGTCGTTAATAGTACTAGGTTAACGGTATACAATTATAGAAAATGTCACAAATCCTTAGAAATGATGGAAAATGTCTCAAATAAATAGAATATTTGAACGATCCTCTCATTAGTTAATATAGTATATCGACTGATCATTTTGATATATTTAGACAAGGATTGTAATATATAATACAGGGGTATATGGGGTGAAATGTGAAATTTGAGACTTATATGTAAAGAAAATAAAGTGTATGCCATTGTGTCTCTTGTGTTTTAAACATATGTATCTCTGTTAATATGGTTCCTAACGTAATGGGTTTTAGGTATAAAACACCATATTAGAACACCTGAAGGACATTTCAAGGGAAGGCAAACAACAATAAACGGTCCATCATAACTCTATAATGCGTCGACATACGATTATTTATAAAAAATATATACATGTACTCAGCAAAAATAGAAACTTTACTTGGGATTTTAATGTGTATAATTATGTCTACACAACAATTTTACAGAAAGCTTGTTGTTTTTCGAAACGTTGGATCAATGTCTGCAAGTTATCGACAATGGTGGTGAAAAGAAACTCCAAATGCCACGTCGTAATTTCACATCGAAATACATAGGGGTCGACTTTCAGAGATGTGAACGTGTACGCGAGATATGTTTAAATCATTTTCCTGGTTTCATTTAAGTGACGTTGGGCCTAAATTCACTTCAGTAGCGTGCATTTCCAGCGTCACGCCTAACGCAAGCATCACTCCGTCTCTGATGTACCGTCTAATGACGTCCTTAGGGGTGACATGTCATTTTCCTGATCGATCATTTCTGTGATTGAAGGTCGTGTCATGTTCCGCACCCGTCGCCAAGTTTACACAATACACGTTTATTGGTTTTTAGATATGGTGCTACCGCAGGCCAGGACATGACGTTGACGTTCTTTTTGGCCTTATGCGTGCAGTTAAGATCTGCCCTGCATACGGTCTACGGGTACGCATAGGACTGTGACATTGCTTAAGATTCCTTATTGTCTCAGCAGTGATCCCGAAACGCGGCGCAATAACCGTTGTTATGATTGAGCGTCGTCTCTACGTGACGTCAACGATGTCTGACGATCCTATGATTACCCCGTAACTCTGTAACGAGTTGTCAGAATATACATTGACTTCCATATACGTCCAAAATGACGCTGAACATCAGTTACTGACGCGCCCGCCGTAAGCATGCAAATGGCCTGATTTCTTAGATTTTAAGAAAGCTATGGCAATTCTGTTTGGAAACGCAGACGTTTACAATTATTTATTTTTTGATGTTTGGCTATATCCTACGTGTTTTTGATTGAATAAATAAACTTGTAATACACCCTGACTATGTCAACGCGGCGTCATTGTAAAATACCGGAAGTGGAAAGAGTCCAACGTCGTGTGCGGTAAAAGTTAGCGAGAGTATCGCTCTGTATGATCAAATCAATAAACAGGTTGAACGGAAGTAACAGAAAAACACATCAAGTATAAAGGTCATACACACATATTGGTATACACGGATAGAGAGACACGATGTGAGTAAGAGAGAAAACACTAGAAATACATCGACATATATAGAGAAGCAGTCATAGATAAAGGGAGCACAGAGATACAGGAGAAGGGGAAGTGGAAGCAACTATAGAGTTATTGGTGTAGGGACTTGCCAACGGGGAAGCGATATAGTGACACAAAAGACATCAGATTCTATCGCAAAGGTTACAGTGCGCTATGAAAGGTCAAAAGACAAATGTAGCGATGTGCTATCATTCAAGTTATATTAAGAAAGCTGCATGAATAGCGCTTACATACTAGGTACTGTATAGCCATGCTTATAAGCATGCATATCTCGAGCGTAGACAAAGTAACAACTTCCACATGAATGCTTTAACTGTGCATTTCTAACACATTGTGATATGGTAGCGAAATTAATGTTTTCTTTTGGGAAGTAATTGGTATTTTGAGAGGCATCTTTACGTTCTCAGGCGTCAAACGGTCGTGTACAATAGCATCAAGTCTGTAATATTACAGTCTAATTGAAGAAAGCATATTTGGTATAAATATGTTTTTAATATAATAACGTCAACCTTAACATTTATGGAAGTTATAAATGTGTTTCTTATTTAAAGGTTGCTTACAGTGCAATTTCATCAAGACATGTACTTCCTCACTTATAAATCCTGCTTCAAACACAGTGCAATGCTTGTTCAGTGGCAAAGTGTTAAAGAAGCATATATTTCTGTAGACTAGTGACAAAGTACAGATAAGAATTCTGAACAAAGAAAGAAAGGCGTGTTTCATTTCATCTTTGTTTAAAAGAAGCCGTAACCTTGTATAATTGTTTCTAATTGTTTTCAAAGCCGCTTTAAATCAAAACTGATATCACACAAGTATTGTAATATAACATGATTGAATAGTATAATTGAACTCTTGTTTGGAAATTTTACAGGTCTTTCTGTAACAAGTTACAAGGACACGGCTAAATGCTTGTATCTGCATACTGAAACAAATATTCGTAAACACGACATTCCCTTCGAATAACGCTCACAACACCATAAACCATTTACAAAAGTGTCATTAAACTACAATAGACGGCGGTGGATAATATTACGAAATACTAACAACAGATGACACCGTCTTCAGCAATGACTGTTTTAAAATATATACTGTCAATTATATTTGTTTTAAACATTTACCCGTATTCCATAGCAACCTAAATAGCACGAACTTGAATGGCGGAGGCTATTTCAAACACGCTATAACGCAAATAATGAAATGAGCAATAACGTATCTCGATGTTTTTGTCAGAATCTTGAAAACTGTATATTTAACATGTAAATCGTCAATATTATTTGCAATTACGGAATAATGTTTTGTATCCTTTTGGAACTACCAACTGATAGTCCGTTTATTTACATTATATAACAAGCATAACACATACAAAAGAAATATATACTTAGCATGTATAATATAGACAAAAACGACACGTACATACTGAAATAAACTAAAACTGAGCACTCTAAGCTTTGTTAAAGTCGTTTTATTCTTAAGTTAGTACATGCTAAATCGTAGTATTATGTTCTTTATAACAATACATGCACAGTTTTCCCTCTCTACAACAACACCCAGTGGGATACAAATAGTATGTGTGTTGTTCGTAGGGACTTGGTACAGGAGGGGGATTTGCTTACATTTCTTAACAGTTTAAATCCAGATCTAGAATCAAACTGCTTGTCACTCGTCATTATCATTTTCCTTTCAAAATATCGAATACATGTATGTGACTTTGACAAAAACAGCAGACGATAAGTTTAAGCAGACGATATTTCAGATGTGTAAAAGGTTGACTATTATTGTATTGTTTTGGAAACAGAGGCAAGTGTTGTTGTAAAGAGAAAATTGTTGTGCACAGGTCCGTTGAGGAGAGGGAGCATTGAATCATCAAGCACATTTGTAAAGTCTTCCGCAGACCTACTTCTCAGCGGAGCTCACCAGCCGTTGAGGTTATTGTATTTGACAAAACACATCAGGTTTAAGTGTTAAGTAAAGAAGGTAAACGCACCTCATAAAATCACTATACATATGTCGGTGGCACAAACCACAAAAAATACCTCTTAATGAAAGAAAATGTCACATATGCAACTTAATAGAAGACGAATTTCACTTTACTCTGGTCTGTCCACTAAATCAAGAACTTAGAACTAAATACATTAAATAATATTACTGGAAACACCCAAACAATGAAAAATTCATTAGCCTATTAAGTTCAGATAACTTCGAAACTCTGAAGAATTTGTCAATATTCATTCAAAAATCTTTCACCAGCAGAGATCCAAATATGCACCAAAATTAAAAAAAATAAATAAATAAATAAATAAAAGAGAATACAAATTTCCTGATAATAGTCTAAGCTACTAACTTAGTGGTAAATATAGAAATCTTATTCACCCTGTTGTTATGCCTATATACTTATTCTTACAATGTGTTGCAAATCCACAGTCGGTGCGGATCCTGACCGGATGACTCACTTACCTGCCCTCCGGCTAGGATCTACACTGTCTGCTTAGGAATGGTTTTTTATCCATAGTAAAACTAATACTAAACGACAGACAGTGAGGAAACGAGTTGCATGGCACATTTACGTGGCATCCGATCCGAACCTGCACTGTCTGAACAAGAAAAGTGTACTCGTCACACAGTTCCCTTGTAATGAAATATAATAGGCAGTGTAGACCCTGATCAGAGGACTCAGTTAGGAGCCCTCTGATCTTGGTCTACACACTATTGTAAAGTTATCACTATCCGCATAGGATACTAACTGTAATGTAATATAAAAGCCAGTGTAGACCCCTACCAGAGGACTCAGTTAATAGCCCTCTGATCTTGGTCTACACACTATGCAAAGTTATCACTATCCGCATATGATACTAACTGTAATGTAATATAAAAGCCAGTGTAGACCCTTACCAGAGGACTCAGTTAGGAGCCCTCTGCTCTTGGTCTACACAATATGTATAATAATCAATATCCACATAGGATACCAACTGTAATGTTATATTAAAGCAGTGTAAACCCTGATAGGAGGGCTCGGTTATACGAGCACTCCGATCTTGGTCTGCACAATATGTATGGTAGCATTATCTACATGGGGAATGTATAATCTTCATGGTTACAATGTAATGCAAAATAACAGACAGTGAAGAAACGGATCTGATGGCTCATTTGCGTGTCCTCTGATCCGAAGCTACACTGTCTGTATAGGAAACACGTAGTATATACAGTTACCCTGCAGTGTTGATAAATAGTTAGTGCAGACCTTGACCAGAGGATCCTTTTAGAAGATCTCTGATCTTGGTCTGCACAGTATGCTTGGTAACACTATTTGAATAGGAAATGTATACTATCCATAGTTACACTGTAATGCCTCTGTTTTACTTGTACAGTATATGTGACTAGTTGATGCATGGCAAACAGGTTGTATAGTATAGCCATATTTTCCTTTTGATTTGCTAGTGATCTAAATTCTTAGAAAATCTTTTCATTTCTCTATGGTATAAGCGTTTACAAGTCAAAACTCTACATTTAAAAGTTTACATTTTGCAACTACTTTTCGATGCATCGTACTAGCTTTAATTGAGATCAATACATATTACTGTTCCACCATTGACATGACCATTATTATATGTATGTAGCAACTGTGTACTGATAAGCCGATGGCTTTTGTACTGAATAAAGTATCTATCATATAGTTTTAAGTATGTACTATTTATACTAACGGCCAAAACGTAACAAGGTTTCTAAATTTGCAGTATTTACAGATACATTTTGATGTTCGACTAATATTGTTGCATAATTGAGACACAATTTAGGCAACATTTAACGTGTAAGCGTAACGATTAGCTAGTCTCAAGTCCAATTATATCATGTTACTAGGTATTTACTGCTAAAGTGTCACTTTATTTTATTTTTCGATATGAATTCAAATATGCATTATTGAAGTCATTGTTTGCTTAGTCATTTTAAAGATTCGACCAATAAAACTAATTAAGGCCTGTGTATCGCAATTGTCAGATACTGACATCTGCAAAAACACAATTGATATTAATACACTGCTAGCATTATGTAATATATAATGTAAGATTTAGTCTATTTAAACGTATAATGAGTGTTCTATCTTTTGTAAAATTGTATTATCTAGACATGTGTATGTAGGTTCTGTCCCACTCGACGCTGCAAATGTCAGAATGAGGTGGACTCTCTTATGTCTGGAACTAGTGGTGATTTTAACATTATGAACCAAGCATGTCGTCCGTATTAAATACAACCTAAATATCAATTTTATATTTACTGCGAACGATTAAAACATCAATATGAGGTTCAATGTCAGATCCGGACTCAAATATTTTGCACAATGTTCGACAACACTACTTTGCAAACAACAGGGTTAAAAACATCACACATCCATTCACGAATTATTCTTTGAGACTATAGTTCAGCAATATGCTGCCATGATCCATCGAATACTACATCCTCGTACTGCAACAAACTACAGGTGTACGTTCTGTTAAGAGCAGTATAACTAGAGCATCCGACACCCTTCGGTACCAACTGATGATGTCGGTAACAAATGAGTGCCGATTAAAACAGGCCTTATATATACAGCTAAACTTTGGTATTTCCCACTCGCTTAAGTAAAGGATGTCCGTAGTTCGGGTTTGTTCCACTTAAGCGAGCTTGAGCTATGGTTAGCTCGACTTAAACGTATTTAATGGCTGGGGAAGCGAGGTTATACTGGATATGAATGATAAAAAATCATCAAAGTCTGCAATACGTATAAACAGACAGTCGTAAAATACTATTCCAAATTTTCTGATGTTCAATTTCAGAAATTAATTCTAGTTTGTAATAAAACACACACACATAATGACAAAAATAATCTGAATTCTAAAATCAAAACATTATTGAAAATCAAGTAGTTCACCCCTCGGCTAGAACGCAATGATTTTCTAATGAGAAAATGAGGGTATCGCAAATATAACTTAATTTAATTTTGTAATTTATTTTAGACCGGAAGCGTCAAACTAAATGAAACACCGCACAATGTTTATAGTTTCAACGTTTATGGATTGAATTTCATATCAGACACTAGAGCGACTTTGTATTTGTTGGAGTTAACCCTGAGAATGCTGATTGCAACTTGACGTATATTTGCATACAGTATGGTTTTGAACAAATTAAGATTGAAGATATCCGAATTATGTCCGTCGAAAGGCATAATCGTCAACACTATTATCTTGAAAGTACCTATCTTATAGTAATAATTCTAGTGTGCCCTAGTTTACATACATTATGAATATGAAAGAGGAACATGTATCTCACAGTAGGTCGAACAGGTTAGGGAGTAAAACATGTTCACTAGATTTACGAGCGTACTACACATATAATTGCTTTAATTACTTCGGCGGCTACATGTACTAGAACTGCAACAACTACTTCTGCTGCTAAAACTACAGAGTGTTCATCTGTAGACGTTTAACAGCTGGTAACCAGCAACGCAAATATCATAGTCGTCCAGTATGATTATAAGAAATTAAATTATTCAAGTACAAGTAACCACCAGCTCTAACACTGGAATGACATGAACCATAAAAATTCTGTTGAAATGCACAACATTTTAAAAACGAAGGTCTTCTCACTCCATTCTAACCAAATCAGTTAAATATGCCTAAATGTCATGTTGTATTTTATTTTGAAGTTGCATTGAGGTTAGACCGACAATGTGCAGAAACCAGGAACGCAATTTTAGTTTTAAAAAATAACTGTTTTCATCTATGTATATTTTAGTGCGGCGAATACACTATGCCAGATGCAAATATATGGATGTATGGGATGGGTTTTACGACAACGCAACATAAAAAGGTCATGGGTGATGATGAGATCAGATGATGATTTCAGAAAGATGATTTCAGTACATCATTTCGTTGAGAAACATCGCATAGGATCAAACACAACTAACGTGCCTTATTTTAGCCATTTGAAGAGAGGATAATATCGGTCAAATAAATAGAAACATCTCCTATGACAATTAAGTCCTATAATCGCAGCAAGGTGGGAAGGTCTCTTGGGACGCAAACACGGCCCTCAAACATAAATCACATACCTATAAGGAAAAGTACTTGGTCAGGGCTTGGAATCGTTTGAGATGCATCGGAGGTCATGCTCAAGCGTTCGAATTGCGAAATTTGAGCAGAATGCCCAATGTATATATATTGACCGTTACCTCTGTTTTAGCTTTTTACATTCCAGTGACGATATATTATTCCACAAAAGAGACGAAAATCTATAATAAGATACAGATCATTTCAGATATATTGTTATGTATCTAAATTGTTTGACATTCTTTAGAAATGTTGATGGCCATACTGCCTTATAACTAAATATGAAAATATATTGCAGACAACAATATTGAAACAGTCAACAGTATGGCGGTAAAGGGGCAACTATCTCACGTTAAATTGGATACCAAACGGGTTATGTGTGCTTTTTTGATAGCAGCTACTCGCAATTGATGGTAATCTAAAATCTTCTTTGATCTACTGTGGTGTGATAACGATCAGTATCAAAGTTTTTGTTTATAGAAACTGTTTTGTTAATGTTATAAATAGTTTGAATTTGTACAACCTTCTCTACCAGTTGTCATTGATATTGTTCTAAATGGTATAGTCTTTGAATACGTGACCGATATATTAAAACGAACAAGCAATATAATGGCTGTACCTTCACAAATAAGATATAGTGGTTTGTTTGTGCAAAATGTATATTTAGGCTTTAAGAGAGAGGGATGAGATATGGCAATATTTGTTTGATTTTATACTGTTAAACTAAACTCTATTGAGATACTGCTTAATATATATTATTTCTGTTGACAGCACTGAAGTGATTTATGTGTTCTATCGACATAACAAACAATAAACCAATAACTTTCCCCATGGTATTAACAGCAGCGCTATAAAGCAGTATTGTCAAGTCGACCACATCTAGTTATTTTATATAACAATAAAGTACGGTAGTTATTATGTACGAAGTATATTGGAATGCGCATCGTTATGCATACCATTTAAACTAGTTTATTATCTTTGACTGACTGCAAATTTATTAATATACGACTGCAGTCGTATGCTGAAATATAATGTGCAATGTACGTACTTTAACTAAGATACCTTGTTGATTCAGGTAGATATACGTTAACTTCGGACAAGTATCGGAACTTATGACATGATAACATGGAATATCGAGCAACGTTCTCTCATTCACGATAATGCATTACACGCGCGGAACTGTGAAAGCGTTTCAAGTGTTGCGTAATAAATACGAAAGAAGACTCAAGCAGGAAACGCAACACAAACAATACACCCATCTCTAAAGCAGAACACACACACAGCCATACCATAACAAACAAACACACACACACACAACCACACACACACACACACACGCACTACCATTCCTTCATCTACACACTAAATAGAAAACAACACGCAAGACAAACATAAAGCTGCGAAAAGTATTGTTAGAATCGAAATAACAAATTTGTAGCAAAGAGACCTCGTAATTTAATGACTTAATAGCTCAAATACTTTCTGTGGTTTAAAAAACGATCATGCACAGTTACGGATGTGTTATTTAGTTAATATTAACCATGATTGTCTGCATAACACAACTTCGCTTATGTCAAACTTACGCATATGGTTGCTTTTAAAGTCCAATCAGTCAAACATACCAGAATAAGAACGTTTTCCCCTAGAACGTGTCAGCACTAATGTTGACACGACAAACTATATGAAGTACGTATATTATCCGTGCAGTGCATAACACACCTTCGTATGTTCTGAGTTAACTTGTTTTGTACTATTTTAAGCTTTGGAATGCAAAACCCAACTCCGAACGTTGAAATCAACCGAGATTGCAACCCAATGTCATTAGTAAACGTGTCAAAAGCACTACTCGTTTTCGAATTGTAATGTAAAGTAAACATGTGAAAGTTTATGGATCTTTTAATTATATACATGTATATGTCGTAAAGAATAAGAATACAATATACAAGGATTATTAGTTATCAATTGCCCGACTATAATATGTTCAATAATAGCATATGTAATTAGTGCTGCTTAACAGTTTACTTAGAACCCATACAACATATACATCAAATACTTTTCTGCCTTAAACTTCAAATTGACAATTCCAATTAAGTGTAGTGAATGTTTGACAGCTTAGAATGATATCGACGAGTTGCGTCATGTCATTCAATCAAAATATTGGTCATAAGTTGTAATGTAGTTAATGTAAACATTAATGTTAAAATATCCTATGAGTCAAATATGTTGAGACACTTTAAATCAACAAATGTGCAAGAGCCTGTTTGGATTATTGCCAATGAAATGCGGTCTCTGATACGAATAAAACAAAAATGCAAATATATAACAGGTTATGTAAATGTACAAAAAAGCAGTCATAAAGTACCTAGATATCCCAATAAGTGTACTATATTGCTATCCACTAGGCATTGTAGTGTGGTACTACTTCAATATGTAGTATACCTTTTTTAATATGTTGTCCTTTCCCTGGAATTAATAAAATTATCTGCACATTTTAAATTTTAGATATAAATATTTTTTTCAATTATTTGGTCTAGTATAAAACGTCTTCTCCGTCCACCGACCTGTATTTGTTTAATATATTTCCCTATCCGACATGCAGGCATTTTCCAGACCCAGATAGCCAGGAACTGAATTAAAATGCAGTTAATCATATATTTCCCTGCACCACTAAAATAATAATAAATTGATAGAACAACAATTAGGTACAAATAAGAGTGATCTGTTGTGGCTTGTCCGTACAGAAACACCTCTCTATTATGACCATTAACTTATGTTGCTATTATATGTATATGCCAGGTGTCTGTATAATGCAAGTAGACAGTAAAATATAAAGATTCTTTAGGATCATTATGTTCTACTGTCACCTTGCTTAGATCATCACCTGCATTTTATACAATCAACTATCCTTCGTTTTAGTGGCCGTAATGGAAAAAAAATGTACTGTATATGTACTTTTATGGTAACGAGGAATACAATTTGGAAACAAGGACTCCTGTAGTCATAGAGACAATGTGTTGAGTGAAGTTTAATTATTATAAGTTACAATATACAAATGCGTTTTTATAATAACTCTCGAATGTTTATACTTACTTTAGATTTTTAAAGAAGACAAAACAAAGTTCCTTTACACTTTTATTTAGAGAATATATTAGTAGCTCGTTGACGTTATTTTCAATTGATTGCACTATATTGTTGGATTATCGTCGGGGTTTATTACTGTGAAATCAAGCATGACCATACATTTTTGCATTAGCCCCTAAACGAATTAAACGTATTCATAGCGTTGCACGTGCACATGCGTTCATGTTTCAGGTAGAGTATCTACACTTGATACAACTTAACAAGCGATCAGAACAGGAAAGATAAATCAAAACTTTGATTTGTTAAAGACACGTTCAACCCTTTTGCGCTGGACCAATGCATTGTGGATTTCAAAATCGGTATTAAAATGTGGGTTTCATTAATTAATGGGTGGCGAGGTTTATGAGAACGGGTGTTTGTTGGTGTTGGAACCATAACTGTCATAATCGTGTGCCTCTCCTTCGTGGTGCAGATTTTCTGATATTAGTTTAAAATAAGTTTATTAATAGAAAACGCGTGACGCGATATTGAAATAGTAAAAACATACAGATGTATATGTAAATATGTTTTTTTTCTTTGTGTAATAAATGTATGTAAATGTGTAATATGATGATGTACTGATGTACAAGTCAATAAAAGTATGTTCTGTTCTGTTCTATTCTGTTAAAAAAGCAACGTGAAAGTTACGACGAGTGAAACTAAGCTGTTGACATGCTTCGGACAGTGTTAAGTGTACTTGACGTCGCCCGGGACGTTAATTGCTGGTCTGTCAGAGACATTCCAAGATGCGGTCAAGCCCGTGTATCAACGTAACGTGACGTCCCCATGATTACGTTGACGAACCTACGTAATTGTATCTTGAAAGCATCCGTCTCTACTTGGCGATTCGGGGTTCATGTACACACGATAATAAATCGCCTTAGACAGACTCCTCGCCTAATACGAGTTTGTCGTCCATATAAGGGGCACATATTACGAGATAATGTTTTGCAGATACTGACGTTAACGTCTTGCCTTGGCCCTGTTTATCACCCTATTTAAACCCAATCGAGCACATGCGGGGTGAGCTGATTAAGCAATGCAGGTCAAATCAATACATTAACGCCATTGGTGTACGATAAAACGCATTCCATCTGGAATGACAGCCCCTGCCTAATAACGTTATTCAAGGTATGTACACTCCATTAGCAGACGTCTTCTGAGATGTATTTAGGTACATTGAGGCCACAGAGAGTATTGACTGTAAAATTAACATATTTCGTTATATTCTCAAAAACAATCTCAAAGTTACATATAACTGGAGATGTTGATAGAATAGATATAATGACGAGTGACATACAGCTTAAAACCAGCCTTATCAGTTAAGCGGCGTCTGATCTGGAGTAAGCTGTTTGCAAATGTAAGACACGTCTTGTATTCCCTTCTCTATAACGACTCCCTCCGAACAACACACACACACACTCTGTGTCTCCAATTGGGTGTCAGTGTAGAGAATTAGTACTGTACACATATGAATGACAGCATTGTTTTACCGACTTAAATAAAGAATGCTGAAGTTGAATCTTGAAATCTCCTGACTGTAATTCAATATGATTAAACAAATATTAGATTATGTAATTTGAAAATTGCTACAGTACGAATATCAAGTTTAAGTAGCGTTCGCTCAAACGCACCATCCCTGTATGTTTGAAATTTCATCTCCGGATTGTTCGAAACATTATAATCATACATCAGCTAGGAACAACTACGGACGTACTGTAGTATCTTTCTATCTTTTGTTTATGGTAGTTTTACACTGTGCAGTTTCGCGTGCCATTTTTAAATGGTGTGTAGTGTGCGAGTGTGTTTACAAGATTGTGTATAATTAATCAACGCGTATAAATAAATAATGTTGGAACTATTGTCACTTACGGTTACACAGTTATTGTTTAACAATGCATGTATCTTTGTGTCTGTAGACAAACGTATGTCCTATGGGTTGGTTGTTGCAATAACACTCAAAACAGAGATAACACGACGACAGAAGAAGAATGCCATTTGTTTTCCTAACTGATAGTCTAAAGAAGTAAAACGAAAACGTTAGTTTCATTCTAACGAACGGGTCGTAAGTTTTGCTTTAAATCAATAAAACAGCGATTGAAATGTTCGATTTTGCTTATTTAACTGTAGTTTAAAACGGCACGGCATTTCCATAGAAATCTCTTAACCCACAAAATAATCGTTTCAATGTGTACATTTGCTCTAAATGAAGTCGATGTTTGTATAATTAATGTGGTAAAATGAACTGTATACTGTTTAAAACGGTCTATGTTGGTATTTTGTATAATCTTGTGGAAATTCAACTGTGTGGTATTGTTCATAATGTTTAGTTTTAAACTTTTAAATTTCACACACAAAAATAATTTGAAAGCTAACCTGGAAGCTTTCGCCCGTGTACTACAGGCTTTGTCAACCAACTGATGTCTCACTGGGACTTGACATCGCTCAAGGCTGTAGTGAGCGATGTTAATGTATTGTCCCAGATGTGTGGCAAGTAGTAACGGCCCCCGTCCTTGTTTAGCGCCGGCTTGTGTGCTCTGATATAAATCGCTTCCTTGACCCCCCGTTCAAACCAGGCAGGCTCACGGTCTAATATATGCACTGATTCGGTGGATACTATATGTCCCGGACTGTCCTGATTAATGTGTCGTGATACCTCACTAGTACTTGAGCTGGGTCTTCTGTGTTCCATGTACCGTGCCTTGAGATTTCTCTCCGTCTCCCCGATGTAATCCTTGTCACATTTGTGTTTGTCCTTTCCTTCACACTGTATGTGATAAATTGGTCCACAGACATCCAATTTATCAGACTTGTCCTTAGGATGAACCAATAACTGTCTCAGAGTTTTGTAGGGTCTGAAGCACACATTGACCTTATGCTTATTAAATACTCTTTTCAAGGTCTCACCTTTTCCTTTTACGTACGGTAATATAATGCTGCCCTTGGTTTCCCTCTTTCCTGTTGACTGTTTCTTGGCCTTATCCTTTTGGGCTTTCAACTTCTTGGTAACCTTGTTGATCGCCCATCTAGGATATTTGCACGTACTCAAAGCCTTGTTCACATGTTTTATTTCCGCTTCTAAGTCCTTCTGATCTGTGATAACTGTCTCTGCCCTCTGGTGTAAAGTTCGAATAACACCTAGCTTGTGCTCTTCCGGGTGTGCCGAGTCAAAATCCAGGTATTGGTCTGTGTGAGTTGCTTTGCGGTATACTGTGGTTTTAATTGTACCGTCTTGTTGTCTAATAGTATTCGTGTCTAAGAATGCCAAATAATTATTGTCTTCTTTCTCGATAGTGAATTTGATGTCAGGGTCAATTTCATTGATGTGTTCAGTGAACTCATCCACATACTCCCTTTTTTGTTTGGTGTGTGTGTCGTCAACATACCGGAACCACCAGCCTGGTGGGTGCGGTGCTGTAGTCAATGCTAGTGATTCAAAGTGTTCCATGTACAAGTTACACACAATAGGGGACACTGGGGAACCCATCGCAGCACCATGAATCTGGAGGTAGTACGTACCATCATATATAAAGTATGTACACTTCAAACATAGTTCCAACAACTTTGTTACACGATCTGGGGTTAACGGGGTTCTTTTAATCAGTGTACTGTCTGCAGCCAATCTATCCCTTATGACCGTGAGAGCTTTGTCCACTGGTTCACTGGTGAACAAAGCACTGACGTCATAAGAGACCAATATTTCATCCTCGCCCACTGTTTTGTCCTGAATTACCGACGAGAAATGCTTAGTGTTCTTAATGTGGTGTTCTGTCTGGCCCACTAATGGTGACAACACTTTAGCCAGGTATTTGGCACTACTGTATGTGATGGACCCTATGCTACTGACAATAGGACGTAAGGGCATGTTGGGCCTGTGTACTTTCGGTAAACCATAAAACTTGGGAGGGGTATCAGTGGTAGGATATAGTTGTCTGCTCAACACAAAATCAATCTCCTTATTGTCTTTCAGTTCCCTAATATAATCAGCTAATTCCTTCTTATACTTTGTGGTGGCGTCACGTGATAATTGTTTGTAAGTTGTTATGTCTTTAAGCATGGTCTTACATTTCTCTTTGTACTCCGAATTGTCCATCACTACAGTACACCTACCCTTATCTGCCGGGAGAATGACTATGGATTTGTCCATTTGCAAGTCTCTCAATGCTTGTTTCTCATCCTTAGAAATGTTTGAGGGAGGCTGCTTACCTTTCTTCAGAATTCCCACAACCTCCGATCGTAGTTCATCTGCCTCACTTTTTTGAAGGTTTCTACACGCAGACTCGGTAGCCGTTATCACATCAACAACCGGTACCTTGTCTGGGGAAACAGCGAAGTTTAGACCCCTTTTTAGAACTGACAGCTCGTTATCAGTCAACTGTCTCTCAGACACATTCTTTACCCACTTATCCGTAACCGAAGTATCAGATGAAACTGTTGGCTTACCCTGTTTTTCCTTTAAATTCTCAAATTTCTTGATCTGTCGTTGTTTACAATCTTCGTGCTCTCGCAATTGCGCATGCGTGGTAAGTTTCTCCACTTCCGTTAGAACATCTTCCGGTAACCTGTCTCGCAGTCGCTTAGCAACCTGGGATTTCCCCGTCTCGAAATAGTCAAGCTGTCTCACAATATCCGAAATACGTGCATTTAACAAAGACTTCTCTGCTCTGTGTATTATCCGTGTAGCTTGTTCACTTTGACACGAACTATGAAGTTTTAGACTTACTGGTATCACGCCACTATGTTTACAGTGCAAACTAAATCTAAGATGATTCTTGAACCGAGCGATCTTTCGAGCTTGTTTCTCATACTGCCGCACATCCTTTAGGATCTCTGATCCGTAGTTATTCCTTAGAATCTTGTGGAAATTCAACTGTGTGGTATTGTTCATAATGTTTAGTTTTAAACTTTTAAATTTCACACACAAAAATAATTTGAAAGCTAACCTGGAAGCTTTCGCCCGTGTACTACAGGCTTTGTCAACCAACTGATGTCTCACTGGGACTTGACATCGCTCAAGGCTGTAGTGAGCGATGTTAATGTATTGTCCCAGATGTGTGGCAAGTAGTAACGGCCCCCGTGACAAGGATTACATCGGGGAGACGGAGAGAAATCTCAAGGCACGGTACATGGAACACAGAAGACCCAGCTCAAGTACTAGTGAGGTATCACGCCACATTAATCAGGACAGTCCGGGACATATAGTATCCACCGAATCAGTGCATATATTAGACCGTGAGCCTGCCTGGTTTGAACGGGGGGTCAAGGAAGCGATTTATATCAGAGCACACAAGCCGGCGCTAAACAAGGACGGGGGCCGTTACTACTTGCCACACATCTGGGACAATACATTAACATCGCTCACTACAGCCTTGAGCGATGTCAAGTCCCAGTGAGACATCAGTTGGTTGACAAAGCCTGTAGTACACGGGCGAAAGCTTCCAGGTTAGCTTTCAAATTATTTTTGTGTGTGAAATTTAAAAGTTTAAAACTAAACATTATGGTATTTTGTATGTTTTCAGCTAAATTGTAAACTTCCCCATGAGACATAGTTATATTCTTCCTCGTCTGAATTCATTTTTTTTGCCATGGCAAATGTGTAAATAGCGTGCAGAAGGCACAACATATGCGCATTATAAAGCATGTACAAGTATCGGGTTGGAATATCGTTAAATAACAACACGATGTCGCATGACCGCGAAGCTTAACTTGACCCCTTATATCTAATACTATGGCTTCAACTATCGATTGAAATATATGTAATATTTATAAGGTGTAATTTGTGTGTAGTTATAATAACATTCATATTAATTCATCGAAATATATAATTTCAATTAGATCTATCTACAATTTAAATAAGCTAATGTTTTCTGAACAGTTATACAAATAAATTATATAGGTAAATTTGTCATTTATAGATAGGCATTAAGTTATTATTTTTTTAAAAGCAACCAGATATTTCCTATCTTACAAACACATCTTTTTTTTATCAATATTCAAGTTGCAGTCAATGTAAAAGGCGAAAAACAAAGTGTTAAATGTAGCATAAGAAGTTTATTTTATATACCAATTAAGTAGATATTTCATATACGTAAATACTGTATTGCTGAATACATTTTCACGTCAAATAATAAATATTGTAATGTATATCAACTAAATGGAATATAATTTTATAAGAACATGAGTGTTAGTTTTAATTTCTTTTAATACAACAAATAAGTTTGTATTCACAAGGGAAATGTAAGAGAGCAAACATATATGTGCTATGCTATACCATACATACATGATCATCGTTTTGGGGCAGCTTGTATCATAAAACTATCTGGTAGATTCACACTGTATTTATACACATTTATTGTATATATGAGGGGTAAGAAACTGCTGTACACTAACAGTCAACAACGGCAGTGCATTTTTATTATGCAATTAAATTATAGTATTTCAGCCTATTTATCTAATATCGAAACAGCTTTCATCCTTTTTTAAATAGTTGTTAGTTACATGATCAATAATTCAGTGTCTTTACTTTTGTTTTTAAAAATACACATACAGAGCTCCCTCTCTATAACGATATCCAATGGGAGACAAATTAGAATGCGTTGTTCGGAGGGAGTCGATATAGGACGGGATATTGACTTACATTTCGCCTAGCTTAAATGCAGATCAGACGTCGCGTTCTTAGACTCCGTGTTATGTGGCGTCTGATATGTATTCAAGCTGTTTGTCGCTCGTCATAATTATTTTTCTGTCAAAATGTCCATTATGTTACTTTTGAGAAAAACAGCAGACGACAGTTTTAAGCAGACGACATTGCAGCCGTGAATAGTTTGGACATATTTGTCATTTTAAGGTAACAGCGACAATGGTCGTTGTGAGGAGGGAGTCGTTGTTTTGAGGGCCGTTGTAGAGAGGTACCACTGTAATTCAATTGTGTTTAGGGACGTACACATAATTGTTCAAGCAATTATTGCACGCATAAAGATATTGAAATTATAAAATGTATTTTAAAAATTGTTTGGCGAATATTTTCTTGAATAATAATCGCTAACACGCATTGGGGATTGGATAATTATATAATTCTGTGATGTCAAAAAGTAATAATACCAAATGTTGAAAAGTTATACCGTGATCTACACATACTGTGATGTTATACAATACTACGTGTTGCTAATGTCGAAGCGTATACTAGGGAAAACTACTGTATCTTGTTTTATTGTTGTTTATTACAGTTGAGAGAACTTGTATACAAACGCACTTACACCTCAGATATGATTGTACCATAAACTCTAATACAAGCCAATCAGGTATCGAAAACTGGCATCTAAATGTTACCCTTCAATATCACAATATATACTGCTTTAAAGTGTTTTATGGCAAAAGGTTGACGAATATCAACTCCAATATTAACTGAACTGGAAATACTTCCTTGACACGATTGACCTAATAGCGCTAAAACAGCTATATGTTATAGCTGTCTTCGGGTGCCATTTTAACTGCATCAAATACGTTATCAGACATACGAAGGTAATTGCCATGTTTAAAATTTATCTAAAGGAAAAGCACTACGGTTAAATTGTGATGATGGTGTCTCGAAGGACAGTCAGGTTTTAAATGCTTGATTTAACCATTTCAAAAATGAATTTCTTCACCCCTTCATTCTAACTGACATCTTAAAGCGAATTTGCAGACAATTTTGATCCTGATCAGACGCCGAGAAACGCAACGTCTGATCAGGATCAAAACTGTTTGCCACTTGTCTAGTAATTCGTCAGTTATACTGCTTTAAATCTTATTTTGAAACGGTATTATATACAGAAATATTGATGCAGACGACAATATGGTCGTGAAAGGGTAAACATCCCATAATACATTTGAGTATGAAAGGTTTTAAGGCGATAACATCGTGTTCTGTGAATCATCAATTTTGACATGTTTTTTAACAAAACACCCTCTTGGATATCATATTTTTTTCTTACTATCGATCCAAAGCTTGTATGATTGGCGTTGAGTAATCAGCGTTAAACAAAACAGTAGGACTGATTGTTTAACATCGAGACTCTAATTTCAAAACCTAATAAAGACAGAGAAACATAGCACAGATACGGAATTAGTCTGTAACAGCCATTTTACGAGACAAATTAACATTGCACATTCTCGTCAAATGCTAAACAAACAAAACAAACAATACAAAAAACAACACAATGACAGCAGGATTACGTTAGTTGCATTGTAGAATTGAATGTGCATGTGTTGTATCCTCAACTAATTCTGCTACGATACCTTTGACACTTTTCATATGCCTTAGCATTGCCTTCTAAAATTAATAAAACAAATTGACCGTTCTGAGTATAGTCAAATGTGATAAATGCAATTGTAATTAACATGCACGATTTATGGATATTTAAGACATGTTAATTGATACATTTGCAATTGTTTTCATAGAACGAATAGAAAAACAATGTGTTAACTAGAATATTGATTTCAGCACTTAGCTCGCGGTCTGTGAGTGGTCATTATTTCAAGACCTTTATCAAACAATACGCCATTACATAAACTATCAAATGTACATGTGCATGTCGATGGAAACATATCACTTTGAAAGTTTGTTAAAAATAAGTCACTCTATAACATCAATGATATGATCCACACATTGAAATAATTGTGTTTTATTACACACCGGATAATTGATAGTCCGTTTATCATGACGTTCTCAAATGTATGTGTACATGTATACAACTAAAAACTTTATGTTGGGGTGGAGTCAGGCGAAAATTTAATTTAAAAAAAAATGATTGTGGAAAAACGCAATTGACAATCATAAATAAAAACCTAGCCAGTTGCAGCCCGCTTTATGCTTTATCTGGATTTAGGCTGTTACGACCTGGCGACATTTATCATGTCGGTATTGATATTTAAATAAAACACATGGTTATAAGAACATATTTCATATCGATTATGTTTGCCGTATTTGCATAAATATTGTTTTGGTATCGAGTACGTCCAGTTTACCCCCTTACGAAGCCGTAATGATGAAAACAGCCTAAGACATTAGTCTAAGGGTTTTGGTATTTTCCTTGAAGAAACATTTACACGAGAAGCAAAACTATTGGACCATTAACAAGCATCGAATTACTCCGGATCTGATCAATATCGTTTGCAAATTACTGCATTATTGTGTAATACATGTACATGTGATGCCCCAATGAGTGTATCGTTCGGTTACTTGTAAACTTTTACTGTATGCGCTAGACTAGTGGTTAAACATTCACGTGTCGTGCAACATTCACTGTTGAATAACTTGAAATCGCACTTTGCAAAAACATTTAAAAGTGTTATTAAAACATACCAGGTATGATTTGTTTTAAGTGTTTATTACTGAGAGAAACATTGTATACTTGTCACAGTTGGTATAGATGTAACATAAATATAATTAAAATGTCACATATCAGCGTTTTTTGTTGATAACCATTTGACACGTATCGATCATTTTTTAACTGCAACTACCTATACAGAGGATATGAAAAGTAATATTTACCACTCTGTGGTAATAATCAAGTGCACTCAGAAATGTTTATTTCTTATCAATACATTCCCACCTACAATACAAACATCCTAGTTTGAGTGACGCTCAGGCTTTTCAAAACAATAACAATTGAATACAATATTAATATAAATGCAACTGAGCGTAAATACTGATCAGAAGACTAGTTACACTTTATCTCATAAGAAACTGAATTCAAATGCTACCAAGATAAATGTTGAAGTTGCAAACGTGTAAAAGCAGTGAAGCTAAAGTTGTATAATATGCGATAGCTGCGAATATTACATTCGGCAAGAAACGCAGACAGCAAAGGCGACAAAATGTCGCAATACCAGTTGTGAAGGAGACTTAACACAACCTCTGAGTGGCGGTAATGTCTCTCTAAACTAATATACTTGCAGCATCATTTACGTAAATGCATATTCTAATCCCTATATTCCATAGATACTCGGGACATAATATGCTATTTAGAGAATAGAGGTGCAGTCGGACGGGATGTCGGTCTTTTGCGCTTAATTGTGTCCTCTCGATACGTCAAATGCGTCTACATTCTTCTCGCTATGACACAATCCAATCGGAGAAAACTATAGTGTGTGATTTGTCGGGGGAGGTTTACGGTTTGAAATACCGTTAAATTGCTGATCATGAAAAGGCTTAAATTTGAATACTGTGTGATCCATGATCAGACGGAACTGATTGCCACTCTTTTTGTTTCTGCTGTCAAAGTGTCCGATCCGACACTTAGGAGGGAATCGTTGTTCGTAGGGCCGATGTACAGAGGGTGTCATGTAGTGTAAACGTAATTCATCTAACTTCTGAATGATCGTCAATTACCATAAAAACTCGGATATTTTCGATACATGTAATACCCTGAGTGTAAGCTATGTTTGGTTTTGTACTATTGTTGAAACGAACTACTTACTGCTGTACAGCATATACATATTCTGTAATTATTCAGTGATGTTTTTATTTCGTAAGGAATTTTAAGTGCTTGTATAATTAAATAAAAGTGCACAACTTAGAGGCAATTGAGAGTTTTGTTGTTGGCACTTGTGCAATTATCGTTCTATTTGTTTTATTGAACGTAAAAGTAAACACCAACAGGCATAACATGCTTCGATAAACACGAAACATGAGTTTAACTGAGCCAAGAGATAACATATTAAGGTAGATGCAGCTTTTAATAGGCCACCTACAAGTGGTTGAACATTGTTGATTGTCTAAGTGCGTGTATATGCGTTTTACACTACAATCAAGTATCAAATAACAAACTTTATATAATTTTACTAGCAGACTAAATCAGTCACGAGGTTTAATTAGATTGAAAAAGTATTCTACGTTGTACATATATATGTGAATGCATTTGTCTAAATTCAGTAAAATTGTCATTTTTCTGTTGCTGTATGCAAATGCGAATGATGTTTTATGTATCAAATTGTAACTGACATTACAATATGTCGTTGAAGATTTAATTATGCATGAACACATTTCATGCATTATTATAATTTTACAACACACGGTGTCGAGATAAATACATCTTCCGTCGCAAATGCGAGTCAATATCGAACGGTTAACTGGTTAACCGTTCGGATGATTAAACGGTTAACCAGTTATTGCCATCCTTAATGAAAAGGTTTTGAATCTAGCAATTGAGTTACTTTTCATAACAGCATACGGCTATTGGTGTGTTTCCGAGCTACAGTAGAATATTTCTTTCTTACCATAAAGCTTTCTGTTCATTCCAAACATTTTGGAGCTAATAATTTACCCAACAAATGGCCAGATTCCAATGTGTTATTACTTTCTGTTTTTTAAAACATCGTCAACAAATTTAATTGTTAATATTTATCTAGATTGTGTCTGCATGTTTGATATTGGTGCATTGGTATATTTAACATATTGCCTACACAGTTACATCTTTGCAATTTTTAGTTTGAAAACAAATTGGAATTTATAGTTATTCACCTGGTCAATATATGGGTTAGCGTAACATACAGCTTTTGGTAATGATTCGACCAAAAGCTACATTTTCACAACAAAATGCAACTTGTTTTTACAGTGTCCGATAAATGAATCGATGGATGAAGGTGGTTTTGGACCCATGTGACGGCCGGGAGTTTTGTTGTTTACTGTGCTGCGCTTGATATACTTATTATTCCCTATCTATTTGTTTCATTTGTTTAAATTTTCTAATTGTCTTATGAATAATATGTATCATAATATTATCATATCATACTTTTAAAATAATGTATGTATTATAATTCTCACTCGTTATAATCTTATTGATTTCGGATTTCTGTATATAATCCAACTGTTGTGGCAAAAATGGGCTACGTACATTCATACGACACGGCGGTTGAACAATCCATTATTAGGCATTTTAGGACGAGCAGATGTACAACCAGAACAAGTAAAACTCAATATCAGGCCTTCCTGCAGGAAAAGAGAAATTCTAACTTGTGTAAAACTATAGTTTTTTGTCTGCTTGAATTATTTATTACATGTGAGAAGGGTTATGCTGAACTGCATAATCTCAATGCATGCTACGGGCGAAATTGTGATAACTTTTCCAAACAGAGTCTTACCAGGCCCCAAGGTTATAAAGCTTGTAAGTTGAACCGGAGCTCGTTCAAAGTAGTTTTATTTGTCAGAATTTATCTTTTTCTCAGCAATGCTCAACTCTGACCATTTAAATGCTTGAGAACGATCCAAGTCGCAACTATAAAGCTTTATAACCTTTGACCCCGGAATCACACTGTTTGTAATTCTAAGAAAACATTACAAGAAATAACGAATATTTTATTCCAGCATATCATTTGTTAACAAAGATCATTTTCGTGGTAATAAATAGCATAACGGCAAATTTTGCAAATAGCTATTGGATAAATATTGCATGACGGACAGTGTGACAGTTATATTGCCAAGTTGACAATTTTAGCATCGCCCTGTCAGACATGTATAACATTTATTTTATTACATCTACATTGTATAAGTACACCAGGTTATCTAGATCGTTCCCAAAGCTGACTGAAGTCATAAATGTAACAAGATCTACATGTGATTCATAATTAAATTTACTGTTTAAAAAATGACCTGATATTAAATATTTAAGGCATACCGCTACCAATGGTAGCGGGCGACGGTATTTAGCGACATTTTTCCCTCTTGGTATGACAGTATTCTTATGTCACGATGGCCTATGGATGATTCACACTGTAAATAAAATATAATCATAATAATATAAAAGGCACTCTATGTAGGTGTACTGTTTGTAAAGGATCATTATCGTCACTAGGGTTCAGTCTGTTAACAAACATTCCCGGAGGGTTTTAAGTTTAGCCTCAGTTTCGTTTAAGAGAGGGCGGCATTCATTTATTCTTGAATACATATAAGTTTATTTTGTATGTACGACATCTTTGCTGTGCAAAATAATTAATATTAATGTTTTCATTTTTTAATATAGTCATATCAAATGCTCGCTTAGAAAAGTAAATGTAGTATGTATACGTAAAACAAAATTGTATCTACTAACAGGCTTGCGGAATGTAGGTAGTTCTACCGAGTTGCCGATGTGTGCTTTTAAGATTATATCAAGGGCTTCTGGGGGTCTTCCTCCACCTGTAAGTAATTGGACTTTGCGATATGACTGAGATACTGTTACACTGATGTACAATCATAACAAAACAAATTCAAGCTTAACCTATCGCCCATAATTGACTTTGGCATACTATTCAAAACGCATGTTTGGCCTTATTAAATCAACAAGAATCTGCAAAGCGTCATAGGTTATTTCTTAAAATTCATCACTTACTACTGGGTGATTACATTTGACCTGAAAATTGATTAGTGGTTGAAATTATTTTTTGACCATTGAGAGTTAAGTATTTTTGAAAATGTTCGAGGATTAATTTTTGTAAGTCAGTACTATCAAACACTAAACAACGACTAAACCATTTAATCCTGCGCATGCGTATTTGGGTTGATTCGCAGGTGTGTCGGTAAGCCTCAAAGAACCTCAAAGAGCCTTTGATTAGCAGGGCTGCCATAAGTTGACATGAAAAATCCTAAGATTTCCTAATTTGCATTTTTCAAGTGCAATTTTACAAATCGCACCTTTACCCAAACGCCTGCTTCTGCTTTTGTTGACGCGTGACTACATAAAGCAGGCTGGAAGTAAAGCAATATGCGCCTGAAGGCGCATTCTGCTTAACTTTCAGCCTGCTTTAAGCTACCATGTACAAGAAAAAAATCCTAAGATTTAGGAAAAATCCGGAGAAATGGCAGATTTCCAGTGCAATGTCGGGTTTGGGGAATCTACAATAAACATAAAAACCCTGAAAAAACCCCAACATTTTTAGTGAAAGTGAATGTAGATATTTAATTATACAAAACTAGAAAATGATTGTCTTAACAGTAAACTAGCACAGTGCTACTTCTCTTAACCCCTTACTCCATAGATACACATTTTAACGTATTTCATTTGTTCCTCCTCCATTTTATACAGTCAAGTATATGGACCATGAGAAATTTACCTATATCCTAGCAGATAGTATCTTAAAGCGGGCTGAAAATAATGCAGACAATTCCTTAAGGAGCATTCTGCTTTACTTTCAGCCTATCTTAAGCAACCGTCTGTCTTCGATACTGATAGTCCGGCAGAGGGCTGACTTGACCTGGAAATGCCGTCCTAAGTTTTTTTCTCGACTGATTCTACTTCAGCATATGTTACTTATTGAAAAACCACCGGGTGCCACTTTGTCACCCTTGAGCATTTTCGTATATTCAAGATGGCGGCCAAAATGGCTGCCGAAAGGCTTTTAAACAAAATAGCACACAAATCAGCATTCGTTTTACCTTTTTTTAAATTGATTTGACCTCACCATAATGATAATTATAATTCAAAAGACGTTTATTGTTTTCAAAATATTACGGGTGACATCTTGTCACTCTTGGGCATTTCAGTATATTCAAAATGGCGGCTAAAAAGGCTACCTAAATTGGTTGAAACAAACTACTCTAAACTTCAGCATTCATGGTTTGGTTTTCTTAACTGATTTGAACCCATCATAATGATAGATATTACTGAACTGAGGATACATATTATTGAACTGTTACGGATGACATCCTCTCACCCTTGAGCATTTCTGTATATTCAAGATGGCGGCCCAAATGGCTACCGAATTTGCTTTTAAACAATAGCCCAAAAAGCAGCATTCATTGTTTCTCTTTTTAAACTGATTTGACCTCATCATAATGAGAGTTATTATTTACATGGACAATTTATGTTTTAAAAATGTTACGGGTGACATCTTGTCACCCTTCAGCGTTTCCGTTTATTCAAAATGGCGGCTTAAATGGCTATCCAAATGAGTTAAAATCTACTCTAAACTTCAGCATTCATAGTTTGGTTTTCTAAATTTATTTGACTCCACCATCGTGAAAGTTTTTACTGAGATGATGATACATATTATTGAACTGTTACGGATGACATCTTGTCACCTTTGAGCATATCTGTATATTCAAAATAGCCGCGGCTAAAATGGCTACTTAAATGCTTTAAAACAAAATGGTCAACAAATCAGCATTCATAATTTCTTTTTATTAATTATTTTGATACCATCATTATGATATTCGTTATTGAAATAATCAAACTAATTATTGAAATGTTACGGGTGACAGTTTTTTTTATCATTGAGCGTTTCCGGGTATTTAAGATGGCGGCCAAAATAGTGACAAAAATTTTGTTTAGCAAATAAAGTCGAAAAATCAACAATGATACATTTTATATTCATAACTGACACGATATCAACGTAATTTATTATACTTACTATTAGAATTATGATACTTATTGATGAAATGTAATGGGTGACATCTTTTCATCCTGATGGTGATGCTTATTATTGAAAACATGGTACTCGTTATGGAACTGTACGTGGATGACATTTTGTCACCCTTGATCATTTCCATATATTCGAGATGGCGACCAAAGCGTTGACCGAAATGCTTTAAATCAAAATAAGTCCAAACAACAACAATCATTATTTCTTATTTTTAAATGATTTGACCTTACCAGAATGATACTTATTATTGACAGAATGAAACTCGTTATTTAAATACTTTGGGGGACATCTTTTCACCATCAAGCATTTTCGTAATCAAGAAAGCGGCCAACATTGCGATAGAAATGCTTAAAATATTTAAAATGTTCAAAAGTCAAAATTAACAGTTGTTTCTTGACTGATTCTTTTTTAGCACCTGGTATTTGTTCACAAGAGCACTTTTACATTTAACCCAAGAAACTTCCAACTTGATCGTGGTTCTGGGGCTTAATTGTCAATGGAATATTTCTGTGTATTAGACCGAGATATAATGCCCGCTGTCAAGAACTAAAAGGAAGGCAGGTCGGTGATTTTGCTCCCATGCGCTGATTCGCAACGAATGAGACTAGTCGAAATAATCTTTCTCATCTCATCATCTCTCATCTAATCATCTCTCATCTTTAGCGGCGCTATATGATCTTTTCCGAAGAGCAGTGCTCAGAATATTTTTGAAAACTAAGATTTGATGAGGCATGGACGAGGTATATAAAAGTGAATATGTCATATGTTCATTGAAATCCCCTTTATGTGCCATGGGCATGTGGCCGATTGCATAATTAAAATTATGATTAAGCAGAAATACTCATAGGCTTTAGAATTCACATGTACAATCAGTTGCAAGCAAACTATATATCATGGTGGGCTCACAGGGTGATCCGGAAACTGATTTTGAGGGGCACAAGGGAGACGGAAAATAAAAAACAACGCAAAGGACACGGACGGCATGGTAAGACAAGAGGACCATGATGGCCATGAAATCTCTCATCTGAATTGAATCGGGTAGTTTTAAGTTTCATCAATAATCAAATTCTTCCTAAAACTGAAAGACTTACTTAACTTGTGAACGTTTGGAAAAATATATATTCAAATTTGTAGACACTAGAGTGCAAACGCTGTTAAAGTCTTGCCTTTTCGAGCCTATCTGAGTGCATCAAGAATGGACAACTCTTGAAAAAGGGGTTCTATGCACCCAAACTTCAACTTATGAAAGAACTTACAGTAATATGCACTGTGAGCAAGTCAGTTTAAAGTGCATTTAAAAAACTGTAGTTGCTAGATTGATAAAGAATTGATAAAGATAGCGTTTTCAACAGTGTTACTGAAGAAATGGAATCAGATGATGTGCATAACAGCTAGAAACCAGGCATGGGACTGCTAATAGAATTGAACAAACAAGATATCGGAGAAGAAATCACCGTGACCAAAAGAATATGATGGTAGGTCAAATCAGGTGAAATCTACTCAATAATCTTGGAAAGTCTTCAAGCTAGCAGCCATGAGGTTGAAATCGGAGATGTTCTGTCCCATGGATTGACACCTTTTCCAACAACACTGTTTGGTGATCATGATGGTATGACAGTTGCAAAATTTGATAAAGCAATTCAAAAACAAAATCCAGAAAGGAGTTTTTGACACAAAATTCGGACCAGTAGACAGTCACCATAGACGAATCGATATTATTAAGGTTTTATGACATACCCAACCAAAGGCTCAGTGTAGAACTACACCGCCAACATTTAAGTTGGAGGAGAACAATGTTGACCTATATAAACAGCACTAACATTTCCATAAGTGTAAGAGAGCAACAGGTTAAAATCGATTACTATCAGTTGCATGCTAACAGCATATTAACAAAAACAGTTTATCGTACAGTCACTGAAATACAGTTAATGAAATTGATAATCTCTTACATTCTAGATGCTGGTACTTTTCAGATTGAGCACACACAAATTAACAAGCTAGAGATATTAGGTAAAAATGAAACACAAACTTAAACAAGCCCATGTATTATGTCAGAAAGAAAACATTTGAAAGCAACATATGAAGAAATAGGCAACATAATTGTGTAGCAGGTATTTTCATGCAAAATTATTCGAATCCTAAGCTGTCAGTCATATTATAAAATATGAAGTGCGAATAAAATGTTAATCAAATATATTATTGACATTGCATGTGGCAAACATATGGACATTATTTAGGACATTCTTCCTGCACATACCCTCTCGGGATGTAACACAGTTGCAGACAGCTTTTGAATTGGAACGTGAACTGCTGCAAGGAAATAACTGTGGTCCAACTGTGTGTTTTAACTTATCGGTTGACTTGATTTTTCTCTTGAAACTTACATTTCACAAGCGATAGTATTTCCTCGAGTTCATATCTGAAACACGCGTTCAAGTATAGACCACACAGCTTAGCGATGAAACATCAGCAAAACTCTGCTACATTGATTTAGGCATTTATTAGAGGAAACAATCTACCTGAAATTGACCCAACGGGGTTTGGCTGGAGGAAGGAAAAACAGATAACATCTTCACAGCCAGCGACTTGGACCGAAAACCTTGTCATAGCGCAATAGTTAATTTGTAAACAGAGCAATGTGTGACTGTCAAGGTATGCTCGTAGCATGCCCTGTAGAACGTAACAGTAAAAGCATGCATGGACGAGTTGGGTTTTAGGGTACTGCAACACATAAAAGATCATATAGCGCCGCTAAAGATGAGAGATGATTAGATGAGAGATGATGAGATGAGAAAGATTATTTCGACTAGTCTCATTCGTTGCGAATCAGCGCATGGGAGCAAAATCACCGACCTGCCTTCCTTTTAGTTCTTGACAGCGGGCATTATATCTCGGTCTAATACACAGAAATATTCCATTGACAATTAAGCCCCCGAACCACGATCAAGTTGGAAGTTTCTTGGGTTAAATGTAAAAGTGCTCTTGTGAACAAATACCAGGTGCTAAAAAAGAACCAGTCAAGAAACAACTGTTTATTTTGACTTTTGAACATTTTAAATATTTTAAGCATTTCTATCGCAATGTTGGCCGCTTTCTTGATTACGAAAATGCTTGATGGTGAAAAGATGTCCCCCAAAGTATTTAAATAACGAGTTTCATTCTGTCAATAATAAGTATCATTCTGGTAAGGTCAAATCATTTAAAAATAAGAAATATTGATTGTTGTTGTTTGGACTTATTTTGATTTAAAGCATTTCGGTCAACGCTTTGGTCGCCATCTCGAATATATGGAAATGATCAAGGGTGACAAAATGTCATCCACGTACAGTTCCATAACGAGTACCATGTTTTCAATAATAAGCATCACCATCTTAAATATACGGAGATACTCAAGGATGAAAAGATGTCACCCATTACATTTCATCAATAAGTATCATAATTCTAATAGTAAGTATAATAAATTACGTTGATATCGTGTCAGTTATGAATATAAAATGTATCATTGTTGATTTTTCGACTTTATTTGCTAAACAAAATTTTTGTCACTATTTTGGCCGCCATCTTAAATACCCGGAAACGCTCAATGATAAAAAAAACTGTCACCCGTAACATTTCAATAATTAGTTTGATTATTTCAATAACGAATATCATAATGATGGTATCAAAATAATTAATAAAAAGAAATTATGAATGCTGATTTGTTGACCATTTTGTTTTAAAGCATTTAAGTAGCCATTTTAGCCGCGGCTATTTTGAATATACAGATATGCTCAAAGGTGACAAGATGTCATCCGTAACAGTTCAATAATATGTATCATCATCTCAGTAAAAACTTTCACGATGGTGGAGTCAAATAAATTTAGACCGCCAGCACAGTAAGTAAATACATGTAAAACATCTAACAAAATTCTCTGACAGGATTATTAGTAACACGGGAAAGAATTAAACATTCAAGCCCGTGTTAAAAATAACCCACTATGGCAACGGTCAAATTGTACTCAAGCGAATAGTCTGTAGTCACGAGTAACTGTAAGACATGGGAGGGTTTAGGGTACGGCAGAGAGGGAGAGAAAAAACAAAGCACGAAACTCCGACATAACTCTCCCGGTTAAGGACGGCTTTAGAGATACATCATCATGTAGTGCTAAGCCCTGTCTGTCGTCGCACAACCAAAGAGGAAAGCATAGTTATCAATTGTAGATTGATCGATAACACAACGTAAAGTGCGCAGAAATATAATACGTTTCACAAATAGGTTTTGAAAATGCATATGTCCAAGAATCTTACGAAGTCTGTAAATCACATCACCATAAAACTCCGGATGTGAAATACCTTGCCGCAGAAAAGACTTTAAGTTACATTTATACTTGTTAATGAGAGGAAGATTTCTATAAAATAATTTAGAAAATGTTTTACGAAGTTTATGAAATCTGTACCCCTGTTTAAGAAGCTTTTAAAGAATTAAAGAATTTTACGTGTAAGACTGTAAAACATGAGGTCAGATTTTTGAATCTCGTCGGATGCCAAACTTTTTTTTTCTTTTAAAGCTTGCATTTGCAATAGAAAGATCTAACGACGTATACATGTTTATCAGACATACCTTACTAGATAACCATTTTAATTCAAACAAATTTACACCAAAACGTGTACCGAATCACGTGTTAATGTTTATCTCGGTCACATACAGCCTTCGCAAAAACATCACTTGGTTATTTATAGAAATCATATATCTTAGAAACGCATGCTAGTTTATATGAATCGAGATGGTCTAGTGGTTAACGTGTAAGACTGTAAAACATGAGGTCAGATTTTTGAATCTCGTCGAATGCCAAACTTATTTTTTTCTTTTATATCTTGTTTATTGTTGTTTTATTATCATGTTCAGCCCAAATGTTTACAGCATAGAGCTTTTATCGTCATCCTGAAGCGTCTTTCCTTTTTAATATTTTTTGTTTTTTTTAAAAGATATAATTATCTTAGGTAACCGTTTAAAGTGAGGAACATCTGGTCAGTGTTATGCGCACTTTACATCAGGTAATTCACTATAATTTTGAAAAAGCTGCGGTGTACTTTATATGTAATAGTGTGTTTTTCAGAGCATGCCGTGTGACGCTTGAATGAAGTTTTTATGTAGGAAATGCACCAAATTAATTATGTTATCACCAGTTTACAACACATTCATTTTTCAAAGTTTCCGTCACCTCTGTTAGGATGTACAACCCGTTGTTTGCCATCGAAAAGGGAAGAAATAAGCGATTATGACCGAAAATGTGCGACGTCAAACCTCCTGAGATGATCGTAGCAGTGGTCGAAACCTTTAATAGTAAGTGTTACATTTAACGTGTTGTGAACTGA
Source organism: Gari tellinella (assembly GCA_922989275.2). Lineage (NCBI taxonomy): Eukaryota > Metazoa > Mollusca > Bivalvia > Cardiida > Psammobiidae > Gari > Gari tellinella. The sequence goes on along the minus strand of OV277867.1, from coordinate 80,114,140 downwards.
CGAAAACGTGAATCTAATAATGCCATAGGACCATTGAAATGTCACCTGTTCAATCCATATATCGAACACGGAAAGTTAAAGGAAGGACGTCAACAACAGAAGGACAACGACGGACACACTGTGTGCACAAATCCCCCATGGCACCTCCGACCAGGCGAGCTTAAAAGCCCCAACAAGACTTTGATTTGTTTATGGGTTTATATTTGATTCAGAAGCATGCATATTTACGTTCGTGCTTCTTGCAAACATCACATATTTTAGTTACAGCATTTGTGTTACGATATCCTAGCTATAATATTTGATACTGCCAGACCGATTCACAAGCTAATTGCCACTATGTCCTACACATACCTCTAGTAAATACTTATTTGCACAGTTTCGCGGGATAATGATGTAATATACCCGTATCTGCATTCTACTGCTGAGAATAGAATACAATACATGACCTGATAAAATGTATATAAGAGTAAACACTAATTTTTAGTGCACAATGACGACATAGCCAATTAAAATAAAACGCAATTACATTTATATATACATATATATACATATATGCATATAAATTAGATTTTTCAAAATGTATATTACATGCGGTGTAAAGCAACTCCACTTGTTCAATGTTTTGAAAAGAATTGAAACATGTGCTCTCTTTTCATAGTTACCAATATAACTGAAGAACATACTTAAATACGTTAATGCCCGGTATTTCATATCTCAATTCAATACGATATGAATAATGTAATACAAAATGCATCTCATCTTCACCATGACATAAATGTGATGTTCTCTAGATATGCGTGTTTAACAAGTAATTTCCATCTGGTGTATTCCAGGCATAAACTTCACAAAAATGGCATACAGGAGATGCATACGGATGACAGTATGTCTACATCAAAAAGGAATATACATTTTAACCATCAATCATATTTGCCCTTATAATAGAGTTTCCGTTTTATTTATTCTAATCTAATACCTTTGAGAACATAGACAGCTAGACATGTTCATCTAAAATTACCCCATTCAGGCATTCGATGCAGAGTATGCAATGTGATTATCGGGTTCGCTTTACCAAAAATGAGATGACTTCAATGACTGCGTAAATGGATTGTGCTGAACCATATGTACGCTCGTTTTGAACGTATTGTAACGTTTGCAAAACGTTTCATCTAGATACAATTGCAAGATAATCGACGTGTTCTTTAGATCCAAACTGTTTACGAATCTGAACTATTGCTATAAAAAATAAAATGGATATTTGTCAATTATAGAGGCTAACGGCAAGTGATGCAAACGATTGATATGTAGTCGGATAAAGGCTAATTTAATAGTCGATGGTATTCGTAGATACGTGAATAATACGAGCATTGCATCAATTCAAATAAAGGAACAAAGGCTTGTAAGTAAATACATCACAGCAAATTGTTTTATCAGACTTATGAAAATAAAACTTCCTAAACGATATATATAGGATTAAAACAATTAGAACGACGTTAGTACTTGCCCATAAGCCTGTTGTATGTAGTGCATCAATGTCGGTGGCGAACAGCTTGGACATCAATGGTATATAACGTATCATGGCGTTCGGGTTCTGCACTAAATGCATGTTTAGTTTCCGCTTCACTTCCCTAAGTGCCAAAGAAGTATTCATTCATCACTGTTCCACCTTGTTTGTTAGTTTTACTTTTCGATGCAATTAATATAAATGCATTTAGTTGTATGATGGGCGACGAATGCATTGTTTAAAATAGAACAAGATCAACTCTTGTTGTATAATTATATGTAAAGGTCAGACCATGGTTCAGCGCGAATAAACAATATAGTTCGAGGGAGCGAAGCACTGGCTTGGGCTCGAGGAAAATAAGAAATGACCAGACCCTTCGTTTCCGTTTTTTGTTTTTAGACAAAAAAAGTTGTTTAATTTGTAATTTCAATGTGAAATTTGAGATATTTGAGCACATTTTATTAGCAATTGTCTTTAAAGTATACAACTCACTGTAGATATATAAAAAAAGATATAATCAAGCGCGTACAGTTCCCCTCCGATCTGATATATTTATTAAAGACAATTTAGACGTGCAGATACCGGGTGTTATATCTACAACTGAAATAATGCATATAGTTAGGTCTAGTGGGATGGATTAGATCAAGATAAATTATTGGTACTGTGCAATTCCTTGATCTGGTGTTTATTTCACATAATTTTCGATTATTTATCGTTAAGTCAACAGTGCAGCCTAAAGGATTGTGACGTTAAAATTGCGTTCAGATGACAGAAGCATGAACTAAATGAACAGTGTTATAGTTAGTTCATGGTTTTGTTCAACTAAACGATAAAGTCACAGGTTTTGAGGCTCCTGATTGGTCGAGAGCTCCAAGCCATGTGCTAATGTAATTTTACATTATATGGCTATGGGCACTTGAGAAGAATGTCAAATACGAGTCTTCACAGCGATTGTATCATTTTAGTTGGCAATAAATAAACTGAAACGCTATACTGAACCATACTGATGAATGCCACAGTTATGAACAATGCACTCATGGTTTGATATAGTTCACAATATGTATCAATTTATATTTCTACAGTAAGTATCGAAATTAGTTGAAAAAGCGTTATCCCATCGAAATAATGACACGACGTTATATTAGTTTTACATCTAAACTGACATTGAAACTGAATGTCGATTATAGTATACTCAGTTGACAAAATTAATGCATATGTACAATGAAACTCCCTTGCAAAGTATCCGGCATATTTAGATATGTTCATTAAAAACATATTTCCTTATATTAAGTCTAGTATTTTGAAATATCTATTATATTTATCCAATCGTTCGTTATATCAAATTATAGTTATGTGAGCTTCTCTCCATTTCCCAAATATAGATTACATTATTAATAAAACAAACCTGTTTGCACAGATTGCCGATGTTGCTGGACAATACTGAACACACCATGCCCTTCTTTATTATATGATGCGGTCTGTTAGAGGAAACAGCTGAACGGTTTCAATTTCTGTTTGAATTGATATTCTGTAATGTGCATGCACAACGTTATAATGAGTATTGCTAATAACACCGGGGAAAAATGCTTGAATAACTTTATTGAATTACGACCAGCCAGCGTGTTTTGTTTAAGAGTATGGATCTACAAGTTTCAATCCTATTTCCCCTGTGGCAACTTCTATTTCTAATTTGACTGGATATTTTCATGCTAACTGTATTAGTGTTTGCCGTGGACATAAAACAATAATTATTTCAAAATACATTAAGGAGGTAGTATCAAATGAGACTAGCGTGAGTTGGTCGATTTATACTGTGTCTTACTATTTTTAGACAAAATGTCAAGTATGTAGGACGCGGCCAGAGCTACTATGAAATCTGTGTCTCAATATAGTAAGCTTTTTGCGTTCAGTCTGAATTCTTTCTCCAGCATTCTATTGAACAGATACATGTATGAGCTGGTGCTCCAATCGGCAATCTAAATGCTTGAAAATGATCTCAGAGTCAACTCAAAACGCTTTATGTATGACTTCATATTGTTGGGGAAGGTGAAACAATGATTTTAAATGTAACAATTGTATGCTACTGTTCATTCTAATATAGTTGTCCAATCTTGATTTAACACAGCATGCACATGCATTTTACCAAATTACGTCATTTATATCCAATGAAGGTGTTCTTTTTTTAAGTAAAATTGACCCCTGGAAACATTAAATCAAATAATTTGAGAGCACTGATGATGGTTTCAAACTGAATTACAGAGTTAAGGGGGAGGGGGTGAAGGGGAGATATATAGAGAATGAGAAAGAAAACCATATGTTTACTTACAGTAACAATTCTGAGAGAACAAAATGTATTGAAACATTAAATAAAACTGTAAAGAGTCTGAAAACCGGATATGGCATGCCCCCTATATTGAAACACGTGAATATTTATTCAAACGTAATTAAAGATGTATTGGTAATATTACTTTCAACTAAGCGTCAATCAGTTATCAATTAGATTAGGACAGACCAGATGCTGACAAACCATTGGAAGAACTATCCAGCATCTGGTCATGATGCAACTACTTGTAAACGCAGTATTTATTTAGTTTTGATCCTGATCGAAACTCAGACTGCTTAAATTAATATTTTATTAAATTATTAATATGATAAATTGATATGTATTTGATTTTTAAATATTAAAACAGATTTACACTGTTTGAACAGTAACTCTAAAAATAAGTCGAAATTACCTAGGTCGTAACAACCTTGGCCGGACCGATCAGGGATTGATAATACCAGTTACCATTTATCTCCTTAAAAGAGAGTGCCGTTACCATTCGTACACAAGCGAAATTGAAAGTACTTTATGATCATCATATTTACATAAGGGTGTTATGTTTATTCACTAGACGTTAGCTATTTTAAATATACTTACTGTTTCTTCTAATGCAGTTTTCAAAATAAATCAAATGTTCGTTATTTAGCGATATTTCCAAGGGTTGCTTTATTGAGCGGATGCGTACTGGGTTCAAGTTTTGGAAACGATTCTGACTATAGATTGAAACCATCACAAACACATTCGGACATTACATTTCTCGACTTGATATCAGGCTCAGAAAATCCAACATTCCAACTAATGTACATCTTTTTTCCTCATTTAGACTTTGTCTACAATTAGTTGCTTTTAGGGTAACGTTTACGCAATTGTATGCCGTAGTGGTGAAACACGTGCTTATATATTTCTCCTTATCTGAAATACGTTTGTGTTTGATATCAAAGTATGATTGGGCTGACATATCACCCGTTTCGCACTAGTTTAAAAGTACATATATTCAGTAAGTGTTTACATATTACGAATGCCAATGTTATGCTTATTGCTTTGCAATACATTTGTAGTATTATATTAACCCTTTACTCAGAAGAACCCCCCACATAGGGACCAAGTGTACCAGTCACCGCTGAGATGATCGTAAAAGCCATCAACAAGATGCGCTTAGGTAAAGCCGCTGGCCCATCCGAAGTAGTGGGAGAGATGTTAAAGCCCACATGCAAGGCAGGAGTAGCCCTTATGCGAGACCTTGTAGAAGCTGTTTTTACGAGGGTCGTATACCATCAGAATGGGAAGAAAATTACATTTTGAGCCTATACAAAGGAAAGGGTGATGCACTGGACAGGGGAAATTACAGAGGCCTAAAGCTGATTGATCAAGCAGTGAAAGTTCTAGAGAGAGTTGTAGAACAGCTGATCAGGCAACAGGTGGACATCGACGAAATGCAATTCGGCTTTATGCCCGGCAGAGGCACAACCGATGCCATCTTTATCATTCGACAGCTCCAGGAAAAGCACTTCGCTGCAAACAAGGTGCTCTAAATGGCCTTTGTAGACCTTGAGAAAGCCTTTGATCGCGTACCAAGGAAAGTCATATGGTGGGCCATGCGAAAGCTTGGAGTAGAAGAATGGCTGGTACAGACTGTACAATCAATGTACTCAAATGCAAGAAGCCGTGTGCGTGTCGGAGACGAATACAGTGACCAGTTCGATGTTAAAGTTGGTGTACACCAGGGGTTGGTACTGAGCCCCTTGCTCTTCACCATCGTTCTGAGCAATGTGAACTTGGGAGCTCCTATACGCAGACAATCTAGCAATTGTCGACAATTTCCTTGATGACCTGGTTGCCAGACTGACCAAATGGAAAAGAGGTATGGAGGAAGAGGGTCTCCGAGTAAATATGGCAAATACCAAAATAATGATCTCTGGGCCAAACCTCGATTCTCTCAGAAAAACAGGAAAGCATCCTTGTGCAGTATGTCAAACAGGAAAGGCAGGAACTCCATCTCTTGCACCAATTGCTCATGCTGGATCCACAAGAAGTGCAGTGGTATCAAAGGCCCACTAAGACCCGACCCACACTAAAAGTGCCCACGCTGTTTGGGAACAGCTCGGCCAATCGATGGAAGGCCATTAAAGGAGGTAAAAGTTGGTGACGAAACACTGGAGGTTGTTTCAGAGTGTTGTTACCTTGGAGACATTTTGTCATCCGGAGGTGGATGCGAGCTTGCTGCCATTACTCGCTGCAAATCAGCCTGGAAAAAGTTCAGGGAGCTCCTACCTATCCTCACAAACAGGCAACTACCACTCGAAACTAGAGGCCGGGTTTACTCAAGCTGTGTGAGGAGTGTGATGCTATACGGTTCAGAGACATGGGCAACATCAGCAAATACTCTCCGTCGTCTGCAGCGTAACGACAGATCCATGATAAGATGGATCAGCTTGGTTAAGCCAGAACATGACATCCCTTTCGAGACACTCCTATCTCAGCTGAAACTAAAGGCCATTGCAGACCTCCTGCAAACAGGCAGACTGAGATGGTTTGGCCACACAGAACGAAGCAAAAGCTGGATCTACCAGATCAGAAACATGGACATTGCATCACAAAGAGGTCAAGGAAGACCAAAACTGACCTGGATGGACCTTGTGATGCGTGATCGTGCATCTCTTGAGATGGAATCTACCGAACCACAGGATCGCCAGAAGTGGAGAGGAAGACTACGCTCCTCGACAGGCAGACAGGCCTCACCCTTGTTAAAGGATTAAATGGCCTGTATAAACTAAACAGGATGATGATGATGATGACCCAATAACCCGTTTATAACATTGAATACAGGCGATTGCTTAAAACAGGTTGAAAGTAAAGCAGAATGTGCCTTCACATTCTGCTTAACTTTCAGCCTTCTTTAAGCTACCATCTGCTAGGCTATATAAACATATTTGTCATGGTAATTGTTCATGAGGGTATAAACTGGAACTATTTTCTTCAGCGGAGGAATAAATTAAATACGCTAAAATTCACTTCTATGGGGGAACGGATTAAACCAATAAATAATATTAAAATACTTAATACTTGAATTAAAGAAAACTGCGCGAGAGTTTAACACTGATGTATGACAGCTTCAAGAGGTATGTCATTGATTCGTTCATAAATACAGTAAAACCTGCCTTATCCGACATTCTTCTGTACCATGATGCCGGATAAGCGGTGGGTCGGTTAAATCTCACCTAAGGTGAACATAATCGTATTTCAAAGTTAAATCGTGGCTATTCCACGTTTTAACTTTGAAATGCGGGTAGGTTTCATTTGAGCAAGCTCGAGATATAAAAATTCGACCGAAACAAAATTGTTCGAGGTTTTAGGCAGACTAGTCGCTTGAGTACAATTTGACAGTTGCCACAGTGGGCTATTTTTAGCAAGGGCTTGAATGTTAATTTCTTATAATCTTGTCGTAGATTTTTTGTTAGATGTTTTACATGTATTTACTTACTGTGTTGGCGGTCTTTTTGATTGTAAGGTTTTGGAACAGGGTTTATATTTTATGTACACTGCTCGTCTTTATAGGTGTATATAGGAGATAAGAGTGAGGTTGGGCGCCCCTAAACCCAGGTTTAACCCCCCAGTGGTTGTTAATAATTAATTTATAATTAATTATTGATTGCTACTGACCGTACCAAGGCGGGCTCCTATATTCACTTTGCTTTATGTTTGTCTTGCGTGTTGTTTTCTATTTAGTGTGTAGATGAAGGAATGGTATTGCGTGTGTGTGTGTGTGTTTGTGGTGGTATGACTGTGTGTGTGTCTGCTTGAGAGGTGGGTGTATTGTTTGTGTTGCGTTTCCTGCTTGAGTCTTTCGTATTTATTTGGCCGAAAACTAGTTAAAAAAACAGGTGTACAAAAATAAATACCAGGTGTCGGATGAGTCAGGTAATACTACATTTGGTGATTCCAGCTTTCATTGGCGTCTCTTTCTAATCCCACGACCTTCGAACACAACACGCTGAAGTTAACATTAAAACATATGCTTTGTTGTGTTTAATACATGAATATTTTCAAACAAATCCATTTTGGTACAGGTACACACCGTTGTATGGATCTTTTGTAAATACGTCTGGTTGTATAGTTAGCCAAACGAAATATTTAGATTTCCCCTAAAACGTCTACTTCGCTGCTAAAAATACAATCTGTGTGAATGACTTATATGTATACGGCATCATGTGATGGGTGAGCATATTGTAGCTGAACCTGATCTTAAGTACTTTAAATTACTCTGTTTTAATTTTTGTAAAAAGAAAAAACAACAATTTGGCGCTTTTTAGAATAGGCGAACTAAATACTTATACTATTTGTATTTTAAATGCAAGAAATGGGCATGCGACATGTTATTCGTGTGCAACGACTATTTATTGTTCTATTTCTCTTATTATAACGCATAATCCATCAAATCTATATGTAAATCAATTAAATATTTATAAAAGGGTTTTAATGTTCATAAAATTGAAATTAACGTAAGTGTATTTTTTCTAAAAGCAACTGTCTTTATTGTCTATTGTATAAACCGGTGCGGGCATTATATAATTCAGTTTATGTTTCGAATGCTTTTAGATAATGTGTGGTTAAAATGTGCTACCATTAGAGTGGGAAGGTTTGATGTTTTATAAGGTCAAATTGGTATAGTCATGAATGCCTTGGCCTATGCTACTTGTGACAGTATCGAATATGACTTTATGATACCCGACTAAAATAAATTGTATGCATCAATACCAAATGTGTCTGATGAATATGATTGTATAATAATTTTGTGAACTAATTATCGCTCTTTATTTGTCGAACTAATATTTTGCTTTCTAAAAACGTTTTATGGAAACATTGGATGGACGATATATAGTTTACAATAACAACTATTAGTAACACACATTTATTTATGCTTTTCGGTGGATTACTAGAAATAGCAGTGGAATATCACTTGATCATTTCACTGCTCCGAGCAGTGAGATTATCGTCGCGCGTGCTTTTTTATGAATTTTCCCCTTAGGGCTCCCCAATAATCGGAGTCAATCGTGTCCTATTGTTTCATTCCGCCAGCCCGATTTGTGTCGGACCACTAAACAGATGAACACGAATCCAAGATCGGAAGTAACGACGTAATTTGTATGATGTCAAATCAATGAATCAGTGACGTCACAACACGACACAACAGTTATCTTCTCTTTAATCTCGTTTTAGAATTTTCCCGATTAGGTTTCTATTTATTCTGTTGTAACCTATATACATGTATACATACAATACACTATAAGGCGGCGAGTTTTCAAATTCAAGTATTGAAATACAGGGAATCACGTATCAGCTACATATTCAACTTGTTATTACCGTTGTTAAATACAATGGAATATCAATACAGTTTGTGATACGGATTCTTGTATCTATTCGAGTTTGTTGTTTATTTCATATCAAACGAAAGGCTTGGTTTCGAATGCGATCTGGAAAACACAACCAACGAGAACTAATACAATACCCCAGATCACACTCTGTTGTGATATTCCTTTAATTGTACACCTAAGTGTGATATACAAAATGAAAATGTAATATCCTTATTAGACTGTTGTTTTCTTAATAAAGGCTAATTTAAACTAACTTATTATCTGGACAATATCTTGTTTTATCGAATAACAAAATGTATGCATATATTGCTGCTGCGTATTAACACAATCAAGTGTTTATGTCGCGACCCGCCGTATTTCTAATCGGTTCGATTGAGAAATATTGTTTAGCAATTAACGGTCATTTTTAAAAAATAAAAAAGCGTTTTGAGTTTGAATTAAACTGTTGTATCTTATCCTTTAGAGCTAAAGATTAGTAAAGGTGAATGATGTGGATTATTTTCACTTTAAATGAAATAGAGGTAGATTGTTGGGATTGTATTTGCTTTTATTTGTGAATAGGTATATAATAAATCATAGTTATTCGAATACAAGTTTTTATCTGCCTTAATATATGTAACGCATCATTCGTACCCTAAATTACGGTAATAAGTAGCATATTATAGCATTTGCTGGTAAGGCGATATGGGGTAAATATCATTAAGGACATTGTCCAAATTACTATTAACGGTTCCCCATGTTGTTCTTAACATGAATGAAAGTAGCTGTAAAACATCAGAAAAGTGTGCAAAATATAGCACAGTTATCTCAAAATATTGTAGAGGCCCTGACCTGCTCTCATTCAAAGGATTTTTCAAAGAGTTTTTCTTATTAAACTACCACATATAAAAAGCGGACATTACATGAGACGCCTCATTGGTTCTTTGCACAAATATTACCACCGTTCTAAGCATGTGTTGCAGAAGATCTAACGGACAAGGTGTAACCACCCAAGCTAGGTAAAATAATGGTTATACCTGAAAACAGAAAATAAAAATGCTGAAAACTAAATATTCAACACAGAAAGGGACATGATAAATTTTTATCAAACGGCAACCTAGAAGTGATATAATTCGATTGCAAAAAAAGTGAATAAAATATATGTATAAATAGTCAAGCCAGGTATAATTATTCTCTGTCTTTTTTTTCGTTATTAAGCTTATTGTTTCCTTAAAACATGAACAACCTAATTCTGTATGCTCGACATTGCATTTGAGCGATTATTTGAATTAAATGGTTGGTCTTTCACGACTTTCATGTCACACCAATGAATGAGTTGTCACTGAATAAGTAGTATCGCGCCATTGAACGATTAGGTGAGATGATGATGATAAAGTATGATTTCAGAAAGATGGTTTAGGTTAATCTTATCGACAGTACGTATTCACAAACTGATGTTGTTGATGTCTTTTATTTTTGTAAAAGTTATACTTGTTATTATTTTTGCTCGATACTTCACGGCTTCGACAATACCATATCGCGAGATATGATGCCAAAAAGCTATATTCAAACTGGAAACTGTCAAACCAGGCATTGTGTAGCCGTAAACACATATCAGACAGTATAAATTTAATACGGTATTAATTTCCACAAAATTACCCACATAGGTTACAATTCCGAACACGTTTAATCCTTTCATGATCAAATTATTCGGAATATTTTTACACATTCACCGTTTTATTGTCGTCTGCTTCATTATTATTGTCTGTAAGACATACTTCAACGTTAGATTTAATGTTGTATTATTTAATGAATATCTAAAAGAGTGCCAAACAGTTTGGATCAAGTCCAGACGCCGCGTTACGCAGCGTCTGACCAGGACCCAAACGCGCTTTAATGTGTCATTGAGAGTGAAAGGGTTAACTATTTCATTTCTAAAACTAATCGTCTGCTTTAGCACTATTATCGCAAATATATCGTCTGTATTGCAAATGTTGTCTGTAATATTTTCTTGTAAGATATCCGGTGTTTGTCTGAATAAACATATATATGATCACGTGTCAGACAGCTTCATTCCAAGCTGGGTGCGAAATCGTGCTATGATGAAATCTGACCAATCAAATGCTTGAAAACGCACTCAAACTCATATCAAACGCTTTACAAGCACAAAACTAGGTGTAAACTGCACCTTGAGGCACGGCAAATTTCCTATGGAATCATTTTTGAAAGTACGAACAAAATAAATGTTTTAGACGTGTTGACAAGCCATACTTGTCTCTCACTACAACAAAATCCATTCGTAGATCTATATGTTGTATGTTTTTCGGAGGCTAGTTTCATAGGGAACATTTAACAGAATTACCTTGTTTGGATAAAAGTGACAAGCATTATTGTTCATTGTAGTCCGTTTTGCTTTGCAAAGTATAAACTTCTCTTGACATGGGCCGATTATCTTCATATCAAATTTCAACATGTCGAGTAATTGAGCTTGCACTTATGGGTTAGTAGGTCAGACGTCATGCGATTTTTTTTAAAATTAGAAAATGACAATTTTTGTTTCCGGACGCTAACGTATGCTTTCATGGTCTGATCATATTAATGTTGCTTATTGAAAGTAGATAATTCGTATTGAAGTAAGCAGTTGAAAGATGTTTGAACTGTAAACCGAACTAGATATATGGTTTCCTGACAGTTAATGCTGTTTTTCTAGTTCGATCACCTCAATATATTGTGTAGAAGTAATTTATGAGGAACACAAAGGTACATGGATATGTATTTAGGTCAACGTTCCCTCTATTTGTTATCCCTTTTATGATCACATTATCCAGGATATTTTACCCCTTCCCCGATATATTGTCGTCTGCTGCATTATTGGTGTATGCAAGACACGTTTTAAAGTTAAATTTAATGTTGTATGACTTAAATCACATCGATAAGAGTGTCAAACAGTTTGAGTCCTGATTAGACGCCGCGTTACGCGGCGTCTGATCAGGACCAAAACTGTTTGCAACGCACTCAAAACTTCATTGAGAGTGAAATGGTTAAATAGGTGACACATCTGCACAGTTAACCTTTACATTATTAGACAGTTTTCGTATAAGATTCAAAGATTAATAACTGATATAACCATTGAAGAGATGTGGGGATTCGGAGAAGACATGGTTTTATAATATACTCAACAGTATGGTAAGGGGCAAGAATGTAGGGTAAAGCAAATGTATAAGCGTACTTTTTTTAGAAGTGTTAACAGTATCATGTGAACAGAATTTGTAGAGTATTTCTTTTCTTAGAATCCAGATAATTTTATCATTTCAGTAAAACTCAGATTAATCTATGACAACTATGGCAAACACCTTATCTCAAATAAAACTGTCGCCTTGTTTGAATCTAAACTGTTTTACATGTTTATGAAATTTCTGAACGACGATGCATACATATCAATCCCGTTGTTGAACTAAAAACGAATTGATTCAGTAGACGACGTTTATACAGTATAAAGTGAAGTCTAGAATTTAACTATATTTTATCTTGAAATTTCGTATCATGTCACACGTGGGAATATCTACCGAAAAAGACTTGCGTCACATTTTGTTTTATTGAAACTAAGATAAATGTATTATATAAGTTGATATATAATACTGAACGCAGTTCCAAGGTCGTATGGTTGTCTCAGTATATCCTATAAACAGAAACAGGATATTTATAAATGCGGATTAAATGTACTATCGGTCCATAACCATATCATGCATGCTAACACATATGTCAACAACGAAAAGGTATTAGAAGCACGTATGGATTTCTGCACTATTAGTTACCGGATTTCAACAACAACATGTCTGACAAATGATCACAGTGCAAACATATTGTGTTTTCTCTCTACAACAACACCAAATGAGAGATGTAGATTAATGTGTGTTGCTCGGAGAAAGGGAGGTTATAAGGAGGGTATATTTAGACAGCGTAAATTTGCAAATAGCTTGAATCCGGATCAGACGCCGCGCAACGCGGCGTCTGATTTGGAATCAACCTGTTTGTCTCTCGTTATTATATTTCTTCTGTAAACACTTTTCAATAGTATGTAATTTTAAAAGAGAGAGCAGACGACAATGTTAAGCAGACGATATTGAAACAGCTTAAGTGTTACACATAAATGTATTGATTGTGAAACAACGGCAAACATCGTTGTAAGGAGAGAGTTGTTGTTGGGAGGGCCGTTTTAGCGAGTAAGCTTAAAACATCTCCTATACTGACACTTTTCTAAACCCCGATCCGGGTGGTCAGTATACGGAGGTTCTACTGTATTTGATTAGTCAATGTATGGACAGTTGTTTTGAGTAAAATCAAAAGTTATAAAACATTGTTATATCACTAACATTTATTTAAATAATTGTACTGAAGGCAGTAATTAGGAACGTTAACGGTATTGTTTACACCACATTTTTCGCATCGAATTCAACCTTGCACGGTTATTTGTCATCTGTATTAAAACAAACTGCATATGCATTTGCTTTAATGAAGTTTTAACAAAAATTTCATTTTAGATATAAAAGCATCGCTCGCTGTCTCATCTTGATCCATTTTCACGACACGCCTATCAAACATAGATTTATAATACCTCAACCACTGCAGTTACTGAATCCAAAGAAATATGTTCGTGATCCAATTTAAACCTGTTTATGTATTATTTGTGAATTAATGAGAGAAAAGTAGCATGTTTGCATTTTGACCTGAATAAAGTCTATACTCCGCAGCCGGATACAATAAAATACTTGATACAACTTTGCAGTTTCATGTTCCCCTACATTCTGCCGATAGACAATTGTGATACATGATAATCGCTTTTATACATCTTAAAGGGTAGTGCTTTTCGGGAAGAAACATCATAGCAATGTAAACAAATATAACAAGACACAGAAATGTTGAATTGTGCTCCGAAACAAGGTAAAAAATTATGTCCCCTCTGATGTGACTGGTCTTTAGATGACCTTAAAGCCGCATTGTGTTTTTGAGAAACCTGCATAAAACGGTTGTTTGAAGTCCCATTTGAACTACATGGGACGTGATTCTTTCACAAATACCGGCTTTATCTAGGAAATTCGCTTTTTAATTTGTATTTGTTTTTTGTGCGGCACAAATTAGAAAGCCTCTCTTGTGAATGGAAAGAAAGACAACTCTGTAAATACAGGGCTCCAGATAACGAAAGTATTTCGAAAACTAAAAATCTTTATTTCTGGTTTTAAACCCAATGATGTCATACTCATTGACATTGTCTCGAAAAGACGGTTTAATCAGTAGTAACACCATAGAATTTGGTGCTGAAATGAGTGAGAAAATGTTGGATTAGTTCAGATTACTCCCGTTTACCTGGAGCGCTGAAAATGAAACGATTAACCCTTATTCTGCTGCACAGACGTCTGCGTTGACATTGTCGTCTGCACAATTTGTTCAGTTTAGATTTATGCATTGTTTTAATTAAACAAACCTTAAGACGAGTGTCAAACAGTTTGGATCCAGATGAGACGCCGCGTGACAGATTCAAACAGTTTGTAAACTCCGTAAAATTACGACCAGTAGGCACAGGTTTAAACTATGCGATCCATAAAAAATATACGGATGATCTACCAAGTTTGCTGAAAATGACTGTTTCAGCCTTGTCCGCTCTCTAACTCATACACTTCTTTTTTGATCTTCACCAAACTTGCTACAAATGTGTATTAGTATAGAATCTAGGTCATGTTCAATAACTAGCAAAATCGCATGAGGCATGTCTGAGTTATTGCCCTTGAATAATTAAAAAATGACTGTTTCAGCATTTTCTGCTCTCTAACACTAACTCTCTAACTTTTTATTGGATCTTCATCAAACTTGCTGACAATATGTATTGGTATTAAATCTAGGTCAAGAAAAAAAAATCGAATACAGTTGAATGCAATTCCTTTAAGAGGTAAAGGAGAAATGGAGTGGTCATTTATTACTTAACTTATTACCAACACGGCTAAGATGAAGCACATGCAACCATTGACCAAATATTGGCTAAAATAGAATGAAAACTGGTCATTTTACAGAGTGGACAGGGCAAAAATAAGGATAAAATAGCAAATTTTTAAAAATTGAAGAACCATAACTCCAACATGCCTTCGGCGATTTGGGTATTTATAGAACTGGACCAAGATTTTATACAAATATTACTTTCAGATAATTTGGTGAAGATCCAATTAAAACAGTTTGAGTCAGAAAGCTGACAGGCCTGAAGTAGTCAATTGTTAGTCATTCAAGGGCAATAACTCCAACATGCCTTGTGCGATGTTGGTAGTTAAGATGAGTGACCTAGATTTTATATTAATAAACATCTTCAACAAGTTTGGTGAATATCTGATAAAAACTGTATGTGTTAGAAAGCAAAAAATGCTGAAACATTCATTTTTAATACTTAAAAGGCAAAAACTCAGACATGCCTTTTGCGAATATAGTAGTATTCAAACCAAACCTTGATTTGATATAAATAAACATTTTCAGCAAGTTTGGTGAAAAGCAATAAAAAAGTATTTGTGTTAGAGAGCAAACACTTATGAAACAGTCCTTTTTAATACATAAAGGGCAATAACTAAGTTATCCTTATGGGATTTTAGTAATAATCACACTAGATGTTATATAAATGAAGAATTTCAGCAAGTTTGGTGAAGATCCGATGACAACTCTTTGTGTTAGAGAGTAAAAAAGGCTGAAACAGCCATTATTTTTATAATTAAAGGGCTTTTTTTCCGACATGCTTTATGCGTATTTAGTAGGATTCAAACTTAAACTTGATTTTATATTAATGAAAACTTTCAGCAAGTTTGGTGAAGATTAAAAAAAACATATTTGTGTTAGAGAGCAAAACTTGCTGAAAACGGTCTTTTTTAATACATAAAGGGCAAAAACTCAGATATGCCACATGCGATTTTTGTAATAATCAAACTAGACCTCAACTTTATATAATTAAACATTTTCAGCAAGTTAAGTGAATATCCGATAAAAACGGTATGTGTTATAGTGCAAACATGACTGAAACAGTCATTTTTTTAATAAACAGGCAATAACTAAGATATACCTTATGCCATTTTAATAGTAATCAAACTAAACCTTGATTTCATATCAATGAACATTTTCAGCAAGTTTGTGGAAGATCGGATTAAAAATATTCGAGTTAGAGAGCGGACAAAAAAGTGTGATAGTCTAACTGACTGATGGATGGACGGGCGGAGGTAGATACGGTTGCACAGTGTGAAGTTGATTCCGGTTGTATCGCGTGATACTAAGCCGTGTGGTAATGTTTATGTCAGACGTTCTATTTTCGGTTTGTTATGATTTTAAATGGCCCTTTTTGGTGATTTAGGTCAGTCTTCATCAATTCATAGATCAGTTTGGCCTATAAGAATGTTCAAACATTATTATTAACAGTTATTGTATTTCAGACATTAAGAAAAGGTCTGAAAACACAATGGGACTTTAACCGTTGTCTGACATTACCTCATGTGTACGTCTTTAGTTAAATGCACTTGCCAGATATGAGATCTCTATCACATGTAGCCTAAACTTTGTAAGTGTTTAAGTAACACTGGTGAACATTATATATGAATAAGTGTTATGCCTTCTCTTTAGTGTTTGTACTACACTCACCCAAAAATGTTCCTTTACACCGCTTAAGTCATTTAAAGTTCATCCCAGTAAATCGATAATGAGAAGGTTATTAAGAAAATCAAAAGCTAAATACTTTGTAGGGAAGTGTGTGTTTTTGGTGCCAATGTCTTCATCATTTCATTTTTTTGTACTCGTTTCAGTGTATAGGGATGTAAATCAAAATTAAGAGAAAACACATTTTTGTCAGAATTTACCCGAAAAGGTTGGCAACGCCTTACAATTTGACGCAATTTGTTAATTGCACAGTCAATAACCAGTTTCTCTTTTATGCACCTGAATACATCTCAAAAGACATCGCCTCATGGAGTGCACGTAACGTTGAATAACGTTTATAGATAGGCGCTGTTTTTCAAGCTGGAATGCTTTTTCGATGTCATCAAAAGTGTTGATGTCGTTATTTGACCTGCGTTATTGAACCAGCTCATCCCAAATCTGCTTGATTGGGTTTAAAACATCTGACAAAATGGGTCAAGGCAAGACGTTAACGTCAAAATATGCAAGAAAGTCTCGTGTAATGTGTGCTCAGTATATGGACGACGGACTCGTGTTGGGCATGGCTAATGTCTAAGACGATTTATGATCGTGGGAACATTAACCCCGTATCGCCAACCAGTGGCTACTGCTGTCAATAATCAATTACGTAATTATGCGGTCCTCACGTTACGTTGTTACACGGGGATGACCGGATCTTGGAATATCTCTGACAGTCCAGAACCGGAATAAAATTATGTTACACCTATTCATTAGGTTATAAATTGTTTGTTTGGGTCCTGGGCGCCGTCAGTTACACTTAACCCTGTCAGTTACATGTCAACAGCTTAGTTTCGCTTTCCTTCTTTCTGACATGGCATTTTCTGAACTTGTCAAAGCTGTGATGTTTCTTCCTATATTTGTCACTTGTAAAGTTTGTCGGGTGTAGATACTCTACCTGAAACATGTATGCATGTACACGTGCAACGCTATGAATACGTATTATCCGTTTGGAGGCTAAGGTAAACTGGTATGCACATGCTTGATAACACTGTTATAAACATCGACAATAACCCAACAGTATTGTGTAACCAATTGAACAGTTCGCCTACGAGCTACTTTTATATATTCTCTAAATAAAAATGTAATGGAACATTTTTGGGTGAGTTACAAAACGCGTCCTATATGACCACTTACTTTTATGTTCAGATTTATTCGGATTTATCAATCAGCAGAACAGCAGAGCAATTCGTACATTCATATGTGAGCCATTCAGTGGACTTTTGTATGTTATTTTGAAATTACTTAGCCATTGTAGTACGGAACCGTCAATGTCAGTGGTAATTACTTACAAAAAACTATTCAGCAAGACATGACCCTTCTCACATGGTACCTATTCAATGAAAGAAACCCAAACGAAATATTTGTCTTAAGTACGCCGTCGAATTTGCTTTGTAATTGGTGCAATTTTGTGTCATCCAATATTGATTTGCATCTGAAATAGAAACTGAATTATTCTGCCTTCTCCTGAGTCGAAACAAATTAAACAGTTGCTTGTGACGTCACCATAACAATAACAGTGTTCAGTCAAAATGGAATTTTCAAGTATCGAATACGTGAACTGTTTTGGTTGACCGTTAATATACGGTTAATGACATTGTGTGTATACACAAACTGTATCCAATTTGGACGCCTACTGATTAGGTTTGACTAGTTTAATACTCTGGTAGTGCGGTTTCAAAATTATATTTAATTCAAAATAAACAAATTGTGGGGGAAAATGTTCGGAGACAAACTAATCACAGTCGTATTCAAATGCATTTTACTGAAATAAAAGACCCAAATTGCATAACTGGTTAAATTGAGATTTGTTCTTATGAAACATTCTTTTTATAGAATATTATCAAACGTTATCTCATTATATTTTATGAGCATACAAAGACTGGAACACGAATGCTTAAATATAGCAGGAAATAGTGTGTCCGAATATTCCCTAAATAAGCAAAACATCTTTTAGGTCCAAACATATATTGTGTGGTGGCCTTTTGACTGATGCGAGCTTATTGTAATGGCAAGGTTTGTTGTTTAAACATTTCGTGACATTGTGACGTATATATAGCACAAACTGTTACCATTTGATGTACAGTGGTCCCTCTCTCCTCTATACAACGACGCCCAATGATAGACACAGCTTATGTGTGTTGCTCTGAGGGAGTCATTATAAGTGAAAACTAAGACTTGGCTAACATTCGCAAACAGATTGAATCGAGTTCTAGATTCAATCTGTTTGTCACTCGTCATTATATTTCTTCTATTAAAATGTCCACTAATAAGTAATTTTGAGGAAAATCAGCAGTCGACAATGTTTGGCAGACGATGTTGCAGCAGTAACAGCGTAATACATTATTGTCATGTTTAGGGAACTGCGGAATTCGTTGTTGTAAGACGGTTGTCGTTGTTAGGAAGGCCACACAGTGAACACTGTAGTCATTTTATGTTATAGATCGGATGTCAATACTGACATTTTCCTAAGTGTCAATAACTTTACATAAATATTGGTAAACTTACAATACGTAAACATACATCGTTTATTATTTATTTCGATTTAATATAAAAATACACAAAGGTAATTATTTAAAGATAATATCTCAATGAAAACGACTTTTTTACGTAGGTTGACCGAAACTATATTGCCAGGGCACATTGATTGCTCAATTTCGCCCCGCGTTCGACCCCCGGCACTAACAGTATGTTGGACAATAAACGTCCCTACCGTTGAAAGCATAATATATCAACTCAACTTAGGATTACTTCCTCACAAATTAAATAATTTGTTATGAAGAACGATCTGTATATGCTGTACAGGTCGTTTGTATTTCTACGATACAACGATAAATCTACGATATCTTCCAGACAATCTGACGCGTTTCTTTCAAATATTTATAATAGTTTGATAAGCTTATGCCTGCAAAATGTAAAAAGGCATGTATAGATAACGATTTATTGTGTTGTTGGTTTTAACTGTTTGTTTCTTATATTCTTTATTCGTAACACAACATAGATTTTGATGAAGAAGTTCAAAGTTTTACTAAACTGATCTTGACTACTGATTGACTCGTAGGGCGCTAGCAGCGAGGCATTACCTTAGAAAGGTGCAGACAGTTCAAATAATAATCAACCGTTTTGAATATGGGTAGGAAATATCGTAGACACCAGAATGCCGGTATTTAAGGCAAAGGGCACTCATTGAATACTTATACGCTCATTAACTGCATACCGCTGGTGTATTGGGAGTCTGAAAAATCATGTAGTCTGGAAACAAGCATACTTTAAACAAAACATAATAAAATGGATACCAAATTCACGCTGTACCAACACGTTTTAAATTTGAGTTTCAAAGTCAAACCGGTATGGACAGCATTTTCACGCGCACTTAGTGTATGTAGTGACAGGTAGACCAGATCTGTTTCACATCACAGGACGTTATCCCTTTCACCTTCAATGACGTCATAGAGCACATCTGCAAGCAGTTTTGATCTTAACGCGGCGTCTGATCAGGATCAAATATGTTTGCCACATGTTTGGAAATTATGTCAGTTATACTAAGTTACATATAAGTTTGAAATGATATTGCAGACAACAATATTGAAGCAGATGACAATATGGCGTTGGAGGGATAAAACCCTCACGATAAATCTGTTTATGAAAGGTTTAAACTAACGGGTATGCATAAAACGTTAATCGCTTTTCCTTGAGATGTGCATATCAAATTGAGATAAGGCAGTATCTCAACTACAACTGACCTTACACATGTTACAGTTTAAAGTTCCCTGTTTAAAAAGAGGTATGTAATATTGATCTAATGTGTTTCTTTAAAATATACGCATATCAGACATATCTATAGTGTCCATTCATGATTCGAATGGACAAAACGCTAACTATATTCCAAACTTGTCTGACAGACACTACCGATAGTACACTATTATTTCAGAGATCTTTACAGTTATTGATTGCGTTCAGGATCACCGGAAATTAAGCAGCAAAACTAATAATGACTAGCTTAAATATTGTACAATAAAATGTATTAAGTTGAAACATAATCACAATCCGAGACGATAGCATACATAATATAGTTGGGCTGTATTGAATGCATCAGTATAAATAGGTAGACCATAGATTCCAATACGTAATAATGTTTAATTTCGTAAAACTACACAGCGGATGGTGTTATCCATGTATCGAGTTCAAAACAAGATTGCATCGAAGCAGGTGCCTAGGCATTTATTTCTACTAACACTTAATAGTATAAACAAATCTAAATAGCATTTATGTCGCCAATATCCACCTGAAAGTAAACTTGTGTGTATCGGCAACCATCAATTTGTATAACAAAAATGCAGTTGCTGCTCAACACTAAGCTAATCCATTCATCAAACTAGATCGGGAATTTTCTTCAAAAGCTCCAGCAATAACGAGTCTAATGGAGGAATACTGCTCCACTCTTTCAATTTTACCAAACTAAACGGAGAAATATTCCTATAAAGGTCAAGTAATCACTAATCATTTAGAGGAGTACGTTTTAGTCATAAGATATCTTAAGAAAGGAAGTGATAGTGTCAGATTTTACTGAACAAGCCGTTTTAATTTGAGACCAGAACAAATTACAATGGTAAAACAGACAGGCAAAGTAACTTAGGATATGTATTCATACACTTTGTTCGTACTTATGATGAACACGATCCTCGTGTTTTCTAATAAACACGTTGCAAACAGATTGAGCCAGATCAGACGAATGTTAACCCGACATCTGACCAGGCTGCAAACTGTTATTAAGTATAGTGATAATGTTTTTTCATAGTTTAGTGCATTACGTTTGCTCGGGAAATAATAAAAACTTTTGTACTGTACATTACGCACAATACATATGGCTTTGTGTTAATTTTGCTAGTTGTACGGAAATCAACGAGCCCATTAATTATCCCACTTTTAGTTTCATAATGTTCTTACATAAAATAAATCGGCCAGGTCAGAAGAAACTGCTGAATACAATCCAACACGGCTCCATTGTCCACAAGTCTTGCATTTTGTTTTTAACTTGAAGGAGGTTGTTCCTACTAGAAACTAGTATTTTTGTGTAAATTAATAACGTTGGCTCTGCTTGTCCAATAGTAATGCGTTTCGTACTTCCTGGCCTCGGCAATTGTCCCGTTGTATCAGTGCAAGTAAATAACGGATCAGTTTAGTCAAACAATTGAAAACAATTATTCAGCTTATAAATCATGTTAAATACTCGATATCAGTATTTTAGGAATATCTGCGATAAAGTTGACGCCAAGGTACCACCATTCAAAGTATTAATCCTTTCACTCTAAATGACGCCGAAAGGCGCGTTTGCAAACATTTTTGATCCTGGTCCTACGCCGCGTAACGCGGCTGATTATCATTGTGTTTCATTAGTTTTGAAACTGTGAGTCATACTGTCTTTAATTCAACTTTGAAACGATATTTCAGACAGCAATACTGAAATAAACGATAATAAAACGGTGAAGATGTAAAGATAATAATTTGGTATCGAAAGAGTTATCCGCGTGCACTGCTATTTGTAACGCGAGTTGATGCTCATCAGAATCGAACTTGTCGCCGTTTAATATATTGGGCCTTCGATATCGATATCGATATCATTTCAGACATAAAACTGCCTTAAAATCTGATTTTTACCAGAACATGTACTTTAAGACGAATTTCCATGACACATTCAACCATAGCACGTTGACTAGTTATTTAAAACCAGTGCACATTAAACGGGTACGCTTGTACCATGCAAACAATGCAGATCCTGAGAAGAGGGCTCTGTAACAGCCCTATTTTTCAGGGTCTGCACTACTTGTCGTTTTGCAATAGATATGCAACCATTTCTGATAACAATTGACTAAATTTAATAACAGGTTCAATTTGTTAATTTAATGTGTCAGGGTGGTTGAATTAACGATACCCCGACATTTAAATTGTAAAAAGGTTAATCGTTAATGTATCTCATTCTGCAATGTTTTAAATCAAATGGCCCTCGATCCTGGCACATATTTACCGGTATATTTCAACATTGACATGTGTGTATACATAAGAAAGAAATAATCTCCAACAGATGTATCTTTGATCTATAGGGTGCAGTCTCGTCTGTGTGAGAGACATACAATCCGAAAATATCTCTACAACAAAAAATGATCATAGGTGTACATTTCACCGAACGTATACACACATGTAATAAACCGCACATACAGTATAATACAGTAGAATATATATATTACGACCACTAAGTTGTGTCAAATATTAATCGTTTAAGACAGGTGACTGCTTAAAGCAATGTGACATAGAAACTGAAAACTCCTACAGGAGCTTTATGTTTCACTTTTGCATTGCTTTAAGCTGTCACCTGTCCTTTATTACGGACAATTAGCCTTCTATTTAGTGGTCGTAAAAGTGGGGTTCTACTGTACTTGCAAGTGTGTATTCAACAAGGCAATACAATTGAAACAGTCGGGAGCACATACCTTATTCACGGAGAGCGCAACCAAAATTAATCAAGATGATCAACTGTTAAGTATATTTTTCATATAGTGATTGGGTGAATTGATAACAAATGACATTAAAGCAATTAGAAAATAGTAGAATGTTGAGCATGCTAGCTCTTTTTTACGTTTCAGTTAAATAGAATATAACGTCAGTAGGAAAACGCTAAAAGCCCATCGATGTCAATTACGGGTATACATTAATTTTGCGTTATAATTTAATTGAATGAAAGTGCTGTGAAGCAGTTTGTAAACGTAGATAAGCAACAGACTGTAAACCACTGAATTGCCTTGACGTTATCCACTTTGAACAATTGTCGTCCGCTCATTTCTCAAATTCTAATGTAGGTATATTGGCCTAAAAATGATAAAAATGAATTTCAAACAATATATCCTGACCAGATACCACTTCGTCTGGCGTCTGATTAGGATCAAAATTGTTTCTAATAACTATTGTACCTGGGGTAAGGCAGAAGTTAAACCGTTTTGAATATAATTGTAATTATTCGCCAAACCGCACATTGCTGAAAAACGAGTAATGATTCCATATTAAAACAAAACATGTATATATAGTGCGAAGTAACACTCTTCTAGTTAGAAAACAGATTTTTTACCAAGGTGACTAATTGCTTACTCTTTTGTTCACTAAGGATAGAATGCTTTTAAAAAGAGAATTCAGCTACGATTTAGTAACATGCACTGATACTATCACAACACTGCAGTCGATGCAATTAATGTTTTACAATTCTAAAGTTGCTCATCCTGAATTCTCAGTAAAATAATTAAGAATTAATTTGGTGATATTGTACCCAAGTGTGATGATTAACTTTCTTTCATCTACTGTTGTAGAACTTCCAACTCATATTTTGAAGTGCGTTCTGCTGATATGTGAATTAAGTGTTAGTTACTGTCCAGAATAGTCTGACAATTGAAACATATAATTATCTAGCAAACGTAAAAGCAGTACATTTATTGTCATATCCATTTATATTATATACCTATTCATAAGTGCAAGCAAATACAGACCCAACAATCTTTTTTCCGTTTCAGATGGTTCGTATCAAATGATGACGTCACGGTGTTTATGCAATACAATCTATTTATATAAAGAAGCAGTTCGCGTGACATTTCAGAATTCCCGGTTTCGATGTTATTTTTAAAAAATGTTTAAACAAAGTGTTGATAAACATTAAACAAAACATTTCCATTTAAAGCATGAATAACCCACAACACTCACTTCTTATATTTTCCTCCCAATGATACAGCTTAAAACAGTTCAATTTATACCGTTTAACGCTTAAATGAACGTTATTTGCAAAAGGCTACTTCTAAATCGAACCTGTAAAAATAAAGAACAAATCAGTACGTCATCAATATAAATAATGACGTAATTATTGGTGGTCACATGACTTCCAAAATTAGTTTCAGATTACATATACATGTACGCGTAAGGATAAGTTTCAAGATACACGTATGCATATAGATATATTTGGTTGAACAACATATAGATCTTGACCCAAACAGTTTAGGTATATAATGAAAGGAATATGACCAGTGTTTGATCTGCGGTCTTGTGTGAACTTAATTTCAATACCAACTCGAACTGATAAAAGAAACACTGTGGAGATATTCCGTTTGTATCATAATGACAAATCGGGTTGTCTGCAGTGTAACATTGGATGACACTGGTCAATTTTAGAGCTTTAGTAAACTAACACAAACAGGTAACGTTTTGAAATATTGAGTATTGCACTGCCATTCTTTACAAAGCAAACATGTGTAAACATTTTGAATTCGTTTATGACGCTGCGTATAATGACTTCTGAATTCGAACTTTCTCAATAATGATTATGAAGCATAAAACCGCCAACAATGTAAATTTTGAGCAATGAATTCAGACCAAACGTTTAAACAGACGATAGTTGCAATGGATTGGTTGTCACTTAAACTCTCAATGACGCCATAAATAGCGTTTGCAAACAGTTGAGGTCCTAATCAGACGCAGCAACGCGGCGTCTGATCAGGACCTAAACTGTTTGACATTTTTATCGATTTTCATTAGTCTTACTATCTTTAATCAAAACGTGTATTGCAGACAACAATACATAAGGAAACGGCATTAAAGGGGTCAGGGGTACACATCGCCCGAAAAGTGTGATCATGAAAGAGTTATAACGCAATGTATTACCAATTTTCTCAATGTAAAACTGGCATAGAATAGTGCAACTTCAAATAGCCCTTTGGCCTTGTTTGCAGTGTAACGATGTCATCGGTGTAATAAATAGTTGATCGGGATAATACCGTCATTCCAATGGTAAAAGTATATCGTGCCGTTGCGACAACCATCCAGTTAAATATAGATAAAACAATATGGAAAAATGTGTCAAAGTGTATTTCCATAGTTAAAGTCATGTGGTCTAAAATTAAAGACGTTAATATTTAGCGCACATAATTATGAAATATATCAGGATGTCTATCCACGGCCATTGAGCGTTGTGAACATTATTTAGTCGACAATAACTTATTTAAATATGTGTTAGATCAGCGAATAGAAATGCAGGGTA
Source organism: Gari tellinella (assembly GCA_922989275.2). Lineage (NCBI taxonomy): Eukaryota > Metazoa > Mollusca > Bivalvia > Cardiida > Psammobiidae > Gari > Gari tellinella. The sequence continues at coordinate 80,088,185 of OV277867.1, read as the reverse complement.
GTTACAATACATGTGAGCTATAGCACATCGGTTTCAAAAGATTCAGTGTGTTTTTAGTGGGACCAATTTACCCACGATGATCTTTATAACAATATTGTAGTCCGAGCTTACTGGGAATCTACCCAATATATAGATACAGTTTATGTGGCAAGGTATTCCAACAGTAACATGTAACTAACAGCCTGTTGTTTAGAGCTAATCATGACATATCCGTGTTTATTGAATACAGCTTAAAAGAGATATTTAACTTGAGTTAAACTATTGTTTATATATAATATATACTCTTAATTATATAATAAGCTCTGAACCTGATTGTAACAGTGCATAGAACAGTTTGTGTATGTACGACACTTATAGTTAAGTAGATGTACTAGTATGTTCAGTTTCTATTGGATTAAAACTGCTGAACACTCGTAGTCACGGTTATATCTTGACAAGGACATAAGCATTACGGATATATAGTTTTACTTTTACAACAAGTCTATAATGAACTAGGCAGTTCCATAAAACAAGCGTGAAATTGGTAATTATCTGATATAGCGTATTGATTTAACTTAAAATTTCCATAAAATATAACTTTCTACAATGCTTTAACATTATTTAGTACGACTACAATTATGTTGGTGTGATATGAAGGTGATAACGATCGGCTTTATTACTGTCTACCTTTCCATTAGAGATTGTCATTTTAAACGCTGTTTCAATGATTTCTCGTTTTTTGTTGCATTGCTGCCGTACTTAGAATCAATTTCCGAACATTGAATAGTTTTAACTAAAACCACATTCACAAACTAATGCATAAGCAATTTTTGAAATGACGACAATGGAATAAAAGGATAAACAGAAAAACAGTAACTTAAATGTTTGAGAAATTGACTAAACAAATTCTAAAGCTAGTTTATTTAACAGCTATATAATTTGGAAAGGAACGCCTGAATAATGACACTCATTTCCAAGCAACTTTTAAATAACACACATATTCCTGTATTTTTTAACGTTTATTTTGTAATAACCTACATATACTTCCCAAGAACTATAGTTGTTACAGTGTCGTCCAACTATGTCTTAGTTATGTACAATACCCACTTAAAAGGCCAGAGTTTGATTTTACTGACCTACTGCTCGCTCTATCCGATACCTTTAAGCCGTTCTAAAACATATCAGATAACCATGGAAATTCTGTACATTGATATAATTTCAATTCTAATAGATCCTTTAGTTATGGTATCAATTCTTAACCATTGCAGTTATTGCCATTCTGCTATGTGACAATTGTTACAGGTATGGTTATATTAATTACTGCTTACAACTCATTAGTATACAAGTATAGTATTTCTGTTGAATACTTAAAGTACTGCTAATGCAAGTTATAAACTGACAGTCAGTGTGTTACTTTATGTTGGTTTTTGCTTTTTGGGTTGACTCTTTTCTAAGACACGTATGTTAAACTAGTTGGTCCATAATGATATGACCTATTTCACCATTGTTTATATGGCTTACATAATATTAGTGTTACTGCAATATCTATTCTCGCAAAATGAATACAGAGTACAGCGTGGATAAAATACGTACTGTAAAGAAAAGAAAATTTGTCACCTTCTAGAACTTATAAAAATCCGAATAAGAGGAGATCCTTTGAAAGCACAGAAAACAAAGCAAATACTGAAAATTGCAGACTCGGTTTAATTGAGTCTGTTCATGAGCAATACTGAAATGTGCAACAGTGCTCACGCCCCCCTAGCACCGGCTAAAGCGGAATTCAACCTTCAACTGTAAATGCGCAGAAATAAATGATTCCAAAGGACCAGAAAGTATAACAACACTGAGAATGAAGTACGGGGCGACTTTTTACAGCCGCCACACAAGCACTTAACATCTGCTGATGTGAATTATATAAATCTGAATAAGAGGAGATCCTTTGAAAGCACAGAAAACAAAGCAAATACTGAAAATTGCAGACTCGGTTTAATTGAGTCTGTTCATGAGCAATACTGAAATGTGCAACAGTGCTCACGCCCCCTAGCACCGGCTTAAGCGGAATTCAACCTTCAACTGTAAATGCAGTTTCATCGCCATTTTATTGACAGTTGTATATCACATTTGCTACTTTATGTTAGTTTTGTTTTAGCTTTAGAACGCTATTTGGATACAATTCCGAGAATCTCGTCTGAATGAGGTATTCGGATTACACTGTCTTACCAAATACACGTGTATTTAATAGTTAAAACAAGGTTGTGTTTTATTTATTCATTTTTAAAACACGGATATTTCCGATTTCAGAGGATTTCAGGCACCTACTCAACTGTATATCACCTACATTAACAATATGTTACTCTTACGTTTAAAGTAATTTGACGTTATCGATACGAGTGTAAAAACGTTTGGATCTTTTCTTTTTAAATTCAGCGTTATGCGACGTCTTGTTAATAGTCAAAGTGTTTTAAAAGTCGCCCAAGACACAAATGGTGGCGATAAGATAAAATTGATTCATTCAAATAAATTGTAATGGTCAAACTGTTACATGACTAAATATGGGCATCCGTGACCTGGTGGTATAGTCAATATAAATGACAATCACTAAGCTCATCACCGCTGATTGTTCGAGTCCCGGTATTGGCATTTCGTATCATTCATGTTGGAAAGATTTCCAGCTCGCTTGCGGAAGGTCGGTAGTTCAGTTGCCGAGTTTTGCCAAACCAGTACATAAAGGACTTCTAGGGTATTCCTCCACCTGTATTTATAACCGGACATCATCATGTGACTGAACTACTGTTAAGCCACGAAACCTCATAACAAATCCAAACATTGCTTAACAGCGGAATTATAGCGCTATTTACAGCAATCAAATTTTAACAGGAAAGAAAGGTTAACAGATCCTTTTTTAGTATTTTGTCGCGATGCAGCTGTGTCAAAATGACAGTACACCTTCTATTTGGTCGACACATAAGCTTGTAATATCTATACTTGCCACCCGTTACTATTCGTTTATAAAATCATTTAATATTTAGTCTATGTTTTCTTTTCATCTGGTTATTAGCAACTGCCGTCACTGACAACGTAGAACGTACGGCATACACACACTAAGTCTCGCAACAATTTGATTAGGCAGCATCCATGTGTGCATAGGGCCGTCGATTTTTAAAACAAAATATTGGTCGATGCAATAATGCTAAATTTAATTGCTGTATTCTGAAATCTTGCAGAAGAAACAGATGTATTCCGTTGCTATAATTGCATTAAACTATCAGCTGTAACACAAAGCAAGAATGATATCCGGTTAGTTTCAATGTTTATTAGTGAGAAGGTAATATGATTATTGCAACATTTTTATCAAGAGCCAATACAAGATATTTATAAATTGTTCTTTAAAAAGGAAAGGCTTTCTCGATTATAATTGACATGTCTAATCTGAATCCATACTATTTGCAAATGTTACCGAAGCAAAGTTCAGCAAAATAAGGATTAATGAATAAAGGGACAGTATTCATGTGGGGTCTGAATTGGATCCAAACTGTTTGATACTCATATTCAAATTTTCTTCAGTTTAAAAAAACCACAAAACTATTTATGATCATTTTTTCAGACGTTTTATTTGAGACAGACGACAAGTTACCATGATAGGGATTACACAAACAAATTGAAGTGCGATCTAGTAAGGCGCAACTGCCATTTGATAGTCAACCATGTGCACTTTGGCTACTCGATAAAATGTCCAGAACATTATAGACTATGGCTCTTTAATGTAGAATAAGAAGGCAATCAATGCAAAACATACCAAAAGAGATTTGTCATGCATTAAACAACCACCTGTTTAATAAACTGTTTGTCTTTGTATAACAGGTTTAAATGTGACGATGTATTGACGGGGCGTGTTAACAACATGATATTATATGCGCCAGTTACGTACTGAAAGCAGGGTACCATACCGATAAGGCGCGCGACGTCATGCCGCTGTAGACTGATTGGTTGTCTGTCTTACCCATAATCGCTCGCATAATGTTTGGGAAATCCCATACCCTATGACACGCACACAATATTTTAATAATTGAAAGAATAATCCAAAGATAGGCAAGTCGCCGTGGCGACACACACATGAATTACACTTGCTTTCTCTAAATAAAGAACAAATGCAAATTTTCTAAAATGTAAAAACAACACAACACAAACAATTCCTGGAACGGCCAACCAATACGAGCAAAATTAGTTAAGGTAAATGTAATAAGATAACATTGCATTTTAAAGGCGCTTGTATGAGATGTGACCGTACTCTACATATCCTCTGATCGGTAAAAATAAATACGTGTTTTTATTGCAGTGTGTTTTATCGATTAGGCAAACATATATCTTATAAGAACGTTATATATTCGATATTTACATGTGTACCTGTGTCGAGGTAAGCAAATTGGTTTAAATCGATGTCAAGATATCTTATTTTACTGTTAAGTACTATAATTGTACTAGTTACATGTGCTAAAGACATGTTGCAACTAACCATATACTAGTAGTAGACCAATACTATGAGGTTATTTACAGTTTTGAATACAATACTGAATTGTATTGGTCGGGTACACAGCAGTCATAATCTATATTTGGACGAGTGGAAAGCCGAGTCCAAATATGCATTATGATTGTTGTGTACGAGTCCATGTGAATTTAGTATTGTAGCTACTCAACTATGTTAAATGACCTCTTTATTTCACACCATAAAATTATAAAGATGCTGTCAGGTTCAAATTGTTCTCGATTTGGTTTCCTGATTTTCACATAGAATATTAGATCTTAAGACTCTGGTTGAGTAGATAAGGTTGATTATTCTCCATTTGTCGGTTTTCGCCCGATAAATTGTCCTTTACCCGCCAACAGAATATGTTCATTTCAGCTTCCGTTTTTTTCAGTTGTAGTGTTTTGCAGCATTTCTTTTTAAACAATTCTAAATCGTGTAAAAACAAAATAAAATAATTAAATTGCTCATTTGTCAATATGATGACGTCGTAATAATGACGTTAAACATTTGAAATAACACGCAAGTGTTAGTGACGTTGAATAAACGTTACACTCTTTGATTGTATGGCTGAATGCTTGAAACGAAATTCGATTGACAATTTGCCAAGTTTTAAGATAATTTTAAAATATTTATTTTCCTTATTTAACAACATTTTACTCGGCATTTTGCACTCTGGAAGACATCAGGGTGTTCTCAAGGAAACACTAAGTAAAGTGTTGGAAAAGTTACCCAGTACAATACAAAAAAAGATTGACTCTAGATAGATTCCAAAATAAAACAAGTATGGCTTTTTGGAATCACCATTTTACAATTTTAGTACAATGCTGGTTTTCCTGTTTCGTCACGTGGTGGAAAGATGGGCTTCCAATTGGTTCAATCTATATAGGTGGAAACTAAATATCTATAGTATACCCTTAAATTAAGCTTTAGAATGAGAACAAAGTAATCAAACAAACCCCAAGACATTTCCAACTTTCTTAAGCACTTATCATAACAATACAAACGAGAGCTACCATTTGAATCGTATGTGTGAACGTCAACACATGCAGCTGTGACCGGAACCCTCCTGTACGCATATGAAACATAGACTGACTTCCCATGGCATGCCAGAAAACCTAACCTTTCCACATGCCATGCCTGAGAAAGCTTCTTCGCATAAGATGACAGGACAAAATACCAGACAAAGACGTTCTAACTAGGGCTAACCTCCCATCGGTACACACAATGCTTCAACGCTTCCAAACTCGCTGGGCTGGTCATCTTTGCATCATGCCATACCTCAGCATACCTAAGCAATTGTTCTATAGAAAATTGTCAGAAGGGAAGAGACTAGTTTGAGGACAGAGGAAACGCTTTAAAGACACCATTAAGTGCTCACTGAAGCTTCTTAGCATCCCAAAAGACATATGGGAGTCACCTGCAATGATCAGGTCGTCCTAGAGGAGTTCAATAGCTGCTGGGCGAAAGGCAGCTGAGAAAGCTCATATGGAAGCCTCTCGGAGGAAACATGTCAGCCGTAAACTGAGGGCTGACATTACCCCTACAACTGAGTCAATGCACATATGTTCCATTTGTGGCAAAGAGTTTTGTGCACGCATAGGTCTGACGAGCAACATTCGGTCACATGGTAGCTTGCAAATAAATACGAAAGTCTCAAGCAAGAAACGCAACGCAAACAATACACGCACCTCTCAAGCAGAACACACACACAGTCATACCATAGCAAACACACACACACACACACGCAATACCATTCCTTCATCTACACACTAAATAGAAAACAACACGCAATACAAAAATAAAGCAAAGTGAATATAGGAGCCCGCCTTGGTACGGTCAGTAGCAATCAATAATTAATAATAAACTAACCATTAACAACCACTTGGGGGGGGGGGAGTAAACCTGGGTTTTAATGGCGCCCAATCTCCTATATTCACATATAAAGACGAACAGTGTACATAAAGTATAAACCCTGTTCCACAACCTTACAATCAAAAAGACCGCCAACACAGTAAGTAAATACATGTAAAACATCTAACAAAAAAAATATGACAAGATTATTAGTAACACGGGAAAGAATAAAACATTCAAGCCCGTGTTAAAAATAACCAACTATGGCAACGGTCAAATTGTACTCAAGCGACTAGTCTGTAGTCACGAGTAACTGTAAGACATGGAATGGTTCAGGGTACGACAGAGAGGGAGAGAAAAAACAAAGCACGAAACTCCGACATAACTCTCCCGGTTAAGGACGGCTTTAGAGATACATCATCGTGTAGTGCTCAGCCTTGTCTGTCGTTGCACAACCAAAGAGGAAAGCATAGTTATCAATTGTAGATTGATCGATAACCAAACGTGAAGTGCGCAGCAATATAGTTGGATCATAATCTTTTTTGAGGAAAAATCTAATACGTTTCACAAACAGGTTTTGAAAAAAAATATGTCCAAGAATCTTACGAAGTCTGTAAATCACATCACCATAAAACTCCGGATGTGAAATACCTTGCCGCAAAAAAGACGTTAAGTTACATTTATACTTGTTAATGAGAGGAAGATTTTTATAAAAGAATTTAGAAAATGTTTTACGAAGTTTATGAAATTTGTACCCCTGTTTAAGAAACTTTTCAGTAATAGTTTTATTACGAGTGTGGAAGTCCTCAACAGAGGTACAGGCCCTAGCAAAACTAATAAGTTGTGAAATATAAACCCCGTTAGATGTAGAACGGGGAACATCGCCATCTTGATGAGGATAATTTACAGTACTGAAATCAAGATCATCTCGTTTATCGTAAATCTTAGAAGAAACAATTCCGTTATTTTGCACGGTCATCTTCACCTAGCGATGCCAAACATCATCATGTGTTTACTTGAACAACCATCAGGTTGTTCGGAATATTTTTCTCCATAGTTTTTACACACCTACTGAAATCAACACAGATGTATAAAGTCTGAATTTTGTACAATTGGTAAAGCAGAAATATGAAAAACATTGATCTGATACCTTCAGTAATGTTCCCAAACGTTGCACATGGTGTGAATTTGCCATGAATAAGAATGATGTATTTCTGTTTAAGCAGTGAACGCGAAAACATGAAAGCATCATTCAATTAAGTGTATTAAACTATGGATCGAATTATCGTCGGATAAACGGAATATAACTTTGATATTGTTTTGTAATGTTGTAAATAGAAATAGAATGATAACAACTTTTATATTCTGTAAATATTAGATTTGCTTTGAAATTGATTTAAATCTGTCTCACAAACCTTTGATATAATTATTACCTTTCCGATAAACACATTTGCGATGTCTGCAGATAAAACGTCTTGTTTAATTGATGTGTTTGAAAACGGATGGATGTTTACGGAGTTTACAGAGTTATCTGGTTGTGTCGTGCCCTAGTCGTGTCGGTCAAAAGTTCTAGTCGTCTAAATAATTGATGGTTTTGTTCCCAGCTAGAAAGGTTTGTCTTAAAAATACGATATTTTTAACCCGACGAAAATGTCTAGTTCTACATGCCTGAACGGTGCATAATGTTATCTTTTAACATATATATCATGTTCATATCTTGAAGTGCCCCTGTAATATTTTTCATCGAAAGCAACGAAAGAAGATGCAAGATGATTTTAACATATTTTCAGTATAGAAATGAAATACATATAAGAACCGTATTTCTAAGAAAAAGAGTCAAGAGTCAAGCGAAAAAAGGACAGAAAATGATCGGCAAATTCCATGAATCGCGCTTGCCGATCATTGTCTGTCGTTTACTTCGCTTAAACGCCGATAGGATTCAGTTCATTTCTTATATTTACATTATATTTGCTGTAATTTCTAGTATTAAATGAACATTTTATTAGTAGGCATGTGTGTTTAATCCATATTAGAGGTTGTTAACACTATTAATGTGTTCCCTGGAAGAAAATCCAAAACGGCATTACTGAAGCAACACACCAAAATGATTCGCGGATAGCAGACCCATGCGTCCCGTCTCCTCTGCGAAAAGGTTTACTCAAGTCCCAGCAAAGAGAAATTGCGTTTATACAAATTAAACGTCACTTTGTTCAATGGCATTGAATGGGATGAATGTAAATATTTGATATTTAGGTACCTTCCGGGATAGTGTTGGTTTCTTTATATCAAAATACTACGGCAAACGTGTAATAATTCATACGAAACCGAAATGCAATTCTTTCAATTGTAGTAGGTTTTATGGAATCATAAAATTTGAATTGGTAAATATATAAACAATATCTGAAATTTACGTACATTTTCTAAAACGACTGTATATGTTTTTGTCTAACAATTTAAGCAACATATAGTTTTCTTGTTTCTTTTTATCTAATTAAATCCATCCCAATTAAATGTTGATAATAAGGTTAACTTATGACTTTAAAACATCCTTAAGTTAAACGTTTGTAATGTTTTACTTCTCGAATTCAATATATTTGAACGCGACTCGTGCTACACGACAAAGGGAGCAGATAACGTATAACCAATGTAATCAAATTATTTGCAATATACTTAGTATTTCACGCATATGTATGTACATGTTTATATATTTATTTTTGAATTGATTGAGCTAAGATATCCTTTGTTCAATGTAACACGCATATATAATTGATCTATCCGTTTTAGAAATAACTAGGATTTTATACATGCATGTAGATAGTTAAAGAACTGACCAGTCGTTTGCCAAAAGCGTTTAATTTATCGTTATTAATTGTGATGCATGAAGCAATTTCAGTTGCAATTAAATATAAATATCACTTTTACTATATAAGGCCTAGCGAGTTGTTTGCACATGCATGCATCACCATTATTCTCTTCTTTTCAGCAAATATCAAAGCCAGACTATGCAAATATTTGCAACCAGTAATTTGATCATTTATATTACTGATAAAACACAATTCCAAAGGATATTAAATTAATGTATTTGATATTCGTCTGTTTCAAATATAGTGTATGCTTTTGAATTATCTTAAAGAGACACGCGCATTTAATTATTGAAGATAATAGTAGAAATAATGAAGAATGGCTTTTAATAATGCTAGCCGTTCAATTTAAAATGTTCGTGCGGCAAACGAGAATAAACTAAATCGTGAGCGAACAGTGTTATATTTTGTATATTTATAGTGAGGATAATTTCCAATGGAATCAATATTACCAGAAATATAAGACACTTGCAACAGCAATATCATTATGAAACCTGATCAACTTGAAATGAAAAACACGCGTCCACGTAATTCCAATTTTTCGAAGAACAACTATTTATCAGATTATGGTCCGAATTCGACTGTGGATTATGGTCCGAATTCGACTGTGGAGTCGAATATGTCATGCTTTATTAATGAGTTTGTAATGCTACATTTCCATGATACCTCTCTTAATATTGTCAAATACCCCAGAGGAAAAACAGCCTTTCATGTCTGTATATTACAATTTCAGGCATTAATTTCGTTATCGCAGGCTACAAGCGCTACCGCAGACAATCCCAACCAATGACTTTTTAGGCATACTCAAACTGTTTTAGTGTTTACCGCATAGTCTGTATGATGTCGGAATTGAATATTCGACAGTATTCATGCATGTTTCAAACTGATACAAAGTGCATAATTACATGCGTAGTTATTTAGACAAAAAAGCCGACGCATGTCACATTTTCAACGATTTACGTTATATGCCCTAGAAAACAAATATAATGTTTATTCAATGTCGATACAACGATCCTGATATTTGATATTTCTGTATCTCAATCTGTGTTAATTATCTTTACATACGTCGAGGTACCAATCGGCTATAAACAATATAGTGGCATGCGGTTCTCATATAAATATGCTATTCAAAACTAGTTGCTGCAACTAAGCATGCAGCGTGACGCATTGACATACAAATAACTTACACACACTTCGTTTATCATGGTTGTTTATGACATTTAAAATACAGCTCTCCCTCTCTACAACGACCCTTCCAACAAAGACTCTCTCCAACGACCCTTGTCACAGTTCCCTGAACAGGACACTTACGTCTAACGCTTTAAATGCTGCAATATCGTCTGCTCAAAATCGGCGTCTGATTTTTTCTCACAGTTACATATAAGTGGACATTTTGATAAAATAATTGTATTGGCGATTTGCAAACATCTTGTATCCAGATCAGACGTCGCATTACGCTGCGTCAGGTCTGGATTCAAGCTTTTTGCAAATGTAAGCCAAGTCCTAAATGTCCCTCCCTCAAACGACTCCCTCCAAAGAACACACTATATGTGTCTCAAATGTTGTGTCGTTGTAGAGAGGGAGCATTGTATAGATATAATTGATGCACGTGAGCAATTTTACACTCTTCAACCATTTCTATAAAATAAACGCACATGTAAATGTTTCAGATAGTTTTATGCATTTGTATACGTTTGATTTAAAAACTTGATAAGTAAAGCATGAATTAAGGAGACCTAAGTTTTGTTTACACAATCTTATACGTAGTGATACAATTGGACAAGTTTAACTATTTCACTATCAATTATGTCAAAAAGCCCGTTTACAAACGGTTAAGATCCTGATCAGACGCTGCGTAACGCGGCTTTTATTAAAACCTGTTTGACACTCTTTTTGAAATATATTCAGTCATACTGTCTTAAATTTAACTTTGATACGATATTGCAGACAACGGTATGGAAGCAGACTACAATATGGCTACGAAAGGTTAAACATCTTATGATAAATTTGATCATGAAAGGTTTAAGTACGGTTCTGTTCTTTCCTAAGTAGAAGTGCAGGGATAGCTTCCTATACTCTGATAGTTAACAGATTAACCCTCATCCGGACCTTTGGGGTCCATTGGGCCCCAGCGGCTTTATTTTTGCTAGAAAAACATATTAAGCCTAATGACGCTTATGACGTTTTTAGACTTTGTTCCTATTGCTATTTGTGACATTTGTGTGAAACACGTACTAAATAGGTCAATTCGCGTAGATTTTATTTTCAAAACACGGCTGGGGTCCAGCCGGACCCCAGAATTATACAGATTAGTAAAATGTATTTCAGGCCATTTTAAAACCGTCCCTTGTTGTTTACTACTACAATAATGGCATTTATTGAATACTAGATAACCCCAACAGTATTGTTCCTCAATTGCACATATCAAAATTCATCTTTCACGATCTTGTGATTGAGTTATTTCCCTTGGATATTAAAACCCCAGAGCTCAGACCGCGAGTTCAAGGGATTGACACTGTATGGTACGAATACAATTCTATCTGACCTCAAACTATGCAAATGATTTCAAGATTCAAATACGTGTACTGTATTCTTTTTGTCCTTTTGGGAAGTTTCCATAGCAGTCATGGGCCAATATTGGTGACCTTCACTTTGCTCTTGACCCTATTGAACGTTGGCCAACGAGGTCTGGTCGGTCGGTATTTAAGGCGCCTATTTCAATACTTCATTGCCATATTTCAGTATATCATATTCAACTATACTATGCCAAACTTCCAACGCAACACCCCGGATATTCCAATTTCTTCCAATGTTAAACATGTCTTTAGTTAGTCTGGTCAATTCTGTAATGTGTGAATATCCTTAATAGATTTTTTCTGCAAATCATAGAGTGATCAATGGACAATACTCTTGGTAAACAAAAACAGATGGATTGGCATTTGGTCCTAAAAATATGGAATGTTTTATAACAAGTTTTCAGAAATCTCATTCCAGTGCATTTTCAATGGGGAATGTTAACCAGAAATTAGCGATACGTTTAGATAGATGGTTATTATTCGTCAGAAGTGTCAATGAAAATTCGTTGCCAATATGATCAACTTTGAGGACAGTACATCAATTTAAAATTACAAATATAAACATTTAATAATTTTGTGTCAATTTTTCCATCGATTTAAAACACCCGCTCTGATATGAAAATAGTAGGGAACTCTGAGGTGTTGCATTGGCAGTTTGGCATAGTATATATAGCTACAGGGGAAGAAAAACTTACAACAGACAAACATGCTCCAATTAGGATGTATGGCACACGCTAGTTCAGCAGTGGATTAACCTAATGTTTGATATAATTTCATGTTATTTCATTCATGAATCAAAATTATTGTAATATATGATGATCGCAGGAAACATCAAATCATAGTTCATTACAGTGGTACAAAATTCTGGTGTAGACCATTGACCAAAACGGACCGTGGTTACACCTGTTACTGCGTCTAGGATGATGTGAAGCAGACATAGTTATGAGTAGTACTTAAGACATGGTATTAAGCAATTGATATTCAAAACTCTTATATTTTCACCATTTGAAGTTATGTGTGTGTTACTTTCATTACATGTGTTTACTATACTTAGTTTTATCACATATAATTGACATGCCACTGTCTCTGTGTCAGCGTCATGTATCCTGCATGGAGCTAAGACATGCACAGTAACATGTCAAACAATTTGGACAACTAGTGCCATGACAAAATTGGAATCAGAAACAAAGCTTAACAAATTGACGTTATTGATCAGCTGGGAAGCTGTTTTGGTTAAATAAAATTATGTTCCATTAATAAGGTTTTTAAATCAGTCGTGGTTTAATAATGTATAGTAACCCATGTTAATATGCATACATATTTAATTGGGGTCGACTGGACCCCAACCATACATTTGTCATTTTCTTCCAAATATTTGCATAGTTCTGTAAAAGATACACCATTTATGTAACAAAAGGTATATCTAGTCATGAATATGTCCACATGTCCCCATCTGTACATTTTCTGCACAGCTTATTAGATAAAATTCGATTTTACAGCAAAAAACTTAGTTTTTGTGTTACTATGGTCACTGGTTGCCATGGTAACAGTAAAATCAACCTTTCGGTTTTATCACTATCATATATCATAAACACACCAATTTATAATGCGGCATCATTTATGTCACAAATGCCTATCTTGACTTAGAAAAAAAACAAAAATGCACAATGGGGTCCAATGGACTCCAAAAGTCTCAAAACGGAAGTTTTTGCAAGGTCCGGATGAGAGTTAAAAGTACAGTAAAATCCCCCAAATCTGAGCGTTACATTAACATGCGTTAACAATTGTCCTGCTGTTAACGTATATTAGCGCCTTCTTGGGAACAGTGTTTACCAAGATCATTATGTGTCTGATCATGGTCTGCACTGTTGTCTTATATGTTCTATCAACTTTGAGTTTGTCTTCATTCATAGGAAACAGTATCGTTATTTTACAATGTAATAAGTCCGATGTTTATAGCGGATTGAATTTTAGATATAACTAATCAATAGGTAAAAGGTTAAGTATCTATTTATCTTTTACTATGCAAAACCCCTTTGAGGATAATGTTACGTGCCTATTGCCATTCAAGGACTATTTGAATCAATATCGAACACAGAATGTTCCAGTGTGCTATTTTAACACAATATGTAGAAGCCCGTTTAACGGGTTACGCCATTGTAAAAAAGACATAATTAAAATTGTTTCCGTATCATTGAAAGTTGGTTTGTAATGACTTGCTTTAAATTTAATTATGTAATGTTGCAATTTATCGTACAGCAGCAACTTACAATATTGTTTCCGTAAAACAATTTTAGATACTAGATCTAGTAGTGCCTTACTAAGTATTCAGCAGATGCAACTGTCTCACTTGCAAAAACTATTACATCAATGTGAATCCTAGAACAGTATGCCATTGACAAACAGCCCCCTTATGATATGCAGACCTAATGAAATTATTGATGCATTAACAACTTTTCCCAAGCCTGCTTACGCTGTATGGTTTTCACTCCACTTTACGCAATCAATAATTGTTTTACTATCATTATGAAATGAGTGTTAGAGATTCCACAATTATTACACCTAATGCTTTCACTGCTGCATTAGCATCTGCTTCTCGTCTGATTTTGATCTCCCAAATTTACATTTTGGACATTTTGAAGAAACATTAAGACGAGTGACTAACAGTCTTAACCCAGATCAGACGCTGAGTCTGATCTAGGTTCAAACTATTTGCAAAATGTAATCCTATAAGGGCATTGACTTTTCCTCCGTAAAACAACTCGAATCCGAACAACAAACATACTCCTTGTTTGGTGTTGTTGTCGAAAGGGAGCAGTGTAACTATAAATCCACTGGCTAACCACAAAATCGATACTTGCGTGTAAGCAATGATGATCATTGTCCAACGTCGCTTAACCTTTTAACTATCAATCGCGCTTTAAAGCGCGTTTGCAAACAGTTTAGATCGTGATCAAAGGTCGTGTCACGTGGCGTGTGATAAGATCCAACATATTTGACACTCGTTTTGAAAAAGAATTCAGCCATTCTGTCTTTAATTTAACTTTGAAACGACATTGCAGACAACAAAATTGAAGCAGACGACAATTAAATGGTGACGGGGTAAATATCTCACGACAATGTTGGAAGTGAAAGAGTAAACTGCTTCACACTCTTCAACATTTTAACAAAATACCTAAAGATTAACTTTGAGATATTAAAGAAGACGGTAATTGTTTAAAAATTATGAAGGACGGGGGGATGTTTGAAAAGTCAATTATAAAATTGTAAATACCTATTTATTTCTCCATCTAATCCTGTATTGTGTCATCTTGGAAAGACAATTCCAATGAGATGTCATAAGACGGGATTAGATGGAGAAATGAATAATAATTTACAATGTTATAATCTGACTTTCGACCGTTTTTGTCGTAAGACATTTGGTAAAATGGGCACCAGGGCAATGAAAGGCTAAATCGTGTCCGTCTAAAATATGTAACTTCTGTGTCAAGAAACGAAGTTTCTGCCAGCATAGGCATACTAAAAACAGAGTGTCGAGCAAAGCGTCGAGCAAGTCTGCCTCTCATCAATAAATAGAGGATATTGAATGAGTGTGTGTTCAGTCGTGAATTTATTGAACGAGTTGGATAAAATCATATGTTGCGAACCTTGGCGAGCAACATATCATTTTATCCAACGAGTTCAATAAATTCACGACTGAACACACACGAATTTGATATCCTATTTATCACATAAACACCAAAATGACACGAAAATCCGAACGGTCTTACTTTCACTTTTGCTCTCGGCTCTTAGGAAACGATTCGTCATAGGCGTTATTCGGTTGTATTCATCCGTAATGAAAAAACCTATCAAACTAAAATAAAAAAAATCAACATCAATGTGCTGTGAAAAGACTTCTCTGATACCATATTCAATTTTAAATTAATATTTAATTTAAAAATTTCTGTAATTGACTAAATATGATCAGTTGACATTTAGAATCTAGTTTCGTTTTCAAAATAACGTCGTTAGAGCAACATGACGTCATTATCATTGTAACGTCTGAATTTGAAAAACAGTCTGAATCACTGTTAATACTAGAGCTCTATGCAGCCTGATTTGCAGCCTGAGTTTGCGGGACTGCTCGGAATAATGTTTCTAGGACACTTGGGAATGTTTCAATACCTAGTGGTGATCTAAGTTTGTCTAGATTCTCTTTACTGATTTACAGTCGGCGTAGTAGTACAGTATTTTGGTGATTCGAAAATTAGTATAAAATATATGCCCAGTGGGCCATACGATTTTTACGGCCCTCTATATTTTGCACGTTTATGTGATAAATGTATTTATCACATAAACGTGCAAAATATAGAGGGCCGTAAAAATACTGTACTACATGTACTACGCCGACTGTAAATCAGTAAAGAGAATCTAGACAAACTTAGATCACCATTAGGTATAGAAACATTCCCAAGTATCCTAGAAACATTATTCCGAGCAGTCCCGAAAACTCAGACGGCAAATCAGGCTGCATAGAGCTCTAGTATTAACAGTGATTCAGACTGTTTTTCAAATTCAGACGTTACAATGATAATGACGTCATGTTGCTCTAACGACGTTATTTTGAAAACGAAACTAGATTCTAAATGTCAACTGATCAATTTTAGTCAGTTACAACAAATTTTAAATTAAATATTAATTTAAAATTGAATATGGTATCAGAGAAGTCTTTTCACAGCACATTGATGTTGATTTTTTTATTTTAGTTTGATAGGTGTTTTTCATTATGGATGAACACAACCGAATAACGCCTATGACGAATCGTTTCCTAAGGGCCGAGGGCAAAAGTGAAAGTAAGACCGTTGGGATTTTTGTGTCATTTTGGTGTTTATGTGATAAATAGGATATCAAATTCGTGTGTATTCAGTCGTGAATTTATTGAACTCGTTGGATAAAATGATATGTTGCTCGCCAAGGCTCGCAACATATGATTTTATCCAACTCGTTCAATAAATTCACGACTGAACACACATTCATTCAATATCCTCTATATACTGATAAACATGTCTAAATCTAAATGTATATTTGCTGCGTTTTATTGCGTTTTGTTTCAGCTGAATAGCCTTGCTAGCGATTTATTTTTGTGAATGGGAGTAGATGTCGTTCGCTGATGCATCTTCAATGGAGAACCTTCCACAAGTCCATATCAAATTCCAACAAAATGCTTACAACACGCAGGGGAATATGATATATAATAGTGTATAATTATTTGGAATAGAAGTGCTTTGTCGACTACTTTGAACTATACATAAATACTAAAATCCCATAAACTGTAACGTACATCAAAGAGAGAAGAAACAGGTCGCTATCTAAACATTAATGGATTTACTTGATAGATAAATATAAGTCTCGCAGACTTTTCATATTCACTATGACAATATGTCTGACATAGTCATTAAGTTTGCATTCGCTTCAAGCTTATCATTAATGGATTCAATTCAAATTTATATATTACATGTACAAGAATGATACTAAAGCATGGTTACATTTACGTTTGCTGTTGAATCATATAACGTACTGACCGCCAATAAAATATCCGATTGACAAATTACGTACACACTCTCTATAAACTCTAGATATATATCAATTCTGACAACATGTATGTTTCATCAATTTGATTAAGAGTTGTTCGTGTTTCTTAAACTTCCATATTCAATTACTTCAATACCTATACCCTTTTAAGCCCTTAATTTATTCATCCACTGAGGATAATAGTTTCACGTTGTACAGCCTTTAATATGCATCATATAAAATGTTTCTTACCCTTGTAGTTGGTAACTAAAGCATGTTGTTAGATTTGCAGAATGTGCCTTAATGCGCAATTTGCTTTACTTTTATCTTGTGATTTTCTAAGCGGTTATCTGTAATCCAAACTATAAATCGGCTATATGTCAATGCATTTAAAATCAAATTCTAACATGACACGCGTTTTGATCACTATAGAAATAGAACAAGCTCATCGTGGTATACCTGAGACGTTTTACAACGCTAGTCCCTACCCCGCTCCTCCCGCGGTTAACTGACGTGACGTGTTACGAAAAGACCATATACTTTTAACCAGTTATGTTACTGTAATTTCCCAATTGTTCGGTCCTGTTTCATGTTATGTTTGTTCTATGCCAGATGGTGGATCAGTAAATGGATATTGTGTGTTCGAATTCTCTGCTGTACGTGAATATGCTGTTGGGTGTTAGATTCTTGTAAAAGCCACGTGGAAAGTTATTCGGTCGAAAAAATGCATCCGCTGAGGAAATAAGTATGGAACATTTGATTTACTTTCTAATTAATTTCTTTTAATCTTGTCATCATAGGATCGAAATAATCTATGCTCTACCGTTATGAAACGGTATTTTACAACGGCTGGTCGGTGTGATGCGCAGGAATTGACCACTCAGGCCTTCTAACCGTTGTAAAATACCGTTTCACAACGGTAGAGCATAGATTATGTCTTAAATACACGCTACTTACGTTCATTTTCTTCAGGCAATTGTGACTGGTAACGTAACGCAAGTTACTCATTAGTGACCCCCATCTGCATTCCCAGGTTGTAACGTCTGCCTAAAATCCTCTAAACGCAAAAGTATCGTCTATATCTATAGTGTAATTGGCAATATGATTTTCAATCCAGATGTAAGGCTTATTAGACTGAAAAAGTATCGATGTGAGCATTAAACGATTTGGATTGCGTAACGGGGCATGATGAGGATCCACACTGTTTGCAAAGGTACTTCCTGACACTAATGGCAGCAAATGGGTTTATAAAACGAGAAAATCTATCACATATATAGCTGTCTTTGTAAACTCATGAAATGATGATAATGTTAAAGTACTGAACAATTAAAAAAAATCAATATAATTTTGCAGTTTGCATCCGAAATAAAATTTAACAAAAAACATGCATAGCCATACAAGTGACTTCATTGAAGACGTCTAACTAATCACCATAACGTGAAACATATAATTATAATATGTATTTAAATGATTCTAGACAATAAGGTACAAGCAATATGACACACACAATAACAAAATTTAACATTTGCAGTACATAAACGTTAGCGGAAATAGACACTCTAAGAATGTTATTGTTTGACGAATATCTCCCTAATCGTACGTTTTCTTATTGTTTGAATATTAGAAGGAAGGTAAACATTAGGATTAGCCTATGTATTTCCGGGTTCACTTATAGTAGAGGGCATTTAGCGTCAAAAACACAAATAAAGGAACTAATTTGTACAGAAATGATTTCTGTGCCCTCATATGCTACGACATGAACCGAATAACAGAAAAAAAGTCCCAAGAAATCACACGATGCGAAATATGATTTTTGGGGTAAAATGGCTGAAATAATATGTAAAAGCACGATTTTTTGGAATTTCCAAACTGCGATCGTAGAAATCAATATAAAAGCTCGAAATTTACAGGCTAGACAAATATTCATGTAAACTATGGAATGGTACTTGTTAAGATATGTAAAATTTTCAAAAAACTAATTTTTGGGGTGAAATTGTCAAAATATTAAACCAAAATCACAAATTTTGAAGAATTCAAACAGACCGTGACATCTAAAATCAAATAAAGGAAATGGTGCACAGAGTTAATTTATATGTTATAATTTGCTTAAATATGTTCCAAATAACAGACAAAAAGTCTAGGAAAATCTAATAATGAAAACTATGATTTTTTGGTAAAATGGTTGAAATAATAACTGAAATCGCTAATTTTGGGGATTTCCCTGCTGTGATCAAGGATATCGATATAAAAGCTCCAAATCTACAGGTTAGACAAATGTTCATGTCAGCTGTGGAATAGTACTTGTTAAGATAAATAAAATTTCAAAAAACTGATTTTTGGGTTGAAATTGTCAAAATATTAAACCAAAATCCCAAATTTTGAGAATTTCAAACAGACCCTGACTTCAAAAAGGAAATAAAGGAAATGGTGCACAGAGTTGATTTATATGTTATTATTTGCTTAAATATGTTCCAAATGATAGACAAAAAGTCTAGGAAAATCAAACAATGCAAACTATGTTTTTTGGGTAAAATGGTTGAAATAATAACTTAAATCGCTAATTTTGGGGATTTCCCTGCTCTGATCGAGAATATCGATATAAAAGCTCCAAATCTACAGGCTAGACAAATGTTCATGTCAGCTTTAAAATGGTTCTTGTTAAGATAAATAAAATTTTCAAAAAACTGATTTTTGGGGTGAAATTGTAAATTTTTTAAACCAAAATCACAAATTTTGAGGATTTCAAACAGACCCTGACATCAAAAAGGAAATAAAGGAAATGGTGCACAGAGTTGATTTATATGTTATTATTTGCTTAAATATGTACCAAATAACAGACAAAAAGTCTAGGAAAATCAAACTATGCAAAATATGATTTTGGGTAAAATGGTTGAAATAATAACTTAAATCGCTAATTTTTGGGATTTCCCTTCTGTGATCGAGGATATCAATATAAAAGTTCCAAATCTACAGTATGCTCACATATTCATGTCTACCATGGAATGGATCTATGTAGGATGAACACAACTTAAAACAAAAGATTATTGGGGTAAAATGGTAAAATTATTAAACCAAAATTTCATATTTTTGGGATTGTTGACAGATTTTGACATTGAAATCAAAATAAAGGAAAATATGCACAGAATTGATTTATCAGTAATTATGTTTCAATGTGTACCAAATAACAGACAAATAATGTAGGGAAATCAAAGAATCTGAAATATGATTTTGGATAAAATGGTTGAAATAATAACTGAAAAAGCTATTTTTTGGAATTTCCCATCTGTGACCATGGATATCAATATAAAAACTCCAAATATCCAGGCTAGACAAAAATTCATGTCTACTTCAGAATGGTCCTTGTTAGGATAAATGAAGGTGTCAAAAAACTGTTTTTCGGGGTCAAATTGTCAAAATATTAAACCAAAATCATCAATTCTTGTTTGTAAAATAATCTAGGAAAATCCAACAAAGCCAAATATAAATGTTGGGGTAAACTGATTAAAACAATTAATGTAAATGCGAGTTTTTGGAAATTCCACACTATGGACTTAGACGAGAATATAGAAGCTACAAATTTACAGGTAAGGTACATATTACTGTGTACTGTAGCCTTGTACTTATTAGGATGAACTAAGGTTTAAAAAATCTGATTGGAGGGGTGGGGGGGGTTAAAAATGTAAATAGTTAAATGAAAACCCATATCTTTTCACTTCACTATACTGTGACCTTAGACATCAAACTATACGTTCAATGTCTATAACTTACACACATACACCATTTTAATGTAGCTTAGTTCAAGTGAAGATGAATCAAAGAGTTTAATTGATTAAAAGTTTTGAGTAAAAATGGTAAACTTAAATAGGGCACATTTTAATGAATATATAATGACAATTAATATGATTAGAAAAGCTCCAAATCCATTTGAAAGTACATTGAGTACATTGTTACAGCAATATAACATGAATATAAAACTTAAAAATATAGTTAAGACAAATATATGAATGGAGACTTTTATAAGTAAGGATAACTACTATTTTGAATTTGTTTTGAAATTCATTACTAAGGTCAAACAACTAGGTCTGATATGTCACAGGGTGGCCGAGTCCACTTATAAGGGAGATCAGCATTTCAGATGTCCTCGTGTCAAGTTTTAAAGGAAAAGGTTCGGTTATAGGTACAAACAATATGCGAATTAGTTATTGGAAACATAACGTAGGCTTGACACAGTCCTTTCAAATGAGATATGCAACTAGTTTATCCAAAATTACACATAACAAGCTCAAAATATATTATAGTGATTTGGAAAAATACACCCCCTCCACCAATAAAAGAAATCAAAACATAAACGAACACTTTTCTGCATTGTTGGATTTTCTGCACGATACTGGTTGGTTCTGGTGTTGGTTGGAAACAAATAGACATGAGCTATCCTGTACATTGAGCTGTCATAATGGAATCTGACAACTGTGTGAAATATCAGCAAATCATAGTATACGCACATTGGGCATACTTCGTAATTAATGTAATTAATTGATCTAACAGTGCTTACTATATATACATGTATATGAAATAACTTATAGTATATATATCACCAGGTCAATAACAGTCAATATTCTTTTTGTGGTGCTTATTGCCTACTATCAGTGCACACTCTGATTTGACAAGTGGCATTTTAAATGCTGCTTCTAAGCTAGTACATTGGTTTAATTATCAAAATGCTGTCTTTTAACCCTTATTGTGTGTGAAACGAATATAGGTTGTTACTTAACCCTAATTGTATGCGGAACGAGAATATATATCATTGGCAAATAGTGAGGACCCAAATCAGAGTGATTATAGCCTACAGTACAAAGTATATTGTGTCTTATCTGTAAATTTGAAGCTTTTACATTTATATCTAAAGCCATGTTGTGGAAATTTCAAAAAATCGCATTGAAACTAATTTTTTAACCAGTTTACTCCGAAATGTCATATATGTATTTGGCTTTGTTGGATTTCCCTTTATTTTGCTGTTATTTAATTCATGTTGAAACATACTCAAACACATAAATCAACTCTCAACGCTTTTCCTTTTATTTGCTTAAGGCTTTATTTGGAGTTTTCAGACCAGGAGAATTCTGCTAAAATCTCGAAAATTGGTGTTTTTTGTTTAATTATTATAACAACTTAACTGCATAAATCAGTTTTTTGACAGTTTTATTCATCTTTATAAGTACCATTCCACAGTGCAATTGAGTATTCGTTTAACCTGTAGATTTGGAGCTTTTGTTTTAATAGCCACCACCACAGTAGTAAAATCCTAAATAAAGCCCATTTACATTTTATTTTTCAACGATTTTACCCAAAAAACATATTTGGTATTGTTTGATTTTCCTAGATTATTTTTCTATTAATTTGTACATATTAAAGCATATGATAACGCATAAATCAATTTAGATTTTGATGGCAGGGATTGTCTACAAAAATCCCCAAAATTGGTGATTTTGGTTTAATATTTTGACAATTTAAACCCAAAAATCAGTTTTTTGAAAGTTTTATTTATCCTTACTAGTACCATTACACAGTTAAAAAAAATTTTTTGTCTAACCTGCTTATTTGGTGCATTTATATTGATATCCACGTTCACAGTAGGGAAATTCCAAAAAATTGCGTTTTCATTTATTATATCAACATTTTTATCCCAAAATTCATAATTTAAAATTTTATTTATCCTTAATAATACTTTTCACAATAGAGATGTATAAGTATCTAGCCTGTAAATTTGGAGCTTTTATATTGATAACCAACGACACAGTACTGAAATCCCTAAAATTAGCGTTTTCATTTACTATTTCAACAATTTTGCCTCAAACAAACATATTTCGTATAGATTGATTTTCCTAGATTTTGCTTCTATTATTTGGTACATGCTCTACCATATAAACAATTTCTGTGCATATTTTCGTGTTTGACATCAGGTAATCTCTACTAAAATCTCAAAAAATTTGGTTTTTGTTTAATATTTTCATGATTTTCACCCAAAAAGAACCATTTTTTGAAAGTTTTATGTATCCCAATTAGTACTATTTGACAGTGCATGTAACTTTCAGTCTAATTTGTAGATTTGGAGCCTTTATGTTAACACCCAGGATCACAGTCTGGAATTTCCAAATATTATCATTTTTGTTTATCAATTCAATCATTTTACCCCAAAAAATCGGATTTCGCATTGTTTGATTTTCCTTGATTTTTTTCCTGTTATTCGGTACATATTGGAGCATATGAAAACACAAAATCATTTCTGTGCATTTTTTTCCCCCAAAATTTTTAAATGCACTCTACTACAAGATCTTAACATGTGTTCATTTAACTAAATTCATTTTCACTGACAAAATAAACTTTTATTCAAGCATGCAGGTATTCTTACAAGTAATTTATAACATTTAAATGGAATATGTATCTTGCATGAAGATTTAGAGCTAAATGATTCATATTCAAAGCCACTGGAAAAAAAACTCCTAAAATCCTGATTTTTAGGAATTTTCTAAGGTTTTACCCAAAAATATATTTGTTTTTAAATAATATTTCATTTTTTATCTGGTAATGATCTTTTTTATCTTTATTTAATAGAACATTTTGTGTAACGTATTGAGTTGGAGCATTTATATTCATATTAAAGCCATAATATATAAATTTAAAAAATTCATGGTTTTTTTGTTGTTTTTTTTAAATACATTTTTACCATAAAAACACATTCTTTTAAAACAAATATTTATCTTTACCTAATAACTTACTCGATTTAGAAGGTGTGTGCAACTATTATTTCAAACTTGAACATTTTTTTCATAGTTAAGGACACAGTATCGAAATTCCAAAAATGTGTGTTTTTTAACTTATTTTTTACAATTTTACCCCAAAAAATCCAGTTATTTTATTTTTTCTTAAAATGGTGTGGTACTAGCCTGGAGTGTAATGGAATATGTGCCTAATCTGAAAAGTTGGAGCTTTTTTGTTCAAAACCATGGTCATAGTGGCGAAATTCCAAAAAATCGCATTTTCGTTTATTGATTTAGTCATTTTACCCCAAAAATCATATTTCGCATCGTGTGATTTCTTGGGACTTTTTTTCTGTTATTCGGTTCATGTCATAGCATATGAAAACACAAAAATCATTTCTGTACAAATTAGTTCCCCAAAATCTGTAAATGCCCTCTACTATTATGTTGCTTGTGACGCAATGCGCTTCAAAACTTACTCAAAGTGTACTTATTAGTTTATCTCAATAGCAAATAATATCATGCATTCATCTTACGTTTAATTATAAAAAGGAACATTCGGGTACAGAATACAACATAAAGCGTGTACGGTAAGCAGTATATTTTGGGTCAAATTATACTTATATAAAAGGAAAGGTGAATTACTGAATTACTAAAATGAGATGAGCAAACGCTTTGATGTGGTCTCGGGGTATTTCGATGTAAGTCTTTGTCTCGCAGCACGTTTTACAAGTTGCAACCGTACTCACATGTTTCAGCTGGTACTGCTGTACTATCAGATAGTGCCCTGTTGTCTTTCATTTATACAATGTACAATCTTGTGCATGTTATCATTTAAGAAAAATTCAGTACACAGTTTGGAACCTGTTCAGACTGAAAGTAAAACATAAAGTGCCTCCGTCTACCTTCTATCTGCTTGAAAATAGAAATATTGTCTTACTTTCATAGCCATCATTGTGTAATTTAAACTATTTCTTAACTCGAGCGATAAGTTAAAGTGCGTATATTTGGGGGTAATTAGTTCAAATGTATTTAGCAGATTTCCGACAATGAATCATATTTTTTTTCTAGTCATGCATTATACATACTTCATAAGCACGCATAAAGAAGAAAATATAATATATGTTGAAGTTATTGTCTCTTTAATACATCTGTGCAACTATGAAACTATATGTTAACCCACTCTCGTATTTCGACATAAGGTAGTCTGACATGCAGAAATTCGCCTAGCGTATTTAACAAACTACATGGTGTTATCGTGTGATGACGTTTGGGGTACTTTTTGGATGATTTTGGGTCAATTAAGTAGATGAAAATTGCGGAGGAACACATCAAACCGTAATTGACATTAGTTAAACATTATAAACGTAGTTATGCTTATATCAACAGTATTTAAATCTAGTCGTAACTTAATTTGAATTTCAAAAAACCAAAAGTAGCGTCCTTGAGAGCCAATGTTTCTTAATAAAATTATGATTTAATATATTTTACAATTTATCCGGATGCAAAAGCCCTACCGTGACTGTTTACTTCACTTGAGTGTGTTGACCGAAATTCCATAGGTTCATGTACTACTGTAGTTAACCATTCGTGTAACTACCGTAGTGAAACCATGTCTTTCAACGTTGTTCAATAAATCATTTTGAAACGTATATAACACTTCACTTAACTCTTTTCATATTTCCTCAAATTGTCACGTTTGAATCGATTGTGAACGCTATTAAACCTACTGAAACTTAGTTGAATGTAATGTACTTGGAGTAACTATCTTTACATGCCTTATTGTCAACTACATGATTACCGTAAAATATGACCACAGCTTATCATCCAACGCAACCAAACGTTACAAGAATTACAGAAATAACAGTGCTTCACATTTGTATGAATACACACCATGGAACAAGCAAATCTAATTGATCGTTTTAAATTAATACCTTTCATACATTTTCATCTGTCAATGTCGACGCCGATGACTATGGAAAACAATAGGAATCAAGATATTTCAGCAGCATTCAATTCAGTGGTGTGTCAACCAAACGTTAATACAATATTAATACTTGATAACCTCATCATCAAAACAGAATTCTAGAAAGAGGCACTATGATTGTGTAATTTCCATTTCTAAAATGTTGTTTTCGTAAAAGCTTTCATGATGTAATCGACTTACATAACATCGAGGGAAATCAGTTTCCGTAAAAAGTCATTTTGTGCTTGTTGTTGGAATGTTTTAACGTGACACAACATTAACAGATATGATTTTAGTGTGTATTTGATTCCATTAAAATATTAGGGTAAAAGTTGATGGCTCTTTTTAAAATAGAATACATGTATTTCCATTAGCCGTTGACAAGAAATAGTTTTTAAATCTAAATGATAAAACAAGACTGAACAGATTCAAACTCAAATCACTAGTTTAGGTTTCCTATTGGAATTGTGAAATGTAATCATAGACTTACTCGAAACAGTCTTTTGTACTGTTGATAAATAATGCAATTTGAAGAAAGGAAGCCATTAGTGATCAAGTGACTTATATTTATATATTATGTCAATGTTCATCTTACATGAACATAATTAACATAGTTTTTGAAGCAACGGTCTATATTTTGGGCCATTATTATGAAATAATTAGATGACACATCCATGCCCTCAACACGAGCAATTTCATCTGAACTTTATAAATGTGTGTTTTATAGTGTTTGCAATATTTTGTTCTGAGTATTGTAACAACTTTCATACAATCAAATTATAATGTTTAAAATCAACGACTGCGTTGAATAACCGAACACTTAAGTATACACAAACAGCGATACATAAAAAACAGTGACACTTTACAGAAACATGAACAGTTATAGCAGTTGAAGCTTGGAGCATTTTGTCTATTCAAATGAAAAATGGAAGCATTTGAAACATTGAGTTCGTATTCGCTGACGCAACTCCAATATAACAATTACAGTCAACAAGTTAGTTTCAACGAATTCTTGCCAAAAGAAACACTTACCAAGCACAATATTCTTTCACACGTCAGCATCCCCTACAATGAATAATAAAGCATTAATGTGTTCCATATAGATTACTGTTAGATGCATATAAAACAAACGTTACCTACATGGTGTTACTGCTATTTTTTTTCGATGCTTAAGCTTTCAAATACTCTAAGGGAGCTTTTCGATTTACGTTAACAATGCTTTAAATTGTGTCCTGCCTTAAACACAATTTAAATGACATAATAAAGGGGTCGTACTCAAGGGCTCTGACTGTTTATGACTCAGCGGTGGACGTTGACCAATAGTAGTGCACTTGACTATGCTATAAGGGATAATGAGTTTGATCAACCACAATACCAAGTCATTAGCATGATGCTTTATACTCACACGTCCAATGCATTAGTTTTTTACAAATGAAAAACGAATGTGAGCCGATTCCGACCATGGCGGTAAGGCATTTGAGGATGCATTAATACATGGCTTTGAGTGGGCGTAATTTCTTCTTTGCAATAATAACATCAATGTTTTACAATTGGCATCTGAAACAACCAGAGATCTCTCGCGATAAGAGTAGGGTATTGCGCTCAGGTTGTTTGTAGCCACCCCGTTTTCTGTGGGGCGTCGAATTAGGAAAAAACTGTGATAAACGGATGTGAACAGTCAAACAAATTGTATATGACTCGAACTGCAGCACCACGACGCCGTTGTTAGATTTACAATTATACGTCCACTATGAAGCTGAAATGTTGCGATATCGCTCAATACAGATAGCTTGTGTTTTAGATAACAATTTACATCCCCATCAATGCCAAACCTCTATGACAAATGTTTTGAGTATCGCTGAACAGTGCTATTACTGTAAAACTTCATTCTAATTAACAAATAGGGCGGACAAATTGTATTTGCAACATTGTGTTCCATTACACTTATATATCTACTGCCATGTGGTTAGATGTGCTAAAGTATTGAAGTATTCATGCTTTAGCATTTTATTATTTATAAGCAATTTTCTATTTATGACATGGTAGTACTGCAGCGTGTAACTAAATGCATTACCGTATACTGCATTTAGATATTATTGAAATAAACCGTGAAATACAACTCCACTGATCAACCTTAGACTGTAAGGGGGCCGTTTTATAAAACGTCGTAGGACAAAATCGGTCGCAAGTCAAAACTTTAAGAAACAGCTAATTTCTGATTTCTCCATTTAATCGTGTTTTGTGACATCTCTTTCAAGAGAGGTCACAATACATGATTAGATGGATGGATAAATATTTATTGATAATGTTAGAATGTTTACGCCGATTTTTGACGTACGAAGTTTCTTAAAACGGGCCCCTGAATATAACCAAGAGAAAAATTGCAAAGAGTTTGGATTCGGATTAGACATATGCATGCTAGTATTTAAAAC
The DNA here is from genome assembly GCA_922989275.2 of Gari tellinella. Lineage (NCBI taxonomy): Eukaryota > Metazoa > Mollusca > Bivalvia > Cardiida > Psammobiidae > Gari > Gari tellinella. The sequence goes on along the minus strand of OV277867.1, from coordinate 80,059,684 downwards.
CCGTACCTATGTTTCGAGGGTGAGAAGTCATATTGTTTCGTATTGAGAAAACCCGTTAGAAACACATGTTAAAAGCGAGATATTGTAGAAATGAACGGGCAATTTTATACTGACACACATCATACATATAGTTGCATCTTTAGCATTACGTATTATTTTTATCTGAGAGAACTAAATCATGACAATATCTGAAAATAATAATTCAGGATAAAACCTTCGGAATACATATTTAAACCTAAAGACGGAAAAGTATTCAATTAACTGTAGGTTCGCGACAATGACGACAACGTAGTACTACCAGTGTAATAAACATTTTGTAACCTAATCTGTATTAAATTGGTATGCAAATTACATAAGCTTTTACCGAAACCAAATGTCTTTTCTATTGTAAACATGTATCCCTTGACCGACAAATCAGTTAAAGCAGCCTATACTCGGATTATTGACTTGGTCAATACATTTAACAGAATCGAGAATACTTACCTTGAATAATTAGTCTGAACACGAGTATTGATGACTTCTTAACTTTAAGTTTATATGTATAAGTGTTTTAGATGTTCATATAATTCATTCCTGTTGTTTAATCATACATTTAGTCCTGCATTGTATATATTCTTCAAACTTTTCACTTTAAAGTTGTGTTTATGTGCAAATATGTTCAGTAAAACCAATAAAATACATCAGTGGTTATTGGATGAAGTGAGTTTCTGCACTAAAGTAATATCAACAGTTCCTATGTTTACGGTAATGAAATTATAATTCATGTTTATGGGCTTTTTCTCCTGGCTTGTGATATAAAACACACTTACTCGAGTGTGTTTATGGAGGATATTTATTGCACATTACTTGAAAATGGGAGTTATTGTGCATACTTTGTACAGCCATTGTTGATATAATTGAAAATACAGTCAGTCTTGTTTATAGTAAACTTATTATTGTAATAAACTCAAATATCGGAAGTCTATTTTTTTGTATTTGAATTCTTAGTAAATCAAGTATTTTTGTAACAATAATCATTGTAATGACGATTCGAGTTTAAAAAGCTGGAATGCGTTTAGAATTAATTTCATTTTTATTCCATGACTGGATACCAGGACCTACATAAACTCATAGTTATGGTTTAAGAGGAACAAAATGTATATTCATTAAATTTTAATCACTCTTGCATAACGATTTATTCATATCCGTTAACAGAGACGCCCTTGTAAAACATATCAAATTATTATCTGGAGTTCAGTCTTTAAAACATCGCAAACAGCCGTATTTTATCTCTGTTTCTTACATAGAAATCATTGTGATCATAGGTGTGTTAGGTTAATGAATTAGCATCATGTGGGTTATGTTATTCAAAGAGGGCTAATGATGCTACAGTGGAGAAAACGTTATTCTTTCCCGTTTAAACGCAAACGTACGCAAACGCAAAACACTAAAACGTAGAAAAGTAAAACTTTTGTACAATTCTGATAATTTATGTTTATCATGGTGGCAAAAAGTTTAGTGCCTGATCAGACGCCGGGTTACCCGGCGTCTGATCTGGCTCCAAACTGTTAGAACTGCAAATAATAGTTTTAGCGTAAACGCGTTTATTGGGAAAGAATAATGTTTTCTCCACTGTACCAATACAGCATATCCGATGCTTGAGTTCATGCCAAAATAGTATCCCGTATAAACACCTAATTATTTCATATCAATTATTTATGTGCGTGGTCATTATTATCTGACATTTATAGGCTTAGGAAAAAGTCGGTACAATTTTTTGAAATTGAAATCCAAAATCTCCAAAATTATTCGAAAGAAAGCACATAATACAGCCTGCCACAGTGTTTGTTATTGTCATGTATAACGCAATGAACTCTTAAAAGACTCTAATCTCATGAAATAGTACCACATAAAACACATTTTTGTATCATTTAAAATGTTGATGTTTGAAATTGGTTAAGGTATTGAATTACGAACGTGTCGATGTTAACTCCTTCATTCCTGAAATTTAATGAAAATGTCCAGGTTTCAAAGATAGCATTATCGATATTTGACAGTAATTATAATATTCTGTAATATATATCAGCTTGACAAACTGCATATATTCTGATCAGAAAGACAATGTAATCAGGGTCTACACTGTTTGTACAGGATACATGTACTCTTCTGTAACTGTTATTCGTCACATTTTTAAATGTGTTAAGGTTATGCCCTAGATGTGCAAATGACCTTAATTTAGAAGATGACAGCTAGTTCTAGACTGTGTTCTTCCGGTAGATAATATGGGTCTAAATTGGAGTTCCGGCGTTGTACCATTGACCAGGTGCCTGTCTTGTGGATCTTGATGGTAGGGATAATGACTCTGATCTCTTCGATATCAGTTGGCTGCGGGTCTGTGGTATAAATCTTGGGCAGTTTTCTCTATAGATGAAGGGTATAATTCAGCTATAGTTAATGTAGGTGTTTGGATGTGTGGGACAAATATAACTTTTAACAATTTTAATGATGTCATTGATCTTTTTACTATTTGATTCATTATAAAATTGAATTTAGAAACAAATTATAACAATTTGTATAATACTGATCATCATATTGAAAGAAATTCCGTGTTTCCATGTCACTCGTTAATGTAACATGATTTTGATTTTTGTGAATGAAGTGTACATCAATTAATAGTGTGCAGTTTGTTCTACAGATAAAGGGTATAATTTAGCTATAGATAATGTAGGTACTTTGGTGTAAGGGACAAACATAACTTTTAACTTTTTTAATGATGTAATTGATTGTTTAGTTGTTAAGCTCATTTTAGAAAATAAATTTAGATACAAACTATTTACAATTTGTATAATATTGATAATAATATTGAAAGAAATTCCATGTTCTATGTAACTCGTTAATGTATCATGTTTTTTGTGAATGTAGTTTACATAATGTATTATGTTTTATTTTAGATCTAAATGTAGTTATTTGTCTTGTTCTCACTTTGTTGGTACATTTACATGTATATTATTTCATGTGGAGCGCATTTGAACTCCTGTGCGAAAGAAATGCTATACATATCTAGTAATGATTACAATAATGATAGTAGTTTTCTTAATAACATACGTATACTCCGCATGCTGATTGCCAGTTGAATCACAGGATTTTAAAAACACCATTCAGTACCTATCCAGCAGTAAAGAAGAAACTGGATAAGAAATCAATTTGAGAATAATACAGAATGTATGAGAACAATATTTAACTCATTGAGCCCTAGTGACGCATATATGCGTCCTTTACCAAATGTGTACCTGTGAATAGTACACTTGTAATTTGCATGCAGTGAAGTCCCTGAATCCCTCTGAGCAGGGACTTCAATGTTTGTCATTTTGTAATTTATTACAAGGAGCAACCCTAAATTGTCTAAATTTGACCAGCCTGTATTGCAAACTGGTGATTGGCCACAGTTTAGTCAATAGTTGTACTTTCTTTAGCACAGGCTGTGTTAAGTTATGTGGTTAATCATTTTTGCTGGTTTAGATTTAACTTGTAATTTGTTTATCTGTGTTGCAAATTGTGTCAGTATTGCAGTTATTGCTATTCAAAATCATAGTTTGACTACTTGGTTAGCTTTGTTCAACATATGTGACAATTTCACCAAGTTTCACGACAACTTGTGACATTGGAAATATTCGGAAATATAGCTTTAAGATTGAAATTCTGAGTTTTCATTGATTAACACCCTTTTCTGACCCTAAATGTCAGTGGTCTCATCCTGACGTAAGGTACCACGGCACAGAGTTCTAAAATCCCCACAACAACATATACCCGACATGTTTCTAAACCAAATAGCTACAGCGGAGGTATAATTATTTCCCGTGTAAACTAAAATAAACGTGGGCTCAGTGTAGTATATGTCGAAAATGTCATGTTTTACTATTTCTCGAATCACCATTTTCAAAATAGCAAAACAGTTCCAAACTGTTTGCAATAGATAAAATTAGTGTAGCATTTCTTCATAAATTGGGATTCATCCATTCGGAAATGTCAATGAAGCCTGTACTGTATTTCTGGAGTTATGCATTCATGAATTTATATAATCTATGTACTTTGTAACAAGTTCTAACTAAATCTCATCTATATGCAACACCGTTTGTAAACGGTTTTAGGAAATAATTTCCGCTGGTGACTGTTGATAGACCTGACGTATATTCTGAGTTCTAAGGATCTGCAAACTCAATTTTGTTTCCCATTTAGCTGTCAAGTACACTATAATGGTATGCTTCCAGTGATGACAATGGTCACAGCATGTTTCAGTTGGGAATTCGTTGCACATGTTTGTATCTAACACCGGCAATATATGCAGCGTAATACGTACTTGAAGATGGCATACTTTAAAACAGCGATAATTTGTTTGATTCTGAATGGCCAACGGATTCGAACCAAAACAGACGCATAGCTATTCGGATTCTGTTCTCGACGTTGTTTGCAATTACATTATTATTGTAGCAAAATCAGATAGTTTAAAGGAAAATGTAGTTCACCACGTTGATAAATATACACACACTTATGTTTTGTCATCTACCAATACATTGGTAAGAACGATCGATGATTGACTAATATAAAACAACGCATATCCCTGCAATATGGTGTTTTTTGTCATGCATCTTACCAAATTAATTGTTTCTGTGTTGTTGTCTTTGATGTATTCAATTCGTAACTGTTTGTGTTATAACAAGTTATAATATAGAGAACGAACTGTTCTTTTCATTTAAGAATATAAACAAGATAACAAAACAAATATATATATATGTGGTAGTCATTTTCGATTTAACGTGTTTCTATATATTAGATCAATATTTTCCCCGCAGGCATGTCAAAGACGTCATCGGGATATGAGTGATAAGGTAATAAGAGCTCGTACTATATGCACAATCCTATTGTGTGTATTATCATAGAAAATAGCAGACATTCGATTATTAGATTGCTATGGCAAATCTCTGTCAAAAAAGAGCTGCGCGATTGTCTTAGAAGGAGAACAGCTATATTGCATCTACAAATATTCGATTGTTGATAAACTTTCCATCATGCACAGTGGTAGCGAGTGAGTGTCATAGCCGTTAACTGTCGCTCGTGTGTATTTATGATATTTTCATATTTAACAAAATAGCAGGAGGCGTTTTGGAATAACATCAAAGGGCCTGGGTTTTAAACAAGTAACCAGCAAAAAAATGATATATCGGTTATGGAAGAATTCTTACGAGCCTCGCTCGTAACAAAGCAAAACAGATAAGCCATGCTTGATACGAATGAAACTCGGGCGCGATTTGATCCCGGAACGCCTGATTGAAACACACAGGGAGGTTGGATGTAACACATTTTCTCTTAACAAAGTCATTATATATGGTCGAAGAATAAAACCATGTTTTCATTAAAGCAATTTCGGCATTTTCTTAAGGCATTACGCTAATACTAATTTAATTCCGGATGATACCCAATCTTACAAGAAATGCACGTAACATAACATAGCAAAAACATTCAATTGAACATAGGGCGAGGATTGAACCGGAATCCCTTTTGCAACAATCCAACTCAACAACTACTGAGCTAAAGAGTCGACTCAAAAGCGCGGGAGTTCGGTATTTTATTTATCATTTGTCACTATGGTGGTATTCTATTTAAAAAAAAACATAGGGGTGAGCCTGCTAGATCTAATTTATTTATTTAACTCGCAAATATAATATTAATTAACACATTTTGCCCGTTCTCTGCGTAGCCTCATCTGCAGTATTTGGAAGCTCGACATGACCGCAATACCAAGTATTTAAGTAATTAAACATACATGTTCTCCTATGATGCAGACTATATCCGTGGACATGGAAAGAAATTACTCTGCAAATACGTACGCAAGGTCGGCAGTCATATTGCCTATAGTTTCTATATTCGTGTTTCATACTTGGTGTTTTCTTTGAATTAATGGTGCCACTAATGTTTTGTAATCTTTCTTGAGCGACCTTATCGAGGTAAAGTCAGTTTCTAGATTTGTTAAAATCTTCATTTCTTATTAAAGTATGACGAAAGGTATAATTATATTAATGACAAAGCAAAAGAACATAAATGTGATATGTTATTACATTTAGGGGAACTTTATGGTCTAAGAATATATGTATTATACTACCAAAATTAATATTTGCGATATCGTTCAGCCAATATGTGTACACGCGTAGCATTACATTAAAACCGAACATAAAAACACATTGAAGGCTTTTCAGGAATAGAGAAATATACTTTATCGCAATCTTGGACATCAAAGGAACAGCCCTAAAAAATTATTAAATTAGTTTTCCCATGGAAAAAATAAATAGCAGGTGATAGAAATAATGCAATCAAATATCTAAAACAATTTCAATCAGGAGTTTGGTTATTTTATCAACGTCTTTTACAAGCTCATATAATAACATACGATTATGATATTGTATTCGACGGAAATAAAAGTGCATCAATTATTAAATCATATATGTCATTGGCCCTTTATCGCGCACCTGAGTCATAGTGATATATTGAAAATGTTTCATTTTAAACTTTGATATATATATATATATATATATATATATAATTGTAAAGGTAAAAATGACTAAACACGCCTTCTATTTTTTCTTTTGTATTACCATACGCGTTTCGCCTCTCGGCTCATCAGTGATTGTAATATATTTGTTGCTATGACGTGGCGTCAATGGTAACGCTACGTCATAAATGTGACGTCATAAACGTGACGTCATAACGTCATTTTAGTGGAACGTCATTGAAGTTCTTTTGATCAATTCTATGCATTTAATTTAGGTTGGAAACAGTTTATAAAATATTTTTCTTTTGCTAACCTGACCGAAATATTTTCTGAATTCATTTTAAAGAACGGGAACATTTGAAACTTGGGAATTTCTTTACAACATATGTCTAAATGTGCACTTAAAGGTATCTGCCGGGTGGATGGGTCCCTTATTTGTTGGGCATGTATTAATCTTCTTGTTCTTAATTTGTCGCCTGTCTGGCCTATATAATATTCGTTACATCCATTGCATGTTATGACATATAAGACGTTTCTTACATCACAGGACATATTGGCATTTACTTTAAATATCTTACCATTAAAATTGTATGAATTATTTTCGATGATGTGTTGGCACAAGCTGCAGTTTGGCCTACCACATCGTGTTACTTTGTATGAAAATTGTTTTGTGTCTGTGAATGTTGCCCTTGTTAGAATTCTTTTTAAATTTGGTAGTTGTCTTTTGCTTTTAATAATGTTTGTTTTGGAAATTATATTATTCATGGTTTCGTCTGATTGTAGTATATGGAAATTATTTTTCAAAATCGGGAACATTTCAGTATTAGTTGGATTGTGTGTCGAGACGAAAGGAATGCTTTCTTTCTCAGTTTTGTTATTTACCTTTAAAAGTGTATCTCTTGAAAGTCTTGTAGCTTTTTTTATTCCATCTTTAATTAATTGTTTGGGGTAATTTCGTGACAAAAGAGATTCTTCTAATTCCTGCAATCTTGTATATTGCATACCTTCATTAGATACAATTGTCGAAATTCTACGGGCAAGGTTATACGGAATGCTTACTTTAGTATGTTTAGGATGACAGGAGTGAAAGTTAAGGTACTGTTTAGAGTCTGTCTCTTTGAAGTAAATGTCAGTGGTTATTTGTGTTTCATTTTTTAATATGAGTATATCCAGGAAGGGAAGCTCTTGGTTATTTACTTCAATTGTAAATTGAATATCTGGATGTAGGTTATTTATCAGATGAAGAAAAATATTTTATAAACTGTTTCCAACCTAAATTAAATGCATAGAATTGATTAAAAGAACTTCAATGACATTCCACTAAAATGACGTTATGACGTCACGTTTATGACGTCACATTTATGACGTAGCGTTACCATTGACACCACGTCATAGCAACAAATATATTACAATCACTGATGAGCCGAGAGGTGAAACGCGTATGGTAATACAAAAGAAAAAATAGAAGGCGTGTTTAGTCATTTTTACCTTTACAATTATATATACTTTTGCCGGTCCGGCATTTGCCGGAATATTTTACATTTTCCGTCTATATATATATATATATATATTTGTATCCAAAATTTTGTTTTTGTTTCTAGCTACAGTGTCTATCTATTGAAACCAGCATACGTAACGTTTTTGGTTCTTTTTGACTAACACCTAGTCTATCTACTGACCCGACTGACAGTGACCGTGTCCACCGTGACCACAATGTTCGTAAACGTTATTGTGTATCAGAATGTATTGTTCTTTACGCAAATCGCACATCGGGGAGGATACATTAAAATCACTGGACGAATAATTTCACATATTGTATAGAGAATATACGAAGATGACATTTTACCTGGAATATCGAAGCTCTGAGCCAAAATAGTTTTGCAAGAATGTTTTTAAAAGGTTTCTATATGAAGATATGTAAATCCTAAAGACCCTTTAGGAGTTACCAATTATTACACCAGGGCTATGATGTAAAATAAACTTGATATAAGTCCACTAGGTGCCAAAATACACCACATATCTAAGTTGTGGACCTAATGGTTTTTAACAAGACAAGTTTGACGTGAGTCTCATATATCTCAAAGTACTACTAGTAACCCCAGAAAGCGTGATGATTGTTTGTATAACTCGAACTAAACATGTTAAAGAGTCTACCAGAAAGTGATATTCGACTAAAACAACTGAACCTAATTATTAAAGTATTTAAAGCGTGTTTACTTGTGCTCCTATTCAAACTAGAGTTCTGCATTGTTCCATTTAATTGAACATAAAGGAAACACCCGTGCTTTCACAAATTGCAGACGAAAAGACCAGCGAATGACGATAAGCAGTCACAGTAACCCAGGTGAGCTAAAGTCTAGATAGTATATACAGTCAGGTAAAGGTATATTCTAAGGTGTTATATGTGTATTATTGTTTCGGTATTGGGATGTTGAGCACCAGACTGTATTGTTGAATTCAAATACGTAGTTTTAAAAATACGTTATTTGAAACAACACTTGCATACGAAAGAAAAATGACAGACATTTAAGACATCACCGGTGCTACAGTGTCTCATTCCTCATAAACCCTCTGCCATTCTTAGGAGGAATAGGCATTTTAATTACAATTCAGGTCTCCATTACTTTTCAACCGTGACAGTGACATTTTGAGTTTGCGATCTTTTTTTTTTCACAATGACGTACACAGATGAAGCCTTTAATATAATGTTTCAACTCAATGAATAACTTCACAGGTCTACACCTTATTTTCGTAACATATGGTGTATAACATGCAGTTTGTTGAGCAAATATATATAAAAAACAACAATGATATGCACTTTTAAAATAAATACTAAAGCGCCCATTTCATCACAAGTATTTACATATGGAAGTTTTGCAATATTCATCGGCAAACAGTTTAGATCCTGATCAGATGAATGTAACATGGCATCCGATCAAGGACAAACCTGTTTGACACACATTGAAATATTTATAAAGTCAAAATGCAGAGCATGGAGACTAAAGCAATTCAAAACAGACGACAGTTATCTTAATTAGACAACGGCTCGGATATTTAAGGGGTTTCATATGACATTGATGTCATTTCCAGTCTAAACCAAACTTTAATGTTATAGTTTAACATAAAACTTAGCTATCAAACTGCAGCACTGAAATACTACAAAGTACAGATTAGGTTAATTATATAAATTATCAATAAGCACTTAACCTATATGGTGGCTAAATCAGCTGTTAGGTTTCTTTCTGAATAATATATTAAATGAACATTATATAAAACTGAAACGACTTTAATTGTAACACAAGTGCGCAACATCCATTCTGAGCAGGGCAATGCGTTATCTATTGATTAAGTAATACTCATATAGAGAAACATTTCAACTATGAAAAAAGTATTCCATAAATAAGTCATGTCATTGGCTATCGGCGGACACATGTGTTACAGTTATTGCCATTGCAAACAGTTTGGATCCAGATGTGACGCCGCATAATGCGCGGTCTCATCAGGATCCAAAAATTTTTAACATTCTGATCCTGTTTTGAATATACATTTAGAAAAAATGTATGTGAAGAACAGCAATAGACGACAGTTATTGTTGCAGATGAACACATTATCCAGCATGCAATGAGTTAAAAAAAGTCAATATAAGTACGAGTACTAAACATCATCTTTACGTCCTACAGACACGGGTCTGCGTGCAACTCTTGAAACGAACAATAAACTGATATGTACCTACTCAATCACAAATAATGCGTAAGATGTGCCGGATTCACCCTGCCATTGCTGCAAACAATTTCGTTTGCTTTAATTTTTCCAATTTTAAGTTTAGGTTTTTCTAGCCGTAATATTATCGATACAATAATAAAACAGTATGGATCCTATTCAGACGCTGTGTAACACTGAGTCGAATCTGGATCCAAACTGTTTGCATAAATCAGGTCGATATAAGCACGGTACGGGCTTACACAGATGGAACAATGTCCGTTCAGAATGCAAATCATCATTAAACGAGTCGCTATGTCTGCGTGCTTATGCATATTTGATGTACATCTCAAAGTCAAACTAAATAAATATTTGCAGCAAATATTGGTCTTGTATTATTCAATTCAAACTTAATATCCGACGACAACAAAATAAATATGTTTGAGATGATTTTGTGTTGAGTGCAATATACTAATTTGAGTTATTACACACTTGGTTTTGACACTAAATTGATCTTGTGTATTTGTTTTGTATTGATTAATATGAAAACGTTATGAAAAATGAAGCAAAATAAGCATATACTTTTATATGAAAGCACCACTAGTACAGAATAACTCGAGACAATAAGTTGTAATCGCTGTGTATGTACATATATATGTCGCGACAAATGTTATTTCTTTTTGTTTCTGTGCATCATAGGATGGAAGGCCGGTGCGCCATGCTAAATGCTAAATTCGAATTGCTATATGCTAAATCGAATTGCGAAATGCTTATTGAATACAAAACTCTATGGCCGGTGCGCCATCCTAATTGCTAGTTGTAACATGCCACATGCTAAATGCGAAATGCTATCTGTGAAATATTAAATGCTATTTGCGAAATGCGAAATGCTATCTGCGCCGAATGCCAAATGCTTTGGCGATTTCCTCAAATGGTGGTTTTCTCAATCATTTGACTTTCAGCAAATCGCTTTTAGCATTTGGCAAATCGCATTTAGGCCAAATAAAAAATAACCGTGTTTCTTACTACACGCACTGTCGGAAAATCATTTTTTAACACATTCATTTAATGATATACATGTATTAACTTTTCTGATGGAGTATTTTATATAATCGTATTCATATATGAATACATATGAATGTATTTTATTTTGCAAAGCCCTGAGCCATACATAAAATACCTTAGAATATCAATTCAAATTGTTAATTTAATTGATAGGTCCCATTACCAAAATTACCTTAAGAATTGAAACTGGTATGGTTGTTAACCAATATTGGTATACCAAACGGGCAAAGTAGTGACTTATATATGATAAGTGGAATTAATAATATTTTGAAATATGTTGTATGCTTGTCAAATATGCCAATAAAATGTGTTGACTGCATGTTGAATATGTTGAATATGGTTAATTAACTAGAAGATCATATCTGCAAGGAAGTTACTTTATGGACAGATTTAGATCTGTCTTAGATATTTGCTAATCTTATTTAAAAATCAATTAAATGACTATAAAGCAGCTTTTTAAACAATAAACTGAAGAATAGCTTCTAGTACACGTTCCTTAAAAACGATTGTCACATGCGCCGCAAAAAATACTGATATTCGCCAATTCGTTTTTCGAAAAATGAAAAAAAAAACGTTTAGGGTCGGAGGGAAAAAGTAGGGTCGGTCGGGTTGCCGGAAACAGAGTTCTTTTTTTTGTTTGGCCTTAGAACAGCAATTCTCATTTAGGCATTTAGGAATTTGCGAATAGCAGTTTTGCAATTCGCATTTAGCAGTTTTGCAATTCGCAAATGGCATTTTATAAAACGCATTTCGCAATAAGCATTTAGCATTTGGCATTTGTACTAATAGCATTTAGCATTTAGCACCCCTAATAGAGTTTTGTGTTTAATTAGCATTTCGCAATTCGCATTTAGCATTTCGCATATAGCAATTCGCATTTAGCATTTAGCATGGCGCACCGGCCTTCCATACTATGTGAATGCATTAATTTTGTCAGCTAGTTTAGTGCCGGAATATATTGCAAAATTGTACTAAATCCTTTATATTATTCATGTGTCTTGCCACGAATGTCTCTTCGTCTATCCGTGTGCCGGGTAAAACAAATACAGTGAAGCTCACTGATCAAAAACTTGGATAAGACAAACCTGCCTAATACAAAATAAAAATAATTTCCCGACTGCTATCTGCTTTATTTCAATAGACTCTAGCTTGCTGAAGATGAAATGGATATAACGAAATATTGGATAAGACAAAATGAGTTTAGGTCCCTACACTTTATTGTAACTGTATATGGTTCTGTTCATACAAAATGCCCGTCATTATCACTGTTTGACACGTGACTTACAACGGTGGCAGTACTTAATTGCTTAGCGTGTCATCACCTCTGATGACAAACATTACCCAACCAACATGTTATGTTTATATGCTATTGATATATTATTCAAACAACTGGAAATACTAAGTTTACGTGTATTATACTGGCCATGTTATGTGTTTGGGTCCAGATCAGATGCCTAATAACAGGGTGTCTGATAGGAGTGTATGCTGATGGACACCAATATTCTGCAAAAACACAATAACCACTGATGTTATATACAGAGAGTAGATCTATATTAAAACAGGTTTTATATTAATATAGTTTAATTTTATATGATGATATTCACAATATATTGAGTTTTCTATGAATCTAAAACAAGGAACTGGTAACAACTTAAAGAAGCGAAATACCAATCATATTTTGTTATCATTTATTTGTATTTAGTACAATTAAAAACAGAATATTTAGGATTTAATTTCTATCCTTTTCCACCTTTCTTTCTAATCAGTTTTGTAGTTAAAGTATAATGAATAACAATTCGTTTTATGCAAACTATGTACAGAGACAGTTCGTTATATTGATAAGACAAAATTTTGAAAAGACGAAAACATTTGCAAGGTCCCCTGGATTTCGTTATAAGTCAGCATCACTGTATCGATTTATTTCATTACAAACATCCGCAACACATTGTAAATTGGTTTTAATACGCTTGTTTTAAATTGTGCAATGATTAATTCAATATTGCGGATAAAGATAAAACACGCACTTACAAGAAAAACGGATGATCTGAAAACACTGCTAATACTGCGAAACTGAACTACAGAAAATTGACTAGAAAACAATAAACTTCGACAATTACACAAGGTACGTAAACGACACAGTCATGCAAAAGTCAGCAGCAATAAACTAAGTTACCATTCAATTTACTAGCTGCTGACCGTACCAAGGCGGGCTCCTATGTTCACTTTACTTTATGTTTGTCTTGCGTGTTGTTTTCTATTTAGTGTGTAGATGAAGGAATGGGATTGTGCGTGTGTGTGTTTGTTATGGTATGACTGTGTGTGTGTTCTGCTTGAGAGGTGGGTGTATTGTTTGTGTTGCGTTTCCTGCTTGAGTCTTTCGTATTTATTTATTGGTAGCATTTGCTACATACCGGCCCATAGTATACCGACAAGGTAAGAGGTAATGTAGTACACATAGTCGCCTCTAAATCAGAGAATATAGGTTAATGTCGCAAAACAGACACATTTATTTAAACCGAATATCTTCAAAATAACTAAATGTTGAAGTTTGGTTTTCAATATAGCTTTGTTTCTTACAAAAAGAACACGAGTCCATAGGGACACCAAGCTGCTATTATGATACACGGGTTACAGAGCAAATGCGTTTATAAAATTAAAAAAAAAACATTTGTCGCCGAACGTATTTAAATATTTGCAGCATGTCTGCCTCGCCTATATAATGTACAGTTCTCCCTTCCTACAACGGCTCCCTCTTTCTAACGATTCGTGCCGCCATTCCCTAAATTGGACAACTGTGTCTAACGGTTTTACTACGCTTGAAGGCGTCGTCTGCTGTTATTTGGACATTTGGAAGAAAATAACTTTATACAAATTGACAAACAGTTTGAATCCAGATCAGACGCCGCGTTACGCAGCGTCTGATCTGGATTCAAGCTGTTTGTTAATATAAGCCAATTTCCTTCCCTATGACGACTCTCTTCGAACAACAACATCATATGTGTCTCCCATTGGGTGTTTTTGTAGAGAGGGAAAACAATACTACCACTTACAATTCATGAAAATTACCCAACGTCCCAAGAGAAGTGACTCAGTTGTAGTGCAAATTGGTATTGTCATAATATGCAAATTAAATTCGACGTACTCGTTTTATAACACATTTAAGGTCATATCATTTGCGCAGTACTTTTTATGTGTCAATAATAACATCAATCATGGTGATAGAAAGAAACCCAGTAATCTATTAAAAGTATAAAAATAATATATATTTAATTTCCACAAACTAGAACGTTTTATAAAAACAATATTTTAGTTCAACAAATTCATACATGGGAATGTTTTAAGTTGGAAAATCCCCTGAGTTAGTCTACAGCTTTATTCCAAATAAGAGATAAACGGCGTCATAACATTTTGGGTGGGTTACATGGGTGAGTTTACGTCATTCAGTAATCGTGTCATCTTCCGACAACATATACATAACTGTTAGCTAATAACGTAAATCCATTTTCTTTAGAATAACTGAATACTGTTAAATCATTTTACACGAAAGTATTACGTAAGAAATCCGTATTCAACATTGTAAAACGTTTTACCATGGGAGTTAAGAGAACTAAACAGTTATAGTTCTCGTCACAATACCTCAAATATACTATTTATGTCCGTTTTGTTGTTTATTGTATGATGTGTATGCATTATTTAAAAACGAAAAATGTAATACATACATTTTTATAGTTTGATCTCAATTGTACGGCAATTTATTCCGTTGGTAGAGATGGGATTCTTAAAGGCCTATATTATATCATCTGTGCATGTCTCATTCGAAAATATTTTGTTAAAGGTTACGTGCTGTTGAAACTAAAAACCGGTATCTTCTGATTCGAGATATTTCTGACAATTGTTCGTATAAAATCTTTGAATTTAAAGTAGTTCAATTAGTCTTTTCAGACATTCGCGGAATGGCGCTGGACGAGAATACGTGTTTTGCTTTGCATTTGTATATAACAGTAAATTCGATCAATATGTACATCTTTATTTATATTTGAGATATGGTAAATAGTTGGGTTTTACTAGACTCACTTTAAGGGGTCTTGAATATAACCAACATGCTCCAGCATTTAAGGCACCTTTGATTTTATATGAAGTTGCGCTAGTACTGATGAAGTCCTATATTATTTCAAATTTGAAATCATGTTCCACACATCAAATCACTTAGACATGTACTTGCAGTTATTCAACAAAACGGAAGTGTTTTACAGGGAAACACTCATTGGTATTATATACAGCATGTCCTGTTTCCGGTGTGTTGTTATCATTTGAAGCATGAATCTGTTCATAATCAGCACCATAATGCATGTTAGATATATAATATGTATCGAAGGTTCTGCATTAATATAAAATATACATGGAATGTCTAAATGTATCAATAACATGTATTTTTACAAACAAGTGTAAGTGAAATACTAACTTCAGTGCCAATTACATGCGGATAAATTCCGTTATAACTAAACATGTTTTCAATTTACCCTTATTACGAAAGGCTTCACGAAACCTTCCATCTATCAGTGACTGATTCCCAAGACAATGAAATGGCTTCTTTTTCTATCCTGTTTCTCCGAGAATTTAATAAAAATGCGATGTAATATCAAGACCAGTACTTAAATCAAGAATGAGACTTTGAAAGGCAGCATAAACGCATCGTTACGATCATATCTTCATTGCAAACTATCAGGGGAAATATGAGAAAAGATATACACGAAAAGAGACCTACTTATCTAAACATGAGTGTGCTTTTAAAAGAAATTGCCAACATAACTTGTGTTATGACCTAGAACATTAACCTATAAAATTGGACAGCCTAGCCCATGACATTTTAAAATTGATATAGTTATCGCACTATCGGGAATGTACTCCCTATCGCTTAAAAGGAGTTATGTTCTACTAATAACTTAGTTTAACGTGCTCCTTTTAAACTATACCTTAATCGCATTTTGTCGGATAAATCAAAGTGTAACTTTGAAGTTGTCGTCGTCAAATAAAAGATAATTCCTTAAAAAAGTTCATACATTGCTAAGTAGTATGGAATCAACATTCACAGTAGATATTGTTTAGAAATGCTTGATGTTTTTGCATGGTTAGATAACCAGGGGCGCTAAATGTTGACATTTGAAGCGGACATTGTTTTATGAAGGTTTGAATCGGTTCGGAATACGCCAGCTATGCTGTTAAAATGAAACACACGCATATCGTAGTTCAGTGATGTTAATATCAAGTGATTTATCTGTATCAAAATGTAAGATGCAAAACATTACTGAAGAAGAGTCTATTGTATCTCAAAATTCCGCCAAACACACGAACAGATCGAATGCTGAGCATCTTAAATAGTGTTAGGTTGATATAATATATTCACTTATCTTATCGAATTTTATATAAGAAACTATGACACATTAGCGTAGTGTTGATATATTATTGTTTTGAAATACACTACTATACGTTCCTTCACATTTAACAAAAGCATATTCCGACGTGAATAAATACTATATATGATGTTGGAGTATACCAAACAGGCATCATTGATTTTATAGACCATTGAATGATAAAAAGGATATTAAGAAGTATTTACTATTAAAGTATTTGCGACTTATAAGTATAAGTTTCCAAAAATAACAACGTAGAAAATATGAATTACTTAAAGTTAATTAAGATATGTATCTGTCCAGCGTGCACTTATATAAATATATTTTCAACAAAAATAGAAGCATCCCTCGATTTTAAGGATTACATCTATTTACAAATGTACATTATTAGGTAGATATATATGTATTGGTAACCACATCGCTGTAACGCGTACGAGAAAGTTCGGAGTTTCCATCGTGCGATTGACCCTAAGCAGCCCTTAGCTGAAAAGTAAGTTTATACATTTGTTCACGTGCGCACTTTACTTGAGGTCTACTGGGTAGTTCAGGACACCTTTAAAATTTATGCAGGAGAGGCAAATTGAAAAACACTTGGATCTTTTAGCTTTCTTCAATATGCCAAGTCTGACTAAACATGGGATATATCAAGCAAGCGTCATGGTAAGAGGCAGCATGGCCGCAAGAGATGTCGCGTTTGATACGGTCGTAAAACGGTTGAAAGGCTTTCACCACGATATTAGCAGATAGCGTTTCTCACAGATCGTATTCGGCAAGGTAGACCACGTGTGACGACTGCCAGACATATGTACGTCAGCGTCGGTTGCCAGCTATCGTCACAGCCAGGCTCTACGATGGCTCGGGATAGACAATTCGCAATCGGCTGCGTAGCAACGACCTGGCTATAATAGCACGGCGGTCATGAACAGGTGACATTGTTGAGCTTAACGTTTGTAAGTGTCATGTCACCTATACTGGAGTATACTGGAGGAGGTCAGATTGGAACACCATTCAGTTTACAGGGGAATCGCGTTTCAATCTGAGTCAAGCGGATGGAAGGGTTCGTATGTACAGACGACAAAAACGAAATACAGTGATGCTCACTTATAACGAAATTCAGGGGACCTTGCAAATTAGTTCGTCTTATCCAAATGTCGTCTTATCCAAACAAAGAAATTTCTTTGTGAATAGTTTGCATATAAAGAAATTTTTACTCATCATACTTTTAGTACAGAATTCATTAGAAAGAAGAAAGATAGTAAAAGGCATAGATATTTTTTTTTTTTTTTCTTTTACTTGTACCAAATAGAATAAATGATAACAAAATAAGATTGGCTATGACATAAGAAATGCCATATTTCTTCTTGAACATTTAGCCTGTTCCCCGTTTTGTATTTATAGAAAACTCAACCTATTATGAATATTTAATAATTAAACTTTATTAACATCAAAAGGTTTATTTATATAGATCTACTATGTTGATATAGCATCAGTGGTTGTTATCTTTTTGCAGAATAAGAGGATGTCAAACAGCAGACACCCAGTTATTAAGCATCTGATCTGGATCCAAACAAATAATGTGCCCAGTAAACTAATTATTTCCAGTTGTTTGAATATCCTATCAATAGCATATATACAAAACATGTTGGTTGGGTAATGTTTTGTTATCGGAAGTGATGAGCAGCTAAGCAATTAAGTGATGTCACCTTTGTAAGCCACTTGTCAAACTGTGATAATGACCGGCATGTTGTATTAACAGAACCATTTTACAGGTAGGGACCTAAAAATCATGTTGTCTTATCCAGTTTTTCGTTATATTCAGTTATTATTATTCATTCTAAGCAAACATGATGCCATTTGAATAAAGAAGGAAGCAGTCGGTGAAATATTTTTATGTTGTATTAAGCAGTTTTTCATCTTTTCCAAGTTCGTTATAAGTGAGCATCACTGTATTTTATTGATTGTTAAGTAGTAGAGAAGCTATGATGTGGGGTTAGTGTTAAAGTTTGAGGTAGGGGTCATAGGACATTCAAAACTCGTTGTTATGCAGGGGCATCTCAAAGGCCAGCGCTACGTTGTTAATGCGTTTACTACATAAGTATGCAATTCTATGTATACGTCAACATGATCTAGGCATAACGTTGCAGCATGACAATGCTCGACCTGCAGTTTACCCTGATATCAACCAAATTGAACACATCTGGGACAAACCTAGTCGTAGAGCGTGAGAAAACTACCAAATATGAAATATTTAATATACGTTTCCAGTTTTACATCAAGGTGGATTAATTTGCCGGATATATTAGAGATAATTTATGTTGCGTCGATGCGCTGTAAAATCATCTTTTACTATTATAGTTGTTACACACATTTCTAGCCGATAATTTGATTACTTTTTTGGAAAAATATTTATCAACAGAGAGTCATTTAAATTTTAGAATATTAAGTTTTACCTCTATCTGCTTAAATTCGATAATACAGCATACCTGTCAATGATTTACAGGTGAAAATAGACATAATTTGATAATAAATACATATTAACTGTTTGCATGTTTCAAAGACACAGTAGCAATCAGCGCTATATGACCTGCTACTCGAATACGCTAATATAAGATGCTTAAAATTGTATCAACAGTAGTGTAAACTAACCAAAGCAGTGTAATATAATTGCATGATAACGTATTGCTGGGACTTGAACCTAGACCTATCAATAACACGTAGGATAGTGAATATTCAGCATGGCACTATAGAAAGTGTCAAGTATGCATAATCATCACTACAGTTTGACTTTGTTTTTTCTGCATTTGCTTCATCTCAAATCAATATACAAGGGCCCTTGCCGAAGTTCCCTAAACAGGATAATTTGTCTAACACCTTTACTGCTGCAATATCGTTTACTTAGAATTGTCGTATTTTAGTTTTTTCAAAGTAACATATAAGTGGACATTTTGATAGAATAAATATATTGGTGTATTACAAACATCTTTAATCCTAAGCAAACGACGCGGATTCAAGTAGTTTGCAAATGTAGCCAATGTCCTTTCCCTATAACGACTGCCTCCGAACAACGCACACACTTTATGTCTCCCATTGGGTGTCGTTGTAGAGGGAGAACGCTGTATTCACTTCTAACTATATTGCAGAATAAGCCTGAGGAAGAGGTAATAATTATGCTACCTAATTGCTACTAACGATTGTTGTTCTATTAGTAATCCCTCAAAGTATATCCTCCTCCTGAACAAACACAATGTTTAACGTTAACAGTATAATGTTACTTTTTACTGAGTACCCCGACAAATTCATGTTGGTGCAAGAGCGGAATTAGCTTGTTGCATGATTAAAATGTCGAACTGTGTTTGAATGTATTATTTAAACCGTAACAACTTGCACACAAATAAATTTGTTTTACAGTTTTTCCAGGTTAGTTGAGGATTCATTATCGTCTAGTAAAAACACTAGCCTATCGCCTCGGGTAACATCAATTTCCTCGGCAAAAAATGAATCCTCACATGTCCTGGGGAAAAAAAATTATAACAAATAGTTTGCTTTAGATATTTGAATGGACATCCCTATTTTAAAGTTCAAATATGGAACCTGTTGGAGAAACTGATATTTTACATTACACTGTTAATATAACAGATTTCACTTTGCACGTCTTAGTCATACAAATTATATATTATATTCAGCCAATTCCCGAATTCTAAATGTCGCATCAAATGAACAATGCGATTGCTTCTTAACACGTTGCCTGCTGGTCTCGACTTAACTGAATTTTGAAAACAGTTTACCCCGAGTCTGATCTGGATTCAGGCTTTTTGACATTGGTGTTTTGGATTCTTTACTTAAAATGTATAATCTAGATTTAACAAATTGTGCAGAGGACAATTCGAAGCAGACGTTATTACCGCAGGATAAGGGTTAATTGCGATTAAAGACATGTAAAAACATAAATTTCGTGTTTGTATTGTAAGCTGCAAGGCACAAAAACTACAGACATTCAGGAGTAAGCGGTATCTAATCTGAGGAATAACATGTAAAACTTACTACTTATAAAACGGAATTCTATACATTTTAGCTGTTTAAATGTGTATATAAACAACACTAAAGGCAGTGGCAATGTGAAATAACACAGGTGTGCTTATTGTCCAATGTTTATACGCGTCATGCGGAAACTATTCAGTATCATGTTGTTTTATTTAATTAGAGATATAGAGTTTTGCGAGCCTAAATTTAAATTACATATAGACACTTTTTTACTGTTGCTTTGGTACAATAAACATCCTTATCAATTGCGAGGCTTATAACGTCTTATAATGTACAATAACACCTCCCCATTACGACCAATACAACTAAGGCTAATTGGTTGTATAAATGACGGGTGAAATCGTAAAACAATATACCATAAAATCTTTCTGTTTAACTGTCATCTTGCTTAAGCAGTCACCTGTCTTAAACACCTACTACTTAACGCAAGTCAATGGTCGTAATATAAAATGTTACTGCAGTTATTCTTATGACGCAAAATAGGACATTTATAATGATAATTGATATACTGAAATATTTAGCACACGGCACGAAATGACTGGAAACAAATCTAGAGTAGTATTCGTATTGTTCTTATTAGAGGCAATCTTGCATCAACCCTTCCCCCATAAGAACGCCTTTTCGCTCATTAACCCTTTACCTGATATCCTATTTTCTAGTACTTAAGATATAGTCACTACTTAAAGCAGGCTGAAAGTAATGCAGAATGCGCCTTAGGGCGCATTCTGCATTACTTTCAGCCTGCTTTAAGCTATCAAGTGCTATAATATAGAAAATATTCCTTATAATACATATTCATGACTGATTAAATTGGAACTATTTTCTTCAGCGGATGAATAAATCATATCCGCTAAAAGGCGCTTCTATTGGGGAAAGGGTTAATTTATTCCTCCACTAAAGAAAATAATTTAGATTTACACAGTTATGAACATGTACCATACGAAATACTTTTTAAATACTAGCATATAGAAGCTTAAAGCAGGCTTAACGTAAAGCAGAATGCACATTAAGGCGCATTCTACTTTACTTTTAACCTGCTTTTAGAAGTATATTGTCTTCAATACTATAAACAGTCTCTGGAGTAAAGGGTTGTGCGCCTATCCCAATAAATACATAATGGCAGTACTTTACCGTGTATTGCTTAGAATCATGTCTGAGACCGCAAAAGCAACAGTTAAACAGGGGGCTGGATACTCTTTTTCATATCCTACCATTTCCTTATATAGAGTGCAGTTTCCCTGGTCCAATCCACTTTAAGCAATTTAGCTAGGAACCAGCATTAGATGTATCCAGTCACTACCTTATATGGGTGCGTAGGAATAAGGAACTATTTTGACCTATTTCAATTTTGACAAATGACGTCATTATTTTTATCACGACTGCAGAGTACAGATCAAACCAATGATAAGAGGAGGTAAACTAAAAAAATCCAGCATTTTCTCACTCATTTTAGTATCAATTCGGATTGTGTAACTGCTCACAGGAACCGTCTCAAAGAGAATATTCTTAAGATCTAGTGACAGTATTGGGTTTAATGCAGACATAATGATTTAAGTTTTTGAAAAGAATCTACTCCCTTTACATGGAGCCCTGATCCAGTGAGAACATATGATGCAAAATCAGTAACATATTTTATTTTTGTTGCTAAAACATTTAGAATATAATAGATATACATACAGATCTATAACAAACATGTTTATTTTTACTAAAAATAACATTATATGCTGTTGTTCATCAAACTTCTGTCATTGAATAAAAGAGACATAAATGTGTCATATTATAAGCAACATACTAATTCTTGTTTTCGTTTGAACAACTCCATACGTTTAACAAATTACACAAGCACTTAGTTCAGCATTTAAAAAGTGTTAGTGCATCTCCCATTCAGATAATAAACCACAGAAACAAACGATCTCTGTTAAATTACAGTCAAAAGTTAATGACTGAGGGTGAACAAATGACCTGTCCAACTTTGCTTTTCAGTTTAAACTATTCTGCGGTTCCACCTATCACTTGTAAAAGAGTCAAAATGAAAGCACCAATTGAAAGTCAACAACACCTATGGAATCATTGGCTCTGTGTTTATGTTGATTCCAACATTTCCCAAAATCGACAGTTGACAGAGAGTCCTGATACAGTTTTGTCATTCAACAGTTTTGAAATTACAATTCATAAAAGATCTGGCGAATGCAACTTTCAAACGAAACGATTTAAACTCAATATACAATGTTCCTCCTTACAATGACCCTATGAACAACGAGTCCCTCCTAACAGCAATGCATGCCGCTGTTCCCCTAACAATACATCTTTGTCCAAACGTGTCACGACATCAATATTGTCTGACTACAATTGTCGTCTGCTGTTTTTCTCAAAGTCGCACAATGGACATTTGAACAGCAAAAAACATAATGATGTGTGACAAACAACTTAAATCCAAATCAGATGCCGTGTTTCACGGCGTCTAATCTGGATTCAAGCTGTGTGCAAATATAAGCAAATGTATGTCCCTTTAACGACTCCCTTCGAGCAAGGTACACAATCTGTGTCTCCAATTGAGTGTCGTTGTAGAATGGGAGCACTGTTTATCTATTTGCAGAGGCAGCAATAGAAATCACATTACCATTAAAAAGATAACAATAAAGCCACTTGATCTCAGTATTGTTTTGTTCATGCTTACTGTTTTGTTTATTTTTAAAAAAAATACCATTTTCTGCAAAGGACCATCCGTTTACATGTATATATCCAGTGTACAAATCACATGTATACACCAAACTGTATAATAAACAGTAAAGCAAGATAATGCTGAAAAAGCAAGATTAAAACAGAAAGCGTATTCAGGATATCTCTGTTTTACTTTCATCTTCTTTAATAAGTTGTCACCAATATTCAGCAGCATCAGCAAATATTCTCTCGTGGTGCTTCAAGGCATAAATGCAAAATTGCTTAAGGAACACTAAGAAAAGAACTGGTTAAAACAGGGCTCGTTTTAGCACTAAATCCTATGGTTTACCTGCTCTTGTATAACATGTTTTGGAGGATACCGGCGGACGTAGTCGAGTGGTACGAGTATACGCCAGACGGCGTCAGTACGTCATTTACGACATTCGATTAGCTGTGGCAGCGGGAGACAGTATATTTAAGACAGTAAAGTTTTTTCCCGCTGGGTCTGACAATATGTATATGGCATAATGGCATTTAGGAGATTAACATTAAGGTATAATATTATCAGTTTGTACCAAAGTATGTCGGATAAGGCATGTTATACTGGATTTCTCTGATATGACAATAATCGCAGAAGGTCTGTGTGTAAGAAAATAAGAATTCATACGGTTAAGGTAGTGAATGGCCTGTGTTTTCTATAATAACTCATTTCTGACTAATGTTTGAATTTTTGCATTAACCTTGCCATGCGCCTTAATGCAGTAAAGAGGACAATAACACATTATAACAATAGCGACATGCAATTACAAACTAATAGCCGATAATTGCTTAAATGTGCATTAGCAAAATTCATCAAATTGCTCTTGGATTCAATTTAATGCAATTAACATGAACCCAAATTATAATACTATATATTTATAGATCCCGACCATTTTGACGTAAAACTACACTTCGATCATCATATTCTGAAAGATTAAAAAACCGAGTCATGAATTGAATATGTAGAATAAATATTGCGAGTTGTGACGTAGATTTCTCCGAATTGACGTGCTTTTCTAAACATGACGTCATTTGGTTTCTAGAACGGCCGCGCTTATGTGAACATTCAAACAATCTAATTATTCGTTGATTTTGAACCAGGTATACAAAGAACAAGTCATTAATCGACTAGGGTGGACAGTCATTGCTGATTGGCACTCATTAGCCACATTGGCACTCGGGCCAATGCCGTTATGGCCACTTTGTGCCCCTAAGCAACGACGGCCCGCCCTGGCCGTTTAATGACGATATATTAATGACTATGTCACTAGATCGAATCATAGAAATATCTTGTTGATACTATAGAGACCACACATCGAGTTTGAACCTTATGAAAGTTGGTCCAAATATTTGTCTACAATAAGTCTTTGTCTTGTTTGAATGCATGTTAGGTATTGTCAAAATTTAGGTCACTAGGTCTAATTGTAGAAAAGCCTTGTTCACACTCCTGAAGTAACACATCTGACTTGATCTTAAAGCTACTTGTTCAAAATGTTTGCCTTATTGAAATCGAGACCACAGTTGAATGTGTGAAATGTCAGGTTATAACCTAGGTCACTATGTCAAGTTTTATATGGTGTACTTAGGTGAGCGTTTGACGGCCATATTGTCTATCTTGGTACAAAAACGTGCTTTATCAACAACAAATACTTTAACTGTCAAACAGCCAACACCAAGTAGGTGGATGACTGTAAATGCCTTAAGAGGCAGTAAACGGATTTCTTCAATAAGCGCACATAGACCAAGTTATAGAAAAAAATATTTTGCTTAATTTGGGTTTGTATAGGTCTAGTATGCAAGAATAAAACTAATCATGAAATGACGTTGACGAGGAATCCGTCCCTATAACCACAACGGGGAATTGGATTTATCTAAATTAGTACTGACACTCTACACTAATGTTTAAATAGCCTATACATATATATGGTTAGTGTTATGTTATGCAAACAACGAGTCAGTTGTATGACAAAATGTAAAGCCAAAATGAACATGAGAATGCATCCGTGAGCGAACTGCCGACTCTTGTATACATTGGCAAACCTAAGTCTCTACGTCATGGAAACTAGTTTGAAGTACAAAACACAGATATCAGCTGTTGACGGAGACACAAAATGCAGTGTTTAGATTGCAATTTTTTCCAAAAGAAAGTACGGACAAACGATAATATTATTCCGACTAATCGTCGCACAAACATACACATGAACATGCTCACTATTTTCAAACTGTTTCAAACTGTTAACTACAAAAGCGTTTGCAAAAGATGATCGTAAAATAGTTTATAAAAATTACACAGAATATGGTTGGCAGCTATATCAGCCGGCATACCTCAACAGTGCTGTTCCTTTTGTCCTCTCAGATTGTAACAGAATTATGTAAATGTGGCTAGCGCAAAATGTATTAACGCGATGGTGTAGAAATTCCCTATGAGCTTTCACATCCTACTTACCCTAACTTTGTCTCGCAATCACCGATTGAATTAGATACTTCGTAGCAGCGTGAACCACATTGTACGAAAAAGGGATTGTATATACAATGCTCCCTCTACACAACGATTCTCTCATTACTACAACGATTGCCACTGTTCCCCTAACAAGGCAACTGTGTCTAACACATTCATTGCTGCAGTATCGCCAGCCTACAATTTTCATCTGCTTTATCGCATTAAAAACTTTGACATAAACACATTATAACGAGTGACACACAACTTGAAATCAAATCAGACGTCGTGTAATGCGGCGTCTGATCTCGATTCAAGTTTTTGCAAGTGGAAGTCAATGTTTTCCCTATAACAACTCCCTCCGAACAACTCACACAATATTTGACTCCATTTGGGTATTGTTGTAGAGAGTGACCAGTGACCAGTGAATGAACAAAGTGAATGAACAAAGTCTTCTTCTGAAATATCAGATTTAATGCCGTGTATTATTATCAAAATAAAACTAAATGTGTGAGACTTTTCAATTACAACTTTTTTTATAAGAGCATATACATGTTACTATATTATAAACATAATTGTGCACGGTGTTCCCTCTTTGGACACATTATCTGCATTACTATGTTGCGGAGACTGTGTGAGATTCGGACTTAACTATCGTACATTTTTTTACAATTAAAGTAAACCCTGTGGTAAGGGATCATTTATGGAGAAGCATGACTACGTTATATGTTCATGCAGCACGCTCACTTAGGGAGACATATACAGTACTTTTATTCTGCATTATGTAATTGCCTCTATGTTCCTTTATCTTCTTTTAGTGGCCACCAATACACTCGGAGGGACCTATGAATGGGGTTTCACGGCACTGCGACACTATGAAATGGTAATATAGGGCCGATGAATGATGAGATGATATGATGATGAGTGCTTATTTTAGACAAATCATATCGGCATATCTCATTCGCTGTGATTATTGGATCAGAACCACCGACGTGCCTTGGTGTTAGTTTCTAGCAGAGGGGATAATGTCAGTTAAATAAAATAAAGAACCTGTGACGAGCAAGTGCCGGGCCATCGATGACATAGGAAAATGTTTATTGACTAAATCACATGTGTCACGTTTTATGTGTATTTGTTTGTTGAAGGTGTTGGACAAACTTCGAATGAATCATATGTCCGTATTTGACAATATTCGTATCGTGACGTCACTATCGTTAACTATAATTTTATTGTTATAACCAAAATTTAAGTGGCTAGCAATATCTCTAGATATATGCATTTCTAATGTACATTATAGTAAAAAACGATTCGACTGCAACGTCCACTTTATTGATGCTGTTATACGCAACGGCTTGATATGATACCAATTGACGGCTTTCAGGAATATTTATAATTATGTTTTAAATCCATGATGTGATTGTTTTGTTATGGTTTTAGGTCGTTTTTAACAATATTTCAGTCATATCGCGACGTCGAGCTAATTACAGGTGGATGAAGACCCCAGAAGACATTTATGCATGGTTTTAGGCTCAAATCGGCAACTGGGTTGAACCACCGACCTTCCACAAGTCAGATGGAAGGCTTACCCACATGAAAAACCCGAATGCCAAAACCGAGATTCGAACAAATGGTGGTGAGGAGCTGAGTGATATAAGTCAGAGTAACTGTAACCACTTGGCAACGGAAGCCTTTTGCTGTCTATGTGATTTGTTATAGTTAAGTTAATCAACGTAACACTTGTAAACTGAAAACCATTGACTTTTGATTAACACGATTGCATGTAAATATAACAAGCTGGCAATAATGAAAATACAAGATATGCAGATACTATATACTCCCCTCGAGTGCCAATGTTCATCAGAAGCAAGGGAAGTAACCGATATGGTACATACTGACTAAAATTCGAACCGAATAAGCGGGCCGTTTAGTGAAATGTCAAGCGGGTCGATGTTACCCAATGCATTTAACAAATCAATGGTACGTTTCAGCATAACGGTATTCAATAATTGTACGAAATGACCTTGCTTGCAAATGCATCCATGCTGACTCGTGTTCCAATGTTGCATGTGCACAAATCATACGTATGTGGCTAACAGTTGTTCATATTACATTGCAAAATTAATTTAGCTTTAAGGTTTAGGTTTTGATTAAGTTTTTGTGCCAGTTGACGCCTCTTTGTGGCTGTTTTGTTATTTAATTTCCGACGCGCCTCTGTGTGATACTTTTAATCAATCGGCTTACAGTTGGATGAATGCAATCAGCTGCACGTATTCAGAGATCATTAAACTAGATATACATCTGCTTTGCAATATGTGTATGCAACACAATTATTAATTCTGTATTTATGAATGCATTTAACAACAACACAAATTAGTGTCAGACCTTATCAAAAGCAAACGTATTCGGTGGAATTAATACTATCTCAGCTCAGAATCGAAATACTTTTTGTACAGCTGGTTAATGTCTTAAAGGTACATACTCTGGTTTTATATATCAAACAAAAGGAAGTTACAGTGTTCACTTCATACCCTGTTGCTGTTTCCCATATATTGCAAATATGTCTAGTCCTTTCCGTGTTGCGATTACGTCTGCTTAAATTTGACGTCTGGTGTTTTTTCTCAAAGTTACATTATTGACATTTTGACAGATAAAAGTCTGGATGACGAGTGACAAACAGCATGAATCCTGCTCTACAAATGTAAGCTAATTTCCCTCCCTATAACGACCCCCTCCGAACAACATTCACATTTTTGTCAACAAGTTGAAGCGCTGCATTTCAAAACTCGCCCTTTTCTCGATTGTATACATTCACGATTCCCTTACTTTATGTTTCCTTTTACTTCTGCAACATTAATGTGAAAAACATGTCTGGAATCTCGTTTGTGACGTATAAAGCAGTTGTGGTGTTTCATTCCAGTATACATATGCTTTAAGCTAAATCGACATCTCTTTTGCTTTTTGACGTTTTGTTTTTGTTTATTTCATTATGTATTATGAGTGATAAAATGTACAATGCAGACGTAATTTGCAAGAATAATTTGCAACCTTAATATATGACTAAATGATCGATGTTCAGTAGATTCTATATATACCCAACTATAACCTGTGTTGAAGAATATAGATACTCGGAAATCGGAGATTTTCACTTAATTTCGTCGTTTGCATACACATATCTCCGTTAAATAGCAAACTAAGTTGGCGTGAAACTTAAAATTTGTTTTCCTGTTTCAATAACAGGAATAGCATGACAAAATTAGCAATGTTAAATTAACGTCTTATTCAACCAGTCAAAATACTGTCAAACTTCGATCATTCGTTTTCG
The DNA here is from genome assembly GCA_922989275.2 of Gari tellinella. Lineage (NCBI taxonomy): Eukaryota > Metazoa > Mollusca > Bivalvia > Cardiida > Psammobiidae > Gari > Gari tellinella. Next base: position 80,030,486 of record OV277867.1, on the reverse strand, counting down.
CTCAAATCAAACTTACCCGTATTTCGATGTTAAAACCCAGTTAGTGCGCTTTTTAACTTTGCAATACAGGAGTGTTCGACTTCACCGAGATCAAAATTCAACTTCTGAAATATGGATACGCTTGAGTTGAGCGAGTTCCAAGTATTAAGTTTTGACGGTATTCTCCCAATATCAATTCGTCTGGTTAACACGGCCTACTTCTAATAAAAACTGTTAAGTAATTGGTCTGACCGACCAAATTGTAGTATCACATTTATTTTCTGAATTGTTATCACCATTTTATGCAAATAGACAATAAAATTCTCGTTTCTGATCGGATCTCATTTCTCTTGACGGATAAATGCGACACTATTAGAGCTACTATTTATTCCATTCTTGAGGTGTTTAATTGCAATGTGCTTTCATGAGCATGTGAATAATACTAACATGAAACTGTTGATATTCATTATGTACAGTTAACCCTCTCGATTAAGAACATTAACAGTAGGCTAATTTATTATAAATAAGACAGCGACAGTTTAAAGCTAGTTGCCACTCAAACAGATTCTTATTTCTGTTGACTGTCCTTATGTTTTAAAGCACTCACTTGTCTTAAACACATAATCATTGAAATAATTATGTGGTCTTATTAGAAAAGTTGTTTTATAGTTTGCCTTAAACCGTTACTTATAGGATTTTTCTAGTATTGAAGACAGGTGACCACTTAAAATAGGTTGAAAATAAAGCAGAATGCGCCTTTTTACGCATTCTGCTTTATTTTTAACCTGTTTTAAGCTACTATTTGATAGTATATAGAAAATGTTGCTGATTGTACATTTGAATTACTGTATGAAGTGAAACTAATTTCTTCGGCGGAGGAATAAGTGAAAGGCGTAAAATATGTATAAATAACGTGTTTGGTTAAAGGAATATTTCAAATAATATATCACACATTATTTTATACGGGCCCAATGGTTTTATCGAGTTTTTGACTGTCTGGTAGTTGTTTTTTTCAGAGCTGCTTCGTCATTAAAAATATTTATCCTCTATAAAATGATAGAGTCAGTTCTACTACCGTACAAAGTCAATCTAAAATGCGGTAGGCCTCGTGTATTTGTCTTGAACAACTGATATCGTGTATGTTATGCTGACTTGACCATATGGATACATAACACAAACACAATATGTTTTTCTCTAAATTTGTTTATTACTCACACTAAAATTACTTACATTCGCCCCATTCCTTTCTATTGAAGAAACTAACGTTTAAATTGTATAGATGCAATTGCTAGAGGGGCGGGACTTGTGGATATACTTCGTAAAAGAGGCGGGGCGTATGGGTCCTTTCTCCGCGAATATTCTTTTTAGAACTCAGACAACAGACAATTGGTTGCGTTTTCAAATGTGCTTCCGCACCGGGGTATACCATTGTTATCGATACGAAGTCTTCTTTATTAACCCTTTCCCCCATGTAAGCGCCTTTTAGCGAATTTGATTTATTCCTCCGCTGAAGAAAATAGTTCAAATTTAATCAGTCATGAATATATATAACAGGGAATATTTTCATTATTTTAGCATATGCTAGCTTAAAGCAGGCTGAAAATAAAGCAAAATGCGCCTGAAGGCGCATTCTTCTTTACTTTCAACCTGCGGTAAGAAGCCACCATGATTAATACTAGAAACAGGCTATCAGGTAAAGGGTTAATGAGACAAACAACATTTCGCTCCAAACTCCACGATATTTTAGACTAGTCACGTTTTAATGCCATGACCACGATTATGTCACATATATATGTTTTTGGTGTTTTGTGTATTTACTTTATTTTGCAAATACACGATTCGGTTTTCAGTTTCTTTAAATTAAACAAAGAAGGGCTGCTATAAGTTGAACTGTATTTTGTTACTCTTAATACTATAACTTGTTTTATGTCTTTGACTGCTATTGTATTCCTCGTTTCACTTCATGTTATTACTACTGCTGCTGCCACTACGTTGACGTCTACTACGCTGTACAGTAACACCCTCCTACGACAGGGCTCCGAAAATCCCTCCTCACAACAATGCTTGCCGATGTTTCTTCCCAAGGTTTCGTATTGGCGAATTTACTGAAGAAACAAAAAGACCTATGACAAACATTTTAAACCCAAATCAGACGCAACGTTAAGCCCGTTTCACATCAGCCGTACGACAGTCTTACGAACGGTTTTTAGGGGTAAATCGCAAGGTTTTGTACGAAAGCCGTACGGCAGCCATACGAATTTTCAACGTCGCACGGCTGCCGCAACGTCGCAAGCTGGGTTTTCAACATATTCATTTTCCTTGCGATCACCATGCGATTTTTGCAGGTCGTAAGGCAGCCGCACGACTGCCGTGAGACGCCCGTACGTCGACGTACGATTTATGATAATATCATGGCTACAATAAGTCAAATCTATTCGTGCGTTAGTCTTACGAAGACCGTACGAACACCGTGCGGCCGTCGTACGTTTCGTCGCAACATCGTAACAAGGCTTCTGCGAAACGTACGGCTGCCGTACGACTCGCACGGCTGCTATACGACCGTCTTGCGGAGATTGGGCGTAGTCCCACCCCTATAAAAGCAGCTGCGCTAAATTTAGTTCACTGAAGCTGTGTAGCATTCAGAGAGTTCACGTCAACAGCTGCTTAAAAAATGAGGGAAGGGAAAGTATGTTGTGCCCCATGAAAAATATGAGCCACCGACCGAAGACCCGGCGAGTTCAGGGTCCGACGAGGTAAAACACAATTTCCTATCGAAGCCACGCAACTGGATGTACCTTGTAAGTATATTTCGTACTATGTTTACAGTAGGTCAGTAACAATACGTCCAAAACGTATTGCATTATCTTGTAATATTTTGTTTCAAATTATAAGTACAAAAATTGGATAGAATTTAGCCTTGAAAACTTATTTGTAGCAGTAAAAGAATAAAAGGAGTGCTCAAAATGCAAGGTGAGAGTCCAAATTAACATAGCCATTTGTTGAGTATGTTATAACTGTCACAGCATTACATTCAAATTTACAGGGCATCCCCTCTCGTATGTGCTCAATTAAAATATAAAATATTATAATACGAAAAACTGTATTAAAATACGTATATCTAAGAGGACTCTAACAAAGTAATGCCGTGCTGTTACGTCCCTAGTTTATTTTCTGTTCTGGTTCGACCCGAAACCTATGACATATATATAAACCAAAAAATACCAAGAACAGTTTTCTAATTCGCGATAATTCACTGCAAGCGCATCATTCGACGACCGTGCAATTTATCAATGATATTCCTTAAACCACGTGATACATGTAAAAACACGTAGTAAATCTGAGATTCGACAATTCCAGTTGTTCGCCAGTGCCATTTCGTTAAGTCAAAGCACCATTAACCTGAACATTTAACATTAAAGTTCTGTCTCCGGTAAATACAATTTAAAGTCAAATTTCGACCACATGTGTTTCTATCTGTTCCATGTTAAAATCAAGCACAGTCGAAAGTGCTTTTACTTTTCTCAATTTATAATCTCGATAGCTTTGGCATATAGATATCCAGATTTAATGCAAATGGTATCGTTGTTCGCTTCAAGGTGACAGATGAACCATAATTGAGTTGATATTGTTGATTCTGGTAAGTTTACGTCCTTTACTTTTAGAAGGGCGAAAAGCAGCAAAAGTTGTCGAAAGTTAATGCAGTAGCCAAAATAGCGTAGCATATGCCAACATTCCGGTGTTGGGTATTCTCCTGGAAATTTTGTTTTAAAAGAATCATGTTAGATCGAAGTAATAAATTCGTAGTTACAGATGAGTCTGCATCAGATTAGTGTTAGTCGTTGATAGTTTGGTAATGCTATCACTCGACCTAAATATCCCGTTATACCTCAACTTCTAAATATGATGTAATACACAAAAATGCACAGCTACGAATTCGTCCTTTTTTAAATTTTACATATAAGTTTTACTACACCTAACATTATCTTCGTTCGCTTCCTTTAAACAGCGGAAAAGCGTCATGTCCTAGAATGAAATAATGGATATCTTGTCATCGTGTGGGTGTGGTTCGCGGGTTGGAAACCAATGGTGCTGTTCTCTTGGACTGACCGTAGGGAGTTCTTAAGGAAGATTCCTGCATCGGAAGCCAATCCGTTGCTTCCCATACTTATCCACAGGAACTTGTACTCTGTATCTACCATACCTAGCAGCACAATGTAGCAAAATCCCTTGTAATTATAAGACTGACTTCCAGACAGACCCGGCCTCTTGATGGCTAAATGTTTGTTGTCTATGGTCCCAGATACAATGTTGAAGTTCCATCGGTTGCAGAATATCTGCGCTACATCACGTCATCGGTCATGGGTTGAAGGCAGGGCTATGAGTTCATCGTTGAACTGGTTTATAAATAGCCCAACATACCTCACGTACAAAGAGGGGGATGGTGTTGTGTGCAACCCTGAAAACGTACTGTAAGCATTTGAAACGCGTTCCTATTATAGTCAAAATATGAGTCTTCACACCAGATTCTCTCCAGGCTCGATGGAACCACGACCTCTGTTTGACTTGGTGATATGCGAGCTGACACGTAGCAGCAACTCGGTAACCATATTGAAGCTTTTCCTTATGCAGCTGATGTTGGCCTCGAAATCCTTATCATGCTCCCGGAAAAGGGTATAGTTGTGTCTGAACAGCCTACTTCGCTCAGTCCATGACTTTACTCACCAACGCCTCTCACGCCTTCTCTGGTGTTGACGCTCACGGATAATAATGACCAAAGTAGCATGATGGCGTTCTGCTTCATCTTGAATTAATCTACTTGATATTGCAACATCCACCATCTGAGGTTGAATGACCATTATTGCCAAATTCTCATGAGCATGTGACAACAGTTTCAGTTTTGCATTTACATTTATACCCTCATAAGGGCATTATTCGTAAGATAAACTTACGAATGACGTGAGTCATTCACGTCATTCGTACGGTGACCACAAGAGAATATCCGAATTCGTACGGCTGCCTTGCGGCTGTCTTGCACATTCGCACGGCTGCTGTGCGACCATCTTGCTGCTGTCGTGCGAATTTCCTAAGTTCTCGGTAAAAATCGTACGACTCGTGAGACAACCGTACGGTGTTCGTGCGGCGATCTTGCGTTGTCTACGATCGACACGAATTTGAAATCACTTGCTGCGATTTGTCTTGCGATACACTGGACCTTCGAAATCGTACGAAATAAAATTCGTACGGCTGATGTGAAACGGGCTTTCCTCGGCGTCTTGTCAGTGTTCAAACTAGTTTCACATGTAAGCCAAGACATGCTCAACACTCAATAATATTAATTGCCCCTCCTTATATAACTACCTCCAAACAACACACACACTCGTTGTCTTTAATTAGGTGATATTTTAGAGAGGGGGCAGTGTACTACATTGTAATGAATGGAGAAAGTGGTATACATTTTATATATAGTCTGTAAAGAACACACACATGCAGTACAAATAGTTGGTTAAAAGTGTATCAGACCAATCTGTTAAACCTATTTATCGTAGTTATAATGTTTGTCACCCTTACACTCCAATAAATTACCGTACTCCGACAAAATACAAGTATATTCCTATCAGCAAAGACATAACCACTTCCGACTGTCATCGTAATCTATGAGGCGAATGCAAATCTGTTATTATTCCAATTTGTGACACGTTATGGACCGGGGTGATTTATGGTCCAGACATGCCATTTCTATGCGATTCAGCAGCTTCCATATAATAAAGAGACACGTTTCCTCCGGGAGATATGTCACGTGTAGACAGTAGTCTTAAAGCGCTTATTTCAAAGCATAGACTGTTTGGAAAATTGTATTCTTGCCTAATTGAACGAAATAAACTGACTGGTTAATTTCACATATATTTTGTTTCTGCTTATCATAATCTCATGGGCCATGTCAGCAATAGTCGTTTAATATAGATATTGCTACTTGTTTGAATTATAGTCTTGCTATAAGAAAACAAAAGCCTTTACCTTACACAAAAACAGATACATGTACTAAGACAAAACTAAGTGTTAAACAAACTACAAATTCATATGGTAACTTGGGAGCGTCAGAATTTTGAAATATGGTTGTATTTTAGTATATATATATATTTAAGTAATGTAATTACCAAATAGTTGTATGAATAGATATGACAACAGAGACTGTATCATATTGCGTTGCATACCTATAATTCTGACCTTTAACATTGACTTATTTGACATTGGTCACGTGTTCAGGTTTGCGTCATCAATGGACTAATTACTACATTTTTTCACATGCTGATGCGCTACAGGGATTACAACATGCTCCATTGTCATTTTGTCAATTTGACCGGCCATTGACTATTGCCTCTGTAACCCAGATTAAGATTTTTCTTTGTTGGGGTCAATTATACAAACACGACAGTACTGGCTACAGTACTGCACATGCTAATGTGCAGTCACGAATATAGCATGTTGCATGCCATGCTTTGTGTTTGTAAGCATATGCTTACAATCTTATTGTTTGAAGAAGCTAGTATACAAAAAAGTATATATTACATATACCGTACACATTATATTACTTATGCTTAGAAGTAATGTCCCATTTATCGCATTGAAACATAACGATAGTGCCCCGAAAGGGTACATTTGGTCAATACATTTAGTGTATAACCTATTGGAGCTTTTAGGTCATGGTTTGCACTGTTTGTTATTTTGCATTGTACAGCAGATAATAACCCTTAATAACCCGACTAAGACTGGAATTATTCGGATTTGGAATTTTCTATAATTAAACATTTCAGGGGTAAAAGTGTCAAAGTGCAAACATCAAAAACACAGTATGTTCGGCACATTTGCTGTTACAGTGTTCCCTCTTTACAACGACATCCAATGGAAGGCATACAAATGTGCGTTGTTCGGAGGGAGTCGTAATAGGGAGGGAAATTGACCTACATTTGGAAACGGATTGAATCAAAATCAGACGCCGCGTTACGCATAACGCGGCGTCTGGTCTGGACTCAAGCTGTTCGTCACTCGTCAGAAAGATTGTTTCTGTCAAATGTCCATTATATTACTTTGAGAAAAACAGAAGACGACAATTGTAAGCAGACGATATTGCAGCAGTCAAAGCGTGAGACACAAATGTCCCGATTATGGAATTATGCAAAAGGGTCGTTGTAAGGAGGGTCGTTTTTTGGAGGGCCGTTGTAGGGAGGGAGCACTGTACTGTGATATAGCATAATTTAATAACCACAACTTGTACATGTAATATAATAGTGGTGGTATTTAGTACTGCATGTCTGCTTTACCTCTTAAACAATGTATTCCAAACAAATGTGATTGAACAGGTTACAGGAAATACTCAAATTTCTCAAATGTTTAATTCAGACCCATTCCTTTCAATATCTAATGAATATTTCATTTGGTATAAAAAATTCGTCTGGCAGACACCATACAATATTAATGAAGAGAATGCAAAATCCATAACATGTGTAAGCTCGTCGCGGCAAATAGGTATCCTTAGCTGTAGAACATAATTAATGTTAATTCATCAAGTGTGCACTGCTAAATCATTTCAACTGCTGTCAAATGAAGGGTCATTACAAAACCTTAACCAATCAGTAAAACCTCTCCATTACGACCAATAAGTTGTTGTAATTATCAGGTGTAACAAGCAGGCAGCTGTTTAAAGAAAGGTGAAACGCAAAACAGAACGCTTATTCAGGTGCTTTCTGTTTTACGTTCGCCTTGCTTTAAACTGCCATATGTCTTTTATGGAACCAATTACAATTTTTTTAATGGTCGTAATAGTGAGGTTGGATTGTACATTCTTACATACAGTTAGACAGACAGACAGGCGGCAAACAGGTGCTTACAAATACGTACGTCTACAGGTATCCCCGGTAGGGTACTTATATTATACTTACTGAATAAATCAAATATATATTTCATTCTCTCCGAGTATGACTATGTGAAAATAAATCAATTATTGGAATTGTTCAGGCATTGCTTTCCTATCACATGTTCTCTTGTGACCAATAATTACAATTATATAGTGATGCAGTTCTCCACAAACTTAGTTGTGTTCTTTTAACAGACATTTATATTGCATTTGCGAAGGGTAATGACAGATACTGTGAAACTGAATTAGAAATCAGTATATTTTACAATCATCGTGGATGTATTCCTCCGATGTGTTTATCTATATTAAACAATTATATAACACTATCGTTTACCCAACGATGCTTTATAATTACCACAGTACATTATATCTCTTTATATGAAATATACAATGCTTATGAAGCATGACACACGGGTTCGTGGTATATCACCACTATTAATCTATTGATATAGAAACCCGATGCAAATACGCCAACTGCATAATCCAAATATTTCAATCATAAGGCTGTATTTAAAGATCAATCTAACATTAAGTATCTAAATTAAGAGAAACCTAAATCAACAATAAAATACCGTTTACTTATTTAAAAGAAAGAAAAGAGATTGACGTGTTTGCCAATATCATGCTAAACGCAACTTGCTGACATAAATAATTATTTATACTAACTCCGGATGAGCATGTCACGTTTACATGAGCCAGTGCTAGAAAGATACATATAGGTGCTACATTGTTTCCCCATATAACTGCCCTCTAAACAACGAATCCCTCCTTACAACGACCCTAGCCGAAGTCCCCTTAACAGGCCACTTATGTCTCATGCTTTTACTGTTGCAAAATTCTGATTCAAATACGCCAACTGCAATTAAAAGTATTTGAATTACATTGCTGTATTTAATGACCAATTTAACACTAACCCCTTTACTGCCTTACCCCGAATACAATGATTATTTGGAAACAGTTTGGATACTGATCAGACGCCGCTAAACGCGGTGTCTGATCAGGACCCAAACTGTTTTACACTCATTTCAATATTTATTCAGTCAAAAAAGTAAAAATTAAAACTTAAGAGATAAAAGCAGATGACAATTGTTTAAAATTGATGACGTCACGGCAGTGAAGCGGTTAAGTACCTGAATTAAGGCATACGTCAATCAACAATACAAAACCGTTTACTTAAAACAAATAATAAGAAGAGATAGGCGTGTTAATCCATACCATGCTGAACTTGTCGCCATACAATTTTATTTATACTGAAAACGAATGAGCATGTCACGTATACAGGTTCCAGTGGTAGATTGCCACATAAAGGTGCTACATATAGTATCACTTGAGAGACACTCCAACAGGTTAGCCTCTTCACAAGCCAATACTCTGTGATGTTCAACGCGAACCCACTACACCTATACATCATATCGATTACTGTCCCAGGACGGTTTGTCGGTTTTTACGACCCTTCAGACAATGACTTGCTGGATTCAATATAACTAGTTGACGTATGAATACACTCGTCTAGCCATACTTTATTGAGTTACTTAATTGGAAAATGAACGTTATTGCAGAAACCTGTTGTTGTCTAGACCGTGAAATGAAACACTTAGATTGACAGGTAAATAACTGAAGACCACGTACTGTATCATTGCATGCGAAGCTAAAAGAACAAACGGTTCAGCACCAAAACCCTTATGTCACTCTGCGTCGGAAACTACTATCTATAGTTCTATAATCTCAATGTTTACTCGAAACTTGATTCGTACCACAGCTGATGTCCAACTAGTCTTAAATATCTAAAATATTATCATGGGAACTAATATTTTTTAAACGTTTTTATTGGTTTTACCTAATTTGAAAATATTGAGATTTGACGTGAGTCATCAAAAAGTATTATCCAATACAATCGTCCGATACCGTGATGGGTCGCATGATGCAACCAAGCACAAATCTGAGGTCAACCTCTGAACGCATCACTGAAACTGCAAGGTATCAACCAACTCATGCGCGTGTATGATATACAAAAGCAGATAAACCCAACATGACATAATTCGTAGACAGCATTATGTATTTATTTTGATAAGGGATCTGGAACAAGATTTCCTAGAGTTGCGCAACCAGGCAACCCACATTCCCTCTACAAAGTAGTTATTTCAATGACATTATACGAATTTCTTTTGATATTTTTTTACCCAACGGAAGCTACATATCTATCATGCGAGTTGTTGACGTTGCAAATGAAATGTAACCTAGTAAGAAAAAACTGCAGCCAGACCAGGATTCGAACCCAGGACCCATTGCTTACGTCGCCAGGTGCTCTGCTGACTGATCTACCGGACGGCTTACACAAATATATCATTGAGGTTGGAACACTAGGAGTTGTCTAATTATATATCATATTTGATCCGAGTTCGATATTCTATGTTAAACCGTCAATTGGTCATGTCGTACAATGCAAGTAGGTAAAAGTTTAATGATGATTGTCTCGATACAGTTTGTTGTATGAAATCAATCTCAAAAAGTAGAAAATTACCTGAATTGATTTTGTTACTCGCTTACAATTCAAATGGTTTGAAATGATATTTAGTTTACAGAAACGAAAATGAATTTACGTTGAAGATACAAACCCTATTATTTATTGTAACTCCATATCTTATTCAACACCCAATTGTAATTACAGTTTCCTGTAACAGAAACACAGAGAATGTAATGAAGTTACATAGATAAAGCATTAATCACTTGATGATTAGGAAGGAAACAGTATTCCCAATATCCGTCTATTTTAATGTTATACACTATATCGTTATTCAGAAAATTCCAGAATCAAACGTTTTTACCTCAACTGATGTGATATACATGTACTATACATTGATTGAAGTCAAATAGCGAGAATCTCTTCTGTAGAGTAACAGTGTTGTGGTAATTATATTCCTTTCTCTTGTATGTTCTCTCTTATGGTGTTGAGAAGTAATCGTTTTCTATTTGGCTTTAATATTTTCTAGTACGTTGTTGATGTTGTACTGCAGAACAATGCATGACTGGGTAAAACAAAGCACACCCGAAGTGCAAACTATGTATTTATGTAGTATTAACATATTCGTTTTCTAAATAAGTTAGTAATCTTCAAAAATGATATAATGCGAACATGTTAATTCCCTTCCTATGCATTCCCATAAACTATGGGCCAATTGAATATACATGTTTACAAGATCATAATGCTAAATCCCAGCACTTAGTTTATTGCGCATTAAGCACTAAAATGCAAATGTTGTCAGCTTAGTTTGTTGTTGAACCCTTAACGATTTTGCCAATATTTGAAAAATTGTTTGGATCTAGGCCAAATACTGCACAACGCAGCATCTGATCGGAATCTGATCGGAATCTAAACCGTTTGATTCTCATACTCAATGTTTGTTCGAAACATGAAATGTTTATAGAGTTTTGTCGCAGGTAAACTATTTGAAGCAGGCATAGTCAATGCTAAAAAATGGTTGAGTAAAACACGGCATAAGCTGTAAAATCCATATACGGTTATAAAACTGTTTGTTGTAACTATTTTGTAGTTCTGAGTCAACCCGTATGTGAGGTACAGTCAAGGATGTATCCTCAATGTAGCATCAGTTAATCAGCAGAGTTTGTGCGTTACGAGTAAAAAGTGATCACAGCCCAAGGATACTAATGCTGCTTACATGTTTGTTTGAGAATCTATCCCATTTGTGCCCACGATCCCATATGTTGTGGATTTGGTGTCCTCTGATCTCGAGTATCCTCCATTATGGAGAGCGCATGTCATAGGTCACTGAGGTCAGTTTATATATTGACCAGTGGCGGGTAATTCGGTGAGTATTCGTCTTACAGTCAAGCTAGACACACAGTCAAGCTGGCACGTCCAGTCAGTTTACTTAGTTACTCTTGATGCTTTATATGTGCACACTTTATTGGCGACGAGGATTTAAAATGGAAAAGTAAAGTAAAGATACCTTGCCAGTTTGTCACGTATTTTAGCGGCAACAATTTCTCAGAAAAATTTATTTTTTCGTGTCAGTGGCGGGAATTCTTTCTTTGTTAAAAATATATAAAGTATCATTCCAGGTTGATAGCTAAAGGGATATTTAAATGCAGCACTGCTTGTATTCATTTTGCTCTCTGCTTCAACATTTAAGTAAACGTAAGGTCAATGTGCGCCTAATTAGCATTGACTAATTATTTTCTTAGGGAATTTGATTGAAATTTAATTCATATTTTTCTATGTCAGTTCCTTAGGACAGTTTTCAAATCCTGAGTCGAGATCAAAGTCAAGGTCGAAGTCAAGATCGGGACATAGGCAGCGACGTAGACCTCAAAGGTCAGGGCGTTCACGCTCGGAGTCGAGGTGGCAGTCGAGGTCAAGGTCACGATCAAGATGGAGTCCGAGACATAAATATCATAAGTATTATTATCGTAGCTCAAGTTCTCCGGAACGCTTGCATAAGCGCAGGAGTACCAAACACCAGAAAGCTAGACATAGGAGACGGTCGAGACACAGTGTCTCTGACACGTCAAGATCAAGGTCAAATCCAGATCCCATGGTCGTCCATCCAAACATAGGGCTCTAAGAAATACAGATATTCCAAGCGCCATCAACATGACAGGGTAGTACCAAAAGGGCTCCCCAAGAACTTCAGATATGATGGAGAATCTTGTTGGATGACTTGGAAACAAAAGTTTGAAAGTTATAGAGCAGTATTGAGGTGGACCGACAGAGAAAGCAGATATTATTTGCACTGGTGTTTGGAGGGAAAAGCTCTAGACTTTTTCGCCATCATGACTCAAACAGGTGAAAAGTACTCGTATCGTAAGATGATGAGAAAGTTTGACAAGAGATTTGGAGCTAAAGAGTTAACTGAAACAGCAAGAGTTAAATTTCAGCAAGCGCACCAGAAACCGGATGAGGCACTTGAAGATTGGGCAGATCGCGTACTCTCTCTGGCAACAACTGCATTCCGCAATCTTCTAGAACGTTATTTAGAAAAGGAAGACATTGCAAACTTCAGCCAGGGCTGCTCTAATAAGGAGGCTGCAAAATATGCTAGCCTAAAGTGTCCAAGGAGCATGCAGTCCGCATTGAATGCAGTTTAGCATCACCAGTATGTTTCCCAAGTGGTTGACGTACAGGAAACTTCCACTGACAAGGAATCAGATAACGATGGAGTAGCCATAAGTATAAATAAAGTTAGCAGAAAATAGACTCAAACAAGTTGAGCAGACAATGGTCAAACAAATAAATAGCATAACAGAGAAAATGCAGAAAATGCCTCCGTCTGATAGGTCACCGACCTGCAGTCAGTCTGTCTTATGCTTTTTCTGCAAACAAAGAGCCCATTTCAAAATAAGTTGCATAAGGTACCCAATAAATACGAAAGAAGACTCAAGCAGGAAACGCAACACAAACAATACACCCATCTCTAAAGCAGAACACACACACAGCCATACCATAACAAACACACACACATACACACACACACACACACACACGCAATCCCACACATCAAACAGAAAACAATACGCAAGACAAACATAAAGCAAAGTGAACATAGGAGCCCGCCTTGGTACGGTCAGCAGCAATCAATAATTAATTATAAAATAACCATTAACAACCACTGGGGGGTTAAACCTGGGTTTAGGGGCGCCCAACCTCACACTTATCTCCTATATTCACCTATAAAGACGAACAGTGTACATAAAATATAAACCCTGTTCCACAACCTTACAATCAAAACGACCGCCATCACAGTAAGTAAATACATGTAAAACATCTAACAAAATTCTCTGACAGGATTATTAGTAACACGGGAAAGAATTAAACATTCAAGCCCGTGTTAAAAATAACCCACCATGGCAACGGTCAAATTGTACTCAAGCGAATAGTCTGTAGTCACGAGTAACTGTAAGACATAGGAGGGTTTATGGTACGACAGAGAGGGAGAGAAAACCCATAGCACGAAAATCCGACATAACTCTCCCGGTTAAGGACGGCTTTAGAGATACATCATCATGTAGTGCTAAGCCCTGTCTGTCGTCGCACAGCCACAGAGGAAAGCATAGTTATCAATTGTAGATTGATCGATAACCAAACGTGAAGTGCGCAGCAATATAGTTGGATCATAATTTTTTTTGAGGAAAAATCTAATACGTTTCACAAATAGGTTTTGAAAATGCATATATCCAAGAATCTTCCAGAAAAGAATAAAAGAAAAGAGCAATCTGAAGCAGAGGTTATAATGGCTACATGTGATCGAATGACAGGGCACACCAGGATTTCCAATCCTAGTGTGAAAAGTGTTGTTAAGGGTTTTTCTGCAGTCAGTGTGGCTTTCAGTCTTGTGACTGATCAGAAATCAGATGTAGAAACTGCTGTGGGACAGACGGAATGCGAGGCTTTGAGTCCGCCGGGAGCTCTGTCTCACGATGAAGCAGCGAAGATTCACCGCATTTTTGCGGGGTCTTCTTTCATCAAGTTGAAGGTTGGGGGGAAACTGGTTAAGGCTAGGATTGACTCTGGTGCCGAGATCTCTATCCTTTCAACTCGGAGTTATGAGAACCTTGAACAACAACCCAGTAAAGTCAAAGATGTGGTGATGCAAATGGCTGATAATGATTCTTTGTAAATCCAATGAAGGTGCAGCTGGGATCCCAAATATTTAAAGAAAGAATGCACATAGCACCAATTATTTATGAAATGCTGTTGGGGCATGATGTAATGCATCATCTGGTTGTGCAGTTGGACATGCAAACAGATAGCGAGAGAATCCCAGTTGTCACAAGGTTCAAGAAAGGAAAGCCCAATTTGGCCAGAGTAGTTACGAAGGAAGACATTGTAGCCAGTGCTTTCGAGATCAGTTCTGAACGGACTTCCAGTAACTCAGATACTGAGGACTTGACTAGTTCTGAGCGGACTTTCAGTTACTCAGATGCTACGGAGTTGACTGGTTCTGAGCGGACATTTAGTTTCTCAGATGCTAGTGATATGACTTCTAGTCAGTCATCAGTGGCTCATGAGGGACAGGTTGTCAATCGTTCAACCCGTGCTCCACAAGTAGAAGCTACAATAGAGTTGCAGCAGAAAGATGATGTGACCGACAAGAAAGCAGTGTTAGAAAGCTTACAAGATCAGTTAAGTGCCACAGTAAACCATTTGAATGTAGAACAGAGACAAAGGTATAGAAGGGTCTTTGCTAAGAATGGTTTGGATCTTAGTAATTTCACTGCAATAGAGCATGCACAGAGTCAAGTTGCTCAGGGCATTGGGGGCAGTACATGACTATAAAACCATCTCAGGCTAAGCACAGTAATGGGGATGCACTACCAAAGGTTCTCGTAGTACTGTGCTCAGAACATATGTAGCTGGTATAAGGCCTAAAAGGTCTGCCATAAAGGGGTTGTTATTACTGCGTCGGAGTTGACAATCAAGGGGAAAGGTTCACAGGTTGTGGACAGTACTAAAGTTTTAAAGTAGCCCATAGGAGTAATACAACCATAAGGAAAGCACATAGTAAGGGACAGCTGTAGGAAAGGACAAGTGTTGCCAGCAAAGTAGCCTCGAGTAAAGCATGTGGCCCATTCAGGTGCTGGTCTTTCAGACGGCCTGAGTGACAGTCTAGAGATAAGTTCCTCTAGACTGTAGTCACACTTGACAAGGGTAATCCTGAGCTTTCAGCGGGATAAGCCTGGTCCCGGCTTTCAGTCGGAAATGTCTAGCTTGACTAACCAAGCTTAACAGGGGTAGTCTTGAGCTTTTAGCGGGACAAGCCTGATCTGGCTTTCAGTTGGATTGCCCAGCTTGATTGCCATGATTTTAGTCTGGTGCAATGGGTATTGACTCAAGTATCTGACTCCGGTAGAGGGGATGGGTTTTTTAAGGGAACTTTTGAGTTTGTAAGGGAACTTTTGGGTTCTTAAAGGGAACTTTTGTGGTTTTAAGGAAACCTCTCCCTAAGATCAAGACTTTCAAGATAAAGATGGGGGGGAGTGTTTTGAATTTGGTGTCCTCTGATCTTGAGTATCCTCCATTATGGAGAGCGCATGTCAGAGGTCACTGAGGTCAGTTTATATATTGACCAGTGGCGGGTAATTCGTAGAGTATTCGTCTTACAGCCAAGCTAGACACACGTCTAGGCCAGTCGTGACAACTTTTATACAGAGTGGGTGAGTCAGTTTACTAAGTTACTCTTGATGCTTTATATGTGTACACTTTACATATAAGGGACATAGAGAAACAGCATAGACACTGATCAGACGCCGCATTATGCGACGTCTGCTCAGAGTATACGCTGTTTGCTGATAGGAAATTCAATATAAAACAAAATGAAACATGAAAATTTTGACCAGGCATCCCTTTGATAAAAATGGATTAATCCAATATATAAAAATGGAATAATCCACTGGGCGTAAATGGGTTAAATTGAAACCATGTAGGTATCTGATTCGAGATTCGACTCATAGGTTATTGTTTCCAATTGTCCATTATCCATTCAAATAGAATGTACGGAACCCTTGCATTGCAATTATAAGACCCGTCTAACACTGTCATAATAAATTCGGTTTAATATTTCCATCTGTTTTGATGGATATAATTTGGGATTCTATGTCGTGGTGTACTTAAGAAACATTGGTTATTTGATTGTCAAATATTGTTGATCCTGATTAGACGCCACGTAACGTGTTGGGATTGGCAGTGGTTAGAGTTAACGTTAGCTTTTAAAAATTGATACAACGTTCAGTGGTGTTTTAAGAAATGTATGTCAGTACATATGTTAGAAATCAGTTTGACGTAAGTTTTCTGAAACCTTATTAGTGATGTACAAGAGACAGTTATGGCTTCAATGCATTTCAATATGTTTTGAGTACATGTATTGCGATATCAACACTAGTGTTTTATGATCACTACAACTATATCATCTGAACTGAGCGCTTTCACTTAGATTAGATTAAAGAAATTATGGCACATGTTAAAATGGTCTTATATACATATATAGTAATACGTATACTCAGAAAACAATGTAATAGTGAACACATACATATGTTTAGATCAACGATGTAATTGTATTTGTTTTAAAAAACATGTTGCAGTACATCTTTCATGCAATCCTGTACTGATGTTATTTTCGCAAAGACATGGTTCGATATTCTAAAACATTTGTGTCCCTGTTTTCCATTTCACGTAAAGTTCCAACTATTGTTTGTTTTCGAAAACCAGCACTACAAACATGAATTATTTGACAGTAAGTGACCATTGACAATACATGGTAATGTTGTAATGTAACAATCACTATACAGACACTCATACACACAATTTAAAAATGGTGCATGCCACGGAGTATTGTCCAGATGTACTCAAAAACATAGTGTATTTTCAAACAACTTAGCTATAGTTGGCAACTGATGCCCTTATGCCATCAAAGATTAATCATCAAAGTGAAATTGATAGTAAATATCACTTCATGATAATTATTGCTTGCCCTTATGCTGATTTAAGGCAATTTTGATGTGATATTGTCATTAAATCACTGTGACTCAAATTCCAGTATAAGGGAATCTTCTAATGAATGGCATGTGAATCTAGTATACCGGTATGCCTCGGTGCCTTTTTGTTGACACAATTTGTAAATGTTTTCAAACGCCCTTTTTTATTGTCTATTGTATTGATGTTAACTGAAAGCTATAATTTTTTACTCAATGTTGTTGAATTGTATAGGAAAACGTGTCGATCGAGAAGGATGTACATCACGTGCTTTGTATTTATCGTTGCCATCAATTAGGCACTACAGTCGAACTTATATATCTCGAACTTGCTTAACTCGGGATGTCCGATTATTCGATACATTTACTGCATTAGTTCATGCTCGATTAAGTCAAACATACCTATATTTCAAATATGGGTTTGTTCGATTCAACCAAGTTCGAGATATCAAAGTTTGACTGTATTTTAAGACTTTACTTATCACACATAAAGAACGCTTTAAGTCGAAGTATGTCCTATAATAATGTGTCGGCGGGCAAACAACCCAATTACTAGCACTACGATAAAGGGACATACATGTATTGCACTGTAAATATTTGATTTGATAACTTTGACTGACAGGATATAGAGTAATAACAGAATAATTGCATGGTCGTATTAAGAAGGGTTCTCTTTTATTTTCAAGTAGAGCTAATATTGGCTCCGTGTACGTACAAACTAAAATTGAACATGATTCTTACATCCGTTTCGCTCAAGTACATCTATAATGGTAAGAGTTGCATTAACTCAAACAGGTTGGCTTCTTTATAAAAAAAAGGCAGCAAGGGAAGCCGACTTATTTCAATGAAGTGACATGTATATAATTATGGAAGGAAACAGAAACTATGCTGTGTTGGAGAAAACAAAAACACAAGTGAAATGTATACTTGACGCATTTGAGCAGGTATTGTATGTACAATGAAACCTCTCTATTTGCGACCAGTTACCTGCGTTTATGTGTTAGTGTTTGAGACAGGTGGCTGCTTAAGACATTGCTGCTTTTAAGGAAAAGTACAAGTACACGTAAACTTTACATTAACTTTGTTTTTAAGCTGCCGCATGTCCTTTAAACAATCAATTGGCGTTATTTTAAAGGCTGCAATCGACTTAAATTACGGCCGCAACACAAGCACTTAGCATCTGCTGTTGTGAAGGGATAAGTGCGGGTATGAGTTTTATTCCAAACCGAAGTGATAAGGTTCGGTACAAGTTTTATTCAGAACCGATGTTTTGTTCGTCCGGTTGCTGCGAATGTTTATGCAACCCAATTTCAGGCATGCACAGACCATTCCTTTTTTGACTGGCTGTACAAAAGTGCTACAATTGTATTCGGCGTTTCGCCATAAGCCGAAGTTCCTTTTAAGAAAATGGCTTCTTTCAACATCAGCACTGATGAGGAAAGCCCTGAAGGGGGCTTCCAATATTGAAGAACTTATATACAGTGCACTTGGAAATGTGTATTATTTTACCTCAGCACCAAATTATTTACCCTTGCGTCTACTTAGTGATCCAACTGAATACAACATTTTTCACAGAGACTTTTAAGATATAAGTTTACACACCATATATATACATATTCAAACTTCTGATATATAACAAAATAACAACGTCTGATAAAACACAAATCGAGAAAATACGTCATCGTTTTACTTATGGCACGACACAAATACATTGATTGATAACGGTGTGTTATAAAACACGGACAGTGCGTAGCATTGTCTTAGTAGATGTCCTATTAACCAGTTTGTGATAGAATATCCTACCAGCTTGTGATCCGAACAAGACGCAGAGTTACATGGTGTGTTATCCAGAGCAATGTTAGTCGACACTCGGTCAATGGTTAATCTAAAGCAAAAAGAAATGGGAAATGGAGTTTTGCGAACATTTATATTTTGCTATCGTTACGTAAACCTGTCACATTCTTAACCTTTTTGACCAGCGAGCATTACCATCATATAACGAAAAGTTTCTTTCCGATTAGAATTAATAAAGTGATATGTTTTCCTGTGCCGAGTCTAGAGCAGTCTGTAGACTGATTTCCTGATTTCTAGTATCTTATATTTGCATTTGTATCAGCAGGGTTAACGTTGATAGACAGTTGATAAATACTCCACTCCTTTTCTAGAGAGTATCTTAAAATATCTGCCAATCATAATTAATCTAATCGGTTGAACTGTCAGTGTAGTCCATTTTGCTCGATTAGTTACGACATTTCCGTCGAACATCTAGTAGGAATTATTGAAAGGGGTTAATGATACTTTAGTAAGCTGTCTCCGGACAAACGTTACGACTCTATATCGATGATACTATACAAGATTATCTTTCAAAAGTAAATGCTGTTCTTTGTTAACAGTGATGTAATGTTGCATTTCTGTCATTTGGTAAACTAGGATTGTCAATTTGGAACAACAGAAATATCTATATTTCGACCACTAAAGTATGTTCATTATTATGTATTTACGACAGGTGACTGCTTAAAGATAATTGAGCGTAAAACAGAAAACTCTTTAGTAAGTTTTCTGCTTGAGTGTCACATTGCTTTAAGTGCCACATGTCGTTTATATAACTAAGTAGCATTGTATTCAGTTGTCGACATAGAGAGGTTTACTGTATTTTTATCCAGTCTATAGTACACAAGGTTCAGCAAGTGTTTTTCGGATCTAATGTTCGTTAGTTCCATAACAAATGCCATTACTACATTACTAGTCTATGCGACTGATTTGTAGGAATACACTACAGAAATTTGACTTTCGAACATTGCATTTCTCAATCAAATACTAAAATGATGGTTTCCCGTATTTTGGATTTAAGACTGAAGATCAACTTCAAATACCCTTAAACCTGCTATACTAGTACCTGTTCAGTATAATGTGTATCGACTGGTTACACATATCAATGTAGTCGGGGTTTGAACGTAAAGGGGTTACGCGTAAACACGCTAGAAACAATTAATTTATATAAACACAAGACATCGCAAACTACATTTTAAAACCTTTCATAAAATGTTGTTTAATTATATCAATTCGGGTCTCAAAACATTTACTTAGTTCACACTATGTGTACATAAAATCATATAAGTAATACTCGAATAGTGATATATTGATATGTGATTTGTATGGAAACTTAAGAGTCGATATATAATGTATGTATGCTTCCTGTTTCTATATGCATGTACTCTGTATGCCGTTTATCCTGTGTAGTTTGCCAATCTTTGTTAATAATTAATGAATCACCAACTTTTAAACCTTAACCTTTTCAACCCTAAATTTGTCTTTTCGGTATCTTTAATCCTGTTGGACTCTTCCAGTACAGGTATTTGGAACCAGTCTACTGTTGCAATTTTGTATGACAACAAAAAAACAATGTGAATATCAAACAGTGCAGACCCTGATAAAGCCCTCTGATCAGGGACTACACTGTTGCATACCGGTATGTAATAAGTTATATCTACAGTGGGCTGTAGGGTTGAAAGGATTAAGAATAAAATAATCTACTGTCTGTTGAATATAGTATAAAGGTGCGATGGCGAATAATGCTGGGGTGTGTTGTTCTTTGAGGGGGGACAATTCAATATCTGGAAAGGCAAAGAAATGGAAAACAGATCGTACGTTTGTATATACAACAAATGAAACAACTGTAGGCCCATGTTGGTTAAATGTTTATAAGTGTTAGCAGTATAGTAAACGCAATGTTAAACTGATGTTATACAGATGTGTTTAATTTAGATCCCAATGTGTTTATACAACCCATACGGTAACTAATTGCTGTTGAAGTTTTTTTTTTATCTTTATAAGAAATGTTTATTTATCTACCGTAAGTTTAAACAACACATAAAACTACTAATTGAATCGTGCTGTTTTGTATAAGAATTGTTTATTTAGCGCGATAGTTTCGTTTTATAATGATGTTACATATGAAAGTTTAAGATCCACATTGCTGTAATTAAAATACATAGCCTGTTGCATGTTATGTGCCAATAAGTGGATCAAATATTGAACTATACTGAATTCAAGCTGTTAAAAACTACTATTTCTTTTTCTTAAAGAGATATCACAAGGTACACCGTGCGTTATACAATAACTTAGTTGCTGAATTGGGTCTTTGTTGATGTTGGTGTTAATTTTATGTTTACTGCATTAAGCTGCTCAGTAGAGTTCTTAAAATGCCATGTGCATTTTATCCAAAAGTTTAGATTAATCGTCGCTTTACCGGGGATTTCCTGTATACTTTTATGTTTGTACTTTTTAATATGAACCCGCGTTCACAATGTCGATAAATTGTGATAATTTCTTAAAGATATGAAACCCACATACTTCACTGAAGGCTTGGACCTCCTATTTACGCCATTGTCTAATAGTGGGTATCAGTATTAATGAAACATTATTCGTTTTAAAATGGCATTAGCTTGTTAGTCGTTGATGACATATCATCACTCTTTGTTGTTTGAAATTTGATTAATTTCCGACCCAAACTCGTGTCATGTATTTAATCAAACGATTTACAACGGAAATGATATCAATATTGTCTGAGTTCACATATTCGTGTTAACAAAAGATCAAATAAAAAAAATACGCATCCGTTAATTGACATAACATACGCGTGTCAAGTTACTTTAATCGAAAAAAGACACCAACATTTTATGACGTTAATGTCATAAAAGCACCTTTTTACAACATTGAACGTTAAGGCACATGTACATATGTAAAATACACTATGCATGGTGGCAAAGTATATTCCATTCCGTTTATTTTAACTAATCCACAAAACCATTTTGTAGGAGACTTTATATTTAAACCGCAGTATACAGTACTTCGTCTGTACCACAACACCCAATCGAAGGGCAATAGTGTGTGTTGTTCGATGGGAGGGAAAATAAACGCCATTAGAGTGCTTAGTATGACTTCGCTTATATTTGAAAATATTTTGCAGCGGAGTCTGATTCGGGTTCAAACTGCGTGCCACTTGTCTTTATGTTTCGTCTATCAAAATGGCCACTACGTAGTTCTAAGAAAAACAAACAGCAAAAGATAAAAGTAAAGCAAATGACATTGCAGCAGTGAAATCGGTAGACATTTGGGGAACAGTGGCAACTATTTTTGTAAGGAGGGAATCATTATTAGGAGAGCCGTTGTAAGGACAAATCACTCCCTACAACTGCAGTTACCATGGACATCTCAAGCACATGTTATGTTTTGAGGCACTCTGATCAAAATACATTAATGAGATCGGGAATTTATGTTGGCAATGTATCATTAGTTTAGTTTAAACATATTTTTATTCCCTCAAATATACATGGAATTGGGGTTAGGTCACAAGTTATAACAACATTCGATCCGACCCTCCCCAATTTAACGTTTATACTCATGTTCCCAACTTTGGTTCACAGACTTCGTACTCTGAACCCTTCCATGTCTTACAGTTACTCGTGACTACAGACTAGTCGCTTGAGTACAATTTGACCGTTGTCATAGTGGGTTATCTTTAACACGGGCTTGAATGTTCAATTCTTTCCCGTGTTACTAATAATCTTGTCATAGAATTTTGTTAGATGTTTTACATGTATTTACTTACTGTGCTGGCGGTCTTTTTGATTGTAAGGTTGTGGAACAGGGTTTATATTTTATGTACACTGTTCGTCTCTATAGGTGAATATAGGAGATACGTGTGAGGTTGGGCGCCCCTAAACCCAGGTTTAACCCCCCAGTGGTTGTTAATAGTTAATTTACAATTAATTATTGATTGCTGCTGACCGTCCTATGTTCACTTTGCTTTATGTTTGTCTTGCGTATTGTTTTCTGTTTGGTGTGTGGGATTGCGTGTGTGTGTGTTTGTTGTGTGTGTGTGTGTGTTTGTTATGGTATGGCTGTGTATGTGTTCTGCTTTAGAGGTGAGTGTATTGTTTGTGTTGCGTTTCCTGCTTGAGTCTTCTTTCGTATTTATTAGCGTTGTTTCCTGCTTGAGTCTTTCGTATTTATTGAGTGTGTTTTTCCTTTTTTAATAATATGGATATCATGACCAAACTAGCAATGCCAATTGAAGCGGTTTTATTTTCAACAAATCCATTTGTTTCTCCTAGTTAACGAGATTTATTTCCTTGCCAAGACTATTAAATAATTGGTCCGACCGATCCATGATAGTATCGCATTTGTTTTTCAAATTGGTATCGTCGTTTTATGCAAATAAACGTGGGAATTCTCGTTTCTCATCGTGTCCCATATCTTTTGAATGTGAACTGTGATATATTTTTAGGAGAGTTTTTATAGCTGTATAATGTATATGAATAGTTTAATTACACTGTGGTGGCTGATTATAGTGAATGATATCAAAGTAATAGATATGCTATGTTTTATTTGTTATACGTTATATCATATTTTAATTGTTGAAAACTGGTTGCATATCAACAAAATGACTACTCCTAGCATTATTTGATTTTCATTAACCTATTGTACCTGCCTCCTATGAAAATAACATATGCAAACAGTGTAGACTCTGATCAGAGACTAGACGTTTTGCTGATAGAAGTTTCGTTTTATAAAATGCAAAAAGGAACTGAAAGTTTAAAACCTTACCTTAACTGTACTAAAATAGTATGTAATCAACGGAGAATATACTAGGCGCAAATGGGTTAAAAACTTTGATAAATATGCTAATTATGTATTGATATAGTACATCTAAGATGTTTATACTGTTCAAATTCCGTAAATTGCTAAATCATTGTACCCAGTGGCTGAAAAGTTTATCTATTTAAATGCAATGTTGACGTTGAGAACTTTGTATCTTTGTATTCTATTTTGCTCTACATTTAAATTACTGCTGGGGAATTCCTGATGTACTGATCTCGTTGTTCTCGCATTTTGCCCCCTTCCATGTACTGCTTTAAACAAAAAAGACTCTGATTATACACACTAACATGGCTATGATTCAGGTACCACAGTTAAACGTACATAATAAATACTTTGTTTACGTATATGTAGTATCAGTAGTTGTAGGAAAGTATAAAGTACGAAAACCAGTGATGAGTAGTCTCGTCATTTATTAGCAGTTTAAATTTAAGTATGTGGCTAAGCTTTAGCTGCAGTATTAACCAATCCAAAATATCCATATACTCAAGCATACATCAAACATGCGTTCATTTTATTTGGCTGCATCGAGTAATGTTTCAGGTGTTATAGAAAATGCAACCTCTGCATAACTTTTAAAAGAATCAAATACAGTTTGTATATATAACAGTTTTGTAAGAACCTATCCGTTATATTCATTTAGCACATTGTTTGGAGCTCTCGGCTAATAAGATTACTAAAACCCTGTTGAATACAGTTTAGTTCAACGTTTTGAATTTACTAACAAACTGTTCATTTAGTCAACGCGTCCGTCATCTGAAGGCAATTTTGACGTCACAATCCTAGCAGTCCTCCGAGTGAGTCATTCAGCAAACCTTTATGCTGCACCGTAGGCTTAACGATAAATAATCGAAAGTTAAGTAAACTAAAGACCAGATGAAGGATTATTACTGAAGAAATAAAGGAAGTTCACAGTAACAATACTATATCTAGATCTACTCCATCCCGCTTGACCTACATATATGCATTATTTCAGCTGTAGATGTAAAATATAGACTCTGCATTACCAGATTGTCTTTAAAAATAGCTGAGATCGCAGGGGAACTGCCAACTCTTGATGACGTCATATTTCATTTTGAATGTACAGTGATACCTCGAATTTAAAGACGATTGCTAATGAAACTTGCTAATATATAGTGCTTCAGTAAGAGATATTTGTGTTAGTGTTAAAGCATGCTTAAAGTCTCAAATCTCACATTTAAATAACCTTTGAAGTTTTGTAAAAAGAACAAATAAAATGATTTTATTTTCATCTAAAAACAAAAAGCGCAAACAAAGAGTATTGTCATTTTTTTCCCTAGAGCCAAGCCAGTGCTAAATAGGTTAGACCATAGTTGAGAGCGACTAAACGACATAATTCTCGAGGAATATAAATATATAACATTTATATCGTTTCGTTGCTCTCAACTATTGTCTAACATATACATCGCTATATAATCAAGCAGCAATCGTGCTAAAATCGTGGCATATACAACGAAACGTACTACATTACAATAACATAAAAACCCATATATGTTCAGTTATCGACACTTGTTGCAGTATCATTTGCGGAGGTTGTACATAATTCTAATATCCCTAGATAGATGCAATAATTACCCTATTAGCCTATCTAGAGCGAGCACATTCTTCTATTATCGTTTTATCGCTTCGACAATATATTCTCACTGACCGGTGTTCAAACGAGGTAAATAAACCAATTTGTATGTATTGGAGACGTCTTTACTTAAGCTGTTCTCGGGAATTGGATGTGAGGTTCCTTGAATGTGTCAATTACAATTATACAACGAATATTTCTCGGTTACTGCTAAGGCATGCCTTTTTTCGCTTACAAATATGTCTTGTTTTACTCCAGATAAGACATCGACACACACGTTATTAAATGATCACTGTCCAGCTTGGTTTCCTAGTTATCGATGCATTTCACTATTTCAATGCCGGGTAATTGTTTCGTCTGCAACAAGTTTTGTCTGTTCTAGAAATATGATTTGCTACTCAGAGTGTCAAACAGTTTGAATCCAGATGAGACGCTGCCTTAGACGGCGTCTCATCTGGAACCGAACTGTTTGCAAAGGTAATCGCTATGGGGCATACATCCCCCAATTTCAATTACACTGTGATAGCTAAATGATATCAGAGAAATAAATCTGTTATGTTTTATTTATTATACGTTATTTCATATTTAAATCGTTAAAAACGGGTTGCATATCAACAAAATGACTACTCCTAGCATTACTTGATTTTTTCTTAAACCCGTTTGTACCTGCGTCCTATAAAAGTGCTATGTGCAAACAGTGTACACTTTGATCAGAGTCTAGAATTTTTGCTGATAGGATTCTCTTTATATAAAAAGCAAAACGAAACTAAAAAAATAAAACCTTACCTAAACTGTACTAAAACAATATGTACATGAGAAATCACCGGACACAAATGGGTTAAATAATTTGATACATATGCTAATTACTTATCGATATAGTGCATCTAAGACTTTTATACTATGCATATTCTTTATATTTCTAAAACCCTTGTACCCAGTCACTCACACGTTTGTCTATTTAAATACAATGTTGACGTTGAGCACTTTGTATCTTTTAGTATGTATTATAATTTGCTCTACATTCAAATTCCTGCTGTACCGAGCTCGTTGTTCTCCCTTTATGCTTCCTTCCATTTACTGCTTTAAACAAAACCAAATGACTCAGATTATACACACTAACAGTGCTTCAATTCATGTACCAAACAATGTAAGTCAAACGTACATGATTGATAATTTGTTTAGGCATATGTCAGTTGTTGTATGAAAGTACAAGGTACGAGTCCAAGTTACGAGTGTTCTCGTCATTTATAAGCAATTTGAATTTGTAGTTTGTGGCTAAAGTTTAGCTGCAGTATAAACCAGTCCATAGTACTCATATACTCAAGCATATATCAAACATGCATTCGTTGTATTTGGCTGAAGGTATTGCATCGGGTAATGTTTCAGCTGCTACAGAGTATGCAAGTGCTGCATTACTTTTAAAAGAATCCAATACAGTTTGCACAATTATATAACAGTTTTGTAAGAACCTATCCATAATATTGATTTAACACATTACTTGGAACTCTCCGCCAATCAGATTACTAAACACCTGTTGAATATATCGTTTAGTTCAACGTTTTGGCCTACTAACAAGCTGTTCATTTAGTCAACGCGTCCGTCATCTGAAGGCAATTTTGACGTCACAATCCTAGCAGTTCGCCAAGCGAGCCATCCAGAAAACCTTAATGCTGCACTGTAGGCTAAACGATAAATAATCGAAAGTTTAGTGAAATAAAGACCAGATCAAGGATTATTACTGAAGAAAAAAAGGAATGTCACAGTACCAATAATATATCTCGATATACTCCATCCCGTTTGACCTACATATATGCATTATTTCAGCTGTAGATGTAAAAACTGGAATCTGCATTTCTGTAGTTTCTTAAAAAATATCTGAGATCTTAATGACGTCATATTTCATTTTTAAATGTACAGTGAAAACAATTACTAATGAAATGTGCTAACATATAGTGCGTCATACAGATATATTTGTGTTGGTGTTAAAGCATGCTTAATGTCTCAATTTTAACAATGAAACAACCTTTCAATTTGTGTAAAAAGAACAAAAAAAAAGTCTTGTCGTTTCTCATTTTCCTCGAGCCACGTCAGTGCTAAATAGGTAAGACCATAGTTTAGTACGACTAAACGACATAGTTCTCGAGGGATATACCCCTCAAATTTCTACCGTTTAGTCGCTCTCAACCCTGATCTAATATATACGTAGATATCTAATCAAGCAGCAATAATGCTTAAATCGTGCCATATACAACGGCACGAACTACATAACAATAAAGATCCATATATGTTCAGTTATTAACACGTGTGGCAGTATCCTTTGCGGGGGTTGTGCATTATTCTAATATCACAGGATGGATGCAGTAATTACCCTATTAGCCTATCTAGAGCGAGCACATTCTTCTATTATCGTTTTATCGCTTCGACAATATATTCTCACTGACCGGTGTTCAAACGAGGTAAATAAACCAATTTGTATGTATTGGAGACGTCTTTACTTAAGCTGTCCTCGGAAATTGGATGTGAGAGTCCTTGAATGTGTCAATTACAATCATACAACGAATATTTCCCGGTTGCTGCAAAGGCGCGCCGTCTAAACACTTTCAATATTTCTTGTTTTATCCCGATAAGACACCGACTCACACGATATAAGATGATCATTGTACAGCTTGGTATCCTAGTTATCGATGCATTAAACCATTTGTATGCTGGGTAATTATTTTGTCTGCAACAAGTGTCGCCTGCTTATGTTCTAGACATATATTTTGCTACTCAGAGTGTCAAACAATTTGTACCCTGATGAGACGCCGCGTTACGCAGGGTTTCATCTGGATGAAAAGTGTTTGCAAAGGTAATTGTTGTGGGGCATATATCCGCCACAAACATGCAAAGTGTTAACCCAATTATGTCTACGGTGCGTAACGTGCAGCCAAACGTACACAACTAGACAATATTGCGGCAGTGCAAAGATAGTTGTGACTGGCAGGACAGACGGTACATTTTTCATTGTCCTTAAACATAACTTAATCAATGCCTTATTGAATATCGTATACAAGGGTTATATAAAGTTTGGAATCAGATGAGAACCCGAGTATATGGGTTTGTAACATGATCCTAACCTGTTGACACTTCGCTGGCAGATAACAGTTTAAGCATCGTACAATCAGTTAACGTTATTAAGGTTAAACGTCTCTTCGTCGAGTTAATCGTATTGCGTCATGCATCAGTGTTATTCATTTTGTTCGAATATGTTAGATACATCCGTTGTTATTTTAACCACATTCAACACTTTTCTAATTGTTTCGCCCGCTTTTCAGAGCCGATTTTTTGCTTTAATACTTGTAAGCTGGAAATTGTAATTGTTTAAGTGACATTTTTCTTGTTTAGCATAAGAGAAGCCAAAATGAACCTTATAAACACCAATGCTGCCATTGCATATATTTGGCAGTTCTATGCATTTGGATACTAATTAAATACTAACTATATATAGTCAGTATTGTGAATTAGAACAATTATAGAAGAATTACAAAACATACAAGAGAAGTAAGACTATTGATTATATAAGTCTGAGATCGGTCTCCAACTTTTGATTTGGTCAGATTTCTGCTTTAGCTCATGTCAAATATTCAAAAGACTTAAAACGATCTTAGACCTACTCACTTTTGACTAATCAAAATTTTGAAAAACAATATCAGTCTGATCCCTAAACCTGCATAATCTTAGTTTTGGGGTATAATTGACAGTGACAAGATAAGCAGAGTGTTACGAAATTCCTTGTGTGGTATATCTAACCTTGAGAGTTTTGTTACATAGTAACATAACAGATCATTGCATATTTTTACGTATACACTGCGTCTGATCGGGATCCAAACTGTTTGTTAATGTCAGTATTTACTTTTGAAAGGACCAACACACTTATTGTCTTATTACACATTGTTGCGAGTATCAAACGGTTTAGATCCAGATCATTATCTACATTGTTTTGATAATACAGGTAAAATCACAGTATAAGCGTCATATGGACCAAAACATATCCATAAAACTTTATATCAACACTTAACAAATATGGGAACACCTATTCATAATTATAATCGAAATCAACACATAACCGAATCATGTTGTGCACGAATTTTGTCTCAATACTACAATTATATAGGTGCGTGTACATTCGACTACTCCTAGATTAATATGTATATGATAACGTAGTTTGTATCCCAAACACCAAATACTTCGAACGTTACATAAATGTATGATGTACAAAATAAATGCATTTTTAAATCCAGTCTATAAACCCTGGTAACAATTAAATATGAATTCATATAAAGACTGTCTGCATTCTGAACTGGCTAAAACTAATGCAGATACAAACATGTAAATTGCATATCTTGGTTCTAGTCGCGACATGGCAATACATACAAAGTGCTTTCAGTTTGCAATTTGTGGACTATAAATAAAAAACAGACATTTAGGAGTGAATTGGCGGCTAAAATTTTTACTTCACAAATAGTCGAGAATCCCGATGCCAATTGTTTACATCAAGATCTTAACGTTCATGTGGGTATTCACTAACTATTCAGAAAGCATATGCTACAGAGGATAAGTTATTCTTTCCCGATAAACAAGTTTACGCTAAATCGTTTATTTCAAATAATTTGAAGCCAGATCAGACGCCGGATAATCTGACGTCTGATCAGGCTACAAACTGGCTACAAGCTGTTTGCCACTTATATTAAAATAAATAATCAGGATTGTCAAAAAATTGTCATTGCGTTTTCGTTTGCGTTTAACCAAGGACGAATAGCGTTTCCTCCACTGTGCCACAAACTGTAAGAGTTAGTATAGCTTCATGACAGCTTATGCTCATCAGACATGTTTTCTACTAAAGAAAATTATTTCACACCTATATAGATTAAATCAATAGAAAATAAATACGAAAGACTCAAGCAGGAAACGCAACACAAACAATACACCCACCTCTCAAGCAGAACACACACACAGTCGTACCATAACAAACACACACACACACAGACACACACACGCGCAATCCCAGTCCCTCATCTACACACTAAATAGAAAACAACAAGCAAGACAAACATAAACCAAAATGAATATAGGAGCCCGCCTTGGTACGGTCAGCAGCAATAAACAATCAATTATAAATTAATTATTAACAACCACTGGGGGGTTGAAGAAGACTCCTCTTTCTTCCACGTGACGGTTCACGAGAAACGAGTATTATACTATTGTAAAAATGCTATCCCAAAAGGCCATATGTTGTTCATATCGGGACACGAGTCCCGAAAATCCAAATCATTCTCGTTTTGTACTGGACAACTCTTCTGACACTCTGTTAAGAGTAAATTCCCTTGGCATTTCACTTTAGTCTGCTATTTCGTTTTGGAAATTGCGAAATTAAAGGCTAGCAGGAATAGGAAACAATGCAATTTGGTGTTTTTTTTGTCATTTTATAATTTAATGGTGTGAAATAAAAAGGTATTTAACAGGGTAGAGTTCAGTGCTGAATTCAATTGGACACGAACACAGTGCTCAGTCATAATCCATGTTGGATTATGACTGCTGTGTACTCCAATATAAGTCAGTATTGTTCTCAACATTGTTAAATAACCTCATATTATCAGGAATATATATTTTTAGAACCATAAAGGCTCGAGAGTTCGTTGAACCAATCATTTTCGTCAACAATATAAGTTTGACTCTAGCTTAGAGAACCAATCAATAATAGGAAATTAAGAGATACAATATATACGTCAAAACCCTCTACTACGACCACTTAAACCCTTCACTGCCGTGACGTAATCAATTTTAAACATTTGTCGTCTGCCTTTATTTCTCAAATTGAAAAATTAGATATTGTGAGTTCAGAAATATTGAAATGAATGTCAAACAGTTTTGATCTTGATCAGACGCCCCATAAAAACTGTTTAAAAATAATTAGAGCGCTCGGGGTAAGGCAGTGAAGGGGTTAAGTATGTTCATTAGTAGGTATTTAAAACAGATGTTCTCTTTATACATGGTGACTGTAAACCAGAAAGATTATTTATGAGCTTTCTATTTTATTTTCACTGTGCGTTTAGCTGTATTTTGCCTTTCACGCACTCATTTAATTTTCATTTTAGTTGTCGTACTAGAGGGGTTTAACTGTAATACTTCCATGCAATGTCTGGGATATAATATAGGAACAATTACACAATCGTTCGCGCACTACTATAGTCTCATGTTATTAACCTGTCAGGGATGAGTAAAGTAGATGCTATCGGACAGGGAGTAGGCGTTATTCTTTTCCAATAAACACGTCTGTGCTCAAAACCATTATATTTACTGCAAACGGTTTAGGGCCAGATCAATTTCCGGTTAAGTGATCAGGCTCAAAATGAATTGCAATTCAGATTAAAAACAAATCGTAAGAACTAAAAATCCAACTTGTAACGGTCTTAACTGCTTTGCATTGCGTTTGCGTTTAATTCTAACGTTTAAACATGAAAACAAAACTGTTTCTCTACTTAAGTTTCAGAATGTTAGAACTACCTTATATCAATAACGTGTGTATTCAATGACTGACAGGTCAATAATACATATTTCAAAAATGAGTAGTTATGTGTCTCTACTTATTTAAAGACTTAGTGTAAAGATATTACCTGAAATCGTGTTTTAGCATATACATAGCGTATTATTAGAATGTTATTTTACTTTCGCTTTTTCGAGTATTGCATTAAAGACATGTAAACAGAAAAAAACTGTCACCTAATTTATTCCGATTGCATGAGAATCCAAAACCAAGAACAGTGATATTCTTGCACGTTTAGAGGGTTGTACCGCATTTCAGTGAGACGGCCATGCAGTCTGAGCTCTTTGAAAAGACCGGGGTATTATTTGTTATAGAAGAAACGATTCTATGTATTTTGTGTATCGAAGAAAGAATGTTTATCAGATTTGCCGTACCAAATGAATGTTTTCCCGACAAAATACAATTGCATTCCTATTAGCAGAGACTACATCACTGCCGAACGTCATCGTTATCTATGAGGCGAATGCAAATCTGTTATTATTCCAATTTGTGACACATTATGGTAAGGGGTGATTTATTGTCCAGACATGCCATTTCTATGCGATTCAACAGCTTCAAGACTTTACAAAGACACTTTTCCTCCGGGAGATATGTCACGTGTAGACAGAAGTCTTAAAGAGCTTACCTCAGTGAAACTGTAGGATAAAAGTCAAATCCCATATTGAACTAAACCAACGTATACTCATTGCAATACATATACAGCAGATAACACGTTATAACGGACACGAAATCATTGCAATAAAATGTTTTGGTTTGGTTTGTTTTAATTTTACGTCGCTTTCAACAGTATTTCAGTCATATCGCGACGTCACAATAAAATGTAGAATAAAAGGAAGTGATGCATAGACGGGTAAGCAACCTGGTCATACACTTGGACGAGAGGCACAATAACTCTCGAATATATATAACCCGCATTTGGCCACCGAACGTGGCGGAAACAAATTAGTATGAATAAAGACGTGCGACATCGGCATTCTTATCCCTTTCCCACATAGAAGCGACTTTTAGCATATTTAATTTATTCCTCCGCTGAAGAAAATAGTTCCAGTTTTACCCTCATGAACAATAACCATTACAAATACTTTATATAACCTAGCAGATTTTAGCTTAAAGCAGGTTGAAAGTAAAGCAGAATGTGCCTTAAGGCACATTCTGCTTTACTTTCAACCTGCTTTAAGTGGTCACATGTCTTAAACACTAGAGACAGGCTATGAGGTAAAGGGTTAAGAATAATAGTGAGTAGGACATTTATTGTGCTGTACATTGATAAAAACATTAATTTTAAAGGTTTTCATATCGTTAAGTGTAGCCCGTCTAAGATTATTGTAACCATATTTGCATACTGCTCGAACGCCATCATCATTGTATAATACATACTAAATAAAGAAAATAATCAATTTCTTATTCTTGATATTAGCCATAGGACAAGAAAAGGTAGGTGGTATACGGTGATCTCATTCATCCCTCAAACTTTCAAATGAAAATTCCGGTTTCAAATTGAGTCTAGTCCGTCTAGTACATTTGAGCGTTTATTATGCCCCCAGAATCTATGATTCGGGGGCATATAGTTTTTGTCTGTCCGTCCGAAAAGTCCTTTGTTGGGTAGGGAGAACAATAGATTCCATTCATTCCGTGATTGCTCTATTGTTATTGTTGGGTATTTTAGTGTACTGTTGGGTACTTTTAAACAAAAAATATACCCAACAAATGTCCAACTGTGAGAACGGACGTCCGTCCGTCCGTCTGTCTGTGCCAAAAACCTTAACATTGGCTATAACTCTTGCATGTTTGTACCTAGGCCTTTTATACTTGGCATGTGTCTTCCCTGTATCAAGACCTTTCCAACCATACAAAACTTGTTGACATTGTGACCTTGACCTTGACATTTGACCTACTTTTAAAATGGATATAACATTTGCACCAGTTGGCCCAGGGCTTTCATATTTTGTATGTATATTTCTTGTGTCAAGACCTTTCCAACCATACCAACATCTTTGACCATGTGACCTTGACCTTCACCGTTGACCTATTTAATCAAACTTTAACCAAAAACCTTAACCTTGGCTATAACTTTTGCATTTTTGAACCTCGGCCTTTTATACTTGTCATGTGTATTTCTCATGGCAAGACCTTGCCAACCATATAAAACTTTTTGACCTTGTGACCTTGACCTTGACATTTGACCTACTTTTGTAAAAATCTTTAAATGGCTTTAACATTTGCACCAGTTGGCCCAGGGCTTTCATATTTTGTATGTATATTTCGTGTGTCAAGACCTTTCCAACCATACCAACATCTTTGACCTTGCGACTTTCTCCTTTACCTTTGACCTATTTAATCAAACTTTAACCAAAAACCTTAACCTTGGCTATAACTTTTGCACTTTTGCACCAGGGCATTTTATACTTGGCATGTGTTTTCTTCATGGCAAGACCTTTCCAACCATACAAAACTTTTTGACCTTGACCTTGACATTTGACCTTCTTTTGTAAAAATCTTTAAATTGCTATAACATTTGCACCAGTTAGCATAGGGCTTTAATATTTTGTATGTATATGTTTTGTGTCAAGACCTTTCCTACCATACCAATATCTTGACCATGTGACCTTGACCTTCACGTTTGACCTATTTAATCAAACTTTAACCAAAAACCTTAACATTGGCTATAACTTTTGCATTTTTGAACCTGGGCCTTTTATACTTGGCATGTGTTTTCTTCATGGCAAGACCTTTCCAACCATACAAAACTTTTTGACCTTGTGACCTTGACATTTGACCTACTTTTGTAAAAATCTTTAAATGGCTATAACATTTGCACCAGTTGGCCCAGGGCTTAACTATTTTGTATGTATATTTCTTGTGTCAGGACCTTTCTAACCATACCAACATCTTTGACCATGTGACCTTGACCTCGATCTTTGACCTATTTAATCAAACTTTAACCAAAAACCTTAACCTTGGATATAACTTTTGCATTTTTGCACCTTGGCCTTTTATACTTGACATGTGTTTTCCCTTTCTAACCATACAAAACTTTTTGACCTTGTGACCTTGACATTTGACCTACTTTTGTTGAAATCTTTAAATGGCTATAACAATTGCACCAGTAGGCCTACGGCTTTCATATTTTGTTTATATATTTCTTGTGTCAAGGCTTTTCCAACCATACCTACGTTTTTGCCCTTGTGACCTTGACCTTTGACCTTTATTTGTATAAATCTTTATACGCCTATAACATTTGAACCAGTAGGCCTAGAGCTTCCATACTTTATATGTTTCTTGTGTTAAGACTTCTCCAATCATGCCAATGTTTCATTTACCCTACGACCATGACTTTTGACCTACTTTTGCAAATAAGCATTACATTACAGAACATGATGCTGGCTGGGGGCATGTGTGTTTCACAAACACATTGCTTTTCATCTGATCATCACCAAAATTTCTGAAAATGTTTGTTGACATAAAATGGAGACCAATTTGGATAACCAGCGGCACCAATTTAAGCTAGTTCCTTTGGAGTAATGGCCCTTGAAGTCCTCAAAATGGCGCTCCACTACAGTTTCAGCTCTCTAACTTTTACGTTTGATAGTCTGGATTCCCCTCCCTGTATCATCGGGGGCATTCGTGTAATTGGGACACGCTCTTGTTTTTCAATATGTTGTCAAGTGACACACAGTACTTACACTTCTCAGAAGGCTCATTTATACTGTTAAATAGGACGATTGGGGTTGAAAGTCAAAACTTTAAAATGCATTTAATTTCTTATTTCTCTATCTTATCCTGTATTGTGACATCTCAAAGAGATATAACAATACATGATTAGTAATAATTGAGACTTATTTTTATAATATGACTCACGTCAACATTTGTCGTAAGAAGGTTATAAAACGGGCACCAGTTCTCTATACACAAACACTGTTTTTTTTTTAATAAGAATAAACTTGACGTTAGCGTTAATGCGTTAAAGCTAGAATCCACACATCCATTCGAGTGAAATGACCTTATAATTAATCCAACGAATTTGTTCATTCGATGAACATGTTATATATATTGCATAGCTTCCACGAGTTATCTCAATTAAACGCGCACACTGTACATGAGTGCGCGCATGCGCACGAGTGTATGTGGGCGTGTTTAATTAGGTTACGAGTGGAGCTACTGCAATATATTGCTTGTAACATGGCCAAATATAGACCAAAAGGTTGGGCTCTGCGCAATTTACTCCAAATATTGAGCGCTTGTGACATCCATTAGAATCCCCATTTTGACGACCAATCAGTGACAGGAACAATACCGCTATAGCTGCGCAAGTTGCACCAAATGTTGATCGCTTTGCTAATCAAAGGTAGTGTAAACCCCATAAAAGAGACCAATCAATTATTGGAACGTATACTCATTGACCAAAGACGAATGTCCTAGTTTCTGGGAATATTTGCGTCACTAGTTTTCGCGCGTGTTTACTTAAAATGATTAAAATGGATATCGGCGCAGTAATGACGGAACGATTTATATTGAAGAACACATTTCTCAATCAACGGCTTTGTGCTATATTTAGCAATTTTTCCTTTGCACAATATTTGAACCCAGATCAGACGCTTTGTACAAGGTATCTGATCAGCATCCAAGCTGTTAGCCACTCGGATTAGAATACATGTAACCGACTTGTTTGGAGACATAGATCTATGGCAGTTTAATGTGGGAGAAAGCATTTGCAAGAATCTCGTTTTATGTTGCTGTAATCCTGTATTTAGCAGCCACGTGTGTTTCGACTCCTAAATATTGTTTAGTTTCCGTTTTCAAGAGGTTTCATTGTATACCTTACCAGTATGATCTGGAATGCAGTAAAATCTATTTGCAAACAGTTTGGAGCCTGATCAGACGCCAGACATTTTATCTGGATCCAAAGTTTATACTGATTGCAAAGGAAGAATTGTTTTGGCACATCGTCGTTTAAAGAAAATGTCGATGGCAAACAGTTTGGAGCCTGGCGTCTAATCTGGATCCAAACTGGTTGAAAAGGAATTATTATTTTTGCACAAAATCGTTTTTTGACACAAATCGTGTAATTTCTCCATTGTGACTTAATATACTGCTATGACTAAATTGAAATCTTTATTTCTGCATTAAACCCTATGGTGTCACTACTCACTAGAAGCGTCTCTTCGAGACAATTCTAATGAATAGTACCACCATAGGATTAAGTGTTAAAATGAGTGAGAAAATATGGATTGTTCCATTTACTCTCTTTTATCTGGGGCTCTGCTATGCAGATATCTGACACCGGATGTGCGCCATTTTTGTGCAGTTAACTAGTCGGATATCCGCCATTTTCGTGCAGTTAACTAGTTAACTGCATGGCTTTCCATCAGTTATTGCATGTGCGGGGAAACTCCGCCCACTCTACAATGTGCGGTATCCAAATTAAACTTGAGAACTGTTCTATATAAAACTGTCCAGGTCGTGTTACAAGTATACTTATATATCATTCAATAACGTTAGCAATCAGACTGAGAGAGAATTTTTATACCACAGAAGGAAATAAAGTTAACTTTTAAAGGTAAAGATTGTCTTAATTAACAGATTTATTTAAATGTGTTTCGTAACCAAATATTCATATGTTTCATATCCTTAACCTAAAGCCAACTCATACGTGGCAGACACGCTACAGCTTTGTAGACATATGGTTGTTTATACAAGCTTGTTGAAAGTAAAGCAGATTGTTTCTTTAGAGGATGTATGCTTTACTTTAAGCCTGCTTGAGCTAAAATCTGATACAAATAGGAAATATTATTTTACGGGGCATATTTATGACTGCATGGTTATTTAGATGAATAGATTAAAGGCGTAAAAACGTATTTATGAACCAATTGGTTCAGTCGGGAATGTTAGGAAATCAGAACTACTAAAACCCATAACGCCCATGACGTTGCATGACGGTTCTGTCACGGAATTTCTTATTTCTGTTACGAGGTTTCTTCTTACAGTCTTGGGTTTTCCAGAAATCGTCATGTGTTTTGTTCTGAACCTCTGAAGGGGACTTTAAATGGATTTCACGTGATTAATATAATTCGTCACTGGTTTCCATCTACGGATTTCGGGACGCTTCGCTACCTGGATTTTCGCTACCTTAGCATATTCGATACCTCGTGGCTTTCGCGGCTGGTCTGTTCGCTACCTAGACTTTTTCGCTACCCATTTTTATTTTTCACACCTCTTATTTACTAATATGCAGGCGCCGTGCGCGCACATTATGATTTCTTTCTAGAATCTACTGATCTGGATAAAACTGACATGCAGAAATAAAAAAGGTTTATTTACTAATCTGGATCCACACCAACGAACAGGAGACTCGTCATTTATGTACCAAATATTTGCACGTGTTACACGTCACGCACATCAGACTTTTTTCATTTATTAATCTGGATCCAAACCAATGGAATCACCATGTTTGATGTATAAGTGAGTGTTTCTGGATCCAAACTCACAGAAAGAAATTATTTCAGTTTTGACGAAATATTTGCACAGACGCCACGCGTCGACGTTAGATATTCTTATTTATTAATCTGGAACAAATGCAAGCTCAATATTTAAGTGATTTTAGTTAATAATCGGAATTCAACCTACGGACAGAAAAAATACATTTTTTACGCGCAAACGCCACGCGTCCACATCAGATCAGAGAATGTTATTT
This sequence comes from Gari tellinella, assembly GCA_922989275.2. Classification (NCBI taxonomy): domain Eukaryota; kingdom Metazoa; phylum Mollusca; class Bivalvia; order Cardiida; family Psammobiidae; genus Gari; species Gari tellinella. Next base: position 79,991,581 of record OV277867.1, on the reverse strand, counting down.
ATTGATCTTGATGCAAACCATTTGAATCGCCATATATAAATGGTTTTTATTTTATAATCTGAATCCAAAACTAGCGAGATAATTACAATTTTGACGGAATATTTGCACAGCCGCCACATCTATACAGATTTATTAATTAATCGGGATCCAAACCAATGCAAACTCAATATAAGGGATTTGTATTTAATACATGTGTCTAATCCGGATTAAAACTAAAGGAACATAAGGGGGTTATTTATCAATCTGAATCCAAACTAACGGACGTAAATATTGAAGATATTTGATATACTTATCTGGATCCAAACTAACTGTGACAGAACCATAGTGTATTTCTTTCATCTGTGTTCACACGTTTGTAAACACGTGTTCTCGAAGAAGCGCCTTTCAGAATTGACTACTGCTAATTTCATTTTTAACTGAACATTTTAGATAAGTAAACTTCAATAATTTAATAATTTTAAATACTCCTATATTACGCTAAGTTTAAAGTATATTTCATACTTATGGTAAATATACTTCAACTACGATAGTTGGTGATAAAAATAGGGAGTAGGGAACATGTACGGGTAGCGAAACGTCAAGCGTAAAAACACCCTGGGTAGCGAACTAACATGCGCGAACGCAACAGGGTAGCGAAACGTCCAGTAACCATTCCACGCATCTTGTTCAATTCGCTACGGCTTTAGTTTGTTGTAACGGGTAACAAGTAAAGTCATAAAAGATAAATTTAACCAACGTAATACATACAACGGTATCATAGCGACGACATCAAAGTCATTGTACTTCTAAACAAGATCGGCACGACATTCATTTAATTAACAAAATAAATTATTTTGCAAACAAAGTATGTATTGTAGATATCGGATGTCTTTTTCTTGTGCGCCCAACCTAGAAGTTATGGACGATTCGACTGTAGCGCAGCGTAAGCTCTGCCCTCTTGCTTAAAGAGTGGACAGTTATTCTGTGGAATACACGCGAAAACGTGATATGTGAAACAGTGTATTATGTCGTATTATAAAATGTGCATGGCTTAGAACGTCGAATGTGTGTTAGAGAAAGTTCTTATGGTTTTGTACAGTAATGCAAACTAAGAAAATAAAGAGTATTTGATTGATAAAATATGTTTTCACCAGGCATGCAAAAGAATAAGGAGGGCAGATATTCCGGGGGGGCATATCCCGTTTTATTGTCTAGGATAAATGAATAAGTGCAGAACAATTTTGGTACATAAATACGTATACATAGATAGTGCGTGGTTAATAAAGTATGTCAGGGTCCACCTACAACGTTTTTCATTTACTCAATTCAGATTGATAGGTATGTGCTGTTTAAAATTCCGCGATGTTATAAAAATGATAAGTATTGGATCGGCGGTAGTAGTTCAGCGGTAACACATTGGACTAATTTACAATGGGTCGTGAGTTCGATCCCCCGCCGTACCAGCTGTCTGATTGTTTTTCCAAATACCCGGTTATGTACAGGAATGTTCTTTGGCAAGACACATACAGTGAGTTTCTCCTCTCCACCCAGGGGTTCAAATGGATACCTGTGAAGGGTCTGAACCATACTACGGCTTCCTACGCGACATATGTTAGCAGTGCTCAATATTGTACAGGATGGCTTAATAATCAAGGGAGTGAATGTACAGTCGGCTGAGCGGTCATCCGGACTGACAGTAGTCTATAACTTGGTACTTTATACTGTTATCTCAGCATACACTGTATAACAAGCCATGATAGCATACTTGAAGTCAATGGTTTTGCCCATGGCAAAACGAAAGGCCATGGCGGCTTTCAGTTTACATGATATGAGTGTCAAATGTTTGGACCTTTTATAGTGTCATCGTAGTGCATTACACAACCAGCAGTCTTAAAATAGTCCCAAACCACGTTCAAGATATAGTTCGAATTAGCTAGGTATAACTGCCATTGTTCATGCAACCTTAAGCCCTGTCGCTACTCCAAAAAACAGTATCGGGACAACTATTCGAAAGGGCTCCTTTATGTAGAGTTATAAGAAGAACATCAATGGATTTAATAAATTCATGTACATTGTATGTTTGTATTTTGTGTGACCACTTTACCTAATTTTAACTGTTCACCACGACTGTATTGACGTAATTCGTGTACGCTTACCTTAGGGAAGTCCAAACATGCCGAGTACACAATAAAACAATTTCGGCATTTTGCTAAATGAATCATGTCCTAAACGTTGTAAAAACCGTTTCATTCAATGAAATATGACAGTGGGCACTAACCAAAACGGAAAACTAAAGTAAAACTGATAAAGTTAAAGGAATCTAAACGGGTATACTAGTACTGCATAATTTGCTACACAGAGACAGTGTGCGAGCAATCGATTGTCATTACATAACACCAATGGCGCGTCTTTAAATGTAAGATTACGCCATCCAGCTGTCATTTGGATATGTTTTGATATATGTTGAAAACAATATTAACACATGGGCGGCAATAGTTCAAGCACTGGTCACAATTGGTCCGCATCCAAACAAGTAAGAAACCTAGTCATTCAAGTAATATAGGGCACGCCATATTCTAGCGTTAGAATTAAAGTTAGGTTACCAGTTGAGATTAATGTCAGAGATAAGAATAGATAGGGTTTGCTATTTTGAAAGCGTTAAAATGGTTTAAATTGCTTCAATACTCCTGGAAAGATAAAATTCATAACGGATCAAGCTGACACGAGCAATTGACGGGACAATTTGAAGGCATTATATAATATTATTTATTACACTATGTATGCTATATGCTTCATTAAATATATGACTGTGACAGTGTGAGGGTTAACATTGCTGCATCGTTATTCTCATTCTTGCAAGCATTAATTGAGCGGTTTCTTGTTTTGCATCTTCTGGGCTGCCATTTCTCCGGATTTTTTCTAAGTATTCGGTTTTTTATACTAGCAGATCGTAGCTTAAAAAAGACTGAAAGTTAAGCAGAATGCGCCTTAAGGCGCATTCTGCTTAACTTTCAACCTTTTTTAAGCAGTCATATGTCTTCAAAACAAAAAACAGACTATGGGGTAAAGGTACGATTAGTAAAATTGCGTCTGTAAAATTGAAAATTTGAAATCTTAGGATTTTTATTATTAACTTATGGCAGCCCTGCATCTTACTTTGCGAATGTCCAATGCAGCCCTGCAAATGAAGTATGAGTGTAGAGATAAAACGATAACGTTATTGAAAAAGCAATAGCCAGACTAGGGACGAAATCAACTGTAATGTACATGGATTTATCTAACTGAGACATCTCTATTAGTTATTTATATCTTCATTTTCACTGATTTATATGATTATGATATATACATATCTGTTTATATTACTCATATATCGGGCAAATGGTAGCATGCTAGTGGGAGCGACAGTGGAAACGCAAGTGATAAAGCAATCACTTCAACTACACCGTCTATAACTGCCCCTACCCATATCCAGCTGCCTTAATCCATCCACTTTGATAATAAGTGTTGTCTGCTTTTATTTCTCAAGTTAACTTTTAGAAAAGGTATCCTAAGCATTGTTGAGGTGATTGCAAAATAATGGACCATGAATATATTTGCGTCGTCTAGTCAGAATCAAAACCGTTTGCTATTAATAACTGTATAGGGACAAGACGGTTGGGATGTACTTAGTGGGTCTCACACCACCTCGAAAGCAGCATGAACATTTTAGATGTGATAAGGTTAAGTTTGTTTACTGTCGGCTCAGTACCTCGAGCTATACTTACTTACTTTCAACAACATATTTATGTTCGTACATGCATTGTTTAACTCCTTCACTGCCATTGGCACCATACGCGACTTTGCAAACAGTTTCGATCCTGATAAAAAGCCGCGTACGCGGCGTCTGATGAGGATCCAAACTGATTGACAGACGTATCGACATATCGTCAATCAAAACAGCCCTTACTCTAACTTGAAAATATTACAGACGACAGTTCCAATGCAAACGTTGTTTTAGCGGTAAGATGGTTCAACCAGACAGTAAGACTTGGCAGTGAAAAAATTAATAGAATGCATCAGGAGTTTCCTTAACTCTTTGAACCCTAGTCACGCCATTTGCAAACATTGTACATGTGAGGGGTACACTTGTCCTATTCAAACATTATATACGCTGATCAGAGGGCTCCTAAAGGAGTCCTCTGCTCAGGGTCTACATTGTTTGCAATTTTGACATATATAGTAAAACTAGTCCTAAAAAGTCAAAAATGGACTAGACTAAATTGAAAACTATAATTATCCGTTTCAGATTTCAGGAATCGGTTAAAATGCACCGGCTACATTCGTAACAGTTTATTATTGACCAGTTAGCAGTGCATTGTCCATTTGTTTATGTAAATGTACAAATGTTTCATTCAATGAACGTCAACCGATAAACGACATAAATATAACACTTTACGAACTTCGATGTACGTGTATCATATCCGGGGCCCGATTCATAAAACTTCGTACGACAAATGTTGTCGTAAGTCAAATTATAAAAGTATCAATTGTTATTTATTTCTCTATCTAATCCTGTCTTGTAACATCTCTTTGGAAGCGTCTTTTCAAGACGCTTCCAAAGAGATGTCACAAGACAGGATTTGATGGAGAAATCAGAAATTAAATGTATTTTAAAGTTTAGACTTACGATCGTTTTTGTCGTACGACGTTTAGTAAGACCGGCCCCAGAACATGAATGTCGAAAACTTCTGAATATCATTGTTAGTAAAATTGATTAAGTCCGAGAAGTATGTATGCTGTTTTAAAATACATACATGTATAAAGGTTAATAACTTTGAGAATATTTTTGTTCAGCTTTCGACATTTTAACATGCTTTCCAGGTCACAAACACGGCTGTCATTAAGACCATTTGGACGCAAACTAAACACATTTGCACTAAAATTAGATGTAGAAAATGACAAGTTGCTTGAAAAATTTGACTTTTCATGTTAATATCAGTGGCACAATGTTAGGAGTCTGATCAGACGCCGAAATACCCGACGTCAGTCCTTGATCCAGACTGTATACAACTAAAATACTTGTTTTAGCTTTAAGCGTTTATTGAGAAAGATTTATGTGATATCCCGTATACGTTCGAAAGTAATTAGCCCGACGCTTGTTATTTAATATTTACAAACGTTTACCCGCATGGTGTATTAGTTCGGATGTCATGTTGAGTTTACTACGTTAGGACATATTCTTCTCTAATTACATATAAAATGCGATGGACATTTAATGACGTCTGGTCACGCTTGATTATGGCACTAATTCCCAATATAACATGATAAAACTGCCAAGATCACAGCCACCTGTTTCCGTCTAGACAGTCTAACGAAGAATGAGATTGACAAGTATAAGTAAGATACAGGTTATTAAATATGCGGGTTTCCTCTTGCATTTCGGAAGGCATTAACAAAAGGAAAGAACATGGAATTACTCCTGTTTATTTGAATGTCAACGGTAGAAGAATGCATTTACATCATTAAGACTAAACTCTTTATAGATTTTATTAAATTACAAAATTAAGTTTTACACAAGTACGGGGTAATAATGTATTGAAGACACTTTATTACATACTCGCAAGCAATGAAAACAGTTCCAAGGGCAGATATATGTGTGGTTCGAAACATTTTGAAATATTGCGCCCGCTTGAATAATTATGTTTTAGTATATTACAGTATAAAGGGCCTTTATTACTCTGTATATAATTATTATTTATATACAAGTAGACATTCCTAAAATTCTCTTGGGAGCATTTACATTTCGTAATGTAAAGACAAAATTGTCGCTGAGCATTATGAATACCACCATCGTTCCCTAACAACATGTCAAATACCACAGTAAAGTGTGTACAAGTAAGATATAGATTCACGTGACTTAATCTCAGGGGGCTGTTATGTGTCGGAATTAAAATCAGAATCAAGTGTGAGAGAGCTTACAGAGTTTATAATGGTCTGAAACGTGCAGTTTCTTTTGCAATGACGTTAACATGCAAAAGTTTCATAACACTACGTGTACGTTTGTTCTGGTGTTTAGAGTAGTTTTATTCGTTACATAAGAGTTGAGATGAAAATCGGATCAGTATCATTTCAGCAATGAAAAACATTAAAAGTAGAAGAATACACATGAGGAGGAATATGGAAGGCTACATTTCTCGATCGTGACATTTACACGGTTTTATCATATTTGTGTGCCTACTAGGTAGTACCACTTGTTTCAATTCTAACATATGTCATCACCATAGCATGTCTTTACGCTGTAGCCACACGTCTCCGTTGGCGATATTTATGGTCAATACATACATCCGAAATATTCAAACAATCAACAAAAGAAAATAATTGCAATGACCGTGTTGGGATAAGAAAAAGAAATTCCCAGAGAAATGTAAGTCCGTCGTTTGCATACAACAGGTACAACAAATGAACATACCTACTAATAGTATCATAAAGTGAAATAACAAAAGTAGTTGTAGTGATTTAAGTATTATGCTTTGTACTACTAGTAGTAGTTGTGGTTGTTGTGGAGGTGGCAGTAGTAGACATAGTCAAAGTAGTAGTAGGACTAACTGTTGTGTCAGACATAGAAAAAAATGTAGAATAAGTCAGAGTGTAACTGGTAGTTTGAAGTAGTAAAATGGTTGTAGAACTAGAAATAGTGTTTTTGTTAGTGTAAATAATGATGACGATGGTGTTTGAAATAGTCATCGATTATATGCCTGTTACATCAGAATTCACACAATAACTTAAATAAAGCCGTGGACAGCAACCGTTTGCATAGTTGTTATTCGGTAATATACTGTTTATGTACGTTCTCTAAGTGTACCATTAGAGAACATAAATTGAGTCAAAATAGAAGTCACATTATCCCTGTATACAGGTTTGAGTTATTGATCTACGGAGACTGATATAGAAAATATACATGAATTGTATCGTCTGATTAATCATTTCATGATAAAGTAATTCGGGATATTTTTACCCTTTCATTTTTTATTGTCGTTTGTTGCAATATTGTTGTCTGCATGACACGTTTCAAAGATAGATTTAAGAGTTAAATAACTAAAACATATCGATAAGAGTGTTACGCGGCGTCTGATCAGAACCCAAACTATTTGCAAACGCGCTTTATGGCGTCATTGAGATTGAAAGGGTTATCCTTATTCACCACCACTATGTCGCATATCCCCCATGTTATTTGAAAATGAACACTATGATTCTCAGAGATGAATATTATAGTGTGAAGGGTTGACATATTAAGCTGTTGTGATAAAACGGTTATAGATACGTGTTGACTCGTCTTGTTCAACTTATTAACCAATCAACTGCGGTTTACGTGATTTAATGTTGAAATCAAATTAGATCGTATTCTTTCATGAACAAATCTATCGTGAGGTGTTTACCCCTTCACCGCAATATTGTCGTCTGCTTCAATATTGTTGTCTGCAATATCGTTTCACTGTTATTTTTAAGGCAGTACACCTGACGTAATTTCAAAACAAGTGGACATACGCATTGTTACGCGGCGATTAATCAGGATCAAAACAGTTTGCAAATGCGCTTTATGACGTCACTGAGAGTGAAAGGGTTAGAACAGTTATAGGTCGTTTGCAGTTCAAAATAACACGATAAATCTTAGATAATTTTAAAACTAGTGGACGTATTTAGATAAAATTTGGCATACACTTATGATATACCTATACTAACTCTGACAAGGAAATTCAGAATTTTTGATAGTCTGACTAAAAACTTTTCTTCTTTCTTTCATATAAATTTTGTGTCGCTGAAAATGGTCAATTACGTGGGGTGTTATTGGCTATTACCTTGATAACGTTTGTTTATATTTGAGAATATCCCCAGGTAAAATCCCGTGCACGTTGCTTCTGTCTGAAATGTGAATCCCGTGCTGATATTGGTTGTTTAGTTGTACAAAATTAATTGTGAGGCCCCATAATCCATTACATTTTTAGTATGCCTATATCCACGAACTCTTCACCAGGAATAAAGAGAATTGCAATTACTTTTAAAACCGAAGCTCTACCATTTCTACATAATTACAGAGCTCCAGATAAAAACCAGTCTAACATTTTTTCACCCATTTCAGCACCAACTCCTATGGTGTGACTACTCAATAGAATCGTCTAGAAAAGAGACGGTTCTAATGGGGTAGTCACACCATAGGGCTGAACTCAGAAATACAGATTTTAGTTTCGGAAATACTCCCCTTATATAGAGCAGCTTAATATGTATCAATGTTAGAGTTGTATTGTGGAACGTTTACGTTACGTTTGCTTTAAACGATAAAATAATAAAGGTTTTCGAACTGCTCTGGAAACATTTTGTTGAAAACTTGATAATGGTAAGTTCGTGTAGATTATCTGGTATGAACATGTCTCTTCTGCTATTTATCACATTTAGTTTTGTTGCGTTTTGTTGATAAAACTTTCGTATGAGTGACACATGGTTCGGATCCAATTCATATACGAAATGGCTCCGGTGTCCGATTAGGATCTAACATGTTCGCAAATAACAGTATGGTCGGTTAATACGTTTAACGTACCCCAGCCAGGGCCTCGTTCGGTTAGTTGTAAACTGCTATGGTATGTGATGGCTTAACGGTGAGGCGTTGCCGGGTCGCGAAAGATAGGCTGTTGAATAACTTGAAATCACCCTTCGGTAAAGTGTCCCTTAGAAGTGTAAACCTTATATAGAAGTTATGAATAAACCTTTTTTATTACGAAGAGAAAAAAGATGTTCTTTTTTGTCAGAGTTGGTATAGGTATATCATAATTCTATGCAAAATTCCATTTGTCTCCGTAGTCTTGTTATAGAGATATTTGAAAATTATCGATTTTTTTTTGGACTGCAAACGACCTATACTGCTCGCATGTATAAAATAGATATTAGACTTTGGATCGATCCATGATATTGTATTGTGGAAAAATAACTGCAAGACCATTGATACAATAATTGGATTTACATTTTCAAAATACAGTTTAAAGAATTAACCAGAATAAACAATGTTTATGCTAATAACTTTAGAAAAACAATAGCCGCTATGAATGAGATTACATGTAGCAATGTTACTTCTATTAGAAAATAATTGAATAGATATTGGAAACTAGCATGAAATGTATTTACAATACAAAGATGCCAATCAACTAGATTTACACTGCATTTGAAAACCAGTTTTGCCTGTTATATATTGAATGTCACATTGTTGCATTTTATATTCAGTGGGGAAGACGTAATTTTCCCCATTAAGCGCGTTAAAGGAAAAACTATTATTTTATTGCAAACGGTTTGGAGCCAAATCAGACGGGTAACATGGTGTCTTATTAGGATCCAAACGGTATGCCTTAGGCTCTAAATGACCTTTTTGTGTCGATGGACCGTAAAACACCAGTCATTCACCAAACGGTATGCCATTCATTAAAAATAAATAAATACAAGTGAAAATTTAAAAAAAAAATGTAATTTTCTACATTCTATTATAGTATCGAATAAACTAGTATAGTACAGTTGAAAATGCGTTACTTTGTCCCAATAGACGCGTGTATGCTAAACCCCTCAATAATTTTGTAAACTATTTTGACACAGATCAGACATCGGGTGACCCGGCATATAATCAGGCATCAAATTGTCTACCTCAATGTGTTTAAGTAAACAAATAGTGAGAACATGAATCAAATGTCCATTGTCTTCACTTTAAAATATTGCTTTTGTGTTTCATTGGAAAGAACACCGTTCTCTTCACTATATACTCATGATAACAGATTACTCAGTTTCGTTGAAAGCATTGTGCCGTTTGTATTTATTACAAAGAAATAGTCTGAATAGCAAAAGTATAACTCCGATAATAGGGCCATGTCACTGGAAATAATACTTATGCATGCTATTTATGACAGGTTTTATCTTGAAATCAAACTAAAAGTACAACCGAAATTTTACTTAGCAATGTTTTGATTTATATTTCAATTGCTTTAAGCTGCCACATGCTTACATACCCAAAAAACTCATTTAGTTAACATTATCGAGAATTTCTACTGTATATGGTACATGACGCCAAATAATCCCGTGCATGACTTCGAATAGCAAATGTCAATTTACTATTGAACGGAAGTGTTATCACTGCTGTGCTAACAATTGTTTCCTCAGCCAAAATTTATTGCATGTCTGCTAGGAATGCAATTATTTCTTCGAAAGAGCATATTACATACTAGTAGGATATACTAATTCATTAGTAAATTTATAAATTAGAAGAAGCGTTTAAGGGCGTATTTATTGTGTAACGGTTTAACTTATGAATCCCTCATTTTCTAAATGTACAATTCCAGTTTTGAAAAATAAAGTACAGTCCATTTTTACTATTTATTTATCTAAACTATTCCTCAATGACACACTATTATGCAGATTCTGATCAGAGGGAAACCAAAGGATTCAATAGGACACGAGAATAAATGTACTTCAAAGGTGCTATGTTTTGAAAAGACGCGCATATTCGTCGCTAGGGGATAATGTGAACAATATGTGCCATACAGCTCTTTACTATATATTTAAATGCCTGTAGCGGCGAAGCTTTTGTATATGATATGCTGTGTATGCATTTGTCAAAACATTTCATAAAATATTAATGATCCATACTGTTAAAGTGAACATCAAACGAAAACAAAATAGTATAAACTCCATTCCTATGTAAGAGTATTCAGTTGATGAACATATTCAAACGTTTTCGTAGACAACGCATTTTTAATTAAACCATCAATTGGTATATCATACAACTTTCGTTAGTTATAAAATACCAAGCATAAAACAGTGTCTGTTTATAGGTAACTTTCTTTTTAATGTTTCCTCATTCAAAATTGTATTGAAAACGAAATGATTCAAATTTACTCCTTCACTGCCTTACCTCGTGTTCATTATTTACTTGCAAACAGTAACGCAGCATCTGATCAGGATCCAAACTGTCTGACACTGATTTCAATATTGCTTACATGTATATATAAATGACAATACACCCACATTTTAAATTTGAAATTTAAATGCGGACGACACATTTTTTAAACTAATGTAGTCATGTCAGTCAATGGGTTAAATGTATGTTGGTAAGCTGTCGTAGTTTTTACAAACTCTCAATATCAAATTAATTTCAGACATCTAAATAAAAACGGCCAAACTTGCAGTCATAAATTTCGTTTATGGGGTTCTTCACTGCCGAGCACACTAGATATTTGCAAACAATTTGGATCATGCTGCGTCTGATCAAGCTGTTTTACACTCATTCCAATCTATATTTAAGAGTCAAAATACCTAAACTTTAAATTTGAGCAATAAAATCAGACGATAAATGTTAAAACAAAATATGTCTTGTCAGTGACGGTGTTAACTTGCCCACGAAAAGCAGTACTGGACAAGGTTCAGTCGCAGTGTTTTCAAACTTCGTAATGATACCGATGGAGTGTATCACAATTGTTTGTAAATTAGCATAAACAAGTCAGTGTTTAGAAGCACGTACCTTATTGTGATATGCCAATTGCCTTTTAGTGCATATTGTGGATTCGGCGATCCTTTAGATAATGACTTGCTAGACTCAATTTAACCAGATGACTTACGGATTGAGCTGTCTAGCCACGCGTCATTCAATGCACTTAATTGGAAAATTTACGAATCGAACTAGAGCTATTGAAGCAGCTTGTTGTTGTCTAGACTGTATAATGAAGGATACTGATTGACAAGTAAACCAAGGCAGACCCCGTAAACAGGGATTGTCCATTTTAAGTTTCAGGGAGGAAAGAGTTAATACGTAACATTGGGGCTGGTCGATGTCTTTCTGAATAACAGCGTACATGAGCCCAACAGTAGTGCACATATGAATCTGACCCGACAACATACGAGTACTGTCTGTAATTAAGAAGTTACCCTTCACCACCATGTCGTCATGAATTTAAACAAATTGTCGTCTGTTTTCATTCCTCATATTTTAGGTATTTTGACTTAAACAATATTAATATGAGTGTCAAACAGCATCTGACCATGATATAAACGTTTTGCATATAACTATTGTACTTTAGCTAAAAAAGTGGAAGGGATACAACATTAAAAGTTTGTGTTTTGCTACATCCTTGCATTACGGCGTTTCTATACGGGACAAACATATACTGTGCGTTAGATTGTTCTACGTTCATTGCTATGACTGGATATTTTCCCGTTTGAGTGCAAGTAAAACACGAACGCAAAGTAATAGTATGTACATCGTAAAAATAGCAATTGTTTAGGATTTGAATAATTATGTTTAATTTAAGTATGAACGGTAAACTGTTTGGGTTACCCGTTGCCTTTTTGCACTAAATAATAATATTTTTAGCATAAACGAGTTTATTAGAAAATAAAAACGTCTTTTCGCCACAGTACTTGTAGTTGTTTCACGCATTCAATAACAAACGAGTCTGATCTGTATAAATGGGTCGTTATCATCAAATAAGACTGCCAATATGTACAGTTTTGCCAGAGTATTTTCCCACTGGGTTTAATTTCACGAGTGTAATTGTTGATTGCTTTCTACAAAAGGCACAAGTTTCTTTTCTTTCTAGTCATGTTACGGGCATTTATACTTTACGGTTGGAAACAGTTTAGTTCTGTTTTTTTGCTTTTTTATTTTGATTCGTTGATAGAAAATGGGTTATGAACTGCGGTAAATGTGTTACTGCTCTGGGTGCGTTACGCATTTACATAATACATAATTATGCTTTGACGTCGATGATTGGCCTTTTGGCGATTGAATGTTAGAAATATATTAGATAAAGTTTTGTTCTGTCTGATTATCGCCTGTACTCTGAGAAATAAAAAGATGATCTTACTTTAGGCGCGCATTACTTGTCATTAATTTCGCAGTTTAATATGTTTTAGCGAATTTGAAAATTACATTGACCTCCTTTTGCGTAAAGTCTACCACTTGCATGTTTTAATGACACTTAATCCTCTCATTTACTACCACTTTATTGTGTTAATTAGGTCTTTAGTGCAGATAACTGATTAAAGAAAGGAAATAGTAAAACAGTACGCTAGTTTAGGCACTTTCTGTTTTACTTTTACATTGCTTTAAGTTGCCACCTTTCTTTTATACCATCATGTATATTTGTTTGTCTGGTGGTTACAGAGAGACTTTACTGCTCAGAAATTGAACTCGGTGTAAGACAGTGAAGAGAATAAACTGTAAAAAGAAGTTAGTAATGCTCATTAAAGTACGTATATTGTGGCTATTTGACCAGTACAGTGCACTATTGGTTGTGCATTTGTGTTCCAGCTATTTGTGAAATGAATGCGAACGTTGGCCAACGTTGACAAACTACCACCAAAGCACACACAAAGGAATATAAACACGGAGAATTGCAATCTTTCGCAAACGGCATTGGACGGTTAACCCATCAACTGAATAGGGTATTTTCTCTTTAATTAATAAATATTTCAAAACCTGAAGTTAAACAAAATAAAAAAAGTATATAATTAGTTTGGTGCATTTCGGCTGATTCATTCACTTTTGCTTTTGTGATAATTCGTTTTCTCCCATTTTTATCACGTGGAAATTGTCGCTAGGATAGAGTACATATATTATTGTTCATATTCATAATAGTTTTTAATGTGCAAGCATGTCAGTATTGAAATAGTTAATCTAAGTGCCGATGGTCTTTTATGATTATTTTGTCAACTATCGATATATACCGTGATAGCGATGCTTGGTGAAACATGATGTTTCACACCTTCACCATTTTATTGTCGTCTGCTTCAATATCGTTATTTGCAAGCTCGTTTCATAGTAAGATTCAATGTAGCATTACTTAAAGAATTTAGATACCAGTTTCAAACAGTTTTGATCCTGATTATACACCACGTTTGCAAAATCCTCTTTATGCAACATCGGCGCCGAAAGGATTAACCCGCAGCAGCGAAAACTAAAACTGAGGGTCCGTCTAAAGACCCCAAACCTCCCCAAACCACTCCAAACCTCTCCAAACCTGCCTAAAGCACTTAAAAACAATCCAAACCATTTAAAGTCCTTAATATCTAATAAAAAAGAGCTTATAAATGGCAAATTTAAGCTTAAACAATGAAAAAATGTTAATTTAAAATTAAATATTCGATGTTTTTCTTTTCAAGGGGAACAACTCGAACAAAACTTATGATTAAAAGCTACCATCTGCTAGAATTATAAAAACTTGCTTTTAAAAGTGGTTTTGGGAGGTTTGGATAAGTTTGGGGAGGTTTGGGGTCTCTAGACGGACCGAAAACTAATGTTTGTTTTAACTCTCTAAATATCATGACTTATTCATATTATGATTAATTTTGATCTGTTTGCTCGTTTGATCCTTAATTCCTCATAGGCTATACTATATTTTAGATAATAGTTCCGTTTGAGGGCAATGTATTGGATTTAAAGCCTAGGTCCATTATTAGAAAGTTAAAATAATAATGGGTAATACATTCGTAGGCTACTGTATTCCAAATATTTTACCGTACACATTAAATCTAAGAGAATAGAATTCTAGTAGTTTTAAATTAAAGTTGTTCTACATTTACACTAAAGCTCGCTTATAACGAAATTGGATATAACGAAATACCGGATATAACAAACATCTTATGCCAAATCTCTTATTAACGAATGGTAAATTTTAGCGGAGATAAAACAATTTGGATATTACGAAACACACGTTAGAAGTATGTTCACTTTATTGTAGTGCCCATTTTTTTTTTTCAAACTGCACAAGTAGATTGTGTTTAACTTTGTATTATTTTGTTGACGTTATAAATGTATTCCATTTGTCGTTGGTTGAGCCGTTCTGATTGTTGAGGTTCTTATGTAGAGAATTGTCCTTTTTTATTTTGATGCTGATATTTAAGTCAGTTATCTTTGAAATCACTAAAGGTTACCTTGTAGTACTCTTTCAAATACTGAAATTCTACATGTTCAAATTACAATGTGTTTTCGTAAAGAGGGTATTTCTTATAGAACAGTCGACAGCATATTTCTTTAGAATTCTGGAGCCTCAGACGCGTTGTCACGCATTGAGGGCATGGTTTTGAATTTATAACAACGTATCGTACGCACCAAGTACTTACAAAATTTAAATCTTTTGCTGCCAAATTAATCGATATATTTGACCCTTCACCGTTTTATTGTCGTGTGCTTCAATGTTGTTGTTTGAAATATCGTTTCAAAGTAAGATTCAATGTAGTATGACTTAGAAAGTATCAATATGAGTGTCAAACAGCTCGCGTTATGCGGCGTCTGTTCAGGATCCAAACTGACTGTTTGCAAACGCGCTTTGTGGTAGCATTCAGAGTGAAAGGGTTAAAACCAACAACGTGTTAAAATATACTCAAAGGCAAACAAAAAGAATCAGATTATAGACACCATTCAAATAATGTTAAACGCACAGCATATTATGTAGGACTTCAGCTACGTCTCCTCATAATGACTATGACTAAGGCACATTCATTGTTTGCTTCCCTTTGTACTTACCTGGGGTAATGATCTTTGAAGTCAGAATATGATTGAGTGTGATATTGATTGACAGTGCGGTCAGGTATATCTCTAGCTAGCTGATCCCACAATTATTACTGACTCTAAGTAAAATCACCTTTAAGAATAATCGTAGAATAATAGAGTTTTAGTGCCCAATGAAATTAAACCCAATGAAATTAAACATAGAGTGGAATTATTTGCAGCCTGCCATATTTTAGACGGATCGACACGTAATAAAGTCCGAAGAGGTCTGGATCCAAGGTTAAAGCGCATTTTAATTGAATCTAAGATGGTTCTTAAGTATTTGATTGGTCAGATTTAAGCTACTGCTTGAGAACGATCACGGACTCAACTCCAAGGCAAGAACTGACATCGCGTATGCGTTGGAAATTTTACACAAAAGATGCGAAGGAATGCCATTATCTTCAGACTATTGAAATTCATCATAAATGCTTGTATCTGCCAAAATTTCTACGGGTAGAAAAAATAACAGACTGTATTTGTTGTCAAATAGTGTGACTACTGATCAGACTGCAAAGAATTGCAATTGTTTGTTAAGTCATAGATTGTTCTCGCTTATGAAAGTAAACTCTCAAAATATAAAGTTTGGAGTTTTACAACGCAATTGCACTACAGGGCGTTGTAACTATATTTTACAAACCACCTACTTTACTGACACCATAACCCGTCTTACACATTCTGTGTCATAATGTAGTGTGGGCGAAAACGTGTTGTTTGATTTTATGGTTAAGAACTGTGTCACTTTTATCCCACTTTACACTACCATCTAAATTGGTTGAAACATGTTTTATTGTAAATAATAAACGTATAGACATAAACTAAATAACTAAAGCCGACAGTATTATTCCGGCATGGGATGTGACTTACAAAACTATATAAAACAGACTAAAAGTTTGAGCTTGAAATAAAAGTATTTCATGTTATATAAGATGGGTTAAAAGCAAATGGACATATGTGAAAGTGCGTCACTAGTTGTCGTTTAAACGTAAGAACTGTAAATAAACACAAAAAACTATTTGCCTGATCTGGCTCAAAACAGTATTTGTCGTTTGCTTAAAAGTCCGCCTCTTTTAATTTCTTGAATTTAGATACAGTGCTCAATCTCATCAACAAAATCCAATGGGAGACGAAAATTGTGTGTTTCGTTAGGAGGGAGTTGTTATAGTGAGGTAACATTAATAACCTAAGTAAAATTAATATTACAAACACCACGACAAAACAATAGATTATGCCACAAAGTCTTTCAAATGTAATCGCGGAGAGTTGGTTGCTCAGTCAGAATTCCGAGTTACAGGGCGTGTTCACTGGCTCCAAGCTGCTGAGAATCGGTGTAATTTCTTTAGCAGAAAGGTGTTCATTTGGGAAAAACTTCTCTATTGTAGCTGGTATCTAATGAAGTTACCGTTTCGGCGAAAGTTTTTGGTAGATAAGGTCAATGATTTGTACACTGTCTACCTCATACGTTTTCAATTGCATTTAAATTGAAAATTTAACTGGCCATCCAGATTACAGATAATTGACTGACTGTCCCTAATATCAAATGGACCCCATTGAGTTGTATCGCACGATGCCACACAAATAGATTTAAATTAATTTTGAAATGGAATTTATTGTTGCACTTTAAGCCGAGATTGTCTGGTGTTTTTTGCATCAGTGACATTGAACCCACGGCTATTGGTTGTTGCTTGAAAAGCAGATAGTGGTATGGTTATTGTTGTGCTGCATTATATAAAATTATATAAATTTCATATGAATCATATGGATGACGAGGGATTGGTAGTTCTGCTACTGTGTACTCGAATATTTATCCAAGATTCAAGATTTGTTCAAACTGAGAAGGGGACTCGATAGCACTGCTTTAAAATAGTCCAGGCTTGACGCATGCGACGAATACGGGAAAAATTAACTGTTATACTGTATTTGACACTAGCCATTGTAAGCATAATTTGGAGATGACTTTTCTACTTGATATAAAATGCATTTTTGCGTCATTGATGTGCATTCTGCTTTATTTTCTGACAGCTTTAAGCCACCGTCATGCAGATGGAATATAGAAATATTTTACATACTAAATGTTTACGACTGTATTAATGGGACCTGTGTTCTGGACCTACTTATTACATATTATTTTTTGTTTGGTGGCATTTTGCAAGTTTCTATATTATATCTGTACCCCATAGTTAGTTTCTAGTTTTAAAGACATGATATTACTTAAGGCAGTGTGAAGGTACCTCCTAAAGCGCCCTCAAGCATAGTCTGCATATCTATAGCATACCTTAAACTACAATATGCCAGGATATATAATAAATCATTCTGATTGTGCATAATCATGACGATATAATTTGGATATATCTCCTAAAGTTGGGAAATATTAGAATCAAAGAGTAATAGTTGAGCTGTTTGTAAGTTGCAGAAATACCTATAATTTGTAATGCTTCAAAAAGGGCACTACGATCGGTTTATTATTCCCGTCATTTTTTAGGGTACACTTATAAATGGAAGTGTATGTGGACCTGGCGGAATAAACAATGTTGCTGTCAAAACATTTATTTCAATGATATTAAATATATTGTAACATATGTATTTAGTATTATTTATCTTAGTTGTAATGTCACCTATCTTAAAAAAGTCTGATAACAAAATGGGACTTTAAAACGTATTGATTAAAACGTCCAACTGTTTATATCACGATCTAGCGCCGCGTTATCATAGCCCAAAATGTTACAATGTAAGTGATGCACGGTCTGGTAAGGCAAACGTTAGCCCGCCGCAGGGATAGCTAAAACTGGCGATTGTTTTAACTTGATGATGTCTGTTTTTACGAGTTTGCATAGTTTTATTTGCAACAGCTAAACTCGACGATTGCTTTAACGTTCAGAATAGTTGACTTTTTAAGACTCAACTCGACGATTGTTTAAGCTTTCAGCAAAGTTTGAATGATAATGACTTAACATGTTATGAGTTGATCAATTCATTTCTTGATTATACCATATTTAACATTATCTTCGCAGTGTTTAGAAAAAGGTGCTTTGGGACAATGTATTGGATTATAAAGCGAGGGTCTTTAACAAAAATTTGATAATAACGGGTT
Organism: Gari tellinella; assembly: GCA_922989275.2. NCBI lineage: Eukaryota > Metazoa > Mollusca > Bivalvia > Cardiida > Psammobiidae > Gari > Gari tellinella. The sequence continues at coordinate 79,972,958 of OV277867.1, read as the reverse complement.
ATAAATTCGTAGGCTGCTGAATTTACCATCTTTTATCGTACAAATTCAATCTGTGAGAATAAGATTCATGCAGTTTTGAATTCGATTTGTTCTCCATTAATTTAAGCGTTCATGTTTTACAAATATTTAAACTGCACTAGTATATTGTGCTCAGTCGTCATGCCATTAACGTAATTTTGACGTTTATAACACGGTATTATTGTCAGCATATCGCATGTTAGACGAATGTTGATATCACACTGATAATGTCGCATGCTTCCTTTATTACGTCCAATGTTTACATGTATGTTGATGTTCTTAGATATCAGTTAAGTCTACTTTGTGGTGCTTTTTCAAATGCGTGTCTAACCCTTTATGTGATAGCCTATTTCTAGTATTGATGAAAGGTGACTACTTAAAGCAGGTTGAAAGTAAAACATATTTTAAGCTATCATGTGCTAGAATATAGACAATATTCACTATAATAGACATTCATGACTGATGAATTTGGAACTATTTTCTTCAGCGGTGGAACAAATCATATTCGCTGAAAGGCGCTTCTATTGGGGAAAGGGTTGAAACAACGTGTTCTTATAACGTAAGTATTGCTGTATAAAAGTGCCAACACAACGTTTCATTAGTACTTTGAAGTACCAGTCTCGTTTTCACGAATTGAGTATAAGTACATTTAAAATATGAAACACTAGACACCATTCGTCATAAAGAAGACAGCAAACGACTACATTACACTTGTCTTCGCTATTAATTACGCGGGGTATTTCATATAAACACTCAATACCAACATTATAATCTTATGCAGACGAAACGTATTAGATTCAAATCATTTACACAAATCCAAAGTAAACACAAAAAACATGATTTAACCTGTCTTACTAACGATGCCATAGGCTACTTTATTATTTTCTACTGATGATACTGAACTTGGGTTTTTTATCTTCGAAGTCATACTAATCGCCATACTGACCGTAATTCTCGATTTGCCTTTGGTATTGAAGTTTCAGTCACGTTCTTGGGCAGCTAAGGCAATTCGTGTCTGTTCGTTATATGATCTAGTCAGTGCCGCTGTGCCATAATGCCCTATTTATTCTTGCAAGATGAATCTTGGTTTTCACATGCTTACTAAATAGTTAAAACGGTCTGTACTAATTAACCGCCAAAAGAAGACATGACACATGAATATAATTTGCACTAAGGTCACTTGTAGGTTGGTAAATATCTTTCAGCCATTGATATATGTGTAAGCCTGTGTTTGCATTTACTTAATTCCTCCACTGAAATAATAAAATTTCACTGCATACATTTATACATATGCATCACAAGAGCAATTACTTTACACTTGCACATGGTAGACAGAGTGACAGGAAAACAGACCCCCGGAATATTCTGGTTTACTCTAATTTCGATTTAAGCAATCATACAGTGTGTTAAACATGTTTTCTTTAAAAGTAATTCAACATAAATATTAAAACTAAAACAAACAGTATTTTAAGCCATAGGATAGTTATAACCAACCTACATCAAATTGACATAACATTTGAACTTGTAGTAAAATACATATATGAATTAGAGGATATATATCATTTTAAATCCGATCGGTTCAAATCAAATGGACATATGTATACATACGTTCGAAAATGTCAAGGATCAATTGTTTGCATGCGCGCTTTATGACGTCATTGAGAGAGAAAGGGCTATACCGAGTACAATGGTTATTTGCAACAATTTGGACTTCAATATTTCTAGGTACCGAAATACCTAATATTTAAAATTGAGAAATAAAAGCGGACAACTATTATTTCAAATTGGTGACGCAATTGCAGGGAAGGGGAACACGTTTACTGCAGTGTTGACATAAAACCCCACTGAACACAAGTTCAGCTATAAAACAGTCTGCTTATTTTGTACGTCTGTTTTATTGATAAAACTTATAGATTGCAGTGTTGTTTTTGGTATAAGTGTCAAACAGTTTGGATCCTTATAAGACAACGGGTAACGCCTAAACTGTTTGCAAGTGTCTAAAGAAATTTGTTAAACATTAATCTATACCCCCGAATTAACTTTTAAATTACGCCAAAAGGCGCATTTGCAAACAGTTGTGATCCTAACCAGACGACGCGTTACCAGGCGTCTGATCAATCAGAATCAAATCTTTGTACCACTTGCTTTGAAATTAACATAAGTTTTACTGCCTTTAAGCTAACTTTGAAACGATAATGCAGACAACAATAGTGATAACAAATCTTTAGTTTTTGGGAAATGAGTATATTATATAGCGCAACAAACACCTCTTCGAACTTAAGTTTTGCATCGACGAGGTTTGTTGTTGCTGCGTCACTCGGTTTTCACGTTACTGTTTTACTAAAGTCTGACTCGCGGACAGTTTGTAGTCCAGTCACTGGTCACCTTTACAGACTCAAAGCTGTTGTCAATTTTAGTACGTAATTGTGTTTTAGAAACCCGTTCATTTTGGGAAACTATATATTAACTATTGAAGCTGGCATCTAATAAATTTTCCGTTTCGTGATTATGTTTTGTGAGATAAAGTCATTAATTTGTATAGCATGTCTACCTCATACGTTCTCAATTGCATTTAAATTGAAAATTAAACTCACTGAAGCTAGCCCTCTCGCTGACTTAATGACGGCAACACCAGTCTATTACAGTCGCTGTTATCATCTGCTGATATTATCACCTACTTTTAGTTCCAAAATGTGACGTTGCATTCATTTTTCGACTTAAGGAATATTGATATTAGTGCCGAACAGTTTGGATCATAATCTAACGGGACATACCGCAGCGTCAGGTGCCCGTTTAGCTTCTTTCCTCAAATGTTTCCGTTAGTTAGATTATTATAGTGTCAATTATAATTTATTTCTCCATCTCATCCTGTATTGTGATATTTCTTTGGAATCGTCTTCAAAATCAGAAATTCAATGTACTTTAAAGTTTTGATCTACGATCGTTTTTGTCGTACGGAGTTTATGAAATGGGCTCCTAAACAGGTAATGAATACCAGTGATGTTGGCCTTGGAAGTGAATAGTAAATTGTTTTAACTAATGGGATACGGAACCAATTTAGTATTTAAAAAAGTAGATATTGTTACGCACTTTAACAAGTCATATAACGTCAACTAATACATTTGGAAATGGTTTCACGTTAATAGGTTTTAAATTTAATTTTTGTATAGGCAATCAAGATAACGACTCTTGCATAATAATTGACTGACTGTCTCCAATATGAAATGGTCCATGTTGCATTGCACAACAAGCATGCCAAAAACAAGGTTTTAAAATGAATTTTTGAAATTGGAAATTAATTAATCCTCAAATATCTGATGCAGTTTGTATTAGTGACCATTTACACAATACCATTACCTATTGCTCAAAACTAGGTAGTTGTATTACTGATTTTGCGCTCCTTTATGAATTACAGGTGCATCACATAGAAGATGAGTGATGGGTATTTATGCTTCTATGCATTCGATTACTTTGAGGCCCGGCTTAAATAAGATAAATGAGTGTAAAACGTTCTGCTAGTAGTTACATTACATTTGTATTCAATATTATCCAAACCGATAATTTGCCTCTATATCACATTCTATCTTTGACGAGAGAATAATAAACTGTTTTACTGTTTTTGACACTAGCTACTGAAAACATAGTTTTGAGTTGACTCTTCACCTTTATATAAGACATTTCTCGGCCTTGTATTCGCTATTTAAATTGTTTTATGTTTAAGTCTGCAACAGATGACTACCGTAATGCAAGTCGACACGTTCTTATCGTGTCCGTTTGGCCCTTTGCCTTTTGTACTTTCCTCTCTGAGTGTTTAATCCCAAAGCTAGATTCTAGCTGTAAAGCCAGGGGACACGGTAGAGTAAATTTTAAGACGACTTCGCCTTCAAGTAGAGTCTGCATTACTGGCAACAAACTTAAAGCTAAAATATGGTAGCATATAGAATATATTGTACATCATCACGACTGTATAATAGGATATTCTTTCTTCAGTGAAGAGAAAATTTGGAGGCGTAAATGGGGATACTGTTGGTGAACTAGGCTAAGCTAAGGCCGTTGTAAGTTTCGGAATTATCTATATTTTGTAATATTACAAAACGAGGGCTTGGTGCAAAACTATTGTAACTCCCTCACAATTGTGAGGGAGTTACAATAGTTTTGCACCAAGCCCTCGAAAAGGAAAGGTATGTCGGTCTAATACCTCCCCGTCACTTTTGACAGTCATAGTGAACATATATAAGCTTGTAGTGTCTGTTGACCAGACGGAAAACAATTTCGCTGTCAAACCATTTATTCTGCTGATATTATACAAATAAACAAAATGTTTGGTAAGTTAAGTAAAGCCTTTTCTTTAACGACCACTTCTGTTGTATAAAAGACAGCTCACAGCTCAAAACAAGGTGACAGTAAAACAGAATGCTCTAATTAAGTAACCAATTTCCTGCTGATTGCTACTTCGCTGATTTTGCAAACAATTTTGATTCAGATCAGACGCCGCGTATCGCGGCGTCTGATCTGAACCCAAACGTTTGACACTCGTCTTCAGATTTGTTATACACAAAATGTATCAATATATTTTAAAGCAGTCGATATCACCACAAGATAACGGTTAAAATAATTGTTGTTTTTTTCGTAATAATTATGTAGAGATGTTTTATTGTATATTCATTATAGAAACAAAATAATTCAGCCGTCAATATAATTTTGAGTTTCACTACTTAAAGGCAGTTTGTAAGCCAAAATAGCGCACTTTTAAACCTGATTATTCAGGCAGATACGTAATCTAAACATACAAAAAGAAGTAATCCGCGATGATTATGGAGGCAATAAATCTGACAAACACATGAATTTGGTGGAAAAAAATCGACTTTTAAATCGGTTTGTTGACATCCGATCAACGACGGAGATTTTCCGAGTTCGTTCGGCTTGCTCCCGGTAAAGATGTGTTCATAGCTCATTATTAGTGTTTTCTTCTGACTTGACATAGTTATTTTTAGATTGGAACATTCTAAAACTTTAAAAGGGATGAGTATTGCCTACATCCAGCAAGAATCATTGATAGCTGTATTTATTGTGCGCAGTATACAGTAGAGAATACATTTTTCTTTCCCGTTTAAACGCAAACGCAATGTACGTAACTGTGGAAATTGACTTTTAGAAGTTTTAACTATTATTTTTTAATCTGAGTAGCAAATAGGTTGGAGCCTGGTCAAACGCCGGGTTACCTGGCGTCTGACCTGGCTCCAATCTGTTTGCAATGGAAATAATAGTTTTGTATACAAATGCGTTTATTTGGAGAGAATAAAATATCAGTAAAGTTAGCGCAGCGGTCTCGTGCTGCACGGGAACCATACTTACCTCAAGTAGGAAAGTGTACGATGATGTAGTCGATGTTACCTTGCTTACAGTGGAGACAATTTTATTCTTTCCCAATAAACGCGTTAACGCTAAAATCATGATTTCAATTGCACCAAACTGTTTGCCGCTCAGACTAACATGAATGGTCAGAATTGTCTAAAGGTTGTCCATTTATGCGTATTATTGAGATGCGGTCGCGTTTGCGTTTAAACGGGAAAGAAGGAAAGAATAACGTTTTCTCCACCGTTACCTTAATGGTTATGAACTATTCTGTTCTAAAAAAAAACCCCAGACAAGTCAGGAAAATCGGATCGATCTCGTGACTCTTATTCGACCTTGCGGAAACTCTCGGAAGCCGACACGAAGATTTGTTACATGTATGTAAACAAAAAGCTTATTTTTCCAACCATCTCGATAAGAAATCGGCACATTATGTATGGTTCTTAAAGAAAGGGGGGCATGTTTCAGGCACATGACAACGGATTTCGCTCAGTTTTAATACATAGAAAATGTTCTTATATAAGAAATTGCGCGATTTAAACATAAATGTGGGCGACATTCTGGTTTTAAGAAGCAAAATTGAGAAATTGTCCACGTTTTAAAAAGATTGCTACAAACTGTTTGCAAAAGACATAATTGAGCATAAACGCGTTTATTTGGTATAAGTTAGATATTAACTGAATTTTTCAGTGTAAGATTAAATGTTATATCAGACATTATAATTTGTAACAGTCTTGTGTTCAAGAATGCATTGAATTTCGATATATAACTAAAAACCTCAGTTATTTTATTGATGCCATGCTTTTTAACGACTGTTTGAACTAAATTGTTAGTGATATAAAAGCAAAAGTACAAATTTAACCTCGTGTGAAGCCCCACGTTTTATATTTTATCGCAGTTCGACAGTCGTACCCCGATAACTTGAACTGGCATTAATCGAACTTATTCGTATTTCAAAGTTTAAAAGTTTCCATACGTTCTGATAAGTTCCAATCTGGAACGAAACTAGTAAACGAAACTTACCTACTCTGCCGGAGTTTCTGCAAGGAGCAAACTATCTGTTTGACCGTTTAAAAGTTGCTTAACCTTGGACTACGGATACGTTCGTCCTTTATACGTTATTTTGTTGCTATTTCATATTGGATACGTTATACGGAAAAACAAGTAGGCCTTTATAGTGTCGGTAATTTTATTCGTTGTAGGATAATTTTAAGCGGAAGAATAATTAAGCACGTGTTTTTGGAAAAAACGCGGGTATCTATACACTTGTGCTTGATGTTTTTTCCCCTCGAAAAGAAACACACATCTGTTAAAAGTCGCACTCTTTTAGGTTCGCTTTGACAATTATGTGTACACACGTTTTAAGAAGAAATCCTTGCACTCTTAGATCACAACTCGGAACTACAAACATCTTTATTGAACCAATACGATTGAGTATAGGAACAGTTATCAAAACGATCATTTCTTCCTTTATTTTATTAAATATACGTTATACTTTCAAGTTAGCACAACAACGGACGCCAATAATGTCAAGTAAGAAAGCGACGTTACGCGATAACTCTATCATATGAAACAACCAACAACAACAAAATCAATCACTGTTTAAACTGCGGGTCATTGTATTGTCGAAAGCCATACACCAGTACAGAATATACTTTACAATTCTTGATTTCATTACTTTCTGTGACCGTAGCTTGTGGTCCTTTTTAAGTTTTAGGGTAGTATGTACGAGTTACATCCCTTGCATTGAAGCTCTTTTTATACATATATCATTTGACCCAATAGCGCGGGTTATAACAATGGCAGACAAGGGTATCTAAACTTCTGTTTTAAGCTATTTATAGGCGCACATTGTTATCTAGCACACCTTAAACGCAAGAATATTAATATTGACATAACATTATTTTTAAAAAAGATAAATCAGAAGATTGTTGGTATTTTGAGATTTGATCGGAACTCGCTGACTACGAAACTCTTTGTTCATCGTTCATAACAAAAACCACAGAAGTCTTAAATCATCTTAAGCGATATATGTATATAAGCTAGAATTATAAAGTACTTACCCGGTTAACTAGTTTTCCGGGACTTCCCCGTGTTTATAAATTTTGGAATAGAGTTCAAACCTTTCATGTTGAGCTTTATCGTAAGGTTTATAATCTAAACCATTTACTGCCACATTGTCGTCTCATGTATTATTGGTGTCTGCAATATGATTTCCAAGTTAGACTTAAGGCTGTATTACTGACGTAATTTCTAAACGGGTGTCATACTGTTGCGATCCAGATCAGACGCCGCATTTGGTGGCGTCTGAATAAGATCAAATATGTTTGCAAACGCGCCTTTTGGCGTCATTGACAGGGAACAGGTTAAAAGCTTATTTATTGTGTTCGTGTATATGTTTAAATGATAGACATCAATTTACAATATTTTACGCCAACTTGAAATATCAGTCTCTAAAAGAACACGTCAGCTATTTTATTCTTTACTGATAAGATCAGAACTGTTATTAACCCTTTCAACACTAAGTATCTCTTGTGGGTGTTTATTTTTCTTTTGGACTCTTCTAGTACATACATTTTGAACAAGTCTACTGTTGCATTTTTTGATATGACAACAAAAAGCAATGAAATATCAAACAATGCAGACCCTGATTAAAGGGCTCCTTTAGGAGCCCTCTGTTCAGGGTCTACACGATTTGCATATGTAATTTGTACTCTCTACAGAGAGGGCTGTACGATTGAAAGGCTAAAAGGGAACCATGGCAGACGTATGAAAATCTAATACCGAACGAAAGTTGTAATCACTCTGGTGGCTTGAATATTGAATTTGTTCCCATTTGAGTTGAACGAAACATGTCCTTGAATGCCAAGACAAGTCTGTTTTATGGATGCGTCAACAGTTCCCTTAATAGCTTAACTATAATATAATACCCTTACTTTAACCCTTCCTCTTTAGGTGCACATTAATGCGCAGTCACACTACGACGCTCTAGCCAGCGCGCGCACGCCAGCGTATCGAATATTTGCTAAATACACTGGCGTACATGTACGTCAGATAGGTTATGATTGCGTTTTGTATACGATAACAGCACGTTAGTATACGCTAGCATTTGCTGACTTACATTATTGTACGCTGACTTCGTCGAATTGCTTTTTGTGCATGCACAAACACCTCAACGTATTCCGACGTATGGTTTATACGTTCCGTATACGTCCTTTATAAGCTTCGATAAAGGCAAGTTGTGAAATACTTGTTATTTAACCATTATAAGGTACTTTGTGTTTAGGACATTGCATTATGTAATAGTTCAGCAAAAATAGTTAATATGGCGTTTTGAATCTATAGTTATTCTACACGTGTTACAACTTTCCCTAGATGTGTCTGACACATTTAGCATTCAGAATTCAGACACCGTTTATCCCGTCAATCTAACGTTTGTGATAATTAGTCTGTCAGTGAGAGGGACTGTGGTTCCAATAATATTTTTCTTATAAAGTGGAAACTTAATACTTCGAACATACACATACAGTAAAACCTCTCTATTACGACCACTAAATTGTGTTAACTGTTAAAGTGTTTCTGACAGGTGACTTTTTAAAGCAATGTGACAGTTAAACAGGAAGCTCCTATAGGATCTTTCTGTTTTACTGTCACATTGCTTTAAGCTGTCACCTGTTTTTATTCACTCAATAAGCCTTCTTTTTAGTGTCCGTAATGGAAATGTTTTACTGTATTCAAAATTAAAACATGGCTTAGCAACGTTTTATCTTTGAAATACGGGTTTGTTTGACTTAAGGGTGTATGAAAGTCATGAATTTCGGATATGTTCAAAGTATATGAAAACACTCTATGATGGTTTTGTACTGCAGAGCTATGTAAGAGGAATGAAAAAATAGAAAAAGTGTACATTTTGGTGAACAACATTTGGCTCTACGGTCATGTAAAATTTTCCCCATCCACTTTTTCTTATTTTGTCCTTTTCAAACAGCCCGCTTCAATAAAATCCATTTCAAATGAAAACAAATATGATAATTTGGTTTTGCGTTGTTTATTTCCTGTCTATGGTAGTATTTCTTTATACAAAAACTAATTTAAGAGAAAACAGGCACCAAATGTGAAATTTATAAAGCTTTAAATATCATCGATATGGTACTTTTTGTATATCTTGTAAAAGGAGATAACTCTTTTTTCTTTAATATTTCTAATTTTCAACACTGACCTTTCAATTTCTTTTCATATTTTGAACTGCCTTAGCATGGGCTTTCATCTGGTAGAATATAAGAAAAAGTTTAATACTAGAACTATTTCGTTTTCATATTTTTCAAACCTGGTGCCTGCTTTGTCCTTATTTGGTTTCTATATGTGAAAATACCACCATAGACATGAAATGTATAATGAAAACCCAATTTACCATGTTTTGTTTTGAAATAGATTTTACTGAAGCTTGTATCCTGAATGGGTACAATTTGAAAAAAACCGTCCAAATTTGACATACCTTTTTGAAATTGCTGTAGCTCAAAAAAAGGACACCACCATATATATTTTGTTTCATTTTTTCATTCATCATAAACAGTTCTTCCAAAAAAACAATATTAGAAACAAAAGTTTGATACTTTGAAAAATTCGCTTATGGGTTTGATACACCCTTAAGCGAGATCGAATTATCGAGTTTCAACTGTAAACATTTTTCAAAGAACGTATTTGCTATATTAAGCCGTCACCCTTCTTTTTTAGCTGTGAAACTTTCTTTCTGTCAATGAATGCATTATTCAAATAGTGTCGCATCGTTGATATTGCCTTTTATGTCTATTTTCAACTTTTCCAAGATCGGTATGGCCCATAAGAATATTCAAATATTAGTTGTTTCATTTTAGTTTTTATTCCATATATCTTAAAAAATTGATTCAAAGGTTTGGCTTTAAGATGTTTTGATCAGAGTATCAAACTGTTTGGATCACGATCTGGCGCAGCGTCACGGGATGTCTGATCAGAGTCCAAACTGTTACCATGTAAGTAGTGTACGGTTTGGAAGGGAAAGAATTATCCCGCCGCAGAGACAGCAAACTGGACGATTGTTTTAACTTTCCGAATAGTTTGATTTCTTCTGACGTAAACTTTTATGATTTGATGTATTCGTTAGTTTGATCAATCCATATTTTACATTATCTTCACAGTGTTTTGGAAATCGTGGTTTGGAATAATATATTGGATTACAAAGCATGGGTGTTTTCACACAAATCGGATAATAATGGTTTTTAAATTCGCAGGCCGCTGACTTTCCCTTATTTTATCCTAAAAATTGAATATGTGAGAATAAGATCTAAGTAGTTTTGAATTATATTTGTTTTCCATTAATTAAGATGTGTATTGTTTATAGATAAAAAAAAATGCCATGCCTTGTCAAAAGCAGTTCTTCATTTATTTTCCCCGGCATAGGTGTGTTGGAAAATATGTGTATAACATTGAAATATGATTTAACTTTTGCATTGACAACGGTCTTTAAGTTTTCTATCACGTAGACCAGAGAAAAAGCAATACTAAAAGATATAGGATACGCAGCCTGTAACTCCCTCATTTGTAGCCGGACATACGCTTATAAATAGTTTAACTTCACAAATATATTGTATTCAGTGTTTGCGCTTTCAACGTACATTTGTCTCTTATAAAACGGTATTACTACATTGGGATGCTCTAATACTGATTTTTCTACGTGAGTCCTTATAACGAGAAAATTATTGTATAAAATTACCAACACTATTTTTCATTAGAAGTTTGAAGTGCCAGTCTCGTTTTCACGCATTTGGTGCTATAAATTACTACATTGTATGTTTTACATGTTTAATAACTCGGCACCATACGTAATAAAACATATAACATACGACTACCTATGTAATGACGCTTGTCTCCGCTACTGTATACGCAGCATAATTTACATCCACATTAAAAAACAACAACAAGATATGAAAATAGAAAAGGTGCTAAAATATACTCAAATGCAGAAGATATGTGTAAGATACAACCTTGTTCTACAAATTAATAGTAAACGCAAAAACACAGGATTTAAACTAAACCTTCCCATACTGACGATTGCAGTACTGAAAAGTAGAGCGTAAATGGAACAATGCCCATTGCATTAAGGGCATGGTGCGGTTTAACTATCAGCCTGTCAGACGAAGTGATACATAATAAAGCCTGCCGAGAATTGTCTAATGTGTAAAGGGCAGAGGAAATTACGTAGGCGTTGGGACTCTACATTGAATGATATGCAATAAAATGCGACAGAATGACTTTGTCTACATGCTTTTAAAACTCACCCTAACTAGACGCTGTCCCTGGTTAGGATGCATACTGTTTACTGAGTCAAAATATGAGTGTTGTCCCCATCGAGGACCACTTAATTTGTTTTTAGCCTAAACTGATAATTCTGTCAAAATGCACCATTTTTAAGTGCAAGTTTGTGTAATCCATTGCTCAAGCTTCTCCTATCATATAATATAAAATAAACTTCAATAAATTCGGTTTGGTAGTTTTGAAACAATAGCCCTGTAAAATGAATATATTCATTGACACTCTGTGAAAAATGTTGAATGAAACTTGAAATCAAATATATGGCTATATTAAAACTCGTTTCTTACTTGGGATTTCCAAGAAAAACATGCAGAAATGAAATTCTTGAAGCATTTGAATTGAATGGTCCTCGTAATTTGGTAAAACGTGTAAAACTGTAACTTTTAGGCTGCATAACATGATTGCACTTCAGGGCATTGCAACTGTTTTTTCGACAAAGCATCTACTTTACTGACACCATAACCCGTCTAACATACGCTGTATTTCAGTGTAACGTTTCGTTAGATTTTATTTCTACCGCTTAGAATTGTAGACAGTTTGTACATTTACATTAAGTGTCGTCGAACTCATTGACCGAGTAAATAGTCGTCATGCGTTTCGTATTTCTCTATTAGCCTTCGATATCGCTGTTTCAGCCACGTTCTTGGGCAGATAATGCAATTCGTGTTTATGCGCTAATGACATATTCAGTTTCACAGTGCCGTAATGCCCAGCTTGTTCATGCATGGGTGTCTCGGGTTCTCACTTGTAGTTTTGTAACTTGCTGTTCCGATTAAGCACATAATTTTCACCCAAGTCACTAGGTGGTTAGTCAGTACGTTTAAGCCATTATGTCATGTGTATGCCTGTTTACGCCTTTAATTCATTCATACACTGAAACACAATAATTCTATTGTATACATTCGTGCATATGCATCACCAGATATATTAGTTTATCCTAACACATGGTAGTTTAAAGCAGGGTAACAGGAAGCCAAAATGTTCCCTCAGGAATATTCTGCCTTACTCTCACCTCGCTTTTAGCAACCATACAATGTGTCGAACATGTTTTTTTTATAAAGTATATCCCTATAAATATTAGAGGTAAAGCAGACAGTATTATTACGGCACAGAATGGGTATAACCAACCTATGTCAAATAGAAATAGAATGTGAACTTCAAATAAAAGGGTTATACGAGTACAAGTAGAACATTTATTAGTTATAAATCCGGTTGGTTCAAATCAAATTGATATCTGTGTTTACGTTCGGAGATGTGCCACTAGTTGCCGTTTTAATGAATAAAACGTTACAATAACCGCATCGGAGCCTTATTTGGCTCAAACTCTACTTTGCGTTTGATAGAAATACAACTTTTGTCTCTAATTTAGATGATCACATTTAGGCCGAAGAAATGTTAAATATTTTAAATATAGATCAGACGACAACTTACTCTTTGTCTTTTACTGATCTTAATTGTTTTAGTAGCAAATGTAAGTCACGTCGCACTTAATAGTTTAACCCTTTTACTGCCGAAACCTTAGTTTCATATTTATTAGCAAACCGTTTGAATTTTTATTTTTCTTAAGTCTAAATACTTACTATTTAGATGTTAGAACATTACAGCGGACGACACTTAATTTAAAGTGGTGACGTAATGGTAGTGAAGGGGTAAACACTTTTACCGTAGTGGTGACATAACCCCCCCCCCCCCCCCGAACACAGGTTCAGCTGTAATGAAGTCTGTTTAATTTGTACAGCGGATAATCTGTTATTCTTTCCCGTTTAAACGCAAACGTACGCAAACGCAAAGCGCTAAAACGTAGAAAAGAACTTTTGGACAATTCTGATAGTTCATGTTTATCTTGGTGGCAAACAGTTTGGAGCCTGATCAGACGCCGGGTTACCCGGCGTCTGATCTGGCTCCAAACTGTTTGCAATAGAAATAATAGTTTTAGCGTACACGCGTTTATTGGGAAAGAATAACGTTTTCTCCACTGTATGTATGTTTATTGATTAAAATATAGTTTGCAGTTTGTATTTGATATTAGTGTCAAACAGTTTTGATCCTGATAAGACGCCACGTAAGGCCCAAACTGTTTGCAGTTGTTCCTTTTACTATCAATGACGCCACCTTGCGTTTCTGCAAAGAGTTTGACATTTGTTTTGCTTTAGTCATACTGCCTTAAAATTTACTTTGAAACGATATTGTAGACAAGCAGATGACATTATGGTGGTGAAGGGGTAAAAATCGCATGATCAATATGATCATGAAAGGGTTTGAAGAAAATTAGCCGAACTGTTATTATTTCCAGATTAAGGATAACTAACTCATGGCAAAACAGCTTAGTCATATGAAAATGTAATCGTCTTGCTTAACCCTTTTACTCTCATTGATGCCATACAGCACGTTTGCAAACAGTTTGGCGTAACGCGGCGTCCGATCAGGACCCAAACTTTTTGTCACTGCTATCGATATTTATTAAGTCATGCAACCTTAAAATCTAACGCGGTGAAGGGGTAAGAATCTCCTGAATATTTTGACCACGACAGGGTTAAAGTCTGACTTACGTGGCGTTTGCAGTCAATACACAGTGTTACTAGACACCTAAACTGACTCAAAGCTGTTGCCAATTTTAGTACGTAATTGTGTTTTAGAACCCGTTCATTTGGGAAAAGTGATAACTTCTCTATTGTAGATGGCATCTAATGAAGTTACCGTTCGTGGAAATGTTCTGTAAGATAAGGTCAATGAGTTGTATAGCTTGTCTACCTCATACGTTCTCAATTGCATTTAAATCGAAAATTAAACTGGGTGAAGCTACAGTGGAGAAAAAGTTACTCTTTCCCGTTTAAACGCTAACGTACGCAAACTCAAAGCACTTAAACGTAGAAAAGTACAACTTTTGGACAATTCTGATAATTCATGTTTATCTTGGTGGCAAAAAGTCTGGAGCCTGATCAGACGCCGGGTTATCCGGCGTCTGATCTTGCTCCAAACTGTTTGCACTGCAAATAATAGTTTTCGCGTAAACGCGTTTATTGGGAAGGAATAACGTTTTCTCCACTGTAACCGTCTCGCAGCCGTAACGACGGAAATACAAGCTGTTACAGTCGCTGCCATATTATCATCTGCTTATATTGTCAACTTCTGTAACTCCCAAACTTTGAAGTTTTATACATTTGTGACTTCAGAAATATTTATACAAGTTTCGAACATATTGGATGATAATCAGACGGTGCATACCGCAGCGTCTGATCAGGTAAATGTCAATGTTGTCGGCCTCGGCAGTTAAAGGGGTTAAAGTGTATAATTTATCGTTTTAACTAATGGGATACGGAACCAAATTAAGATGTAAAAATTTAAATATTGTTACGCATTTTAACAACTAATAAAACGTTACCTAATACACTTTTAAGTGGTCTTAGTTCGCTTCGGAAACGTTAATAGTTTAAAATTTAATTTTCGAAAGCATTGCCATCTGGATTACGGCTCTTGCAGAATAATTGACTGTCTGTCTCCAAAAGGAAATGGTCCCGTTGCATTGCATAACAAACAAATAGGATTTAAAATGAAATTTGCAAATTGAAACTAGTTTTGTCTTTTAAGCCGAAATGTCTGCTGCATTTTGGGTCAGTGACCATCAACACAGTACCATTACATGTGACCTAAACGTATATAGTTGTATGGCTGTTGTTTTTCTCCATTTTTACAATACAGGTGTATCGTATAGAAGGTTTATGTAAACCTGCTTTTATGCATTTGAATATTTAACAATTCAATTAAGACCCGCCCTAGATAAGATAACCAGGGGAGATCGTTGTGCCAGTAATTATAACATTTGTACTCAATACTGGTATTTT
The DNA here is from genome assembly GCA_922989275.2 of Gari tellinella. NCBI lineage: Eukaryota > Metazoa > Mollusca > Bivalvia > Cardiida > Psammobiidae > Gari > Gari tellinella. The sequence continues at coordinate 79,957,395 of OV277867.1, read as the reverse complement.
CAAAAACCGATCAATTGCCTCAATAGCAAAGTCTATCTTTCAAATAGCGTAAGTTTGGCATAAGCGAAATAAAATAAATGAATAGTAAACTGTTTAACTGTATTTGACGTGTTTAGCTTTTTGAAACATAGTTTTGAGTTGACTCTGCGCCTTGATAAAAAGACAATTCTCGGCCTTGTATTCGATAGTTAGACTGTTTTACGTTTTACCCTACCTTAAATTTCAATTTAATCTAGTCTATTTTTAACTTTTTAGGATTGATTTTTACAATATAAAATTATGTCAGAATTACAAACAGTGTAGACCCTGATCAATTTTGAACCTGTTCGAATATTTTGTTGTGGCGTTTAGTCTTTTCCCATTGCATATTTTATTTACCTGTCAGATTTTACAAAATATAAGTGTTTTATAGTGCTAGACATGTACTCGTGTATCAGTCTGTATCAATTCCGGACATAGGATTGTATAAACATGCGTAGTCTACGATTTCGTGCCTCAAGTGATAATCAAAGATATCGCAGAATGTATGCAGACTGTATACAGAATGTATATATTTAGCTTTACTATTTTTTTTTAGTTTTGCAAAATAACATTTGAACAGGCCGTTGGTGTTTATATCTCATTTTGTGTAATGCATCTATACATTTACATATTTATATAATTGTATGAGATTGCTACCAAACTGTTTCCAACACAAGTGTAGACAATGACTTTATATTGAAAGTTGTTGGTGACATATGTTTAATGTAAAAGACAAACGGTTCGATTACCAGGCGTCTTATATGACACAAAATGTTTCGTAATAAATATGAGGATTTTATCATTATCATGTTTACTCTGAAAGAATAGTGTATTATTTTTCAATGTAAATAAACAACAACGGTGATTAATGACATATAACAATATAGATAAAGACGTGAGGTAACATAAGGTTTTCTGTTAGATGTCAAACTTCAACATCTTGAATTCGCTATATTTAAACTTACTCGTTTTTTTGCAGTTTAAGTATATCGCCTCGAGATCATTTAAGTAGAGCATATCCGTATTTCGTAAGTTAAAACGGGGAAAGGGTTAAATCCTGAACTAATGTGCTCGTGGTTGTTTAGTTTAAAGACATACATTTACAATAGTTTAAGCCAAATTGGACTGTCAGACTCTTTAAAAACACGTTATACCAATTAATTGATGTATTGTATGTTACTGATAAGATCAGAAAATGTATTATAGGCAACAATGGAAGATGTATGCAAATCAAATACCAATCGGAAATTGTAATCCCTTTGGTGACTTGAACATAGATTTGTTTCCAATTTTGGTTGAAAGAAACGTGTCATTGAATAAAAGGAAAAGTTTGCCTTAAGAATTCGTTAACAGTTCCCTTACACAACAGTTGTAGTTTAGAACAATACCATTTACTTAAAAACATCTTTCAAATGCGCATGTCATCTACGTGAACATGTTCATTTAACTTTGTTTAAAGTCCGTTACCGCTTAAAGCATAATACATGCAAATCAGAACACATATTGCTTTAAATAAGTTGACAATAATATTTACATCCATATTTTATTTTTTTAGTTTTGACTCTATTGAACTATATGTAAGAAATGAACTGAATTTTGTTGGCGTTTAAGATGAATCGCAAGCGGGGGACCCGCATCTCGAGTTCCGGAAGTGCTGATGATATTCACATAATCTTTTTTCGGCACGTGATTATAGTAGAAAATTTACATGAAGAAAAGTTTATTAAGTCTCATTGTTTTTCTCGATAGTTCTGTTGGTAGAGCGATTTTTTATCAATCCAAAGGTCCTAGGTTCGAGTCCCATTCGATTCAAATCTTTTATTTCAAAAGTCCGTAACGCAGTGATCAAAGGACATGTTTTGTTTACTCACAATGTAATAATGAAGAATATCAGACGAAGTATAGTCAAGTGACAATTAAACCCTGTCAGGATATATAGCCTACATGACAGATGGCAGCTAAACACTTAACAAAAATAACGACAATCAATATATCCTAAAGAAGCTTTTATGCATTATGGTTGTCATGCATGAAACAATGATTTACAGACTACCATATCCAATGGTTCATTATTACAGGTCTGACTTATGCTAATATTTGGAGCTGGTGGCATTTTAAATTTGAATTCAACTGAGGTAACTCTGTTAATGTTAACACTTTGTCTGAATTTCAGGAATTCATGTATTCAAAATTAAGTCCGCTGTAGGTTTTCATTATTTTTTTGTGACTAGCAGAATAAAGTTTTATCTACCCAATAAGTCTAAATAAATACGAAAGAAGACTCAAGCAGGAAACGCAACACAAACAATGCACCCACCTCTAAAGCAGAACACACACACAGCCATACCATAACAAACACACACACACACACACACACACACAACAAACACACACACACGCAATCCCACACACCAAACAGAAAACAATACGCAACACAAACATAAAGCAAAGTGAACATAGGAGCAAACTGGTGTTTGTTAAACAGCTAGATTTTTAGCTCACCTTGCACGAAGTGCCAAGGTGAGCTATTAGGATCGCTGGATGTCTGTCGTTCGTCGTCCATCGTCTGTCGTCCGTCGTCCGTTCACAATTGTTCGTTAACACTCTAGTGGCTACAAATTTCATTGGATCTTTATAAAACTTGATGACAATGTTTGTCTTGATAAAATCTAGGTCAAGTTTGAATGTAGGTCATGTCCGGTCAAAAACTAGGTCACTAGGTCAAATCATAGAAAAACCTTGTTAACACTCTAGAGACTACAAATTTCATTAGATCTTCATGAAACTTGGTCAAAATGTTTGTCATGATGAAATCTAGGTCAAATTTGAATGTGGGTGAAGTCCGGTCAAAAACTAAGTCACTAGGTCAAATCATAGAAAAACCTTGTTAACACTCTAGAGGCTACAAATCCATACAGTACAGTTAGATGTTTTTTATTTTTACAATTTTTCACTCTCCTTATGGTATATTTCAATTTCATCAAGGTTAAAGTTTGACAGGTAATAAGCACACATGATAGCCACCTTTAGCGAAATAAATGAAAGAAAAGATAAGCAAATCCATTACCGCTCTGTTAGCGCTCTACATGATCTGATTAGGGAGATGTCCTATGAAGATGTGTGGCGCTCTGCCGCGCTCATTCGTTTTATATTCGGCAGCAGATGTTTAGGCTAAAACCCATACATATAGCTGCTTTCTTTTTAACAGGTGTCCATTCTATGCAGTAGCATAGTTATGCAGACAATTACTATTAGACTTTTCTGCATTACGTTTTTACTGCCACCAGTCTTTAGCAATCTGTGTTTTTGTTTCATTTAATAGCTACTACAGATGTTCTAACGCACACCAAAATCAATGTTGAACGCCATTATATTAACACACTTTTCGGTATCATCATTGTATGTGTGTATAACAGTTTGGATCAGGATGAGACGTCGAGTTACATCATACAATTTGGATATATTAATAGAAAATACTATCGGGTATCTTAAAATGCAGAGAATTACTATCAGATCGCCACGGACCGCGAAGTATGTACTGATTTGCTTTGTTGGATTATAACTGCGCTCTAAGGTGGTCCGATATCGCTCCAGTTACGATCTTTGCGATCAAGTAGCGCTCCGATGGCGACTTAGGCGATCAATATGCGATCTGATGGCGTTCTGGCCGGAGCGCCACGGATCTTTGTGCAGGGGAGTAAACCGACGGCGACATTTGTGTTCATGGAGATCAGATAGCGACCCATTTGCTCTCAGGTAGCGCTCCTGGCAATCTAGGCGCTATGTATGGCGACACGCGGCGCTCTGACAGAGAGCCGTAGTTCGCAGTCTAGTTGAATAGGGGTATTATTTCGCTTAAACGCCCAAAACATCCAGTTCATTACTTATATTAACATTATTTTTTCTGAAATCTCTAATATTAAATGAACATTTTAATAGTATGCATGTATGTTTAATCCATATTCGAGGTTATTTACTCGAATAATGTGTACCCTCAAGGGAACAGCAATTACTGCCATCAATCCGGGAACGCCACAACATGATTCTCGGATAAGCCTAGCCTCCACTGCGAAGACATCTGCAAGTCCCACCCCTTAGAAAAATTTCGTTTATACGAAAAAAACGTAACTTTGGTCAATAGAATTGAATGGGTCGAATGTAAAAATTTATGAATAGATTTAAAGAACATTATATGCCTGAATGTTCATACATAGTAAATGCACTTTGAAAGTTCAATTTATTATGCTTGCAAAAAACCGATTTGATCGGTGTTAATTTGAACAAGTTAGTATAACACGATCTGGCAATAACTCGTAGTTGACACTCAAATCATTCTTTTGATCAGTATATTTTCTTTGGAATTTAAAGGTGTCCCCTTACAAAGACTGTCTCAAACAGTTAGCAATCAGAAATCTAAAACCTAATACTCCGACAACTCTATGTGACAATTATTCTGCAAGTGAGGGTAACTTTGGGTCCGAAACTATTATTGTAATATAATTACAGAACTACTGTACAATATTCAACCGCTACTGTCGATTTTGTTTGTTGTGAAACTTTCTTGGTTAGCTCTCGTATAGCGAGGATAGTGACTAACTTTACAGGATATAGAGACACCGAAGCACCAGATAAGGGTAGTTTTTCAAAAACTAAAATATTTATTTCTGAATTAAACCCTATGGTGTCACTACTCATTAGAATCGTCTGTTCGAGACGATTCTAATTAGTAGTAACACCATAGGATTTGGTGCTAAAAGGAGTGAGAAAATGTTGGATTTGTTGAAATAACACCGATTGATTTCCGTTTCTCAGTAATCTGGCTACAGTTTATTGTAGAAAGGATGTTATTCTTTCCCATGAAAGAGATAAGTTGATTAAAAATACTTTTCTGATAGACCAGAAGCACAATGAATGGACATCTGACCTAACTGCAAACTACTTGTGTATTAGATTATAATAAATGGCTATTTGTCCAAAAACTGTTAAAGTGTTCTCAGCTTCAGTATAGTACAGTGAAAAACATTATTCATAGACTTAAGGATATGCAGGCAGAAAACGACACTCTATTACGCGGCATTCAATCAGGATCCAAACTGTTTGCAAAGTCGACTTTATGAGCTGATGTGTAAGGGTACATGTACAATGACCACGGTGTAGCCTTTAGATGATTACTTTTTGTCACTAAACCTTGGCGTTATAGTTGTTTTCAGTACAAAAGCTGAAAACAGTTCCAGTACAGTACATGCACATCATTCGAACATATAACATAAGGTTTCAGTTTGGCCTTAGCGACGGGTTAGTTCCTTATATGTAAACTCCTTAACCGATTAAAGTGTTAATGAACAAGTCCAATTTCAAGATTAGTCTAGCCAATTGTAGACTATTTTAGATTAACCGATACACATTACCGCAAAAGGACAATCAAGAGTCTACATTGGGTAGGACAAGTGCACTTTAAGGAAAACATAAACATTCTGATTATTCCTCCCACTTTTATATGGCCATCGAAGTGGATGTTTACTGTACAGTAACACTTCTCCGTTTCTAAACAAAAGGTTAATGGCTGAATAAAAGACATGTGACATCTTAAAGCAAGACGATCAAGAAATAAAAAGCTCCGGAATGAGCTTTATGTTTTACGTGCACCTTGCTTTAGACAGTCACCTGCATTAAACAAGTGCTAAAAACTAACTTTAGTGGTCGTTACAGAGAGGTTTTATTGTATTAGGTTCTGAATGCTATATTGATCAAGAAATGCAATTTCATGGCAAGCTACATACCAGTTATCGATAAATACTTAACGCCGATCGGACCTAGATTCATTTTTTTCTGAGAGTAATCAGTAAAGGGTTCGGGACAATTTCCAAATGACTCTTCTTGATGGAAGTATTCCAGTGGGAGTGTCCATGTGTTTTTATGGTAAAAGATGCAATTGTCTTATCAATATCAGTGCACATATGTCAAAAGCATTTTAGTTAGATACAGTAGTCAGTTGTAAGTGGGGAAGTTGTACTCTCCATAAAGTAATATTTATCTTTTAGAAGTTACCATCATTTGCATTGTTAACCCTTATCGTGCTAAGCGCGACATTGCTAATAGTTACAAACAGCTTGAATCCAGACGCATGACGCGGCGTCTAATCAGGATCACACCTATGTGCCATTCATATCAATATTGTTTCAATTTTAAAAGATATGTAAATAAGTTATTGTTTTTGCAGACGATTTAGTTGAAGCAGACGACATTTAACCATTGATAGGGTTAATATACCGTCTTCACGAGATAATGTAACGACTAACTAATTAAGACAGAAGTCAAAGCTTTCAAACAGATGATATTATGACAGTAAATCAGAATGTACGGCCTTTTAAATCTGTATCTAGTGTTTTATAGGCTATGTTTGTAGGGAATATTAATGAATTTGCTTATTACACGCTATTGCTCTAAATAATCTATTGTATGTCACAGACAAATTTTTCAAATTAATCGTAGTTTGCAATATGTCATTTTTTTGTTGACTGAAAACTCGAAATGACTGTCAAACAGCAAACCCTTCACCCTCTTTTAATGGAATTAAGGACGATTGCTGCAGTTTCTTTCTATAACGGTCAAAGGGATGACACTCATGCAAACCTTTTGCTTGAGTTGTCTCCCTTTGACCAATTCTGTATGATATAGTTGGTATTTGAAAAAAAAAAGTTCTATCTCAATAAGCTAAATTATGCGGTCGTTCCTGTAGTTGGCGACCGCTATTAGTGGTATATACTTATAGTGTTTGAATGGTGATATATTGTTGACGGTTGAACAGTATGGATTTAGACACATTTTAGCATTTAAAGTGGTTATCATATAGCATGTGTAGATAGTCCTATATGTTATTTGATTGATTGACATATATGCTCTATATGAAGATATTTTAATTTTCAGACAAATTGATCCAGGTACCTATAATTTTTATGTGTAATTTCAGTAAATTAATGCTTCATCAATATTTGTGAACATGCAAAATAAAATATAGATCTAAATGTTTTGAAATTCGAAGAAACTGCCGCGATAGTCTTTAATAACGTACTCAACTAAAGAAAATAGTCCTATTTTAAACAGTCATGGATATATATATTATCAGAACTATTGTTTTAAACCCTAGCAGATGGTAGCTTAAAACAAGTAAAAAGCAGCCTGCTTTACTTAAAACCTGCCTTAATAATGATTATGTCATCAAAACTAAAAACGGGCTCCTTGAATGTGTTCATTTAGTAGGTGAAATCCATTTGTATAGAAAGTTCTTTTTTCACTACTTGATTAGATTATTTACCTTCGACAGTTTCGATCGTCGCAGTGCGATTCTTGAGAAAGACATCAGTGGATGTCGAAAGTGTCGAAGGTAAATAATTTAATCAAGTAGTGAAACAATAACTTACTATACACAAAAATATAAACGGACTGTTGGGCCATGCTGACTAGATATAGATATATAGTATATCACTCAATAAATCGTCCATATAGATGTCCACTGCTTGTATTCAGACTGTATAGAGAGTAAGTCTGCATTTTTTCTATATCCAAACTGCTTGCAAATGCCAATAAAGGGGTTAGAATACTTGCTTGTAAGATTCGGTTATTCGGTAAAACGCTGATTTGTTAAGAATCACATGTTGAAAACATGAAATTGCTTTTGTCGTTTGAAATATTAATTTAACGTCAACAAATCGATCATGTTCACACACCAATACAGCTATATCTTTCTAGTACGATCACTAAATTGTGTTAATTTTCGCATTTTAATGCAAGTGACTGCTTAAATCAAAGTACAGTAACAGTAAAATAGAGAGCTCTTTGAGAAGCTTTCTGTATTACTGTAACATTGCATTAAGCTGTCACCTGTATTTGATACAGTGGAGAAAACGTTATTCTTTCCCAATAAACGCGTTTACGCTTAAACTATTATTTCTATTACAAACAGTTTGGAGCCAGATCAGACACCGGGTAACCCGGCGTCTGATCAGGCACCAAACTGTTTGCTACCAAGATAAACATGAATTATCAGAATTGTCCAAAAGTTGTACTTTTCTACGTTTTGTGCTTTGCGATTGCGTACGTTTGCGTTTAAACGGGAAATAATAACGTTTTCTCCACTGTACAATCAGTTGTCATTCTTTCCAGTGGTCGTAAGAAAGTGGTCTTACTGTATCTTGAAAAGACATAATTAGAGAGCTAAGCCATTACAGCAACAGACATTAGGACTATTTGTATCCATTACGCAACCGAAACCATCGAATGACATCGCAAAGATGTCACTTTATCAGGTTTCCTATGCATTTCGAGATTAAACTGTTTTTGCCTTAGACACTAGATCGTGTTGTCGTTAGTTTGTTTAGTACACATATAGCCACTGACAGTGAAATACTCCGACTTGAAAGTACTTGCTTTCGAGGATAGTTTCTGAAATATCAAACCATAAAGTTTGCAAGGATAATTATAAAAATGATATTGCTTTGATACTGACAGGCATGATTGTGGTCGACGGTAATACAACATCTTAATACAATTATTGCCAAAATAGGTATTTTAATCAATTCAAGTTATATGATAAGTTAAATAAGTATTCGCTATTAACTGTCTGTTTTATATATAGCCGACTTTAAATTTAACAGTGGAGAAAATGTTATGATTTCACAGTAATCGCGTTTTCGCTAAAGCTATTATTTCTATTGCAAACAGTTTTGAGCTAGATCAATCGCTAGGTAACCCGGCGTCTGATCAAGCTCCAAATTTTTTGCCACCATGAGAAACATGAATTATCACAATTGTCCAAAAGTTGTACTTTTCTACATTTTAGTGGATTGCGTTTGCGTTTCGTTTTTAGTGCTTGATAAACGAACATAGAAACGATAATTTAGCACAACAAAGATCTAGTTCAGACGCCATATAAAAATGGTGTTTGATCATAACTCAATCAATATTTCTTCAGTCAAATGTTCCAAAATTTGAATGTTCCTAACATCACAGCCGACAACATAATGCAGACGATATATATGTAGAGGTCCAAAAAGAGACTTAAACTGACTTTGAACTATACACACTGGTGTACATTTGTACAGTGTTGAAAGTATCGTAAGACATAAAAAGTAAAAAAAAAAGTACCAGTTAAAGTCTACTTTCAGTCCGAATGACCGCTCAGCCGACTGTACATTTACCCCCTGGTCATTGAGCCATCTTGCCTACATTATTGGGCACTGCTAACACATGGCGCTAAAGCAGCCGCAGTACCGGCTCAGATCCTCACAGGTACCCATTTTAACCCCTGGGTGGAGAGGAGCAATTCGCGGTACATGTCTTGCTCAAGGACATTCCTGTACATCATCAGGGATTCGGAAAAAATCCCCTTGTCAGACCGCTGGTCCGGCGGGGGATCGAACTCACGACCCCTGGTACCGTAGTCCAACAGTGTTACCACTGGACTACTACCGCCGATCACGAATTGAGTCGAGGCAACGTAAGGTTTATGTTTAAACAAAGTGTATCAGACACATATTGCAAATCAAATGATGGACGGTATAAACTTTAATTGCATTTACATTGGCGCCTTCTTTAATTGGTTTAATCTATACATTTAATTGAATAACAAATGACGTCACGTACACCTCTGGGAGTTATGTTTAAGTTCATTTCAACGATTATATAAATTCTGCAAATAATATCTGACAGTACCTATAACATTTTGAAATATGCCTGCCTAAATGAAGCTATTCGTTTTTGAACTCCCTTATTGTGGGTGTATTTCCCACGCATGTACCTGTAAACACCTACATACTTATTTGGAGAACGAATAATTTCCCTTACTTTAGTTTCAATTTGAGAAATGAATGCAGGCCAGAAAGTGAAAGAAAGCAACATATTTGCACTGAACAAGAATATATACAGGTTATTTAACCCTCTCACTGCCAACCTCGAAACCACTTACATGTACATTTACAAAATGTTAACCTCTTAATTGTCATCAAATTGTCGTCTGCTTCTAATTCTAAAAAGCAATTGTTCAGTATTTTGACTTAAGAGATATTGAAACCAGTGTCAAACAGTTTGGATCCTTATCTGACACCGCGTTACGCGGAGACTGGTAAGGATCCAAACTGTTTGTCAATAACTACTGTACTCGGGGTAAGGCATTGAAGGAGTTTAGATCATAATCAGACGCACATTTACAGGGCATTTGAATTAAATGGAAACAGTGCATACGTTTATGAGACGCCTAAACTGTTAGCAATACTCATATGTAGTAGACACTGGAATTAAATGAATTAATTTCAACTATTTAAATACACTTAAAACTAATCATAAGGCAGAAACTCCGAGGGAGTTTGCTGCATTAGAAATCGCGTCAAACCGTTTGCCTATATTTATCTGTTGTAGGCACAAATGTAATACGTTCATTAATGATATAAATAATTGCAAAATAACCTCCATTGTCAGTATGATGATTGACGTACGTCTAAACCTAAATGTATTAATTGCATTAGTGTCCTTCAATCATGCCAGATTATTTCAGACACTTATAATTGCACAACAAAGTAATTTGATTATATCAGCGATATCATACTTTATAATTCGATTGAGAAAGACAGCATCTACAATAAACAGACCTTGCTCCATACAGTGTACATGTATTATTCATTGTTGGTTATGAAAAATTATTTTGTTACATCTTTGCAACAAAATGTTTAGTTATTCAAACCGTTTACTTCGAGGATAACTGCATAACTGTACAGTTAAATTATCAAACGAGTAGCCGAATAGTTAGGTAAATATGTGTTTCTTCCAACATTGACATTCACAACTTTAGCTATTTAAAATGCGTATACTCAACAACTGATCAAATGACTTTACCCTTTCCGTCATAGAAGCGCCTTTTAGCGCATTTGAAATAGTCCTCTATTGAGGAAAGTAGTTCCAATTTATACAGTCATGAACATGTATTACAAGAAATATTTTCTAAATCCTAGCATATGGTAGATTGAGGCAGGATAAAAATAAAGCAAAATGCGCATTCAGGCGCATTCTCCTTTACTTTCAATCTGCCTTACGTGGACACATGTCTTCAAATCCTGAAATATGGTAAAAGGTGAACTACCTTTGAACAAAAATGTAATATCGAGTACAGTAAAATTCCGTTCTATCAAATGACTTAAGGCGATCATGTCAATGCATTGCAACATGACAAACATTGAATGCCATGAGTCGACGCCTTTTTAGGGGCCCTCATGTATTGTCCTTCACTATTTGCATACTCTCTACAGACACACTGTTAGCAATGGACGCTTGTTATGTGAGGATAGGCTTTAAATGGTTAAGCACTTTTTAATCAGTTTTTCTATTGCGTACACTAGTAATGTACATTCCAAGTTTACATTATTCTTTATTCGGTGTATTTTGTAAAGTAAATTACTATTTGCATGTATTAAGTCATTTTGCATACGATATAATCATTACGCATTAAAATCTCGTCGCCGAGATGCTTGTTTATTAGGTACATCGCTCCTTTTTTACAACAACACCAAATGGGATACAAAAGAATTGTGTGCGTTGTTCGGACGGAGTCGTCACATGAACGGGAATTGGTTTACCTTTAAAACCAGCTTGAATCCAGATCGGACCCCGCGTAGCGCGGCGTCCAATCTTGGTTCAAGCTGTTTGTCAATCGTCATTAACTTTTCTGTCAAAATGTCTAATATGTATCTTTCAGAAAAACAGCAGAAGGCAACTTTAAGCAGACGATATTACAACAGTAAAAGTGTTAGACATAAGTGGCATGTATAGAGAACTGCAGAAACGTCGTTTTAAGAAGGGAATCGTTTTTGGGAGGGCCGCTCTGTATTTGCCAATCCTCAATATACACGATTACTTGAACAATTTTATCTAGTGTCTATATAAACGACAGTTCAAGTTGCTCGTAATATTTTATTATTGCCACACTTTTATTTATTCCCAATAAAATTCATTGTTATGCATCTGTTCTTTCTCGAGAACCACATGAAGTCTTCCTACAGATTGCCAGCCGGAAATAACTCGAAAGTGCGTTTTGTGATTGATGAAACATGTGCCCTTTAGGAAATTTTATCGTATCAAGGTTATTCAATGTCAACAATGACATCGCATTTGGTTCCATTATAATTGTAGTCCTAATTATAAAACTAACTGTGACATGATTATATCAAGCATTTGATCTATGCCTGCTTTTGAAAACGATACAATGGCAATGTCATCCGCAACTGTAGGACTAGACACATTACTATTATCAAATATACCACTCAGTCAGAATTACACAATTTGCAAATTGGATCATCAATAAATAGATGATAAAAGGTCGAATTGCATACAGTAAAACCCCTCTGTTGTGACCACTAAAACGTAGGCTAGTTAATTGTACAACAGACAGCCGGAATCTAGCAATATAAATATGAAACAGAAACTCGTAAAGCAGCATTCGGTGCACATCAATCTTGTTTTAACCAGTCATCTGCCTTAGCACAAATATATGACTTTAATTCGACGATCGTGACAGATGATTTTTAACTGTACTTTTACGTGCCTGTCCTTTGTGGGCTTTTATGAATAAAGCTTGTCATTCCGTATGTTATTCATAGGAAAATTCTATTTGAAACGCATTTAAGTAATTTGACCAAAACTTTCACAGCACATAATGTTGATGTTAGTCCATTTTCAGAATTGTCGATTATTGTGATAGTCAGACACCGAAAATAACGATTTTGCCTATTCGAATGTGCTTTGAAAATGATAAAGGGTTGGATATAAATACAACAAAGCTTAACCCATTTGCGCCAAGTTGATATCCCATGCTTATTTAATAGTTTAGTCATTTTTATCTAAAGGGTGCCTGATCTAAAGTTTCGTTTTCGCTTTGGTTTATTTTGAAATTCCTATTGGCAAACAGTGTAAACTCGTACTACTTATACAAAATAACGTTAAAAGGTTAATGCAATATTTCATACCTCATAACACAGGTCTGTTTTACTGCATGAAATATTCGTTGCTCATGGATACTACACAGAAAGGCTAAATGAACCATACCAATGTTGACTAAATAGTATGTAATGGAAAACAATATTCAGATGACAGATATACGGTATATATGACTACTACAATTCTAGACATTTGTTCGTACAGCGGTATAACCCATTTTATTTGAAAATAACGGACAATTGTAAAAATATGATTTACTGCAAAATGAATGATTAAAAGTATAGAGTTTAATCGTGCACTGGATGAGAAGTAGAGTATAAAATGCATATGCATTCAATCAAGCCACCAATTTTGTCATTGCCCCGGAGTTAGCGTCAGCATTGACATCCTAACCCAGTCATTACTTAAGGCCAGTTTGGCCTGGTTCAACATCTTCTGTGCCAACCAAACGTGCAAGGAAGTTATCGTAAGATACAAAAGAAAGATACTACTGTATCCGACATACGTATATATAGTTTTTCTTTGCAAAATGATCTAATTCTACATTGAGTGAGCTAATAAAAATTAAGTATTTTGGGACGATGTCATTAATATATGTGCTATATGACAGATCGTTTAGGTGCTAAGTCAAGGAAACTCAAACCATAGATCCTCATTGTTGAGTACTGCTTGTTGTATAGCACTTTGGTGATTATGATCTTTGAACTTAACGTTTGTGACCTACTTTTAGTTTACTTATTTTCCAAAGATTGCCAATCCATGAACAATCATTCGTTACAAGAAAGGGTACTTTAATTGCGGATGTCACGTGTTGTACACCTTATCTTTTCACAGACTACTTTAATGAGTTCACAGTAAGCATACTGGTTTAACCTTTTTTGAGAATACAGTGTAGTTTTGAGTAGCTTTTTTATTGTTTTACCCACTGGAGCTAGTTGTGGCTCACGATATTAGGATAGTTATATTTACTCTTTTTACATCAAAGCGGCAAAGCAGATATTTTAAAGTGTGCAAAAGCAGTAGGGGAACTTCAACCGTCCACTCTCAATGACGTCATAAAGCGCAAGTTTGATTCTGAGCAGACGCCGCGTAACTCGGGTCTGATCATGATCAAAGTTGGTTGCCACTTGGTTTGAAATAACGTTAGTTATACAGCCTTAAATATAACATTTAAAGGATATTGTCGACATTAATATCGAAGCAGACGACAAAATGACATTGAAGGGGAAAAATCTCACAATAAATTTGATCATGAAAGAGTTGATGTATTAAAATATTTGCCCTTGTTTTACTTTCGAATTTCGAGATGCACGCTTAAATTAAAAGTGTATTTACAGGGTGTGCCATTTGCACTTGATGTTGTTGTAAAGCAGAAAGACAGATTGGCCCCAACAGTATAAGTGTAACTGGTTACAACTACGGAAATGTCCCTCTCCGCATTGTAACCGACACTTGGGGGCAATAATTGGCCTAACCAGCCTCTTTCTACAAAAACACAACACCTCCGTATACTGAATACTAATACAGTAACTGTGCTATTTGGCAACACTGACTTAACACACGTAGATAATTCGCTGCTCTTTAAGGAGTTTCAGGAATGTATTACAAGGACCAAACATTTTGGAACATAAAACTTAGCTTTTCCAATATCCACAAACTATGTAGATAACAATGGGTTGGATCTGGGCTGGGTGGTCACATGAAGGGGAGGACATATGGATTTTCTTTTCTTCTTTATACATGAATAAAGTTGTTTTTCCTTTTCTTTTTGTAAACTAAGATAGAAATATTTTCTTCTGCATTACATCATAACGTAGTTACGATTGTCATCAAGGGAAGGGCCCTCTCTAATGTTGGTATAACTTGTGGCCCAACCCGTTTGCAGTATAGTATACTCTTTTGATAATTTGTATACATATATGCTGTAAAAACTGTGTACATGTTAGTCGATAAATGTATACGATAGCTGATATATACAATACAATATGATTAAATCAATTTGCACATATACCTTCTAAATGTGATAAAAACATTGTACGCTATCGAATGACGAACAGTATTTTGTATCAAATTCAATAATATTAGATGTTTTCAACATGGGTACCAAACTGACGAACTTTTTTGTTTTTAGCTCAATACAGAGAATAAACACTTTTCAGTGTATAGTTCAATTTCAAATTATTGATCATATTAAGCAGTATACAATTAAATATAAATGTAAATTGAAGTTGTCGTAATTGAATGTGATCAAATGATTTAACGTTGACAGTTAGGTTTCTCTCGGTAGATTACCGACTTCATTTCCCTTGGCAGGCAACCTTACGAGTATATGTTTTTCTTCCTAATAATGTGTCTAATAAATCTCAAGTTGTGCATTAAATGTCACAAATGTTAGGAAGCCGAAAGAAATGACAGGCATAATGGAAGCCTTTGCGTCATTAACCAACAAATGATCATGAAACCCTTTCATTAATGTCTTCCGGCAGCAGCAAACTATACTACGTAAGAGCCGTTACTGGACAAATGTCTGTCAGAAAACTTGGGGGTTTGATTAACAATTGCATATTCAAAGTAATGTAAAACGGTGTTTGTGCATTGAGAGGCACCTCAAATACACTTCTTTCGATCAAAACCACACATCATTTTTATAAAATACTGTTTATATCAACTGTCGCGCTGAGAGTCGTTGCATGACCAAACCTTCATTATTGCACTGTACCATTGTACAGACAAAGCACCATTGTCGTCCCATGCTATACATGTGGGTTTGTTCTACACTACCAAAACGCGTACATATTATGTTTGTATTTAAACAATATTTTGTTAAAACATTATGTACTATGCACATGTCACAATAATAAAATATTTACTTACTTACTTACTTACTTATTACTGATGAATACAATGCTTTAGGTGAATGCGGGTATTAAAAAACCGTTTGCTAACAATAAGGCAGGTTTTGTCATGACACGAATCATATGTAGTATGTTGCTTTTAAAATTCTTCTACAACATAAACCTATATATTCCAGTTGCAAAATATTTCCGAAATAACGCCGATAAAAGAGATTCATAACTTCATCCTTTGGGTATTTTAAACTAACTACAAGTTTCAAGGCGAAATAATTTAATTCGATTTTAACTATGCTTACACTATATATAAAAATATAAAATATGCATGGAGTTAAAATAAAATGTGCCATATTTAACATGTTGAGAAATTAGACAGATGTAAGAGGAAGGCTAAAAAGTATAATTCGACATACAGCTTTTTCAAACGATTATCCACACCTCTAAATTATAAATCAGTTGTACGCGCTATGTATGTCCTCTAAGTACTTTACAATTATTTTGCTTTTGTGCTTATTTGCTTGCAGATATGATTGGTGTTATAGAACGTACTTTAATCCTTATCCTGCGGCGATGTCGTCTGCTTCGAAATTGTCGTCTGCAAAGTTTGCTAAATTTTGATTTATACATTTATTAAGTAAAGAAAGCTATAGAAGAGTGTCAAACAGTTTGGATCCAGATCAGACACCGCGTTACGCGGTGTCTGATCTGGATCTAAACTAGTTGCAAAAATCAATAAAGTCGCGACTAGCAGGCAAAGGGTTAACATAGGGTGTCCAATAAAAAAATATATATATAAGCAAATATTACGGTATAATTATTACCATGCTTAATGTAGACCATCACTGCCATTACTGCGGCATAACTCATATATCACATCCATTTCCATAATGCCGTCTGCTTGCAAATATACCGTCGGCTTATATATCTGATATTAAGAATTTCGGCTATATGGAGTTCAAAAAAGATGTATGCTTTTGTCAAACAGTTAAAATTTGTAAGTTTTTTCGAGATTGGCCCTAAGGTGGGTTATTATTTAAGCTAAGTTACAAATGTATATTTTATACTAAGTATAAATAAATACGAAAGACTCAAGCAGGAAACGCAACTCAAACAATACACCCACCTCTCAAGCAGAACTCACACACAGTCACACCATAACAAACGCACACACGTACACACACACACGCACACACACACGCGCAATACCATTCCTTAATCTATACACTAAATATAAAACAACACGCAAGACAAACATAAGGTTTCAGTTTCAGTTTATTCAAAATGTGCATAAGTCCTGCTATTTGCAGGCAACATCAGCGACAAAACATATGATATAAACATCAAGCCACGTGAACCACAGTGCATAGTCCCCGTATCATGTCTGGAAAACGACATTTTTGTGAAAAGATGCATACTATTATTGTTACTTAAAGTGTAGTAAAACTTACCTTTTATTAACATGAGAATGACGCTCTACTTGCGCTAATTCGCCTTGAAAATGTTGTATCTTTGAATTCAAGGGAGATGTCAATCACCATATTTAATTCATATCACTTGACAACTCGTAGAATTAAACTATAAAGGAACGATTAAATGAATTTTTATGTCTGGAATATATGAATCGTCAAACATATTACGGGCATTGAGCGCTGTGTTTCTATATTTTCCCCAAGAAGGTCCATATTATTTTATACAAATGAACGATTTTACATCACAATGATTTACATGATCAACACATTACAGTTAACGTACAAAAACAAGTTGAACATTTTGCTCAGTCTGATTTTGTATGCATACAGTTACGAATGTAAACACATAAAGTGATTGGTCTCATATAGTACGCAATACACTTAAATTATCATTCTAATGTGAATACCGTTCAGTTTTAGTTTGAGTGAAACCTTGACAAATATTGTGGTTTTATGAGAAATCACTCAGCATGTTTACGAAAGGCTAAGTGCATGTCAAAAATAACACAGAAAGCTCCTGATAGAGCTCTCTGCGTAATTTTTGTCAAAACCCGAGCATTTATCTTTCTTTATATACATGTATACATGTGTGCACATTCAGCATTAAATTAAGCATAACTATAAAAGAATACTATTAAGTTGTTTATAATGGTTACACGATGCAGAACAAACATAGCACAGAAAGTTATTGAGTGAGATTTTTGTGCCATGTTTGCCCCGAGTCGTGCAGTAATCTGTCGCCAGATATGTGTTAAGCGTTCCAGTTAACCTACGACAAAAGGAGTTGCATAATGCTGGTCAAAACCTACGCAGAAAGCTGATATATGAACTTTCCACGCAACTTTTATCCTGAGTTAAGGTTAAAATAATACAATCAACAAAGGATTTCACTTCCATACGATAATAAGCTAGATAAATAAATTGCACAATGCTGGTCAAAAAGCAACACAGAAAGCTCTTTTGAGCTTTCTGTGAAACTTTTATCGTAGACTGTTAACCTGTCTTAAGATATATTATCAGTAAACATTGCATTTAACAATCATACGATTGTATATTATTTATACTTTCTTTAATAAGGGGGTTACACAATTCAAGTCAAAACTAACGCAGAAAGCCCCTTATTGAACTCTCTGTGTATTTTGTCCTGACCCGCGCAGTTATCTTTCTTTATATATACATGTATGTACATTCAACATTAAATTAAGCATGTATACAAAGAATACTATTTAGTTGTTTATAATAATGTTACACAATGCAGAACAAACATAACACACAAAGTTATTGAATTAGCTTTTTGTGCCATGTTTGTCCCGAAACGTGC
Organism: Gari tellinella; assembly: GCA_922989275.2. Lineage (NCBI taxonomy): Eukaryota > Metazoa > Mollusca > Bivalvia > Cardiida > Psammobiidae > Gari > Gari tellinella. The sequence goes on along the minus strand of OV277867.1, from coordinate 79,938,751 downwards.
AGTAATCTGTCTTCAGATATATGTTAATCGTTCCATTCAACGAACGATAAAAAGGAGTTGCATAATTCTGGTCAAAACCAACGCAGAAAGCTGCTAAATTGGCTTTCCACGCAACTTTTATCCCGAGTTATACAGTCGGTATAAAGCTTAAAATAATACATTCAACAAAGGGTATCACATCCATACGATAGGGGCGCCCAACCTCACTCTTATCTCCTATATTCACCTATAAAGACGAACAGTGTACATAAAATATAAAACCTGTTCCACAACCTTACAACCAAAAATACCGCCAACACAGTAAGTAAATACATGTAAAACATCTAACAAACATTTTATGACGAGAAGATTATTAGTAACACGGGAAAGAATTAAACATTCTAGCCCGTGTCAAAAATAACCCACTATGGCAACGATCAATTTGTACTCAAGCGACTTGTCCGTAGTCACCAGTAACTGTAAGACATGGAAGGGTTCAGGGTACGACAGAGAGGGAGAGAAAAAACAAAGCACGAAAATCCGACAAAACTCTCCCGGTTATGGACGGCTTTAGAAATACATCATCATGTAATGCTGAGCCCTGTCTGTCGTCGCACAACCAAAGAGGAAAGCATAGTTATCAATTGTAGATTGATCGATAACCAAACGTGAAGTGCGCAGCAATATAGTTGGATCATAATCTGTTTTAATGAAATATCTAATACGTTTCACAAACAGGCTTTGAAAATGCATATCTCCAAGAATCATACGAAGTCTGTAAATTACATCACCATAAAACTCCGGATGTGAAATAGCTTGCCGCAAAAAAGACTTTAACTTACAATGGCCGCTGTATCCTTTACTTCTGTTTATGGCAATACGGACAGGTTAACACTTGAAGCAGATAGATAGTAAGGCAGAATTCCCCTAGGAGCATTTTGCTTTATTTCGAACCTGCTTTAAATTTCTATCTTCAACAATACTTAAAGGGACTCGCAACCGGATGGTGTACTTGTCAAAATAAAATAAAATACTCAAATAAAAGCAAATGTGTGGCATTATTTGGTTTCTGACATTAAAAAAATATGATCAGTCCAAAAACAGTCTCAAGAATCGTCACCGAATCTTAGTTTTTTTAGATATATTCCATCGTTTTTCAATAGCGTCAGCTGACGGTTTTGTTGTTGTTGTTGCTTCTCTACACGGGCTCTGACATAAACTGGAGCCGAATAATGTAGTATTAATCGCTACCAGTGAAGTACGTTAATTCGCTACCATATTTATAGAGAGCGTCCGTGGTCGAGGCGGTAAAGGCGTGTCCTCATTTTTCTTGTTTGTCTCCGCAATGGAGGGTCACGGGTTCGAATCCCACCAGAGCTTCTTCTTTTTTTTTTTTGGAAATGCATTTTTTAAAAGAATTTATTATCCTAAACTAAATCTTACCCATTTATATAATCATTTGACATATATTTACAAATTACCATTTTAATGCTAAATCCGGTTGCAAGCCTCTTTAAAAAGCCATGCATAATTTATTTCAAGCACTTTCTAGTTGAATACTGCATGTTTGTACAGGCGTTAACGGCACATGGAGCAGTAATGGTTAAATGTAAGCTTAACTCTTTAACTGCCAACGGCGCCAACCGGCGAATTTGCAAACATTTATGATACTGATCAAACCCCGCGTAACGTGGCGTCTTATCAGAATCAAAACTGTTTGACACTCGTATCGACATTAACTTTTGTACAGTCAAAGTATTCTTTAAGCTGACTTAAAAACATTGCAGACGATACTACCAATGCAGACGATATTTCAGCGGTAAATTTTTAGGGTAAAATCAGACGATAAAACATGGCAGTGAATGTGTAAACCATTCCAAATATGTAAGACCTTTTTGTGTGGATATACGACGTATGTACTACCTATGTAACATGTAAAACAGGGTGTAGACAACTACTTTTGTTTATTTAGACCTGAATTAAGAACAAATCGTAGTTCTATCTGGATATGTCTAACGGCAGTTTTGTGCAAAACTTTGACACTCCATTGGTTTGGAAATCTGACACGTGTTCTATTGTTTCTCTAGTCCATTTATTTCTAAAAATATACCGACTCGATAACACTTGCAGCAAAGTATGTTTCCCTTTTAGACAACTTTATTGAATGCAGAGTGCTTTTAAGGCCGACATGTCGTAAAATAAATGGATTAAAACGACATTCTGTCATAAATGAGAGAGTGGGGCTCGTGAACTTGTTTCTCAAATCTGAGATGTCCCGCTGTGTGTTGCAGTTACATTGTATATACTAACATACGTTTGGCTTTTATTTCTGCAGATGGTCCTGTACTAATACACAATACTTGGGGCAGGTCGACATCATCTAAAGTGTTTCCGACATGGTGTCGTTGTAACTCATTCTATCGAGAGTATCTAATTGACAATACCATTTAAAATTATGGGTCCGTCTAAAGACTCAAAATCTCTCAAAACCTTCCCAAACCGCTGTAAACTCCTCCAAATTACTAAAAAATAAAATCTACTTAAAGTCCTTAATATCTAATCACATATAGCTTGTAAATGCCGAATTAAGGCTTAAATAATGAAAAAGTGTAATATTCGATATTTTATATTTCAAGGGAGCAACTTGTACAAAACTTAAGAAAGCTATACACAGTTACTTCTAGATATTATCAATTATCCAATAGCGTGTTCCTGGTTTTGAAAACAGGTTAAAAGCTGATTGAAAGTAAAGTAGAATGCGCCTTAATGTGCATTTTGCTTTACTTTCAACCTGCTTTAAGCTACCATCTGCTAGAATATTAAAATATTGTTTTCATAAACGGTTATGGGAGGTTTGGAGAATTTTATGGAAGTTTTGGGTCATTAGACGGCCCGCAAAATAGGTCTAGTCAATTTTGACAAAATGAAGTTTTGGTTTTAACAATATACTCGTCATTATATTGTTGCTGGTTTTTTTTAGTCAAAGTTTCTAATATGCCCACTGTGAGAAACACCACGGACGACAAGTTTAAAAAAACGATACTGCAGCAGTGAGAAGTTAGTGAAGAGCGGCAAGTGCCGTTGTAAGGAGGGATTTTTTTCAGAGAGCCTTTGAAGGGAGGGAACACTATTTGCAAAATGACTAAAAGAGCAAACCCAGTTCAGAGGTATTTATAAGGATTTGTTTGATTTAAGGTTTACGGCTCTGTGAAACAATAGTGTTCATAAATTATAGCGCCTGTGTGTATTGTTAATGCAAGAGTGTGTCGGTGACGCAGTTTGGTAGAGTCTTACCACTATACACTGGTGGATGATGGTGCATTCAATCCTGTGTTTCCTTCCCAATTCCACCCGGGCGCCTTTTGGGGTAGCTCTCGGAACTGGGTCATATATACTGTTTGTATATGGCAAATGTACCCGTCACAAGTATTACGTTTGTAAATGACGTATATACTCGTCGCCAGAGTTCAGTGTATTGTGCTAATTCCAAGCCTGCAGTGATTTTGTCACTGGTGATTGCAACATAAACTATTATGAAATAAAAAATACATGGAATTCATATGAAATTTTATAATGCGTATTACAAATACATACACTTATAATATACGTTTCGTTTTAAAGAGTTTGTATGTATACGATACCGCAAATCATATTAACACATAAAACATATACATGTACATTCAAAATATATCATTGCATTCTTGAACTTGAGATGTAGACCTGTATATACCAATACTGTTTGATGTCATTACATACATTTTGCAATTAACAAGAGCATACTTATTGTTCATGGCTATACAAATTATTGTCATTGTTCTCAATCTAGCTTCAAACTGAATGTATTTATAGGTAGAATATACACCATTTGGTGCCAAAGATGGCCAAATATATGTCTGCTTATTTTGTTCGCCGTCTAGATATGTTAAAGCAAGTATCATTTTGTGGTCAAAGTCTGTACCGAACTCGATTGGGTTAGACATTTCTCTCAGACATAATGAATCTGTTCCATTAGCTGCATATTTCTTGGACTCACTGTAGTTTGATGATTTGGTAGGCTGGAATTCCAGTAAAAGACAATGTGGGAATGAACCCATACATGCACAAACCATTCAGTAAACTTTAATGTGAGATGTTTACGTATATTTTTAAGATAACTGCACATGAGCTGTCTAGAACTTTTCCTGGGTGTGATTGTCAAATTAAGTGTGTTGGCCATGATAACAACCGGATATCTGACATGATCGACGCATTTAAAGTCTAATCCACCAACATTTACACTTGAAATGTTCAATAATGCTAACTGTTGTCTGGTTCCGTACATAATTATTTAAGTTTTAGATTGATTCATTGTCAGTTTGAAGGTTGTCATCCATTCAATGATATCACTGAGACATCTTTGGAGCTTATGAAGACAATGTTCCTCATTTTGAGATCTTCCTGCGTAAATCCTGAACGCAATTTGTGATCATCGGCATAGATCGGATGGATAGTTCAGCACCACTCTGTAAACACAGGCCCGGCACAAGAACCCTTTGGGACACCAAACCGCAATGATTCCATGTCAGATGCTTAAAGTTCAACTAGGATTTTACATGTTCTGGTTGTTAGATAAGATTCGATCCCTTTAAAGGAAGTGCTATGGATACCAAATTTATATTGAAGGATTTTAATCGATATATATATATATATCATTGATATCAAACCCCTGCATTTAGTCGATCATGGCCACAACTGTAACTTCTATCAATAGCTTCCAAAACATCATTATATAGTTTGACCATTGACGTTTTAACCCCACGGTATTTTTTCTAGGCACTTTGGTAAGATGGAAGAGGATTGTCAGCTTCAATACGTTTATTGATTCTGTTTAAAGCCGCATTTTCAAGCATTTCAGAGAGGAATCGTAACTTTGACACAGGACGATAGTTCTGCATTTCCAGCAGGAGATCTTTCTTTTTTGTTAACAAAGGTTTAATTACGGTACTTTTTCCACTCATCAGGACACATAACAGATAACAGTGATTGGTGTATTATATCCGTACCAACGACGGCAACGTGTTTTGACATTTGAATAATGTCAAGTTCACATGTTGTTAATGTTTATGATAAAACGTGTACAAGTTATACAATATCAGTTTCGGAGAGTAATTTGAACGCACTAAATATATTTATAATTACAATTAGATTTTATCAGGACGAATTGCCGTTGCTATGTGTTTCATTTCGTATGTAATCAAGTTCATTTCTAAACTTTGTTATCTTATTAGAACGTATCGCGGAAAATCATTTGAAAAATGATACTGAATGTTTGTTTAATGTCATTCGACATTCCTAATAAATCTTTTTTACAACATACAACTTAATAGTCTCTGCTTTCTAACCAATCGTAGTCAGGTACATGTAGTACTGGTCCTTGACCTTATATCGCATTTATACATACTTTGAAAGGTCAGATGTGTCTTCTGTTTTTAAGAAAGATGTTTTCTATTGAACGTTTTTACTGTTTCACCTGTTTCAGGAACCATTGAAATGTTTGTATATAGACAGTATTTGTGTTAGAGGGGTGTTTCTGGACAATGTCTGATGTGGTTCTTGTAAATTCTGTCATAAGTACATCGACACTTGACGAGTTGTTAACACTGTTGTTAAGTTTTCAGCAATCAGCTTGTGAGATTTCACTGGCTACATATGTCCAATTGCAAGATTTATGTCCTGATTAAATGAGGGCGACACTATTCAATGTTGCAATTGACAAAGCAGTGGTCAGAGATGTAAAAGTCTGCCAATGGTTCTGAGACATTGGCACATTAATTTTGTCTTCCAGCTTTGTGATTATCAGGTCAAAAATGTGACCACCAGATTGTGTTGGAACCTTATCATATGTAATCAGTTTATAAGATGTCACGCACTTCTGGAACATTTCGTCCACGTGGATGTTTAAGTCACCTAACAGTACATGATACTCATATATGGTTGCTGTTGATTCACGAAACTCAGTATTTCAAATATTGGTCAACTTTGTTAGCAATGGCTGTTTTGCTTATGACTGTTTTCACTCTATAGTACTTTATTTGGCCACTGGTGTGAATAGTTAGGTTATTTTATAAGGTATGTCGGTGGATGGCTTCCCAACCCCGATGCACCCATGACGGGGGCAATAAAAGAGGTCTTTACTGACAAGACCTGAAGAAGAAAAATAAATAAAAAAGGTTATTTGAGATACTTTGTGCCTAGGGGCACGAGTTTGAATCCCGGTTCAAGCAGATACATTATGTTTATTGAAATGACATCTTAGAATGAATTATTCCAAATCTAACTTTCATATTTATGAGAACTCAACAAAACTGAACCGCCGAAATCGTATTTCCAATCTTCTCATATCAGATCCCATTTCTCCTGATCAGACATTAAAATGTTTTCCAAGTATATTGATGTTTCACACTCCAAAAAGCATTAATTCTGAATTTGAGACATAACATCACAGTGACGCGTTTAGCAAAGCGTTATTTTTAACAATGCAGCCAAAGTACTTCGTTGAATTTTACAGCGGAGTGAAGTAGAGGAATTTTATAAGCTTTATCACATTTGATGTTTGAATATATGTGTTTGTGCTTTTAAGGAAATGGGTTAGCAAGCTGTTAATGTGATTTAGATGTAGTTGTTTTTTCAAATGTCGGTAAATGTATCGATTCGTGGTAAAAACATATAAACCAGCGTCTCATAATTCAAAGCGACTGTAAAGTCGTAATAAGGATTGACATACAGAGGAGAAGGCGTTATTCTGTCCTGTTTAAACGCAAATTAAACGCAAACGCAATACAATAAAAATGAAACAGTGACGGTGGAATATTTGACGATTCATTTTTAGTTGGTATGAGTGGCAAACAGCTTGAAGAAAGAGTAATACAAGTCAAGTTGGTGGTATAAATATTTTATCATCATTAAGTGCTTTTTGAAAGATATAAGCCGATTGCCAATTCGCTTATTTCGAAATAAAACATTTTCAACAGTTGAATTTTAGTAGCTTTGCAACTTCTTTGCTTGTAACTACATATAGGTTTGATGAAACCCTTAAAGCCATTGCATGTGTCTTGTTTTGAAGATATATGACTACTTAAAGCAGGTTGGAAGTAAAGCAAAATGTGCACTCTGCTATTTGTCTGCCTTCTTTAAGGAGCAATCTGCTAGGATGTGAGATAGCAAATATATCTTTTCGAACATGTTCACGGATTGGAGCTATTTTTTTCAGTGGCGGAATAAATTGGCAGCGCTAAAAGAAAGTAGTTCAACGAGTTTGACTGTATTGGTCCCTTAAGTGCTGTAGAGATGAAAATTTAATATCATTTCTCCCTTTCACTTCCATTATGACATAAATACCCGTCTAACACAGTCGCTGCAATATATATCGTTTGCTTATATATTTATGTGCTTTTACTAATACAATTTGGAAGTGTATGCGTTTTTGACGTAAACTCATTGATATGAGTCTCAAACAGTTTTGATCCTGGTCAGATGCCACGTAACGTGGCGTCTGACCAGGATTAGAACTGTTTGCAAATGCGTGTGATATAGACCTTGGCAATGAAGAGGTTAATGTAAGCAAGCACATTTGCTATACACACTTTCGGCTAGACGTGAAATTCTAAAGGGTACTAAAAATTTCAGATTGACCACAAATCTAATCATATTCGATAATAGACTGTATACAATCTTACGTAAATTACATTAACAAGTTTTGCTGTCGATTGCCGATATGCAAGACTGTCTAAACTGGATATATTAGTTTTTAGGAAATCGTGTTTAAAAATAATGACATATGAACATTTCAACAAAATACAACGTCATTGAAATAATGGGCTGACGTTATTTCGAACAATTGACATATTAAAGCGAAGCGACTAGTATAATGTATAATCGTCATACAAAACGTGTACATGTATATGAAAAGTACATTTGTCTAATGCCATCAATGTTTAGCCTGTTTAAAGAGTTTCTGCAGTAACGCTCTCTTCAAGTTCTGCACTGTTTGTTAGTTAGCAATATAGTGTTAAAACGAACTGTAGCAAACAAATAGACTAGACATAGTTGGACATTTTTCAAATAGAAAATTCAGGATTGAATTAGTTAAACTATAGGCAATTTTCAGAAACATAAATACAAAGCATTTACGTCAAACAGTTTGAATGTTGGTCCTACGGCAAATTGACAAGCATCTGATCCGGTTCCGAACTGTTTGAAAATACCTTTCGACTCAGATCAATGATGTAATGCAAGTTGCAGTCACGAGTTTTAAAATATTCGACTTTTGCTACGAGTAGTCTCGTCTTTTACAAAAGCTACGTCTGTGAAAAGTAAATTTGTCAAATGCAAACATGGTATATCCATATCCTCCTATAGGAGTCCTCTGATTAGGGTGTCTGTCATTTGGGATGTCATATATATGGCTCCAGATAATAGGTAGTTATTTCAACAAATCAAACATTTTATCCCTCATTTCAGCACCAAATCCTATGGTGTTACTACTCATTGGAATCGTCTCGAAGAGACGATTCGCATGAGTAGTGACACCATAGGGTTTAATTCAGAAATAAAGATTTTAAGTTTTGAAAAAACTACCCTTATCTGTTGCTCTGTCTTAGTCAAACCTGATCATTAGACAGTAACTTGAAAGCTTGCGTTAACTCATTGAGCCTTAGTGACACATATATGCGTCCTTTATCAACAATGTACCTGTGAATAGTACACTTGTTCTATGCAAACAGTGAAGTCCCTGATCAGAGAATTCCTACAGAAGCCCTGTGATCAGGGACTTCACTGTTTGTCACTTTTCGATACATTATAAACAGGAATTGTCCACTTGAAGTTTCGGGGGATAATTGGTTAAGGAGCCGGACGTTTAAAGGATTAGTTATGAAGACGTAAAGAAGGGAGGCAATTCCCAATTAACGAGTATGTGAAGCATTAATTCCCTTGAAAAAAGGTTAGCTCAAGATCAGCCGTTGGGTATGATTTTATGCGTATCTGATAAGACTCTTTACTGTTTAAATTTTAATATAACATGATAAAAGAACCTTCATTTTCCGTATTGTGTCCGTTTAGATAGAATAAAATCATGTACTCCGACGTGTGATTTTGGAAAGCATTCTGAATATGTTTTCGAAGGTAATGATAGCGTCGAATGTCTAAATCCAATTTAAATAAATGTCGAGACTGACAACTTGTACAACACAACTATCAAGGGAAATTATTTGCTCCAGACATCTAAGTGAAAGAAGTCCTAAATGATCTCCCGTTGTTGTTAAGCTTTTGTAATATTGACTATGAAAGTCTTTTGTCAGCAAATATGTGTTTCGAATCTCTCTCTCGTTTTCTTACTCTCTCGCTCTCTATCTATCTCTCCTCTCTCTCTCTCTCTCTCTCTCTCTCTCTCTCTCTCTCTCTCTCTCTCTCTCTCTCTCTCTCTCTCTCTACCTCTCTCTCTATATATACACATTACCAGTTGACAGTGCGATACAGAGTGATGTATTTAGCTCGAGACGTTTTTGGCGGAAATAGCCGATCTGACGAGCGCCTTGGCGCGAGTTTGGTCGGTTGTTTCCGCCAAAAACGTAGAGAGCTAAATGCAACACTCTGTAGCGCACTGCCAACTGGTGATGTGTTTATTATATGCCTTGAATACAATCCAGAAACAATTAAACAGTTGTTTAAATCATTTTATATGCAACATTTATCAGCTATTTGAAGCAGAAAAATATGTTTTGCATGCCCGAAAGAATAACGCGGCACTTATACATGTACGTAAATGACGTCACTCTAAATCGAAAGCGACGTCAGAGTAAAATACAAAGTGGCTGATACAAGGTGGCTGATACAAACTCTTGTATTTTACTCTGCAGATACACGCGGAAACGCTCGATATCCATCAAAGTGTTAATTGGTAACGAAATACATTTTATTATACTCTTACACAACACTTTATAGGGTACGAAATACAACCTAAAGCAGTTCAATTGATCAATATATCAATTCATGCTGGACTGTACTACAGTTTCCATCCGTTGTTTACTGGACATTATTCCTTATTCATTTCGGTGTTCAATTTTTAATGCACAACTGTTTTCCTCATAGAAGCGTCTTTTAGCTCATTGAATTAATCACTCTACTGTACAAATATAATATTTCCAATCTATACATTCATTAATATGTACCAAAAGACATACGTTCTATAGTATTGCAGAGTGTAGCTTAAGCAGGCTGAAAGCAAAATGCGCATTCTAATTGTCTTTCTACATGTTTTGAGTGGTCATCTATCTTCCAACCTAGAAGAGTTAAGATGTAGTATGCCATAAACACGTATGGTGATATGTGATTATAGTATTATGGCCAAGGAAATGTTCACTAAATCAAAGGTTGCAATGACATGTAGAATAATAAACTATCATGTATCTGCATATCAGTGCCAAACAGTTTCGAGCCTGGCCAGACACTACACGGCTACACGTGTTATATTAGCGCTGCCTATTATAAAACTAAAAATCCACGGTGATTTTATCAGTTAGATCTACATGCATCTGCGCAACAGGTAAATATGCTAGAGTATACTGATCTGATTCTGTATTCGTCAAATGATCGATACAAGTTATGATTATATTGATACATCTTATTATGAGTCAAGTGTCTCTTGGGGACATTACTATTCATGCTGTCATAATTCTTAAGAAAGACTATCCTACCATGGTATTGCTACTGCTAGTTTCATTGTTGAGAGGTTATTGCCACTGCATCGATTTTGATAGACTTTAGATGGTATAAGCAACAGTTTAGAATACGTAGTACGTATAATATTCCTAGAAAGATGCATTAATTTATTGTTAAAATATTCCATGTTAAGTGATGCATTGTTTTATTGTTAATGTTGACACCTACTGTCACCTAGTGTCTTGTTTCTATAGTTATTTAATCGTTAGCGATTTCATTGTTGCACCCGTATAATGGAATACGTGGGACATTTCTATCGTCGATATACTTTGATTTGATCTGAAATGATGGTTGACTTTCTTTATGCTAATTTATAAGCTATTCAATCGAATCATCGCCACATGAAAAGGTTTTCCGTTCAATACAAGCATATTGCGGAGGGAATATTAATGGTCTATTTGGCTCCCTGGTGAGAAAAATACTTTCAGCAATAACTATTGATGAGCTTGGGTGTTTTAGCTTTGGGAGCAATTGATTGGTTAGAATATCGGTATGCCATTCCCGCTACGGTTGATTAATTAGGCGAAACCTATTACCGCTATAGGTGGTTGAATAAATATCTACAATAAACTAGAGGACCTAAGAGAAGGTCTCGGGTGACAAAATGATCAAATGCGTCATCAGGCACTGCTTACTTTATAATGTGTATATAGTATGATGATGACATTCGAATAGTCATTATGTGTACTCTATAAAATTACAAGACACTAGCGTTTGCTTCAAAACAAAATAGTTTTTTTTCAACAAGTGTCCAGATAATTTTCACTAAAATAGCACTGCGTTTCGTAAATGTTAATTGCTTGAAAGTGTAATAACGGATGTTCGCAGAGGAATTTAGACGAATTATGTTTATTTATATTAACATATCAAAAATATGCAAAACGGACTTCAGTATTAAAGATAAGTAAGGACAAATGGCTGTGGAAATAGGTATGTATTCTGTTTGATTTATTACTTTCTTTTACAAAAATGATGAATGTGATATAAATCATGTAAAACAAATTTAACCCTTTCCCTGATAGTAGCGCCTTATAGCGTGTTTAGTATATTCTTCCGCTGAAGAAAATAGTTCCAATTTATAATACCATGAGTACAAATCATTAGAAATATATTCTATATTCTAGCAGATGGTAGCTTAAAGCAGGCTGAAAGTGAAGCAGAATGCGCCATATGGCGCATTCTGCTTCCCTTTCAACCTGCTTTAAGACTTCACCTATCTTCAATACTAGAAACAGGCTATGAGGTAAAGGGTTAAGGAACAGAAAGTAAAGCTTTTCTATATTTTAACAACGTCTTATAGACAATTTGAGCAATACAAGTCTGGTTGTAGTTAAAATCAATACGGTAAATGAAGAAAGCGAATAATGCTCTTTTCTATAATATAAAATGATTACGATAATCATTTTCAGAATATGGCTATTTACAATAAGGAGTGTTATGTAGTTTGCACAATAACTCGACCATTTATTCTATAGCTTTTTTTTCTAATTTTGAAGACATGCTATCCCTATTGAAAGTAAGACATACTGCCTCCTTACAGCACATTTTACTTTATTTTGAGCCTCTCTTTAAGCAATCATCTACCGCTAGAGTATTTCTTAGGAAACGTATTCATTGCTGCATAAGTTTGAACTATTGTCTACGGTGTAGGAATAAAATAATTGCCTACAAATACGTATCTACGGAGGGTTTGGATTAAATAACCACATGACAGTGTAACGCAGAAGAATGACCTACCCCAGCTTAAATGACCCATGGGTCATTTCACTACGTAGAACAACGACCCGGGGTCATTTTACTACGTAGAAAAATGACCACAGACTCTGGGTTCATTTCGTGACGTAGTATAAAGACCCGGGTCATTTTGCACGGGTTGGTCATTCTACTGCGTTACACCGGCTATCGCATTGTATACAACTGAAACTTTGGCACGGACGTTCAGGTTTGGATTTATATAAAGGAAAAGGAAAGCACCTGTATTGTTTTGATTTTGATTTTTGTTTTCATTTTCTCAAAACCGTATGTACATTTTGACCTTGATAAATCAGTCTAGCTTAAGTGAACATATAGCCTTATTTTCAAGTAAACTTGTTGCATAGTCGCATTTGTAGTATGCCCGAGTTATTGATATGCATATGAAATATACGGGAAAGTAAGGGGCTCCGGTTTTTGAGAGTTACCCTGTTTGCATAACATTATCACATTCACAACTTTTGAAAAGGACTACAATGCTCGTTGATTCGATAAATATAGTTGTTTTTCCTTGATCATTTTTCTCATGCAACTATTGCAATATTCATATCCGCACATGACATCCATTTACCTAATCCGGTAGTCGTTTGTTCTTATCTAATATCGTTCATAAGGAAAGCATAATGCTGTCTCAACTGTATATAATCGCATACAGTTTTGCCTCATCTTAAACATTTTCCCCGAAATCCCTTATAAGCTTGAAGATCAGTGATATTGTAACTGACAGGCTGGTCAAAGTATGTGATGTGGAAGTGACGAAATTGCTATATTCCAGTCTTATATTGTTTTCTTTATTCCCGGTATTCTTTAATCAAAGTGATTTAAAATAGTAATATATCGATATTTGTCTGATAACAAGCGACATGGCATATAACACTTTATGATCACTTTTTATCACTATTTATCTCATTTCTATCCTCAAGTGTCTAACATTTTACCCCTTTATCTCTCTCTAATATCATCTGTTTTCAGCATGTTTGCCTACACCGTTATTTCAGTCTTAATTTTAATACAGTTTCACCTAAGAACTACCGATGCTAGTGTCACAGTATTTGGATCCTGACCAGACTTTTCATAATGCGGCATCCAATTAGATTACATTTTTTTCAAGGTCATATGCAGTCACCTATGGCGATGAAAGAGTTCACTTGTACATGTACAGTAGAAAAAACGATATTATTTCCCAATAAACGCGTTTACGCTAAAACTATTGTTTCCATTGCAAACAGTTTGGCGCCAGATCAGACGCCGGGTTACCCGGCGTCTGATCAGGCTCCAAAATGTTTGCCACTCAGATCAACATGAGTTGTCAAAATTGTCGAAAAATTGTCCTTTTCTATGTTTTAGTACAATGCGTTTGCGTACGTTTGCGTTTAAACGGGAAAGAATAACATATTCTCCACTGTAGGCGCACATGGGATTTTAGGATGTTCGAGCTTGAGAATTATGAAATTTATTTGTAAATATAAATGTTTTTTAGATCATTAAGGATTGATAAATAGTGGGTAAATGATGTTTATTCGGATTGCAGGGACAGCGGAGAGTACTTTTGTTCTGAAAGTTCATGTAAAACGTCTGAGTGATAATAACGATGATGAACAAGGTTTTGTTTTAAAATTGCACTTGATTACTACAATTAGCCCCTTTGTTGCCGGTGAACCCAATGGCGTGGTTGCAAATAGTTTGGATCCCGATCAGACGCCGTGTCTGATAAGGATCTTAACCGTTTATTATACGTTATGGAAAAAGGTCAGTCATACTTCCTTAATTCTAGCTTTAGAACGATATTTAGACACTGATATTGAAGCAAACGAGATATGGCAGTTAAGAGTTAAAACAGCACGATAAAGTTGACAATTACAGTAAAGGTTTAACGAGTGCCACAAACACTAGCACACATAAATGATAACACACAACTAACATCGAATTAGTTCGTATTTGTATCCCGCCTTAGGCCATTAAAATATGTATTTCATACACTTATGAATGCTTGGAAGGTAGAAAATGTGATAATTCTATAGACACCGGACAAAAAAAGAAACTTCTACATTCAAAATGTGCCTGCCTTTTCATTTACTTTTATTCATCATCTTGGCGAGAATTAGGAGCCACATGTATCAATTGGAAAATTGAAATTGTTGTCTGAATCAGTTAAAGAACACTTAAGTGAAAAATGTGAAAGTATTTATTAAGATCTGGCGCTATATAGTAAAGCATTATATTTATAGTAGACGTTTCGTTTCATGTATGGTATAGTAATTATTTGTACGTTTCCTAATCTTTTTCAAGCGACATCAATTATTTCTAAGAATTATACAATATTCTTCATTTATACAGGATTAATCTCTAAAAATATCGGTCCATCTTTACAGAAAATGTAAGTTAAACACGCAATCTTAGAATCATAAAGTATTTTGATAAAACAAAACTTTAAACTGATCATACAACATTGCTATATGCCGTTCATAACTATCTAAGTAAGCGCAAACGGAGATTGGCGAAATCTGTGTCTTGTATTACGTTGATGATGTACACATTGAAACTCGTTTGCAGAAAGTATAGGAACGTATTAAACAATGTATAGTATTGTTATTTGATATGCGTGTTAAAAACTTATAAATGTAACGTCATTGTGCTACGATAATAATGACAAGAAAAAAGGCAAGTACATCACCAAAACACAAACATATGAGCCGTGCCGTGCAAAAAATAACGTATTGCATTGAAAGCAGTGTGGATCACTGTCAGTCGCCGCGTCAAAGACCTACACTGTTTGACACCCACAAGTATCTTAAACATTTTACGTGGCTGTATTATATACAGTATTTGGCAGTGTATACCAATTCAGATACAGAGCCTGGGGTGATAACGGTGCTTGGACTGTACTATTGTGCAATGCAATAAGGCTGGTTTATCTTGGTACGGCTCATATGCATGCAAATCACTGACAACTAGTATTGGTGGAATTGTATTACATATACATGTACATATAAACGCATGGGATGTACAGTGCATAAGTATAGGTCAAAGTAACATTAATATGTCCTACTTTTATTTGGCAAATATTATTCGATTGCTTGTCAGGAATCCGTCTCACAGACATCTTTACAAAAAAGGTGTATTATTTATTATAAGTTTGCTTAACCAGCACCAAACTGTTGATGTATGGTAGCTTTTAATACGCAATGTCATATAACCTGGTGTGAAAACATATCAGGATTAAGTTATAGGAGTTTCTGATTTACTTTCTCATTGTTTTAACCAAATACCCTATATTCTTGTTCTAGTTGTGATGACTATTTTACTCTTTGAACCCTAGTCCCGCATATAGGTGTGCTTTTCAAACAGTGTAGAATAGTACACAATGTCCTATGCAAACAGTGAAGACCCAGATCAGAGGGCTCCGAAAGGAGCCCTTTGATCAGGGTCTTTGCTGTTTGTCACAATGCCAAACATTGACAAAAACAACCCTTTAAAGTCAGAAATGGACTAGACTAAATTGGAAACTGGAATTGTCCATTTAACGTTTCAGGGAGGAAAGGGTTAAGGCAGATCTAAAGGTAAAACAAAATGCACATTTCGGTGCATTTTGTGACATTTTGATTATTCTCAACCAGCTTTTTAGTGCAAAATATATAGTAAATTACGGAATTATGGAATATTGTGTTGATTAGTCGCCTACTTGACGCTGACAAAGCAATTCGTTTAGCTCAGATACAGTGGCGAATGCGTTATTCTTTCCCGTTTAAATGCAAACGAAACGCAAAGCACTAAAACGAAAAAAATACAAATTTGGACAGTTTATCTTGTTGGCAAACAGTTTGGAGCTTGATCAGACGACGGGTTACCAGGCGGATGATCTAGTTTCAATCTATTTGCAATAAAAATAATAGTTTAGCGTAAACGCGTATACAAGGAAATAACGTTTTCTCTATTGTACTACATCTTCCAAACAGGACTAATAATTCTATGTTATACGCGAAGAGCAGACATTATTTCACAACTAAGATTCCTTTACAAGCAACTGGTGATATTCTGCTAAATACATCGTCGCGCAAGACCGACTATGTATGAATTGAAAAGACACGCAAAGTGGCGGCGGTCGTGAAGCATCTACTAATCAATACGTAAATATCAAATATCCCAAAGTGAACATGTTACAGGAAGTGATGACTATCGAATATGTTCAGCAGTCCTAATCATCGCCACGGGATCGCTAATTTAAAAACGCAAACAGAATGGAAGGAATCATGTAAGGATGAAATCTAGTTACTGTGCCATTTACGTAATCAATGTACATGCATAAGGTCATAGCATCGCAACCTGTTTTGAAATAAAGATACACATTGAAATAGTTATTTCAAAACAGGTTAACAATTTATTTAAATACGCCTTGTTTTATAGAAAGCAGCATCGCAATCCTTTTGAAATAAAGTTGCATTTTGAACACTTATTTCAAAGTGGTTTTATTTTTGTTTTATTGGGGTTTTTTTGTGGGGAGAGAGGGATTTATGACGAGAAATATTGCAATACGGTTTGAAATAAAATTGCAAATTAAAACAATATGACAAAGGACTTCTGGCTGCAAGAAATTCGTAAAACAGATTACGCCCGAACTTTATAAGCAGTTGTTGGACGCTCTTTATTTTTTTAGTTTCAAGACGTCAACATGGCATTAGGAGCCGACAAGGACGTCAATGACTGACATACAAAAGAGTAAACACAACTGCTATGGTCCCGGTGAATGAATAATAACAACGTCATGTTGACGTCATGTTGACGTCACATGACGTCAACGTTTTGCAATAAATTGCTTTATAACATTTATGGTATGTTTCAAGTATCTAAATGGTCATATGACGTTTAATAAGTTGAACCGAACTACATAGCTGTAAACATTTATGTTATATTTCAAGTGCCTAAATGTTCATGACACGTTAAACATACCAGACATGTTTATAGTAATGTATTTTAAAGAGTTGACGTCACATAATGATATGTTGCGTCTTGAATAAAAACATTTGTATCTAAAAGTGCTGGCGTAATCTGTTTTACCAACTTGTTGCAATGTAAAGTACTTAGTAATTTTGTTTTAACTTGCAATTTTATTTCAAAACTAGTTGTGATGTTCCTCCCTATAAAACTGGACATCTCAAAAATTAAATATTTCGAAGTGCAACTTTATTTCAAAACGGGTTGCGATGCTGCGTCCTAAGATAAAGGTATATTGATTTGCTTAACTCGTTTTTAAAATAAGTATTTCAATGTGCATCTTTATTTCAAAACGGGTCTTTACAATTGTTTAGCATTTTAATTTTCATTCCACGACATAATATACAATATCAGTTTAACTGCTGTCTCTTTAAATATGCCCTTTTACCCCTTCAATTAAGTCCTCCACTGAACAAAATTATGTCACTGTATAAAGTAAAAGATACAAGAACTGTTTACTATGTCCAAGAAGAACAGAACAGAACAAATCGTTCATGTGTCACCCTGAACAGAACAAATCGTTTATTTTTCACCCTGGTATAAACATACAACATTGGGATGGTAGCTTTAAACAATCTCCTTCAGCCTTCTGTCGTATATTTAACCTGCTTTAAGCAGCCATCTGTTTTATGTACTAATAGTGGAAAATGGTTAATACGCGGACATCCGTTTAATTCAGATGATCTAAAATGAAACAACCACGGACTTGTTTGCGATTCTAATACACGTTATCATATTTCTTTCAAATATGAATACGCAACTTCGCCGATTTCAGCTTTGTTTCATGGCATATTTAAACCAACTGTATCATAAAACCAATTCTTTTTCTTTACGTGAATAAATATATTTCAGTCACCATTTCGATACATATAATAATAATTTAATATTGTTTGTTTTCATTACTTTTGGTTAGCTGTAATTAGCTGTAAAAAAAGTTCATAACCCCATGAAAAAAGTCCAGGCCACGCCTCGTCTGGACTATTTCCCCTTAGTCCAACTGCTCTTTCATACCTCCATAAAAACAATAAATATTCGAATTATTCCTTACGTAAATGAACAGAATGTCTACTTAACTGACGTACTGTATTAAAAGTGCAATGACAGTCAAGAATCAACAAAGCCCAACTGTCCTTACTGTTATCGGTTTATTATCATTGTGATGTCATTACCCATAGAACACATTCACATCCACGACGGGTAGTGATAACTATCGAATAGGTTCTGCAGTTCTAATCATCTGCACGGGATCACTTATTCGAAAACGCAAACAGAATGAAAAGAATCATGTACGGATGAAACTCATTCAGTGTGCTTTATACAGGGAAGGGAGAAGACATAATTCTTTCCCGTTTAAGCGCAAACGAAACGAAAACGAAAAGCACTTAAATGTATAGAAGTACAACTTTTTGGCAATTCTAAGT
Source organism: Gari tellinella (assembly GCA_922989275.2). Lineage (NCBI taxonomy): Eukaryota > Metazoa > Mollusca > Bivalvia > Cardiida > Psammobiidae > Gari > Gari tellinella. The sequence goes on along the minus strand of OV277867.1, from coordinate 79,919,849 downwards.
ATTTATTTAGATGGAAGGGTTAAGGCGCATTTTTCTTTCATTTCTGCCTGCTTTAAGCTAATACCCACTAGGATGTGTAAATATTCTTATGGTTCATATTCATGACCGTAGAAAGTAGAACTATTTTGTTCAGTCGATGAATAAATTAAAGACATGAGGTGTATTTATGGGGTAATGGATTAAGGGGTATTCTGCTTTATTTCCAGCCCTCTTTAAGCAACCATCTGTCTTTAGTACTGAAAACAATATATGGGGGAAAGGGTAAACTTATACGTTGACATCCGCTTAGTTCGGATATTAATAAACGAAACAGAGTTGTCGATATATTGTTTGAGTGTTTGCAGTTTAAAACAAAATAGCTGCTTAATAGAAATTAGAAAGAGTACCTTGCTATTAGAAGGTGGTAGTTTAAAGCAGGCTTACGTAAGGTGAATTCGACTTTACTCTCAACCTGCTGTAAATGACCACCTGTTTTCAATTCTATATAGATAGACTATGGGGTAATGAGTTACGCAGTGTACGCATATCGTTACGCGGCGCCTGATCAGGAGCAAAACTGTTTACAAATGCGCTTTATGACGTCATTGAGAATGAAAGTATTACTGCATGTACCTAATGTACATGGAGAATAATTAATTTTATTAATTATTTTCCAAGTCCTGGTCAATAAAAACAGCGACCGTTAATAAAAAGAGATAACACTTTTAGAGCGAAGATAAATTATAATCATTTATTAATGACACGCGTTTAATACACGCGATGAGGCGGAATATTCCAACCTACTTTTAAACAGGCCAATTATCACCCACCGTTGGTCAACCATGCCTGTTCCCAGGCACATTACCCCATTCACTGCTATGACGTCATGTTATCTATTTCAAACAATTATTGTCGTCTGCATTTATTTCTAAAAGTTGAATTTAAGATAAACTGACTACTATCAAAGTAATACCGTTACGCGAGTTAATTTAGACGCCGCACCACTTTAGGGTCTTCTGACAGTTTGGAGCCATATTAGACGCCGAGTTGGTAATATCAATATTGTCTAAATTCTGAAAATATATAATGTTTTAGAAATGAATGCAAACGACATTTTTGAAGACAACATCGTTGTAGAGAGTTATTAGAGAAAAGTCAGGCAGACAATGCAGTCATTGTTACAGTAAATAGACTAGAATTGATTTATCAGTCACATCGTTAACTGTTTGGTTGCTATGGTATCGGCGTTACATTTGCTGAATGCCATTCAGTCCGTCCGTCTGTACGCCGGTGTATCCGTTATTCAATATTTGCTTGATGTAGAGTTTAGAATAAGATCTGGGTCCAAGATTATAAAGATTTTCAGTTGAGTCTACAGTCGTTCTCAAGCAGTTGATTGGTCAGATTTGAGTCTAGGCTCAAATCTGACCAATCAAATACTTGAGAACACACTCAGAATCAGCCCAAACGCGTTATAGCCCTTGACCAAGACGCCGAGTACCTGTTTGGCACACCAGTAACATTTTTAACAATTCAACTTTAGAACTACAATAGCACATCTTTCAGCTGATTATACCCTGATACTGGAGGATTTAAACATGTAGATAATCAAAATAGTTGTTTCTTAAATATGACAAAATTTGCGACGGTGTACTGTAAGAAATGCCATATTTTCTTTCAAATTGGTTCCGTCCAACTTTTAAGCATGCGATAATATGGCAAAGACTTAGACAGATTGTGATATAATAATGGTAGTAAGGCGGTTAATTGATTTCTAAAAATAAAATGAAAAATAGGTAAACGTTTAAAATCGATACCAGTGTATTTCTAAGTTTCTTTCCTATTACGAACGTACAATCGTGTTGTGTTTGATACTGACATCTGCATGCTATTTTAATGCCTGGGACATTTTGAAACGATCATTTATTATTTATAATTTATTTTATGGATTTTATTATTAGAGTCAATTTGGTTTTAAAGTGTTTTAATGGAGCGAAAAGAATTATAAAGATCAGTTGGAAACTTGGATGTGTTTCGTTTACTGATGATGTTCCAAGTCGACGCCGTAATACAATATTTTGGTGATTCGTAAATTAATATATTATATCCATTGGGCCATACGATTTATATTGCATTGTTTTTTTTTTGGTACATTTTTGTGATACAATCTTATCTTCACTGTATATGATTTTACAATTTAGTTCGATTGGTTGGTTTTTCGTTTCATCAAACGTGAAAGTGTGTTTCCATTACTCGCTGTCCATTCATCTATACTGTGTAACGTTCTTAAAATGGCATACAATGGCAAATATAATGTTCTTTCTCAATAAATGAAAACATTAATGTCCATTTTAAACAGTTTGAAGTCAGAGTAACTCGGTGACTGATTCGGATTTAAACTCATAGTCTGTCAGAGTAAATAGATCGTCAACATTTTCATTTTCTCTTATCTTTATTGGTCGAGAAGACTGCACATTCGGGTCCGCAAAAACGACAGTGACCGGCAAAATAGATAATGACTCTTGCCATTTTCACGAATAAGTAAATAAAGCAGAACCTTTATAAACAACAAAAAACAGCAGTATAATCTACCAAACTTTCGGAGGAAGAGTTTAAAATTTGAAAAAAAATGTCAACTCATATTCATCTTGATATCTCAATATGTTTATACAAGTTGAACAGTTGAGAGCGTTTGATAAGGGCGTATAATATAATATTCATTTACATATGTTTTTGTCAAAATAAATTTTACAGACCTGTAAAAATTATATGAGTCCTCGGTCAATACCTTTTTACAGGTTCTCCTACAGTGGAGAATCTGTTATTCTTTCCCGTTTAAACGCAAACGTACGCAAACGTAAAGCACTAAAACGTAGAAAAGAACAACTTTTGGACAATTCTGATATTTCATGTTTATCGTGGTGGCAAACAGTTTGGAGCCTGATCAGACGCCGGGTAACCCGGCGTCTGATCTGGCTCCAAACTGTTTGTATTGGAAATAATAGCTTTAGCGTAAACGCGTTTATTGGGAAAGAATAACACATTCTCCACTGTACCCACCCATTGTATCATCAGTAGGTTCGTTTACGTTTAGGCGTTGACTTTTACTATTGTATTTTTAAAACCAAAAAGACATGCATGAATAATGATATATTCGATTTTGATTTGTCAACTGAATGCAACAAAGACACGTCGACATTTCAATATTGAACCAGTTATATTAAAGTCGATGACGTCATGACACTGAATGGGTTAATAGCTATTATAACTTAAATGCAATCGAATAGTGTATGTTAGTTAAGAACTGTCATTTAAAGTACATTGCGGTCTTGTTAAAAGCAGTGTTTTACAGTGATTGCATTTTGATGCGTCTTTTATAGCCATACTTAATCGAGAACTGCATAAAACACATCAATAATATAATATATCACAATCCATTACTGTTGGAAAACAGCCGTATTTAAATTACACGCACAGGCCCCATTCATGCAAAACAAATAAACGTGTCGATAACAAAACAATAAAATATCATCAGAACCTTTGAAGGTTATATTTTATAAGGCGTTAATTTGTCCCGTTTAATCGCAAACGCATTGAAAAAATACATATAAAATGACAACTTTTTTGCAACTCTGGTTGTTTATTAAAATATGAGTGGCAAACTGTTTGCAACCTGAGATTCCTGGTCTCCCGGCGACTGGTCAGGCTCCAAACTTTTTGTAACAAATTATTCAAATAATAATTAAAGTGTTTTGCGTTTATAGGGAAATAATAAAGTCATCTCCTCTGTAACAGAATGATGGTCATTCCAAAATAGGTTCATGTATCTGATGATATACAGTCGAACTTCGATATCTCGAACTCGCTTAACTCAAACTATCCGAATTTTCGAAGCGTGAATTGCCCACTTCAAGCTCGGTTTTGTCGAACATATCCGTGTTTCAAAATTAAAACGCGGCTAAGCCGCGTTTTACCTTTGAAAAACGGATCTGTCGACTTAACCTATTTTGCAATATCGTCGTTCGGTTGTAGACAAAAACTTTTGAAAACTCTCAAGAAAATTTAATAAAGTGACAAAACGTATAGATCCTAATCAGACGTCAAATTTCTTAGCTTCTGATCAGAAGTCAAACTGTTCGAAAATGGATTTGAAATTTCAATCCACAAGGAGCTCTCTGATCAGGGTCTGTATTATTTGCAACACTGCAATACATTGACATCAAGCAACCCATAATAGCCAAACATGAAAAAGACTTAATTGGAAATAGGAATTGTATTTCTATATTATCAGGAGGAAAGGGTTGGCAGCAATCTTAAAATCATAAAGTGGTCGTAATACATGTACAATGCTCCCTTCCTAAAACCGACCCGAACAATGACTCCCTCCTTATAACAACGCTGACCACTGTTCCAAAGACAAATATGCATTACGTTTTCACTACTGCCATATCGTCTCTTAAGAATAGGTGTCTGCCGTTTTTCTTATACATGTATTATTAAATTTTTGACGTAAAAAACACAATAATGAGATACAAACAGCTCGAATCCAGATCAGACGCCGCGTGTCGCGGCGTCTGATCTGGATTCGAGCTGTTTGCAAATGTCAGCCAATTTCCCTCCATAGAACAACTCCCTCCGAACAACAAACACAATGTTTGTCTCCCATTAGGTGGCGTTGTAGAGAGGGAGCACTGTAGACGGATTTTACTGTATAACAGCAATTATACGCAGTATCGTTTACTTGAATGAAGGCTTGTTTTCGGCTTAAATCGTACACCCATAGATATGCAACTTCAACTGAAACAAACTTGTTTTCATTAATGTCGAGTCAATGTTTTACGATTGAGTGTTGTTCTATATTTTGACTGTAGGTCAAACTGAAAATCAGTACACACCCGTATCACAAAACTCCTTTAGAAGTAATCAGATCTGGCTTTACACTGTTTGCATATAACAAGTTTTCTCTTTACATGCACACTGTTTGTAAATAGCAATTATAGTCGTCAGTAGGGTTGAATGTGTGGTACATTTGATGGCACAATAAAGAATAGCAGTAAATATACCGTAAAGTATCACTTAGATTATCATAGTAAAATCTTCCGCGGTGGTGGCGATGTTATTGAGGTGAGATATCTTTAACAACTTTTAATATAAATATTTTATCAACCATGTGCAATGAGACTAAACTTTACAGCCCACAAAGGAAACTATGATTTGATTATCAGTGAGGTAAATTGTAATGAAATTAATGTTGCTTCACGTCAGAAAATATCAGCTTGTTTCAATGATATTTAACTCGTTCACAGTTCAAGGCCGAATCTACTTATCATTGTTAAACCGTTTTGATCCTAATTAGACGTCAAGTTACCCGGCATTTGAGTTGGACCTGGCCAATTTTACACTCATATAGATGTTTCCACAGTCAGGATGCCTTATATTTGAATTTGATAGCTTTAACAAGTCGGACAATTTAGGCCGATGACGTTTTAACAATGATAAGGTTAAAGCGATGACATTTCAATGGAAACGGATGTACAGTGGAGAATCTGTTATTCTTTCCCGTTAAACGCAAACGTACGCAAACGCAAAGCACTAAAACGTAGAAAAGAACAATTTTTGGACAATTCTGATATTTTATGTTTATCTTGGTGGCAAACAGTTTGGAGCCTGATCAGACGCCGGGTTACCCGGCGTCTGATCTGGCTCCAAACTGTTTGTAAAAGAAATAATAGTGTTCGCATAAACGCGTTTATTGGGAAAGAATAACAGATTATCCACTGTACAATGCGATTGTCACGCAATATACAGTGGAGACAACGTTATTCTTTCCAAATAAGCGCGTTTACGCTAAAAGTATTATATCAATTGCAAACAGTTTGGAGCCAGGTCAGACGCCGGGTAACCCAGCGTCTGATCAGGCTCCAAACCGTTTGCCACCAAGATAAACATGAATTATCAGAATTGTCCAAAGGTTGTACTTTTCTACGTTTTAGTGCTTTGCGTTTGCGTTTCTTTTGCTTTTCATAGGGAAGGAAAACTACGTTTTCTCCAATGTACAATGCGATTGTCACGCGATACATCAGCAATGCTGGGTATCAATACAGTAGAGAATTCGTTATTCTTACCTGTTTAAACACAAACGAAACGCAATACACTACAGTGTAAATAAATACATTTTCTTAAAAATAAAAATTTAACTGTAAGCGGCAAACAGTTTGGAGCCTGATCAGACGCCGGACTACCCGGGTTACCCTTCGTGTGATCTGGCTACAAACGTTTGCTATCGAAATAACTATGATACATTAAACGAGTTTATTATGAACGAAAATCTTCTTCTCCACTGTATCACCATATCTGTGGTTTAGGTTCTAACGACTGCACTCAGGTCTGATCTTGAGGGTGGTCCAAAGGATAAGATGTTTATCTCTCCCAATAAACGTGTTTTGCTATATATAGATATGAAACTCGATACTTCGAACTCGCGTTAGTTCGAACAAACCCATATTTTAAGTTAAACGTGACTGAGGTGAGATCAACTTATCCAAATTCAACTTATGAAATACTGATAAGATCAATTTAAGCGAATTCGGAGTATCGAGTGTTCAGTGTATTTACATTGCAAACCATTTGGAGCCTGGTCAGACACCGGTACTATATGATCTGAGTGGCAAACCTGGTTGCCAACGTGCGAAACTAAACGCAATGACAATGCAATAAAATGAAGAAAACTTTTTCAGGTTGGTTTTAGAATGAATAGCAAATAGTTTGGAGCCTGGTCAGATACAGGTTTACCAGGCATATGGTCTGTTTCCTAACTTTTTGTTAGGGTTTGAGAATAAGAGCGTTAATTTGCACAGAATGACGTTGACTGGCCTCAGAGCACGGTCCATTATTGTTGGTAATAAACATGAGTTATATAAAACATAAATTATTACCCTTATTATAATGTCTTCTTTAATTTATTTCAACCGTTCAACATCATCGTCGTGTTTAACACTAACCTCAGTTATATGTTCCCCTCATTGCAGAATTGTCTGTTAGTCCAGTGGTTCTTCAAGCTATTGCAATATTGTCAGCGATGTGTCTTTGTAAGCGAATTAGTTTGCATTTTCTTGACATTATTTTGACTGTGTTACAACGTTTTGGATACCATTGAGACGCATAATCACTCGGTGTTGCACCTGGGTCTATTATACAGTTGAGAAAACATTATTCTTTCCCAATATACGCGTTTACGCTTGAAATATCATTTATGTTACAAACAGTTTTAAGCCAGATCAGACGCCGGGTAACCCGGTGTCTGATCAGGCTCCAAACTGTTTGCAATCAAGATAAACATCTTTTGTCAGAATTGTCCAAAAGTTATACTTTTGTACGTTTTAGTGATTTGAGATTGCGTTTCGTTTGCGTTTAAACGGGAAAGAATAACATTTTCTCCACTGTATGTGCAACAACTACAGTAGATACATGTAGTACGTTTTTCGTTCCAAATAAACGCGTTTACGCTAAAACTGTTATTTCCGTCGCAAATAGTATTCCAGCGTCTGATCAGGCTTTACAATGCGTGCCACTAACTTAACAAAAATGCGTGATCATGTTATAAAAACATGTTTTCTACAGAGAAGTTCATCGCGTTTGCGTTTTACACGAATTAAAACGGAAAATAATAACGTATTCTCCGATATACCTGCAATAGCTTACACCGAACATTTAAGGATTTAGGACCGAGTACATAAGTAAACGAGAAATTAAAACGCATTCCCCACTAAATTTTCTCAACTTCTATTTCATTTGTTTTACAGTGACATTGATGGTATTGCTGTCAGAGCAGGGCACCGACTTCGAGACACTATGGAACACGGTGGGCGGGGTAAACGACGCTCCTTCAAAACACACAACACCACTAGACGACATCATACTGAGCGGAAATTTCAGAAGTGCAGTAGTAGACACATGGAGTACAGAAGCATTTGAGGAGGTTTGTGAACTTGGTAGACACGGGCATGTCTGGGGAAAGGACCTTTGATCATTCCAAATAGTACATACTTTGGTCAAATATGGCATTAAATCGCAGTGTCTGATCAAGTTTTGCACGATATGTTAAAGTCAACATACGTTACGTATGTTTTCTACCATCTTAACTTTTTAACCCATATCCCATATATACGCCTTTTTACGCCTTTTATTTATTCCTCCATTGAAGAAAATAGTTCCACTTTATTCAGTCGTGAATATGTACCATAAGGAATTAGTTTTATACCATAGCAGATATTCGCTTAAAGCATGCTGAAAGTAAAGCAGAATGCGCCTCAATGCGCATTCTGCTTTACTTTCAACCTGCTTTAAGTGGTCGCCTATCTTCAAAACTAGAAACAGGTTATAGGGTAATGGGTTAAACCGTAGGGACTCATATGATCGTTAATTTAAAACACTATCATTGTGAATGGTGTATTTGTCCTTTGCAACAAGTACAGTGGAGAATTTGTTATTCTTTCCCGTTTAAACGCAAACGAAACGCAAACGCAACGTACTAAAACGTAGAAAAGTACAACTTTTGGGCAATTCTGATTATTAATGTTTATATTGGTGGCAAACAGTTTGGAGCCAGATTAGACGCCGGGTTACCCGGCGTCTGATCTGGCTCCAAACTGTTTGTAATAGAAATAATAGTTTTAGCGTAAACGCGTTTATTGGGAAAGAATAACGTTTTCTCCACTGTATAGATACATATCAGACGGCTTGTTGGACAGCACTGTGACCAGGGACTTCACTTGTTGTCATTTTCAAACACATAGAAAAAACTACACAAAATTGGACTAGACTTAGTGGTAAACTGGAATTGTCCATTTCAAATTTCGGCTAGGAAGTGGTAAAACGCTGCCGAGTCTGGGACCCGTTTCATAAAAGTTCGTATAACAAAAACGGTCGTAAGTCAAAACATTAGAATCCATCTAATTTCTAATTTATCTACATGTATCTACATGTAATACTGTCTTTTTAAGATGATTCCAAAGAGATGACACAAGACAGGATTATATTATGGAGAAATCAATAATAATTTAGACTTTTCTTATTTGACTTACGATACATTTAACATTTGTCGTAAGAAGATTTATGAAACGGGGCCCTAGTGTTTTCAAGAAGCGGGGTCTTGTTTATATTACAAATGTAAATTAACACCTCTCTATAACGACATTAAACAAATACTATTTATTACCGCCTATACGACAAGTTGCGTTTGCCGATGTTACTCTTTCCAGTTTAAATGCAAACGAAAGGCGAAATCAGTGCAACAAAATGTAGACAATAACACATTGTAGACAATTTTGCCTATTCAATTTACTCTGAGTTTCAAAAGGTTTGGAACCAGATCACACATCGGGTTACCCGGAGTCTGTTCTGGCTCCTACAGTGGAGAATGTGTTATTCTTTCCCAATAAACGCGGTAACTCTAAAACTATTATTACCATTGCAAACAGTTTGGAGCCAGATCAGACGCCGGGTAACCCGGCCTCTGATCAGGCTCTAAACTGTTTGCCACCAAGATAAACATGAATTATCAGAATTGTTCAAAAGTTGTACTTTTCAACGTTTTAGTGTTTTGCGTTTGCGTACGTTTGCGTTTAAACGGGAAAGAATAACAGATTCTCAACTGTAACTGTTTGCAGTGGAAATAATAAATCTGAATAAGGGGAGATCCTTTGAAAGCACAGAAAACAAAGCAAATACTGAAAATTGCAGACTCGGTTTAATTGAGTCTGTTCATGAGCAATACTGAAATGTGCAACAGTGCTCACGCCCCCTAGCACCGGCTTAAGCGGAATTCAACCTTCAACTGTAAATGCGCTATATAATCAATGATTCCAAAGGACCAGAAAGTATAACAACACTGAGAATGAAGTACGGGGAGACGTTTAGAGTTAACTCGTTTTTTGTATGGCGTCTTCTCCTCTGTAAAAGTAAAGAGAAAATCATGACTTTTTTCCCGAATTTAGCTACCAAATGTCTTCAATCGCTTCGTTACTTTGTTATCGGTGTGTCCCTCAAATGATAAGGAATTGTATCTGAAATCAGTCATTTGTGAAAATGAAATTGTCAGTCCTAACTGTGAAGGTTTCTGTTCAACTAGCTACAACAACTAACACGCTTTCATTTCCTAATAATCGCGTGTGTGCTAAAACAATGTTGTTCACTGCAGACAGATAACCTGGCTTCTATTCAGGCTCTAAACTGTTTTCCGCTCAGACTCAAATAAATCATCAGGGTTTTCAAAAAGTAGTATTTTTCTACATTGAATTTCACTCCGTTTGCGTTTCGTTTTGTTTAAAATCGAACTCATAACACCATCTCTACTGTAGCTAGCTAATCAGACTCTGGTTTTCATTGAGCTGATTGTCATTGATATTCAATCAATTAATTACAGTCACCCTTTTCTTTAGCGGTAACATTTGACATACATGTGACAACCATTTAAGCCATAACATTGTCTAATACACGGCAAACGAAAGGCAGAAAGCTCCTATTGGAGTTGTCTGCTTTACATCTTCCCTGTATTATGCTTTAAACTGTGATGCAATTGGCATATTAATCGCGTTATGAGTGATAGCTCTACATAAGTGTTTTTGTTATAGAATATGATTTCAAACTCAGCGGTTAGTTTATTGCTTTACTTTGTGAACACGCAATTCAAATATCAAAGCCAGGAATCATACAAATCGTGTTCAATGACTTTCAGCACGAATAGTCTAGCAAACAGTACACGTGTCATAGGGGTTAATGGACTAACATGCGTGCACATTTGCCGCATATATAATATCTTTATTCAAGTCTCATCATGGATACAGCATACATACAATTAGTTAACATCTATATATACATGTCAATGACCCATGTCATTCAATTATGAATTATAAGAGACTATCATAATGTTATCAAAATGAACACATACTAGGTAATAAAACAATACAACATTATTTACACTAAAACGGACATTTTCACCACTGTTTCGCCGCATACAATGGTCTGCAATTTCGCTATTGCAAAATTTGACAGTATTAGCCATGTCTTTCGCAAAGTTTATTATGATTGTTTATCAACGGCTTTTAAAAGACTGCCCAAGTAGGATTTGCTATTAATATGGGTCACACTGTGATTGCAAACAGAAATTTCCTTCGACAGTTTGGCGACTTTCCTCCGACATTCCAGTGGTAGACTGGTCGGAAAACTGTAGGTGACAGGTATGCCAGGGCTTGTCGACGAGCCGTGCTGTCACATTCAGCCGGCCAAGTTTGATTAATCAGTTGGCATGTAATTGATAGAATTATTTAGCATAAACGAACAAAATAACGTGTTATCAACTACATACACACGGGGACACACTGTTCTTTATTCCTATAAACGCGTTTATTCTCAAGGAACAAATATCCTTCGCCAACAGTTTGGAACCAGATTAGATGTATTAGATTGCTCAATAGTGTGAGCATAGTAATAGTATTTGAATTGTTCGTGCTATATCAGAATAAAACTGCTGTATCTATAATGGGAAAACTGTTAATATTTCCCGTTCACCTTATTCACCCCTGATAATTGTAATGGAGAATTCCAGTTTCAAATATGTTTAGTTCATTATTGACTATTTATGGGTGTTTTTAACAATATATTTCAAAATGACAAACAGTGTGGACCCTGATCAGAGTATACACTGTTTGCATGGAACACTTGTAATTCTCACAGGTACACTGTTTGTAAATGACGAGAATACTCGTCGCTAGGATTGAATGTGTTAAACGAAGAATAACCACAATGATAATGTAATAGGATGTAGAAAATACAATATGTTGAAAGTTCTGACAATTTATATTTATCTGAGTATTAGATGGTTTGAAGCCAGTTCTGACCAGGATCCATACTGGTTGTAATGGAAATAAGTTATTTGGCGTCAGTGCATATGCTGATAAAGAATAATAATAGTTTCAACTGCAGTATTGAGCGCATAGGTTTCGGATTTATTCGGCCTATATCAGCATAAACCTACTGTATATAAGTGACTGTTCAACCTTCTATAAGAAGGCATATTATATCAGCATTATGAAATTTGGAATATAGATAAAAGTGTTCGTTTGTATCTCTATTCAGCAAATCTATAGTCGTACAATGAATGAAACTTATATATAGTAATTAAGAAATAACAAATTCGTAGGTGTTCATTACCGTGCATTAGATCGCAGTTAGGAGTTGAGATGTGGAGTCATTAGATCACGAGGCCTTTAGGCCGAGTGATCTAATTACCAACATCTTAACGACTAACTGTGATCTAATGCACGGTAATGAAAACCTACGAATTTGTTATTTTAATTCTAACGTGACTTTTATTATAAAAATACTATTTATGTATTACGCGTATGGGGCAAATGGAACAGCGGATGGAAACGCCGCGCGTGTATTTCATTATCGCGGCGTTATATATGTTTCTCGCTATTCTTTGTCTTTATTACATAGGTTTCGAGACGTGTTAGAATTAAGACTTAACAAATTTTTATTCTAACGCGACTTTAATTGTAAAATTACTTTTTATGTATTACGCGTATGGGCAAATGGAACAGCGGATGGAAACGCCGCGCGTGCAGTTCATTATCGCGACGTAATATACGTTTCTCAGTATTCTTTGTCTATATGCCGTAGGTTTCGAGTCGTGTTAGAATGCATATTATTGTGCATTCAGCTAGGATTATTACTTGCTTTTTATACCACTGTATCTTAATAGTCGTACATTGTATAAATGTAAATATATTAAACCTCAAGCAGCTAGGTTCTCAATTATTGGCTAAATATCTAGTATGTATGACTAGCCATGAGTTCAGTAAAGAAATTGATGACCGTCGTTGGCTATCGATTGCGAGTTGACTACTGGTCTGCAATACAATGGAGAAAGCGTTATTCTACCTTTTAAACGCAAACGAAACGCAAACGCATTGCAATGAAATATAGAAATTTACACGTTTTTGACAATTCTGACTACCAGTTTTAATCTGAATGCAAATAGTTTGGAGCCTGATCAAACAGTTTGCAATGGAAATAATAGTTTTAGAATATTATTATTATTATTATTATTATACCTGATTTATATAGCGCTCTTTTCACACAGGAGTTGTGCGTTCAAAAGTGCTTCACATGAAATTATATAAATGTAAATGTACCTACAAAGCGAGAAAGACAAATAACTACATTCACAATAAAAATGATACAATATTGAGATGCATGGAAACATGGAAATTCTTTCAATATTATTACCAAGATTAAAAAATTGTTATAGTAAGTTTGTAAAATCATTTTTAAAATGAGTCAAATAATTAAATGATCAATGGCATGATTAAAAACAGAGCGGTTTTTTGTTTGTTTGTTTTTGTTTGTTTCAGTGAAGAGCTGGAGAGTAGTTCACAAATCGTAAAACGAATGTTTAAAACAATACTCTCCATGTTGTTTGGTTGAATTTGTTTGTTTGTTTGTTTGTTTCAGTGTAGAGCCGAAGAGCAGTTCACAAGTCGTAAAACGAATGTTTAAAACAATACTCTCCGTGTTGTTTGGTTAAGTAGTGTATAATCCGTGGTACACCCTTAGCTCATAAACATAAAGCTGTCCAAGAATTACACCATAGACCCCTAGCCAAATGGTTTCAAAGCGATTGGACAATCCCTACCAGCAAGATCTACCAGACAGGCACAAGGTCAATGGTACAACTCCAGAGCTGCCATTTAGACCCACAACACCCACAACAAGAACACAGCCCAGAGGTAGCAGTCATTGATTACCTACTTTCTTCTAATAACAGATATTAAAGAAGTGTGTTTTCAAACGTTTTTTGAAGGCTGCAATTGAGCTAGCACCTCTGATGTCTGATGGTAGAGTGTTCCAGAGCTTTGGGGTTGCATGCATGAAACTTCTATCTCCAAACTTCACCAAACGACTTCTCGGCAGAACCAGCGATACTGATTTACTCGCAGACCGCAACTATCTTCGAGGTCTATACACGTCCAGCATACTAACAATGTACCTTGGAGAATTATTGCACATGGCTTTGTATGTGAGTGTCATGTGAATAGGTCATATTAGACAGTACCTTTCTCCAGAAGCTACAAAGACTTTGGTCACTGGTCACATCAAACATTGACTACTGCAACTCACTGCTATATGGGATTCCCCAAAACTCACTGCGAAAACTACAGCGTGTGCAAAATACTGCAGCCCGCATCATTACCAGGACTCCTCGGTACAATCACATCACTCAAGTCTTGAAGGAGCTTCACTGGCTTCCAGTTCAACACAGAATTGAATTCAAAATTCTGACACTCACATACAAAGCCATGTGAAATGATTCTCCAAAGTACATGTACATTGTCAGTATGTTTGACGTGTATAAACCTCGAAGAGAGTTGCGGTCTGCAAGTAAATCAGTATCGCTGGTTGTACCGAAAAGTCTTTTGGTGAATTTTGGAGATAGAAGTTTCATGCATGCAGCCCCAAAGCTCTGGAACACTCTACCATCAGACATCAGAGATGCGAGCTCAGTTGCAGTCTTCAAAAAACGTCTGAAAACACACTTCTTTAATATTTATTATTAGAACACATTAAGAAACGGATGACTGCTATCTATAGGCTATGTTCTTGTTGTGGATATTGTGGGTCTAAATAGGAGTTATGGAGTTGTACCGTTTGGTGGATCTTGATGGTAGGGATTGCCCCTGATCTCTTTGAAACCGACTGTCTTGGTGTTTGCGGTATAATTCAGGGACAGCTTCTTATCTTGATGTTTTATAAAGTAAGGGTGTAATTTCAGACATGGAACATGTAGGTCCCGCGGGTTTGGGGTGGAGATGGTAGATGACTGCTACCCCAGGGCTGTGTTCATTCTGTATATGTTATGGGTCTGGTGGATCTTTGATGGTAGGGATACGACTCTGATCTCTTTTGAAACCAGCTGGCGGGGTCTGTGGTATAATTCTTGGACAGCTTTCACCATTTTTAATCATGTCATTGATCTTCTATAGAGTTTTTAGTAATGGTCGCATGCTATTTTTCCTAGTTATGTTACATTAGGCGGCCTGCATTAGGCGCTCTGCTATTATTTCTATTGGTCGGCAATCTTTAGCCGGTTGGTTCATTGCTGATTGATGGGGGTAGTTTGATCGCCGTTTTGAGGGCTGTCTTTTTTATGTTTATGCATGTTTATTTTAGATCGAATTATAGTTATTTGTGTTTTGTCGATGGCCTGCATTGGGCGCTCTTCCATTATTTATATCAGTCGTCAATCTTTAGCCGGTCGGTTCATTGCTGATTTATGGGGTTAATGTGAACGCCGTTTTGGGGACTGTCTCTTATATGTTTATTCATGTTTTATTTCAGATCTAATTATAGTTATTATGTCTTTTCTCGATTTGTAGGTACATTTATGTTATTTCATGTAAAGCGCCTTTGAACGCACAACCCCTGTGTGAAAAGAGCGCTACGTATATAAATCTGGTATAATAATAATAATAATAACATTATGACATCGCAAAATGAAATCAGATAATGGAAGTTAAATGCTGATTGCGCATATAAACTGTGAAACTGATAAAAATAGAAAACTTTTTGAAAATTTAGACGACTCATTTCAATTAGAGTGACAAACAGTTTGGTGCCTGATCAGACGCCGGATTACCCAAACTGTTTGCAATGGAAATTCAAAAGCGTAAACGCGTTTATTGGAAAAATGTTTATTTTCCACTGTACAATGAGGAAAACTTTATTTTCTTGTTAAACAGACTAAACGCCAATGCAATACTGTAAAATGCAAAGAAAATGACATCTTAGTAACAAGCGGTTTGGAACTTGATATATTCGCCAAGTAGTTCGGCTCCTCACCTGGGGCCCGTTTCAAAAAACTTCGTACGACAAATATAACAGTTGTCGTAAGTCAGATTATAAAAATCTCAATTATTATTTTTTATTTATTTACTTTCCTGTCTTGTGACATCTCTTTGGAATCGTCTTGGAATCGTTTTTTTAAAGATTTGACTTACGACTCTCTTTGTCGTAGGACGTTTTATGAAACATGACTATGGCTCTGAACTGTTTGCATCGATCAGCATTGCCATATAGTCGAGATACTAGTCTTTCCTGTCGAGCCGCAAATGAAACGCAAACGCATTTCAACAAAATGTAGAAAAGGACAATACTTGACAAACATTACTATTTATTTTAATCTGAGTGGCAAACTGTTTGCAGCCTGATCAGACGTCGGGTGACCTGGCGTCTGATATGGCTCCAAACTGTATGCTTTTGAAATAAGAGTGGTTAGCGTAAACGCGTTTATTGGGGAAAATGACGTATTTTCCATTGTAGTAGAAATTGCTTATTGAGGCGGATGCACTCAGTCCCTCTTGTGTTTTTATTCGAAGTATCAAAGCGAGACGTTATATAGATAAGATATTAATAATTATAAAAATGAGTATGTCTACTGGGTCAAATACAGTGGAGAATCTGTTATTCTTTCCCGTTTAAACGCAAACGTACGCAAACGCAAAGCACTAACACGTAGAAAAGAACAACTTTTGGACAATTCTGATAATTCTTGTTTATCTTGGTGGCAAACAGTTTGGAGCCTGATCAGACGCCGGGTTACCCGGCGTCTGATCTGGCTCCAAACTGTTTGCACTGCAAATAATAGTTTTAGCTTAAACGCGTTTATTGGGAAAGAATAACAGATTCTCCACTGTAGCATAAACCTGACAAACCGAAACGACATTGTAATCTAGATTGATCAATGTTGTTTTCCATTTTAATATTAATTATCTCAATAATCTCTTAACTAACTTCAGTAACATTTGCTAAAACACGCACACTGCTCCCTCCCTACAACGGCCCTCCGAACAACGACTCCCTATTACAACAACGCTTGCCACTGTTTCCAAGACAATTATGTAAAACGATCTCACTGCTGCAATATCGTCTGCTTAGAAATGTTGTCTGCTGTTTTTCTTACACAATGGACATTTGACAGAAAACATAACGACGAGTTACACACAGTTTGAATCCAGATCTTGATTCAATCTGTTTGCAAATGTAAGCCCATTTTCCTCCCTATAACAACTCCCTCCGAATAACACAACTCATATGTGTCTCTCATTAGATGTTATAGTACAGACGGAGCAAACCCTTGACTAACGCGCCATACTACATTGACATTTGCTATTATTATACCTCAATCGATTTATCTACTATATAGCCTAATGTGACGCCAGAAGATGAAAATCCGTATTATTACACCTCGCTTTGAGTTACAATGTTAATTTCCAATAGACCTACAGTTAACATTTTGCATGTCTTTTACATCTATCCACAATATACTGTCACTCTTTATGATATTCTTTTTGTGACGTCACTCTAAAGGACATTACTTTTTTCTCCGTCCTAAAACATACTGTCAGCATTGACATTAATTTCGCTATGGGCAATAAAAGAACGTTTTAAAAAGTGGTAACTTCTTATCAACTTTTGGCATTTTCTGTACAAGTTGCTTCCTTTTGTCCATTCCTTAACGATTTGCCACCATTTCGAAAGAGGATATTTGCCACCAAGACAATGTAAAGACGCTGTTTCTTCAATTTACTTATCATAACTTTTTCTGTCGTTCTTGTAATATAATTATAAACAATGTGACGTCGTAAGACGGCGACGTCATTTCCCGCGTTACGTACATGTCCGCGCTAAATTGGTATTCACAACACATTTTATAAGATACGAATAAAACGATTCCAAAGCCAAGGTTGATAAGCTCGGTGTAATAAAATAAATATTAGATGTCAGTTTGCGTGACATTCAAATTGTCAACCCTCGAAAACAAGAATGTCACCCTCGGCTACGCCTCGGGGTGACATTCTGTTTCTCTGCCTTCTAATATTCATATAATGTTACATGACTAACATCACATATAGGCCCGAATAACATCACCAATCGGCCCGCATATTCGGCCCGGGTTTTAGTCGACACCTCAGTTCAAAAAAAGGAAGAATCGAAACGCTTCTAATGAAGTAATGGCAATTAACCGTAAAAAGTGAGTCGGTTCAAATTTGAAAAGTTATATAATCGAAATCAAATGGTCCATACTTTACGCTTCATCTCATGATAAAGATTTCAAAACAATCGACTGCAATGTGTAACCAGTGTTTGCGTTGCTAATCAAGGTCATTCATTATTTTGGAACAGTTTTTTCTCACTTCTTAGATTCAAACTCTGCATCCTGTTCAATGTTTATGTCGAAATTTGCTACTAAATCTGACATTCTGCTTTGTCTATTAGCCTACCTAAAATATATTTCAACTTGTTGCTACAGTGTCGTATTGCTTTGAAATAGCAGAATACAGAATTGGAGACCATTGTAGAATGGTATATAACAGCGTAGAACTTTATTAGAATACAAATAACAAATGGATTACATATCCAACTTTTTGTTGGGAATATTTATTCAGAATAATGGTTTGTTGCTTGCCATTTGATTTAAAAAAAAAAAATCCGCGTCAATAAACAAACTTTATATACAACTTAAATCAGCATCACGTGATCTGGCTCCTTTTTTTTTAAATAAATTTGTTCTTTTTTGTGGATACCAAATGGTTAGCAAAACATAAAAATAACATATATTATTTATTGTGTTTTTGCGTCTAAAAATTAAATTCTCCGCTATTTGTTTTGAGTAAGGAAAATAAAATAGTTTCGATACATGTATATAGAACAACTATTGAAATGAGTGACACACAGTTTGGATCCTGACCAGACGCTGTGTCACGCGCCGTCTAGTCAGGATCCAAACCGGTTGCAAATAATTATTGTACTTGGGACAAGGCAGTGAAAGCGGGTTAAATGACAGAAAACGCTCGGCAGGCAAACCAGGTCAACATGACAGCAGTTTGAAACATCTGAAGGTACATTTTGGTTAGCGCTTCTTATTCAAAGCTCCTTACTGTTTGCTTTTTGGACCAAAACCTTCAGACAATTAATTTGTTGTTCGTAGTTCGGGTTGCAATTTAGTAGATATAAAACTTCATTTCACATTTTATCTAACATTGTATTATGTGTATTTGTATGTATGACCATAAACCGTATAATTTAAGTCAAACAATGTTCTATGCTTTCTGTCAGGTTCATCTTGTGGGAATGAATCGTCTCGGCGATACGTTCTGGAGTACTGAATTTGATGCAACTGGGACAGGCTTTGACATGTCGTCATGGTTAATTGCAGGAAAATTCTTAGGGTCATCTGCTGTGCCTACGGATACCCCGGTCATTACAAAGAGGTAATTTTACCTACAGTGGAGAACACGTTATTCTTTCCCAATAAACGCTTTTATCTTTCATTTTACGTAGCTTTCTGAGTATTTATCTTTTTTCTGAGTGGAAAACAGATCGGACCTGATCAGACGCCGCACTACCCGACACTTTACATCAGAACCTTTTTTTTAACAGTTATGTTGAGTACGTCAATCAAACATGTCATAAAAACTCAACATTGATGAAGACAATCATTTAGCGGTATACTATTTTACAGTGGAGAATACATTATTCTTTCCCAATAAACGTGTATACACATGTACTTAAAGCAAACATTTCCATTGCAGTTTTAAGCCAGATCAGACGCCGGGTAGCCCGTCGTCTGATCAGGCTTCAAATTGTTTGCCACTCAGATTCCAATAAATTCTGAGAAATGTAAAAGAGTTGTAATTTTATTCGTTGTATTGCAATGTGTTTGCGTTTAGTGTTTCGTTTAAAATGGAAATAATAACGTATCCTCCACTTTACCGCTGGGAAATCTAATAGTTTGCAAGATCGAAGAAGCGCGACTATGAAACAGTGGAGACGACTTTATTATTTCCCAATAGATGCGATTAAGGTTATCCGACGTCTGATCAGGCTATAAACTGTTTCCACTTATATTGAATAAATAGGTAACTACAGGTAGTAAAAAAATGACCTTACGTTGTTGTTTTCTACATTTTAGTGTATTGCGTTTGCGTTTGATATGAGTTTAAATGGGGAAAGAATAACATCCTCTGTCATGCGTGCATTTCTGTAAATAAAAATATATTGAAAAAAAATTCAAGATAATAAGAAGCAATACATGTAGGCTTCCATTTTTTGGGGATATTATTGAGGTTACGAAATGCAGAGATGTCCGCATTGCTTTCAGAATTTTGTTGTTTATTGATTGTGGAATGACTAGAAACTGTAAAGTTTAATCTAAACCCCATAGCCTGCTTCTAGCTTTTGAAGATATTTAACTACTAAACGCATGTTGAAAGTTGAGCAGAATGCGCCTTAAGGCGCATTCTGCTTCACTTTCAGCCTGCTTTAAAATATTATCTGCTAGAATATGGAAAATATTTATTATGATTTTTTTTGTAACTGCATAAATTGGAACTATGTTCTTCATTAGAGGAATAAATGAAAGGGGTTAAAGGCGTATTTATGGGTTAATGGGTTAAATAAATAAAGAAATACGCCCGGCTGTATGTATGTCTGTCTGTCATTTTATGTTCTTGTTACAGCGATGATAATTACGCATTGCGGATCTCACCAGCAAGTGATACCGACAAAGCCTGGTTTGCAATTACTACTAACACCCTATATACATACCCGCCGCTTCCTTTGTTCTACGCTGCTAAGAAACCGGCGGTACCATTTGATTTTCCGGAAGTTAATAGCGGTAAGATTACGGCATATATGCATGAATACTTAACATTGTTTCCATCGCTTGCCAGTCGAGCGCGACGTGTTTGTATTTCAAAAAGTTTGGATCAAGGTCAGACAAAGGGTAACTGAATCCAGGATGTTTGAAATTCGGGTATTTTCAGGTTTCTTCAATTTAAAAGCGATGTAAATCTGAATTTGACCACAGAAGCAGGCAGTCGTTTCGAAGCAGACAATACTTCGGCAGGATAAAGATTAACCATTTTTGTGTCTTAGACAATTGTATCAAAGATTTGTCTCATAATGATTGTCTTCATTTGTTGATTATTGCCGTCAATATTCCAGTTAAATTTGTTGTTGTCATATTTAGTCCTATTAGTTTTGCCTGCGATTGCCGCTATTCTTATCGTTTCATAAATATGTATATCTATTATTATTAGTATTATCATTGTTATTTTTATAAATATTAACGTTATTAATTAAACTTGTTGTTATCATAAGTATTTCTGTTACATGTAGTTTTACCTGCTAGTGCCACTACAATTATCGTCTTATAAATATGTATGTCTATTATCATTATTATTTTAATTACTTCTTGTTATAATTATTTTTATTATTTGTTTTATTATTATAATCATTTCTGCTACTACTACCGTTCATATAATTATTTTCATCATCATAATCAACATCATTTTTCATCATTATTATTATTAACTATGCATTTATATTTATCTTCATTCATGACTGAATAGATAATGAGAGTTTCCTTTATCTGGAATATTGTTTATACGTTTGTAAGCGGCAGTTAGACCCGTGTTTTGTATGTTATAAGGAATATTGAATTACGTTGAATTGTTAAAGGGTCGTATGGATGTGTGGATGTAGATGGATCACAGTTTTCGGACTACACCGAGAAATATACTACGTCAACAGGCAACACTGTAGAAATGTGCGTAGATCAATGTACTGGCTTTAATGCAGCAATACTATTGGTAAGAATTACTTGTTTACATGTATACAGAAGTGGACAGCGAATTAATTTATTTGCACGCGTTAACGATTTCACTCTCAATGACGCCTTAAAGCGCGTTTGAAAACAGTTTTAGTCTTGATCAGACGCCGCGTAACGCGGCGTCTGATCAGGACCAAAACTGTTTATGAATTAAGTCATACAACCTTGAATCTAACTTTGAAACATGTCTTGCAAACAACAGTACTGAAGCAGATGACGACAATAAAACGGTGAAGGGGTAAACATCTCCCGAATAATTTGATCATGAAAGGGTTAATGGTGTCAATAAAACACTTCTATATTGAAAAGATTACCACTGACAGAATGATTCGATCTATATCCGACATCGAGTGACTCGATGTCTTACATAAGATCTAGATCTAGCATTCTTTCCCGTTCAAATGAAAAAGACACGCACAAGCATTGCAATAAAATGGAGGAATTTACTATATATATGAGCCGTGTCGTGACAAATTCTGCCTTATTGCATTGCAAACAGTGTAGATCAAGACCAACCGCCGCGTCTTTGTCGCTAAAACATAGCATTTCTAAAGGTGAACATTGTATTATCTACGGTAATTGGACAGTGTAGGCAAACTCAGATACAGAGCCTGTGATGACAATGGTGCTTGGTCTGTACAATGTTGAAATGCAATAAGGCAAATATCACAAACGTTTTAACATAATTTACATTGCAATTAGTTATTAGAATTGTTATCTTCCTTAAATGTGGATCAAGCGTATATGGGTTAATGTTCATAAAGAATTTGAGTCGAGTCTGAGATCGTAGTCCAAAATTTAATTGGTCACATTTTAGCTAAAGCTAAAATCTGACCAATCAAATGCTTGAGAACGATCTCAGACTTAATTCAAATTATTTTTAAACTTTTGACCTGTCGTCCCAGGTTTTGTCTCTGAACCAGACCGGAAACCATGATTAAAAAGCGTTAAGATGAGTCTGAGATCGTTCTTAACCCGTTTACGCCCAGTGGATTCTTCCATGTTTGATATTGGATTAGTCCATTTTTTATCAAAGGGATGCCTGGTCAAAATTTTCATTTTCAGTTTGTTTTATTTTGAATTCCTATCAGCAAACAGTGTATACACTGATCAGACGCCGCAATATGCGGCGTCTGATCAGAGTCTACACTTTTTGCCTATGTCCCATATATGGGATCGTGGGCACAAATGAGTTAAGCTCTTGATTGATTTGCCTAATCTAAAGTTTGAGGACTATCTCAGATTCATCATAAACGCCTTGTAACAATGTGACCTTGACCAAAGGTTGAGATTTAAACTGTTAAGTGTTAATTATTTTGTTTAATGTTTACGTCTATTTTTACGTTTATTTAGAGTGCAGTTAAGTGCTACTGTGGAAATTTCGTTAGCCTGACGCCAACCTTTGATTTCTTCTGCGTGCTTGATTGTCCTGGGGATAGCTCTCAAAAGTGCGGTGGACACTTCCCTAATTTAGCCAGCGTGTACCATATACAAGGTATGTTGTTTTCAATTCTACACACTTATTTCAGCCTTTCACTCTCAATGACGTGAAAAGGAGCGTTTGTAAATAGTTTGAATTCGAACCAAACGCCGTGGAAAATACTTTATTCAGTCCATTTCAAGTGTAAACGAACCGCAAATGCAGTGCCAATTTGTTTGTGAAAAATACACCTTCTTATTTGTAACTATTTATTTTAATCTGAGTGGCAAACAGTTTGGAGCCTGATCAGACACCGATATCTTGGCGTTTGATCTGGCTCCAAACTGTTTGTAATAGAAATACGAGTAATCATTTTAGCATAAACTCGTTTAATTGGACCGAATGACCTTTTCTCCACTATAAACACCATAGTCATCGTCAACAATATTATTGTTTTCATCGTCTAATATGAATTTTATTTTCTTCAAAATCGTCATCATCATAATCACCATCATCATCATCATCATTGAAATTTTCGCTATTCTTGTTGGCGTCATCGTCGTTTAAGAATTTGTATGTAATCCCATTCGCTGCCTTACCTCGAGTACAATAGTTATTTGCAAACACTTTTACCCTCATTTTAATCTTTCTTAAGTCAAAATACTGAACAATAACACTTAAGAAATTAAAGCTTAAGGCAATTGTTTAAACTTTATGACGTCATGGCAGTGAAGGGCTTAAACCTTTGTTAGCCAGAATATCGTCTACTTCAACGTTTGTCATATGTGTTTTCCTTTTATCAAAATCACATTTGATGCATTTTCACATAAAAGAGCAGACGAAAAGAGTATCAAACAGCTTTGGTCCTGATCAGGGGCTACATGATGTGACGTCTGATCTTGATTTTAACCCTTTCACTCTTAATGACGTATTAACTATTTCCTCCCTGAAACTTTAAATGGACAATTCCAGTTTCCATTTATGTCTAGTCCATTTCTGACTTTTAAGGGTTGTTTTTGTCAATGTTTGGAATTATAACAAACAGTGAAGACCCTGATCAGAGGGCTCCTTTCGGAGCCCTCTGATCTGGTCTTCACTGTTTGCATAGGGCAAGTGTACTAGTCACATGTACACTGTTTGAAAAGGACGCCTATATGCGGGACTAGGGTTCAAAGGGTTAAACCCCTTCCGTGCTAAACGCGACTTGGCGAAAATTTGCGAGCAGTTTGACACACATTTTTAACATTTCTACAGTCTAAAAAGTACAAAACACTGATTTGAAGTTTATTCGCAGACGACATATTTGAAGCAGACGACAATTCAGCATAATAAGGGTTCAGAATGGTAGGTTGGGAATGGGAACATTCAGAACGGTTCGGAAGAAATATATTTAGAAAAAATCGAGATACTGGTTAGATGCCATGAATAGTGTTTCTTTTGTGTTTACCGATCAGGGTTTGACATAAAACATGTTCCTATGTTGCACAGGTACTAGTAGCATTCCAGGGGAAATGGTTACAGCAGTCTACTACAATCAGTCACATACTTTAACTGGAACAAGCCTCGAGGTACGTGAGTACATTAAACCCCATCCACTACGACCACTAGATTGCGTTAACGATTAGGTGTTTAACCCATTACCCCATGAATACGCCTTTTTACGCCTTTAATATATTCCTCCATTAAAGGAAATAGTTCCAATTTTTACAGTCTTGAATCTGTCGTGGGAAAGTACTATTCTTTGATAATAAACGCATTATGCTTAAACTAGAGTGTCCATTTAACATAAAATTCCATTGCCTTTTTTAAAATTTATACTAAATTTCATATACCTTAGGTTATTAAAGTCCCATTGTTGTTTTTAGACCTTTTCTTAATGTCTGAAATACAATAACGGCTAATAATAATGTTTGAACATTCTTATGGGCCAAACTATTCTATGAAATGATAAGGACGGACCTAAATGACCAAAAAGGGCGATTTAAAATCATAACAAACCGAAAATAGAACGTCTGATATAAACATTACCACACGGCTTAGTATCACGTGATACAGCCGGATTCAACTTCACCGTGTGCAACCGTTATTTACCTTCGCCCGTCCATCCATCAGTCAGTTAGACTATCACACTTTTTTGTCCGCTCTCTAACTCGAATATTTTTTATCCGATCTTCAACAAAATTGCTGAAAATGTTCATTGATATAAAATCAAGGTTTAGTTTGATTACTACTAAAATCGCATAAGGTATTTTTTAGTTATTGCCTGTTTATTAATAAAAAATGACTGTTTCAGTCATTTTTGCACTC
Organism: Gari tellinella; assembly: GCA_922989275.2. NCBI lineage: Eukaryota > Metazoa > Mollusca > Bivalvia > Cardiida > Psammobiidae > Gari > Gari tellinella. The sequence continues at coordinate 79,894,410 of OV277867.1, read as the reverse complement.
TAAAACAAACAGCTTTTATCGGATATTCACCAAACATGCTAAATATTTATTCATATAAAAGTTATGTCTAGTTTGATTTTTACTGAAATCGCATGTGGCATACCTGAGTTTTTGCCCTTTATGTATTAGAAATAACTGTTTTCAGCACATTTTGCTCTCCAACACAAATACTTTTTTTTAATCTTCACCAAACTTGCTGAAAGTTTTCATTAATATAAAATCAAGGTTAGGTTTGAATCCTACTAAAATCGCTTGAGGCATGTTGGAGTAATAGCCCTTTAATTATTAAAAAATGGCTGTTTCAGCCTTTTTTGCTCTCTAACACAAAGAGTTTTCATCGGATCTTCACCAAACTTGCTGAAATGCTGTATTTATATAAAATCTAGGTCCAGTGTGATTATTACTAAAGTCCCAAAAGGATTATCTTAGTTATTGCCCTTTATGTATTAAAAATGACTGTTTCACCACTTTTTGCTCTCTAACACAAATACTTTTTTTCCTTGACCTAGATTTAATACCAATACACGTTGTCAGTAAGTTTGGTGAAGATCCAATAAAAAGTGTTTGTGTTAGAGAGCAGAAAATGCTGAAACAGTCATTTTTTAATTATTCAAGGACAATAACTCAGACATGCCTTATGCGATTTTGCTAGTTATTGAACCTGACCTAGATTCTATACTAATAAACATTTGTAGCAAGGTTGGTGAAGATCAAAAAAGAAGTGTTCTGCTTGAGAGGTGGGTGTATTGTTTGTGTTAACTTACGTTTCCTGCTTGAGTCTTTCGTATTTATTTGAGTTAGAGAGCGGACAAGGCTGAAACAGTCATTTTCAGCAAGCTCAAGGTATAGATCCTCCGTAATGTTTTAATCGCTTACCCATGGTGAATAATATGTACACGTTGTCTCTGGATCAAGTAGTGTTTAACCCTGTGCCCATTGATCGTAACATTACGGGAGTTTACAAACTGTTTGAATCTAGAAAGACGCCGCGTAACGCGGCTTCTCATCTGGATCCAAACTGTTTGACACTCGTCTTAAGGTTTGTTTAATTAAAAAATGCATAAATCTAAACTGAACAAATTTTGCAGACGACAATGTCAAAGCAGACGTCTGTGCAGCAGAATAAGGGTTAACAGGGTAATTCTCAGTGCTCCAGCTATACAATGTACACATGTAACCGGGAGTAATCTGAACTAATCTAACATTTTCTCACTCATTTCAGCACCGAATGCTATGGTGTTACTACTGATTAAACCGTCTCTTCGAGGCAATTTTAATGAGTATGACACCATTGGGTTTAAAAGCAGAAATAAAGATTTTAGTGTTTCGAAATACTTCCGTTATCTGGAGCCCTGTATTTACAGAGTTGTCCTTCTTTCCATTCACAAGGGAGGCTTTTTAATTTGTGCAGCACAAAAATATTATACATAAAATTTAAAAAGCGAATTTCTTAGATAAAGCCGGTTTTTGTGAAAGAATCACGTCCTACGTATTTCAAATGGGACCCCAAACAACCGTTTTATGCAGGTTTCTCAAAAACACAATGCGGCTTTAACAACTACAAAGGAACGAGAGCTTAAGATAAGGTGAATGTTTGAAAAACATATTAATGTTTGCGCTAAACCCTATGGTTTGCGTATTGAATGAGTGTCACGCAATAGGGTTAAGTGCATAAAGGGGACAGTTGAAGTTTACAGCCTCTGGTCTGGAGCCCTGAGTAAACGTTCTAAATGGGATAACCTGTTGATAAGAAAATGGCAAAAAGAGTAAAATTTGTTTTTTATGTTTTATTGTTTGTAAATCGCTTGTTGTGTTTCAGCTGGACTGGATGACCATAGTCGCATCTCCACCGGGCGATAGTTTGTTGGCAACTTCTTTATTAGTTGGATCGTCTACAACCACTACGTTCTCCATCTCCTACAGTGACTTGGAGTGTACTTTGGCAACACCTCAAACAACATACGTTTATCATGTCGGACCTCAACAGGCAAGATAGTTAACCCAATTATGCCCAGCGGATATTTCCATGTCAATGCATTGGATGTATACATTTTGTATTATCAAGGATGTCTGGTCAAAATGACTTTTTTAATCTTTGATAGAAATTCATGATAGCAAACAGTGCAGACTTAGATCAGATGCCACATTTTTCGGTGTCTTGATCTGATTCTGCACTGTTTGTCTATGTCCCTTTTATAATAGTTAGATACAAATTAGTTGATGCGAGTAATTCGAGTTGAATAGTTTTTAACGGCTAATTTATTCCTAGCAGTGTTCAGCGCGAATTGGCTCAAATGTACAAACAATTAAAAACATTGGCGTTTGGTTAGAATCTAAGCTGTGTATCACTGGAATTGTTTTCTAGATATATACTGCGAACTTTGATACTCGTACAAGGGTCCAGAAGGTAAAAGTGTGTAAGTTTCAACCATTTCGCTATGAGTGGAGCCAAAAGGCGCATTTGCAAACAATTTGAATCCTGATCAGTCGCCGCGGAACGCGGCGCCTGATCAAGATCCAAATTGTTTGACACTCGTTTCGAAATTCCGTCATACTGCCTGAAATCTAGCTTTGAAGCCATTTTGTAAACAAAAGAGAAGACAAAAATTGCGGTAAGGCGTAACTTCCTTAGGATTAAGTTATGCTGTGAAGGTGAAGAAAGAGTTTATCAATCAGCAAGGATATTCATTTGTTATAAATACAGATAAGACCTAAATCCAATAAAATTCGTGCTAGGACTTGTCCTATGCAAGCAGTATGGAACCAGATCAGGCACCTGGTGCTTGTATTATGATTATAATTAAAATGATTAGTTACTGCTGTCGCGTTGCATGACCACTGAAGGGGTTAATTTATTTATATATGTACATGTATATTACTTAATTCAAGCGAGTTGACAGCACCAATCAAATACTGCATATAGACAAATTTAAATGAGAAATGTATATTTTATATTGTCAACACCGCAAACAAAGTCAAACATTTGAATCCATTGAAGCCTAACGACAAGTTTACTCGTCTGGTACAAACAGTGTTCCCATGAAAAGTAGTTTTGTCCAGTGTAAACAGTGAAAATACTGAGTAGAGCGGTTTGTACATTGTATGATGCCCTCTGGTCAGAGTCTGCACTGTGTGTAGATTTGAAGTACAGTGCTCCCTCTCTACAACGGCTCTCCTAACAACGAATCCCTCCTTACAACGACCCTGCCCGCTGTTCCCCTATCAAGACATTTATGTCTAACCTTTTCATGACTGCAATACCCTTAAGCTAACATTTGTTGTCTGCTGTTTTTCTCAAAGTTACATATAGGTAGATATTTTGATAGAATAAAATATAATGACGAGTGACAAACAGCTTGAATCTAGATCAGACGCCGTAACGCGTAACGAACGCGTAACGCGGCGTCTGATCTAGATTGAAGCTGTTTGCGAATGTAAACACAATTCCATCCCTATAACGACTACCTCCGAACAACGCACACACTTTCTGTCTCCCAATGGGTGTCGTTGTAGAGAAGAAGCGCTGTAAATCATAAGAAGAACTATATTCCTGAGAAGACCGTTTATTTAAAGTTTAAGATGTCATTTGGAAGGCTTAGATACTCGTATGTCGTATTTTATATGTTAAAACAATGTCTATTACAAACATTTGGAGCCAGATCAGATGCCGGGTAACCCGGTGTGTGATCATGCTGCATACTGTTTGCAATATAGATGATTAACTTCTAAAGATTGATATTTCTACATTTTATTGTTATGCGTTTGCCATAATCGGGGGGAAAATAACACTTTCTCCACTGTACTGATGAGGTCGATGCATGTACATCGTTCTTGTTATCATAAACTACATGTTGGGCATTTCATAAATCGTTTTTCTCTAATATTTATATTTGCATTCGGTTGTACTACATTGTAAAATTCATTGTAAATAGTTTAGATAGATCAGACCCCGGACATCTCGACGTCTGATTGTGCTTCAAACTGTTAACAGTGTAGCACATGTATACCCGGATATTGCAATAAACTCTCCCTGTATATGCATGTACTTGCTGGAAGATTCCATTGTAAATAATACAAGAGTGATCTGAAGAAACAGTACATAGTCTTTATCAATACAGCGAAAATTTTCATATGATATAGCAAACGGTGCAGACCCTGGTGAGACACTGTCCACTTTAGTATAAACTAGGCTTAAATGGGGAAAATATATTTCATTACCTTATATATGTTTTATCAGGTTCTACACTGTTTGCCAATTCCCGCTTTAGTAGACACGAGGTTTAAATGGGACAAATATATTTCATTACCACATATATGTAGAAAACATGGAACTGGGGTTAGGTCACAAGTTTTGACATTAGATCTGAACCTTTCCCTAAACTGTTTGAAACGCACACCAGAATAGATATTTCATTTATTGATGTGTTCATATAACTAATGTAGTTTTAATGTCGTTTTATTTCGCTAACACGAGCTGTAATAAATCAAAACGGCCAACAAAGTGGTATCAGTTTATTCAACAGACTCAAGGGACTATGTTACCAACGGATACACTGATTAACATCTGCCCAGTCTTACATCGGGAACATTTTTAACTATTAAACTTATGGTTAACTGCAAATAGTTTGGATCCAGATCAGACACCGCGTCACGCGGCGTCTGTTCAGGATCAAAACTGTGGTATTTTTGACAATCGTTAAGATATTACTTCATTCTATTAACTTACAGTGTACATTTGAGAAATGTAAGCAGGTGACAATTGTTTAAATAAGATGACGTCATATCAGTTAAACTTTTTACCCCGTCGGTACAAAGCTCGACAGCGCTTATCAGAAATTCAACATGTATAGAGCTCAGTGATGTTAGTCACAGTGACTATGTCACTAGGCCAAGGAGGTCCCCATACAGTATATTAAGTAGCCTATCCAAATGGTCATAAATGGAATGGACTATAGTTCAGTAGAAAGTGGAACTATCTATGAAAGGTTTTAGCATGTATTGGTGGCTTATAAACGCCACAAATAAAGCATTTGTACAATTCAAAGCTTCCTGCTTACGTCCATTTTGCTTTAAGCTGCAGTCAACCGTAAAGAGGAATAAACTCAGTCACTGGTGAATTTTTAAATGGACATTTTCAGTTTTTAATAGAGTCGGTCCATTTTTTACCATTGAGGGTTGCTTTTTAAAATGTATTCCAAAATAACAGACAGTACAGATGTTCATCATCCGGCTCCTTTATGGGCAATCTGATCTTGGTCTACACTGTTTATCAATTAATCATTTAGATACAGTAGAGAAGAAATTATTCTTCTTCCTTTATACTAAACAAGAATGAAATGCATTAAAGTAGGAATTACATGTATGTTGTTAGAGCTTTTAGTGATAACTTTTGATCTGAATAGTCAATAGCTTGGAAGCAAATTGTTTACAAAGGAAACAACTACTTTACATGTTCCACAAACGCGTATACTGGGAAAGATAAATGCCTTCCCTACTAAAGGAGTACCAATAAATTTCACCCGTTTCCCCATAAATACGCCTTTTATGCCTTACATTCATTCTTCCCAAGACTGAAAAAATAGTTTCATTTTTACAGTCATGAATATGTATAATTAATTGTTTGTTGATATTGTTTATATTCTAGCAGATGGTAGCTTTAAGCAGGCTAAAAGGGGAGCAGAATATGTCTTAATTAATACGCATTCTGCTTTACTTTCAGCCAGCTTTAAGTGGTCACCTATCTTTAAAACTAGAAACAGGATATGGGGTAATGTGTTAGCTGTACACGTGATAAATTATCTACTTTCAGACGTTTCCCACCGGAGCCGAGTTGAGCGTTGGAATTATCAGTTTTAGATGCATAACTTTTACATTTGATGTAGTTTTGCCAAGTGCAATGATTACAATAACAGGGCCTATAGGTAAGCAAACATACGTGTAATTAATGTTTTCGAATAATCAAAAATGTGTTATATATTTAAAATACAGTTGAAACTCGCTACTTCGAACTCACATTTGTTCGAACATACCCGTATTGCAAAGTAAAAACGTGGCTTAGCCACGTTTTAATTTTGCAATACGGGTATGTTCGACATAGTCGAGATTGACTTATCAACATTCAGCTTATGAAATACTGGTACGATCGATTTAAGCGAGTTCGAGGTTTTGAGTTTCGACTGTTTATAGTAGTAACTTGTGTTCTACTTGTCTTTCATTACAAATTATTCAAATTTCGTTTGATGCATGTCAAATTATGACGAATATGTCGTCGACAGTGGACTGTAAATGAGGAGCATGAACCTTAGAATAAAGGAAATTTCTGTTTTAAATATTGCCTGTATTCATTTGTATTAAAATAACTTTTCATCTTTTAATTAAGGAATACATGTAATTCGAAAAAACCTGGTCACACTTTTGTATGAAACCGCTTCGCGGTTTTATACAGTGTGACCAGGTTTTTTTTCATACCTCCATGAATACAATAAATATTCCGAATTATTCCTTATAATTCAATATCACTTCTGAATTTAAGAAAGTAGTTAAAGAAGAGAATCTGACGCAATTGTTCTTTTTTAACGCTTTTAAAACGTAGGTTGTTGTCCCTCCGCCATATATATTTTCCGCCAAAACGCGACGTTGTTATGTAGTAACATCGACGTCAATGACGTCATTTGGCATCCTGCTTCATGCAGCGATTGTGAAGAGCAGTTGGACTAAGGGAAAGTAGTCTTGACAAGGCGTGGCCTGAATTTTATTTTTTTCATGGAGTTATGAAACAAAAATTACAGCCAATCACAGCTATCCAAATGTAATGAAAACAAACAATATTAAATTATTTGGCGATGTTATTTGTCCTATTGCCAGATAGATCCTGTTTATTTTCTTACATCCTTTTATGAACTATTGTCGAAACTCACGTATATAAAAGGTAGAGTAAAACGTCTTAACCGAAGGCTTATTGTATTTAAAAAGAAAGGTGACAACTTAAATCAACGTGGCAGTTTATCTTGCTTTAAGCAGTGATTAAATTATAGTTAGAGCATATCAAGCAAACTCTTAGTGGTTAAGAAGGGCGGAGAGAGCGGACCACTTCTTCACCACTTAGATTTAACTTAATATGTTCTAACTAATTTATAATATAACCTGTACTTTGATTGACCAAGGATAAATCGTTCACACGTTTCAAGTAAACATACCTCGCGTATTTAGAGTGCAAGATCGCCAAATATGGCAGTGTTTACAACTAGTTTCTAGGAGACGTGCTATTATAGCGTGCAGACACCACAAGACGTCGAAAAATATCAACATTCTTAATGATTAAGTGCCGTACTTAATGGGGTGCAAAAACAGTGTGAATGGTAACAAATGTAGGTTATATTCTAACATAATTTAGTAGTCGTAATAAAGAAGTTTTACCGCATATACTCGTCAGACAATGTGGCAACCAGTGGGTACAATAACAAAGACATACTTACAATGAGATATATTTAGGAATACTTGTTTAAGATTACACTTGGTGTTGTGATTCGTTGTATTTGTTGCTTTAATTACAAAATTATATTCATTGTAGTCGTGTACATTTATTTAACCAATAAATATAAATGTTTTTTCTCTCTCACTTTCACTCTCTCTCTCTCTCTCACTCACTCTCTCTTTCTCTCTCTCTCTCTCTCTCTCTCTCTCTCTCTCTCTCTCTCTCTCTCTCTCTCTCATAAACTCCGTCATAGGTAGAGTAGAAATGGCGTTAGTACGTACCGTTTTTAAAATGCCCGAACGAAACGCAACCACAATAATGAAACCATGTCAAATACACGTCGGGGCAATTTCTTTGTTGTGTTTATGGTACATCTATATGTTATATATTTTGCATCTGATCTGGTTCGGTTTGCAATGGACAGTATTGTTTTAGGTGGGTTTTTTTAAAATAGGTTATCAAGACTGTGTGCATATTAGTTCTGAATGTTCTTGTGATAATGTTGCAGACTCCCAGATTCATATACAAGTACCAGTGGTTGCAGTTCAAGCCACGAGGACAGTACCAGGTAAGCAGATACCAGCAATAACTTATTATCATATAAAGGCTGGTCCATTTTCAACTATTAAGGGTTGTTGTTATAATATTTTACAAAATATCAAACATTGAAGACACTGATCAGAGGCCTCCTGTAGGAGCCCTTTGATCAGGGACTTCGCTGTTTGCATAGGACAAGAGGACTCTTTACAGGTACACCATTGGTACAAGACGCATATATGCGTCACTAGGGCTCAATGAGTTTATGGACAATGCCAGTTTCCAATTAGATCCGGTCCATTTATAACTGTTTTGGTTCGATTTTTGACATATTTAAAATGTCCAGCAGCACATTACCTGGGCAGTAGTGCTCTGATCTTGGTCGACACTGTTTGTATAGGATAGCTGTACTTTCCACATCGATACCTTTATTAAGTGACAAGAATACTCGCCGCTAGGTTACTTTAAGTGACGAATTTGTTATACCCTTCGTTTACATGAAAATAAACTGTTGGAAAAAACATGATGCAGTTTTGGAAATATATACAAAGTATTTTAGTCCGATTAACAAACAGAATTAAGCCTGGTTCACAAGTATTTGCAGTATTTTGATAAAAAATCTAGATCTACCATACTTATTGATGATTGATTTATAATTAATTATTAATTGCTACTGACCGTACCAAGGCGGGCTCCTATGTTCACTTTGATTTATGTGTTTGTCTTGCGTGTTGTTTTCTATGTAGTGTGTAGATGAAAGAATTGTATTGCGCGTGTGTGTGCGTGTGTGTGTTTGTTATGGTATGACAGTGTTGTTCTGCTTGAGAGGTGGGTGTATTGTTTGTATTGCGTTTCCTGCTTGAGTCTTTCGTTTTTATTTGACACATTTGAATTTTGTTTTAATATCTACCATATACTTTTAGTATACACATACTGATAAGGATCCGAACTTTTTTCAAAGTCGCCTTTTGACGACGTTGGCAGTGACAGGGTTCAGATTATTTAGGATGAACATAAAACTTTTACAATAAAAGACGATTATTGCAATAACGAACGTTTTCCTCACAGTAATGGTGGTTGTAATAGTAATTATAAACTCCTGTTCAATGTTTATAGGCCTGGATTTTGTCAATAGTAAAACAAGACCAAAAATACTTATATAGCCATTAGATTTAATAGTGCTGTTTAAAAATGAAATAACGTCATTTGACACCGTGTTTAAAAACAATCAGGCAGCTTTCCGGTTTACTTCCATAATGTGTGAAGCCTATATTAGTTTAATGCACCGAACTTAATTCGGTGACGAACAATCATTACTGTAACAAGTTTTAATCTAAATAAATCATTGTGTCTTACTTGTAACAATTGAAAATATGTATTATCTTCAGTCACATCCTGAGAAAATCAGACTTAGTGCACTGTACGAATTATGTGAAGACTGTGTAGCGTCGTCATTTCAGGGACTGCAAAAACTGCCAAACAATGTCAAATGATAGTGCCAAACACGGTGGTGTAGATGTTTGTTAGTGTCAAACGGTGTAGGTCCTGAACAAGCGCCGCATCATTGACATGATGGCAGGCCTGGATCTACACTGCTTGTAGTTTTTTCTTATGGCATGATTCACATATGTATGAATGGTCATACATTGCGCTCGCTAGATATAGCAGAATCGCTCGACAGTGTATACTTCGTTAGCTTCCTGCATTTAAACGACACTGAGCGAAACTAAATGCAATGTAAAAAATAAATATTCTTCCAAATGGAGAGCAAACAATTCGACCTTGGTGAGACTCAAGTTATTCGGCGCCTCATGTGGTTCCAAACTGATTGCATATAGCCACTGTTTGAATACAAATGCTTTGACAGCTGCCATGTTAAATATTTTTGGTTTTGGCTATGTGTTTATTTGTATATTGAAATAAGCTGGACTGAAAGTTAAGTTCAATATAGATAACTGAATGGTGATTTCAATATTAAACTTCAGATACAACTACAACAACAACCACGTCAACAACGACAACAACACCAACGACAACATCAACTACAACAACAACGACACCAACAACCACTTCAACTACAACAACAACAACACCAACAACCACTTCAACAACGACAACGACACCAACAACCACTTCAACTACAACTACAACAACACCAACAACCACTTCAACAACGACACCAACAACTACTTCAACAACTACAACTACTCCAACAACAACATCAACCACAACAACAACGCCAACTACAACAACACCAACAACAACATCTACTACAACAACAACACCAACAACAACATCTACGTCTACATCAACAACATCTACGAGTACTTCCACAACAACAACGCCAACGTCTACTTCTACAACACCATCCTCAACTTCAACGACGTCGACATCAACTTCTTCAACCACATCATCAACGACTTCGACATCGTCTACATCATCTACAAGTACTCAAACTACACCTACTTCGACCTCAGTGTCAACTAGTGCATCTACACCTTCGACAACTACGGCGTTATCAACAACAACAGTTCAAACATCAACAACAGAACCAAAACGGTGCTTTTGCCCATGCACCAACTCCAGCCAGCTTTTAAATATGACTGCGGATGAACTTAGAGTAAGAATTGCATATATTGCTTAAACTGCCCAGGTGTCGATAACTGTAAATTCGATATTGCAGACAAACTCTACAATGTTAAAACAAACAGTGTAAATTCTCCCCAGACAGCTCCTTAGCAGACCTCTGATCAGGAGCTTCACTGTTTGCAAAGGATTTATTATCTAGGTTCACTCATGTCTTGTAATTTTCTTCTGGGAAATTATTATCCATGTTTTAAAGAGTAATTCCTATGTTCTGAAAGATAACTTCTTTAATCAGGCATGAAGTGAAAGTAAAGCTTTAAACAAGTATGACTGCTGGAACTCCATAACAAGTGGCAACCAAGCGTCTTATCAGGATCAAACTGTTTGTAAATGATATCTATAACGTTGATTTAACTTTTGCTCAAATGTTCAAGTCTGTACAAGTTCATGCTTATTGGTTTTGCTAGGGAGAATATCAGAGATTTTCAGGTAATATAATACACTGTATGCATGTGGAGTTTGGAGGTAGATAAAACCATAGGTATTTGTTGAGTTATATATGTACCTGCCCTAGGCTCTAGATAAGGGGAGTATTTCAAAAACTAAAATCTTTCTTTTTTACTTTATGGCGTCATTAAGAGTGAAAGGGTTAAAATCTTTTCTATCCTCTTGACTGTTGTTGTTGTTGCAACACCGATTCGCCTTATAAGTCCATGGTCTAGCTAAGAGTCATTGTGCTGCTTATTTACACAAGCTTATTAACCTGACTATTCATTTTCTTAGTGACAAACAGTTTGGAGCCTGATCAGATGCCGGGTGACCCGGCGTCTGATCTAGCTCCAAACGGTTTGCAATGAACATAATAGCTTTAGCGTAAACGCGTTTATTGGGAAAGAATAACGTCTTCTCCTCTGTAACATACACACATATAATATATTGTGATGACTTCAATGTTTTTCAGGCAAAGGTATTAAGCATACAAAAGAAACTAGCCCTCAATGTGTCGTCACTTTCTGCTACGATTCGAAAACTTACAAGCGCCGAGGACAATAGAGCTTCATCTGTTAGCATAGGCTTCGTCGGCGTCAGTATACTTGTTAGTGTGATTGGGACTCTCATTCTCATAGATGCAACTACGATTTTCAGACATTTGTTGCAGCTGAAAGACAATGTAAAATCATGGCTTTGTCAGCAAGACGTTGCTCCCAGTTAGTTGATTTCAAACCCGAACTTATGTATATATATGAGCCGTGCCAAGAGAAAACCTGCCTTATTGTATTTTAAACAGTGTAGATCAAGGCCAATCTGGTCTTGAACTACACTGTAAGACGCACATGCATCTAAAGTATTTTATGTAGCTGTTTTATACGGTAGTTGGCAATGTAGACCAAAATCAGACGCAGAGCCTGGGATGACAATGGTGCTTGGTCTGTACAATGTTTCAAAGCCATAAGGCAGGTTTAGTCATGGCAAGGCTCGATAATAAATGTTGCAAATTGTGTTAACTCACTGACCCCTAGTGCTGCGTGTTCACGTCTTTTACAGTGCATAATTGGTATATGAAAACAGTGTGGAACCAGATCAGTGTATTCCTATATGTACCCTCTGATAAGGGTTTGTATTGTTTGTTCTTTTGCAATACATACGTTGTAAATACATGTATCAAACCATAAGTAGTCAAAAATAGGCTAGCCTTGTTTGGACATTGGGATTGTCCAAAATGTTCAGGGGTCAGTAAGTGAAGCGCTCACATTCTGATGAAACATACGCCATGGAGATGCCGTCGTTCCTCTCCGTTGACACGAAACTAAACGCAAACGCCATGCAACATAACGGTAAAGAAATGAATGGTGATTGCACAATGATTACGATACGTTTTAATCCGAGTGGATTTACAAGACTTAGTGCCGGGGACAATAGAGCTTTATCTGTTAGTATAGGCTTCATCGGCGTCAGTATACTTGTTAGTGTGATTGTGACTCTCATTCTTATGGATGCAACTTAAAGACAATGTAAAAGCATGGTTTTGTCAGCAAGACGTTGCTCCCAGTTAGTTGATTTCAAACCTGGAACTTATGAATGTATATAAGTTGTGCCAAGAGAAAACCTGCCTTATTGTATTTCAGACAGTGTAGATCAGGGCCAGTCTGGTCTTGATCTACACTATTTGATGCCCACATGCATCTAAAGCATTTCATATATCTGTATTATACGGTTGTTGGCAACGTAGACCAAAATTAGACGCAGAGCCTGGGATGATAATGGTGCTTGGTCTGTACAAGAGTTGCAATGCCATAAGGCAGGTTTTGTCATGGCATGGCTCAGTGTAAATGTTGCAAATTATGTTAACTCACTGACCCCTAGTGCCGCGTTTTCACGTCTTTTACAGTGCATATGTGACGAGTATAATTGCTTACATGTATATGAAAACAGTATAGAACCAGTTCAGTGTATTCCTATATGTACCCTCTGATCAGGGCCTGTATTTTTTCTTCTTTTGCAATACGTTGTAAATACCAAACCATTAATTGGTAAAAAATAGGCTAGACTTGTTTGGACATAGGGATTGTCTAAATATGCTGAGGGGTCAGTAAGTTAAGCGGTCCCATTCTGATGAAGCATACACCATGGCGATGACGTCATTCCTCCCCGTTGAAACATAACTAAACGCAAACCCCATGCAACGGTGAACTTATTAATGGTGGCTGCAAAATGATTACGATAGGTTTTAATCCGAGTGGCAACCAGTTTGGAGCCTGATCAGACGCCTAGTTATCCAACATCTGATCTGGATCTAATTTGTTTGCGATGTACATATTATAAGATATGTTTTAGTATGAACGTGTTTATTGGGCAATATTAATTAACGGTTTCTCCACTATAGCAATGCTTGTGTGATTTTTCTCATGGGAGAATGACAATTAGTTGCAGGACAAAGGTAAAGGTATTTTTACATTTGTCTTGCAGTGCGTAAACATTAAAAACAGATATCCTGGAAAGGCATATATTTCCATATTTTGACCCCCTTGGCAGGTTTTGCCAGATAAATTTTTCAGCCGGATCAGACTTAGGGTAACGGTTAAACCCGACGTCTTACCACTCTAAACTGTTTGCAACTCTGATGATAATAAATTGTTGCTATTACTTGTCATATTCATAATAAAAAGTATATATAATATAAAGAGTTTGCATTCAGTTCGAAAGGAAAATAATTGCGGTGTTCTCCACTGTAACCACGTCTGATTGTATACATGTACAGTGGTAAATACGCTATTCCTACCCACTTTACGCGTTTTACGCGTTTCTTAAGCGTTGCTTACGCGTTTATTATCCGTTTCGTTAAACGCGTTTCCTAGGCGTTTCTTTACGCGTTTAAAAGAGCCCCGAGGCCGGTCTTATCCTACTTAAGAATTTAGACGCCAACTTACTTCGCATATAATCCAGAGCAATGCTTGTATCCTGATCAGATATCAAATTACAAAGTGTCTGCTTTCCATAAATGTTTGGATCCAGATCAGATGCTGAGTTACTATGAACATGCGAAATTCAAAATAGCACGTGTGACATGCATGTTAGTTACATGTACACACATCACAGGGCAGGCCGCTAAGAGTGTTGCGTAACAAACCGGATATGGGGTAATAAAACTGCGGCTTATCAAAGTAAGTATCCTAATCTGGGTTGATTGAAATATCAACCAAATAAACCAAACCATATCTGCGAGTATGTGTCAGTTATTATACATCAAAGTAAAAAAATATCTGTATAGTTTGAATACGGATGAGACTCCGGCAACTCGGCATCTTATCTAGATCCAAACTGTAAAAGTGAAATTAAAAACGTATGCTTCATTCTTAGCTGTAAAACATAAGAACCGAACTACACGGCGTCCCATCTACATCCAATCGCTAGTGTTAAACTATTATGAAAAGTAATTGGGCTAAATCAAAGCTGTCAGTTTGGATCCTGATGCTTTGCCAGGCGTCTGATCTGGATTCAAACCGTTTGCATAGAAATCAACATGGAATCAATTATTCTAATAAATATCAAACAGAAAGAATCTCGTTGAGACGCCGAATTGTCTGAATTTATATAAGTTCTATAACCGAAACCAGTTTATATCCTGGTAAGAGGCGACTCATCTACAGAAAATGTTTGTCAAAAATCGCATTACAAAATGAGTTTTATTGAGAAAATACATTTCTATAGGCCAATAAGATCCGCGTGAAACGGAAAAACTGACGCACCAATCGCAACATCTCATGTATAATCGTTTACTAGCACGTTTAAACGCCTTAAAATCGTATGGCGTTAACCCATTCGTTAACCGTTCACTATGCGTTTCTTACGCATAGATTAACGCGTAAATTGGTAGGAATAGCGTACTTCCCACTGTATGTACTAAAGCATAAAGATAATCCATGGTTATAAAGCGTTTGAGATGAGTCTAAGATCGTTCTCAATCTTTGATTGGTCATATTTGAACAGACCGCTCAGATCTGTGATGAGTTCAGTAAAGAAATCGATAGCTGTCGATGACAATCGATTGCGAGTGGGCTACCGGTCTGAAATACAGTGGAGAAGACGTAATTATTTCGTTCAAACACAAACGCATTGCAATATAGAGAGTGACAAGCTTTTGACAATTCCGACTACCAGTATCAATTTAAGTGGCAAACAGTTTGGAGCCTGATCAGACGCCGGGTTACCCGGCGTCTGATCTGGCTCCAAACTGTTTGCAATGAAAATAAATTATAGTTTAAGCGTAACCAAGGTTATTTTGAAAGAAACTGTTTTCTCTACTGTACTCTATATGTGATATGTTAAGTGTACTTTGGATGTAACAACGAAAGTGTAACAGGGTTTATAAAATACAGTCAAATTTCAATATCTCGAACTCGGTTAAGTCGACATACTCGTTTTTCAAATCTAAAACACGGCTAAGCCGCGTTTTAAATTTGAAACACGTGTATGTTCGCCTAAACCGAGTTTGAAATAATGCAATACATGTTTCGAAATATCAGATAGTACGGGTTCGATTTATCGAAGTTCGACTGTATGTACATGTATTTGTACTTAATGTTTACTGGCATACTTGCTGGAACACTGTTCTATTTGTATAAAGTTTTATGAAGTTTAATGTTTCTAGTTAGCCTAATCAGTAAGAATGTGTGCTAGACCATGCAGCAGAAATGAGACTCCAATAACTAAGCACAGCAAATTGAATACGTGACAAATACAGATGAGAATACGTTATATTCATTCCCATTGAACTGCAAACGCAAAACAATAAAATGTTAAAATGACAATGTCGGACAATGTTGACCACTCATTTTGATTCGAGTGAGAAAAAGGTTTGATCCTGATCAGACACCGGGTTACCCAGTTTCTAATCTGGTTCCAACTGTTTGCAATGCAAAAAAACTGTATAAGCATAAATGTGTTTATTGAAAAAGACTGACGTCTTTTCCACTGTAATACTTTTGTCAGGCTAGTAGATAGTATATAAACATGTAATGGCCTAACTTGCACTGGCCATGGTATACTTTAAGCTGCCAGACTCTCAATTAAGAAGTGTTTGTTCAAATTTAGATAAAATCGTTTACTTTTACACGGTTCTTGTTATTTCAACATCATTTACCATTTTGTGTTACGAAAGTTGTCAGAGAGACAACAAAGCTACAGTGGAGAATCTGTTATTCTTTCCCGTTTAAACGCAAACGTAGGCAAACGCAAAACACTAAAACGTAGAAAAATACAACTTTTGGACAATTCTGATAATTCATGTTTATCTTGGTGGCAAACAGTTTGGAGCCTGATCAGACGCCGGGTTACCCGGCGTCTGATCCGGCTCCAAACTGTTTGCACTGCAAATAATAGTTTTAGCGTAAACGCGTTTATTGGGAAAGAATAACACATTCTCCACTGTACGAAAGTTGTCAGAGAGACAACAAAGCTAACCATCCGAACATTTAGAAACTTAAAGGCAGACTCAGGTCATGGTCACAGAGTTCAACCTTTTGCGTGCATGTAAAGGTATTGTCCATAAAGAAATGAAACACAAATATGAAAGTAATACCTTAAGGGTCGTAGAAGTTTTAAGTATTTTTCGAAATTTAAACGCAGATTTCTAAACCTAAATGCGGTCCCTAAGAAGTAAATACATTGGGTCAAACTTTTTGCAAGGACATGGGTCGTCCATGTACACGTGCAAACCGAATATGAAAGGAATATCTCAATGAACATAGGAGTTATAGGCATTTTGAGAAACCTAAACGCAGGTTTCGAATCCTTAACACGGACCCTGACTTCAAAGGCAATGTCACAGGGGTCAAAATATGTACATGCATAGAAAGGTCTTGTTCATATACACATGCACACCAAAAGGTAATACCTCAAGGGACATATGAATTATAAGTACTTCTCGAAACCTAAACGCAGATTTCGAACCAAAACATTGGTTCTTAGTTCAAGTTCGAGTTCACTGTGCTCAAAATGTGTGTATGTTGGAAAGGGCTTGTTCATATACACATGCATGCCTAATATGAAAGGAATATCTCTACGAGCATAGGAGTTATAGGTATTTTCAAAACCTAAACACAGATTTCGAAACATTAACACGGGACCTAAGTTCAAGGTCAAAGGGCTAATTTTGTTTGTAGGCATAAAAAGGTATTGTCCATATACACATGCATGCCATATATGAAAGGAATATCTAAATGAACAAAACCTAAACACAGATTCCAATACCTAAACGCGGGCCATACGTTCAAGTAAGGTCACAGGGTTGATTTTTTATATTCACTGAATAGGTCTTGTCCATATACACATGCATGCCAAATAATATGAAATAAGGCATGGCCTTCAATGGGGTTTACCCACGATCGTTTTTAAAATCTGGAAACAGAATTAAAGAAATTGATCTCTAATATTTGTATATGAGTCAATATCTTTTTATGTAACAAAATCATGTCCTTGTAAATTTTTGAAAGATCATACTCGGACAAGGGATAATTGTCATCTTAAACTAATACTTACGTGTTTATATTCACATTTTATCAAAAAAAGTGCAAGAGATATGCAGAATCGTTTAATTATTTGACATTGAAACAGCTGAAAAGTCAGTTTTGCAGTGTCCCTAAAGTAGTTATTTTGATTTAATCAATAGACTTTCTATGAAATATCTGAAATATTTCAGTAGTGTGCCAATATAGGTAACTTTAACTATATCTGACTTCATATAAACCATAAAATTGTGGGAATTCCTCAGTTTAAATACTTTTTTTCATTGTTAATCACTGTACCTGGAATCCTGTTCAGTGATGTAACAATTGCCAATTATAGTTAAGTACAGAGTTGCTTTCCTTAGGTATTTATAGCAAAACATCTCCATTTTGAAAAGTGAACATTGAGGCAACAATGGCAGAAAGAATTTGTAAGATCGTGATTTGAAATAAGGAATCACTGACCATTTTAGTACTGAGGCTGGTACCATACATTTTGAACACTTCCTTGATGTAACGATGTATTATTCTGCCTTTGACTGCAATAATCATTATTCTCTTTTTGCACAAAATGTATGCATTTGAGATATGATAAATTGTGTCATAAGGTTCCAGTATTTAGTGTAAATTAGTATGGTTAGAATGTCATTTAGGTGAAATACATCCTTGATGTAACAGTGAAATTGTTACATAAAGGACCAGAAACCGTTATTTCAAGGAAACCAGAGACCAAAAATTAATAAAAGAAAATATTTTTCAAGTAAACGGGTATTTTACATTGAAATGAATACTTTTTATAAGGGGCAGCATGTGATGAAAGAAAAAAAGCTGCTTTTGCTTACTAGTATTAGTCACCGGACAAATCCTGTTAAACGTATGTTACATCAAGGAGGTGTTTCGTTACATGAAGGAAAACAGCTGTAAGATATTAATAAAATAGGAAAACTTTATACAGAATTTTAAAATTCACTTTTTGAAGTTGGTAGACATTATTTCAACAGTTATTATTATGGAAATCATTACATATTCTTCCTAAAACTTTGCTATTTTCCTTAGCTGTTACATCAAGGAAATATATATTGTTACATAAAGGAAAGTTACAATGTTACATAAAGGAAAACAAATTGCAAAACAGTTCAATATTTTCATTTTTATGTTGGATTAGTAAATACCTAAACTTTTCCATTTATTTTTTACAAGAAACTAAACATATGGCATACATTTTGTATTGTAAGCCTTTATTTCAGAGCCTAATTTGTGTTACATCAAAGAATTAATATATCTATATATTTTCTGTAACACATTTATACTATTTGTTGCTTCTTATAAGCTACAGTAACCCCAAGTCTTTAAAAATAAGTGCAAACTAGACAGGAAATCCTGATTCATGTATTCTGCTCATTGTTGGATATATCATGCATCCGTTTTCATTTAGAAATTGGCAAATCAAGTACACACTGATATTGTAATCCTCGCTGTTACAATATAAATTCAGTGATGTAACAGGAATGTAAAATTATAGTTGCATAGGTATTTTAGTTCCCGAAATGAATGTCATAGTAAAGCATTTATACTTGAAGAGACTACATGTATACTAAGTTGGCATTCAAACTCTTCTTTAAGGTTTATGAATCAGAAGAGTCATTTATTTCCTTAATGTAACATAGTTGCTTCTTTACTGTAACAGCCTGTCGCTAATAATATGGAATAACTTTCAAATAACCCTAGTTTTGATACTAAGTAAGCAATGGCTAATCAGTGTAATAAAATGTTTAATTGTTTTATTTACAGTTTGTTAATGTTTATCAAACTTTTGACGTTTGATATATCTTTGTATTTTCCTTAATGTAACATTGCTGTAGCTGCAGATTCCTTGATGTAACCATCTTCTTTTTAACAAATAAAATTCACAGGCAATGGCAGTTTGGTGTAACTTTTGCTCTAAATGATTGTATTTATTATACTACAGCATGGAATATCAGAGGAATCATGTTCAAGTTCTGAATGTTTTGTCAGTGTGAAAACAAAATGTCAATTATGACAGTTTTTTAGGCGCAAACCGTACATGATCGGAAAATAAAATCAGCTGATATAATTTGCAAAATTTACTATTAAGGAAATCTATTAGATGCTATTTATTGTGATGAAACACCTAATAAAATTGTTTTGATTCATTTAATGACATTGTACTTGTTTAAAGGATTGTTACATCAAGGAAATAGTTTTGCAATAGTGTTAAATATACGCCACACCTCTACAACCTGGGTACATTTAAGCCCCTTATGTAACATATTTCCACATTACAGACATGCATGTTGCTATAGTGTAAGCCATTAACCTCAGAGAGAATATCAAAATAATCTCATCCTTGACATCAGAATTGTTACATAAAAAAATATTGACTCATATACTCAGCCAAAAAAGAAAGTACCCACTGTTGTATTCTAAATTATCAGCATCACATAAATACTGCATTTATTTTTTGCTTTATAGAAAGTTGCAGACGACATGACATCGATCTCATTGTGGCTAAATAACTGGCAAATTGTAGTGACAAGAGCCGTATACGGCCCTAAATCGCTCACCTGGAAACCGTTGATGTAAATGTAACATACCTTGGAAAGCTGAGAAATTATGACAATACTATTGTGCCAATTGCTGATGCTGAGTGCAAACTATCTTAGCTCAGGGTACTGTGGTTTCAGACAAGAAGATTTTTAAAAGTTTTTATTGAACAAATCTATTTTTAGCTCCTGTGACCTAGATATGCAATGGACCGGAAGCATTTGAACAATATTGATAAAGTACCTCTAGAAGTTACACCATGTCAAATATCAAAGTTCTAGCTATTTAGTTTCAGTGAAGAAGAGGTTTGTAGATTTCAGTCTATATCTCTATGTAAATTTGTGACCCCGGAACGGGGCCATTTCTGACCCCAGGGACATAATTTGAACAATCTTGATAGAGGACCTGAAGATGATGCTTTGTGCAAAATATCTAAGCTCAGTGTACTGTGGTTTCAGACAAGAAGATTTTTTTAAGTTTTTATTGAAAAAATCTATTTATAGCTCCTGTGACCTAGATATGCAGCGGACTGGAACCATTTGAACAATATTGGTAGAGTGAATATCTACAAGTTAAACTATGCCAAATAGCAAAGCTCTAGCCATATTAGTTTCAGTGGAAAAGAGGTTTGAAGATTTCACAATATAACTCCATGTAAATTTGTGACCCCTGGGGCGGGGCCATTTTTGACCCCATGGACATAATTTGAACAAACTTGATAGAGGACCTGAAGATGATGCTTTGTGCAAACTATCTAAGCTCAGGGTATGTGGTTTCAGACAAGAAGATTGTTTAAGTTTTTATTGAAAAAATCTATTTTTAGCTCCCATGACCTAGTTATGCAACGGAACGGCACCATTTGGACAATATTGGTAAAGTACCTCCAGAAGTTACACCATGCCAAATATCAAAGCTCTAGCCATATTAGTTTCAGAGTAGAAGAGATTTGAAGGTTTCACTATATAACTCTATGTAAATTTGCAACGGATCGGAAATATTTGAACAACTTTCAAAGAGGACTATATAAGGATCATTCCTGACGAGTTTGGTTAAAATCCATCCAGTAGTTTAGGAGGAGGTGTGGTTTAAAGAAATTGTTGACGACGGACACATGACGTTAAAAATACTTCACATTGGCACTTTGTGCCAGGTGAGCTAAAAACAAAAGGTCTAAAACTCTTTCGTCTGAAAAGAGCATTTTTGATTAGAAATGTTTTTCATAGAAGAAAAACAATGGTGCTCATATTCAGGAGCTATTTTTATTTCTTAAAGGAAATAAAATCACATTAGACAATCGTTCATTGCAATATTCAAGGTGTTATCAAGACTAGAAAGTCTTATAATACAAAATTACCTCTCTTTGATTTGAAATAAGAATGAACCTTAAGTGCATGTGTCATTCAATCTGTATGTTTTTACTGGAATACATTGGTGAACATATGAGCCTTTACAATCACAAACAAAACTGGAGTTGATATTACTTTAAAAGATATAGAGCTTTGAAATTTAACTTTTTTTATGCTAAGCAGTGAATTATAGAGTTTTCTCAGTATATTATACTGTTATAATCTTCAGTGAATTATAACTTTTAGGAACTATTTTTCCCCAAGCTAATTTTTTCTATTACAAATGTACCTCCTTTTAATTTGAATAATAATGCCAAACACTATTATTTCCCATGTAAAGTGTCTTCTGCTAAGTCAAATTGTTGTTCAATAAGCTGTGATTTGCTCTTTTGAGTGTTACTCATTAAAGCAAGAGCATAGCAAAATGGATATTAATGAAAGACATTGACTTTTTAAGGTTATGTGAGATGTTGGAAATGAAAATAAAACAGTTTGCCAAATTGGGTCATTATCCAAAACAGTTCAATCATATTTTTTCGATAAAAAAAGACTGTGTCCCAGATACACGAATGCAAAATATGAAAGTCCTAGGCCTAGGCTACTGGTTCAAATGTTATAGACATTTAAAGATGTTTACAAAAGTAAGTGAAAGGTCGAGGTCACAAGGTCAAAGAGAGTTGTGTGGTTAGAAAGGTCCTGACTCAGGGAAGACAATTGCCAAGTTAAGAGGCCCAGTTGCATTAATCAAGAGTTATAGCCAAGGTTAAGGTTTTTGGTTAAATTTTGATTAAATAGGTCAAAGGTCCAGGTCAAGGTCACATGGTCAAATAGCGTTGTATGGTTGCAAAGGTCTTGATTCAAGAAATATACATACGAAAAAATGAAAGCCCTAGGCCTAAGGGTTTAAATGTTATAGACATTTAAAAAATTTTACAAAAGTAGGTCAAGTTCTAAAAGGTTTGTATGGTTGGAAAGGTCTTGCCACTGGGAAGACATATGCCAAGTATAAAAGGCAAGTGTGCAATAATGCAAGAGATATAGCTAAGGTTAAGGTTTTTGGCACAGACAGACAGACAGATGGACAAACAAACAAACAGGACAAAAACGATATTACAGTTTTTGTCATGTCTGTTTGTTTGTTTGTTTTTCCGTTAGTATATGCCGGCGAATCATAGATTCTGGGTGCATAGAAAGTATCAATTGGTCATTGCCAAGATATCAGTTCAAGATATACTTTTATCTTTCTATATGATGTGATGAAGAATCTGATATCATATCATGCATTGTCAGATCTGTCTAGTGTAGTTTACAGACAGTTTACTGACAATGCCATTTTGAGAATGTTCATAATATGATAACAAAACAATGTCTTGACAGCAGCTTTAAGTGTCCATTGTCTCAATTCCTTTACTTTATCCTCCTTGGTCCACTTGTCTCATTATAATTTGTTAAACTGATGTCATCAGTTTTATCCATTTTTTGTCATTCATCCAATTATTTTGTCCTCTGCCGGTGTTGTTGAATTCATTTCTCTTTGGGCGGAATCATCCAAGCAAAAACACACAGCAAAGAACTCATCATAGTGATATTTACATAATGAGTTACTAAATGCATGCTTCTGAAGGGATAGGCTATCTCTCTTGTCCAATTACACAAAAACAGGTTGATGTGTTTATTATAGGTCTCTACATAGCAGCAATTCTCCTGATTTGAAGTTGTGTTGACTGTAGAGTAAGTCAGTGCTGTTATCAATTTCAATTCCTGGCATTTTATATAGATTGGTGCAGAAACTGACAGATTAGGACATCACGGCTAAAAGATAATACCAGATATGTGTATTTAATCAACAGTTCAATACATTGCCATAAACAATCACCAAAGTCAGTGAATAGCATATTTTTTGTCTGTAGCTTCAAATTCAAATTCCCTACCTCTGTCAACTGCAACAAAACAGAGCAGCAGTAGATGCTAATCTTCCAACTTGTCCAATCATTCCATCAGATTTCTTTGCTAACACTAGGTCGCTTTAGAAGAAGTGCAAGCAGGCTCTCAGAAAGTGTTGAAAATGGTAACTGAGGTATTGCCAAGTTGTCACATTATACTGAATTGTCAATTTTTTAATTTTTCCAAGTCACATTATACTGATTTTTTACACATTTTTCAGTTTTTCAGGTGTTTTTTTTAAGTATGTCCTGAAATACACTTTCTTGTTAATGGATCCTGAGGTCTAAACACTGGTGGTACCAAAGTATAATCAACATATATAAACTGCTTTCAGCTTCCATCTGCTAGGATATTGGAAATATTGCACATGAAATAATATTTCTGTATAAAATGTAACTATTTTCTCCAGTGTAGAAATGAAGTTAATGTGTAAATAGGCATATAGATGGAGTAAAAGGATTAAATCACAACCTTTATCAAAATACTTCAATAAACAAACCTGTTGGCCATCTGCTTTACCTTTGTCCTGTATTAAGTAAGCTATAACCTGTATCAAAAACTGCTACTAATACACTTTAAGTGGCCGGTTAACACAATATTGGCTGTTTATTGTTTAATGCAGAATTTTCAATTTTCAAGGCTTGTCATTGTTTTTTTCTTGCATAATAATTATGTCCTCATCAAAGGGTTTCATAATCAACTGATTTTCATTATCGATCAACATATATACATGTAATTGGACAAACCACTTCGATTAATCATTGATTATACAAAACAAGGGCCGCTATGGCCCTAAATCGCTCACCTGGTACACCATGGCAAACTTGACCTATAGTGACCTAGATTATGACTGGACATGACCCACAATCAACCTTTAGAGGGTAAACAAGATGTTCCTATGATTTGACCTAGTGACCTAGTTTTTGACCGGACATGACCCATATTCAAACTAGACCTATATATAAATGAGACAAACATTCTGACTAAGTTTCATCAAGATCCAATGAGATTTGTAGCCTCTAGAGTGTTAAAAAGATTTTTCTATGATTTAACCTTATTGACCTAGTTTTTGACCGGACATGGCCCATATTTGAACTTGACCTAAATATCAACGACACAAACATTCTGACCTATTTTCATCAAGATCCAATGAGATTTGTAGCCTCTAGAGTGTTAACAAGGTTTTTCTATGATTTGACCTAGTGACCTAGTTTTTGACCAAACATGACCAATATTCAAACTTAACCTAGATATCAATGACACAAACATTCTGACCAAGTTTCATCAAGATTCAATGAGATTTGTAGCCTCTAGAGTGTTAACAAGGTTTTTCTATGATTTGACCTAGTGACCTAGTTTTTGACCCAACATGACCCACATTCAAACTTGGCCTAGATTTCTACTAGACAAACATTGTGATCAAGTTTCATGAAGATCCAATGAGATTTGTAGCCGGAAGAGTGTTAACGAACAATTGTGAACAGACAGACGGACCGACGGACATCCAGCGATCCTAAAAGCTCTCCTTGGCACTTCGTGCCAGGTGAGCTAAAAAAAAAGAGAAATTTAAATTTTAATATAAATTTAGTAACTAAAATCTTAAAGTTGACAATAAAAAAATCAGATTATATTTTTTTGACTTTAATTGCACATCTGAAGATTAAAATCCCAACATAACTGTCAAATTGCCAAAATCCCGCAATCCAAAATCCCGCAATTTTAAAACCTGAAAATGTAGGCACATTCGTAATCTAAACCTATTAAATGAAGTAATGCCCGATGATTATGGAGGCAACATTGCTTACAAACCCGTGAAATTGGTGGAAACAAATTGACTTTTAAATCTGTTTTGTTGACATTCGATCGAAGACGAATCATAACGGAAATGTTCCGGCTTGGTTCGGATGACGTCACACAGTGTATATGAATTATCGCCGCGCTTCGTACTAATCACATGACCTTTACGCAATCCTACGAACCAAACCGTTAGTCTTATTTGTAAACAAACCCGCTTAAAATGTAAACCAACAAGATAAGAATTTGACACATTTAAGTAGGATTCTTTACCAAGTGGGGACATATGCCAGGCTTCTTACACGCGATTTCACTAATTTTAATAATACATAGAAAATGCACACATTTAAGAAATTGCGCGTTTTAGACGCACATTTCCGTAGTATTCTGCCTTTAATACAAACATTGCTATTTTACTTAGAATAGAATAAAATGCATTATTTCAATAAAATCAATATTTGATTTTATTATCTATTCTCTAAACTCTATCGAATGATCACTTTCAATCAATTGTTGATAGCCTGCATTGGGCGCTCTACCATTATTTATATCAGTCGGCAATCTTTAGCCGGTCGGTTCATTGCTGATTGATGGGGGTAATGTGATCGCCGTTTTGGGGACTGTCTCTTATATGTTTATTTATGTTTTATTTCAGATCTAATTGTAGTTATTTTGTCTTTTCTCGATTTGTAGGTACATTTATGTTATTTCATGTAAAGCGCTTTTAGAATAAAATTCATTATTTCAATAAATCAATTATTTGATTTTATTATCTATTCTCTAAACTCTATCGAATGATCACTTTCAATCAATTGTTGATAGCCTGCATGGGGCGCTCTACCATTATTTATATCAGTCGGCAATCTTTAGCCGGTCGGTTCATTGCTGATTGATGGGGGTAATGTGATCGCCGTTTTAGGGACTGTCTCTTATATGTTTATTCATGTTTTATTTCAGATCTAATTGTAGTTATTTTGTCTTTTCTCGATTTGAAGGTACATTTATGTTATTTCATGTAAAGCGCTTTTGAACGCACAACCCCTGTGTAAAAAGAGCGCTATATAAATCTGGTATAATAATAATAATCAATAATCGGAAATAATCGATCATCGTTTAAACACTGTCAAACCAGTGTTTTTTTGAGGGACCTGTTCCCATTTCACGGCACAATTTTTTCCCAAAAAATGAGCTTTTTACGACACAATTTTCCCCAAAAAATTAAGTATTTTACGCCGTTACGCCCAATTGGAGGGGTACCAACTTATTCCAAAAGTGGTGAAAAAAACCCACTGAAAGCTACCTCATACTATAATACAGTTTCTTGCTGTGGAAATGAATCAACTACTCCAATGAAAAGATTTATGCGCCATCTGCTTTACTTTTGTCCTACAGGTATTAAGCAATAACATGTATCAAACACTGCTATTTGTACATTTTCAAGTGGCCGCGTAACACTTTTATGATTGTTTAGTGTTTACTGCAGAATTTTAAAACATTTTCATTTACGGTGGTAGAAGTCAAGTGGTAACGTACTCATCTACGGTACCAGAGGTCGTGAGATCTATCCCCCACCGTCCAAGCGGCCTGACTAGTGGATTTTTCTGAACCCTGATGATGTACAGGAATGTTCTTGAGCAAGATATGCACCGCTAATTGCTCCTCTCTAGTCTCTACTCAGGGGTTAAAATGGGTACCCATGAGGGGTCTGAGCCAATACTCAGGGATGCCATAAGTTGATCATAAAAATCCTTAGATTTCAATTTTTCAGACGCAGTTTTACCAATCGTACCTTTACCGCATAGCCTGTTTCTTGTTTGAAGACACATGACTGCTTTACAGGTTGAAAGTAAAGCAGAATGCGCCATAACGCTACGATCTGTTAGGATAAAAATCCGAATACTTAGGAAAAATCCAGAGAAATGGCAGCACTGAATACTACCGATGCCTACCCGCCATATGTTAGCAGAGCTCAATATTGTAGGCATGAAAAAATTACAGAGATCCTGGACATTGAACATTTTGGTGTGCTAAAATGTTTACATTTGAAGCCAGGTCACCATGGTCACTTGGATTTGTGTCAAAATGAGCCCTGGTCATACTTATTTTAGAAAAACTTGCACGAAAACGTCATGTCGTGGGTACAAAATGATACATGGGACAAAAATATGGTTTGTTGCTGCGTTGTCCGGGACCCGGATACTGTCCGGTAATATGTAATGTTCTTGCATTATAAAACAACCACCTCTTCAGCGACGACCATGACTTACAAAGAACAATAAACAGAATTCCAAAAAGATGTACTCACTCTTATTTCTGATGTCCAATACATAATTTACATGACTTGTAGTCTTGTAGCCTGTATTTCGTTAATTAGATGTCTGTCAAGACTCATTCAAGTGTCAATCGAGCTGTGATTTTGCAGACGAATACTACGGAAATTCCCGAGTCTTTACGTAAAATTTTGTATTTCTTTTCTGGTGTCGTTTTTTTCAACCAGTATTTTTTAAACAGCTCTGTACAATTTCGTTTCCCTTCGGGAAACGAATAAACGACGATGGGTTTTTAAATTACAATTCCAAACAAAAAAATATATAAAAATGGACCGAAACGCTGCGATTGTAGTAAATTCGAGTGTGCCGAAATTTTAATCCCGTATGTCATGTGGTACACACGAGACAGCACTCGGGATTTCATTGCTTAGCTTGGTGTGTTCTGTTCTGTTCTGTTGTTATTTTCTCGCGGAATCGGGGGTAACCTTTGGGGGGTAAACCCCTATTATTTCCTTTGCCAACAGGTTAGAGCCAGATCAGACCCGGCGTCTGGTCAGTCTCCAGACTGTTTGTCACTCAGATTATGAATATAGTTAGCAATTTCAGAAACCGGTAAATTTCTACATTTCAGTGCATTGCGTTTCCATTTTGTCTGCATTTAAACGGGAAAGAAAACCTTTTCCACTATATAGCTGTATCTGTATGACGCAAATAAATAGGTAGTACGTTTTAACCTATTACCCCCATTAATAGGCCATTTTGTGCCTTCAAGTTATTCATCTACTAAAGAAAATATTTCCGCTTTATAGAATCATGAATATGTATCATAGGAAATACAATTTCTATATTCTAACAGATTGTAGCTTAAAGCAGGCTGAAAGTAAAGCAGAATGCGCATCAAGGCGCATTCTGCTTTACTTTCAACCTGCTTTAAGTGGTTACCGGTCTCCAAAACTAGAAGCAGTCTACGGGGTAATGGGCTAAATGGTTATTAACTTTTGCTCGAGGAAGAGGTAAAGGTTTCAACTTGGAACAGTTTGGATTCTGATCAGACGCTGCGTAACGCGGCGTCTGATCAGGATCCGAACTGTTTGACACTCGTATCAATGTTATATAAGGCATACTACATGTACATTGAATCTTACTTTGAAACGATCTTGCAAACAACAAAATTAAAGCAGAGGACAATTAAACGGTGAAGGGGTAAAAATCTCACAAAAACGTTGATAGTGAAAGAGATTATCACAGTGACTGCGGGATGAGAATGCTATTGATTTAATATCCAATTTGTATAATAACATAATTAAACAAGGAGTGTTGTCCATAATCAAGTTATAAAACAATATTTAAACACAACTGATAATAGTTCCATAGCAGCATGCTTTTTATCAGATCATTTTATCTAATATTGGAGTAACACATTGTCTGCCAGATGCATATAGTCAAACATGTGCAAATCACTGAACCCTAGTGAGAGGTATACTCGTCCTTTGGTTTCATAAGGCTTTAGCAGTCACCTGCCTTAACCCAGTACGTCACTGAACCACGATTTTACGTCTTTTTTTTACTCCTCCACAGTAGACACTTAAGAAAAGTTCTAATCTATACAGACATCAATTTGTATGAAAATATATGTTTGCTATATCCTAGTAGGTGGCTACTTATAGCAGGTTGAAAGTAAAGCATAATGCGCCTTAACTAATTCAACCCTGAACACTTTAATGAAATATTCAAAAATGAAATTAATTCATTTCTGACTATAAAGGGTTGATTTAAACACTACAGTAAAACCTCTCTGTAAAGGCCACTAAATTTTGTTGATTATTGGATGTTTTAGGCAG
The DNA here is from genome assembly GCA_922989275.2 of Gari tellinella. Lineage (NCBI taxonomy): Eukaryota > Metazoa > Mollusca > Bivalvia > Cardiida > Psammobiidae > Gari > Gari tellinella. The sequence continues at coordinate 79,865,049 of OV277867.1, read as the reverse complement.
GTGACCGCCTAAAGTAAGGTGACAGTGAAACAGAAAGCTCCTTTAGGAGCTTTCTGTTTTACTGTCACCCTGATTTAAGCTGTCACCTGTCTTTTATACAATCATGTATACTTCGTTTTAGTTGTCGTAATAGAGAGGTTTTACTGTATATTGCAAAGTCACGAATAGTCCTGATCAGGGTCTACACTGTTTACAACAGAGGATCAGCAGTTGATGCTTTGCGCCAAATATCTAAGCTCAGAGTACTGTGGTTTAAGACAAGAAGATTTGTGAAAATTTAATTGAAACAATCTATTTTTAGCTCCTTTGACCTTGATATGGAACGGACCAGAACAATTTGAACAATATTGGTAAAGTTTCTCTAGAACTAGCCATATTAGTTTCAGAGAAGAAGATGTTTGAAGATTTCACTATATAACTCTATTTAAATTTGTGACACCCAGGGGTAATTTTTGACCCAAGGGACATAATTTGAACAACTTTGATAGAGGACCTGTAGATGATGCTTTGTGCCAAATATCTTTAGAAGCTCAGGGTACTGTGATTTCAGACAAGAAGATTTTTTAAGTTTTTATTAAAACAATCTGTTTTTAGCTCCTGTGACTTAGATATGCAATGGACCGGAACTATTTGAACAACTTTCAAAGAGGACCATATAATTAAGGATCATTCCTGCCAAGTTTGGTAAAAAATCCATACAGTAGTTTAGGAGATGTCGTTTAAAGAAATTGTTGACGACGAACGAACGGACGGATGACGGACACAACACGGTGAGCTAAAAATAGAGTAAAGTGGAGAGGACTTATTTATTCCCATCAAACGTGTCACAGCTAAAACAATAATTTCCTTTTCAAATATTTTGGTGACCCGGGGTCTGATAAGGCCCCAAACTGTTTGCCACTCAGATTATATTGAATAGTCAGAATGGTCAATAAGTTGTCATTTTCGACATTTGATTGAAAAACATTTATGTTTTGTTTGTGCTTAAACTGGAGAAATACAACTCTGCTGTATGACTGCTGATAGTCTACTGCTAGACTCCAAACAAAATGGCCAATTTGGATTACCATTTCTAGGGAAGACACAAAATGGAACAGATAATGATTCTTTATTCACCAGTAAAACATAACAGTGTACACTTTTAATTATAATGACTTGCCAAGTTTTAGATAGAACATATTAAGTGAAATCTTAATGGTTAAGAAGGTCAAAGCGAGCACCAAGCTTAATATGTTCTAACTAACTTAGAATATAACCTCCATTTTGATTCGCTCATTCAAAAGCTTCTAGTACACACATTTCGCTTATTCTGGCTCTGAAATTTCCAAATATGGCAGTGTTTACAACTAGTTGCTACAAGCAAGAGCTATCTATATAGCGTGCAGACACCACTCAACATCGAAAAACAACAAAGTTCTTAATGATTAAGTGCCATACTTAATGGGTAACAAAGGGCAGTTTGATTGGTTTAAAATGTAGGTTATGTTCAAAGTTTTCTTTGGCAATGGTTTTGTTCAGCTGTAAGATGCAAACTTAAATGATACATAAATAAGCTCTTTTTCTCCATATACACCTGTTGTTTAACTCTTTCCTCCCTAAAACTTTAAATGGACAATTCCAGTTTCCATTTAAGTCTAGTCCATTTCTGACTTTTAAGGGTTGTTTTTGTCAATGTTTGGCATTGTGACAAACAGTGAAGACCCTGATCAGAGGGCTCCTTTCGGAGCCCTCTGATCTGGGTCTTCATTGTTTGCACAGAACATGTGTACTATTCACATGTACACTGTTTGAAAAGCACGCCTATATGCGGGACTAGGGTTCAAAGAGTTAAAACAACTATGATTACAAACATTACAGCCATTCAAAACCCAACTTCCACGCCAATACATAATAAGTGAAGAAGACGCTTTGTTTATTTTAACCCATAGCCTGTTTCTAGTATTGAGATGGATGACCACTCAAAGCAGGTTAAAAGGAAAACAGAATGTGCCTTAACTCTTTGAACCCTAATCCCGCATATAGGCGTCTTTTAAAACAGTGTACATGTGAATAGTACTCTTGTCCTGTGCAAACAGTGAAGACCCAGATCAGAGGGCTCCGAAAGGAGCCCTCTGATCAGGGTCTTCACTGTTTGTCAGTAATGCCAAAAATTACAAAAACAACCCTTAAAAGTCAGAAATGGACTAGACAAAAATCGAAACTGGAATTGTTCATTTAAAGTTTCAGGGAGGAAAGAGTTAAGGCACATTCTGTTTTACTTTCAGCCTGCTATAAGCTAATATCTGATAGGACATACCGGTAGAATATATTTATGATACATATTCATATGGAGTAAAAAGGCATATGTATGTGGGAATGGGTGAAAGCCATTACCCTTTAAAAATGCCATTGATTTATTTCTCTACTGAAGAAAATAGTTCCAATTTTTACTGTTATGAATACGTTTCATAAGAAATATTTTCTTTAGTCTAGAAGATGCATGGGAGCTTAAAGCAGGCTGAATGTAAAGCAGAATGTGCCGTAAAGCACATTCTGCTTGAATTTCAAGCTGCTATAAGTAGTCACTTGTCACTAAAAACAGGCTATGGGCTTATCATTTAAGCAAAACCAGGAAGTACTAACAAAGTACTTGGTGCCAAAACGCAATGCAATGAAATGTAGAAATTTACAAGTTCTTGAGAATTTTTACCATTTATTTGATCTTCACCAGGATTACCATTTGTTTGATTTTAGAGTCAAATTGTTTGGAGTCCGATCAGATGCCAGGTTACCAGGCGTCAGATCTGGCTTCAAACTGTTTGCAATGGAAAATAGTTAAGTACAAACACATTTACTGGGAAATAAAAATGCCTTCTCCATTGAAAATGTATATTAAGACAATGTCATGCTTTAATCGTCTACTACAAAATACCCACATTGCGACATATATCAATGTCCAATTTGGATCCCAACTGTTTGACATGCTTGTTGTGCTTTATGTAAAATGAAAATACATCAACTATGCAAGCTGTATAAAAGACAACAATCACATAGCTTGCTCATGATTAACCCATTACCCTATAGCTTGTTCCTAGTTTTCAGCCTGCTTTAAGCTATCATCTGTTAGAATATAGAACATATTTCTTTTGCTGTATATTCATGATTTATGAAGGTTAAAGTTGTGGACAGACATACAGGGCAAAAACAATATGCTCCCAACTTTGTTGACCGGGGATATAAATAGTAAACAACAGTTCTTTACAAAAGAAGTAAACCTGCTAAAAGGATCATTTTCTTCAATGGATGAATGAATACAAAGCGTATCTATGGAGTAAAGTGATAACTAGTACAGTGGAGAATCTGTTATTCTTTCCCAATAAATGCGTTTACGCTAAAACTATTATTTGCAGTGCAAACAGTTTGGAGCCAGATCAGACGCCGGGTAACCCGGCGTCTGATCAGGCTCCAAACTGTTTGCCACCAAGATAAACAAGAATTATCAGAATTGTCCAAAAGTTGTTCTTTTCTACGTTTTAGTGCTTTGCGTTTGCGTACGTTTGCATTTAAACGGGAAAGAATAACAGATTCTCCCCTGTAACATGTCTGCAAACTATTTGCACTGTTCAGAGACATGTTGTCTTACAACATTCCTCTTAGAGTATTGACTTGAAAGTGAAATGTCACTTGGGTAATAACTTAAAGGCTTCTTATTCATATTGCACATGTAGATCTTCATTTATTTCGTTTGTATATTTTCTTCACAAATGTTATAAACATGTCCTTTGGTAAACAGCCCTCGTAGTCATTGATAAGAGTCATTATCTCTTGGTAACTAGATTCCTCATATTGTCTAAAAGCAGTTTCAATATCCAATTCTTTAAACAAGGATTTCACTATTGCAACTTTGGCTTCATCTGTACTTCCATAGTTTGCCTGAAAAAGAGAATGTTTGGTATATACAACTCTTTCAAATACAGTCTTAACTCAATCATTCAAACTCACATAAGACCAACTTATCCATATTTCAAAATTTCAATGTTTTACCTTAGAAACAAAGGTATATTCGACTTAAGAGAGATCGAGTTATGGGAATTCAACTTATGAAAGATGGACAATTTCGACTTAAGTGAGTTTGAAGTACCAAGTTTAGATTGTACTTTTGTATACAGTGATGTCCAACTTTTATGGCCATTGAAAATCAAGCTCCTAGATGGTGTCGCATTCTGCTTTACTTTCAGCCTGTTTAAAGCTACCATCTGATAAAAGATAGCAAAAACTTCTTACAATACATACTCATAACTGTATAACTTAGAACTATTTTCTTCGCTGGAGAAATAAATTAAAGGAGTAAAAATGTGTATCTATGGAGTAATGGGTTGAGAAACCATCCGTTTTAAAACAATCAAAACAGGCTATGGACTCTTAGCATTCAAGCGGTGAAACCATGAAAACATTTGCAAACAGTTTGGATCATTTCATGTTCCGAACTGTTTCAGGATAATCAGACTGTTTTTAAAACAGCAATAAACTACAATCATTGTTGCAGATGAAAAAATCCCCAGCATGCAAAGGATATACAGTGTAAACCCTCTTAACCTGACATATGTGGAGACAATATTAATATCTGGTTTAGAGGGGTTTCCATTTTTTGAGGGGGTTTTAACAAATTACCATAGAGCTTGTTTCAAGTATGGAAGATAGCTGACCACTTAAAGCAGGTTCAAAGTAAAGCAGAATGCGCCTTAATGCACATTCTGCTTTACTTTCAACCTGCTTTAAGCTATCATCATCTAGAACATAGAAATTATTTCGGATGATACAAATTTAAGGTGTAACCAGAAATGGGTGTCAAAGCCACCTGACGCTCGCCTGCTTGAAATTTAAATCTAAAAACATCTTGTATCCAAAAGAAATCAATTTTCAGTTTAGAAAGATTATTAAATGAATGATGAGTCTTAATCTAGTTATATAAAACTTTAAAACAGCCCGTCCAAAAAACTTTAACCTGGTGATTTGAGGTCAAAACAACTAAGTCCAAAACATGTCAAAAATTGAAATAAATTAAAATCATTTTTAATTACAGCTTCATAGCCTCAATGTTTGTTCCCAAATGAAGCTTCATACAAATTTCAGCACCCTAGCACAAGTATTACACCTTAAAACAACCCGTCCAAAAAACTTTAACCTGGTGATTGCAGTAAAAAAGCTAAGTCCAAAACATGTTATAAATTGACAAATATTTAAATTGTTTTTAAATTCCAACTTCATAACATCAATGATTGATCCAGAATATAGCTTCACACAAAATTTCAGCACCCTAGCACAGGTATTTAACTTTAAAACAACCCGTCCAAAAAACTTTAACCTGGTGATTGCAGTAAAAAAGCTTTAGTCCAAAACTAGTTAAAAATTGTCAAATATTAAAATTGTTTTTAAATTCCAACTTCATAACATCAATGTTTGACCCCAAACGAAGCTTCATATAAAATTTCAGTACCCTAGCACAAGTATTAAACATTATAACAACCCGTCCAAAAAACTTTAACCTGGAAATTTGTAGTATAAATTTGTAGTATAAAAACAATTAAGTCCAAAACATGTCGAAAATTGACATAAATTAAAATTGTTTTTAAATTCCAACTTCATAACATCAATATTTCACCCCTAATAAACCTCCATACAAAATTTCAGCACCGTTGCACAAGTATTAAACTTTAAAACAACCCGTCCAAAAAACTTTAACCTGGTGATTTGTAGTGGAAAAACCGAAGTCCAAAACATGTCGAAAATTGACATATTTTAAAATTATTTTTAAATTCCAACATTATAACATCAATGTTTAACCCCTAATGAACCTCCATACAAAATTTCATAACCCTAGCACAAGACAGTATAAACTTTAAAACAACCCGTCCAAAAAACTTTAACCTGGTAATTTGTAGTCAAAAAACCTAAGTCCAAAACATGTCGAAAATTGACATAAATTAAAATTATTTTTAAATTCCAACATCATAACATCAATGTTTAACCCCAAATGAACCTCCGTACAAAATTTCATAACCCTAGCACAAATATTAAGCTTTAAAACAACCCTTCCAAAAAACTTTAACCTGACCACGCTCACTCACGCCGGGGGTATGACATTAGCTCTGCTGTTCTACGAACAGGCGAGCTAAAAAGGCATACTGATGGCATTTTGGTTAAAAAAAGAAGGGTTGGAAACGGAGCCAAAGTTTTTGTCCGGTTTAGAGAGAATTCCGATATTAAGAGGTTCCTGTTTGGAGAGGTACCTGTTTGGAAGGGTTCCACTGTACTTACTTTCAGCACCTCTATCTGTTCTTCTGAGGCTTTCTGTAGTGCTGTGATGACAAGCCAGCTACATTTGTTGTCCTGTATGTCTGTTCCTATCTTACCGATCACAGCTGGGTCTCCGTAACAGTCCAGGAAATCATCCTGAAAATAAATTCAGATGTAGAGTAAAAAAAAAGTAAAGTACCAGTTAAAGTCTACTTTCAGTCCGAATGACCGCTCAGCCGACTGTACATTTACCCCCTGATCATTGAGCCATCTTGCCTACAATATTGAGCACTGCTAACATATGGTGCTAAAGCAGCTGCAGTACCGGCTCAGACCCTTCACAGGTACCCATTTTAACACCTAGGTGGAGAGGAGCAACTCGCGGTACATGTCTTGCTCAAGAACATTCCTGTACATCATTGGGGATTCGGAAAAAATCCCCTAGTCAGACCGCTGGTCCGGTGGGGGATCGAACTCACGACCCCTGGTACCGTAGTCCAACAGTGTTACCACTGGACTACTACCGTCGGTAAAAAACTTTCTATTACATTCACTAAATTGTTTTAAGTTTTATGTGTTTAGGACAGGTGACTGCTTAGAGCAAGGTGACAGTAAAACAGAAAGCTCCTTTAGGAGCTTTCTGTTTTACTGTCACCTTGCTTTAAGCTGTCACCAGTCTTTTATATAATTGATAAGCCTTTGTTTTAGTGGTCTTAATAGAGAGGTTTTACTGTATGAAGTGATCATGAAACCGATACTAATTCACTGCTTTAAGTTACCATCTGCTTGAATGTAGAAAATTCTTTTGATACATATTCATGACTGTAAAAATTGGACCTATTTTCTTCATTGGAGGAACAAATTAAAGGTGTAAAAGGTGTATTTTTAGGGTAATGTTAAAGCAAGTTGAAAGTAAAGCAAAATGTGCATTAAGGCACATTCTGCTTTACTTTCAACCTGCTTTAAGTGGTCCCCTGTCTTCAAAACTAGAAACGAGTTACTGGGTAAAATGTTAGATATTGAAAACAAGCTATGAGAGAAATGATTAACCCATTACCCCATAGCTTGTTTCTAATTTTGAAAATAGGTGACCACTTAAAACAGGCTGAAAGTAAAGCAGAATGTGCCTTAAGGCACATTCTGTTTTACTTTCAGCCTGCTGTAAGTAATGATCTGTTAGAATATAGAAAATATTTATTTTTCTACATATTGATAACTATATAAAATGGAACTATTTTCTTCAGTGGAGGAATAACTGAAAGGCGTATATTAATGGGTTAATATACAATATTTATCTTTCTGTGGACTATCTGGAGATGACCAACCTACCTGAACTTGAAAGTACTCTCCCATTTTCAACAATATAGACTTGGCTTTGCTGTGAGCTTCCTCATCATAAACCTCAGCCTGAAAAATAATAAATGATTGAAATAATTTATTCTAAAATCCATGTTTAACCCATTTCCCAATAGCCTATTTCTAGTTTTGAAAAGTTGTTACCACTTAAAGCGGGTTGAAAGTAAAACAGAATGTGCCTTATGGCACATTCTGCTTTACTTTCAGCCTGCTTTTAAGCTACCATCTACTTAGATATAGAAAATATTTCTTTAGATACATATTTATGACTGTATAAAATGGAACTGTTTTCTTCAATGGAGAAATAAATTACAGGCGTAAAATTGTGAATATATGGAGTAATGCTATCAAGATAGAGGGAGTATTTCAAAAACTAAAATCTTTAATTTTGCTCTCAGGCCTATTGAGTCGCTACTCATTAGAATTGTCTCAAAGAGATTCTAATGTGTAATAACATCATAGGGTTTGGTTATGTAATGAGTGAGAAAATGTTGGATTTGTTCAGTTTACTCCCCTTTATAAGGAGCCCTGAATAGTCTGAATATATAGTTCAAATTTATCCTTACAAAGGTTGAAAAAGCGTCATTCTCATCACAAAATAATAAGTTAAGGGAGACAAATACTATCAATCTAACATCACGAAGTTGTACTTTTTTGCCTATTCTTGAAATTGAACAACCCTTTTGCAAATCTCATCCCGGTCAATTTATCTGTAAGAGAACTGCTTTAGCCCTTTACTCCATAGCTTGTTTCTAGTTCTTATGACAGGTGATCATTTAAAGCCGGTTGATAGCAATTCAGAATGTGTCTTGAGGCAGTTTTTCTGCTTTACTTTCCATCTGCTAGAATATAGAAAAATATTTATTATGATACATATTCATGACTGTATGGTTTGAAACTATTTCCTTAAGAGAGGGAAAAGATAATTTGGATAAAAATGCACGTCTATGGAGTTATGGATTAAACTAAATAAAACCTTGATATCAAAGTGAATTCTAGTTTAGAGAGGTTTGACTGTATTTTAGATCTTAACTAGGGATGTCAACGAATACCAGAACGCTATCCGAATATTCGAAAGTTCTATCCGAATAGTATTCGGATATTCGGTTTTGAAAACCATACAAATCATCGTATGTTGCTTGAATAGTATAGAGGTAATTTAGATGATATCCCGTAAAGCTTCTCTCGCGGCATAATAGTGTTAAAGCATTCAGTCAAAGCAGACTTGAATCGATTTAAATTTTGATTTAGTTCCAACCAAGAAGAGGAATATGATCTATTTGGCGTTGATTTTTGCAATGAGACCATTTTTGTTTCGAGTTACAGAGTACATTCATTTACCTGCGAGTAAGCGTCACGATGCCATGATCTGAGCCTTTTTGTAAAATTCACTCTTTGTCTTTTTTCAGCAATTCACATAACAGGAATGGATCAGTTTATCAAGATTCAAGAGATTTTGAATGATTCTTAAAGGGACTCGCAACCGGATGGTGTTCTTGTCAAAATAAAATAAAATACTCAAATAAAAGCAAATTTGTGGCATTATTTGGCTTTTGACATTAAAAAAATATGATCAGTCCAAAAAACGTTTCAAGAATCGTCACCGAATCTTAGTTTTTTAGATATTTTCCATCGTTTTTCCATAGCGTTAGCTAACGGTATAGTTGTTGTTGTTGCTTCTCTACACGGGGTCAGACATAAACCCGAGCCGAATAATGTTCTATTAATAGCTATCATTGAAGTACGTTAATTCGCTACCATATATATAGAGAGCGCCCGTAGCTGAGGGCGTAAAGGCGATGCCTCATTTTTCATTTTTGTCTCCGCATGGATGGTCACGGGTTCGAATCCCACCAGAGCCTCTTCTTTTTTTTTTTTTGGAAATGCATTTTTTAACAGAATTTATTATCCTAAACTAAATTTTACCCATTTATATAAGCACTTGACATATATTTACAAATTACTATTTTTAATGCTTGATCCGGTTGCGAGCCTCTTTAAAAGCAAAGAAATGTACGACTTTGTTATCACTTATTAAGTTATTGTACTCAACCGTTCCTGAACCAAATTTTTGATCCATTTGTATTTTTAAAATGAATAGATACAGCGCTGAATATGTTATCTGCGCTCATCGTTTCTTTCGTCTTTGAAATGTATATCTTCTGTTGAACAATTACCAAACTATATAATTACTTTTAACCAATGAAACAGTATTTCTTTTGGCTATCTATTCTGCTTGGTTAATCGTAAAGCTGATAATTATACATGTCATGCTTTACTGCTCTTGATTGACAGTTTCTGTATGAATAACCAATCATAAGCAAATGCTTTTCACGCCTTAACAAACTGTCTATCAGTATGATACAATGATTGGATAATGAAAATATCATTGTTTCATGTCAGTGCGATAAAATTACATAATCCCTGATAATAGTGTACTGTTTATTTGAAATTGCGTGAGATGATAGCCAATTAGAGGCGCCCCCTTTACCGGCTACATAGTCTGGGTCCGTGAATTATACCCTGACGTAATGGAAGTTGCATACAAACACAAACACAAAATGGGATCTTTAATCGTGTATTGTTTTCTTAAGCCCAGACGGGTAAGCAAACCGTTAATGATGACAATCACATGTGCTATAGGGGTCACGCAATTATCTTACCATTGACACTTGTGTAAAAACAAACTTTTAACGCTAACGGGGGGTGCGAAAACATCGATTTAAGTGGCAATGATTAATGAACGCGGAACAGTATCGAAACAATTTTGTTCTTTAAATTTTTTTTTTTTTTAAAAACACGATCCGAATAGTGATCTTCTATCCGAATATTCGGTGAACTATTCGAATATTCGGATATTCATTGACATCCCTGATCTTAACCCTTTCCCCCATAGAAGCGCCTTTTAGCGGATATGAATTATTCCTCCGCTGAAGAAAATAGTTCCAATTTAAACAGTCTTGAATATGTTTCATAAGGAATATTTTCTTTATTCTGGCAGGTGGTAGCTTAAAGCAGGCTGAAAGTAAAGTAGAATGCGCCTTAAGGCGCATTCTGCTTTACTTTCAACCTGCTTTAAGAAGTCAACTATTTTCAAAACTAGAAACAGGCCATTGGGTAAAGGGTTAATGGTTAAGTTCACAATTACTTACCATATACATGGCAATTGCTACTGGCAGGTAAAAGGAATAAAATGCAGTCTTCCATTTAACAATGGCCTTATACTTGTTCATTGTGTACTGTTTGAAGTCTACAGTGCCTGGAGGTGGGGCTACTGTCATGTCTAAACACTGCCCTGTTATAGTGCAGTGGGAAATCTGAAACAAAGAACTAACATGCGACCATTGTGCGTATACACTTAATTACTACTCTTACTTAATCCTGATTTCATAGATAACTCTAAGCCCTTTGCTCTCCATCCCCTCCTTCCAGGATTTGAGTTTTGCCACGCATTCCTCCAGAGAGTCGGCCACGTGCATACAAAATATAAAAGCAATATCTCAAAGGACAAAGGAGTTTTGTATAGGCATTTTTCAAAACCTTATTGCACATTTCGAAACCTAAACATGCGAGGTTAGTTTTCGGTCATGTTCACAGAGGTCAAACTTTTCTGTGGCTGGAAAGGTGTTGTCCATATACAAATGCATACCATATATAAAAGCAATACCTCAAGGGACATAGGAGTTGTAAGCATTTTTCAATACCTAAACGCAAAATTCGAAACCTAAGTGCCGGCCTTAATATTCAATGTCAAGGTCAGAGATCAAACCTTTTATGTGCATGGAAAGGTTTTGTCTATATACAAATGCATACCAAACATGAAAGCAATACCTCAAGGGACAAAGCTAGGAGCTACGAGAATTTTCTTTAAATTGTGTATGCCATTCAGGCCGACAATGACAATGACTACGCCAGGGATATAGCATAAGCGTGTCTTGTACTTTGTACAGGCAAGCTTAATCGATTACCCCATAAATACGCCATTAATTTATTCCTCCACTGAAGAAAATAATTCTAATTCATATAGTTAAGAATATGTATCATAAGAACTATTTTCAATATTCTAGCAGATAATAGCTTATAACAGGCTGAAAATAAAGCAGAAAGCGCCTTAGGGTGCATTCTGCTTTACTTTCAACCTGCTTTAAGTGGTCCCATATCTTCAAAACTAGAAACAGGCTATGGGGTAATGGGTTAAAAGCCAGCATGAGTGGTACTAACCTCATGAAACAGTTCCATTATGTTGACATAGTACGGTTTCCGTCTGATGTAGTGTTTAAGCACCTGATACAAGCAGGACTCCAGGTACACAGCATCATTGACAGCTTCTAGTCCAACCCCTTCCTAGATAAGTATCAAATAGACAAATACAGTATAAAAGGGGAGTATTTCTAATGGGTAGTGACACTATGGGATTGAAATGAGTGAGAAAATGTTGGATTTGTTCAGTTTACTCCCTTTTATCTGGGGCTCTGATAAACCTGTGTAATGTTTGTGGATTGTTGGTACCCAAATCATTGAATGTTGAGAAGTGAGTCAATTACATAGCGCAACAAACACCTCTTAGTGTGAGCTTAAGCTTATAGCATTGACGGGTTTGTTGTTGCTGGGTCACTAGGTTCAAATGATCGGATAATGACAACTGCCAGACTGAAGTTGTCTTACCCTTGGTTCTCCCAGGGCCCAACTTCTCAGTGGAGAGAGTTATGTAAAGTATGTGGTATGTTGGTATATGCAAATATTGCTTCCCAAATCACTGTATGTTGGGAAGTGAGTCAATTATATAGCGCAACAAACACCTCTTGGTGTGAGCTTAAGCTTTGTATCGATGGGATGGGGTTTGTTGTTGTTGGGTCACTCGGTTTGCACGTTGCACTTTAACCATTCTCATGTTGAATATTCACATATACAAGGGCCACAATGGCCCTAAATCGCTCACCTGGTACACCATGTAAACTTAACTTATAGTGACCTAGATTATAACTGGACATGACCCACAATCAACCTTTAGAGTGTTAACAAGATTTTTCTATAATTTGACCTACTGACCTAGTTTTTGACCAGACACAATCCACATTTGATTTTGACCTAGATTTGATGAAGGCAAACATTCTGAAAATATTTCATTCAGATCTAACGAGATTAGTAGTCTCTAGAGGGTTAACACTGATTTTTGGCCTGGTGACCTAGTTTTTGATCCGACATGACTCATATTCGAACTTGACCTAGATATCAATTGGGCAAACATTCTAACCAAGTTGCATTTAAAATAAAATAAGGTTTGTAGCCTCTAGAGGGTTAACGAGGTTTTTCTAAGATTTGACCTAGTGACCTAGTTTTTGACCTGACATGACCCACATTAAAACTTGACCTAGATATCAATGAGGCAAACATTTTGAGCAAATTCATAAAGATCCATAGAGATTTGTAGCCTCTAGAGTGTTAACAAGGTTTTTCTATGATTTGACCTAGTAACCTAGTTTTTGACCGGACATGGCCCACATTCAAACTTGACCTAGATATCAACTAGGCAAACATTCTGACAAAGATTCATAAAAATCAATTGAGATTTGTAGCCTCTAGAGTGTTAACAAGGTTTTTCTATGATTTGACCTAGTGACCTAGTTTTGATCAAACATGACCTACATTCGAACTTGACCTAGATTTTATCAAGACAAACATTGTCATGAATTTTCATGAAGATCAGATGAAATTTGTAGGGGCTAGAGTGTTAACGAACAATTGTGGACGGACGGACGGACGGACAGACGACGGACATTCAGCGATCCTAAAAGCTCACCTTGGCACTTTGTGCCAGGTGAGCTAAAAACTTTGACAACTACAAGCATCTATTATCTTATCTATTACATTGGCTATTAAGATAGGGAAAAATGTTCTCCTGGGAAGTCAACTTCTCATATGAGCTTGAAACTCTTTAAAGGATTCTTCCTATAGTAGGGCTTTACTGTCTTAGAAATTTGGCTCCAGATCTACAACAAATGACAGAAAATGAGATTGTGTGCACATTGAATCAGAAGCAGAATCATATCCTCACCTTCCTAAACCAGCAAGGCTTTCCACGTCTTGTATATGAGTTGTCCATAACATCATCAGCTACTAAGAAAAAAGCCTGCAACTGTAAATAGAATATATTTTTTATGTACAATCAATTGACAATCATTTTTTTCTTTGCATACAAAGGCAAATCGAATTTAATTCAACAAATCCCTAATACTGTCTAAATGGAGATTAAAGCACCCAATAAATACTGCATACAGCATGCTAGGCTAACGTTTGAATGTTAGAAACCAAGTTTTACCAATCTTAACCTATTAATCTATGAATATACGCCTTTTTAGACCTAAAATTGAAACTGGTGAAATGGACAAATATTTCTTTGTGCATATGTTTAGATGATACTCTATCAACCTGTTAATCAAAATCCACTGACATCATTTGGAGGAGTCACACTTATGAATATGGACAAACAGACGTACGGCAGGACTCCAGATAAGAGGGAGTAAACTGAACAAAATCAGCATTTCTCACTTATGTCTGCACCAAATTCTATGGTGCTGCTACTCGTTAGAATTGTCTCGAAGAGACAATTCTAATGAGTAGTGACAGCATAGGGTTTAATGCAGAAAAAAAAAAATTGTTTTTGAAATACTTCCCTTATCTGGAGCTAAGTGTTTTTAACCTATAAAATGAATGTATCAACAGAATTATTACCAGTTCAACACACCACCCCAGGACTCTAGCAGTATGCATGTCATCTTCTGTGGGAGTTGCAGTAAGAAACTGATATGTCATCACAACAAACAAACCCCTGTTCTTCTTCCCATGAGGTACATTGTACTGCAATACCTACAAAGGCAGAAACACTCTAGGATATAGTGAATCTAACACCACCGTGAGAGTCAGATAAGAATATCCCACCCGAGTTTTGAAGATATTTTTGGAACACGAGGCTTTGCCGAGTGTTCCAAAAATATCTTCAAACGAGGGTGGGATATTCATCTGACACTCAACTGTGGTGTTAGATTTATTTTCTCACCTCGTCAACCCTAAAAACACGTTTAACTTGCTATACAGTGGGAGTTGTATTTTAATGCGCTAATGCATGCATGGCGACGTCATAACAACGGCATAACAACGGCAAGAACAACCAATCATAAGATAGTTCGGCTTGTCTGTACGGACAGATAAGGTTATCTCACCCCCCCTAGATTTCGGGATACCTCTGTCCGAGAGGTGAGAAAAACTCTTTCAGCCCCAAACCTTAAAATTTACAAATCCAGTTTCCAATTAATTCTAGCCCATCTCTTATTATTAAGGGTTGGTTTTTGTCAATGTATTGCAATATGACAAACTCTTAGATAACCTTTAATAATTGATGGATGGAAGAGTTGGGTTTTACTGCACTATAACATAGAATAGCGCCAATTTAAGTTTTCACTGTTTAACCCATAAACCAATAAACAGGACTTTTTACGCCTTCAATTTATTCCTCCACCTAAGAAAATAGTTCCAATTTATATAGTTATGAATATACATGTACCAAAAGAAATATTTTCTATATTCTGGCAGAATGTAGGTTAAAGCAGGTTGAAAGTAAAGCAAAATGTGCCTTAAGGCACATTCTGCTTTACTTTCAACCTGCTTCAAGTTGTCAAATGTCTTCATAACTAGAAACAGGCTAGGCGATAACAGGTTAAAGCAAGATGAAAATAAAGCAGAAAGCTCCGTTATTTTTATCTTGTGTTAAACATTAGTCTTCTTATTAGCGGTTGTAATAGTGGGGTTTACAAAAGTCTACCTCTTTAAACCATTTGGTAGCATCACCCGTCTCCTTGTCTTGCAGGCCTGGACATAAGATGTCTACAATTTCAGGAAAGACTTCATCCAACAACTCCAAATCTGTCTGAACTTTCCGCTTTTTGCCCACTGAGGATCCATTTGTGCTGAAGAAAAATTATACAAATCTCAACCCTAATGCTGCTAAGATTTACTTTTTGCATGTGACATGTTTATCCAGATCAGTACCGACTAATTTGGCACCTTAACAAGAGCAAACAGGGATAGATCAGTCTAAGGGGTTGGCAGTATAGGCACTAGAGGGAGTGAGTGAGTATTAACACCCATCCAGGTGAACATCCATCTATTATTGAGGGGAATTGACATCACTTATCTAAGTTTTTTAGGGGAGGTGCATTACTAAGAATGGATAAAGATGAGATGGGGGTCCCACTGATAGTGATATCACAAACTAATATGCAAACGCCCTGCAGTAATAAACCCTGCCAATGCAAAGCTTAAGCTCTCATCAAGAGATGTTTGTTGCGCTATATAATTGACTCACTTCCCAACATACAACGGTATGGGAAGCCTCGTTTGCATATACCAATGCACCATGTACGTTACACTAGTTCTAACATGCTCCTTGTATAGAACCAAAAATAATGAACATTGTTAATTTAATTTAAAACAGTGTTACTAGTCAATTATGTTTCCACTATGCCACAAATTCACCACTTAATAGGGAGTAGATAGAAAGACAAGCATTTTAATGGTTACCATTATGGTATTTACACACATATGGCATACATGTGCACCTCTTCAAAACCATATGCATTCTGCAGGTGCTCTTTTCTTAGTAACATCGGTTACAATGTGCAATGTCTTTGATAAACTTCTTCTTATCATTATTAATACTTCTCTCCATCAAGATTGATAATTATGAGAAGGGGCACTTTTGAGGTGCACCCGAGGGGACTGTAAACGGTCGGTCACTTTATCCTGACACCGACGACCAGTCACGATGCTAATCCTAAATCCTGAGCGACAAAGAGGGAAGCCAATTTTCTAGGTTTTGGTTCGGCCCGGCTGGAGATTGAATCTGCAACCTCCCGCACTGCAAAAGGACACTCTACCACTGAGCTACAAAATGTAAGCAGGCGGCCTATCTGCGTAATCTGTGTATACCTCATTATCTACTCATGACATACTCAAACAATTATTTAACTCATTACTCAATAGATGTAATTGATCATCTATACGCCATTTTAAGTAGCAATGCCAAAGGATTTTTTTTTTAAAAAACAATTTCTGGGATATTTTGTGTTTATAAATATAAAAACTTTATTGGGTACATCTTGACCTAAACATGTATAAAAGAAACAAAACATAATGTAAAGTACAACACTTGAACAAAAAAAATTAAAAAAATGACACAATTTGTGCCTCAGAAATGGCTTTTTTCATTTCTCTGTTTTATATATAAATGTCACATTTAACTTTTTTCCGTCAGTTGTTCAGTATTGAAACTTGTATTGAGTACTTGTGGTTTGATCCCGATCTCGCTTTAAGTAAAGGATGTTTAAGCTCGAAAAAAATGTGCGTATTATTGGTTTGGAAGCCATTGAGTCATGCATATTAATGAGATCCCCAACAGCCACGTCCCCTTCATCATCATCATCATCATGGATACTGCACTCCTTCACTAAAATTAAAATCAGCGTTGGGCATTATTATTTTAAGCCTTTAAAATTCAAAAACTGTAAATTTTCTGTCTGCATTTTATGGCATGCCTACTAATTAGAATTGTCTCTTTGAGGCGATTTTAATAAGTAGTTACGCCATAGGATTTGTGCTGACTTGAATTAAAAATGTTGAATTTGTTTTAGCTGTCACTTCCTCCTTTCAGTTTCAGTTTTTATTTACAACTAGGTCCAGTACTGGCATCAGTGTTGTTGACATTAATAACAAGTAAACAGCATACATCAAACACGATTGAATAGAATGGAATGAGCATAAAAACATGATATCGGGAGTCCTGTGTACCACCCAAATGAAGTATGGTGGGTGGGGTTTGTTTACTGACACAATAACCAGATCCATTGCTACTTACAGCTTCACCGCGTCAATTACCGCTGCCATGTCCGAAACACCAGGTATCGACGTGAAAAAATACAGTTAATGATAATAATTTCACACTGCTAGATCCGCTGCTACCTCCAAAATGTTAAAAATTGCGTATGTCCTTCTCACATGTGTGTAGTTACTTATAAACCGGAAGTATCTAAAAGCGAAACTACATTGAAAATAGTTCGTATTTCATTGGCTAGTTTAGTTGTTACTAAAATTAGAGAAAGTTAAAAATAGATTTGAACCAGACGGCGGTGAGTAATTAACTAATTTTAGATCTAGAAATAGTCATGATCACAAAATATCTGATTTTTTTCAGAATGTAATTTTTGACACGTTGATGTTTTGTTAAATTCAGATGCCAGAATGATTAATAAAGGATTGTTTTTAAACTTACCGAGTTAGCTAAGCACTAGGCTAGCATACTTTCGGTTTTGTACATCTCCTGGTTAATTTTAATTAATAAGTCTACTATTATATACAGGGCTGCCATAAGTTTACATGAAAAATCCTAAGATTTCAAATTTGCATTTTTCAATTGCAAATTTACGAATCGTATCTTCACCCCATAGCCTGTTTCTAGTTTTGTTGACACGTGACTACTTAAAATAGGCTGGAAGTAAAGCAGAATGCGCCTTATGGCGCATTCTGCTTTACTTTCAGCCTGCTTTAATTTTCCATGTTCTCGAAAAAAAATCCGAAGATTTAGGAAAAATCCGGAGAAATGGCAGCCCTGTATATATGTGTTAGCCTGATTAGGATCTGCACAGTTTTATTTAGTCTACGGAATTTTGGAAATGAGACATGGGTGGAATTCAAGTATATATTCAAGATAGAACCTTAAAAATTAAGTTATTACTTTCAATCTGTTTTCTTTTATCAAAGTGATCCCCTTTCTTCAAAACTAGATCTTGTGAGGGCTATATAATATGGGTAAATGGTTACTAAGATTTGTCATTAACAGTGAGGGTTCTGTGTTAATGTTTCCTCAGGTTCAAAAAGTTAAAACTCTCCCTGTATGCTTGCTGCAAGATTCGATTATAAATACGGATATACAAATCTATTGACATTAGATCTAGTGTTTTTTCGAATACAGTATAACCATTCAAATGAAATAGAAAACAGTCAAGACGCCTCATAACCGCGACAGAGTCCCTTTAGGGTCTACAGTTGGTCACGTAATAAATACACATATGTGTTTTACTCTGTGGGTTTGTAAATGCAGTGTATAGGCTAATTCTGTGGTTAATGACATTATAGCCCTAGACTTAAATAAAGTAGAGAAAAGTAATTTTTGAACATAATAATTTACTTTTTTCATTCGAATAGCAACAGTTTATACGCCAGATATGACTGTAAACTGTTTGCAATCGAAATAAGGTGTTTCGAATTCCTATTTATATACGCATGTTTATTGGAAAAGATTAATAATAGTTATCATAAAGGTTAGCTACTGTAGATGTGAGGCCATTTGTTAGCATGCAAAATAAAGGTCTTCATTGCAGCACGTTAAATAACATAGAACGACACACATCGAGGGACATCGTTTAAACATATTTTATTTCTTAATATTAACATAAATGATATATTATGGATATAAAACATTATGATTAGAGCGACATCGATAGGACATTGATCCCTCTCTTATTTATAGACAACTATACTTACAATACCAGACAAACTCATTGAACCCTAAAGACGTACATTCTCGCCATTTGTACATACCATGAAGGGTGCACTTATCCTATGCAAATAGTGTATACCTAGATCAGAGGACCCCGAGGGGTCCCTCTGATCAGGGTCATAATTGTTTGTCATTTTGCAGCATATTGGGAAAAAAGGAATCCTCAAACTAGTAGTAAAATATGGATTAGAAATACATGTAACTGTAAACTGAAATGGCCAATTAAAATGTCAGGGGTGAATACAGGTACAAATGTATTGGATACAGGTTACCACAAACATCATGTACAATGATATTCGGTCTCCTTTCCCCGCCAATTTTGTGTAGCTCGGTATATTTCAAGGGGAGCACTAAATTGCTACTTGTTTTGTCGTTCGCATTTTATTTGGTGAGTTGGCTCCCTTTAGCTGTTAAGTACTTGTTTCAATCTTTCAATATTTATTCTCTCATCGGTACGGGACTGCTCAGTAGAGCCCTTAAACCAGTACAGATGTGGTCAGTATGTTTAACCTTTCACCCTATAGCCTTGTTCTAGTTTTGAACACAGGCATCTACTATACGCCTCTTTTACAGGGGAGAATACGTTATTCTTTCCCGTTTAAACGCATACGAAACGCAAACGCTAAGCACTAAATCGAAGAAAATTACAACTTTTGAACAAATCTGATAATTCATATTTATCTTGGTGGCAAATAGTTTACAGCCTGATCAGACGCCGGGTTACCGGGCGTCTGATCTGGCTCCAAACTGTTTGTATGAGAAATAATAGTTTTAGTATAAACGCGTTTATTGGAAAAAAAATAACTTTTCTCCACTATAAGCTACAATCTGTTAGGATGTAGAAACAAATTATGATGCGCATTCAAGACTGTAGAAAGTAGCATTATTGTATTTTGTGTGTCTAACTAAAAGCGTAAAAAAGCGTATTTAGGATAATGGGTCAATGCAGAAAACGTAGCTTAGAAGCTTTCCGTTTTCCTATAACGTTGTCTTGTATTAAGCAAGCAACTGTGATAAAAAGGAAGACATTGGAAATTGCATTCCTTTTGAGTGGCCGCATAACACAAGCTTGGTTGATTATTATACAATTAGAAATTATTATAGAACACCATTACTCCATAAATACACATTTTACGCCTGTAATTTATTCCTTCACTCAAGAAAAATATTTATACAGTCATGAAATATGTATTCTAATAAATATGTTCTGTATCCTAGTCCCAGCAGATGGTAGCTTCAAGCAGGCTGAACGTTTTAAAAGCAGAAAGTCCCTTAACCCTTTGAACCCTAGTCCCGCATATAGGCGTTATTTTCAAACAGTGTACATGTGAATAGTACACTTGTCCTGTGCAAACAGTGATGACCCAACTCAGAGGGATCCTGATCAGGGTCTTCACTATCTGTCATAATGCCAAACATTGACTAAAACAATCCTTAAAAGTCAGAAATGGACTAGACTGAAAAGGAAACTGGAACTGTACATTTAAAGTTTCAGGGGGGAAGAGTTTAGGCACATTCAGCTTTATTTTTAAGCTCCTTAAAGTAGTCACCATCACTTGTCTTACAGTGGAGAAAACGTTATTCTTTCCCAATAAACGCGTTTACGCTAAAACTGTTATTTCCAATGCAAACAGTTTAGAGCCAGATCAGATTCCGGGTAACCCAGCGTCTGACCAGGCTCTTAACTGTTAGCCACCATGATAAACATGACTTATCAGAATTGTACAAAAGTTGTATTTTTCTACTTTTTAGTGTTTTGCGTTTGCGTACGTTTGCGTTTAAACGGGAAAGAATAACGTTTTCTCCACTGTAAACACTGAAAATAGAGTAAAGGTTAATGAGCTACACCAGTCTCCACGTCTCTATTCAAACACTACATCAGTGTCTTTAGTTGCATCTTGAATAATCTCATCCATTCGTTGAATCAGATCTTCTGACAACTCATTCCTCCAACCACTTACTTCACCTGCAACGATAAATAACAGTGTAGAATACGTTATTCTTTCTCATTAAATGCGGTATAGCGATATAAATTTTGTCAATTTAACTGAAATCTAAATTGATAAATAAAAGCAGACGACAATTAATTAAGGCAGATGACGTCTAGCGGTGCAGGGTTATTTATACAGTGCTCCCTCTCTACAATGACACCTAATGGGAGACATATATTGTGTGTGTTGCTCGGAGGGAGTCCTTATAGAGAGGGAAAATAAAAACTTGGCTTACATTTGCTAACAGCTTGAATCCAGATCAGACGCCGCGTAATGCGGCGTCTGATCTGAATTCAAGCTGTTTGTCACTCGTCATTATATTTATTCTATAAAAATCTCTACTTTTATGTAACTTTGAGAAAAACAGCAGACGACAATAATTTTAAGCGGACGATATTGCAGCACTGAAAGCGTAGACATACTTGTCCCGTTTTAGGAACAACGGCAAAGGTCGTTGTAAGGAGGGAGTCGTTGTTGGGATGGTTGTTGTAGAGAGGGAGTACTGTAATAGTTTTCCACAAGCCAACGCTAACCTTTGTTGATAAAACCACCGTGAGAAGGGTCGGATTTGAACAGTTTTTCAAAATACGTGAAATTGACGGCATCGTTGTTCTTCATGCTCTCTAGTGACGTGTAGTCATATATTTTGTCCACTTGTTCATCTGTTAAATCTTTTCCAAGGAAGTCAGCAATCCTCAGGATTGTTCCCCGTCGGTCCTGATGAATGAAAACAAAACAAGAAATATCTTTAAAAAAGATATTCGGCGGAATGAGTGGTTGAACTAAGGCTATATAGATGGGTGTGCAAAATTGAATGAAATTGAGGTTTTCAAAGAATTGTAATATCTTGGATTGAAAAGCAAAAAATAAAAGTATACAATTGAAAGAGTAACTTTTATTTAAAATGCAAAACTATCATGTACAGAAATGCAAAACAAAACAATAATTTAACTCATATCCTAGCTACTGGTAGGAGATCCTCACATTAATCTATTGTTCTATATATCAAACTTCATTCATAGAGTTTCTTGAAACAAACTACATGTATAGCATACACAAATGTACAGATTCAACAGTCTGCTCTACTTCACTCCTGTAAATAATGATGAAACCACACAATTGTGTTTAACTCACTTGAGGCCATTTATATTTAATATTGCTTTTAATGTATGGTAAATGTGTACAAATAGTTAACAATTAAAACAAATTGGTAGTAAACAATTACAAAACACTTAGCTTCCTCTGTATTTCAGATGTCATCTTAAATTGCATCAGCCCCCAGTGTAGTAAACAGTCTGGTCTGTGTCTCTAAATTTTACACTCACAGCCATATTAGTCTAGTTGCTTATGTCCATTTTTTGGCCAAATCGTTACAGAGTGGATTAAAGCACCAAACTTCTCACATATATAGTATGACACCTATAGAATCAAATGGCATATAGGTGCCCGGGCTAGGTGACCTACTTTTTGAAAAAATCAAAATGGCGGCCAACGTATACAGACTTTTTAGAGCTCCATTTCAGCAGAAGGAACTGCAATATAATGTGATGTTTTGGAGCAGATTAATAGAAAATATACATAAACTGTATAGTATCTGTGTGATAAATTTACATTTAGTGCGTCTTTTCTATTGAAAACAGTGCAGCTCGCGAAAAATTATTGAGAATGGGATAAAAAGTGGCCCATTTTTAAGCTATGGCCGATAAATCTGAATGATACTAAAAATTGCATGTCTTATCACATAAATATTATAAGAAAAACGTAGTTATAAAATAATAACTTATTTGCTACAAATTATTAAAGAAAAAACATTTGTTTGGTAGATTACGGAATTTAGGTTATGTCTCATGGAGGCCACCATACCATGTTTTTACTGATTTGAGCGTCTGATAATCATGACACAATACGTCTGTTTGTTTCTATTTTTGATAGTATGGCTGATAAATAGCCAATACATGTAGTAAGTTTAACTGAAATGAGAATTAATAATGTAATTACATAGTATAGAAAAAGTAATTGTCATGAGTTTTCGTGACTTGCTGCAAACACGCAGCTTGTAACATTTCATCAGCATTTTCCTATGGAATAAAATTGTGGAAATGCACAATAACCAATTAGATGAAACATATGTTGCCTATAAAAAGTAAATATATTATTAAAAAAAAAGGTAAATATGCATTTTTCAATAGACGTCTCCAAGTTCATTTTGTAAACTACAGAAGCCCATTCGTGCCAAAATAATTGGTGATAACGACCATATTATTGAGTTGAAACTGTTTGTCTCATTGAAATCTAGTCTTTTGCATTACTTTGATTAGGTATTGACCATATTTCTTATTAGTTTAGTTTAGTATATTAAGGAAAAAAATCAACTATTGGTTCTTACACTATGGACTAGGACAACATTGTTGTTTGTGCGGTGGGTAATGGGTAGGTGCCCTACTGACAGTTTGAGAGCCTAGAGATATTTAGCCAAATACGTTCAGTGGAACTGGACAGATTCACATTGCGAAAATGTCTACGTGTTTTTGCTTGGAGGTCTGCATATCGACTATTGAGATTGCCATTTGGAGGGTTGTCGGTAGCTGTGAGACGAATCTGGATGGACAAGCCTTAGCAACACCGGGAACAGCCGATTCCTTCATTTCTGCAACTCATTTGACTATTTAATTAAAACACGATATGCTTACAAAGTGGCAATTTTGGCATTAGCTAAATTAAAACAGGAAGCATTCCAAATTATGAATGATCAAGCAGATGACGAAATATGTGTTGCCTGGAAGATCAACATGACAGAAAAGTGTTCTACATTCAAATACTGGGATGTTGGTTCTCCTTTTTGTACGTGCACATTGTGAATTAAAGTGCACACTTTATGTCAGCGTTTTAGAGCAGCTCGTCCCATATTCTTCTTTATTCTTTACCACACCAACAATAGACACTGGTTACAAGTTCGTACAAGAATTATGAAATCACTTTCTGATACCAGCAACAATGTAATCCAAAAATATGTTTCCAAAAATAAATCACAAGTTTTCTGCCAAATCGCTTCATCGGGCAAATGAGCAGGACAATCAAGGTGACATTAAACTGACAGAGAATCTGGGTGCACATAAAGGCTGTGTGATATCTTGGCCTGAAATGTTAAAATTCTAAACGAATTTCAGAAAAATAACCTTGATAAAAACCATTTTGTAGCCAAAACCATTAGATCCTCAAAACAAGAGACTTTCAAAAGGTAGGTAGGTCAATAATTTGTGTAAACAATCAAACAGTATGAAAACTCCACTTCTAGAAGAGTCACATGAGCGGTGTGATTCATTCTGAAATTTCATACGCATGGCAACAAGAAATGCTTTAGGCACAATTTAGACAGTGATGCAAGAATATGTGCAACAAGTGGTAATAGACAGGACCTAACCAATTCAGATTCCAATAAATAACAACAAAATACCACTTTTGAAATACCAATCACTGAAGGAAAGTCAAAAGTGAAACATAACAATGATGCACTAAAAATCAATAATATTCATTTTAGTCAACTTTTCACAGTTTCCCAAGTACGTGAAGATGATGTGGCCCAGAGGTGTAATAAAGTTTTACAGTAGACTTATGTATGCAAATACTAGTTATACATGTATATGAAATGTTTGCTTAGATTTTGATAAACTCAGGCCCAGAATAACTTCTATTTCAATGGAAATCAACCTTTGCACCAAACTTGTTGTCAGCATGAAAGACTGAGACATCTGACCTGCAAGTCGGAACCATTGGAGAACCTAGACCTAAATAATAAACAGGAACTACCACATGTTGGATAGGACATAGTACAGTCAAAATGTTTTCATACCATGGACAAACAGACAGTTTCAAAGTTGCTTAAAGATTGATGTTGTGTGCGACCCACACACAAGTGATACATATAGTCACAAAGGGGCAATCCGAGGAAAAGAGGGGAAAGTCACAAGACAAAACTACCAGTGAATTTCTACTTATTTCATTAGAATTTAAATATCTAAAGAAAAGCGTTTTGATCTCTTGACCGGAGATGTGGCTGCCAGTGAAAACCTGAAGGAAACAAAGCAATTTACATTACTGCATGCCAATCTGTTGTTGCCAAAGGCTGTAGTACACAAATGCCGCTCAATGACCACGAGGAAGCGGATACAAGAATAAGTCTTCATGTCCAAGACATCGTGAAAGACATTGAACTCATGTTCTCAGGTAATGGCATCATTTTCTGTTGCTTTGAGGAATCCATTTATAAATACCATTGTAAGTGCATCGAAAGAGTCTTTTGAATGCTTTATGATCATACATCACAACTATACAAAGTCAATGACCTATGGCAGGAACTGTTTCCTCAGGGTAAAATGTTAAACTACGCAGGACCTACCACCTGAATTATCCTGATCACGAAATGCATGTAGGCTATGTACTGCAAAACGGACATATTTGTACAACTGTTATACAATCGAACCTTGAACACTCGAAACTGTCTTTAGTCGACATACCCATATTTCAAAGTTAAATGTATCTTAGTCACCTTCTAACTTTTAAACACAGACATGTTTGACTTAAGAATGAATAAATTATCGATTTTCAACTGAAAAAAATACGAGAATATTCAACTGTCATTGTAAGTAAAAATATTTGGATATGCGAGTAGAAAATTATTGTATGAGAAGATTAAACTAAAATCAGTTCTAGCACGCAGTAAATACACGTGATATCGAGGTTCGATTGTATTCTAATTAGAAAGACAGAATGATATTTTCTAATAATGTTGAACACGTTGAATGAATTGATTGTGATTATGTATTCAATTTACCATCAGAACCATCTTATTCGGGAAAATAATAACAATATACATTTGTGAAGTGTCAGTCAATGCCTTAGACGATTAATGTTCTATTCTGTTCTATTCAGATTAAAGAAATGAAGTTATTATATAGAAAATAAACAATTTTATGATATAAATGGGTCCAACTATATCACTGTTAAGTCTTTCTGTCCAGTTTACACATTTATAGACACTTTTAATCAGGAACATTTACCAAATAAGGGCGTTTTCAAAACTTATTAATTTATGGCGGCCATTTTGGACGCCATTTTGGATTTTGGCCGAAATAGGGCAGTCAGGTCGGGCACCCCCAATTATTATGATAATATACTGCAAATGCAACCCGTATACAAAGTTTTATGCTTTAATCCACCAAGTAACGATTTTCACCCTAAGCAACTAGACTAATCTGGGAAAACTGTAATTGGACATTTACATAGACCAGCCTACAGGGCTCCAGATAAGAGGGAGTAAACTAAACAAATCACATTTATTCACTCATTTCAGCACCAAACCCTATGGTGTTACCACTCATTTTGATTGTCTCGAAGAGATAATTCAAATGTTTAGTGACACCACAGGGTTTAATGCACAAATACAGATTTTAAGTTTTGAAATAATTCCCTTATCTGGAGCCCTGGCTACTATCCAATCAGACTATTCAGTTTCAACAGGTGCTCTCAAGTCTAAATTTCTGATCAAATATAATTGGTTGAAATGTGTGGCCAAACAGAAAGTGTGGCTAAATAGAAACCAGACAGCTCCGCCGAAAAAAACACGCGTTAACCCTTATCATGATTAATCGTCTACTTCAAATATATCGTCTGCGAAAAATGTACAAAAAACAACAACATATTTTATAATTATTTAACTATAAAAACAAGAAATAATTATGACAGGCCAACAGTATATCAGACGCCGCGTTACGCAGCGTATGATCTGGATCCAAACTGTTTACAAATATTAGTCATGTCGCGTTTAGCATACAGTTTAAATCCAGACCAGACGTAACGTATATTCCTTCCCCATAAGCATGTCGGTGATAAACATTTATTTCCCTTGTAAACGTTAAATGGAGACAGATCAAACGCCGAGTAACCCAGCATCTTTTTAAGTTCCAAATTGATTTCCACTACATCAAAATAAATCTTAAGAATTGACAAAAACACACACAGTTTTTCTACATTTTATTGTAGTGCGGTTTCTTTTATTTCCGTTTAAACTGGAAAGAATAACATTGTCACTATATTAACCCTTTCACTATCAACAGTTTCGTGAGATATTTACCCCCTCACCGTTTCATTGTCGTCTGCTTCAATTTTGTTGTCTGCAATGGCGTTACAAAATTAAACAATAAGGCAATATTACTGAGGAAATTTCAGAACGAGTGTAAAACAGCTCGGATCCTGATCAGACGCCGCGTTACGCGGCGTCAGATCATGATCCCAACTGTTTTCACACGCGCTTTAAGCGCACTTGAGAGCGAAAGGGTTAATACGATTTTCTTCTACCAATGTCACTAATACACTTTTCTTTTACTTGTACTAGCTTTTCAAACTGTAGAAAGAGGACATTGGCATCCTCTTTGTGTTCCCAATACGATCTGAAATGGTTGCTCCATGGTGCGCACAGCACTGCAACAAAATCGAGACAACAATGTTTTAATTCCAACAGTTTCGCCCTCTCAAACCAGGACTTGATTGAGAATGTAAAAGAAAATAACAACATTTTAATTTAATGACATGTAATTTAGAATGCCCAAACACTGATTTTCTGTTTGATGACCACTTTGTTTGAGCCCTAGCGTCAAACAGTTCGGAACCAGACCAGACGCCGGGTTCAAAACTGTTTGACATTCAACTTCGAACAAATACGCAGACTGTTCAAAAAGCTATTATTTTCTACAATTAATTGCGGTGTCTTTCCGTTTGTGTTTAATCGGGAAGGAATAACGTATTTTCTACTATAGCTAGTTGTCTTCAAGTCATATATTTCGTTTATGGTTGGAGTTTTTTGTGCGAGCTCAAGTCTGACCAATCAAACGCTTGAGAACGATCTCAAACTCAAGTCAAAAGCTTTATAATCTTGGACCCTGGTGTCTGGTCAACATTTCTAGTTTTACTTTTGTGCTTATGTGTTCTACTTTAAAGGAACTCAAGCCCCAAGAAACTATGTAGTTGACACATTTTACACATTTAACATTACATACAGAGGAGAATCTGTTATTCTTTCCCGTTTAAACGCAAACGTACGCAAACGCAAAGCGCTAAAACGTAGAAAAGAACAATTTTTGGACAATTCTGATATTTATCTTGGTGGCAAACAGTTTGGAGCCTGGTCAGACGCCGGGTTACCCGGCGTCTGATCTGACTCCAAACTGTTTGCACTGCAAATAATAGTTTGAGCGAAAACGCGTTTATTGAGGAAGAATAACAGATTCTCCACTGTAATGCTGGTTTTAAATCCTGTTACTGTTCTAGCCTGCTTACTGTCTTTCTCGTCGATGAACCGTTCTGCAAATTCCCGGAGAGTGGGTGCGGGTGGTATGGACATGTAGCTTAACACTTTGTAAAACGATACAATGGATGCCTTTGGGTTCCTGGTGATGTAAATTATCTGTAACATAAATTAATATGCAGTACCGAGCGAAAAACAGAATATTTGTATATAGCAAACAGATACATTATGTTTGTCGCATTTATACTGAGGATAGAGAAAATAAATGTCGATGCTTTGTTTTAACTGTGTACCATTTAGCCATTAGTGTTTTTCTCACATGTACTACACATGTCAATAACCCACTTGTCCCCACGATCCCGTCTATGAAAAATAGGCAAACAGTGTAGACTCTGATCACACGCCGCATAATGCGGCGTGTGATAGAGTGTACACTGTTTGCTGATAGTAATTTAAATATGATACAGAACGAAAATTCAACATATTTATATAAAAGGCTTCCCTTAAACAAAAAATGGACTAATGCAATATATCATAATCATGTTCACCCAGTACTAGGATTACATGTAATTTAAAAACAATGCATGTACCTTTCCTTTTCCTGCTTTGAGCTGTTCTGGTAGAAGTGTGTATGGCATGCGGCATTTAATCATTCTTGGACTGGACTCGGGCAAGCCATCTATGTACTTTATTCCCCTAGATTAATTATACATTATAAACACGCAATGATATGCATTGTACGCATGTACGAGGATTGGTCGTCAAGTGGACTTATAACAACCCAATAAGTATTGAACATGATTTGATTCACATTTGAAGAATTTGGTTTAAAACATCGAGTAATAGGTGAACATGTTACAAATAAAATTTGCACTATGTTTGCGCTGAGATTCGGGAAACAATTGAGTTGTTCAACGGAGTAAACGTAATTCCTGCCTGGTTAAACGCACACGCGGTGCAATAAAACGGAATAAATGACATGACATTTTGAACAATTGATGGACAGACAGTTTGGGTTCTGATTAAACACCGGGTTACCCGGCGTCTGATTTGACTCGAAACCGTTTGCAATGAAACAATAACGCGTTTAGTGGGAAAAATAACGACTTGTCCACTGAAGCATATACTAATTTTGAAGTGAACTGTGCTTTTGTTAGCCTTCAACATGTTATGGTTTCACTTGTAGTTTTACAATGTTAACACAGGGGAGGGGGCGGGCAACTACGTATTACAGCGCTTCCTCTCTACAACGACACCCATGGGCGACAAAAAATATGTGCGTTATTCGGAGGGAGTCGTTATAGAGAGGGAAACTGGATACATTTGCAACTAGCTTTAATCCAGATCAGACGCCGCGTAACGCGGCGTCTGATCTGGTTTCAAGCTGTTTGTTATTTGTCATTATGTTTTTTCCTGTCAAGATGTCAGTAATGTAAGAAAAACAGCAGACAACAATTTTAGGTAGATGATAATGCATAAGTGCAAGCATAAACCATAATTTTCGTGGGAACAGCGATGAATGTCGTTGTAAGAAGGGAGTCGTTGTAAGGAGGGCTGTTGTAGAGAGGGAACGCTTAATATTAAAATGTATTGCTATGATAACCTATATAGGTATTATAATATATTTGTATTCCTACGAAGTCAGTGTACATGTATATAGTGAGAAATGTGTTGCTACGAAAACAAAGTTGCTTTCGTAGGAATACAAATCTGTTAAAATAGCCATATAAGTTGTCGTAGCAAAACATTTCATCGTAATACCTAGTTGGCCTGAAGTGGTACATGTAAATGATTGGAGACAATAGTAGAGAATATGCCATTCTTTCCGAACAAATGCGTTTGTTCAAAACACCAGTATGTTCATTGCAAACATGTTGGGGCTAAATCAGACGCCGGATAAACTGTTTGCCATTTAGATTAAAACTTATAGTAAACTAATTAAAAAGGTTGAAAGTATTATTACATTGCGTTTCGTTTACATGTAGATCTACAGCCCTCCCTCCCTACAACGGCCCTCTCAACAACTACTACCTCCTTACAACGACCCTTACTGATGTTCCTCAAACAAGACAATTATGTCTAACGATTTTCATGGCTTACATTCGTCGTCTGCTGTTTTTCTCCAAGTTACACAATGGACATTTTGACAGAATAAACTTAATAACGAGTGACAAACACATTGAACCCAGATCAGACGCCGTGTCACGCGGCGTCTGATCTGTATTCAATCTGTTTGCAAATGTAAGCCAATTTCCCTCCCTATAACGACTCCATCCGAATAACGCACACATTTTTCGTCTCCCATTGGATGTCGTTGTAGAGAGGGAACGCTATAGTTCTGTTTAAACGTGAAATAATTACATCTTCTATACGGTAAGGAAGACTTCACGACTTCACGGAGGAATACGTACACACGTACCTGAAGTATGGATACGATGGTTCTAAAACATCAATCATTGGAAACCTATCATCCAGGGGGACTGTGGTAGCCTTTTCAAAATCTAGAGTCGTTATCAAGTAGGTGATCTGTTGAGTTAGTGTGGTTCCTGGTAATACAATATTTAAAATATTGATATCGTATGTAAAAGGCAAACAGCTGATCTGACTTCAACTTGATTGTTATCAAATTAGACATCGAAAAGGTATTTGTTTCTCTGATTTATTGCCTTACCTTTGCTTTTAAGGACCACAATGGAAATATAAGGACCATCATGGAAATAAGGAAAATATTTTTACTTTTTTGAGTTGACCTTGGTTTCTAGTGCGCATTACATGGCTCTTATATGTTTTGCTTTAACTATGCGTTGCCATGTTATGTACACTTTTACCGAAATAAATCTATCTATCTATCTCTACTTTTGCGTTTAATTTCGTTTTAACTGAAACGGTTACATGTAGTACACTTATTAATTATTGACCGTCTCCAAAACATGTCGTATACAGCTATTCTAAGAACTGATTTATCAACACTTTTGTTGTTTCCATTGGCTAGACTCACTAAGTGTCAACCAGTCGTCTCGCCTAATGATTATGTTCACGACATCCAAATCAATAGATGTATAGTAACTGGAAGATCGTAAAAGCAGATGGCGTATAGTAAAGACGTTATTCTTTGCCGTTTAAACACAAATGTATTGCAATAAAATGTGAAAAAGGAAAGTATTTTGACTAGTCCGCCCATTCTTTTAACATCTCAGTGGCAAACAGTTTGGATCCTGATCAGGCGCCGTGTTACCCGGTGTCTGATCTGGCTCCAAACGGATTGCAAAAGAAATAATAGTTTTAGCGTAAACGCGTTTATTTGGAAAGAATAATGTCTTCTCCACTGTAACTTTAATTATTACATGTTGACCATGCTGTTTAATCAGAAGCGTCGTCTGCTTTCATTTATCAAATTCAGGACAAACGGAAGAAACATCAATAGTAGTAACAACACGGAAACATCCTGATCCCTGTCTACAGTTTCTCGATGTTATGTCATAACATTTGTACATTTTTAAAAGCCATGGCAAATATCAGTATAATCGACGCTTGCGGTAATACAATTAAATGAAAAATACACAAAATTTAAACAGGATAGAAACCTGAGCGGGGAACGCTGCAGACCCAGACGTCGTCATCCCTGCAAGCAAACGCCGGAAAATCATCGATCTCGGTTGTTTGTAGAATATAAAATCCTTTGTGCTCCCTGAGATGTACTGATTTAGATTTCGGCAGCTCACTGGACTGTGTACACGTATCTTCCATCTTAACTGTACTTATAAGATATACATTACGTACATACGAGGGCTAAATGAACTGGGTCAACATACATGCATGAGTCTGTGTACACTATACAGTGAAACCCCTCTAAACCGGACATGTGTGGGGACAACAAAAACATCCGGTTTAGAGGGGTTTCCGGTTTAGAGGGGTTTTAAACCATAGCTTGTTTCTAGTATGTAAGGTAGCTGACCACTTAAAGCAGGTTGAAAGTAAAGCAGAATGCGCCTTAAGGCGCATTCTACTTTACTTTCAACCTGGTTTAAGGTATCATCTGCTAGAATATAGAAAATATTTCTGATGATATATGTTCATGAATGTATTTTCTTCAGTGAAGGAATAAATGAAAGGCGTAAAAATGGGTTTGAAACGGGACCAAATATTTTGTCCGGTTTAGAGAGAATTCCGGTATTTAGAGGTTCCGGTTTAGAGGGGTTTTACTGTTTTGGTAATCGTATACAGAAGCTAGGTTGTTAACTATGCCCCTAAGGGTCTTTGCACCATCACTGCCTTCCTCGCCCCGTGTACAATGGTTATTTGCAAACACTTTGGATCCTGATCAGACACCACGTATCGCGGCGTCTGATAAGGATCCAAGCTGTTTGCCACTCAGTGCAATATTTCATATATCAAAATACTTAAAGATTAAATTAGAAAAATTAAAGCAGAAGACAATAGTTTCAAATTGATGACGTCATGATAGTGAAGGGGTTAACTTCAGGATTATATATGTACACTTAAAAATGGAAAGGTCCCGCTCCCATTCAGATTTAGTACTTGATACGGAAAAGGCTTGCCTTGTAATGCATGATAAAATCAAAGGTATTCCAATTTTATTCAATCACTGACAGACATTTGAAAAGTGTTTGATTTGCGCGTGAATAATTTCCTCAAAACTAGGCAACTACGTAATAGTTAGAGTTTATTTCAATGATTCTTAATGATTAAGAAGCCAACAAATGAGGGAGCCTGCGACCGAATTTGGCTTCTTAATTATTAAGAAGCGTTACAATAAACTAGATAACCATTTTAGTGTTTGGCCTATTTTCTTAACGCAGCTTGGAACACGAATTGTCAATGTGCCATTGCCATGCGCCGGCCATGTTGCTGCGTAATAAAACACACAATATATGTAACAGGCTGTGTAAACATCTGTCGGCGGAGAAAAATATGTAAATGAAGTGAAGTGACGTCATATGTGGGCGGGTCAAAAACACTAAAAAACATGGGGGCTGACATCTTGGATGATGACGTCACGGCTTTTACGAAGAGTTGTGCGTGACGTTTCGGAATTCCCGATTTCGGTGCTATTTTTAAACCATTTTAAGCATGAATAACCCCAACACTCACTTGAAATGATTTTCTCCAAAGGACAAAGCTTCAAACAGTTCAATTCATACCCTTAAACGCTTAATTGAACGTTATTTACAAAAATCTACTTCTCATTGTATACACGGGTGCTTATAGATCTATTTTATTATTTGGTTTAACAACATATAGATCTTGTCCCAAACAATTTAGGTATATAATGAGAGTTCTCAGTCACGAGAGGCGTAGCCTCGAGTGTGATCTGGAATACACAACGAACTGGTACAAGAGCGCTGATCACACACTGGTGATAGATCTATTCCGTTTTCATTAGTATAATTTTGCTTTTTCCGTCCATAGGCAAAGCCTAAATACATATTATACTATTTAGGGCAAGTAGATATTTACCATTTATTACAAAATGACAAAGAGTGTCGACCCTGATCAGATGGCTCCATCCTTTAGGAACCCTTTGGTCTTTGTCCATGCGGTTTTACATAGGAATATATAATTTATAAAAGTACTTTTCAGGTACGTTACCTTAAATAACAATCATAATCGTCGCTAGGTCTCAGCGCGTTAAGCCGTTGCTAAATAAAGTGCTGTGCTGCGTGACGAATGCATTGCATGCTTTTATGCGTGTCATATGCCATATGCGTGTAGATGTCATACTAATGCCTACTGTAAATAAATATCTGCAAATAGTACAGTAGAGAATACGTTATTCATTCCCGAAAACACGCAAACGAAGCGCAAACGCATTGCAATAAAACGAAGAAAGTGTCAACAACGTCTGATCTGGCTACAAACTGTTCGCATTGGAAATAATAAATTTAGTGAAAACGCGTGTATTGTTTAATTAAATCAGGGAGATTAGATTATGAGCTCCTGATTAAATTGTTTTCACCACTGTATATCTAGAGGAGATCACAAATTGTGGTGGTTCTTCAGAGTCATAAAACTTTCCTTTTATGATGAACAACCTCAGAGACCTTCTTACCGTGTCGAGGTTCTAATACTTAATTGATATTGGGAGTGGTTCTGGGGCCCGTTTCATAAAACTTCTTACGACAAATGTTATCGTAAGTCAAAACTTTAAAATACATTTAATCTCTGATTTCTCTATCTAATCCTGTCTTGTGACAACTTTTTGGAATCGTATTTTCAAGACGATTCCAAAAGGATGTCACAAGACAGGATTAGATGGGGAAATAAATATTAATTGAGACTTTTATAATCTGACTTACGACAACATTTGTCGTACGAAGTTTTATGAAACGGACCCCAGGTCTTTAGACCGAGATTCTCCCCTCTGCCGCCAATAACTAACAGGAAGGCCGATCGGTGGTTTTGATCCCATGCGCGCGTTGCTCCGCAACAAATGACATTAGCCGGACTCATCTTCCTGCAATCATCATCATCATCACTTCATCTAATCATCCCTCACCATTCATCGGCGCTTTATGGCCTATTTTGTGTCACAGTGCCGTAAAACCCAACTCATTCATCATCCATTTAACAAACAGAATGGAAGATTACGCTTTCCTTCCTGAAAATTCAAAATACAATACCGATTTCTAATTTCCAATCCATAGCACATTTCTGACCATAAGTATAAGGTTGATTTTGTCGTGATGTATTGTAGCACAACAAATAATGCCGACCCTGGTCAGTGACTGGGGACTCCTCTGTGTGCATGGGATCAGTGTACTCTTCACTGGTACACTGTGTGCAAAAGACGCTTAAAAGCTTGACTAAGATTCAGAGGATAAAAGCAAATTTTCACAGAATCGTCCTACTAGGTACTACACGGTTTGTCACTAAAAATATAGAATCGCAAGTGTTTTCAATCATATAGTGATAGTCTTTTGTTATGTTGTTAAATAATATTGGCGCGTTCAATAAGTTGAGAAGACAGTGGAGAAGAATTCAGTGTGTTCCGAAACGAAATGCAAACGCGATGCAATAAAATGTAAGAAATACTAATTGTTTTGAAAACTTTCACAATATCTTTTTTCTCTGAGTGGCAAACAATTTGGAACATGATCAGACCCCGGGTTATCAGGCGTCTGATCTGACTCCAAACGGTTTAAAATAGAAATCGTTGTTTAAGCGTAAAGGCTTACATGAGGAAAATACGTATTCACTGTTATTGAGTTTAGCAGCAAAACAGCATAAAAAATATTACTTTGCAAACATCAAACGGCATTCATACAGTGGAGAGAAACTTTTTCTTTCTCGTTTAAACGCAAACGAAACGAAAAAGCAATAAACGGCGAAAATGCCAATTTTCTTTTAAAAACATTGACGACACATTTGAATTTAAGTGTTAAACAGTTTGTAGCCTGATCAGACGCCTGACTTAAAACTGTTCGCAATGGAAAGAATAGATTAAGCGTAAACGCGTTTATTGGGAATGCATAACGACTCTTCCTCTGTATGAGCAAAACAGAGTCACTGTATTACAAACAAGGTTGACAAACCTTAGCCGCCACCCCGTTCCCGGTCTCTGATTAAGGTCTTCATTGTCTTACAAGTTAGGTAACATATATATAGAGTATGTGTACGAATGACAAACAGTGTCCGCTCCGAAAAGACGGGGGAGTCTGGTCGGCGATCTACACTGTTTGTTTCGCAATAAGTTTTCAATATGGATTTCTCTTGATACAGCTCATATAGATTAGTAAAGAACATGTACTATAATTATACAGTCGCGTGGTTTGGTTTTGAAAGTATCCTTTTACAACAAATGTCGCTTAGAAGAATAGCATATTGTCGGAGGTGAAGCTTGTAATGTGTGTGTTGATCGTTCTAGCGAAACGATGTCTCCGTCGTTGTACAAATACACTTTTAACTCTTGATTTAAACACGTTTTATTTCAAATATCAAATCGCGAGTATACTCTTCGCTGAGTGAGGCGATTACTGAAGATGATGATCTACCTGTTTTATTAAACAAACATACAATAAAATTATGTATTGAAACGAGAGCATAAATAATTATTGTTTCTTTCCTTGCATCCTTATTAACCCTGTCACTGCCAATAAAGATGAAAGACGACTTGGCAAACCGCTTGGACCCCGATCAGACGCCGCGTAACACTGCGTCTGATTAGGATACAAAATGTTTGACACCCACATCGTGGTTTCGTCAGTAATAAAAATCATTTAATTTGCAGACGGCGTCACGTTCAAATGCAGACGATAGTTTTGCGGTTAGATGGTTAAAGCAGCGCTAAAAGAGTGAACCATCTACATGATGTATACATTGTTTACGGTATTTATTTAAGTAAATGAATTACGAATGTAATGATATTAAATAAAAACACCATCCGGCTATTTCCGCCAAGAAACGACTCCAGCTGAATACAACACAATGTAGCGTACTGTCAACTGGTGATGTGTGTATTATATGCCTTGAATACACACCAAAACAACTAAAACTGTGTTTGAATATTTTAATATCCAGAAAAACATTATACATACAACTAATATATACAAAATGTTAACCGATTGTAATGACATGTGCAAAAACTTTGCTTATACAACTCACTGACCCGTGAAACTTCCAAACAGACAATTCCAGTTCCAAATTACATCTGATCTATTATTGAGTTTTTTACTATTCATTGCAAAATGACAAGCGTGTATCTAGCCAATGGTTTACTACAATACTATTTTATAAATTCACGTTAGTTATTTGAAGCAGAACAAGAGTTATTGTATGCTACAAAGAATAATGCGGAACTTGTACATATGTACATAAATGACGGCACGCTAAATCGAAAACGAGGTTTAAGTAAAATGCAAGGTAGCTGATACAGACTCTTGTATTATACTGTTCAGATACTCGCGAAAACGCTTGATATCATAAGAAGGCATACATGTATAATAAATAGGATCACTGCTATTCAAATACTATATCGGTATCTTTAGTGGCATCCTGTATTATTTTATCCATTCTTTCAATTAGATCCTGGGACAACTCGTTCTTCCATCCAGCAACTTCACCTGCAATGACATGTTTGAAATAAGAAAATTACAACTCTTACCTATTTGCTATCGTAAAATATGGGGTAATATAATGTCAGTTCTTTAACATTCAAATGAACTAGAAAATGAATTAATCAATATAAAGCTGTAAGAAAGTAGTGGTAGAAGAAGTAATACTAATAAGAAGAATTAGTAGTTGTAGTAGTAGTAGTAGTAGTAGTAGGGGTTTACCCCCCAAAGGTTACCCCCGATTCCGCGAGAAAATAACAACAGAACAGAACAGAACACACCAAGCTAAGCAATGAAATCCCGAGTGCTGTCTCGTGTGTACCACATGACATACGGGATTAAAATTTCGGCACACTCGAATTTACTACAATCGCAGCGTTTCGGTCCATTTTTATATTTTTTTTTGTTTGGAATTGTAATTTAAAAACCCATCGTCGTTTATTCGTTTCCCGAAGGGAAACGAAATTGTACAGAGCTGTTTAAAAAATACTGGTTGAAAAAAAACGACACCAGAAAAGAAATACAAAATTTTACGTAAAGACTCGGGAATTTCCGTAGTATTCGTCTGCAAAATCACAGCTCGATTGACACTTGAATGAGTCTTGACAGACATCTAATTAACGAAATACAGGCTACAAGACTACAAGTCATGTAAATTATGTATTGGACATCAGAAATAAGAGTGAGTACATCTTTTTGGAATTCTGTTTATTGTTCTTTGTAAGTCATGGTCGTCGCTGAAGAGGTGGTTGTTTTATAATGCAAGAACATTACATATTACCGGACAGTATCCGGGTCCCGGACAACGCAGCAACAAACCATATTTTTGTCCCATGTATCATTTTGTACCCACGACATGACGTTTTCGTGCAAGTTTTTCTAAAATAAGTATGACCAGGGCTCATTTTGACACAAATCCAAGTGACCATGGTGACCTGGCTTCAAATGTAAACATTTTAGCACACCAAAATGTTCAATGTCCAGGATCTCTGTAATTTTTTCATGCCTACAATATTGAGCTCTGCTAACATATGGCGGGTAGGCATCGGTAGTATTCAGTGCTGCCATTTCTCTGGATTTTTCCTAAGTATTCGGATTTTTATCCTAACAGATCGTAGCGTTATGGCGCATTCTGCTTTACTTTCAACCTGTAAAGCAGTCATGTGTCTTCAAACAAGAAACAGGCTATGCGGTAAAGGTAAGATTGGTAAAACTGCGTCTGAAAAATTGAAATCTAAGGATTTTTATGATCAACTTATGGCAGCCCTGAGTATTGGCTCAGACCCCTCATGGGTACCCATTTTAACCCCTGAGTAGAGACTAGAGAGGAGCAATTAGCGGTGCATATCTTGCCCAAGAACATTCCTGTACATCATCAGGGTTCAGAAAAATCCACTAGTCAGGCCGCTTGGACGGTGGGGGATAGATCTCACGACCTCTGGTACCGTAGATGAGTACGTTACCACTTGACTTCTACCACCGTAAATGAAAATGTTTTAAAATTCTGCAGTAAACACTAAACAATCATAAAAGTGTTACGCGGCCACTTGAAAATGTACAAATAGCAGTGTTTGATACATGTTATTGCTTAATACCTGTAGGACAAAAGTAAAGCAGATGGCGCATAAATCTTTTCATTGGAGTAGTTGATTCATTTCCACAGCAAGAAACTGTATTATAGTATGAGGTAGCTTTCAGTGGGTTTTTTCATCACTTTTGGAATAAGTTGGTACCCCTCCAATTGGGCGTAACGGCGTAAAATACTTAATTTTTTGGGGAAAATTGGTGTCGTAAAAAGCTCATTTTTTGGGAAAAAATTGTGCCGTGAAATGGGAACAGGTCCCTCAAAAAAACACTGGTTTGACAGTGTTTAAACGATGATCGATTATTTCCGATTATTGATTATTATTATTATACCAGATTTATATAGCGCTCTTTTTACACAGGGGTTGTGCGTTCAAAAGCGCTTTACATGAAATAACATAAATGTACCTTCAAATCGAGAAAAGACAAAATAACTACAATTAGATCTGAAATAAAACATGAATAAACATATAAGAGACAGTCCCTAAAACGGCGATCACATTACCCCCATCAATCAGCAATGAACCGACCGGCTAAAGATTGCCGACTGATATAAATAATGGTAGAGCGCCCCATGCAGGCTATCAACAATTGATTGAAAGTGATCATTCGATAGAGTTTAGAGAATAGATAATAAAATCAAATAATTGATTTATTGAAATAATGAATTTTATTCTAAAAGCGCTTTACATGAAATAACATAAATGTACCTACAAATCGAGAAAAGACAAAATAACTACAATTAGATCTGAAATAAAACATAAATAAACATATAAGAGACAGTCCCCAAAACGGCGATCACATTACCCCCATCAATCAGCAATGAACCGACCGGCTAAAGATTGCCGACTGATATAAATAATGGTAGAGCGCCCAATGCAGGCTATCAACAATTGATTGAAAGTGATCATTCGATAGAGTTTAGAGAATAGATAATAAAATCAAATATTGATTTTATTGAAATAATGCATTTTATTCTATTCTAAGTAAAATAGCAATGTTTGTATTAAAGGCAGAATACTACGGAAATGTGCGTCTAAAACGCGCAATTTCTTAAATGTGTGCATTTTCTATGTATTATTAAAATTAGTGAAATCGCGTGTAAGAAGCCTGGCATATGTCCCCACTTGGTAAAGAATCCTACTTAAATGTGTCAAATTCTTATCTTGTTGGTTTACATTTTAAGCGGGTTTGTTTACAAATAAGACTAACGGTTTGGTTCGTAGGATTGCGTAAAGGTCATGTGATTAGTACGAAGCGCGGCGATAATTCATATACACTGTGTGACGTCATCCGAACCAAGCCGGAACATTTCCGTTATGATTCGTCTTCGATCGAATGTCAACAAAACAGATTTAAAAGTCAATTTGTTTCCACCAATTTCACGGGTTTGTAAGCAATGTTGCCTCCATAATCATCGGGCATTACTTCATTTAATAGGTTTAGATTACGAATGTGCCT
Organism: Gari tellinella; assembly: GCA_922989275.2. NCBI lineage: Eukaryota > Metazoa > Mollusca > Bivalvia > Cardiida > Psammobiidae > Gari > Gari tellinella. The sequence continues at coordinate 79,824,399 of OV277867.1, read as the reverse complement.
ACATTTTCAGGTTTTAAAATTGCGGGATTTTGGATTGCGGGATTTTGGCAATTTGACAGTTATGTTGGGATTTTAATCTTCAGATGTGCAATTAAAGTCAAAAAAATATAATCTGATTTTTTTATTGTCAACTTTAAGATTTTAGTTACTAAATTTATATTAAAATTTAAATTTCTCTTTTTTTTTAGCTCACCTGGCACGAAGTGCCAAGGAGAGCTTTTAGGATCGCTGGATGTCCGTCGGTCCGTCTGTCTGTTCACAATTGTTCGTTAACACTCTTCCGGCTACAAATCTCATTGGATCTTCATGAAACTTGATCACAATGTTTGTCTAGTAGAAATCTAGGCCAAGTTTGAATGTGGGTCATGTTGGGTCAAAAACTAGGTCACTAGGTCAAATCATAGAAAAACCTTGTTAACACTCTAGAGGCTACAAATCTCATTGAATCTTGATGAAACTTGGTCAGAATGTTTGTGTCATTGATATCTAGGTTAAGTTTGAATATTGGTCATGTTTGGTCAAAAACTAGGTCACTAGGTCAAATCATAGAAAAACCTTGTTAACACTCTAGAGGCTACAAATCTCATTGGATCTTGATGAAAATAGGTCAGAATGTTTGTGTCGTTGATATTTAGGTCAAGTTCAAATATGGGCCATGTCCGGTCAAAAACTAGGTCAATAAGGTTAAATCATAGAAAAATCTTTTTAACACTCTAGAGGCTACAAATCTCATTGGATCTTGATGAAACTTAGTCAGAATGTTTGTCTCATTTATATATAGGTCTAGTTTGAATATGGGTCATGTCCGGTCAAAAACTAGGTCACTAGGTCAAATCATAGGAACATCTTGTTTACCCTCTAAAGGTTGATTGTGGGTCATGTCCAGTCATAATCTAGGTCACTATAGGTCAAGTTTGCCATGGTGTACCAGGTGAGCGATTTAGGGCCATAGCGGCCCTTGTTTTGTATAATCAATGATTAATCGAAGTGGTTTGTCCAATTACATGTATATATGTTGATCGATAATGAAAATCAGTTGATTATGAAACCCTTTGATGAGGACATAATTATTATGCAAGAAAAAAACAATGACAAGCCTTGAAAATTGAAAATTCTGCATTAAACAATAAACAGCCAATATTGTGTTAACCGGCCACTTAAAGTGTATTAGTAGCAGTTTTTGATACAGGTTATAGCTTACTTAATACAGGACAAAGGTAAAGCAGATGGCCAACAGGTTTGTTTATTGAAGTTTTTTGATAAAGGTTGTGATTTAATCATTTTACTCCATCTATATGCCTATTTACACATTAACTTCATTTCTACACTGGAGAAAATAGTTACATTTTATACAGAAATATTATTTCATGTGCAATATTTCCAATATCCTAGCAGATGGAAGCTGAAAGCAGTTTATATATGTTGATTATACTTTGGTACCACCAGTGTTTAGACCTCAGGATCCATTAACAAGAAAGTGTATTTCAGGACATACTTAAAAAAAACACCTGAAAAACTGAAAAATGTGTAAAAAATCAGTATAATGTGACTTGGAAAAATTAAAAAATTGACAATTCAGTATAATGTGACAACTTGGCAATACCTCAGTTACCATTTTCAACACTTTCTGAGAGCCTGCTTGCACTTCTTCTAAAGCGACCTAGTGTTAGCAAAGAAATCTGATGGAATGATTGGACAAGTTGGAAGATTAGCATCTACTGCTGCTCTGTTTTGTTGCAGTTGACAGAGGTAGGGAATTTGAATTTGAAGCTACAGACAAAAAATATGCTATTCACTGACTTTGGTGATTGTTTATGGCAATGTATTGAACTGTTGATTAAATACACATATCTGGTATTATCTTTTAGCCGTGATGTCCTAATCTGTCAGTTTCTGCACCAATCTATATAAAATGCCAGGAATTGAAATTGATAACAGCACTGACTTACTCTACAGTCAACACAACTTCAAATCAGGAGAATTGCTGTTATGTAGAGACCTATAATAAACACATCAACCTGTTTTTGTGTAATTGGACAAGAGAGATAGCCTATCCCTTCAGAAGCATGCATTTAGTAACTCATTATGTAAATATCACTATGATGAGTTCTTTGCTGTGTGTTTTTGCTTGGATGATTCCGCCCAAAGAGAAATGAATTCAACAACACCGGCAGAGGACAAAATAATTGGATGAATGACAAAAAATGGATAAAACTGATGACATCAGTTTAACAAATTATAATGAGACAAGTGGACCAAGGAGGATAAAGTAAAGGAATTGAGACAATGGACACTTAAAGCTGCTGTCAAGACATTGTTTTGTTATCATATTATGAACATTCTCAAAATGGCATTGTCAGTAAACTGTCTGTAAACTACACTAGACAGATCTGACAATGCATGATATGATATCAGATTCTTCATCACATCATATAGAAAGATAAAAGTATATCTTGAACTGATATCTTGGCAATGACCAATTGATACTTTCTATGCACCCAGAATCTATGATTCGCCGGCATATACTAACGGAAAAACAAACAAACAAACAGACATGACAAAAACTGTAATATCGTTTTTGTCCTGTTTGTTTGTTTGTCCATCTATCTGTCTGTCTGTGCCAAAAACCTTAACCTTAGCTATATCTCTTGCATTATTGCACACGTGCCTTTTATACTTGGCATATGTCTTCCCAGTGGCAAGACCTTTCCAACCATACAAACCTTTTAGAACTTGACCTACTTTTGTAAAAATCTTTAAATGTCTATAACATTTAAACCCTTAGGCCTAGGGCTTTCATTTTTTCGTATGTATATTTCTTGAATCAAGACCTTTGCAACCATACAACGCTATTTGACCATGTGACCTTGACCTGGACCTTTGACCTATTTAATCAAAATTTAACCAAAAACCTTAACCTTGGCTATAACTCTTGATTAATGCAACTGGGCCTCTTAACTTGGCAATTGTCTTCCCTGAGTCAGGACCTTTCTAACCACACAACTCTCTTTGACCTTGTGACCTCGACCTTTCACTTACTTTTGTAAACATCTTTAAATGTCTATAACATTTGAACCAGTAGCCTAGGCCTAGGACTTTCATATTTTGCATTCGTGTATCTGGGACACAGTCTTTTTTTATCGAAAAAATATGATTGAACTGTTTTGGATAATTACCCAATTTGGCAAACTGTTTTATTTTCATTTCCAACATCTCACATAACCTTAAAAAGTCAATGTCTTTCATTAATATCCATTTTGCTATGCTCTTGCTTTAATGAGTAACACTCAAAAGAGCAAATCACAGCTTATTGAACAACAATTTGACTTAGCAGAAGACACTTTACATGGGAAATAATAGTGTTTGGCATTATTATTCAAATTAAAAGGAGGTACATTTGTAATAGAAAAAATTAGCTTGGGGAAAAATAGTTCCTAAAAGTTATAATTCACTGAAGATTATAACAGTATAATATACTGAGAAAACTCTATAATTCACTGCTTAGCATAAAAAAAGTTAAATTTCAAAGCTCTATATCTTTTAAAGTAATATCAACTCCAGTTTTGTTTGTGATTGTAAAGGCTCATATGTTCACCAATGTATTCCAGTAAAAACATACAGATTGAATGACACATGCACTTAAGGTTCATTCTTATTTCAAATCAAAGAGAGGTAATTTTGTATTATAAGACTTTCTAGTCTTGATAACACCTTGAATATTGCAATGAACGATTGTCTAATGTGATTTTATTTCCTTTAAGAAATAAAAATAGCTCCTGAATATGAGCACCATTGTTTTTCTTCTATGAAAAACATTTCTAATCAAAAATGCTCTTTTCAGACGAAAGAGTTTTAGACCTTTTGTTTTTAGCTCACCTGGCACAAAGTGCCAATGTGAAGTATTTTTAACGTCATGTGTCCGTCGTCAACAATTTCTTTAAACCACACCTCCTCCTAAACTACTGGATGGATTTTAACCAAACTTGTCAGGAATGATCCTTATATAGTCCTCTTTGAAAGTTGTTCAAATATTTCCGATCCGTTGCAAATTTACATAGAGTTATATAGTGAAACCTTCAAACCTCTTCTACTCTGAAACTAATATGGCTAGAGCTTTGATATTTGGCATGGTGTAACTTCTGGAGGTACTTTACCAATATTGTCCAAATGGTGCCGTTCCGTTGCATAACTAGGTCATGGGAGCTAAAAATAGATTTTTTCAATAAAAACTTAAACAATCTTCTTGTCTGAAACCACATACCCTGAGCTTAGATAGTTTGCACAAAGCATCATCTTCAGGTCCTCTATCAAGTTTGTTCAAATTATGTCCCTGGGGTCAAAAATGGCCCCGCCCCAGGGGTCACAAATTTACATGGAGTTATATTGTGAAATCTTCAAACCTCTTTTCCACTGAAACTAATATGGCTAGAGCTTTGCTATTTGGCATAGTTTAACTTGTAGATATTCACTCTACCAATATTGTTCAAATGGTTCCAGTCCGCTGCATATCTAGGTCACAGGAGCTATAAATAGATTTTTTCAATAAAAACTTAAAAAAATCTTCTTGTCTGAAACCACAGTACACTGAGCTTAGATATTTTGCACAAAGCATCATCTTCAGGTCCTCTATCAAGATTGTTCAAATTATGTCCCTGGGGTCAGAAATGGCCCCGTTCCGGGGTCACAAATTTACATAGAGATATAGACTGAAATCTACAAACCTCTTCTTCACTGAAACTAAATAGCTAGAACTTTGATATTTGACATGGTGTAAATTCTAGAGGTACTTTATCAATATTGTTCAAATGCTTCCGGTCCATTGCATATCTAGGTCACAGGAGCTAAAAATAGATTTGTTCAATAAAAACTTTTAAAAATCTTCTTGTCTGAAACCACAGTACCCTGAGCTAAGATAGTTTGCACTCAGCATCAGCAATTGGCACAATAGTATTGTCATAATTTCTCAGCTTTCCAAGGTATGTTACATTTACATCAACGGTTTCCAGGTGAGCGATTTAGGGCCGTATACGGCTCTTGTCACTACAATTTGCCAGTTATTTAGCCACAATGAGATCGATGTCATGTCGTCTGCAACTTTCTATAAAGCAAAAAATAAATGCAGTATTTATGTGACGCTGATAATTTAGAATACAACAGTGGGTACTTTCTTTTTTGGCTGAGTATATGAGTCAATATTTTTTTATGTAACAATTCTGATGTCAAGGATGAGATTATTTTGATATTCTCTCTGAGGTTAATGGCTTACACTATAGCAACATGCATGTCTGTAATGTGGAAATATGTTACATAAGGGGCTTAAATGTACCCAGGTTGTAGAGGTGTGGCGTATATTTAACACTATTGCAAAACTATTTCCTTGATGTAACAATCCTTTAAACAAGTACAATGTCATTAAATGAATCAAAACAATTTTATTAGGTGTTTCATCACAATAAATAGCATCTAATAGATTTCCTTAATAGTAAATTTTGCAAATTATATCAGCTGATTTTATTTTCCGATCATGTACGGTTTGCGCCTAAAAAACTGTCATAATTGACATTTTGTTTTCACACTGACAAAACATTCAGAACTTGAACATGATTCCTCTGATATTCCATGCTGTAGTATAATAAATACAATCATTTAGAGCAAAAGTTACACCAAACTGCCATTGCCTGTGAATTTTATTTGTTAAAAAGAAGATGGTTACATCAAGGAATCTGCAGCTACAGCAATGTTACATTAAGGAAAATACAAAGATATATCAAACGTCAAAAGTTTGATAAACATTAACAAACTGTAAATAAAACAATTAAACATTTTATTACACTGATTAGCCATTGCTTACTTAGTATCAAAACTAGGGTTATTTGAAAGTTATTCCATATTATTAGCGACAGGCTGTTACAGTAAAGAAGCAACTATGTTACATTAAGGAAATAAATGACTCTTCTGATTCATAAACCTTAAAGAAGAGTTTGAATGCCAACTTAGTATACATGTAGTCTCTTCAAGTATAAATGCTTTACTATGACATTCATTTCGGGAACTAAAATACCTATGCAACTATAATTTTACATTCCTGTTACATCACTGAATTTATATTGTAACAGCGAGGATTACAATATCAGTGTGTACTTGATTTGCCAATTTCTAAATGAAAACGGATGCATGATATATCCAACAATGAGCAGAATACATGAATCAGGATTTCCTGTCTAGTTTGCACTTATTTTTAAAGACTTGGGGTTACTGTAGCTTATAAGAAGCAACAAATAGTATAAATGTGTTACAGAAAATATATAGATATATTAATTCTTTGATGTAACACAAATTAGGCTCTGAAATAAAGGCTTACAATACAAAATTTATGCCATATGTTTAGTTTCTTGTAAAAAATAAATGGAAAAGTTTAGGTATTTACTAATCCAACATAAAAATGAAAATATTGAACTGTTTTGCAATTTGTTTTCCTTTATGTAACATTGTAACTTTCCTTTATGTAACAATATATATTTCCTTGATGTAACAGCTAAGGAAAATAGCAAAGTTTTAGGAAGAATATGTAATGATTTCCATAATAATAACTGTTGAAATAATGTCTACCAACTTCAAAAAGTGAATTTTAAAATTCTGTATAAAGTTTTCCTATTTTATTAATATCTTACAGCTGTTTTCCTTCATGTAACGAAACACCTCCTTGATGTAACATACGTTTAACAGGATTTGTCCGGTGACTAATACTAGTAAGCAAAAGCAGCTTTTTTTCTTTCATCACATGCTGCCCCTTATAAAAAGTATTCATTTCAATGTAAAATACCCGTTTACTTGAAAAATATTTTCTTTTATTAATTTTTGGTCTCTGGTTTCCTTGAAATAACGGTTTCTGGTCCTTTATGTAACAATTTCACTGTTACATCAAGGATGTATTTCACCTAAATGACATTCTAACCATACTAATTTACACTAAATACTGGAACCTTATGACACAATTTATCATATCTCAAATGCATACATTTTGTGCAAAAAGAGAATAATGATTATTGCAGTCAAAGGCAGAATAATACATCGTTACATCAAGGAAGTGTTCAAAATGTATGGTACCAGCCTCAGTACTAAAATGGTCAGTGATTCCTTATTTCAAATCACGATCTTACAAATTCTTTCTGCCATTGTTGCCTCAATGTTCACTTTTCAAAATGGAGATGTTTTGCTATAAATACCTAAGGAAAGCAACTCTGTACTTAACTATAATTGGCAATTGTTACATCACTGAACAGGATTCCAGGTACAGTGATTAACAATGAAAAAAAGTATTTAAACTGAGGAATTCCCACAATTTTATGGTTTATATGAAGTCAGATATAGTTAAAGTTACCTATATTGGCACACTACTGAAATATTTCAGATATTTCATAGAAAGTCTATTGATTAAATCAAAATAACTACTTTAGGGACACTGCAAAACTGACTTTTCAGCTGTTTCAATGTCAAATAATTAAACGATTCTGCATATCTCTTGCACTTTTTTTGATAAAATGTGAATATAAACACGTAAGTATTAGTTTAAGATGACAATTATCCCTTGTCCGAGTATGATCTTTCAAAAATTTACAAGGACATGATTTTGTTACATAAAAAGATATTGACTCATATACAAATATTAGAGATCAATTTCTTTAATTCTGTTTCCAGATTTTAAAAACGATCGTGGGTAAACCCCATTGAAGGCCATGCCTTATTTCATATTAGTAGTAGTAGTAGAAGTATTAGCAGTAGTTGTAGTAGTAGTAGAAGTAGTAGTAGTAGAAGTATTAGCAGTAGTTGTAGTAGTAGTAGAAGTATTAGCAGTAGTAGTTGTAGTAGTAGAAGTAGTAGTTGTTGTTGTTGTAGTTGCAGTAGTATTTGTTGTAGTAGTTGTAGTAGTAGTAGTATAAGCAGTAGGGGAAATAGTAGTAGAAGTACAAGTTATAATAGCATTAGACGTTGTTACATGATGCATTTATACTGTGAAAGTAAAAAGTAACGTTCAGTGAAAAACAACTATTCATGAATTGATGGTCGCTTACGCTTTTGCAATATTAAAAGGTACCTTTATTGATATATCCACCGTGAGATTTATCGGACTGGAAACTCTGCTCAAAGTACATGAAATTGACGGCATCGTTGTTCTTCATACTCTCTAGTGACGTGCAGTCAAATATTTTGTCCACCTGTTCATCTGTTAACTCCTTTTCAAGGAAGGCAGCAATTTTCCGTATTGTTCCCCGTCGGTCCTGATAAATGAAAACAAAGTATTGACACAGACTGCAAATATACTTCACATATTAGTGTGTTAAAGCCGTGTGCTGCTATCTCTAACTGCGTTTGTAATTGGTTACCATGGTACGGGAATGTATATGATCCGTGTAATGAGAAAAACTGAACTTATTGCAAAGCGTTCAGTGTGAACCAAGAGAAATCGTCGCGTCCAGCAGCGTGTCACGTATAGTAATATTTAGCATGTTTGCAATTGCAGAAATTAGCAGAATTGAGATAAGGTGAACACTGTTTGGTCTGAATACAACTTTGGTTAGAATACTGTTTCTTAATAACACAACCTAAATGATATATGCCTATTGTATCTGTCAGTCAAATGCATTTATCGGTTTACAAATAATGCAGCCTCGTTACAAAATATTCTAAAACATTTTCTACAGAACCTATATATATATATAAGCGATTGTTATCTAATCACAGTCAACTGCATGTCCCAACTTACAGTGCAATAAGGTTTGACACTTCTAAGACATTTGGCTCATTATGGCTAAACACATTAGTTGGTTAGGATAGCGCAGTGGTTATCGCACCAATGCCCCCCGAGTTAGATCCTGAGTCGGGACGGTAATTGAAATTGTACATTGGTCGTCCGTCAGGACATATGGATTTTACACGGGCACTCTGGTTTCCACAAAAAGAAATGACCAAGTACGCCATCATTTGCGCCAGCGAATAAGATTTGTCTAAGTTGTTAGAACCTTTTAAGAATCAATGCAGCATAATGAAAGTTTAAAGAGAGTAGTGACAAGGCATATCTGATATTATAGAATAATGATGCCTTTGTCAATAGGTCACAGAACATTAGTTATATTTTTGAAGCCATGCATTTTTTATTATATGACACACAACCCACTGTTTCAGCTGCATCTTTAAGTTGTGCATGGAAATATCCTATGAGTGGCACCTGTTGGCATGTTTTAACAATTTATGTGACTAATAAAGAAAAGCCCACTTGGTGGCGTATGTCCTCTATGGTGCTGGTTTACACTATTTGCAACGTCGTCAAAATACCAGTTTCTTTGAAAGGAGGAACGCCGTTTTTAAGTCATTCGTATACCTGCACCAGCTTTTCAAACTGTAGAAAGAGGACATTGGCATCATCCGTGTGTTCCCAGTAGGATGTGCAGTGTTGTCTCCATGGTGCGCACAGCACTGGAAGAAACAGTGGGAAATTAACCCCTTCACTACAATGACGTCATCTATTCTATATCGTAATGAGTGTCAAACTGTCTGATCAGGATCAAAGCTGTTTGCAAGTAACCATTGTTTTCCTGAGTAGGCAGAGAAGGGTTTCATTATCTTTGAACACTAATTAGTGTAGAGCTATGGAATACATGTTTACACACATTGAGAAAGAAGCTAGACATGTAATGTGTAAACTCTTTCCTTCCTGTAACTTCAAATGGACGTTTAGTCTAGTGCCTTTCTGACATTTAAGGGTTGTGTTTGTCAACGTTTAGCATTATGACAAACAGTGAAGACATTGATCAGAGGGCTCCTTTAGGAGTCTTCTGATCTGGATCTTCACTATTTGCATTGGGCAAGTGTACTATCCGCACGTACAATGTTTGAAAATGACGCCTATACACGGCACTAGGGTTTAAATGGTTTAATACTACTTGACAATAAATCGCTAAAGACGTTGAAAATACTAGTCTAAAAAAACACTTTAACGATTCTCTGCTCAAACAAACTCCGTCTAAACGGATACTGATTACATAATTTCGACACAATTTGAACTTATATCAAACCACGAGAAACATGACATCTGATAAAAATCAACCAGTTAACTTTCGTATTTATCTGTCATTTAATATGAAACAAGAGCTGTCGGAGAACAGCAAAGCTCGCCTAGTTAAACCTTTCTTAAATAGGTAACTATCAAAGGAAAAGTGTATCAGTACATTGATATTCAAACCACAGGGAACCTCCATTCAAAATATCAACTTCCTAATGCAAATATGTCATGTAGTATAAGTGCATTCCAACACTTGCTCCTTAACTAACTTTGAAATTTCAGCCCCAAAACTCTAAGTCCACAAAAGGTGTAATTTTGACTAAATTTAAACTTTTTAAAAAAAAATAACTACGCAACTTCAATGTTCAACCCAAGGGCACCTCCATTCCAAATATCAGCTTCCTAATACAAATATTTCATGTAGTATTAGAACTCTTACCCCAAAACTTTAACCATGAGAAATCAGCCGAAAAACCTAAGTCCTAAACAGGTGCAATTTTGACTAAATTTAATTTTATTTTTAAATTTTAACTACGTAACATCAATGTTCAACCCACAGAGCACATTATTCCCAATATCAGCTTCTTAATACAATTATTTCAAGTAGTATTAGAGCATCACAACACTTACCCCAAAACTTTAACCATGAGAAATCAGCCGAAAAACCTAAGTCCACAAAAGGTGAAATTTTGACTAAATTTAAACTTTTTTTTAAATTCAAACTACGAAACATCAATGTTCAACCCACAGGGCACCTCCATTCCAAATATCAGCTTCCTAATACAGATATTTCATGTAGTATTAGTGCATAACAACACTTACCCCAAAACTTTAACCATGAGAAATCAGCCGAAAAACCTAAGTCCACAAAAGGTGAAATTTTGACTAAATTTAAACTGTTTTTTTAATTTTAACTACACAACATCAATGTCCAACCCACAGGGCACCTCCAATCCAAATATCAGCTTCCTAATGCAAATATTTCATGATGTATTAGTGCATAACAACACTTACCCCAAAACTTTAACCATGAAAAACCAACGCCGACGCCGACGCCGGGGTGATTCCATAAGCCCCCCCCCCCATTCTCCGAATAGGCGAGCTAAAAATCAAATTTCAAAATAAATGACGCCGGATTATTTTTTTTCATTCAATGTGATGCATCTATTATTCCAACATATTCTGCTTACTGTCTTTTTCTGCTATGAATCGTTCTGCCCATTCCCGGAGGGTTGGTGTGGGTGGTATGGCCATGTAGCACAACATCTTGTAAAACGATGTCACGGATGCCTTTGGATTCCGGGTAATGTATATTATCTTTAAAATCAAAAGAAACTTTCTTTCACTCTGCTTAAACGTAAAGTAAGCTTTTCGTTTCAATTTTATTTGCATATCACGGTGTAACCCCATGCAAACGCAGTTTTGATTTGATTTGTTATGATTTTACGTCGCTTTCAACAGTTTTTTAGTTATATTTCGACGTCCAGCTAATTACATGGGGGATGAAGACCCTAGAAACCCTTTTATGCACTGTTTCAGGCACACAGCGGCAACTTGGTAGAAACACCGATCTTCCGCATAAAGACAGTTTACAAGACAAAAAATGGGACACGTACTTATGTGATTTTCAATACATTCTAATGTTAACATTCTGAGCAGGAAAGCAAAATAAATTATATGTACAATGTGCCCTCTCTACCATGACACCCAAGGGGAGACGACGATTTTTGTGTTATATCTCGTATGTCCAAATGTCCACTAATATGTCACGGCTAGAAAAAAGGACACGTTAAGCAGACGATACTACAAAAATTAAAGTGTTACACATAAATGTTTTGTTTGGGGAACAACGACAAACATCGTTGTAAGGAGGGAATCGTTTCGAGATAGGAACATTGTACATGTATTTGTAATTAAAAGGACACCATACATTCTATCTAAAACACTTTTAGCTAAACAATAATTTTCCGACAACTATTTAAAGTGAAAAATAGAAATGAAACCCAACGGTACAAATGTACAATAGAGGATATTTTTTTCTTTCCAGTATAAAGAGAATTGAACGCTAATACAAATTCAATATTAATGTAAAAATTGCTTGTTCTTGTTTATTCTGGATGATAAACAGTTCGACGCTTAGTCAGATGCCGGGAAATCTGGCTCCAAAGTGCTAGCAAATAAACTAATGTTTAAGCGCATGCGCGAATTTAAGGAAATAATAATGTATTTCCGAGAGTAAGACATATGGATCAGATTACAATACTATAATCTGACAGTTGTTGTTAACACAATTATTGTAGTAAACGATGTGTTCATCTATTAAAATGTGAAATGAATACCTTTCCTTTTCCAGCTTTCAGCTGATCAGGGAGAAATGTGTAAGGAAGATGGCACTTTATCATTCTTGGACTTGACTCTGGTAGACTATCCATATACTTGATTCCCCTGAATGAATAAACGGGGTAATGACAAATTATACAAGCTTGTGGCTTAACATAACACGAGCACATGCACAATTTAACTTTTAATGGAAAATTCCAACTTCAAATAAGTCTAGTCCATTTTTGACTATTTAGGGTTGAATTAAATTATATATTTCAAAATGACAAATAGTGTAGACCCTGATCATCAGGATCTACACTATTTGCATGGGGCAAGTGTAATCTTTACAGTACACTGTTTGTAAATGACGAGTATAATCATCGCTAGGGTTGAATGTGTTAACATACAAAACGTACATTGATAAACATTTCGACAGATCACCCGATTGACTAGTATTGACTTGCTGGGAAAAGGCGTCGCGATCAAGATCTGTGCCATTTGTCAAATATAGTGGAGAACAGACTCTTTTCTTTCGCAACAAAGGCGTTTGTGTACAAACGGTTGCCACACTAAATTTTGTCTACGTTTAGCTCCCACGTTTATCTTACAGGATGATCCAGACTTGTTCGTTCTTTATTTGCAGACATTACGTTACTGTTTCGTTTTTATTGTTTATTGATAACAAAACAACAGCGGCTTTAACCCCTTCTTTGCCTTACCGTGAGTGATGGTCTAATTGGAAGCCCCCTTCAGGGCTTCCTCAGTGCTGAGGTTGAAAGAAGCCATTTTCGTAGAACGAACATCGGCTTTTGGCGAAACGGTGAAAAAATTGCAGCATCCGCAGCATCTAGACGAATTTTTTTTATTATTTCGGTTTTGAATAAAATTCGTACCGAAACTTATCTTTTCGGTTTGGAATAAAACTCATACCCGAACTTATCAACAGCAGATGATAAGTGCTTGTGTTGCGGCCGTAATTTAAATCGCTTGCAACCTCTAAAATAACGCAAATTTATTGTACGAGGGACTGGTGGCAGTTAAAATAAAACAGAAACCTCCTACAGGAGCTTTCTGTGTACGTGTACTTTCACGTTTCCTGAAAAGTACAGTGCGAAACTCATACCATACCAAAGACAGTCACGATCTTTCAATGAAAGAGCATACCAGCTGCCAATCTGTCGGACGAATGTCAGGAAGGAATCTTTCTAACTGCGAACGACACGGGAGTAGAACACCTTGCCCACGAGTATCGTGCCTTCGCAGAGCCTGGGTTCCTTCAAGGCTCACCTTTCAGCATTAATAGGCTGCAATACGTTCCATGCGTACATCCCAAAACCGACAGACCAATCAACTATTTGATGCAGGCCGTATTATGGTAGAAGTAGAAGCACTGCCTTAAGCAGCCACGTGTCTAAAACACCAACAAATAAACGCAAGTTGCATAACATATATTTTCAAATGCCTTAAGTATACCTTTCACCTATATTCTTCTTTTTTTCAACACAGTATAGTTTTTATTTCCTTCCTTATTTACATGTACATGTCACATCATTAAAACTGCTCGGCTTCCCTGGTTTCTTTTCTAAAAAAACCCAACTTGTATTTGTAAACAGTTTCGATCCTGATAAACTGATAATTTTCTTGCACAGTTCGTTGAAAGCAGGGGAAGTTTTATTTTAAGTCCGTACGTGTTTAGGTACTTTGCCCTGCATATTTTCTATAGGTTTCGGGTGGGTGGGTTGAGTTGCTTTATTCTCTAGGCATTCTTACTTTTTATTGTTTTAACCTCCGATAATAATCATCTTGTGATTGACGCCATTATTGTAAAAGAAGAAGAACTTAGCGTCTGATCAGAAACCAAAATGTCTGACACTCTTTATGACTTTTTATAGGTACAATAAGGTAGTGAATATGATTATCAATATTAAACAGGTAATATCCTGACAACGAAGTTGTTCCAATGGATTTTCAACTTTACAGCGTTTACACTACAATAATAACCTAGAATAACACAGTGAATATAAATTTGATCCAGATGGGTTTCCTTGTAATAAAGCACCGCATCTAGTTAAACATTGTTTGATACTCATTAAGCAAAACATATTATATTCATGTTTTCATGTATCTTTAATTCATTGAGCCTTAGTGACGCATAAATGCGTCCTTTACCAAATGTGTACATGTGAAGAGTATACTTTTCCTATGCAAACAGTGAAGTCCCTGATCAGAGGACTCCTGCAGGGCATTTTGCAGTTTATTACAAAAAAACAACCCTAAATATTCTAAAATGGACCAGCCCGGGATTGTGCGTGTGTGTGTTTGTTGTGGTATGACTGTGTGTGTGTTCTGCTTGAGAGGTGGGTGTATTGTTTGTGTTGCGTTTTCTGCTTGGGTCTTTCATGTTTGTTTGAATTGTCCTATGGACTTTTCAGGGGATAATGAGTTAAGACAATACAAAAGCCGACGCAAAGGTACGGTTTCTATTCAGAAATAGAGTACAAACCTGAAATATGGATACGACGGTTCCAGAATATCAATCATAGGAAACCTATCATCCAGCTGAACAGCTGTTGCCTTTTCAAAATCCAGAGTCATGATCAAGTAGGTCATTTGTTGAGTGAGGGTAGTACCTGTCAATGAAATTAATTTGAATAAACGTATTTAACCCATTACTCCATAGAAGCGCCCTTTAGAACATTCAGTTTATTTCTTCACGGAAGAACATAGCTCTTATTTTATACAATATGTATTATCTGAATATATATTATAAGAAATAGTTTCCATACTCTACCAGATGGTAGCTTAAAGCAGGCTGAAAGTAAAGCAGAATGTGTCTTAAGACGCATTCTGCTTTATTTTCAACCTGCTTTAATTGGTCACCTATACCCAATACTAGAAACAGGCTATGGAATAAAGGGTTAAATAGGATAAAAACTGATAAATTGAAAACTGATAAGATAAGGCTCAGTATGAATCATATGTTTAAATTGCATTATAATTACAATGCTGTCATAAAAATCAAAGGGCTCAGGAGCCCAGAAAAGACAGATACAACCAGAACACTGATACCCTGATTTAACTATAAATGCAAAACTTGAGCTGAGAATGACTTAAATGCAAAAAGCCAGCCTAAGTAAAATTGTATATGTTTAAGCAGATTGTAGCTTAAATCAGGCTGAATTTAAGGCGCATGCTGCTTTACTTTCTAGCCGCATAGCTATTTTGAGGTCTTCATAAAAGTTGTAGTCTGCACTTGTTTGTTAAATTTAGATAACAAACATTTTTTTCATATATGCATCGATAAGCATGTCAACTCGTTTTGGATCCCCATATGATACCGAGTTACTAGGCGTCTCACCTGGTTATTAACCCCTTCGCTAAATGACGACCGGTTTTGCAAACAGTTTGGACCATGATCAGACTACGCGTTGACACTAGTTTACAAATGCCATCAGTCATACTGCATCAAATTTAACTTTGAAACGATATTGCAAACGACAATATTGAAGCAGACGACAATATGACGGTGAACTGGTAAGACAATCACAATAAGTTTGACTATGCATTAAACAGTTTGCAAGTATCAGTTTAGTCCTACCTGACAGTGGACGGGATACGGTACATACAGTGGAGAATACGTATTTCTCGTTTAAACGAAACAAAACGCTAACGCAGATCGCTAAATCGCAGAAAAGTGCAACTGTTGGACAATTCTGATAATTTATGTTTATCTTGGTGGCAAACAGTTTGGAGCCTGATCAGACGCCGGGTTACCCGGCGTCTGATCTGGCTCCAAACTGTTTGCAAAAGAAATAATAGTTTTAGCGTAACGCGTTTATTTGGAAAGAATAACGTTTTCTCCACTGTACTCATTGATCGTAACAATAAACATGATAAAAACCTGAGCGGGGAACACTGCAGACCCAGACGTCATCATCTCTTCCACGGAAACTTGGAAAGTCTTCGATCTCGGCTGTTTTAAGGATGTAAAAGCCTTTATGCTCCCTGACCTCAAATGGTTTCGATACCGGTAGCTCACTCGCTTGTGTATCTTCCATATTAACACAAGTTATATGATATGTGGTTTCAAAAGTGGGTCAATAGGATCAACACATATGATTTTTGTTAAACTAGCGCTATGTATACGGCCTGTTATACAGTGGAGAAAACGTTATTCTTTACCAATAAACGCGTTAACGCTAAAACTATTATTTCCATTGCAAGCAGTTTGGAACCAGATCAGACGCCGGGTAACCCGGCGTCTGATCAGGCTCAAAACTGTTTGCCACTTATATCAAACAAATAGTCAGTCTTGTCAAAGAGTTGTAATTTTCTTCAATTTATTGCAATGAGTTTGCATTTCGTTTGCGTTTAAACGGGAAAGAATAACGTTTTATCCACTGTAGTAGACGTTATACAGAGCTTCCTCCCCACAACAACGCCAAATGGAATACAAAGTACAATGATGGCATATGTTGTTCCTAGGATGTTGTTATGGGGAGGGAAATGAAATACCCTGAGAGTGCAAACAGTTTGAGCCCGGATCAGACGCCGCATAATGCGACGTCTGATCTGGCTCAAACTGTTTGTCTCTCATCTTTATGTTTCTTCTTTTTGAAATTGTCAAATACATAGCTTTAATAAAATAAATAAAACTAGCAAACGACTAATTGCAGTACAGTGGAAAGTTTTGTTGTAAGGAGGGACTCGTTGGTTGACCAAAGGGTCGTTGTAGGGAGGTAGCACTCAGTCTGTTAACTTTTTCCCGTTTAAGTTAAACGAAACACACATACAATGTAATATATCTACAATGCAAACAATGGTATTTTGTACTATTAATATTATTGGCAAACACTTTGGAGCTTGGTCAGAATCTGGGTTACCAGGCGTTTGATCTAGCGCTAAATTGTAACTGAAAGAATTGTTTCCGCATAAACGCCCCTTTTTTGGAAAGAATGACCGTTTATCACTGTAATAATCATTTGGTTAGTAAAACCAGCGCCACTTCGTTTAAACTGCACACAATTTGTGCTTATCTTTTAATATCCGTTCTTCTTAATTGGTGTCTGTTTTAACCTCTTCACAGCATGACGTCATCATTTTTAAACAATTGTCATCTGCTTTTATTTCTCAAATTCAATGTTAGGTATTTTAGCTTATGAACTATTGAAATGAGTGCCCAACAGTTTTGATCCTTATCAGACGCCGTGTATCGCAAATTATCACTGTACTCGGGTCGGGTTAGTAAATGGGTCCTGCTGGATCCTCGGGAAATGCAGTGAAGGGGTTAATGTTTTCACCTTCTACACTTTAAAGTATTTTAATATACAGTAGAACCTCTCTATTACGATCACTAAAAAAGGGATAATTGTTTTCATAAAAGACAGGTGACAGCTTAAAGCAATGTGAAAGTGAGACAGAAAGCTCCTGTAGGAGCTTTCTGTTTCACTTTCACATTACTTTAAGCAGTCACCTGTCTTAAACGACTAATATTTGACACAATTTAGTGGTCGTAATAGAGAGGTTCTACTGTATATGTTAAGTTTTGTTCAATCGACAACTTGCATGACATACAACTAGAAGGGGTATTCAAATGTGTATGGAAAATTAAGAACTAAAAATTTATTATTCATTGAGATTTCGGTATTTAATAACTATTAAAAATAGATAAAGTTGACATTCAAATATAGATAACACAACATACAATATAAACACAACATAACCGTTGTTGCGGTCTTGGTAGATATTCCAAAAGGTATATATGCATGCACCAGAGAACATACAGTTAATTTTGTTTGACCTTCGTCCTACTTGAGATTTTGCAAGTGGCGATATATCTGATGTTTGTATTATAAAATATGTACCTGACCTAATGTGTTGAATGTGTGTTAGGATAGTTCTCATGTATTTGTAGAATTGTACAAACTGAGAAAATAAAGAGTATTTGAATTGAATTTGATAGGTATTGCGTTTCGAACGAATTGTATGAAGGTAGCAGAAGCGCGTTTATTCTAATCTCAGATAAAATTGAAATCCCAAATTAATCCATTTATGTCTTGAAATTGCAATTATCTCTTCCCTTATGCTTGTTTAGAGCCTCACAGTATACATACCGAAACACATTAAAGACACAAGAAAACAATAAGAATAGGTGCCTGTTCCTTCTTAATCTATTAGGGTAACAAAAGAGAAGAGCGTTTTCATCGGCATGTGGTGCTCTTATTTTGAGCAGGCTTTGAATTACCTGACTAGTTTCAAATTGTTTGCTTACTTTATAGCGCAATCAGAACACGGAAAACGGATATTTGAGAAGAATACACAATCAAAACAACTTTGTTTCAAGCATATACATTATAGTCTGAATATTTACTGCTCTATCCTTCTCGTATAAATCTAGCACTCACCTGGCATAACATGTAACAAAGCTAAACACAAATTACTATAAATTAAATCATTTGACTTTATTTGCTATGTCATTTTGATGTAGTAAATACAAAAAGGACACTATTCATTTCTATCAGACACGTTTGTACTCTGAGAACTGATGTCCGTTAAAACAGATTGGAGCCAGTTCAGATATCCTAGAAACGCATTAAATATATACATTTTTTAAACGCCTGGCAACAAGAACTTAAGCCTTTGTTTTCGTTAATCCTTTCGGTGCTGTAGTCGTATCAAGTCGATTTTGCAAACAGTTTGGATCCTGATCAGACGCCGCGTAACGCGGCGTCTTATCAGGTTCCAAATTGTTTGACACTTTCATCGAAACAACCTTAGAGCTAACTTCAAACGTTCTTGCAGACGTTCTTGCAGAAAATAATACTAAAGCAGATGACAATAAAGCTGTGAAAGGGTAAACAATCTCCCGAAACATTTGGTACTGAAAGGGTTAAAACGGAACAAGATTCCGTCGAAAGTTAAAGTTTATTTTGGGAGTGAACAGTATTCATTATACATGTATAAACTAAATACAGGAATTATATACAAGTTGGCCCAATGTATAAATCCGTGCTAAAAGTGTCTGTTCAAATTTGGTAAGCACAGCCGTGAACGTTATAAGGGAGGTCAATGGAAAATGTTTTGGTGGTCTCTGACCTCTAGGTCATTTCTGTCTATTGGCCAATGAACGTACTGCAGTTCAAGCAAGCGGTCATTGACCAAGATTTCTGATCATTGCTGATTGGTTCAATCGTTTCAGGCAGAAGAGGTTACAAGGGATAACATTCCCGTCTTAGACGGGAAAAAGATGACATTATCACAGCCGTTAATTAAATACACGTACCACTATAACTTGACTTCCTGTCAGAAATGAGACCAAGACACACAGTGTGCAGCCGTCCTGTGATATTAGACGTAACTGAGTCTTGGTAACAGTTGATGACTCCATCAAACTAAGCCCTTGTGCACTTCAACAGCAAATGTTGTTCCATATTTTTAAATTGCATTGTACTCCATTTTGACTTAGATACCTCGGCACAAAGTTGTTTGATAACATGCCCAATGTGTCGTATGTAAACATATACATGTAATCTTTTACCCATCTATTTGTTGGATATTTCTGCCCGTCGGGGTTATTTTTAGAACAGAATAGCTCATAATGGTAAATAGATAACAGGGTAACATCGGATCTATATAGTCGTACACTTTCCAACTTGAGATAACATGATCCTCGTGCAGCACGAGACCCTTGCGCTAACTTTACTGATATTTTATTCTTTACCAACAAACGCATTTATATACTAAAACTATTATTTCCATTGCAAACAGGTTGGAGCCAGATCAGATGCCGGGTTACCCGGAGTCTGATCAAGCTCCAACCTGTTTGCTACTCAGATTAAAAATATAATTAAAATTTCTTAAAGTAAATTTCCACAGTTTAGTGCATTGCGTTTGTGTTTAAACGGAAAAAAATAAGGTATCCTCTACTGTACATTGCGCACAAAAATTACAGCTATCCGTATCATTAACCGTATGTAGAGAAAACTCATCCCTTTGAAAGTTTTAGAATGTTCCAATCTAAAAATAACTCCGACAGGTCAGAAGAAAACACTAATATTTAAGTTTCGTCGATAGTTTCAGGTGTCAACAATGGTCCAGGAGCCCTCTGTTTAGGGATCGCACTGTTTACAATTTCGCAATGAATATTAAACAAACAACCAACAATAGTAAAAACAGTCTAGACTTTATCGGAAACTTATAATTCTCCATAACTAGTGAAGTTTCATGGATGAATTAACTAATGCTCTAGCCTCTCACGTTACTCATATACAATATATGTGTCTTTCAACTCCTCCTTTATAAGTTCATCCATTTTAGCAATTAGTTCCTCAGATAACTCTCGCTTCCAACCAGACACCTCTCCTGAAATGTACCAGACTTTTAATGAAAGTACGAAAGGCAAGTGGTGACATTTCACATTCACACTTCAGACTTCAAATAACACATTTTAGACTTCGCACCGATTTACGAGACATTGGTACATGTAATTAAAATATGTTAAAATTCTGTACAATGGAAATCTGTTGGGTCAATATATAGTCCTGTGTTTCTATGTTAACAGTTGTCAGTCATAAGATACCCGTGGCCCATTTATAAGCCGAAGACGTCAAACCACGTGATAAAGAAAGTATGAAGTGTGATGTTTGAAATTTGAAGTGAGAAGTTTGGAGTGTGAAGTGCAACGTCTGAACTGTGAAGTCTAAACTATGAAGTGTGAAGCTTGAAGTTGAAGTCGGTAGTTTAAAGTGTGAAGTGACACAACGGGTCTTTCGTACATATACGAAAACATGACTTGAATTTCATGGGAACACTGTTCAGTATCAGATCACTCTCCAAATGTTTGACACTCTCTCGTGTTTTGAGCGTACACAAATAATGATGTGATACCTAAGAAAGCCGGTAATGATAAGGGACTCTTTTTGATATTGTATGATACATTTCGAACACCATATTCTTGGTTTGTCGAAAGCCAACATTGGCATGGTAGAGGATATAATACACCAACTGTCCGTTCGGACAGAGTGATAGGACTCCACCAAAAAGTAAAACAAATACATTCAAACACATGCATACGCATCAGTGCTATATGTCAATTTTATGTGTCGAGGTGCCGTAAAACCCGACTAAACCAATTAGTGGTTTAACGAAACTAAACTCAAACGTATTGTAATGATATCTTTTTAATTAAAATGGATTTGAAAGCGATGACTATAATTTACATCTTTATCAGATTGGCCAGCTCGTTGAAGCCCGATCAGACTCCGGCTTATACACATTCAGACCAGACACAAAAAGTGTTTGCAATTATCATCAGAAACTGGAGCATAATTGGATTATATTTTACCAACCGTACCAGTCAACTCATTACTCCATATATATACGCCCTGTTAACCCTTTCCCCAATAGAAGCGGCTTTTAGCGCATTTAATTTATTCCTCCGCTGAAGAAAATAGTTCCAATTTATACAGTCATGAATAGAATTCATAAGAATTATTTTCAGTTTCCTTGCAGATTATAGCTTAAAGCAGGCTGAAAGTAAAGCAGAATGTGCCTTATGGCACATTCTGCTTTACTTTCAACCTGCTTTAAGTAGCCACATATCTTAAAAACTATAAACAGGCTATGGGGTAAAGGGTTAAATACACTCCTCCATAGAGGAAAAACGTATAACTTTATACATTCATGAATACGCACAATAAAAAATATTAATTTTTCCTAGCAAAAGGTAGCGAAAAATTGGTTGAAAATAAAACTGCTTTAAGCTTCAAAACTAGAAGCTGGTCATAGGGTAAAGGATAAAAAAATGTTATCATAAAATCAATGTCTTATACAGAAAACATGCCAAGTATGTGAGTTAATATCGCGTTGAGCAAGAATAATTTAATTCCATTATGAACTAACTATACTGACGAGAAACAGAAACGCCTCCTCTGTATATAACCCCTAATATTTATTATATTTAACTATGAACAGGATAATTTTATTTTAAAATAAGAACAGTAAAAGTTGTTCGACAATTATGGAACATATCATCAAATGAAACCTCTTTTGTGTGCGTTTAAAATGCCTTGATAATCAGTCACTCCTTCAAAACCGTCAATACCGGGTATGTCATTGATGGCTTTCAAGAGCTTCTTGTAGTCAACATGCTATGGATCCACACACATTACTCAGCAAGTAACGTGGAATACGTGCCCTCTTGTCATATAGAGCTACGGACAGTTCCTTGACTTCCCCTATTTTGTTGATAAAGACTAAATCTGCCCTAAATGTGAGATTGATAGCCGTCAACATTATCGCATCTACCCCACCGAAAAGAATGTGCCAAAGAATACAGTTGTGTGCGATACGTTCGTTTCGTCGTCTGTGCACCCGAACTCGTCCGTCTGCGGTCGAAACGTTGCATTTTGACTCAACAGTTAATATGGATGCCCTTCAGATCCTTTGCATGTGGTTATTTGCCCAGCTACGTCGTTTCAAATGATGGCGTTCCGTTAGAACAACTCCACGTTGAGACCTCCTAGAAACGTACCGCATTCTCTCAGCCGATTTGCACATTTTTTCGACGTACGGTCGGACCACAATTACATCCAACAACAGAGGGCGTGGATTGCGCCCTTAGAAATGGATTACGTAATTGACATTAACTTATATAAATGTCTTGCCGTGCAGACGTTGCATGTGGCGTTCCTGGATGTTGTCTTTCCGCAAGGCTTCGTTTGACGTTGACAAGATTCACCATTCAAGCAGTAGTGGATCTTGCCACGTAGCGTCTTGGGAGCTCATATTGCGAAACTCCAGCTTCACGCATTCCTAGATTACAGATTAATTTAGGTGTGGCATTTTAGTTAATCCAAATGTCATTGTTTGGTGGCAAATTCTCAGATTTAAATGAAATAGTAAATACACCTGTCTACTTTTTGAATGAAAAAAGCTCACCACAAAAGCCCACGGGGCGCACGTGCAAATTGTCCTGCACGCTATACTAACCGACGTTCGGACCAAAGCGTGGGAATCTGTACACGTTCGCAGGCGCGTTATGACACACTGGTATTAAAGGCCAAGTCTGATATAAAAAATATAAGAAACAAAAAAATTATCTCGTCAGTTTATATAGTGGTTGTTTACATGTAGTTCTGAGGTCGCAGATGCATATGTTGAATTGGATAGATAATAAATACCTTTGTTAATGAATGCGCCTTCTGTCTTGTCCGTTTCAAACATTTCTTCGTAGAAAGCAAAATTTACACTTCTGTTGTTTTTCATGGCATCCAAGCTGGTGTATTCCATTATTTTATCCATTTGTTCGTCTGTCAAATCCTTACCGAGAAAGTCAGCAATTTTCTTGATCGTTCCCCTTCGGTCCTACAACGATACATTACACGAGATGTCGTTGCTTAGTATGTTAAGAAAAGTATATTATGTTGCTCATTCGAATTGATGTTTTACCAGTACATGTATTA
This sequence comes from Gari tellinella, assembly GCA_922989275.2. Classification (NCBI taxonomy): domain Eukaryota; kingdom Metazoa; phylum Mollusca; class Bivalvia; order Cardiida; family Psammobiidae; genus Gari; species Gari tellinella. The sequence continues at coordinate 79,800,555 of OV277867.1, read as the reverse complement.
TCTAAAAGTGCTTAAAGCGAGAAAGTACGTGAAACGGCAACTTCATAAGGATCATACTAGCTTAACCTTCATCCTTATTTAAACAGACAATCAATGTTTATATTTGGAAAATAGTGCATTTGAAAAAGTAGATAATATATAATGTAGCTAACTGATTAAACGTTTGTGTGCGTAATCTTTATCACCAACTCACCAGTGAATTGAGTCTAAAAGCGTTTTCAAGCATTTCATTGGTCAGATTTGATTTTTTGCTCAGCACAAACTCAAATCTGACCAATCAAATGCTTGCAAATGCTTTCAGACTCAACCCAAAAGCTTTTAACCTTGGACCCAGATGTGTATAAGTGAGTGTTTGTAATGGCGGTGGGCTAAACAGTAAGTGATATAATGCATTTGCAATAAACACTGATACATGCCTTATACTTTTCCGGTAAAGAACACGAAACACAAATGCAACATAAAGTTTACTATACTATTACATGTAACCACTTCACTGCCTTGAACCGAAGAACCATTGCCTTGCTCCGAGTACAATGTTTATTGCAAACAATTTGGACCCTGGTTAGACGCCGCATGAGGCAGCGTCTGAGGAGGGTCAAAACATTTTGCCATTCCAGTCAATATTTCATCAGGCACAAACCTAAATTTTAATTTGTGATAAATTAAAGCAGACGACAATAGTTCAAAATTGATGACGTCATAGCAGTGACGGGATTAAGACATGAGCGGCAAACAAAACACATGAAATCAATCAGCTTCTGACAAGACCCAAAGTTGTTTGCAATGAACATAATTATATGTTTGAGCACAAAACCGTTTATTTGGAATGAATAACGTTTAAGCCAATGCAATTCTTATTACCTTTATAAGTTGTTCGAACTGTAAGAACAACACATTAGGGTCGTTTCGTCTTTCCCAGTACTGGCGAACATGTAAACCCCATGGACAGGTGTAAACTAAAATACAATTTACGTTGGACAATTATAGAACGTCGTTTATACATCTATGCTTTATTATACATTTCTAACTTGACAAAACAAGTTATTTTACAGATGTAACACGATAGATATAGTTGATGTTTTGTGTTTTATCAATAACATTTTGTATCAAGATGCAAGTCAAATACATACAGTCGAAACTTGATACTTTAAACACGCATAAATCGAAATTATGGTTATTTCTTCAGTGTCCCGTAAGTCGAACTTTTTTTCAAAGATTAAATTAAAAGGTGTCTACGTATCCCCCTGTCATACAACGGTTTGAAGAACGTATGCCGTCGTATACGAATTGTACCAAATTTTCTAAAAGGTTTTCCTTCGCTGACCTATAAATGGTTTTCCAAGTTTGGGAGCATTTATGGTAGAAGTCTATAATGAAGAGCATGCACCATTTACCAATCTATAGCTTATAACGAATACCCACCTACAACACGTAAGTATAATTGCTATTTTATAAGTTATGTTTGTGAACGATCGCATAACTTACCTACAACGTACGAAGCGTATACAGAACGTATGCGTAACGTATGAACCATACGTCGGCGTACGTTGAAATGTGTGCATGCACAAAATATTTCGATTTACTCATCGTACAACGATTGCCAACGTATACAAACATGTTGTTTACTTATATTATAAGTGAACTCATAACATACCCGACGTTCGCCAACGTATTTAGCAAATAATTCATACATTTGGCAAACGGGTAGATTGAATTAAGTGAGTTCGACATATCGGGTTCGACTTTATATCTAAGGTTTTCGAAGGTTACCAGTACAGCTAAACCCTTTTATGATAACATGTTTGTGAGATCTTTACTCGTTTATCGTTTCATTGTCGTCTGCTTTAATACTGCTGTCTGCAACATCGTTTCAAAGTTGAAATTAAAGGCAGTGTGACTGAAGAAAATCCAAAAAGTAATGTCAAACAGTTTGGATCCTGATCAGACGCCGTGTTACGCGGCGTCTGATCAGGATCTAAAATGTTTGCAAAAACGCTTTTTTGCGGCATTGAGAGAGAGAACGGTTAATTGGCATGCTATGAAAGTTTCATTATATCCAACTGTCTTAATGTTCGAAAACTCATCGGTTGATGCTTGCTATCGAAAACAAAATAATTACTTTGTTCTGTATTAGAAAAAATATGTCTCCATTTAAATCACACACGTTATAGCTTCTATGTGTAATTAATCCTACAACGTATTTTTATAATAGTTAATCAACTTAATGCCACTGCAATTTATTGTAGTGAATTCAATCAGAAGTTTTTGCAAGAGTCCCTGAAGATAAAACAGGATCAAAGATACAAACCATTCTTCTGGGTAAGAAATCTTTCCACATATTCCCATAGCGTGGGAGCTGGCTGAAGTTTGATGTATGCAAAGACTTTGAACAGTGACGTCACTGATGATTTCGGATTCCGTGTGATATAGATAATCTAAAGTGTAAAAGACAGCATTTTGTAAAGGCCATTATTAGAGTTTTAAATTTGACTCTAATTGACAAATTCACTTACCCTTTACTACATAGCCTGCTTCTACTTTGAAGAAAGGTGAATGGGTCACTTGATCATTTTTACTCAGTAAAAATATATATGTTCTACAAATGTACAAAATTAAACGATGTTGGTGTTCTCTGTTTCATATTTATCAGCAAATAGACTCAACAACCGTTCAACGCTTTTAAGAATTGTCCATGATTCATATATATGTTATTAGATTTCACTACTGCACAAGGTCGTGTTGACAGGGAATATGTTTGCGATGAGTCTGAAATAAATCTCAGGTTTTATGGTCAGATTTGTGGACAAATGCGTTAAGATAGCTAAAAATACAGTGGCTACAGTGGAGAAAACGTTATTATTTCCCGTTAATCGCAAACGAAACGCAAACGCAAAGCACTAAAACGTAGATAAAAAACTTTTGGAAAATTCTGATTATTCATGTTTATCCAGGTGGCAAACAGCTTGGAGCAATAGAAAATGACAACGTTTTGATACGTCTGACTTCTCGTGTTAATCTGAGTGCAAACAGTTTGGAGCCAGATCAGACACCTGGCTCCAAACTGTTTGCAATAGAAATAGAAGTTTTAGCGTAAACAGGCTTATTAGGGAAGAATAACGTTTTCACCACTGTACCCGTATTTCTTCTAAAGCTTACTCTTCCTTTTCCCTGCTTTAACTCATCCGGCATAAGAAAGTGGTGAATGTGATACTTTATCATCCTTGGCTCAGTCATCGGTAGACTATCCAGGTAATTCAACCCTCTACAATAATACAGCTAACAATTTAGAAACATATAACACTGATTTCCAATGCAATTAAAGAGTCCAGCTAAATCGATATTTTGACAGTTTAAAAAAATAAAAAGACAAGTCAGACATTCTGTTTATTTTAATCCTATTTTAACTAATTCGTCCAAATAGAATTCATACTAGTAAGGGATATGTAAACAATATATCGTTAAACGAAAAACAGTGCAAACCTTGATCAAATGGCGCCTGCAGGAACCCTCTGATCAAGGTGGACACTGTATACATATGGTACGTGTACTTTTCATAGGTATTTTGTCTGTTAAGGCCGAACATACTCGTAGCTATGGTTGCTTGTTTTAATGTGTCTTTAACATTGTCAACAAGATTTACATTGTATAAATAGTTGGTGATATTTAAATCAGTTTTGGAAGAAAATGATATCATTTAAGACTTTTCAATTTCTGACTCCATTTTAAGCTGTTTTACATTTCAATGACAGTTGCAGAATGAATACAGCGTCCTTTTTCTTCAATAACATCCAATGTCCGAGAGACGAAGATTGTGTACGTTGTCTGGAGGGAGTTGTCCTAGGGAGGGAAAATTGAGACTTGACTTACATTTGCAAACAGCTTGAATCTAGACTAGACGCCTCGTTTTGCGGCGTTTAACCTGGACTGAAGTTTTTTGTTACTTGTCATTATACAGTGGAGAAAACGTTATTCTTTCCCGTTTAAACGCAAACGTACGCAAACGCAAAGCACTAAAACGTAGAAAAGAACAACTTTTTGACAATTCTGATATTTCATGTTTATCTTGGTGGCAAACAGTTTGAAGCCTGATCAGACGCCGGGTTACCCGGCGTCTTATCTGGCTCTAAACTGTTTGTAAAAGAAAAAATAGTTTTAGCGTAAACGCGTTTATCGGGAAAGAATAACAGATTCTCCACTGTATTTCTTCTATTGCAGCAGTGAAAAGGTTAGAAATGATTGTCTTGTTTTAGGAACAACACTTTACATCCATGATTCAATACAGACATTTTCGCAGAAGACACTTGCTGCAGACGGTAGCTTCTCCAAGTGCTAAATGTGTAGTACATGGACCGACTTACTAAACGTCGTACGTAAACTAATATTACGTAAACCAATATTTCGTCAAAACTTTAAAACACAAATAATATCTGATTTCTCCATATACCACAGTCTTATGACATCTCTTTGGAATCGTCTTTTCAAGAAATAAATAATAATTGAGAATTTTAGAATCTGTCTTGTAAACGACCGTTTTTGTCATACATGTACGACGTGTCGTAAGACTGGCCCCAGACTCCAAATTTATAAAGAGTTTGATAAGTCTGAGATGGGTCCCAAGTGTTTGATTCGCCAGATGAGAGCTGTAACCGAAATCTGACCAATCAAAAGCTAGAGAACGATTCAAGACACGATTCAATTTGCTTTATGACCATAAGTCCTCTTGCACATACCGGAAATACGGGAAAGACTCATCGCAGCAGTCTGCTAGCGGAAACCTGTCATCTAAATCTACTGTAGTGGCCTTTTCAAAGTCCAGGGTCATTACCAGATACGTGAGTTGTTGCGTAAGAGTAGTTCCTAAAATAAGCGTTAAACACTAAATAACATGTACAGCTACACTTAAAGAAAATACATTTGTCGATTTGTACCTATTATGACACCATGCCCGTCTAACACATTATCTACCATTATATGGTACAACCTCTCTATTAAGACCTATTATGTATGGCATGAATTTGAATTATTAGATGATGGCGTCAAGTGACTGCTTAAAACTTTTTGTTTTACTGTCACCTTGCTTTCAGCTGCCACCTGTCTTTTATGCAATTAGTTATACTTCGCATTAATTGTCAAATAGGGAGGTTTTACTGGACATATCGACAGCTGGTAATATATCGTTTGCTTCCAATTGTTTTAATTTAGAAATGTAGGCAATATGGGTTAAACATTTTCGTAAGTGTCGAACTGTTTGAATCTTATTAAAGACGCCGCGTTTCTCTAGACTCGGACTGTTTGCATAATTTACGATAGTATTGTCAATTTTGGCACTTATGTGGTTAATTTATTACTCAATAGCTACGTCATCTTACTTTTATTTCAACCTGCTTCCAATATTAACCTGTTTTCAAATATTAGAATCAATATATGGGGTAAGGTTAAGGTGCATGTCAATACAATAATGGGAATGTTCTGCATTATGTATACAATACAATTAATAGGTAATTGCCTGCATTAATTTCCACTCTTTTTCCCTATTGGTTGCTCTAGAAAATTCAGAATGTGGAAATGTCTTGCGCTTTCTGTTTTACTTTCAACCTGCTTTACAACTATTTCAATACCAGAAACAGGCTATTGTTAAAGAGTTAATGACCATATACAACAATAGTCGATGGAAGAGAAATAACCCATTAAACCATTCAACACTCGCCACAAGTATACTCGTCTTTTACAAATGATCTACGTATGAAGTGTAGGTATGCTTTATGCAAACAGTATAGACCCAGGGTCTGCAATGCATATCATTTGTAATTATTTTATATAATCGGTGTTATTTGTACCGTAAAATCTCTCTATTACGAATTTAGAAATAGGAATGCAAAGAGGCAAAGTGGTGGCATTGCTATTTATCTTAAAGATTCAGTTAAGAGTGGTGTTGAAATAATACAGAATCATTTCGACACAATTGTTTGGCTGAAGCTGAGTAAAACATATTTTAATCTTGATCAAGATATTTATTTATGCTGTGTTTATATTTGGTGTGAGGGTTCACCTGCATATAATGTACATAATGTAGACCTTTTTCAGATATTACAGGATGATATATGTGAATATGAAGATATTGGTTCTTTAATATTAATGGGTGACTTTAATGGGCGGGTTGGCCTTAAACATGATTTTATTGTATGTGATAAGGAAAATTCATTTACAGATGAATCTGACTATGTTCCCGATACACCCTTGCCCCGGGCCTCTGTTGATAAACATTGTAATTCTCACGGTCGCAGGTTGATCGATTTATGTAAATCTACAGGTGTAAGAATAGTAAATGGCAGACTTGGTTCTGATTGTATTGTCGGAGAGTATACTTTTTGCAATATGCACGGGGCAAGCGTGATAGATTATTTGTTGTCAAAAGAAATAGATTTTTGTCATGTCAGTGACTTTACCGTTGGGGATTTCAATGTGTGGTCAGACCACGCTCCCCTTACATTTGTTTTGAAAGGATATGTACGAGAGTCTATGCAAACCGAGGAAACCTATATATCATGTACATGGAATGATTTATATAGGGATCAGTATCGAAGTAATTTAATAGGAAAATTAGATTGTTTTAATCAAGTAGTTGATAATGTTCAACCAGATAGTCGCCATTCTGTTAATGAGATGATTAATAATTTCACGAGATTGATAAGGGAGGCTGCTGATCCACTATTTTGTAAGCCACGTGTTGTGTACGAAAACCCAGGTTTTACTGATTCCCCTTATAAAGCATCAGTGTGGTTTGATGATGATTGTAGACAGGCTAAAATAGAGTATAAAAATGCCTTATATGTTTTTAATAGATGTAAAAATGTTGAAAATAGGAAACTGTTGTGTGAACAAAAATTTTGGAAATATTTTAAAAAGAAAGGAAAGAAAACCGACAATAATATTTCTTTACAAGATTTTCGGGATTATTTTGCAAATATGGAAAATGAGTTTGTAAAAGCTAACAATGTAGAATCAAGTGCGTTTTGTTCTTCTCACGATTTTAACGATACAGATAGCTTTTCTGAGTTAGATTTACCAATTACTGTTTCTGAAGTTAAAGATGCTATTTGTAACTTAAAGAAAGCAAAGTCATGCGCGGGTGATAATTTGTTAAATGAATACTTTTTTAGAAAGTAGCGATATTTTATCTGAACATATTTGTGATATATTTAATACAATTCTAGACTCGGGCTTTTTCCCGGAGAGTTGGTCAGAAGGTATAATTGTCCCCCTTTATAAAAAAGGGAAATACGATGATGTCAATAACTATAGAGGTATAACACTTGTCAGTTGTCTATCTAAACTATTTACCGCCGTTTTGAATAAAAGGATTGTTACATTTAGCGAAACAAATACCGTTATTTCGGACGCTCAGTTTGGTTTTAGAGAGGGCCGTTCGACTGTCGATGCTTTGTTTGTGTTGTTATCCATTGTTCAAAAATATTTAAATAACAACGAAAGACTTTATTGTGCCTTTGTTGACATGAAAAAAGCATTCGACAGTGTTGATAGGAATTCTCTTTGGCTGAAATTGTTTAATTGTGGTATTCAAGGTAAAATGCTAAGGGTTATAAGGGATATGTACCATAAAATAAAATTATGCGTTAGACACTGCAATTCGTATTCGGATTTTTTCGAGTATTCAGTAGGTTTGCGACAAGGGGAGACAATTTCACCGATATTGTATTCTCTTTTTATAGAAGACTTAGAGCTCTATCTGCAAGGTGGTGTTAATTCTGGACTTGATTTTGGTGACATTGTTTTAATTTTATTGCTATTTGCTGATGATATGGTAATTCTTGGACACTCACCGGCAGATCTACAAAATAGTTTAGATTTGTTATTTTCCTATTGTACGAAATGGGGGTTAGAAGTTAATACATCTAAGACAAAGTGTATGGTCTTTCGAAAAAGGGGTAGGGTAAAAATGAATGAATATTGGACATATAATGGACAACAAGTAGAAGTTGTAAATGACTTTAATTATCTTGGTGTCGTTTTTAATTATACGGGTAACTTTACACTAAATCAAGAACACCTAGTCGGGAAAGGTTTGAAAGCATTAAATGTATTAGATTCTAATTGTCGAAAATTTAGATTAAATCCGAAAGTGGCTTGCCAGTTGTTTGACGCCTTTGTTGGTTCTACATTAAGTTATGCGTGTGAAATATGGGGGTTCACTAAATCTAAAGAAGTAGAAAGGGTTCATTTAAAGTTTTTAAAGAATATTTTAGGAGTAAGAAAGAATACTTGTAATGTTGGCGTATATGGAGAATTATGTAGATACCCTATGTATGTTCAACGTTTTGTCAGGATAATTAGGTATTGGTGTAAGTTAGTAACAACAGATAATGTTTTACTATACACAGTATATAGAAGTGCAAGAGAAGACGCTGATGTAGGTCTTGTAAATTGGGTATCCAACGTTAAAAAAATACTTTATGAATATGGATTTGGATATGTTTGGGAATCACAGAGTTTGTTAAGCTTAAAAGATTTTCATGTAGTTTTTAAACGTAGATTAACAGATTGTTATATGCAAAATTGGGTTACTGATACACACAGTAATAAAGTCATGGACTTTTATGTTACTTTCAAATTAAACTTTTCTTACGAATGTTATTTAGATATCTTACCATTTACCTTAAGATGTTATATAACAAGATTAAGATTATCTGCTCATAACCTAAGGATCCATACTGGACGTTACGGGCCGAATAGATTAGAACGAAATCAACGCACATGTTTAGTATGTAATACTGTAGATATTGAAGATGAGTATCATTTCGTTCTAATTTGTTCCAAATATGAAGATATTAGAAAAAAGTACATTAAAAAATATTACTACGTACGTCCAAGTATGTTAAAATTTGTAGAATTATTACAAACCAGCAATAAACTATTACTTTTCAATTTGGCCAAATATGTAAAGGAAGCTGTCATCTTCCGTAATACTTTGATAAATATTGTACAAGATACCATATAGTACAGAATTGTGTATGTTTCTTATAAACACGTCATTGTGATTTGATTTATTATGTAATTATTGTGTATACAACGAGGTACATTGTACAAGTTGTGAATAAAGTTTCTGTTCTGTTCTGTTCTGTTCTATTACGACCACTCAAACTAATTGAAGCTTAATGACGGTATAAAATACAGGTGAAACCTTAAAGCAATATGACTCTAAAACAGCTAAGGGAACTTTCTGTGTTACCTCCACCTTGCTTTAAATAGTCGCTTGTCTTTAACACCTAAAGGTAGCACAATTTTGTGGTCGTAATAGAGAGGTTTTACTGTATACGAATACCCATTGAAATATGTGACATACAGATAATCCTAAACATGTAAATGATCTAACAGTAATTTATGCAAACTCAGTTTCTTAATGTACATACTAAGATACAAATAATGGTACGTTGTAGAATGTTCAGCGATTCAATATATGTGGAGAAAACGTTATAGCGTTTACGCTAAAACTATTATTTCAACTGCAAACGGTTTGGGGTCAGATCAGACGTCGGACAATCCGGCGCATGATCAGGGACCAACCTGTTTGTCACTCAGACGTTAAAAAAGCTGTAATTTTCTACATTTGAGTACATTACGTTTGCGATTCGATTGCATAAACACTGGACAAAATTATGTCTTCTTCACTTAGTAACAAGTGTAAGATAATAAGTAATGCACGAAAATACGATATCAATATAAACGTAGAAAATGAATGTTGATTATGAGAAACATTCTAGTTTATTGTGGAATAAAATGAAGCAACCAGCAATTTATAGGTGATACAATGACATTCTATAAAGCCGAGTCTGACATCAGACAATTGTTTATTACTCCGATAACCAGAACCTTTTTATTAATTTGAAATAATGCTATAATGTTTATGACAACATGTAGACATTATGACAAGTCTTTGGAATTTTGATGAATAAAAGTATGATTGAAATATCAATACTTTGGAATAAACTGAAGCAACCATAACTTAGTGATACAAAAGACATTCCATTAAGCCGAGTCTGATGTACGAAAATTGTTTATAATCATAACCATTTCATTGTTTTAAAATAATGCTAGATCATTACGACAAGTCTTTGGAGTTTTGATAAATATAAGTATTTATTTATGCTTTTCGGTGGATTACCACGAAATAGCAGTGGATGATCACTTGGTAATCCACTGCAGTGGATTATCACCAATCGCTTTTTATTATGAATTTTCCCCGTAGGGCTCCCCAAGAATCGTAGTCAATCGTGTCTTATCGTTAAATTCCGGCAGTCCGATTTGTCGCGAACTACTCACCGGAAGAGCACGAATCCAAACTCGGGAGCAACGAGTGACGTCATTATACCGCCAACTGTCACGCGCGTGTGTTCGACATAAAACGTGGGGCTCAACACGGGATAAATAATGTACGTTCGCTTTCAATTTTTAAACAATTTCGTTTAAAAAGTGGCTTAAAAGCATAAATAAATAGAATAACTGTGTTTTTTCAGTGTAAGATCGAATTTAATCCATTTCGTGAACATCAGACTGTTATATTTTCACTCGTGGCTTCGCCACTCGTGAAAATATAACGTCTGATGTTCACTCAATGGATTAAATTTCGATCTTACACTGAAAAAAACAGTTATCCTCTATATAAAGTATATAAAATATTAATTAAACTTTTCTGGCTTTTTACCCCTTCACTGCATTAACCCGAGTACAAAGGTTATGTGCAAACAGATTTGGTCCTGATCAGACACCGCGTGACGCAGGGTCTGATTAGGATCCTAACTTTTTGACAATCAAATTGTTATTCCTGAGTCAAAATACATAACATGTAATTTTTAAACTAAAAAAAACAGACGACAATTGTTTAAAGCTGATGACGTCATGTGGCAGTGAAGGGGTCGGGTCATTACCATTAAATGTCTGTTCAATGGTACTCTTATCCGGAAACTTCAAATATTTAAAAAAAAAAACTTTCTTCGTCTGGAGATCAATTATGAAACATTTGCAATTTAAGTATTTTCACTTTAGGAATGTTGAAATGAGTGTCAAGTAGTTTGGATCTTGATTAGACGCCGCATTATACATGTAAACAATGCACACCAGGTAAGGCAGTTTTGGGGTAAACTATATGAACTACCTGATCTTGGATAACTGCACACCCATACATCATCAGCGCGACACTTGAAATTCGGAAAGTCTTCAATCTCTGCACAATCCCACATATACGCTCCCTTGTATTCCTTCAACTCAAACTTACGAGCTTCCTTCATTTCGTCTGACATTTTAATGTGTGTTAAGTTTCTACCAACATGTGCAGTGATAGACTGCGTTCATAAATTCTGTTTACCTAATAAACCCGATATGTTGTTCACTGTGTTAGAAGTTTTATCTACTGCATGCAACACATACACGATGTGTCCCAGATAGACATATATGTTCTTGCTACAGAAGGTCCTTGGTACATCAACACAGGTACAGTGCTTCCTCTCTACAACAGAATCCAGAGGCAGAAAAATAGTGTGTGTTGTTCGGAATGAGTTGTTATATAGAGGGACGTTGGTTTACATTTACAAACAGCTAGAATCCAGACCAGCTAGACGCCGTGTGACGTTGCGTCTGATCTGGATTCAATCGGTTTGTCACTCGCCAAGGTGTTTAAAATTGTTATGTGATAAAAAGAATTTCCCATTCGTTCTCATTACTTATCATTTAATAATTTGTTAGACTGTAATCTGTACAATGACATTAGAAATATCTTGTTCAGTAAAGCTGAGCGTTTATTTCCAAATGTTTTAGCAATGAATGAAGTGGATAAACTGAAACTGATTTTCACTGAACCAAGTCTGATCAGAATATCTGCTAAAACATGTTATGTGATACTGCAGAGAAGGAGATTCTTCTTATGTAAGTAATCAGTATGGGATTTTAATTCTTTCAGGATTTCAGTGCATTTCTTCTCTTTACCAGAAACTTGTGTTTAAGAGATTTGTGTATTCTTGCCAAAACCTGCACTGATCAGAAGTGAATATCTGTTCAGAATTTTAACATTACTGGTAAACATGACTTAATTCTGTATAGCCTGATACTATCTTTGAAGACACATGAGGACTTCAAGTGTGATAAAAAGTAAGGCAGAATGTACCAGTAGGTGCTTTCTGCTTTACTTTCAGCCTGCTTTAAGCTACAAACTTCACGAATAAAGGAATATCACTTATAATATATTTTCTTGACGGTATATTGAGGAACTATTTTCTCCTTTGATGTCATGGATTAAAGGGCTTAAAAGGCTTATCCATGGGGCAAAAGGGTTATATATTAGCCAGACATAGTTAGCCCTGGTCTAGCTAGCCCAGGACTGGCCGTTTCTGGACTAGTCCTATTTTAACAAGTGTCAATCTTTTATCTGTATATAATGATAAAAGTGATTTAGTATTCAGCATATTGTGTCTTAATCAGATGTATACAGTCTTTGTCAAACAGTTCGCAACAAATCTGATTTGATGCGATATTCGTTTTCTTAAACAATTCTGTAGTACTGGTTTGGCCGTACGGCTTGTTTGGCATGTTTACATTGGTCAAATTTTAAGATTTTTCAAGTTTAATGAGTTTTTAGACAGTCATACATTCTATCTAACCAAGAATGGCATGAGTGTGGGATTGACAGAGTCTGTTTGCATTTTATGGTGTAAATTTAAACATAATATAAATTGTTGTAAAACTCATGCATTAATAAGTGCCAATACAGTGCATGATCCAAGGGAAATTACTCAGTTAGCCAAAGCAGAGGACTAATGGACTTGTGATATGAGCCAGTCATTTCTGCTTTCCCTAAATGAATAGTGCAATAATATTTATGTGATATTTGGATTTAAGTTAATGCGCCATGAGTTGTTATGAGAAGACACATATAAATTGATTCAGTCTCTGGTCATATTGTGTATGTGTCTTTTCAGTATAACTCCTTTTTTTAAATTGTTATTCAAAATCAACCTTATCTTGTGTATGATATTTGACTTGTTGTTTTAATGATGGATTATTGCTTGATCCAAGGGAAATAACTCATTTGGCCTAAGCATGGGACTAACTGATGTTCACATGGACCTGTTGCTTATGCTTTTCCCAAATGAGTGGTGCAATAATAAATATGTGATATTTGGATTCAGTTTGGCTAATGTGTCATGAATTGTACTGAGAAGACACATATGATCTGTTTTAGTCTCAGGTCATATTCTACATGTGCCTTTGCGGTATAGTTCTTTCAGATTGCAATTCATTTTCAACTCTATCTTATGTGTATGATAGTTGCTATGCTGTTTTAAAGTTACGTGCTTTTAGTCTCTTATAACTCTTAATTAGAGTGGTAGTGTACTAAATGAGTATTGGTGTGTTATGTAATTATTGATGTATTGTACACTGGAGAGAAATAAATAAATTAATAAATAAATATTTCTTTTTATAACATAACCTAGAAATGTTATTTATCGCAGCCTTTGAGGTCAAATGAATGCTAAGCGCGATATAAGTAGATCTATACAAGAAAATAGTTGTTTCCAAATTAACCCCGTTCACTAGCATAATGTTTATGTCGTTATATATATTAATAAACACTTTCATGTATATCTAATATTGATAAATTACACCACAAATCTATAAATTGAATCTACATGATGGAATGAAGACGTTGGAAATCGAACGCATAAAACGCATTTTAATGACGTCACAAGTAAACGACGTCGTGGCGTTCCTCATTTGCATAGTTATTTAACTAGTTATATATGACATTTAAACAACGGGTGTTATTCAACGCCCACGTCGTCTGTTATGTTATAAAATAAATTTAATAAATTCGTTGACTAAAATTAATAAATGATGAGCAATCATGTGAAATCCTCTATGTGTTTCCACGCATCGTCCTGAGCTTGTCAAACACGACGAAAAATGAAGTATTTGACATAGTCATATACATGTACTACTGTCTTCTATGCTTATGCTAATAAGCGTCAATGATGTTCTGCGCGTAAACGCACCAAAACGAATTCAAGCATATGTGTTGGTGTTGTTTGTTAAATTTTCACATACGATCGTGTGTACACTGGCAATTTATTTAATGTAAGAGTTAACGTTAGATAATTTAGCTTCGTGTTTCGTGTATAAAGTGGGGAAAACGTTATTCTTTCCCATTAAATGCGTTTATGCTAAAACTATTATTTCTACTGCAAAGAGTTTGGAGCCAAATCAGACGCCGGGTAACCCTGCGTCTGATTACGCTCCAAACTGTTTGCCAACAAGACAAACATGATTCGTCAGAATTGTCCAAAAGTTATACTTTTCTACGTTTAAGTGTTTTGCATTTGCGTTTCTTTTGCGTTTAAACAGGAAAAACGTATTCTCCACGGTATATTGTTGATATTGTTTGATAATCGCATGGGGATATTTGTTCCCTGTCACGTGCCGATTTTCCTGATGGATAACAAGTGGCGTGGTAATTATTTTGTTATTATGTCAGTTGGTCACATGACCGAGGTTATTATGTCAGTTGGTCACATGACCTCTAGCCAGAACTATATTTGTCATCGAGACACTTATTTTTTCCCGTTGTAAGGAAACGTTTTCCCAAACTCTACCAACCGAAACCTAAGGTGTAGCAACGCTTATTTTCGAAATATTCGAATATTTGTTGCAATCAAAATGTTTGAGAGTAGGCGACACCAGTCGCTTGCTGATATACTTCTATAATTATCCACCTGTTAGAAGTGCTGAGTGGAAACCACTAGATTGTAAAAGGTCCTTTACTTCTTTCAAAATTATAAGGATGTGACTTCAATGACGTCATCTATATAACAGCACGCGTTCCTAGAGTTGCATATTTTATTCTTTAGTGAGGATCGTAGAACAATATTGAATCTAGCTTTAAAAAAAACATTCTCTATAATTTGCTGTCGTGACAAGGATAAATAGAATATTTGGTTTCTAGCTTTGAATGAGAAGTGAAAATAACTCGGCTTCTGAAAATATCAGGTTCACGTATGGCTCACCTGATATATTCACCGGCCTTGCCAGATAGCATTTCTCGTTCAAAGCTGTGAACCAAATATTCCCTTTTGTTCACCAAGACGCTTATTTTTTCCCGTTGAGCACTAAAGAGAGTATTCTAAAACTTAAGCAACAGAATCTCGAAGTGTGACGACGTTTTTCGAATATTTGTTGCAAACAAAATTCCGGAGAGTACGTGACACCAGTCGCTTGCTGATATACTTTTATGATTGCCCACCTTAACAAAGGATCTGTATAAGGTTCTTACATTTCTTTTTTAATTTATCCGGATATGACGTCACTGAGGTCATCTATATACTAGCGCGATTTCCTTAGAACAAAAACTACACTAGCATACACAATTAATGTATTGCTTATAAAATGCAAGCTAGGAACAAAACATTCTCTATATATATTGCTGTCGTGAGAAGAATAAGTAGGATACCGCCTGCTTATATTTTCTAAAATCATATATTGCTGATCAAGCTGGAAACTGTTTTCAAATATCAGTAAAGTCGAGCTCAGTTATAAATGTGTTGTTACGAATAAGGTATCACATGCTCAGAACACATAACGTTTTTTATTGTCTTTGTAACACATTGTATCATACATTTTACAGTGGAGAACACGTTATTCTTTCCAGTCTAAACGCAAACGCAAACGAAACGCAAATCACTAAAACGTAGAAAAGAACAACTTTTGGAAATCTCTAATACATTATGTTTATCTTGGTGGCAAACAGTTTGGAGCCTGATCAGACGCCGGGTTACCCGGCGTCTGATCTGGCTCCAATCTGTTTGCAATAGAAATAATATTTTTTATCGTAAACGCATTTATTGGGAAAGAATAAAGTTTGTTCCACTGTTACACGCATTTAGTATCGAGTATCATCGTCATAAGCAAGCAGTGTAGCTGTGAAATATACACGTGTTCTATACAAACAGTGTAGATGGTCTCTGATCAGGAATTGCTCTGGTTACCATATTGCAATAAATATAAAACAAATAACCAACATTATTCTAAATTAGTCAAGGTTGTATCGGAAACTTTATTTGTGCATCAGCTAATTGCTTTAGCATATCACGCTACTCATATACAATGTCCGTGTCTTTCAACTCCTCTTTTATCAGTTTATCCATTTTAGCAATAAGTTCCGCAGATAATTCTCGCTTCCAACCAGACACCTCTCCTGAAATGTACCAGATTAACAGGATAAGAATTATGATGAAAATACCAGCACAGGTGGAGATATTTCACTATTCACACTTCTGCCTTCAAAATAACACACGTTACACTAAACACCGATTTACAAGACATTGGAAGTTAAAGCATGTTAAATAATTTCTACAATGGAACTCTGTAGGATCAATAGTCCTATGTTACTACAGTGGAGAATCTGTTATTCTTTCCCGTTTAAACGCAAACGTACGCAAACGCAAAGCACTAAAACGTAGAAAAGAACAACTTTTGGACAATTCTGATATTTCATGTTTATCTTGGTGGTAAACAGTTTGGAACCTGATCAGACGCCGGGTTACCCGGCGTCTGATCTGGTTCCAAACTGTTTGTAAAAGAAAAAATAGTTTTCGCGTAAACGTGGTTATCGGGAAAGAATAACAGATTCTCCACTGCATGTTAAAAGTTGTCAATCATAAGTATGATACCCGCGGCCCATTTATAAGCCGAAGACGCCAAACCACGTGATGATGAAAGTATGAAGCGTGATGTTTGAAATATGAAGCGAGACGTTTGGAATGTGAAGTACGGAGTGTGAAGTGCGAAATTGGAAGTCGATAGTTTAAAGTGTACATGTAGAGTGTCACCACCACAGGGATCCGACGCGATTGATTTTTAGGGAAACAATCGTCAGAAGGGATATATAGAGACAAGGGGTACTGCTGATTGTCAGTATATACTCACCCGATCTCGACAAAACCAGGCATATCATGAAGAAATATTGATGAACCAACACTTTTTAGAAAAAAAGTTGTATCCCTTGTCTCTATATACACACTTCTGATGATTTTTTTCTCAAAAAGCAATCGTGTCAGGACCCCGTGGTCACCACGGGTATTTCGTACGTATACGAAAACATGGCTTGAATTGCATGGGAACACTGTTTAGTATCAGATCACTCTCAAAATGTTTGACACTCGTTCTGGTGTTTGGAACGTACACAAAACGTTAATGTGATACAGTGTTCCCTGCCTACCACGGCCCTCTGAACAACGATTCCCTCCTTCCAACGACTTTGCCACAGTTCCCATAACATGAAAATCATTCTAACGCTTTAGCTACTGTACTACCGTCTGCTTAAATTTGTTGTCTGGTGGTTTTCTCAAAGTAACATATTTGACATTTTGACAGAACAAAAGTTAATGACGAGTGACAAACAGCTTGAATCCAAATCAGACGCCGCGTGACGCGGCGTATGATCTGGATTCAAGCTGTTTGCAAATGTAAACAAATATTCATCCCTATAACGACTCCCTCCGAACAACGCACACACTTTGTGTCTCCCATTAGGTGTCGTTGTAGAGAGGGAAATCTGTACCTTAGAGACCCGGTGATTTTGTAATAGTGTATGATACATTTCGAACGCTATATTCTATTATGGATGGTTTTCCATATTAAGCCAGCTGAGGGATGGCGGAGAATAGAAAACACTCACAGGTTGATAAGACTCCACCAAAACCTAACACAAATACATTCACGCACAAGCATACACATCAGTCAGTGTTATATGTCCATTATACGTGTAGATGTGCCGTAAGACCCAACTCAATTAATCAGTGGTTAATGGAATTAAACGCAAACGTTTTGTAATTATATGTATTGAAATTAAAATGGTTTTGAAAGTATATCTTAATCAGATTGACCAGCATGATGAAGCCTGACCGGGCTCCGGCTTATGTACATTCAGATCAGACACAGAAAGTGTTTGCAATTACAGTGGAGAATCTGTTATTCTTTCCCAATAAACGAGTTTACGCTAAAACTATTATTTGCAGTGCAAACAGTTTGGAGCCTGATCAGACGCCGGGTAACCCGGCGTCTGATCAGGCTCCAAACTGTTTGCCACCAAGATAAACAAGAAATATCAGAATTGTCCAAAAGTTGTTCTTTTCTACGTTTTAGTGCTTTGCGTTTGTGTACGTTTGTGTTTAAACGGGATAGAATAACAGATTCTCCACTGTAGCATCAGTAACTATAGGACATCAATGCATTATATTTTACCAACTATACCATTTAACTCATTAATCTATGAATACGCCACTTTTTTAATGCATTCCCCACAGAGGAAACAACGTTTAACAATTCAAACCTGCTTTAAGTAGTATCATGTCTTCAAAGGTAGAAGCATGTCTTAAAATGTAAAAGGTGAAATAAAATGGTAAAATCAAATCAATGTCTTATACAATGAACAATTCAAGTATATGCATTAATATTGCGTTGAGCAAGGTGACAAATAATAGAAAATTCTAATTATTTAACTGTATTCTGACCGAACTATAATAGTGTCGTTTAGTTCTTAGGTCGCAGATGCAAATGCTGAAGTAACCAATACATGTAACTACCTTTGTTTATGAATGCGCCTTCCGTCTTGTCCGTTTTAAACATTTCTTCATAGAAAGCAAAATTTACACTTCTGTTGTTTTTCATGGCATCCAAGCTGGTGTAGTCCATTATTGTATCTATTTGTTCGTCTGTCAAGTCCTTACCGAGAAAGTCAGCAATTTTCTTGATCGTTCCCCGTCGGTCCTACAATGACACATTACACGAGTCGTGATTGTTTAGCATGATTAGAAATATAAATATACATGTATATACTATATATAAGGTGTTGCTCGAGTCGATATGAAAGTAAAGCGGATGGCTCCTTTAGAAGCCGTCCGTTTTGCTTTTATTTTCCTCTATGACATCCGCTGCCTTTAAACTAGCAACTGGAAGATCTTATGTGGGCGTGAAGGAGAGGTAAACATGTTATTAATGTTACCCCTGTTTTTATTGTTTACCCCTAGGTTATGTTGGACTGCTGCTAAGCAAAAGCTTTCATCTCAGGCCAAAAAGTGATATATGCAATAAAGAATTATGAAAGACCATTTGGGAATTTTCTGCACAAAGAAGCTTTTAAACTCTTTGATTCAATGGTTTCTCCCATTTTAACCTTTGGATCGGAGGTTTGGGGGTTTGAATATTCAGCTATTATAAAACAGGTTCAAACCAGATTCTGTAAAGACTTTCTTGGTGTGAATTTGAGTGTAAATAACAGCATGGCTTTAGGTGAATGTGGACGGCTTCCATTATGTATCATTTACCATACAAAATGTGTTAAATATTGGCGTAACCTCTTAAGAATGCCAGAAAATAGATATCCAAAGAATTGTTATAAAATGCTGAAATCTCACGATGACATAGGATGAAAAAATTGGGCTACACGAGTAAAAGAACTTTTATTTAGATATGGATTCGGCTTCGTCTGGATATCTCAGGATGTTGGCGATGTCAATCTATTCATTTCTCAGTTCAGACAAAGATTAAAAGACTGTATGAGACAATCATGGCATAGTGAGATTGAAAACTCTTCTAGGTGTGATTTTTATAAAAACATAAAAAGTTTATTGGATCCAGAAAGTATATTTCTATAAATATCTCGTTTAAGCTTAAAAAAAGTTTAGCACGGTTCAGATGTTCAAGCCATAAGCTGAATATTGAAATTGGACGCCATGTTGGAATCGACAGGGAATACAGAACATGTCACTTTTGTTTATCAATCTTGAACACGAGTATGATAGAAGATAAATTTCATGTATTCTTTAAATGCCTTAGATTCGTTGATGTAAGACACGAATTATTATACAGCTGGTATAATGGCGGCAGAAATCAAGAAAATTTACAAAATCTGTTAAAGAGTGAGCATTTTATTACAATCAAGAAAATGGCAGTATATATCACAGCGATATTAGAAATAATTGACAATGATACTGATAGGAGATAGGCACTGTATTTGTTTTGATTTATATTCTATCGAACCATTTACTGTATTGCAGCCCGTTCTAAATTTTGAAACGGGTTACCACTTGAAGTGGGTTGAAAGTAGAGGCAGAATGCGCTTAATGCGCATTCTGCTTTACTTTTGGCCAGCTTTAAGCTCCAATAACTGTACAAACTTTGACTTATTTATAAGGAGAAGTCATTCTATTTTGATGTGTTTCCGGTCTGTTTTAAAATCTACAACACTTGATATGGGTTGAAAGTAGAAGCGGATTGCGACTTAAGGCGCTTTCTGCTTTACTTTCACCCAGCTCTAAGCAAAATTATGTACAACATTTGTTCCATATGTGTTAAATATCAGTGTTCAAGAGAGGGTCGTCTCCATAATCATTATGCTTTCGACCCTATCTTTTTGTACTATGATATGTATTGATATGTATTGAGTGTTTTAACCCTTATCCTGCGGTGATATCGTCTGCTTTGAAATTGTCGTCTGCAAAACTTGTTAAATTTAGAATTATACATTTTTGAAGTAAAGAAACATAAAGACAAACGTAAAACAGTTTGGATCCAGATCAGATGCCGCGTTACGCGGCGTCTGATCTGAATCTAAACTGTTTACAAAGATCAGTAATGTCGCTATCAACAGGCAAAGGGTTAATGAATAGAATGTGTCACAACTAAACACCTTGGAATAAATAAGCGTCTTATCTGACTCAAACCTGTTTGCAATGAACATATAAACCATTTAGTTGGAGGGAATAACGTTTAGGCCAATTCAATTCTTATTACCTTTATAAGTTTTTCGAACTGTAGGAACAACACATTAGGGTCGTTTCGTCTCTCCCAGTACTGGCGAACATGCAAACCCCATGGACAGGTGTAAACTACAACAAAAGATACGTTGGACAATGGACACTGTTAAAATGTCGTTCATACACCTATTAAATAGAGGATAATTGTTTTGTTCAGTATAAGATAGAAATTTAATCCATTGAGTGAACAGCAGACGTTATATTGTCACGAGTGGCGAAGCCTGATGTTCACGAAATGGATTAAATTCGATCTTATACTGAAACAATACAATTATTCTATTTATTTATGCTTTTAAGCCACTTTTTAAACGAAATGATTCTACAATTGTGAAAGCGAAAGTACATGATTTACCCCGTGTTGAGCCCCAAGTTTATATCGAACACTCGAAACAGTTTCCCGTACGATGACGTCACTGATTTATTGATTTGACGTCATCCGAATTACGTCGTTGCTCCCGATTTTGGATTCGTGTTCTTCCGTTGAGTGGTTCGCGACAAATCGGACTGCCGGAATTTAACGATAAGACACGATTGACTACGATTCTTGGGGAGCCCTACGGGGAAAATTCATAATAAAAGCGCGCGTGGCGATAATCCCACTGCTTAAAGCAGTGGATTACCAAGTGATAATCCACTGCTTGTTCCCGGTAATCCACCGAAAAGCATAAATAATATGTTTTATTATACATATATTTCACAGAAAGTCCACTCAATAATAGACAGATGCTGACCACTGTCCCAATCCTGAGACAATGGGATGACGCACCTGAAAAGGCTTATGCGGGACTATAAACCTTATCAGAAACAACAACAACATATTTCACAGATATAACACGATAGATACAGCTAGTGTTGATCAATAAAACCTGACAGATCAAAGATACAAACCATTCTTCTGGGTAAGAAATCTTTCCACATATTCCCCTAGCGTAGGAGCCGGTTGATCTTTGAGGTATGCCAGGACTTTGAATAGTGACGTCACGGATGATTTCGGATTCCGTGTGATATAGATAATCTAAAGTGTAAATGACAGTATTTTGTAAAGGTCAAACTACTCATGCATTAGTGTAATATCATCGTTAGAGTATTCAATGTGCCTCTGATTTAAGACGAATTCACTAACCCTTTACTACATAGCCTGTTTTTTGTTTTAAATAAAGGTGACCACTTAAATTGGGTCACTAGATCATTTAAAATTACTCAAGCAAAATATACATCCTATATAAGTGTAGAAATGAAATGATGATGGGGTTCTCGGCTTCATGTTAATCAGCAAATAAACAGAACAACCGTTCAACGCCTTTAAGAATTTGCCACGTTTTATATATATGTTAATACATTTCATTGGTATACACGGTCGTATAGACGGGGAATAGAATAAAATGTACGTTTGAAATGAGTCTGATATTATACCCAAGCCTTTTGTATGGTCAGATTTGAGTATTCGTCTTGCGCCTGACCAATCTGAAGCTTTAGAAAGATCTCAAACTTACCTCAAACTGTTTATAACCATTGGATAAATTAATGGAGTACAAATGCGTTAACTAGCTAACATTACAGTGGCTACCCGTATTTGGTCTAAACCTTACCCTTCCTCTTCCCTCCTTTAACTCATCCGGCATAAGAAAATGGTGAATGTGAGACTTGATCATTCTTGGCTCTGTCGTCGGTAAACTATCCAGGTATTTCAACCCTCTACAGTAAGTAATACAGCAAACAATTTAGAAACACATAACACTGATTTCCATTACAATAAAACCGTCCAGATAAATCGAAAAGTTGACAGATTTTTTAAAAGAAGATAAAGCAGACATTGTGGTTATCTAAAATCATATTGTTTTTGACATTAAACAGAAAAAATTCTGACAGTTTTGGAAGACGGCACTTATTGCAAACGGTAACTACATCAGGACCTAAATGTGTAGAACAGGGACCCGTTTTACTAAACGTCGTACGTAAACAATTATCGCAAGTCAAAACTTTAAAACACACCTAGTTTCTGATTTATCAATCTACTTCTGTCTTGTGACATCTCTATGGAATCGTATTTTCGAGACGATTCCCTACAAATGTCACAATGCAGGGTTAGATAGAGAAATAAATGATAATTGGGAATTTTTGAATCTGACTTACGACCGTAAGACAAGCCCGATCCAAAATTGTAAAGAGTTTGATAAGTCTGAGACATTTTTCAAATGTTTGATTCGCCAGGTTTGAACTTTTAACAAATTCTGACCAATCAAAAGATACAGAACGATTCCAGACCCAACTCCATTGCTCCATGACCATGAGTCGTGTTGCACATACCGGAAATACGGGAAAGAATCATCGCAGCAGTCTGCTAGCGGAAACCTGTCATCTAAATCTACCGTAGTGGCCTTTTCAAAGTCCAGAGTCATTACCAGATACGTGAGTTGTTGCGTAAGAGTAGTTCCTGAAATAAGTGTTAAGCACCAAGTATCACGTTAATCAATTCACTCTCATTGAAACCATAAAGCGCGTTTGCAAACAGTTTGGGTCCTAATCAGGCGCCGCGTAACACGACATCTGATTAGGACCCAAACTGATTGTCACTCGTTTCGAAATTTGGTCAGTCACATTGCCTTAAGTCTAACTTTGAAACGCTATTGCAGACAACAAATATTAAAGCAGACGATTCTTTTGCGGTGAAGGGGTAAAAACTCTCGACAAATTAATGTATTGTCCCAGATGTGTGGCAAGTAGTAGCGGCCCCCGTCCTTGTTAAGCGCCGGCTTATGTGCTCTGATATAAATCGCTTCCTTGTCAAACCAGGCGGGCTCACCGTCTAATATATGCACTGATTCGGTGGATACTATATGTCCCGGATTGTCCTGATTAATGTGGCGTGATACCTCACTAGTACTGGAGCTGGGTCTTCTGTGTTCCATATATCGTGCCTTGAGATTTCTATCCGTCTCCCCGATGTAATCCTTGTCGCATTTGTGTTTGGGGGCCGCTACTACTTGCCACACATCTGGGACAATACATTAACATCGCTCACTACAGCCTTGAGCGATGCCAAGTCCCAATGAAACATCAGTTGGTTGACAAAGCCTGTAGTACACGGGAGAAAGCTTCCAGGTTAGCTTTCAAATTTTCTTTGTGTGTGAAATTTAAAAGTTTAAAACTAAGCATTATGAACAATACAACACAGTTGAATTTCCACAATAATCTATGGATTTATTGTGATTTTACGTCGCTTTCAACAGTATTTCAGTCATATCGCGACGTCCAGCTAATTACAAGTGAAGGAAGACACCAGCAGCCCATTAAACACTGTTTCAGGCACAGATCGACAACTAGGTAAAAACACCGACCTTCCGCAAGCCAACTGGAAGGCTTCCCCACATAAAAAATCCGAATGACCAGGCTGGGATTCGAACTCACAGCGGTGAGGAGCTTATTGATGTAAGTCACAGTGGCTATACCACTAGGCCACGGAGCCCCCTCCCCCAACACACACATACCTGATCTGGGATAACTACACACCCATACGTCATCAGCGCGGCATTTGAAATTCGGAAAGTCTGCAATCTCTGCACAATCCCACATATACGCTCCCTTGAATTCCTTTAACTCCAACTTACGAGCTTCCTTCAATTCCCCTGCCATTTTAGTGTGTAACGTTAAGTTTCTATCTACATGTGCAGTGATGAACTAAGTTTTTATTTTTTTGCCCTAATGAATCCGATAGGTCGTTCACCGTGTTACATGGTTAATCTATTGCATGCAACACATGCCCGATGTGTCCTATAATATATAGATAGGTAAAATGATATCACCTTTGATATAGAAGGTCGTCTGCCCATCTGTTCAGGTAATACTGAATATCTAATCATATTCAAACGTCAATGGTAAATTGAAGAGAGGAACTTTTAAAGTAAAAGTAACTTTGATATTTCAAATGTTATGACTTATTCAGTGCTTTTACATGTGATACAGATTTGTTGAACAAAACTAATACGACACATGATAAAGATTAATTGGTAAAGTAAAAATATTTGATATTGTCATCTTAGCTTAGGCTAATAAGCACTTCTAATGCTCTCCTCTTTCGCGTACAAAATGAATTAAAGCATTTGTTTCAATGCACAAAAGATGAAAATATCCCTTATAGTTGTGTTTTTAAATTTCCACATACGATTGTTTGGGAACTGGCAATTAATTGTTAGAATTTAACTCCATTTATCGTGTATAAATGGTTGGTATTGTTTGATATTGCCAAGGTTATCATTATATACTCGTTCGTAAAACCACACGTGATGCATCGTCAACAAGTTTTCTATAATATATATAAATATGATAATTTAAAAGTATTAATAATCTTTTCAATTATTGGCGTTTTTCGTCAGCCACGACAGAATCCTTTTAATCAATTTTCGACTATCGTTTTACTCTTCTTTTACTATTTTATCGGTCAAATTACAGACTTTGCTACTCCCTCTATGCCTTACCCCTAGTACAGTGGTGATTTACAAACTGTTTGGATTCTGACACTTAGACGCCGCGTAACAGGGTCCAAGTTGTTTGACACTCACTTGTTCAATTATTAAGACAATTGATTAAAAAAAAGCAGACGGCAAATGTGTAAAACGGATGACGTCATGGCAGAGAAGGAGACACTGCACAATATGGACTGCAGTTGATATCAGAGTGTAACGAACAAAATCACTTGCGCTAAGTAATACACAGCAATGTGTACGAACAGGGAAACGGTTATGTGGCTACAGCACTGTACTTTTAATTGTTCATCAACATCCTTAAGGTTCAAGTATAGTGTTTTTTGGTGCATTTTTGAAAGGTGATATTTTGGTCATTTATGGAGCAATGTTGCATAATTTCATATCAAAATGTTCGTATTGAAATGAACAAGCTTATGAGATAGCTTAAAATTTGAAAGGAAAACTGTGTATCTTGATTTTGAACAATATGTTTGGATTTGCACCAAAATGTGAAGTAAATTTTCCGTACTGAAATTCAACAAATCCTTCCTCTATATTGAATAATATGCTTTACATGAGGTAGTAGGACCAAAATCCTGACGAAATCCTCTCAAATAACAACAGAAGAAGTCATGGAATATTTGACAATTTTCAAGGACAACACTATTTTGCAATGGGGGGACTACTTTTTTTCCCCAAAGTATGGTGGGCAACACGAGCCTCTGTCAAACATTATTACATGTATAAATATGCAGGCTGTATTATTTTTTACATCCTTTTTTAACTGAATTATACCTTGAGAATACATTGAGAATCGTTGTTGGGCTCTCGCGGGAGGATCTGCTTCTTTATAACCCCATCCTCTTCCTAAAATTCTTCTATAACTGTGTTTTAACGCATGTTGCAAGATACATACATGATTATAATGACTTCATTGCGTATAACGATTACACAATTGCTATTCAAATCCAAGGTCTCTTTATGCGTCTAAGCTTGCCAACGTGTTCCTTACTTTGCACGTGCGCAGATACAGGTGTTTCACTGTAAACAGCGCTACATTCGTTACCGCGAAGGCAAGAGAATCTCTCGCCACGGTCCGCTCGCTTCAATGCGCAAAAAGGAGGAGTGACCGTGGAGAACGATATGTTTGAGAGAGACATAATGGGCGGTGGCAGCGCTATGGTCTGGTTTGGGAAAATTGGAACTCTGGAAATTGACTTGGTTATTATTCAATAAAATGCCAATGCTCAGCGTTACATCAATGTTTTAAATAGCACAGTGATTCGATTCATGCAAAAGAAAGGAAGGACCTGGCATTTTCAGCTTGACAATACATGTATAAAGCATCACACGGCGCGTATCACCACACAATTTCTTGCTAAAATACATTAACGTTCTGCCTTGGCCTGTTTTATACTCGGACATGAGCCCCATAGAACACATATCGGATGTATTTGATAACAAGGTCGGGTCAAATCATCAAATTTATACCATAATGACCTCAAAGTGCATTTTGGTTGGAATGGCAACGTTTTTGAAACGTTACGTAAAATCAATGAGGGGACGTATTCTGCAATGTATCCGTAAAATGGAGGGAACAGTGGTTACTAGTGCTTTTTTAAACATCATTGTAAATGCGCATCAAGTAAATGTTTGTTTCCAGATGCTGTGTGGTCATTCTAATTATTAAGAATATTCCATTTCGACCCCTCTCAACTGAATTATTCATTAAACAGTATGCAATATTTGATTCTAATCCAATGAAGTACACAAACACATGACTATGACATTGAAGCTTTGATTACAAAAAATAATTCATCCGGCATATAAATGTATCAACAAAATTTATTATTTTTAATTCTATATAAACTGAGGTGAGATCCAGTTGTTTATAATTCTCTGTGAAAAGTGTTGTAAACTTAATGATGTTTTTTTAATTCGAAAAATATTTTTAAGGTAAAATCTGTCTATATGTATATCCTCCATTTCTTAAAATAATGTTCAACATTGTATCATACAGTGGAGAATCTGTTATTCTTTCCCGTTTAAACGCAAACGTACGCAAACGCAAAGCACTAAAACGTAGAAAAGAACAACTTTTGGACAATTCTGATATTTCATGTTTATCTTGGTGGCAAACAGTTTGGAGCCTGATCAGACGCCGGGTTACCCGGCGTCTGATCTGGCTCCAAACTGTTTGCACTGCAAATAATAGTTTTAGCGTAAACGCGTTTATTGGGAAAGAATAACACATTCTCCACTGTATCACCACGGCTTCGTCGATGACCAAGCAATTTTTGAAAACCAATCTTTTGGTACATGTAAGGTTGACAATCCAAGGAGACGCTTATTGGTAGGCTTACATAATTTTTAAACACTTCTTTTAAGAATATATACCATAATACATGATAATAGTGTTTCCATATTGACCTGACGAGTGCTTTGTACAAAAATATGAAATAGCTTTTCGAAATGTAATAATACATTCTGATTATTAAGGATAATACACTGTTGGATTTGTTATCTTATTCAGCTATATGACTACTTACTTTTTAATCCTAATATTACCCCTAAATCCCCCTTTCCACTAGCAGACTCAATGTCCGCAAAGTTCAAAGTATACTGGTAATATTGGTTGTCTCTTCCAAAGTGTATGGTTCTGTAATGTTTCACATTAAAACGCAACAGCCACTTTGACTATGTGTAAGGCATCTGCGTCGTGCTGGATAATATCAATTTTAATGTCTTTGTTGTATAGTTTGGTACCATAAGCGAATAATTTCACAATACTACGTATAACTTCAGGGGTAGGGGTCATCTATTATAAACATATGAATAATATGGGTCCCAGGACACTTCCCTGGGGTAGCCCACTTAAAATGTCTTTCCACGAAAAAGACCAGGGTCCTTTCACAGATACATATTGCCTACGTCCAGTAAAAAGTCACGTTTCCATGACAAAACTGGCCCTCTGATACCAAATACTGATACTTTGCGAGAAAACGTTAATGTACTATGCTCTCAAAAACTTTGACAAAATCTAAATATACAATATATTTTCCCAAATTCTATCACCCTCAATGTAATGTGACTAATCATCTATGTATTCAATTAACTGTAAAACGCAGGATCCCCTAGAACGAAAACCAAATTGAGCATCAGATAAACTAATATATGATTGTTTCTGACTAAATTTTCAAATATCTGTGCCCTTATGATTGTATCAGGGTGGTAGTTGCATAATTATACTCATGAACTATTACAGTATTTTAATGTGTGTGTATGTGATAAATGCAGAAGCAGAATATACGTGAAAAAAATAGTAAGGACAAAAAAGAATTGTGTGTCTCTGCCCAACGAAATCGTCGGTTGTGTCCCTACTAGGACACCATAGAAAGCCTTGTCCAAATTGTGCAATAGTATATACAGTGGAGAATCCGTAATTCTTTCTCGTTTAAACGCAAACGTACGCAAACGCAAAGCACTAAAACGTAGAAAATAACAACTTTTGGACAATTCTGATATTTCATGTTTATCGTGGTGGCAAACAGTTTGGAGCCTGATCAGATGCCGGGTTACCCGGCGTCTGATCTGATTCCAAACTGTTTGCACTGCAAATAATAGTTTTAGCGTAAACGCGTTTATTGGGAAAGAATAACAGATTCTCCACTGTACATGAGCATTTACCCCTGTACCTGCCAAAGGCTTGAATAGTTTCACAACAATGTAAGCTTTATATAATAGAGATCGCAATGCAAAGTGAAATATTAATCAACATTACAATAGCCGGAAAGATGTGGAATACTTGAATGGGTGTAAAAAGGTGATTTAAAGGGACAAACTCTTGATTTTCCTGAAACAAAGGTCAGCTGTACAGGGACAGACTTACTTTCACGACAAGTAATCCGCTGAAGGATCGTGACATTCGGAGAAATTTATGATCGAAAGTAATGCGCAATGCACTTATTTTATTGTTTATGTATCAAACAACAATAGTGTACTGAAATAAAAGTTGAAAATGAGAAAATGCGGATTAATCGGAAAAGTCGACAAATGACATATTTCGGTGACCTTGATACAATTGAACGGATATATTGTCTAACTGCAGTGATTCGGGTGAGTGACATTCAAATCAATCATATTGCTTGTTCTTTTTCTCTTTCCGCACGTATATATAACAATTGTCAATCGGTTTTGTAGATTTGGAGTAAATGGACTTTAAATGTTAGCAAACTTCTACAAATTTATAAAATGCAAATGGCTGCCCTTGAATCAAGCATGTGGTATTCTACGGGCCAATTACAAGGGTTTTTTCTGACTTTTGTAAGACATTCTGTGTAGGAGTACCCAGTATGTAATGGGTTCTTTGTATGTATTCTACCAGATTTCCGAAAATACGTGCCATTAAGTGATTTGATATATTCTGCTGAAGAGGCTATTTTCACTCCAAGTTCGTTACTTTTGGATCTTCTGACATCACAAGTACACTTATATTAATGAAAATTTAGGCATGCTCCTTTTCATTGACTAATTATTTATGCTGTGTGAAAATATTTTTATCCAATGTGGTATAGTTATTGAGTATTGCAACTTTTCAAATTTGGGTATTTTTTTCTCATACTGGACATTACATGAACCTTAACCTAAGTTACTTGCAAGCCAGTTGAAAGAAAGAGATTGGGTCCAGATAAGTTATCCAGTAAACCAGCGTCCGGCCAGGATTCAAATTGTTTGCCACGCGCATAATATTTTGTTGATTTATATTCGATAGTACATGGATTTATATTCGATAGTACATGAATAAGTAAAAGCAGACGATACTTGAGACTGTTAAGGGTTATACAATAAAGTATGTTGTTTACCATGGAACCAGTGATCAGTGGCATGCTGCACAAGGATATATATATGTAAACGAATTCCATTACAGCTAATAAATACGAAAGACTCAAGCAGGAAACGTAACACAAACAATACCCCCACCTCTCAAGCAGAACACACACACACAGTCATACCACAACAAACACACACACACACACACACGCAATACAATTCCTACATCTACACACTAAATAGAAAACAACACGCAAGACAAACATAAAGCAAAGTGAATATAGGAGCCCGCCTTGGTACGGTCAGTAGCAATCAATAATTAACTATAAATTAATTAATTATTAACAACCACTGGGGGGTTAAACCTGGGTTTAGGGGCGCCCAACCTCACACTTATCTCCTATATGCACCTATAAAGACGAACAGTGTACATAAAATATAAACCCTGTTCCACAACCTCACAATCAAAAAGACCGCCAGCACAGTAAGTAAATACATGTAAAACATTTAACAAAAATTCTATGACAAGATCATTAGTAACATGGGAAAGAATTAAACATTCAAGCCCGTGTTAAAAATAACCCACTATGGCAACGGTCAAATTGTACTCAAGCGACTAGTCTGTAGTTACGAGCAACTGTAAGACATGGAAGGGTCTGTTACATACAATCATTTTGGACGTACTCTATGTCTGACCAGGCTCTAGACAAGTTGTCGTTTGGGTACCGTTATATATAATCGAAATTCAGTAGATATCAGGCTCCGAGGTTATAAAGCTTTTGACCTGAGTCTAAACTCGTTCCCTATCATTTGATTGGTCAGATTTGAGCCTAGGCTCAAATCTGACAAATCAAATGCTTGGGAACACACTCAGACTCAACTAAAACGTTTTATAACCTCGGAGCCAGGTTTGCAGAGAAAGCTATTTCATAAGTAATCATAGGCTATTTTGAAACATTGATTGCTAGTAGTCCTTTACAAAATATCATAGGTTAGCAGTTTGTGCCCCGTGTACAGCGTGCAGAGTACAGTAGAGAAAACGTTTTCTTTCCTAATAAACGCGTTTAAGCTAAAACTATTATTTCCATTGGAAACTGTTTGTAGCCAGATCACACGCCGGGTTACCCGGCATCTGATCAGGCTCCAGACTGTTTGCCACTCAGCTTAAAACTCGAATTCAGAATTGTCAAAAATTGTAATTTTCTATTATTCATTGCAATGCGTTTGCGTTTCGTTTGCATTTAAACGGAAAAATAACTTACATGTATCTCCACTGTATTCTTGACCAAGTAGCCAACTCGCAGTTGATGGCCAACGACGACCAACGATTTCGTTACTTAACCTATGCCAGCTATCAGTTTCGTTAGCCAACGAGTAAAAATCTGATGCTTATATATATATACATTAGGCACTCTAAAACAATAGAAAAGACGCAGATAGTGCTTGCTTAGAAAATCGTATTGCTTGGTCTTCGCGAAACGTTGACCCGTTCTTTTATTGCTTGTTTTCAATATTGGAGACAAATGGTTGCTTAAAGCAAGCTGAAAGAAGTCAACATAATTCTTCTTAATTGGTACATGTATTCTGCTGGTTTACATTCGATCTACTGTAACCTACATTTACTATCATCTGCTAGGAAACAAGAACCATACTTTATAATGCATATTGATGACTAAAGAAGTGGACCAATAATTATTGTCTCAAGTGGAGGGATTTAAGACCTAAAAAGCGTATTTATGAAGTAACGGGCTAAGCAAACACGAGGCTATAGAAACAAACGAGTATTCTTTTTTGTTGCCGTATTGCTTGGATTTGAAATATGTCTTTCAAAAAGTTATATCCATAACGCGATCCGTAACTCTTCTTTAAATCTGCAATATGCAAAAAATAGAATAAATGAATACTTTTAACGGAACATCAATACGAGTGTCAAATTATAAACTTGGTCAACCGGGACTCAGAATAGGGGGCATGCATCTATAACCCCTAATCGGCTTTCGTTTAGGTCTAATGTTCAGAAACAGATAATGCCTCTCTCGCTCTCTTTTCTATTTTTCTCTCTGTCTCTGCCTCTCGTTTTGATCGTTCCATGTCTGTAAATAGCAACAGGCTGCTATCTGTATATACTAATGCTTACATGAGAATTTGGTACTATTTTAAGTTGTACATGTTCAAAACATAATTGGGATATATACTGGCAAAGATCGCAATTGGGATCTGGGACCCGTCTTACTACGAAACGTCGTGGGACAAATACGTCTCTTTGGAATTGTCACAAGAGAGGATTAGACAGAGAAATCGGAAAATAGATGTACTTTAAGATTTTAGTTACGATCGTGTTCGGTTTTGTTGTACGACGTTTCGTAAGCCGAACCCCAGGTCCGGTACAATCTTAGACTGTAACGGTACAGATCGCAATTTGGCTCTGTAGCGGTTCAGTTAAAACCCGCAACAACCATTGACATAGAACAGATGATGGGGAAAAATTAAGAAAAACACAATGTTCCGAATTTATTCTCCAAAAATGAAAGTGCAAACACAAAAGTAAGTACACAGTATAAAGAGCTATACTATTAAACACATCAATATCGGTTAACTCTTACAGCACTGTGGACATGTACTGAAGGCCAACACTTAGCAATCTGGATTAAAGCTTTATGCAAATGTAAGCCAAGGTTCCTCTCTATAACGACTCCCTCCGAACAACGCACACAATTTCTGTCACCCAATGGGTGTCGTTGGAGAGAGGATACACTTTATATTGGGTAGTTGTTCTAATAGACTTATATATGTTGAGATACAGGTTCAATACCATGATGTAGTATCGGTCCCGACATGTGAATAAGTAATATACGCACTAAAATAGATTGATCTATCGTATATCATCAACAGTATAATTCAACTGAAATTAACTAACATAAAACAATACACTTAATAGATAGACTTTTAACACAAATGTACATAAACACTATATAACGATGAATAATGAATCATTTGGAAATTCTAGTCTGTCGTCGATGGTCCTTTGTGTGGCAGTGTAATTCCTTTACATTGATTTTATTTTCTGTTTCAGAAACACCTTCGTGTAGAATTTTAAGATTGGCACACGGTCTTTACTTGTTCAATTAATAAATTGAACTTATGTCATAGTTGACGTGTAGCTTAGTTGACAGTCGCATGCGAACAGTAAACTATGTACCGTAATTAATTTGGTCAATTACGTCTTTAAGCATCAGTAGTTACTAAATACTATCGGCTATACTTAACTTATACGTACATGTACCAATATTTAATCCTTTCTCATTAACTGTAAAACCCCTAAACAACACCTCTCTACTCAAACAATATATTTGTATCGTGTGTTACTTCCTGTATCATTTTATCCATTCTGTCTATCTGGTCCTGGGACAATTGATTCTTCCAACCGGCAACTTCACCTTTAATGAAAGAACACCATCGATACTTTAACCACTTTCTGTATTTCTCAGTCATTAACCCAAGACATTCACCCCTGAACCTTTTAATGGACAATTCCAATTTCAAAGTATATCTAGTCCATTATTGAAAATTTAGGGGTGACTGTAATTTTTCTAAATGACAAACAGTGTAGACCCTGATCAGAGGGCTCCTTTAGGAGCCCTCTGATCAGTTTCTACACTGTTTGCATGGGACAACTGTAATCCTCACAGGTACACTGTTTGTAAATGAGGAGTATACTCGTCGCTAGGGTTGAATGTGTTAAGACAACTTGTAGCTTAATGCAATCTGAAAGGAGATTTCTGATTAACTTTCATTATTTTGTAAGCATACAATCACCAGGAAGAGTGAAAGGTGCCATGCGGCTGTTGATCAGTACAAAGTAGTCATATAATAATACTAGATTGTATATTATTGTACGCTGTGTAGATGGTTTGTTTAAAAATGCATTGTCTAATTGCTGTTTGGGGGAAAACATATCTAAATGCAGTATGTAAAGTATATATAACATGAGGAAGAATGAACGTTTAAATGTTATTCCTTAAATACGCATTTTAATGCATGTACGTATTCCTATATTAAAATTGTAGTCATTCCCTAGGAATTCCTGGTAATAAATACCGGAAAAGGAGGACATTTCTAGTATTTTGCAGATAGAAGCTTAAAGCAGATTAAAATTAAGATTTAATGGAGAATTCTCCAAGTAGGCGTTCTTATTTACTTTCAATCTGCTTTAAGCAACCATCCGCCTGCTATGTTGGACAGAATCTCTGTAGTATGGGTTAATCAGAATATTCGCAAGCATGGACTGTTTTAATAGAATAAATATAGCCTTTATTGATATAAAGGTATTACAGCAATACTGGTTCATAACATTACCTTTATTGATATATCCACCGTGAGATTTATCGGACTGGAAACTCTGCTCAAAGTACATGAAATTGACGGCATCGTTGTTCTTCATACTCTCTAGTGACGTGCAGTCAAATATTTTGTCCACTTGTTCATCTGTTAACTCCTTTTCAACGAAGGTAGCAATTTTCCGTATTGTTCCTTTTCTATCCTAATAAGTGAAATATGTTTAACTAACATACAAATTGGCTTTGTAAACGGTACGTGTCGGGACGGCTTCATTTTTATATCAAGATGTCAAGGTAAAACTATTGTAATAAGAACTTTTTGTGAAGTTGCACATGTTACATGATACATTTAAGAAAGTACAAATGATTTGTATACCCTGCTTGAACAGTTTCCTCACTAACGAAATCATTTACAGAAGGTATGACAAAATTCTCGTTCGATGTTAACCCCTTCACTGCTATGACGTCATCAAATTTAAACAATTGTCGTCTGTTTCTATTTCTAAAAAACAATTGTTAGATATTTTGACTAAAGAAATATTGAGACGAGTGTCAAACAGTTTGGACCCTGATCAGACGCTGCGTTATGCGGCGTCTGATCAGGATCCAAACTTTGCAAATAACTACTGTACTCCGGGTAAGGTAGTGAAGGGGTTAAAACATTATCACCAGCTTTAAAAAAACATATTCAGCAATGTGTATACCCTCGTATATTATTGTGTTAGAGTTAATGCACTTCGGATGAATCAATATAGGTGTCATAGACGGTGTGAGAAAATCGGTGTCGGATCATAATCATTACCGTTTGCAAAGTCAAGTTAACTGGCGCTTTACAGGGACGTAGTAAAGACTATTATATAATTTACCTGAACCAGCTTTTCAAATTGAAGAAAGAGAACATTGTCAGCATCCTTTTGCTCCCAGTACGATCTGAAGTGTTTTGTCCATGGTGCGCCATGTACTATAACATAATTATAGTGGGGTATCATGGGCTGTAGCAACATGATTTGTAAAAATATCTTATTTGTAAAACATTTACAAATCATATAATTTTTTTACAAATCATGTAATTTGTAAAGAGTCGACAATTGTAAAAAAAAACATGATTTGAATTTTGTGTAGAATTTCCAAAAAATTACAACCTTAAACGAAGAAGAAACAAGATGCGTTGGTGAAACAACACCATGTCTGCCTTTCCGCCCTTGACATTGAAATATGACTTTCACCTTGAAATGCCTCCGTTCAAAATGTGCAGCTCCATGATAAACACATGCGTTCCAATTATAGAGTAATTATATCTACTGGCTCAAAAGTTATGACACTGACCTATATTTGACCTTTGACCTTTAAGGATGACATTGACCTTGACATGCCTCCATTCAAAATATGCAGCTTCATGACATACACATGCATGCCATTGATGAAATAATTATTTCTACTGACTGTATAATTTAACATTCAAATCACCCAACTGTGTTAACTGTGTTGCGGTGCCGGAAACCCTTATATATAAATACTTAATAGATGCATGCTATTTAATACCAGTCTATATAATGACTTTTTTTCACTTTTGTTTCAAATCATGTTAAATCAAGTTCACAGATGCCGGTATTCGACATGATTTGTAAAAAATAAATTCAAATCATGTTTTTTTACAAATCATGTCGACTGTGAAAACATGATATGTATAAATTGACATGATTTGTGAAATCTTTACAAATTAGATATTTTTACAAATCATGTTGCTACAATGGGTCGGTTTTATTTATAAACAATTTTACTATAAATAACCATCTCTGCCATAGAAGCACCTTTTAGCGTATTCGCTCTTTTCCTCCACAGAGGAAATCAATTCTAATTTGTACAGTCATGAGCATGTACCATGAGAAAATTGTTTTAAATCCTATCATAGAAGATGGTAGCTTTAAGCAGGCTGAAAGTAAAGCAGTATGTGCCTTATGTCATATTCTGCTTAACATTCAACATGCTTTTGAAATAAGTGGTCATCTGATTTCAAAACTAGAAACATGATATAGGGTAAAAGGGTTAAACGTAGTGTATTATAACTGTCAAACAAGGGCGAGTTTGACCAATGCGATTTCGGGCCATTGGGGGGGGGACTAAATCGTTTATACAAATGGAGCTTATTATGTATCAATTAATTATCAATAGTTGTTGTTGTTGTTGGCGTACCTGTGCTGAACACTCACAGGACAGCTTGGTACAGACATTATTGTCTGTCGAACTGGAGGATTACGTGCATAGCTGTTTTCAATTACCTCGCCCTAATATAGGCACCCATGCTCCGTCTTCAGAGTGTTTTAAGCACCCAATAAAGGGTATAGAGCTGCTATTGGATGAGATGAACCATATTGGCGCACTCAACTTAACCAGCCAGTAACAGAGCTGAACATAGCTTCCCATGAGCAACTCCATTCTGACAAAGTAAAAATTTAAGGATGCTCGATCTCGCATAATCCCTAAAGATGATTTGAGATCGGTTCTCTCTGCTCAAAAGGATAACAACTTTTTTCTATTTACCCCATTGGTTTCATTTCTTACCTATTGTGTTAGTGTGAAGCAACTGAACACTGTACAATGCCCAGTGAACCACACAAGTAAGAACTTCAGCCAAGGGCCGAATTATCAATAGTGACCTTATATTATTATAAAAAGTTTAGTTTTCAGCCTTTTGACAATGACATTAGTTTATAGTTTAAGTTTTAAACTCTGAATTTTAATGTTTATCAAGTAACATTATAATAATTCTCTATGACGCGGTCCATTAATACTTTGACGAATTAAACAACGGTATATAGTACTATGTAAGAATAAAAAACCTACTGTCTCTCCCTGCAATGAACATTTCCACGAACTCTGCGAGTGTTGGTGTCGGTGGATGGCCCATGTATGATAAAACCTTGTAATACGATATGACGGACGATTTAGGGTTTCGTGTTATGTAAATGATCTACAAATACAAACATAAAATGTGAAAATAATACAGTGGAGCGGACGGTTTTATTTGCAGTTAAGCCCTTCTCCCAGATCGTGTTTTGGTTGAGTGCCCTTAAAATACATTTAAGCTGTCATATTTTAATATATAGAAGAAGCTACAATTAAGGTTTAATTCGAATCAGGCATTAAACAATTTTATCTTGACCATGCACATACTATATGATGATCAGTCCTTATCTCAATGTATTTATGTTTTTTATAGATTTGTTTACACTGCTTTAACCCATTTGCGCCCAGTGGTTTCTTCCATGTTTTAGAATGGGTTAGTCCGTTTTTTATCAAAGGGATGCCAAGTCAAAGTTTTCATTTTCATTTTGTTTTATATTAAAATTCCTATCAGCAAACAGTGTAAACTCTGATGAGACGCCGCATAATGCGGCGTCTGATCAGAGTCTGCACTGTTTGCTTATGTCCCATATATATGGGATCGTGGGCAAAAATGGGTTCATATCTCTTTGATTTAAGACATTTAACCACAGTGTCATTTTGAAATTGTTTCAAACAGTTAACAACGTGAAACATGATGCGATACAGAGGTAACAAAAACACAATGGATTTATACTACATATATATGGTCGACTATCGTAATCGATAAAGTCCAACCTAGCGCATGGGTGGGGTTTTATCTGTGTGTCCGCATGTGGGACCTAAGCCCAAAGTCAGAAGCACATAGACGGCCACATGTGCCACACACAGTTGAGCGTTCTGTGGCTATACTACTGGCCTTGCATGAAGCACGTTTATCAATTTCTGTCAGTTGTCTAGAACGTTCATACATAGCTGATCCCCTCCTGATAGTTTGCCTCCAGACAGACCTGTTTAGTGCCCTGAGTTCCCAATCAGCAACCACAATGCTGCATTTCTGGAGTGATCGCTTTAGGGTGTCTTTGAAGCGGAGCTTTGGTCTCCCTCTTGATCTACTGCCCTGTGACAGCTCACTATAGAAGAGTTGCTTTGGTAATCTATCATTCGACATGCGCACGATGTGTCCAGACCATCTCAACTGGGATAATGTAAGCAGTGTATCCATACTTGGCATCTTTGCTTGCTGCAGTACTCTGACATTTGAGACCCTATGAAACCATTTGATATGCATAATTCTGCGAAGACAGCGTTGGTGAAATTAGTCAAGTAGTTTAATGTGCCTTCGGTAGGGTGTCCAGGTCTCACAACCATACAGAAGTGCACTCAGTACCACAGCTCTGTACACCGCACATTTCGTATCTATGCTCAGGCCCCTCTCGTCCCATACTCGTTTCTGCAGTCTGCCGTAAGAAGCACTTGCCTTTGCAATGCGACTAGATATTTCCTTGTCTAGGCTGTTGGAAGATGAGAGGCTGCTGCCAAGGTAAGTAAAAGAGTCAACATTTTTCAGGGTTGTGTGGTCGATCTTAATCTCAGGCACTCTCGCAGTGGATCCTTTTGCAGGTTGGAACAACACTTCAGTTTTCTTTATGCTTATAGTAAGCCCAAAACGCTTGGTTCTATACTAGCTTACATTCAAATGTCTTTTAAGTTGGGCTTAATAAAATATTGGTATGAAATGACAACATAATGTGAAAATAATTAGCATTCAGGAAATGATGCCAATGCTCCTACTAGCATAACGTGTTGCACGTATTGGCGTTATGTTGTATTGTATATAGCGATACCTTTCCTTTTCCTGCCCTAAGCTGGTCAGGAAGTAATTGGTAAGGCAGGTGACACTTGATCATTCTTGGACTTGACTCGGGTAGGCTGTCAATGTACTTCACTCCTCTAGATAAAACAAAATACCCACATAAATAAACTATGTGCTTTTGATGGCAATGGCTGGAAATTATATATTTCTAATGAACATGATTACAAATACTGTTATGTACATTTAATTAACATATCCCTTAAAGGTTCCAAAATCAGTCCCCCAAAGAATGGTGTCCAAGGCAAATTTGTTCTTTAAAAACCCAACCCAGTTTCGAGCACCTGGTTTTAGTATAGGCGATATACATATGACCGCGTGCTACTATTTGTTTCAATCCTGATATGGTACATACAAGTGCGTGCTTTTTACCGCCTACGGTTTTTGTTGCTGCTGCAGTGCTTACTCTCTCGAATCACATTCTAGTAAAACGAATTGTGATCTGTCAGGTGACTGTTTAAATTTCGGTAAAATCAGTCCAAATCAGCAAAATGGTTTAATCCTATATGTAATCAAAGTTTTGGAGAGCACTGGTGATGGCTTTTAACTGATTTACAGAGGTATTTGTTGTGGAGATAAAACCAGGTGTTTACAAAATTAAACTTTCGGAGAGAACGATATTTCTTGAACCATTGAACAATACTGTAAAGGAACGGAAAACCGGATTTTGCCTAAACTCTATATTGTAAAAGCTTAGATTAATTGAGAGAATATTTTTCAAGCATAATTAAACATTCGTAAGTAAAATATTTCACCAAAGCGTCACTCAGTTTCAAAGTTCAGATCAGAAGTAGACCAGATGCTGAATAACTCTGGCAGTGTTATTCAGCACCTTGTCTGGATGCAAATACTTGTTGATACCGTATTTCTGCAGTTTTGATCTGGATTTAAACTCAGACTTTTACCAATTGAATGAAAATGTATTGCATAATAATATCATAAATTGATATATTTGATTTTTAAAATATCAGATCAGGGTTTACACTGTTAGTACAGCATGTTAACACAGGACTAAGATTATGCGTTAGACATTACAATAAGTTTCAAAATCTATCGATTTTACGTTTTTAGAGATATTACTGAGTGTTGCTTTCTTGAGATGATGGGAAACTGAGTCAAAAAATATAAATCTGAATAAGGGGAGATCCTTTGAAAGCACAGAAAACAAAGCAATACTGAAAATTGCAGACTCGGTTTAATTGAGTCTGTTCATGAGCAATACTGAAATATGTAACAGTGCTCACGCCCCCTAGCACCAGCTTCAGCGGAATTCAACCTTCAACTGTAAATGCCCTGAAATCAATGATTCCAAAGGACCAGAAATTATAACAACACTGAGAGTGAAGTACGGAGCGACTTTTTACAGCCGCCACACAAGCACTTAACATCTGCTGTTGTGAATTATATAAATCTGAATAAGGGGAGATCCTTTGAAAGCACAGAAAACAAAGCAAATACTGAAAATTCAGACTCGGTTTAATTGAGTCTGTTCATGAGCAATACTGAAATATACAACAGTGCTCACGCCCCCTAGCACCAGCTTAAGCGGAATTCAACCTTCAACTGTAAATGCCCTGAAATCAATGATTCCAAAGGACCAGAAATTATAACAACACTGAGAATGAAGTACGGGGCGACTTTTTACAGCCGCACAAGTCTTGGGAACGACGGCGACTAAGACGGATCAAATCAAAGATTTGAAACCATAAAAACATTAAAACCGCCTACACTATGAACACACAGTTAAGTGTACTTAGATAGTAATTTACAGTGAAACCTCTCTACTACGATCACTAAAATAGGGCTAAGTGATTTCATAAAATACAGGTGAAAGCTTTAAGCAAGTTGAATATAAAACATATAGCTCCTAAAGGAACTTTCTGTTTTACAATCACCTTGCTTTAAGGAGTCACCTGTCTTGGACACCTCCTAATGAGCACACTTCAGTAGTCGTTATAGAGAGGTTTAACGGTACATGCAAGATGAATACCTAAAGAACGGAAACGTCGGTTCCAGAATATCAATCATTGGAAACCTATCATCCAGCTGAACAGTTGTTGCCGTTTCAAAATCCAGAGTCATGATCAAGTAGGTCATTTGTTGAGTGAGTGTAGTTCCTGAAACACGTCAACAACATGGTTTGACATCTAACTATTGAAGTGATGGTAAACGTCGATTTAGAAATCTACAATTAATTCCCCGCTGATTCTTACTGTTGCGACAATGTTGTTTCTATTGTTAAAAGAAACCACAACGCAAAATGCCACTTAATCAAGGGAAGAAAATTAAGCGTTGTTTTTAAATCTGGTTGTGAGCCGTTTGGAAACTGATCAGCCGTCTGTTACACTGATACGACGCCAACTTATTTTGTATTACACGTCTGTTCTTAGAGCACAATGCGACTACGGAAATGTGTGCAAGAATTTATCATTTCAACCACCTAGAAGAGCTTCTTGAATGCCTATCTATCATCTATAAAATGTAATTTCACTTATATGATGGTTGTCATGCGCGATGCCATGTAGCAAATTAACTCTTTCAATGACGCTTAAAAGCGCGTTTGCAAACAGTTTGGATCCTGATCAGACGCCACGTAACGCGGCGTCTGGTCAGGGTCCAAACTGTGTGATACTCGTTTTGAAATTTCTTCAATCATACTGCCTTATTGTTTGAACCTTGAAGCGATATTGCAGACAACACAATTGAAGCAGACGGCAATAAAACGGTGAAAGGGCAAAAGTCTCCCGAATAATTTGATCATGAAAGGGTTAACGCACGCCGATAGTGAAACAAGCATCCCATTTGCTTTACTCTCGGTCTGGTTTAAGAAACAAGCTATGGCGAACAAATAAAATGCAGGAAAGAGTCAAAACAAGTTATAAACCTGAGCGAGGAATACTGCACACCCAGACGTCATCATCACGGCATCTAAGTCTCTGGATATCGTCAATCTCGGCTGAATTGAGAATATACATTCCCTTATATTCGATCAGCTCAAACATTTTCTGATTAGGTATACCCTTTGAATTAACATCGTCACCCATCTTGATGGTTGTCTACAATAAATTGGCAAAACATTGATTCAACTTATATCCTTCATTGTCAGACAAATTCGCACAGTCCTTTCGAGATAAACATTGATTTATTCTTTCGCCGTTCTCTGATAAGAATACAAAGTATTTTGTAGGTTTTATTCTAGCAAAATTGAAATTCATTTATATGAGTGTGTAACGAATGTTACACCACATACAATCAACGAATACAGCTCGTTGACTCCATAGCAATTACGTTAGAAATTCTAATGCAAAATATCTAAACGCAATAAAGTGTTTGCATTTCTCGATTTCTTAACCGATTGATCCGATTAGCAACTGGGACGGAAACGGCTCTAGTATGAAACGAGACGGGACCGCGTGAGTTTCGTTAGTTACTCTCCGGATTCAACAAGAAATATCTTTAAAAAAGATAGTCGGCGGAATGAGTGGTTGAACTAAGGCTATATAGATGGGTGTGCAAAATTGAATTAAATTGAGGTTTTCAAAGAATATATATCTTGGATTGAAAAGC
This sequence comes from Gari tellinella, assembly GCA_922989275.2. Lineage (NCBI taxonomy): Eukaryota > Metazoa > Mollusca > Bivalvia > Cardiida > Psammobiidae > Gari > Gari tellinella. The sequence continues at coordinate 79,757,786 of OV277867.1, read as the reverse complement.
AAAAAATACAAGTATTCAATTGAAACAGTAACTTTTATTTAAAATGTAAAACTATCATGTACAGAAATGCAAAACAAAACAATAATTTAACTCATATCCTAGCTACTGGTAGGAGATCCTCACATTAATCTATTGTTCCATTCATAGAGTTTCTTGAAACAAACTATAGCATACACAAATGTACAGATACAACAATCTACTATACTTCACTCTTGTAAATAATGATGAAACAACACAATTGTGTTTAACTCACTTGAGGCTATTCATATATAAAATATTGCTTTTAATGTATGGCAAATGTGTACAAATAGTTAACAATTAAAACAAATTGGTAGTAAACAATTATGAAACACCTAGCTTCCTCTGTATATCTATAAATAGATTTCAGATCATAGCATAATTTTGTCAATTCTGTGGCCTAGTGTAGTAAACAGACAGCCTGTATCTCTAAATTTTACACCCACAGTCCACATCATGTAAAACTGTAATGGGACATAAACCAGCCTACAGGGCTCCAGATAAGAGTGAGTAAACTAAACAAATCACATTTTTTCACCTCTTTTAGCACCAAACCCTATGGTATTACCACTCATTTTGATTGTCTTGAAGAGACAATTCATATGTATAGTGACACCACAGGGTTTAATGCACAAATAAAGATTTTAAGTTTTGAAACAATTCCCTTATCTGGAGCCCTGGCTACTATCCAATCAGACTATTCAGTTTCAACAGGTGCTCTTAATTCTAAATTTCTGATCAAATATTATTGGTTGAAATGTGTGGCCAAATATTAAAGTGTGTCTAAATAGAAAACAGTCAGCTCCGCCGAAAAATACATCGATATAACACGGCGTTTTATCTGCAGACATCGCAATTTGTGCTACATTTTAATAAATGCAATGCCAGTAATACGACCTAAAAAGTCAAGCCTTGCGCCTAGTAAGAGAACATTTGTCCTATGCAAGCACTGTAGCCCAGTTCGTTGGGCTCCTAAAAGAGTCGTCTGCTTAGGGTCTGCACTGTTTGTAAATTATCGAAAAAATTAAAACAACAACCCAAAACAGTCAAAATGGACTAGATATAAGACTTTATTTCAAATTAAAATTGTCCTTTTGAAGTTTTGGGAAAAAAACAGCGAGTAACAAAAATGCCAACTACATAATTATACTTACTTGTTATTGTATCTTGTTGTTAACGCGTATTGCCGGATGACACGCAGTGCTCACTGTAAGGTAGATAACGAGGCTGCATAGAATATTGTGTGACACAGTAAGTGTTTCAACTTTAACCTTTCTCCAGCTACACAATTATTTGTTACACGGTCATCGTTCGCAACCGTTTAACCCTTTGCCTGCTGATCGCGATTTTACTGATTTTCGCGTCTGATCTGGATCCAAACTGTGTGACACTCGTCATTGTGTTTCTTTACTTAGAAAATGTATAAATCTAAATTTAACAAACTTTGCGGATGACAATTTTAAAGCAGACGATATCACAGAAGGTTTTATTAGTGATATCTCATTGAACCGTAGTGACACGTATACTCGACCTTAACACGCAGCGTACAGAAGAGAAGACGTTGCTGGGCTAATACAATTAAATAATGCATAAGTTCCCGTTTATTTGAGTGACCATGTTGCAGTCGAATACATACACATTACCATGCATGCAGTTGACAGTGCGATACAGAGTGATGTATTTAGCTCGAGACGTTTTTGGCGGAAATAGCCGATCTGACGAGCGCCTTGGCGCGAGTCTGATCGGTTGTTTCCGCCAAAAACGTCGAGAGCTAAATGCAACACTCTGTAGCCTAGGGCACTGTCAACTGGTGGTGTGTTTATTATATGCCTTGAATACACTCCAGAAACAATTAAATAGTTGTTTAAATCATTTTATATCCAAAATGTTTTAGTTATTTGAAGCAGAAAATGATTTTTTGCATACCACAAAGAATAACGCGGCACTTTTACATGGACGTAAATGACGTCACGTTAAATCGAATGCGACGTCAGAGTAAAATACATGGTGGCTGATACAAGGTGGCTGATACTCAGTTGCTGATACTCAGCAGATACACGCGGAAACGCTCGATATCATACAAGGCATATAATAAAAGAAGTTAAAGGTTGTTTGCAGCTTAAAAATTAAAAAAAATTCAAATATTTTATAACAATTTAACGCAAAGAAATGCAAATTTGCATATTTGTATGATATACCTTAACCAACTCTGACAACAAGACATTCTTTTCACTCCATAATAAAACAGTATTCTTAACAATTTCTATATGTAACATTTACACATCTAAAGAACAGTTTTCCGAAGTGTGATTTAACGTTATTCAACTGCCTATTTTTCACGACTCGGTAACGCCTCACAAGGAAATCCGTGTACTTGATACATGGATGTCTTAATTGAAAAGTAAGTCGGAGCGCCTGTATATATAATAACAGTGATACAGATAGGGACCGGCCATCAGCAAATTGCCAAAAGAAAATGAAAATGGCCGAGAAAAATTCCTCTCGTGGGACATAAGGGCCGGTAGTTTTAAAATTTGGCAGACAAAACGGCCGATAGATTTTCAACTGAATACGACAACAGAGAAACAGATAAGCTTCGTTTTCTCTTTTTCACTAATTAATTTCAGGAAAAACGAATTGATTCCTAATTCTTATCGTTCATCAAAAAGGGAATACGAACTGTGCTCTGTGATGCGTCGTTTTGTAAGGATTGATTTCCGTGTTGAAAATATTTACTTGCGCACCGTTAGCAAAGGGCGGTTACTGTGCACTCACAACTTATCTATATCTACATTGAACGATAAAATCAAAGTTCTCCGGAAATAGTGTTTGGTCAAGCTCTCAACAATATGTCCACGTCTAAGCGTGGAAGAGTCAGATAAACGGAAAGACAGTTGAAAATCATCAGTTTTCAGCTTTGGTATTTAAAAAGAAACAAACACCTAATGATAATGTTGGCAGTTCGTTGAACGATTTTATTTCGAACGCTGTAACAGTTGCAACTTTTTAGATTCTTGATAATCGCAATTTCACATATCAGTACTTTGGGACAGAATGGGCGAAGAAAATTTCATCATTTAGGACATGTGTCTTAAAGTTAGTAGGCCCAATCTGAATCACTGTAATAGTAAAAATTATTTTGAGCAGATCTGCATGTTATAACTCATGGAAATTCCATGGAAACGGTTCAGCAATGCATCCTACTTAAAACCATGTTAAATGTATGCAATGATTCGTAGCAATACTACGAGATACATGGAAATTCAATGGAAACGGTTCAGCAATGCATCCTACGTAACTCCATGTTAAATGTATGCAATGATTCGTAGCAATACTACGAGATACATGGAAATTCCATGGAAACGGTCCAGCAATGCATCCTACTTGAAACCATGTTAAATATGCAATGATTCGTAGCAATACTACGAGATACATGGAAATTCCATGGAAACGGTCCAGCAATGCATCCTACTTAAAACCATGTTAAATGTATGCAATGATTCGTAGCAATACTACGAGATACATGGAAATTCCATGGAAACGGTTCAGCAATGCACCCTACTTAAATCCATGTTAAATGTATGCAATGATTCGTAGCAATGCTACGAGATACATGGAAATTCCATGGAAACGGTCCAGCAATGCATCCTACTTAAAACCATGTTAAATGTATGCAATGATTCGTAGCAATTACTACGAGATACATGGAAATTCCATGGAAACGGTCCAGCAATGCATCCTACTTAAACCATGTTAAATGTATGCAATGATTCGTAGCAATACTACGAGATACATGGAAATTCCATGGAAACGGTTCAGCAATGCATCATACTTAAAACCATGTTAAATGTATGCAATGATTCGTAGCAATACTACGAGATATATGGAAATTCCATAGAAACGGTTCAGCAATGCATCCTACTTAAATCCATGTTTAATGTATGCAATGATTCGTAGCAATACTACGAGAAACATGGAAATTCCATGGAAACGGTCCAGCAATGCATCCTACTTAAAACCATGTTAAACGTATGCAATGATTCGTAGCAATTACTACGAGATACATTGAAATTCCATGGCAATGGTCCAGCAATGCATCCTACTTAAAACCATGTTAAATGTGTGCAATGATTCGTAGCAATACTACGAGATACATGGAAATTCCATGGAAACGGTTCAGCAATGCACCCTACTTAAATCCATGTTAAATGTATGCAATGATTCGTAGCAATACTACGAGATACATGGAAATTCCATGGAAACGGTCCAGCAATGCATCCTACTTAAAACCATGTTAAATGTATGCAATGATTCGTAGCAATTACTACGAGATACATGGAAATTCCATGGAAACGGTCCAGCAATGCATCCTACTTAAACCATGTTAAATGTATGCAATGATTCGTAGCAATACTACAAGATACATGGAAAGTCCATGGAAACGGTTCAGCAATGCATCCTACTTAAATCCATGTTAAATGTATGTTATGATTCGTAGCAAATACTACAAGATACATGGAAATTACAGGTAAACAAACATGTTTAGCAATGCATCCTACTCTAATAATCTGTGTCTGTGGTAATGCAAAGGCATTTCATGAATATTAGAAGGAAACCCTAAAGCATACACCATGTCGTAAGTAACTGAAAGCAATAACAATTGAATTTTGAGTGGGCCATTCTCGAACGCAGTTTAAAGACATTTCCGGACATATTTCCTGTGAAACAACCTAGTCAGGCAGTTCCCTTTAAAAAGCATGTATCCTGTGCTCATACTAATAGTAACGAGGCACCGCAAACGGTACATTATACACCCACTGGCAAATAATTATATAGTTTATCATCATCTATTCTAATTTTTAGACACTAAATAGAGCTCTGAGAGCATAAACAATACTGATATAAAGCCTTTTTAGCATATCTGAGTACACCAAGGGCAGCTAACTCTCAACACTATGATCCGATTACAATAATAACCAACCATTTCATAAACTTATACTTCTATAATCATACTGTGGGCAAATATAATCAAAATGAATTAAAAACTGTAGTTGCTAAGTGTGTTAACACTGTCAAATAAGCCTTTTATAGCATATTTAAGTACATCAAGGGCAGGTAACTCTGTAACAAAAACAAAAATCAAATTAACCTCAAACTCGACTCAGCTTTAGATCTTTATGCATATAACATTTGTGTGAAATTTCATTAATATTCCTCTAATAGTTACTATAGAAAACTCCAGACAAGCTTTTTATACCATATTTATGTACATCAAGGGCAGATAACTCTGTAACAAAATTTGAAGGAACCCCAAACTCGACTCAGCCTCAGATCTTTATGCATATAACATTTGCGTGAAGTTTCATTAACAACCCTCCAATACTCTGGACAAACAAAATGTTGACGGACGAACGAACGGACGTATTCACGGACGGACGGACAGAGCCACGCCAATATGCGACCACCTCTAGAGGTTGGAGTATAAAGAACTTTATAGCGTTAAATATGGGGCCCTGTTTTTATATTTGATAGTTTGGTTAGCAATTAGTATGTCAGCAGATAACTGATATTGGATTTGCATAAGCTGGCACTTAAACAAGTTTCATTCTTTCATTACTACGTATGCCGGGAGTCACTCAAAGGACTGGAAATTGAACGTAACAATGACAACAGGTATATAATAGGACTGAAAAATGACAGACTGAAATGGGGGATGGGGGGCGGAGACTCAAAGAGATGTTTATAAGTATCTTAACATGTAGTTTGGTGCAGTGTGTTGAACGTTGCGACCAGCGCTGCCCTGGTGTTTTGGTACATCCTACGGTGACCCCTATTTGAAAGGTGGACTCCATCCCCGGATAAAGCTTGCTGTTATGCCTCTGGTGCCCAGAACCCCTTGCTATGCCACAAACATGCTCGTTGGTGTGTCATTTATCATGTAATTCGTCTCATCAACTCGTGAATTAAACCAGTTCGTGTCCACAGGATGACTTGTGAAGCAGGTAGCCTCCTGTCTGTGGAATATTTGACACACTATCACTCACGGCACATTCACATAGAAAAGAAGGTGGTCCACAAGGTCACAGATCGCGTTAGACACTGACATGACAACGTCGGGTTGAAAGTACTGAACTACAGTACTTCCACTTGTCGAATTTTCTCTATGGATGCTCCCGAATAACCCGAAAATTGCACTAACGTCGACTGTTGTAATGCAAAATCCTGCTTCAAATAGATTTGATTCCCAAATGGATATGACACAGCACATCAACGCTGTGTGCAGGTCTAGCTACGCACAGCTGCGGCAAATAGGTCATATTAGACAGTACCTTTCTCCAGAAGCTACAAAGATTTTGGTCAATTCTCTGGTCACATCAAAAATTGACTACTGCAACTCACTGCTATATGGGATTCCCCAAAACTCACTACGAAAACTACAGCGTGTGCAAAATACAGCAGCCCGCATCATTACCAGGACTCCTCGGTACAATCACATCACTCCAGTCTTGAAGGATCTTCACTGGCTTCCAGTTCAACACAGAGTTGAATTCAAAATTCTGACACTCACATACAAAGCCATGTGCAATGATTCTCCAAGGTACATTGTTAGTATGCTGGACGTGTATAGACCTCGAAGAGAGTTGCGGTCTGCGAGTAAATCAGTATCGCTGGTTGTGCCGAGAAGTCGTTTGGTGAAGTTTGGAGATAGAAGTTTCATGCATGCAGCCCCAAAGCTCTGGAACTCTCTACCATCAGACATCAGAGATGCGAGCTCAGTTGCAGTCTTAAAAAAACATCTGAAAACACACTTCTTTAATATTTATTATTAGAACACATTAGGAAATGGATGACTGCTACCTCCGGGCTATGTTCTTGCTATAGATATTGTGGGTCTAAATGGGAGTTCTGGAATTGTACCGTTTGCCCATGCCTGTTCGGTGGAAATTGATGGTAGGGATTGCCCCTGATCTCTTTGAAACCGACTGGCTTGGGGTTTGCGGTATAATTCAGGGACAGCTTCTTATCTTGATGTTTTATAAAGTAAGGGCGTAATTTCAGCCATGGAACATGTAGGTCCGGCGGGTGTGGGGTGGAGAGGGTAGATGACTGCTACCCTAGGGCTGTGTTCATTCTGTATATGTTATGGGTCTAATTTTTAGTTCTGGGGTTGTACCGTTGACCAATGCCTGTCTGGTGGATCTTTGATGGTAGGGATATGGCTCTGATCTCTTTTGAAACCAGCTGGCGGGGTCTGTGGTACAATTCTTGGACAGCTTTCACCATTTTTAATCATGTCATTGATCTTCTATAGAGTTTTTAGTTATGGTCGCATGCTATTTTTCCTAGTTATGTTATATTAGATGGCCTGCATTGGGCGCTCTGCTATTAATTCTATTGGTCGACAATCTTTAGCCGGTTGGTTCATTGCTGATTGATGGGGGTAGTGTGATCGCCGTTTTGGGGGCTGTCTTTTGTATGTTTATTCTTGTTTATTTTAGATCTAATTATAGTTATTTGTGTTTTGTCGATGGCCAGCATTGGGCGCTCTACCATTATTTATATCAGTCGGCAATACTTAGCCGGTCGGTCCATTGCTGATTGATGGGGGTAAGGTGATCGCCGTTTTGGGGGACTGTCTTTTATATGTTTATTCATGTTTTATTTCAGATCTAATTGTAGTTATTTTGTCTTTTCTCGATTTATAGGTACATATGTGTTATTTCATGTAAAGCGCTTTTGAACGCACAATCCCTGTGTGAAAAGAGCGCTATATAAATCTGGTATAATAATAATAATAATAAATCCGACTGTGATAGTATGAACTGGTTTAGTCTCCTCACGTAAGACGTAAGAATGTCCGAGCAGCTGAACTTTCTGAGTTCTAACCGCCGCCATTGTTTACAATCACTGATGACGTCACAGCTCAGCCTCCCCGAAGATGGTCGGTAGCACAACTACCGTGAATTAAGCAACACATCGCAAAATGAAGTCAATAATACGTATGGCGTCACAATCCTTGTTATCCGAATCAATTTGCTGATAAATTAAACTTGTTAAACGTTTGATATAGCTTTGAAATTTCATGTAATTTGGTAAACTGAACAATAGCGGCCAGCCTCGTCAGAAATTTATGTAAGATGGCGTTCTGACGAGAGAATGCCGCTGATTGGTTGAAAATTTCCTCCAACGCGTTTTGATAGGTTCTCGCTTCCTGCGTCATCCTAAAACATTGCTACGACACAGATGACGTAGTAGAGTGTTGTACTTTGACTTAATCTAGCTACTAACAAAGTCTAGCTACTAACAAAGAGAATAAAAATTACATGAACGAGAGGTAAAAACGTCAATATGAAATTAATACGCTAACACAATAATAACATAAATTATTTTATCTGGCTATGAAATGCATTTGGTTTCTATATAGGCCGCGCTTATGTAAATATTCAAACAATTTTACATATTTGTTGATTTTTAACCAGGTATACAATAAACAAGTCATAAAACGGCCCAGGGCGGGCCGTCGTTGGTTATTGCAGGAGCTCTTAAATATATTTAATCAGCGCGTATTTACCCCTTTACTGTTTCATTGTCGTCTGCTTCAATGTTGCTGTTTTCATGATAGTGTCAAAGTAAGGTTAAACATATAGGATGGATATAACATATCGATACGAGTGTCAAACAGTTTGGATCCTGATCAGACGCCGCGTAACGCGGCGTCTGATCAGGATCCAAATGTTTGCAACACGCCTTTAAGCGCGCTGAAAGTGAAAGGGTTAAACGCAAACGAAGCGCAAATGCATTGCAAAAAATGTTGAAAAAGACAATGTTTTGACAGTTTTGAGGACTCATTTTAATCTGAGTGGCAAACAGGTTGGATCCTGATCAGGCGCATGGTTACCCGGCGTCTGATTTGGCTCCAAACTGTTTGCATTGGAAATAATAGGTTTAGCGTAAACGCGTTTATTTGGAAAGAATAACGTATTTTCTCTACTGAATCTATAGCGTGCATATGACTGTAAAAAACCTTAGACTGAACATATCCGTTGGAGATTCGTATAATGGAGAAGCAATTAAATGTGGATTTGACTGTTTTCTGACAGAATGCAGGATTTATTTTAATCTCAGTAGCAAAGAGTATAAAGCAAAATTATATGCAATGAAAATACTTAGTTTTTAGCATATGTATTGGGGTACATTGGCGTCATTCCAACTGTACTTTTACATGTGTACATGCCGCAGGCTAATGCGTTATCACACCTCAGATAAAATAAATTTGAGTGGCTCAATTGGCGTAAGCATGTTACAATTGATAATATAGGTGTATGCCGTAGTGCTGTATCGTATGCATGCCGTATCATGATTATTCAATTGATAAAAACATGGAAATTATCCTGCTGTTCAGTCATTCAAACGTATAGATCGATATACGTGTTCTCTTTAAGCAGTGATTTTATAAATAGTATTATTGTCCTAAAGAAACGGTGTAGACTTCAATCAGAGGGGGTTCTCTGATCAGAATCTAGATAGATTACACGGTGCAATAATCGTAAGACAGTCGGCGCCATGGTTCTCATCTTGATTAAACCAGCTTAATTCTAGATATTGCATAAAACTCCCTGTTCGTTCTTGCTAGTCGATCTCTATATATGAAAAGCGTGATCTAAAGACAGTCAATACAACCGAACTTCCTATCAAAGGTAAACACTTCTGGTTTTGATGAGACGTCTCGTCAGGGTCTACGTTGTTTGACCAAGTCGTCATCAGTAGACAATGATTAGAATTAACCCATTTGTGCCCAAGATCCTATATATGGGACATATGCAAACAGTGTAGACTCTGATCAGATGCCGCATCATACGGTATCTGATCAGTGTCTACACTGTTTGCTGATAGGAATTTCAATATAAAACAAATTGAAAATAAAAACTTTGACCAGGCATCCCTTTGATAAAAAATGGACTAATCCAATATATAAACATGGAAGAGTCAACCTGGTATAAATGGGTTAAATTGGTAAGAACACATCTGCCTTCAACAAAGTCCCACTTGAATGTTATATATTGTTGATATTTGTATGACAATATACTGATGCATGTTTCCCAAAATGAGACATTCAACTCTTTGAGCCCTTGTCAGGCATATATTCATCATTTCCAAACAGCGTACCTGTGAAGAGTACATGTACTTGTGCTTGTCCTATGCAAACAGTGAAACCCCAGATCAGAGAGCTCCTTACGTAGCCCTCTGATCTGGGTCTTCATTGTTTGTCATAATGCAAAACATTGACAAAAATAACCCTTAAACGTCCGACATGGACTACATTAAATGGAAACTTGGATTGCCCATTTGAAGTTTCAGGGAGGACAGAGTTAAACAATGAAAAACATGAGTGTGAACTCCATGCCAATACCCTCTTATAAACCAATATAATATGTTCACCTATGTTCACTTTGCTTTATGTTTGTCTTGCGTGTTGTTTTCTATTTAGTGTGTAGATGAAGGAATGGGATTGTGCGTGTATGTGTGTGTTTGTTATGGTATGACTGTGTGTGTGTTCTGCTTGAGAGGTGGGTGTATTGTTGAGTCTTTCGTATTTATTCATACAAATGCGCAATAACTATGAAATAATGAAAGTTTGGGAATTCTATTCAATTTTCGAAGGTCCTATGTTCAATCAATTGTCTTGATCGATACCGTAACGTTGGTTATGTTTTGCCCCTCAGATAAACTTTCTAGTAACACATGACAATTTGTATGTGCTGCCTACCATGAGTTCGTTTCTTTTTATATTTCATAGATTGAGCTTTCAAACTGTTTTCTCATTATAGGTATCGCTCATTCTACAGTGGCTCCAAATAGTCACATAAAATAGTATCAACATAGTCCGCAACCTCTTTAAAGAACGTAGCTACATAATTTAATTTATTGTAATTGGGAAAATTTTATAACCTAACAACTGCAAACACCCTATCCCGGACGACTCTATTCAAACACTATATCTGTATCTTTAGTAGTTTCCTGTATGATTTTATCCATTCTTTCAATCTGGTCCTTGGACAGTTCATTCTTCCAACCAGCAACTTCGCCTTAAAAACAACATGAGACCGATATTAAAGCATTTGTCTCAGTTTGTTTCCAATAACAAAAGCATGTTGTTACCTAAAACAACTTAAACAACGTCTTTCTGTGCTACTTTTCAGTCTGGTTTAACATCTGTCTTTCTTATCAGTCCAGGGTACTAAAAACCATTTAGCAATACTAGATTGTATCATTCAGAGATTAACATATATTCAGTGTATAGAAAGTAATGCTGTTATGATATATCTATTTATTCAGCAACTCCATAATTTTTATATTACATGATTTGTTAACGTTTGATAACAAATCGGAAAGCAATGGGTAAACTAAATTATATAAAAGGATAAAAGACGGAATGAACATGTTAACCAGTATCGACAAGCTGATAACCTTAGAATGGAACAAACCAGTCATTAATATATAAATAGGACAGCGTTACTGGTTCCAGGCTAAAAGAATGCAACAATACAATTCATAACCTAGCTTTACTGGCATTAAAGTAGCAAGGGAATGATGATTCCTGGCTTACATGTTAGCAACAACATAATACATAATTTCTTTTGGCAAACAATAACCAGTCGGCGTGGTTCTATGCTTACAAATGCAACAAAAGAATATGTAAACCACGTGTCACATCCATAATGGTTCCTGACTTAGAGATTAGCAACAATGCACTCCATATCTTTTGTTGAAATATTCATCGTGCGTTCATGAAATTGACGGTAACAAGTCAATGTTAATCTTTATTGATATGTCTACCATATGATTTATCAGACTGAAAACTCAACTCAAAGCACGTGAAGTCAACGGTAACAAGTCAATGCCTAACCTTTATTGACATATCCACCGTGAGATTTGTCAGACTGAAATCTCAACTCAAAGTACATGAAAGTGATGGTAACAAGTAAATGCTAACCTTTATTGATATATCCACCGTGAGATTTATCTGACTGGAAAGTCTGCTCAAAGTACATGAAATTGACGGCATCGTTGTTCTTCATACTCTCTAGTGACGTGCAGTCAAATATTTTGTCCACTTGTTCATCTGTTAAATCTTTTCCAAGGAAGTCAGCAATCTTCAGGATTGTTCCCCGTCGGTCCTATGAATGACGTGAGTTGGTCACAACAATTATTTTGCCTATAGGTTTTGTGTGAAACTTTACTGTTCAGGATTTAATATCCCTTGTTGTGTTTTAAAATTGTTGTCTATGTTAATTTTGAAATAGCGATAGGCATTTCCTAACAAGTAACAAGTTACACACCAATATAAACCTATAAAATTAATAGTAAGCATTTTGTCCCAAGTAAGAAGAAAGCGCGTTTAGGGCAAACAATATATATATACGGTATTTCAATGCAAAAACCGTGTGAAGTAAGATCAGACGCCATATAACCCGATGCTTCGGACTTCAATTTGTTTACTACACTTTTCAGAGTTAGAGTGGTATTTTAATTACTCTGTAAACGAAATAAGTTACTCGAGTTATGAAACATCCATTTCAAAACAGATACATGTATTGCTACAGCAGGTACACAATTTATTCAGAAGTGGTCGATAGTTTATTGTTATGATCCTAAATGGTGATGAAATATTCCGTAGGCTATATATATAAAAAGATTGATTGGAATGAAACATTTAGGCGCGTTTGCGTTAAACAAAACATATTGCTATAGGCGGCAAAACAGTTGTGAATGGCGCTAAAATGAATCAGCGTCTGAATTTGATAGAAACTGTTTCGAAATTCAAGTTAAAGCGTGCTTTGTTGAAATAAGAAAATCGTTACATTTACCTGAACAAGCTTTTCAAATTGCAGAAAAAGAACATTTGTAGCATCTCTTCGTTCCCAAAACGAACTGAAGTGTTTTCTCCATGGTGCGCCAAATACTAAAGCATATAGTTGGGTATCATGAGTCGGTTATATAAACAATATGTCAACAAATAATGTCTTATGAGTTATGTTACCGTCAATTGTTTCTACATCCTACTTTAATGAGGAAACATATATTGTGTCAAACACAGGTAAAATGGTGCTTGAAGCAGAAACATTATTCGGAACAACTCAGCTTTAAACCCATATATGCATATGGACATCAGTTGATTATAATTTGTACGACTGTCCTAAAAGTAATTATACAAAGCATACTTCATTTGACTTTTAAATCTACGTATGTATATTGATATTTATCAAATATCATCATTCTCATTAATATTTGGACGAATGAACTATGCTGTATAAGTTTCAAAACACCTACTTTCTTTCTCGGCAATGAATCTTTCCACGAACTCTGCGAGTGTTGGTGTCGGTGGATTACCCATGTATGATAAAACCTTGTAGAATGATATGATTGATGCTTTGGGGTTACGTGTGATGTAAATCATCTGTAAAAATAAATGTAAAAAACACTTTATTCAAATCAACTATGATGATGTTATTTCCAGTTTAATCTCCGCATAGTCTAATTAGTCTTGTTCAGAATTAAAGCTTGATTATTGTTTAAAGCAGGCTGAAAGTAAAGCAGAATGCTTTTGTAGAAGAACTTTACCTTTTTAAACCTGTATTAAGCTATCATTTCTTATGGTGCATGTTACTGTATCAAGTAGAACTATTTGTTTAGTTGGTGCGTAAATTAACCCTTAACACTATTTGAAGTCAGGTGACCACTTTAAGCAAGTTGAACATTAAGCAGCATGTAGTAAGCAACCCTTTGTAAGGATACATAATATAACCTTATGGTGCATATTTAAGACCGTACACATTTTGTAACTTTTGTTAAAAAAAGGACCAAAAAATGTGCGTGAAAATGCGTATTTATTGGGTATTATGTTAAAGGCGTAAAAGGACATATTTTACGGAGGGGAAGCTTTTGAAAAAAGCACCCGAAGACAATCAGTTTTCAGTTTTTATTTTCAGCTCAAACATGCTGTGCATGTTTATCGCCATAAACAAAGTGAATACATAAGCGGTACATATTTCATATAGCAGTAAGAATAGTATAACATTACAAATAAATACAATGTAACGATGGATACAAATGTATAAATTTCCAGTCAAGTTATTGAAATTTCAAATAGACAGATTCAAGTGTCGAGAATAACATGTTGTTGTTGTTTTTATTTATTTATGTGTGCACCTATTGAAAAATGGGTTTGATTTATTATATAGGCAGCAATACCTTTCCTTTTCCTGCTCTAAGCTGGTCGGGAAGGAATTGGTAAGGCAGGTGACACTTGATCATTCTTGGACTTGACTTGGGCAGACGGTCAATATGCTTTACTCCTCTAAAAGACAGAAACCATTCACATAGATACAATGTGCGCTTTTGGTGGCATTACATGAACATATTGAAGAACCTCTCTATTACGACCCCTAAAACGTAGGCTAATTGAATATATAAAAGACATGTGACAGCTTAAAGTTAGGTAAAAGTAAAACAGGAAGCTCCTTAAGGAGCTTTCTATTTACTGTCACCTTGCTTTAAGCAGTCACCTGTCGTAAACATCTCATAATTATCACAATTTAGTGGTCGTAATAGAGAGGTTTTACTGTATATATAACACAAATGTGGATCCATACAGTAAATTGTAATTTTCTCCAGCACATGCATCAGAAAACCAAGGATCGACGTCATATGAAAAAGGTACCAGTGCTTATATTCTTTTCAAGATGATCGTTCTGAAGATTATGATTAATTGATTTTGAAAGGTTTAAGACAATTCATTTCATCGTGAGTGGCAAACAATTGTAAGACTAATAAGACGCCGGACTATCCAAATTACCTGCGATGGACAGCATATTCCTCACTTTAGTTTATTCTAACGTTGAATAACATATATGATCAAGTAGAACACACAAAGACAATTGTTTCCTTCATTGCAGTTATATAATCATTTGTATCATATGTCATTCTAATACATGCGTACTTTATTTTTCAACGCTGTATGGATTATTTGCAATATTCAGTACAATTAGTCTGAGGCAGCATACAAGTTTGTGTACAACTTAAAATAAACCGTTTCCGCTGTGGAAACGCAGTTTCAATATTAATGATAGTGAGATAGGATACGTACAGAACAGAACAGAACAAATTTTATATCTGCCTTGTACATAGTGCATCGTAATACAGAATATACAGACCACATACCTAAAGTAAGGAAATGTCGGTTCCAAAATATCAATCATTGGAAACCTATCATCCAGTTGTACAGTTGTTGCCTTTTCAAAATCCAGAGTCATGATCAAATAGGTCATCTGTTGAGTAAGTGTGGTTCCTGAAAGATGTCAAAACATTGTATGACTTCTGCTAAATGCTTGTTTTGTAATAAAAGAGGTAATGCCCACTAAGCACACTACAGTGGTGACAACGTTATTGTTAAAATAAAAACTGTTATATGAATCACCTTGGTAATTGGCCTGGAATTTAGGAAAATTGTTTCTTAGGAAAAGTTATCAAATAAAAAAGGTCTTTGTCGAACATGGGAATGGTGGTTAAAGACAGGCATGTCAAAACGTCAGTTAGTTAATTGCAGTTTTCCGCAATTCATTTTTTGATAACTTTGACAGTCAGGTTAGATTTTCATACTATTTAGTAGTATTTACAGTAGATGGAATGATAGTTTTGTCTCGCGCGAACAGTGACTCGGGTCTTTGTTATGTCGTTCTAGCTGTTCAGAACAGAGGTAGATCTACATAATACAAGTTCGAATTTAAAAGTCAAATAACAGTTGATGTTTCATAACTAAAGATTAAGAAGATATATCAAACTTTGAGATAGTGATTCCTAGATATGGTAACGTGTATATTTTCAAAATTGTAACAATTCAAATACATATATAAATATACATGTAGCCATGAAAACCTTGCATGAAGGCGTTTGAGTTTTTTTAAAATATCATCTTAAATTTAAGTAAGTATAATATTAATAGGAAACCTGTATTGTATTAACCTCTAAATCACTCAATGATAATACATCGTGCTGCATGACATTAAATTAGAAACGTCCGCTTACATTAGTACTAAACCTATCATAATACCGTGAACGATTCAAAACCCAAATGCAATTCAAGATAGAAAATACATGTAGCTTTTGTTTTCCGTTTTAGCCTCGGTTTAGTCTGATATGACCCGAAACTATTGGATAAGCTGCATACTGACAGACCAATCTTTAACTCATTCACTCCTGATACATTTAATGGATAATTTAAATTTCAAAAAAGTCTAGTCCATTATTGGCTATTAAGGGTTGATTTTAATGATACATTTCAAAAGGAAAAACAGTGTAAACCCTGATCAGAGGGCTCCTTAAGGAGCCCTCTGATCAGGGTCTACACTGTCTGCATGGGACAAGTGTATTCCTCACGTGTACACTGCTTGAAAATGACGAGTATACTCGCCAGGGTTGAATGTGTTAACGCATTCTGATTTTCTTAAGTCTCAGTCTGGTTTAGCAACTAACTGTCGTAAACACTGTTCAAAATTGAAAAAAGAGACAAATCAATCAAGGTACAGAGGAGAACCCGTTATTCTTTATAATTTTGACCATTCATTTTTATCTGATTGGCCAAACGTTTGGAGCCTGATCAGACGCAGGGATACCCGACGTCTGATCTGGCTCCGAACTGTTTGCATTGGAAATACATGTAATAGTTTTAGCGTGAACGCGTTTATTGAGAAAGAATAAAGTTTTCTCCACTGTATAAACCTGAGCGGGGAACACTGCAAACCCAGACGTCATCATCTCTGCATTGAAGGCTCTCGATATCTTTAATCTCGGCTGAATTGAGTATATACATTCCCTTGTATTCCATTAGCTCAAACATTTTGTGTTTTGGTAGCTCCTTTTCATTACCAGCTTTATCCATCTTGAAGGTTGTCTACAATAAGTAAGTAAAACATAACTTCAACTTATATCCTTCAATGCTATGCAAAACTGAAAAGATTTTTAGTTCATTTCAGAGGCCGTTTTCTGAACAGGATACAAATAGTTTTATATCCTTTTTACACCAACAAAGTTCGCTTTGTTGCACATAATGAATACGCGCATATTTAATTATGATAATAAAGCACATTGCCTTCTAAGTCGAGTCTCTTCTATTGTA
Source organism: Gari tellinella (assembly GCA_922989275.2). Classification (NCBI taxonomy): domain Eukaryota; kingdom Metazoa; phylum Mollusca; class Bivalvia; order Cardiida; family Psammobiidae; genus Gari; species Gari tellinella. Next base: position 79,740,592 of record OV277867.1, on the reverse strand, counting down.
GAAAATCTAATGCAAGAATGTCTTTAATACATTTTATCCTAATCGAGTATGCCCGTCTTTTACAAACAGTGTACATGTAAAGAGTATATCTTTCATATACGACTACTGTAGACCTTAACCAATTAGTACAACAGAAGCAAGATGAACATTAAGTAGAAAGCTAAAGTTGAATGTTTCTGGTTTCTTTCTTAAACCTTCAAACGTATAAATACGATAATGATCATCATCGTTCCAAAGTTAAATACATGTATAAGGAGGCAGTTTGACTGACAGAATTTCCAACTGAGTGCCAAACAGTCTGGATCTTGATCAGACGCCGTGTTAAGCGTTTGCAAATGCGCCTTTTGGTGCTATTGACAGTGAAAGAGTCAACATTCACTTCAGATATATGTGGGTTTGCTGTCGAAGAAACAGTTACCTGTTGCACCAGCGATGTTAATTTCTCTGGCACCTGTATACAGAAACTCACTCTCACTGTCTCTGATGAGGTTTCAAATTTGTTTTACTTTCATACCAAACAGTCAAAGTATTTGAGCAGTCAAAATCACGTCACTACTAAACTACTAATTGTGTAAAAAAAAACATGCAGAGACAACACACTTGCAGCAAAATACAATACAGCATTGACAATAAAACATTCATCGAATATTACAAGTTAAGTAAAAAAAAGATTTAACCCATAATGGAAGCTAAATTACATATCGTACATCTGTATGAAAGTAGTAACCATACTTCAAGACTTACTTATTTTTGTGTATTCACCCAATGTTTTCTTGTGTATTAGCTGTATCCCGTATTGCCGAAGTGACACAGAATGCTCATCGACACTGAGATAACGAAGCCGCATACAATATGTTTGACACAGTAAGCGTTTCAACTTTAACCCTTTGCCTACTACACTATTATTTGCGTCATAGTTAGTTATCGTATGCAATTGCTTTCGCTATTTCAATACTACATAACCCTTGTGTGTTATGAGGTTCCCTTGTGGATTTTGTTAATTACCACAACATGAACCAGTCTAATTGGAATTCTGGGTAGTTTAATAAATACTGGTATAATTTAGCAAACAGTACAGACTCTGATCAGAGGGTTCCAGTTGGAACCTTCTGGTCTGGGTCTACGCTGTTCGCAGATACATTGAGCATAACTTAAACAGGTGTTTTAATTCCAATGCCATGTTGGTATCAGAAACTTAAATCACTGGATTCTGATTAGACGCCGTGATTAAAGGTTTATAATTAAAGGTAACGCTGCGATCAGCAGGCAATGTGCTATCTACTTTACAATAGAACATAACGAAACATGCATAGACAGTAGCGAAGTCGATATTATTTGTCTTTTATAAGATATTATAAGATATTAAACTCAAACAACATACATGTACATGAAAATGTATAAAACATTTTGAAAAATCTGCAGATTGAATATCTGTATAGCAGACAGTTTGGAACTTGGCCAGAATTGTTTGCAATGGACATACATGTCTTCCCCAGAAAAATTGGAAGGCGCTGGGGGCAGGGGGAGGGTGCGGGAGGGGGTGTTACCCCCTTCTGTATGTCAAAATGTTTTGAAGTTTTAATGTATAAATGGTGTTCCCTGAGCCACTTTAAGCATTACTTCAATGGTGTCCTAAAGATAAACAGCCTACTAAAACCTTTGTTATTATTAATCAATTTAAATTCCTTTATGACAAGAACTTGCTAGAATCTATATCATAACGGTAGATACAAGGAGTACAGAATTACTGATATGTTATTTTGTTTACAAAAAACTATACATCTTAATTCTTATCTAGATGAAAGGGTTTGACAGAAAAATATAGAAAGACACATTACCTACATTGGTTTACTTGCTTTCTGATGTTATAATCTATAAATGAGCATTCGATTATAATTTGAAGCAAAACATATTATTTTTAAAAAATATGTGTGTTTGCTTTATATGTTGCCAACTTGCCACGTAATTATGTTAGCATTATGATTTTATGATAATTTGAAGAAGAAAATTGCAAACACCCCAGTACTAGATCAGAGGGCTTTTATAAATAAGAGTTCTCAAATCTTGGTCTTCACTGTTTTCCTATATGTAGATACTTTTTGAAGTTTTTGTACAGTAATCCTGAATGTCATTTGTAGTTCCTGTTAATTTTTTTGACTTTATATCTTCATTTCTATCTGCTTGATTAAGTTCTATCACAATTTAGAAAAATACTGTGCTTTGCTTAATCACGGATGTACAACATGACTAAAATGCTTAAATAAACCACCTTTTATCATAAAATCGGATTATCTATGTTATTTCTTATGCTATATTTTCTATCTTATTGGTTGGGGATACATAACTCTAAGTGGAATATTATTTCTGTTGAAAAATGCTATCGTTAATTCGCGAAAACCGATGACAAAATGTACGTGCACGATTGAAGGAAAACAGATGACAAGCTAACAAAATCATTCACGCTAACTTTGAAGTTACCAACACAGCGATATTCGGGAAAATATATAACTATCCTATTTCAAACAAATAGATCTACGTGATAATTGAATAAATAGGCTTGATCGATTTTGATTTCATAACTTAAGGCACAGAAACCATTTGTCTCGATTGTGGGCGTGACATTTTCATCACTACAAAGTTACAAACTGCTATAAGCTAAAAATAAACAAACCCAGCGATATTTCGTGGGGAGGGGGGACCAATCCTAGAACATTTCAATGAAATAAAAAAGCTCTAAAATCTAGATTTAATCGATTTTGATTTGAACTTAAATAGGGCATACATGTACTTGTATCTTGTTTTCGTTTTGCATCGAAATTTGTGGGCGGGGCGTTTCTTCTGTTGTGAATGCTCGCAAGTTGACTACGGAAATTCACGATGCTCTATTGGAAACGTTGTTTGATATTGATCGTAACTAACCGCCGAATTCCAAGACTCTCCGAGCATAAATTATGAAGACGAAAAGTCGCGAGTATGTGTCTGCACGAATGAATAACGACGGTCTCGTCGTGTCTGCGAATCGAAATAGTGCATTATAGGTTCTCCATAACGATGATAGCTTGCTTGCTTTATTCGTTTTAACGTCTCATCCGAGTTATCGTTATCTGTTAAGACTAAACTAATGCGGGAGAGCGTTATTTTTTTTGTTTTTAAAAAAAGTATACGGCACCCGCGGTCACCCATCCAAGTATTAACCGGGCTCGACGTTGCTTAACTTCGGTGATAGGACGAGAACCGGTGTTTTCAACGTGATATGGCCGTAGACAAAACGATGATATGCGAGATATTCAGATTATAGACGATTCTATTTTCGATAATTAGACGGCCGCCATTATGAGTCACGTGACCTAGCCGCCATTAATACGCTGCTGCTCGGAGAGTGTTAATACATATATAGTGACACAATGACTAGTAATATATCATTTCTTTCGAAATTAAGTTCGCTTGAGACACCGAAATTTCTATTTCTTTGGTTAGAGACAAGAATTAGAGTTATTTTATGTCGACTGATATAATAAGAGTTTTGATTAAATTGATCATCTACAAAACAATGATCTTGCCGCCTCCATCCTTTTTCCTATGAAATGAAAACGACTGACCGTAATGGTTAAAAATAGTCAATTTCATAGCCCTTTTACCGATATTGTCGTAGATCTAGTTCTTTATTCAACATCTCCGAAATGTAGAATTAAAATAATGTCTTTTAGTTCGGTATTTCTGACTGAGCTCCAAAACTGTTGTTTGTAAAGTACACATTCGGTTCAAAATTATTTCTCATTAATAAAGCGGTTGCCATAAATTTCATAAATTCAGGTCAATGTTGGCTCGTTGACAAAAGTTACATCACTGTGCATGTAGGTCATTTAATTACCAACAGATGTGCAATATTTCCGGTTGATTGGTTTATCCTTCGAGCAGGCCGGGTAGATTGCGTAAGACACCCGCTGTTATATTACCTACTAGTAAAACACCGACATAATCATATCCCATGGATCATAGATAAGACCCATATAGATTTGTTGGTTAAAAGTAAAGAACTGATATATTTTTTATAGAAGATATCACCATAGGATTTCAATTTAATTTGAACACAGTTTGGATCCAGATCAGACTCAGTTAACATGGGCGTCTGATCTGGTTAAATACTGAGCTTGACACTTGTATAAGTGTTGCTTTCCTATTCACCGTTAGAGTGTTAATCGCCACATGAGTAACACGTGCAGTGTGATTCCAGATCAATCGGATGCAAAATATTTGTTTAAATGTTTATGATAATTATGACAAGCCAAAAGAGTGCTGTTTGGCGATCTGGATCCACAATGCTGGAGATTGATATACAAGTGGCGATTCGCCACTTGTATACCATTCGCCAGCATTGTGGATCCAGATCAAAAACCTGATCAAGTTATTTAGCATATGATCTGAATCTTGTGTCTCAGAAAGGCCCCCCCCCCCCCCCTTGCCACATCGAGAATATTTGGTGCACATCTGTGCCTAATTAAGGAATTAAAGATTTCGCACGACCCCTATCAAGTTTGTAAGCCAACTTCGAAATAAAACTAGTCCATTTTTGCCTTTTAGGGTTGATTTTAAACAATATATTCGAAAATGACAAATAATGTTGATCCTGATCAGAGTGCTCCTTAAGGAGCCCTCAAATCAGGATCCTCACTGTTTGCATTGGACAAGTGTAATCCTAACAGGTACACTGTTTATAAATGACGACTATACTCGTCGCTAGGGCTGAAAAAGTTAACTAGGTAATAACTAAAAATATACATGTATCCCTAAAGAGTTGTCAATATGTGATGCTAGAGGGAGATTTCATATAACCGCTTTTGAATAAAAGTTGTCCTCTGTGTTCACGTGTCCTTTCTCCATGCTTTGATATAGTATTATCATGATTATAGAATATATTCTCTTGTATATGTGAGTGTACATACTGAGAAAATGAAGAATACAACTTTTAGCAAATCATATAGATCTAATTCTAATCAGTGTTTAGGTTGATGATTTCTATTGTCACCTCTAACTTTCATTCATGTTTATTATCATGATTATAGAATACATTCTCTTGTATATGTGAGTGTACATACTGAGAAAATGAAGAATGCAACTTTTAGCAAATCATATAGATCTAATTCTAATCAGTGTTTAGGTTGATGATTTCTATTGTCACCTCTAACTTTCATTCATGTTTATTATCATGATTATAGAATACATTCTCTTGTATATGTGAGTGTACATACTGAGAAAATGAAGAATGCAACTTTTAGCAAATCATATAGATCTAATTCTAATCAGTGTTTAGGTTGATGATTTCTATTGTCACCTCTAACTTTCATTCATGTTTACATTCAATAGTAATTTTTTTGAGGTATTTTAATATTTTGCCTGTCGATCCTGATTCCACTTATTTTTGCAAACAGATCGGATCAAAATCAGACGCCACGTAACTCGGCGTCTGATCTGGATCCAAACTGTTTGACACCTATATTCAGATTTTATTCATTTTAAAAAAAGAATAAAAAACTTATTTTGATTTTTTTTCGCAGACGATATATTTGAAGCAAACGACAACTCACAATGGTGAGGCTGCTTCAATATTTTCGTACGAGTTAATAGATCTAGATTCTATATAAAATTAAAAAGTATTCAATATATAATTAAAATTATAAAATAAGTTACCCCTGAATCTTCGAATGATCATTTTATGCCCCTGTTTGACAGTTTCTGGTGTTTTTTTTGTTGTTGTTGCGAGGTTTTTCTTTTGTGTTATATTTTTATTCGCAAATATTGTTATCAGTGCAGACCTTGCACTATTCCTATATTCAGCTTGATTTTTGTTAACAAGATGAAAGCAAAGCACAATGCTTATATAAGAGCTTAAAGCTGTACTTTCATTTTGCTTTAAAAAAAACTATGTGAAATCAAGACCATCACAAGATATCTAACAAATTGTCAAGCGTACCGGACCTTAGAACAATAGACAGAACGAGTTTCACCTTCACTTCCATGCCGTCGTCTGCTTTAAACCTTTTCTCCATCGATAGAATCTACCAATATTTACGCATTTACGAAATATACTTTCTTTTTCACTGCAGATGATTGCTTAAAGAATCCACCTTTAGGCACAGTCTGCGTTACACCGAATCTGCTTTAAGTGTTAATCTGTCTTCAAAACTAGAAACAGGCTATGAGTAAAGGGTTATAACAACTGTCGTTTGCTTCTATATTTCTCACTTTGAAGGTTCTAGGTAAGGTTACTTAAATAGAACTTATATCGTTATGAGTGTCAAACTGTTCGGTTCCTGATCAGAAGCCGAGTTATGCTTCTGATCAGGATTCAAACTGTTTGCAAATAACCTTTGTATAGATCTATTCAGGGTAAAGCGGTAATGATTGACCCTTTATCGAGTTTGTTCGTTGCGCAGCAGCAGCGTCTTAATGGCGGACGGAGATATTGAAGAGTAGTTATCAGGGGAGATAAATCATGCAAAACTTTTAAATAGAATCGTCTATATATATTATGTTTAAATCATGCACAGTAAAACAATAAGCATGATTTTCTCGTCGTGTGAAGTTGAAAGATTTACAGCTATTTTAGAACGGTCACGTGAGAGTCACACGTGACACCATTGCAAAGGGATTATAACTGCCTCGGGCGGAACGCGATCAGAGGTATGCATAATTGTCTCCTGCTGAGAGGCCCCATCTACCCCACGCTTTAATTAACATAGGCCTACTGATAAGAATAGTTTTACGACCTTTTAGCAAGTTTGATAATAGCACTGTTTCGCAAGTGGGGATTTTTAAGGCGCTGGGGTCTTGGATTTTAAGCGCTGGCGAGAATTTAAGGCGCTGGGGCAATTGAGGTTCAGAAATTAAGGCGCTGGGGTACCCCAGCGCTTAAATGGCCTGGGGAAAACCCTTGTACATTTGTATTGGTTTTAGCCTAAACGCGCTTATTTGGACCAAATAACGTATTCTCTACTGTAACTGTACTTCGTAGTTTAACCAAGACTGCAAACAGTGGCCCTTCAGGGGGCATTATTCATGGTTACATTTTTAAAAAAATATGGATGACACACGAACTAAAATTTTATATGCAGTTCATCAAAACAACATCATATACAACATTGCAGCTCAATTTGGGACATCATTTTGAAAAAGTGTTTGGCATACGACGTATTTCTAATACATGTAGTTTAAGTTCAACGAGGGACATCATGGAAAAAATGATGCACTGTGATTAATATTTTGGTGAAATTAGTTTGAATTTAGACCATTGGAGATGATTTTAAGTGTTTTTTTCTATTTTTAGCAGCAACAATGTATAACATTAATATAATTCATTATTTTAGCTCTGGTTGCCATCTTATTCGTTTAAGAGGATCGACTATACTTATTTGGAAGACGGTAATATGATGACCATTCAATGAAGTTCTTTTGAAAATAGGTTAGTGGTTTAGGAGTACATGTAGTCATTTCAAGTAACTGTGGAGGGACAAGCGACGGGCTAAAAGCTCAGTTTGAAGTGCCTGCTCAGGTGAACTTAAATATTTCTACATACGAAATATCAGAGCTGTCGCCATATGAGTTTCAGACAAGTGTTTTTTTTTTAAAACATGTTCACTATACATTGTATAGCTTTATGTGAAACTGTGACCCTAGGCAGGGATATTTTATGAGATAAAATATCCCTGCCCTAGGTATGGTCATATTTTACCCCAAATGCATACTTTGAACAATCTTGATAGGGAATCATTAGAGGATGCTTTGTATCAATTATATAAGCTCAGCCTATAGTGGTTTCAGACATTATTTTTAAAGTTTTCATTGAAATAACAAACATTTTTTACCTCGTGACCTAGAAATGCAATGGAGCTGAACCATTTCAACAATATTGGTAAAGGATATATTGAAGTGCCATTTTGCAAAATGTCAGAGCTTTGCCATATTAGGTTTAGAGATGTTTGAAGAGTTCTCTATAAAACTATTTAAAACTGTGACCCCAGGCCAGGCCATTTTGGCTACTGTACTGATGATCTGTGCCAAATATCTAAGCTCAGGGTACTGTTGTTTCAGACAAGAAGGGTTTTTTCCAGTTTTTATTGAAGTCATCTTTTTTTTAGCCCCAGTGACATAGACATGCAATGGACTGGACCAATTTGAACAATCGTGAAAAAGAACCATATATGGGTCATTCCTGCCAAGTTTGGTAAAATTCCATCCAGTATTGTAGGAGATGCAGCTTAAATATCTTTTTCAGACAGACAACAGAGGGACAAACGATGAATGACACAGCACAATTAAAATAACTCACAACGGCACTTTGTGCAGATTAGCTAAAAACGAGTGACAGTATGGCATTTAAAATATTTAATTTGGCATGACAATATTTTTTAAAAGAGTATACAACGTAGTGGTAATAACGTTATTCCTACCCACTGTATGCATTTCTTACGCCTTTAACCCCTAGCCCGCCAAATAAATTGTCGTCTGCTATATTTCTCGTCTGCTTCAAGTTTCAAAGTGCTTCAAAGTTGCTCAAAATTGCTGAAAATGTTCTCCCGAGTGTCAAACAGCTTGGATCCGGATCCAAGCTGTTTGCATATGGAGCTATAGTCGTGACTGGCAGGCTAAGGGTTAATATCCATTTCTTTAAACTCGTTTCCTAGCCATTTCTTTATGTGTTTTAAAGAGTCCAGATGAAAGGGTCATCACTTAACCGACGGACCCCTTAGCCGGGACTGCAATGGTATAATCGTTTATTAACGTGTTCAAACGCATTAAATCGTTAGGCATTAACCGTTCACTATGCGTTTCTTACGCATAGATTAACTCTTAAATGGGTAGGAATAGCATATTTACAACTGTATACAGTGACTTGAAAGAAAACTGGAAACAAATCTTTAAATAGTTCTTTTAATTCAGTCAACAATTTACAGAAACAATATAAAATATGAACAAGATGAGCAAAATACATATGAATCACATATAAAAATTATGTATCCATTAACAATAGAAAATTACCTTGTATAATTTCATCATATCTACAATAAATGTATATCTTTGGTTTTAAAACTCAATTGAATAGGTTTCAAGGTTATAAAGAGTTTAAGTTGAGTCTGAGATGGTTCTCAAGCATTTGATTGGTCAGATTTGAGCAAAAGCTCAAATTTGACCCAATCAAATACTTGAGAATGAGCTCAAACTTAACTCAAACTCATTATAGCCTTGGACCCAAGACTAGCTAAAAGATTTTATGAAAAGACATGAATGCATTTGATTGGTAAGAATAAAGCCTTCTCTGCTGTAGAAAAAAAGACAAAAAGTTTGGAACCTGATGTATGATCTGTTTCCAAAATAGCATTTATTTTTACAAGGTCTACATCTACCTTAAATCTGATTACATAAGCAAATTTATTGCTACAAGAAGTCTTGAAAGACTGTCAAAGGGTCTATCTTAACCCTTTCTTCTATAGATATGCGTTTAACACATTTAATGTATTCCTCCATTCAAGAAAATAGTTCCATTTTATACATGAATATGTAAATAATTATAAGAAATATTTTCTATATTCTAGCAGATTATAGCTTAAAGCAGGCTAAAAGAAAAGCAGAATGTGCCTTCAGGCACATTCAACTTTACTGTCAACCTGCTTTATGCGGTAACCTATCTCCAATACTAGAAACAGGCTATGAAGTAAAGGGTTCAATAGTTTGGCTCAAATTTTATCAATACATTGCTTACAGTGATGCCCTAGTCTTTAATCCATCATTAAACTGCATTTTGACACTTTTACCTATTTCATCACATACAGTGGATATACCTAATCATTCCCAAATCTCATGAACTTGTTTACTTGAAAATCAATATTTCCATTGCAAACAGTTTTGAGCTTGATCAGCTTCCGGGTAGCCCAGCATCTGATCCCACTCAGCTCAAAATAAAAAATCAGGATTAAAAATAAGTTTGTTCTTTTCTCCATTTTATTGGTGTCAATATGCACGCAAGCAAGAACGTATAACATCTTCTCTCCCTTAAGATTTTTAACCATTTCTATACTGGAAAAACCAGTAAAGTTGTACTTTGCAAACAATGAAAATAAAATCAACAAAACCTGGTCACTTTTAAAAAGAGAAATACTTTGTTTGAACACTGCAGTGTAAAAAGGGCTAATATACTGTACACCTTTTCTCACAAATATGAAGTAAATAACCAGCATAACCCATTAAGCCATACTAACTCATATGGATGCATTGCGCAATATTCTCATATTGACTCATTTTGACACACTTTAATCCACTAGCTTGTAATGAGATAAGCATTGATAATTGTTTATCGCTTATGAGTTAATGGGTTAATGCCAGATGATAGTCAAAACTCTTCCTGTTTCAACCCATTACCCCATAAATATGTCTTTTAATGCCTTTTATCTATTCCTCTACTGAAGAAAATAGTTCCAATTCATTTAGTTGGAAATCTGTACCAAAAGAACAATTAATCATACCCTAGAAGATGTTAATTTAAAGCAGGCTGAAAGTAAAGCAGAATGCACCTTAAGGCACATTCTGTTTTACTTTCAACCTGCTTTAGGTTGTTACATGTCTTTTAAAACTAAACATGCTATGGGGTAAGGGGTTAAGCAGTCTTAGCATGGGGATGGACTTTAAACTATAACAGATTCAACAATTATACAACAGTACAAAATATAACAGACACTTAAATTCATTTTTTAAAGCTGTGTCAACCATAAATATATAAACTATTCATATCACAATGATGCCACAAGGACACCAGATAAAGCACCTTCTGGCCTGAGCAACATTTTTGTAAGATTGTCCTTGATAAGGGAATTTTTGTTTGCCTCTAATTCAAGACATCAGAGTCCATGCTTATAAAGCGTCTGAGTTGAGTCTTAAATCATTCTCAAGTCTTAAATCTTTCTCAAGCATTTGATTGGTCAGATTTGAGCCTAGGCTCAAATCTGATCAATCAAATGCTTGAGAAAAAACTCAGAGTCAACTCAAATGCTTTATAAGCATGAACCCTGGCGTTTCTCTGTTTCCCCTGAAGCAGTGCAGACCCCGAATATCTTGATCGTTCTCAAAATTTCGATTGGTCAGATTTGAGCAAACGTTCGAATCTGACCAATTAAATGCTTGAGAACGATCTCAGACTCAACCGTAATCGATCTGGCCTATTACAAATGCTACAACTGATCTTAAGGCAGTGTTTGCAATGCCATCAATTCTATTTTGTTAGTTTTTACTACATGATTGTCTTTTCTAACATAACTACCCCTGTTTTCTATAGCCAACAACGATGACGAATATCCTTATCTCCAACATGTGTAAGCTCACTTTGACGTCAGTATTTTTAACGGTGTTTTGACGTCATTGGGGTTCCAAAAAATGCACATTGCTTTAAAATTAGCTTAAATCGTTGGTAATATGAGAAAAAGAATCTGTCACTTGTCTATATTTAAGACAAGTTGATCTTAAACTTGACTAGTTAGAAAAGTTATTAAGCTTGCCAAGGCTTGCTTAATAACATTTCAATTCTAGACTCGTTTGAGATCAGCTTGTCTTTAACATCGACTCATGACAGATCCTATGATTCTTAAATAACTTACAGTCAAACCTGTACTAAACGGTCAATTTATAAATTGGTGAGCTTCCTCTGTGGAAAAGTTACTGATCAGTAAAAATCAGAAGTAAAACAGAAGCATTTTTGGTATGACAACAAAAAACAATGAAAATAACAAACAGTGTAGATTCTGATCAGAGGGCTCCCATAGGAATCAGTAATCTCTGTAGGGCTGTAGGGTTGAAAGGGTTAAACAGTTTGGAACCAGATCTGATGCTAGGTAACCCCGTGTCTGATCAGTCTCCACACTACTTGCTTCTCAACAAAAAAATTGATCTTCAGAATATTCAATAAAATATCGTTTTTTTTACATTTCATTGAATTACCCTTTTCACCATAGCCTTTTTCTAGTTTTGAAAACAGCTGAATACTAAAATTAGGTTAAAAGTGAAGCAAAATGTACCTGAAGGTGCATTATACTTCGCTTTCTGTTAGCTTTTAGCTACTGTCTGCTAGAATTGAGAAAATATGTCTTATGATACATATTCATGACTGTATAATTATATTGGAACTATTTTCTTTAGTGGAGGAATAAATTGAATGTTTAACGAGAGCACCGCAAACGGGTGCTGGACGCTCCACTTTCATATACTTGAGACGGCTATATTTTTCAAACTTAAAGACTGTGTATGGGTGTTTAATGCCCTATTGATCATAGAAGTTTGTAAGCAACAACAACTTAAACATACTTGGACAGTCTACATTCCACTTAAAGTAAACTATAAGTCAAAAGAAGGACAATATCTTTGCCTGCTTTACCTGCCTTGTAATGCGTTGCCCTTTTGAAACTAAACAAGTATTCAAATATATTGGAAGTTTGAAATTAATAACTTTCTACGGTTACTGAATAATTTCATATACAAATTCTTAGTCAAACAAGGGTAATAACTCTGCAATGACAAATCCCATGGTTATCTGCTGTGTTGAAAGGTGATGCCCTTTTGAAACTGAACAAGCATTAAAAGTTTCAAGTTAATACCTATGGTAATTATTGAGAAATTTCAATTTACAAGTTTTATGTAAATAAAAACAAGGGCAATAACTCTGGAATGGAAAATCTCCGGTCACCTTTCTTGTTTAAATGAGTTGCCCTTTTGTTATAACACAAGTATTTAAAGTTTCAAGTTAAAACAGTTATTAAGATATTTCAATTTACATGTTTTAAGTAAATAAATCAAGGGCAATTACTCTGGAATCACAAATCACAGAGTAACCTACCTTGTTGTAATGAGTTGTCCTTTTGATACTTAACAGGTATTTAAAGTTTCAAGTTAATATCTTTCATAGTTATTTAGATATGTTAATTTACAATTTTTAAGTAAATAAAACATGGGCAATAACTCTGAAATGACAAATCCCTGCCTTGTTGTAATGAGTTGCCCTTTTGATACTAAACAAGTATTCAAAGTTTCAAATGGATACCTTTGATAGTTATTGAGATATGTTAATTTATAATTTTTAAGTAAATAAAACAGGGGCAATAACTCTGGAATGGCAAATCCTAGGGTTACCTGCCTTGTTGTAATGAGTTGCTCTTTTGATACTTAATAACTATTCAAAGTTTCAAATATATACCCCGGATAGTTATTGAGATATGTTAATTTATAATATTTAAGTAAATAAAACAAGGGCAATAACTCTGAAATGACAAATCACAGGGTTACCTGCCTTGCTGAAATGAGTTGCCCTTTTGATACTAAACGAGTATTCCAAGTTTCAAATGGATACCTTTGATAGTTATTGAGATATGTTAATTTATAATTTGTAAGTAAATAAAATAGGGGCAATAACTCTGAAATCACAAATCCCAGGGTCACCTGCCTTGTTGTAATGAGTTGCCCTTTTGATACTGAACAACTATTCAAAGTTTCAAATGGATACCTTTGATAGTTATTGAGATATGTTAATTTATAATTTTTAAGTAAATAAAACAAGGGCAATAACTCTGAAATGACAAATCCCAGGGTTACCTGTCTTGTTGTAATGAGTTGCCCTTTTAATACTGAACAACTATTCCAAGTTTCAAATGGATACCTTTGATAGTTATTGAGAAATGGACTCTTACAAAAACCTTAAGCAAAAAACTTAACCGACGCAGACGCTGACGCAGACGCAGACGCAGACGACAGGGTGACGACAATAGCTCGACTTTTTGAAAAAGTCGAGCTAAAAATGAGTAACTATGAAGAAAAGTGGAAAATAACAGTTTTCTCCAATGGTATCATCATAATTATATGACTGCCAATTCATTTTAGTGACCTCATAACAATTGTATTAAACTGTATCAAACAAAATTAAAATATAATATATAACAATAACAACAAAATCACAACATTTATAATCAATTTTCACCATATATTGATGTACATGTATGTATTTCATACATCGGGCATTAAATACAGTATAAAACAAAATACAGTGCTTTCTCCCTACCAAAAACACCCAATGGGAGATACAGGTTTGTGTGTTGTTGGGAGGAAGCCGTTAAAGGGAGGGGAAGTTGAGACTTGGCTTACATTAGCAAACAGCTTGAATCCAGATCAGACCCGCATAACGCGGCTTCTGATCTGGATTTAATCTATTTGTCACTCTTCAATATATTTATTCTATCAAAATGTCCACTTATATGTAACTTTTAGAAAAAAACAGCAGACGTCAATTTTAAGCAGATACTATTGCAGCAGTAAAAGCATTAGACGTAATTGTCCTATTTACAGAACTGCAGTAATGGTCGTTGTAAAGAGAGAGTTGTTGTTTGGGGGGCCATTGTAGGGAGAGAGCACTGCACAGCAAGTCTTGAACTCTCAAAGGATAAACTTATTTTGCCCTTTCAGTACCTACCCTTACCTCTTTCAATACTAAGAAAATTTTGTAGATTTTGGGTTCCCTCGTGGGTCTTTTTAATTACCAAAACTTAACCAGTCTACTTGAATTTCATGGTAGTTTAATAAATACTGCTCTAAATTTACAAAAAGTGTAGACCCTGATCACAGGGCTCCAATAGAGCTCTCTGGTCTGGGTCTACACTTTTGGCAAATGTAAAGAGTATACTTTCTTGATAAAAAGCTCTTTTGGACACCTTCAAATATATGGCATAACTAAAGAATCATTTATTGAATTGAATACAGGAGACGCTTACAGCAATATGCTGAAGAAGTCATTTGCCGTAACCCACTACTCCATAGATATTCATTTTAATGCATTTAAATTACTCATCCACTGAAGAAAACAGTTCCATGTTATGAATGTGTATCATAAGAAATAATTTCTTTAGTCTAGCAGTTGTTACTTAAAGCAGGTTGAAAGCTAATGACTGAAATAACATATAACTATTTTCTTCAGTGGATGAATAAATCAAAGGTATTAAAATGTGTGTCAATGGAGTAAAGGCTTAATCCATTACCTAATAACCTGTTTATAGGTCTGAATACAGGTGACCAATTAAACTAGTTTAAAAGTAAAGCAGAATGCGCCTTAAGGTGCTTTCTGCTTTATTTTCAGCCTACTTTCAGCTTTTATATGCTAGAATATAGAAAGTATTCCTCATGATTTTAATTTGTAACAGTTTAAATTTGAACTATTTTCTTCAGTAGAGTAATTAATGAAAGGAGTAAAAAATGTGTTTTATGGGGTAATGGGTTAAACATAATTGGGAAGGGTAAATAAAGTTTGACAATCAATAATAATTGTAAGGTTTCATATGAAATAACCAGAATGTCAATACCACCTTGAACACTTAATACATATTTGATGAGCAAATTCTGAAAAAGGATTTCTTTATATGATCTGCAGATATATAATATATGTGCTAAGGAAAAAGCGGATCAGCCCCAATATTTTGTAGAAACTTAACCCTTTACTCATTAGATACTCATTTTTACATATTTTATTCTTTACTTCACCAAAAAAAAAAGAGTTCAAATCTATACAGTCATGAATATGTATCATTCGAAATATTTTCTATTTTCTACCAGATAATGGCTTAAAGTAGGCTGAAAGTAAAGCAGAATGTGCCTGAGGGCACATTCTGCTTTACTTTCAACCTGCCTAAGTAGTTACCTGTCTTCAAAACTACAAACTGAAAGCAGGCTATGAAGTAAAGGGTTATGACTCCAAATTATTTTCAAAGGTCTTCAATGCTGATTCCCCACATTTCTATTACTCTTTCATTACATACAGTAATAACTGTGCACAGCTGCCCCTCAAAATAGATAAATTTGCTGTCTTATGTAAAGGCTGAGTCTTAATGCAAAACAAAAATAACACAGGAAGCAGCCTTAATGCTCCTAAAGGAACTTCCTGCATTATGTTCTGCATTAAATGGCAAATATGTTTGACAGTTCTTTGTTTTTTCTTATTACTGCTAAATGCAGAATAATCTTGAGTCATCCACAAAGCTCCTATTGGAGCTTTCTATATTACTCTATTTCTGTGTTAAGCCTCAGAGCTTTCTACATCTCTTTACGCATGCATAAAGGTTAAAACTTTACATAGTACAACAAATTTATCTATTTTTAACATCTATTGTACATAGTTTGCCGATATGTTTCACCCCTCTCCTGCTGAATTTTCATATACAACTCCACCCACTATGAATAATCTACAATCCAAATGATTTCATTGGCTAGTTTAATACCTAAACATTTTCCCAAGCAAAATAGAATCTTATTACATGTACAACAGAAAAGGGAAAGAATGCAGACTCATACCAAACATATCCTATAAGAAAACAGTGCAGACCCTGATCAGACAGCTCCTTCAGGAACTGTCTGATCTGGGTCTACACTGTTTTAACAAAAATAATGTCAACATACCCTCATAGCAGGAGAAGGGTTTATTTCCTAACACATTCACCCCTGAAACTTTAAATGGACAGTTCCAATTTCAAAATATGTCTCGTCTGTTTTTGACTATTTAGGGTTGATTTAACAATAATTTTCAAAACGACAAACAGTGTAGACCCTGATCAGAGGGCTCCTAAAGGAGCCCTCTGATCAGGGTCTACACTGTTTGCATGGGACAAGTGTAATCATCACATGTACACTGTTTGTAAATGACAAGTAATAAGTATACTCGTCGCTAGGGTTGAATGTGTTAACACTATACTGACATGATCTCTAGAAGTAGTGGATGACGTTTGATGGTTGGCCATTCTATGACCATGTTTTCTGAGATACTAATATGCCACTCTGTCAAGTCTCTCAGGCTAACGAGAGCGCTCATGATCTGTGAGAATCTACGACCACTGTTCACTAACGACTCCAAGCATGAGATCAAATTGAGCTGAATCTGATCCACTTTCTCTGGCTCCTGTAAGGCGCTTCTGTCTGTAAACGAAAATAAATAATCATAGTCAAACTTGCTTTAAAATTGTCTTAAGATGCTACATCATTCTGTCCTTAACAAAAATTACGGGATTTATGAGATTCACTTGGCTTTGTTTCTCTAATCAGGCTAGACATTTAGATTTAATACATCTGTGTTGAAAGTTTAGTTAGTATGGAACTTATATTTTGTGAGCAAAACAAATTTAAAACAAAAGCTGAATTAACCCATTTGATGTTAACTCTTTAATAACACTTTAGTTTTTTATCAACACTAAATTTCTTCTGCAAGACAAGACCAGGCCTCAAGGTTAGAAAGTCTTTGAAATATCTTTATCAATAATCTTATTGGTCAGATTTGAGCTTTTGCTCAGCAAATGCTCAAAAATCTAAAATATGAATGCATGATAAAGATCTCTGACTCAACACAATTTTTCATTACAATTATCATTATCATTTAAAGCAAATGTAGCTGTGTTGTGTACCCTTGTCCTTAACAGGCCCTCTGAATTGGGTTTGAATTCTTTTTCCTTTTGCAACTTATTGTAAATAAACAACACTAAATACATTCAAACTTCGATATCTCAAACTCAGCTAAGTCGAACATACCAGTATTTCAAAGTTAAACGTGGCTGAGCCACGTTTTAACTTTGAAATAAGGGTAAGTTTGACATAACCAAGCATGAACGAATGAAGTTCATGTGGTGACATATTGGATAGTTTGAGTTAGGCGAGTTCGAGATATTGAAGTTTGACTGTAGTTGAAAAGGGACTAGACATAATTGGAAACTGAAACTGTCCCATTGAGGTTTCGGAGGTGAAGAGGTAATACAGTTCAACACAATAAGCAGGGCTCCAGATAAGGGGGAGTAAACTGAACAAATTCATTGTTTTCTCACTTATTTCAGCGTGAAATCCTATGGTGTTACTACTAATTAGAATCGTCTCGAAGAGACGATTCTAATGAGTAGTGACACTATAGGGTTTAAGGCAGAAATAAAGATTTTAGTTTTTGAAATACTCTCCTTATCTGGAGCCCTGAATAAGCACTGATTTATTACAGTGCTCCCTGCCTATAAGACTGCCCTTCCAACAATGATTCCCTCCTTACAACAACCCTTGTTGTTGTTCCATTATACAGGACAGTTGTATCTAAAATTTTCTTGGCTTTAATATTGTCTGCTTAAAATTGTTGTCCACTGATTTTCTCAAATTTTCATATACATGTAGGACATTTTGATAAAAAGCACATAATGACAAGTGACAAACAGCTTGAATCCAGTTCAAACGCCGCATTACACCGTGTGTTATCTGGATTCAAGCTGTTTGCAAATGTAAATCGATTTCCCTCCCTATAACGACTCCATCTGAACAACGCACATATTTTTTGTGTCCCATTGGATGTTGTTGTACCTCCAAATTGTCCTTAAAATTACTTTTTAAAAAAACTTTTCATTTAGCAGAATACAGAGATGAAGTTAAGTACCAAGAAGGATCACTCTGTATCTAAAGATGGAAATCTGCTTCTAAATGTCTCCCTTGTTACCAGTGTTTAGAAATGTATTAATGAGTGAGGTCTAAAATTCCTCTGTCACATCCATCAGTAGGATTATGTTCTGTCTATTCAAAATATGGACTTTTCTGTTGTGGTAAATGGAATCAAATATTTAACTCTTTGCATGCTACAGTGGAGAAACCATTATTTTTTCCCAATAAACGTGTTTAGGCTAAAACTATTATTTCAATTGAAAACAGTTTGGAGCCATATCAGGCTCCACACTGTTTGCCACTCAGATTAAATTTAATAGCCAGGATTGTCAATAAGTTGTCATTTTACCAGTTATAGTGCAATGCGTTTGCGTTTAAACGGGAAAGAATAACGTTTTCTTCTCTGTAGCAGTGGATGTGTTCCACAGTCATTACCTAAATGCAAACAGTTTGAATTAAAATCCTGTTTTGAAAAGAAATTGAGAAAATTCTTTTTTAGAACAATAGAAGACGACATTTGTTGCAGATGAACAAACAATTACCCAGCATACAAAGCATTAAGTTATGTAGCTTTAATCAAGGGATCAAAATAGTTCCACTTCATATGGTTATGAATATGTACAATTTGAAATATTTTCTAAATTCTAGCAGATGGTAGCTTAAAGCAGGCTGAAAGTAAAGCAGAATGCACCTTAAGGTGCATTCTGCTTTACTTTCAACCTGCTTTGTTAAGTGGTCATCTGTCTTTAAAACTAGAAACAGGCAATGGGGTAATGGGTTAAGCAACTATAGGATATTCTTACCTGAGAATGTTAGTACCACACATTTGATTAATGCTGTTTCCTCATGGGAGAGATGAATTCCTTGCAGTGATTTTGAAAATGCAAACATGGCTTTCACAAAGTCACAGTCAATGACGTCACACAGCTCTTCCATGTGGTATGAGTTCCCTCTAGGCCCCGACACTACCTTTAACTCACAGTTGAAGAACTTGTGGGCACCCACCATCCACACCTCAAACCTCGATACTGCAAAAACATTATACTTTAAATATTTTCCCCCATACAAGCATCTTTTAGTGCATTCAGTATATTCCTCCCAAAAAGAAAAAAAATCCAATTTATACAGCCAAAAAAAAAAGAACTTTTTTCTATATTCTAGCAAAAGTAGCTTAAAGCAGGCTCAAAGTAAATCAGAATGCTTTCAACTTGATTAAAGTGGTCACTTGCCTTCAAAACTAGAAAAAGAATTAATCCATTTCTTCGTAGATATGCCTTTTTATGCATTTAATCCATTCCTCGTTTGCAAAACATAGTTCCACATTAAACAATAATTAATATGCAATGTAAGAATGTGCATTACAAGTAGGGGGCATGGAAAAAAGTACAGAAAAACCTCTTTATTATGAACACTTAACCCTTTACCTGATAGCCTAGTTATAATATTGAAGATAGGTGACTACTTAAAGCAGGTTGAAAGTAAAGCAGAATGCGCCCTAAGGCGCATTCTGCTTTACTTTCAGCCTGCTTTAAGCTATTACCAGCTAGAATAAGGAAAGTATTAAATATGACACATATTCAGTACGGTTTATATTGGAACTATTTTCTTCAGCGGATGAATAAAATGCTTGTGCTAAAAGTCGCTTCTATCAGGGAAAGGGTTAAATAAGGCTAAATAAAATCATACGAAAGACAGGTTGCTGCTTAAAGCAAAGTGAAAGTAAAACAGAACACTCCTATAGTTTTACGTTTGCATTGCTTTAGGCAACCACCTGTGTTAACCAGGAAATAATTAACTTAACACAGAGGTTATTAATATACATGTAGAGGTTTTACTGTAAAATCAAACCTTACATTTAACTAGCGCTGCTTGGTCGTTCAATGTCAGGTCACAGAACCCAGGAATGGCTTTAGCAAACTTGACAAACACCGTGATCACTAGCTCCAGATGTTTAGTGAGGAACTGTATGGTGCTGGAGCGATCTCCTATATGCATGCTTTGCTTCACAGGAGAGTCTGCCACCTCCCTTGCTGGCTCCGGTACTGCACCCAGCATTGTCTTCTTCTTCAAATACTGCTTCTAGAAACAGAAACACACTTTGTACCAATTACTAAATTTTGGTCTTGTTTCTATATACTCAACACATTCACTCCTGAGCTATTAATGGACAGTTCCATTTCCAATAAAGTCTAGTCCGTTCTTCCTTATTTAGAGTTGCTTACCGAAATAAATTGCAAAATGACAAATAGTTAGGATCCTGATCATGGGTACCTTAAGAAGCCCTCTAATCAGGGTCTTAACTACACAGTAATTGCATAGGACAAGACTTTAAACACTCCTCACATGTGCACTTCAAATGAAACTCATATTTGATATATGATCCTAGTTTGAAGTATAAAAGTTTCACTGTATGTACAACAGGTGCTACATGTACAATTGTTTATATATCAGTGACGAGGTCAGTAAAGAAATCGATGGCCATCAATTACAAGTGAAAAAAAGGCAATTCTTTTGTTCAACCGCAAACGCATTGCAATTAAATATAGAAAATGACAACATTTTGACAATTCATACTACCAGTTTAAATCTTAGTGGCAAACAGTTTGGAGCCTGATCAGACGCCGGGCAACTGTTTGCAATATAAATAATAGTTTAAGGGTAAGCTGGGTTATTTGGAAAGAAAACATTTTCTCTACTTTACTCTGCATGCTGC
Source organism: Gari tellinella (assembly GCA_922989275.2). NCBI lineage: Eukaryota > Metazoa > Mollusca > Bivalvia > Cardiida > Psammobiidae > Gari > Gari tellinella. Next base: position 79,719,411 of record OV277867.1, on the reverse strand, counting down.
ACACAGGGCACAAACTGCTAACCTAAACAGCAAACAATGGAACTCCCTACAGCTGCACACAGGGCACAAACTGCTAACCTAAACAGCAAACAATGGAACTCCCTACAGTTGCACACAGTTTGCATACTGATACTATTTATGATAAGCTGTAAACTTCTGAGCTTGTACCAGATCTGAGTCTTCATTATAATCAACTGAAAAGATTTCTCTTTTCTTAACTCTTTCCTCCCTGAAACTTTAAATGGACAATGCCAGTTTCTATTTTAGACTAGTCTATTTCTGACTTTTAAGGGTTGTTTTTGTCAATGTTTTGCATTGTGACAAACAGTGAAGACCCTGATCAGAGGGCTCCTTTCGGAGCCCTCTGATCTGGGTCTTCACTGTTTGCATAGGACATGTGTACTATTTACATGTACACTGTTTGAAAAGCACGCCTATATGCGGGACTAGGGCTCAAAGGGTTAAACCATTACCCAATAGCCTGTTTCTAGTATTGAAGATAATTAACCACTTAAAGTAGGTTGGAAGTAAAGCAGAATGCGCCTTATGGCGCATTCTGCTTTACTTTCAGCCTGCTTTAACCTTTTCACTCTAAATGATGCCATAAAGACCGTTTGGAAACAGTTTGTCTAATGCGGCGTCTGATCAGGACCCAAACTGTTTGACACTCTTATAGATATTTAGTTGGCTATTAAAATACAATTACAAATACTAGACAGCATTTATCTGCATGGGCTACTATTAGCCAAGACTTATTATCACCTTGATTTATACAAACAATTTTCCAACAACAATCATTGGAAGCCATAGAATAAATCAATTGCAATATCATGTACCATTAAGTTGGTTACCATGACACTAATACTGCTTTCTTGCTATAATGCTATAAATACAGTGGAGAAGAGGTTATTCTTTACCAATAAACTTGTTTGTGCTTTATAACCAATTATTCCATTGCAAACTGGAAACCTCATGTCTGACCAGGCTCCAAGTTGTTTGTCAGTGTGATAAGAATAAACAGGTTTCATTCTCAAACCAAGCGTTCCAGATAAGAGGGAGTAAATGAACAAATCCAACATTTTCTCACTCATTTTAGTACCATAACCTACAGTGTTACTACTCATTAGAATTGTCTCGAAGAGACAATATTATTCTAATGAGTAGTGACATCATAGGGTTTATTGCAGAAATAAAATGTTTAGTTTTTATAATACTCCCCTTATCTGAAACCCTGCAAACCACTTCATTTTCTACATGTTAATGCACTGCATTATTTGATGAGTAGTAGGATTTTACTGTATACACTTCATAACCCAATACCTTGTAAATATGCCTTTTTATACTTTTAATTTGATCCTACATTCAAGAAAATAGCTCCACTTTATACAGTCATAACTATACCATAAGAAGTTCTCTTTATCCTAGGAGATTGTAGCTGAACACAGGTTGAAATTAAAGCAGAAAGTACCTACTTTAAGTGGTCACCTATATTTAACCTGCTTTAAGTGGTCACCTTTCATCAATACTAGAAACAAGCTATAGGATGATTTAATTAACACATTACCCCACAGCCTGTTTCTAATTTTGAAGATATGTGACTACTTAAAGCAAGTTGAAAGTAAAGCAGAAGGCGCCTTAAGGCACATTCTGTTTAACTTTCAGCCGGCTTTAAGCTACAATTTGCTAGGCTATAGAAACTATTTCTTATGGTACATATTCATGACTGTATAAAGTGGTACTTTTTTCTGCTATGTGGGAATAAATTCAAGGGGTAAACAGAGGTTATTATGGGGTACAGGGCTCCCTCCCTCTAATGGCTCTCTCAACAACAATTCTCTCCTTACAAGTCTATCACTGCTGCAATATCATCTGCTTTTTTTTGCTTAAAAATGTTGTCTGCAGTTTTTTTCTTGAAAGTTACATAATTATAGGCCATTGTAATAAATATTAATAGAGAGTGATAAACAGTTCGAATCCAGATAAGACACTGCAGTACACAGCATCTGATCTGGATTCAAACTGTTTGCACTCTAATAGTATTAATTTTCCCCTCCCTACAACAACGCCCTCCAAACAAAACACACAATCTTTGTCTCCCACTGGGTGTTGTTGTAGAGAGGGAGCACTGTAATGTGTTAACCCATTACCCCATAGACTGTTTCTAGTTTTAAAGAAAGGTGTAAACTTAAAGCAGGTTGAAAGTAAAGCAGAATGCGCCCTAAGGCTTTACTTTCAGCCTGCTTTAAGCTAGAATGTACTTGGACATATATAATAATTCTTATAGCACATATGACTGTAAAAAGTGAAACTATTTCATACAGTGGAGGAAGAAATTAAAGGCGTAAAAAGGCATATTAATGGGGTAATGGGTTAAATGACTAACTGCACATAGTCGGAAATAAAGATGATCCTACCACATAATCTCTCATGTTAGCCTGCAGTACCCCTGCTTCCTGAATCTTGTGCCAGAAAGGAAACAGCATCTTATGGGCGGTGTAAATCTTGTCCAGTAACTTTTCATGCTCTGGACTCAGCATAGTAGGGCTTCTTGGTGGTGAGGAGCTATCAGACTCACGTCTCGACTTAGTTGTACTCACGGGAATGAAGTCTCCACTCAGCTGTTTTACCTCGACAATGTCTTTAGTCCTCTTTTCATGTGTGTATCGCCCGGTCTTAATGGCTGTGATAAAAATAATACCAGGTTCAGATAAATAGAGTATTCTAAAACTTATTGTTTATTTCTGCATTAAACCCTATGGTGTCACTACTCATTAGAATCGTCTCGAAGAGACAATTCTAATGAGCAGTAGCACTATAGGATGTGATGCTAAAATGAGTGAGAAAATGGTTGATTTGTTCAGTTTACCCCCTTTTATCTGGAGCCCTGATAATACAGCCATAAAATGAGATACAGGATGTCAACAGAATAATATGTCTCTCTGTGACAAAAAAGCTAGTGAAAGCAAGACACTGTATTGCAATGAGACAGTTAACGAAATGAAAACTTAACATTAGAGTTAAATTGAAACCATGATGGCACAGCCCTTGTTACCAATAAATATGTTAAACCTTAAGATCTCAAAGATCTAGACTATACATATTGGACATTTTGAAAGTAGAAACATAAAGAAGAATGACAAAGAGTTTGAACCCAGATCAGACGCTGCATTATGCAGTGACTGATCTATGTTCACACTGTTTGCTAATGCAGGGCTCCCGATAAGAGGGAGTAAACTGCACAATTCCAACATTTTCTCACTTATTTTAGCATCAAATCCTATGGAGTTACTACTCATTAGAATCGTCTCTTCGAGGCGATTCTAATAAGTAGTGACACCATAGGGTTTAAAGCAGAAATAAAGATTTTAGTTTTTGAAATACCCCCCTTATCTGGAGCCCTGCTAATTTTATCATGTCATGCTCAGCACTATAAGGGTATTGCTTTTCTCTCTCTATAACAACTCTCTCAAAACAACACACACAATTTTTGTCTTCCATTGGGTGTTATTGTTGAAGGGGTCTGCTCAGCACTGTATAAATGAAACATTTTCTTGAATAAAATCCTTACCATTCTTTGACATCCCTATTGAAAGGCACTTGTTGTATCGACATAGTGGACAGTTATTTCTCCGGCCCTTCTGTATGACACAGTTGTTGCTACCACAGCATTTATACTCGATGGTGTCTTTCTTCAAACTTCTACGAAAGAAACCCTATAAAGAAAGGCAAAGGTATTACTAATTGTCCATATGTCTGAAAGTTACGTTTCACACATTTCACTTTATGGAAAGATGTAGGGAAACCATTAACAATGCTTAAAATTCGTTAGAGCCATGATAACTCAAATTTGCTTTTAAAAACTTATACAAGGTTCTACAATTGAATTTCAATAACTCCCCAACTCACTCAAGCAAAGCATACATACCCATATCTCCAAATTAAAATATGGCTTTTTAGCCATATTTGAACTGTGAGATACTAAAATATTTCGAATAAGACAATTCTCATTTTGAAGGTTAATAACCAGATATAGAATTTTTTTTTTTTCTCAATCTTAAGAAAAAAACCTTAAATCTGAGGTATTGTGTGTAGGGCTGATGCATTTTATAATTAAGTTCCCTATTATATTATTTTATTTCAGAAACTCTCAAAAGAAGACTTATAAGTGGTGCTTAATGGAAGTAAAACAGAAAAGACTCTTTTAAGAGCTTTTACATTTCCTCATTGTTAAACTTATAAAACAGTAGAACACCAAAATTGATCATCATTACAGTGGAGAAGACAGTATTCTTTCCCAATTAATAAACAGGTCTATGCTAAAATGTTTATTTCCATTCAAAAAGTTTGGAGTCAGATCCACTTACCATGGTAATTTTTTTCTATTTGGGAGAATACACTTATTTTCATACAAGTCATGTTACTAGAACAATTTGTTTTTGAAAACAGTGTAAAGCTAGCCAATTTAAAACTTAGAAATTTGGGTATATTTGACTTAAGCCAGATCAGTTTATTGAAATGAAACATATGAAATACCTGTAAGGTCTATTTAAACGGTTTTGAAGTATCTTTAACTCTTTCCTCCCTGAAACTTTAAATGGACAATTCCAGTTTCCATTTTAGTCTAGTCCATTTCTGACTTTTAAGGGTTGTTTTTGTCAACGTTTGGCATTGTGACAAACAGTGAAGACCCTGATCAGAGGGCTCCTTTCGGAGCCCTCTGATCAGGGTCTTCACTGTTTGCATAGGACAAGTGTACTATTCACATGTACACTGTTTGAAAAGCACGCCTATATGCGGGACTAGGGTTCAAAGAGTTAATCGACTATCTTTTTATGTTTTTTGCCATGCCCTTTAAAATTAAAGACCAATGTTGATGGAGAAAAATGAATGGGTAAATTTATAACTTACCTTGCAAGCTTCACATGTATTTGCTCCATAATGAAATCCTGAGGCTTTGTCACCACAAACACGGCATGGAGGCAGAATATGATTGGACTTAACATGAGTTTTCTCCCTTTGCTGAAATTCAGCTCCTTGTATGGCATACTCCGACAGAGAAGATCCACAGCTGTCAGAGTAACTTGACACTTGCGTCAGATCATACGAATCATTGAGAGTTTCTGAAGGAGTCTGTTGGAATGGTAAAAGTGTAAATGTGGTGTCTGGGCTTCGTTGACTGTCATTAGAATTGATAAAATCCTGATCAGACGATGCGGAATAACACTGGAACAGTTCTTGCTGGCTGGATCTCATATCTTTATATTTACACAAAAAATGCTGATGCTTCAGGACTGGTGATTGAAACTCATGCTCCATATCTTCAGACTTAAACTTCTTTCCTATTCGAACATGGTCCATCTCATTCTCTTGTAGTAAATCACTTTCCACACTACCGGAGAGAAAACGTTTTCTTATCGATGACAGAACTTCTGCTGTGATAAGCAAGTCTGAGGGCTCTTCTTTACATTTGGAGAAAACATTTTCTACATTGTCATAGGGGTCATTTTCAAATGTGAAATCCGACAAAGGACTAGAGGAATCAGTTGTAAAGGATCCATCTGGAGTGACCAGGGGACGTGAAAGTGTAACCGGGTTGTCTTGCATCTTTGAATCTTTTCTGATCTTCTTCAAGAAGTTAATATGTCTGGCTGTTCACTGATTGGAATGTTTCAAGCAAAGTCCATTGTTCTTTCTAGATTACAATTAATCTGTTTCACTGAAAAGAGAAAATAAAAGTTAATCAACCAAGTTTAGCTTATACAAAGAGAAGACCTTACTCTTTCTAAATAAATGCTTTATGCTAAAACTAATATTTCAGGTGAAAACAGTTTTGGAGCCAGATCAGACACTGGGTAAACCCTGCATCTGATCAGGCCCAAATCTGCTCGACACTGAAATTAAAAACAATCTTTTAAAACTGCAAACAATTTTTCATTTTCTACATTTTAGTGATTTGCGTTTGTTTTAGAATGTTTTTAAACAGGAAAGAATAACATCTTCTCAACATTACAGTAAACAAGTTTGTTTCCCTTACAACAATACTAAATGCAAATGCAAAACGATATCATAAAATGCAGATAATCATCACTTTTTTTTTTTTTTAAATCCTTTTTTTTAACAGTTTTTATCTGAATAGCAAATAGTTTGAAGTCTGAATAAAAGCCCAGTTACCCAGCATCTGATCCTACTGTAAAAAGGTTTGTAATGGAAATAACATTTTTAGCATAAACATGTATACTGGGAAACAATGAATTGTTTACTACATTGTAAACTATAGTGACTCAGCCGCCCTATCTTGCGAACAACATCCACAGCTGATCTTCAACTACAGTAAAACCTCGATATTATGACCACTAAATTGGTTTAACTATGGGGTAATAACAACAGGTGACAGCTTAAAGCAAGATGACAGTAAAACAGAAAGCTCCTTTAGGAGCTTTCTGTTTTACTGTCATCTTGCTTTAAGCTAGGAACTATCTAGTTATAACTGTCCTTTGCTTTAAGGTAAGGGCGTTCTGTTTTACCGAGACCTCGCTTTAAGCTATCCCCTCTATTTTATTCAATCAAATTATCCTAAAATGTTTAGGTCATTGTGCTAGAGAGGTTATACTGTTATTTGAAGGTTTTGTATTGTGGCCACATTGTGGAGTTCTTGGAGTGGATCAAGTGTGAGGGATTGGCAGCCACTTTACGCACAATGATCAATCTATGACTTGAGTTACAGGTACTCCCAAGTGCTTTGTGATGCAACTTACTGCACATACTGTTGGGTCTTTTCTGTCTGTGACACAGAAGTCAAAGCTTTGATAAACTATAACAGCTAGAGAGTTTACCCAAGTGTTGCAATTAACCCACCACCCTATAAATACGACTTTTTACCTCTTTCATTTATTCCTCGACTGAAGAAAATAATTCCAGTTTCGACAATCAAGAATATGTATGATAAGAAATATTTTCTATATTCAAGCAGATGGTAGCTTAAAGCAGGCTGAAAGTAAAGTAGAATGGGCCTTAAGGCGCATTCTGCTTAATGCTTTCAACATGCTTTCAGTAAACACTTGTCTCCAAAACTTGACACAGGCTATGGGATAATTGGTTAACTGACCTAGTTAACAATATCTTTGCAGACGATCAGTAATATAAGTTCTACAAATTGTCAAGAATTTTAACAAGAGCACCGCATGAGGGTGCCAAGGCTCGTCTGTTTTTGAAGATAATTGTAAAATAAAGAACATTTAGGCCAAAGGGCAAGGTCAATTGGTTATACATTTTGGTTGTCTGGATAGGACTTGTTGTCACTATAAACATGAAGTTTATAGATGATAAATTTGTGAAGCCATGGCCAACGTTAAGATTTCAGACAAAGACAATGACTAATTACTATGACAAAGACGGGAACACCAGAGTGACGACAAAATTTTGTTTTTTCTCTAAAAAAAAACCAACTGCCATTTACTCTAGCTGTTATTGCTTTGCTTTTAGTTTGGTTTAACCTATTACCCCATACACATGTCTTTTTATCGCCTTCAATCTCCTCCACTGAAGAAAATAGTTCCATATTATACAGTAATGAGTAAGCAATATTATTAAGACATATTACCTATATCCTAGAAGATGGTAGCTTAAAGCAGGTTAATGTAAAGATGAATGCACCTTTTTAAGTGGTCATCTGTTTTTTAAACTACATGTATAGAAACAGGTTATGGAGTAATGTGTTAAATGCATGGGAATGCAGAGCAATTTTCCTTCTCTATTGTAAGAGTAAATATGTGTCATTTGCTATGACGTACACAGAGATAACAACTTGATTTATCCAGCATCTAGCTCTATGTATAAAATGTTTCAGTTTTGGGTCATCAGACTATTCATTATCGCAGGTTTCCTCCAATTTAAAGCTTTGCATGCAAGGAGTGTCCGAAAAGTGATTTCCTTTGCAAACAGTTTGGATCCAGATGAGCCGCTGCCTTACGCTTACCCTGTGTTTAAAAGAAACTTTAAAAGTTTAAATATTAGAATAGGAGCAGACGACAATTATATTGTAGCAGCAAAAAAAAAAAGGGGTTCCTTGCAACATTGTTTGTCATTTTGGAATATATTACAAAAATTTACCCTAAACTAGACAAAATTGAAACTTCAATGTACATTTGAGGTTACAGGGAGGAAAGGCTTAATGCAAATGAGCCATGGGAAGAGCTAGGTTCTTTAAACCAAACACTACATCGTAAGTAATATTAATGCTTCAATATTTAACTCTTTGCATGCTATAGCGGCAGATATACCTGCCAAAGTGAAAACGTCTGCAAACAGATTGGATCTAGATGAGACGCCAGGTAACGCAGCGTGTCATCTGGATCCAAACTGTTTGCTAATCTGACACTGAATTTAAAAGAAATTTTGAAAATTCTAATTTAAGAATAAAAGCAGATGACAAATTGTTGCAGAGGAAAAAATTACCTAGAGTTTATTGTCTGTCAACACAATCTGTGTTTATATAGCTTGATCCCTCCATGCCAAACTAGCTCAGTCCTAAACTGGCATTTGCAAAAGATTATTGAATCTAGATCAAATGCAAAGTAAACATGGTATCTAACAGGGCTACCATAAGCTGATCAGTTCTATTTTTCAAGCAGACCAAAGTTTAATGAAAACTACAGAGAAATGGCAGTCCTGAACTAACTTCGGGTATCTAAAATTATAAGTACCACAGGTTTGGGTTTATCTGAAATTAAATTTGGTTCTAAATGGTCACCACCTGGTGTTGATATACAGTGGAGAAAAACAATTATTCTTTCCCAATAAACGTGTTTACCCTTAAACTATTATTTCCCATTCAAACCGTTTGAAGCAAGATCAGACGCCAGGTTACCCGGCGTCTAATCAGGCTTCAAACAGTTTGCCTTCAAGATAATAGTTGTTATTTTGATTTTATATCCAAATAACAACATTTATTTTTGCAAAGGTGAATGCGTGCCTAAGTGTCTTAACTGGTCAGTTCGTACTTCGGATTGCCTCGTAGATGTATCCAGGGACGCCCTGTTATAAGTTATCATGCGGAATACTTCCGGTCAGTCCTCATATAAAAGGCTCAAGCACATGGTCAACTGCCTCACATTGACCAAACGCTGTACGGTAAACAGTTGTTAACCCTCCCTTCCTCCCTTTTTGGGGGGCAATATACCTACTAGGCAAAATATTTCTATAGCTACTACTACTACTACTATGCTAACTGTCGCGAAGCGACAATGTCTGTTTTTCATCCTTTTATTTCACCGCTGTTCTCCATTTATTTCTCTGTCGTGACAGTTTAGCCCAGGAATGCAGCTTGATTTTTCTCTGTGTCAAGTTTCTCTTGATGGTATCCTAAATTATACCGTAGACGAGGTCTACCCCTCTTCCTTTGACCAACTGGCAGCACTGAGAACAAGATCTGTTTTGGAAGCCTGTCTTGTGACATCCTCATAAGATGTCCAGTCCATCGAAGATTCTTTCTGATCAGGAGGTCTTCCATGGGTGGCAGTCCTGTTCTATACAGTATTTCCTTGTTTGTCTTCTTGTCCTTCCAGAATACCCCAAGAATAAATCGAAGATGCCGCATCATAAAGGCATGCAACTTCTTCACATGGAGTCTGTACATTGTCCAGGATTCCGCTCCATACAAGAGGGTGCTTATCACTACTGCTCTGTAGATCTTGCCTTTCACCTTCATTGACACATGGTGATTGTTCCAGAGTCTCTGACGCAGCCTGCCAAATGATGTACTAGCCTTTGCCATTCTTTTCTGAATCTCGACATCAATGCGTCCATCTTTTGCAACTGTGCTTCCAAGGTAGGTGAATTCTGGGACAGAGTTAAGTTTATTTCCATCTGCCATAATGTCTACTTCTTGGGCATTTGAGGAGTCTGGTTGGTACATTTTTGTACATCACTTCAGTTTTTTTAATGTTAATCTTTAGACCAAACTTCTTTGATGCATCAGAGAAAGCATTCATGATTCGCTGAATCTCTTCTGGCAAGTGGGCAAGTAGTGCACTGTCTTCTGCGAACAGCAGTTCCCTAATCAGCACCTGGGAACACTTGGGTTTTGCTTTGAAGTGTGCTACATTGAAGAGGTCAGCATCTTGTCTGGACTGAATATAGACACCATCCTCCAAGTGTTGGAAAGCCTCTTCCAGCATTGCTGATAGGAATATGGAAAAGAGTGTCGGGGCTAGTACACAACCTTGCTTGACACCATTGGTAACATTAAACGCCTCTGAGGTTTGTCCTTCATCGCTGACGTCTGCCTTCATCCCTGTGTGAAGCGATTCAACCATTGATGTGAACTTCTCTGGACATCCATACTTCCTCAGTAGCTTCCACAATCCTTTTCTTCCCACTGTATCAAAAGCCTTTGTGAAATCGACAAATACCATGTACAGTGGCTGGTCCTGTTCTATACACTTTTCTTGTAGCTGTCTGAGACTAAAGATCATGTCTATAGTGCTCCTGTTGGGTCGGATTCCACACTGAGACTCAGGAACTACGTTTGGGGTGATGTGTTTGGAGAGTCTGTCAAGTAGGATCCTTGCAAAAATCTTGCCTGCAATGGACAGAAGAGAGATTCCTCTGTAGTTCCCACAATCTGTTCTGTCACCCTTCTTGAAGATGGTCACAATGGTGGCATCTTTCCATGCTTGTGGAATTGAGCCTTCATCCCATGCCTTGCATATCAGTTGGTGTAGCTCGGCAAGTAAGTTGGTACCTCCATGCTTCCATACTTCAGCAGGAATTCCATCTCCCCCTGGAGCCTTGCCATCCTTTAGGCCCGCTATTGCTTTTGTCATTTCCTCCATACATGGGGTCTCATCGAGACAAGTGTTGAATGCGCGCTGTTTTATGTTGGCAAGGGCTTCGGGTTCGATTTCTCCTTGGACAAATAGAAGCTTCTGGAAGTGCTCACTCCATCTTTCTAGAACTCTCTTGCTGTCTGAGAATATCTCCTGCCCATCTGCTGATTTCAGTTGTACCGGTCCTTTTTTCTGGGGTCCCAAAACTTCCTTGAGTCCACTGTAGAAGCCTTTCATGTCATTCCTGTCTGAAGCTCTCTGTAGCTCTTCTGCTTTTCTGTCCCACCAAGCCGTCTTTAGGGAACGGGTGTGCTGCTGGAGTAGCCTGCAGACATCTTTGTATGCTGCAATGGTTGATCTGGTACCCCTTGTCTGAAGGACTTTCTGATGGGCTCGGTCTCTCTTATCCAGCAGTTGACTTAATTCCTTGTCATCAGGATCGAACCAGTCTTGGTGTCTTCTGTCGGGCTTGCCAAGAGAAGTTTTGGCCGTGTTGTATACAACTTGTTGCAGAGCTGCCCATTTGTGGTCCACTGAAGATCTTTCCTCTACGTCAAGTTTGTCGAGGGCATCATCAATATCTCTTGCTAGGCTCTCTCTATGATCAATGGTTTTCAGCTTCGCAGTGTTGAGCTTGGAAGGCTTCTTGGAACCTTGCTTGTTGTATTTCTGTCGTAGGCAAAATGTCAACTTTGATCTCAGCATCTGGTGATCAGTCCAGCAGTTGGCCCCACGCATGACTCGGGTGCTGCAGAAATCCATCTTATCCCTGCATCTTGTTATGATGAAGTCTATCATGTGCCAATGCTTGGAGCGGGATGCAACAATGTAGTCTTTCTTTCGTCCTTCTGCTTGAACATTGTGTTTGTCACTGTCAGTTCAAATTCACCGCACAGTGCAAGTAGAAGCTCTCCATTTGAATTGCACTTCCCTATTCCGTATTTACCTAAGACCAATGGCCATCTGGCAGAGTCGCTTCCTATTCTGGCGTTGAAATCTCCCATCAGTACAAGCTTGTCGGTGTGAGGAATTTGTCTGAGAGTATGTTCCAGTTGGTGGTAGAAAGCTTCCTTATTTTCATCTGGATTGGTCAGCGTTTGAGCGTACACACTGATGAATGTAGCAAAGTTATCTTTTGCCAGTGGGAGCCGCACTAGTCTATAGCTAAGTGGATAGTTTCCACATAATATCTGCTTGTACTTAGAAATGCAGCTTTGCTGGGTTTTGTGTTATTATCTTCAGATACTCAAGCGACTTGGCATCATGGAGACAGGTGTTGGAACAAATGTACAGCATCTGACATACAGTATAACCGACAAGCGCCCATGAGTGCGGAGACCTGACACTACTTGCCAAGAGCTATTGTTGTGACATTGTAATTGGTCATCATTCAAGTGCGGGTGCCTGCGAAAGTTTAATCTCTGGTATTATGTAGGCACATAACTTTCAACTGTTTTCCATGGTTCAACGCTCAGGCCAAACTCTAACCATTCCATGATCGTGACATTGCGTTTAGACATCATCCTAGTGTGCGCCTGTGAAATTTCCATCTCGTGTATTAGGAACTATGTCAAAGTTTGAAGCTGTCAGCAGCGGTCAAGAGCTACAACCAACCGTATCTAGAAGTTGTCTATATTACAGAAACAGAAAGACTTGCGAACTACGTTAGAAGTGCACAATATTTCGCCAACGGAATAACTCAATTGTGAAGTGTTATTTGCTATTTATTGTCTATGCTTAGCAGCTCCTATGCAATACATCCAATCATAGCCTTGAATTGGGCGTGGGCCAGCTTCCTTGGCTCTGTCTGCGCGATGAGAAGTTGTATTGCAAATTGTGAGTAAAATTAGGAGCCACATCAACTCGTCCCCCCCTATAACTCTAGCCGATAAGAGTAATAGCCGCGACAACTTGATAAACAAGAGCCCCATGGGGCATATTCGCTCACCTGAGAATAATTGGAAAAATGGAGATATTGATTTATGTCCAGGACTGACCTAGATATGCAACAGACCGGAACAATTTGAACAAAATATGTAAAGTATATTTAAAAGTGTCACCATACAGAATATAAAAGCTCTGGCCATATTAGTTTCAGAGAAGAAGATGTTTGAAAATTTCACTATATAACTCTTTGTAAAACAGTGACCCCCGGGGCGGGGCCAATTTTGACCCTAGGGGCATAATTTGAACAACCTGTAGGCGATGATATTAGCCATATATCTAAGCTCTGGCCATGGTAGTTTTAGACAAGAAGATTTTTTAAGTTTTCACTGAAAAAATCTATTTTTAGCTCCTGTGACCTAGTTATGCAACGGACCAGAACCATTTGTACAATTTCGGTATAGGACATCTAGAAGTGTCACTATGCCAAATATCAAAGCTCTGGCCATATTAGTTTTAGAGAAGAAGACGTATGAAAATTTCACTATATAACTCTATGTAAAACTGTGACCCCCGGGGCGGGGCCAATTTTGACCAAACTTGATAGAGAACCTGTAGGCGATTCTATGTGCCAAATATCTAAGCTTTGGCCCTTGTAGTTTCAGACAAGAAGATTTTTTAAGTTTTCAATTTACAATTTTGGTATAGGACATCTAGAAGTGTCACTATGCCAAATATCAAAGCTCTGGCCATATTAGTTTTAGAGAAGAAGACGTATGAAAATTTCACTATATAACTCTATGTAAAACCGTGACCCCCGGGGCGGGGCCAATTTTGACCAAACTTGATAGAGAACCTGTAGGCGATTCTATGTGCCAAATATCTAAGCTTTGGCCCTTGTAGTTTCAGACAAGAAGATTTTTTAAGTTTTCAATTTACAATTTTACAATTTCGGTATAGGACATCTAGAAGTGTCAATATGCCAAATATCAAAGCTCTGGCCATATTAGTTTTAGAGAAGAAGAGGTATGAAAATTTCACTATATAACTCTATGTAAAACCGTGACCCCCGGGGCGGGGCCAATTTTGACCCTAAGGGCATAATTTGAACAAACTTAATAGAGGACCTGTAGGCGATGATATTAACCATATATCTAAGCTTTTCACTGAAAAAATCTATTTTTAGCTCCTGTGACCTAGTTATGCAACCGACCACAACCATTTGAACAATTTTGGTAAAGGACATCTAGAAGTGTCTCCATGCCAAATATCAAAGCTCTGGCCACATTGGTTTCAGAGAAGAAGACGTTTGAAAATTTCACTATATAACTCTATGTAAAACTGTGACCCCCGGGGCGGGGCCAATTTTGACCCCTGGGGCCTACTAACTAACTACTAACTAAATCCTGAGTTTATTTTTCAACTGCTGCGGGTGTCCCTACAGGGGTAGGCAGCAGGTGGCTAGAGTTTCCCACACCTAACCTCCAGGCTTCTCTATTTTGCGGATCAATGCCGTCGAGGCTGCATGTCTTAATGTCAGCCTCGACACATTCCAACCAAGTCTTCCTCGGCCTCCCTCTCCCTCTGGATCCTGGCACTCCCATACACATCATCGAGTTGATACATGATTGAGCACGGGATACATGTCCGAAACATCTCAGACGCCTTGTGCGTAGGGCCGTTGTCACTTCCTGAATCCCCAGCATTGCATACAGTGCATCTGTAGTGATGTCGTCTTGGGACTTGACACCACAGATCCAACGGACCATGGCTCTGTCATTCCGACGTAGACGCTGCAAATCTGAGGCAGACGGTGCCCAGGTTTCACTTCCATGAAGAAGCGCAGACCGCACACAAGCATCAAAAACTCTCCCACGAGCCTTGAGGGACACATGCCTAGATGTAAGAAGAGGCAGGAGTTTCTTGAACCTTCCCCAGGCCGTACCGCATCTGGTGATGATGGCGAGCTCACATCCTCCCCCTGCACACAGTGTATCACCTAGATAGCAGAAACTTGCTTCCACACCGAGTTGAACACCATCCACGTCAACTTGGGTGACTGGTCTACCATCAATAAGGCGCGCCGTACCTCGACACCTGGGGCAAACATAGTCCGGGTCGTCAGCAATTCTGCCTTTGATGCCACAGCATTTCTTGTGTACCCACAGCAAGCATTGGGAACATTTGATGGAATTCACCCCAACTCCAGTCCGGCACACAGCACAAGGAAATGCCCCAGAGTCACCAAGAAGATCAAGCCCTGGGCCACTATATAGATACCATGAGCTTGGTCTTCTTCATGTTGACCCTCAGCCCTTTACCTTCCATACCTGCTTTCCAAGATGTCAACTTGGAAATGCACTCCTCGAGTGAGTCTGCAACCACGGCGAGATCATCAGCGTATAGAAGCTCCCAAGGGACGCCGGTACGAAACTCGCGTGAAAGTGCCTCAAGTACAATGATGAAAAGCAGAGGGCTGAGGACCGAACCCTGATGCACTCCAACTTCGACTCCAAACTCATTGCTGTACTGCCCGTTGACGCGCACTCGACTTCTGACATCAGTGTACATTCCTTGAATGACACGCACAGCCCACTCGTCAACCCCAAGACTTCGTAATGCACACCAGAGGACTTTCCTAGGCACTCTGTCAAAGGCCTTCTCAAGGTCCACAAAGGCAAGATACAGTGGCTTGTTGGCTGCAATGTACTTTTCCTGTAGCTGGCGGATGATGAAGATCGCATCAGTGGTGCCACGCCCAGGAACAAAGCCGAACAGCATAGAGGCAATGTCAACCATCCTTCGTACAAAAGTGTCCAGCACCTGCTCCAGTAACTTCATCACTTGGTCCGTTAGCTTGAGGCCACGGTAATTC
Source organism: Gari tellinella (assembly GCA_922989275.2). Classification (NCBI taxonomy): domain Eukaryota; kingdom Metazoa; phylum Mollusca; class Bivalvia; order Cardiida; family Psammobiidae; genus Gari; species Gari tellinella. Next base: position 79,703,826 of record OV277867.1, on the reverse strand, counting down.
CCACGCTCTAGAGCATCACCTTTACCCTTGTACAGGTTAAGGATGTAGCTCTCCTCCAAATCATTGGGTATTACACCACTAGTGAAGACTGCCTGTGTCAGTTGTCTCAGCAACTCAACTCCCTCCTCCCCTGCTGCTTTCAACATCTCGGCAATGATGCCCGAAGGACCTGCAGCTTTCCCATCCTTCATTTTACCGAGAGCCTCACGAATTAAATTCGGAGTAATTGGAGGGGGAGGACCCTCTGTTGGGTTGACTTCTGGAAGAAGGTCACTCTGCCACTCAAACTCAACATTAAGCAGTTTAGAGTAATGCTCCACCCATGCCTTCATCTTCTCTTCGTCACTGAGCGATAGTTCACCTTTGTCGTTCTTAACACACTTCTCTCCAACAACATCCTGATTTTGCCTGTCCATTTGCTTTGCAAGCTTGAAGATGGTTCCATCATTTGGAGAGACGTTCGCAAACCTGTCCTTTTCAGCCTCTGATTTCGCTTGCCAAACAGCATGCTTGGCAATGCGTCTAGCCTCATGGTAAATAGCTTTGGCTGTAGAAACCTCGCTGCTAGGGCCAGTCTTTAGTAGGGCTTTGTAATTCTTGAAACAGGATCGTTTTGTCCGCACCGCATCCTCAACTTTCTTGTCCCACCACCAGGTTTGGCGCTTCCACTGGTGGTTTTTGGAGAGTCCACACACCTCTGTCGCTGTTGTTAAGAGAGGTTGCTTCAGTCTCGCCCACACCTCTTCCGCAGTTCCGGTAGACAAGTCATTTGCAGAAGCAGATACTTTTTCTGCGAAGGTTGCATGGAATTCATTCGCCACAATTTGGTCCCTCAACTTCCAGGTTCGTATACGTGGGGAGAACTTGCGCTTCTTAACTGTGGGAATGCGTACATTGAAGTCGCACACTACAAGGTTGTGTTGTTGAATGCACTCCTCTGTAGGGATGACCTTCACGTTAGTAACTGCTTTTTGAAAGCACTTCTTATAGAGTATGAGGTCTATCTGTGACCTGTGGTTTCCCGAGCAGTAGGTGATAAGGTGACTCTCTCTCTTCAGGAAACAGGTGTTGCCGACAATTAGGTCGTTTGCCAGAGCAAACTCTAACACTCTCTCTCCTTCGGTATTACGAAGACCACCGTGCACCTCCTCAAAACCACATCCTTCAGCCCCCACATGACCGTTCCAGTCCCCAAGGGGTATGAGGGTCTCAGATGCTGGGATTTTGGAGACCAAACTCTGTAGCTGATCATAGAATTGGTCCTTTACAGCTTCCGGTAAGCCACACTGTGGCACGTACACAGAGATGAAAGTGAAGACCACCTTGCCAAGAACCAATCTAATGAGGATGATCCTGTCAGATACCCGCTCGACGGCAAATACCTTGTCAGTCCATTTCTCTGCAGGCAACACACCAGCTCCACCTTGGCCCTTACTGTTGCCACTCCAGAAGAACTTGTAAATGGAATCCTTTCCATGGATTTGGCGAGTCTGGTTGGCTGATGAACTGCCTGCCCATCTGTGCTCCTGCACAGCACATAGATCCACACCCCTCCTGGTGAGGGTCTCCACAACGTTGCTTCCTCTTCTTTTTAGGGTTCCCACATTCCATGTGGCGGCCCTAAACTAGGTCGGGTGCTCGCTTGATTTGCCACAAGGGCCGGACCCCGCCTCCCGCACCCGAGAGTCGGCTAAGCCCGAGATGTTACGGACAGAACTATGTCGCCTGCGGGCACCATCTAGTTGGTTACGTGTCGTTGTACTAGCCATGATTGCTGGAACAAAGGTTTTCCGGACCGCATGTCCTTGCTGACGTCCAACTCAGAATCTTTGCGGCGCCAGAGACTTCCGTCGTTCCCTCACTCGGGCAGTGCGCCTCGCCGATGTCCCGAAACATGCAGGATCCTCCGTCTAGCCGCGCTGGCCCCAGGCCAAGTAACACCGGTTCATTGGTGTCCGCCCTTGAGGCCAAAAACTTCTACCCAGATTGTAGCAGTGTGATTTTCTGTCTGGGTTTACTCCCATAGCCTTCCCCCCCCCCCCCCCAAAGGGTACCCACAAGACAGCGAAAACAGGAGCAGGAGCAGTACAGTCTACTGTTATACTGTAGCAGGACAACAAAATGCCTGGCCTGACACTGAATAATTTGAACAAACTTGATAGAGGACCTGTAGATGATGCTATGTGCCAAATATCTAAGCTCTTGCCCTTGCAGTTTTTGACAAGAAGATTTTTTAAGATTTCCTTATTTTTTCAATTTGGTTGCCATGGCAACCAGAGTTCTGCATTGTTTTTAATTCTTTGAACAAATTTGAAAGAGCTTGACCCAAGGAACATTTCTGTAAAATTTGGTTGAATTCTGTCAAGGGGTATAGGAGGAGATGTCATTTGAAGCAATTGTTAACGACGACGCACATACGCACGACGCACATACGCCGGACACAGGGCCATCCCAATAGCTCACCTTGAGCCTTTGGCTCAGGTGAGCTAACAAAACTCAATGGATGAGATCTATTTATGAGTATATATTATTTATTTTTATGCCACGCTCTTAGGAACTACACGTTCTGCTCTAGAGGATTTTTCCTCTAACTCCAACCACATGTGGTCATAGTTGTAGTGTTGAGATATAGGTGTTGCTTGCATACTCAATAATAAGGTTTAAAATCCAAGACGCCCTGCTTAGGGCAAGGCGAAATTGTTCTCTATTTTGTTTAGGGTACTGTGAACTTTTTCTCCAATGTACTAGGTAACTTGTATAAATAGATCTCATCCAATGAGTTTTGTTTATCAAGTTGTCGCGGCTATTAATAAATTACTCTTATCGGCTAGAGTTATAGGGGGGGACTAGTTGATGTGGCTCCTAATTTTACTCACAATTTGCAATAATTCAAGTTTTGGCTTCCAAAGAATCCTTTGCTAGGCGGTCACTCTAGTAGTTGGCGCATCCCTACGCGAGGTTTTTCTAAAAGACAGCACATTAGGTATCGTTTATTCCTTGTAATACTGGTATTCCCTAATATTTCAAACTGAGCTCTACCATTTTTCAATACAGGTATCGCTACGCTGTCGTTTGCTGGCAATTCTGTCACAAGTTAGTAACTTGAAATATTGTTAATTGAATCTGAACGTCTGGATTGCTGTAAGTGGCGACCATCGCTATCAAGGTCTGATTGCCAACCAATAGCTGGCTATATTACGTGATTATGGCTAATTCCAGCAGAATATCTGGGTCGCTGTAAGAAATTCTATCAATGTTTGCTTGCTTATACCTGTCTGTCCGTATTGCGTGATTGTTGATAATTGCAGCCGAATATCTGGGTCCCTGTAAATGGCAACCATATTATTGCATCCGCTTACCAATAAGTGGTCCATTTCTATTAATGTTTGCTTGCCAATAGTTGTCTGTATTTTGTGGTTATTGCAGCGGAATGTCTGGGTCGCTGTAAGTGGCCCATTTCTATTAAGGTTCGCTTGCCAATAGCTGTTGGTATTGCGTGATTATTGCGCCGGTAACATACTGTAAAATCCGGTAAGTAGGCGCATAGTTAAATTTAAGCGCATAGCTAGAATAGGCGCAGTCGACCCTTCACGATTTCTTTCCCTATAAAATAAGCGTATACATAATTTGCTTACAAAATGTCTGGCGGAAGTTGTGTACGGTCTAACTCGTGACCCGAAAGATATGCGGCGCCTTACCTGTCGATAATAACGGTGTTTTTACGCTTTACCGATGCATTGTGTAATGCATTGTGTAGTGTCCGCAGGCAATAATAGGTAGGTATATGATATGGGTAAATGTGTGAAAACTAGTAGAAAACTTGATATGACAACTTCTCACTAAAATTCGTTTATGCTTAATAACATCAGGTGAACAGGTGTAAACGTAACGCTGAGTGGTATTAGTTACTGAATGGTCCAGTCGCCAGGAAAATTAGCGAGAAAGTCATATTCTAGCGTTTTTTGATGTTATGAAAAAACAACTTGAGGTTTTACAAAATAAACATATGCACGAGAACCTAAATCAGTACCGGCTCCATTTATGTTTCGGGCAGACGTATTTTAATCACTAAGTGGGTAGGTGCAGTCTGGGAAATGAGCGGTAGGAAAACAATGACCCAGTCTACTTTCACTTTAGACTCACTTCCGGTTAAAACACGATCAAATCAACAACACGGTAAGTTTATTTTGACTTCGAAAGTAAGCGCCGTCTGTCCTTCTTTACAAGCGCATACGCTAAAATAAGCGCATAGAGGCGTCACTAATTTACAAAATAAGCGTATACGCCTATATTCCGGATTTTACAGTAGTATATTGTTAATGGAATCTGAATGTCCGGGTTGCTGTAAGTGGCGACCATTGCTATCGATGTCTGTCTGCCAATAGCCTTCTGTATCGCGTGAATTTTGTTAATTGCTATCAATGTCCGCTTGCTAACAGCACTCTGTATAACATGATTGTTGACAATTGCAGCTAAATGTCTGGGTCGCTGTAAGTGGCGTCCATCGCTACCTAAGTCCGCTTACCAATAATGGTCTGTACTGAACAAATATTGCTGATTACAACTGAATGACTGGGTTGCTGTAGGTGGCATCCATTGCTATCAACGCCTGCTTTCCAATAGCTGTCTGTATGCCGTTAAGGTTGCCGATTATAGCCGAATGTCTTAGTTGCTGTATGCGGCGAATGTTGCTAGCGGGGTCTGCTTCGCCAATGGCTAGCTGTATTGCGTGGGTATTGCTAACCACAGATGCTTTCCGTGCTACTGGCTGATGTATGTATTGCTGTGTGTTGCTGGCTATATTGCGTAAATGCCAGTCATTTGCTGTCTGCGTTACTGGCTGAGGTGAATTGCTGTCGGTTGCTTGCTATATTGTGAAAATGCCAGCCCTTGCTGTGGCTGATGTGCGGCTTGTTGCTAGCTATATTGCGTAAATTCCAGCCCTTGCGGTGGCTGATGTGCTGTTGGTTGCTAGCTATATTGTGTAAATGCCAGCCATTTGCTGTCTGCGTTTCTGGCTGAGGCTAATTGCTGTCTGTTGTTTGCTATTTTGTGTAAATGCCAGCCCTTGCTGTGGCTGATGTGCTGCTAAGATGTTGCTAGCTATTTTGTGTAAATGCCAGCCCTTGCTGTGGCTGATGTGCTAATTCCAGCCCTTGCTGCGGCTGATGTGCTAATTCCAGCCCTTGCGGTGGCTGATGTGCTAATTCCAGCCCTTGCTGTGGCTGAGTGCTAATTCAAGCCCTTGCTTTGGCTGATGTGCTGCTAAGTTGTTGCTAGGTGTATTGCGTAAATGCCAGCCATTTGTTGTCTGGGTTACTGTCTGTATAGAATGCGGTTTGTGGTTAGCAACATTGCGTATATACCTGTCATATGTTATCTGCGTTAGAGGTTTATTTACGTATTCAGCTAGGATGCTGTCTGTTGCTGTAAATATTGAGTAAATGCCACCAACTGCTACCTGGATTATTGGCTTACGTAGGGATTACCATTTGCGGCGAGTAATATTGCCTAAAAACTAGCTATTGCTTTTACTATCTGAGGTATGGAGTGCTGTTTTCTGCTATCAATATTGCGTAAATGCCATCCATTTGCTGTCTGTTACTGGCTGTTTATAGAACTAGTTACCGCTATCGGCACGGCTGTCTGACCCTTTATCACGGCGGGTTATGGCTTTTGGATGACCCTTGTCTGCTCGCTACGCATTGCTCGATTTGGCGGAAAGAGTTAAGTTATTTCAGTAATCCTAGTGTCAGTGGTAAAGTTAGGGTTCAAATTAAATGGGATACCAGTCTGTTCAAACGGTGCTAAATTTTGGGGGACACATTGCTGCAGCCAGGTCTTGCCCATTGTGATAATAGCAGCGTAATTCCTGGTGCTTGCGGTATTTGCTTCTCAGTGTTTAGTGTACAATTTAATACATTAAAGGCACATCCGCTCGTCCTCCTTTACCGCGGCCATTACTGCCACACTGTTATCACTATGCTAAACTATGTACATGTAGCCCTGTTATAAGGGCCAGGATTTATCAATATATAAAACTAGTCTATCTATCAGCGTGTTTCTGATTTATTTTCGCCTAGTCTTAAAATAAACATGAATTATCAGAATTAATTGTTCAAAAGGTTGTACTTTTCTTCTTTTCAGTGCTTTGTGTTTGCGTTTTGTGTGCGTTTAAATGAGAAAGAATAACGTTTTCTCCACTGCAGGCTGTAAAACACAATTCATTCCTTCTAAGTTAAGCATGAACTTAGTTTTGTACTTTAAGTCACCATTATTATGGCAATGAGCTTTATGTTTATCTATATATAGTCTATTACTTGTCACCAAACTTGATACAATGTTATTTTTATATAAGTGACTAATTAATTCATGATATTTAATACCTTCGACAGGGGCGTGTCTGGGCTTACGCACTCACGCACGTGCGTAAAGTTAATTGACAAAGTCGAAAATTTAAAAACGCTAAAAATGCAATAAAATCACCATCTTACCAGGGCGAGGCATAAATATTTTTTGTCTTTAGTATACTTCAAATTCTACACAACGCACATTATTCACCCTCTGATTAGGTTTCAGGTTGTCCATTACTCAGTTTACGAGAATGTATATTTAACCTGGTAAAATTGCACATAACAATAGAAGGTGTTTCTTACAATTTTTACTATTAGTGGCAGAACTTTGACATAGATTTATGCTAGTATTGTACCTGTTTTGAATGTGCGAAACGCCCCCAGAAAGCACCAGAGACCAACTAGAAATCAAAATTTTCCCAGGGGAGCATACGCCCTATTAAGAGTGTGTACATTTATTGGTGAGGGTATTGGGTTAGAGAAAAATGACCAGAAGATAATCTATCAAAAATATAAAAGATTATTTGGTTCATGTTATTTAGGAGTCGAATTTTTACATAAATTTATGGTAGTAATTTACCTGGTTTGGATGTAAAAATGCACCAGAGACCATTTAGGAGTAAAATTTTCCCATGGGGAAGCTAGTAAAGTTGCATACACTAATTTTGTTTAGCTACACTCTGACGTGTGCCCCAATCGTATTTTCCTTCATACAAAAGGGGAGGTCAGGAGAGCAAACATCTTTCTCTGTATTTTTATATGCATTTCAAGCACTCATTCAAAAGTGTAAATAAGTTTTGAAAATGCATGTGCATGTATGTAAAACAAGTACAATAGGAGGTAAAGTCAAGGGAAAGTAAACAGATAAAAGTGAAACACGAATAGAGGGTAATTCAATTGCAGTTGGTAATATAAAAGGTGGAGGCAGGAACGTATATATACGTTCCTGATAGAGGGGAGGAGGAGGCTAACACATGTCAGAACCGTACAAACATAGTTGGCTAGTCAGGGAAATTTGATTTTAGTCAAGGAATTTTGCTTCACTTAAATTGTGGACACCCTGTTAATTAAATAATAATAAAAAAAATATACCAAGTTAAAGTCTACTTTCAGTCCAAATGACCTCTCAGCTGACTGTACATTTACTTCCCTGATCATTGAGCCATCTTGCCTACAATATTGAGCACTGCTAACATATGGCGCAGTCACAGGTACACATTTTAACCCCTGGGTGGAGATGAGCAATTCGCGGTACATGTCTTGCTCAAGAACATTCCTGTACATCATCAGGGATTCAGGAGAAATCCCCTAGTCAGACCGCTGGTCCGGCGGGGGATCGAACTCACGACCCCTGGTACCGTAGTCCAATGTGTTAACAATTTAATCTAACAGTTTAATTCAAGCAAAGAATATTCTTATAGCTCTAATATTTTGTGTTTTGATATGTATCTAAAAATGATTTATGTATTTTATTACATCAAACAGCCGTATGTGTATTGTGAGGGGTATTTAGAATATAAAAAAACTTTCTTAAACGACAGTTTAACTATCATTTTAGAAAGGTTTTTATATTCTAAATACCCCTCAAAATGCACGTACGGCTTTCCAACGGAATTTTTTTTTTCGGGGGAACATGCCCCCGGACCCCCTAGCCATAGTGCGTAAACACAAATTTGGTCCAGACACGTCCCTGTTTGATATTCATTAATCCCTTCAACACTTAACCCATCATTACCCCATAGCCTGTTTCTAGTTTTGAAAATAATTAACCACTTAAAGCAGGTTGAAAGTAAAGCAGAATGTGCCTTAAGGCACATTTTGCTTTACTTTCAGCCTGCTTTAAGCTACCATCAACTTTGATAAGGAAAATATTTCTTATGACACATGTTCATGACTGTATAAATTGGACCTATTTTCTTTAATGGAGGAATATATCAAAGGTGTAAAAAGGCGTATTTATGGGGTAATGGATTAAAGCTTGTATGGAAAGCCTAATGTACAATCCGTTTGAATCTGGGACGTGATCATGATCCAAACTTTTTGTCACTCAAATCCTGTAGATGTATCTGTAAACTTAACCCTTTACTCCACTAAGATTCACCTCTAAAAACATTTAATTAACTCCTCTACTTAAGGAAATAGTTCAATTTCATACATTAATGTATGTGTAACATAAGAAGTATTTCCTGTATCCTAATTGCAGATGGTAGGTTAAAGCAGGCTGAAAGTAAAAAGACAGACAATGGGGTAAGAAAAACTGAGTAATTTTCAGCAGATAACATTTTCAAAAGACAACGGTTACCCTGTGTTGAAATGGTAAACTCCACTGAAAACTTCACTATATATATACATATATAGTATTGCAACAAATATCCAGCCATTAAGGTATGATATTTGCCAAGTAGAACACACCATTACCTGTTAATCCAAAGAATACACATGTACTAAATTATGCCACCTAGCTGAAAGCATTACAACATTATTGGAAACGGTTTGTCACGATCACATAATGCTTGCATTACACTTACTATGTCACTGGTCAATTTAACCAATAATCTCTCGGTAGGCAAACACAGTTTTCAAAATAGCTACATAGGGCAGCTTATGGTATTAAGTCACTTACATTGTGTAGTTTTGCCTGTGCTTACTGTCGCAAACAGTCTAGAGTCAGATGAGACTCGTTAATTTGATACTTATTTTGGCTCAATCCATTTGACAAATTTAAGTGAGTAAAGTGACTTACAGTAGAACACTACAGCAGGTATAAGTTTCGGTGTTAGTGGATAATGGCTGCTTAAAGTAAGATGAAATTAAAGTAGAAAGCTCCTTTATGAGCAAAGATGAAATTCAAGAAAAAAGCTCTGCTCCTTTAATAGCATTCTGCTTTATAATTATACTTTCACTTTGCTTTAAAAAAACTGACATGTACAGGTATTAAACCAAGCCCATCCAAAAGATTTGAACCTCTCAGTTGTCATTAATAGACATGTCCTACTTTATTCTTTTAAAAAAAGTATATAAATCAGCATTCTGGTTTATAAATATACTTTCAACTTGCTTTAGGCTGACACCTGTATTAAGTCACCGTAAAAAAGATTTGAACATCTCAGTTGCTGTAATAGACATGTCCAACTGTATTCTTTTAGAAAAAGTATATTAATCAACTCTAAACATTACTGCATACATGTTGATTATTACAGATGACAAATCGGTTATAAAGATTAAGATTGTAGTTTTCACTATATAGTCTTTTACACTATTGATATATTTTTCTATTTTCAAATTAATTGATTACAATGAATAATAATTAATGGCAAACCAACCCATTACCCCTTAGCCTGTGTCTAGTTTTGAAGACAGGTGACCTATTAAAGCAGGTTGAAAGTAAAGCAGAATGCACCTAAAGGTGCATTCTGCTTTACTTTCAGCCTGGTTTAAGTTACTATATACAATATACATATTGTATATCTTGATTGTATAAAGTTTAATTTTTTTCTCCAGTCAAGAGGAATAAAAATGCATATTTATGAGGTAATGGGTTAAATGCCCATAATGTGAGTCAAACTTTGCAAACTTTACATGTAGCATCTGATCATGATCGAAACTATGGCATCTATAACAATATCATTGATATTGATGGCAAGTCTTCCACTCACCCATACACCCCTAAGTGACATATTGTCAGTCATTTTCAAAAAGTGTACTAGTGAAGTACACCAGATTCTGATTCATGCAAACAATATAGAACCTGTATGAGTCTCCTGATCTGGATCTGCACTGTAACCGTCATCTTAAAATATATTTGACAATCAACCCTAAGAAATGGATTAGATTTCATGACAAACTCAAATTGGCCATCTGAAGTTTCAACAAGTTTAAATTAAGTGATAGTACAGAGTGTTTTTCCACAAATAGAGAGTCAAACCTGTATTAAAGGACCACTCAAAATGATATCTTTGTAGTACACATACACAAGACAGGTTGCAGCTAAATGCAGGACAATAGTAATGCAGAAGGCTCCTATAGGAGCCTTCTGTATTACTATTGTCCTGCATTTAGGGGTCACCTCTCTTTAAACAACCCCCTGCTGTTACATTCAGTGGTCGATTGACACAATTTTGACTGTAGGCCAATGAACCAAGTCCCAAGTTTACTTAACAGGCAAGTACATAAAGGGCTCTATGTCCTAATTTCTCACATGAAGTCCATGGCGTGCCAACAAAACATGCATTGCAGCTACAAACCTGATGCCTTATACTGTACTCGAGAATCTTTGCACCAGTTCTTTGGATCCAAGCTACAAACAGTTCAGATCCAAGTCAGATCAATATACTGTAATTATTTGTATTTGATGCCTGATCAAGTTCAACATGTATGTGAAAATACCACTGAAATTAACCTTAAGCACTTTAAGGGTGATCGTGTAAGACCATATCTGTCTGTGTTTAAACTGGAAGTTTAAATAGTTATGCATCCATTGCTTTCATTGTGCAATATTAACATTTAAGCTCTTAACCCTTAACTCAACATATATGCCTATGTACACATTTACTTTATTCATACCATGAAAAAGTCATAAGAAATATTTTCTATATTTTAGCTGATGGTAACTTAAAGCAGCTAGGTTGAAAGTTGACTTTCAATGGCCATCTATCTTCAATATTAGACACAGGCTATAGAGTAAAGGGTTAAAAGTGCAACCTTTGACTTGGTCTGCTTTTGGAAACAATTTCGATCTATTTCTGTCGAATCAGATTAACACGATATTCAGGGGGTCTTTAAGATAAGGGGAAAGCTACAATATTTATGTTTGCACCAAACCCTAAGGTGTGAGCTAAGGAATGAAAGGGAAAGCTACAATGTTTATGTCTGCATCAAACCTTATGGTGTGAGTGCAGAAATGAAGGAGAAAATATTGGAAAATTTGAGTTTACTCCCCCTTATCTAATATCTAATCAGGATCTAAATTGTTATAACTATTACTCATAATATTATGTAGCTTTTTTCCACCAAAAGGACAAACCTTAAACTAAAAAATATTATTGCATAGAACAAATTTGATTGGAACAATATTATGGTATATGAAACAGAATTTTCTACTTAATAGTAATAGTTTTATTGAAGTTTTATTAAATATGTAACCTATTCCCTTAGATTCTTGAAGTTTAAATTTGATTGCCATGCCAACCACACTTTCAATTGAATGATCTATATCTGAAGAAATCTGACAGAGTTACCCTACAAGGAACTATTCTATGAAGGTTTAAGTACATGGTTTCAAAGAACAAGTTCTTTAAAGAACAAGAGCTTGTCAAATTAAAGACCACGACACATGACATGAAACATTACGAAACTAAAAAGCAGAGATTTAGGTCAATGTCAAAGACACAGGTGACAAAATTATCTCAAAGGTGGAAAGGTTTTGTTTCAAGGCATGTGTGCAGCTGCAAGTATGAATGCTGTAGGTCAGAAGGTAAAGTTGTTGTGTCAAGCGCTTTTCAAAACTTTAAACACAGTCATCTGAAAACTTAAACTGAGGTCAAGGTCATTGCTGAGGCCAATGTCAAACTCAGAGATCAATTGTTCATGTGGATGAAGATAAGTTTGCTACATGTATGAACACTGTAGGTCTAAGGGTTTAGTTATTGTGAGCACTTTTCCAAACTGAAACACCAAAAACAAAAATGCAGCTCTAGATCAAGGTCAGTGGGGTCAAAATGTTCACATGAATAAAGTTAGTCATTATAGGCCCTTTTCATAACTCAAATGTACATTAGGAAACTGAAATGCAGATGCTGAGGTCAAGGTCATTAGGGTCAAAACTTTCAGTATGAATGCTGTTGGCCAAAAGGTATGTAATGGTAGTCTGCTAACACCTTTTTTAAACGGCTACAGAAACACCAAAAACTGGGTGACAACATAAACTCTTCTGTACAGAAAATGAACAATGATAGACACAATTAATAATACTTCATCTGGGTATTTCATGGAAAGTAAGCTAAATACATTCAAACTGCGATATCTCTAACTCGGTTTAGGTGAACATACCGGTATTTCAAAATTAAAACGCGGCAAAGTCGCGTTTTAACTTTGAAACACGGGTATGTTCCCCTAAACCAAGCTTGATATAAGGCATATTCATGTTTCGAAATATCAAATAAATCGAGTTAAGCGAGTTTGAGATATCGAAGTTCAACTGTAATTTAATCAGCGCTAAAATGGAGGTGAATTGAAACTGATTATAAATACAGGTCAATGTTATCAGTGCATGTGCACCATAAACTTCTGGGTAATTTTTTCATCTGCAACGATAGTATTTTCAAAACTTCTTCTCTTTTTATTACTAGAATACTAAGAGGTAAGTATCATATAATCATTATCAAAAGACAGAAAAAATTGTACAACTGAAATATAACAATTAGCCTCCCTTAACGGGCCATTACCCCATAGTTATAGTTTTGAAAATAGATTACCACTTAAAGCAGGTTGAAAGTAAAGCAGAATGTGCCTTCAGTCTACTTTAAGCTAAAATCTACTAGGATATAGAAAATATTTCTTATGGTATATATTTATGAAGGTATAATTTGGAACTATTTTTAGCGGAGGAATAAATAAAATGTGTAAAAAGGTGTATTTATGGGGTAATGGGTAAATCTGCAATATCTGAAAACAGTACAAATTTCTCTGTAACAAACATTTCTTCTACTTTCTTACCCCTTTAGAGTCAACAGTCAAGCTCCTTTGATTGGCATCTAAATCTCGCTAAATCCAGACATCTCTCTTGATCAAACTTTTTTTCTTGGCCAGTAAGTTTTTAGTTATTAGAGGTTTGACTATATTCATTCTTTACTATTAATATATATATAAGCTTTGAAAGTAGATTAAGAATACACGTAGCATACAACTTGGATCAACATCTCATCTGATTCCGAACTGTTTTCAGATAATAATCAAGTTATAAAGGTTTTGTTGCTAGAATACACAGAATTAAGTCTCCTCGTGAACACTAAGAGATGGCCTGGTCATACTAAACAGTTATCTTGACTGAACTGACATTATCTCAACTCTTTGCATGCTGGGTAATGTTTTCGTCAATAAAAACTGTCGTTTGCAACTGTTCTAAAAATAGATTTTTCTAAATTTCTTTTAAAAAAATGGTTACAGTGTCAAACAGTTTGGATCCTGATGAGACGCTGTGTTACGTGGCGTCTCATCAGGATCCAAGCTGTTTGCAAAGGTTATCATGGTTTCACCACTAGGCCATGTTAAGAGTTAACCATCACCAGGTTTCTTGCTACTGAATATTCATATAAAACCCATCGCACTATCTATATTTGTCACCTGAAGTATGATATTGGCTCATTATATACAATACTGTATTCATGTCCGAAGGATCCTGCAACAAAACAGTGCAAATCTACATTAGAAATGTCGATCTGTCAGTAGCTGTCTTATCAGGGTCTACACTGTTTGAAAAAGCACTAGTATTATGTACGATTTTAGCAGGAGAAAGGTGACATGTAGTCTGATTCATTGATAACCTTTGAAGCTCTAAATATAGTTATACCGGCGGTAGTGGCCCAATGGTTAACACCTTGGACTACGGTACCAGGGGTTGTGAGTTCGATCCCCCGCCGGACCAGCGGTCTGACTAGGGGATTTTTCTGAATCCCCGATGATGTACAGGAATGTTCTTGAGCAAGACATGTACCGCGAATTGCTCCTCTCCACCCAGGGGTTAAATGGGTACCTGTGAAGGGTCTGAGTCGGTACTGCGGCTGCATTTGACTGCGCCATATGTTAGCAGTGCTCATAGGCAAGATGGCTCAATGATCAGGGGAGTATATGTACAGTCGGCTGAGCGGTCATTTGGACTGAAAGTAGACTTTAACTTGGTATATTACTTTTTTTATTATTTTTTTATCTCATTCTCCCCTGAAACTTTAAATGGACAATTCCTATTTCAATATAAGTCTAGTTCATTTTTGACTATTTAGGGTTGACTTAAACAATATATTCCAAAATGACAAACAGTGTAGACCCTGATCAGAGGGCTTCTTAAAGAACCATCTGATCACAATATACACTATTTGTATCTATAGGACAAGTGTAATCCTCATAGGTACACTGCTTGTAAATGAGGAGCATACTCGTCGCTAGGGTTGAATGTGGTAATCCTTTAAAACTGTAACAATTAGCCTATTTCTAGGTTTGAAGATGTATGGCCACTTAAACAATTAGAAAGTAAAGCACAATACGCAAATTCTACTTTACAGTACTTTCAGCATGCTTAGATTATGCTATCATTTGTATAAGGCATATGCATGAGTGTATTTATATAGAAACTAATTTCTTGAATGGGGAAATAAATCAAATGTGTAAAACGGGGTACCTACAGAGTAATGGTTTTAAAACCAACTACCTTGTATGTATGTATCCTCGAAATGTGTATGTCAGTGAAACATAAGGGTCTTACTACACATTGTATTTTTTTTTAAATAACGCTTACATTGCAAAAGTCTTGACAATTGCAATACAATCTGGATCCTGATCAGACGCCAAGTTACTCAACATCAGTCTGATCAGAATCTAAACTGTTTGTCGTTCAGTCTGAAAAAATAGAGAAGAAACAGATTATTTTAGAACTTAATTTAGCAGACATTTATATCAAGCTGACATCATTTAATCAACGTTAAGATGTATGTGACTTAAAATTGATTACAAATACAGGTCAGTTAAGTATCAGTGCATATGCACCAGTAACTTTTTGTAAACTGGGAAATTTTTCCGTCTGATGAATATGTCATCTGCTTCTGTTCTTAAAATAGAATTTTCAAAATTTATTTTTCAAAACAGGCTGCAACTTTTAAACAGTTTGGACCCTGCATGAGTTTCATCATGATTTCATGACAGTATGAATTGGAACTATAATTTTAATCAATTAAATGCTTAAAAATGTCTTTCTATGAAGTAGTGAGTTAAAGGCATAATTTATGTTTAAAACGCGCAATTTATGTTTTTATTTTCTATGCATTAAAACTGAGTTATAATATTGGCTGTAACATGCCTGACATATATGCCCCCATTCCATTAAGAACCATACATAAATGTGTTGAATTCTTATTAAGATGGATAGCATTTACAAGTGATTTTTTTCATATCAAATCTTTGGATTGGTTTCCGAGAATGTGAAAAGG
Source organism: Gari tellinella (assembly GCA_922989275.2). NCBI lineage: Eukaryota > Metazoa > Mollusca > Bivalvia > Cardiida > Psammobiidae > Gari > Gari tellinella. The sequence continues at coordinate 79,688,276 of OV277867.1, read as the reverse complement.
TCATGTAATCGATACAGGCGGCAATAATTCATGTACACTGTGTGTGACGCCATCAGTTTTAGTGGTTTGGACAAAATTGTAGCTTATTTGTTTGTTTGTTTGTTAACGTCCGTTTCTGCCATCTATGGGCGCATTCTTCTTTACTTTCAACCTGCTTTAACTCTTTGAACACTAGTCACTCATATATGCGTCATTTGCAAACAGCATACCTATGAGGAGTACACTTGTCCTATTCAAACAGTGTAGACCCTGATCTGAGGGCTCCCTAAGGAGCCCTCTGATCAGGGTCTACACTGTTTGTCATTTTGACATATATTGTAAAATAACAACCCTAAACAGTCAAAAATGGTCTAGACTAAATTGCAAACTAGAATTGTCCATTTGAGGTTTCAGGGAGGAACGTGTTAAGTAGTAATTATTTTCAACCATAGAAACAGGCTATGGGGTAAAAGGCTATATATATATATATTCATCATTTCTTGTATGTTTGATATGGGTCATACCAGTACAAACACTGACCATACCTGTCCACTCAGTGTCCACTATGTTCACAAATGTCATTTAGCCGATGTTCAGGGCTCCAGATAAGAGGGAGTAAACTAAATGTTGAAATTGGACATTTTCTCAATCATTTCAGCACCATAACCTATGGTGTTACTACTCATTAGAATCGTCTCTTCGAGACGATTCTATTGAGTTATGACACCATAGGGTTTAATGCTGAAATAAAACATTTAGTTTTTGAAATACTCACCTGATCAGTGGAGCCCTGATGTTGTTTGCTAACTCAACTACAAGGTTAAGGTGACTAACCCTTACCTTGCAGGAAAATAGATCTGGTATTTCTTAGCAAACAGTGTAGAACTTGATCAGAGGACTGCTCCAAGCTGAAAGTAAAGTAAAATACGCATTAAGCCGCCTGTATCAACACTTAAAAACCCATTTATGATTTAAAGCCTTGTTTATCACTTAATTACCATAAAAAAAAATTCTCTAATGAGAATAAACCTGACTTTTCCATAAACAGGTGAAAAAACACTTGAACATAATAACATTATGACAGAATATGTCAGTTTTAACTCTAAGCACACTAGCAGCAAAACCCAGTGGTAACCTTTGCAAACAGTTTGGATACTGACGAGATGACGTGCAATGCGGCATCTCACCAGGATCCAAACTTTTTGAGACCCTGGTTATGATTTGAATAGAACTTTAATTTTTATAACAATTCTATGTTAGAACAGTAGATCTAGCAAACAACAATTATTGCAAACAAAAAAATACCCAGCATTCACAGAGTTAAAATATCAATCATTGACATTAATATTACCCAACCTAAACACTGGGTAATTGTTGTGAAGTGTCCAAAAATGTCATCTGCTGAAAATTGCACAAGCTTTTTCATCATTTAACCCATTACTCCATAACTAGGCATTTAACCCTTAGCCCGCCAAATAAATTGTCGTCTGCTATATTTCTCGTCTGCTTCAAGTTTCAAAGTGCTTCAAAGTTGCTCAAAATTGCTGAAAATGTTGTCCGAGTGTCAAACAGCTTGGATCCGGGAGAGACGCCGAGTTACTCGGCGTCTCATCCGGATCCAAGCTGTTTGCATATGGAGCTATAGTTGTGAGTGGCAGGCTAAGGGTTAATGTATTCCAATGGTTTTTATGTTACAGGTAAACTCATTCACCCATGAAAATTTTCAATATTTTGCAAAAAATGACAAACAGTGTATACCCTGACCAGACAGCTCAATCAAGGCCTTGTGATCAAGGTCTACACTGTTTGTATCTATAGGACAAGTGTACTATTCACTTTACACTGTGTGCAAATAACAAGTATATTCGTCACTAAGGGTTGAATAACTTTTTTGCGTTAAACTGTTTTTAACTCTTTCAACACCTGGATAGACCTGTTTAAAACATATACTTAAAGTATATTTGCAAACAGCGAAAACCCAGATCAGAGAGTTCCTATAGGTTTATACTGTTTGCTAATTTAGAGCAGTATTTATTAAACTACACAGAATACCAAGTAGACTGGTTTGTGTTTTTTGTAACTAAAAAAATCCACAAAGAATACATTCTGCTTTACTTTCAGCCTGCTTTAAATGGTCATCTGTCTTCAATACTAGAAAAAATTGACTGTAGGATAATAGGTTCAGGGCTCCAGATAAGAGGGGGTAAACTGTACAAATCCAACAATTTCTCACTCATTACATCACCAAATCTGATGGTGTTACTACTCATTAGAATCGTCTCGAAGAGACGATTCTAATGAGTAGTGACACCATAGGGTTTAAAGCAGAAATAAAGATTTTAATTTTTGAAATACTCCCCTTATCTGGAGCCCTGACACCTGGTTAATACCAATGAATATGCCTACCATTATCTAAACCTTTATATAAAATTTCATACATGAAACACTAAGGCAGTACTGTAGTACTTTCATTCATCCTAGTTTTTATCTATATATACATGAACTAACCTTTGTATCTTTGGGTTTATCTCACCTAGTCGACATCGTGATTTAGACACCAGGGACCAGTCCTTTTATCGTTAGATTTGAAGGTGACTGGTAGGTTAAAAGAAGACTCAACAAAATAATTCATAATTTTCAACATTAACCCATTCCCCTATAGCCTGTTTCGAGTTTTGAAGACAGGTGGCCACTTAAAGCAGGTTAGAAGTAAAGCAGAATGTGCCTTCAGCCTTACGGCACATTCTGTGTTTAACTTTTAGTCTGCTTTAAGTGACCATCATTCTGCTAGATATAGAATATATTTAATATTATGCGTATTCAGGACTGTATAATATATTGGAACTGTTTTGTTCATTGGAGGGATTAATTCAAGGTGTAAAAACCCTTAATTATTTATGGAGTAATGGGTTAAATACTTTCTACATTAACTTAGTTTGTCATACATTTGCCTTTCGACTTCTAACAATTTCACTACTTAAATAAATAGGTTTTCCAATTAGAAGTCACAACAAGTTTCCAAGCTAGTTTCTCTGCAGGAGTAAAGGATGGGTTTTAACCTTAAATGGCACATTTTCATGATGTCAGGATTAATGGAACATAGTTTCTGTAATGATTAATAAAGGCTTTGACCCTAATGAACACTATTTAACCCTTTACCTGATAGCCTATTTCTAGTACTTAAGATAGGTGACTACTTAAAGCAGGTTGAAAGTAAAGCAGAATGCGCCTTAGGGCGCATTCTGCTTTACTTTCAGCCTGCTTTAAGCTATCGTTTGCTAAAATATAGAAAATATTCCCCATAATACATATTCATTACTGATTAAATTGGAACTACTTTCTTCAGCGGATGAATAAATTATATCCGCTAAAAGGCGCTTCTATTGGGGAAAGGGTTAAACCAAACAAAAAACATGTACAGTGAAACACCTCTAAACCTGACATGCGTGGGGACAACAAAACGTTCCAGTTTAGAAGGGTTTCCAGTTTAGAGGGGTGTTAACCCATTACAAAACAGCTTGTTTCTAGTATGGAAGACAGCTGACCACTTAAAGCAGATTGAAAGTAGTAAAGCAGAATTCCTTTTATGTGTATACAAATGAGCATCTATGGGTTTTGAATTTGAACAGCCTTCGGTCTACCAGTTAAGTTTTTAATTTAAACAATTCCAAAGAAGTTTGCTTGAAATATTTACTTCATTATTTAAACAGATTCATTAAAAAATTATTCAAAGCCTTTGAGAAAAAATAATTCAAACAATTGCTTTGTTTAAACCCTTATAAAGTAAAAGCAATATATATTGCCAATTGAAACTTTTAGTTTCATTGTGAACAATTCCAATGAAACTTGCTATTGATACCTATAACAGGGCTCCAGATAAGAGGGAGTAAACTGAACAAATTCAAAATTTTCTCACCCATTTCAGCACCAAATCCTATGGTGTCACTACTCATTAGAATTGTCTCAAAGAGGGTTTATAGCAGACATAAAGATTTTGGTTTTAGAAATAAGCCCTTTCTGGAGCCAGGGGTTGACAATTCTGAAATCTGTCACTCGTCCTGCACATTAGACAATGAAGGGAAAATCATGCAGGACAGGTTGAATTTTCAAACCCTGGGAGCCCTGCTATAATATGCTCCATTCATTTATTTCATTGTATAACTGGCTGAACTTGAATCAGGCTTTGCTAATAACATTTCATTTTATTCACAAATTCATTAAAATAGTTATACCTGACTTTCATGACCTTTGATTTAAACTTTTGAATTAAAATGCTCCAAAATGGAAGTGTTACAAAAACTGGATTTAAGCAATGGAATAACATACACTTGTGAGTATTATTTTACTTTCTCTCACCATTATAAAACGAGAAACCGCCAATGTCGGTATGGCCGGATTGTCTGCACCTTTGCTTTGTATATACAGTAAAACCTCGCTATTACGACCACTAAAACGAAGGCTAATTGAGTGTATAATAGACAGGTGACAGCTTAAAGCAAGGTTACAGTGAAACAGAAAGCTCCTATAGGAGCTTTCTGTTTCACTGTCACCTTGCTTTAAGCGGTCACCTATCGTAAACACCCTAATACTTAACATAATTTAGTGGTCGTAATAGCGAGGTTTTACTGTATATATAATATAGTTACCCATGGCATGTGATGATGACCTCACTACAACTGTATATGCCAAATTTGGTTGCTGTAGGACTTAAGCTTTGGCTAAAACTGACTCTAACAAAAAGGTAAACCAAGACGCAAACGAAAAGGTTAACCAAGAATTCTCTAAGTCATTGGACCTTGAAATCTAGGTCAAAGTGACCTCGTTACCCATGTCATGTGATGATGACCTCACTACAACTGTACATGCCAAATTTGGTTGCTGTAGGACTTAAGCTTTGGCTAAAACTGACTCTAACAAAAAGGTAAACCAAGACGCAAACGAAAAGGTTAACCAAGAATTCTCTAAGTCATTGGACCTTGAAATCTAGGTCACAGTGACCTCGTTACCCATGGCATGTGATGATGACCTCACTATAACTCAAACTGTACATGCCAAATTTGGTTGCTGTAGGACTTAAGCATTGGCTAAAACTGACTCTAACATAGTCCAAATTATTTAGACGTTTCGCTTGCTCTTTTTCATCATTCCTTTTTTGTAAGCTTTAACGTCTAAAAGTTATTGGCTAATTCCCTAACGCATTTTCTACCTGAATCGATTTTCGTCATTTATCTTAGTTCATAGAGAATATGGGTTTCATTTGATACAATAAACAGTTTTATATTGTATACTGCCTAAAATCCATGTCACTCACCTATCTATAGGTCAATAACACTTACAGTAATATTCCCAGTCCAACAGTCATCAAAAAGTCCGCCATGCTTGTGATGACGTCATACGGCTTCCCCCGGCTATGACAATATACAAGTTCATTTGAACGAAATAGCTTAAGAATGGAGGGGGAATTGTAGTATGGTGGATTTCGTTTAAATAATTAGTTTGTGAACCAACTTCCGGTTTACCTCATATGCAAATGAAGGGAATTCCCTAACAATAGACATGGTTGCTGATGATATGTGAAGGAGTGATTCAAATCAGATAAATAAACACAAAATGTGAGTACCGTAAACTATTTTGTGGCAAAATATGTTTGAAAAACAGTCATTCTACAGGACTGAAGTGAATTACGAGCCCAAACACGCCTAATTTGCTCTATATGTCTATCGAACCGTTCCTCCGTAGTTTTCCGTGGGAACGATGCGCCGAGTTTTCATTGAAAAAGTGAAAGACGTTGCATATGCCAGAAACTGAAAACTGTTAAATATCGCAAAAAATGATGGGAAATGTTGATATTAGCATATGCAACGGCTTTCTATGAAGGACTAACTCTAACAAAAAGGTCAACCAAAGTGAGGACGGACGGACGGACAGACGGTCTAAGGGCCAGCCTGCTAAGGGGCCAATTGTCCAAGTTAAAGGGCCACAAGTGGCCCATTGGTATTATCTGAGCAACTAAAATGGCCCTTTAAAGTCACCCCCCTACATATGGACAGATTATGGACATTTGTGGTAAAGGGCCTTAATTTGAAAACTTATTTTTTACCTCCCTTGAGGCCCCCTGATACCATTTTTGCAATTTTTAGAACCAGTTAGGGGCCATTGCCCTTTAACTGCCAATAGCCCTATATTTGTTCACAGTCCACTAAAATGGCCCCTTACTCTAAGTTAGCTGCACGGACGGACGGCATTCGCCACTCTATAGACCGCATTTTCAATCCGGCCAACAAACTGGTAAAACTTGGTGACTAACGAACACATTTGAACCTGCCACCCAATAGCTAATATCTAGTTTTATAAACAGATGGCCACTTATATCAGACTGAAAGTAAAGCAGAATTAATGTGCCAACAGATGTATTCTGTTTTACTTTACGCTATATGTTAGGATATATCTCTTACAGCGCATCTTATGACTATAAACTGAAACTGTTTTATTCAGTGGAGGAATGAATTAGAGGCATAATTTATGGGGAAATGGGTTCTATTTATTACTTCTACGCCATCAATTCTGATATTTATGAGAAGGGGCACTTTTTAGGAGCACCAATGGGACTGTACCTGGCATGTCACTTTATCCTGACACCGACGATTAACCAAAGTATTGAAATTATCCAACTTCACTATAACTAGAACTACTCTCCGGCTCTACACTGAAACAAACAAACAAACCAACAAACAAACCAAAAAAACCCACTCTGTTTTTAATCATGCCATTGATCTTTTAATTATTTGACTCATTTTAAAAATGATTTTACAAACTTACTATAACAATTTTACAATCTTGGTAATAATATTGGAAGAATTTCCATGTTTCCATGCATCTCAATATTGTATCATTTTTATTGTGAATGTAGTTATTTGTATTTCTCGCTTTGTGTGTACATTTATATAATTTCATGTGAAGCGCTTTTGAACGCACAACTCCTGTGTGAAAAGAGCGCTATATAAATCAGGTATAATAATAATAATAATAATAACTGAAAGTTAAGGGAGTATCTCGATTATAATCCATATAGAAGAATAGTTATGTCTGATAAGCCAAAATTTTGGATTTGCGTTGAAAAGTACTGTCAGGAAAAATGACAGTTTTCGATAGACAAGGAAAATAATAATGATACAAACGGAATATCACACACTGTAGTGATATTCCTTTTATAATATACCTAAACTGTTTGGGACTTAGATCTAGATGTTGTTCAGTCGAATAATCAAATATACGCATACATGTAGGCCCCTTATTTGTTAACTTAAAGATGCAAATTAACTATTCAAAGTTGATTAACGCTTATTTTTATTTTTTTTTTAAAAACATAGCATCAGACCTTGAATTCCGAAACGTCATGCGCAACGCTTCTTTATATAAATATATCGTGTAAGTGAACTTGTGTGCATAAAAGCAGTGACGTCAACATTTAGCTGCAGTACTGTACCTCTAACTCTAGACCAAGGTATCCGCAATACAGTTACGATATCGCAACTAGTCAACATTGTGTAGCAATATATGCCATCTGATACGGAAAAATATTGTTGGGTCTGTATTCGCTTGTTTTTTGAACAGGTAGATCTATATAATAAATGACATTTCTGAAAATTCCAAATACAGGATAGACAGATCTGTCTAGAAGATTGACCCAATTTTCCTAAATTTGGTCTGGTTTATAAATGTCTGTGTTTATAAGCGCCTGACATCAAATTAGAACAGTAAAAAATAATTACGGGTAAATGGTATTGTCAGTCACATAAATAAGTTGTCAAAGACAATTAACAGCAGCGTTAAAGAAGTGTGACAGCTGATTTCGGGAGATTTCTGCCCCTTAATTATTTCATAATTTGGTCAACATATTTTAAACATTTTACAGAAACGCTGTTTGCTAGCAAGTAATGCGAACGAATATCGTTTGTTCAACAGTTTGCCAGCATTGTTAATGTCAAACATACTTACACTCGTTACTACAACTAATTACATTAATGTTAACTTACCTGTTTTCACCTGCAGGTGTCGGCTATCAGTGTTGTTTCTAGACCGGAAGTCTGTTTTTAAGAAGATATGAATAAAACCCGCACATTTACCACAAACCCGAACCGTCTTCTCGGCAATTAAACAATCCCTTCTACGGATGATTAGATCTAGATCTAGTAATAACTGATTTTATATTCCCTTTGAGGCAGAGACTTTAAAAAGTCTCTGCTTTGAGGTAAAATTGAAAATAATTATTTCAAGTTAAATTTCCTACAAACTGAAATTTTTAACCAGAGACAGTAACTATATACACTGTCTCTGCTTTAACCTATTGGATGTTGTATCGGCAATTCATTTAGCCCTTCCCAGGGGCGTAGCCAGCGATACGCACGTACGCACGTGCGTAACATGAGTTTGAAAAATGAAAAATCAAACATGGCCAAAAATGGCATAAAAACCGAAGGCTAAGGGGGTTAGACCTTAAAGTCTAAAATGAAGATTTCAAACACACTTCAGAGCTCACCATTTCAGTTCTAATTTCCATTTTTTTCCCGGGGTAGAACCAGAGACTTTAAAAGCCATTTAAGTCTCTGGGTAGAACCCCCGGACCCCCCTCCAGCATTGATCAATTTCAAGTTTTAGAAAACCAATAACTTAGTAACTACAAAGATGGCAGCTCAAACCTACGGTGCTACATGTAATCTGCTACATGTACCTCTCGTGCGTCTAAACATTGAGTCAAATAGTTATATAATGTTATGTCTAATATAACGAACCTTTGAAGAAAATTGTATGGATCACATAGTTCGTATTTAGTGCCCAAAATCCCCCACCAACAATTTTTAATAGTTCATATACATGTGGATCGTACGTACAATGTATACCTAAATCGTCTAAAAGTCGAAAGTTCTTGGAAATATATAGGTTAGTCACATTGATCGTATTCAGTGTCCAAAATCCCTACAAACACACTTCAGAACTCACCATTTCAGTTTCTATTTCGATTTTTTCTCCCGGGGGATGACCCCCGGACCCCACTTCCATCGGTCAAGTTCAAGTTTCAGAAAATAAAGAACTTAGTTACAAGAAAGTTGGCAGCCTGAAAAACTTCTACAGTGTTTCGTGTACTTCTCGTGAGTCTTAAAGTCAAATAGTTCTAGCAGTGGAAAAATTAGTCACAAAATAAGGTTGTGTCTAATAAAACAGAGCCTTCAAAGCAATTGTATGGTTCACGTTGATCGTATTCAGGGTCCCTATTCCCTCCAACAACACTTCAGAGCTCACCATTTCAGTTCTTGTTTCCATTTTTCTCCCCGGGGGAGGACCCCCGGACCCCCACTTGCATTTTTCAAGTTCGAGTTTTGGAAACGCAGGATCTTAACAACTACAAATTTAAATCAGCATCATGAAAAAAAATACGGTGCTTCATGCACCTCTGGTGCGGCAAAGTCAAATTATTATAGCGGAAAAAATGTTAATCACTAAATTTATTGTTATGTTATAACGGAGCTTTGAACACAATTGTATGGTTCACGTTGATCGTATTCAGTGCTTCAGATCCTTCTAAACACACTTCAGAGATCACCTTTTCAGTTTCATTTGTATAGTTCTCATAGATCGTATTCAGTGCTCCAAATCCCTCTAAACACACTTCAGAGCTCACCATTTTACTTCTAATTTACTTTTTTCTCCCGGGGGAGTCTAGATCTAGATCTATATAGATCTAGATTTAAAACACGACCTCCTTATTAGTGACCTAGATCTAATCCTCTTAGTCTAACTGAGAATATTAACATATGAATACACTAGATTCTAGATTAATATATGTGATACATGTACTTAAAAATATTAACAACCATAGAAATATTTTCCCTAAAAAATACCTTTGTAAAGGAAATGAGTATGGACGTGCAGGCCTACTCGTGACATTGGTGCAGGAAAATGTTCTTCAGAAATCAACTGACCAGCCACTCTATACATGTAGGCTACCTATTTAACTTCCTAGATATCTATGTTTACATGATTTTGTGCTCATTTTTCATTATATTCCTCGTATGGTTTTTTTCGTGCGCATAATGGCAATAATATTCAGTCAGTTTAAGGTGGTCGGAAATCGGAAAAGGAGATCTAGACAAAGTTTTTGAATTGCACTCATCCATTCATTTAGTGGAGGAGTTTTAAAATTCATATTTAGCAGGAGAAGAGTATATCATAAAGGTCGTAGATTAAAATAACCAATGAACAAGGTACGTATTATCAACGTCATTTTATCTTACATACACTATTCTATTTCAGAATTAATTAATCTATATACTGTAATTCATATTGCAACGACATTGTTAGATAACTCTTCATGTCGATGATAGAGAGTTGTGTATGAGTTGTCAACCTTTAATTGAATGTGTTTTATATCACTTATCAGACACATATAACCAGTTTGTCAAACAATTTGGATGCAGACAGAGGTATTCGGCGTCTTATCTGGATTCTAACTCTTTCTAACAGTAATATTTAACAAAATGGTCTACAGCGTGCAGAAGATTAGCCCATTTATGGTAAACTATATTCCCCTATGCTTACATAGTATTCGATTTGTCATTTCTTACATGAATGTAACGGGTGCCTGATCTAAATTTTCATATTTTTTTGTTTTACATATATTGAAATTCCTAACAACAAACAGTGTAGACACTGATCAGACGCCGCATAATGCGGCGTCTGATCAGAGTCTACAATGTTTGCCTATGTACCTTAAAATATGGGACGCTAGGTAACAATACGACCTACATTTCAGTGCATGTGCACTGACGGCAGGAATTGGGTTATATTTGATAACCGGGATTTTATAACTCTTTAAGATGGTAAAAGATACCTTCTTTCAACTTCAAGGTATTCATTTAAGGGAAATGCATATTAAATTTGCATTTGAAGCCATGAAGTTATGCAGTTTCTATCAAATTAACAATACAAAGTATGATATATGCATAAGTTGAGAGCATGCAATGGAGAAAGCATTAGTATTTCTTATTTTAAACGCAAACGCAACGCAAACCACTAAAATTAATATAGACAATTATAATCTGTTGAAATTTCTACCTATTTATTTTAATCTGAGTGGCAAACAGTTTGGAGTCTTATCAGACGTCAGGTTACCTGGCGTCTTATCAGGCTCCAAACTGTTTGCAATAGAAATTATAGTTTTAGCATACATTGTAAACGCGTTTATTGGGAAAATAGCGTTTTCTTCACTGTACACTTGATATATTATCTCGGTATCAGACCTTGCGAAGCACCATGTATACATTCTATGATGGGGTTTTCCAATGTTTCTTTATGATATGACTTATCCATATATCGTTCGTGGTATTGTTAAAGAATTATATTTCCTATGTAAAGAAATCGAATGCATATTTATTGCAATAGTATATAGAAAACGACTGGGTGTAAAAAAAGCCCCAAAACCTCTTACCTTATATTGTTATGCAAGTGGCAAACAGTTATAAACAGTTTGAAGTCTGATCACACTCCGGATTACCCAAAACAGTTTACGATGGAATTAAGTAAACGCGTTTATTTGGAAAGAACAACACTTTTTCCAATTATCGAGTAAATAAGTAAATATCTGTCATCTAAATCTTATAACTGTGGGGTTCTTCAGTATTAAATCTAAATGACAAAAATGCATATCTATGACACATTTAGATTGGACAGGAAAACGGCTATTTGATTATAGAAAAAGCATATTCGTTGAACAACAATGTTGCTCTGTCAGGACAACGAGAGGCACTTTGCTTTGCGATCAGGTACAGTTGAAAAGGCGTTATTATTTCCCATTTAAACGCAAACGAAACGCAAACATAATGCACTAAAATGTTACTCTGTTGCAAACAGAAGAATTATGCGTCTCATATATACCAATGATTATTTCAGTCTTTTCAGCACTGGAGACAACTAGTCAACCACGTAGACTCGCACTTTACAAACATTGCACCTGTGAAGAGTACTTGCCAGATACAAACAGTGTAGACTCAGATCAGAGTAACCCTGACGGATCCCTCTATTATTTTGCAATGCATTGTAGCTAGGAAAAAGCAACCCTTTATAGTACAAAATAGACCAGACTTTATTGCGATTTGGATCAGGGAGTGTCAGTGAGTTAAACAATTACCACATACAGTGGGGAATCTGTTATTCTTTCCCGATAAACGCGTTTACGCGAAAACTATTTTTTCTTTTACAAACAGTTTGGAGCCAGATCAGACGCCGGGTAACCCGGCGTCTGATCAGGCTCCAAACTGTTTGCCACCAAGATAAACATGAAATATCAGAATTGTCCAAAATTTGTTCTTTTCTACGTTTTAGTGCTTTGCGTTTGCGTACGTTTGCGTTTAAACGGGAAAGAATAACAGATTCTCCACTGTAGATATACTGTTTACGCCTTTAATGCATTTCTTAATTAGAGAAAGTAGATCTATTTTATACATAATCTCATAAGAAACAATTCTTATGCATGCACCTCTATATTATAGCAAATAATAGCTTTACATTCAACCTGCCTTTAAGTGGTTACTTATGCACAACACTAGAAACAGGCTACTATGGGATATTGGTTTAAATAACAATATAAGTTCACTGTTTACGACAAATATGTATAGACGAAAACTGAGTAGTGTATATTTTATACAGCAGAAACACAGTGTTCATAATTCATTGACCTTTGTGCCAATAATTACCACTATGTATCGCAACGTTGTTATCTATAATTATATTGAATTATGCGTCACGGTCATGGTTGTTAATATTTTAGCACTTAAGGCAGCTCGACGAGTCGGGAAATGATTTGCGGTACGGCCGCCATTCTAAACCCGTTAATGCCTATGCAGTGCCCCCTCTCTACAACGGCTCTCCCAACAACGACACCCTCCTTACAACGACACTTGCCACAGTTCCCTAAATAGGACAATGCAATGTCGTCTGCTTACAGTTGTCGTCTGCTGTTTTACATAATGGACATTTTGACGGAAAAAAAACTTAACGAGGAGTGACAAACAGCTTGACTCCAGATCAGGCGCCGCGTTACGCGGCGTCTGATCTGGATTCAAGCTGTTTGCAAATGTACGCCAATTTCCCTCCATATAACGACTCCCTCCGAACAACGCACATAATTGTTGTCTCCCATTGGATGTCGTTGTAGAGAGGGAACGCTGTATATTGCAATGCACCCTTCCTATCATTGCTACTTGCTGGAATATTTCATCCTAGATAAACAAGAATGATTTAAAGCCATTGTCGTGTTTGTCCATACAAACAAAAGAGGAGCCTGTGTGGCCGAATGGTACATTTAATAGTCATAGTGACTGACAGTTACGTATCACCTATGTAGCCCCCATATCGGTTTCAGCATTTCCGGACTTTTCGTTTGGGGATGGTTTCCAGTTGGCATGTAGAAGGCTGGTGCTTCTAGATGTATCTAGTTGACCGCTTTGTGCATACAACAGTATGTGAAAAGGATTCTTCCATCTGTAATTAGCTGACGTCGCGATATGACTGAAATGCGGTTAAAGCGAGGTAAAATCATACCAAGTCAAAATCAAACCATGCAGCAGATCATTTCAAACGAAAGTGCAATAATAATGCGGCGTCGCATCAGCTATAATTATATTACACTGTTTGCCAATGGCCTCTTGAGCACACACTAAACTTAACCCCTTCACTCTCAATGACGCTTAAAAAAGCGCGTTTGTAAATGCAAACAGTTTGGATCCTGGTCAGACGCCGCGTCACGCGACGTCTGATCAGAATACAAACTGTTTGACACTCGTATCGATACGTTTTAAGTCATACTACATTGAATCTTACTTTGGAACGATCTTGCAACGACAAAATGGAAGCAGACGACAATGAAACCGTGAAGGGGTAAAAAACTCATGGACAATTTTGCAGTGAGAGGGTTTAATATGCTTATATCGAATTAGCTGTCCTTAATAATCTGCAGTATTTATTCTAGTGTCTGCGTTATCTTGTTTAAAACCTACAGTATAACAACTTAAAAACTAGATTTAAGGCAAAATGACATATCCGAATGACTGTCAAACAATTTGAATCCTGATCAGACACGGCGTTACATGTACAGGGCGTCCGATCAAATTCAAAACTGTTAACAAAGTCGACTGTAGCTGAGTTGAATTTACAGTGGAGAAGACGTCATTCTTTCCAATAACAAACGCGTCTACGCTAAATCTTTTGCAAACAGTTTAGAGCCAGATCTGAAATTAATACTGTAAAACAGGTATTTTTCGCGTCATGAATATTTCGCGTAATTGCGATTTTGTATTAATTCGCGACATCATGCAATGTTTCTAGCAGGTGGTAGCTTAAAGCAGGCTGAAAGTAGAGCAGAATGTGTCTTAAGGCACATTCTGCTTTACTTTCAACCTGCTTTAAGAAGTCACTTATTTTCAAAACTAGAGACATTCGCGAATTAACGCGTACAGTGGTAAATACGTTATTCCTACCTTAGCTTCAGCGGTTTACACATCCACTTTATGACATGTGTATTACAGAACATTAGGTGGTATCGCCGATAACATTGCTATCTTTAATTGGCAATACACTGTTAATCCCCCGATATCTGAGTGGCATATATAGGCGGGTGGTCAGTGCTTGTTCTAATTGATTGGTTACAGGCGATTGGTCAGTGCCTGTCGATAAGATCCGAAATCTCCGCGTGAAACGGATAACTGAAGCACCAATCACTACGTCTCTGGTATAATCGTTTATTAACGCGTTTAAACGGGTTAACATCGTTAGGCGTTAACCGTTCGTTAAGCGTTCGTTAACCGTTCACTATGCGTTTCTTACGCATAGATTAACGCGTAAATGGGTAGGAATAGCGTATTTACCACTGTAAATTATATTCTCGCGAATAAAACCAGTTTTACAGTACTATGTCTCCAAGTTACCATTTTCTCCATTTCATTGCAACGCGTTTGTATTTAGTTTGCGTTTAAACGGAAAAGTACAACGTCTTCTCCACTGTTCATAAATAATAATTTACGTCCATGCGATCCTAGACAAGATTCAAAGGACAACGCTGTCATCACATTGGTCAGGTATCGATTTATCATTAACGTGTTCAAACTGATAATTTACGTGTAAAAACCACTCTATTACGACCACAAACTATGTGCTACTAATAATTTGTTTACGACAGGTGACCACTTAAAGCAAGGTGACAGTTAAACAGAAAGCTCCTTTAGGAGCTTTCTGTTTTACTGCCACGGTGCTTTAAGCTGTCATCTATATTTTATACAATTAATTAGCCTTCATTCAAATAGCCGAAATAGAGAGAATTTACTGTGTTTTCATAACATTTTTAAATATGAATTGCAACAGACGTTTTCCATTTGTCCTTATAACGGTTTCGACAGTTTCATGCATTTATGATTGTATAAATCTGTTTACTGACGGTGTTTGAGATTGTGATGGATGCTCTGACAATTATGTTGCTACTGAACATGTCGTCAACACGTCTGTCGACTTTAAAGCCATTATGTTTCTCTCAATTTACCAAAATCGAGCATTTTTCTAACATCAGCTTCACGGCACTCTCGTTATCGAAGTAATACGTGGTGAATTTTGAAGCTATATTGCTTACAAACCCGTGAACTTTGTGAAAACAAGTCGAGTTTTAAATCCAATTTAAATAACGACGAAAGTTTACGGAGATGACGTCATAGCTATTTTATTGGGAACATTTTGCGCTTTCATTCAGTTCGCTAAATATCAATCAAGTTGGTGACGCGCAACCACTACTGTATAATAATAGTAATAATAATAATAATAATAATAATAACAATAATAATAATAATAATAATACATATATGAATTGTCGCTTCTCGTATCAATCTCGCGACTTTCCGTAAATCCCTCGGGATCCAATACGAATATTTGTACATAATGTAAGGAAACCGCTTACTTTATAAGTAATCGACACATTTATGCATGTACATGTATGGTTCTTAATGAAATGGAGGCATAATTATGTGAGGCAAATTACAGCCCATCTTACTTAGTTTCAACACATAGAAAAGGAACACAGACAATGTTTAAGACTTATCGCGTTTTAAACAATAATTTGGGCAGTTTTCTGCCTTAAAATAGAAGTCTATTGAAGATAGATTGGATTCAGATCATACGCCGAATTACTCGGTGTCTAACAGCAGCCCTGTGCTAATGATGAGTGATCTCGCGTATACTACATGGTACATGTTGATCATTCAATTAAACATGCATTGTATCATATATAGTACCATCAGTTTTATATGATGAACATGTATGTTTAAGTCAAATAAAACATCTGTTCTGTTCTGTTCTTAAAATGGTCCAAACTTTCTAACATATTAAAATAATTCATAACAAGTGTAAACCGAACTTATTCTATGTAATTGCATTTTATTATCTTGCATTTGTGTTTAGCCTCGTGCGGGTTTGGTCATGCATCTACAGTGGAGAAGACGTTATTCTTTCCCAATAAACCCTAAAACTATAATTTCCAGTGCACACAATTTGGAGCCAGACAAGACGCCGGATAACCCGTCGTCTGATCAGGCTACACACTGCTTGGCAATAAAATAAATGGTCAGAAAGGCTAACAACTATTTATTTTCTTCGTTTTAATGCAATGCATTTGCGTTTGCGTCCCGTTTACGTTTCGTTTACGTATAAACGGTAAAGAATAACGCCTTCGCAATTGTATTGTTCGACTGTGAACTGATTGTGAGGCACAGACTAAACGAAACCTGCTAAATTCTGTTTTCAGCAACCATAGAGTGAAAACAATCGCCTGAATAAGTAATATCCGTCAGGGGTAATGCAGAAAACCCATAATAGTCTGCATTCAAATGTCATATATGTCTGAACCATTTTTCCTGCCGATCGCAACTGGACTGGTACATGTATACAGTGGAGAATCTGTTATTCTTTCCCGTTTAAACGCAAACGTACGCAAACGCAAAGCGCTAAAACGTAGAAAAGAACAACTTTTGGACAATTCTGATATTTCATGTTTATCTGATCTGGATCCAAATTGTTTGACTCTAGTCTATAGAATTCTTGAATTTAAAATAAATCCAGTAAACCTAATTTGACATATATTTAAAAAAAACCCAGTTACATGTACACAACCGACGATATCATGGATATATCGACAGGGTGAGGATTTACCGATAGTGATGATTGTTACGTTAGTGTTTCCCAATAAACGCGTTTACGCTAAAACTGTTAATTCCATTGCAAACAGTTTGGAACCAGATCAGACGCCGGATAACCCGGCGTCTGATCGGGCACCCAACTGTTGCCACTCAGATAAACATGAATAGTCAGAATTGTCGAAACGTTGTCATTTTCTACATTTTATTGCAATGCGTTTGCGTTTCGTTTGCGTTTGGACGGGGACGAATAACATTTTCTCCTCTGTGTTTACTGGTCTTGACTGAATACTGTAAACTGTTTTCATCGGATATTCTATACGGACTATATGACAAGTGATAAATGATATTCCAACACCTACTTGTACTGGTATGAAAATCTCCCACTTCCCTATTATTATTGTCTGCTCACAAAGTGTCATCTGTTTCCAAAATTAACATCCGAATAGGTGATACAGTGGAGTAAACGTTATTCATTCCCGTTCAAACGCATACGAAACGCAAACGCAGATCGCTAAAATATAGAAAATCACCATTTTTGACATTTTTAATCTGAGTGGCAAACAGATTAGAGCCGGATCAGACGCCGGGTTACCCGACGTCTGCTCTGGCTTCAAACTGTTTGCAATGGGAATAATAGTTTTAACGTAAGTTTTTACGCGTTTGTTGGGAAAGAATAACGTTTTCTCCACTGTATCACTTAAGAAAACGAACAGGTGATTTAATTCAAATGAGTGATATCCCTCATTCGATTATTAAATGTAGGCGATTTCACTCAATCGATAAGTTGATATTTCTCATTCAAATATGTGATATCATTTAGAACACGATTAGGTGATATCACTCATACAAATAGGTGATATCACATATTGGAATACGTGATATCGCCAAATGCGAATTAAAGGAAAACGGCGCACCAGATATTTATAGTAACGGTCTTTCACACCATTATCTATTTGCAGACATATTACATGTTTACAGTGGAGAAGGCGTTATTCTTTCCCAATAAACACGTTTACGCTTAATCATCATTTCATTTGCAAACAGTCTGAAGCCAGAGCAGACCTCGGGTAACCCGGCCTCTGATCAGGCTCAAAACAGTTTGCCACTCGGATTAAAACTAATAATATATGAATATAAGATGACATTTTGCCCTACATTCAAATTGTCAACCCGAGAACAGAATGTCACCCGAGGCGAATCTGAGGGCGACATCCTTGTTTTCGAGGTTTGACAATTTGAATGTCACGCAAACTGCCATTTAATATCTATTTTATTACACCGAGGTTATCAAGCCTGGAGTTGGAATCATCTCCTTTGTGTTTAATAAAAATCAAAGCAAATCGGTCTTAAAAAATACAGAAGGAAAATCGAGAAACAGTAGTGTTACGTGTCCCTATGTGACATTCCAAATAGTGTTCAAAAGAATGTCACATAGCTCAGACAGAAATGTTATATACTGAGCGAGATCAAGAGGCATTAGAGTTACTTGCTCCTATATTACATTCCAAAGAATGTTGCATTGCAAAAGAATGTCGCATAGCTGAGACAGCAAGTCATAGTAAAAACAAAGTCTTTAAAAAAATAAAATTGAATTGAATTAATTCATTGAGTCTCCGATATACACAGGTCGTATTGTACCGACAAGCTTGATTTTAAGGTACTTCGCATATGCGCGTAGTTTCCATACGATTGTTATGAAAATTGTCATGAAGAATGATAATAGCCTAAGAAACAATGTGTGTAAATATAGGCAAAATTTATCGTGTAGTTTGTCTTTAAGGTCTTTTTTCTGACAAAAACCTAGAATTTTGATGATTTTATTTTTCTTAAAAATGAATAAAGCTAATGACTATAATTCTCGCCCAATAAGTAGTCCACAACATTCATTACAAGAAAAGCTAAAAACATTTTGAATAAAGGTGTTAAGAAAGATGTTATCAGCTATTTAAATTTTGCAAAATGCTAACAAATTGAATTACAAAAAACTGACTCATTCAATGTATATTTGTTTTCATTTTATTCAAATATATGGTTGATGAACTAGTCAGTCTGAAAAAATTAGAAAATATTACAGTCAGGATTTGTTGTAATAACTTATTTTCTTATTAAAATGTGGGATATTTGTTGTTTAGATACAGTTACCTACCTTAGAATTAAAACTTTGTCATTAAAATGCATTATTATTTATTCATGGACTTGCATACAAGGTTTATAATATTGTTTGAACATAATTATAATGGGCAATATCGATCTTGAAAAGGTTAGCGTATTGATAAGCTTCAAGGTGTGGCTTTATAGTTCGATCAAATCGTTTACATGTATACCGATTTAATTGACTTGTAAGTCATTAAACTAAAACGTACAGGTAAGTGGACATATACTTGGACCGTAAACATCACTAGTACTAATCAACGAAGACTAAACATAACATGTCTCTTGATTACTGCGTTATGGATTGACAAGTCATTAATCGGACCCTAAAAACAAAATATTTGGATCGGATGGGTCTCGAACCTATGACATTTGGATTGCTAGTCAACCACTATAGTCAACCACTATACTAACTGCGCTATGAAGGATTATACTAGTTTATATCAACATTTCCTTTATATAAATTTTCTAGTATAAACACGTACGAAAAAAGTCTGTGTCGTCCAGACGCATATCCGCTCGCCCGCAAGACCGACTTCCGGTAGCGAAAGGCCTTAAATGCCATTATTTCAGATGACATTACATCAATATCTCTTAACCTCTTCCATGGTCAAGTGTATCTTGAAGCTTTTACCTCTTCCCAGTCTTACTGTCGCCAACTGCAATACTGTTGTCTGCAATATCGTTTCAAAGTTAGATTAAAGCAATATGACTTACGTTATTTCAAAACGAGTGTCAAATGGTTAGGGTCCGGACCGTCTGATCAGGACCAAACTCTTTGCAAAGTCGCCTTTTGACGTCAGTGACAGTGGAAGGGTTAACATAGGACAGGCGTATACAATGGAGAAGCCGTTGGTCTTGCTTGCATTAACACAAAATAAAACAACTTTGAAAAGATGTCATTTTTTATACAACAATCTATTTTAATCTGAGAGGCATACAGTTTGAAGCCCCATCAAGCGCATTCCCAGCTAATTGGGAAAAAAACAACACATTTCCCCACTCTAACAAAATATTTTGTAGGATATTTCTGTTAAAACTTTTATCCTGCAATAAGCTGTCACCTATTGTCAAGCCTTCCAATTAACTTCTTTTAACTTCTTTTAAAATGGCCGCTAAACACAAGGTTGTATCTGTATCGGTCGCTATTCCCTATCGAATAGTTTTGCCACAGCCTGTCGCATAAAAGCCGTTCAGCCTCTCGCGGCCACTGCATTGCCTGGTTGGATTTATCATCGATAGCTTGCTATCATAGCGCCTTCCACTGCGATCTGACGGCTACTAATCCACTACAGCTTAACAGGAGAAGACGTTAATATTTCTCGTTTAAAAGCAAACAGAACGCAACCGCATGGTAATGTAGAAAATGGCAGCTTTTCGACAATTCTGACTATTTAATTTAATTTGAGTTGCAAACAGTTCGGAGCGTGATCAGACGCCGGATTAACCGGCGTCTGATCTGGCTCCTAACTGTTTGCAATACAAATATTAGTTTTAGTGTAAAATTATTGGGAAATAATAACGTCTTCTCCATTGTAACTAACGTAGAAGCTTTGCTGGATATCTTTTAAAAGGTCACAAAATATTTGACGATCTATTGTTTGAGAAAAAACACATCGGAAACTTTATGCAGACTTCTTTTGTTTATTTCCACGTTCCATGGGAAAATGATGAAAACGGTTTTAAATACCTACAAATCACGCGATAGAAATCGATTAGAACGTTGTTATAGTTCATAGACAGCGCTGATGATAAAAGCCACTTTTGTGTGACAAAGGAAATTAATACTGTCATAATGTCGTTTAAACTTTTGTTTTCAAACGATTCGGATGGAAAAACAACGATTCCATACCAATTTCCGGCGGAGAACGTCATTTGTGAAAACGTGCTTAATAGCACGCACATAGTTGGATGTTTGAAAAGCTCAGACGGTAAAATGACGAGCACGGTACAGACTACGACGTCTATGGATGCGGAACAACTGTTACTGAACAGAGTGCGCATGGTTCTGTTCATCTATATATTGCCAGTAATCATACTTCTTGGAATAGTTGGCAATGCTACAACATTCTATACCATTCGGACCTCACCCTTAAAGAAGTATTCGGTTTGTATATATATGGTAGCATACTGCGTGTCTAATATATTGTCGCTGACATTCAACTCCGGGGTATACTGGATACAACTCATGTTGCCACAACAACCTTTCTGGAACACCTCAGACACAGCCTGTCGACTCTGGCGATTTTTCATCCATTTAGTCAGCGCACCTGATATCTGGTTCGTGGTTGCAATGGTGATTGACCGGTTCATCGTCGTGTGTCATCCGGAGAAACAAAAACAAATGTGTACAAAGTTCATAGCTAAACTGGTACTGATCATTATAATCGTAGGCCGTGTGTGTATCATGGTACACGCCCTGTGGACATACAGTGTGACGAAAAACAACTGTGGTATAGATGCGGATGACTTACAATCTTTATTCTGGTCGTGGACCCAATTTGTGAGTTTCAATCTAGTCCCTATCGTTGTTATATTCGTATTTGGAAATCTCTTGTGTCTGAAGCTATGTTTGAAGAAACCACAATGTGAGAAAACAAGCATGGAGATAACCAACTCGACGACGATAGCCTGCTGTTGCTACTTTCTCCTTAAATTCCCAGTTATAGTCATGGATATTATTATAAACGTTCGCCCACAGTCATGGGAAGAAAATAAAAGTATCATGTTTAGACTGGGCAGTTATAGAGAAATTGCAAATTTCATGGTTTTTGTGGCGTATTCGACAATATTTCCAGTGCTCACTATTTTCTGTGCAGAATTTCGACGAGGTTTAATTCGCAACTTCTCATGTTGCCCTAAGAAAAACTTACACATGGAATGTACAGCCGTTTGATCAGTATTGGATTCAGCTCATCAAAATGCCTGTTTCACTTTTAAATTATTTCATTACACCCATAAATACTCATTTCTACGCTTATTAACCCATTTGTGCCCACGATCCCATATATGGGACATATGCAAACAGTGTAGACTCTGATCAGACGCCCCGTTATGCTGCGTTTTTATCAGAGTCTACACTGTTTGCTGATATGAATTTCAATATACAGTCGAACTTCGATATCTCAAACATTCCCATATTTCAAAGTTAAAACGTGGCTGAGCTACGTTTTAACTTTGAAATACGGGTATGTTCGACCTGACCGAGTATGAAATAATGCAGTTCATGTGTCTAACTACATGTATAGGATTGTTTAAGTTAAGCGAGTTCGAGATATCGAAGTTCGACTGTAAAACAAAATGAAAATGAAAATTTTGACCAGGCATCCCTTTAATAAAAATGGACTAATCCAATATATAAACATGGAATAATTCACTGGGTATAAATGGGTTAATATTTCATACACTAAGAGAAGTAGTCCCCATCTAGGAAGTCTTTAACATGAAATGTAAACGGCATTTCAAGTATCCTTCCAGTTGGGACCTTAAAGCAGGCTGAAATAAAAACAGAATGTTCCTCGAGGAGCATCCAGATTTACTCCCAACATGCTTTACGCGGTAACCTGTTTCAAATCTTATAACAGGCTATGGGGTGACATATTTATTTAGGGCTAAATATAGCGGCAAGAGTAAATAATGCAAGTTTCTCCTTCATATCTGCACTAAACACTATGCTGTGACTACTTATTAGAATCGTCTCGAAAAATTATTTCTAATGAGTAGTCACACCATAGGGTTTGGTGCTGGCATAGCTGTGTTAGGTTTTGAAATTATCACCTTATCTGGATCACTGATAAACCAAACTTATTATGTATATACAGATCAGACATCGTGAAAACTTATCAATTGAGCGAGTTTGCACTTAAAAGCCTGTCTTGTCATGAGAAATCCAGATTGGTTGCATTGATCAATCGTCAACCCAGGTTCTTAGTGTGAACAATGTTAAACAAGTTACAGAGGAAAAAACGTTATTTTTAATTATACATTGTAATCTAATTTTGGTGTAAAACAGTTTGGAGCCAGATCACGCACCGGATTACCGAAACAATTTACAATAGAAATACAGCGCTCCCTCTCTACAACGACACCCAATGGGAGACACAAAATATGTTCGTTGTTCGGAGGGAGTCGTTACAGGGAGGGAATTTGGCTTACATTTACAAACAGCTTGAATCCAGATCAGACGCCGCGTTACGCGGCGTCTGATCCGGATTCAAGCTGTTTGTCACTCGTAATTAAGTGTTTTACTCTGAAATGGTCAAATATGTAACTTTTAGAAAAACAGCAGACGACAATTTTAAGCAGACGATATTGCAGCCATAAAAGCGTTAGACATAATTGTCCAGTTTCGGGAACAGCGTCAAAAGTCGTTGTTAGGAGGGAATCGTTGTTGGGAGGGCCGTTGTAGAGAGGGGGCGCTGTATTAGTTTTAACACAAATGCGTTTATTTTGGAAAAATGTCTTCTCCACCTAAAATGTAGATTGGCGTTAAGGTTGAGGATGCCTAATGAGATTTGGAATCGGTATTCTACGAAAAGCGCTCGTCCATTCTCGTCAAATACCGGCCCATTCTGAATCATGCTAAAGCATTATTCGGAGCGGAAAGTCTGTTGACGAGAATGGTCGATCGCTGTACGTAGAGTACCGATTTTGTTCTGGGTCCATGCTTATAGAGTGTTTGAGTTGAGTTTGAAATAATTCTCAAGCATTTGATTGGTCAAATTTGAGCCTGGCTCAAATCTGACTAATCAAATGCTTGAGAACGAAGTCAGACTCCGCTCAAACGCTTTATGAGCGCTGGGTCTGCTCTCATAAGGGGTCCTCAACCATAACTACATTTTATAACTGACTAGATGCCGCGCATGTGTTTGCAAGGTACTGGTACTGATTTACTCACTGCATGGCTCCATTGTTTATTTGTGAATACGTAATGTTGTGTCGTATTTAGTAAACTTCATACGTCCACTGAAATACTTAATTTGCTTTCGGGTTTTGTTTTATCGCCATATTCTTTAACCCATTTGCGGCCAGTGGATTCTTCCATGTTTTATACATATATATATATATATATATTGGATTAGTCCATTTTTGTCAAAGGGATGCCTGGTCAAACGTTTCATTTTGTTTTATATTAAAATTCCTATCAGCAAACAGTGTAGACTCTGATCAGACGCCGCATAATGCGGCGTCTGATTAGAGTCTACACTGTTTGCCCATGTCCTATATATGGGATCGTGAGCACAAATGTGTTAAATAAAATGGTAAAGACGTTATTCTGTCCTATACAAGTGACACTAAACGCAAACACAAAGGACAGTGAAGCCTATTTAGAACGAAATTGGATATAATAAAGTTTATTCTAACTCTAATTGACGTATAGTTCAATGGCATACAGCTTGATATAATTACGAAAGAGATCAGACAGCCCGAGAATTTCGTTATATACCAGTTAAACTGAAATAGAATGAACGAAATGGCATGGTATTGATGGCTTACTAAAATCTAAGTGGCAATCAGTTCATTGTCTTATAAAACACATAGGTACATGTACTCTTGGCTTTTGATCTAGTTCTAAACTGTTTGCAATTGGATATTGTTTTGATTAGCACATGCGCGTGTAGTGATTCAAAAAAAGGCATTTTCCCTTTCAGAACGGAGATCTTTTAAGACAAAGACAACATATTCTAATACCGATTTTAACACACCCCGCCCACACCCCTATATAAGCGAAGAGGGCCGTCTCAGTGTACGAATTTTCAGTAGAACACTCACGCGCTAAACGTTCTAACGTGACGTCATTTGGCTTCGAAAATGCTTACGCCAAGAAATGTAGCGCCGTTGCTTCTGTGCAAATTAAGGTTTAATTATGTGTTAGAATCGAAATAATAAATGAATACCAGTGTTTTATCTAACAATCGAACACGGGTAGTCGTTGAGATGCCTGTAATTAAACCACTCAGCATAAAGGCCTCGTGATTAAATTACTACGCATCTCAACTTCTACCAGTGTTCAATTACATGATAAAACACTTGTATGAATTTATTATTTCTTAAATAAGATGTTATTCCTTGCAAACGAAAGGCAAAGGCAAGGTACTAAGATGGAGAAAATGACAACATTTTAACTTTTTGACGACATATTTTAATTTGAGTGGTAAATTGCTTGGAGCCAAATCAGACCCGGCTTACTCGGCGTCTGATCTAGCTCAAAAGTGTTTGCGATACAGTGGAGAATCTGTTATTCTTTCCCGTTTAAACGCAAACGTACGCAAACGCAAAGCACCAAAACGTAGAAAAGAACAACTTTTGGACAATTCTGATATTTCATGTTTATCTTGGTGGTAAACAGTTTGGAGCCTGATCAGACGCCGGGTTACCCGGCGTCTGATCTGGCTCCAAACTGTTTGAAAAAGAAAAAATAGTTTTCGCGTAAACGCGTTTATCGGGAAAGAATAACAGATTCTCCACTGTACACATAAGGGTGTTAGCATAAACGCGTTTTCACGTCTTCTCCACTGTAATGAGTTGAACAATACGGGCTTTGGTGCAGACACAATGGGGAAAAGGTTGACATTATGCATTTAAGTGACTGTTATCTTGAATCTCTACGGGTTTGTGTATTCACCTTTATGTTTTGCAATATGCAAATAAAGATAGAGATCACGTGAAAACTAGACAAAAATTGAAATCGTTGCACATTGAATTGACACATTGTTTCGTTGCAGGGACTGGAACTCGTGTTTAACCAATTAACAATGCATCACGTAAAGATATTTGAAATAAAATTCGCACGATCCATGTTATTCAATTTCATTGCAACGATTGGCACAGTGTCCTTGTTATAGATATGTTACAGTCAATATGTGTAATCAGTCATTACGCGTAATGACTAGTCAATCTGTGAAATGACTTTTTCACATAGTCCTTTAAGGTTACAATTTATGATAATTATACAACGATATTTTTCAAAGGTAAAAAAGTTAATATGCACAAAACACCACAATCTCACTACAAAACCACTCAATTTGTCAAAATCATTTTTAAAAATGAAAATAAAGCAAAATATAGCCTGTAGCTTTACTTGAAAAGTATTCAATTATTTCCTATTTACAGCGTTCAGACATCATTGCACAAATGGACTGAAATAAAGTGTGAAATAAATGTGGTGTTTTGTGCAGGAAATCTTTGAACTTTTAAAAAATATCATTGTCCATCATCATAAATAGTATCATTCAAGGACTATGTGACAAATTCATTTCACAGATTGACTAGTCATTACGCGTAATGACTGATTACACAGATTGACTGTAACAGATACATGTATTATGGTTACTACGAAACTACTTTGTTATGTTTCACGAGAAACGGTAACATTCCTAAAATAGGTGTTTGAACGCAAATTCATGATGCAAATTGCAACCGAAAAAGTTATTATTTTCCGTTAAATGAAAACGAAACGCAAATGCAATGCAATGAAACGTAGAAAAAGACGACATTATGAAACATTTGACAATACATGTTAATTTGAGTGGCACACAGTTTGGAAACTCATCAGACATCACGTTACCCGCCGTTTGATCTGGCTTCAAACTCTTGCAATTGAAATAATAATTTAGAGAAACGCGCTCATTTTGGAGAATTAATGTCTTTTCCACTGTAACTCGATGTCTGAGACTGGCTCCAAACTTTTTAAATACTCGATCTATATGACAAGTGTTTAAACCATTCAGTACCGTATACAAAGAGTTTGGTTCCTGATAAGACACCGTGTAACGTGGTGTCTGGTCAGGATCCAGACAATTTGACAGCCAAATGAATTCTTTTTTTAAGTAAAAACTTTCTAAACTTTATAAAACAAAAACACCCGATACGTTGGCGAACAAACAAATTCACAATAGTTTGACATAACAGTGCTCCCTCCCTACAACGGCCCTGCCAACAACGACTCCTTCCTTACAACGACCCTTGCCAAAGTTCCCCGAACAGGGCAATTATGATCAATGCTTTTACTTCTGCATTATCGCCGGTTCAGATTGTCGTCTGCTGTTTGTTCTCAAAGTTACATATTAGTGGAGATTTTGAATAAAAATAATGACGAGTGACAAACAACTTGAATCCAGATCAGATGCCGCGTAACGCGGTGTCTGATCTGGAATCAAGCTGTTTGTAAATGTAAGCAATTTCTCAATGTTCCCTCCACATTACGACTCCCTCCGAACAACACACACAATCTGTGTCTCCCATATGTTGTCTCTGTTGAGAGGGAGCACTGTACATTTAAATTTAGTAGATGTGAAATGGCGTAATAAAGGCAGTGAAAATGTATATGGGGGAAACTAACTGATTCATATTGTAATATTGACAAATAAAAGTGATAATGTGTAACATTATTTTGTTTCTTATTCATTTATCGTTTATTGGTGTTTTTCATGGCAAACACCTTCTCAGCCATATCGACCTGTTACCTATGTTAGCATTGGAACATTATTCTTTGTCGCTTAACATAATACAGTCGACCTTCGATATATCGAAGTCGGTTTTGTCGAACATACCCGTATTTCAAAGTTAAAACGTGGCTAAGCCACGTTTTAACTATGAAAAACGGGTATATTCGACTCAGCCGAGCATGAAATAATGCAGATCATAAGTCTAACTATCGGATAGATCGAGTTAAACGAGTTCGATATATTGAGGTTCGACTGAATGTGTATCTGAATATTGAACTAAAGTCAACCTATGTGCTTGTTGTAATATTTCTATTATATTGTTAAACCTTTCTAATATTACGATCATTAAAGATAAGGCTTATTGATTGTTTGAAAGACAGGTAGCTGCTTAAAGCAATGTGAATGGTAATCAGAAAGCTCTTAAAGAAATTGTTTTGTTCTACTTTCACCTTACTTTAAGCAGCCACCCACCTTAAACATAAAATAGTCCATGTATTTTAGTGGTTGTTATAGAGAGGTTTACTTTTTACAAGTAGTACGAACAGCAGTGATTAGACACTGAAGTGTTTGCCCATTCAGAAGAACTTTTCATTTCATAAAAATTGAGCGTCTATACTGTTTGCAACTGTCCCCTTTAGCAGACATTAGGATTACCTTTAAATTATATTTCTGTGACATATCAATGATTTAGGATTGAGTGACCCGGGCCGTTGTTCATTGGAACCAAATGATGCACTGCACGGTTATACTCTACAGTCGAACATCGATATCTCGAACTCGCTTAACTCGGACTATCCGATATTTCGAAACATGAATTGCCTTATTTCACGCTCGGTTTAGGTGAACATACTCGTACTCGTGTTTCAAAGTTAAAACGCGCCTGAGCCGCGTTTTAACTTTGAAATACGAGTATGTTCGACTTAACCGAGTTCGAGATATCGAAGTCCGACTGTATATAATATCGAGCAGCAAATATAATTTCACTGATATCTCTTTTCAATGACAGAATTTATATCTAAAATAAATTGTGTTTCAATTTAGTTTTCAAATTCTTCTGGGGATTCATCAGATAATTGTTAATTACTGAATGTAATGTTATGAACATTATATTAAAACAGATCCTCAGCTTAATACCTCATGTCATTTATCGTCACATTAAATGTAGTTAAAGATGTGTGCCTAACGAAAATAACAAAATGAATTAGCTTAATATTACACAGTTGAGTGTAAATACACTTATGCCATGGAAGATAAAAGGAGTTCTGCCTACGTGTATGTGCTTGTGTCAAGAATTCATGATTATACAGCGCTCCATCTCTACAACGGCCCTCCCAACAACGACTCCCTTCTTACAACGACCCTTGTCGCAGTTCCCTAAACAGGACAAGTATGTATAACGTTTTAAAGTTTCAATATCGTCTGCTTAAAATTTTCGTCTGCTGTGTTTATCAAAGTAACATAATGGACATTTTGAAAGAAAAAACTTAATGAGGAGTGACAAACAGCTTGAATCCAGATCAGACGCCGCGTTACGCGGCGTCTGATCTGGATTCAAGCTGTTTGCAAATGTAAGTCTATTCCCTCCCTATCACGTCTCCCTCCGAACAACGCATACATTTTTGTCTCCCATTAGGTGTCGTTGTAGAGAGGGAACGCTGTATATAAAAAAGGTGAGCTAAAGACACTGCAATGGTTTTCCATACAGCAGAACGTTTCATATAAAAAAGCAACCATCTAGGACTGAACTGTTATTCAAAGTCCTCTTTAATAGATACTAGGCTTAAATGGGTTACAGTGGAGAAAACGTTATTCTTTTCCGTTTAAACGCAAACGTACGCAAACGCAAAACACTAAATCGTAGAAAAGTACAACTTTTGAACAATTCTGATAATTCATGTTTATCTTGGTGGCAAACTGTTTGGAGCCTGATCAGACGCCGGGTTACCTGGCGTCTGATCTGGCTCCAAACTGTTTGCACTGCAAATAATAGTTTTAGCGTTACGCGTTTATTGGGAAAGAATAACGTTTTCGCCACTGTAATGAGACTGATCACAGATGACAAGTTGACATTTGATTCATAAACAATATTCACGATGAAAGAAAGATAAAATGCCATTGTGCAGAGGTCAAGGTGACTTTTGACATACAACTTAGAATTACTCGGCGTCTTACCACGCTCCAAACCCTCTTGAACTGTATATTATCTTTCTTTTTTCAAAATATAAAAGTGTTACAGCAGCTGCCATCTAGAATCTACATCAATATTACATTGTACTCGAATTTAGTGTCATGCCACAATTCCATTCTCAGTAGCGCCATTAAACGATTCTTCGTACATGTACAGTGGAGAAAACGTTTTTCTTTCCCAATAAACGCATTATAAAACGATTATTAATATTGCAGACAGTCTGGAGCCTGATCAGACGCCGGGTAACCCGGCGTCGGGTCATGCTCTAAACTGTTTGCCACAAGATAAACATGATTTATTTTAATTGTCGAACAGTTAAACTTTTATACGTTTTAGTACAGTGTGTTTGCGTTTCGTTTGCGTTTAAACGGGAAAGAATAACGTAGTTTCCAATGTACATGTACCATTCCACACGAGCATGATGAACACCAATGACAGATTAAACCTACACGAACGTTAAGCAAAAAGCTCCTGTTGGATCTTTTCGCTTTTTTTTTTCACACTGTTTTAAACCAATCATCTACTATAAACGTGTAAATATAATTGGACAAAACATGGTAAAATATTTAGCATTTTTTTCTATGGACGAAAGGATTTAACGTGACAGAATAATGTTTCACCATAACACCAGTATCGGCTACGAGCGTATCGCAGATAATACTCATCTCAACATCCTTAAAGTTAAACTCTAAAGCTTGCTTGTTCAGTGAAGACAACGATATACTTTCCTAAAATACACGTATTCGCAAACATTTGTATGTCAATTGCAAACATTTTGGAGCCAGATCAAACACTGGGTAACCACATTTTCAAAACATTACTATATTTTCTTCATTTTTTGTAATTGCGTTTGGGTGCGTTTAAACAGGAAGCAAACACGTATTTTCCACTTGTACATTTTTCTCAATTACATGTACCTCAACATCAATTCTAATGCTAGTTAGTAGGCGCCTATAAGTGTTCTACATTGATGAGTTCAATGAGAATGTATAAATCCTACAATTTATCTGAAGAGTTCTCAATATAATGACATATTCAGTGCTCTAATTGGATGTTGTCTGCTAAATATTGTCGAATATTTACATTCGCCCAGTCAAGTCCATTGAAGAAGATGGCGTCCATTTTCTATAAACGCATTTTTTCTAGGGTCGGGACTTGTGCATTTATTACGCAGAGGAAGCAGGCTCATGGGTCTGCTCTCCACGAATCATTCTTTTGCGTTCCATGAGTGATGGCAGTTATGACTGTTCCTTTCATGGTAAACATCATTCGTGTTAACAACCTCTAATATGGATTAAACATACACACATACTAATAAAATGTTCATTTAGTATTAGAAATTACAGTAAATATATTGGAACTATAAGAAATGAACAGATTGTTTCGGCGTTTAAGCGAAATAAAGGACAGGAAATGATCGACAAATTCCATGAATCGCTAATGCGATTCATGGAATTTGCCGATCATTTGCTGTCATCTATTTCGCTTAAATTCTATACAGATTTAAATCATTTCTGAATTGCTTTTATTGATGGTTTCAAACCTTTGAAACCTCTGTAGTCAGAGTCGAGTTCAAGATATTGACTCAGTCCTCAAACAAACATCAATATCTGGTATTATCGATAACCATCAATAAATGAAAATATCAGTTAATTTAGAGAAGTGTATCAAACAAAAAATGAAAACGTTTTCGAAGTGTTTAACTTCTGGTGAATAAAACATGATATTCATATTTTTTGAAATGTATTAAACCGAACAATGAAAATGATTTGGAACTGTTTGATTTATAGTGAATACATATACCATTCTGAAGTAAACATGATATTCATACAATTAGTAGAATCTATTTTGATTTCTTTTGTACATTATAGATGAATCATTTCCGAACCTAGAAACTTGCATGCTGCTTTGAAATGAGGCTGCACCGAGGGTTGTCGATTTGCTGTTTTTTAAAATTTGTTTCCTTGAGATTGTTTACTGAAAGTCAAATACTTTGGGAATGGATAATCTCCAAATATGCATGAAATAATATTTAAGTTTTTGAATCATTTACAAAAAAAGTTTTAGGCCAAATCCGGGGTTTTCAGTCTCTTTGCTGTTTTATTTAATGTTAGAAATTCTCTGTATCTACATTACTGTTACAAACTCATTGAGCTCTAGTGACGCATATATGTGTCCTTCACCAAATGTGTACCTGTGAAAAGTACAATTGTCCTATGCAAACAGTGAAGTCCCTGATCAGAGAGCTCCTGCAGGAGCCCTCTGATCAGGGACTTCGCTGTTTGTCATTTTGCAATTTATTACAAAACACAACCCTAGATAGTCTAAAATGGACAAGCCTTTATTGCTAACTGGAATTGTCCATTGGAAGTCTCAGGGGATAATAAGTACATCTAAATGACATTTAAAAAGAAACTTTTTTTTGTCTTAAATCATCATCAGTATTCTCAAGAACTTTGATTTCACGGATTTAGTTTTAGGGCACTTTTACAATGTCACTTTGAATACGGTTGTTGTTTTGGTACCCAGCTTTTACTCAAAACTTGAAAAATAGACTTCAAACAACGCAACATAAATAAATCCTTTTTGTTTTAAACTTAGATGCTAAGGTACTAATCATTTTGAATACCTCAACTGGTTGCCAGTATCACAAAGAGTTTATCAAATAACCCTTTCGCACGTTTACAACATATCAAAGGGCAATGCTCCTTTATATCTTTGTGATTATTTTGTTCCTTTAAGCTCTGTGCACAAGCGCTGTACAAGGTTAAACATGACAGCCATTCCCGCTCAAGAAGATTCGTTTTCCTTCACTTTTACAGATAATGGACGCTATGCCATTCCTAGAGTCAACAGCTTTGGTAAGAAGTCATTTCTTTTCAGAGGTGTTCACTTGTGGAAAGGTCTTCCTCACAATTTAAGAGCAAGTAAATCTTCCACTCAATTTAGAGTTGATGTCAAAAACTTCTTGTTAGCTATAGATAATAATCATGTACTTATTTGGATTTTTGCATATCAGGATTACTTTTTATTCATTGCCTACTAGTATATTTGTGTAAATTTTAGATAGGTTTGTTTCACTTTAGCATTGTTCCTATGATTCGTTCTGATACTCTGCTGTGTTAACTCATGAAACTGGTCCAGTCATTCTAAAACTGACAATAGTGAGCTTAATCAGTGATTTAAATGATAATTTTGTGATACATTACATTTAAGATACTATCCGTGATATTTATTTATAATAATACCGTGACTCTCTCTGTCTTAATTGCCACTAGAATCAAGGACCACAATGGAAATAAGGAAACTGGTTTCCAGTGCGCTCTTATACGTGTATGATTGCTTAAATTATGATTTGCCATGTTGTGTACACTTTTTACCAAAATAAATATATCATCCTAGGGCACTGTGACTCGACACGAGTTGTATCAGTTTGGCTCATTACAAGAATTTCAGTGGAGTAGACGCGATTATTACCTAATGCTCTATATAGCTTGTAATTCGTTATTTTTGACTGTTTTACTGTGTTGTTCTGACATTGCCTAATCCGGGGGAAATAGTTTTAATTATTACCAAATGCTCTATATAACTTGTAATTCGTTATTTTTGACTGTTTTACTGTATTGTTCTGACATTGCATAATCCGGGGGCAATAGTTTTAACTATTGACCGCTCGGACGAACTGTTTCCATGCGCGAAAAAGATGCGCAGAAGTTCTAAAATCAGTGTCATTGAGAAGTTTCCCCGTACCCGGAATTGCCGTACTGTAATGAAACAGTATTGAATAATTATCATTGATTGATGTCTGGAGGATTAATACTTTATTTCATGCTTTATCATTATTTGTAGCAATACTATAATCAATGAGACGAGTTCATAATACATATCAAGTTTCGTCGCTATCCTTTATACAGAAAATAACACGGACCCGAACATTACAATAATGTGCTGATGTAAGCATGCAAGCGCTTACAAGACGATGTTGATCAGTCATCAGACGTCTGTCAAAAACTCAAAATGTATAAATTAGTTACACGATATTTCGGCAGGGTGTACATGTAGGGGTTTGTATGACGGTCTTGGATTCCGTAACCCGAAACCTTCATACAAGCCCGTACACCCTGCCAGAATGCATTGTAACGAATTTATTCCAGTCTAGATCCAAAACAAGAAAGTAAACATACATAATCTGACAAAGTTTTACTCAATTGACCCTAAAAGTTGACACTTGAAATTGACATCATGTCACTGAAAACTCTCGCGCTAGTGTACACAAATGTATACAGTTAAACTTCGATGTCTGGAACTCGCATAAGTAGAATTTACCTGCATTTCTACAGATAGGCCTAAATGCCATAAACCCGCTTCTTTATAAACCGTTTCTGTCGAAAATACCCGTATTTCAAGCTTAAAAGGTGGCATAGCCACTGTTCGACTGAAATTAATTCAAGATAGGCACTAAGTTCGACTGTATCTAACATGATTACATCATCACATTGGACTGTAGACATTATAAATGTTCATTACATGTAGGCTACCATGGTGACAACGCGGGTGGTGTAATCAGGCAAAACAAAGCAAGAAATTAGCATGATGACTGGAAATGATAACTTTATTTCATTTGTATTTTGGCTCAGATAAATTCTTTTTAAATATCTAGTTAGCACTATATAAAGTATTAGGTAATAAAACAGTTATTTCATGTGTGTTTGGGGAACAGTCAAAACTATTGGCCCGATGAATCAGGAAAGACTTTCGAACTGTTGCCCGATGCCGATAGGCCGAGGGCAACAGTTCGAAATGTCTTCCCTGATAACGAGGGCCAATAGTTTTGACTGTTCCCCAAACACACATGAAATAACTGTATACTATTTCCCAATATAACCGCGTTTACGTGAAACTATTTTATTCCATTGCAAACAGTTTAGAGCCAGATCAGACGTCGGGCAACCCGGCATCTGATCAGGCTCAGTTCCAAAAATAAACGTCATTCAGATCTTATAAAATAAGTATTATTA
Source organism: Gari tellinella (assembly GCA_922989275.2). Classification (NCBI taxonomy): domain Eukaryota; kingdom Metazoa; phylum Mollusca; class Bivalvia; order Cardiida; family Psammobiidae; genus Gari; species Gari tellinella. Next base: position 79,653,265 of record OV277867.1, on the reverse strand, counting down.
TTTATTTATTATTATACCCGATTTATATAGCTTATTTTTCACACAGGAGTTGTGCGTTCACATGAAATTATATAAATGTACCTACAAAGCGAAAACAAACAAATAACTACATTCCCAATAAATATGATCGTGAATAATTTCGATAACCTGTCTTTTCCCTAAAGTTCATGCATACTTTCTCCTTAACTGACTTATCCTTTTCCCAATAGTTGACAGAGTGTTACATAAAGGCGACTGAAACTAAAACTGAATGCTCCTGGAGGTTTACTACTTTAAGCTATCTTCTACTAGAATATAACAACTATTTTTATCGTGCTTATTTACGACTGTATAAAATGGAGCTGAATAAATAAGAGGCAAAAAAAGGCGCACCTGTGTAGTAATTGTTTGAAAGAACTATACACTTACGACCTGTGGTATTCAAATGCTTAGTGACACAATTTGAGAGGTAAATACCATATCAAATCTACAGGGAATATTAACTGTCACCAGCCGACTGTGAAACATTCAATTCAGACACATTTGATTCGACTGAATGGCGCCGGTACGTAATGGATGATTTAAATAATTTACTTACAAAGGTACACTTGAATTCACAAAAAGGCTGCTATCCGTAACAAATCAATCGAGGTACAGTACTGTATAGTACATGTATAGTAGAATCCACCTCATCGTCTGTTACAGTTGTTCACGATGTAGACTCCATCCCGTCTGTAGGGAAGAGACACAGGTCGGACGATTCAACAAATGACTCTGAATTGGCAGACTCTAGCAAAAGACAGAAATATATTACGTTAAAACGTGATGACGTTAATTTTGACGTTGTGTCTATTCTTAAGGGAGAATTCTCAATCTTTAAATCAGACATAAAGGCTGAATTAACAGGTAAACGTGAAAAGTAAAATCGAAACTTTTGAACTAAAGATCAATGACGCTGATCGGAAAGTTGTACATGACGAAATTATGTCTATAAAGGATTAATTTAAACGAAGTATAGATGATCTTTCGAACAATAGTTAATGAAATTCCTAGCAAAAAACAAAATTGATAAAACGTTAAAGAGAACACAAACAAACACAAAACGATTTGAGTATCCAAGAAATGAAAAGAGATACTTCTGAAAGAAAGAAATTCTTTGCCGATGTCGCAAAATGAAATAGTGTTGTCAATCATCACCTAGTCTCGCTCACTTGATACTCGTACAGTAGAGAAAACGTTATTCTTTCCAAATAAACGCGTTTACGCTAAAACTATTATTTCTATTGCAAACAGTTTGGAACCAGATCAGACGCCGGGGAACCCGGCGTCTGATCAGGCTCCAAACTGTTTGCCACCAAGATAAACATAACTTATCCAAATCGTCCAAAAGTTGTACTTTTCTACGTTTAAGTGCTTTGCGTTTGAATTTCGTTTGCGTTTAAACGGGAAATAATACTGTTTTCTGCACTGTATCGGTTAGGAGAACTTACTGGACTCAACGAACTTGGTTGACGTGACACGTATTTCATCACCAGCAATTGATAGACTCATAAATAAATTAAATCCAATGTTAAGAATATTCATTAGGATTGTACATGTATAAAGGTCGGAGTGTGGAATGTCAGAGGTTTGTTCACAGCAAGATTGATAATGTTCAGTGGTTTTAGAACCAAACTACTCATTTTACTGACTTAGATACTTTAATAATATTTAAAACATTTCTAAAGGAAGATCAACAAACAAATATTGAAGGTTATACTTTAAATTTGGAGCCTAAATATACAGTTTGGAGCCTGATCGGATGCCGGGTGACACGGTGTCTGATCTGGTTCCAAATGTTTGCTATGGATTTAGTAATGTTCGTGTAAACGCATTATTGGGAATGAATAAAGTTTCATTCACTGTAATAAGACAAATCAAAAACTTGTTGCCAAACGTAAAATTAATTATTATATGCCTTTGCATGATATCGAGCGTTTCCGCGTGTATTTGCACAGTAAAATACAAGAGTCTGTATCAGCCACCTTGTATCAGCCACTTTGTATTTTACTCTGACCTCGCTTCGATTTAACGTGACGTCATTTACGTACGTGTACAAGTGCCGCGTTATTCATTGTGGCAAACAAAAAATCTTGTTCTGCTTCAAATAACTAATAAATGTTGGCTATAAAATGAGTTAAACAACTATTTAATTGTTTCTGGTGTGTATTCAAGGCATATAATAAACACATCACCAGTTGGCACTGTGCTACAGAGTGTTGCATTTAGCTCTCGACGTTTTTGGCGGAAACAACCGATCAGACTCGCGCCAAGGCGCTCGTCAGATCGGCTATTTCCGCCAAAATCGTCTCGAGCTAAATACATCACTCTGTATCGCACTGTCAACTGGTAATGCGTATTTATTGGCCATGTGTCCCGTAATATTATTACATACAGTGGGGAAGATCTTAATAGCTGTTTAGATGAAGCTGAACGCAATCTCTATACAAATACAGTAAAAACTTGATACTTCAAACTCGTTTAAATCGATCGTACCAGTATTTCATAAGTTGAATGTTGATAAATCGATCTCGCTTAAGTCGAGCACATTCGTATTTCAAAGTGAATACGCGGACACGAGCAGAGTAAATCGGTGTCTGATAATTCTCTCACAGCAAGTCTATCCAGCTGAACACTAAGGTTCGACTTTTCAACTCCAATGTCAAGACAGTGTTGCTATATGGCTCAGAAACATGAAGGCATACAGTGGAGAAAACGTTATTCTTTCCCAATAAACGCGTTTACGCTAAAACTATTATTTGCAGTGCAAACAGCTTGGAGCCAGATCAGATGCCGGGTAACCCGGCGTCTGATCAGTCTCCAAACTGTTTGCCACAAAGATAAACATAAATTATCAGAATTGTCCAAATGTTGCACTTTTCTACGTTTTAGTGCGTTGCGTTTGCGTACGTTTGCGTTTAAACGGGAAAGAATAACGTTTTCTCCACTGCATACCAAGAACCTGGACGATAAAATACAGGTTTTCATAAACACCTGCTTAACACGTATACTACGTATCAAATGGCCAGATCGTATATCCAACCAAGAATTGTGGCAAAGTACCAAGCAAGGCCCCATCACAGATGTGATTTAATAGCGCAAATGGAAGTGGATAGGACAAACGCTGTGACGTAATCAGCCCAACATTGCCCGCAATGCATTGGATTGGAAGCTGCAAGGAAGGTGGAGAAGGGGGAAGGCCTGTTACATCATGGAGAAGGAACCTGAATGCTGAACTCCAGAAATTAAGGATGTCCTGGGGAGAGGCGAAACAGGCAGCAACTGACCGTGTCCGGAGGAGATGCGTGGTGGCGGCCCTGTGTCCCAGGAGGGATATACAGGAATAAAGAAGGAGATAATTCTCTGGACAGTTTGCCCCTTAGACTTTAGAAAATATTTCATTCAATTTATTCACTGCCAATACCGACAACATTGACATTTGCGTCACGCGGGGTCTGATCAGGATCGAAACTGTTTGTCACTCTTAACAGCGTTTCCTGAGACTAGAACGCATGCAATTCCAAATTTTAAGAGTAAAAGCGGACGAAAATATAAGCAGACGATAATATTGCTGTGAGTGCGTTAAAGAAGGGTATTTCCGTCATAATGGCATTGAATTGTATATTTCTGTCTTTCCTACATGTTATAACATCAGGCATGCTCGTTATTTGTGTTTATTGAATGGCATCGCGTTTACGTCCAGCATCTTATAGACGGTACTGAATAACTCTTTGTATACAATCATCGTTTATATTCAGCCGCCGTAAACGGAGAGAGACTTTTGTGACAGATATGTAAATAAAGGAAATAAAAGAAACCCATAAAGACTTAAGCTGTCACTATCGTTACTGTGTCGATATGTGGATTTATAAACCTTTGCAATGCCATGACGCCATCTGCTTTAAACAATAATTGTAGTCTCTTATTATTTCCTTGAATTAAAATATTAGATATTTTGACGTAAGAAATATTAGAATGAGTGTCAACTAGTTTGATCCTGATCACGCGGCGTCTGATCTGGATCTAAACTATTTGAAAAGTCAGTCAAGTCGCGATTTGCAGGAAAAGGGTTAAGACTGCTAATAGTTTTTGGCAGCTTCCTGTATATAAAGCTGATTCGTATTCCCTGATATTAGATATCGCTAATGCTTTTTGATTAAAAACCTGTGTTGATCAGACAATATCAAAATCTCAAAAAGCATGTTTTGTCGAATACTGTAGAATACATTACGAGTTGTATTAGGTTTCCGTCATTTAGTCGCCTTATCAATGATGCAACTGTTGTAAAAACTAAGGCTTCATACATGTTCTCAATTGTACTTTTACTTAAATAACATTTTACTGCCTTACCCGGAATACAGTAGTTATGTACAGTCGAACTTCGATATCTCGAACACGTTTAACTAGAACTATCCGATTGTTCGACATATGGACTGCATTATGTCATGCTCGGTTAAGTCGAACATACCCATAATTCAAAGTTAAAACGTGGCTTAGCCACGTTTTAACTTTGAAATACGAGTATGTTCGACAAAACCGACTGTCTGATATTGGTGCAAAGATTTTGCAATAAACATTTGTATTTCAGATACACTTGGAGATGTCGTCATCTATTTATGAATAAAATAAACATAAACACAAAGCACAGATCAAGCTATGGACAATTTACTGTTTATTTTAAAATATTGAACATTTATATTATAAATTTGAGTGGCACTTAATTTTCGGCCTGGTTCTTAACTGTTTCGAACGTAGATGTTGAACACTTCTTTATGATCAAACTTATTGTGAGGTTGTTTCCCCTTCACCGCCATATTGTCGTCTGCTTCAATGTTGTTGTCTGCAATATCGTTTCATAGTTAAATTCAAGGCAATATTACTATAGAAATTTCAAAAACAGTCAAACAGTATTGATCCTGCATGATTAAACGCGATCAGGATCCAAACTGTTTGAAAACGCGCTTTTGGTCGTCATTTAGAGTGAAAGTGTTAACTATCATAAACACAACATTTTTGAAAAAACAACGTCTTATCCAATGTACAATAACATTAATCATACTACAAAGTAAATTTCTTACTTCTGGTTGGTTACTGAGCCGCAGACGTGAGCTGACAGGGTACATATAAATTCCTCTTGGTAGGCCCCTCATGTTTCATTGCGTCACAAACAAGATGGCCGACTACTCGACTCGATGAAATATTAACGTATTTTACTACATATAAACGTTTTTGATGTAAAAATGTGTTCATGGAAACAAATAAAAAAATATTAACCTTTCGTGTAACACATCCAACTATCTTTGAAAATGAGTTATTTGTTTTGTAATATCCGTCCAGTCTATAGATACAGTGGAGAAAACGTTATTCTTTCCCGTTTAAACGCAAACGTACGCAAACGCAAAACACTAAATCGTAGAAAAGTACAACTTTTGAACAATTCTGATAATTCATGTTTATCTTGGTGGCAAACTGTTTGGAGCCTGGTCAGACGCCGGGTTACCCGGCGTCTGATCTGGCTCCAAACTGTTTGCACTGCAAATAATAGTTTTAGCGTAAACGCGTTTATCGGGAAAGAATAACGTTTTCTCCACTGTATTGACGTGACCACCAGTGAAAAAGTGCTGTCACGCAAAACATACAAGGTTGGTTTGCTTACGTCCTTTTATGCCAGCTATGAGCTCATGAAGAGACAGTGGCGGATGTAGAAAACTCCGGCTCGATGTCCTACCCTTACTATCGGCAGAGTTCTCTTGCTGTTTTGGATGCAAAGTGTTACGCACTGATACATCGGACCTCGGTTTAAAAAATGGCTCTAACTTTCTAAAACTGTAAACAACTAAATGAGTACATGTACTCGCAGCAACAAAATAACTTGCCCAACGCACGTACGTATAATAGATATACACAGATATCAGTGTATAATGCCGTGGCTCAACGTTACACAGAAAGTGTTTCAGTTTAACCAAAGCAGCATTATCCTCAGAGGTCATTGACTTGCGTTATTTTACGCTTTGATCGCATATATTCAAAGAAAGCAGTAAAACAATAAAAAAGAGGCCACTTAAAAAATTAAATTTGAATGTTTCCCTTTTCAATTCCATTTCAAATTTCACGTTTATCATCCAGAGTATCGTCTTTATGTCCAAAACAGAAGTTACTGCTGTATCGATCAGCTGTTTTAGTTTATATGACTGCTCACACCTGACGACATTAAGTATATATTCTGACGTAGCATAATGTGTTGTCAATAGTGTTTTTGGGTGCCCGACGGGGAATTAATGTTGCGTTATCAAAAATTACGAAATAGATGGAAAACATTATTTTAAAGCTTTTAAACCGTAAAAAGTTTGGCAGTATAATACATTCGTTTTACAGTTTCTGTCCAGGGTACATGGGGATTTATTCCGTGCTTGTAAAATCATGTTACACTCGCCTAACGGCTCAGGCAACACGATTTTCCTCAGCCGGGAATAAATCCTCACGAACCCTGGGAAGATACTGCAAAAACTAATACTATCTAGATATATTAGTAGTTGAACGCATGAGAAGAAATGATATTTTGATTTTATTTAGGAATACATCGGATAATTAAAATGGATGAGTTGGTTTAGACATGTATATCTTTATTTTTTTTTAATCGGCATAAAATAGCATAAGCATATTCATAGTCATAGCATGGACGACTAAATATCTACATACGTATAAAGAGGATTGACATGAAATACTAACTTTCATTATATAAACTTTACCATGAAATATATATAAAATGGCCAGGGTTATAGTTAATTGATAAATGTAATAAAATGATAGTAAGTAGTCCACCTAATTTTAGGAGAAAGAAAATGATCTGACAGAAATAGTTACTTGTTTAATTTAGTTGCATTTGATATGAATTTCGAGCGATTACGAATAATTTAATGTTATCTAGTTGACATCACGGTTTTTTATTTTGTGCTCATTTGGCCTAAGGCAAAAGTAGACATATATATGGGATGTACAAAGCTCATGCAATTGAGGGAATTCGTAAGTTTATCACTAATCATTTTGTAAGCTACCTCCTTTTTTGATACCATCAACGAACACTCCTATGAGATACGTTTGCGAGCGGACAATTTTAACACATTGGGTGAGTTAGACGGGTATGAATGACGTCATAATGGAAGTAACAAGACCGGAAGCTCAGTCACTGCACTAATAAAGCCCTGATTGATGTTCAAATGATTGACTCTAGGCCAACTAAACTTAATCTTCAGCTGACCTTTTATTAAAATAATCCCATCTAGCGTAAACAAGTAATCTATCATTCGATGCGACCATGCCTTAACAAAAACTTTGCGACTTGCAACATTGTGTAGTACATGGCCTGGCTGTAAGGCTCTGATTAGAATATAGTGTTTGTTTTTGTGCCATTAATATGACAATGGGCGATTGTAAATCGCTCTATTTGCTCAAACTATACAAGCAGTCAATTATGATAGAACATCAATTTGTTCAATAACCATTTTCAACGCGAGGTGGATGACCTTTGAAATTAATCTGAAGTTAGATCTAACAACAATCACCTCTGTGTGGTCTGTATTGTGGAGAAATCGTTATTTGTTCCCGATTAAACGAATACGAAATGCAAACGCATTGCACTAAAATGTATAGACTGACAACTTTTGGATAATTCTGGTTATTAACTTAAATCTGAGTGGCAAAACAGTTTGGACCCTGATCATACGCGGGGTTACCTTGGTCTTAATAGAGAGGTTTTAGTGCAGACTGTGGACATGCGCTTCATACAAGTGCTTTCAATAGACAAACAAACCGTTTCAACTAAACATTGGCGGACAAAATGACTATTTTGTGAAATGCCGTGAACTTGAAATACATAGGGGGAGACATGAAAAGGAGTGATTCGTTCAGTATGGTTCAGTAAATGTTTGTGTTAATGAACTAGAACATTTCAATGACGCACTATTTATGAATTCATACATCTGTATTGATTATTCAAAATTATCGTGAGCACGATTGTTGTCTGCTTGAATATTGTTGTCTGCAATATTGTTTCAAAGTTAGTTTTAAGGCAGTATGACTGACGAACTTTCGAAACGAGTGACAAACAGTTTGGATCTTTATCAGACGCGAAGATATGCGGGGTCTGATCAGTATCCAAACTGTTTGCAAATGCGCCTTTTGACGTCATTGACAATGATATAGTTACATTTCTGAAAGTCATCGGCGATTTTGTGTTTACTGTTACCAACAGTGTGTCTGTATCTGAATTGTTTGACCCTTTATTGATATTTTCTGAAACCCATTGTAGATAAATAAGTCGTAATTATATGTTTCAGAGGACAACTGTTGCATAGGATGTTAAATGTTAACAGAAATTTATTTATGCTTTTCGGTGGATTACCGGGAAAAAGCAGTGGATTATCACTTGATAATCCCAATGCTTCAAGCAGTGGGATTATCGACGCGCGTGCTTCTCTAATGAATTTTCTTCGTAGGGCTTCCTAAGAATCGTAGTCAATCGTGTCTTAACGTTCAATTCCGGCAGTCCGATTTGTCGCGAACCACTCAACGGAAGAACACGAATCCAAGATCGGAAGTAATTATGCAAATCCGATGACGTCAAACAAATTAATTAGTGACGTATTGTTCGACAATATTGACCTGACGTTGGTGACTTCTATTAGCATAATTTCACACTTTATTGCATTTCTAAATATAGCTTCGGAATATTATCAATAAGGTTTGACCTGACGGTCATCACTTTCCGTCAGCTTTCGTTGGTACAATCGGTGGTACAATCGGGAGTTTCCGGATACTTTGTTGATATATACCTTAGCCGATACCAAAAGTCACTGTGTTGCAATAGCTGAATGGATGGCGTTAATGACTCGTTGTGGAAGGGTCATGGGTTCGATTCTCGGTACTGTTTTGTAAACTTCGGCTGTAAATATTTTTTAAATAGTAAAAACTTAAAAGTTTAGTATGCCTTAAACGATACTAAAATAAATCAGTCAGCAATTTTTTTGAAAAACGGCCTGCTGCCTGATGCCTTTTGATGCTTGACGAAATACAAAAGTAACGCATAGTGCTTTCTGGGAGTGTTTTGCATAACGTGGTGTTCTTTGGACCAGTTTTCTAGCCAAGTGTTTCCTAGGCAAGTAGCACTGTACTCTATTTCATATACATGTACATGCAATTGCATGAATTTCATGGTTTGCATGCGTCTATCCGCATTTTTAAAAAAAATACATGTACATATTCAATAAATAATACAAAACTCTACCGGGGATCGAACCCAATACCCTTACCTTGGTAGCGCGGCGACCTTACCACTGAGCCATCACCGACTGTATTTATCTATAACCGATAACACTATTCCAGTTCGAGTCACCGTTGAATTGTCTATTCTCAATACACTGTAGTTGTTTTCGGAAGCTAACGAATAACTTACGGAAAAATACGGAATATGCATGAACCGTCAGGTCAAACCTTATTGACAATACTTCGTTATTATTTATACGAGAACGCACATTGTTACCACATCGGCACCGAGATAATATAGCATTGCCCGGTTCCACAAATATCGATAGGTATTTAGCGCAAGTGGTAAGAGAGACGACTATACACTTTTTCCGTACAGTCAGTGGTTCGAATCCCATGCAATACTCATATATTTCTTCACTGTTTCTTTTAAGTAATCATACAGCATCTTTTTCGATTGGAACACGATTCTATTGTTATTTTTAAAAACTTTATGTCATAGCGTCTGTTTGGTCTATAAAATAACATTTTTTAAAATAAAAATATTTTCCTCTCTATCGGGGTTCGAACCCGGAAGCTCGATATTACAAATCCCTTACTCTAACGACACACCTATTGCAGATTAGTTACATCTGGGGTTGTAAATTAGGTATATATTGGCACGAGTCGCAGGTGAGGACATCGATGATCTTACCTGGATTAAAACCCACTAGAAAGCGCAACCTAGTGCGTTTTAGTAGATGCGATTATACTAGGAGACTCGGGAATAATAGTTTATCAACAACAACTTTTTGAACTTGCTCAATGTGGAGTGTTAATCCACCAACTGTAACAAGATTCACGTAATCAGCCGAAACAACCCGAAATTGTACGTAGGCTGTCGATTATTGATTTATACTGTGTCATCTCCTTATAATTTATTCATGCATACTGTTCAACGTCAGGTCAGTATTGTCAGACAATAATCGTACGGGAAACTGTTTCGAAAATGTGTTCGATATAAACTTTGGGCTCAACAAGGGATAAATAATTTACTTTTCAATTGTCGTACAATTTCGTTTAAAAGTGGTTTAAAGGCATAAGTAAATATAATAACTGTGTTTGTTCAGTGTAACATTGAATTTAATCCATTTCGTGGACATCTGATGTTCATTCAATGGATTAAATTTCGATCTTACACTGAAAAAACAGTTATCCTCTATTTAATGGCAGTGAAGCTATTATAAATATAACACAAGTAATCCCTTGATACCACGACCAACTCTAGACATACTTGTTTCGATTTTGTAAAGACCTTCTATTCTACTGCTTTGCGAACACATGGCGCTGTTTTTCTGTCTTTTACGATTTAGCTAGCTTTATGTTTTAAAAGCAGGGGGTATGAATATTTCTTGTTTACCATCATCATTCTTCAGACATCTCCTGCTATTTCTATATTGTATTCAATGTACATTCAATTTTGTATTAGGTGAATACGATTTTTCAATATACAGTAAAACCTCGCTATTACGACCGCTCAATTATGTTAATTATTAGGGTGTTCACAATAGGTGACCGCTTAAAGCAAGGTGACAGTGAAACAGAAAGCTCCTATAGGAGCTTTCTGTTTCACTGTAACCTTGCTTTAAGCTATCACCTGTCTATTATACACTCAATTAGCCTTCGTTTTAGTGGTCGTAATAGCGAGGTTTTACTGTACCTTATAAAACGTGAGCCGCTGAACACATTGTTTGTAATGTCCATGACAACAGCCTGGCTGTCTAAATTGTCAGTGTCATTCTGTTACGATGAAGTTTAGGAGTCCTATTTACGACAAACATGGTTGTAAGTCAGAACTTTGAAATACATTTAATTTCTTATTTCTCCGTCTAATACTGTCTTGTGGTATCTTTTTGGAGCCGTCTTTTCAAGAAAAAGAGATGTCACTAGACATGATTAGATGGATAAATAAATACTTATCGCAAATGTCTTATTCTGACTAACGACAATTTTTGTAAAAGACTGTTTTGTCACACGTGCCCCAGATTAACATTTTCACTGCAAATATTTGCAAACAGTTTTAGTCCGGATCAGACGCAGCGTAAACCCCCATATCAACATTTTCAAAACAAATGCCTAAAATTATATATTTTCTGAATGAATAGAAAGAACATTTATTATGTAATAACTCTAACATGAGCCATGAGCATAGCAACAATAAACACATATCAGGTAAAACGGTATGGTAAGATGGCGTTTGGCAAAATACTTTAGAACTGCATATATAGCTGAATACGTTGTTACAAGTTTTTCAAGAATGAATCAAAATATAATTTATCATCAGCGTCTGTTTTGGATACGGGAGAGAAAAGCAGACGATGTACTCGTGAGTAAAAATATCATGCCAATGATTTGTGCTAGACAAGTGATGACGTCATAATGGCTGTAAAGAGATGACTTGTGCATTACTAGATTAAAGTAGTGCCTTTAGCCATTTATAATTTATACGGTTCTCGAGTGGCATCTTAACCCTTTACATGGTTCTGACCATTCGTGATTACTATTTTAAACTGTTTTGAAATCAAATGAGACGCCCTGTAACACTGTGTCTCAGCTGGGTGCAAATTCAGAATAGAAACAGATGATATGTTTAAGCAATACGACATTATGGCATTCGTTGTGTTAGAGGGGTTTTACATTACGTCCTAATGGCACCGAACGGGTTAAACGGCAGAGAGTAACGCCACGATCAATATTGAACCAAAAAAGTTACAGCGAAAATAAGTCAGGCTCTAAGGTTATGAAGCTTTTGAGTTGGGTCTGGAGTAGCGCGCAAGCATTTGATTGGTCATATTTGAGCCTAGGCTCAAATCTGACCAATCACTTGCTTGAGAATATCATCAGACTCGACTTAAATGCTTAATAACCTTGCGCCAAAGATTTCAGAGTAGGCGTGTACTTTTCAAATACCGTACTGATGACAATAATGTTCCACCAAACCTTATGTTGTGACTAGTCATGTGTGTGGTTTGTCGGAGACGTAATGGAGAAGAAATAAATCTCAGTATAACCTTTCTAATACAAAACTCGGATGAAGTTATTCCTACCACAAATCCGAAATTAAAAGCAAAAAGAAATGAAATGAAATGTAGGAATTAACAAAGTTATGAAAACGAATACAACGGACAACTGGCACCAATGTTTTAAAAGCATTTGGATTGAGTCTGAGATCGTTCGCAAGCATTTGATTGGTCAGAATTTAGCAAATGCAAATAAACGATCTCAGCATCAATTCGAAGGTTTTATACCATTGGGGCTTAATTACAAGCATAAACACTTCAATGTTCAATTGGCCGCAAGTTTAGGGGACTGCTTTAAGAGCCCTGTGATCTGAGTCTAGACTGTTTGCATAATAAAACTACAGTGCTCCCTCTCTATAACGGCCTTCAAAACAACGACTCCCTCCTAACAACGACTCTTGCCACAGTTTCCCAAACAGGACAGTTATGTCGTACACTTTTACTGCTGCAATATCGTCTGCTTGAAATTGTCGACTGTTGTTTTTTCCCAAAGCAACATATATTTTATGAGTGGATATTGTGATAGAATACATATAATGACGAGTGACAAACAGATTGAATCCAGATCAGACGCCGCGTTATGCGGCGTCTGATCTGGTTTCAAGCTGTTTGCAAATGTAAGCTAGTTCTTAATTTTCCCTCTCTATAACGACTCCCGCCGAACAACACATACAATATTTGTCTCCCACTGGGTGTCAATGTAGAGAGGGAGCACTGCATACTCTTCAAAGTTACCGTGTTTGTTAAAAACGAGTATACTCGTCGCAAGGGCTCAATGATTAGGACAGTAATTGGCTTTACATATTTCACATCACAACATCGATTGTTAAAACTTATCGGTAAACCCATTACAGAAATTACATTAGCACATTTTACATAGATATGTTATTGCACACTCTCTTACAGTAAAAGCTACAATCATCATTAGGGAGACGCTGGTTGGCCAAAAAATGACAATGCGATGAAAGAATACATTATTTTTACTTTGCCTACAATCTTGTTTTGTACCGAAAATATTTTTTTAACACATTCAAGGCCAACAGTGTTTTTCATCTGATCAGAGTCTACACTATTTGCTGATAGACATTTCAATATGAAGCAAAACGAAAATGGAAATTTCGACCAGGCACTCCTTGGATCAAAATTGGACTTATCCAAAATATAAACATGAAAGAATCCACTGGGCACAAACGGGTTAAAATCTACAATATCTGATTTATTGCGCTATGTAAATAATTAAGTATTCGACACAGTCTATCTAAAATATACAGCTCTACGTGCAACGGAACTCCGATGCCTCGAAATGGCTATGGCAAAGCATATCCGCAATTCTGCCAAGAAATTTGAAGACTCCAGTTCACTCTAGTTGAACATACCCGTATTTCAAAGGTCAAACGTGGCTGGTCACGTTTTTACTTTGACATACATATACGGGTAAATTCGATTTGCGTGATTTTTGACTTGTGGAATTTCAAATGTGTTTCACTTGTTGGTTGGATCATAAATTCTGTATTATCTGTAATATCTGACACAGCCATTTACAAAATGTTATACGATCAATTATCCCCTTAATTGTCATACCCTACTAATCTATCAAATGCAAGTAGCCCGGAGCCGTATTAGAAGACGGATAACTCAGCAACTTATAAAGATTCAACCAGTTTACCACGCAGGTCAATGTGGTTTAATTTTAAATGCCTTTAATACGTTCTGAGAGAATACAGATGACAATTTCAAAGCAGATCATATACGGTAGTAAAGGAGTTAATTGATTGTCCTGATGCTGTTTAAACATTGTGTAGCTCATAACGACAGATTTATTAGTGAAATATGTGCCAAGGTTGACTCTTGTCAATAATGAGAGCAATGTGACTTATGTCTAAATTTATCAGACAATACATATACTACTTGCACAAATGGCATTTGTAAGGAGAGAAACATTAAGCATCATAAGGATCAAACATTAAAGTTTTACTAGACAAATAATCAGTCAGATCAGAAGAATATGAAATGAGAACATTCAAAGCAATGCATCGCTTTATGAGAACAACGAATCGATATTCAGGCATGCCAGCGGTTTTTATTCCGAAATAGGAAAGCCGAAATATTGGAATCTTAATATTTGTAAAATGACTTGTCCGAATAAAGAGTATTTTTGTTGTTAACTACTACAAAACTCACTCCCCACAACGACCCTCCCAACAACGACTCTCTCTTTACAAAGACTTTTGCCGCAGTTCCCTCAGAAAGACAGTTATGTCTAACACTTTTAATAAGTCTGCAATATCGCCTGGGTAATTTTATCGTCTGGTGTTGTTCTCAAGTTTCATACTGGACATTTTGACCGGAATATGATGACTTTCAAACGGAAGCACACACACGTCACTGCAGTGATAGCGTCAAGATCCTCATGCGGAACTTGCAAAATTGCAGCAAGAGTAAAGGAGACAACGTTCACGGCAATAGTGCGTTTAACTTTGGAATATGCCGCTTCAGAATTGGACTACAAGGCCGATGATGTCAACGGACTTGGCAAAGTCCATCACAGGGCTGCTCGTTTCGTCTGTAATAAATACAAAGGCATAACCTCGGGATGTGTTAAAGATCCAGCACCTATCCATGCTATGTATTAGTGTTTTCATCTGACCTGTCAGAGTTATTTTTAGATTAGAACATTTTAAAATTTAAAAGGGGTGATCACCGTACTCGTTGATTTCCATACAGTCAGCCAGGGATACGGAAAAACTTGTTTTATTGTGCGTAATGTACAGTAGAGAAGACATTATTATTTCCCGATTAACGCAAACACAATGCACAAAACTGTAGAAAATTAATTTTATCTTTTTAATCTTCTAGGCAAACAGGTTGGTGCCTGATCTGACGCCGGGTTACCCGGCGTCTGATCTGGCTCCAATCTATTTGCAATGGACATAATAGTTTTAGCATAATCACGTTTATTGAGAATGAATAACATATCAGTAAAACTGGCGCAGCTGTCTCGTGCTGCACGAGGACCATGCTTATCTCAAGTTGGAAACTGTACGACTATACAGATCCGATGTTACCCTGTTATCTATTTACCATTCTAATATGACACGCGCTTTGGTCACTATAAAAATAGAACAAGCTCATCGTGGTATACCTGAGACGTTTAACAACGCTCTTCCCTACCCCGCTCCTCCCGCGATTATATGCCATGACGTGACCTCATGCATTCATACGTTATGTTTTAGAAATTTCTTACGTTATTCATATAGCCCGTAAAGACCATATACTTTTAACCAGTCATGTTACTGTAATTTTCCCATTCTTCTGTCTTGTTTCATGTAATGTTTATTCTATGCCAGATCGGTAAATGTGAATTTGCTGTTGGGTGTTAGATTCTTGTAATGCCGCGGAAAAAGTTATTCGGTCGAAAAAACTGCATCCGCTGAGGAAATAAGTATGGAATATTTGATTTCCTTTCTCATGAATGTCTTTAAATCTGGTCATGTTAGAATCGAAATAATATATGTTGTACCGTTGTGAAACGGTATTTTACAACGGTCGGTCGTTGTGGTGCGCAGGAATTGACCACTCAGGCCTTCGGCCTTCTTGGTCAATTCATGCGCACCACAACTCCCAACCGTTGTAAAATACCGTTTCACAACGGTACAACATATATTATTTCTTAATTATGAACTATTCTGTTCTAAAAATAACTCGCACAGTTCAGAAAAATCGGACAATAAGATCATCCATAACTTGATGTACATCCTAGAGCCATCTACTATTGTCACGACAAACGACCATCGCACAAGGGGATCATAGCGTATTTTCAAACTATTCATCAAAGTCACTGTATTCAAACATTCTTCCCAAGAAAAATCCAAGACCGGAACAAATAAAAAGCCAGTACCATCGACATACCCCGACCTTGAGGACTTCAAGAATGTTCTCCACATCCCGATAGCAGCCTCTCCTCTGTCCTCAGCGTAGACAGCGGCCGGGTGTAAAACGTTTTAACTGTATATTCTACACCATGGCCTCGTTTAATGAAACATCGTAAACCTAACGAATATATTTGAGTCGTGTCATGAGAAAACCCAGCGTGCCTTATTGCATTTCAAATAGTGTAGATCAAGACCAGACGCCGCTGGCCTTAATCTACATTGCTTGACACCCTCATCTAAGCATTTATGTAGCTGTAATATATATATATGGTGTATGGCATTGTAGACCAAACTAGGATTCAGAGCCTAGGATGACAAGGGTGCTTATTTTGTACAATGTTGCATTGCAATAAAGAAGGTTTTTTTTCACGGAATGGCTTATTTGTATTTCCGTACGATAGTCTGATTTACGATAGCATTGATGAAACGTATTTCGGCATATACCGTATTACATATATACGATACGATACGATCGTAAATTTTCTTGAAAAGGTCCCCATATTTGTTTAACTGTAAATAAACATGAGAGAGGTGACTGTCTTGCTCCCCCCAAACCAAATAGGAAAAAGTACATTCCAGTAATGAATGTCTGTACTAAAAACAGAAGAAGAAGAAGAACAAAGAAAAAGAAGAAGAAATTGGCGAGTGTATCAATGGTGCAAGAGTGTATATGATATAGTCTATTTGACGCTTACGTACATCGTGCATTTCAGCTTATTTCAATTTCGAAATATTGAAGTTCGACAGCAATATATTAAGCTAAAATAATAAATGTTGTTATTACATGTTCTTATTTGTCAAATTTACTTCATGTGACATTAAATATATTTCAAATTGCAAAATTAAAAATGAACGATGGAAATGGGTTTCCGAAATGCTTATAGATCTTAATTTGATATTGTATAAAATTGCGTGATAATTTGAATTAGATACATATAGGAGAATCTCAAACTCGCTCAGAAATAACTTATCTTTTTCAACTGAAGAAAGTCAATTTCTCTAACTCGATATAGTCCAACATATTCGTATTTCAGGGTTGTATATAGGGACATGTACGACGTAAGCGAATTTGAGGTACGTGTACCGAGACGAGATAGTATTTACCCCATTACTCCTTATATAAAAGATTTATTCCTTATTTGAAAAACACAGTTGTTATCTGTACAATAAAAGTGTCTGGTTGCTAGCAGATGATGGTTAAAACCATACTGAAACTAAAGCAGAATGTCAATCAGCGAGCATTCTGTAATCTTTTTAACCTACTTTATGTTCTTCCCTACCTTCAATACTAGAAACATTCCTATTTTTACTGTGTCCAGGGTTAAAAGTTACAAGAGAAATACTTCATTCTGTTCCCATAAACGCGAGTGCGCTTAACAATAGTGTCCGTTGTAACTCTCTTATCATTTATATACTTTAATACTTTCTAAACAATATAATTCACAATGCATTGCCATGTGTTTTTGTTTACTTTCGTGGAAACTTGAAATAGTAAAGTCCTCTCAAATGTACTTATAAATTTAATGATATACTAAAAGATAAAATACCAAACCAATAGAAGCATTAACTGTGACAGTTGAGCTACTTAAAATTGATGTAGCTACAATGTACTTCCTAACACGCAAGGGGTTCAATGAAATGTACAGTCGAACCTCGATAATTCGAACTCACTTAAGTCGAAGTTAATTCTTTCGTTGCATTGTGATAACTCAACTTATATAATTCTAATTTACCCTTATATCGAAGTCATGTAATGGCATGACGGCGCTTTAACTTCGAAATAAGAATAAGTTCGACTAAAATGACTGTTCAAGTTTTTTAGGTATTACTGATTTTGACCATTACATTGGAGAATACGTTGTGCAAATGGAACACAAAAACATAGCATTAAAATGTAGAAAATGACAAAGTTTTTACAGTTATGATGACTTATTTTAATCTGAGTGGCAATCAGTTTGGAGACTGATCAGACGCCGGTTTTACCTTGCGTCTGATCTAGCTCCAAATTGTTTGCATTGGAAATGATAGGTGTATCGCAAACACGCATTTTTGGGAAACAATAACGTCTTCTCCACGGTATATAGAGATTAGAACATGTGATATTTGGACAAACGCAGAAATATTTCTTTAGGGAATAATTATATCTATAACTCATTTAAAAAAGATTGAAAACAAGATTTAGCCTGAACGAAATTTTAATACTGAATGCCAGGGGCCTACATAAACACGTACATTATTGATGTTTGAAATGTTGAAAAAGTTAATTTAGTAAAGACAATAGTATACTAAATGGTTGGAATATAAATGTGTGCGTCTTAACCAACAACGCCAGCGGGAAATCACATACAGTAGGCTCTAATAAGAGAAGAGAATACGTTATTATTTACAAATCAACGCAGAAACGCTTAAATCATTACCAGTATTTTCATTGCAAACTGTTTCTGATCAGGCTTCAAATTGTTTGCCATTCATATCAAAATTAATACAGTGCTCCCTCTCTACAACGACACCCAATGGGAGACAAAAATTATGTGCGTTGTTCGGAGGGAGTCGTTGTAGGGAGGGAATTCGGCTTACATTTGCAAACAGCTTGAATCCAGACCAGACGCCGCGTAACGCGGCGTCTGATTTGGATTCAAACTGTTTGCCACTCATTATTATGTTTTTTTCAGTCAAAATGTCTAACATGTAAATATGAGAAAGCCAACAGGCGTCCCTTTTAAGTAGACTATATTGCAGCCTAGAAAGGTTAGACATTTTTATATTGTTTTGGGAACAGCGACAATGGCCGTTGTTCGGAGGGAACCGTTGTTCGGAGGGCCGTTATAGAGAGGGTGTACGGTATTCAAAGTTGTCAGAAGGCTATGATTTTCTACAATACGTTTGCATTTTGTTTGCATTTAAACGGAAATAAGTAAGTCTTTTCTACCGTAATGTTCGCGATATTGCAATTGATGTAATTGTAAACGATTTTTTTAAAGTGGGTAAAGTGTGCCATCACAAATATAAACTTAATATACAAATCTAATTCAATAATATTCCCTAGGCTATTTATTATTATCATGACCAACTTTTAATTCCCGTTGCACAATTATTTTGTTATTTTAAGTTATTCTTTATTTTTTGGTTTAAAACAATACCGTGGTTTTATCAACTGAATAACGGTCTTTTTATATTCCATATATACCAACTAAAACAAGTAACCCATGCTGTCACAGCCATACACCAGCGTAAATGAAAACATATTGATGGTTATCAACCAATGTTAGATTTACCCATTCCTTACCATATCCCGAATATACTTTTTATTTGCATACAGTTCACCGATTGGATCTGATGACTGCTTCACACTCATGTCAATATTTCTTTAGTCAAAGTACCTACATGTTAACCCTTTACCTCATAGCCTGCTTCTAGTTTTGAAGGCAGGTGGCCACTTAAAGCAGGTGGAAAGTAAAGCAGAATGTGCCTTAAGGCACATTCTGCTTTACTTTCAGCCTGCTTTAAGCTAAAATCTGCTAGGCTATATAAAATATTTGTAATGGTAAATGTTCATGAGGGTATAAACTGGAACTATTTTCTTCAGCGGAGTAATAAATTAAATACGCTAAAAGTCGCTTCTATGGGGGGAAAGGGTTAAATATAAGAACTAAATGTAGAAGACAATTTTTCAAAACTGATGACGTCATGACAGGAGAGGGGTTAAAAGGGCACAACACTCGAGATTCGACGAACGAATCGTCGTGCTATAAATGGTTGGTATAAGTTTCTTGTATCAGCACTTACACATAAGTTTGAGATGATTCATAATTCATTCACCCCTGAATGGGATGACAATTCCAATCTCAAATAAAGTATAAACGATTTTTTACTAAAATCTATCTAGTTGCGCTAAGCCCATGATAACAATTTGTTGTAAAATGGTCACGGTCAACAAAATGTGTATCAAATAAGTATACTCTTCACAGGTATAATGTTCGCATGTAACGATTTCATACGTCGTTAGGTTTGCATGTATTTAGTAGACTAAACGGGAGATAAATAATATGAGTCTCAGTGTCTGATCAGGCTCTGAACAGTCATTCTACATTTTAAAAAAAATCATCATTTTTAAAACCTGTCATTTTTTTTATTTTTGCTGCGTTGCGTTTTGGACCAGTTCGTTTCGAGTGGAACTAACAACATTTTTTCCAAAGTGTGTTGGGTTTCGAAAATTCTTCAAGTAATATATGTCCTCTTTAACCCATTACACCATAGCCTGTTTCTTGTTCGGACGATAGGTTACCACTTAAAGCAGGTTAAAAGTAAAGAAGAATGTGCCTTAAGGCACATTCTGCTTTACTTTCAACCTGCTTTAAGCTTCCATCTGCTAGAATATTGAAACTATTTCTTATGATATATATTTATTACTGCATAAATTGGAACTATTTTCTTCAGTGGAGGAATTAATTAAATACGCTAAAAGTCGCTTCTATGGGGGAAAGGGTTATCCCTTACCATGCTAAGTGCGACTTGACTAATATTTGCAAACAGTTCTGATCTGGATCCAAACAATTTACCACTCACATTTAAATTATTTTAAGTTTTAAAATACTAAAAACGGATTTTGAATTTTTTCGAAGATGAAAATTTTGAAGTAGGCGACAATTTCACATGTAAGCATGATGAGGGCTTAAACATTACCACGAAAGTACAAACTATTTATACTTTCGAATTAAGTCGATAACAATGTTAAACACTTAACGCATTAGCTTCTCAGTTGGTTTTCTTTACATAGTGAAATTAAATTCAAATTGATTCCTATATTTTCCGCAATAATTTGTAATTAGTTCTAAGATATTTAGCGCTGGTACGAAACAGAACACTAATTATTTGGAGCACAAATTGGCTGGTTTTGGTAAACACTTACAAAACAGTACAAAGAGACGGTGAGTTGAAACTCCCAAGAGAATTCAAAGCTCACACAATCCACGATTGACCAGACTCAAATTGCTTTCCATTCGTATTGGTATTCTATTATAAAATTACAGGACAAATGTTCTCGAGAACAGTCAATATCAGCATGGTTTATTTTAAACCATTCCGTAATTATCGAATTTAGTCTCTCCTTATGTGCAAACAGTTTGAATCCAGACCAGACGCCGAGTATCTCGGCGTCTGATCTGGATCAAAACTGTTTGGTACTTCTTCTTATGCGCTTTTATTGAAAATCAGAAATACACAATATTAACCCATCACCCCATAGCCTGTTTCTAGTAGTTAAGATATGTGACATATTAAAGCAGGTTGAAAGTAAAGCAGAATACGTTTGATAGTTTCTGCATGGCATGTCATTTCAATAGCATGAAAGGTCATCCCTAGTGTTCAAACATGTGTAGACTTCTAAGTGTTGTGGTTTAGTTTATTATCAGTATACCAACCAATGACCTTCACCACCTCGAACGCATATTTACCTCTTGTAAATGATAGGACCCATACCAGTTGAGAACTTGATGACCTGTAAATTTTAGTGGCAAACAGATCTTTCCTGATCAGATGCCGAATAGACCGGCGTCTGATCATGCTAAAAACTGATTGCTTTGGAAGTAATTGTTTTAACGTTAACACATTTACTGGGGAAAAAGTGTTGCCCAACTGTTGATGGAAACAGTGCCGTTTTCATGACATGTATTCACAGTTTTAACGCATACGATTGTTTACGACAAAATATTGTTTAACCCTTTCACTCTCAATGACGCATTAAAGCGCGTTTGGAAACAATTTTTAAACGGATCATATGTCGCATAACGCGGCATTTGATCATGACTATAACCGTTTGACACTCTTATCGATATTCTTTAAAGTCATACAACCTGAAATTTAACTGAAGAAACGTGTCTAATAAACAACAATACTGAGGCAAATGCCAATACAGAGGGGAAGGGGTAAAAATCTCCCGAATATTTTGATCATGAAGAGTAAAACAGTCTGCCTGTAAATCAGATCAAATAGGAGTTTACTGCTGAATGTTTCTGCTTAACAGGAGGCAAACAAAACTATATTTTAATTTTACTAAACGTTTTAATGAAATATGCTCATGACCCTGACTTGCAAACATTATCTATTCTGTTCTGCATCATTACAATAATTTGATACAATTATGTAAATAACAATGAAATTCTTCATTTAGCAATAAAACTGGAATTACCTTTCCAAATAAGAGAGATGTTTCAAATCATTTGAATATTTAGAAAGCTTTTGGGCGGAATAACGTTAATAGATGCAATCAGGCCGATTTCCATTACAATCTAATACGACTTTAATGTACATGTACACGCACGAGTAATGGTACAATGGCTTTCTCAATCATTCCAGATCCATACCTGCGTTGATATTAACCCATCCCCTCATATGTTGTAAAATGTAAAAGGCGTATAAGAACAGGGACAAAAAGAAAAGGAATCATATATAAAACAGCATACTCTAATCTTAGAAGTTTTAGAAAATTTGATATGGAGGTACTACTTTCCATGTCAACAAAATTAAAAAGCGAGAAAAACACCAACTGCTTTCTTGGTGATTCATTGGCTATTTGCCAATTACGGAAAAGGCAAAAGGTAAATATACCAATTCATCTTGCGTTCTTCGTAGATATACTATGGAACAAACTTTATGCTTTCGGTTTAAAAAGGGAACATTTTAAATTCAGTCAAATCGTTATATGCTTCTGTGAACTATTGTATTAAGGTATATAACATATGCACTGAGACTGACTGAGTGGTTCGATGTTGCATTTATAAAGTATTTGAAATTGTAAAATGTTATCATTCAAACAAGTATACACTAATTGAAAAATAGTATTTTTAAACAGGTATTTGTGAATGATATCAAACAAGACGCAGGTCAGGTGTGTGTATTGATTGTGTTGCGTTTCCTGCTTGAGTCTTTCGTATTCAGTCACTGTAAAATTAAAGACCACATTTGCTTAAGGCGATGTCTGTTTATGTAAGATTTCCCCTAACTGCTTCATATGTGGATTTCATACCATATAAAAAACAGTTTTGTGAGCAATTAAGGCCATTCATGTTTACAGCGTTCCCTCTCTACAACGGCCCTCCTTACAACGACTCACTCCTTACAACGACATTCACCGCTGTTCCCACGAAAATTATGTTTTATGCTTGCACTGATGCATTATCATCTAGCTAAAATTGTTGTCTGCTGTTTTTCTTACATAAATGACATTTTGACAGAAAAAACATTATGACAAATAACAAACAGTTTGAATCCAGATCAGACGCCGCGTTACGCGGCGTTTGATCTGGATTCGAGCTGTTTGCAAATATCAACCAAGTTCCCTCCCTATAACGACTCCCTCCGAACAACGCACATATTTGTTGTCTCCCATTGAGTGTCGTTGTAGAGAGAGAGCGCTGTATTTCTATGACACGCCTATCCCATTACTCCCAATTACGCACCTTTACCGTTTAAACTTTACTGCATTGAAGACAATTGTTTCATTGTATACAGTTGTGTGAGCACCGTACGAACTATTTTCTATATCATAGCAGATAGTAGGCTAAGGGTAAATCTGAAGTCCTTACTTTCAACATTTTTATGTGGTCAATTATTCTCAAAATAAGTAACATATTTTGAGGATAAAGCACCGCGGTACCCAGCAGCGGTATATTGTATCAGAGATAATGCACAATGGTGAAGACGTTACTTTCCCAGCTTTAAAAGCACAAACAAACCGCGACCGCAAGCCAACGAAGAGTAAAACGGTTACAGTTTTGATAAATCCGACTGGTCTAACATTGCAGCACATACATGTTATAAATAATTTGGATAAGTGCAACTTTTCAATATTTGCTCTTTTTGTCCAAATCTGTATGATAGATGTCAAAATTATTGATCGTATATATAGTATAAGTTAAACTGATTCTCTCTTAGACATCAAACGTTTTGCTCAAACATAAGGGACAAAAAGACGGGCACTTTCATTTTCCCTATAGGTATGTTGTATGTAAACACAATACAACAAAGTCGAAAGTCTAACTTTCATCTTCTAGAACACCAGAACTATTTTGTAATTAGATATATACCATCATTATTACATGAAAGGTATTCTTTATTATATCATCTAATTATATCTCTTTATTTTGAATGTAAATGCACCCATTGCTGAGTTGCTCTAATGTGATATTGTTGTTTGTTATTAAACATATAATCTAACCATAGTTTTCCCAGTTAAGATTCTGAACGCTATGTGCGGATTAACGACTTATTTTTCAAACAGTTTTGATCGAGAAGAGATATCTCATTTCGGTGTGTCTTTATAAAATATGTAGATAAAACAGTCTGCAATGGCATTGGCAACGAATGTGATACAATATTCCAGAGGGAGAGATAGGACATAGTTCATGTATTTCATGTTTGAATATTGTACAGTGGAGAAAACGTTATTCTTTCCCGTTTAAACGCAAACTGAACGCAAACGAAAAGCACTAAAATGTATAGAATTACAATTTTAAATAATTCTGCCTATTTATGAGTGTCAAACAGTTTGAAGCCTAATGAGACGACGGGTTACCCGGCGTCTGATCTGGCTCCAAACTGTTTGCAATTGAAAAAATAGTTTTAGCGTAAACGCGTATATAGGGAAAGAATAACGTGTTCTCCATTGCACAAGGTAGCCTGTTGACGATATTTATTCTGCAGCAATATTGACACAGCTTACCAAAGTAAATGGATTTCATGAGTTTTACATCGTCTCACTGAATTATTGTTTTCGATATTAAGGATAGTCCGCTTTCAACTGTCGTTTGAAAAGTATTTCGATATAGTTTGTATGCATTGTACAGTGGAGAAAACGTTATTCTTTCCCAATAAACGCGTTTACGCTGAAACTATAATTTCTATTGCAAACAGTTTGGAGCCAGATCAGACGCCGGGTAACCCGGCGTCTGATCAGGCTCCAAACTGTTTGCCACCAAGATAAACATGAAATATCAGAATTGTCCAAAAGTTGTTCTTTTCTACGTTTTAGCGCTTTGCGTTTGCGTACCTTTGCGTTTAAACGGGAAAGAATAACAGATTATCCACTGTAGCAAAACGCATGTCAACGATATTTGATTTATTTGATATCGAACACGATTGATCTGAATTGAAACTATATGCTATTGCAAGTCAATATATATTTTGCTGCATGAGGGTTAACCTTGACATAATATCGTCTGTTTTGGGATTGTCGTTTATATATTAGAATTGTGATATTAAGAATGTTAGGCATTTCTTAATTGAACATATGTCACTACGCGGCATCTGGGACCCGTTTCATAAAACTTCGTATGACAAATATTGTCGTACGTCACAGTATAAACAATGAATTTTTAAGTTTTGACTTACGAGCGTTTTGTCGTATGTCAGATTATAATAGTCTCAATTATTATTTATTTCTCCATCTAATTCTGTCTCTTGTGACATCTCGTTTGGAATTGTCTTGAGAAGATGATTCCAAAGAGATGTCACAAGACAGGATTAGATAGAAAAAATAAATTTTTTTTTTTAAGTTTTGACTTACGACCGTTTTTGTCGGGGCATAAGGTCGATATTTTGCCAAAATACTTCAAATAATGATGCAAGCAAAGGACTTTCTACAATAAGTGTTTAGACATATCTTATCCTAAAAAACTCGTTAGCCACTTCAATTTCCCTGGCAGATTCAAAATGGCGGTCATTTTCAAAATGGCTGCCATTTCAAGTTTGCATAAGTTAGGTCGTTATTGCCAGTCTAATGAAAATACAAAAAGGCACGCAAAACTAACACTTATGAGATGTAAAATATAAATCATCCATTGAGAATCGCTGAATATTGCTAATTATTCAAGATGGCCGCCAACATTTCAAAATGGCGGCCATTTTCACTCTTTTTTCATTGTTATAAGAGCACATGTATTTCTGAAGGTTTATTAAACAACTTTTCCACGGAATTGTGTGTTCATTGTTCTGTCCTAATACTATGTAAAGCTATTAAAGTATATACATTTATTTTATGCATGATTTCCGATACAATTTTAACGTTAAAAAACTCTAATAACACTAAGATTTTTCATTTTGTAACATTGCTTTTTTATCTAAAATAGACTTGTCGGATTTTGGGGAAATAACATTCCTAGAGGCATTTTTGGGAAAAGTTTACAGATCACTTTTTTGCCATAATGTAGGCGTGCTAAATCCATTTATATTGTCTTTCACTCTCTGAAAGCCCAAAAATGGTAAAACAAATCAAAATGGCCACCAAAACACTTATTTTTGTTATTATTTCCGATATTTCGGGAATCAAATACACATAGTATGATTCCTCCTAAACCAAATTGCTGATTACAACCATACGTTACAGGAACATTATTTGGGCTAATTTCTTTTAAAGAATTGATTCAATAAAGAGCTCTGATTGCCATGGTAACCAATGTGAAAAACTAGGAAAATCTTTAAAATATTTTCTTGTAAAAACACCAAACACAGAGGTTAGATATTTGATATATTGTATTTACTAGCAGATCTCAATCAAGTTTATTCATGTCATATTCTTGCATCTAAATTGTAATAGGGTAACAATACGCTTAAAGCCATATTACATTATATTGCAATATGCAGAAACTGTATTGCCACATATAGAAAAAACTAGTGTCCTTCAAAATGTGTGTTAC
Organism: Gari tellinella; assembly: GCA_922989275.2. Classification (NCBI taxonomy): domain Eukaryota; kingdom Metazoa; phylum Mollusca; class Bivalvia; order Cardiida; family Psammobiidae; genus Gari; species Gari tellinella. Next base: position 79,626,304 of record OV277867.1, on the reverse strand, counting down.
ATTTGCATTATCTTGAAATCTACATGTAAATTTTTTGTCTTAATACATCATTTTAATGGCCAATTTCGTGCGGGTTTGACAACTAACATGCAAGTCAATATTCTTATTTTACACTGTCTAAATTTGGTGGAAATAACACAAAACGAATTGCACTACAACCATGCATGTTATAGAATTTGAAACTACTATTGTGCTGCATTGAAGGGACAAATATAGTTTTATACTTTAATGTGTCAACATATATGTTGGTTTGTTGTTATGCGAACGTTTCAAAACAAAGTTGTCAAATTTAGTACAGTTTGTTGATGATTACTATATTCATTTACATTTTATAGGTGATAGATTAACAACTTAGTTATTGAGAAATATAAAATATTTTAGTTTTTTGTAAAACTGTATCCTTATTCGGAAACAGTTGATATCACAATAAACAAATGTAAGATCTTTTTTGCATTTTTCAAGTTGAATTATACTTTTTAATGCACGCTTTAATCTTACAATAAAAGTAGGTGAAACACACATCTCAAATTTATTAATACTATTCAATTCAATGTATTAAGTGTTGTGGCCTAAAACATAAATAAAATTCCAATAAGCTAGTTCGTCATTTAAAAGCGTTATGGCACTTTTTCTATGATATATGATATAACAATATGATTGAATTCTGTAGCAAATATGGCCAGTGCCTACGACTGTCAAACATTGATGCCTATTTTCCACAACGAAGAGAACTGTTGTTGTCAATTTATTATGCATCGATGTATCCGTCAGAAAATGCGCTTTTCAACGATGCATCACACATGATTATTATACATGTATGCAAAAGTAAAATACTTTTGGAATGACCCTCGTAAGTAAACAGGCCCTGCCTCGGGGTCAATAGCTTTACATAGACTTATCGCATACAGAAAAAATATGCTTCACACAATTCATAAAGCCCAAAGCTCAAATATTTGATGTAAAGCAAAGCATAGTAGACCTCTACACACATTGTTAAAAGCATTGTAGTAAATAACCCCACCAATAGGTCACTAGGTTTACATAGATTTAAAAAAGGAGACTTAAAGAAATCTTATCTAAACCTTATAGCTAAAGCTTCATTTTTAGTGTAGATATTTTGCCTAGAAGACCTCTATCAACTTTGTTGAAATCATAGCCCTGAGACCTATGTCATCTTGATGGTCGAGGTCAATCTTGTCACTTTCTAAAGCAATGACGTACGCGCACTCTTTGCTTGCTCATAGTGACTCGCGCTAGATTTTTCACCGTACTCTGTACATATTCGGCTGACTTCGGGCCTGCCATAATTCAGTGTCTTAGAGCTGAAGTACCTCTGTGATGCAAAGTGCATCCCATTGCCTTTGATGATTGCATTCGCCTGTTCGTGAGCTTGGTCTATTGCTAGGGTTGAGAATTGTCTCTTTAGGGATGTTGTGGTCTTAGTGTTACCAATAATTCCTGCTCCTTATTATTCTATCTATTTATCAATTATTGACTTTTAACTGGATCAGCATGGTTGAATAAACACTAAGGTTTCATCGCTTCAACGTTTCCATTTCAGAAATGCATGAAACACTTCTGTTGATAGCTGCATGGTGCATTTTTTTCACATATGTTTCTCCTTTGAGCATAGTTTGTGAGCCTAAACTGCTTAAACGAGAGGACCGTAACCCACCTATATCGCTCACCAGTGTCGTGGATTTTGACACAATAGCCGCTGGGCGGGGACAATTCTAATACTAGGGATTTGATTTTAACTAACCTGAAAGAGGTCTACTACGTCATTCTGGACAAAATATACTTATAGGATGTTTCGCATTATGGTTAGGACACTTTTTTAAAAACTACGTTGTCATTTGTAATATGTTGACATGACAGATACTTTCTTTAACAAACTTGAAAGAATGCTACACTGCTGAATCGCTACACCAATATCCGGCCGGAGACAAATGTGTTGTGTGATGTTAGGATGGAATTGTTATAGAAAGATGTAAATTGTGCCGTATGGGCAAAAGTGGTAACCATTGTTGTAAGGAGGGAATCGTTGTAAGGGAGGGGGCTATTGTAGGGAGACATTAATTTAAGCTTGAGGGTGTTGACATAAATACTCTTGTAAGTATTCAAAAAAAGTCTATGTACACCTATAAAACTAAAGATACCAAATTCTGAAACTAGCGATATGATTTTAACAAAGTTGATAGATGTTTTCGAGGCGATACTCTACAATATAAAACGAAGTTCTGGGCTAAAAGGTTTTTGATAAGATTTACATAGTTTCCTATTTAAATCTATGCAAAGCTAGTGACCCATGGGCGGGTAGATTTATTACTCCCGGGCTATAATGCGTTTAACAACTGGGTATAGGTCTACTACGTTATACTTTATATCAAATACCTAACTTTGGGCATATCCTATATACGATACGTCTATGTAAGGCTGTTAATCCCGGTGCTGGACCAATTTACTTATATTGCAATACAGTTTCTCCGTATTGCAATATATTGCAATATGGTTTTCAGCTTATTTTACACCACAATAATCTTGAGGAAGGAATGTGATATGAATAAACTTGATTGAGGCCGGCTTGGTATTACTATACATAAAATATCTAAGTTCCGAACTTTGTGGATAATTTTTTTTAAATTGAGCAATTTTTTTACTGTTGTCGCCATGGCAACCAGAGTTCTTTATCGAATCAATTCGTTAAAAGAGATTTGCCTAAATAATGTCCATCTTGAGTTTCGTTGTAATCAGCCATTAGGTTTAGGAGAAGCAGATGTAATATGTGTGTTTGATCCCCGAAAGATCGTATATAATAACGAAAGTTATTGTTTTGGCGGCCATTTAGTTGTTTTTGTTCATCATTAATTGGCTGTTAGCTTCATGGGAGAATGTGACAGATAGCAGAAATAGATTCAACACACATTCTTGCATAAAAAGCCGTTCCCAGGGGGTGCATTAACGAGTACTTTAACGTGTATTAACAAGGCGATTCACGTGCACACGCGCCGTTAATGACCGCTATAGTTATGATTGTTCCGGGGCCCAGTATAAACAATAACAATGACGGTTTGAACAGCGTTCTGGCCAAACTTTAGTCTACACTGTCAGTGCAAAGATGCTGGTGAATGCATTGTAATTGAAAATACAAAATAATTACCGTGCGCCAAATACACGTAAAGGTCATTAAGGCGAAATGCGAAAGGTTATTACTGTAATAACCCTAAGTATTTTGGCAGACAATAGCTAGCAAATGGTGTAGACTCCTGAGGGAGCTTTCTGGTCGGGATCTAAACAGTTTCCCATTCAGTTTTCACCTTTTGAACTCATTACTATGTGATAAAATGATGATACAAAGCATTACGCCTAGCCATAGATGTCCGATTAGTTTCTAAATCTATTTCAAGAAATAGACAGTGAGGAAGACATTTTTTCCCCGTTTAAACGCAAGCAAAACGCAAACACAATGTATTTACAGGTAGAAAATGACATTTACTTTTTGGCAATTACGTCCAATCATTTTTATCTGAGTGAAAAATAGTTTGGAGCCTGATCAGACGCTTAGTTATCCGGCGTCTGATCTGTTTCCAAACTGTTTACAATGGAAAACTATAGTCAAATATAGTTTTAGCATTAACGAATTTATTGGGGGAAAATAACGTCTTCTCCATAGTATACAGTACAACCAAACTTGTACAACTAAATAATTCTGTTGACAGGTGACATTATTAGGTATAGTGGAGAAAATGTTATTCTTTCCCAATAAATGCGTTTACGCTAAAACTATTATTTCCTTTGCAAACAGTTTTGAGCCATATCAGACGCCGGTTAAGCCGGCGTCTGATCAGGCTCCAAACTGTTTTCCACTCTGAAAAAAAACGAAAGGTCAGAATCAAAACGTTGTCCTTTTCTACATGTTAGTGTTTTGCGTTTGTGTTTCGTTTGCGTTTAAACGGGAAAGAATAACGTTTTCTCCACTGTAGGATGGATACAAAGCAGAACACATCATATAAGTAAACACACTAGGTAAAGTAAGTTTTGATTTATTATTAAAACTTGCAGTTAACTCATTAATAAAAGCGATAATAAACAACTTAAATCCCATTTTTCGTATACGAGTTATGTATACATTGTACCGTAATTGTGGACATACATGTACATATTTTTAAAATGCCGAACTTTCGACGGCAGCGACTTGCTATCATAGATTACATGAAATTGACACAACATTTGTGTCCCAGTTTGCGGCTGTAAACCCAAATCAATCAAATTTGAAATTGACAAAATCGGCCATCTGACACTCCTATTGGTCTACGACCAGATAGTTCATTTCAGTAAAATGTCCATGACAGCGACTATTTGCATACGTTGTCCGCAGTTAGGCGAAACCTCTCATTCAATAACCACTGAAACTTTAAATGTACATTTAAAATCAAAATAAAATTTAGTCCATCTTGTTTAATTGCGTTCTGTTTAAAGTATACATGTACACCGATGCATTGAACATTATTCTTCGTGTGGCGACCTTGATCAGAGGGCTCCTTTAGGGGGTGTTCTGTTCAAAGTTTACACTGAGGCAGAAGACAAGTGCATTCTTTGTAAGTGCACTGTTTGTAGTGAAGCATAATACTTGCAAGATATATAGTTGATGTGCAATTAGAATAAATGAAGCTGTGATATTGAAGAAAATGACTGATATTAATAACAAAAATGGAAATGGATCTCAAATATATAGACAAAAGTTCTTGTTATGATTTATATCTATGCAAATATTGTGCTTATTGAAATATATTTTATTTGAAATGCTGGTTTTATACACAAATTTCAAGTTCTTATAAAATTACATAGCTCAAGATAATAAATGAACTTGGTAAGATATGTTCTAAGAAGTTTGGGTAGCCAAAGTAATGCATTTAGAAAATAATTATTTTTTAGAAATGGAATTAAAAATGAAAAAATAGACATTTAGAATATTTGAAAATGAGATAAAATCATGCCTTTTACCTGTAGTAATTTGATCTTTCAGACTATGTCTGTTTAACCCTTTACCCCTTATGCAGGTTTTTTATTACAGCATGTTGAAAGTAAAGTAGAAAGTACCTAATGGTATATTCTGCTTTACTTTCAAAATGCTTTAGGCTCCTTATAGTGCATACATTCATGATTCCATAGTGTGGAACTATTTTGCTCAGAGGAGAAATAAATTGGAGGGGTAAAACTGCATATTGAGTGAGTGATAGTTTAATGTGCAATCAAATTATGTAAATGTAATAGATGTCTTGGGTTAGCTGTTCCTCATTAAACTAAGACTTTTCCTGTTATTTTGAGACCAGCTGGGTGATGACTTTGTGTAAACATACATTTTGTAAATTCATCATGAATTAAACTTTGTTATGTTAAATCTGGTTCATTCTAGTTATTGTCACTGTTCTCTGTTCAGTAAGCACCAAACACATTCTGTTCACAGTTAAGAAGAAAGGATTACTCCAGGGTTAATATTGCAGACTTCTCAAGATTAAGACCAACATCCAAAGCTGATGGCCAGTGGCATCTGGTGATAGAATCTGAAACAACAAACATGTATGAAAACAAATAATAACAGTTTAAACATATAGACAGCTTTTTCATCTTATTTAGAATTATTTTTTATTCTTTAATGAATGCATTGATTGAATGAGACAATTCAAATTCAAATCTTTATTTAAAACCTACAAGTAAATCTAACAGACATACACATTTTGAATCTATAACGTCAATTTTGATAAAATAGCATGTCAACCCAAATTCCATTCCAGCTATTTCAGTAACTGACTCGTAGTACGCTCCTAATATTTAAATGGCTTACAAAATTATCAAAACATATTTTCAAAATTATTCTAAATTCCTAGACAACTGTAGTATAAAAATGGTTACCAAGTACAATAACAGTTAGACGTATAGAAAGTTAAAAGGTTATAAAGCTTTTAAGTTGAGTCTTATATGGTTTTTAGACATTGATTAGTCAAATTTGAGTTTTTGCTCATCAAAAACTCAAATCTGACCAATCAAACGCTTTAGGACGATTTCAGACTCAACTCTAAATCTTTATAACCTTGGAGCCAGGGTCTCTGACGTTTCCATTGCAAACAGTTTGGAGCCAGATCAGACGTCGGTTTACAGCCAAATCAGACGCCGAGTAACCCGGTGTCTGATCAGGCTCCAAATTATTTGCTACTCAGATTAAAATAAACAGTCAGACATATAAAAAAGATGTCATTGTCTCCAATTTAGTGCACTGCGTTTGTATTTCTTTGCGTTTAAAAACGGGAAAGAATAACGTTATCTCCTCTGTACCTGTGTTTGACAGGTACAGTCCCAATGGTGCATCTAAAAAGTGCCCCTTCTCATAATCATCAGAATTGATGGCGTAGAAGTAATAAATAGAAATAGACTACACTCGATCTCGCTAGACTACATTATGGAGCTATAATAACTGCAATCGACTGCTGATGTTTTTATAGGGATCCATTCAAGTGTCTGATATTTATTAATTAATATAGCATAATCATTATAAATAAAGTCCTACCCTAGACATGCTAAATTGTAAATCGGTGTACCTGTATTACCATAGAGTTGGTATAGAGAAAACCTCTGACGTTCTGTGTTGCGTCGCACCTGACCGGTCTGTATGCTACGTCTCACGTTGTACCAAGCCAACTCATTCAACGTTATTCCAACATCCAACTACACAATTTCTCCTCTTGTCCAGACATATTGTAACATTTTTAAGTCCTTGAATTAACATACGTAGAACAACATGGTGTCTGTTGAATGCCAAGCGTAAATTACACATGCGAAACGATTCGCTTTTAAAAATGGCCGACATTGATAAATCCGGTGCACATGGCCCTGCATCTAGGCGGCGGATATATAAAACACATGAACATTTTGTAAACAAACTTGACCTCTCTAGGTGCGCTTGTATTAGAGAACAGAGTTAGGTGAAATCCAAAAAGAAGGGGAAATAGACATATTTTTATGCAAGAATAGTGTCAATACACCTGTTTTTCGTGCATTAATATCTGCAGAAGCCCTTGTGCTGTCTTGGAGCCCTCGGCTAAAGCCTCGGGCTTCAAATACAGCCCGCGGGCTTCTTCAGATGTTAATGCACGAAAAAAGGTGTATTAACCCTTTATTAATTGTGGTAAAAAGGAGGTATGTCAACTTTCCTTAAAAAAGCCATTTCCCAAAAGTCCGGCATGACTATTTTAGAAATAAATCAAAGTTTCAAAATGAAATCATGTGAACGAACTTCGTTAGTATCTTCGTGTTATAAGGTAGTATGGACGTGGGAATCGTATTGGAATTAATGCAATAAACTAATGTATAGACTTTAATAACTTTAAAAAGTAGTATAAGAACAGAAAAGTTTACACATGTCCCGAGGAGAAGTTGTTTAAAAATCCTTCAAAATTACATGTGGTTCAAGTACAATTGAAAATAGTGAAAATGGCCGCCATTTTGAATTTTGGCGACCATCTTGAATAATTAGTAATATTTCGTAATCCACAATTGATGATTTTCATTTTAAATCTCATACTTGTTAGTTTTGTGTGACTTTTCGAACTGGCATGGAAATAACCATTACGACATAACTTATACAAAATGGAAATTGCGGCCATTTTGAAAATGGCCGCCATCTTGAATCTGCCAGGGAAATTGAAGTAGCTAACGGCTCTTTTCGGTTGACAATGGTCATGTTAGTAAACCTGCAAAGTGGTTTGCTTGCATCATGAAATGAAGTATTTTTCGACTTATGCCCCTGGCTAGTACGAAGTTTTATCAAACAGGGTCCTGCTCTTGATTCATCTTTGCAAATACCTGTCAAGTTGCGACAACAGACAATAGGTTAAGACCTTCAGATTTGAGAGCACTTACATGTATAGCTTCATTGCACAATGCTGTTACATGAGCGGATCTAGGAAGGGTCGGGCATCATATATCAACCAATACCTTTGGAATTTAGCAAACAATCTAGCTATTTGAATTGTTCCAATCGGTACATTAGGCTCAAGGTACGTAACATGCATCCTATGTCCCATTAGAATACGTATAGACTATCTATAGCTGTTTGTATTTAGGGAAAGTGACAGTAAAAACCCTAGGTCCAATGTTATAATGATTTTTATTTGAAACTGAGATCGTTCTCAAGCATTTTATTCGTCAGATGCTTGAGATCGATTTCATACCCAATTCGAACTCTTCAAAACTGTGGACCCTGGATAGATGTGAGATAGATAGTCGTTAAATGCAATCTGTATTCATGACAAGGAACACATTATTCATTTGTGGTATGCATATATGTGGATTAGTAGATAGTGTCGTTTTCATTGCGCTAATTCTGAGATATGTGATATATAGTGGAGTATTATGCTATTCTGCCCTGGTACACGTGTTCATACTACCGCACTCATACTTTGGTAATGACAAATTAGTTGAAGCCTGATCATGCGTGGGTAAAGTTTGTGTTGGATCAGGATTCAAACTGATTGACATTCATTTTGATCTACATGTAAAAAATAAGTAGTCAGTATTTTCAAAAGTCAGTTATTGTCTTCATGTTACTGTATCGCCTCGTTATTTAGTTAACCCATTTGTGCTCACGATCCCATATATGGGACATAGGCAAACGGTTTAGACTCTAATCAGACGCGCATTATACGGCATATGCTCAGAGTCTACACTGTTTGCTGATAGGAATTTCAATATAAAACAAAATTAAAATGAAAATTTTGACCAGGCATCCCTTTGATACAAAATGGACTAATCCAATACATAAACATGGAAGAATCCACTGGGTATAAATGGGTTAAGTTTAATATATGACGGCACATATACAAGACTGCTGAGAGAAGTGAAGCAAGTCCATCGGTCATGGCATACAGCAAACGCAGAGCTCTACGGTAAAACTCCACCATGTCATCAAAAATCCGAGAAAGAAGACTACGTTTCTCTGGCCATAGTTTCCGTCACCCAGAATTGCCAGTAAGCCAGCTTGTGTTATAGACACCAAAACATGGAACAAGGACAGTTGGTAGACCCCGGCTCACCTGTATAGATATATTAAGCCAGGACACAGGACTGCAACTGAATAATCTGCCTACAGCTATGAATGATAGGAACATATGGAAACGCACCATCCGCCATACTCTGGCGAATTAAGCAAGTAAGTAAGCAAGTTTAATTTAGTTTAGTTTAAACAGTAAATACTATTGTATTTTCAAATGTTGAAAGTAGTATTAACTGGGCGGGGATTTAACAAGTGACAGGGAGCGGATTTGACATTCTATTTATCTTATATTGGACGTCATGTTTTGTTTCAAATCAAAATATGCAATAAACTCTCAAATGTACGAAATACAATTATTCTAAAACCACTAAAGTCTCAGTTTCTCACATTCTAGATGTATAAATCACACGGAGCTTTGACATTTCTGCAAACGCTTTTAACTTTGGTCCTAGATGCATTAAGTATTCCAGTGAAACAGATTTATTTTGTTTCAACATAAGCTATATTGCATTGTATGTAAAATATCAAAATCTGAAACAGTATAAGTATTCCGTCTGCTGCAATTGCGTATTGGAGCTTTAAACTCTTTCACTGTCAACGACGCCAAAAGTCGAAATTGCAAACAGTTTGGATCCTGATCAGACGCCGCTTCACGCGGCGTCTGATCAGGATCTAAACTGTTTGACACTCGTGTCGACATTAGCCCTAAGCTTGCCTTAAAACTATTGCAGACGATATTACCAATGGAGACGAGGTTTTGGTGGCAAGAGGGTTAAAGCAGACGATATATATTGGTATTGAAAGAGTTAGCGACGCTTTTGTGAGCAGTCAACGGAAATTCTTTTCCAGAGATCACCGCTGAGACTATTCAAATGTCTAGTTAAATCTATTCCACTTGTTTTATCATTTCGGGCGTGCTTCATACAATAAACATTGCAAAATATCAAAAATTGCATACCTATGACAGAGGGCTGCTGTTGAACCAGATTAGGCACCGAATAACCCTACTTTTGACCAGATTCCAAAATGTTTGCCATTCATTAAAATATCTCAAAAGGTGTTTCAGATTGTTATTTTATTTATATAATTACATAACATTTGCGTTTTGTTTGCGTTTAAACGGGAAATAAGAATGTCTTCTCCGGCGTATATACAGTGGAGAAGACGTCATTCTTTCCCCTTTATACGCGTACGAAGCTCAAATGCACTGCTCTTAACCCTTTCCCGCATATAAGCGACTTTTAGCGTATTTAATTTATTCCTCCGCCGCTGAAGAAAATAGTTCCAGTTTATACCCTCATGAACAATAACCATTACAAATATTTTATATAGCCTAGTAGATTTTAGCTTAAAACAGGCTGTAAGTAAAGCAGAATGTGCCTTGAGGCACATTCTGCTTTACTTGCAACCTGCTTTAAGTAGTCACCTGTCTTCAAAACTATAAACAGGCTATGAGGTAATGGGTTAGATGTAGGAAATTTCAACACTTTGAATTGTTTTACGCATTACTTTAATCTTAGCGGCAAACAGTTTTGAGTCTGATCTTGCTCAAACATGTTTGCAATGGAAATAATAGTTGTAGCGTAAACATGTTTATTGGGAAAGATTAACGTCTTCTCCACTGTATAAGTTTCAAGCGGTAAAGAGTTATGTATTCAACACCTTAGGCATTATAGAAACATTTCAAACTAAGAATAAGTTTTTGCTTTTGCGTGATGTAAATTTGATTTCTGTGGATTAGTTGTACGGTAGAGTACTTATTAGCCTAGATACGAATTGCTTTTAGTTCCCAGGGGTAATAATAACACATATTTTAGCAAAATCTAATATCAGCGTCTCACCAGATCCTACATTATTTGGTAATGTTTACCTTTTTGAAGCATGCTTAAATGCTACCTTTCCAAAAAACAAAAATAGGCCTTTGTTTCTATTAAGACAATATAGCTAATCAAGGACGTGCCTCTTTTAGTAAACATTCATAAAGATATTGCACATTATTTTAAATAGATATTTTGGAATTTGTACTTTAGTTAAAAGAAGCAAAAGCAAGTATTCAAATACATGCAATAAATAGGGATCATGGAGGAATACAACAAACTGTAGATCAATATCAGAAACATGGTATTTTCATACATGGAAACCTTATTTTCGGCGTCCGATCTGACTTTAAAGACTCCATTATCTTACTATCAGTTTTATATAACAACCACCTGTTTAACTCATTACACCCTATCGACGAGTAGATCCATTCTCTACTCTCTACCAACAGTGCGCAACTTGCTTATACCAACAAAGAAAGACATGATTAGGAGCCAGTGTATCGAATTTGTCCCAATGCCATATAAAGTATACACACACACACACACACACAATAGTTTGGAATAGATTATACTTTCCTGTTGATAATGCTTTATACTTAATAGCCCTATTCCCACCGGAGTCGCATCAAGTCGACTTTGCAAACAGTATGGATCCCGATAAGACACCGCGTTATCAGGATTGTATTTGTTTGAAACTCGTATCGACGAATCTTACTTTGGAACAATATCGAAAACAAAACTATTGAAGCAGACGACTATAAATAGGTGAAGGGTTAAGACCCACGATTAATTTGGCACCTAAATGACTTACCTGGCATGTCATTTTAGACTAATGTTAGTAGGTTTAAAAATTTATTCCCGCTTAACGAAACTGCACGAAAACGCAATGACATACAGTGGGGAAAACGTTATTCTTTCCCGTTTAAACGCAAACGTACGCAAACGCAAAACACTAAAATATATAAAAGTACAACGTTTTGACAATTCTGATAATTCATGTTTATCTTGGTGGCAAACAGTCTGGAGCCTGATCAGACGCCGGGTTACCCGGCGTCTGATCTGGTTCCAAGCTTATTGTATCGGAAATAATAGTTTTAGCGTAAACGCATTTATTGGGAAAGAATAACGTTTTCACCACTGTAACATTTAGCAAACTGTCCTTTTCTTACCTCAGATCTGAATGGCAATGTGTTTGAAGCTTGGTAATGCGGCGTCATGTCACGCTCCAAGCTGTTTGGCAATAAACTTATTTGTTTTAGCAAATAAACAGGTTTAATGTCAAGGAATAAATTCGTCCTCATTGTAAGCCTAATACACGGGTTTCAATATCAATATTGCTCTGTCGCCACAGCCTTTTATTCATTGTCGGGTTTCTAACCAATTAAATACCATGAACTTAATTATCTATATTTCTGTAAGGCATTTGGGCCTTTAGTACTTTGTGCTAATTTTGTCTGAAGGATATTACGTCTCTGAGTCGATTTCACTTCATTTGTTTAGAAAAGAGATGTCCCGCTATCTTCAAAGAAATTTAAGATGTTCCCTGGTTACATGACCCGTATATATACTTAGTTCAACTTGACGTAATGCTTTCTAGACTTGTAGTACATCAAAAGTTAGTGTGCCAGCACAGTTCGCCTATCCGTCTCGATGGGTACAATGTCACCAGAATGTCAATCAGTTTGAATCCATTACCACTGTGTCTCGATTTCAACCAAACTGTTTTGCCACAGTTTTCTAAAATATGATCCTAGCCAGTAAATGGTTAAAGAACTCGTTCGAGCGTTAGACTCGAAATTCTAAACGTTAGCCCTGGCAAACATGATTGACATAGGCAAACAGTGATCAGACGTTTCATAACGGAGTCCGAGCACTTAGCTGATAATGCGGAATCCAAGCTCTTTGCTGATAGGTTTTCCAATATAAAACAAAACAAAAATGAAAATCTAGACAAGGCATCTCTAACAACAAAAGTTAACTTATCCAATATATAAACATTGAATTATCCACTTAGGGTGAATGAGTTTACACAGACGATACAATGGCGACGAAGGGAATACATAAAACGAATTCAACTAACGATGCACGTGTTCCATAGACTCATCAATAATTAAGGTAATGCAAATATGACAACAGTAATAGAGTTCATAAATCATATAAAGTGATGCTATTGGTAACTGTACGTAATGATCAACGAAGTTAGATTAACTGGATATCTCTAACACTTAACTTGAATTTGTTCTGCAACAACTGAATCCTGTTGCAAACAGTAATTCTCAAGCATTTGATTGGTCTGAGTTTAGCATAAGCTGAATTCCGACCAATTAAATGCTTGAGAACAATCTCAGACTAAACTCAAACGGTTAATAGTATTAGCCATACGATACTGTTTATCACTGATATACATGTAAAGTGATATACATTTGAGAAAGCGTTTTTTTCGCTCCAGAAAACAAAGTACGTGTTTAAATCCTTATGTCAATTGCGATCAGTTTTGTTACATATTAGTCATTGAGTTACTCGGCGTTACATCATGAAAAGAAAATTGAATAAGATCTCCAGGTTTAAACAGCCCAAAACGTGACTGATGTAAAGTAAGTAAGTAATATATGCATAGCATGTTTTCAACCGATTAACCCTAGCGACAAGTATTTTAGTCAATTTAAAAACGTGTACATAAGGAGAGTATACTTACCATATATGCAAGAGCCCTCTGTTTGTCATTTTGCAAAACATAGCAAAACAACCTAACCAGCAAAGACGTTGACTAGGCCTAATTCGAATCTGGAATTTTCCATTTTAGGGGCGAGTTAGTGAAAGTTATGAAGTGAATAGACTAAAATCAATAATATGTGACAGTGAAATGCCTAAGGAACAGTTCATTTGATATTGATCTTTTATTGTAAGGTAATCAGTTAAAATGTATTATATAATCTTGTCATACCGAGGACAAGAAAGGAACAATGATTTCCCACGTGAGCGGTGTGTTCACATCAAACTTCTAGTGAAGATATCACATACAATAAAACCTCTCTATAACGACCACACAACCAAAGGTTAATTGATTGTATAAAATGCAGATGCCACACTTAAGCAATGTGACAGTAAAACAGAAAGCTCCTTAGGGAGCTTCTGTTTAACTATCACCTGTTTTCAACAGTCACCTGTCTTTAAAACCCATTGAGTTACACAATTAAGTGGTCTTAATAGAGAGATTTTACTGTATAACGCTATGAACTGTTTGTTATTATGGTTGAAAATCGTTAAACCCTTTCCTCTCTTAAACTGCAGATGGTCAATTCCAGGTTCCATTTTGGTCTTGTCCACTGTTTACTATTTATGGTCGTTTCTTTCATAGTATTACAAAATTACAAACTGTGCAGATCCTGATCAGAGGACTTAATTTAGAACATTCTGAATTGGGGTTAACTGGTTGCATAGGGCAAGTATACTATTTACATGTGCGCTTTAGGAAGTTGACTCGCATGAACGGGTACTAGGAATTATCACCTAAAAGGCCGATTCACACAGATCAAAACTACATTGAACCTGTTTGACACCTTAGTTATATACATGTATCATTAAGGTAGACTGGTTCAATTTCAGCATAACAAGGTCATTTAGAAATCATTATTTGACCTTAAAATGATTTTAGAAATATTAACTTGTTTTCTTTTCTTTCCATTACTAACTAATGACTAAAGTAATGTCTCATATTATTGACAGAAAATATTCAAAAAATGACCTCCAGAAAAAAGTAGATTGATGGATTGATTGAGTTGGGGTTTACGGCACCGCAGCACATAAAATATTTATAGAAGATATGTTATAAACGTGTAGTAAGCAATGTGTTTTTGTCGACAATTACTTTCGTCCAATGCTTCGTATCAAAGTGTTTTACCGTTGCCTCTTTACAACACATCCTGTTTTAACTCTAAAGTCAGGTGGGCATCTAAAATGTAAAAGGTAAACAAAATGCGCATGTAGGAGCAATCCTATTTATATGTCAGCCTCCTTAAAGCTACACTCTACTTGTTTGTATGCACAACTTTGTTTGACGCATATTCATGACTGCGTTATTTGTAACTTCGGTGGTGGTCTAAATTAGAGATGTAACTATAGAGTAATAGATAATGAAAACGTCTTTCACTTTTCCTTGCATTTGTTGAATTCTAACTTCGTTGTATATTAGCAAGTAACAAATTATTGTTATTGGTTTAGACAGTCCGTTCTCTGATGCTATTTATGACGTAATTTTGTTTTTAGTGAAATGAACGAATGCAATACAAAATGAAAAAAAATTGGCTGTAATGGCTGTATTGAAGTAATTTGTTTAGTAAACAATTACATAGTTATGCATAATGTATATAGTGTAGGATGATGGAACTCTTTTGCGATAATGCATGTCCATTTCACACGCTGTATGCATTGTATGTGAACATCTTCGGAGCCAGATGTAAAACTGGTATTCAGTGGAGAAGGCGTTATCAGTATTTCCCTTTTAACAATGTATAAACATTTGGAAGATTTGTTTAAGGTTGTGTAACGGACAGCCTAGAACCTTGAGACCGATTTGATTGACGTATAATGTGGCTTAAACTCTTTATAATACGCATGATGCAAATTACAGTATCGCGTTTATTTGGACAGACTGTTGTACACACTGTTGGACTTTTTCAATTGTTTTGATGTATTTTCCACAAATAATTAGAAAACAATTATTGTTTTATATATAGCTATTTTAATATTGCAGAAAGGTGAAGACAAACTAGTCTTCGCATATATCAGGACAGTCAGGCTAAAAGTTATTTCACCTGTACGGTTTAGGTTTTGGCTTTGTCATCCTTTTCACGACCAACACATATTTGTTGGCATTGTATGATTTGTAATTCAAGTGCAGAATATTAACATGAATATATATTTATTAACTGGCCGTTATCTTATGACGTAATGTAAATAAATCACACCAGACATAAAGTCATGCGATATAAAGCTATGGCACAATGCACAATCACACGACTGTTTACCACTTTGCTCCAAAAATCCGTTATATAGTCATGAGTATGTGCCATAACAATATTTGCTCTTTTTACAGATGGTAGCTAACCTTATGCTGATAGTCATGACAAATGCGCCTTAAGAAGAATTCTGCTTTCCTTTCAACCTGTTTTAAGTAGCCATCTGCTTTAAGTGGTCACCTGTCTCCAATACTAGAAACATGTTATGGAGTAAAAGATTGAATTATAATTTTAATCTACTTAGAAAACGGTATTGATCGAGTAAGTACTTTGTACTTCGAATTGATGCTTTACTTGGGGAAAATTCTATGGTGTAAAATCACTACTTTCGTAAAGAATCCGTATTGTAAAGTACTATATAAATACTCTTTTAAAAGCATTGTTGGTGATAAACGGTATGACTGAAGTATCGTATATCCAAGTATTAGGGATCATCAACTCAATATTACACCCTTTCCCAAATGACCCGGCGCTCGTTATGGCTTCCTAAGCATTGTCGGTTATCGGTGGATATTTAAAAGCTTCCATTAAAACTGCGTTCTAGATTTTCTTCCCTTTATACTTACTATTAAAGGACGAAAGGACGAGACATTGGCAAATATTTCCTTACATAAAATATCACAGGTAGGCGTTTTTTCCAACAGGAGTGGCATTTATTTTGCACTTTAACCGGTAACTCAAGGCGTAAGGGGTGACAAAATGTTTGCAACACAGACACACATTCTAAACATTCTAAATTTCTATACATTTTTAAGGCTGCTACTTTATTCATTTTACTTTATTGCGTTGGCACTTAGCTTCGATTAAACAGCAAAAACTAAATACCGCCTTCCCCACTGTATATAGTATTTAGGTCGATGTTAACTGTTTGTCACAAATAGTCACCATTACTGTAAGTAGTCACAGTAACATTTCACTATTACGACCATTGAAAAGGACTAATTGATTGTATACAAGACAGGTGACAGCAGCTTTAAGCATTGTGAAACAACCCGGAAAGTTCCCAAAGGAGTGACCTTGCCTTAACCCATTTGTGCCTACGATCCCATATATGGGACATAGGCAAACAGTGAAGACTCTGATCAGACGCCGCATTATGCGGCGTCTGATCAGAGTCTACATTGTTTGCTGATAGGAATTTCAATATAAAACAAAATGAAAATGAAATTTGTTAACAGGCATACCTTTGATAAAAATGGCCAAATGCAGTATATAAACATGGAAGAATACACTGGGTATAAATGGGTTGAGCAGTCACCTGTCGGAAAATCTAATAATAAATACAATTTAGTGGTCGTGATAGAGGAGTTTTACTATACACACTCGTTTTCCGCAACATATGGAACATTCGACAGCTCAAGGGTAACACTTCTTGCTTATATTAAAATTTATAGGGAACTGTGCTCATGGTTATGAAACATTTGAAATGAATCTCAGATCATTTTCACATTTTGACTTGTCGGATTTTTATATTTCTGAAAGTGATTAGCAGTCTGTTGACAATTTAAAACGATATTACAGAAAGAGTAACTCTGGGACATTTTGCAGACAACAACTATATGTAGCGCTTCTAAACGTTAACTATGAATGTCAGTGTTGTCATACCACAAGAGCAGACGGTATTAACCCTTTCAACCCTTGATACCTCTTATGGGTATTTATTATCTTTTGAACACTTATAGTACAGGAAATTTGAACCAGTCTATTGTTTCATTTTTGATATGACAACAAAACAATGAAACTAACAAGCAGAGCAAACCCTGTTCAGAGGTGATCCATAAGGAACCCTCTGATCAGGGTCTTCACAGTTTTCATATGTAATCAGTAATCTCTAAAGAGAGCTGTTGTGTTGAAAGGTTTAAAATGCTTTAGTTTCATTCTTTCACTGTGTGTTGTAGTGCAATGTCGGTATATTAGTACCAGAGGCCCGTTTTACTAAACAACTTACGCAAAATTTGTGCGTAAGTCAAAATCGTTTAACTCTTATTTTTCGATCATAAACGTATGTAAACAGCAAATAGCCAGATCAGAGGACGCGCTAAAAGCGCGTCCTCTGATCTGGCTATTTGCTGTTTGTAGAAAGTGATAATAAAACATATAATTAAAAATTTAAAATTTTGACTTACGCAAACATTTTGTGTAAGTTGTTTAGTAAAACGGGCCCAGGCCTTTTGCATCAATTAATGCGTAAACATTTTCCGTAGAATATTTGTATGTCATTTTTTCTTTATAAAAGTGGTACGGATGTAAACTGTTTTAAGTTTAATCAGACATCGAGTTGCCTAGTGACCGATCTGGATCGAATTGTTTGCAGATGTCTGCACTGAAGGTTCCGAGGGTTAACAGACATCATGTTCTATTAAAAAAATATAATATCAATTATATAATATCTGATTAAGAGCTATAAGAGCATACATTTGTACTATTAGTTAAAATGTGATACGAATTACTTAATCTCAGCTATAGTATTAAGTCGTTAACGAACTATAATTCACTAGATGATACATAGTGCTTCGATGACCTACTTGCTCTTAACAGATTAAAATCTTTAAGATCAGATTATAAGTGTGATATGATTAACTCAACCGCAGCTAAAGTCAATCGTATAATGAACAATAATTAAAAAGACGCTATAAGTATGGTGCTTCAATCACCTACATCGGAGAGAACGTTCTGCCTTCCCGTTTAAACGAAACAAAATTGCATTTTATCTCTACCAAGTTATATTCATCTTAGGGCAAAACATTTTGGAGTCTGATCAGTCAATGGGCTTGCCATATTTTGCACAATAGTTTTTAGCATAAACGCGTTTTCTGAGAAAGAATAACATCCTCGATCTCATACTTTATCAATCATTACTATGAGCGATCATAGCTGTAAGATCTACTAGGTACCTAATCTATAACGGAATAGTTTAAAAAGAAACCAATCAAATATTTAAATGGAATACACATATATTTACATTCGCCCCATTCAATTCCATTTACAAAAAGGGTGTTCATTTCGTATAAACACCATTTCTCGAGAGGGCGGGACTTGTGGAAACGTTTCGAATAGGAGGCAGGGCATATGCAGTTTTCATTTGCAAATTAATCTTTGGAACTTGGGACAGCAAACATTTATATTTTCAAAATTTGTTTTTAACCGATCTATGCCTTCCTATTAGAGGAAATCATGATTCCCGACTAATATTCTTCTTTATTAATGAGATAAATTGCAGGAAAATTTACATACCTTATAAACAACAACTGTCTGCATTCCTTTATGCCAAAAACACGATATATTTATCCTACTTTAAAAATGACGTCACTTCCTATGACGTCAAATCGGTATTTTCGCGCCAAACTGTCAACGTTGTGTATCTAAGAATGTAAACAATGAAACTTATTTTTTTGCTTTCGAATGTACTCATCTACAGTTATTCGGTCATGGTAGTTCCTGATAGGGTAAACATTATTCGTGTTATTAACCTATAATATAGATTAAACATACATGCATACTTACAAAATGTTAATCTAATATTAGAAATCACAGCAAATGCATTGTATATATAAGAAATGAACTTTTTTTCGGCGTTCAAGCGAAATGAACGACAGAAAATTATCGGAAAATTTGCCGATACATTTCTGGCGTTTATTTCGCTGAAACGCCGAAAAAAATCAAGTCATTTCTTAAGGATATTTTTATTAGACCTGAAAACCAGATGGCGAATTGACATTTATTTTCGAACAAATTCACGATTTGGAAAACGGACATAAAAAGTGTTCATATGTTATCAAAATTTGATTAATTGCATAAAACTTAGTAACATCATTGGGTTGAATTTATCGATTCTTAAATAGTATATGTCTACTCGCTTGCAACGCATAACCTCGTTCACCACTATTATATTTTACCTTGTTATATCTATTACGAAAAACAATGACACGGACTAAATAGAATAAAATAAACAGATATCAAATATGCCCTAGGCTATCTCAATTAATAGAGATACAATATTTGTAAATTGTCGACCGGGTTTCAAATCCCGATCATAATAAGCGTATATATTTGTGTTCATTGAAAAGTCTGTTTTAAAATAAATACTTTTCCTTTCACTAATATTTACATCTTAACATAGGCGCCATGCATCTATTTAAAAACAAAGGTTTTTCTTGCTCAATCTGATATTTAGTATTTCTTAACACAAAAACGACATCATAATTTATTTGTTTGTTGTAAGAATGGGTTATTGCATCTTAAAATACGTTTATCCAAACTCAAGAAGACATTCTGCATTTTAGTTTGCATTTTACCGTCTGTTTGTTTCTTTATCACTGACGAAAGTGACAAAAAGTTCTGACATCCCATCCATTTCTCGAAATAGTTTCATGGCAGATGCTCGACGCAATTAATTTTAAAACATTTTCATCTCTAGAATTAAAAGCACCGTTGTCGTTTGGAGAAAATTCTGTTATATATAAAACAAAAGGAAACCACAAGTTAGACTATTTGACAACAGCATGTAAGTTTACATAATGTTGTTTAATCCTAGCTAAATCAACTTGAACTTCCAGTTTAATTGCGATAATTTGAGCTGGCTTGGGAGAATGCATTTCAAGGCAACGTCTCGACTGTATTGAATTTATTTTGTCCCTTATGATTAAAATCGATATGGCACCACGTACCTGGCAAAACTGTTCATGAATAGAAAACAAACTGTATTCCATTACAAATATGGTCTCCTGAAATATAAAGAAAACTGATGACGAATGTTCAAGAGACATGTGAATGATTAGTGTCTGGTTACATTTACATGAACTGATACAAAATGAAACAAATACGTTGCTGTAAGACCTCTCAAGAAGTACAATAACTTGCAATAAGACTACTTTATGATATCATAAACAAATGACAGCTTAAAGCAAGATGTAGGTAAAACATAAAATTCCTATAGAAACTTTCAATATTACTCGAAACAGTCACCTACCTCAAGACTCCTATCCTAAACCTTATTTAGTGGTTGAAACAGACAGGTATTACGGTATCTCAAATGAATCAGCAGAACACTAAAGAGGCATAAACGCAATGCAAATTAGTGTAGAAGTAAATAGTTTGAACATTCCGAGAATTTATTTTTCTAATGGTCTAACAGTCTGAGCAGTATCCACGCTGTTTGCAGTGGTTGAAAGTTTTGAGCATACACGCGTTTATTGGGAACGAATAATGTCTTCTTAATGTATTTCTGCTGATACCAGTCCATATCAATGAATCTTTACACATCGTGTGCGAATCCAGACTGGAAACAGTATTTATGGGTGTGAAGTTCAAAATATTACAAGCATCAGCTGTATAAAAAATATATTTCAGTTAATAAGGAAGATATTTCACTGATCGATTGTTGCCTTTTAACCTGCACCGAACACACTCTTTCTAAATGAGCCGCGTCATAGTTAACTCTTTGAATGCTGGGTTTTCTTTCGTCTGAAACAATTGTAGTTTGTTAATGTTCTAAAATTAAAACTTTCTAATTTTCTTTAAAATTCAGGTTCAGAATTGCAACCAGTATGAACCCTAATGAGACGTTGCGTGACGCTGCATCTCACCTGCTTCCAAAGTGTGTGCAAAGGTTATCACTGTGGTTGTCGTATCCGACGGTAGCAGGGTAACAGCTAAACACCAGGGGCCCGTTTTCATAAAACTTTGTACGACAAAGACGGTCGTAAGTCAAAACTTTAAAATGCATTTAATGTCTGAATTCTCTATCTAAGCCTGTTTTGTGACATCGCTTTGGAATCGTCTTTTCAAGACGATTCCAAACCAATGTCACATGACGGGATAAGATGCAGAAATAAAAAGATATTGATACTTTTATAACTTGACTTACGACAACATTTGTCGTACAAAGTTTTATGAAACCGGTCCCAGTTTACTACATTGTGATCCATTAGAGGGTTGTTCGCATTACTTGCTTCCAATATCCTTTGACAACAAAATTAAATAGTTTTGCATTTGAGTTTGGCTCTAGACCAGTGTTGAATTAAAGAAACTGAATTTCAAATTTGGACCAAATTTGCTTATGGATGTCAGGCACGTAATAATTATATAAACACGTAAATATTAGCTTAGACAAAAGATTATTGCTGAAAAAAATTTTCAAAGAAAAACATAATTGGACTCGGAGGGAATCCAGTGCGGAAAGGGCTAAATAAGATATGCACTAAACATGTACCCACGCCTTAACCCACTCAACCGCGGGGTTATACTTATCCATAATACTTTTTTATTATATGAAGTTATTAGTAAATGTAGCAAAGGTCAAGGCGAATGTCTACTCAGCCTGAGGTCGATGTAGAAAAAAGCGACCAGACAAATCTCAAAAGTCAACTTAAAGTTTATTGCATGCCATATGACCGATAATGCCACAAGAGTGCTTTTACTTTAGTACATTTTTTTTCTTAAAAATACACTTTTTTGTAAGGTATACAATATTATCCCCCCACAACAATAACAAGAAGCACGACTAATCGTACGTAGGAGTCAAATACTGATACAATTCATTTGTTCGTTTATGAAACATAAACTGTTTTCTTTCCTGCTGACTAGTTCGTTAAAATAACCTATCCTTTGCAGACTCCGACTTATTTCTTAGCCTCTCCATTGCCTTACCCCGAATACAATTTTTCATTTGTAATTAAGTTCATCCTACATTTATTAGCGGAAAGTGTCAAAGCACCAAAAGAGGCATATGGGAAGGTAATGGTGTAAACAGTATTCCTGTATTTTGAAACGAATCAAACGAACTAGCTATTTTTACCTTTGAACCTGTCTCTAAACAAATATTATATGGATATTGAATATTTGCCAGTACCCAGCTATGCCAGTGTATATTTTAGAAGCGGTGACTTTATAAATGTTCGCTTTATGGCTGAAGGTACTAACACAATATTATTGCGTTCCCAACGCTATTATTGTCCTTGTTTGTTGTAACATGTAGTTTGATTTACTTCTGAATTTGTTCTTATACTTTTAGTTCTTGCCAATCAAAACACTTTTCCTCATTATAAACGACGTTCATTTTAATGAAATGCGTGTATCGGGAATTATACTAATACTGTTCATAAGACGTTTCTCATAACATTTTAATTTGAAACAAGACAATAAAGTGGACCGACTATATATAGAATACC
This sequence comes from Gari tellinella, assembly GCA_922989275.2. Lineage (NCBI taxonomy): Eukaryota > Metazoa > Mollusca > Bivalvia > Cardiida > Psammobiidae > Gari > Gari tellinella. The sequence goes on along the minus strand of OV277867.1, from coordinate 79,603,248 downwards.
TGACACTTTGACATTTAAATGTGTAATTATCAAGTCATGCTAGTATGCATTATAACAATAGTGTAAATTAGTGTATATAATAATCTATTTAACCATTTGGCTGACATTATGAAGTAATAAACTCAGTTAAGACATAATATCATCTGCTACAATTTATAGTCCGCTTTTATTTATAAAAAATAAAACTTAAGATACATTGAGATGAGTGTCAAACAGTTTGAATCCTTGTCAGGCGTCTGATCTGGATCCAAACTGTTTGCATATGGTATTGTTGTATTACCCGGCTGTGAGGTTTATTCGGACATTTCAATAAATTATACCGGTAATAGATCTATAATTGTTAATGTTTTGCCCATTTATTACATTATGTGAATGAAATAGTTTCGATCTTTATCAGACGTCTGATTGTCCAAATTATATAAACAGAATATTACTTGAGAAGGTAGATTTGGATTTGTTATGATTTTACGTCGTTTTAACTGTATTTCAGTAATACCGCGACGTCCAGCTACGAGCAGGTGGATGAATACCCAAAACGCCCTTTATGCTCTGGTTTAGGTACACATCGGTGACTGGATTACACCAATGACCGTCCGCAAGTCAGCTGGAAAGCTCTTAAGAAGGTAGAATGACTTTAGATATGCTTCGTGTATGACCTTAATAGTATATCATTAGGTATTTTGAACAATGTATTAACATGTGACCAAATCGCATATTTTGACATCTCCTCAAAACGTGTTCTTTAGTTCAGTTTTGATGAGCAGTAGCGCTCTATAATTGGTAAAAACGCATACAAAACATGCATGGTGGAAAGATAACGATTACTTTCCTGTCATATGCTTCCCGTTTCATTTAAATTATCTATAATCGAATGTGTATGTGCATTTTATTTGCTTCAATTCAAATTTGTGATAAGACAGAGCAGATATGAAACTGGAAAAAACCAGGTGTTTGCACACAAAGTCGACGCGGATGTAGAGATCCTTATATATGGATAAGTTAAAAAACAATGAAGCCTTTTAAAGATAGTCCTATTTCTAATAATTGAAATGGAAAATTGATGTTTAATGTTTTCCCGAGACTTTTGGTGCACAGTTCTTTAATAATTTGGAAAATTTCAATCCTTTACGCAAATCCTTTTTTTAATGATTAGTAAAAAAAAAAGACTACCAAAAATGTTCCAAGTATACAGGCTTCCGAGTGACATTTAAACAATAACTTTTTTATCTTTAATTACTTTCATCCTACATACAATTTGAAGAAAAAATATTGGCGAATATTTCCGACTCGTTGTGAAGATGTGTAAATATTCTCAGAAAAAATAGATAATCGCTCCTCAAGACTGATAATTTATTTGGTAAATGAGACATAGTTCATTGAATATGGTGGTAAAAAGCGTTCAATGATAACCACAGCGAATAAATTTACCGATTTTTGAGCCTATTTCCGCGGAAAAGAGTTATATTAAGTCAAAATATGGTGTTTGATGGTACAACAAGACGTATTTATGATGACATAGCATGCGACGTGTACCTGTGCTTTCGATTTAGTTAACTACATCCTTTGTAGCTATTCAATCTGATGACAATTTCACATTTTTGATACCGTTTACAATCTACCCCTATGTCACACTCAGACTTAAAACATTCGTAAAACATTTTCTAAATTCTTTTATAGAAATCTTCCTCTCATTAACAAGTATAAATGTAACTTAAAGTCTTTTCTGCGGCAAGGTATTTCACATCCGGAGTTTTATGATGATGTGATTTACAGACTTCGTAAGATTCTTGGACATATACGTTTTCAAAACCTATTTGTGAAACGTATTAGATTTTTCCTCAAAACAGATTATGATCCAACTATATTGCTGCGCACTTCACGTTTGGTTATCGATCAATCTACAATTGATAACTATGCTTTCCTCTTTGGTTGTGCGACGAGAGACAGGGCTTAGCACTACATGATGATGTATCTCTAAAGCCGTCCTTAACCGGGAGAGTTATATCGGATTTTCGTGCTTTTTTTTCTCTCCCTCTCTGTCGTACCCTGGACCCTTCCATGTCTTACAGTTACTAGTAACTACAGACTAGTCGCTTGAGTACAATTTGACCGTTGCCATAGTGGGTTATTTTTAACACGGGCTTGAATGTTTAATTCTTTCCCATGTTACTAATGATCTTGTCATAGAATTTTTGTTAAATGTTTTACATGTATTTACTTACTGTGCTGGCGGTCTTTTTGATTGTGAGGTTGTGGAACAGGGTTTATATTTTATGTACACTGTTCGTCTTTATAGGTGAATATAGGAGATAAGTGTGAGGTTGGGCGCCCCCTAAACCCAGGTTTAACCCCCCAGTGGTAGTTAATGATTAATTTATAATTAATTATTGATTGCTACTGACCGTACCAAGGCGGGCTCCTATGTTCACTTTGCTTTATGTTTGTCTTGCGTGTTGTTTTCTATTTAGTGTGTAGATGAAGGAATGGGAGTGTGCGTGTGTGTGTGTGTGTGTGTGTGTGTGTGTGTGTGTGTGTGTGTGTGTGTGTGTGTGTGTGTGTGTTTGTTATGGTATGAATGTGTGTGTGTTCTGCTTCAGAGGTTGGTGTATTGTTTGTGTTGCGTTTCCTGCTTGAGTCTTTCGTATTTATTTATTGTTTTTGAACTCACACATATGTATACATGTATAGAGTTCATATATCCTAGTATAAAATGGAAAAGACGATATCACGTTTTTCCAAATAAATTTTTATTTTTTAAAGAAATAAGATATCAAAAATATTACATCCATTTTAAACAAATTGGAACAAGATCAGACGCCGGGCTGCCACTCGGAGTTTATAAGATCGTCAACAATGTCAAACAATTGACAGTTTTGCCATTTCATTGCAAAGCATTTGTGTTTCCATATATGCGGTTAGAATAACGTGATATCCACTGTAAGTAATATTTTTTTATTATAGTAGGTCTCATTTTGAGTTACTTTTAAAGAAGCTACACACCTTCAATAGTTTTTCGTAAAGGAGAGAAGATGCCTTTCTTTCCTTTTTAAACGCAAACGAAAATTAAATAATTAATTAAAGAAACGGAAAACCGAAAGTTGTATTTGCCAGCTAAATTATTCTCGAATAAAAGAGATAAATGTGTGGTATCATCGTGCATATATATTATCATTAAATATAAACATTGGTTCTTAGTTGAATTTCTCTTTGCTCTATATTTTCTCCAGATACCTTCCTAACCTGTCGTGGTTCAAAAGCTTAAAGGGACTCGCAACCGGATGGTGTACTTGTCAAAATAAAATAAAATACTCAAATAAAAGCAAATTTGTGGCATTATTTGGCTTCTGACATTAAGAAAATATGATCAGTCCAAAAAAAGTCTCAAGAATCGTCACCGAATTAGATATTTTCCATCGTTTTTCTATACCGACTAGTAGACGGTATAGTTGTTGTTGTTGCTTCTCTACACGGGCTCAGACATAAACACGAGCCGAATTACGAAGTTGTATGCACTTTCGATAGCTACACATTGAAATACGTTAAATCGATCCGAGATAAACGGATAGTTCCGTGGTCCATTGGTCTAAGCGGTTTCCCCTATTTTGCCTTCTGTCCGCCAATGCCGGGCCCCGGGTTCGAATCCCACCAGAGACCAATATTTTTTTTTATTGAAATACAATTTTTTAAACAGAATTTCTTATCCTAAACTAATTCTTTACCATTTATATAAGCGTTTGACACATATTTACAAATTACTATTTTTAATGCACCATCTGGTTGCGAGTCGCTTTAATAGTCATGGTGAATGTTTTCTATTTATGAGACCGAGTTCGATTTTAGACCAAGTTCAGTATTGTTTTTCTTTGAAACGTATTTTTAATCTAAAAGTTCTAAATCATTTCCCTAAACTAAGATTCACTTGCTTATAAACGCGTTTGGAATTCCGTGACAAAAACAAGCTTTTGTGCGATAGTTGGACTTCAGTATCTTTAAATAAAATAATATGACAAGAGTTTGAATATGATGACGACCTATGTATTCGGTGAGTGACACAGAGTGACAATCCTGACCCGACACCAGTTTCCCGGCGTATGATCTGACTCCAAACTGTTTGGAATAAACACGAGACTTTAGCATATATGCATTTATAAGAAAAAAATAACTTCTCCGCTATAAGGGCTTAACATATAATGACACTTCAAAGTTAGTTGGAACATATATAATGCATAGCCATGTCAATCCCCTGTATTTTCCTTTACAATGTTTTTAATGTTTTAATATCAATATCGTCTACAAATAAATACGAAAGACTCAAGCAGGAAACGTAACACAAACAATACACCCACCTCTCAAGCAGAACACACACACACAGTCATACCACAACAAACACACACATTCACACACACGCAATACAATTCCTACATCTACACACTAAATAGAAAACAACACGCAAGACAAACATAAAGCAAAGTGAATATAGGAGCCCGCCTTGGTCCGGTCAGTAGCAATCAATAATTAACTATAAATTAATTAATTATTAACAACCACTGGGGGGGTTAAACCTGGGTTTAGGGGCGCCCAACCTCACACTTATCTCCTATATGCACGTATAAAGACGAACAGTGTACATAAAATATAAACCCTGTTCCACAACCTCACAATCAAAAAGACCGCCAGCACAGTAAGTAAATACATGTAAAACATTAAACAAAAATTCTATGACAAGATCATTAGTAACATGGGAAAGAATTAAACATTCAAGCCCGTGTTAAAAATAACCCACTATGGCAACGGTCAAATTGTACTCAAGCGACTAGTCTGTAGTTACGAGCAACTGTAAGACATGGAAGGGTCCAGGGTACGACAGAGACGGAGGGAAAAAACAAAGCACGAAAATCCGACATAACTCTCCCGGTTAAGGACGGCTTTAGAGATACATCATCATGTAGTGCTAAGCCCTGTCTGTCGTCGCACAATCAAAGAGGAAAGCATAGTTATCAATTGTAGACTGATCGATAACCAAACGTGAAGTGCGCAGCAATATAGTTGGATCATATATTCCAACAATTCCAACAACTTCAGTTGTTATCTTATCTTTTTTATCAAATTGTAATTGCAACACTGTATACAGTACTTCGTCACTACAACGGTCCTTTGAGCAACGATTCCCTCCTTACAACAACGATTTACGCTGTTCCGTGAACAATACAATTATTATGTGTAACGCCTTCACTGCTTCAAAATCGTCTGCTAAAAATTATCGTCTGCTATTTTTTTCATAGTCACATATTTGACATTGTGACAGACAAAAACATACTGATGAATAGATTTAAGCAGTTTGCAAAAGTAAGTCAATTTCCCTCCCTAAAATAACTGCCTCCGAACATCATACATAATCTTTTTCTCCAAGTGGGTGTTACCGTTCAGATGGAGAACCTTACATATAATGACACAGTACTGGTTTGACCTACATTGTATTTGATTGACATAATGGTACTGCTATACTAGCAGCACTTGAGTAGTTTCACTGTAAGAGAAGATGCACTTAACACACCATAAATGACCTTTGCAAGATAACATTTACACCTTAGACAGCTTGAACAAATGACTGCATGATCTTGACTATTCTAATATTTTGTATTATGTGATAAAATGCCTTTGTCTCATTCAAAACGCACACAAAACGAAAATAGGATTAATAAGTTAATATGTCTTAAAATGTTGTTTTAGGGTACAACTTATCTTGCTTTGAACTATCAGCAACATTTATACGTCGTATCAGTTATTTTGTTGTGCAAACGCGTTAGGTGAGAAAAAAAAAGTTTTTAAAAGCTCATTATTTATTCTTCAAAATAATGCGATTTCATTTACGCTTTTTTTAACGATGTTATAGAAAACTTCCACACATTATTAAAAACGGAAATCTTAGCTTTTATACTATTTACAACAATGAGGTATTTACTTAATTAACAGATGATATTTTGATGAGTTGGCCATTAAATTGTAAATGTACCTATCATTTAAAAACAATATATATTACAAATTAATCATTTAAGGAATAATTCGAATATGTGTTGTGTTCCTAGAGGTATGGAAAAATCTGGTCATACTGTATATAACCGCAAAGCAGTTTCATACAAAAGTGTGACCAGGGTTATTTTCATACCTCAACGAACACAATACATATTTGATTTTTTCCTTAAAAATTAATATAACAGCTGAATTTCGTAAGGACATCAAAAGAGAATTTGACAAGAGTGCTCAGTATTTAACACGTTTTAACCGTAGGTTGTAGTCCCTCTACTCTGCAACATATTTTCCGCCAAAACGAGAAGTTGTTTTGTAGTAACGTAAACGCCAAAATGCCGTCATTTGGCGTCCAGCTTCATGCAGCGCTTGTGAAGAACAGATGGTGTATGAGAAAGTAGTCCTGACAAAGTGAGGTCTAATTTTGTTTTGTTCATATGGTTATTCACAAAACACTAGTACCAATCACAGCTTACTAAAAGTAATACAATAAAATCATATTTACTATATTGTGACGTCAAAAAGAGTTTAACACGAATCAGTCCGGAATCTCCGTGATGTTTAACTAGGCTCGACTACTGCAATCTATTCACTTTGGTAAAACAATTAAAGTGCAAAGGTGTTTTCTTGGTACAAATGCAGTTTTCTTTTTTCTATGATTGACTGACTGTGGTGAGTTGCCGTGACAAACCTGATCACGGGATGCGTTTCGATTTTTACGGCGACCTGTCCTTGAACAAATATATTGCAATTTTCCTTTAAATGTCATTTATCAATGCGCCAAAATATGTCGAAACAATTACATGCTAGGGTTTCCTCATATTTACAAACTCCTTTTATATTAGTACAGTTGTATGTAATTTCTCTGTTTGATCACACTAGTTAATGATGTGGAATAGGAAAATCACATATTGAAATTGGGAATTTGAATTTATTTAACAAAATTAACCATTAACCCGCATGCCTTGTATTTTATAACCATTAGGCACCGGAAGTTTTACCGTTGTAACCATTTTTAGTTAGCAACAGTCTATAGTGTCCCAGCTATAGGACACGTATGTTATCACTAAATGCTGTGCCTTTTGGTAACTAGTACAATGAATGTAATTGTTCGCCTATATAGCGATTTTCAGGATACCTATTTTTTTATGTAGAAACTATAAACATAGTGTCAAATTGTATCAAGTGTAACTCATCTGGATCCTAAATATATGCATTAAAATGAGAAAGCAGTATGACTTAAGATAGACTTCTTGTAATGTTTGCTAAAGCAATCTGTAATTTTAATATCTGCAAGTCAATAACAATTTGAAAATAGTGGACATAACTAAACTTGGTGGGTTGTAATCTTCCATGCCTTACAGTTACTCGTGACTACAGACTAGTCGCTTGAGTACAATTTGACCGTTGCCATAGTGGGTTATTTTTAACACGGGATTGAATGTGTTATTCTTTCCCGTGTTACTAATGATCTTGTCATAGAATTTTTGTTAGATGTTTTACATGTATTTACTTACTGTGCTGGCGGTCGTTTTGTTTGTGAGGTTGTGGAACAGGGTTTATATTTTATGTACATTGGTCGTCTTTATAGGTTAATATAGGAGATAATAGTGAGGTTGGGCGCTCCTAAACCCAGGTTTAACCCCCCAGTGGTGGTTAATGGTTAATTTATAATTAATTATTGATTGCTGCTGACCGTACCAAGGCGGGCTCCTATATTCACGTTGCTTTATGTTTGTCTTGCGTGTTGTTTTCTATTTAGTGTGTAGATGAAGGAATTGTGCGTGTGCGTGTGTGTGTGTGTGTTTGTTATGTTATGACTGTGTGTGTGTTCTGCTTGAGAGACGGGTGTATTGTTTGTGTTGCGTTTCCTGATTGAGTCTTTCGTATTTATTTATTTATTACTAGTAGAAATCAGGAGAATCTTTGCAAAACTATTAGATTTATTTTAATTACGATTTATTTATGTTTTAATCTTTTCAATAAATATAAATCTATGCTTGTAAAAGGTTATCTTATTGACCAAACGACGTAATGTTTTCAAACAAAAACCCAGACGGTTCGTATGTGCGTATACATACTAAGGGGTTACGTATATACATGTATTAAACATTGTTTTCAAGCAAAACATAATGTAAACAAGTGTGTGAATATTTAACATTGATAGGGACATTTAAAAAAATTTGATATTAAAGTCGAAGTCAATTTATATTTTTCCTGACCATGGACGTGTTTTAATAATATACAAACTGATGAGCTACAAAATTATGTCGTAGCAATTTTCTATAGAGCGAAGTGTTTGTGCTAAGTCCAATAATAACGATAATTTTATGAAAAGGTACTCCTAGATTTAAAATAGCATCACTTTACTTCTATTGTAAAATAACTATGAAGTCAATACACTTCATTGAATTAAAACAATCAGAACATTTCAGTTTATTAACCTTTGTATTTCTAACAATGATTCTTACTCTACCTAATGATTGTACACAATTATCTTTACGAAATCAGCAGTCCGTTAATGGGGATCCTTATTGATGGAACTGGCGTACTTATCTCCCCTTATTAAGATTATTATAATTCACAACAGCAGATGTTAAGTGCTTGTGTGGCGGCTGTAAAAAGTCGCCCCGTACTTCATTCTCAGTGTTGTTATACTTTCTGATCCTTTGGAATCATTGATTTCAGCGCATTTACAGTTGAAAGTTGAATTCCGCTTAAGCCGGTGCTAGGGGGCGTGAGCACTGTTGCATATTTCAGTATTGCTCATGAACAGACTCAATTAAACCGAGTCTGCAATTTTCGGTATTTGCTTTGTTTTCTGTGATTTCAAAGGATCTCCCCTTATTAAGATTATTACATTATAAACATTGTTTACATAGTTATGTACTGCTCGAAACAACACTGCCGTCAAAGTAAGTTATTCAATTGAAATTTTAAATATATATATTTCTCTTCTTAAACTAACACAGAAAGATAATTGTTTTTGTAAGTCCGTAATGCATGTGCCTGTTGTCACAATTTTCCTACAGACATAAGAAAAAGTGATTCCGGATTCTTTTAGAACCTTTAGATAGCAGACTGGAGTAGGATATGCACCTGACACCTTCTGTTTCTGTTTCCGTCACTATATTTATATCATATTTGCACATATAGCTGAACTTACATGTAACTAAATGACAACCTAATGTCACTAAGCCACGCGTGCCAATGTCAAGTGTCATTTCAACACATGATAAATATAGTCTTTAACCACACAGGCAATTTTATTTCCACGCAGGATATTTAGTCTATAGCAAAACAGGCAATGGTCAATTCCACTTAGGATAAATATAGGTTATAGCTATTCAGGTAATTGTAAATTCCACTTAGGAAAGTAAACGTTCGTGCCACTTAGGCGACACATACTGCACCACGATGTATAGTTAAGCCATATAAATAATGTCTCAATCTGAATTCAACATTCATCTATTGTCTATCTATATGATTATATCCATTGCTACAGCTATTCTTAGCGAGATCTAAATAGCTCTTTATGCTAGAAACTATACAAAAGGCTAACAACCTTGCAATATAAACACTAGCCTTCTGCACACTTACACGACCCTGTCTCGGTTTATAAAGGCTCATTGTAAAATAATCAAACCTCACAATATAAAAAAGGGTTTAAATATCAACGGAATCTATCTATTACAAGTAATGTCATAGCAATGGCAATAATAAGTATACAGAGCATTGCATGTAGACAGTCAGCATTTCATATCGGGTGAATGGACAGGGATGTTGGCGATATTTGGAAAATGATCAGGGTCGTACTTTATTCACCATAAAGGCCAAAACACCCTTCAATGAAACAATGGGGGCGTGACTAAACTCTATTATACACATAATTAATTCCACGCAAACATAATAAATAACTCTACATAGCAATACAAGACAGAGGCGGTAAGGGGTTTAAACACACAGTAGCTACTATCTCAGGCAACGTCAATTCATCCAAGCTCCAAGGACTATTCCATCTGTACAGGCTAAATGAGACACACTGACTAGTACACATACAAAAATACATGTCTTCTTAACACTGATCAGTGGTCACTTACACATGTAACAAGTATAAACATAGAATGAATGAATATACTTTTAAGCTTTTAAAGATCAAATTATTCGGGACAATGTTATACCCTCATCGCTTTATTGTGGTCTGCAAGACACCTTACAAGTCAGATTTAACATTATATGACTTGGTGAATATCGGAAAGAGTGTCAAACAGTTTGGTCCCTGATCAGACGCCGTATTACGCTTTGCATTAGTCACATTGGAGCATATTGCTCAAATCTGATCAGTCAAAGTATTGAAAACGATACCAGACTCATATCAATCGTTTCATAATCGTTGAGCCTGTAGAGTAACGACGTTTGATACACCATTAAGACAATGATAACGATTATGTGTCATAGGTAATCGCAATATATTATATTTAATTTTCAAAGCATGTACATGTAGGAGTCTGACAAGAAGCGTTTGAAACATGTCATTCCTAAATGAAAAATTTATCAAAAAAGTAAACCCAATCCAGCTCGATGAAAAATGTGCAGCGTGCAAGCCAATGGCATAATGTAGTGTGCAAAGCGCTTAAAACGCATGGTCAGGCATGCCTAACTTTAGAACGATTATAATCGGTTAACGAATGAACCTTAATTCGATATACATAATTAACTGAAAATGCCTCAACGCATAAGTTTTGATTTTCGAGGAAAATTAGTAATTAGGGGACGAGAATGTCATATTAATATTAATAACATGATGAGAAAGATAATTGTTTGAGTGAGTAATTTGAAACCGGTGTGGCGGTTTTGTATTTTCGTTATCATTTTGTCATGCAATTCGAATGCCCGGCAATGTTTTAAATATGTTTTTCCCTTTCACTGAAGGCTTACCACTTACATTTGAAGCAGCTTTGATCCTGAGCAGATGCCGCGTAATGTGAGGACTGAGAAAGACCCAAACGGTTTTGCAGTCATACAAATGTTGATATTTTTAAGTAAAGACGCAAACGATCCTAAATCTAACAGATTGAATATAAAAACAGACGAACTAATGAACAATTTCAGTGCCACTGGCGCCAAAATCCAATATTTTCAAACAGTTTTGATCCTGATCAGATGCTACATAACGCGGCGTCTAATCAGGGTCCAAACTGCTTGACATTAGTTTCGCCATTGCTTCAGTCACAACAGCGCTTAATCTGACTTATTGAATATTACAGACGACATTACCAATGCAGACGATACTTTGGCGAGAAGAGTGTTTAAGCATGACAGTGAAAAAGTAAAGTAGACCATATAATGCAAGTGGCAGTGTTGGATTGGTTATTACATCATTATGGCAATACTGTTGAGACACCTTTACACTCATTGAGGTCAAAATGAGTAACGTCTTTCTATACTAGTTTTTCATTCACTCATGTCATCAGAGGTGGGTCCAATACAACAGTACATTTCCAACGAATGAACCGTGACTGTAATCGAAACAAATGTAGTTAAATGCCTTCAATACCTTATACATTGTACAGTAGTTATTTGCAAACAGTTTAAATTCTGACCAGACGCCGCAGTACGCGTCTGATCAGGATTTGAACTGTTTGGAACTCAGCTAAATATATTTAAATGTCAAATTCGTAGTTACATTTATTAATATTGTATTTATAGAAATAAAAGAAGGCGACAAATGTTTAATATTGATGCGGTCATGTCAGTGCAGGGATTAGGAAAATAACACGAATTGCTACATTCTGCATTTATCAGACGTCTCTCGTTGGCGATCCTCATGCATTTAAATTGATTACTGTCTGAACAGTATTATACACAATAACACTCTATAAACTACGCTTGTACGCTTAAACATCGATTATAAGATCATTGCAAGAGTCTTAGCTCAAAGACTGCAAAAGGTGCTTCCAAAAATAATCAGTCTTGATTAAGAAGGCTTTATTAAAAATAGATTTATAGGTTACAACATACGGCAAATACAGGATATCATTGATTACACCGAGCAATTAAAAATAGAAGGGGCATTACTATTTTTAGATTTTAAAAAAGCATTCGATACAGTAGAATGGAAATTTATGCTTGAGGTATTATCAAAATTTGGCTTCCAAGATAGTTTTATATCATGGGTAAAAGTTCTTTACACAAATATAAGTTCATCAATTATCAACAATGGCTGGCTTTCAGAACGCTTCAGTATCTCACGCGGAATCAGACAGGGATGTCCTTTATCAGCTCTTATATTTATAATTGTAGCAGAAATACTAGCGACTAAAATCCGAGACTGCAGCCATTTAAATGGCATATGTATAAAAAAAGATAATGAAAATTTACACCTAAAAATTACACAATTAGCCGACGACACAACTGTGTTTATACAGAACGAAAATGAAATTCCAACAGTTTTAGAATTGGTAGATGAATTTGGAACATATTCTGGTCTAAAATTAAATAAAGACAAAACAAATGGCATTTGGATAGGATCCTTAAAAGACAACAAAACAGATACAAAAATATTTGGAATTTCATTTAAACCTTATGTAAAAGCATTGGGTGTATACTTTAGTAATAATCACACCGAATGTGAAACGCTGAACTGGACAAATAAACTTGAATCATGTGAACATATAATAAATAAATGGAACGGGATAAAATTAACCTTTTATGGAAAAACCACTATTATTAAAACTCTGATCTTACCAAAATTATCCCATTTAATGCAAACAATATTTACACCCAAAGAGGTTATCAACAAACTGAACAGATTAGTCTACACATTCCTATGGTCAAACAAAAGAGAAAAAATTAAACGAAACACATTAATAGGAGATAAGCTTAAAGGAGGAATTGACATGATTGATGCAGATATCTTTTGTAAGACGCTTAAGATAAAATGGATAAAAGCTCTTCAAAATAACGAATCAGCTAATTGGAAAATTATACCTAAACTCATGTTTGACCAATATGGTAATAACTTATTATTATTTAAAATGAACCTAGATTCAATACAATCTCTTCCAAAGGTAAAACATGAACTATCGTCTTTCTATAAAAGCGTAATTGCTACATTCATCGAGCTTAATAATACACAGAATATAACACCACCAAAAACATTTTATGAAGTAAGAAAACAAGTAATCTGGGGAAATCGATTTATAAAATTAAAAGGAAAATGTCTAATGTTTAATAATTGGATTAAATCTAACATCGTTCAGGTTAATGACCTTTTAACAAATGGTAGAATAAGTGAATTGAGCATTCGTGATAGACTAATTATTAAAAGAAACTGGCTAACTGAACTTCATCAAATACTTAAAGCTTTACCTGGTGCTTAGAGACATCTTCTCAAACAGGAAGCTTCAATCAAATCAAGTGTTAAGACATCGAATGAAATTATTATTTGCGGGAAATACAACCTGCAAAAACTATCAACCAGAGACACACGAAAATTATACATTGAAAACATATTTGAAACGCCATATATTCATAAATTCTGGGAGAGATTATTCAAGAAACCTATTAATTGGAACTCGGTCTACTATATAATTAATAAAGATACCACTGATAATAGAATTAAACAGTTTAAGATGAAACTTATCCATAGAATTGTTCCCACGAATGACAATTTGTTCACAAGGAAGATCAAAGATAACCCATTCTGTGCATTTTGTAACGACATAGAAACTTTAGATCACTTACTTATAAAATGTGCATATACCGATGACTTCTGGAAACAGATTAAGGATATTTTCCTCAAACTTGGTATAAGCCACAACATAAGACATCTTAAATATATGGTCATCGGTTACAAAACAGTCTTTAAAGAATATTCAGATGTAAATTTTATTCTTAGTCAAATATGTTATTCATTATACAAAACGTATATGATAAGTGAAAGGCGGCGAACAAATATAAACATGTTCAAAATTTTCTATGATGACCTGAAAACAGCAGGTGAATATTTTAACGGTAAAAAAGAAATTCATCACCTATTTTTCAAATTTCTTAAGCATGCAACATTAGTCTAACGATAATAAGATATATAACATACCTATATATGCATGCATATATATTTATATACATGTTACACCTGTAACAGACGTGTATATACATGAGTGTAAATATATATACTTCTATACATTTCACAACCTACATCAATTGGAACTTCTTTTTTTCCAACCTAGTTATTACTATGGTGTATAAATATCTACTAAAAAAAAAATATACATGTAACTGTTTGTAATAAAGCAGAATTTCTGTGTTTTGCCTAAGGAACAACTTCGTTCCTTTACTCCGCACTGTATTACACTATATTATACTTTGTGTATATTATGTACTGAATGTTTTTATGTATGGGCCGGAGGCCTTATAGCAAATAAAGAACTGAACTGAACAAAAACCCAAAAAAACTACGCTTGTAGGCAATATGTAGCTACTGTTTTAGATAGGTACAAACAAACGACAATGACAATTACAAAAGCTATAATGATAATAAAAAGAAGATAAATTAAAATTTACTAGGCAAACTATTGTACAACACTACAATATACTTTCATACTTAATTAAACGATTTTACGACGGCGACTTTTATTACTACTACTACTAATGTCTATGCGACTTTGTCATATTGCCTTTTCCTCTCTGGTCGTCGTTTTAGATCCATAATTGCACTTGGTAATGCAGTTTACCGGTGTGTTCGGGGTAAACAAAGGTCTTCTGCAAAGTACGTCTTTGGAGAGCTATTTGACGGGTTGCACTAAAGGAACTTGAATACGATTAATAAAGCTACCTGTATAACCCTGATGGCAGCAATGTATATCGGGGCTCGGGACAACATTATATATCGGGGCTCGTATGTGCTAGGTTTCCCATTTGCAACGGATTGTTAATATGTTTTACATTATTTTGACAATTTATCATACAGTAAAACCTTTCCATTACGGCCACTAAAACGAACGCTGACAACTTGTATACAAGACAGGTTACAGCTTAAAGCAAGGTGGCAGTAAAACAGAAAGCTCATAAAGGAGCTTTCTGTGTCACTGTCAAAATGCTTTATGCAGTCACCTGTGGTAAACATCTACCAGAATTTAGTGGTAGTGTACATGTATTTGTTTTCAAAAATCTTGTTTAGCTATGAAAAAGTCCATTTATTTTATAAGAAAGCCTTTTCTTTAAGTAAGCGTGATCAAAATATCTTTTCAATAAACATCGCCAAAATTGGGAATAACAATTAGGGATAATCTAGATATACAGGGGGGAAAACCATGACAGCAATATATACTGTTGAGAAAATATATTCTGTCCCGCTTAAACGCAAACGAAACGCATACAAAATGCAATAAAATGTACAAAGTGACAAATATTTGAAATGAATTACTGTTTACCTTAATATTAGTGGTAAACAGTTTAGAACCTGATTTAACACATGGAAACTATTTGCAAAATGTATGGTTGTTTGAGTGTAAATGCGTTTATTGGGAAACAATAACGTCTGCTTCTCTTTACAAATAACTTGACTATCAAATCCTGAGTGTACTTATACTTTCAGACAGGTCCGAATAAAACTCGAACCCGAGAGTGTCTGTGTTTGATCATCTTCTAGACTGATTTGCTTTAGAGCTGTTACCATTTGGTAATTTAGTGCAGACTGCATTATGGCATAGATGGGACTAACAACAAACGCAGTGACAATAAGGCTTACATGTGTTACGCATTTTCGTCATTAAAACTACTAAGTCCTTATGTCAATAATTATTGCTTAAAGCTGTCTGTATAGTGAATATTCCTTCTAAAGCTTAGAATATGTTGAAGATGATTAGTGATTCCCGCTCAAAATACATGCACTTAACTGAAAAAGAAGAGAAATTTGGCGTTTGCCTATCAGAGACGAAACTAGCGTTGTCTTTCACTGAATTACAAATAATTGTTCTGAGTAATATATAATAGTTCAGGCCAACGGAGGCATTGGTTAATCCTCAGAGCAATGTAGTATTACAGTCTGGAATTAATTGACCGGCAGTTCTTGTTAACAAATAAAGAAAACGATATTATCTTGAAACGAGAACTGCATGTTTTATAAAAATATAAGACAAAACTTATTTTGCTAGAATGTCTGTAAGGCATACACAAAACAGTGGGTATATTTGTTGAGAAGACGCTATTTTGAATTTAAAAAACCGCCTTCGTGCTAAAATTGTAATGTTGGTTACTATTGAGATTCAACTATATTTCTATATATGGGTTTCTTAAAAAATAAACGTCGGCGTGAAGTAATTTCTATGGGACTACCGGGACAAATTAAAGTCTACACGACACCAGTCCAATATGTATTCCCTTCACTATCTTACAACGGGTACAATTAATATTGCAAGCCGTTTCGATTCTTGTCAGCACGCAGTATGTTTTTTTATTTGTTTCAGCCACAACTATATTGGTTATTATATGAACCAGACTGCATGGCACTGGAGGGGATAGATTGGCGTCATTTGTTTATTCATTACGTGCACCACATATAAAGTTATTTTAGCTTATGAATAGAACTCCTCTGTGTAAAAATCTTTAACAAAAACAAAAGTTGTTCTGGCGGATTCCATATAACTTATGTACGCCTTTTACACTCGTTTGACCCCTTATCAAACAGTTTTGACCATAATCAGACACCGCGTAACGCGTCGTTAGAACAGGGTCAAAACTGTTTGCAACTTGTTTTGAAATTACGTTAATTATACTAACTTACATATAACTTTGAATCGATAAAACAGACATCCATATTGAAGCAGATGACAATATGGCGGTGAGGGGGTAAACACCTCACGATAAATTTGATCATGAATGGTTAAAAATTATCTACATAGTCAAACTGAAATAAATCGTCTCAACTAATTGACTAATATATTATTTTAAATTCGTGTTAACGTTAACGGATCAATTAATGATTGACCTTTTGAAGAGTTGCCCTGAATAATTAATTAACAAGTATCGTTTAAAACCGTGTAAAAAGCTTTCAACGGTTGATTGTAAAACAAGTTGGAACGGTTATCATTAACCCGGATTCAAACTACAGTGCTCCCTCTCTACAACGACACCCAATGGGAGACAAACATTGTGTGCGTTGGTCGGAGGAAGTCGTTATTGTGAGGGAACTTGACTTTAATTTGCAAACAGCTTGAATCCATATCAGACGCCGCGTAACGCGGCGTCTGATCTGGATTCAAGGTGTTTATCACTCGTCATTAAGCTTTTTTGTTAAAATGATGATTATGTAAATTTCAGACGACAATTTTAAGCAGACGTTACTACAGCAGTGAAATGGTTAGAAATAATTTGTCTTGTTTGGGAACCAGCGGCAATGGTCGTTGTAAGGAGGGAATCTTTGTTGGGAGGACCGCTGTAGAGAGGGAGCGCTGTATACCTTTGTTGTTGAGTGTAGTGTTAGATGTGAATAGCTAATTTCACAAACTATGTCCTCTGGACTATTTCATGGTGTGACAATTGAAACACATGACTCGAAATGGTTAATGCCGAGTATGAATGGATTAGAAAAACAGTTTTATGACTAATCGAGTCAGAAATATACTTTAACCAAGATCAGTATGTTATGGCTGTATTGTATAAACTCAAAAGCTACATGTAGACATTGAAAACAGAAATCTAACACAAACCATATTTCCCTTCATTGCTTCCAGCCGGATAACAAACTGTTTGCAAGCAATTTGAATCCTGATCAGACGCTGCGTCTGATCAGGATCCAATTATAATAGTTCTACTTTAGTCAATTTACCTTACATTTGCAATTTGAAAAACAAATCGGGGCGACAAATGTTTAACGCAAATGACGTCATGACAGCGACGGCGTTAAACGAATACTCTAAGAAGAATAAAAAGTAATAGGCAACATTTGTATCACGTGTTGCCGTTGCGATATGGTATCATAGTGTTTCTACAATTCCCGCTGTTACATGTACGAACTACAAAAACGACCAACTAATTGGGAACATGTTGATAGTTTAAATAATGACAACAGTACTGCAGAAACCTTAATATTGAGATTGTTGTCGTTCTTGTATATTGCTTGCAATTTACTAATATTCATACAAACAAGCATTGTAGCCTTTTACAATAAGTTATGTTTTATTAGGAAACTCTAGATATATGTTCTTCCTCTTCCCGAATGAAATGTACATATACACATAAGCAACATTGCCTACTAACTTCTTTATATTGCTTATGACAGATTGTTACTTACACCGGGGATAAAGTGAAACAGAAATCGTTTAAAGGAATGTTCTACTTTTACAAGCCTTACTGTAGTTTCCTATAGCTTTAATCCATTCACTCTCAATGACGCTCAGATACACGTTTCAAAGTTAGATTTAATGTTGTATGACTTAATAAATACCGATGAGTGTCAAACAGTTTGGGTCCTGATCAGACGCCGCGTTACGCGGCGTCTGATTAGTATCCAACTGTTTGCACACGCACTTTTAAGCGTCATCAAGAGTGATAGGGTTAATGAAAAAGATGTAAATATATTGCCCATTAAACCAGCTTTGACTATTGTAAAATCTGTTATAACACACATTCAGTTTAACATCATAAAAAGGTCATACTAGATCGATAAATGTCCGAGTCTGTAACGGCACTTATCTTAGGTGAATATATTAGATTGATTATCGCTAAGCTACGGAAGAAAACAAACTACAGACATCAAATTGTCATTATTCATGACACAATGTATATCTAGATGTGACGGTTAATTGAGTTCATGTGGGTTTACTCTTGTCCTGTTATTACAATAAGTTGTGAATAAGGGGAGATCCTTTGAAAGCACAGAAAACAAAGCAAATACTGAAAATTGCAGACTCGGTTTAATTGAGCAATACTGAAATATGCAAGTGATCACGCCTCCTAGCACCAGCTTAAGTGGAATTCAAATTTCAACTGTAAATGCGCTGAAATCAATGATTCCAAAGGACCAGAAAGTATAACAACACTAAGAATGAAGTACGGGGCGACTTTTTACAGCCGCCACACAAGCACTTAACATCTGCTGTTGTAAATCACACTAATTCACCCCTGAACCTTTTTCCTATAAATGCCATGTAATAAAATGTAGAAAATAACATTCATTTAAATTATAAGCACAACTTTTAGAGTCTGATCTGACATCGGGTTACCACGCTTGTAGCATAATTGTGTTTATTTGGATCGACTACTTAACCCAATGTATCTACTAAGCCACTTTCAAAATTTAGTATTAATGTTCATGAACATATCCGTGAGTTGTTATTGTTTATTTTTAAAACTTGCATGTTGGAGAATTTAACAGAAAGTTAGAAATAAAACGAAAAAAAACACACCCAAAACATTTGTAAATTAACTATGTTGCGATTTGCATATCTTATGGAGTTTCATCTGACTATAGAGCGGCGTAATATCATCAAGGACATGGCGTTAAAAATATCATCAATATATTGTTAACCCTTTCGATTTCATTGAAGCTAAAAAGCACGTTTGCAAACAGTTTGGATCCTGCTCGGACGCCGCGAAACGCGGCGTCTGATCTGGACACAAACTGTTTGACATTCTTATCAATATTTATTAAGTCATACAACATTAACTCTAACTTTGAAATATGTCGTGTAGACGACAATACTGAAGCAGACGACAATAAAGCGACGAAAGGGTAAAAATCTCCCGAATATACATGTAGAAGGATCAAATATTACACAGTTATACAATATCGTGGGCACATGTCATGATTGATATGTCGAAAAAAGGCCAATTTGACACATATATTTGTCTGGAACAGTGTGAAACAAACAGAGTGTTAAGTTCCGGTAAATTCTAAGTATCAGTCGACCTGAAAGGCATGATACAAGGTCTTTCGTTGGGGGAAACGCTATTCTTTCCAGTTTTAACTTAACAAAGCGGAAACAAAATGTAAATTAAATTTAGACAATAATGTAGACATTTTGAAAATTCGGACAATTTATTGTTGTCTGAGTGGACAGCAATTTTGATCCGAAACAGATATCGCATTACCCGGCATCTGATCAGGCTTCAAACGGTTTGCAATGGCCATACGTGATTTGATATACGCTTATTTGGAAAAAAGTATCATTTTCTCGGTATAAGAGAAAAGTGCGTGCGCTGCTTTAATTCCTTTGAATGCAATCATGAACAAACCTGGCGTCCCAGTGGTACTGTGGAGAAGACGTTATTCTTTCTCAATAAACGTGTCTACGCTAAAACTATAAATTCCCTTGCAAACAGTGTGGAGCCAGATCAGATGCCGGGTAACACGGTGTCTTATCAGGCTTCAAACTGTTTGCCAGCAAGTTAAACATGATTTGTCAGAATCGTACAAAAGCTGTACTATTATGTTTTAGTGCTATGTATTTGCGTTTCGTTTGCGTATTAACGAGAAAGAATAAATGTTTTCTCCACTGTAGCGATATTCCTGTGACAGACGACGTGAATTGCCGTGTGCACTTTATACCGAAATTTCATTGGGAAATGCAATGCTATTTCTCATTAACTTGCGATTTACTTTGATTTCAATGTGCTTAGAATTTTCCAACACGCATGGAAATTGTTAAATAATATACCAGGCTATCCAAATGTAATAACTTTCATAGAAGTTTATTTAATTTAATAGATTTCCATGACATTTTGCATTAGTATGTTACCGTCAACAAACACGAATGTCATTACTTTTTTCAGTAGTTAGTCAAATACAGTGAAGTTCGCGCAATACAAAATTAGTTACATCAAACTATTGATATAACAAAATAAATATATTCCTCCTCTCGTATTTATGCGTAGTAAAATGTTTTTTGTTACGTTTCGTAGTATTTATGGAGCTGGGATAGTAGGGGAACACACTATTAAAAAGAGACTGTCTTTTCTTCAAAACATTAAATTCTACAAGTTTCTAAAGTTCTGTAACTTCGTTGCTTTTCTTGATTTTTTTTAAATAATTCCATTATGTTTAAATGCATCCAACGTTCCTAATACAATCTGACCAAAAGATCCCGAGCAAAGCAAATTGCCCCTTTTATCTCTGGCCCAGTCAGACAAAACTCCCCTGGGCCACTAGTCGCCATATAATGGATATAGCATGTCCAATGTCAGCTCCTCTGACAAACCACTGTATTCAGTGTCTACTGACCACCAACACTCTCTATCTTCCAGAGGTTAACTTCCGGTCAATTCACCAGCATAGCCTCTTGATACAATTTAACATATAGAGAACCCTTCATCCCTATAGCTAAAACACAACTGTTACAGTTTATACATCGAAATCTTTCAGATAGTCCTGGCGACTTGTTAAAAGTGGGCTTCGATATATACCGGTATATGTCAGGGTCATGTATAATCTAAGTGTCAACATAAGCATAAGCATAATTAGTTTCATGATTACTACAAACATAATATCATTATTGCAATTTTATAATTATAATCACAATCACGTAGCACCTCAGGGAAGCATTCAAATTCAGCAAACACTCATGTGAAATGTTTCTGTTTTGCGTGCAACTTTCCTTAACGATGAGTTTTCTCAGAAATGTCATTTGAACATTTTGTCATGTGCAACAATTTCCCAGAATTTACAGTTTTGCAAGGTCGTTTAGAAAATATAAACACGGTGTCAAATTGTACTGATCAATACGAGACACCAAGTTAATAGTGGTCTTATCCGTAAGTTCGTAACATCGTATACATTGTAAATTTGTGGTCTATAGACTCTGCACTGTTTGACTTTCTCACACAGAAATATCACTTTCCAAATAAACTCTTCACTGCTTTACCCCGAGTGCGATAGTGTTTTGCAAACAGTTAGGATGCTGATTAGACGCGGCGTCTGATCAGCTTCCAAACTTTTTGACACTCATTCCAATATATTAAAAAATAAAATTACCTCTGATTTAATTTGAGAAATAAAAGCAGACGTCAATTGTTTGAAATGGATGACGTTACGACAACAAAGGGGATAATACCCGAAATACATAATAATAGACAAGTACAGTGGAGAAAACGTTATTCTTTCCCAATAACCGCGTTTACGCTAAAACTGTTATTTCCAATACAAACAGTTTAGAGCAAGATCAGAAGCCGGGTAACCCGGCGTCTGATCAGGCTCTAAACTGTTTGCCACCATGATAAACATGAATTATCAGAATTGTACAAAAATTGTACTTTTCTACGTTTAAATGTTTTGCGTTTGCGTACGTGTGCGTTTAAACGGGAAAGAATAACGTTTTCTCCACTGTATGATAGGCGATTTATCAACACAATGCATAAAAAATTCGGCAATGCAAAAATAGTCTGGTTAAACACGTCACTACGCCCAAACAGCAAATGACGGTTTAAGTATGTTGGTATCATGCGTTTTAACACCATACACGAGGTATTATTAAAGTGGTAATAGAAGGTTTTATTGTTCCTAGAAAATATTTTATGGAACAGGTCCCATATCTAAAAAATGTTTTCCTGGGAGATGGGAAAACATAGGGGAGTTTATAAAAACAATAGTTATGTCGCTATGCAGGTGGCGTTCGTTGCCCGGTGAATGGCACACGGTTCGACATTTACCATAAAAACTCTGTTTGAACCCTGATCTGGCTCCATACCGTTTTGAATCAAAATTTTATTTTAGCATAAATGCCTATTTTGGGACAAAATTATTCTTTCCCCACTATATTCGCTTATGTATCATGGCCTTTTTTCGCTATCTAACTGCCTACATTGATAAAACGGTGCAAATAATATATCGCAGCAGTGAAAGTGTTAGACATAATTGTATTTATTTTGGAACAGCAGCAAGCGTTGTTGAAAAGAGAGAGTCGTTTTTATGGGTTGGTTGTTATAGGGAGGAAGTACTATATGTTGATGTAATGCTGCTTATACATGGTGATGCTATTTTCATTGTTTTGTATGAGAAGATACAAATGTATATTTTGCACAGGACACTTGAAATTGATATTGAACAACCATTATGTACAACTGAACAACACATTCATATTTTCGGTTTCATGGGTGATATTTTGACTTCGTTTTCA
Organism: Gari tellinella; assembly: GCA_922989275.2. Taxonomy (NCBI): domain Eukaryota; kingdom Metazoa; phylum Mollusca; class Bivalvia; order Cardiida; family Psammobiidae; genus Gari; species Gari tellinella. The sequence continues at coordinate 79,580,107 of OV277867.1, read as the reverse complement.
CCTAATTTTATGAGCACGATTGTACTGAACTGCACAAAGTAATTGTATTTAAACTGTATGTTTAAATAATTTCATTTAAAATCCTCTTTACTGTTGGCGAATCTGGGATATATGCACCCAACAGTTTATCAGTACAGTGAAACCCAACTAAACCGGAACCTCTAAATTCCGGAATCCTCTCTAAACCGGACAAAAGCTGTGGTCCCGTTTCTAAACCTTTTTATTTTTACCCATTACACCATCAACACGCCTTATTACGTCTTCTTAAACTGAAGAAAATAGTTTGTACATTCTAGCAGATGATAGCTTAAAGCAGGTTGAAAGTAAAGCGCATTCTGCTTTTCATTTCAACCTGCTTTAAGTGGTCAGCTATCTTCCATACTATAAACAAGTTAAAACTCCTCTAAACCGGAAACCTCTTTAAAACCGGACAGTTTTGTTGTCCCCACACATGTCCGGTTTAGAGGGGTTTCACTGTAAACGTATAGGACAAATGAGTAACTCTGTGTCTCATCTGGGTAGAAACAGTCTCACCCTCTGGTAATTAATTTTAAAAGAAAATACTTTTGAATTAAATTTTTAAAATGTTGTAAACAACACATAACATGCAGAACACTAAGATACAGTGGAGAAAACGTTATTATTTCCCAATAAACGCGTTTACGCTAAAACTATTATTTGAAGTGCAAACAGTTTGGAGCCAGATCAGACGTCGGGTTACCCGGCGTCTGATCAGGCTCCAAACTGTTTGCCACTCATATTAAAATAAATGGTCAGGAGTGTCAATAAGTTGTCATTGTCTACGTTTTATTGATATGCATTTGCGTACGTTTGCGTTTAAACGGGAAAGAATAACGTTTTCTCCACTGCATGTTTTGAGTATTTCGTACAATTACTTACACACATGTACTACACAAGCCTTATCTCTTTCAGCAATATATAGAGAGTAAACCTCTCTATTACGACCACTAAAGTATGTTTACTATCAAGTGATGAATGCCGTTGACTGCTTAAAGCGAGTCAAACGTAAAACAGAAAGCTCCTTTGGAATATTCTGTTTTACTTCCACATTGCTCTTAAGTGTCGCACGTATTTTATGCAAAACAATGCCTTTGGTTCCGTGGTCGTAATAGAGAGGTTATCAGTATGCATCATTTATCCTTTTTTGATCTTACCTTACATTTTCTACATTTCCCGTTCGAGAACAAACTGCGTAAAGGGCAAATACAAGACGAATTTTCTACAGCGTGTCTATTTCAGATATTTTGTAATACGTTATTTGTCTTAGCCTTTTTAGCTAAAGACTTGAGGGCGTCATGAAAGTGGTAAAACCATTCATCAAGACTATAACGTAATATGGGTTTTATCATAATGAATGGTTAGGGCAATGACTGTAATAGTATTAACCCATTGATGCCAAGTAGATTATTCTATGTTTTATATTGGAGTAGTCCATTTGTTTCAAATGGATGCCTGGTCAACATTTTCATTTTGTTTTATATTGAAATTCCTATCAGCAAACAGTGTAGACTCTGATCAAACGCCGCATTATGCGGCGTCTGATCAGAGTATACACTGTTTGCCTATGTCCCATGTATGGGATCATGGGCACAAATAGGTTAAACCGTTAATCACCATAGAATGGTTGGATTTAACCCTTACACCCTCAATGACGTCATAAAGCGCACTTGCAAATAGTTTTGTTCTTGAATAGAATCAAAACTGTTTGTTACGTGTTTTGTAAATTACTTCAATTGTACTGCCTTAAATCTAAATTTGAAACGATATTGCAGACAACAATATTGCAGCAGACGACAATATGGCGAAGGATAGAATCTTAAAATAAATTTGATCTTTAAAGGGTTAACAGGTTTGAATATATTGAAATCATCTACCGGTAGAAATATCCAAATAACCTAATCAAATTGTCGTTAAATCCGATACGTTTTGTGTACTTCTTACTATTTTAACAATGATGTTTGAATTGGAAAACGTAAATATGACGATGTGCATGTTAGTTTAAGTTAACCTCTGATTGCACAAATAATTTATATCAACATTTCAGGAATGATAAGATACAGGTTGCACAGATGTTTTATTTTTTAGATGATCTGCAGAATAATTGTGAAACATTGTGATTGTTCTTGCAAATTTACACACACCAATCACTTCAAATCTGCTCTTTAACGATGAAAGGCAACTCTTACACTAATTGGGATATAAGAGAACCTAATCCATAAGGCAACAGCCTCCGTGGTCCTAATGAATAAGATGTCTTGAACGCAAAAAGTAGTAGTACAATTTAACCGTTTCACTGCCTTAACGCGTGGTTACTATTAAATTTGCAAAACGTTTGTACCCTGACAGACGCCGCGTAGCGCGGGCCTGGCTTGGTTCCAAACTGTTTGACACCCATTTCAATAATCCTAAGTTAGAAAATTCAATCTTTAATTGAAAAATAAAAATAGACGACAATAGTTGAAAGTGAATGCCGTCATGACAGGGAAGGGTAAAAACGTGATCATAAAACTTCCTCGTTGATCAGCAAGATATTCTAATATATGTCAGGGAAAAACGGCAATAAACTCAAAAATGAAATCATGCGTCTCCAACAGAATTTATAGGTGATTTACAAATATGTTTGTGAATCCAGACTATTGTAGTGCATTGCGTTAACATGTTCAAATGCAAGTAGACAGCAAACGGAGTGAGCACTATTCATTGAACTTGTAAAGAAATAAAGGTATTAAAAAACAAGTAATAACGAACCTCACGAGATGGTTGGCATGTTAGGTAGCATGTACTTGATTAGATCGGAACAATATCGGCCAATAATGGTACTCTACATAGAGCTAACAGTTATTCTTGAACACTGACGGTTTGTACTGCGCCATTCTTAAGCATGGTTCAGTACAAACCGTTAGTTACAGAGACTGACCGATCACTCTAGGTAGAATATCGATATTAACTGACATTGACCTGATCTAGTTAAGAGCGTGTTGGTTGAGATTAAGACCGTTTGACACTAATATATATGAAGTACTTTTACAATTACACGACATGCTTTTCAATGAATATGGTATGATGTCGTCATAATAGCAGTTGAATTGTTAATTAGACTTCCTTCGAAGCCAGATCATTTTTACTCGTAGCAAAATATTGTATAATTGATTTATATCTATACCTGAATTAACGATGAAGCCCCGAATTGTTGACCCTGTCCACTCCTTCAAAAATCGTTGAATGCCTAGATTATGTGTGTTTTTTGTTTTATAGTTTCCTTTTTATAAAAATATATTGAAGAAAAATGTAAATTAAAACCGATTCATGAAAAGATTTGCCTTTTATTTGGAAATCAGCTAAATACGATATGCACCATGTGCCTTATCTGTGGCTAAAGCTTGTGAAATAGGAAATATTGTTTGAGCTATGATATCCTTAATAAATAACCTATTATATAACCTATGGTGCGAGCGTAAAATGACACTCATTATTATATCTCGTATATAACAAGTGGTTTAACTATTCAAATGAGGTTGTCTCACTTAAATGTTTATTCCTATACGCTATCAAAATTTGCAAACAAATATGGCGTCAAACGACATTTTTGTCGGCTATCGAGGGGCTATAGATAGGAAGACACATTAATTTTAATTAGATTAAATGCAAATAAATCTGAATTAGCAATATAATTTATTCACGTGGGCGGTCCTGTTACGCGTCATCAACTGATTTATAAGGACGTTTATAAGCTTTAAAAAACTATACAGATGGTTACAACCAACCTTGACAGGTTATATTATAAATAGTATCTATCATTCGTGTTCATAATTTATTGGATTTATAAAACTTGTCTTTTAGAAAACGATAAATCTTATTGTTTCCTTAAGACTCGTTGTTATGAATCCAATAAATAATGAAGACTCGTGTAATATCCTATATTCACACCCGCTGTATACCGGTATGTACACTAATTTGACGAGCTTAGAAACAGTACATTTGTATGCTAACAGTTTTAAGTTGTTTATCGCAATCAATGGGTAAATTGTACGGAACTACTGGTAAGTCTACACTATCAATACAATGCTCTCTCTCTACAACGACACCAAAGGGGAGACACATATTGTGTGTGTGTGTGTGTTAATCGGAGATAATTGTTAAAGGGAGAAAAAAGTAAGTGTTGGCTTACCTTTGCAAACAGTTTCAATCAAGTTCATAGGCCGCGTGAACGCGGCGTCCAATTTGAATTCAATCTGTTTGTCTCTTGTCATGATATGTCTTTTGTCAAAATGTCCATTTATATGTAACTTTGAGGAAAAACAGCAGACGACACTTTGAAGCAGACGATATTGCATCAGTAAAAGCGTTAAGACATAATTGTCTTATTTAGGAAACTGTAGATAGTGTTGTTTTAAGTAGGGAGCTGTTTGTTGGAAGGCCGTTGTAGGGAGGAAGCACTGTAGTATATGCTATACACGAGGTATTATTACCCATTTTGTTCCAAATCAATGATCATAATATAATAGGATGCCTGTATATTTGGCTCCAATCCGTATCATATATTGATCAGCCATTAATTACTTCTTAGAACTGTATTTTCTAAACATTATCTATTTGCATTCCATTTGTCTTCAGTGTCGTTCAAGAGATAAACGATCTTAACTGTTACTTCTGAAAAACGTTTGCAGGTCTTAAAAAACTGCACATGCTGTTATTACTGGTATATAGTTTAATACGTTTTGTTTACTAATTCATGCCTAGACTCTGTGCTTGTTTTTCAAAAATACACATGGCAGCATTCGCCCACATACCAGAACAATTCATATTCATATGAAATAGCAAACAGTGCAAACGCTGTTGAGGCACTGCGTACCGCACTCATCAGGTTCCACACTAGTTGCCTATGTCTTTTACAGTTAACTAAATGTTAAATGGACTCAACAGTTTGGATCCGAAAATAATTAAACACTGGCAACATTTAATCAACTACCCGAAATCTGAGTTCTTGTTTTGAAGACAGTTGACTACTTAAAGCATGTCGAACATAAAGCTGAATGTGCCTTAAGGCGTATGCTGCTTTCTATCATCTTGTTCAGTGCAGGAATCAATTTCAGGCGTATTTTTAAAGTGTATTTATGGGGTAATTGGTTAAGCAAGACGGTGTCTAAAATTATCTGCAATGGTGTTAATTAGTACCGCGTGCCCAATTATAAGAAAATCCTTACCAAAAATTCGTATAAAGACAGGCATAAACATATCCGTATCATTCTCTTGGGTATATTGTATTGTACTGTAAAAGTAATTTACGTTTCTGTCTAATCATAATGATTTTAATTAAGTTTAAGCTTGTGTATTAACCTTTCTGTACCAAAAATAATTATATCGTTTAGCATAGATTCCTGATTTGCTTTCACCTTGATTACAGCACTGGGCAAACTTTAACACTTTGGACCTGAAAGAGTAGAATATGCGTATTTCCCTCGAGACGTATCCCTTACCTTTTAATGTCAGCGCTTGTTTAAAACTTGTCCTATTGTATTTGTAATTAGACATTGGCGTTTTTCTGTTGTTCTTACACAGATACAGATACAGATCTTTATTTGGCATAAAATAACATTAGCATATTCATAGCCATCAATAAACATGTACAATTCAATATACATACGTAAAATGCACTGACATGGAAAATTAAGTTTCGTAAATAAACTTTACAGAGAAGTATATATAAACTGACTAGAGTTCTAATTATTTTATAGATATAATTATGTATTCCACCTAACTTTAAGGGAATAAATGATCTGACATATATCGTAACGTGTTTAATGTTCTAATTTTCAATCCTAACTTTAAATGCACTGTATATAAATTTCGAAAGATTACGAATAGTGTTTGGTGATTTAGATGACATCAAGTTTTTAAATTTGTGAATATTCGGCCAATGACAAAAGTAAGGAGAAAAAATATCGCCTCCTTAGTTCGCTAAATTTCGGGCAAACCAAGAGGAAGTGATATTCGTCTTCTATTATTTTCATGTTACAATTTTGGCAAATTCTTTCTGTTCGTGGTACATTTATGTGTCGTCCTGTTTCTATAGCTAAATCATGAGAGGAAAGTCTAAATCTAGTAAGGGCGATTCTGTAACGATTATTATTTATGGAGCTAAGGTATTTTTCTAATTCAAGAGTTTCTTTGTACTTGCAATAATATATTAGTCGGTTTGAATTGTTGATACTATTATCCCAGTTTATATGAGTCTTTCTTTAATAGCGTTAAGAGGAGTAGTATCGTTATCTTGCCTTATCCATATATTTGACATTCCTATATCATCAAGAATTTGTTTAACATGTGAAGCCCAATGTGTACCGTTGTAAGTATTATCATTGTTTGCGTCTTGTTTTAACAAATTGTATAGCATCTTTACAGGTGAGTTATTTGCAGATTGAATAATTTTAAACCAAAATTTTATTATTAATATATTTCGGCAGATTTGCATAGGATATCCACCCAATTCTCCAGATAAACCATCAAGATTAGTACTTTTTCGAACACATAATATTTTTCGTAGGAATTTACAGTGTATTAGTTCTATATTTTTACATTCATGGTATCCAAAAATTTCTGCTCCATAATTTAGTATAGAGCCTACGAGGCTATCAAAAAGTTTACATTTATCTGTTATAGCTAGGTCTAACTGGTTAAACATTATGAGCAGGTTATGCATAGCAAATAACGAATGTTCTGCTAATTTTTTCTGTGTTCGGAACCAATTTCCATTTTTGAACATGTTTATCCCAAGATATTTAAAGGAGTCTACAATATCTAATATCATATCATTATATCTAAAATCATATTTTGTTGGTCGGCCTTTCTCAAATATCATAATCTTTGTTTTCTTTGTGTTAACCTTAAGTCCCCAAGTGTTGCAATATATTTGTAGGACGTCAAGTAATGACTGTAGAGCATGTGGCGTGTGTGCAAATACTACTGCGTCATCAGCAAAAAAGAGGATGAATAGTTTTATGTCATCAAGTGTGAATAAGTCATCAATATTACTATTTAGATGAGTCAATATATCATTTACAAAAAATAAAAAACATTATAGTAGAGCACTGCACTCCTTGTTTGACTCCGATATTAGATTCGAAGAACGATGTTGTTTCTGAATTATATCTAACACATGCTTTTACTACACTATACATACTTTTAAGGGCTTTTACAAGTTTCGAACTTACATTTTCAGTTATTAACTTATGGAATAGGTAACTTCTATCAATTTTGTCAAAACATTTTTCGAAATCGATGAAAGCGCAATATAACTTCTTTTTATTTGCTAGAGTATTTGCAATTATGGCGTGTTATACGAAAATACAGTCGACAGTGGACTTGCCTTTTAGGAATCCAAACTGATTTTTAATTATTTTTTCTTGTGCCTGGCTCCATTTTGTGAGTCCATTCAAAATGATTTGTGAGTAGATTTTTAAAAGAATATTTATTAATGTTATACCTCTATTATTTTTTGAATCTTCTATGACACCCCCTTTGAATATTGGACAAATGATTCCTTCGCCAAAGCAGCTTGGATACTCTCCCTTTGATAGTAATCGATTGAAAAGGTTAATCATAATTTGGGAGGTTTCTTCAAATGAGTGTTCATATATTTCCGCACATATATCGTCTAATCCACAACTTTTGTTGTTATTTTGAGAAAATACAGCATCTCTTAACTCAGGTATAGTTATGTCTTTGTCTAACGTGTTCATGTAATAAATCATTATCATTGTTGTTGTTGTTGTTGTTGTTGTTAATGTAACTGTTATTGTTGTTGTCACTATTGTTGTTATTGTCACTAATGTTGTTGTCACTGTTGTTAGTAATGTCACTGTTGTTGTTGTCACTGTTATTGTCACTGTTGTTGTTGTTGTCACTGTTGTTATTGTTGTCATTTTCACAACTATATAAGTTTTTAAAATGTTCATATAAATCTGTTATATCAAGATTTGCGCCTTTTTCTGTGTTTTTGTATATTGGCGTATAATTTTTTTCCAAAACTGTTTTGGATTAGATTTACCTAGGTTTGATAATTATTTTTTCCTTGTTTAGGTATATTTATTTTTTGAAGTGCGTTTTATTTTATTGTAATTTGACTTTGTTTCTAAGAAATCGTCGCGTAAAGTATTATCTGTGTTGTTCCTATTGAATGCATTTCGAGATTTATTAAACTGTTTTCGAGCAGTATAGCAGTCTGCATTAAACCATGGTTTTTTATTGTGATTTCCTGTTGTTTTATTTTGTTTGGTGTGTCCAAATACCTCTAGGGAACAATCGTGTAAGATCGATACGAACTTATTTGTAATATCATCAATACAATCATTCTGTTCTAGGTTTTCCAACCACGAAGTGATTTCATTTCGGTTTGACATCAGCTTAAGTTTGAATTCTTCTATCTTGGAATCATCAAATGAGATAAATGCTTTCTTATTATTTGAATCTATGGCCTCATGTGTTGCTTGTGTATTTTTCTTTTCAAATGCAAATACAAGTCCAGAGTGATCAGAAAACTCTGTAGGATCTAAAACTTTAAAATCCACAACATCGCAAAGATCATTTACATGGAGTAATAAATAATCTACCACCCTTGAACCTTTACTAGAATGGAATGTGTAATCCCCTATGCCGTGGTCGCTATGTAGACGACCGTTACCTATAACAAAAGAAGTCGACTGACAGAGCTCAACCAAGCGTTTACCATACACATCGAGTACGTGGTCTTTCGAGTCACGTGATGGAATGTAAACAAAGTTTGACAGTTGGTTGCCATGATCAATATATGTGTCATATTCGATAAAATATTTGATATTTGAGGATCGACTATTTAGATCTCTTGTTACAAAGCATTTTCCTAAAGTTTTGTATTTTTCTAGTCCTATTTCTAGTTCGTTAAAAAAGTCAAAATTGTCAAAATTAATAACATTTGAGCTTGATGGTGGGATATAAGTATTACAGATATAAATAGTTTCATTGAAGCAAAATAAGTCTTTACATAACTTCATCCAAATTATACCATTTTGATTTTTTTCCACGATTTGGATTTTGTTCGAAATCGATTGTTTGTAATAAACAGATAGTCCGCCACTGTAACGGCCCTTTGTTACATTTCGTGTTTTATTGCCATATAAATGGTCACTGTCATATCCTTGGATTGCAAGGTTGAAATGGGTGTTGCTTGAGATCCAAGTTTCTGATAAAAACACAATGTCATAGCTTTGAATTATCTCGATAAAGTCTGGGTCTAGAACTTTTCGCGCACGGCCGTTTACATTCCATGATAGGACTGGAATGTTATTCTCATGACTTCTCTATTCAACGGAATGGTCACATACACTTCCGTTAACGTACTCTTTCTTAATGACGTTGTTGACGTAAAGTTTGTTACCAACAATGCGGGTGCGATTTCCTCGGTCTTCTTCCTGTTTGCTGAGTGGATATAAGGCTTTTTTCTAGCCTCCCGGTACTCCTGTGGTGATTGGATCCCTACTCCCAGGCGTAAGTCGCGTAGCGTCGCTTTGACGTCGGTTTCAAAGGATATTGTACGAATTGTTTCGCGGTCTTTGTAGTTGTGGAATTTAACCACGATTGGACGGGGTTTTCTCGCTGTACGGGATCCAAGCCGATGTGCCCGATCTATTTTATTTGAACAGGATCTACTTCAATATGTGTCTTGATCAGTTCTTTCACAAGCAATTTGCAGTCTTCATGGTCTGTTTCTTGAATTCCGTAGAATATTAGGTTTTCACGCATTGAGCGGGCTTGTAAGTCTAACATATCGTCTGTGGATTGTTGGCATTGTTCTTCACATGATTGGGCTGTTTTTTCTAGCTGTTTACACTTTTTGTCTAATTCTTTGACACGATCTTTAGCCTGCTTCAACTCAGATTTCTGCTGGTCGCTTTCCTTACTGATAAAGTTACAAGCTGTATCAATTTCAATCATTTTAAACTCTAGATCTTTAACTTTCGTTTCTACTTGTGCCATTTTGAGTTTGATATTGCCCAAGGTTTCTTCTATTTTGTCTATTTTTGGGATGACTGACTTGATAGACTTTACATCATCGATGAGTCCAATTGCCCATGGGGATGGAGAGTTCATAATGGACGTTTGTGGGATATGTGTCTGAAAGCCATATGATGGCTGTTGAGAAAAGTTCATAACTGGAGACACTGTTGGATTCATAACTGACGATATATAGTCTTTGCAGCAATCGAAGAATGGGTTGAGTGTGTTTGAAGTGTTTGTGTTTACCTTTGGACCGGTTTGACCAGGTGACTGACCGTCGCTAAAAATAGCTTCAGGTGATTGGCTAGGTTTCCTTTTATTGGCTTTTTTACGTCTTTTCCTTTGTGTTTTAGATAAAGTTTCTGTTTCTGACATGAGTACAAACTGTTTAGATCCATTTATTTCCATTTTTATCACAGTTTAATCACAATTAATCATTTTAAAGTCCAAAATTTATAGGTCAACTTTTTCATGTCCATACACTTCACGCATGCGCATTACTTTTACACAAACCAATACGACGGTAAAACTATTAAATTGTTTGACCATCGTATTGATGTGGGTCGTGCCATGACAACACCTTTTTTATTGCATTGCTTCAATATAAAGACTAAACGCCCTTGCCATCCTTTGTTCTTTATTTGTGTATGATATACACTATTTAAAGTTCTTTTTATAATACAGCTACATGAAATAATTTCGGTACATGTGTGTGTCAAACAGCATAAATCAATACCAGTCGCCGCGTCTCAGGGGCCCGTTTCATAAAACATCTTACGACAAATGCTGTCGTAAGTCAAAACTTTAAAATATATTTAATTTCTGATTTTTCTATCTAATCCTGACTTGTGACATCTTTTTGGAATCGTCTTTTCAAGACGATTCCAAAAAAATGTCACAAGGCAGGATTAGATAGAGAAATAAATAATAATTGAGAGTTTTATTATCTGACTTACGACACCATTTGTCGTAAGATGTTTTATGAAACGGACCCCTGATGCGCAAGCTGGCCTTACTCTACACTGTGTTCAATGCAATGAATCAGGTTGTCAAGCTGAAAGGCTCATTTGTATGCATACCAAACACTGTGCTACGAATGTCACCCTAGTTGCAAATGTCGGGAAAAGGGTTAATGATCTTTCGAGGACAGAAGTATAATAATAGTGATTTAATCTTGTAATGGATATTGAAATCAATACCGTTAGTGTGAAAGCCTCTGAACACACGGATCAGGTTTCGTGCTTATCAACACTTTCACACGAGGAAGGCGTGTAATGACTTCGCGTATTTGTCTTATTAACACCTTTGCTGCCAATCCTTACCACATTTATAAGTTCGCAGAGTTTGGATCATAATCAGGCGGCACGTAACGTGCCGTGTACACAGTATGTCAGCCTTATGAAGATTATATTGATCAATGCTTCTTTATTAAAAACTCCATAAAATTCAAATTTTAATAAGAAAAGTTGGCGAAATATGAAAATCTTTCAGAGCCAACGGCGTCAAAAGGATACTCTGCAAACAGTTTGGATCCTGATCTAAAATGTTTGACACTCGTATCGAAATGTCTGAAACCAAAACAGCCCTCAAGCTGACTTTTAGAATAATGCAGACGATACTACCGAAACAGACACTATTTTGGCCGTAAGATGGTTAAAGCAGACTTTAAATTGGCAGTGAAACAGTTAAGCAGAAACTATCATTGCAGTGACAGTTTTAGGCTTGTTGTTACATCAAAATGGTACTGAAATGACAACACTTTTAACTGATAGAGTCATAGTTGTCTACTGGTAAACGTTCACCGCAACATTGAATTTGTTTAATATGTAGGCGGTATTCTGTTGTCAAATGGGCACATTTCTGCAATAAGTTTCAAAAAGAATTAAGGAGTTTTTTTTTTTTTAGAAATATCAACAAAAGCGTCAAACAATTTTAAAATATATTTCTCAGAAACGTTACTGCTGTGCATGGATGGGAAGTAGTTTTCAAAAATGTAAATAGGAAATTGAAGACAAAACAAACATAAATACAGTAAAACCTCTCTATTACGACCCCTAAATTATGTTAATTATTAGGGTGTTTACGGCAGGTGACCGCTTAAAACAAGATGATAGTGAAACAGAAAGCTCCTGTAGGAGCTTTCTGTTTCACTGTCACCTTGCTTTAAGCTGTCACCTGTCTATTAAACAATTAATTAGCCTTCGTTTTAGTGGTCGTAATAGCGAGGTTTTACTGTAAGTACATCCTGACGGTGCTGCACTACCGCGTATTAGAAAATATCGTCTGAAAAAGTCCGTAGCGATCATCATTGTTTTCTAGATACAGTAAAACCTCGCTATTACGACCACTAAATTATGTTAATTATTAGGGTGTTTACGGCAGGTGACCGCTTAAAACAAGATGATAGTGAAACAGAAAGCTCCTGTAGGAGCTTTCTGTTTCACTGTCACCTTGCTTTAAGCTGTCACCTGTCTATTAAACAATTAATTAGCCTTCGTTTTAGTGGTCGTAATAGCGAGGTTTTACTGTAAGTACATCCTGACGGTGCTGCACTATCGCGTATTAGAAAATATCGTCTGAAAAAGTCCGTAGCGATCATCATTGTTTTCTAGATACAGTAAAACCTCGCTATTACGACCACTAAATTATGTTAATTATTAGGGTGTTTACGATAGGAGCTTTAAGCTGTCACCTGTCTATTTTACACTCAATTAGCCTTCCTTTTAGTGGTCGTAATAGCGAGGTTTTACTGTACTATCAATCTCATTATCTTAAAACAAACCGTGACATGACTCGTTATAAACCTGATTATAAAAGCTGTATCATGGCATGCACAATTCAAATCCTTACGGGTTTTGGGCAGTAAAATACATATTGGAAGTACACGTACGAATGATTCTATGACTTGTTCTCGAAGTGACTCGTCGGGGTCGACATTTGGTGTTTTTTTGCTATTTCATATGAAATGTTCCGCTCTATTGATAAATACGGCAGTGTCTTAATGCTATCCTTGTTTATCAATAAAGCAATCTTGCAGCAAGCACACAGGGAGAGTCCATTCACTAACAAAGGATGCACGGGTTAAATACTGGATTCATGCGTTCATTTCACAGAGGTCAATATTAATCATTGCTATTTATTCTATGAAATACGCCTTGTCACTCAATCGCAGAGAATCTGTGAAAATAAATCTGCTTTTCAAAGTTCATCTATTACCTTCCTGTAAATGACAGATGCTATATATAGAAACGAATCGGCAATCTAATCATATCTGATTAGTGTTATTGCATTTCTTTTAGAAAGGCTTAATTCATGATTTCATGATTTCCGTCAATGTCGATATAACCAATGGGATATGCTGCTATCTTAAGAAGCAGTCCCATGCCCGTTAGTATAATTATAGAGGCTTAATACCGGACATTAGAAAACTGTTGACATAATTCCCGGCATTAATCAGCAACCTTGTAATATGACAATACATTCATATTGGATTGAATAACTGTTGTACACATGTCTCTGCTATACATTCAGCGCAAAATGACTTTTATGTTAACCCTTCTCCCATACCACACCCAACATTTGCAGTATATAAGACAGGTTGTTCCTTGATGCAGACTTATTTCTAAAGCAGAACGCCCCTGAAGGATCAATCGTTCAGCACCCACCAGTCAAGATGCAGAAAACTGTACGGTAAACCCCTTAATTAAAGGACAACTATATTGAGATTAATTGTGTTACTATGGTAACACAGGTTGAAACCTAGGTAGAGAGTTCATTTATCGACTAGTACTTAACCCATTAACCCATAAATACACCTTTTTACGCCTTGTAATTTTATTTCTCCACTGAGGAAAATAGCTCCAATTTATGATGAGAACTATTTCCTATATTCTACATGATGGTGGCTTAAAGCAGACTGAAAGTAAGGCTGAATGCTCCTTAAGGCACATTCTGCTTTACGTCTAACCTTCTTTAAGAGGTCACCTTTTTCAAAACTGGAATCAGTTATTGGGTAATGGGTTACTAATAAGGGATGGTGTAAATCAAACTAAGAATGTTCAGTTGCAACAGGACAAACACGCTCTAGGTTTAAAAGAGAGACATGAATTAGTATCGGACATGTACATCATTATATAGAGGATATTGAATGAGTGTTTTTTCAGTAATGAATTTATTGAACGAGTTGGATAAAAATGATATTTTGCGAGCCTTGGCGAGCAACATATCATTTTTATCCAACGAGTTCAATAAATTTATTACTGAAAAAACACGAATTTAATATCCTATTTATCACATAAACACCAAATGACACGAAAATCCGAAAGGTCTTACTTTCACTTTTGCCCTCGGCTCTTAGGTAAACGATTCGTCATAGGTGTTATTCGGTTTTATTCATCCGTAGATAAAAACACCAATCATATTAACGTAACGAAAATCAACACAATTACGTTGTGAAAAGACTTCTCTGATACCATATTCAAATTTTAAATTAATATTTAAATTAAAGTTGTTCTAATTGACTAAAAATGATCATTTGACATTAAGAATCTAGTTTCGTTTTCAAAATAACGTCAATACGTAACTTGACGTCATTATCATTGTAACGTCTAAATTTGAAAAACAGTTTGAGTCACTGTTAATAATAGTCTACGTGGTATTAACTTTAGCCTGATTTGCAGCCTGAGTTTGCGAGACTGCTAGGGATAATGTTTCTAGGACACTTCGAAATGTTTCAATACCTAGTGGTGATCTATCTTTGTCTAGATTCTCTTAACTGATTTACAGTCGGCGTAGTAGTACATTATTTTGGTGATTCGAAAATTAGTCTTAAATATATGCCCAGTGGGCCATACGATTTTTACGGCCCTCTATATTTTGCACGTTTATGTGATAAAAAGCAATATTACATACCTAACGATGATTTATAGCGATTCGTCAGTTAGATAAATTAAAGTTGCAAATGACATCAAATTGATAAAATTCTAGTTTCTCTCATAGCCGTGTATAAAAGTAGTTTAAATTCAGACAACTGTTGTATTCAGAATTGCATTTACAGTTTTCAATGGAAACTCATGAATGTATTGAATTGATTAACAAAATGAATATACATGCATACTTTAATTGTAATAGATTATCCCATGAAACCGCTTTGTAGTGTAAATTAACCTTTCATGAGATGCAGTGGGAATACAATTCTATTTATTCTTAAAGTTGAACGATGGACGAGGATATCGTATTGTGTTCGTTGAGGTTTGTAAAATTACCTGATCACAAAATTGTATGACACTTCTTCGCGGTTTTATCCAGTTTGACCAGGTTTTTGTTTTTTACCACTATTAACAAAATGAATTTTCGATTTATTCCTTATAATTTAAAATCACTTCTGAATTAAAGAAACAAATTAAATAGAAAAATTGACAGGCACGCTCAGTTAAGTAGGTTGTTGTCGCTGCGTCATATTTATTTACCACAAAACCGTGATGTTATTTTTTAGTATCGTTAACGCCAATGACATCATTTGGCGTCCCGCTTTATGCAGCGCTTGTGGAAAACAGTTGGACTAAGAAATTGTAGTCCCGACAAGGCATGGCCTTATTTTATTTTGTTCATAGGTTATGATCAAAATATCACAACCAATCACAGCCTACCAAATGTTTAGAAAAAAAATATTTTCCTAAACTATTTTAATCGTTCTTTTTTTGAAGTTTTACGAGATAAACATAAACAAATAAATGTCAAACAGTTTGACCATTCTTAGACGTGAGGATACCCGGCGTTTTGCATTGATACAAAATGTTTGCAAATGTGACCTAGAACCTAGGGATTTATTGCCTTAATTGTTTTGAAATGGTTCTACGTATCAACACACGGAGATGCATATCAAGATTAGTAGATAATGAAACAGTTTGGCACTTTATTTTGGTTAGTTAACTGCTTATTGCTAAACGGAATTATTAACCATTTGTGTGCTAGAACATTATCTGATTCCTCTGAACAATATTTATATAAATTTAAATATTTGTAAGATAACGAAACATATAAGCGACTGTTAGATAGATAAAATCTGATCAGAAACATAAAACAACAGCCACTGTAGTCTAAAGTATAGATTTCAACTATCTGTTAAATTGCTATCGGCAGTTGAGGTGTTAAAGGAACTCGCAACCGGATGGTGTACTTGTCAAAATAAAATACTCAAATAAAAGCAAATTTGTGGCATTATTTGGCTTCTGACATTAAAAAAATATGATCAGTCCAAAAAAAGTCTCAAGAATCGTCACCGAATCTTAGATTTTTAGATATTTTCCATCGTTTTTCTATACCGACTAGTAGACGGTATAGTTGTTGTTGTTGCTTCTCTACACGGGCTCAGACATAAACCCGAGCCGAATTACGAAGTTGTATGCACTTTCGATCGCTACACATTGAAATACGTTAAATCGATCCGAGATAAACGGATTGTTCCGTGGTCCATTGGTCTAAGCGGTTTTCCCTATTTTGCCTTCTGTCCGACAATGCCGGGCCCCGGGTTCAACTCCCACCAGAGACCAATATTTTTTTTTATTGAAATACATTTTTTTTAAACAGAATTTCTTATCATAACCTAATTCTTTACCATTTATATAAGCGTTTGACACATATTTACAAATTACTATTTTTAATGCACCATCTGGTTGCGAGTCGCTTTAACCCTTTCACTATCAATGACACTTTAAACAGCGCTTGCAATAGTTTTGGTCCTAATTAGACGCCGCGTAACGCGGCGTCTGATCAGGACCCAAACTGTATGACACTCTTATTGATATTCATCAAATAATTCTACCTTAAATCTATTTTTCTAAACGTGTCTTGCAGACACCAATACTGAAGGAAAAGGTAATAATGCGGTACAGGGGTAAAAATCGTCCGAATCATGTGATCATGAAAGGGTTAAGCTTTATTACTATGGTGTCGACCTGGTCAGTAATCACTACCGGGTCGTTGTGTTCTTAGAAGTGGTACCTTGAAAAATACAATTTCCAAGATTTGCAATGTAAAGTGTTGCCTGTGGATGAGTTGGAATGGTTATTGTGATGAAAACTGGTTATTTGTTGTCTTTTCCACCAAAATGGCATTGTTTTAGGGATCTCATTTCAGGACTTTTTCCCCACGCGGATGCATATGGAATCACAGTGAATGAGATGAAAGTGAAAGTTGTTAACCATTATTTTGACAGTGACCTTAGAAAAGTATTGATAGCACAGCGTAATTGCCGATGTTATAGGTTGAATGGCTTCAATCAACAGAGAAATGTCTATAAAACTGAAGGGTATGTCTTTTATAGCCTAGATCCTGTTTTGGCGGGAGCTGTTGGCTCTGAAAGTTAGGCATTTACTATAGATTATATAGGGCGAAATAAGACCAGGCCGACACCTTATACAAGGCTTCCTTTTCTTTTGTGTGGTCATTCTTTAATATTCTTAGTAGAAGGTTTCCGATATACATTGCAATCTTTACAGTTTGACATTGTTTTCAGCCACGTTTAATTTAAATGTACGCTCGATTAAAGCATGCTTGAATATTAACTTACGAAATTCAGGTAAGCTCGCCTTCACCGAGTTTGTGATATCGAGGTTCTAATTAACAGAGGCGCAAACGTTATTCTATCCAATTTAGACGCAAATCAAACACAAACGCATTGAAATGAAATGTAGACTACGACAGTATTTTGAAATATTTGACTGTTCATTTTCAAAGCGTAGTAAACAGTTCGGAGCTGGCTCAGAATCCTCGTTACCGAGCGTCTGATGTGGCACTAAACTTTTCAATGAATGTATTGTGTGGCGCTTAACGCAACTATTGAGACAGGCACACGTCTTTACCACTGTTTTTACCATTACGACATTGTTCATACACATATTGACATTCTTGATTGTAGAACTTTAAGGAGAGGGACTTTCCTTCATACTTTGAATGTTGAGGGGAAGTTTGTGACTCCCATAGCACACAGTTGGGAACAAAATGAGATATTGTCTAGTGAATCGAAACTCGACTTGATATAAACTGGTTGTCTCTTCTTTTGATAGGAATTTCAACACAATCATAGTTTAATTCCTTATTGAAAAGGATGATTATTTATTTCTAAATAAGTGACAAAAGCCAATGAGCTACACAGCATCTGATACGGCACCAACATGATTGCAACAATATCCTGACTGTTCACCGTAATATATTTTAACCGAATTACCCATTAAATGGACACTTGTATTTTCAAATTTGTGTTTTTGTGCCAAATCCCCTGTTCTGTTTGAGTTTGATCGAAAGCAGGAATGATAAATACTGATCTCTCTGGAGGCGAAAGAACAGGACACCCAGTGCAAGACGCCGTGCTCTCACGACCTGTCCCACTTGTTTTTTGTCTTTCTAAGGTATCGGCTTCATTAAATACCGACATCCAATTTCCTTCGGGTGGTCTTACTATTTTAATTGCCCTACTTAGAGATTTAGATTAATCAAATGCAATTACTCGTACTATATTCAAGTGCATTGTTCCACTCTTTGGCAAAGGTTAATGTTTTGGCTGCTGTCCAAAGTTTTATTCCGAATTAATTCTTCACCTGCTAATCTATTGGTTGCTTTACTATGAAATTAGCTTTAAAATCTAAAACCAATAAGCTTCATAACTATAGCATGACAATCAAACAATTTAACCCTTATCCTGCTTGGATGATGTATGCTTTGAAATAGTCGTCTGCAAAAATTATTAAATTTTGATTTTTTAATTTTTATGAGTAAACAAACCTAAGGACGAGTGTCAAACAGTTTTCCGGTGTCTGATCTAGAAGCAAAATGTTTTCAAAAACAGTCAAGTCGCAAAGGTGTAAACTGATTACGAGGCGTCTGATCTGGATCATAACTGTTTACAAGTTCCAGTCCGTTTGTGACTAACAGGTGCAGAGTAAATAGTCGGAAATGCATGCTTAATTTTGTTCAGCATTAAGCATATCAATATTCTTTAAATAGTGGCAGCATATTTATAACTTTGACTACTGGCCTAAAAGCACATGTCTTGGCACACATAGGCGTTACACGATATACAAGTCAGTCTGTAAATGCGTGACATGAAATAGAGCATACTCATTCTGTATTTCCGCTAAGTGATATTCTTGCTCGAGATGTTCAGTAAGAATCGTGTTCAGTTACAAGATGAATGAACACAATTTCCGACAACAAGCGATTGAATGATCTGAAAGCCTTTAATAGTCTAAGAACAGTTGAGTGAACTATATCGTTATTTTAATGTTGAAGAGGTACAGTAAAACCACATAACTATCGTAATTGTTTTCTGGTGTTTGGCAGCTGACAGCTCAAAGCAAAGTTACAGTAAAACAGAAAGTTCCTCTTGGAGCTTTTTGTTTGATATTCATATCATTTAAAGATGTCACTGTCTTTCCATGCAGTCAATTAGCCTTCATTTAAGTGGTAGTGAAAGAAATGTTTACCTTATTGCATTTGGTGGTTTAAGCATACAACTTCGTTTCATTTTCAGATTTCAAATATAATTGATGGATTCAGGGAAATAAAAGCCAATAATTCCTTTTGGGATCAATACGATAAGAAGCGTACTTATTAGCATAATATCAAGGGCTTGGTGCAAAACTATTGTTACTCCTTCACAATTGTGAAGGAGTTACCATAGTTTTGCACCAAGCCCTCGATATATTACTTTGCAGTTTATCAAATTATTCTATTGTTTTAAGAACATTATATGTGTCTTTATGATGTATAATTTGTACGTCATCTTCAACGCTGTGATCTCATTTATTTCACCCAGGACAACGGACCAGACACAACCTACAATAATCATAGTTCTAAGTAACAAATGACTGTAATAATAAGTGTAACTAATACTTTGTTTA
This sequence comes from Gari tellinella, assembly GCA_922989275.2. Classification (NCBI taxonomy): domain Eukaryota; kingdom Metazoa; phylum Mollusca; class Bivalvia; order Cardiida; family Psammobiidae; genus Gari; species Gari tellinella. The sequence continues at coordinate 79,560,155 of OV277867.1, read as the reverse complement.
TGCATTCATTCCCTCTATAATCTATTGTTTTGTTTATAGAGTCTTATACGATGATTTTACGATAATTTGTTTCTATAACAACAATCCAAAATAAGAAATTTCGAAAGTATAGAGTTTATGTTTTTTCTAATGAGTAATATATTCTAAGTGCCCCACCTGTAAATATATGGGCGTCTCTAAAAGACTGAAATACTCTTAAATGCGACGTAAAATCACAACCAAAAATTAGATGATAATAATATACTAAATCGTATAAACGGTGAATAGTATTTCATGATTTAAGAACTGTTCATTTATACTGTGTTCGGCGATCTACTCACGCACCAACAACACAAATAATGGAAATAACACATTCACGCCTTTCAAAGGACAATTTGTGTCAATGTGTTCGATTTCTTGTTTTGATCGTTCCGTTGGCGACCAAGGATTTTGTTTTGAACAGATTTGTAAAGTACATGCAGTCACATGACGATCTTAAAATGCGAGTATCTGTCTTCGCCGTTCCATATCAGCCGTTAGTGGTTCCATGAAATGGAGTACAACAAAACTCCATAATACCAGTACCATAGCAAGGGAGTTTAGATCCTGAAATAGTTCGATGTTGTATGTAGGGTTTCAGTTATGCAGAAACGTCCAATTGCATTTATTGTTTTTATTCTCCTTGTACATAAGAAACCTTAACATGTGCATGTAGCTAACACAAAATATTATCCATAGTATTGTCGTAATGATTGGGTTGAACTGTGTTTAAGCATGACATTTTTATTATTGTACTTTATTTCTTTTCTGTCAGATTGTCAACATAAATTTGCCGTGCAATAAAAACCCAAGGCCGTTTCATATAAAAGCAGTTCTACAACAATGACCAACAAAACATGACAGTAGTCTGATTATTGGGTAGTTAAAAGGTTACTTCAGCAGACGGTGTCTTTACCGACCTGTCTATTTTGCTATTAAAATATGTATACCGAATCGATATACTATATCGGTACATTTTAAGGAGTACCTGGTGTACTTTTTCGTTTTCCCTTAGTTTTGATAGAGAACCTATTTAACAGACAATGCAGACTCAGAAATTGCGGCGTCCGATTTAGCCTTTGTTAGCCTAAGGCCTATCTAAGCGAGGTTCGGTACAAACATGTGCTCTATTCACAGGTCCTCTGATAATAGTGAAAGGCCTGTACATTACCAACATATTATGTACTATATCTCATTCTAACATGACACGTGACAAGATCAGACGCCGCACAACGCGGCGTCTAAGCTGGATTCAAGCTGTTGTCAAATGTATGCCGATTTCCCTCCCTATAACAACACACACCATTTTTGTATCCAATAGGATGTCGTTGTAGAGAGGGAGAGGTGTATTTCAGTTTATGCTATCAACCGTCTTTAACACCATCAGCGAAGTTAACTCGAGCGTTCACTGTTATACTTCTGTCTAATGAATTAGTGTTGTTTTCATAGTGGTAATAACATAAGAATGTTTTGACAAAGTGTAAAGTTCGGTTGATTGTTTCATACTTTAACCACTAACAGTATGCTCTGTAGCAGGACGAATATATTGCAACATATCCTCTCACGTGTAACCTCTCACCTGATCTTTAAATGCAACTTACTACATAATGTACGCATTTCAGAATGCATAAAATATGTGCAGTCTTAACTTAAGTATAACCTGCTTAAGGGTGTATCAATTTCATAAGCCAATTTTTCAAAGTATCAAACTTTTTTTCTATCATTGTTTTTTGGTAGAGCTGTTTATGATGAATGAAAAAATGAAAAACAATATATATGGTGGTGTCCTTTTAATTTTTAGCTATAGCGATTTGAAAAAGGTATGTCAAATTTGGACGTTTTTTTCAAATTTTACCCATTCAGAGTACAAGCTTCAGTAAAATTTATTTCAAATTAAAACAAACATGATAATTTGGGCTTTCATTATTTATTTCATGTCTATGGTGGTATTTTCACATATAGAAACCAAATTTAGACAAAGCAGACACCAGTTTTGAACAATATGGATCCTTGAATATCAAAAATATGCCTTGTATAGGGCATGATTTTAATAGATTTTTTATTTTATGAAAAAAATTAAAAAAGTTTGAAAATGAAATAGTTCTAGTAATAAACTTTTTTTTATATTCTACCAGATAAAAGCCCATGCTAAGGCAGTTCAAAATATGAAAAGAAATTGAAAGGGCAGTGTTGAAAATTTTGAGTTATTAAAGTAAAAAGAGTTATCTCCCCTTACAAATTTTACAAAAAAATACCATATCGATGATATTAAGAGCTTTATAAATTTCACATTTGGTGCCTTTTTTTCCTAAATTAGTTTTTGTATGAAGAAATACTACCATAGATAGGAAATAAATAACACAAAACCAAATTATCATATTTGTTTTCATTTTAAATGGATTTTATTGAAGCGGGCTGTTTGAAAAGGACACAATAACAGGAAGTGGGTGGGGTAAATTTTACATGGCCGTAGAGCCAACTGTTGTTCACCAAAATGTACACTTTTTCTATTTTTTCATTCATCTTAAATAGCTCTTCAATACAAAACCATCATAGAGTGTTTTCATATACTTTGAAAAATTCCCAAAGTCATGACATTGATACACCCTTAAAGGTACTTAAGATTATACGATGCATATGTTTCAGTAGAATATTCAAATGTATATTTAATGACTGCTTTTTGTCATATCAGCATAGCATAAGCGAACTATAGTAAGAATTACTAAACATTTTTAAAAGTGCATTAGCCTACACTATATTAACAATTACTAATTTATTTTAGCAATGCATTAGCCTACATATAAAGTGTGCAGTAATCATAGGTTAGAAGCCTATCGTCCACTTTTTACCGAGAAAGCCACCCATACCCATACACTGAACATTGTTGTTATCTAAAAGAATTCGTGAAATATTCATAACACCCAAATGTGACGATCACTTACATGGCAAACAGTTATATGTGGTGTTTAACAAAACTGGCAACGAAAATCAGAATGAATGTAGATAAGTCATCTCTATTCGATATTGCTTCAATATTTTAGCAAACAGGGGAATGTCGTAAACAGCGAAAGTAATAGTTTTATGATAAGTGGTATATGTGGCGTACTTTTACTGCAAGTTTGAAGAATTGCCAACACGAATAAACAATTCCAACCTATGAAACATTGGAGGCCATTCATTGAAAAAAGACTTTTCACAACGATGATGTTTTTCTCTTTCTAAATCTGTACTCGCCTGGACTTTCACCCTTCTCTAAATGTTATCTATAACAACTTGATATTTGATAGTTATTAATGAAATACTAGACCACAAGCCAGAGTGAACTTTCTAGTATCGATCACTAAGTAATATAGTAAATGCACAAGCACCGTTGGAAGGCGGAAATAAATAATGTATATTTCCTAAATAAATAACTATCGTCTATCACCTATTTTGTGAGGTTTTGTCTTATATGTCAGTATGTATTGTGGACTATATTTGCTATTGTCTTCACCAATTATTTTGTGTCGGTACAGAAACGGGGCACTAAACATATCACGCGAAGAGTAAAGAGCTGTTCTTTGTATGGTGCTCGTTTTTAAGACGAGCTGCTTCACAATCAAGGCATAAATATAATTTATGTATAGCCTGTTTCAAGCATTTGGTTGGCTTAATAAGTTTGCAGTATTTTAAAAAGTTGGATTGTTCGGTGAGTTTCGGAAAAATAATTAATTGAATCTTGCTGGAACACGTAGTTTCTCATGTGGACCGCAACTGTTCGTACAGTTATGTGTACCACAATACAATAGTTGCCTGCTGAATATTTGCTATTTTAACCCTTTTTCGTGCTGCAATATTTTTGAGATTTTTACCCCTTAATGTCGCCGGCTTCAATATTGTTGTCTCCAAAATCGTTTCAAAGTTAAATACAAATGTCAAAGCGAGTGTCAAACAGTTTAAATCCTGGTCAGACGCCGCGTTACGCGGCGTCTGATTAGGATAAAAATGTTTGCAAACGCACTTTTTAGCGTCAATGAGAGTGAAAGGGGTAACCTCTTTATTGCCATGCCGTCATCCGTCACTGCCATGACTTCAACTGTAAACAATTGTCGGTGTTTTTATTTTATATGTCTTCCGTGGTCTAGTAGTTATCGTCACTGTGACTGAAAAAATCACTAAACTCCTCACCGCTGTGGGTTCGAATTCCGGTCTTGGCACATCGGGTTTTGTATGTCGGCAAGCCTTCCAGCTTCCAAACAGTTTGCAAATAACTATTGTACTCGGGGAAGTCATTGTTGGGAGTTAAACTATGTATCTGAAATGTATGATTTTATTACAGGTTTTTTTTTACTGATGGGAATATAAATATCTTAAACTCGCTTATCTTGACTTTTCAGTAAAGTTCCGCTATTAAGACCACCTGTGGTACTGACAAAAAGTGGTCTTAATATCGAGTCGGTCTTATTATTGAGACCCTTGATATCGATGAGGATATTTTGGGCAGATATAGATAGATAGGTATATTGAACCTATTTTGAATAGATCAGCACAAAAAAGCCTATTTCAAACAACCATAATTTAATTTTTAAAAATACACATATACACAGAAACTAAAAACTGTCATACACATGTAATGAAGATTCAATAATTGAATAAATTATTAATGTTAGCACATAAAGAGGGGCATTAGCAGTGTAACACATAGACTATAATCTATAAGAAGTGGCATTGCAGTTTGGATCCTGACCAGATTCCAAATTACTTGATGTCTGATCTGAATTAAAACGATGTTTCAATAAAAAAATCTTAGCACATAAAGATGGGCCTTAGCACATAGTCTATGAGTTTCAGTGACAAAGAAATAGCATTTTGGACAGTTTAGATCCTGAACAGATTCCAAATTGTTTGATATCTGATCTGGATCTAATCTGTCACACGACATGTTTATGAAGAAATTCGTTGGGTTTAATATTATTAGTTATCCAAAGTTCGACCAATTATTTCCTTGTTTACAAAAAACATCTTTCGAGATAACCAATTAAACAATAATTTATCAAACATAAAACTCGATTGGGGCGGATCAGATGAAAGTCTAAAGTGATAAATTAACATTTTAATTAGTAAATCACACGCTTGTAAGTATTTTACTAATTAGCCCAATTATCTCTCCCTCTGTCATCGAGTCCGATGTATGCGCTACAAACGTTTTTTTTTCTGTAACTGTATTTGGCCTAATGCGAGATAAACGAAATATACATGCACCAATAGAGCAATCAAGAGATTAAACAAGTGCCGTATTCACTATACTTTCGCATTTTTTTAATTATCTGCTATCAAAACATTCCCCTCGTTGAAGCATCCCTATTGTTTAATCGGCCTTGCCCTCTGCCGTAAAGTAATCGGTGTTTGACGTAAAAGTGTCAAACTGGCTTTTGTCGCGACCGGCGAAGTGTGAACGCCTGCCCTTAATATCGGACCCTAAAACAACACTAATTGGTCTTTTGTTCTGGGATTAGTGGTCGTTATACGGAATAGCGGACCGGTCTTAATAACGAACCATACGACCATTAAACTATGAAGGGATATATTCCGTTCTTTTAAAAAGTGGTCGTAATTTCGGACCGGTCTTAATTTCGGACCGGTCGTTAAGCGGAACTTTACTGGTACACATGTACATGTATTCTACAGCTGAGTTTCATTATTACTATCTCAAAACATATCCATATTTAAAACTTTAACCGCTATTTAGTCACGTTTTAACTTCAATATATGAATATGTTCGACTTAAGAGAGTTATTTAATCAATACATCCAACATGTGAGAGTGTAAATTTATTGCTCAGTCGATTGTACATGTTCAACTAAAAATGTATGGTACTGCGATAGAGACAGCAGTTACCTTGGTTAGCTCATTCGACGCTTCCATCACGCCTTGTCAGGTTCGAAAACGAAACAGTAAAACCCGTATTCCATATGTTGAATTTCTAAAAGTCGGTTTTGCTTAAATCGAACATACCAGTATTTTTAAGTTAACCCGTGGTTAAGCCTGGTTTCATCTTTAAACTACGGGTAAATGCGACTTCAGAGAAACGCTTCGACCTAGATAAGTGATGAATAGTTAGATTGCTGATCGTTGAGTATATTACAGCGCTCCCTCTCTACAACGGCCCTCCAAAAAACGACTCCCATCTTACAACGACCCTTGCCGAAGTTCCCTAAATAGGACATTTATGTCTAACGCTTTTACCGCTGCAATGCCGTCTGCTTACAATTGTCGTCTGCTGTTTTAAATAATGGACATTTTGACGGAAAAAACTTAATGAGGAGTGACAAACAGCTTGAATCCAGATCAGACGCCGCCTTACGCGGCGTCTGATCTGGAATCAAGCTGTTGGCAAATGTACATCAATGTCCCTCCCTATAACGACTCCCTCTCAACAACGCACATAATTGTTGTCTCCCATTGTATTTCGTTGTAGACAGAGGGCGCTGTAGAAACAAACCCCATACATGGGCTCTCATTTAAAGACTGCAATATTTGAATGTCTTTTTATCGACCATATTCATATTGCATACTTCTTAATACTATTAGGAAATGCAGGTTTCAATGTAAAACTGAAATACAGCTTAACTCGCTACTATCGCAATAAGTATAGTCCGAACATATTGACCTGACGTTGAACTTTATGCATGAATAAATTAAAGTGAGATGACTTATAAACCAATAATCGACAGCGAACCGTTTAATATCGGGAAGGTACGGTAAATTATGTGAATTTGTGACGGTTGTGATCTTCAGTAGGTTAACACTTTACTTTGAGCAAGTTGAAAAAGTTGTTGTTGATAAACTATTATTCTTTAGTCTTCTATAATTATCGTATCTACTAAACAGCTTAAGAGAGAATTTTAATTCATGTAAGATCATCGATGCTTTCTTCTGCGAATCGCGCCAGTTCACTATATACACCTAATTGACAAACCTTTGACGTATATCATCTGCCATCGGTGTGTCGTTAGAGCGAGGGATTTGTAGTGCGAGGTCCTGGGTTTGAATCCCGACTGTAGGGAAAACAATTTTATTTTTTAAATGTTATTGTATAGGCCAAATAGTCGCTATAATATAAACATTTGAAAAATTAACAAAATAATCATGTTCTAATTGAAATACAAGTTGTATGAAAACTTAAAAAAACGGTATAAAATGGTAAAACAGGTGAAAAATGTATGAGTATTAGATGGAACTCGGACCACTGACTGTACAGAAAAAATAATGTATAGTTGTCTACCTTACCACTTGCGCTAAATTCCAGACGATAATTGCGGAACATGGCAATGCTATATTTCCTCGGTACCGATGTGCTTAGAGCGTTCTCGTATAAATGATAACAAAATGTTTCGCAGTTTGTAATTAGAAATGCAACAAAGTGTGAAATTATGCTAATAGAGGTCACCAACAGCAGGTTAATGTGTTCGGACTATAATAAATAAAGCCAATTACTGATGTACAAGGAAATATATAACACAACGACAGCACAGCAGTTAACCCTTTCATGATCAAATATTCGAGAGACTGTTACCTTTTCAACGCTTTACTGTCGTCTGTGTCAGCATTTGTGTCTGCAAGACTCATTTCAATGTTATATTTAAGGTTCAGAGGTGGGTGATTTGTTTGTGTTGCGATTCCTGCTTGAGTATTTCGTATTTATTTGTATGAATTAATTAATGTCGAGAAGAGTGTCAAATAGGTTGTGTCCTGCATTACGCGGCGTCTAATCAGGACCCATATTGTTTGCAAACGCGCTTCAATGCGTCATTGAGAGTAAAATGGTTATGGAGCGTTTATGTGTTTATCATTTAAGGTATTCAAGTTACGATGTTGCATTGCAATACTACCTAATAATACTATAGCTTTATTAAACCATTTATGCCTGGATATTGCAAGGATATTTCAAGGAACCCTCATTGTGTGCTTGCTGGAATATTTAATCATATATCCGCCGGTATCATCTAATGAGACTACAGTGTTTTGCCATACAGCACACCATTGCATATGAAATAGCAGCAGTTGCAACTTTGGCGTCTTAATACCAAACATGTAAACAGTGTTTGCCAATGTCCTTTTAGCAGACAGCAAGCTTAACTTTTACCTTATTGCTTGTTTCTAGTAATAAAGATATGTCGGTAAGCAAAATTGCTGTAAGCTACCAGTTGCTAGAATCAGAGAATACCTATCTGATGCATATTCCTAATTGTACAAATTGAAACTCTTTTCTTCAGTAGAGTAATACATTAAAGGCGCAAAAAAGTTTATCTGTAGACGTTATTCGTTTAACGAGCCACATAGATTAAAATGTGGAATTACATTTTTAAAAGTTGAACGACAACTGATTTGTATTACAGCCAGGCTTAACAGCAAGCTCGAAATTACGATTCATAGTCATCGCTTTCAGGGTAACGCTAAAACGATTCCACCACAGAAGCCGACTTTGCAATCAGTTTGGATCCAAATCAGAAGACGCATTACGCAGTGTCTGATCATGATCCAAACTGTTTGACACTCATATCCAAATTTTAAAGCCAACTACCTAAAATCTAATTCTCAAACGATCGTGTAGACAACACAATTATAGCAGACGACAATAAGGCGATACAGGGGTAAACAACTCACGATTGATTTATCGCTGAATGCACAGGTACTTGACACATACTTTATTATCTATGACCCCCCCCCCCTTTAAAAATTATTTGACGGAATTTGATGAAATAAAAAGTATATATTGATAAATTAATCATTTTCCGAGGGTACCACAAGAGAATATCGGCGAACGAGTCTATTTTAGTATCAGCTTAAGTCAATAGTAAAGACTAGGTGCTGAATTGCGCTGTTTACCTTGTATCTATAATAGAAGTATAGTAAAAAGAAAAAAACTTCTTTTTTTTTTTAAAGGGGGGAGGGGGTCAAGTACCTGTGGCTGAATGGATAAAAATGGTCCAAATCGCTTAGCACTTTCTACGCCGATTTAAGCGGATTGTTGTAACCCTTTTACTTCCTAAATCTGATCCGATTTACAACTGTGACATTCACTGTTGTTTCAAAGATAAACTTAATGCAAACTGACATAACTAATAACGAAATTATTGCTATTTGCTACACGCTATTTGATCAATATCTAAACGGTTTCCCATTTTGCAAATTATCACAGAAATGATTAATGAGAACATAAACACACATAATTTTATCAACGCCAAAGGCTCTCAAATATAACATGTTCGGCAACCTTCAGGGTCATATTTTTTTGTTATAAATGAGTGTTGATTTTGTTTGCAATGGTTGCCTTTGACTGAGGAACATGTAGAGAAATGATACTGTAAAACCGGTTTTTTTCGCGACAATATAATTTACGCGTTAATTTGCGAATGTCTCTAGTTTTGAAAATAGGCAACTTCTTAAAGCAGGTTGAACGTAAAGCAGAATGTGCCTTAAGGCACATTCTGCTTCACTTTCAGCCTGCTTTAAGTTACCACCTGCGAGAAAGATTGCATGATGTCGCGAATTAATACAAAATCGCGTTACGCGAAATATTCATGACGCTAAAATACCTGTTTTACAGTATTCTAAAAAATATGGTTTCAAACGGTTGGCTGTTTATTAAAATAATCAAAAGCTCAAGCAAAATGTTGGTTGCTACCAAGATTACGATTATATTCGTTTCAATGTAAGTGTTGGTAATGAAAGACATTTATTGTATACCTTACTTTAAACACAGGGACCCGACACGATTGATTGTTGAGAGAAAAAAATTGTCAGAAGGTATATATAGAGACAAGGGGTACAACTGATCGTCAGTATATTCTCACCCAATCTCTACAAAAGCGGGCATATCATGAATAGTAATTAATGAAACGACACCCCTTTTGCATTTTTGTCTAGCTAATATAATGCCCTTCCATAAAAACATAACATAAAATCAGCTGTAACCATGCACTTTGAACAGTAACTGTATCTATACTTACTGAAATCGCCAATTTTCGGAAAACGGGACAGGTGTTCGTTCACAGCCGTCACAGCATTGACCACAACTGTACGCTTGTTTAGGCGGTTATATCGAGCATGACAGTCATACAGTTCCACATATATACCTTTTTGACCACAGGGACCCAACATGATTGATTTTTGAGAGAGAAAAAACTTTCAGAAGGTAAAAATAGAGACTCTAAAGACTATATATACCTTTTGACAATTTTTTTCTCAAAAGTCAATCGTGTCGGGTCCCTGTAAGGTAAACATGCGAATTTGTTGTTGGTACGGCAATGACTTGATAAGAAAACAGCTTTGATCGGTGTAAAAAACGTATATATATATATGGAACTGTATGACTGTCATGCTTGATATTACCGTCAAACAAGCGTACAGTAGTGGTCAGTGCAGTGTTGGCTGTGAACGAACACCTGTCCCGTTTTCCGAAAATCGGTGATTTCAGTGAGTAGACGCAGTTACTGTTGAAAATGCATGCTAAAAGATGACTTTATGCTATGTTTTTATGGAAGGGCATTATATTAGCTAGACAGAAATGCAAAAAGGGTGTCGTTTCGACAATTATTATTCATGATATGCCCGGTTTTGTCGAGATAGGGTGAGAATAAACTGAAGATCAGTTGTACCCCTTGTCTCTATATATACCTTCTGACAATTTTTTTCTCTCAACAATCAATCGTGTCGGGTCCCCGTGACTTTAAATAGTAACAGATTTGATTTCATAACAATGCAAAACGCCCTTGCTGAGCGGGCCAATAACCGGATGCAGTACAATAACCGGTTATTTGGACTGCATCCGGTTCTTAGCCCGGGGGCAACATATATTATGCACGTAAAAACGTTATCAACGTAACGTTCAAATGACCAAGGTTCGATGAAGATGACGCCATTTTGTTTCTATAACGACCTCGCTTCTGTAAACTTTCCAACAATCTACATATTCATTGATTTTGAACCAGGTATACAACAAACAAGTCATTAAACTCGTTAGCAACATTAGCACTCGGGCCAAGGCCCTCGTGCCATTATGGCTAACTTGTGCCAAACCGCAACGATGGCCCGCCATGGCCGTTTGATAACTGTATAATATACCACATATCACTTTGATTTTTACATTTAGATTTAGTGTGATTACCAAATACAACGATCTTATTCGGGGTTATATCAATATTTTCCTTATAACTTACAAGTATATGTATGTTACTGTTTAGAAGACTATCGCAGAGAGGATTAAGAGTATGTAAACAAATAAACAAACGTTTTGATGGAGTTTATAGAAAGATAGCATTTGAAATATTGAATTTATGTGAATATTTGCATTACTGTACCGGTATATTGGTACTTACATACCTACATGTACATACTGAAAAGAACATATCATATATATTCACATATACATACAAATAAGATCATAGAGCAGTACAGATACAGATATAAAAACACGCATTAAACGATGAAAAAATCTGAAAATTAACAAGTATACTGTTGTACACTTAATAATGTTAAACACAAATTTGATGTAAAATAAGGAAACAATAATGGTAAACTATGTTTGTAGACGGTTCACCTGTCACTAATGGTCCCACAACCACACGACCGTCGTTATCCACAGTTGAAAGCAAACACAGTCAATGAAATGAAATGCCTACATCATTGACAGAATACCGAAAGAGGAAAAAATGTAATTATGACTGACGAAACGAAATTCAGAAGAAACAATATGGGCAGTCACCCGTGCGTAAACCCGCCTCTAATAAGAAGTGTAAGAGCAGTATTTAACATATTTGGTGGCTTTTACTTATTCATTCATATTATTAAATATGTGACAATTACCTTGTTAAATATGTTAAATAAACAACATTGCTCTTAGAATTATTAACAGTCATGTCATTCAATATATAACATTATGCACACCTTCTCTTCTCCTAAGCTTACACCAATATCTAAGGATTTCAGATAAAGAGACAAATCATTGATAAACAAATTAAACAAAATAGGAGAAAGAATACATCCCTGTCTCAAGCCGTAATTTACATCGAACCCGTCTGTGTGATGAGCCGTTAAGAACTCACACTAGATCGATTATATAGAGCATTACAGATAAGAGACATTTACCGATCAATATGTAATCGAATGTGGAAATTCTGATACTGATAGAAATTTAATGTGTAATTACAGGAGCCTTTGCAAAAATGTTTACAATATGAATCTGCTACATTGTTTATATGTTTTATGAGGTACGGCTTACAATAAAAAACAACTTTACATTTATTGCTGTCAGGAGACCGCACTATTTGTTAGTTCTTTATGATTCTTCTGTTTTACAGTTGGACGTCAACGGCTACATTTACGGCTACATGTACATGCTCATTGTCTACGTACCGGCTGTATTCGACACATTCACATATATATATTGTTTGCATGGTTTGCATAAGTGTTGTCATCTCTGACATTGCATGCGAGGATATAGAGGTATGGGATCAGTGACCTCAAAGAAAAACAAAACTGCAGGCAAAGTTGATTTTGAAAAATAGGTTATTCTGCTAAACTGGTGCAATCTGGAAGGTTATAGAACTAACAAAGAAGTGCCAATCTCTATATGTGTATTTTGTTTCCTATTTGCTGACTACTACAGTGTTGTCAATCTAAATCAAAGAAAGGTCGACATCCTCAGAAATACTTGTGAGAAGATTTTAAATAACCTGTATTCAAAATTAGCTGACAAATTTTGCACTTACGTCGTTAGTGTCAGAATAAAAACTTAATAACATACATTTTGAGAACTAGTTTTGATGGGTTCCAAACTGTTAGCAGTGAGCATAGTTTTGGTAGTGCGTGTGTCATGCGTGTTATGACAACACAATGGCAGCAGTTGTGTTAGTTTCTATACCGCTTGGAGCAATCCGATTAAATGCCAAAACGTTAAGATTTACAAAACGTCTAAATGTTTCTTTAATAAATGCGCTTTTTTCATTACATTGCTCCCTGCTTATCCCCAAACTATACATTATCTCCAACATATACACGGCTGCAATTCGTCTGCATCACATGTCGTCTTCTATTTTTCTCAGAGTTAGAATGTGGACATTTTGACAGAATAAAATAGTGACAAACAGCTTAAATCCAGATCAGACGCCGCCTTACGCGATGTCTTATCTGAATTCAAGCTGTTTGCCAATGTACGCCTATTTCCCTCCCTATAACGACTCCTTTCGAACTGCGCACGCACTTTTTGTCCCCCAATCGATGTCGTTGTAGAGAGGGAGCGCTGTATGCCGGCTATCGTTATATTATTGTTCGAAACAACTCAAGAGGCCAAGCAATTATGAGACCTTTTACACTAAAAACTGTGACAACTAAGATTAAATGAAATGAAATTATTATTTCAATCAATAGTCCCAAATAGTGCTGTTTTCTCATTTGTAAAGCATTACCGTTGTAATCTACCCTGTAGATCAATGTTTGAGATGAAAAGCCATAAAGCGGACTGTTCGGTAATGTCGATATCTAAAGATAAGTACTTTTAACGCTGTTGGCACAATATATTAGCTTGTATATTTATCATTTCGCCGCTAGAGCGTTGTCAAATCGATATTTATCAATACAGTGTCGTCTTGTAAACAGATTACTACCTGGAAGGGACCATGGCTATAAAGAGTATGAGTTGAGTCAGAGATCGTTCGCAAGTATGTGATTGACCAGTTTTGACAACGATTTCAGTGTGTGGCATTTCTGTTTGATACAATAATGATAATAACCCTTTCACTGTCAATGACGTCAAGAAACACTTTTGCAAACAGTTTGGATCCTGAACAGATGCCGCGTTATGCGACGTCTAACCAGGATTCAAATGTTTTGAAAAGAGTTTCAAAATTATGGTACTTCAGTCATTTTGTCTTAAATCTAGTTTTAGACTTAGATTCTACAAACAACAATATTGAAGCAGACGACAATATGACGCTGAAGGGGAAATGAAATATTTTCCCTAAGGTTCGAAAAACAAGGCGGTTTTTTGTTGTGTGTGTGTGAGTTTGTTATGGTATGGCTGTGTGTGTGTTCTGCTTTAGAGGTGGGTGTATTGTTTGTGTTGCGTTTCCTGCTTGAGTCTTCTTTCGTATTTATTTATTACATTTTAAAAAAAACCGTTAATGTTGGTTCCAAACAGTTTGGAACCTGTCAGATGCCGCATTACGCTTTTGGTGATTATGTAAAAGTTTTTGCGTTTCGCATGGAAACAATTGGACCCCAGCGGCTTATATGTCTTACATGTTGATAAACCTGTATAACGAGTCGCCGGATCTATTTGGGTTAATAGTCATTATGACATGAGCATGGAGCATTGAAGTGGCACTCAATTGACCTATTCAGAATACGGCACTCACCCTTTCAACTCACCAACCCCTGATACATTAAATGGGCAATTCCAGTTAAAAAAATAAATAGTGTCCATATATTGGCTGTTAACGGTTGTTTTCTACAATGTATTGCAATAAAACAAACAGAGAAGGCCCGATCAGACGGCGTTTTCAAGCCCTTGGTTGACATTTTTGTCTTGTTCACCGTTTGTAGGGAACGACTATTCTTGTCTCAAGGGTCCAATGGGGGATTAAATCAAGATGATTAAATATTGCCAAGGACATTGACGGAGAATTCAGTATTCAGTGGTGAAGACGTTATTTTTCCCTTGTTAAAGCAAATAAAACGCAAACGCAATCCAATAAAATGACGAAAAGGACATTTTTTTGTAAATTATGACCATTGTTTTTTAATGAGTGGCAAACAGTATGAAGCCTGGTCAGACGCCGGGTTACCCGGCGTCTGATCTGGTACCAAACTGTTTGCAATGGAAATAATAGTTTTAGCGTAAACAAGTACATGTATATTGGGAAAGGACGTCTTCTACATGGTACCCAGCACTATATTTAACCCGTACATTGCCAAGCCAGTCTACACATGCAATAGCAAACAGTATGGAATCCTGACTAAACGCAAAGTTACTAGGCACTTGGTCTAGTTCCATTTTGATTGAGACTTATATTAATGTGTAATTAGTCCAAACAGAAAAGAACAAGTAACGAAATTAAAGCAATCGATATTATGGAAGTGGTCATGTTAAACGTGTTTTACATTATTTAGCACGAAAATGGTTAACTCAGCAGTCAATAGAGTCAAGTGCCTAATATACAATGCTTTCAACAACCGCAAAACGTTTTTTTTTATAGTAGATCTACGTTTAAGATTTTACACCCACGCGTCATAGGAATATTTGCGAGGTGTTTAAAGGCAAGTCATTGTTCCGAATTGTATTAAAATAAATCCCAAACGGAAGAGTGTTGCTTTGCTTACACTTGTTCCTTACGTAACTATCTGTCTCTATCCAATTTAAAATAGCTTCGTGTAAATTGACATACAGTGGGCTAGACGTTATTCTGTTCCAATAATCGCGTTTGTTCTTAAACGAATATATCTACTGCAATTAGTTTGGAACCTAGGTAGACGCCGGGCGACCCGATGTGTGACCAGGCTCCATATTATTGTCCTATTTGATTAAATTTAATTTTAAGTATTTTGCAACACTTTTCAAATGTCTGCATTTCTGCATGAATTTCCACTCCGTTTGCGTTGGACAGAATGACGTATTCGCCACTGTATCTGTCTATAACGATTTCCATAAATCTTTGTATAAGTAGACATAATGGCGGGCTTCTACTGTATGTCAACTTGAATGCCACCTGATACTTATTGATGACAGGCTTTACAACAAGCGCCGAAGTAAACTTATATTTATAGCTCTCTTGGCAATAGATTAAATGTACAGGCACCATTTGAGGCAGGAAATATAGTAATGTATGTTTCCGACACAAATGGCTATCTTCGATGTTAAAGCTTCAGTATTAAGTGTTAACGATAAATGCTGCTTTTAGTGACGTTCGCGGATTACTGAGAGAATAGCCACGTGGCACTGATATGTGTTTCGTATAGGTGACCAATATGACTAGATTTGTTTCGAATCCTTGATAATGTACAGGGATGTTCTTTAACACTCCGAATTGCTCCTCTCCACCCGTAGGTTACAGTAGGTACCTGTGTAGGATCTGAACTGGTATTGCGACTGTCTATACGCCATAATGTGTTAATAGTGCTCACTATTCTAGGACATGTGGCTCAATGACCGGACTATTAAATGTACACACGGCTGAATGGTTTTTTCGGGTTGACAGTTCGACTACAAATTGGCACTATACTATTTTTGATATGGTGATTAGTATGGTTCCAATATCCACAAACATTAACGTCGAAGCAACCTGCTGTAGAAAAGTGTACAGTAATGTTGTTTTTTTTAAAAATAATTTGCCTACGATGTTTAAAGAGATCGAAAGCAGGCTTTGGCATAAAATAATGATTTTGTAAATGGATATTTAATTTTTGATAGAAACACGTAAATATCAGGATTTATGTCAACAGCTAATTTTCTAAAGGTTTATTAACCCTTTTGTGGCCACGATCCAATATATGGTACATATGCAAACGGTGTCGACTCTGATCAGACGCCGCATAATGCGGCGCCTTATAAGAGTCCACACTGTTTGCCGATATAAATTGCAATATAAAAGAAAACGAAAATAAAAATTTAGACCCCCCCCCCTTATATATGAGAACTAATCAATATACATGTATAAGCATGGCCATTCCACTGAGCACTATGAGTTAAAAGAGTCGGAATTCAAACGCTTACGGAGAAAATCAAACAATACTGAGAGTGCAATGATCTAACCACTCGACTACATGGCCATTCCTATTTGGCAGTACAGTGCTCCCTCCCTACAACCACCCTCCCAACAACGATTCCCTCCTTACCACGACAATTGCCATTGTTCCCAAAACAAGACAAGTATGTCCAATCGTTTCACTTCTGCAATATCGTCTGTTGACAATTGGCGTCTGCTAATTGTTTTTTTCAAAGTTACATATAAGTGGACATTTTGATAGAATTAATATAGTGACAAACAACTTGAATCCAGATCCGGCGTCTGGTCTGGATTCGAGCTGTTTGAAAATTTAAGCCGATCCTAATTTTTCCTTCCCTGTAACGAATCCCTACGAACAAGACACAGATACTATGTTTCTCCTGTTGATGTCGTTATAGAGAGGGATCACTGTATTCGTATTGTATGCTAAATAGTTGGAGTTAACTTTTAACACAGATCCACTCCATCTTAAGTCGATACAAAAGGGGCGATAGAAACCATCCAACGATCTCGATTCAGTGAATGTTGTTGAGGATATATTCATACAGATTCAAGATTCAAAATATTGTGATCTTACCATTTAATGGCATATGCAGGATAATGCCCGTTGATCTCTGGTTAACTTAAAAATAGATCTACTTAAATGGTTATGAAAAGCTTCTACGTTATGAAAGACGCGTGAATATAACTATCTCGTACAACACAGTCATCGTTAATATTTGTCTTTTGGCTATTAAGTGTTACGAAACAATTTTTGTTATAAAACATATTAGACAAGGTAATTTCCTTTTTTTTGTAACTACTCTATGATACGATATACAATTATCTTCAATTATTATTCTACTTTAACCTACGAAAGGATGCTTAAAGCTAACGATGTGGGTGTTTAAAAGTACAGAAAAATTATTGTGAAAGAAACATTCACCGATATTCGTTAATGTTAACATTTAGGGGCGCAAATAGCAAAGTGCCAAAAATTGGAAAAGTGTTTGAACCTTGATAAGACGTCAAATGATTCAGCGTTAGGTCAGAATCTAAACTGGCTTTCACTTGTAAAAATGTTTCTTCTGCCAAAATAAAAAATCTAGCATTGAGAAAAAAGCAAGCAACTTATTTTGAACAGACGGATCGAAAGAGTTTATATTTAAACACAAGCCTCTAATGTATACTTCCATGTTACTCCATGTATAGGTAATGGATATAGGAAGGTGTGGATTATGCAATCGTTACATTTCCTTATGATAAACATGCTTATAAAGTTAAAACCATGTCATTCCTTTCCCGTTTAGAATAAGCGAACAACAAAATGTAAGGCATTATATTTTATTGTAGAAAATGATAAGCATTTTAAAATGTTCGCGATTCTCATTAATCGGAATAGCAAACGGTTTGAAGACTGGCCGGACGCCCGGTTTCCCGGCACAATGTGATCAGACACTGTGGTTGTCAAACTGCACCAGTACTGCGGTTCATCTTATATAATCTAATATCCAAAATGCTTTCCGCATACTTATACTCAACGATCAGTACGCACAGTTGTGTAAGAGGAATTGATCGAGTGTGTTGCAACAAAAACTAAACAGTCAGTTCTATATGAAATTGACTGAAGACCGAATGTACAATAACATAATCAGTTTAAACATATTTAATGCATACAATATACATGTAAGAGCTTATGCTACAAATTTACGCAGTATTATAAAATGCCCACAAATAGATGTATGTACAGCGCTCCCTACAACGACCCTCCCATCAACGACTTCCTCGCTACAACGAACCCTGTCGAAGTTCCCTAAACAGGACAACTATGCCTAACAAATTCACGTCTGCAATGTCGTCTGCTTAAAATTGTCGTCTGCTTATTTTCTTAAAGTAACATAATGGCAATTTGAAAGAAACAACTTAGTGATGAATGACAAAGATTACGTTACGCGGCGCATGATCTGGATTAAAGCTGTTTGCAACTTTCCCTCCCTATAACGACTCCCTCCGAACAACGCACTCATTTTTTGTCTCCCATTTGGTGTCGTTGTAGAGAGGATGCGCTGTTTTAAGGGGATAGGTGCACAGTTGGAAAGTAATTACCAAATTCTTCAAACTTTGCATACAGGCAGTAAAATTAGTTTCTATAACAAAACTGGTGTGAAAAAAATGGGGGCCCGGACCTTTTTTTCAAAATTTGAGAATTTTCGAGACTACTACCCTAAAATTGAAGCTTCACAAAAACTCCTATTGTTTGTACTATGTTTTTTCAATTTTTATGTTTACGAACTATTTGTACAAAAAATATTATAATACCATAGTAAGAATAAACCCTGAAAGTAATGTTTTGTCAAGATCCAAAATAAAAATGTTTGATTTCACCGGAAAGGTGTACAATTTACCCAACCCAATTTTTATAATGGGATATTAAGGTACAGTGAAATTTGCCGTAGAAATTGTAGCAAACTAACCATAAATTGTTTTATTTGTTATGTTTAGCCTTGCAAACATAGAGTTTTATTGAAATAGCAAATGAAAATACAGGGCCCCGGATCTTATGAAAAAAAGATGTAGACCATTTTATTAACAAATCCATTTTTTCTCATTTTTTCACTTTTTTATTTTTGTCAAAAATTACGTTTATTTAAAAAATGTGTATACATTTTGAAATATCTAAAACTTATAATAAAACTAAACTTCCATAAAAATGTCATGCTTATATTCTGAGAAAATGAAATGAAACCAGATTTAACAAAGTACAACCTACCTATGAAAATGGTGTAAGCTATAAACTACGAATTCGACAAAAAGGTTAAAAAGTCCCTTCCGGTACGAAAACCCAATTTTTCCCGCGAAAATAGTATTTAATGATTGTATGCATTCACCGAATTTCATCATGCGCAAAAAGACAGGCCACCATCCTGAAAGGAAATTTGAAATTTGATTGAACAAAACAAACCAGTGACATGGCAATAATCACTATGTGTTTATTTGATACAAATTGCGACGAATGATAGATAGGTGTGAAACTCCGACCGATTAGAATTTAACATTTCTAAGTATTTGGAGTCCCTGCTTCGGCACTTAACTTTTTCTCACTTCCCTATTTCTGTCACATGTATACTCAGTGCTAAAAGAAACGCACATCGTGCTCATGCGCAGATTAATAATCTTTTCTTGAAGAAAATTAAAATACTAATGCCGTATCTCAATATTGATTTAATTATGTAACAAGTTCAAAAACAAAGAACTCAAAACCAGTGTGCTGCTTTTTAACCCTTTCACTCTTAATGACGCCAACAAGCGCATTTACAAACAGTTTGAATCCTGATCAGACGCCGCGTAACGCGGCGTCTGATCAGGATCCAAACTGTTTGACACTCGTATCGATATGTTTTAATTCATACTACATTGAATCTTACTTTGAAACGATCTTACAAACAACACATTTGAAGCAGACGACAATGAAACGGTGAAGGGGTAAAAATCTCACGATTAATTTGGCAGCGAAAGAGAACTACAGCGTGTTTTAAATATCGCACCGATTTGTGCAGGTTGTGTGTTTCAACATTGATACCCCAAGACAGAACTACTGACCTTAATGAAAAGATTAATTCACAAATATGTTCCTTCTACATACATATAGTGTAATGAAAAATGTGCGTTTCTTTTTGCACTGAGTGTATAACGAAATATTGCCTGTTGATAAAAAGTATCTGTTTGTATTACATGTACCCTAACTTTTATTTCATATCAGTTTGACATTAAAACGTTTATAAATTATGAATGATAAAAGGTTTGACTTCTAACGAGACAATACGTTACCTATTGCCAGATAAGGCTTCAAATTGTTTGCATGTGTAGAAGTAATCATGTTAGATACTAATATGGGTTGAATAAGATTATGGTTTTGTTCATTAATTTTGTGCCCGCTATAAAACAATAAGACAATCATACTTCGAAGTTGACATTTATTTGAAAACATGTCTTAATCTCGTCACTACTATGACGTCATTAAATCTTAACCCTTTCCCTTATAGAAGCGACTTTTAGCACATTCATTTTATTCATCCGCTGAAGAAAATAGTTCCAAATTATACCATAATGAATACGTGTCATATTTGATACTTTCCTTATTCTAGCAGTTAATAGCTTAAAGCAGGCTGAAAAAAAGCAGAATGCGCCTTAGGGCGCATTCTGCTTTACTTTCAACCTGCTTTAAGTAGTCACATATCTTCAATACTAGAAACAATTCTATCAGGTAAAGGGTTAAACAAGTGTTAGTATGTGTGTATGTGTGTAATTAGTGTGTGTACTCTGGGTTAGTTACAAGTACATTAACTCATTGAGCCCTAGTGACGCATATATGCGTCTTTTGCCAAAATTGTACCTTTGAAGAATACACTTGTCCTTTGCAAACAGTGAAGTCCCTGATCAGAGGGCTCCTGCAGGAACCCTCTGATCAGGGTCTTTACTAATTGCCATTTGGTAAAATATTATAAAACAAACCTTAATAGTAAAAAATGGACCAGGCTTTATTGCAAACTGGATTTGTCCATTGGTAGTTCCAGGTGGAATTGAGGTAATGCATTACACATTTCCAGTATCATTGAACGTTTTAACGTTGTCAAGATCGTTAAATTTGTTGACGATTGAAAGATAATAATAATGGAATGCGCATTTGAATTATTTAAATTTCTGTTACAACTATCACGATGGCTCTATACATTTACATTTTAATGTGATCATTGTAACAGATAGCGCATCAGGTTATTTAAAGTGTCATTACCACCCAATCTAGTTAGCTGACGGGAATATAAAAGCACTGTCATTATTGAAGCAGCAAAGCCTTATCAGCTATATCAATTCAATCAATACCGTACATGGATGTTTAATACTTCCCAAAGACCTTTTTGTGCTTAAATAAATATGCTCGATGCAAGTTCTGTCGTTGCAACTTA
The DNA here is from genome assembly GCA_922989275.2 of Gari tellinella. Taxonomy (NCBI): domain Eukaryota; kingdom Metazoa; phylum Mollusca; class Bivalvia; order Cardiida; family Psammobiidae; genus Gari; species Gari tellinella. The sequence goes on along the minus strand of OV277867.1, from coordinate 79,538,431 downwards.
AGACGTTACCCTTTCACTCTCAATGACGCCTGAACGCGCGTTTGCAAACAGTTTGGATGTTGATCAGACGCCGCGTAATGCTGCATCTGATCAGGATCTAAGCTGTTTGCAAAGACGCTTTTTGACGCCTTTGACTATAACATAATTTAAACCCATATGTCCATTGCAAACAGTTTAACCCTTTCCCCAATAGAAGCGACTTTTAGCGTATTTAATTTATTCCTCCGCTGAAGAAAAATAGTTCCAGTTTATACCCTCATGAACAATTACCATTACAAATATTTTATATAGCCTAGCAGATTTTAGCTTAAAGCAGGCTGAAAGTGAAGCAGAATGTGCCTTAATGCACATTCTGCTTTACTTTCAACCTGCTTTAAGTGGTGACCTGTCTTCAATATTATAACTAGGCTATGAGGTAAAGGGTTAAAGCCAGAGCAGGCATGACCAGTCTCCAAACTATTATCAATTCAGATAGATACGAGTATAAATCATGAGAATCTTCACAAAGTTGTTATATTTTACATTTTTTATTGCATTGCATTTATTTTCATTTAGGCTGGCAATAACGTTTTCTCAACTGTACACGATTGGTGCCAATGAGAAAAGGGTGGTTAGATTAAAGCAGAACTCTTTTACAGTTGCTATATTATTTATTTTCATATTACTTTAAGCTGTTCATCAGGAAAGTAAATTAAGATGTTTTCTGTCTTTAATATCATAGTTTTTTCTTACCAATTAGATTATGTATGATGCTGATTATTCGACTGCCGATCTGAATTCAAACTGTTTGGAAATACAGTGTTCCCTCCCAACAACGGCCCTCCAAACAACGACTCCCTCCGTACAACAACCCTTGCCACAGTTCCCTAAATAGGACAATTATGTCTTACGCTTTTACTGCTGTAATATCGTCTGCTTATAGTTGTCGTTTGCTGTTTTTCCCAAAGTTACATATTGGACATTTTGACAGAAAATAAACTTAATGACGAATGACAAACAGCTTGAATCCAGATCAGACGCCGCGTTACGCGTTTGCAAATGTAAACCAATTTCCCTCACTATAACGACTCCCTCCGAACAACGCACATATTTAACCCTTTACCTGATAGCATTGTTTCTAGTATTGAAGATATGTGACTACTCAAAGCAGGTTGAAAGTAAAGCAGAATGCGCCCTAAGGCGCATTCTGCTTTACTTTCAGCCTGCTTTAAGCTATTAACTGCTAGAATAAGGAAAGTATTAAATATGACACATATTCATAACGGTATAATTTGGAACTATTTTCTTCAGCGGATGAATAAAATGAATGTGCTAAAAGTCGCTTCTATGAGGTAAAGGGTTAATGTCTTCCATTGGGTGTCGTTGTAGAGAGGTAGCGCTGTAAACTTTAATAAAGGATTTGTATTTTTTTGTTTACTATTGAAACATACAAACAAAGTAGGTGTTATTTGATATCACGATGTTTAGTTTAGAGTGTATCTTACCTTCGTGCACGCAACGGAATATTTAATATCAGTACGGTGGAGAAGAATTAAAGTATTATTGCATGATACACGCGTTGACGCTAAAATTTTGCACATACAGTGCATAATTGTTCGCCACTTGGATTAAAACTAAACCGGTTTATCGGGAAAGAAAAAACAACGACCTTTCGACTGTACAGTGGAGAAAACGTTATTCTTTCCCAATAAACGCGTTTACCCTAAAACTATTATTTCTATTGCAAACAGTATAGAGCCATATCAGACGCCGGGTTACCCGGCGTCTGATCAGGCTCCATACTGTTTTTGCCACTAAGATAAGCATTATTTATCAAAACTGGCAAACAGTAACTGTTGTACTTTTCTACGTTTTAGTGCTTTGCGTTTGCGTTTCCTTTGCGTTTAAACGGGAAAGAATAACGTATTCTCCACTGTAGCTGTTGCAAACAATTACCTATTTACACTTCAGTTATGAACAATTTGTATCAAACGTGCTAAGAAAGCAATACAACAACCTATCCACACTTGAATTACACATTGCATTTTAGAAATAAGGCTTTGACATTCACATGAGCGGACGTAATTTGGAATATTCACCTTTTCACACTTATGCGACTAGAGAGTATTGTGATCTGAAGAAAAAATATGCAAGTGGTTGCTAAACAAAATAATGAATTCTAATCGTGGATCTCTGTTTTACGTTCACGTTGCTTTAGGATGACACTTGTCTTAATCACAATCGCTGAATAGGCTATCGTAATTAAAAGGGTTAACATTTATTTAATTCCTAGTTGTTTCATGTCAAATGCTTACTATTCAACGACATATGTGGATTTAAACTGTTTGCAAAACCACTGAGATGACGATTCTATTTATTCTTATTCACTCATATTACTATTCGAGTGTAATTGTCATCTGCAATACATTTTGTCTACAACTGTTCTAAAAAAGAATTTTCAAAGATGCCTGCTGCAAAAGGAGTCAGCTTTTCAACAGTTTGGTTCCTGATGACGCTGCGTAACGCAACGACGCGTCCATTGTGAGTTCAAACTGTTTGCAAAAAGAATAACTGATGCCCGTTTCATAAAACTTCGTACGACAAAAACGATCGTAAGTCAAAATTTTAAACTACATTTAATTTCAAAGAGATATCACAAGCCAGGATTAGATGGAGAAATAAATAATAATTGAGACTTTTATAATCTGACTTACGATCGTTTTTGTCGTACGAAGTTCTATGAAACGGGCCTTTGTTTATCCGCTATCGTGCCAAGGGCTAATTGAATATTATCATACACACACAACAACTTAGTCTATTTGATAGCATCGTGCAATAGATTAGTTTAGCTGCTTGCCCCAACCTTTGGCGTGCAACTTGATTTTGTAATAACAGTTAATGGTGTAAACAGTTTGGATCCTTATAACACAATGAGTAAATTGGTGTCTCGTGTGAAATTAAAAGTGTTTGACGCTCTAGTGATATTTTTTGACTATATCTTTTGTTTTAAAGTACTGCATGTGACAGTAATATACCGCGCCTAGCTAAACCATTTCCTTGCCTTACCTCAAGTACAATGGTTATTTGCAAACAGTTTGGATACTGATCAGACGCCTCGACATGCGGCGTCTGATCAGAATCAAAACTGTTTGACACCCATTCCAAGACTTTTAAGTTAAAATACCTAAACTTTAAATGTGACAAATAAAAGAGGACTGAAATTGTATAGATTCGATGACGTCATGGCAGTGAATCGAGTTAAGGCGTTTGTCCGGGCAATAACCTATCTACACTTCTGGAGCTGACACATGGTGTAAGATATCGGAAAGAAAAGCTTTGTTATTGACAGTTCCGAATGAAATAAGAAATATAAGCCCTTATTAACACCACATTCGACTCGCCTCACCTTTGCAAAACAATTTCGATCTTTTAAGATGCTGGGTCTACTTCAAAAAGTGAGTCACATTCATAGAGTTGATGTTGCAACGGTGCGATATTACAAACAAATATTATTACATACATAAAAACATACAGTGGATGAAACGTTATTCTTTCCCAATAAACGCGTTTACGCTAAAACTATTATTTCCATTGCACACAGTTTGGAGCAAGATCAGACGCCGGGTCACCGGCGTCTGATTAGGCTCCAAACTATTTGCCAATCAGAATAAAACTAGTAGTCAAAATTGTCAAAAGGATGTCATTTTTCAAAGAGCCGTTATATTTTGCATATTTTGCAAACCGTTTGCATTGAATTTCTTTGAACGTGAAGTACTAGTATTACCGACTGTATCTCTCTTACGAAACCAACCAATAAAGAAGAAATAATTGAAAGGCCGCCTTGATGTTTAACCCTTTACACCATAGCCTTTTTTTAGAAGTCATGTGACCGCTTAAAGTAGGTTGAGGCGCATTATAATTTTCTTTCAGCCTGCTCTAAGCTACCAACTAAAAGAAAATCAATAATATTTCTCATAATAGGTATTCATAACTGTATAAATTGGAACTATGTTCTTCAGCGGATGAATAAAAGAAGAATACGCTAAAAGGCGCTTCTATTGGGGAAAGGCTTAACCATTTTCCTGCCATTTGGACTTAATGACCCACATGACTCAAAAACTGTCATACGTTTGTAAGTTCGCGGCGATATCGTTAGTTGATTTGTCTAAGTGTTTATTCATAAGAAATACTTTTTATTAAGGCTTTATTATAAATTATTAAAATTTCAAATGAATTTGCGTATTCCCAACTAATGACCTCTCTATTGATATGTATGTTTTCTATTTGTATAAATGTTAATGCTGTCCACGGTAGTGGACCTTATACAGATATATTTCAATAAAGTTTCAAAGTTTCATGAATTTGAGACAGTTGGACGGCTAAGCATGTATATGAGTTCCAAACAGCTTGCATCCTAATAAGACACTGTTGTACGGAGTGACTGGTCATGCTCCAAACTCTGTGCATAAATACAGACTACAGTGGAGAATCTGTTATTCTGTCCCAATAAACGCGTTTACGCTAAAACTATTATTTGCAGTGCAAACAGTTTGGAGCCAGATCAGTCGCCGGGTAACCCGGCGTCTGATCAGGCTCCAAACTGTTTGCCACCAAGATAAACAAGAATTATCAGAATTGTCCAAAAGTTGTTCTTTTCTACGTTTTAGTGTTTTGCGTTTGCGTACGTTTGCGTTTAAACGGGAAAGAATAACAGATTCTCCACTGTACTAAACATACTCGAAACGTTACAGGACCGCGGTGTTTTCCCGTTAGCCCAAAGGCAAAATTATTAATCGAGTTTTCTCTTGAGTGTACAAATAGAATCTACTAATAGACGCTTACAAACATTTAAAACTTAGCCTAAGACACTTCTTTGAATATCACCCAGAAAATGAAGCGGATGTACATGTATTAGTACAGTGTAATTTTATTTGGAAATAAATATGTTGGCAAAGTTGGCCAATATCTGAACTACAGTTTAACACATGTTATCCAAATGATAAATACAAATGTAGCTACGTACATATATGTTAACACATTCAAACAGTGTCAAAATGAGATATTAACAGACAGAGAAAGCCTTTACGCGGCGTCTTATCAGGGCCTACATCACTTGCTATTTCTTATGAAATTTATACCACCCCCTTTAAGGAATTGTTCCGGTAAACTCACAAGAAGAACGCATTGTTATATCCAAACATCGATTGGTTCATTCAGAACACAGTTTTCTGACAATAGTTTATCATAACAGTGCTAAGTAAAATTAAACAAGCATTTGAAAAGCAAATTCAGTCCTTTAAAGAGCCAAGAACCATAAGTTGGTCTAACAACTTTTTTTGTTAATGGATGCGAGGCGCGTAGATTTTGTTTCGGAAAGACATTTCTTTTCAAGCATACACATCAAAGACATATACTTGCTAGGTCACCATTCGAAATCGCATGGAGAAGGCTGCTCAAGATATGCAATAAACTACCATTTATGTTACACTCTTTCCCATTAGTCTACCCGCTCATTTTTACAGTAGATGAAACGTTTTTCTTTCCAAATAAAACTATTATTTCCATTGCAAACAGTTTTGAGCCAGATCTGACTGTTAACTGCTTGCCACTCATATCAACATGCATAGTCAAAATGGTCGAAAAAAGTCCTTTTCTATCTTTTATTGCGATGCGTTTGCGTTTCGCTTGCGTTTGAACGGGGAAGAATAACGTACTCTCCACTGTATCCGATATGCTATTTAATCCTATTTGAATTGTATGAGGTGATGTTTTAAACAGATCTTTTTCGGCACGCGTCGGAATATAAAAAGTGAGTAAAAAATCTCAAACATTAAGATTAATTGAATTTTCGTGAAGATGTTTTGGTATAAATTATGTTTCTTAATGCCATGTACAAGATAATGCCACATTTTTGTCTTTATTTGAGTATTCTCTTTGTTTAAAAAAACTGTTTGACATTCATTCCAATAATTTTAATGTCAACATAACTCAGATGTAACTTTGAGAAAATAAATGCAGACGACAATTATATAAAATTGATGACGTCGTGTCAGTGAAGGGGTTAACACTTTAATGATAATATTATTCGCGAGATGTTAACCCCCTCACCGTTACATTGTCGTCTGCTTCAATTTTCTTGTCTGCAATTTCGTTCCAAATTTAAGAAATAAGACAGTATGACTATTGAAATTTCAAAACGTGTGTCAAGCAGTTTCTATCCTGATCAGACACCGCGTTACGCGGTGTCTGATCAGGATCCAAACGCGCTCTTTTAAGCGTCATTGAAAGTAAACGGGTTAAAGATGGTATACATATGAAGTCATTTAATACGGATGGAAACAAATTGTCAATTGGATTGTCTGCTTTGACCAACTGAAAATGAGTAAGTCATCTAACACATGTTTAACAGGAGGCATTGGTGATTTCGATGAAATTAATTTGCATTAAAGCTAAATTCAGAAGAGAAATTAGTTTGAACTTTTCGCCTTAGGTCACGAAAAATATCCATTTACAGCGCTCCCTCTCTACAACGACACCTAATGGGAGACAAAAATTGTGTTCGTTGTTCGGAGGGAGTCGTTATAGAGAGGGAAATCGGCTACATGTGCAAACAGCTTGGATCCAGATCAGACGCCGCGTTACGCGGCATCTGATCTGGATTCAAGATGTTCGTCACTCGTCATTAAAGTTTTTTTTCCTGTCAAATGTCCATTATATAACTTGAGAAAAACAGCAGACGACAAATTTAAGCAGACAATATTGCCGCAGTAAAAACGTTAGACATAATTGTCTTGGTTAGGGAACTGCTGCAAAGGTCGTTGTAAGGAGGGAGTCGTTGTAGGGAGGGCCGTTGTAGGGAGGGAACACTGTATATAGTTATATATAACGCATCTGGATATTATGGGGGGTTTCAAATTTATTTACGTTTTGGCACATATGTTTTAATGTGTTTTACTAAGTCTTGTTAATGATAGAAACTACCAGAATCTGGGAAACCGTATTCGTGTTACCACTGGTGTCACAGCTATTGTGGGTCATATGCTATAGTATCTTATAATTCTTAGAAAGAATGGCTGTGTGCGCCATAATTAATGTATACATTATTAAATATTTTATAATAAGTTATATATGCATGTAAACAGATGAAACTTAAATAAAGATTAAATATAAATATACGTTGTGACATGAGGTTGTTTACAAGTACAGCGCTCCCTCTCTACAACAGCCCTCCGAAACACGACTCCCTCTTTACAACAACGCTTGCCACTGTTCCTCTAACATGACGATTTTGTCCAATCTTTTCACTTCTGCAATATCATCTGCTTACAATTGTTGTCTGCTGTTTTTCTCAAAGTTACATTTTGACATATATTCCTCCCTATTATGACTCCCTCCGAACAACGCACACATTGTTGTCTCCCATTGGGTGTCGATGAAGAGAGGAAACACTCTACCTGTTACCTTACTACAGTGGATAATCTGTTATTCTTTCCCGATAAACGAGTTTACGCGAAAAATATTTTTTCTTTTACAAACAGTTTGGAGCCAGATCAGACGCCGGGTAACCCGGCGTCTGACCAGGCTCCAAACTGTTTGCCACCAAGATAAACATGAAATATCAGAATTGTCCAAAAGTTGTTATTTTCTACGTTTTAGTGCTTTGCGTTTGCGTACGTTTGCGTTTAAACGGGAAAGAATAACAGATTCTCCACTGTATGACAATATATTCAAAACTCTGGAACATTTGGCCTACAAATGAAATGAAGCAAGAGAGTTTAACGCGTTGTAGTTCATCAAACCAGTTATATCATTTGAATTCTTCCACCAATATATTTTGGTTCCATTTTCTATTTAAGGGGAGCCTAATCTAATTTTTTACATTTTAATTCCATTTTTGGTAAATACTACTGGTAGCAAATAGTGAAGACTCAGATCAGACGCCGCATTATGCTTACATATGTCCCATTCGACGGACGCTAGACATTTATGAATATAAATTATGTTCCTAAATACAACACTGACAATCGATTTTTCCAAATTAGGCTTAAATGTGTCAAATATAAGAACAAAATATTACATACTATCAAACCCCTCGGCGATATTGCTTACCCCATTTGACCCGCTGATCGCTTACATTATTTACCTATTTATATAGTTTAGTGTAATATTTTTTAAATTTATAAAAGCTATTTATCACAATAAGCGCACACTAAGGTCACACTTGCTTAAACTTAACAGTACAGTTACAATACAGTGGAGAATCTGTTATTCTTTCCCGTTTAAACGCAAACGTACGCAAACGCAAAACACTAAAACGTAGAAAAGAACAACCTTTGGACAATTCTGATATTTCATGTTTATCTTGGTGGCAAACAGTTTGGAGCCTGATCAGACGCCGGGTTACCCGGCGTCTGATCTTGCTCCAAACTGTTTGCACTGCAAATAATAGTTTTAGCGTAAACGCGTTTATTGGGAAAGAATAACAGATTCTCCACTGTAAACGCAATCGAAGCGTAAACGCATTGCAATGTAATGCGCAAAATGAGTTTTTCTTTATAATTTCACTTATGTGATTTAATCTGAATGGCAAACAGTTTGGAGCCTGGTGAAACTAAGGGTAACCCGCCATCTGATCTGGCTGCTAATATTTTGCAATGGATGAAATAGTTTTTACGTAAACGCTTTTATTTGGACGTCTTTTCCGCTGTCACGATGTTTATCGAACATTTAAGATATATTTTAAATGATTCAAAACGTCATACTAGAAGCATTAGCCAGATTTTACAAGACAAGATAAATGCAATGAATTATCTTCATATGGAAAATGGAGACAACATTAATAAACAGCTAAATGAAGATTCTAACCAGTCGCCACACACTACGACGTGATTGTATCCGAATCGCCAATGACCTCACCCAAAGACAACGGGATACATTTAACGACATAGACAGCAAATGTGTTTTTGATACTTTAAAGGTGGTACACCATTTAAAGAGCCGACGGTATCAGAGCACAGTACTGCAGTTCCGCGCCTTTTCAAAAGTGGTGTTCATACCCTTGCACAGCGTCAGTCGGACGCCATGGCCATCTCTGGTGCTAGTAATGCAATGGAGTATGCAGCTGTCCGTGGTAAACAGAATGATCCCAATATTTATGCCAAGGTGGCCAAGGTCCATGTACAGTCACCAATACATTTACATTCATTGAATGGAACATTGTGGGGTTAAAAAGAAAATTCAATGACAGTGACATTAAGACACATCTAAACAAGTTTGATGTTATTGGTTTGACTGAAACTTGGATTACAGATTTAAGTGAAGTCGAACATTTTCTTACAGGTTATAAATGTTTCTTTTGCTCGGCGAAGAAATCCGACAAAATTGGCATACATTATGGTGGTGTCATTGGTAAAATACCGTCTATCGGGATCAAACTGTATTTTGTTCATACTTGCTATTATTCTTCATTAGCCAAAGCACCTATACACTAACAGTCGACCAGCTATTAGCAATACACATCACGTAGGGAGCGAGATAAATGCTAACAATATATTAAAGGCGTCTTTAACCTTTTAGTGCCCAATGGATTTCTCCATGTCTGTATATTGGATAAGTCCAATTATTTTATCTAAATGGTACCTTTTCAAAAATTTGTTTTCGTTTTGTTTATTTTGAAATGTGTATCCATAATCAACGTAGACTCTTATAAGACGCCACACAATGCGGCGTCCGATCAGTCTACACTGTTTGCATTTGTCCCATATATGGAATCGTAGTCACACATGAGTAAAACTAATATAATACATTTTCCGGAAATAACAGCCCATCTAAAATAAATCAGACTCGTTTCGATCGACCGTACCATAATCTTAAATTTAAAAGGTTGCTGACCCACGTTTTAAGGTTTCGGACATGTTCGACTGAAATGACGCTAGTTACTTTTAAAATATTGTTACGTTGTTAGTGCATGGACTTTCAACATAAGAATTTCTGTTAGCTTCTAGAAAAGCGAGTTCGAACCATAACCGCTTGGCAGTAAGTCGAAGTACTTTCTCTTCATGTTGCATCTATGGCGCTCTAGTGGGCACTCAAGTTCGCAGTTATCGTCAAAATCTGCATTAAGTCGCCATAATGTCGTTTATACGACAATAGTTTTCCTATCAGACAAGTTTAATGTCATTGACACTGTCGCTGGCTCACAGTGCAAGTGACATAAAACCTGCAGTTTGTAGAATGGATTAACAATTAGTACAACAACGTGTTTTCTCTGCACGGGCTCAACCTTACAATACATCCACCAATTATATGTCAACCTTGCTTACAGCCTTTTACTATTTGTTTATATTTATATACTTGTGTTTGTCGGAAAATAGCTGTTTCAGCTAATACGTTCTGTTTCATTGTATCCGACGTTAAACAAATAGTATTGTATCTTGTAGACTATGCACACAATTCTAATCAATCAGAGCAATTTTGATGTATTGTAAAGTGAAGGCAGTATATTTAGATTGAAGTAATCGCAATAAAAAATAGTGTGAAGGTTTGTATGAGCGAACGTACTTTGATATATCAATAAAGGTAAATAAAAATGGTTGAACATTCTTAATGGCTATATCAGTCTTGGACATTTTAAACAAACAGACATAAACCACTAAATTGGTGATTTGAAACCGTACCAAATCGATGGTAAAAAATTTGCTATGAATTTTATACCGCTGCAGTTGTCATGATACACAACCGAACGTTCTGAATGTAAATCATACCTTGTAACTGATTGTAAAGAACAGATTGATAAACTTACCTGTGGAAATGTTAGCCCGGTCAAATGTAATATTTCGATATTGTTAAGTTGTATTGAAGAGGTATAAAGCAGACACTTATTCTGACAGACAAAGGTTAAAAATAAAGTATCCATATACATGTGTACCCCTGCGTTTTTCATGACACAGGTCAATACAATCGGACTATACACTTTAACCAAACAGTTTTGAATCGACTGGGACTCGAGCTCGTAGCTTTTGTGATGCTAGTGACTCGCACTACCAACTGAGCTCCCAAGACTGACAATGGATTAATCAACTTTGTTCAGTACGTAGAGTACACAAGATATAGTAATTATATGTATATGTACGTTAGGTAAAGAAATTACAGAACCAATAATCAAAATGGGTTTCATTGGTAAAGCATTTCCTCCCGACAATGACCCTCTCAACAAAGACTCCCTCCTTAAAACGATCCTTGCCGCAGTTTCCTAAACGGGACATTTTTGTCTAACAATTTTACTGCTGCAATAATGTCTGATTAAAGTTGACGTCTGCTGTTTTTCTCAAAGTTTCATATTGGACATTTAGACAGTAAAAACTTAATGACGATTGACAAACAGTATGGATCCAGATCAGAAGCCGCGTTACGCAGCGTATGATCTGGATTTAAGCTGTTTGCAAATGTCAATCAATTTCCCTCCCTATAACGACTCCCTCCGAACACAATTGTTGTCTTCCAGTGGGTGTCGTTGTAGAGAGGAAGTGTTGTATATCCGCTTTTTGAAAAAGAATCACGATCTATGTGTAGCTCAAGTGGGGCCTAAAACAACCGTTGTATGCAGATTTCCAAATTATAAAATTCGGCTTCAAACGATTCAATTCGGATGAGTCAAGTAAGCGTGGCGGTCAATATTACTGTGGGCGGAGGCAAGACCAGAATTCAAATTGCTTGATAATGATTTTGACATGAATTCAGTCAGTGTGCCGTAAATCTAGCTTTGGTATAAAAGGACATATCACAATAATAAGGCACACCACATTTTCTCTGTGCAAGGGTTAACCCATTTCTGCCCACGATCCCATAAATGGGACATAGGCAAACAGTGTAGACTCTGATCAGAGTCTACACTGTTTGTTGATAGGAATTTCAATACAAAACAAAATGTAAATGAAGACTTTGTCCAGGCATCCCTTTGATAAACAAGAGCCCCATGGGGCATATTCCGCTCACCTGAGAATGGGCATAATTTGAACAATCTTGATAGAAGACGTGTAGATAATGTTATGTGCCAAATATCTAAGATCAGGGTACTAGGGTGTCGATGAGAAGATTTTTTTTAATTTTCCATTGAAAAATCTATTTTTAGCTCATGTGACCTACATATGCAACAGACTGGAACCTTTTGAACAAAAAAGGTAAAGGACATCTAGAAGTGTCACCATGCTGAATGTCCAAGCTCTGGCCATATTAGTTTCAGAGGAGAAGACGTTTGAATAGTTCACTATATAACTCTATGACCCCCGGGGCGGGTCCAATTTTGACCCCCAGGGGCATAATTTGTACAAACTTGATAGAGGACATGTAGATGATGCTAATTATGCTATGTGCCAAATGTCTAAGCTCTGGCACTTGTAGTTTTGACGAGAAGATTGTTTAAGTTTTTATAGAAAAAATCTATTTTTAGCTCCTGTGATCTAGATATCCAACTGACCGAAACAATTTGAACAAAATACGTAAAGGTTATCCAGAAGTGTCACCATACTAAATTTCAAAGCTCTGGCCATATTAGTGTCAGAAAAGAAGACGTTTGAAATTTTCACTGTATAACTCTATGTAAAACTGTGATCCCCTGGGCGGAGCCAATTTTGACCCCAGGGGCATAGTATTAACCAAATTGATAGAGGACCTGAAGGCAATGCTATGTGCCAAATATAGAAACTCTTGTCCTTGTAGTTTCGGACAAGAAGATTTTTTAAGTTTTCATTGAAACAAATCTATTTTTAGCTCCTGTGACCTATATATGTAACCGACCGGAACCATTTAAACAATAAGTAAAGGCCACCTAGAAGTGTCACCATGCCGAATATCAAAGCTCTGGCCTTATTAGTTTCAGAGAAGAAGACGTTTGAAAATTTCACTATATAACTCTATGTAAAACTATGACCACCGGGGCGGGGCCAATTTTGACTCCAGGAGCATAATTTGAACAAACTTGATAGAGGACCTGTAGGTGATGCTATGTGCCAAATATCTAAGTTCTGGCTTTTGCAGTTATTGACAAGAAGATTTTTTAAGATTTCATTCTTTTTTCACATTCCGCATTGGTTTTAATTCTTTGAATAAATTCGAAAGAGCTTGCCCCAAGAAACATTTCTGTAAAGTTTGGGTGAAATCTGTTCAGCGGTATAGCAGAAGATGTCATTTCAAGCAATTGTTTACGACGACGCACGACGGACGACGCACGACGCACGCCGACGGACGCCGGACACAGGGCCATCCCAATAGCTCACCTTGAGTCTTTGGCTCAGGTGAGCTAAAAATGGACGTATCCAATATATAAACATCGAAGAATCCACTGGGCCCAAATGGGTTAAAGCGGACAAACCAAAACAATGATGTGGTCTTTCTTTGAAGACATATTCTAAATACAATTATATATATTTTCATCTATAATTTAATTCAAAGGTCAACTGTTTTTAATAAAAAAAAAACATCGCATAATATTAGCATTGATTTGATTTTTCTTTGAGCGACAGAAATAGCATCGATTTCATTGAAAGCTGTGATTTAATATACTTGGGAAAAGACATTATTGTTTTCCGTAAGGCAAACGCAATACAATAAACTGGAGAAAATAACAACGTTTTATGGCCATTTTGACAACTCATTTTAATCTGAGTGGCAAACAGTTTGGAGCTCGATCTGATCTTGCACGAAATTGGTTACAATGGAAATAGAAGTTTAAACGTACACGCGTTGATTAAGAAAGAATAAAGCCTCTGTAATGTTCATATTTTGTAAGGTTACACTTTGACAATTTAGTCAAACTTAGTTATTTATCGAGCGACCATTGAATGTAAAGGACAGTAGATAGGACGTTCTGTCTCGTCTAAACACCAACAAAACACAACGTAAAAAAATTCCAATCATTCGACATTTATAACGGTTTATTTTAATCTGAGAGACAAAAAGTTGGAGTAAAGTATCAATTGATCTGGCTCCAATCTATCTGTAAGGGAAATAATTGTATTTAGCATGAACACGTTTATTGGGAAAGAACAACGTCTTTTCCACTGTATCAAGCAACCATCCAACGATTAAGTATACAATTTTATACCTTCTGGTATGCTTATATAAAAAACAACCATTCTGATGCATCACCAACGGTGAGTTCAGTAAAGAAAGCAATCGCCATCGATGGCCATCGATTGCGAGTTGGCTACAGGTCTGAAATACAGTAGAGAAAACATATTTATTTCGTCCAAACGCAAACGCATCGCAATGAAATATGAAAATGACAACATTTTGACAATTCAAAATATCAGTTTCAATCTGAGTGGCAAACGGTTTGGAGCCTGATCGGACGCCGGGCTACCCGGCGTCTGATCAGGCTCCAAACTGTTTGCAATTAAAATAATAGTTAAAAAAAGCGGTACCGAAGTTGTTTGGAAAGAAAACGTGTTCTCTTCTGTACTCTGCACGCCGCACACGGGGCACTAATTGCAAACCTAAACAGCTAACAATAGTACCTGCACGCGCTACATATCATCCACTTATAACCATCCAATGCATTTTCGATTGAAACTCAATTTTGAATTTTGATACGGAATAACAGAGATGAAGTCTTTTTTGCGTTTAACCATTTAGTCCATAGCGTGTTTCTAATTTTGAAGACATGATGAAAGTGAAAAAAAGTTTGTAATAAAAATAACTGTTTTAGCGAAAACGTGTTTATTGGGAACGAATAACGTTTTCTCCACTGTAACGAACAATAGGAACATAGAATATATACAATCAAACTGATATTAGACAATGTAAGGTGTAATTTATTTGTTTACTTTAGCTGAATATAGTGGTTCAAACGAAAGACCTAGCTTTCATCAAATAAGGTAATTGAAGTTCTGATTTATTCTATAGCCAAAAGCAGCATTTCTCCTAAGATTACTTCATATTTCTTAATAAAGCTATTTTTTACAATTTATGCCCAGTATTCCTATTCTATCAGTCCATTCCCTTGCAGTGGAGATTACTTTATTTAGTAAACGTCTTGAATGAAATTAAACGAAATTCAAATTTGAATAAAATGCAGAAAGTCTGACGAACGTTTGATTATGTCAGTTACAAACAGCTTTGGATCTGATTAGAGGCCAGATTATCGGGCGCCTAATCTGGCCCCAAACTGTTTGCAGTGAAAAGTATTGTTTTTCATCGAAAGAGGTATTCTTATTTTTATTTCTAGAATCTCCTCTGTATAGTATCCAATTTAACTAAAACTAGCCACAAAATTTTAATGTTTAACAGATTTTTTTCTAAAATTGTAGATCGTGGGCGATCAACGAGAACAATTTAGTATCTGAATTTAGACATTAGCTTTATGTTGGCATGTGCAGAACACGTTGACATTGTTAACAGTTGAAATCCACAATGACGCGGCTTCCTATCAGGATAAATGCAGTTTGGTATTTATATCAATATTTCTTTATTTAAATTTGGTATATGTATACAATTGAAAAAAGATCAATTGTATCAGACGATATTTTGTCTGTGTGAGGGTTAAACCATTCACTGTCATTATGACGTAATATCCTGTCTAACAATGTTGTTGCAATCGAAGTTCGACTGTACTTGCTATACTTGTTTGTTTGTCTGATTTTACATGTAATCCATATATGCTTGGATATTGCAATGACCCCCCCCCCCCACTAATGTACTTACTGCAGAATATTTAATACGACAATGCAAATACTACAGACCCTGATGAGACGCCACTTTACACGGGTCTCATCAGGGTCTACACTGTTTGCTTATTTCTACTTTGTAGACATTTGACTTTGAGTTACCATTTGTTAATTTTATGCCCGTTCGGACTTAAAAAATATTCATATGAGTGTCAAACAGGTTGGATCCTTATCAGATGCTTAGTTACGCGGCGCCTGATCAGTGTCGGCATTGACAAGGAAAGCCTATATTGAGACGGGTTGAATTTGTCGGCGAAAGTGTAAAGCGATATCTGGCTGTAGCCAAAACACAGTAGAAACACTTAATTCGTATACCCTTACACACACATATATATATATATATATATGATTTAAAAAAATAAATAGATGATGTATTAGACTTTTAAAAAACAATTTTATTTCTTCAAACAATGCGCGACGCGTTTTACCATATCATCAGGCGCAATAATATTGTTTCATGACGTCATGACGTTGTTGTTATGATATCGACGTCGTCACTTCCTGTTGACGTACATCTCAGTTGAAAAACTGCGTTTTATTAAAGGGAGATAATTATTGAGAATTAAGAACAGGTTTAAATTTAGCTATGAAATATTGGCATTGTTTGAAGAAATAAAATAGTTTTTTAAAAGCCTAATACATCATCTATTTTTTTTAAATCATATATATACAGCTTTTCCCGGAAGTTTCCGGCATCACGCCGACATTATTTTATATATAGAGAGAGAGAGTAGATAAATAAAGTGTGACATCTACTAACGTCCTTCCAAAGCACTGGAGCAAAATTATTTGATGCAAAGAATAGGATTAAAGATTTGTATATAGTAGAGAAAGAAACTTATTCATACAGTGCAAAATAAATATTTGCTAAATACATGTACTGCAAATGTTTCCCGAGCGCTTTCGACAGTTACGTCTTCATCAGAGGATATGCAATAATGCAGTGAACTTGTCTTGGTTTTAAAACAGGTCAGCTGTTTTCATAAAATGTCGTTGTACACAATGACTATGTGATTGCTGAAAGCTTGAAAACAAGTTTACTCCTTTAAAAGTTACTCTCAGGTATTGAATGATGGATGGATGAGTTGGGGTTTACGGCACTTTGACACAAAATAGGTCATATAACGCCGATGATAGATGAGGGACGATGCAATGAGACGAGACGATGACGACATCAGGCCATTCAATACCCGAAATCATCACCATCCCATCCCATTGTCCCCCATCAACGATTTCAGGTCATTTAATACCCGAAATCATCACCATCTCACCACCCCTCATTAATGACTCTCTGTGATTGCTGAACGCTCGACACGGAATAGATCATATAGCGCCAATGATAGATGAGGGACGATGAGACGAGACGGCGACGACCTCAGGTCATTCAATACCCGATATCATCACCATCCCATCCCACCATCCCATAACAATGAATTCAGGTCATTTAACAATATTTACATTCAACCTGTAAAGTCCTTATGTAATCCTATTAAAAAATATGCAGTCATCTGCCGATGAACCTACACTTCGAATCTGGATTTAACCAGTTCGGATTTCACCCGTGCTTTCCGTGGACTTCTTCAAATAGACTACATAGGGCACTTAACACTAAGCTCCCATTGGTCGACGGTAATATGACACTAGCGGAGTGATACAGACCCATAGGTCGTTGCCATCGCGTTGCTATGTGTGTAAATGGGTTAAGAAAACAACCGCGACCTGTAATTTTAGAATGTGCTTTGGCAATATATATTCAAGCTGCACTGTTATTTGTTTGCCTTGTAAGTCATTTCCATTCACAGAGAGAAAGTTTACTGGAAAAAATCCTGAATTTTTAATACAGTTACAGTACATGTAGTTGGGACTAATTCTCACCATATTTAGAAACTGGAATGGCTATTACATCGACATTACATCTATCAAACCTATTTGACCGATATATGATAAATTCTTATACAGAAAAACAAATCTGGCCAATAAACACATTAAATTGACAAGACAGAAAATATAAATATAAATATAAGGAATAAACAACATCTCTTTGCCGCTCATGACGGTATGACTACATAAGCTTCGGGGGTAAATTTATCGAAAACGCCCTTCGGGCGTTTACGGAATTTACCCCCTGCGAAGCTAATGTAGTCAGGGAGCTAGTCATTTCGTAACCGAGTCATTTCGTAACCGGTAAAATAAGTCATTTCGTAGCCGAATGTTTGGTCATTTCGTAACCGCGCAAAACCTAAAAGTCATTTCGTAACCGATTTTTTGGTCATTTCGTAGCCGACAAAAAAGTTGAATTAGTCATTTCGTAACCACCAAAAATTAAAAAATGAATGGCCTCAAAGAAGGCATAAGTCATTTCGTAGCCTCGGAAAATTGTTAAAGTCATTTCGTAGCCGAATATTTTTTTATTCATCTTTTTTATAATTTTTTTGTGCAGTTTCCTGACATTATTTCAACAAAAATGTGCAAATATGCAAAGTTAACAAATATATGTTAAGAGAGTTTGGGGTCCGAAATAATTATAACCTTGATTAATAGAATTGTAATCAAGTTGTTGAATGTTTTTTAAAACAGGAATATTATTACTTGTCTTTAATTCAATTAAATGGTCCATTTGTTAACAAATGAACATGTATTATCGCTCAATGTATGTGAAGCGTGTCAAACATTAACTTGTATGTTGTTTTAACAGTTTACACATCGGATAAACACTCATACCAAGGCAATTATCGCCTCCCGCACGTGCCGGAAATGTGAAAAAAAATCACTTTTAATTTCACAAATGACAAGAAAAATGACTTTGTAATCTATAATCACTGTTTATTTGTTATTACAATCAATAAGCACATATAAGTTCAACTGTTGACAGCATAAATACAAAATGACGGTTAAATACAGTGGTGCAATTTTCAATTCAGTCTAGTCCATTTTTGACATTTTAGGGTTGACTTTCACAGTATATGTCAAAAGAACAAACAATGTAGACCCTGATCAGGTGGCTCCTTAAGGTGCATAGTCTACAAGTTGATATCTCACACCTTTCAACCAATTAAATAAATCTTCTTAACCCTTAGCCTGCCAGTCACGACTATAGCTCCATATGCAAACAGCTTGGATCCGGATGAGACGCCGAGTAACTCGGCGTCTCATCCGGATCCAAGCTGTTTGACAGTCGGACAACATTTTCAGCAATTTTGAGCAACTTTGAAGCACTTTGAAACTTGAAGCAGACGAGAAATATAGCAGACGACAATTTATTTGGCGGGCTAAGGGTTAATAAGCCACACCCAATACCTACTCCTACAGCGATTGGATTGTCACGGTTCATTACACTTATCTCGCTAAATTAGACTAAAGCATCTCATTTACATTTACTTTTGTACCTGTAATTCAATTAAGCAATCACCTTGCTTTAAGCTGCCATCTGTCTTAAATACCAATAAAAAATGTTTGACCTGTTTTTCAACTAAAGTGCATATGAAGGCAACGTTATGTACAAGTGGCTGCTCAAGAATGAATTTAATGCACAACTAGTTCAATCTTTTATTCCTACGTATTCTAAATAGCCAGTACAATTAGGCACATCACTGCTTAAAGCAAAATAAAAGTAAATCAGCAATCATTTATTTACTTTAAACTCAACTCTTATTCATATATACTTTTGGACCTGTATTTCAACTAAGGTGCGTACAGTGGAGAAAACGTTATTCTTTCCCAATAAACGTGTTTACGCTTAAACTATTTTTTCCATTCCAAACAGTTTTTTTTTTTTTTTTTTTTTTTTTGTTTTTTTTCAGGCCTTGTCAGTAAGGACCTCATTTATTGTCCCCGTCATAGGTGCGTCGGGGTCGGGGAGCCATCCACCGACGCACCTTACAAATACATATAATAATATTATGGCTGACAAAGCTCCAAAATTTACATTTTCATACAAAAAGAAAAAATACGTATTTGAAGCCAGGTATACAAAAAGTTTTCTTTGTGATTTTGAAACAGAAAATTATTTTGCAATGAATAGATTATGCTTATTACTAGTGTTGTTTTATCCATATAAACCCACATCTTCGTACATACTAACAATTACATTTTATGTGCAGACGTTTTGAAGATAAAAAAAAAAAAAAAAAAATAATAATAATAATAATAATCTAGGTCTTTGTCAGAATATTAAACTGCTCCCATTGTTTATGAAAAGTGTATTCAGTACTATTTTGAATTGAGATAGACTTAAGTAAATTGTATTTAAAAGATATATAGTTCCTTAGACCTTGCGCCGTAGGTTGATATTTTTTGTATTTGCATTGAAAAATATACATTTTAAAAAAGATGATAATTAAATTCCTTACACTATCAGAGGTTTGTCTAAAACCAAAGAGCATTGTTTCCATATTGAGATTTTGAAAATCGTTATGAATGGACATCAGTATGTTATTTATAAGCGCTTGGCTGATGGTGCACTTCCAAAACAAATGATCGATAGTTTCTATGTCTTTGTTACAGAACGTACATAACGGGCTATCAGCATACTTGATTTTAAATAGATAAGAGTTAGTGCCCAGTATTCTATGTATTACTCTAACCTGAAACCATTGTATATCTTTATCATTCGTTACTGAAAAGGGCATATGAAATATTTGTTTCCAATCATCGTTGCAAATGTTCTTTCCTAATATTTTACACCATTTTTGAATACAAGTCGGGTTATCAGTGTTTGTATTTAAACATTCGTACATTGCTTTAGAACCTCTAGAATCTTTAAAAAGTATTTTTAAATAAGGCGGGAAAGCCGGTTTCATAACGGGTTTTAAGTTTCTCTTTCGTATTTGTAACTGTTCAAGCCCCTTTTCAATTGCAAGTTTAATTCCATTATATATTAAATAGTTGGTAGATATTTTATATTTATTATTAAAATCGTCAAAGTTCATGATAAAACCATATTCATTTACTAAATCTCCAATACAGTGTAATCCTACCTTAAACCATGATTTCAAGAAAACACTTTTCCCTCCTACTAAAATCATATGGTTATAAAATAATGGATAATCCTGAATATTGTTTTTATCTATAATGTGATTATTGAATAATTTTGAAAATGCTGTAAAAGTTTCAGCCCAAAATGTATTACTACATTTATTTGCAAGAGATTCATAAAAATGTTTCCCACAGTTTAGCATTTTGTTTAAATCAATGTTAGTTTTTATTATACCTGTCCACCCACCGTTATTTATTATTAGCCTTCTGATCCATGTTGTTTTTAGTGAATCAATAAAAGATCTTAAATTTATCATTTTTAAACCTCCTTCTTTATAATCCTTTACTATTATAGATTGCTTTATCTTGTGACATCCGCCCCAAATGTAGGTATAAAATATGTTATGTAACTTGTTTATCATTTGATCCGAAGGTTTCGGTAATGCAAGAAATAAATGGTTTAATTTAGCAATACACAAACTTTTAATAACTGTAATTTTGCCTAATGGTGTTAATATTCTTCTATTCCAATTTCTTATCGTGTTTTCTATTTCAACTAATTTTGGGTTATAATTTAAATGTATCATTTTACCTAAATCTACATGGAAATGTATACCTAGCATTTGGAATTGATGTTGGTTCCATGTTAGCTTCCATTTAGTTTTAATTGTATCGGAACTATATTTTTTCTTCCCGATCCATACCACTTTTGTTTTTTCAAAATTTACTTTTAATCCTGATATTTCTGAGAACTTTGAAAGAGTGTCCAGTGTTTCATTAAGTGATTTACTTGAACAATCCAATATTATACTTGTGTCGTCTGCAAATTGGGAGAGTTTGTATTCAGTTTCATTTATCTTTATTCCTTTAATGTTTGGATTAGACCTTATTTTAATAGATAAAATTTCTGCACATAAAATAAAGATATAACAGGATAAAGGATCCCCCTGCCTGCAGCCTCTTCCTATTCTAAAAAAGTCTGAAAGGAATCCACACTGAGTTACAGTTGATTTTGCATCTTTATAAAAAACATCAAACCATGTTTGTATTGAATGACCAAAATTAAAAGCTTTCAAAGTTGTTTTAACAAAGGACCATGAAAGAGAATCAAAAGCTTTTTCAAAGTCTATTAAAAGTAAAATTCCTGGAATGTCATGTTCTTCAGTATAATGAAGCAAATCATATATCAATCTAGTATTTTCTCCTATAAAACGCCCTTTTAGAAAACCTGTCTGATCCGGATGAATAAGTTTGGGAAGAAAAGATTTTATTCTATTTGCAATACACCCAGTTCCTATTTTGTAGACTGTATTTAGTAATGTAATGGGACGCCAATTTTTTAGATATTGCTTTGGTTTGTCTCCTTTAGGTATACAGGTAATTAGACCCTGAGTAAGAGTTTCGGACAATTTATTAGTATGATATGATTCGTTTAAAGCTCTGACTACAAAAATTCCGATCTTTTTCCAGAAAACTTTATAAAAATCAGCGCTAAAACCTGATGTACCAGGACTCCGATTATTTTTCATATTTTTTAAAACAATTGTAGCTTCATCAATGGTTATATTTCCTTCTATAAGTTCTGATTCATGTGTACTCAACTTCGGTATGTGTTCATTTTCAAAAAAATAGTTATGTTCTTTATGTTTTGTATTATCGTCATGTGATTTATATAAAGTCTCGTAAACACTTTTAATTTCACATAGAATCAAATTTTGTTTAGTTATTTCCGACCCATCGTCTTTTATGATTTTTCGTAGCGTTTTTGTCTGCATGTTTGATTTTTCTAGACCACAAAAATATCTAGTTGGTTTTTCACCTTCTATGCTCCATTTTACTTTAGATCTGATAATATATCCTTTCATCCTATTTTCATTTATTTGTTTTAGCTCACTATGTAAAGAAACAAGTTCGCCTGAATTTTCATCTGTTAAATTCTGTTCTATTTTATATATTGCATCTTTCAGTTCTGCTTCTTTATTTTGGTTAATTTTTTTCTTATAAGAGCTATATGAAATCGATTTCCCTCGTAGTTCCATTAATAATGTATCTAAAAATAATTTGTCACTTATACTAAATTGGATTTCACAGTTTGGAATATCTCTTATTGCATCTCTGTTGTATATTGGTAATGAATATTGTTCTTTAATTTCTTCAATTTTACTATTTATTGTATTAATGTATTCTATATCATTTAATAAGGAGTTGTTATGTTTCCATAAACCTGAATTATGTTGAAACTCGTTAAATTGGAAAGAAGATGTTACGATTGAATGATCAGAACAAAAACTATGCTTTATGGATGAGTCTATCGAATATATTGCTATAGATGGTGAGAGCAAGAAGAAATCAAGTCGTGCCTGTTGAATAGGTTTTTGTTTTCTCCAAGTATAAAGCTTATTATCAGGATTTAGTTCTCTAAAAGGATCAATTAGTTGTCTATTTGAAATATATTGTAACAGTGTGTTTCTAGCATTTTTATTGTTTATATGTTTATAGTTGTAATAATCTATTTCTGGATCTAAAACTAAATTAAAATCTCCACATATTGCATATGATATATTTCCAAAGTCATCTATATTGTCAAAAAGTTTATCGTAAAAGGTCGGCTGGTCAACATTTGGACCATAAATTGATGCAAGTGTGAATCGATAATCATTAACACTTAAATCTAGTATTACAAAATTTCCATTCGTGTCGTGAATTTCTTTATGAATTTTATAATCGATTTTATTAAATAATATCGCGACACCCCTGCTATGTGAAGTATTGTAACTTGAAACAAAGTCAGACCCCCATTCTGAGTATATAGTTTTGTACATATCCTTGGTGAAATGGGTATCTTGTAAACAATATATATTATGTTTTAAATCCTTTAAATGTTGAAAAACTGTTAATCTTTTCTTTTTACAGTGTAAACCCCTACAATTAAAGGACACTATATTTACATTCTGTGAATCGCCAAGATATTGATAAAAGAAACACTATTTTCTGTAGATAAATTTAACATATCATATATTGAAACCTGGCTAGCAAATAAAATAACAATAAAACAAAAATACATTTGACAGACAAACAAATACAAATTTACAAATACGAATGAAAACATCCTTCTAAGATCAACATTTGTTAATTTTGTACAAATCAACATACTTTAAAGTTACAATTTATGCTTCTTTATGTCATAACCTCCTCTTTTGAAGATAGAAAACTGAAATCATTTTCCCATGCATCTGCGTTTCTGAAGTTTATACATAAAGCACGGCTATTTCGGAAATGCAATTATATAAGAACAAAATTTACAGATGCATGTACTATACATTTAGAAAGCGAAATGTAAGAACCTTACTTTTTTGTAAATCTGCGACTCAAAAGACATTATTAATAGAAGACATACAATATTTGACTTTTACCTAAAGAAAAAAGGCTTAAAACAAACATTATTGTAAATATTGTTGTACATTTTACCAATGTTAATGCAACACTCAAAAGTTATGTCACATTTAGTGAGTACTTTCCTCAACAGCCGATGGCCGTGTCCAAATTCAATTAACCTGTTCCCCATAAATACACTTTTTGACGCCCTCAATGTATTTCTGCCACTAAAGAAAATAGTTCCACATTATACAGTCATAAATACATATCAAAAGAAATGGAGTTTTAGCTCAGTACATGGTTGCTTCAAAAAAGTTGAAAGTAAAGCAGAGGTCTTCTCAATGTACAATCTGCCCCACCCCAAACCCATCCAAGCGACCGCCTGTCTTCAATACTAGACACAAGTTGCGGGGTAAAGGGTTAAAGCAGATGACTGTCCGACAGGGGATGAAGGCAAAATCGTAAATTATCCAAATAAGTTTCCTGCTATACCCCACCCACCAAAGACGCCTCGTGTAAGCAGCATTATCAGATTTGAGCCATGCTTTGAGAAAAACTGCCACTCAATGCATTACAAACTCTGTAGACCATTAAAAACAGTTGAACCAGTCATGAATATGCATTATGTGAAACAATATTATGCCACCAGATGGTAGCTTAAAAAAGGCTGCGATTAAAGCAGAAAGCGTTCAAGCTACAATCTGATTCACCCTCAACCGCTCTAATGGACAACCTGACTTAAATAGCTGAAAAAGTATGGGGTGGAGTGTTAGTTATATTACTGCCTATTCGAAATTCGAATCCAAACTGCCTGGAGATTATTGCAAAGGATTGCTCTAGTTCAGCTATCATTGGAAACATTTAACACTTTGTAGTTTTCCTAACTCATCTACGAATTAGCCATATTTAAATAATCTGGATGTCTGTCCTAAAGACCAGACATGACTTGTCAAATTCAAAATAGTATTATAGGAAAAATCACTGTTGAATCCAGTGATTTATATTCGAACTCAGCATAGGTTTACATTATATATAACTAAAAAGCTAAACAACAAACAAGGTATTGTATTTCTTGCTACATACATACAACTACATGCCTACTTCATAATTTATTTACAATAAAAAGGGCAATTTTCCACAAAAAACAGCTATGCTATTTCATCTACAGTGATACTATCACTGAAACAGGACATAAGTGGTCAATAAAGGGAGGTGATTATGTGACGTAAATTTAGCAATACTTCATTATTTACAATAAAAGGGAAGCAACTTCGATAAATTGTATGAAAAGTACAATCGTATACTGATATTCGGTCGAAATGTATGTATACTCATACTCCAAAGTCAGATCATGGTTAAACCACGATTTAACTCCGAGTTACGAGCGTCTTCAATTCTCAATAAGATAAACTTTGCTCTAGTAAATTCATGATACCACTTTATTTTATCATTTTGACATGTTTTTCAATAGTGAAGATTCTATTTTAATCCAGTTTATACGAATTGGTTACATAAAATGACCTTTTGACAAACTTTGATGGTTTACTGTCCTCTCAGTCGAGTCAGTGGCAAAAACAGCGTTGAGCCTAAACAGACGCCGAGTTACACGGCCTCTGCTCAGGCTCAAACATGTTTTCAATTGGAATAATAAGTTTGGGAATAAAACCAATACTAGTTTAACTCACAATACCATTCTTACCTAACATTGCTGCGGTTTACATACATGCATAGCTGAATTTTAACTGACAGAGCTTTTTATATAAACATGTACTATGAAGAGTTTGAAACACAGGCGTTATGATGAAACCTTCAATAGAAAAATAAAGTCGAAAATCTGAAGGTGATTTAAAGTGAAAAATAAACCATTTCACCATCGTATATAGCACTTAAAACAATTTTTGAAACTATTTTTCTCGTGGACAGAGTCCTGCTGTATATTATATTGAATCACAAACTCAAATATTAGTAGTTTAAGATCAAGATTCATTTCTCCTGGGTCTAAAGATAAACAGCGTTTGCACGCGACATATCAAAACCAGAGAGTAGGAAATTCAATCAGTTCCCAAAATGAAAAATCTCTGCATTCTTGTCCCAATTACTTTGTTTCAAGTAACAGTCGTTAATTCAACACTAGATACATCAGGCCTTCGTCCTTGATACAGACAGACATAGGATTATAATAGCTCTATTATCATCAATTTATCATCTTTCTTATTCTCCCACTCTCTCTCTCAATCTCTCTCAACTGCACCTTCATTCGAAAGTCAGAAGGCATTTTAATTGCTAATTACGATCGATGATACCCACACCACGGCATGATATACATAATAACACTATCGTATACATCGACATAAGTATGTCTCTCTCTCTCTCTCTTTCTCTTTCTCTCTCTCTCTTTAAGCTTACAAGTAAACCAAAATAGTTGTATCTATCAATCTTCAACAGAAATAACACATAGGTACACCATGACGGGAGGCTTTTCAATGCAGGTTGAAATAATGTAGACATATCCAATTGTAAGATGTGTCTGAATCACTACAACGCCACTCGCAGTCACTCAGGGTCTTTCACTGTAAGACAGGATGTACCAAAACAGCCAATAGTCGGATATTATCCTTGTTCTTTAACTCTTTTCATTATCAAAATGTTCGTGTGAGATGTTCACTCCTTCACCATTTTAGTTTCGTCTGCTTTAATGGTCTTGTCTGCAATGACGTTTCAAAGTTAAATATAAGATAGTATGACTGAAGAAATTTCGAAACGAATGTTAAGCAGCTTGACTCCTTATCAGACACTGTGTTACGCGGCGTCTGATCAGGATCCAAACAATTTGCAAACGCGCTTTGAAGCATGATTGTGAGTGAAAGGGTTAAAGTTTAACATTTTACCATTCTTACCTCCGTCATTCTTATATATAAAATATCTCTAGATATATTTAAGATTTTTTAATTATTAAGCGTCATTGAACATTCTTAGCCAAGACAAGACACGGTATATGCACCCTTCCCTAGTTCAAGACGTTCGTTGTCGCAATGCCGTATATAAACAAAAGTTTAAATGTAGGAATACTATTTTAAACTAGCTTCATAGCAAGCATAATCAAGTAGATTGTTTACAACAAAATTTAAACATTTGTACATTAATGTACTTTTTACAGTCGAATATGTACCAAGTGACTGCTGAATAAGGTAGTATGGCGATAAATAAGGTCACGTGGCCGCTCGGATTACTACAAAAACAATGCTGAAAGTTCCCATAGGAGCTTTCTGCATCAATTCAGTCCTGCACCAAGCTGTCGCCGCTCATAAAGGCTGTAAGTATACAAATTATCTATAGGTCACATGATACAGATTCGCTTGTACTGTTGTTCACATCATGCTCGATTGTCAGATTTAATGTTCTACATCAGTCTGGAAAAAACAGGGAAAGTTTGTCATCACACATTAGCCTTCCTTGGCCAGGGTTTACTCAACCACAGATCATAGTCCTTATATTTAATTTCTGTGTTTTGTGCGCTGTCTTTATACTTCACAAAGAGTTTTCCTTCAAAGGACCAGCACTTTGCCACGCGTTCTGGGTCTTTCAGCCTCAAGGAAGATAACACCTGCTGGTTAAGCCATGTTAAGTCTTCATTGACATATATTTTTTTCTGTCTCAGTTCTTTTGCGCGTTTCATTACTTCAATTTTTGACTGTCTTCTCACGAATTTCACAATCACAGTTCGTTGTTTTTCTCCGTTCCATTGCCCAAGCCTATGAGCTATATCTATATCAGACGCTCTGATTCCGAGGTTGGCTTTCTCGTTAAGGGTCTTAACAACGAGATCGATGACTGTCTCTGACTGTTGTTTTTCTCTGTCATGTGGAATGCCGGAGATTTTGATGTTATTTCTCCGGCTGTATTGTTCTGAGTCGTTGATGTCTCTTTCTCTAGCTTGCTTTTCTTTTTCAATTTGGGATTTAAGGTGCTTGTTCTCCTCCTTTAGGCTGCTGATTTCTTCATTTCTCTTTTTAACTTCTCTTTTCATTGTTTCCGATTCTACGGATTTTTCATGGATGTCACTTTCTAGGATCTCTATTCTCCTGATTACCGTTTTTAATATCTGCTCTTTCATTTCTTCTAAGGTCGAGCTTATTACCTGTTTTATAAAGCAAGAATCGTCTTTTGTGAGCATTTTTGCCAATTTCTCGTTTATTTTCTCTAATTGGTGTTCCACTGTGCACGGATCTTGTGCCGACGCACTATTTGGGTTGGTACAGAAATCGTCCATCTTTCTCTGTTTGTTATCACTCTTTTTCTTTTTCTTCTTTCCCTCCGACTTATATTTAATGGGTACAGAGTGCTCTACAGCACTCGAGTCGAGGTCAGTTGTTGTTGACGAGTATGCCCTTTTGTTAGGATTTGGGTTGCTCATTGTTACCTTTTGTGTGCAGTATTACATATGTCACAATAGTTACACAATAGTATAACGGTATAACAGTTTATATTTGTATGTGGCAGATAGATAGTGTATATTCATCCATGCGTGACGAAGAATTTTTGGCGGGCCCCCGAAGTTCCTTTGTTCTTTGAAAAAGTTTCTCCACCCACTGTAGTTTATATAGCAATTGTCTTTTTCAAATTTCTTTCAATTCACGATTTATTCAACAAATTCACAGATACTACCTGTGAGCGAGGTGTATTTTCTCTTCCTCCGCCAAAAATTTGACTATTTTGTTGACCTTTTCATGATGTTTTCATTCAATTTGTCTTCTAATCAAACATAGTGTAGTGTTTACATCTAAACCGGAAGTTCAAACAGTTGGGAGCCAGATAAGACGCTGGGTAATCAGGCGTCTGACCAGGCTCCAAACTGTTTGCCATACGAGTATATACTACCCGGGATGAATTAAAGTATGAAAGAAGAATACCCGAATAGTTTGTAAACCGTTAGGTTAGGTAAAATGTTATTCATCGAACAGTTTGCATTGCGGAATACATTGTACATGAAGAGTAAATCCACCACTTTGATCACGTTTGAAGAATCCTACAGTAGAAAAGACGTATTTCTTTCCCAATAAACGCACTAAGCTAAAACATGTATTTCCACTGCACACAGTATGTAGCCTATGTAATCTAACCAGGTTACACATTGTTTCAGAAGGCTCTATATCGTTTTGGAACAGTTATTTTCAACAGTTTGCTTTCGTTTAAGGAAAAATAAAAAATAAAATATTCCCCACTGTACTACACAGACGATTGAAAAAATGTCACAAGGCAGGATTAGATGCAGAAATTAATAATAATAGAGACTTTCAGAATACTACTTACGACATTACGTTAGGTTCTATATTGTTTGCTTGGGTTTGACTAAAATCTCAAAAAAATGGAAATATATGACTAGGAAAACATTAACTCTTTCACTGCCAACGGCGCCAAAAGTCGACTATGCAAACAGTTTTGAACCTGATCAGACACCACGTCACGCGGTGTCTTATCAAGATCCATACTGGTTGACACTCGTATCAACATTTCCTCAGTCACAACATCCCAAAAGCTGACCGCTTCAGACGACATTTTCAAGTGTGTCAAACATTAAAGGTGTGGACAATATACCTCTTCGTGGTATAATGATCGATTAAAAATAAATTAAACATCCAACTGTAAACCAATTTGTGTCGGTGTTGGGTTTCATCTTAAAACACGCGTAACATATAATGAGCGATTAATGATCAATTATACACCTTTTATATATCTATTTATGTCGGATGTCGGGTCCAATTTTAAAGAATAGAACACTCATATGAATTTAATTGCATAGAGACACGTAATATTATTTCTATTTAAAACAATATTCAACAACTTGATTATAATTCTATTAATCAAGATTTATAATAAATTCGGCCCCCATTACACTCTTAACATAATTTGTTAACTTTGCATGTTAGCACATTTTTGTTGAAATAAGTTCAGGAAACTGCACAAAAAAATTATAAAAAAAATACCAAAGAAAAAAATATTCGGCTACGAAATGACTTTAACAATTTTCCGAGGCTACGAAATGACTTATGCCTTCTTTGGGGCCATTCATTTTTTAATTTTTGGTGGTTACGAAATGACTAATTCAACTTTTTTGTCGGCTACGAAATGACCAAAAGATCGGTTACGAAATGACTTTTAGGTTTTGCGCGGTTACGAAATGACCAAAAATTCGGCTACGAAATGACTTATTTTACCGGTTACGAAATGACTCGGTTACGAAATGACTATAACTCATGTAGTCATACCGTCATGAACGTCAAAAATATGTTGTTTATTCCTATACTAATATAATTTAGTTGTCGTACTAAAGAGGTCATTCAACACCCGCATTATATTACCAGATATGTTTTATTTATAGACTGTAGATATCTCCATGGGTTTGCCCAACACAAGTTTAACAGTAACTTGTTAACAAGATGTTATCAGTATGTGTGATACCCTACATACATGAATTAATGACACGGTGTTGTGATAGTTTATGAGATACATACGTGTATTTAGACGTATAATAAACAAACTATGAATTCAACCGATGCATCTAAACCAACCGTGTACATGACATACTACTTAGAAAAATACGTACACCTTGTGAAAAAGAAACGTGTCGGTGTTTACGTTTTTGTATTGGAGAAAACTGGTAATGATATTCACGAACGTAAGTACAGTGGACACAACGTTATTCTTTTCCGTTTATTATGGTATTACTAAAACACGATATATTATATTATATTTTATGTACACTGTTTGTCTGTATAGGTGAATATGGGAGATAAGTGTGAGGTTGGGCGCCCCTAAACCCAGGTTTTACCCCCCAGTGGTTGTTAATGATTGATTAATTTATAGTTAATCAATGATTGCTACTGACCGTACCAAGGCGGGCTCCTATATTCACTTTGCTTTATGTTTGTCTTGCGTGTTGTTTTCTATTTAGTGTGTAGATGAAGGAATGGTATTGCGTGTGTGTGTGTGTGTGTATGTTTGTTGTGGTATGACTGTGTGTGTGTGTGTTCTGCTTGAGAGGTGGGTGTATTGTTTGTGTTACGTTTCCTGCTTGCGTCTTTCGTATTTATTTATTACTAAAACACGATTGTGTTTGCAAACAATCTAGACTGATCAGAATCAGAGAAATACAAAGTATGACTAAGCTCAAAAGTGTTTGCCACTCATAAGTCCATGCAATACCACTCTCAAAACTGGATACTCTTTTGAAAAGAAGATTGACCACAAAAACAGGTGACTGGTTATTGAAGGACAAATGTAAGATAAGTAGCCGTCTGTCTTACCTTTACACTGCATTAACACTTCCATGATCGAATTACTCGGGGTGTATTTTTACTCCTACCGCTTTATTGTCGTCTGCTTCAGTATTGGTGTGTGCAAGACGCGTTTCAAAGTTAGGTTTAAGGTTGTACGACTCAATTAACATCGATAAGAGTGTCAAACAGTCTGATTAGGATCCAAATTGTTTGCAAACGCGCTTTAAAGCGTTATTGAGAGTGAAAGTGTTAAACTGACACATTCTAATATGTATTTAGGCTTCGCCTATGGACGGAAAAAAAGCAAAATTGTACTAATAAGTAAAACTTAATGCGTCTTGATTGTGACAATATTGTGGTACTTTTACCTAGAGTTTTCATAAATTACCATCTAAGATATGACATTGTGACCTGCTTTATGACCCCATACGATCCATATTCAAAGTGGAGCTATATAAGTCTTCAAGATAATTATCCTGAGCAAATATGATTATGATAGGGGTAAAACTATATATTGCCGCTAGATGGACAACAGACATCTACTGATCACTATAGTTTACTTGAAAAGTCTCGGGTGAACTAATAAAAATAGGATGACGAACAAGAATGGTGTCACAGAAAGTGACAAATGCCCCCGATGGCCGAGGTTTTTGTCACTGCAATGTATTCATTTGGCTTTCAAATAAAATCATACAGCAGGCTATAGTTGTACTCCTTGTTGTTGCAATATATAAAGAAAAACGCTTGTTCTAGCTTATTCAAATGCATCATCACCATAGTATCACGACGTCATATGATGTCATGACGACGTCGTCGTCATAACAAGGTTTGTCAAATGTCATAAGGAGGACTTATTTCTCAATTAAAGAAATGATCACATGATCAAAGAGTTATGGCCAGTTAGGATGAGTTACCTCCCTTCCTATTCACTTGAAATAATAAAGGATGAGTTATCTCCCTTTTCATCGGATTTAACCTCTAAATGACCTTGACCTTTGCAGGACATGACCCAAGTT
Organism: Gari tellinella; assembly: GCA_922989275.2. Lineage (NCBI taxonomy): Eukaryota > Metazoa > Mollusca > Bivalvia > Cardiida > Psammobiidae > Gari > Gari tellinella. The sequence continues at coordinate 79,506,088 of OV277867.1, read as the reverse complement.
GTACTGACCTCAAGAGCTTCTTGAGGTGAGTACACATACAAAATACAAGAGGGCCCGACAACTCTGGACCTATTGATCCGATTTCAACCATAATCACACTTATTCGAACTCTTGTGGTCATATACAATCTGAGCAAGTTTGAGATAGATTGGATAAAAATTGTTAAATATGGCATTTTCAGCAATTCAAAGGTAGATAACTCTAAACCGATTGATCTGATTTCAACCATAATCGAACTCATTTGAACTCTTATGGTCATTTACAATCTGAGCAAGTTTCAGATTGATTGGATAAAAATTGTGGCCTCTAGTGTAAACACCCTTAAATATGGAATTTTCAGCAATTCAAAGGTAGATAACTCCACATATTAGTCTGATTTCAACCAAAATCGAACTCATCTAAACTCTTATAGTCATATACAATCTGAGCAAGTTTAAGAAAGAATGGAGAAAAACGGTGGCCTCTAGAGTGTAAACACTGTTAAATATGGCATTTTCAGCAATTCAAAGGTAGATAACTCTTGATCTATTAATCCGATTTCAACCATAATTAAACTCGTTCAAACTCTTATGGTAATATACAATCTGGGCAAGTTTAAGAAAGATAGGATAAACAATGTGGCCTCTAGAGTGTAAACACTGTTAAATATGGCATTTTCAGCAATTCAAAGGTCGATAACTCTTGACCTATGTGTCCAATATCAACCATAAATGAACTCATTCGAACTCTTGTGGTCATATACAATCTGAGCAAGTTTGAGAAAGATTGGATCAATAGTGTGGCTTCTACAGTGTTGACACTAAAATTGTTGACGACGAACGACGGACATTCAAGTATTGCAAAAGCTCACCCTGAGCTAGCTCAGGTGAGCTAACAAAGTCTCTATCCCATGTTATTCAAAAGTTATGGCCAAGATTAAAGTTGTGTGCAGACAAACAGACCAAAAACAAATGTACCCCAACTAAGTCGTGCGGGGGCATAAAAATGATGCAAAATACAGCAATGCTGTGTGGTCAAAACTTGCATTCTGTTGCAGTATAACAGAGACCATACATTCACCCTTTCCTCCACAGAAGTGCCTACAGCTCCTCTACATACACCTCAGTATAAGGATATTAAATGAGTACTTGCTACCTAGTGACTGTTTTAAACACATGAGGTAGTTCAAAGCAAGATAAAAGTAAAGCAAAATGCTCTGAAAGGAGCTCCCTGCAAAAAGTTACTTTCATCTTACTTTAAGCAGTCAGTGTTTTTGACATAGTTTGATATAGGGGATTTGCACTTTTTGCTATGGAGGAAAGGGGTAAAGCAAGGTGAAAGTAATCAAAAAGCACCTAAGGGGCTTTGTGCTTTACTTTTATCTAAATATTCTTGCATAATGCAGTCACTTGACAAGTTGTCTTGCACACCAACAATTGGACCTCATGTAGTGGTTGTATTAAATATGTTTTACTGTAAATGAGACAATTGTTGGCATCGAGATTCAAAATAAGTGTGTCAGAGAGGGAAATATCACATTGACAAAAAGAAAAACATGATCTTGTTAAAATTAAGGTTCTCTAGCGCTTTCAATTCTGATTTTTTTTACTGGCACTTTAGGAATTATTTATAAACACAACAGGAAAAATATTTCGATATGTACATTTAATTTGCTTTTTATTATTTCATCAGTTCTGATAATACACCGCAGTAAAAAAGAAAACAACACTAAAGTTACGTTTCAATTTCATATATAGATAATTACAGCTTTTAGAGACTATATTAAATCATTTGTCACAAATTACGATAGCATAGTTTTTCTTTTAAATAATTAACATGGATACAGGGCTCCACATAAGGGGAGTACTTCAAGAACTTAAAATCTTTATGTCTGCATTAAACCATATGGTGTGACTACCCATTAGAAATGGTTCAAAGAGACAATTTTAATGATTAGTTAAAACACACCAAAGGATTTGGTGCTGACATGGAATTTGATCCATTTTAACTTATCCACCGCTCTGATCAGTTCATATATTTATTACTCAAATTCAGCACATAATTAGGTTGTTCTCTTTTGAAAAAAAATCAGTTTTAATTTGCATCACATTCTCTGACTATCTGTATGAAAGTCCATCTTGGATAGAAAACTGCTGAATGTCATGGTTGAAGGCTTGTCCTACATTGTTTACCACTTCAGGCAGGGAAGGTTCAGTATAGAGATCACTAAGTGCTCTATGACTTGTTGTTTATATATCCTAGGCTGGAACATTCCAAACATTGCACTGCTTATGAAACTCCATAAAGGCTATGCTGATTCTGCAATAGATAATACATTAATAATTTATTGTTATGTATAAGGCACTCTACAGGCCTCAAACATCTCAGGGCTTTTGTGTTGTTGTTTTCTTTTATAATTTTTGTACGACTTAAAATATTGACCAAATAGCAGGTTTTATTCCGCACAGTGACACTAGTGGTCTCTAACAATTTCCTGCTTTAGCATTTAGTTACTTGTGCAAAAGCAGGAGGTTATGTTGAAGTTTCTTTAACTATTCTTTATAAAGCATAAGCTGAAATTTGGAGGCAATGTTAAGTATTATTTGGATTTATGGAAACATGTGAATAAGGCATAGTTTTGGCTAAGTTGTACTTTCCCATGAATTTTTCAGCATGTCTGGTATATGTATTCAATCAATGGAGCTAAAGCCAAATCAGAATGATAATAAATTAATGTTGACATAGTTCTACTCATACAAGGCTACAGATAACTGAAAATGAATTCTTTATGTCTACATTAAACCCAGTGGTGTGACTACTTATTAGAATCCTGTTCTCAAGACAACTCTAATGAATGGTAACACCACAGGCGTTGGTGCTGACATGAAGAAAAGCTGCATTTAGTCTGATTACTCCAACTTATGTGGAGCACTGACTCCGTGACTCGTAATCATAAATCAGATTTCATGGACTGAAATGGAAATCATTATACTGTTAGTGTCAGAACTGTACACATTACTGGCTTTTTTTTCAATCTAAAGCCCCACACACATTGCCTTTAACTTGTCTTTCAAATGTTTTCTTTCGAATATTTACTATATACTGTACTTTGTAGGCTCTCTAAATCATAACATAATATACGAAAATATTTTGCATTTAAAGGAGATTCAGCTTTTAAAGGAAAAATAGGCAGAATTTAGCATTGGCCATAACTTTGTGACTTCACGTGATAGAGATTTCATTTTGGCATGTGCATTAAAGAATCTCTTGAGAACAGTACAACTTGGGTTAAGTCAGACAAAGGTCAAGCCAAGGCCATGTAGATGTCATCTAAAGGTCACATAGGGTGAACTTGACATAGGCCGCAACTTTGCAGCTACATTTGATAGATACTTCATATTTTGCATGTGAGTCTACACTGTTTGTCAAGGCAGTTTGTAGCTGGTTCAAGTACTTGAAGGTACAACCCTTAACAATTCTTATACATTACACATAGTCTACACCAAATAGCTACATGCTCAGTATTGTATGATAAATTTCAATAAACATCTATTTTACCTAACAGAACTAGAATCTGACTTCTGAGTGTCAAACAGAGTAGATCCAGATCAGGTCCCGCATTAGTGGTGCCTTATCTGTATCAAAACTGTTTGCAAGTCCCAGATGAGTAGCATGTTTTTTCACCATATCGCAATTTCAATTAAGGCTAACCTCAGCTGACTGGTGGGTGTTTTTTATTTTACTTTTTCTAAATTTATGTAATTTCTTAATGAAAGAAGCAATAATTTACCTATTTTATGGCTGTTGAATTCCCCTTGAAAGGTCTGGTACCACGTTAGTGTGATGTTACCATGGCTTTCATCTCAATCAATGAGACATCCTGTCCTGAAAAATCATCATCTCTCCATCCCTCATCATACATCCATGCTATATGACCCATTTTGTATTTAGGTGCCATAAAATCTGACTCATCCATGGGATCCATCCATACCATATTACCATTGCCCCTGTTGAAATAATTAAAAAATATGTGTAAGTTTTCAGGATAAACAACCAACATAAATCAAAGAGTGAAGGTCTTGACTCTTGAGAGTTGGCAAGGATGAGGTTTTGCAATTAAGTAAACCACTCTGTAGACACAACTGAGGCTACAGTAATCATTATTGTATACAGCAGGTGGTCACTTAAAGAAAGATGAAAGAAAAGCAGAGAGCATTTAAAGATGTTTTCTGCTTTAGTTCCACTGTTCTGTAAGTTGCTAGATATTTTTTATTCCATCAATAAGTATTGTTTAGTCCTGGTTATAGACTAAGAGGGATATACATCAAATGATTACGCGGAAGGTACATTTTGCATCGAGATGATCTACTGCTTGATTCACAGGGGTAAAGAATTTTAAATGTAGCCAGTGTCAAATTTTATCTTTAAAAGGCAGTTGAATTGCACTTAATTCTTTCATGGCTGATAAGAATATTTTAAGATAGATCTATTATTTTTATTTTGTAATTTTTTGATTACATGTCTATCTATCTATCTATCCATACTGCAGCCCCCTCGTATTGAGTATTATGTGCAGCTGCGCGTCTGAGCAAATTAGTAAGAAGAGCCACATGCGGCCCTTAATCGCTCACCTGGTACCTATGGTTATGGTCATGGTAATGGACCAGTAATGGTTAAGTTTTCAATATAAGCCATCATCGGTAAATTCACCCCCACCCACGGGTGGTTATGTTTGAGCTAGGAAGATTATTTAAAGTAAACTGGCAAAGGGCCACATATGAATCATTATTTATTTAAAAATATTCTTAAATGACACCAACAGTTTCAGGGAAAAGATTTTTAAAGATTTTCTATACAGAAATATAAGGAAAACTTGCCCCACCCACTGGCAGCCATGTTTTTTTAGATAACAAAATGATTTTAAGAAATCTGATAGATTTATTAATGGATCATTTGTGTAAAGTTATTTTCTATTTGGACCAGTAGTTTCACAGAAGTTTTTACTATACAGTAACATATGGAAAAAGTGCCCCACCTACAGGGGGCCATATTTTTTATATATCAGAATTATTTTAAGAAATCTTGTAGAGAGTCGCCCATGAATCATTTGTGTGAAATTACTTTCAAATCGGATCATTGATTGCAGACAAGAAGATTTTTTAAAGTTTTCACTATATAGCCATACAAGGAAAATCTGCCCCACCCACTAGCGGCCATGTTTTTTAAGATAGGAAAATTATTTTTAAAAATCTGATAAACGGTCACCAATGGCACATTTGTGTAAAATTATTTTCAATTCGGACCAGCAGTTTTTGACAAGAAGATTTTTAAAGTTTTTTCAATTGGTTGCCATGGCAACAACAATTTTATTTGGATGACCTATATTTGAAGAATCTGAGAGAGTACCCTACAAGGAACAATCCTATGAAGTTTTGAAGAAATTGGTCCAGTAGTTTCCAAGAAGATCATTAACAAAAAGTTTGACGACAACAGACTGCCGGATATACCCACAATCTCCATTTAAGTGGCCATTGCCTTCTTTATTTTATCTCTTTTATGTGGTTAAAATGTGTGTGGTAAGCCACATAATTGAAATCTAACTTTGTTATAGAATGATCTGGAGGCTAACCATACCCCTAACCCTATGTCCCACAACAGGCCAGGTCACAAGAAATGGCCAGGTTAATGTTACAAGAAACTGCCAGATTAATGTTTTTTCACTTACGTGCCTAGTCATTTTAGACAATTTTAGCCACTTTACTATCATTTTGTGAGCACGGACAGACAACGACGGACACAGGGCGATCACAATAGCTCACCTTGGCACTTCGTGCCAGGTGAGCTTAAAAGTGTGAATAAAAAAGTTTAATTAACAGTTGCGCCACCATGTTTATTTACTAATTCAAGGGTACAGGGTTATAGATAAGGTTTTGCATTAATTGGGTATTTACTCCCTCTATTTTCTAAGAATTGGGTTTTCTGAATTTCAATTGAGTATCCAAAAAACCGTTACGTGTTACTCCATCAATTTGATATGAATTGCTTTTTTACTCTATTTTTTTTTTCATTTAATACAAAACACAAGCTGATTGTTTGATGTAATGTACCCTCGTTTGCCCACACTCGATAATTTCAGTTTCGATCTCATTTCAACACAAATGCAACAGCTCATGTTTGTGTAGGAAAACTAGGATTCATTAATTTTCTGCCACGGAATCTTTAAAAGCCATTCCAGGATTCCTTTACCGTAACGTTGCTAACTTTAGCACTGTCGTGTTTCTTTGGTGACTTACAGATTCGGGGCAAAAGATCGTCGATTATGTCGATAACGTTAAACAACCTCTTTTTTGGCTGTTACATGCATCATTCAAAATTTCATTCACGACACCGTTACAAATTATTTCTGGTTCGTTCGCGGAAGGCTGAACGTAATTGAAAAATGTGGGTTTTTTTGTTGCGTTTTTTCCGTCCGCGCGATGCCATTTTGACAGAAGACATTCTGGCAGACGATGTGACTGGTTTACTAATTAAACGAGCTAACAAAAAGCGGCGCTGCATAAATCCTATAGGCTATTACTTGAAAATAAATAACCAGTCTTACCGGTGTATCGGTAAAATATTTATCCGGTGTCATAGTTAACATCCCGTCATTAAACTTGAGAAATGCGACTAATTGCGTACGATACGCGCCTGCTTGAATTCTTTTGCGTAAACCCTTTCAATAATTGATTTTCAGTACGCATGGATTTGAAAGTAATTGCTTTTCTACTGTATTTAATTGCGTATTACGCAAATACGCGCCTTATCTATAACCCTGAGGGTACAAACGATTTATGTAGGAATCGAAATAACACAAGCAAAAGTTTACTAATTAACTCAAATGCATCAATTTTACCGCATATTAAAATAAGATTTAACTGCTCAGATGTAAGCTGCTTTATTTGATACATTAAGTATCAGAAAATGTTGGTTTATTGATGAGAAATTAATTCGGGACTGTTCGCTTATTTTTGTAAACTCATTTGGTCACCATTTTGTTTTTCTTGTTTGTGTTGGCTAACTACCCATGAGACCATTCGTGCCATTCGCAATCGATATCATGCAAACAGTCTTGTTTTAGTTAAATTGTTATGTTTTTTTATGCAATTGATGCAATCAATACGGTAACTGAACACGCTACAGGTTAATGTCACAATAAAATTCCAGATTTATGTAGGTCCAAGCTGCCGAGTCAAGCCAAAAACTTTAAATACTGGCATTAAAGGCTCCCCTCCTTGGCGCTCAGGATTTCAGGGATAGTATTATGACTGGTTTGACGGTCTCCAGATAAAGTGACGGGCCGGGCACAGTCCCTGGTGCATATCATAACTGCCCTACTCATAATTCATCATGGAGAAAACAATAGAAAAAAGTGTATCCTCTGTAAAAAAGTTGTTTACATTAATTATTTTTTCGACTTCTAACATGAAATCTGCACTCTGAAATTCATCTCGCATTAAGAAAATCAAGTGGGAGTTAGCAAGTATTAAATTCAGAGTGATACTGATTACTCATCAGTGTCAGTTTAAAAAAGGAAGACTTCATATAAATACGGATTTTCCCCTACAGATTCAAAGATGGCATTTAATTGTCTTTGACCGGGAGCCGAACTGTCATTTTTATGAGTCGATGAAAACAACAAACGGCATGATTTAACAGTAAAATAAACCCTAAATCGCTGTTGTTAAACTACCCGCTGCCAAGTCTGTAACCATCCGAATACAGTCATGAGTTCAGTAAAGAAATCGATAGCCATCTTCGGCCATAATGATTCAATGATTGGCTCTAAAATACAGTCAGAGTGGAGAAAACGGTATTCTTCCATTCAAATGAAACGCATTGCAATGAAATATAGAAAATGACAACTTTTTGACAACTCCGACTACCAGTTTTAAATTGAGTGGCAAACAGTTTGGAGGCTGATCAGACGCCCGGTTACCAAGTCCAAACTGTTTGCAATGAAAACAAAAGTTAAAGTGTAATGTAACCAGGGTTATTTGGAAAGAAAAATGTAGTGTACTCTGCAAAAATTGCTAACCTAAACAGCAAACAGTGGTAATTGATCAATTGAACACCTACAGCATGCAGTACTGTACAGCAAAGCTGCCATTTCTCCGGATTTTTCCTAAAACTCCGGATTTTTTCCCAGTTCATGGTAGCTTAAAGCAGGCTGAAAGTAAAGCAGAATGCGCCCTAAGGCATATTCTGCTTTACTTACATCCTGCTTCAAGTAGTCGCATGTCAACAAAACAAGAAAAAAGTCTATGGGGGTAACGGTACGACTCGTAAAATCGCACTTGAAAAATGCAAATTAGGAAATCTTAGGATTTTTCATGTCAACTTATGGCAGCCCTGGTTCAGCAGTTATCACCCTCCGCAATTTGGGATCGAACAAATCCATTTCTTTCACAGAAGCATGTGCGCTTATACACACCTTTAACGACTGGTGGTCTCTAGCTCTTAATCATTTCAGACATTTCTATTGATGTTGAATTTATATGAAAACATAGGTTTGCCCTTTCGTGTAGCCATCTTGGGTATAGTGTAACCGACAGACCCGGAAAGATATTATCGGGAGATTATACAGTTATAATGTAACGCGACTTGTATGTTTTAGACTTGATACACAGATAATTGCAGCCACAAATCTGATGTCAATTTCGTCGAATTTTCGATACTTCAGACATAGCTTAAGGGAATAATACCATTAAAATCAACTTACCTGATAACTGATCCCGGGTGTATACAATTCTGTGTCACAATCCTGTTTTCCAGTGGAATATCCATGTCCAATAGTAGATTCTAATCGTTAAATGGTATGGTCCTAATCACTCAAACTATAATTTGACGACGGAACTAAGACGAAGTACTACGCCGTTTCCGGCGTAGGTTTCACAAAATATAGTTCGTTTAACTACGATTTAAAATAAAAAAGTCCACGTAAATATCGTCTTTCTTCATCAATTATTGCTTCATTATATGGTGAATAACAAAACGAAAATTTGAATCGAGAGCTTAAAACTGACGACCACTTGCATTTGTTGGATTCTTTAAGTACTATTTCGTAGTGTTGCTTAGTTACAGGAAGTTATGCACGCGCAAATCAAACACTTTTCAAAGTCTGTCAGGGAATTGAATTGAATTGGAAATCCTTTGTTTTTTCCGTGCATTACCTAAGAACGAAAAAAAAGCAAGCTTTTTTTCCGTATTAACTGATTTAGTGCTCGGTACTATTGTTCTACGTGGGCCGTTTCGAGAGATTTCATTGTACACCGGCACGGTTTTCAAGAATCTGTACTTTAAACATTATCTCATAATTTCTTATTATGAAACTGCTTTTTTGTTCACATTTCTTGATCTTAAACTGTGTCTGAGCGATATAGCAGACGCGTTCGTAACGAAAGACATTTATATACCAGCATTCTACATGTATTCAAGAATGTAACCTGTATGTCAAAAGATAAATGGGCTAAAAGGAATCTACATTAAAACAAAGGTGTTTCTGATCCGTAAAATGAAACGAAAACGTTTTTATAAAGATTCGCAACACAGTGCCATGTGTTTACTTCACAACATGGAATTAGCGGTATTATGGAATTATTTGTGGTACAATTAACATCAGTTTCAGCTTCAGCTTTATTGGCATATCGGCAACACAATTGTCTTTGGCTAATTATATAGAATATGCGCAAATACTATCCAGTGTATATCAGTCATTATTAATATGGTACAGGTGTTTAACTGGTAATTTATAAGTGTTACAACTCAATGCATGACAAACAAAGTAAAGCGAAACACATCTACAGAGGATTGTGTACATGTTTATGTTACTTAATAAGTATTTAGATAAATTTCAAACAGTTTGTATCCTAATCAGGCGACACGTTACATGGCATCTTTTCTTGGTCCAAACTATTTGTAAGTCGACTTTATACGACTTCGGCGCCGAAAGGGTTAAGAACAGAAGCAGAAAACCACTGTTGCAACCTACAATACCATTTAGCTTGCAAAACGGCAACACCTTACACACATATAAAGTCGAAACATGACACTGTCAACATCAGATACTGGTATATACAGGTACATGCGCTAGTTGAATTGCTTACAACGTACAGTGTAGTTTTAACTGTATCAATATAGATATATCCTTTTCTTGTAAAGCTATATATCGCTCGGAATTGCAAAACCGTTTCTAAATATCCGTTTTTAAAACGGGATTTCTGTCAGGGAGCTCAGGGAGCAGTCTGACCAGGATCTACACTGATTGCCCCAATACGCACGGTAATTACGGTTATCTGAAAACGTTTTTGTGGGCTTCTGGAAGGTAGTTGGAGAAGGTGTCCCAACGAGATGCTGTTTGGGGAGGTTGTTGATAGGAACCTAACAAAAATAATTGCTATACTTAGACAAATACTACAGAGCCCTTGTATTGATTCATTTCACATTGTAGAATGACATTAATTAAATTTATATTTACATAGATGCATATTCGCTATATGAACTTGTGTTTAACAATTGAATGGTGTCTGTAAGTTTATGACATTTTACTATGTAGAGAAAGGATCTAAGCTCTAATAAGAAACAGCTGAATGTGAACTGACAAAGATCGATTTTTATATTGTTGATTTGAAGTACATGTACATTTGAAGGACAAACACTGAATAAAGGTGATCAATTAAAGCATGTTGAGATTAAAGCAGAATGCGTCATAATGCACATTATGCTTTACTTTTGACCTGCTTTATTAAATTAAGCTACCATCTGATAGAACATTTGTCTTTAATGTACATTGGAACTATCTTCTTCAGTAGGGGAGAATAAATTGAATGAGCTAAAATGTGCTTGAAAAGGGGGTCATGGTTAAAGCAGGAAGGATTAGAAACTATTAATTGCTAAAATGTCATCTCCTCTGTTCGAAGTTGTCGCAATTATTTTGAGTGGTCGTTATATGATAAATTCATTAAATGGTTTCACCTATTTCAGTCCGAGTGCCATTACTCGAAGATGAAGCGTTCGCTAGCAAAATTGAAATAATGATCTTATAGTCTTAGCAAAGTACAGACATCAATTAATCGGACTGAAATGGTTCCATACTGGTACGAACGGTAAGTTTAAAAACACCACAGAAATCGCATAAAGTCGACTTTGCAAACAGTTTGTATCCGGATACAATATACAGTGGAGAATGTGTTATTCTTTCCCAATAAACGCGTTTACGCTAAAACTATTATTTGCAGTGCAAACAGTTTGGAGCCAGATCAGACACCGGGTAACCCGGCGTCTGATCAGGCTCCAAACTGTTTGCCACTAAGATAAACATGAATTGTCGGAATTGTCAAAAAGTTGTATTTTTATACGATTTAGTGTTTTGCGTACGTTTGCGTTTAAACGGGAAAGAATAACGTTTTCTCCACTGTATTGCTAACAGTTGGATCTATGTCAGATATACATACGAGCCATGCCATGACAAAACATGCATTATTGCATTGCAACATTGTACAGACCAAGCATCGTTTTCATCAATTGCTCTGTTTTTGAGTTTGGTCTATACTGCCAAATACTGTATTTAATACAGCTACTGTAATATTAAATGTTTTTGGTTCATGTGATTGCCAAAACGTGTAGATCAAGACCAGCCGCCGCTTAAGGTTGCGTTAAGTTTCGTTTTAAGTTATTAAGACAAATGTTGTAAATTGGCTACTGTCGTATTAAGTAAGCCGACGACAAAACAATAAACAAGACCATTTAGCTAACATAATATAACAAAATGGATTTAAAATATTACACAACTCAAATTCCAACAAGGAAGTATTTTATCTATTTATTATCCTGTCAGTGACTGTGGCGGTCGAGAGGTTGATATACTAAATGCGATGTCACAACCAAATGATTATTTGATTTTGCGCAGAGTACGAGCCTGTCTGCGAAACCTTTTCAAATGTTTGTTCATGCCTTTGCATGTAAGACACATTTTCGAATGTTCGCACAACGATTGCAACGTTAATATTAAGTACGGTAGCTACTGTCATATGTTTGACCCAAACGTGCTCCAAGTATTTAGGGTGCTACATGTACCGTAGTATTGTTGTGGTACTGAAATATGTAGTGGCATTTGAATACAGTTGAGAATACATTATGCTTTGCCAATCAATCTGTTTACGATAAAATATTTAGTTCTATTGCAGGCAGTTAAACGCCAGATAAGATGCCAGGAAATCCGGCGTATGACCAGGCTACAAACTGTTTGCCACGCAGTTTGAATTGAATAGTCCGAATTTTCAACAACAATAAATTTGCGTTTCGTTTGTGTTTAAAGGGAAAGAATAACGTCTTCTCTACCGTATAAACATGTACATATGAAACTTGAAGCTCTTTTTTTATTATTAAATAGTGTTTCATTACACGCCTGTTTAAAGTAGCATTACTTAGTATAATATAATATCCATTTATCACCAGGTGTAGACGCATTGACGAAAATGTTGTCCCAGGAAGAGGTAAGCATCTTCTTAACTCTCTACCTTTTAACCTGTTTCTAGTTTTGAAGATCGGTGATCACCTTCAGTAGGTGGACAATAAAACAGATTGCACCTTAAGGCGAATTTCTGCTATATGTGCAGCCTGTGTTAAGTTGCATCTGCTAGGATATAGAACATATTTTTTACGATACATGTATATCTTGGAACTCGTTTTCCACAGTGAAGAAATACATGGAATGCGCTAAAAGTCGCATTTAGTTGGAAATTATTTATTAAATGAAGATTGATCTAAAAATACATACTACATGTAAACCTGTTAAAATCAGCTGAGATGGGTCCAGTGTGTATCGCGCTTGACTTTAGATAAACGGGTCGTGAGATCGAGCATCGCCACTCCAGCGGCCTGACTAGGTTACCAGGCCCCAAACTGTTTCCAATTGACATAAATGTTTGAATATATACACAATTGATGGAAATGAACATGACATAATCTTGAATACTTATTCATGAAGCGACTTAATATATACGGCTATCTAGAAATGATATATTACGTTTTGCTTCTCTAATTAGGCATGTAAGGTAAACGAACTCTTAATAGCTCCTCTTCGTTTGAATACATACTTTTTTCCGTTGAAAACTATATGCATGTGATAACGTTTTATAAACTCTATGGCTGGATATTGAAATGAACCGTCTCTATGTGCTTGCTGGAAATTTTCATAAAATATATACAAGCAATAGCAAACAGTACAGACCTTGATGAGACGCCGCGTAACTTCGCGTCTCATCAAGGTCTATAATGTTTACCAATGTGCCCTTTGATATGATATAGGCTTAAATGGGTAGACATTGTGTTAGTTAAGGGGGGAATGCGACAAAAGTACATGTAGCACTTTGGATCGATATATAGTTAAACACTTTGGTGGTAATCTATACATATTCTGAGACTTCTTGAGTGTGCGAAATGTTATAATGTTGATTTTAAACTGATTTGTAGCTTTTAGTTTTCGTTTAGATAAATAGTATAATGGATAAGACGTTATTATTACCAATTTAACGCTAATGAAGCGCAAATACAGCCGATTAAATTGAGAAAATGACCATTTGTTGACATTTTAACGACTCATATACTATTCGAGTTGCAAATAGCTGGAAAACTGATCAGACCCCGGGTAGCCCAATGTTTGATCTGGCTCCTACCTGTTTGCGATGGACAAAATACTGCTAGCATGAACGCTTTTATAGAGAAATAATAATGTTTCTCACATAACCACCCCTATTTTCTATAGCGAACAACGATGACGATTATCCTTATCTCCAACATGTGTAAGATCACTTTGATGACGTCACTATAACGTCACTATTTATAACGGCGTTTTGACGTCACCGGGGTTCCAAAAAATGCATATTGCTTAAAAAATAGCTTAAATCGTTGGTAATGTGAGACAAAGAATCTGTCACTCGTCGATGGTTAAGACAAGTTGAACTCAACCCCGTCTAGAATAGAAAAGTTATAAAGCTCGCCAAGGCTCGCTTCATAACATTTTAATTCTAGACTCGTTTCAAGATCAGCTTGTCTTAAACATCGACTCATGACAGATTCTATATATATTCCACTGCACAGTATACTCAAATCTTTGAGAAACACCTTTTTTACAAAAACGAGCTGGACGGCTCAACACAGGCTATCAACGAAAGGCAACTAACATTGTTATAGGAAAAAACAACATCTTTTTGTCGTTTATGACGGTATGAACCCATTAGCTTTGCCGGGGGTAAGTTTTGTTAGCGCCCGAAGGGCGTTTACGAAAACTTACCTTGCGAAACTAATGGGTTCTTACCGTCGTAAATGGCAAAACAGATGTCGTATATTCCTTATATTAATATTAATATTTTCTGTCCACTTAAAGTGTGCGTTGACCAGATTGGTTTTTATGTACATGCATATAACATATACCGACCAAATAGGTTTGATAGATTTAATTCCGGATGCTACAGCCATTCGATGTCTGTAATATTATGGTATGAAAGGTAGTCCCCAATACATGTTTCGGAGTTACAGTACAAACGCAGGTTTTAACCCAGTAAACTGTCTCCGTGTGCTTAACGAAAACATATAAGACATCTAAAAAATAAACAATGCAAATTGAATATCTATTATTTAAGTATATTTTAAAACAAATTAAGTCGCGAATTTGTATTTCAGCCTAATAACACGCCATAGTAATACCCAGCTGGTCGCTAGGTCAGTATCTCTCCGGTGGAAACTCCGCCCTGTTTCTAACTGGCTATAACAAGTTTCGATTTGTAATTTATAGAGAAATAGACTGCATAATTTTAATACGATTACATTTAGATTTTACAGGGTTAATGTAAATATAGACAGATTACAATGTGTTGCCTGGCGTCCACTAGAGCGCGGACAAGATTGGGAAGGGTTGCGGAATCGAAAATGGCATTTCGGCATAGCTTCCGCGTCTGGTACAAAGCAATGTCCGATTTTTTGCAATGTTGTGAACCTCTGTCACAGGGCTCTGCGTATTGTCTGCAGACATACTTGGGACAGTCCTAGGAATTAAACAGGACATACGCAGAATGTCCCCCGAACATGCCGATCGTAGTAGGACAAAAGTAGCCACGTGAAACTTTGTCCGCGTCGGTTCCTCGCACTCCCTTATTCAGTACCGCACCGGCTCCGCACGTTCCTGAAGGATTATGAGTACCTTCCGCTTGTCTTCCGCATGTCTTCCTATCGACGCGCGAAACTCTCTTTACCGCTGAAGCTTTCAGGAGCGGTTACGGAAGAAGCGGAATGCTTCAGGAAAGGCCGGATGTCCTGACGATGTTGGCAGGACAATGCAGATTGGTTGCGGAAGGTGTCAGGAAGTTCATTTCCGCGTCCAAATTTTGCTATCGACCAAAATTTCGACGCGGACAATTTTACCCCTCCGGAAGGTGCGGAATCATTGGGAAGTGTTAAGGAATGATACGGACAATGAAGAGAAGCTTTCAAGAATATGCGGAAGGGTTGCGGAATCGCTAAATTTATATTCCGCGTCTTGTCCGCGCCCTAGTGGACGCCTGGTCTTTGTAACAATTCAATGCAAATGACGATTCTATTATAAGAAAACGTTATGCCCTGTTTGTTTATCAAATTTGTGTTCATAATTAATAAAGCAGTCATTGATTCCATTGTACATTTCCACTGACCTTGACTTTAATCTAAATCTAGACGCGGGTAATGATTAACCAGAGTATGTTTATTTCACCGTTTCAAACCAATACTGCCGATGTAACGCAGTAGAATGACCCACCCCTGCTGAAATGATCCATGGGTCATGTCACTACGCAGAACAGTGACCCGGGCCACTTTACTACATAGATAAATGACCCCAGACCGCAACAAAGGACCCCCTCGACTCGTAGTAGAACGACCTACTCACGATCTGGGGTCATTCCTCTACGAAGTATAAAGACCAGGGTCCTTTTGCACGGGTTGGTCATTCTACTGCGTTACACCGGCAAATGGACAACCATTTGTAGTCAGTGGGGTTACAAAGTACTTGATAGAATGTTTTTCAGTTGGACACGCCGCCAAGATATACTTTAACAAAGACCCAAGGACAAACGAATGCACCAAAGATTACTGAATACGTTATTGCCGAAAAAATAGCAAGGAAGCGGCTCCTCTTTGATGCAAGAGACACACAGAAAGAACGCAAATGGAAACAGTAATTAGCCCCTTCACTGACATGATGTCATCTATTTGAAACAATTATCATCTGCTTATTATTTGCATTTAGATTTTAGGCATTTAAGAAATATTGAAATGATAGTCAAACAATTTGTATCCTGATCAGACGCCGCGTTACGCGGCGTCTGATCAAGATCCAAACTGTTAGCAGCAAATAACTATACTACAAGCAACGTATGGGTGTATGGATTAGACAAGGATTAGAGAAGTGTAATCAAAGATGAAACAGATTAGTTAAGTTCCAGCCAGTCACAAATTACAAATACAATAATCCTTTGAGATAAGATTATATTCGAAGACGAATAAGTAAATATTAACATAGAACTAATTAGAAACAGACGATGAAAGATTATTTGATGAAAATGATTTCACGAAATTGGTTATGAAATTAATGAGTTACATGTCTTAACTATGTAGCCATTCAATTATATAATGGTTTTTGATGTATGAGACGGGTACCTCGGTCCACCAAGTGAACATACGAAACAAACGGTAGCTGCATTAACCACGTTCACTATCATGCTGATATCTGCTTTAAACAATTGTCATCCTCTTTTTTTATTCCTGAAATGTTTAATTTATGTAATTTACCTAACGATTATCATTATGAGTATAAAACATGTTGGCCCTGTCCAAGTTCATTGCCAACTGTATTCAATATACATAATCATCTTTAATTAAAATGTTGCCTGCAGTCTTCTTGTATAAAGCATTTCATTGTTTTGTAATATAGAATGGATTACGTGAAAACGAGAGATATATCAAGTCTGACAATAGGGATCTTAGGCGTTGGCAGCATTGGAAAGCGGGGTAAGTCAACCAGTTCAATCTGTATCTGGAACTAATCAAACTAGTATATTGTAACGGTTGAAGTAACTATTTTACCCATTTAACCCTTTAATGATAACATTTATAGTGCGGTTTTACCCATTCATCGTCATAGTGTCGTCTGCTTCAATAGTGTTGTCTGCAATGTACTTTCAAAGTTAAATATAAGGCAATATAACTGACTTAATATTAAAACAAATGACAAACAGTTTTGATCTTGATCAGACAACACGACACGCGGCGTCTGATCATGATCCAAACTGTTTGCAAATGCGCTTTATGACTTAATTGAGAGTGAAAGGGTAAAGCATAGTGTCTACTTAAGTGGGCATTGACAATCAGTACATGCCCTGATGAGGTGCCCCGTTACATAGTGTCTCATCAGAGTATAAGGTATGTACCGTTAAAACCTAGCAAGTATATACAGTGGAGAAAACGTTATTCTTTCCCGTTTAAACGCAAACGTACGCAAACGCAAAACACTAAATCGTATAAAAATACAACTTTTTGACAATTCCGACAATTCATGTTTATCTAAGTGGCAAACAGTTTGGAGCCTGATAAGACGCCGGGTTACCCGGCGTCTGATCTGGCTCCAAACTGTTTGCACTGCAAATAATAGTTTTAGCGTAAACGCGTTTATTGGGAAAGAATAACAGATTCTCCACTGTAATGATGGTTCATTGCAAAAGGCAGTCATAAACCGGTTAAATGAAAAATGTGGTCTACAGTATATTTTGTTCTATAAAATCAAGGTTAATGTTTAACTTATAAAAATAGGTTCAAGAAACTAGAAGTAATCCACCGTCACTGTATCTGCGATTCCAATGACTATTTATATACAAACGGGTTTGAGCAAAATCAGACCAAATCTGATATTGAGTAATCTTCCATGCACTGGTTTTGGGGAATGCACTGACGATCATCTGGTTAAATTGTGGGAATAATTCGAAAGTGTACTTGTCTTTCACACTGGAGAAAACGTTATTCTCTCCCAATAAACGCGTTTACGCTAGAATTATTATTTCCATTGCAAATAGTTTGGAGCCAGATCAGACGCCGGGTAACCCGGGGTCTGATCTGGCCCCAAACTGTTTGCCACTAAGATAGATATTTTTAATAAATCAAATATGTCTTCAAGGGCAGATGACAAATCCGTGCATTGTGTATCAGCTCTGTCACGTTGACTTTAATTCGGAAATACAGTTGAGAAAACGTTATTCTTTCCAAATAAACGCGTTTACGCTAAAACTATTATTTTCCATACAAACAGTTTGGAGCAAGATCAGACGCCGGGAAACCCGGCGTCTGATCAGGCTCCAAACTGTTTGCTACCAAAATAAACATGAATTATCAGAATTGTCCAAAAGTTGCACTTTTCTACGTTTTAGTGCTTTGCGTTTGCGTACGTTTGCGTTTAAACGGGAAAGAATAACAAGTACGTATGTGTATATCTTAGGAAGTGATAAAGACGAATTTACTATGTCATAACATACTATGTTGACATTCTGCAATCAGTTTGGATCCTAAAGAGACGCCGCTGTACGCGGATTTTCATCAGGATATAAACTGTTCTTGCTAAGGTAAGACAGGAACTTTGTAGTTTTGAGCAGTAGCACACGACACATGTCTCAATCGAAAATATCAATTCAAAGAGCTAAGACTGTTTCTGTGCGCAAACAATGAATAGTCAGACAATAACGAATTATTCTTAAATCATTCTTTTATGGTGTAAATCATATATATGATAAACGAACTGATATGTTATTACATGTTCGGCTTTATTTCTATTCTGGTTTTAGAGGTTTTGGAAAACTAAATACATGTACCCTGTGGTGATGATTGCAAGGTCTGTACAATATATGTATTGCTGTGTGTGCTGATTAATTCTTTCAACACCATGGAACTGTTTTAACTATACTCTGATAAGGATTTGCACTCGTTTCTTATTAATACCACTATTTATTAAACTACCAATAATTCCAAGTAGACTGATTCATATTTTGGTAATCAAAACGACCCACAATGGGGACCCAATAACCCACAAGACATACTTAGTGTAGAAAGAGTAAGCCTTATAATCCAGTTCACGAATTAATCATTGCAGTTGCTGAAGCGTGGAAGTTGTTCGGAATGACTGTATGGGGCTATACACGAACACCGCCAGCAGTAGGATATCCCCATGTAGATGTGTATAGGTAAGATCTACAATGGAGAAAACGTTATTCTTTCCCAATAAATGCGTTTACGCCAAAACTATCATTCCCAGTGCAAAGAGTTTGGAGCCAGATCAGACGCCGGGTAACCCGGCGTCTGATCAGGTTCAAAACTGTTTGCAAGTCATATTAATACTAATAGTCAACAAGTGTCATTTTCTAGATTTTATTGCATTGCGCTTGCGTTTCGTTTGCATTTAAACGAATTTAATTCTGTAAATACATATGACATAAAAACCCTCTCTGCTTTATTGTTATCTGCTTTAATTAATTGTCAACTGCATCATTATTTCTCATATTTAATAGTATCGTAAGAGGTGTTATATGGCGCCTTTTCAGGAACAAATTGTTTGTAAAAAAAACAGCCTTAAACGATGAGTTTAGCAGTGAAAGTATTGATATAGGAACGAATGAATGGTATTTTACGGCCCATTGACAAAAGGTTATTTAGAGCCGAAGATATATGATAAAACTAAAGCAGACATTTCTTTAATGAGATCAATAGTTTGAGACAACTATATACAACAGAATATGCGATTTACTTTTGGCACGCATTCATTTTATTAAACCTTTAAAGCCTA
The DNA here is from genome assembly GCA_922989275.2 of Gari tellinella. Classification (NCBI taxonomy): domain Eukaryota; kingdom Metazoa; phylum Mollusca; class Bivalvia; order Cardiida; family Psammobiidae; genus Gari; species Gari tellinella. The sequence continues at coordinate 79,486,215 of OV277867.1, read as the reverse complement.
ACGTCTTCCAAAGGGGTTGTTTGCAAACAGTGTAGACCCTAATCAGACGCCGTCTTCTAAAGGCGTCTGATAAGGGTCTGCTCTGTTTGCTATATCATAAGAAAGTAGTTTGCTGTATTGATAAACAGTATTGTGTCTTTAGACAACCCATAAGTATCTGCAATGAAATCTTCCAAGAAGTATACATGGAAATTTCGTTGTGTTATCCAATCGTAAATTGGTAAAGTTTAAGTTGCCAAGATGAGCTAAATGCTCAATGTGTTTGCAAAAGTCCGCCTGCCTAACGAATGAATACAGTGGAGAATACGTTATTCTTTCCCGTTTAAACGCAAACGAAACGCAAACACACATCACTAAAACGTAGAGAAGTACAACTTTTGGGCAATTCTGATCATTTATATTTATCTTGGTCGCAAACAGTTTGGAGCCTAATCAGACGCCGGGTTACCCGGCGTCTGATCTGGCTCCAAACTATTTGCAATATAAATGTTACTTTTAGCGTAAACGCGTTTATTGGGAAAGAATAACGTATTCTCCACTGTACCAACCAAACCATTTTCTGTGTTCGTAAAACAAAAATGTAATTTCTCTAGTTTCAATGTCGATACATGTATAATCAGAGAAACTGTCAAAGAAGATGTATTTCGATGAACGGCAGAGTCTTTCTGTTTATAGCAGAACACCTTAAGGGTATTCGATGAGGTGAATAACCACATAGCTTTCAGTACAAAGGTACGGAAAGGCTATACACGTGGAATATTACAGACATTTGAAAGTAAACCAGGCAATTTCTGTATGAGCTTGTCGTATTTCTTCGGTTTTGCTTTAAGCAATTACTTTGTCTCACTTTGTAAAGTGGATTAGTTAATATGCGTTGTGTGTGTGATCTGTTCAATGCATCTCTCTTATTATTCTTATATGGGGAAACCATTCATTCTGGATGGTGAAATATAGCGCTGTATATTACCTTTCAAATTATTTAAAACTCGGATTTTAAGTATGAAACCAGGCTTTCGACAAAATCATGTTCGAATAATATACGTATGTGTATGTAAAATGTACTTGATAATTGATACATACATGTACAGTGGAGAAAACGTTATTCTTTCCCGTATAAACGCAAACGAAACGCAAACGCAAAGCACTTAAATGAAAAATATTACAACTTTTTGACGATTCATATTATTCATGGTTATCTTGGTGGCAAACAGTTTGGAGCCTGATCAGACGCCGGGTTACACTGCGTCTGATCTGGCTCTTAACTGTTTGTAATAGAAATAATAGTTTTAGGGTAAACGCGTTTATTGGGAAAGAATAACGTTTTCTCCACTGTACAGTCGACAGGTCGTTGTTTTTTCTTTCTCGATAAACCGGTTTAGTTTTAATCCAAGTGGCGAACAATTACTTGGCGTGTAATCTTGATCAAAACTGTTTGCTATTGGGCTCACAAAATAAATGTTTTCTCTTCGCATGATATGGTATCCATTGTATTTAAACACTAACAACTCTTTATACCGTTTAAACGCAATCGACACGCTAACGCATTGCAAGAACATTGAGAAAGGGACATTCTCTTGACAATTCTGACTATTTATTTTTATTTGGGTGATAAGCAGACTGGAGCCGGATCTGACGACGCCAGGTAACCCGGCGTCGGATCAGGCTCCAAACTGGTTGCAAAATAAATAATAGTTTTAACGTAAACGATCGAATTTGGAAACACTCATTTGTTCTCCGCTGTATGGTTTTTAATTCCCCGTTATCAAGTCTTGTGCGTTTACTGGTCAATGTTATCTATTAATTCTTATAGAATAATCAGGAAACTCAATGAAAAGCAATGCTATAAACTGCAGAATATGTGGCCTTAAAAACATTCTGATATGTTATCTGTATCCGAGTGGCAACGAGTTTAAAAGAGAACATATTATTTTTAAGACTTAAAATATACAGTTTCTTGCCTGTACAAAAAACAAAATACAAAACAATTTACCTATACATGTAGGTCAGGTAGAGTTATAGACAATAAAATAACGTATTCTAGAGAGCAAATTATATATATGATTAACAACTTCATTACCAGTGATATATTTAGCGCCTGAAGCAGGTTTACATGTATTGACAGTTTGTCTGGCTCCAAACATTGTTTTCTGAAATTAAATGTCAGAAACTTTCAAGCTTACACGTGATAGGTAAATTGCACTCAATGTTTATTATGCAAATAAAATATATTCTTTTTTACTATTGAGATAATTGAGATATGCAGTGACTGCATTTGATCTTACATGTATCACTAACTCGAATATATATGTTTGGAATTTTATATTAGATCGGCAAAATGTGTCGAGCTTGGTCAAACGTTATGTACATGTAACCATGAGTCTGACCCAGCGCTCATAAAGCGTTTAAGTTGAATCTGAGTTCGTTCTTAAATATTTGATTGGTCAGATTCGAGCCTAGGTTCAAATCTGACCAGTCAAATGCTTGAGAACGATTTTACACTGCATTCTAACGCTTAATAATCATTGACTTTGATATTTCTCTAAAAAGTGCCTTCAATGAGTCTAAACTATTCTTCTTGGTTTAACCGGTATGTTCATTATAGAACAGAAGGAGGACTTGCCGACCTTCTACAAAACTGTGACTATGTCTGCAATATATTACCCAGTACTAGGCAAACAAGAGGACTACTGTCAGGAGACGTACTTATCAACTGTAAACATAAGGTTTGTTCTTTAACTCATTCACCCCTGAAACTTTGAATGGATTCTTCCAATTTCAAAACATGTTTAGTCCATGTGTGACGTCTTAGGGTTAATTTTAACAATATATTTCAAAATGACAAACAGTGTATACACTGTTCGGAGGGTTCTTTAATGATCACTCTGACCAGGGTCTACATTGTTTGCATAGGACAAGTATAATCTCCAGGTACACTGTTTGTACATGACGAGTATACTCGGCGCTATGGTTTAATGTGTTACATGTTACAGTGGAGAATCTGTTATTCTTTCCCAATAAACGCGTTTACGCTAAAACTATTATTTGCACTGCAAACTGTTTGGAGCCAGATCAGACGCCGGGTAACCCGGCGTCTGATCAGGCTCCAAACTGTTTGCCACCAAGATAAACATGAATTATCAGAATTGCCAAAAAGTTGTACTTTTCTACGTTTTAGTGTTTTGCGTTTGCGTACGTTTGCGTTTAAACGGGAAAGAATAACAGATTCTCCACTGTACCAATTAAGTGAATTAACCCATAAATATCCCTTTTTACGCCTGATGAACTATTCGGCCACTCAAGAAGCAGTTTCAATTTATTCAGTCATGAATGTGTATCATAAGAAATATTATTTGTATTCATACATATAGTCATTTAAAGCAGGCTGAAAGTTAAGTGATAAACTGTTCCAAAACTAGAAACAGGTAATGGGGTAATGGGTTAAGCCAATGGTGTTGGATTTTTTTGTTTGGAAATTATATTACCACCAGAGTGCAACAAGTCGATTTTGCAAATGCATGTATATAGTTTTGGTCAATGTATGGACCAACGGTTAAACAGTGTTCAAATCTTATTTATGAAAAGCTTAAGAACGATATCAGACTCACCAAAAAGGCTTGTATAACTATGTGAACAGATGCCGAGTAACCAAGAATGCGATTTTGACTCAAACTATGTGGCATTCGTGTCGACACTGCCTCAGTAAAATGGTCATTTGTTTAACTCGGAGTGAGACAACAAAATTATAACAACAGACACTAGCATTGACATGTATGTCATGTATGTTGGTATAGGTTTGGATAAGCCTATTGATTGACGTAACAGTTTGTATGTAAGTTGTATGACGATGTATCTTGTGTACAAGTCAAATAAAATGATTGTTCTGTTCTGTTTTTGTCGGGATTGCGTAACGTCGTGCGACGTCGTGGCGCGACCGCCAATACGTCGCGCGTCGTTACGTCATATACATATAAACATGTTTTGAGAATCAGAGTTGTAGTTAGAGTTAACGAAGAAGATTGTGAATTAAAGAGTAAAGATTTGGAGAAGTTTCAGAGTCAGCATTCACCCGACATTTTGGTGCCGTGACGAAGTAACAATGCAGCTTTCAAAATTACACACACAACGCGAAGCGCAACAGAGAGTGATTTCGGCAACGTTTGATAAGTTAGAGAACGAAAACCTTCCGAAATCAAGTGGAACAAAACTTTTACAAATTCTTACAAACAAAATTTAATCGATAAAAACTCTTAATGAAAAGATTTCAAATCATCCGGATATAGAGGATTTAGTGACAAAACTTGTTGAAGGTGAAGAGTACGTAATCAACTTTGAGTTAAAGATCGATATCATTAGAGAGAAATGTGCAAATCAAGAGGATCAGAATTCAAACAACCAACAGGACCAAACGCCGCCAAGTTCGCACGTAAGTTTAGAAAGTTCTAGCCAGTCTTTCCACAAACTTCCTAAACTGACTTTACCACATTTCAATGGAAATGTTACTGAGTGGCAGACATTTTGGGACTGCTTTGAGTCTTCAGTGCATGTAAATCCGACCCTGTCAGAAGTACAGAAATTTACATATCTTCGATCGTTACTACACAATGAAGCAGCGTCTTGTATCACGGGCTTTCAACTGACTCATGCTAATTACGGAAAAGCCGTAAATTTACTGAGAGAACGTTTTGGCCAGCCCCACAAGATCGTCATTTCGTATATGCATTCTTTATTAGAGTTACCGCGGCCTGACAACAATATTTATGACATGCAACGTTTTCATGACAAGCTAGAAACATACGTAAGAGGTTTGTAATCACTAGGACAGTACCAGGACTCGTATGGTGACCTATTAGTGCCAATTATCCGTGAGAAGCTGCCAACTGAACTGAAACGTAGCATGGCTCGTGATCACGGAAACAAAAAGTGGACCATACAAGAATTACGCGATTCAATTGCAAACGAAGTGAACATTATGCAGGAAGGAGAAAATACTGAGACAACTGAATCGTACTTCCCAACCGCATCATTCTTCACTGGAAGTAGAGGCTCAGTACGCAAGCAATCGGAAAAGAGGAAAGAAGATAAAGTACAATCGTTTGGACAGAAAAAGACAATGTGCCCATTTTGTGGACAACAGCATTCAGCGTTAGAATGTAAGTTGGTGGAGAGTGTTGAAGAGAGACTGAAATGTGTTAAAAGTAAAATACTGTGTTTTAACTGCCTAGGTGAAGGTCATCAGATCATTAGTTGTAAATCGCGTTTCAGGTGTAGACATTGCCAACGCAAACATCATAGTGCCATTTGTCAGCAAAAAACAGCAAAATCGCTCAACCCCGCCGCAAGACCGTTTCAATCTGATACAGAAAATCTACAGAATGCCGCAGTATTTCATTCCACAACTCAGCACCGCCCCAATGTACTTCTTAAAACCGCCGTGGCAAAGGTCAGTTCGTCCATTCTTACAACAGAAGCATACGTGCTATTTGATGAGGGTGCACAGCGATCATTTATATCACAGAAACTTGCCGACGAACTCCAGCTTAAGCCGACGGGTATAGACATTGTTCACTTAGCGTCTTTTGGAGACGATTCCCAAAATGTGCAACGAATGGAAACGGCAACAGTTTACCTAATAACAGACAGAAATGAGAAAATCGCGATTGATGTGCTTATTGTTCCAACTATCGCGATGCCACTGTGCAATATTCAACAAGAAGTGACAAAACTGAAATACTTACGAGGGTTAAAATTGGCACACCCAGTGACAGACGCGGAGTGTTTTGAAAGTTCTCTTCTCATAGGTGCAGATTCATACTGGAAAGTAGTGCAAAATCGCGTTGTTAGGGGTAACGGACCGACCGCCGTGCAATCCAAAAAAGGTTATTTGCTTTCTGGTCCGCTGCCACTGCCAGTACCGAGAGATACTCGTTCAGTAGCTCAACACATGCTGAATGTCATTACATCACCACCAGACCCCATGGATTTAGAGCGCTTCTGGAAATTGGAATCTCTTGGCATTACTCAAGAAGAAGAAACAGATAGTGCAAGTGATTTAAATTCTTACATGGAAAAGTGCATTTCATATAGTGAGGGTAAATACACTGCAAAACTGCCATGGAAAGAAGATCATCCACCACTGCCAACGAATTATGCAGACCTTTTAACGCGTGGACTTTCCGCAGCTCAGTTCACAAACAACTACCTGTGGCTAAAAGGGCCAGACTGGATAACAAAAGCAGAGAAATGGCCGATTTGGGACTCCGTACCTAATGTCGTCTGTACAACGTGTACAGAAGATTGTCAAGAACACGTCATCGAGACGACGTCAATGACGTCATTTTCCACAAGTGTTAATGGAATTCACAACGTCGTTAAGGTGGAAAGGTACAGTAAGCTTGGAAAGCTGTTACGCATCACTGCGTATGTGTTACGATTTGTACGCAACTGCAGATCAGACAAATCATTCAAAAGACTCAAATCATTAACTGTAGCAGAACTCAATGAAGCAGAACATTTATGGATCAAAAGCTCCCAGATAACATGTTACAGTGTTGAAATTGACAATTTGAAATCTAGTGTGAATCGTTTACCTTTGGTGAAACAGTTGAGACTATTTATAGACGATGACGGAAACATCCGATGTGATGGACGTATCCACAATGCTCCCGTTTCGGAGGACACCAAGTTCCCGTATCTTCTTCCACAGAAACACCCCTATACGCGCCTGGTTGTGCAGGACGCACACGAGAGATTACTTCATTCTGGGGCAAGTGCAACCATTACTTACATAAGACAGAAATATTGGATTCCAGCTATACGGCGATATGTACAGACCGTATTACGGAAATGTGTTGTATGCAGAAAAGTGAACTGTAAACCATACTCAGCGCCAGATCCGCCACCTTTACCAAAGAATGGCGAGGAAATGAAAGCATACATATGCCTGTTTACATGTGCCAACACACGAGCTGTTCATTTGGAACTGGTACCAGATCTATCTACAGAGACTTTCCTTCAAGCATTTCGACGTTTCTGTAGCCGCAAGTCATTACCACGCCTGATGATTTCAGACAATGCGACTACATATATGAGTGCTGCAAACCAATTACATAACCTCTTTCGGTCTAAGACAGTCCAAGAGGAATTGACCAATAAAGGGACAGAATGGCGATTCATAGTGAAACGTGCTCCCTGGTATGGGGGTTGGTGGGAGCGCCTCGTTGGCTTGACAAAGACAGCAGTGAAGAAAGTGCTGGGTCGCTCATTCGTAGATTTCCAGACCCTAGCAACCGTTGTCACGGAGATAGAAGCCGTTATCAACGATCGACCTCTAACGTACGTTTCATCCGGAGCCCCTGACACCATCTCACCTCCTGTACGGCAGACGAATCACAAAGTTGCCGTACTCAGAAGACCTGGAAATTCAAAAGCAGGACGGGTACACCATGGACAACTTATCCAGACGAGCGAAACTTCTCCGAAAACTAATCGACAACTTCCGAGATCGCTGGAAACTAGACTATTTAACCGCTTTACGAGAGCACCATCGTTCTACTGGGCACAATCAACAGACAATACAGACCGGAGACGTTGTTCAGGTTCACGATGAAATCCCTCGGTCAAGGTGGAAACTGGCAGTAATCGAAGAACTCATCCAAGGGAATGACAGACGTGTGCGTGCCGCGAAAATCCGAACTGATTCTGGTGTAACTAACAGGCCAATAGCGAAACTCTACCCACTTGAAGTTATAGAATAGAAATAAACAACTAGAAAACTAGTAAGTGATTACAGGTGTTAATTAAAATACAGTGACAGGAAAGTTAATTTTTTATCAGAGACTTTATCAGATCTACGTTGTTCCAAGAGACTGTGACAGTGATATTGATATTCAGCAAAGTAGATACCATTGTGATAAAGTTAAAAAACAAGTAAGAAAGTAATAATTTGAATAAAGGAAGGGCTTCATAAAATTTTCTAATTACTTTGTGCAGTAAATTTTGCAAACATTTTGTGGCCCCGAGTATGTCGGGATTGCGTAACGTCGTGCGACGTCGTGGCGCGACCGCCAATACGTCGCGCGTCGTTACGTCATATACATATAAACATGTTTTGAGAATCAGAGTTGTAGTTAGAGTTAACGAAGAAGATTGTGAATTAAAGAGTAAAGATTTGGAGAAGTTTCAGAGTCAGCATTCACCCGACAGTTTTGTTCTTAACCCTTTACGCCAAATATTGTTTCTTATTTTGAAGACCGGTTACAACTTAAATTAGTTTGGAAAAAAGGAAAGTAAGTATTTTAAGACTTTTTTGGGTTCCAATATGATCCAAACCAACCGTTTTATTTAGGTTTGTCAATTGCATAATGTGGCTTAAGAGCCTTACTAGTGACACCCAGATGGAAACAAGACAAACATAATTTTTGCCTAGAAAAATTGAATTTAGTTCTTTTAAATTTTCTAACAAATCTGCCTCAATAGAGATTTAGTTGTTACAAAATGTCCTGTTGTTTTGTACGAGGTTGCCTATTCGTAGTTTCTGTCCATTTTCTAGTTCCAGAAACAGGTCTTAAATTTTCGACTTGTGTCACATTGACATTTAAGACATATATCACTTGACAGACAGTATATCTCAAACCTACGTTTCCTGAAATGTCAGGACATTTCTCGATACATATATCTATAAACAACAAAGACAGAACATACGGAAACAAAATTGACACCTCAGTTTAACCTCCAGCATACTATAACACCTGGAAAAAGTCTGAACGTCAATATTTTAACCACTTCACTGCCATGACGTCATCAATTAAAACAATTCTCGCTTGCTCTTGTTTCTCAAATTTCACTGTTGGGTATTTTGATACCAGAGAAATTGAAATCAGTGGTAAACAGTTTGGATCCTGATCAGACGCCGCGTTCAGCGGCGTCTGATCACGATTGAAACTTTTGGAAATTACTCTTGCACTCGGGGTAAGGCAGTGAAGCGGTTAACCATAACATCAGAGAAGCTGGTTCCCACGTTTTTAATTGATTCCACCACTGACAAAAACGATGCATAAACTATATTGTCATGAATATAAACCTTGATAAATATATCCTATATCCTGGCAGATGGTAGCTTAAAGAAGGTTGAGAATAAAGTAAAATGCACCGTTAGGCCAATACTGCTTTTCATTTACTCTGATGTAAGCGTAAACTCCTTGTTAAACTAGAAACAGGCTACTTGACAACTTGGTATGAACAGTCTTAGCTGAAAGGAGGAGCGAAGAATGACAAGAAGCTCCTTTTTTAAAACTATCTTTATCAGACAGCTACATACGAGTACGTTTTATTTTCTACGTGAACAGTGACGTAGGTTGGTAGTAGGTGTACAATTAATACCGTTGTTTTGCCAGGCAGTAATCTAATGGCCACTCAAATCAAAATAAACCGTCAAAATGTCCAAAGGTTGTACAGCGTTCCCTCTCTACAACGGCCCTCCCAACAACGACTCCCTCCTTACAACGACTATTGACTCAGTTCGCTTAGCCGGACAATTATGTTTAACGCTTTTACTACTGCAATGTCGTCTGCTTAAAATTGTCGTCTGCTGTTTTACTTAAAATTACATATAAGTGCATATTTTGATAGAATAAATATAACTTTGAGTGACAAACAGCTTGAATCCAGATCAGACGCCGCGTTACGCGGCGTCTGATCTGGATTCAAGCTGTTTGCAAATGCTAGCCAAGTATTGATTTCCCCTCTCTATAACGACTCCTTCCGAACAACACACACAATATGTGTCTCCCACTGGATGTCGTTGTAGAGAGGGAGCACTGTAAGTTGCTGTTTTGTTGCACTTCGTTCACGATTTAGCGGGAAATGACAGCTTCTTTTTCACTGAAAATTGCTGTAACGTTCATTGCAATTTTATGAAAACTAGATCCTTAATACTGTTATTAGTAAACACTGTTCGTTATTTTATACAATGTAAGTCCGTCGTATAAGCAAAACCCTATCGCTACCTACAGTCTAACTCCTTTCACTGCCAAATGTCTCGTTTACCCCTTCAGCGTTTCATTGTCGTTTTAATGTCGTTTCAAAGTAAAACAAAAGTACGACAGTATCACTGAAGAAATATTCAAATGAGTGTCAAACATTTTGGGTCCTGATCAGACGTCGCGTTACGCGGCGTTTGATCAGAATCCAAACTGTTTGCAAACGCTTTTGTTAAATTCCGATGCATTTTAGTTATATGAAGACATACACAAGCTATGATTTGCTGATTTCAGAAGTCAGTCTTCAATAATGTTGGTAGAGGAGACGTTGTTGATGACGAGAGTCTGGTAAATGCCTTACGGTAACGACAATTACTTTTCTCATACTGCAGTGGAGAAGACACACTTTGCAGACAACAATTACATACTTAACTTAAAATTAACAAATTAGTAACACAATGTGGAAAACCTTGTTCTTTTCCGTTTAAATGCAACGAAAAGCAAATACAATACATTTAAACGGCAGATTGACGACATTTTGCTAGTGTTTAAGACTAACTTTGTGATCTGGCTCTAAACTGTTTGCAATGAAACTAATAGTTTTAGCGTAAACGCGTTTATAAGGAACGAAAAACGTCTTCTCCACTGTATCTTACTGTCATATTCAACAATGTTTAGATAATTTCCTTTAAGAAACTACCTTAGGGCGCTTAACATGATGACTAAGAAATGACGCCTGATGACTTAGAGTCTTATAGGGACCCAACCTGTTTGAAACGGAAATTACCACTTCATCCATATGATCCTTTCCCCCTAGACTCGTTCATCTTTACCGGTAAACCTAAATGCCAATCGGAGACCGATTAGAATCCGGTTAACCCGACGTCTGATCAGGCCCCAAACTGTTTGCCACCCAGATAAAAATCAATCTTAAGAATTTTTGAAATGCTATCATTTTGTACGTATTCGTTGTGTGTTCGTTTACATTCGTTTAGTCTAACCCATTACCCCATAGCTTGTTTCTAGTTTTGAAGACTAGTGACCACTTAAAGCAGGTTGAAAATAAAGCAGAATGCGCCTTAAGGCGCATTCTGCTTTACTTTTAACCTGCTTTAAACTATTATCTGCTAGAATATAGAAAATATTTCTTATGATTTTTATTTGTTACAGTATAAATTGGAACTATTTTCTTCCGTAGAGGAATAAATTAAAGGCGTAAAAAGGCGTATTTATGGGGAAATGGGTTATACAGGGACACATAGCGTCACAGTGTCTGTTGCAGGAGTGGATGGCTCAGCGGGGCAATTTTAGATGTCGTTGAGAAGGAACCATTATCCAAATCAAGTGCTCTATGGGAACGACCTGGTGTAACCATTACTCCTCACATATCTGGCTGGTCTTTGACAGGCGAGGTTAGTTATCAACCATATCCCCATTGAATTCCATTTGGTTGTACAGTTGTGAAGACATTAATCTTTCCCAATAAATGCGTTGACACGAAGACTATTATTTCTATCGCAAACAGTTTGGCGCCTAATCAGACGCCGGGTAACCCGGCGTCTGATTAGGCTCCAAACTGTTTACGGCTGATATTAAGATATATGATAAGAAATATCAAAAAGTAATTGTCTACATTTTGTTGCAATGCGTTTGCGTTTCGTTTGCTTTGAAATGGGAAAGAATAACGCCTTATCCGTTGTATTATCCTATCCCAGATAAAAATGTTTAAGCTTGTTCCGACTCTAATCTGATAAATACAAATAACCAGTTGCAGGTGATCGGCTGTTTCCGCTAAATACGTTTCGTCCTGAATACAACACCTTGTAGAACACCGGCAACATTTTATTAAATGCTTGAAATATACATCGCCAACAATTTAATTACATGTTTCAAGCATTTCATAAGCACAAGCAATTGATATTCGAAGCAGGACAAATAATGTTCATTATTGCCAAGTGGAACCAATTAATTACATTATGTGATTAAACCATTCATTTATGAACTTCTAAGGCTTGTCAAGTTTTTAAGTACATGTATGCCAAATGAGTACAGAAATGCAATAACGGAAGATGATTTACAACGCAGAACACAATGTGGCATCTTAACTCTTTCCTCCCTAAAACTTTAAATGGACAATTCCAGTTTCCATTTTAATCTAGTCCATTTCTGACTTTTAAGGGTTGTTTTTTTCAATGTTTGGCATTATGACAAACAGTGAAGACCCTGATCAGAGGGCTCCTTTCGGAGCCCTCTGTTCTGGGTCTTCACTGTTTGCATAGGACAAGTTTTCTTTTCACATGCACACTGTTTGAAAAGGACGCCTATATGCGGGACTAGGGTCCAAAAGGTTAGGGCGAGTAAAACAAAGAGAGGCATTGTAGTTCCGAAAGGAATTGTTTGTTCACTGGTGTCCGGCATTAAGAGTTAGAGGGCACCTGTGTAAAGGACTGATTATCATCTGCTATTCCAATGGACTGTTTAGCTCACATTTTACGCCACATGTTATCCCTTAAGGTCACAGACAGTAATGATTTAGACGAAGCAACGTATTCTTTGTTACCTCGGAATCGTATAATGTCAACCGCCTACTGTAGGCATTAATGTCTGCAAAACTTGATTTCGAATAGTTCGTGCAGATAATTAACTGCATTTAAACCCTTCTGATTGGCTCCTTTATATTCTGCTTTATTCCTTTTATACCCATTGTCCTCGCTACAAACGTCTGCACTTTTGTGTTTTTAATATACAGTAAAACTTCGCTATTACGACCACTAAAACTAAGGCTAATTGAGTGTATAATAGACAGGTGACAGCTTAAAGCAAGGTTACAGTGAAACAGAAAGCTCCTATAGGAGCTTTCTGTTTCACTGTCACCTTGCTTTAAGCGGTCACCTATCGTAAACACCCTAATAATTAACATAATTTAGTGGTCGTAATAGCGAGGTTTTACTGTAATTATTAACATTGTTCAACCCTTGCATGATCACATTTATCGTGAGGTGTTTACCCTTTCACCACATTATTGTCGTCTGCTTGAATATTGTTGTCTACAATAACGTTTCAAAGTAAGATTTAGGGAAGAATAACTGACGTTATTTCAAAACGAGTGCCAAACAGTTTTGATCCTAATCAGACGCCGCGTCATGGTTGATACTGAATACATCTCAAGTCCACAGGCGTCTAGTCTGGAATCCAACTGTTTGCACTGCACATGTAGAAGCCTATGGCAAAGGACGGATTCGGACATTGTAGTCTAAGAAACTAATTACCCATTCACCGTTTCGTTGTTGTCTGCTTCAATATTATTGTCTGCAATATCGTTTCAGAGTTCAATTTAAGGTAGAATGAGTGAGTTTATTCCTTAAAATTATGTCAAACAGTTTGGAATCAGATCAGATACAGTTTTACGCGGCGTATGATCAAGAACGAAACTGTTTGTAAACGCGCTTTTGGCGTCATTGAGAGTGAAGGGGTTAATGACTTAAAGGATGTCTCATTTAGTAAATGTTATGATGTCGTATGAAAGCGATTGTTCCATTTCCTTTGACACATCCTTTATATCTTAGTCCAATGGATAAGTGCCCAAAAGTGGAACAATCGTGCATTTTATGATAAAAGCATGAAACTTGGTACACTGGTACTAGACATTATGAGAAACATTTTAAAGATTGGAGGCATTCTGGATCTGTACTGTGTCGACCATAGCGGCCATTTTAAAAATGGCCGCCAATTAGAACAGTTTTCTGCAGTCTAGTGGCAATGTGTCTTGGTTTATCATATTTCAACAGGGCTAAATCACTAAATGAAGCTGCAAGTATCATGACTTATTGCAGAAAGGCAATATAAGAATAGTTTTGATTTATATAAGGGTCACTTAAGGTAATTTAAATCCTCAATACACTCCCCCCCCTCCAAAAAAAAATCTAAAAAATCAAAATAAATTCAAAACACAGAATGTGAAGTACAGTGGAGAACCCATTATTCTTTCCAAATAAAGGTGTTTATGCTTAAACATTATGTCTATTGCAAACAGTTTGGATCCAGATCAGATGGGTTTCCTGGTGACTGATCTGGCTCTCAAATGTTTGCCGCTCAAATATAAATAAATCGTCAGAATTTTAATAAAGTTGACATTTTCTACATTTCATTGCACTATTGAATTTGCATTTTAACTTCCTTTAAATGAAAAGAATATCCTCTTCTACACTGTATGACAATTTTAAAAGCTTAATGACCTTCATACTATCAGGTGCATTTGGGGGATTTATTGTCTTCATTTGTGAGACATCCAATTTGGTGGCACAGTGGAGATGCGCTCACAACCACCGCATTTGCTAAGTCATGTACAGGGAATGCTTTCTTTCGCATATCTGCATCTTCTTCTGCAGCATATATTATAACAGGGCAGTATGCTGAACCAGCAGGTGGCAGATTCACCTAAATTACTTCCAAATCGACCGAATCATTATTTAATGTTCAACCAAATTCTGCTGGATCTTGAAGTTGTGGTGCTTTCAGCAAGCTCTGATCCCATACGAGACCAGGCTGGTACCCTACACTTATGAGATGATGATAGAGAGCATCCAGTGTGAGCGGTATATGTTCAGTACTCGTGCTTTTTGGGCGAACACCAGCTGTTTGGCCATGTAAACATTGTTTCAGAGCTTTGATACATCAATACGACGTACCTTTTGTGACACACAATCTGATCAAGCTGTTTGTTTTCATATACCACCAAAACATGATGTAAGTGTCACTGTCACATACTGTTAGAGCATGAACAGTAAGAAGCGAGCTTGTCACGTCCTGAAGTCTGTGCCATTTACTTAATGTCAAAGTAGTAGAACCATGTCTCCATTTCAAAGGTAACACACAGCTGCTTACCTCCGATCTTGTGAGCAAGACTGCTAGCACAACTTTTTCTGTGTCAACAGTTCTGAGTAAGATATTTTGCAACCTTGTTTGGTCCAATCTGCGGCATGAAGCAACATCCTTGTATCCGTTTCCTTTGGGTAGAAGGATATAACGATTCAGCGTCAAGTGTCTCTCAATAACGCAGCTTTCCCATGAGTAATGACAACTATGCATGGAAATTGTTCTTCTATCACTTGTTCACTGAGGAGATTAAATAGTTATGTTTTATTACCGTCTTCCTGCAGGAATTGATGTCAGTTTCCGGGCAACCTTTTGTTTCCCTTGCTCCTAATGTGTGCGCCCTTTCCCCTCTTTTTACGCGTGTGTTGCTTTGGCAATTTCCGCACCATCAATGGTGACCAAGTCCATTCCAGATCCTATGCTATCAGATCCTATGCTATCAGCATCATCATTTCTGGTACCAGTGTTCTAGGCAGTCTGATTTTTTGCTAATCTCATTTCACTAAATACACTACAATAACGTATGTATATGGACTTCAGCAGCTCCTGGTTGCATGCTTTTCCCCACACTACAGTATCTACTCCTTCGACACTATCTTGAAATAAATTACCCTAAGCCTAATTCGAATCCACATCTAGGAGGTGAGAAGCTAATGTGCAAGTAACCTCGACCAAGTGCCCACCATGATCTCTTAAGGTAAAGGATACCAAAGAAGCTTAGGGTAACACTCATAACTCACAGTCCCAAGGGAAAAAACAGGAAGTTGGCAATGTCATAAACATGAATCTTTGTGTAAACCTAAGGTTAGGTGCCCAGTAAGGGTAAGTATTCACTTATGGACATTATAGCAGCATGCTATTGATAAGACCTGCCTGGTTTATCCTCGTTGTGACATAAATGTGGTGTAGATGATGATTCCATCTTGACTAATCCAGTAATAAATTCAGTTATTTCATGACTGTAAACTTTCCCTTACAAAAAGCTGAAAATTCCTTCCGGATGTTTGTCTGGAAGTGCCATCATGTACCGCTGATGTATGGATACTGCTTTGGCAAACTAGTAGATGAAGTGACCCAAAGCGTGAACAAAGCGTTGTTTAAAACAGTGCCTCAACTTACACTAGAAAGATGTCTTCATGGATAGCTCTGGTCTAGGTCAGCACAATTAACTTTGTCTCTAACAGGTGTGAGAAAATTAGGTGTTACTTGCCACTGGAGGTTGCTCTACTAGACTACTATTCCATACTCGCATGTCATAAATGAATCATGTGTAAATGGAACAATAAACTCAATTGTCCTTACTTTTCCATTATAAATGACTGAATCATCAAGGCCGTTTTGTGTCACTATAGTAAACTATTACTGAGCAAAAATAGAAACGTCCCACCCTATTACAGGGACTTTTTCTTGAAAGTTATAAGATTGATGGTATTAAAACCTATACAGAAAATAAAGTTCATTCATTTTTAAATCCATATCAGTTGACCTCATATTGCTGAGGAAAAAACTTTTCGAGTGATGTAATGAAGAAGTTGGTGGGGGTCAAAATAAAAAATCTGAATAAATGATTGTTTTTTAAAAATGTTTAGTTGATTTCTGAATACTCATAAAAAGTCCAAAGTTTTATTCAGTAAGATTAATATCGTGTACGGCCACCGTTTGCACCAATATACGCTCCATTTTTACGGCGTAACGTTACGTTTAATGAGAACGTCAGACATTCACTCTTGCTGTGAGGTCTGTGTCAAATATTGAATGCTGAATCTTAAATGTAATCAATTTGCGTAGTCTACCATCTGAATTGCTAAGTGTGAATCAAGATTCGTCAGTAAAAAGAACTTGGTACGAGCCGGTTTGCTTCAAATTCAAATGACGTCGTGACGACAGATAATATAGCCCCACGGTGACGTGTCGTTCAAATTTGACCGAATTATTGGCGTCATGCTCTGATTGGTTTAGCGTTGGATTACAAAGGTTTGTGATGACTCATCGTGTTCACCAGCCGTTCCGGTGGCTGGAAAATGACGTAGACGTTAGTGCGTTAACGTACCGTAGTGATCAGTTCTGACGGAGGAAAAACGGGGTGACCAAGGCAAAAACGATTGTGAACAGTCCCAGGCTGATGGTACCGGGTCGCAAGCTTCTGTTTGGTTTCTCTATAGCAGCCGAACCAGCGTGCGACGTCAATGCCCGTCATTGCCTGCTTTCTTTCAACTTCAGACGAGCGTGGCATGATGCAATAATTGAATTCATATGAGTTTTTTTAATTTTTTTATTACCATGTGTCGTGTGTATTGTACGACGGTGACAGAATTACTTTATTGAAACGCGTGTACCGTGCACGTGCAAAACGTGAAAATCATGATTCCGTTACGTTAGCGGTTTTTATCTGTGTTATTTTGTGAAAACTTTACACATGTGTAACTCCAACTAACCAGTATCCCATAAGTACATTCACTTGATGTATAACTTAAATAACGTCAGAGATATGTCCGTTTAAAATGTGGGACGTTTCTATTTTTGCTGAGTATATATGACAACCAACTATTATTTTCAGGAGCACTGTTTCTCAAGAATATGTAGAATCTGTATGACCCTGAGCATTATGGGCAATCCTTTCTTACAAAACAGTGGTGATCTTTTGGTGCTCGATACATGAATGGCGTTAGATGCAGCGGTAGTAAATTCACAGGATGAAACAGCTAGGTGAAAATCTATGCAACACATTCTTTAAGAATCGTCTGGTGGATCGCACTGCTGTAGTTGATGACCGGATACCAAAGAACAATTTTCCCTTGTTCAGATCTCGACCAGAGAAGGAAAAACTACGCAGCAAGGAGCAGCTGAAGTCCATATATGTTATTGTAGTTTATTTTCAATACAATATAATTGTACATGTATTACTAGTCGAATATACAGCACTGACTCTTTGTTTTACAAGATGTCACCAACATGAAACCCCATGCTTTCCACCGTCACTCTCAGACTGCGGTGAAATGAGGTTGTGTAAAACGACAGACATTCTCCAAGGCCTAGAGCCATGGTACAAGAAAGTGATGCTGCTGATAGCATAGCATCTGGATAGGACATGGTCACCATTGATGGTGCGGAAATTGCCAACGCAATCAAGCCTTATACATCCATTCAATGAGTATGCTCTTGAATTCATGAACAACATACGGAGACAATTGTCAGATTCTGTTTCCCGTGGTGATGTAGTTTTTGATGTTAACAAATCTGAGTCTTAAAGCGAACAAACTTAAAAAAGGGAATTGGTGCACTAATTAGGATCGAGAAAAACAAAAGGTTGCCCGGAAACTGACATCAATTTCTGCAGGAAGACGGTAATAAAACATATCTATTTAATCCCCTCAGTGAACAAGTGATAGAAGAACAATTTCCATGCATAGTTGTCATTCCTCATGGGGAAGCTGCGTTGTTGAGAGACACTTGACGCTGAATCGTTATTTCCTTCTACACACAAGGAAACGGATACAACGATGTTGCTTCATGCCACAGATCGCTCCGAACAAAGTTGCCAAAATATCTTACTTAGAACTGTTGACACAGAAAAAGTTGTGCTAGCAGTCTTGCTCACATGATCGGGTTTAAGCAGCTGTGTGTTACCTTTGGAGCTGCATGTGGTACATACCTTATATTTGGAATGTTTACTCAACTCAAGAAGTCCTTGAGCTCAGTACATCTTGGGTCATGTCGAACAAATGTCTAGAGTTAGGTCATGTCAAAGGTCAATGTCGTTTAGAGTTCGAATAATTTGGTTGAACATTAAATAATGATTCGGTCGATTTGGAAGTAATTTAGGTGAATCTGCCACCTGCTGGTTTAGCATACTGCCCTGTTATCATATATGCTGCAGAAGAAGATACAAATATGCGAAAGAAAACATTCCCTGTACATGACTTAGCAAATGCGGTGGTTGTGAGGCATCTCCACTGTGCCACCAAATTGGGTGTCTCACAAATGAAGACAATAAATCCCCCAAATGCACCTGATAGTATGAAGGTCATTAAGCTTTTAAAATTGTCATACAGTGTAGAAGAGGATATTCTTTTCATTTAAAGGAAGTTAAATGCAAATTCAATAGTGCAATGAAATGTAGAAAATGTCAACTTTATTAAAATTCTGACGATTTATTTATATTTGAGCGGCAAACAGTTGAGAGCCAGATCAGTCACCAGGTAACCCGTCTGATCTAGATACAAACTGTTTGCAATAGACCTAATGTTTAAGCATAAACACCTTTATTGGAAACAATAATGGGTTCTCCACTGTACTTTAAATTCTGTGTTTTGAATTTATTATTATTATTTTTTCTTTTTTTTGGAGCGGGGGGAGTGTATTGAGGATTTAAATTACCTTAAGTGACCCTTATATAAATCAAAACTATTCTTATATTGCCTTTCTGCAATAAGTCATCATACTTGCAGCTTCATTTAGTGATTTAGCCCTGTTGAAATATGATAAACCAAGACACATTGCCACTAGACTGCAGAAAACTGTTCTAATTGGCGGCCATTTTTAAAATGGCCGCTATGGTCGACACACGACAGATCCAGAATGCCTCCAATCTTTAAAATGTTTCTCATAATGTCTAGTACCAGTGTACCAAGTTTCATGCTTTTATCATAAAATGCACGATACTTTCACATATCTGCTGGACTATCTTGTCTACTAACACAAAAGGTGCATTGACCGCCCTTTAAGCATTATACGTTGCAGGTTCATGCCTTGAAAAACAATAAAACAGAACTGTGTTCGTTAACCTTTCCATCGCCGTAAGAAAAATAAGCGACTAAAGACGACTTTGTCTGGCCCTTTTCTGGCCATTTTTGGAACGACTGCAATGTCTGATTTGTGAAATTTTCGGCGCGAAAACTCATGTTTTGGGAAGAAATTTTAATATTGATTTCACTTACATTGAAACAAAATAGCTGTAAACATGACATGCAGTAGTTCTTTCTACTTATTTTTATTAGTGTTTTTTAATTCGAGTTATCAGTAACAACCTGTATCAAACAAGATTTTTTGTTTGTTTTTTAATTGGGATATCTTTTTGAAATTGGGAATATTTTTTACCCTTTCCAATTTGGAATGGGTCCGTTTACCGGACCCGTGAATGCACCAGAGCAGGCCTGATTTGTAAACAACTTGAATCCGTATCAGACTCTGCGTCATGTGGCATCATATCAGGATCCAAATTGTTTGAAACTTGTTTCAATACTTCCTTGTTCAAATCGCTTTTACAGTGCTCCCTCTCTACAACGACACCCAATGGGAGACAACATATGTGTGCGTTGTTCGGAGGGAGTCGTTATAGGGAGGGAAATTGGCTTACATTTGCAAACAGCTTGAATCAAGATCAGACGCCGCGTCACGGGACTTCTGATCTGGATTCAAGCTGTTTGCCACTCGTCATTGTGGTTTTTTTTCTGTCAAAATGTCTAATATGTAAATTTGAGAAACCCAGCATATGACAATTTTAAGGAGACCATAGCGCAGCCGTGAACAGGTTGGACATAATTATATTGTTTTGGGAACAGCGACAAGGATCGTTGTAAGGAGGGCACGGTGTAAGGAGGGCCGTTGTAGAGAGGGATTACTGTAATTTACTTTGATATAACGGTTTAGGAAATACAGTAAAACCTTTCCATTAAGACAAATAAAGAATAAGACTAATTAATGTATAAAAGTCAATGTTTTCACCTTGAAATAAACTTATATTTTCTAATGTAAAGTGCAGTTTATATATTAATATCAATTTAATTCCCTATCTGGAAATTTGAAAAAAAAGGTATTGTTAAACTTATCAATTTCATATGTTTTTCTTGCAGTATTGCGAGAAAATGGTGGACCATTTTATAGTTAACTACAACCGTTATATCAAGGGCGAATCCCTTCAGGGCGAAGTGGATTGGATACATGGTTACTGAGAGCTAGACTTTACGACATGTAATTAGACGCATTTGGCATGTGAATCAGACAATTACTGCTAATATCAGGATGGTTCACTGACGGAAAGCTCTTGCAGGGCTTTTCTACTTTACTTGAAAGATGGAAGCGAGATTTGCCTATTCGGTACTATTGTGAGGATTAAATAGTAGCATGTTAAATTACCATTGTTTGCTGTTTAGGTTAGCAGTTTGTGCCCCGTTTGCAGCGATTGTGTCCCCATTGCAAACAGTATGTACCCAGATCAGACGCTGGGTAACCCGGCGTCTGATCAGGCTCCAAACTGTTTGCCACTAAAAATCAAAACTGGTAGTCGGAATTGTCAAAATGTTGTCATTTTCTATATTTCATTGCAATGCGTTAGTGTTTGAATGGAAGAATAGTGTTTTCTCCACTGAATGTCAGACTAGTAGCCATCTCGAAATCGATGTTCATTGACGGCCATCGATTTCCTTACTGAAAACACTACAGGTGCAAGGTATTAAAATAAGGCTGAGGTCCATACAACGGGACTACACGTACATGTAGAAATAGCAAGGGGTTCATTGTTTGAGACAAACCCGGAACCTAAAATCAACACACAATGGAGACAACGTTATCATTTCCCGTTTAACCTAAACGAAACATTTTTATAAGTGTTGTAATATTTATTTTAATCTATGTTGCAAACAGTTTGGACCATAATCTGGCTCCAAACTGATAGCAATTGGAAAATGATTTTAGCGGAAAAAATAACGTCTTCTCTTCTGTAACATTTGAGGAAGCAATGCGTGCAGTTCCAAAGTCAAAACCCGCATTTGCAATGGGCAACAATTGAAAACCGTACGATGCTCTGAAAAACATAGCCACTATGCAGCGGAGAAATTGTCATTATTTTCCGTTACATGTAAACGAAACTAAAGACGAACCTCATACAACAGAGTGCAAAAATTGTGTCATTATAAGAATGCATATTGTAACGAAAAGTTTACTATTAAATTAAATAGATAATGCTGTATATTATATTGGCTAACCCTCGGTGTGGGTGTTACAGTAGAGAAAGCGTTATTATTTCCCAATAAACGCGTTCACGCTAAAACTTTTAGTTACTATGCAAACAGTTTAGAGCCAGATCAGACATCGGGTAACCCGGCGTCTGATCAGGCTTCAAACTGTTTGCCATTCAAATTAAAATGAACATTTAGCATTGTACAAAACTGTCAATTTCTCCATTTTAATGCGATACGTTTGCGTTTCGTTTGGGTTAAAACGGGAAAGAATAACGTGTTCTTCACTGTACGTATCACTGGTTATACTATAAATGTTGTTGTTAATAAGACTATAATGAATTTAAATATGACATACGAACAATGTTGAAAGCATCTGTGTAATAGCGCATCCAGCTTAACAAATAAATACACGTTGATATTGACTTTGTTAGAAAATTATATAAATTGACAATATTATATAAATAAACTGTGGACTAGATGCTGCATGGTGACTTATTTTATTTACAGAAATAACGTTTTTTCGTTACGTTACTCTATTTAACAGTTTTTACAACATGTAAATATTAGAAGGAGGATCTTAACGAGCAGCTCTAGATCTACTGTCTTCATACAACATGTCCCAAGGTTATAAAAACTTTTGCTTAACCCATTATCCAATAAATACGCCTTTTAACACCTTTAATTTATTTCTCCTCTGAACAAAGCAGTTCTAATTCATACAGTTATGAATATATATCATTAGAACTAATTTCGATTTTCTAGAATATGGTAGCTTAAAGCAGGTTTAAAGTAAAGCAGAATATGCCTTAAGGCACATTCTGCTTTACTTTTAACCTGCTTTAAGTTACCACCTATATTCAATACTAGAAAAGGCTATGGGGTAATGGGTTAAATCTGACCAATCAAATGCTTCAGAGCGACCACAACACTCTCCTCAAACGCACCTTGTCCCAATTACTTGAAAAAAATAGCAATAACATAGTGAAACATCAATCTATCGTCTAGGTACAAATTCGGCCGAAATTTTCGGGTGTATGACATTCATGATCCAGTTTGAAAATTTGTATATTCTATGTGGCAGTTACATGTATGTTGAAATAAACGCTTACGAGACCTCCTGACCACAGGTAGATTTATATTTACGTCAAAAGTATATACAGTCGAACTTCGATATCTCGAACTCGCTAAATTCGAACTATTCGATTTATCGACACATGAATTGCATTATTTCATGCTCGATTAAGTCAAACATACCCGTATTTCCAAGTTAAAACGTGGCTTAGCCACGTTTTAACTTGGAAATACTGATATGTTCGACTTAACCGAGTTCGAGGTGTCAAACTTCGACTGTATAATATCAGTTGTAAATATTTGTTTAATGAAAAAACAATCGTTGTTGGGGAATAAAATCTATCCGATATCGTTATAAACATTACTATTAATTTACGGAGCTGAGTTTTGGTAGGGTTCTTGAAATACATTTTCAACTCAATTATGTCATCAAGCTTTACACGCGGAACGATAGAACCGCACATAATGGACAGCTTGTACACTTAAGGATCTAAGTCGTCACTTACCAATCTTAGCTAAATCTCGAATGAGGCAATATCTCAGGGTTGGAGAGAAAATATGAGCTCAAGGGTTGTTTATGTTTTGGCTGTAAAGCAATTACAGAATACAACTTGGGCAGATGGTGTTACAAATGAAAGTATTTTATTTCCTCCAATAAAGGCGTTTAAAAATGCTAATGAGCTTATGTGCATAGTAAACAGTTTTGGACTTGATCAGCCACCTGAGTTACTGGTAACCCGGTGTCTGATCAGGATTCAAACTGCTTGACACTCAGGTGAAACTAAATTGTCAAAACTCGAGCGTATGTCATCTTTTTTTGCATTGCGTTTGCGTTGCCTTTAACCGGAAACTATTTCTTTCCACCACTTTAAGGAATGCGAAAGGTTGAAAGCTCTTTCGTTTATTACTATGCCTGAGGATATCTCCAACAAGATTTAAAGAGTTAAAACAATTACAGAAATGGCTTAAACGACAAAAAAATCTATTTACCAGTTTGCTTGAGAAGATGGACATTTTTTACAGGTATTTTCAAATTACAGTTGAAAATTGATATATCAGACCAGCTACATGTAAGTCCAACTTTACCAATTTTTCTACAATTATATTTAGTTAATTTGAGATTTCGTCCCTTTCACTCAAAATGACTTTGCAAACATTTTTGATTTTGATCAAACGGCGCGTCACGCGGTATCTGAACGGGATCAAAACAGTTTGCCACTTATTTCGAAAATACGTCAGTTATACTGCCTTAAATCTAACTTTAAAACGATAGTGCATACACCAATATTGAAGCAGACAACAGTATGGCGATGAAGGGGCAGCAGCCATACGATAAATTTGATCATAAAAGGGATACATCGGTCATGGCGTAATTTTAAGTTACGGCAAAAGGTGATCAAAGGAGTTCCAGATAGTAAGGTTCGACTGTAGTAGTACATGTATATGTTAAGTTACAGTCGAGATGACCTGTTTCGTTCCCGTTTAAACGCAAATGACACGAAAACACATGCCTAAACATTGAGAAAATGACACCGTTTTGAAAATATTGACGACAAACTTTATTTAGAATGGCAAACAGTTTGGAGCTTGTTGGGTCATCTTGCTCGAAACTGTTACAGTGGATAAAACGTTATTCATTCCCAATAAACGCATTTACGCTAAATCTATTATTTCTCATGCAAACCGTTGGAGCCAGATCAGACGCCGGGTAACCCGGCGTCTGATCAGACTCTAAACTGTTTGCCACCAATGTACATGTAAACATGAATTATTAGAATTGTCCAAAAGTTGTACTTTTCAACGTATTAGTACTGTGCGTTTGCGTTTAAACGGGAAAGAATAACAGATTCTCCACTATAGCAATGGGAATACTATTTCAGCATGAACCGTTTTGGTGGGAAAGAATAACGTCCTCTCCACTGTAAGATTTATAAACGTAGCTGTCCGGCGTCTGATCGGAATTCCAACTGCCATACAATCACCCGGATCGTAAATTTGCCAATACAGAAGCCGACGGGGCATTTACAGAATTACAATGCCTCTATACAAAGACATCCAATGGGAGACACATTTTTAGTGTGTTGTTCGGAGGTAGTTATTATAGGGAGAGAAAAATTAATATTGGGTTTACATTTGCAAACAGCTTGAACAAGATCAGATGCCACCTGACGCGGCGTCTGATCGAAATTCAAGCTGTTTGACACTCGTCATTATATATCTCCACTTATATGTAACTGTGAGAGAAAACAGCAGACAAAAAATTTAAACAGACGATATTGCAGTAGAAAAAAGCGTTAGACATAATTTTCCCGTTTAGGGAATTGTGGCAATGGTCGGTGTAATGAGGGTGTCGTTGTTGGAAGGGCCGCTCTAAGGAGGGAACACTGTAGATCATTTACTACAGTGGAGAATCTGTTATTCTTTCTCAATAAACGCGTTTACGCTAAAACTATTATTTGCAGTGCAAACAGTTTGGAGCCAGATCAGACGCCGGGTAACCCGGCGTCTGATCAGGCTCCAAACTGTTTGCCACCAAGATAAACAAGGATTATCAGAATTGTCCAAAAGTTGTTCGTTTCTACGTTTTAAAGATTTGCGTTTGCGTACGTTTGCGTTTAAACGGGAAAGAATAACAGATTATCCACTGTAATTGAAGAAAACGATATATTAAACGAATGTCAACATTCAAAGGGCATCATTGAATTTAACCCGTCGTTATTACAGGGCCTTTTAGAGGGCTTCATGAAGTGATTTTGTGATACAAACTTGTTACGACAATTTTCAAATGATTTGTAAAAAGGCTTCTACATGTACCAGAGGTGCCCCACTAATATTTGAACGCAATGAACAATTTGCACTGTTCAGATATAAATGCAGCACCTCTCGTCTAACAGTGGAAAATATGTTAGTGTTGCCCACTGAACGAGTTTGTGCTGAAGCAATAATTGTCATTCTAAACAGTTTGGAACTAGATCAGACGCTGGGTTATTCGCCGACTGACCAGGTTCCAAATAGTTTGCCTCTCGGAAAAGAGTCAACCTTTAGTTTCTTTTAATAAAGGACTAGTAACCAGATTTGGCATAAGATAATTGTTTGTAAATATATGTCAAACACTTATTACATGTATAAACCCTTTACAATGTTCTATCCTTACAACGACTCACTCCTTACAACGACCCTAGCTGCAGTTCCCTAAATAGGGCAATTATGCCGAACGGTATCGTCTGGACACTGTAAGCTGCTGTTTTTCGCAAAGTTACATAATGGACATTTTGACCAAAAAAAAATAAAAAGGGACAAACCGCTTGAATCCAGATATGACGCCGCGTTACGCGGCGTTTGATCTGGAATCAAGCTGTTTGCAAATGTAAGCCACTTTCCACCCCTATAACGACTCCCTCTGAATAACTTACTCAATATTTGTCTCCCATTGGGTGTCGTTGTACATGTATAGAAGGAACACTGTATTAGTTTATGATAAGATATCCCGTTAAAAAAGGCATTAAAATCCCAACAATTAAGACTCGTGCGGGATTCAAAACAGGAAGGGGGCTCGGAAAACAAAACTATAGTCAGGCGTTTTAACCACTGGTGCCAAATAGCCATACATTTATCCAATGACTACTTAACCTACTTTAGTGTACAGTGCGGGACAAGCTGTTTATGCATCGCGTATATAATCGGTGCCAAATTGATTTACTCCGTACATGGGTAGAAATAGAATTTGCTAAAAAAACCACTTAAAATGATATTTTAATAACGACCATGTTTTCTAATTCTTAGGTATGTATGTCACATTTCCTTTAATTTGAGCTATGTTTTCGCAAATACTCCATTAATTTTGTTTTCCATTACCTTTAAACGAAGAAAAAATGTAGGTCAATGAATATTTTATGTAATTAATTTGAAACACGTGCTTTAAGACTAATTCTTTTCGAAAACCACCTTGTGATTAATTTGTGCATCATCTTTAATCCTCATCAATGTCATTACTATCTGGCTCCAATCTGTTTCCAATCGAATACTTCCATTAGCATAAAAGTTCAGAGGTAATATCATCGTCCTCACTGTATCTACGGTACCTACATGTATGCTTGATGAGTAATGATTTACGACATACAGTAGTGAATCTGTTATTCGTTCCCGTTTAAACGCAAACGAACATGTACGCACAGTACTAAAACGTATAAAAGTACAACTTTTGGACAATTCTAATAATTCATGTTTACATTGGTGGCAAACAGTTTAGAGCCTGATCAGACGCCGGGTTACCCGGCGTCTGATCTGGCTCCAAACTGTTTGCAATGGAAAATAGTTTTAGTGTAAACGCGTTTATTGGGAAAGAATAACGTTTTCTCCACTGTACCTTAACTATACTTCGCATACATTAAAACCTCCCTATAACGACCACTAAAACGAAGGATAAAAGAGTGTAGAAATGACAGAAGACAATTTAAAGCAAGGTGACAGTAAAACTGAAAGCTCCTAAATGAGCTTTCGTTTTACGGTCACCTTACTTTAAGCAGTCATACTTATTATAGCAATTAAGCGGTCGTAAAAGAGCGGTTTTTTCTATTATTGGTGAGAAAATTGATATTCTGTAAGTATTGATAACTCTAACTCTGTTGCAGTGGGAGGAAGTCGTCTTTTTCCAATAAATATGTGTTATACTTAACTAATAAGCACCATTGCAAACAACTTTGAGCCAAGTCAGATGACGAACAACTCCAAACTTGAAATCTGCACAAATCATCACTGACAAATGAGTGAAACATATCACTCACAATGCACTTTACTATATTTGTTATGGCAAACACAAAAGAGATCTTCAGGGCTCCAGATAAGGGAGAGTGAACTGCACTAATCCAGCATTATCTCATTTATTTTAGCATCAAATCCTATGGTGTTACTACTCATTAGAATCGTCTCAAAGAGACGATTCTAATGAGTAGTGACACCATAGGGTTTAAAGCAAAAATAATGTTTTTAGTTTTTAAAATACCCCCCTTATCTGGAGCTCTGGATCTTTAAATTTATGTTTATTGCATTGCGGTCGTAAACGTCGCATAAAGTCGACTTTGCAAACAGTTAGGATTCTGATCAGAGGCCGCGCAACACGGCGTCTGATCAGGATCCTAACTGTTTTGACACTCTTATAGGTATTACTTGAGTCATACTACATTGAATCTTACTTTGAAACGATATTGGAGACACAAACACAATAAAGCGATGGAGGGGTAAAAGTGTTACGATTAATTTGGCGCCGAATAATGAAGTCAACATAGTCGTGTACAACGTACATGTACGTCCTATAGAGTGTTTCAAGTATTCTACCTCTAAGGAAAGACATTTCAAGTTATACCAATGTACTGCCATGAATATGCACAATAAGTAATATTTTATTATTCCAGCAGATGGTAGAATAAAGTAGTCAGAATGTAAAGCAGAATGCGCCTTTATGCGCCTTCTTCTCTACTATCCATATACTTTAAGCTGTCACCTGTATTATAAACTAGATTATGGAGTAAATGGATATGTCAACCCTTTCAGCACCGTTGCCATGTTAAGTCGACTTTTCAAACAGTTTGGATCCAGGTCAGACGCCGCGTAACGCGGCGTCTGATCAGGATCCTACCTGTTTTACACTCCAATCGAAAATTCGTCATACAACCTTAAATCTAACTTTAATTTTATAACGTGTCGTGTAGACAAAATACTGTAACAGACGACAACAAAGCGGTGATGGTGTAAGAATCTTGAGAATGATTTTGGACCGAAAGGGTTAAGAGCAGAGCATATACTTTACTCCCATTGATGTAATGCGTGTGTGCAGCGAAGGGTAGCGATTGATCAAGCGTAGCTTGCAACACCTGTAGCCGCCGATGGATTCAGACAAAAGTATTAACTCCTGAATGGTATACATTGTACAAAACGCCTTGCTGCTACGACCTTAGTTGTTGATACCAATTTCGGTGTTTTAGGCAAGTGGTTGCATATTAAATAAAGATATAAATAAGTAGGACATTCCTGTATGGAACTTTGATGGGTTTTGTCTTGCTTTTAGCTATCACCTTTCTTAGATACCCTTAATTGGAATAATCTTCAGTGATCTTAAAAGACAGATTTTAATGTAGTAGATTTTTGTACATTGTAGTACAAGCGTATAACTAAAAAGGGTTAAAACGAGAGATGCTTGTCACATATGCCATTTCCTCATAATCCAAACTATATATACAATGCTCCCTCTCTACAACGACACCCAATGGAAGATATAAATTGTGTTCGTTGTTAGAAGGGAGTCGTTATAGGGAGACAAATTGGCATACATTTGCAAACAGCTTGAATCCAGATCAGACGCCGCGTAACGCGGCGTCTGATCTGGATTCAAGCTGTTTGTCACTCCTCATTAATTTTTTTTTTTCTGTCAAAATGTTCATTATGTTCCTTTGAGAAAAACAGTAGACGACAATTTTAAGCAGACGGTATTGCATCAATGAAAAGGTTGGACATTAATATTTTATTTAGGGAACAGCGCCAAGCGTCGTTGTAGAGAGAGAGTTGTTGTTGTGAGGGCCGTTGTAGGGAGAGAGCGCTGATGATACAATTCAAATAGTGTTTTGCACTCAAAAGGTTAAACCCCTTCCTTGCCAAATAGATGGTAAGCTATTTACTCTTTCAATGCCATATTGTCGTTTGTCTCAATGCTGTTGTCCGAAATGTATTTAAGGCAGTATGACTGATTAGGTTCACTTATGGATATTTCTAATTACAAAAATGGGAACCAGTACGCTTGGAATTCTAGTTAGTTTAATAAATATTGTTCTAAATTAGAAATCAGTGTTAACACTGTTTTTTAAATGTAATGAGTATATTTAACAGGTCCAAAGTGTTAAAACAGTTCACTTAGGTTATCTACCATTTGCAAAGCAGCTGTTCGGTACACAGGCACTCGATGACAGGATCGATATAAATTCCCGTGTCCCTTCTCATATATAAATAATACAAGGTATACCTCTCGCCATTTTTTTAAGCAACAGAAGCTCTAGATATTATACCCTGACCCGGCTAGCTCGCAGTTTTGTAAGGTCCTTTCGGAAACCAGCGTATTGTTACTCTCCGTTCATTCTCCGTTTGGTTCCCGAGATGTCCGTACAGAACCGTGCGCTAGCCGGGTCAAGGATACAATAACAGCACTTCCGTTCTTTAAAAAAATGGCGTGAGGGATACCTTGTATTATTTATAGCGAGCACGCTCGCGAAAATGGCCCGGAGGGCCATTTTCGCGAAAAGCGAAGCATTTATGGTAAGGGGGTCATTTTCAAACTAATTTCACTTGTTTTTTTACCTGTATGTACATTGAATTGATTTTCAGCTGTCACATTCCGTTCTTCCGGCGGATCTACTTGCTAAAATATTTTTCTTCCGGCGGATCTACTTGCTAAAATATTTTCAAGGACTGGTTCTAAAGATTTTTACACGTTTACTCTAACAAGTTACTCTTTTTACTTGACATACAGTTGACCAGTGTTGCAGTTCAATCTCGCCTGTCACCCGGAAGCTGTTTCGTATTTATTTACCTCCAAAATTTAGAGTATTCCGATTACCGGATGTGGCGGTGTATAAAACCTGCGCTCCATCACTGGAAGATCGGAACGCCTTCGTTCTCCAGTCGAACGAAAGGTTCCGTGGCCGATATAAGTACTCGTTAGTTATGAGAGATATCTATCCGTCATAAAAATCTAGTTATTTTGTCCCGTTAACATCGGAATGTATTATTTCGTGCTTTCACCATTGTTTCAAAACCAATATACTCATAAAATATTTACGTTCTATTTATAGATTCCGGATCTTTTCGTTCCTGTGTAGGTTCGACCTCGGTTGTTTCGGCGCAGTTTTACTTTTTTTTCTTTATCATGTCAAATTTACATATCAGAAAATTAAACGTTTTTTAACATGGATATCGACTTGAATTCTGTTCATGTACAGTGTTAACCCTAATCAGGCTCAAAAAAGAATATTCAAGAGTCACTAAGTGAGAGTAAACTATTGGCAAAAACCTAAAGTATTTATTTATGGTACACTTCTTAGCCAGTGACATCTTTTTTATGTTCAATATTTGGCCATCGTTTATTTTAGTTACTCATACAGATAACTACTTATTTGATTTACATCTTTGACACATGCTATTATATAAATGGCTCCCAAACTTATGCCTGTCCGTCTGTCTGTCACGCTTTGGTTTCCGGACAATAACTTGTTTTCTTATAGAGAAATCATGCCCATTTTTGGTGTACTGGTTGCGTATGACAAGGGGATGCAGTGGATTGCATTTGAGGTCAAAGGTCACATGATCTGTTACTAAAAATAGAATTTTGATTTTTCTTTGGTATACAGACAATAACTTTTGTTCTAATGTCCATTTTTTGGTGCACTGGTTGCTTATGATGAGGGGATGAATGGGGTTGCATTTGAGGTCAAAGGTCACATGATCAATTATTAAAATAGATTTTGACTGAAATTATACGGGATAGGGGAATACAGGGGAGACATCTTCTTTTCTCAAAAATACGTTCCAGTTTTAAATAGATGTCATTTGACATTGGGAGAAAATAAAACAATAGAATTTGCAAATAAATATTTTTATTTCGCTTACACAAAATGCAGTTTACAAAAAACGATTGGAAGTAACTATTAGATATCTATATAATTATATAAGATCTGTGCCGCAAACTGGTAGTGAAGGTAATTAAGAGTCAGTAAATGTTTTGGTCACTCTGGTGCATGGCCAAAATTGATTCTTTTCCATCAAGCACATCACTGTCTATCTTGATAATGTATATCCACTTTTCTAGAGCCATTAAATCTGAAAAAATCAAATGGTATCTCATTAAACTCAAATTTAAGTGTCCAATTTTCTCTATATCTCCCTTCAAAGCAAAATATTCATACAATCACAGAATTATTAACCGATCACTCAGAATATATAAGTCTGTTAAATTTGACCTTAAAGGCAGTTTTTGCGACTGTTCCACTTGTTTAATCACCTTTATCATATTCTCAAACACAATGTAAATGTGACCATTACCACATTTGGTCTTAGCTAGTAGACTATGAAGTACATACATCCTTAGTTACACCTGATTGAAATTAATTCTGGCTTTCAAATAAATTCAATTCAGAGTAATAAATCTTGAATTTTACAAGAATGAAGATAAAAACAAGTATGAACATGTACATACATCTAATTCTTAGATCATCTAAATAAAACAAACAACAAAAACAAACACAGACTCACCAAAGAAAATATAACGACACATTAAACTGCCAGTTTAAATTTCAATGGATAGGTCCCCGAATCAAATCACCTTAAATTTCTCCTCCTGTGCCTCTGTCACATCAATGACCTACTTGACTCCGTTAAATTGCAAGACTGGCTGTTTGCAGATGACTGCCTTCTGTACAGAACAATCCGGAGTATGACGTGCTACAGAGGGACTTTAGTGGGCTGGAGGCCTGGGCCTCGACATAGGGTATGCGTTTCAATGCCAAGAAGTGCTACCTCATGAGTGTCAATAACAGATCCAGTCATTTCTACACACTAGACAACCAAATCCTAAAGCAGGTCCAGGAGAACCCTTACCTAAGCGTGACAATATCAGAAGACCTGAGATGGGGTTTCAACATTAATAAAATAACCAAAAAGGCTAATTCCACCGTAGCCTTTCTTAAATGAATTTGACCCTCATTCAGTAGGAATAGGGTTTGGGTAAGTGTCATTCTGTTCAAAGGTTAGTCTAATGGAGCAACCATTAATGGAATGATTCTTGTGCAAACATATTCTTAATTTGCTCCAAATGTACAGCTGCACTTGCTTATTTCATAATACATTACATGTAGCTAAATTATTGTTAAATTTTATTATCTTAAGTAGATATATAAAACATGTATTTTCGCATAATCGTATTTATTTGGTATTTTATTTTGTTACAATCTTCATTCTTTGTTTTCTGAAGATGGTTTAGCACACTGGTGACCGTCACAATAGAAGTCTGAACCCCAAAAGAAGAAAAAAATGTATACAAAGTCTATATAACTAGTGTTTATACATTCTTTTTCTTTTGGGGTTCAGACTTCTATTGTGACGGTCCCCTGTGGTTTAGCAGTGCTCGCTTATAGGCTTTGCCTACTCCATATTATATGAGAAGGGACACTATATCGATCCTGTCATCGAGTGCCTGTGGTTCGGTATGCCTGATTGCGCATAGGGCGTCACGCTTTATTTGTAAGTCTTTGTTTATGGGTTATGTTACTTGTGTAAAAAGGGTGAGTGTGTTAACTGTAAGGCAAATTTTGAGTTCCTGATAAGTATACTTCCATACTTTAACCCTTTCACTATCAATAAAGATTAAAAGCGCGTTTGCAAACAGTTTGGATCTTGATCAGACGCCGCGTAACGCGGCGTCTGATCAGGATCTAAATTGTTTGACCCACTTTTTGATTTTCTTCATTCATACAGCCTTATTTTTTTAACTTTGAAACGACATTGTAGAAAACAAAAATGAAATGGTAAGGGATGAAAATCTCACGAAAATGTTGGCAGTGAAAGGGTTAAACATACTTCAACATTATGTGTGTCTTGCTGAATAACACTGACATATGACCCGTATACTCACTGGTGTACATCGTACAGCGGATGTTGCTCCAAAGTGATACGGAATCCATGGTGAATTGATGTAAACAATGTCAGGCCAGGTAAGAAATACGTCTATTACACAATTATTGCAACACATAAGTATTAAACGTTAAATCGTACCGAATCAGAACTAATTTCTGCCTGTCGCAAACAAGTCTTTTCTGTTACAAACGTCGAATGGTCCGTGGATTATGATAGTTTAGTCTGCCCTATCACTAACAACGTGTGCCGACTTTACACAAATTGGTCGAATATGTGCATTTTATACATGTAAAGTATAATTGTTTTTCCTCTACAGATAGATAGTAACTCTATGTATTAGGCTTTTCTCCTCGTGTTAGCGAAACAATTGCACGTTTTGTAAATATGGCCATTTCATTCTACCATCACTGTACCGCGTCTTGCAAGCAGGTGACAGTTAACTGTACCGCATCTTGCATTTCTACTGTACTGCATCTTGGAAAATACAATTAGTAAATCTGAACGAAATGGATCGAAAATTAGACCTGGATCCTTATTCTGAAACATTCTACGTATTTTCGCTAAGTAAAATTAGTATCTAACCTTTCCTCTAGGAAAATACGTTTAGCTGAGGTCTTTGAGCCGACGTTTGTGTATAAGTTGCTTCGTGAAATTTGGTCCACTTCGGGGTTGGGTAACGACTACAAACGACTGAGGGTACTGTTTAAGACATTATTACGGTCTTAATAGCAAAAACGTGGAAAACATTGATATCTATTCAATATCTATATTTGAGATATACATGATCACTTTACATGTAGGTACCAAAACTAGCGTACATGTAAGTACATACATGTAATTAGTTTCACAATTATATAACTAACAAACGAACCGAATTTCAATGAAGTCGCCGTGGCTCAATGGTGATAGAGTCGGACTAGCATGTCTTGAAAAATACAATCAGTAAATCTGGTGCGATGAAATTGATGTTTGATGTCTCTGGTGCATAACGTTCGGGAGTAGTTTCATTTTCTGTCCCTTGGAAATTTTTTCTTTGGGCCACCCATAAACCTCAGAAAACATCCCTTAAACAATTTTAAGCCTGTTACCCAAAATGACTTAAGGGTGTATCAAACTCATGAGTTTGGGAAATTTTCAAAGCATATTTAAACACTCTTATGATGATTTTGTACATTTTGGTGAACAACGTTTGGCTCCTTTTTCTTCCGTAACTCAAATTTTTCAACACCAACCTATCAATTTCTTTTCATATTTTGAATTGCCTTCGTTTGGATTTTTTCATCTGGTAGAATTTTAAAAAAGTACGATACTAGAAATTTTATTTTTTTTACTTTATCTCATAATTTTTGGTTGTAAAAAATATCATTACCCATAAAAACCATGTTGTTGATTCAGATATTCATATTTTCCAAAGCTGGTGCCTGTTTGGTCTTGATTTAGAGTATTTATAAATAATTTATAGACATTAAATACATAATGAAAAAAAAAATTATCATGTTTGTTTTTTCTCTAAAATAGAATTTACTGAGCTTTGACAAAATTTGAGAAAAAGTCTGAATTTGATACATCCTTTTCAAATTGCCGTAGTGCAAAATAAAGCACAACAACATATGATTTTTTCCTTTTTTTCATTTATCATAAACAGCTCTTTCGCAATAAATAAACATGAAAGAAAAAAGTTAGATACTTTGAATAATTCGCTTATGGGTTTGATACACCCTTAACATCGGGGTTGTATATCATCGTCCAAATCTTACCATCGCACCACATCAAGAAATAATAAAAAAGCAATGTTGTTCACGGAAAATCTGCTTTCAGCAAGAAGCCGGTTTAAAGGCAAAATACGCATAAAGTCTACCGGCATTTTGCAGAGTATCAACAACGGCAGGAAGAAGGAGCTCAAGTTATCGAAGCAATAACAGCAAACGAAACTATACATGAGAAATAATGTGTATTTATTTTAAAGTGTGTTTACAAATCATAACAGAAATGATAAGAAGTCAAACTGTATTCAATTTCAACTCATTTAATGAAATTTTATGTAAATCTATTGAAGTATAACGTTACGGCGTCGCCTTAAAAGACTGTTAGTATCAAAAGTAAAAATCCACAAATGCCATATTTTTGGCACCACAATATCGATGAAACAATTCAAGTTTATATCCAGTTATATGTAGCTAAAATCCACTCTTGTATGAAATTCTAGTATGGAATATGTCCTCCACTGACATTAGACGTCTATGCATAAATCAAAGTAACCTTGGATCTGCTGTGCATCGAATGGATAGATGCCCGTGTGCATACAAATGTCCGTGCATTCTCATTTATGCGTATATTGCACATACACTGTAAGCATGCTAATGGCGCGATCGTGCTGTATTTGGTTTAGTCTAGCCATCAGATTAACTCTTTAATTTTAATAAAATACTGTTTTTCCTGTTACTGTTTCGTCAATAACGTCAATGACACAAAATGTTCAACACGTGGACTTTTTATGAAACGCGCACGGGCGATTCGTGGAGAACGGCTTAACAATACCCTGTGGCTAAACGGTTGACCGATTTCAAAATTGCACGTGCTAAAAATGGCAGGCGTTAGTCAAATATAGGAAAGAAAGACAAATTTTACGCTCTTGTATACCGATTGTAATTATTCATTGACTTTACATATGTATAGTTATTTTTGCTGTTCAGCATATTTTGACAGTCGCTGTTTGTTTCTTCTGGTAATGATTCACAACCTAAATCACAGCTTGATTGGTAATCTATTTTAACACTGTCGTTTTCTTTTAATATTTTTATCCATGGACTGCCTTTCGGGATCGTGCCTTCTCTTGATAAGTGTATTTTTCTCTCTAAGTCATTTACAGTAATAACCCGTCCTTGCTCACGACATAAATCAGGGATAGTTTTAAAATTTGTTGTCTTTATTTTGTTATTTTCAACAACACGCATTTTTATTTCTCTACTTGGATGGTTTTCTTTGGTGTGTTCAATCATTCCTCTAAATGTTTGGAATGAATATGCACAGTAAGCACACTTGTAATCCATAGTTGACCTGAAAATAGACGAAGAACGGTCATTTAGTATTAACAAGAAGCAGTACAGTTAATATCACAGCCTCTGCAAGAAACAGTACATACGTATTGCAAGACGCAGTACAGTAATGCTGCAATAAATCGATCAAATTTGCAAACTGTAGATCATTTTAGCCAACACTGTGAGATATTACAAATGCATGTAGTTATTTGCCATCGATCCAGTGAGAAACAATTAAATTTTAATTGTATATATTGCACATATTCAGTCAATTTGTGGAAACTCGGCACACGTTGATAGTGATAGGGCAGACTAAACTCTCAAAATTCACGGACCATTCGACGTTTGTAACAGAAGAGGCTTGTTTGCGACAGGCAGAAATTAGTTCTGATTCGGTACGATTAAACGTTTAATACTTATGTGTTGCAATAATTGTGTAATAGACGTATTTCTTACCTGGCCTGACATTGTTTACATCAATTCACCATGGATTCCGTATCACTTTGGAGCAACATCCGCTGTACGATGTATACCAGTGATACTGTATACACTTTATGATACTTATTCGGACTTTTATTTGTGTTTTTTAAAGTGGATGTCAATTGATGAGTATATGTGCTGTAGGGAATATCTACTGACGTCGGATAAGTGTAAGTTACAAAGTGTTTAATTTTTATTTTTTCATTGGATGTCATTATATCAACTTTAAAACTTTATATATATTACATGTATATATATCCAATGTCAATCTGTATCAAGCGAACGCCTGTTTATAGACTTTTCTTCAGTCAATAGAGGGAGCCCCCCCCCCCCATTATATATGAGGTGTCAATGTAACTGTCAAAGCATGTTTAGCACAAGTATACCAATCTCAGTTTACCTGGTGAGGCCCAGATTATACTCATGTTCTAGTGCTTTTCAATGGTTAATTCTAACCAAACTATCAAATATAAAGGTCGGGTCGCACATGAGACGATTCAATGGTTCTTTGCTATCGACATGTCCACAAGACCCATGAATTTTGCAAGGAAAATGTCTGGCAAGGCGTTATTGTCAAAAGGTCGTCAGGAGATGTCTTTAAAGAATGGGGTCTTTGAGGCCTAGTGGTATAGCCACTTTGACTTACATCACTAAGCTCATCGCAGCTGTGATACTCTGGGCATTCGGATTGTTCATGTGGGAAAGCCTTCACGCTGACATACGGAAGATGGGTTGTTTACCAAATTGCCGATTTGTGCCTGAAACAGTGCATACAGGGCTTCTGGGGTCCTCCTCCACTTGTAAATAGCTAGAAATCGCGATATGACTGGAAGTTTGTTAAAGCGACGTAAAATCATAGCAAATCAAAATAATGTTGATATAACATACAAAATACATTATGCTACATACATGTATTGAACGAATACGGTATATGGTATTACACGAAATCGGAAGAAAACGTAAAATACTAAAACTCTTTTGAAATTCGGAGGATTTATATTTTTTCTGAGTTGCAAACGGTTTCGAGTTAAATTAGACGCCGAGTTACCGGCGTTTTGTCTAGCTTCAAACTCTTTACAATGATACTATATTTTACACGAGCTTATTGGGAACAAAATACATCCTCTCTGTTTGTAATGGACAAAGTGTTTCCAGCATTAACGAGTTTATTGGGGACGAATAACCTCCTATCCACTGTATGTAACCCATTTCAGTAGATGAACTCAATTTGCATAGGACATGCCTATGTATAATAACATTTTCGCACTCAATGGCGTTTAAAAGCGCGTTTGCAACATACAGTTTGGATCCTGATCAGACGCCACGTGACGCGGCGTCTGATCAGGATCCAAACTGTTTGACTTTCGTACTTAAGTTTCTCTAGTCAAACTGCCTTATATTGAACCTTGAAACGACATTGCAGACAACAACATTGAAACAGACGACAATGAAACGGTGAAGGGGTAAAAATCTCACGGACAATTTGGCAGTGAAATGGTTAAACACTGCACATTCCACGTCAGACTCATTGTGACACTTACCACCGAACATAATGACTGATAACAGGAGCGAGAAATACACCAACCCTACGTGCTTGTACGTTGCAAGTATACTAGTAGACGAGGATTTGAAGAATGACAAAAGAATCGGTATCAGTGTAAAGTTTCTGAAGACAACCCGCCATCCTGGTGGATTTTACCCTCATTGCTGTAAGTTTGTTTCGAACGACGCTATTTTTTGTCGTTGAAACTAAACAATAAGTATGCACATTTTAATAAGAAAAATGTTCAAACGTAGAAACAACTTTGTCTGACGAATAATATTTTTTCTTTTGGCAGACAGTTTGGAGCCTGGTCATACGCTGAACCATCCGGCGTCTGATTTGGCACCAAAATGTTTGAAATGCAGGTAAGCGTAACTATTTATTTGGAACGGATAACGTTTTCCCAACGGTATTGCGAACACCGAGGCTAATACTTTGTTTCTGTGTCACCGTTCTGTGTCATCCGTTCACCGCGTAAAAATAGGATAGGAGTATAGCATATTTAGAGCTCCTTAAGGAACTTTCTCGGTAACACCTATTGTGTACTAAGCTACGAATAGTTTTGACTTGCAACAACAGGTCGATGGTGGCCTAAATCGCTCGCCTTTACGAATTGTACCTTCATTTTCAAACCATTCTGGCTGCATCCTACTGAAGTTGAGTTCACATATAGTCTTCCTAATATAAACATAATTTAACTATTACTGTGGAGAAAATGTTATTCTTTCCCTATAAACGCGTTTACGCTTAAACTATATTTTCCACTGAAAACAGTTTGGAGCCAGATCAGACATCGGATTACCTGGCGTCTGATCAGGCTCCGAACTGTTTGCCACACATATTTAAATGAATAGGCAAACTTGTCAAAATGTGGACAGTTTCTACATTTTAATGCAATGCGTTAAGGGAAAGAATAAGGTCTCCACTGTATTCTTCCTAATATAAACATGATTTTACTACTATTAGGGTCAGTGATTTTCTCTTTGGCGTATTTTGTGACACTTACTATGACATGCTCATGCGTTATCAGTTATCATAAAGTCAAACACTGAGACTATGTACATGTACATGTACAGAGGAGAATACATTATTCTTTCCCGTTTTAAATGCCAATGAAACGCAAACGCAAATCACTAAAACGTAGAAAACTAGACTTTTTTGACAATTCTGATAATTCATGTTTATCTAAGTGGCAAACAGTTTGGAGCCTGATCAGACGCCGGGTTACCCGGCGTCTGATATGGCTCCAAACTGTTTGCAATAGAAACAATAGTTTTAGCGTGAACGCGTTAATTGGGAAAGAGTAACGTTTTCTCCACTGTATGAGAACGACCCTGCAACAATCTGCCCTGTAGCGTGTGAGGAAATGTGCACTGCAATTTGACCCTCGTCCTACAGTGGAGAATCTGTTATTCTTTCCCAATAAACGCGTTTACGCTAAAACTATTATTTGCAGTGCAAACAGTTTGGAGCCAGATCAGACG
This sequence comes from Gari tellinella, assembly GCA_922989275.2. Classification (NCBI taxonomy): domain Eukaryota; kingdom Metazoa; phylum Mollusca; class Bivalvia; order Cardiida; family Psammobiidae; genus Gari; species Gari tellinella. The sequence continues at coordinate 79,446,114 of OV277867.1, read as the reverse complement.
CCGGGTAACCCGGCGTCTGATCAGGCTCCAAACTGTTTGCCACCAAGATAAACAAGAATTATCAGAATTGTCCAAAAATTGTTCTACGTTTTAGTGCTTTGCGTTTGCGTACGTTTGCGTTTAAACGGGAAAGAATAACATATTCTCCACTGTACTAGGGTAAAATACTATTACTCTAAACATATTTCAAGAGCATTGATGGTGTTCTTTACAGGGGAGGTGCTCGATCTAGAAGACGATGAATTCGCTAGTAAAGTGGAAATTCTGTATGCAGATTTGCCTGCCCTTGCCAGGTATTGGCGGAAATTGACCAATCTGAAATGGGCCCACACGCAATGGAATGGTAAATAGAAGTGATCATGCATATATCTGCATTTTATTTAAATCGAAGCATGCCTAATCTCTTTCGCAACCCCTTCACTGTCATGGCGTAAACTCCTTATCCCCTGAAATGTCTAATGGAAAATTCCAGTTTGCAATAAAGCCTGGTCCATTTTAGACTATTTAGGGGTTATATGTTTAATGAATTAATTGCAAAATGCCAAACAGTGACGTCCCTGATCGGAGGGCTCCTGCAGGAGCCCTCTGATCAGGAACCTCCACTGTTTGCATAGGACAAGCGTACTCTTCAAATGTACACATTTGGTTAAAGACGCATACATGCGTCACTAGGGCTCAATGAGTTCAACAAGTGTCGTTTGCTTTTAGTTATCAGTTGATTAAAGATGTAAAAGTGTCAAACAGTTACTCGGCGTCTTATCAGGATCACAATTGTTTGCAAGTATCCAGTGTATTCGATGCAAGGCAGTGAGGGTATTAAAATACCTTGCAATTGCCCTTTATCTTGTTCAATTCTTATGCCATTTAGGAGATACTCGAGAGTGGTTTGTCATGTTCTGTCCTGTTCACACTGTTTAGACATTATGCTAATAAACTAAACTCGAACTTCACTTCGTGCATGCAATGCACTTTAATTTCCACAAAAAACCCACCCCAATAACAGTCAAACGCTAGGATAACGATGTCATGCTATGAAACATTATCTTATGTGGTAAATGCGCAAAAGGTGCTCACAAAAAGTACAATTCAATCTTTAGATGCAGACAGTTTAACCATCTCACTCTCAATCCCGCTTCACAGCGCGTTTGCAAACAGTTTTGATCCTGATCAGACGCCGCGTCACCCGGCGTCTGAATAGGATCCAAACTGTTTGACACTCTTTTTAAAATATCTTCAGTCATACTGCCTTTTTTTAATTTTAAAGCGAGAAAAAAGACAACAAAATTGAAGCAGATGACAATGAAACGGTGAAGGGGTAAAAATCTCACGAACATTTTGGTAGTGAAAGAGTTAAGGCAGCATCAGACGCCATATAAGTACATGTCCGATCTAACGTTAACACCATTTTCAATCGACACCGAGTATCTGGAGTGTGCAATACCCCCGTGTTATCATATATCACAAATTTCCCTATAGCTTGCTTCACAATCTGAAGGCTAGTGACTTCTTTAAGCAGGTTGAAAGGTACATTCTGATTTACCTTGAGGCTAGTGTAGTCTATCATCTGTTAGAATATAGCTAATATTTGTTAGGATACATATTCATTAAGTACTGTTTACAGTTTAGCAATTTTCTTCAGTGGATCAATACATAATAGACAAAATGTTGTACGTATGGATAAACAGGTATAACTGTTAGCAATCGACGAAACAGGGTCTGGAGAGTACATTATCCCCGAATAATCATCAGTTAGTTTTCTTCGACATGGTCGTAACGATCCGACACATTTTCCATTTTCTGTACACAAAGCATTCAATAATATTTCCTGTAGTCATTATTGTTGCCTGGAATGGTATAACTATCTGAGTTGGTCTCATTTACAGTCGAAATTCGATACATCGAACTCGCTTAACTCGAATTATCCAAAAGTTTGACACATGAACTGCATTTGTTTGTACTCGGTTAAGTCGAACATACCCATATTTCAAATTAAAACGTGGCTTAGCCACGTTTTAACTTTGAAATACGGATATGTTCGACAAAACCTACTCGAGATATCGAAGTTCGACTTTACTTTATCTCATTGAACCTTGTGGCTAGAACATGTATACTCGCCATTTACAAACGGTGTACCTACATGCATGAAGAGTATACTTGTCCTTTGAAAATGTAGTAGACCAGAATCGGAGAGTTTCTAAAGGAAACTGATCTGGACTGTTTCTGATCAGGACTGTTTGCTATTTAATATGCAATAAAAACAATTATATGAAGTCAAAGACGGACTAAACATTAATAGAAACTGGAATCGTTCATTTGAAGTTTCGGGATCGAATGAGTAAACAATATATCACACTTCTTCTAAAATGAGTTCAAAATATACGTTATTTTGTACTCAATGAGCAGGGAATATTATTTCGTTTCGCTTGATAGGAGATACATGTATAAGACGCGCACTACGTAACATAATATAATGAAAATCACTTGAAGTCAGGAAAAACAACAAACATACTGACATTTCATTTTTCAGGTGTTGACTGTTTTATGGACAGTTTGGATAAATCTGAGGTAAGCTATATATTTTTAGGTTACATATCCACAAATTGAACAATATGTATTGATTTGTACAAATACTGGTATTGGTGCGGATCTGATAATATATTTGATGGCTTAGAACAGAATGTGAGGATGCAGAAAGTTCAAATAAAATCTTCTTTGAGTAAGCCATCATGTTTCAATATGTCACCTGTCTGTACCGCTATTCGATTTATAAGTTATCTCATCTTGTGCAATTCTGTGTAGTGTAGTCGGTCTTAGTCGTTAAGATATTAACATGCATGGTTCTTGATTGCTCTTATAGTTCTTTGATTGTTGATACATGTAGTAAAATTCCGCAAACATAAATACTATAAAAACATACATATCTCTAATGTTTTCGTTTTTTGATAAAACAATAGCAACGTCTATGCATAATAGAATATGTGTTATCATAATTTTATTATAGTGTATCAAAAAAAATAAACGTATTACAATTAGTTTGTCAATATACGGATTATATTTGACATTTATACTACCTTGTGCCTGTGCCCTAATACCATTCGTTGTATATTTAGGTAACTAATTTAATCTTTGTTCAAGTTTTACCAGCAGTCCAATAATAAAATTAAACTTGTCGTATACAAATAATGCAGACCCTAATCAGAAGGTTCCTGTAGGAATCCTCCGACCAGGGCCTGCACTCTTTTACATTTTGCAATGCAATTTAAACAACAATCTTAGATAGTCAAACATGGACTCGCCCTATCTGAAAACAGTGCGTTTCCATTAAAAGTTGCAGCTGTAACCTCCTAGCCTTTTTTGTAGTTTTGAAAACAGGTGACCACTAAAAGAAGGTTGAAAGTAAATCAGAATGCGTCTGAAGGCGAATTCTGCTTTACTTTCTACCTGCTTTAAAAACCATTTTCTAGGATATAGACATAAATTCATAACTGTAAAAATTGGAATCTTTTTCTTACAGTGTAAGAATAAATCAAAGAGACTGATTTAATAAATGCTTTGAATTGAATTATGATATGTTCTATTTCCGTTCCATGGGAAGCCTCTGCCCACATTCAAGCTGACTAAACTCCCTGGATCTCTCAATGCCCCACTTATATCAGAGTACGTAATCGGCTACATTATTGCTACTGAGAGGAGTTTCTTTGAAGCCAGGGAAACACAGAAGAAAGCAGAATGGAAGCAGTGAGTACTTTTGCATCAAGGTCAGCCGCACTCTTAAGTCATTCACCCCATACACGTGTATTGACATTTCAAGATCTCAGGTAACTATTGTCTCTTTGAACGTATTCAGGATAGTTTTTGTTCACACTACATTTCAAAATGAAAAGAAAGTAACGATTCTGATTTTTAACCTGCTTACGGATCCATCTGATCTAAATTTACAGTGTTTGCGTAGGACACTTGTACTCTTTATAGATTCACTATTTGTACAAACGGGTAAACTCGTCGCAAGGGATCGATGCGTTAATCATTTTCCATGAAGTAGCCGGTGTTTGTTAATTTATTTCTTCTTTTAATTGTGCGATATAGCACTGTTTACTGAGTTACCTATAAGTAAAAGTTGAGTGTATAATGGATTCAGTACAGATCTCTTAATTCCTTGTTTTCAACCCTCAAAGTTTTAACGATTTCGACAGGTCTACAGTGAGTGGACGGTTTCATACAAGATTTAATGAGCGCTAGTGTAACTAGAATAATGTTCAACATATGCTACATTCTAAACAGAATATTAGTAAAGCCAATTACTTTGAAAGAGGTTTTGTCCGATAATATAACAATGTTGAAAGCGTTGTTTCTTTAAACATCGACTATATTTGGTAGTCGTAATTTAAAATGCACGTAACTGTTTACCCTTTAACCCATTACCCAATAGCCTGTTTCTAGTATAGAAGATAGATGACCACTTAAAGCAGGTTGAAAGTAAAGCAGAATGCGCCATATGGCGCATTCTGCTTTACTTTCAGCCTGCTTTAAGCCATTACCTGCTAGAATAAGGAAAATATTAAATATGACACATATTCATTGCGATATATATTGGAACTATTTTCTTCAGCGGATGAATCAAATGAATGTGCTAAAAGTCGCTTCTATAAGGGAAAGGGTTAAACCTTAGTTACACATATATCGATCTTTTGCAAGCAGGGTACATGCGAGTATTACGCTACCTACTTTCTATGCAAACTGTGTACACCAAAATCCTAAGGCTTCTTAATAATGATATAAAATCAAAATACATTCAGTTTGAAAAAAAAACACCCCTAAACTGTCAAAGGTGGACTAAACTAAATTGGAAACTGGAAATGCCCTTCAAAAGTTTAGGGAGTAACGGGTTTATGCATGGCGGACTTAAATCAATAACTCCTTAATATAAATCGTAGTCAATATGATCGTTCCTCCTGAAGTACTTTAAACTTAAAACATATAAAAGCTTCAATTCCTCAATTTGAAAACCAATCGTATTAACTACGTTTAATGGGAAATTGCCGGTTACTGCATCTTTGTTAAATCAAATTCAAAATTGACGAATTCATGTATTACTCACAATTGCACCATGTCCTACATGCCTAGGCCTTTTTCATAAATCTTCTTACGACAAATGATGTCGTAGGTCAAATTATAAAAATCTGAAATTTTATTTATTTCTTAATCTAATCCTGTCTTGTGACAGATGTCACAAGACAGAATACGATAGAGAAATCAGAAATTACATGTACTTCAAAGTTTTGTCTAACGCCAACGTTGTCGTACGAAGTTATAGGAAACGGCACCTGAAGTTCAAACTTAGTATCATTCGTGACTATCAGTTTACACTAAAGGACAGAATGCATTGTCAGGCGACCTACAAATTCAGCAAATAGCCAAACGTTCGGTAAATATTTACTAGTGATCTAGTATTGTATTTAAAAAAAAGAACATGTATGTCTATAATTTAATTATCAACTTAATCATGTTGTTAGCATTCATGCATTCATGCATTGACAAATAGCTGCATGTCCTTACAGTCATTAATCATTTCAACCTTCTGCATGCTACAGACGAAATTTCGATAACCGTTCAAACAAGTCCAGAAAGATCGATTTAGTGCCGAATTATTAAAATATATCATTTTACAGAAGTAATGTACCAATCCACTAATAATGTAGACGATAACTACACAACGTTTAAAAGGGTCAATTCAAAGAAAGTTTGTTAGGATTTGTGGTTGATAAACACATCGTAGAACCTGTCTGAAATGGTTACTCTCTCTTGTTTAACCACAAACGAAACAGAAACGCATTGCAATAAAACATGCAGGACATTAAAACTGTTCAATTTTGCCTATTATTTTTATTCTGAGTGACTTCAAGTTTAGACATGGTCAGGTGCTATATAATCTGGCTCCCAACTGTTTGCAAATAGACTACTTGTGTTAGCATGTACGTACAGTGTTCCCTCCCTACAACGGCCCTCCCAACAACGACTCCCTCCTTACAGCGACTCTTGCCTCAGTTCCCTAAACAGGACAATTATGTCTGTAATATCGTCTGCTTCAAGTTGCCACCTGCTGTTTTACTCAAAGTTACATATTGGACATTTTGACAGAAAAAGACTTAAATTAATGACGAGTGACAAACAGCTTGAATCCGGATCAGACGCCGCGTTACGCGGCGTCTGATCTGGATTCAAGCTGTGTGCAAATGTGCTGAAATATAAACCAATTCCCCTCCCTGTAACGACTCCCTCCGAACAACTAACACATTTTTTGTATCCCATTGGGTGCCGTTGTAGAGAAGGAACGCTGTATATACATACTGGAGGAAACAACGTCTTCTGAACTGTAATCATTGACAACTCTAATGCCTTCGGTGATTGGTTAATCCTTTGTAATTGTGAAATACATGTAGCTTAACTCTTTCACTGCAAATGGTACCATCATGCGAATTTGCAAACAGTTTGGATCCTAACGTGGCGTGAGATCAGTGTCCAAAACTTCACTTGACCAAATCTTGCAGACGACACTTTAAATGCAGACGCTAATTTGGCGGTGAGATTGTTGAAGCACACCATAAACTTTGGCAGTGAAAGAGTTTAGCTTTGCTTGTAACAGAGTGATATTAAAGGCTTCTATATATTAATATAAGCACTACAAATGGGTATTTACTTGTGCTGTTAATTATATATGCAGTTTTCATTCGCGAAGTCATCTTTGGAACTTGCGACAGCAAACATTTGGCGAATTTTTCAAAATCTGTTCTTAACCGATCTATGCCTTCCTACTAGTGGAAACCTTGATTCCCGACTAATATTCTTCTTTATTAATGAGATAAATTGCAAGACAAATGACGTAAGAATCTACCTTATAAACAGCTCGGCTATCTGCGTTTCTTTATGACAAAAAAAACCGATATATTTATCCTACTTTAAAATGAGGTCACTTCCAATGACGTCAAAAATCGGCATTTTTCGCGCAAAACTGTCAAGTTGTTGACAATGGAACTTATTTTTTTCTGCTTTCAAATGTACACAGATTCAGTAAATCGGGCATGGCTGTTCCTTATAGGGTACACATTATTCGTGTTATCTATCTCTAATATGGATTAAACATACATGCGTACTAACAAAATGTTTATTTAATGTTAGAAATTACAGCAAATATATTGTAAATATAAGAAATGAACGATTCATGGTATTTGCCGATAATTTTCTGTCGTTCATTTCGCTTGAACGCCAAAAAAAATCAGTTCATTTCTTAAATATATAGGTGGTGTGCACTCATTCTGATGGCCGAAAGGGTTGGTTTGTTATTGAAACATATCAAAATGACGAAGAAAATAAACATATTTGGAAACCTTTTTATGTTTATGTCCATTTGACACTTCATTACACTGCAGTCCATTTAATGATACATCTATACTTCATTTAATGGTCAGTGGACACTGTTCATATGCATCAATAAGCCATTTGCGCTCAGAGAGACGCGTTGATTGGTTTTGTAAGTGCAATATAATTGCACTCTTAAACGTGTCGACAAAAAATGCTTCCATAAATTGTGAATATTGGTATTGTGACGAGGAGTATGGATCCTGTTTTATTTGTCTGATCATTTTTAATTGCATAGATTAACACACAAAGAACACTTAAAGAATTACGAAAAAACAAATAACAACAAGAGCCGCATGCGGCCCTAAATCGCTCACCTGAGGAAATATTGTGTTATACTCGATGCATAATGAAGTTTGTCATTGCATGTATGCGGACTGTTGCATGGAACTGAAACAACTCGGAATTAGGTTTTCCTGTAGAAACTAGTATATGTAAAACTGATAAGCCCTGGGGCGGGTCCATTTTTGACCCTGGGGTTATGATTTGAACAATCTTGGTAGAGGACCATAAGGCAAAGCTAGATGCCAAATACAAAAGGTCTGGGTCTCAGGGTTTCAGAGAAGAAGAGTTTTAAAGGTTTATTCCTATATAAGTCTATGTAAAATTGATAAGCCCGGGGCGGGTCTATTTTTTACCCTGGTGTCATGATTTGAACAATATTGGTAGAGGACCATAAGGCAAAGTTAGATGCCAAATATAAAAGGTCTGGGCCTTACGGCTTCAGAGAAGAAGATTTTTAAAGCCGCAATGTGTTTTTGAGAAACCTGCATAAAACGTTTGTTTGGGGTCCGATTTGAACTACGTGGGACGTGATTCTTTCACAAAAACCGGCTTTATCTAAGACATTCGCTTTTTAAATTGTATTTATAATATTTTTGTGCTGCACAAATTAAAAAGCCTCCATTGTGAATGGAAAGAAGGACAACTCTGTAAATACAGGGCTCCAGATAACGGAAGTATTTCGAAAACTAAAATCTTTATTTCTGCTTTTAAACCCAATGGTGCCATACTCATTAAAATTGTCTCGAAGAGACGGTTTAATCAGTAGTAACACCATAGCATTCGGTGATGAAATGAGAGAGAACATGTTAGATTAGTTCAGATTACTCCCGCTTACATGTGTATAGCTGGAGCACTGAACATGACCCTGTTAACCCCTATTCTGCTGCACAGACGTCTGCTTTGACATTGTCGTCTGCAAAATGTGTTCAGTTTAGATTTATGCATTGTTTTAATTAAACAAACCTCAAGACGAGTGTCAAACAGTTTGGATCCAGATGAGACGCCGCGTTATGCGGCGTCTTTTTAGATTCAAATAGTTTGTAAACTCCGTAAAGTTACGGCTAGTAGGCACAGGGTTAAACACTATGAGATCCAGTAACAATGTGTAAATATTATTCACGGTGGGTAAACGATTAAAAAGACTAGGGAGAATCTATACCTTGAGCTTGCTGAAAATGACTGTTTCAGCCTTGTCCGCTCTCTAACTTAAACACTTCTTTTTGGATCTTCACCAAACTTGCTACATATGTTTATTAGTATGGAATCTAGGTCAGGTTCAATAACTAGCACAATCGCATAAGGCATGTCTGAGTTATTGCCCTTGAATAATTAAAAAATGACTGTTTCAGCATTTTCTGCTCTCTAACACAAACACTTTTTATTGGATCTTCACCAAACTTGCTGGCAACGTGTATTGGTATTAAATCTAGGTCAAGGAAAAAAATCGAATATAGTGGAATGAAAATCCTTCAAGAGGTAAAGGAGAAATGGAGTGGTCATTTATTACTTAACTTATTACCAACACGGCTAAGATGAAGCACATGCAACCATTGACCAAATATTTGGCTAAAAATAGAATAACAACTGGTCCTTTTACAGAGTGGACAGGGCAAAAATAAGGATAAAGCAAAATTTAAAAATTAAAGAACCATAACTCCAACATGCCTTCGGCGATTTGGGTATTTATAGAACTGGACCAAGATGTTATACAAATATTATTTTCAGCAAATTTGGTGAAGATCCAATTAAAACTGTTTGAGTCAGAAAGCTGACAAGCCTGAAGTAGTCAATTTTTAGTCATTCAAGGGCAATAACTCCAACATGCCTTGTGCGATTTTGGTAGTTAAGATGATTGACCTGATTTAATATTAATTAACATTTTTAACAAGTTTGGTGAATATCTGATAAAAACTGTATGTGTTAGAAAGCAAAAAAATGCTCAAATATTAATTTTTAATACTTAAAGGGCAAACATTCAGACATGCCTTTTGCGATTTTAGTAGTATTCAAATTACACCTTGATTTTATATAAATAAACATTTTCAGCAAGTTTGGTGAAACTCAATAAAAAAACGTTTTTGTGTTAGAGAGCAAAAAATGGTGAAACAATCCTTTTTAATACATATAGGGCAATAACTAAGATAATCCCTATGGGATTTTAGTAATAATCACACTGGACCTAGATTTTATATAAATAAAGAAGTTCAGCAAGTTTGGTGAAGATCCGATGAAAACTCTTTGTGTTAGAGAGCAAAAAAGACTGAAACAGCCATTTTTTAAAATAATTAAAGGGCTATTGCTCCAACATGCCTTATGCGATTTTAGTAGGATTCAAACTTAACCTTGAATTCATATTAATGAATCTTTCAACAAGTTTGGTGAAGATTCAAACAAAATTAGTTGTGTTAGAGAGCAAAACTTGCTGAAAACAGTCATTTCTAATACATAATGGGCAAAAGCTCAGATATGCCACATGCGATTTTTGTAATAATCAAACTAGACCTAAATTTTATATAATTAAACATTTTCAGCAAGTTTAGTGAATATCCGATAAAAACTGTATGTGTAAGAGTGCAAAAGTGACTGAAGCAGTCAAGTTTTATTACTAAACAGGCAGTAACTCAGAAATACCTTATGCGATTATAGTAGTAATCAAACTAAACCTTGATTTTATATCAATAAACATTTTCAGCAAGTTTGGTGAAGATCCAATAAAACGTATTTGTGTTAGTGAGCAAAACTTGCTGAAAACAGTCATTTTTAATACATAAAACTCAGATATGCCACATGCGATTTTAGTAATAATCAAACTGGACCTAAATTTTATATGAATAAATATTTTCAGCATGTTTGGTGAATATCCGATAAAAGCTGTTTGTTTTAGAGTGCAAAAATGACTGAAACAGTCATTTTTTATTAATTAACAGACAATAGCTCAAAAACACCTTATGCGATTTTAGTAGTAATCAAACTAAACCTTGATTTTATATCAATGAACCTTTTCAGCAAGTTTGTGGAAGATCGGATAAAAAATAGTTGAGTTAGAGAGCGGACAAAAAAGTGCGATAGTCTAACTGACTGATGGATGGACGGGCGGAGGTAGATACGGTTTGCACCCAGTGAAGTTGATTTCGGCTGTATCACGTGATACTAAGCCGTGTGGTTATGTTTATGTCAGACGTTCTATTTTCGGTTTGTTATGATTGCCCTTTTTTGGTGATTTAGGTCCGTCTTCATCATTTCATAGATCAGTTTGGCCCATAAGAATGTTCAAACATTATTATTAACCGTTATTGTATTTCAGGCATTAAGAAAAGGTCTGAAAACACAATGGGACTTTAAAGGTTTTCCTATATAAGTCTATGTAAAACTGATAAACCCCAGGGCGGGACCATTTTTGACCCTGGGGCCATGATTTGAACAATCTTGGTAGAGGACCATAAGGCAAAAATAGATGCCAAATATAAAAGGTCTGGGCCTTACGGCTTCAGAGAAGAAGATTTTTAAAGGTTTTCCTATATAAGTCTATGTCAAACTGATAAGCGCCGGGGCGGGCCATTTTTGACCCTGGGGTCATGATTTGAACAATCCTGGTAGAGGACCATAAGGCAAAGCTAGATGCCAAATATAACAGGTCGGGACCTTACGGCTTCAGAGAAGAAGAGTTTTAAAGGTTTTCCTATATAAGTCTATGTAAAACTGATAAGCCCCGGGGTGGGGCTATTTTTTACCCTGGGTCATGGTTTGAACAATCTCAGTAGAATACATAAGGCAAAGCTACATGCCAAATATAAAAGGTCTATGCCATACAGTTTTAGAGAAGAAGAGTTTTAAAGGTTTTCCAATGAACAACTGATAAGCCCCGGGGCGGGGCCATTTTTGACCCGGGGTCATTATTTGAACAATCTTGCTACAAGTTCACAACATGATGCTACATGAGAAATATGGCTGTCCTAGGACTTATAGTTATTGACAAGAAGATGTTTAAAGTTTTGACTTTATTTGTCAATATTACGTAAATACGGAAAATGACCACGCCCTCTGGCCGCCATGTTTTTTGACGGATCAAATTTATTTGAACAATTTTGAAAGTATATTAATTGAGGAACTTTTTAGTGAAAACCAAATTAAAATCGGACCAGCCGTTTTTTAGAAGAATATTTTTTTAGATATTGTGCATGGTTGCCATGGCAACAAGACCGATTGCCCCACCCACTTTTGTTGAACATTTTTTGAAGCTCACAACTACAGTATGTATCTGACCAAGTTTGGTTAAAATTGGGCCATTGGTTTCAGAGAAGAAGTTATATCACCTTGAGCCCTTTGTGCTCAGGTGAGCTAAAAATATATCATGTATTTTATATGTATTTTGCTTTACCTCTGCTTTTTGTCTTTATTGAAAGAATGAGTAATCATTTTAAGCTTTTGAACGAGATTACTGAATTTATCTTTTGTAGAATGATTTATGCAAAGGCGCGAAAACTGCACAGCATTAAGGTTGGAATCCTAGGATACGGTGATATAGGAAAACACCGTAAGTACTGCGCCCTACCCCGTACTCAAATATTCCAGTTACACATCTTCATTGTCCTGCCAGACGACAACACGTTAATAAACAACTGTGAACATGATCCAAACTGTTTGACACTCACCATGTGTCTTGAATAAAAATCGCATTAAAATCCAATTTTATAAAAAGGTAAACAGACGATAAATTGCAACAGCTCATTTACATGTAGACATTGTTGACGTCGAACCATTTTCCTCTAAACAACATTGTCATTGCTTAAGCCATTTATGCCAAGTAGATTGTTCCATGCATATATATCGGGTTTGTCCATTTTTATCAAAGGGATTGGTGGTCAAACTTTTCATTTTCATTTTGCTTTATATTGCAATGCCTACCAGCAAACAGTGTAGACTCTGATCAGACGCCGCATGATGCGGCGTCTGATCAGAGTCTACACTGTTAGCCTATGTCACAAAAGTATATGGGATCGTGGGCACAAATGGGTTAAGACAGAGATTGTTTTACTCAAACTTACACGAAACCGTAAGCTACTTAACGAGCTCTTCTGCTTTTATTTCATCTTGTTGTAAGACTACACTTGTTAGAAATTTTAAAATAACTGATATGGTAATTTTTAAGAATAGATTAGAAGTATTAAAGGTGTTTCTATTTTAATCAAATGTTTATTCTGTCAATAGTACAGTAAACACGAATTTAAGTGAGAATCATGTTTCCTATATGTAGTTGCTAAGACTTGCAAGACGTTCGGGATGACGGTTTGGAGTCTAACAAGAAGACAAAGGACCGAGTCGGACACCGCTGAAGATGTTGATGTTTTCAAGTAATTATAGCTGTAACAGAAATTATATATGTGCCCACGATCCCATATATGGGTCTTAGGCAAACAGTGTAGACTCTGATCAGACGTAGCATTATGCGGCGTCTGATAAGAGTATACACTGTTTGCTGATAGAAAATTCAATATAAAAAAATTAAAATGAAAATTATGACCAGGCATCCCTTTGATAAAAATGGATTAATACAATATATAAACATGGAATAATCCACTGGGCGTAAATATGTTAACCTTTTCACTGCCAATGGTGACAGCACTTACATTTGCAAACAGTTTGGACCTTGATTAGACACTGCGTACCGGAGAAGACCACGTAACTATAAGTCTGATCGATGTCGAAAAGGTTTTGCAATGTTTTTGGTTTTTTCGCGCAAAGGCTCCGATTCTGAAAGAATAATGTTTTTGTCCACATAAATAAATACACAATGAATATGCCTAGTAATCAAAAGCCTTATACAATGAAGTTTTATTATAACGAAATTCTCGGGACCATATGATATCCACATTTCGATATATCAGGTCAATTTTACTAAACCTTAATTACAGATGGAAAATATATTTGTTTAATTATACACGATATATTGTTAAGTCCACTGTCGTTATGAGTGAGCTTCATTATACATTTCTGAACCCAACTTTTACAGAACTACAGAAGACCTACCAGAGTTGTTAAGGAATTGCGATTACATCTGTAACGTTTTGCCGAGCACTGACGCAACTAAATATCTGCTTTCCGGGGACGTACTGTCTAATTGTAAGGTAAACATGTCTGCAAAATGTTGAAATGGTGCAACTGTATTATACAAGACGGCTCAAACTTAACCCATCCATTATCATGACGTCATCAATTTAAAACAGATGTCGTCTGCTTTATTTTCACAAATTTTCAGTTTATGTATATTGAACTGAGTGTCTGTCAAAAAGTTCAAATCCTGACTGTGCTTGTGGTTGTGGGTGTGGGTGTGAGTGTGTGCCTTTATGGTAGGATGGGCGGTTTCAACAGCCGATTACGACTTGAAGGTGTTAACAAGCAAATTGTAACTATAAAATGTATTTATTTGCTAAATCATTGAACTGTTGCAATCATTTTAATCAAGACAAGCTGCATGTTTCCTTGGCGACAGATCTTTATGCTAACTATTAACTACATGACGAGCTGTGTGTGAACGTAGCAAGGCAGGCTTAAAAAACGTTTGCTATTTATTTCAGGATGCTGTCTTTATAAACGTTGGTAGAGGTAACGTTGTAGACGAGGACAGCTTGGTGAAAGCCTTAAGGTATAAATCCAGTAAAACCCCTCTATTCAGACTATATATTGAGCGTTAGAATATGTCACTGTTAAAAGCAAGGTGACATGTAAACAGAAAGCTCCTTTAGGGGCTTTCTCTTTTACTGTCACTTGCTTTAAAGTATTTATTGGAAGTTGTGCAAACATACAACGGTCAAATCCTTCTCTAGCCGGTCCTTACAATTGTGTCTATTTCCAGTCCGATATACATGCATTATCTTAACTCTTTCACTGCAAAAATGCAACTATGTAAACAGTTTTGATCCTGATCAGGATCCAGACTGATAGACTCTCTATCGACATCTCTTCATTCAATACAACCCTTAAACCGACGTTTGAAATATTGCAGACAATACTTATATTGTTGACGATATTTTGGCGGAAACAAGATTAAAGCAGACGAGAACACTGGGTAGTGAACAAGTTAATGCAGGGCAAAGGTACAACTGAAAGCTTCAAAACGAGCAGTTTGATAATAATGTGTCCTGACTTACGCAGTGACATGTAAAAGAGCTCAATGCTTCTTAATCTATTGCCCCATAGATTTATCTAGTTTTGAGGTCAAGTGACTATTACAAGTAGATTGATAGAAAAGCAGAATGTTCCTTAAGGCATATATTAATTTTACTTCCAGCCTGCTTTAAGCTACCATTTACTCTGCTAGGATATAGATAATATTTGTCTATATGGTATGAATTTTCCACTGTATAAAATTTAGATTTTGTCTTGAATCGGCTAGTGTGGAATAAATTAATAATAAAAATACGTACATTTTGGAGTAAAGAGATAAAACAGACATTGCTTTTAGTTATTTACTTGTTTCCCAAACAGGAACGGATGGCTCCGTGGAGCGGTTCTAGATGTTTTTGAAAAGGAACCACTGCCGGTAACAAGTCCGCTCTGGTCAATGTCGAATGTAGTCGTAACTCCGCATGTATCTGGATGGTCTCATGAGAAAAAGGTTTGTCCAGTTCAATTGCATGATTTCATAAGTTTCTCAGAAAACGTGAGTGAAACAGTGATTCTAAGAGTGACTCAATACAGTGGAGAATATGTTATTCTTTCTCGTTTAAGCGCAAACGAAACGCAAACGCAAAGTACTATATAACGTAGAATAGTACGACTTTTGGACAATTCTGATATTTCATGTTTATATTGGTGGCAAACAGTTTGAAGCCTGATCAGACGCCGGGTTACCCGGCGTCTGATCTGGCTCCAAACTGTTTGTAATAGAAAAAATAGTTTTAGCGTAAACGCGTTTATTGGGAAAGAATAACGTTTTCTCCACTGTATTAATTTGAATGCAAAACAGTTTGAATCAAGATTAAATGCCCACTAACGCGAAGTCTGATATACATCCAACAAACGTTCCAAATGTCGGCGTACATTTGTATGTCAAATAGTTTGGATCTAGATAAGACGACGCGTTATGCGGCGTCTGATCAGGATCCAAACCTTTTTCAAACACGCTTTTGAGCGTCATTGAGATTGGAAGGCTCAAACAATGTCCATGTCAAAGCCGACACATTGACAGTTGCAAACACTTTTGACCTTTATCAAACTCCACAGCCTCAGATTCATCTCAACTGCTCTTTACGCAAATAAAGACCCGACATCCGCATCTATAATTGATAATTATGCTATATAGTAAGCAACATCAACTTGATTTTGAAATTCAGATTTTGCAAATATGTTGGTTATCTTTATTACACCATTATCCGGTGTATAGTGTTGAAGACACGTTGTCACTAGTGTGTCTTACATGTAAGACGCTTTCAGCTTCACTTTCTATCTTGTTAAGGAACCATCTGCTAGGATATAGGACATATTTCGTATAGTGCAAAAATGACTGTATCAAGAAGAACTATATTCTTTAAACAAATATATAAAAGGCGTAACAAGGCGAATGTATTTCATTATTGGTTAAGCATACAAATATTAAGCCTTTTTACGGTTTGAATGCTGATATGCTAGTAAAGTATTTTGTTATTTATCATATGTTTAGCATCGTGAAGCTGCCCTCGAATGTTTCATCAGCAACTATGAGCGGTACATGATCGGCAAACCTCTTTCTGGAGTACTGGACTGGAAACAAGGATACTAGATGTAATCCAATATTAAGGGAAATAATATGATTTTTTGGATGAATCGTTATTCTTTTGCTGCAAACGTTTATTTCCTCCAGGAAGCGACGTCTATTACATACATTTTGAAGCCAACACAGTCGCTGCGTCTCATCAGAAATTTAACAGTTTTTAGTATCATTTGAATAACCCTTTCCTCCGTGAAAATGAAAAGAGACGATTCCATTTTCCAATTTATTATATTCCATTTTTACTATTTAGGTTACTTTTGTCAATGTATTGCAATATGACAAACCTTGCAAACCCTGATCAGATAGTTAAGGATCCCTCTGTATGATAAAAGATGTACCTGACCAAATGTGTTGAATGTGTGTTAGGGAAAATTCTCATGTATTTGTAGAGTTGTGCAAACTGAGAAAATAAAGAGTATTTGAATTGAAATTGAATTGAATGTTCTATGTTTGCATAGAACAAGCGTACTGTTAACAATGACACTATCTGCATAACTAGGGTTCAAAAGATTGAAAGTTGTCTTTCCCCATTAAACGCAAACGACAGGCGAACACAATGTATTAAAATCGGACAAATGACAAAGTTTTTTTTATCATTTTGACAACTTATTATATTTTGATTGGCAAACACTTTGGAACCTGATCTGACCTGACGTCTGATCTGGCTCCAAACTGTTTGGAATAAATAATTATTTAAGCGTAAACACGTTTAACCCTTTTCCCCATATAGCGAATTTAATTTATTCCTCCGCTGAAGAAAATAGTTCCAGTTTATACCCTCATGAACAATTACCATGACAAATATTTTATATAGCCTAGCAGTTGGTAGTTTAAAGCAGGCTGAAAGTAAAGCTGAATATGCCTTAAGGCACATTGTGCTTTACTTCCAACCTGCTTTAATTGAGCACCTGTATTAAATGTCATAAACGGGTTATTTGGTAAAGGGTTAAAGGGAAATAATACCGTCTTCGCAACTGCATTTGAAACATTAATACAATAACGAGAAGAAACCTACCACTTCAGAACTGTATAAAATACACTCAACTTAGTAAAACCGACAAACATTGCAGAATTCTAAACTTTCATTTATTAAGTGGTTTTCCTTACACGCAAGACGTAAACTAGACTGTCGTTATTCACATTTTCTTATCAATGTAAAGTAGTATATATTCAGATCTGCATCGATTTCTTAATTACAGTATTGCGCCCCTGCTAATATTTCTCATGAATTTCCGTTCGTCATTTTATTTCATTCTGAAATAAATACGAAAGACTCAAGCAGGAAACGTAACACAAACAATACACACACCTCTCAAGCAGAACACACACACACAGTCATACCACAACAAACACACACACGCAATACCATTCCTTCATCTACACACTAAATAGAAAACAACACGCAAGACAAACATAAAGCAAAGTGAATATATACCCGTTATTACACATCGCTCTTATTTCTGGCATTTTCATTGGACAACTGCAGTCACCTGGCCACTCTAATATATAGTGGGTAAGTTGTTGACCCAACATTGGCACACAAGTACGAAAGGTCTACTTTTTCAAAACAACTTGTCTTTGAAATTCACATTAGCTGCCATAATTTCACATTCAAATAAATAATCGCTTTATATCGGACAATCACGTTCTAAACAATTTTCTACTTGGCCATGCTGTGACACTAGGAGTTTGTTCGACCTTCACCATGACAATTAATTTGCAGACAACAAAAGTAAAACAATGGCCTCCACTGCACTGTTTAGCAACCTCAACAACTGAATAGGTTTATACCCTTGGGTAAACATTGAAGGCAACTAAGCTGGTATTAATATTAAATATAAATTTAAGAATGTTTGTCTGAAATGCAAGATATTTTAAGACTTTTGCCGTTTTATTGATTTCAACCCACCCACCATATCTGGGTCACAAGAGTTGATTGTCTATTAAATAAATTAATTACACTTGTATTTCGGTCTGTTACTGTCTAACCACAGAAATGAATATATTAATCGGGAATACAGAGGGGCATGACTATCGCCTCTTCCCCTATTAACCATATATAACTCCTATATTTTCTCAATGGGTCAGTAACAAAACTAATTATAAACAACCCGATGTAGAATTTTCTAACTACGCTTGACACGTCTGCATTTAGATGCGAACAGTATACTTTCTTTGCGTCAGTTGCCAACCCTGTCTATGTCACTGTCAGTTTTGTCTGGGTCAATGTTCTGCCTAAGCGTTTATTAGTTCACTAATGATATACGTGTTTGAACAACACAAAGCAAGAGTTGGTGTATTGAGTATCGGCTTGGGTATCATCTTGTCAACTAAGTTATATTACTGTGCTCGGGAATGTTTTAATCCCGTATCTGTAACAAAAAATCATTTTGATCTGCGTTTATGCTTTAAATTACTCACACTTGCGTTTAGAACTTAAATCGTCTTCAAACTATTTTCTTAGTCTCAGAAGAAGTTTTTAGGAAACAAAAATGTTGTGTGTGTTCAGCAGTATCAATATGATAGCAAACTTATACCGGTATATTGTAAATAAGTCATGCCTTGAGATTTCGGCGACCATGTATCCATTTGTACTTTTATTAACCCTCATCATAATTATCTATACATGTAACTCTGCCCCCTATGAACCTCTATCATATGCACTTTACAATTGACTAATTGCTAAAGCATAGAAAATATGGCTGCATCAATTAGTATAGTCATACTCCTGTCAGTTTTTTTATAAAAGGTCTAGTGCAGACTGTGATCAAACAGCTCTTTTTGGGGATGTATGATTGATCTCACCGCTTCTACATACTCTAAGAATTCTATTAATTGTCATTTTTTATCCTTTGACTGGGGGCCAACGGAGTATCACGAGGGTCGTTTCGCACAGAAGTCCCGTATATAGAGTATAAAGAATATGTATACCGATACGTTATCGAACGAAGTACATTGTATATGTGAATGATACCAACTGAAGTCGTCATTGAATTTATATAGGGGGTGGGGCTTCTGTGCGAAACGGGTCGTCGTGATACTTCGTTGGCCACAAGTGACTTTGCAACAAGGCAATCAAAGCGGGCCTTAATCAGACGATTCCTACAGGTACCCTCTGATCAGGGTCTACACTGTTGTTTACATGTGACGAGTGTTCTCTTCACAAGTACTTTGTTTGCTAATGACGAGTATATTGGTCGCTAGGGTTGAATATGTCAGATATTTTGACAGCACTGTTTGTCGCCAATAACAGTAAACTAAATATTGCCAAATGTATGAAAATGTCTGTCTCAATATAGTTTTGAAGTCTTTGTGATATATCCTATCTGGTGTGATAAATTACTATGGATTAGAATATGGAGAAGTATAAACGTGTTTACTCTTAAACTATTAATTAAATTGCAAATTGTTAAAAGCCATATCAGACGCGGGTAACCCGTCGTCTGACCAGGCTCCAAACTGTTTGTCAAACAAATTCAAATGAGTTTTCAACATTCGCAAAATAAGGCCATTTTCTCCGTTTTATTGCGACACGTTTCGTGTGCGTTTCAACGGGAAATAATTAAGTCCTCTGCACTGTAAGCGCTGATGCATTAACGTTTGTCTATAAACAATAATTGAATAAAATATTTTATATTGTAAACAAGACTTTTAATGGGTCGGTGGCATTTGCAAATGCATAATGAATGATCTGAGATCTACTCATAGAATCTAGAAGTTGCAGTATATACTTATATATTTAAGCCTTAGAGGGTTGATTGACTTGACTATATTCACAGCATTGGACCAGGGTCTCATCTGTTTGACACTCTTGTCGATCTTTCTTCCATCAAAATGGTTAATAGACATTTATGGAAACAAACACAGAATACAAATTGTACGCGGTGATATTTCAGAAAAGGTGTTTTGATTCATTGCCATTTTATGCTTAAATTTACATAGAAATCATATTTGTACAATGCATTTTGACGCTGGTAATCTGTTGCATTGATTAACATGAAATACCATATCGTTCTAAAAGCATTTTAAATGTGTTATACTATATTAACGGTAACATATCCCAAGTGATTAGCGTTTTACAATTTAATGGTATTTCGAAACGCGCAATCATTGTTGAACACATCAATAACTAATCAAATCTAGCGATATGTATACTTGTCATTTACAAACAGTGTATCTATGAATATTTAGTATGTCCTATGCAAACAGTAAAAAAACCTGACCAAAGGGTTCATACAATAACCCTCTAATCTGGGTCTTTATATATTTTTTCATTTTACTATCTATACATGTATATTGTTAAAATCAACCCCAACTATTTGAAGATAGGCTGGACTTAAGTGGAACTGAAATTCTTTATTTGCAATTTTAGGTACATGTATGAATGAGTTGAACACAATGGTCATATAATTGGATCGGTGGGAGTCTTGAGTCCTATTAATATTCTTATAATTTATATTACGACGTATTTGTATATCGGTGAAATTGTTTAGAGGTTTGTTATGTTATATTAACAGTCGGCATAATATACTTGGGCCAGTCTTACGAAACGGCGTACGACAAGACCGGTCGTCAGTGAAAACTTTAAGATACTCTTGTTTCTGGTTTCTCCCTAATAAAAATCTGAATAAGGGGAGATCCTTTGAAAGCACAGAAAACAAAGCAAATACTGAAAATCGCAGACTCGGTTTAATTGAGTCTGTTCATGAGCAATACTGAAATATGCAACAGTGCTCACGCCCCCTAGCACCGGCTTAAGCGGAATTCAACTTTCAACTGTAAATACGCTGAAATCAATGATTCCAAAGGACCAGAAAGTATAACAACACTGATAATGAAGTACGGGGCGACTTTGTACAGCCGCCACACAAGCACTTAACATCTGCTGTTGTGAATTATAAAAATCTGAATAAGGGGAGATCCTTTGAAAGCACAGAAAACATAGCAAATACTGAAAATCGCAGACTCGGTTTAATTGAGTCTGTTCATGAGCAATACTGAAATATGCAACAGTGATCACGCCCCCTAGCACCGGCTTAAGCGGAATTCAACTTTCAACTGTAAATACGCTGAAATCAATGATTCCAAAGGACCAGAAAGTATAACAAGTATAACAAGTCTGTATTGTGATTAGTTTGGAATGGTCTTTTCATGACGATGCAGAAAAAGATTTTACAAGACAGGATTATTTGTAGAAAAAAAAATATAAACAAGTTCAGAACCTGACTAACGTTCTGACCATATATATTTGTCGTACATTTCGTATGTCGGGCTTCGGAGCCTTGATACTTCAGATAGAAAAGTTTTGTTTCGCATAAAATCTAGTAACATTCAAACTCTTTAGGGTTATTTTTTACATAAAATGTTATGAAATATGAACAGCAGTGCAGATACTGATTTTAAACCGTGCAGACACTGATCTAAGGCTTCTGTTGAAATTCGTTTCGCGGCGTCAGTTTAAGATCCAAACTGTTTGCAAAGTCGACTTTATGCGACTTCGGCGCCGAAAGGTTTAAGGGCATACCCTTCTGTGAATATTTCATTCCACAAACAATGCTTTTAATTGAAAGTGAACTGTCATATAACTATATTCGAGAATGATAAATAAGTGCATTACAATTCCCCATGAATCCCCATAAATCCTGAGTCATGTGATTCGAAATAAATGAATTACCACCTGATATTTGAAATACAATTCTGGATGCGGGGGCGAACGAATGCGGGTATTTGTTTACTGTTAGATGTTAGCAGATCACACATGACGTTCCTTTAATCCTTCCTGATCAATTTACAGTAAAACCTCGTTATAACGACCACTAAAACGAATGCTAATTGAGTGTCTAATAGACAGGTGACAGCTTAAAGCAAGGTGACAGTGAATCAGAAAGCTCCTATAGGAGCTTTCTGTTTCACTGTCACCTTGCTTTAAGCGGTCACCTATCGTAAACATCCTAATAATTAAAATAATTTAGTGGTCGTAATAGCGATGTTTTACTGTATTTGGGATATGTTTACCCATTCACCGCTTTATTGTCGTCTGCTTCAGTTTTTTGTCTGTAAGACACGTCTCAAAGTTAGATTTAACCCTTTAACCCATAGCCTGTTTCCAGTAGTTAAGATGTGTGACCTATTAAAGCAGGCTGAAAGTAAAGCAGAATGTGCCCTAGGGCACATTCTGCTTTACTTTCAGCCTACTTTAAGTTAATATCTGCTAGTATATAGAAAATATTTCTTATAGTACATATTCATGTCAGTAAAAATTGTACTATTTTCTTTGGCGGATGAATAAAATGAATGTGCTAAATGTCGCTTCTATAAGGGAAAGGGTTAAAGTTGTACGACTCAATAAATATCTATAAGAGTGTCAAATAGTTTGGGCCATGATCAGACGCCACGTTACGCGGCGTCTGATCAAGACCCAAACTGTTTGCAAAATCGCTTTATGAGAGTGAGAGGGTTAAAGCTTCAGTCTATGTTATGTCTCCGTGTGGGAGTATGTTACAGGGCTCCAGATAAGGGGAGTATTTCAAAATTAAAAATCGTTGTTTCTTTATTAGACCATATGGTGTCTTCGAGACATTCCAATGTGCGGTAACACCATAGGATTTGACGCTGAAATTAGTTAGAACATGTTGAATTTGTTCACTTTACTCACTCTTATCTGAAGCCGTGTGTTAGACGGTGGTACACATATAATATGATACAATGTTTCATAATAAAAATGAATGAAACAAAGCCCACATTCTGTATCAAAGTACCAAATGTTATGCGGAGAATAATGGCATTAGTTGGTATAATCGTGCATGATTATGGCGTTAAACAAATCTAAGTGTTTTAGATTTGTCTCAACCCGGTTTTTATTCCGACCTAAAACGAGGATAATCTTTATATTTATACTTCGCTACATGTACTGCATTTTAAGAATACCCCACCCGGAACTGGTGTGATCTAGACCGAGCACATTCTTTTTTGTACGAAATGTGGTTTATCACATATTGTTTTCCAAAACTAACTTTAACGAGTTTGTTTAGGCACCTTGCATCCATTTACAGTGGAGAAAACGTTATTCTTTCCCGTTTAAACGCAAACGAAACGCAAACACAATACACTTAAATCTAAAAAAATAACACCTTTGTGACATGTCTGACTATTGATATTACATGTAAGCTGAGTGGCAAACAGTTTGAAGCCTGATCAGTCGCCGGGTTACCCGGCGTCCGATCTGACCCCAAACTGTTTGCAGTGGAAATAAACGTTTTAGTGTAAACGCGTTTATTAGGAAAGAATAACGTTTTTGTCCACTGTAGGATGTCATTCTCATTTAATAATCCCTTCTGCAGTCATTATAGGAATTCTGGAGACGTTATCAGTATCCAAAGAACGAAAGGGGAACCAGTACATGTAGTAGAGAATTCGTTATCCTCTCTCGTTGAAACAAAGAACGAAAGGCAATATAATAAAATGTATAAAATCACTACTGGTTTACTACTGAGACTATTCATTTTAATACGAATTTGCAAACAGTTTTGAACAGGATCTGACACCAGGTTTCCAGGCGTGTGATCTGGCTCCAAATTGTTTGCAGTCGAAACAATTTCGTTTCGCTTGAACGCGTTTATCGGAGAAACTATCGCCGTCTCCATTACGTTTCCCCGCTTGTGAGTATCCACAATCACAATGTACACCTTTTAATACTATTCACTACAGCGATGAAAATTGTATATCTACACATTCAACTCTAATGACCAGTATACTGAGTCTTGTCATTAATAAACAGTGTATATGTGAAGAATACACGTGTCCAATGCAAACAGTGTATACCCTGATCAGATTTCCCAGTGTAGAAGCCCTCTGATCCGCGTTTGCACTGTAAGTCATTTTGATATAAAATTGGAAATTAAAACGTTTCAGGGATGAACGAGTTCTGTTTCTTGGTCAGGTATTAATTTCAAGACTCAATGGATTAAATTGCTATCGTATACTAAAAAAACAGTTATCCTCTATTTATTCCTTGAGATTAAAACGGATACAAAATAATTACGAGTATTTCCCGCAGAAGAATGTTTTGTAGCCGACAACAATTTAGCATGAGTATTGTTAAACTATTGACCGCCCAGTCACTAGCACATGTCATGTGATTGTAACGTACGAATATACCGTGTGTGTCTGTTGTAGTGTTTATTATATAAACTGTTTATTAAAAGAATTGCAAATAGTATTCCCGCTTAATTTGCAATTCTAAGGCAATCAAGATTTGTATAATTTGTAACTGAAGAGTCAAATATTCTGTGTTTTCTTGTAACAGTTGATACATGTATTAGCATATTGTATCGTTACGCAAAATTGTATTTTAGCAACATTTTCTTACTCATGTACATGTAACAACAAATTACCAACGTGTTGGTGCTTATTTGGAACAATGTTTACGTGAAGATCTTTATATCCAATTACACTCATGAGTAATAACGTTTTTATTTCACCCCGTGTACGCTAAGTTATAATGTCATCGGCAAATATCATCGTACGCTACTTTTCTTGGTTCTCTAAAATAATGTTTAAAACTAAAATGGTTGGACAGACTGTCGCCGGTCTGGTTCCGGATGAAACACCGCGCTACGTGGTATCTTATCTACGGTTTAAATTAATTACAATGATCATCTCCAATTCGTATGCAAGAAATTCATACAGGCAATGTTGTACATGTAACGTATTCTTACAAACTTGTAAATACATTTTGAGATAAGATTAGCGCTAGATGGAGCTATTCAAAAGTGATCAAACTGTATATATCCTCAATCTTAACCCTCCCCCAGCTGAATTTTCGTATATAAAACTCCTGCCAGTACGATCATCATCTTCCAACTGAATAATTACGTTGACTAGAAAACAAGGAATATTTTCCATGTGGAAAATAAATGCAGACTCGTGTCAAACAGATTTTATATGAAACAGTGCAGATCCTGTTCAGACATATTCTTGAAAATCTTTCTGACGTAGGTTTGCATTACTTTAACCCTTTCACATATGTAAACAGTTTGGACGCCGCTTTGAAACGATATTGCAGACAACACTATTGAAGCAGACGACAATGGAACGATGAAGGGGTAATATCACGATTAATTTGGCAGCGAAAGAGTTAAAAAGATGTAAGCAGGAGAAGAATAAAATACAAATCAAAGAAAGAAAACATTACTCTTTCACCAGTATCATGCTGAATGGTCTGATTCAAATACATGTATATCGTCTGCCAAAAATGTAACAAAAAAAAGCCCAACATATTTTATATTTCTAAATTTGTAGAAACTATGAATACATGTATGATATGAGTGGCAAACATTTTGGACCCAGATCAGACGCCGCGGTACGCGGCGTCTGATCTGGATCCAATCTGTTTGCAAATATTAGCCAAGTCGCGCTTAACACGATAAGTGTTAACTAAAAACGTACCAGACGGGCAACGTTTCAGGCAGACAGGATAATCCATAATAAAATAAGGCTTGACTCAATTACTGTTTATTCTAATGTGATAGTCTTGCAAGATGTAACGCATTTTTGTACTGAAATCTGGTAAATTGATTGTCTTGTGTCTTATAATTTTCAGCTTTCAACACTTTTGCCGCAAACACCATCGTCATTGTTATTACTGGTGTCTACACGAATAATTCAAATTAACCATTTCAGCGCCACATTAATCGAGACATTTATACAGGAGAATACGTTATTCTGTCCCGTTTAAACGCATAAGAAACCAGAAGCCGGATTACCCGGCGTCTGATATGGCTCCAAACTGTTTGCAATGGAAATAATTGTTTTAGTGTAAACACCTTTTTTGGAAAGAATAACGTCTATTTAATTGTACCCCTTCACTGTTATATCGTCGTCTGCTTCAATATTGTTGTCTAAAATTGTTTTAAAGTTAGATTTAAGATAACATAGAAAAAGTGTACATTTTGGTGAACAACTTTTGGCTCTACGGCCATGTAAAATTTACCTCATCCACTCTTTCTTATTGTGTCCTTTTCAAACAGCCCGCTTCAATAAAATCCAATTTAAATGAAAACAAATATGATAATTTGGTTTTGTGTTTTTTTATTTACTGTCTATGGTAGTATTTTTTTCATACAAAAACTAATTTAAGAGAAAACAGGCACCAAATGTGAAATTTATTAAGGTCTAAAATCATCGATATGGTACTTTTTTGTAAATTTTGTAAATGGAGATAAACCTTTTTACTTTAATAACTAAAACGTTTCAACACTGACCTTTCAATTTCATTTCATATTTACGAATAATATTCATATTTACTGTTCAACGACTTGACCTGTTCCGCAAACTTCGCACTTTTCATCCGCTTAATTTTCAAATTCTTCTTTACGGCAAACCGACACTAACGTTTGACGAAAATATTCAGATTGTTTCCGCAATACAAGACTATATAAAAGCGACAAAAAGATTTGCTTAATGTATTCACAAAGACTTATATAAGCATATTTATATAACAAATATAAGGTAATCTGGACAAGACATCAATCATTAACCAGTTCATTTTTCTTTTTACCCATTTAACTGAGTGTTTACATTTATAAGAACCTTTTTTGTTGTTTTTTTTGTTGTTGCTTGTTTTGTTTTTTACTTTCGCCTGTTTACTATTTCTGTTTTCTTGTATATATGTATTAAGTGGCTAAAGCAAGTGATAAATGTTGATTTTTTCATAGCCCTTTGACGCACACCAAAAGTTGTCTACAGTGGTAACTACGCTATTCCTACCCATTTACGCGTTTATCTATGCGTAAGAAACGCATAGTGAACGGTTAATAACGAACGCTTAATGAACGCTTAACGAACGGTTAAGGCCTAACGATTTGAACGCGTTTAAACGCGCTAATAAACGATTATACCCGAGATGTTGCGATTGGGGCGTCCGTTTTCCGTTTCACGCGGAGATTTCGGATCTTATCGATGATTGCCGTTTTCGAAAAATCCGAATGAAACGGGTTTATCAAAAACAAGAATCGATTTGTCACTGGAGCATTTTCGCGATAAAACTCATATTGTAATGCGATTTTTGAAAACATTTTCTGTAAATGAAACGCCTCTTATAAGGATCTAAACAGGTTTCGCTTATAGAATTTATATAAATATAGACAGTTTGGATCTCGATCATAATGCTGAGTGACTCGGCGTTTCATCGAGATTTCTGTTTGATATGTATTAAATTAGAATAATTCCTTCCATGTTGATTTCTATTCAAACGGTTTGAATCCAGATCAAACGCCTGGCTGTATAGATCGGCATAGCATCAGGATCCAAACTGACAGCTTTGAATAAACCCAATTACTTTTCATAATAGTTAACACTATCGATTTAGATGTAGATGGGACGCCGAGTAGTTCGGTTCTTATGTTTTACAGCTAAGAATGGAGCATACGTTTTTAATTTCATTTTTACAGTTTGGATCTAGATGAGATGCCGAGTTGAGTCTAATCCATTTTCGAGCTATACAGATATTTTTTTACTTTTATGAGACAGTATATTAACTGACACATACTCGCATATAAGATTTGGTTTATTTGGTTGATATTCCATTCAACCCCAATTAGGATACTTACTTTGATTAGCCGCAGTTTTATTACACCCCTATCCGGCTTGTGACGCAACACTGTTAGCGGCGTGTCCTGTGATGTAACATGCATGCCACATGTGCTATTTGGAATTCCGCATGTTCATAGTAATAGTAATAAACACAATTTACAGAATCCTTTTTAAACCGTATCCTTTATATGGGAAAATAAATGTATATTCATAAAACTCTCATAGGATAACCTTTCTTCTTAAAAGAAAATGATTCAATGAAATTATGTTAGATTATATTTACTCCACTGTAACGATATTTGCTAAATTCTTAAGTAGGATAAGACCGGCCCGCAAGTCATACATGGATTACCTCCCTTTCTCCATGATTACTCCCCTTTCATCCGGGCTCTTCTAAACGCGTTAAGAAACGCGTAAAGAAACGGATAGTAAACGCGTTAAACGGAACGGATAGTGAACGGTTAACGAACGCTCAACGAACGCTTAACGAACGCATAAGAAACGCGTAAAGTGGGTAGGAATAGCGTATTTACCACTGTACTAAAATGTCGTAGATTTGAAAACTTAGATTAAGTTATGAATCAAGTTTATTAATACTGGGTGGTAATGTCTCTACTTTCAAGGACTTTGGTAATCGAAATTTCATATGGGTCTAACTATGACTGATTCTGCTTAAAAGTTGGTTAATTAACCCTTTCCCCCATAGAAGCGACTTTTAGCGTATTTAATTTATTCCTCCGCTGAAGAAAATAGTTCCAGTTTATGCCCTCATGAACAATATTCATTACAAATATTGTATATAGCCTAACATATTTTAGCTTAAAGCAGGCTGAAAGTAAAGCAGATTGTGCCTAATGGCACATTCTGCTTTACTTTCAGCCTGCTTTAAGTGGTCACCTGTATTCAAAACTGTAAACAGGCTATGAGGTAAAGGGTTAATTACTTAAGCTGTGCATCAAAGGGGTCAAAAGAATTTCTTAACTTTGCCATATCACTCTTAACCCGTTTTGAGAAAGTTTACATTACAGTTTAATGACTAACAGTGTTGATTCTAGTCAGAGAGCTCATACAGGAACCTTCTGATCTGGATCTGCACTGTTAGTCTCAGGAATATGACATAAGCTACAACGGTATCTAATTCGATAAATTATCAAAGGAAGCAATACACAACTTACTCATAAATGGGTACTTACCAATATCACAATCATTTGCTGCTTACGTTCTAAAACTATTTCCATATCTTAAAAATACTAAATTGTCTACTACCATCTAGCATATGAAACTTTTCTTTACTGGGGGAAGGTCTTATTTAATGTTGATAGAACTTGTGACCTAACCCTTTTTCCTTTATTTCTATGTTAAGTTAAGAATGAATGTTTGTAAATTACTTTGGAAATAAAATATGTTTAAACTATTTCATATTTTGAACTACCTTAGCATGGGCTTTTATCTGGTAGAATATAAGAAAAAGTTAAATACTAGAACTATTTCATTTTCAAACTTTTTTACTTATTTTCATAAAATAAAAAATCTAATAAAATCATGCAATATAAAAAGCATATTTTTTATATCTAAAGCTCCATATTGTTCAAACCTGGTGCATGTTGTGTCTAAATTTGGTTTCTATATGTTAAAATACCACCATAGATATGAAATTAATAAAGAAAACCCAAATTACCATATTTGTTTTGTTCTGAAATAGATTTTACTGAAGCTTGTACTCTGAATGGGTAAAAAATCCAAATTTGACATACCTTTTTCAAATCAGTGTAGTTTTAAAAGAAGGACACCACCATATATATATTTTTTTATTCATCATAAACAGCTCTTTCAAAAAAACAATGATAGAATTTTTTTTAATACTTTGAAAAAATGGCTAATGGGTTTGATACACCCTTAATTGTCATAGTGGATCTTTTCTGTTTATTGACCGAGATTATCCCCTCCTCTGCCAAGAGCTAAAAGGAAGGCAGGTCGGTGGTTTTGATCCCGTGCACGGATTCAGCTTGGCAACGAATGAAATTGGCCGAACTCATCTTCCTGAAATCAACATCATCTCATCATCCCTCATACTTCACCTATGCTGTGTCGCAGTGCCGGAAAACCCAACTCATCTATACGAGTGAAATATAATGTTGGTTCTGATCTGACGTCTAATATGGATCCAAAATGTTTGCAAACATGACTTAATGTAACTTAGACATTGAAAAAGATAATATTTACGACAGTGTGAGTGACAATATACTGATTAAAAGACTGGATCTAAAAAGGACGCGGAGTTACTTTGTACACTTACCAGGGCTGTCATAAGTTGATAAAGAAAATCCTCAGATTTCAAATTTTTCAATTTTTCAAGCGCGATTTTTCGAATTATACCTTTAATGCCCCGGTCACACAGACGGTCAGGCTTAAATCGGTACCCAATCGGTCGAATTATTTGCTGTTTTGATCGGTTGTCATAACTGATTTAATTTCAGGCTTTCTGTGTGACCGGGTGTCGGTGATAAATAATTATTCAATCGGTGAAACGCCATCCCGCCTCCGATTGGCCACCGATTGGCCACTCATGAACTCCTATGGGCCACCGATTAAAAGCGCCCAACAACCTATCAATAATCGACGAATACCGATAAAACACCGATGAAATGCTGGCGGCAACCGATTGATCACCAACTGATCACCGATTGAACTGCCATTAACAACCGATGAAAACCGACGAGATCCTGCGTTTTAATTCTCATCTTTTTTCATCGGTGGTAAGTATCAGTTCATCGGTGCTTTATCGGTGGTTTATCGGTGACTCTTCGGTGATATCGGTAGTAGACAGGTTGTCAATCGGTTATTTGTAAAATATTTTCACCGATCGAGAATTTTAAGCACGTTTAAAAATCCCAATCGGTGATTTTTCGCCGACGAAACTCATCTTTACCCAATAGCGATTGATAGGTGGAAAACAGGTGGCCAATAGGCCAATATATAATCTTTATTTACATCTCATCATTGCACATTCAATATACACAGAAACATATACAATAGCTTTAAAATAGCGCAACACCATTCCTCAAAGGAATTATAAGAGATGGTATAAATGGCAACTCACGCCATGAAATACACACATATAAAACATTACATTTTGACACCGATAAATCAGATAATGGAAAACTTCCAATGCTGATTTCACATATTAAAAAAAAGCAAACGTTAAGAGTATAAACATCACTAAGAGTAATCAACAATATCTTGATAAAGTACTCTGATGTTCACATTTTAAAATACATATATTACAATAAATTAAAACTCAGACTTAAATGCAAACATTAAGAGTATGAATAATAATACAAGTTAATCAACAAAATCAATGATGTCTGTAGTAAATAGCTTGTCATCGGTCCCCTCCCTAGTTTGGCGGAAAAAAAACAACCGATCTATCACCGATGGCTCTGTGTGACCGGGGTGTAACCCATAGTCTGTTTCTAGTTTTTAAGACACGTGATGCTCAAAGCAGGTTGAAAGTAAAGCAGAATGCGCCTTAAGGCGCATTCTACTTTACTTTCAGCCTGCTTTAAGCTTCCATCTGTTGGAATAAAAATCCGAAGATTTCGGAAAAATCCGTAGAAATGGCAGCCCTGACTTACTCGTAATAAAATGTTCTTAGCTCAAAAGTCGCAATCAGCAGTTCATTTCATCAAAGTAAGGTGATACTTACAAGATTTTAAATTCTTACTGCTGTTTTGCCTTTCAGGTTTCGTTCATCGATGAAACGTTTTAGTAAATATTAATTTTACAGGTGTAAAACAGTGTACATCCATTGATGCATATGTTCTGTTTCACTGCAGCATTATTATCTTGAATTGTTGGTTGTCTACTTGGTTTTAAATTTACAGTTTTGGACATTTGAATGAACACACTTTATTTGATTTCCAGAAAATATGATTTCAAATAAGACGTCGAGTAATGTTGCAAATATACATAAATAAATCGCCGTATGTAGTTCACTGAGCTACTTATAATGTAAAAAAACTGTTTTATTAACATTTATGGAAAAAATGACACACTAATTATTTATTCCTAGGATCGGTATTGTCTGTTTTATGTTCAATTCTCCGTGTTTTCATCGACAAATCCTTTACAAGGCATTTTATTTCACAATAAACATGAATAATTAGGCATTCGTGACATATAAAACCAATTAGCACAGATATAAAACACAACAGACGATGAAATAAAATTCATTAGAAAATATATAGTATCTTTTGGTGTCAATTACCACGCCGTATTAGATAGTTAGTATGCGATTTTTTTCTAATATAAACGTATTAATGTAATGGCTCTATACATTTTAAAACAGTCAGCATGTTTCTGTTGTAAAGTGTTACTAAAATATTTCAAGTACAATCTATTTGAGTTAGCCTGATCTTTACCAGCACAGAGCTCCCTCCCGATAACGGCCCTTCCAACAACGATTCCTTCCTTTCAACAACCATTGTCGATGTTCCAAAAACAAGACATGTATGTCCTACTTTCAATGATTGCAATACTGTCTGCTGAAAGTTTCCGTCTGCTGTTTTTTCTTAAAGTTACATATTAAGTGGACATTTTTAAAGAATAAAAAAATATAAAGACGAGTGAAAAACAGCTCGAATCCAGATCAGAGCCCGCGTTAAGCGGCGTCTGATCTGGATTCAAGCGGTTTGCAAATGTAAGCCAAGCCTTAATGTTCCCTTCCGTTAATGACTCCCTCTCCCAACAACGCGTTCATATTGTGTCTCTCATTGGTTGTCGTTGTAGAGAGGGAGCAGTATATCATTATCCATGACTAATTGCCACTGCATATAATTTAACTTTTACCAGCGGGGAAGACGGTAGTGTGTCCCGTTAAACGTTAAAACAAAATAATAATAGATGGAAGATACCTAGAAGTTGATCATATAACATACATATTAATAGTGTGACGTTATGACTTGTTGTTATAATTTTATACTGTATAATACATGTGCTCAAACACGGATTGCGTTTCCGTGAATGCACACAGTGTATTGCTCACCTCTCGGACAGAGGTATCCCGAACTCTAGGGGGTGTGAGATAACCTTATCTGTCCGGACAGACAAGCCGAACATTGTTTGTTATTGCCGTTGTCATGACGTCGTCATGCATGCATTAGCGCATTAAAATATACTCCTTGACATTACAGCCAACCTCTAGCTAGCGAATCTGGCTAGAAGATCAATTTTCAGTTCATAAAGGCTATATAGTTAATAAATCAAGTGAGGTAACGGTTTTAAACAATAACACATGTGTTAATATATTAAGTTGTTGAAACTAGTGTACTTCTTCTTTTTCTATATCCGTCCTCCATTCATGAGTCGAAAGCGAAAATACAACTCGCCCCTGTATAGCAAGTTGAACGCGTTTTAAGGGTTGACGAGGTGAGAAAAAAAATCTAACACCACAGTTGAGTGTCAGATGGATATCCAACCCTCGGTATGAAGATATTAAAGAACACTCGGCGGAGCCTCGTGTTTCTAAAATATCTTCAAACATCGGCAGGGATATCCTTATCTGACACTAACGGTGGTGTTAGATTCACTTTATCTACACGACCGAGTTGCTTAACAAAACTAAAGTTAAATTCATCAATGCAGAAATCAGTGCAATGTTTTGCTCAGTTTGGAAACTACGATCAATTGTACATATAAACTGTTGGAATGTCGTTATTCTTTCCAATGAAACGAAACAATACACAACCGCAATGCATTTAAATTGTAATATAACAACAACCTTTTGAATACTTTGACAATACTTTTTTGTCTGACATGCCAACAGTAAGAATCCTAATTAGACACCGGGTTATCCGGCGTCTATTAAGGCTTTAATGTGTCATTGAGAGTGAATGGGTTAAAAATTATACACATGCATACGACATTATTAAAACAAACGATGATTTGATACCTACCTTCCAGACAGACCTTGGACTGAAGGACTAAACCAGTAAAATAAGGTTTGGTCCAATTTATATCGCTCATCAAGTTGGTTGCTCTAGAATTATGTTGTATCTTTTTTATCTCGAAATAGCAGAAATAATGAGGACTAATACAAGGCTTTGCACGTACAATTTGTAAATGGCGCTGTTACATCCTTGGTTGACGCTTAGAGCGTTTTAAAAGCGCTACGTGGCACGCAAACATATTATTGCAAATATACTGGAACTGGATTGTATGCCGATTAACTGGGTGGCTCATCAGATCCATTATGCATGTAATTGGAACCACTATATGAGAATATAATTCCCGATTGGTCAGAGAACATGTTCGGGTCGCCAGTTTAACTTTCGAAAGGCTTACCCTCACTAGATTATATTATTGTCTGGTTTAAATTGTCGTCGGCGAAATAGGCCTACGTAAAATTAGTTTTTATACTTTTTTCCAAACGTCAAAATATTGTATTACATGTAGTACAAATATATGTAACTAACGCTGATTACTATGCATGCAAGTTGAATATGAAATGTGTGCCAAATTAAGCCTTACTCCGCTAATCAGGATACAGAGAATACGTTATTCTTTCCCGTTAAAACGCAAACGAAACGCAAACGAAAAACACTAAAACGTAGAAAAGTAATACTTTTGGACAATTCTAATAAATTATGTTTATCTTGGTGGCAAGCAATTTGGAGCCTGACCAGACACCAGGTAACCCCGGCGTCTGACCTGGCGCCAAACTGTTTGCAATAGAAGTTATAGTTTTAGCGTAAACACGTTTATTGGGAAAGAATAACGTTTTCTCCACTGTACTGACTAAACATGTGCAAGCATGCGCAAATATTGGTAAGGAGTATTGCATACACTTGACATCTTAATGAAGTACAAAATACTAAATTGAACTTCAGTGTGATTTTGTTCGAAATTTAACAGTCGTCTGTCTTGTGGTGAAACATGTGCTTTTTCATTGAATGGGCGTTAAGAATAACAGTAAAGCCTCTTTATTACGTCTTCTGAACGATGCTGATTATAAGGTGTTTACGTGAGGTGATTGTTTAAAGCAAGGCGCAAGCCAAACGGAAAGTTCATTTAGGAGCTTTCTGTTTCCTGTCTTATTGCTTTAAGCTGTCACGTGTCTTCTGTACAATCAATTAGCCTTCTTGTCAGTGGTCATAATAGATTGGTTTTACTGTATTCTACTTTTTGCCAGGGTGTTATTTGCTTTCAGTAGATGTCGTTTGTTTCTCAATGACCTTGAGGAAAATTTACTTAATAAGTTATAACCTGAGAATTGTCAAACAATTCGTTACTCGGCCTTAAAATACGATCCAAACTGTTTGTAAATAACGGGTTAAGACATACACGCACGAACACATTGGTGTTTGGCTAAGGTTGCGTTTATACATGTATATAATAATTGAACGAACATGCTGGCAAAAGGAAAACATTTCTACAAAATAAAATATAATTCAATCTTGAAGCGGATAATTTCTTTTGATGTTAATAGAAGAGTTTTGCCAGTTCTCAAATAAACATGTTATCAAGTCAAAGGAACGGTAAAGATATAAGCCGACATCCACCTTTTACCGTACTGTTGGAAACAAAGCCTTGAAAAAGACGAACATGTTCATGCTTTGGTTTCGTTTGAATTCAACCATGGCGTGAATACTTAGAATTCTAATCTTAAAACTCAAATATATTATAACGCTTACAACATTTCCGCCCAGTGGATTCTTCTGAGGTGAATGACAAGTGTTACGAACAAATCTCAATTAACTACCTGCAGCAGAAGGGCGATCATTATTTTGACGCCTGCAATATTTTTCAAATATAGAACCAGTCTGGCATTTGCAATCAGTTATGAGGATGGAGATTAGACAAGTGTAACTAAATCGCTGCCTGATTAGTTTTTAAATTAAAGTGGTTGACATCCATCGATGTTGAGTCAGCGACCTTGGCTTAGCCATAAATAGACGAAAATATACAAGCGGATAATAATAGGGCAGTGACTTAGTTGACAATCGTCTGCTAAAACGTGTCGTCTGCAATTTAAATTGCAATATTAATATTTTGAAGTTTTGCATGATGAACTATATTTAACATTCTTATTAGAATCCGCGTAACGCGCTTCCTGACCAATTTGTACCCACGATCCAAAATAATTATGGAGAAAGGCAAGCTATGTAGACTCTGAACGGACGCCGCATGCGGCGTTTGATCAGAGTTAATACTGATTGCTGATAGCAATCTTTATATAAAACAAAACGAAACTGAATATTTAGACCAGCCATCACTCGGATAAACAATTGACTAACCAAATATATGGGCATGTAAGAATGCACTAGGTGCAATCGGGTTAATATGGATCAGTAACGTTTGCAATGTCGACATAAGTCGCATATGGGCAAGTTAATAATAGGGTACAGTGGATAATCTGTTATTCTTTCCCGTTTAAACGCAAACGTACGCAAACGTCAAACACTAAAACGTAGAAAAGTGCAATTTTTGGACAATTCTGATAATCCATGTTTATCTTGGTGGCAAACAGGTTGGAGCCTGATCAGACGCCGGGTTACCCGGCGTCTGATCTGGCTCCAAACTGTTTGTACTGCAAATAATAGTTTTAGCGTAAACGCGTTTATTGGGAAAGAATAACGTTTTCTCCACTGTAGCTTGTCGTCTCATCTTGATTGTACATTTAGTGCCATTTCCACTCGAAGTTGCCAATGCATATAGTCTCAAAAATTAAGGCTATATATGTACAGCAATATGATATAATTTAACGCAATATTGGATATAAAAAAAAACCACAATGTATTTCCTATATCTCCATATTGTATTGCAAGGTGTACTTGATACACATAACTAAACTCGGATATAACGTAGAAAAAGCAGACGGTATCTGAGACTTCGTTGTAAGTTAGCTTCACTGTCCAATTGTATTCTAATATTCTACAGACGAAAACTGTCAAACTTCCTCAGAGCAAGGTTAAACCTAATTTCAGTCATGGATTAGTTTGATTATTTGCCCTAACAAATCGTTTCAGTTGGTAATCGTGTGTTTGTTTATTTGCTATATTAACGTAATAGTTATAAGGAAATACTCAAGTTTTTACATTGAATTGATAACTTAATAATTTAAATCGCAACTTCAGTTAAATTACAGAAGGTTTTCATGACTGGAGGCCAAATACCTCAGAGTGTGATCAGGACCAGAATTTGTGTCAATTGCATACAGTGGAGAATATGTTATTCTTTCCCGTTTAAACGCAAACGTACGCAAACGCAAAGCACTAAAATGTAGAAAAGAACAACTTTTGGACAATTCTGATAATTCTTGTTTATCTTGGTGGCAAACAGTTTGGAGCCTGATCAGACGCCGGGTTACCCGGCGTCTGATCTGGCTCCAAACTGTTTGCACTGCAAATTTTAGTTTTAGCGTAAACGCGTTTATTGGGAAAGAAAAACACATTCTCCACTGTAGGAGCCATGTCCTGACAAAACCTGCCTTATTGCATTGCAACATTAAACAGACCGAGCACCGTCGTCATTCAAAGCTCTGTATTTGAGTTTGGTCTACACTACCGTCTTTGAATCAGCGGTTGGCCTTGATCTAGACTGTTAGCAATGCATGGAACGGCTCAAGTTATATATCCCCCAGTCAAACTGTTTGAAAGGGACTCGCAACCGGATGGTGTACTTGTCAAAATAAAATAAAATACTCAAATAAAAGCACATTTGTTGCATTATTTGGCTTCTGACATTAAAAAAATATGATCAGTCCAAAAAAGGTCTCAAGAATCGTCACCGAATCTTAGTTTGTTTTAGATATTTTCCATCGTTTTTCTATAGCGTTAGCTAACGGTATATTTGTTGTTGTTGCTTCTCTACACGGGCTCAGACATAAACCCGAGCCGAATAAAGTACCATCAATCGCTACCAGTGAAGTACGTTAATTCGCTACTTAATATATAGAGAGCGCTGGTAGACGAGGGGATAAAGGCGTTTCCTCATTTTTCATCTTTGTCTCTGCATGGAGGGTCACGGGTTCGAATCCCACCAGAGCTTCTTCTTTTTTTCTTTTTTTATATAAGCATTTGACATATATTTACAAATTACTATTTTTAATGCTAAATCCGGTTGCGAGCCCCTTTAAAACTACAGTTGAACAAATATTACCCCTTCCAAATAAACACGTTTACGCTAAAAAAATATATATTGTCATTGCAAATAGAGCAGGAACAGACGGTGGATATCCCTGCTTCTGATCAAGCTCTAAACTCTTGACCATTTAAAAAAAAAAGTTGTCAAAAAGTTTAATACGTTCGCATTCTCTCCGTTTTATTGTATTTTATTTGCGTTTTGTGTGCGCATTTGCATTTTTTAAAAGAGAAACAATAGCGTTTTCCACACAATACTTACAATACTTGAGATGACACAACTATAGCAGCCGATATATGACTATAACATTAGCAGTTCACTCGTTCTACCCTGAAACATGAAATGGACATTTCTTGTTTCCAACTAAGTCGAGTGAATTTCTGACTATCTAGGGGTGTTTTTAAAAAATCAATTTATTGTGAAAATCAGTGCATTGTATGTTCAGAGGGCTTATGAGCATGCTAATATGTGTCTTCACTGTTAATATGTACATACAGTGGAGAAAACGTTATTCTTTCCCAATAAACGCGTTTACGCTAAAACTATTTTTTCCATTACAAACAGTTTGGAGCCAGATCAGACGCCGGGTAACCCGGCGTCTGATCAGGCTCTAAACTGTTAGCCACCAATGTAAACATGAATTATAAGAATTGTCCAAAAGTTGTACTTTTCTACGTTTTAGTACTGTGCGTTTGCGTTTCGTTTGCGTTTAAACGGGAAAAAATAACAGATTCTCCACTGTAGAACAGATGGACAACTACTGATACACGGCTTGTACATTAATATGCGTCGTTAGGGGATAAAGAGTTAACGAGTTGATTAGATACATTTGGTTTGTAAAAAGTGTTTTATTCATTACAAAACAGTTACTCTCCTTTCTATAGCTAACAAGCGGCATATTATAAAACCCCATTACAAATTCGGTTAAAAATTAAAATCAAACGAGATGGTGTTTTTAAAGATAAAGTCATTCAAGGACAATATAGTCATTACAGAGGGCGATATTTAATTCAAACAAACGCTCTAAATAGATGTTCTTTTATCATGTTTCCTT
Organism: Gari tellinella; assembly: GCA_922989275.2. Classification (NCBI taxonomy): domain Eukaryota; kingdom Metazoa; phylum Mollusca; class Bivalvia; order Cardiida; family Psammobiidae; genus Gari; species Gari tellinella. The sequence goes on along the minus strand of OV277867.1, from coordinate 79,406,878 downwards.
CAAACTAATTATCTAAAGTCGATATTTGTAATTCCATCGATTTTTCTTAGGAAAAATAATATTTCGTAAGTTTATACGTTGATATATAGCGAGATTTCAGTGCATTTTATAGTTTAAGATACAAGTTTGTCATAGAAATATTGTATCACTTTCCAGTCTCGACTGATAGCATATATATAATCGTGTTTAGTTTCCATACATTGCATATTACAAAAATTAACAGAGTGTCATTTGAGTTCAATAATCGCTGTGAACATGTTGATACGCTGTGACATGTTTTCTTTTCTTGAATGTTTTACCTGTCGAGCTAGTGAGCTACAGTTTAGTGATGTATCTTGTAGGATTAGAGGTTATACAAATTTATTACAAACTATTTTCAGCAGTACAGCATGTTACCGAAGTTATGCCTTCAAAATAACATTTAACTGTTGTTTGCAATGAGTGACAGCCTTACTCAGGATAATGATAACATAGAAATATCTGAAATATGATTTCTTGCATTAACTTTCCATACATAGGACGAACATGGTACATGTATTTGTGGAGTAATGTCCAGATAAATAAGCCATATTTCATGAAAATCCAAAACTATACTCCTTGTCATTTTAGTCATTTTAGTTTTACTGCACCATTTAAGTAAAGACAAGAACTACGAGTACAGTCTGCGTATAATGTATACAGTGGCAAAACGTTATTCTTTCTGAACGAAAGCGTTCACGAAAACACTATAATTGCCATTTCAAACAGTTTGGAGCAAGATTAGGCTCTAAACTTTTTGCCAAAGGCAATGAAAATTAGTTTTCAATTTTTTCAAAACGTTGCCATTATCTCCGTTTAATGAAATGCATTTGCGTTTTGCTTGTGTTTACACGGGAAAGAATAGCATATTCTTCACTGTGCACACTTAACCCCTTTACTGTCCCTTTATTACCATGTCGTTATAGGCTTTAAATAATTATTGTCTGTATTTATGTCTTCTCAAGTCTAGATTGTATGTTGTTGTTGTTTTTTCTTTACAAATATTGACAGGAGTGTCATTCATATTTGATCGTGAACAGACGACGGACTCGGCGGCGTCGGTTTAGGATCAAAATCGATTACGAATGACCACAATGAGCGACTTGACGTTGAACTATAGATCGAACCTCTACCCAGGCAAAAAGGCGGCCAGTGCATGCGCATTAAGGTCGGCTAAAGAACACCGTTTGTCGGACCAATAAAACTGAGAATGGTCCGTGTGCGGGTTGAACAAACAGGTGTTCGGTTGGAGCTATATTCACTATAGACGACTATAGACCAGACTATAGTCCCACGTGAAGTCGCCCAATATATGCTTGTACTCGAAGATAAGGCAGTGAATGGATTAGGAACTGACTGACCTGAGTATCTTGAATTAGTCTGAGAGACATCTTTCTCATAAACAATTCTTGTTAGAAGACATGGGTAATTCCGTCATTCACAGATGATGACAGCAATTGCTATTGACTCTTTTGAGAGTCTCTTTACATACTTGAAAAAGACAACACTAAACTATGTACAGTGGAGAATCTGTTATTCTTTCCCGTTTAAACGCAAACGTACGCAAACGCAAAGCGCTAAAACGTAGAAAAAAACAACTTTTGGACAATTCTGATATTCATGTTTATCTTGGTGGCAAACAGTTTGGATCCTGATCAGACGCCGGGTTACCCGGCGTCTGATCTGGCTCCAAACTGTTTGCAATAGAAATAATAGTTTTAGCGTAAACGCGTTTATTGGGAAAGAATAACATTTTCTCCACTGTAGAAAGAACCTTTACCCTGCCGAATAGTTCCATGGTTTAACTCTCGTTATAACCGCATTCGCAAACAGTTTTGATCCGGATCAGACGTCGCGTTACGCGACGTCTGATCAGGATCCAAACTGTTTGATGTGTTTTAAAATCACGGTAGTTAAATTGCTCTAACTCTAACTTTAAAACGTTATTACAGACAACTTTTTGAAGCAGACGACAATAAAAGCAGTGAATAGGTCAAACATTTGCGATAAATTTGATCATGAAAGTGTTAACTAATCACCAAATTACATTGATTGGTTAATGAACGTTTTTGAGGTAGGACTAACAGTATAGATAAAGATCAAAGGGTTTTTATGTGTGACGCTTTCCAATATAGGTATACTCTGTTGGACATTGTCCTCTGTCTCAGCACCGCCATGGGGAGATCAATAAATTTGTATGGTTGTTAAACGACACAGAGAAATATTTTGACAGGGATTGATACAGGTCTCTGTCTTGTGTCTGGTGCTATAACTCACTCGGCAGGGAAATTTCTCTGTAACATACAGTGGAGCAAACCTTATCATATCCCAATAAACGCGTTTAGGCTACACAACTATTACATCCATTGCCAACCGTTTGGGGCAAGATCAGACGCCGGGAAACCGGTTTCTGATCAGGCTCCAAACTGTTTGCACCTCAGAATGAAATTCAAATGTACATCGTTACATGTTAAATGATATGTTAATTTTCTAGACTTTATTAAAATGCTTTCGCGTTTCGTTTACATTTAACTGGAAAGAAGAGCGTCTTCTGCACTAGGGTATAAGCTAACTTGGTTAATCTTTAATTTTGTAAAGGTATCTGCCGTCTGATTAATTTATCACCAGTAACATTACACAGAGCTGTTTGTTTCTATATTTCTTTGAAAAGGTATCACCAGACTGTTTAAGAGTTTGTATTCGGATGAGACGCCAATTTATGTCTGCTCCTTATCTTGGCGCACACTTTTCACAACGTTTATTAATAGTTGGCATGAAGAAGGTAAAAATCAGGAAATGTCAATTATAATTATAATATAAAGAAGAACCCCACTGAAATACATTTGTGAACTTATCAGAGCAATGTTGTACCAGACATTGATGTAACAATATGTCTGCCTATGTGACTCATGCAGTAGGGAGTCTAACAACCGCTAATGTGAATTTGCATCTAGAGTGGAAATAATTATATTCTTTTCTGTTTAAATTAAAGTCAAAATTGAACAGAAACTGAGTGTAAAACAATGGACTAAATGATACCTTTCGAACGATTTGACCGCTCTTTTACTTTGGGAGGCAAAGAGTTTGGAGCCTGATCAGACGCCGGATTACCAGGCTTCTGATCTGGCTCAAAAATGTATGCAATGGATAGGGTTTCTGCAAAGATAGTTGTTACGTTTATTGAAAATGAATAACGTTTTCCTTCACTGAACTTGATATATGTATCCAATAACAGTAATATACCACTATTATCTAAGTGAACACGTTGTCCGATTGAACCCTGGTGACGAGTATATCGTCCTTTACAAGTAATGTATTTGTGAAGAGTACTTCTGTCCAAAAGAGAAAACTAGTGGGGATCTTCACTAAATGTTATTTAACAATATATTGTTTACAGTAATACGTAATAGTGAAAAATAAACTGGTCCTGTATTGGAGCTTGATCAACCCATTTCAAATGCTCATACTGGTATGATAACCCTTTACCCAATAGAAACGCCTTTAAAAAATGAAGAAAGTCAATAGTTCCAATTCATATCGTCATGAACATGTATCATAATTTCCTTTTTTAAATACTAACAGATAGTAGCTTAAAGCAGGTTGAAAGTAAAGCAGCACATTCCTTCAAAACTAGAAACAAAATGTACCCTGGCGGATAAGGTATAAGAAATGTTGTGTAGGATCAGCTGTGTCTGTAATTGTGGCCAAACTCGCCGTGTACTGACTACTGTATGCCACACTTTTCCATCCAAATATGTACTCACACGCCTAGTATGCCACCCCTAGCTGATGTGGTACAGATAGTAGCTCCGGAGCAGACATTTGTCGCGTTACGTACATAGTTTGTTCCAATATACAGGTTCCCTCTCTACAACGACACCCAATGAGATACAAAAATGTGTTCGTTGTTCGGAGGGAGTCGTTACAGGGAGGGGAATGGGTTTACATTTGCAAACAGCTTGAATACAGATCAGACGCCGCGTATCGCGGCGTCTGATCTGGATTCAAGCTGTTTGTCACTCGTCATTAATTTAAGTCAAAATGTCAAATATGTAACTTTGAGTAAACCAGCAGGTGGCAACTTTAAGCAGACGATATTACAGACATAATTGACCTGTTTAGGGAACTGCGGCAAGAGTCGCTGTAAGGAGGGAGTCGTTGTTGGGAGGACCGTTGTAGGGAGGGAACACTGTATCTTAACATTTTGAACCAAACACAGCGAGTATGCTCGTCATTAACACACAATGTACCCATGAAATAAAAACGTACTTGTCTTATGGAAACAGTGTAGACAAAATTAGAGTGCACTACGAGGGGCGTTCATTTAATCTTGTCACCGGGATCATTTAAGGCGCAATATGATATTCGTGCAAAGTTCGTTCAGTCCAGCCCTTAGAAACATTTCTCTTTGACAGAAATATATCATTTTAATATTAAAATTTGAATGTAAAAAGTGGAAAAATAGGTGTACCCCGCAAACACTGTAAATCGGCACAGTCCGGCTTACATTGAGAGATGCCTCGGCATAAAAAGTTAGCTTTCTTCGATAAAAGGAACGGAATTCAAATTTAAAAACCATATTGCGGTGAATAATACAGACGGGGTAGCTGGGTTATCGTTTAATTTTACAGAAAATCATTTACCATTATATATGTGGGGAAACTCTACAATTTGATTTATGAGGCATAGCTTTAAATTTGGATTGCAGGTTTGTGTTTTGCATAGTGGCCGTTCATAAGTAAAACTAGTAATCTGTAAATTGTTTCATTTGATTAGAAAATGGCATTTATGACACTGAAAATCTTCAATTTATCAAATAAATGTCAAGGTATATCAATGTCGACATTTTAAAAATTATTCGACCTTTACCGTAAGCCCGTATTTCACCGTACGCCAATACATACACTACAATAGCCAGTGTCTATGAACGGACCAACTTAAATCTTAAATAATATCTAAACTGCTTGACGGATTCAATCGAAATTTTCAGTCAATATGTACAATCACTTCAGTGTGAAGCAGACAAAATTTCAATGCGCTATTATTGGTTGGAAGGCAGAAACCCGCAAGAGTGACACAATTAAATGAACGCCCCTCGTACTTGTCATTATGCAATGAATCGTACAATTTAATCCTAAAAAAAACAATTTATTAGGCATTGTTAGACACTAGAGTTGCCCATCAGAAAGTTCAGGGGTTAATAAGTTACATTTGAGAATCTGTTATTCTTTCCCGTTTGAATGCAAACGAAACGCAAACGAACAGTACTAAAGCGTAGAAAAGTACAACTTTTGGACAATTCTAGTAATTCATGTTTACATTGGTGGCAAGCAGTTTAGAGCCTGATCAGACGCCGGGTTACCTGGCTCGAAACTGTTTGCAATTGAAATAAGTTTTAGTGTAAACGCGTTTATTGGGAAAGAATAACATTTTCTCCTCTGTATATGCAAAGGATCGAGCTATACAAAGACCATTGGTTTTACTTTACTTGTATTAGAATAAACTGTCATAAGGATATCATTTGACAGTCAGGCTAGCCTAAATCAATAAACATTACTTTGATGTTACATCATGAGTATTTACTATATCTAGGTTTAGTATCTTCGTTTTTATGTGCAATCATTCATCCTTACTTACATTTAAATATCCCTTGCAGAATTAGATGAGCTGCTTTCAAGTAGTCTAACGTTATCTATAATATTAACCAGATATCCAAAGTTTGACAAATAATTAACCAGGCTGCAATGTTATAAAGCTTTTGAGTTGAGTCTGAAGTAATTCTCAACCATTTGATTGGTCAGCGTTGTGCCTAGGCTCAAACAGACGATCGTATAGGGATGAAGCGGTGAAATGGTCATGTTTTGTGAGGAAATAAACATCAGAGCACCAGATAAGGGCAGATTTTCAAAAACTAAAATCTTTATTTCTGAATTAAAACCTATGGTGTTAAACAGAGTGAAAAAGTGTTGGATTTGTTGAAATAACTACCTCTTATCTGGAGCCCTGAAACATGCCTCTATTGCGAAATCGAGGTGAGCGTAACAAATGACAGAGATATTTGAAACAATTGAAGGCAGTCCTCCGCCAGTCTGCATGCATTGCTTCCAAAGAAAATCAAACTATGATGAATGGTTTTGATTACCAATAATACAATTTTATTTTATAAAACACAGTTAACAGAACGCTCAAAAAGTGCTGAGTTGACAGTCAGACAAAATCAAAACAAATTGGCACATTGCAGGATGATGATAAAGCGGATATATCATACAGGAACGGCACCGAATCACTCATACTCAATACCATCTTCGTCACAGTTTGTATCTGCTGCAATTGTTCGTTTAACTTCGAATTTTACTTCAAAATACACTATTGAAGTGAAAAACAGTTTGATGGCTGGCCAGATAAAATAGCAGATCTTCAGATATGGGGAGCATTTCAAAATCTTAATACTTAATTTCTGCATGAAATCCTATGTCGTTATTAATTGGAAACGTCTTTATGATTCTCTTTCTAGTTTTTTAGTTCTGGAAAATGTTGGATTTGTTCAGTCAGGGCTCCAGATAAGAGGTAGTTATTTCAACAAATCCAACATTTTCTCACTCTTTTTAGCACCAAATCCTATGGTGTTACTACTCATTAGAATCGTCTCGAAGAGACGGTTCTAATGAGTAGTGACACCATAGGGTTTAATGCAGAAATAAAGATTTTAGTTTTTGAAAACTACCCTTATCTGGAGCTCTGTCAGTGTACTCTGGAATCTTGCAAAAGGTACATGTTCTTTGCCACTGATGGTTTGCCACTGAACTGTTTGCCTTCCAGATAAACATAAGATAAACATAAAACCAGTGTTTTCATAACTCTATCATTTGCTTCATTGTACGTTGTATATTTCTTTGCGTTTGCTTTAGTATCGTTTAAGATTAAAGGTCCCTAATGAGATCTTGATATCGATTCTCTACAGAGCTTAACCCATTCACCCCTGAAACTTTTAATGGACAATTCCAATTTCAAGATAAGTCTAGTCCATATTGGACTATTTAAAGGTTGATTTTAACAATACATTTCAAATTTCTCCTTACGGAGCCCTCTGATCAGGGTCTACACTGTTTGCATAGGACAATTGAAATCCTCACATGTACATTGTTTGTAGTATACGAGTATACTCGTCGCTGGGGTTGAATATGTTAAGCATGGTTCTGAACGGTCCGAAAGATGCCGAGATTAGCCGATCACTGTACGTAAAGTGCCAGATTTTAGTCCAAAGGCATTCGGGGTCCTCAACCTTTAACGAACAATAACAGAATTATGTATATTCTGGACAAGGAATTGTTTGCAAATATAAAAATAAAGTCTCACTCTGATGATTTAGCAGTATCCCTAGAAACGGTCATTTAATACAGTATTTACATTAGCTTTAACCCTTTCACTGCAGATTTGACGTCATTGCCCTTCTAATAAAGTCACTGCCATAGTGTCGTTTGTTTTAAATGTTTGCCTACTTTGATATACGCTCGTACACATATAATGATTTGTGTTTGTACTTACACACAACCGTTTGGGATCTGATTATATTATGATGCGTTACACAGCACTTGATCACGATCGAAACTGATTTGAAATGTTTGTGTTACCGAGCTTAGCCGCGGAAATATTTAATGCACCAATCATTTAAGTTCTGCTTTTTCGTGACTATTGATATCAAGAAAAGTCTACAGAGGAACAATTTGAAACGTAGTCCATTTTCCGTAAAAAAATTATTTCTGTAAAGCGGGCGATTAAGGATTTTAAACCAAATAACTGACAGATGCGCACACTTTCCCATTTTTCAAATTGTTGATAAAACGCATACGTATTCTTTGCATTGAAAAAAAACGTTTTTATTTTTCAATAAAAGCAGTAAAGTTACACAATTCAAGTTTAGACTTAAATCTTGTCTGTTTTACTTTTTAATGGTGATTTTAACAATGTATCATAAAATGGCTAACAGTGGACAAACTCTGATCATGTAGCTCCTATAGGAATATTTCTGATCAGGGCTGCAATGCTTGCATAGAACAATTATACTTCTAACAGGTACACCTTTATCAAGTGACATATATACATGTATGTGCACCAAGAGTACAATGGAACAAAACTATTTTTCCAGATCATTGATATACTATACAGTGTGCACTGTTCGGGTATTCGCAATCAAAGCATCTTGTTCAGTACATTTAACATCAACATTTAGTAATAGTATATGTTAGAGACAAGTAAAGCTTCATATAGACGTTACCATGCCTCACATAACTATTCTAAAATCATCTATAATTGAAAGAGCATTGTTTTTTGTTCACAATTAATAACACACATGAATCATATTTTAATACACCCTAAAGCACCAAATCTACCACTCCTTAGAGTCATATTGATCTATAAACATTGACAATTAGTTGTTCAGAGTCATTTTAATGGCATTCATACAAATAGGAATGAGATCCGACATCATGAGAATGAAATGAGTTGCCAGTTTAACCCAGGGCTATCAATATGGTGGATACGACATATTCCTTTAACATAGATGAGTTCAAGCTAAAACAATTTTTTCAATTGCATTCAGATCGAATCCAGGTCAGATGCCGGGTAACCCGGCATCTGTTCTGGCTCCAAAATGTTTGCTACTGAGGCAACAATTAAGCGTCAGCATTTTCATTATACAGCGTTCCCTCTCTACAACGACCCTCCCAACAACGACTCCCTACTTACAACGGCACTCGCCGTAATTCCCTAAACGGAATACAGTAAAACCTCTCCATTACGACCACTAAATTGTGTTAATTATAAGGGTGTTTACGGTAGGTGACAGCTTAATGCACGGTGACAGTGAAACAGAAAGCTCCTAAAGGAGCTTTCTGTTTCACTGCCACCTTGCTTTAAGAGGTCACCTATCTATTATACATTCAATTAGCCGTCGATTTAGTGGTCGTAATAGCGAGGTTTTACTGTAATTAAGTCATACTCTGTTACTGCTGCAATATCGTCTGCTTAAGATTGTCGTCTGCTGTTTTCTCTTGCAGTTACATATAAGTGGAGATTTTGATAGAATACATTTATTAACCAGTGACAAACAGCTTGAATCCTGATCAGACGCCGCGTTATGCGGCGTCTGATCTGGAATCAAGAGCTGTTTGTAAATGTAAGCCAAGTCTTAATTTTCCCTCTCTATAACGACTCCCTCCGTACAACACACACAATATGTGTCTCCCATTGGATGTCGTTGTAGAGAGGGAGCACTGTATTGTTTTTTTTTACCGTTTTGTTGCATTGCGTTTTCGTTTAGTGTCGTTAAAAAGGAAAAGGACAGCGTCGTCTCCATTGCAATTGCAGGACAATATCTTTCTCAACCGCGATGGAATTAAGCGTGTGTTTTCGCATGATCTGTTTATAGATGATACGAAAACTCTGCATTTCAAACAGAAGTTGAATCATCGATACTCTGAAAGGCTTCCACTGAGTATTTGCCAGAACAAATCAGTGAACAAATTAATATTTGACTTGATCAAATATATATTGCCCATGGCTAAGATAATGAATAATACTTCAACAGTATCATCTTTAATAATCGCCTCATTCTGCGAAGACTTGGTTAAAAACTGGTCATGTGCAGCTGTTGGCGAACTATGTATATATATTTGAAAGTATTCCAAGTAAAGGATTGAAAAAGCGAGCCACGAAATGACCCTAATGACAGTGAGATTCCATTTATTCAGGACAACGTAAATGTAGTTTCTAAACCTCCATTATTCATACTAGTTCTCTGTTGCACTTCTATCCTTCATAAAGGTGACATAAATGTATATACACAGTGGGGAAAACCTTTTTGTCGTTTAAACGCAAACGAAATGCAAACGAAACGCACACGCATTGCCAAACATTATACGAAATAAAAACTTATCGACAATTTTGATTATTCAAGACATGTTATCTGAGTGGCAAACAGTTTGGAGCCTGATCAGACGCTTGGTAACGGATCTTGCTCCAAACTGTTTGTAATGGAAATAATATTTTTAGCGTAAGCATATTTATTGGGAAAGAAAAATGTCTTCTCCACTGTACAATACTGGATATTCATATCCTACTGAGCGGTCGCTTAATCCATCAACTGCTGCATAGCCATATAAAAAAAGGATATTACAAACAACTGTCGTCTAAGCTATTTCATTGGCTAACAACAGAAAGGAAAATTTGGCCTAAACCATGTATTCCGACCCCTGCCAGACACATCCTTTAAGAAGTGCGTACTATGTTCAAACAGTTCCTTTAATGACTGTCTATCCGGTAAATTTAAATGGCAGCCATTATATAGGCATTTGTTAACGTCTGAATAAATTGGATATTTATACAGATTTATCATGACTTTGTCATGATTATTACAGTCCATATTGAAATAAACAACTGATTTACTTGATCGGAGTGTTGATCCTGATTAGAACCCCTGAGTTAGGCCGGAAGGCCAGTGGAACGGCGGTGGAGCCGGCAGATCCACATAACACTCTATCTCTCTGTACAACAACACGTATTGGGAGACAAAGCTTGTATGTGTTGTTCGGTGGGAGTTGGTATAAGGAGGGAACTTTTTTACATTAACAAAAAGCTTGAATCCATATATGGGTTCAAATTGTTTTACTCGTATTTATATTTTCGTCTGTCATTATGTTGAACATGTGACTTGGAAAAAAACAGCTGACAACATTTTTAAGCAAACGACATTGCAGCCGTGAAAAGGTTGAACATAATGATTTTGATCTGGGAACATTGGCAAGCATTGTAGTGAGAGGAAATCGGCGTCTTACAATGTGTAATAATGAGAATTAAAATTTCAATTAACAAACATAGTATCATAGCGAATTTTTCATAATATAATTAATATATAAATTATGCTAACAACTATATTGACATAGGGCAAGTTTCTTTTTCAAATGTTTGCCAAAATAAAAGATCAATTATTATAGTAAATTGTGTGAACCGTATGCTGATTACGACGTTTTATTTTCCCATTACCTCACGGCAAAGAGAAAATATTTCTTTCAACAGATCAAATATTTATAAAACAGAAGCCGTGTGATGATAATTTAGATATGCTCTTAAAGTTGTATAGTGGGGAATACGTAATCATTTCCGAATATAAAATTTAGAAATAATCATTTTTTGAAATTCTGACATAATTATTATCTCTAATTGCACTTTGGAACCTGGTAATACACCTGATTACCCGGCGTCTGATCTCTCTTAAAACTGCTGCAATAAACATGAAGTTTACAAAAAAAAAACATTGACTGGGAATGAGCAACCTTATTCACTGTATATTTGTAATTGAGACCCATTTAAGACAAATAGATTTTGATAAGAAATAGAATATTGTTTGAATTATAGTACTACTTTTGTGAAATCACAATTGCTTTTGACAGAAAACTGAATAACCCAAAGCATATCTCGCTGAACACCGTCACTGCCTTAACCCGAGTACAATACTGATTAGCAAACAGTTTTGATCCTGACCAGACGCCGCTTAACGCGACATCTGATGGGGATCCAAACTTGTTGACACACATTTCAATCTTTCTTATGTCGAAATACTTAAAAAACTTGAATGTAAGAAATTAAACCGACAAATGTTTTAAATTGGTGAAGTCATGGCAGTGAAAGAGTTAAAACCAAAATGGCTTTTACACGAAGCTAGCTCATTTGTAGCGTTTATAGCTCCCAATGGTCTGTTGGCGAGTTTTGCTATTGCATAATTCAATGTATGGAAAACATAACTTCATGTTAACATCTAAATGTATATCTAAAAATGTTTTCGATTTATAAAAGGCATTTGCCATTTGCGTTACCTGTACCCATTTGTATCTGGATATTGTAAGAAATATTCTCTACGCGCTTGCCAGAATAGTTCATGTTATACACACAAGACTTGCCTAGATACATGCAGTATTTGTCCATGTGATGATATATGTGCCTGGCATCTCATAAATCGGACAGCGTCTCAAACATTAGACATAACGGCCCTCCCAACAACGATTCTCTCCTTTCAACGATCCTTGCCGCAGTATCCCCATACAAGACAATTATGTCCAACCTCTTCAAGGCTGCAATGTCGTCTGGTTAAAATCGTCGTCTGCGTTTTTTCTCAAATCTACATACAGTAGAACCTCTCTATTACGAACACTAAAAAGAAGGCTAATTGTCTGTATTAAACGAATAATATTTAACACAATTTAGTGGTCGTAATAGAGAGGTTCTACTGTAATTGATATTTTGACAGAAAAAATCCTTAATGACGAATGATAACCAGCTTAAATCCAGAACAGGTGCGCGTCTGATCTGGATTCAAGCTGTTTTCAAATATAATACATTTCCATCCCTATCACGACTCCCTCCGCACAACACAGATATGTGTTGTCTCCCACCGGGTGTCGTTGTAGCGAGGGAGCTCTGTATGGCTAAAAGTGCACAATGCGGCATCTAACTTGAGTCTGAACTGTTTGCCAACAGGACTTTCAATCAAAAGAGAAATAAAACTTGTGAACCTCTGCAAACATTGCCTCATCCATTATACAAACATGGAACAATCCACTTTGCCTAAATTACTGAACAAGATCAGCCGTTCAGCATTTCTGAAAAATATGTATTTTCTTACGTTTAATTAGCTCAGTCTTTGTCAAGAAGTCAACTCTGTAATGTAATAATATTGATTCAATCTTAATTGCCAGCTATTATGCATGAAATATACTTCAAAGGTGCTTTCAGGCATCTGCTTATCAAATCAACATATTTAACAAAAATCGTTGTTAAAATGATTTTGGTTTCAAATTTATAACGCAGATAGAAAAGTTAAAGCGTGAAATACAACTCATGCATCTGGGAAATTGAAGTTTGGTTTATCCTATTACATGTATGCCAAGTGGATTCTTTCTTGCTTATATATTGGATCAGGCAATTATTTATACTAGGGATTATTGGTCCAAATATTCATTTTCATTTTGATTAATATTGATTTTCCCATCAGCAAACAATGTAGACTCAGATCAGACGCCGCATGATGCGACGTCTGGTTGGGTGTTGCGCTGTTTGCCTATGTCCCTTTATGCATATGTCCCTTATATTGGACGCTAGACACAATAAAAGGGTTAATACAGTGGAGAAAACGTTATTCTTTCCCGTTTAAACGAAACGAAACGCAAACGTAAAACACTTGAACGTAGAAAAGAGAAAACTTTTTGACAATTCTGATAATTCATGTTTATCTTGGTGACAAACAGTTTGGAGCCTGATCAGACGCCGGGTTAACCGGCGTCTGATCTGGCTCCAAACTGTTTGCAATGGAAATAAACGTTTTAGCGTTAACGCGTTTATTGGGAAAGAATAACGTTTTCTCCACTGTAAAACAAGCAAACGCAACGTGATTAATTGTAATGAAACTGCGGGTCTGGAAGGCAAGCTCTCAGTTAATCTAAAGTATAGGTACGTGGGTAGTTTCTAAACGTTGTTGTAATTGACGCGTGTTGAACCTTATATGTCATAAAAAATTATATGTCACAATTGTGACGTATACGTTTTGTGACATATAAGGCTCTACAAAGAGAACTTATATAACGCTCTACGAAAAGAACCTTATATGTCACAAAACGTATACGTCACAATTGTGACGTATACGTGCGAATTCATCACAATGAGGGTTGCGACAGCCACGTATATGTCACAACGTGACTTTTTGATAGGGTTGCATTAAAACCGTATATGTCACAAAATTGCGATTTTTTCACAAATCATGCCCTATATAAAGCATATTTTTGATATTCAAGGATCCATATTGTTTAAACCTGGTGCCTGCGGTGTCTAAATTTGGTTTATATATGTGACATACCACCATAGACATGAAATAAATAAAGAAAACCCAAATTAACATTTTTGTTTTGTTTTGAAATAGATTTTACTGAAGCTTGTACTCTGAATGGGTAAAATTTGAGAAAAAAAATCCAAATTAGACATACCTTTTTTCAAATCGCTGTAGCTAAAAAAAATGGACACCACCATATATATATTGTTTCATTTTTTCATTCATCATAAATAGCTCTTCCAAAAAAACAATGATAGAAAAAAAGTTTAATACTTTGAAAAAAAAGGCTCATGACATTGATACATCCTTAAGAACACAAGTGTATCAGTTATTTACGACCTCTTTCTGTCTTTATATTCTATACTGGAATTGCAATTGTAACATTTTCGGTTATAAAACCAACATGGAGTATCCCTAGTGTTTTAGTGTATGATTTTCCCGGGTTTTACTACACTATCACGACATATTCAGACGTAATACAAATGTATTTCAAAGAACTTCTATCCCTTAAACCACCTAATGCTCTCCTATCTTATCGCTGAAATTCTTGTCTGAAATGTTTGTCAAAATGCTACGTATCATTAACATGAGAAACTTCATGTTTGAACTTGATCGGACGCCGATTTAATCGGTCTTTGAACTGGATCTAAAGTCTTAGCCAATACAGATCGTGATCGAAAGTAGAAGATTTAATGTCCCCTAATATACCATATAATGGATCCGTTTCGTTTACCATGATGCATGTAGGCATTGGAGGTAGATATTTACCTTCTGCACGCGATTTTCTTGTCGTCTCGAAACATTGTCGCCTGAATCAATCAAATGATCAATACGGGGAGTACACATATGTCAGGATGATTTTAGGATGATGGATTTAATTAATCTTATTCGCTGTGAAGCAGTGCATGGGATCAAAACAAAAACCCTGCCTTCCTTTTAGTTATTTACAGAGGGGATTATCACTGAAAAACGAAAGCATTCCCCTGTATAGCAATAAAACCAAAAAACCGCGATATCATATGAATGTCTCTTCGGATTTTTTTTAAAAAAAGGGTTTGTTCTTAAACCACGAAATTTTAGCTAGAACTGGCGTTTATAAAACATATACAGTGCTCCCTTTCTACAACGACACCCAATGGGATACAAAATTGTGTACGTTGTTCGGATGGAGTCGGTATAGGGAGGGAACATTAAGACTTGGCTTACATTTGCAAACAGCTTGAATCCAGATCAGACGCCGCGTAACGCGGAAAAAACTGTTGACGACAAATTTAAGTAGAAAGTATTGCAACAATTAAAAGTTGAACATAAATGTTTCGTTTGGGGTTCAACAGCAAGGGTCGTTGTAAGGAGGGAGTCGTTGTTGGGAGGGCCGTTGAAGAGAAGGGAACGCTGTAACAAATAATTTGGATCTTTATCTAAAATATGTTTTCTTCAAATCGCAACACTTACTATCAATTTTTTAATAAATGCATTAACCAACACACTGAAAACATTTAATAACTGGATCTTGATTGAAGACACCATGTAACGCGGCGTCTGACCAGGCTCACACCTGTTTGACACTCTTTGCGATGTTTCCTGAATCCCTTCACTGCCATGGCGTCTTAAAATTTTAACACAAATCGTCTGCTTGTTTTCTCAAAATTAATTTGTTCGGTATTGTGACTTATGAAGTTATGAACTATAAAAATGAGTGGCTGACCAAGATCTAAACTGTTTGCAAATAACCACTGTAATCGGGGTCAGGCAGTGCAGTGGATCCGATGGATCTTAGGGGAAAGGCAGTACTGGGGTTAAGTAAAACACACATAAATAGTTTCAAAACTTGAAGTATAAAAGCAGCAGATTAATATATAAAGGATAACTGGGTGTGTATTTTTTCAGTGTAACATCGAAATTGAATCCATTGAGTTACCAGATGTTATATTTTCAAGAGTGGCTTCGCTTCGTTCTTATGTTCACGAAATGGACTATATTCAATCTTATACTGAAATAAATACAGTTATTCTATTCATTTATGCTTTTAAGCCACTTTTAAACGAACATGTTAGACAGTTTTAAGCTAATGAACATTATCTATCCCGTGTGGAGCCTCATATTTATATCGAACACATTTTCATGACAGTTTGTCGTACAATGACGTCACTGATTTATTCATTTGACGTCATCGGAATTACGTCGTGACTTCCGATCTTGGATTCGTGTTCTTCCGTTGAGTGGTTCGCGACAAATCATACTGCCGGAATTAAACGATAAGACACGATTTACTACAATTCTTGGAGAGCCCTACGGGAAGGATTCATAAAAGACACACGCGCGACAATAATCGCACTGCTTCAAACAGTGACATTATCAAAATCAAACATATAGGTACTTTAGATGTCTTTAGAGGGTTCCAGTCTTTTCTTAGCCGAATATTACTATCCATATAACGTATTAACCAAAGTATTCTATTTTAATACTTTTTCACTATCTATACTAGTTTAAAGTTATTTAAGTATTTTTATTTATAATGGAGAGTATGTTATTTTCCCCAATAAACGCGTTTTGTTAACCCGACATCTGATCAGGCTCTAAACTGTTTGCAAATAAGACAAATTAGATTCAGTACTTGAGTCAGTAATATTTTAGAATTAACAAATAAATAAAATATTTATTATTTTATCTGTTGTATTGCATTGCGTTTACATTTCATTTCAGTTCGTACAGTGGAGAAAACGTTATTCTTTCCCGTTTAAACGCTAACGTACGCAAACGTAAAACACTAAAACGTAGAGAAATACAACGTTCGGACAATTCTGATAATTCATGTTTATCTTGGTGGCAAACAGTCTGGTTACCCGGCGTCTGATCTGGCTCCAAACTGTTTGCACTGCAAATAATAGTTTTAGCGTAAACGCGTTTATTGGGAAATATTAACGTGTTTTCCACTGTATAAACATGAACGGATAACGCCTTCTCCACTGTACATATGTTTACGTGTCTGTTATCATTCATTTAAGGAAATGTAAACGCAGTTTGATATACCTTCTGCGTGTTTCGCCTCAATTTGTATGCGTGTCATTTTGATAACTATAATCTAGAACTACCGTAGATAAACCGTATAACATAACAGAATTAAGCACACCATGTATGAAAAATTTGAACATACGAGATTTGATTAAAATTAAACAATACAGCGGTAAAGATTCTACTAAAGCGTTTAACACTCGAAGTGTATCTCAGGAGTCTTCAATACAGGGCTCCTTCACTACAACGACACCCAATGGGACACAAAAATGTGTGCGTTGTTCGGAGTGAGTCTTTCAAGGGAGGGACATTTGCTTATATGTTTTTTAAAAAAGTATCCTATCAGCAAACAGTGTAGACTCTGGTCAGACGCCGCATCATGCGGCGTCTGAGCAGAGTCTACACTGTTTGCCTATGTCCCATATATGGGATCGTGGGCACAAATGGGTTAACCATTTCACTCTCAATGGCGCCATAAAACACACCCTTTGCAAACAGTTTTAGTACTGGTTCCCAATGGTGTATTGGTGATGGTCTCTATCTGACAAACAATGAATAACAAAAAAAACCAGTTTACATTAGTAACAATTTGTATATCTTATAACGTGTTTGAAATTATTTATTTATGAAAGGCATTTCCGTAGAGTAGAGTTCGTCCTTCGATGTTGTAGACTACCACCCTGACTTTCTGTGGAGAGTAATGTGGTGGATTCGAGGGAGGGACATGTACAAACAAGAATCTCTATAAAGTTGTAAAAACAATATATTAAGTAATCTTAAATAGAAAATGGAATCATCAAATAGATAGGTTCGGGAGAATCGACTTTGTATCAATAGGTAAAACATGAACAACCAATTCACAATACGTCGAGTACATGTACATATACGAGGGCCGTTGCAACATGGATTCCGAAACAACAAGAAACAGAGCTTTACCATAACACTTGCACCTCTTCAAAATACTCCCCCTTTGAACGAAATATTGATCCATTTCTGGAAAGTTTCGGCATATGCTTTCTTAGGTACAACCTTATGACACTGCAATAGTGTCGCCCAACAGTCTGTCTTGAATAATATCTCTGGCCCTCGTGAGCTATGTTCAGACGTGGAAACAAGAAAGAGGTCACATGGAGCTACAGTGGAGAATCTGTTAATCTGTCCCGTTTAAACGCAAACGTACGCAAACGCAAAACACTAAAACGTAGAAAAGTGCAATTTTTTGACAATTCTGATAATTCATGTTTATCTTGGTGGCAAACAGGTTGGAGCCTGATCAGACGCCGGGATACCCGGCGTCTGATCTGGCTCCAAACTGTTTGCACTGCAAATAATAGTTTTAGCGTAAACGCGTTTATTTGGAAAGAATAACGTTTTCTCCACTGTACATCTGATGACTGAGGTTGGTGCCACTGCGGTGTATTTTTTAAAGACTTTTTTCTACAATAATTCGACTGTTTCTTTTGAGGTGTGTGCTTGCGCATTGGTACGCAACAGGGGTAATTCAGCGTATATGAATGACTTAACTTCATGTGCGTGTATCAGAAAAAAAAATGGACCAATTGGGAGAAAGATATAAATGGAAAGATAAATCAGTAATGAGACTAGTAAGATATCACGGGGACTTCGGGCATATCGTGGTCGTTACGGCGGCAGTTGCAATAAAAAATGAACGGCCTTCGTATGTCAGCTCTTCTGTAAAATATGCAATCACTTACGATTGATACCCTCAGTAACTGTGGGGAATTCAATTCTGCGATATATTTACAGATTTAATCTTAATTGCCAACTATCATGCATGTATGAAATAAACTTCAAAGGTTTAATTTCAGTTCTGCTTCAGGCATCTGCTTTTTAAATTAACTTATTTTATAAAAACGTGGTTAAACTGATTTTGTTTTCAAATATATAAGCCATTAAGATAAGCAAAGCATTAAACACAGAAATACATCAGGAGAAATGAAGTTTGATTAATGAAATAGAGAAACGAAATGTGATAAATCGTTTTGGAACTGCGGATTTGTAACGCACGCTGTATATCTAATGTATACAATGGAAAAAAGGTAATTCGCACCTGTTTAAACGCAAACACATTTCAATATAATGTAAAAAATGACAGTTTGATAATTATTTTAATTTAAAAAAAGAGAATACCATATTCTCTACTCTTAATAGCCTCATCTTCTTTTGTTATCGTTTGAAAGTAGAATGACATCTAGTATATATTCTGACAGCTATACTTTTAACTCACAGTTATGGTGTGGTTTTACACCTTGCCTGCTGATCGCGACTTTACTGATTTTTGCAGAAAGCTTGGATCTGATCTGGATCTAAACTTGTTGACGCTCGTCTTTAGTGTGTTTTTTTATTTTGAAAATGTACAAACTTAGATTTGCAAAAGACAATTACAAAGCAGATGATATCAAAGCAGGATAAGGGTTAAACGAAGCTATGCCTGCACATGTGTAAAACGTGAAATATATGCATTATTCTATCTATGGTTAGCCGACATCAAAAGGAACACATTTGAGACTGTATTTTACTTTCTCTTTATTTTGTCTGTATACCCTTAACTGGAAATGTATTGTACTTAAAATGTTACATTTTCTGTCATAAGATATACATGGAACCTCCCTTGTGGTTATATTGTACGTTATTGCTGGGGATGACTGCACTTACACGAGCTATTCGCACTTTATACAATACATTTAAAAGTTCCTAAACCCACATCATGTCCTTATACCTTACCTTAACAACCATTGTATGCACGCTGTGTTAAAATGGATCCACAGTGTTTACAAATACCAATTCAATATAGACCGAACGAAGATATTAAATTTCCCCCATAATACCAATTAATGGATTCGTAATGTTTGCTATCCACATAGGCATTGGAAGTAAATAGCAACAATCGGCGTGCTATGTAATTGTCGTCTGCAAACTTTGCCCTGTTTTGTAATAGTCATCACAATTGATTTGTTGTTCGGATCAGATTTCAGTAAACTGGTAGATTGCGTTTGAATAGACCTTTCTTAGAGCGTGTTCACCTGAGATCCTCGAGTCGACCCGAGTTCCCCGGGTTACAGGTGAACAGACCGTGTTCGTACTCGAATTACGTCATATGACCTCTGAACCGAACTCTAGGCTAACCCAGTCGCTGCGCAGGGTTAGTCGAGTTTCAAAATGGCGTCCGAAATCCCAATAGTAAAAAGCTAAATACCGTATAATGTGCGCATGTATAAGAGTGTTTTAATGAACAGTCCTGTAACCGTGCTATATAGTTAGTGAATGGTTAGTTGATAACAAACTTTCTCTTCATCTCGGTAAGACTGAGTCAATCCTATTTGGTTCTAGACCTAAATTAAGATCTCAATCACATTTAGATATAATTTGTAATGGTCAACATATTAATTCTTCTACCTCTGTAAAGTATTTAGGTGCCATTTTAGACCAATTCTTATCTTGTGAGGCAATTGCCAGATCAGTTATTGCTAAGGCAAACAGTAGACTGAAGTTTTTGTACAGAAAAAGCCATTATTTAAATTTGCACACTAGAAAACTATTGGTCATGGCACTTATTCAATGTCACTTTGATTACGCTTGCTGTTTTTGGTACCCAGCTCTTACTCAAAACTTGAAAAACAGACTTCAAACAACTCAAAATAAATTAATCCGTTTTGTTTTAAACTTAGATGCTAGGGAACACATAGACACTAATCATTTTAAATACCTCAACTGGTTGCCAGTATCAAAAAGAGTTGATCAAATAACCCTTTCACATGTGTATAATATTTCAAAAGGCACTGCTCCTATATATCTTGGTGATTATTTTATTCCTTTAAGCTCTGTGCACAAGCGCTGTACAAGGTCAAACATGACAGCCATTCCCGTTCAAGAGGATTCGTTTACTTTTACATTTACTGATAATGGGCGCTATGCCATTCCTAGAGTCAACAACTTTGGTAAGAAGTCATTTCTTTTCAGAGGTGTTCACTTGTGGAATGGTCTTCCTCAGAATTTAAGAGTGAGTAAATCTTCCACTCAATTTAGATTTGATGTCAAAAACTTCTTGTTAGCTAAAGAATAAGTTCTTGATAAGTTTTATTCATTTGCCTTCTGATATATCTGTGTTAATTAAGATAGGTTTGTTTCATTTTATCATTATTCTTATGATTTGTTTCTGACACTCTGCTGCGTTAATTTGTGAACATGGTCTAGTCATTCTGAAATTGACTAACTTTCAGCTTCTGTGATACTATAATTTAAGATACTATCTGTGATATTTATTTATAATAATTTACCGTGACTCTCTGTGTCTTGCCACTAGAATCAAGGACCACAATGGAAATAAGGAAAATATTTTTCCTTTTTTGTGATATCCTTGATTTCTAGTGCGCATTACATGGTTCTTGTATGTTTTGCTTTAATTATGCTTTGCCATGTTATGTACACTTTTTACCGAAATAAATCTATCTATTTATCTATCTAAGGTAACAAATAGTTAGCCTAGGGTTTCATTGTTCGACATTATAATCATAAAATTGCCATTTTTGGTCCGGGTTTGCGTGGTTCCCATTTTGCTTTAGGCCGTCATTTGACCCATTACTTACTCGTCTGAAGGGTTTGTCGTTCTCCTGAAAAATGCGTGCGCATTCAGAATTAAGCGCCATTTTACGTCATTTGATGAACTCTACTGGACTCGCGAGTTTCAGGTGAACACGCCCTTAATATTGCCTCATGTATATTCAGTTATTTCCCAGAACGAGGCTTATAGCACAGGCAGCACCTCTCTACTCAATAGATAAGGCTGCTATACAGTGCCAGAGGTTAAGATCTAGTTCCATCACTTTTGTGTTTTTGATGTTTTTTTACATTACAACGTCATCAGGGAATAAGTCCATCGACATAGGGTTTACAGTTGAAAGTTGAATTCCGCTTAAGCCGGTGCTAGGGGGCGTGAGCACTGTTGCATATTTCAGTATTGCTCATGAACAGACTCAATTAAACCGAGTCTGTAATTTTCAGTATTTGCTTTGTTCTCGGTGCTTTCAAAGGATCTCCCCTTATTCAGATTTTTAAGTATTTTAGTGAAAATTATATCCAAAAACTATCAGGAAAGATGTTTATCGGCATTGATTCCGCTATACTTTCGGTTTCATGATAAGCAATCTTTGACTCTCCATTCTAAAGAACATGTACATTGCTGTACTTTTCAGATGTAAATAAAGGCTTTCTACAACTGCCTTATCACTCAAGCTATACGTTGCTATTAATTCATCTATTACATAACTGTTCCAGATTTCTTCTAGACTTTCAATAGACATCCCTTATCCTGTAAATTAATCTCAAACTGTCGCTAGGCTTCCAAAGCAGTTTATTGAGGAACTGACCTACAGATGAACTGCTTGTACACTAATTAGCTAAGAATGCTTATTAAACTTTCTCCTCCAACATAACTACCATATTTCTTCTAATACATGCTCTACAAATTGCGAAGTTCATAACAAATCAGTGATGAACAGGGAATGCTTCTCTCATAGAAAGAGAATGAAACACCAAATCGGATCTCTAGCTGTAAGTAAGTTTTATTAGAAACATAATATTATATGTGTAACAAAGTGTAATTTATCTATTTTGTAATTTCATATGATCAATTTGCTTTAGTAGACAACCCCAAGTTTTGCTGACTTCTTGTATTTGCACTATAGTGGTCATGTGAATAGCCTTTTGAATCGATTAGCAAAATTTAAATGTTGGACTACAAAATTCATACCAGAGGATATGGCCAAAACATGTCAACCCCAAACTTTGCGTGGAACTAAGAGGCCAGAAAATAAAAGGGAAGAGTTTAGGATTTGTCAGCGGACTTTATGCCAAGAAAAAACAGAACACAAGCACAATTAGATATATTCCGAGCAGTTGGCTTAATAGAAATTTTAACAATGCAATACAAATTAAATACGAACTGAAGCCAGTATGAAAAATTGTCAAGGTATTATCTTTGAAAATCTGTTGATTTCAAAAGGCTCTATTGCAACTGTGAATTTAAATTTTCACATTACTGTGTAATCTTGTCCAAAACTAAGTTTCTTTATAATTCACACGGCTTTGATGTCTGGGTTGATGTCTCTATATCGTATTGAGTAGATTCTGGGGCTCCATTAATTTCAATTCTAACACGACTCGAAACCTACGGCATATAGACAAAGAATACCGAGAAACGTATATTACGTCGCGATAATGAACTGCACGCGCGGCGTTTCCATCCGCTGTTCCATTTGCCCCATACGCGTAATACATAAACAGTAATTTTACAATTAAAGTCGCGTTAGAATATAAAAATTGTTAAGTCTTAATTCTAACACGTCTCGAAACCTACGAATAGAGACAAAGAATAGCGAGAAACATATATAACGCCGCGATAATGAAATACACGCGCGGCGTTTCCATCCGCTGTTCCATTTGCCCCATACGCGTAATACATAAATAGTATTTTTATAATAAAGTCACGTTAGAATTAAAATAACAAATTCGTAGGTGTTCATTACCGTGCATTAGATCACAGTTAGTCGTTAAGATGTGGGTAATTAGATCACTCGGCCTAAAGGCCTCGTGATCTAATGACTCCACATCTCAACTCCTAACTGTGATCTAATACACGGTAATGAACACCTACGAATTTGTTATTTCTTAAATATAAATAACATTCTTATTTTACTCATTATTTTTATAAATTTATATTTAAGGAATAATTCGAATATTTATTGTATTCATGGAGGTATGAAAAAAAACCCTGGTCACACTGTATGAAACCGCGAAGCGGTTTCATACAAAAGTGTGACCAGGTTTTTTTTCATACCTCCATAAATACAATAAATATTCCGAATTATTCCTTATAATTTAATATCACTTCTGAATTTAAGAAAGTATTTAAATAGAGAATCTGACGCGAATGTTCTTTTTCAACGCTTTTAAAACGTAGGTTTTAGTCCCTCCGCCATATATATTTTCCGCCAAAACGCGACGTTGTTATGTAGTAACGCCGACGTCAATGACGTCATTTGGCACCCTGCTTCATGCAGCGCTTGTGAAGAGCAGTTGGACTAAGGGAAAGTAGTCCTGACAAGGCGTGGCCTGAATTTTATTTTTTTCATGGAGTTATGAAACAAAAATTACAGCCAATCACAGCTAACCAAATGTAATGAAAACAAACAATATTAAATTATTATACAAATAACTATTGTAAATTAACATTGATCTTAGGTTTCAGGTAGTATATAGGTAATGTCAAAGGCGCTTTAAATGTTAAAATAGACTCTCTTCTGCAAGTTTACCTTAATGTTGATGTCTACTTGATAACAGGATCTGGTAATATTATTTTATTGCTTAATAAACGTCTAGCTTGTTTTTCCTCAGACCAGTCAAAGACTATTGATACAGATTATTTCTTTAATGTTTTCAACACTGGAGTCCATTTCAAATATCCTGTCTTTAAGTATTTGGAGCAAACCAATGATGAACCAGTAGTCTGAAAGTTGTTCATTAGAATAAATATGGTATTAATGTTCTGCTATTGAAATGCAGATGTCTAAAATTAAACGTAAAAGGAAATAGGATTTAACCTAAAGAAAACTTATGCTTAGGGTCAGGTTTGTTCAAATTCATTCTAATTATGTATCTTATGATGTCTGAAATGTCAATTATACATGTTAACTTGTTATGGTATTTCATGACATGCAATCGTTTCTTTAAGCATGGTACTAGTAAAACTGTTTAACCTTTAAATATGAACCTTCATCTCTTCTTGATTTACAACCCAATTTCTACAGCTGCTGACTTTTGAGAATCTGTGAAAACTTAAGCTAGCATCATATCTAGAAAACGCTATGCACTTTGATACACACAGTGGCCATACTGACTGGTCAGTTGCTTGCGCTAGAAGCCTCGTTCTGGTAATGGAATTTCAGGCATGCATACAATTAGAGAAAGGTCTATATGTAGTAATAACAGAGAAATGGTGAATACATGTACACATTCTGTTTAAAAGATTACAGAAGTAAAGCCGGTGGTTCATATATATGTATATCTGTAGAGATATGCAGCATATTAAAAGGAGTGTGTATCAGGAAATTGACCTGCATGTCTGAGTCTGAGTCCGTATCTATTTGAACATTTATAATTTACACATGTTTACGTGTCTGTTATCAATCATCAAGGGGAATGTAGAGGCATTTTGATAGACCATCTGCGTGTTACATCGCAATTTGAACCCGTGTCAGTTTGATAGCAATAACATAGAACTGCATCAGATAAACCTTATCACGTTAAAACTGAATCATCTACAACTTGTATGACACACAGTGACACATATGGGATAAAGAGTCAACAATATAGCAGTAGCTCTTTTATTAGGGTCTTCAATATTTGCTTAATTTCAGAGCAAACAAGATTGCCCGCTGCTGCTAACCAGTCTCAAACACATAGAGTGTGTGCATTCTGTTCACAGCATCCGAAAAATCCTTACTCCATACCCTAACTCGTTTATTTTATTGTTGTCATGTAAAATGCAATGTCTAGATGAAATGCATCTAATATCTGTCTGAAACATACAACTTTACAAGTGTCTTAACCCTTCGACTGTCGTTCGCGACTTGGCTGTCATTTCAAAACAGTTTTGATACAGACAAGATTCCGCGACATGTGGCACATAATATGGACCAAACCTGTATATCCGTCGTCCTTTAGTTGCATTAATTAAAGGAGTTTAAATGAAGATTTCACAAATTTGCAGGCGACAGCTTCAAAGCAGACGATGGTATGACAGGATGGTGTTAACGATTCCTTTCGCTCGCTCCTGTAAAATCGATTTGTGTTGAAATTGTGTGCTTATCTTTCCGTAAAAACATTTATCAAAATGAATTTCAAATAGTATAAAAGCATTTCTTTTTTATCACTTTCGATTTATGATCGAGTGCCTGAAATGTTCCCAGTTCCCTCAGGCAGATTGATCGTAATGAATAGATACTTTTCTCGCTACATATACGATTAAAGTCTATTGCACATATAGAGAAAACAAAAACAGATGACTTCTAAATTGTATATAGCGGTGTCAAATTAAAGTTGAATGCAGAGAGCTTCAATAGAGCGTTCTGTATTATTACCTACAGTAACTCTTTCATGGTCTTCTTTATCGTTAGTGTTTACCCCTTCGCCACCACAGTTTCGTCTGATTTATTATTGTTGTATGGTTTAAAATTAAATTTAAAGCAGTATGACTTACACAATTTCAAAACGAGTGTTAAATAGTTTGGAACCTGAATTGATGCCACCTTACGCGGGGGTCTGAAAAGGATTCAAACTGGTTGCAAACGCGCCTTCTGACGTAATTTATAGAGAAGGGGATAGAAAGTGTCCTGCATCATACACGAAGTGGGAAATGATAATTTCTAAATAATTAGTTAACCCTTAGCCCGCCAAATAAATTGCCGTCTGCTATATTACTCGTCTGCTTCAAGTTTCAAAGTGCTTCAAAGTTGCTCAAAATTGCTGAAAATGTTGTCCGAGTGTCAAACAGCTTGGATCCGGATGAGACGCCGAGTTACTCGGCGTCTCATCCGGATCCAAGCTGTTTGCATATGGAGCTATAGTCGTGAGTGACAGGCTAAGGGTTTACAAATAAAGGCTAGTTTTGAACAAAGCGGCATATAGTTTGTTCGGTGCCTGGTCAGACACCAGGTTACTGTTTGCTATAGACATAAGGTTTTACAACTAAATTAGTTTGTTTGGAGAGAATAATCATCTACACCAGTGTATACAAGGTTCCTCATTGCATTGGTGCTGGGCACAGGTGTACTGTAAATAATGTTGCAACTACGTACAGTGTAGAAGACCCTTTTCCCGTTTAAATGCAAACGAAACGCAACCGTATTGCAATAAAATGTAGAAAATCACAACTCGTCAACAATTCTGACTTTTCACTTTACTCTGAGTTGCAAGCAGTTTGGAGCATGAACAGACGCCGGTTACGTCTGGCACCAAACTGTTTCCACTGGAAAACATAGTTTTAGCGCAAAGGCATGTATTGGTAAAAATAACGTATTCTCCATTGTATCAATAAATATTACAATATACTTTGACACTTAGATACTATAGTGGTACAGTTATTACTATAGTGGTTTTCAAACATATATACCTATCACTGCAGACATCATCATATGAACTAAATATGATTATATTACATGTATCAATCATTGTAAATGACTGACACGAGTATGGTACTTTTCCGGGCAATTACATAATTGACTTTTTATCTGATATAACCCTTGCTACATATATGTCTGGCATTAGGTCGGACAGTGCAACACATGATTTTTTCTTTTATACAAAACAAGTGCTGATGCTGAAAACTATTTTTTCTCAATTTTTAACAGTTTTGGGCTATATAAAGCTCTAAACTGTTTACCACTCAACCAACACCAAATAGATTTGTACTCTACATTGCATTGCATTGTATTTGCATTTACCTCCATTTAAACAGAAAGGAACATTATTTTTTATTGCAGGATGTTTTAACCTCTGTGACGATATTGGTCATTTTGTAATTATTATTGCAAATAATATGTATACAGACGAGACGCCGTATGTGTGGATGTGTTGATAAATTCCTTAAAATAGCATTATTAGCCAATGAGTTACAGTGGAGAAGACGATATTCTTCCCAAATAATCATAATCGCGTTTACGCTAAAACTATAATGTTTATCAGATTAGACGACGTGTAACTGTTTGCCACCAAGTTAAACATGACTCAGACTTGTCCAAAGGTTGCAGTTTTCTACGTTGTAAGACTTTGCTTTTGCGCTTAAACGCAAAATAATAACGTGTTTTTTTTTAATGTTTACTATCAGTAAACTCCTGGTTGTCAAACTCCCCAACTCCGCAACCCATACCTATATAATTCAGTTTGAAACCATCATCAGTGTTCTCAAGATCTTTGATTATTGTACTACGTTCTAACCTGTGGGATGATATGGGCCATTTTGTGATTACTTTTGCAAACAATTTATAAACAGACGAGACGCCGTTTGTATAGACCGGTTGATAAGTGTCTTAAAAATCGCGTAATCAACTAATTAGTTACCGTTATAGACAAACCCACTTTACAAATCATAAATAACAAACTTGTCCCACTTGGGTCCTAAAATATCATATTGTAAACAAAACTGCCACATTCTCCAGAAATACATCAAGAACCATGTCTTTAAATCACAAATATTCGAGACAGATTTATCAATGTGATTTACAGTAGTGTCGAGAATCGGTGAAATTGGCTGAGTTAAAATGGAGAATAATTTATTCTTTCCCGTTTATCTCATTCACCCCTGAAACTTTTAATGGACAATTCAACTTTCAAAATAAGTCTAGTCCATTTTGGACTATTCAGGGTTGAATTTAACAATTTATTTCAAGATGACAAACAGTTTAGAACACCGTTTGCATGGAACGATACAGTGGAGAATGTGTTATTCTTTCCCAATAAACGCGTTTACGCTAAAACTATTATTTACAGTGCAAACAGTTTGGAGCCAGATCAGACGCCGGGTAACCCGGCGTCTGATCAGGCTCCAAACTGTTTGCCACCAAGATAAACATGAATTATCAGAATTGTCCAAAAGTTGTACTTTTCTACGTTTTAGTGCTTTGCGTTTGCGTACGTTTGCGTTTAAACGGGAAAGAATAACAGATTCTCCACTGTAGTAATCATCACATCGACACCGTTTGTAATTGACGAGTATACTCTGTGTCGCTAGTGTTGAATGTGTTAAGTCACTTTTATG
Source organism: Gari tellinella (assembly GCA_922989275.2). Taxonomy (NCBI): domain Eukaryota; kingdom Metazoa; phylum Mollusca; class Bivalvia; order Cardiida; family Psammobiidae; genus Gari; species Gari tellinella. Next base: position 79,378,139 of record OV277867.1, on the reverse strand, counting down.
AAGAGAATATTTCGCTTTGTGGTGCATGCACCAAAGTTGGCACATATATAACATGACATACTTTCTCGACAAATATCGATGTCCACGTGAATAAAACAAAATGGCCGCCACTGTTCAAGATGGCCGCCATTCGAGGTGCTTTCAAACAATTTTTGAACTATACTTTGATTGTATAATCCTATTTTGAAGATCGTTACATTAAAATATATATTTAAGAGGATGAGAAAATAAAGTGTTAAAAAACCAAAAACACTGACAATTGCAACCATTAGCATACTCAAGTATCAAACAGTAAGGTTTCATCGTGGCATCTGATCAGGGTCCAAACTAGTTGGTGCATATATCAGTGCTTCTTACGGCAAAAATAAATACATTTTGTCAGATAAAAGCAGGCGAAAATATAAAGAAGCGATAAAGTGTATGTGATAGATAGGTTAATATGTCAAAATGGTATTGAAATGTATTATATGCCTTCGTATGATATCGAGCGTTTCCGCGTGTATCTGCCGAGTAAAATACAAGAGTTTGTATCAGCCACCTTGTTACAGCCACTTTGTATTTTACTCTGACGTCGCTTTCGATATAGCGTGACGTCATTTACGTACATGCATAAGTGCCGCATTATTCTTTTTGGCATGCAAAAAATGTTTTTTCTGCTTCAAATAACTAATAACTTTTGGATATAAAATGATTTAAACAACTATCGGCGTTTTTGGCGGAAACAACCGATCAGACTCGCGCAATGGCGCTCGTCAGATCGGCTATGGCCGCCAAAAACGTCTCGAGCCAAATACATCACCCTGTATCGCACTGTCAACTAGTAATGTGTATATAACGTTTGGTCGATTAAAATTAGAATAAAATATGTTGCTTGATCAATCAACAATAACATTGTAATTTCTAGTTTAACCCTTTCGCTGCCGAACTCGCATAAAGTCGACTTTGCAAACAGTTTTGATCCTAATCAGGCCCTGTTTAACGCTGATCAAAACTGTATGACACTCGTTTCGATATTTCATATGATATACCCTTTTAAAGCTAACTTTGAAATAATTTTGCAGTCAATAATATTGAAAGAGACGACAAAATAATAATAAGTATAGGTGTAAAACAATCACAATTACTCTGGCGCCGAACCGGTTAGTCAGTAGTTTATAGTAATCATGATAAGTGTCCAGCTATAGCTAATGTTTGTTACAAGTGAATAGGTAGGTGGCTGAGGTCATTTAAAACTACCTCGAAAAAGCCTTTTTAGATTAATCTTACTTAAACCTACTACACAACAAACGTTGTTTCTTAAGCTTTTGATTTATTTCTCCGCTGAAGCAACCGATTCCAATGTATACAGTCCTGAATATACACCACTTGACTTATTTCCTACATCCTACAGTGGAGAATCTGTTATTCTTTCCCAATAAACGCGTTTACGCTAAAACTATTATTTGCAGTGCAAACAGTTTGGAGCCAGATCAGACGCCGGGTAACCCGGCGTCTGATCAGGCTCCAAACTGTTTGCCACCAAGATAAACAAGAATTATCAGAATTGTCCAAAAGTTGTTCTTTTCTACGTTTTAGTGCTTTGCGTTTGCGTACGTTTGCGTTTAAACGGGAAAGAATAACAGATTCTCCACTGTATCAGGTAGTAGTTGGCTTAAAAGTGGCTAAAGTTAAAGCGATATGTGCCATAAGCTTTACATCCAACCTACTAAAGTGGTCGGATGTTTTCAAAACTAGGGCCTTGATATAGGGTGCATGCTAATGGGTAATGTCCCAGATGTAGTGTATAATAGTAGGTGATTAGTTATGATGCTCACTGGCGCCACAAAAAAGTCAGTCTACGTTTTTTAGATTTATCTTGCTTTTAAACTGCCATTTTCTCTTGTATGTCATCAATATGTTTAAGTGGTTCTAACAAGAACTATGCAAATACAAAATAAACCTACCGACTGGTTGCCTTGCTTTATAAACCCCATTCGCTGACGAACCAGATATTTGAGAGTAATATGGACAAAGGTCAGATGTCGATTTGGTGGCCGATCAGAATCGAATCATTTTGACATTCACGTTACATGTTAAATCAAAACATGCAGACGACATTGTGATTGCATGAGTAGTGAAAATTTAGTAGTGACATTTCCACGAAACGCATGAAGAATTGCCTTGTAGAATAGTTCGTTGGTGAATGTATGATTCAAGCGCCTACTTCATCATACTGATTATATTAGTATCCTGACCTGCGGTAAGCGCGATAATTTCCAGTGATTAAGAGACTTCAACCAGCCAATACGTTACTCGACCAACTACGACAGCCAAACGTCAATATGCATACACACACATACATAACAAAGCATTTCATAGCTCTCCTTAAGGTTCTTGTAAAGTTTTTTTTGGTGCATTTTTGAAAGGTGATATTTTGGTCATTTATGGAGCAATGTTGCATAATTTCATATCAAAATGTTCGTATTGAAATGAACAAGCTTATGAGATAGCTTACAATTTGAAAGGAAAACTGTGTATCTTGAGTTTGAACAATATGTTTGGATTTGCACCAAAATGTGAAGCAAATTTTCTGTACTGAAATTCAACAAATCCTTCCTCTATATTGAAGAATATGCTTTACATGAGGTAGTAGGACCAAAATCCTGACGAAATCCACTCAAGTAACAACAGAAGAAGTCATGGAATATTTGACAATTTTCAAGGACAACACTATTTTGCCATGGGGGGACTACTTATTTTTTCCAAAGTATGGTGGGCAACACGAGCCTCTGTCAAACATTATTACATGTATAAATATGCAGACTGTGTTATTTTTGTTTATCCTTTTTTAACTGAATTATACCTTGAGAATACATTGAGAATCGTTGTTGGGCTCTCGCGGGAGGATCTGCTTCTTTATAAGCCCATCCTCTTCCTAAAAGTCTTCTATAAATGTGTTTTAACGCATGTTGCAAGATATACATGATTATAATGACTTCATTGCGTATAACGATTACACAATTGCTATTCAAATCCCAGGTCTCTTTATGCGTCTAAGCTTGCCAACGTGTTCCTTACTTTGCACGTGCGCAGATACAGGTGTTTCACTGTAAACAGCGTTACATTCATTACCGCGAAGGCAAGAGAATCTCTCGCCACGGTCCGCTCTCCTCAATGCGCAAAAAGGAGAAGTGACAGTGGAGAACGACATGTTTGAGAGACACAATGGGTGGTGGCAGCGCTATGGTCTGGGCCATAGGCATTGAACATATGGATGTATTTTGACTCATTTTGAAAGATTTATGGGGGGTAGTAGCTGGGGGGGGGGGGGGGGGGGGGGTCTTAGCTTACGCGCCGAAAAAATAACCTGTGGTGGGTACGGAAAATGGGAACTCTGGAAATTGACTTGGTTATTATTCAATAAAATACCAATGCTCAGCGTTACATCAATGTTTTAAATAGCACAGTGATTCGATTCATGCAAAAGGAAGGACCTGGCATTTTCAGCTTGACAATACACGTATAAAGCATCACACGGCGCGTATCACCACACAATTTCTTGCTAAAAATACATGAGCCCCATAGAACACATATCGGATGTATTTGATAACAAGGTCGGGTCAAATCATCAATTTTATACCATAATGACCTCCAAAGTGCATTGTGGTTGGAATGGCAACGTATTTGAAACGTTACGTAAAATCAATGAGGGGACGTATTCTGCAATGTATCCGTAAAATGGAGGGAACAGTGGTTACTAGTGCTTTTTTTAACATCACTTTAAATGCGCATCAAGTAAATGTTTGTTTCCAGATGTTGTGTGGTCATTCTAATTATTAAGAATATTCCATTTCGACCCCTCTCAACTGAATTATTCATTAAAAAGTATGCAATATTTGATTCTAATCCAATGAAGTACACAAACACATGACTATGACATTGAAGCTTCGATTACAAAAATAATTAATCCGGCATATAAATGTATCAACAAAATTTATTATTTTTAATTCTATATAAACTGAAGAGAGATCCGGTTGTTTATAATTCTCTGTGAAAAGTGTTGTAAACTTAATGATGTTTTTTTAATTCGAAAAATATTTTTCATATTGTATCATATCACCACGGCTTCGTCGATGACCAAGCAATTTTTGAAAACCAATCTTTCGGTACATGTAAGGTTGACAATCCAGGAGACGCTTATTGGTAGGCTTACATAATTTTGAAACACTTCTTTGAAGAATAGATACCATAATACATGATAATAGTGTTTCCATATTGACCTGACGAGTGCTTTGTACAAAATAATGAAATAGCTTTTCGCAATGTAATCATACATTCTGATTATTAAGGATAATACACTGTTGGATTTGTTATCTTTTTCAGCTATATGACTACTTACTTTTTAATCCTGTTAAAATATTACCCCCAAATCCCCCTTTTCACTAGCAGACTCAATGTCCGCAAAGTTCAAAGTATACTGGTAATATTGGTTGTCTCTTCCAAAGTGTATGGTTCTGTAATTTTTCACATTAAAACGCAACAGCCACTTTGACTATGTGTAAGGCATCTAAGTCGTGCTGGATAATATCAATTTTAATGTCTTTATTGTATAGTTTGGTACCATAAGCGAATAATTTCACAATACTACGTATAACTTCAGGGGTAGGGGTCATCTATTATAAACATATGAATAATATGGGTCCCAGGAAACTTCCCTGGGGTACCCCACTTAAAATTTCTTTCCACGAAAAAGACCAGGGTCCTTTCACAGATACATATTGCCTGCGTCCAGTAAAAAAGTCACGTTTCCATGACAAAACTGGACCTCTGATACCAAATACTGATACTTTGCGAGAAAACGTTGATGCACTATGCTCTCAAAAGCTTTGACAAAATCTAAATATACAATATATTTTCCCAAATTCTATCACCCTCAATGTAATGTGACTAATCATCTATGTATTCAATTAACTGTAAAAGGCAGGATCCCCTAGAACGAAAACCAAATTGAGCATCAGATAAACTAATATATGATTGTTTCTGACTAAATTTTCAAATAGCTGTGCCCTTATGATTGTTTTTAAAGACTTTTCCTCAGTCCTTTGAAAGAGTCCCCCCATATAAATTGAGGTGTCAATGTAACTGTCAAAATATGTTCAGCACGTGCAGCCGGTGGGTGTACCAATCTCAGTTTAGCTGGTGATAACCAGATTATACTCACGCTCTAGTGCTTTTCAATGGTTATTTCTAACCAAGCTATCAAATATAAAGGTAGAGTCTCACACGAAAGGCTTCAACGGTTCTTTGCTAGCGACATGGCCATAAAATCCATGTTTTTTGCAAGGAAATTGTCTGGCAAGGTGTTATGATCGAAAGGTCATCTAGGGATGTCTTTAAATTCTGACAACTACAGAAGTAAGGCTATCAGGGTGGTAGTTGCATAATTATACTCATGAACTATTACAGTATTTTAATGTGTGTGTATGTGTGAAATGCAGAAGCAGAATATACGTGAAACAAGTAGTAAGGACAACAAATAATTGTGTGTCTCTGCCCAACGAAATCGTCGGTTGTGTCTCTACTAGGACACCATAGAAAGCCTTGTCCAAATCGTGCAATAGTATATACATGATGAGCATTAAAATTTTACCCGTGTACCTGCCAAAGGCTTTAATAGTTTCACAACAATGTAAGCTTTATATAATAGAGATCGCAATGCAAGGTGAAATATTAATCAACATTACAATAGCCGGAAAGATGTGGAATACTTGAATGGGTGTAAAAAGGTGATTTAAAGGGACAAACTCTTGATTTTCCTGAAACAAAGGTCAGCTGTACAGGGACGGAATCACTTTCGCGTCAAGTAATCCGCTGAAAAATCGTGACATTCGGAGGAATTTATGATCGAAAGTAATGCGCAATGCACTTATTTTATTGTTAATGTATCAAACAACAATATTGTACTGAAATAAAAGTCGAAAATATGGATATTAAAAAATGAGAAAATGCGGATTAATCGGAAACGTCGATGTGTTGGACAAATTACACATTTCGGTGACCTTGATATAATTGAACGGATATATTGTGTAACTGCAGTGATTCGAGTGAATGACATTCCATCAATCATATTGCTTGTTCTTTTCTCTGTCCGCACGTATATAACAATTGTCAATCGGTTTTGTAGATTTGGAGAAAATGGCCTTTAAATGTTGGCAAACTTCTACAAATTTGTAAAATGCAAATGGCTGCCCTTGAATCAAGCATGGGGTATTCTAAGGGCCAATTACAAGGGTTTTTTCTGACTTGTGTAAGACATTCTGTGTAGGAGTACCTAGTATGTAATGGGTTCTTTGTATATATTCTACCAGATTTCAGAAAATACGTGCCATTAAGTGATTTGATATATTCTGCTGAAGAGGCTATTTTCACTCCATGTTCGTTACTTTTGGATCTTCTGACATCACAAGTACACTTAAATTAATGAAAATTTAGGCATGCTCCTTTTCATTGACTAATTATTTATACTGTATGAAAATATCTTTAGCCAATGTGGTATATTTATTGAGTATTGCAACTTTTCAAATGTGGGTATTTTTTCTCGTACAGGGACATTACATGAACCTTAACCCTTTCGGTGCCAAATCAGTCGTGAGTGTTCTACCCCTACACCGTTTGTTTATCGTCTTCTTCTTCAAACAAAAATTTCAAGATCGTTTGGAAGTTAGATTTAGGGAAGTATGACTTACGAAACATCGATACGATAAAGTGAGCTTATCCGTATTTGACACTTTAAACGCGACTAAAGCATACATGAACTTTGAAATACGGATAGGTTTGGATTTAGAGAATACGAATTATGGAATTTCGAACGGAGAAATACAGTCCAGCTCGTCTGGGGAGAGTTCGAGTTATAGAAGTTATATATGTTTATGGGCAATGTCTTGCGAAAAACAGCCTTATTGCATTGCAAACATTGTACTGACCAAGCACCGTTGTCACACAATGCTATGTATCACAATTTTGTCTACACTTCCTACTGTCATGTATGGTACAGCTACATCAGTAAAATGCTTTACATTCACGTGGGTTGTAAACAGTGTATCAAGTCGAGTCACGTTTTTGACAAGGCGGCTGGACTTTATATACACTGTTTGAATAGCAATAAGGCGGCTTTTCTTATGACACGGTTAATTTATTTTGTTGTCAATATTCCAAACCATTTTGTCACAGATAAGACAACAGTTTATATGGTCCGACGAAATTTCTATGGATACGCAATCGTAATTGATGCCAGTTCAATAGTTTATCAACACTTAATATGTATGGTATGGTGCCCAATTTAAAGACGGTTAAGCCTTTCACTGTCAATATGACGTCATAACTTCGCGTAACACGTTCATTGACATGATATATCCCCTGCAAGCAAACTTATCGTCTGCTGTTATAATTATGTTGAAATTTAGTCAACTCTAAAAGTGAAGTGATATGAGTGTCAAACGGTTTGGATCGTGACCATAACATTTCATCTGATCTTGATCCAAACTAATAGCACTAAAGGGGATTAATACTTGACTATTGCCTTTATTTAAATGAGGACTTATTCTAGCCTGTGTATTTTACAGTTAAAAGCCCTTAACGATACTGGGTTATTCAGTAACTAATCGTTTCGAAAGAAGATTACAAAAAAATATTTTTAAAATCTAATTGTTCAAACGAGCTAATTTAAAAAATTGTAATTTACAGTGAAATGGAATTATTTCTTTCCAATAAACGCGTTCATGCGAAAACCTTTATGCCCTTTTCAAACAATTTGGAGCATGGTAAGACAAGTGTAATAACCGGCGTCTGAAAAGACTCCAAACTGTTTGCAATTATAAGAAAAAGTAATTGTCGGCATTGCCAGAAGATTGCTATTTTCTATATTGCGATTGCGTTTGGTTTGGTTTCGTTCGTTAAAACGGGGAATGATAACGGTTTTTCCTCTGTACTTCTTTTCATTTCTCAGCCACTAATTAGAATTTTCTAATCGTGTTTGTCTGTGGCCTTCCTTTCTATTAAGTCCATCAAGCTAATTGGATTGCCAGGTGAATTGTCTGTGGGACAAAGTCGATTATGCAATACTTTTTTCTATGGAAATGATGTTATTCATTCCAAAGCAAACGTGTTTATGCTGAACACATCATGTCATTTTCAAACAGTTTGAAGCTGTAACCCGGCGTCTGATCAGGCTTCGAAATGTTTGCCTGTCAGACAACAATATATCGGCAGAGTAGTACACTATATTTTGATTCGAAAATTAGTATAAAATATATGCCCGGTGGACCTAACGAAGTTTACGGAACTCCATATGTTGCACGTTAATGTGAAACAGTGTAACTTGTTTACCGCTGTCTCATATTAATGTTTCCTAAGCAAAATAACGCATCAAAGTCCGAATTGTAGGAGTGAAAGCGGATAAACTATATGATAAGTGTATGGCAGCGACTTGTAAGATAGGTTATTTCATCATAATGCCAGTGTCGTCTTTCATATGTGTCAATATGTATGTCGCATTGAAGGAAATCTAGTGACGATTGCGAGATAGATGAATTGCTCAGATGCCAACGAATCGGTCGCTGTCTGATGTTCAGCCAAATTATTCGCTAAAATCCGTCAGGTTTTTTGTCTTAATATAGTCAACAGTGGATTCGTTTAGTTTGCCAAGCAATTACGCAAATAAATGCAAATACTAATACTATACAATGAATATTAAGCGACCGTTTCGTAAAGTATAACAGAGTTCTAAATCGACCTTTGACAGCTTAATCAAAGTACGAATGATGCAGACATGTTTTACATTTATTTACTTACTGTGCTGGCGGTCATTTTGATTGTAAGGTTGTGGAACAGGGTTTATAGTTTATGTACACTGTTCGTCTTTATAGGTGAATATAGGAGATAAGTGTGAGGTTAGGCGCCCCTAAACCCAGGTTTAACCCCCAGTGGTTGTTGATGGTTAATTAATTTATAATTGATTATTGATTGCTACTGACCGTACCAAGGCGGGCTCCTATGTTCACTTAGCTTTATGTTTGTCTTGCGTGTTGTTTTCTATTTAGTGTGTAGATGAAGGAATGGTATTGCGTGTGTGTGGTTGTGTGTGTGTGTGTGTGTGTGTGTATGTGTTTGTTATGGTATGGCTGTGTGTGTGCGTTCTACTTTAGAGATGGGTGTATTGTTTGTGTTGCGTTTCCTGCTTGAGTCTTCTTTCGTATTTATACCCTGTAAAAGCTTTCTGCATTGTTTTCTATGCCATTGAGCTACTATTATGTGACCAAATATTGTACTGAGTTCAAGAGCTTATTCAGGTAAGTACAAGACTAAATCATAAATTCCTATCACATGGTTCCTACCAGAATCTATAGTGTTTGTTCGTGTCCTCTTTAGCAGACACCAGGCTTGAATAGATTAAAACCACGTACTGTTTCACCCAGTTTGCTTTTTATGTTCTAAACAAAAGCCAGACGCTTATACAAACACGTAAATATTGGTTTAGGGAATGATGTATGTTCAACATGTATTAATAAAATGACAAAACAAATTGACCATAAGACAAAACTAATAACAAAGAAGACAGACGCCTCTACCAATTGTTCAACACCTAACTTAACCATAGCATACTGTTACAGTGAAAAACACGTTGTTCGTTCCCAATAAAACCTGAATGTCACAAGACTCACCACCGTATGTGATCCGGAATCTTGTACCAGTTTATACGGGAGGCGAAGCCTTGAATGTGATCAGGAATAAGACACCGGAACACACACTGCGTTGACATTCCTTTAATTTCCATCTACCTAAACTTTATATTATATCCTTAGTTTGTTTCATGTTTTGAAAACATATAGTTTAAAATCGGGACTATATCTGGTTTAACCAAATAACAAAATATATACATAAATTTTAAACTTCTACTCAGTATTATTACAAACTGAAACTGTTTGTGGAAAGCATGTGACTTCTTACGTCTTATATTGATTACGTATTGCTTTGTTCTCGACTTGAAACACCATTTTATCGGTTCGATTGAGAAGTGAGATTTTGCCCCGGTCATTGAGCCATTCTAGTGTATGAATTAAACTGTTTAAACTATATCCATCGGTGGAAAACATTAGTAAAATAGGTACTGTGCATTATTTACGCTTGAAATGAAATGTAATGTTCATAATTCATCATCGCTTGATTTCAATTTTTTTACAAATCGCATCACAACCGGGAACTCCGTACCATCTTATGCGGAAATGATTGTTTGGCCTGCACTTGCTTAAATTTATAAATAGGAATATTATAAACACATTTACGCTCACATTATTATTTATATTGCAAACAGTTTGGAGACATATCAGACGCCGGTGACCCGGCATCTAATAAGGTCCCGAACTGTTTATCACGCAGATTCAAATAAAAAAAGACATATCAAAATAGTACACTTATCTACATTTCAATCTATTGAGTTTGTGTTGCGTTTAAACGAGAAGAAATGAAATATTCTCCACTATATACATGCACTAATATACCATGTACATGTGAACCTAGTTGATATAGGCTTCCTAGAGATTAGGTCTGAAAGCGCGTAGCAAACGAAAAAAATATAAGTAGATGAAAATTCAATCCATTTCGGTTTCTTGATATGCATTGAAGAGCGTACCAATCCGTAAACAATAATAAAAAGTTTATCCATTGCGGTTTCTTGAGATGCATTGAAGAGCGTATCAATCCGTAACAAATTATCTAAAAAGTCTCTCTATTTCTCTAATCTTATATCAAGGGAAATGGAAATCGTGTTTGATGAACATTCAGTGCCATTCCGGTGATTACGCATCATGCTGTACTAAGAGGAAAACGTTATTGATTTCCATTTAGACGCAAACGAAACGCAAACAAAATACCATAAAACGAAGCAAATTACGATGCTTTTAAAATGTTGACGTCTAATTTAAATTTGAGTCGCAAACAGATTGAAACCTGGTCAGACGCCGGATTATCCGGCGTCTGATCTTGCTTCCAACTGTTTGCAATGGAAAACATGGTTTTAGAACAAACGAGTTTATAGGAAAAGAATAACATATTCTCTATGTGCGTGTTTCGTGTCAGTTTGATGGCTATAACCTAGAACTATCACAGATAAACTTGATTACATTAAAAGAGGATTAACCAAAACATTCTTGACAAACATTGACACAGATGGGAATAACATTACGAAATACAGCTTTAAATATTCACTTCAATTGAATACAGTGGAGAATATGATTTTTGTTTATTTCCAGTTTATACGAAACTAAGAGCCATCACAATGCCGTCAATTGTAGAAAAGTAACAACTATTGGAACTTTTGACGACATATATTTGAATCTCGTTCAGAGTTTTATCAGACGCCGGGTAACTCGGCGTCTGCCAAGACTCTAAAACTGTTTTCACTGCAAGTAATATTTTAGCGCATTACGGATTCTATACCATATTGATTTAGCTGTATCTTGATAGAATAAGTTTTGTTTTCAAACCAAGTTCTATGTAACAGGCACATAGTAAAGAATAAATCAAAATTTATGTTGTTAATAACCGGTGCTGTACACCTTTATTACGTGCCGCATATATGTATGCGCAATTAGGGTTCAATGGAACAAAACAAATAAACAATATCATTAAAACAAGGTAGTGTCTCTATTGTTCGGTTATTGGATGCAAAGTGTCTGGTTCAGTAAATTTATCTTCAACATTAAGTTATACTGTTTGTTCGAGAAAAATATGTCTTAACATAGACGTTTTCTTGCCTCACATAACTATTTGGAAAGCATCTAAATTATAATAAAATCTTTATTGTTGTTCACAACACACAGCACACATATCACTTATCCTAATACAGCCCTAAAGCACCAACTCTGATACCCCTTAGAGTCATATTGAGCTATAAACATTGACAATTAGTAGTTCAAAGTCATTTGAATTGCATTAAAACAAATCGAAATGAGATCCAACATCATACAGAATGAAATGAGTTGACATTTTAACCTTGGGCTACCAATATAGTGGATTATAACAATCCACCATGAGTGTTTATATAGGATAGGAATGTCTCCCCCGAGGGTCAGAAAAAGTAATGCAGGGACGAGACTTGTTGAGTCCCTGAGTGAATGTGTTGACCCTCTGAGGAGCAATTCCTATCCTACATTGATCAACAAAACAATTTTTTCTCCAATTCAAACCATTGAAACATTAACAAATAATCAAATAATTGCAGTTAAACCCATTACCTCATAAAAACGCCTTTTTACGCCTTTAATTAATTCTTTTACTGAAGAAAAAATTTCCAATTTATACTGTCACAAATAAAATCATAAGAACAATGTCCTATATTCTAGCAGATAATAGCTTACAGCAGGCTGAAGGTAAAGCAGAATGTTTACTTTCAACCTGCTCTAAGTGGTCCTCTATTTTCAAATCTAGATACAAGCTTTGGTGTAAAGGGTTAAAGACGTATCTGGGAGTTTTTTCTAGCGCGGAGAATTTTTTTAAACTTTGCATATAAGTAAATTGATATAAATGAAAGTAAAAACAGTCTTCAAAAACATAGGTCGCTTTGCTACTTTTTGTATAATTTACTCTTTTTTAGAAGTACTATATTCAAATTTTCCGAAATAAGGCCTCATAAGAATAAAGTCCATCAAACACACAAATATCGATACTTCAAGTCCAATTTTAATTAATTACATGTATATGGAATAGTGTTACACATGAATGTAAAATAAATAGATTTGAGTGGCATTATACAGATTTTACGCCTTGCTCGTTTCAGAGATATGTATAATTTTATTACCTCCCTTTATCAGTGAATATGCACTTTTTTAACAATTTTTTTTTAAATAGTCTAAATGTTATACTTTATAAAATAATACCCACAGCTATACAGAAATGTCTTGCATTGTGACATATATTATGCACTTTAGAAAGTTCTGCTGAAAAATGCAGTGTTGTCATCATCTCAAGTCGGAGTGAAAAATGAAATGCCCCCTCCCCCTCCCCCCTAAATATGATTCTGATGGTGCATAATTCATTCATTCTTTATTCACAACTTTATGTTTATTTTCACACATATTTTCTTTGGCTTAAAACCCATTAAAGCTATATAATAAATGAATAAAGCTACATAGAGCTGCATGCATATTCATACATCAAAGGGAGGTAATACATGTTCAAATATTTCAGTTCAGAATGTAGGAAGTATCCATACTCAAACACTGAATTTGGAATAGGTAACTGGTAAGATATAGGATATATGCTCAGAACAAGCTTTTTGTAAAATGAAGGTCAAAGGTCAAGGTCACGGTGACCTGAAAATGGTATGCGACACTCCGCCATTTAAAGATGAACTCACACACCTAATTTGTTATCGGCAGCTGATGTGACAAAGGAAATATACTCTGGACAAAAAGTAGACCCACCAATAAACACATCTACAATCATTATTCAATGTGGGCAGTGAGTTAACATAACCATTCATAAGATAAAATATCATAACAAGAGCACCGCAGTGCGGCAAAACACGCCCGTCATGACCGGCGGGTGTCAAAGTCGTCCGGACTCAGGCCGACTGGAAAAAGTCGCCCGGAGTCTAGACCCGACTATCGATCTCAAAAAGACTATCACAGGAAAGGGCAATGTCAACACTAAATCCACTCCCTGTCACATTATGATTATTAACGCTGACTCGAATCGGCGAGTTCCTGGTGAAAAAACTAATGTTTTCCAGAGATTTCGAGCACTTTTTTGTCACAAATGATCCTGTTTTGCGTCTCTTCATATCCCCAGGAATTTTAAAAGGTTTTTTAACGATAGATAACGATAGTTGAGTAAATATTGTATTCGCGAAATCCGATGATCTAGACGCTGTTGTGATCGTAAATAATTACACCCGCGATAGGAAAATACAGAAAAGAGCGGAAAGGACATGCGCGTTTGGGATGCGCAGTAACAACTCCCGGATACGTCTTTAAGTGCATTTTTGTCGCCAAAACATGACGTTGTGTATCGTTACGTAATAACAAATGACGTCATTTAGTTTTCCGCCTCATGCAGCGCTTGCGGTAAAGCTGGGCAAAACGTTGACGTCATGCAGTATGGAAGATAGAGCGATTCCCCATGGGGCAAATCCCTATATCACATAGGTGAAAATGGGAGAAAAGACATTGTTTCTTTCAAATAAATAGAGGATCTTATTTGAGTGCTCATTATTTATCATTTTTAATAAACGAGTTGACTAAAATAATAAGACGCGAGCCTAAGCGAGCTTCATATAAAGATTAGTCAATAAGTTTATTAAGAATGATAAATAAGGAGCACGAATGTGAGATTCTGTTTATCACATAACAATTTTAAACACAAATAATCGGTCGAAGTCAAAATTTGAGGTACTTCCATTATATAGGTTTTCCGCAAAACCCTGACGTTGTTTACGATAACGTCATCACAAAAGACGTCATTTGGTGTCCTGCTACATGCAGTGCTTGGGCGAAAAGGTGTGGCCGGAGCCAAACAAACGATATTCCACTAGTGGATTACGATATTTTTGTATATAATGGCTTTATTCCACTCCCAGGCCTCAAGTTGTGTGATACATGCGTTTAAGTTAAAATAATTATTTCTATTTAAAACAGTTGTTTGATGTCCGATCAGATGCCGTGTACCCCGGCATATGATCTTGCGCCAACTGTTTGCCACTAAGGCAACAATTGACAGTCAGATGTTTCGTAATATTGTAATATTCTACCGTTTGCTGCTTTGCGTTTTCCTTTTTTATTTTAGTTTAAAAGGAAAATGATAACTTTGTCTCCATTGCAATAATTGCTAAATAATATCTATCTCAACCGCGATGGAATTAAGCGTGTGTTTTCTCATGATATATTTATAGATGATACGAAAACTCTGCATTTCAATCAGACGTTGATATATCGATTCGCCGAAGGGCTTCCACTGAGTATTTGCCAGAACAAATCAGTGAACAAATTAATATTTGACTTGATCAAATACATGTAAACATGTATGTTGCCAATGGCAAAGTTAATGAATAATACTTTGAAAGATCAAACCACGAAATGACACAGAAGAAAATGAGATATAAAGACCATAGATCTAAAATGATATCGGGATAGTGTTACTTAACGGCTTTTTACAAAATGTCCTTGACGTTTAGTACTAAATGGGCGAATTATTTTAACAAGTCAGTCAAGGTCATGGTAGGAGATCATTTTGTTAGACAACGTGATAAGTCTAAAACCGAATAAATTTATTCAAGACAACGTAAATGTAGTGTCTAAAGCTCCATTACTCACACGTATTCTCTGTTGCACTTCAATCCTACATGAAGATGACATACATGTATGTACACATTTTTTGTCGTTTAAACGCAAAAAAAACGCAAACGCATTGCCAAACACTGTAGGCAATAAAAACGTATCGACAATTCTGTGTATTCATGTTAATCTGAGTGGCAAACAGTTTGGAGCCTGATCAGACGCCGGGTAAAGTTTACAATGAAGATAATAGTTTAAGCAGTAGCGCGTTTATTTGTAAAAAATAACGCTGCAATTCACAATTTTTTTGAAGTTTTGTCTAACATGTATATATGTTACAGTCAATCTGTGTAATCAGTCATTACGCGTAATGACTAGTCAATCTGTGAAATGGCTTTCTCACTTATATCTTTAATGTTATAATTTATGATAATTTTACAATTATATTCTTCAAAGTTCAAATATTTCATGCACAAAACACCACAATCTCACTACATAACCACTCAATTTGTCAAAATTATTTTTGAAAATAAGAATAAAACAAAATATAGCCGGTAGATTTACATGAAAAATTATTCAATTCTTTCCTATTTACAGCATTCAAGGTCTTAAACATCATTTCACAAATTTACTGAAATAAGGTGTGAAATAAATGTGGTGTTTTGTGCAGGAAATCTTTCACATTATTCTTAAAAAATATCATTGTATAATTATCATAAATTGTAACATTAAAAGACTATGTGAGAAAGTCATTTCACAGATTGACTAGTCATTACGCGTAATGACTGATTACACAGATTGACTGTAACATATATAAGGTCCAAACAGCTTTAGTACGGATCACACTCCACGTCTTACACAATGAGTAACAGTGAGAATTAAAATTTCAATTTACAAACATAGTATCATAGTGAAGTATTCATAAATAATAAATATAAATAATGATAACAACTATATTGGCATGGGGCAAGTTTCCCTTTCAAATGTTTGCCAAAAAAAGATCCATTTTAATAGTAAATTGTGTGAGCCGTATGCTGATTACGACGTTTTATTTTCCCCATTATCTCACGGCAAAGAGGAAATATTTCTTTCAACAGATCAAATATTTACAAAACAGAAGCCGTGTGATAATAATTTAGATATGCTCTTAAAGCTGTATAGTGGGGAATACGTAACCATTTACGAAAATGAAACTTTATAGTTAACACTTTTGGAAATTCAGACATAGTGATTATCTCTGAGTGTATCTAAGACCCATTATTAGACAAATAGTTTTGGTAATTTGACCAAACAACTTTTTTTTTTTTTTTTTTTTTTTTTTTTTTCAAAGTAGGACCTCGTTTATTTTCCCCGTCATAGGTGTGTAGGGGTCGGGGAGCCATCCTCCTGCACACCTTACATAACCATGTATATAACATAGAAATACAATATAATTGCATTGACAAAGGTCTCTAAGTTTTTAATTACTTAGACCAGAAAAGAAAATGTGAAGAAAAAAGTAATAATGAAAAAAAACAACAAAAAAAGCATTTTGTAGAAAAATCATTTTGTAGCCAGGCATACTTTCATGCAAATTTTATTGCTTACCATATTTTTACGTCATATTTTTTTTTTTTTTTTTGCATATTAGGCACACATTTTTGGACACGGACGTTTGCATCCCTTCATTCATATAATATATTTTATATACAAACATAGATTTAATATAGGTGTTTTAAGTTTCAAAAAGAATTTTAAAGCGATCCCATTTATTATAAAAACAATCCGTAGAGTCATTTTTAATTGCTATTGACTTAAATATATTGTATTTAAAGGATAAGTAGAGTTTTATACCTTGTATTGTAGGTAGATATTTATTGTATTTGCATTGGAAAATATACATTTTAAAAATAATGAGAATCAGGTTTTTTATATAATCTGTTGTATTTCTAAAACCAAAAATCATTGTGTCGATATTAAGATTTTGAAATTCCTTCATTTTGGGCGAAAAAAGGCTTTTAATTAATTGTTGACTGGTAGGACACGTCCAAAACAAATGGTCGATAGTTTCTAAATCTGATTTACAAAAAGTACATAATGGGCTTTTTACATAGTTCATTTTGAATAGATAGTAGTTTGTTCCAAGTATTCTGTGTATAATACGGAACTGAAACCACTGTATTTCTGTATCATTTGATATCTTAAAAGGTATTTTAAATATTTCTTTCCAATCCTTTTTGTCAATTGTTATATTTAGTGTTTTATTCCATTTCTCTATAGAAGTCGGCTGGTCAAAATTTCTGTTTAAGCATTTGTATATTGTTTTTGAACCTTTAGAATCCTTTATGATAAGTTTTAAATAAGGCGGGAACATTGGTTTCTGTATAGAGTTTAAACTACCCTTTTTTATTTGGATACGCTCAAGTCCCTTTTCAATGGCAAGTTTAATTCCATTGTATATTAAAGAATTGGTTGGTAAATTATATTTATTTGCAAATTCGTTATAAGTCATGATTGCACCATTTTTATTTAGCAAATCTCCAATGCAGTGTATACCAGTTTGAAACCAAGACTTTAAGAATACACTTTTATGTCCAACCAAAATCATGTTGTTATAAAATAAAGGGTAATCTTGAATAGTGTTTTTATCTATTATATGATTATCAATAACTTTCGAAAATGCCATGAATGTTTCAGCCCAAAACTTGTTGCTACATTTACCTGCGATAATTTCATAGAAATGTTTTCCACAATTTAGCATTTTGTTAATGTCTATGTTATTTTTAATAATATCTACCCATCCGCCACTTTTTATTACTAACCGTCTGATCCATGTTGTTTTAAGCGAATCAATAAAAGCTCTTAAATTTACCATTTTCAACCCCCCTTCATCATAGTCTTTTACAATTATAGATTGTTTTATCTTATGACTTCCGCCCCAGATGTAGGTATAAAATATATTTTGTAAGTTATTTAACATTTTCTCTGTAGGTTTCGGTAAAGCAAGAAACAAATGATTTAACTTTGCGACTAGTAAACTTTTAATGACAGTTATTTTACCAATAGGTGTTAATTTTCTTCTATTCCATGATTTTATTGTTTTTTCTATTTCAATTATTTTTGGTTTGTAATTCAAGTTGATAATTCTGTCTAAATCTACATGAAAATGTACCCCTAGCATCTCAAATTGATTCTGATTCCATGTTAGTTTCCATTTAGTTTTAATTGTGTCAGAGCTATATTTTTTCTTACCTATCCATACTACTTTCGTTTTTTCAAAATTAACCTTTAAACCTGAAATTTCGGAGAATCTTGAAAGAGTATCTAGCGTTTCATTAAGTGATTCGCTTGAACCATCCAAAATTACACTTGTGTCGTCAGCAAACTGGGAAAGCTTAAATTCATTTTGATCTATTGTTATACCTTTTATATTTGGATTTGACCTAATTTTAATTGATAAGATTTCGGCACATAGAATAAAGATGTAACAAGATAAAGAATCACCTTGTCTGCAGCCCCTTTCAATCTTAAAAAAATCGGAGAGGTAACCACACTGAGTAACAGTTGATTTTGCATCTTTATAAAAAATATCAAACCATGTTTGTATTGAGCAGCCAAAATTAAAGGTTGTCAGTGTTCTCTTTACAAAGGACCAAGAAAGTGAATCAAAAGCCTTTTCAAAGTCGATTAAAAGTAAAATACCAGGTATATCATTTTCCTCTGTGTAATGGAGCAAATCATATATAAGCCTAGTATTCTCTCCTATAAATCGTCCTTTAAGAAATCCAGTTTGATCCTGATGAATAAGTTTAGGAAGAAAATATTTAATTCTGTTTGCTATACAACCAGTACCTATTTTATATACAGTATTCAACAGAGTAATTGGCCGCCAGTTTTTAAGATACTGTTTAGGTTTGTCGCCTTTTGGAATGCATGTAATTAAACCTTGAGTTAGTGTGTCTGACAATTTATTTATTCTGTACGATTCATTTAATGCTCTAACAACAAACACACCTATTTTCACCCAAAATACTTTATAAAAGTCAGCGCTAAAGCCCGAGGTACCAGGATTTCGATTATTTTTCATATTTTTCAAAACATTTGTTGCTTCTTCAATAGTAATATCCCCCTCAATGCATTCGGATTCGCCTTTACTTAGTTTTGGTATGTTATCATTTTCAAAAAAATAATTTTGTTCTTCAGGTTTGGTATTGACATCTTTAGATTTATATAAAGTTTCGTAAAATGTTTTGATCTCTTCTAGAATCATATTTTGTTTGGTTATCTCACTTCCATCATCTTTAACAATTTTTCCTAATGTTTTTGTCTGTATATTTGTCCTTTCTAAGCCACAAAAATATTTAGTTGGTTTTTCACCTTCAATGCTCCATTTAACCTTTGATCTGATCATGTAACCTTTCATTTTATTTTCATTTATTTGCTTTAGTTCATCGTGTAAAGAAACAAGTTCTCCTGAATTTTGTTCTGTTAAATTTTGTTCCATTTCATGTATTGCTTTTTTCAGATTTTCTTCCCTCGTTTGAATTGATTTTTTCTTGTATGAGCTATATGAAATAGATTTACCTCGGATTTCCATCAATAACGTATCTAGAAATAACTGGTCACTTATACTAAACTGAATTTCACTATTTGGTATATTGTTAATTGTATCTCTGTTGTATACGGGTAATGCATATTGTTCTTTTATCTCTTCAATTTTCTTATTTATTGTATTTATATATTCTAAATCATTTAATAATGAGTTGTTATGCTTCCACAATCCTGAACTATGTTGGAATTCATTAAACTGAAACGTTGATGATATTATAGAGTGATCGGAGCAGAAGCTATGATGAATTTTTGAATCAGACAAATACATTCTGATAGATGAAGAAATTAAAAAGAAGTCAAGTCGAGCTTGCTGAATAGGTCTTTGCTTCCTCCAAGTGTAGAGTTGTTTTTGTGGATTAAGCTCCCTAAAAGGGTCGACTAGCTCTCTGTTAGAAATATATTCTAATACAGTATTTCTAGCATTTTTATTGTTGATATGTTTATAATTATAATAATCTTTATCTGGATCCAATACTAAGTTAAAATCGCCACATATTGCATATGAGATATTTCCAAAGTTATCTATGCTGTCAAATATTTTATCGTAAAAGGACGGCTGGTCTTGATTAGGACCATAAATTGACGCAAGCGAGAAACGATAATCATTCACAGTTAAATCGAGTATAATAAAATTTCCATTTGTGTCATATGTTACATTATGTATTTTAAAATTAGGTATATTAAATAATATGGCGACGCCCCTACTTCGTGATGTGTTGCAGCTTATAACTATTTCAGATCCCCATTCTGTGTATATAGTTTTATATATGTCCTGTGTAAAATGGGTATCTTGCAAACAGTATATTTCATGTTTTAATTCTTTTAGATGGTGGAACACTGACAACCTTTTCTTTTTACTGTGTAAACCTCTACAGTTGTACGATACAATATTTACTTTCTTCGAATCGCCAGCAAAATACTAAAAGAGACGTTACTTTACCAAGAAGCGATAAATATGACATATTTGAATGCCTGGCTAACAAATAAAAATAAATAACAGGTAAACACATAAGATAGAGAGAAAAACCACAAATATTACATGTACAAATGAAAAGCATCATTAAAAAGTCAAAATTTTCATAATTTGTGAGAAATCACACGTAAAAAACAAATTTGCAACAAATGACATGTTGTATAGTCTATTGTAAATGGAAAAAGCTCGTTCCCAGCGACTGTAGCTATGAAATCATTAAGTAAATTGGCAGTAGTATTCGGATAGTCAATTTTACGGATACATAAAGTACTGTTTTACCCAGCATATAAAGGCACCAGTAAATCTACATAACATCTGCATTTCAAATGAATGTTTTCTAAACCCTAATAGTGCTGATTTCTCAGATAGACCAAACAACTTCATGTTAGCATCAAAATGTGTTTCTTTATGAAAGACATTAAATTATTGCCATTTTGCGTTAACTTTACCAATTTGTATCTGGATATTGCCAGCAAAGTTCTCTACGTCCTAGCCAGAATATTGCATTATATACACACAAGAATTGTCTAGATAATATACTTGCAGCGTTTGTACATGTGACGGTATGTGTGCCTGATATCTCATACATTTGACAGACATGTCTGGCGTCTCAAATATCAGACAAAATACTGCTAAAAGTCCATAATGTGGCATCTGACTTGATTCTGAACTGCTTGCCAACAGGACTTTCAAGCAAAAAAAACAAAAAAACATCGTAAACCTCTTCACCTCATAACCAAAAAATGGACTTATCAACTATACAAACATTGAACAACCCATTTCGCAAAAATAGTTAAACAAGATCAGCCGTTCAGCATTTCTGAAAAATATGTACTTTCTAACGTTCAGTTAGCTTAGTCTTTGTCAATAATTTAAATCTGAATAAGGGGAGATCCTTTGAAAGCACAGAAAACAAAGCAAATACCACCCACTATGGCAACGGTCAAATTGTACTCAATCGACTAGTCTGTAGTTACGAGTAACTGTAAGACATGGAAGGATCCAGGGTACGACAGAGAGGGAGAGAAAAAACAAAGCACGAAAATTTGACTCGTTTGTTTTTATTAAGGCGTAGTTCTTTTGGGTAAATAAAAGGAAACAACGTAGCAAAAAATGGATTGTCTATATTAAAAATATCATCTAGATAGCGCGTTGTATTGTTAAAGGCTTACTCGTAACTACAGACTAGTCGCTTGAGTACAATTTGACCGTTGCAATAGTGGGTTATTTTTAACACGGGCTTTAATGTTTAATTCTTTCCCATGTTACTAATGATCTTGTCATAGAATTTTTGCTAAATGTTTTACATGTATTTACTTACTGTGCTGGCGGTCTTTTTGATTGTGAGGTTGTGGAACAGGGTTTATATTTTATGTACACTGTTTGTCTTTATAGGTGAATATAGGAGATAAGTGTGAGGTTGGGCGCCCCTAAACCCAGGTTTAACCCCCCAGTGGTTGTTAATAATTAATTAATTTATAGTTAATTATTGATTGCTACTGACCGTACCAAGGCGGGCTCCTATGTTCACTTTGCTTTATGTTTGTCTTGCGTGTTGTTTTCTATTTAGTGTGTAGATGAAGGAATGGTATTGCGTGTGTGTGTGTGTTTGTTGTGGTATGACTGTGTGTGTGTGTTCTGCTTGAGAGGTGGGTGTATTGTTTGTGTTACGTTTCCTGCTTGAGTCTTTCGTATTTATTCGATCATATCTGCCTGTGTATCAGGTTTTAGACTAAGCATAAAGTCCCTCTCATAACAGTACAAAAATAGGTCTGCGACAAGGGGCGCACAGTTTGTACCCATAGGAATACCAATCACTTGGCGGTATATGGTACTCCCAAAACGTACATAAATATTATTCAGAAGAAATAATGGTGATTCACAGACATCGGTGCAAGTCCACATAGTGTAATGCTTAACCGTGTCATTTGTAAAAAATGCACGATCAGTATTACAGGCCAGAAATAGCTTCCTTTCTCTGGCAAAAGTCTTTTCAATAAGTTGTATAAGTTTAGCTTTTATTAGATTATGAGGTAAGGTAGTATATAGTGTTGAAAAGTCATACGTACTTATATTGCAAGCTTGGTATTTTCTATATTCAAGCTTCGCCAAACTTTCATTCGAGTTTTAGATAGACCAAAACAGATTAAGTCCAGAATTTTCGTAAGTCTTGTCACAATACCTTTGAACATGTTCTTTGAGTTTAAAGTACATGCACTTGAATTAGCAATAAAACGAGACTTATAAGGTGTTTTGTGGAGTTTTGGTATCCAGTACATTGTAGGAAGTTTGTGACATGTAATGTCTTTCACCATTTCTCCGGATTTGTCCGAAATCTTCGAAATTTTATCCTAGCAGATGATAGCTTAAAGCAGTCTAAAAATAAACCAGCTTTATTCAATCGCATTTAAACTAAATGTTTGGAAATCTTAAAATTGTTTATAATCAACTTATGGCAGTCCTAAAAAGTAACAAACACAACATTGTTCTTTTCAACATGCAAGCATATTAAACTAGTGTAGTCTGAGCAGAGTCATCACTGTTTGCCTATGTCCCATTGTGGGATCGTTGGCACAAATGAGTTAACCATTTCAATCTCAACGGCGCCAAAACACGCATTTGAAAACAGTTTTATTAATTGTTCCCAATGGTGTATTGGTGATGGTTTCTATCTGACAAACAATGAATAACAAAAAAACCCAGTTTACATTAGTAACAATTTGTATATCTTATAACGTGTTTGAAATTATATATTTATGAAAGGCATTTGTCGTAAAGTCGAGTTCGTCCTTCGATGTTGGGGACTACCACCCTGCCTTTCTGTGGTGAGTAATGTTGTGGATTCGAGGGAGGGATATGTACAAACAGGATTCTCTATAAATAAAACAAAAAATTAAAAACAATAGATTTCGTAACCTTAAATGAAATATGGAATTCCCAAATAGTAAGCTTGGGAGAATCGACTTTGTATAAAGAAGTTCAAGAAGATCAACAAATTTACAATACGTAAAGTACATAAACGATGGTCATTCAGTATTTATTGCAACATGGGTTCTGAAACAACAAGGAACAGTGCTTTACCATAAAACTTATATCCCTTCAAATACTCCCCCTTTGACATATACACAGTTTAAGTATTTTGATCAATTTCTGGAAAGCTTCGGTATAGTCTTTCTTAGGTACATCCTTAAGACACTGCAATATTGCCGCCCAACAGCCCGTCTTTAATAATATCGCGACCCTCGAGAGTTTTCTTTAGACGTGGAAACAAGACAAAGTCACATGGAGCTAAAACTGTCGAATAAGGTGGTTGCGGTGTAATTTTGAAAGACTTTATTCTCCAATAATTCGACTGTTTCATTTGAGGTGTGTGCTTGCGCATTGTCATACAACAGGGGTAAATCAGCGTATATGAATGAATTAACTTCACATGCTTATATATAAAAAAAACACTAATGGACCAATTGGGAGAAAGATGATATCAATGGAAAGATAAATCAGTAATGAGATTAGCAAGATATCACGGGGGTTTCGGGCATAGCGTGGTCGTAACGGATGCAGTTGCAATAAAAAAAATTAAGGGTCCTTCTGAAAATTATGCAATCACTTACGATTGATACCCGCAGTGACTGTCGAGAATTCAATACTGCGATATATTTACAGATTTAAACTTAATTGCCAACTATCATGCATGTATGAAATAAACTTCAAAGGTTTAATTTCAGTTCTGCTTCAGACATCTGCTTTTTTAATTAACTTATTTTATAAAAACGTGGTTAAAATGATTTTGTTTTCAACTATATAAGCCATTAAGATAAGCAAAGCATAAAACACAGAAATACATCAGGGGAAATGAAGCTTGATTAATGAAATAGGGAAACGAAGTGTGATAAATCGTTATGGAACTGTGGATTTGTAAAGCACGCTGTATATCTAATGTATACAATGGAGAAAAGGTGATTCGCACCTGTTTAAACGCAAACACATTTCAATATAATGTAAAAAATGACAATTTGATAATTATTTTAATTTTTAAAAAAGAGAATACTTTATTCTCTACTCTTAATAGACTGATCTTCTTTTGTTATCGTTTGAAAGTAGAATGACATCTAGTATATATTCTGACAGCTATACTTTTAACTCACAGTGATGGTGTGGTTCAAAACATTGCCTGCTGATCGCGACTTTACTGATTTTTGCGGAAGGCTTGGATCTGATCTGGATATAAACTTGTTGACGTTCGTCTTTGGTGTTTTTATTTTGAAAATGTACAAACTTAGATTTGCAAAAGACAATTACAAAGCAGATGATATCAATGCCGGATCAGGGTTAAACGAAGCCATGACTGCACATGTGTAAAACGTGAAATATATGCATTATCCAATCTATGGTTAGCCGACATCAAAAGGAACACATATGAGACTGTATTTTACTTTCTCTTTATTTTGTCTGTATACCCTTAACTGGAAATGTATTGTACTTAAAATGTTACATTTTCTGTCATAAAATGTACATGGAACCTCCCTTGTGGTTATGTTGTACGTTATTGCTGGGGATGACTGCACTCACACGAGCTATTCGCACTTTATACAATACATTTAAAAGTTCCTTAACCCACATCATGTCATTATACCTTACCTTAACAACCATTGTATGCACGCTGTATTAAATTGGATCCACAGTGTTTACAAATACCAATTCAATCGGGACCGAACGAAGATATTTAATTTCCCCCAAAATACCTATTAATGGATTCGTAATGTTTGCTATCCACATAGGCATTGGAAGTAAATAGCAACAATCGGCGTGCTATGTAATTGTCGTCTGCAAAGTGTGCCCTCTGTAATAGTCATTACAATTGATTTGTTGTTCGGATCAGATTTCAGTAAACTGGTAGATTGCGTTAGAATATGTAGTAATGACAGAGAAATGGTGAATACACATTCTGTTTAAAATATTACAGAAGTAAAGCAGGTGGTTCATATATATGTATATCTGTAGAGATATGCAGCATATTAAAAGGAGTGTGTAACAGGAAATTGACCTGCATGTCTGAGTCTGAGTCCGTATCTGTTTGAACATTTATAATTTACACATGTTTACGTGTCTGTTATCAATCATCAAGCGAAATGTAGAGGCATTTTGATAGACCTTCTGCGTGTTACATCGCAATTTGTACCCGTGTCAGTTTGATAGCCATAACATAGAACTGAATCAGATAAACCTTATCACGTTAGAACTGAACCATCTACAACTTGTATGACACAGTGACACATATGGGATAAAGAGTCAACAATATAGCAGTAGCTCTTTTATTAAGCAATTAATACTCGAAAATAATCTCGGGGGTCTTCAATATTTGCTTAATTTCAGAGCAAACAAGATTGCCCGCTGCTGCTAACCAGTCTCAAACACATACAGTGTGTGTATTCTGTTCACAGCATCCGAAAAATCCTTACTTCATACCCTTGCTCATTTATTGTATTGCTGTCATGTAAAATGCAATGTCTAGATGAAATGCATCTAATATCTGTCTGAAACATGCAACTTTACAAGTGCCTTAACCCTTCGACTGTCGTTCGCGACTTGGCTGTCATTTTCAAACAGTGTTGATACAGACCAGATGCCGTGACATGTGGCACATAATATCGACAAAACCTGTATAGCCGTCGTCTTTTAGTTGCTTTAATTAAAGGGGTTTAAATGAAGATTTCACAAATTTGCAGGCGCCAGCTTCAAATCAGACGATGGTATGGCAGGATAGTGTTGACGATTCCTTTCGCTCGCTCCTGTAAAATCGATTTGTGTTGAAATTGTGTGTTTATCTTTCCGCAAAAACATTTATCTAAATGAAATTCAAATAGTATAAAAGCATTTCTATTTTATCACTTTAGATTTATGATTGAGTGCCTGAAATGTTCCCAGTTCCCTCAGGCAGATTGATCGTAATGAATAGATACTTTTCTCGCTACATATACGAGTAAAGTCTATTTCACATATAGAGAAAACAAAAACAGATGACTTCTAAATTGTATACAACTGTGTCAATAGTTGAATGCAGAGAGCTTCAATTGAGCGTTCTGTATTTTCACCTGCAGTTACCCTTTCATGGTCTTCTTTATGGTTAGTTTTTACCCCTTCGCCACCACATTTTCGTCTGCTGCAATAGTGTTGTCTGCAATATGGTTTAAAGTTAAATTTAAAGTAGTATGACTTACAAAACTTCAAAACAAGTGTCAAACAGTTTGAAACTTGGACGGATGCCGCGTTACGCGGGGTCTGAACAGGATTCAAACTGGTTGCAAACGCGCCTTTTGACGTAATTTGTAGTGAAGGGGATAGACAGTTTCCTGCATCATACACGGAGTAGAAAAGACGCAATGAAATCTAATGTAGTTTTGATCAAAGCGGCATACAGTTTGTTTGGTATCTGGTCAGACGCCGGATTACTGTTTGCAAAGGGCATAGGGTTTTACGCCTAAATGAGTTTGTTTGGAGAGAGTAATCATCTACACCAGTGTATATAAGGTTCCTCATTGCATTAGCGCTGGGCACAGATGTACTGTAAATAATGTTGCAACTACGTGCAGTGTAGTAGCCCTATTCCCGTTTAAATGCAAATGAAACGCAATTGTTTTGCAATAAATTGTAGAAAATAACAACTTGTCAATAATTTTGACTTGTCACTTTACTCTGAGTGGCAAGCAGTTTGGAGCATGATTTAAAACTCATCTGAAAAAGCCTTTTTGGGATTCATCTTACTTTAACCGATTACACTACAAATACGTGTTTTTTAAGCCATTGATTTATTTCTCCGCTGCAGAAACCAAATAAAATGTATAGAGTCATGAATATGCACCACATGTGTTATTTCCTACATCCTATCAGGTGGTACATGTAGCTGGCATAAAATAGACTAAAGTTAAAGCGAAATGTGCCATAAGCTTTACTTCCAACCTACTAAAGTGGTCGGATGTTTTCAAAACTAGGGCCTTGTTATAGGGTGCATGTAAAGGGTTAATGTCCAAGATGTAGTGTATAATTGTAGGTGATTAGTTATGATGCTCACTGGCGCCACAAAAAGTCAGTCTTTGTTTTTTAGATTTATCTTGCTTTTAAACTGCCATTTCCTCTTGCATGTCATCAAAATGTTTCAGTGGTTCTAACTTATATAGACAAGAACTATGCAAATACAAAATCAACCTGCCGACTGGTTCCATTTCTTTATAAACCCCATTCGCTGACGAACCAGATATTTGAGAGCAATATGGACACAGGTCAGATGTCGATTTAGTGGCCGATCAGGATCGAATCATTTTGACATTCACATTTACGTTTCAATATTTAATTCAGTCAAGAGATGCAGATGACACTGTATATGCAGGCTTATTGAAAATGTTAAGCATTTACATTTCCACGGAAAGCATGACGAATTGCCTCGTACAATAGTGCATCGTGAATGTATTCAAGCGCCTACTTTATCATACTGATTAAATTAGTATTCCTTACCTGCGGTTAGCGCGATAATTTCCAGTGATTTAGAGACTTTAGTCAGCCAATACGTAACTTGACCAACTACGACAGCCAAACGCCAGTATGCATACACGCACATACATAACATAGCATCTCATAGTGCTCCTTAACCCTTTCGGCGCCAAATCAGTCGTGAGTGTTTACCCTTACATCGTTTGTGTTTTTCAAGATGGTTTCGAAGTTACATGTAGAATTGGGGCATTATGACTTACCAAATATCAAACAGATTCGATCCTGATCAGACGCCGCATAACGCGAGGGTAACAACTGATGGTACTAATCACTAGAGTTAATATATACATCACTGAAAGTGTCGGCCTAGTCAGGAATCACTTACAAAATGAAATGCAGATTCAAAGATTTTCAATGTTTGAGTTTGAATGGTTTTCATGATGAAAAATCGTTTTTGTGGTCATTATCACCAACTGGCATTGTTTCAGATATGTCATTTCAGCACTTCTTTATCAGGCTAATGAATATGGAAACTCAGTGAATGAGATGTAAGTGCAAGTTGTTGACCATTTCATGACGTTAAGAGATCATTAATAGCAAAACAACTAAACTGTCGTGACATGGATGTATTGGTCTCATTCAACAGGGAATTGTCCTTAGAATTGAGGGACATGTCGCTCATAGCCGGGATCTTAATTTGAAGTGTGCTGTAGGCTCTGGAAGATGAGAATTTTATTATTGGTAATACAGTACTTCCTCTCTACAACGACACCCGATGGGATGCATCGTGTGTGTTGTTCGGATGGAGTCGGTATAGAGAGGTACAATTAAGACTTGGCTTACATATGCAAATCAGATGCCACATAACGAGGCTCTGATCTTGATTTCAGCTTTTTGTCAGTTGTCGTTATATTTATTCCATTCAATTCTATCAAAATGTCTACTTATATGTAACTTTGACAAAAGACAACAGACGACAATCATAAGAAGACGATATTGCAACTGCGGCAAGGGTCGGTATATGATGACAAGCCTTGTTTGGAGGGCCACTGTAGGAAGGGAACACTGTATAAAGCGAAATTAGACAGGTAAACACCTGAGTTAGTTGACGCTTTCGATACAAAGTTGTAAACTTCTATTGCATAGGTTAAACTTTTAAGGCAAATGGCAATTTGTTAATTGAATGATTGAAATGTCCAATAGAAAAGTATGTTCCGAACATTGAGCATTCAGTCGTAAGGTTCGATGTATATTCAGTCGAACATCTGTCTATCCACGCCTTTTAACGACTTTTTATTCAAAACCTTAAGAAAATATCCGACTGTATACAGTCTTGAAAAGATACCTTACAATATTTTCTATATTCTATCATGTGGCAGCTTACACTAGGTTGACAGTAAAGCAGAATACATGCTGTAAAGGTTCACCTATCTTCAATACTAGATCAAGCTATGGGGTAAAGGGAGCATATCCGCATTTGAAACTTTAAACGTGACTAAACCCTACTTTGACTTTAAAATACGGATAGGTTTGGATTTAGCGAATACGAATTATGGAATTTAAAATGAAGAAATATAGTCAAGTTCGTCTGGGGAGAGTTCGGGTTATCGAGGTTTGTAAATGTATTTGGGTAATGTCTTGCGAAAGCCAGCTTTATTGCAATGTAAACATTGTACTGACCAAGCACCGTTGTCATCCAATGCTATGTATATGAGATTGATCTACACTTCATTTGAAGTACCATGTTTAAACCATCTACATAAAATGATTTAAATGCACGTGGTTGTCAAACAGTGTATTCGACGCGGCGGCTGGTCTTGAAATCACTGTTTGAAAAACAATAAGGCAGGTTTTCTCATGATACAGCTCAGTTATTGTGTTGTCAATGTTCAATACCATTTGGTCACAGATAAGACAACATAATATATGGGCCGATGATATTTCTAAGGATATGCGATCCTAGCTGGTGCCAGTTCAATAGTTAACAGGCACTTTATACATGTATGTTATGGTGCCCAGATCAAAGAAGGTTAAGCATTTCACTGTCAATATGAGCAGACACTAGGCTTGACTAGATTAAAAACACGTACTGTTCAACCAGTTTGCTTATTTATGTTCTTAACATAACCCAGACACTTATACAAACATGTAAATATTGGTTTAGGGAATGATGTATGTTCAACATGTATTAATAAATGAAAAAACAAATTGACAATAAGACAAAACTAATAACAAAAAGAAGACAGACACCTCTATCAATTGTTCAACACATAACTAACAATAGCATACTGCTACAGTGGAGAACACGTTGTTCTTTCCCAATAAAAATGGAATGTCACCCAGTCTGTGATCAGAGATCTTGTACAAATGTATCAGTTCATACGGGTGGCGAAGCCTTGAGTGTGATCAGGACTAAGACACCGGAACACCCTGTGGTGATATTCCTTTAAATTTGTATCTACCTAAACTTTATATAATGTCCTTAGTTTGCTTCATGTTTTTGAATACAAGATAATTTAACTACATGTAGTTAAAAATCAGGACTATATTTTGTTTAACCGAATAACAAAATATATACATACATTTTGAACTGATACATGTACTCAGTATTACGAGATTACCAACTGAAAATGTTTGTGGAAAGCATGTGACTTCTTACGTCATACAACACGTCCCAATTTCTATTGATTACATATTGCTTTGTTCTCGACCTGAAACGCCATTTTTATCGGCTCAATTGACAAGTGAGTTTTTGCACCACGGTCATTAAAGCGTTTTGTGTATGAATTAAACAGTTTAAGCTATATCCATTGGTGGAAAACAATAAAAAATGGGTGTTGTGGATTATTTACGCTTTAAATGAAAATGAAATGTTCAAAATTCATCATTGCTTGATTTCAACTTTTTTAAAAATAGCATCAGAACCGGGAATTCCGTACAATCGGTGATGAGTTCAGTAAAGAAATCGATGGCTGCCGATGGCCATCGATTGCGAGTTGGCTACCGGACTGAAATACAGTAGAGAAAACGTGATTATTTCGTTCAAACGCAAACCTATTGCAATGAAATAGTGTTGTTGTTGTAGAGAAAATAACAACATCTTAACAATTCCGACTACCAGTTTCAAATTGAGTGGCAAACAGTTTGGAACCTGATCAGACACCGGGTAACCCGGCTTCTGACTTGGCTCAAAACTGTTTGCATTGAAAATAGATATCTTATAGTTTAAGGGTAACCGGGGTTATTTGGAAAGAAAATGTTTTCTAAACTGTACTCTGCACACTGCACACGAGGCACACACTACTAGCCTTAACAGCAAACAGTGGTAGTTGAACACGCTACAGTTACGGGAAATGATTGTTTTGGCTGCAATTGCTTATATTTATAAATAGGAATATTATAAACACATTTACGCTCACACTAGTATTTCTATGTCAAACAGTTTGGAGATAGATCAGACCCGGTCACTCAGATTGAAATGAAAAGATAGACATGGTAAACTATTACACTTTTCTACATTTAAATCTATTGCGTTTGTGATTCGTTTAAACGAGAAATGAAATGAAATATTATCCACTATATACTAATATAGTTAGTAAGGTTACTCTAGCACAGGTGTACCTAGTTGCTATAGGTTTCCTAGAGAATAGGTCTGAAAGAGCGTAGCAAACGGAACAAAAAATAAGTAAATGAGAGGTCAATCCATTTCGGTTTCTTGAGATGCCTTGAAGAGCATACCAATCCGTAAAAGATAAATAAAAAGTTAATTTATTTCGGTTTCTTGAGATGCATTGAAGAGCGTACCAATCCGTAAAAGATCAATAAAAAGTGAATTTATTTCGGTTTTCTTGAGATGCCTTGAAGAGCGTACCCATCCGTAAAAGATAAATAAAAAGTTAATCCATTTCGGTTTTCTTGAGATGCCTTGAAGAGCGTTACAATCCGTAAAAGATAAATAAAAAGTTAATTTATTTCGGTTTTCTTGAGACACATTGACGAGAGTACCAATCCGTTACAAAATTTAAAAAAGTAAATACATTAAGGTTTCTAGAGATGCATCATGTCAATTATTAGATATCAGTGCCATTTGTAAAGTAATAACATCTATTTGTTTTCTTCTTGGATGCATGTTTTCATTTAGTTGATTGGCAACCTGATTATCAGTCTCTTCATGGGTCGCTGTTTACATGTGTTTTTTCTCTATTTCTCTAATCTTTCATCAAGGGAAATGGAAATCGTGTTTGATGGACAATCAGTGTCATTCCGGTGATTACAAACATCATTATGTACTAAGAGTAAAACGTTATTGTTTTCAGTTTAGACACAAACGAAACGCAAACGAAATACCCTAAAAAGTACAAAGTTTAGACGTTTTAAAAATGTTGACGTCTAATTTGAATTTGATTGGCAAACAGTTTGAAGCCTTATCAGACGCCGGGTTATCCGGCGTCTGATCTGGCTCCAAACTGTTTGCATTTGAAAAATAAGGGTTGGCAATAAATGTGTTTATTTGGAAAGAATACAGTATTCTTCATTGAATGTATTTCGTGTCAGTTTGATGAATATAACCTAGAACTGTCACATATAAACTTGATTACATTAAAAGAGGATTTACCAAAACATTCTTGACAAACATTGACACAGATGGGAATAACATTACGAAATACAGCTTTAAATCTTTACTTCAAATGAATACAGTGCAGAATATGATTTTTTTATTTCCAGTTTATACGAAACTAAGAGCCATCACAATGCCGTCAATTGTAGCAAAGTAACAACTATTGGAACTTTTGACGACATATATTTGAATTTCGTTAACCAGTTCAGAGTTTTATCAGACGCCGAGTAACTCCGCGTTTGCCCAGATTCTAAAACTGTTTTCAATGCAAGTAATATTTTAGCGCATTACGGATTCTATACCATATCGTTTTAGCTGTATCTTGGTAGAATAAGTTTTATGTAACAGGCACATAGTAAAGAATAAATCAAAATTTATGTTGTTAATAACCGGTGTTGTACACCTTTATTACGTGCCGCATATATGTATGCGCAATTAGGGTTCAATGGAACAAAACAAATAAACAAGATCATTAAAACAAGGTAGTGTCTCCATTGTTCGGTTATTGAATGCAAAGTGTCTGGTTCAGACAATTTAACTTCAACATTAAGTTATACTGTTTGTTCGAGAAAAATATGTCTTAACATAGACATTTTCTTGCCTCACATAACTATTATCTAAAATTATAATAAAATCTTTATTGTTGTTCACAACTAACAGCACACATATAACTTATCCTAATTCAGCCCTAAAGCACCAACTCTGATACCCCTTAGAGTCATATTGAGCTATAAACATTGACAATTAGTAGTTCAAAGTCATTAGAATGGCATTAAAACAAATCGAAATGAGATCCAACATCATACATAATGAAATGAGTTGACACTTTAACCCTGGGCTACCAATATAGTGGATTATAAGAATCCACCATGAGTGTTTATATAGGATAGGAATGTCTCCCCCGAGGGTCAGAAAAGTCATGCAGGGACGAGACCTGTTGACCTTCTGAGGAGCAATTCCTATCCTACTTCAACAAAACAATTTTTTCTCCCATTCAAACCATTGAAACATTAACAAATAATCAAATAATTGCAGTTAAATCTGAATAAGGGGAGATCCTTTGAAAGCACAGAAAACAAAGCAAACACTGAAAATTGCAGACTCGGTTTAATTGAGTCTGTTCATGAGCAATACTGAAATATGCAACAGTGCTCACGCCCCCTAGCACCAGCTTAAGCTGAATTCAACTTTCAACTGTAAATGCGCTGAAATCAATGATTCCAAAGGACCAGAAAGTATAACAACACTGAGAATGAAGTACGAGGCGACTTTTTACAGCCGCCACACAAGCACTTAACATCTGCTGTTGTGAAGTAGATAAATCTGAATAAGGGGAGATCCTTTGAAAGCACAGAAAACAAAGCAAACACTGAAAATTGCAGACTCGGTTTAATTGAGTCTGTTCATGAGCAATACTGAAATATGCAACAGTGCTCACGCCCCCTAGCACCAGCTTAAGCGGAATTCAACTTGCAACTGTAAATGCGCTGAAATCAATGATTCCAAAGGACCAGAAAGTATAACAACACTGAGAATAAACCCATTACCCCATCAAAACGCCTTTTGACGCCTTTAATTAATTCCTTTACTGAAGAAAATAGTTCCAATTTATACAGTCACAAATAAAAACATAAGAAACGTTTTCTATTTTCTAGCAGATAATAGCTTACAGCAGGCTGAAAGTAAAGCAGAATGTTTACTTTTAACCTGCTCTAAGTGGTCATCTATTTTCAAATCTAGAAACAAGTTATGATGTAAAGGGTTTAGTGCACTTTTGTCGCCAAAACATGACGTTGTGTATCATTACGTAATAACAAATGACGTCATTTAGTTTTCCGCTTCCAGCAGCGCTTGCGGTAAAGCTGGGCAAAACGTTGACGTCACGCAGTATGGAAGATAGAGCGATTCCCCATGGGGAAAATCCCTATTTTCCCGCCAAACCCTGACGTTGTTTACGATAACGTCATCACAAAAGACGTCATTTGGTATCCTGCTACATGCAGGGCTTGTAGACGAAAAGGTTTGGCCGGAGCCCAAAAAACGATATTCCACTAGAGGATTACGATATTTTCGTATATAATGGCTTTATTCCACTCCACTAAGGCAACAATTGACAGTCAGATGTTTCATACTATTGTACTATTCTACCGTTAGTTGCTTTGCGTTTTCTTTTTTTATTTTAGTATCGATTAAAAGGAAAATGATAACTTTGTCTCCATTGCAATAATTGCTATATAATATCTATCTCAACCGCGATGGAGTTAAGCGTGTGTTTAAACATGATATATTTATAGATGATACGAAAACTCTGCATGTCAATCAGACGTTGATATATCGATTCGTCGAAGGGCTTCCTCTCAGTATTTGCCAGAACAAATCAGTGAACAAATTAATATTTGACTTGATCAAATGCATGTAAATATGTATGTTGCCAATGGCTAAGTTAATGGTTAATACTTTGAAAGATCAAACCACGACATGACACAGAAGAAAATGAGATATAAAGTCCATATATCTAAAATGATATCGGGATAGTGTTACTTAATGGCTTTTTACAAAATTGCCTTGACGTTTAGTACTAAATGGGCGAATTATTTTAACAATTCAGTCAAGGTTATGCTAGTAGATCAGTTTGGTAAACAACGTGATATGTCTAAAAACGAAGCAATTTATTCAAGACAACGTAAATGTAGTGTCTAAAGCTCCGTTACTCACACTTATTCTCTGTTGCACTTCTATCCTACATGAAGATGACATACATGTATGTACACATTTTTGTCGTTTAAACGCAAACAAAACGCACACGCATTGCCAAACATTGTAGGCAATAAAAACTTATCGACAATTCTGTGTATTCTTGTTAATCTGAGTGGCAAACAGTTTGGAGCCTGATCAGACGCCGGGTAAGCAGTAGCGCGTTTATTGATTAAGAATAACGCTGCAATTCATTTTGAAGTTTTGTCTAACAACATGTTTATATAAGTTCCAAACAGCTTTAGTACTGATCACACAATGAGTAACAATGAGAATTAAAATTTCAATTAACAAACATTGTATCATAGTGAACCGTTCATACTATAATAAATATAAATAATGCTAACAACTATATTGGCATAGTGCAAGTTTCCCTTTCAAATGTTTGCCAAAATAAAAGATCCATTTTAATTAATATAGTAAATTGTGTGAACCGTATGCTGATTACGACGTTTTATTTTCCCATTATCTCACGGCAAAGAGAAAATATTTCTTTTAACAGATCAAATATTTATAAAACAGAAGCCGTGTGATGATAATTTAGATATGCTCTTAAAGCTGTACAGTGGGGAATACGTAACCATTTATGGAAATGAAATTTAGAAGTTATCACTTTTGGAAGTTCAGACATAATGATTATCTCTGAGTGCACGTTGGAACCAGATAAGACACCTGAATACCCGGCGTCTGATCTTTCTAAAAACTGCTGCAATAAACATGAAATTTACAAATAAACGCATTGACTGGGAAAAGGCAACCTTCTTGACCGTATATTTGTATCTAAGACCCATTGTAGACAAATAGTTTTGGTAAGTTGACCAAACAACTTCATGTTAGCATCAAAAGGTGTTTCTTTATGAAAGACATTTGCCATTTTGCGTTAACTTTACCCATTTTTATCTGGATATTGCAAGCAAAATTATCTGCGTGCTAGCCAGAATATTTCATAATATACATACAAGAATTGTCTAGATAATATACTTGCAGCGTTTCTGGTAAACATAAATTCTTTCTCGGCTTTCTTCGTTGGCATTGTCGTCTTTAAAAGATATTGACGACAAGGCTGATGGAATAATTTTACGCACAGATCCTCTGTATTATACTGCAGGTTTAATACAAAGTTATACTCAGCATGTTCTTAGACCTCATATTGATTCTTTAAACGATCACAAAAGATATTTCATTAAGGTCCCTTTTATAAATAAAGGTATTGATTTCATAGATTTACAAAGTATTCTCCGTAACAAAAATGTGATGAATGCTATTCCAAATTATTTCAAAAATCTTGAACCACCTATTATTTGTTATAAGTATAATAAATCTGTTAGAGGGTTTATTTTTAACTACAATAAAATTGTTTCTGATCTTAAAATTCTCGAAAACACACAAGATACATGAGACTGTACCTCTTCTAAATTCTGTTACGCTCCAGTGGGTCATATAATAACTGGCAATTTTGATATCATTAAAGATAAACGCATTAGAGCGCTTTTGAGTAAGGGACCTAAATTTAGATTACCTGCCTTAATTGATTTCGATACTTGTCGCAATCATATTTCTGAAGCTTTGAATAAGTATAGTACCAACTGGTGCCGCAGAGAACATGCTGAAAATGACGCTCTTACAAAATGGAAATAATTAATTTTTGATATTATCGATACCCGGATTTCGTTCTATTTATCCAATAACCATCTTTTACCACCTAAACCTAAATTTAACATTCGTCACTTAAAGAAGGGCATACAAGACTTTCATTCCAAATATGTACTCGTTCCTGCAGACAAAGCATCCAATAATGTGATAATTGTATGACGATTACATTATGTTGATACTTTAAAACAGGAACTTGTGAATACCAATTCCTATACAACGACTAATTTAACGGAGCATAATGTAGTATCTGATCATCTTGATACTTGTAAACAATTAAAAGCTGACGTCAACATTACATGTCATAAACTTCCTACTATGTACTGGATACCAAAACTCCACAAAACACCATATAAGTCTTGTTTTATTGCTAATTCAAATGCATATACTACTACTAAGCTTTCCAAACTTTTGACATCGTCTTTAATTAAAATCAAAGAACATGTTCAAAGGTATTGTGACAAGACTTACGAAAATTCTAGACTTAATCTGTTTTGGTCTATCAAAAACTCGAATGCAATTTTGACGAAGCTTGAACATAGAAAATACCAAGCTTGCAATATTAGTACGTATGACTTTTCAACACTATATACTACCTTACCTCATAATTTAATAAAAGCTAAACTTATACAACTTATTGAACAGACTTTTGCCAGACAGGGAAACTATTTCTGGCGTGTAATACTGATCGTGCATTTTTTACAAATGACACGGTTAAGCATTACACTATGTGGACTTGCACCGATGTCTGTAAATCACTATGATTTCTTCTGGATAATATTTATGTACGTTTTTGGAGTACCATATACCGCCAAGTGATTGGTATCCCAATGGGTACAAACTGTGCGCCCCTTGTCGCAGACCTATTTTTGTACTGTTATGAGAGGGACGTTATGCTAAGTCTAAAACCTGATAAACAGGCAGATATGATCGAAGCCTTTAACAACACATCGCGCTATCTAGATGATATTTTTAATATAGACAACCCATTTTTGATACGTTGTTTCCCATATTTACCCAAAAGAATTACGCCTTAATAAAACAAACGAGTCAAATTTATCGGCACTATTTTTAGATTTGGATCTTTTAATAAGTCACGGAATTGTTTCTTCTAATATTTACGATAAACGAGATGATTTTGATTTTAGTAGTGTAAACTATCCTCATCTAGATGGCGATGTTCCCCGTTCTACATCTTACGGGGTTTATATTTCACAACTTATTCGTGTTGCTAGGGCTTGTACCTCTGTTGAGGACTTCCACATTCGTAATAAAACTATTACTGAAAAGCTTCTTAAACAGGGGTACAGATTTCATAAACTTCGTAAAACATTTTCTAAATACTTTTATAGAAATCTTCCTCTCATTAACAAGTATAAATGTAACTTAAAGTCTTTTCTGCGGCAAGGTATTTCACATCCGGAGTTTTATGGTGATGTGATTTACAGACTTCGTAAGATTCTTGGACATTTTCAAAACCTATTTGTGAAACGTATTAGATTTTTCCTCAAAAAGATTATGATCCAACTATATTGCTGCGCACTTCACGTTTGGTTATCGATCAATCTACAATTGATAACTATGCTTTCCTCTTTGGTTGTGCGACGACAGACAGGGCTTAGCACTACATGATGATGTATCTCTAAAGCCGTCCTTAACCGGTAGAGTTATGTCGGATTTTCGTGCTTTGGTTTTTCTCTCCCTCTCTGTCGTACCCTAGACCCTCCCATGTCTTACTGTTACTCGTGACTACAGACTATTCGCTTGAGTACAATTTGACCGTTGCCATAGTGGGTTATTTTTAACACGGGCTTGAATGTTTAATTCTTTCCCGTGTTACTAATAATCCTGTCAGAGAATTTTGTTAGATGTTTTACATGTATTTACTTACTGTGCTGGCGGTCTTTTTGATTGTAATGTTGTGGAACAGGGTTTATGTTTTATGTACACTGTTCGTCTTTATAGGTGAATATAGGAGATAAGTGTGAGGTTGGGCGCCCCTTAACCTAGGTTTAACCCCCCAGTGGTTGTTAATAATTAATTAATTTATAATTGATTATTGGTTGCTACTGACCGTACCAAGGCGGGCTCCTATGTTCACTTAGCTTTATGTTTGTCTTGCGTGTTGTTTTCTATTTAGTGTGTAGATGAAGGAATGGTATTGCGTGTGTATGTGTGTGTGGTTGTGTGTGTGTGTGTGTGTGTGTGTTTGTTATGGTATGGCTGTGTGTGTGTTCTGCTTTAGAGATTGGTGTATTGTTTGTGTTGCGTTTCCTGCTTGAGTCTTCTTTCGTATTTTTTTGTACATGTGACGACATGTGTTTCTGATATCTCATAAATTTGACATACATGTCTGGCGTCTCAAACATCAGACAAAATACTGCTAAAAGTATATAATGCGGCATCTGACTTGATTCTGAACTGTTTGCCAACAGGACTTTCCAGTAAAAAAAGAAATAAACATCGTAAACCTCTTCACCTCTTAACCAACAAATGGACTTATCCACTGTACAAGCATTGAACAACCAATTTTGCATAAATAGTTAAACAAGATCAGCCGTTCAGCACCTCTGAAAATATGTACTTTCTAACGTTCTTTGTCAAGAAGTCAACTCTGCAATGAAATGATATAGCTTTAATCTTAATTGCCAGCTATTATGCATGAACCATACTTCAAAGGTTTAATTTGAGTTCTGCTTTCAGGCATCTGCTTTTCAAATCAACATATTTCATAACAATCGTAGTTCAAATGATTTTGGGTTCAAATGTATAACGCAGCTATATAAGGTAAGGTAACGCATTAAATACAACTAATGCATCAGGGATACTGAAGTTTGGTGAATCCGATTTTATGCCAAGTGGATTCGTCCTTGCTTATATACTCAATTCCAAAAGAAACTGTTAGTACACTATGTTTTCTGTAATTATTCAATAACTGTTTTCCTAAAAGTCTATGTATTTGGTACCAAAATTAAGACCAGTTCACGAACAACATGGCAGTCGTTTCAGATTATAAGATGCGATCCTTTAAAGTGGATGTCTTTAAACGAGAAAGGAGGAAGTGTTAAAATCAAAGCGAAATAGCTCTAAGTGTCAGATGTTTTTCAGGTTTGACCTTATGACGGTTTAGTTGTAATCTTATGACATTTGTGTCAGTATCATGTATGTCCATCTTTGCTCATGATGCAAGCGGCAATGAGATATCGCGTAGACCTTATGTGACGTCTAATAACGCCGTCGTGAATGAAACGTTGTTCTATCCCTGAGTTAGGGCATTTGCGATGTCCATAAGGTATTTTCTTCTAAAGCCCATCGTGCGAGCGTCATTGGGACTAAGAATATTATAAGAGTTATCAAAGATAATACACGAGTCCACTACTGTCGCCCTAAACGGATATGACGTCATGCTCGCTGCAAACGAGCAGCCCAATGACGTGCTGTCAAGATCTGTCCCACAAAGGCTCCCCTAGCCGAGGTGGGTATCCGGGTTTGCCGGAGCCTACAAAATACGGTCTGTCAGCTGATACCGTACTTTCTCGCCGACTTTGACACTGTTTAAAAACGACGTCGAAGTAACGTCAACGTAACAAGTTCGTTTGTTGAACTGCTGTTATAGGTATCTGTGCACTTGTCTGCGGCGATTTGCCATTCCACTTGTATGTTGAAAACATTTGAGCAACCGAATAATTGTGTTGCGTTGGTATCCTAACGTCATACTCACGTTAGTGACGATGTAGTTATGGGCAAGCATTGCAAAGACTCTTATTTGCCTATTTCCATTGAATCTCAGCAAGTTCGTTGTGTACTGATGTGATGTAAAATGTTTGTGTTTTCTTTGTATAACACATATGAATTACAGTCATGAACGTTTTTGGTTGCGTGTGCATTTTCCTTGAGGTACACGTGCAAAACATGCAAAGTAACGTATTTTCGAATAAATTAAAAGTTCTTCATATTAAGTAATAAATTGTGTTATCGATGGATGGCAAATATAGATGAGATATTGTGTGCAAAATTTTAAATCGATACGTCATCTAAAATAAAAAAAGCACAGTTTCTTTTGGAATTGAGTATATATTGGATCAGTCCATTTTTTTTATACTAGGGCAACTTCGTCTAAATTTTCATTTCGTTTTGTTTTATATAGATTTTCCTATCAGCAAACAGTGTAGACTCAGATCATTCCTTTTTGAACAGTTAAAACACTCGCCTATGGTAAGTCAATGGGATTAAATAATATGTATTTAGGCTTTGCCTATGGACGGAAAAATATGAAAACGGAATAGATCTATCACAAGTGTGTGATCAGCGCTCTTGTATCAGTTCGTTGTGTATTCAAGATCACACTCGAGGCTACGCCTCTCGTGACTGAGATTACACAACCAACTCGAACTATTATTATATACCTAAATTGTTTGGGACAAGATCTATAAGTTGTTAAACAAAATAATCAAATCGATCTATAAGCACCCGTGTATATGTAGATCTAATGTTAAAAGTTAAAACTCCTCCGTACTATAATG
Organism: Gari tellinella; assembly: GCA_922989275.2. Classification (NCBI taxonomy): domain Eukaryota; kingdom Metazoa; phylum Mollusca; class Bivalvia; order Cardiida; family Psammobiidae; genus Gari; species Gari tellinella. Next base: position 79,336,241 of record OV277867.1, on the reverse strand, counting down.
CAGTCTGAAACTATTTTTGGAAGTCATATGACCACCAATAATGACGTCATTATTTATTTTGATGACGTATTGATAATCTGTTATTTTTATCGGTTCGATTGAGAAGTAGCTTTTGCAAATAACGTTCATTTAAGCGTTTAAGGGTATGAATTGAACTGTTTGAAGCTTTGTCCTTTATCATTGCAAGTGAGTGTTATGGGTTATTCATGTTTAAAATGGTTTAAAAATAGCACCGAAATCTGGAATTCCGAAACGTCACGCACAACTCTGCGTAAAAGCCGTGACGTCATCATCCAAGATGTCAGCCCCCATGCTTTGTAGTTGCCTAGTTTTGAGGAAATTATTCACGCGCAAATCAAACACTTTTCAAAGTCTGTCAGTGATGGAATAGAATTGGAATACCTTTGATTGTATCATGCATTACTTAAGAACGGAAAAAAGGCAAGCCTTTTTTCCGTATAACACAAGTGTAATATCGATTTACGTCCTCTCTCGGTCATTATATTCTATACTGGAATTGCATTAGAACCTTAATGTAACATTTTCTGTCATAAAACCAACATGGAGTATCCCTAGTGTTTTAAAGTCTGATTTTCCAGGGTTTTACTACACTATCACGAACTATTCAGACTTAATACAAATGTATATAAAAGAACTTCTATCCCTTAAACCACCGAATGCTCTCCTATCTTATTGCTGAAATTCTTGTCTGAAATGTTTGTCGAAATGTTACGTATCATTAACTTGAAAAGCTTCTTGGTTGGTGCCAAACGCTTTTGATCTAGAATGTTAATGTCTCCAATATGCCATATAATGTATCCATTACGTTTTCAATGATGCATGTAGGCATTGAAGGTAAATATTTACCTTCCTCGCGCTATGTACTTGTCGTCTCGAAACATTGTCGCCTGAACAGATCCTGTGATCAATACAGGGAGTACACATATGTCAGGATGATGATTTCGACTAACTTCATTCGCTGTGGAGCAGTGAATGGAATCAAAACAAATACCCTGCCTTCCTTTTAGTTATTGCCATAGGGTGTATTATCACTAAAAACGAAAACATCCCCCTTTATAGCACAACAGTCCCACAACTGCGACAAGAAGGTCTTTTAGGAATATTTAAAAGCTGAAATAGGATTTCGAAAACATACACTTCTGACCCCGACATTTGCAAACAAGTTGGATCTTTGTCTAGAATAGTTTTGTCTTCCAAACATGTGTCGACTGATACTATAAAAAGTCTGTCAGAATAATGCACATGGTTGTGTTGGCTTTAGGGAGGTTTTACCTATTATCCCATTTGTGCCCTGTGGATTATTATTTGCTTATATAATTGGTAATTCTATTTTTATATAGGGGTGCTTGGTCCTAATTTTCCTTTATTAATATTGAAATTCCTATCAGCAAACAGTGTAGACTATGGTCAGACGCCGCATTTTGCAGCGTCTGTACAGAGTCATCACTGTTTGCATATGTCCCATATATGGGATCTTGGGCACAAATGGGTTAACCATTTCACTCTCAACGGCGCCATAAAACGCATTTGCAAGCAGTTTTATTAATGGTTCCCAATGGCGTTTTGGTGATGGTTTCTATCTGACAAGCAATGAATAACAAAAAACAGTTTACATTAGTAACAATGTTTATACATGTATCTTATAACGTGTTTGAAATTATTTATTTATGAAAGGCATTTGCCGTAAAATAGAGTTCGTCCTTCGATGTTGTAGACTACCACCCTGACTTTCTGCAGTGAGTAATGTTGTGGATTCGAGGGAGGGACATGTACAAACATGAATCTCTATAAAAAAAACAACAATATATTAAGTAATAATAAATGAAAAATAGAATCCTCAAAAAGATAGGTTTGGGAGAATTGATTTTGTATATATGGGTAAAACAAGAACAACCAATTCATAACACGTGGAGTAGACATACGAGGACCGTTCTTTTTTATTGCAACATGGGTTCTGAAACAACAAGGATCAGTGCTTTACCCAAAAAGTGCATCCCTTCAAAATATTCCCCTTTGAACGAATACATAGTTTAAGTATTTATATATATTTCTGAAAGCTTCGGTATAGTCTTTCTTAAGTACACCATTATGACACTGCAATACTGCCGCCCAACAGCCCGTCTTGGATAATATATCTGGCCCTCGAGAGTTTTGTTTAGACGTGGAAACAAGATAAAATGTCACATGGAGCTAAATCTGGTAAATAAGGTGGCTGCAGTGTAATTTTGAAAGACTTTTTACTGCAAACATTCGACTGTTTCTTTTGAGGTGAGTGAGTGAGTGCGCATTGTCATTCAGCAGGGATGAATCAAAGTACATGAATGACCTAACTTCACATGCGTGTACCAGAAAAAAAACTAATGGACCAATTGGGAGAAAAATGATATCAATGGAAAGATAAATGAGTAATGAGACTAGTAAGATATCACGGGGAGTTCGGGAATAGCGTGGTCGTAACGGCGGCAGTTGCAATAAAAAATGAACGGCCTTCGTATGTCAGCTCTTCTAAAAACTATGCAATCACTTACGATTGAAGCCCACAGTGACTGTCGACAATTCAATACTGCGATATATTTACAGATTTAATCTAAATTGCCAACTATCATGCATGTATGAACTAAACTTCAAAGGTTTAATTTGAGGTCTGCTTTAGGCATCTGCTTTTCAAATTAACTTATTTTATAAAAACGTGGTTAAAATGAATTTGTTTTCAAATTTGTCAGCCATTAAGATAAACAAAGCATAAAACACTGAAAAACATCGGGGATATGAAGCTTGATTAATGAAATATGGAAACAAAATGTGATAAATCGTTATGGAACTGCGGGTTTTAAAAGCACGCTGTATATATATTATCTATACAATGGAGAAAAGGTTATTCGTACTTGTTTAAACACATTTCAATATAATGTGAAAAATGACAATTTTGATAATTATTTAATTTGAGCGGTAACGAATTTTGACCCGGTGTCTGTTCTGGCACCAAACTGTTAACCAGATCAGACCCCGGGAAACCGACGTCTGATTCGGCGCCATATCGTTTGTCACTCAAATTTGAACTAAAATTAACATTTTCAAGAACTTGCCATTTGCACTTGCGTTCAATAATTTTTTAAACAAAAATAATACCATATTCTCTACTCTTTATAGACTCATCTTCTTTTGTTATCGTTTGAAAGTAGAATGATATATAATATATATTCTGAAAGCTACATGTATACTATTAACTCACATCGATGGTGTCGTTTAAAACCTTTGCCCGCTGATCGCGACATTACTGATTTTACAGACATTTAAGATCCATTTTGGTCAACTGTTTGGCACTCGTCTCCAGTTCCTTTTCTTTAAAAATGTATAAATTTAGATTTAACAAATTTTGTAAACGACAATTTCAAAGCAGATGATATCAAAGCAGGATAAGGATTAAACGAAGCCATGACTGCACATGTGTAAAGCTTGAAATATATGCCTTATCCTATCTATGGTAAGCCGACATCAAAAGGAACACATATGAGACTGTATGTTACAATTTCCTTATTGTGTCTGTATACTCTTAATTTCATTGTACTTTAAATGTAACATTTATTGTTATACAACTTACATGGAATCCCCCTAGTGGTTATATTGTACGTTATTGCTGGGAATTACTGCACTCTCACGAGCTATTCGCACTTAATACAAAATATTTCAAAGTTATTGTCATGTATATAGAATTAGATGTAGAACCCACGATCGTAGTTTTATCATGTAATCATTTTCAGTAGTTTTTAGTATTTCCAACCATTTCTGTCTTTCCTGTATTTAACAAACAGGAAATCAAGATACGCTGGTTCCCGTGTTACTTCTGCTAATGCAATATTGATACGGGCAAGCGATGCACCAGCTTCATGTTGACCTTTGACTTTTGTCCATAGAAAAAACGTGGTTCCCACACAAAGGCTTCGAGAGCTCCTCTCAAATTAAGCGTTTAATTCCATCCTGCACACAGTGTAAGTAAATATCATGTTGTCAAAACATTTATACTGATTTACTCATATGGCATGAAAGGTTGACACCTTGTAATTATTTAGAAATAGGCTGCAATTAATGTCAGAAGTGTGGCGTGTTGTTGCGCGCCATTTCCTTTCGTACCTGAAACATTCGCTCTTGAATTAAAGTCAATTGATGAGCGTATTAATTGCTTACGTTAAAACGTTTTGTTAAAGATAACTCTTCATAAATAAAGATACTAGGTCTGTCTGTCAGAGATTTGTTCTAGATTTGATATTTTACCATGTTTAATATGTAAATGCACATTGCTTATTTGCTACATTGAAACGAGATAAAACGAGTGCATTTTTCATAGTTTAAAGTTTTACTGTACCTAGTTAATAGAATGTTTAAAAGTCTGGTACAGTGTAGACCCTATATAGATTTATTACAGAGAACTATGTTAATTTTAGGCAAGATTTCTTAGAGTGCTTACATTGTCTCATTTCAGTATTTTACCATCATGATCATCGATCATCAAACAACAGGAATAAAAGCTCTACACATATTCGTCTTGTTTGGGTTATACTGAATGCCAAATCTTAAGGGCAGAACAGTTATCCTATTCCTAAATTTGTTCACTGCAAATGGCGCTAACAGGCGAATTTGCAACTTAGCGTGAAAGAGTGTATCCACCTAAGGCCCTTATATCTTACCTTAACAACCATTATATGCATGTTGTATTCAATTTGATGTACAATAATTGAAATAGTTTAAAGGGACTCGCAACCGGATGGTGTACTTGTCAAAATAAAATAAAATACTAAAATAAAAGCAAATTTGTGGCATTATTTGGCTTCTGACATTAAAAAAAAAATGATCAGTCCAAAAAAAGTCTCAAGAATCGTCACCGAATTTTTAGATATTTTCCATCGTTTTTCTATACCGACTAGTAGACGGTATAATTGTTGTTGTTGCTTCTCTACACGGGCTCAGACATAAACCCGAGCCGAAATGTGAAGTTGTATGCACTTTCGATCGCTACACATTGAAATACGTTAAATCGATCCGAGATAAACGGATAGTTCCGTGGTCCATTGGTCTAAGCGGTTTCCCCTATTTTGCTTCTGTCCGCCAATGCCGGGCCCCGCGTTCGAATCCCACCAGAGACCAATATTTTTTTTTATTGAAATACATTTTTTTAAACAGAATTTCTTATCTTAAACTAATTCTTTACCATTTATATAAGCGTTTGACACATATTTACAAATCACTATTTTTAATGCACCATCTGGTTGCGAGTCGCTTTAATATCGAGCATCAAACCATTCGGATCCAAATTAAACGTCGAGTCTGTCGCCGTTTCATAAGGATCCAACGTGTTTACAAATACCAATCAAATCGAGACCGAATGTAGACATTTAATTTCCCCAAATATACCAATAAATGAATTGGTATGTTTGCTATTCACATAAGCATTAAAAGTAAATATCAACATTCTGCATGCTATGTAATTGTCGTCTGCAAACTTTGCCCTTTGTAACAGTCATCTAAGTTGATTTGTACAATGGAGACAACGTTATTGTTTCCCGTTTAAACGCAAACTAAACGCAAACGCATTGCAATAAAATGTACAATGTAACTACTTTTTTGACAACTCTGAATTTATTTTTATACGAGTGACAAACAGTTTGGAACCTGATCAGACGGCGAGTTACCCGGCGTCTGATCTGGCTCCAAACTGTTTGCAAAGAAATAATAGTTTTAGCGTTAACGCGTTATTGGTAAATAATTATAACGGTTTCCCCACTGTATGTATTGTTGTGGTGTTGGCCTGTTCCAGCAGAGCTAAATAGTATCTATTTAGACCAACAATTCCATAATGTTTACATGAATTTGCTCAACCAGATTGTATAGTAAACAGTAGGTTTAACAAGCACAAACATCTAATTCCCTGTTTTGATTGGTTTTAAATTGTTTTTGTTGTTTCTCAGAAGGGTGTGCGTGCGCTCAATGCAATGTAAGCTCTGGTCAAGGTTGGCTTATTGTTGTTCGGACAACTGGTTAATTTGCAACACATAAACCAACTTTTATATGCTACAAGGAGTTATAAGCAGTCAATCAGATTTCAATAAACTGATATACTGCTTTAGAATATGTCATAATGACAGATAAATACTATTTAAAGAATGGCAAGGGTACTTGTAAAGCATGTGGTTGGTACAGTGGAGAATATGTTATTATTTCCCGTTTAAACGCAAACGTACGCAAACGCAAAACACTAAAACGTAGAAAAGTACAACTTTTTGACAATTCTGATAATTCATGTTTATCTTGGTGGCAAACAGTTTGGAGCCTGATCAGACGCCGGGTTACCCGGCGTCTGATCTGGCTCAAAACTGTTTGCACTGTTAGAGTAAACGCGTTTATTGGGAAAGAATAACGTTTTCTCCACTGTACTTGTAAAGCATGTGGTTCGTATAGCTGTCTGTAGAGATACCGGTATACGGTATATTCAAAGAAGGAGTGTTTAACATGCATTAGACCTGCCTATAAGATATACTAAACATTCTATGGGAGTCTGAGTCCGTATCTATTTGAACATTTCACTCGTACTTACACATGTTTACGTGTATGTTATCATTCACCAGGGGCATGTAGAGGCCTTTTGATAGACCGTCTGCGTGTTACATCTCATTTTTATCCGTGTCAGTTTGATAACTATAACCTAGAACTGCATCAGATAAACCTTATTACGTTAGATCCGAACCAACTACAAATTGTACGACACACAGTGACACATGGGATACAGAGTCAACAATATACATGTAGCAGTAACTCTTTTATTAAAGCAATCAATACTCGAAGTGAATATTGGGAGTCTTCAATATTTGCTAAATTTCAGAGCCAACACGATTTTCCCGCTGCTGCTTACACGTACCAGTCTCAAACACTTACAGTGTGTGTATTCTGTTTACAGCATCCGAAACATCATCACTCCATACCCTTACTCGTTTATTTTATTGTTGTCATGTAGTATGCAATGTCTAGATGGAATGCATGTAATATCTGTCTGAAACATGCAACTTTACAAGTGCCTTAACCATTCGACTGTCGTTCGCGACTTGGCTGTCATTTTCAAACAGTATTTGATCCAGACCAGATTCCGCGACATGTGGCACATACTCTGGACCCAAACTTTATAGCCGTCGTCTTTTAGTTTCATTAATTAAAAGGGTTTAAATAAAATTTCACAACTTTGCAGGCGCCAGCTTCAAAGCAGACGATGGTAGGTAGGATGGCGTTAACGATTCCTTTCGCTCGCTCCTGTAAAATCGAATTGTGTTGAAATTGTGTGCTTATCTTTCCGCAAAAACACTTATCAAAATGAATTTTAAATAGTATAAAATAATTTCTGTTTTATCAATTTAGATTTATGATTGAGTGACTGAAATGTTCCCAGTTCCCTCAGGCAGATTGATCGTAATGAATAGATATTTTTCTCGCTACATATACGAGTAAAGTCTATTGCACATATAGAGAAAACAAAAACAGATGACTTCTACATTGTATATACATGTAGCGGTGTCAAATTAAAGTTGAACACAGAGAGCTTCGATAGAGCAGTAACTCTTTCATGGTCTTCTTTATCGTTAGTGTTTAACCCTTCGCCACCACAGTTTCGTCTGATGTAATATTGTTGTCTGCAATATGGTTTAAAATTAAATTTAAAGCAGTATGACTTACACAATTTCAAAACGAGTGTTAAATAGTTTGGAACCTGAATTGATGCCACGTTACGCGGGGGTCTGAACAGGATTCAAACTGGTTGCAAACGCGCCTTCTGACGTAATTTATAGAGAAGGGGATATAAAGTTTCCTGCATCATACACGAAGTGGAAAAGACGCAATGAATTCCAATGTGGAAAATGATAATTTCTAAATATGTAGTTAACAAATAAAGACTAGTTTTGAACAAAGCGGCATATATTTTGTTCGGTGCCTGGTCAGACGCCGGGTTACTGTTTGCTATAGACATAAAGTTTTACAACTAAATGAGTTTGTTTGGAGAGAATACTCATCTACACCAGTGTATACAAGGTTCCTCATTGCATTGACGCTGAGCACAGGTGTACTGTAAATAATGTTGCAACTACGTACAGTGTAGAAGCCCCTTTTCCCTTTTAAATGCAAACGAAACGCAACCGTATTGCAATAAAATGTAGAAAATCACAACTTGTCAACAATTCTGACTTTTCACTTTAATCTGATTGGCAAGCAGTTTGGAGCATAAACAGACGCCGGTTACGTCTGGCACCAAACTGTTTGCACTGGAAAACATAGTTTTAGCGCAAAGGCATGTATTGGTAAAAATAACGTATTCTACATTGTATCAATAAATGTTAAAATATACTTTGACACTTAGTTACTATAGTGGTACAGTTATTACTACAGTGGTTTTCAAACATATATACCTATCACTGCAGACATCATCATATGAAATAAATATGATTATATTACATGTATCAATCATTCTAAATGACTGACACGAGTATGGTACTTTCCCGGGCAATTACATAATTGACTTTTTATCTGATATAACCCTTGCTACATATATGTCTGGCATTAGGTCGGACAGTGCAACAAATGATTTTTATTTTATAAAAAACAAGTGCTGATGCTGAAAACATTATTCTAACACACCTCGCCCACACCCCTATATAAGCGAAGAAGGACCGTCTCAGTGTACGAATTTTCAGTAGAACACTCACGCGTTAAACGTTCTAACGTGACGTCATTTGGCTTCGAAAATGCGTACGCCAAGAAATGTAGCGCCGTTGCTTCGGTGCAAATTTCGGTTAAATTATGTGTTAGAATCGAACTAAAAAATTCATACCAGTGTTTTATCTAACAATCGAACACTGGTAGTCGTTGAGATGCTTGTAATTAAATCACTCGGCCTAAAGGCCTCGTGATTAAATTACTACGCATATCAACTCCTACCAGTGTTCGATTGCACGATAGAACACTGGTATGAATTTTTTATTTCTTAATTATTTTTTCTCAATGTTTAACAGTTTTGGGCTATATCAAGCTCTAAACTGTTTACCACTCAACCAACACAAAATAGTCAGATTTGCTAACAGGCACCATACTCTACATTGTATTTGCATTTACCTCCATTTAAAGAGAAATGAAAATTATTTTTTATTGTAGGATGTTTTAACCTCTGTGACGATATTGGCCATTTTGTAATTATTATTGCAAATAATATATATACAGACGAGACGCCGTATGTGTGGATGTGTTGATAAATGCCTTAAAATAGCATTATTAGCCAATGAGTTACAGTGGAGATGACGATATTCCTCCCAAAAAATCGCGTTTACGCTAAAACTATAAGTTTTGTCAGATCAGACGACGTGTAACTGTTTGCCACCAAGATAAACATGACTCAGAATTGTCCAAAAGGTTGCAGTTTTCTACGTTTTAAGATTTTGCGTTTGCGCTTAAACGCAAAATAATAACGTGTTTTTTTAATGTTTACTATCAGTAAACTCCTGGTTATCACACTCCCCAACTCCGCAACCCATACCTATATAATTCAGTTTGAAACCATCATCAGTGTTCTCAAGATCTTTGATTATTGTAGTACGTTCTAACCTGTGGGATGATATGGGCCATTTTGTGATTACTATTGCAAACAATTTATAAACAGACGAAACGCCGTTTGTCTCGACCGGTTGTTAAATGTCTTAAAAATCGCGTAATCACCTAATGAGTTACCGTATTAGATAAATCCACTTTACAAATCAGAAATAACAAACGTGTCCCACTTGGGTTCTAAAAATATTATATTTTAAACATAGCTGCCACATTCTCCAGAAATACATCAAGAGTCATGTTACAATATGTTGAAGTTTTATGATGAACGGGGGTATAAAAACTGGGTTACATCTTTACGTTTAAATTTATATAGTAACGGATTTGGTTATATTTGGGAAAACCAAATGGTTCATGATTCAAAACAATTCCTCATTCAATATGTTGATAGGTAATATAGGCAAAAATGGGTTGAGCTGTGTTGTGAAAACAGTAAATTAGTTTTATACAGACAATTCAAGACTTCATTTGAAAAAGAAAAGTATGTAGAAATTATTGATTTACAAAGGTTTAGACGTAGTTTAGTATCATTTAGGTCTTCTTCACATAAACTTATGATAGAAAAGGGAAGACACATGAACTTACCTAGAGATATGCGTTACTGCATCCATTGTGATAATATCATAGAGGATGAAGTCCATTTTGTATTTTATTGTCCTTTATATGAACAGCTTAGAGCTAGATATATAAATATCCCTCAATCCATAAATTTAACATTTTGATGTCCTCTACTAACAGGACAACCATACAAAACTTAGCTATGTTCGTTTACTATGCCATGAAATTACGAGATGAGTTCTTAAATTAGTATATATTTCATTTTGTAAAGCTTACTGTCAAAATAGATAACATACTGGTGGTGGAAGAAAATGTCTGCATATACTTTATATATGCAAATGTATCCTTTTACCAACAATATGACAATATAGTTTGTAGTGTGTCTACTATAATTCGCTTTTGTATATTAATGATGTGTTGTTTGAGATTGTATTGTACATGTATTGTTTTGTCGATTAACCCCTTCATTGCCGATTTCACTGACTTCATATTTGAACATCAGATATTTTCTTAATTCTGCCAAAACTATTTGAGTAGTGTCAAACGGTTTGGACCCGGATGAGTCGCCATGTTACTCGGCGTCCAATCCGAATCCATGCTGTTTGCATATGGTACTGCATTCGGGGATAAGCAGTGAGGGATTAATGTTTCTAATGTTTTATGTACAGTTGTTGTTGAGAGGTTCAAACAAAAATATAGTTTCTCACTAGCAATGGCATGACTCCAATATCAAGTCATGTAGCTGTTGAATATTTATAGGACTTGGAGAAATATGTGGTGAAAACTTACGTCACATTATGATATTCATATAATATGAAAAGAGCTTGGTGCAAACCTCGATAGAAATATTATTTTGGTTACTTTATGTCTATCACTACGCATGACAATTTGTACCATTATGTATGTATATGTATATACGTGTATGGGCCGGAGGCCTACAATGCTGAATAAAACTTGAACTTGATGTCTTTAAATCACAAATATCGAGACAGATTTATCAATGTTATTTACAGCAGTGTCGAGAATCGGGGAAATTGGCTGAATTAAAATGGAGAAAAAAATATTATTTCCCGTTTAACTCATTCCACCTTGAAACTTTAAATGGACAATTCAAATTTCAAAATAATTCTAGTCCAGTTTTGACTAAAAAGGGTGATTTTAACAATATATTTCAAAATGACAAACAGTGAAGAACACTGTTTGCAAGGAACAAGGGTAATCATCACATGTACACTGTTTGTAAATGACGAGTATACTCTTTGTCGCTAGGGTTGAATGTGTAAAACGCAAACGAAAAACGAACGAATGAAAAAGTAATATTGTATTGACATAATTATGATATGATATGTTTTAGTTTTCGTGGCAAACAGTTTGAAGCCGAATCAGACACCGGGGTCCGAGGTTATAAAGCTTTTCACTCGAGTCTATAAGTCGTTCTCAAGCATTTGATTGGTCAGATTTGAGCCTAGGCTCAAATCTGCTCAATCAAATGCTTGAGAACACACTCAGGCTCAACTAAAACGCTGTGTGACCTTGGAGCCGGGTTTCCTAGGCGTCTGATTACGCTCGAAACTCTTTGCAATAAAGATAAGTACTATAGCATAAAGCGTTTATGGGGCACATGTACGGTCCTCTTCCATGCCGATTGGTTACAAAAAGGTGTCAGATATTTTACTGGCATATATATGTATCCACTATTGTCAATTGCAATATACAGCGCTCCATTACTACAACGACCCTTCCAACCGTTAACACATTCAAGTATCAAACAATAAGGTTCCATCGTGGCATCTGTTCAGGGTCCAACTGTTTAATGCTTATATCAATGCTTCGTACGGCAACAATAAATAGATTGTGTCAGATAAAAGCAGACGAAAAGGTATGTGATATACAACCAAATGGTATTGAAATACTTGTATAACGTTCGGCCGATTGAATTTAGACTAAAATGTGCTGATTGATCACTCAACAATAGCATTGCAATTTCCAGCTGAACTCTTTCGTCGCCGAACTTGCAAAAACAGTTTCGATCCGAATCAGTCGCTGTGTAACGCTGATCAAAACTGTATGACACTCGTTTCGAAATTTCATATGTTTTACCCTCTTAAATCTAACTTTGAAATGAACTTGCAGTCAACAATATTGAAAGAGACGACAAAGTAATAATAAGCATAGGGGTAAAACAATCACAATTAATCTGGCGCCGAAACGGTCAATCAATAGTTCATAGTAATCATGATAAATGTCCAGCTATTGCTAATGTTAAAAGTCATTAGGTAGATGGCCGAGGTAATTTTAAACTAACTCGAAAAGTATTTTTAGATTCATCTTACTTTAACCGAATACACTATAAATACGTGTTTCTTAAGCCTTTGATTTATTTCTCCGCTGAAGAAACCAATTCCAATTGATACAGTCATGAATATGCACCACATGGGTTATTCCTACATCCTATCAGGTGGTAGCTGGCTTCATAATAGGCTAAAGTTAAAGCCAAATGTGCCATAAGCTTTACATCCAACCTACTTGAAGTGGTCGTATGTCTTCAAAATTAGGACCTGGTTAAAGGGTGCATATAAGGGTTAATGTCCTAGTTATAGCGTATATGTGTCAGTGATTAGTTAGGTTGCTGACTGGCGCCACAAAAAAAGTCAGTCTTCGTTTTTTAGATTTATCTTGCTTTTATACTTCCATTTTCACTTGTATGAAAAAAGTACAACTTTTGGAAAATTCTGATAAGTCATGATTATCTTGGTGGCAAACAGTTCGGAGCCAGGTCAGACGCCGGGATACCCGACGTCTGATCTGGCTTCAAACTGTTTATATTAGAAATAATAGTATTTCTGTAAACGTGTTTATTGAGAAAGCATAACGTTTTCTCCACTGTAAAGGGTTAATGTCCCAGATATAGTATTTAATTGAAGGTGATAAATTATGTTGCTCATTGGCGCCACAAAAAAGTCAGCTTCCTTTTTAGATTGAACTTGCTTTTAAACTGCTACTTTCTCTTGTATGTCAACAATATGTTTAAGTGATTCTAACTAAAATAGAAAAGAACTATGCAAATACAAAATCAGTCTGCCGACGGGTTCCCCTTTTTATAAAACCCAAATATGGACACAGGTCAGATGTCGATTTGGTGGCAGGTCAGTGTCGAATCATTTTGACATTCACATTTACGTTACAGTAATTTATTTAGTCAAACAATGCAGATGGCATTGCAAATGCAGGAGTAGTGAACATGTTAAGCATTGACATTTCCACGGAACGCATGACGAATTGCCTTGAACAATATTACGTCAGTGAATGTCTTCAAGCGCCTACTTCATCATACTTTTTAAATTAGTATTCCTGACCTGCGGTAAGCGCGATAATTTCCAGTGATTTAGAGACTTTAACCAGCTAATACGTTACTCGACCAACTACCACAGCCAAACGTCAGTATGCATACACGCACATACATAACATAGCATCTCATAGCGCTTCTTAACCCTTTCGGTGCCAAATCAGTCGTGGGTGTTTTACCCTTACACTGTTTGTTTATTGTCTTCTTCAAAATTGTTTTTTCAAGATCGTTTCGAAGTTAGATTTAGGGCAGTATGACTTACGAAACATCGATACGGGTGTCAAACTGCTTGGATCCTGATCTAACGCGGCGTCTGATCTTGATCCAAACTGCTTTGACGTCAAAGAGTACCATTCTAGTCTACCTCAACCTCTCCATCATCTTTGATGCTATATGCATCGCCAATATCATGCCAAAAAATTCAAACTTTAGCCTTACAGTGTACAGTTGATCTTGAATCAAGCGACTCCTTAGTGTATAAGTGTATATACATGTAGTAACATATGCCATAGGTCTGTGTGGTATAATCCATTGTATACATATCCACTGTAGAATCTTTCTATTTTTTGCGTGTCATGCATCTCATAACAATAGGTATGTATTGTATATAATGTTGCACATAAACCCTTTATTGCATTGTCGCTTGGCGCAGGGTTGACTGTATACTGACATATTGTTACGTTCACCGAACATATGCCTTTAATCCAAATGTTTATTTATTTGTTAATCGTGATTGTTTTCAGCCACAAACTAGGAGAAGAACTTAATAAGCAAACATTGCTTTCGTTCTCATCCTAAAGTATATTTATGTATGATTACAAAATATGTACTATGTTTGAAATAAAATATGTTTAAACTAAACTGCTTTGAAAGTCGATTCAATGCGACTTCGGCGTCGAAAGGGTTAAATGTAACAACTATGGTTATGATTCAGATTGTGATTTTTATAATTATAAACATCCCTGAAAGTGTTAGTCAGGATTCACTTCCAAGTCGTTGGGCTAACGGACGTAATACATGTACATTGAAAAAGACAATTTCAAAGATTTGCAATGCTTGGGTTTGAATGAAATCATGAGTAACAATGAGTATTGTGGTCATTACCACCAACTGGCATTGTGTTAGATATGTCATTTCAGCACTTCTTTTTCAGTTGAATGAATATGGAATCTCAGTGAATTTGATGACACTGAAAGTTGTTGACCATTTCTCGACGTTAGTTGATCATAAAAAGCAAAACATTTAAACTGTCGTGACATGTATTATTGGTCTCATTCAACAGGGACTTTTCCTTAGAATTGTAGGAAATGTTGTTCCTAGCCGGGTTCTGAATTTGAAATCAGCTGTAGGCCCTGGAAGATGAGAATTTTATAATTGGCATTATAGAGCGAAACTAGACAGAGCCAACACCTGACTAAGATGACGTTTCGATACAAAGTGTTAACTATTATTGTACAGACCTACATGTACCAATGGCAATTTGTTAATTGAGTGATTGAAATGTCCATTAGATAAGTGTGTTCCGAACATTGAGCCTTCAGCCGTAAGGCTAGATAATATTCAGTCAAACATCTGTTAATCCACGCCTTTTTACGTCTTAGATTTATTCAACCACTAAAGAAAAAGTCCGACCGACTGTAAACAGTCTTAAGATGCCTTCAAATAGTTTATATTTCCTATCATATGGCAGTTTAAACAAGGATGAAAGTAAAGCAGAATGCTGTATGGGTTCACAAAAATATTCAAAACTAGAAAAGGCTATGGGTTAAAATGGAGCATATTTGAAACTTAAATCGCAAATTAACCATCTTTTAACTTTGTAAAACTAATAGTTTGACAGTAGAGAATACGAATTAAGGAATTTCAAATGAACAAATATAGTCTAGTTCGTCCGAGAATAGTTCCAGTTATAGATGTTCGTACATTATTTGGACCGTGTCATGAGTAATTTAGCCTTATTGCATTGCCAACATTGCACTGACCAATCACCGTTGTTATCCACGCTATGTATCTGAGTTTGGTCTACACTTCAAAATACCATGTTTAAAACAGCTACATGAAATGATTTAAATGCACGTGGTTGTCAAACAGTGTCGATCAAGACCAGCCGCCGTGTCTTCGACGCGGCGGCTGATCTTGACATACACTGTTTGAAAAACAATAAGGCAGGCTTTCTCATGATACAGCTCATTTATTGTGCTGTCATTGTTCCAAACCATTTGGTCACAGATAAGACACCAGTTATATGGTCCAAAGATATTTCTAAGGATACGCAATCCTAACTAGTGCCAGTTCAATATAGTTAAAAGGCACTATATGTGTATGGTATGGCGCCCAGTTCAAAGAAGGTTAAGCATGCCACTGTCAATATGACGTAAATGTAATAACTTCGTCTAACCCATTCATTGCCAGGAGATATCGTCCGCTTGCAAACAATTCGTCTGCTGCCATGTGTTAAAATTTTAATCAAATCTAAAAGTGCAGTAGTATGAGTGACAAACGGTTTAGATCGCGATCAAAACATCTCATCTGATCTTGATCCAAACTGCTAGCACTGGAGGGGATTAATATTTATACCACAACATTTTTAAAAAGAGGACTAATACTAGCCTGTGTATTTTACAGTTTTAAAACTCTTCAGTAAGTAATATTTTCCAAAATTATTGCAAAAAACATTTTAAAAATCTAATTGTTCAAACGAGCTAATTTCAAAAATTTCCAATAACCACGTTCATGTCCATTTAATCAATTTGGTGCCTGGGCAGACACGTGTAATAACCGGCTTCTGAACAGACTCCAAACTGTTTGCAATGATAAGAAACAAGAATTTTCAGCATTGTCAAAAGATTGTTAATTTCTATATTGCGTTTCATTTCGTTTAAAAGGGAAATGGTGTTTTATCTACTGTTTTCATTTCTCAGCTACTAGTTTTCTAATCGTGTTTGTCTTTGGTCTCTCTTTCTATTAAGCCCATCAAGCTAATTTGATTGCCAGGTGAATTGTCTGTGGGACAAAGTCGATTATGCAATACTTTTACTGTGGAAATGATGCTATTCATTCAAAACCAAACGTGTTTATGAACACATGATGTCATTTGCAAACTGTTTGAAGCCTGGTCAGACGCCGGGTTACCCGGCGTCTGATCAGGCTTCAAACTGTGAGAATATCAGACAATAATATATCGGCAGAGAAGTATAATATGTTTTTTATTCGACAATCAGTATAAAATGTTTGCCCCGTGGACCGTACGAAGTTACTGCAACTCAACAGTGTGCATGTCAATGTGATAAATTGTTAACCGCTATCTCGTATTAATGTTTCCTAAGCCAAATAACGCATCAAAGTCCAAACTGTATGATTACAAGCGGACAAACTATATAACAATGTTATGGCAGCGACTTGTTAGGCATGTTATTACATCATATTGACAGTGTCGTCTGTAATGTTTGTCAATATTTATGTATCATTGAAGGAAATCAAATGCTGGTTGCCAGACGTAGAAACTGCTCAGATGCCAAACGAAACGGCCGGTGTCTGATGTTGAGCCAAATTGTTGGCCAATATCAGTCAGTCGTGATCTTCGAGCGAAGGGTTTGTGTCTGCCAAGCAATTACTCAAATGAATGCTAATACAAATACTGTTCAATTAATAGTTAGCGACCATTAATTAAAGTATAACAGAGATCTTAATCGACTGGTGACAGGATCGTACGAATGATGCCGACATTTCATACAGAAGTTTTCTGCATTGTTTTCTCCGCCATTAAGCAACCATGACGTGACCTATCTTGTACTGCATTTAAGAGCTTATTCAGGTTAGTACAATACTAAAATATTAAATCCCCATCACATGTAGTCCAATGTATTTCCAATGTTTTTCCAATGTTTTTGCTAAAATAAATGTTAACATTTAGCATATTTTACCTCCAAATGACCTTTTTGTCAGACATAATGCAACTGGTACTGAGCTCAAAGCATCTTGGTTTGAATAAATATGCCACATATGAAGTCTCTATCACATGTAGTTCGAAAGTTATGACTAACGTTGAGGTAGTGGACAGACAGCACTGATAGATCGACAAACAAACAGACAGAAAGACAGGGTTGAGATAGATCTATACACTTACCCGATGATAATCTATTGCGTGGTCGATGAATACAATATCGATACTGTCATTTTATATAATGGCTTATTGTGTGGTATTGTTGGTTATTATGAATATGGTCGACTATGAATCACTGATAGTCTGTCGTTAACGATGAGGGAGTTATGATGTGTGTTTATTTTAAGAAAGAAAAAAACAACAACAAAAAAAGAACAAAAACAAAACCTGCATTTGTTTTTTTGTTTAAGCACCAAACGCAGAATAATCTAGCATTGTCCATACATTTGTCTCGGGACATTGCGATATATTCTCGTCACGTTTGCCGAAATAATCCATTAAAGATGAGCAATGGTTATCTAAAACTATGTAGTGTCCGTACAAGAACATTTCATATGAAACAGAAATAGTGTAAATCCTAATGAGTCGCCGTGTAACGTTGGTTCTTACGAGAATATATAGTGTTTGTTCGTGTCCTCCTTAGCAGACACTAGGCTTGAATAGATTAAGACCACGTACTATTTCACCAAGTATGCTTATTTATGTTCTAAACATAAGCCAGACGCTTATACAAACACGTAAATATTGGTTTAGGGAATGATGTATGTTCAACATGTATTAATAAAATGAACAAACAAATTGATCAAAAGACAAAACTAATAACAAAAAGAAGATAGACGCTTCAACCAATTGTTCAACATCTAACTTAACAATGGCATACTGTTACAATGGAGAACACACTGTTCCTTCCAAATTAAAACGGAATTCATCACACTGTGTGAACCGGGATCTTGTAGCAGTTCATACGGGAGGTGAGTCATTGAGTGTTATCAGGAATAAGACACCGGAACATACACTGTGCTGATATCCTTTATTTATCTACCTAAACTTTATATAATGCCCTTAGTTTGTTTTATATTTTGTATACAAGATAAATTTATTTTACATGTAGTTAAAAATCGAGACTATGTCTTGTTTAACCGAATAACAAAATATATACATAAATTTTAAAATGCTACGCTTAATTATTATTAACCCATGTGTGCTCACGATCCCATATATGGGACATAGGCAAACAGTGTAGTCAATAATCAGACACCGCATAATACGGCGTCTGATCAGAGTCTACACTGTTTGCTGATAGGAATTTCAATATGAATAAAAATGTAAATGAAAATTTCGACAATGCATCCCTTTGATAAAAAATGAACTAATCCAATATAAAACATGGAAGAATACACTGGACGCAAATGGGTTAACTGAAACTGTTTGTGGGAGGCATGTGACTTCTTACGTCATACAATACGTCCCAATTTCTATTGATTACGTATTGCTTTGATCACGACTTGAAACGCCTTTTCTATCGGCTCGATTGAGAAGTGAGTTTTTGCACCACGGTCATTTAAGCTTTTAAGTGTATGTATTCAACTGTTTTAAACTATATCCATTGGTGTAAAACAGTGGTAAATTGGGTGCTGTGGATTATTGACGCTTTAAATCAAAATGAAAAGTTCAAAATTCATCATCGCTTGATTTCAACTTTTTAACAAATAGCATCAGAACCGGGATGTCCAACACCATCAAATACGGGGAATGATTGTTTGGCCTGTAGTTGCTTATACAACGCATCCCTCCGTACGACAGCCCTCCCAACAACGACTCCCTCCTTACAACAACCTTTGCAACAGGTCCCTTAACAGAACAATAAAGTCTAACGCTTTTACGCTTGCAATTTCGTCTGCTTAAAATTATCGTCTTTTGTTTTTTTCAAAGTTACAAAACGGACTTGTCAAAGAAAAAACTTAATGACGAGTGAAAAAAATGTGTGCGTTTTTCGGAGAGAGTCGTTTTAGGGAAGGAAATTGGCTTATAACTTGAATCCAGATCAGACACCGCGTGCCGCAGCGTCTGATCTAGATTCAAGCTGATAGCAAATTACCCTCCCTTTAACGACTCTCTCCGAACAACGCACACAGTTTGGGTCTCCCGTTGGTTGTGGTTTTAGACACGATAGGAATATTATAAGCACATTTACGCTCACACTATTATTTATATTGCAAACAGTTTGGAGGCCCAGCATCTGGTAAGTTCCCGAACTGTTTGTCACTCAGATTCAAATTAAAAGATAGACATTGAAAAAATAGTACACTTTTTCTACATTTAAGGGTGTATGAAACTCATGAATTTGATAAATTTTCAAAGTATATGAAAGCATTCTATGATGGTTTTGTATTGAAGAGCTATCTTAGATGAATGAAAACATAGAAAAAGTGTACATTTTGGTGAACAACATTTGGCTCTACGGTCATGTAAAGTTTACCCCACCCACTTTTGCTTAATTTGTCCTTTTCAAACAGCCCGCTTCAATAAAATCGATTTCAAATGAAAACAAATGTGATAATTTGGTTTTGTGTTATTTATTTCCTGTCTATGGTAGAATATCTTTATACAAAAGCTTATTTAAGAGAAAACAGGCACCAATTGTGAAATTTATAAAGCTCTAAATATCATCGATATGGTACTTTTTGTAAATTTGGTTAAGGGAGATAACTCTTTTTTCTTTAATAACTCAACATTTTCAACACTGACTTTTCAATTTCTTTCCATATTTTGAACTGCCTTAGCATGGGCTATCATCTGGTAGAATATACGAAAAAGTTTAATACTAGAACTATTTCATTTTCAAACTTATTTTCTTTTTTTCATAAAATGAAAAATCTAATAAAATCATGCCCTATAAACAGCATATTTTTGATATTCTAGGATCCATATTGTTCAAACCTGGTGCCTGCTTTGTTTAAAATTGGTTTCTATATGTGAAAATACCACCATAGACATGAAATCAATAAAGAAAACCCAAAGTACCATGTTTGTTTTGTTTTGAAATAGATTTTACTGAAGCTTGTATTCTTAATGGGTAAAATTTGAATAAAAAGTCCAAATTTGACATACCTTTGTAAAATCGCTGTAGCTAAAAAAAAAGAGGACACCACCATGTATATTTTGTTTCATTTTTTCATTCATCATAAACAGCTCTTCTAAAAGAACAATGATAGAAAAAAAGTTTGATACTTTGAAAAATTCGCTTATGGGTTTGATACACCCTTAAATCTATAGCGTTTGTGTATCGTTTAAACGAGAACGAATGAAATATTCTCCACTATATACTTCAATAGTTACGCAAGGTTACTCTAGTACAGGTGTCCGAACATGCTATAAGCTTCCTAGAGACTAGGTCTGAAAGAGCGTAGCAAACGAAAAGAAAAAAGTAAATGAAAGGTCAATCCATTTCGGTTTCTTGAGATGCCTTGAAGAGCGTACCAATCCGTATACAATAAATAAAACGTTAATACATTGCGGTTTCTTCCGACGCATTGAAGAGTACACCAATCCGTAAAAAAACTTAATAAAAAGTCAAAACATTACTGCTTCTTGAGATGCATTATGACAATAATTAAATGTCAGTGCAAATTGTAAAGTAATAACATCTATTTGTTTTCTTCTTTGATGCATGTTTTCATTTAGTTGATTGGCAACCTGATTGCCAGTCTCTTTATGAGTCTCTGTTTACATCTGTTCTCTCTATTTTCTAATCTTATACCAAGGGAAATGGAAACCGTGTTTGATGAACATTCAGTGTCATTCCGGTGATTACAAACGCATTATTCTGTACTAAGAGTAAAACGTTATTGTTTTCCGTTTAGACGCCAACTAAACGCAAACAGAATACCTTTAAACGTAGCAAATTACGATGTTTTGAAAATGTTGACGTCTAATTTGAATTTGATTGGCAAACAGTTTGAAGCCTGATCAGACGCCGGGTTACCCGGCGTCTGATCTGGCTCCAAACTGTTTGCATTTGAAAAATAAGGGTTGACAAGAAACGTGTTTATTTGGAAAGAATACAGTATTCTTCATTGTATGTATTTCGTGTCAGTTTGATGAATATAACCTAGAACTGTCACATATAAACTTGATTACATTAAAAGCGGATTAACCAAAACATTCTTGACAAACATTGACACAAATGGAAATAACATTACGAAAAACAGCTATAAATCTTCACTTCAAATGAATACAGTGGAGAATATGTTATTTATTTCAAATTTAAACGAAATTAAATCAAACTATTTAACAATCGTATCGGTTTCCTCGGTCAAAACAGCCCTATAGTTTTTGTTCCGCCAAGAACGTTTAGGAGTTTAACACCTGGCCCTGTATCACACTGCCAACTGGTAATGTGTCTATCCCATAGCCTATGTTTTAGTATTACAGATAGATGACTACTTACGACAAGTTAAACGTATTCTGTTTTACTTACATTTCGCTTTAGGCTAAAATCTGCTGGAAATGAGAGCAATATATCTTATGGCGCACATTTATAGAAACAAGTACTTGAACACAATGAGTTTTTGACCAAAGGTCTAAAATATTTTCTTACTAAATTCTATAACATCTATATCAGATATTCACATTATTAGTGTTTGTTTTTCAGATCTTTTAAATTTCATTTCTTTTATTGTATTGTATTGTTTTATTTCTTAAAAAACATGTTACAATCGACAACATAAGAGTATCATTCTAACAGATTTTCTATGTAACAGGCACATAGTAAATCATAAATCATAATTAATGCTGTTACATTATTCATTGTACTACATAACAACATACATCATTTGAGGTGTTTGTCTTTTTTTCCGAACGGTCAAAGACCCATGACGAATGATCATATATATATATATGCAAATAATTATGGTGACACAACATGCATCATATAACAATGGAATAATTACATACACAAACTATTGTCTGTACAGTAGAACACAGCCTACAGGACACCTGGTCAATTAGATTACCTTCTTTATCTGACAATGATTTTCGGACCCAAATGTCGAATTGTTTACATAAACATGAATTAGAGAGATAGGAATAATGGACTCGAAAGGAGATTCAGAAGGAGGTAAAGAGACATAGAAGGAGAATGTAAAATGCTTGTACCATTAGAAAGTTGTATATTAGGCTTTTCAAACAATTATGAGTGGCTAAAAGTGAAGACACCACAATTCCTTTAAAAACATAAATCAAATGTGACGTCTTGATGTTATCCATGCATTTACTATTTTAAACTTGGGCTCGCTGTCTTTGGCTTTTATTATTTTCGCTTTTTCCTCATCTTAACGAAACGAATATGGAGGAATGAAATTCCTTGCTGTAATTACATACATCTATTTACATAAATAAATATGTCTGAATAGCAAACGGTTTGGAGTCAGACCAGACAATCCGTCGTCTGACATGGCGCCCAACTGTTTACAATGTAACGCATATATGCGCGTTTTGAAGGACACGATGACATTCACGTTTATCATTTAACTTAATCACAATGGAAAACACTTATTGCATAGTACAACAGACGTATGAATATACAACATACAATGCTAGATTTGTTTGATCAGAGTCTCCATTAACCAATTGAACCCTAGCGACAAATACAGTGGAGAATCTGTTATTCTTTCCCGTTTAAACGCAAACGTACGCAAACGCAAAGCACTAAAACGTAGAAAAGTACAACTTTTGGACAATTCTGATAATTCTTGTTTATCTTGGTGGCAAACAGTTTGGAGCCTGATCAGTCGCCCGGTTACCCGGCGTCTGATCTTGCTCCAAACTGTTTGCACTGCAAATAATAGTTTTAGCGTAAACGCGTTTATTGAGTAAGAATAACGTTTTCTCCACTGTATACTCGTCATGAACAAATCATATACCTATCAAGAGTACACTTGTCCTATGCAAACAGTGTAGAACCTGATCAGAGAATTCCTTAAGGAACCCTCTGATCAGGGTCTTCACTGTTTGTCATTTTGTAAAACATTATTAACAATCACCCTTATAATTCAAAAATGGACTTAATTTAATTGTTAACGTCCAGACCAAACAATGACTTCTTCGCTGTTGATAGAAAGTTTACTCTCGTCTCAGGTTTGTTGTTTTGTTTTTTTAATTTATGGCCCTGGCTACATATAAAGTGGAGATGACTGTATTATTTTCAAAAGAAAAACGGATATGCTAAGACAATTGTTTCTATTACAAACCTTTTCGAACCAGATCAGACGCCAGGTAACTTGCTGTCTGATACGGCTCCAACTCTTTGCCACTCGAATACAAAACAGTTCATCAGAATTTTCAAAACTCTATCATTTTGTATCATTTAAGAGTGAAGAAAAATCATGTTCTGTACTGTAAGAATGATTGTACATTGTGTGTAATATCCGAGCAGTCCTTGCCCCCCATCATTTATTACATGGGGATGAAATATGCCAAATCTCTCACTGCGACATGCAACTGTAAGATTTATCAACCAGTGTACTTTTAACCCTTTTTCGCAGACAGAATATCGTCTTCTAAATATTGTCGTCTGCGATTGTAGACCTAACCAAAATTCCCAATTTTGAAGTTATGCGAAATATCGTTACAGATGCCAAACAGAGTGGATCCTGAATAGATGCCTCTCTATAAAGGTGTCTTCTTATCAGGACATTAACCCCTTCACTGCCGTGACGTCATCAATTTTAAACAAACGTCGTCTGCATTTATTTTTCAAAGTTAATTTTTAGGTATTTTGACTTAAGAACTATTGACATGGGTGTCAAACAGTTTGGATTCTGATCAGACGCCGCGTTACGCGGCGTCTGATCAGAATCCAAACTGTTTGGCAATAACCATTTTGCTCGGTGTAAGGAAGTGAATGAGTTAACTGTTTATAAAGTCGACTGTAGAGCATCGGTTCACTAACCCTAGTAAAATGATTGAAAGCATGTTTTTATCCATCAGAAAACATATTGAGGAGATGAGCTTTGAATTTGAAATAAAATCATTCTCGTTTTTAATCCTTTTCACTCTAAATGACGTCATAAGGCGCATTTGCAAAAAAGGTTTTGTTCCTGCTCAGACGCCGCTTAAAGGGACTCGCAACCGGATGGTGTACTTGTCAGAATAAAATAAAATACTCAAATAAAAGCAAATTTGTGGCATTATTTGGCTTCTGACATTAAAAAAATATGATCAGTCCAAAAAAAGT
Source organism: Gari tellinella (assembly GCA_922989275.2). Classification (NCBI taxonomy): domain Eukaryota; kingdom Metazoa; phylum Mollusca; class Bivalvia; order Cardiida; family Psammobiidae; genus Gari; species Gari tellinella. The sequence continues at coordinate 79,311,503 of OV277867.1, read as the reverse complement.
CTCAAGAATCGGCACCGAATCTTAGTTTTTTAAGATATTTTCCATCGTTTTTCTATAGCGTTAGCTAACGGTATAGTTGTTGTTGTTGCTTCTTTACACGGGCTCAGACATAAACCCGAGACGAACAAAGTAGTAAAAGTACTATCGATCGCTACTAGTGAAGTACGTTAATTCGCTACTATAGTTATAGAGAGCGCTGGTAGCCGAGGTAGTATAGGAGCTTCCTCATTTTTTCACGTTTCTCTCCGCATGAAGGGTCACGGGTTCGAATCCCACCAAGGCTTCTTTTTTTTTTTTTACCCATTTATATAAGCATTTGACATATATTTACAAATTACTATTTTTAATGCTAAATCCGGTTGCGAGCCTCTTTAAAGCTGGATCAAAATGTTTGCCACTTGTTTTGCAATTACGTCAATTATTAGCCTTAAATCTAATTTTGAAACGATATTGCAGACAACAAGATTGCAGACATGGAAAGTTTGGATTTAATTGTTTTGTTTCGGGAAGTGTGGCAAGTATTGTTGTATGAAGGCAATTATCGTTCGGAGTGCCGGTGTAACGAAGTATTTTGACCCCCATCGAAAAATGACCCCCCGGTCAAAATTCGACGACGTAGAATGACCCCCGGTCATTTTTCGATATCGTACAATGACCCCCCCGGTCATAATTCGACGTCGAAATTTGACCCCCCGGTCATAGTACTATGACTCCCCTCATGAAGTGTTTTGACCCCTCCTGAAATATATCGACCCCCATCGAAAAATGACCCCACCCTTTTTAGCAATTAACAGACACAGTTTAACCCATTGGACCCTTGCGACGAGTATATTAGTCATTTACAAACAGTCTACCTAGCAATAGTACATTTGTCCTTTGTTAACCGTGTAGACCCAGATCAGACTAATCCCAAAGGAGCTCTCTGATATGTTTGCAATATATGTCAGTTTTGAAATATATTGTATAAAACAACTCTAGCTATAGGTCAAAAGTTGACTTGACATAACTAGAAAAAAATTGCATTGTCCACTTAAAGTTTCAGGTGTGAATAAGTTAAAAGATATATAAAATTTAGATGATAAACAAGTCAAAATGCAGACTTATGATAAGCGCGCCATGGAAACGTACAGTATACTAAATGCTGTTCCCGATGGGTTACGTTAACCTTGTGCCTATATGTTGGATACTGATGGTAGGGAAACAAGGTGGCTGTGGTTCTGTGGTATAATTCGTGGACAGCTTATTGTCACGTTTGCGATTAACTGCAATTTCCGCCACTGTACCATGTTTTGTTAACTACATATTCGTTAAATGTATATAAAAATGTACAAGACATTTATGTTTAAATTGGTGGTGACTTATAGGCCCACTGGGCCGGGTGCAAATTGTTTGTATTTAAACAATATTTTGTTAAAAATATTTTGTTCTATGCACATGTCACAATAATAAAATATTTACTTACTTACTTACTTACTATAAATAAGTTAAGGTAGTAATTCAGTCATGGAGTATGCAGGCCGGTGGGGCGGGAACATGCATGGTGTGAATTACATTACATTACAAGTGTCACCAATTACATTGCTAAAGAGTGTATTATATTACAATTATTATTACGTTTACATTTGTAATGTATTAAATTACAAGTACGTTGGCAAAGTAATGCATTATATCACACATTACATTTTGATAACAGTCAAAAACATTACTGAAAATAACTAATAAGCATATCATATATAACTGATAGGTTATCATTTACAAGTTCTTTGTCAACTAAATAATCAAAGATTCTAAACTTAAGAATACATGGATGCAAGTTTACAGTTTGAATAGTCAAAGCCTTTTTATAGTGCCCACTGGGTAAGGACGTATACTTTTGTAAGCAAGTGAGCCCTTAACCCTTTCCTCCACAGTAGCGCCTCAGGCCGCCTGCACCTACATCTGCAAATAAGATTAAGATACACTAATAAAATCCAATAATAGTTTTAATTACAGGCGTCAGCTAACAACAAAATGAGTGTAAAGCAGAAAGCATACATGAGCTTTCTGCATAAAACTCATATTGCTGTATGCATTGTCCTGCCTTAATCACAGTAAGACGTAGCTAATTTGCAAGCTTGCCTATGGAGCAAAGGGTAAATACAGACCAAAAGTTTTGTACAAAGCTCTTTGAAGTGCTATCTACATATTAAACCTGTTATATGAAATGGCATGTCTTTTTTGCCTGTATACTTCTTAATTGAATTACTGCTAATTACCAAGACAAAATGTATAAATGTTACTGTTGCACATAACATCATTAAAGTTTCAAATACATTGTCTGTTAGATGCATTATGTCAGACCTGATTATTTAACCCTTTACTCCTTAGCCTGTTTCTATTCTTGAAGATATGTGACAATTTATTGAACGTAGTTTACAGTCTATCAGTGGTACTCCATATCAATAAACGTTACGTGAACGAGTGCAAATATGTATCCCCCTTTTACAGAACATGTATTTGTAATATTTACATCGGTTCCAATGACATTCGTCATCTAACAATGTGTCGCAACAGAAACATTGCGGCATGTGACTATGCAAATTAATTAGATTATTGACAGTATATTGTACAACATAGAAGCATCCAATGATTTAGGTAATTAGCAAACTGATATGAATTTACCTTCAGGGAGCTGATCGCAACCATGGCGGGATTATTCTACGACATTGAAAAATGACAAGGGGTCTTTGTTTGACATCAAATACGGTTATTACCAAATCGGGGCAGGGGTGGCATTCTATGAAATAGAATGATATCAGGGGGTCGTTCTACGACATCGAATAATGACCGGGGGTCATTCTACGACATCGAATAATGACCGGGGAGTCATTCTACGACATCGAATAATGACCGGGGAGTCATTCTACGACATCGAATAATGACCGGGGGTCATTCTACTATATCGAATAATGACCGGGGGTCATTCTACGACATCGAATAATGACCGGCGAGTCACACTATGATATCAAATAATCGCCGAGGTGTCAAAATACGAGCTAGAATAATGACCGGAGTCTTTCTACGACACTGAATGGTGTGATGTGCAATGAGGCAACATAACACAGCTTCCGATTTTGATCGCTTTTTGTTTGCTTGTTTGTTTGTTTGTTTAGTAAATGCAATTAACTTTACACTTAACATGGTAAACTATAAACGCACAACATAGCAAATGTTGACAAAAGACAAAAAAGCCCACTCAAAACAACCGACCTGCATTCTTCTTATTTCTTGACAAAAGGGATAAGTTCCGACAAATCAAAACATCCTCTATGAAAATATGTTAAGACATTACCTAATAAATACGAATTTTACGCCTTTGATCTTTTTATTCCTCTACTGGAGATAAAATATCAAATTTATACAGTCATGGATATATACCATAAGAAAATATTTTCTATATCCTAGCAAAGTGTACCTTAAAGCAGGCTGAAGTAAAGCAGAATGCGCAATCTGCTTTACTTTTAACCTGCTCTAAGTGGTCATCTGTCTTTAAAGCTAGAAAAAGGCTGAAGGGTAGTTGGTTAAACCAAAGAAACCGCGACAAGATAGGAAGATTTCTTGGAATGAATGTCAATACGAGCGTATTGTAAATTCTGATCATACGCTTTCTCGGAGACGTGGTGTATGTGTGATTGGGGTTTACTCAGCCTGCTACGTCGAAATAAAATCAATAATCGAACAAGAGTAATTGGTAGATCGTAAATGTATACTTGTAAAAGGGTAAACGGTTCTGGTTCGATACCCATAAGGTTGTCCATTGATGGGCAAACACACTTACAATTCAATCAATATAATTTATTCCCTCAAAACTTAGTTAGGTTTAAAACAACTTTAACATATGCAAAACTGACTTTAAATAAAATATCAAGGATTTTTTAAGGGGGGTCATATTTCGACAGGGGGTCATAATTCGACGATTGGGGGGGGGGGGGGGTCATAATTCGACGATGGGAGGTCATTCTACGACGTCGAATTTTGACCGGGGGGTCACTTTTCGATGGGGGTCAAAAGACTTCGTAGGTGCAGGGAGGGAGTAATGTAGACATAGAGTGAATTTGGCAATGAATTGGGGTAAACAGACATTGAGTAACGCTGTATCTTATAAAGCTCAAAGCTACATTGTATAATAAATCCAGGTTACAATCAGTTATCATTTAAACCATTTCCAATAGCATTATTCTAATATTGGATATAGGTGGCTACTTAGGCAGGGGGAAAGTACAGCAGAATGCACGTTTCATCTTGTCTAGCTAGTATATACATGTATATGCTAGCATATCGCAAGAATTTCTTACGACTCGTACATTCTCATGACCGAATAAAGTGGAACTATTTTAGTCAGTGGAGTAATAATTCAAATGCATAACAATGCGTGCTTTTGGGATAATTAGTGAAATAATATACTCAGTTTTTATTAAGATCAGACAGCGTTATATGTGATTTCTTACAAATACTTAAGATAATCTTCCTGTGAGCGGACGATACATCATGACACTGTATGTTTTCGACGGGACATGACTTCGTTATGGCAGTGAAATGATTATTTCTGACCTGTGACAGTGTGACTACACACATGTACTTACGACATAAAGTGCATGTCAACTCTTTTATTAGCACTACTTCATGGAGAATCTGTTGTTCTTTCCCAATAAACGCGTTTACGCTAAAACTATTATTTGCAGTGCAAACAGTTTGGAGCCAGATCAGACCACGGGTAACCCGGCGTCTGATCAGGCTCCAAACTGTTTGCCACCAAGATAAACAAGAATTATCAGAATTGTCCAAAAGTTGTTCTTTTCTACGTGTTAGTGATTTGCGTTTGCGTACGTTTGCGTTTAAACGGGAAAGAATAACATATTCTCCACCATGTATCAGTATTCTGTATCCTGCGAATTATCGTTGGATTATATATTTCGGCGTCTTATATGCATCCAAATTGCTTGGAACATAGTCAAAAAAGTAAGTGCATTCGTAGTCGAACCATGACAACGTCCCACATTACAAAGTAAAACGAATGTTACTGCTACATGTAATACTAATGATGTTTATAATTATATAATCATCACAACGTTAATCATAACCAGATTTTGTTCCATTTAATGTATGTTGCGAAATGATATGTTGTACATACGTGTACAGTGTTGGAGAATTCTTTATTAGTTCCTGTTAAGCGCAAACAAAATGTAAACATTGCACTTAAATGTAGAAAATTGATTTCTAACATTTTTTGTATTTGAGTGACAAACAGTTTGGAGCCAGATCAGACGCCGGGTTACCCGGCGTCTGATCTGGCTCCTAAATGTTTGCAATTGAAATAAAAGTTTAAACGTTAATGCGTTTATTGGGAAAGGGTAACGTCTCATCCACTGTACACATGTTGACCTGTGTCTACATTAGTTTTCCGAGTGACGTATTGGCGTGTAATCGTTTCTAAATCACTGGAAATGATCGCGCTTACCGCAGGTCAGGAATACTGATTTAATCAGTATGATAACGTAGGCGCTTGAATACATTCTCCAAAGAACTATTGTACGAGACAATTGGTCATGCTTTCCGTGGAAATGTCAATGCTGAACATGTTCACTACTCATGCATAAACATTAAACAATGTCATCTGCATTTCCCAATATAACTCATCGTTATTTTTATTTAACAAAATATTTGAAAGTGTTAATAAAGAGAAGGGCGGTTGGCAGACGGTTTTTTAATTGCATGTTTATTGTCTTTTCAAGCCCATACAGTGCTCTCTCTCTACAATAAACCCCAATAGAAGACACAGGTTTTGAGCGTTGTTCTTAGGGAGTTGTTATAGGGTGGAACATTTGCTTACTAAACAGCTTAAATCCAGATATAATAGCGTCTGATCTGGATTCAAGCTTTTTGTTACTCGTCAACAGTTTTTTTTCTGTCAAAATGTCCAATATGTTTATTTGAGAAAAACCGCAGACGACAATGCAGAAGTGAAAATGTTAATTATAATTGTATTAGTTGGGACACAGTGGTAGGCGCTGTTATAAGGAAGGAAACGTTGTTCGGATGGTCGTTGAAGCGAAGGAGTCCTATACAGTGGAGAATCTGTTATTCTTTCCCGTTTAAACGCAAACGTACGCAAACGCAAAGTACTAAAACGTAGAAAAGTACAACTTTTGGACAATTCTGATAATTCAAATTTATCTTGGTGGCAAACAGTTTGGAGCCTGATCAGACGCCGGGTTACCCGGCGTCTGGTCTGGCTCCAAACTGTTTGCACTGCAAATAATAGTTTTAGCGTAAACGCGTTTATTGGGAAAGAATAACAGATTCTCCACTGTACCAGCGTTATTTTTGTTAAAAGGCGAATATGTATACAGATATTAATGTTTGATAAATGCCAGTGGAAGAGTTTACATCATTTTGAAACTCTTCTTACGCCGACAAATTCTCCAATCCTCGATACTGTTGGAGTTGGCATTGGTAAATCTATCTCTCTGTTTCTGATTTTAAAGGCTTGGTCCTTCATTTAGTTCTAGAAAATGTGACAAATGTGTTTACAACATGATGTTTTAGTATTCTAAGGGGACAAACGTAATGAGTGTTATGCCAGTGGAAGAGTTTACATAATTTAACACAGACTTTTTCCCAGATCTTTGATACTGTTGGAGTTGACATTGACAAATCTGTCTCTCTGTTTGTGATTTTAAAGGCTTGGTCCTTGATTTATATCTAGAGAATGTGACAGATGCGTTTATAATATGATGTTTTAAGATTCTAAAGGGACAAACATTGTTCTAAAAGGCTTGTAAAGTGTAATTGTACACTAATTATTTGAACCCTAGTCACACATGTACTCGTTATTTGCGAATAGTTTATACATACAAAATTACAAGTATTATTTGCAAACTTTGAAGATCTAGACCAGAGGGTTCCTTTAGGAGCCCTCTGTTCAGTGCCAGCACGGTTTATGATATGTATAACATTGCAAAACAAACAACCCTACATTAGTCATAAACAGAGTAGACTAAACTGTAAACAGGAATTGTCCATTTGATGTTTCTGAGAGGAAATTTTAACTCATAAGCTGGTTAACGCGACAATGAAACCATTTATCGACGGTTTACGACACAAGGACACGTCACTTGGCGCCTCATTAGGATCGAAACTGTTTGCAAAAGCAGGGCTGCTATTTCTCGAGACTTTTCCGAAACCTTCTGATGTTTATCCTTGTAGAAAGTAGTTAAAAGCAAGCCTTATGGTGCAGTCTGCTTTACTTTCAATCTGCTTTAAGTAATAGCGCTGGAAAAATAGAAAATTTGGAAAGTGTAGGACTTTTTAAGATCTACTTATGGCAGCCCTGCAAAATCAATCACAATACTGACCAACCTAATATCACACAGAGCAAGATAATATCAGATAAATAGCGAATTATGTACAGTGGATACAACGTTATCCTGTCCCATTTAAACGCAAACGTACGCAAACGCATCGCAATAAAACGTAGAAAAGGACAAGTTATTGACAATCCTGACAATTTATTTTAATCTGGGTGGCAAACAGTTTGGAGCCTGATCAGACGCCGGGTAACCCGGCGTCTGATCTGGCTCCAACCTGTTTGCACTGCAAATAATAGTTTTAGCGTAAACGCGTTTATTGGGAAAGAATATAACGTTTTCTCTACTGTAATTGCCCGGGAAGCGCCATACCCGTTCCTGTCATGAAGAGTGAATGATAGTACATGTATAATCATGTTTGGTTTATCTGATTATGTCTATAGTTATATTTGTATGCATTTCAAGATCACAATTGTCAGACCTCTAACACCGTAGAATGTAAGTATGATTGGATAATATCTATTTCGCGGATACTTTCTACATCTCTAGATTATTCAATCCTTTTACTATCTTATCCTTAGTACAATTATAGTTAATTGCAAACAGTTTAGATCCTGATCAGACACTGCATAACGCGGCATCAGATAAGGATCTAAACTGTTTGACACTCATTTCAATATTTAAGTAAAAATAAATAAATTTCAAATTGAAATAATAAAACAGACAACAGTTGTTTAAAAGTGATGACGTCATGACATATATTGTGTTAAGGCAAACATGCTACCAGTGCCAATTCAATCAATGACGATGGATTTAGTCGTGTGGAGAATCTGTTATTCTTTCCCGTTTAAACGCAAACGTACGCAAACGCAAAGCACTAAAACGTAGAAAAGAACAACTTTTGGACAATTCTGATAGTTCTTGTTTATCTTGGTGGCAAACAGTTTGGAGCCTGATCAGACGCCGGGTTACCCGGCGTCTGATCTGGCTCCAAACTGTTTGCAATGCAAATAATAGTTTTAGCGTAAACGCGTTTATTGGGAAAGAATAACAGATTCTCCACTGTAATTACGTTATTTCTTCTCAGAAAACGTTCTTGTGCTCATGACTTAATGTCCATTGCAAACAGAATGTTGCCATATCATACTCCGAGTTACCTGACGTCTGATAAGGCTACAAAATATTTCCAACACATATTACAACTACAGCGCTCCCTCTCTACAACGACATCCAGTGGGAGACGAAGAGTTGTTGTTCGGAGGAAGTCGTTATAGAGAGGGAAAATCAAGAATTGTCTTACATTTGCAAATAGCTTGAATCCAGATCAGACGCCGCGTGACGCGGCTTCTGATCTTGATTCAAGCTGTTTGTCACTTATAATTATATTTATTCTTTTAAAATGTCCATTTATTTGTAATTTATAGAAAACAAGAGACGACAATTTTAAGCAGACGACATTGCAACAGTAAAATCGTTCATAACTGTTCTGTTTAGGGAATAGTGACAAGGGTCGTTGTAAGGATGGATCCGTTGTTAGGAGGGCCGGTGTAGAGAGGAAGCGCTGTAGTTGTAAAAGTATATATTTTAAAAGAAGCAATTTTCTACGTTTTAGTTAATTTTATATTTGTTTCAACGGGCAATAATAATGAATTGTCCATCGTATGTGTTGAGACAGGACGCGGTATCGTAATTATTGTCAAAATACAGACAGCTCAATTGGAATAACCTTGGCTACTGATATATAGCATAAAGGCGTGTGTTTGTCATTTGTCAACTGTTGATATGCACATGATAATTATAATTTATGTGTATACATGTATATGGTAAGCAAAGAAGCCCTTCGTCACAAGAAAAGTATTCCTAAGAGATTTGGCAAACAATTCAGGCACTCGATTATAACTTTAAGGAGATAAAAACAGAACACCCTTATTAACTAGTTGAAAATCATTCTGGATGAAAGTTATTTCGGAACGATAAGCGCACAATTTCAACAAAAATCGATTTTACAGGAGAACGAAAAGTTTAAGGTTGCATGTGTCAGACGATAATGCGACCTTTTTCATTTAGGTATTGCATTTTGCATGACCAAACTTTGATTAACGAGGTATGATATAGAGAACAGGGTACACAGACTAAACCAATATAATTATATAGAAACACAAAAGCTGGCTAAGTGTTTAAAACCTTTTAGCGACAGTGGCTAAACACCGTTTTGGCTATAAACTTTCACATATAAAGAAGACTCTTGAGATGCACTTTCAGTATTAATCGCTTTAACAGAATATTTACTGCTATATTGTTGAATTTTAATCCCATATGTGTTCAAATTTGTCACACGTGTTGTGGTTTATTCGGTTTTAATTTGATAAGTTTTTTTCTCTCTAAAAATGAAAATGGGGTTATAGTAGAGGGCATTTAAACATTTTGGGGGAAAATGCACAGAAATGATATTTGTGTTCCAATATGTACTGAATAACAGAAAAAAATCTAGGAAAATGAAACGATGCGAAATCCAATTTTTTGGGGTAAAATGCTTGAATTGATAAACGAAAGTAATAATTTTTGGAATTTCAATACTGTGACCCTGGGTAATAACATAAAGGCTCCAAATCTACACATTAGACCGACAGTTATATCCACTGTGGAATAGTACTAATTAGGATAAATAAAACTTTCAAGAATAATTATTTTTGGATGAAAATCATGAAAATATTAAACAAAAACACGATTTTTGGAGATTTTAGTAGAAAGTCACTGGTGTCAAACATCCAAATAAAGGAAAAGATGCACAGAAATAGTTTTGGTGTTTTCATATGGTAGAGCATGTACCAAATAACAGAAGAAAAATCTAGGAAAATCACACTGTGCGAAATATGGTTTTTGAGGCAAATTTGTTGAAATAATAAATGAAAACGCAATTTTAGGGATTGCAGAACTGTGTCGTTGGTTACATGTATCAATATAAAAGCTCCAAATTTACAGGCTAGATACTTATACATTTCTATTGTGAAATAGTACTATTAAGGATAACTAAAACATTTAAAAAAAAAATTGGTTAAAATTGATGAAAAAATAAATGAAAACGCGAACTTTTGGGATTTCCCTACTGTGTACGTGGACACCAAAAATGCAGGTTAGACAAAACATCATTTCAAATGTGTAATGGTACTAGTAGTAAGGATAAATACAACTTTCAAAAAACTGATTTTTTGGGGTGAAATGCCTATATAGTGGGAAAACCGTTATTCTTTCCCAATAAACGCGTTTACGCTAAAACTATTATTTATATTGCAAAATGTTTGGAGCCAGATCAGACGCCGGGTAACCAGGCATCTGACCAGTCTCCAAACTGTTTGCCCTCCAGGTTAAAATCAACATTAAGAATTGTCGAAAAGTAATTTTCTTATGTTTTTGCAAATGCGTTTGCGTTTCGTTTGTGCTTAAGCGGGAAAGAATAACATTTTATCCACTATATGTATAGCGAACACAACGAATCCACTTTGTAGTATATTGGGAATTTAACTCATAACTTTTCGATCACGACTTAAATCATATTTGGAAATTTTTTGTTTGTAAATGAGATGGCTAGTACATGTAACACGGCATCTGGTGAAGATCAAAGGAGTTTGACACACGGCAATAAGTTTCGTCAAGTAACGATACATCCAATTAGGCCAAAAAGTGCAGACAATAAGTGTAACCTTCAAATAAAAGATATTAAGGGTGTATCAATGTCATGAATTTGGGAATTTTTCAAAGTATATGAAAACACTCTATGATGGTTTTGTATTGAAGAGCTATTTAAGATGAATGAAAAAATAGAAAAAGTGTACATTTGGTGACCAACTTTTGGCTCGACGGCCATTAAAATTTACCCCACCCACTCTATCTTATTTTGTCCTTTTCAAACAGCCCGCTTCCATAAAATCCATTTCAAATGAAAACAAATATGGTAATTTGGTGTTGTGTTATTTATTTCCAGTTTATGGTAGTATTTCTTCATACAAAAACTAATTTAAGATAAAACAGGCACCAAATGTGAAATTTATAAAGCTATAAATATCATCGATATGGTACTTTATTGTAATTTATTCAAAGGGAGATAACTCTTTTTACTTTAGTAACTCAAAATTTTCAACACTGACCTTTCAATTTATTTTCATATTTTGAACTGCCTTAGCATGGGCTTTCATCTAGTAGAATATAAGAAAAAGTTTAATACTAGAACTATTTCATTTTCAAACTTTTTTTACTTTTTTTCATAAAATAAAAAATCTAATAAAATCATGCCCTATATAAAGCATATTTTTCATATTCAAGGATCCATATTGTTCAAACCTGGTGCCTGTTTGTCTAAATTTGGTTTCTATATGTGAAAATACCACCATAGACATGAAATAAATAAAGAAAACCCAAATTAACAAGTTTGTTTTTGTTTTGAAATAAATTTTACTGAAGCTTGTACTCTGAATGGGTAAAATTTGAAAATAAAGTCCAAATTTGACATACCTTTTTCAAATCACTGTAGCTAAAAAAAAAGGACACCACCATATATATTTTGTTTCATTTTTTCATTCATCATAAACAGCTCTTCCAAAAAAACAATGATAGAAATAAAAGTTTTATACTTTGAAAAAATGGCTTATGGGTTTGATACACCCTTAAGTGTGTTAAGGGATATACATACTTTGATATGTATTTATATAGTCTGACCAGATCATAATGTGCAGTCATTTCCTTGAACTATTATACAGCAAAAGCACTGGGGAATATTTTATTAGGTTTCAAGCATTTATACACTTTCTAGTATAGAATATAGGGACATAAACACAAGATGTAAAACACAGTTACAATAGTGTTACTATTAAGGTCGAATAAGCGTTAGAAATTTATGCTATGTGCACTTTTAAGTAGTGGCAACTGATGATCAATAACTTCAACATAATAAGAGCAATATGCATCACGGTGAATAAACGTACACCGGATATAGACACAAACGGGATTAGAAATTGAAAGTGAAAGTAGCGTTTTGAGTACTTTTATGACGTTTTTCTCTAATATCTTCTTACAAATAAAGTAAACTTGAATGTCTATATCCGCTGTACGTTTATTCACCGTGTGCATGTGTGATACAATCCTTTGTCGACACGATTCTGTTATTCTTTCCCGTTTAAACGCAAACGTTCGCAAACGTAAAACACTAAAACGTTGAAAAGTACAACTTTTGAACAATTCTGATAATTCATGTTTATCTTGGTGGCAAACAGTTTAGTGCCTGATCAGACGCCGGGTTACCCGGCGTCTGATCTGGCTCCAAACTGTTTGCAATGGAAATAATAGTTTTAGAGTAACGTTTATTGGGAAAGAATAACACATTCTCCAATGTATAACGGACGATAAGATCATAAAAGTCGATAAGTCACAACATGAATCTAAATAATCCCTTACGCGGCGTCTGATTAGGATCCAAACTTTTTCCAAACGCACGTTTAAGTGTCAATGAGAGTGAAAGGGTTTTACGAGCTACAAACAATTTAAATGTATTTGATCCAAGAAATAAGAAAAATGAAATCTACATCTATCTCTCTACAGGAACACAAAATAGGAGATAAATATAATATGTGTTGTTCAGAGGGAGTTGTAATAGGAAGGGATAATGGCTTACATTTGCAAACAGCTTGAATCCAGATCAGAGGCCGCGTCACGCGGCGTCTGGTCTGGATGCAAGCTGTTCGCACACATCATTAGGTGTTTTTCAGTAAAAGTGTATATTCTGAGACTTTGAGAAGACAGCAGTTGACAACTGTAAGCATGCGATAGTAGAGCAGTGAAAACGTTACGACAAAATCATAGCGGCAAGCATTTATGTAAGGAGGGAATCGTTTTTCAGACGTTTCGTTGAAGGGGGGGTATGTTTTATGTACACTGTTCGTCTTTATAGGTGAATATAGGAGATAAGTGTGAGGTTGGGCGCCCCTAAACCCAGGTTTAACCCCCCAGTTGTTGTTAATAATTAATTAATTTATAGTTAATTATTGATTGCTACTGACCGTACCAAGGCGGGCTCCTATATTCACTTTGCTTTATGTTTGTCTTGCGTGTTGTTTTCTATTTAGTGTGTAGATGAAGGAATGGTATTGCGTGTGTGTGTGTGTGTGTGTGTGTTTGTTGTGGTATGACTGTGTGTGTGTGTTCTGCTTGAGAGGTGGGTGTATTGTTTGTGTTACGTTTCCTGCTTGAGTCTTTCGTATTTATTTGTAAATGGTAGAGATCTTGTATAGACCCGTATCAGCAAATCAGAGTTTAAAATGGGTGGATATGTGATGTGTTTCACGTTTTGCTGACTATAATTTGGACCTGACCAACATTGTTAAATATCAAATTGTTTACTGCACGAACTGTTGTGTCTACATGGGAAATAATAACTTTTATTTCACACCTACATCGATTAAACCAATCGACAACGCCTCTTTCTACCACGTGACGGTACAAGAGAACCCTATATTGTACCGGAATTTAAAAAAGCTATCCCAGAAGGCCATATTTTTCTCATATTGGACTCGGATCCAAAAAATCTATATTTTTTTCATATTGGACTGGACAACTCTTCCGACACTCTGTTAAGAGTTACTTCCCTTGGCATTTCACCTTTGTCTGCTACAGTGTTCCATCTCTGCAACGACACCCATTTGGAGACACATATTGTGTGTTGCTCGGAGCGAGTCTTTATAAGGAGGGAAAAATAAGACTTGGCTTACATTTGCAATATTTATTTAATTTAATGACGTAACGATAAACAATATGCTGTAGACGTTTTGGCGCGTTAACGTTCCAACGTAAAATACAGTAAATAACGTGGTTACGTTGTAATATGTTGTTGTTCTAATGTTTTAACGTCTCTCTCTAAGCTGGCCATATGACGTACGCTCTTCTGAGGGATCTGTTAATTCCCCTCAGCCGGCGGGAAATAAACGGTGGAAGTCCGAAAGTGGCTGTTCTTCGACATCTGATGATGGTGGCCTAAAGTAAATTTCGTCGGAGGGTGAGATCCATCGATGTGGTTCTTGCGTTGTTCTCTGGATCCCATGGTGCGGAGAAAGGAAAACGATGACGACTCTCTGAGATTCTTCCAAACGGCGCTTTTTAAGGCCACACCAGCCGATGTTGGTCAAGGGTTCAGCCACTGACTAAGAGTGTGTTCACCTGAGATCCTCGAGTCGACCCGAGTTCCTCAGGTTACAGGTGAACAAACCGCGTTCGTACTCGAATGACGTCATACGACCTCTGAACCGAACTCTAGGCTAACCCAGTCCCTGCGCAGGGTTAGTCGAGTTTCAAAATGGCGTCCGAGAATGACAACACAAAATCCCAATAGTAAAAAAGCTAAATGCCGTATAATGTACGCATGTATAAGAGTGTTTTAGTGAACAGTCCTGTTACCGTGCTATAAAGTAACAAATAGTTAGCCTATGGTTTCATTGTTCGACATTATAATCATAAAATTGCCATTATTGGTCCGGATTGGCGTGGTTCCCATTTTGTTTTAGGCAGTAAATTGACCCATTACTTACTCGTCTGAAGGGTTTGTCGTTCTGCTGAAAGATGCGTGCGCATTCAGAATTTAGCGCCATTATACGTCATTTGATGAACTCTACTACACTCGCGAGTCTCAGGTGAACACGCCCAGGGTCTGCCACACTTAGTCATGGAATGAACCCCCGTGCCTCTCCCGTGACGTGCACCCCTCGGCTGGAGCGAGAGAGTCCGTAGTAATAAGTTTGTTTTTTTGTTTTTGTTTTTTTTTTCTATATTATGAATATGATTTTTGTTTATCCGAATATACGTTTTAAAAATGCATAAGATAATTTATGCCTTATCGGACTGAAATTCTAAACATTAGTAAGTTTTATAATGATAACAAACAAAAGAAAAAAATATGAAAATGCCTTTGAGGAATAAAATTACTGTAGGTGTTTCTTCACTTTTAAAGGGAGGTAATTCATAAAGTTCGTTTTATCAAAATTTGAAAAAAAAACGACCCCTTTGTTAGATTTCTTACACCTTTAACATGTTTAAAAAGAGTATCTTGATGGGGTAAATGATTAAAATTAGATCTAGAACAGAAAATTATGCAAAATGATACGTGTAGACGATTATAGATTTGAAATAGATCTACTGGTGTGAGTACTAGCATTTTGGAGCTGTTTCTAAGAGAGTTACGTCCACTCAGAGTCATGCGTGTAAATGTTTAAATTTAAAAGTAGTCGCCTCGGTAAGATTGTACTTATAATGTACTGTTAAGTGATCTACACTATTGTTTATTTTTCATTGCAAAATAGAAAAATGGCGAAAGTGGGGGTAATTCATATAGGTTATATAAAGTAGGCCTAAGGATTAAACCTCAAACGAGGTCACGTGATGAGAACTTGAACGGTCTTTGTTGTTTTGCAGTGGACATATTTTAAGTTATTACAGTGTTTAAAAATATATTTTCTGGATATGTTTGTGCCAAATGAGGGACTAAACGTATGATTAATGTGAAACAAGTGTTGCTTACAAATGGGAGCTAAAAAGAAGAACAATAAACGCAAAATCAGCAGTGACAATGGTAGTGAACAGGTCAAGACACCAAGAAATGGCGGCTCCCCGCCAAACGTAAACACAAACAACGAAAGTGTAAGTGACTCTATTCGAAAGGCAAATTCGATCTTATTTGACGAGTCATTGAGTTTGGATACATCTGTGTTTAATTCGAAGGGCTCAAGTTCATCAATGGATTCAGTGGCTGCAACAAATGACATTCCCGTCGGCACCCATGTTGCTGGGGGTGGGGTAAATTCATCGAAAAACGAATCTGCATTAACCATCGCTGATGTTATGAGTTATATTGGACGCTTGGATGTTAAAATTGTTAATATGGATAAGCGGCTTGATACGTTGGATATCCTTAAGCAAAAGGTATGTGACTTTGAAAGTGATTTGAAAAAGCTTTGGACTTTTGTGCAGGACAATGTTTCAAGAATTGATGCAAAATCATTAGAAGCCAGTACACGAGTTGCCAATTTAGAGTTTTCGCTGGGTATGGCGCAGGACAAATTATCTCAATACCAAAAGGAAAATGACTGCATAAGGGACGAACTTCTTTATGTTCAATCGCAATCCATGCGAAATAACCTAATATTTACCAACATAGTAGAAAGTCAACACGAGACACCCGTGCAAGCAGAGGACTATCTACGCCGATTCATGGTTGACCAGCTTAACCTCGCCCAGGACTTAGTCGATCAGGTTAAATTCGAGAGGGTGCACAGGATGTGCAATAAAAGGGACAGTCGATACCCGAGGAACATGGTCGCCAAGTTTACACTTTTCAAAGACAGAGAAACAGTGCGCAGACAGGGAAGAGAACTTTCTGGGAGTAATTACTCCATGTTTGAACAGTTTCCGCGTGAAATCGCTCAGCGAAGGAAGGCTCTACTCTTTCTTTTCTTTCTTTCTTTTCATACTGCAACACCCCCTCACGGAGATTTTGTGCAGCTGCGCGTCTGTGCAAGTTAAAAGTATAAAAGTAAAGTAGGATAGATTTACAGATGAATGATGGAAATAAGTGAGAATAAAGTATGACAGTGTTATAGACAATAAGTGAAGTTAAAAGCAGGTTAAAAACAGCTGCAAGTTTCTAGGGCATTTTGTGGATAATCGTCTGCAGAGCCGGCTTGAAGTGGTTCAAGTCGGATAGCATGGCGATGTCTAGTGGTAGACTATTCCACTGCACGACCGTAAGGGGGAAGAAGGAGTATTTGTATACATTGATGTGAGTGTGGATTTGGCGCAGTGCAAGGGGGTGGCTGTGACGTGTCGTTCTGAAGGGCGTCTGAAAATGGGGTGGTAGTTCAATGGCAACAAGTCCGTAATAGATTTTGTACATCAGGGACAGTCTGGAATCGGCTCGGCGTTGTTCTAGTGATCTCCAGCCAAGGGTTTCAAGCATTTTTGTCACACTGTCATATGGGGAGTATCTCTGTAAGGTCCACCTGGCAGCCCGTCTTTGGACCATCTCAATTTTGGAGATGTTTTCTTGAGTGTAAGGGCTCCAGACAGGAGAGGCATACTCGACTTGTGGTCGGACTAGGGTATTGTAGGCTGTTTCACGTACAGCCTGATTCTTTACCTTGAGAGTTCGTTTTACGAAGCCGAGAGATTTGTTGGCGGCCGATGTTATATTCTGGACATGCCGGTTCCAGCTGAGGTTGGTGGTTAGGGTAACACCCAGGTATTTCGCATGGTCTGTTGTCTCCAGTGTCTGATCATGAAGGGTGTAAACTGTGGGCACTGGTTGTTTAGCCCTAGTAATGTGGAGAACCTGGCACTTACTAGGGTTGAAGGACATGTCCCACAGTTTCTCCCATGACTGTAGCTTGTCTAGGTCAGACTGGAGGGTAAGGCCATACCGAGTGCTACCTATAGTCAGATATAAGGCAGTATCATCTGCAAACAGACGGACTTGTGATTGGATATGGTCCGGTAGGTCGTTTATGTAAAGTAGAAACAGTACTGGACCTAGCACGGACCCCTGGGGGACTCCGGAGGTAACAGGTACTTCGGCTGAGGAGTCACCATCTACCACCACTGTTTGGGACCTACCTAGCAGGAATGATTGTATCCATTCATGCGCCTTTCCCGGGATTCCATGGATTTGAAGTTTGAGAAGCAACTTTGAGTGGTTGACGACGTCAAACGCCTTGCTAAAGTCCAATAGGACTAGGTCAGTTTGTTTTCCTTGTGAGAGGTTCCTGGCTAGATCCTCAACGAGCTCAACAAGTTGAGTCTCACATGAGCGCCTCTCACGGAAACCATGCTGGAGGTCATTTAGGATGTTATGCCTGTTGAAGTGCTTAGTGATGTTTGAGGCCAGTATGTGTTCCATCTGTTTGCAGAGGATGCAAGTCAAGGAGATAGGGCGATAGTTGTCTGGGTCACCACGGTCCCCTTTCTTAAAGATGGGCGTTACCATGGCCTTGGACCAATCCTCTGGAATGGACCCAGTGTCAAGCGATTTTTGGAAGAGGACCTGGATAAGTGGAGCTATTTCTGAGCTTAACTCTTTCAATACGGTGGGCTTGATATTATCTGGGCCAGCAGCTTTTGCTGGGTTCAGGCTGAGGAGAAGTTTTTCGACACCTGGCAGAGAGATAGTTATGTCTGGCATAGGAGGGTAATGGGACCTTACCTGGTTTGGACTTGTGTCTGCAGACTGCTCTGGGTATAAATCTGTTATGTTTACTGGCTTGATTTCAGTAAATACTGACTGGAACTGTTGATTTAGAAGGTTGGCTTTATCTCTGCTGTTTGTGTGGACAATGTTGTCTTTATGGAGTGAGGAAATACCTTGGGAGTCTTGCCTGGAGTTATTTAGGAGTCTGAAAAGGTTTTTCTTAGAGAAGCTTTTGTCAGAGTTGTGTGATTCTGCAGTGGAGTTTATTCCCAGTATGCTTTCTAAATAGGAGAGATGGGCTGATTTAAGTTTTCTTTTTACTAGATTTCGTGCCTTTAAGAATTTACTGTGATGGGAAGGGTTTTTCGTTTTCTTGTATTTATGAAAAAGCTTGTTTCTGTGCCTTATGTCTCTTTTAATCGATTGAGTAATCCAGGGTAGATCTTTCTTGGATCCCACTGATTTTATGGGTACAAACCTTTTTATACCTTTTTCCAGGTGACATTTAAGGGTAATCCACATGTCATTGACAGACAAGTCCGTGCATTTTTTAAGAAGTTTTTCTTTGAAGGTATTTGTATAGTTTTTAAAATTTTCCCAGTCAGCCTTCCGGTATAGGGGGATCTTTCTTGGTGTTGTTTTGTTGATATTAGGCTTAATGTCAGCAGTACAAGAGACTATATCATTGTCTGACAACCCTGGAAGGATTTTAGGTTCACTTACTAGGGTGTGATTTGAGGTAAGGAACAAGTCAAGTACTTTGTCCTGTCTAGTAGGGGCAGTTACCATCTGTATCAAGTTGAAATCATTTATAAGTTCAATAAATGATTCATAGAGCTTTTGGTGGTTACAGGCTGGCTGTATGAGTGGGACATTATCTTCCCAAGAAAGTTTGGGGAAATTGAAATCACCCAGGAGCCAAACAGTTCCATTGCACTGGTTAACCTGTTCCAGGGAGTTTCGTAGCTGGTCAATGCTCTGGGCGTCTGATTCTTTGGGACGATAATATGCAGCTATGAAAAGGGATTTAGCTCCTGTGATGTCAAGTTTCACCCAGACTATTTCACAGTCTGTCGTGAATTGGCTCTGTACCGATGCAGAGATGGTGTCTTTAACCAGTATGAATACCCCTCCCCCAATGCCTGATTTCCTATCCTGCCTGAAGACTTTGTATCCCAAATCAGCGGGGAAGTATTCGGAGTCATGTATGTCTGGGGTAAGCCAAGACTCAGTGCCAGTCACAATGTCTGGGTTCTGGCATTCAAGAAGGGCGTGGAACTCAGCTTTCTTATCTTTTATTGATTGGAAGTTTATGTTCAGGATTTTTAGGTTTTGCAGTTTTGTTGCTTTAAGTTTAACCCTTGGAGTTCTGAAAGAATCACTGACAGAGCCAGAAGCAGATTCAGAGTTTAGTGATTCAAGTAAATTGAAGCTATTTTCTGATTGGTAGAGAGAGTAGGCTGAACCTGTACTGTGTGAATAATTTAGACAATCACAGATTGTACACTCCCAAGAGAATGACACGTCAGAAGCCACTAGTTTGTCGTATGCATTTAGACTAATGTTCTGGCACTGTATATGGAACCACTGTTGACAGTTGTCGCACGAGATCGCAGCTTCATTGTCAAGGACTTCGCTTGTGCATGTACCACAAGGGTGTAGTGGTCCTGGGTTACATTCAATATCTGAAGATAGTGTAATTAGCAGGAATGTCAGATAGCTTAGACATGCATCGTATTTGCGTTTGTGACTGACTAACGAAGCTCTTGTTTTGAACAGAAGACCTGTGAAACAAGTGTGCTTGCTAGGCGTGAACTCGTTGGCTTTCGACAACGAACATGAATCGTGAGCAAAAGTGTGAGTGTTACTCCCATTGTAAATTGCTGTTATAAAAGCATACAGTGAAATGGGGAGCAATATACCAAAGTTAAAGGCAGCAAGACGTGAAAACAAGGCAGCATGGATTAGCTATGACACTCTATACATAAATGGTCAGGCAGTGTGTGATACTCGTGGGTAGGGGTGCGAAGAGGCTGGACTCCGTGTTTTATCATGGAATGTTAATGGTTTATCTACAAATAAACTAGAAGACAGTGACTTTGTAAATAAAATGAATAATTATGATGTTATATTTTTGTACGAAACATGGGCTAAATGCAGCTTTGTGTTAGATATAGATGGTTACAAGTGCTATAATTTTTACAGAAAGTTTCAGAACAGACGGGCTAGGAGATGTAGTGGTGGAGTGGCGATTTATGTTAAAAACTCTTTGCAAAAAGGAATAGAAATTCTAAAGTCTCATTTTGATACTATAGTTTGGTTAAAACTTGACAAAAATTATTTTAAAACTGATTCTGATATTTTTCTAGCTGGTGTGTATATGTGGGTTGAAGGGTCGCCCGCTTTTAATTTTATTAATGAAGATTTATTCCTTTTGATGCAACATGATATAGATACTTACGGGGCTCAAGGGAGGGTGTTGCTATGTGGGGATTGGAATGCACGGGTAGGTAACGGTAGTCGAAAAGATTATATTGTGTGTGACAGAGAGGTAGAATTCATTGACTGTGACGAATACACTCCAGATACGCCGATTGATCGTGCGTCTATGGATTCTACATGTAACAGCCATGGGCTTAAACTGCTCGATTTGTGTAAATCATCTTCTGTCCGTATAGCTAACGGTAGACTAAATAATGACTATTTGATTGGATCTTATACTTTTGCTAATCAAATGGGTTCTAGTGTGATTGATTACCTCCTTCTTCATGAAAAAGATTTTACCTGTGTCTATAACTTTAATATTGAACCATTTTGTGAATGGTCAGATCATGCACCTTTATCTTTTAATATTGTCTGTAATAATATGCCGGAAAATAGTAAGCAGTCTTATACTCAAACAAGTATAAAATGGAATGATAATTTAAAAGATGACTTCAGAAGAGGCATGATTGCTCAGTTACCCTTGTTAAATAGACTAACCCATAATTGTGTATTTAATGATCGTAATGAGATGAATTCATGCATAACGGGTTTTACTGATGCTATAATTAGTGTAGCGGAACCATTATTCCATAAAGAGTACGTATGTGACGGCGAAAACGAGCCCCGTAAAAAGGCCGTTTGGTTCGATTCTGCGTGCAAATTAGCTAAATCTAAATACAGTAAAGCTTTGTTTAACTTCAACAGGTGTAAGTCTGGTGAAAATAGACAAGAAATGTGTAGTTTAAAAACAGAGTATAAAACATTTGTTAAGCGGAAAAGGCGTATATTTGAATTAAATAAAAAATTTATTGTGAATGTAGTTATTTGTCTTTCTCGCTTTGTAGGTACATTTATATAATATCATGTGAAGCGCTTTTGAACGCACATCTCCTGTGTGAAAAGAGCGCTATATAAATCGGGTATAATAATAATAATAATAATAATAAAGAGATTGAGAAACTAAGGCATTCTCAGCCAAGAAATTTCTGACGTCATTTTTCGAAAAAGAAATCAACAGTAAGCAGTAACATTAGCACTGAGCAGTTTCACGATTACTTTTCAAATTTAGAAAGCCAGTTACTTTCTCCTGTTAATGAGGATGCAGAAAGCTGTGCTTCTACCCATGATTTTAACTCTGATGACGTAATATTTAATGAATTGGATCAACCAATAACACATAGTGAAGTGATTAATGTAATACATGTACGAAGTTTGAAGAGAAACAAAGCTTTTGGTATAGATAGTTTGATAAATGAATACTTTATTGAATCATGTTACATTTTATCGTCTCACCTTGTGGACATTTTTAACGGTATATTAAACTCGGGATTTTTCCCTGATAAATGGTCGGAAGGAGTTATAACCCCGATACATAAGAAAAATGATGTAAGTGATGTGAATAACTATAGGGGGATAACTTTAGTGAGTTGCTTTTCGAAAATCTTTGCAGGTATTTTGAATAAAAGAATTACTGAATGGGCGGTAAGTAATAATATTGTAAGCGATGCACAGTTTGGTTTTAAAAGAGGCTCTTCGACTACTGACGCAATTTTTGTACTACATGCACTTATACAAAAGGTTTTGATTAACAATGGAAGGCTCGCATGTGCCTTTGTTGACTTTCAAAAGGCTTTTGATAGTGTTTATCGTAATGGTCTTTGGTTAAACATTTACAAACTTGGAATAATGGGTAAAACACTTAGGATAATTAGGGACATGTATACAAAAGTAAAAGCTTGTGTGAAGGGTTGTAGGGGGTATTCGGAGTTCTTCGAATGCGCCATTGGATTAAAACAAGGGGAGATAATTTCTCCGATACTATTTTCTCTATTTTTAGAGGATCTAGAATTATTTTTACAGGATGATATAAACAGTGGCCTAAATTTTGATGACATAACATTTATATTTATGCTTTTTGCAGATGATATGGTTATTATAGGCCATGACCCGCAAGATTTACAGCATAGACTGGATCTATTAAAGGTATACTGTGATAAATGGGGTTTGCAGGTTAATATAGAGAAAACAAAAATTATAGTCTTTAGAAAAAGGGGACGGGTATTTGCAAACGCAAAATGGTCATATGAAGATAAATATTTGGAAGTAGTTGACAATTTTAATTACCTAGGAACAGTTTTGAATTATACTGGCAGTTTTGCACTTAATCAAGAAACATTAGCTGGTAAAGGTCTTAAGGCATTAAATATTCTATTGAATAAGACAAAAGAATTTGATTTTAAACCCAAAACACTGTGCCAACTCTTCGATGCCTTTGTCGGGAGTACATTAAACTATGCCTGTGAAGTCTGGGGATTTACAAAATCTAAAGAGATAGAGAGAATTCATCTTAAATTTTGTAAATTATTATTACATGTGAAAACATCAACATGCAACATGGCAGTGTATGGAGAGCTAGGGCGTTACCCGCTGTATATTAATAGGTATGTTAGGATGATTAAGTATTGGGGTAAGATAGTCAACACTGATAATATATTTATACAATATTTGTATAATGATTTAGTATATGATTGCAGCAGGGGTATTAAAAACTGGGTCAGCAATATCAAGCATCTGTTAGATGAATACGGATTTTCTCATGTATGGAAATATCCGAACGAAATAAATTTTAAAAGTTTTCATATTTTGTTTAAAGAAACTCTTGTTGACGTCTTTAAACAGCAATGGTGTGTATCATTAAGTAATAGTCAGTCATTGTTAATGTATAAAAATTATAAATCCATATTTGAATATGAGGCATATTTAGACAAGCTACCTAAGAAATTGAGAATACCAGTATCGAGATTAAGATTATCTTCACATAACTTAAGAATCGAAACTGGTCGTTATTCTCAAGCTAGAACTGAACGTAATCTAAGGTTCTGCTTGCATTGTGATAAGCACGATTTGGAAGACGAATATCATTTTGTACTTGTGTGTCCGGTCTATGCTGACATACGTCGTACGTTTATCAAGTCATTCTATCGTAATAGACCTAGTGTTTTTAAATTTATTTCACTGATGCAAATTGAAAATTCTAAAGAGCTATTCAAATTGAGTAAGTTTTTATCCGAAGCGTTTAAACGACGATTGTCAATATCAAATACTATTTAAGTTTCTTTATTGTACTTAGATCATCAACTTTGTGTAAAAACCTAAAGAGATTGAAACAAATTTAACTGTTTAGAGTTCAACCTCTTTTTGTTCGATACAACATGAATTGATATACATGTATGCTACTTTAAAGTACAAAATGCAAGTGATGATTGTTTTTAAGTTCTTGACATGTGACTATGTTTATATTATTATGATTGTATTGATGTAATAAGAAACACTATGTGTTTACATTACTGAATAAAGAAATCTTGAATCTTGAATCTTAAATGCTTCAAATCAAAGGTAACTTTCCGAATAGCGGCAGTCGACAAATTTAAGCAGATGGTATTGCAGCCATGAAAAGAGTTAGACATAAAAAGTATTGTCCTGTTTAGGGAACTGCGACAAGAGCCGGTGTAGGGAGGGAACACTGTATTTTGTTTTTGGAAATTGCGAAGTCAAAGGCTAGGCTAGAAGGAATAGGAAAAAATGCATGTGGTTTCTTTTGTCATTTTATAATTTTATGGTGTGAAATAAAGAGGTAATTTAACAGTGTTGAGTGCAATACTGAAATCTATTGGACTCGTACACAGCAGTCATAATCCATATTGGACTCGGCTATCGCCTCGTCCAATATGAATTATGGCTGCTGTGTACTCGTCCAATAGATTTCAGTATTGTACTCAACACTGTTAAATAACCTCTTACTATTCCACTGTAGCCCGGCACTCTTTGACCAGACGTAGAGGTATATACACCAAATTTAGTCAACGAATTAGTCTTAATAACATTGTTGCCAACAGCAAAGTGTTACCCCCTTGTCAGGTTTCGGATTTCTATGTGGCTACCTGCACAAGACTTAAGTGGTTATATTATCCCAAAGAGCTTTGCGGAGATGAATTGAGAGACATTTTCTGCTGAGACATGCAGTTTTAAAATTGTCTCCACCTTTTCCTTTGCAGATTATACCCACTCCTTTTAACTTTTTAATAGACCCAGACAATCGTCTACTAAATGTTGTTTTCTGAATTTCTAAGCCAAATTCCGTCTTACAGTGGAGAAAACGTTATTATTTCCCAATAAACGCGTTTACGCTAAAGCGTTTATTTCTACTGAAAACAGTTTGGCGCCGCCAGATCAAACGCCGGGTAACCCGGCGTCTCATCAGGATCCAAACTGTTTGCCACTCAGATAAAAATGAATTGTAAAAAATATAAAAAATTGACATCTTCTACATTTTAGTGTTTTGCGGTTGCGTTTCGTTTGCATTTGAACGGGAAA
This sequence comes from Gari tellinella, assembly GCA_922989275.2. Classification (NCBI taxonomy): domain Eukaryota; kingdom Metazoa; phylum Mollusca; class Bivalvia; order Cardiida; family Psammobiidae; genus Gari; species Gari tellinella. The sequence goes on along the minus strand of OV277867.1, from coordinate 79,286,084 downwards.
GAATAACGTTTGCTCAACTGTAACGGAATGAATATTGATACAAACCTCAACCAGATTGGGCCCTGATAAGACGCCGCGATCAGGGGTGTCTGATCGGGATCCATCTCGTTTGTACGTTCGACAGTAGTTTAATTTGTCTGTCAAAGAGTTCCGACTCTTTATCTCTTTCATAATCAAATTACTCGGGAGAATTTTACCCCTTCACCGCCATATTGTCGTCTGGTTCAATATTGTTCCGTGCAATATCGTTTCAAAGTTAGATTCAAGGCAGTATAACTGGCATAATTTTAAAACAAGTGGCAAACAGTTTTGATCCTGATCAGACGCCGCGTTACGCGGCGTCTGACCAGGATCAAAACTGTTTGCAAATTCGCTTTATGACGTCATAGAAAGTGAAAGAGTTCACTCCGGTAAAAATCGATTCGTGTTGAAAGCTTGTCATTATCTTTACGAAATAATATTCATGAGATGAGTTTTGAATTTTAAAATACATGTAGTATAAAAGCATTCCCATTTTTATTGAGTGTCTGAAATATTAATAGTAATAGTTCCCTATAGCAGACTCGCTCGACACGAGTGGATATTTCCGTCATCGTATGTTACAGTAAAAGCTTGTACAGTGGAAAATAAGTTACTTTTCCCCGGTTTACAGAGGAGAATACGTTATTCTTTCACGTTTAAACGTAAACGTAACGCAAACGTAAAGCACTAAAACGTAGAAAAGTTCAACTTTAGGCCAGTTCTGATTAATCATGTTTATCTTAGTGGCAAACAGTTACCCGGCGTCTGACAAGCACTTAACATCTGCTGTTGTGAATTATTTAAATCTGAATAAGGGGAGATCCTTTGAAAGCACAGAAAACCAAGCAAATACTGAAAATTGCAGACTCGGTTTAATTGAGTCTGTTCATGAGCAATACTGAAATATGCAACAGTGCTCACGCCCCTAGCTGCAATGTGGAGAAGACGTTACTTGTTCCCCTTCATTATCAAATTTATTGACAGGTTTTTATCCCTTCGTCGCATTATTGTCGTCTATATCAATATCATTGTCTTCAATATCATTTCAAAGTTAGATTTAAGGCAGTTTAACTGAGTAATTTCAAAACAAGTGGCAAACAATTCTGATCCTGATCAGACGCCGCGTTAGGAATATACACATGTAACTTTTTGCAAATGTACATTTTGACAGCACAGAGAGTGAAAGTATTAACAAAAACGAAAAGCAGTACAATAAAATATGGAACAAATCTGAATGTGTGTACTAATCTGAGTGGCAAACAGTAAAACGTCTGATCTGGATCTTAACCATTGTTACAATGGATACATGTATAAGTTTTTCTTATGATAAACGCGTTTAGTGGAAACAAATAAGGTATTCTCCACTGAGGTAATCATCAGTCAAAGTAGTGTGTCATTAATATTACATGTACTGCGGCACCTGAATACATAATAAATGGAAGGAAGAAAGCGTCCTACGTTTTGGCCGGCTTGAGGCTGAATCCTGTTACACGACATGTTCCTGTGGTCCGTCTTACGAAACGTCAAATCACAAAAACGGACGTAAGTCAAATCTTTGCAAAACATACATGACTTGTATAATTTCTATTTTCATCTAATCTTGTCTAGTGACATCTCGTTAGAGGTACATGTATATTGTCAAGACGATTCCAAAGAGTTGTCACAAAACAGGTTCAGAATGAGAAATAATATATGTTGTGACATTTCGAATCCGACTTACGACCGATTTGTCGTACAGTGGAGAATATGTTATTCTTTCCTATCCCGTTTAAAGGCAAACGAAACGCAAACGCAAAACCCTAAAATGTAGAAAAGTACAATTTTTGAACAATTCTGAAAATTCATGTGTATGGTAGTGGCAAACAGTTTTGGAGCCTGATCAGACACCGGGTAACCCGGCGTCTGGTCTGGCTCCAAACTGTTTTCAATGGAAAGAATAGTTTGAGCGTAAACGCGTTTATTGGGAAAGAATAACGTGTTCTCCACTGTACGACGTTCCGTAAGACGGGCACCTGTTTCTTTAGAGTATGGCCACTGAACACAGGTTTGACACTACTTTCCATGAAACTTAACCCATTTGCGCCTAGTGGGTTCTTCCATGCTTATACATGTATATATTGGATTAGTCCATTTGTAAGCTAAGGGGTGTCTGCTTTTAGTTTTGCTTTTTCATTTTGTTTGATAACAAAATTCCTATCAGCAAACAGTGTAGACTCTGATTAGAGACTACATTATGTGGCGTTTGATCATAGTCTATACCATGTTCCTGTGTAATAAATATATGTGATAGTAGTCTCACATGGGTTAAATGGACAATTCCAGTTCCCAGTTTAGCCTTTGTCCATTTATGGCACTTTAGAGGTGTTTTATCAATTGCAACATGACACACGGTGCATATCTTTATTAAATGGGTACTTTTATGAGTCCAGTGATCTGTCCTGTTTGTATAGGCCAAGTGTACTCTTCACATGTCCATTTTGTAAGTGACTCCTTTAATACGCTTGGCTAGTACTTGAACGGTTAAGGCAACGTAAGTGGTCTTGATAATTAATTTATAGTTGGTTATTGATTGCTACTACCGTACCAAGGCGGGCTCCTATATTCACTTTGCTTTATGTTTGTCTTGCGTGTTGTTTTCTATTTAGTGTGTAGATGAAGGAATGGTATTGCGTGTGTGTGTGTTTGTTGTGGTATGACTGTGTGTGTGTGTTCTGCTTGAGAGGTGGGTTTATTGTTTGTGTTACGTTTCCTGCTTGAGTCTTTCGTATTTATTTGAAATACATATCAATTCCACCATATCAAAAAACATATGAGGTTAAGCGAGTTCGGGGTATCGCGTTTCGACTTTATCAATAACAGACAACGTAAAGTGCTTTCAAATAATTTGAATAATATGCAAAATATCTAAAGTTGCCATTCTTGCCCCTGTATCTATATTGTAGACTACTTTAAATCAACCTTTGTGATTACTGTTACATTTTATTTTCGATACAGTTGAGACGCCGAGTGACTCGGCCTTATCTATGGAATCGTCTTTAATATAGGCTTTCAGTGGAAAACACGTTATTCTTTCCAAATGTACGTGTTTATGCCAAAATAATGTGCCCATTGCAAGCGGGTTGGAACCTGATCAGTCGTGAGTCTGCATTGTTTGCTAATAGGAATTTCTAACCAATAAATTGAATATAAAATTATTTCAGGCACCTTTTGGAAGAAAATATAGATTGATCCAAATCATGGAAGAATCCACTTGGCACGAATGGATTAAAATTTCGTCTACAACCTCTCGAATGCAATTGTTTTGTCATTGATGAGGTACAGTTGACATATAGGATCAGTCGTGAGTCTATGTTACGACCAGCTGATCTCAAACGAATTTAGAATTGAAATGGTATTAAGATTTTTGGCAACCTTAATACATGTAACTTTCTATTCTAGAAAAGTTTGAGATCTACTAAGTGGCATAGTTTTGTTCTCATATAACCAACTATTTTAATTTAGTTTTTAAAGCAATAGGCCTTTTTTGTAATCCCAATGACGTAATATCGCCTTTACAAATAGTGACTGTAGACAATGCTATTCGTGATCGTTGTTAGCTATAGAAAACAGGGGTACTTATGTGAGAAAAGATGTTCTTTCCATACAATTCTAGTGTGATGCAATAAAATGTGGAAACCATTGTTTAGAAAAAACAACAAACAAATATGACTATCAGATTTTATCTAAATATCAAATATTTTGGAGCCCAATCAGTGACCAGGGTCCAAGGTTATAAAGCGTTTCAGTTGAGTCTAAAGTCATTCGTAAATATTTGATTGGTCAGATTTGAGTCTAGGCTCAAAATTGACCAATCAAATGATTGAGAACATACTCAAACGCTTTATAACCTTGGACCCAGGCTATCCATACTCTTTGTAAACGATATTACGGCTTTAGCATAAATACTTTTCTGTGATAATAAATTTTACCGCAATGCAAGAAAGACCCGGTACCATCTTGAATCCAAAAATTATTCTGGCAGAAATACTATTTTTGTACAAGGATGTCCAGCGCCCATACAAACTCGTGCAGACTAGTTTAAAGACTATCGCGGCTTTTTCGTCGTTTTTTTTTCTCAAAACATTCAGACTCTTGTTTTGAAGTATGTGTACCCTGTAAGGCCAAAATATGAAATAATAATTGGGGGTCCCCGAACCTGGTTTGTTTTAAAAGGGGCCTTTTGGGATACACCCGTAATTAGTCCAGTATATTATGCTGTTTCATAGAGACTATCACAGGTATAGGGCCACCAAATAGACCGGAAGTGCTTCATGGTGTAGTCGAAAGAAGTCCGGCAAAGAAATAGTGCCAAACTTTTTGCCTCAGAATAGCTTTTTGTCAAGAAATATTTACTATTTTAAGCTTTTTATTTAATACATGGGTGCTAGAGAATAGATACAAAGACTTTCTGTCATAATAGATGGGTTTTTGGAGAAATTATGTGAGCTGAAGTGACATGTCCCTGTTTTAGCCGGTGCCTATTTCAAAATGTAGCAAAACAGGGGTCATGTCACTGAAGCCAAGAGATTGTTCTTATATGCCACATGACCCCCTGTTTTCTCTGCATTTTTCACTTGTGCAAGGGTGTATCTTTGTGGGAAATATAGGGTAGCACCAGTGGTTGGAATAAAAATTGTATTTTTTGGACCTTGGAAATGACGCATTTTATATAAGTTATATAGGAGAGCCGTTTTGGTGTACCATGCCCTAAGATCTTAGGTATAGGGCCACCAAATAGACCGGAAGTGCTTCATGGTGTAGTCGAAAGAAGTCCGGCAAAGAAATAGTGCCAAACTTTTTGCCTCAGAATAGCTTTTTGTCAAGAAATATTTACTATTTTAAGCTTTTTATTTAATACATGGGTGCTAGAGAATAGATACAAAGACTTTCTGTCATAATAGATGGGTTTTTGGAGAAATTATGTGAGCTGAAGTGACATGTCCCTGTTTTAGCCGGTGCCTATTTCAAAATGTAGCAAAACAGGGGTCATGTCACTGAAGCCAAGAGATTGTTCTTATATGCCACATGACCCCCTGTTTTCTCTGCATTTTTCACTTGTGCAAGGGTGTATCTTTGTGGGAAATATAGGGTAGCACCAGTGGTTGGAATAAAAATTGTATTTTTTGGACCTTGGAAATGACGCATTTTATATAAGTTATATAGGAGAGCCGTTTTGGTGTACCATGCCCTAAGATCTTAGGTATAGGGCCACCAAATAGACCGGAAGTGCTTCATGGTGTAGTCGAAAGTAGTCCGGCAAAGAAATAGTGCCAAACTTTTTGCCTCAGAATAGCTTTTTGTCAAGAAATATTTACTATTTTAAGCTTTTTATTTAATACATGGGTGCTAGAGAATAGATACAAAGAATTTCTGTCATAATAGATGGGTTTTTGGAGAAATTATGTGAGCTGAAGTGACATGTCCCTGTTTTAGCCGGTGCCTATTTCAAAATGTAGCAAAACAGGGGTCATGTCACTGAAGCCAAGAGATTGTTCTTATATGCCACATGACCCCCTGTTTTCTCTGCATTTTTCACTTGTGCAAGGGTGTATCTTTGAGGGAAATATAGGGTAGCACCTGTGGTTGGAATAAAAATTGTATTTTTTGGACCTTGGAAATGACGCATTTTATATAAGTTATATAGGAGAGCCGTTTTGGTGTACCATGCCCTCACAAACATTAAGATTAAGGATATCCAGCTCTGTAATTTGCCTGATGTTTTGGGTTATAATCCCATTTTCTAAAATACAAAAAAGAAGGACATATATAAAGGTTGTAAGCACTTATGGCATGGACAGAAAGTATTGTCTTTGAAAAAAAATCAAATAGCTATTTTTCAAAAAATAAATCACTGAAACATTCACATTTCATAAGTAGTGCTGAAGCAATACATGACTAAAATCACACAAAAAATTAAAGGTACCCGAACTAGTTTTTCTTAAAAATACAATGTCTGCATAGAGAGTAAAACATGTAAATCCAATTACACGCTGTTATTAACATATGCTATACGATAACCACTTGAAAAATACCAAAATGGATCCCATTTCATACTGTTCAATTGACAACAGTATCACGAATCAAGCACTATTAGTAAATCACTAATCATGGTCGCCAACTGCAGGTTTGACCGCATAATTTAGCTTATTGAGATAGACAAAAATACATCTTTTTATAATTGTCAAAGGGAGACAATTCATAAAAGATTTTGAAAAAGGTATCCCCCATTTGGCCATAATAAATAAAAAGCGCCGCGATAGTTCTTAAAATAAAAGGGTTTCTTTTCAACAAACATTTCAAATAATTTACAGTTGTCCCTCTCTACAATGACAATTAATGAGAGACAACGAGTGGGTGTTGTTCGAAGGGAATTGTTATAAGGAGGGAAATTGGCTGACCTTTGCAAACAGCTTGAATCAAAATCAGACCTCGCGAAACGCTGCGTCAGATCTGGATTCAAACTATTTATCACTCGTCATTCCGTTTTTTCTGTCGAAAATTTCAAATATGTAAGTAAAACAGCAGACAACAAATTTAGCAGACGATGTATCAGCAGTGACAGCGTTATACTTAATTGTCTTGGGAACAGCGACAATCATTGTTATAAGGAGGGAGTGGTTGTTCGAATGGTCGTTGTTGGGAGGGAGCACTGTACATAATAAGCTCGGACGGGATTTGAACCCATGTTGAGAAGGTCAAACAAAAAATAGAGTAGAGAATACGTTACTCCTTTCCCATTTACCGCAAACGAAACGCAAACGCAAAGCACAAAAACGTAGATAAGTACACCTTTTGGACAATTCTGATAATTAATGTTTAACTTGGTGGCAAACAGTTTGAAGCCTGTTCGGACGCCGGATTATCCGGCGTCTGATCTGGCTCCAACCTGTTTGCAATAGAAACGCGTTTATTGGGAAATAATAACCTTTCTCCACTGTAATATAAGCCTACGCTCTCTAACCCACACTACCATAATTCCAGTCTGATCTGACGGTTTCTTTATCATTGGCATTATTTTTACTATTATCATTATCACTATTATCATTATTAGTGAGTAGTATTTGTAGTAGAAGTAGAAGTAGTAGAAGTAGTAGTAGTAGTAGTAGTAGCAGTAGTAGTAGTAGTGGTAGTAGTAGTAGTAGTAGTAGTAGCAGTAGTAGTAGTAGTAGTAGCAGTAGTAGTAGTAGTGGTAGTAGTAGTAGTAGTAGCAGTAGTGTTGTTGTTGTTGTTTTTGTTGTTGCTCTTACTGTTAGCATCATGATAAATACAATTTTCATCTCCGTTTTATGCATATTTTCGATTCTGATCAGAAACAAACTTGAAATATTCTGATCGTAAATCGAATTTTATCCTTCTTTAAAAAGTGCATAAATCAGGAAAGTAGGTTGGGTCCCAGACGGAAGTTTTAAACAGGCGGTACTTTAGAACATTATTGGTTAACAATTGAGCCCCAAGGTTCTCACTCCAGACACACTAATCACTAAAAACTGTAGTGTTACATGTACAGTGGAGAATCTGTTATTCTTTCCCGTTTAAACGCAAACGTACGCAAACGCAAAGCACTAAAACGTAGAAAAGAACAACTTTTGGACAATTCTGATAGTTCATGTTTATCTTGGTGGCAAACAGTTTGGAGCCTGATCAGACGCCGGGTTACCCGGCGTCTGATCTGGCTCCAAACTGTTTGCACTGGACATAATAGTTTTAGCGTAAACGCGTTTTTTGGGAAAGAATAACACATTCTCCACTGTACACACTTATCACTTAAAAATGTAGTGTTACAGTGAAGAAGACGTTATTATTTCCAAAAAAACTATTATTACGCTAAAACTATTATTTATATTGCAAACAGTTTGGAGCCAGAACAGACGCCGGGTAACCCGGCGTCTGATCAGGCTCCAAACTGTTTGCCACCAAGATAAACATGAATTATTAAAATTGTCAAAATGTGCTTTTTTACGTTTTAGTGATTTTCGTTTCGTTTGCGTTTAATCGGGAAATAATAATGTACCTACCATTGTTCACATTTATCACTAAAAACTGGAGTGGTACAGTCCTTTTTAAATGAAACTAAACGCAAATGCAAAGCAAAAAATGTAGAAAATGGATCGGGATTAAAAAATGTTGCCGATTTGTTTCTACTGTGAGTGACAAACAATTTGAAGCCTGATCAGACGCAAAAATACCCGGCGTCTGGTCTTACTCCAAACTGTTTGCAGTTGAGATGATAGTTTTAGCATAAACGCGTTTTTTTGAAAAGCGAACCATCATTTCTTCTGTTTAAGTTTGTTTTTATATTAGCCAAAGTAACAGAACAAAGCCAGTCGCTCTTATACTCATTTTCAGCTCGATATAGGCTAATGGAGAAGGCGTGATAAGGGTGATAGTTCGGTCAACAACTTATTGAGAGAGTTATGAACCTGACAATGAACGTCTGAAATATACGTCTGAAATAAATATACTGACCTTCAACTCCCATAACGTTCTTGGGAAAAAACATGACTTTATGTACAGTGGAGAATCTGTTATTCTTTCCCAGTAAACGCGTTTACGCTAAAACTATTATTTGCAGTGCAAACAGTTTGGAGCCAGATCAGACGCCGGGTAACCCGGCGTCTGATCAGGCTCCAAACTGTTTGCCACCAAGATAAACAAAAATTATCAGAATTGTCCAAAAGTTGTTATTTTCTACGTTTTAGTGCTTTGCGTTTGCGTACGTTTGCGTTTAAACGGGAAAGAATAACAGATTCTCCACTGTACAGTGAAGAGGACGTTATTCTCTTACGTTAAAAGGCAAACGAAAGGCAATGACATTGCAAAAGAATGTAAAAAATGATTTTTGACAATTTTGCCTATCCGTTTTAATCTGAGTTGCAAGCAGTTTGGAGTATTGTCAGATGCCACGTCAGACGGTGTTTGTTCTGGCTCAAAACTGTTTGAAATAGACATAAGGATTTCAGTATGTACTCATTTATCGAAATGAATAACACTTTATCCACTGTACTTATTGATTGCACCGTGCTTAACATATGCGTTAAGCATATACATGTATACGAAGGTAGTTCAAAAAGTTTTGATAGTGGTTCAATAACTCCATTATAACAACTGAAAATGCATGTGTGATATTTCATTTTAAAGAACAATTCTTTGCCGACACGGTGGTATAATGCACGATATGGTCGCAGTACTCAAACAGCCCCAACATGAACCTCAATGACCCCTCCTCGAGGACACTGGACCTGTTTTGTGTTATTGTTCGAGCTAATTTTCTGAATACAATTTGATACTATAATTATTCTTTTTGATTATTTTGGATAACTTATGAAATTTCTGTCAATAAAATCAGATAATTATGCAAACACGACACAGTTTTAAATTATATCATTTAATAAAGTATGAAAATAAAGCTAATACTAAACACGTACTGAAGATATAATAAAACAATTGATCTACTGTTATGTATAAAAGCAGTTAGCGAAATCTTAAAGTCATGTTTTATTTTAAAGTGTACTTTAAGTCATTGAAGTAGATTTTCATGTTTTGAAATCAAAATGTAGATATACTGATCTGGATTTTTCTCCTAACGTTAGAAAAATCGTGTCCACTTTCGTTTCGTCATTAGCAAATTCAGAAATGTTATTTTTGAAACAAAATTAGATTTTAGACAGCAAACTCTTTCAATTGGAATTAATTGCATTTACATTAAAATTTAGACATTAACTGATATATTTGATTTTTCTTTTCAATTGTACCTTTTAAGAAGTTCTTACGTCAAAAAATAATAAAAAGTGCTACATGTATGTTCCAGTGTCCTTGAGTAGGGGTCATTTAGGTTCATGTTGGGACTTATCGAGTGATGTGATCTTACCGTGCATAATACCATCGTGTATGTAAAATTTTTTATTTAAAAGCATATGTTACAAATGCATTTTGCTCTTATTATATTGAATTTATTGATCAAGATTCATAAACTTTAACAACCCTCTTATGTACGTGTCATCACTCTCACTATACAGTCTCAACTATTATATGTTTCTATTATACCTTAAACAATGTGCTTAGCCATGTTTCCAAAGTAACATAAACTATTATTAACAAGAAGCACACTCAAAATATCTAGCAAATTTGTTTTGTTTGAGAAGACAATTTTGAATACCCATACTCTCAGACTCTCTTAATAAATACTGTTTACTCTACATGTAGCTTGTCTTTTACAAACAATATACCTGTGAAGATTACACTAATTCTTGTCCTATGCCCACAGTTTAGGCTCTGATCAGAACTACTGCAGGGGTCGTCTTATCATCGTCTATACTGTTTGTTATGTTCAAATATACAGTAAAGTAAAGGCTCCCATAAATAACCTACAAGGGATACAATTTAATTTGAAATTGGAATTGTGCAATTGAGGCTACTGAAGCCTGATTGGCTAAATGGCCATGGGACTTGTTATATGTATGTAATGGAAGTTCCGATTCAATTTAGGTTGATACATTTCTTTACCATTGAATTGCCTAAATGAGTTTCGTTTGTGATGTCTCTTACTATCGATTAGGGTGCCATCACTTCCAATAACTATCAAGACAGTTCTGCTAATTTGATTGCCAATTGAATGGTCAAGAAGACTTATTTGGATTATGTAAGCATTTTACAGCGGAAAGAATCCTTTCTATCACATTTACAGGAAAATAAACGCAGCCATTTTATTCTAGCAGTGGAGAAAACGTTATTCTTTCCCAATAAACGCGTTTACACTTAAACTGTTATGTCTATTGCAAACAGTTTTGAGCCAGATCAGACGCCGGATGACCCGGCGTCTGATCAGGCTCAAAAATGTTTTCCACCAAGATAAATATGAATTATCAGAACTGTCCAACAGTTGTACTTTTCTACGTTTTGATGATTTGCGTTTGCTTTTTCGTTTTAGTTTAAACTTGAAAGTATAACGTATTCTCTACTGTAGCATGTTTGCGATAATTTGATTATCTCACTTCTGCCATTAGCATATATTGAAATTTTCTTTTTAACTCTTTCCTCCTTGAAACTTTAAATGGACAATTCCAGTTTCCATTTTTGTCTAGTTTATTTCTGACTTCTAAGGGTTGTTTTTGTCAATGTTTGGCATTATGACAAACAGTGAATACCCTGATCAGAGGGCTCCTTTCGGAACCCATCTGATCTAGGTCTTCAATGTTTGCATAGGACAAGTGTACTATTCACATGTACACTGTTTGAAAAGGACGCCTATATGCGGGACTAGGGTTCAAATAGTTAAATACGTGTAGATGCAGCTCAGACAGTTCATAAAGGAGCTGTCTTATCAGAATGTGCACTACATTCTTATAGAAACTGTTTTAAATGCTTTTTAAAACAGTGCTAGTCTGATTACATGTAGAATCTGCACAGTTTTCTTAAACGAAACATTATACTGTAGTATAAATATGTACCATTTAGAAGCGGGAAATTGCTTCCAGTGTTTCAAAATTATTGATATATGTTCTAATTGGTTGAGCGGAGTTTAAAATATAAATATTCAGCAAGAGACGGATAAAAGCTAAAATCCAGCTGACAATTTAGTGGGTTTAAAGGGTTTTATCAAGACATCAAGACAGAGTGAAAAGGACATTATTTTCTCTCATTTATACGAGAAAGTAAATGCAAACCGGAAGAAAACAAGTATATTTTGTGTTGACGACTAATGTACAGTGGAGAAAACGTTTTTCTTTCCCAATAAACGCGTTTACGCTAAAACTATTATTTCTATTACAAACAGTTTGGAACCAGATCAGACGCCGGGTAACCCGGCGTCTGATCAGGCTCTAAACTGTTTGCCACCGAGATAAACATGAATCATCAGAACTGTCAAAAAGTTGTACTTTTCTACGTTTTAGTGTTTTGCGTTTGCGTACGTTTGCGTTTAAACGGGAAAGAGTAACGTTTTCTCCACTGTACTAGTTTAATTGGCAAACAGATTGGAGTTGATCTGAGTAACCCGATTATGCCAAAATCGTTAGCAATGAATACCTGTATAATTGCCTTGGCTGAAGCGCGTTTATAGGAAAATAATCACGTCTTCTCCATTGTAACTGACCGAGTAGTAACACATTTCTTATTTAAGAAACCCTGCAAACATATACTAACTGCGAGGCATGAACATTTACATGTACTGAACGGAATTTTAAGACAGGCTACATGTATAACCACTCTACCGCCAAAAAAGTCTGCTTTAAATCTCTCTTCTACATGTACATTAGCTAATAGTTAGATAGTTCAATATTTATTAGCCCTTTCAACCCTAAATGTATATTGTGGGTATTTATTATCCTTTTTGACACTTCTACATGTAGTACAGGCATTTTGAACCAGTCTACTGTTGCAATTTTGATATGACAACAAACACCAAGGAAAATATAAAACAGTGAATACCCTGATCACAGGGCTCCTATAGGAGCACTCTGACTAGAGTCTATACTGTTTGCATGTAATCAGTAATCTCTACAGAGGGATGTAAGACTGAAAGGGTTAAGCGGTCATTTTTTACAGATCGCATGGACTGTTCAAACAAGTATGATTCATCAACCGTTTACTGTCATTGTGATGCAATTTCCGTTTAAATTCTAGAGCAGAAGTGGTTCATGTACAGTTAAGAAATACGTTTTCTTTCTCGCTTAAAGGCAAACGAAACGTTAACGCATTGCAATGAAATGGAGCAAAAACAATATTTTGACCATTTTAACGTCTATTTTAATCTGAATTAGAAACAGTTTGGAGCCTTCTCCGGCATCTGGTCTGGCCCCAGATTTTTTGCGGAAATAATAGGTTAAGTGTTATCGCATTTATAGGAAGGAATCACGTCGTCTCCATTGTATGTGAGAATATAAAGGTATCTGATTGGCAATGTACATGTACAGTGGATAATCTGTTATTCTTTCCCGTTTAAACGCAAACGTACGCAAACGCAAAGCGCTAAAACGTAGAAAAGAACAACTTTTGGACAATTCTGATATTTCATGTTTATCTTGGTGGCAAACAGTTTCGAGCCTGATCAGACGCCGGGTTACCCGGCGTCTGATCTGGCTCCAAACTGTTTGCAATAGAAATAGTAGTTTTAGCCTAAACGCGTTTATTGGGAAAGAATAAAGTTTTCTCCACTGCAAGTACTATGTGAATATGACAAAATAGCTATTTAAAATGGGAAAGGCTTTCTATTTTCTAACACACAGTCCACTTAATATTATGTATGCGCCCAAAGCTAGTTTTTCAAGCATACACTTATCTTTAAAGCATAATTTCTAAAATGGTGTTTGCCTACCAGACAATGATATAAGAAGCGTTCTTAATTGAATCAGAAACAATTATATTGTGTAAAGTTATGATCCTAAAATAGCATTGGAAAGTTTTCTTTTGGGCGATATAGTCTTGACGACATAGACAATTTCCACATGTCCATTTTTAATTTGTTTAATTAAAAATGCTATTTTAACCTTCTTGTACTTGATGTTGTGAACGAATAATTGTACGAGACTTATAACCATTACCTTTATTTTCGAGAAATATTTCTCATCAAAATCCCAATGGAATTTTTTTTAAACAAAAAATATTATTTTAAAGACAAACCAAACGTTAGGTTTTGCCTATATTGGTACACGTCGTTTCTTAGATTAGGTTTTTTTTTCCAAACAAACTTTCATACCACGCTTCATCAAAACTAAGCTAACACACGAGCTACTTAAATACCTATGAAAACAAGACACTACACAATGCAGGACAAAATAATACAGCAAGTTCATTATATGAACTTCATACTGCATTAGCTTTCACGTGAATCAAAATGCTTAGGCATCGATATTCTATTACATTGTTAACGAATAGATGATACAGTGGAGAAAACGTTATTCTTTCCCGTTTAAACGCAAACGCAACGCAAACGCAAAACACTAAAATGTATAAAAGTACAACTTTTGGAAATTTTCTATAAATCTTGTTTATCTTGGTGGCAAACAGTTTGGAGCCTGATCAGACGCCGGGTTACCCGGCGTCTGATCTGGCCCCAAACTGATTGCAATATAAATTATAGTTTTAGCGTAAACGCGTTTATTGGGAAAGAATAACGTTTTCTCCACTGTACATGGCTGACTGAACATACGGACCTTAGGGCAAAAGTTTAACATCAGACAGACCAAAAATATGAAATAAGAACTGAAAATAACTTTAAATGAAACTAATTGGTGCTCTCTGTCACGTTGTTTGAAAATTCCCGTGGCCATAAAAGTTGTATGAAGTCTACGACTATAGCAACTACATGTACAGTGAAGAATGCGTTATCTTTCATGTTTAAACGAAACGAAGCGTAATGAAATAGAATGTTGAAAATGACCATTTCTTGAAAATGTTCAAGACTAGTTTTATTCAAAATGGTAAACAGTTTGAACCTGATCAGACGCCGGGTACCCATCAAAATCATTTTGAAATAGAGTAAGTTCGACAGAAAGATTATAGATTTTATCGACGCTACTGTACACTATGAAAAACACCATGGATAAGACAAAACTCTAGAACACAAGAAGTAGTAAATGATCAATATTCTTGAACAATATAAAAGTTTAAATCATTGGAAAAGACGCTATTAGGTCCTGTTAAATTTCGGAGCCTCATTAGGGGTCGGATTTTGAGGCGTCTGGCTTAAAACTGTTTACAATTGAAATCAGAACTAGTCGTCTCAAAACCTTTTCTAAATTTTGTTATTTTCTCCGTTTTATTGCAATTCGTTTGCGTTTTTTTGCGTTTAGCGGGACAGAATAACGTCTTCACCACTGTATGTGAACAAAAGCAGTTCTGTATGCTATTATACTTACAGTGGAGAAAACGTTATTCTTTCCCAATAAACGCGTTTACGCTTTAACTATTTTTCCATTGCAAACAGTTTGGAGCCAGATCAGACGCCGGGTTACCCGGCGTCTGACCAAGCTCCAAACTGTTTGCCAAAAACGTAAAAAATAATGATCAGAATTGTCCAAAAATGTACTTGTCTACGTTTTAGTGTTTTGCGTTTGCGTTTCGTTTCGTTTAAACGGGAAAGAAAAACAGATTCTCCACTGTACTTTCCCAGGAAACCGGTCATTACTTTCAGGAACTGGTGTGTACACTGCCTGATTTAGAGTTCGTTGCCCTTTTCAGACCAGAATTAAACCCTTTAAATTCCGGACATCAGCTTGTTGATACTCATCGTCTGATTTTGTTTCTCAATTTTACATTAATTGAAATTGACTTATCAAATAACGATAACAGTGTCACAATTGTTTTTTCGAGATGCCGAATTACTCATTGTCTTTCCAGGATCCAAACTGTTTGCAAATACCAGTGCATTCTGGGTAAGGCAATGAAGGGTTAAATTGTTCAGGACGTCTTGCCACATTTTCGTCACACAGAATAAGTTTCAGTTAATGAGAGCATTGAAGTGCGGTTAAACCCCCATGTTATAACTACAAAAACGAATGCTAATAGATTGTATGAAAAACAGGTGACAGTTTTAAGCAATGTGAACGTAAAACAGAAAGCTCCTAAAGGAGCTTTCTGTTTTACGTTCACATTGCTTTACGCAGTCACCTGTCTTAAACTGTAAATCATTAACGTAATTTAGTGGTCGTAATAGAGAGATTTTACTGTATATGTTGCAAAGAAAGCGAAGATATAAAACAGGAGAAATTAGTAGTCTTAAAATGGTCATTATTTATTAAATCTACCAGTACAGTTCTCGTAATGAGACCTGTCTTTTCTGAACTACTGTCGTTTTATGATATTTCGAATCTGCTGAAGTCAAACATATCGGACGTGGCTAATATGTTCGAGACTCCAAACTGTTGAACATATTCAAACACTCTTGCGACCTGGCTCTGCAATAAGAACAGTGGAGAAAACGTTATTCTTTCCCGTTTAACTCTTTCCTCCCTGAAACTTTAAATGGACAATTCCAGTTTCGATCTTAGTCTAGTCCATTTCTGACTTTAAGGGGTTGTTTTTGTCAATATTTGGCATTGTGACAAACAGTAAAGACCCTGATCAGAGGGCTCCTTTCGGAGCCCTCTGATCTGGGCCTTCACTGTTTGCATAGGACATGTGTACTATTCCCATGTACACTGTTTGAAAAGCACGCCTATATGCGGGACTAGGGTTCAAAGAGTTAAACTCAAACGAAATGCAAACGAAAAGCACTAAAACGAAGAAAAGTATAATTTTGGACAATTCTGATAACTCATACATGTATTAATCTTGGTGAAAAACAGTTTGGAGCCTGATCAGACGCCGGGTTACCGTCTTTGCGATAAATACAGTGGAGAAAACCGTTATACTTTCCCGTTTAAACTCAAACGAAACGCAAACGCAAAGCTCTAAAACGTAGAAAAGTACACATTTGGACAATTCTGATAAATTTTTATCTTGGTGGCAAACAGTTTGGAGCCTGGTCAGACGCAGGATTACCCGGCGTCTGACCTGGCTCCAAACTGTTTGCAATAGAAATAATAGTTTTAGCGTAAACGCGTTTGTTTATTGGGAAAGATTAACGTTTTCTCCACTGTACTTCGGGAAAATGTTATTCTTTCACTTTCCAAATACATGCGCTTATCTTAAAAGCATTATATCCATTGTGTACCCGACGGCTGATCAGACTTCAAACTGCTTGCTATTGAGATTAAATATTACCGATAAGATAATCAAAAATATCATTTTCTACAATTTACTGCAATAGCGTGTGTGATATGCTTCGTTTAAACGGAGAAGCATAACGTCGTTTCTATTGTAGAAGAGTATTCTAAATTCCGATTCCAGGCTGTCTTCCTTGTTATAGACCCATGTTTTTGTTCAGACATGGTTATGATTGCTATATACAGTAGAACCTCTATAATACGACCATTGAAAAAATCACCTTTGATTGTACGTAAAACAGGTGATAGCTTAAATCAAGGTGACAGTAAAACAGAAAGGTCCTATCGGAGCTTTCTGTTTTACTGTCACCTTGCTTTCTAAAAGCAGTCATCTGTCTTAAACATCTGATTCTAAACACAATTAAGTGGTTGTAATATAGAAGTTTTACTGTATATGCGCAAATTGATTTGTGCTGGCACCTTATACAATGACCACCATCCGTCACGGCTAACAGGTTTATTTGGCCACTGTCTTTTCTTCTTTATTTTTTATTACAGTGAATGACAGTTTCACTTTTCTTTATCTATTTCTGTCTTTCGCTCGGCGCGCTGCTGTCTGTGTCATTATATCATACCCATTCAATACAGAAGAGAAGACGTTATTATTTCCTAATAAACGCGTTTACATTAAAATTAAAATAATAGTTCCATTGCAAACAGTTTCGAGCCTGATCAGACGCCTGGTAACCCGGCGTCAAATCAGGCTCAAACATGTTTGTCACTTAAATTTAAAATAGACCTCAACATTTAAAAACGATGTGTTTTTCTCTGTTTCATTGTTGTGTGCGTTTCGTTGGGTTTATACGCGAAAGAATAGCGTCAGCCTCAGAGTGTCTTCATGGGGGCTGCGTATATTCCTGCAAATTTAGCTGAACTTCATCAAGAGTAACTCAATTTCTTAAAGGGTGTTTGACAATCGTATAGATTCACACAGTCTTTTTTCTAGTTTGCATAATCATAAGAGATTAATATATCTAAATGATATAGTATGTCCTTAGTCAAATATGTTAAGTGACCTCCACCGAATAATATAGACAGCCTTTAAAGAACGTGACCGCATAATGTAGGACAATAATGCTTTCTACATGCATGTATTCCTGAATAGTGCTGGCAATTGCCCACTTGTGTCAACTCAAGTAGACATTTAATAGCAAACAGTGAATATATGTACCCCTGATGAGACGCCACGTGACGCTGCGTTTCAATACCAACTGCACTGTTTGCTATTTCATATGATATATTTCCTAGATCATCCTTATATATTTATAATGAAATTCCAACAAACACATACAGTGGAGAACACATTATTCTTTCCCGTTTAAACGCAAACGTACGCAAACACAAAGCACTAAAACGTAGAAAAGTGCAACTTTTGGACAATTCTGATAACTCATGTTTATCTTGGAGGCAAACAGCTTGGAGCCTGATCAGACGCCGGGTTACCCGGCGTCTGATCTGGCTCCAAACTGTTTGCACTGCAAATAATAGTTTTAGCGTAAACGAGTTTATCACATAATTTGCGGTCTGGGAGTTGCATAAAGCGATTGTATAAATATCGTAATCCACTAGTGGAATATCGTTTTTTGGGCTCCGGCCTAACTTGTTCGTCCATAAGCGCTGCATGTAGCGTGGTGCCAAATGACGTCATTTACTATGACGTTAACGTAAACGACGTAACGTTTGGCGGAAAATCTATATAGCGGAGGTCTACAAACTACGGCTTCAAATCAATTTAATAGGTGCTTGAACTTGTAATGTGATAAATAGAATATCACATTCGTGTTCATTATTTATCATTTTTAATAAACTCGTTGACTAAAATGAACATGACGCTCGCCAAGGCTCGCGTCATATTATTTTAGTCAACTCGTTTATTAAAAATGATAAATAATGAACACTCATACAATATCCTCTATTTATTGGGAAAGAATAACGTTTTCTCCACTGTACATGTAAGTAAATTTCATTACAAATCCAACACTTGAAGCATACATGAGTTCAGAAGATCAGGGCTGCCATTCTCTGGATATTTCCGAATGCGCCATAGGGCGCATTCTACTTTACTTTTAACTGCTTAGGTAAACGCGCTTGGAAAATAGAATAACGGAAATCTTTGGAGTTTTCATGATCAAGTTATGGAAGATAATAAATATGATATTTTCACCTGTCATTTTATATAGGACTGGCCTTTTTTTATATTCCAGTTTTTCAGTTGATTGGTACGGTAAAATTGAAAACAGCTGGTTATAAACCTGTCAATTACCGCCGCCCCTTTGATGCAATGGTTTGTGTTGGCACCCGGAAAGGTGGCGATGATCTGTCAAATTTTAACAGTTTAATTGCACCACTGTCCCTTTTTATTGCAATATTACAGTGCAGAATAAGTAACAAAGGACCCTTGTTACATGTAACAAAAATATATGTATCGTCTCTAGAATTGAAAAAATGAACAGGGTATAAACATGTACAGGTGCATGTACATGTACTTACATGGAGAATATATTATTCTTTTGAACACAAACGAAACGCACATGTAAATCAACAGATTGTGGAAAATTACACGGAAGATAGAGACAGAGAGACAGAGACAGAGCGAGTCGGTGAGAGGTTGACAGACAGACAATTTTGCATTATATTTAAGTGTGTTTAGTTTAAACGGAAAAAGAATAGAAATGTGCCTCAATTGAAGTACAGTGCTCCCTCCGTAACGAATCTTGCCGCAGTTCCCTATACAGGACAATGATTTCTAACGCCTTTACTGCTGCAATATCGTCTGCTTAAAATTGTCGCCTGCTGTTTATTCTCAAAGTTTCATATAATTGGACATTTTGATAGAATAAAAGTGACAAACAGCTTAAATCTAGATCAGACGCAGCGTTAAATCTGTTTGCAAATGTAAGCCAATTTCCCACTCTCTAACGACTCCCTCCGAACAACGCACATAATTTGTGTCTCCCATTTGGTGTCGTTGTAGAGAGGGAGCGCTGCATAACACATGCTCCTAACATGAATGACAATCGTCTACAAAAGTGGAAATAAAGAGCAAACAGTGCACACCCTATTGAAACTACACATTACACGGTGTCTCACCGGGGTATGTACGGTTTACTAATTAAAATGAAATGATATGCTGAATGGACAAACACAGCAATGTCTATAAATCACTCTGAAATGTTCTAACAAGCACATAGGGAAAGTTCATTGCAATATCCGGGCATAAATGGGTTAAACTGGTTCTTAGAACAAGGAAGGAAAACAAAGCTTCGTTTTACTTCCTTGTTAGAAACAGCTTAAGTTAACCCTTATCGTGCTACCTCGGAGCAGATTTGAAATTTCTCCATGGTGCTACATAGGGGAATATGTTATTCTTTCGAAACGCAAATGGAATACTCTTAAATGTAGAAAATAACATCTTTTTCATATATCTTTCTATTTGTTTTGACCTGAGTGGCAAACAGATTGCAGCCTGATCAGACGCCGGATTACCCGGCGTCTGATCTGGCTCCAAACTGTTTGCAAAGGAAATAATCGTTTTAGCGTAAACGCGTTTATTGGGAAAGAATAACGTTTTCTCCACTGTATGCGCGACCTGGCCAACATTTGCAAACAATTACGAGACGTCTGATCTGGATTCAAACTATTTGTCACTCACATTCAACTTTTCTTCAGTTTTGAAAAAAAACAACTTATTTTGATTTTTTTCCGCCGATGATTTATTTAAAGCAGACGACAATTCAGCTGACAACACTTGAGAGCATGATTTAAGCTTCCTCTATTTCGAGCTCGCAATAAGTAACAATTGACCTTAAATTTATACTTACAGTGGAGAAAACGTCATTCTTTCCCAATAAACGTGTTTATGCTAAAACTATTATTTCCGATACAAAGAGTTTGGAGCCAGATCAGACGCCGGTGACCCGGCGTCTGATCAAGCTCCAAACTCTTTGACACCAAGAAAACATGAATTATTATAATTCTGTAAAAGTTGTACTTTTCTACGTTTTAGTGTTTTGCGTTTGTGTTTCGTTTGCGTTTAAACGGGAAAGAATAACGTATTCTCCACTGTACATATGTCTTAGGCGGAAATAAAATGTATTTCATTACTGAAATTTTCTTAATACAAATGTTTAAGGTTTAAAGCAAATTTAACGTTGAAGTGGCTGTTATACAGGATAAATTATATTAGTGTAAAACTTTCTTATCATTTATAATATGTCCTTTGTCGTTTGTGATATATACACATGTACATGTATAGAGTAGAGAAATAAAGTGTGACATCTACTAACTTTCTTCAACAGCACTGGATCAAAATTATCATATTATTATCATTATTTTATATATACATGTACAATGGACGGAAACAGGAAATATACATGGGATATGCTTCGCATATACGCTCATTCCTACATGTAGCTTGTACGGTGGTTATTCATATTTGTGAATACAGTTTTAATGATGAGAAGCAAAACAGGAAATTAAAGAATCTTTTAAATGTTTTTCCAAGCGTTTTTCTTTTCAAAGTAAACCATTGGACCAAGGCTCCAGATTAGGGGAGTAATTCAAACATTGAAATCTTTGTTTCTGCATTAAAACTTATTGTGTCACTCTTGGAGACGATTCTACTGAGTAGTAACACCATAGGATTTGGTGCTGAATTGAGTGAGAAAATGTTGGATTTGTTCAGTTTACCTCCTCTTATCTGGATCATTGAGTGGATGAACCGTCTTACTGTTCGCTTTATTTGTTGTTGAAATGAGTCAGACGAAGTTGCACGAAATGGATCGACTGCAATACAAAGTTCGACAGTTAATAGAAAACCAGAAGATTTCAGAACATGAAGTTATTGACGAGTTAAATACCCAAGTGCTACAAAGACTTGTTCCGACAATTGTATTTTTGGTACTGATATTTATTGTTGGAATCCCAGGCAACGGATTGGTTTGTTATATTTACCGTTCAACTTACTCACTCTCCAATTCTAATTGGTTTATATTCTTCTTGGCGGTGGTTGATCTGATACTCTGTGTGTTCATAGTCCCTGTCGAAATAGCTTCCACTTGTTTCCAATACAACTTTGAGTCGGAATTTTTGTGCAAGTCGTCAAAGTTCCTGGGACTGTGGAGTATATTTTCACTTGCATTTATTATGTTTATAGTGTCCATAGACCGATACAGAAAGGCATGTCGGCCACTGGGCTCACAGATTGATTTCAAGAAAGCCAGAATTGTGTCATTTGGTGCAATAATTCTTGGATTTGTTATATCGGCACCTATTATTTTTGTTTATGGAATTTATCAGTTCGACATTGATGCCGATGTAAATAACGTTACTGCCTATGAGTGTTCGTACAGACAGGCTGCCTCAGAATCCAGTTTTGCGTTTTATTATATCTTATTTGGGATGATATTGTTCACTGCAGTTTTGGCCACAATGTGTATTTTGTATGTGTTTATCGGAAAGGCCATTAAGCAGCACACATATGCGGAAAACATCAGACACAATGTTAACCTAAGAGCATCGGTAGTCGAGCAGCAACATGCAACTGACTTTGTCAGCAGTGACATTGCATTGAAAACGATTAGGTTTAGTGAAGATGACATACCCACGGTGGGTGCGATGTTCCAATCGACAGTTGATAGCACGTCAAATGAAGCCGATGATAATTCTATGAATCATTCTAGCGAGGGGAAAACTTGCAAAACGGAGAAGCCGGAGCTTCAGGTGACTAAGGTTACAACTATAAAAAGAAAACATTCATGCTACCTGAGAAAATCAAAAGCGCGACAAGCTACATGTACGCTCAGTATGATTCTCATATCGGCAGCATTTGTTTTGAGTTATCTGCCCCTTCTTTGTCTCCATCTAGTCAAGAGTTTAGTGCCCGACATAAGAGAGACTTTGTCTGATGATGAGAATGCCGTTTATTCGTTCTTTTTAAGGTCGTGGTTCTTAAGCTGGGCAATAAATCCTTTCATATACGGTATTGCAGACTCAAAATTCAGAGGAAACTGCAAAAGTGTTATTTGCCAAATGTATGACCGAGTATTGAGGTTTGTCAGAATTCGTCGCTAGTTTATAAAATATAAAGAGGATATTGAATGAGTGTGTTTTCTGTAGTGAACTTATTGAACGAGTTGGATAAAACAATATGATGCGGGCCTTGGCGAGCTACAGATCATTTTACACAACGAGTATAATAAATTCACTACTGAAAACACGCGCATTTAAGGTCCTGTCTATCACATAAACACCAAATGACACGAATATCCGGACGGTCTTACTTTCATTTTTACTCTTGGGGCTCTTAGGTAAACTATTCGTAATAGGTGTTATTCGGTTTTATACATCCGTAGATAAAAACACCTATCAAACTAAAATAAAGAAAAACAACATCGTTATATTGTAAAAATACAATGTACTTCTCTGGTGCCATATTCAAATTTAAAAATTCATATTTATATTAAATTGTTCTAAATGACTAAAATATTCATTTGACATTTAGAATTTAGTTTCGTGTTCAAAATTACATCATTATTGTAACATGACGTCATTATTATTGTAACTTCTACTTTTAAAAACAGTCTGAGTCACTGTTAATAATAGAGCCTGAATTTGCGGGACTGCTCGGGATAATGTTATTTGGACACTTGGAAATGTTTTAAATCCCTAGTGGTGATCTTATTTTGTCTAGATTCTCTTAACTGATTTAAAGTCGGCGTATTAGTTCAGTATTTTGGTGATTCGAAAATTAGTATAAAATATATGCCCAGTGGCCCATACGATTTAACGGACCTCTATATTGTGCACCTTTATGTGATAGATGTTTATTCTATGACAATTGATACGTGAGATATCACTATATATTTCATTCTTTTTCGCACTGTTTCTGACGTGACGTCATACAACCATTGTTGTTATGATTTGAACAATACCATGAAGGTATTTAAAAGAAGAAAAGGTACATGTGCTGAATATTTCACGTTCACCCATGAAACGTTTAACATATTAAACCCTAGCGACGAGTAAACTCTTCATGTAATAAACAGTCCTGTAAAGAGTACATTTGCCCTACGCAAACAGTGAATACCCAGATCAGAGGGCTCCAAAAGAAACCATATGACAAGGACCTGCATTTACAATTTTGCGGACATGTATATATTGGAGAAAAAACTTTAAACAGTCAAAATTGGACAAGACATAATTGGAAACTGGACTGTTCCATTTGAAGTTTAAGGGAAAATGAGTAAATAGACAGTTCCACTTTCAAAGTCTTTGTTTTTAAATATTCTATTTTTCAAAATACGGTGATCCTCCCAACAACGACTCACTCCTTTCAACGACTTTTGCCGCTGTCCCCCATACCAGACAATTATATCTAAAGCTTTCCCGGCTGCAATGTCATCTCCTTAACATTGTCGTCTGCTGGTTTTCTCACATTTAAACATTGGACATTTTGACAATAAACAACATTATGACGAGTAACAAACAGCTTGAAATCAGATAAGACGCCGCGTTACAACTGTTTGCAACTGTAATTCAATTTCCCTCCCTATAACGACTCCCTCCGAATAACGCACATATTTTGTGTATCCCATTTGATGTCGTTGTAGGGAGGGAGCACTGAACATATGCAAACAATTGAGATAACGTTCATTGCTCTCGTTTCAATGAACATTTCTATCATATAATATTTACTATTTTCTATGCACGTATTTTTTCTGTCTATTTATGTACAACAAGAAATAAGTTATGTATATAGTAAGTATGGAAAAGTAGAGAAAAGTAGCGGAAGATATACAGTGGAGAAAACATTATTCATTCCCAATAAACGCGTTTACGCTAGAATTATTATTTCCATTACAAATAGTTTGGAGCCAGATCAGACGCCGGGTAACCCAAACTGTTTGCCACCAAGATAAACATGAATTATTAGAATTGTCCCAAATGTGTACTTTTCTACGTTTTAGTGCTTTGCGTTTGCGTTTCGTTTGCGTTTAAACGGGAAAGAATAACGTTTTCTCCACTGTAGGAGATTATTGGCGCGTGCACTAACTTTGTGTTTGCCATCAATTTGTGGGTTCTTATATTTATGTTCAACTGTAATTGTAACTGTAAACTGCAGTTTTAAATGTAGTCAATCCTCCTGTGGGATGTAGGGAGTATAGAATACAACGACTTTCCGAACTGGCAAAGTGACAAGACTCCACCAAAATGTGACACTAACAATTATGTTCACACACATGCATGTTCACCGGCGTATATAACAATAATTGAGTTGCAGTGACATTAAACCCAAACAAACAAACATTTAGTCATGTCCATTCTTGACAGTTTAAAATCGTTTACATCAGTGTTTTGCCAAATGACAAACATTGTATACCCAGATCACAGGGTTCCAAGAATAGCCCTCTGATATGGGTATTTTGCATAATTAAATTTGGGCATTTAAACGCATTTACAGTGGAGAAAACGTTATTCTTTCCCGTTTAAACGCAAACGTACGCAAACGCAAAGCACTAAAACGTAGAAAAGTGCAACTTTTGGACAATTCTGATAACTCATGTTTATCTTGGTGGCAAACAGCTTGGAGCCTGATCAGACGCCGGGTAACCCGGCGTCTGATCTGGCTCCAAACTGTTTGCACTGCAAATAATAGTTTTAGCGTAAACGCGTTTATTGGGAAAGAATAACAGATTCTCCACTGTACGTTCATACTATCATTTCCTTTGCAAACAGTTTAGGGCCATATCAGACATAGGGTAACCCGGCGTCTGGTCTGGATCCGAACTATTTGCCGTTCAGATTAAGGTGAGTCGTCATAAAAAATGTCCTTTTTATCTTTTTCATTGCATTTTATTTGCGTTTAGTTTGCGTTTAAACGGATAAAAACAATGCTTTCTTTTTGTACATTATTTCCGATTTGGAAAAAGAGATAATAATTAGAGTAAATTGGATTCTAATCAGGCTCCAAAACTGTTTGAAACTCAGGCAAAACTTAATCGGCAACATTTGTAAATTACGTTATATCCATGCATTGCATTACAGTGCTGTAATTTAGTTTAATCGTGAAATTATTACATTTTAATAACAATCACTCATGTTTAGAGTGTCCTTTGTTTGACACTCATATTGAAATCAATCCTGATTTTCTTTTTTTAAATCTATAATTTGCTATAATTTATTGCATTGTGTTTCTATTCGGTCTTAAACGGGAAAAATTAAGAGTCATTCTACCATAATTGAGCTCTTAATGCCAGGCACTCCAAGAATTTTAAATGGAATGATATTAAATGTGCAACTCTGCACAACACATTACTAGAGTCACGTTCTTTAAAGAGACTGACAACCAGATTTCGCATAAAAATAGTAATTTGTAAATATATGTCAAACGCTTATACATGTACATGTACAGTGGGGAATACGTTATTCTTTCCCGTTTAAACGCAAACGAAACGCAAACGCACATCACTAAAACGTAGAGAAGTACAATTTTTGGGCTATTCTGATAATTTATATTTATCTTGGTGGCAAAGAGTTTGGAGCCTAATCAGACGCCGGGTTACCCGGCGTCTGATCTGGCTCCAAACTGTTTGCAATATAAATAATAGTTTTAGCGTTTATTGGGAAAGAATAACGTACTCTCCACTGTATAAACAGGTAACAATTAGTTTAGGATAAGAAACTCTGTTTAAAAGATGCATTTCAATAAAAAAAAAACATATTGAGCTCTGGTGGGTTTCGAACCCGCGACCCGACATACGGGCACAGAAAAGTTAATTTTGAGCGTTTACTCAATCAACGCCATTTTGTCGACATTTTCAATTTTGTTTACAGCAATATTGTTTTTTAGTTAGATTTAAGGCGGTATAATTGATGAAAGTTCAATACGAATGTCAAATGGTTTATATCCCGATCAGACGCTGCGTAACGCAGTTTCTGAAATTGACCTATACTGTTTGCAAAGTCGAATTTAGGCAACGTCGTCCCAGAGACCTTCCTCCATTGTTGTGGTTCCGGGGCTTAATTGCCATATGGAATGTTTCTGTGTATTAGAACATGATTATCTCCTCTGTCAAGAACTAAACGAAAGGCATGTTGGTGGTTGTGATCCAATGCGCTGCTCGGCAACGAATGAGATTAACCGAAATCATCTTCTAGAAAGAATCATCGTCTCGTCTCGCCATCCCCCCAACATGCATCAGCACTACGCTCGTATATGACCTAGTTTGTGTCGCAATACCCAACTCATCCATCCATCGGTGCCGAAAGATACATGTATCAGGAAATTGTTGATTGCTAAAATCTGAATGGCAAACAGTGTTTAGCCGCTGTTGCCTAATCAGAAGTAGCGATACCCGTCGTTTTATGTTACCCTAACCCGTTTGCCATACGCAAAGCACTACATGTAACACGTAGAAAAGTGCAACTTTTGGACAATTCTGATAACTCATGTTTATCTTGGTGGCAAACAGCGTGGCGCCTGATCAGACACCGGGTTACCCGGTGTCTGCCCTTGCTCCAAACTGTTTGCACTGCAAATAATAGTTTAAGCGTAAACGCGTTTATTGGGAAAGAATAACGTTTTCTCAACTGTACCATTAGTTGTTCATAGAAATCCTAAGATTTCCAAGTTTCAAGCGCGAAAACTGTACCTTTAACACTTTAGCTTCCAGTCTCTATGACATTTACATAATTATGCAACCAGTTTGAATCCAGATCCTACATGTACACCGCGTCACGCGGCCTCTGGTCTGAAACCAAACTTTTTGACACCCATATTCTGAGAATTGTTTGAAAAAAAATCCGAAGATTTCGGAAAATGCCGGAGATATGGCAGCCCTGCCATTTGTCCAGCGTTTATTGCATACAATAACGTATTATTCACTGTAACACATGTCCCGTGCAAACGAGAGAGAACAGCCTTAAAATTGAGAGACTAATTGGAAGAAAAAGGGTAATTCAGACAAAACATAAAACAATGGTTTCTCATCACTTTCTTTCTCTGCAGTCCGCGTCCACCTTTTTATTTTACAAATTAATATAAAACAACGGAGAAGACGTTATTATTTCCCGTTAAAACACATGCAAACTGTTTGTAATAGAAATAATATTTTAGCATAAACGTGTTTATTGGGAAAGATTAACGTTTTCTTCTATGTAAGGCAAGTTTCACTGTGCATCCATTTGGTTGGTCATTAGACTTTGGCTGATTGCATGTGTAATTTCAAGAAGCAGCGAACAAACTAAATTGTATTTAGAGACCAATTTTAAAAGAGGGCGAAATTTACCCCTGAAACTGCCAATCGACAATTCCAGTTTATAATTTAGTATGGTCCATTATTGACTACATGTATACAGGAACATCTATTTGTAAAATGTATAACAAAATTAAGCAAAATTACAAACAATGAAGACGCCGATTAGAAGGCTCCTAAATGAGCCCTCTGATACAGTGGAGAAAACGTTATTCTTTCCCGTTTATACGCAAACGTACGCAAACGCAAAACACTAAAATGTATAAAAGTACAATATTTGGACGATTCTGATAATGTATGTTTATCTTGGTGGCAAACAGTTTGGAGCCTGATCAGACGCCGGGTGACCCGGCGTCTGATCTGGCTCCAAACTGTTTGTAATAGAAATAATAGTTTTAGCGTAAAAGCGTTTATTGGGAAAGAATAACATTTTCACCACTGTATGGGTATTCACTCTTTGCATAGGACAAATATATTATTCACAGGTACATGTACATGTACACTGATTGTAGAGGACTCGTATATTTATATGATTGTCAGCGTTTGCAGACGTTGTGTACATTCACTGTTTACTGAAGAAATTTGGCTGTGTATTGAAGACGAAACTATTGATTACTTAATGCAAGACTGGTGTAAATGCTTCTATACGAGGTAAATGCAAACATTACGTTACCATTTAGACCAAATGTTTAAGGTGGTTCGCGGGTCAGCTTATTCTGTGTCAGAATTCTTTGAAACCTTGATTAAATTGAAATATACCATATGGAGAGTGAAAAATCGTTAAAATAAAAAAAAGTTACAGTGTCGTTTTTTTCTGACACTACATTTTGTCGAGAAAAGCTCCTTTTGTAATAAATAGGAATATTTTCTTTATAAAATGATATAACTCAATAATGTCTGTACATTCAAGTAAACTGTACATAGACTATAAGATATTGGGCAAACAAAAGTATTTCGTGACTTATTTTTTGGAAATATCAATATTTAAAAAAGTCAAATTCTGAAAATCTCAAATTACAAAAAATCTAGCTGTTTAACATACACTAATGTTACTCTTATTAGATAGATATAACTTAATACTACTAGTCACAAAAATTTAATGAAAATCTACAGTAGAATTTACATTTTATACATGATTTCCTGAAATTCTGACAAAATGTTAACACAAAACGAGTAACCTCTCTTGAGTTCAACTTTAAAATGCCGTCAGCTCTAAATAATACCATAAGTCAAACCTGTAATAAGGGACCATTGAATACGGTAGTCTGTAGATCTTTACAGGCAGGTGACTGCTTAATGCATAACAAAAGTAATGCATAAAGCTCCTTTAGGATCTATCTTTTAGCATTATTTTTGTCCTGTGTTAAGCTGCCAGCTGTCATATAGGCTATAAATCCTCACAAATTTAGCTGTCACTAGACTATACATGTACTTGCATCTGATATTATTCATTATTACGTGACTAAACATAGCCTGTCATTTGATCACTGCGTTACATGAATTAACTAGTCACTAAAATCGGACAATTTGTTTAAAAAAAAGTTTTGTAGCGAGTGGGAATCGAACCTAGAACATTAGGCTTGCAAGTCAATCACCGTACCAACTGCGCTAACAGAGAAGACACTGAAGCAGATCAAACTTTTCTTTATCTAAATTTTCTACTATAAGCACGTGTCGCAAAGATTAGGTGAAAGTCATCAGCATTTCCGGAACTCGAGATGCGGGCCGCCCGCTGTCGAACCACCTTAATACCCACTTTACTCCACTTGGGACAATATTCTCTTCAAGCAAACGCGTGCCCTTCGTGGCCGACTAGTTACATGTACATGTACGTATAGTCACTGTGATCGACAATCAAATAGCTCCTCACTTCTCTCGATCTTGGAACTTCGGAATGGTCCTGGGGAGAGGCCTCCCAGATGTTTTATGGAAGATGGTTCTACCTATTTGCCGATGCTGTGCCCGAATAAGTGCGAACAACCTGCAATTAGCTGGACGTTGCGATACAACTGAGTTGAAGCGATGTTAAATAATAATAACAATGTCCATTGACAACGAGCTGCGTATGATAAGACTATACAATTTTGCATACTCTGAAAATATAACGTAACACTTCTACTAATGCTGACATTATGGCGTTTCTTCAGAAAATGGATGCAAGGATAGTGAGTGTAGAGACTAAACTTCAGACCCTAGATAGATTAGAGACTAAAGTTGACAACTTTGAGAAAGATCTGAAGAACTTGTGGCTCCATGTTGATAAAGTCAACTCAACTATGAAGGAGAAAATATCTACGCTCGACGATCGGGTGGACAACATTGAGATGGCAGAGGGACTACAACACAGCAAATTGCAGCAACTTGAGGATGAGAATACCAAACTCAAAGACTCTATTTCTTATCTTCAAAGCCAGTCTATGCGTAACAATCTTGTGTTTTGTAACATCGAAGAAGAACAGAATGAGAAGCCAGCAGACACTGAAATTATACTAAGAAGTTTTATGAAAGAAAAGTTGAAACTAGCACAGGATCAGGTGGATTCAATGCAAATTGAACGTGCACACAGGATGGGAAGTGCAGCTAGTGGGTACCGCGGTAGAGGGCCAAGGAAGATTGTCTGTAAGTTTAATATGTTTAAAGACAGGGAAGCCACCAGACGAAAAAGCTTTGAGCTTAAGGGGACAAACTACTTCATCCACGAACAATTTCCACAGGATGTAGCTGATAAAAGACGGAAATTAGTGCCATTGCTGAAACAAGCCAAACATGACAAGAACAACGCTTGGATTTCGTATGACACTCTCTACGTTGATGGCAAACCAGTAAAAACTGACTAGGATTTAAAGGAGAATGGGCCAAAAATACTAGTGTGGAACATTAATGGACTTACTGAAAGTAAATTAAGTGATATGGACTTTGAACAGATTTTATCTGTCAATGATATTATAATCTTATCAGAATCATGGACTGACGAACACTCAGATATTGAGCTTAACGGTTTTACTTGTTATAATTATTTTAGGAAGTTTAGGCATCGAAAGGCTAAAAGAAACAGTGGGGGTATTTGTATATATGTAAACAATGACATTAAGTCAGGAATATCTATTGTAAGAAATCATTTCGATACTATTATTTGGTTGAAACTTCATAAAGAGTTTTTTAATTTGGTTGATGATGTATATTTATGTGGTTTATATCTATGGTCTGACGAATCCCCAGCCGCCCGTATTATTGATACTGATTTATTTGATATACTCATGCAAGATATAGATCATTTTGAACAATTTGGTACAGTTTTAATTGCAGGTGACTTTAATGCAAGAGTGGGCTGTAGACATGATTATGTTGTTTGTGACAAGACTGTCACAAATATCGATGATCATGACTACAGTCCAGACCAACCCCTCGATAGGGCCTCAATTGACAATACTTGTAATGCACGGGGAGTAAAACTACTTGAATTATGTAAGGCAATGTCATTGAGAATAGTTAACGGTCGGCTGGGGTCAGATTCTAGCACAGGTAAGTATACATACTATAGCCATCAGTCAGGTAGTGTTATTGATTATTTGCTGTCAAGACAGAATGATTTCCACATGATTATTGATTTTTGTGTTCATGAATTTAATATATTTAGTGACCATGCGCCACTGCAATTTAGTATTAGAGGTAATACTGCGTTAAATCCAGGCAACAACAGTAACGAAAAGCCTTTTATATATTTTAAATGGAACAGTGAGCACAAGGGGTTGTTTAGAAGGGGTATATTGGGTAAATTGCCTGAATTTAACCGTATTATCTCTAATACTGAATCGAATGATAGTTGTAGCATAAATAGTATGGTCCAACAGTTTTCAGATGTTATATGCAGTGTTGCAGATCCTTTATTTAAACGTTCTTTTAACGGTAGTAAAAATAATCGTCATTGTAATAATGCATGGTTCGACAGTGAATGTATAGCTGCAAAGGGTGATTATAAGAATGCCCTATATGAGTTCAACCGTACTAAAACGGATGCTAGTCGACATGTTCTTTGTAGTTATAAGAAGGTATATAAGACTTTGGTTAGAAAGAGAAAAATAGAATATCGATTAGAACAATCTGCTAAACTTCAGGATATGAAAAGAAGCAAACCTGCAGAATTTTGGAAACATTTTAAAAAGAAAAGTCAAACTCCTCCAAATATTGATATAAGTGAATTTAAAAACCATTTTGCCGAAATATATGAGGATATTAGAATTACTGCCATTGAAGAGATTGAAACGTTTAATGCAAATAATGATTTTAACATTAATGATCCTACTTTTGTTGAGTTGAACCGGCCTATTACGCAGCACGAAGTTGAGAAGGCAGTTAAAAGATTAAAGGCAAATAAAGCATCTGCCCCTAGTGATAATTTAATTAATGAGTATTTCATTGAATCATTAGATATACTCATAGGTAATCTTACTGATATATTTAATAAAGTATTTGATGCTGGTTATTTTCCCGAATTGTGGTCTAAAGGCTTTATTATACCTTTACACAAGAAAGGCGATAAAAATGACCCAGGAAATTATCGCGGTATAACGCTGCTTAGTAACCTTGGCAAATTATTTACAAGTGTTTTAACAAATAGAGTTGAATGCTGGTTTGAGGAAAACAACTTTTTGTCTGATGCACAATTTGGGTTTCGTAAGGGCAGTAGTACGGTAGATGCAATATTTGTATTACATAATTTAATACAAGATGTACTAAGTAAACGATTACGCTTACCATGTGCATTTGTAGATTTTAAAAAGGCCTTTGATTCAGTTTACCGAAATGCATTATGGTTCAAACTTTTCAAGATGGGTTTAGATGGTAAAATTCTTTTAATGTTTAAAGCTATGTACGCTGTTGTTAAATCTTGTGTTAAATTTAACAATTCGCTCTCGGACTTCATTAGTGTATCGATTGGATTACGTCAGGGTCAAAACAATTCACCGGCAATGTTTGCTCTATTTTTAGAAGATCTTGAGTTGTTTTTACAGGGGGGTACCGAAAGCGGATATTCACTTTTTGAATTGAGTATATTAGTGTTGCTTTTTGCTGATGATATGGTCATTATCGGTGCATCTCATCAGGACTTGCAAGACAACTTGAATAAGCTAAATGAATATTGTACTAAATGGGGTCTTGAAGTGAACACTTCCAAAACCAAAGTTGTCGTATTTAGACAAAGGGGACGGCTAAAACCATATGAACGCTGGTACTTTAATAATGAACCTCTTGAAGTAGTAGACGATTTTAATTATCTTGGGGTTGTATTTAACTACACTGGTTCTTTTGTTCTAAATAATCAATATTTGATCGGAAAAGCTCTTAAAGCCTTGAATATTTTATACAGCAACATCAACAAATTCGAAATTAATCCACATACAGCTATGCAACTATTTGATGCATTTGTTGGATCTATTCTCAGCTATGCATCTCCAGTTTGGGGATTTTCTAAGTCTAAAGATCTAGAGAGAGTTCATTTGAAATTTTGTAAAATGATTTTAGGTGTAAGACAAAATTCTTGCAATGATGCAGTCTATGGCGAGTTAGGTCGTTACCCGCTTTACGTGAATAGGTATGTGCAAATAATTAAATATTGGTTTAAGTTATTGAACTCGGATAACATTATTCTACAAAGTGTATATCGTTATGCTTATGAACAATGTGTAAAAGGGAAAGATAACTGGGTAAAGCGGGTAAAATCTTTGTTAGATGATTACGGATTTTCACATATTTGGACTAATCCATGGAACATTAATTTTAAATCGTTCATTTTGCTTTTTAAACAACGTGTAATTGACAGTTTTTGCCAAAAATGGTATTCTGATGTAGAGACAAATAGAGTTCTCAGTACTTTATATATACATATTAAACCCAGCTTTTGTTATGCGAATTACCTCAATGTTATCTCCTCAAAATGCTTAAGACAATGCCTTACAAGAATTCGAATATCTGCGCACAGCTTACGTATTCAGACTGGTAGATACGGTAGAGATAGATTAGACCGGAACTTAAGAATATGTCAGCTGTGCAGTGTATACGATGTTGAAGACGAGTATCATTTTATTATTAAGTGTCAGGCGTTTGAGGAGTTAAGAGTAAAGTACATAAAACCCTACTATAGAGTTAGACCAAACATGCACAAGTTTGTCGAATTACTTTTGTCAGACAGTAAAACAAAACTCACGGATCTATGTAAATTTATCAGTTTTGCAAATGTTAAACGGAATGAATTGTTACTAACAATATAATTATTAATGTTATGTGTTGGCTTTTAACTCATTGACTTCTGATTTTTTTTACTGCATTTAGTCTAGCATTTTATTGATAACCTGTGAGTGGGTATTATAGTGTTGTTTGTGTTTTGCAATATGTTTGCATAACGTCAGACATTGCAGATCCTGATCGGATGCTCATGTGGGAGTTATCTGGTCTGGATCTGCACTGTTTGCATCAGACAAACTATTTAACAAACTATGTGTCTTTATATATTTGTCCAGCTGAGCAGGGCAACATTGTACTTATTGTCTGCCAGTGTTATTATTTACTACAAGTTCAAATCTGCACGTGCTGACCGTGAAGGAATTGGACAAAATTCCCACGGTATCCGACAATAAAATGAAGTACAGTGTAGCCTACTTCCCCCGGACTTTATGCCACATACCTCTCAATTGTGCATTTCGTCGCCAGAGCAGGATCCAAACGGCCTGAGGCATTCCGGAGGCAGCGCCTCACTCTGTTTTCTTCTGTTCTGGGTTGACGATGTATTTGTTTCAATTTGACTTCGATTTTTAAATGTCCGGTTGGGGAGGGCTACACCGTACTTCTCTCTTGTCAACTCTGTTATTTACTATAAGACTATATTAGCACGTGTCTCTACTGATTTATGATACTTTTAAACCCTTATCCTGCGGTGATGTCGTCTGCCTCGAAATCGTCGTCTGCAAAGTCTGTTAAAGGTAGATATATCCCTTTTAAGTTAAGAAACATAAAGACGAGTGTCAAACTGTTTGGATACAGATCATACGCCGCGTTACGCGGCGTCTGATCTGGATCTAAACTGTTTACAAAAATCAATAAAGTCGCGACCAGCAGGCAAAGGGTTAAGGGAAAAATCCAATTTGCAATTAGAATAGTCTATTTTGATATTTAGGTTTAACTTGAATATACGTATTTTGAAAAGTACAAACAGTGCAGACCCAGATCGATGGGCTACATTAGGAACCCTACGACCAGGGTCTACACTGTTTGAATAGGACAATGACAAGCTTAACAAGTACACTGTTTGTTAACGACGATTATACTTGTCGATAGAATCGAATGTGCTTACCTTTTAATGTATTCCATGTCGCTTTTATGGAAACACGGCAATTAAAAGGGGTCCGTTGGTAATTTGCTTTACCCCGTTTATTTGATGTTTCAGCCCTTTAAGTGGTTTCATTTCGCATATGATAAACTTACTTGAACGACTGTTACTCTTGTAAATAAGTTTGTACATACTAAGTACAGTGCGAAGCAATTATTCTTTCTTAAAATAGCGGACAAACAGGCCAGAGCCAGATCAGACGTAGAGTTACTCGACGTCTAACTTGGACAAACACCGGTTGCAATTGGCTTACCTGATTTTGTACGTGTGCTTTTGAGAGTGAATCGTATATTCCGCTGTGCGTAACTATGTTGTTACTTTGTTACTATACGTTATATACATATACATGTACATTTAATATATAATGCAAAAATGTGTCATCGCTTTAACCTTTTTCCCGGTTGTGAGCTTTCGGTGTTTAAAACAGATGGATACCTGAGCAGAGGGGGCTGGCCGAGAATTCCGTAAGGAGTTTTCTGCTTTGCCTCGGTTTGTTCTAGACGTCCACTATTTACAAAATTACAATAACGTGGTTCACTTGAATACAGGTGTTCATTCTCCTCATATTTTATTCGAGGAATCTTTTTTTTTCCCCCTTTTTTCGTTCTTTTTTGATTGATCTCAATCATATGATCTTTTTTGTTTGGATTTATTCATCAGAAAATAATTTTGTCACGTGATATGATTTGACCTGTTTGAACAATTTGATTATATATGTTGATGTAACGAGATACAATGTGTATAAGTTACCAAATAAACTATGTCTGTCTGTCTGTCTGTCTTAACAGAAAAATATTAGAGCACAATGTGTCTTAAGGCGCATTCTGCTTTACTTTAAACCTGTTTTCAAATGAGTAAAAAGTCGTATCTATGGAATAAAGGGTTCAGCAAGACCATCAAATATTTTCAACAATGTTTCCAGTTGACATTAGGGATTGAGCATGCACATGTTTTTAGGGAAATAATGGCATCCTCGTCATGGTTATTGTGGGGAAAACGTTATTCTTTCCCAATAAACGCGTTTACGCTAAAACTATTATTTCCTTTGCAAACAATTTGGAGCCAGATCAGACGCCGGGTTAACCGGCGTCTGATCCGGCTCCAAACTGTTTACCACTCAGGCCAAAACAAATAGAAAGATATATAAAAATAATTGTTATTTTCTACATTTATAGTACATGTATTCCATTTGCGATCGTTTCGTTTAAACGGGAAAAAATAATATAGTCCCGACTGTAAATGGCCAGCAGTCAGGCTTTTCCCATTGCATCTATTTGCGTGGGTTTGTTGTACATTGTAATACGAGAATTAAATGGCTTATCGACACCATGTCCATGGAAAATTATTACAGTATGGTATAGAAGAGAAAACGTTATTCGTTCCTGTTTAATCGAAACGAAACGCAAACGCAATACAATAAAATGTAGAAACTTCACCTTTTTGACATTTTTGAGGACCTATTTTAATCTGAGTGGCAAACAGTTTGGATCCTGATCAGACACCGGGTTACCCGGCGTCTGATCTGGCTCAAAACAGTTTGCAATGGAAAAACAAGGTTTAGCGTAAATGCGTTTATTAGGGAAGAATAACGCTTTCTCAACTGTTGAGCTCGCTAACGCTAAACCATGAAACATGTACATTGTAACCCTTGCCAAGATTCATTGCCCAGGTGCGACGCCGGGTATTTCGGTGTCTCACTAGGAACACAGCTGATTGGCATTCTATCCCTGATTGTTTTCTTATTTATTGTTTATTTGGGAACTCTGTTGTTTTGTACGAGAACAGTGGAGAAAACGTTATTTTTTCCCGTTTGAACGCAAACGAAACGCAAACGCAAAGCACTAAAACGTAGAAAAGTACATTTTTCTGACAATTAGGATAAGTCATGTTAATCATGGTGGCAAACAGTTTGGAGCCTGATCAGACACCGGGTTACCCGGCGTCTGATCTGGCTCCAAACTGTTTGCAAAAGAAATAACAGTTTAAGCGTAAACGCGTTTATTGGGAAATAATAACGTTTTCTCCACTGCAGTAAGGCTTTTCCCTGTGCATCTGCTTGCGTGGGCTTCTTGTAATACTAGAATTAAATGGCTTGCCGACACCATGTCCCTGAACATTAATTACACTTTGGTATGACCTTAATTCATTGCACACTAACGACCATTGGAAATAGTCTGGATTCAGATGAGACACCAAGTAACCCGGCGTCTCACCAGGAACCAAACTATTTGACATTTTAACTCTGATTTGAAAAGAAAATAAGATAACTCTACATCGTTTTGTTTTGTAAGCGTAGCAGAGATAACTGTTGTAGACGTAACTACAGCGTAGCGTTTAAAGGGTTACAGTGGAGAATCTGTTATTCTTTCCCGTTTAAACGCAAACGTACGCAAACGCAAAGCACTAAAACGTAGAAAAGAACAACTTTTGGACAATTCTGATAATTCTTGTTTATCTTAGTGGCAAACAGTTTGGAGCCTGATCAGACGCCGGGTTACCCGGCGTCTGATCAGGCTCCAAACTGTTTGCACCTGCAAATAATGGTTTTAGCGTAAACGCGTTTATTGGGAAAGAATAACGTTTTCTCCACTGTAAATTCCACGAGGGACGGCTGTCATACATTGGGGAAGACGCTATTCTTTCCCAATAAACGCGTTTACGCTAAACCTATTACATATATTACAAAGTTTGGAGCAAGATCAGACGCCGGGTAACCCGGCGTCTGATCAGGCTCCAAACTGTTTGCCACTTACATGTAGATAAATATAATTCGTCAGAATTGTCCAAAGGTTGTACTTTTCTACGTTTTAGTACTTTGTGTTTGCGTTTCGTTTCATTTTAAACGGGAAAGAATAACGTTTTCTCCACCCACTATAGCAGAGATACATGTAACGTGTGCACACGTAACTATAGCTCAGCGTTTAAAAGGTTAAATTCCACGAGGGAGGGATATCATAGCCTTATGAAATTTCACCATGGACACGATAGTGTACCATGTCCGGAGGGAATAGAGAGAGGTATATAATGTCTTCCAGTGATATGTCATTGGTTGTATAACTCTACTGATAACAATTTATTATGAGTTTTATGGCCACTTCATGGCTATTAAAAATTCATTATTAATGTTCATGTCTTAATGGAATGGGATATTCATTGTTTGAGCATCGTATTTACATTTTTTACTTGATAATAATAGATTGAGCCCAACAACAGATCATTTTTACAACACTACAACAATATAATTACTATCAATGACAGTGTAACACACAGTGGGAGATACATTGACCTTTTCTCAATACAGTAAACCCCTCCAAACTGCAGGGCTGCCATAAGTTGACATGAAAAATCCTAAGATTTATAATTTGCATTTTTCAAGTGCGATTTTACGAATCGTACCTTTACCCTATAGCCTTTTTCTTGTTTTGTTGACATGCGACTACCGTTAAAGCAGGCTGTAAGTAAAGCAGAATGCGCCTTAGGGCACATTCTGCTTTACTTTCAGCCTGCTTTAAGCTACCATCAACTGGGAAAAAATCCGGAGATTTAGGAAATATCCGGAGAAATGGCAGCCCTGAAACTGGAACCTCTAAATACCGGAATTCTCTCTAAATCGGACAAAAACTTTGGTCCCGTCTACAACCCTTCCTTATAAATACCCAATACGTCATAAATACACATTTTTACGTCTTTGGTTTATCTTAGTTTATACATTCTAGAGGATTTTAACTCAAAGCAGGTTAGAGGTAAAGCAAAATGCGCCTTATTTTACAATGTTTGTAATAATGTCTTACCATGTATTGTTACATTTTATGCTGAAATAAATCTATCTATCTATACATACAGTGGAGAATCTGTTATTATTTCCCAATAAACTCGTTTACGCTAAAACTATTATTTGCAGTGAAAACAGTTTGGAGCCAGATCAGACGCCGGGTATCCGGCGTCTGATCAGGCTCCAAACTGTTTGACACCAAGATAAACATGAAATATCAGAATTGTCCAAAAGTTGTTCTTTTCTACGTTTTAGTGCTTTGCGTTTGCGTTTAAACGGGAAAGAATAACAGATTCTCCACTGTACATGTATACTATAAACAATGTATTTTATAATGGGTAAAAAACCCTCTAAACTGGAAACCCCTCTAAGCCGGGATTTTCTTGTTTTCCCCAAACATGTCCGGTTTAGAGGGGTTTCACTGTAAACGTGTTTGTGTTACAGAGGAGAACTGTTCTCATGTTTTTGCATGTTGCAAACTTAAAGAGACAATAAATAAAACTGAAACTGAGAAGATGTTATTCTTTCCCGTTTATACGCAAACGAAACCCAAACGCAATACAATAAAACGTACAAATTGATAACGTTTTTAAACCTTTGATTACTCACTTTAATGTGAGTACATGTAGCAAACAGTTCAAAGCCTGACCAGACGCAGGTTACCCGGCGTCACAGATGGCTCCAAGTTTTTTGTAATGGAAGCAATATTTTATCGTAAACGCGTATATTGAGACAGAATATAATATTCTCCCCTGACCATACAATAAGGGCAACATTCTCCTCTCCCAACAACACTAAAACATCCATTTCCACTACAAACAGTTTGGAGCCATACATGTATCAGACACCGTAAAACTGTATTCCACTAAGACATTAAAAAATAACGCAGAACTTTCAAAATATTGTATCTTACATTCTATTAAAATACGTTTACATTTAGTTTCGAAAACGGGAAAAACATACTTACATGTACATGTATGTTTAACCACTAGCTTATGCTACAGTGGAGAATCTGTTATTCTTTCCCAATAAACGCGTTTACGCTAAAACTATTATTTGCAGTGCAAACAGTTTGGAGCCAGATCAGACGCAGGGTAACCCGGCGTCTGATCAGGCTCCAAACTGTTTGCCACCAAGATAAACAAGAATTATCAGAATTGTCCAAAAGTTGTTCTTTTCTACGTTTTAGTGCTTTGTGTTTGCGTACGTTTGCGTTTAAACGGGAAAGAATAACAGATTCTCCACTGTAACCTATTTATAGTTCTCGAATAAACAGGCTTAAGCTTATATTACTATTTCAGTTTCAAACAGTTTAGAGCCAGATCAGACGCTTCGTAACCCAGTGTCTGATCAGGCTCCAAACTGTTTGCCAGTTAAATTAAAATGAACCGTCAAATTTTCAACCTGTTGTCATTTTCTCCGTTTTATTCCACTGAGTTTGCGTTTCGTTTTCGTTTATACGGGAAAGAATAACGTCTTCTCAACACTGTATGCTTTAATATTGCAATAAACTTTCCCTATGTGCTTTATTGGAGATC
Source organism: Gari tellinella (assembly GCA_922989275.2). Taxonomy (NCBI): domain Eukaryota; kingdom Metazoa; phylum Mollusca; class Bivalvia; order Cardiida; family Psammobiidae; genus Gari; species Gari tellinella. The sequence continues at coordinate 79,245,372 of OV277867.1, read as the reverse complement.
CAACCTGGACTCGGTGGTATGCGGTGTCTGATCAGGGTCCAAAATGTTTAAGATATACAAACCCTCTTAATTTCATCAAGTCGATACTATTTGAAATATTAACTAGCTTTACATGTACTTCCTAATATCTAAATTTGACCATTGTGGATATAATAAGTGAGGGTACACTCCTACCAGAGTCACGATTTGTATTATCTTTCATCATTTTTAGATAAATAAAAAAACAATATTAATACATGTATTTCCCTTTTCGTGACTAAAAACTATAAAACGGATAAAAATCTATAAAGTAGGGCACCTGTCTGCCCCAAGTCTTTCTAAAAGGCAAATATAGAACTAGGAAACGAGATATAATAACGGTTATTACAAAACCGATGCAATGCTGAAATTTTAAAAGGAACTTTCCAATATACGATAAACGAGAGAATATAGTGCTGCTCGAGAGTTTTCATACACAATTGTATATTTGTTAAAGTATTTCGAAACGTATGGACAAAGTAGAAAGGGCTCACTTAGATGCTCTTTCATCTGGGTCTACACTGTTTGCAAATGATATTTTATCTCAGTCCCCATATTGTAAAGATTATTTCGGAGATTGAACCGCATCACGGCCATGATGTCATCAATTTTAAACAATCATCGTCTACTTTTATTTCTCAAATTTAAAGTTTGTGTATTTTGAATTTAAAGGAATATTGAAATTAGTGTCAAATAGCTGGGATCTGATCAGGATCAAACCGTTTGCAATTTATTATTGTACCATTTTACATTTATGAATTATTTTCCCAAAGTACAGACCCAGGCAGGTCAGCGTGCTCACTTAGATACTCTCGTATCTTGGACTACACTAGTTGCAAATAATTATTATACTAGATTCTCAAACTGGTAGATTTTTTTCTGAGATTTAAGGCGCACAACAGATGCATCACCATGTGCCATTAAGTGGGAAAATGGGACAATGACCAATTTTGTAAAGACTGGATAAAATATGTACGTACAGTGGAGAAAACGTTATTCTTTCCCGTTTAAACGCAAACGAAACGCAAACGCACTAAAACGCAAAGCACTAAAACGTAGAAAAGTACAACTTTGGGACAATTCTAATAATTCATGTTTATCTTGGTGGCAAACAGTTTGGGGCCAGATCAGACGCCGGGTTACCCGGCGTCTGATCTGGCTCCAAACTATTTGTAATGGAAATAATAATTCTAGCGTAAACGCGTTTATTGGGAAAGAATAACGTTTTCTCCACTGTACGTGTATTTGATCCAGCTATACAACTCATTGTGGATACAATATAATTACTTTATCTATTACACTTATATTTCAAACAGTTTGCAGCCAGATCAGACATAGGGTAACCCGGCGTCTTATAAGGCTACTGAGAGTAGCAAAACACCAATAACATTTTTTATAACCACTCAATTGCTATATATTATTATGTTGTATTTACGTTAATAGTCGTTTAAACATCTTCTGCCACTGTAATAACAGTGCTTAGTTTTCTTTGTAAGTCTCGTCCATATATGGGAAACCCTTACAGTGGAGAAAACGTTATTCTTTCCCAATAAACGCGTTTACGTTAAAACTATTTTTTCTATTACAAACAGTTTGGAGCCAGATAAGACGCCGGGTAACCCGGCGTCTGATCTGGCTCCAAACTGTTTGCCACTAGTATAAACATGAATTATCAGAATTGTCTTAAAGTTGTCATTTTCTACGTTTTAGTACTTTGCGTTTGCGTTTCGTTTGCGTTTAAACGGGAAAGAATAACATATTCTCCACTGTATTCAGACTGAAGACACATCAATATGAGAGTCATACAGTTAGTACAGTAGAGAAAAGAAAATGTTATTCTTCCCCGTTTAAACGCAAACGTACGCAAACGCAAAACACAAAAACGTAGAAAAATACAACTTTTGGACAATTCTCTGATAATTCAAGTTTATCTTGGTGGCAAACAGTCTGGAGCCTGATCAGACGCCGGGTAACCCGGCGTCTGATCTGGCTCCAAACTGTTTGCACTGCAAATAATAGGTTTAGCGTAAACGCGTTTATTTGAGAAAGAATAACGTTTTCTCCACTGTATCCGGGCAAGAAGACAATATACTTCCTTTCTTCGACGCAAGGTACATGTTCATCATATGAGTTCAAATTTTAGGATTTATATTGGGACAATTGATATTTATACACTTTTGCAATAAAACACCTAAAACGTTATGGCAATAACAAACAGTTTTATGGTCAGACGACATTCCGGGTAACCCGGCGTCTGACCAGGCTTTAAAAGGTGTCTCACTCAGATAAAAATATATCCTAAACATTTTGCAAAAACGAGTCTAAATTTTATAGTATTGTATTTGTGTTAGTTTCGTTTAAACGGGAGAGAATAACGTTCCCCTTCTGTAATTGTGTAACCATCGTGTTGGCACCATCAATCGATACAATGAAGCTAGCGTACCCAACGGGAGACAAAAAATATGTGCGTTGTTCGGAGGGAGTCGTTATAGGTAGGGAAGTTTGCCTACAGCTTGAATCCAGATCAGACGCCGCGTATTCAAGCTGGTTGTCACGTGTCATTTAGTTTTTTTCTGTCAAAATGTCCATTATGTAACTTTGCAAAACGTCAGCAGACTACAATGTTATCGTGAATATGTTGGACATACATTGTAATTGTCCTGTTTCGGGAACCGCGGCAAGGGTCGTTGTAAGGAAGGAGTCGTTGTTGGAAGGGTGTTGAAGGGAGGGAACACTGTATTTCTTTCGTATCATTCAACTTTCGTTTTATTAGGTCCATTTTTCTATACGTTAATTAAAGATGGGGCATACAGTTTGTTATTATATACAATATTTCACTATATCTATTTTCGTTATAAGTGAGCTGCACTGTACAGAGACCACCCATGGGACCAATCCAACGTTACAGTAAATATACCATCCACCGCTCAGACGAATACTAACTTGTTTATGGTGTTATGGGAGATGAGTTGCTTAAAAAAGGCTGAACATAAAACACAGATATCCGATTCGAACAGTCTGCTGTACTGTAAGGTTTCATATTATTTCAAATAGCCATTATGCTTATATCACCAGAAATATATTTTATTTTAAAGGGTCGTAAACGATAGTGTTGACTGTGTCATCAAAAGTGTATTAATTCACTTACAAATGTAAACAATTTGAAACCAGACTTATCCATTTCCGCTTTCATTTCTCTTTTTCTCGCGACAATTCACACGGCAGTCACGTGACCTCCCTGAGGACATATCACAATAGAAAGGTTTCCGGTAAATTTGACTTTTATTTATTTTGTTCGTTCATATCACCGTTGTGGTGATTGATTGCTCGGGGTATTATGTCAATCTACTGTCCAATTTCAATTACCCCACCCGCTATCATGTAGACTGTGATGAAACATTACTGTAGACCGATTTGTAGTTATTGAATTATTTTCCGCCTTTCCAAATAAAGTATTGATGGAATGTAAACAACGAGTACTTTGATGGTGACAGTCTTTTCAAATCACGTACAGTGGAGAAGACGTTACTCTGTTCCCGTTTAAATGAAACTAAACGCAAACGCACTGCATAAAATTTAGAAAATTACAATTTCTTCACAATGTTGACGATTTGTTTTAAATTTGGTGACAAACAGTTTGGAGCCCGATCAGACGCCGGGTTACCCGGCGTCTGATCGGGCTCCAAACTGTTTGTAAAGGTCATGGAGTTTTAGGCATTGATAAACGCGTTAAGTGGGAAAGAAAAACGTCTTCTTCACTGTATTTTGAGTCTCGCTGAATGACTAAGGACCATTGGACGGGATTAAATGACAATCCTTGTGGTTACCTAAACTGCAAACAATGTAGACCCCGATCATCCACCGTGTTTTCAACACAGTGGGTGATCAGGGTCTACACTTTTTGAAATGCTCGACAATCTCCGTTTTATCTCTTTCACTTTAAAGCACGACTATGTCGGCATTGCAAACACGTAACAATGTTTCTTGTAAATCTGAATAAGCGGAGATCCTTTGAAAGCACAGAAAACAAAGCAAATACTGAAAATTGCAGACTCGGTTTAATTGAGTCTGTTCATGAGCAATACGGAAATATGCAACAGTGCTCACGCCCCCTAGCACCGGCTTAAGCGGAATTCAACTTTCAACTATTTCTTCATTCAAGATAATTAAAATTACATGTAAGTACAAGTATAAAGTTCTAAACTTGAAAATATAATACTTAAATAAAGCAGACCATATTAACAGTTGAGACGGCGTTACTCGATTCCGTTTTTAAATATGAACATAAAAGCTAACATAATGTAAAACAATTAAGAAATTGAAAACGTTTTGAAATAATCTAACGATTTATTTTCATCTGAGTGGCACTGATACATGTACATGTAGGAGACTGTTTACTGTGGAGATAACGTTATTCTTTCTCGTTTAAACTCAAACTAAAAGCAAACGCAAAGCACTAAAATGTATAAAAGTAAAACTTTTGGACATTTCTGACAAATCATGTTTATCTTGGTGGCAAACAGTTTGGAGCCTGATCAGACGCCGGGTTATCTGGCGTCTGATCTGGCCCCAAACTGATTGCAATATAAATAATAGTTTTAGCGTAAACGCGTTTATTGGGAAATAATAGCGTTTTCTTTACTGTACATTTGTACCCTGCATCTGGTCTCTCCAGACTGGTTGCAATGGACAATGGAATTTAAGTGTTCATAAACGTGTTTATAGGGAAAGAATAACGTCTTCCCCATTGTAAACCGTGAAAGATTAGGTGGGAATCTGGTTATTTTTTCAGCTATTATACTATTCCCAATTGCATTTGAAAAGCTATGGTAGTAAAATAAATTCCGAGACACCACAAAAGAATATGAAGTGATTTCGATCTTATATTCCCACCGAGAAAGGCATACAGTGGAGAATACGTTATTCGTTCCCGTTTAAACGCAAACGGAACGCAAACGCATTGTAACAAAATGTAGAAAACACAACTTTTCGCAATTTCTTACTATTCTTTACAATATGTCCGACAATAATTGCTGAGCTTGATTGGACACCGGATCACCCAGCGTCTGATCTGGTTCCAAATTATGTGTAATGGAAACATACCTGTAGTTTCAGCGTAAACACACTTATTGAAACAACGTCTTTTCCACTTTATGTACTGAAAGATTGTGTATCCTGGTATAGTAAATGTACGAGTACATGTATAAGGGAACAGTTAGACTGCCTTGCTACATGTAGAATCTCTCCCAATAAACGCGTTTACGCTAAAACTATTATTTGTATTACAAACTGTTTGGAGTCAGATCAGACGCCGGGTTACCCGGCGTCTGATCAGGCTCCAAACTGTTTGCATCCAAGATAAACATGAATTATCAGAATTGTCCAAAAGTTGTACTTTTCTACGTTTTAGTGCTTTGCGTTTGCGTTTCGTTTGCGTTCAAACGGGAAATAATAGCGTATTCTCCCCTGTAGCTTGTAAAGCAATGTGGTAGAGCTTTCGCCTAGCATGCAGGACAACCAGGTTTGAATCTGAGTTCGAGATTGTGCTCCTTTTTTTCAGTCTGTAAAATTGGCACCAATCGTAAAATACATTTACATGTACGAATATGTTTTTATTCCTGACGATGTCAATAGTTTGTTAATCACTCCCGGATACCCGGCGTCTTGTCTGGCTTCAAACAGTTTGCAATAATGTACAACATTATTTTTATCCCAAATGCGCTCAATGAAAAATATAGTGGCCTTGGATAATAGCGTTAAATGCTTATATCAACTTTCATATGACAACTAATAAAATTTTAAGTAACATATCCAGGACAATGACTTTCTATCACGTGCTGAAGCACCATTACACGCGAAAAGCATGCTTCAAACACTCTGTCTTGCATATTAAAACGGGTGCCATAAAATAGCCTTGTGAAGTTAACTCAGCGTAGCGGCGTTTTCATAAAGCAGTATACAGTGGAGAATCTGTTATTCTTTCCCGTTAAACGCGTTTACACGAAAACTATTTTTTCTTTTACAAACAGTTTGGAGCCAGATCAGACGCCGGGTAACCCGGCATCTGATCAGGCTCCAAATTGTTTGCCACCAAGATAAACATGAAATATCAGAATTGTCCAAAAGTTGTTCTTTTCTACGTTTTAGCGCTTTGCGTTTGCGTACGTTTGCGTTTAAACGGGAAAGAATAACAGATTCTCCACTGTACAATGCACAGTGGAGAAGGCGCTATTCCTTACTTTTTAAATGCAAATAAAACGCATATGCAGCGCAAATTATTTAGAAAATTACATCCAAATTACATAGCGTCAGATCTGGCTCCAAACAGCAATGGAAATAAAGGTTTGAGCTTTAATCGGAAAGAGTACAGTGGAGAAAACGTTATTCTTTCCCGTTTAAACGCAAACGTACGCAAACGCAAAGTACTAAAACGTAGAAAAGTGCAACTTTTGGACAATTCTGATAATTCATGTTTATCTTGGTGGCAAACAGTATGGAGCCTGATCAGACGCCGGGTTACCCGGCGTCTGATCTGGCTCAAAACTGTTTGCAATGGACAAAATAGTTTCAGCGTAAACGCGTTTATTGGGAAAGAATAACGTTTTCTCCACTGTAACGCTTTCACTCTTCACCATTGTAGACGTGTCTAAGAACGGATACATCTCTTGTGGACTACATAAACGTATGGACACTTTTTTACATCTATAATTGTGTTTCATTTACAAACTGTGCACATTTAATTCACTTGTTCTATGCAAACAGTATAGACCCAACTCAGAGAGCCCTTGCATTATGCATTGCCATTTTACATTATATTACAAACACAGTCTTTAATACAGTGGAGAAAACGTTATTCTTTCCCAATAAACGCGTTTACGCTGAAACTATTTTTTCCATTGCAAACAGTTTGGAGCCAGATCAGACGCCGGGAACCTGGCGTCTGATCAGGCTCCATACTGTTTGCCACCAAGATAAACATGAATTATCAGAATTGTCCAAAAGTTGCACTTTTCTACGTTTTAGTACTTTGCGTTTGCGTACGTTTGCGTTTAAACGGGAAAGAATAACGTTTTCTCCACTGTAAGCACTGGCTATATTTGCTACTGAACTTAATCATAATTTCATATCATTTGGATTAGAGAAGGCGGCATACCTTATTAAATGATTGCTCTACTTTAAGCCAACAACACTTAATATTAATCAGTTTTGTCCAGCAACAAGTAAATGATGTAAAGGGTTTGCAAAAACAGTTGATGGGGGTCTTTATCTTCGGTCTTGCATTAATCAAACATTCTGTGCAGTAGCGTGGGCACTTTTAAGCAATGTGACAGTTTCACGCAAGATAAAACAATGCAGAAATCTATTTAAGAACGTTCTGTATTAGATATATATGTTTATTCTGTTTCAATCAAACGGCTGTATCAAATACTACAAATGTGTCTTCTGTTGAGCGATCGTTTAATACAATATTGACTTCCCGTATTTGTCTGTTTCAATGTTGAATCTCCTCAATATCTTTCGTGACGTAATGAAATCAGCAAAATGCGTGTACGTTATTTGTTGCTTTCATGCGAGACAGTTGATATAAATGGACTGCCTTAAGAGCACGAAATGTTTGATGTTACCGACTGGAAATAGAATATTTAACAGTCCCCAGAGCTACCGATTGCTAGCAATGTCAAACACGCATTTTGTGATTAATGTACACATCTTATACAATGGAGAAAACGTTATTTCTTTCCAAAATAAACGCGTAGATGACAAAACAATTATTTCCAGATGCAAACAGTTTGGAGCTGATCAGACGCCGGTTTACCCGGCGTCTGATCAAGCTCCCAACTGTTTGTAAACTCAGAGACAAGACAATCATCAATATATTCAAATAGCGGTCACTTTATATATTTCGTTGCATTGCGTTCTTTGCCTTTAGTTCCCTTAAACGGGACAAGAATAACGTCTTCTCCAAGGTTATCTATGGAACATCGTTTTGTTTTACATTTGTTGTCAAGGAAATGAATTGCTTTTCTGATGGCTTCGGTGAATTGCATATGTTTGCAAGTTTCAGCCATCCATACGAAATTTGACCTAGGAGAATTTATCATCTACTTGGTTTTATTGATATTGATATTGCTGTGCATTTATGGATTATGTGTTCTCATACAGATTTCAGAAATTGCAGTAGAGAAGACGTTCTCTTTCCCACGAAATGCAAACGCATTAAAATAACATATGTAGAAAATGACATTGTGTCGATACTTCTGACCATTCATTTTATTCTGAGTAACAATCAGTTTGGAGCCTGATAAGACGCTCGGTTACATGTACCTCTAAACTTGTTGCAATGGAAATAATAGTTTTAGCTTAAACTCGTTTATTGCGAAATAATAACGTCTTCTCTACTGTAACAAAAGCTAAACTACAACACAATTGGACTTACTGAAAAATACCCCACACCTAGGGAACAATAAAGCACTTATGATTTATAATGACAACCCTATGATTTATATGTTTTATTTTACTTTAACCGGTTGAGGTAAAATGAAACATATAAATCATAGGGTTGTCATTATAAATTATAAACGCTATAATATTATATTATATATACATGTATTACTATTATTAACTTAAAATTAATAATTATCATGTATCAGTGTTGAGGAGAGGGTTTCCCTTTATGTGTAAGCCGTATGCGTTCGGTCCGATCATTTTGTAAATGATATGTTTTTATATGATTTAAATGTTTATATAAATCAGTGTGTTTACACTACATGTAAACAGCTTAATGCATGGCTAGAACTCGAGTTGCAACGGAGAAGACGTTATTCTTTCCAAGTACATGTATACGCGTTTACGCTTAAACTATTATTTCCTTTGCAAACAGTTTGGAGCCAGATCAGACGCCGGTTATGAAGGACAAGATAGTATGTACATGCTCATGTATGTAATATATCTAAAAACAGTTGGGGTGACTCGATGTCGTATTTGAAAATTCAAACTGTTTATCAAATGAATCGGATTTGTTTAGATAGTCAAATATTTGATAATATATAAGATGTTCCTCAGACCATAATATTCAAGAAAAATATCCTGCGCTCAAATTATAAATGTACATATATTATTTTCAAACAGTTTAATATGTTCCATCATATTCAAACTAGATACATTGTACAATAGAGAAGTTGTTACTCTTTTCTGTTTAATTGAAATTAAACGCATTGCAATAAAAGCTTTTTAATGATTTCAAAAATCTAAAATTTATTTTTGGTCTCACTGACAAACAGTTTGGAGCTTGATCAGACACCGGGTTACCCGGCGTCTGATCTGGCTCCAAACAGTTTGCAGTGGAAAAAGTTGATATAGCATGAACGCGTTTATTTGGAAAGAATAACATTTTATCCACTGTACATGTGTCACATATATTTTCAGACGACCTGCTCAATCATGTCCAAACTCTATAACCTACTTTAAGTGTTCTCCAGCCATGTATAGTCTATCCCGTAATAGCAGTCTGCCAAAACGTATCAGTCACATTTAAATGTCTTTTTGTAGTGGAGAAAACGTTATACTTTCCAAATAAACGCGCTTACGCTAGAACGTTCATTTCTATTGCAAACAGATTGGAACCAAATCAGACGCCGGGTAACTCGATGTCTTATCTGGCCACAAGCAGTTTGCAATAGAATAATAGTTTTAGCGTAAATGTGTTTATTGGGAAAGAATTACGTCTTCACCATCGTTCTTATAACCCCATCACAGTCATCTTGTCATCTGCTTTAAAAATTGACTGCTTTAATTCATAAAATTTAAACTTTAGGTAAATTGACAATAGTATTTTATCGTTAAGGAGTGTCAAACTGTTTTGACCGTGATCAGAGACTGCGTTACGCGGCATTTGATCCGGACCAAAACTGTTTGCAAATAGCGTTTGTACTTGAGGTAAGGCGGGGAACGGATTAAGTAAACGCTGTAGACACCAAATAATTATAGGGTAGAAATTATATAGATAATAAACATATTTAGTTTGTGTCTTTTATCTTTTATTATATATCATTCTATAACCATAACGTATAACAATATGTACATAGCACTTGGAAATCAGTTAAAATGGCGAAAACCAAGAGAGTATATTAATGCATGGTATTTCTTGCATGGCAAAGAAAGGAAGAGAAGAAGAAAGAAAGGAAGACTTATAGAAAAAGAAGAAAACAAAACAGAAGAAAGCAAGAGAAATGGAAATAAAGAAGGAAAGAAAAAATAAAGAAAGAAAGAGACAAAGAAAAAAGGAAACAAAGAAAGAAAAAATGATAAAAAGATAGAAAGAAAATGAAAAAAGAGAAAGAAAGAAAAGCTTAAGAAGGACTTCCTATTAGGTCCAAACTTATTTCAATTTTTAGCACAACCATTACACGTATCATGCTAAATTGTCGTTTGCTTCAATTACCGGTATATCATCATAACAACAAAAACTCAAACTGCTTTATAAACATTCAAACTGTAAAAAATTGTGTCAATCAGTTTGGATCCAAATCAGACACCGCGAAACGCGGCGTCGGATATGGGTACGTGTACAAGCTGTTGCAAATGTTACCAAAGTCTCGCTTAACATTAGAAAGGTCACGATATTCCAGTTTATATCAGTATCAACCTACACTATAATTTCCTTCTCATCATCGCTTCCCATTGAGCTCAGACCCTCGTCCGACAAGAAATCTTCTGTGTGTTTAGTGTTCATGAAGCTCTCCATTAAGTCATCTTCGTCTTCTACACTGCTATCACTAAATATATTCTTAACAATATCTGATATACTGCTCGTGTCACTGACTTTGTCTATAATACTGGGATCAGCTGTAAAACTGAGCTCATCTTCACTGAGACTGTAGTCAACAAGCTTACCAACACATGTTGGCACGCGCTCTGGAATATTTTCAGTTTCATCTATAAAGGCTGTATCAAAATTAAACGACTCTTCCTCTTGACCGGAATCAGTGTCGTTGTCGTTGTAGCTCGGTCTTATACAATCTGTTGGTACTCGACTTTGCGTTTGGATCTCGTCTTCGGCGCCATCGCCTCTACGGCATAGTGGAGACTGGTAACCAGACTCTGCACCGTCACCGCGCGTGCGCCGAGTGGACCTTGTTCTGTGTCCAGGCGAATTATATGTAATGTAGTCTGAAAAGTATTTTTGAAGAAGAGCATTTTTGCCGTCTTTCTGGTTCATTTTGGTTACCTTGGTAACGATATCACTAGCTAGTTCTTCGTGGCGTTTTGCGAGTCTCTTATCTTTCTTCTGGACTTTGCTACTTGGGGTGCTGTGGAAGGGTTCCTTGTGAGGACTGCTGTCAATGAATCTGTGTTTTAAAGGACGGCGGTTCAGGTTGTTCTCATCTGAGGAAACACTGCAGATGTTTGATGTAGAGAGAGTTTTAGATTTCAGTGTCTTTCGTACGGCGTATTTAACATTGTTTATTTTCGTCATGCTAACGTGACTGCTATCAACAAAAGTCATATCAGCTGTTGCTGGAATGTTACTTTTTCTGCTGTTGTTGGAGTTAGTCGACAGTTTGTTTATCTCATCTGATGTAACAGTACCACAAAAGTCCATAATTCCCTCCATGTGCGTTTTGTCGACACATGGAACGAACTCGTCCATGCTGTCTTCGGCGTCCTTGAAGTAAAGTTCCTTCACAAACTCGTTGTTTCTCAGAGATTCGTACCTGTGGAGTTTAGTTTTCTGTGACTGAGCAATGCCAGTCAAAGTTCTTGCTTCAGAAAACTTATTCCGTTGAGTATTGCTTGAATTATTTTCACTTCCGGTAACTGTCCGTAATCTCTGAGTCAGACGTCTCCGTTTAGCTTCGGATATTTTCGGAATTGACATAACTGGATTAACTTTCCTAAACACAAAATCAAAATTTGAATCAGTACCCCATGAACGCATAACTTTCACAAGTCTGCATTTGCCAGGAAGAATTCTCTCGATTCCGCGAGAGGATTCGAAGATTGCATAGGAGTCCATTTGTGTGTTTTCCTGCCCGAACATTGGAGATTTCTTCAACACCATTTTGATGACGTCACCGCAGTTGGTATGCTTTGTGACTCCCTTAATGTATCTAGTGAATCCGTTTACTTTCAGAGGGATGTCGAAGTGTTTGTGTTTCTTCACATGCGTCATCTGAAAAGAGATAGAAAAGTTATATGAGACAATATCAAAACGAACATACATGTAGTCATATTTTATACAGTGGAGAAAACGTTATTCTTTCCCAATAAACGCGTTTACGCTAAAACTATTATTTGCAGTGCAAACAGTTTGGAGCCAGATCAGACGCTGGGTAACCCGGCGTCTGATCAGGCTCCAAACTGTTTGCCACCAAGATAAACAAGAATTATCAGAATTGTCCAAAAGTTGTTCTTTTCTACGTTTTAGTGCTTTGCGTTTGCGTACGTTTGCGTTTAAACGGGAAAGAATAACAGATTCTCCACTGTATGCCTTAGATCCATACAGTGGAGACAACATTACTCTTTCCCATTACACGCGAACAAAGCGCAAGTACATTGTCGCAAAACGAAGAAAGTTTTTAAGTGTTTTGATTACTTTTAATTATTACACGAGTGACCAACAGTTTACCCGGCGTCTGATCTGGCTCCAATCTGTTTGCAATAGAAATAATTGATTTAGATTTAACGTGTTTATATGAAAGAAATAGCGTCTTCCAAACTGTTATTGGTCAAGTTCGCAAGATTGTCCAGTTGTGTGACTCCAGCTGTAATGTCATGCACTTGGCGTCTCATATGGAGCCAATGTTAAAATAACTTCATCACAAAATAGCTAATAGCCCGCTAAAGAATAAACAGAAATGTTTAAATTCCATCAAACTATTTTACACACCATATTGTCAACTCGTTGATAGTGAAGACCACATAACAGCGAACACTGATAACTACCGGGCTCCATTGCTACACTATTAACTCTACAGTACAGTATCAGAACAGAAGTGACCCAATCTGCTACTTACATGAACTTATAAAGACATCCAAATCCCTTGTATGATTTACAGTATAATTAAGACTTAACAATAATGTAATTATGACTGGTTGTAAAACTTTTCAAGAATGATGTTGTAAAATTGTAAAGCCTGCTTATATAGAAATTATTATCCAATAAGAATGATATCAAATCATTTGATCAAATTTTATCCGGTCCTAAATCCGTATCTTCATATCTTTAAACAAAAGAACTGATCATGGATAAATGAAGATATCCAAGAAAATCTAATTTTGCCCGCCCGCCGACGAGGTATCTCTTTGGCGGCGTGTGTTAAATTCTTTATCTATAACCATCACATAATATCGGTTAAAAGTCAAAGTGATCAAACTCTATGATAACAGCTATGTAGGTAAAGTTCGATTATCACTCATTATCACTTCCATTTTTCTTGTAACTATCTGATTTTAGCTGTTTTGATTAAAATTCCCATGTTTTTACAAAAAAAGATGCGTGTTATGATAATGATATAATTATTTATTTTATAAAAAACGCGGTATTCTTCAGATTCTAAATATACAGTCGAACGTCTATATCTCGAACTCATTTATCCCCAAATCAGCCGTTTTTGATACTTTCTGCAGTTCATTTTCATTATTTCGAACTGGCTTGTGTCAAATATATCCACATCTTAAACTTAAAACGTTGCATAGCTATTTTAATTTTGAAATCCGGATATGTTCGACTTAAGCGATTACGAGATGACGTCGCTGATTAGTATTTCAAAATAATTTTATAAATAGATACAGTGGAGAAACTGTTATTTATTCCCAATAAACGCGTTTACTCTAAAACTATTATTTGCAGTGCAAACAGTTTGGAGCCAGATCAGACGCCGGGTAACCCGGCGTCTGATCAGGCTCCAAACTGTTTGCCACCAAGATAAACATGAAATGTCAGAATTGTCCAAAAGTTGTTCTTTTCTACGTTTTAGTGCTTTGCGTTTGCGTACGTTTGCGTTTAAACGGGAAAGAATAACAGATTCTCCACTGTACATGTATACACTCATATAAAAACAAACTATCGACATTTGCAGATAAAATTCCCTGTTCTGTATTTTATTGCATTACGCTTGCATTTAATTTCGTTGATATGTCAAGGGAAAAGAATAATGTTATCCCAGTTGTATAAATATGCACTTATTCTATTATTAAATGCGGTTTGATACGCATCTGCAGTATTTGGTTCTTATAAATACATCAATTTATTACTTTAACATTCATACATATATGTGCTGATCATATATCTCTATAGTTCCGGCGACGGAATAATCAAATAAATAATCCCGGGGGAGTTATGTTTTATAATTTAGTCTGCAGATTATCTGGTTTGTTAGCCATATTTACTGAATGCAACACACTTGCAATAACCTTTGCAAATAATTTGGATCCAGATGAGACGCCGAGTAACTCGGCGTCTCATCAGGGTCCAAACTTTTTGACGTTCTTTTACATTGTTCAGAAATGACAGAAATTGATATTTTTACAGTTCTTCCAGCGATATTGTTTGCTTCCCAAAAGTGTCCAAATTGCTAAAGGTTTGACTAAATAAAATGTTCTAGTTATGGATATAAATGACAGTCTACTGTCTGCTATTTAATGCGATATTTATTCTCGAAATTGTTATTTTATATTTTTATAGTGTTGGGTCTTGTAGAGACAACGACTATTAAATGGCATTCCAAGGTTATGTTGCACTATTATTCCTTTTATTGATACAGTAGATAATAAAAACGTTATTCTTTCCGAATAAACGCGTTTATGCTAAACCGTTATTTCTATGTCAAACATTTTGGAGCCAGATCAGACGCCGGGTAACCCAGTGTCTGATCAGGATCCAAACTGTTTGCCATCAAGATAAAAGATTATCAAAATTTCCAACAGTTGAACTTTTCTACGTTTTAGGACTTTGTGTTTGCGTTTCGTTTGCGTTTAAACGGGAAAGAATAACGTATTATCCACGGTAAAATATATGTTTTCAAACGATTTCATTATGAACCAGAAGGCTGCGATGGTTTGATACAAGGACAGACCATTGTATTTTAAAATGTTAAGTAATGCAGTCCCAGATCATAAATGAGGCGTTTACATATACTCTTAACACTGATTCCGTGATTTAAAGGGATCTTTCTACACGTACAGTCGAGAGCATGTTATCTTTCCCAATAAACACGTTTAAGGTAAAACTATTATTTCCCTTGCAAACAGTTTGGAGCCAGATCAGACGCCGGAAACCCGGCGTCTGATCAGGCTCAAAACGGTTTGCCATTCAAATTAAAATGAATTGTTAAAATTTTCAAAAAAATATATGTCTACATATTATTGCATTACGTTTCGTTGTGTTTAAACGGGAAAGAATAACGTCTCGTTCAGTGTAATTAGACTATAGACAGCCAGTTATGTGGTAAACATTTATCATGTTGGTGGTCCGGGACAGGGAGGAGTCCACTGACATGGGTTATTACGCCAATTATGACACTACATTAGCTGACAACAGGTGAAATATTGACCGCTTATTTTCATGCTGACTTCCGTGATTAATGTTCTCTTCTAGCGGACTTGAGTTTAATAGGCAATTTTGTTCAATAGTAGTGTTTAATGGTCTAACTTTGAGCCATTCCAATTGACCAGAATCTGTGAAGTGACATGTTTGTATATAATGTTTCAGACAAGTGAACATGAGCCTTGAAGACTTTTATGTTATGCATGTATTGTATATGGTACTCAATTTGACAGCTCTGTTTGACATCAAACAATGTAACATTTTCAAGTTTATCTAAAATTCAAATAAAAGTGTTGAGTAACTATGGAAATGAAAGTCGAGGTCCTTTGCTGAGGTCAGTTTAAGTTTAGATTTAAATAACACTCGATAATGGATGTTAGCTCTTTTTTTATCTCCATTCAGAATGTTTGCTTACAGTTAAAACCTGTTTTATCAGTTTACCGGCTGTATTATTTAAAAGCGACTTTTCCTTATTACAAAATCAACCCTTTTTTATTGGGTTCTATGGTTTTTTGTAGAAACTGTATCAGAACAATTAAAGTTAAACAAAGAATGCAGGGGGACAATGTGGGGACAACACTGTTTGCATAGTGAACAAACATCAATTGGTTTCAAGTATCGAAATGGTTAAGCAGCCTTTTAATAATGACTCTCTGTGTGTATTTCAGTGTAAAGACCAAGTTTCCAAGTTTCCAAGTTTTATTGATAACAAACGCAAAGTCCCGTATAACGGGATACATTAGCAATTAATTACATCAACATTTCATATAAGCAAGACATATACACACAAATGACATGAGACAAAACGGAAAACGGCTACATAGAAAGTGGATTAAATAAATAGTCGATTGAGTTGAGGAATGAGCTGTCATTCAATCAATTGGTTAGTCAATCGGTCATTAAATTAAGGGTAAGTGAACTGCTCTCTGTCACTATCTCTCTCTTCTCTGTCACTCTCTCTCTCTCTCTCTCTCTCTCTCTCTCTACCTATCTCTCTATATATCTATCACGCTCTGTGAGTAATTTTATCGTATGTAACAAGTTATAATTGCAGTGACATACTTCCGTAAACCTCTGCACGCTGCTAGCACGATGATGATACCTGTTGCAAACAGTTCCAATCCAGTTGAGACTCCGAGTAATTCGAAGTCTGATATAGATTAAAACCGTTTGGCAACCAGATGTGAACACACTGGCTCTGAAAATGTTTTCAGACTATACAATTTGTTGGTGGCATTTAGGCTGCAGAGGATTAAGGTTGGATGCACAAAAATACAAAATTACAAAATTACATATAAGGTACATACTCCTTTTTGAAGGCCTAAACAGTAAAAGAAATCGAAAGTTTGTCTAGGCGAGCATAGAGTACATATTACCTAAGTCAATATCAGTAATATATCGTACATATCAATAATACACGTATGCTACAGCACACAGTAATGGATGTTGGGAGTCTTCTAAAACCTGTTATTATCTTTAAAATGTTGCATAATTTTGTGACAAAATGCAGCCAAGTTTTTTAATTTTGAGTAGTCGCTCGAATTCGCTAAAGTAACACATTTCAACATGCTTGGTCGTTGCCGTATAGAATATTCAATATGTTTTTCCCTGAGGGTAAGAAATAAGTCACATTCAAAAAGGTAATGGAACTCGTCGCCTAGGACGTTACAATGAGTACACTTACGTTCGGTAGCAGGAATATTCCGCCAACGTCCTGTTTCAATAGGTAAGCGATGGTTTCTGGTTAAGAATTTTAATATACTTTTACAAAGGTAAGTTGGCATTTTATCAATATAGATACTACGGTTAAAAACTAATTTCACATGTTTATACAAAAGACGAATTCCACATAATTCGAAACAAACTTAATGCAGAAAACCCATTTGCAACTGTCTGTATTATTTTTTTCTTTCTGAAAAGCCCAAAAGGTTAATGGTTATTATATTTCTTCATTGATTGTTCAGGTAACTCAAGTTTGCCTCTATTCTATTTTAGATCTAGATTTATCGCAGTTAGATCAAGATATCCACGATCGATGATGATAAAATGAATAAAATTGACAGGAAGTATTTTAATTCAGGGTTACCAGTTTTTTATGCTGCCCGTGCTAACTGGTACCCGATCTTACTTTGCCTTAACTCTAGCAGTTTGATTATTTATAGCCAACCCATACAGATGATAGTCTAGAAAAGTTTTAAGCTTTATCTGAAAAGCCATACTTCAAATTATTTAAAAATGTGATACATGATAATCCATGCAGCTGAATGCAGGGCAAAAGTAATGCGGCTTTCTGTATTATTTTTGTCTTGAATTAAGTAGTAACTTTATGAGCTGCGAGTTTGCTGTTTTACTAAATGATCACTAAACCATGGCATTTCCTTACCTAGTGTGCACTTTTTATTTGCAAACAGTTTGGATCCTAATCAGACGCCGCGTAACGCGGCGTCTGATCAGGATGCAAACTGTTTGATACCCAACTCAATATTTTTAGAGAAACAAAATACATAAATTTCATTTTTTTAAAAAAAAAAAAAAAAGCAGACAACTGTTTAAAGCTGATGACGACATGGCAGTGAAAGGGTCATCGCCAATTTGATTGACTGTATCAGAGTAAGTTTCCGGTAGAATGAGATTTTCCATTGTAAAATATAATTTAAGGCCCATGGCTTTTAACGCAACGTTTTCACACGAACCCTTCACAAAGAACGGAAAATGGTACTCCATAGATACAGCAGTTCGTAAATTACCACAAAAATGCAACGTTGTTGATGTTCTTGATAAGGTTTTGAGTCCCACCAAGCATTTTCAGATGTGTCATCCCTCGTCATCCAAAAATTAAATTAGTAAAGGAGTGCCTTTTTTATGTTAAGCATCTCGTTAATGTGTTACATGTATTTGTGAATATTTGAAGATCGTTTGCAACATAATAAATTATACATATCCTGAGCATTCGATTGCGATATCTTAAATTCAGTTCCCTTTTTTATTCATCCAATAAACGAATAGTAGCAGTAGTAGTAGTAGTAGCTAGAGTAATAGTAATAGTAGTGTGATTTGGGTTTTACGGCACTGTGACACAGCAATTTGAGAACAGTAGCAACAACAGTAGTTGAAGAAGAAGTTCGATAGAAGACATAGTGATATCTTTTATTGTTGTAGTGGTAATATAATTAGTAGTAGCAGTAGCAGCAGCAGCAGCAGCAGCAGTAGTAGTAGTAGTAGTAGTAGTAGCATTAGTAGAAGTAGTAGTATTTGTTGTTGATGTTGTTGTTGTAGAAGCTGTAGTAGTAGTAGTAGTTTGTGTTGTTGAAGTAGTATTATTAGTAGTAGTAGTAATAGTAGTAGTAGTAGTAGTAGTAGAAGTAGTAGTTGTTGTTGTTATTGTAGTAGTAGTAGAAATGTAACAGTAGTTGGAGTAATAGAAGTTGTTGTTGTGGTGGTGGCAGACGGGTTTTGCTGTTGTAATCGTAAATGATGAAAAGATGATACTAACTATTTCAAGGTTTTACGCTGAATACTGCATCATTACAAATCAATAAACTATGAAAACATTTCTTTCTGTTCACATGTTTTACATAGAGAAAATAAGATCACTCATATTTTATGCCTGAGAGGCTCTTAAATTAAAATATTGACAACCAATCAGAGTCATAAAACTGCCATGTGGTTGATAGAAACAAAATCGATATATCATTTTGAACATCAGCATTTCTTAATAACCCTTTGCCTGTCAATTGCGAGTTTCACTGAACTTTCAAAAACAGTTTTGATCCAGTTCAGACACTGAGTAAGTCGGTGTCCGATAAAAATAACACTTTAACGACACTCGTAAAAAGATATGTGAAGCAAAATTGTCACACAAAAAAACAAAATTAACAACATAATATTATAGCAGACGACAGTTTTTCAGCGGACGATATTGTAACTGGAGAAGGCAATTTTAACCCCATTTCGTCCAGTTGATTCTTCCATGCTTACATGTATACATTAGATGAGTCCATATTGTATCTAAAGTGTGCTTTGACTAATTTTTCATTTTCTTTTCGTTTTATAGTGAAACTTCTAACAGCAAACAGTGCGGCGTCTGATCAGAGTCTACACTGTTTGCCTATGTTTGCCTACATGTATAAAGCAGCATAGGCTCAAATGAGCTAAATGTACAAGTATTTTGATAATAACATGTATTTAATTTTGATTTTAAACAATGTTTATTACAATAATGAATGACAGCGTTGAAGGTGTTACAGTGCAAACATAATTTGTTCCAAATATGCGCATTAATGCTAAAAAATAAAACAATGTCCATTGAAAACCGATTAGAGCCATACATGTACCAGTCGCCGGGAACATCGGCATCTGATCAGGCTCCAAACTACAGCGGAGAAAACGTTATTCTTTCCCGTTTAAACGCAAACGTACGCAAACGCAAAGCACTAAAACGTAGAAAATACAACTTTTGGACAGTTCTGATAATTCATGTTTATCTTGTTGGCAAACAGTTTGGAGCCTGATCAGACGCCGGGTAACCCGGCGTCTGATCTGGCTCCAAACTGTTTGCAATAGAAATAATGTTTTAGCATAAACGCATTTATTGGGAAAGAATAACGTTTTCTCCACTGTATCTGCAACTCAGACATTTTTCATCATAAGTTTTTTTTTTTTTATTGCATTTTTTAAAATAAAAAAACCTATTTTGTTCACTATAATTACATGTACAATATTATGCATTTAAAATACCGTACCTTTGTCGCCCAAAAATATTCCTATCGAGTTGAATATGTCTAATATTTCACTTTAGCCCCTTTTTATCTCCAAATGTTCACTGTTACCCGTATTGAAATGTAATTGACAATCTGAGGTTGACCTGTCAGGACATTGGTTTTATACCCTGGTCACGTGATGCAGGTTACCTTAACGTCAAAACCCGTGACGCCCCAGGGTCCTCAGCGACAGACACGACAAGATAGCCTATACGGTAACAATTTAAGGACACGATGACACGCTCCTTTAGGGTTTCCTGACCCCGACCGGGCAATAATTAAAGCAACAGGCACGAGTACACCGTGCAAGAACAATGCCAAAATGGTACAATTGCAATTAAGAGGATAAGTAGGGATAGTAATTGGATAAGTTTGTCCAAGTAACTGGATTTTCACACTGATGTCATGTCTGAACAAGGCCCATGTTTGTTAAGGGATTTGTGTAATTGCGCACACCTTCGCTACGGCCCCTTTTCGATCCTTAACGTTATCCGCTATGCAAACACTTAAAGGTGTGGCCGCTAATAGAAAAAAGTCAGCGGTTTGTCGCACATTTGTTATGGATTTATTATAAGTGTCTCGGCTTTTCAAAATATTATGACGGGTTTAAAAAGCATTTTATCAATATTTCTTTAGATATAATAAAAATCCATTATTTGGCTATCTGGCAAAATCAAACATGACTCAATCTGCATCAAAACACGGCTATATTTCAACTGTTTTCAATAACATTCACCAGAGCCACCATAAGTTGCTCATAAAAATCCTAAGATTTCCAAGTTTTAAGCGCAATTTTAGGAGTCGTTTGTTTAACCCTTTCGCTGCTCGGCTCTTTAACACTAACCTAAATATGCAAACAGTTTGGATCCAGATCAGACGCCGCGTCACGCGGCGTCTGATCTGGA
The DNA here is from genome assembly GCA_922989275.2 of Gari tellinella. Classification (NCBI taxonomy): domain Eukaryota; kingdom Metazoa; phylum Mollusca; class Bivalvia; order Cardiida; family Psammobiidae; genus Gari; species Gari tellinella. The sequence continues at coordinate 79,224,142 of OV277867.1, read as the reverse complement.
TCTAAACTGTTTGACACTCATATTAATATTTCCTATTAAAAACATGCATAAAATTGCAAATCTTAAAATTAAGAGCAGAAATCCGAAGATTTCGGAAAAAATCCGTACATGTAGATCCGGAGAAATAAAGAAACATCTGAAGATTTAGGAAAAAATCAGAGAAATGGCAGCCCTTATTCACTGGTTGAAATACTCGAAACCATACTGGTATTAAGCAAACGTTAATATTTTAGTCAATTAGTTAAAGGACATTTTTTATTTGAAGGTGGTTTTTTCCCTTTTCGCTAGGATTGAAGGCAGTTAGTTGATTGAAACGGGCTGAAATTAAAGCAGATAGGTCTACTTTTAGTTTTGATACAGTGTAGAAGTTATTCTTTCCCAATAAACTCTTTTCATCTGAAATAATTATTTAGATTTCAATCATTTTTATCCAGTCCAGACGACGAGTAACCCGGCGTCTGAGCAGGCTCAGAACTATTTGTCACTCCTATTAAAATGGACCGACAGAGTTTTAAAGGGTTCTTCATATTTTACCCTTTTTGGACTGTGTTTCGTTTGTGTTGGCCACAATTAGTACAGTGGAGAATGTGTTATTCCTACCCAATAAACGCGTTTACGCTAAAACTATTATTTGAAGTGCAAACGGTTTGGAGCCAGATCAGACGCCGGCAAACCCGGCGTCTGATCAGGCTCCACACTGTTTGCCACCAAGATAAACATGAATTATCAGAATTGTCCAAAAGTTGTTATTTCTACGTTTTAGTGCTTTGCGTTTGCGTACGTTTGCGTTTAAACGGGAAAGAATAACAGATTCTCCACTGTAATACAGTTAAAAGCAAATCAATTAATGTCAACCTAAATAATGTATCATTTTAAGAAATCAGTTTAGAAAACAATGTTTAATTGAAACAGAGCTTTTTATTTAAATCACTTTAATGAATTAATGGATACAGTGGAGAAGACGTTACCCTTTCCCAGTAAACGCTTTTACGCTATGACCATTAGTTACCACATTTGTTTCGTTTCATGATGAGATACTGTGGAGAAAACGTTATTCTTTCCCAATAAACGCGTTTACTCTAAAACTATTATTTCTATTACAAACAGTTTGGAGCCAGATCAGACGCCGGGTAACCCGGTGTCTGATCAGGCTCTAAATTGTTTGCCACCAAGATAAACATGAATTATCAGAATTGTTCAAAAGTTGTTCTTTTCAACGTTTTATTGTTTTGCGTTTGCGTACGTTTGCGTTTAAACGGGAAAGAATAACGTATTCTCCACTGTACTACATGTAAGATGTTGAAAGGAACATTGAGGCCTTTCGATTGTATCGCTCTTAAAATCTAAACAAAACTTCAAATGGAATAACCATAAAACGGAGCGTTCGGAAGCTGAACCCTTACACTGACAATGACGCCAAAAGGCGCGTTTACAAACAGTTTGGATCCCGATTAGACGCCGCGTCACGCGGCGTCTGATCAGGATCCAAGCAGTTTGACATTATATTGCAGACACCAATAATGAAGCAAACGACAACATTTCGGCGAAGGGGTAAACATCTGACGACGAATTTGCCTTGGCAGTGAAAGGGTTAAAGACGAGTTCATCAACGACAAGACAACGAACTTTCTAATTATTTAACTCAATCGCCCTGAACCTTTAATGGACGATTTTCCAATGAGCCTAGCCCATCTTTGACAATTCAGGGTTGATTGTAACAATATGATTGTAAAATCTGGCCTGCCATTTCTCCGGAGTTTTCCTAAATCTTCGGATTTTTTCCCAAGTATATGGTAGCTTAAAGCAGGCTGAAAGTAAAGCATTCTGCTTTACTTACAGCCTGATTCGAGTAGTCGCATGTCAAAAAACTAGTAACAGGCTATGGGGTAAAGGTACGATTCATTAAATCGCACTTGAAAATGCAAATTTGGAAATCTTAGGATTTTTCATGTCAACTTATGGCAGCCCTGTAAAAAGAAAAGCAGTGCACAACCTGACCAGAATGAGTGCTGAAATCCTCATATCAATGTGTACAGTGTGTACACAGGACAAGTATACTCTCCACGGATACACTGTTTTTAAATGACGAGTAAACTCGTCGCTAGGGTTGAATGTGTTTAAACTCCGCATAACACTTACCATTTTTATGTTTTTAAATATGAATTGAAATTAAAGCGAAACTGTTAATAACTCAATTTCAGTTCTTATCTAATACAGCATTACATGTACTAAGAATGCTGTATTGATAAGTGATCTTGAAAACTGAAATAACAAGAGAAATATTTAATAGATTTTAGCGTGAGAGTTTCATGCATAATAATATTGGCCAATTTCGAGTGCATTAACCTCATTTACAATGTAATGCGCACCGGAAGGAATATTTATTACAGTATGGAAGACATAATTCTTTCCCAATAAACGAGTTTATAAATCCTAAAACAATTATTCAAATTGCAAACAAATGGGAGCCAGAACAGATTCCAAATTGTTTGCAACTCAAATCAAGTTATGTCAAACTATTTTTCAAACGCAATGTCGCTTTTTTTTTCATTCCAAAGCATTGCATTTGCGGTAAGTTTCTTTTAATCTAAACAAATAATGTCGTCCCCTTTGCATGCTGTTAATAGTGCATTACGTATACATGTACAGTGGAGAATCTGTTATTCTTTCCCGATAAACGCGTTTACGCGAAAACTATTTTTTCTTTTACAAACAGTTTGGAGCCAGATCAGACGCCGGGTAACCCGGCATCTGATCAGGCTCCAAACTGTTTGTCACCAAGATAAACATGAAATATCAGAATTGTCCAAAAGTTGTTGTTTTCTACGTTTTAGTGCTCTGCGTTTGCGTACGTTTGCGTTTAAACGGGAAAGAATAACAGATTCTCCACTGTAGTAGAGAGAAGACGTTAATAAATCGGAAAAGAAGATATTCTTTCCCGTTTTAACGCAAACGAAACGCAATGTACTAAATGAAGAAGATTACAACCTGTTTGAAAATTCAAACTTTGTATTTTAGTATGTGTGGAAAACAGTTTGGAGCCTGATCAGATGCCGGGTTATCCGGCGTCTGATCTGGTTCAAAACTGTTTGCAATGGAAATAAACGTTTAAGCGTAAACGCGTTTATTTTGGAAAGAAGAAAGTTTTATCCACTGTATATTATGTAGTGGAGAAAATGCTCTTCCTTCCAGTTGAAGCGAAACGGAACTCATTTTCGGAGTGCAACAAAATGTAGAAATATATACAGTGGAGAATCTGTTATTCTTTCCCGATAAACGCGTTTACGCGAAAACTATTTTTTCTTTTACAAACAGTTTGGAGCCAGATCAGACGCCGGGTAACCCGGTGTCTGATCAGGCTCCAACCTGTTTGCCACCAAGATAAACATGAAATATCAGAATTGTCCAAAAATTGTTCTTTTCTACGTTTTAGTGCTTTGCGTTTGCGTACGTTTGCGTTTAAACGGGAAAGAATAACAGATTCTCCACTGTATATATAAAAATCTGAAAATGTATATATGTCTGAATGGCAAACAGTTTGGAGCCTGATCAGAATCCGAGTTACCCGGCATCTGGTCAGGCTCTAAACTGTTTGCAGTGGACATACATGTAAGTGGTTTAGAACAACACGTGTTTATGAGAAAAACTCATATCCTCTCCACTGTAGAAAAAAGTGATAAATATATGGACAATATTTATAGAGTTATTCATAATTATATCAGTATAGAAATAATACATAAAATATTGTCCGTGCACGCTAACAGACAAAGTAATGGAACAGAACATGAAATATGACGGATGAGGACTGTGAAAGACTGACATGATCTATGGAGGTTGGCCATGTGTTAGATAGGACGTAGGCTCATGTTCACTGTCAGTCTCTGCTTCGTCTGGTTAGAGGTTGAATACATTAGAGAAAACACTATTCTTTCTCGTTTAAACGCAAACGAAACGCAAACGCAACGCAGTAAAATGGGGAAAATGACAACTTTTCGACAATTCTGATTATCTTTTTTAATCTGGGTGGCAAACAGATTGGAGCCTGATCAGACGCCGGGTTACCCGGCGTCTGATCTGGCCCCAAACTGTTTGCAATTGAAATAATAGTTTTAGCGTAAACGCGTTTATTGGGAAAGAATATCGTCTTTTCCACTGTGGGAGATAGAGATGGAGGGAGAAGGGGGCAAACGGAAAGAGACAGACAGACAAACAGACAGACATACAGACAGAGAAAAAGATAGCAAGAACAACGGGAATGAGAGAGAGGAAGGATTGAAAGGAGGGAGTAGGTTTGGAGAGAGAGAGAGAGAGAGAGAGAGAGAGCGGACTAGGAAAAGAGATTGGAAGAGAAAATGACAGAGTTATCGAGCGAGAAAGAAAAAGAGGAATAGAGAGGGGAAGAGAGATAGAGAAAAGGATGAACAATGTGGAGAGAGATGGCGAACGAGAAAGAGAGGATAGTGAAAGCGGAAAAACGAGAGAGGGTTAGCGAGAAAGACAGAAATAGAGATAGAAGGAGATGTAGAGAGAAATAGAGAGGAGAGAGAGAGAGGAGAGAGAGATTCAAAAATACACTAGCAGTTCATTGTTTTGGAAAAATTAGATTAAACACTTGATATACGTATAAAATTTAATCACGTGACGGACATCGAAATTTGATGCGTAATTGACGTGTGAAACTTAAATCTTCATAATCGGTTCTAGTCAATTTCACTCGCGGGAATAAAACTGTATGATGACATCGATGATAATGTCATTACATCGAAACTATTGTAAATCTGAAGTGCCAGGTAACCTACAGGCAAACCTCAATTTCTCAACCTCGATTAAGGTGAAACTCGATTACAGTGGAGAAGACGTTATTCTTTCCCAATAAACGCGTTTACGCTTAAACTATTTTTTCCATTGCAAACAGTTTGGAGCCAGATCAGACGCCGGGTAACCCGGCGTCTGATCAGGCTCCAAACTGTTTGCCACCAAGGTAAAACATAATTATCAGAATTGTCCAAAAATGTACTTGTCTACGTTTTAGTGTTTTGCGTTTCGTTTCGTTTAAACGGGAAAGAATAACAGATTCTCCACTGTATTAACTCAGTGAAATTAAATTAACTCGTATTTCAAAGTTAAAGCGTGGCTTAGCCACGTTTTAACTTTGAAATACGGATATGCTCGACTCAGGAGAGGTCGAATTTTCAAATTCATTCTAAGAAGTACCCGTACATTCGAATTAATAAGGTTCGAGGTATCTAGGTTCAACTGTATATTTCCATACACAAATCATCCACCTCATACATGTATCCTACCAAAATCGACTTTTGTGATATATTTTATCGTTTGGATCCTGATCAGACGCCAGTTACTCGACGTCTGATCTCGGTTTAAACCGGTTGATAAACCATTTAACTACCAAATAGATGTTGATTTTATTTAAATATTAAACAAAAATAAAATCAACTTTTTGGCGGACGATATTATTGAAACAGATGATACATGTATATGTTCGATGGCAGGGTTAATGTTTAACTTCATCAGGTACAGTGGAGAAGATGTTATTCTTTCCCGTTCAAACGCAAACGAAACGCAAACGGGTTGCAGTAAAATGTAGAAACATGGCAACTTTTCACCATTCTGAATGTTTATTTTTACCTTGACTGCAAACAGTTTGGAGTCTGATCATGCTCCGAACTGTTTGCAAATATAAATGATAGATTTAGCGTCAACGCGTTTATTGGGAAATAATATTTTTTTCTCTACTATAAGCATACAGATGGCCCTAGGGCTCTGACGTGTCAAAGATAAAGAAGTTTGTTACTTATTGTTTATCAGCACAATTAATGCTAAAGATACTACTACATTTACGACCTCATAGACGTTTAATTGCAGTTAACATATCAATTAAGTTTGTACAACATATCTTAATGTATTCTATTGTATTCTATGTAGAGTAAACAAAAGAACCTATCAAAAAATCTTAAGAAATCTATGTACCGTTTTGTTTAAAACTATTTTCATAAAAGTGTCACATTTTCTCTAGTACACAAACATTTAGGCAATATGATCCACCAATTAAGATTGTAGAACATATCTTAATGCATTCTATTGTATTCGGTGTAGAGTAAACACAAGGGAATGTCCTAATACATGTACATGTATCTTAAAAGATCTATGTATCGTTTTGTCTAAAACTATTTTCATAAAAGTGTCAAGTTGTTTTTCTAGTGCACACTCGGTTTTGCAAAGTTAATACATCAATTAAGTTTGTAGAACATATCTTAATGTATGCTAAGGTACTCATTAGTTTAAACACATTTTATTGCCATTTAATTGTTACAGTGGTACATGTACTCATTGCTGTAAATAATAGAATGTATCTGAATATATTTAAAGATCTATGCACCGTTTTGTTAAAAATTGCCAAGTATTTCTATATATATACATAGATGTTTCAGTAAATAGATGATTCAGTAAATTTGCGTAATATTTCTAAATGGAAATTAAATAGACTAAAACCGATAGCTTCTGAACAGTACCAGGGCAGCCATTTATCCGGATTTTTCCTAAATCTTCGGATTTTTATCTAGCACATGGTAGCTTAAAACAGACTGCTTTACTTACAGTCTGCTTTAAGCAGTCATGTGTCAACAAAACTAGAAACAGGCGATGGGGTAAAGGTACGATTCGTTTAATCGCACTTGAAAAATTCAAATTTGGAAATCTTAGGATTTTTCATGTCAACTTATGGCAACCCTGCAGTACATCTCAATAAATCGTAGCACCTAGAAAATACACGTGAAGAAAAAAATAGATTGCGACTTCCGCACCGAATACATCTTTAACTTAATAAACCGCCATATGTGACTTTAATTTGTTATTCTTTCCCGTTTAAACGCAAACGTACGCAAACGCAAAGCACTAAAACGTGTAGAAAAGAACAACTTTTGGACAATTCTGATATTTCATGTTTATCTTGGTGGCAAACAGTTTGGAGCCTGATCAGACGCCGGGTTACCCGGCGTCTGATCTGGCTCCAAACTGTTTGTAAAAGAAAAACAAATAGTTTTCGCGTAAACGCGTTTATCGGGAAAGAATACATTCTCCACTGCATGACGGTCCATTTCAATGCAGATCCTACGATAGAAATTTATTACAGACAACACGTATAGGATGAAGTGTAGACCCCTAATAAGAAGTCTTCGACATGAATCCTCTAATCAGAATTTACATTGTTGGTCACGTTGCCATAATATATTGTAAAAGTAACCATTATTTATCAAAGTGAACTAGACTTAACTGGTCACTGCATTGTAGCTTTGTCCATTGAGGAATCAGTGTTCAATAAGTTACACAATACATGTAGATAAAAATATACTATTCACCAATCAACTCGTTTCATGCTAAAAACCTTATGCCTATTGCAAAAAGGTTTTGAGCATGATCAAAACACAAGCAGATGGAAGCTTAAAACAGACTGAAAGTAAAGCAGAATGCGCCTTAAGGTGCATTCTGCTTTACTTTCAGCCTGTTTTAAGCAGTCATGTGTCTTTTAAAAAAAAAGAAACAGACTATGGGGTAAAGGTACGATAAGTAAAATTGCATCTGAAAAAATGAAAATTTAAAATCTAAGGATTTTTATTATCAACTTATGGCAGCCCTGCAAACTGTACAAAATACTAAACTGTCGGAATTTTCAAAAAGTCAGTATTTGCTACATTTTACTGCATTTCGTTTGCATGACGTTGACGTTTAGTTTCTTTTAAACAGAAAAGAATAATAACGTTTTCTCCTCTATAACAGATCGAAAAACTTCTCAACTACATGTATTCTCCTGAGTATGAAAAAGAACATGTAGCATGCCTTGATTCTTTGTTGTCTTAAGTTTCCACATCGAGACAAAAGCACTATATTTACTTGGCAAATAACGTGTTAAGCCAAAGCTATATTCAGCCACATGAAATTTATGAAACTTCACAATCTCTAGAGACACTCGCCACCATGGTAGAGAACATAAATTGTATTCAGACAGTACTCAGTGACATTATTTTAGTTCTAGACATAAACTTTTACGAATGTTCATGTATATCCGATTAACCCATTTATGCCAAGCGTCCTATAAAAGGGACATAGGTAAAAAGTGTACATGTAGACTCTGATCAGACGCCGCATTACGCGGCGTCTGATCAGAGTCTACACTGCTTTGCTGATAGGTATGTTTATATAAAACTAAACGAAAATGAGCATTTAGACCACCAGGCATCACTTATATAAAAAATGAATGAATCCAGTATTTAAGCAAGGAATAATCCAAAGGGCGCAAATAGGTTAATGCTTTCTCATTTGTCGTTGTTATATCGACGGTAGATTTTCGTCCTCTTTATTTCAAAGCTAAATTTAAGGCAAAGTAATGTTTAAAACAAACATACGAAATTATTTTCAAACAGTTTGGATCCTGATCAGACCTCTGATTAGAATCGAAATTGTTTACAAAGTCGAGTCTAGTCGGCTATAACTTTGAAATGGTAAGGCAAATTCACAAATTCAAATACATGTATTCCTAAATTAAAATATTGAAATACACTTCTTTTTCTCATTTCGTACATGTACATATGCATATACCGGTATGCCCATTTACACGCCGAATTGCAGACATATAAACTTAGACCAATGTGTTTATTTACAAACATGCCATGCAAAAAGCTTAGGTACTGATCCAGCGTTGCAGTTCAGGGGTATTGGCTGGTATGATTTAGCGCCTTCGTATTGTCTGTCGACCGTCTATAGTACATGTACATGTACATGTATTTGTTTTAGCCAAGAAGTGGTGGCAAGAACATTGCTAATTTGATGGGGGCATTTCTTGTCGTATAGCGTCTATGTTGTAATCCTATTTGTTTAACCCTTTTCATTCCGATAGCATATATTGACGCTAGTGGAAAGCAGAATGGACCCTGGTCCTTCAGGAGCTGCCTGACCAGGGTCAGCACTGTTTTCTTTTTACAGGATCTATCTGATATAACTCTGACCTGTGTCCAAGGGTCTTTTGTCCATAAGGCAATGTGATACAGTGGAGAAAACGTTATTCTTTCCAAATAAACGCGTTTACTCTAAATCTATTATTTCATATGCAAACAGTTTGGAGCCAGATCAGACGCCTGGTAACCCGGCGTCTGATCAGGCTCCAAGTTGTTAACCACCAAGATAAACATGAATCATCAGAATAGTCCAAAAGTTGTACTTTTCTTCGTTTAAGTGATATGCGTTTGCGTTTCGTTTGCGTTTAAACGGAAAAGAATAATGTTTTCTCCACTGTAGCTCAAATAATAGTTGTTCGTGATAGGAGACGCTTGTAGATGAAGACTCAGCTGGAAAATGATTAACCCATTACCCCGTAGCCGCCTGTTTCTAGCTTTGATGATGATGGTGATGATGATGATGATGATGATGAGTTAGGTTTTACGGCACTGCGACACACAACAGGTTATAGCGCCGATGAATGATAAAGGATGAGGAGACGAGATGATGATGGTTTCAGGAAGATGATTGTGGACTAGTTTTGAAGACAGGTGAACACTCTTAGCCAGGTGAACACTTTAAACAGGTTGAAAGTAAAGCAGATTGCACCGCCATGAATATTCAGCTTTATTTTCATCTTGCTTGAAGCTACCATCTGATACGATTTAGAATTTTTTATGGGTAATGGGATGATACTCATGTAATACTAACGTCGTTGACAATAATGTCAGTAGTTGAAATCAGATATATTTAAATTTACAATGGAGAATACGTTATTCGTTTTCGTTTAAACGCAAACGAAACGCAAACGAAAAGCACTAAAACGTACAAAAGTACAACTTTTGGACAATTCTGATAATTCATATTTACCTTGGTGGCAAACAGTTTGGAGCCTGATCAGACGTCAGGTAACCCGGCGTCTGGTCCCGCTCAAAAATGTTTGCAAGGGAAATAATAGGTTTAGCGTAAACGCGTTTGTTTGGAAATAATAACGTTTTCTCAACTGTATCAACTCCGATCAGTATGTAGCATTCAGTCTCTGCTAAAATCATCTAAACAATAACCAATGTACATGTACCAGCTTAGAGAAAGATTATTCAATAATTTAGCTCATATAGAACTTAGAACAGGTCTGAAAGTAAAGCAACATGCTTCTAAATTAGCATTTTGGTTTTCTTCACCTGCGTTAAATAAACACCTGGAACAATACTGGAAATAAACTCCGTGTTTCATGTTCAAGGCTTCCTAGGCGAAGACTATTGTCCGTAGTGAAGAAATAATTAAAGGTAATAATGGAGTAATGGGTTAACCAAAAAACTCCAATAACCTCTCTTGAATAACGTTTAAACTTAACAGTTTTAGATTTAACACGTTTAACTCAGTCATGCATGTATGAGTCTTTTGCAAGCTGTAAAGAGTACACTTGTTCTATGCAAACAGTGAAGGCTAAGATCAGATTGTGTAGGAATACTAATTATGAGGCCATACAAGCTTATTTATCTTTAACCTCCTTTTCTATAGCTATAAATAGTTCCTATTTCTATATTCGATGTTGCTCATGGTGTACAGAAGTGAAAGCGTTATTCGTTCCCTATATAGTGGAGAAAACGTTATTCTGTCCCGTTTAAACACAAACGAAACGCAAACGCAAAGCACTTACATGTAGAAAAGTTCAACTTTTGGACAATTCTGATAGTTCATGTTTATCTTGGTGGCAAACAGTTTGGAGCCTGATCAGACGCCGGGTTACCCGGCGTCTGACCTGGCTCCAAACAGTATGTGATATAAATAAAAGTTTTAGCGTAAACGCGTTTATTGGGAAAGAATAACGTTTTCTCCACTGTAACCGCGTTTACGCTAAAAAGTTTATTTCCATTGCAAACAATTAAGAACCATATCAGACGCCGGTCAGACGCCGGGTAACCCGGCGTCTGATCAGGCCCCATACTGTTTGCCACTCAGATTAAAACTAGTTATCAGAATTGTCAAAACGTTGTCATTTTCTACAGTTCATTTCAATGCGTTTCTGTTCAAACGGAAAATATACATGTAACGCATTCACCACTGTATGCAATTACATGTTGAGAATCTGTTATTCTTTCCCGTTTAAACGCAAACGTACGCAAACGCATTGCACTAAAACGTAGAAAAGTACAACTGTTTGACAATTTTGACTATGCATGTTGATCTGAGTGGCAAACATTTTTGAGCCTGATCAGACGCCGGGTTACCCGGCGTCTGATCTGGCTCCAAACTGTTTGCAATAGAAATAATAGTTTTAGCGTAAACGCGTTTAGTTGGAAAGAATAACGTTTTCTCCACTGTACATGTTGGTTAAGATAAATGTTTTATAAATGATTTTTCAGTCGTCGTCATTTCAAATGACCTATTACCTCAATAATGTGTTGATTATGTTCTTTTCACATGTAATTACAAAACTTGTGTATTGTTTTCTGTAACTAATAAAAGGATTGTTCTGTTCTGTTCTGTTCTAAGATATGGTGATACGTGGAAAATGATGGTTTGATAATACATGTATCTTGTGAGATATGACAGCCAGTGTGATAAGGCACAGTGTATTTAGAATCAAAGACGAAGGTTTGAGATCTTGTTTACAGAGATAAAACTGTTTCTTAGTATTGTTATTTGAACGTTTGATTGACTTATACAGAGTTGTCAACATTGTTTGTCTGTGTTTTAAAACAAGGGCATACATGTACAACACTTTGCTTGCCGGTTATACAGTGGAGAAGACGTTATTCTTTCAAGTGTAAACTACTCTCCGGCTCTACACTGAAACAAACAAACAAACAAACAAAAAACCACTCTGTTTTTAATCATGCCATTGATCTTTTAAGTATTTGACTCATTTTAAAAATGATTTTACAAACTTACTATAACAATTTTATAATTTTGGTAATAATATTGAAAGAATTTCCATGTTTCCATGCTACTCAATATTGTATCATTTTTTATTGTGAATGTATTTATTTGTCTTTCTTGCTTTGTAGGTACATTTATATAATTTCATGTGAAGCGCTTTTGAACGCACAACTCCTGTGTGAAAAGAGCGCTATATAAATCGGGTATAATAATAATAATAATAAACGAAAACGTAAAGCAAACTTATGCAATAAAATGTAGAAAAATACATGATGACAATTCTTACCATTCATTTTTATCTGAGTGGCAAACAGTTTGAGCCCTGACCTGACGCCAGGTTATCCAGCGTCTGATCTGGTCCTAAACTGTTTGCAAGATGGGAATAATAGTTTTAGCGAAAGTGCGTTTATTGGGAAAGAATAACGTCTTCCCCGCTGTATATATTGATAAGATGGCAATACAAAAAAACTCACTTTGTATTGCCCGACATCAAAGAAATGTTTTCATCCTTGTTTTAATGTTGATTGTTTTTTAATCAATATTGTCAGAAAACATTCTTTTGTCAAAATAACTTTTTGTCAAGAAATTACACATGTTACAGTAGAGGCCCTTATGTATCTTATCCCTTTAAGGCATTGTCTGTTTCTAGTTTTCAAGACAGGTGATCACTTAAAGTATGTTGAAAGTAGTTTCAGTCCGTTTTAAGACTCGTTGGTTAAGGAGCAATGGGTTACATTGTAATTAGTGGCGACTTAACACAAATATTAGAGGTTACAGTGGAGAAAACGTTATTCTTTCCCAATAAACGCGTTTACGCTAAAACTATTTTTTCTATTACAAACAGTTTGGAGCCAGATCAGACGCCGGGTAACCCGGCGTCTGATCTGGCTTCAAACTCTTTGCCACTAGTATATAAACATGAATTATCAGAATTGTCTTAAAGTTGTACTTTTCTACGTTTTAGTACTTTGCGTTTGCGTTTCGTTTGCGTTTAAACGGGAAAGAATAACAGATTCTCCACTGTATAAACAATAAACAGTGGAGAAGACGTTATTCTTTCCCAATAAACGCGTTTTCGCTAAACTGCTGACACTTTTTTCCCATTGCACACATTTAAAAGTAAGATCAGACGCCGGGTAACCCGGCGTCTGATCAAGCTCCAAACCGTTTGCCACTTAGATTAAAATAAATTGTGAGACATTTCTAAATGTTGTTATTTTCTACATTTAAGCGTTTCGTCGGGAAATAATAACCTCTTCTCCACTGTACGGCACATGTACACATTTAACAATTATTGGTATATGTCTTAAAACACATTAAACACGTAACATAATCTCCAATTACATCCTTTATATAAGCTCAGTAAGAATTACAAAAGATATATGACACATACGTTTGCCTAAAAGCAAAATTATTATTACGTTACATGTACAATCAGCAACATTAAGATCAAAGGAAATCTCATGCCAGGGAGTTTGTTAATTCAAGAATCGCAGGTGTTTTGTATTAATTGCATATATACATGTACATGTATATCTAAATTGCACGTGGATTATCATCCGCTTAACGGATCAAAGTTATCCTATTACATGTAGTGAAAAGTCAGCTTTCGACCTTTGGTATTGATCAACGTGCGAATATGACTTAAAACCTCTACTATCACAATGGTTATATGACGTGTGGATCCTGATGCGCTTCTGTTGAAGAAGGCATTGACAATATAATCTATATCAAATAAAACTACTTTTCGGATTGCAAATCTGACTGTAAAGCCAATCACCACCATGTGTTGCTATAGTCCAGAATCAAATCCGCCTGTCGTTAACGGGCTATGGTGAACCTATCAGGAGCGTGATAAATTAGTAACAGTTTTACTTTTAAATTATTTTACACGCGCCAGCACAGTACCTGAGATTATGTACATTTGTATACAGTAAACCTCTTTATTACGACCACAAAATTGTGTGTGTTCACTATTAGGTTTCTACGACAGGTGGCTACATAAATCCAGATGACAGTAAAACAGATAACTCCTTTCTGTTTTACGTGTAAACCCTGCTTTAAGGTGTCGACTGTCTTTGATACAAACAATTACCCTTTGGTCGTACAAGATAGGTCTTACTATGTTGTATTTAGGGTAACACGTTATTCATTACGCGTTTGGGCTAAAACTATTGTATTTTATACATGTTTTGCAAACACATGGTGGCAACTGATAGCCACGGCGAACCTTACTCGATCAACTTTCGGAACGGACCGCAGGTTGACGAGAATTGCCGATTGCCGGATATCAACCAACATAATTTTTCGGGGGGGGGGGGGGGGTCGTATTGTTCAAACGGGAAAGAATAACATCTTCTTCGATGTATCATCTGAAGAATTGACCTGGTAAGCGAAACTGTTTTATCCTAGAAAAATATCTTAAACCAGGCTGAAAGTAAAGCAGAATGCGCCTTAAAGCGAATTCGGCTTTGACTTACTAACTGCTTAAGGTGGCCAACTGTCCTTAAAACTAGAGACAGGCTAATGAGTAACAAGTTTACACAGTTAGTGTATCATGACAAAATAGTATTTTAGATATCAAAAGTCATCGTTCGAATGGTACATGTATGTTTTAATTTAACTCTTCTTCTTGCTTCCTGAAATTGACAAAATGTAGACCAAGAATAGCTTTGCATATTTTGATCTGGGTCAGCACTGTTTTCAACCAATATAACAATGCTCACTGATCACTCTTAGTCTGCTAGAATGTTTGATCTTTGTTTACACTGTTTGATAATCCTAGTGTTTTTCCCGTGACGTATGGCCTGAGGGTTCTGACGTGTCAAAGATAAAGAGGTTTGTTACTCTTTTATCACTACAATTACCGATGCAGTTACTATTACATTTACGACCTGATAGACGTTTAATTACTGTTAAGATATTAATTAAATTTGTAAAACATATCATAATTCATTTCATAAAATCTATTGTAAGGTCAACAAAAATATTTCATATCACGTTTTGAAATCTATTTTCAAACCCATTTTCATAAATGTGTCATATGTTTCATTCATAGACGCTAAGGCATAGTCAAGTATCCCATCTCTACGAAATATAATAGATCGATACGGTGATGAAGACGCCACTGTCTCAATTAACCATTTACGCGAAGTCGATTCATCAATTCTTATATATTTGATCTTGCTCTAAACATGCTGATGTATGATTTATGCAATAAATGATTGAATTGAATATTGGATTAGTTAGTTTTTGTCTTATGGACTGACCATTCATGTGTCGCGGTGCCATAAAACCTAACTCAATCAATCCATCAATCAATCAATCTAATGGGCGCCTGGTCTAAATTTCATTTTCATTTACTCTGACCAGAGTCAACACTATTTGCCTATGATCGTGGGCACAAAATGGTTAATTCACAGTGGCTAACAGCTTTAAACCTTTAATGACACTAAGTAAACCGTATCGTAACTCCTTCATTATCAAATTTCCGTGAGGTTTTTATCCCTATACCGCCATATTGTCGTCTGCTTGAATTTTATTGTCTACAATATCGTTTCAAAGTTAGATTTAAGGCAGTATAACTGAAGTTATTAAAACAAAATGCGGCGTCTGATCAGGATCAAAACTGTTTACAAAGGCGCCTTATAGCGTGGTTGAGAGTGAAAAGTTAACCGGTTCCAAACTGTTTGCATTAGAAATAATTATAGTTCTAGTAAAAAGGTTTTTTTATCTTTAGAATTGTTTTGATTGTTTACCGGAAAGTCTGCTAATATTTTGGACTTCACTGCCTATTTTTCTGCTACATGTATGTGGAAAATGATGGTTTGATAATATAAAATAAAATTACAGCAATGCGCAACCAATCGTTGATTAATTTCAGACGCCGAATGATTCCGAGTCTGATCAGGACCCAAACTGTTTGACACTCAATGTTTCTTAACCCTTTCTCACCCAATGACGCTTAAAAGCGCGTTTGCAAAAAGTTTGGATTTTGATCAGTCGCCGCGTAACGCCGCGTTTGATCAGGATCCAAACTGTTTGACACTCGTTTTGAAATTCAGTCATATACTTGGGAACGACATTGCAGACAACAAAATTGAAGCAGACGACAACGAAATGGTGAAATGTCTAAAAGTCTCACGAAAGATTTGGCAGTGAAAGAGTTAAGTCAAAATGCCTAAGTCTCTAAATACATGTAACCAAAAATTTCAAAAACATTCATAACCGAAACAACACTAACTTGCAAAAATATCGCATGCTTTTATTAGTAAAATTTAAAATGTTAGTCATACTGACATGAAACATTCATATGCGTATCAAACTTGGCAGTTTGGATTCTGGTCAGACGCCACGTTATGTTGCGTCTTATCTGAATTCAAATTGTTGATAAATGTTAAATTTGTCGAACCTGGCTCTGAAGGCATTAAATAATAATCATAGAAAAGCATGCTTTTTTTTCGGGAGATGGTATAGTTATTTTAAAGAAATGATAGAGGTTTTACGTGGGATTGTCACACCTAGACACATCTACAACGTTTTCGTGTACAATACCGCGACACAGCCATATTTTGTGTTCAGAGACATGGCAATAAAAACTAGAAATCTCCACAAACACGCATCAGCTTATGTCAGACAGACGGAATGTCGACAGCTCTCTGTGGGTTTTACATGTATGCATTATCTGGATTCTAGATATTATTACCTTTTAACACGAATGTTTTCTTTTTTAATGATATCGTATCATGGCTTTACGTCATTTATATATAAGCTGGCCTCAAGATTATAAAGAGTTTGAGTTGAGTCTGAGATGGGTTTCAAGAATTTGATTGGTCAGATTTGAGCATTTGCTCAATATTAATTTGAAAATGTTGCGTGATTTAATTGATAAATATTGGTTTTATACATGTACAAAGCACCTAGGTTCTGATTCTATTTGTTTTACACAGCGTATAAAGCACGCGTATGTAGTACAGCTATAATATTTCTTAATAGAAGATCTTCATGTTTATGTAAATAATGTTAAACCTTGTTTTAGTCTGTATACAAATGTTATTTGGAATATTTTAAACAATGCATCCAGGATCAGCTAATCAGTTCATCAACAATCTGATTTTGGGTGATATTCGATATTTTACACCGTTTTTTAACTTGCTTTATTAGTTACCTTTTCTGTCAGTGTTTAAATGGGCATTTAAAGCAGATTTTAACAAGCAGAAGTGTTGATGTGTCTAGAACGTATCAAACCGTTTCCTTGTAAGATTAGCTGTTGCTGTTTGCTTTTTATCCGCTCAATATGCTTATATAGATAAGCCTGAGCGTGTAGATCTGTATATTATATCATGTGATATTTGTGATATATATTATATGTCTATTTACTCTTAAAGAGCACAGTCTCTTGTAATTCTATAAAGAATGGCATGGTTTTTATTTTAGTTGTATGCCTGTACTTGTATATTTAGTGAAACCATGATGAGACTTAAATAAACAAATAAACTCAACGCTATAACGATATACACCCTTCGTTAACTGTACATACTCACACTTTATGACAATAGGTTGGACTCCAGTTTCCAGAAAAAAATAATAATAACAGTTCCAACGTTTACATACTAAGCTGTCTGACACTGTGGTGCATATCGTCCTTTAACCAATTACCCCACAAATACGCATTTTTACGCCTATACTTTATTCCCCTACTTAAAAACGTTCGACTTAATACAGGAATGAATATACAACATAAGACTTTTTTATATATATTCTAGCAGATGATAGTTCAAAGCAAGCTGACAAAAGCAATTACAGTAAGGAAGATGGTATATGTATCTTTCCCAGTAAACGCGTTTGGCCTAAATCATGGTGTATTTCCATTTCAAGTGGTTTGAAGGCAGACCAGAAACTCTGTAATCCTACCTCTGACCAGGCTCCAAACTGTTTGCCATTCAGATAAAAAGACATAGGAAGATTTTTCAAAGACCTATCATTTACTGAATTGTCTTGCATTGTATTTAGTTTTGTTTGTACTGGAAAGTAACGTCTTCCTCCACTGGTATTGAGCTATGATTTACCTCTTTCAGCAGCGTTACTATAAACGAAATACAATGTATGTTATAAACATTCAAATAAATATGTTATTATATAACTATTTAACCCATTCGTGATATCAAAGAAGATCACAATTTTACAGGAGACAATATAAATATTTTGAACGAAGGATGGAGATTTTGCGTGGGATTGTCACACCGAGACACATCTACAACGTGTTCTTGCCCATGTCGTCATTTGCTTTTAAAAATGTCTTTTTTTATATTTCAAACTTTAATTTAGGTATTGCAAAGCACGAAATACTGAAATGGGTGTCAAACAGTTTGGATACTGACCATTGCACTCGGGGCAATGCATTGAATTTCATGGCCACGGCGACATCTCGAAAAGGATGATTTGATTAGATCTCGTGCGATATGAAGGACAGTGTGATAAAAAGACAGAATATCTGAAAACTAAATCTACCGGTTGACATCATCTTTACACAGATAAAACTGTTGTATAGCTATGACATTTGAACGTTTGATTGACTTCTACAGAGTTGTCAACATTGTTTGTTTTGTGTTTGGGAAAAGTAAACGCATTTTTACTTTCAGTCTGTTATACATGATCACTTTTCTAGGACTTATAATAAACATGTATACAATCATGCGATGTAAATCAAGATAACATGTTTGAATCGCCGACAATAGGAATTAAAATAAAATATTTAAACAGACACATCGTATAGAGAGTTAAACTTTGTTTTAGGAAATAATGATAAAGTATCACAGACATATATTATTAATTTATCATTCGGAATAACCTTACAACTAAATGCCATCATAATGTAACAAAGACTCACAGTAACCATTTAAGCGAACTTAATGCAAAATTGGAGATTTCTGTTTTATTTACATCTTGTTTGCAGCAACTAGCTGCCTAGCACGCCATAGTAAAGGTTCTATTTTTCAAATGTTTCCCAATTCGCAAGCTTATGGTTAATAAATGCTGATATAATAGGTTTGAGTGTAATAAACAATATATTTCTCTGTAACCACTGGTACACTTTTATGTTAAAACGAAAGGCCATTAATAACCTTGCAGGTTATTAGTATTAATATTCTTACAGTGGTTAATACGCTATTCCTACCCACTTTACGCGTTTCTTACGCGTTTATTATCCGTTTCGTTAAACGCGTTTTCTAGCCGTTTCTCTACGCGTTTAACGGCATTCATCAATAAGATCCGAAATCTCCGCGTGAAACGGAAAACTGACGCACCAATCGCAACATCTCTGGTGTAATCGTTTATTAACGCGTTTAAACGCGTTTAAACGCGTTAAAATCGTTAGGCATTAACCGTTCGTTAACCGTTAACTATGCGTTTCTTACGCATAGATTAACGCGTAAATGGGTCGGAATAGCGTATTTACCACTGTAACAAGACTTATAGTAACCGTTTTACAAGTTTTTACAAGAATATTCTATTACTTTTGTAGACTGATACATGAAATCGGTATCAGAAACATCAAAGGATATTCGTGTTAAAGATTTGGTTAATTCCTGATGTTTAATACAAATGTATATGTACACCTTGCATCTATATATCCTTTATAACGTTGCATTTAAGACGGATCAAATCATATTGTATGGATAACTATAACAGTTTGAATTCAATCAACTAATGTGCAATACGTATTATGTATCAACACAACCAGTTAGTAAAGGCGTCCTAATGCGCTCGTATGATTGAAATACTTCTGCTGTATAATAAAAGTCATTATACAGAGTTCCCTCTCTACAACCACATCTAATGGGAGACACACATTGTGTGCGTTGTTCGGAGGGAGTCGTTAATGGGAGGGAAAATGGTTTACGTATGCAAACAACTTGAATCCAGATCAGACGTCGCGTAACGCGGCGTCTGATCTGGATTCAAGCTGTTTGTCACTCGTCATTATACATGTATCAAATATGTAACTTTGAGAAAAAACTGCAGACGACATTTTTAAGCAGACGATAGTACAGCAGTTAAAGCGTTAGAATAATATTCCTGTTAAGAGAACTGCGGCAAGCGTCTTTGTAAAGAGGAAATCGTTGTTCAAATGGCCGTTGTAGAGAAGGGGCGCTGTATACGTTTTGTAACCGGTGTTGGTAACCCAAGACCCAATCAACCAATAGCCTAAATATAAGCCGGGTGACAAATTTATGTACAAGCATAGTTTGTATGTAAATACCGTGCATTAAAATGCATTTAAAACAGATCAAAGGTATAATGGATTACATGCCTTTTTAAACCAACCAGCATAGGTGCAATACATGTTATTAGTTATTAAAGGTGTGTTAAGGCGCTTACATGAAAAACAGGTACAGTGGAGAAAACGTTATTCTTTCCCAATAAACGCGTGTACGCTAATACTATTATTTCAATTGCAAACAGTTTGGAGCCAGATCAGACACCGGGTAACCCGGCGTCTGATCAGGCTCCAAACTGTTTGCCACCAAGATAAGCATGAGTTACATGTATCAGAATTGTCCAAAAATGTATTTTTCTACGTTTTAGTGCTTTGCGTTTGCGTTTCGTTTGCGTTTAAACGGGAAAAATACGTTTTCTCCACTGTAAAAACGCCCCTGTGAAGGCCTAAACCTATACCTGTACCATTAATTCTAAGTACTATTGTATGATTAAAGTCAATCAGAGTGTTCCCAATGTTGTTAATCCTCTGACCAATCAGTCAATCGCTTTATAAACTATGATGAGTCTATCAGGCGTGTGACAAATATATGTATAGTTTTGTGCACATTGTATTATATACTAAATTGCATTCAAGATGGATTAAAGGCATATTGAATTGTATGCATTTTCAAATCAACCAACTAATGTATAGTGTATGTTAAGTACTAACACCATCGTTTAATACGTCTTCTCCACTGTAATAAACAATATAGTTATCTGTCATCGCTTTTACGTATCAACGAATGGGCATAAATAATCGTGCAAGTTATTAGTAATAAATTAACAAGACTTATAGTAACCGTTTTACAAGTTTTTACAAGAATAGTCTAGTACCTTTGTAGAATGATACATGCAATCGGTATCAGAAACATCAAAGGGTATTGGTGTTAAAGCTTTGGTTAATTCCTGATATTTAATATCTGTACAGCTTGCATCTATATATATATTATCCTTTATAAAGTTGCATTTAAGACGGATCAAACTATATTGAATGAATAATTTTAACAATTTAAATTCAATCAACTAATGTGCAATCCGTGTTATGTATTAACACAACCAGTTACAGTGGAGAATCTGTTATTCTTTCCCGATTAAACGCAAACGTACGCAAACGCAAAACACTAAAACGTAGATCAGTACAACTTTTGGACAATTCTGATAATTCATGTTTATCTTGGTGGCAAACAGTTTGGAGCCTGATCAGACGCCGGGTTACCCGGCGTCTGATCTGGCTCCAAACTGTTTGCACTGCAAATAATAGTTTTAGCGTAAACGCGTTTAGTGGGAAAGAATACCGTTTTCTCCACTGTAGTAATGGTGTCCTAATGCGCTCGTATGATTGAAATACTACTGCTGTATGATAAAAGCTAATCACTACAGTAAACTCTCTCTATTACGGCCACTAAATAATGTTAACTATTAGGTGTTTAAGGAAGGTGACTGCTTAAAGCGATGTGAGAGTGAAACAGAAAGCTCCTAAAAGCAGCTTTCTGTGTCACCGTCACCTTGCTTTAAGGTGACACATATCTTTTATACAATCAATTATCCTTCGTTTTAGTGGTCGCAATAGAGAGGTTTTACTGTATATACATGTAGATATAATCTATATACTTTTTGTAACCAATGGTGTTAATTCAATACCCAATCAAACAATAACCCTAAAACTATGGTGAAAGTATCAGCCGGGTGACAGTGTACATGTATAGTTTGTATGTAAAAATCGTACATTAAATTGCTTTTAAAACAGATCAAAGGCATATTGGATTACATGCATTTTTAAATCAATCAACTAAGGTGCAATACATGTTATCGGTTAGTAACGATGTGTTAAGGCGCTTACATAAAAAACAAGTAAATACGCCCCTGTGAAGGCTTTATAGGAATAAACAACATATTTTTGACGTTCATGACGGTATGACTACATTAGCTTCGCAGGGGGTAAATTCCGTAAACGCCCGAAGGGCGTTTTCGACAAATTTACCCCGAAGCTAATGTAGTCATACCGTCATGAGCGGCAAAGAGATGTTGTTTATTCCTTATATTTATATTTATATTTTCTGTCTTGTCAATTTAATGTGTTTATTGGCCAGATTTGTTTTTTCTGTATAAGAATTTATCATATACCGGTCAAAGAGGTTTGATAGATGTAATGTCGATGTAATAGCCATTCCAGTTTCTAAATGTGGTGAGAAAGTAGTCCCAACTACATGTACTGCAACTGTATTAAAAATTCAGGATTTTTTCCAGTAAACTTTCTCTCTGTGAATGGAAATGACTTACAAGGCAAACAAATAACAGTGCAACTTGAATATCTATTGCAAAAGCACATTCTAAAATTACAGGTCGCGGTTGTTTTCTTAACCCATTTACACACATAGCAACGCGATGGCAACGACCTATGGGTCTGTATCACTCCGCTAGTGTCATATTACCGTCGACCAATGGGAGCTTAGTGTTAAGTGCCCGATGTAGTCTATTTGAAGAAGTCCACGGATAGCACGGGGGAAATCCGAACTGGTTAAATCCAGATTCGAAGTGTAGGTTCATCGGCAGATGACTGCATATTTTTTAATAGGATTACATAAGGACTTTACAGGTTGAATGTAAATATTAACATATACCTGTACCATTACTTCTACTTACTATTGTATGATTAAAGTCAATCAGAGTGTTACCAATGCTGTTAATCCTCTGTCCAATCAGTCAATCGCTTCATGAACAATGGCGAGTCTTTAAAGCGTGTGACAAATATATGTATATAGTTTTGTGCACCTTGTATCGTATACTAAATTGTATTTAAGATGGATTAAAGGCATATTGAATTATATGCATTTTCAAATCAACCAACTAATGTGCAATGTATGTTAAGTAATAACACCATCGTTTAGTAACGACTTCTGAATGCGCTTACGTGAAACACATGTAAAGACGCACTAAAATGCACTCCTGCGAAGGAAGGCTTTCACGCATACATGTACAGTGTTCCCTACCTAACACAGCCCTACCAACAACTCCCTCCTTACAACGACTTTTACCGCAGTTCCAAAAAGGACTATATTGTTTGTTTAAAATTGTCGTCTGCTTGCTTCTTTTACAGTGGTAAATACGCTATTCCTACCCATTTACGCGTTTATCTATGCGTAAGAAACGCATAGTGAACGGTTAACGAACGCCTAATGAACGCATAACGAACGGTTAAGGACTAACGATTTGAACGCGTTTAAACGCGTTAATAAACGGTTATACCCGAGATGCTGCGATTGGGGCGTCCGTTTTCCGTTTCACGCGGAGATTTCGGATCTTATCGATGATTGCCGTTTAAGAAAAATCCGAATGAAACGGGTTAATCAAAAACAAGAATCGATTTGTCACTGGAGCATTTTCGCGATAAAACTAATATTGTAATGCAATTTTTGAAAACATTTTCTGTAAATGAGAGGCCTCTTATCAGGATCTAAACGGGGTTCGCTTTTAGAATTTATATAAATATAGACAGTTTGGATCTCGATCATAATGCTGAGTGACTCGGCGTTTCATCGAGATTATTTCTGTTTGATATGTATTAGAATAATTCCTTCCATGTTGATTTCTATTCAAACGGTTTGAATCCAGATCAAACGCTTGGCTGTATAGATCGGCATAGCATCAGGATCCAAACTGACAGCTTTGAATAAACCCAATTACTTTTCATAATAGTTAACACTATCGATTTAGATGTAGATGGGACGCCGAGTATTTCGGTTCTTATGTTTTACAGCTAAGAATGAAGCATACGGTCTTGATTTCATTTTTACAGTTTGGCTCTAGATGAAATGCCGAGTTACGGGAGTCTCATCCATATTCAAACTATACAGATATATTTTACTTTGATGAGAGAGTATGATAACTGACACATACTCGCATATACATGTAAGATTTGGTTTATTTGGTTGATATTCCAATCAACCCCAATGGGGCATTAGGATACTTACTTTGATAAGCCGCAGTTTTATTACCCCCCTGTCCGGCTTGTGACGCAACAGTGTTAGCGGCTAGCCCTGCATGCCACATGTGGCATTTGGGAATTCCGCATGTTCATAGTAATAGTAATAAACACAATTTACATAATCCTTTTTAAACCGTATCCTTTATATGGGAAAATAAATGTATATTCATAAAACTCTCACAGGATAATCTTTCTTCTTAAAGAAAATGATTTCATAAAATTTTGTAAGATTATATTTACTCCACAGTAACGATATTTACTAAATTCATAAGTAGGATAAGAGCGGCCCGCAAGTCATACATGGATTACCTCCCTTTCTCCATGATTACTCCCTTTTCATCCGGGCTCTTTTAAACGCGTTTAAACGCGTTAAGAAACGGGTAGTAAACGCGTTAAACGAAACGGGTAACGAACGCTGAACGAACGCTTAACGAACGCGTAAGAAACGCGTAAGAAACGCGTAAAGTGGGTAGGAATAGCGTATTTACCACTGTAAACTACATGTATATACAAGTGGACATATTAACCCTTTTCCTCATAGAAGCGCCTTTTAGCACATTTGATTTATTCAACCACAGAATAAAATAGTTCCAATTTATACAGTCAGAAACATGTACAATGCAATTTTTTTCTGTATTTTAGCAGATTGTAGCTTTAAAGCAGGCTGAAAGTAAAGCAGAATGCGCCTTAAGGCGCATTCTGCTTTACTTTCAACCTGCTATAAGTGATCACCTGTCTTTAAAATTAGAAACCGGCTATGGGGTAAAGGGTTAATAGAATAAATATAATGAATGGTGACAAACAGCTTGAATTCAGAGCAGACGCCGCGTGACGCGACCTCTGATCTAAATTCAAGCTGTTTGCAAATATAAGTCATGTTAAACTTTCCTATAACGACTTCTTCAGAACAACACACACAATCTGTGTCACACATTCGGTGTCGTTGTAGAGATTGAGCACCGTACACGAACAATAATACTGCTATTGTTCGATTGTATCTGTATCTGATTAAACCCAAACAGTAGGTACCCAGTATTGCTAATCCTATATCAAATCAGCTACTCACACATTAAAGAGGCTCGTAACCGGATTTAGCATTAACAATAGTAATTTGTAAATATATGTCAAATGCTTATATAAATGGGTAAGATTTAGTTTAGGATAATAAATTCTGTTAAAAAATGCATTGAAAAAAAAAGAAAAGAAGAAGCTCTGGTGGGATTCGAACCCGTGACCCTCCATGCGGAGACAAACATGAAAAATGAGGAATCGCTTTTATCCCCTCGACTACCAGCGCTCTCTATAAATATGGTAGCGAATTAACGTATTTCAGTGGTAGCGATTGATAGTACTTTTTCGGCTCGGTTTTATGTCTGAGCCCGTGTAGAGAAGCAACAACAACAACTAAACCGTCAGCTGACGCTATAGAAAAACGATGGAAAATATCTAAAAAACTAAGATTCGGTGAAGATTCTTGAGACTTTTTTTGGACTGATCATATTTTTTTAATGTCAGAAGCCAAATAATGCCACAAATTTGCTTTTATCTGAGTTTTTTATTTTATTTTGACAAGTACACCATCCGGTTGCGAGTCCCTTGAAGTTTAGAGATGTTTCCAGTTAACTATTTACTAGAAATTCTACGGAAATGTATTCGTCCGTCGTTTAGGATGACAGGTTAATATAGCATAGTATTACTTTTCCCTGTTTTAACCCTTTCTTTGTTAAAATTGTCGTGAGGTTTTATCCATACATCGCCATATTGTCGTCGTCTTCAACATTGTTGTCTGCAATATCGTTTCAAAGTTAGATATGAGAAGTATGACTAACGAAATTTCGAATCGAGTTTCAAACAGTTTGGATGCTGATCAGACGCCGCGTTACGCGGCGTCTGATCAGGATCCAAGTTATTTGCAAATGCGCCTTTTGGCGTTATTGAGAGTAAAATGGCCAAACATCTGCATGTTCTGAGAACTCTACATGCGTCGTCGTTGCAAGTTTTGTGAGAATATAGAATAAACTATTTTGAACCGAGAAATCTGATTTTAAGAGAGATATATTGTGTGTAAGAGTGTAAGATATTTTTTAAAAAAGAAAGTTCTTTATTTAGTAAAATAAATTTGCCAACTCCTCGTTACGAACAGTGTATGATTTTCATTAATCAATTAAGAATTCCACTTTTCGAAAGATACATTTTATTTTTTCTCGTGATGCATAGCCTAAGGGCCTTGATGTGTCAAATATAAAGAAGTTTGTTACTTATTGTTTATCAGCACAATTAATGCTAAAGATACTACTACATTTACGACCTCATAGACGTTTAATTGCAGTTAACATATCAATTAAGTTTGTACAACATATCTTAATGTATTCTATTGTGTTTAGTGTAGAGTAAACAAAATGACTTATCATAATATCTTTAAAGATCTATGTACCGTTTTGTTTAAAACTATTTTCATAAAAATGTCAAGTTTTTTCTAGTACACACACAATATTGCAAAAATAAATATATCAATTAAGTTTGTACAACATACGTCATGTATTCCCTTGTGTTCAGTTTAGAGTAAACTAAACACTTCATATCGTTTTAAAATCTATAAAGCACTTTAGTCAAAATATTTCATGAAAGTGTCAAATGTTCCCTAAAACAAAGACTTGCATAAACGTTAAGTATCCTGTCTCTGATGAATAAGAAATACAGTGCTCCCTCCCTACAACAACCCTCCTTAAAACGACCCCTCCTTACAACGACGCGTGTCGCTGTTCCCAAGACAAGTATGCCAACTGTTTTCACTTTTGCTTGAAATTGCTGTATGCTGTTTTGTCTAACAGAATAGACATTTTGACCAAAATACAAACATAATGACGAGTGGCAAATAATTTGAATCCAGATTAGACGCCGCGTGAGGCGGCGTCTGATCTGGATTCAAGCTGTTTGAAAATGTTAGCCATTTTCCCTTCCTATAACAACTCCCTCCAAACAACACACACACTTTTTGTCTCCCATTGATTGTCGTTGTAGAGAGGGAGCACTGAACTGGAAAGTTCGAATGAAGCGAGTTATCGAGGTTCGACTGTTAAGAAGATGTCACATTCTTAACCCTTTACTCCATACCCTGTTTCTAGTTTTGAAGACAGTTGACCACTTTAAGCAGGTTGAACATACATCTAAAGCAGAACACGCTTTAACCCTTTTACTCTCAATGACGTCATAAGGCGCATTTGCAAACAGTTTAATCCAGATCAGACGCCGCGCAACGCGGCATCTTATCAGGATCAAAACTGTTTGCCACTTGTTTTGAAATTACGTCAGTTATGCTGCCTTAAATCTAATTTTAAAACGATATTGCAGACAACAACATTGAAGCAGACGACAATGAATCGGTGAAGAGGTAAAACTCTCACGATTACTTTGGCAGCAAAAGAGTTAAGGTGCATTCTGCCTTGTTTTAAGTTACCATCTGATACCGATAGCATAAAGAAAATATTTCTTATGGTACATGTTTATGACTGTATAAAATGGAACTATTTCCTTCAGCAGTGGAATAAATTGAACGCGCTAAAGGGAGAAAGGGTTAAAATGCACATTATTCATTTCGTTTTCAATATAAGCAGTAAGAAGTTTAAAACCTGGCCAGACCCGGAGTTTCTCGGCGCATGACCTAGTTCCCACTGTTTTTTCAAGCGTACAGTGGAGAATCTGTTATTCTTTCCCAATAAACGCGTTTACGCTAAAACTATTATTTGCTGTGCAAACAGTTTTGAGCCAGATCAGACGCCGGGTAACCCGGCGTCTGATCAGGCTCCAAACTGTTTGCCACCAAGATAAACATGAATTATCAGAATTGTCAAAAAATTGTTCTTTTCTACGTTTTAGTGTTTTGCGTTTGCGTACGTTTGCGTTTAAACGGGAAAGAATAACAAATTCTCCACTGTATGTTTTAGCCTAAACGCCGGATTCAAATGGGTTGCAAATTGTTTCAATATAGTTTATAGGCGTTAGTCGACTTCTTTTCACGGACACGAAGTCAGAATCTAGAAAAAGTCTAGATAATATCTGATATGATGTGACAGCCCATGTGATAAGGCACAGAATGTTTGAAGTCTAAGGCGACTGCATGACATCTTGTTTTCAGAGATAAAACTATTTCTTAGTATTGTCATTCAATGTTTGATTGACTTCTACTGAGCTGTCAACATTGTTTGTTCATGTATCTTAAATAAAAACATACATGACTATGATCCGGTTCACTTTGTGACTTTATCACAACTTTTAATCGCCGACAAAGAGAAAATCTTTGGTCCTTGTTTGCTTGTGATGGCAATGTTAAAATGACTCTGGAACGGGTTCATTATTGTTTTGAGGAATAATATAAATGCAATGTTAGCATATCAGACATGTGACAAAAAAATCGTAATATTTTTGAGTAATCTGACATATTGATTTTTATTTGTCTACATGTGACCTAAACTTGGAAGCTGATGATATATTTTTAAGCAGTTTATATAGTTATTTTACAGTCAAATTACTTCAGAAATCATCTCTATAGTGCATCATGTTTCTTGAATCAATATGAGCTAGTATTTTATTTAAAGCTCAAGCAACATGAAATGGCAATCATTAGTACCAGTGTCAGTGTTGATACAAGAACAAAGTCAATCACTCTCCAAAGTAATAAATGTGCTTTGAACCTATCAAACTTGTGAACAATTGTTCGCCTTTTAATTTTCATTAATGCTTTCATTGGGAAAGAATAACATCTTCTCCACTGTTTCTGCACTTGCAAACCAAAGTATCATTACCCATCAACTTGGCAATAACAAAATGATTAAACCTGACAGCATTAATGAAATGGATTGACTAATGAACGATTAAAACGTTTTCATGATTATTAAACTCATATTTGATGCCATTGTGTTACATGAAAAGGCTTTTATTGGAAATTACCCCCTTAAGCAAAGACTATCCTGGTCAAAATCAGGGACACCGTCGTCATGTTTTTTAGAAACAAAGAAAATATATACGATCGCTGAATTATGTAAATTACTAGACGTTTAAGACAGGTACATGTTACTGCTTAAATCAAGGTGACAAGTATACATGAGCTTTCTGTTTTACTGTCAGCTTACTTTCAACTGTCACTTCCTTTTTATACAATCTATTAGTATACATAAAGTATGTCACGGCGAGGAATGAACGGGGACCCGTCACGTCTGCATTAAGTTTATATGCATTGTTTTAGATAACAGTAATTTTAGCTAATATGAACTCTCAAAAAAGATGCTTTGATGGTGATTCGGATAGATGGTAGATCAAAGGATCATAAACTGTACGTTTGTCTTGCTTGAAAATAGCATCTTACTATAAACAAAGATGAAAGATAACAGATTTTTTTGTCTTGAGGTCGTATTTGGCCACATCTGTATGTAGCATACATTAGTAGACGTATTTCTTTCCCCTTAACCCATTATCTCAAAGCATGTTTCTAATTTTAAAGACAGGTGACCACTTAAAGCAGTTTGAAAGTACAGCCGAACACATCTCAATGCACATTCTGCTTTACTTTCAGCCTGCTTTAAGCTACCATCTACTAAGATAAGGAAAGTATATTTTACAATACATATTCATACATGTAACTGTATAATGAGGAACTATTTTCTTCATTGGAGAAATATAATAAGGCGTTAAAAGCGTTTCCATGGGGTAATGGTTTCAACGAAACCGATAGCAATTCAGCAAAATGTAGAAATGAATGCTCTAACGATATATTTTTATCTGAGTTGCAAACAGTTTGGTCTGTAGCGTGTTACCACTGTTTGCTGTTTAGGTTAGCAGTTTGTGCCCCGTGTGCAGAGTGCAGAGTACAGTAGAGAAAAACATTTTCTTTCCAAATAACCCCGGTTACGCTTAAAATATTATTTTCATTACAAACAGTTTGGGACCAGATCAGACGCCGGGTAACCAGGCGTCTTATCAGGCTCCAAACTGTTTGCCAGTCCAATTAAAACTGGTAGTCGGAATTGTCAAAACGTGGTCATTTGCTATATATAATTGCAATGCGTTTGCGTTTGAACGAAAGAATTACGTTTCCACAATGTATTTCAGACCGATAGCCAACTCGCAATCGATGGCCATCGACGGTCATTGATTTATTTACTGAACTCATCACTAATCTGACTCCGAATTGTTTGTACTGAAACTTTTGCACATTCGTCTGTTAAATAATGCAGTGTAAAATACGTTATTCTTTTCCAATAAACGCGTTTATGCTAAAACTATTTTTTTCCAATGCAAAGTTTGAGCCTGATTCGACGCCGGGTTACTGTCTAATCAAGCTTCAAACTGTTTTCACTCATATTAGTATCGGAATAGTCAGAGTTGCCAAACAGTTGTCATTTTCTCAATTCTATTACAATACATTTGCGTTTCGTTTGCGTTTAAACGGGACATAAAAATGTCTTGATCACTAGAACTTCTTCTCCACTATAGCAAAAGATTCATTTAATAACCAGCTACATGTACAGTGGAGAATCTGTTATTCTTTCCCGTTTAAACGCAAACGTACGCAAACGCAAAGCACTAAAACGTAGAAAAGAACAATTTATGGACAATTCTGATATTTCATGTTTATCTTTGTGGCAAACAGTTTGGAGCCTGATCAGACGCCGGGTTACCCGGCGTCTGATCTGGCTCCAAACTGTTTGTAAAAGAAAAAATAGTTTTCGCGTAAACGCGTTTATCGGGAAAGAATAACAGATTCTCCACTGTATGTCCACATGGACTTATTCAAACTTTACTACCAAAATACTGTTTGCTAAATATGATATTCATATGTTAGACAACCGCCTTTCCAATGAATCTTCCATTTTATTGCTCCAGATCAATCGCCGAACGACTTTACGTTTAAACATGATCTACATGTAAGCTTGTTGAAAATTGTCAGTGTGCTCGGGCCAAAGCAGTGAAGGGTTTCTAATGCAAGTGTTGTCAAAAGATGGTCATAATTAGGTTCCATAGCTTTAATGTTGGTTCATTTAATGGTCTTGAAGATAACAATGTCGACCTTATAGCACCTTTCCTAATATAGTACCGCCATTTGCGCCATTTCATTTGAGATTTAATGCGACATAGATCAATATTCGTCCCCATCATTATCCGGAATATAGTATGCCATTTGTAGTTCAAGGTCTGATATTGCCAATTATGATCGTTCCTGCTGAACTAGATATACAATATACCGGTACTACATACACTCAGTGCAAAAAGAAACGCACATTTTTCATTACACTAGTTGTATGTAGAAGGAACGTATTTGTGAGTTAATCCTTTCATTAAGGTCAGTAGTTCTGTCTGGGGGTATAAATGTTGAAAAACACAACCTGCACAAATCGGTGCGATGTTTAAAACACGCTGTAGTTCTCTTTCGATGCCAATTTAATCGTGAGATTTTTACCCCTATACGAGTGTCAAACAGTTTGGATCCTGATCAGACGCCGCGTAACGCGGCGTCTGATCAGGATTCAAACTGTTTGGAAATGCGCTTTTTGGCATCATTAAGAGTGAAAGGGTTAAAAAGCAGCACACTGGTTTTGAGTTTTTTGTTTCTGAACTTGTTACATAATTAAATCAATATTGAGATATTGTATTAGTATTCTAATTTTCTTCATGAAAAGATTCTTAATCTGCGCATGAGCACGATGTGCGTTTCTTTTTGCACTGAGTGTATTTAGAGTTATGCACTTCCATGATAGAAACGCATTTATACGTACTAAAGAAAACAAAGTCCATTGCAAAAGGTTCTGCAAAACATCAGACACCGTGTCATCAAATGTCTGACCAATTTCCAAACTGTGTATTATATAGCTTAAAAGTAATCATTAAAGAGATTTAAAAAGGGAGGATGGAATCATATTAGCCCGATCAAGATCTGGAATCAGGAAAGTACTTCAACTTGACTTGATACATAATGCTTGTGGGTTTTCCCAGTTTGTGTATAAAACATATTGTACAGAGCAGTTTGTACGTGTTTCGGCGGATTTTCGCTCATTTTATTTTCGTAGTTATTGAAACAGAATGACCTAGCACGCAGCTAATACAAATTGTCTTGAAAAGAATACAAGAGTCTTAATAACACATTTTAATAAGTCACACACGGATCATACCTTTGCATGGCTTAGTCCTTTCTCCCTAAATAGCGTCATAAAGCGCATTTGCAAAACAGTTTTGATCCTGATCAAACGCCGCGTTACGTGGCGTCTGATCAGGATCAAAACTGTTTGCAACTTGTTTTTAAATTACGTCCGTTATACTGACTTAAATCTAAGTTTGAAACGATATTGCATACAACAATGTTGAAGCAGACGACAATATGGCGGTTAAGGGGGTAGAAATATCATGATAAATTATATCTTGAACGGATTTAAAAAAGAAAGTGTGGTTAAACAAAAGATCAAAGAATATTCGTATACATGAACAGTTCAACCGCGATAATTCGAACTCACTTACAGTAGAGAAGACTTTACTGTTTACCAATAAACACGTTTACGCTAAAACTATACTATGCCAAACTTCCAACGCAACATCCCGGATATTCCCATTACTTCCAATGTTAAACATGTATTAAGTTAGTCTGGTCAATTTTCTAATGTGTGCATATCTTGAAAATATTTCTTCTGCAATTCATAGAGTGATCAATGGACAATACTCTTGGTAAACAAAAACAAACTGAATTGGCATTTGGTCCCAAAGATATGGAATTTCCATCGATTTAAAACACCCACTCTGATATAAAAATAGAAGGGAACTCGGAGGTGTTGCGTTGGCAGTTTGGCCTAGTATATTATTTCCTTTGCAAAATGATTGTGGCCAGATCAGACGCTGAGTTACCCGGCTTCTGACCAGGCTTTAAAATGTTTGTCATGCATAATCAGAATTGTCAAACAATTTTCATGTTTCTATTGCATTGCATACAGTTTGGAGTCAGATTGTTTGCCACTCAGATTACAATAAATAGTCAGCATTTGTCAATAATTGTCCTCCCTTTTTAAATCTTTTAAATGATTACTTTTAAGCTACATAATAAACAGTTTGGAAATTGGTCAGACATTCGATGACACGGTGTCTGATGTTTTGCAAAACCTTTTGCAATGGACTTTGTTTTCTCTAGTATGTATAAATGCGTTTCTATCATGGAAGTGCATAACTCTAAATATGTAGTACAGTGGAGAAAACGTTATTCTTTCCCAATAAACGCGTTTACGCTAAAACTGTTATTTCCAATACAAACAGTTTAGAGCCAGATCAGACGCCGGGTAACCCTGCGTCTGATCAGGCTCTAAACTGTTTGCCACCATGATAAACATGAATTATCAGAATTGTACAAAAGTTGTACTTTTCTACATTTTATTGCATTGCATTTGCGTTTTGTTTGTGTTTAAACGGGAAAGAATAACGTTTTCTTCACTGTACCTTGTGACCTGTACCTTTTATTCAAAGAACTGTCACATATACCCTTTGTTGCTTTGATTGTGCGCCCAGTTTCATTGAAGCCTAAAGATTTGCAAAAATACTTTCCGCAGTAAACTGTGCCAAGTTAATTGATTGGATGACCCTGTTTGGTGCTCGTGCATATAGTGGAGAATCTGTTATTCTTTCCCGTTTAAACGCAAACGTACGCAAACGCAAAGCACTAAAACGTAGAAAAGAACAACTTTTGGACAATTCTGATAACTCATGTTTATCTTGGTGGCAAACAGTTTGGAACCTGATCAGACGCCGGGTTACCCGGCGTCTGATCTGGCTCCAAACTGTTTGTAATGGAAATAATATTTTTAGCGTAAACGCGTTTATTGGGAAAGAATAACAGATTCTCCACTGTATTTACCAAGATAAAATTGTCTTTATCTCAAGATCTTGGCAGGCATATTTAATCGACTTAATGGAGTAAGAGTTCAATACAATCCTATTTAGATAACGCTGAGGCAATGAGTCTAGAAAACAAATAAATACGAAAGACTCAAGCAGGAAGCGTAACACAAACAATACACCCACCTCTCAAGCAGAACACACACACACAGTCATACCATAATAAACACACACATACACACACACACACACACACACGCAATACCATTCCTTCATCTACACACTAAATAGAAAACAACACGCAAGACAAACATAAAGCAAAGTGAATATAGGTGCCCGCCTTAATACGGTCAGTAGCAATCAATAATTAACTATAAATTAATTAATTATTAACAACCACTGGGTGGTTAAACCTGGGTTTAGGGGCGCCCAACCTCACACTTATCTCCTATATTCACCTATAAAGACGGACAGTGTACATAAAATATAAACCCTGTTCCACAACCTCACAATCAAAAAGACCGCCAGCACAGTAAGTAAATACATGTAAAACATTTAGCAAAAATTCTATGACAAGATCATTAGTAACATGGGAAAGAATTAAACATTCAAGCCCGTGTTAAAAATAACCCACTATGGCAACGGTCAAATTGTACTTAAGCGACTAGTCTGTAGTTACGAGTAACTGTAAGACATGGAAGGGTCCAGGGTACGACAGAGAGGGAGAGAAAAAACAAAGCACGAAAATCCGACATAACTCTCCCGGTTAAGGACGGCTTTAAAGATACATCATCATGTAGTGCTAAGCCCTGTCTGTCGTCGCACAACCAAAGAGGAAAGCATAGTTATCAATTGTAGATTCATCGATAACCAAACGTGAAGTGCGCAGCAATATAGTTGGATCATAATCTTTTTTAGGAAAAATCTAATACGTTTCACAAATAGGTTTTGAAAATGTATATGTCCAAGAATCTTACGAAGTCTGTAAATCAAATCACCATAAAACTCCGGATGTGAAATACATTGCCGCAGAAAAGACTTTAAGTTACATTTATACTTGTTAATGAGAGGAAGATTTCTATAAAAGAATTTAGAAAATGTTTTACGAAGTTTATGAACTCTGTACCCCTGTTTAAGAAGCTTTTCAGTAATAGTTTTATTACGAATGTGGAAGTCCTCAACAGAGGTACAGGCCCTATCAAAGCGAATAAGTTGTGAAATATAAACCCCGTAAGATGTGGAACGGGGAACATCGCCATCTAGATGAGGATAATTTACAATACTAAAATCAAAATCATCTCGTTTTTCGTAAATCTTAGAAGAAACAATTCCGTTATTTATAAAAAGATCCAAATCTAAAAATGGTGCCGACAAATTTGACTCGTTTGTTTTATTAAGGCGTAGTTCTTTTGGGTAAATAAAAGGAAACAACGTATCAAAAAATGGGTTGTCTATATTAAAAAATATCATCTAGATAGCGCGATGTATTGTTAAAGGCTTCGATCACATCTGCCTGTGTATCAGGTTTTAGACTAAGCATAAAGTCCCTCTCATAACAGTACAAAAATAGGTCTGCGACAGTTTGTACCCATAGGAATACAATCACTTGGCGGTATATGGTACTCCCAAAACGTACATAAATATTATCCAGAAGAAATGTTAGTGATTCACAGACATCGGTGCAAGTCCACATAGTGTAATAATTAACCGTGTCATTTGTAAAAAATGCACGATCAGTATTACACGCCAGAAATAGCTTCCTTTCTCTGGCAAAGTTGTATAAGTTTAGCTTTTATTAGATTATGAGGTAAGGTAGTATATAGTGTCATACGTACTTATATTGCAAGCTTGGTATTTTCTATATTCAATCTTCGCCAAAATTGCAGGTTGCATATAAGAAAGAGTAAACCTGCCATTACCAAACGTTTTCTCATTTCTGTCTCCACCAGTCCATATACTGTGACAACTCATTAGAACCGTCGCTCAGCTACGATTCTAAAGAGTAATCATATCCCCGAAATTGAAGGAGACATAAATATTGCTGTTTTTAGCAATATTATACTGTTTTGTTCATGCACGATCGCATACTCATGTAACTCCTAGACACATTATTTGCGGTATTCGCGATTTGATAAATGTCTAGTAAAATATTTACTTTATCTAAGGCACACTTATACGTCCGTGGCTATTAATCCCATATAGAACATGACACTGTATGTGTATGTCGGAAACTGATTGATGGTCCATGGTCCAAGGTTATAAAGCGTTTGAGTTTATTCTGAAATCATTCTCAAGCATATTTATAATTAGTCAGATTTGAACTTTTGCTCAAACCTGACCAGTCAAACGCTTGAAAACGCTTGAATAAACTCAAATGCTTTATATCCCGTATTTGGTCCATCACTTCATTGCTTCTGGACTGTAAATCATTTCCTTTCAATATATATTATATTTACTCAGTTTTGTGTAAGGTTTGCCATTTGCATTTCTCTAAATTTGATTATGGATATATTATACAGAAACTCATGGGAGACAGGTATTCTCTTGGGAATAGGTCACCATTTCGGCTCTCCAATACAAAATATAATTCATATGAATTGTGTCATTTCAAATGTCAAATCAAAGTGCTTGAGACACTGATGATGGTTTCAAACTGAAATACAGTATGGGGAAAAGAACAAAACCAGGAGTTTACTTAAGGTGAACATTCTGAGAGAACAATATATTCTTTAAAATGTATTTGATAGTAGGAATTGAAACTATTTAAAAGAAAGTTCTGTATGTATAATGTTTGCGTTCGCCCCACTCAATTATTTTGAACAAAGTGACGTTTATTTCGTATAAACGCAATCTTTCTGGGGGCGGGACTTGTGGATATCCATACAGTGGAGGCGAGGCTTATGTATCTGCTATTCACGAACCATGCTGTTGCGTCCCCGGAGTAATGGCAGTAATGGCTGTTCCTTTCATGGTATACATTATTCGT
Organism: Gari tellinella; assembly: GCA_922989275.2. Taxonomy (NCBI): domain Eukaryota; kingdom Metazoa; phylum Mollusca; class Bivalvia; order Cardiida; family Psammobiidae; genus Gari; species Gari tellinella. Next base: position 79,187,153 of record OV277867.1, on the reverse strand, counting down.
ATTAATAACATATTTTATGGATTAAACATACATGCATACTATTTAATATTAGAAATTACAACAAATATAATGTAAATATAAATAATGAACTGCATTTTCGGCGTTTAATCGAAATAAACGACAGAAAATGATCTGCAAATATACTATGAATCGCGCTAGCTATTTGCCGATCATTTTTTATCGTTAATTTCTCTTAGACGCCGAAAATTTCATTTCATTTCTTAATTGAATAATACTAGAAAGAGGCTAAAAGCCGGATTTTGTCTAAATCAGTTTTTGTAAATATTTTCATAAACACGTGAATATTGCGTTCAAGCATAATTGGAGATTGTCATTACATATGTCCTTTGAATGCCATTAACCAATCTCAAAGAAGCTTTTTCAACAGCCGTTGATTCGACCGCGACAACACCCTCGGTACTGCAGCAAGAAGCGTGCCACTTTCCTGGTCCCGAAATTATTCATACACAATTGAAAGTGAACGTAGATTCTATTAACTTTGTTATCGTCATAGAGTGTAATAATTATTAACTGGAAGATTATAATATTTTAAATCGTTTTACTGTTTCTTCTAATACAGTTTTCAAACTTAATGTTTCGTTTAAAGAACTGATACTGTCATACAATATTATTTATAATAATGCCATACAATATTATTTATAACAGGTGCTACTCTATATTTCCCCCCAAAGATATAGAGGATAACTGGTTTTTTTCAGTATAAGATAGAAATTTAATCCATTGAGACTGTTATATTTTCACGAGTGGCGAATCCACGAGTGAAAATATAACAGTCTGATGTTAACGAAATGGATTAAATTCGATCTTACATGTTTACTGAAAAAATACAATTATTCTATTTATTTATGCTTTTAAGGTACTTCGCATATGCGCGTAGTTTCCATACGATTGTTATGAAACTTTTCATGAAGAATGATAATAGCCTAAGAAACAATGTGTGTAAATATAGGCAAACTTTATCGTGTGGTTTGTCTTTAAGGTCTTTTTTCTGACAAAAACCTAGAATTTTGATGATTTTATTTTTCTTAAAAATGAATAAAGCTAATGACTATAATTCTCGCCCAATAAGTAGTCCACAACATTCATTACAAGAAAAGCTAAAAACATTTTTGAATAAAGGTGTTCAGAAAGATGTTATCAGCTATTTAAATTTTGCAAAATGCTAAAAAATTGAATTACAAAAAACTGACTCATTCAATGTATATTTGTTTTCATTTTATTCAAATATATGGTTGATGAACTAGTCAGTCTGAAAAAATTAGAAAATATTACAGTCAGGATTTGTTGTAATAACATATTTTCTTATTAAAATGTGGGATATTTGTTGTTAAGATACAGTTACCTACCTTAGAATTAAAACTTTGTCATTAAAATGCATTATTATTTATTCATGAACTTGCATACAAGGTTTATTATATTGTTTGAACATAATTATAATGGGCAATATCGATCGTGAAAAGGTTAGCGTATTGATAAGCTTCAAGGTGTGGCTTTATAGTTCGATCAAATCGTTTACATGTATACCGATTTAATTGACTTGTAAGTCAATTAAACTAAAACGTACAGGTAAGTGGACATATACTTGGACCGTAAACATCACTAGTACTAATCAACGAAGACTAAACATAACATATCTCTTGATTACTGCGTTATGGATTGACAAGTCAATAAATCGGACACTTAAAAAAAATATTTGGATCGGTTGGGTCTCGAACCTATGACCTTTGTATTGCTAGTCAACCACTATAGTCAACCACTATACTAACTGCGCTATGAAGGATTATACTAATTCTTATCAACATTTCCTTTATATAAATTTTCTAGTATAAACACGTACGAAAAAAGTCTGTGTCGTCCAGACGCATATCCGCTCGCCCGCAAGACCGACTTCCGGTAGCGAAAGGCCTTAAGCCACTTTATAAGCGAAATTGTTCGACAATTGTGAAAGCGAAAGTATATGATTCACCCCGTGTTGAGCCCCAACTTTATATCGAACACATTGTCGAAACAGTTTCCCGTACGATGACGTCACTTATATATTGATTTGAGGTCATCCGAATTACGTCGTTGCTCCCGATTTAGGATTCGTGTTCTTCCGTTGAGTGCTTCGCGACAAATCGGACTGCCGAAATTTAACGATAAGACACGATTGCCTACGATTCTTAATAAAAGCGCGCGTGGCGATTGGTGATAATCCACTGCAGTGGATTACCAAGTGATAATCCACTGCTATTTTCCGGTAATCCACCGAAAAGCATAAATAAACACTAATGAACAACTGAAAATGCAGAGAAAACAGGGAGTCATGTGGCATGTAAGAAGAATCTCACCATTTCAGTGACATGGCTGATGTTCTGCTACCCTTTGGCATAGTCATTGGCTAAAACACATAATTTCTCTATAACCACAATCTATGATGACAGACGTTCCTTGTATCTATTCTCTAACGTCTCTGTATTACGTAAAAAGCACAAAAAGTAAATATTTCTTGACAAAAAGTTATCCTGAGGCAATAAAGTTTGGGGCTATTTCTCCGGGGACTTATTTCGACAGAGTCTTGGAGCATTTTCGGATGACTGGTGTCCGTACACATTTTGCGGTGTTTTTTTTTTCAGTATCTTAAAATTCTAGACCAATATTCCAATTTTATAAGCAATCCACGAAACACATTTGGGATGAAATTATTGAGTCAATATATTTTATAATTTAGAAGTACATATTAACTTGCAACTACAAGTATTTCAAGGGCGACCGAAGAATGCAAATTACAGTGGAGAATCTGTTATTCTTTCCCGTTTAAACGCAAACGTACGCAAACGCAAAGCACTAAAACGTAGAAAAGAACAACTTTTGGACAATTCTGATATTTCATGTTTATCTTTTTGGTAAACAGTTTGAAGCCTGATCAGACGCCGGGTAACCCGGCGTCTGATCTGGCTCCAAATTATTTGTAAAAGAAAAAATAGTTTTCGCGTAAACGCGTTTATCGGGAAAGAATAACAGATTCTCCACTGTACTATGCACATTATAAGGACAAAAACTTATGTTCCTGTTTATTTTTATATATGCACAACTTAAACTACAACATGGAAAATGAACATTGGTGCATACAATTCACTTTTTTCAAGATAGCTACAGTCAAGTACATATTAAGCGATCACTAACTACAGTACTCCCTTGGTGCATATGTAATAGTGTTGAAATAAGGCGATTTGCTGGACTGTTTCCTTCTAGAGTTTTCTCCCTTGTGAACTGTAGTCATATTGAGTAAATACCTTTCTTTTTCCCATGCGGCACGTGCACATTCATTTTATCATTCGGAATGTAAATCAGCTTGTCATTCCGATGATAGTTCTTGAGACAATAACATCTTAGATAACTTTCTGCTTTAATTTAATATATTTATCTTGAGATCGATTTGGACATTGGATTTGGTATGTAAAGTCTTTGATTACATTTATACTGTTATTTCGCTTTCGGGTAATCTGAAATGAGCGACAGTCGAGATCGGAGCCGAAATTGTCTTGTTTACCTGTCGACTGTAAATTACAATCGAACTTTGTTTAACCGAATTATTCAAGATAGCAGCATTACTATTTGTTTTCTAAAAAGCTCAGATGGCATGTTATTTGCACCCGAGTACTTTTAACCCTTTCAGTTTGTAAATAAATACGAAAGACTCAAGCAGGAAACGCAACACAAACAATACACCCACCTCTCAAGCAGAACACACACACATTCATACCATAACAAACACACACACACACACACACGCACACTCCCATTCCTTCATCTACACACTAAATAGAAAACAACACGCAAGGCAAACATAAAGCAAAGTGAACATAGGAGCCCGCCTTTGTACGGTCAGTAGCAATCAATAATTAATTATAAATTAATCATTAACTACCACTGGGGGGTTAAACCTGGGTTTAGGGGCGCCCAACCTCACACTTATCTCCTATATTCACCTATAAAGACGGACAGTGTACATAAAATATAAACCCTGTTCCACAACCTCACAATCAAAAAGACCGCCAGTACAGTAAGTAAATACATGTAAAACATTTAACAAAACTTCTATGACAAGATCATTAGTTACATGGGAAAGAATTAAACATTCAAGCCCGTGTTAAAAATAACCCACTATGGCAACGGTCAAATTGTACTCAAGCGACTAGTCTGTAGTTTAGTTTAAACATATTTTATTTCCAATTTTTTACAGGAAAAGGGGTTGGGCCACAAGTTCTGCCAACTTAGAGTCGACCCTTCCCCTACAGTTTCACAAAAATACATATACTATTGGAGAGAGAGAGAGAGAGATAGAGAATGGGAGAAAGAGAAAGAAAGAGAAAGAAAGAATGTTGAGTTGCTTGTTTTCAGGTGTCTCCGCATAATTTGATGAGAAGAAACAGTAAAGTAAGTGATTAAAAAAAATACAAAACGACCAAAAGAAAGATCAACTAATCTAAGTCATTCACCATTGTATCACTATCAAAACGAGAGATATGGCTAAATTGGCTATACAGTAAAACTCCTGTTAAAACTGCCTTTAAAACTAAGAAATGAAACGTAGTCTTAGTAAATAGATTCAGATTAACTAAAGTAAGGTAAAAGTAATACAGATAGCTCCAACGGGGCTGTCTGTATTACTTTCACCCCTCTTCATTTTTCATATAGATAAGGTTCTACACTGCTGAACAGAGGCTTAACTACTTATATAATAAACATATACATGTAATCATAAATGAGGAACTAGCCGAGAATCTAAGATGGGATGGCTAACTACATTCTGGTATGACAATTTTTAAGATATGTCCATCTTAGACCCTCGAATCGTTCCATAATGTTTTACATTGCATATCTAAGCTAAACAAAAGATAACTGTGATCATAGTTACAAGAGCACATAAGGACAGACGCATCAACTTTCAATTTTAGAAACAAACCAAAATAGAGAAAGAAAAAACAATAGAGAAAGAAAAAAGAATTAAGTACTGAAGCGCTTGGTTTCTTTAATGAATGTTTGTACAGCACCAAATATCAAACAGTTTTGTTCAAAAGTGAGGTGATTACTTCCAAAAAGAAGAATGTTACTATTAATCGGATGGCAAAATCTTGTGGTCTGAAATAAGGTATGTCGTAAGTTTATATAATTGGGGCATTTAAAAAAGAAATGATCAATATTTTCAATTACATTTTCACAAGAACAATTAGGATCTAGTTTTAATTGATTTAGGAAAAGGTGTTCATTCAAATTACTACAACTGTTTCTTAATCTTGCATGTAGTACTGATAAATGTCTATTTCCGACCAGGTAGTACCCCGGAACTCTCTCTGGCTTCGATCTAGAAGCTATATTATTTTTAAAAGAAGAAAAATTAGGGATTTGCCTAAGATCAGAGTCCAGAGAGTTCCAGAGCACTACAGAAGAAGGAATACAAGATTTCTGATAAATGGACGTTCTAGCAGGTAGTACTTCAAAATTTTCTCGGTTTCTCAAAGGATAGTTTGACCTTTCACCAACTAATGGAGGAATAATATCACTTATGTACTGTGGGACAGTGTCATGTGATACCTTGTGCATAAAAAACAGTTTTTGGTTTTCTCGTCTCTTGAACAAAGACTCCCAGCCACATTCTATGTAGAGCCTCTCAAGGGAAACTGATCTCGTTAGCCCTGTGACGATACGTGCAGCTTCATTTTGCATTTTGTCCAAAGTATTAGTATATACCTCAGGGCAGCCATCCCATACAATTGACGAATATTCAAAAATTGGCCGTACATATGACAAGTATATTTGATTCAGAGCAGACCTTGAAAGTATAAATTGTACTTTACGCATAATATTAACAACTTTAGAGGCTGACTCTATAATATTGTCAATGTGATTAGCCCAATGACCATTTTTACTGAATGTCACCCCTAAATGTTTATGATGGTCCACAAAATTTATTTCGGTGTTATCAAAGAGTAGTTTAGGTAAAGGAGATTGCCTTTTGAGTGTAAATAGAATAGCTTCTGTTTTATTTGGGTTAAAGTTAACTAGCCACTGTTTTGCCCATACTGTGATGTTATTTAAGTCATGGTTGATTATGCCTTCAATATCATCTAATGTACTTGCAGAATAATAAAGAGAGCTATCGTCGGCATATAGCCTTGTTAAACTAAGTAGTGAATCGGTTATGTCATTTACGTAAATGAGAAAAAGTAAAGGCCCTAAAACGGAACCTTGAGGAACACCGGCATTGACTGGCATCAGTTTAGATTCAGCAGATTGTATTGTAACTTTTTGATGTCTATTATTTAAATAGCTTGTAATCCAGTTCAGTAAGTTAAGATTTATACCATTTTCACTTAATTTAAAAAGTAAACCCTTATGCCATACTCTGTCAAAGGCCTTTGAGATATCACAAAAAACCATACAAGAATATTGACTATGCTCAAAGCTTTGACAGATATGGTGATATATATCAATAAGTTGATATGTAGTAGAGTGATTTGGTAAAAACCCTGACTGATATTTATAAAGCAAATCATTGTCTAAGAGAAAATTATACATATGTTTGAAAACAATTCTTTCTAGGATTTTTCCACAACAGCTTAATAGTGATACAGGTCTATAATTCGTAGGTGTTGATTTGTCCCCTTTTTTAAAAATTGGAGTAACTTGCGCAATTTTCCAAGCATCTGGAAAAATGCCTTCCTGTATAGATCTGTTAAATAATATAGTTAGTGGAACTGATATGGATTTAGAACAATTTTTTAACATTTTATGACTTATGCTGTCAGGTCCACTAGCTTTGTTCACATTTAAGTTTAAAATAATATCTTCTATCTCATTTTGGCTAATGTTAAATAATGAAAGTCTATTAGAAGTTTTTTCATGAAATAAGGGAAGAGTTATATTAGTATCATCAACATTTGAGATTGACGTAAAATACTTATTTAAACATTCTGCTTTTTCTTCATTTGTTGTAAACCAAAATTCCTGTCCGTTAGGTAATGTTTCACGAATTGGGGGAAAGCAAGCTGAAGAAGAGTTATTTTTAACAAAATGTCTTATTATTTTCCAGAAACCCCGTTTGTCATTGCAGTGTAATTCTGTCAAATTTGTTTCTAAAGTGTTATAAAAATTTTCTTTTGCGTGTTTCTTTAAATTGTTAACTTTATTTCTTAATTGTTTATATTTTATCCAATCTGTTTGTTTTTTAGAAGATTTTGCTGTTCGTTTCATTCGATCTCTCTTTCTAGACACTTTTCTTATTTCCGAATCATACCATGGTTGATCATCAGGCCGGACACATACTTGTTTAGAAGGAATACATTGTTTAATAAAAGACATAAAAAGTTCTGTAAAAACATTGCAAGCCTCATGTATTGACCCATCATATAATATATCCCAGTTATTATCGTTTAATTTTTTATTTAACAATTCAAAATTTGCTCTGTTATACAGCCACACAGTTCTTTCAAAACAAGGTTGAACATGGTAAGAAAATGGTAGGATGATATATGTAGCACTGTGATCACTTATTTCGCTTGGTACTTGAAGAATGCCTGCATCTGAATTGTCTGTGTCTGTTGGTGTTATTATAGGATCAAGGATAGCATTTTGACGGGTTGGAACATTAATAACATTATGCAGTGAATTAAGTAACATGACATCTTTTAAATTGTGAAAGGATGGATTTAACAAGTCCTCATTAAGATCCCCTAGCAAAATTATATTCTTTGAAATTTCAAAGGCCGCTTCGAGGTTCAGGTTCAGATTATTGAAAAAGACACTATCAGCAGTTTTAGGGCTATAAAAGACACCAAATAGGTAACGCTCATTTTTTAAAATAACCTGTACCCAAATTGATTCTGCACAGAATATCTCGAGATCAGAAACCCTTGAGTGCACTAGGTCTTTATTCAAGTATACAAGAATTCCACCGCCATGGTTTGTTCTGTCTTTTCTGTATGGTACGTCAAAAGAGTTAGATAAAAACAATGAATCATTTGACACAGAGTTATCTAAATGAGTTTCTGTGAAACACAGTATATTAAAATCAATAAAGTGATCTCTGATAAAGTCCAGTTTGTTCCGTATACTCCTTATATTACAATGCAGAACAGATAAAAGTGATGCGTTGTCAGATATGTTAGGACCCGGGTTTTTTTCTATGTCGCCTGCTTCAAAAAGAAGTAGTATAGCAACTATGCTAAAGCTAATATTGTACAATATTTCTTTAGAAATACATATCCCTTTATACAAGAAAAATCGTAAATTTGCAAATATCCAAAATTCAAAATGGTGATACACACGGAGTCGTTTAAATATACTAGAACATCTGCCATGAAATAGCCCAATAGATACCCTCCATGCATTTAAGTCATTACCTATGTGGAAATAGCACCACTATTGATAGGAAGATATCCATCTGGACCACCTCATGGCGAATGTGTTTCCCGGGAGCACCTGTACTACAAATTACAAACAGATTGGAGAGATAACATGGAAAGAGAGAAGAAAAGAGAAAGAAAAGAAGTAGAAGAAGACGAATAATAAGACGTGATGGAAAAAGTAAGACTGAAGTCATACTGTAATTTAAGTTAAGTGTAGAGAAGATTTCGAGACTTTTTGGTGTTACAAATAATCGCTGATCAAAAACCAAATAGATCTACTAGATTTATATAGTTGAACTATACAGTTGAACTTCGTGATCTCAAAATCACCCAGCTCGAATTTACCGATATTTCAAGAAATATGTTTCGGTTGAATTGAAACATATCCGAATTTCAGAGCCAAAGCGTGGCTAGGACACGGTTTAACCCCGAAACATGGGTATCCTCAACTCAACTGAGTTCGAGATATCGCAGCTCAACTGCATAAGCATTTACTAATAAAATATGAAAAAACAACAACAGAAAAAAAACAACCAAAAAAAATAAATAAAACAAACAAATAGCGGAGACGGATAAACACTCATTTAGTGTTGGTTTCGAATTTAAGCTCTTTTTTCTATTTTTTATTATGCAAGAAACACCCTTAAATTTACATTAATTCAGAAATCTTCAAACCAAACACGACAACACCGCCCGCATTGAAGATCAACATAATATATTTACAATAACACTCATGACGACAACCGCACGTGCGACAGCGTGTTTACGCTCGCTGTAACACGACACGTCTGTACACAATAACCACTGGACCCTTTCAAGCTATCACTCATACAAGCTACTAATCCCACGTATAATTCAAATAACTTCCTATACATGTATATATATATACACACACACACACACACACACCGCCAAATCAAATCAAAAACAAACAGTTTGAAAAAACAAACCAAAAAAAAACAACAACAACACATAAACCCGTACGACCACTGAGATGTATGTTAAGTAAACGCATTTATTTAAGACAGGTGACAGATCAAAGCAAGAACACAGTAAAGCAAAAACCTCCTATAGGAGATTTCCGCCTCACCGCCAGCTCGCCCCAAGCACCCGTCTGTCCAAAACTTTGAAATCTTATCTCATACATGTATAGTGGTAGTAATAGGCAGATTTCACTGTTCATTAAGAAAACGTTTTTTACTCATTGTACAAAAAATGTTTATTACGTGCAAAAAGTGCACATGTCTATAGCAAACAGTGAAGACCCATTCCAGAGGGTTCCTAAAAAAAGGTATCCTCTAGCCTGGGTCCACACTGTTTGTCATTCAAGCATTCAACTGTTTAAAATAAATTGAATTGGACCCTGGTAACGAACTTACTCGTCCTAAGCGAAGAGTATTCTAACCTTCTTCAAACCGTGAAGACCCATGCCAGAGAGCCCCAAGAATGGAGCCCCCTGGCATGGATCTTCTCCGTCTATAGATCATACATAATACATTTTAAGGTTTACTAATTAAAGCCTAGAGACGATCTTACTCGTCCTATACAAAACGAACATGTGAAGATAACATTGGTCCAGTTCAAAACAGTGAATACTCATTCCAGAGAGCTTCTATAAAGGAGCCCTCTGAGATGGATCTTCTCCGTCTGTAAGTCATACATAATACATTTTAAAGTTAACTCACTGAATCCCAGAGACGATCTTACTCGTCTAATACATAAACGTACATGTAAGCAGTGCCCTTGCCTAGTTCAAACAGTGAAGACCCATGTCAGAGAGCTCCCTAAAAGGACCCCCTGGCATGGATCTTCCCCGTCTGTTATTCATACATAGAACATTTAGAAGATTACAAATTGAATCCCAGAGACGTTCTTAGTCTAGAACAGAAACGTGCATGTGAAGAGTGCAATTGCCCAGTTCAAACAGTGAAGACCCATGCCAGAGAGCTTCCTGACAGAAGCCCCCTGTCAAGGGCCCTCTTCGTCTGTAATTAATACAAAATACATTTAATCGTTTACTTATTGAATCCCAGAGACGATCTTACTCGTCTAATACAGAAACGTACATGTGAAGAGTGCAATTGCCCTGTTCAAACAGTGAAGACCCATACCAGAGAGCTTCCTGACAGGAACCCCCTGGCAAGGGTCTTCTCCGTCGATTAATCATACGTAATACATTAAAAAGTTTACTCAATTAATCCTAGAGACGATTTTACTCGTCCTCTACAAAAAAGTGAACATGTGAAGATAACACTGATTCAGTTCAACAACAGTGAAGACCCATGTCAGAAAGCTCCCTGAAAACAGCCCCCCTGGGATGGATCTTCTCTGTCTGCAATTCATACATAATACAAATCGAATTTAACTCATCGACTCCTTGAGACGTTTTCATTCGTCGTATACATAAACGTACATGTGGCAGTGCTCTTGCATAGTTCAAACAGTGAAGACCCATTCCAGAGAGCTCACTACTAGGAGCCCCCTGGCAAGGGTCTTCCCCGTATTTAATTCATACATACTACATTTTAAAGTTTACTTATTGAATCCCATAGACGATCTTACTCGTCTAATACATAACCGTACATGTGAAGAGTGCAATTGCCCAGTTCAAACAGTGAAGACCCATGCCAGAGAGCTTCCTGACAGGAGCCCCCTAGCAAGGTTCTTCTCCTTATGTAATTCATAGTCTGTAGTTACGAGTAACTGTAAGACATGGAAGGATCCAGGGTACGACAGAGAGAGAGAGCAAAAACAAAGCACGAAAATCCGATATAACTCTCCCGGTTAAGGACGGCTTTAGAGATACATCATCATGTAGTGCTAAGCCCTGTCTGTCGTCGCACAACCAAAGAGGAAAGCATAGTTATCAATTGTAGATTGATCGATAACCAAACGTGCAGTGCGCAGCAATATAGTTGGATCATAATCTTTTTTTAGGAAAAATCTAATACGTTTCACAAATAGGTTTTGAAAATGTATATGTCCAAGAATCTTACGAAGTCTGTAAATCACATTACCATAAAACTCCGGATGTGAAATACCTTGCCGCAGAAAAGACTTTAAGTTACATTTATACTTGTTAATGAGAGGAAGATTTCTATAAAATAATTTAGAAAATGTTTTACGAAGTTTATGAAATCTGTACCCCTGTTTAAGAAGCTTTTCAGTAATAGTTTTATTACGAATGTGTAAGTCCTCAACAGAGGTACAGGCCCTAACAAAGCGAATAAGTTGTGAAATATAAACCCCGTAAGATGTGGAACGGGGAACATCGCCATCTGTAACCATGGCATTGGAGCACTGGTGAGATAGTGGAGTGTTGTTTGAGGTTGCAGTCAACCCATAGTTGGTGAGTTTGTGCGGTGTCATTGTAATGGATTGTTTATAACATATTTTAAGGGATTTTTAAGGGATCTTAGTAACCCGTTGTATATATATATTAAAGGCGTAATTAGGAAGGCCACTAGAATTGTCCCATTTACCAGTATACCATTCATGTATGTATTAAAGGCAAATATATTAAATATAAGTATATTGATGTATGTCATTTTCAGGCTTATGTATATTATAAATGGTTGTTTAAATATTGTAATATTTATTACAGGTTGTAGACCTATGACGTATTAAACATGAAAAGGAGTCCGTTGTTGTACAGTGGAGAATCTGTTATTCTTTCCCGATAAACGTGTTTACGCGAAAACTATTTTTTCTTTTACAAACAATTTGGAGCCAGATCAGACGCCGGGTAACCCGGCGTCTGATTAGGCTCCAAACTGTTTGCCACCAAGATAAGCATGAAATATCAGAATTGTCCAAAAGTTGTTCTTTTCTACGTTTTAGTGCTTTGCGTTTGCGTACGTTTGCGTTTAAACGGGAAAGAATAACAGATTCTCCACTGTAGTGGTCAATAACCTCTTAACCCTTAAGACCCCCAGAGGTTACACACACAAGCTACAGTCAAGCACATATTAAGCGATCACTAACTACAGTACTCCCTCTCTACAACAACAACCAACGAGAGACAAGGATTGTGTTTTGTTCGGAGGGAGTTGTTATAGTGAGGGAATTTTGCTGAAATTTGCAAACAACGGCGTCTGATCTGCTTTCAAGCTGTTTGTCTCTTGTCAATATGTTTTATTCTGTCACAATGTCAAATATTTAAATTTGAGGAAACAGCAGACGACAATTTTAAGCAGACGATATTGCAGCTGTGAAAATGTTGGACATTGTTGCCTTGTTTGGGGAACAGCGGCATATGTTATTGTAAGGAGCAATCATTCTTCGGATGGCCATTGTAGAGAGCGAACACTTTATTGGTTATACAGTGGAGAATCTGTTATTCTTTCCCAATAAACGCGTTTACGCTAAAACTATTATTTGCAGTGCAAACAGTTTGGAGCCAGATCAGACGCCGGGTAACCCGGCGTCTGATCAGGCTCCAAACTGTTTGCCGCCAAGATAAACATAAATTATCAGAATTGTCCAAAAGTTGTACTTTTCAACGTTATAGTGTTCTGCGTTTGCGTACGTTTGCGTTTAAACGGGAAAGAATAACAGATTCTCCACTGTATTCATATCTTACATAATATGTGACACACTAATATAATAATTCTGCATAGCTTTTGCCCTGCTAATTTTCTAGTTTATTGCAATGTAAGAAATATGTTTAATTTTGACTTTATTCTTTGATGTAACAGATTGTGATTTTAAATTTGATGGGTCTACAAGTTCGTCCCATTTGATCATTATATCTAAGGTTATATGTTGGTGTTGCATGTATTGAAACGTTAAACATAAACATGCCTCAATGTGTCCAAATTGGCTGTTCCGAACACTTGGTTTAAACATATCTTATTACAGATATTGTACATGAACATAATACATTGATATAATGAAAAAGGATTAGATCGAAAGCTATGCTTATAGAGATCACTGCACGAATGTCTTGTATTTTAAAATCCACATACAGTGGGGAAGACGTTATTATTTACCGATTTAGGCTAAATCTATTATTTCCGTTTCAGACAATTTGTAACCAGATCTGACGCCGGGTAACCCGGTGTCTGATCAGGCTCACAACTATTTTACTGTTATTTTCAAATAAGTCGTCATTTATTTTAAAACGTTAGTTTCTCTGTTGAATTATATAGCATGTGCGTTTTGTTTGAGTTAAAACGGGAAAGAATAACATATTCTGCATTGTATGTGTAACAGTTAGCCGATATTGCTTGTTTCAGACGGTTAGACATACTAGTATCTATATCTAGTGTATGCCCCATTCAATAAACATTTCCGCTACATATATCCATTTGAACTGACATCTGAAACATTTTAGATTCTGACCAGACGCCGAATTACTCGGCGTCTGATAAGCAACCATACTGTTTGACTCTCATTTCGAATTTCTTCAGTAAAAGTGATCCAAACCTTAATTTCATAACACAACCCCCCAAACTACACCATGTAAGCAATCACTGTTCTGGCCGTGAAAGGGGATAATGGTTGTTATTTACCCAAGCCTGGGCGGTTTTGTCTGCAAAATTACTGCCATTTCTCAATAAATCTCCCTCTATTGTATTAACAAGACAATATTCCATGGTTGATATCGTTATGTATGTAGCAATTTCCATACCGATATTAGCATAGCTATATATCAACTACAGATATGTTCCGATTATATATTCGTAAACTAGGAACTGTCTATGTGTTAAATGATCCAGACCGTAATTTAACCCTACATCTTAAGTCAAAAAAATAAAAACAAAACAAGTAAACATTTCTATTATCGCAGCTAAAACGAAGGCTCACGATTGTCTAAAGGACAGATGACAGCTTAAAGAAAAGGTGACAGTAAAACAGAAAGCTCCCAAAAGAGCTTTATGTGTTACTGCTACCTTGCTTTTAGCAGTCGCCTGTCGTAAACAAGTAATAATTGTCACAATTAAGTGGTCGTAATGGAGAAGCTTTACTATATAGTTGATTTGTAAGTCAAATACAATACTAAACCTTTTTAAATGAAATTGATAATCGGGCGCTTCAACATGTAAGCCAATGTCCCTCCCTATAACGAATCCCCCCAAACAAGACAAGTATGTCGTTGAAGAGAGGGGGCGCTGTACTTTTTAGCAATAAAAGCAGACGGTCATTTGGAAGTAGCCAACAATATGGCGGGAGATGGCTTAATTGCACACTTGGGGTTATTTTTTAAGATGACAAAATGGCGCAATCAGTGGCGTAAAACTATCGACAGACGATTGACTCTGTCGTTACTGCCAGTAATTTGTCTTCAGCTAAAATCCTGGACTACATTAATTGTCATTAGTTAAAAACGACTTCAGCTGACATGATCCTTACACATGTTTAAGCGCAAACAGTTTGGATCCAAATCAGACGCCGAGTAACATAGATGTATTTTCCTTCACATTTGCGTAAAATGAAATGTTTGTTCGGTGTTCATGCGAAATGCACGATAGAAATTGATCGGCAAAATCATGAAGCGTTAAAACTTTCTATCGTCCATTTAAAATGAACACCAAAAATAATAATTTCTTTTCTTTATACATATTTTTATTTTATATTAATGTATTTACATAATATTTCCTTTCTATTTGTTTACAATAAATCTACTCGAGGTAAAATACTATATCAAGACAGGCACATACAATTTACTTACATGCTTGACAGAACAACTTTTCTGTCTATTGAATTACTGGGCATTCATTTCACCCTATTAGCACCTACTCTTCTACCAGGGCTTTCATTTGTCCGAAATTTCCAAAATCTTTGGATATTTTTATCCTAGTAGATGGTAGCTTAAAAGCAGGCTTTACTTTCAACCTGCTTCAAGTAGATCTAATCGCGCTTGGAAAATAGAAACATTGGAAGTTATAGGATTTTTCATGATTCACTTTTGGCAGCCCTGTTCTACAAAACGGCGTATGAACGTTGGCATATAATCACACTGGTAAGACGTAACGTCGCCGACTGCTGTTCTACGTTCCCACTGCTGTAAAATCTACGCTAAACCTGTGGAACAAAAATGGCTGCGCCCTTGATAAACAACGAGGTAAGGACAATGAAACGTTGTTTTTGAGAGTCTTTCTTTATAGTTTCAAAAAAGGAGTAGTTGCACGGAATATCCCGGTTATATGTGCATGCTCCGGCGTTGTGTTCTCGTTGGATACTCGCTTAGTTAAGACGTTTAACCCGATAAAGTTGCGACAGATACCGGATTTCTTGAACATTTACGTGTGAAGAACTCCGAAAAAGCTTCGTAAAGCTGGTGTATTAGAGATTCTGCAATATTATCCAAACCAAAACACTCTCTGATGGACAGTATTGATAAATTGATATAAAAATGTACCCTTTACGTGAATATAAAAACTTTATAGATTATTTTTCAAATACAACGTTCCTCCATGCCGGACACGATACAACGTTCAGACTGCAGGGTAAAAAATGCATCGAGCTAATACTATACGTATACGCGACTGTGCTCTCACTTACAAGACAGTTGAAGACATACCTTCAGTAGTGTGTAACGGTACCTATAGACCTTTGTAGCGTATATTTTTAGAAAACCTCCCGGGTAACACTTGACAATGAACTTATAATCGTGGAATTAGGGCATGCATACAAGTGTTTTAAAGTGATCTTGCGAGGCAACTTGCATAACATATCACTCATACTTAAAAGCAGGCCCGGCAAAGTATGTCTATGTAATTAATACCTGCTCTGTTAGTTGGTTAACCCTTTCGGCGCCGTAGTCGCATAAAGTAGACTTTGCAAAGAGTTCGAATCCAGATTAGACGCCGCGCATCGTGGCGTCTGATCAGGGTCCAAACTGTTTGATACTTTTATCGATATTTCGTAAGTCATAAAACCTTAAATCTAACTTTGAAACGTTCTTGCAGAGAACAGTACTAAAGCAAACGACAATAAAGCGGTGAAGGGGTAAATATCTCCCGAATAATTTGGCGCCGATAGGGTTAATGATTATTTATACTGAAACACCACTCTTTCCTGATGACATTTTGTTTTACTTTTCAGAACACTATACGTATACGACTAATGTTCTCTCACTTACAAGACAGTTGAAGACACACCTTCAGTAGTGTGTACCTATAGACCTTTGTAGCGTATATTTTAAGAACGCTTTGATTCTGAAATCTACATGGTTATATGCATATATTTAGCAAATAATCAAATATGGATTGGTGTGGTCTATTCTACGTATGCATTCGCTTTGTCAGAGGCACCGACAGATGCACTCGAAAAAGGCATTTTGTTCATAAAGGCGCGGAACCAGAACGGTTTTAGTTACCATTCGGGGGATTCATGCCTAAACGAGAGGAAGCCAAACACACCAGATTTGGGAGGTGGGGCATTTGGAAATGGAAATTTACTGTCCAAACAACTGTACTTCCGATATCTCGGGGGCTCTCTTCTTAATCCTCGCATGTTAAATACTTATCTAATGTGGACAAATGTCCATTTTTTGCACAGCAACATAAAGGAAAAATGCCCTTTTGAAATCTATGGCTATGTTTTGAAAACATTACATCTGTACCGTGTGCACATTATTGAACTTTCAGGGATGTTGTAACAAGACATTTTGGACTATATTCTACATACTGTTTTGTCACCTGCTGTAGGCAGAGGTGACACTAAGGAATCACTTGTCCGCCGTCCGTCCGTCCAACACGTCTGTCTGTCCATCCGTCTCTCTGTCCGTCACGCTTTTTGCGTCCCGCTTCATAACACCTGTTCTACTGAAGCTGTTAAGATGAAACTTCATTTATAGATAGAGCCTGACAAGTGGAAGTGTATTGCACAAGGTTCATAACTCTTGCATCAATATTGTGAGATTTATTCTCCTTTTCAACATTTCCGTTTCTTGCAGATTTTTTCTGTTTTACAAAAGAATTTGAAATGAAATGTTTCAGTATAAATAATCATTAACCCTTTCGGCGCCAAATTATTCGGGAGATATTTACCCCTTCACCGCTTTGTTGTCGTCTGCTTTAGTACTGTTCTCTGCAAGAACGTTTCAAAGTTAGATTTAAGGTTTTATGACTTACGAAATATCGATAAAAGTATCAAACAGTTTGGATCCTGATCAGACGCCACGTTGCGCGGCGTCTAATCTGGATTCGAACTCTTTGCAAAGTCTACTTTATGCGACTACGGCGCTGAAAGGGTTAACCAACTAACAGAGCAGGTATTAATTACATAGACATACTTTGCCGGGCCTGCTTTTAAGTATGAGTGATATGTTATGCAAGTTGCCTCGCAAGATCACTTTAAAACACTTGTATGCATGCCCTAATTCCACGATTATAAGTTCATTGTCAAGTGTTACCCGGGAGGTTGTCTACAAATATACGCTACAAAGGTCTATAGGTACCGTTACACACTACTGAAGGTATGTCTTCAACTGTCTTGTAAGTGAGAGCACAGTCGCGTATACGTATAGTATTAGCTCGATGCATTTTTTACCCTGCAGTCTGAACGTTGTATCGTGTCCGGCATGGAGGAACGTTGTATTTGAAAAATAACCTATAAAGTTTTTATATTCACGTAAAGGGGACATTTTTATATCAATTTATCAATGCTGTCCATCAGGGAGTGTTTTGGTTTGGATAATATTGCAGAATCTCTAATACACCAGCTTTACGAAGCTTTTTCGGAGTTCTTCACACGTAAATGTTCAAGAAATCCGGTATCTGTCGCAACTTTATCGGGTTAAACGTCTTAACTAAGCGAGTATCCAACGAGAGCACAACGCCGGAGCATGCACATATAACCGGGATATTCCGTGCAACTACTCCTTTTTTGAAACTATAAAGAAAGACTCTCAAAAACAACGTTTCATTGTCCTTACCTCGTTGTTTATCAAGGGCGCAGCCATTTTTGTTCCACAGGTATAGCGTAGATTATACAGCAGTGGGAACGTAGAACAGCAGTCGGCGACGTTACGTCTTACCAGTGTGATAATGTTCTCAGAGGAGGCGGTGCTTACGAGTCTTTTTAATCTGCAATCCCCGCCATACGAAATCAGCGTTAAGTGTTGAATTTTGAACGCAAATTATTTGGAGCCTGGTCAGCTCAGGCGCCGGGTAACCTGGGGTCTAATCAGGCTCCAAACTGTTTGCAATTGACATAATATATTAAGCATAAACACCTTATTGGGAAAGAACAAACGATTAAGGTCTATTCTTCTGTATCATTACGAAATGCTACTGAACGTATTCTAAAAGGTATTTACTTTTAACAGCCAAAATAAAACCTACAAGCGCATACAACATTGTAACTAAAATAGTATTAACCCTACCCTATAGCCTATTTCTAGTATTGAAGATAGGCAGTCACCACTTAAAGCAGGTTGAAAATAAAGCGGAATGCACCTTATAGGGCTTTTGCTTTCAGACTGCTTTAACCCTTTACCTGATAGTTTATTTCTAGTATTGAACATAGATGACTACTTAAAGCAGGTTAAAAGTAAAGCAGAATTCACCTTGAGGTGCATTCTGCTTTACTTTCAGCCTTCTTTAAGCTATTATGTGCTTGAATATAGAAACTATTTCTAATAATATTTATTCATGATTGATTAAATTGGAACTATTTTCTTCTGCGGAGGAATATATCATATCCGCTAAAAGGCGCTTCTATGGGGTAAAGGGTTAAGCTACAATCTGCTAGGATATAGAAACTATGTCTTATAATACATATTCATGACTGTATTAATTTCTTCAGTGCAGGAATAAATGAAAGGCGTAAAAGGTATTCATGGAGTAATGGGTTAAATGTTCAAACTCATGCGCGGGTCTAACTATTGAGCGAGGGTCCAACTAAAACCTTAGCGGAGTCCTGGCGAAACATAATGGCTTATTTTGCGTGCTTAATGCAGATGGTTGCTTACCCAATACTCCATAGATACGTTTTTGAGCCATTAATTTATTCCGCCACAGAAGGAAACAGTGACATGTCGCACCATATCGAGTAATATTACCTTTCAGTCCCAAATAGTTTAGCTCGTTGTCGCTGGATGCTAAGTTCTACGCAGACATAACACTTTTAAATGTCGTGATTTTCTGCTTTTTATTGGAATTTGGTTATGTTAAGTTTTATCCAAAGCAGGAAGAAATAACGTCGTATCCACTGTATTGTCTTATCAGGTTGTTCGTGAAACAGATCATACAAACAAACCACTCAATCGTACTGATAAAAAAGATATAAAACACAACAAATCCTAAACCAACTACTTGTACGCACTTCTTTGCCAATTATATGTCAGTCTATCTTTACATTATTAAATAAATTATAGCCAGTTATGATAAATTGATATTTGTGGTAAAGCCATACCTTTTATTTCTGATTTTACATTTTGTCCCTGCAATAGAGTTTTTTGTTTGTCCCTAAAATGAAGAACTATATTACTCTGATATAACAAACTAGCTTTTGTTGATTTATTCTTGCAAACATGTATAAAGGAAATAACGGGGTCCCTCTTTCACCTGAAATTACATGCAGCTGAAATCAATGACTCAAATACAGTCAAAAGCCAAGTAAGATCATATTAAATAAAATTCAATTAAAAATTTGAGGAAAAAACTGATAAGATTTGTGGCTGCTTAATGCATTACAACGGTTTAACCAAATTATCTTAAAGAAGTTTCTTTATAATTCTGTTGATCTACATTTAGTTGCCACTTGTAATACACAACAGTGATTTCCTCCTGTTTTCAATGGCTGATAAACCTTTCTCAACTGGAATCTTCTTTACATCGAATATTGGCCTGGAAAGGTTTAACAGATAACAACTGACACAACTATTTTCATTAAAGCTACATCTATCCAGCCAACCAGATATGTGATAGCAATGTGTCCAAACTACAAGATCGTGAATCTATTTGGGGAAAGATATACACAATTTTATTTGGTATCTTTAGTAGATTTGATATAATTTTCACTGCTTGTGTCTTATGTATTTTGGCTATAAATGGATAAGATTCAACTATTAAAGAACTGTGAAAAGTGAAACACATTTTGGTTTTTGTGAACGGGGGTCTACGTATCAAGCATGTCTAAACACGATAAGACTAGCATGAGTAGCACTCTTTTGGCAGGGTCTGATGAAGCCTCTGATGTGGTTTATGATTCATGTAATGACGAGGGTCAGCGAGTGCAGGCGACGGGACATTGCATAAATTGTAATGTAAACATGTGTGTTTCCTGTATAAAATCCCACAAGACACTGCCAGCTGTAAAGAACCATGTCGTCAAGGACAAATCAACGTTGTCACACTCTCATCAAGCTAGAACAAATGCCAGCAGACCAGCGGAGGACAAGGATCCAATGACTGATCAATGTCCCAAACATCCAGACGAGTTGATAGAATTTTATTGTAGTTCGCACCGTGTGCTTGGTTGCAGTGACTGCGTCTCATTGGATCATCAATCATGCAAGGATATATCTTATATAAATGATGTGAACGATGGTGTTGAAAACAGCGATGAGCTGACTAAGATAGAAGCTGACCTTCACATGCTCATTGCTAGACTAACAAGCACTCAGGGCCGTACAAAATGGATCAAGAAGACAATGAACGAAAGCTACTCGCAGACTGCCGCTGACATCAGCAACCTGAAGAAGAAAATAATTAACATGTTAGATCAGTTTGAAACCGAAATCCTCCAAACGGCGTGGGTCATGAATAAATACAAGGTAGATGATTTTGATAGTACCTTTATCGCTTGTGAACACGCGATTAGAAAAACTGATCAGCTTATCGCTCACATCGAAAAGAACAAGAGTATGAATCGTAATAATCAACTGTTCATATCAATGAAAAACGCACAAAGCCGAATTACCGATCTCGCTGATGAGGCTGACCAACTTTGTAACAAGAGTGCGTATGGACACCTGTCCTTCGAACCGGATGAACAATTGGACAACCTTTTGTCCACTCTGACTGGTCTAGGTAAACTGATAATGTTAAGTCAACCCAAAGATGTTAAAGCCGAGTATCAACATAGATTTGAAGTTAAATGCGAATCTGACTATAAAGACTGTGGGGTCAACGGTATCATAGTATTACCCGACGGGCGCGTGGCTCTATCTGACTTTCCCAATATGTCCGTGAAATTAATAGACATCACAAAACATACAATAAACGAGAATGTCAAGTTTGACACGAAGCCACTTGATCTTACATGTATACCAGGTAATATGATTGGATTAACTCTTCATAAGGAACGATACATTCAAGTCCTCTCTGTGTCACCAGCCTTGTCTAAAAGCCACACAATCGCCGTGTCTAACTTATACCTTGGTATCGAGTACATACCAGACAAACTCATTCTAGTTTGCCGAGAGCCAACATCAGCAGTTCACGTCTGTAATATGTCAGGAGTTGTGCTGCAGAAGATTGAGACGGACTACGGCGGCAACAAACTGTTCACAAAGGCTTCAAGGATAGCAATAAGCCCAGACCACGGTGTGATGTACGTATCTGACGTCTTAGAGCATAGCGTCGTGTGTTTGACCATAGACGGAAAGCTCATCAGAAAATATGCCGATATCTGCTTAAAAGGGCCTGTTGGAATCGCTGTTGGTGATGACGGATATGTCTTCGTATGTAGTGAATATTCTAATACGGTACACTGTCTTTCTCCTAGTGGCAAGCTGGTAAAGGTCATACTGGATAAGATGGACAGGATCATCACACCTTTCTGCATAGCATATAGAAATGGCCACCTGTACATCAGCAACAGCCATGACGAATCTGCAAACCTAAATAAGGTCCAGGTTTACAGAATCGGTATGTAAATGTCATTATCCGTACAGGTACTATATCGTGCATACAATAATAGTTTCATTTACATTTAACCTTATCACCGCCAAATTTATAGTGTGTTTTGTAATATGTTATACACTACTTACATGTATCCTACCCAACAAACGTTATCGTAAGTTTTATTTATAGTACTATGCCAACAATCGATTGCAAAATCAGCGATAGTTTGAGCTGTTAACGATAGTTGAACCTCCATCACTTTCAACAAAGAAACATAGTAAATATTGTTTACAAGTTACTCTCTTCATAACTTTATTTTGCACTAGAATTTTGAGAAGGCTTGTTTGATTTTGTTCCCAGTCTCTTTTTTATCCTTTTCCATATACAATGTAGCTTATATTCTAAATTGAAGACAGGTTGAAAGTAAAGCTGAATGAGCCTGCTTCAAACTACCATCTGCCAGGATAGATAAGACATGTCTTATAGTTCATGTTCTTAAGAGTTTAATTAAGAAATTAATTGATTTTTTTCTGTGTTCAAGCGAAATGAACGACAGAAAATTTTCGGCAAATACCATGAATCGCGTTAGCGATTCATGGTAAATTTGCCGATAATTTTCTGTCGTTCATTTCGCTTGAACACCGAAATAATCTATTCATTTCTTATATTTACATTATTTTACCTTTATATTTGTTATGAAAACAATTCAGACTTTCAGTTTTTAAAGGAGAAATGTGGTTGAAAAGGGAAAAGTACGTCCAAGAAATAAACTTGAAAGAACAGCTTTAACGAAGTTAACTCCGCCCCCTGTACATGTAACCAAATAACATAGCTAGATCTATACTGCGCGGATAATATAGTTCTCAAATTCACTACAAGTTTTTACTAGGGAAAAAATACTTTTAAGTACATCCAAGTACGTTTTCTTATCCTCAATCGGGTTTTTAATTCATGCAACAGTGCAAGCAATCGTCAAGTGTGAACGCTAATACCGTATTCTTAACGGGCGCGGACCATAGAGAAATCCGAAGCTGAGAGGAACCATACGGGGTATTTATGGTTTTGGAGCCAAATCTCGGAGCCTAAGTTAGAACCGGCCAGGAGCTGAGGATTACTAGTGTTTTGTGATTTTTTTCTATCATTAGCGCTATTTACCAGTAATTTCAGTGGTTATTCTGTAAAGTTTCTCTTCTTCTTCCCATTAAGTGCAGGGCCCCTCTGGAGCATCGACGCACTGTGCACACGTTTCAAGTTGTCGGGGGAGTATGTCACAGCGTGTAGGTTTATCATGACTTGAACGGCCTTACTGTACAAGTGCGCTTTTATGGCGATGTGGTAGAGTGCATGACTGCGAACCTGGCGACCCGGGTTCAAACCCGGGTCGGCGCGGGTGTTTCTTTATAAAGAACACCCGGTTACATTGGGCGCCAAAAATTGTTTGCGGGGGATATAAAGACTCGTAGCAGACGGACAAAGTTTCGGAGCGCTTCCTTATGCATTTTTTTCACAATGAGTGTAAATAATTTATATCAATATGAATATAAAATCTATATATATTGGTATTTAGTGTTTAAAAAAAGATTGGGAAATAAACTAGATTTAATCTAGGTCAAATACAACGTGGATTTCTAATTTTATAGTAGTGAAGATTAATGCGCAGCGACTTAACCCTAAGCTCCGCCTTCTAAGGTTTTAGTGTCTATATGAAATGAACACCGATTTTTACAATGGAAAGAGATAGGGCCAATGTAAATATTGTGTAATAAACTGTCGTGATAGTGTTGCAATAATGAATCAAAGTACGAGTATGGAAAGTCTATCGTGATAGCGTTTTCAACTATCGATCACTATCGTGATAGCGATGTTGGTCGCTATAGTCAATCCTAATTCCTATGCAAGATATAAGAAATAGCTACGAAAGTTATTGTTTGTTATCTATAAACGCGAGCTAATAATATTATACCTATTTTATTTTACAGGTGATTTAAGTGGATCCAATTGACAGAATATTAGCCATCGCCCAAACCAAAGTCAACCAACTGTGATGAACAGTAACAACATATAAAGAGACAACAAAACCAAATAGAATATATACAACATCATTTTGGTAGAGGAATATAGAAAATATTGTTGTCCGTAGTGTACATGTTGGAACTTTACGGAACTATCATTTTTCATAGTTTTTAGCACTGTGTTACCTTTAGTTCCGATTTGTCCAGCAGTACTTTAGGCCTCCGAATCTTACTGCCTGTCCCTCTTACATTGTAACTTGTTGACCAGATAAATGTGTCTGAACATATAACGCTCGTTTAACACATTTCCGTATCAATTTGCATTTTAACGCCTTTGAATTATTCCCCCACTTAAGAGACCAATTCCACTTTATACAGTCATGGATATGTACTGTACCATAAGAAATATGTTATATTTCCTAGCAGATTATAACTTAAAGTGGGCTGAAATTAAATCAGAATACGCCTTAAGGCGCATTCTGTTTTACTTTCAACCTGCTTTAAGTGGTAACATGTCTTTAAAACAAAATTAGAAACCAGGCTATTGGGTAATGGGTTATCATTTGACCACAACAAGTGACTGAAGTCGGCGTTGTAAGCAAACTTGACCAAGATTTGATATTTCGCAACGCAATTCAGACACATAGTAACTGTGCATCTGACCAGGATTCAAACTGTTTGACACTCGCATAGAATTATTTTGAAAATGACATCTTAAAGAAGGCGAAACATATAGGACGGTCAGTGTGAGAACGTCTGTTGAAAGTACAATCGATTCTTACTACATTTGCAATTTGCTTCACATTTGCCTAAGTTAAGAAATGAAATGATTTGTTCAGTGTCCATGCGAAATGAACAATAGAATGTATCGGTTAAATAACGAAGCGTGATTACGATTCATGTATGGTTTGCCAATCATTTGCTAACGTTAGATTCGCATGAACACCGAAAATACGTCGTAATCATTTTATTTCTTATATTTACATAATGTTCCTTTTCTATTTGTTTACAATAAATCTTGTTCTACTAGATGAAATACTGTATTAGGACACATCCATTTTACTTAAATGCTTGACAGAACAACAAATGCTTGACAGAACAACTTTTCTGTCCTTTGAAGTACATGTATTACACGTAGACGTTCAGTTTGACCTGTAAGCACCCTTTCTTCTACAAACGGCATTAATTCGAAATGAATGTTGGAATATCGGTCCCAGAGAAAGCGGTGCTTACGATTTTGTTTATCTCTTCCCACCAGGTAAACGATATTCATACGAAATGAACGTTACGTGTCTTCATGAAAAACAAAATAAAGAAATGGGACAATGTACATGCACATGTATATGTTACAGTCAATCTGTGTAATCAGTCATTACGCGTAATGACTAATCAACCTGTGAAATGACTTTTTCACATAGTCCTTTAATGATACTATTTATGAGGATAGAAAATGATATTTTTTAAAAGTTCAAAGATTTCCTGCACAAAACACCACATTTATTTCACACCTTATTTCAGTCCATTTGTGAAATGGTGTTTAAGACCTTGAACGCTGTATATAGGAAATATTTGAATAATTTTCATTTAAAGCTACAGGCTCTTTTTTGGTTTTTTTTTCATTTTTAAAAATAATGTTGACAAATTAAGTGGTTTTGTAGTGAGATTGTGGTGGTTTGTATACTTTAACTTTTTGACCTTTGAAAATACCATTGTATAATTATGATAAATTGTAACGATAAAGGACTATGTGAAAATGTCATTTCACAGATTGACTAGTCATTACGCGTAATGACTGATTACACAGATTGACTGTAACATATACACTAAACGACACTTATAAGTGTGCATGTATTATTTTTTAAATATCTTATTAACACATCAACCAAATTTTCAGGCTGTGTGCTTAAGAGACTATGTCTCACACTGATTTTTAGTTTATTTCATATCAATGAATAGCGAACAAAAAGGTACTAATGAATCACACGAAATTCCACAAGAAAACTAATAACCGATATAACAAGCTGCTTTACACCCTGCGTCGATTCTTAAAGTTGAAAATGAGCCAAACGAGATTAAAAATTAAGGTTAAATAACCTGGGTCGATTGTTAACATAGAAAACTGACCCTGGGTTGATTCTTAATAGCAAAAGCTTACATCGTGTCGATTTGTAACACAGCGTTATATTTCACCTAATACAGTGTTTGCACCCTTTACATTTTAGGCATTATTTGATTTTACGTTTGATTATCGATTTTCCCCTGCTGGCGTATGCTTAGGTCAATAATATAAATCGGTATAGAAACAATTATTTTGAACAATTTCAGAACCCTCTGGATTTTCTCCGTAGCGCGATGATGCAGAAATATTTTTGGATTTTATTCGAATTTGTTTAAAAAATATTGTGTTAAAAAATTAATTGCCTACATGGTCTATGTATTGTGTGAGATTGCACAATATAAGAGCAAGTAAAACCCTTTTTTTTAAATCGGAGAAACCATTTTGCAAATTATAGTATGCCAATCTGTAGAACAAATACTTGTTATTATTCACGTGTACGTTTATTATTTTCGTACAACAGGTTGATTTGTAAATAAAAAACTAAGATACAAACTTCGCATTGACATACTCCGGCTTTCTTTCAACCAATGGCTACTGTACGTCTCCTTGTTGGATAGAAAATTTGATTTTTTCTGTTTTTCATACAAGCATCAGCTATTCCGTTACATATCTCACGTGCAATTTTATTTTGCACGCTGCGTCGAATTCATCGTGCATGTTTATGTTTTTATTTGTTTAGGCACTGGACCATAAAGATGTCCCGCTTCTTTAAAAATTGAATAACTAGTTACAATTGCATTATTGTTTTTAATATTCGGTGAAAATCTGGTTGAAAACAAACCAGGAATAAACTAACAAATTACATTTTTATACATGCACACTTATAAGTATCGTTTAGTGTATATCTTAACCTATCAGTATATTATAGTCCAGACGTTGCGTTACAACTTTGACGTAGGGAGTTCGTTGGAAATTCGTTTGTGAAAGTCTTTAACTGTAGACTATCAGGTTTGTTAGCCAGAAGCGACTTCGATTAACAGAGAACCATGCTATTATTTTAATGCACTGGACCCCTAAATTCCTAATGATGAATCCCAAGTTCCGCCTAAATCTTACATGTATTTAGTTCTGACTATTTTGGGGTTTTTGTTAGAAATATTTATATTGCAAAATTGATAAACGGTGCTGGCGCTGGTTAGAGGTCTCTGTCAAACTTTCCTAATGATATTTGTTTATCTTTAGATCATTTTACAGTGGAAAAGATGTTATATGTTCTCGTTTAAACGCAAACGAAACGCAATAACATGATGAAACAACAACTTATTGATAATTCATTTTAATAATAGAGGCAAATACTTTGAGCCTGTTCAGACGCCGGCTCACCCAGTGTCTGATTTGGTTCTAAACAATTTACAGTGGACATAATCATCATCAGGTCGTCCGCAGACGGACACGTTGCCGGTGTTATAAAGTAGACTGACCCATCCGTTCAAAAGGACCCGGATCTTTATACTACGTAGAGACATGACCCCAAACAATGAGGGGGTCATTCTACTACGAGTCGATGGGGCCCTTTTTCTACGGTCTGGGGTCATTTTTTACGTAGTAAAATGACCCGAGTCACTGTTCAACATGTACGTACCAGTTTAACGCAGTATAATGGCCCATCCGTGCAAAAAGGACCCGGGTCTTTATACTACGTAGAGAAATGACCCAAGACCGTGAGGGGGTCATTCTGCTACGAGTCGATGGGGTCCTTTTTCTGCAGTCTGTGGACATTTTTCTACGTAGGAAAATGACCAGGGTCACTGATCTACGTAGTGACATGACCCATGGGTCATTTTAGCAGGTGCGGGTCATTCTACTGCGCTACACCGGCTAGCACCATTCTTCGGCAGAAAATCTTTTCTGTCACTCTAGGAAAGTCCTGATAGAAACAATGGAAATAATGGTTTTTGTACAAACGCGTTAATTTAGAAGGAATAACATTTTCTCCTCTGTAACCCTTTCATGGCCAAAATTTAAAGTGTGGTTTTAACTCTTAACTGAAATATAATCGTCTGCTTCAGTACTGTTGTCTGCAATATTTTACCAAAGAAATATTAATATGAATATCAAACAGTTTTGATCCTGATCAGACGTCGCGTTACGCGGCGTCTGATCTGGAGCCAAACTGTTCGAATTAGTCGACTTCGGCGAGAAAATGGTTACATGTCACGAAACTTAAACACATAAAATCTCTCAAAGATTTCCTAGTTTACATAATTCATTATATGTGTTATTCTGTAAATGCATATAGTAAACAAAGCGATAGAACAAGGGAGAGACAGGACGTTATTCTTTATCGCTTAACCCTTTAGACGCCATCAGCGCATAAAGTCGACTTTGCAAACAATTTGGATCCAGATCAGATGCCACATTACGAGGCGTCTGATCAGGATCAAGACTGTTTGACACTCTTATCGATTTTTTCTGAAGTCTTACAACCCTAAATCTAACTTTGAAACGTTCTTGCAGACAACAATACTAGGTCCATTTCATAAACGCGGTGTCTGATCTGAAGCCAAACTGTTTGCAAAGTCGAATTAGTCGACTTCGGCGAGAAAATGGTTACATGTCGACGTTTTTTTGTCTAGTCTGGCCTGCAATCATTTTGTTGCAAAACTCTATTTCAGTGACGTCACTTTGGTTGCAATACATACATGTATGATGAGATAGTCCTAGATTTGTAAGGAAATTGAAATCTTAATAGCACGACATCCGATCTCGGTGCAATTTTTCACATGTTGATAATGTTGAAATCAAATGTTGCGGTGATTTATGCTAGGTAGACACGAAAACGATTATGAATGCGTCTAATGCAAGACAATATCTCTCAAAGCTTTCCCAGTATACATAATTCATTATTTGTGTTATTCTGTAAATGCATATAGTAAAGAAACGATAGAACTTTAGACAGATTGTTAATCTTTTCCGTTTAACCCTTTCGACGGCATAGTCGCATAAAGTCGACTTTGCAGACAGTTTGGATCCTTCTTTCGGATGCCCAGTGTAAACTGTAAAGCAGTGATATATCAGACCTCGGTTAAATAAGACTCATCCGAAGGACTTTGTCCGATGCGGAATCGAACTCACGACACCCTGCCAATGACGCCAATAAGCGCATTTGAAAACTGTGGAACACTAAATTTCGTCAGTCATACTGTCTTCAATAGTGAATATACGGTTGTCTGTTAAAAGCCTTTTAACCATATGCCGGTTAACCCGGTGTATGATCAGTCTCTAAATATTTTGCCATTCAGACAAATCTAGAAATTTCTAAAAATAAATCTACATTTTATTTAAATGCGTTTCGTTTCGTACAACTAAAATTCAGTATTCTCTACTTCTCATCTTTTCTTTTTGTAGAATTTACCAGGAGGTACTGCCATGCCAGGACTCACTGCCCCATCCCTCCACTTTTGATCCGCACATGAAACTCATTATTCTTTATTTTGAAACACGGACATTTTGAGTGGGATTTGATAGATGGTTTTGAGTTAGGTAAAGTAGATTCCAATGAAGACATACCTAATTTGCTTCTTTATTTCTTGTGCAGACACGTAACGTAATGTGTTGCTGATTGTAACAAAACAAAACGAGTGGTCTGTTGTTAACATCTTCCCTGAAACTTGTTTTACGTGTTTAAAATAGGTGGTTGCTTAACCCTGTCCTCAAATAGAAGCAACTTTTAGCGCATTTATGTTATTCCTCCACTTAAGAAAATAGTTCCATTTAATACAGTCATGAACATGCTGCGTCTGAAGTTGATTCAAATTGTTGATGACTCGTCTTTAAATATCTTCTGTTAAAATATCAAATACGTAACTTTAAGAAAAACAGCAGACGACAATTTTAAGCAGACAATGTTGGTTCAGTGTATATGTTGGAAATAAGTGTTTTGTTTGGGGAACAGCGGCAAGGGTCGTTGTAAGGAGGTAATCGTTGTTCGGAGGAACGTTGTAGGGAGAAGCACTGTATTAAAGACCCTGCTGAGACGCAAAAGTTGTGACATCTCATCAGAGTCTGCACTGTTTGTTGTTTCATATACATGAACACCTTTGAATATCAATCCTGAAATCGTCAGGCAACCACGTAGGCGTTCATTACATAAATAGGTTAACTCTTTCCTTGCCAAATTTTATCGTCTGCTTTAACCATATTACCGCCAAAATATCGTCTGCACTGGTAATGTCTTCTGCAATGTTTTCAAAGTCAGCTTTAGGACTGTTTTGACTGAAGAAATGTCGATACGAGTGTCAAACAGTTTTGATCCTGATCAGACGCCGCGTTACGCGGCGTCTGATTAGGGTTCGAACTGATTGCAAAGTCGCATTTAGGGGGCCGTTGGCAATGAAAGAATTAAACACAATCCTGACGTAGGATTGTCATTGCAGTGTCAAGCGTTTGAAGATGTCTGACGTCTGGTAAATTCCCGAAACCTCGTAGGAGTTCATAACATAACAATGTTAACTCTTTTCCCTGCCAAATTGTATCGCCTGCTTTAACCATCTTACCGCCAAAATATATCGTCTGCACTGGTAGTGTCGTCTGCAATATTTTAAAAGTCAGTTTTAAGGTTGTTTGACTTAGAAAATATCGATACTATGTCAAGCAGTTTGGATCCTGATCAGACGCCGCGTTAAGCGGCGTCTGATCAGGATCCAAACTGTTTGTAAAGTCGCCATTTTTGCGCCGTTGGCAGTGAAAGAGTTAAACATTATCCTGATGTATAGGGTTACAATCGGTGTGCCAAGCAGTTTGAAGATGTCTGAGACGTCTAGTTAATTCCGCTATTACGACCACTTTATCAAGAAATGATGTTAAGACATTTATGACTTGATATATCTATAAACCCTTCCCATTTGCTTACTGGTTATGCAGTTGGAGAAGATGATATTCTTGCCCGTTTAACTAGTTCACTCTTAATGACGCCTCAAAGCGCATTTGCAAACAGTTTGGTCCTGATCACGCGGCGTCTGATCAGGACCTAAACTGTTTGACACTCTTATCGATATAGAACCTTAAATTTAACTTTAAAACGTGTATTGTAGACAACAATGCTGAAGCAGATGGCAATGCAGTTGTGAAGGGGGAAACAATCTCCCAAATAATTTGATCATGAAGGGGTTAAACGCAAGCGAAACGCCAACGCAGTGAAACAAAAGATATAGAACATAAATACTTTTCGACAATTCTAAATGATTATTATATTCTGAATGGCAAACAAATTGGGTTACCCGGACACCGATCTGGCTCCAAACTGTTTGCAATGACAATAATAGTTTTAGCACAAACGCGTTTATTGATAAAGAATAACATAATGCTTTATATTGAGATCTCTATATTGTGATACGACCATCTTTACGCCATGTGACATCTTTTAATAATCGTTTTATGGCATTTCTTTCGGTTCACTTGTTTATAAATTACGTGAAAAACCATTTATCCTAAAACACTTTCCAAGTTTTAGATGGAAGGTATTCCATATTAATCATAGTTGCTGTTATATTTAAAGAATAATTCGAATATTTATTGTATTCATAGAGGTATGAAATAAAACTTTGTCACACTGTATGAAAACGCGAAGCGGTTTCATACAAAAGTGTGACCAGGTTTTTTTCATACCTCCATGAAAACAAAAAATATTCCGTATTATTCGTTATAATTTAATATCACTACTGAATTTAAGAAAGTAGTTAAAAAGAGTATGACACGACTGTTCATTATTTAACACTTTTAAAACGTAGATTGTAGTCTCTCCACCATATCTATTTTTTTCCGCCAAAACGCGACGTTATTTTGTAGTATCGTTGTCGTCAATGACGTCATGTGGCATCCTGCTTCATTTAGCTCTTGTGGAGAGCAGTTGGTCTAAGAGAAAGTAGTACCGACAAGGCGTGGCCTGAATTTTCATAGGGTTATGAAACAAAAATAACAGCCAATCACATCAAACCAAATGTAATGAAAACAAACAATATTAAATCATATAAAGATGATGCATTGCCATTGTTTCTATACGGTATATGGCATAGTGTGTCATACATGTAAACAGCAAATTGAGTGCAAATTCTTATCGAAACTGGATCCTACATTCTTTCATTTTGAACGGCTAACACCGATACATGTAAACCATTGTAGTGCCTTACCGAGAGTACATTGTGGTTATTTGCAAACAGTTTGAATCCTTATCAGACACTTCGAAACGCGACTTCTAATCAGTATCCAGACTGTTTAACCAGAATCCAGAGTCAGTTTATCAAACATTTAAATTTGAGAAATAGATAAAGGCGATAATTGTTTAAATTTGACTTGATTTGATTTGTTTGTTAACGTTCGACACTTTACTTGTTTAAAGCAAATGGCAGTGAATGCGTTGATCATTGCTGTTATAGTAATGAAGACGTTATTCTGACGTCATAAGTGACGTCATATTGTGAATTAAACGTTATTCTTTCCCAATAACCGCGTTTACGTTACAACTAAGATTTCCATTGCTAACGGTTTGATTCGTCAACATCTTCAAAACCATTTCATTTTCTCCGTTTTATTCCAATGTGTTTGCAATTTGTTTGCGTTTAAACGGGAATGAATAACGTCTTCTCTACTGTACATAGATAGTGTGTTGCCTCTCCTTTAAGCTGAATATAACACAATATTTCATAGCAAGAGAAATGAGTGAGGAATTCATATGGGAACGGTTATTTCCACTTTAACCGACTAACACTGATCAACCCTGATACATTTAATCCGTTCACTCCCTTATTTGAGTACAAGGGTTATTTTCGGAGAGCTTGGATCCTGAACTTACGTCGGAAAACGCGGGGATCTGATTAGGATCTAAACTATATAACGCTCATTACGCTATTACATTCGTCAATTTTTCGAACATTGATATTTGAGAAATTGTTTACAGAAGATGACGTCATTGAAGTGAAGAGATAATGGGTCCTGTTACATTGGTGATTTATTGTTTGCCCTTAGTGTTAAATATGATAAAATGTTTCATAGCAAGCGAAATGAGTGAGGGGAATTCATATCAGAACTATTTTCTTCCAGTTTAAACAACCAACCCTGATCATCTAAGATACGTTTAATATCTGACAGCTGTTTCCATCCCTAAGGGTGTCTTAAGCTAAATTATATACAATAACTCCTGACAACTACAACTGTACAAAAGAACACCTATTGAAAAGAGAATTAAGATTCCTTTTGAAAGAATGATAAAAGTATAACTAAAAGTTCATGCGTTGCCTTTTTGCTATGCGTTCATCTTGTTGTAAGCGGTCGTTGATATTAATCGAAGAAAACAACAGTTTTTCGGTGATGGTAATTGCGGGATTTCCTTGTATTAAGTAATTCCGTTTTCTAGGCGTTCTGATATTAGTGGGTATCAATTGCCATAGAAATTCGTGCAAATTAAAGAGTCACGTCGACGAGCAAAGCCCCTGGAGAAATGGTTGTATTTAGGCTGTCGAACAAATGAGGTCACCATTCAATATGACATCGAATTGTTCCCGTTGAGAATAGTTTGACTACTATTTTCCACTGAAGCAACAATTGATTTCCGGATTATAAATCATGCATGAACATGTACAGTGGAGAAAATGTTGTTCTATACCGTTTGAACGCAAACTAAACGCAAACGCAATATAACAAAATGGAGAAAAAACAACGGTTTGAAAAGCATGGCGAAACGTTAAAATTGAGTTGCGAATAGTTTGGAGCCTGATCAGACACTGGGTTACTTCAAATTGATTGCAAAGGAAGTGTATAAATTATGTATTAGCTTTATCGTAAACGCGTTTATTAGGAAATAATAATGTCTTTTGACTGTACGTTTGGGAGGGGATTGACCTAAAAGTACTCATTTTGTCAAACCAGGCGTCGGTTTTAGAGTCCCATAGATAATTATACAGTGGTACCAATTTCTTAAGACAAGCATTTGCGCTATGCAAATCATTACTGTTGCAAACCGTTAGAAGACAGATCAGATGCCAGAAAGTATCGTTTAAACGGGAAAGAATAATGTACAGTGGAGAAAACGTTATTCTTTCCCGTTTAAACGTAAACGAAACGCAAACGCAAAGCACTAAAACGTAGAGAAGTACAACTTTTGATCGATTCTGATAATTCATGTTTATCTTGGTGGCAAACAGTTTGGAGCCTGATCAGACGCCGGGATACCCGGCGTCTGATCATGCTCCAAACTGTTTGTATGGGAAATAATAGTTTTAGCGTAAACGCGTTTATTGGGAAAGAATAACGTTTTCTCCACTGTACATGTTTTCTCCGTTATCGTAGCGGAGCGAGCGTTGTTTTTATAAATGTTCAACATGGACTATGGTAACACCAATACTACCGTGTAATCTCTGAAAATCTTACTTCTTTAAACAGGACCTCTCTAAACACCGGAACATTCTAAACACCGCATAATCTCCTTCGTCACTAACCCAGAATCTACATGATCATCAATCCTGCGACGAAACACATATGACATTCGACTGCTTAATGCTGTAAAATAGTACAGAAGGGGCTTTCTGTATTACTATTGTCCTGCATTAAGCAACCAAATTTTAAAAAAGCGGCTAAAATGTTTCGTTATTCCGGAAAATTCAGAACATTTTTGCAGCCCAGAAAGGTTGGGCTTGCGGAAGTTTGACTGTAAATGTGTCCTTGTATCTTCCGCGTTAGAGAGTCTTGTTTTAGGCAGTCAAGATAGTGGGGGCTTGTTTGTAAGTAAATGCGGCTGTAAGTAGATCTGGCCTTCACGATATACAGCGCCACTAGTATCAACTAAACATTAATTTGTAATTCTAATGTGTTTATAAAAGTCCAGTTCACGCAAAAACGTATTAATTCTCAGTCGAATTTCGATAGGTGTCGTCACATCAATAAACATGTTGAGTCACCAATAAATCTACTAGGTCACTGAGGCAATGTAGGGCACAACGGTAAAGTATCATAACTTTAAGGTAGGTCGTCCCCAATAAGATTAGGATATTCTCGGTCAGTATCGGTTATCTATAGATATTCTACATTTAACGATCGGCCATTCTCGCCAACTGAAAGTCATTTGAAAAGAAAAGCCGATTGATTTACGTACATTTGTATACAAATCTTGACCATTATTGGTCCAATCGCATTATTGTTGGGGGCGTGCTACCTTAGTACATGTTATTGTAAAGATCTTTAGCTAGTCATAAGTATTGTCTCTAGTATACATTTTGTAATTATTTATTCATAATATACACTTTGTATAACCACATGTCGCTTTAAACCATTTACCAACGAAGTCGCATTAAGTCGACTTTGCTAACAGTTTGTTTCCTGATCAGACGCCGCGTAACACGCGACGTCTGATCAGGATACAAACTGTTTGACACTGGTATCGATATGTCTTACATGTACATCACGCTTCCTTAATTTTAATTTTAACTTTGAAACAATCTTGCGAACAACAGTATAGACAATAATAATTTGGTGGTGAAAGGATAAAACATCACGATTAATTTGGCATCGAAAGAGTTAAACGAAACGAGGATACATTGTGTAACCTTTGCAGACTGTTTGGACCCAAAAAAATAGACGCCACGTAAATTAGGGCATCATCTCGCTACTCTTGTTTATACAATGTAATAAAAAAAGGAATGATCTGATTTTAGTACAGTGGAGAAAACGTTATTCTTTCCCAATAAACGCGTTTACGCTAAAACTATTTCCATTGCAAACAATTTGGAGCCAGATCAGACGCCGTGTAACCCGGCGTCCAAATCAGGCTCCAAACTGTTTGCCACTGAGATAAAAAAGCAATAATTAGAAATGTCAAAAGATATTTATTTCCAACATTTTAGCTATTTGCGATTGCGTTTAGTTTGCGTTTAAATGAGAAAGAATAACGTTTTCTCCACTGTAGCAGGCAATATTTGATGCAGACAGGAGTATTCTTTCAAAGGGTTAAAGAGTGGTAAAGAACTATATAACGTATGTTGTGTACGTAATAACGGTTAAATTTAAAAATCATTATTCTTTCCCGTTTAAACGAAAACGGAATACAAACGCAGTGAAATAAAATGTAGAAAATGACAGGTTTACATGGCGTCTGGTCTGGCTTAAAGCTGTTTCCAATGGAAACAATTGTTTCAGCGTAAACGCGTTTATTGGGAAAGAATACTGTCCTCTCCATTGTATACAAATGGTCTTGAGTTATGCTAGCAAAGAACTATAGGATATTACATGAGTGTTTATAATTTATTGGATTTATCAAACTGGGACTCGTTTCGTAAAACATTGTACGACAAATTTAACCCTTTCCCCAATAGAAGCGCCTTTTAGCGGATATAATTTATTCATCCGCTGAAGAAAGTAGTTCCAATTTAATTAGTAATGAATATGTATTATGGGGAATATTTTCTATAGTAAAGCACATGATAGCTTAAAGCAAGCTGAAAGTAAAGCAGAATGCGCCCTAAGGCGCAGTCTGCTTTACTTTCAACCTTCTTTAAGTAGTCACCTATCTTAAGTACTAGAAATAGGCTATCAGGTAAAGGGTTAATGTTGTCGTAAGTATAATTTATTTCTCCATCTAATCCTGTCTTGTGACATTTCTTTTGAATTGTCTTGAAAAGACGTCTTGGAAAAACAATTCCAAAGAAATGTCACAAGACAGGATTAGATAGAGAAATCAGAAATTAAATGTATTCTAAAGTATTGACTTAAGACCATTCTTGTCGTACGAAGTTTTATGAAACGGGCCCTTGGTCTTTTAGAAAACGGTAGAAATGAGGCTTTCCGAGTTTTTATATTTTCCTAAAACAACGAGTTTTGACCATGTTTTCATGTAAAATCATGAGCTGAGTGAAATAAAGAAATTGATAAATCCAATAAATCATTAACACGAATGTTATATTATTTTTGTAACATAACCTACTAGAGAAGTTTCCATGTATGGTTGGCACTTTTGTGTCGCTGTCTGTCAAGTCAAATGAATGACTCATACAGTACAGTGAAAAATGCGTTATGCTTTCCCGTTTAAAATTGTAATAAAACGTAGAAAATAACAACATCGATAACTCTGACTAAAATTTATGTTAATTTGATTGGCAAACACTTTGGAGCCTGATCAGACGCCGGGTTGCCAGGTTTGCAATGACAATAATAGTTTTAGCGTAAACGCGTTTATTTGGACAGAATAACGTCTTCTCCATTGTTCTACAGTGGAGAATCTGTTATTCTTTCCCGATAAACGCGTTTACGCGAAAACTATTTTTTCTTTTACAAACAGTTTGGAGCCAGATCAGACGCCGGGTAACCCGGCGTCTGATCAGGCTCCAAACTGTTTGCCACCAAGATAAACATGAAATATCGGAATTGTCCAAAAGTTGTTCTTTTCTACGTTTTAGTGCTTTGCGTTTAAACGGGAAAGAATAACAGATTCTCCACTGTAAGACTAAGCGCAGCACAAGTAGACAGGGAATAAAAGTGGTTCCAAATTAACCTCATTCATTCAGTAGAAATATCTAGTATTATGTTTTTATTATCAATTAAGAATTTCAGCTAGATCTAATATTGATAACTTTAATCTACATGCGTTTATTGAATGTAACATGTAAGAATGATAACGTAGGATATTGAACGCAATGTACACGCAATGATGTAATTACTACACGATGTCGTCACGTACCTAATTTGCATAGTTATTGCACTAGTTACATGATGTATATACGAAAAATAAACAAGTGTTATGCAACATTCGAGTCGTCTCTTATGTTCTAAATCAAAATAACTTAGTGATTTGTTTCCTGAAATACTGCTAGACATTGAAGAAGACGTATTTCGTTTCCAAGTAGACGCGATTAAGTTGCAGCTATCAGAGACAATACAGTTTGTTATGTCAATTTATATTTATAACTGGACGTCCTGTCTGTTCTTTGAAAACTCCATAATTCACCCAACATGTTTAACATTTCCCCAACGACATTGTCGTGTGCTCAAAACTTTCCCGTCTGTAACTCCCTTTACTACTATGACGTCATCTATTTTAAACAATTGTCGTCTGCTGCTTTTTTTTCAATCTTAGATTTTATGTATTTTGACTGAATGAAATATTGAAATGAGTGTAAAACAGTTTGGATCCTGATCAGACGCCGCGTTACGCGGCGTCTGTTCAGAATCCAAACTGCTTGAAAAACAACACTGGATATACTGAAGGGGTACATGTAAATAATGTTGGGAATTTTTTATATTAAGTATACACCGATGCCAATACCGATATAGTTCGATGCCTGTGATAAACAGTTTGCATCCCGATCAGACACGATTAATCGGCATCTGATCAGAATCAAAACAGTCTGCAAATGCAAGAGAAATTGTCACTTTGAAATGAAAGCGTTGCAAATGAACGGACATCGTTTTCGTTTAATTTTTAAATGATATTGTTAGGTATTGCAGCTGAACAAATAAAGGGTACGATAGTGCAAAAATAGACATCTGATCGGGCTGTAAGTTTCTTGACGTCTTTTAGGGACCAAAACTGTGGGCAGACTTGTTATTACATGTAATATAAAAACAAAATAAATTGAAGAATTATACGATAAAACTCTCTTCAATAACACAAACACTCAATATTCTATTTATGTATTATTCATTTGACACGCGTTTCTTTCAGAGATACATCTGTATTTCTTTATTAACATTTTTCACTGCTAAGGTCACATAATGTAATACAACACTAATATTTGACCTTCGTTAACATATAACAAAGAGATACAGAAGCGGGTAACAAAACGCAAACGCAGATCAAAAATTTGAAATGTTTAAAGCTGTTGATATATCTTAATCTGTATTTGAGACTTCTTTAGGGCCTAACTAGACTCTGGGTTACTGAAATGTTTTCTCCAGGTCCTGCTGTTTACCTAAGATATGCATTGATAAATTGTATCTATTGTGTACACTTTCTGAAATAAATATGTTTACGCTAAACTGTGCGTACACTCAACGTGTGTCATATATTGCAGCAGACAGTTTATTAGCAACAATAGGAGTACATATAACAAAATAATATTCTTTGTATAAACCAATAATACAAGTTTGTATTCTATTGACGACGTTTCACCGTTAATCGCCAATCATGTCTTGTGTCTGTCTGGCCTCATTAGGCAAACGACGTTTGTATCACAGCATATTGCTATGAAACAGAATCTATAATGTCACTACTTGTCACACCGAAATGGTTGAAATATCCGGGCATTGTTTGCACAAACCAATTGCGTTGAAAATACAAATTGTTTATTCTTTACTTTCAAATAAACTGTCATTGTTTTTCTTCCTCTATAAACGCGTTTGTGTTTTAACAGTTTTTTCCATTGCAAACAGTTTGGAGCCCGATCAGACGCCGGGTAATCGGGCGTCTGATCCGGCTTCAAACTGTTTGGCATTCATATTGATATGGATTGTCAGATTTATTTGATTTTTAAAAAAAAAAATGTTATTTTCTCCATTTAATTGAAATGAGTTTGCGTTTTGTTTCGCTTGAACTGAAAATAATATCGTCTTCTCTACTTTACAAGACGTTTGTATCATCACAAATTGCTATGAAACGGTGCCTGTAAAGTCACTACCTGTCACACCAAATGTTTGAAATGCATTGGCCTTATTTGTACAATCAAATTGCAGTGCAGCTCATCAGTGTTTGTTTGAAAGCTCTAAAAGTTCCAGTGGGACTTGACATATCGTTTTGAGTTCGGGGAAGTAGATTTAAATGAAGCCATATTTAGAATACATGACATGTTTATTTTCTTGAGAAGACGCGTAAAGTAATTGTTTCTTTATTGGAACATAATATCGACAGTGGTACGTTGTTGCATATACTTAGCCAGTTCGCTTAAA
Organism: Gari tellinella; assembly: GCA_922989275.2. Classification (NCBI taxonomy): domain Eukaryota; kingdom Metazoa; phylum Mollusca; class Bivalvia; order Cardiida; family Psammobiidae; genus Gari; species Gari tellinella. Next base: position 79,146,946 of record OV277867.1, on the reverse strand, counting down.
GCCGCATTGTGTTATGGGGAAACCTGCATAAAACTGTTGTTTTGGGATCCCATTAGAACTACATGGGACGTGATTCTTTCAGAAAAAACGGCTTTATCTAAGAAATTCGCTTTTTAATATTTTTTTAATTTATGGATATAACTGCCATTAAAGAACTAACTTGTGAATGGAAAGAAGGACAACTCTGTAAATACAGGGCTCCAGATAAGGGGAGTATTTCGAAAACTAAACTCTTTATTTCTGCTTTTAAACCCAATGGTGTCATACTCATTAGAATTGTCTCGAAGAGACGGTTTAATCAGTAGTAACACCATAGCATTCGGTGCTGAAATGAGTGAGAAAAAGTTGGATTAGTTCAGATAGCTGGAGCATTGAAAATAAAATGGTTAACCCTTATTCTGCTGCACAGACGTCTGCTTTGACATTGTCGTCTGCAAAATTTGTTCAGGATAGATTTATGCATTGATTAAATTAAACAAACTTTAAGACGAGTGTCAAACAGTTTGGATCCAGATGAGACGCCGCGTTACGCGACGTCTTTCTAGATTCAAACAGTGTGTAAACTCCGTAAAGTTAGTAGGCACAGGGTTAAACTATGAGATCCAGTCAAAACGTGTAAATAATATTCACCTGGGCTGAGAGATTAAAAAAAAATACGGATAATCTTGAGCTTGCTGAAAATGACAGTTTCAGCCTTATCCGCTCTCTAACTCAAGCACTTCTTTTTGGATCTTCACCAAACTTGCTACAAATGTGTATTACATGTAGTATGGAATCTAGGTCAGGTTCAATAACTAGCAAAATCGCATGAGGCATGTCTGAGTTATTGCCCTTGAATAATTAAAAAATGACTCTTTCAACAATTTCTGCTCTCTAACACAAACACTTGTTATTGAATATTCACCAAACTTGCTGACAGTGTGTATTGGTATTAAATCTAGGTGAAGAAAAAAATCGAATACAGTTTAATGAAAATCCTTCAAGAGGTAAAGGAGAAATGGAGTGGTCATTTATTACTTACTTATTACCAACACGGCTAAGATGAAGCACATGCAACCATTGACCAACTTTTTGGCTAAAATAGAATAAAAACTGGTCCTTTTACAGAGTGGACAGGGCAAAAATAAGGATAAAATAGCAAAAATTTAAAAATTGAAGAACCATAACTCCAACATACCTTAGCGATTCGGGTATTTATAGAACTGGACCAGGATTTTACACAAATATTTTTTTCAGTAAATTTGGTGAAGATCCAATTAAAACTGTTTGAGTCAGAAAGCTGACAAGACTTAAGTAGTCAATTTTTAGTCATTCAAGGGCAATAACTCAGACATGCCTAGTGCGATTTTGGTAGTTAAGATGATTGACCTAGGTTTTATATTAATAAACATTGTCAACAAGTTTGGTGAATATCTGATAAAAACTGTATGTGTTAGAAAGCAAAAAATGCTGAAACATTCATTTTAATACTTAAAGGGCAAACACTCAGACATGCCACATGCGATTTTTGTAATAATCAAACTAGACCTAAATTTTGAATTTTATATTTTAAATTTTCAGCAAGTTTAGTGAATATCCGATACAAACTGTATGTGTTACATGTAGAGTGCAAAAATGACTGAAACAGTCATTTTGTATTAATAAATAGGCAATAACTCAGATATACCTTATGCGATTTTAGTAGTAAGCATACCTTGATTTTATATCAATAAACATTTTCAGCAAGTTTGGTGAAGATCCAATAAAACGTATTTGTGTTAGAGAGCAAACCTTGCTGAAAACAGTCATTTTTAATACATAAAGGGCAAAAACTCAGGTATGCCACATGCGATTTTAGTAATAATCAAACTATACCTAAATTTTATATGAATAAATATTTTCAGCATGTTTGGTGAATATCCGATAAAAACTGTTTGTTTTAGAATGCAAAAATGACTGAAACAGTCATTTTTTATTAGTTAACAGGCAATAACTCAAAAACACCTTATGCGATTTTAGTAGTACAGTACTGAACCTTATCAAATTAACAATATTTGCGATTCGCTTGCAATTCGATGGCAATTCGATTGCTATTCATAATATATAGTAACTTTACCCTCGGGTAAGTTTTCTTGAATGGTGTATCTCACAAATGTTGGCAAATATGCCTCCGTTAATTTGTTCGATTCCATTTTTATCACAACCGCTTCGGAAAATTCGCATAAAAATATTCAAGCGTAGGATTTGTTTTTTGAAGCACGCGATTGGATGGCAATTCGATGGCAATTCGATGGCAATTCGATGGCAATTCGCTTGCGATTATCAATTTAATTTAATAAAGTTCAGTACTGTAATCAAACTAAATCTTGTTTTTATATCAATAAACATTTTCAGCAAGTTTGTGGAAGATCGGATAAAAAATATTCGAGTTAGAGAGCGGACAAAAATTAGAATGTTCAAACATTATTATTAACCGTTATTGTATTTCAGACATTAAGAAATGGTCTGAAAACACAATGGGACTTTAACCCTTTACTCCAAAGATACACCCTTTTACGCATTTTATGTATTCTTCCATTAAAAATGTAACTTCTCTTTATACATTCAGAAATATGCACAATAAGAAATATGTTCTATTTCTTAGCTTATGATAATTTAAAGCAAGCTGAATGTAAAGCAAAACGCGACTTATGTCGCATTCTGCTTCACTTTCAACCTGATTTAAAAGGTCATCAGTCTTCAAAACTAATAACAGACTTAGATCTATGGGGATCTATGGGGAATGAGTTAACCTTTTCTCTGCCATGTCGTCACTTGCATTACACAATCGACTTTTATTTCTCCAATTTAGAATTTCAACTGATTAAAGTAATATCGTAATAAATGTTAAACAGTTTTGTTCCAAATTCAGACACCAAATTCATTGAAGTACAGGTAGTTTTTATATATATTCGAGTTGTTTTGACATTGTCCCGTTGGTACAGTGGAGAATGTGTTATTCTTTCCCAATAAACGCGTTTACGCTAAAACTATTATTTCCAGTGCAAACAGTTTGGAGCCAGATCAGACGCCGGGTAACCCGGCGTCTGATCAGGCTCCAGACTGTTTGCCACCATGATAAACATGAAATATCAGAATTGTCCAGAAGTTGCTATTTTCTAGGTTTTAGTGCTTTGCGTTTGCGTACGTTTGCGTTTAAACGGGAAAGAATAACAGATTCTCCACTGTATAGTGGTCAAACGGCTACTTATGTCATCGTCTTTTCAGTGTCCAATATGAGCGGTTGTTTTAAATAAAATAACAAGCAGTGCAGATCCTGATCAGAGGGCTCCTAACCAGGAATACACTATTTGCATAGGAAAATGTTTCGATTTACATGTACAATGTACAGGCTTTGTTAAAGACGAGTTTGCTTGTCGCTAGCATTGAAAATTAGACAGAAACGTCCTGTAGCTTTAAAGGTCAATACTTCTTATGGAATAAGACCAAAATGGGTACTTTAAGTACAGCGATCGGTCATCTTTGTCAACTGCAGACCCGTTCCGAACTATGCTTTAGTTGACGAGAATAGCCGATTTCCCTCCGTTGAATACCGATATTGACCGATATTGGCCCGAGGATCATCAACACGAGTAGCCATTAGCCAAGATATAGGCCCAGTTTCCAATTGTCATTAATATTTATCAGACACGATGGAATCATGAAAATACATTTCTGATAGGAGCAGATAAATACGTGATTACCATGAAAGAATGGGTTAAGCATGCCAGACACTTTTTTTCTGCAGCATACCATGTCTCCAAGACAATATCATCAGAGGACCAGACGGTCTTCATTCCCGTTTACTAGCAAACGAAATGCAAACGGAAATTGCTAAAATGTAGAAAATCACTTTCTTGTTTTCATGTTTTTTATTTAAAGATGAGTGACAAACAGTTTTGAGCCTTATCAGACGCCGGGTTAACCGGCGTCTGATCTGAATCCAAACTGGTTGCAAAGAAAATAATATGCATTTACTGGGAAATAATAACGTATATCCACTGTATTAGTGTGCCAGATAGTGTAAAGACGAGCGAGGCGCCAAGTAAAGCAATGCTATTACAGTGGAGAATCTGTTATTCTTTCCCGTTTAAACGCAAACGTACGCAAACGCAAAAACACTAAAACGTTGAAAAGTACAACTTTTGAACAATTCTGATAATTCATGTTTATCTTGTTGGCAAACAGTTTAGAGCCTGATCAGACGCCGGGTTACCCGGCGTCTGATCTGGCTCCAAACTGTTTGTATGGGAAATAATAGTTTTAGAGTAAACGCGTTTATTGGGAAAGAATAGCACATTCTCCACTGTAGGATCACTACAAACATGGTGCCTTTCTGATTATGGTAAAGATATGTGACAGTTTAAACTCATTCACCCTGAAACTTTTAATAATTCCAATTTCAAAATATGTCTCGTCCATTATTGACAATTAGGGGTGATTTCAACAACAAATTTCGAGATGACAAACAATGTAGACCCTGATCAGAGGGCTCCTTAAAGAACCCTCTGATCAGGGTCTTAACTGTTTGTATGAGACGAATGTACATGTGCACTGTTTGTAAATGACGAGTATACTCGTCGCTAGTGTTAAATGTGTTGAGAAGGATTATAGAAAACTTAACAAGAGCCGCATGCGGCCCTAAATCGCTCACCTGAGGAACCATTGTGTAATACTCAATGCAAAATGAAGTTTGTCATTGCATGGAAGTGGACTATTGCATGAAGAAGTAACTCAGAGTCTGTTTGTCATTATTACTGTTTGAGCAAAAAGGAAAAATATGGAAACTATATAAAAAGTCCTAATAAAGGGTGTTTTAAATAATATTCATTCAAAATATTATTGAATTCTGATATGACAATGGTTACAGTTTCAGAGTAGAAGATTTTTAAAGGGTTTCCTGTTTAAGTCTATGTAAAACTGATTAGCCCAGGGCGGGGTCATTTTTTACCCTGGGGTCATCATTTGAACAATCTTGGTAGAGGACCATAAGGCAAAGCTAGATGCCAAATATAAAAGGTCTGGGCCTAACGGTTTCAGAGAAGAAGATTTGTGAAGGTTTTACTATATAAGTCTATGTAAAACTGATAAGCCCTAGGGCAGAGCCATTTTTTACCCGGGGTCATGATTTGAACAATCTCAGTAGAGAACCAGAAGGCAAATCTACATGCCAAATATAAAAGGTATGTGCCTTATGGTTTCAGAGTAGAAGAGTTTTAAAGGTTTTCCTATATAACTCTATGTAAAACTGATAAGCCCCAGGGCGGGGCCATTTTTGACCCGGGGTCATGATTTGAATAATCTTGGTAGAGGACGAGAAGGCAAAGCTACATGCTAAATATAAAAGGTCTAGGCCATACAGTTTCAGAGAATAAGAGTTATAAAGGTTTTCCTATGAAAAACTGATAAGCCCCGGGGCGGGCCATTTTTGACCCGGGGGTCATTATTTGAACAATCTTGGTTAAGGTACACAACATGATGCTACATATGAACTTTGGTTGTCCTAGGACTTATGGTAATTGACAAGAAGATTTTTAAAGTTTTGACTTTGGTTGTCAATATTATGTAAATACGGAAAATGACCACACCCTCTGGCGGCCATGTTTTTTGACGGATCCAAATTCTTTGAACAATTTTGAAAGTATATCAATTGAGAAACATTTTGGTGCAATTCAAATTTAAATCGGACCAGTAGTTTTAAAGAAGAAGATTTTTTTAGATATTGTGCATGGTTGCCATGGCAACAAGACCGATAGCCCCACCCACTTTTTTGCAACAACGTTTGAAGCTCACAACTACAGTATGTATCTGATCAAGTTTGGTTAAAATTGGGCCATTGGTTTCAAAGAAGAAGATATTTGAAACAAACCGTGAACAGACGACACCGACACCAACACCGACGTACGACGGACGGCGACCGATCACAATAGCTCACCTTGAGCACTTTGTACTCAGGTGAGCTAAAAAGCCCTTAACCAATTTGACCCAAACGATCAGTGTACCACTTATTTACAAACAGTATATATACATGTGACATGTACACGTGTCCTATGTCAAAAAGGTAGAGCCTTATCAGGTCTCCAATAGGAACATTTTAATAATGTTCTGCATTGTTTGTCATGTTTGCAATGAATGGTTTCAACTTGAAATCGATTGAACTAAATAAGAAAGTGGAAAGTTTTATTTGAAGTTTCAAGGGTTAATAACATTAACCTTTTCCCACATCACTTGTCTTTTTGTTTTTAACCCTTATCCTGCGGTAAAATCGTCTGCTTCGAAATTGTCGTCTGCAAAATTTGTTAAATCTAGATTTTTATATTTTCTAAGTAAAGAAACCTAAAGACGAGAGTCAAACAGTTTGGATCCAGATCAGACGCCGCGTCACGCGGCGTCTGATCTGGATCCAAACTGTTTGCAAAAATCAATAAAGTCGCGACCAGCAGACAAAGGGTTAAGAAAGGTTGCTGAACAAACTTTCGATGACCTTTTTACAAGGCATAGTAAAAGTCTGCATAGATAATTACATGAGGGTATATGTACGAGATGCTATTTGAGTCGCTTCTATGGAGTAAATAACCTTCCTATTGAACCCCGAAGCGAGGTTGCTTTTTAGTATAGCGGGGATGTCTTTTTGTTACATTTATTATGGTAGACTCATTAGGTGTAGTGTAATAAGAACTTTCAATTGTGTTGAAAGGTTGTCGCTAACCTTACAGTGCTAATTGGGAATTATTACAAGTTCAATAAACTAACTTATATGATGAAAACATAAAGTTTAGTTAGTATAGAATGAGAGTCAACTTTTTCTAATATTAGGAGGCTACAATACACAGAATCTTACGTATAAACTTGTCTAGATTACTTTTAATTATAAATACGAAAGAAGACTCAAGCAGGAAACGCAACACAAACAATACACCCATCTCTAAAGCAGAACACACACACAGCCATACCATAACAAACAAACACACACACACACACGCGCAATACCATTCCTTCATCTACACACTAAATAGAAAACAACACGCAAGACAAACATAAAGCTAAGTGAACATAGGAGCCCGCCTTGGTACGGTCAGTAGCAATCAATAATCAATTATAAATTAATTAACTATTAACAACCACTGGGGGGTTAAACTTGGGTTCATATGTGACATTAAGTCACCATGGACCAAATGAATCCAGATCATTCTCTACTTTATCACAGCAGGGGTGAAATCGAAAAGTCGCAGAAATTCAGTATCTTGTATGCCTAATTACTGCAATACATCGACAACTCATGCTGTTACATGTATTAAGTGTTCTGGGGGTCCGCAGTGGTATTTTAAGCCATTCTTCATGCAATGCCCGTTCAAGATCTCTCACGTTACTCACATCGTAACGTTGCAAGACCTTACGTCCAAAGCACATCCCAATTGTGTAAACCGATCTGGCTCATTGAGTGTTGGGATATTCAACTTTTGAAAAGTGTCCATTGTGTAATTGTGTTGTTTGTTCACTTGCCAAATGATGCCATTCTTGGCGATGACGTAACGTCATAGGTATTCCAACGTAAGGCGAACGCCTCTATATCAGTCCTGCAGAACGTAGCCGTTTTCTCACTGTCATGGCAGTAAAACGTGTCCCGGTTGTGTTAAGTAAACAACTTGCAATATGTATACATGTACTCCTGTATAACGGAAATCAAAGAGAAATAAATTAAAATAGAGTAAAACCTTTCTACCACGGACAGTCTATTGGAAGGAAAACAGAACATAAAATACAGGCACTTGTAACTACTTGATGTAGGATAAAGGTAACGCAAAAAGTCCCAAAATGAAACATTCGTCTGACTGTTATCCTACATGATAAGACAGAGAGGGGGAGACAGACAGAGACAGGCAGAGACAGGCAGAGACAGACAGACAGATACGAAAAGACAAAGAGACAAAAAGAGAGATTTCTTTTTAGTTTACTGTCACGTCAGTTTACCAAAGGCATAGGTTCAAAAAGGGGTGAAATTGGCCTTATGTCAAATGTACACCAAATTTTCACAGATTATGGATAGGTATGTGGTATAAGAAAAAACAACTTTATTTTCTCCATATTCACTTCCATGTTGTCATAGCAACCAAATACAATGTACTTATAATAACATAAAAATGCCGTATATTTTCAAAATTTTATCATATCAACAGGAAAACATAGTATTTGAGCATAATTGATATACTGATAATCAAACAATGATAATACTATTTAAAAAATAGTAAAATTGATAGAGATATGTGTATGTTGCTATAGCAACCAGCTATCAGAAAATCTCAAAATTGTGTTTTTTCCCATATTTTGGAACATTTTCACTGTTTTTGGCATAGGCGCCACTCCTCGACCAAAAATATAAATATAACAAATTAATTGTTTTAGAATAAGAATAACAAATAACAAAATGTAAATTTGGTCGAAGGGTGGCGCCATAGAAAAAAATCGTCTTTCTAACTCTTATTTTGTTCGTTTTTTACATGAAAACACAAAATCATGGTCGATAAATGCTTTATTTCTAAACGATTTCGGTCTTCTATTAACACAAATTAATATGTTTATGATAACAAAACGTCTTCTTGTATCACCAGCATGTTTTAAATGTTCAAATTCTGATGTTTAAAAATAAGATTTTTGTAGGGCTGAAATGTATAGTTTCTGCACCTGTGCCTTTGCTTATCATTACCCAACGTGCAAGTGACTTAACCCGCCAAGGGGGAATACTCTGTATATCGGTAGGGTCCCATTAATTTGGATAAACACACGTTTTATCAACAACTTCTGTTTCAACGAAATGTCAGTCAAAGCGGAACATCTTTTATCTACATGTATGTTCGGTCGAAACATTAATGCTGAGAGATCACTTCAAGTGGTTGAAAACCATATTCTTTTAGATTTAAATTACACTAATCGCAAACAGTAATCATAAACTCAATGTGGCGAAATGTAGAGAACATTACAGTGTTTCAAGCTGGAGTCAACTCATTTAAATATTAGTGCTAAGCTTGAGTCTAATCTGAGACTGTTAAAAGGTATGACATCGATTTTAAAGCATGTACCAAGCTGATATTCTAAACGAATAAATTGCCTATGATTAATGTGACAGTTTAATGCATGACAAAAGTAACACAGACGGCTCATTAACCCATTTGTGCCCAGTGGATTATTCCATGTTTATGTGTTGGATTAGTCCATTTTTTATCAAAGGGATGCCCGGTCAAAATTTTCATTTTCATTTTGTTTTATATTGAAATTCCTATCAGCAAACAGTGTAGACTGTGATCAGACGCCGCTTAATGCGGCGTCTGATCAAAGTCTACACTGTTTGCCTATGTCCCATATATGGGATCGTGGGCACAAGTGGGTTAGTAGTTTAATGTTCTACATTTTCGCCATTCAAATTACTGATTAATCGTCTGTTGAAATATGTCACTCTGTACAAATGTCGTTTTTATACAAGATTAAACCAATTATGCCTAGCGTCCTAACACTGGGCATAGGCAAACAGTGTAGACTATGATCAGACGCAACATAATGCGGCGTCTGCTCAGAGTCTACACTACATGTATTTGCTTTTAGGAATCTAAATATAAAACAGAAAAAACTGAAAACTTAACCAGGCGACCCTTATATGAATAACGGACTAATCCAATATATAAACATGGACGAATCCACTGGGCGTAAGTAGGTTAAATTCGAGTCCGTTACTGTGATGACATGAAGGAACACAGACAATAGTCAAATAAACCTCTCTATTATGTTGATGTTACAGAAGAGAAGTCGTTATTCTTTCCGTTTTAAACGCAAACGAATTGATATAAAATGTAAAAAAATGACAACTTGTTGACAATTCTGAATATTCATTTAATCCAAATGGCAAGCACTAGTAGTTAAATGTAAATGATCAAGACAACCCGGATTTTATCTGTTTATTGATAAAGCAACAGTTCGGTCCTTACAAGTACATGTACCTTCATAAAAAAATTGACCTTTCCCATAGCTTATTGTAGTTGTTGAGATTGTTTTAAGACATCGGCCAGGCTGAATAGATTAATGTAAATCAATAAGGAGTATGTGAATGTTCTTTAACCTGTTACAGCGGAGAATACTTTATTCTTTCCCGTTAAAACGCAAATACATTTTTCAATGAAAGGTTGGAAAATGACACCTGTTCGACAATTTTGCCTATACATGTATATTTTAATTTGAGTGGCAAATAGTTTGGTGCCTGATAAGACGCCTGGTTTTCCTGCATCTGAAATGGCTTCACCCTATTTGCAGAGGTAATAATAGTTTTAGAGTAAACGCATTTATTGGGAAATAATAATATCTTCTCCACTGCACAGTAAAAACCTTCTGTTACGACTTTTGCCTTCTGAATTACTTGCTGTTCTGTGAAAAGCCGTAGCCTGTCACACAGAGTCCACCATTTAGCTTTGCAACAACCATTTAAAGTCTACAGTACTCCCTACCTACACCGGCCCTCCCAACAACGAGCCCCTCCTTACAACATCGCTTACCACTGTTTCTCAAATAAGACAATTACATGTATGTCTTACGTTTAAACTGCTGTAATATCGTCTGCTTAAACGATCGTCTGCCTTTTTTTGCCGTTAAGTCACAAAATGACTATTTTGGCGGAAAAACATGATGAAGAGTTACAAACAGTGTTACGCAGCGTCTGATCTGGATTTAAGCTGTTTGCAAATGTAAACAAAGTCTGAATATTCCCTCCTATACATGTATCAACTCAACATCATGCGAATAACGCACATAATCTTTGTCTCAAATTGGTTGATGTTGTAGAGAGGGGGCACTGTGCTTTAATGTGTCGTCTTTATATTCATAATTATAAATTAACGCATTTTGGCGTATATAGATGTACTTAAAATATAATTGCACGAATGTCAAAACAGTTTGAATCCTGATGAAAGGCATACAGTGGAGAATCTGTTATTCTTTCCCGTTAAAACGCAAACGTACGCAAACGCAAAGCACTAAATCGTAGAAAAAACAACTTTTGGACAATTCTGATGATTCTTGTTTATCTTGGTGGCAAACAGTTTGGAGCCTGATCAGACGCCGGGATACCCGGCGTCTGATCTGGCTCCAAACTGTTTGTAATTGAAATAATAGTTTTAGCGTAAAAACGTTTATTGGGAAAGAATAACAGATTCTCCACTGTATTTCTGCTTTACCCTAATCATTGCTACAGGGCAGAAAAACGTACTTTGATAAAAAGAAAAAAAAAGTCATTTGACAAAATATCAAATGTGTAACATAAAAAAACATCAACGCATTTTGGGTTTTTTGCAGTCAATTTGCCTGACAATTTGGACACAACTAATGCATTTGAAAACAACTATTTCTCCAAATTGCATCGAAATGGACGCTATTATCGCACTTTGAAATAAAACATTTGAATGAACCAATTGCACAGTTTTGTACAATACATTGTAGCTTCAATGTGCAAATTACAACACATTAGCACGAAGATTGATATTCATGAAGAAGTACTCATGATTACTGAAAGCGTTTTCCATCCAAATCTAAACATGTGCCGCTCATTACTTCGCCATTGGAAAATGTCACAATTTCATTCGTTATTTGTGATGGTTTTACGTCGCTTTTAACAATGTTTCAGTCATAGCGACGTCCAGCTAATTACTCGACGAATTCCCCAGAAGCCCTTTATGCACTGTTTCAGACACAAATCGGCAACTTGGTAGAACTTGGTAGAACCACCGACCTTCCGCAAGCCAGCTGGAAGACTTCCCCACATGAAAAATCCGAATGTCCAGACCGGAATTCGGACCCACAGCGGTGAGGAGCTAGAGAAGCCCCCACCATTTTACTCTTAATGACACCAAAAAGCGCGTTTGCAAACAGTCTGAATGCTGATCAGACGCCGCGTAACGCAAGGCAATGACCGTAGTTGATGTTCGAGAAAGTGAGATAATTTGTTTCAAAGTATTATATATCAGAGACTGTGTGATGAAAAATATCCACTCTTTACACGTTAGTTCTATAGTGTGTCCACACGCAGTTAAATGGAGGACTAGATGCCGAATAACTTCGCATCTGAACAGGACCCAAACTGTTTGACCATTGGTGTTCAAGTATCTGCAGCTATAGTAACGAAATACTCAATATTAACATGTTTACAGAAATCATAATTATAACAGTTGCGATTAACCAATTACACAATTAATACGCCTTTTACGCGTTTAATTTATTCTACCACTAAAGAAAAGAGTCCCCCTTTATACAGTCACGAATATGTACAGTGGAGAATCTGTTATTCTTTCCCGTTTAAACGAAAACGTACGCAAACGCAAAGCACTAAAACGTAGAAAATAACAACTTTTGGACAATTCTGATAATTCTTGTTTATCTTGGTGGCAAACAGTTTGGAGCCTGATCAGACGCCTGGCTCCAAACTGTTTGCACTGCAAATAATAGTTTTAGCGTAAACGCGTTTATTGGGAAAAAATAACGTTTTCTCCACTGTATCATAAGTAATATTTCTATATATAGCAGATGGTAGCTTAAAGCAGACTGTAAGTAAACAGAATGCGCATTAAAGCACATTAAGATTTGCGTTAAATCTGCTTTAAATGGTCAAATGCCCTCAGAACTAGAAATAGGCTACGGGGTAATAGTTAAAGCAGATTTTTTTCAATATTCTAGATTGGTTAATAAAGAGAGACACACAATCTAATGTATCATAATTTGTATTCCAATTATAAATGAAATAAAAACAATTATCAAATAAAAATACAATTTCATTAATTGCCATGGTCTGCAAATTAAATTGTCAGACTGCAAATTTGATTCATTAAACCATTGGCATCAAGATTAATTTACAAATGAACAATGAATAATCTTAATTGTCCGTAAATTATTCAGTAGAATGTTTTAATCAATTTTATGGATCGTCATCCTCGAATTTTTCAGCATCAACTATATTCCTTTAACAATATCATTTTCTGTTCTAGCAATAGTTCAGCGTTTAGACCAGGGGCCCGTTTTACTAAAATATTTACGCGATTTTTTGCGTAAGTATAAATAGTTTTACTCTTATTTTTCTATCATAAACGTTTGTAAACAGCAAATAGCTAAATCAGAGGACGCGCTGCGCTGAAAGCGCGTCCTCTGATCTGGCTATTTGCTGTTTGTAGCAAGTAAAAATTAGAATTTTGACTTACGCAAAAGTCTGCGAAAGTAGTTTAGTAAAACGGGCCCCTGGTTCCATGGATGTACATGTATAAGTCATTTGAGGTGAGTATGAGATCTTTCTTAATCTTTTGATTGGTCAGATTTGAGTAGAAAGCTTACATTTGACCAATTCAATTACTGAGAGTGACCCAGACTTATTTCAAAAGTTTTATAACCATGAGACCAGGCTCAAATGTTATAAAGAGTTTGAGTTGAGTCTGAGTTTGTTATCAAGCATTTAATTGGACAGTTTTGAGCCTAGGATCATATCTGACCAATCAGGTGCTTGAGAACGACTTCAGACTCAACTCAAAAGCTTTATAACCTTAGAAACAGTATTTTAAGTTAACTTTTTGGTGTTATGAGAAATTATCTTACCCTTGGACATGAACTGATTCCCAATGGCATATTGCTGTCAACCCGTTCACTACTAAACCAGCCTCTGCTGAAGCTATTCTCTTTTTTGTTTGTTATTCGGAATCAAAGTATACTCAAAAAAATAATTAAAGGGCCAGGCCTTCTTTATTTCAACTGCGCGTTTTTTCAAACCGCTGTATTGATATTAGTACATGTAGGCATCGAAGGGAGACATGGTTTTCAACACCAGCAGTTTCAATTTCGAAAGAAATATTTAAAAAAAAAAAATTGGCAAAAAACATTATTTTTACCACCAAAATACAAAATATTGTTACCGACATGTCAAATGATGTCCATATGATGCATCATGAACATTTCAAGTATGCCGTGGGTGTTTACGAGGTGCAGTGAACTAAACCGATCTCACCCTGAAAAAAATCCATTGATTTTGAATGGTAGCGAAATCCACAATTTTTAAGAATTCGATAGTGTGCTTCGAAAACTTGATAGAATTCGGTTCTGTTCACGCCGATGCACAAACACATGTGTCGTACTGATCGAAAAGACTTTCGACAAGGATAATATTTCCAAGTTACAAAAATATCAACCCAGTCTTTTTTAGGGTAAAAATATCTTTTTTGAAATTTTAGATTTATTCAAAATGTAGCGAAAATTCAGAGACTATTTCAATTAGAACATTTTCTAGAAATGCGTTTCGATCAGCAAAACAGATTTTATTTCATCAGTGGCTGTTAGTTTGCACCATACAATTAAAACAAATGCTCAGTTGAAATAAAGAAGGCCTGGCCATTTGTTGAGCATATTATTGCATGAAGTATTCATGTGTTATTACGACGTTTTGCTGCATATTTGAAGCAAGGTGGAAGTAAAACAGAAAGCTCGAGCTTTCTATTTATTTTAGTAATGAGCTGCCACCTGTCTTTTATACAATCAATTATCCTTCTTTCCAGTTGTTGTATTAGAGAGGTTTTATATACCAATACTTTTATTTTCATATCTTACAATTATTTTTAAAGACTTTTCCTCAGTCCATTGAGGGACCACCACCCCATTGTTCTGGAGGTGTCAATGTAACTGTCAAATCATGAACAGCACAATCTCAGTTTACCTGGTGAGGTCCAGATTGTTCTCATGCTCTAGTGATTTTCAATGGATTTTTCTAACCAAACTATCAAATATAAAGGTAGAGTCTCACACGAGAAGCTTCAATGGTTCTTTGCTAGCGACATGTCCATAAGATCCATGATTATTGCAAGGAAATTGTCTGGCAAGGCGTTATGATCGAAAGGTCATCTAGGGATGTTTTTAACATAACACGTCTAATACACAATGTACTAATGGAACTCAGTGAAGTTATGTTAAAGTCTCCATAATGATAATAGGAGTAGACTTTCTCTATAATATGATACAAAAATGCGAGGTTTATTGACAATATTTTGTAATTTTGACGGATACTTTTATAGTATTGTCATATTTTAAATATCACTGTTATCATGAAACGTCGATAACAATTTAAAGTTAGATAAAGTTTTAATCTCAGAACATATTGTTCATGCCGCAACTATAATTTCCCAAGAGGTTGGAATAAAACAATTCAACTTCTGTTATAAACCCATAATTTTCTAATTATAATCGATCGTTGATATTCTAGAATCATTTTAATATCATAAAGGGACTGAAAACTGTCATATTATTCATATCTGTTAGACCATGCTTACAAGAGCAAACTATTTTCTGCAGAAAATCCCAAAGGATATACAGTGGAGAAAACGTTATTCTTTCCTAAAAAACGGGTTTACGCAAAAACTATTATTTCAATTGCAAATTGTTTGGAGCCAGATCAGACGTCAGGTAACCCGGTGTCTGATCAGGCGCCAAACTGTTTGCCACCAAGAGAAACATGAGTTATCAGAATTGTCCAAAAATGTACTTTTCTACGTTTTAGTGCTTTGCGATTGCGTTTCGTTTACGTTTCAACGGAAAAGAATAATGTTTTCTCCACTGTATGTGCGTCATATGAATAGAAATGTCAAACCTATGTGTTTATGTTATAGTTTACTTAACCCATAGAACCCTAAAACAAACAAAGGCGTATTTTACTAACCATGTACCTGTACATAGTACACTTGTAATATGCAACTAACAGGCCAAGACTTTTATTCTCATCTCTTATTTACGTATAGTAAAATTGACCTTATATGAAACATTTTGGATACAACTAAAGAAACCAGCTGGACCCGAAAACTTCGTTTTAAGTTTGTTTCTCTGTATCGACTAATAGCATTTCATCTCATATAATATACATTGTAACTAAAATGACAGCAGACAATGTGAGAAACAAACTACACGTGTGTTTATTATGCCACCTTGTCCCCGATATAACACCTACAATTCACACGTAACATTTCTTTATAGACCCATAGGATATCCCCATGTAAATTACTGCCAGAACATTTTACTGTTACAGAGGAGAAGATATTATTTTTCAAACAAACGCGTTCATGCTAAAATCCTTATGTCCAGTGCAAATAGGGTGGAGCAAGATCAGACACCGGGTAACCCGGCGTCTGTTCATGCTCCAAACTGTTTGCCACTCAGATGAAAACAAATTATAAATCATTTGTGAATCATTTTCTAGATTTTATTACACTGCGCTTGCCATAAGTTTCGTAAAATGGAAAAAATTACATACTGTACATGTATATAGACCCGTAGGATTTCCGCAGATACATACCACAGGTACTTGACACATACTTTATTATCTATTAACACCCCCCCCCCCCCCCTTAAAAAAAAAAAAAAAAATAATTTTTTTTTACTATACTTCTATTATAGATACAAGGTAAACAGCGCAATTCAACACCTAGTCTTTACTATCGACTTAAGCTGATGCTAAAATAGACTCGATCGCCGATATTCTCTTGTGGTACCCTCGGGAAATGATTAATTTATCAATATCTACTTTTTATTTCATCAAATTCCGTCAAATAACTCCACAGTACGTGAATTATAACGAAAATTTGCTTCAAAAAGTTTTATGTAGACGGTAGAGCATCGATTATTTCTTAATTCTACCCCGTTTGAACAAAAGTAGTCACAGTGCAAAGTAACGTAAACAGTGAATGGTTATTGGAGATATTGACAATTTTATATTATCTTGGAATTGCAAACTGTTTGGAGTCTGGTCAAACGCCAAGTTACTCGACGGCTGGCCTGTCACCAAGCTGTTTGCAATAGAAATAATAGTTTAAGTATTAACGCGTTTAGTAAGATCTATAAGACGCTTTTGTCGGTGAAAACAGCGTCTTCGCTACTCTACGATTTGTTTTTCTGGTAGTATACCGTACATGTTGTATTTTGTTTAACTCTGTATAGACTATTAGTAGGTCATTTATCAAATTAGAGCTTAAAACTTTTGTCTTTTATTATATGCCTTCGAATGATATCGAGCGTTTCCGCGTGTATCTGCTCAGTAAAATACAAGAATCTGTATCAGCCACCTTGTATCAGCCACTTTGTATATTACTCTGACGTCGCTTTCAATTTAACGTGACGTCATTTACGTACATGTACGAGTGCCGCGTTATTCTTTGTGGCATACAAAAATTCTTGTTCTGCTTCAAATAACTAATACATTTTGGATATAAAATTATTTAAACAACTATTTAGTTGTTTCTGGTTTGTATTCAAGGCATATAATAAACACATTACCAGTTGGCAGTGCGCAACAGAGTGTTGCATTTAGCTCTCGACGTTTTTGGCGGAAACAACCGATCAGACTCGTGCCAAGGCGCTCGTCAGATCGGCTATTTCCGCCTAAAACGTCTCGAGCTAAATACATCACTCTGTATCGCTCTGTCAACTGGTAATGTGTATATATCGTATATCCGTTGGTTTGGTTTGGTTTGATTTGGTTGGTAACGTCCGTCCGTTCGTTTTTGTGGCAATGGATCAATTGGACGTCCCGTTGGTAATTTATCAATTTAAAACTTTGAAGTATGGACATAACCTTTTAAGCTCGCCTGTACGAAGTACATGACAAGCTATTGCAATACCCCCATCGTAGTCGTCGTCGTCGTTGTCGTCGTAAACAATTTTAAGAAAATGTCTATAACTTCTGTGTCCCTTTAGGTATTGCTTTCATACTTGGTATGTGTGTGTATATAGACAAGACCTTTCCATCCACAGAAAAATTTGGACCCCTGTTACCTTGACCTTGAACTGAGGCCTGCGTTTCGGTTTCAAAATCTGTGTTTAGATTTCTCAAAATTTCTGTAACTCCTATCCATTGAGATTTTCCTTTCATATTCAGTGTGCATGTGTATATGGACAAACTCTTTCCTTAAATGCAAAAAGTTTGACCCACGTGACCTTGACCTTGAACTTAAGGCCATCGTTTAGGTTTCCAAATATGTGTTTAGGTTTCGAAAATGCCTTTAACTTCTTTGTCCCTTGATGTATTGCTTTCATAGTTGGTATTTGAGTGTATATGGGCAAGACCTTTCCATGCATAGAAAACATTAGACCCCTGTGACATTGACCTTGAACTTAGGGCCTGCGTTTAGGTTTCGAAATCTGCGTTTAGGTTTCGAAAATGCATTTTACTTCTATGTCACATGACATATTCCTTTCATAGTTGGTATGTGTGTGTATATGGACAAGTCTATATCATGCACAGAAAAATTTGGACCCCTGTGACCTGGACCTTGAATTAAGGGTCCACGTTTAGGTTTCGAAATCTGCGTTTAGGTTTCGAAAAATGACCATAACGTCTATGTCCCTTGAGGGATTCCTTTTATATTTGGTATGTGTGTGTATATGGACAAGACCTTTCCATGCACAGAAAAGTTTGGACCCCTGTGACCTTGACCTTGAATTTTGGGCTTGCGTTTAGGTTTCGAAATCTGTGTTTAGGTTTCTCAAAATTTCTATAACTCCTATCCATTGAGATTTTCCTTTCATATTCAGTGTGCATGTGTATATGGACAAACTCTTTCCTTGAATGCAAAAAGTTTGACCCACGTGACCTTGACCTTGAACTTACGGCAATCGTTTAGGTTTCCAAATATGTGTTTAGGTTACGGAAATGCCTTTAACTTCTTTGTCCCTTGATGTATTGCTTTCATAGTTTGTATATGGGCACGACCTTTCCAAGCATAGAAAAAATTAGACCCCTGTGACATTGACCTTGAACTTAGGGCCTGCGTTTAGGTTTCGAAATCTGTTTTTAGGTTTCTCAAAATTTCTATGACTCCTATGTCCATTTAGATATTCCTTTCATTTTCAGTGTGCATGTGTATATAGACAAGATCTTTCCTTTGCATGCAAAAAGTTTGACCCAGTTACCTTGACCTTGATCTTAGGACCGGCATTTAGGTTTCGAAATCTGCGTTTAGGTTTCTCAAAATTCTCATATATCCATTGAGATATTTCTTTCATATTTGGCATGCATGTGTATATGGACAAAACCATTCCATGCATGCAAACAAAATTAGCCTCTGACCTTGAACTTAAGTCCCCGGTTTAGGTTTTGAAATCTGCGTTTAGGTTTCAAAATCGCTTATAATTCATATGTCCCTTGAGGTGTTACAAAAAGATTGACCTCGGTGACCTTGAGTGTGCTTTTAAGTTTCTTAAGGTGCCGGTGGCGAGCGATGTTGTCGCTCTGACAACTCTTGTTAATGAGTGATTTGATAATGTAATGTGTAATAATGAAGCCAGTTGAGTGTATGACGGTTATTCGGTTGCTGCACTTAACCCATCAATCAACTAAAATGCCTTTTACGCCTCTTATTATGTCTACATTAAGGAAAGTGGGATACATCTAGAAAGTCCTTAACATACGGTTTTTACAGAGTCATTCCAGAAGGTAGCTTAGAGCTGGTTGAAAATAAAGTAGATTATCCCTTTAGGAGCATTTTGCTTTATTTTCACCCTGCTTTAAGTGGTCACCTGTTTTCAAATTTAGAAAGATGCTATGGGTAAACGGTTTAAACGACCGAGCATTCCACATGTTATAACCTAGTTAGGCCCAAGAATCGTCCTTTTGAGTGTGGCCAAACATCAGTAAAAGGCTAAAAGCGCTCTTATTTCTGCTCCAGACACCAATTAACGGCGGCTCGTTGTGGTCACGGAGACTGCTATTTTGGAGGATTGTCTCATAACTACATGTCAACTAGGACAAGATTTCAAGGAAAGTGTGGGCTGTAGTCTGATTCTATTGACCTGTCAGTAATGAAGGACGTAAAAGTCAGGGCTGCCATTTCTCTGGATTTTTTCCTAAATCTTCGATTTTTTTCTTGTTCGAGGTAGCTTAAAGCAGGCTGAAAGTAAAGCAGAATGCGCATTCTGCTTTACTTCTAGCCTGCTTTATGCAGCCACGTGTCAACAAAACTAGAAACAGACGATGGGGTAAAGGGACGATTCGTAAAATCGCATTTGAAAAATGCAAATTTGTACTTATACAGTTGAGAAGATGTTATTCTTTCCCTATTAAACACAAACGACACGCAAACGCGGATTAATAGCATTGAGAAAATTACATCTTTTCATAAATACTTATACATGTACATGTACATATGAGTTGCAAACGAAACACAACTGCAATGCACTAAAATGTCGCAATTTACTTTTTTTTTAAATTTCAAACTATTTATTTTTATCTGAGTGGCAATCGATTTAGAGCCTGCTCAGACGCCGGGTAACCTGGCGTCTGACTCCAAGTTGTTTGCAACGGAAAGGATAGTTCGAGATTGTTTCACTGTGCCCCCTCAATCATTCTTCTTACGTTAATGAACTGTGCAGTGGATAAAGAGATGTAGTATTTAGACACAGCGTTGATATCATTTAGTTATAAAGTATCGTCTCAATTCTTTATTAAATCATTTATGTAATGGCAGCGAAACTATTAACTCATTGAGCCCTAGTGACGCATATATGCATCCTATACCAAATATGTACCTGTTGAGAGTACAGTACTGAACCTTATTAAATTAACAATTTTTGCGATTCGCTTGCAATTCGATGGCAATTCGATGGCAATTCGCTTGCGATTCGATGACAATTCGCTTGCGATTCAAAATAGTAACTTTACCCTCGGGTAAGTTTTCTTGAATGGTGTATCTCACAAATGTTCGCAAATATGCATCCGTTAATGTTTTTCGATTCCATTTATGTCACAACCGCTTCGGAAAATTCGCGTAAAATTATTCAAGCGTAGGATTTGTTTTTTGAAGCGCCCGATTCGATGGCAATTCGATGGCAATTCGCTTGCGATTATCAATTTAATTTAATAAGGTTCAGTACTGTACACTTGGTTTTATTTTTATTTTGGCAATAGTGGCATAACATGGCAATACAAATGCATACACATATAATGAAAACTATAACAAATAATGCATATACATGAAAATGCACATGATATGCTCACCAATACCAAGGATTGCACAAAAATTTCCATTGTGGTCCCAGATACTAGTGGCAGATCCATGAAAGTCGTGCATTGGTTACATAAACAAAATAATAATTTAATGATATGAAAATATTTAGCAAGTGTTCAATATCACATAGTTTATGAAAATATCACATATTGCATTAGTTAAATTATGAATTATTCTTGAAAGACATATGTAGACTTCTTATCACAAAATAGTTATGATGTTACTGGCATAAGAATAATTATATGTGTAACACTCAATAAATTATTTGACCATAAACGGAAGTTATTGCACAATATATGCCGCGTTGAGATAATTTAAAAAGGTCCTACAAGTAACAGAACTTTACCCAGATTTAAAAAGAATTGAATAGATTAAAAAAAATCAATCAATCTGTCACATACAAGATATGACATTTTGATATAAAATAGAGTTGGTTTCATAAAAATTTAATATATTAATCTGTAAATATATATTAGGAAACATACACAAAGTCATGAACGTTTGAATAAATAAAGTCATACAGTTAAATGATGTTTCTCAATGGTCCTGTCTCAATTAATGCAATTCACTGAAACACAACCATCAAGAAGAATCATACTTATAACACTGAAAATATTGCACTTCATATTGTAGTTAAAAGATGTTTCTTGGTGGACAGTTTAAACCTCATATTGTCGGGGATGTCTCTTAAATACTGTGGGAGACTATTCCAAGACTCAATACTGTGCCAAGCAAATGATTTTTCACCAAAACCACGTATTTTGGGCTTGGCAAACCGCCCAGTATCGGAAAGAGTCATATTAGAAAAATCTCCACTTTGACTAGCAATTTTACTTGATCTTGTGTTAATTCAAAAGTTTAAAATGATCACTTAAGTACTCAGGGGCAGAACCGTATCTAATTTTGTGAACATGACATAGCATAATCTGCTCAACCCTTTTGGACACAGGCAACCAATTCAGACAAGTAAACAAAATTGTCCTATGAAAACAGTGACGTCCCTGATCAGGGACTTCACAGTTTGTCATTTTGCAATTTATTACAAAAACAACCCTTAATAGTCTAAAATGGACAAGTCTTTATTGCAAACTGGAATTGTCCATTAGAAGTTTCAGGGGATAATGAGTTAAAACTGTTGGTGACCCCGGACATGGCGGTAAAGGGATTCATATTAATATATTTCCGATATCCTACATCTTCGAGATGTACATGTATTGATAATTTGATATACACGACCCATGCCCAATTAAGCAAAGTACAACGTCTTCTAGGATTCACCTGCAAGTGAACTCCCATTGCATGCAAATAAAGCGAGTCCTCAATTTGTTTATGTTAAATGCTTTCCTTTGATCCGATGGGAATTAATACATTGATGCTGCAAAATGGAGATGTCGTTAAAGTCTTTTTGATTATCTTATATCTGTTGTAAAGAATGAAAAGTCTGTGTCCGAGGTTATAACGCGTTTTTTTAGTTGAGTCTGAGATCGTTCTGAAACATTTGATTCGTCAGATTTTAGCCTGTGCTAAAATCTGACCAATCAAATGCTTGAGAATGATCTCAGACTAAGCTAAAACGTTTTATAACATTTGACTCTGTTTTCAGCAAACTACATTCTAGGAATCATATAATATTACATGCTAATCTGAACGATTAACCCCTTCGTTGCATTGAGTACAGTGAAGAATACGTTATTCTGTCCCGTTTAAACCGAACGAAACGCAAACGCAAATCACTAAAACGTAGAAAAGTACAATTTTTGGACAATATTGATAAATCATGTTTATCTTGGTGGCAAACAGTTTGGTGCCTGATCAGACGCCGGGTAACCCGGCGTCTGATCAGGCTCCAAACTGTTTGCAAGGGAAATAATAGTTTTAGCGTAAACACGTTTAATGGGAAAGAATAACGTTGTCTCCAATATACCCCGACTATAATGGTTACTTGCAAACACATTGTACCAAGGTTAAACTATCGAAACATTCCAGTAACTCGGTTTCTGATCAGGATCCAAATCGTTTGACACTCATAACGATGACACTTTCGACATTTGCATTTACTTCAAATTTAGGAAGCAAAAGTACACAAAGTACATTACAGTTATTCAAAGCAGATTCTGTAATGGCAGTGGACGCGGTTAGAGTTGCAATACAATGCAGAAAGTTGCAATTTTTTGACGATGTTATATATTCATTCTAAAGTGAATGGAAAATAGTTTGGAGCCTGATCAGACGCCATGTTAGCTGGGGTTTGACCTGGCTTCAAACTGTTTGCAATGGAAGGTATTGTTTTAGCATAAACCTTAAATGCGTTTATTTGGAAACAATAACCTCATATCCCCCGTAAATCTATATATCTATATCCATTGGGCATAGATGTACCGTTCTGACCAATGAGATATTTCAACATCTACGAACAGTGTAGACCAAATCAGCAGCATCTTTGTCTGCACACGCTGACAATTAGTTTTTATCTGGATATCAGTTATATTTTACTCGACCTTTTTCTATTCTACAGTGCTCCCTCCCAAAAAAAGACCCTCTTCAGGGAAAGGGCCGACTTTTAGTTGGCAGAACTTGTGGCCCTACCCCTTTTCCTGTAAAAAATGGAAATAAAGTATGTTTAAAACTAAAAACACGGTCCTCTCAACAACGACTCCCTCCTTACAACGACCATTGCTGTTGTTTCCTAAACAAGATACATGTATTTATATAAATATTGTAGTTCGTGGAATATCACTGTGAATACTAAAAAGTCGGTAGCCATGGTATGTAAACCGGGGTCTAGACATGAACATTTTGACTTGTTTTATGACAATGTTAAATTAGATGTAGTTACTAACTTTACTTACCTAGGCGTATCACTGTCATCTAATGGTAAATTTTACCAATCCCAAAAGTTACTGTCAGAACAGGCTTTAAGAGCAACATATTCACTGAATTCCTTGTTTGATAAAGTCCCCCTTGCGGTAAATGAAAAAGTAAAACTCTATGATAGTATGATATTGCCTATATTAATGTATGGATCTGAAGTATGGGGGTTCCACAAAGCGCAAGATATCGAAAGAATATATTTAAAATTTCTTAAACAGGTTTTAAAAGTCAGAACTCAGACCACAAACGCAGCAGTTTATGGTGAGTTAGGTAAGGTCCCATTACAAATACAACGAAAAGAAAGGATACTTAAATATTGGTTCAAAATTGTTCATTCTTCGGGCTCCTTGATTAATACTATGTTTTATGATCAGGTTAACAATAATATAGCTAACTCGTGGGCACTTGAAGTAAAGTGTATGCTTGATGACTTAGGGTTTGGATATCTGTGGAACAATGAAAATATAACGAAATTACAATTAGCAAAGGTTATAGAAAGGTTATATGACCAGTATTATCAACAATGGTATTCTTTTCTTGATTCATCCTCAAAACTTAAAACTTATAAAAATATTAAGAGTAATCCAGGGTTAGAAAAATATTTAAATTGTGTTAAAATTGAGAAACACTGTGTTGCACTTACTAGACTAAGATTATCCTCCCATAGATTGGCCATTGAAGAAGGGCGTTTCAGAAATATTGAAATACAAAATCGTAAGTGCGTTCTGTGTGAAATGAATGTTATAGAAGATGAGTATCATTTTACCTTAGTTTGTCCATGCTATCGTGATATAAGAAATAATTGTCTTCCTAAATACTATTGCCATTGGCCAACTAAACAAAAATTTATATCATTACTTTCAAACTCTCAAACTGGAATATTGACAAGATTAGCAAAATATGTATATTTATCCAATGAAAGACGTGACAGTTTACTTAAGATTTAGAATCGTAATACTTACCATTACCGAATAAATACAATCCAAGAATTTAGTGTCATTGAACACAGAATGCACAGTTATTATATCCCGAGTCTACTTAACACTTTTATCAAAGTAAAACTGTATTTAGTGTAAGAATAAGTTTTACCTGTGCATGGTTACATGTATGTAATATTAATTGCGATGGCTTGTATGTAAGCGATTCTGAATCATTTAACCACAGCGTTATTTTGCTTGGCCTGCTGTACTTCCAGTGGAGAACTCAAAGTATACTGGACAGGTATATGCAGTGTTTAAGCGTGCGAAGTTGATTTAACCTTTAGTCTGCTTGAAAACAATATATGTCTGCATGAAATACTGGATATTGAAATTTCGAGTTGGGTTGTTCTTTTTATGCTTGCTATAAATTGTAATATGTATATCAAGTAGTTTGGATCTTCATGGGACGCCGAATTTTTCGTCGTCCCATCAGGATCCAAACTGTTTGCATATGTGATGCGGATTCACCCGCTACAGACTGCAACAGTATACAGGTAGTAGAATTAATGCGTTACTGTATATTTTGCACTTTGAAAGTTAGCGACTGAGCACTCGGCGTAGTGGACAGAGTATGCAATCTTTAAAGCGTGCGAAGTTGATTTAACCTTTGGGTTGTTCTTTTTAAAATGTGATTAATTGTACTTCGTATATTAAGCAGTTTGGATCTTCTTAGGACGCCGAATTTCTCATTGTCCCGTCAGGATCGAAACTGTTTGCATACGTAATTCACCTGCTACAGACTGCAGACTATGAGATAAGCAGCGTGTAAATTTAAGCATAGTTGAATTAATGCTTTACTGTATATTTTGTACTTTAATAGTATATATTTGATGCTCCGTGACTCTTGAATGAATATGTATATATATGATGTATGTGCGTGTCATGCTCTTCTCGAGCTTGGTTGTGACCGCCTGATTGTAGAGGCGATGGACTATGTTGTCTGTGCCAATAAAGAATATTTGACTATATCCAACCCTATCACGGCTACTATATCGTCTGCTAAAAGTTTTCTTTTGCTGTTTTTCTCAAGGTCACATATTGGACAGAAAACAAACAACATAGTGACGAGACACAAACAGCTTGAATCTAGATTCTAATCTAGATCCAAACGGATTGCAAATGTAAGCCAAGTCTTAATGTTCCCATCGAACAACAGACACAATATTTATGTCCCATTGTACATGTATATTGGTAAAGAGGGGGAGCACTGTAGTTCCAAACTATTTGCAATGAATATCGGATTCTCGAAGAACAAACGTTACATCATATAGTGGAGAACGTAATTCTATCCCAATAAACGCGTTTGCGCTAAAACTATTATTTCCATTACGAACAGTTTGGAGCCTGATCAGACGCCGGATAACCCGGCGTCTGATCAGGCTCCAAACTGTTTGCCACCAAGATAAACATGATGTATCACAATTGTCCAGAAGTTGTACTTTTCTACGTTTTAGTGCTTTGCGTTTGCGTTTCGTTTGCGTTTCGTTTGCGTTTAAACGGAACAGAATAACGTATTCTCCACTGTAGCTAGCATGGTTTCACTGATTATTTAAGTTTTATTTCATTCAAAGTACGTTTATTTTTTATCTGGTGTCTCTGACTTTTTACAAGGAAACAGAAATACATTGTCGCGATTGGCTGATGAAAATGTTCAGGGTTATAATTATGTAGTCCAGACGGTTATATAATGGAATAATTTCATGATAAATATAATTTATAATGGAGATAAAGGGCTAATCTTTTCCAACCAACTCATTTAATGGAGAAATATTATTCTTTCCCAATTAACACGTTTACGCGTAAACTATTATTCCATTGCAAACAGTTTGGAGTTTGATCAGATGCCGGGTAACCAGGCGCTTGATAATGCTTCAAACAATTTGCAACTGAATCATACTAAATAGATTTAGTCACGAAAATGTGATTTTCCCTTTATATAACATTACGTTTGTGTTTCGTTTTCCTTTGAACGGACAGTGATAAGGGTTTTTTCATTGTACCCAAGCACGGATATTCAGTCCAAAATCGCTAGTTTGGCGCCTGATCAGGCACCAAACTTTTAATAAAATAACTATTAACATGTTCAAACTACTTGTATAATATCAAGAGCATTGCATTGTGCTTGTGTTTGCATTTAAGAATACCGTTTTAACGGAATAACGTTCAAATACATGTACAGTATTTGTCGTTAGCTTTCGTTATTAATTCTGAAACTACTGACAATAAGTATGGAACAGAATGTCAAAACGTTACACTGTTATAGGTTTGTGATTTAGTTCCAAACTGATACAGCGGACACCATTGTTTCAAAGAACAAATGTTACAGAGGAGAAGACGTTGTACTTCTCAATAAACGCGTTTACGCTAAAACTATTATTTCCATAGGGAAAGAATATTGTTTCTGTAATGTACATCAGGGAAATAACTTAGTTAGAAATGGAAAAATAATGAAAGACTGCTTTGATCTCTACGGTCCTCCGGGTATACCGGTATCATATTCAAAGCTGTTTGGAAACAAAATTTAAGGATGTTTTAAAAAAGGGAGATCGTTCAACACTATTTACTGGGGGAATACTAGTTAATGACACCGTTATTTAAGACACTCTAAATGATAAAAGCTTAAAGCAAAATTGGTGAAAACATGATACTATCTAATAACAGGAAGAACATTAGTACAGTGGAGAAAACGTTATTCTTTCCCAATAAACGTGTTTACGCTTAAACTATTTTTTCCATTGCGAACAGTTTGTAGCCAGATCATACGCCGGGTAACCCGGCGTCTGATCAGGCTCCAAACTGTTTGCCACCAAGGTAAAAATGATTATCAGAATTGTCCCAAAATGTACTTGTCTACGTTTTAGTGTTTTGCGTTTGCGTTTCTTTTCGTTTAAGCGGGAAAGAATAACAGATTCTCCACTGTATTACATGTATTCCCACGTAATAGTGGGGTTGGGTGACAAGATATGGCAACATTATATTTGACCCTTCAACTGCAATCTAAATGTATAGTCAGTATATGAGCAGTAGTATATTACTAAGAGCTACGAAGTTACAGCAACTATTTTAAAAACAAGAGAGAGACATGCATACAGACAGACAGACGGAAAGAATGACAAACAGACAGGCAAATAGAGAAAGAGATAGGGAGATAGATGTGTTGGGAGAGAGCGGGCGAGTGAGAGAGACATATGGGATTCTAGAATAGCAAAAAGGAAAGGCTACATCGATGTATCATTATGGTGATTAAAGGACAATCATGGTTCAATTAACTAATGAAGTAATTATTGTAATTTGGTATAAATATCTAAAAATATAGAATAATAATATAATACATGTAATATTGGTGAATACTGGAATATAATGTTGCTTAAGTGTTAGTTTGTCACCCCTTTGCAATATGTATATCGTCTATGTTTCCTTTTCGCATTTAGAGTTTGTATATTTACTGGAAAACATCAACGCGGTTGTCAAACAGTCTGGATCCTGATCAAACGCCACTGTGATCTGAGCAGGTTATTCAGACTGCCGATATAGTATTTTGCATGCGAGACATTTCCTACTTGAATTAAGTGAAATATTTCATAATTCTTGTATGATATTCCGCCGCAGGTGTCAGTATTTTGTTAATTAGATGAAATTGCAGCTCGCCTCTTTTTACCGTGCTATTGATCTGAGATTTCTGCCACGCAATTCTTTTAGGAGTAATTCAGTTCAGACGTTAATTCGAATAACGGTACAGTGTCGTGTACAAATTGATTCTAATCACTCCACAAGCCCTTGGGTATACGGAAAAACATCACCATATCAAATACAACCACAATAAACGAGGTTTGTTTGAAATATTGTCTTTGTTTTAAGTAAAATGGAAAAGAAAACCAGAAACCCCTATCAGAAATTCTCTCTTTTCCTTTATATTTTCTTTTAGTTGTCATATTTCTTTCGGCGTTCTTTTTTAACTAATTACTTCATTAATACGCCAGTTTTACGGTTGTATTTCTTTCCTCCACTGAATAAAATAGTTCCGCTTGATATAGTCATGGATGTGCACTATAAGGACATACAGTGGATAATCTGTTATTCTTTCCCGTTTAAACGCAAACGTACGCAAACGCAAAACACTAAAACGTTGAAAAGTACAACTTTTGAACAATTCTGATAATTCATGTTTATCTTGGTGGCAAACAGTTTATAGCCTGATCAGACGCCGGGTTACCCGGCGTCTGATCTGGCTCCAAACTGTTTGCAATGGAAATAATAGTTTTAGAGAAAACGCGTTTATTGGGAAAGAATAACACATTCTCCACTGTAGTTTCTATATCCTAGCAGTTGAAAGCGTATAACAGGCATTTTTATTGCAATGCGTTTACGTTTAATTTGCGTTATACGGGAACGAATAGCGCCTCTTCAACTACGACGTTTATCAGCAAATCAATGGACAAAATGCAGGACTTGTACATGTATAACGTAATGACAAGGAAATAATTCGAAATGTATCCTTGGGCATCGTGTCGATGCGGACAAATGGATATCTTTTAAACTAAAAATAGTTAAAAACTGGGAAAGACAAAATACCAATATCTCTGATATACCGCAAACTAAAATTGTACACGCTGTTTATCTGAATCACTAGAAAATGAAATCATCGAACAGTTCATATTAAAACGAAAGAAAACAAACAAAATGCAATACAATGTAGAAAAGGTTTTGTTTTAGAAGTTTACCACTCATTTTAACTTGAATAGCAGTTTGGACAGTTTGGAGCTTGATCAGGCGCCGAGTTACAGTGGAGAATCTGTTATTCTTTCCCAATAAACGCGTTTACGCTAAAACTATTATTTGCAGGGCAAACAGTTTGGAGCCAGATTAGACGCTGGGTAACCCGGCGTCTGATCAGGCTCCAAACTGTTTGCCACCAAGATAAACAAGAATTATCAGAATTGTCCAAAAGTTGTTCTTTTCTACGTTTAAAAGATTTGCGTTTGCGTGCGTTTGCGTTTAAACGGGAAAATATAACAGATTCTCCACTGTACAAATTGTTTGCAATGGTCATAAGGATTTTAGCATAAACGAGTTCATTGGGATCTACTAATAATTTCTCTTATGTGACTATAGATACATATTATATTTTTACCAACACTATTTTAGTGTAGCTGTACACATATGTAACACACACTTATTGAGACGAACAGGACATACAGCTGGGAAATTTGTTTTGTTTTGCTTGTTTGTTTAATCATTTCACTTTCAGTGATGCTTGAAAGCGCATTTGCAAACAGTTTCGGTCCTGATCAGACGCGGCGTAACGCGGCTTCTGATAAGGACCAAAACTGTTTGACACTTGTTTTGAAATTTCTTCAGTCATACTGGCTTATGTTTTAACTTTGAAACTACATTACAGACAACAAAATTGAAGGAGACGAGAATAACACGGTGAAGGGGTAAACTTTTCACGAGCAATTTGGCAATGAAAGGGTTAAAACGGGAGATAACAACAGTTTCCCTACTGTAACAGCGACTCTTTGATACAGTGGAGAATCTGTTATTCTTTCCCAATAAACGCGTTTACGCTAAAACTATTATTTGCAGTGCAAACAGTTTGGAGCCAGATCAAACGCCGGGTAACCCGGCGTCTGATCAGGCTCCAAACTGTTTGCCACCAAGATAAACATGAAATATCAGAATTGTCCAAAAGTTGTTCTTTTTTACGTTTTAGTGTTTTGCGTTTGCGTACGTTTGCGTTTAAACGGGAAAGAATACATTGTAACAGGGACTCTTTGATAATTGTTGCAAACAGATTGGCTACCGAGTAGACATCATGTTTCTCGTACAGTGGAGAAAACGTTATTCTTTCCCAATAAACGCGTTTACGCTAAAACTATTAATTCCATTGCAAACAGTTTGGAGCCAGATCAGACGCCGTGTGACCCGGCGTCTGATCAGGCATCAAACTGTTTGCAACTAAGATTAGAATGAATGGTCAATATTGTCCTGCAGTTGGTTTTTTGTTCTGTTTAAGTTCGGTGCGTTTGCGTTTAGTTTGCGTTTAAACGGGAAAGAATAACGTTTTCTCCACTACTCTGATTGAATAACACACTGAAGATATTGTCTGAAAAACATGAAGATAAATCGACTCTGAGATTTTTGCAGACGACAAATGTTGCTGATGGTAATTACATAGGCTCACGTGACACTGTGAAAAGGCACAGACGACCAATCATGAATACCCCTCTGGTGCAAACAGTTAAAACGAATTATTGTGAGATTTGCAGGTAATCGAATGACAAGCAATGTGTTGAACAGTAACTCATAGGTGAAGCCATTTCCAGTAACTTATTAAATTACATTCAGATCCTCAATATGTCTTACACCCATGCAACACTTTTCCCTGGCATTTGATTGACATAATAACAACAATGTCGTATTTCCAGTTTAACAACTTTAATATGTAATGATAACAAATGAATTTCACATATGGTTTTGGCTATTATTGGGCGTGGTTCCCGCTTCCATCTTGTTAAACCACTTGATTAACAGGACGCCGGACAAATCGTCGTAAAGGGCGACCTTTTACAGCAATCCGCAAAAGGCTTCAAATTGTGCCACAAAAGGCTTTAAATAATGCCACAAAGGCTTAAACTTCTGCCACAAAAGGCTTAACTTCTGCCACAAAAGGCTTAAACTTCTGCCACAAAAGGCTTAACTTCTGCCACAAAAGGCTTAAACTTCTGCCACAAAAGGCTTAACTTCTGCCACAAAAGGCTTTAAATTTCTGCCACAAAAGGCTTTAAATTATGCCACCAAAGGCTTCAGATTATACCACAAAGCTTACACTTCTGCCACAAAAGGCTTCAAAATATTTCCCAAAAGGCTTCAAATTATGTCACAAAATCTTCAAACTATACGTGAACTGTATTTACAACCCCCCGAAATTTCGTCATCTCGAACTGGCTGAATCTGAGTACTACAGAATTCTAGCCACCATCTTCAACGACTTTGTATCAAATTTTATACCTAGTTATATTAAAATTACAAATCCAATCAAGTATTGCGGTAAGCCTGAAGCTAATTATTTTGGTTCGGACTCGCTGTCGGCCAGTCGCCCCTTACTATCCATAGCAAGCATTGTTATAAGGCTAGATAATCTAAATGTCCTAAGTTTACACATTGTCTTACAACGCGCCTGGAACCACGCCGATGAATACTGGAGTGGTACACGCTAACCCTGCCTGGTTGAAACAAGTTGATTCCAAATAACTGAAAAATAAAACTGGACAGCAGTACAAAGGTCACAAAATAAGAGCATCATGGAACATACAAAAGGATAACTACTTCTAAAGGGGATGAGGCGGGTGGGATTCAGAAAATGCAGTTAAAACAAAACGTATTTACAAAAACAAACCATTCTAAATTTCTCCTTGCAAAAACAGGAAGTTAACGGGCAGAGACTAAATAATTAATTACTATTGCGGCCGATGGGACAGAGTAAAACACGGCCTACAAGCCCCAATAAATAAATACTATTACGGCCGGTGCAACAAAGTAAAACACAACCTACAAACATCCAATAACGGCTGGTTATCTATATTAAGATAACCCCTATTAAACTCGTTCGCTGCCAACGTCGAAAAAGGGCGATTTTGCAAACAGTTTGGATCCAGATCAGACGCCGCGTATCGTATCGATATGTTTTAAGTCATACTAATTTGAATCTTACTTTGAAACGAACTTGCAAACAACCAAATTGAAGCAGACAACAATGAAAAGGTGAAGGGGTAAACAAATCTCACGGTTAATTTGGCAGCGAAGGAGTTAAAGATTATTTTGTTGGCCGAATAAAACCTAACGAACAAATCTCCTTCACCTAGAGTATTCATTCGTTTCTCAACATGCGTCTCTGTCACAGGCTACAGTGGAGAAACGTTATTCGTTCACAATAAACGCGTTTACGCTAAAACTATTATTTCAATTGCAAACAGTTTGGAGCCAGATCAGACGCCAGGTAACCCGGCGTCTGATCAGGCTCCAAACCGTTTGCCACCAAGATAAATATGAGTTATCAGAATTGTTTAAATGTACTTTTCTACGTTTTAGTGCTTTGCGTTTGCGTTCCGTTTGCGTTTAAATACAACTTAAAATAGCAAAATTCTTGCCATAACTTTGATTAAACAGTTTGTAAGCAATAAAACATTCTGATTAAAATCAGAAGTAATTCTTTATGTTATCTATATCAAATATTACAGTTTTCAGTAGGAATTAAGTAAATTATTAGAGACAGTTCTTAAAACTATTTTGTGTATTCTGAAAGTACAACCGTTTCACCATTCGGTGAATTTTGAATATTTATCGTAAATAAACATGTGTAACAAAATTATACAATTTATTATTTAATTATAGAATTTATTTAGATTATTTAAATTATATAAAACTGAAGCAGACGGACAGTCTCTAACATTCACCATATTCTGCTGACCGGCATAAAGCAACATGTGTTATTACTTATCCTTATCACAGGAAACTATCTAACATATGTCAATGAGAGCAGGAGTACATTAATTGCATAATAGCAATATGTCGGCCACTGGGTAACCTTCCAAGAGGTCACTCAGCATCCGGCGTGGCTGTTTAATATTCATAAGTATAAACATGTGTTGGGTAACACAGGTAGGTCCCCCATATTTGGGAGGTCACCTGATCTGTGGAATGATGCCAGTGTGGGCGCTGGGGTAGAGATAGTGTTAAGCAGAGCAGTTTAGTTAGAGAGTTTAGATCTAGGCACTAGAGAGTAAAGATGTTAAAACGAACCTGGGATGTAAATAAATAAAAGTTAATCCAAAAATGACCATCTTGCTTTTTAACCCGCTTTGTAACATTAGGGTTAATTTGGTTGCCGTGATCAGGAAAGTGTTAAAATGGAAAATGGATTAATTGGATGAAAAAAACCGGTAAGTACCTTTTTATATAATTTTCAACACCATGGCTGAGCAACAAGAATTTGTGAATTTTATTAAAACAGTAGGGGAACAAGTAACACATTTAGGTACAAGTAAAGTTGCTCAAGGGGTTGCTCGTAAAATTAAACCATTTAACGGAGACCCAGAACTATTTAAAGGCTGGATCAAAAGTATAGAAAAATATGTTGTTTTGGTTGGGATTCTGTTCCTGTTGGATGCTAGAGTAAAATTTATTGCGTATCAAGCAAGTAGCGACCCTGTTAGCGACTATTTAAAACGATATTTAGATGCAAACCCTGGGCATGTATTGGATCAGGTAAATCTCGATTTGACTGCTAGTTTTGCAGACGTAATCGACTCGCAACATGGTTTGTTATTGGAAAAAGTAAAACAAAATTCAGAAGAAACTGTTCAGGTCTATGCTGAAAGGTTAATAAGGCTCACTCAGGGGGTAGATGCATTTGTGGGGGAAAATTATGATGTAGTCAATAGACAACTGGTAGGATTTTTCATAGACGGGTTAAATTCAAATTCTATGAAACTTGAAGTGATGAGAGATAATCCTCAAATAATGCACGGCGGGTGGTTAAAAATAGAATAGCCAGGGCGATATTGACGATAACCTCCAACAACCGATATTTCTGGATAATTATTTAGATATGACTTGCAAACAAGAATATTATGATAAAATAACGGAATTAAAAATTGCATTACAAAATAATAAATTACCACTTACATTGTCAAACAAATATATTATAATGGATAATATTTTGTACTATATCAGCAATGCAGTAAAAGACGCAACATTAAGAGTATACATATCTGAACATTTACATAAATGGATTCTGTTACGCTCCAGCGGGTCATATAATAACTGGCAATTTTGATATCATTAAAGATAAACGCATTAGAGCGCTTTTGAGTAAGGGACCTAAATTTAGATTACCTGCCTTAATTGATTTCGATACTTGTCGCAATCATATTTCTGAAGCTTTGAATAAGTATAGTACCAACTGGTGCCGCAGAGAACATGCTGAAAATGACGCTCTTACAAAATGGAAAGATTTTATTTTTGATATTATCGATACCCGGATTTCGTTCTATTTATCCAATAACCATCTTTTACCACCTAAACCTAAATTTAACATTCGTCACTTAAAGAAGGGCATACAAGACTTTCATTCCAAATATGTACTCGTTCCTGCAGACAAAGCATCCAATAATGTGATAATTGTATGACGATTACATTATGTTGATGCTTTAAACCAGGAACTTGTGAATACTAATTCCTATACAACGACTAATTTAACGGAGCATAATGTAGTATCTGATCATCTTGATACTTGTAAACAATTAAAAGCTGACGTCAACATTACATGTCATAAACTTCCTACTATGTACTGGATACCAAAACTCCACAAAACACCATATAAGTCTCGTTTTATTGCTAATTCAAGTGCATGTACTACTACTAAGCTTTCCAAACTTTTGACATCGTCTTTAATTAAAATCAAAGAACATGTTCAAAGGTATTGTGACAAGACTTACGAAAATTCTGGACTTAATCTGTTTTGGTCTATCAAAAACTCGAATGAAATTTTGACGAAGCTTGAACATAGAAAATACCAAGCTTGCAATATTAGTACGTATGACTTTTCAACACTATATACTACCTTACCTCATAATTTAATAAAAGCTAAACTTATACAACTTATTGAAAAGACTTTTGCCAGAGAAAGGAAACTATTTCTGGCGTGTAATACTGATCGTGCATTTTTTACAAATGACACGGTTAAGCATTACACTATGTGGACTTGCACCGATGTCTGTAAATCACTATCATTTCTTCTGGATAATATTTATGTACGTTTTGGGAGTACCATATACCGCCAAGTGATTGGTATCCCTATGGGTACAAACTGTGCGCCCCTTGTCGCAGACCTATTTTTGTACTGTTATGAGAGGGACTTTATGCTAAGTCTAAAACCTGATACACAGGCAGATATGATCGAAGCCTTTAACAACACATCGCGCTATCTAGATGATATTTTTAATATAGACAACCCATTTTTTGATACGTTGTTTCCTTTTATTTACCCAAAAGAATTACGCCTTAATAAAACAAACGAGTCAAATTTATCGGCACCATTTTTAGATTTGGATCTTTTAATAAATAACGGTATTGTTTCTTCTAAGATTTACGATAAACGAGATGATTTTGATTTTAGTATTGTAAACTATCCTCATCTAGATGGCGATGTTCCCCGTTCTACATCTTACGGGGTTTATATTTCACAACTTATTCGTTTTGCTAGGGCTTGTACCTCTGTTGAGGACTTCCACATTCGTAATAAAACTATTACTGAAAAGCTTCTTAAACAGGGGTACAGATTTCATAAACTTCGTAAAACATTTTCTAAATTCTTTTATAGAAATCTTCCTCTCATTAACAAGTATAAATGTAACTTAAAGTCTTTTCTGCGGCAAGGTATTTCACATCCGGAGTTTTATGGTGATGTGATTTACAGACTTCGTAAGATTCTTGGACATATGCATTTTCAAAACCTATTTGTGAAACGTATTAGATTTTTCCTCAAAAAAGATTATGATCCAACTATATTGCTGCGCACTTCACGTTTGGTTATCGATCAATCTACAATTGATAACTATGCTTTCCTCTTTGGTTGTGCGACGACAGACAGGGCTTAGCACTACATGATGATGTATCTCTAAAGCCGTCCTTAACCGGGAGAGTTATGTCGGATTTTCGTGCTTTGGTTTTTCTCTCCCTCTCTGTCGTACCCTAAACCCTCCCATGCCTTACAGTTACTCGTGACTACAGACTATTCGCTTGAGTACAATTTGACCGTTGCCATAGTGGGTTATTTTTAACACGGGCTTGAATGTTTAATTCTTTCCCGTGTTACTAATAATCCTGTCAGAGAATTTTGTTAGATGTTTTACATGTATTTACTTACTGTGCTGGCGGTCTTTTTGATTGTAAGGTTGTGGAACAGGGTTTATATTTGATGTACACTGTTCGTCTTTATAGGTGAATATAGGAGATAAGTGTGAGGTTGGGCGCCCCTAAACCCAGGTTTAACCCCCAGTGGTTGTTAATAATTAATTAATTTATAATTGATTATTGATTGCTACTGACCGTACCAAGGCGGGCTCCTATGTTCACTTAGCTTTATGTTTGTCTTGCGTGTTGTTTTCTATTTAGTGTGTAGATGAAGGAATGGTATTGCGTGTGTGTGTGTGTGTGCTTGTTATGGTATGGCTGTGTGTGTGTTCTGCTTTAGAGATGGGTGTATTGTTTGTGTTGCGTTTCCTGCTTGAGTCTTCTTTCGTATTTATTTGAAAGGAACACATGACACCTTAGAGCACTCGGGGGTAGATAGGAATGTCTACACTGTTCGCCAGAAAAATTATTGGTCGAATTTATGCAAACATATTTATGAATATGTTTCTCAGTGTATGGAATGTCAGGAGAGAAATTTACGAGCAATAGGTGTTCCATGGCAGGAAACAGATATTCCGCCATTTGCATTTGCCAATTGTGGCATTGACCTTTCAGGCCCTTATCCTACTTCGTTAAGTGGTAATACATGTAGATACATTGTAAGTATAGTAGATTGGAGTAGTAATTATAAAGAAGCTTTGGCAGCACATTTCAAATAACGGATCAAGACCGGAAACTATTAGAATCTTTTGAAATTGGGAAAATTAAGATATGGACCCCTGTTTAGAAGAGAATAAAAGGTCAAACTAAGCTTAATCTGCCAACTCATCTTAAAGATGTTAAACGCATGTCACTGAACAATCTCCTTGATCAGCTCCCTGAGCAAAACGCGGTTGAAATCGTTAAGGTTACATCAAAATGGAAGTATGTCTCTATGGGGCTGGGACTAATGGTTGGTCTCCTGATGATAGTAGTTTCGATCTTAATTATTAATGCTAAATTGAATTTAACGAAAAAATTTCGTTTACCTAGACTAAGCCATGTGTGTTGCAAATTGTGTATGAAAGGTACGCCGGGTCACCCCGACGCCATAGAAATGTCGCCAACACTTTCCAAGCAAGATTTGCAGTCAAGAAATGCGACAGAGGTTACAGATCGAGTATATGTGCCTCGAATTTATCCAAACATTGGGGATACACAGTAGGGTAAGTCCTAGGGTCCGTCTCAAATGGGCTTTAGGTGAAGAATCTGTAGGAAATATTTCGGCAGATAAGTCCAGTGGGCTCATCTCAAATGACCTTCTGGTGAACTTAAAATTATTTTCATTGATTTGAGATGTTGTATCCCCATGTTTAGTAATTGTATTGATTAAAAACTAAGACATTGTTTAATGTATGTTCCAGTGGCTCAAGCAACCAACGGTGTCGATATGGTTGATGAGTCCCAAGCATGTTGCGGTAGACATGTTGCAACTCAATGTATCCTGAGTACAACGATATTGAAACCTGGTAGCATTATGATGGGTAACAAGCCTGTTGCTGTCGTATTACCAAGGGTTAGGACACCCGAAGTAAAGGTTCATCCATCAGCTGTTGGATATTCCTATCCGATGGTTCGACAGAGATCTACATCACACCATCTCGGATCTGGATCTACCCGGAGAAGGAGCGAAGACAACCAATTTGAGGGCGATCGCTATGACAACAACTTCATGAATCAAGTAGATTAATCTGGACTGATCACCCGGGTTTTCTACTTGGTTCACCTCTCATCGAAACGGGACCACCAACAGGGACACGACTGGAAGGACGCTTGCCACCGAGTGGGAATATAGTTTATTCAAGTGATTTGTAAATAGAGTGAATAGACACTCGAGTGCCATTACAGAGACACTCCTGTGATTTGTTTTAAAAGTTTGTGTTAGATTTTAAGACTTTGAAACTGTTATTATTATGTGTTAGATTTTAAGACTTTGAAAACTGTTATTATGTTTTTCCTTTCAGAACGAAAATTATATTGTGCATGCTTTGATAATTTAACTTATATTGTAGTTATTTTAACATGTGGAGTTAGTTTGTTTTAATTAGTTAAATAGGTAGATAGTATATGTAGCAGGAGTTTAGCTACAGCTTATCTGAAGTAGTTTGAAAGTTTGTTCTATAAGTATTTCTCAAGAAGGATTGTTTACGTGTGAATTTAAATATGTATTATAGAAGTAAAGTAAAGTGTAATTTTAATAAGTTAAATGAACTGGCATTAATGCTTATAAGAAAACTAAAAGTTATTGTATAGACTCTGCTCCTAGTAACGCTCATAAGAATATTAACAATCAGTGTAAACAGGCTGGCATATATGCTTTAACAAATCAATAACCAGTCTAATTACCATATAACAAATGTTAAGAATTATATTAAAGAAAAAGAAAACAACAACATAATTTTGTATCATTGAGTTTAGAAATATTTTATTTTACAATAGAATATTTCTGTTGAAAGGGACGTGTAACAAAATTATACAATTTATTTTTTAATTATAGAATTTATTTAGATTATTTAAATTATATAAAACTGAAGCAGACGGACAGTCTCTAACATTCACCATATTCTGCTGACCGGCATAAAGCAACATGTGTTATTACTTATCCTTATCACAGGAAACTATCTAACATATGTCAATGAGAGCAGGAGTACATTAATTGCATAATAGCAATATGTCGGCCACTGGGTAACCTTCCAAGAGGTCACTCAGCATCCGGCGTGGCTGTTTAATATTCATAAGTATAAACATGTGTTGGGTAACACAGGTAGGTCCCCCATATTTGGGAGGTCACCTGATCTGTGGAATGATGCCAGTGTGGGCGCTGGGGTAGAGATAGTGTTAAGCAGAGCAGTTTAGTTAGAGAGTTTAGATCTAGGCACTAGAGAGTAAAGATGTTAAAACGAACCTGGGATGTTTGATAAATAAAAGTTAATCCAAAAATGACTATCTTGCTTTTTAACCCGCTTTGTAACACATGGACAATTTTTCAGCTATTAGAAGCCATAACAATTGTTAAGTGTTCTCGATATACAGTAAAACCTCTCTATTACGACCACTGAATTTTGTTAATTATTAGGGTGTTTACGATAGGTGAACGCTTAAAGCAAGGTGGCAGTGAAACAGAAAGCTCCTATGAGCTTTCTGTTTCACTGTCACCTTGCTTTAAGCTGCCACCTCTTTTTATACAATAAATTAGCCTTCGTTTGAGTGGTCGTAATAGCGAGGTTTCACTGTATTTCAATTTAAAAGACGCTGACAGAGACTGGAGCCTTACAACTCTTAGGAATACTCCGCCAATAGTAGTACATGTACAGTACCTAGCCTGCGACAGAGATTAATTTGTAAATCGGAAGTGAAAAAGAGTGTTAATGAACACGTTATGATGTGCAGTTTTATGTTGTGAAGACACGTATTGAATATAAATTAACTCCTTCGCCTCTGAAACTTCAAAAGGACAATTCAAGTTTTTAACCAGGTCTAGTTGATTTATGACTATGTAATGTTGATTTGTGCACTATATTGTAAAATGACTACTAGTGCTGACCCTAATCAGAGAGCTCTTTGTAGAATCCCACTGACCTGGGTCTACACTGCTTGCACTATACAAGTGTATTCTTCATATGTACTGTGTTTGTAAATGACGAGTATAATCGTCGCTAGGGTTGAGTGTGTTACAGTGGATAATACGTTATTATTTCCCGTTTAAACGCAAACGAAACTACAGATCGTAGATAATGACAACTTTTTGACAATAACTATAGCACAGTGTGATAATGTATATCATACAGTCGAACTTCGATATCTCGATCTCGCTTAATCCAAACTATCAGATAGTTCGACACATGAACTGCATTATTGTATACTCTGTTTAGTCGAACATACCCATATTTCAAAGTTAAAACGTGGCTGAGCCACGGTTTAACTTTGAAATACGGGTATGTTCAACTTAACCGAGTTCGAGATATCGAAGTTCGACTGTATAGTACACCACATTTATATACAAGATGTAAACAATCACGTCTAGACATTTGCCAACATTTTCAACCTGATTAGTCGCCGAATTCCTCAGTGTCTGAGTTCACTTTGAATGTTGTGCCCCTCAGATGTCAATACAGTTGAACTTCGCTATCTCGAACTCGTTTTACTCGAACTATCCGATAGTTCGACATATGAACTGCATTATTTCGTGCTCGGTCAAGTCAAACATATCCATATTTCAAAGTTAAAACGTGGCTTAGCCACGTTTTAACTTTGAAATACGGGTATGTTCGACAAAACCGACTTGGAGATATCGAAGTTCGACTGTACTTTGTTTAGAACGTATTTAGAAATGTCTGTGTCGACATATCATTGCATCGCGCTTGCATTTCGATATGTTTAAACGGGAATGAATTACATCATCAATATAATATAATCCCTCTGAGTGTTGGTACTGAATACTTCATTTGCTTTCATAGTTAAAGGTCGCCATGCAATTGGCAAGTTAAACCGAGTGGAAAATTCAGAAATTAGTAAAATTCAAAACATGGAGGGCAAATAATCAAATCATTTACTTTTAGAAATAGAACCGATGTGCACTGAGAGTATGTTTCAGTACAGATGACGGATAAACGCATTTTTCCATAGCAAACAGTTTGGAGCCAAATCAGACGCCAGGTAACCTGGCGTATGATCAGGCTTCAAACTGTATGAGACTCAGATTAAAGTGAACTGTCAATAATTTTCAAAATATGTTATTTTGTATACATGAAGATCATGGCTTTGTGTTTGGTTTCTGTTAAAGGTGAGTAGTGTGTTTGCAAAGTAATATGATACTTT
This sequence comes from Gari tellinella, assembly GCA_922989275.2. NCBI lineage: Eukaryota > Metazoa > Mollusca > Bivalvia > Cardiida > Psammobiidae > Gari > Gari tellinella. The sequence continues at coordinate 79,105,251 of OV277867.1, read as the reverse complement.
ACATTTTGAAAAAGCAAGTTTTGAAGCATGTGCTAGTGTGCCATAGCCCGTTCACCGACAACCTCGACTACGCCCTGATATTGCAAACATATTTGGCCGCATTTAGATGCAATATTAACCATTTGAATGTTGATCGCGACTTTACTGATTTTAAAACTCGTTGCATCAGTGAACACATTATAAATCAAGTGATGTTTAAAGTAATATGAAAGTAATACAGAATTTTCTGTTTTTACCAGTATCGTATTGTATGGTACCATAGCTTTAAACACATTTTCTTTTGGAGAGGACTCACATAGGCTTTGGCCGTTGTCCAATCCTTTTCCTCTGAATAAAATAGTGTTTAAACTTAGACTAACACAATCATTTATTTGAGGTGGTCCAACACGTTTATTTTTGCATTAGGCAATGGCAACAAAATACTATTCTGTCGGTTCTGGTCGCAGGATCTACACTGTTTGCAAGGTTGTTTATCGCCGGAATGTTTGGAATGATTTTCAAAGTGCTCATTGCCTTAACTCTTTCCTCCCTAAAACTTTAAATGGACAACTCCAGTTTCGATTTAAGTCTAGTCCATTTCTGGCTTTAAAGGGTTGTTTTTGTCCATTTTTTGCATTATGACAAACAGTGAAGACCCTGATCAGAGGGCTCCTTTCGGAGCCCTCTGATCTGGGTCTTCACTTTTTGCACAGGACAAGTGTACTATTCACATGTACACTGTTTGCAAAGCACGCCTATATGCGGGATTAGGGTTCAAAGGGTTAAGCAAACTTTAATGATACACTATGATTCAATTACATTTATATATTTATCTTTGAATTATGATACAAATCTAATCAGATAGATTTAATTAAAGAGTTATTAAGTTACATTTATCAAATTTAACTTAAACTAGTTCAATTGTCATGCGCTGATATATATTTATAAATTAATTCGTCGTTTAATGACATTTGAAGATAAGTGGATTCCATTAGTTTAATGGAAAACCGATAACATTCCATTTCGCTTAACTCTTTCCTCCCTGAAACCTCAAACGAACCATTCTAATTTTCAATTTAGTCCAGTCCTTTTTTTACTTTTAGGGTTGATTTTTACAATATATGTGAAAATGACAAACAGTGTAGACCCTGATCAGAGGGCTCCTTAAGGAGCCCTCTGACCAGGGTCTACACTGTTTGCATAGGACAAGTGTACTTATCACAAGTACACTGTTTTCAAAGGGTTCAAAGAGTTAACCCCTCTCCAGTATGGAATGATCGAAAACTCAAAATTATATGTACAAAATAAGATGTTTAAGAAAGTTTTTGACGCTCAAAAATATCTGAGTGCCAAACATTTTGGAGATACTCGGCATCATATCTGGTGACAAAATTATTGAAATCAACATACATGCAATTAGTTTCGCATTACCAATTTAATAGGAAATATTATCGTTTGCGTAACTAAGCAAACAGTTGTCATTTTAAATACAGAAAAAAAACATACAAACAATATGCAGCACCGACGAGTCACTCGGTGTCTTATTTGGTGGTTCCAAGTCATTTACTATAACATGTATGTCAACTATTTATAATAAAAAACAAAATTATAAAATATAAAAAAAAACAAGAGACCAAGACTGTTTGAGCAAAGACTATAACAACACAATTAAAGGGTAAACATGAATGAACATTTCTGAATTTGTGAGGGTTACTAGTAAAGTGGAGAAGACGTTATTCTTTCCCATTAAACAAGTTGACGCTAAACTATCATTTTCCTTGAAAACAATGTTGGAGCCAGATCAGACACCGAGCCACCCGGCGTCCGATCGATCTCCAAACTGTTTGCCACATAGATCAACATGAATAGTCAGACTTGTTTTATTCCAATGCGTTTGCGTTTTGTTTGCGTTTTTAAAAACCGGAAAGATTTTTTTCTCGACTGTTCTGGAGTCAATGAAGCTCTTACGTTCATTCAAATAACCATTATGCTTACATAATACAGGCAACGACATTCTTAACCGGCACTTGTCTGTACTTTCTGTACAGTGATATAATTTTCTATATCTGAATTTGAATTGACACAGAAGAAAATACGTTATTCTTAATCGTTGAACCCTTTCATTGTCAAATTGTCGTGAGGTTTTTACCCGTTCTTCACCGCATTGTCGTCTGTTTCAATATTTTTGTCTGTAATATCGTTTCAAAGTTAGATAAAAGGCAGTAGGACTGACGAAATTTCGGAACGAGTGTCAAATTGTTACGACGTTACGAGGCATTTGATCAGGATCCAAAATGTTTGCAAACGCGCCTTTTGGCGTCAGTGAGAGTGAAAGGGTTCAACAAAACTAAACACTAATGTTGTCTTGTTGGCATCCTTCAGTCACACTGACTATGGATTAGTGCCTGTTGAGGACGTTGAAGAGCACCGTCTTCTGTGACTGTAGAGGCCTATTCTTGATACGCAGACTCTATTACAGTCCTGGCAGGAGAAGACAGGTGACTCCTGGTTGTGTTCTTCCGGTCATGACTGGCCTTTCGTCTTGCCCTTCTCTGATCTTGGGTCTGACGCAGTGCGAGCTCACCCTGTTTCAGTCCAGAGGCAATCAGATGTCTCCAGCGAGTCCGATCGCCGGCCACGGCTTCCCAGGAACCCTGATGAATGCTGCAAGCTTTCATATCCCTCATGCAAGCTTCCTTGTATCTCAGGTGTGGACGGCCTCTGTTTCTTGTCCCAGTGGCAAGTTCCCCATAGAGGAGATCACTAATGTACAGTGGAGAAAACGTTATTCTTTCCCGTTTAAACGCAAACGTACGCAAACGCAACGCACTAAAACGTAGAAAAGTGCAACATTTGGACAATTCTTATAATTCATATTTATCTTTGTGGCAAACAGTTTGGAGACTGATCAGACGCCGGGTTACCCGGCGTCTGATCTGGTTGCAAACTGTTTGCACTCCAAATTATTGTTTTAGCGTAAACGCGTTTATTGGGAAAGAATAACGTTTTCGCCACTGTACCATGCACTGTAGACGACAGCTGTAAGAAAGTTCGACAATTATCTGTATGGCAAACATTTTGACACCTGATCAGACGCCGATTTTCAACTGCATGGAAAATATGTATATCAAACGAGTCAGTATTTTTAATTCAAGTTTTTACTAATTTATTGCATTTTGCAAGATTTACAGTGTTCATAACTTCTTTCTGAGCACTTTTATTCAAAATGTTGTTTGAAATCCTGCAAAGGATGTTGTGAACCTCTAATTGCACGATACATACTTGAGGAAACATATATTAGATCTCGTATCTCATTTCAGATGTTTCCTAACGATTTGTTCTATAGAGACATTTCATACTTTCATTCTACGACTTGCACAAACTTTAAAATTTAATTCAGCTGTTGATGGAGAAATATGCTACATGTACGTATTGTCATCAACTTACATGTAATCTATTTTGGAGAAATATCTTCTTATCAAATTTCTTTTTTTTCCATTGACTAACTCAACTGTACAACATCTGCTTACATTTAGGCAAACATTGTTTCTTAGACTTGTTTTATTTTTTGACCAAATTTTCATAAAACCTTTGGCGAGAACTAAGCTCATGCGCGATCTACCTTAATATATAATTACCAAGTGGCGCGTGCACGTATATGTTTGGGCTTTACCCTTTTAACACTAGTCTCGCATATATGCGTCGTTAACAAATTGTGTATCTCACGTGTGTCGCATGTCAGGGGCCTGTTTTACTAAACTACTTACGCAAAAATTTTGCGTAAGTCAAAATCGTTTAACTCTTATTTTTCGATCATAAACGTTTGCAACAGTAAATAGCCAGATCAGAGGACGCGCTAAAAGCACGTCCTCTGATCTGGCTATTTGCTGTTTGTAGCGAGTGATAATAAAAATATAATTTAAAATTTAAAATTTTGACTTACGCAAAAGTTTTGCGTAAGTAGTTTAGTAAAACGGGCCCCAAATGAGCTACTCATCAAGCACCTCTGATAAGGAGAGATATCCTCTGGTAGAATGAAATCAACGGTACAAAGACTGCATGAAGGTTTTGCTGCGCAAGATGGACATTCACACAGACACTTGGGAAGACCTGACTCAGAACCGCCCTGCATGGATATCAGCTGTCAGGGAAGGTTTGGTTGAGGCAGAGACAAGCAGGTTAGAGCGCATTGACCGAAAGGCTCGAGCAGCCAGTACTTTACCAATACCATCTGACAAGGTGTGCACCTATCGTGGACGTACCTTTGGTGCCAGGATAGGCCTGATTAGCCACCAACGCACTCATCGCAGAAGCTCAACAACTTCAAGTTGCGGTCATATTTGCAAAGCTATGGACGAACAAAAAACTTGTGTAGAGAATACGCTTGTCCTATGTAAAAAGTGAAGACACATACATGTATAAGGTTTGCAAAACATTGATCAGAACAACCCTAAATAGTAAAACAAATTAGCAATACTAAATTGAATGCTGGAGTTCTCAATTTCGGTGATAAATGAGTTAACGAAGGAAGTTTGTAGGAGCACAATCTTAAAGGAAAACACCTACGCGCTACAGTGGATAATCTGTTATTCTTTCCCGTTTAAACGCAAACGCACGCAAACGCAAAGCACTAAAACGTAGAAAAGAAGAACTTTTGGACTATTCTGATATTTCATGTTTATCTTGATGGCAAACAGTTTGGAGCCTGATCAGACGCCGGGTTACCCGGCGTCTGATCTGTCTCCAAACTGTTTGTAAAAGAAAAAATAGTTTTCGCGTAAACGCGTTTATCTGGAAAGAATAACAGATTCTCCACTGTACTACGCATTGTGGAGGGGCGTAATTCTTTCCCGTTTAACTCTTTGCATGCTGAGTATTTCTTTCGTCTGCATCATGTGTTGTCTGCTAATGTTCCAAAAATAAAAAACAATCATAAATTCGTTTTAAAACAGGTTCAGAGTGTCAAACAGTTTGGATCCTGATTAAACGCCGTTGTTAGATAAAACAAAACGCAAAGGCAATTGAATACCATAGATGAAATTAAAACATGTTGAAAATGATGCCGACTCATTTTGATCTGAGAGTTACATGTATACAGTGTAGGGCCTCATCACGAGTCTGGTAACCCGGCAACTGATATACCCAGAAACTGTATATAATTGTTATGCACATAATCATTATAGTTTTCGAATAAGCGTGTTTAATAGTAACAATATAAACTATTTTCCATTGTATTAGAATATTTATTACGCATGTTACGGATGTGTTCGGAAACAAGCACAAACATTGCATTCGTATCAAGATGTATTTCGTTATTGTTGTGCCCCTTGAAAGCAACCATTAACATATTCATCTCAAGAGACGAATATACTCTCCAATTACGAACAGTGTATCTGAGATGAGTGCTCTTGTCTCGTGAAACTGAGCAAACCCTGATCAGAGGTTTCCTGTAAACGCCCTCTGATCAGGTTCAGCGCTGTTTGTCATTTTGCAATATAATGCAAGAACCGACCCTAAAACGTAATAAAGGATTATAATCAGGGATTTGTCTATTTGAAGTGTAAGAAGTGAATGAGTTATCCGATCTTTTTTGTTGCATAAAATATTTTATTTGAAAATATTAAGGAACAACAGTTCAAATCGGGATCAAATTATTCAACGAGTTCGTTTTTCTAAACGACATTATGTGACAATAAAAGAACCCAGGAAAGTTTAGTGTCGTATTAGTCACTCTTACTTAACCCCTTTGTTGCCATGACGTCATGCATTTTATACAATTGTCGTCTGCGTTTATTTTTCAAATTTAAATTTTAGGTATTTTTCCTTTTGAAAAATTGGAATAAGTTTCAAACAGTTAGGATCCTGATCAGCCGCTGCCTTACGCAGCGTCTGATCAAGATCCAAACTGTTTGAAAATAACCATTGTTTTCGGGTTGAGGCAGTGAAGGTGGTAGGTGAAGTTAAGGTTCGGATTAAGGTATGCGGGGGTGAATCCCTTTGCTGCCAAGGCCGCCATCTATGTTCTTCTCAAATTGGGTCATTATCAGACGCCGAGTAACTCGGCTTCAGATCAAATTGTTTGGCATTAATATCAATATTTATTAACCTCTAACTCCATAACCTTGTTCTAGTTTTGAAGAGAGGTGACCATTTAAAGCAGATTTAATGTACAGTAGATTGCGCCTAACTTTCATTCTGCTTTAAGCTAAACTTTCATAGGATCAACTGGAACTACTTTCCTTAGAAAAAGAACAAGTTAAATGCGTAACAAATATCTTTATGAAGTAAAGGGTGAGGTGAAAATGTCATATATTCTAAAGTCTAGATACAGGCGAAACTCGCTACTTTGAACTCCCTTAAATCGACCTCACAAGTATTTCCTAACTTAATTTTCGCAAAACTCAATCTCACTTAAGTCGAACATACCCGTATTTCAAAATTAAAACGTAGCCGCGTTTAACTTTGACATATGGACATGTTCGAACTAAAGCGAGTTCGAAGTATCTAGTTTCGTCTGTTTTAGATAAACAGGCGACATTTCTATACATACGTAATTATGGCAGTCCGTGAGTTAGATCAGGATCCAAGGTTTAAAGCGTTTGAGCTGAGTCTGAGTGTGTTCTTAAGCGTTTGATTGGTCAGATTTGAGCCTAGGCTCACATCTGACCAATCAAATGCTTGAGAACGACTTGAGATTGGACTCAAACTCTTTATAACATTGGAGCCAGATATTATTGGAGTAACTAGGCTAAAATAAATAATCTGCTGGGATCGTCTTTGAAAAAGTAATGCAATTCTAATTACAGAATTGCACGTTTCCAATGTCAAAATTGGCTGATTGTCATAAAGAAGCCAAAGTACAGAAGCCAGTCTTCTAAATCGAACAGGAAATAAGTGTGAACCATGTCCGCTCCCCGAATGAAAAATGGACAGAAGATTTATATCGGATCTGGGTCCATAATCTCATATCAAATACAAGTTGAATGCGCGATCCCTATGAGCAAAACTTCTTACCCTTTCACTGTCAAATACGCTAAAGGGCGCGTTTGCAAACTGTTTTTATCCTGAGCATAGGGATCCTGCAGCAACCCTTAGATCGGCGTCTGCACTGTTTGTTATATTTCAATTTATTGTTAAAGTCAAACCATAGTTGTCGAACAATGTAAAAAAAAGACTTCACCAAAGTGAAAAAAATTGGAATGAGTTAAATCATCTGTCAGCAAGCAAGTCGGACAAGAGTTGAAGCTAAAATGACAATCTTCATTATAGCAAAAGTTATTAGCCGCAAAAAAGTCGGATAACTATCATGATATTGATGCAAGAGTAATGAACCATGTGTTATATACTTTCACTCATCAAACTCTTTAAACAATTGAAATTTTAATCGACAAGCATTAGTAGAACTGGGGCTATTTGTTGAGAATAGAAACTATGGTAAAGGGTAATACATCTCACAGTATTGCTGCAAAAATTATCAACCTTGTGCAAGACACTGTCACTCATATATCTCTTTCAATAAATGAAAATAATTCATTTCAAAAGCTTCCGTATAAAAAGAAATCTGCAGGAAAAGAAAATGTTGAAAAGGGGAATAACTCTCACAATATTGACGCAAGAGTTATGAACCTTGTACAAGTAACTTACATTTGTCAAGCTCTTTCCATAAATGAAGTTGCATCTTAAAAACATCAGTAGAACAGGAGTTATCAAATGTGAGGCGAAAAGCGTGACGGACAAACATACTGACGTCCGTTCTCACAGAGGGACATTTGTTGGGGTTTTTTTTGTTTTTTTTTTAAAAGTACCCAACACTACACAAAATACAAACAATACACAATAGGGTAATCACGGAATGAATGGATTCTTTTGTTCTTCCTATCCAACAAAGGACCTTTCGTGCGCTCGGACAGACAGACAGACAGACACCGGACAAATGAGCACTAAGTGTCACCTCTCCCTACAGCAGGTGACACCAAAAAGTATTCAGTTCGAGTTGTTTAAAAGTTATATGCTTGGCTCCAAGGGTATAAAGAGTTTGAGTCTAGTCTCAAGTCGTTATCAAGCATTTAATTGGTCAGATTTGAGCCTAGGCTCAAGTCTGACCAATCAAATGCTTGAGAACAATCTTAGACTCAACTCAAACTCTTTATAACCTTGGACCAAGACCCACAAATATGTGCCAGTCACGACATAGCAACGGAAAGTGGGAAATAGTTTCCGTATTAAGTTAATCGAGTTTTATATTTATATGGTTTCTGTTTATTCACCATCTTTGTTTATAGAGATTCTTCGAGAATTTCATAAATAACACATTAGCAAAAACGACTGTTAGGCAATCAATGTCTTCTTCTCTGTGTGTTTGGTACAATTTAGATATTTTATGCTACATCATATAATTTTAACACAGTAAAAACCCTCTTAAAGGACAGCTCCAAAACGTTTATTCAGGGATGTAAGACAGATTGAAACCTTCTGCTTAGTTTTACCCTGGTATAAAATTTTATATGATTAACAAAAACAAGAGAGTTTGCCTAAGTGTGGATGTTTTACCGGTAGTTGAACTCCACTGTGTTTTTTGCAATAACAAATCTCCAATTAAACCAGTAACAGCTCTCAACTGTTTAACTCTTCGCATGCTGGGTTATTATTTTGCAACAATTGTCGTCCGCTGATGTTCTAAGATTAGAATGTTCTAACACGACGTCCCATCTGGATCCAAATTGTTTACAAAGGTAATCACTGTACCACATACGCGTATATCCGCCGCTAGCATGCAACAAGTTAATTTTACAGTAAGTTCTGCACTTGAAGGATTCTAAATATAAACTCTGCCAAAAGCCAAAGCGCTTCGATCGTGTCTTTAACTTCTCGGAACTACATAAATTGTAATCCTGGAAAACCTGCCTACTTGCTCAGTGTGCATATATTAAACAATGGCTCGATTATACTCCGCAAAGACAGGGAAAAGCAATAGAATAGACATAAATGATAAGTACTCCCACCCTACAACGGCCCTGCGAACAACGATTCCATCAGAACAACAATGTTTGCCGTTGCTCCCAAAAAAAGACTATTATACCCAACGCTTTCACTGTTGCAATATCGTCTGCTTACATTTTGTCGTTTGCTGTTTTTTCTCAATAATACATATTGGACATTTTGAAAAGAAACATAGAAACGAGACAGTTTGAACTCAGATCAGACGCCGCGTGACGCGGCGTCTAATCTGGGTTCAACCTGTTTGCAAATGTTAGCCACATAATGCTTAGCACTCTAAGTGTATACAGTTTCTCTCCGTATAACAGTTCCCTCCTTACAGCACACCGACACACTTTGTCTCCCATTGGGTGCTGTTGTATAGAGAGAGCATTGTATATACTGTATATGCCGTGTTTTTTGCAAAACTGGTCACTGAAACGTGCGAGTTATTGACATTCGTATTTAATCAAAATGGATTCCTTCATATTTTACGTTATTTTAACATTGTTACCGCAATAACGGTGTTTTAGCTTTCGAACGCCTCCATTGCCATATAGCAGAAAAGACGATATTCATATCCATTAACGCTTTGGATGCATTTAAGGAACTAGCTGAAAATATCAATTTCTCTCAAAATCTTCAATATCGAGATAGATAGCTTTATTATCCTCCATAAGGAGGGCAGATACGTTTAAGTAACAGTGTTCTGCATGTGAATGGAAATCTACTTTCAAAAGTTACTGTGTATTTCTATGCTAGTTTTATAAATGTTAATACTTTTGGGGTCTAAAAAGCCGTTTTTCATCTGTATGAGAGGAAGATGTTTGCTTCTTATTGTTTCTGTCCTAAACTATTTCAATTTTGTTATGAGGGAGGGTACATTGGTTATGAATGTTCCGATATGGGGGCATACACTTACTAATGTATGGCTACATCCTGGAGTATTAAGACACAGGTAAAACTGATATATTTATCAAATTTTCATATTAATCTAATTTAATATTTATTTGACATGTTCATTGTTATCTTTTACGATTAGTCATAAAGGGATACTTATTATCAATTTTGTAATTCCGAGTTGGATCTTACATTTAAATGTTTTCATATTCATTGAATTCTACTATTGAAGTTACAGACCAGTACATCTATTAATTAACGTGATGTTCAATATAATAATTATCTGCGAAAAACGACTTTTACTTACCCTATTTTAGCCAAACGTACCATAATTAATTCATACGCAAACAGTGCAGGCTCAGGTCAGACACCGTATGATGTGACCTCTGACCACAGTCTGCATTCTTTTTTTCTCATAGAAATTTCTGTCAAAAATAACAGGCAATAAAGTATTAGAGTAGGCACCAATTTGATTGAAATTTGACTCATCCAATATATGTGTTGTGTTATTTACCATGCTTGCTATAAGCATACGATGTATGTTTAATGGAATTAAGATGTATGTTTAATGGAATTAAGAAATTGATGGATTGATTGATACGCACATAGAAAACTCCGCTTGGCATAAACGGGTTAAAGGATTGTTGGTTCTGTCAAGTATGGAGGACAAAACACTAGGGAACATCTGTCGTCACCTGTCGTCAACTATTTAGATTAATGAAATGATGATTCTATAAATATTTAGTATGTTTCTCTTTCCAAACTATCGTTCTCAATTCAATATGTATACATTATTTTTTCTTTCGCTAACAAACTAATCGTGAGATGTTTAACCCTTTACCGCCATATTCTCGTCTGCTTCTTTTTTGTGTTTGCAATTTCGTTTAAAGGTAAGATTTAAGACAGTATTACTGACGTTATTTCAAGACAAGTGGCAAACAGTTTTGACCCTGATCAGACGCCGCGTTATCAGGATCAAAACTGTTTGCAAATGTGCTTTATGATGTTAGTGAGAGTGAAAGGGTTAATGACATAACGTTACGTTAAAATATGCGATTAAAGCTTTGATATACCCAATATCCATCTAAAATGTTTGCTATGAGTGACAGAACAGAACAGAACAACTCTTCTATTACATCTTTGGCATACAAACATGCAGTACGAGGTATTATTATACATCAAATGGTTTATGGTACGTGACCAAATGGCGTGTTAAAGTTGATATTATAAAAAGTACTAAAAGTAGTATATACTAATATAATTCCAAACAATATATTGATAATGAATGGATCTACTGAATGTATATTTGTTTTTGTTTATTTTTGTTTATTAGGGGAATGAAGTCAATGCTTTAGTGAATAGTACTTAAAGTATTACGTATAATCAGTTCTCCTACATGTTCACTCTTTGTATCTATCACTCTATCAACAAACACTCAACAAATATTATCGAACTTACCCTTGTCTCGTCAGGCGCGACCGTGCTACTATATGCACAATATTTAGGTGGAGTTAGGACGCCGAGTAAGTCGGCGTCTCAATTGCATTAAGGCTGTTTACAATCTGTCTCAAAATGTCATCGAGTACTGAGCGAATCGGTTAAATTTAAATATAAAAGAGCCGAGAAATGGGGCATTCAAAGACTCATTCAGCATGATAAGGGTAAAGACAGATATATACACATTTCTGACAATGTTAATGCACCAGTTGGTGATAGACATTAATATTTTAACTTACAGTTGAACAATCTTTTAGGACATTGACCTATATTTCAAGTGAAACGGGTTTGCATGTGGGTTGTGTGTTATTGTAATTTTGACAGGTTTACACAAATAACGTAAATATTGTTGTTACTTTGTGTTTGTAACCAGTTTTAAGCAAACAAAAACTGATATACAGAAAAAAAATACATTTGAAAATGGATACAGATGGTGAATACTATTATGTACATAGTTCTTCGTATGTTTCTCTTTCCTAATTATGTGAATCATGAAGCCTTCTCGGAATTGGATTTGATTATACTAGCTTTATCAACTTAATACATGTAGTATCAATATGTTGAAATTTTATTTAAGTAAGGGACTGGATAATGCATACCCTTCCAACTTTTTTTAGGATTTGAAAACCATCCCAAAACATCTTGTGTTCAGAGTCTTAGATATGTAGGTGCTTAAAGATGGCTGTTAGAAACCTTTACCCTTTCCCAATAAACCTGTATATCAAATTGACAATTACAGTATCTTATTAAACTAGGTCCCTTGTTTGACTATTAAGGGTTGAATTTTACAATATATTATAAAATGACAAACAGTGCATACTCTGGTTTGACCAAGTAAATACGAAAGAAGACTCAAGCAGGAAACGCAACACAAACAATACACCCATCTCTAAAGCAGAACACACACACAGCCATACCATAACAAACACACACACACACACACACAACCACACACACACACACACGCAATACCATTCCTTCATCCACACACTAAATAGAAAACAACACGCAAGACAAACATAAAGCTAAGTGAACATAGGAGCCCGCCTTGGTACGGTCAGTAGCAATCAATAACAAGCTCTACACAGGGCAAGAGTTCTCAACAAGGGTACACGTCTTCCCCAATGGTCTGATAGGAATCTTAATTGCTTGCAATTGCTGGTGTATTCATATCTGCCTGGCAGTGAAATGATTCAGATAACAGGTTTGTGAATATAATGCTTTTAGAAAGTAATATTTCTAATCATAGAGTCATTTGAGATTGATTTATAACCAGAATCAGATCAAGTGTTTGTCCTATGGGACGAGATAAGAGCTTTATCAAATCACATATTCCTTGTGGTATTTGTTTACAATTGAATTAATAAACAGGGAAATGATAAACCCATATCCTGTTGTAATATCTCCTGCTTTCAAATTGTCTGCAAATTTTATTTTGTCAATTTTAGATTAATCAATTTTAAATGAATACAACTGAACACGCGTGTCAAACAGTTTGGATCCAGATCAGACGCCGCGTCACGCGGCGTCTGATCGGGATTCAAACTATTTGAAAAAATCAGTCAAGTCGCGATCGGCAGGTAACTGTTTAAACAGAGACAATAAAAACTTTTATACATCGTTCATGTGGCATTGCGTCATTAGAATGTATTTTTCTCGTTAATGATAAGAGTTTTATAAGGTCGAGCGTTGTTAGCTTTGCCAATGACTCTCATGATTTTTTAATCGCCTGATTAGAAATCATTTTGCGTTTCATGGACTGCAATATTGCATGAGAGTTGTCGTCCATTCTCGAGAAGAAAACAAACACATTTAATATCAACATCGTGCGCGCACACTAACGGATGCACACTCGTGTACAAACACATACTAATGCACGCCTGCATAAAAGCAGAAACACACTACGATCAACAAAAACAGCGACAATCGTTCTGTTGGCCATCTACTGCTCCCTTGGTACGCATCCTATCAAACCTGAAAGTGATGAACGAGTACAAGAATGTATTCCGGTACCGGCTAAGCCAGGTCTATACCTCTTTTGGTAGCAACATCGTTTGGGTAGGTCCTAGTTATCGGGAATCAGTTGCCAGTGAATAAGCGAACATCCTAGTTTGCAAAACTGTCTTGGTAAATAAGGTTTTACTAATAGCTGTGTTAGAAGAACTTGGGGGCCGTAGAAAATCGCAACGTCTTAATTCTCCGAGTCAGTGTAAAATTGTCTAACCCTTCGGGATCATTAGATTCAATGCATTTATATAAATTATGTAGATGAAAATTGAATTCCGTTTTGGCTTGTGCTAGGGGCATGAGTAACGTTGCACTTTTAGTAATTCTCATTACCAGACTCATATAAAACGATTTTGACTGCAATGTTTGATATTTGTATTGTTTTCGATGCTTTCAAAGGTTCTCCCCTTATTTAGAAATGAACAATTCGTAACAGCGGACGTTAAGGATCATTGATTTAAACGCATCTATAGTTTACAATTGATTGCCGCTAAAGCCGGGACGTTGTACAACGTTGCAAGTTTCAGTATTGCTCTTGATCAGATTCAGTTTTACCGAGTCTGCAGTTTTATTTACAGTGAAACCCCTCTAAACCGAACATGTGTGGGGACAACATAAATTTCCGGTTTAGAGTTGTTTCCAGTTCAGATGGGTTTTAACCAAATACCCCATACAAAGTCATGTAGTTTGTGTCTAGTATTGAAGATAGGTGACCGCCAAAATCAGGTTTAAAGTAAAGCAGAATGCGCCGTAAGGCGCATTCTGCTTTACTTTCAACCTGCTTTAAGCTATCATCTGCAAGAATATAGAAAATATTCCTGATGATTCATGAATGTATACAGTGAAACTATTTTCTTCAGTGTATGAATAAATCATATGGTGTAATGGGTTAAAATAAAGACGGGTTTGAAACGATACCAACGTTTTTATACGGTTTAGAGAGAATTCATGTATTTAGAGGTTACGGTTTGGATATTTTCCATTGTATTTTTTTTTATTTTGGACACTTTCTAAGGATATCTCTCATTCATAACTTACTCATTAAATTGTAAGTGTTGTCTGACTTTTCTGTAAATGGGTTAAATACTTACCAGACACTTAAATCTGATGAGAATTGAAGCTGTTTAAAACTTAGTTTCTAAAGATAAAAAGTCTTACTTTTAACTTAAATACAGACGATACATTTGGGTCCAGTAAGGAATTCGAGATACTTTCCCGCTTAACTCCTTCACTGCCTAGTTGTATCGCCTTCCTTAACCCTCGTAGCGCCAACTTATCGTTTGCATTCATAGTGTCGTATGCAATATTTTGTCAAGTCAGATTTAGAGCTTTTTTTACTGAAGAAATATCGACATGATTGACAAACTGTTTGGACACTGATCAGACGCCGCGTTACGCGGCGTCTGATCAGTGTCTAAACTGTTTGCAAGTTCGCCTTATGTTGACAAATAGCTAAACGAAACTTGACACAAACGTAATACAATGCAAATAAAGGTAGACTATGACAGACTTTTGACAATCCTTAAACTTTTTTATGAGTAGCAAACATTTTGGAACCTGATCAGATGCCGGGTTATCCGGCGTCTGACCAGGCTCCAAAGTGTTCCAAATTCAAATCATTCTCTTAGCAGAAACATAAGTTCGGGAACACTAACGTTTTCTCAACTATAGTTCAGCTAAATGAGCACAAAAGACACCAGACAAATTAGTGCCAGATAATAGGTATAATCTGTCTCGAAATATATAAACAGACGATTACATAATTGTGTTGAGACTCACGTTTATATGTAATTATTGTGTCTTGGGTACAATAAACAGTCTTATACAGTACGTAACTACTGACTTCCAGACTATATAGATACATTTGACAATCTACTTTTGTCATCATAAAAAGATTATACCTTCTATAGTGGTTTATTTTTCTGCTGAATATTTCTGCTAAAAACAAGCACATGTATAGAGGATAATTGTTTTTTTCAGTATAAGATAGAAATTTAATCCATTGAGTGAACATCAGACGTTATATTTTCACGAGTGGCGAAGCCATGAGTGAAAATATAACAGTCTGATGTTCACGAAATGGATTAAATTCGATCTTTTACTGAAAATATACAATTATTCTATTTATTTATGCTTTTAAGCCAATTTTTAAACGAAATTGTTCGACAATTCAGAAAGCGCAAGTAAATGATTTACCCCGTGTTGAGCCCCAACTTTATATCGAAAACATTTTCGAAACAGTTTCCCGTACGATGACGTCACTTATTTATTGATTTGACGTCATCCGAATTACTTCGTTGCTCCCGAGTTTGGATTCGTGCTCTTCCGGTGAGTAGTTCGCGACAAATCGGACTGCCGGAATTTAACGATAAGACACGATTGACTACGATTCTTGGGGAGCCCTACGGGGAAAATTCATAATAAAAGCGATTGGTGATAATCCACTGCAGTGGATTACCAAGTGATAATCCACTGCTATTTCGTGGTAATCCACCGAAAAGCATAAATAAAATGATTTCTTAAATGGATTAACGCACTTATTTAGATATTTAACACATATCCATATAGATAGATACAGATTAAGTTTAAGATTTTATTCGTATCAAACTACAATGTCAAAGACCCATGTGGCAACATTTACATAATTATATGACGGACAAAGTCATAAACACAAACGCAAATAGATAACTAAATAGGCATACAAAGCTTATTTCTCAATCACAAAACCATATAATGTCTTATGTAGACGAAGTGCTTCCAGTAATGATACAAGAACTCAGGGACAGGGCCTATCCTTGAGGCACGTTATCTAAAGACAACCTGTCCCAATGCATTTTAAGCCGATTTTTTAACCCTCCTTAAAAGGCGACACTGCAACTGAATCATCTCAATTACTGCATAAAAATACATAGTGTGTACAGTGGGGAAACTGTTATTCTTTCCCGTTTAAACGCAAACGTACGCAAACGCAAAGCACTAAAACGTAGAAAAGAACAACTTTTGGACAATTCTGATAAGTGTTGTTTATCTTGGTGGCAAACAGTTTGGAGCCTGATCAGACGCCGGGTTACCCGGCGTCTGATCTGGCTCCAAACTGTTTGCACTGCAAATAATAGTTTTAGCGTAAACGCGTTTATTGGAAAAAAAATAACGTTTTCTCCACTGTAAGTAACATGATAACTAATCAGCACCATATATCAAATTAAACACTAGGTTTTATGTTCGACCACCTATTCAAACCTTACCTGCAATACAAAAACAGCACCAAGTGTTCGAAAAGAAACATTTACTAGTACAGGATTTCTTTAGTAAGCTTTGAAAAGCAGATATACAGTACAGGTAGACTCAAAACTATAAATACATAATCAAAACGTCAATGGTAGATGGTAAAGGTTTTACGTTTGCAAATAAAGAGAAAAAAATAAGCATATTGTTATTAAATTTCAAATATTATAACTAGGCGTTTTTCAATTCAAAATAGTAGCTAAAGCAGTTTGTTTTATTTGAAGTCATTAATCAATCCGAAATAGTTTTAAATTGAAATTCGAGCTTAATGCTGTTTCTAATTATCTCACCTTTCGCTCACTCAAACGAAGTATAAGACATTCATTTTAATCAAATTAACAGTAGAGTAAAACAACTGTTTTAATTTTGTTTTGTTTCGTTTTTCTCAAAACATTGTTTATACACTTAATGAGCTGTTTACTTATAGCTAATGATTTGGATATATCAAAGCAAATTGCCCCTTCCCTGCTTTGACATGTGAGAACTGTTTCGAAACTAATCACTCGGAAATCGAAAGTTTCTAATTTGATCAGGATACAAACTGTATGAAACTTATATCGATGTAACATATAAACTAGATCTATATGAGTGTGTATATGCAAAATGCTGATAGCAGGTAACAGAGTCGATATCATGACATATGTACGGTGAGTTTTTCAGATACGAACTACCTTTATGTTTCACCTAAACGGTATATAATAATGTTGCCTTCCATACTTTAAAAACATGTATATGAGTATCAACCAATTTGGCATTTGGTTTTGACCCAAACTGTTTGACATTCTTACTCTGTTTATAAAAACAATTTTTGAAGAATGTGTTTTAAAACAGAAGCAGACGGCAATTGTTGCAGACGATAATATTCCTAGGCATGCAAAGAGCTAATGGGATTATTATACTCTAGACCAAACACATCAATCTGTGAGACAATTCAAGCATTCAACATTTCACGATTCATCATAGTATTAATCTCCTCTCGACTATAAAACAGTCTGCTAACATAGGGCGTAGAAATGATTGTTCGTGTAAAATCGCCGTTTTGACTGAAGTGCAATATAGTTGTTCTCCTGAGATCAATATTTGGTGTTTCGGTTGGAATTTTAACAGTTCCCCATGTCAAGATTTTTTTTATTAAATACGCGTATATAACAGAAACAATCAACTTTTACAATATTTTTTTCATATTCCAGATAGGGAATTAAATTAATATTAATATATATACTGCTCTTTTGTAATATTTCGACCACTAAGGGCCTTTTTCAAAGAAAATCACGTCAAAACACACGTCACATTTTTGTTACATGCATTCAGCCAAAAAATCAAAGAGAATAATGTGTACAACTTTGTTTGTTATTGCCGTTGTCATGACGTCATCATGACGTCATGATGATGACATCATGTGTGCATGTGTGATTGTTTCTTGAGAAGAGTATCTGATCTATTAAGCTTATCAACCCTTACTAACTGACTTTCTATCATTCTACCGCTATACCCTCTCCTTCTCAACTGACCATTAAGTTTACCTCTTTCCCGAAGGTAATCCGACTCTCTTTCACATATACGTTTAATTCTCAAACCCAAACTAAAGTGTCCAAAAACTCTATTTTATCTAAACCATATCTAAGTTCTATCTTGATATTTTGGTGAATACTGTTTGCATGTTTGGCAAAATCGATTTTTTTGGACACTTTAGTGAAGATAGACAATGGTCAGATATGTACAGATCTTTATGCTAAGCATACAGATAAACAACTGTACCTTAATACTTCTTCTTGTCATTCTCCAAATACAAAGAAAGGCATAGCGTATGGTTTGTATGGTATACTTGTAGTATTCTTGAAATGTCAAGTGTTAAAGACACATATGAACAATCAATGTTCAAGGTGTGTACTAATATTAACTGTAGGGAGAGAAATGTCGTGTATGCAATAAGATGCAATAAATGTGATAGGATGGTGTATGTAGGCGAGACTGAGAGAGAATGAAAGAGCATTTGAGTGATATAAGGCATGAGAGAGAGAAGCCAATTAATAGGCGGCATTTTGGAGTCGGAGGACATAGTAGTGATGATGTTAGATTTGTCATTTTGAAGAGGATGTTTAATGGAAGCAGAATTGAAAGACAGATCTATGAAACCGATTGGATTTGGAAGCTGAGAACGTACAGACCATTTGGCTGTACTGTCAAGGAGGATAATGCGCTAATGCATACATGACGCCATTGCACACATGATGTCATCATCATGACGTCATGATGACGTCATGACAACGGCAATAACAAACAAAGTTGTAAACATTATTCTCTTTGATTTTATGGCTGAATGCATGTAACAAAAATGTGACGTGTGTTTTGACGTGATTTTCTTTGAAAAAGGCCCTTAGTGGTCGAAATATTAGAAAAGAGCAGTATATATATTAAAATCAACTTTTAGTCAATGTTTAGGGGGTATAATATGTAAAATCACTGAATTATTATTAAAATGGATTTTCAAATATCTTATGTGTCTGTAATTTCAAAATATAGTTGGTTAATTCTGCTATTTTGATAAACATAAATAAGGTTATCTATTGAAGATCAGTCACATACAGAAAGCTCCTTTGGGTTTGTTTGTTGGGTTTTGGGGGATTGTTTTGGGGAGGGGTATTTTTTGTTTTTTTGTGGGGGTGTTATAAACGTTTATTCGTCTTTTTACACTTTAACTTTTCTTTTTTCAAAAAGCAAACTATACTATCATTCCATTGTTAATATTTTAGTTTAACCCTTTCACTACCATGACGTAATCAGATCTAAACAATGGCTGTCGGATTTCATTTCTCATCTTTAAATTTTAGGTATTTCGACTAAAAAATTACTTTAACAAGTATCAAGCAGTTTGGATCCTGATCAGACAAATATGCATATAATGATTGTACTCGAAGTAAGCTGGCAAAGGTGTTGAGGGTGTATCAAACCCATAAGCGAAATTTTCAGTATCTAACTTTTTTTCTTTCATGTTTATTTTGGAAGAGCTATTTAATTATGATAAAAGAAAAAATAGAAAAAACGCTTGTTGATGTACATTTATTTTGCACTACGGCAATTAAGAAAACAGGTGTAAAATTCGGATTTTTTCTCAAATTTTGTCAAATTTGAAGTATAAGCTTTAGTAAAATCTATTTTGAATAAAAACAAACATGGTAAAGAACAAGGTTCACGAATGGTCAAAATTGGCCCTATATCAGAATTTGATGAAAATGCTTGTTTGAATAAAGTAAGTCGTCATACATTAGAAAATGATAATATTTCATTCACACATTAAAAGAGTGTTGCCATGGCAACCAATTATTCAACAGCATAAAAAACGAAGGATTTAACCTATGGAAGTGAACAGGTGAGTATAAATCATATGTACACTAACATAATTTGTTCTGTTTCACAATACATGATGTCCTTCCCTAGTTTATATGCAAATAACATTCTAAAAAAAAGTAAGATACGGATAAACAGTTGCCATAGTAACAAAAATTGGAAATCTTTTAGTTTCCGATTCTAGTGTAAATAGTTGATATAACATAATTCTATTCCATATATATATATATCAACAGTATATCTATTAACCAAATATACTCAAATATTTCAAAACATACTAATGTTATCAAAGTTGTTACCATGGCAACCAGTAATCAAGAGTCATGAAGAAAAACGATATATACTGCTACATAGCATATCTTTCTGGAAACTCTTTAAAAAATAAATACTTATGTCTATTCCAATTTATTCACACATCAATAACATTAGTGTTGCAGAAAACTAGCTTCCCTTTTTCACTATGGTAACCACTGGAAACTATTTCGAAGTTCAACTGCAGTGATACAGATCTACTTCAATAAATGTAAAGAAAAAACTGCAAAAACATCAGTGATTTCGGACGATCTTTTATACATGTAGTAAAAATGCGGTATGGATTACAAACTTGTCCCCCCTCTAGGCTCATCAGTTACGAACGGTGGCTGTTGAAGCACTAATTAATAAAATGACTACATGTACTACCGGTATAATAACGTTGACAGTTAAACACAGTAAACAACGTCATGGTATTACATCATGACGTTGTACCTCATGACATTAAATCATGACGTTACATACGTCACAACAACTCCCGTAATTACACTGATATTTCAGAGGGAGAAACCAGACTGTAATGTCATATTAGTGTATTATATAGAAGGTCAAGTGACAGCATTTATACTATATTTGATGTAGATCTACAGCCTTTTCGTATAAGTAAAAACCATACATAAGAATATAGACACGACTATATATATATAAAAAAATATTTACGTGAAGAAAAAAAATCACTGAAAAAACATAAAACAAGGACCTTCAAATAGATTTATGTAGATTTATTTTCAGTCATCATTATGGTCTTATTCTTTAATTGCATCACTCTGCATAGAGTTTACTCGCGATATGGTTAAACACAGAAATTGCTTTGCTCAAGAAAGATAGTTAGAATCAAAATCAAAATTAAAAAAAGGTTAAAAGAAGCACTGGCGGTGCTGGTTGCCCCTGTTGCATTTCCAAACAACCAGAGCCCGGAAACACCAGCCGACTGGGATTACGAGGCCAAACCCTTTTGCAAACTTTAGTTCGTCAATATAACGACTTGAGTTGATTCCTCCACTGAAGAAAACAGTTCCATTTTATAGTTATGAATAAGTATTATAAGAAATATTTTCTATATCCTAGAACACGATAGCTTTAAACGGTCGTCTATGAAATAGGCTATCCATGGTGTAATAGGTTAAACGCCAAATGAACGATTTAAACGCCAATTGAGCAATTTTATTTTTATAAAGTAATGTCCATTTTTGACAGGGTTGTTTTACAACTTGTTTTAGCAAATTAACAAACAATGCAGACCGGACCTAATTGTTCTTTTAGGAATTCTCTGATCTGGATATTTACTGTTTGCATAAAACAATTAAGTGTATGACTCCTCACAGGTTCCCTGGTTGTCAAAAACCGGTATACTCGTCGCTTAAGTTGACTGTGTTAAAGTAAACTAGATCTAGATCTACTTGTAATCAATTATTTGCAGTAGACTAACCATTGACATATTAAATTGATTTAATTACCTTCTATCTTTAAAACAAACGATACGTTTAGATTAGTTTTCTTTTACTTTATCTAATCTAATATCCATTTAAATGATATATAAAGCAAATTAAACTATGTTTTTTATTTTTATACTTTTATATTTACATGTAGATCTAGTATAAGCATTAAGCTCTAGATCTAGATATCTATTAAGTTTAATGACAAGAGTAGACCTATGACGTAATTTAGTATAGGATTAATCATTTTCTTGACTTTGATCCTATGATATGCTCTCATATAATGTAGGTCTATAAATGTTCATATGTATAACATAATTGCTTAGATCAAAACGGAATTGATTGCGCCCAAATCAATGATAACAATAAATGAAAAAACAAACTACAAAAAAATTAAAAAAAGAATTGCCTTTACCTAGAATTGAACCGGGGTTGTCCGCGTCACAAACCAAGGACGTAACCACTGGACCACGCAGAGCTGCTTACGTTCCGTTCTGTAAAGTAGATACATAACGTTTGGGTCCAAAAGCAACGTTTATCACGTTGAGTATTTGTGGCTACTTTAATCTTTAATTCCTCTCAAGTATGTAATTACTATCAATAAATATGTATAATACCAAACATTTAGATAAATTTCAATTAATTTGTAATCGTTGTAATCGTTTATCTACCTATTCTAAAAATTGGCTTTCTGACGTCAGCATCGCGTCTGTAGCAACTTGAACATGCTGTTTACTTTACAACTTTATATGGTGCACACTTGCAACAAATCTGTTGAAAATACAATACATTACACCTACCTACAGTACTTTACACACTGTCGGCAAAGGATCCAAATTATTCCAGAAAAAAACGTTTGTTTACTATGATCACATCTCGGTTTCTAGAGCGAGTTATTTACATTCTTCGCCATACCGAATACAAAAAAATCACACCAAATACCCACCGAAAATATAAGGTATCGTATATAAAAATCAACAACACAACTTTGTGGTGGTCGGCTGTGACTGTATTATCCCCAAACGTACGCATAAATAATTGTTTGTGATGAATATTTAATATATATAAAGCGTTCGAAAAGACGGGGGAAACAATTCAGTCATTTTGAGGTTTTAGAGTATGCGTATTCCGGTAATTCGTTACGCCGGATTCGGTTCAAGTTTTACTAAATCGTGATGGACAGTAATATGTGTTCGTACACACAGGTTATGTTTTCTACGTGATGTTACATTTATTTTGGTCAATTGTTTATTTATAATCCAATGCTTTCCAAATAATTGAGCTACACACGTTAATACGACGATACTTCTCATATCTAACTATCATAAATTCGGATAGGAATAATTCGGATACGAAGTCTGGTAAACAACAAATTGATGCCAAGAGAAATTATTGGACCTTTGTCACGGGATTTTCGTGATTTTTGTGGCGTTTGTCGTCAGACAACGCCACAATGTCAGTACTGAATTTCAACAATCGTATCACATGCTACAGTCGGTCTTTAACGGCCATCAAAATGAGGTTATCTAGGTCTCAAAGACAGGTGACTGCTTACTGCAGGTTGGAAAAAAATGCAGACCGCTCCCATAAGATCGTTATTCACTACATCTGACCTGAATATAAAGCCATCTGTCTTTAATGTGCACTTTACTTCCTCATTGCATGCTCGCTTAAAACAGGTAATACTGTGGTCGACTTTGATACCTTATAACAGCCAATAGGCCTATTCCGAGCATGACGTAATAACAAATAGACCCTCAATATATGGGCGATTGCTTAACTAATTTATCACATAAAACGTAGAAAGTAGGTCTGGAGCATAAATCCACTCGGGTACGCTTAAAATTATTTGTATTTGTAATAAAAACAATTACAAGAAAAACTCAAATAGGAATTATGCTAAGAAGTGGGTCGCGCCGTGCGCGGAGCCATACAACAGGACGGGCCCGTTCGATTCACTGTCCGGAACACGTTCCAAACTTGTTCCAGAACAGCTCTCAATCGAACGCAATTATTCTATTTAGAACAGGAAGTTGAAAATTCAAAATGGCGTCAAAATAAAATAATGATTGCAGTTAACCCAAAGTTGTTATTGTTTTTCTTGCTATCCCGTCCAGAGAATAGTTTTGAATCAAAGAGCAGCACTAAATTAGTACCACTGGCTAAATTTCTTAAAATAATCACCATTTTCATCCTCATTATACTGAAGAACATTTGTGCACCAGTCAAATTGTAGCGCTTATAATGTAACCACGTCTGTGTCGGAGCACAGGAACTTGACACATTTATTTTTGTAAAATAATGTTTGTTTTTTACTATATCATATAAAAAAAACAAGAAACCCTGTATAAAAATTAGATAAAAATATGTCATGTACTTGTGCATCGGGGTTGGTGTCATTTAAGGTTTTGATGCAATTGTTGAAATTCCGCTGGCCAATTTGACCCAAAATATTACTATGCACATTTGTGCTTGAATGTTGCTTCAGGAGTGGTGAAAAACACTCCAAAGCAACATTTATAAAATCTGGCGTCTCCAATTGCTCCGATTGCCGCCATGTTGATGACGTCACTGTTCCGACTGCACCACCTCGAAAACCAGTACAGTTGGAACATGTCCGGAACACTGTTCCACTGCATTCGATTGATGTTCCGTCTGTCCGGAACAATCGGAACAGTGAATCGAACGGGCCCAAAATTAGTTCCAAAAGTCGGCACAGTTGGTAAGTAAAAATGTCAAATTTTCGTAATTTACTCCAACATACACAATTTCAACTGATCAGTCAAATTCTCTATGTATTTTATTAATGTTTTATGTACTGAATTTAGTTGATGAATTAGTAATACGGCCTTATGAAAACTTATTGCCCAGCCTGAGCTCGTTACGGAGTGGGTGGGGGAAAAAGTGACAGTCGGTTATGTTCGCGTAAAGGCAAAGGCAAGCTTTATTTAACGTCGCATATGGTAAATAATCAAGATAAGCTCTGTAGAGCTTTTATTGCGACAAACAAGGTATCCATTAACATGCATACTTACCTGGGCATTACATTTACCTTCCTAGTACTACCCTTTCAATGCCGAGCGTCAGGCAAGGGAGCTACTAGTACCGTTTTAATAATGGTCTTTGGTATGACACGGCCGGGGATCGAACCCATAACCTCCCGCCTCGAAAGCGGATGCTCTACCACTGAGCTATCGAGGCTTAACAACCATCTTTTGACTTTTCACGGATGCAATATTACTTTTCAAGCCTTTTGGATCCTTATCAGAAGCCGCGTAAAGCGGCATCTGATCAGGATCCACAATGGTTGACATTTTTTTATTAGTTTAAACTTTTAGAACAGACGACTTTTCAAGAAAAGCTAGTTGATCAAAAGCCACCTTTTAACGGATGAAAGATTTGCTTTCATACATTTTAGATCGTTATCAGAAGCCGTGTAGAGCTTAAGATCCACAATTATTGACACTTAGTTTTAGAACAGACTATATTTGCTTTAATGCTTTTTAAATATATCTGGTAGTGACTATTACTATTACTTTTGATCAATTTGGATCCTGATCAGAAGCTGCATAAAGAAAGACTATCTTTTGCATGATAGGTGCTCAAATTATTTTCAAGCAGTTTGGATCCTGATCAGAAGCCGTATATGGCGGCATATTCTCTTTTCCAGTCATCCGGGCATTTAATGTCATACAGGGGCGTGTCTGGGCTTACGCACTCACGCAAGTGCGTAAAGTTAATTGACAAAGTCGAAAATTTAAAAACGCTGAAAATGCAATAAAAATCACCACCTTACCCGGGTGAGGCATAATTTTTTTTTTTAAAAAAGTGTCTTTAGTTTACATCAAATTATACACAACGCACATAATTCATCCTCTGATAAGGTTTCAGGTTGTCAACTACTACTCAGTGTACGAGAATGTAGATTTTACCTGATAAAATTGCCCATAACAATTTAAGGTGTTTCTTACAATTTTAACTATTAGTAGCAGAACTTTGACATCTATAGATATATGTTAGTATTATACATGTTTTGAATGTGCGAAACGCCCCCAGAACGCACCAGATACCATATAGAAATCAAAATTTTCCCAGGGGAGCATGCCCCCCCCCCCCCCCCTACACACACATACCCTAGTAATAATATGTACACTTATTGGTGAGGGTATGGGTTAGAGAAAAATTGCCAGGAGATAATCAATCAAAAAATATAAAAGATTATGCAGTTCATGTTATTTAGGAGTCAAACTCTTAAATATTTTTATGGTAGTAATTTACCTGGTTTGGATGTGTAAAATGCACCAGAGACCATTTAAGAGTAAAATTTTCCCAGGGAGCTTCCCCTGGCACCCCTATAGTAAAGTTGCATACACTCATTTTGTTTAGCTACGCCCCTGGCGTGTGCGGTAACTAGTCTTAATGTCCCATTTCATGAACGTACCACTGCCTCAATGTACCATTTTCAGTCTGAACGTACCATTTTAAATAAACCTATATTTCAACCATAATTGAGCCTTATTAGTTGATAAAAAATGTAAAATAGGGTTTTTATACCCTGGTGTAACCCTGTGTTGACCTCTCATCTGCAATAACCCAGTTACACTTTTTGTAAAAGTTCATCCCCAACATGCAATGTGTTTATACAATTCAATATGTACGTATCTGCATTCTTTTTTTTCTATGATCGGGTGTGGATTTTTTAATTACAAATATCATAAATCTATCAAATTAGATTAGGGATAATTATAAACCATTTCTTTATTAAAAACTAGTATAATAAAACTGTTTTCTATAAATTTTATGTAGTGGTACGTTCAGTGTGTGCCCCAATTGTATTTTCCTCTATACAAAGGGGGAGGTCATGAGAGCAAACATATTTCTCTGTATTTTGATATGCATTTCAAGCACTCATTCAAAAGTGTAAAAAAGTTTTGAAAATGCATGTTCATGTATGTATAACAAGTACAATAGAAGGTAAAGTCAAGGGAAAGTAAACAGACAAAGGTGTAACATGAATAGAGGATAATGCAATTGCAGTTGGTGATATAAAAGGTGGAGGCAGATATTTTGCTTCACTAAAAGTGTGGACACCTTAAATAGTTTAACAGTTTAATTCAAGCAAAGAATATTCTTATAGCTCTAATATTTTGTGTTTTGACATATATCTAAAAATGGTTTATGTATTTTATGACATCAAACAGCCCTATGTGCATTGTGAGGGGTATTCATAATATAAAAAAACCTTTCTAAAACGATAGTTTAACTATCATTTTAGAAAGGTTTTATATATTCTAAATACCCCTCAAAATGCACGTACGGCTTTCCAACGAAAAAAAATTTCCCGGGGGAGCATGCCCCCGGACCCCCCTACCCATAATGCGTAAACTTAAAATTGGTCCAGACACGCCCCTGTCATATGTATACTCTTGGTCCTTCATTCGGATGGCGTCAGTCTTACTTGAGAAAAAATTAAATCTAATTTTCGCTAAAATCACGCTTTTGCAACTTATGTAAGACCTTTGTAGTATTCATAGGACCTATTCAGATAATAATGCGTAAAAATGAATGAGATGAAAAGCGACGCTGTATATTAGCTTATATGTAGATTTCGGGTTTGTTGTCCCCGAGTGCACATGCTCGCTAAGTGTAAACAAACAGAGTATGACGTAGCACTGGAAAACAGAATTGTCAGGATCAACATAATTGTTGACACTGACACTAATACATGTATTACTATTTCGAAACATTGTGAACTGATGACCATAATGGCAAATTTGTTCCTAATTACTAAATTTTCAAAGATAATGCTTTGTCTTCGCATCAACTTATAACAAATTGAATGTTTCCCTATATGTATATCCTTTTATTCTCTATGTGGTACGCTTCGACCAAAAATGGTATGTTTTGAATCGGTAAGCTTTGACCATAACCCGCTTAACCCATTGCCCAATGAGCTTGTTTCTAGTATCATGATACAGGGATAAAAGAAATGGAATTTGTCACTCGTCCTCAAGTTAAAGTTTTGACCCGTTTGAGTTTGAAGCTAACAAAAACTATAAAACTGGAATGACATTTAATTTCTATGGCAGCCCAGTTTTGTGACATTTTGGGGTCCGGTAAGCGATATTCGGCCCCCTTTCTCAAGTAAAAAAAAATACTTTTCCTAACATTTTGTAAAATACCACAGTGCTTAAAGATTTCTTTGCAAATTACATTAAAACTACTGTTTTTACATATTTTACAGATTTTACATCACTCTTGAGGTAGATGGTGAATCTACAACATACCTTGCAGATGCATCTGTGATCATTAGTGGAGATGATGAATTCAGAAGGTAAATTAAGCATTAGATCTTTTCTAAAATGTTGTTATAATGGGTTAAATCAGGGCTCCAGATATCATAAGATGAAGTACTACGGTACCAGGGGTCGTGAGTTCGATCCCACGCCGGACGAGCGGTCTGACTAGGGGATTTTTTCTGAGTCCCCGATGATGTACAGGAATGTCCTTGAGCAAGACATGTACCGCGAATTGCTCCTCTCCACCCAGGGGTTAACATGGGTACCTGTGAAGGGTCTGAGTCGGTACTGCGGCTGCATTTGACTGCGCCATATGTTAGCAGTGCTCAATATTGTATGCAAGATGGCTAAATGATCAGGGGAGTAAATGTACAGTCGGTTGAGCGGTCATTCGGACTGAAAGTAGACTATAACTTGGTATATTACTTTTTTTTTGTCCTGCAGGAGGAGTGGAAAATAATGTGTATGATTTATTAAATTGTCGTTTTCCCCCCATAAATTAGCTTTGACATGTTTGATTTTTTAGCTCACCTGAGCCAAAGGTTCAAGGTCAGCTATTGGGATGGCCCTGTGTCCGACGTCCGTCGTCGTCCGTCGTCGTTAACAATTGCTTCAAATGACATCTCCTATACCGCTGAACAGATTTCAACCAAACTTTACAGAAATGTTCCTTGGGTCAAGCTCTTTCAAATTTGTTCAAAGAATTAAAAACAATGCAGAACTCTGGTTGCCATGGCAACCAAAGTGAAAAAATAATGAAATCTTAAAAAATCTTCTTGTCAAAAACCACAAAGGCCAGAGCTTAGATATTTGGCACATAGCATCACCTACAAGTCCTCTTTCAAGTTTGTTCAAATTATGCCCCGGGGGTCACTGTTTTACATAGAGTTATATAGTGAAATTTTCAAACGTCTTCTTCTCTGAAACTAATATGGCCAGAGCTTTAAGATTTGGCATGGTGACACTTCTAGATGTCCTTTACCGATTTTGTTCAAATGGTTCCGGTACGTTGCATATCTAGGTCACAGAAGCTAAAAATAGATTTTTTCAATGAAAACTTAAAAAATCTTCTTGTCTGAAACTACAAGGGCCAGAGCTTAGATATTTGGCACATAGCATTGCCTACAGGTCTTCTATCAAGTATGTTCAAATTATGCTCCTGGGGTCAAAATTGGCCCCGCCCCGGGGGTCACAGTTTTACATAGAGTTATTTAGTGAAAATTTCAAACGTCTTCTTCTCAGACACTAATATGGCCAGAGCTTTGAAATTTGGTATGGTGACACATATGAATATCATTTACATATTTTGTTCAAATGGTTCCAGTCTGTTGCATATCTAGGTCACACGAGCTAAAAATAGATTTTTTCTATAAAAATAAAAAAATCTTCTCGTCAAAAACTACAAGGGCCAGAGCTTAGATATTCGGCTCATAGCATCACCTATAGGTCCATTATCAAGTTTGTTCAAATTATGCCCCTGGGGTCAAAATTGGTCCCGCCCCCGGGGGTTACCTTTTTAGCTCACCTGAGCCAAAGGCTCAAGGTGAGCTATTGGGATGGCCCTGTGTCCGGCGTCCGTCGTCGTGCGTCGTGCGTATGTGCGTCGTCGTTAACAATTGCTTCAAATGACATCTGCTCCTATACCGCTTGACAGAATTCA
Source organism: Gari tellinella (assembly GCA_922989275.2). Lineage (NCBI taxonomy): Eukaryota > Metazoa > Mollusca > Bivalvia > Cardiida > Psammobiidae > Gari > Gari tellinella. The sequence goes on along the minus strand of OV277867.1, from coordinate 79,075,552 downwards.
ACCAAACTTTACAGAAATGTTCCTTGGGTCAAGCTCTTTCAAATTTGTTCAAAGAATTAAAAACAATGTAGAACTCTGGTTGCCATGGCAACCAAAGTGAAAAAATAAGGAAATCTTAAAAAATCTTCTTGTCTGAAACTACAAGGGCCAGAGCTTAGATATTTGGCACATACCATCGCCTACAGGTCCTCTATCTAGTTTGTTCAAATTATGCCCCTGGGATCGAAATTGGCCCCGTCCCGGGGGTCACAGTTTTACATAGAATTATATAATGAAATTTTCAAACGTCTTCTTCTCTGAAACTAATATGGCCAGAGCTTTGATATTTGGTATGGTGACACTTCTAGATGTCTTATACCAAAATTGTTCAAATGGTTCTGGTCGGTTGCATAACTAGGTCACAGGAGCTAAAAATAGATTTTTTCCAATGAAAACTTAAAAAATCTTCTTTTCTGAAACTACAAGGGCCAGAGCTTAGATATTTGGCACATACCATCGCCTACAGGTCCTCTATTAAGTTTGATCAAATTATGCACCTGGGGTCAAAATTGGCCCCGCCCCTGGGGTCACAGTTTTACATAGAGTTATACAGAGAAAATTTCAAACATCTTCTTCTCTGACACTAATATGGCCAGAGCTTTTATATTCGGTATGGTGACACTTTTAAATATACTTTACATAATTTGTTCAAATTGTTCTGGTCTGTTGCATATCTAGGTCAGTCCTGGACCTAAATTATTATCGCCATTTTTTCAGCAATTTTCTCAGGTGAGCGAAATATGCCCCATGGGGCTCTTGTTACAATGAGTTATATAGTGAAATTTTCAAACGTCTTCTTCTCTGAAAGTAATATGGCCAGAGCTTTAATATTTGGCATGGTGACACTCCTAGATGTCCTTTACCTATCTTGTTCAAAAGGTTCCGGTCGGTTGCATATCTAGGTCACAGAAGCTTAAAATAGATTTTTTTCAATGAAACTTAAAAATATCTTCTTGTCTAAAACCCTAGTACCCTGATCTTAGATATTTGGCACATAGCATCATATACAGGTCCTCTATCAAGATTGTTCAATTTATGCCCATCGGGTAAAAAATGACCCTGTCCTGGACATAAATCTTTTTCTCCATTTTGTCAGTTATTCTCAGGTGAGCGAATATGCCCCATGGGGCTCTTGTTTTCATAAACCTTTTCTGTCGGTTAATCACGCTCAAATCGGATGTTGACTTATCTAGGACCCCATCGTAACATCTTGGCCAATTCCAAATTCTGTTGGCAAAGCACTCTGAACAGGAGTATAGCAGAAACTTGTGAGGTGTTCCGACTGAGCCAAAAATACCTAGGCCATTGTTTAAAACACGGACCTTTCTTGCTACCAGCGGATACCGTAATAACGCCTACACTATATCAACAGCCACCATTAATGTATCAAATCTGAAGTAGTTTATATTGCTTATTTCATTTATACAAACTTAAAAAGTCTCTCGATTTCATACTGACCAATTATTAACGTTTTATCACAAGAATAACGTGACCGGAATGGTCCGCCTTGAAGACACTACCGCCATTTTGCGAAAATTACTTCTGTACGTCTGTATAACTGTAAAAATATCCAATCTGTACGAAGTTTTTTGACACAAAAAGGAGTAGTGTTCTGCCATAATACTTTGCATAAATGTTACTCAGGTGTAGTAGATGTGCAAGACACATATTTCAGGTCTCTGTGACCTTGACCTTTGGCCTTGAAATTGGCAGTCAAAATCTTGTACTTTGAACAACTCCTTCAACTTCAACCTGATTCACTTGATATAAATGTTACTTAGGAGTAGTATATGTGCAAGACACAAATTTCAGGTCTCTGTGACCTTGACCTTGACCTTTTTCCTTGAAATCAGTCTTGAAATTGGCAGGCAAAATCTTGTACTTTGAACTCCTCCTTCACTTTAAACCTGATTCACTTGATACTTGGCATAAATGTTACTCAGGGGTAGTAGATGTGCAAGACACAAATTTCAAATCTCTGTGACATTGACCTTTGGCCTTGAAATTGGTCTTAAAATTGGCAGGCATAATCTTGTACGGCGACTTCCTCCTTCACTTTCAACCGGATTTACTTGATTCTTGGCATGAATGTTACTCAGGAGTTGCAGAGTGTCATATACCATTTTGAAATCATTATGACCTTGGCTTACACCTTTGACCTTATTGTAAAACCTTATTGAAAACGCCTGCAGAGTGTGACAGAGTGCTGTATAGTGGGGGTATTTTTCACCTTTAGTGATAGCCGTTCTAGTTTTAAAAATAGGTGACCACTTAAAGCAGGCTGAAACTAAGTAGAATGCGCCTTTAGGTACATTCTGCTTTACCTTCAACCTGCTTTAAGCAACGACCTTCTAGGATATAGAAATACATGTATTTCTTATATTGATACTGTATTCAGGACTTTTTTCTTTATTGGAAGAATAAAGTAAAGGCATTAAAAGGTGTATTTATCTTATTCAACACTGAATAACTGCCATATGAAAATGATGAGTGCTATACTTCTAAAACTTGGCTCAACCTTTATTTTATAGAAACAGGAACTTTGTGACATAGTTTGGATTCTGATCAAGTCTCAAGTTCAGTGGGGCCTGGTCTGGATCCAAGCTGTTTGCAAAAGTTTTTGATATTGGTTTTTATTGCTGGAACCAGTAAAGCTAGGTTAACCCCAACCCTCCTAGCTCTGAAACTATCGCCGTCTGCTACTGTTCTAAAAATAGACTTTTCTAAATTTCTTTTCAAAACATGGTCAGTGTGTCCCAAATTTTGGATTCTAATAAGACACCCATTAGGATCCAAACTGTTTGCATAGGTTACTATGGTTACAAGGTGTGCATTCTAAGAGCTAATCAGGTAAAAATGGTATTGATGAGTTTTGCAAATTGTTATGAGTTGTCTACTGGTAGATGAAAAATGTGTGACAAATTGTACATGCACATACTATGTCAGAGCTCCAGACAAGGGGAATATTTTGAAAACAATTTTTTATGCCTGCTCAAAAATATATGGTGTGACTACTCATTCTCGAAGAGACAATTTTATTGAGTAGTCAAAACAAAGTTTAAACGTTAAGGAGGAAATGCTGAAAATATTTAGTTCAGTCACTCTTATCTGGAACCCACTGGTAGGCATGGGAAAGTAAATTTCAGATATATAGAAGACTCTATCTTTTCAGACACCTTTTAAAAGTGCATATCAAAGTCAAAAGTCAGGGCTCCAGTTAAGAAGGAGTAAACTCCAGTTTTTAAACATTTTCTCCTTCATTTCTGCACCAAATCCTATGGTGTGACTAAAAGAGACACTTCTAATGAGTGACACTGTGGGGTTTAATGCAGAAATAAAGATTTATGTGTTTAAAATACTTCCCTTATCTGGAACTCTGAAAAGCTAATTTCACAAATTGCCTTCATTTATTTTTTATAGGAGCAGAAAAGAATGCGCAAAGAACTGGAGGATGAGGGCAAAGCTATGAAATCTCTGGAACACTTGCTGAAGAAGTTCCTCAAAACACAGCATCAGCAACAGACAACAAGTCAGGTTGACATGGAAACAGAAGACAGTCACTCTTGATGGCGTGACGACAGTATATAGGTGTAATAGCTAGACACTTGTTTGTATATGAGGAAAAAAAAGGAACTGAAGCATTTATTTAAATACCCGAATCACTTTCGTAAGACTGTCATGATAATGGGATGATGTGTAGTATTTATTACAGTTAAACCTCTGAAAATCGAATGCCTCTGGACTGAGAAAAAAATATCGGATAAGATAGGTTACCGGTACCCGAATCAATGACATTCGTAAGACTGTCGTGATAATGGGATGTGTAGTATTTATTACAGTAAAAGCTGAAACTCGAATGCTTCTGGACTGAGAAATAAGATCGGGTTATATAGGTTTCTGGACTGAGGAAGTTTAGCAGCCACTTGGAAGGAGTTAAATCGTAAATTATATGACCCTTTCCTTCACATTAGAGCGCTTTAACCCATTACCCCACAGGTACTTGACACATACTTTATTATCTATTAACACCTCCCCCCCCTTAAAAAAAATTAAAATAATTTATAGTAAAAAAAAAAATATATATATATTTATTTTTTTTAAAAAGGGGGGGGGGGGGGGGGGGGGTTAATAGATAATAAAGTATGTGTTAAGTACCTGTGCATTACCCCATAGCCTGATTCTATTTTTGAAAATTTGTGAAAATAAAATATTCAGTAATGTGTTGAAATTAAGTTTCAGCTTAAAGCAAGATGAATGTAAAGCATGCTGCTTTACTTACAACTAGCTTTACGTGGTCACCTGTTTTCAAAACTACAAAATGTACTGCCATGCTAGCCATTAACATGAACCTATGGCAGAAGACTATTGAAGCATTTGCGTGTTTACACGTTTTATTGATCTTATAATATCTATTACTTTACATGTTTTTTTGGCTGACTCAATACACTAGTTTCATGTAGAATTATTACTTTATTAAAATTTTGAGAAGACATATGATCTTGTTGTTTAGTAATGCCAATATACGTTTTCCCTGTATGAGTTGAAAAAAAGCATGTTTATGCCACGCTACAAAGTAGTGCATGGCATATAGTGGTACCCATATTTGTACATCTGAAGCTTTAAAAAGAGGATTTCACTTTAGCTCTGTTGTTGACGTTGACATGATACATTGCAGGTTAGCTCAGATTTTATCCCTTTGACCTTCACTAGCTTTGTTTTTAGCTCACCTGAGCACGAAGTGCTCATGGTGAGCTATTGTGACCGTGCTGTGTCCGGAGTCGGCGTCCGTCGTCCGTAAACTTTTCCTTGTGAACACTCTAGAGGCCACAATTTTGGGCCAAACTTCATTAAACTTGCTCCAAATGTTGGTCCTGACAAAATCTAGGTCAAGTTTGAAAGTGGGTCATGTGGGATAAATAAATAGGTCATTAGGTCAAATCATAGAAAAACTTGTGAACACTCTAGAGACCACAATTTTAGGTCAAACTTCATCAAACTTGCTCCAAATGTTGTTCTTGACAAAATCTAGGTCAAGTGCGAAAGTGGGTCAAAATGTAGGTCACTAGGTCTAATCATTGCAAACCCTTGTGAACACTTTAGAGACCATAATTGTGGACCAATCTTCAACACACTTGCTTCAAATGTTGTTCTTGATAAAATCTAGGTAAAGTTTAAAAGTGGGTCATGTGGGGTCAAAAGGAAGGTCACTAGGTCAAAGCATAGAAAAACCTTATGAACACTCTAGAGACCACAATTTTGGGTCAAACTTCATCAAACTTGCTCCAAATGTTGTTCTTGACATAATCGAGGTCAAGTTCGAAAATGGGTCATAAGGGGTTAAAAAGTAGGTCATAAGGTCAAATCTTAAAAAGAAATTGTGAACACTCTAGAGGCCACACTTTTGGGCAACTCTTCACTAAACTTGCTCCAAATGTTGTTCTTGACAAAATCTAGGTCAAGTTCGAAAGTGGGTCATGTGAGGTCAAAAGGTAGGTCACTAGGTCAAATCATAGCCAAACCTTGTGAACATTCTAGATGCCACAGTGTTTACACTATAGCGTCTAGAATCAGTGAAAATATGACAAACTATTTATATATATATGACTTCAAGTCCTCAGATGATTTGGGTTATGGGCGAAATCCAAATATAAAACTATTTAGTTCATTTTACTCAGGGGAGGGATAAAGGGTCATCATGACCCTCTTGTTCTTTTAACCATTTCACTGACATGACTTCATCCATTGTTAGTTTTTTTATTTCTCTAATTTAGTACTTATGATTAGGATACAAACTGTTTGCAAATAAACATAACTTTTGGTAAGACAAAGAAGCGTTTAATATTTTGGACCAAGTATTGCAGTTGCGATTCAGATAGACATCTTCGTGATTTTAGTTACATGAATGACCCCATTGGAGCAGTGGTTTTAAAGTCATTGTGACGATCACTCATCTCTGAATTCCAATTTCCATGAGAGTAAGCCTTCCAGCTGACTTGCAAAAGAGTGGAGGTTCTACCCAGTTGTTGATTTGTACCCATAAGTGTATAAAGGACATCTTAGGTCTTCCTCCACCTGTATTTAGCTGGATGTTTCGATATGACTGAAATAGAAGCGACTTTGAATTCTAGGTTTTCGAGTTTTTATCACTTTTGGACTGCTGGTAAATTCCGCAACTTTACAGACAAACGCCACATCAGTACTATCAGTACTTTGATTAATTAGTGCTGTATATCAAAATTACAACTCAGTGGGGTTAATAACAACACAACATTTATACTTATATAACGCCAAAAAGTCGATTACCATCAATTGATAGTCGTTTCTTGATTAACACCACCAGGATCAGAAATCATTTTTCTTAGATATGAAGAGCCAGATGCGACACCACCATATTTCAAATATTCAGTTCACAATACTTTTGACATCATTGTCTGAAAATGATTAGGTGTCGCATTTGGCTCTTCATATTTAATTTTAGGAAAATATTGCAAAAAAATGCCCTAAAAATGGCCATTTTGCTATTACAGATGATAAAGATCACATTTTTTCTATAAATAGAAATAAATATTTTGATAGTATTACACCTTTTTTGTATAGATAATAGGTCATATTTTATGACAATAGTAGGTTTATGGCAATTATATGAGATTGTGATTTGAAAAATCACAGGGCGGAAATACGCACTTGGTGAATCTAGCTCTTTGTTTTTCATTTGTATTTCATATCTTTAAAAGTATTTTGACATAAAGAAACTAAATCAAAACCAAAATCTTTACTTTTTCTTATATTCTACCAGATGAAAGCCAAAACAAAGGCAATTCAAAATATGAAAATAAATTGATAGGTAAGCGTTGAAAATTTTGAGTTATCAAAGAAAAGGTAGTTATCTCCCTTTACAAAATTTACAAAAATGTTTCGCAGTTAGTGCCAGTTCTGTTTTAAATTAGTTTTTCAATGAGATACTACTACCATAGACATGGAATAAATAATACAAAATCAAATTATCATGTTTGTTTTCATTTGAAATAGATTTTATTGAAGTGGGTTCTTTGAACATGGTAAACTAAGAAAATTCAAATCCTAATCTGGCACAACTTTTAGAAATGGCCGTAGAGCCAAGAATTGTACACCAAATTGTACATTTTTCTATCTTTCCATTCGTCTTAAATAGCTCTTCAAAACAAAACCAACATAGCGTGTTATTATAAACTTTGGAAATTTCACAAACACCCTTAAGATATATTTGCGCTCATCTTGTTATGAGTTTGTAATATGTTTTACTGCAAGTTACTTTTTTTTATCGTCCGCTTCAACTTTATCAGCGTCAAAATAATATCGTCTGCATACATAGTATCGTCTACGATATTCTTCAAGTCAGATTTTTTTGACTGGAGAAATATCGATCCGAGTGTCAAACAGTTTTGAACTTGATCGGACGCCGCGGTACGTCAACCTGTTTGTAAAGTCGCCTTTTGGCACGATTGGCGCACGTTTGGATTGCTTTGAAATTTGTCGTCGGCAAAGTTAGTCAAGCCAGTATTTGTTCGTGGCTAAATTGTAGGAGACGATATATAAAGACGGGCAGCAGAGGTCCGTCTTATGATACTTCGTAACACACAAATCTTGTCGTAAGTCAGGTTATGAAACTCTGAATTATTTTGGGGTTTTTTATGATTCTAATCCTGTCTTCTGACATCTCTTTGGAATTATCTTAAAAAGTGATATCAGAAGACAGGATATGGCGGAGAAATAAGACATTATATGTATTTTAAAGTTTTCACTCACGACTGTTTTGTCGTACGACGTTTGGTATCAAAAAAGTTTTCAAACACCAATTTAGTCGCTATCTGCAATTGCCTTACCAGAGTTCAAGCGGAGTCTGATCGGGATCCAAACTGTTTGACACTCATTTCAACATTTCTTAAGACAAAATACCTAAAATTGAAATTTGAGGAAGAAAAGAAGACGTTGATTGTTGTTTTCTTATGACATCATGGCAGTGAATAGGTTAATAATCTTTCACTAATACAAAAAGATTTGTTGACTGTTGATGATGATTTAATAAAGGACTGAAGTATGACCGTCTAGCCGCTTCATTAGCAAGAAAACGCCGTGTTTCTATTCGGACAGACAATGGATTAATATGGTTTCTGTTTCAGCTTCTCTACAATGGAGAAGAAGCTATCCCTTCCCGTGTATAGCAAATGCCAAAGGAATGCAAATGCAGCTGTGCAATGAAATGGAGAAAATAACCTTTTTATAAATAAAAGTTTACTACTCATTTTTAAGTTGCAAACATTTTCCTTACCCGGTGTCTGATCTGGTTCCAAACTCTTTGCAATTGACGTATATGTTTGAGCTTAAACGTATTTAGGGGAAGAATAACATCTTCTCCACTGTATTGTTCATACAGTTTGATTTGATTTACAGTAAAACCTCTCTATTACGACCACTAAATTATGTTAATTATTAGGGTGTTTACGGTAGGTAATCGCTTAAAACAAGGTGACAGTGAAACAGAAAGCTCCTGTAGGAGCTTTCTGTTTCACTGTCACCTTGCTTTAAGCAGTCACCTGTCTATTAAACAATCAATTAGCATTCGTTTTAGTGGTCGTAATAGCGAGGTTTTACTGTATTAAGATTTTACGTCGCTTTTTACAGTATTTCAGTCATCGCGACGTCCGGCTAATTACATGCAAAGGAAGACCACAGAAGCCCTTTGTACACTTTTTAACTCTCTCCTCCCTGAAACTTTAAATGGACAATTCCAGTTTCCATTCTAGTCTAGTCCATTTCTGACTTTTAGGGTTGTTTTTGTCAATGTTTGGCATTAACCCTTATCCTGCGGTGATGTCGTCTGCTTCGAAATTGTAGTCTGCAAAGTTTGTTCAAATTTAGATTTATACATTTTTTAAGTAACGAAACCTAAGGAAGAGTGTCAAACAGTTTGGATCCAGATCAGACACCGCGTTACGCGGTGTCTGATCTGGATCTAATCTGTTTGCAAACATCAATAAAGTCGCGAGCAGCAGGCAAATGGTTAAGACAAACAGTGAAGACCCTGATCAGAGGGCTCCTTTTAGAGCCCTCTGATCTGGGTCTTCACTGTTTGCATAGGACAAGTGTACTCCTCACAGTTAAACTGTTTGCAAAGGGCGCTTATATGCGTGACTAGGGTTCAAAGAGTTAAGACGCAAATAGGTAACTGCCTAACTGGGTAGAACTAACGACTTTCCACAAGCCAACATTAAAACTCCGAATGACAAAACTAGGAGTCGAACTCACAGCGGCGAGGAGCTTAGTGATGTAGGTCACAATGACTTTACCACTTGGCCATGGTGGTACCCCGTCATAAATAGGGGAATCGTTATTTTTCACCAGTTAAACCTTTAAACCAAAGCCAAAGAGTAAATTCATTATATTCACATCTGTATGTCTACGTACTACTCAACGCGATTATTTGAAAGTAAAGCAGACTGTTTTCCACGTTGCTTCAAAACCCTTTTGCTACCAAATTTTTTGTAAAATGTTTACTGGTTTACCGTATTATTGTCGTCTGCTTCAATTGTGTTATTTGCCAGACCAATTCAAAGTAAGATTCATTGTAGTATGTGTTAAAACATATCGATACGAGTGTCAAACAGTTTGAATTCTGATCAGGCGCCGCGTTACGCGGCGTCTGATCAGGATCCAAACTATTTGAAAACGCGCTTTTAGGCGTCATTGAGAGTGAAGAGTTTAAGCCATCGCATTTATTCAACAGCATTAGTCAATACCCATCTGTAGTGCTTATTAGTAGGGAGGGTAAGAAACGCCCTATGTGTTTATGCGCAGAAAATGGTTATCGCTCAAAATCCTATGTATATTTCAACACAGTTTGGAGCAATATAACCCGGCTTCTGACCAGACTGCATATGATTTGCCAATTAGATTAAAATAAATCGTAAGCATTTAAGAAAATTGTAATTATCTAATTCTATTGGATTGCGTTTGCGTTTTGTTTCGTTTGCATTTAAACAGGATAAAGTCTCTTTCACTGTACTGCTATTGCGGATCTTTCCATTTATGACGTTGAACTTTTCTGTTACTTTGACCGCAATATTTTTGTGAAAGTTTCAGTCTTGAGGGCGTTGTCCTGTTGTTAATACCATGCAAGAAGGAAGTTTCTTTGAAGTATATACAATGCATTCATTAACGAAAGTGTTTTATATTAATTGAAATTTCGAAAAGACATTTAGGAAATCTTCAAAGAAACACTTAATATCAATAGGAAGAACAGTTGAGAGAACGTTATTCTTTCAGATGTTTACCCTTTCACTATCGGATTTTCCGCAAGTTTTTACCCCTTCACCGTTTCATTGTCGTCTGCTTCAATTTTGTTGTTTGCAAGATCGTTTCAAAGTAAGATTTAATTTAGTAAGACTTAAAACATATCGATACGAGTGTCAAACTGTTTGCAAAATCCCTTTTAAGCGTCATTGAGAGCGAAATGGTTTAAGCGTAGTGCAATAACACAGGAACATATTGTCCAATGTTTCTGACTTTACCAAACAAAACAGAAAAAATATGCGAACTATTTTTAAAAGAAAAAAATGTTAAGTTCTACATATTATTGCGTTTTATCGCGTTCGTGCGAAGTTTCGTCCAAGTGGGAAAAAAACATCTTCTCCTCTGTAAATATCTCGCACTCGTGGTTTCCAACTCTTGCAAAAGAAATACATGTACATTCAACATTAAAAGTGGCAAAAGACCAAGCCTGCGGTAACCAATCCCTAGTAATTCATATCTCGGTATTTTTGCGCTTTTAGGCATTAGCAAACAGATGCATATTATCTGGCTTCACATTTTGAGAAAATGTGTGTGATAATAAAATGTGTATTCCATTTGAGATGAGAGATATGAAATACAGTGCTCCCGCAATAAAACGGCCATTCCAACAACGATTCCCTCCTCACAACAGCGCTTGTCGCTGTTTCCCAAACAAGACAGATAGTTTTTACCCATCACTGCTGCAATAACGTCTGGCTAAAATTGTTGTCTGCTGTTTTTTTCAACGTTACAATGCAACTTCCCTTCAAATAACAACTCCCTCCGAACAACACACATCTTTGTCTAACAGTATACATTTGTTTTTTTAATTCTGGAAATCCATTGGTAAGATTGGTGTTCGGTACAGTGGTAAGAAAAATATTCCAGAAGAAGTCATTTTAGAGAATGGGGATGTATCTACAGATAGTTCAGAAGTGCTTAAAAAGTGGAAAAAGGACTTTAGTTCACTTTTGGATGGTGGTTCTGAAATACCTCCTGTTCATACTGATATATCTGAACCAGGCAATGCAAACTTAGAATTTAATCAGTATATATCTATTTTAGAAGTTAAGAAAGCAGTTTTTCAGGCTAAAAATGGAAAGGCGTATGGCGTTGATAACATTCCTGCAGAAGTTTTAAAGAATGATATTGCCATTTACTTTTTACATGTTTTGTTCAACTTGTGTTTTGAAAATAGCATTGTACCAACAGTTTGGAGTAAAACTGTAATTAACCCTGTACATAAGTCTTAAACTCTGGATCCAAGAGATCCTTTGTCATACAGAGGTATTTCTCTGGCCTCTGCTGTTTATAAAGTGTATTGTAGGATTATTAATGACAGGTTGAACAGCTGGGTGGAGAGAAATAGTATTTTAGTTGAAGAACAGAACGGTTTTAGAAGTACAACTGACCAAATTTCTTCCTTAATAGATATAATTGAAACGCGTAAGAAAAGTAAGTTATCAACGTTTTCAGCTTTCATAGATACCCGTAAAGCGTATGATAGTATTAATAGGGAGAAGCTTTGGAATAGACTTTGTGCTACTGATGTATCTGGTAAATTGCTTTTAGCGATCAAATCTTTATATAATGGTGTTTCATCTTGTGTTAAAGTGAATAGTCACTCAACAGAGTGGTTCGATGTAAAATGTGGATTGCGTCAAGGGTGTATTTTATCTCCTCTGCTGTTTAACCTGTACATTAATGACCTGGCGTTGTATTTGAAATCCTTTAATATAGGTGTTGACATTCGTAATGAAAATATTTGTATTTTAATGCATGCAGACGATATTGTATTGTTGGCTGGAAATGAGAATGATCTACAAACTTTATTGAATGCCTTAAATGATTGGTGTAAATTGAATGATATGACCATACATGTTAGTAAAAGCAATATCGTTCACTTTCGTACAAATTCTACAAAGAGATCTGATGTTCCTTTTACTTGTGGTGAGCTAATGATTGAGTATTCTGGAATGTATAAATATCTTGGTTTGGTAATTAATGAACACCTTGATTTTGGTATTACTGCTAAAATGGGGGCACTTAGTGCTGGTCGAGCGTTGGGTCTTGTGATTGCAAAGTGTAAAGCAGCTGGGGGCGTACCTTACAATGTATTTACTAAGCTTTATGAATCCATAGTGTGGCCAGTCATTGGGTATGGCGCCGCAATATGATGTCATAAAGAATATTCTTGTATTTCCTCTGTTCAAAACAGAGCAATGATATTCGTTTTAGGGGTAGGTAAGTATACACCCTCAGTTGCTGTTTCAGGTGAAATCGGTTGGGTTCCTAATAGTATTAGACAGTGGAAGGTAGTAGCCAACTTTTGGGCTAGGATAACATGTACAAATTCCTCAAGACTCAATAAACGTGTAGCACTATGGGCCTTCTCCAAATCAGAGCATACCAAAAACTGGTATTTCTGTGTTAAAAAGTTTTTCAAAGATCTGAATTTACAAAAGTTTTGTAGCTTGTCAATTCCTATTTCTAAGCTTGATATTACTAGATCAATTCAAGAGAAAATGATGGAAAAATTTGTTCATGACTGGTCAAGGAAGTTAAATTCAACTGTTGGCCCATCAGGGCGTGGTCGAAACAAACTGCGTACCTACTGTACATTCAAAACTGTATACCATGTTGAAAAGTACTGCACTCTGATTTTACCACCAAATCATAGGTCAGCGTTCAGTAAATTTAGATGTGGTGTCGCACCTATAAGCTTAGAAACCGGACGGTTTGAAGGCTTACCAGTTGAACACCGGGTTTGTCCTTTTTGCAATGTCATAGAAAATGAAAGTCATGTTTTGTTAGACTGTATTTTGTATAATGACATTAGAAATGTCTTGTTCTGCAAAGCTGAGAGGTCAGTTCCAAATTTTTTAGCAATGAATGAGGTGGACAAGTTGAAAGTAATTTTAACTGAACCTAATATGATTAGAATATCTGCTAAAACATGTTATGAGATACTGCAGAGAAGGAGATTATTCCTATGTAGATAGGGATTAAGTAGATTTTAATACTTTCAGGATTACAGTGCATTTCTTTTATGTACTTGAAACGTAGAAACCTGTGTTTTAAGAGATTTTGTAATCTTGCCAAAACATCATGAACATGCATTGATCAGAATTTTATAGCTGATCAGGATTTTACTTTTAAACCCTTTTTTTACCATGTATATAATGGTTGAAATACAGTGTCTACAAGATATTCAGTCTGGGATTATCTGAGAATTTTATATTTTTTATGTAAATATCTACAGTTAATACCACTCAAGTTTATAGTAAATAATATGGTGTGTCTTAAAACCAGCCTCAAACAGACCGCTTGAGACAGGTGTTTGAGACAATCATGTTATTACAAGAAGAGCAATACTGATGATATTGGGTCATATTTTGTCCAGTTGTTTGAAACAGTATTATAACTATAAATACTCAGATATTTTCTTATTTGATATGAGTCAGAAGAGTTAACCTATTTGCCCTATAGCCAGCCTGGTTTTAGCTTTGAAGAGAGGAAGAGATGTGAAGGCTTAAAATGGGTAGAAAGTAAGGCAAAATGTGCCTGAAGTTACATCGTGCTTTACTTTCAGTCTTCTTTAATCTACAAACTTCTTGAATAAAGGAAATATCTCATAGATATCCATGATGGTATAAAGCAGAAATATGTCTCCTATGAGGGAATGGATTAAATGTGTTAAAGGGCATAGTTATGGGGTGATTGGTTAGATTATATTAGTTAGACTCTATAGTAAACAGTATTTTTTTATTTTTCTGATGACTGAAGAGTTCTCCAACCATTCTAGCTTCTACAGACAGTTAGTTAGAGAGGATGGCGAAATTGTACAGTAATTGTAATATGCTTTTACCATGTAGGCTTCAAATGATAATGCGTTCTGGTCTTCACTGCCTGCTGCCTGCCAAGTAGTTATTCTTCTGCAGATTATAGTCAAATAGTTTATAAAATGGACTCTACTGGTCAATTTCAAAACAATTTTAACACCTATTTCTAGTGCTGCAGAGAGTAACAAATACAGATGCTCATAGATTTTAGTATCAAAGAACATTTGTGTTTGCCAGTCAGACAGAGGCTGTAAGACAAGGATAAGATGTGTGCAATAATTTCTGATTCAGTATTGTTAATTTTCATGTCTCTTATAATCCTTTTTTAATTGAAATGAATAACTTTTTATCTTGGATATTAAGTTTTAGGAAATATGCTTTTTCCTTGAAGAAGTTTAAAAAAATACATTCTGTAATTGGTAAGCGTCTCTTCTTAGATGGGGTCCTCAAGGCTATCTGGAAGAGATGGTCTCTCATTGCAGATATGGTACTATTTCTTTTTGCCTCTTAGGTGCTCTGTTGGTGGAGCCCTCTTGAAAATCAACCTTGTTATTTTCACAAAGGAAATGGAATAGGCCTGAACAATATATCTCTGCAAGTGAAATAATGTTCAGGGCTCTTCATCTGAAACTTTCGAAATTGTACAGTGTGATAAGTACGATTTAAGTGTAGATAGTCTCTTATAACTCTATCTTAGAGTGGCAGTGTACATCTTATGTTGAACTTTTAACTGTGATATATTGTCATGTTGTATACTGAAGAGAAATAAATAAATAAATAATTTGTTTCATATGTACTGAGGGAACAGTCAAATCATTGACCCGAAGTAGCAGGGAAGACCTTGAGAACTGTTGCCCGAGGCCAACGGCCGAGGGCAACAGCTCTCAAAGTCTTCCCTGCTACCGAGGGACAATGGTTTGACAGTTCCCGAAGTAACTATCGAACAAATGATTTATTACCTGACTCTTGATTTAAGCCATGCTGAATGAATGGCTAGATCTAGATCTATCTAGATATACAAGATTTGAACAACACGTATAAATTTATAAATTCTAGAGATGATCTTACGTGTATAAATTCAATATAACAACTGAATGTGAACATCACTGTTTTGTAAAAAAGATGTCTAATATATTCATATTTTCAATTACGATTGAATTATTATTGTTTCTTATTGACTGAAATTGATTGACACTTTGTCGAAATAACGTCATGTATAATATGACGTCATTTATTTTTGTAACGTCATAATTTGTTTAAAAAAAAGGAAGACGTTAGATCTGCAAGCGGTTTATCGCTTTTATTCGGAGTTACTCTTAATTTTAGGTCTAGAACTATATAGCCTTTTAAGGGGATTGTTCGGGAGAGAAATCAATGACCCGATCAACTCCACAAAAGGCTAGATCCTTAAACAAAAATCTGTATCATAAAGACGCCTTATTTGGTCCCGCGATGCAGAAAAGTTTTGCGCACCATTTTCGCGCATGTAACAGTGCTATGTAACAGTCAACTGTTGCCCGCTGGCCTCAGTCTGGTTAATATTTCGGAAAACAGTCAAAAATGCTTAATATTCACTTAAATAGAGAGTCAGGTAATGATAGAGAGAGAGAGCACTGTAGAGTTAAGCTTATATGTCAGTCTGTGAGGGTTTCTATCCCGTTAAAACGTGCTAATTAACACAAATTTATGGTCGCAATAGAGAGGTTTTACTAATCAGTGAAATCGCCATCGATAGGACAATTGTTTGAAATTGCCGACGGCTTTGCAGTGAATGAGTTAATCAAACTGATTTCTCCACGTACAGTGGAGAAGACTTTATTCTTTCCCGATAAACGCGTTTAAGCTAAATCTATTTTTCCATTACAAACTGTAAGGAGCCAGAATCTGACGCCCGATAACCCGGCGTCTGATCAGGCTCCAAACTATTTGCCATCGAGATTAAGATAATGCGTGGGAAATATTGAAACAAAAGTTATGATCTACATTCCAGTGCATTGCTTTTGCGTTGCAAACGCGTTCAAACGGGGGAAAAATAACGTATTATCTACTGTATCTTCCACTAATACAAACTGATTTGCTGACTGTTGAGGTTGATGTAATAAAGGATTGAAGTATGGCCGTCTAACCAATTCATTAGCAACAGAGCTCCATGTTTCCTATTCGGAGACAATAGAATAATACGGCTGCTGTTTTCAGCTTTTTCTTCCGTATTAAAGATACTGTTCTTTCCCGTTTTTAAAACGCAAACAGAACTCAAATACGGTGCAATAAAATAGAGAAAATAACGTGGTTTGAAAACAAATAACTGTTTATATTTTATTTCAGTGGCAAACAGTTCGAATCGAGATCAGACGTCGGGTTACCCGTAGTCTGATCTGGCTCCAAGCTGGTTGCAATGGATGTAAATTGTTTCTTCATTAACGTGTATAACCCTTTCCCTCATAGAAGCGCTTAAGCAAATTCCATTTATTCATCCACAAAACGAAAATAGTCCAGATTTATACATTCATGAAGATGTAGCATAAGACATATTGTCTATATTCTAGATGATATTAGCTTAATATAGACTGAAAGTAAAGCAGAATGCGCCTTGAGGCGCATTCTGCTTTACTTTCAACCTGTTTTAAGTGGTCAGCTTTTTTAAAACTAGAAACAGACTATGGGGTAAAGGGATAAACACAAATGTACATGTACTCACGTCCTCTCACCTGTAGGGAAACCGTTGTTCTTTTCCAGTTAACCCTTTCCCCATTAGCCAAAAGAGCGAATCAATTATATTCACATTGGTATATGCCCCCTTACTGCTTCAAGCAATTTGAAAGTCAATCTATGTTTTTGATATTTCAATCTTGCTTGACGTTGCCACTTTAAATCAACAGCATACATAAATATTCATCTGTAGTGCTTATTCAAAGAAAGGGTTAACGTTCTGACATTCAAAGTCGTATGTATATAACTTCATAATATGAACCTCTCCATGAGCAAACCTGCCTTATTGCATTGAAAACAGTGTAGACGTCAAAGTCTCGGCGGCTGGTCTTGACATTCATTGTTAATGAACCTGGGGCCCGTTTCATAAAACTTCGTACGACAAAAACGGTCGTAGGTCAAAACTTTAAAATACATTTAATTTCTCATTGCTCTATCTAATCCTGTCTTGTGGCATCTCTTTGGAATCGTCTTTTCAAGACGATTCCGAAGAGATATCACAAAACAGGATTAAATAGAGAAATAAATAATAATTAAAACTTTTATAATATGTCTTACGACAACATTTGTCGTACGATGTTTTATGAAACGGACCTATGTTACGGTATGTACGATGTTGCAATGAAATAAGACAGGTTTTGTAACGGCATGGCTCATATTTAAAACCGTTTAGAGCAATAACCAGGTGTCCGATCAGGCTCCAAAATGTTTACCACGAAGATTAAAAAAATCGTATGACAATGCAAAAGAATTATCTGCTACATTTAACTGTGTTTCAATGTATGTTTCGTTTCTTTTGCGTTTGAACGAAAAATGATATACTACTGAACTTCTTGTACGGACGGGTCTTTCCATTTATGACGTTGAACCTTAATTGTTACTTTTGGCCGCAAACAATATTGTGATGCTTCCCGTCTGGAGAGCGTTGTCCTATCGATAATGACATGCAAGACGGAAGTTTCTTTGAAGTTATGCTCTTTAACGAAAGTGCTAAATATTATTCATTTATATCAGAAGACATTTATCAATCTTCAAAGAAACACAGAATTAATATCAGGTGGAAAAACAGTTAAGTGGACGTTGTTCTGTCAGATTGTCAGGACGCTTACGGCAAACTCATTACAATAACACGAAACCATAAAATGTTTTGAAAATGGTAAAATTAGAATCAGAGTTGCAGACAGTACGGTGTTACTTTGAACCTGCTGTGATGTACCAAATGTTTGAAAACAGAAAAGACTTCTTACGGTGCATATTCATGACTGTAGAAACTAATTTCTTTAGAGGAGGCATACATTAAAGACGTAAAATGCGTTATGGAGTAATGGGTAACAGCTTTACCAACAGAAGGTTTGAAGTGTTGTTGAAGACAGATTTCAATGCGATGTTTGTACAGAAGAAAAAGATATTATTAGTTTCGATTGACCCAATTGCGCCCAGTGGATTCTAACATGTTTTATATTGTAATAGTCCATTTTTTATCACAGGGATGCCTGGTCAAAATGTTCATTTTCATTTTGTTTTATTTAGAAATTATATCAGCAAACAGTGTAGACTCTGATCAGACGCCGCATAATGCGGCGTCTGATCAGAGTCTACACTGTTTGCCTATGTCTCATATGGGATCGTGGGCACAAATGGGTTAATCGCATCTATACTAAATTCCTTATATGTCCATTGCAAACAGTTTGCAACCAGATACAGACGTCGTGTAACCCGGAGTCCTATCGGGCTCCAATGTGTCTGCCACTTTGAAAACAAACTGATCTACATTTTTAAGAAGCCGACATTTTCTGCATAAAATTGATTTGCGTTTGCGTTCCATTTCGGTTTACGAGAAAAAGAATAATGTATAGTCTACTAGCAAATGTACTACTTCCTAAAATCTAGTCGGGTATTGGTACAAAATACAATAATAGCGCATTTGTTATTCATTTACATTCACGCGTTTATATGTTAAAATTAGTATGTCCATTGCAAACAGTTTTGGAGTCAGAATCCGGCGTCTGATTAGACACAAGACTGTTTGCAAACTAGACAGAAAAAAGAAGACAAATGTTTTAAAGAAAACTTTGTACATTTTATTAGTTTAGTTTACATTTTATTACATTGCATGTTCGCTTAGTTTCGTTCGAACTGGAGAAAAATAACGTCTTCTCCTTTGTTAACCCTTATAATGCTGGATTGTCGTCTGCTTCAAATATATCATCTGCGAAAAATGTAAAACACACACAAACACACACATATTTTATAGTTTTTAAATGTTAGAAACTACAGTGGAGAAAACGTTATTCTTTCCCGTTTAAACGCAAACGAAACGCAAACGCAAAGCACTAAAACGTAGGAAAGTACAACTTTTGGACATTTCTGATAAATCATGTTTATCTTCGTGGCAAACAGTTTGGAGCCTGATCAGACGCCGGGTTACCCGGCGTCTGATCCGGCTGAAAACTGTTTGCAATATAAATAATAGTTTTTGCGTAAACGCGTTTATTGGGTAGGAATAACGTTTTCTCCATTGTATGAATACGAGTTGCAAACAGTTGGGGTGCAGATGAAACGTCGTTTTATACGGCCTCTCGTCTGGATCCAAACTGTTTGCAAATATGTGTCAAGTCGCGCTTAGCACGTTCAGGGCTAACACATTTCGCTTATGGTTTTCAACCTTTACAAAAGCAAGACAAAGTGGCCAAAGACAAAGCCTGAAGTAACCAAACCCTAGTAATTCATATGTTGGTATTTATTGTGCTTTTAAGCATTAGCGAACAGATGCAAATTATCTGGCTTCACATTTAGAGATATTTGTTTGATAATAAAATGTTTATTCCATTTGTGACGCGAGCTTTGAAATACAGTGCTCCATCCCTACAACGGCCCTCCAAACAACGATTCTCTCCTTACAACATCACTTGTCGTAGTTTCTCATATAAGACGAATATTTCTTATTTCTTACCCTTTCACTGCTGCAATAACGTCTGCTGTTTTTTCTTTCTCAAAGTAACATATAAGTGGACATTTTGACAGAAGAAATTAATATAATGACGTGTGACAAACAGCTTGAATCAAGATCAGAAGCCGCGTCACGCGTCTTCTGATCTTGAATCAAGCTGTTTGCAAATGTAAGCATATGTCCCTCCCTATAACAAGTCCCACAGAAGAACACACAGAATCTTTTTCTCCAATTGGGTGTTTTCTTTATATATTTGTACATGGTCAAAGGCATTTGAGATGCCGATTTTGCCAATAAAATACTGAATACTGTTATAAAGAGAGCACTGTACAATTACGTTTGTATTTCAGTGGGGGTATATGTTTCTTTCCCGTTTAAACGAAACGAAGCGCAAACGCTATACAATAAAATGGAGAAAATAACACCTTTTTGAAAATATTGACAATTTATTTTTGTCTGTGTGGCAAACAGTTTAGAGTCTTGCCAGACGCCGGCTTACCCGGTGACTTATCAGGCTTACATTGTTTGCAATGAATATACGAGTATAGCATAATACGTCGTTTATTAGGAGAGAATAACGTCTTCCCAACTGTAAACTAACATGTGTCCACTCTTAAAAGGATATTGGGAAAATTGTAAAGACGTGTTTTTGCTTAACAAAATTACAGGTGAAGCCTCAAATGTTTGGTAAAACTTACGGGTATTTATGGGGTAGTTGTTTTGGGGTTTTGTTTTTTTATTCCGTCCTGCAGTTAGCTATAATTATTTAGTATTAAAGGTGAATAAACCACTTCCATTCGAGTTACTGTTCACCGCATTTTTTATCGCAGGATGTGTTTGCTCTTTGAATGTTGTTCACACATAAATATAAAAAATGTCGAAAAGTACCTTTTTTATGAAGATTAAAATGTTCTGTAAGATGAAAAACGCAATAACGCTTTTCAAATGATGTAGAAACTAAATACCAAATGTTTTCTGAAAAAGGTTGTATTTACGAGATACATGTATTGGAAGGTTCGACGGCACTCATCTCAGTTCCTTTAGTAGAAACGCCTGAAGACATATCCCTGATCTATCACAAATAAATACAGTAAAACCTCTCTATTACGACCTCTTAAACGAATGCTTTTTGATGGTATAAACGACAGATGGCAGCTTCATGTAGTAGTCCTAATAGAGAGGTTTTACTGTATTCATTAATGGCATTTTGATACATGCAGCACCTTAAAGCAAATCCCCTATAGTGACTTCTTTCTTCAGTTTTATCTTGCTTTATACTTCGAAATACTTTGCCCTCAGTTTTTTTAATATATATATGGTTTGTACTTTGGCTATGGAGGAAATATAGGATCTGTCATAAGTCGAATTTTAAGACAAGCTGATCTCAAACGAGTGTAGAATTGAAATGTTATTAAGCGAGCCTTGGCGAGCTTAATAACTTTTCTATTCTAGACATTGAGATCAACGTGTCTTAAACATCAACGAATGACATATTCTTTTTTTCACATTACCAACGATTTAAGCTATTTTTAAAGCAATATGCATTTTTGGAGTCCCGGCGACGTCAATACGCCGTTATAAATAGTGACGCTATTGTGACGTCATCAAATTGATCTCACAAATGTTGGAGATAAGAATATTCGTCATCGTTGTTCGCTATAGAAAACAGGGGTAGTTATGTGAGAAATGTAAGGTCATGATAGATCTTATCCCACTTCTACCAATGTGAATAATTCTGATAATTTGGACAAAGATATTTAAGCGTAGAAATGAAACACCGGAAAACATAACGTTTGGCAACAAATATAACCGCAACTTCCCCTTACCCAACCCGACCCAACCCATTCCATAAATTATTAATATTATTCAATGTTATCTTTATTTTTGCATTTATTTCAATGACAACTTGTAATCTAATAATATATCTATTGTAGGTTTAGAACCGATTCTTCAAGACCAGGATTGGCCTGACAAGCCATCTCCGCACGCATTCCTTCTAACTGTGATAGGGAGTAGTTGTGGTCATCTTCGATTACGAAGGACGAACATTATTATTATTAGATCTATAGGGGTTTCGAAATATATATATGCATGCCCACGTGTTGTGCTAAGCTTCATAGCTGCATTATGTAATTGGAATACCTGCTTAATACGGTTGTTTTGGATCTCATTTGAACTATATAGTTCGTGATCCTTTCACAAAAGCGGTTTATCTATGAAATCCATTTCTTAATATTGTTTTGTAATTTCGGTGCGTCACGCCGATTTCTTCACTGTTTTGGTGTACTGGACCTCATGAAAAGGTTGATAAGTTTCATGTGTTGTCTTGGTAGCTCAGAGCGAGTGGCGAGCATTCCAAAGGCTCCGGATCCAAGTCCTAATTGATTCAAAACTTTTATTGTCCGATTTTATTGACCTGTCAGTCATGATTAACATAGAGGTCAAGTTAGTTTTAGTCTTTGTTTGTCAGAGTTATTGTCCACTATATAGCTCGTTCTATTAGGTTATGCTTTATTGACTGACAAATTAATAAAATTGGAATACTGTATCGGTTTTGACCGAGCTAAAAGGCAACTGAGTGAATTTTATCAACCTTTTTGTACGATCAGTAACATGGGATAAACATTCAGCGTGTACGGTGGTGTCACATGCCAACTACATCGGTGTACTATTTGGTTGGTTTAACCCATTACCCATAAATATGCCTTTTTACGCCTCTAATTTATTCCTT
Source organism: Gari tellinella (assembly GCA_922989275.2). Classification (NCBI taxonomy): domain Eukaryota; kingdom Metazoa; phylum Mollusca; class Bivalvia; order Cardiida; family Psammobiidae; genus Gari; species Gari tellinella. The sequence continues at coordinate 79,052,973 of OV277867.1, read as the reverse complement.
CACTGAAGAAAATATGTCGAATTTATACAGTTATGAATATGTATCATCAGAATTGTTTTCTATATTTCAGCAGAGAATAGCTTAAAGCAGGTTTAAAGTAAAGCAGGATGCGCCTTAAGTAGTCACCTATCCTAAAAACTAGAAACACTCTATGGAATAACGGGTTAAACGTATTCTATTTCAATAATTTACATGTACATGTATTTTACAAACATACAACAAAGTGTAGGATAGAAACAAAAGCAAAACAGTTTATTGTGTTTCTCTCCTTTCTGAGGTGTACTATTCATAAAAGCATTTGTACTTTTGTTACATTTTAAAATCACCCGTTTTAGTGGTTTATGTTTGTTTGTCAACATTTACAAGTCCGGTAATTGCATTGGTTGTTATTCAAAAATACAAAATAAGGCTTAAAGCGGTAAATAAAAATGAATATGCGATGAAAAGCTTACATAAATTCGACATCTCAATCCATTAAGGCTCACTGCAATACTTTTGTCCTATATTTAAAGAGAACATAATGGTTTACTTAATGGCCGCTGAACATAGCGTTTACTAGATTTGGGTATCTAACACTCGTACATAATTACATACAAGCACGATAGCAAGGTCAGTAGCCCCTAGACAATAGTCATAGCCGTAATTACATACATGTACTCTGAAAGTAGAAGAAAAATAACTGTGGTATTGCAAGTAGGTGTAGAAAAATGATCAATAGCCACTATACAATACCAGCCAGGGCTTTCTTGTACTTTACTTCTTTAGCTTTCGACGCCGTGGGCTTTTGTTGACATTCATTAGATCAACACAATGTTTACCTACAACAACATTAATTCATTATTCCAGAAATCAGAAAGATCAATGTACTTTGTGGGAAAATACAGAGATTCACATCACTATTAGGTTTATAGTTTTCTTATCTAAATGATTGTGAGGTGCTCATATAAACATATTAACAATATTTAAGAGCATTTATTCATGGTAAACACAAATGTCAGATGAAACAAAAACATCTGTTTCTGTCGGAATTCGAGTCCATCGTTTAACCCTTTCACTGCCATGACGTCATCAATTTTAAACAATTGTCGTCTGCTTTGTTTTCTAAAATTAAATATCTAGTTATTTTGACTTATGTAATATTGAAATGAGTGTAAAATAGTATGTATCCTGATCAGGCGCCGCGTTACGCGGTGTCTGATCAGGATCCAAACTGTTTCTAAATTACTAGTGTATTCGGGGTAAGGCAGTGAAGGGGTTAAAAGGCAAAACGGGATTATAGTGTAGAATACGCTTAATGTATTTGTGATAAAATCAAGCCCGTATGCCGATTTCAAACAGTTTGGAGCCATATCAGGCGCTGGATAACCCATCTTCTGATCAAGATCCAAACTGTTTTTCATTCAAATAAAAACCTATTAATAATGTAGTTTGAAAAGATATCACTTTCTACACTTGAATGCATAGAGTTTGAATTTTGTTTCGATTAAACCGAAAATAATATCTTCTCCGCCATTTTTGCAACTGTTTACAAAAGCTTATAAAGTTCTCCCTCCCCACAACGGTCCTGTTAACAACGATTCACTCCTCACAACACTTGCCGCTGTTCCCAAAACAAGACAATTATGTCCAACCTTTCCACGGCTGCAATATCGTCTCATAAAATTGTCGTCTGCTGTTTGTCTCAAAGTAACATAATAGTCAATTTGACAGATAGAAACATAATGACGCCTGACAAACAGCTTGTATGCATCCCTTACATACAAACTAGACCAATCCATTACATAAGTATTGAAGAATTCACTCGGCATCATTTGGTTAATTCAATCCGGAGATTTTCTTTGACTTATTTGTTTGTCAGTTAACAAATTTCAAGGCCGTTCGCACAAAAATACATATACTTTTATCCTGCAATATTTTTGTCAATAAGACATCTAGTTGACAGTCGCTTTAGCCCTTTGATCATCATACGCTCCTAAAGACAATTTTGCAAACGTTCCTGATCTGACGCGCGTTTGAAAGTCGTATCGAAATGTCTTCGTTCAAACTGCGTTTTGTCTTATTTTGATAAAACGTCTCTGTTTACCTCCACATTGCTTTTGGGCAGCAATCTGTCATAAACACAAGATAACTAGAATAATTTAGCAGTCGTAAAAGAGACGTTTTGTTGTAGATGTTAATATTGCGTTAAGTCTTTCATTGGCATTATGAGGTCATATCCCGTATAACACATAATGCCGTTTGCTTGCTTAAACTCACCTGCTTTTCATGCACATGTATAATAGAATTAAGACAATGCAGTTTTATTTTGATTTAAAATCATTTTTGAGTGTAACAAACAATTTTGATCCTGATCAGACGCCATGTGACGTGGCGTCTTATCTTGATCCAAACCGTCAGCTTATTTTAGTGCTTTCAAGTTCTGGCATTGAATCGGTTGAACTTTTCGTCTATCTTTCACACCATAAATAAATATCTCCTAAGTGGTCTTGATAGCTTGGCTTTTCCGAAACACTTTATATGAAATATCTGTCTCCTACACAAATTTCTAGCAGTCGAGTGGGACACACCATACAATGTATTGTTAACCCCATCCACGAATTATTTCTAAACTTAGTGATTGGCTCAATTTGTCTTATTGAATACCGATGAAAGTGTCATAGAGTTAAGGTCCTTGTAAGATGCAAACGAATTGTGCGTCTGGACTGGATCTGTATTCATTTCCTTTTTAATTACAATGCCGGTTGCTGGAGTGTTGGCAGATAAGGGTAGCGAATTGTATATGCTTATGTGCAACTGTAGCTTGTGGTAGGAAGCAACTTTCTGCAGGGGAAACAATGGCTTTGAGAGAAGCCTGCGTGAGTTGTTCGGCGTCTAGTCTGGAAATGTAAGTGCTATTACACCAGGGTAGTTAAGGCTATACCAGCGATGAGTTCAGTAAAGAAATCGATGGCCGCCATATGAAAGTTAGATTACCTGTCTTAAATACAGTGGATAAAACATGAATTTTCCGTTCATTGCAATTGCAATGAAATATAGAACATTACAACGTTTTGACCATTCTGGCAACCAATTTTAATCTGAGGGGCAAACAGTTTTGATCCTGATCAGACGCCGGGTTACGCGGCTTCTGATCTGCCTCCAAACTGTTTGTAATGAAAATAATAGTACTAGCAGTAAAAGCGTACTCGCAGTTATTTGAAAAGAATATGTTTTCTCTACTGTACTCTTCACGCTGCATTCGGGGCACAAACTGCTAACCTAAACCACAAACATTGGTAACTGAACACGCGACTGTATATAACGATAGTTTGTCGAACAGAGACCTGTATTGCATGAGAAAGAGGAATTCTCTATGAGGCCTGCATGATAACAAGTTTTCTACATTAAGCTGACAACTGTCTTGTAAAGATTTTATCCATACGTCTGCCTACTGAGACATTAACGCGTGTTAGACAATAAACAACTGCACAGCCATGCCGTCTTGCATTAATGTGATGGACCATGCGCCATCTTTGCAGTATTTATCATGACCCTGTGTCTCTTTATGGTTTGTAATGCAGTGTATAACATGCGTTTCACGTTAACCCTTAGCCCGCCAAATAAATTGTCGTCTGCTATATTTCTTGTCTGCTTCAAGTTTCAAAGTGCTTCAAAGTTGCTCCAAATTACTGAAAATGTTGTTCGAGTGTCAAACAGCTTGGATCCGGATGAGACGCCGAGTTACTCGGCGTCTCATCCGGATCCAAGCTGTTTGCATATGGAGCTATAGTCGTGAGTGGCAGGCTAAGGGTTAACCTCTAAAACACAATGTCCGCGCATTACAGTCAATGGTATCCCTCTCTTTTTCTTGCTAACAAATATATGTTTATTAAATCACCGAATTCAATGGGGAACACATTTCTCTTTCTCATAAAACGCGTTTGCGCTTAAATAATACTCGGCAATGATCATTGCAAACAGTTTAAAGTAGCTATCATAATATCGTCTGCTTATACTTTTCGCCTGCCTTTACTTTGTAATTTGGAATTGTATGCGTTTTTGACCAAGAGAATATTGATATGAGTGACCAACAGTTTGGAAGCGGCGTCCGGTCAGGATTCAGTCTGTTTGTAAATAACAGTGTTGCTGGTCTTGGATGTGAAAGGTTTAAATGGGAATCTCACGATAGACTTATTCGTTTTAATTTGAACAGAATACGGTATCCTAGTTGTACTCGTTATCTTTAAATTGGCTATTCATTTCTTATTGAAATTACTATTGTATCACTGGTTCATTAATTTATTAATTTTGTTTTGATTTATTATGATTTTGCATCTTTTTAAGGTAGCTCGTGCATGAGCTTAGTTTCCATGAAAGGTGTTATAAAACTTTGCTTGAAGAATGATAATAGCCTATGAAACAATGTGTAAAAAGGTCTTTTTTCTGTCAAAAACAAATGTATGCTGTTCTCTTCCTTTCGAAATTATAAGTTACAATTGAGTCATTTGTTAGAATTTATAACTGATGTGTTGTACTATATCAATAATAGATGTACCTGACCTAAATGTGTTGAATGTGTGTTATGGAAAATTCGCATGTATTTGTACACATGCAAACAGAGAAAATAAAGAGTACTTTGAATTTTAATTGAATTTGACTGCAGACTTTATAAACCAATACCTTTGCCTTTTTCCTTTATTACAGTAAAACAAGATATACAGTAACACCCCTCTAAACCAGAACCTCTAAATACCGGAATTCTCCCTAAACCGGGCAAACACTTTGGTCCCGTTTCCCACCGAATTTTACGCCTTTTATTTATTCTTTCACTGAAGAAAGTACATTCATGAACATATATCATCATATTTTCTATATATTCTAGCAGATGATAGCTTAAAGCAGGTTGAAAGTAAAGCAGAATGCGCCTTAAGGCGCATTCTGCTTTACTTTCAACCTGCTTTATGTGGTCAGCTACCTTCCATACTAGAAACAAGTTATGGGTTAAAACCCCTCTAAACCGGAAACCTCTCTAAACCGGATGTTTTTGTTGTCCCCACATATGTTCGGTTTAGAGGGGTTTCACTGTAATATAAGTTCTTCCGACATGTGACTTGTTAAAGCAAGGTAAGCTTTCTGTTTTACTGTCGCATTGCTTTATGCTGTCAATGTATCTTCTTGTAACAGTCTCTAGCAAAAGAGAGGTTCTACTGCATGTTCATATTGCAAAATGACAGACGGTGTTCAAAGAGGGTATCAGATCAGAATTTCTCGGCATCTGATTCAAACTGTTTGTAAATACAAATGATAGGGCTTTTATGTGTTGAAGTAGTTAACGGTCGCATCAAAGAATTGAGATTTCAATCATAGTTTTGTTAGCTCAATACGAAATGGCTAATATACACAATGAACTCCCAATGATTAAACTCAAAGATTTTGCATTCCCTGTTACAGATTCGGCTCGAATTTCCATTCTTTGGCAAAAGTAATTTGTTTGCTTGGATAAAAACATCTACAGCGTTCAGAAAGCGCAATAAATCAAAGAAAGAGTTTTTTCCGGCTGCAATTAAGTAGTTGAATCGATAGGAACGCCTGGGTTTAATTGCTTCGAAACTTACAGTTGAAAAGACGTCATTCTATTCTGTTTAATCGAAACTAACGCAAACACATTTCAATAAAATGCAGATTATGCCATTTTTAAATATTCAATAATTAGTTTTAATCTGGTTAGCAAACATTTTGGAACCAGATCAGACGCCGGGTTACCCGGCGTCTGATCTGGTTCCAAATTGTTTGTTATTGACATATAAGTTTTAGTATAAACGCGTTTTGGGTACAAAGTTCACATTTACTGTAGTGGCGCAACGCAAACCTTTCACACACTTGTTTCTACCAATTATTCCAAAGTCTTAATGAGTATCGCCACTAATCAATAGAATAACAAACCTTGAAGATATTAGAGAAGTATTGCCAAGTGTTGTTGCATTTATTTGCTGTAGCCTTGAAAACATTGTTATGAACAGACTAAAGTCTCTAGTTACCCCTGCTGAAAATAAGGTTCATTGAAGACGTTAAAAACGGGCGACAGCTTAAACCTTTCCCAAAACAGTTGGTTTTCAGAAGTTAAGACATGCACGTTTTAAGCAGACGATATTGCAGCAGTAAATAGGTTTGACATAAGTGTCGTGTGTAGGGAACTGCGACAAGGGTGGTTGTAAGGAGGGAGTCGTGGTTTGGAATCCGTTGTAAAGAGGGAGTACTGTATTCCAAAGCATGTTTCTAGTTTTGCAAACAGGTACTCACCTAAAGCAGATTTAAAGTTTAAAAAAGGTCATTGTTGAGCATTTTGGTTTACCTTTAACCCTTTCCCTTATAGAAGCGACTTTTAGCGCATTCATTTTATTCATCCGCTGAAGAAAATAGTTCCAAATTATACCGTAATGAATATATGTCATATTTAATACTTTCCTTATTCTAGCAGTATATAGCTTAAAGCAGGCTGAAAGTAAAGCTGAATGCGCCTTAGGGCGCATTCTGCTTTACTTTCAGCCTGCTTTAAGTAGTCACATATCTTCAATACTAGAAACAATGCTATCAGGTAAAGGGTTAACTGGCTTTAAGTTGTCATCTGTCTTCGAAATATGAAACAGGCTATTGAGTAAAAAAATAAGCAAGTTATGCCTTATATTGCAATGAATTTAATGTGCTTGCTGGGCCATTTCCTTATAAATATGCACGGGTGATTTAACAAAACAACACTGCATTGGTGTCCACACAGCAACTCACTTCAGTGCAGACCCTGACAACACGCCGCTAACTTGCAAATTTCGGCGTCTTGTCAGTCTATACACTGCCTGCTACAGTGGAGAAAACGTTATTCTTTCCCGTTTAAACGCAAACGTACGCAAACGCAAAACACTAACACGTAGACAAGTACAATTTTTGTAAACTTCTGATAATTCATGTTTATCATGGTGGCAAACAGTTTAGAGCCTGATCAGACGCCGGGTTACCCGGCGTCTGATCTGGCTCTAAACTGTTTGTATTGGAAATAACAGTTTTAGCGTAAACGCGTTTATTGGGAAAGAATAACGTTTTCTCCACTGTAATGCATTTTTTAACAGAATTTATTATCCAAAACTAAATCTTACCCATTTATATAAGCATTTGACATATATTTACAAATTACTATTTTTAATGCTAAATCCGGTTGCGAGCCTCTTTAACCCTCTAACCGCCAAATTATCGTCTGCATTGTTAGTTACGTCTGTAATATTTTTGAAGTCATACTTAGGGCTGTTTTACTGAAGAAGTGTTCATACGAGTATCATTCAGTTTTGATCCTTATCAGACGCCGCGTTTTGCGGCGTCTGATTCGGATCAAAACTGTTTGCCAAATCACATTTTGACGCCAATGGCAGGGAAATAATTAATGAGTTATACAATTTGGTTTCCAAACGGAATTGTGCCTGAGAGTTTTTTGTCAAATATATTAATTTTTGTGAAACAAATTAGATATATGGGAATAAGGATTTTTACGTCATTAATTTGTATTTCACTTTAATGTTTGTGTTTTGCTAATAGACTATTAGGTGAAGATGTATTATATTTCTAAATACGCTAAGTTTCTGACTGCAAGATTATCGTAAAAGTTCTTAAGGCATTTCGGAATCTATTCAGTTGTTTTTCCGCCAAGCCTATGTTTTGAGATTGGTTTAATGTATTTGACATTTTAATGGTGTTTTCTAATTTAACTGGATGATAGATCAACTAAATGAATAGCCCGAAAACATTTATATATTAAACAAATATCGGTTATCAGAAGTTGCGGCAGCTTATTGCAGAGTTTGTGTGTCTAGATTCGTAATGGATTAACTTATTACTCCATAAATACGCTTTTGTACGCCTTTAATTTACTCCATCCTTAAAGAAAAATATTATAGTCATTCATGAGTAAGTACATTCATAATTAGTTTCAATATCCTAGCAGATGGTACATGCAGCTTTACATATGCTGAAAGTGTATTTTCTTTAATTTCAAACTGCTTTACGTGGACACCTGTTATCAAATCTAGAAACAGGCTCCATGTATGTTGTAAAGGAATAGAAGGAAAATGATGTTTTACGGTTCCTAACTTTTTATAAATGAATGAATGTATTTGGAACCCATACTTAAAAGGAGATATTGACAATCTAGAAATAATACAACATCGTTAAATAAGATTCATTAAGAAAGACTACAGAAGCAGAGAGACGGGATCAATAACACGCATGAGACAAGAGCTCGAGCTAGAGACGCTAGAAGACAGACGGCTCAGCTTGCGATTAATATTGATGTATAGGGTGGTTGAGGGGCTGGTGCCGGTGTAACGAAGTATTTTGACCCCCATCGAAAAGTGACCCCCCGGTCAAAATTCGACGTCGTAGAATGACCTCCCATCGTCGCATTATGACCCCCATCGTCGAATTATGACCCCCCTGTCGAAATATGAACCCCCCCCCTTCAAAAATCCTTGATATTTTGTTTAAAGTCAGTTTTGCATATGTTACAGTTGTTTTAAACCTACGTTTTGAGTGAATAAATTATATTGATTGAATTGTAAGTGTGTCTGCCTATCAATGGACAACCTTATGGGTATCGAACCCAGAACCGTTTACCCTTTTACAAGTATACATTTACGATCTACCAATTACTCTTGTTCGATTATTGATTTAATTTCGACGTAGCAGGCTGAGTAAACCCCAATCACACATGCACCACGTCTCCGAGAAAGCGTATGATCAGAATTTACAATACGCTCGTATTGACATTCATTCCAAGAAATCTTCCTATCTTGCAGCGGTTTCTTAACCAAGTACCTCACCGCCTTTTTCTAGCTTTAAAGACAGATGACCACTTAGAGCAGGTTAAAAGTAAAGCAGATTGCGCATTCTGCTTTACTTCAGCCTGCTTTAATGTACACTTTGCTAGGATATAAAAACTATTTTCTTATGGTATATATCCATGACTGTATAAATTTGATCTTTTATCTCCAGTAGAGGAATAAAAAGATCAAAGGCGTAAAATTTGTATTTATTAGGTAATGCCTTAACATATTTTCATAGAGGATGTTTTGATTTGTCGGAACTTATCCCTTTTGTCAAGAAATAAGAAGAATGAGGGTCGGTTGTTTTGAGTGGGCTTTTGTGTCTTTTGTCAACACTTGCTATGTTGTGCGTTTATAGTTTACCATGTTGGGTGTAAAGTTAATTGCATTTACTAAACAAACAAGCAAACAAACAAACAAACAAGCAAACAAAAAGCGATCAAAATCGGAAGCTGTTTTATGTTGCCTCATTGCACATCACACCATTCAGTGTCGTAGAAAGACTCCGGTCATTATTCTAGCTCGTATTTTGACACCTCGGCCATCATTCGATATCATAGTTTGACTCGCCGGTCATTATTCGATGTCGTAGAATGACCCCCGGTCATTATTCGATGTCGTAGAATGACCCCCGGTCATTATTCGATGTCGTAGAATGACTCCCCGGTCATTATTCGATGTCGTAGAATGACCCCCGGTCATTATTCGATGTCGTAGAATGACCCCCTGATATCATTCTATTTCATAGAATGCCACCCCTGCCCCGATATGGCAATTACCGTATTTGATGTCAAAATAAGACACATTGTCATTTTTCAATGTCGTAGAATAACCCCGCCATGGTTGCGATCAGCTCCCTGAGGGTAAATTCATATCAGATTGCTAATTACCTAAATCATTGGATGCTTCTATGTTGTACAATATACTGTCAATAATCTAATCAATTTTCATAGTCACATGCCGCAATGTTTCTGTTGCGACACATTGTTAGATGATGAATGTCATTGGAACCGATGTAAATATTACAAATACATGTTCTTTAAAAGGGGGATACATATTTGCACTCGTTCACGTTGCGTTTATTGGTATGGAGTACCACTGATAGACTGTAAACTACGCTCAATAAATTGTCACATATCTTCAAGAATAGAAACAGGCTAAGGCGTAAAGGGTTAAATAATCAGGTCTGACATAATGCATCTAACAGACAATGTATTTGAAACTTTAATGATGTTATGTCCAACAGTAATATTTATACATTTTGTCTTGGTAATTAGCAGTAATTCAATTAAGAAGTATACAGGCAAAAAAGACATGCCATTTCATATAACAGGTTTAATATGTAGAAAGCACTTCAAAGAGCTTTGTACAAAACTTTTGGTCTGTATTTACCCTTTGCTCCATAGGCAAGCTTGCAAATTAGCTACGTTTAACTGTGATTAAGGCAGTACAATGCATACAGCAATATGAATTTTATGTAGAAAGCTCATGTATGCTTTCTGCTTTACACTCATTTTGTTGTTAGCTGACGCCTGTAATTAAAACTATTATTGGATTTTATTATCTTAATCTTATTTGCATATGTAGGTGCTGGCGGCCTGAGGCGCTACTGTGGAGGAAAGGGTTAAGGGCTCACTTGCTTACAAAAGTATACTTCCTTACCCAGTGGGCACTATAAAAAGGCTGTGACTTTTCAAACTGTAAACTTGCATCCATGTATTCTTAAGTTTAGAATCTTTGATTATTTAGTTGACAAAGAACTTGTAAATGATAACCTATCAGTTATATATAATATGCTTATTAGTTACTTTTCAGTAATATTTTTGACTGTTATCAAAATGTAATGTGTGATGTAATGCATTACTTTGCCAACGTACTTGTAATTTAATACATTACAAATGTAAACGTAATAATAATTGTAATATAATACACTCTTTAGCAATGTAATTGGTGACACTTGTAATGTAATGTATAACTTTCTTAAGTAATTCACACCATGCCTGTTCCCGCCCCACCGGCCTGCATACTCCATGACTGAATTTCTACCTTAACTTATTTATAAATAAGCTGTCCACGAATTATACCACAGACCCGCAGCCACATTGTTTCCCTACCATCAGTATCCAACAGATAGGCACAAGGTTAACGTAATCCATCGGGAACAGCATTTAGTATACTGTACGTTTCCATGGCGCGCTTATCATAAGTCTGAATTTTGACTTGTTTATCATCTAAATTTTATATATCTTTTAACTTATTCACACCTGAAACTTCAAGTGGACAATGCAATTTTTTTCTAGTTATGTCAAGTCAACTTTTGACTAGCTAGAGTTGTTTTATACAATATATTTCAAAACTGACATACATATATTGCAAACATATCAGAGAGCTCCTTTGGGATTAGTCTGATCTGGGTCTACACGGTTTACAAAGGACAAATGTACTATTGCTAGGTAGACTGTTTGTAAATGACTAATATACTCGTCGCAAGGGTCCAATGGGTTAAACTGTGTCTGTTAATTGCTAAAGAGGGATGGGGTCATTTTTCGATGGGGGTCGATATATTTCAGGAGGGGTCAAAACACTTCATGAGGGGAGTCATAGTACTATGACCGGGGGGTCAAATTTCGACGTCGAATTATGACCGGGGGTCATTGTACGATATCGAAAAATGACCGGGGGTCATTCTACGTCGTCGAATTTTGACCGGGGGGTCATTTTTCGATGGGGGTCAAAATACTTCGTTACACCGGCACTGCCAGCTCAAACTTTCGTTATTCCTGCCAAACAAAAAAGAAAAATCAGAGCAAAAAACTTTGAAGATTGTATAGCCTCAAACATTATACAAAAGCAAATTTGCAATAATAGTAGGGCCCTAAAGATTCCAGATAGCAGAACGCAACAATACAAAAACTCTTTCTTCGTTAACACCGTCATCCACTGCAACCACCTGCCAGAAAACATCGCATGCGCCACTTTCCTAGGGACCTTCAAGGCCGCCCTGGGGAACCATCGCCGATAAGCTAGTCATCGGCGCTCTCCCGCACCGTTGTATAAAAACCGACATCGGGTTCTACAACGTACATGTACCAGATACAGATACAGATACAGAATGAATGAATGTTGTTGTGTGGCCAATCAACAAAAGACGGTCATTTAGAGCCGAACCTTCACTGTTAAACTAACACCGGCTACACCGGTAAAGTTTTTGTTGACATTTAAAGAACCAGTAAAACGCATGAATTACAACCACTAAATAACTGATTTTATTTCCAGTCATCATAAATTCTTCGACTCTGATAGGCTGAAACTACACATGTGACCACTGTGTATGATACCGTACACATTGATTTAGCCGGGTAGTACGGGTCACGTGACTAGTTAGATGCTGTTCCCTCGCTCGATTCGCGTAAACAATCTCTCTTTTTCTGTTTATTAAGCATTTGTTTTCCAAGCAATCAAAAGAAATCTTATTTAAAAACTGTATTGAATCGACCATTATATGTAAATGTAATTCAGATATCGATAATATGCTAGTTTCTTGCTTTGCTTTCCCTGATTACCCCAACCACGTCGTCACCATGATAAACAAACGACTGGACGTGAAATGAACAATGCAAAGTACAACGGCACTTGTCACTGGTCTATAATGAAATTGACATTGGATTCAGATTTATTTAGATCAATATGTGTATCGAAATCAACCAAAATAGGCAGAACTCGATATGCCTAGACACTTACCTACGTGTTCATGTGTTCGTTCCTGATCGTTACAGTGTTTCATAAAACGTAAATGTCCTCCGAGAACAATCCGTTCAAAATACCCTGGTAATGAACATTTTAAGGATGTTCACATTCCAATGTGATGACGTAACCATGTAAGATACAGTCGATCTTCGATAGGGTCTATCTTGATTTCATTTCATTCGAACATATCCGTAATTCAAAGCTAAATGGTGGCTTTGCCACCTTTTAAACTTGAAATACGGAATATGTTCGACATAATGCGGTTTAGAAATTATTGCATTAAACTGTAGGAATGCAGATAAACTTCTACTTATGCGAGTTCCTGATATCGTCGAAGTTTTACTGTATAACTATTGTACTAAACCATCGAATAGCGCGTGAGTTTGAAATGTACTGATGTCAATTTCAAGCGTCAACTTTAGGGTCAAGACAGTAGAACTTTGTCAGATTATGCATGTTTTCTCTCTTGTATTGGATCTAGACTGGAAATAAATTCGTTACACGGCATTTCAGCAGGGTGTACGGGCTTGTATGACGGTTTTGAATTCCGTATTTCCTGAGCGCTTCCGCTCAGGAAATACGGAATCCAAACCCGTCATACAAGCCCGTACACCCTGCCGAAATACCGCGTAACTAATAGTATTCGATTTTGAATGAAGGTGACTGTGGAAAGCAAAGATGAAGTTAACCTATTTGCTGTGGATTCTTCCATGCTGATAAGTTGGATTGGTCCATTTTCTAAGTAAGGCGTGCGGGTCTTAATTTAAATGTTCGTGTTGCTTTTTATTGACATTACTATTAGCTAACAGTGTCGACACTGTTTGCCTATGACCTATAACTATATGGAATCGTGGCAATATTGTGCCATATGAACATTTTATGTGTCGTATTGCCGTAAACCCAACTCATTCAATCACCATTTTCAATCACCATATTGAAACATTTTGCTTTACATCCATCGTGTTTGGAACAGTCACCCGTCTTTGATACGATCAAGTACATGTAGTCTCATTTTACTGGTTTAATAAAAGCGTTTTACTATATGCAGGAAATGCAACCTCAATATAATGAAATGTAGAAAATGTTTATTGTTCAAAATATTGAATATTTACAGTGGAGAATCTGTTATTCTTTCCCGTTTAAACGCAAACGTACGCAAACGCAAAACACTAAAACGTAGAAACGAACAACTTTTAGACAATTCTGATAATTCATATTTATCTTGGTTGCAAACAGTTTGGAGCCTGATCAGACGCCGGGTTACCCGGCGTCTGATCTGTCTCCAAACTGTTTGTATTGTAAATAATAGTTTTAGCGTAAACGCGTTTATTGGGAAAGAATAACAGATTATCCACTGTACTTAATGGCAGGCAATTTGGAGCCTAATCAGACGCCGAGTTACCCGACGTCTAGTTAGCATTGAGACTGTTTGCAACGGAAACAATTGATTTAGCACAAATATGTTAAAGAATAACATCTTCTTTTACTATACAGTAGCACTGTAATATAAGACAATACGTGATAAGGGTGTTGAATTCACGTTTATCGTGATATGTGCTGAATTTGATATCTATATATACGTCGTAATATAACATCACCTTTGATGTTTATCTTTTGAATTGTTTGTGACTATTTCATATTTATCTAGTTTCTTATATAGTCATATAGAATGTAAAACGTTATTCCTTAAAAACGAAACAACAGACGCCATGCAATGGAAATTAACACTACATAATAAAATGTAGTAAATACTAGATAGATAGATTTATTTCGGTAATAAGTGTACATACCATGGCAAAGCATAATTAAAGACATCATATAAGAGCATGTTATGCGCACTAGAAACTAGTGTTTACAAAATGTTGACGATTGATATAACTATATGGTCAAATATTTTGGAGAAGGTCTGTCCCCCAGTGTGGTGAGGAGAGAGCTAGAATCTACCTAGTGTCATCAGAGCAGAGTGGTAAGACACCAACAAACAACGTAAGTTACTAATAAACCGTTTATGCCATAGACTAGTATTGTTTCGCAGTGCCGTAAAACAAATTTGAGTCAATCACATCACGTGTAAGATAAGATCTGATCCTATATCTAAAGCTTTTGTAATAGAAAGAAAAATGACATATTTGGCTGCTTATTTTTCTCTGAGTTGCAGACCGATTAGAGCCTGATCAGACGCCGGGTTGTCCGACGTATGATCTTACTTAAAATGTTTGCAATGGACAAATAGATTTTAGCATACACGCGTTTATTGAGAAAGACTTACGTCTTCTTCACTGTATATAATGTCATTACTGGATTGTCCTTTGTGTAGCCATTTTTTTCTTTAGATATTAAGACACAAAAACCTTTCTACCAAGCAAAACGCAATTATTTTGTTATGAGCAATCTAAAAGTAAGCCAATTTCATTGCAAAACATGATTAGATAATTTCATTACAAATCCGGTCATTCCACTCCATTACTTTGTCGAGAAAACCTTCAAATGGAGAAGACATTATTCTTTCCCAATAAAATACTTATTATCATTATTATTATTATTATTATTACTATTATACCAGATTTATATAGCGCTCTATTCACACAGGGCTGTGCGTTTAAAGCGCTTCACATGAAATTACATAAATGTACCTACAAAGCGAGAAAAGACAAATAACTACAATTAGATCTAAAATAAACATGAATAAACGTACAAAGGACAGACCCCAAAACGGTGAACACACAATACCCCTATCAATCAGCAATAAACCGACCGGCTGGATTGCCGACCGATAGAAATAATAACGCGCTCAATGCAGGCCGCCTTATGCATTAAAACTAGGAAAAATAGCATGCCACAATAACAAACAAATTCCATAAGAGACCATAAACCTGATAATACATAAGAAAATAACTAAGAAATAATCTAAAAAGAACTTCAATTGAACCCCACAACATGTACAGAATGAACGCAGCCCTGGGTTAAATGTACCCTCTCCACCCACACCCCGGGACCTAAAAATCCATGGCTGAAGCTACCCCTTTAATTCATTAACCAAAAGGACAAGAAGCTGTCCTAGAATAATACCACTGTATATACATGTAATGCTATTACTGGGTGTTCCCTTTTGTAGCCATTTTTTCTATAGATATTGAGACACTAAAACCTTTCAACAAATCAAAAGGCCATGTTTTTGCTGTGAGCAATTCTGAAAGTAACCAACTTCAATGCCAAAACATGATTAGAAAATTGCATTACAAATCCGGTCATTCCACTCCATTACTTTGTCGAGAAATCCATTACAACGGAGAAGACGTTATGTTTTCCCAATGAACTATTTACACTAAAACTGTTGTATCCAATGCTAACAATTTGGAACCAGTGCCAGTTTCATAAATCTTCATACGACAAATGGTGTCGTAAGTAAGTCAGATTACAAAAGTCTCAATTATTATTTATTTCTAAATCTCATTCTGTCTTGTGACATCTTTTTGGAATCGTCTTGAAAAGACGATTCCAAAAAGATATCACAAGACAGGATTAGATAGAGAAATCAGAAATTAAATGTGTTTTAAATTTTGACTTACAACCGTTTTTGTCGTACGAAGTTTTATGAAACAGGCCCCTGGCCAGACGCATGACAAACAGGCGTTTGGTCGCGCTCCACACTGTTTACCACTCAAATTAAAAACAAATTACCAAAACGGTCAAAGGTTTGTCAACTTTTGCATTTTATTGCAATGCGTTTTCGTTTTGTTTAGATTAAATGGAAAACAACAACGTCTTCTTTACCGTAGTACATATACAGAACTAATCCTGGCTAGGATTTACAACTGGTACGCCACCAAAAACTAGGTTTAGGAACTTAGGGTTATGGTTAACTTTAGCATCTGTCCGCAGGTCTTTTTGGTATGTTTGTAGAAATTAACTGGCCATTTCTTGTGACATTAACCTGGCCATAGACAATGACATTTTTGGTGGCGGACCAATTGTAAAAGTGCTCCCAAATTCCGTTTGAGCGAACAGTCACACGAATGTACTGAGATTGTACTAAAACTAACGCCTACATTGCCATATCATTTACCTGATTGTACTTGATTATGTTACAGTGGAGAAAACGTTCTTTTTTCCCGTTTAAACGCAAATGAAACGCAAACGCAAAGCACTCAAACGTAGAAAAGTACAATTTTAGACAATTCTGATAACTCATTTTTATCTTGGTGGCAAACATGATTGCAGTTGTTTTTGTTATATTTTTATGGAAAGGTATTATGTTACAGTGGAGAATCTGTTATTCTTTCCCGTTTAAACGCAAACGAAACGCAAACGCAAAATACTAAAACGTAGAAAAGTACAACTTTAAGACAATTCTGATAATTCATGTTTATACTAGTGGCAAACAGTTTGGAGCCAGATCAGACGCCGGGTTACCCGGCGTCTGATCTGGCTCCAAACTGTTTGTAATAGAAAAGATAGTTTTAACGTAAACGCGTTTATTGGGAAAGATTAACGTTTTCTCCACTGTAGCTAGATAGAAATGCATCAAAAATGTTGTTACATTAATTATCACATAAAACCGACTCTGGGAGTGTTATAAAGCCATTCAATAAACTATAGTGAAATATCAATATTTGGGATCCGGCCCTACCTGTTCGTCTACGAGCACTGCATGGCGCTGGGCGCCAAATGACTTCATTTGCCATGGCGTTACTGTAAACAACGTCAAGTTTTGGCGGAAAATACATATGGCGGAGAGACAAAAAACTACGGATTCAGTTCACTTAAAAGGGTTTTAAAGTGTTTATGTGATAAATAGGATCTAACATTCGTGCTCATTAATTATCATTCTTAATAAACTCGTCGACGAAAACAAATATAACGCTCGCCAAGGCTCGCGTCATATTGTTTTAGTCAACTCGTTTATTAAAAATGATAATTAATGAACACTCATGTAAGATCCTCTATTTATTCACAATATTGCAAGTTTTGTTTGGAGTAAATGAAAACCAGTTGTATCCTTTATCATACATATTTTAACGAAATGTCTTCTCCACTGTGTACAGTCAACCGTGCGTTATTGTGGAGAATGTGCCATTAATTCGTGTTTAAACTTATCTAATCGCAAACGCAATGAAAAAAACTGTACAAAATGACCACTATTTGAAACAAAGACATTAGAACCTTTCTTCACTAAACAATCACTGGTTTTCTTTTCATTAGTTCTGGATAATTCCATTACAAATCCGGTCATTCCACGCCATTAACTCGTCGCGAAAATTATTACAGTGGTGAATATGTTATGTTTCCCATTTAACACGTTATGCTAAATAAACTTATATCCATTTCAAACAGTATGGAGCCATGTCAGACGCCGGATAACCCGGCGCCAGATTAGTTTCCATACTGTGTACCTCAAAATTAAAATGACTAGTCAGAATGGTCAAATGGTGTCGTTTTCTGCATTAATATTTGCAATGCTTTTGCGTTCGTTTTCGTTTAAACGTGAAATAGTAACTTCTTCTCTGTTCATGTACAGAAACAGCTCTGTTTGAGCGACTAGTCACACGAATGTACTCAGACAGTATTTAACCATTTCACTGCCAATATTTTCGTGAGATTTTTACCCCTTCACTGTTTCATTGTCGTCTGCTTCAAATTGTTGTTTGTAAGATCGTTTTAAAAAAATATTCGCTGTATGATGACTTAAACTATATCAATACGATGGTCAAACAGTTTGGATCCTGATCAGACGCCGCGATACGCGGCGTCTATTCAGGGTCCAAACTGTTTGCAAAAAGCGCTTTTCAGCGTCATTGAGAGTGAAAGGCTTAAGGTTAACGCCTACTTGACCCTTTTACTGCCAAATAGAATATTCCACATTGTACTTTAATCTTTTTGCAGATAAACTAAACGTTTTCTACAGTTTGTCGTCCACATTTTTATGCCAAATTCAAAATTTTGAAGTTTGGACTGAAAAAATACCCGGATGCTGATCAGATGTGGAGCTTCTGGGCGTCAGATCTGGTTCCACGTTGTAGGCAGTTAACGGTGTCGAGCCTTTTTTCAGACGGAAACCATTAAACCGCAATACATTATGCTGGTTTCTGTTTCAAAGGCATCAAAGGGCAACATAAAAAAGCCTGGAGCCAGCTTGAAGTATTCTAACTCCCGGAGAATCGCAAGAATTAAACCCATTTTCTGCAATTACCGCCAAACAAAATATATTTGTCGCAGAAGACACACGTGTAATAAAACCATGTAACTTTCCGAATAAATCTACTAGCACTTATCATACAGTGGAGAAAACCTAATTCTTTCTCAATAAACGTGTTAACGCTAAATCTATTTCCATTGCAAACAGTTTGGAGCCAGATCAGTAACCCGGCGTCGGATCAGGCTCGAAACTGTTTTCCTTTCAGGTTAAAATCAACATTTAGAATTTTCAAAAAGTTCTCATTTGCTTCACTGTTTTGCAATGCGTTTGCGTTTCGTTTGCGTTTAAACGGGAAAGAATAAGGTTTTTCTCCACTGTACTTATATATCTTCTACTTTAAAGCCAGAATGTCACCCAAATTTATGTTTAAATCGCGCAATTTCTTATATAAGAACATTTTCTATGTATTAAAACTAAGCGAAATCCGTTGTCAGGTGCCTGAAGCATGCCCCCCTTTCTTTAAGAACCATACATAAATGTGCCGATTTCTTCTCGAGATGGTTGGAAAAATAAGCTTTTTGTTTATTATTATTATTATTATTATTATACCCGATTTATATAGCGCTCTTTTCACACAGGAGTTGTGCGTTCAAAAGCGCTTCACATGAAATTATATAAATGTACCTACAAAGCGAGAAAGACAAATAACTACATTCACAATAAAAATGATACAATATTGAGATGCATGGAAACATGGAATTTCTTCCAATATTATTACCAAGATTATAAAATTGTTATAGTAAGTTTGTAAGATCATTTTTAAAATGAGTCAAATAATTAAAAGATCAATGGCATGATTAAAAACAGAGCGGTGTCTTGTTTGTTTGTTTGTTTGTTTGTTTGTTTCAGTGTAGAGCCGGAGAGTAGTTCACAAGTCGTAAAACGAATGTTTAAAACAATACTCTCCGTGTTGTTTGGTTGAATTTGTTTGTTTGTTTGTTTGTTTGTTTCAGTGTAGAGCCGGAGAGTAGTTCACAAGTCGTAAAACGAATGTTTAAAACAATACTCTCCATGTTGTTTGGTTGAATTTGTTTGTTTGTTTGTTTGTTTCAGTGTAGAGCCGGAGAGTAGTTCACAAGTCGTAAAACGAATGTTTAAAACAATACTCTCCGTGTTGTTTGGTTGAATTTGTTTGTTTGTTTCAGTGTAGAGCCGGAGAGCAGTTCACAAGTCGTAAAACGAATGTTTAAAACAATACTCTCCGTGTTGTTTGGTTGAATTTGTTTGTTTGTTTCAGTGTAGAGCCGGAGAGCAGTTCACAAGTCGTAAAACGAATGTTTAAAACAATACTCTCCGTGTTGTTTGGTTGAGTATTGTACAATCCATGGCCGTGGTACACCCTTAGTTCATAAACATAAAGCTGTCCAAGAATTACACCATAGACCCCTAGCCAAATGGTTTCAAAGCGATTGGGCAATCCCTACCAGCAAGATCTACCAGACAGGCACAATGTCAATGGTACAACTCCAGAACTGCCATTATACCCACAGCATCCACAGCAAGAACACAGCCCAGAGGTAGCAGTCATTGATTACCTACTTTCTTCTAATAACAGATATTAAAGAAGTGAGTTTTCAAACGTTTTTTGAAGGCTGCAATTGAGCTAGCATCTCTGATGTCTGATGGTAGAGTGTTCCAGAGCTTTGGGGCTGCATGCATGAAACTTCTCTCTCCAAACTTCACCAAACGACTTCTCGGCACAACCAGCGATACTGATTTACTCGCAGACCGCAACTCTCTTCGAGGTCTATACGAGGTCTTATTAGGTCACGTGATATTGTTATGGTTGTGTTTTCTATCGCTCCGAAAAATTTTCTATAATTCTACGTTTTTTACGCGTTTAAAAGAGCAGAGTGATATGGTGTTTGATTATGAGCATTATATATTGGATAAACTATAATGCACAAGTGGAAAGGAAGACGGAAAGGTAACGAAAAGAGAAAGAAAAGCAGTGACAGTAGTGACAATCAGTGTAAAAGTTCCCGCGTAGGAGGTTCTCCAGGGGGCCAGGAAAAGGACACAAATACTAGTGATGTGATCAGACAGACAAACGATGTTCTGTATATGTATGACGAAGTGTACAATAGTTTATCTGATCGGAATATAGATACTCCAGTTGTGGATCCTGATACTTCTGTGTCATCAGTTTTTGGAATACCAGAAATGGCGGGTGAAAACGGAGCAAAGAGTCAATCGGTGGTTACTCAGGATGAAGGGATAAGCCACAGCAATAGTGATATCATGGCATTATTATTATCAATGAACAGTGAATTTAAAACGATGAATTCCAAGATGAAGGACATTGACAAGAAACTTGAAAGATTGGACAGTGTTGAGAAAAAGGTCAGTAAATTTGAAACAGATCTCAATAAACTGTGGAATTTTATGCGTGACAGCCATAAAAAGTTAGAGGAAAGACTGATTAGTGTAGAAGAAAGGCTAGATTCAAGCGATTTTTCGACCGGAATAGTCTCAGATAAGATTTTGGAAATTGAAGATGCAACAGGCAAAGTCAAGGAAGATTTACTATATATCCAGAGCCAGTCAATGAGGAACAATTTGCTATTTTCAAGCATCCCGGAAGAAGAGAGAGAATCAGCAGAAGAGACTGAAGAAAAGCTTCGTTGTTTCATCGTAGAAAAGTTGCAAATCGCTCAGAATGTTGTCGATCAAATGAAGTTTGAACGTGTGCATAGAATAGGTCGTAAAAACAACAACAACAACTCTTGTAGGCAGATCGTAGCCAAATTTTGTTACTTTAAGGAACGTGAGTTAGTGAGAAAAGAAAGGGGAAAGCTCAGAGGGACACACTATTTTGTTTCGGAACAGTTTCCACGAGAAATTGCAGATAAAAGGAAAAGCTTAGTGCCGAAGATGCTGGAGTGGCGGAAACGGGGTAAAACTGCATGGATCTCATACGATACACTTTATGTTGACGGCCGTCCAGTGCAGGGTGACGCTAAATAGGGATGTATTCGAGATGACATAAAAGTGTGTGCTTGGAACTGCAATGGTCTTACACAGCAAAAACTTGACTCAGGTGATTTTGTACATTTAATAGAAAACAACGATATTGTGTTCTTACTTGAATCGTGGACTCATGACACCAGTAATATTGAACTTAAGGGTTACAAATGTTATAACTATTTTAGACGTTTTCAGCACATGAGGGCAAAGCGCCATAGTGGAGGGGTTGTAGTATATGTGAAAGACCATTTATCTAGTGGAGTTTCTGTAATAAGAAACCATTTAAACACTATCATTTGGCTAAAACTTGACAAACAGTTTTTCAATTTTGAAAATGATGTATATGTATGCGGTGTTTATATTTGGGGTGAGGATTCACCAATGTATAATATTGAAAATGTCGATTTATTTAGTTTACTTGAAGATGATATATTTTACTTTGACAGCTTAGGATCCACATATGTTATTGGAGATTTTAATGGAAGGGTTGGAAAAAGAAACGATTTTATAGTATGTGATACAGTTTTAGAACAAACTGACCCTGACGAGTACGTTCCCGATCAGTACCTCGGGAGGGCCTCTCAGGACTCAGTTTGTAATACACATGGATTGAAAATACTTGATCTTTGTAAATCTAGTTCTTTACGCATAGCTAACGGTAGGCTTGGCGAGGATAATGAAATAGGTAATTACACCTATGTTTGCACGAGAAGCTCTTCAATTATTGATTATTTATTACTGCATGAATCTCAATTTGAAAATGTTAGCATGTTTAAGGTTGGTAGTTTTAATCAGTGGTCTGATCACGCACCTTTATACTTTTCTTTATTGTGTTCAAAACCCCCAGATATGCGTGAAACACGAGAATTTACTACCTACAAATGGGATAGTTTGCAGTGTAATAGTTTTCGTAGTGGTTTAATTGCGAAACTACCAGACTTAAATCGAGCTGTTTTCAACATTGACTGTTCAAATCGTTCATCTGTGAATAAATGTTTAGATGATATAGTTACAACAATAAGTTCTGTTGCAAATCCTCTCTTTTCGAAGCACGTGCGTATTGTCGAAAATGGCTGTAAGAGAAATTGTGAATGGTTTGATGTGGAATGTCAGCAGGCAAAACACGAGTATCTCGATGCATTGAACAATTATAACAGTAATAAGTCGGCTGAATGCCGAGTTACATTTTGCGAGAAAAAGAGAGCTTACAAAGATTTAATTTCTCGAAAACGTAACAGCTTTAGAAATATGAAAATTAAAAGAATTGAAAGCATGCGACATTCCAAACCTAAAGAATTTTGGTCACTATTTCGAAAAAAGAGGAATGTTAACAATGAAATAAGTGTTGACGACTTTTATAACTATTTTAAAAACATGATGGGTTGTAATATTACAGATGTAAACGATGAGGCGGAAAACTTTTGCTCGAACCATAACTTTGATGGCTCTGATTGTAATTTTGAGGAACTGAATTATGAGATTACTTTAGATGAAATTTCGCAGGTTGTAAAAAAACTGAAGCAAGATAAAGCAGCCGGTGGGGATATGTTATTAAATTCATACTTTATAGAAGCAATCGACATCCTTGGGCCGTATATATGTGATTTGCTTAATGCTATTTTTAGCTCTGGGTTTTACCCAGATTCCTGGTCCCAGGGTATACTCGTTCCTTTGTATAAAAGGGAGATAAAGAAAACCCTTCAAATTATAGAGGGATTACATTGATAAGTTGTTTTGCAAAAATTTTCACTGGGGTATTAAACAACAGAGTTTCTAAATGGTGTGAAGAAAACAATATAGTATCAGATGCACAGTTTGGATTTAGATCAGGCCGGTCTACGGTAGATGCAGCTTTCATTCTTCACTCTATTGTACAAAAATCGATAAAGGCAAATAAAAGATTGTATTGTGCATTCATTGATCTAAAGCGGGCGTTCGATAGTATAAATAGGAATTCTCTGTGGTACAAATTATTTAAACTTGGACTTAACGGTAAAATATTACGGGTTTTAAAAGATATGTACGAGAAAGTTAAAACATGTGTAAGAAAGGGTAACAATTACTCCGAGATCTATGATAATTATATTGGCCTGATGCAAGGGGAGATAATTTCGCCGATAATGTTTGCTCTTTTTCTTGAAGACCTAGAGTTATCTCTTCAAGATCCAAATGATGTTGGGATACAGATTGACGACATTATGTTGGTGATGCTGTTTTTTGCAGACGACATGGCCGTCTTTGGGAGCTCTCCGGACGACTTGCAACAGAAATTAGATAGGTTAAAGGGGTATTGTGATGAATGGGGGTTAGAGGTTAATTGCTCCAAAACGAAGATAGTTGTTTTTAGGAAAAGGGGTGGTTTAAGGGAGGGTGAAAGATGGAATTATGGGGAACATGTTTTAGAAGTAGTTAATGATTTTAATTATCTGGGCACAGTGTTTAATTACACCGGGAATTTTGCCTTAAATCAGGAATTTATCACAGGGAAAGGATTACGGGCATTAAATGCGCTAATGGCTAATATAAAAGGATTAAATCTTAAGTGCAGTGTTGTGTGTCAGCTATTTGATTCCTTTGTAAGTTCTATTCTGAACTATAGTTGTGAGATATGGGGCTACACTAAGTCCAAACAAATAGAAAGAATTCATCTGAAATTTTGTAAAAATGTTTTACACCTAAAGAAGAGTACTTCTACGTATAGTATATACGGTGAAATGGGACGATATCCGTTGTATATCACTCGATATTCTAGAATTATTAAATATTGGCTGAAACTTATTTCTACTGAAAATGTAATTCTTTCTACTGTATATAATTCTTTATTAGATGATTGCAGAAATGGTTGTACTAACTGGGTGACTAATGTTAAGTCTTTACTAGAAACTAATGGATTTTACGATATTTGGTTGTACCCAATGAGTGTTAATACAAAAGTGTTCCCAAAAGTATTTAAGCAAAGGTTATTGGACGGTTTTATACAAGGTTGGGATGAAAACTCAAGTAATAGCAGTTTATTAACAACATATAGAAATTTTAAGATTAATTTTGGATTCGAACCTTATCTGGATATTCTGTCCAATAATCTTCGTTTTTATGTAGCTAAGTTAAGATTATCTTCTCATTCCTTAAGGATTGAAACTGGCAGGTATGGTAGAAACAGAATTGCAAGAAATGAAAGATATTGTAACTTTTGTGAGTGTCGTGATATTGAAGACGAATATCACTTTATTTTTATCTGTAAAACTTTCGAAGACATCCGTAAGAAATATATTAAAACATATTTTTATGCAAGACCAAGCTTTGTAAAATTTTGCCAATTACTTCAAAGCCAAAATAATCAGGAACTGATCAACCTTGCTCTTTACATTAAATATGCTTTTAACAGGAGAAATAGTTTAGTTAACTCTACTACGTGAGTCATCTCAAACTACGCATCTTGAACAGTGTATTTAAATTAGTAAATTGTCTATACAAGTGTAGTGAAATATTTGTATGAATTATTTTGTGATTGTGTATGCATATGAAATGATAGAAACGTGACCTATATGTAGTATAGTTGTTGTATGATATTGATAACGATGTACTATGTACAAGTTGAAATAAAATATCTATCTATCTATCTATCTATCTATACACGTCCAGCATACTAACAATGTACCTTGGAAAATCATTGCACATGGCTTTGTATGTGAGTGTCAGAATTTTGAATTCAACTCTGTGTTGAACTGGAAGCCAGTGAAGCTCCTTCAAGCTTGGAGTGATGTGATTGTACCGAGGAGTCCTGGTAATGATGCGGGCTGCTGTATTTTGCACACGCTGTAGTTTTCGTAGTGAGTTTTGGGGAATCCCATATAGCAGTGAGTTGCAGTAGTCAATTTTTGATGTGACCAGAGAATTGACCAAAGTCTTTGTTGCTTCTGGAGAAAGGTACTGTCTAATATGACCTATTTGCCGCAGCTGTGCGTAGCTAGACCTGCACACAGCGTTGATGTGCTGTGTCATATCCATTTGGGAATCAATCTAGCACCAAGGTTGTTCACCCATAATGACGGTTTGATTTTAGAGTTTCCCACTTGAACATGAAAATCTCCGGGAACGTTAACCTTTTTTGAGTGAAACAGTATGACCTCAGTTTTGTCAGTGTTCAGCTTCAACATATTCTGGTGCATCCATGAGACTATGTCTTTTAGACATCCTTCGACTTTTGAAAGGGCTTCTTGGTGACTAGATGTGTCTTTAGGCTTAAATGACAAGTATAACTGTGAATCATCTGCATAGAAATGATGATCCAGATCATGATTTCTGCAAATTGAGCCGACAGGTTTTGTGTACAAGATGTAGTTTTTGGGTCCCAAGACTGAACCCTGTGGCACACTATATTTCATTTGAACTGGGGCAGATAATTCTCCATCTACTGCGACTGTTTGGTAACGGTCATTCAGGTATGAGGTCATCCACTTTAGTGGGTTTCCAATGATTTTGAAGTCTTTTTCAAGGCGATTGAGTAATGTTTCATGATCAATTGTGTTGAATGCAGCTGATAGGTCAAGCATCACCAGAATTGTGATTTCATTCTTATCAAGATATTGCAAGATGTCATTTTGAACTTTAACAAGAGCAGTTTCTGTAGAGTGATGCTTACGATATGCTGACTGATGCTGTTCATGCAGATTGTTTGTGGCCAAATGGGACTCAATGCGTCTGTCTACAATTTTTTCTAATACTTTGGAGAGAAATGGCAAATTTGATACAGGCCTGTAGTTCTTAAGATCATTTGTATCGAGATCAGGCTTCTTCAAAAGAGGTCTTACATGCGACTTTTTGAATTCTTTTGGAACATACGCAGATTCCAGCGAAGAGGTTACAATTTTTGTTACTGACGGTAGGAGCTCGCTAAGGCATAACTTTAAGAGCCATGTAGGTATTGGGTCGAGTTCACATGACTTACATGGGGATGCCTTGACAATCTCCCCGATTTCTGCTGCTGTAGCAGTGTTAAAACTTTCTAAAGAGCTCATTGAATGCAACGTTTCTGTGATGACTGGGGTGCATGCCGTTGATTCAGAGGCAATGCCTGTTCGTATTTTGTCCACTTTTTCAATGAAAAAGTCGCTGAAATCATGCGCAAGTTGTTTTGAGGGCACATTTTTCGGCAGTGCAATTTCACTGTTTGCACCTAGGAGATGCTTAGTGACTTTAAAAAGACTCTTCGAGTCCCGTTGACAGGATTCTACTTTTTCTGTGTAAAAATTAACCTTTGACTTTGCTAACAATTTGTTTACTTTAGCACACTGGTCTCGATACAGTTGATGATCAATTGCGAGTTTGGATAATTTCCACTTTCGTTCCAGCTTACGCTTTAAGTGTTTAGCATCGTGAAGTTCCTGGGTGTACCATGGACATGATGGCCTGAGAGTTATGGTCTTAGTACACAATGGTGCATGCTTATTGGTCAGAGCTTTAAGTTCATGTGTATATACACTGACAATTTCGTCAATATCTGTCATTTTCAGAATTTCTTTCATTGAATATGAGTTAAGGATATCTGTTTTAAATAAATCGACATTAATGTCCCTTAGCCTTCGAAATGAAACAGTTTTTCTGATGGGCGGAGGCTTTTCTGCCTTTGCTCTGAAAGACACAGAGAAATGGTCTCTTGAGATTTTGCCACTACTGTCAGATAGTCCAGGGTCTGTGACTTCGATATTTGACACACAGTCTTCGTTATCTCTTGTGATAACAACGTCAAGAGTGTGTCCCCCTACATGAGTGGCTTCTTTGACATGCTGTTGAAAACCAAATGAATCCATTGTACTGACGAAATTGACAGTGTTCCTATCGTTTGAGATATCAAGATGAAGGTTTAAATCCCCTACAATGATGATTTGTTTATCAATGGTTGAAAATTTTGTTAAGAAAAGTGGCCATTCCTTGTCAAGAAAGTCTGAGATTTTTAGACCGTTTGCAGTGGATGGAGGGGGTCTGTAGATGACTGCTAGACGCACTGTGAAATCTTTGATGCTTAAAGTACAGTCAATGTGCTCAAAAGTTGAAAAATCATTATCTTTGGTAGAGGAAAGGATTTTGATATCAATTGATGCCTTATATATGAGCCCCACCCCACCACCACGGCCTCCACTACAGCGAGGGACATGTTTGATCTTATAGCTGTCAGGAACCAGTTCACCTAAGCACGGTTTATCTGCAGCACTACCAAGCCAAGTTTCAGTGACGGCCATTACATCAATATCATTTGAGATTATATAGTCATGTATAGCCAAAGCTTTATTTTTTACTGATCTTGGGTTTAAACTGCAGACGTTAATTTGCTTTTGAGGTTTGGTGGACATGGGCTGTTCATACTTTACACGAATGAGATTTTGTGTTTTGGATTTAGGAGGTTCAACCAAGATTTCAAGTTTGCTATTTGTTTGAAAAATACTGGAAACAACTTCTATTGACTGTTGTAATTCTCTTACAATTTCATGATGAATGCCATCATTTGTATCCCAAATGCGTTTCAGTTTGGGTTTACCCCCTTTTGTACCCCTATACTTTGCTAAACCAAACTGCCCGAAGTCACAAAGACCTAACTCTCTCAATCTAGATAATAAAAGGGGATCTGGTTTACAATCAGGTGATAATTGCCTGAGCTCAGAAAGATACAACCTGCTGTATGTGATAATCCCTTTTGGTAACACTTGTTCACAGTCAGGTCTGCCTTGGGCCAAACACATGTTGAATTAAATATCCAATAAGTCCAGTAGTACTAGATATTCCACAAATATGATTTATTAAATCCACAATATCTTTTTACTCTCACTATAAAAACACTTTTTAATCACACCATTCTTTTAAAAATATATTAATTTACAACACTGTAAAGTTTCAGAAGTATCTACAAAGTCAGAGCTAAGAAAATGCAGCCAGTCACGCCCGGCGCATAAAGATTGCTACATAACAAATCTTCGTGTCGGCTTCCGAGAGTTTCCGCAAGGTCGAATAAGAGTCACGAGCAGAATAGTTCATAACCATTAAGGTAACGGTGGAGAAAACGTTATTCTTTCCCGTTTAAACGCAAACGAAACGCAAACGCATCGCAATAATACGCATAAATGGACAACCTTTAGACAATTCTGACCATTCATGTTAGTCTGAGTGGCAAACAGTTTGGTGCGTGATCAGACGCCGGGTTACCCGGCGTCTGATCTGCTCCAAACTGTTTGCAATTGAAATCATGGTTTTAGCGTTAACGCGTTTATTGGGAAAGAATAAAATTGTCTCCACTGTAAGCAAGGTAACATCGACTACATCGTCGTACACTTTCCTACTTGAGATAAGTATGGTTCCCGTGCAGCACGAGACTGCTGCGCTAACTTTACTGATATTTTATTCTCTCCCAATAAACGCATTTGTATACAAAACTATTATTTCCATTGCAAACAGGTTGGAGCCAGGTCAGACGCCGGGTAACCCGGCGTTTGATCAGGCTCCAACCTATTTGCTACTCATATTAAAGAATAATAGTTAAAACTTCTAAAAGTAAATTTCCACAGTTACGTGCATTGCGTTTGCGTTTAAACGGGAAAGAAAATGTATTCTCTACTGTATACTGCGCACAATAAACACAGCTATCAATGTTTCTTGCTGGATGTAGGGAATACGCATCCCTTTTAAAGTTTTAGAATGTTCCAATCTAGCAATAACTCCGACAGGTCATAAGAAAACATCTTTACCGGGCGCAAGCCGAACGAACTCGGAAAATCTCCGTCGTTGATCGGATGTCAACAAACCAATTTAAAAGTCGACCTTTTTCCATCAAATTCATGTGTTTGTCAGATTTATTGCCTCCATAATCATCGCGGATTACTTCTTTTTATATGTTTAGATTACGTATCTGCCTGAATATTCAGGTTTAAAAAATGCGCGAGTCTGGCTTACATACTGCCTTTAACAATAATGTTCTATAATAGTTTTCGAATTTTAGATTTGTCTTTTTTTTCTGATACTTTAAAAGCACTTAATATGAACGCCAGACACTTCGGAGTCTATTGAATCTCTAAAGTCGAATTCCTTAATCTAAGTTTGAGAAACAGACATAAGCAGACGATTGCGTCCTAGTAAAGGGGATTACTCCGATGAAATTATGGGTTGTTAAACTTTAAAAGTTTAACATCCTATCGGAAAATGTTCCAAATACTTGGAATGTACAGAATGTACAGTTGCATTGCTTTTGGGAAGCTGATTCATTTACATGTATTTGATGTTTATGTCTTATTTTATAGGACACACCAACGTTTCATTGATGTTCATATATTTGTACTAGGTTTTAATAGGGAAATGATGTTAGTCATCGATTTTGATGCGATTTGGAGCGATCTTTTAACGATTGTTTGATTCCGCGGAAACCCATGACTTTTCATACTTTGCTCATTTCTAACAGTTATTGTAGAAAGTATGCATGTTAATAACATTGTTTACTTACAGTCTGCATGTCTTCATAGGTCATTTGTTCAAGTTATATCCATGATTTAAGCTGACATAGTGTGGTTACTCTGTAAATTCAGTCTGTTCTCGTATGTTTATCTGTAAACACTTCTCCATCCTTATGTCAATGGAGATATTCTAAATCCGAGCAGAATTGCAGCTTACACAGTAATCACTGTCAGCAATGGTTATATTTAGTGTGTGTGTGATAATTCATATCAAGATGTATAAGATACATCCTTTAATATTGAAGTTAATTCGCATTTTATAATTGTTGTTACGTTTTAACGGCGATAGCTTATTGATTTGCAACAGTGATGCGGTTAACGGATTTTTCCGTTCCTGATATTGATTGATCAATATTGTCACGTGACGGCATCCTTGTATTTCTAGTGGGTAAAAGGAGCCGCTTTACGTACAAAGTATTCTGGCGCTAAAGTTTATAAATATGAGTGAAGCTTAGCGTTCTGGACTTCCACTTTCGGCACGTCTGAGACCTGTCAAACTCAGACTTTTGGCTCTAACTTCCAACTCTCTAAACTTGCATTTTAAGACGGTGTTTACATTTAGAACAGGAAGTCCCGTCACATGAACAAACGCATTTTCTTATTTCTGTAGTTTTAAGGCATTCAGGATTAGAGTTAGAGGATTTGGATCTAGATCTACGTCACTGCTGTAGAACCTGTTAATTAGAACTAGAGCTATTTTAAGCATTTGCCTGTTAGTCTTTAAGTCTGCTGTGTCCAGTCTGATATAGAAGATTGATTGATACGTTACTATTATTAAACATTCATTAACTTTACTTTGCATTGTGTCGTGTTTTCTCAATTCCGGTATTTGTAAATAACCCCCAGAGTGAGTGTGGATCCGACTGAGTGATCTGGAGACCCATAGGAGTAAAATCTGGCCGTCCGGTTACAATATAAAAAAGTACAAGACTTCTTACATTGAGGAACGTTTGATACCATCCCTCATTACCACTGTTTCATAACTGAATATATCCAAGCATCTTAAATGGATTTGCAGACCTCTATTTTTTTCACACGTAAATACCAACATATTTGTAAACGGTTAGAAAATAAATATTGTTCTGTTCTGTAACAATATTGTGAATGAAATCGTCTGTTTTAAAACTTATTTACATATTGTATTTGCTGATAAGAAATTAACAGTTATTTAGATTTAATGTTTACTGTCAAAATTGTATTAGACAACAACACAGAATGATACTCTTAAATTAATTGTTTAACAAGTACAGTGGAGAATCTGTTATTCTTTCCCGATAAACGCGCTTACGCGAAAACTATTTTTTCTTTTACAAACAGTTTGGAGCCAGATCGGACGCCGGGTAACCCGGCGTCTGATCAGGCTCCAAACTGTTTGCCACCAAGATAAACATGAAATATCAGAATTGTCCAAAAGTTGTACTTTTCTACGTTTTAGTGCTTTGCGTTTGCGTACGTTTGCGTGTAAACGGGAAAGAATAACAGATTCTCCACTGTAGTTGTTTATTGCATTGTAACACTACATGCTATAATACAGAAAGCTCATATATGAACTACATTGTATCTAAATTAGATCATTCCTTCTTATTTCATTAATCAATCACTTGACTTTAGAGCTACCCATGCTACTTCAATTCAGGGTCTGCACTGTTTGTTTTATCATATGAACTATTCTGCTGTATGGAAAAATATTGCAGTGACTCTAGATCACAATTGTTTATATATAATGAAATATTACAGTAAGAGTCGATTGCAATATCCTGACATATCTGGGTTAATGTAAGTTTGGCGGTGTGTTTAAAGGGGGGATAAACTGTATGGGTCAAACAGTTGAGACATAATATTAAGACGATCATTAGGGGCCTCCGTGGCCTAGTTGTATACTGTGTCACTTTGACTTTTACATCACCAAGCTTCTCACCGATGTGAGTTAGCAAACCTGGTCTGGGCACTTGCCCTGCGGAAGGTCAGTTGTCGATGTGTGCCTTAAACAGCAGGGTTTCTTGGATTTTTCTCCACCTATTATTAGCTGGACATCGCGATATGGCTGAACATAACAAATTCAAATCCGAATCAGACGATCATTTGCCCGGCTTTTACTTGTTCCTGCTATTTGATATTGTGTGCTAATTCGCCATCAACACATTTAAGTTTACAGTTGATTTATGTTGCTCTCCTAAGTAGTGTTGGTAAGCATAAGCCGAACCTTTGAGACCGTTTTAACCTACATCGATATTTTATAGCCTTTATGCGTTTCAACTTATCCATGCCTGGATATTGCTTTGAAATCAAAGATTTCCCTTGAACTGTCATCAATATTTTCATATTACTCCTTCTTAATGGCTATTAACACTTTCACTCTCAATGCCGCCATAAAGCGCGTTTGCAAACATTTTGGTTCCTGATCAGACGCCGCGTCACGCGGCGTCTGCTCAAGATCCAAACTGTTTGACACTGGTTTCGAAATTTCTTCATTCATATTGACTTGAATCTAACTTTACAGTGATATTGAAGACAACAATATTGAAGCAGGCGACACTATGGCGATGAACGATTAAACAACTCTCCACAAATTTGATCATGGACGGGTTAAACCATTCTAATCCAGACATCTCTCCCAACAAATCTGTAATCCATAGTCTCGAACGATTTGGTTTAAAGAGATTTTCTGTATATGTTTTACATGTAACTCATTTAACCCTGAAACTTTTAGGACAATTCCAATTTCAAAACAAGTCAAGTCCATTTTGACTATTTATGGTTGATTTTAACAATATATTTAAAAATTACATACAGTATTGACCCTGATCAGAGCGCCCTTTAATGAACCCTCTGATCAGGGTCAACACTGTTGGCATGGGACAAGTTTAATCCTCTCAAGTACACGGTTTGTAAATGACCAGTATACTCGTCGCAAGGGTTGACTGTGTTAAAGGGAAATTAAGTTCAATTAGTTGTACCATCTATAATACCGTCTATTTCACAATTGTCGTATGTATATTTTTAAGCCCACACATTAAGACAGTTTATCTTTACCCTTTCATGATCAAATTTATCATGAGGTTTTTACCCCTTCTCTGCCATATTGTCTTCTGCTTCAATATTGCTGTTGCGATATCGTTTCAAGTTAGATTTTAAAACAAGTAGCAAATAGTTCTGATCCTGATTAGACGCCGCGTAACGCGGCGTCTGATCAGGATCAGAACTGTTTGCAAATGCGCTTTATGACGTCATTGAGAGTGTAAAGGTTAACAAACCTAAAATTAGATTCAAACTTGTTTATCCCATCAGGTGCCACATTTCGCTGTGTCATATCTGGATTCAAACTGTTTGCAAATTCTAACAAAGTCACGAATAGCAGGCGAAGAATTGTAAGACGGGACCTACTTCATTGGCCCACATTTCTAAGAGAAAATGAAGATACTATAAAAAAAACTGTCTGATGTTATAATGCTCATCTAATACGTCTGACGGAATCAAAGACTGTTGGGAATTGTTCACTACCTTGACACCATCAACCTTAACCCTTTCACTGACACATTTTTCGTGCGATTTTTACCCCTTCACCGTTTCATTGCCGTCTGCTTCAATTCTGTTGTCTGCAATGTCGTTTCAAAGATAACAAATTTATAAGGCAGTACATGTATGACCGAACAAATTTCAAAACGAGTGTCAAACAGTTTTGAAACTGATCAGATGCCGCGCTACACTGCGTCTGATTAGGATCCAAACTGTTTGCAAACGCACGTTTAAGTGTCATCGAGAGTGAAAGGGTTAATCAATTGAAATCTTTTTTTGATTTCTCAATTTTAAACTTAAGTTTGGATCTGATCAGGATCCAAGCTGTTTGCAAATAACCATTGTGCATGTTCTCGGGGTAAGGCAGTAAAGGGGTTAAATCTTATGTCCAAATAAATAACACGAATGACAATGCCAATACATAAATAGTGACACATGACAAAGACTGAAAATTGATGTCATTAACCAAGTAATGTCTAGAGTTCCCGAAATATTACATACAAGCAGTGTAGACCCGGGTAAGAGTTTCTCACACGGGTCGTCACTGGGTTAATAAAATGTGGATACAGTAATGAAAAGGTTATTATTTCCCGTTTAAACGCAAACATACGCAAACGCAAAACACTAAAACGTAGAAAAGTACAACTTTTGAACAATTCTGATAATTCATGTTTATCTTGGTGGCAAACAGTTTGGAGCCTGATCAGACGCCGGGTTACCCGGCGTCTGAACTGGCTCCAATTTGTTTGTACTGCAAATAATAGTTTTAGCGTAAACGCGTTTATTGGGAATGAATAACGTATTCTCCACTGTACGTGTCACACATACATGTTTTCCAGAGCTCCAGATAAGGTGAATATTTCATAAACTAGAAAAACTATGCCTCCACCAAACCGTATGATGTGACTACTCATTACACTCATCGTTTTGCGAAGCATACAAAATTGGAACACACTCTTACAGTGGAGAATCTGTTATTCTTTCCCGTTTAAACGCAAACGTACGCAAACGCAAAGCACTAAAACGTAGAAAAAAACAACTTTTGAACAATTCTGATAATTCTTGTTTATCTTGGTGGCAAACAGTTTGGAGCCTGATCAGACGCCGGGTTACCCGGCGTCTGATCTGACTCCAAACGGTTTGCACTGCAAATAATAGTTTTAGCGTAAACGCGTTTATTGGGAAAGAATAACAGATTCTCCACTGTATCTGGTGCCCTGTTTTAAACGTTATGTTGTAATATTTGTTTATTATATAAATACAAAAAAGTAATATACCAAGTTATAGTCTTCTTTCAGTCCGAACGACCGCTCAGCCGACTGAATATTTACCCCCCTGATCATATACAGTTTATACAGTTTATTTTTCATAAATCCAGTGGGCTTGAATGCCCATGAGGACAACATTAAGCGTTACATAGTTATGTTATAAACATACATGTACATACAAAATGTATTATAAACAAACAAATATAATAATATGGCGGCTATATAAAGGTGTGTCAAGTAATTACTTGAAGCTTACATAAACCACACTGATATCACTACAAGTAACGGTAACTTCAAACAGTGCAGCCCAAGATAAGACGTCTCTTATGCCCCTATTCCACACCGACTACGAATCCCACGAATCGCTACGAATTGGAAAATGTTAGGATTCGTAGATGATTCGTGGAGTTCTTACCTGATTCGTAGTCGATTCTTGCAGTTCGTGAGCGGTCGGGGATTCGTGGCAAAAGTTTTGGGCTGTTCAAAGTTTATGCCAAGACCTCCACGAATGGAACAATGGGTAGTTAATTCGTAACAGATTCGTAGTGCATTCGTAGGATTCGTAGCTGATTCGTAGGATTCGTAAACGGCTTTTTTGACGTTCGTGGTATTCTTAACTCATTCGTGGGATTCGTGAGTACTAGTTTGATACCTTTCTCCTGTAGTCAGGAGTCTGAGAGTCAATGCCAGCTTCACTCCCGTATATATATTTGGTCTCACGTGAGTGTCCCTCCTCTGCATGGATGACTGACCTATAATCCTGGCATTCTTACATACAGCGCTCCCTCTCTATACAACGACACTCAATGGGACACACACAATATGTTCGGAGGGAGTCGTTATAGGGAGGGAAACTTAAGACTTGATTTACATTTGCAAACAGCTTGAATTAAGATCAGACGCCGAGTAACACGGCGTCTGGTCTGGATTCAAGCTGTTTGTCACTCGTCATCAAAATGTCCAATATGTAAAATTGAGAAAACCAACAGACGATAATTTTAAGCAGTCAATATTTCAGCAGCAACAATGTTAAACGTAATTGTCATGTTTGGGGAACTGCCGTAAGGGTCGTTGTACGGAGGGGTCGTTGTTTGGAGGGCCGTTGTAGAGTGTGCACACTGAAGATGGTAAAGGTATTCTCATTTTCCACACTAAGCTAATGTTCTAGCGTTCTAGATGGAGTCAGCCACTGTCTAACCTAGCACTTTGTGGATCTCTCCCTTCTTCTGCGGGATATCTTCTTGCTACATGTATTACCATGCAGCTAGCGTTGATACGCCAGTTCCAAATCCAGTGCCACTGCTGCTCTATCTTAAAAGTCCATTTTTGGACTGATGCCCGAGTTGAAACGGGAACTACAGTGCTCCCTCTCACAATGGGGGACAAAATATGTGCGTTGTTGGAAGGAGTAGTTATAGGGAGGGAAATTGGCTTACATTTGCAAACAATTTGAATCCAGATCCGATGCCGAATTACGCTGCGTCTGATCTGGATATAAGCTGTTTGTCACACGCCAAATGTCTATTATGTAACTTTGAGAAAAACAGCAGCCAACAATTTTAAACAAACAATATAGCATGCAGGCGTGAAAGCTTGGACATATTTGTTTTTGGTTGGAAAACAACGACAAGTGTTGTTGTAAGGAGGGAGCCGTGGTTAGGACGGCCGTTGCAGGGAGGGAACACTACATACCTTCAAGAATCCCACGAACCGTCAAGAATCAAATTTCATTCGTAGCTGATTCGTAGATGCATTCGGCAAATTCGTAACTGATTCTTAGCGTTCGTGCAGTAGTCGTAGTGGATTCTTGCATTTCGTACTGAATTCTTGACAGTATTCGTAAGATTCGAGCCGAATCCCACGAATAGTCTTAACTCGTTCGTAGCCGATTCGTAGCCGATTCGTAGAGGGCCACGAATTGGATAGAAAGAAATGCCGAACTCCACGAATCCCCACGAATCACAGCATTTATCAATTCGTGGGATTCGTGGGATTCGTAGTCGGTGTGGAATAGTGGCATTAACAGAGAAGTCCGATCGTGGACCGCCCTGTTTGCTATGTGATGTTTTATTTCACCTTATTACTCCACCTTTTTCCTGAATAATTATGCTTTGATCGTAACAGGGGACACCCCTAGAAAACTAAATCACTAACCGTTTGTTTGTGTTGGAGAAGGCATTTAAACCGTTTCTTCTAGTTAATAAACAAAATTAAACAATTCTATACAATTAATTCTCTATTGCCACGCCCCTCATTCCAAACTTGGGATATACCCTAATTTCTGAAACAAATCAAGATCATCATATTTTGCAAATAAAAGGCTTTCTTTAGTAAATTTATATATACAAGAAATGTCAAGATAAATTTAGGGTTCGTGGCAATAGTATGAAAACTACTAGTTACTACAACCAACAAGAAACAACTACTTACAGACCGACTGACAACGTGACAACGTAAGTGACTGAAAACACGACAGTCTAAAGCAACTACAGATTTTCTGACTCTAAAAAGCATTGACAAAATTATAAGACGTTAATATGTTTCTTACTAATTATTGAAAGCAGAGGACTGTATGATTGGGTTAATTTAGATGAAGAACAATACAAAATTGTAATGCAATTAATTCAAATCGCCCAATCATAAGATTCAAGATTTTCATGCTCGTGTATAATCTCTTATAGCTAGTTACCCTTAGCTTGCTGATCACGCCTTTACTGTTTATACAACTCTTTAGATCCAGACAAGACGCCGCGTTACGCGGTTTCTGGTCTACATCAAACTGTTTGACTAACTATTTAAAGCAAGTAACTGTATGTTTGGGCCAATTTAGATGAATAACAAACCAATTCGCCAGTCATAAGATTCAAGATTGTTCATGCTTGTGTATAATCTTTTACAGCTAGTTACCCTTAGCCTGCTGATCACGCCTTTACTGTTTATACAACTCTTTAGATCCAGACAAGACGCCGCGTTCGCGGTTTCTGGTCTACATCAAAACTGTTTGACTAATTATTTAAACAGGTAACTGTATGTCTGTGCCAATTGAGATGAAGAACAATACAAAATTGTATTGCTATTAATCTAATTTGCCCAGATATAAGATTCAGGATATTGTTCATGCTCATGTAGTTAACATTTGCCTGCTGGTCGTTCCTAAACTGTTTATTCAAACTGTTTAGATCCAGACAAGACGCCGCGTTACGCGGTTTCTGGTCTGCATAAAAACTGTTTGATACCCATCTTTCTGTACCATTATTTTTAAAGTTAATAAAATTCTTAATTGACAAACTTTGCTGACGACAGTTTCGAAGCTAACTACATTACGGCGAAATAAGTGTCAAAATAGTGTCGAAATTATAATGATAATAGTACACAGGCTGTGTCGACAATATGATGCCCACATGGGGGGAAATAATTATAGCACCATGCTGTGTATAAAAGAAACATATTGGCATGAGTATTTCACTTTTATCAGTCTTGTTCGAAAAGAAACAACAAGAAAGAACAGTGGATCCAATCAAATATGTAGTGTACTAAACCGACACTTTACCATATCAAAAACATACTGTCAAAAGTTGTCCACTACTATCAGTCTTGTTCGAAACGAAACAACAAGAAAGAACAGTGGATCGTGACACTTATTATCTTTGTGATAATATAAACACAATTATTAAGCATGACACTATTCAATGACTGATCTGTATAGCTAATATAATTAGCTCAGACAGGTATGCATAGATATGCATTTGAGTAGTTTGTATGAAAAACAATACACTATCATATTGCCGTTCATCCAAACTACACAAATACTATTCTATCTTTCTATTATTCAAAATAATAATATCAATACAAGAGTGCGACGCTATTCAACGACTGACATGTCTGATTCCACAATAAAAATATACAAGTACTATGAAATGGTATAAGCACAGGCCGTTATAACATTCCAGTAATTTATCTATTAAACAGTGTATCATTTCGTTTTAAAAAGGCCTTTTGAAGGAAATAGCCAAGTTTCTTTATAATAATTTCACTTTCAGAATTGACCAATTCACTAAATTTAAACATATTTGGTCTGCGCCAGTAATATTGATCGATATACCTACTTCTAAGATCTTTGTATAGCGTACATTCTATAACAAAATGATACTCATCTTCAAGTACATTACAAAGTTGACATTTTCTTTCATTTATAGGTAATGCATTGGGCGTATTCCAACGGCCAGCTTCTATCATTAGCCGATGTGATGAAACTCTAAATCTTGTTATCGAACAAGGATATTTTGAGGAACTAAAATACTGTAAATAGGGTTGATATCTAAATTTCGATATATTCTTATAAAACAATGCCCGAGATGAGTTTTCTAATCGACTATTCCAATTTTGTATGAACTGATCGTTAAGCCTCTGTTTCACTATGCATAAACATAATTTTGCGTTTCCCACACCCTGTGCCAACCATGGGTCATAAAAACCTAGAGAACATAATAAAGATTTTAGAAGTGAGACCCAATTGACTCTATTCAAATAAGTTTCGATGTCCCTGAGCAACATATCGTAGGTAATTCTTACATATTTTACATTGTTTAAACTCAAAACTTTTAGCCAATATTTTATGATATTATAATATCTTTTAGTAAGACATGAGCAACGACCAAGCTCTCCATAAATAAAAGCATTTTGTGTACTTCTTTTTACATTTAGTATTTTCTTACAATACTGCATATGTACTGTTTCTATATTATTTGCTTTAGCAAATCCCCACACCTGACTACTAAATTCTAGGACGGGTTGAACCAGTTTATCGAATAATTCTAGCCTGTGTTTAACAGACACAAATGTAAATTTATATAAATATTTGTTTAATTTAAATATAGATTTTAACGCTTGACCTGCGAGAGTCCCATGTGCTTCTGCAAATGAACCCCCACTAGTAAAAACAATTCCAAGATAAGTAAATTTACTTACAATTTCTATATGCTCACCATTATAATTGAAAACTAAATTTCTAGGCAATGAACCACCTTTTCTGAAAATCATAATTTTTGATTTATTAACATTTACCTTTAACTTCCATCGATTACAATAATCTATTAAGATATCTAAAGACTTTTGTAATTCTTCTGCAGTATTTGCAAACAAAACAATATCATCGGAGTATAAAAGCATCAATATCTTAACAAATCCTGTATCAATACCTTCAAATAAATACGAAAGACTCAAGCAGGAAACGTAACACAAACAATACACCCACCTCTCAAGCAGAACACACACACACAGTCATACCACAACAAACACACACATTCACACACACGCAATACAATTCCTACATCTACACACTAAATAGAAAACAACACGCAAGACAAACATAAAGCAAAGTGAATATAGGAGCCCGCCTTGGTACGGTCAGTAGCAATCAATAATTAACTATAAATTAATTAATTATTAACAACCACTGGGGGGTTAAACCTGAGTTTAGGGGCGCCCAACCTCACACTTATCTCCTATATGCACCTATAAAGACGAACAGTGTACATAAAATATAAACCCTGTTCCACAACCTCACAATCAAAAAGACCGCCAGCACAGTAAGTAAATACATGTAAAACATTTAACAAAAAATCTATGACAAGATCATTAGTAACATGGGAAATAATTAAACATTCAAGCCCGTGTTAAAAATTACCCACTATGGCAACGGTCAAATTGTACTCAAGCGACTAGTCTGTAGTTACGAGCAACTGTAAGACATGGAAGGGTCCAGGGTACGACAGAGAGGGAGTGAAAAAACAAAGCACGAAAATCCGACATAACTCTCCCGGTTAAGGACGGCTTTAGAGATACATCATCATGTAGTGCTAAGCCCTGTCTGTCGTCGCACAACCAAAGAGGAAAGCATAGTTATCAATTGTAGACTGATCGATAACCAAACGTGAAGTGCGCAGCAATATAGTTGGATCATAATCTTTTTTGAGGAAAAATCTAATACGTTTCACAAATAGGTTTTGAAAATGTATATGTCCAAGAATCTTACGAAGTCTGTAAATCACATCACCATAAAACTCCGGATGTGAAATACCTTGCCGCAGAAAAGACTTTAAGTTACATTTATACTTGTTAATGAGAGGAAGATTTCTATAAAAGAATTTAGAAAATGTTTTACGAAGTTTATGAAATCTGTACCCCTGTTTAAGAAGCTTTTCAGTAATAGTTTTATTACGAATGTGGAAGTCCTCAACAGAGGTACAGGCCCTAGCAAAGCGAATAAGTTGTGAAATATAAACCCCGT
Organism: Gari tellinella; assembly: GCA_922989275.2. NCBI lineage: Eukaryota > Metazoa > Mollusca > Bivalvia > Cardiida > Psammobiidae > Gari > Gari tellinella. The sequence continues at coordinate 79,011,652 of OV277867.1, read as the reverse complement.
AAGATGTGGAACGGGGAACATCGCCATCTAGATGAGGATAATTTACAATACTAAAATCAAAATCATCTCGTTTATCGTAAATCTTAGAAGAAACAATTCCGTTATTTATAAAAAGATCCAAATCTAAAAATGGTGCCGACAAATTTGACTCGTTTGTTTTATTAAGGCGTAGTTCTTTTGGGTAAATAAAAGGAAACAACGTATCAAAAAATGGGTTGTCTATATTAAAAATATCATCTAGATAGCGCGATGTATTGTTAAAGGCTTCGATCATATCTGCCTGTGTATCAGGTTTTAGACTAAGCATAAAGTCCCTCTCATAACAGTACAAAAATAGGTCTGCGACAAGGGGCGCACAGTTTGTACCCATAGGAATACCAATCACTTGGCGGTATATGGTACTCCCAAAACGTACATAAATATTATCCAGAAGAAATGTTAGTGATTCACAGACATCGGTGCAAGTCCACATAGTGTAATGCTTAACCGTGTCATTTGTAAAAAATGCACGATCAGTATTACACGCCAGAAATAGCTTCCTTTCTCTGGCAAAAGTCTTTTCAATAAGTTGTATAAGTTTAGCTTTTATTAGATTATGAGGTAAGGTAGTATATAGTGTTGAAAAGTCATACGTACTTATATTGCAAGCTTGGTATTTTCTATATTCAAGCTTCGCCAAAATTTCATTAGAGTTTTTGATAGACCAAAACAGATTAAGTCCAGAATTTTCGTAAGTCTTATCACAATACCTTTGAACATGTTCTTTGATTTTAATTAAAGACGATGTTAAAAGTTTGGAAAGCTTAGTAGTAGTACATGCACTTGAATTAGCAATAAAACGAGACTTATAAGGTGTTTTGTGGAGTTTTGGTATCCAGTACATTGTAGGAAGTTTGTGGCATGTAATGTTGACATCAGCTTTTAATTGTTTACATGTATCAAGATGATCAGATACTACATTACGCTCCGTTAAATTGGTAGATATATAGGAATTGGTATTCACAAGTTCCTGGTTTAAAGCATCAACATAATGTAATCGTCATACAATTATCACATTATTGGATGCTTTGTCGGCAGGGACGAGTACATACTTGGAATGAAAGTCTTGTATGCCCTTCTTTAAGTGACGAATGTTAAATTTAGGTTTAGGTAGTAAAAGATGGTTATTGGATAAATAGAATGAAATCCGGATATCGATAATATCAAAAATTAATTCTTTCCATTTTGAAAGAGCATCATTTTCAGCATGTTCTCTTCGGCACCAGTTGGTACTATAATTATGCAAAGCTTCCGAAATATGATTACGGCAAGTATCGAAATCAATTAAGGCAGGTAATCTAAATTTAGGTCCCTTACTCAAAAGCGCTCTGATACGTTTATCTTTAATGATATCAAAATTGCCTGTTATTATATGACCCACTGGGGCGTAACAGAATTTAGAAGAGGTACAATCTCATGTAGCTGGTGTATTTTCGAGAATTTTAAGATCAGAAACAATTTTATTGTAGTTAAAAATTAACCCTCTTACAGATTTATTATACTTATAGCAAATAATAGGTGGTTCAAGATTTTTGAAATAATTTGGAACAGCATTCATCACATTTTTGTTTCGGAGAATACTTTGTAATCCCTTCGCTTAAAAATGTAGCTTCTAAATCATTTATAAACATGCAGAAAAGAAACGGAGATAAACATACTCCTTGGCGTACACCTAAAATACATTCATAGGCATCACTTAGTTCATCGAAGTATTTTAATCTTGTTTTTACACAGCCGTATATAGATTTAATGATGTTGAGCATTTTCCCACCTAATCCCAAATTAATCAGTTTATACCACAAATTTTCCCTAACAATGTAATCAAACGCTTTGGAAAAATCAATGAAAGCACAGTAAAGTTTATTTCCCTTATTTATCACATGATTTATTAAATTATGTAGTACAAAAATATTATCCGTTGTTCCCATTGCTGCCCTAAATCCCGCCTGCGCTTGAATGTAAACGTTGTACTCCTCAGCCCAGCTAGTTAACCTATTATTCACAATTTTTGTAAACAGTTTCCCTAGTGTACTTAGTAGCATTTAAACTACCTTTCTTGTGCAAAGGAATAACATAACCCTCAGACCATGAGGAAGGAAAATAACCACTATTAAAAATCCTATTAAATAACTTAAAAAGTGTAGGCAAGATACATTCTTTTCCATGTACAAAAAAGTCATTAATAAGCAAGTCTGGGCCTGCTGATCTATTTGTCTTCAACTGATTAACTGCATTTAAAATCTCAGTTTCAGATATTTCGACATTTAACTCTTCATAACATAACATAACATGAACCTCATCTTGAACAAATCTTTCATTAAAATATAATATATCATCATCCGGTATGAAAAAGGGATCATCTGGACTATTCACTGCTCTAAAATACCTCTCAAAATCGTTCATAGAAATAGAACTAGACGATCTACCGGTAACAGTGTCTTTTAACAACTTCCAATATAATTTAGCATTTTTGTATTTTGCGTTTACAAGCTTGTCAGTCCTAAGTTTATCATAACGATATCTCGCTTTCCTAAGTTCATTTTTATACTCATTCCTAGCTTTAACCATGCACATTCTATTTTCATCATTTTTACAATCTCTGTATTTATTTAACATGTAATAAAAATTAGATTTCTTTTCATAACAAAATTCATCAAACCATGGTTCTGTTTTCGAAAATTCACATTTTTGGTCAGTGGGTACAGGTTTAGTTTTACGTAACATACTATCTGCTGCATCATACAAAATATTGCTAAATTCCTGTATACAAACATCTATATCCTCATCATTATTACATGAGTTTATTTTTTCGTTTAAAAGCTGTAAATAATTTGTCGATGTCAATTTATTGATATAACTTTCTTTTTCCTGTTTACTCCAGATATATCTATAAATTACAGATTCGTGACTAGTCGAGTTCGAGCTAATATCGTTACTACTACTGCTTGGAGAAAATAAAAATGACCAACTAATCAAACAGTGATCCGAAATAATATTTGGTTCACCAATTTCAAACGTTTCCACAAAATTAAACAACGCAGGAGTACATAGAACATAATCGACAACGCTAGAGCCTCGACTTGTTACGCATGTAAATTTACCGACCCCATTATCTTCTCCTAACCTGCCATTCATAATCCTCAAGCCTGTCTGCTTACACATATCAAGTAAATAATTTCCATTGTTATTCAAATTAGCATTGTCCTGTGAGAAACGCTTTAATTCAGTATCTGCAATGTAGTCATCAGGTAACACCGATGAATGCTGAAAGTTATCGCCTACAATATAATCTGGCTCTGTATTAGTTCTACTATTAAAATCGCCACAGCAAAGAAAATAACACCCATCTACGCATTTACTCTCAATACTGGCAATAGATTCGGTTAACCTGTCAAAAATATTACACTCAGCCATTGACTGTCGACTGCTATTATTAGGAAGTACATAACAAAGATAAACATACAAGTCTTTATCTAGTCCGATTTTGTTAGCTGAAAATTTCAAACACAAAATGTCATCTTCACTTTTAAATATCAACATATCATCTGAAACAAATTCACTTCTTACGTATAACAAAATGCCACCAGAGTTTCTTTTTGCTTTAGGGTTTATCTGCAATCTGTTTAGAACATAAAAATTGAAACCGTCTATAGAAAGGTCAGAAAACTCGTCAGTCCACGTTTCAGTCAAACACACAATATCATTATTATTCAAAATAGTTTGAAATTCTGCACTTTTGATTTTGTTTGTTCTTTTACTGAAAAGACATTGTATATTCAGCAGACAACATCTCAAGTGTGCCTTCTCCTGTCTATTCTACCCTTCCGACCTGGGTGCATCGGTATTGTCACCTGACGTGCTATTTTTAGATTGCGGGGAAACCGGGTTTCTATTTATACCACGTCTACTGCGAGAGTCACTTTCGTATCGCCTGTACGGTGTACTCGAGGAAGCACGACGTTGACTTCTTGTCATGGAGCGTGATGCACGAGAAACACTCACTTCTGGACGGACAGATTGGTTTTCCTGCGACTGTGTACTTGTATTTTGTGTAAGTGCACTTGAATTGTGTAAGGAAATGTTGGCCGAGATAGATGGAATGTAAATAGAGGACTGCACTTTTGACACTGATACCTCGCTGTTTGGTAATTTGGGACTAATTGGCGGATTTGTGGATTGGAGTTCATTGTCAAGGATACCAGTATTGGCTCGCGATTGTTTATTAATTGAGTTTATCTCACCAAACAAGGATACTTGGGATGGAGGTATTACATCTTCACACGGGGTAAGTATATTTTGAATACTGAATTCACTGTTTGCACTATTTCTGGTTCCTGCCCCCGGGATCGGACTGGAAAATTCCATGGCTGAACTTTGATTGCCTGTTTCACGTGTTTGCTCTTCATATCCTATATTTGATTGAACGTTTGATGGTGGTACAGATCTGTACTTTATATGATCAATGGCTACAGTTCTGCTCTTACTCATCACCATTGACCAATCTGGAAATTCGTCATGTACTACTCTTCCATTTGCGATCAGTTTTGCAGGATAAACAATTTTTGGCTTGGATCTAGGGTCATTTGTACGCATTTCTTTAAATTTGGGCCACAGTCGTTTGCGTGTTTCAACTATTTCACGGGGAAAATCTAGATCAATGCTAAAAGGAGTAGATCTCAGCATGGTCACTCTTCTCATGATCTCTTCAACAATGCCATAGTCCCTAAAGTTAACTATGATAGGGCGTTTGCTAAACTGTTGGCCGAACTTGCGTTGTCCTAATCTATGTGCTCTGGCTATGTATATGTCTCTGGGATCTAGGTCAAGTTTGTTTTCAAGAAATCTCGGATCATATCTGCACAATGTTCATCCCTGTTCTCTATCATACCCCTAAAAATCAAATTATTTCGTCTTGACCTAGCTTCAACATCGATTGATTTGTAAGCAATGTGTTTCAAAAAGTCACTCTGTTGATTAGTAACATTTACCACCTGGACCAACTTCTCAGACACTTGGGACACCGAGTTTTGAACTGAAAGCATACCTCTACTACAGTCTATCTGCTCCTTGCGCATAACTGTAAGCTCTTTAAATATTGCTACTAATTTTCCATCCACAGAACTGTCTAAAAACGTCTGGAAATTGTCTTGGTCTGCCATTATTTCACTTGAATCTGCACTTGCCGCCATTTTGTCACCACCTAACACAAAGAACCTGTTTCGCGTAGACACTTTTGCAAAATTTTCCATCAAGTTACTTGCAGAAAAAACGATTAGGAGCTATCATTATCTACAGAAAGTCAAAAACCATCACTCCACATCAAAAAAGTGTAATATCTTGTCTGTTTGCGTAGTTTTAAAATGAAAATCACTCTCTGCTATATTTTAGAATGCTAGCTTGGCCGCCATATTGGATATCAAATCATATTATGTAATGTATGTAACGAGAAACATTGTACAGAACAGAACAGAACAATCCTTTATTTGTCACAGAAAACAAAACATATGTTTTGTAATTACATGTGAATTATAACATGATCAAAAACTATTGGGTTAGTAGGACATTTGGTGGTCGAATACTGAATTAAGATGGTATAGATCAGTCATATTTCTGCGATGGAGGGGGAAGGTGGAAAAATATTATATATAATACTTAACTAAATGGTATGGACACAATAAATAGAATTAAATATCAGGTTATTATTAGATGATACAATATACATATTAACTATGCAGATCAGTTCACTTTATAATAAAGCGAACTGGTCTGCCTATAGTTAAGCTGCGTCTATTTGTTCTTTTGAGCATAGATCCGTATACCAATCTATAGAGGGCGGCACGTGCTGATGTAGTCTTATAGTAAATAACATAGTTGACAAGAGAGAAGTACAGTGTAACCCTCCCCAAACGGACATTTAAAAAAAACCGAAGTCAAATTGCGACAAATACATCGTCAAGCAAGAACAAGAAGAAAACTGAGTGAGGCGCTGCCTTGTCAGTGCCTCAGACTGTTTGGATCCTGCTCTGGCGCCGAAATGAACTAGTGAGAGGTATCAGTCGTAAAGTCCGGCGGAAGTAGGCTACACTGTACTTCATTTTATTGACGGACACCGTGGGAGTTTTGTCCATTTCCTTCAAGGTCAGCACGTGCAGATGTGGACTTTTTGTAAATAATAAAACTGGCAGACGTGAAGTACTGTGTTGCCCTGCTCAGCAGGACAAATATATAAAGACGTATAGTTTGTAAAATATTTTGTCAATTCCAAAACAGAAGGGAAGAATCGCGTACCTTTCTATTAGGAAAGATACACTTTACTTGGATCCTGTTTTGTGTGACAAGACGCCTCAGGTTAAGAAATCATTGTCGCCAGTAACGTCCGGAGAGAACAGGCGCCACTGTACTTCATTCAAGGAATTTTGTCACGTGATCTCAATTACAGTAGATATCTAGCTGTGAAAAGCATATTTGTCGGATTTACCAACAAACGGCATGTAAGTACTAAATGAACATAGTAATTTCAGTTGCAGCAAGTGCAAATATGTATAATTAATTTGAAAGTCAGTTGATTTGATCGTTTTTTCGTGTAGCTATGTAGCATTGTTAATTATGAAAAAGTCACATGGCAGTTTTGAAATCAGAGGATCCTGTCTGCCAATCGTATGACAGACACGGTCCTCTAATCACCACACTGTATGTCAAAAATTGCAATATCAGAATAATAATGTCAACAAACAGAATGGAGTTCATATGCAGAGCAATGCATTCAATGGGAAGTACATGATATTGTCTAATGACTAAAATGGTGTATTTCCGTAAGCAACACATAGCATAGGCAATCAGTGCAGACCCAGGTCAGATGTCCTCAATGGGCGACAACTAGTCCGGGTATGCACCACTACTAAGCTGCTTGGACGTTATAATTTAACACAATTTAAGTGAAGATGTGTTACCCATTGGAACAAAACCTAACATAGAAATTCAATAAAGAACAAGAGAACAAAAAACAACAGAAAGTAGAACATGACTAAAAAGAAAGTCTACCATGCAGACATGTATTAACCCATAGAACCCTATCAACAAGCTTACTCCTCTTATACAAAACGTACACGCGAAGAATACACTTGTCTAAAACAGACAGTGGAGACCCTTACCAGAGGGTTCCTCAAAAGGACCCCTGGTCTGGGTCCGCACTGTCTATCAATCATACATACTATAATTTACAGTTGAACTTGTCATACCCTAGCGACGAGCTTACTCGTTCTGTATAAGACATGTGTATGCGAAGAATACATCTGTCTAAAACAGACAGTGAAGACCCTTACCAGAGGGTTCCTCGAAAGGAATCCCCTGGCCTGGGTCCGCATTGTCTATCAATCATACATGCTATAGTTTATAGTTGAACTTTTTAAACCCTGTGGACGAGTTTTCTCGTTCTATATAAGACATGTGCATATGAAGAATACACTTGTCTAATACAGACAGTGAAGACCCTTACCAGAGGGTTCCTCGAAAGGAGCCCCCTGGTCTGGGTCTGCACTGTCTACCAATCGAACATACAATAGCTTACAGTTGAAATTGTTATACCCTGTCGACGAGCTTACTCGTTCTATATAAGACACGTGTATGTGGAGAATACACCTGCCTAATAAGACAGTGAAGACCCTTACCAGAGTGTTCCCCGAAAGGAGCTACCGGTCTGGATCCGCACTGTCTATCCATCAAACATACCGGTACTATAATTTACAGTTGAATTTGTTTAACCCTGTGGTCGAGATTTACTCGTTCTATATAAGACATATACAAGTGAAGAGTACACAAGTTTGCCTGATACAGACAGCGAAGACCCGTAACAGAGGGCTAAAAAAAGGAGTCCCCCTGGCCCGGGTCCACTCTGTCTGTCATTCAATCGTACCACTGTTTACAGTTGAATTCGTTGAAACCTGGCGACGAGTTTACACGTCCTATACTAATGTAAATGTCAAAATGCAAAAATTACACTTGTCTTGTTGTCTAACTTGTTGGACCCTAGCGGCGAGCTAAATCGTTCAAAACATTAATGTATTTGAGAAGAATACACTTGTCGAATGAAAACCGTGAAGACCCATATCAAAGGGATCCTTAGAATGGAGTCCCCTTGCATTGGTCCACATCGTCATTCAACCATGATAAGTTTAACTAGTTGTTAACCGTGGAATAAAGAGTGCACTTATCCTGTGCAAAACAATGCAGACCCAGAACAGAGTGCTTAACAGGTGTCCTATGTTCCTAGTGTGCTCTGCTTGCCGCATTGCTTAGAGTACAATCATTGATTGTGCGTCGGGATAGAGCCTTAAATGAAGTTTATAGTTACCGATTAGGAAGTGCCAAGAGTAACGAGTTTATTGTCGTTCGAATGATTTCATTATACTTTTCATAAAAAGTGAAAGGTTCTTGAGAGCTGATGGATTTGAGGAGCACATCAGTTCTTTGAAGTTAATGATATTGGGATGCTTGAAGTATTTTTCTTGGATGAATTTACGTCTGGTATCATTAAAATATGGGCATACTAGCACATAATGCATTTCATCACCTATATTATGTAGTTCGCATAAATTACATTTACGATTTTCGTGTAAAAGATGTGATTGTTTAAGTTACAATAAAACTTTTGAATCTTGAATCTTTTAAAACGCATCGACTATTTTACAAATAACTAAGTAGAACATTTCAAGCTTGGTAACATAGTCAGGTCAATAGTTTGAATGTGTTAACCGTAAAAGTGTCGATCGCCACTTGACTATTATTTGCAAACATTTTGGATCCCGATCTTTGATCAAAATACCTAAAATCTGAATTACATGTAAAAAAGCAGATAGCAATGTATCAGCAGACGGTTTTAGGGCAGCGAAAGAGTTAACCATTTAAGCTGCCGTCATAACTCACTGAACGTATTCACTGAAGATTCGTATTCTTAGCCCTTTCACTCTCATTGACGCCATAAAGCGCATTTTTGCAAACAGTTTTGATCCTGATCAGAACTGATTGCCACTTGTTTGAAATTACGTCAGTAATACTGCCTTAAATCTAACTTATTGCAAAAAACAAAATTGAAGCAGACGATAATGGAACTGTGAAGGGGTAAAAGTATCATGATTAAGTGGCAGGGAATGAGTAAAAAGCATAGATTTTAAAGGATTTGAGAGAAGAAACGTGAGTCTATCGAACCCTTGACATCCGATCGTCAAATCTATTTACAGATGCAAGTGTTCTCGGACCTTGCAATGAAGGGGCTCGTGTGATATTTCATTCCGCATGGGAGCCCACTGTCAACATTAACTCTTTCCTCCCTGAAACTTTAAATGGACTATTCCAGTTTCCATTTAAGTCTAGTCCATTTCTGACTTTTAAGGGTTGTTTTTGTCAATGTTTTGCATTATGACAAACAGTGAAGACCCAGACCAGAGGGCTCCGTAAGGAGCCCTCTGATCTGGGTATTCACTGTTTGCATAGGACATGTGTACTATTCACATCTACACTGTTTGAAAATCACGCCTATATGCGTGACTAGGGTTCAAAGAGTTAAACACTGATTAATTCTGCAGAATGATTAAATGATGAATAAATGCGCTCTTAAATATTTCCTCCAAAAATATTGACATGCAAAACATGTTCGATTTTGTCGATGATATTTGTTAGAAAATGCTGACCTTCAAATAGATTAGATTTTATGGTTACATGTAGCACGTTATTGAGTGAATGTTGCATGAGCTTTGGCAAAAAGTGTGGATTCAGATCAGATGTCGAGTTACCCCACAGAGTTTGGATCTGGATAAGACGTCTAGTTACTCAAACAGTTTGGATGAAGTTGAGACGTCACTTTATATTGATTAGATTGGATGACGGTGAAACGTCGTGTTACTCCAAACTGTTTAATCAGATGAGTTTTCTGAGCTTAGCGCTGCCTGACCAACATTTGCAAACAGTTTTGGTCCTGAAGAGACGCCGCGTCACGCGGCGTCTCATCAGGATCCAAACTGTTTGACACTTTGACCTTGTTTTGAAAAAGAAATTTTGGCAATTATATTTTTAGAACAGCATCAGAAGACAATTGTTGCAGACCAAAAATTTACCCAGCATGCAAAGAGACGGATTTTTAGCTCGCCTATTCGGAGAATGGGGGGGCTTATGGAATCACCCCGGCGTCGGCGTCGGTGTCGGCGTCGGCGTCGGCGTCGGCGTCGGCGTCGGCGTTGGTTTTTCATGGTTAAAGTTTTGGGGTAAGTGTTGTAATGCACTAATACATCATGAAATATTTACATTAGGAAGCTGATATTTGGATTGGAGGTGCCCTGTGGGTTGAACATTGATGTTGTGTAGTTAAAATTAAAAAAAAAGTTTAAATTTAGTCAAAATTTCACCTTTTGTGGACTTAAGTTTTTCGGCTGATTTCTCATGGTTAAAGTTTTGGGGTAAGTGTTGTTATGCACTAATACTACATGAAATATTTGTATTAGGAAGCTGATATTTGGAATGGAGATGCCCTGTGGGTTGAACATTGATGTTGCTTAGTTAAAATTTAAAAAAAAGTTTAAATTTAGTCAAAATTTTACCTTTTGTGGACTTAGGTTTTTCTGCAAATTTCTCATGGTTAAAGTTTTGGGGTAAGTGTTGTTATGCACTAATACTACATGCAATATTTGTATAAGAAAGCTGATATTTGGATTGGAGGTGCCTTGTGGGTTGAACATAGATGTTGCGTAGGTAAAATTAAAAAAAAAGTTTAAATTTAATCAAAATTTCACCTTTTGTGGACTTAGGTTTTTTGGCTGATTTCTCATGGTTAAAGTTTTGGGGTAAGTGTTGTGATGCTCTAATACTACTTGAAATAATTGTATTAAGAAGCTGATATTTGGAACCAAGGTGTCCTGTGGGTTGAACATTGATGTTGCGTAGTTTAAATTTAAAAAAAAGTTTAAATTTAGTCAAAATTTCACCTGTTGAGGGCTTGGGTGTTTCGGCCGATTTCTCATGGTTAAAGTTGTAATGCACTAATACTACATGAAATATTTGTATTAGGAAGCTGATATTTGGATTGGAGGTGTCCTGTGGGTTGAACATTGATGTTGCGTAGTTTAAATTTAAAAAAGTTAAAATTTAGTCAAAATTTCACCTTTTGTAGACTTAGAGTTTTGGGACTGAAATTTCAAAGTTAGTTATGGAGTTGCACTTATACTACATGACATATTTGCATTAGGAAGTTGATATTTTGAATGGAGGTTCCCTGTGGCTTGAATATCAATGTACTAATACACTTTTCTTTTGATAGTTACCTATTTAAGAAAGGTTTAATTAGGCGAGCTTTGCTGTTCTCCGACAGCTCTTGTTATTGTGTAAAAAGGTAACAATCTTCGATTATTTTTTTCTTTCGTGCAGCGAAAACTTTTATTGCTGTATCGTGGCGGATGAAGGCCGCTAGGGGTCGCCGTAACACCGTCACGGCCATAATATCCTCTGCTTAACATTGTCGTCTGCGGGTCTGTTTGTCGTTGTTGTTTTCAAATTTACTCTTTTTTTCTTTTATTAAAAACCGAAAACCGATAAGTGTCAGTCAATTGGATCCTTATCGGACACCGAGTTATTCGGTGTCTGATCTAGATCCAAATTGTGTGCTAATAACATTTGTACACGCGATTTGCAGCAAAAGGATTAATTCCCTGAAAGTGTCATCATAATTCTAGATTGCCGTTTAATTAACATTGCACGCGATGTTATAACGATCATCCTTCGCCCTTTTTACTGTCAATTTTTACTATCTGTTTTAACCCTTTACCCCATAGCCTTTTCTAGTTTTGAAAATAGGTGACTACTTAAAGCAGGTTGAAAGTAAAGCAGAATGCGCCATATGGCGCATTCTGCTTTACTTTCAGCCTGCGTTAAGCTATTACCTGCTAGAATAAGGAAATTATTAAATATGACACATATTCATTACGGTATATATTGGAACTATTTTCTTCAGCGGATGAATAAAATACAAGTGCTAAAAGTCGCTTCTATAAGGGAAAGGGTTAACCCCATCTCTACTATGACATCCCTACTTCAAAAATGTTACCTTATTATTTCAAAATAAGATATCAAAGCAGTTTGATAAACTACAGTAAAACCTCGCTATTACGACCACTAAAACGAAGGCTAATTGAGTGTATAATAGACAGGTGAAAGCTTAAAGCAAGGTGACAGTGAAACAGAAAGCTCCTATAGGAGCTTTCTGTTTCACTGTCACCTTGCTTTAAGCGGTCACCTTTCGTAAACACCCTAATAATTAACATAATTTAGTGGTCGTAATAGTGAGGTTTTACTGTAATCTGTACCAGTGTCAAACCGTTTGGACTCTGATCAGACCGCGGCGTCTGGCCAGGGTCCAAACTGTTGAGCAGAAAAGGGATAAATTGGGTGATAATGTTGCAATTTAGGCCAATCATTGTTTTCTAACAACACTTTATGGTGATGATGGTGTGGCTGTTTGGTATTTAGGGAATTGGAAAGTTGTCTCCATGGACTCATTCTTCTGTTGATAAAACGCTAATAGAACAAAACAAACGTGGTTTACTTCAATACAGTTTATCAGGACATTGACTATGGTGTCTCTTCCTTGAAGGATTATCTCTTTCAAAGCCTAATTTTATGGTATTCAGCTAACACTTTCAAGTCGAGAAAGTATTGCTTGTTTTAAGTTTGGTCCCTGCTTAAAACGAAATTACTGAAGAAATGTGTCTGAACCATTGTCTAATCACATTCAAGGTTATTATCCATTAGGTTTGACCTGGCAGTCATCACTTTCCGTCAACTTTCGTTGGTTCCATTGTAAGTGTCCGTATACTTTATTTATAGATCAATGGAAATTGTAGAAAATATACTAACTTCAGCCGGTAATAAAACACCACTGTGTTGCAATAGCTTAGTGGATAGTGACTCGTACTGCTAGGGTCGTGGGCTCGATTCCAGGCACTGTTTTGTAAACGTCAGACAGGTATTTTTATGTAAGTATACTAAAATAAAGCAGTAATCGTTTTGGTAAAGAAACACTTGCTGCTTAACAAAATACCAAAGTAACACAGGATGCGCCTTGTCGTAAAGTGTTTTGCATAACGTGATGTTGCTATTTAAACACCTTTCTATCCACGTTTCCTTAGGCAAAGTTCCACCGTATTTAAATTTTATATAAATGCATGAATATCCTGGTTTGTATGTGTCTACAATAAAAAAGATTTTAAAAAAAATACAATTTCAGAAATATTACAAACCGAACTCTATCGGGCATCGAACCCACAACCCTTAACGACTGTGGTCACTATATCAGATAATATAATCAAATTCGCGTCATCGTTTAATTGCTTATACACTATATACTTTAGTTGTTTCTGGAAGATAAAAATAGCATACGGGAAAAGACGGAATATTCATAAACTGACAGGTCAAACCTTATGGACAATAGCAATGAGTTTCCTCGTCATTTGCTCACAGTGTACCTGTGAAGAGTACATGTTCGTGTGTCCTATACAAACAGTTCAGAGGATTCCTATATGATTATGATCAGCACTGTTTGTAATTTTGCAATGTATTGCAAAACCAACCCTATAAATAGTCAAAATGGATAAGAAGTGCCCCCTATATATTACAGGGGTGCATGGGTTAATAAAGCACAAACATCAACGTAGAAACGTCAAAGCGGAAAACATGTAGTCGGTTTGAAAGATTCGGCCTTAAATTTTGTTAAACACACGTTCTTCCATGCTTCTTTTTTACATTTCCTTAGGCGCCTGGACGATTCTCGATTGGGCGAAGCTAATTTTTTGTCAAATCTTTTTAATTATAGCTTTTATTAGTCGCCAATGGTTTAAACACAGATAAATCAATAAAGAAACACTTAACTATGTGTAAATTTTATCTAGAATATATTAAAAATATATACATTGCATAACCTTTGACCAAAGTTGCAGGCAATAAACATTTTAGTTCTTTATAAAAACCAAAGTGGGGAAGCAATTATTATACATGTATTCCGTTTGAACGACACTTAACATTATACATGCATGTCTTTCGTCAAAATACCTCATATCTACCCGAGTAATTAAAGCGTGCGTCAATATTGTAGCATACGATATTATTAAAGAGAAAGAGTTATTTATTTAGCTGCCATCATAACCCGTCGAACGTATTCACTCAAACTATTGTATCTTTAAAGCGACTCGCAACAAGATGGTGCATTTGCAAAAATAAAAGAAAATACTCAAATATAACCAAAAGGGTAGCATTATCGTCCCTCGGGCATTGGAAAAATATGACCAGTCTAAAATCACCCTCTAGAAAAGTCTTCAAATCTTAGTTTCTTTTAGATATTTTCCATCGTTTTATCCATAGCGTCGAAAGACGCTATAAAAATTGATCACGGGCTCCAGAGCAAGAAATCCGAGCCGAATTATGTAGTTGTATGTACTCTCCATCGCTACTCACTTAAATACGTTAAATCGATCCCAGGTATATGAATAGTTTGGTAGCCCAGTGGGCTAAGTGGTTTTCTTATGTTGACTTCTGTCCGTGCATTCCGGGTCCCGGATTCGAATCCCACATAAGCTCACTATTTTTTTTATTGAAATGAATTTTATTTTTTAAACAGAATTATTTATCCTAAACTAATTCTTACCCGTTTGTATGAGCGTTTGACACATATTTACAAATTACTATTTTTAATGCTAAATATTGTTGCGAGTCTCTTTAACACAACGCCCAAGTTGTATATTGAAAGAAATTAGACATGGAAGGATTTTGGCTGGGGAAGTGTCAGTATATCATACAGTTTTGATCAAGATCGGAAGCCAAGAACCTTGGCGTCTGGCCTTGATAAAATCTTGGTACGCATGCCAGTGTCTCCGAGCCTGACAGCGAATTGGTTGGTGTGATATTTCATTCCGCATGGGAGGCGACTGTCAACATTAAACACTGATGAATTCTGCAAAATTATTAAAATCGGGAATAAATGCGCACAAACAGTTTTGACCAAGATCGGAAGGCAATAACCTTGGCGTCTGTTCTGGATCAACTATTTGTACATATGTTTGTGTATCTATCCTGGCAGCGAATGGGCTGGTGTGATATTTCATTCCACATGGGAGGCGATTGTCAACATTAAACAATGATTAATTCTGCAAAATGGTTAAATGGTGAATAAATGCTCACTTAAACATTGACATGCTCACTTAAACATTGACATGCAAAACTTCCTCGATTCAGTCGATAGTAGTATTTATTACAAAACGCTGACCTTCAGATAGGTTATATTTTATCGCTAGCACGATATTGGGCGACTGATGTGATCACTTTTGCTTTACAATTTGGACCAAGAAGAGACGTCAAATTACTCCAAACAAATTGAATCAAAATGAGGCGTCGAGCTACTCCAAGTAATTCGGACCAAGATGAGACGCCATACGGTCAAATACTTCAAACGGTTTGGATCTAGATAAGACGTCGAGTTACTCCAAAGAGTTCGGCCCAAGATGAGACGTTAAACGGTCAAAGTCGCCAAACAAGTCCGATGAAGATGAGACGTCAAGCTATCCACAGTTTGGATCAAAATGAGACGTCGAGTAACTCCAAGTAGTTCGGACCAAGATCAGACGCCATACGGTCAAAGACTCCAAACGGGTCGAGTCACCAAAACAGTTTTTATGAAGGTGGGACGTCTAGTAACTCCAAAGAATTCGGACCAAGATGAGAAGTTAAACGATCAACGGCGCCAAACAAGTAGGATGAAGATGAGACGTCAAGTTACCCACAAACAGTTTGGATCAAAACGAGACGTCGAGTAACTCCAAATAGTTGGGACCAAGATGAGACGTCAAATCACTCCACACAGTTTGGATCTAGATGAGACGTCTAGTTACTTCAAACAGTTTAGATGAACGTGAGACGTCAATTTATTTCGATTAGTTTGGATGAAAACGAAACGTTGAGTTACTCCAGATGATATTTCAGAGCTTAGCGCGACCTGCGTAACATTTGCAGTTTGATTCCAGATCATACGCCGCGTTACGTGTATAATATAAAACTTTAAGACTTTACAGGAGGCAGCAATTACAAAACAGGCGCTATTGCAGCAGAGAAAGGTTCGTGGAAGGACAGATAAATCGCTGAAGACTAAACGTGTCAAGCACGCTTAATTCTTAGCATGCTATAGCGGCGAAATCATTGTAACCTTTGCAAACAGTTTGGATCCTGATGAGACGCTGCGTAATGCAGCGTCTCATCAGGATCCAAACTTTTTGACATTCTGATCTTGGTTTGAAAAACAAATGCTGACAATTATACTTTTAGAACAACAGCAGAAGACAATTGTTGCAGACAACAGAAATTACCAAGTATGAAAAGAGTTCAGTCTTTATTGTGTAAATGGTAACAATCTTGGATTTGTTTGATTTCGTGCAATGAACATTTTATTGCTGTATCTTGGCGGATGAAGGACGCTAAGGGTCATCCTAACACAGTCACGACCATATTAGCCTCTGATTAAAACTATCGCCTGCAGGTCTGGTTGTTGTTTTCTTTTTAAAAGTACATTTTAGATAAAAATTAGTTTTCATTGACAACCGAAAAAGATGATGATGCCAGCCAGTTGGGTACTAATCGAACACCGAGATGATCCATGTCTGATCTGGATCCAAACTGTTAGCAAATAAAATGTGTGCACGCGATTGGCAGCAAAGTGATAACTCAGTTTCTCTAGATTGCCGTTTAATCAACATTGCACGCGATGTTATAACGCTCACCATTCGCCCTTTTCACTGTCAATTTTTACTATCTGTTTTAACCCCATCACTACCACGACATCGCATACTTTTATCTTATTACCTAACTTATTACTACAAAATAAGATTTTAAAACAGTTTGATAAACGAAATGTCTATACCAGTGTCAAGCCGTTCGGACACTGATCAGACGCCGCGTGAACGCGGCGTCTGATCAGGATCCAAACTGTTTGCAAAGTGAACTTCAGTCGCTGTTGGGCAGTTTAAAGATAAATGGGGTGATAATGTTGCAATTTAGGCCAACCATTGTTTTCTAACAACACATAATGGTGATGATGGTGTGGCTGTTTGGTGTTTAGGGAATTGGTCAGTTCTCTCTAGGGACTCATTCTTCTGTTGATAAAATGTTAATAGAACAAAACAAACGTGGTTTTATCCAATACAGTTTATCAGGACATTGACTCTGGTGTCTCTTCCTCGTTGAATTAAACCTTCATCGCCTAATTTTATCGTCTGTAGCTCACACTTTCGCCGAAAAAGTATCGCCTGTTTAAAGTTTGGTTAGTTAGTTAGTTTCTTTATTTCCTCCAATACTGAAGATTTCACGCATACAAACAGACAACATATTTACATAGCAATCAGAAATATATACATGCAAAAATATGCAAAATAATAATATATATGAATATTGTAATGAGATTACAAAGAAATTCGAGACATGTCGACAGTGAAGATCGTGACTAACTCATTCATCCCTAAAACTTTAAATGGATGAATCCAGATTCTAAATTAAATCTAGATAAAGCTAGATCTGGTTGTTTTCTGCAGTGTGTTGCAAAATGACCAACAGTGCAGATCCTGATCCGAGGACTCAATTATGAGCTTTTTACCTGGGTCTACAATGTCGGCCTAAGACAAGTGTACTCTTTAAATGCACACTGATTGTAAATGACGAGTATAACCGTCGCTAGGGTTAAGTGTTCAAAACAAAATGTGTGCATAGCTTCATACATACATGTAACACTAGTGAATGAAACTAGACCATAATTTACTAAAATGTATTATTCCTGCTTTCAAGAACTTATCATACTTAACATCGAGTAAATCAGCTATAGAATTGTCATGAGATCCAAGAATCACCCCTATGTATACATCTGCCTGCAAAGTATTAAGTATTTCTAGAACTGGAGGTCCAAATTCTGTATCAATATACTGTTTGATGTCATTTCGGATACCCTGTAAGTAGGAGCATTAAAAAAGACAATGACCTACATCACCAGAAAATAACTCACCACACTTACAGCAAAGTTTTTCTATCTGGTATGAGTTCATTCGAGATATTAGACCTATAACATTTCGACAGTGCTCGTTTAGAAATGGGTAAGTCTTGCACACAGACCAGATAGTACTAGCTTTGTACTCAGGATGTATACATCTGAATTGATAAAAACTATCGTCATTAGTACGAGTATACCACAGATACTCCTCCATATTGTTTACTGCCATCTTACAGATTCTTTTCCACTCATATTTACCTGGAAATACTCTATTGCACATAAAGTTATGCACGTAATTATTAACATTATACAATGTTGCAACATTAAAAATATCATTAAAATATCCTGTTTGGCAGCCTTGTGTATTAATGTAAGATGACATACGCATCAAGAAGACATCTTTAATGCGTGAAGCTGAGCTAAGATTACACAACTGACCAAATAATGTCAACTTTTTTAAATCAATTTCTGCCTTTACTGATTTCATTCCTAGAAGTCCAAGGGCTATATCCGTCCTCGTCCTGGCACCAAGGCATTGCATTAACTTACAACAAAATCTATGACTTCTTTCAAATTGGAGAATGTCAGAATCCTTCAAGTTATATAACACCTCACACCCATACAATCCTTTCGATAGAACTTTAATATTGTATATTTTCTTGAGAGTAAATGGGTGCAAACCCTGATGACCAAAACACCCTATGCTTAAAAAGGTACGTCTAAGTTTACTATTCATTTCCTTTACAATACAATTATTAGCTAAGTACTTGTCAAACAGTATTCCAAGGTGCGTATACGAATCTTGCTCAATTATACGCTCATTACCGATAAACTACTGCCTGTTAGACTTTATATACTGTCTTTTAGACTCGTTACATACGACAACAGCACACTTTTTGGCATTGTACTCGTAACGCCATTTACAAGAATGTTCATAACACATATTTATCATTCTTGTTAAACCACACTTTGTAAGAGACAATAGGGTCATACCATCAGCTGACACAATAGCTGGCACAGAAAGACCATTAAAGGTAAATCCAATTTTAAAATCAATAATCTGCTGGATGAGTCCATTAATAAAGCAAAGATACAGGAAAGGCGAACTTACACCGCCTTGTCTCGTACCTACCTTTATCGAGAAAAACTCAGATTTAAAACCCTTAAAGAGCAAACAACTCTCCAGTTCCTGATGCAAATTAACAATAGCTTTCCAGGTGTACCCCTGAACACCCATTTCGTTTAATTTGTAAAACAACCCACTGTGCCATACTTTATCAAAAGCAGTCTTTACATCTAAAAAGCATGCATAAAGTCTGCTGTTGTTTTCATTGCAAAAATAAGCACATTCACGCAATATTTAACTTCATTTGTCTGAACTATTTTCTAAACACATTCACCGCTAGAAATGAGTGTCTTCGTCTTTTGCTAACAGTGTTCCCTGTAAAGACTACATGTACGTTTGTCCTATGCAAACAGTCAAGAGGATTCCTACATGATTATGATCAGCACTGTTTGTTATTTTGCAATGTGTTGCAAAAACAACCCTATAAATAGTTCAATTAGATTAGAAGTGTCCCCTAAATGTTACAGGGGTGAATGAGTTAATAAAGCACTAAATAAATCAACGTAGACAGATGATAGTTACAAAAGCGAATTCATGTTATCAGTTCGAATTTGGGTAAACGCACGTTGCCTTCCATGCTTCTTTATTTACATTTCATTAGTCGCCTGGAGAAATCTCGATTGTGCGAAACTAATATTTTGTCAAATCTTTTTTAATAATAGCTTTGATTAGTCGCAAATGATTTAAACACAGATAAATCAATAAAGAAACAATGAACTATATGTAATTTTATATAGAGAATATAAATAAATATATACATTGCATAACATTTAACAAGATTTGATGTCATATACATTTAAGTTATGTGTAAAAAGTCTTTGGGGAAGCAATTTGTATAATTATACCGTTTGAACAACACTAAACGTTATATGTTTCTTTGTTCAAAACACCTTATATCTACAGATTGATTAAAGCCTGAGATAATTTGGTAGCGATAACGATATTATAGAAGAGAAAGAGTTTACCATTTCGCAACCATCATAAATAGTCGAACGTATTCAATAAAACTATTGTATCCTTAACAACACTAGCAAGTCGTATATCGAAAAAAATAATATAGACTTTGAAGCATTTTTACTGAGAAAGTGTCCGAATGTCAAACAGTTCGGATCAAGATCGGAAGCCAAGAACCTTGGCGTCTGGTCTGGTACAAATCTTGGTACATAATGCTAGTGTCTCAACGCCTGGCAGTGAATGGGTTCATGTGATATTTCATTCCGCATTGGAGCCTGCTGTCAACATTAAACATTGATTAATTCTGCACAATTCTAAATAAAGGCGCACTTAAAACCTTCTCCAAAGACATTGGCATGCAAACAGTGTTCGATTTTTGTCGATAATATTTGTTACAAAATGCTGACCTTTCCGATCGATACGCTGTTGGGCGACTGTTGGGATAATTTTTACCAAACAGTGCGGATCTAGATCAGTCTTCGAGTACAGTTTGGATGCAGATGAGACATCAATTTACTTCAAACAAGTTGGATGATGATGGGGCATCAGTTTCCTTCAATCGCTTTGGATTGAGATGAAACGTCGAGTCTCAACTGTTTAAGCATGAGCGTAATTTGGCTAATATTTGCATTTCGCAGCGTCTGATCAGGATCCAAACTGTTTGTCAATTTTACTTATGTTTCTGCAGTCAAAGTGTATAATATATAACTTTAAGACTTTATAGCCCACGATAATTACAAAGCAGGCCGTACAACAGCAGAGAAAAGGTTCATGGAAGGACGGATACATCGCTGAAGAGGAAACCCGCCAAGCACGCTTAGTTCTTAGCTTGCTAGCGAAAACCTTTGCAAACAGTTTGGAACCTGATGCGACGCCGTGTAAGGTGGCGTCTCATCAGGATCCAAACATTTTGATAATCTGTTCTGAATTAAGGCCGCTAGAGGTCGCTATAACACAGTCAATGTCATCATATCCTCTGCTTAAAAGTGTCGTCTGTAAGTTTGTTTGTTGTTGTTGTTTTCAAATTTACATGTTAGATACTTTTTATTGAAAACAGAAAACCGAGAAAAGTGCATTACAGTTTGAATATAACCAGACACCCAGTTATTCGGTGTCTGATCTAGATCCAAAGAATGTGCGACAATATATTCTACGCGAATGGCAGCAAAGGGGTTTAATTCCTTGAAAGTGTCACACCATTTGGCGTTTAATTAGCATTGCACGCGATGTTATAACGTTCATCATTCGCCCTTTTCACAGTCATTTTTACTATCTGTTTTAACCCCATTTCTACCACGACATCGCCTACTTTACAAATGTTACCTAACTTATTATTTCAAAATATTATTTCAAAATAATTTGATAAATGAAATGTCTATACCAGTGTCAAGCCGTTCGGCCACTGATCAGACGCCGCGTGAACGCGGCGCCTGATCAGGATCCAAACTGTTTGCAAAGTGAACTTCAGTCGCTGTTGGGCAGTTAAAGGATAAATGGGGTGATAATGTTGCAATTTAGGCCAACCATTGTTTTCTAACAACACATAATGGTGATGATGGTGTGGCTGTTTGGTGTTTAGGGAATTTGACAGTTTTCTATGGACTCATTCTTTTATTGATGAAAGGTTAATAGAACAAAACAAATGTGGTTTCCTCCAATTCAGTTTATCAGGACATTGGCCCTAGTCCCTCTTTCACGAGGAATTACGCCTAATTTTATCGTCTGATTCTAACACTTTTGCCGAGAAAATGTCGTCTGTTAAAATTATCGTCTGCAATGTATGATTTTGAGATTTTAACCCTTCGCTCCATATATACTAGATCTACTCAGAGTTTGCTAAGTACCAATGCATTGAACATATCACTTTCTCATCGCATAACTTCCAACATTTGTGTAACGCGGCGTCCTATCTGGATCTAAACTGTTTGCAAACAGTTAGCAAATATTAACCAAGTCGCGCTTAGCATACTACTAGTGATAACGCAGACTGACAATAAGAAGGACGCCTTCTAATTGGAGAATTTTACATTTTCTTTTCAGCATGCTTTAAGCAGTTAGTTATATTTAAAAGAAAGAAACGAATCTATGAAAAAAGTCGTTCAGAAAAAAAGATCGCACGCTGTGTGGTTCGAACCACAGGTACTTGACACATACTTTATTATCTATTAACATCCCCCCCCCCCCCCCCCCCCCCCCCCCTTAAAAAAAAAAAATTTTTTTTTTTTTTACTATACTTCTATTATAGATACAAGGTAAACAGCGCAATTCGACACCTAGTCTTTACTATCCACTTAAACTGATGCTAAAATAGACTCGATCGCCGATATTCTCTTGTGGTATCCTCGGGAAATGATTAATTTATCAATATCTACTTTTTATTTCATCAAATTCCGTCAAATAACGCCACAGTACGTGAATTATAACGAAAATTTGCAATAAAAAGTTTTATGTCGTTCTCTTGGTACAGAATTTATTGCCCAAAATAAGGGGTAATCTAGTCGGTTTGCACATTTAACGGCCTTTACGGCTGGAACTTTCACCTAATTTCATTAGAGCAAACGCGTTTGTGTCGGAACATGACCCTCTTCACAATCAGCTATATGAAATATACATGTAATTTGGCATGAAATTGACAAGTGAAAGACTCATTTCATTGTGAATGCCATTTTGAATACCGGAATGAATTGAATGAACGGAGCGATCTCATTGGTCAAAATTAAACAGGTAAAGTTTCTTTTAATTTTGCATTCTATGTAAATTATATAAAACTGATAATATTTCATTTAAAGATGATTTATAATATTTGGTGAAAGTTCCAGTGGCATAGGCCGTTTATTGTGGACAAATAACAGATCACCCCTACATGTACATTCGTTGCTATGTACCATGAAAACGACAGAAAACTTTTTGATGCTTATTTGCGTTATAATTCACATACTGTGGCGTTATTTGACGGACTTTGATGAAATAAAAAGTAGATATTGATAAATTAATCATTTCCCGAGGATACCACAAGAGAATATCGGCGATCGAGTCTATTTTAGCATCAGCTTAAGTCGATAGTAAAGACTAGGTGTTGAATTGCGCTGTTTACCTTGTATCTATAATAGAATAGAAGTATAGTAAAAAAAAAAAAAAAAAAAAAAAATTCTTTTTTAAAAAGTTGGGGGGGGGGGGTTAATAGATAATAAAGTATGTGTCATGTACCTGTGGTTCGAACCTGCTACCCACGACGTGCTAGTCCGACTCGTTCACTACTGAGCCACGGAGACTTCGAAATTAGCCTCAAGAAAAAAAGAGCAACAAGAAAAACAAAAGGCGACAAGAAAGATAAAAAGCCACAAGAATAATAAAAAGCGACAAGAAAAACAAAAAGCAACAAAAAAGAAAATTAGCCACAAGAAGAAAAACGAGCAACAAGAAAAACAAAAAGCGACAGGAAGGACAAAAAGCCACAAGAAGAATAAAAAATCGACAAGAAAAACAAAAAGCCACAAGAGGGGAAATTAGCCACAAGAATAAATAAATAGCGACAAGAAAACCAAAAGGCCACAAGAAGGGAAATTAGCCACAAGAATAAAAAAGAGCAACAAGAAAAACAAAAAGCCACAAGAAAGACAAAAAGCCACAAGAAGAATAGAATAGCGACAAGGAAAACAAAAAGCCACTAGAAGGGAAATAAGACATAAGAAAAAGTAAAGCGACAAGAAAGAAAATAAGCCGCAAGAAGAACAAGAAGCCACAAGAAGGGAAATTAGCCACAATAATACAAAAAGCGACCAGAACAATAATGAGCAACAAGAAGGGAAATAAGCCTTGCGTTATTTCAGCATAATGTTCCACAAATATAACAAACTAATGAGCCAAAGTTCAAAGAAGTCGCCGTGGCTCAGTAGGGAACGAGTCGGACTAGCATGCCGTGGGCATCAGGTTCAAAACACACAGTGGGCGATTGGTTTTTTTTTTCATTTATTTTTGATTTTTCATAGATTCGTTTCTTTTCAATACAAGTAAATGCTAAAAGCATGCTGAAAAGAATAAATCCATTGAATAAAAATCGTTTTTAGACCTATACGGCTATAGATACGTTTATCAGAGGCTTTTGACCCGACGTTTGTGTTTGAGTGGCTTCTTGAAATTGGGTCAACTTCGGGGTGAGGTAACGTCATTACAAGCGACTTAGACTACTATTTAAGACATTATTACCTGCGGGTTTCATATTTTAGTAATAAATAATCACTTTAAAGTACCAAAACTAGCGTTAACTAAATAATTCGTTCCACAATTATAACTTACTAACGAACCGAATTTCAACGAAGTTTACATGGCTTTATATGGAACGAGTCGGACTAGTATGTCGTAGGTAGTAGGTTCGAACCACACAGAGTACGATTTATTTTTCTTTACCCCTCCCCTCTCCGCCCCCTCGAAAACTACACCACGAAAAAGCTGTTTCGCTTACACTTGGAGAAAGTCCTAATACATAGAGTTAATTTCTATCTGTAGAAGAGAAACAGTTACACTTAACATGTATATAATAGAAATATTCGGCCAATTTGTGCAAATAAATACAAAAGACTCAAGCAGGAAACGCAACACCAACAATACACCCACCTCTCAAGCAGAACACACACATAGTCATACCATAACACACACACGCGCGCGCGCGCGCGCGCGCAATACCATTCCTTCATTTGCACACTAAATAGAAAACAACACGCAAGACAAACATAAAGCAAAGTGAATATAGGAGCCCGCCTTGGCACGGTCAGTAGCAATCAATAATCATGTTTAAGAGAAGTAAGTTAGCACCTGTCCCTATGTATCGACTATAACTCTACAGAAAGAAAGTTCGAAATTTGTTATAAAGTAATTCCAATTTGAAAAATGTAAAGATTAAAAATGGTTAATGTAAGTAGTGAAAACTCCGCACTCGTTGGCAGTGATCGGACAGACAAAACTCTCATAATTCACGAACCAATTGACGTTTGTAAAAGAAGAGATTTGTTTGCGACAGCCAGAAATTAGTTCTAATCCGGTACGATTAAATGTTTAATACTTAAATGTTCTAATTATTGTGTAATAGAGTTATTTATTACTGGTCTGACATTGTTTACATCAATTAACCGTTGATTCCCAATCACGTTCGGCCAATATCCGGCGTACGATGTATACCAGTGTCTTTGGTGCCAAGCAAACTTAGAGTAGTATATACATCATGTATCTAGTATTGAAGGCAAGTACATGTACATGTACCACTTGAAGCAGGTTGAATGTAAAGCAGAATATGCCTTCTGCTTTACGTTCAGCTTAATTAAAGCCTCAATAAAGCGATTATCTGTTGGAACACAGAAAACATTTCGTATGCTACATATTCATGGCTGTTTAAATTGGAACTATTTTCTTCAGCAGAGGAATGAATTAGATACGTTAAAACGCGTATCTAAGGAGAAAACTGGTGACATATTGATACAAGTGACAAGCAGTTTGGATCTAGAACTGGATTCTAACTGTTTGCAAAGTTGACTTTAGTAACCAATGACAGTTCAAGGATTATATATCCTATCTGCACTGTTTATAATTTTACATTACATTAAGGGCCCCAGATAAGGGGGATATTTCTAAAACTAAAATCTTTATTTCTGCATTAAACCCTATAGTGTCACTTCTCATTATAATCGTCTCTTCGAGACGATTCTAATGAGAAGTGACACTATAGGGTTTAATGCAGAATAGAATCGTCTCGAAGAGACGATTATAATGAGTAATAACACCATAGGATTTGGAGCTGAAATATGTGAGAAAATGTTTGATTTGTTCAGTTAACTCCCTCGTATCGGAGGCTCTGCCATTGCAAATACCACCTGAAAGTAGGAAAAGGAGGACTTGTCCCAATTAGAAACTCGCATTGTCCATTTAATGTTTAAGAGGTGTGTTAGCTGATTCCATGTAGAAGAGTTAACAAAGTCAAAGTCCTGATAATGCAATGCTATAATTAAATCCAGGATTAATTAGAACAAGTTTTTTTGAAAATACAGTAACACCTCGATGAAAATATCATACAAACATGATACATTGTGGATTTAAATGAAGGTTACAGCTAAAAGCAAGAAGGAATTAACGCAGAAAACTGCAACAATGACTTTCTGTTTGACATTTATCTTGCTTGGATCAACTACAATGTTTTACATGGATGTAATGCAGGAATTCTATTGTTATTCGATTATAACAAACATCTTCGTTCTCCATGAAAATGTGATTAAATCAGATGGACATTTGGATCAGATTACATTCCGGAGGCTTAACACTCACGATCTGAGAGTGGAAAATACGTTATTCATTCCCGTTTAACACTCTCGCTGCCAATGGCACCAAAAGGCGACTAAGCAAACAGTTTATATCCTGATCAGACGCCGCGTTACGCGGCGTCTGATCAGGATCTAAACTGTTTGACACTCGTATTGACACTTTTTCAGCCCTAAAACTGACTTCAGTCCTAAAACGTATTACAGACGACACTACCAATGCAGAGGGTATTTTAGAGGTAATGAAGTTAAAGCAGACGATAAAATTTGGCAGCGAAAGAGTTAATGCATAGTAATACATTAAAATGTAGAACATTACAATTATTTGAAAATTAAGTCAATATGTTCTAATCAGTGTGGAAATATGTTCCGAGTCCAATTAGACGCCCTTTTACCCGGCATCTGGTCTTTTTCTTTTTTTTTCAAATGAATAATTATTGGGGAACAGACGCGTTTAATAAAAACAAATAACGTGTTCCTGGCTGCACAATTAAAACTTAATGACGGTTTCAAGTCTGGTTTAATTCTCGTTGCAGTCATTGAATTTCATTCCGAGCTACAGTGGAAAAGACGTTCTTGCTCCCCAATAAGCAATTTGCCAAAATCAAATACATTTTAATGTATATCCGTTTACGATTAATATCAAAGGCTGAAATATTCTGTCAAGGAGCATATGAATATCAACTCTCTCTCTCTCTCTCTCTCTCTCTCTCTCTCTCCCCCTATTTTGTTTTCTCTCTCTCTCTCTCCCTCCCTCTATCTAACTCTCTCTCTCTCTTTCTCTCTCACTCTCTCTCTCTCGCTATCTTTCTTTCTCTCTCATTTTCTCTCTTAGCTGTTTCAACACATTTTCTGCCACTGTCTTTGTTTCGATGTAGAACTACCATCTACATTTATTTCAAGTCTCTTTTCTTTTTCTTGTAATTCTAAATTATTGCCAAGTATAAAAAATGTCGCTTTACTTCAAAACACATTATGCGTACGCTTTTATCCAATTAGTAGTCTTATTTTCTAGAACTCCGATACTAGAGATCAATTAAAATAAAAGAAACGAGGTCATAAGAATTAATTGAACATTACCCCCGGAATGCTTAAATCTCTGCACGATACAGTGGAGAATCTGTTATTCTTTCCCAATAAACGCGTTTACGCTAAAACTATTATTTGCAGTGCAAACAGTTTGGAGCCAGATCAGACGCCGGGTAACCCGGCGTCTGATCAGGCTCCAAACTGTTTGCCACCAAGATAAACAAGAATTATCAGAATTGTCCAAAAGTTGTTTTTTTCTACGTTTTAGTGCTTTGCGTTTGCGTACGTTTGCGTTTAAACGGGAAAGAATAACAGATTCTCCACTGTAGCAGTGAGACCATGATACAAAAGTAACCTTTGCAAACAGGTTGGGTCCTGATGAGATGCCGCATAATGCAGCGTCTCATCAGGATCCAACCTGTTTTCAACTCTTTTCCTGTGTTGTCAAGAAATTTTGAAACTTCTATTTTTAGAACAGTACCAGACTGTTTGCACGCGAAATAAAATGCCCAGCATGCGAAGATTTTAGTTAAGACAAATCATTATTTAGATTTTTTCCATCGCTTTTTCTTCTCTGTCTGTAACAAGATACAAGATACAAAAAACTTTATTTATAGTCGGGTGTTTCCACAACATATATAACATTAGCTAAAAGCTATTTACCGACATAATAACATAAGTTTCTTAACAATAAGATTAACTAACAGCCTGTAAAAGAAATACATTATCAAGTTAATACAGTAAAATTCTACAAAGTCTATTATAAAATACATTCATACATCACAGATTTTTGATATCACATATGAGATAGCATGCTTTAGCTGCTGCACAAATAGAGAATGAATAGTGGACAGGGGGATTATAAGCAGACAGCATAGACCAGATCAGACATCAAGTAATTTGTTGCCCCATTAGGGTGAGTGATTGTCTGCATATACCACACCTTTATAAATCCACAACATATACACCTGTTTTATAAATATGTATTTATAGATTTAGCATCTATCACAGACGAAATATCATGTCTTCCTGCTACACACAGAGACAAATAGAGACTTTATATACAAGTGGGTGGGTAGGGTTCCATCATCCCATCCTAATCCTAATGAGAGGGGTACTTACAAATTATTCCTGTTAATTTCAAACGGGTCCGAGTCATATTTGATTGTTTGATGTACGGTTATTCTGCATCTAAACTGGCTCTGATCCGTTTGTTAATAATTATTGATTATTTCGGGATAGGATGATTTTCATAACCCCCCCCCCCACCCAGGTTTTTATATATATAAGAATACAGATTACAAAGTAAGTCGGGTTCATGTGCAGACAGCACAGATCCAGACCAGGTATATAATTATCTAGTAATTTGGTGCACTCTCTGGATGTGTGACTGTCTGCACATGCTATTTGATTTAATCTGGGTTCATGGATCCTTACAAGGGGACAGGCATATTGGCCCCTAGTTAGGTGCCAATCTGCAGATTATCTGTTTTAAAACTAAAACCTGTGTGAAAGTTGCTGATCGTGACCTAAGCCTAAAAACTGCCTTAAAAAGAGTATAACTAAGAATCTGACAGTCAAAAGAAGGCACAAAAATGCGACAGATAAAATTTGAGTAAAACCATTTACATGTATCCACCCAAATCAGATTTGGAAGGAACTGATCAGCAACCTCCACACAGTAGATTACATTTAGTAGAAATGACTCAATGAATCATAATGAACTTCAATTAAACATAAAGCAAAGCAACAAGCATAAAGCAAAGCAACAAACATAAAGCAAAGCAGCAAACATGTAATTTACAACACAGAAAGCATAGTTAGCATGTTTGAGTGCTCTATGTTTGATGTTTAACCCCTCTCTCCATAAACTTTTAACTCCGAACATAAACTGCCATGACCGCATTACTGAAGCTGTGTACATTCGAAAGCAAAAATGTTTACATTCTAACGTCATTATCTTGACAGTTTGGCGCGAAAATGCCGATTTGAAGTCATTTGAAAATGACGTCAATTTAAAGTAGGATAAATATATCGACTTTTTGTCATAAAGAAATGCAGACAGCTGCTGTTAATAAGGTCTTTCAATTTTCTTGCAATTTGTCTCATTGATAAAGACGAATTTTAGTCGGTAGTCATGGTGTCCGCTTACATCGGTTAAGAACAATATTTTTAAAAATCCGCCAACTGTTTGCTGTCCGAGTTCCAAAGACTAATTAATTCGCGAATGAAAAATGCATATGCCCCGCATCTTCTGCGAAACTTATCCACAAGCCCCGCCCTCTCGCGAAATAACGTTTACACGAATTGAACGTCATTCTTTTCAATGAAATTGAATGGGGCGAATGTACAGTGGAGAATCTGTTATTCTTTCCCGTTTAAACGCAAACGTACGCAAACGCAAAACACTAAAACGTAGAAAAGTACAACTTTTTGACAATTCTGATAATTCATCTTTATCTTGGTGGCAAACAGTTTGGAGCCTGATCAGACGCCGGGTTACCCGGCGCCTGATCTGGCTCCAAACTGTTTGCAGTGAAATTAATAGTTTTAGCGTAAACGCGTTTATTGGGAAAGAATAACATATTCTGCACTGTAGATGTGCAAGACTAATTTCTTTGTTCAGTCTGGTTTCTCCAATGTAGGTAAAGCTGTTTAAACTCAAGTTCGGAATTACCACATTAAACATAATAAACCGACAATATTACGATAGCAGACGGAATAATAAAGTTTTAAACTTTTTAAAGTGTAGTTATATTTG
Organism: Gari tellinella; assembly: GCA_922989275.2. Classification (NCBI taxonomy): domain Eukaryota; kingdom Metazoa; phylum Mollusca; class Bivalvia; order Cardiida; family Psammobiidae; genus Gari; species Gari tellinella. The sequence goes on along the minus strand of OV277867.1, from coordinate 78,981,380 downwards.
ACCATGACCAGAGCTGTGAGACTTGTAATAATAAAATAATTATCTTGCCTCTGTAACTTTTACAATGCTAGCGACAAATATGCCCCACAGTGATCACTTTTGCAAACAGTTTGGATCCAGATGAGACGCCGCGTAACGCGGCGTCTCATCAGGATCCAAATTGTTTGACACTCTACCCGGGTTTTGAAAAATAATTTAGAAAATTCTATTTTTTTAAAAATAGCAGACGACAATTGCTGCAGACGAAACAATTACCCAGCATGCAAGGGAATAAGGAAGTAACAGCTAGAGGCACAGTGATTTTTTAGGTTTTTAACTACCTCTGTGCACTAATATCGTCTGCTGATAAATTGACGTCTGCTTTTATTTCTAAAGTTTCTAGAGTTAAGGTTTAATGAATGAAAAAATATATTGATATTAGTATAAAACGGTTTGAGGCTTGATCAGGCGCCAAATTGCAAATACCAGTACAGGAAGTGTATGGCTAAAATGAGATATTTCAGAAAGCAGACGACATTTGAATGCAATTGATTAAAGCTTCCTCTTAAATTCAGAACTTTTCCCAGCGTGATCTGAGAAAATTTATGACCACTTGTTCACGTCCCTAAAACATCTTGTTTAAAACCTTTAATCAGATTTTCATGTCAAATTGATGACTTCTTGGGTAATAAAACAGCAATTTGGAGGCGACAATTTCGCCGATTAACTGTTGAGTTATGCGCCCAAGTTGCCTTCCTAACCGGGGGAGTAATGATTTGGAATGATTTGAGAATTTGTCTGTAATAATAGACATTGTTCAAATCAGTCGGAAACCGTGTAGTTAATTACGTACGGCATGCCTGTTTCGGACCCCTGATGGTTCGTAACAAGATTGGAGGCGACCTACACGTCGTATGCAAGGTAATGAATGTTTTGCAAGTCGAGGGATGCGCTTTTACTTGAAAATTAGGATCGTCTTTCATAGATATATTAAGATTGCAATTTTTCAGAATAATACATCGGTCGGTTGACGTTCCTTTAACTTATTATCCTCTGCAACTTCCAATGGACAATTCCAGTTTGCAATAAAAGCTTTTTCTAATAAATAGCAAAATGACAAACAGTGAAGCCCGTGATCAGAGGGCTCCTCTGATCAGCGACTTCAGTGTTTGCATAGGACAAGTGTACTCTTCACAGGTACACGTTTGGTAAAGGACGCATATATGCATATATGCGTCGCTAGAGCATACTGATTTAATACAATGGATAACTGATTGTTCTTTTCCGTTTAACCCTTTGAACCCTAGTCCCGCATATAGGCGTCCTTTTCAAACAGTGTACATGTGAATAGTACACTTGTCCTACGCAAACAGTGAAGACCCAGATCAGAGGGCTCCGAAAGGAGCCCTCTGATCAGGGTCTTCACTGTTTGTCATAATGCAAAACATTGACAAAAACAACACTTAAAAGTTAGAAATGGACTAGACTAAAATGGAAACTGGGATTGTCCATTTGAAGTTTTAGGGAGAAAAGAGTTAATCGAAAATAAATGCAGTGCAATGTTACAAAGATGTACCCACACCCAAATCTTTATATAGGAAATATGTTTAGCACAATCTTTTTGTCTATAATTGTTTTCAAAGGTCAAGGTCAATGCCATAGTGACCTCAAAATGTAACGGGACACTCCGCCATCCTACGATTTACTCACACTCATCTCGGTATGCTATCCAAACTTTGGTATCCCTAGCTGATGTGATATAGGAATATGCTCCAACGCACAGCTAAAAAACTATACGCGCCAAGAAGCTATCCTTTAGGGTCATAAAAATGATTGGTTATTTTGGGTTTTCAGTCCTGTATTCAGTGTCACGGAGAGAATGCATTACTAGCGACGTTCATTTCTAAACCACAATTTTCACAGTAGCTACATGTAACTAGCTATACATCTTGTCTCAATAATCAAGTTTGTGCTTCAACAAGTAAAGTAAAATCCTTCTATTATGACAACCAAATTGTGTTAAGTATCAAGTGTTTAAGACAGGTGACTGCTAAAACAAGGTGAATGTAAAACAGAAAGCTCCTCCAGGAGTTTTCTGTTTAACGTTCACCTTGCTTTAAACTGTTACCTGTCTTTTAAGCAGTCAATTTACCAACTTTTAAGTGGTCGTAATAGAGAGGGTTTACTGCACATGCATGTTCATTGCAAAAAAATTGGAGTCAGGGCAAATGCCGCGTAACTTGGTGTTTGATTTGGCTCCAAACTCTTTGTACGCATGCATAAATAGATATTCAATATGTTCAAGAGACAAGAGCATTGTATTTGAGTCCTTTTTCTACATTTATTGCGATGTGTTTGCGTTTCATTTGCGTTTGACCGAGAAGCAATAACGTATTAGCCTCTGTATGTTTGTCATACAGTAAAACCTCTCTATTACGGACACTAAAAAGACGGCTAGTTTAGTGTTTAAATGACAGGTGACAGCTTAAAGCAAGGTGACAGTAAAACAGAAAGCTCCTACGGGAGCTTTCTGTTTTACTATCACCTTGCTTTAAGCAGTCACCTGTCAGAAACACCTAATAATTAACACAATTTAGTGGTCGTAATAGAGAGGTTTTACTGTACTTCGACCCTGTACAGATAATACAAACACTGAAGACCCAGGAGACCTTTGATCAGGGCCTGCGCTATTTGTTATATTACAATATATTGACAAACACAACCCTAAATAGTTAAAGATGGACGAACTTAAATTAGAGACTGGACTATAAAGAACCCTCGTCGTAAACACTGACAATTCTTGAATGGTTGACATTGTTCTGCAAATAGATAGTACGAAAGATGTACAATCAACTCGTCCATTCCTTTGACGGAAAATGTTATTATTAAATTAACCTTTTCAATGTCGATCTTATCGTGAGGTTTTTACAATGTACCCCTACATTGCCATATTGCCGTTTGCTTCAATAGTGTTGCCTGCTGCAATACCGTTTAGATTACATGTATGACTGACAAAATGTTGAAACGAGTGTCAAACAGTTCGGATCTTGATTAGACGTCGCGTTTAACGACGTCTGATCAGGATCCAAACTGTTTCCAAACGCGCCTTTTGCTGTCACTGACAGTGAATGGGTTAAATCAAAACTGCTGTGTGTCAGATAGCAAACTATTCGATTTTATGCCCTTTTTTAAATGAAGGAAACTGTATACGAGTGTCAAACAGTTTGGATTTGATCTGACACTGATTTACTCGTGCTTAACCCACTTGTGCCCCCGATCCCATATATGGGACATAGGCAAACAGTGTAGACTAGGATCAGACGCCGCATTATGCGGCGTCTGATCAGAGTCTACACTGTTTGCTGATAGAAATTTCAATATAAAACTGAAAATGATTTTTTTTACCAGGCATCCCTTTGATAAAAAAATGGACTAATTCAATATATAAACATGGAAGAATCCATTGGGTATAAATGGGTTAAAAAATGCAGGTCTCTAATATAGCATGACAAGGGACTAAATCAAATGCAGTTATGTTATCCGGGATTAATTTTCTGGATGCAAAGGCAAATTCCCGGCCGCTTGTCTTGTACGCTGGAGAATTTGTTATTCTTTCCCGTTTGAAAGCAAACGAAACTCACTAAAATATTGAAAAGTACAATATTCGTTTAAATCCGTGTGGCAAACAGTTTGCACATCTGGTTCCAAACGGTTTGCAATGGAAAACATAGATTTAACGTACATGCGTTTATTGGAAACGAATAACATCGGCTCCACTATATAGCACGATAAGGGATGGGGGATGAGACAATAGAATTAGGTTGTTCATTTGTTCTGAAAATATTATCTTTTATGGATGCATAGACTAATTCCGAGCCACTTGTCTAGTTCATCCATTTTCTCTTTCAGCAAACCAGACTCATTTAACCTTCAACCAACTGCGAAATTTTGTTTCATACACAGTTGAGAAGACGATGTTCTCTCCCAATACGTTTACGCTAAATCTAGTGTTTCCTTTACAAATCGTTCGAGGCAAGATCATAAGCAGAGAAGTTCCCCCCCCCCCTCCCTCTCCCCCTCCCCCCTCTCTCTCTCTCACTCTGGCTCTCTTTCTCTCCATCTCTCAAATTGCATACGATACAGTGTTTTAAGGGACAAATAACAAAGTGTGGTTTACATTTCATTGTTTTATTACATTTCATAAATTAGCTGTAAGCACTCTCTGAATATTATTCGGCCCCGTTTAAAGTATAATTGTTCATAGATCAAGGTCAAACTGTCCACCTTATTGCCAATAGTATTGATATGATTGTAATAAATAAGCCCCGCCATGAATTATTTAAAAAGAGCCATTATGAAATTAACGGTCAGCCGCTTCGATGTAAATGAAACCATCAGCGTAGACAAAATGCTGATGTTTTCAGAATTGTTGAAAATTTCAAAAAATAGTTTCTCTTGGCAGTGGGTCTCTATCTATTACATGTACATGTATATAACTTCTCACAACTGTACCACACATATGCCAGTCGCATGCTATGTCTCAACTACAACAACAACATCATAACGACATCTTTTTCTACGATCAAATACCATATTTAGTCTAACAACTCAATTCTTTTTTCTTTCTTTTTTAAATATATATATTATATACCTTGGTATATACTTTATATAACAACATCTTCCAAATAAGGGTTTTTAGTCAAAATATGTTGTTTGATCGTAGAAAGGAATGTTTTTATTATGTTATTGAGACATCCATGTAGCATGCTACGGGCACCTGTGCTGTAACACGGTAACAAATCTTATTTGATGTTTGTTCAAAAGAGGCTCAAATGTGTTTACATTGTAAGTTATAAATACTATTATAATTAACAATCAAGTAACAATACCATCGATGTGGTTTGAATTTGCGAATATGTACAAAATTCTGTACACAATTCTACACCTCACTAAACCGGCCACCAGTAAGGGCAGTTGATCATTTTAATGTAGGTTATGCTTAATGCATGACAAATGGTTAACAGTATCTTTGCATTGCACATCTCTGTGAATGTCCAGTTAAGAGAGGCAGGTATTAACATGAATATACAATATTTTAGCACATGTCATGATTTGCAGTTCTGCAACAGGTAACTATTTTACAGTAGAGAAGACGTTATTCTTTCCCAATGCTAAAAATCTTATGTCCATTGCAAACAGTTTGGAGCCTGATCAGACGCCGGATAACCCGGCGTCTGATCTGGCTTCAAAATGTTTGCTACTAAGAGAAAATAGATAGCCAAACTTTTAACATTTTATGGCATTGCGTTTGTGTATCGCTTTTTTAAATGGGAACGAATGACATATTCTCTACTTTTAGTTTAAGACACTGGTCACAATTTAGCGTCTGTTTCGCCATCACTCTGTATCCAGCTAAGCCCGTCGTCAAGCGAATCATCAAAGATTTTTGATGTCATAAAACTGTCCATTTCTTCGTCTTCCGTCTGAACATCTACCTTACTAAACATTGCTCTTATATAGTCTGAGGTATTCACAACATCTACGTAGTTTACTTCCGTACCACTTTTCGAACAGGAAGTGACGTCATACTCAGACTCAGAACTGAATGCTTTGTTGTCATGGTAACCGTAAATAAAGCACGACTTTTCTTTGGTGTCTGTGTGCGGCGTTGAACAGCTTTCACTTGAGCTGGCTTCCGCTGTCGTATAACCTATGTCCATTTCATTGGTCTGGAATAGCTCCTCGTCACTGTCACTCTCGCTGTCAGTGATACTGTAATCGACAAGTTTATTCGCTAGATGATCATCCCTGGGCAACATGTCTTCATCTTCGGCTACTACACGATCAAAGTATGCCAGCACTGAATCACGGTCCGTCGAGTCATCGGACGACAACGATTCCGGGGCAGAGTCGTTTTCTCTTTTGAAATCCTCGTGCCAAATTTCAAGACATTTAGATTTCGAGTCTGTTTCTCTTGAGCTCGTCTTAAATGCTTCAATGTTCATTGTTTTTCCATACACGCTACCAAGCGCCTTTTCCATTTTCTCGTTTGCCAAGGTTTTAACTGTTTCGTCAGCCAGTGCGTTGTTTTTTCTTAAGCATCTCTTTACTCGGAATCGGTTTCTCTGGAAATTACTTTCAGGAGGCGTCTGGTATTCATCAATGCCACAGTTTGGATCAATATTCTCGAGTCTTTCCCAGACTGGCGCATTATCAATGAAGCCATAGTCAAGTCTTTGTACACTGTGAATCTTGGATGGATGAACGTCACGTGTTGTTCTTTTCCTTGTGTTACCGCGTTTGTGGGAGGGCTTTCTTCTCGTCAAGCGTTTACATGATTTCAGCTGCGAGTTTCTCTTCCTGTTTTCTTCTACTAAACTCTCGTTAGATGAAGAATCCGTCTTAGCTCTCTTCCTTCTAGTGCGGCTTTCCTCATTGGTTGTCATGGCATTAAAAAACTTGACAAACTCCAACATTTTAGTTTTGTCGATGCCAGAGAACAGATCCTCCAAGCTGTTGTCAGAGTCACTGGTATTGTCACTCGTGCTGCTTCCGTCTTCAGTATGTTGTTCGGCTGGGCGCTTCTTAGACTTTCCTTGACGTGCGTTCTTAGCTCTGAATTTGCTTGATAGTTTCGAGAATATGTTTTGTTCCTGTTGCTTTGACACCTTTGTCTTGGATGTCTGTGTGGACGATGTCGGATTCGTTTCAGTGGCGACCGTGTCAAGTGGGTTAACTTTTCTCAGAGCAAATTTGTTTCTCTCGCTGCCCCACTCTTTCGCCATCTTCAGCATCCGTGCCTTGCCTGATAAAGCCCTCTCACCGTCCGCCGTCAGCTCATAGATAGAAAACAAATGTCGATACTCCTTTCCAATACCAGTCTTCTTTAGCACCATTTTGATGACGTCAGCACAAGTTGTGTATTTCGTGGCACCTTTCACAAATCTCGTTGCGCCATCAATCTTCAGAGGAATTCCTTTGTCTTTGAGACTTTTAACGTCTGCCATCTGAAATACATGGAATAAATGACCTTAAGTTTTGAAACCATATCTCATATGCATGAATAAAATGGTTTATATACATCTATTGTTACAGGGCTGCCATTTCTCTGGATTTTTTCTAAATCTTCGATTTTTTTTCCAGTTTATAGTAGCTTAAGGCAGGCTGAAAGTAAAGCAGAATGTGCCTTTAGGCGTATTCTGCTTTACTTACAGTCTGCTTTAAGTAGTCGCATGTCAACAAAACTAGAAACAGGCTATGGGGTAATGGTACGATTCGTAAAATCGCACTTGAATAATGCAAATTTGGAAATCTTAGGATTTTTCATGTCAACTTATGGCAGCCCTGTTGTTATAAAATGTTTCCAAATTATAATGATGTCTAGAAAGTTAGAAACACATAACTTGGTGACTGGATTTTGGCCTGTATTACACATTCTCCTGTCTTCAAATGTCTCTATCCTTATTACTATTACAGTGGAGAATCTGTTATTCTTTCCCAATAAACGCGTTTACGCTAAAACTATTATTTGCAGGGCAAACAGTTTGGTGCCAGATCAGACGCCGGGTAACCCGGCGTCTGATCAGGCTCCAAACTGTTTGCCACCAAGATAAACAAGAATTATCAGAATTGTCCAAAAGTTGTTCTTTTCTACGTTTTACAGATTTGCGTTTGCGTACGTTTGCGTTTAAACGGGAAAGAATAACAGATTCTCCACTCTAGTTATTACATGTACAATAACCGATTACTCCATAGATATGTATTTTACACCTTTGATTAATTTTACACTGAAGAAAATAGTTCCAATTCATATAGACATGAATATGCACAATAAGAAATACTAATGCAGGCTGAAAGGAAAGCAGAATGCGCCTTAAAGGGTGTGCCTTAAGGCTTTCAAATTGTTTCAAGTGTTCACTTGTCTTTAAAACAAGAAACAAACTATTGGGTATTTGGTTAATGCATCGATATGAGAAATAAATTAATACGTTAACTTGCGTTTCTATGTGGGAAATAGTTTAAAGTGATGGTTCACATCATTAGAGAACTTAGTGTACTAAACCCTCTTGTCTGAGAGATGTTTGAAGTTGTCGTAACCTCTGAGACGGGGTGTCTAGGATTTACCAAGACCGACAAGAAGCCAGTCAAAATCTCGAGGACGAGGCATCCATTACATGACAAATGCGATGACAAGATCATTATGCTCGCCTTCTAAACACGGCCGTCGGGAAATGCGCTTGTCAAATTAACCTTAACAGTTGACGAATGTATACAGCAGGGCCCCAGATAAGAGGGAGTAAACTGAACAAAACCAACATTTTTTCACTCATTTCAGCATCAAATCCTATGGTGTTACTACTCATTAGAATCGTCTCAAAGAGACGATTCTAATGAGTAGTGACACCATAGGGTTTAATCCAGAAATAAAGATTTTAGTTTTTGAAATACCCCCTTATCTGGAGCTCTGATACAGTGAACCTTATGTTAATCAGACAGTAAATGCGTAAACATGGGGTTGTTTTTAGACGATTTGCTGCTTAATGCAGGACAAAATAAAATTGGAACTCTTGTGTACGCCTTTTCTGTATTATTTTTGTCCTGCATTTAGCTGTGGTGTGTTTTGAATGAATGTCAATTGATGGTTTTATAACTGAGACATAAACACAAGTGTTTACTGTACCGGCAATGATTTTGGTCAGTATGGATTTAAGCAGATCTGATAGATTGCATGTCTGGACCAGAATTCAGAATGCTTAATATGCATGTGATAATCTGTATAAAGTGGTACTGTGGGAAAAAACGAAACCTTTTCCCATTAAACGCGTTTATTCTAAATTTAGTATGCCAATTGCAAACAGTTTGTAGCCAGATCAGACGCTGGGCTACCCGGCGTCTGATCAGGCTCCAAACTGCTTGCTATTCAAATTTAAAGTAGTCGTTAAATATTTTCAAAATATAGCATTTTTCTACATTTAATTGTATTCAATTTGTGTTTATTTGCGTTTGAATAGGAAATGACTTCTTCTGCACTGTATAACGAATCATTCCGATTCGAGACAATATAGTCATCCATGCCTTAAAGGCTGAAATGTCTCTTTTCATTGAAACTGTTTTACTTATTGATATTTCTTATAATAGCGTAACACACTTAAGTCTCGCTAATACGGTCAGTCAATGGAAAACCTGTTACTGGCATTAAAGACATATTACATAAACATGTACTCTACATAGAAGGGTGCGATGTAACACCTTAAAGTTCGAACCAGGCTTATTTCTTACACAAATTATGTGCGTATCCCGAACGCATTTTCATTTGCTCACAGTTCTGATCCTGCTCATGAAACTTTGAAACTTTCAGACGCGTAGTGACCAAAACATTTAAGAACTGTTTGACACTCGTATCGATATGTTTTAAGTCATACTGCATTGAATCTTTCTTTGAAACGATCTAGCAAACAACAAATAGAAACGGGCGACAGTGAAATGTTGAAGGGGTAAAAAACCTCGCGGAAAAGTTTGCAGTGAAAGGGTTTATTTCTAATATTTGAATTTTAGGTATTTTAACACACATGTAAGATATATAAACGTGAGTGTCAAATAGTTTGGGTCATGATCAAGTAATCAAGAGCAGAAGTTGCCAGAAAGTTTATAGACTTACAGTAGAAAAGAAGTTATTCTTTCCAAATTAACGCGTTTACGCTGAAACTATATTTTTGCTACGGCAAATAGTTGGGAAACAGATCAGACGCCGGATAACCCGGTGTTTTGCAGGCTCCAAATTACCAGATCAGATGCCGGGTTACCCGGCGTTTGCTCAGGCTTCAAACTGTTTGCCATTCAGATTTAAATGAATCATTTAAAGCAATTCTACAAAATCATGTTTTCGACATTCTTTTGAAATTAGTTTTTGTTTAAACGGGAAAGAATGGCGTCTTTTCCACTATATTGAAATAAGCATATTGTGAGTCAAAAATGTTAAGCGTTTGTTCATAAATGAACCGTTTAGGCCTGTGGTTAACCCATTCAACCCTAGCGATGACTATACTCGTCATTAACAAACAGTGTACATGTACCTGTGAAGAGTACTCTTGTTCTATGCAAACAGTGTAGACCCTTATCAGAGGGCTCCTTAAGGAGCCCTCTGATCAAGGACAACACTGTTTGTCATTTTTAAATATATTGTTAAATCAACCCTAAATAGTCAAAAATGGACTAGTCTTATTTTGAAATTGGAATTGTCTATTAAAAGTTCCAGGGCTGAATGAGATAATGTATCAAACTTTAGACTGTAATACTCGACAGTCTACACTGTTTGATGTTTCATATGAAATTATATTCGTATAGACTAATCTGCAATGTTATTAGCCAATCCTAGATATATAAAACAACTGTTGTCGATCAAAAAAGTACGTGTACTTACAACTATAAGTGCATATATCCTCAAAATAACAAAAACAAGTGTACGCCAAATAGTCCACTGTACTCTATGGTAAGTTAGTGATAGATGTGTTTTAAAGCCTACGGTATTTAAACAACACTTTGACAACATGTAAACGACCCCGTACAATATGACGGTGGTCACGTGAGCATTGTTAATAAAACGTCATCGTCTTTACGACATCTTGACAAATTGAATAGCTGCAGGACGTCCAATTGTTAATGTAATTGATTTTGCCTTCAAAGTTCGAAAATCTTTGATCAGATAAAAGATTTAGATCGACTGAGCGGGCGATTACAAGGTGAGAGTGTTAAATCTTGATTATCACGGTGTGGTTATTGCAGTCAGGGGTTATTTTAAATCTAATTAAGTTGTATTTTTTATTGATAAGATCTGAAGAGCCGATTACGGAGATCTTCTTCTGCAGAATTGTCATTTTTATTGTTGTACAAGTGATAAGGCATTAAATTCAACTATTAATTTTTATCGCCGATTTCAGTTTGATAGTGCAGTTGCAATTTTGCTCACTTTGTAGTTAAATTTTATTTTATTACAGTAAAGAAGTTATTATTTCAACTCAGGGTCTGATCAGACTCCAAACTGTTTGCCACTCAGATTTTAAAAAATCAAACAATTTAAACCGGCGCTATAGTTTTCTCCATTGTTTGCATTGCGCTTGCATTTCTCTAGATTTAAACTGGAACGAATAACTTTTCCTCAATGGTACAGTGGAGAATCTGTTATTCTTTCCCGTTTAAACGCAAACGTACGCAAACGCAAAGCGCTTAAACGTAGAAAAGAACAACTTTAGGACAATTCTGATATTTCATGTTTATCTTGGTTGCAAACAGTTTTGAGCCTGATCAGACGGCCGGGTTTCCCGGCGTCTGATCTGGCTCCAAACTGTTTGTATGGGAAATAATGGTTTTAGCGTAAACGCGTTTATTGGGAAAGAATAACGTTTTCTCCACTGTATGATATACAGCCGAGTCTTGTAAATAGGGGTTTAACCAATTATCCCATAAAAACGCATTTTTATGCCTTTACAGTATTCCTCCACAGTAGAAAAATAGTTCTCTTTTATCAGAAATGATCATTATACCATAAGAAATTTTTCTATATTTATCAGATAATAGCTTAAAGCAGGCTGAAAGTAAAGCAGAATGCGCCTTAAGGCGCATTCTACTTTACTCTCAACCTGCTTTAAGTGTTCACCTATCTTCATTACTAGAAACAGTATATGGGTAATGGGTTAAGGGTAAGTTTGATGTTAGTGATATTTAGTTATACGAGTAGAGACTTAGTTGTACATGTATCTGCAACATCGGTATTATAACCATGTGTTTAAAGTTAGACATGTTTATTTACTTACAAATGTTATTCCTGAATGTCCTGGCTTTACTGTGCAGCTACATAGAAGACACTTTAATTGCATTAACCCTTTCAACTCTAAATATCTCTTGTGGGTATTTATAATCCCTTTGGACTTTTCTAGTACATGCATTTGGAACCAGTCTACTATTGCACTTTTGGTATGATAACAAAAGCAATGAAAATATCAAACAGTGCAGACCCTGATCAGGGTTTACACTGTTTACATATGTAATCAGTAATCTCTACAGAGGGGTGAAAGGGTTAAGGTCTGAGGGAAAGTTGAAAGCTTAAACAAAGACGAGGGTCTAACACACAAAGAGCAGACAATTAATTGTTTCGCTTCTTTGTATTTGTCGTACATTTAAGAAAATGCTAATCTTTCTCCTTCTGAAATAGCGCGGTTTGGGTGTAAATCTACTTGCGATAAAGTAAGCACATTGCAAAAATGTAAATGCGTGATTTGATGTGATTCATTAAAGTTGTAACTCAAAATTGATATAATCTATTTTCGATACATCCGGGTGTTAAAATGCAATATCTACATGTACGCAGCCGCCCTCTGTCGAAATACTAACAAATGTCCCACTTTAAAATGACTGCAACTAATATTACAGTAAAACCCCTATTTCGCGATACATATTAAAATACTCATAACAGTTTGTTATAACGTCGAAGGGGCAGCTTTAACCAGAATTAAAGGGATGCAGAAAGTATTTATTGGTGTTTTCAGCATGAATTTTGCCCTGCCTTTAACAGTCACCTGCCTTTATGAAATTACAGATTCCATTTTTTCTCGTTTTTGCTTGTATGTCGCTCAAGAGTTTGTACTAAACAGGTATAAGCAGCTGAAAATTTAGCCCAATAGAAAAAAAGCAGTAATCATCTATATCTATAACGGGATGAGTCATTTCATTCTTTACTAAATTAGTTTTATATGCATGAATACAGGAACTGAGCGTGTACCAGTCTGCATCATCCGGAAGCGGGTAAAGCTTCTATTCACCCGAAAATATGTACCAATCTCCGATGCTTACCAAAATGCCTTTACCTTAAAATCATCGAGAAATGTGATCAAATCTACAATTGACTCAAACAATTTTGAGAGAAATCAAAGTGACGAATTTAATCGAGCCTGTACAAATATTTTGACAAGTGTAAGCATACATGTCAACAAAATGCATACCCGTGTAAACTCGTATCAAATGGTAGCTGGCTTGTTTAACAATAAAAACAAGATACGTGTGCATGATAAGATTATCTTAGCTCTGATCGGCAAGGGCGATTTAAGAGTAAATTAAAGGGAAGTAACTCGATCTGATAACAACCATTGTCCGGTGTCTATTTGACCACAGATCAAACGGTAATAAAATGTATATCTTTCCTCATCTTTTTAACAACCACGGACACAAGTATGGTAGGGGTTGGACAAGTGTTGTTGAGTTAACCCATTGCCCCATAGCCTGCAACTAGTATCGAAGGTAGGTGACCACTTAAAACAGGTTGAAAGTAAAGCAGAATGCGACTTTAGTCGCGTTGGTTTACTTTCAGTCTGCTTTTAAGCAACAATCTGTTTTAGTATAAACATTGTTTCTTATGGTGCTTACATCTATTCATGACTGTATAAAGTGGAACTATTTTCTTTAGTGGGGGATAATTTAAAGATGCTAAAGGGCATATTTATGGGGGTAGTGAATTAAGGTGCTAGAAAATGGCTATGATGGTATGCGTGTACAGATACAAATGTATGCCTCTCTATCACCATTCCAAAATAACACACATCGATTATGTTACATATATATCATAAACGACAGCTTAAAAGCAAGATGAAAATAAAGTGAAAATAAAGTGAAAAGCTCCTTAATTAAGGTCTGCTGTTTTCCATCATGCATACTCTAACTTAGCCCATTCACGTGACAATAAGCGACTACTCTAGACTTTGCAGACAGTTCGGTTCCTGATCCCAACTGTTTAGCTGTCATTTCGATATGTATTCAGTCAGTTTGCTTTAATCTTACTTTTAAATAAGATGTGTGCATGTATCAAAATTTAAGCGGACGTCATTTTGTCTGTGGAAGGGTTAAAGCAAACCCTTAAAGTTGGCGTTGATAGGGCTAAAACAACGACAATAAACATTTGAACAGGACTGTACTTGAACTTTATAAGTAATGAATGTCTTCAAAATGGCATAAATTACTGGTAAACCATTTCTGTTTTACACTTATCCATTAAAGAGCAACTACAAATACATAAATCTTCAAAATACAATGTATAATGCTTATGATTTGCTTTGAGCTTTGAAAGGGAAAGAGCTAACTCAAAGATATTTGAAAAGCAAATGATATATGATTATGGATTTCTAATCTCTTGGCGGTATGCTGCATATGGAATGTCTAAACTGCAAAACATCACTGGCCTTAAAGTGCTCGTACAGTGGAGAATGCGTTATTCTTTCCCATTTAAACGCAAACGAAACGCAATGCACTAAACTGCAGAAAATGACAACGTTTTGACGATTCTGGCCATTTATTTTAACCTGAATGACAAACAGTTTGGAGCCTGATCAGACGCCGGGTTACCCGGCGTCTTATCTGGCTCCAAACTATTTGCACGGGAAATAATAGTTTGGGCGTAAACGCGTTTATTGGGAAAGAATAACGTTTTCTCCGCTGTAACAAGTAAAAGCTTAAAACATTGAAGACAATCGGTGTGACATCGCTTAAAGATGACAGCGACAGTGATGTATTTCAAACTGACAAGTGAAAAAGTTTGAATTAAAGGTGTCAGGCTTAAAAACGATTTTTAAAACTGTCCCCTACGGCAGACTCTGACAAGGAAAGCGTTGATTAAAACCGTCATTGCCTTAACCTGAGTACAATAGTCATTTGCAAACAGTTTGGATTCTGATCAGACGCCGCGTTACGCTCATTTCAATATTTCTTAAGTCAAAATACCTAAAAGTTGAATTTGAGAAATAAAAGCAGACGACAAATGTTTAAATTTGATGACGTCATTGAAATGTAAGGATTAAAACCTGGTTTTTGGTGTAAAAGAATAATGTCCAGTGGGTTAACTCTGGTACTAATGACAGTTACATTATATATATGAATTTCACCATGTGAAAAGGAGAGAGGGAAAATATTAGGAGAGAGAGAATGCAAGAGAGGGGAGGGAGGAGAGAGAAAAGAGAGAGAAAAATGTTTCGCTATGCAATAAAGTAAATAAAATGTCAGCGTTTTGAAGAAAAGAAACGTCGTAATAATTACAATAAAAACGTTGACGCTTGACCATTGCACATGCAGAGTTGCTTTGATCTAGCTCAAAACCGTTTGAAATAGAAACCATTCCTTTGAAAACACGGGCGTTTAGTGACAAAGAATAAAACTGTCTATAATGCTCGTCTTCATTAGTGTTTGACTTACAATCGAAAAAACGTTATTCCTTCCCGATTAAACGTAAACGAAACGCAAACGCAAAGCACTAATACTTAGAACAGTACAATTTTTGGACAATTCTGATAATTCATGTTTATCTTAGTGGCACACAGTTTGGAGCCTGATCAGACGCCGGGTTACCCGGCGTCTGATCTGGCTCCAAACTGTTTGCAATAAGAAGAATAGTTTTAGCGAAAACGCGTTTATCGGGAAAGGATATCTTCTCCACAATATACATATATAAATATTAAGGTCTTCATTATTAAGGTCTTCATTAGTTTATGACTTATACATATATAAATATTATGGTGATTACATGAATAGCAATAACAATTGTCTATACTTTGATGTTTTTTATTGACATTTAATTGACAGGACATCATTGTATTTCAATTATTTATCAATAAACGTCCTGAGATGGTGCCGTTTGTTTATATAGTCCGGTCTATGGTCGACATTGATATCCATCATATTTAAACTGATATACGACTGATCATCGGTAATTCAAAATCGTTTTAACCCTTTCATTGTCAAATTATTCGGGAGATTTTTATCCCCCTTCGGCGCTTTATTGGCGCCTGCTTCAGTATTGTTGTCTGCACGACACTTTTTTAGTTAGGTTTAAGGTTCTATGACTAAATAAATATCGATAAGAGTGTCAAACAGTGTGGGTCCTGATCAGACGCCGCGTAACGCGGCGTCTGGTCAGGACTCAAACTGTTTGCAAACGCGCTTTATGGCGTCATTGAGAGAGAAAGGGTTAAATAGTGGCGGTAGATTAATAATTGAAATTTGCTTAGAATAACAACGAATAATGTCTTTAGTACATTGAAAATTTATACTTTGATTTTAAATTTTGTATTAATTAAAATTTAATTATCAAACCCTCTTTGTCAAATTTCAATTTCACGCGGACATTTACAGGCACTTAATTATTTCACTGCCGACGGCGCCAAAATGCGACAATGAAAACAGTTTGTATCCTGATCAGACGCCGCGCAACGCGGCGTCTGATATGGATCCAACCTGTCTGAAACTCGTATCGAGATTTTTTCAGTCAAAACAACCCTAAATCTAACTTTTAAAAAAATGCAGCCGACACTGGCAATGCAGACGATATTTTGGCGGTAAGAGAGTTAAGAAGATAATAAAACTTGGCAGGGAAAGAATTAAGGTCCAGAACAGACGTCGAAACATCTGAAAAATCTTAGCGTCTTGACAAGATCAAACGCTCTGTTTACAACCTAATCGAGGTTCATTCTGTCAAAATGCATAAGATATAGATCTCAGAAATTAAGCCAGTCGATATTGTTAACGTAGATGATTTTATGCCTGATAGAAGTTAAACAGGCCAATTAAACAAAGTGAAATCAAATAATTTTGCAGTTGATATTTCCAAATCGATAAGATCTTGTTTGTATATGAGAATTATAATTATAAGAAATGACAACATAGCGTTTTAATTGGTTGATTGTTGAAATTTGCAATTAAGTGTTTTATTTTCAATTGGAAACACAATTATCCTAAAATGTACAATTCTTAAAGAGAAAGGAAATATTGGCGCATATGCATATTTCAAGTTATATTATTCAGTTATACAATTTGGATTTCAAATTCTAAAAGCATCTAATATCATTAGGTAAACTACAGTGAAGAAGATTTTAGTATTTCCCAATAAACGCGTGTACGCTAAACTGTTATTTCAGTTGCAAATCAGTTTAGAGCCAGATCAGACGCCGGGTAACCCGGCGTCTGATCAGGCTCCAAACTGTTGCCACTCAGAATAAAAAAAAAAGATAGTCAGATTTGTCAAAGATTGTATTTTTCTATATTTTATTCCAATGTGCTTGCGTTTCGTTTGCGTACTACATTAGGCTTTTATGACCGTTTAATATGCAAACGTGTGTTACATGTAACCCTTTATCAATTTCAATGACGCTTAAAGCACGTTTGCAAACAGTTTGGATCCTGATCAGACGCCGTCAGATCAGGATCCAAACAGTTAGACACTCGTATCGATATGTTTTAAGTCATAATATATTGAATCTTACTTTGAAAAACCTTGCAAACGACAAAAATGAAGCAGAAGACAATGAAACGGTGAAGGGGTAAAAATTTCACGAAACATTTGGCAGTGAAAGGGTTAAACCATCACTCTTTGTAGAGATTTGTTGTTCTTCAATCAGCTGTCAACCGCCTTAACCCTTTACCTTATAGAAGCGCCTTTTAGCGGATATGATTTATTCTTCCGCTGAAGAAAATAGTTCCAATTTATTCAGTAATGAATATGTATCATTATGGGGAATATTTTCTAGATTATAGCACATGATAGCTTACAGCAGGCTGAAAGTAAAGCAGAATGCGCCCTAAGGCGCATTCTGCTTTACTTTCAACCTGCTTTAAGAAGTCACCTATCTTAAGTACTAGAAATAGGCTATCAGGTAAAGGGTTAAGCACGGCTATAGTATATCGAAACATAAGTAATTGCTTAACATAGGTCTGGCTGTATGACAACCCGTCTGTGTCTAAAGCAGTGATCTGCTTAATCTTTACGCTAAATGTAAGGCAAATTACTGAGAATTTATTGAAATTGAATAAGTTCATGAAATTTTCCGACAAGTTCTCTCTGCAAAAATGCTTCAGACTACAAATTTTGCAGAAAAATAATGAACACTGCGCCACAGTCTACTTAAAGCTACTGTTTGTCAGTGCATTTACCAAATCAATCATTATAGTAAAATATGGATTAAACTCAAAAGGAAACTGGAATTGTCCAATAAAAGGTTCAAGGTCTAATGACATGTTATCTCTGCAAAGGTGCTTCAGACAACATTTTTTACAGACGAATAATGTCTTCTGTGCCACAATTTAAACAAAAGAGACTGAAAAAAAAAACACATAGTTTCAGGGCTGCCATTTCTCCGGATTTTTCCTAAATCGTCGGATTTTTTTTCTAGTACATGAAAGCTTAAAGTAGGCTGAACGTAAAGCAGAATGCACCTTAAGGCGCATTCTGCTTTACTTCCAACCTCCATTAAGCAGCCACGTGTCAACAAAACTAGACACAAGCGATGGGGTAAAGGTACGATTCGTAAAATCGCACTTCAAAAATGTAAATTTGGAAATCTTAGGATTTTTTTATATCAACTTATGGTAGCCCTGTAGTTTCAATACATTTTCTAAATTTCATAGAATAAAATAAATCCAGCGCAAAAAAGTGTAAACTCACTAACCGTTAGTAACTGCATGGTTTTATCCTTTTAGATAAGAATCGATATCAGATATGATAAATAAATGCATTTTCAACCTAAATATATAATCTGAAAAATAAATCTTACTTTTCATTAGAAATGAAGATTACTCGGCCAGATGGTAATCCTAACTCAAATACTCAGCATAGTTACCTCTATTCGTCATTATCCTCTGTCAAACTGATTGCTATCATTATACATGGCTAAAATCATAAGTAAAATTTCCCCCGCCAGTTTAACACCTTCATTCAAGACTAATTATTAAATGGACATACTTAAAAATCTCTAACACTTGAATATTATAACTCGTGTCAAGTAATTTGAGAGCTTTCAGACGTAGAGATAATTACGCCAAGTTTGTTTGTAATGACACGGGCTCATTCTCTCGGCTTCCGCAGTTTTGGCAAACAGATATTAAAGATTTAATTAGGCATTTGTTTACAGTGTCGTTTTAGGCAGCGCGCTTGTCCGGTGAAACGTGTCGTCACCTCGCATGATCAGCGGCTTGGATCGATGAACAAGGCATGGGGTGTGGAGAAAGCTGTGCCATCCAGAGTAGCGTACAATAAAACTGACTGGCAGTTCTGAGTTCGAGCACATCATCTCTCAATCTCGATCAACAAACATCGAAATCAGCACTTTGATAAAGATATAAAAAAGCCAATCAACTCGAAATCAACAATGCCTCAAGTTTCCTCAAAGTTGAAGGTAAGTCTACACATTTCAAACTAAGCTTTTAGTTATCTATTCTCTGCAACAGTTTATAAGACATTATTCTTTCCTTTTTAAACGAAAGACCATAAAATAAAACGAACAAAAAGTATATGGAAATCGTTATTTTCAAATGAATGGCAAACAGTTTGGAACCTGATCCAGATGCCGGGTTACCCGGCGTCTGATCTGGCTCAAAACAGTTTGCAACGGAAAAAATAGTGTAAACGCGCATTTATTGGGAAAGAGAAAAGTATTCTCAACTGTACATAGTAGCGTTCATTGACGCGTTTTGAAAACAGTGTAGCACCAGATCAGGTACATCATCAGGAACTATCTGACCAGGGTCTGCACTGTTAATGATATATATGGCATGCATTTGAGGCTGGGGACAGTTGTCATTAACCCTTTCTCTCTCAATGACGTTTAAAGGTGCGTTTGCAAACAGTTTGAATCCTGATCAGACGCCGCGTCAGACTATTTGCCACTTTTAAGATAAATTTACAGTAGTACTAAAACAATAACTATTTACTAGTTAATCTGGGTATTAAAAATCGATACTTGATTGCATCATTGAATTATTTTAAATAAGAAGGTAACGATAGCTATATCATTGAACAGGGAAATTGCAAGCAGTATGGACAGGTGCCTGCTAATCTGGGACCCGTTTCATAAGTCAGATTATAAAAGTCTCAATTATAATTTACTACTCCATCTAATCCTGTCTTGGGATATCTCTTTGGAATCGTCTTGAAAAGACGATTCCAAAGAGGTGTCAAAAGACAGAATTAGATACAGAAATCAGAAATTAAATTTTTAATGTTTTGACTTACGACCGTTTTTGTCGTACGACGTTTTATGAAACGGGCCCCTGAATTGTGCACTTCTTGCGACTGTAGATAATGGGGGGGGGGGGGGGGGGGGGGGGGGGAGGCATGATGAACCACCATCATTGCAAACGAAACGCATAGTAAAATGTAGAAAATGACAATGTTATGAACATTCTGACTATTCTTTTTAATCTGAATGGTAAACAGTTTAGAACCTGATCAGACGTCGGATTACTTGTGTGCAATTGAACTGGAACATAGTTTTAGCATAAACCCGTTTCATGAATTTATAACGACTTCTCCGCTGTACGTAGTGTAAACTCAGATTTATCTGAGTTTACCCTGGCTGCTTGCAACTGCAGGTCGACTCTATCATTATTATCATTTTTCATGCGCCTGCTGATCTAGGTGTACACTGCTTGCAAGTGCAATAGGTAAACCCTGACCATGACTAGAGCGCACCTAATCGACTCTTACAGCCTACTTTTTAACATTTAGAATATACGGAACGCATGATGTGCTACAGGCAATCTTTATTAAGCGATCGGTTATTGAAATTAAGTCTTAACCCATTACCCCATACATAGTAAATACGCATTTTTACGCTTTTAATTTATTCCTCAATGCACTGAAGATAATAGTTCCACTTTACACAGTCACAAATATGTGTGATAACAAATATTTTCAATATTTTAGAAGATGAACACTTAAAGCAGGCTGAAAGTAAAGCAGAATGCGCCTTAAGGCGCATTCTGCTTTACTTTCAACCTGCTTTAAGTGGTCATCAGTACTCAAGACGAGAAACATGTGGTTATGGGTTTAGACTGCTTAATGCATGGATAAAAATGCAGAAAGCTCCTGTTTATCAAGAACTTTCTGGATTATTTTTCATCCTGCATTAAGCAAGGACTAACAGGGCTTCTATTGAATGATCACTTGATACAAGATTACTGTTGTATTGTTGTTTTGTCTGTAAATCTGTCATTTCCGATCTTCTCCCATACTGTGGCTTTGTATTGAGCACTATAACAACTGTAGGTGAGTATGTAATAATAGATGTTTGTCATACCTCACTATACACCGTGTTATAATAGCTAGATAGATGTTATTATCCCGCCGCAATATTGCCTTCTTTGAAAAGTGTCGTCTGCAAAACTATTATTACTGTTGCATTTTTAAATAGATGAAACTATAAAACGATTGTCAAACAGTTTGGATCCAGATCAGACGCCGCGTGACGCGGCGTCTGATCTGGATCCAAACTGTTTGCAAATACTAAGTCAAGTGGCGATCGGTAGGATAAGGGTTTAGAATAATTAGCGATTATTTTTAACAATGGTAAAACATATGGCTTTTGTGCTGCTCACCTCATCTATGGCTTTGTATGGTATGTTAAATAGCTGACTTTTAAAACATATTTGGCATTTAACATTGCAATGTTGTGGGACACGTTATACATTTAAATTTGGAAATTACTTACGAGTGCTACATTTAGGGTGGTGTGTTACATATATATAGTAGGATTCAGTAGTGTGTAGAAAGGTAAGAAAAAACAATTTTATGAATAAAAAACGTTTTTCGCCGGATAATGTTAATAGACTCTGCATATTATTTGGGATGTGACCTTCACGCCAGTAGCATCTTTGACGCATCATTCAGTCATGTATACAAGCGACCTTTCGTTGATATACGGAAACTGCTAAATTAAGGGGAGAAAATAATGCCGCTGATAATGCTCCTGAATGAGCTTTCTACATTATTTCTATCGTGCATTTAGCAACCACCTACCTACATGTATGTGCATTGAATTGTGGATGCTTAACCCTTTACCTGATAGCCTAATTCTAGTACTTAAGATAGTGGACTACTTAAAGTAGGTTGAAAGTAAAGCAGAATGCGCCTTAGGGCGCATTCTGCTTTACTTTCATCCTGCTTTAAGCTATCATGTGCTATAATAAAGAAAATATTCCGTATAATACATATTCATTACTGATTAAATTGGAACTATTTTCTTCAGCGGATGAATAAATCATATCCGCTAAAAGGCGCTTCTATTGGGGAAAGGGTTAATACAGGTTTGACTGTATACACTGTTTGAAATGATTAATGAAGGTGCATTGTATGCAATAACAGCTATTTATTAGACCAAGCTCCATTGCAAAAAGTATCGTAGTAAGAAACATGCTTTGCTAGCTTGCTACATGGTATGCAGTGGCAGCACTGCAGACTCAGAATAAATACACTGACCGAAAACGCTAACATTTGCAAACAATTTGGATCCTGATCGTATGCAACGTTATGCAACATCTGACCAGGGTCAACAATGTTTGACATTGCACCAATGATACTAAGCCAAAAGAACGAATACTTTCCATTTGTTTTATACATAAAACGTGCCTCAACCATATTATCGTCTGCTTAACCCCTTCATGCTCAAATTCATCGTGATATTTTTACCCCGTCACCGTTCCATTGTTGTCTGCTTTAATATTGTTGTCTGCAAAATCGTTTCAAAGTTATAAAATATGGCAGTATGACTGAAGAAATTCAAGGCAAAACGACTTCCAAACAGAAATGTTATTACTGTTGCATTTTTAAATAGATCTGATGAAACTATAAAACGATTGTCAAACAGTTTGGACCCAGATCAGACGCCGCGTGACGCGGCGTCTGATCAGGATCCAAACTGTTTTCAACCGAGCTTTTAAGCGTCATAACATTGAGAGTGAAAGGGTTAATAGTTTGTGTCTTTCTAGAAAAAAAATCTTTGTTCTTGTAAATGTTAGCTTAAAGTAGGCTGAACGTAAAGCAGAATGCGCCTGAAGGCGCATTCTGCTTTACTTTCAAACTGCTTTAAGGAGTAAACTATTTTCAAAACTAGAAACAGGCTATGGGTAAATGTAATGGGTTAAAACAGGAACATTCTACTATAAGCCATTTCGGATTAACGATAGTGTTTCATGGGTTTAATTTTCTCTCCTTTTTATTTGCAGAAACGTTCAAGAATGACAACTGACGGTATCCAGAAGCGAATTGGCAGAGTTTTCTGCGTGACAGGATATACCAGTACGGGCGATCTGATTGGCCCAGCATCCTCTACCACCAACATGATTGGTCAGTCTGACACTGAGTCGAATTCATCGGGATATTTATCATCATCGTCTTTCGAGTCGTCCGGCGAGGAGAGACGACTAGGACTTAACGAACAGAAAGTGTTCCAAGTTTGGGAGAAATGGAGTCAACAGAAAGACCAACCTAGAAACTCGACACCAAAGAACACAGACTGTACTTACAACGCAAGGATAAATCTATCAGTAAACGACAGTCGTCTAACCATTAAGAAGAATATTGGTGCAAAACTAGCAGAGAAAGAGCAAGACTCGTTCTGGGACATTGCCACCCCACAGTTGTTCAAGAGCAGATCAGAGAATGACATGATCAGTGAGTGTGAAAGGCGTCTTCATTCAGTGGATGTTAAACGTGATCTGTTTCAAAATAAAGGACTAAAGAAACACGACGCTGGATCTGTACCCAACATGTCTTCACGGCGCCCAGGAAGTGTATCAAATTCAAATGACTGGAAGAGAAAGCCATACCACACACTGTCAACGTCCGATCAAGATTTACGACTAAACCGACAAGATACGAGTTCGCAATCTGCAGACAGCGGGTACAGATCATTGCCAAGGTATCGTGTAGTCGTAGACGAATCAACAGTTAAATCAAAATCATCATCGACCACATCATCAACAGAACTTGTGAACAAGCTAGCTCAGTCTTGTGGAGATTTCACAGACAATGGTGTTCCAGTGGACGAATCGATGACGGAGTTTTTAGCAAACGTAGACCAGGACAATCTTGCATGTTTTCTGAACTTTTACGATAAGGTCACCAGTGGTTCAGGGTATGAGCGGGCGCGTAAGAATACCCAGAATTACGAGGCTGTATACTTCTAAATGTGTGGGACACAAGTTTCTTCTAGTGCAATTTGAACTCCTTCACAGCTTATTTATCGTCGACTTATAGTCAAGTGTAATATTTCATGTGTTATTTCAAAAGTGGAATTTACAAAATTTGACTGGACATTTTCAAACAGTTTGGATCAAGACCAGATGCAGAGTAACAGAGCGTCTGATCAGGATTCAATCAGTTTGCGATTGCAGTGGAGAAGACACTATTCTTTCCCAGTACACGCGTTTATGCTAAAACTATTATTTTCATGGCAAACAGTTTGGAGCCAGATCAGACACCGGGTAATCCGGTGTCTGATCTGGCTCCAAAATGTTTGTGACTCACATGTCAAAAAGATGTTATGTTCTTCATTTTATTGTCGGTTTCTACACTTGTAGTTTTGCTTAACACATTTGTGCCGAACCCTATAGGGAAACATGTAAACTGTACATTTTGATAAGACGCCGCATAATGCGGCGTCTGATCAGAGTATATCATGTTTGTTTATAGGAATTTCAGTATAAATTAGCGAAAATAAATAAGTCATAACTTAGGCCTATATCAAATTTGGACAATTCAATTATATTAGCATAAAATAATCCACTGGGCATAAACGGGTTAAGCTGACACGAATAGTGTCGTCTCTACTGTACCAACATTCTAGTGCTTTGCAGTGAAAGGGGTCAATGTTATGAGTTTGTTTAGTTTAATTGTTGATTGCTTTGAAAATATAAATTTGAAGAAAAAAAAATACAAAAATGAAATGTGAACAATGTCTTACTGATTATTTCAATGCCTGACTATTATACAGTCAATCTTGTATTAAGCAGTCACCCAACAGAAGGTCCAATGAACATTGCTTTATAATATGCATGGTTGCTGTATGCAGGACAAATATAATGCAAAACATTTGTGCTTTCTGTATTATTATTATCCTGCACTAAGCAGTCATCTGTGTCACTAATTCCAATGCTACTCCCATAGGTGATCACTTTATCCAAGATGTACTGTATAATAACAAATATAAAAACTACTGAAAATCCCTTAGCACGTTACAGTGGAGAATCTGTTATTCTTTCCCGTTTAAACGCAAACGTACGCAAACGCAAAGCACTAAAACGTAGAAAAGAACAACTTTTTGACAATTCTGATATTTCATGTTTATCTTTTTGGCAAACAGTTTGGAGCCTGATCAGACGCCGGGTTACCCGGCGTCTGATCTGGCTCCAAACTGTTTGTAAAAGAAAAAATAGTTTTCGCGTAAACGCGTTTATCGGGAAAGAATAACAGATTCTCCACTGTAGCAGCATGACCAAGACATATTTTGCAAACAGTTTGAATGGTCAAAATCTCT
The DNA here is from genome assembly GCA_922989275.2 of Gari tellinella. NCBI lineage: Eukaryota > Metazoa > Mollusca > Bivalvia > Cardiida > Psammobiidae > Gari > Gari tellinella. The sequence continues at coordinate 78,956,061 of OV277867.1, read as the reverse complement.
GAAATCCGAACCAAACGAAGTATAGGTACATGTAATGTAGTCATCCAAAAGAAGTGGAATTGACAGCCGGGATACGTTATTCTTTTCAAATAAACGCGTTTACGCTGAAACATTATTTTCAATTGCAAACAGTTTGGAGCCAGATCAGATGCCGGGTAACCAGTGATCAAAATGTTTGCTATGCAGATTTCCTCAATAATTTGTTTCAAATACTTGTGCTCTACATTTTATCTGTATACCTTTGCGTTACATTGCGTTTAAAGGAAACTAATAAGTCTTTTTAATTGTATCGTATTTTAATATTTGACAAAACTACAGAAAGGTCATAATGGAGCTTTCTAGTACAAATGCTTTGGAATCGATGGCAACACTCTTATGTCGTTAATACACATGGTGAAACCGGACAGATGACAGAAAAAGACAAAACTTGAATACATACAGTGGAGAATCTGTTATTCTGACGTCATTGGTGACGTCATACAGTGGAGAATCTGTTATTCTTTCCCGTTTAAACGCAAACGTACGCAAACGCAAAGCACTAAAACGTAGAAAAGTACAACATTTGGACAATTCTGATATTTCATGTTTATCTTGGTTGCAAACAGTTTGGAGCCTGATCAGACGCCGGGTTACCCGGCGTCTGATCTGGTTCCAAACTGTTTGTAAAAGAAAAAATAGTTTTCGCGTAAACGCGTTTATCGGGAAAGAATAACAGATTCTCCACTGTAGCAATTTTCTAAACGTTATTGTGATTTATTCTTTTATGCCGTTATCGGTCGTCTGTCCGACTTTAGTGATTTGACAGAACTGACTCCCAGCTAATAAAGCTTGTGAGTTGAGTCTAATATCGTTCTAATGCATGTAATTGGTAAAATATGAGCCTAGACTCAAATCTGACCAATCAAATACATCAGAACAAATTCAGACTCAACTCAGACGCTTTATAACCTTGGACCCTGATGTACACGACTTTTGGGTCCAATTCAACGAAGGCTTTAAATGGTTTCAAAGTAAAGAAACGTTCTGCCATATTAAACGCTTCCGTAATAAAGTAAAATGCAAGTTTGACAATTAAGACCGTTTGGTGTTTGAGTTTGTTAACGCCGGGATGTCGAGTAAAGTACACAAGACTATTAGCATAAACGCGTTCATTGGGAAAGAATCATTTAATGCCTTTACCACTGTCACCGTCTTTGATTGTTCACCAGAAAACAGATAATGGAATGTGCGACGTATTACATGTACTACATGTATCAAGGAATTCTACTTGAATCCTTTGTGCAACCGACAGATCAAGTTCTAGTTTTTGGTACAGTGGAGAATCTGTTATTCTTTCCCAATAAACGCGTTTACGCTAAAACTATTATTTTCACTGCAAACAGTTTGGAGCCAGATCAGACGCCGGGTAACCCGGCGTCTGATCAGACTCCAAACTGTTTGCCACCAAGATAAACATGAAATATCAGAATTGTCAAAAAGTTGGTCTTTTCTACGTTTTAGTGCTTTGCGTTTGCGTACGTTTGCGTTTAAACGGGAAAGAATAACAGATTCTCCACTGTACATTGGTGACGACGTTCTTCTTTTCCAATAAACGCGTCTAAGCTGAATCAGTAATTTCCACTGCAATCCGTTTGGAGTCAGATCAGGCGCCGCTTAATCAAACTGTCGTTCACTCAGATTAAAATGAATTTTGAACAGTTTCATTTTATTGCATTCAGATTTAGATTTCGCTTTCAAACATTTGTAAGATTTGAGCATTTGGTCAAATCTGACCTACACATTTTTGAGAACGATCTCGGTCTCAACTCACACATCCTTGGACAATTTAAATTAATTTAAAACAAACTCTCAGCTCAAAACTCAGTTTTGATTACATGTTCTAGTTTAAACAAAACATGCTTAAACTGATTTAAGTAACCTGATTGAGATATATTTTGACAGTAGAATTTTGATACGCAGCTACTAGTTATATACAAAATGTTTGCTGTAAAGTTTTGAGCTGAGACAAATTCTGAGTTTTTAGAACAGAGTTCATTTTAAGTTTTATAACCTGTGGGCCAGGTGCCATGATACTGGAGAAAATGCTTTGGGGTTGTTTTTGCTTTTATTTTGAAACGGATTTGTTATTAAACCCCCATTTCCCCTAAAAATACATTGACAAACAGCTTGCCCCGCGGTGTACCACATGGGTATACAATGTTGGCTGAAGATTCTGTAAACTCATTAGGGTTAAAACAGTTAATATTATTATTATTATACCCGATTTATATAGCGCTCTTTTCACACAGGAGTTGTGCGTTCAAATATTAACAATTAACTTTTAATAGAACACCGAGTGAAAAGGCGCGGTAGTCGTTTAAAACGGATATAAATGTAAATGCAGAATAAATGTAGACATAACCCCTTTAGGAGTTTCTGTACCAATGTTACGCATTAAACAGCCACATGTCTTAAAGGGCTCTGTATCTCTTTGTCGGATGATTGGCGAGCAAGAAGATTGACAGAAAAATGTGTCATGTCTTCCGGTGAAGACAATAACAGGCTTATGGTCTTTCATTCGCGTCCTGTTCCAAATAACCTTTGTAATAACATAACGTAAATTCTGAAGTGAGCCCTTTACTCCATAGCATGTTCCTTAGGGCGCATTCTGCTTATAGCTTTCATCTGATAGAACACAGGATCCATTTCTTATGATACATTTTCATGACTTTTTAAATTGAAACCATTTTCTTCAGATTGAGGAATAAATCAAAGGGGTTAAAATGCTTATATATGGAGTAAAGGGTTACACAAATGGGGAGTCGGTTTTCTGAGGATGCACTGTGTTGTCGCTTTTTGCCAGATAATACAATGTAAGTGCTACATGTAAACCTCAAATGTGCTGACTACACAAAACGATGTCTGTTATGATAGCTGATATCTTAAATCTAGGGACTGTCTAAATAGTAAATACCGTTTGTTTTAAAAACAATGTACACCTGTTTTATTTAGTTTTCAATTTTAGAACTTAGGGTTCCTATAGAAGCCTTCTGCTTTAATAATGCTCTGCATTAAACTGCCACTTGTTCCAAATACCGGTAAATGACCTGTTTTTGAGAGACCGGTTAACACAAGCTTGATAAAACCAAATGAATGGTTTTATGAATGACAATAGTATGACACCAATCTTAAAGCATACTACCGTAGAGGTATTGCAACTGATATGGTGACTGATTTTAAAACCTTAATTGCCTTAACCTGAAAGCAATTCAAGTTGTATCATTTGAAAACAGTTTTGACCCTTATCAACGCCGCGTGACGCGGCGTCTGATCAGGGCCAAGCCTGTTTGTCACTCATTTCAATAGTCCATCAGCCAAAATATATGAGAAAAATAATAAATCAGATTACAATTGTTTAAACCAGGTGACGTTCTGACGTCGGTAATAGCCCACCTAGAAACGATCGAATCGTCATACAGTTTGGATCCTGATCACGTCTAAGTTATTTGATATCAGATAAACCAACTGACACTTTCGATGATTTTACATTCTGAAAGCATTTACTACATAAATCTTTTCAATCAAAGCTACATGTATTTTGATGATTACATTTTGGCAGGCTAAGGGTTACAGATTTGTAAAGTGTACTCAAAATTGGACTGAGCATTAATCGGGATCTCATCAATGATTTAATTCATTCACACCTGGCATTTCAAATGAACTATCTAAGTTTCCGAATAAGTATAGTCCATTTATGACTATGTAGGTGTACTTTTTACAACAGTAAAACCTCTCCAATTGATTGTACAAAAGGTAGGTGACAGCTTAAAGCTACTAAAGGTGCCTTCTGTTTTACCTTGATTTAAGCAGTCATCTGTCGTAATAGAGAGGTTTTACTACTGCAAAATGACAAACGATGCAGACCCTTGCAACAATGCACATGTAAGGTACATGCTATGTTGTTATCTTACTGAAGTAAAGTTACGTTTCATTTGGCAACCATTGTTACATACAGTGGAGAAAACGTTATTCTTTCTCGTTTAAATACAAACGTACGCAAACGCAAAACACTGTAACGTAAAAAGGTACACCTTTTGAACAATTTTGATAATTCATGTTTATCTTGGTGGCAAACAGTTTAGAGGCTGACCAGACCCCGGGTTACCCGGCGTCTGATCAGGCTCCAAACTGTTTGCACAGCAAAAAATAGTTTTAGCGTAACGCGTTTATTGGGAAAGAATAACGTTTTCTCCACTGTACAACAGAAAAGGCACACTGTAATAAAAAGTAGAATATTACAGCTATACAGCAATTAAAGAAACCGATGTTCTTCTGAGTATCAAACAATTTTAGGTCTGTTATTACAAAACGTACAGTGGAGAATCTGTTATTCTTTCCCAATAAACGCGTTTACGCGAAAATTAATTTTTCTTTTACAAACAGTTTGGAGCCAGATCAGACGCCGGGTAACCCGGCGTCTGATCAGGCTCCAAACTGTTTGCCACCAAGATAAACATGAAATATCAGAATTGTCCAAAAGTTGTACTTTTCTACGTTTTAGTGCTTTGCGTTTATGTACGTTTGCGTTTAAACGGGAAAGAATAACAGATTATCCACTGTATCTGAGTATCAAACAATTTGAGGTCTGTTATTACAAAACGTATACATGTATTTTGTTTTCTGTGACTGAATGAAAAGATTCTTCTGTTCTGTTCTGTTCTACAATGTAAATACAGTAAAACCTCTCCACCACTAAAACGATTGCAGTGGAGAATCTGTTATTCTTTCCCGTTTAAACGCAAACGTACGCAAACGCAAAGCACTAAAACGTAGAAAAGTACAACTTTTGGACAATTCTGATATTTCATGTTAATCTTGGTGGCAAACAGTTTGGAGCCTGATCAGACGCCGGGTTACCCGGCGTCTGATCTGGCTCCAAACTGTTTGTAAAAGAAAAAATAGTTTTCGCATAAACGCGTTTATCGGGAAAGAATAACAGATTCTCCACTGTAACTATATAAAAGACAGGTGGCAGCTTAGAGCAAGGTGACAGTAAAAACGAAAGCTCCAAAAAGAGTTTTCTGTTTTACTGTCACATTGCTTTAAACAGTCAACTGTCTTAAACACCATATAATAAATTGAATTTTGTGATTCTTATAGAGGTGTTACTGTAATTGTTTAGCACAGACGCATATTGTTGGGTACAGTGGAGAATCTGTTATTCTTTCCCGATAAACGCGTTTACGCGAAAACTATTTTTTTCTTTTACAAACAGTTTGGAGCCAGATCAGACGCCGGGTAACCCGGCGTCTGATCAGGCTCCAAACTGTTTGCCATCAAGATTAACATGAAATATCAGAATTGTCCAAAAGTTGTACTTTTCTACGTTTTAGTGCTTTGCGTTTGCGTACGTTTGCGTTTAAACGGGAAAGAATAACAGATTCTCCACTGTAAGACTAACGTATTCCCCACTGTATGTAGAGCTGTGTTAAAACTCGTTAATATAACCAATGAAACAATAAGATATTACTTATACCTCACATTTTTACAGGCTTAATTTCATTTGTTCCTATGTTTCCTGTCTGATGCATTAAACGCTGTGTTAGCTAACCGCAACTTGTAAAGCATTTCTAAATGGCTTTGATCAAGTTCACGCGCCAAAGTAACACAACATCATTTTGATCATCAAATGAATTTCTTAAAAGTTTGCTTTTCGAGAAACAAAATGTTTATATACGAACTAAAAACATAAATTCAGACGACATTTTTGAAGCAGACGATATATAAACAACATAAAAATGGTTTAATGCAAAAATGGCATACAGAAAACGTACTAGATTATCTACGAAATATGCCGTTTAATACATTTTTTTCCGTTTCAACGCAACCGAAACACAAGTGCATTGCAATGAAATGTAGAAATTTGCAATTTTTGACAACTCTGGTTATTTATTTTAATCTAAATGGCAAAACGTTTGGGGCCTGATGAGACTACAAACTGTTTGCAATTGCAATATTTTTTTTCGCATAAAAACGTTTGGGAAAGAATAACGCCGCTACTGTACTTATACTTCATAACTCGTATACCCTTCGGACGTCTGGTGACGTAGTTTGCTTGAACCAGTTATCTGCTTATTATCGTCTGATTCAATTGTCGTCTGCTGCCATTTCCCAACTTTAGTTTTTACCCCAATTTTAAGGAGCGAAACATCGATACCATCATACGAGTGTCAAACAATTAAGATCCAGACCTGATGGCGTCTAACCCAGGACCCAGACCTATTGCATGCAGATGCCAATCAAGTCGTCCCTTTATACAGTGGAGAACACGTTATTCTTTCTCAATGGACGCATATAAATTTCCATTGCAAACAGTCTGAAGCCAGATCAGACGCCGGTGACCCGGCGTCTGATAAGTCTCCAAACTGTTTGCCATTCGAATTAAAATGGTCCGTCAACATTTTAGAAATATTTGTAATTTCTAAATTTTATTGGATTACGTTTGCGTTTCGTGTGCGTTTTACTAGAAAGAATAATGTATTCTCCACTGTATTAGTATTTTGTTATAATTCAATTGTGTTAACGTTCAGTGGAGAAGACGTAAATTCTTTCTAGTTTTTAACCCTTTACCCCATAGCCTGATTTTAGTTTTGAAAAATGTGACTGCTTAAAGCAGGTTGAAAATAAAGCACCTTTACTTTCAGCCTGCTTTAAGCTATAACCTGCTAGAATAAAAAATATTCCTTCTGATACATTTTCATGACTGTTTAGATTGGAATTATTTTCTTCCGCGGAGGATTATACGGAATGCGCTAAAAGGCGATTCTATAAGGTAACGGGTTAAACGAAATTACATGTAGACGCTTACCGTAATACGACCAATGGTAGACAATGACATCTTTTGACAATTGCTTTAACCTGTCAGCTGTCTTTTAATGGAACCAATTCAACTTCTTTTTAGTGGTCGTAATAGAGAGGTTTTACTGTAGATTATAATTTTTCAGCATAAATGCACAAAAGTACGTATATAAATCATGGCGTGCCAACGACAAGTCCCATGACATAACACTTTGCGCCAAACAGTCTACGTAATAATTTCCATATGGATTAATTCAGTGAATGCATATGTCTGGACATCTGTCCTTCCAACAAAACAAATCGCCGATTCCGACTGTTGGTATGTTTAATTTTCTACCAAAGGTCAAGGCTGCTATTTGTCCGGATTTATTTTCTGGATCGACGTTTTTTTTCCGAAATCTTTGAATTTCTGCGGCGTCTGATCTATATACACACTGTTGCATAATTATGTTTAGTGTTATAGAGCCTCGCAGGGAAAGGGTTAAAGGTACGATTCCTAAAATCGCGCTTGAAAATTTGGAAATCTTTTTTGATTTTTTTATGAGCAACTTGTGGTATGCACAGCGTATATGGGAAATGTTCCGTTGAATATAACAGCGTTAAATAGCTCAATTGTAGCAATTATTATTTCATTTTAAACCAAAGATAATTAAATAAAAACACTTTTATAACAGTTATGACCCTTTTCTTTGGTAAGCTCTTCTCAACTTGATAATTTCCAAGTGTTATAAAATACGATTTTATTTACGAAAATGTCATAAAATCCTTAAGATCTAATGGATAAAGTCTTCAAAAGTTCCAATGTTTTTATACTAAATGATTAAAGCAATAAAAAGGCATCTTCCGTAGTAATAAGGCACGGGCATATCATATAACAACTAATGCGAAACGTTCGACATGAAATATGCTCGCTGTCATGGCCATTATCACTTTGGGGTTGAACTATTTGACGTTTGGGTTGAACTATTTGACATTTAACGTTCTAAACTCGGAGTGTTTCTGTCAAAACAATTGTCCCATTGCAGACGACACCCACTACGATGGCGTTGAGATCGACACAGGAATGTGGCACAGCAGACAGAAGCAGTAGCTGGAATACAACCCTCTTGACATCTCTAGGCGACTAAAACAAGTTACAAATACAGTGAGAATACGTCATTCTTTTCCCATTTAAACGCAAACGAAAAACAATAAAACGTAGAAAATTGAAACTTTTGGACAATTCTGATAATTCATGTTTATATTATTATTTTTATTATCATTATTATTATTATTATTATTATTATTATTATTATTATTATTATTATTATTATACCCGATATATACAGCGCTCTTTTAACACAAGAGGTGTGCGTTCAAAAGCGCTTCACATGAAATTATAAGTGTACCTACAAAGCGAGAAAAGAAATACATGTAACTACATTCACAATAAATTATGGAGTTACATGGAAACATGGACATTCTTTCAATAATGGACTTTCTTTCAAGCTTGGTGGCAAACAGTTTGGAGCCTGATCAGACGCCGGGTAACCCGGCGTCTGATCTGGCTCCGAACTGTTTGCAAAAGAAATAATAGTTTTATCGTAAACGTGTTTATTGAGAAAGAAGAACGTTTTCTCCACTGTAGTAGCGAGAATACAAACCTCTAGACATCTCTAGGTGACAAAAACAAGTTACAAATACAGTGAGAATAAGTTATTGTCTCCCATTCAAACGCAAACGAAACGCAAACGAAAAGCATTAAAACGTAGAAAGTACAACATTTGGACAATTTTGATTATTCATGATTATGTTGGTTGCAAACAGTTTGGAGCCTGATGAACTATATCCGAACTGTTTGCATTAGAAATAATAGTTTTAGCGTAAACGCGTTTATTGGGAAAGAATAACGTTTTCTCCACTGTAGTTTTGACCATGGCCAGACGCCCATCAACATGGTGTCTGAACAGGATCCACACTTGAATAGTTCCCCCATTGCTTAGCTGCTTTATATATCAATTGGAAACATTAGTTCAGACCACAATTCTTCTGTCGCAATACCGTCAGCTTTGAAATTGACGTCTGCAATGTTTGTATAAGCAAGATCTATCTCTTTTTAAATTGAAGAACACTTGGTATGGGTGTCAAACAATTTGAATCCAGATTAGACGTAACGTTACGCGGCGTCTGATCTGTATCCATTTTTTGGGGGGAAAACAAGGTTTGATAGGTTATTAGTTTATAGAACAGACGGGTTCATAGTGCAGAAATGATTAAAGCAGACGATAGATAACTGTGATAGTGAAAAGATTGCGTTTCAAGCGACATGTATAGGAATGCGCGTCAGCATGCGGATGAGACGGTGACACAGGCCACAGTGGCATAGGTTTTAACTTTTACCGCCTGCAAACTTTTACATTTGTTTCAAATGAGATTATCTAATGTGCAATTTCTTTTAGCAACTACATTTACTTTCAGATTGTCAAACAGATCAAAATGACACACCACGTTACTCATCTTTATCGATACTGTTTGCAACAAAATCTCATGAATTCGCCCATAAAGTGCATGCAGAAGGTTAAACCATCATGACGAATTGTAAAATTAATGTGAGAACAAGGCTCAATGAATGTGAGAACGAGGTTCAATATTGAAATAAGACACTACGTCACGCTGGGCTGCTGCCAGCAATATGTCCACTAAGATTGGCATGGGTGGTCCACTGTCATCTTGCTTGTCTCTCCGATTTCGCATGATTCAATGCAATGCACGCCAGACCCTTCTTCTAATAAGTATGACTTTATTGGGTGTTGCAAACAGTTCGGATTCAAATCAGGTCCAGAGTAACTCGGTGTCTGGTAAGACATCATGCTGATTGACGTTCTCAGGTTGTGAAACTTATTTACATAATTAAATTTGAAGAGAAAACCCCAAGATATGTTGAAATGCAAAAAATAAATCTTAAATCAAAACTGAATAAGGGATAATTACTTCTCTGTAAACTAAAAATTAACTATCTCAATTCCTAATATCTTTATTTATTGCTTAAGCCATACTTTATTTGTTTCTTTATAGTTTTCTATTGGTTAGGTGTCACGGATAGCGCAGTTGTGAGCGGTCCTGGGGCCCGTTTTACTAAACTACTTACGCAAAAGTTTTGCGTAAGTCAAAATTGTAAATTTTAATTTATAGTCTTTATTATCACTTGCTACAAACAGCAAATAGCCAGATCAGAGGACGCGCTTTTAGCGCGTCCTCTGATCTGGCTATTTGCTGTTTGCAAACGTTTATGATCGAAAAAAAAGAGTAAAACGATTTTGACTTACGCAAAATTTTTGCGTAAGTTGTTTAGTAAAACGGGCCCCGCGGGTCGGGGCAGTATGTGAGAGGGTACATTGGTCGCCAGTCTAGGCACGTGAGTTTTCTCCTGGTTATCCGGTTTTCTCCTACAGAAATATCCAAAGATGCCACCATTCCAGCATTCTAGAGTGATCTGTGTGTGTGAAATGTTTTTTTTTATATATAATAAACGAATTTGTGCAAAACATTGTTTCCATTGCAAACCGTTTTGAGCTAGATCAGACGCCGGTTGAAATCCGTCGTCTAGAGAAGATCCAAACTGTTTGCCAGTCGGGTGTAAAATCGTCAGACTTTTACAAAAAAGTTTCTATTTAAAAAAGCTGTCATTTTTCCATGTTAGTGCCACGTCCGCCGGTTGAAGGCCATGTCAGACGTCGGGTTACTAGGCGTCTGTCAGGCCCCGAGCAGTTTGTACAGTAGACAACTTTTGAAATTTTGATTTAGGACACTTGTTGGTGCAAAAAAGGAAGAAATAAGCTAAACTAGGTTTGGTTTAAATAGGCTATCTAGAAGGCTCCGTCTGAAAGTTATTTATGTCTCGTTATGTCTGTCTATTTCAAACTCAAACTTCAGTGTGTTGCTAGGCTTGTTCAGAATTGTTCAGATGAGGTACATATGGTTTTACAGCTAAACCCGTAATAACAAACTAAGATTCAGCGATGTTTCTTGAGGGTGTTTCATACTGAAGTGTTATTGTTATTGTTCAAGACTGCGTTACGCCATCCTCCCTAGCCTTGCGGACATGGTCAACATCGGCTTACTTTTGTTGTACCGCTCATACAGTGGTGAATACGTTATTCTTTCCAGTTTAAACGAAACGCAAACGCAAAACACTTAAACTTGGAAAAGTGCAACTTTTGGACAATTTTGATAATTAATGTTTATCTTGATGGCAAAGTAGTAGTAGTAGTCTGATCTGGCTCCAAACTGTTTGCAATGGAAAAAATAGTTTTAGCGTAAACGCGTTTATTGGGAAAGAATAACGTTTTCTCCACTGTATTTGTTTGAGTATTTTCTCTCTCTTTTAGCAAATACAAGTTTTTGGATTTCAGTCTCTTCAAAACATAAATATATATTTACTATTGTATGCTTGCAAACGCATAACTTTCTAATCGCTTGGTGATTGCTACCCCTATTAATTAATCAAACGGTACTAGACAGAACGCCGCCAAATCGCAACAATGACACAGTCAGGTTAAATAACGGTCGTTCATTTGAATTGACATTTGTAAATCAGGAATCTGTCAAATCAATGTATAAACTCTCCTGAACTAAAGTTTGAAAAGCATTAGGTGTTAAGGACAGGGGATTGCTTAAACCAAGGTGACAGTAAAACAGAAAGCTCATTTAGGAGCTTTCTGTTTCACTGTCACCTTGCTTTAAGCTGTCACATGTAACTATGTTAGCCTTGGTTTTGATAGAGCGGTTTTACTGTATATCAATTATCGTCTGCATTTCTTTTCAAATTAAAACTTCAAGGTGAAAACATTGATGCTAGTGACAAACAGTTTGGATCCTGATTTCGGATTACTCGGTGTCTGATCAGTATATAAATCTATAAATACCATTGAAGTCGATTTTGACATCGAAAGATTTATGAAAGTGTACATTGGGGAAGACGTTATTCTTTCCCAATTGACGCGTTTACGCCTAATCCATTATTCTCACCGCAAACAGTTTAGAGCCAGATCAGACGCCGGGTAACCCGGCGTCTGATCAGGCTCCAAAATGTTTTTCACTCAAATTGAAAATAAATAGTTAGACATTTCAAAAGCTTGTAACTTTCGCCATGTATTGCACAATGCATTTTCGTTTACGGTTTGCGTTTAAACCGTAAAGAATAACATCTTGTTTTGCTTTAGTGACGAACGATGTAATTGGCGCCCTAAATCACCCCCTGTTCTTCAAATTACAAAGGACAGGACCCATTACAAGGTTTAAATATCAATTATTTTGAAGTGTTGACATGGCGGCATTTAAAACCAAATTTATCAGTTGTCATGCGATGTTGACGATTGCTGTTTATTTTCGTGTCACAAACATTCTTAACCAATTACACCATAAATACCGCCTTTTCAGCATTTAATGTATTGCTCCACTAAAAGAATAGTTCTACTTTATATTATAATACAGTCTTGAATATGTACAATATAAGAAATAGTTCCTATATCCAAGAAGAGTTTAAACAAGGCTGAAAATAAATAAGAAAGCGCCTTAAGGCACATTCTTGCTTTTCAAGTGGTCATTTGTCTCTTCAATACTAGAAACACGCTACCGTGTAATAGGGTTAAATGTTTCAAGATTGTCCAATTCTACATACTAAAATTTCAAATGAACTATTCCTGTTCCTATTCAATTCTAGTCCATGTTTGACATTTAAGAGTTGTTTTTTAACATACTTTTTTTTTAAAATTACACATAGAGTAGATCCTGATCGGCTCCTTAACCCAATGATGTCACAAAGCGCATCTGCAAACAGTTTTGGTCCTGATCAGACGCCGCGTTAAGCTGTTTGCCACTCGTTTTGAAATTACGTCAGTTACAGTGGAGAATCTGTTATTCTTTCCCGTTTAAACGCAAACGTACGCAAACGCAAAACACTATAACGTTGAAAAGTACAACTTTTGAACAATTCTGCTAATTCATGTTTATCTTGGTGGCAAACAGTTTAGAGCCTGATCAGACGCCGGGTTACCCGGCGTCTTATCTGGCTCCAAACTGTTTGCAATGGAAATAATAGTTCTAGAGTAAACGCGTTTATTGGGAAAGAATAACACATTCTCCACTGTATACTGCATTAAATATAACTTTGAAACTATATTGCAGACAACAAAATTGAAGCAGACGTCAATGGCGTTGAAGGGGGTAAAAACCTCACGATAAACTTGATCATGAAAGGGTTAAGGAGTCATTTGATATAGGTCTATATTGTTTGCATAGGGCATATGCACTCTTCACGTGTGCGCTGCTTGCAGAGGACGCGTGTTCATGGTTAATGTTCAAAGGGTTGACATAGCCTTTTCATGATTAAATTTATCGTGAGATTTTTACCCCTTCACCGCAATATTGTTAGTCGTCTGCTGCAATATTGTTAACTGCAATACCGTTTCAAAGTTAGATTTCAGGCAATATGACTGACGAAATTTCGAAACGAGTGTCAAACAGTTTGGGTCCTGATCAGACGCCGCGTTACGCGGCGTCTGATCAGGACTCAAACTGTTTGCAAGCGCACTTTAAGGCGTCATTGAGAGTGAAAGCGTTAAAACGCAATATTCAGACAAAAGAATGGACAAAACAGTCGTGTCTTGTAACAAGAGGGCCAGTGCGTGCTAATACCATGTTATTCTTGTTTGTTATTAACGTTCCATGCTAATTGTCGCATTTCTTTTTATTCTAATTTAAATACAACAGACCGACTTACAAAGGAAACCGCTAATTCTGTATCTGGCTTCACACGTACACTAGCGCTGACCTAGTTCATTAACTTGATTGCAAATGGACCATTTAGTAATAATTACCAACATGGATGATCCGACATGTCTTTGTTTTAACATACCTCATTCGCGGATCTAGAGTGGGGACGGGAAGTTCGGACCCCACTTGAAATTCCTATAAAAGGGAAAGACAAGAATGACAGTTTTGTTGTACAATGTTCTATAGCAAGTCTTGCCCACTGCAACAGGTTGTTTATTGTTTGTGAGTAGTTAAGACAATGCTATTCTGTCTCGCAGAAGCAATGCACTAAATTTTAGAAAATGACGATTCTTTTCAATCTGAATGACAAAAAGTATGAAGTCAAATCAGACACATAAACTTGTTTATTTGGAAAGAATAACGTTTTCTCCACTGTTCGTCCCCCTCTGAGAAAACATCGCTTGATCCGCACATGGGAGGCTTGTGTGCAAGGGTAAAATAAAATAAAAACTGTTTTTCATATTTTTATTAACCCGAATACAGGTTTAATCATAGTTTGTTTAACTCATTAATGTCTGAATATTGCACAATGAACACTCACTATGTGCGTGCTGGAACATTTCATAATACAGCGCTCCCTCTTCAACGACGCCCAACGGGAGACAAAATATGTGCGTTGTTCGGAGGGAGTCGTTACAGGGAGGGAAATTGGCTTACATTTGCAAACAGCTTGAATCCAGATCAGCCACCGCGTAACGCGGCGTCTGATCTGGATTCAAGCTGTTTGTCACTCGTCGTTCAGTTTTTCTGTCAAAATGTATATTATGTAACTTTGAGAAAACAGCAGACGACAGTTATAAGCAGACGATGTTGCAAATGTGAAAGTGTTAGGCGTATAATTGTCTTGTTTTGGGAACAGCGGCAAGGGTCGTTGTAAGGAGGGAGTCGTTGTTGGGAGGGTCGTTGTAGAGAGGGGGCGCTGTAGGGGATGGCGATCTAACGACACTGGAGTATTAAATGTAGTCCATACAGCAGATCATTTCTTATTACATTGTAAGTAGCAAACAGTGTAGAACTGGCCTGATGACACACACCGCGTTACCGGCGTTTTATCAGGGTCTATACTGATTCCCAATGTCCTCTAGGCTTAAATACGTTATGAATTTTGATTACGAAATGCCTGTACCGCAAATCAGTTTCAATGCGTTTATTTAGTATAATTAAGTGATGCTCAATTTAAGTCTAATTCAGCTTATATCCAGTTCCGATCATACGACGAGTGATCTATAATATGTAAACTAATTGCACATGCTAGCCAAGTCGCACCATGCAAATTAAGATTAACCATTGCCTCCATATATTCGCATTTTAAGCCTTTACTTTATTCCTCTGCTAAAGAAAAAAGTGCTACGTGTACTTTATACAACCATACATGTGCACAATAAGAAATATTTGCTATATTCTGATATATGGCAGTTTAAAGCAGACTGAACGTAAAGCAGAATGCTCCTCAATGCACATTCTGCTTTGCTTTCAACCTGCTCTGTGTGGTCACCTGTCTTCAAAACTAGAAACATGTTATAGGGTAAAGGATTAAGGAAGACTTGTATGTTGGTTTGACAGTTTTGAAAGTTTATTCAAAATATTTATTTTAGGCTTAAATCCCATATTAAAATATCCCTTTATTCCATGTATTGTATCTAGTTTTGAAGAAAGGTGACCATTTAGATTAGGTTGAAAGTAAAGCAGAATGCGCCTGTATGTGTATCTGCTTTACTTCCAGCCTACTTTAAGCTACTCATCTACCAGAGAAAAACTCATTTCTTATGACACATGTTCATAACTATATAGTTTGGAGCTACCTGTGATTTCTTTCGGGAATTATAACATAAAATGCGTAAATATGAGTATCGATGGAGTAAATGATTAAAAGCTATGATTGACTTTATGGTATGCAGCAAAACCAAACCCATTCGGACCATGGGCTTCCGCATAAGTGACGTTCAGCAGCCGCTCAAAGAAAGTTGACTTAGTAGTCGTTCAAGTAAAGTTTAAAAGCTTAATGCAGAACAACATTTAGGAAGACAACTCCTACATGAACTTTCTGCATTACTGTTGTCCTGCATTCAGAAGCCACATGATCTATGGGCTCTGTGTTCCTCTTCGTTTAAGTGTTGTTGAGCCAAGTAAACGTCTCCAAAAGTTTTGTTTACAAAGGGAGAGCACCTAAAGCAAACTGACATATATGTAATTCAGAGTTATTTTTCCTAACATTTAAGATCCGAAACGGCTCAAAAGTAGTCAAAAGCAAGGCGACTAAAACAGAAAGCTCCTTTCACGTTGCTTTAAGCTGCCACGTGTCTTTTATACAATCAATTTACATTCGTTTAATATAGGAATAAACAACATCTTTTTGACGTTCATGACGGTATGACTACATTAGCTTCGCAGGGGGTAAATTTTGTAAACGCCGAAGGGCGTTTTCAATAAATTTACCCCCCGAAGCTAATGTAGTCATACCGTCATGAGCGGCAAAAAGTTGTTGTTTATTCCTTATATTTATATTTTTATTCTCTGTCATCCATTTAATGCGTAGTTTGACCAGATTTGTTTTCATGTATATGAATATATCATATACCGGTCAAATGGGTTTGATAGATGTAATATCGATGTAATAGCCATTCCAGTTTCTAAATATGGTGTCAAAAGTAGTCCTTACTACATGTACTGTATTTGCATGATAATTTCAGGGTTTTACGCAGTAAACATTCTCGCTGTGCTTTAAGAACGCTCGTAAGAAACTAAAACAAAAATTTCAATCTGAATATCTATTATCAAAGCATATTTTAAACAATTAGGTGGCGCAAGTTTTTATACACGCTTTACACATAGCAACGCTGAAATGCGACTACACAGTCAGCGTGTACACACACCCGCGGCTATCCGTGGCATATCCGATACACATAGGCTAGGTTTCAATATGTCATAACGGAACATTACGTTACCAATTTAGTAAGTGTGAATGCATTATTTTGCTTTATGTTTGAGCGACTTTCCTATGTAATTCTGGTGAACAAATTGTTTGAACTTGTCAATTTCAAACCGTAATTGGAAGACAACTTGTCTAATCTATAAATAGAATACTCGGAGAAGGGAGAGAACGCGTACAGCTTTAATGACGGAGCGTAATATGATAACCTCCCTTAAAAACAGCATTTAATTTTTTTTTATCGCTTTTTTTATCGCAATTTGATTTTAATTGAACTGTCTGTGACTTTAAATAGGGGTTTCGAGATACCCAAACGGCTAATCTAAAAGTAGATCCTAACTTGGTCGGTATCTCTCCGCCGTATGGAAGATTTTTTTCGCGGCGGAGACTCCGCCCTCTTTCTAACTGGCTGGAACCGGATTCGATTCGTAGGTTCATCGAGAATTGACCTGCATATTTTTAATACGATTACATAGAGACTTTACAGGTTGAATGTAAATATAAGGTTATAATAGACAGAATTTACTGTATATCTATATGATGAGATCTTGTAGATTAAAATTGAAAGTGTCAGTCTCTCTTTCAGTTTCAATTTTTGCAGATTTACAATTCAAGTGACAGTTACTCCCGGTTTGATCAGAAGTTCAGAACCCAATTTTTTTCCAAAATCAAGATAACTTTGTAAACTCAGATGGCTAAAGTTTAATGCTCAAAATTGCCACCTTTCTTAGATTTCACATGGTCATATAAAACAAGTTTACCATCATCAACTCATTCCCCACTGGAAGTTTTAACGAACAATTCCAATATCCAAATACCTAGCCTATTTATAACTATTTAGGGTGGTTTTCTGCAATATTTTGCAAATGAAAAATAGCAAGGTCCCTGGCTCAAATCTGACCAATCAAAAGCTTGAGAAAGATCTCAGACTCAATTCAAATGCTTTATAAGCATAGGCCAGTATACGTGTTGCTAGGGTTCAATGAGGTAATTACATATCAATAATTTATATACCTGTACAATGTAAGTTAATAACAAAACAAATAACCATGTTTCCAACCTTTATTCAAACACATGAATTGCTGGTAAATGGAATGACCATTCTTAGTTTACAACACTGAAAACACCCACCTAAGGATGTTGCCCACTTTAACAGCTACAGTAAAACCTCTCTATTACAACCATTAAATTGTCTGAATTATTAAGTGCTCAAGAAAGGTGAATGCTTAAAGCAAGGTGACAGTAAAACAGAAAGCTCCTCTAGGAGCTTTCTGTTTAACTGTCATCTTACTTCAAGCTGTCACCTGACTTTTATACAATCGATTAACCTACTATTTGGTGCTCGTAATAGAGTTTTTACTGTACAGTTTCTCGTTTATAAATGGTCCTGAATTATTAACAGTATTAACCTTTCATGTTCAAATTTATTGAGGTGTTTACCCCTTCACTGCTAAAGTGTCATCTGCTTCAACACTGTTGCTGCAATATTGTCTCAAAGTTTGATTTAAGGCAGTATGACTGACAAATGTTTGCATTAGCACTACATGTATTTCACAATATTGGACCTCTCACTTTAAGCACCAACCAGCCTTAAAGCGACTCGCAACCAGATGGTGCATTAAAAATACATGTAGTAATTTGTAAATATGTGTCAAACGCTTATATAAATGGTAAAGAATTAGTTTAGGATAAGAAATTCTGTTTAAAAAAATGTATTTCAATAAAAAAAAAGATTGGTCTCTGGTGGGATTCGAACCGGGGGCCCGGCATTGGCGGACAGAAGGCAAAATAGGGGAAACCGCTTAGACCAATGGACCACAGAACAATCCGTTTATCCCGGATCGATTTAACGTATTTCAATGTGGAGCTATCGAAAGTGCATACAACTTCGTAATTCGGCTCGTGTTTATGTCTGAGCCCGTGTAGAGAAGCAACAACAACAACTATACCGTCTACTAGTCGGTATAGAAAAACGATAGAAAATATCTAAAAATCTAAGATTCGGTGACGATTCTTGAGACTTTTTTTGGACTGATCATATTTTTTTAATGTCAGAAGCCAAATAATGCCACAAATTTGCTTTTATTTGAGTATTTTATTTTATTTTGACAAGTACACCATCCGGTTGCGAGTCCCTTTAAACACAGAAGCATCAAAATTATACACAATTGCAGTAAGACATAGGTAATCTCCCCTGAGAAAAGGGTTTTAATCGGATCATGATAAATATTAGCTCATTCACCCCCATGAAACTTCAATGGACAATACCAGTGTTAGTCCATTTTTTGTCTATACAGTAAAACCTCTCTAAAACAACAACTAACTCATGTTTAGTATTAGGTATTTAGGACAGGTGGGCGCCTAAAGCAAGATGACAGTAAAACAGAAAGCTCCTTGAGGAGCTTTCTGTTTTACTTTCACCTAGCTTTAATCTGCCACCTGTCTTTTATAACATTGATTAGCCATCTTTTTAGTGGTCGTAATAGAGAGGTTTTACTGTATAAATTGTTGTTTGCAAATTGACAAACAGTGCAAACCCTGATCAGAGAGCTCACTCTGATTTGGGTCTTCATTGTTTGTATAGGACAAGTTTGCTCTTCACAGATACACCATTTGTAAACAACACATATATTTGTCACTAGGGCAACATGTGTTTAATCTTCAACTTTAAACACAGATGTATTGAAGTTGGACATAATGCTCATCCCTGAAAGGCTTAAATCAGACCATGATACACTATTAGTGCTGTTTTGACTCCTATCCAATGTTGCCCTGATCCATAATGCTATTGTTTTTATAGTGTCTATCATCATCACTAGTTTGCTCTCCTTGAATATCAATCATACACCAATCTGAAATTTCGCTCCTGATCTTTACGTTGATTTTCCATCTTATTTGAGATATCCTCAACCTTGCTGGATAGCAGAGCTGTAAAGTAAATAAATCAAATCTGAGTAGTTATTCAGTGGAGGTGATGTTACAGTTACTCTTTCCTAATTAATGTGAATATGCTTAAACAATTTTATTCTTTGCAAACAGTTTGGAACCAGATCAGACACTGGGTAGCCCAGCATCTGATCACACTCAAAATGCCTTTTAGATATTGCAAACCATTTGTGTTCCATTTGCGTTCAAACCAGAAGAATAATGTCTTCTCCACTGTACCAAACACATTCAAACATTGAAAAAGAATGCCAATTATATTTTGTTTGTTAAGTTATGTTATTTAACCATATTCCTGTTTACAGCTTTATATACATAAATTGGCCATTTTTGAAAGCAGAGTAGACCCAAATCAGACAGTTGCTAACAAATATGCAACTTCAGTCTTCTATTGAAAGGTTTCGTAACACTTTACTCCATAGCTTGTTTCTAGTTCTGAAGACAGGTGGCTACTTAACTCTTTCCTCCCTGAAACTTTAAATGGACAATTCCAGTTTCCATTTTAGTCAAGTCCATTTCTGACTTTTAAGGATTGTTTTTGTCAATGTTTGGCATTATGACAAACAGTGAAGACCCTGATCAGAGGGCTCCTTTCGGAGCCCTCTGATCTGGATCTTCACTGTTTGCACAGGACAATGGTACTATTCACATGTATATTGTTTGAAAAGCACGCCTATTTGCGGGACTAGGGTTCAAAGGGTTAAAGAATGTTGATAGTGCACTGTATAGCAGAATGGGCCTGCTTTAAGCTACAATCTAATAGGATATAATATATTAAATATTTCTTGTGGTGCATATTCATGACTGTATAAAGTGAAACTATTTTCTTCAGTGAAAAAATAAATTGAAGGCATGAAAAGATAAATTTATGGAAAGTAATGGGTTTAACTCATACAAAATTGACTGTAATTCCAAATAACACCGGTCAGTTTTTACCTGTGTTAGAGTCTATCCACTGCAAGGAATCCATGTGAGCATTCAGAATCTTTGTAATCTGCAGAATCTATAAATAGAAAACATATATTCTTGATGCTTCATATAGTCATTTGATGGCCGCAAAACCAGCTTTTCAATTGAGGTGTCTAAGTTGGATGACCAATTTCTTTGAAACTTATTGTCCCAGGGCTCCAATTTCTCCGAAATGTTTAGATTTTTCTGATTTTCTCCGGACCTACAGATTTTCTTATCTTCAGATTTCTGCTCTTACTTTCATAATTAGGGAGTTTATGCCTTCGTTACTTAGGACACATTGACAAGGGTATCAAAAAGTTTAGATCCAGATCAAACGCCAGATGATGCGGCATCTGGTCTGGATCCAAACTGTTTGCATAATTGTATTATTATAGAGCTTGGCAGCGAAAAGGATAAAGGTATGATTCCTAAAGTTGCGCTTAAAAGTTTTGAAGTCTTAGGATTTTATGAGCAACTTATAGTAGTCCTGTTGTCCAAATGATCAACTCTTTGCTACTGGCAGTGAACTTAAGAATTTGCAGAACATTTTTGGAAAGTACTGATTTAATTTTGAAAATTGGTCTTGGAAAATATTTAAATTGCATTTGTCACAGGAATCTAAGCTTGCGACAGTGATTCAGGCTCAAAATGTGTATGAACCACATGCAATGCATGTGACTTGACATTTGACAGATATAAAAACACTTTGCAATATTTTTATCTGTTACTCAGTAGGTAGATACAGTTAAACCATTACAACCACTTAAAAGAAAGCTAATTGATTGTATATAAGACAGATTACAGCTTAAAACAAGGTGGCAGTTAAACAGAAAGCTCCTAAAGGAGCTTTCTGTTTTACTGCCACCTTGCTTTAAGCAGTCACCTACCGTAAACACCTAATAATAAACACATTTTAGTGGTCATAATAGAGGTTTTACTGTATGAAAATATTGCACATCTTTTACAGTGTGTGTTACTCACTGGGTCATTGGTATCTTGATTACTGGTGGAGGTGTTGAGATGATCAATAATTTCTTTCAAGTCCTGTACCATTCTCTTCAACTGGGCATCAATGTTGTCAGCTAGCTGATATCTATACAAAGGGAGAAAACGCATTAAACTAGCTGTTATAGTGGAGAATCTGTTATTATTTCCCTTTTAAACGCAAACGTACGCAAACTCAAAGCACTAAAACGTAGAAAAGAACAACTTTTGGACAATTCTGATAATTCTTGTTTATCTTGGTGGCAAACAGTTTGGAGCCTGATCAGACGCCGGTTTACCCGGCGTCTGATCTGGCTCCAAACTGTTTGCACTGCAAATAATAGTTTTAGCGTAAACGCGTTTATTGGGAAAGAATAACAGATTCTCCACTGTAGATAAAGGGAGAAAACTGATTACAGAGTTGAATAATAGAAAGATACAAAATACAAAGATTGCAAGAAATATTTACTAACTTGTATTAAATTAAAGTGACCTTTCTTAGAACAAGCTTAGAGATAATAGAAAACAGGTGAGATAAAAAAAAAAACAATGTAGAAATCTATCGCAGGACAAAACAATGTTATACTGTGTAAATAATTTAATTTCCAATTGGTTCTTTTTCTTGAAAAGCTGGGGCTGACATTAATAAGTCTGGAATTGACACTTCATTACTGAAAAACAAACTTACGTGTTTTCTCTCTCCAGGTCAGCATGAGGCTGTAAACTGGAGCTGGGCATCAGCTCGAGGGCTTTCTCCATGGGAACCAGCAGCTCCTGTAGTTCTGTCTGCTGAGATTTGATGAACTCAAGCTCCTGTTCCAGTTTGTTCTGATCTACTTTCACTCTCTCCATGTCACCATTCAATTGTGTGATCTGAATTACAGTGAAAACCTGTGTTAAAGACATTACATGACCAAGCTTGGGTGGTAACACCTAGCACCTAGAAAGTTTGAGTCAAAGCATGGAGCCCATGCACTTACTCGGCTAGCGTCTAGGCAAAGAATCATTCAGGCGTCTCATGTGAGTCCCGCACCTAATATTTGATAGCTTGGTTAGTAAACCCCATTGAAAAAGCTATTGATCTATTATGTAAGGGCCTCTATTCAAAGCTTCAGATGGCTCAGCCGTTACCTTCACAATTTTCTCATGACTTACGGTAGACTACCTGTATTTTGACACCTAGTGAGAACAATGGGGTGGGAATCAATGAATGGACTGGCTTAATGTCTCTAACCCATTCCCCCATAAATACACCTTTAATTTATTTCGTTACTGATGAAAATACCGTCATTTCCCGAGTATTGTGCGCATCCGTGTATAAAACGCACCCTTATTTTCAGGGTTAAATATCTGGAAAAAAACTTTTCCCAAGGTTTTCGTCAGCGGTCGTACGCACGATTTCACCTGCTGAACCCAGTTGTTTTTAAATGAAGAGAGTTCCGTAGGCATATTTTAGGACCAAGAAAATCCGTTAAATATGTGATAATTACAAGTATTCTGATAGTCTGGGGGTTAAAGCCGATCTTCGAAGTTCCAAAAAATGAGCTGCGACTGTGTTTAAAATGCTGGAAACGAAACCAGACATATTTTTATGGGCATACTTAATTTTCATTTCTAGCATCACATTAGAACAGGAACAGAATATGTTCCTGATTAGAATCACCCCGCATTATTCTGTGTAATTTTGTAGATGCGTTTATTAGGATTAAAAAACATAAATACTAAACATTTATTGTATGGAATTATTTCATCACTAGCATTTATTGAATTATGAAAAAATACGGTAGAATACGAATGTTCCGAAAAAGTTACAAAAAGTTTCGCTCTGAAAATCGAGTGCCGCCAATCAAAGAATAATCCGGAAATAGTAAATTCGATTATGCGCAGTTCGGGCCCGGAAATGGCGGGTGTTTATACAGTGACGCTTTGTTCCTACGATGCAACCAGAGCTAAGTTTACTTCCTTTTGAGCTATTTCACGCAATAATTATGAATAACAACTTGTTTATTTACTTTATTTCTCTCTCAGTTCAAAATGCCTTACCGATTTAGATTGTATTAGATACATACGTAGCGACTAACGTGCTCCCTCGAAAGAAGCTTCAAATAATCGAGGGCTTGCATTCTAAGATCGAAGACTAATTTTAATAACTTATAAGCAATCAAGTGTCATAACATCAACAGTTTACACCCGGACAATCATAACTGATTATAATTGGGGTCACTAGCGTGTCATCTCCAATAAACAGCCCTAATCCCCGGCTATCATGTATGGGAGGTGTCAATTAAAGCCCTGCAGCGTATTGCGCAATCTTAACACATCGGCCTACGGGCGCTAACCGTTGGTCAAGGTAGGCTTTAGAGTCTTGTTCCACTGTATTATACGCACCCCCAAATTGCAGAAAAAAGATTTTATGATAAAAGTGCGCACAATACATAGCTAAAGACGGTAGTTCCAATTTAAACTGTTACAAATAAGAATCATAAGATAATAGCTAAAAGCAGGCTGAAAGTAAAGCAGAATGCGCCTTAAGGCGCATTCTGCTTTACTTTTAACCTGCTTTAAGTAATCACCTGTCTTCAAAATTAGAAACAGGCTATGGGGTAATGGGTTAAGCCATTACTTCATAGATACACGTTTTTATGCTTTTAATTCACTCCTTCACTGAAGAAAATAGTTCCAATTTATACAGTGATGAATATGTACCATAAGAATTATTTTATATATTTATTTTTTGTAAAGAAGGCTGAAAGTAATGCAAATACATGAGCTGTACAGTCAGCTTACTTTTTAACTAGAAATCAATACATCAGTATAGTCAGTATCTGACTTTACAAAAGCACCGCAGACAGGTGCCAATGCTTGTCCGTTTTTTGAAGATCGGTAAAAAATACAGTGAAATTAGGTCCATGGTAAAAACATTTTATTATTTCTGGATAGGACCTGTCAAGATCAATATGCATACCAAAATTGAAGGTTGTAGCTGAAAAATTGAAGAAGTTATGGCCAACGTTTAGATTTAGCAGGACGAGGACTCCAGAATGAGCACAAGACACAACAGACAAGCTAAAAACAGAATTGTTGCCTATGGACATTGTAATACTGCCTACATACCCGTTTCATTTACTAAAATCAAAGAAAATATTGTGTCTTTTCCATTGTAAGTTACTATGTTCTAACCTTTTCTCCGTTATCTACCAATAGTCTGTCCCAAGCGTTGACCTGTGTAGCTTGCTGTAGGAATAATCTCTCTTGTTCTTCCAGCTCTGTCATCCACTTGTTTATCTGCTCTTCTAACTGTCTGTAGTTCATCTGTGTGCTTGGCTGGGCAGTTGTAGTAGGGACTGCCGTGCTGAAAAAAATCATGGATCATATACAGTGCAGAAGACGTTATTCTTTTCCTGTTTAAACATAAACTAAATGTAAACCCAATGCAATAAAATGTAGAAAATTACAACTTTTTAATATTCTTGACTATTCATCTTAACCCTTTACCTCATAGCCTGTTTACAGTTTTGAATACAGGTGACCACTTAAAGCAGGCTGAAAGTAAAGCAGAATGTGCCTTAAGGCACATTCTGCTTTACTTTCAGCCTGCTTTAAGCTAAAATCTGCTAGGCTATATAAAATATTTGTATTGGTAATTGTTCATGAGGGTATACACTGGAACTATTTTCTTCAGCGGAGGAATAAATTAAATACGCTAAAAGTCGCTTCTATGGGGGAAAGGGTTAATATGAGTGGCAACAATTTGGAGCCTGATCAGATGCCCTGGGGCACCCGGCGTATGATCTGGCTCCCAGTTGTTTGCTTTTGACATAAGATTTTTAACCTGAAAGTATATATTGAGAAAAATAACGTTTTCTCCATTGTACTGACACTTCCTCATTTTTGCTACAAGGGATTAATAATCACCTCTGAACTTTGTGGCGGGGGATTAAAAACACACAAACAAATGGTAAATATTCCTCGCAATGTCCATACCTAGCTGGCAGCTTCATCCCAAACCCTGCGCTGGCTGTTGTTGTTGCTGCTGTTGCAGCTATTCCAAATCCCATCGAGGCTGTAGTAGTAGTAGAGGCAGTGGGCTGGACCCCAAAGCCCAGGCCAGATAATGTGGTGGCTGGTGTGGTGGTCGCTGCGAGACCTGTTTTCAAACCTCCACCAAAACTGATACCTGCAAAGAAAGGAGACTCAACTCAATAAATGAACCTTTAACCCATTACCCCATAGCCTGTTTCTAGTATTAAACAAGCGACTACTTAAATCAGGCTGACAGTAAGGCAGAATGTGCCTTAAGGCACATTCTGCTTAACTTTCAGCCTCTTTGAAACTACTATCTACTATGATATAGAAAATATTTCTTATAGTTTATATTCATGTCTATATAAAATGGAACCCAAAGGCATATCTATGGTGTAATGGGTTAACTTACCTGTGGAAGCAGTTGTGGTGGCCGGTGTGAGTCCAAGCTTGAGCCCGGGAGTACCTGTTGATGCCTGTGGTGTGGTCCCTACAAATAAAAGGATCAGTTCATTTATATAACATTGTGGGTCTTTTTCACTTGTATGAGATTGGTGAAACATGTGTAAAGTAGTCATTCTATGAAGAAGCATCACAAACCTTAACAAGAGGGCCTGAAGGCCCTGATATCGCTCACCATTTGTAATGAAGCCTGATAGCTTTACCTTTGAATTTCACCATTTTAATTCTAAATCCATTCAAGTTTGTCGACCTATTCTAGTATAGAAGAGAACATCAAAGGCAGATAACTTGAGCCTTAACAATACTGAAATAAAGCCTTTTTCTAGAATTTCAAAGTATATCAAGGGCAGGTAACTATTGCCACAATGATTAGATTTCAACAATAATTACACTCTAGCTATATACTTTGTGTATAATGAAAATCCATTGAAAAATGTAGTTGCAAGAGTGTAAACACTGTAAAATATGGCATTTTCAGCAGTTCAAAGGTAGATAACTCTTGATCTATTGGTCCGATTTCAACCATAATTACACTTTTTCGAACTCTTATGGTCATATACAATCTAGGCAAGTTTGAAAGAGCTTGGATAAATATTGTGGCCTCTAGAGCGTAAACACTGTTAAATATGTCATTTTCAGCAATTCAAAGGTAGATTACTCTTGACCCATTAGTCCGATTACAACCATAATTGAACTGATCCGAACTCTTATGGTCATATACAATCTGAGCAAGTTTGAGAAAGATTGGATAAAATTTGTGGCCTCTAGAGTGTAAAAACCAATAAATATGTCATTTTCAGCAATTCAAAGGTAGATAACTCTTGACCTATTTGTCCGATTAAAACCATAATAAAACTCATTCGAAGTATTATGGTAATATACAATCTGACCAAGTTTGAGATAGATTGGATAAAAATTGTGAACTTTAGAATGTAAACACCGTTAAATATGGCATTTTCAGCAGTTCAAAGGTAGATAACTCTTGATCTATTTGTCTGATTTCAACCAAAATCGAACTCATCCGAACTCATATAGTGATATACAATCTGGGCAAGTTTTAGAAAGATTGGGTAAATATTGTGGCCTCTAGAGTGTAAACACTGATAAATATGACATTTTCAGCAATTCAAAGGTTGATCACTCATGACCTAATTGTCAGATTTCAGCCATAATCGAACTCATCCGAACTCTTATGGCAATATACCATCTGAGCAAGTTTGAGAAAGATTGAATAAATATTGTGGCCTCTAGAGTGTAAACACTAAAATTGTTGACGCCGCACGACGGACGCCGCACGACGGACGACGGACATTCAAGGATTGCAAAAGCTCACCCTGAGCTAGCTCAGGTGAGCTAAAAACATCTGACTGCTTAACTCTTTACTACCTATACATAGTGTTTCCCCCAGGATTTGAAAGGGGCATGGTAATTTTTCCTGAAAAGGGCACATTATAAGGCGCGGCAATCACCTCTTAGTTAAAAAGGTGCAAAGTAATGTGGAACACAAGATATGTTAGTACAACACTATACCCTATTATGTGACCATTATTCTGAATGACCTTGATCTTTGTCTGACATGACCAACTTGTACTCAGGAGCTTCTTAAATAGAGTACACATACCAAATATGAAGTTTCTATCAGATGTAGTTCCAAAGTTATTGCCAAGCTTAATTTTACAGTAGCATAGTTGACCTCTAAATAGCCTTGGCCTTTGTTGAACATGGCACTAGTTGTACTGAGCTAAAGCACATCTTGACTTGAGTACAAATACCAAACATAAAGTCTATGTCATGTAGCTCCAAAGTTTCTGAGCATAAAATGAGCATTAATAATTTTAAAAAATGAAAATCGCTCACCTGGAAAATTGCAGACAGTGCAGAATAAGATCAGATGGCTTTTTCAAGAGCCCTCTAATCTTGGTCTGTACTGTTTTCCCATGTCCAGATATGTAGCCCTTTTTTGTACCATAATTCTGAATGTCATTTGTTTTCCCCATCAATCTTCAGACTTAATAATTTTAGTTTTAACAGACATTATAACTTTTATTCTTCCTGCTTCACGCTAGCCGACGGCGAGGAAACTGGTGGTAAAAAATCAATTGTCCTATCACATAGAAACACGGCAAACATTCTTAATAAACCTTCTTTTTTATCATGAAATCGAATCATCATTCGTATTTCTGTTTCTATGTTTCTCTCCGAATAGGCGAGCTAAAAATGAACTAGGCTTAATTGGAAATTGTCTATTAAAAGTTTCAAGGGTGAAAGAGTTAAAAGAAACAGTAATAAAACTTGCCTTGTAATGATCAACTCACCTAGAGAAAACCCAGTGCCTAGAGCTGTAGGGGCTGCTGTAGGGGCTGCTGTAGGAGCGGCTGTGGGTGCTGCAGTTGTCTTGGCCCCTAACAGACCTGTCAGTAGAGCGTTGGGGTTCGTCGCAGCTGTGCTGGTGCCTGGGGTGAGAGAATTAGTAGGGGTGTAACGATTCGGAAGTGTACCGATATATTGCGGTGTGAGCTGAATAATATTGCCCTGCGGTTCAGATTCAGAAAAACCGATTTTCTTTGCCTTATTTAAAAACGGTAAAAGAATGGATAAACTTACTTTTTGTTTCACGGAATTGTTTTCGAAACAACGCGTAGTAGACGCAGTCCGGTGTTTTATCCATATCCCTAGCCGGTGTAACAGTACTATTTCGTTTCCATTTAATCTCGCTCAACGAGACACTCTTATTAAGAAACAAGCAGCGAATCAAGGGCCTGGTTGAACAAGATTAATACAGTAAATGCTTGTTCCATACTTACACGGTATATTGCAATATATTGCAATTCGATTTCTCCGTATTGCGATAAACTGCGATGCGGGTTTCGGCGAATTGTTACACCCCCAAGAATTAGTGTACTACATGTAGTTGGATTCCAACCCTTTTCAATTTACCCTTTCAGCGTTTAATCCTTTCCTTTCTGCTTTCCTTTCTTCTTGCTTTAACCCTTTCCCCCATATAAGCGACTTTTAGCGTATTTCATTTATTCCTCCGCTGAAGAAAATAGTTCTAGTTTATGCCCTCATAAACAATAAATATAACAAATATTTCTATATAGCCTAGCAGATGATAGTTTAAAGCAGGCTGAAAGTAAAGCAGAATGCGCCTTAGGGCGCATTCTGCTTTACTTTCAACCTGCTTTATGTACTCACCTAATTTTCAAAACTAGAAACAGGCTATGAGGTAAAGGGTTAAGCTGCCACCAGGATTCAGCATAAATGAATATACATGTATGACTCTTATGTGGAGGTAGGTTTAAAAGTGCCCTAAAGGGCTAAACAACATATGAATTTAGTACACTATTGAGTATAAAAATTAAAGTTTAAGTTTAGAATTTAAGGAAGCTTTCTGCATTACATGTATCATGCATTAACCCATTACCCAATAGCTGGTTTCTAGTTTTGAAGATAGGCGACTACTGAAAGCAGGTTGAAAGTAAAGCAGAATGTGCCTTAGGGCACATTCTGCTTTACTTTCAGCCCGCTTTAAGCTACCATCTACTAGAATATAGAAAATATTTCTTATGAAACATATTCATGACTGAATAAATTGGAAATATTTTCTAGAGTGGAGGAATAAATCAAAGGCGTAAAAAGGTGTATTTATGGGGTATTGGGTTAAGCTTCCACCTATTTCCAGCTGATTTAGAGACTGAAATGCTGTTTTATAAGTGTAGAGAGGTTTCACTGTGCATAAAATGGTCATGATATTTCAAGGCTCCAGATAAGAGGGAGTAATCTGAACAAAACCAACATTTTCTCACTATTTCAGCACCAAATCCTATGGTATTACTACTCATTAGAATCGTCTCTTTGAGTAGTAACACTATAGTGTTTAATCCAGAAATAAAGGTTTTAATTTTTGAAACACCCCCCTTATCTGGAGACCTGGTATTTAGTACAGCAAGTGTAACAATTACCTCCTAGAGAGAAGCCCCCAGTACTGCCAGCTACAGGCATGGTTCCCAGCCCTAGTCCTCCAGTAGCTGGGGCAGTTGAAGCAGGAGAGCCCAGAGAAAAACCTACAAACAGGGAACCAGAAGAGAAATAGAAACATGCTACAAATATGCCATGTTCAAAAGAACAAAATCACCAAGAGTAAAATCCATATTCCGAATAATATTTGAACGTCAATTACTTTTAGAAACTGTAAATACTGAGTTACATTCTGAGCATGATGCTTCTAAAACTAGAATGCTTTGTAACCTTGGAAACAAACCTGGAAACTTCGAAACAAAAATATTTTTGAATGAGTATTTGAATATCTCTTTAACCCATTACCCCATAGTCTATTTCTATTATTGAAAATAGTAGATCATTTAAAGCAGGTTGAAAGTAAAGCAGAATGCCCCTTAAGGCACATTATGCTTTACTTTCAGCCTGCTTTAATAGAAAATATTTCTTATGATAAATATTCATAATTGTAAAATCTGGAACTATTGTCTTCAGTGGAGGAATAAAGGCGTAAAAAGGCGTATTTATGGGGTAATGGGTTAAAGGACCAGTGGTATAGGCTCAAGGCTGTCACAGTTCAATGTGAGAATGATATATGGTTGCATGCCCACACTGAAAATTTCATAGCCTCTGACTGCACAAAACTCTCACATGCTCTCTTCCTGTTTATTTAAAACATAAACGTAACGCATTGCAATAAAATGTAGAAAGTGACAACTTTTTGACAATTTCGAATATACATTTTATTCTGAGTGGCAAACAGTTTGGAGCCTGATCAGACGCCGGGTTACCTGGCGTCTGATCAGGCTCCAAACTATTTACAATTGAAGTAATGATTTTTAGCATAAACACATGTATTGGGAAAGGAATAATGTTTTCTTCACTGTATGGTTTAGCTAACTGGTGCCAGGTAATCCAGCATCTGATAGGGCTCCAAACTGTTTGCAACGGACCCAATAGTTTTAGCATAAACATGTTTACTAAGATTTAGAATAACATCTCCACTGTACATCATACAAACCTGTTGTCTGTCCAAAACTAAACCCTCCTGCTGCTGGTTGTGTGCTTGTAGCAGTTGGTGCTGGTGCTACTGCAGCAGTTGAAGCCGCTCCGAAGGAAAATCCACCAGCAGCTGCCGGGGCTGCAGGCTGCCCTAATGCCCCGCCAAGACTAAATCCTCCTGTTGAAGCAGCAGGGGCTGGAGAAGCCCCAAAAGAAAAACCTGTTGTTGCACCCGCAGTTTGGGCCCCTAAAGCTGTGGCTGGGGTCCCTAAACCTGTGGCTGGAGTCCCTAAAGGAAGTAAAATTTGACAGATTGTGCTACTGGTCTTTACTATTTTCTCAACAATCCAAAGTTTGAATCACATTAATGGCAAATAGCTGTTAAAGACATGACGGAAGTAAAGCAGCAAGCTTTAAACTGTCCCCTGTATTCAACACTATTAACCCTATTGATATTAACTACTTTCTCCATAGTCCAAATTGCAAATCACACATATGTCAATGGCAAATGGCTGTTTAAAGCATGATGAAAGTAAAGCAGAAAGCTTCAAGCTACCCCCTGTATTCAACATTCATTTGTGATATTATAATTAGAGGAGGAGTAGGTAATGGCACCCTTATGATGGAGAAACAGATAAACACAACAACATCAAGCATAATAATCTAAAACATAAGTACAAATTCAAAATGAACTTGTAAAAGGGAGCGCCAATTACAAGGAGATACGTTCGAGTCGTGTGCCAGAAATATACGTGATACTGTATTTATAGTAATTTAATCCATTAACTCAGAGCAATAGATTCATACCTTGGATATTTCGGCTTTGTCGCAAAGCCTTCATCAACACACTGAGAAGTAGTCAGTGGGTATCACGTGACTTTGAGTCGTCACGTGATACCAGGAGAGGGCTGTAAACTGCCGGCAACTCCAACCCCTCGTCTCTGTTGAGAGATGGTCGTCGCTGCTTTATGAGAATGGCTCTCCTGGTATCACGTGACGACTCAAAGTCACGTGATACCCACTGACTACTTCTCAGTGTGTTGATGAAGGCTTTGCGACAAAGCCGAAATATCCAAGGTATGAATCTATTGCTCCGAGTTAATGGATTAAATTACTATAAATGGACAATCCAGAGCAAGAGAACAATCTACATTGTTGTGATACTGTATGTTAACTTGTTTAACCCAATACTCCCTAAATATGCCTTTTTACCCCTTTAATTTATTTCTCCACTGAGGAAAATTGTTCCAATTTATACAGTTATGAATACATGTAGGTGTCGGTGGTCCAGTGGTAGAACGTTCGACTAGGAAGCGAGAGGTTCCTGGTTCGAGCCCTGTCAGGATCACTGAAATTTTTCTGAGCAAAAAATTAACCCTACATTGCTCCACTTCACCCAGGTGAATGAAATGGGTACCTGTGAGGGAAATAAGTCAATGTGTCATGGCTGCTAGTAGCGCCGTATGTTAATGGCCGACTTGTGACTCAATGAACAGGGAGGTAATTGTAAAAGTCGGCAGAATATGCTTGCGTAAATGAAGACTTGATAAACCCAAACCTTTACATGTATGTATCATAAGAACTTTTTTCTATATTCTAGCAGATGGTAGCTTAAAGCTGGCTGAAAGTAAAGCAGAATGCGCCTTAAGGCGCATTCTGCTTTACTTTCAACCTGCTTTAAGTGGTCACCTATTTTGACAACTAGAATCAGGCTATGGAGTAATGACTTAACCCATTACCCTGTAGCCTAATTAAGTTTTGAAAACAGATGACCACTTAAAGCAGGTTGAAAGTAAAGCAAGATGTGCCTTTCAGTCTGCTTTATGGTACATATTCATGACTGTTTAAATTGGAACAATTTTTTCCAGTGGAGAAATAAGTTAAAGGTGTAAAAATGTCTATTTAAAGAGTAATACATGTAGATTAAAGATTTAACCCATTCCCCCATAGCCCGTTATGAAAAGTTGGTGATCACTTAAAGCCTTAAGGCAAATTCTGCTGTACTTTTAGCCTGCTTTAAGCTACAACCTCATAGCATATAGAAAATAATTTTTATGGAATATATTAACGACTGTATAAAGTAGAAATATTTCCATGGAAGAATATATTAAAGGTGTATTTATGGCATAAAAGGGTAACACTCACCTAGGGCTAGCCCACTGGTTGCTGTGGGGGCTGCTTGAGGTGTTGCTCCGAAATTAAACCCTGTGCTGGCAGAGCCCGTAGCAGGTGTACCAAACATTCCTGAAAAATAATATACAGCAACTTGTTTCTGTTGTTTTCCCCTGAACTACTGTATAATTAAGAAATAATCTATGATCTACAGAGCTGTTGATAAGCTGCGTATTTGCGTATTTACGCAAAAAAAAATGACCAGAAAGCATTTTTTATAATCTGTCAGCGTAATAAAAAGCAACTAAAAATCAGTCAAAGCAAATCCTTTAAAGTTCAGTGCGTAATGAAAAGCAAACGTTCCTATGCCGTTACTTAACTTTTCTTTCTTGTAAACAGACAGCCTATCAATTACGTCATTGGTCAGTGCGCGTTAATGTTAGACTGGTATACAATCATATTCTTCGCAGATTTCCGTGCTGCATATAAGAACATAGGCAGTCCATTTCGCTCATTTTGGCTCTTCTTCTGATGATTGTGAACCAGCCTTACATAAAAAATTCTGTTTCTGCTTTCAGTTTTCAAGATGCCGCGAGTTCGGCGAAAACAAACACATTACTTGGCTACATCTCTCAAGTCCCATGGTGAAAAATAGTAAGAAAAGTTGTCGTTCTCTCATTGATTATCTTTTGAAAGACATTCTCTTTCATAGCGAAACGAATGTGAACAGTAAAGCAAATTTTAGACCGGGTTTGCACTCTCAGTAATACTCAGAAGAAACGCGATCCTTGTCGAATAAAAAAAAAACATTTGGAAGATCCAATTCTGTGTCTAGGTGACAAGCAGTAGTTTAATCTTCATAGTTTAAGCTGGGAATTGCTAAAGAAGATTGAAATTTAAGCAGAAAGCTACCAAAGCTTTTCTTTTTAACTGTCTAAACACTTAAACAATCTATGAGGGAAAGAGTTCAGAAAATCACCATGAGTTGCTTTACGCAATTAACCAAATATCAGTGGGGTAAAAAAAAGGAATTACCTTAAAACAAGTGGAGTAAATACCCTATTCTAAGAATAACTTATCTACAGCTCTGGATCTACCAATGTTAAATGGTATAAGACAATGGTTACTGTTGGGAATTGTGATGCACATGAATTGACCATGAACGTTGAACGTGGTACTTTTTCACCATTAGCGTTACTTACTTACTTACTTACAAATCAGGATTAAGTAAGTAAGTAAGTAAAGTAAATAAGTTGCTTACACACTAAACTCTGAATAAAATTCACAACTGACCTTAAACGCAGTAAGTTAACTTTAATTTATGCATATGCACTGACAAGGATAACACATGGACCAGCACCACTTTTCGGTGAGGCAAAAGCGCAAATTGCTTCTAAAACACACTGAACTTTTGTTGTACCACTTAACTCTGCTATCATTTGGCTATATTACCCTATAAAAGAATGCAGACTTGTGCCAGACAGATTTTGTAAGAAAACTGCAGATCCTGATCAGACAGCTTTGTCAGGAGTTGTCAGATTTGCATCTACACTGCTTTCTACAACATCAGCATACCCTTTTAATAGGAGCTGGTATCTACCTGTATGTTCATGATGTGTTGATACAGTGCTCCATCTTTACAACGACACCCATTGGGAGACACAGATTGTGAGAGTTGTTCGAAAGGAGTTGTTATAGGGAGGGAAAATAAAGACTTGGCTTACATTTTTGTCTGATCTGGTTTCAAGCTGCTTGTCACTCGTCATTATATTTCTTCTGTCAAATGTCCACTTATATGTAACTTTGAGAAAAACAGCAGACGACAATTTTAAACAGACGATATTGCTGTAGTAAAAGAATTAGACATAATTGTATTGCTTAGGGAACTGCAGAAAGTATTGTTGTAAGGAAGGAGTCGTTGTTGGGCGGTCGTTGAAGGGAGGGAACACTGTACTCATTTTATATGTTTTTACCTCCAGTGCTAGCAGCTTGTGTTGTTGCGGGTGTTCCAAAGGTGAAACCCTTCCCAGCCCCACCTGATCCTGAGCCAAACATCTCTCTGTACTAAAACTGTTTTCCTTGTATCTAAAATAAACAATGGTTTTGTTTTAATCTTGAAACATATCTTTTTTTGTTTGTTCCAAAATCATTGTACCATACTGGTAGTGACAGTGAAGACCCTAATTAGGAGGGTAGATCAGTTTCTACAATGTGTGCATAGGACATGTGTACTCTTCACTCATGCACTATTCATGTGGGGTATATGGTGAATTCGCCTAGAGACGAACTCGCCTACAATTAGATACATAGTAAATGAAATGGTGAATTCGCCTAGAAAGCAATTATATAGAGATTGTTTTTCGCACCAATTGTAAGGTATTGATAACATAACAAAACTTGTTTTCAGTTAGTCAGTGACTCAGTACGGTAGTGCTTACTTATATGGGATGATAAGTGTAGCCCCTGATCATCATATGCAGGTAGGGATGTCAACGAATACCCGAATATCCGAATATTCGAATAGTTCACCGAATATTCGGATAGAAGATCACTATTCGGATCGAGTTTTTTAAAAAAATAAAAATTTAAAGAACAAAATTGTTTCGATACTGTTCCGCCAGTTAAATCGATGTTTTCGCACCCCCGTTAGCGTTAGAGTTTGTTTTTACAACAAGTGTCAATGGAAAGATAATTGCGTGACACCTACGTATAGCACATGGGATTGTCATCATTAACGGGTTGCTTACCCGTCTAGGCTTAAGGAAACAATACGCGATTAAAGATCCCATTGTGTTTGTGTTTGTTTGCAACTTCCATTACGTCAGGGTATAATTCACGGACCCCGATTATGTAGCGGGTAGAGGGGGCGCTGCTAATTGGCTATCATCCCATGCAATTTCAAATAAACAGTACACTATTATCGCGGATTATGTAATTTTATCACACTGACATGAAACAATGATATTTTCATTATCCAATCATTGTATCATACTGATAGACAGTTTGTTACGGCGTAAAAAGCATTTGCTTATGATTGGTTATTCATACAGAAACTGTCAATCAAGAGCAGTAAAGCATGACATGTATAATGATCAGCTTTACGAATAACCAAGCAGAATAGATAGCCAAAAGAAATACTGTTTCATTGGCTAAAAGTAATTATATAGTTTGGTAATTGTTCAACAGAAGATATACATTTCAAAGAAGAAAGAAACGATGAGCGCGGATAACATTTTCAGCGCTGTATCTATTCATTTTAAAAATACAAATGGATAAAAAATTTGGTTCAGGAACGGTTAATTGAGTACAATAACTTAATAAGTGATAACAAAGTCGTACATTTCTTTGCTTTTAATAATCATTCAAAATCGCTTGAATCTTGATAAACTGATCCATTCCTGTTATGTGAATTGCTGAAAAAGACAAAGTGTGAATTTTACAAAAGGCTCAGATCATGGCACCATGACGCTTACTCGCAGGTAAACATGTACTCTGTAACTCGAAACAAAAATGGTTTCATTGCAAAAATCAACGCCAAATAGATCATATCCAGGCATCTTCTTGGTTGGAACTAAATCAAAATTTAAATCGATTCAAGTCTGCTTTGACTGAATGCTTACACTATTATGCTGCGAGAGAAGCTTTACGGGATATCATCTAAATTACCTCTATACTATGCAAGCAACTTACGAACATACGATGATTTGTATGGTTTTCAAAACCGAATATCCGAATACTATTCGGATAGAACTTTCGAATATTCGGATAGCGTTTTGGTATTCGTTGACATCCCTATATGCAGGTGTTAATAATTTTTATGTAGACCTGTGCAAGCGACTTTTTTGCTTTCAATATATGTTAAAATGATGTATTCTACATTGGCATCACCCCCTTTCAAACATGTTGTCAAATCAGGGTGCAGTGATTAGGGGCTACACTGATCTTTCATTTTGTTAAAAAAATATATGGATAAGAAAACAACAAGATAATTTTATCCTCTACAACTATTTTTGTTTTATCTACTTGAAACGGTAGATATACCTGTACTACAAGGTGTGAAATACAATCACTATATAATTGCTTTCTAGGCGAATTCACCATTTCGGTTGCTATATATCTAATTGTAGGCGAGTTCGTCTCTAGGCGAATTAACCAGCACCCTTCTTGTGGAATACAGTGTAGCTCCATTACTCCGCGGTCCGCTATTTCGCGAAAGCCAATATATCGCGGTCGCGGCTTGGACCCCATTTTTTCCTAATGTATACTAAAAGTCAATAAAAGCCGAGTAGCGATCATTTCTGTTTCTTTCATAATTATATCTTCCTTTAACAGGTCGCTATAATTGCGTAATCAGTGTCAATTATCACCATCTGTGGACTGCGCGTGTGTCATCCCGCTGCGTTGATTGACAGGTGCACTAACAAAAAAACAATAGGCCTTGAGTGAACTCGCGCATGCGCGAGTTTCCCTCATTATTTAGCAATAATTAGCAAACTAACCTGATTGAGTAATAACTATCAAAGTCGACTAATCCGCATTAATAGTAGTGGAGAGATAACCACAGACATTAAAATCACAGTCATTCACATTTTGATACATCAACAGACGCTTACAATTATAACTGCGATTCGTACCTGATAACAACGTACTCAACAATGTCGGCAAAGAAATGAATAAAATTTAACCTGCGAACTGTAAATTGGTTTCATTGTTCTTTCAATTTTATACACCGCGGTACGTTGTTTTTTGACAATTCAACTGAGAAAATCTCATTTTATCCGCTTTCTAATCGCGATATAGGCATTATGTGTGATTGCCACGAGTAACTGAATCTTACTGATACACACCACATTTAAATCAAAATGGCGGCCGTTATCAAAAACGAAAGTACGCATTTGGTATAATACACATGAAAACGCTGATGCTAGATATGACTGCATATAAAGACTTGTTTTGACAAGAAATAACAAGGTAATCAACCAAGAAACCGTGTTTATTGCATGACATTGATATAATAGAGTTTGGCAATGGAATATACAACAGAATTTAGTTCAGCTCAGAATTGGGCTATATCGCGATCCGACCACATCGCGGATTTCATTTCGTGGACCCCAACTTCCGCGATATAATGGAGCTACACTGTAGCTGTGATAGCCAACACATTAAACTCCTTTAAAAAACACCTGCCCAAACAAACATTGGTGTGGTAAAACTTAAGACACGTCAGTGACTCAGTGTTACTAAGGCCCTTATTTGAGCTTGGCGTCCGGACTTTTGGCTCAATGGTTAGAACGCTTGCCTACCAGGGGGGAGGTCCAAAGTTTGATTCCCATTCCAGTCGCTATAACTTAATTACTTCCATGTTGAAATTTTGGAAATAAAATATGTTTAAACTGTAAAACTATAATGGCGTTGTCAGCAAACAGATTTTTCCATCTCATCTGGTATGACTGTCTTTTATCCTGTTCTTAAATCTACTAACAGGCACAGGCACGCACTGCCTGAAATTACCAGTGAGGGTGTGATGCAGAAATCAAAAGAAGAAAGAAAGCTACTTTCTGTTTGATAAAACGCCATGGCACACATTTCAGTCCCTTTACATTATCGGTTATCTAAACATAATTGTCAGTTCAAATAATCAATGAAAAGTATGTATTATCAAACCCCAAAAAACTCTCTATGTATGAAATATCTATTCAAAGTGCAAATCGTAGTTACATGTACCCCACCCAGTGGAACTGACTGAGCACTATGTCTGGCATGATGAAAGAAACAATCTGTATCTGTATCAATACGTCGTAGAATCCTTAAAGGCTTTTACACGACGGTGAGAAGAGTCGCCAAATTATTGGCGATAATCTCGTAGGGCTGTTTTGAACGCCTCTACGGAATCAGCATGCACTGTGCTGTCTGGCAGTTTGTTCCATTGTATTACTGTGTCTACAAAGAACGAGTGTTTGTATTGATGGGTCTTGCTATCTGGTACTGTGAGCCCTCTTGTATTGTTGCATACTTGATTTTCTATTATATTATTTGTACTGAAATCTTTAAATCTGGTTGCTTTGATGTTTCTTCTTGGTTTTGCCGGTTTTGTGAAAGTGGATGTTGGTAGGGCTGGTACCAGACCCTCAACCACCTTATACATTAGTATCAGTCTGAGGCTTAGTCTCCTGTCTTCAAGAGTCTCCAGTTCCAGCTGTTCTCTCATTCTTGTGATTGCCCCCGTCTCTCTGTCCTTGTAATTCTTTTTTATGAACCTGATAGCCCTATTCTGAATTTTTTCTAGTTTGTCTATGTCCCCCTTGAGGTATGGATTCCAGATGGTTGCGCCATACTCCAGAATTGATCTCACCACTGAGATGTATGCCATTTTTCTGCAATTTTCCGGTACACTTCTAAGGTTTCTTCTTAGGAATCCTAGAGTTGTATTGGCCTTTTTGCATACTTGATTTATGTGCACATTCCATTTGAGGTCTTTGGATATTTGTATGCCTAAATATGGGTTATCTTGTACTTCTTGGAGGAAGTGATTATTAAGTTGATAGAATTTCGAGATTTTTTTGTTTATAGAGAGTATGTAGCATTTTTTGGCATTGAATCTCATACCCCAGTCTTTTGCCCAGGTTTCTAGGTTTGTTAGGTCCGTTTGTAGTTTTTCTTGGTCTGAGTTGCTCTTGATGGTTCGGTATAGTAGACAATCATCTGCAAAGAGTCTTACAGATGATTTTACACAGTCTGGGAGGTCGTTTATGTGACAAAGAAACAGGATCGGACCAAGGACAGTTCCCTGGGGTACTCCGGAGTCTACTGTCGTTTCGTCTGACTGACTACCTTCTACTATGGTTTGCATTTTACGAGTTGTTAGGAAGTTTGTCAGCCATGTATGGATACTCCCTTGGATTCCATAGTGTCGTAACTTGTGCAGTAGTTTGTCGTGTGGTACTGTGTCAAAAGCCTTAGAAAAGTCTAGTATGGCTACGTCTGTCTGGTGTCCCTTGTCATGTTTTTGGAGGAAGTCGTTTAGGGTGGTCAAAAGTTGTGTCTCGCACGAGTAACCTGATCGGAAGCCATGATTTAGGTTTGTGAGGATTTTGTTGTTTTCTAGATGTGTCATTAGATGTCTGCATATTATATGCTCCAAAAGTTTGCTTATAACAGATGTCAAGGAAACTGGTCTGTAGTTTTCGGCCAGATGTTTATCTCCTTTTTTGAAGATACTGGAGACATTTGCTGCTCTCCAGTCGTCCGGGAGCTCACCGGTATCTAGTGATGCCTGCATTATGATTTTTAGAATTGGTGCTAGGTGGACTGCACATTCTTTAAGGATGCGGTTCGGTATGTTATCGGGGCCTGAAGCTTTAGAAGGATTTACTCTTTCTAGTAGTTTCTGTAATCCATTTTGGTCAATTTGAATCGGATTGATTGTGTTTTTTGTTTTAGTTTTCACGTGGGGAAGTTCTTGGTGTGACGATTTTGTGAACACTGACTTAAATTGTTTTAAAAGGAGTTCAGCCTTCCCTTTGCTGTCTGATACCAGTGATGTCCCGTCTTTCAGAGGAGCAATGCCCCCAGCATCTTGTCGTTTTGATTTTACATATTTCCAAAATGGTTTTGTGTTATTGTTGTTTAAGCCTTCCATGATATTTAAGTTAATGAAATCCTGTTCAGCTTTCCGCATGTGCCTTTTACACTCTTTTTGGAATGCCCTGTAATTTGACCATTTCTTTGTTTTGCGAGCTTGGTTGTACAGTCTTTGTTTCTTTTTAATCATTTTTTGCTCTTTTTTCCTTATCCATGGTACATTATTTTTAGATTTTATTACTTTATTTGGTATGTTTTTGTTCATAGATCTAAAGAGGTTGTCTTTAAAGGTGTCCCAAAGTTTTTGTACAGTTTTTCCATTTGTTTGTTCATTTTCGATGGTCGTTTTAATATTTGATAAGTCTTTGTGGATGGAGTCCCAGTCGGCTTTACTGTAGATGTAGCATTTCCTTGGTGCAGACTTTTGATGTTGGACTTTTGTCTCTAAATCTGTTATTGCTCGCAATTAAAAGTAAATCAAATAATGGAGGTATATGACATTTGGTATAATGCCCTACCATTCAGCCCCGGTCATGCGGATTTTTCTTTTCACTTACAGTAGTTACATGTGTGTGTACATTTATTTTTTATTTTATTTTTTATAGCGGGGTTTCGGCAGCTCTTCAATCCACTTCGGTCTATAGGAAAGTCGAACCCTACCTACTATACAAATCGAGGATAAAATAAATTAAAAAAATCAATAAACTAAAAAAATCACTTATATATTAAAAAAGTTATTGACTTGTTAATACTTTTTTTGATTTTCATCAATGGATCATTCCTGTAAATTATCATATATCAAGAGATTCGAAAAGGTTGTGGGGCGCATTGGTAGATTCGAAGCTAAAGTCAGTACCTAGATCTAGGTTTTTTTTATTCCAATATTTTTGTTGCGAGTCAGATTGTGACTCAAAACTATCAATTTCACCATAAATATATTTTTTTATTTGATAGAATGTAACAGTCTTCAATAATTTATGTATTTTAAAAATTCGAACATTTCTCCAGAGCGTTGGAGGGAAATTTGTAAACAAATCGTCAGAAGAAGAAGAGTGGTTGTCGCAATCAATGGAATCTTAAATATGTTGATGTTGAACAAGATGATACAATAAAACATGCCGGAGAGAAAATCGGGGAGGCAAGTTAAAAAGATAATGTTACATAAATCAGAGAATAAAAATCCCCCGAAGTGGGACTCGAACCCACGTCCACGACTAGGACCGTGGAATCCGGGTCAAATCGGCCCAAAACCAAATCGGCCCGGGTCAAATCGGACCGGGTCAAATCGGCCCAAAAATATGCCGGGTCAAATCGGCCCAATAATGCCGGGTCAATATCGGCCCAATATTGAAAATATAGCGGGATATGTCTTTATTGACTGACTTTGATTTATTGGTTCAGTTTTTTTTTAAGTTTGGACAGAGTGAATATTGCAAAGAGAGTCAAATTGTTTGGATTTTGATCAGATATGGAATGCAGAGTCCAGATGTATTTGAAAATATCGTCGCGTATCAAAAATGTACAAACACAGTTTGGATCCTGATTAGACGCTGGGTTTTGTTTTAAAAGTTGTCAGTTGCTTTTAATACAGCAGATCAATAAGATATATGTAGGCACAAATATTATGTAAAATTATGTAATAATACAAACCCTACAATCAGCTATGCGCAAAAGTTCCCAGTGTGTCGCCAAAGTTGATATTACAGCGACTACATTAATTGTTTGTTTGCAGTAAAAGTGTTAATTGATGTTTGACATGTTGTTGTGACAGTTAATTAACCAGTAATCACTTCACTGTCTTACTCCCGGTACGTCGTTATCTACCAACAGTTTTGATCCTCATGAGACACGTAATACGGTTTTTGACTAAAATCAAAACGTTTTTAGGGTGTGAAAACACAAAATAAACTTTGAGAAATAAAAGAAGACAACACTTGCAGATGACATCTTTAGATATCAGGTGGTTAACTTAACTTATAGATCTGTTTCCGACCTATATCCAAAATGGTATTGTATACACGTTAAAATGTGTTTTTTGCCGTCGTGTGTTTCTTGTTTTACTATATCCTCGTTGACTTATTTCGTTAAATTGCAATTTACACAATTTCTGAATAGCATTGAATTATTGTTGCACTAAATCAATTCACGTACAGCATTAATTGTTTTGGTTTAATTTCAATTCTTCATTTTCATTTGTCACTGATATGTATCAATGTAACTTTAGTCACACAAATAACACATGTAAAGGTCAAAGAGTGATATAACGTAACCAGGCATAATCAGTTTTTTTCTGTTTTGACACTAATTCAAAAAATGGGCCGATTTGACCCGGTCCGATTTGGTTTTGGGCCGATTTGACTCGGGGTCCGATTTGGTTTTGGGCCGATTTGACCCGTTACCGGACCGTGCACCACCTCAACTAATCTCCTTCACAGAGAGTTCTTCTTCTTCTTCTTCCTTTAAGGTACAGGACCACACTCTGGTGTATAATCGTACCGTGATTAAAATGTGCGTGCGCAGAACCAAAAAGTCGGTGCTAAATAAAATTTCCTTTGTACAGTGCAAATAAAAGATAAAAGCTGGTACGGACGATTAACGGAGCTGGACAGCCTGCACCCTTGACCTGAAGATGTCGATGGATGGGCTGTCAATGACTGTCTGAGGTAGAGCGTTCCAGAGGCGGATCCCGTCTATGAAGAAGGAGTGTTGGTAAACCAGGGTTCTGGCAAATGGGAGAAGAAATTTCTGGTTGTGGCCACGAAGGGTGGTGGATGGTATGAGATAGGTCTGTGGGACATGTACAAGTTGGTGGGTTACCCTGTACATCATCACAGCCCTAGCCTGTGCTCGCCTCTATCTATCTATCTATCTTCCAGTGAGTCAAACCCCTGTTGGGGACCTAGACTTGACGCGCGTCAACTGTCGAGAATGTTAAGTGAATAAAAGTAAAAGTTAAAAGATACAGAGAAGAATGTTAAAAGCAGGTTTAAAAACAGGTCAGGTTTGATTATGGGGAGATATGTTCAATCTGGCTAACAGCCAGACTGAACTCGGGTAGGGGCAGGGTTACAATGTCAGGGGGTAGAGCATTCCAGTGAACGATGGATCTGGGGAAGAAGGAGTACTTATGGTAGTCTGTTTTAGTTTGAACTTGTTGGAATGCTTTAGGGTGGGACTTTCTTGATGGTCTAAAGGGTGGAGTGATATGTTCAGGAAGAGGAACTGCTACAAGATTATTAATAATATTATAAAACATGATAAGTTTTTGGTCAATACGGCGCAAGTCTAGTCTTCTCCAATTTAGGGAGGTCAGCATGTCTGACACACTGGAAGTTCGTCCGTAGTCTCTCTTCGCCCAGCGAGCAGCCCTTCGCTGTACTGATTCTACTTGGTCAACCAGTGCGCCAGTGTGTGGTGCCCAAACAATTGCGCTATACTCAAGCTGGGGTCTGACAAGTGTTCTGTATGCTGTGGACTTGAGAGTTTCTGAATGAACTTTGATGTTGCGCCTTAAGAATGAGAGAGTTTGGTTTGCTTTTCGTGTAATACTGTCTATGTGTGTGTTCCATGTAAGATCATCTGTCAGTGTAATCCCTAAGTATTTTGCTGATGTGACTATGTCTAGTGTTGTGTTGTGTAGTGAATATTGTGTAGGTATGGGAGTTTTTCTTTTGGTGATTTGTATGACTTGGCATTTCTTTGGATTGAAGGACATGTCCCAGTGTTGTTCCCATTTCTCAAGCTGATGCAGATCTTGTTGTAGAAAGCTAGAATGATTCACGTTGGTCAAAGAGAAGTAGATAGCAGTATCGTCTGCAAATAGGCGTACTTTAGAGAAGTTAACATATTCGGGAAGGTCATTTATATAGATTAAGAAGAGCAGGGGACCTAGGACAGAGCCCTGAGGGACACCGGAAGGGACTGGGATAACGTTTGACATGGAACCATTTACTAAGACTGACTGTGACCTATTGTCTAGAAAGCTCTTAATCCAAGAAAGGGTGTGGCCTCTTATGCCGTAATAATGAAGTTTGTAGAGCAGTTTTTCGTGGTTTACCATATCGAATGCTTTAGAGAAATCCAAAAGAATCAGGTCCACTTGG
This sequence comes from Gari tellinella, assembly GCA_922989275.2. NCBI lineage: Eukaryota > Metazoa > Mollusca > Bivalvia > Cardiida > Psammobiidae > Gari > Gari tellinella. The sequence goes on along the minus strand of OV277867.1, from coordinate 78,911,325 downwards.
CTTTTTAGATTTACAGATTTCAGAATGTCGTCAACAAGCATCAGGAGTTGGGTCTGGCATGATCTTTTTTCCCGAAAGCCGTGTTGTAATTCATAGAATAGGTTGTGTTTAGTGAAGTGTTTAGTGATGCTAGATGCGATGACGTGTTCGAGAGACTTACAGAGGATACAGGTTAGAGAGATTGGGCGGTAATTGGCAGGGTCTGACCTGGTGCCTTTCTTAAATACTGGAGCAACGTTTGCCATTTTCCATATTTCTGGGAGGGTGTGGGTCGCAAGAGATTTCCTAATGTGGGCAGGTGCAGATCTTGGAGCATCTGTGTGACACTGCTAGTCCTGTGATGATCTCCAGTGATGTACCTTGCTGACCTCCTCTGTACCATTTCCAGCTTGTTCCTGTTCTCATTGGTGAACGGGTCCCATATGATGCTGCCATATTCCATGATTGGACGTACAAGGGTCCTATAACACATTTCCTTGGTTGATTGAGGGCATTGGTAAGTGTTTCGAGAAATAAAGGCTCTGGTGTTGTTTGCTTTCTTGGTGGTGATGTCAATATGTTTGTTCCAGCTTAGAGATTTATGAATGTTTAGGCCTAAATATTTCGCTGAGTCGACTGATTCAAGAGAATGTCCATGGATTGTATATGGTATGTCAATAATGTTTCTTCGGTTTGTGATATGGATCACTTGGCATTTCTGTGGATGAAACTCCATCAACCAATCTGTTTCCCATTTCTGGAGCCTGTCAAGATCATCTTGGAGTCCCTTGGCATCATCTGAGCACTTGATCTTCCGGTATAGGACACAATCGTCGGCAAACAGGCGTACAGTTGATTCCTTCGAGATTGACTCAGGCAGGTCATTAATGAATACTAGGAACAGTAACGGACCTAATACACTGCCTTGGGGGACGCCTGATAGTACCGGAGCTGTGTTGGATGTGGTTCCTTCCAAGATCACTTGTTGGGTCCTAGAGCCCAAGAAGTCCTTTATCCATGACAGAGTAGTGTCTTTGATGCCATAGAATTTCAGTTTGTGCAGGAGGCGAAGATGTGGTACTTTATCAAATGCTTTTGAGAAGTCTAAAAGAATGACGTCACTCTGTTCTTTAGTGTCTGTGTTTTTGGCAAGGTCTTGGATGGTTAATATCAGTTGTGTTTCGCAGGATCTGTGCTTTCGAAAACCATGTTGGGCGTCATTGAGAATATTATGTTGGTCAAGATGTTTCATGATGGAGCTGGATACTCGTTTCTCAACATAGAGGGAATCTGTCAACCGTTAATGAAATGGAGTGTATCCCCATCAGTCCAGCCTTCTACTGACTGATCTACCCACTGCATCTACTCGCAACTTTCCCCACAACTGGTTCCCCATTGCCACACCCACTTTACTCTTCACAGCTTGCTAAGCTCTCTCGAAGACCGAAATGACTTCTACTAAAGAAGCAGCCTACATGTCTCTTGTATGCCCAGTCAAGTATGTCGCAGCTGTATGGGACCCCTACAAAACCACAGATTTTTGTAAGCTGAAAAAAGTCCCATGGAAGCTGCAGGGCTCGCATAAATGATAAAGAAAAAAGCCATCGAAACAGATCTAGTTTTACAGAGATGTTACAAGACGTTCAGTGACCAACACTACAAAAACCGCTACAAAACAGAAGACAACTAAGAAAACTAGTTCTCCTATACAAAATCTATAATACTGAGCGTAGCGAAGCTACTATGGTTAAGTAAACAATAAGTTTCAAGTTAAAATTCACATCTTTAGACCTGTATGTACATTGAATAGATTTTTCTTCGTAGGTTTTTTGTACTTCCACCGGATCTACTTGCTACATTATTTTTCACAGACTGGTCGACCCTGCTCGCGTTTTATTTATGAACATGTTGAACAAAAAAAGTTTCGTTAAAATTTTTGCTTCCGGTTACCAATAAGTTGACCCGGATGTTATTGTCTAACATTCTGACTGACCTCTGAATCTATATGAGATTTTTAAGTGCACAAGTGGTCTAGCTATTGTTTCCGGTTATCTCCAAATGAACATAATTTATTACGAGAATCACACATCAAATTTAAATTAAACCTCGCTCGTTGAAACCATCCTACTGAAATTAACAACACTGTCAAAACTTCCCGTTTGTTAATCCATGGACTAAGTCCGTGGTTTATCAGTCCAAAAATAGTTGTGATGTTGATGACGTCATCCAAATGGGACCGGATCAAATCGGCCCATTTATTTTTAGTGACTAAGCAGAAAAAATTATTATGCTTGTTTACGGTATATCACTTTTGGATCTTTAACATATTGGTGACAACTTCACAAGTGAAAATGTAGAATAGAAAACAAACCAAAACAATGCTGTATATGTGAATTGATTTAAATAACAGTAATGCAATACTATTCAGAAATTGTATAAGTTGTAATTTAACGGAATAAGTCATCAAGACTATGATAAAACCAAGAAAAACACGACAGCAAATCACATCAAACGTGAAAACAATACCATTTTGGACACATATGGTCGGAGACTAGGAGACCGATCTATAAGTTAAGTTAACCTCCTGATCTACAAAGATGTCATCTGCAAGAATTGACTGCTTCTATTTCTCAAAATTTATTTTGTGTTTTCACATCAAAAAAAAATTTGGATCCTATTCAGAAACTGCATTACGTGTCTCATAAGGATAAAAAACTGATTAATTGTCACAACAACATGTCAAACATCAATTAACACTTTTCTTACATAGTCTAAACTTTTCAATTTCACACACAAATGTAGAAAGCAATACCTGGTAGCTTTCGTCCGAGTACTTCGGACTTCGTCAGCCAACTGTTCTGACATCTCATTGGGGATTAACACCGCTCGAGGCCTTCGTGAGCGATGTTAATGTTGAGTCCCAGATGTGCGGAAGATTGTACCGGCCCCCGTCCCTGTTTAGGGCTGGTTTGTGAGCTCTTATGTAGATCGATTCTTTCACCCCCGTTCAAACCATGAGGGTTCTCTGTTTAGAATAGTCACTGATTCAAGAGAAACATAATGTCCTGGCGAGTCCTTGTGAATATGGCGTGATACCTCACTTGTACTGGAGCTAGGCCGCCTATGCTCCATGAACCTAGCTTTCAAGTTCCTCTCTGTTTCCCCGATGTAATCCTGGTCACACTGATCTTGTTCATGTCCTTCACATTTGATATGGTAGATTGGGCCACATATGTCCTGTTTCTTAGATTTGTCTTTGGGGTGCACTAGGGTTTGTCTAAGTGTCCTATGGGGCTTAAAACATACATTTATGCTGTGTTTGCCAAACACCCTTCTCAAGGTTTCAGATTTTCCCTTGATGTATGGTAGGACAATGTTGCCTTTAGAGTCTTTCTTTCTAGAGTTTGTTGTTTTAGTTTTATTTCTTGTCTTTGAGAGTTTGGCTGTCACTTTCTTTATCGCCCACTTGGGGTAGTTACACTTTTGAAGGGCATTGTTGACGTGGCGTATCAATCTTCCGCACATCTGGGACTCAACATTAACATCGCTCACGAAGGCCTCGAGCGGTGTTAATCCCCAATGAGATGTCAGAACAGTTGACTGACGAAGTCCGAAGTACTCGGACGAAAGCTACCAGGTATTGCTTTCTACATTTGTGTGTGAAATTGAAAAGTTTAGACTATGTAAGAAATGAATATTACCACACAGTTAAATATCCATCAAAATATCAATTAACACCTTTACTGCAATCAAACAATAAATGAAATCGCTTGTCAATAGCTACTTTTGTGGCACACTGTGCACTTGCGCGCATGGCTGATTGCAGGGTATGTATCATTCAACGATATCTATGTCATCAGTGTAAAGCGTCAGTAAATAACCCCGTCCCCATTTAAAACAAAACGCATAGCTTCAAGTAGTCCTATATCATCAAGTAGTTGAAAGTAAAGCAGAATTAATCCTCCTTCAGGAGCGTTCTGTTTTACTTTAAGCTTAGTTTAAGCAACAATACTTCAATACTGATAACAAACTTATTATGGGGAAAGGGTTAAAGGATAATATCAAAGTCTCAAATATACTGTATTGAAATAGACTATTACTTCACTATGACAATAATTTAAACCTTACAGATCACCAGTGTTTTACTTTATTTTTAACAAATTAAATAAAGTTTGGTGGGTTTCAATGTCATGAACATTCAAACGTTCCGTCTACATGTATACAACGGTATTCAAATTTATTTATTTAATTATTTATTATACCAGATTTATAAAGCGCTCTTTACAGTGTTTACACACAGGGATTGTGCGTTCAAAAGCGCTTCACATGAAATTACATAAATGTACCTCCAAAGCGAGAAAAGACATGAAAGTTGCTACCCATTAAAAGAACAAAATTACACAGTAAGCCAGCTATCTACCCATCTCTAACTTAATACAAGACCAATATGATGTCATAGACTTTTAGTCCAGGATATAAAGCTCTATCAAACCACATTTGACTTGGATTTCAAGAAAAGAAAAGTAAGATGTTGTTAAGTTGAAGTTTGTAGTTCGAAGTTGTGTTTTCAAAGATTGTATCAAGTTTTCTTTATTGTTTGATTTTTAATGGGAGTTATAAAAGCTGGTATTCATTTGATCTAGTGCTATGCAACAACAAAACATTACAAATCATGTCTGGTTGTGTGGCTTAGTTGTAGAGTGTCTGCTTGCAGTGCGGAATGTTGTGGGTTCAATTCCCGACCAGTTCAAACCAAAGACTTAAAATTTGATAGTTATGGCTTACCTGCTCGGCACTCTTTTTTTTTACTTTTTAGTACAGTCCTCACGCGTGACATATGCCCCTAAGGCTAAGGTGTTTGATACCAAAATGCATTTTGGTGAATTTTTTTTTTTTACAGACAATGTAATGGAGGTGTAACTTAAAATTCTGATACTGTTAAAATGACCCAGGAGTCCATTCTTAACATTAACAACTGGTAGGGTATAGGAGATATGCTCCAGACAAACTTTTTGTTAAATCAAGGTCAAAGGTCAAGGTCAAGATCACATTGACCTGAAAGTGGTACACTCCCCCATCCCAAGATGTACACACACCCCAAATTTGGAATCCCTAGCTGGTAAGGAATAGGCGATATGCTCCAGACAAACTTTTTGTTAAATCAAGGTGAAGGTCAAGGTCACAGTGACCTGAAAGTGGTATGCGACACTCCACCATCCCAAGATGTACTTACACACCAAATTTGGAATCCTTAGCTGGTATGGTATAGGAGATGTGCTCTGGACAAGCTTTTTTAATCGAGGTCAAAGGTCACATTGACCTGAAAGTGGTACACGACACTCCGCCATCCCAAGATGTACTCACACCAAATTTGGAATCCATAGCTGGTAAGGTATAGGAGATATGCTCCCGACAAACTTTTTGTTAAATCCAGGTCAAGGTCAAGGTCACAGTGACCTGAAAGTGGTATGCGACACTCCACCATCCCAAGATGTACTTACACACCAAATTTGGAATCCTTAGCTGGTATGGTATAGGAGATGTGCTCCGGACAAGCTTTTTTTAATCGAGGTCAAAGGTCAAGGTCACAGTGACCTGAAAGTGGTATGCGACACTCCGCCATCTCAAGATGTACTCACACACCAAATTTGGAATCCTTAGCTGGTAAGGAGATATGCTCCGGACAAGCTTTTGTACACACCACACACACGCGCACGGTGCGATTACTGTATGCTCCCAAAGCCTAGCTGTGGGGGCATTAAAACAAATTACGTCATATCAGTTTTTTTTGTTTTTTTTTAAATGCTTCATATAAAATAGCTGGTATTCATTTGATCTATTGCTATGCATAATGCCATTTGTTATCAAATCATTAAAATGCATCATATCATTTGGTTTATATATACCCAATAAATATGCATTAATTTATTCATCCACTGAAGAAAATAGTTCCCTTTGATACAGTCTTTAATCTGTACCATAAGAATTATTTTCTATATCCTGCAGGCATAGATCCACAGAACAGAGAAGCGTGGAGACTGGGTGTTAGACACTCTAGCCACCTGCTGCCTACCCCTGTCCCTGGGACACCCGCAGCAGTTGAAAAATAAACTCAGGATCGAGTCAATTTAAGTCAAAGTCAATCCTAGCAGATACTAATTTAAAGCAGGTTGCAAGTAAAGCAGAATGCGCCGTAAGGCGCATTCTGTTTTACTTTCAACTTGCTTTAAATAAGTTGTCACCTGTTTTCAAAACTAGAATCACACTTCAGGCTATGGGGTAATGGGGTAATTTGTTAAAATGCTCCATTCTTTGCTTTCGACAGCTTCGCTCAGTTGTAGGCTGTGCCTTATTACATATTAACCTTGTCCCTTTTGACAAGTCAGATAGCAATAGCCTCATACCAAACACTCGCTGCATATGGCACATTCTGCTTTTCTATCTGCTAGGAAATAGAACATATTTCTTATGATATATATATATTCTTGGCTTTATGATTTGGAACTATTTTTTAAACTTTAGGAATATATTAGAGGCATTTTTATCATTTATGGGTTAATGGGTTAAGACCACCTCTGATCTGCCATCTACCTGCAACATTCATTCTTCCCGCATGTACTAATAGCCTCACATAGCCCCAGCAGGCTCAGTTGATGCATTCAAGTGTTGACTAGCCACATACTTTATCAAAACTCTCAGCATTCTTCTTTTTATTTTATCTTGATTTTAGCTGTACATATTTGCCTTTTATTTCTGTTCTATTTCCTTTTGCACAACCCCTGGCAATAATATTGAATGTGTAGAATGTGGGCCGGTCAGTTACTCAGTACCTGGTAGAAGTAGAAGCAATGCATGTACAATGATTATAAATGAAACGGTTCTTCTGACAGCCTTACGCTGGTGAGTAAAGTGTAACAGGGGAAGTCTGCCCATGGTGGTAATCAGTCCCACACAACCACTTAACACTAGCTGGTATAGACAGTAGAGTAATGTCGACTGTTGCCTTTTAGTCGGACATTGATAAATTGATGTCTGATTTGTGCGGACAGACATGAGGCCCCATTAGGTCAGAGAGACAATTATAGTATAAAAATTTATAGAGTTAACAACCAATAAATGGCAATTATTAATGTCTTCTCTTTGTCTGTAATTTGTTGTTCACTGATTAATACATGTAATAATAATGTTTCATTTAATCATGATTATTATAGACGGCTTTAGAGATTAAACGTTATTGATTAATGTAGTTTGCAGAACATTGTCTGACTCTCCGTTATACATAGCCTCCTCGCAAGTCACAAATTACTTTGTCAAATGGATGTTATTGACAATATTATTATTAAATCTCTTTTCAGGTCAAGAAAGTCTGTGGACTATGCAAGTTTTGGTGGAGGTGACGATGTTGATGGTTTGTATGATTAAGTGTAATGTTCTAAAGGCATTTCGCTCACGGAAGTCAGGCGAGCGGATATGCGTCTGGACGACACAGACTTTTTCCGTACGTGCTTATACTAGAAAATTTATATAAAGGAAATGTTGATACGAATTAGTATAACCCTTCATAGCGCAGTCAGTACAGTGATTGACTAGCAATTTAAAGGCCATAGGTTCGAGACCCATGCGATCCAAATATTTTTTTATGTGTCCGATATATTGACTTCTCAATCCATAACGCAGTGATGTTATATACGGTCCAATTATATTTCCACTTACATACATGTACGTTTTATTTTAATGACTCACAAGTCAATAAAAGCGGTATACATGTATACGATTTGATCGAACTATAAAGCCACACATTGAAGCTTATCAATACGTCAACCTTTTCAAGATCAATATTGCCCATTATTATTATGTTTAAATAATATAATTAACCTTGTATGCAAGTCCATGAATAAATAAAAATGCATTTTAATGACAGAATTATAATTTTAAGGAAGGTAACTGTATCTCAACTTCAAATATCACACATTTTAATAAGAAAAACTGTTATTACAACAAATCCTGACTGTAATATTTTCTAATTTTTTCAGACTAACTATTTCATCAACCATATATTTGAATAAAATGAAAACAAATGTACATTGAATGAGTCAGTTATTTGTAATTCAATTTTTTACCATTATGCATAATTTAGATAGCTGATAACATCTTTCTGAATACCTTTATTCAAAATGATTTTAGCTTTTCTTGTAATGAATGTTGTGGACTACTTATTGGGCGAGACTTGTAGTCATTAGCTTTATTTTTTGAGAAAAATAAAATCATCAAAATTCCAGGTTTTTGTCAGAAAAAGAGACCTAAAAGACAAACCACATGATAGATTTTGCCTATATTTTCACACATTGTTTCTTAGGCTATTATCATTCTTCATGAAAAGTTTCATACACATTAAGATGATCTTCTTAATGAGTACTTTATAGAGTCAGCTGATATCTTAGGCGGTCATATAACTGATATTTTTAATAAAGTTTTTAATTCTGGTTATTTTCCTGAGATATGGGCACAAGGTTTTATTGTACCTATACATAAAAAGGGCGACAAGAATTCACCTAACAATTACAGGGGTATTACGCTGCTGAGCAATCTCGGCAAGCTTTTCACGGGCATACTTACTGCACGGGTTGAAAAATGGTTCAGCAATCACAACTTTCTATCAGACGCTCAATTTGGCTTCAGAAAAGGCTGTAGTACAGTCGATGCAATATTTGTTTTACACAATCTAATTGAACACGTATTAACGCAAAACTTAAGATTACCATGTGCATTTGTCGACCTAAAAAAGGCGTTTGATTCTGTGTACCGCAATGCATTGTGGTTTAAACTATATAACATGGGTTTAGATAGTAAGCTTCTTATAATGTTCAAAGCTATGTATTCTGTGGTAAAATCGTGTGTTAAACACTGTAACTCTCACTCTGATTTCTTCAATATATCAGTCGGATTACGTCAGGGACTGAATAATTCCCCTGCTATGTTTGCCCTATTTTTGGAAGACTTGGAACTATTTTTACAGAATAATAACACTTCTGGGTTATCTTTTTATGATATTTGTATAATAATTCTTTTGTTTGCTGATGATATGGTTCTAATTGGCAATTCAGTTCAAGATTTACAGGATAGCTTGAATAAGCTGTATGAATACTGCCAATATTGGGGCCTGGAGGTGAACACAAGTAAAACGAAAGTTGTGGTTTTCCGCAAAAGAGGGCCAGTAAAACAAGATGAACCTTGGTATTATAATAATGAGCCTTTAGAAATCGTCAACGATTTCAATTACCTAGGCGTCGTTTTTAATTACACGGGTTCATTTGTACTAAATAACCAGTATATTGTTGGTAAGGCTATTAAAGCGGTTAATACGTTATTGTGTAATATTTACAAATATGAAATTAGCCCTTTGATAGAATTACAATTATTTGATTCGTTTGTCGGCTCTATTTTAAATTATGCTAGCCCTGTCTGGGGATTTTCAAAGTCTAAAGATATCGAGCGTGTGCACCTAAGATACTGTAAGTCTATACTGGGCGTTAAACAAAGCACAAGTAATGCAGCTGTTTATGGTGAATTGGGAAGGTATCCCCTGTATATCAACAGATATGTTCAAATAATTAAATACTGGTGTAATTTATTAAATACTGACATTATAATTTTAAAAAATGTATACAATGATGTTCGAGAAAGATGTAAAAAGGGGGCAACTAATTGGGCTTCAAAAGTTAAAGATTTACTCAACCATTTTGGTTTTACCGACGTTTGGGACTATCCAGAAAATATTGATTTCAAACACTTTATACCAGTATTTAAACAAAGGGTTATAGATTGTTTCAAGCAACAATGGCACGCTGATTTACAAAACAATAATGTCTTAAGTCACTTGTATCTGTATATAAAAGAAGAGTTTGGTATTGAAGATTATCTGAACACTTTGAAATACAAATCATCAAGGTTTGCATTAACACGATTGCGTGTATCTGCACATAAACTACGCATCGAGTCTGGAAGATATGGACGAAATCGTTTGGAAAGACACGAAAGAATATGTCAGTTATGTGATAGCAATGATTTAGAAGATGAGTTTCATTTTGTTTTAAAGTGTTCAGCATATAATGATCTTCGTAGCAAATTAATAAAACGTCATTTCTACCAACGCCCAAGTATGCATAAATTTACAGAATTACTTAAGACAAAAAGCAAAGTCGCACTGATAAATTTGTGTAAATATATAGTACAAGCCAATAGTGTAAGAAAAGATTTACTCTCAGGCTTATAGATGAAGTGTTGTATGTTCTGACGTCCCAACGTCCTGTATGGCGAATATACTCACCTTTATGCTACCATTAAAACTAGCATTCTATTACCATGACAGCGGAAATATGTCTGTACATGTGAGCCCTACTGCACACTGTAATCTAAGACGCCCTCTATAAACGCGGCACGTCTTAGGGGTACTTGCATAGTACAGATGTAATTAAACATAATTCTCTGCGGAAGAATAACGCGAATGTACTAAAATGTGCTTATATGGGAAAGGGTTAAGGAATGTGTGTTTGTATGTAACTGTATTGCCAAATTCATGAGTCAGAAACTTTACGTCACAACCTTGAATTTATTAATTGTTGTATTTATCCACATTAATTACAATTGCATAGTTCATTCTCCTACACTAGAATGTAAAATTTTACAATAACTTTGTTAAAAATTTATATAAGAAAAATACATAATTAAAGTTAAAATAGAATGCACAGCGCTCCATACAGTGCAGTGCATCCTACAGTGCTTTCTTTGTAATTTCCAAGTAAATTTTGTTAGAAGACCTATACTGTTTCCACATTGACCATGTATGTTTTGTATTGTATGATTGTATGTAATTTAACGAGGTACCTGAGTGTGTACAAGTTGAATAAAGTATGTTCTGTTATGTTCTGTTCTATGAAAATTAAGCGCACCTGCGAATTACCTTAACTACATGTAAATATTACTGAGGGTAGTATTATTAGTGTATTACCCTTCTCTCTTTAAGAGCAACTTGATTGACATTTTTCAAACAGTTTAAAACCAGATCAGATGACATTTAAGTTGTCTTTAAAAGAATATTAGAAAATATTTTAACCCATTACCCCAGTTTCTTGTTTTGAATGCAGGTTTTGAATGCAGGTAACCACCTGTAGTTAAACATAATGCACCTTAACTCTTTGAACCCTAGTCACGCATATATTCGTCCTTTGTACAGTGTAGGACAAGTGTTCTCCTCACAGGCACAGGTACACTTTTTGAGTCCAGACTCAGGTTTGAGTGAAAACTTTAATTTTGAGTCTGAGTCGAGAATCAAAAAAGTTTAATAACCTCGTGCCTGATGTGTAAATCATTTTCCCTTCTATTTTCTAGATGATGACTTTGCCGAAGCAACTCCTCCTGCGTCCAAACGGGCAAAATTGTCAAACAAGGAAAATGTGCAGAAGATGAATGACACGAAAAATGCTGCCAGAAAGGAACCCAAGAAACGGAGGTATGTACAGTGCTCCATACAAGCAAGCATGAGTTCAAAGATCCTGGGGCCCGTTTCATAAAACTTCTTACGACAAATGTTGTCGTAAGTCGAATTATAAAAGTCTCCATTATTGCTTATTTCTCTATCTAATCCTGTCTTGAAAAGACGATTCCAAAGAGGTGTCACAAGACAGGATTAGATAGAGATATCAGAAATTAAATGTAATTTTAATATTAGACTTACGATCGTTTTTGTAGTAAGATTTTTCATGAAACGGGCACCAGGGCTCCAGATAAGAGAGGGAATAAACATAAAAAAATTTCTCCTTCATGTCAGTACCAGATTCTATGGTGAAACTACTCATTAGAATCGTTGCAAAGAGACAGTTCTAATGAGAAGTCACACCATAGGGTTTAATGCACACATAAAGATGTTAGTTTAGAAAAACTCCCTTATCTTGAGATCTTGTTTGAAATAGGCCAACCTAAGGGATATTTCTTAGGATAAGTGGCAGATTAACCCTTTGAACCCTAGTCCCGCCTATAGGCGTCCTTTTCAAACAGTGTATATGTGAAAAGAACACTTGTCCTATGCAAACAGTGAAGACCCAGATCAGAGGGCTCCTAAAGGAGCCCTCTGATCAGGGTCTTCACTGTTTGTCATAATGCCAAACATTGACAAAAACAACCCTTTAAAGTCAGAAATGGACTAGACTTAAATGGAAACTGGAATTGTCCATTTAAAGTTTCAGGGAGGAAAGAGTAATGCAGGGCACAGGTATTGCTAAAAGGTCTACTCTAGACTGTCTGCATAAAACTGCATTGTTTATGTTTTGTAGTAACATGCTGCTTGCTTTTTAACTGTTCTAGAATCTTTTTAATATTGTTATCTATCAAAACAGGTTGACAGCATTTTGTGTGTTCTACAAAAAAGTAAAAGTCAGAAGATTTTGCTTTTGGGGAGTGGGGACCCAGTCAATAGTGAAGTCAAGAGTTAGACTTAATTCTATGCCAAGTTTCAGTTTAATACTCTTGGTCCCGTCTTCATGACAGAGAAATTTATTGTGCAATTTAACCCTTTACTCCAAAACTTGTTTTTTAAGTATTGAAGATAGTGACCACTTTAAGTATGTTGAAAACAAAGTAGAATGTGCCTTATGGTGCATCCTGCTTTAAGCTACCATCTGCTAGGATATCGAAAATACAATGTAATTTCTTATGATATATATTCTTGACTGTATATGTTGGAATTGTTTTCTTCAATCGAGGAATAAATTGAATGCGTCAAAATGCATAGCTATGGAGTAAAGGGTTAAATTCTTCTTTCATTATATTACATCTGTCTGGTTAAAGTTTTATAATAGTTTTCCACTCACAGACACGGGTCATAATTATATTGATTCAACAATACAGTACTTGTTTTATTTTTGTATTTATCAGTACTACAGAAGAGAAGATGTTTGAACGAGAGTTACAGGTAGCATTGGAGCTGTCTATGAGTCAATCTGATGCATCACAGGAGACGGAGGCCAAGACATCACCCAGTGACACAGAGCCCTCCACAGCTCCAACCAATAGAGGAGACGGGCCAGCTGATACAGTTGATGAACCACCAAATATTATAGATATCCCACCTGATATAGTTGAAGATCAAGATAGAGCACCTTCTCCAATCCTGCCAAAAATTGGTAAATATCTACTAGTACTACAGTACTGAACCTTATTAAATTAAATTGATAATCGCAAGCGAATTGCCATCAAATTGCCATCGAATCCGGCGCTTCAAAAAACAAATCCTACGCTTGAATATTTTTTGGCGAATTTTCCGAAGCCGTTGTGACAAAAACGGATTTGAAAAAGTTAACGAAGGCATATTTGCGAACTTTTGTGTGATACACCATTCAAGAAAACTTACCCGAGGGTAAATTTACTAATTTGAATCGCAAGCGAATTGCAAGCGAATCGCAAAAATTGTATGCATTGTATTACCCTTATCGTGCTTAGCGCAACTTGGCTAGAATTTGCAAACAGTTCAGATCCAGATCAGATGCCACTTAACGCGGCATCTGATCTGCATCAAAACTGTTTGGCACTCATATTCAATGTTTCTTTTGAAAAGCATACAAACAAATTTTTAGTATCTTGGCAGACGATATAATTTGTAGAAGACGACAATTCAGCATTATATTATAATAGTCAATACAGGCTTTGTATTTAAGCCTAGGGCAGATAAAATGATCAGGAACTCCTTGTAAGTTTCATCCTTAGATTTATGATACATTAACTGATTGGATCCTGAATTCTGGGCTGACTCCTGGCAGTTTTTAGTTGAAATTATATTTTTAGCATAAATACATGTATGCTTATTTGGAACGAACAATGTCTTTGCTGTATGTTAAATCTTTTCTGTTGAACCCCTGCTGAGAAAAATCTCTGTATCCACGCACGACTTACTTGTTGCCTTGGTTTGTTGATTTCAGTTGTCAGAGTGAAAGAGTACATGTATACAATGGAGAATCTGTTATTCTTTCCCGTTTAAACGCAAACATACGCAAACGCATTGCACTAAAACACAGAAAAGGACAACTTATCGACAATTTTGACTATTTATGTTGATCTGAGTGGCCAACAGTTTGGAGCTGTTTGCAATGGAAGTAATAGATTTAGAGTAAACGCGTTTATTGGGAAAGAATAACGTTTTCTCCACTGTATATCAGAATTGACAAATTTCATGTTTTTTTGCATTTATCAGATATAATAAGAATAAATCCACCATGAGTGTTGATGTAGGATAGGAATTTCTCCTACAGGGTCTGAAAATATATGCAGGGACGAGGCTTGACGAGTCCCTGCATGAATTTCTGACCCAAGGAGGATACAATCCTATCCTACATCAACAAAACAAATGTTGAATTTTTTGTCTCCAAATCAAATCATTAAAATACAAATAACCAAATAATTGCAGCTTGTGTGCACTTTTCAGCCAAAACATGACATTGTCTATAGTAAGGTCATCACAAATAACGTCATTTAGTTACCCACATTATGCAGCGCTTGCTGTTTAGCAGGACAAAACTTTGATGTCATGGTTATAGAGTAATTCCCTATATGAGGCAAATCCCTGTCTCATATGGGAGAAAATAATTGTTTGAAATTTGTTTCCACTAGAAAACCCACCTATACTACAAAAGGTTGGACAGACGGTGGAGGGTATTGAGGTTCTGGCAGAAAATGTAAAAGAGATTCCAGCATCTAGGAGACGGGTAACCAAACCAAAGAAGTATATTGACTCTGACTCAGATTCAGGAGAAGCAGGTATAGTTAAAATTTGCTTCCATTTCACCCATTACCCCATAAATATGCCTTTTTACGCCTTTAATTAATTCATATACAAAGAAAACATTTCCAATTTATACTCATTACTGTTACAAATAAAAATCATCAGAAACATTTTCTATTTTCTAGCAGATAATAGCTTAAATCAGGCTGTAAGTAAAGCAGAATGCGCCTTGAGGCGCATTCTGCTTTACTTTCAACCTGTTTTAAGTGGTCACATATCATCAAAACTAGAAACAGACCAGGGGGTAATGGGTTAATTAAGATGTACATGTTTACTACATTCATTTGCGACCCTTACTTAGCTGAACTTTTAATGAATACTGAATGTTGACATGGACTAGTGGTTTGTTATGAATATCTTTAAAATGATGGCAAGCAGTGCAGACCCAGATCAGAGGGCTCCACCAGGAGCCCTTAGATCTGGGTCTTCACTGTAGCAAATTATGTGTTATACTTGTTTCCCCCTGCAGTAAGTGGTAAATATAGTTGACAGTTTAATTTAGCTGTTACCTGCCATTTTGAAGAAACTCATGTATATTCATACTTATCTCTTTCACTCATACAATGAAGAAGACATTATTTTTTTTTCGTTTAAAGCAAGCAAAACGTAAATGTAAATTGATAAAATGAAAACTCTTTGAAAAAAATTTCGACTCATTTTAATCTGTGTGGTTAACAGTTTGGAGCCTGATCAGATGTGGGGTTACGCAGGATCTGAGCTGGCTCCAAACTGTTTGTAATTGAAATAATTGTTAAGCACAAACAAGTTCAATGGGAAAGAATAAAGTCTTCCCCACTGTAGCTTGTTGTGGCTTGAAGAAGGCTAACAGTATTGGGAGCTTTGTTATTTCATGTTGAGTCTACAGTGTAGAAGAGGTTATTCTTTCCCAATAAACAGGTTTACGCTAAAACCATTATTTCCATTGCAAACAGTTTGGAGCCAGATCAGACGCCGGGTAACCCGGCATCTGATTAGGCTCCAAATTGTTTGCTACTCAGATCAACATGAATAGCCAGAATTGTCGAAAAGTTGTCCTTTTCTATGTTTTATTGCAATACGTTTGCGTTTCGTTTGCGTTTAAAACAGGAAAGAATAACATTTTCTCCACTGTACCAGTACTTTACATTCTTTACTGCAGCCAATACAGCTTTTGACAGGGATGTGTGTGCAACAGGTGCTTGTTTGTTTAAATGATTTCTGTATTAAAATAATGAGTACTTAGTTAGGATAATCATTACTTAATAAAGTTAATTAGAGTAATGATGCAAGTGCTTCAAATATACAAAAAACATTAGACCAAAGAAAATTCCAATGAATCTCTGTATCTTTGCAATTAGCATATTATGATATTGATGCTTTTTGAGAACAGTGAAGACTTAGATCAGATGCGGGCCTACTCTGTTTTCTTATACATGTAGAATCTGTCTGACATGAGTCTGCATTCTTTCCTTGAGAAATGTCCAATATTTTATTATCCGATTTAATTGTAAAGATGCTATACATTCAATGTAGGCAGAGATTTCTATATGAATATTCAGTGGGAGAAGGGTTAACATAATTACTAAACATGGGACCTGTCTTACGAAACATCATACGACAAAAAACATTATAAGTCAAAACTTTAAAATACACATAGGTCTAATTTCTGATTTCTCCATATAATCCTGTCTTGAGATATCTCTTTGGAATCGTCTTTTCAAGACGATTCCAAAGAGATGTTACAAGACAGGATAATAATTGAGAACTTTAAAATCTGACTTACGACAACATTTGTCGTACTAACAATAAAGAACAAAATATGTGCTTGATTTTGTTTTCAGCCAGAAATAAAAATGAATCTACATGTAATGTGCTGTACTACATATAATAACTGTTCTAGTCTGCAGCCTCGATATAAATTGTTTTTGGCCATTTGCTAGTTTTAATGTTCATGCTGGTGTAAATGTTTGATTCTTACAGATTTTGAAATAGACTTGAGAAAATTTTTGCGCAGTCCTCTCACACCAAAATGTAAAAGACGGAAGAAAAATGATGGTTTGTGATGGTGGTTTTAGAATTGTGTTTGGTTTTACTTTAGGGTATTTCTGGTTTTGTTTGTCCTTTGAATCATTTATGTTTTAGTACCTTGATTAGAATTTTTAGCTCACCTGAGCTAGCTCAGGGTGAGCTTTTGCAATCCTTGAATGTCCGGCGACCGTCGTGCGATGTGCGTCGCCGACGTCAATAATTTTAGTGTTTACACTCTAGAGGCCACAATATTTATCCAATCTTTCTCAAACTTGCTCAGATTGTATATTACCATAAGAGTTCGGATGAGTTTGATTATGGTTGAAATCGGACATATAGGTCAAGAGTTGTCTACCTTTGAATTGCTGAAAATGCCATATTTAACAGTGTTTACACTCTAGAGGCCACAATATTTATCCAATCTTTCCCAAACTTGCTCAGATTGTATATCACCTTAAGAGCTCGGATGAGTTCGATTATGGTTGAAATCGGGCTAATAGGTCAAGAGTTATTTACCTTTGAATTGCTGAAAATGCCATATTTATCAGTGTTAACACTCTCGAGGCCACAATATTTATCCAATCTTTCGCAAACTTGCTCAGATTGTATATCACCATAAGAGTTTGAATATGGTTGAAATCGGACTAATAGGTCAAGAGTTATCTACCTTTGAATTGCTGAAAATGCCGTATTTAAGGCTGTTTACTCTATAGAGGCCACATTTTTTATCCAATCTTTCTCAAACTTGCTCAGATTGTATATTACTATAAGACTTCAGATGAGTTTAATTATGGTTGTAATCAGATCAAAAGGTCAAGAGTTATCTACCTTTGAATTGCTGAAAATGATATATTTAACAGTGTTTACACTCTAGAGGCCACATTATTTACTCAAGCTTTCTTAAACTTGACCAGATTGTATATGACCATGCAAGTTCAAAAATGGGTGATTATGGTAGAAATCGGACAAATAGATCAAGAGTTATCTACCTTTGAATTGCTGAAAATGCCATATTTTACCGTGTTTACACTCTTGCAACTACAGTTCTGAATGGATTTTGATAATACTTGCACACAATGTTTATAGCTATAGGTTCTCAAAGGAGTGCAACTTTTGTTTCAATCTTATCATTGTGGCAATAGTTATCTGCCCTTGATATACTTTGAAATGCTAGAAAAGGCTTCATTTCAGTATTGTTTAGGGTCTAGTTATCAGCCCTTGATGTACTCTACTATACTAGAATTATGAGGTTGTATTCCAAAATGGTTTACATGCTATACTGCAAATTTGAATAGATTTAGATGAAAACGGGTGAAACAGAAAGGTAAAGCTATCAGGCTTCAGTACAACAGGTGAGCGATATCAGGGCCTTCAGGCCCTCTTGTTAGCTCGACTTTTTCGAAAAGTCGAGCTATTGTCGTCTGCGTCTGCGTCGGTTAAGTTTTTTGCTTAAGGTTTTTGTAAGAGTCCATTTCTCAATAACTATCAAAGGTATCCATTGGAAACTTGGAATAGTTGTTAAGTATTAAAAGGGCAACTCATTACAACAAGGCAGGTAACTCTGGGATTTGTCATTTTAGAGTTATTGCCCTTGTTTTATTTACTTAAAAATTATAAATTAACATATCTCAATAACTGTCAAAGGTATCCATTTGAAACTTTGAATAGTTGTTAAGTATCAAAAGGGCAACTCATTACAACAAGGCAGGTAACCCTGGGATTTGTCATTTCAGAGTTATTGCCCCTGTTTTATTTACTTAAAAATTATAAATTAACATATCTCAATAACTATCAAAGGTATCCATTTGAAACTTTGAATAGTTGTTAAGTAAGAAAAGAGCAACTCATTATAACAAGGCAGGTAACCCTGGGATTTGTCATTTCAGAGTTATTGCCCCTGTTTTATTTACTTAAAAATTATAAATTAACATATCTCAATAACTATCAAAGGTATCCATTTGAAACTTTGAATACTTGTTTAGTATCAAAAGGGCAACTCATTACAACAAGGCAGGAAACCCTGGGATTTGTCATTTTAGAGTAATTGCCCATGTTTTATTTACTTAAAACTTGTAAATTAACATATCTAAATAACAATGAAAGATATTAACTTGAAACTTTGAATACTTGTTAAGTATCAAAAGGACAACTCATTACAACAAGGAAGGTTACTCTGCGATTTGTGATTCCAGAGTAATTGCCCTTGATTTATTTACTTAAAACTTGTAAATTGAAATATCTTAATAACTGTCAAAGGTTTTAACTTGAAACTTTAAATACTTGTGTTATAACAAAAGGGCAACTCATTCAAACAAGAAAGGTGACCGGGGATGTGCCATTCCAGAGTTATTGACCTTGTTTTTATTTACATAAAACTTGTAAATTGAAATTTCTCAATAATTACCACAGGTATTAACGTGAAACTTTGAATACTTGTTCAGTTTCAAAAGGGCATCACCTTTCAACACAGCAGATAACCATGGGATTTGTCATTGCAGAGTTATTGTCCTTGTTTGACTAAGAATTTGTATATGAAATTATTCAGTAACCGTAGAAAGTTATTAATTTCAAACTTCAAATATATTTGAATACTTGTTTAGTTTCAAAAGGGCAACGCATTACAACAAGGCAGGTAAAGCAGGCAAAGATATTGTCCTTCTTTTGACTTATAGTTTACTTTAAGTTGAATGTAGACTGTCCAGGTATGTTTAAGTTGTTGTTGCTTACAAACTTCTATGATCAATAGGGCATTAAACACCCATACACATTCTTTAAGTTTGAAAAATATAGCCGTCTCGAGTATATGAAAGTCGAGCGTCCAGCACCCATTTGCGGTGCTCTCGTTATATTGGGCAGAGTTTAAGACATGAATATTCAGTGGGAGAACAATTAAATTTGCACCTAGTTATACAAGAAATGTTTTGCACGATTGAGATCCAGTTTGCAGAGCGCTGAGTTTGTTGATTAATACTCAAGTTTCTCATTTGCTTCTTACTTGCGGCAAGACATCTAATTCTGCACAATTTTTGTACCAATATGGTAAAACTAGATAAATGAGTTACAAAGTAGAACAGGCATTTCAAAACAAAACACAGTGCAGTCTCGTTGTTTCCCATACAATACAATTTATATAACCCTTTTCCCCCATAGCTGGTTTTCAGTATTGATTAAGCAGATGTTTGCCTGAAGTATGTAAGTAAAGCTTAAGACACATTTAGAATTACTGTCTTTCCTTCAGCCTGCTTTTAGCAACCATCTGCAAGAATATTGAAAATATTTTAATGGTGTATATTCAAAACTGGTTAATGTGGAACTATTTTCTTCAGTGGAGGAATAAATTAAATATAGGAAAAGGTGTATCAATGGAGTAAAGGGTTAAATGGCCATTAAAAGATAGAGGATTTTACCAATTTCAAGATAGATCATAGCTTAACACAAAGTAAAGCAAATACGTATAGGTAGCTACGCACCTGGTTAACCCTTCCCCCTCCATAGACACCTCTTTTAATGCTTTTTACCAACTTCTTATGTTGCTGCATTTCCATGCTTCCAGCATTTCATGTTAACCTGTTACTCAATAGATAGACGTTTCTAGTTTTTAAGACACTAAGGCAGGTTGAAAGTAAAGCTGTATGTGCCTTTCAGTCTGCGTTAGGCTGCCATCTGCTAGGACATATACCAAACCGCTTCTTATGGAATATATTCATGACTAATTTCCTTATAATATTCTGTCAGGTGGTTGCTGAAGGAGATTTCTGCTTTACTGTTAGCTTAACTGTAAGCAACCACCTGTCTTAAAAAAATCTGGCAAACTATAGGGGAAAAGGTTTAACCCATTATCCCATAGACTGATTCTAGGTTTAGAAATAGTGACCACTTAAAGTAAGTTGAAAGTAAAGCAGAATGCGCCTTGAGGCGCATTCTGCTTTACTTTCAGTCTGCTTTAAGCTACCATCTGCTAGAATGTAGAAAATATGTCTTATCATACATATTCATAGATGTATAAATTGGAACTAGTTTCCACAGTGAAGACATAAATTCAAGGCGTAAAAATGCATATTTATTGGGTAATGGGTTAAAACAAATTAGACTTTAATACTAAATGATATAACTGATTAATTCTTGTTACTTGTAGACAGTGACTTTGCCCCTGCAACTGGTGATGCTGAAAGTGATGCAAGTGATGACGCGAGTGATGATGCGAGTGATGAGGACTTTAATGATGACGACAGTGATAGTGACTTTGGAGTGTCAAAGAAAAAACCTGCAAAGAAAGCGTCAACCAGTACACCGAAACAGACTAAGGCAAAACAGCCAGCCGCAAAGACTGTGAAAACCAGTACTGTTAAAACAGCAGGTACTGAAACATGCAGTGGAAAGACGTTATTCTTTCCCAACAAACATATTTACATTGCAAACAGTTTGGTGCCTGATCAAAATCTGGGTTACCCGTCGTCTAAACAGGCTTCACACTGTTTGAAGCTCAAATTAAAATGAATCATCAAAATGTTTAAAACATAATTTTCTCCTGAATTTTCTATTGTATTGTTTTTGACCAAATAAAGCAGGTTGAAAGTAAAGCAGAATGCGCTTAAGGCGCATTCTGCTTTACTTTCAGCCTACTTTAGGCTATCTGCTGCTAGAATAAAGATTTTTTTTTATTATACATATATTATTATACATATACATGTAATGTGGATCTATTTTCTTCAGTGGATGAATAATTATACCCTCACAAACAGAGTTTGAGGGGGGTATACTGGAATCAGCCTGTCGGTTGGTCGGTAGTTGGTTGGTTGGTCGGTCAGTCTGTTTTTAAAATCTTGTACTTTCAACTCCTCCTTCAGTTTCAACCCGATTCATTTGATACTTGACATAAATGTTACTCAGGTGTAGTAGATGTGCAAGACACAAATTTCAGGTCTCCTTGACCTTTGGCCTTGAAATTGGCAGGCAAAATCTTGTACTTTGAGCTCCTCCTTCAATTTCAGCCTGATTCACTTGATACTTAGCATAACTGTTACTCAGGAGTAGTAGATGTGCAAGACACAAATATCAGGTCTCTGTGACCTTGACCATGACATTTGTCCTTGAAATTGGTCTTGAAATTGGCAGGCAAAATCGTGTACTTTGAACTCCTCCTTCACTTTCAACCTGATTCACTTGATACTTGGCATAAATGTTACTCAGGAGTAGTAGATGTGCAAGACATAAATTTCAAATCTCTGTGACCTTGACCTTTGGCCTTGAAATTGGTCTTAAAATTGGCAGGCAAAATCTTGTACTTTGAACTCCTCCTTCAGTTTCAACCTGATTCATTTGATACTTGGCATAAATGTTACTCAGGTGTAGTAGATGTGCAAGACATAAATTTCAGGTCTCCTTGTCCTTGACCTTTGTCCTTGAAATCGGTCTTGAAATTGGCAGGCAAAATCTTGTACTTTGAACTCCTCCTTCACTTTCAACCTGATTCACTTGATACTTGGCATAAATGTTACTCAGGAGTAGTAGATGTGTAAGACACGAATTTCGGGTCTCTGTGACCTTGACCTTGGGCCTTGAAATTGGCAGGCAAAATCTTGTACTTTGAACTCCTCCTTCAATTTCAAACTGATTCACTTGATACTTGGCATACATGTTACTCAGGAGTAGTATATGTACAAGACACAAATTTCAGGTCTCTGAGACCTTGACATTGACCTTTGTCCTTGAAATTGGCAGGCAAAATCTTGTACTTTGAACTCCTCCTTCACTTTCCATCTGATTCACATGATACTTGGCATAAATGTTACTCAGGAATGGTATATGTGCAAGACACAAATTTCAAATCTCTGTGACCTTGAAGTTTGGCCCTGAAATTGGTCTTAAAATTGGCATGCAAAGTCTTGTACTTTGAACTCCTCCTTCACTTTCAACCTGATTTACTTGGTATAAATGTTACTCAGGAGTTGCAGAGTGTCATATACCATTTTTAAGTCGTTTTGACCTTGGCTTGCACCTTTGACCTTATTGTAAAACCTTATTGAAAACGTCTGCAGAGTGTGACAGAGTGCTGTATAGTGGGGGTATTTATCACCTTTAGTGATAGCGGTTCTAGTTCAAACATGTAAAAATGTGTATTAATGGTGTAATTGGTTAACCCTTTCCCCGATAGAAGCGACTTTTAGCGTATTTAATTTATTCCTCCGTTGAAGAAAATATTTCCAGTTTATACCCTCATGAACAATAACAATTACAAATATTTTATATAGCCTAGCAGTTTTTATCTTAAAACAGGCTGAAAGTAAGGCACATTCTGCTTTACTTTCAACCTGCTTTAAGTGGTCACCTGTCATCAAAACTAGAAACAGGCTATGAGGTAAAGGGTTAAACACTGTACAATTATTGACCTTGTGACCTCCATGTTAACTCATTGAATCCTGAAACTTTTAATGGACAATTTCAATTCCAAATTACTGGTAAGTATTGTCTATTTATGACTGTTTAGGGATATTCTATTTATACAGGAGGCATATAGTGATTGTCCTGTGCTATTTACCAGATTGAACCATTTCATCTAGCATCAACACTTCAACTTCACTTACTAGAATGCTTGAATATTTAACAGTTGTTGCCTCCGACCATCCCAATCCACCCATATCACCCAACCTCAATTTGACCTTGAATATTGAATGTTGTCTTGTTTTCACTTTTTGCATAAATAGTTATCACAAAGCTGTCTATAGCCATATACATTTAGAATAATTATCCGAAAGTTATCTATAGTTACTCCCCTTGTGTTAATACAAATTGTTTCTAACAAATGGAAACAAGACAAGTTTGTTCAATTTTTAAGGTGCAGACCTCATCCACCCTGAAACTTCAAATGGACAATTCAAGTTTCCAAGTGAGACTAGTACAGTTTTGACTATTTAATGGTTGTTATGCCCCCGGCATCGACAGATGCGGGAGCATATAGTAATCGTCCTGTCCGTCCGTCCTTCCGTCCGTCCGTAACCAGGTTAAGTAGATTTTACCGTTTCGTCTAGCATCAACACCGCTTATTCAAATGCTTAGATACTTATACAGTTGTTGCCTTGGACCATTCCCTAGCCACCAATAATACCCAACCTTGATTTTGACCTTTACCTTGACCTAATTTGGACTTAGAATATTTTTAATGGGCTATTTCTTGGTTAACTAGATTTTACCGTTTCGTCTGGCATCAACACCGCTTACTCCAATGCTTGGATACTTATACAGTTGTTGCCTAGGACCATTCCCTATCCACCAATATCATCCAACCTTGATTTTGACCTTGACCTTGACCTAATTTGGACTTAGAATATTTTGAATGGGCTATTTCTTGGTTAACTAGATTTTACCGTTTCGTCTAGCATCAACACTACTTACTACAATGCTTCTATACTTATACAGTTATTGCCTTGGACCATTACCAACACACCAGTAATACCCAAGCTCAGTTTGACCTTGACCTTGACCTAATTTGGACTTAGAAAATATTCAGAATATATTGTCAAGGATGCCACCGGGGGCATAAGCGTTTATTGAACGCGCAGTCTTGTTTTTGCAATTAATTTCAAAATAACATACAGTGCAAATAATGACAATAAGGCGCAGAAGCCCTCTAATTGGAGTCTAAACTGTAAACATAGGAAAAGTGTACTCTTCACAGGTACACAGGTTGTACAGGAAACATTTACAAATCACTACAATTTGATTGTTTAATTACAGAACACAGTGAAACCTTTCCATTACAACCACTAAAATGGGGCTAATTGGTTTCATAAAATACAGGTAACAGCTGAAAGCAATGTGAATGTTAAACAGAAAGCTCCTTTAGGAGCTTTCTGTTTTACATTCACCTTGCTTTAAGCAATCACCTGCTTTGAACACCTTTTAATTAACATAATTTAGTAGTGATAGTAGAGAGGTTTTACTTTTACTGCATATTTGGAAATATTATGTTTGTGTTTGTTTCCAGTTTCAAAACCAGCTGTGACTAAGTCACCCGCCACAAACCTACCTGCCACAAAGACACCTGTCACCAAGGTGACTAAACCAGCCCCTGTGAAGACAGCAGCCAGACCAGTCGCCACACGGTCACCAGTAGTGACCAGTCCAGTATCTAGACCATCAACCTCTGGTCTCACCAAGAAAACTCCAAACTGGAACCCACCAGGTATAAACCTTGTCCACCTCTACCATTTAAACTGTTAACCCTTTCCTCCCTGAGACTTTTAATGGACAATTCCAATATCAAAATAAGTCTAATCCATATTTGACTATTTAGGGTTGATTTTAACAATTTTTTCAAAAAGACAAACAGTGTAGAGCCTGATCAGAGGGCTCCTTAAGGAGCCCTCTGATCAGGCTCTTCACTGTTTGCATGGGACAAGAGTAATACTCACAGGTACACTGTTTGTAAATGACTAGTATACTTGCCGCTAGGGTTGAATGTGTTAACAAATAGAAGCTCCTGTCACAGTTTCTGTAACATGGCAACTTGTCTTGATCTGCAGTTTGACACACAAACATCTACAGCATAAATATTGTCTAACAGTCTTATATACAATAAATGTACATGTATTTGTTGTTGTGGACAGAAATCAAATGCAGAGCCTGCGAGGATAACTAGTCCGGGTGGACACTGTTTTGCAATGCTCATAAGTTTTCCCATGTTTTAGCTCATATGTATTTGCTGATACAGTTGAACTTCGATATCTCGAACTGGCTTAATTCGAACTTTCTGATTTTTCCACAGATGAATTGCATTATTTCATTCTCGGTCTATAAGTCTGTCAAACATACCTGTTTTTCAAATTTAAAATGTTGCTAAGCCAGGTTTTAACTTTGAAGTAAGGGTATGTTCGACCTAATCAAGTTCGAGATCGAAGTTCAATTGTACAACAATTTACCATATGGTTGTGTTTCTGTTGTAGGTCAGTCTGGGATGGCCAAGTCTCCGCTAGGTGGTGTGAGCTTAAAATCTCCTAGCAGTGGACTTAGGATAGGATTGTCTAGAAATATGAAGTTAAAGCCCCTGCATCCCAATTTAAAAATGGCCCCCTGAGTGAGTTGAACAGCAAACTGACCAAAGCATTGTACTGAGATAAGCGATAACTTGCATCAATAAATCGTGGTAGAACTGAGCAGCCATACAGCTTGTTATGAGGTAAAAGAAGGTCCAGGTGTTCCGATAGCAACATGAACAAAGGGGTGTTACATAGGACTTGAACAGTTGAATATTTCTTAGTGGAATAAGAGCCTGAATACAGAATAAACACTGCATTTCTCTACACTTTTTGTTGTGATTTGATTTGTGTTGATTTGGATTTGTGATGAATTAAAATCTAGTTTGATAAGATTTTATAACAGATGGTACCCTAAAGCCAGCTGAAAGAAAGGCAGAATGTGCCTTAATCCATTGTACCATAGTATGTTTCTAGATATGAAGATAGGTGACTACTTAAAACAGGTTAAAAAAAAAAAGCATAATTTAAGGTGCTTTCTGCTTTACTTTCAGCCTGCTATAAGCTATCCTTTGCTTGAATAAGGAAAATATTTCATATGGTACATATTCATGACTGCATGAAATTGGAACTATTTTCTTTTGTTGAGGAATAATTTAGAGGCCTATTTATGGTGTAATAGGTTATGGGACATTCTGCTCTACTTTTAACCTGACTTCAGTGCTTGAGCACCTGTCTTCAACGCTAAAAACAGCCTATGGAATAAAGTCCTAAATTCTGAAAACAAGTTGGGTGGAGTGGGTTATGGTAGCAACAATCGTCTTCATTTAAGTGATCATTTATTGTACTTTTCTGCAGTACTTGAATCAAGAGACTACACAAATATGATATATTTGTAGCCTATTTGGCCAGTGACAGATTAATGCAGACAACTGTAGGAGCTTTCTGCATGTTTTTGTGCTGCATTAAGCTGTCAATATTATATAAGGTTGCAGAATCTTTTCTTCTTGTATTTTTAACACAGGGTTTAGATCCAGACATCTACAGTATGACCACTAAATTGTGCTAATAATCAGGTGTTTAAGATAGGTGGCTGCTTAAAGCAAGGTGAATGTTAAACAGGAGGCTCCTTTAGGAGCTTTGTTTTACATTCACTTTGCTTTGAGCTGTCACCTTCCTTTCATACTATCAGTTGGCCGTCTTTGTAGTGGTTGTAATAGACAGGTTTCTACTGTATTAATGTTTTTTAAACTGCCTGTAGTGTATTGTATATAAGAGGAAACTAGTTGTTACAGTATACAGATAACTTGTGTTAGGCCAATACTCGATTAAAAAATGTAGCCCTGTGAGGCAAAGAGTACAGTGAAACACCTCTAAACCGCTTATGTGTGGGGACAA
Organism: Gari tellinella; assembly: GCA_922989275.2. Classification (NCBI taxonomy): domain Eukaryota; kingdom Metazoa; phylum Mollusca; class Bivalvia; order Cardiida; family Psammobiidae; genus Gari; species Gari tellinella. The sequence continues at coordinate 78,884,139 of OV277867.1, read as the reverse complement.
CAAAAATGTCCGGTTGAGAGGGGTTTCGGGTATAGAGGGGTTTTAACCCATTACCAAATAGCTTGTTTCTATGGAAGATAGCTGACCGCTTTAAGCGGGTTTAAAGTAAAGCAGAATGCGCCTTAAGGCGCATTCTGTTTTACTTTCAACCTGCTTTAAGCTATCATCTGCTAGAATGTATAAACTATTTTCTATTAATATAGGAATAAATCAAAGACGTAAAAAGGCGTATTTATGGTGTAATGTGTAAAAATAAAGAAGGTTTTGAAACGGGACCAAAGCTTTTGTCCGGTTTAGAGAGAATTCCGGTATTTAGAGGTTTCGTTTGGAGGGGTTTCACTGTATACACATTATTTGTAAACATTGTAATCCTGAAAGAGCCCTCTGATCAGGACCTCCACTGTTTAATACATTTAATTATTTGAAAGCAAAATTTGTCTCAAGATTGAGTTTTTGCACAAATCTGACCAAATCAAATGATTGGGAACGATCTCAAACTCAACTAAAATGTTTTATAACCTTTGACTCTGGTCCATTTGAAAAGTTAGAAACTAGTAAACTTGAATAGGAGTGACAGCTTAATGCTACAGCTTATGCATCAGTTTGTTTGTATAGAACCTGCTGTTGCCAAAAAATTTATTGCATTATGATGATTAGATACTGAATGTTCACTTCAACCATATAATGTGTTTGTAAAGTGGAACAATGTTGTATGAAAGTTTTATTTTTATAATTTTCTCATAGAAAATGGTATATTATTGCTGATAGAATAGAAAGTATGAGCTACACTATTGACAGCTATGTTGTTCATGCATATTGTTTTAAAATTAAAAAACATGTAAAATTAAAGCTCTCCTTTACTTTTTACCCTATACCTGTAAGACACGTATTGGTGTGTCCTGCATCTCTTTAAACCCTTTGCCTGCTAGTCACTCTTCTTCACTGGTTTTTCCAAAACAGTTTTGATATAGATCAGAGGCCGCGTTACGGGGCGTCTGATCTGGATCAAAACTGCTTGACACTCCGAGATCTTCTTTACTTAAAAACTATAAATCTAAATTGAGCAGACGACAATTTCATAGCAGACGAAATCACAGCAGGATGAGGGTTAACCTCTTCATAACCATGATGTCCTGTGTTTCAATCCATTACAGTGGAGAATGTGTTATTCTTTCCCAATAAACGCGTTTACGCTAAAACTATTATTTGCAGTGCAAACAGTTTGGAGCCAGATCAGACGCCGGGTAACCCGGCGTCTGATCAGGCTCCAAACTGTTTGCCACCAAGATAAACATGAAATATCAGAATTGTCCAAAAGTTGTTCTTTTCTACGTTTTAGTGATTTGCGTTTGCGTACGTTTGCGTTTAAAGACATCTCCTGGTGACCTTTTGATCATAAGGCCTTGCCAGACAATTTCCTTGCAAAAATCATGGGTCTTGTGGACATCTAGGTAGCAAATAACTATTAGAGCTTCTCACGTGAGACCCGACCTTTATATTTGATAGTTTGGTTAGAAATAACCATTGAAAATCACTAGAGCATGAGTATAATCTGGGCTTCAACAGATAAACTCAGGGCTGCCATTTCTCCGGATTTTTCCTAAATCTCCGGATTTTTTCCGAGTTCATGGAAGCTTAAAGCAGGCTGAAAGTAAAGCAGAATGCGCATTCTGCTCTACTTACAGCCTGCTTTAAGTAGTCGCATGTCAACAAAACAAGAAAAGGCTATGGAGTAAAGGTACGATTCGTAAATTCGCACTTGAAAAATGCAAATTTGGAAATCTTAGGATTTTTCATGTTAACTTATGGCAGCCCTGTGAACTGGTTGTGATGCATGCTTTTACAGTTAAATTCTCACACTATCGAGACAATATGCTGGCGGTCACTCAATGGACTGAGGAAAAGTCTTTAAACGGGAAAGAATAGCAGATTCTCCACTGTATATGCTTGAAGCCAATACACCAGTACATGTATATAATTTGCAAACAGTGTAGATGCTGAACAGGGTCTGCACTGTTTGTTTAAAAAGTGACCACAACCACTTTACCCTTACAGCTATCACTTTCATATTTGCACCGACCATGCCCTGGGTCAAGAACTTTCCGACCATATGACATTTTGGACTTCTGTGGCCTTGACATTAAGACACTGTTCTTTATATAGATAACATGGCAACAGTTTGCAGTTACTTGAATAGAGTACTGGCATTTACCGCTTAAACTTCAAATGGACAATATTGTCTAATCAAGCCCCCAACCATTTGCCATTCATATTTTCGGAAAAAGTCAACATTTTCCAATAACCAGTTATTTTGTCTATTTCATTCCACTGTAACTGGGTTTAGATCTAGTTTGGTTTATAATTCGAGGAGAAATAATAGAACAGAATAGAACAATAACTTTATTTGACTTGTACACAAGATACATCGTCATACTTGTACAATACAATCTAAATACAAACTTTTACGTGATTCAAGAGGCTTATCCAAACTTATACCAATATACATGATATAATTATACGTTGTTCTTTGTCTCTTCTGGGAGAGTAAAAACTTATACTATGGATTTAATAAAGCTTACTTAGTTCTTAAACAAAGAGATCAGAGTCCAAGCTAATGAAGCGTTTGAGCCGAGTCCTGGATCGCACACAAGCCCCTGATCGGTCAGATTTGCGTATACGAGGGGCGTTCATTTAATCTTGTCACCGGGGTCCTTACAGACGCAATATAAGATTTGTGCATATGTCATTCTGTCCAACCCTAGATACATTTCTCTTTGACAGAAATATAATATTTAAGTATTCAAATATGAATTTAAAAAGTGGAAAAATATCCTTGTTTAGGTGTACCCCGAAAACACTGTAAAACGACATAGTCCGGCTAACATTGAGAGATGGCTCGGCATAAAAAGTTATACGTATTTCTTCGATAAAAGGAACGTAAATCAAATATATGAACCATATTGCGTTGAATAAAACAGGCGGTGTAGCTGAGTTATCGTTAAATTTTCCAGGAAACCATTTACCGTTATACAAGTGGGGAAAATCTACAATTTTATTTTTGAGGCCTATCTTAAAGTTCGGATTGCAGGTTTATATTTTACATAATAATTCTTCTTTTTCTTCACTACATTGATTTTCTAAACCCTTCTCAGAACTTTTCTGTTGACTGGTTTCTAAATTTAAGTAAAACGTAATCGCATTTCGAACGTAATTGCATTTAAAACTTTTTCCCGCGCATTTTAGTATCTCGCAATAACCAATCTTAATCTTTCTTTACACATCATCTGGCGATCAAATGATTAATATGTGTTGCTTATAATTATAAATCACTATTAAGGCAGCTTAGAAATGTGTAATTTCTATATATTTCTGCTTTTCGACAAGGACTTTACAGCGTAGTTCATGAGTATGTAGTATTATTCTCAATAAAAAGATCTGTGATCCACCACACAAAACACTTTCTAACTTTACACTCCCGTATCAAAAGCATATGATCTGAACCCGATAGTTTACCAACACCGTCAGCTATATATTTAAATGCTTGTTTTGCGTGCCTTTTTGTAGATTAACCACAGCAGCAGCTTAAACCTAGGTACCCGCCAAATTGAATAGTAGCCGTCCAAAAGTAAAATTAGTAATCTTTAAATTGCTTGTTTTGTTTGGAAAAAGAAATTCATGACACTGCAAATCTTCAATTGATCAAATAAAGCTCAAAGTATATCAATGAAATGGAATTTTCAAAACTATTCGACCTTTACCGTAAGCCCGTATTTCACCGTTCGCCCTTACATACACTACAATAGCCTGTGAAATGACCAACTTTAATCTTCAATAATATCTAAACCGCTTGACGGATTCGAACGACATTTTCAGTCAGTATGTACAATTACTTCATTGTGAAGCATATACAATTTTAATGCGCTAGTAAATGAGAAGCCTGATACCGATCACAAACCTAACTCAAACTATGCATGGAATCTTGTCTTTTTAGAAAGAAAGTATAAATTACTCTTGTACAATATTAACATATCTGCTTCTTAAACTAAATCCTTCTTTAGTAAATAAAGCTAGGCTCTGTAGTATTTTCTTATCATGACTAAGAAACATTTGGCATAATTTAATCATTGATGGCCTTACAAAGTAGAATTTATCTAGATATCTATGTCTTATCGCGTTGTAAATTGGAAAGACACAAATAAAGTGATAAATATATTATATGTCCGAAAGATTACAAACAGTACAAATTCTCTCGTTTCTTGGAATTCTATTAATGCCGTAACGTCCGGTCTGGATTCTAAGAGAATGAGATGATAACCTTAACTTTGTTATATAAAGTCTTGGGTCGTGGGGTACAACATCTAGATATAGCTCATATGAAAAATTGGGTTTAAAGTGCTTATACTCCTCCAAAATAGGACTGTTTTGTATTGACTCATAGATCTACCATTCCTGAACAAACCAATCAACTACACGCTGTTTGAATAAAGCCGGGAATGTTTTAACCGCAGCTGGATTCAAATAATCAAAATTCTCTGAAAAACCATAAATATCAAGCAAAGGTTTAACCTGCCAAACCCTATTTTTCTTACCCTGTTCGAAGTCTCCCATAGCCAAGTTATACAATCTATTCAAAATTATGTTGCTCTACAAATAGTGTAAATCATACTGGTTATATATCAAGATACCGTTATGCCAAGGAAAAATCGTTATGCCAAGGAAAAACTCTTGAAGAACGCGTTGGTGTTATTTTAACAGTTTGATATACAATGTTTAACTTTATACATGCGGCTTACGAATCTGTTAAGATCTGCAATCAGTGTGGATCCGAATGAGACGCAGAGTTACCCTGGGTCTCATCTGAATCCAAACTGTTTGACCCTCCGAGATAATAATTTTGGAAGTATAAAGCAGATATTTCAACTCCAAGAGTAAATGTAAATCATAGTTTTGACAACAATTCATAACATGCTAAATATTAACCCCTTCACTGCCTTGATGTCATCAACCATTGACGTCTGCTTATATTGCGCGATTTTAAATTTGAGACATTTTGACTAAATATTGAAATGAGGGGCAAACAGATTGGATCCTGATCAGACGCCGCGTTACGCGGCGTCGGATCAGTATCCAAACTGTTTGCAAATAACCAATGTACGCAGGGACAAGGCAGTGAAGTGGTTAAGCTTGAGCAATATCTCAACGTTTTGTCGACCTTTTTGCTGCTATAAAAAGTATCGTCTGCTGCGCATTGTCGTCCGTAACTGATGTGAAATTTGATGCTTAACGCCTTGTTAACTTAGAGACATTTTAACAGGATCGCCAAACAGCATGAATTCAGACCAGACTCTGCGAAATTTCAAAAATCAAATAAATGTGTATAGTAAAGTCACTGTTAGTAGGCCACGAGTTAAAATATTGGCCATATAGTGGTACATTTGGTCTTGAAAAATGTGCGGACTGATATTAAGGACATGCGATACCAAATGAAATCTCCGATGGATCTCTATGAAAATTTCAGCATAGGTTCTTCAAACATATCTTAGTACAATGGCAAAAAGAAAAACATAGGTTATAATGGTATTTTTTGGTCTATGGGTTTTTGAAATGTATGATGTAGCCATTCTCGGCAAAGAGTCGGCATGCGTTATTTTGCCTTTCTAAAATGATCTAAAGTAATATTTGGCACAAACAAACATTAAAACAGTTAAAAAGTGATGCTCACTGAAAGTACGATGCAAAGAGTATGGTTTGTTGCCCGATATATATGCATTTTTAGCTCACCTGAGCACAAAGTGCTCAAGGTGAGCTTTTGTGGTCGGTCTTTGTCCGGCGTCCGTCGTGCGGCGTGCGTCGTGCGTTGTGCGTCAACAATTTCTTCAAACATCTTCTTCTTCAAAACCGCTTGCCTGATTGCAACCAAACTTCACAGGAATGTTCCTTGGGTCAAGCTCTTTCAAAGTTGTTCAAAGAATTTGAAACAATGCAGAACTCTGGTTGCCATGGCAACCAAAGTGAAAAAATAAGGAAATCTTAAAAAATCTTCTTGTCAAAAACCACAAAGGCTAGAGCTTAGATATTTAGCACATAGTATCATCTATAGGTCCTCTATCAAGATTGTTCAAAGTTTGACCCTGGGGTCAAAATTGGCCCCGCCCCGGGGGTCACCGTTTTACATAGAGTTATATAGTGAAATGTTCAAACATCTTCTTCTTCAAAACCACATGCCTGATTGCAACCAAACTTAACAGGAATGTTCCTTGGGTCAAGCTCTTTCAAAGTTGTTCAAAGTATTTGAAACAATGCAGAACTCTGGTTGCCATGGCAACCAAAGTGAAAAAATAAGGAAATCTTAAAAAATCTTCTTGTCAAAAACCACAAAGGCTAGAGCTTAGATATTTGGCACATAGTATCATCTATAGGTCCTCTATCAAGACTGTTCAAAGTTTGACCCTGGGGTCAAAATTGGCCCCGCCCCAGGGGTCACCGTTTTACAAAGAGATATATAGTGAAATGTTCAAACATCTTCTTCTTCAAAACCACATGCCTGATTGCAACCAAACTTAACAGGAATGTTCCTTGGGTCAAGCTCTTTCAAAGTTGTTCAAAGTATTTGAAACAATGCAGAAGTCTGGTTGCTATGGCAACCAAAGTGAAAAAATAAGGAAATCTTAAAAAATCTTCTTGTCAAAAACCACAAGGGCCAGAGCTTAGATATTTGGCACATGGCATCATCTATAGGTCCTCTATCAAGATTGTTCAAAGTTGACCCTGGGGTCAAAATTGGCCCCGCCCCGGGGTCACCATTTTACATAGAGTTATATAGTGAAATGTTCAAACATTTTTCTCTGAAACCATTATGGCCAGAGCTTTTATATTTGGCAATGTGTAATGTCTAAAGGTTCTTCACATATGTTGACGAATTGGTTCCGGTCTGTTGAATATCTGGGTCACTGGAGCTAAAAATAGATTTTTTCAATGAAAACTTTAAAAAATCTTCTTGTCTGAAACCAAAATACACTGAGCTTAGATATTTTGCACATAGCATTGTCTACAGGTTCTCTATTAAAATTGTTCAAATTTTGTTCCTGGGACCAAAATTGGCCCCGCCCCGGGGTCACTGTTTTACTTAGAGTTATAGTGAAATGTTCAAACACATTTTTCTCTGAAACCATTTTGTCCAGAACCTTGATATTTGGCATGGTGTAACGTCTAGAGGTCCTTCACATATGTTGTCGAATTGGTTCCGGTGTGTTGAATATCTGGGTCACTGGAGCTAAAAATAGATTTTTTAAAAAAAACTTTAAAAATCTTGTCTGAAACCAAAATACACTTAGCTTAGATATTTTGCACATATCATCTTCTACAGGTCCTCTATCAAATTTGTTCAAATTTTGCCACTGGGGTCAAATTTGGCCCAAGCCCAGGTGTCGCCATTTACATGGAGTTATATAGTGAAATTTTCAAACACATTTTTCTTTGGAATCAATATGGCTAGAGCTTAGATATTTTGCATGATGTAATGTCTAGAGGTCTTTCACATATGTTGATGAATTGGTTCCGGTCTGTTGCATATCTGGGTCACCAGAGCTAAACATAGACTTTTTTCAATGAAAACTAAAAATCTTCTTGTCTGAAATCATAGTACACTGAGCTTAGATTTGTGGCACATAGCATCGTCTACAGGTCCTGTATCAAGAGCATTCATATTATGTCCCTGGGGTCAAAAGTGACCCCGCCCGTGGGTAAAAGTTTCACAAATCTTCTTTTCTGAAATCACTGACCCATCACCATGTAGAGGTGAGCGATTAAGGGCCATTCTGGCCCTCTTGTTCTAAATTGTTTTCGGCTCCAATTCAATGAAAACACTCACTCAATCAAAATCTGCCCGAAATAAATTGATGAAACTTCTCACAATAAAAGCTATAGGTGTGAATAATAAGACAATGGTAAAAAAGCATAAGTTAAAAGGCTACTTTTGAAACTATAGGCACTTTCATACATATACCAATGGCCTAAATAAGCCGACGGCTTTTTCTATGTGATCTCGGGTTCACGCTCATATTCAATTTGATTGAAGTTTTGGGTTATTAACTAAGCCTTATTAGATAAAGCATTTACCAAGAGTCACGTACTTTCATTTATCAAGTACACTTTCATGCATTTAACGTCTTTATTACGCGATTAATGGAGATTGTTTGAAACCGAAAGTATCTACGGGAGGTACATGTAACCGATATGCACGATTTCGTTGAGTAACGATGCTTGATTTATCGCACTTCGTTAAAAGCCACTGGGTGTCTCACGAATTGCTGGTGTATACCGTTAATGTTTCCCATTTATGCTATCCTACATGTACCTGCTTATGGCAAATGGCATGTTGCCAAATGATATTGTGCATGACGTATTTTGTGCACTAAAATTTTTGCAAGCAGAAAAGATGTCGTCATATATGGAATTAGAATTAGAATTACCAGACATCTATAGACGTGTAATCGACGAAGCATGCATAAGAAAGCCACGTACATGTTACTATGATGTATGTCATTTACATCAAGAGACATAGAATTAAAATTAGAATTACCAGACATAGAAGTGCAATCTGCAAAGATACAATTTGACGAAAGATGAATAAGAATGCCATTATTATGAATAAGAATGTCACTTACATCAAGAGACTATTAATTAGCGGAATTTCCCTTCCATACAGTCTAGGTCATTTTGGTCTTTTGGCCAATGAGAGTGCTGCAGTTCAAGCAATTAGTCACTAACCCATATTTCTGATTATTACTGATTGGTTAAATCGCTTCAATCTGGAGGTCAAAAGAGAAAACGTATTCTGTCTTCGACGGGAAAAACATATTAGGACAAGTAGAATGCCGTGTTCAACTGCTGTGTATGAGTTTGATTGAATTCAATATACAGTGCCCCCTCTTTACAACGACGCCCAATGGGAGACACAGATTGTGTGTGTTGTTTGGATGAAGTCGTTATAGGGAGGGAAAGTTAAACCATGGTATATCAGGTATTCAGCTACTCGACGATTGGTCAGGATCCAAAATGTCTGTACTGTAAATACAGTCGAATAAGACGATTTTGGACTAGATTAACGTTCTCGGGGTATGAATTTCTCCCTATAACTTATTACCGATTAATAATTAGCCCTTTCACTTTCAAGACGCCAAAAGGCGCGTTAGCAAACACAATTGCATTCTGATCAAACGCCGCGTTAAGCTGCGTTTGATCAGAATTTAAACTGTTTGACACTCGTTTTGAAATTTCTTCAGTCATACTGCGTAAAACTTTAAAACGATACTGCAGACAGCAAATATTAACCCTTTCCCCCATAGAAGCGACTTTTAGCGTATTTAATGTATTCCTCCGCTGAAGAAAATAGTCCCAGTTTATACCCTCATGCAATAACCATTACAAATATTTTATATAACCTAGCTGATTTTAGCTTAAAGCAGGCTGAAAGTAAAGCAGAATGTGCCTTAAGGCACATTCTGCTTTACTTTCAACCTGCTTTAAGTGGTCACATGTCTTAAACACTAGAAACAGGCTATGAGGTAAAGGGTTAAATCAGACGAGAATATGGCGGTGACGGGGTAAAACTCTCGCATTAAATTTGATCATGAAAGGGTTAAAGTCGCATAAAACAGTTAAATGAATTAACGCCCGTGTGAGACAAAATGATATTATTAATGTAACTAATACAGAAAGCTTCTATAGCTCGTCATTAACCCATTTGTGCCCAGTAGATTCTTTCATGCTTATGTTTTGGATAAGTCCATTTTTTACCAAAGGGATGCCTAGTCAAAATTTGCATTTTCATTTTGTTTTATATTGAAATTCCTATCAGCAAACAGTGCATAGGTTGGACTCAATTGTTCTGTTTAGTGAACTGCGACAAGGGTGGTTGTAACAAAAAAAAAGCAGACGATAAATTGAAACAGGCAATATCACGACAGAGACTATGCTAGATGGGTTAAAAATTACGCCATTGTGACGTAATAACCCATCTAGCCGCTAATAGGATTTACAGATCTTCAAAAATAAAGTAATACCAGTGTTTTATCTTACAATCGAACACTGGTAGTGGTTGAGATGCTTAAGACATAATAAATTCATATCAGTGTTTTATCGTGCAATCGAACACTGGTAGGAGTTGAGATGCGTAGTAATTTAATCACGAGGCCATTAGGCCGAGTTGTTTAACTACAAGCATCTCAACGCCTGCCCGTGTTCGATTGTTAGATAAAATACGATTCTAACACACAATTTAACCGTAATTTGCAGCGAAGCAACGGCGCTACATTTCTTGGCGTACGCAATTTCGAAGCCATGACGTCACGTTAGAACGTTTTAGCGCGTGAGTGTTTTATTGAAAATTCAAACACTGAAACGTCCGTTCTTTGTTTGTATAGGGACGTGCGCGAAGTGTGTTAGAATTGTAATTAAACCACTCGGCCTAAAGGTCTCATAATTAAGTTACTACGCATCTCAATTCCTACCAGTGTTCGATTGCACGATAAAACACTGGTATGAACTTATTATTTCATATATAGAAAGCGGTTAAACACTTCGAACTTTTCAGTATGAATTTAATACAAACACAATATCCATATAAATATCAAACAGCGAAATAAGTCCTTCAGGTACCTCGGCATTATTGCCTTATGATCAATTGTGAGAAGTATTTAACAATTACTTACAAAGTGAGAAAAGAAAAATAACTACATTTACAAACGGTAAAGTAAAAAAACATCGTAAATTATGGATACAAATTTACATGAAAATAATCCTGAATATGGGAAATTACTTCAGTATAACGATTAAGATTATAAAAGTTATTATCAATACAATGTATTGTATACATAGAGGATCTTACATGAGCCCTCATTGTTTATAATTTTTAATAAACTAGTCTACTAGTCTAAAATAATATGACGCGAGCCTTGGCGAGCGTCATATTAGTTTTAGTCAACGAGTTTATTAAAATGACAAGTAATGAACACGAATGTGAGATTCCATTTATCACATAACAATTTTAAACACTATTAAACCATTCCAATCCGTAGTTTGTAGCCTTTCTGCTATATAGATTTTCCACCCAAACCTGACTTTTTTTACGGTAACGTCATCGCAAATGACGCCACGAGTTGTCCCGCTTCATGCAGCGCCTGCGGACGAAAAGGTTTGGCCGGTGTAACATTAAATTTTGACCCCGTTGAAAAATGAACTCCCGGTCATTTTTCAACGTTGAGAAATGACCTCCCGGTCTTTTTTTAACGTTGAAAAAAGACCTCCCGGGTCATTTTTCAACGGGAATGGGGTCATTTCTCAACGTTGAAAAAATACCCTACCCGTGAAATTATGACTGCTGAAATATCTAGTTGTAAAATGGCTGGGGTCATTTCTCAACGTTGAAAATAGACCAGGGTCCATTCTTAACGTTGAGAAATGACCCTATCTGTGAAATAATGACGACAGTGTTAATACGCCATTGAATAACAAACGGAAGATAGGGGGTCATTCTTTAACATTGAAAAATGACCGGGGGTCAATTCTCAATATTAAAATATGACCTACCCATAAACTTTTGATGGCTGCTACACATTATTGGTTATTAACTGATCCTTGTTAGGGGGTATTTTGTAACGTTTGTAATAGATCTGGGCTTATTATTTCTCAACGTAGAAAAATGACCCGGGGTCCATTCCTAACGTTGAAAAAAGACCCTTACTACTGGTTTGAGGGGGGTCATTGTTCAACGTTGAAAAAAGACCCGGGGTCAAATCTCAACATTGAAAAAAGACCCTGCCAATGAAATAAGGACTCCTGAATTATCTGGTCGTAAAATGAACGGGGGGGGGGGCATTCTCAACGTTGCAAAATGACCCGTGTTAGTCGTTGAAAGGTGACTAAACCTGTACAAATATGTCTCCTAAACTTAATTGTTATTAACTGACTACTGGTTTGAGGGGGTCATTTTTCAACGTTGAAAAATGATCCGGGGTCAATTCTCAACGTTGAAAAAAGACCCTACCTATGAAATTATGACTGCTGAATTATCTTGTTGAAGAATAACCGGGGTCATTTCTCAACGTTGAAAAATGACCCGTGTTAATTTTTATCGTTGAAAGACGACTGAACCTGTGCAGAATTGTCTCGTAGACAAAAATGTTATTAACTGACTACTGGTAGGAGGGGGTCATTGTTCAACGTTAAAAATGACCCGGGGTCAATTCTCAACATTGAAAAAAGACCCTACCAATTGAATTATCACTCCTGAATCATATCGTTGAAAAATAACAGGGGTCATTTCTCAACGTTAAAAAAATACCCGTGTTAAGATTTAACGTTGAAAATTGACTTAACCTGAACAGATGTCTCCTATACTTAATTGTTATTAACTGACTACTGGTATGAGGGGGTCATTGTTCAACGTTAAAAAATGACCCGGGGTCAATTCTCCACGTTGAAAAAAGACCCTACCCATGAAATTATGACTGCTGAATTATCTTGTTGTAACATGACCGGGGTCATTTCTCAACGTTAAAAAAAGACCCGTGTTAAGATTTAACGTTGAAAATTGACTAAACCTGAACAGATGTCTCCTATACTTAATTGTTATTAACTGACTACTGGTATGAGGGGGGTCATTGTTCAACGTTAAAAAATGACCCGGGGTCAATTTTCAGTGTTGAAAAAAGACCATACCCATGGAATTATGACTCCTGAATTATCTTGCTGTTAAATGAACGGGGGTCATTTCTCAAAGTTGAAAAATGACCCGTGAAAGATTTCAAGCCATAATTTTAATGGTAGGGTATTTTTTCAACGTTGAGAAATGACCAGGGTCATTTTTCAACGTTGAATAATGACCCCGATACCAGTAGTCAGTTTATTACAATTAAGTCTAGGAGACATTTATGAAAGGGTTAAGTCGTCTTTCAACAATGAAACGTAACAAGGGTCATTTTTCAACGTTGAGAAATGACCCCGATTTCATTTTTCAACAAGATTATTCAGATGTTATAATTTCAACGGTAGGAGTCATAATTTCAATAGAAGGGTCTTTTTTCAACGTTGAGAAATGACTCCATGTCATTTTCCACGTTGAACAATGACACCCTCCCCTCATAGCAGTAGTAAGTTAATCACAATCAAGTCTAGGAGACATATCTGTACGGGTCTTTCAACAATGAAACTTAACAGGGGTCATTTTCCAACGTTGAGAAACGACCCCGGTCATTTCGAAATGAGATAATGACGGAGTCATAATTTACTGGGTAGGGTATTTTTTTAACGATGAGAATTGACCCCGGGTCATTTACAAGAAGATAATTCAGGAGTCATAATTTCAATGGTAGGGTCTCTTTTCAACGTTGAGAAATGACCCCCGGGTCATAATTTCATGGGAAGGGTCTTTTTCAACGTTGAGAATTGACCCCAGGTCATTTCTCAAAGTTGAACAATGACCCCCTCATACCAGTAGTGAGTTAATCACAATAAAGTCTATGAGACAATTCTGCACGGGTTAAGACAACTTTCAACGTTGAAACTATACACGGGTCATTTTTTAACGTTGAGAAATGACCTCCCGGTCATTTTACAACAGATAATTCAGGAGTCATAATTTCATGGGTAGGGTCTTTTTTCAACGTTGAGAATTGACCTCCCGGTCATTTTTCAACGTTAAAAAATGACCCGGGAGGTCTTTTTTTTAACGTTCAAAAAAGACCGGGAGGTCATTTCTCAACGTTGAAAAATGACCGGAAGGTCATTTTTTAATGGGGTCCAAATTTAATGTTACACCGGAGCCCAAAAAAGACATTCCACACACGAATTACGATATTTATATAATGACTTTGTTCCACTCCAGGACTTTCCGTTATGTGATAAATTATATTAAAAGTGAGTCAAATATTAAGAAGATAATGCGCATGGTTAACAAAAGTCATTCTTTCGTATTTATTTAAAGAGCTCAGAGTCGTAACCCTACCATAGGTGGTTTTCTCGAGTATACTTTTTTGTACCATTTTTTATTTACATAACAAGGTACACAACTCGAAATATCTCTGCGGACACAAGCTCGTCCTGGAAATATCGACGTATCACTCCTGTAAAATCAGCTTATTCTTGCAATTACATTTATCAAATGCAATTCAATTCAATTCAATATCATACAGAAACATAGTTGTTCACACATTTATACAGAATCTAGCCGTTAATTTATGTTGATTTCATAACGAAATTAAAGCGATATGAAACAAGTCATTTCATTCACTGCCTCTAACGGGATGTTTCCTTTCTTTACCAATCAGTCAATGAAATTGCTCCTTACAAAGACATAATTTAAAACATAAATTTGGGACGAGCTCATATCCGAGTGGTTTGTGACACATATTTTGTCAAATATCGTTATACTCTTACTACAGTTGCATGTTGTGTACCTTGTTACTATATATTATATGTAGTATCAAGATCCATCAATATCCACCAGACAAATCTTTGCCACAGTAATAAATTTAGTCCTTTTGCACCAAAATGTCGAAGTATACTTCTTACTGTCCTACACGCGGGGTAGTGATTGTGTTAATGGTCATATCGCTGCGTGTGTTACGTGAGAACATTCTTTTCAAGTCCTTCCGAAAGTCCTGCCCTGTAGCAACATATAAGAAAAAGTTGATACCAGAATTGATGTAGTACACAAAATTAAGGATGCGATATGTTTTTTGTTGATCTTCAGTATACTTGTCTGCCACATACCTGTACACGTGAATAGAAGAAAATGATGCCGTAGTTAGAAAATGCATCAAACAAATTGCAATGACTCTGTATGTTAAGTTTTGCGCTTGTGATGTTCTTTCAGCTGTAAGTGTTTTAGATATTTCATTAATCATGTTAGCTTTGGCAAACACGTACATGTTTCGTATGATAATTATGTTACATATACCGTTTATCAGTTACGGCAAAGCAAATACAAAGATGCAAATATTAACTATATTAAGCATTTGTAGCAGCTCAAGATTAGTATATGTGCAGTATCTGTCAGTGTGGATGAATTCACGATAGCCGTCAGGGGCATCTTCCAACTGATGTATTACAACTTGATACACGTTAACAAGGCTAAAGAATAAGACTATAATACACAGCTTTATGTATATCCACTTTGCCCCTGTGCTGTAATGGAATCTGAGCGGGAAGGCCACAATTAGCATTCTGTCTATCGTTACAGCGACTGTCATCCAGGTTGAAACTTCAACAGCAAAGAACACGTTGAATGTAGCAAACTTGCATCCAAAGTTAAACCAATTTCGATACTGTATTGGTGTTGGTAGACAATATAGCAGGTATTCCATACAAGGGAATAGCAGCACATAAATATCGGCAACTGCTAAAGCTTTAAAATATATTGCACACTTGGATTTCTTACACGAATTACCTGTATGGAAAACTATAACTGATAAAAGATTTCCAAGTAGTCCAATAGGTATCATTGTGGCTAGAAAAACTAACCCTACGTTTGTAATAGTATCTGTATGCATTTTTAACACCGTTAATGCAAGCTATAGTTCCCTTGAATGAATGGATGTTTTATCAATGATACCCCAAGGCATTGGTGATCAGAGAATACGAGGGTGGTTCAAAAAGTAAGGATAAACGATCAATAACTTCCATATATTAAGTGCTAAATGCATATGCGATATATCATTTTAAAGAGGATTTCAATACCTACACGGTGGCACGATAAGATCACTAAACTCGATAAGTATCAACATGAACTTAATGACCCCTCCTCGAGGACACTGGAAACTAGCATTTCAGACATTATGTTTTGACGTAATAACTTCTTAAAAAGTTTAATTTCTAAAACTTATTTTAGAATATATCAGTTTATGTCTGAATTTTAAGGTAAATCAAATTTAATTTCAATAGAAATATTTAACTGTCAAAAACCTCATTTGTTTTGCTAATGACACAAGTAGACATGTGCTTCCGAACGCTATGAAAATTTTCTAGATCAGTGTATCTACATTTTGATTTTAAAACGCAAAACCCTTCTTGAATGGCTTTAATTATAGCCTGGTTTGATAAAAGAAATGAGTTTGTGCTTATACCAACTACTTTTATACATAACAGTAGATTATTTCTTTTATGGTATTTTAAGTGTGTATTAGCTATATTTTGTACATTTAATCGAATAACAAATATTAAACTGTGTAGCGATTGCATAATAGTATTATATTTTTTGACAGAATGTTTCATAAACGTATTTAAAATAATAAAGCCGCAATAATAAGTGTAGTATCAAACGTTTTTCAGTAAACTGCTGTAACAATACACAGAAAGGACCAGTGTCCTCGAGTATGAGTCGTTTAGGTTCATGTTGTGACTTAGTGAGTTATGTGATATTGTCGTGCAATATACCATCGTGTAGGCAAATATTTGCTGCTCTTTAAAATTCTATATCGCACACGCATTTTGCACTTATATTTTTGAAGTTATTGATCAAGTATCATTACTTTTTGAACAGCCCTCGTATATATACAATAATCACATTAAGTAATCAATATTAAACATAAAACGATACTGGTTAAATTTAACCGAAAAAATAAAATACAATATAGCTTTCCAATTTAATCGCTTCTAGGGCTGCCATTTCTCCGGATTTTTCCTAAATATCCGGATTTTTCCCCAAGTTTATGTAGCTTAAAGCAGGCTGAAAGTAAAGCAGAATGCGCCCTAAGGCGCATTCTGCCTGACTTACAGCCTGCTTTAAGTAGTCGTTTGTCAACAAAACAAGAAAAAGGCTATGGGGGTAAAGGTACGATTTGTAAAATCGCACTTGAAAAATGCAAATTTTGAAATCTTAGGATTTTTCCTGTCAAATTATGGCAGCTCTGCGCTTCCCGTAACGCGGTGTCTGATCTGGATTCAAGCTGTAAGTCAAGTCTTAATTTTTCCTCTTTTAAATGACTCCCTCCTAACAACACACACAATCTGTGTCTCCCATTGGGTGTCGTAGTAGTGAGGGAGAACTGTAAAGGGGCCCAAACTTTGACCCCGAAACCCCTTACACTAATAATTTAAACAAGGTATTTTACTTCCTCACCCCTCTCTCTTACAAAAAAGCTCTATAAGTGTCCTTAACCCATTCAACCCTAAATATCTCTTGTAGGTACTTATAATCATTTTGTATAATTCTAGTACAGGCATTTTGAACCAGTCTACTTTCACAATTTTGGTATGACATTAATAACCAAAGAAATATCAAACAGTGCAGACACTGGTCAGAGGGCAGACACTGATCAGGGTCTACACTGTTTGTATATGTTATCAGTCATCTCTACAGAGGGCTGTAGGGTCGAGAGGGTTAAAAATTCTCCCGAGCAGTCCCACAAACTTCAGGCTGCAAATCAGACTTAGAGCTCCGTGACTCTGAACTAACTTTTTTTTTTAATTAAGACGTTACCCTTATAATGATGCAATGTTGCAATAATGACATAATTTTGAAAACGAAACTAATTGTCAAATGATCATTTTCAGTCAATAAGAACAGTTTTAGATTAATTTGAAAATTAAACATGGTATCAGTCAGTATTTTCACAACGCATTGATGTTTTTCTTTATTTAATATTTAGTTTGATAGGTGATTTTATCTATAATTGATTAAAAAAAACCTAACAACATTTATGACGAATCGTTTTCCAAATAGCTGAGGAAAATGTGAGACAGAAAGTCAAATAATATCAATCTCCCGGCATTTTCTTTCATTTGTGTATCATTCTTATGCCATTTTCCCGCCATTTTTGCGCCCAACATCAATCGTTCAATTTCTTTGATATAATATCTTTTTGAAAACTGTTTTCTGCATTATTGTTTCATATTTCGACCTAAGACAATCTGACTGATGTTAAAATATTATGAATCCTTATCAGAAGGCTAGTGTCCCTGCACAGTGTCTAATATTTACATTCGCCCCAATTAAATTCCATTGAAAAAATCGACGTTTAATTCATATAGACACAATGGCTCGATGGGCGGGACTTGTGGATATCTTTCACAGAGGAGGCGGGGCTTGTGGATCTTTTCTCTTCGAATTAATATTTCGAAGTCGGACAGCCTACATTTGGCGGACTTTTCAAATATGTTTCCTAATCGATAATTCCTTCCTATTAGCCACAACCATGATTATCGACTAAATTTTCCTTTGTTAATGAGACACAAATTTCAAGAATATTTTATGACGTTAATTGTTTAAAATGGAACTCTTTTTTTGCGTTCGAACGACACAGCTTCAGTAATGCGGTTATGGCTGCTCCTTTCAGGGTAAACAAATTTCGTGCTAAAATCTCTAATATGGATTAATCATACATGCATACATATAAAATGTTCCTTTAGTATTAGAAATTACAGCAAATATAATGTAAATATAAGATATAAGATATTTTTCGGCGTTTAAGCGATATAAACAACAGAAAATGATCGACAAATGAATCATGAATCGCTAGCGCGATTCATGAAAGTTGACGATCTTTTTCTGTCGTTTGTTTCGCTTAAACGCCGAAAATATCAGTTTATTTCGTAAAAGTCATTATTTTTATAGTTAATAATGTTTTAGACGGATTTCATTTTGTAATTTTTATTCATTAAATCAAGGGAGTTGCGTGAGTATAACTATGTTCATGCTGAATCGATTTCAAAGCCGATACAACATTGCCAAGACTCCGAAAGGACAAACTAACAAATCAAGTTCTAAACAATCAATCGTTTTGATCAGAAATTCATTAAATTGTAGGATTAGCTAGTTCTGCATGCTCTTTATAATTATGTTGAACATGTAATGTAAAATATATAGTTTTATATGTTGAAAATAGTATTTTATTAAAATCAATTAAAGAATGGCAGGGTTAACATTTTGTGATTTGAAATGTGATAGAATGTATATACATAATTAATTATTGATGTATATAAATGTACTGATGATGAGACTCAAATAAAGATCAAATCTCCATTTAAATAGCTTCAGGGCTAGAGGTTAATCTGTAACTACAGTGGAGAAAACGTTATTATTTCACAAATAAACGCGTTTACGCTCACACTACTATTTCCATTGCAAACAATTTGGAGCCTGATCAGACGCTGGGTTACCCGGCAAACTGTTTGCCACTACGATCAACATGAATAGCTATAATTGTCGAACATTTGTCATTTTCTATGTTTTATTGCAATACGTTTGCGGTTTGTTTGCGTTTAAACGCGAAAGAATAAACGTTTTCTCCACTGTATATATAAATATTGTCTCGGGGAAACAGTTGCATGCGCTAGCAACAATTAATCATTTGGGCGGCTACAATAGAACCTCTCTACAGGGCTGCCATAAATTGACATAAAAATCCTAAGTTTCCAAATTTGCATTTTTCAAGTGCGATTTTACGAACCGCGCCTTTTCCCCATCGCCTGTTTCTAGTTTATTTGACACATGGCTGCTTAAAGTAGGTTGAAAGTAAAGCAGAAGGCGCTTTACGTTCAGCCTGCTTTATGCTACCATGTACTAGAAAAAAATCCGAAGATTCAGGAAAAATCCGGAGAAATGGAAGACCTGCGACTACAGTAGAACCTCTCTATTACGACCTCTAAAACATATGCTAACTGGTATTGTAAAATACACCTAAAAGCTTAAAGCAAGGTGACAGTAAAACCGAAAGTAGATTCCGGTTTTACTATCACTTTTTATAAACAGACACCTGTCTATCGTGCATATGTATTTACACACCGGCGTCTAATCTGACTCCAAATTGTTAGCAATTAGCATAAACACACCTGTTATTTAGATACTTTTTACACAGAAAGTGGTATCCCACAATTATAAACGTTATTGTTACCAAATAAACGCGTTTAGAGTAAAGCTATTTTAATTGCAAAATAGTCTGGAGCCTGATCAGACACCGGATAACCCGGTGTCTGATCAGGCTCCAGACTGTCTGCCACTCAAATTTAAATGAGTCGTCCAAATATTCAAAACGTTGTGGTTTTGTTCTCAAATTTCTAAAACTATGTTTGCGTTTCGTTTGCGTTTAAACGGGAAAGAATAACGTGTTCTTCATTTGTACAAGCATATTGAACCAGTATAATATTATTCTGTTATACAGTCAAACAGCATTTATAGAGGGCAGCATATCCTTTGCAATACTAGTATTGTTGTCTACTTTTTAAAAAAAAGTTATATACCAAGTTATAGTCTACTTTCAGTCCGAATGACCGCTCAGCCGACTGTACATTTACCCCCCTGATCATTGAGCCATATTGCCTACAATATTGAGCACTGCTATCATATGGCGCAATCAAATGCAACCGCAGTACCGGCTCAGAACCTTCACCCATTTTAACCCTTGGGTGGAGATGAGCAATTCGTGGAACATGTCTTGCTCAAGAACATTCCTGTACATCATCGGGGATTCAGAAAAAATCCCCTAGTCAGACCGCTGGTCCGGTGGGGGATCGAACTCACGGTCCCTGGTACCGTAGTACTGCCACCGGCACTTTTAATTTGTTGTCTGCAAAAACTTTTGACGTCTGCAACAATCCTTTGAGTTAGTTACACTGAATCTTTATGCATAAAATATCAGAATGTCAAACCCATTGGGTCCAGATGTAGCATGCATTTCAAATTTTGCATTAATAGCATTTTCCCTTTGACTGTCAGGTTTTCTCGTCTGCTTTAATCCTCTTACCGCCAAATTATAGTCTGTATTGGTAGTGTTATCTGCAATATTTGTAAACTCAGTTTTGATGTTTTGACTGAAGAAATGTAGATACGCGTTGGTGTCATTTTAACAGCTTTATATACAATGTTTAACCTTATATTCACATTCGCCCTATCTCTTTCCACTGTAAAATTCGGTGTTCATTTCTTATAGACAATCAAACCTTAGGAGGGGGAGCTTAGGGTTAAGTCGCTGCGCATTAATCTTCACTACTATGAAATCCACGTTGTATTTGACCTAGATTGAATCAAGTTTATTTCCCAATATTTTTTTAAACACTAAATACCAGATATATATATTTAATGTTCATATTAATATAAATTATTTACACTCATTGTGAAAAAAAATACAGTAGGAAGCGCTCCGACACTGTGTCCGTCTGCTACGAATTTTTATACAGGGAGCGGAGTTAATTTCGTTAAAGCTGTTCTTTCAAGTTTATTTCTTCGACGTACTTTTCCCCTTTTCAACACCATTTCTCCTTTAAAAACTGAAAGTCTAAATTATTTTCATAACAAATATAAAGATAAAATAATGTAAATATAAGAAATGAACAGATTGTCTCGGTGTTCAAGCGAAATGAACGACAGAAAATTAACGACAAATTTACCATGAATCGCGTTGTACATGTAACTTACGAATTTGTTAAGATCTGCAATCAAATCAGTTTTGGACCGAATGAACCGCCGAGTTACTCGGGGTCTCATCTGAATCCAAACTGTTTGACCCTCCGAGATAATAGTTTTCGAATATAAAGCAGATATTCAAACTCCGATAATGTTTTGACAACAATTACATATTATGCTAAATATTATCTCTTTACAACCGTTATTCGAACACAACCAAAAATCGAACACCTGAATCATTTCTCGTGACATCTATAGTTACAAACAAATCTGCATAACCGCGCGTGACATTTTGACAGTAGCACCGGTAGAAATGTCAAGAACACAAAATCGGCAAAAAAGATCAGTAAATAAGTGAAAGGGCATTTGTTGAACTTATCTGACTATAAATATTGTATTTACATCTAATCCCAAATTTCCCAATGCATAATTTGGCCACAAACTACATTTTCTGTTATCAAAAATGACCAGTGGTGTATCGGCTGCAAAACTTTTACATTTACCTCATTCCTAATGGTCCGGATAAATAATATTGAGGGTTCAGACCACTAAATTTGATCAAATCTCAAACTAGGGGTCCTTATCATTTTTTTCACTTTTTTTATTTCCTAAGTGTGTTTCATATAACAAATAACAGGGAATAAAAAAATATTTGTTTATCTTACAGGTTCCAGTACACTAGTTTTATTTTAGAAAAATATGTTCAACAACTTTTAAGAAATTTCATCTTTGTTTTAGATGCATTTCACATAAAAAGGGAGACCCTTCTAATGCCCTGTCTGTTGCCAGTAACAATTGATACCTTATGTCTAAACTACTGTAAATTACACAGTACATGTAAAAAAAGTTGACATTTACTTTTTATGAGGTTTCAGACTCTTGTTTTATGTTTTATCTGACATTTTATGAACAAACACTTACCCTGGGCTACATATAGTAAAACTTTTGTGGTGTCAAACCTGCTGTTCGAATTTAGGTTGGCATTCCACTGAGAATGAAGTAAGAGGGCCACTTTGCTTTGTTTACATTGTTAGAGAACCGATTTTAGTTGCAATAACTTACCCATCGTATTTTAAGTTGAAAATAACCAGTTTATCCAGTATCTATGTAAAAATAACTTTTATTCACATAGAAATGTGTAATTGACTCGAAGATGCTTAGGTGTTCGAATAATGGTGGTACCGGGATACATGTAACCCCTTCACTGTCATGACGTCATCAACCATTGTCGTCTGCTTTTATTGCGCGAATTTAAATTTTAGACATTTTGACTGAATATTGATATGAGGGGCAGGCATTGAATTCTTATCAAACAGTATGGATTCAGATCAGAAACTGCAAAAACAAATTCATGTGTAAAGTAAAGTTGCTGTTAGTAGGCCAAGCGTTTAAACTAGATCTATTGGCAATTCAAAAACAAAACAAGATATACTCATCCAAGCGTTTTATGTGAGGCCCGTACCTTAAATTTGTTAGTTTGGTAAGTAAAACCATGGAAAAAAAAACTTGAGTGTGAGTATGTGAGTGCCCCTCTAGACAGCTTGAGATAAGTTAGCTGTAATTTCACACTAACTGAGATTGGTATACCCGATGAAAGCTTGTAAGTTGTAATTCATGCTTTTTGTCGCCTTTCCGCGAACAATGGGGGTTAGTCAATCAATGAACTGAGGAAAAGTCTTTAAAGTAGAATAAAAGTAAAGCAGAGAGCTCACTCAGAAATTGACCGCTTCAGTTTAAGCTTAGTTAACCCCATTTAGTACCATGCTCGACAATACTAACATATGCAAACAGATTGGATCCAGCTTATGTGGTGTCTGACCAGGATCCAAAATGTTGACACTCATATAATAACACACGCTCTGTCAGTTTTGTCTAACTTTAAAATAAAAGAAGACAACATATTTGTGACTAGACCATACTATGAAGTGATTGTATTAGACGGGCTATGACGTCATAGTGACAATGACAAGGTTAAACAGTTTCGGCCTTACATTTATCTTGAAATCTTTAGGATAACTGTCGGTGAGTCATTCTTTCTTTCTTCGGTCGTAATCACATGATTTTACTATAATAATTCAATTAGGAACAGTGTGTGTGCAGGAATAACGCATTGTTTGGAATGTAACAAACACATTATCTTTTTATTGCAGCTGAGTTTGTGAAAAGAGCAAAACAAAACAAAATCTCAAGAATAAATTACGTCTATAACGAGAAAAGCGCGACTTTATTGTCAATATGTTTTCAAATTTTATCAATAACAATCTCAAGTGAGAGAGACACATCTTCGCTATTTCCAGTCAAGTATTAACGAACACATTAAGGAAATGAATGACGAGATAGCACAGGTCAGTACAGCCATACAGTGGAGAAAACGTTATTCTTTCCCAATAAACGCTCTTGTGCTAAAAACCTTATTATCATTGCAAACAGTTTGCAACCAGATAAGACGGCGTCTGGCCATGCTCCAGTCTAGTTGCCACTCGGAATGAAATTATTGAAATTTTAAGTTATCGCCATT
The DNA here is from genome assembly GCA_922989275.2 of Gari tellinella. Taxonomy (NCBI): domain Eukaryota; kingdom Metazoa; phylum Mollusca; class Bivalvia; order Cardiida; family Psammobiidae; genus Gari; species Gari tellinella. The sequence goes on along the minus strand of OV277867.1, from coordinate 78,860,221 downwards.
TTCTACATTTTAATGGAATTTCGTTTTAAGTATTCGTTTACCACTTTGCTTGCTGATCGCGACTTGCAAACAGTTTGGATCCAGATCAGACGCCGCGTAACGCGGCGTCTGATCTAGATCTTAACTGTTTGACACTCGTCTTTAGGTTTCTGTACTTAAAATGCATAAATCTGAATCTAACTAATTTTGCAGACGATAATTTTGAAGCAGACAATATCACCGCCGGTTAGGGTTAAAAAGAAAAGAAAAACATCTCCGCCGTGTCCATGGAAACCGAACCTTACCGGTAGTTCCTGACATATTGCCCTCGGACGGTTCTCAACGTGGGCTCAAAATTGTATAGTCAAACGTTGGACTGGGTCTAAGGTTAAAAAGTGTTTGAGCTGAGTCTGAGTGTGTTCTCAAGCATTTGATTGGTCAGATTTGAACCTAGGCTCAAATCTGACCATTCAAATGCTTGAGAACGACTTAAGACTCAACTGAAAAGCTTTAGAACCTTGGACCGGGACCAAATTAAAAACTGGAATTGCCTATTTGAAGTTTCAAGGAAGGAAGGGTTAAGGAGTCCTGTTTTTGCGGACTTCACTGGTTGTTATTGTAATTGTTTCATAACAAATCTGTTCTTTCCTGGTAACGTTATCGCTTGATATGGTTATTAGTAATGAGGACCCATTAGTAAAATGAAATCATTGATGAGGAAATTTGAACAAAACATCGCCATTAGGGAAGGCGCGAAATAATATCTGATTATAGTTTGTCATTTCGCACACGCTCAAGTGGAACTTAATGTTTTCTACAGTTTTTTTTTAATTTCAAACTTTTAACTCCATTTAGTCGAACATATCCGTATTGCAAAGACGTGACGCGCGATCAAATATATCGAGCTAAAATTGGCTTTCTTATTGGTTTTTATACTGATCAGTAAGCGTCATTTTAAAATGTGTACGAACATCGCGCGTCACGTCAAAGTCACGTTTTAACTTTGGAATATGGAAATCTTCGACTTTTAAAAGCGGGTTCGAGATCTCGAAAATAAACTATAGAAAAAGGGTAAGTTCGAAATGAGCAAGTCGAGGTATAGAGGATATTGAATGAGTGTGTTATCAGTATTGAATGTATTGCACGAGTTGGATTAAATGATATGATGCGAGCCTTGGCGAGCACTATATCACTTTATCCAACGAGTTCAATAAAGTCGATGCTAAAAACACACGAATTTAATATTCTGTTTATCACATAAACACCAAATGGCACAAAAATCCAAACTTTCTTACTTTAACCTTTCCCTCAGCTGTTGGGAAAACGATTCGTCATAACTTTCAATGGGATTTTTGAATGATGCGGCGTCTGGTCAGTCTACACTGTTTGACAATAGGAATTTCAATATAAAAACAAAACGAACATGCAAATTTAGACCAGGCACCCTTAGGTTAAAATGAACTGATCCGCTTGGCGTAAATGGGTTGAAGAGAACTAGAAATGTCCCTGACGCAGATTTTAACAATGCTTCCATGTCTGAGAAGTATTAAGGTTCATGACCCCTACTGTGATCGGGCCAATGTTGGTAAATATCGGAACCAGGGCTGCCATTTCTTCGGATTTTTCCTAAATCTTCGGATTTTTTTTCTAGTACATGGTAGCTTAAAGCAGGCTGAACGTATAGTAGAATGCGTCTGAAGGCGTATTCTGCTTTCCTTCCAGTCTGCTTTAAGTAGTCAAGTGTCAACAAAAACTAGAAACAGGCGATGGGGTGAAGGTACGATTCGTAGAATCGCACTTAAAAATGCAAATTTGGAAATCTTAGGATTTTCCATGTCAACTTGTGGCAGCCCTACGGAACTTCTACGGAGTTGAGACTCGTTCCATCAAAACTGAAAGTATTGTTTTCGTTACTGCACGCTTGTATAAACGGCAAATTATCAGTGGCAAGCGATCGGTCTCTATCGTCAACTGTCGACACGTTCCGAACCCTGTTCTTGGTGGCAAACAGTTTAGAGCCTGATTAGACGCCGGGTTACCCGGCGTCTGATCTGGCTCCAAACTATTTGCACTGCAAATAATAGTTTTAGCGTAAACGCGTTTATTGGGGAAAGAATAACGTTTTGTCCACTGTAGCATGGTTAGTAATGGATCGACGATTGACAAGAAAGGCCGAATTTTGTACGTAGAATATCGAATAAGGTCCGATCTCATTAGGGTTCCTCAACCTTAAAAGAGGTTTTATCGCCTAAAGGTCACGGGTTAGAAACCTGCTATTCTTACTTTTTTAGTTTTATACCTGAAATTGGAATCGAGTCTGCACTGTTGGTTTTTTTTTTCATTTTATTGGAGAAAATACCCCTAAATAGTCGAAAATGGACTAGACTTAATTGGAAAGTGGAAAAGTTTTATTAAAATTTTTAGGGGTCAACGGGTTGTTAGTTATGTCCTACCATGCGTCAGAAATATTAATTCTCGAGAAAGATACTTATAGTTGAAACTAAATCTCTTATTATACTGCAAAGTAAATTCTTACTTTTGATTGGGCACCGAGCCCTAGACGTGATCCCAAGTACCCTGTGAGCTAACAGGGAAGGTATAAATGCAGCTGTTTTCATTGGCTGACAGGTCACTGAGTTTTGCTTTGCAGAAAATAAGATGGTCGACTGTTCGACATGCTTTGGTGCATTCAATCGTGCATCATCCGTTTTAAGTCCATTTCGGCTAAGAACCAATCTGTGTTTGGACCTTTCAATAGTCGCATTATTTCTGGAACAGTTTACCGCCGAAGTCTACAAGTATGCCCATTTTTCTTTTGAATAACAACCGTCAGAAACATGACGTCATTTACGCTATACGTTATATGCTTTGGCATGATTTAGTTATATTTTATTTTGAGCGTTGTACACGACAAATTCCGAAATATTTCGTTTGAACAGTGAAAACTTCGCCTAACGGCTCGGGCAACATAATTTACATCAGCCGGTAAGAAATCCTCATGTACACTGTAAAGAAACTGTATAACTAATAAAGTCTTTTAAATGCAAAGTGGGATAATAGTACAATATATGGGATATGGAATGACCATTTAATCATTTATAAATGCATTTGTTTTAAACAATTAAGCATTGATAGCTCTCTAAAATGGCACTTAATCATACATATTTAATGATACAAAGTAGATTTCCGAAGTTTTAAACTGAATTTACGTACAGCGAAGAATACATTAATATAACCGTTTTAAAGGCAAACAAAACACATACGCAATATAACAAAAAAAGGAGAAAATGACAACGTTTTGGAAATGTTGACGACTAAAATGTAATTTGAGCGGCAAACAGTTTTGGAGCCTGATCAGTCGTCGGGTTATCCAGCGTTTGATCTGTCTCCGAAATGTTTGCAATGGAAATGGTTTAAAATGCAGAAATATTAAAGTTTTAACCTTAAAACATTTGTACTTGCAGTTCATCTGTATTTAGTTGAACATTCATATACAGTAAAAACTTGATTCTACGAATTCGCGTTTTTTCGAAAATACCCATATTTCAAAGTTAAAACGTGGCTTAGCCACGTTTTAACTTTAAATTACGGGTATGTTTGACTTTACCGAGATCGACTTACAAAATTCAACTTACGAAATACTGGTTAGATCGATTTAAGCGAGTTCGTAGTATCGAGTTTCGACTGCACATGTAATTTTGCCACATCTAGTCCGAGAAACAGAACGTCAACTGCATGCTACAGTGCAAAAGAAGTAATTCTTCACCACTAAATGCCATTGCAAACTTTTTCGAGCGAATCAGCCACCGGGTAACACGGCGTCTAATCTAGCTCCAAAAGGTTTGCCATTCAGATTATTGAAATGAACATTCCAATTGTCAAAGCATAGTTTTATGCGTTTGACTGCATTGTATTCGAGTTTCGTTTACGTTTAAACGGGAAATAATAACGTCTTCACCTCTGTAGCTACAGTGGAGAATCTGTTATTCTTTCCCGTTTAAACGCAAACGTACGCAAACGCAAAACACTAAAACGTAGAAAAGAACAAGTTTTGGACAATTCTGATAATTCTTGTTTATCTTGGTGGCAAACAGTTTGGAGCCTGATCAGACGCCGGGTTACCCGGCGTCTGATCTGGCTCCAAACTGTTTGTATTGCAAATAATAGTTTTAGCGTAAACGCGTTTATTGGGAAAGAATAACACATTCTCCACTGTAATGCACAGTGTTAAGATAATGTTCAATAAATGCTACTTAAATTCTCTTGTTGGAATGGTTTTCACTTATTCAAACGGGTATGTTACATACATAATGTGTAGAGGGCGATACATGTATTCCTTCCCGTTTAACACATTCAACCTTAGCGACGAGTATAGTCGTCTTTTACAAACAATTTACTTGTGAGGATTACAATTGTCATATGCAAACAGTGTAGCATCTGCTCAGAGTGCTCCTTAAGGAGCCCTCTGATCAGGGTCAACATTGTCATTTTGAAATGTATTGTTAAAAACAATTCTTAATAGTCAAAAATAGACTAGACTTAATTTGAAATTGGAATTGATCCTTTTAAGTTTCAGGGGTGAATGAGTTAAATATAATTATTATGTAATATCAAAAAGGAAAAAAGTGTCATCCTTTTTAAACAAAAAAAGGTTTGAAACGATTATTTTTGTCTGAAACAATATGAAGCTTGATCAGATGCCGGGTAACTCGATGTCTGGTCTGCCCCCAAACTGTTTGCAAATAAGTATACGGGTTATAAAAGCATAAACGCGTTTACTGGGAAATACTATCGCATTCTCCACTGTATTTGTAGTTGATGGTTTCAAATCCGTGGCTTAAGTCCCTGTTCGTCTGTCCTCTGAACTAGAAAAGTTTTGTTCCAAGCGAAAAAGCTTTTGCGCAGTACATTATATATCTGGTTGTTCGTAAAAGCATAAATAATTGGATTAATCCAGTTAGAATTGGCACCAAGGTATATTAATGTTGTATGAACTATTGGTCGCACTTTCACCATTGTCGGATCATACAAGTACAGTACGATGAACGGAAGTCGGCAACTCGAAAACACAACAATCACAGCTAAAATTGTGAACGCCATCTTGAGTTCCGATAAGGTCTTTTGCTTTTCGGAGTCCCTCTTGACTTTCGGTACAGTTTCCGCCGAAAGTGACATAGTTGTAGAGCGACCACGTGACAGGCCGACTTTCCGCTGGCTTTTTGTGTATTTGTGAATGATGGAAGCATAGCAGAATATTATAATTGGTGCAGTGGAACCCAGGGCTATAAGGTATACAAACAAACAGAAGCCGTTACAATTCCTCTCTGTGAATGGATGGCACACTAATTTTTGAGGGGCGTATTCAAAACAGCTCCAAACACCAGCAACAGGGAGTAAAAACAAAACCGGGTAAAATGCCCAAGAAAATATTATTTGTATAGCATTATTTCTTGTACTTCCATATATTCTGCTATAAAGATGATGATGCACGACGCAGAAATACCTATTAAAAGTAATGCACGCGTAGCCCCATAACTCCGTGCCAAGGTTACAGAAGAGCGCGTAGGAATACGCAATACACAAGGGTTTATTTTGTGCCCATATCCCGTTGAATGCTTGCGCCGCCAGTAGTGGATGGAACACAAGGCAATGTACAAAGTTGCATACCGAAAGATTTAGTATGAAAAGAAATGAAGGATTCTGGTAAAGTTTTCCTTTCAAAATTGCGAAGAGTGTCAAGAAATTTCCTGTTGTGCCCAGAATAGACGTGCTAATGGTGAATATTCGTACAACTGTTATCTGTCCAACAGATATGTCTGCTATTGTTGGCACCGTAGTATTATTCGCCATATCTCATGGCTTTCTCAATGAGGGAGATATATTGTCCACTTGTCTCATGCGTCCAACAATCTGCAAAACAGAAAAACAATGCTATATTTAGTCGATATAAGTAGGGCATAGCTTGTCGATATTACAGCCACCCCTGTATTAAACGGACATACAAGAGAGTATATTAAAGAATTTGAAATCTAAGAGAGATCTAAAGAGTTTCTTATAGAAGTTTATTTAGAACATGTGACCCCAAAGGCAGGATCTCTTTTCATCCAGGGCTATTATTTTGACCCGTCTTGGCAGGAGGTTACCAAGCAATGCGATATCCTTATAAACGTGCCAAACTTATATTCGGAAACACATTTTAACCCATTTATCCAGAGTGGATTCTTCCTTGCTTATATATTGGATGATTCCAATTTTCCGATTATGGATTGTCTGATCTAATTTTTTTATCTTTAACTTGTCTTTGATAGAAATTCCTGTTAGCAAACAGTGCATACTAAGAGCAGACATTATATATTATAGTAAAGAGATGTTTTTGTTTATATTTTTATTCTAGTCCCCACATGAGTTCAACATACATATACAATGCTCCCTCCCTACAACGACCCTCCCAACAACGACTCTCTCCTTACAAAGACCATTGCTGCAATTCCCTTAACCTGACAATTGTGTCAACGTGTTAACTGCTGCAATAGTGTTTGCTTAAAACTATCGTCTGCTGTTTTTTGTTCTTTCAAATTTACATAATGGACATTTTGACTGAAATGTGTTTTAATAAAGAGTGACAAATAGCTTGAATCCAGATCATACGCCGCGTTTCGCGGCGTCTGATCTGGCTTCAAGCTGTTTGCAAAGGTAAGCCAATATCCATCCCTACAACAACTCCTCCGAACAACGCACACACTTTTGTCTCCAATTGGGTGTCGTTGTCGAGAGGGGCGCTGTAGAATCTTAGCATATAAAAGTATGATTCAATTTACAGAAGAGACATGCCTTTCATACAAGAACTTTACCATGTAAGGCTATGCAGTTTATACATTAATATCCCATATAAAATACCGAAGACATATATACATGTAATATAACAACCATTAGGATTCAAAGGGTTATGACACTCTACACCGAAAAACGGCTACTATTCTAGAATAACTACAATCTATTACTTGCAGTACGAGAGAGGTTTTCTATGTCAGTCCTCCACAAATTCCATTAGATGCACATTAGTCCCCGCTCAAAATATCGGCAGATACATTTACAGAATAATAACTGTAATCAAAAATGACGTTAAAACGATTTTTCAGTGCAGAGTTGGAATGATGAGTTCCCTTGAGAGTTTTAATATTAATACTAAAGCGTGATACATTTTAATGGACAAGGGGGACTGTAATATCACTTTCAGGACTGGGTTATATTTTTCTGATATACAGTAAACTTTAACTTTTACATCACCTCGGTCGGAAAGGAATTTTCTAAGTGTTTATGAATCAGGTCGTTGATTTAAGAAAGGTGGAAGTAAAGCAGAAAGATCAAAAGTAAAATTTCTGAGTTTCTGTTATTTTGCTTAAACTCTTCCATCTTTCTTTTTGACGCCATCAATTGAGTGATCGTACATGTACAATTGAGAAGACGCCATAATTTCCCGTTTCAACGCAAAATAACCGCAATAGCATGTAATAAAATGGTGAAGGCCTCATGGCAACTTTTTGGGGGAAAAAATGACAGCTCATTATAATCTGAGTGGCAAACAGTTTGGAGCCTTGTCAGACCCCGGGTTACCCGGCGTCTGATCTGGCCCCAACTTGTTTGCAGTGGTGGACATAAATCATTTAGCATAAACGCGTTTATTGGAAAGAATAAGGTATTCTCTTCTGTACTAACGGATATGTATGGCATCACTTACAGCATGGGGACGTTTAGTTCTCTGATGTTACAGCTTTACATGAATAAAAAATGAACTAGTCTGAAAGGGTAACTCAGTATAAACTGTGCCGAGTGAGCAGAAAACACAGGCATAATGGCATTGCAAGCAACGTAAATAAAAACGAACTATGTCTTTGTAAACGACGATAACAATAATAGTTTGCCACTTGTCAGCTTCTAACTTACAGAACTAGAGCTTCAAATAGTGTGCATGATTCAATATGCCACATGTATCATTTGCTATGCCCGTTCTCCTATCTGTTACATGTACATGTACGCCCTGCATGTTCCGCACAAACACCACACGCACACACACAATAAATTATGTTCAATGTTTAACCATAATTTACAGTTGCAGTAAAACCTCTCTCAAACCTGTGGCACCAATATCAAGTCCAATTATCAGCATTTAACACAGGTGGTAGATTAAAGCAGGGCTAAAACAGAAAGTTCCCTCAGCATTGTTTTGTATTTCTTTCATCTAGCATCAAAACAGCCACCTGTCTATATATTTCCCCATTATTCCTTAGAGATGTGTCAATCAAGAATGCTGTTTTGCCTACATGCCGGAGTAAGACCTCTGTATTGCCACCCCTCAATTGGGTTGTACATATTAGTGTTCAAAACAGGCGGATACTTAAATCAATGTCTGTTTTTAAAAAACCGTGGTCTTGTTTTAAGCCGTTACCTATGTTTACTACCATGAAATACTCTACTTTTAGGTGGTAGTAATTGACGGGTTTTACTGCATATAATATCAGCTAGTTGCTTAGTCTTGAGGGTATTGTGAGTATATTACAAATCCAATATAAACGGGGACTAACAACAACATAACAGTAACACATTTCGCACTTTGATTTGTTCATTAGCCGTTTTTCAAAGCCAACTCTATCTATACTGGTATTGGCATATTTGAAATTAAAATTATTAAAAACTAGCTTGTTGATAAGTGCCTTATCTGTGATTACTATGTGTGAATCGTTTTAACGAAAATTATTCCATTAAACACGTCTTTTTATGTAGACTGAAGGTTAAGCAGAATGTTATTTTTGGAGCATTCTGTTTTACCTTCAATATGCTTCAAGTGACCAACTGACTTCATATTAACTAGAAGCATGCTTTTGAGTAAATGATTATCCTCTCCTCAAACTACATTTTGACCCAGAGCAGATGCAGTGAATATAGACATCTACCAGGATCCAAAATGTTTGACATTTAAATCGGCTTTTTACTTAAACTGCATAAAAGTTCAAGTTAGAGTAACACATGCAGACGTACTTTTTTCAGCAGCAGAGTGTATTCCATACAGTGAAGTAGACGTATTCGTCTCCGTTTAAACGAAACTAAACGCAAATACAATGTCATAAAATTGGGAAAAAGTGAAAATTGTGGACTAGTTTTTAAATCTAAATGGCAAACAGTATGGGTTAACAGGCGTCGGATCTGGCTTAAAACTGCTTGCAATGGGCATACTAGTTTTAACATAAAAATGTTTATTGGGAAAGAATAACGTCTTCTCCACTGTAATATAACGATCCGTTTTATGGGATGCGCCACTTGTTACAGTGCTAACTTTGCACTGCTCAAGTAGTAATTCTAGTTCGAAGCCGTTGTAACAGTACAGTTGAGAAAACGTTATTCTTTCCCATTAAACGCGTTTACGCTAAAACTATTGTTTCAATTACAAACAGTTTAGAGCCTGATCAGACGCCGGGTAACCCGACGTCTGATCTGGCTCCAAACTGTTTGCCACCAAGATAAACATGAATTATAAGAATTGTACAAAAGTTGTACTTTTCTTCGTTTTAGTGCTTTACGTTTGCGTTTAAACGGGAAAGAATAACGTCTTCTCCACTATACAATGGAGCATGCGGTATTCTTCCCCGATTAAACGAAACAAAACGAAAATGAAGTACACTAGACTATTGAAACGGTATTTTCTCGAGCCTTTGATGATTCTTTTTAAACAAAGTGGTTAACAGTTTGGAGCTTGATCACACTTCAAACTGTTTGCATTGAAATTTGGAAAAAAAAGGTTGTATCATAAATGCGTTTATTGGGGAAAGATATATTCTCAACTGTACTGATAGCAAAAGGTGGTATTTTTTCAACCACTAACTCATAATGTCACCACCAAACTCTTAACCTTTTCCCCCAATAGAAGTGTCTTTTAGCGCAATCAATTTATTCCTCCGCTGAAGAAAATAGTTCCAATTTATACAGTCATGAATATGTATCATAAAGAATATTTTATTTATTCTAGCAGGTGGTGGCTTAAGCATGCTCAAAGTAAAGCAGAATGTGCCTTTAGTATAGTCACTTATTTTCAAAACTAGAAACAGGCTATGGGGTAAAGGGTTAACGTCAACGTTCATGAAATGATTTTCATAGGGTTTGCCTCTCTGATTCAACCAATTCACCAATATTTCAAACAACCTATCGTGTTCTATATTTTACCGTACTGCTTTTTGTTTCGTTTAACGGAGGAAGAATAGTCTTCACCACTATACTTATTTGTCTATTCTCAGACTGCTCGGGTAATAGTATCTACAGTGGGGAGTACGTTATTCTTTCCCGTTTAAACGCAAAACGCAAATCACTAAAACGTAGAAAAGGACAACATTTTGACAACGTTGACAACTCTGATAATTCATGTTTATGTTAGTGGCAAACAGTTTGGAGCCTGATCAGACGCCGGGTAACCCGGCGTCTGATCTGGCTCTAAACTGTTTGCAATATAAATAATAGTTTTAGCGTAAACGCGTTTATTTGGAAAGAATAACGTTTTCTCCACTGTAACATATGTGCATTTCCTGTGTGATTAGATCTGAAGTATTGTTCTAATGATACAAGTTACATGTACTGCACTGTTTGTTCGTAAATACTTTCCCCCGAAACACACCATTAAATATATTTGCAAACAAATTGGAACCAGATCAGACACCGAGATACTCGGCGTCTGATCTGGATCCAAACTGTTTGACGCTCCTCGTGATGAAGTTTCTTCTATTTGAATAGCATATTAAGTATTTTAAATGAAAGAAACAAGTGCAGGCAAAAAATTCAAAGCAGACGATATTGAGAATGGGTAAGTGTTAAATGCCACTAGAATATAATATTTCCTTGGAAACTCCTATCCCAGAAACGTAATAAAGTAGAGAAGTCGCTACAGTGGAGAATCTGTTATTCTTTCCCGATAAACGCGTTTACGCGAAAACTATTTTTTCTTTTACAAACAGTTTGGAGCCATATCAGACGCCGGGTAACCCGGCGTCTGATCAGGCTCCAAACTGTTTGCCACCAAGATAAACATGAAATATCAGAATTGTCCAAAAGTTGTTCTTTTCTACGTTTTAGTGCTTTGCGTTTGCGTACGTTTGCGTTTAAACGGGAAAGAATAACAGATTCTCCACTGTATCTTTCCCGTTTTAATGTCCAGGAAACGCAAACGTAATGCAGTAAAAATGGAGAAAATTACATATTTTTCTTTTTTTAATTTGATTTGCAAACAGTTACCTGGCGTCTGATCTAGCTCCAAACTATTTACAATGGAAATAATTGTATTTAGGAAAAACATTTCTTGGGAGAGAATAACGTCTTCTCCATGGACCGTAGTTAAGACTTTAGTCACTGCGTCGGAATTTTGCACAGTTAGTTTAATTGTCTTAGCACATGTCTGACAGAAGCAGTGGTTTGTTAATCAGCACACTTTGTTATTGGTAATAGAGACATTCCATCCCTCATCGTTGTTGATGGCAAACTTGGCTAAATTTTACAATGATGAACACATCATTTGTTCCTGTTACACATACATGTATTACCCCATTTTACACCTTTACTTTATTCCTTAATTCAAGAAAAGTTCCAATTTATACAGCCATTAATATGGAGCACAAAACATAGCTTCTGTATCCTAGCAGTTGGTAGCTTAATGCAGGCTGAAATATAAGAAAAATGCCCTTTAATACCCACTATACAATACTTTTAACCTGCTTTAAGTGGTCACCTTTCTTCAAAACTAAAAAACGGCCCTTGAGTCTGAAATCGTTCTCAAGCATTTGATTGGTCAGAGTTTGAGCCTAGGCTAAAATCTGACTAATCAAATGCTTGAGAACGCACTCAGACTCAATTCAAACGCTTTATAAGTGCTGGGCCAGGCTATGGGTTTATGGTTTAAACGAAACTCACAAACAATGCAACAGAATATCAAAAATGACAGCTTTCTTAAACTAAACTAGATCTATCGACGGGTAACATTTGTCTGACTGTCAAATAGGCTTGCTCAGTTAACGAGTTTCTCAGACATCTGACCTGGTTCCAAAATATGTCTAATGAACAACAAACACATTTATATACTTTATACATGTATATGGACCGAGCCACGAGCAACCCAGAATTATTGCATTGCAAACGGAATTGTCCCTGACCAAACACAGACACTAGAGATATAGTTTGAGCTTCCAGTTAGTTTATGTATGTAAGGTTTATTTCAGCAATAGATATAATATGTCCATTAACAATACAAATATAATAACAACAATTGTACAGTGAAGAAAGCGTTATTCTTTCACAATAAATGCGTTTACCCTAAAAATATTATTTCTATTGCAAACAAGTTGGAGCCAGATTAGACGCCGGGTAACCCGGTGTATAATCAGGCTCCAAACTGTTTTCAACTAAGATCAGCATTAATTATCAGAATTGTCCAAAAGTTGTTCTTTTCTACGTTTTAGTGTTTTGCGTTTGCGTTTCGTTTCGTTTAAACGGGAAAGAATAACGTTTTCTCCAATGTACCACTATGTGATCAATGAGGTTCGTTTTCGCTTCCTTTCATTGTCAATTACAGTGGAGAATCTGTTATTCTTTCCCGTTTAAACGCAAACGTACGCAAACGCAAAGCACTAAAACGTAGAAAAGTACAACTTTTGGACAATTCTGATAATTCTTGTTTATCTTGGTGGCAAACAGTTTGGAGCCTGATCAGACGCCGGGTTACCCGGCGTCTGATCTGGCTCCAAACTGTTTGCACTGCAAATAATAGTTTTAGCGTAAACGCGTTTATTGGGAAAGAATAACAGATTCTCCACTGTATTCTGAAACATTGCCAATTAGTCCAAACCTCCAAATAATCATAACTTAATCTTACTTGCTGTTTTCATAAATACTTTTCTAACCCAGAAAATACTTTAACCAACCATTCCGCGTGAGTCTTATCATACAATGCATTTTTATTAGTTTGTGCACAGCGATAACATGAATATTTATGATAAATTATTGCTTATAAGATTGTATCCGTTTATATTTTCTGCTTTCTGTAATGCATGAGATCTAACGTTATTATGTTTACAGGAAAACCCTACATTTAATACCATTCAAGATAAGACATAGTGTTGTGAAGACATGCATGCATTATAATAATAATAATAATGTGGTAGTTGCAAGCAAGATAAAAGTGAAATAGAAAGATCAATTGTCTTCTGCTTTACTTTTACATGTATTTTTAAAAGCAAATTTTTATAAATGCTATCGTACTATTTTTCTATTAAAATGCCGAAAACAAATACATGTAGTCTGTTTCGTATAGCCACAATCGCTGTACTTCAAAATTGCGTTCTTTTACGACTAAAATAAAAACCTCTCTATTACGACCACTAAAAGGAAGGCTAATTGGTTGTATTTATAAGTGACACGTGACAGCTTAAAGTAAGTTTGCTGTGACATCAGATTTTATACGCTATATATACATGTATTTCCTATTAAAATAGAACTATACAATATAAATACTTCATTATACCTTACTTAGACCTAATTGTATAGATAGAGCATGTGTATACATACTGTATATCGGTGCAAGGAAAACACCAATGAGCTACATGCATTTCTCTTTTTTTTAAATCCTAAAAGTTTTATGTTTCAAGTTTTTTAAATCCTAACAGTTTTATGTTTGTGTGGAATATGAGAAGACGGAGTTATAATCTATTTTTAAAATAAGATGAAATAAAAACTATATACATGTAGTAGTTTAGATGAGATCTACTATAACGGGTAAATATTATGTCTTGAAGTCATTAACTGTTGGTGCCATTTGGACTGTGACTGGTACATGTAGTAAGTTTCATTGTGGAATACTTCTAGGATAAAAAAGAAAATGTATAAGCATCTTTAGATGAATTGATTAGTCGAAAACTGGACGGTGTATGAACTCTTGTTCTGGGGTCAGTTGGTATAAGGAAATTTGTTCCTGGATGGATGGCGTCAATTTGGTGAAATATCCTTTAAAACATTATCAGGCGAGCTCTTGTCCTACGAGTTTTAAGAACAGACCACAGAAGCATGCTTCTTAACCTTTTGAGCTGATACTTTTAAGTTTCTCTTCAGGAAGCCTAAGGACTGACTGATTTGCTTTGCTAGTAATAGAATTTCTATGTTTATCCCAGTTCAAGTTATGTTGAAATCGCTTTGAAGATATTGAAAACCAGATGACGACTTGACATTTATTTATTTTAGACAAAAAGATAAAAAGAAAATTAAGACATTAGTGCGCAAGGCTCATTATTTTTTCATTGTTGACATAAACCTTAGTTTGAAGAAAATAACTAGGGTGCATTTATTTAGAACTTTCAATCTCATGTTTCTACCCAATGTCAAAGTTGTGTTTCGTCAATATCCATGTGCAATTGTACTGAACATACGGTTCTTAATAAAATATAAAAATGCAAATAGGATTAAATAAAATTACTGAAATAAAATATAGTCTTTTTTTAAACAAAATAAATTGTTTATGGTTATATAGGCACTTGACATCCATTTACATCTTTTATATGCCAAATCTGGACTTCCGTATCTTTAATAAATTACCCCTATTTTGAAGTATGGTGCTTTTCTTTCAGCCTGCTGTAAGTTGTTGTCTGCTAGGATGTAGAAAATATTTCTTATTGTGCATATTCATGACTGTATTATATGGAACTATTTTCTTTAGTGGATGGATAAATTAAAGGCGTAAAATGCGTATTGATGGAGAAATGGATTTTACAAGGTTACAGTGGAGAAAACGTTATTCTTTCCCAATAAACGCGTTTACCCTAAAACTATTATTTGCAGTGCAAACCGTTTGGAGCCAGATCAGACGCCGGGTTACCCGGCGTCTGATCAGGCTCCAAACTGTTTGCCACCAAGATAAACATGAATTATCAGAATTGTCCAAGAGTTGTTCTTTTTTACGTTTTAGTGCTTTGCGTTTGCGTACGTTTGCGTTTAAACGGGAAAGAATAACAGATTCTCCACTGTACATCGTAATCTTCTCTACTGATCGATTACAACTAACCTCAATAGTTTAACCCTATCACTGCCTTAGCCGGACTGTATTGGACATTTGTAAACAGTTTTGATCCATTTCAGACGCCTAGTATCTCACTGTCTGATCAGCATCCAACCTGTTTGACGTTCAAATCATTTTCTCCTCCTTCAAGATATCTAAAATATATATTTGAGAAATAATATTTAGAAGACATTTATTAAGCTACTGATAACATTTTATTAAAGGTTTGGATAATACATTTGAAGTATTGTAATCCATTAAGCGTGTGCAGACATCTTCATGGAGAGGTCTATTGAGTAACGTTTATATTTTTTTCAAACAGTTTTAATCCAGATCAAACATAGGAAATAACATGGCGTCTGATCAGGACTTAAACTGTTGAAATATCGATGTATTTTGTTTGTGTTTTTCTTTTCATTAGAGTGTGAAAATATAAACTTTTGTTATTTACTCATTTGATGCAGATCAAAATGTTGAAGCTGACAAAAATTCAGTAAAATCAAGGTAAACCCTTTCGCTGCTGCAGTGTCGTCTGCTTCAAACTTGTCGTCTGCTTTAATTTCTCAAAAAAGATTATAGGCCTTATGACCAAATAAACATCGACACAGGTGTCAAACAGTATTGGTCCTGATTAGAAGCCACATTACGTGGAGTCTGATCTAGATCCAAATTATTTGCAAAATTAGGTCGAATCGCGATCAGCACTCTTAGAGTTAAAAATCACATGCAACATAACACGCAATTTGAAGTGTTTTGATAACTTTAGTTCTTCTAAATTAACAGCAAAAACACAATTTATTAAAGCGGAGGAAACAATAATATAAACGGCTCTACAGTAAAACCCCTATGTGAAGACGACTTAGGCTAACACATTTCATGAAAGAAAGGTGACAGGTTAATTCAAGGTGAAAGTAAAACAGGAGGCTCTTTTAAAAAGGTAAGCACCTGCCTTAGATACCTACTTGTAACAATCAACACAATTTAATGGAAGTTATAGAGGATTTTGCTCTCTATCAAATAATTACTAGTAACCCGCAGGACATTGTTGGTAAACAATTGCACCGATAAACAAAACCCAGAACAAATCAAGGCTTTTAAAAGGTTCATCATAAATCTTTATGATATATCCTATTTTTATCGGTTTGCATGGTAACACTGTGGTGTTTAAATTGCTCATTGCAACCTGTGCGATTACAAAATGGAAACATAAAATCCTATTTTAATACAAATTTTTTGGTTTTTGCTTTTAGATATGGGATAAGACATATTCACTTACTTTTGTAACCACTGACTCGCCCTTTTCGCTTTCTCGTATTTTATTTTATCTATTTCTTTTTCAGAAAATATGGGACTCGATCGTTGTCTATTTATGGCTCAGTAGTAGGGAAAGAAGATCTACTGATACGACATCTCAAAAACGGGTACGTGTGCTAGTCATGTGAAAGTGTCCGCGTGTGTATGTCGTTACGCGGCGTCTGATCAAGATCCAAACTGTTGACACTCGTTTTGAAATTTTTTCAATCATACTGCCTTATTTTTTAACTTTGAAACGGCATTGCACAAAATAAATTGAAGCAGACGACAATGAAACGGTGATGGGGTAAAATTATCGCGAAAAAATGGCAGTGAAATGGTTAATGCATGACAAATCAATGTCAGGCAGGATGTTTGGGGAAATCTATTTTTAGAACAGTAGCAGACGACAATTGTGGCAGTCGACAATATTGTTTGGCATCCTAACAGAGTACTGATAGGTGGCTATGACAATGCAAGTCTACCATAAATTGCTAAGATTCCAAAATCCAAAGATTTCCCAATTTTCAAGCGCGATTTTAGGAATCATGCCTTTTATAACCCTTCCGCTGCCAGGTTCTATAACGCTAACATAATTATGCAAACAGTTTGGATCCAGATCAGACGCCGCGTGACGCGGCGTCTGATCTGGAACTAATCTGTTTGACACCCATCTAGATCTTTCAATATGTCTTAAGTACAAAACACCTAAAATTCCAAATTTTAAAGTTAGTGCAGAAATCCGAAGATTTCGGAAAAATCCGTAAGTCCGGAGAAATTATGATAAATCCGAAGATTTCGGAAAAATCCGTAGAAATGTCAGCCCTGCTTTATGTCAATTGCAAAATTATTGGATCAGACTCCAAACTGTGCTATATTCCTGAAGATCAAAAACATCGTTGACATTTTCAAAACGTTGCCATTTTCTTCAATTTATTGCCCTGCGTTTGCGTTTAATTTCGCAGTCAACAATATTACTTAGCATCTTAGAGATAATTGACAGGTGGTTATGACAATGCACGGAACATTGTTTGTTTTCCATCTACTCTAGTAATTGTCTGATATAGTTCCTCGGAGATAATCTGTAAGAGATATCCGTTGTTGATATTAATAAGGACTGGGTTACCAGGAAATCCACTATGAGAGCTGACCTTGAATATGCTGGAGTTGATTAGCTTGCTTCTTAGTCCATTAATACCTTGTGATGCGTATACGCGTTCTTTACTACATGTAACAGTGTACCTGTTCAACAATACACTTGTCCTCTTCAAACGGTGTAGCCCAAGATTGCAAAACAAGCATATAGACTAAAAGCTATACTTAACTTATTTCGAAACTGGAAACAATTACAGTGGAGAATCTGTTATTCTTTCCCGTTTAAACGCAAACGTACGCAAACGCAAAGCGCTAAAAAGTAGTTCTAAAAGAACAACTTTTGGACAATTCTGATAATTTATGTTTATCTAGGTGGCAAACAGTTTGGAACCTGATCAGACGCCGGGTTACCCGGCGTCTGATCTGGCTCCAAACTGTTTGCAATAGAAATAATAGTTTTAGCGTAAACGCGTTTATTGGGAAAGAATAACGTTTTCTCCACTGTAACCCTTACATGTATAATGCTAAGCGCGACTTAGCTAACATTTGGCAAACAGTTTGGATCCAGATCAGACGCAGCGTACCGCGGCGTCTGTTCTGGATCCAAACTGTGTGTTACTCGTATTCAACTTTTCTTCAATTTAAAAAAGCATAAAACTAATTTTGATATTTTTCGCAGACGATATATTTGAAGCAGACAACAGTTCCGAATGATAAGGGTAAACACGTGACCTGCCATGACATTGTCTGCGCCACAGTTGTCTGTTTATTTTTTTTAAATTCAATTTAGATTCAGAAAACTTATAAACGAGTGTCAAACAGTTTGGATACTGATCAAATACCGCGTTTCGCGGCGTCTGATCTGGGTCCAAACTGTTTGCTAATTCCAGAAGGATGGCGATTAGCAGATGAATGGTTAACGTTCGATACATTAGGTACCGCTATGCTACATGTAGGTGGCTGCAGGCAATGGTTTCGGTTATAAATCTTCTGCCACCTAAACTCGCAACCTGATGGTGTACTTGTCAAAATAAAATAAAAGACTCAAACAGTTTGGATCCAGATCAGACGCAGCAAATTTGTGGCATTATTTGGCTTCTGACATTAAAAACATATGATCAGTCCAAAAAACGTCTCAAAAATCGTCACCGAATCTTAGTTTTTTTAGATATTTTCCATCGTTTTTCTATAACGTTAGCTAACGGTATAGTTGTTGTTGTTGCTTCTCTACACGGGCGCAGACATAAACCCGAGCCGAATATTGTATATCAATCGCTACCAGCGAAGTACGTTAATTCGCTACCATATTTATAGAGAGCGCCAGTAGCCGCGTGAATAAAGACGCTTCCTTTTTTGTCATGTTTGTCTCCGCATGGAGGGTCACGGGATCGAATCCCACCAGAGCTTCTTCTTTCTTTTTTTTAAATGCATTTTTTAACAGAAGTTATTATCCTAAACTAAATATTACCCATTTATATAAGCATTTGACATATATTTACAAATTACTATTTGTAAATGCTCAATTCGGTTGCGAGTCCCTTTAACCCTAAACGCCATAGATACTCATGTTTATGCATTTAATTTGAAATGTGATGTCGATCGCGTTATCACAGTGTAGGATAAACAGCTAAAGTCAAAGGTATGATAAGAAAATCCAAATCCAAATTCATTGCAGACAGGGTAGACCCGAATCAAATGTCGGATAATGAAAGCGGTGTCTGATCTAGGTCAACACGGTTGGTTATGTAAGAAAGATTGTTTCTCCCGCTTGTTCAGTATTATGTGTGTGTCGCCTATAGTTTTCTAGTGCAGCCGACCCAGCCTCCATACAGATGGGTTATTATGGGACTAAACTAGTATGCAGTAAATATTGATAATCCGTAAACAATGAATCAAAATTGTTAGAAATCTAGTAATAAATAGAATTCTCCTGTTGCTATATGTTGAGCCTCAGGCACTACGAGAATAGTGGCCATGACTAGTAAATCATGAGGAAAATAAACTCGCTTGGTACGTTTATTGGTTCACGTTTAAATTGGAAACGGAACGCAAACGCAATTCAATAAAATGGCAAAAGTACATTTTAAATTTCAAATCTGCGCGGAACACAGTTTGGCTCCAAACGTTGCAATGGAAATAATTGTTTTAGCGTATATACAATATAAACGCATTTATTGAGAAAGAGTAACGTCTTCTCCATTCTAATTTTGCAACTAACGTACATTGCAAATAGTATGGAACCTGATCAGTGATCAGGCTTCAAACTGTTTGAAACACAAATTTATGAAAGTCGTCAATTTTGCTTTTCATTAAACTGCCATGTGTTTGTCTTATTGCATATAGCAAATCACCGGACTGAAATGGGAAATAATATCGTGGTATCATGGTCTCTGCTGTCTTCCAGTTTCAATCTAAAATTTGAAACGTCACCATACTACTCTACCTTTATTACTTATACGTCTTATCAATGACCTTTACAGCAGCTTTAAGACTTTGGGAGGTTTACGGTGTAGTAAAGTTTTCAGTTATGAAAGATTTTTTCTCATCACCCTTACATCTTTGTGATACGCATGTTTGGCAGTCAAACAGTTATTTCAGACAGTATAAAGTGGAGAAGACTTTGTTCTTTCCTAATAAAAGCCGCTTATTCTAAAACAATTATTTCAATTCCAAACAAATTGGAGCAAGATCAGACGCCGGGTAACCCGGCGTCTGATCAGGCTCCAAACTGTTTGTCACTCAGAGATTAATCGCCAATATTTTCAAGAAGTTGTCATTTTCTCCATTTTATTGCGTTGCGTTTAGTCTCAATAAAACGGGAAATTATAAGGACATCTCCATTGTAATAAATTTGTAGTTATCTAATTACTTTTATGTTTTTCCATTGCTTGTAATTTTTAAGTCATTTCGCCGACAATTTTGAGAGCGATGGAATTTGAAATCTAACTACATGTACATGTTGCAATATCTGGCTATGGACATAAGTACATTTGCTACCAACCACACACGCACACGCACACACACACGCAAACACAAACAACAAAATGTTTAAATTTGAACTTTTTTCTTCACTGTAGGAATAAATTAGAACTGTTTTTTCTCCACTGTAGGAATAAACTGTAGGTGTAACAATGCGTATTTTATAGGGTAGTGGGTTAAAGTTGTTGCATGCAAACATTTTAATTTCAGTTAACCTACTACCAAACTATTTGGAG
Organism: Gari tellinella; assembly: GCA_922989275.2. NCBI lineage: Eukaryota > Metazoa > Mollusca > Bivalvia > Cardiida > Psammobiidae > Gari > Gari tellinella. The sequence goes on along the minus strand of OV277867.1, from coordinate 78,839,563 downwards.
GCTGTTAACTATTATCTATATGTAAATTTGCGAAAATTTAACCTCGCAAAAATTAACTTCAAGTCAGTCGTACATTTGTATTTCAGCTTTTTTGGCACCGGACCAAGCAGTTGGCAACTTCAATTCAAACGGATAACTTCCTTATCCTACACACTGTGTCTGAAAACATTAACCCCATACCCTAATATTACGACCACTAAAATGAGACTTATTTATGGCACTTAAGACAGGTGACAGTTTAAATCAAAATGGAATTTAAGCAAGAGGCGCTTTACTTGTGTCTTACTTTAATCAGTCAGCTGATTAAAGACCAACATCTTGCAGTCGTAATATATGGGGTTTACTGTACAGATAAGTTCTCGTGTAAGTTCAACCAGGTCAGCTTTATCTCATATCTTTTACATCATAGAAGCATCACACTACTCCAAAAATACTCATGTTTCGCGCCTCTTATTTATTCTTTCACTGAAGAGAATATTTCCACTTCATACAGTCATGAATCTGTACCATAAGGTATACTTTCAATACTAGTAGATGGTAGTTTAAAGCAGGCTGAACGTAAAGCAGAATGCGCCTTAAGGCGCATTCTGCTTTACTTTCAACCTGCTTTAATTGGTCACTACAAATAGGCTATGGAGTAACAAGTTAAGTGTATAATTCCGTGATTACATTTACTATACGTGTTTCAGAAATAAAACTAGATAACAGACACCCAGTTGTAACAGAATCTCTACCATAGTTCCAAGATAATATGTGTTAAACTATCATAAATGTGAATTGAAAAACTGCCAGGAGATAAACAATACTACACGTCGGCACTAATAAAAGAGCAGATCTAAATCCTGCTATTGTTGTGGAGAATGCATTGTTCTTTCCCAATACACGTATCTGTGATACAAGGAATTATGAATGCTGCAAACGTTCTGGAGGCATGTCAGAACTCGTGGATTCCGGCCTCTGACCAGGCTTTAAACTGTTTACAAATTTGACCTTCATTAATCACGAACCTTTTCCAATGTACATCTTTTTCCATTTGATTGCATTGTGTTTGCTTATATGTGCATTGTAGTTTCATTTAAACTGTTTTTATGTCCCATTTGAACGAAACAAAACGCAAAATGTAAAACAATATAATGAAAGCTTTTTGGAAATGTCACGGTTATTTAAACCTGAGTGGCAAACAGCTTGGAGCCTAGTCAGACGCCGGGTTACCCGGCGTCTGACCAGGATCCAAACTGTTTGCAAAAAAGAATATTCGTTTAATAATCGCAAACGAGTTTTTTGGGGAAAGGAGCCTCTTTCCCATTGTACGTGAATGGTAATAAAGCACACCCACCTGGTGAGTTTGTTTCAAGTGAAAAAGCAATAATGATAATCCTTTGATGGGTTGACTTCAAACTAAATTGCGAACAGAATTGTGAAGCTGATAAATAGATAGCAGCCAAAGGTTTAACCTTGTATATGTTGACCATTTAATATTCATTATTGCACTTTTGAAAATTGACCAGTTTATGCCAGTTTAAGGGCTTTTTAAGGAAACTATTTCAGATCGATAAAAGTAAAACAAAAAGTGTAATGTTTGATCAGATGGTGCCTTATAGGAAGTCCTCTGAACAGAGTCTAAAACATTGTTTTCAAAATATACATTATATGTTTACGCGTTTCCAGCATAATGATGGTTATCTCGAATCGTGCTTAACGTAGTTTGACTGCCAATTGGCAAAACCTTTAAATCCTAAGTCAGACAGCACAGAAAGTGTGTCATACCAGGATCTACAAATAACTTAACACTAACTAGTATCAAACCTAATTTGAAAAAAAAATACCACATGCAGAAGGCATGTGTAAAGTAGATTTACTGCATGATATTATAATAGTGACTGTCATATTTCATCGTCTCTTTAGTCTTTAAAAATGTCTGAAACAGATTTTCTTTAATCATGAATTCTTGTATTTTATGAAGGTATACAAGAATTTTAACAACTCTCAATCAGTTTGGAACCAGATCAGAGGCCGGGTAACTCTAGATCCAAACTGTTTCCAAACGCACGTGGAGTAGTAATTGACAGTGAGTTTGTTAATTATTAATAACACGCTTACCTGGTGTAATGGATCGTTTACAGTTTCGCACCTGGAACCTGTATTAGAGTCAGTAGATATCGAACTAATTATCTGACAGTGTGTTCCATATTCCCTGATTACCAATCGCTACTCACTGTTAGAATCAAACACGTCTATCTCCAATACTCGCCGCTCTGAGACTGGTGCTGGGGAGTAATCGCCGCCAGACATACAGTGGGGGAAGATGTTATTTTTTCCCAATAAACGCGTTTCTGTTAAAACTATTACTGTGCTCCCTCTCTACATCATTTTAATTTATTTCAGTACCCCTTTATCTGTTAACTCGTATATTTCATGTGATAGTTTATTTATTTCCTTTTAAATATTTCTTAAAATTCATAACTTAACTGTGATAGCATAACTCATGCCACTCTATGTCAGTACCATCATGTATAAGGACCACAATGGAAATAAGGGATTTCCCTTTTTTGTGTTATCCTTGGTGTATGATGTGACTGTCATGGTCCATTATTTCATTCATGTAATATTTATCTATTTTACAATGTTTGTAATAATGTCTTACCATGTATTGTTACATTTTATGCTGAAATAAATCTAACAACATCCAATGGGCGACACAAAATACGTTCCTTGTTCGGAGGGAGTCGTTATAGGGAGGGAAATTGGTTTACATTTACAAACAGCTTGAATCCAGATCAGACGCCGCGTAACGCGGCGTCTAATCTGGATTCAAACTGTTTGTCAATCGTCATTAAGTTTTTTACTGTCAAAATGTCCAATATGAAACATTGAGAAAAACAGCAGACGACGTTGCAGCAGTAAAAGCGTTAGGCATAGGTTGTGCCGTTTAGGGAACTGCCGTTGTAAAGAGGGGGTCGTTGTTTAGAGGGCCATTGTAGGGAGGGAACACTGTATTGTCTAAACTATCTCAGACTACGAATGATAAACACACTGAACCCTATTAGCGAGTAAACTCGTCACTTACAGACAGTGTGTCTGTAGAGAGTACACATATCCTATATTTAAACAGTTTACACCCGGATCAGAGAGCTCCTATAAAGGAACTCTCTAATCTGGGTCTGCAGTTTGACATTTTGCAATATATATTTTATTTTAAAAACAAGAATATCTTGAAAAAAGATATTCAGCGGAATGGGTGGTGGAATTTATGCTGTAGATGGGTGTGCAAAATTGTATGAAATTGGGGGTTTTCAAAGAATTGTAATATTAATATCTTAGATTGAAAAGCAAAAAATATACATTTAAGGATATAGCATAACTCTGACTAAAAAACTATAAATGTAGAGAAATGCAAAACAATAATATAACCCATATCCTAGCTACTGGTAGGAGATCCTCAGATTAAACTATTGTTCTATATATCAAACTCCATTCATGGAGAGTTTCTTGAAACAAACTATAACTAAATAAACTGTGCATGCCCATTAGCATACAGAACAGCAGTCTGCTCAGCTGTACAAGTTCTATAACACCTCACTCTTGTAAATAAATGATGAAACCACACAATTGTGTTTAACTCACTTGAAGCCATTTATTATATTGCTATCAATGTGTGGTAAATTTGTACAAATAGTTAACAATTAAAAATAAATTGGTAGTAAACCATTATTAAACAAAACAGCTACCACTGTCTATCTATAAATAAACATCTGCCATCATATCTTAAAATTGAAGCATGATGCCATCAGCTCAGTATTACACACTGCCTGTGTCACTCACATCAGTGCATAAACCAGCCAGGCTACAGTTTCAGGGCTCCAGATAAGAGGGAGCAAACAAAACAAATCACATTTTTCATTAATTTCAGCACCAAACCATATGGTGTTACCACTCATTTTGATTGTCTCGAAGAGACAATTCAAATTTATAGTGACACCAAAGGGTTAAAGATTTTAAGTTTTGAAATAATTCCCTTATCTGGAGCCCTGGCTACTATCCAATCAGACTATTCAGTTTCAACAGGTGCTCTTAATTCTAAATTTCTGATCAAATATAATTGGTTGAAATGTGTGGCCAAATAGAAAGTGTGGCTAAATAGAAACCAGTCAGCTCCGCTGAATAAACACTAATTAGTTAAAGATGTACTAGTCTCAGTATTCGTGACACTAGCATTGTTTGTTTTCTAATATTAGTTAAATCTCCAAATGATTAACGATGATATCAATGATTGCCTTCGCTACCCTTTAGTCAGACTAGGCACTATATGACGTATATGCCATTGAAAAACCCTTATTATCCAGGGCTCCAGATAAGAGGGAGTAAACTGAACAAATCCAACATTTTTTCACTCATTTAAACACCAAATCATACGGTGTTATTACTCATTAGAATCGTATTTTCGAGACGATTCTTATGAGTAGTGACACCGTAGGGTTTTATGCAGAAATAAAGATTTGAGTTTTTGAAATACCCCCCTTATCATCTTAATCACACCGGAAACTCCAGTTTCCAAAACAAGGCTAGTCTATTGGAATAAATTGAGGGTTGCTTAAAGAATATATATTGTCAAATAACAAACAGTGCCAACATTGACCAGAGGGTTCAATAGAAGCCCACTGATCTGCGCTTACATTGTTTACATGAGATATTTTACTCTTCAATTCAGATACTATGTATCTAAGTTTGTATGAGGTAATCCACAAAATGTCAACCGATAACAGATTAGGGCTATTATAGTAGGTCTCGTGAATGATCAGGGAAGCCCCAATGGAAACCCAGAAATAGAAGTTAAAATGATCAATCGTCCAGCCGTCAGCTGATTCATGTGATTGGTTTGTAACGTGCAGTTCACCGAATTCGGTCACTCATATTTCTTTCAACCCTACAACCCTCTGTAGAGATAACTGATTATATATACAAACAGTGTAGATCCTCTGATCAGGGTCTGCACTGTTTGATAGTTTCATTGGTTTTTGTTGTCATACCGAAAATGCAACAGTAGACTGGTTCAAAATATCTGTACTAGAAGAGTCCAAAAGGTTTATAAATATATGTACCCACAAGGAAAAATTAGGGTTGAAAGGGTTAAACACTGCATGAACATTTTATATATACAGTGAAGATGTTACTCTTTCCCGTTTAAATGCAAACTAAACGCAAAAACGCAATGCATTAAATGATCATTTTCACACTGAATGAAAATTATTGAGAACGTAAATTAAAATAATATTTTTTATGCAGAACAAACGTCAGACAAAATGTTTCTACAAGCCATCCATGTTAACTCTTTGAGCATATCTGTTTAGAAATAAAATTGGCATATAGTTGGAAGAAACTTTATCCTTTCCCAACAAACGTGTTGGCAGGGAGATTAGATTATCTAAGAGCTCTTGGTGTTGGTACTAAAACAATTATGTACATTTGTACATGGCAAACAGTTTGGGGCAAGATCGAACGTAACCCGACGTCTGATCTTTGCCACTTAGATATAAACTTTCATGAATAGTCAAATTGTAAGAACCTGTCATGTTCTATATTGTATTGCTTTGCTGTGCCTTTAGTTTCGGTTAAAGGGGGATGCATACTATTTTCTTTTAGTGTATCTACATCAGACATCGTACTTCTATATCAAAATACGGAATGAAAAGAATCCAAATCAGATCTAACCATTCCAAGTCAATCAGAAAAATACCATTACCCAATATTACGACTACCTACAAGAAGGTTTTAAGCAGGTGGTTTTATAACTGACAGCCATATGAAAGTAAAACAGAAAGGTCATACAGAAGGTTTCTGCTACAAATAAGTTGATCTGTCTTTATAAACATAACAGCCAACAGTTGTAAAAGGAAAACTTTACTGCATTTTGTATTGGTTATTGTTTACCTCTTTCATCACCACCGGCGTGTTTAAAATAATTTTATTGCAGTTCCAAACAGTGTACACCCAGAGCAAAGATTAGGGTCCACACTGTTTGCTTATTTAAGGCAGTTTTATCAAATTACCCAGAATTCCTAGTAGACTTACTCATGAGTTGATATCCGGAATGATCCACATGGGAACATAATAACCCACACGAGTTACTTAGTGTTGAAAGAGTCAAACAATGCTTTTATGTCTGAAATTTACTTCAGTCATAATGATATAGATAGGTTGAACTTTTGGCACATTTAACTAGCGCATTAACTCATGCGTGTGATTGAGATAAAAGATTCTTCTAGCTTCCTGTAGTGGTACAGTCGGATAGGACGTTATTGTTTCCCCGTTTAAGCAAAAACTAAACGCAAACGCATTGAAAAAAGGTAGAAAAATACATCTTTTTGGGGGGAAAACTGATGGTTACATGTAATGTTTTGTCTAAGTGGAAAATAGTTTGGAAGTGTGATCAGACGCCGGGTTACCCGGCGTCTGATCAGGCTCCAAACTCTTTGAAATGGACATACATGTACATGTAGTTGTTTTAGCATAAACACGTTTATTGGGAAATAATACCTTATCGTTCTTTCCGCTCATTCACGTTTGCACACATGTTTACCACACCGATTCAGTCGTGTTTCCTTATGCCTAGCTTAGAAACAATATAATATACCACAATATTAACCCTTAGCCTGCCACTCACGACTATAGCTCTATATGCAAACAGCTTGGATCCGGATGAGACGCCGAGTAACATCCGGATCCAAGCTGTTTGACACTCGGACAACATTTTCAGCAATTTTGAGCAACTTTGAAGCACTTTGAAACTTGAAACAGACGAGAAATATAGCAGACGACACTTTATTTGGCGGGCTAAGGGTTAAAGCAGACGTTATTATGGTGGTGAAGGGGTTAGAGTAAAGTCCTCCTCTAAACTCTAAGGAGTATTCAAGTCAAGTCTTTAAAATTAAAAGATAGTTTTTCGTCTTTAAGGCATGTAAATCTACATGTGTACTTGTTTAAAGCAAAACAAAAGTACAATAAATGTATTGTAATTGGCGTGATAGATCTACTGTCTTTACATTTATCTGGCTTTAAGATGCCATATTCCTTAACACTAAAAATACTTTTAAACACCATTCGCGAGTCTTGTTGTGTATGCCCGTGAAAGTGGGCATCGTACATCGTATATACGAGATTTCAAGAGTCAATCCTTACACGTGGTATATTTTATAGACCTATAGCACGTGTATGCTGGAATAATTGAAATATGATTTGAACTTGAACGCTGGGAATCTTATGTTTCGCGATCAGCAGATTTCGTACCACTTGAAGATTTATTTACACAGTTTAAGATAATACACGAAGTGCCAAATCTACACTCACACAGATCACGAGCTCTTTAATGATAGCCAGCAGTATACTCTTACTGACCATTGAGTAGGCCTACTGGACTCTCTACAAAGACAAACATTGATCGTACTGACCGCATCTTGAATAGGAAGCTTCTACATATATACATAAGCATGTATATATATACTTAAGTATAGACGACGTTTATCTGTCTCGAAAACGCATTTATAAATGATAAAACAATAATATATATGCCAAACAATTTGGAGCCCGATCAGACTCCAAACTGCATGTCACTCAGATGTTAATAATGCGTAAAACCTTTACATAGCATTGTGAGTTTCTACATTTTCTTGCGGTAGATCGACAGGTATGCGTTAAGTTTTGTTTAAAAGAGAAATAATACCCCCTCCCCCCCCCCCCCCCGAGGAAAAAAACACACACAAAACCCTCCAAAAAACCCAAACCACAACAACAAACAAACAAAAATCTTTGTTACAACCACTCAACTAGAAACTCGGTGATGTTTATGACAGTTGGTCATTGTTCGTTGTTGAAGCAGACTGAAAGTAAATCCGAACAACCTGCCACGATCTTCTTTCCTGCTTGAATTTATTTCTTCAATGGAGAAAATAGCTCCAATTTACACAGTCATAAATATATACCATATCAAATGTGTTCTATATCCTAGCAGCTGCTAGCTTAAAGGAGGCTCAAAGTATTTTAGCAGAATGCGTCTTAACCCTTTACCCCATAGCTTGTTTCTAGTTTTGAAAATAGGTGATCAGAATGTTTCAGCCTGCTTTAAGCTACCATCTACTAGATAAAGAAAATAATTATTATGCTTCATATTTATCTCTGCATAAATTCGAACTATTTTTCGCAGTGGAGGAATAAATTGAAGGCGTAAAAATGTGTATGTATGGGGTGATGGGTTAAGGCGCAATCTGCTTTACTTTCAACTTGCTTAAAATGATCACCTTTTTCAAAAAGCTATCGGGGAAAAGTGTTAAATAATCGCCATATGCTTTTATTTCTCAAATTTGAATTTAAAATAAAAAAATTATAATATCGTAATATGTGTCAACTTCTAAGCATAATCCAAACTGTTTGCAAATAACCAGACCAGAACAATATACATATATTTTCAACTGAAAACATTGTTTTAGCACACCAGGGTTGCCATAAGTTGACATGAAAAATCCTAAGATTTCCAAATTTGCATTTTTCAAGTTTGGTTTTACGATTCGTACTTTTACCTAATCTTCTGTTTCTAGTTTTGTTGACACGTGGCTACTTAAAGCAGGCTGGAAGTAAAGCAGAATGCGCCTTAACCCTTTAACCCATAGCCTGTTTCTAGTATTTAAGATATGTGACATATTAAAGAAGGCTAAAAGTAAAGCAGAATGCGCCCTATGGCGCATTCTGCTTTACTTTCAGCCTGCTTTAAGTTACTATCTGCTAGGATAAAGAAAAAAATTATTATGGTATATATTCATGATAGTATAAAATGGAACTATTTTCTTTGGCGGATGAATAAAATGAATACGCTAAAAGTCGCTTCTATGGGGGGAAAAGGGTTAAGGCGCATTCTGCTTTACTTTCAGTCTGCTTTAAGCTACCATATACTAGAAAAAAATCCGAAGATTTAGGAAAAATCCGGATAAATGGCAGCCCTTGGACACGTTTTAAGCTTTTAACTGGAGCGTAGAACTTCTGACTGTTCTCTACTGTAGAATTTTGCACTCAGCAGTATTCACTTCCAATCCATATACATGTACATCTGTACATACTGTTTATATGCACGAGATTGACACATCGAGTTGTGCGTCAGTTTGATTTCCCAAATGCAATATCTCATTTTCCACGTTAATAATAAATGATTTTCTTTTCAAGAATATTGCTGTACGTAAAAAAGATATATTGTAAAAAATGAGTCGACACATTCTACCATGAGTTCACTAAGGAAATCGATGGCCGTCGAAGGCCATCGATTGCGAATTGGCTACCGGCCTGAAATAGTGGGAGAACGTTATTCTTCCGTTCAAACGCACACGCATTGCAATGAAATATAGAAAATGACAACTATACTAGTTTCATTCTGAGTGGCAAACAGTTTGGAGCCTGATAAGACACCGGGTTACCCGGCATCTTATCTGGCTCCATACGGTTTGCAATGAAAAATAACAGTTAAGTGTAAACGCTGTTATATTGAAAGAAAACGTGTTCTCTGCTGTACTCTGCACGCTGCACACGGGGCACAAATTGACTGCTAACATAAACAGCAAACAGTGGTAATTTTACACGCTACAGTTGGTTTGATTTGTTTCTTAACGTTCATTTCTGCCATCTATGGGCTAAACTGGGCTCGCTAAAAAGATGGGAGCGGATACGGAAAATCCGTGCGCGATGCTCTAATATTGTGATCGACAGTTCTTTGGTTCTTTCGAATGCCAAGGGTAAACAGCTGATACATGGGACTTCGGTTTCTTTGATTCTCATCCGAAGGATTTGGTCCGGCGCGGGATCGAACTCGCATCCCCTGATATCGTAGTCGAGCTCGTTACCACTGGACCACGTCAGACGCACTGTTCTAAGCTATATACACTGTACATTGTGGAGAAGACGTTATCCGTTCCCAATAAAAACGTTATGCCAAAAAACCCTTATCATGTCCGTTGCAAACAGTTTGGAGTCTGATCAGAGGCCGGGTAGCCCGACGTCTCAGGCTCAAAAACTCTTTGATTTATTACGACACGGTAGAAGTATATGAAAAGGCATTTTAATGGGTGAACTGTAGAGGCATAAAAACGGTGTCTATTATAGTGATAACACTTACGAATAGATTTGCATGTTTCTGAACCATTTCACCGCCAAACGAACCGAGTTTGTTTTAACCCCGTTAGCAAGCAAATTATCCTCTAGATCTACTTTTAAAAAATGTATGCCAAATTCATTTTTTTGAAAGTTCTGAATGAAGTGATATTGATACGAATGCCAAACAGTTTGGATCAGGATCAAACACGGTGGTTTGTCTGAATCCACACTGTAAGAAATATCCCTCACTGGAACTTAAACCAACAGTTATTGACTTTGAACAACATACCCGTTATAGTAGATCTGTAGGGCGTTCAAGTACCGTATCAGCGAACAGTAACGTTAACCGATGCAAACAACCCATATAATACGACATCTAACGTTCACCAATACTCTTCAATAATAACTCATTGCGCCCCAATGTTTGTTAACTTTTTAAGGGTACGAACGATTTATGTGCGACTCTAAATAACACAAGCAAAAGTGCACTAATCAACTGAAATGCATCAATTTTACCGCATATAAAAATAAGATTTAGCTGCTCAGATGTAAGCTGCTTTGTTTGATACATTAAGTATCGGAAAATGTTGGTTTATTGATGAGAAATTAAGTCGGGACTTTTCGCTGGTTTTATTAAATTCATTTGGTAGCCATTTTATTTTCCTTGTTGGGGATGGCGTACTACGGGCGTGTTCGATTATCATTTCCAGAACTGTTTGGAACGATTCCATGGAATTAGTAAATCAAATAAAAACGGAGTTCAACCCTTGCAAATATGGTAGTCTGGTTCCCTGCTTAGTATAACTTTGCTGTCGAAGCGTTGGCAAATTGTGCCGGGAACCATGATGATACGTCACAATTCTGCTCACACCACCTCCTTGAACAGAACTGATAGAACAGTTCTGGAATTGAATTCCGGACCATTCGATTTCGATTCCGTCAATCCCGTCAATTCCGGACTAATAATCGAACACGTCCTATCTCTGAGGCCGTTCGTGTCGTTCGCAATCGGTAACAGCCTAACGGTCGTTAAAGGTAAATTGTAACCGTTTTCTGTTGCAATCGATCGATACGGTACTTGAACGCGCTACTGATCTAAAGCTATATTGAAACCGGTATATTTCCAACTAAATGCGCATGGAAAAAGATTGTCAATAAAGCGGTCGTTAATTACCATATTTCACAATGGCATGAACGCATCTCAGACCAACCCGAATTTTTCAGATTTCACAACCTGCATGGTTCAATACAGATTGCAAGTGTCTGGAATATACCATATAATATAGTTAGTCACAATGACAAATATTTAATTGCCCGTATATGGACTCATGTTGAGTACAAGTGTATACCATGTGGATATTGTAAAATCGAGACAACTGATATTTGTAAGCATATTGCAACCGAATGCAGATCGCTAGAAAACGAAAGATTATATTTATCACTGTCTTGCAAACAACTATGCACAAGATGTGATAAAATCACGAAATGTTATTTCAGATTATGTTGGGTAGCACTGTTAATTGCTCTTACTCACACGAAACGTGCTGGTTTAATGCAGTCAACATATACATGCCATTTATTACTAAAAATATAAGAAAATACGTAATGAAGTACGTGCCAATAAACTAATACACGGTGGCTATGAAATGTATGTATATATGAACTTTATAACTGAACTGTTAAAGTCACTTATTGTGCCTTTTCTTCTCTCTCGTTTCGTTTCGTTTCGATCAGAGATGAAAATTTAGCGATTTATCAGTTAGCTATATAGATTCATACAAAAGTAGCACGTAGCTACTCATTTGTTCTACATGTATACGATAACTAAATCAATGCATGTCAACGATGACAATTATACGTACGCGTGTATAACAGCAACGTTTAGCAGCAATGTTTAACAGTATTATGCTTATTGATATTCGTTTCTCTCTAGTTTCGTTTCAGTTAGAGATGCGTTTTAACGAACAATCATATTGCGACAAAATTGAAAATTAAAAATAAGTAACAACAGTCATCTTAAACTGTTTCAGTCAATCGAGCATTAATAGCAAGCTTTGACTTAAACAGTTTATAGACATACTTTTGGCAAGTGTTCATGACTGTAACTATTAGATTCTTCCTTTTAATATTCATAGTTGTCTTCTTAGTTCGTAAGTAAGAGGTTTGTGTAAATGTGTTATCTTCTGTTCATTGTATTGAAAACTGTATTATCTGTTGTGTTAGTTTGCATATATGGGAATCTCTGTATAAGAGGAAATAAAACGTATTATTATTATAACGGTCGTTAAAAGTAAATTGTAACCGGTTTCTGTTGCAATCGATCGATACGGTACTTGAACGCGCTACTGATCTAAACTATTATGCTTTTATTGTTATCATATTAATTCACTGTATATCACTTTCACATCTGTAAATTATAAATTATGATACAGTGCCTTCTCATAATCATCATTCTTTATGGAGAAAAATAAGAAGAAGAAGAAGAAGAACCCTTTTCCTACCGATCGCGACTTGACTGGTATTAGCAAACAGTTTGGATCCAGATCAGACGCCGCCTGATGCGGCGTCTGATCTGGATACAAACTGTTTGACACTTATCTATAAGTTTATGTAATCAAAAAATGTATTTATCTTTTAATTATTATTTTTGCAGACGACAATTTTAAAGCAGACGATATTACGGCAGGATAAACTTTACCATTGATAGGACTTACAGCTCTAGAGGGCAATGGTGATATAGTTATCACCAATAATTGAAGCTGAGATTAGAAAGAAGAAGCCCAGACATTATGTAACCCAGGTTAGGTTTAATTGTACTCTATTGTGTGCATTTGCTGGTACAGACTATAGGTAGTGTTTATATCATGTATCACTACTCAATATTCCTGCATGTATTTGTAACTTGTCACTTGTCCATGAGATTTAGTGAGTGAGCTTGGTGAGTGAAATAATGCACGAGTGAGTTGTTCTCTGGTTGTCACGTGACACCAAAGCTAACCTGCAAGACCTCTGCACCATACTCTATCATTCTGGCTCTATCTCTCCTTGCAAAAGGAAGTCAACTATTAAGTGCTCTATATTTCACAGTGTATAAACGAACTGTACGATGACCGGGTAAAGTGACTAGATTTAACAACGAATGTTGACATTTGTGCAGAGGTCGGAACATAAACCTGTTACTTTTGGATATCTTCTTCGAACCCATGCGAGCGAACGTAAGTAATACTTACAATTATACATTTATTTTGTATCGTAGTACACTTGTAAGGGTGTAGGTAGAGAGGAAATTGTGATCTGATTGAAAATCAACACAGAGTGTCGATTTCCCTCTCAAATTTGGCAACAGTTCTTTGAAAATGCCCTTTGTTTTAATCGCATATATTACAATACGGTACTGTATGTTATCTAAATAGACCGCTAAATAAAGCAACCACTTTTTGTTTATCGCAAATCACCATTTGATTATAAATTTAGGCAAACTTCTACATGTAGACTGTATCATTTATTGCAATCATCTGCTATCATTTAAAGCGACTACCCAACAGTGTGACTGTATGACATATAGCGACAAGATTCCCCTGAAATTTGTATGACATATAGCAACTAGCTATACACGATTTCGAAAAGCCTGCTTGGTGTATTGTTATAGTTTCTTAAATAAAAGCTATATCAGAGTGATAAGTATATGTACGTGCAACATCTACTACGACTTATAGTGTGTTCATGCAAATTACCATTTTCGACCATATTTTCGGAAATGTGTATGACATATTGCGACTCGCTTAATATGATTTCACCAATTCTGCATACTGTATTGTTATTATTCGGACATACTGATTTTTCCCCAAATCTTCGGATTTCTGCTCTTACTTTTAAAATTTGGACCTTAAGCGTAGTTTGCGTTGAAAACATTGATATGGGTGTCAAACAGTTTAGATCCAGATCAGACGGCGCGTTATGTGTCTGATCTAGATCTGAACTATTTGTAGAGCTTTGTAGCGAAAGGGTTAATGGTACGTTTCCTAAAACCGCGCTTGAAAATTTAGAAATCTTAGGATTTTTTAGCAACTTATGGTAGCCCTGATTTCAGCCTAACATTTATCAATTTATGTTTCAGGTTTAATGGATAATTTCCAGTGTATCTACTGCACTTTCAGCACAGATGTATTCGACCAAGTCATACAACATTGTGTCGACATTCACGAAGACCAAACCCTAAAGATTAAAATTTTATCGATTTCGGACATTACCAACACTCAAAGGTCTTTCGTCTTGTTCAAATTGTCCATTTCAGGTTTCAGGGAGGAAAAGCTAAACTTTATATTAACTGAATCAAGGACTTAATTATATATGTGCATACATAAACAAAATGTCAGCATCAGCTTGGGAGTTGGAAGGTAGCGGGTTTGATCGCCAGTTGCGACAAACCAGTGCCGTAATATTGCTAGGAGCAGCTCTCTTTGGGGTCTACATTTTGTGCAAATTGTCAAAAGGAGGCATTGTAAGGTAAAGCGTTGAAAAGAGATTTATTTAAACTTTATTAAACTAACAAAAGGGCGTTTTGGACGTAAAAGGATCCTAAAGTCGTCTGAAATCGTTACCGTAAGATCGCTATAATTGATACAGTATAGTCGCTATAATCATTCAGATCACCGTGTAGTCTGGTTCAATAAACAATACAGTTTCCGTTTCATCAGTGCAGTACTTTGAACGTGGATATTTTATTAAATCTCACAGCTATTGTGGTTGTACTGATATCTAAATAAGAGTACATAATTTTCTCAAGTTTTAACGCCCGATTAGATGCCAGGATGTGTATAAACTGCATATATGACACGTTTGTAAACACGGCCTCGTGTAAACATTGCGAGGTATTTATTGATGTAATGGAAATATTTTGTTTGGAAAGCTTGATAACGGAACAATGACAGTCAGGTAAATATCTTAAATCAATGCACAATATAATGTACGTTTGCTTTTCTTAGTGATCTACTTAGAAAACAAGGAAAACAGATGAAAACACCTACCGCACATGTCCGCGTGTCGCACTGAATCGATTGACTCCTTACAATATAGTCGCAAAATCTAGTCATTGTACAGTTCGTTTATACACTGTGTATTTGAGACTTTCATTATAATTCTCTTCATATCCGACCAGCTGGTAAGTTACATAATTGAATTGGCATTTAGTTTATATACATGTATTTCGGGAATATTACGACTTTAGCGCGAATTGAGATTTGTATTGATTAGAATGTTTTACCATTGTATTATAAAATCTGTATATATTTTGTTACAGACCTTTCGTCTATATAAAGATACACGAACTTGACCCGGGTTTATTACCTTCCTTTACCGGCCACTCGGGTTACAATTAGATATAGTTTGTTGTTTATTTTATATGAAAAATAAGAAGAAAAACATCTTCCCGTGCGGGGAATCGAATCCCCGGCCGCCGCAGTGAGAGTGCGGAATCCTAACCACTAGACCACACGGGATCATGCAGTATTATTGGATTACTTCTGATTTCATCGATAAGCCTTAACAGTTCAGTACTAAGTACATGTTGAACAGTAGAATAGAGTAAATCCTATCTATAACGACCAATAAATTGATTTTATCATTAGGTGTTCATGCAGGTATACATGGAGTTATCATGAGATTCTACCCACCAAATAAAACGAGAAAAACACCAGAAGGTGACTGCATGAGTAGTGTATAAATAATAATCCCGCGGCCATCTTTGACGGGTCTCTGACGGGGCCATCCAAAATGGCGACCCGAAGGGTCTTATGGGTAAGGATTTCAAAACAGTTCGGGAAAACCTTCCCGCATAAATCATTTAAATTTTAGCGGCAAAGTTCTCCCGTAAAATAATCTCACCGCCATCTTTGACAACGCCGTTGAATTCAATCCGTCTCAAGTTTAATTTTGAATATTTGAAAAAGTTCGGGAAAACATTCCCGCGGTATTGAAACATTATGATGAAACTCCCGCGATAAAATCAAAAACCTTCTCAAGTTTAAATATTTGGAAAAGAAAAAATGAAAACTGTAGACAACAAATTCAAAGCAGAATATACTGTAACAGGATAAGGGTTAAGAATGGCAAGATGTTTGTCTAGTAAAGGAAGTACATGTTTACATGAAGTGAGGGGGGATTATCTAGGTGACATTGACTTTAAAGCTCAAACACTACAAGTGCAAGCATTACTTCACCGTGAAGTTTGAAACGGAACGCTTGTGTATGCATAGGAGCTTATCCTGAGACGAGTTTTAACATCCATTGGGTTTGACTTTATGCTTGAAAATATCATCAGCTAGAGATGCTAAAGTTTAAAAGTGCGTTTACTCTTTTAATTTTTATACATTACGCGAGAAATACTGTATATCCCTCGCCTTCTAGGTTTACTGTAAAACCTCTCGTTATCGACCACTTGGACCAATATTGATATACTTATATCATCCTAATTCCATTGAGCAGTTAAACTACCTTATAACATCCCTACATTGTCGGAGACGTTTCATCACAACTCTTTGACACTTAACAATCATTTGAAATGCAGAGCTTGCTTGCCTTTTGCTAGATTTAATTTACATCTAGATTGATCCAAACTGTATAGCAATGTTTAAACTTCTCTATTCTAATATTTCATCATGCTAACCATGACTGAATTAATAATCCCCCTCCCCCCTGAAAATTCAAATAGACAACTCTAGTTTTCAGTTTAGTCTAGTCCATTTTTTACTTTAATGGGTTGATTTTACAATATATGTCAAAATGTTTAACAGTTTAGATCCTGATCAGAGGATCCTATTTGCATAGAACAAGTATACCTCTTACATATACTGTATATATACATGATTAGGGTTCAAAGAGTTAAAAAGAGTTGTTAAGCAGATGTCACACTTCGTCATGAGATGCCTCTTCACCGACATCTGTTGGCTGAGAGTGACTGCTCTTTGTTTATGTTTCTTTTACATTTCGCTTGAGGTTCTTTGCACTTTATGAAGCCTAAACTTAATTGTTCAGTTTTACAACAGACCCCTGTGGGTCTCTTATCGCACTCCTTACAAAATATAAGGATGCAAATCATAGTTTGACTCCTGATCATTATGAGACAGTAAAGAAATAAAGCTGAAAGGGTAACATCTAAAGTTTACAAAATCTCACTTGATAAAAAAAGAACTTTGAAAGTTTCTCAACAGTATTTCTACGTAAACCAGTGTAGAGTATAATTTGGCAACTGATCATTATGAGCTCAAAGAAACAATAAAACTTTTAAAACCGAAAGTACACCGCCCAAGAATCATTGCGAATGCATTTGGTTGAAATCCTTTTAATGGTTTTAGAGAAGATCTTTGAAAATGTTTACAGCAGAATGAATATGATGGACAGATTGCTATCGCTATATAGTTCACACAGACATTGATCAACAGCTCTAAGTTTTGCAGTGTGATTTCATAAAGTACAAAGAACCTCAATTGAACCAAGATAGACAGAAAGTATTTTTAAAGAGTGAAAAGGGATACAAAACAGGACAAAAAAATTGACATTTATAGGTTTTATTTACTCATATTTAAAAAATGGATACAACGAACGACGATAAAAATTAACAGTTATAAATTGTATTTACTCATATTGGCTCAAATGTATTGTTAATGCACTGTCACTGATCTGTGATCTCTGGAGGGTCATAATCATCCAAAACTGTTTCTAAAAAACTTTCGTTTATTACACGCGTATCTCCGTGCCTCTAGATGGCTAAAGTCCTCATCATTTATTAGGCGATTTACTTTCTTCTTGATCGATTGGTAAACAGGATTGTCTTTCAGTAATTGAATCCACAGCATGTTTTCTGTGAATAAACTGACTAGTGCTTTCCTATATGCACCTTTCATAGTTTTATACGTTCTTTCGCAGGCTTCCTCTTCAATTATATCTTCTCGATTCATTAAGACCAAGACTTTCTCCTGATATTCTGACTGATATTGATCGAAAACGTCTTCTACAAGACGTTCCATTGGATCAATTTCCTCCTCCTCCTCCTCATCCATGTTCTCCTCTCCTACTGATGTATCTGCGTCATTTTCAAATTGGTTTTCATCAGCATCCCCATGGTTGACGTATTTATGTCGCAGCATATTGCCACTACGGCTGTACTCTTTTTTTACAGATATCACACTTAAATACCATTTTAAATTATAATATGTCAATAGTGATAATGTCTTTGAAATCGAACTTTTTTCTGATTTCAGGTTTAACGATGTTTTAAAAATGGTTTTACAATAGTTTTTGTGTTTGAGTTCGACTTTGATTTCTTTTTTATTTCGCGTTGTGCTGGAAATAAAAATCGTACATTTTCAATCCTTTGTCAGCAATCATGCACACGTCTGTCTTCCGTACTGTCTAACGCCCTAATGGAGGATAAATGAACATTTGTATGTAGTTTTGTTCAATTCATATATGGTGATCTATTTCTGGAGTGAGGCACTGATTTTAAACATTATGTACATGTAATGTCATTTTTCTTCACTTTTTTGTAAAACTAGAATGTAAAACATGGATAGCGTTTAAAATGAAGTGTAAGGTAAACTGGTGAGTTAAGAAATGAAGCATGTTCACCATCATCAGTTTTTATAATAAAGTCCAGTTCTTGAATTTCGTTACCTCTAAGAGGGACATAAAACGGAGTATCAAATATATACTGCCACCCTCCTTTCAAAACATTGCTGTCTATCCTTCTTAATAATGCATGTTCACAACCCTGTACTATACTTTCCTTACATATATTGGAAAAGACAAATAATGCTCAATCTGATGTCTTCATTCGCTTTTTGGAATCGTTTTGTATACTTCTCTCTCTCAATGCCACTTTCCAAAATCCATAAAAAATCAGAGGAAATTTGAATTGCACTTTAAATTTATATGGTGTATTATCTACAAATATATGGTTACTGTCACTATCTTGAATATAGACGTAATGCTCCATACTGCCAACAGTTGACCTAACCCACTTCTGCCCAACTATTCTTTTTATATAATAATTACTCGTTCTCTGTGTTTGCAAAAAAGTTAAACTGTCGAATGTGTTTCAATATGAACTTATATTTCAGTTGATTGAAAGTAGAGCTGAGAACATTTTAATGGCTAGTATCTTTCGAAAAACCAAACAAGTAGCCATTACTTATGTTGAACTTCTTTTGTGATATGCGGCCATGACTATGGTAATGACACATAATCAGTTGAACAACACGAGTCATATTATGTGTACTAATGGTTATAATTGTGTTTGTTTTCATTGCTATTTAAGATCAGTCATACTTTTCAACCCATTCCATTCTTAATGGAGTTCTTTCCTGAATCAGATAATGAATTGTAATATTTTTGGGTTGATGAAAGTTTCACAGTGTCTTATTTTATGAAATGGTGAATACATTATTTAAGCCTTTGACTTGCCTTAAGCGGCCATGAGTTTTTATATATTATCCATGGATCTTCTTATGAATGGCCGCTTAATACAGGTTTGATTTTAGCATGTTCTTCGTCCAAAAAAGTGAGGATTAAATATCTCTAACGTATGTAAATAGCGTTGCAAGAGATTTTATATTTTAAAAAAACAACTGTCACTATGCATGAATGTAGATTAAACCACTATTAACAATGGTGAAAAGCAAAACAACTGTCCTTATTAGAGAACTGATGACATTTTTACAATCCGAAGCAAGGAAGAAATATCAAACGATCTATTGCGTTTCCAATCAAGCGTCTTCTTTCATGTTTAGAACCTCTTTCTAAAGCACATAAAAAATCCAACTCTGTCAAAATTCTTGGCCGTGTCACGGTGAAGGATACATGTAACTAAATAATAAACTTCAATCTTCTGTCACAATAAATTTAAATGTATTTTTAAACAGTAACAATTCATTAAAAATGAATCTATGGTTTCAACCCTTCCGCTTGTTCGAATCGTTCCAACCTAAGTAAGGCTACACATACTCGTTCAAGCTTTATTCAAAACCTCAATTGAGAAGGGTAGGTTCCCGCCATTATTCAAACCTTCATTTGGGAGGGGTTAGCTCCCGACGTAATTCAACCCTTCATTTGAGAGGGGTTGGTTCCCGCCATTACACCCGCCATTTTGTTTTGCCCCACAAAGAGGGGTTGGTTCCCCTCCCCCCATTACAGCCGCCATTTTGTTTAGGACCACATTCGGACCATAAAAATGGCAGCGAGACTCCTCATTAACGATAATACATCGTCTAAGTGACATGTAATAACTCTATTCATTGGTGACCAAGTGACATGTTGAAAACCATAATTCCTCAGGAATGCTAATGAGTCCTCCGTAAAACTCAATTGAGATTGAGCCATTTTTATATATTGTTCACTGTCTTTAAATATCTTGGTCTATATCAAGATCTTCGATTTGGTGAGTCATTAGATATACGTTGCATGTTTTCTAACTTTTTCAAATATTTAAACTTGAGAAGGTTTTTGATTTTATCGCGGGAGTTTCATCATAATGGTTCAATACCGCGGGAATGTTTTCCCGAACTTTTTCAAATATTCAAAATTAAACTTGAGACGGTTTGAATTCAACGGCGTTGTCAAAGATGGCGGTGAGATTATTTTACGGGAGAACTTTGCCGCTAAAATTTAAATGATTTATGCGGGAAGGTTTTCCCGAACTGTTTTGAAATCCTTACCCATAAAACCCTTCGGGTCGCTATTTTGGATGGCCCCGTCAGAGACCCGTCAAAGATGGTCGCGGGATTATTATTTGTACACTACTTGCATGTATGATTTTAAAGGCATACACTACCAATTCGTGAGACATCTAGTGGCTTTTAACGAAGTAAGATAAATCAAGCATCGTTAACGAAATGGGGCATATCGATTACCTCGCGTTGATACTTTCGGTTTCAAACACTGATCTCCATTAATCGCGTAATATAGACGTTAAATGCATAACATTGTACTTGATAAATAAAGTACGTGAAACTTGGCAAATACTCTATCTAATACGGCTAAGTTAATAACCTAGAACTTCAATCAAATTGAATATTAGCGTGAACCCAAGATCACATAGAACTTGCCGTCTGCTTATTCAGGCCGTTGGTATATGTATGAAAGTGCCTATAGTTTCAAAAGAAGCATTATAACTAATGCTTTTTTACTATTGTCTTATTATTCACATCTGTATAGTTTTTATTGTGAGAAGTTTCATCAACTTATTTCGGACTGTTTTTATTGAGTGAGTGTTTTCATTGAATTGCAGCTGAAAACAATTAAGAAAAATGCATATATATTTACATCGTTTTGGAAAGGCAAAATAACGCATGCCAACTCTTTGCCGAGAATGGCTACATCATACATTTCAAATACCCATAGACAAAAAAAAATACCATTATAACCTATGTTTCTCTTTTTGCCATGGTACTTAGATATGTTTGAAGAACCTATTCTGAAAATTTTATAGAGATCGATAGGAGATTTCATTTGGTCGCGTAAGTCCTTAACAATGACCGGCAAATATACATAGATCTACTTTTTTACGTTCACTTTGCTTTAAAATGTCACCTGTCTTTTATACAGTCAATTATCATTCGTTTTAGTGGTAGTAATATTAAATTAATAGAGAGGTTTTACCGTACCTTTTTATGGTGAAAGTAAGGCAGAATGCTCCGAAAGGAGCATCTGCTTTATTTTCAGCCTGCTTTAAGCTCTAATTAATCTTGAATAGTACTGACAATGCCTTTCATATTCACGTTCATGATGGTTGCATCTGCGATAAATTGAACACTATACTGTTCATTTAGGGCGTAGTTTTAATGCAATGTGAAGGTAGGGATCAAAATCAAAAGTAACAGAATTGCTTAACCAGTAGGGCGTTCAAGTATCGTATCAGCGAACAGTAACGTTAACCGATGCTCAGATGTAAGCTGCTTTGTTTGATACATTAAGTATCGGAAAATGTTGGTTTATTGATGAGAAATTAAGTCGGGACTGTTCGCTGGTTTTATTAAATTCATTTTGGTAGCCATTTTGTTTTCCTTGTTGGGGATGGCGAACTACTTCTGAGGCCGTTCGTGTCGTTCGGCAATCGGTAACAGCGTAACGGTCGTTAAAGGTGAATTGTTACCGTTTTCCGTTGCAATCGATTGCATCGATACGGTGTCCTATGAGATTTGCAAGCTCTATGAGAACTGCATGCACGGCTCTCCACGCATGCGCGAAGACCGGAAGCTGGGCGCCGGGCCCTGGGCTATGAGAATTACAAGCTGTGATCAAGAATTATTGTTTTTACGTTCGAAAGAGACGCTAATTTACGTGCTTCAGTTGTTTTGAGTAAGGAGTGAGTCGATAATTAGCTATGTTGTACACTCAGGAAGAATATAAATCTTAAAAAGGTCAGGTATGTATTGTTTATCTTCCCTGCTCTTCTGTGTTTACTTTTCGTCGAGCCGAAATAGCCTATCGTAAAGGCGTTTCTTGTTATATTCGCTAGTTAAAGGCCAATATGCACTTGTCATAATTGTATGAATAATTTAAGTAAATTATAGGAATGGGTAAAAGCTCAGGCTGACAGATTTATGGTAAAAAAATCTCAATTTATCTCTCTCTCCTCCCTACCCCCCCCCCCCCCCCCCCCCCCCCCTCTCTCTCTCTGCCCCCCCCCCCCCCCCCCCCCCCCTTTTCCCCTTTATTTCCCAAATCTCGCTGTCTCTTTCATTCCGATTGCTGTGACTGATAGTCATTAAATTTAATCTATGAATTTGACTGATAATCCAGGAATAATAGACATCCCCGTTTGCTCAATAGGTATTTAGCGCCAGAGTGGACAATTTCTGACCGTATTTAACTTTAATATTAATTGGGTCGTAATTAAAGCCAAATGTTTGTGTCACAGTGTGTAGGTTTATCATATCACTTGTACGACAATGCTGTACATGGCGATGTGGTAGAGTGAACGACTAAAAACCTGGCAACCTAGGTTCAAACACAGGACGGCTCAGTTGCGTCTTAATTAGAACACCTTGGTTCACTTGGTTGTTTTTTTACACAAGCAGGGGCACTTATGAAGTGCAGCAGGGACAGTATCGCCCGCTCACTTTATTCTGATACCGACAACCCAGTCGTAAGGCTAACCTGAAATCCTGAGCACAAAGGAGGGAAGCCATTACTAATTTTTATGTCTTTTTTTTAGACCAAGTCTAGCATTGACACTACAAGCCGACGCTCTACCACTTAGTCATGCAGCCTTAACTCTTTGAACCCTAGTCACGCAGATATGCGTCATTTGCAAACAGTGTACATGTGAGGAGTACACTTGTCCTATGCAAACAGTGTAGACCCTGATCAGAGGACTCCTTAAGGAGCCCTCTGCTCAGGGTCTACACTGTTTGTCATTTTGACATATATTGTAAAAATCAACCCTAAAAAGTCAAAAATGGACTAGACTAATAGTGAAAACTAGAATTGTTCTTTTGAGGATTCAGGGAGGAAAGGGTTAAGGCACATTCTGCTTTACTTTCAGTCTGCTTTCAGCTTCCATCTTTTAGAAGATAGAAAATATTTATTTTGGTACCTATTCATGACTGTAATATTTTGGTCTATTTTCATTAATAAAAAAAGTAATATACCAAGTTATAGTCTACTTTCAGTCGGAATGACCGCTCAGCGGACTGTACATTTGTTCCCCTGATCATTGAGCCATCTTGCCTACAGTATTGAACACAGCTAACATAATTATGGCGCAATCAAATGCAGCCACAGTAACAGCTCAGACCCTTCACAGGTACCCATTTTAACCCCTTGGTGTAGAGAAGCAATTAGCAGTACATGCCTTGCTCAAGAACATTCCTGTACATCAGCGGGGATTCAGAAAAAACCCTAGTCAGCCCACTGGTGGGGTGGGAGATCAAACTCATAACCCCTGGTACCGTAGTCCAATGTGTTGTTACCACTGGACTACTACCGCCGGTCATTTGTGGAGGAATTAATTAAAAGTTGTAGAAAGGCGTATCAATGTATGGAGTAATTGGTTTATCCAGGGCCCTATATAAAGACATCCTTTTAGGCAATTAGCTTATTAAGTTCCAAATTATGAATCACCCTGTCGTCTGCTTTAGCGTTAGAGTTGGTTAAGTTTTTAGAATAAGGTTTTTGTATGTCATCATTTCTCAATAACTACCCAAGGTATCCATTTTAAACTTGGAATACTTGTTCAGTATAAAAGGGCAACTCATAACAACAAGGCGGGTAACCCTGGGATTTGTCATTCGAGAGTTATTGCCCTTGTTTTATTTTCTTAAAATTTGTAAATTGAAATATCTAAATTACTATGAAAGATATTAACTTGAAATTTGAATACTTGTCCAGTATCAAAATGGCAACTCATAACAAAAAGGCAGGTAACCCTTGGATTATCATTCCAGAGTTATTGCCCTTGTTTAATTAACTTAAAAATTGTAAATTTAAATATCTAAATAACTATTAAAGGTATTAACTTGAAACTTTGAATACTTGTTCAGTATCGAAAGGGAAACTCATTACAACAAGGTATGTAACTCTGTGATTTGTCATTGCAGAGTTACTGTCCTTGTTTTATTTACTTAAAATTTGTAAATTGGAAATATCTTAATAAATGTCAAATGTATTAAAATGTATTGTATGTATGTCTGTACATTGGTTGTGTGTATCTCTGTGGCACTGTATCTTGGTTCCACTGGACACA
Source organism: Gari tellinella (assembly GCA_922989275.2). Taxonomy (NCBI): domain Eukaryota; kingdom Metazoa; phylum Mollusca; class Bivalvia; order Cardiida; family Psammobiidae; genus Gari; species Gari tellinella. Next base: position 78,814,695 of record OV277867.1, on the reverse strand, counting down.
GAGTGTCAGGATGCTTAATGGCCATTAATAACCTAAGGCGTTGAGTGGCATTGCCATGTTTGATTGTTTACTGCGACCTTAGGGTGGTGGGACAGTGTGTGTACTTTCAACTCCTCCTTCAGTTTCAACCCAATTCATTTGATACTTGGCATAGATGTTACTCAGGTGTAGTAGATGTGCAAGACACAAATTTCAGGTCTCTGTGACCTTTGGCCTTGAAATTGGTCTTGAAATTGGTAGGCAAAATCTTGTACTTTCAACTCCTCTTTCAGTTTCAACCTGATTCATTTGATACTTGGCATAAATGTTACTTAGGTGTACTAGATGTGCAAGACACAAATTTCAGGTTTCTGTGACCTTGACCTTTGGCCTTAAATTTGGTCTTGAAATTGGCAGGCAAAATCTTGTACTTTCAACTCCTCCTTCAGTTTCAACCGGATTCATTTGATACTTGGCATAGATGTTACTCAGGTGTATTAGATGTGCAAGACACAATTTTCAGGTCTCTGTGACCTTGACCTTGACATTTGGCCTTGAAATTGGTCTTGAAATTGGTAGGCAAAATCTTGTACTTTCAACTCTTCTTTCAGTTTCAACCGGATTCATTTGATACTTGGCATAAATATTACTCAGGTGTACTAGATGTGCAAGACACAAATTTCAGGTCTCTGTGACCTTGACCTTCGGCCTTAAATTTGGTCTTGAAATTGGCAGGCAAAATCTTGTACTTTCAACTCCTCCTTCAGTTTCAACCGGATTCATTTGATACTTGGCATAGATGTTACTCAGGTATAGTAGATGTGCAAGACACAAATTTCAGGTCTCTGTGACCTTGACCTGTGTCATTTAAATTGGTCTTGAAAATTGGCAGGCAAAATCTTGTACTTTCAACTCCTCCCTCAACTCAACCTGATTCACTTGATACTTTGCATAAATGTTACTCAGGAGTAGTAGATGTGCAAGACACACATTTCAAATCTCTGTGACCTATACCTTTGGCCTTGAAATTGGTCTTGAAATTGGCAGGCAATATCTTGTACGGCGAACTCCTTCACTTTCAACCTGATTTACTTGATACTTGCCATAAATTTTCCTAGTTTTTATGATGGTGGCAGCACCCTGCCATTGTCAAACCTCATTGAAAACGTCTGCAGAGTGTGACAGAGTGCTGCATAGTGGGGGTATTTATCACCTTTAGTGATAGCCGTTCTAGTTAAGATCAGTTATTTTACCATCACTGAACTAGCAACATCTACTAGAACAGTTAATTATTGTTTAAAGAAGGATTAAAGTTGAAACAGAAGTTACTATTATTTATTATTACTCACAAGCCAAGCTAACTCATATTTTACACTCGAAACAGTAAATACTTGTTTAATATCAAAAGGACATTTCATTAAAACAAGGGAGGTGACCTGGGGATGTGCCAATCCAGAGTTATTGCCCTTGTTTTTATAAAACTTGTAAATTGAAATTTCTCAATAACTATCATAAGGTATTAACTTAAAACTTTGAATACTTGTTAAGTATCAAAAGGACATTTCATTTCAACAAGGTAGGTAACCCTGGGATTTGTCATTTCAGAGGTATTGCCCTTCTTTTGACATAGAATTTGTTATTTAAATTCTCAATAACTATCATAGGTATTTACTTGAAACTTTGAATACTTGTTCAGTGTCAAATTTTAGGGCAGCTTCTTAAAACAAGGCAGATAACCATGGGATTTGTCATTGCAAAGTTATTGCCCTTGTCTTGACTCACAATTTGTAAATGAAATTTCTCAGTTGCTGTAGAAATTTATTAATTTCAAACTTCCAATACTTTTGAATGCTTGTTAAGTATCAAAAGGGCAACTCACTACAACAATGCAGATATTTGACATACAGTTTACTTTAAGTGGAGTTTCACATTGACTGTCAAAGGTATTAAATTCAAACTTTGAACACTTGTTCACTACCAAAAGAGTAATATGTTACAACAAGGCAGCCAACCCTGTGATTGACTTTGCAGATTTATTATTTGACTTTAAAGTTACTTTAATGGAATGCATAAATATGCAGAACTTTATCTATTCTTTTAGATAAGAAATGAGATTTATTAAAGACTTGCATGATATTGTTTCCGCTTATATGACCATAGTAAAGGCATGACGTAGGTCCAAGTATGTTTGAGTTGTTATTGGTTACAAACTTCTATGATCAAGAAAGCATCAAACACCCAAACAGTGGCAAACACATTCTTTAAGTTTGGAAAATGTTGCCATCTCAATTATATGAAAGTCGAGCGTCCATCACCTGTTTGCGGTGCTCTCGTTAATCTCGTGATTAAGTTTGGTTTGCGGTTCTTATCGGTATATCTTTGACATCAATACCAGTAACCCCGGCCTGGCCCAGTTTTCTCATGAAATCTGTCTGTCTGCCCATTATGAGTTAGGCATGCGCAATCACGCAATGTGAAGCAGATTGGTCATACTTTGTATCATTCTTTATACACTGCGACACCCCCCTTTTGAGGATTATAAAGCGCAGCTGTGCCTCAGAGCAGATTAGCAAAAAGATAACGTATATATAGCTGAAGACTATTTACTGATGAAAATTATCTGTGGTATTCAACCGTAGGAGAGTGCTTCTTCCAACTGGCGGGTATATATTGTGTAAAATTGTGTCTTTATCACTTGAAGATGAGTCACTAGATCATAAAAAAACAAAAACACAAAGGGTCTCGGTGTTTGCTGTTCTTCTGCAATTTTTTATCTCTTGTATGTCTGTATGTATCTGCTTAAGTCTATGTTTCCCTGGTTATGATTTCAGTCTCCCTTGAACTTTCCTATTTCTATTCCCGAAACCCCACCCTTTCACACTTATCTGTCTGTCTGTCTCTCTGTGTTATAAAAGCAATGTCTCTTTCTACTCTCTTGGCTATGTTTCTCAATCTCTGTCTCTCTTTCTAGCCCTCTTTTCAGATAGACCTATCTTTCTCTCTCTCTTTCTATTTCTCTCTATGTATATTGTCACATCATATATTCACCAGAGTTACAAACCTTTCATTAATTGACTAGTTCAGTAGATTATATCACCCCTGTAGGTACATTTTAATGCCTTAAGTTGTAAATAGTTTTGATCTGAACTAAACAATGTACTTATCTAGTTATGGAATGGATAAAATATGTATGCTGAAAAAGAGTAATAATGTCCATAATAAAGTGGTAAATGCAGAAAAGAAATCAAAATGAATATTTATTTGCAACGGTGACTAGAAAAAGTGCTAAAGATGATCAATCTACGGTACCATGTTTACCATCTAAACCCTTCATTACTATTGATGACATTTTTTTTAAAATGACTGACATCCTTATGTTAATGAGGTGGAATTATTAACATGTTTACCTTTATGAAAAGTGGTGGTAATTTGCGAGAATTTTGTTCAATAACCATGTTTTTCAGACATTACTCCAGGATCTTGTTTACATTTGTGGAGACGAAACTTTGTATGTTAACATCATTCAGTCACCAAAAATTGGAGCAAACCAAAAGGCAGTGTCTGTGAAGCAGTGTTCAGGGAAACGTTTAGGAGCTATGGGAAGTTTTTGACAGCAGAGTAATATATATTTTTTCGTCTTTGATGCTTGTTGTATTATATTCTTGCATCATTGACTGGTAAAATGTGATTATCTGCACAGCTGCAATATCCTTGGCCATTGGGGAAAGGACAAAGCAAATAAAAGGAAGAAAACGGGATTCATGCTCAAAGTGGACTTTATAAGAAGTGTAAAAAGATTGCTTAAGCCCTAATCTGGTAAGTAGATTTATATTCAGTTTAGTTTTCCTCAGTTGCCCATTTTTAGTACAATTAAAGAGAAGTGACGTTGAAGCATCAAATTGCATGTGCTAGCACTTATCGCCAAGTTAGGATCTCTTAGTTTGGATCAAAATCAAAATCAAAACCCCATTCTATTTCTTATTTAAAATTAGCCAGTGTATACATAATTTCTGTAACAATTATGAGACTCTGTTTTAGCAATCTATACATCTAATTATTCTATTTCAGTATCATTAGTGTTCATCATATAGTCCGTACAGAACATGAGCCATGCCATTCAATTAAGATATTAAAGACTATAAAGTGATAATGACCACACACTATTTGAAATTAGATGCAAACAACTGTTAATAAGGACTTATAAAAGATAATTGTAAAGGATTTGTTTATTATAGTGTCGCCCCTATTAATAGGCCAGTCACTTTTGACTTATGAAACATTTAATACAGAAATATCTATATCTTTGTGCCCCCAGTACCTCCAAACTCACGTTCTTATTGCCAGGTACCTGGCAGGTATGTGCCTACAGTAACTATTTGTTTATATAGTTGGCGGCTCAACAATTGACATTATAAGTTCAGACCCCAAGTGTGGTGTTGGAAGCCGGTGTAACAGGAATTTCTTTGGAAAATTTCACACCACCCTGGCAATTCTCCCCCTCCCACCAAATTGACTCAATAAAGATCTTTCCCAGCATTTGAGTTTCGAGATCCCTCTGACCATGGTCTACACAGTTTGCAATAGCAAGTATACTTTTCCCAGGTACCCTGCAATTGACTTATGTGGCACTAGATATTAATTGGCTTGTTTGCATACCATTAATTGCAATAAGGAGCCCTCTAATCTGGATCAACACTGTTTGCATAAGACCAATGTATTCTTCACAGGTACACAGATTTTTGTAATGATGTAAAGATGAGGTGGTAGGTTTTAATGAGTTTAGGTGGTTCGACAGCTGGCGGCCCGCATCTCGAGTTCTGGAAATGCCGATGACTTTCACCTGATCTTTGCAGCACATGCTTAAAGTAGAAAATTTACATAAAGAAAAGTTTGATCCGCTTCAGTGTCTTCTCTGTTAGCGCAGTTGGTACGGTGATTGACTACACACTAGCAATCCAAAGGTTCTAGGTTCGATTCCCACTCGCTACGAATCTATTTTTTAAATAAATTGTCCGATTTTTATTGACTAGTCAATTCATAACGCAGTGACAAAAGGACAGGCTATGTTTAGTCACGTAATTATGAATAATATCAGATGCAAATATTGTCAAGTGTCAACTAAACTTTGTAAGGATTTATAGCCTATATGACAGATGGCAGCTTAACACAGGACAAAAGTAATGCTAAAAGATAGATCATAAAGGAGCTTTTATGCATTACTTTTGTTATGCATTAAGCAGTCACCTGCCTTGAAAGATATACAGGCTACCGTATTCAATGGTCCCTTTTTACAGGTTTGACTTCTGGTATTATTTAGAGCTGACAGCATTTTTAAGTTGAACTCAAGGGAAGTAACTCGTTTGGTGTAACATTTTGTCAGAGCTTCTGGAAACCATGTATAAAATATAAATTCCACTGAAGATTTTCATTAAATTTTTGTGACTAGTAGAAATAAGTTATACCTATCTAATAAGAGTAAAATTAGTGTATGTTAAACAGCTAGATTTTTTGTAATTTGAGATTAAGTGACTTTTTCAGAATTTTACTTTTTGTTAAATATTGATATTTCCAGAAAATATGTCATGAAATATTTTTGTTTGCACAATATCTTATAGTCTCTGTACAGTTTACTTGAATTTACAGAAATTATTGAGTTATATCATTTTATAAAGAAAATATTCCTGTTCATTAAAACAGGAGCTTTTCTCGAAAAAAGGTCATGTCAGAAAACAAGGGCACTGTAATTTTGTTTATTTTATCGTTTTTTAACTCTCCATATGGTATTTTTCAATTTAATCAAGGTTTCAAAGAATTCTGACACGGGATAAGCTGACCCGCGAACCAATTTGTCTAACCATGACAATGAAAATCCTAATCATAGGGCCTATAAGAGGCATTTTACCTAGGTTTACACTGTGTGCATACTACAAATGTTTTCCTTGCTTGTTAGTAATAATTCGCCAATTATTAGTTGTTACATTGTAATCATGAAATCATTATGGAGAATATATATTCCTAATTTTCATTATTATTAGATGTTTATTCTGGATCTGTAGTGTGATTGTAGGAAAAAATGCCAGAGGAAAAAATGCCATAGGTAAATATGCCATAGGAAAAAATGCCAGAGGTAAAAATGCCATTAGAAAACGGAAAATATGCCATAAGTAAAAATGCCAGAGGAAAAAATGCCATAGGTCCATATATTTTTTGTTAATAATTATGTATTTTAATATGATTTAAAAGGTTATACCACAGGGACCCGACACGATTGATTTTTTAGATATTTTTTTCTTTTTCAAAAGGTATATATAGAGACAAGGGGTACAACTGATCGTCAGTATATTCTCACCTTATCTCTACTAAACCGGGCATTTCATGAATAATAATTGATGAAACGACAACCTTTTTGCATTTCTGTTTAGCTAATATAATACCCTTCCATAAAAACATAACACAAAACCAACGGTAGGCATATACTTTCAACAGTAACGGCGTCTACTCACTGAAATCACCCATTTTCGGAAAACGGGACAGGTGTTCGTTCACAGCCGACACAGCATTGCTCACTACTGTATGCTTGTTTAGGCGGTTATATCGAGCATGTCAGTCCTACAATTCCATATATTTACGTTTTTGACCACAGGGACCCGACGTGATTTATTTTTGAGAGAAAAAATTGTCAGAAGGTATATCGAGACCCTTAAGACTATATACATACCTTTGGACATTTTTTTTTCTCAAAAGTCAATCGTGTCGGGTCCCTGTACTTTGTTGTTGGTATTGCAATGATTTTAGAAGAAATCAGCGTTGATCGGTGTCAATAACGTAAATATATGGTACTGTATGACTGTCATGCTAAATATAACCGCCTAAACAAGCGTACAGTACTGGTCAATGCTGTGTCGGCTGTGAACGAACACCTGTCCCGTTTTCCGAAAATGGGTGATTTCAGTGAGTAGACGCAGTTTCTGTTGAAAATGCATGCTTACAGTTGGCTTTATGTTATGTTTTTATGGAAGGGAATTATATTAGCTAGACAGAAATGCAAAATAGGTGTCGTTTCATCAAGTATTATTCATGATATGCCCGGTTTTGTCGAGATAGGGTGAGAATATACTGACGATCAGTTGTACCCCTTGTCTCTATATATACCTTTTGCCATTTTTTTCTCTCTCAAAAATCAATCGTGTCGGGTCCCTGTGGGTTATACGTACTTATCAAACAACATATTGAGGGTACTAATGAAGTGGTCTTGTAGATTTAACACAAAATGGGTAGATTTATTTATTGAAATTAATATTTATATTAAGAAGAGAGTGCCTAGAAATTTTTTATAATATATATATTTGGTTAAATTATATTGTAGAGTATATAATATTTTAATATGAATTCATGCTAAACTATCAATGTCAGATCATGATCATGATCCAAACTATAAAACACATTTTTTGATCATGTCACAAAACCAGCCAGCAAGTTATGGTTAGATTATACCAGACTGCAGGTGTTAATCCCCACTTAATTATGACACTTGACACATAACTCATTCAACCATGAAACTCGTAATGGACAGTTCAAATATCTAATTAAGACTAGTCCATTTTTTGATAGTTTAGGGTTGATTTTAACAATATATTGCAAAATAACAAACTGTGCAGAACCTGACTGCTTTTCGGAAACAGTCTAAATACAGGTCAGATGCCAATTTATTTGTTTTTTTTATCTGAATCTACACTGTTTGCAAATGTTATTCCAGTTGTATAGCAAAGCAATGGTAGATAGGAAAGACATCTCCATGTAGAATAGGGTTTGATCTGGATCCATACTGTTTGCAAATAGAACTCTTATGTATGTTTCTCTCAGACTCCCTCTCTTTCTGTCTCTCCCAAGGAGACAAAATCAGGTTCTACACTGATTGCAATTTTATTTTCCTATTTATTTCATACACTCATATGCCTGTTTGTCACTGTCAGTCAATTTCTTCTCTATTTCTGAAAACAGTAGATTCTAGAATTATGTTCAGCATTGTTTTTAAATAAATAAATGTGTGTTTGTCACTTTTCAGTAAGGAAATGTGATGACACATTCAATTTTATTCTGAATAGCTAATTGATTTTTTGAAATGATAAAAAACGCACGTATTCGTGCCAAACAGTTTGGATCCTGATCCGACACTGACAGTCTACTATGAGCATGTCTTTTTCAAATGGATGATCCATACACTTAACACCAATTAATTCCATTTTTATGTTCTTTTATCAAACTTTTTTTTAAAGTTTCACTCAATTATCAAAATAAAATATCAATATGTTGGTTCAAAAGTTCTTATAACGTGATAAAAAATATTATAATACAATAAATTTCATATTTTATTTATAAACCTATGGCATTTTTTCCTCTGGCATTTTTACCTATGGCATATTTTCCGTTTTCTTATGGCATTTTTACCTCTGGCATTTTTTCCTATGGCATTTTTTCCTCTGGCATTTTTTCCACACACCTGTAGTGTATGGGAAAAAAATCAAAAGGCATTTAGAATTTTAAGGGTCAATAGGAAAGATATGTCCTTATAATAAAAAAATAGTTTATATCAAGAGCTGACATCAACTCTCTTGGTACAGGTATGATTGTAATACTGCGGCATGCGATCTTCAGTGGATGAATAAAGTGAAGACGTAAAAAGCGAAAGGGGAAATGGGTTCAAGCAAAGTAAATGGCCATCTGCTTTAAGTTTTTACATATCTTAGGTGTCATCAAATAGTTGACCTTTTTCTGGTTGTTAAGGAGAGGTTTTACTGTAATTATTCCCTGCTTATTTGTGGCATGTGGGTACCTGGCTAACAAACATCCTGCGCTCCTTTAAACCTGTGACCTGCTTAACTTGCCTGCACCCAACCTCAAACACAGCAGGGTGTCAGTGTGATATATTAGTCTTATCAAGGGGCTGTTTATTGCAAATTAATAGCACAACATCGAGTAATAGGCTCCAATTAAACATTTTTTCTGGTTGTAAAGGAGAGGTTTTACTGTAATTATTCCCTGCTTATTTGTGGCATGTGGGTACCTTGGCTAAACAAACATCCTGCACTTCTTTAAACCTGTGACCTGCATAACTTGCCTGCACCCAACCTCAAACACAGCAGGGTGTCAGTGTGATATATTAGTCTTATCAAGGGGCTGTTTATTGCAAATTAATAGCACAGTATGGGGTTTAGAGGTATAGATTTTTGGAACACCTTGGTGGTTATCACAAGATATTATGCAGTGCTCCTCGCTACTTTCATAAATTGTCAAATTAAAGAAAATGAAATAGATCCAAACTATAAAGAGTATTTGTGTAGACCAAATGTAGTCTCTACACAATCACAGTACTGAACTTGAAAAAACATTATGGAGAATATTTATAAATAGTTTAAGCAATATATTTTGATTTTTCATTCAACCTTAATTAAATTAAGGTACCTACAATATTTGCAAATGTCGTCCCCATGTGCTCATAGGGCCAAGTGAATTTGTTCTGGATCCACAATGTGCATCAACTGTATTTAAGCTGTGCTAATATATGTTATGTGATTTACCTTTGCAAATAGTGTAGATCCATATCAAATACAGTCAATATTTGTTTGATCAGGATCTACACTAGTTGCAAATAGGGTAACAATATTCTAGCAGATTGTTACTTAAAGCAGGCTGAAAGAAATTAAAGCAGAATGCGCCTTATGACACATTATGCTTTACTTTCATTCAACTTGCAAGTAGTAACTTCTCTTCAAAGCTAGAAACAGGCTATGGGGTAATGGGTTAATAGTATAAAAACATCATTAACATAATCAACCTTTATCAAGATCCTACTGTTTATCATTGACTGATCTTGTTCCAAACTGTTTTGCAAATGCAACTAAAATCCTGATGTGATTTGAGTCTACACTGTAAGCTTTATATTGGACATGTTTGCAATTAGTACTTAAATGCATTAAATAAATACATAATTTTAATTAATAGTTGGGAATTGTCCTAGTGGGTAATTGCCCTAATGCTATTAAAATCATTCTGTAATTAAGAAGAGCTAAGTGAGAATGTATGGTTGAAATTAGGTGGATTTATGACAGAATTTGTAATTTTTATCCTAGGACAGTTCCCCATTGTTAAAATTCAATTGATATTAGATCATTTTTTTGAAATATTAAAGAGGCAAACAACATGGAGAATACAAATTCAAACTAATATTAAATAGTTTGTAACCTTTAAAATGACTATGGACTCCTTAAAATGGTTGTTAGGGCATTGTTGGAATTGGGTTTACATTATGACTGAAACTGTCAGTTTTATCCCAAGTTTTAACATAAGGGATAGGCCCAAGTGTGTTTGTTCTGGATCCACAATGTGCATTTAATGATCAACTGTATTGAAGCTGTGCTATCATATGTGCTGTGATTTACCTTTGCAAATAGTGAAGATCATGCTGTGATTTACCTATGCAATCCATAAATCAAATACAGTCAATATTTGTTTGATCAGGATCTACACTAATTGCAAATGTCATCCCCATATGCTCATAGGCCCAAGTGAATTTGATCTGGATCCACAATGTGCATTAAAAGATCAACTGTATTTAAGCTGTGCCATTATATCGAGGGCTTGGCGGAAAACTATCCTAACTCAAGTTTTTTTCAAAAATGACTTTTTGTCAATTTCCAAATCTGTTTTAAGGTTTGCATAATGTGTGAAAATATTTCTGTTATATTCTTATTAATAACAAAGATATTGCAAATTATTACATTATCCTATCTCACAAGATGTTTTCTGTTACTAAAAGACTATCCTATCTCAAGTTGGGATAGTGTTACGCTGAAATTTTCCTTTACTCTATACATTTTGAAAAATATAACACTATCCTAACTTGAGATTGAATTATAAAAAATAAGTGTTATAGATAAAAAATGAAGAGTTAGCATAGTGTTTATACATCATAACTCAGTGGAAAACAAATACAACTTGAAATAAGGTCTAAATTTTTTATTATTTTTACCTATTTTAGTTATTTTTCTTTTAAAAATAGTTTGACATTATTTAGTATTGCTTTGACAATATTTGTTATTGAGTACAAGATTAGTGCATCTTTTGTAAACTTTAAAGTGGTGTGCATCTGTGTATCACCCTTTATACATTATGCTGCTGCCCAATGATTAAAGTACTATGGAAGACTGTATATCAGCTATACTAAAAAAGGGTTCTTTATTTTGAACTCCAGAAGATATCTAACAATCTTAGATCGAGATTTTACAAAAAGATCTGGTTTTAAGAAGCTACAACTCTTACAGTTAACTCTAAATTGCGAAACTGGGATTTCTTATATTACGGCATTTTATTGTTTTTGTTCACTACCCAAGTTAATACTCATGCAGTCCTATACTTTACTGCCATTTTTCCTGAATTTCTCCTAGTTATACCCCTGATATTTCATTCTATTAAATGGACCCAGTCATATCTTAAATAAGTAGCAGGCTAGCAGCCCCTTACAGTCTGATTTCTAGCTTCACTAAAATCAGATGTTCTGATTATTTCTGTGGTCAGACAGGATTTTATAGTTTTGAATTAAAAAGGTTCTAACCCATAAATACATCTTTTACACCATTAATCTATTCATCCACTTTAGAAAACAGTTCCACTTTATATACAATCATGACATTTGTACCATAAGAATTAATTAGTCTATATCCTAACAGTTGATAAAAAGCAGATTGAAAGTAAAGCAGAATGCACCTTAACCTATTACCCTATGGCCTGTTTCTAGTTTTGAAGACGGGTGACCACTTAAAGCAGGATGGTAGTAAAGCAGAATATGCCTTAATGCACATTCTGCTTTACTTTCAACATGCTTTAAGCTATTAACCTATTACACCATAGTCTGTTTCTAGTTTTAAAGACAGGTGACCACTTAAAGCAGGTTGAAAGAAAAGCAGAATGCACCTTAAGACACAATCTGCTTTACTTTCAGCATTCTTTAAGATAACATCTGCTAGAATATAGAAAACATTTCTTATTGTGCATATTCATGACTGTATCGGAAGAATAAACTGATGATGCGCTAAAAGGTGTTTCTATTGGGGAAAGGGTACAGTGATGAAGTGACCGGCCGGGTACAGTCCCAGTGTTGCACCTAAAAAAGTGCCCCTTCTCATAATCATAAGTATTAATGGAGAGAAGTAATAAATAGAAATAGAAGGGTTAACTGCTAAAATATAGAAATATTTCTTATGATACATATTTATGACTGTATAAATCGGAATTATTTTCATCAGTTACAATAAATAATACCGTGACAATTTTCATCGTGTCAAGAATTGAAAAGCAGTAATATTAAGAATTTAATAATTATAGGTTGTTTAAAGCCTAAATTTAAGTAGACAACATGTATCAAACACTGATCTATAATATAAATTAAATTCTTATATTTTGATTAACAAGCAAATCAAAGTTTTCTTGTCTGAATTTTTTGGATAGGGGTGGAACTATGACTTAACTCGTTGAACCCTAGTGACGAGTATACTCATCCTTTACATACAGTGTACATGCTATATGCAAACATTGTAGACCCAGATAGGGGAGGGGGTGTCCTAAAAGAAATAAATAATAAACAAAAGGGTCATAATGAGCCTTTATGGCTCACCTGCTACAGTGGAGAATATGTTATTCTTTCCCGTTTAAACGCAAACGTACGCAAACGCAAAGCACTAAAACGTAGAAAATTACAACTTTTGGACAATTCTGATAATTCATATTTATCTTGGTGGCAAACAGTTTGGAGCCTGATCAGACCCCGGGTTACCCGGCGTCTGATCTGGCTCCAAACCGTTTGCAATAGAAATAATAGGTTTAGCGTAAACGCGTTTATTGGGAAAGATTAACGTTTTCTCCACTGTATCCCATTGTTATCATCATGTTGGCATGAATCTGAGCGAGACTTAGTGGTTTGGGAAAAAGAATATTCGTTTTTAAGTTTCACTGTAGCCATATAAGGAAAACTTTACCCGCACACTGACATCCATATTTTTCAATCTCAGAAAATTGTCCTAATAAATCCCGTAGGTTACCCATGAATCATTTGTACAATAATTTTCAAATCGTGCAAGTGGTTTCAGACAAGAAGTTTTCACTATAGCTACTTTCACTGCCACCCAAGAGGGTGTGTGGCAGAATGTATATGTCTACCCACTGGCAGCCATGATTTTAGGCTAGGAAAAAATTAGTTTCAGAAATCTGATAAAGGGTCACCCATGGATCATTTGTGTAACATTATTGTCAATTGGTAGCAGTAGTTTTAACAAGAAAATCATTTCAACCACAATTTAATCAGATGACCTATATTTGAAATATTCTGCTAGACTAATAAGTCTACAAGGGAAAATCATATGAAGTTTTAATGAAATTGGCCTATTGGTTTCCAAAAATGTTCTTTGAAAATAAGTTGACGACACATCATGGGTGACTAAAGCCTGACACTGGACAATAGCTCACATCGGCACTTTGTGTCAGATGACTTAAAAACAACCCTAAAATAGTCAAAATGGACTATCCTTTATCGGAAACTTGATTTGTCTTTCTGAAGTTTCAGAGAGAAAGAGTTATGGCCTGTGGAAAGATAGGGAGAGTTCATTGCAATATCCGGGCATAACAGTTTGGTTGATAAATACATTTCTGTATGTTACATAACAAAATGCTGATGTATTAGATCCATTTGTATTGAAATAGAAAGTAAATGCATAATGTCTGTTTGTCTGTATGTATTTCACCTCACTTCAACAAAGTGTGTGTTTGTGTGAGTGGGTTGTGTGTGTGTGTGTGGGGGGGGGGGGGGGGGGGGGGGGGGGGGCTTATGCTATATCCCATGGCATTATTCAATTAAAATATTAGTAACCATAAGGCTAGCAAGGTTCATTGGTCCTACTCTTCATTACAAATAAATACAATCAAAATGGTTGTCCTCATCTGACCAGGTACTACTCAACAAATAACATACTCAGATCATTAAAAGTTGTTGCAAAATAAGGAAAGTGAAAAATAGACAAGTTCAAAATTTAAACATTAATAACTTGCTTCAGAGATAAAGGTCACTTGCGATTAAAATGCATAAATCTTCTCTATTTACTAGGTAATAATGTATTGCTAAACCAAATTTGTACATAGCCTCATGGTATGCTAATACCAACTCTGATGCATGTCTGAATTTTTATGCCCCTGGCATCTATATGAGGGGGCATAATTTTAGTGATCATCATCTTCATTAATCACATCACTCTGCATAGAGTATACTCGCGATATGGTATTGCGACATTATTTTTCCATGTGTATGACTATTAACCAGATTTTACCGTGTCTTCTAGCACTACAACACTGCTTACTCAAATATTTGGATAAACTTAAACAGTTGTTGCCAACAATTGCCATTCCCAATCCACTATTACTAATATTACACAAACACCATCTGACATTGACTGTGATCTAATTTGGACATAGGTCTACACTATTTTGAATGAATTATTTGCTTGGTCAACTAGATTTTACCTTTAACACTTCTTACAACAAGTTACAATGCTTTGATACTTAAATACAGTTGTTCACTTTAGACCATTAATTATCATTCCACCCGTATCACCCAAACATAATTTGACATTGAGTCCTTGATCTAATTTGGACATGGACAATATTCAGAATGTATTGTCAAAGATGCCAATAAGGCCATAAGCATTTACTGAACGCAGTATTGTTCTTTTTTTAAATGAAAAGTTTTATTCCTTATTTCTTTGTCACACTGTGCCTTCTAAATAGCAGAATTATACAGTATGAATTTACTTATTTCAAGACCCACACTGCCAGGCCTTTATAATCGTTTTACCATTAGTCAATCACATGTTATAGTACATCATCATTAAGTTACACTTAAATAGAGACTGATTTAAATATTGTCTAACTTAAACTGTGTAGTGTAGAATGTGCAACCTTCAATCAAGTTATTTACATCGTTTTCATTAAAGGTATAAACAATAAAATGGGGAGGGGGACATAAAGACATTGGTATACTGAAGGGTTAACATCTATAGATTCATTGAGACTTGTTGCAACCATGAGAACTGCAATCTTGGCTCATTATTGCCTCATTTGGGTCTATACATACCAATATTTGCATAAATCACTTGTGGTTTGACTTGTTGCAGCCATGAGAACTGCATTCTTGGCTCATTATTGCCTCATTTGGGTCTATACATACCAATATATGCATAAATCACGTGTGGTTTGACTTGTTGCAGCCATGAGAACTGCATTCTTGCCTCATTATTGCCTCATTTGGGTCTATACATACCAATATAATTTTTATGCATAAATCACTTGTGGTTTGACTTGTTGCAGCCATGAGAACTGCATTCTTGCCTCATTATTGCCTCATTTGGATCTGTACATACCAATATTTGCATAAATCACTTGCTTTAAGACTTGTTGCAACCATGAGAACTGCAATCTTGGCTCATTATTGCCTCATTTGGGTCTATACATACCAATATTTGCATAAATCACTTGTGGTTTGACTTGTTGCAGCCATGAGAACTGCAATCTTGGCTCATTATTGCCTCATTTGGGTCTATACATACCAATATATGCATAAATCACGTGTGGTTTGACTTGTTGCAGCCATGAGAACTGCATTCTTGCCTCATTATTGCCTCATTTGGGTCTATACATACCAATATAATTTTTATGCATAAATCACTTGTGGTTTGACTTGTTGCAGCCATGAGAACTGCATTCTTGCCTCATTATTGCCTCATTTGGATCTGTACATACCAATATTTGCATAAATCACTTGCTTTAAGACTTGTTGCAACCATGAGAACTGCAATCTTGGCTCATTATTGCCTCATTTGGGTCTATACATACCAATATTTGCATAAATCACTTGTGGTTTGACTTGTTGCAGCCATGAGAACTGCAATCTTGGCTCATTATTGCCTCATTTGGGTCTATACATACCAATATATGCATAAATCACGTGTGGTTTGACTTGTTGCAGCCATGAGAACTGCATTCTTGCCTCATTATTGCCTTATTTGGGTCTTTAAATACCAATATATGCCAAAACACTAGTGGTGGGACTTGTCGCAGCCATGAGAACTGCAAGCTAGGTTAATATTTGCCTTATTTAGGTCTAAACATGTCAATTTATGCCAAAATCACTTGCGGTTTGACTTGTCGCAGCCATGAGTACTGCAATCTTGCCTCATTATTGCCTTGTTTGGGTCTATACATACCAATATTTGCATAAATCACTTGCTTTAAGACTTGTTGCAACCATGAGAACTGCAATCTTGCCTCATTATTGCCTTATTTGGGTCTATACATACCAATATTTGCATAAATCACTTGCTTTAAGACTTGTTGCAACTATGAGAACTGCAATCTTGCCTCATTATTGCCTTATTTGGTTCTATACATACCAATATTTGCATAAATCACTTGCTTTAAGACTTGTTGCAACCATGAGAACTGCAATCTTGGCTCATTATTGCCTCATTTGGGTCTATACATACCAATATTTGCATAAATCACTTGTGGTTTGACTTGTTGCAGCCATGAGAACTGCAATCTTGGCTCATTATTGCCTCATTTGGGTCTATACATACCAATATATGCATAAATCACGTGTGGTTTGACTTGTTGCAGCCATGAGAACTGCATTCTTGCCTCATTATTGCCTTATTTGGGTCTTTAAATACCAATATATGCCAAAACACTAGTGGTGGGACTTGTCGCAGCCATGAGAACTGCAAGCTAGGTTAATATTTGCCTTATTTAGGTCTAAACATGTCAATTTATGCCAAAATCACTTGCGGTTTGACTTGTCGCAGCCATGAGTACTGCAATCTTGCCTCATAATTGCCTTATTTGGGTATATACATACCAATATATGCATAAATCACTAGCCGTTTGACTTGTTGCAGCCATGAGAACTGCAATCTTGCCTCATAATTGCCGTATTTGGGCCTATACATACCAATATATGCCAAAATCACTTGCGGTTTGACTTGTGGCAGCAATGAGAACTGCAATCTTACCTCGTTATTGCAATATTTGAGTCTATACATACCAATATATGCCAAAACCACTAGTGGTGGGACTTGTTGCAGCCATGAGAACTGCAAGCTAGGTTAATTATTGCCTTATTTGGTTCTTTACATACCAATCTATGCCAAAATCAATTGCCGTTTGACTTTTCGCAGCCATAAGAATTGCATGCTGGGCTCATTATTGCCTTATTTGGGTCTATACATATCAATATATCCCATAATCACTTGCAATTTTGACTTGTTGAAGCCATGAGAATTGCATGCTTGGCTCATTATTGCCTTATTTGGGTCTATACATAACAATATATCCCAAAATCACTTGAGATTTGACTTTTGGCAGCCATGAGAACTGCATGCTGGGCTCATTATTGCCTTATTCGGGTCTATACATACAAATATATCCCAAAATCACTTGCGATTTGTCTTTTCACAGCCATGAGAACTGCATGCTGGGCTCATTATTGCCTTATTTGGGTCTATACATACCAATTTATCCAAAAATCACTTGCAATTTGACTTGTTGAAGCCATGAGAATTGCATGCTAGGCTCATAATTGCCTTATTTGGGTCTATACATACCAATTTATCCCAAAATCACTTGCAATTTGACTTGTTGAAGCCATGAGAATTGCATGCTAGGCTCATTATTGCCTTATTTGGGTCTATACATACCAATTTATCCAAAAATCACTTGCAATTTGACTTGTTGAAGCCATGAGAATTGCATGCTTGGCTCATTATTGCCTTATTAAGTTATTTGGGTCTATACATAACAATATATCCCAAAATCACTTGAGATTTGACTTTTGGCAGCCATGAGAACTGCATGCTGGGCTCATTATTGCCTTATTTGGGTCTATACATACAAATATATCCCAAAATCACTTGCGATTTGTCTTTTCACAGCCATGAGAACTGCATGCTGGGCTCATTATTGCCTTATTTGGGTCTATACATACCAATTTATCCCAAAATCACTTGCAATTTGACATGTTGGAGCCATTAGAATTGCATGGTTGTCTCATAATTGCCTTATTTGGGTCTATACATACCAATTTTTCAAAAATCACTTGCAATTTGACTAGTTGAAGCCATGAGAACTGCATGCTTGGCTCATTATTACCTTATTTGGGTCTATACATACCAATTTATTCAAAAATCCCTTGCAATTTGACTAGTTGAAGCCATGAGAATTGCATGCTAGGCTCATTATTGCCTTATTTGGGTCTATACATACCAATATATGCCAAAATCACTTGCAGTTTGACTTTTCGCAGCCATGAGAATTGCATGCTTGGCTCATTATTGCCTTATTTGGGTCTATACATACCAAAATATCCCAAAATCACTTGAGATTTGACTTTTGGCAGCCATGAGAACTGCATGCTGGGCTCATTATTGCCTTATTTGGGTCTATACATACCAATTTATCCCAAAATCACTTGCAATTTGACTTGTTGAAGCCATGAGAATTGCATGCTAGGCTCATTATTGCCTTATTTGGGTCTATACATACCAATATATCCCAAAATCACCTGAGATTTGTCTTTTCACAGCCATGAATACTGCACGCTGGGCTCATTATTGCCTTATTTGGATCTATACATACCAATATATGCCAAAATCACTTGCAGTTTGACTTTTCGCAGCCATGAGAATTGCATGCTAGGCTCATTATTGCCTTATTTGGGTCTATACATACTAATATATCCCAAAATCACTTGAGATTTGACTTTTGGCAGCCATGAGAACTGCACGCTGGGCTCATTATTGCCTTATTTGGGTCTATACATACCAATATATCCCAAAATCACTTGAGATTTGACTTTTCGCAGCCATGAGAACTGCACGCTGGGCTCATTATTGCCTTATTTGGATCTATACATACCAATATGTCCCATAATCACTTGCAATTTGACTTGTTGGAGCCATGAGAATTGCATGCTGGGCTCATTATTGCCTTATTTGAGTCTATACATACCAATTTATTCAAAAATCCCTTGCAATTTGACTTGTTGGATTTCATGCTGGGCTCATTATTGCCTTATTTGGGTCTATACATACCAATTTATTCAAAAATCCCTTGCAATTTGACTAGTTGAAGCCATGAGAATTGCATGCTAGGCTCATTATTGCCTTATTTGGGTCTATACATACCAATATATCCCAAAATCACTTGAGATTTGACTTTTCGCAGCCATGAGAACTGCATGCTGGGCTCATTATTGCCTTATTTGGGTCTATACATACCAATATATCCCAAAATCACTTGCCGTTTGACTTTTCGCAGCCATGAGAATTGCATTCTTGGCTCATTATTGCCTTATTTGGGTCTATACATACCAATATATTCAAAAATCACTTGCAATTTGACTTGTTGGAGCCATGGGAATTGCATGCTGGGCTGCTTATTGCTCTATTTGGGTCTATACATACCAATATTTTCCAAAATCACTTGCAATTTGACTTTTCTCAGCCATGAGAACTGCATGCTGGGCTCATTATTGCCTTATTTTGGTCTATACATACCAATATATCCCAAAATAACATGCAATTTGACTTGTTGAAGACATGAGAATTGCATGCTTGGCTCATTATTGACTTATTTGGGTCTATACATACCATTTTTTTCAAAAATCACTTGCAATTTGACTTTTCGCAGCCATGAGAACTGCATGCTGGGCTCATTATTGCCTTATTTGGGTCTATACATACCAATTTATCCCAAAATCACTTGCAATTTGACTTGTTGAAGCCATGAGAATTGCAAGTTGGCCATATTATTGCCTTATTTGGGTCTATACATACCAATATAATGCCCAAATCACTTGCGGTTTGACTTGTCGCAGCCATGAGAACTGCAATCTTGCCTCATTATTGCCTTATTTGGGTCTATACATACCAATATATGCCCAAATCACATGCAGTTTGACTTGTTGCAGTCATTAGAACTGCAAGCTGGCCTCATTATTGCCTTATGTGTATACATACCAATATATGCCAAAATCACTAGTGGTTCGACTTATCGCAGCCATGAGAACTGCAAGATAGGTTCATTTTTGCCTTATTTGGGTCTTTACATACCAATAAATGCCAAAATCACTTGCGTTAAGACTTATCGCAGCCATGAGAATTGCAAGCTTGTCTCATTTTTGCCCTATTTGGGTCTATACATACCAATATATGCCAAAATCACTTGCGGTTTGACATGACGCAGCCATGAGAACTGCAAGCTGGCCTCATGTTTCCATCCCTCTTAAATTTACATGTCTGTCTCTTTGTCTGCCTGTCTAGTTATGTCTATCTTTCTATCACTGTCTGCTGGTATATTTGCGTTTATTCATACCAATATATAATATGCTAAAATCACTTCTGGTTAGAATTTTGGCAGCTTGAAAAGTGCAAGCTGTCGGATTTTTGCCTTATACAAATGCCAATATATGCTAAAATCACTTCTGGTCAGACTTGTCGCAGTCATGAGAATTGCAAGCTAGTCACCTTTTTACCTTATTTGGGTATATTCACACCTACATACCGGTATATGCTATTTTAACTTCTTGTCTGGTTTGAAAGGGAAAGAGAAATAGGTAGATAGATAGATAGAAAAAGAGAGAGGAAGAGTCAGACAGACACACACACAAATACATGTAGATAGAAAATGACAGGAACAGATATACAGAAGATCGATTAACACAGACATATGAATAAATAATTTAGGTAAAGCGAAAGAGATAGGGAGAGAGAAAAAGAGAGAGACACATACACACACATATGGACAAATGTATTGAGAGAAAGAGGTAAATAGATAGAGAGATAGACAGACAGACTGCTAGATAGATACGAGATGGAGAGAGAGAGAAAGAGAGATATCAGACCAATAGAGAGAAAGAAGTAGATATTGACAGATAAAAGACAGACTGACATACAGATAGACATACAGACAGATAGATAGATTGATGTGTGGATGGATTGAGAGACTGACAGACAGACAGAGACGGTCAGATCTCAGAAAGTCTTAGTCGTTGTGCTTTAAAAATACATAAAACATATACGTATATTTAGCTGAAACAATCGTTAATTGATTAACCTCGCCTGTTTTCCCAATGCAGTCGAAACTTCATGAGCAGATAAATTGCGATTGCCGATGAACTGTGATTTACCTGCCAAAACCAGATACACACAACTGCTGATTGGTTATAGCTCCATAAATCACAAGATGCACGCTGCGCAGGGGGTCTTGATAACGTCCATGACCACCAGTGATCAGTAAGCATGACGGAATTTATTGACAGAGATCGAATAGCGCAGTTGGTTGTAAAAAATATTGCAGGGCTGCCATTTTTCCGAAATCTTCAGTTTTCTTTATTTCTCCAAACCTACGGATTTTTCCGAAATATTAGGATTTCTGCTCTTAAGTTTAAATGATTTTATGTGTTGTTTTTACTATTGAAACATTGAGATTAGTGTCAAACTGTTTAGATCAAGATCAGACTTTATCCTGATCAGTAAACTTGGTTAAACTTCGTTAAGCCATTATCCCATAGCCAATTTCAAGTATTGAAGATAGTTTACCACTTAAAGCAGATTGAAAGTAATGCAGAATGTGCCTTGATGTACTTCCACTCCGCATTAAGTGGTCACCTGTCTTCAAAAAGAAGCAAGAGACTATGAATTAAGGGGTTGTGCATCATGCTATGATTGCCATTTGTAAATAGTCTAGATTTAGATCAGATGGACACTGTTTGCAAACGTGCTTCAAATTGTGTTCAGCATTTTAATGAGGTACATTATGCTGTGATTATCATGTGTTTGGAACTTGTGATTAGGTGTTGTGATTCACATTTGCAAATAGTGTACATTCAGATCAGATGCAGAGTCACTAATTGTTTGATCTGGATCCTCACTATTTACAAATGCCATCCTGATGTGCTCATTTGCATAACATAGATCTGTCTTACTAGTATAATTTTTTGCGAGTGCAAAATGTAAATATACCTTATAAAAATAGTGCGCTTTTTCTACAAAAATGTAAAAATACCTTATAAAAAATAGGGCGCTTTTTCTACAATCTCCCTGTGGTCAACATTTGCAAATAGTTTGGATTAAGCTCAGAAGCCAAATTACTGGATGTCATAACACAACAATGTGAACTGAGTTTACACTGAAAGCTTTATAAATGACATGTTTAATTTGCATTTAGGTCTAACACCCATTAATTAAATGTATTTTATGATTAATAGTGGGGAATCGTCCCCGTGGGGTATTGTCCTGATGGGGAATTGTTCTAGTAGGGAATTGTCCTACACTCATTCCGTCATATAAGGCCAATCGAACTAAAATATTTGTAAGGTTTTAAATGTATAATTTGGACGTGGTTAGAATAACCTAGGCTAGAGCCAACCCCCTCTTTTGTCATCGAAATCTAACCACAGGTAACCTAAAATGCTTATATTTCATAAATACATGTATCTCATACAATGTTGCAAATAGAATTTAAGACAAATATACAGATAGGTAGACAGACTAACAGAAATACAGACAGATACAGACAAACAAAGAGAGAGAGAAAGAGGGCAGAGGACAACTAGACAGAGAGAGAGAGAGAGACAACCAGGAAGACAGACATACAGCGAGTGTGACAAACACACATGTACAGGAAAATGAACGGACTGACAGTGAGCGTGACTTTAAGTCAGCGACGTTGAAAGATAAACAAAAAAGAAAAATATAACAGCAGACAGAGTGATAGAAAGATAGACATAACTAGACAGGCAGACATAGAGACAGACATGTAAATTTAAGAGGGATGGAAACACCGACATTCAGAAATAAATGGAAAGAATGAGAGAGAGAGAGACACATGTGCACACAATGACATACAGAAACAATCAGGCAGACAGAGAGTGAGGGGCATACAGATACATATTTCGAATAAAACGGCAGAAAGCCAGACAAAGAAAATCCAAAACGAACAGATGACAAACCGACCTAAAGCAAAAAGAAACGTATACAAGATACAAACAGAGAGCGGGCGACATGGACAGAGAGAGGGCGCATGTAGCAACAAACAGATGAGCATAAAATACTAGTAAAGTAAAACTTCTCAATTACGGCCACTAAATTGAGTCAATTATTTTACGTTTAAGGCAGGTGCACGACTTTTAAGGCAAGGCGAGTGTAAAACAGCAAGCTCCTTTATCAGCTTTCTGTTTTACTTTGATCTTGCTTTCAGCTGTCACCTGTGTTTCATACTACAAATTAGCCTTATTTTCAGTGGTCGTAATAGAAAGAAAACTAGCATTGCTTTATCTCGCCTTTATTTTTTTATTAATAAATATTGACTTTCGGTTATATGATTAAGCATTAGTAATACTAATATTGTCAAATAGAATAGATCCTTACGACGCCGAGACTTTACTCTTTTTTAAAACTTTTTTCAAAATAGACCAAGTCGTGAATTGCATGGCATGGAAGTTGTGGTTTATTTTTGCAAGTCCGATACACAAGTGGCTGGATGGCCTCTTACTCCAATTGTTAGCTCTAGGGCCATATATCACACACTGCAAGGAGCAAGTCCGATACCGACGTGGGTGAATGGCCCCTTACTCAAACTGTTAGCTCCAGGGCCATAAATCACACACCGCAAGGAGCAATTCAGATACACGGTGGCTGAATGGCCCCTTACTCCAACTGTTAACTCCAAGGCCATAAATCACACGCTGCAAGGATCAGGTACGATACACAAGTGGCCGAACGGCCCCTTACTCCAAATGTTAACTCCAGTGCCATAAATCACACCCTGCAAGGAGTAGTTCTAAAACGCTACTGGCTATCTCACAGAGAAAGTGACAAAAAGGTATAGATCTACATCTATGTTTCTATTTATCTACCTCTCTCTCCTTCAATTAATCTCTTTTCTGCTCGTTCTCAATCTATCCATCTGTCTATTTCTACATATATATCTATCTGTCTCTCTCTCTATCTTTTCCTTCCTATATATATAAATGGAAAGAATGAGAGAGAGGGGGGAGAGGAGAGAGAGACACATATATATCTACCACTCTTTATATCCATCTTTGTACATTTCAGCGTATTAAAGGTAAATACTGAGAACAAATATGTATAATATTATCATTTTTGTAAATGAAGACTTTTCAACAACATTTCAGATGCGCATCGCTTTAATTAAGAGTAATAACATAGCAGCTTGCAATTCTCATAGGGCATGTGATTCTCATGCTGCAGGGCGTGAGAAAGGCATTCCGGAACCGGGGATCGAGGTTCTCATAGAGCATGCTGATCTCACGCGACAACGGTACTTTGAACGCGCTACAGGATTTTACTAAAATGAACGCTACATTTTTACTTATGAAAAAGACGACTTTTGCATTATAAGTGTTCTTTAAATGCCCGTGAGTATATTCAGAAGTCCTCGATCAGGGTCTACACTGTCTGTCATTATATAAAGTATTGTAAAAATCGTTTCTTAGTGTCACTGGAATTGTTCATTTGATGTTTTAACTATTTCCTCCCTGAAACTTCAAATGGACAATCCCAGTTTCCATTTAAGTATAGTCCATTTCTGACCTTTAAGGGTTGTTTTTGTCAATGTTTTGCGATATGACAAACAGTAAAGACCCAAATCAGAGGGCTCCATAAGGAGTCCTCTGATCTAGGTGTTCACTGTTTGCATAGGACAAGTGCACTTTTCACATGTATACTGTTTGAAAAGGACGCCTAAATGCGGGACTAGGTTTCAAAGGGTTAAGGGAGAATGATTTAAGTTTGAATTAACTGTAAGTAAACTGCAGTGTACTAGTGACCAGAACTCTTGTCCTGTACGAGCAATGCTGACCCAGACCAGAGGGTTTGTAAATGAACCCTCTTATCCCGATCTGCACTGAAACAGTGCATAAAGAGCTTCTGGGGCCTGCACTGTGTGTAATTTTGTAATAAATTGAATATGTGTGATAAAGGGTTTTAATGTCCCTTAATGAATTTCCATCGTGTAGGGTGGTAAATGAAGACATTGGTAAATTTTCTGGTTGTTTATTAAAGTCCTGAACATACAGTGTAGACAATGCGCTGATCCAACATAGCATATGTATATGAACTAAAGAACTGTTCAATATTGGTATTTGTTAAGAAAATCCTGAATCAATGTCCAAAATGTATTTAGTTTGTCTGTAACTCACAGAACAAGCCTGGCGGCCGACGCCGCGCCTTTTTGAAATCACATGCTCACTGGCCGAAAGCCTAAATCTAAACTGTCCCTAAGACTGATATTTTCTCATTATATATAGAAAACCCCTGGCAACAGCCAGGCTGTTTTGTAACACTGTATGTTGTTTATTGTCCAACTTACATCATAAAGTGCAGAATGGCCCTCTCCAGATATAACAAACATCTAATCAGCTTATATACTACATAATGTTAGATATACCTGTGGTATACAAGAATGTGATAAGTGTATTAGTTACCTAATTGTTGTATAATCTTTATGTGTTCTGTGGCTGTCTGATTGTACATGAATGTACATGACAACATATGTTAAAAGTTAAGTAGTGACTGGAAAACTTGTTCTGTACAAACAGCGAATATCCAGGTCAGCGAGGACGAGTCTTAATTGGAGTTGTCAATGTAATGTTTGTGGGGAGAGTTAGTTTCAATGTGCACTATGTCATTTTGTGATATATTGTTAAAGTAGAACCTTGAATTTAATCGTAAATAAGAGGGCATTGAAGGCATTGATACCGCTCACCTGTTGTAATGAAGCCTGATAGGTATACCTTTGAGTTTCACCCAAAATCGAAGTTAAAAAGCTTAATCTAAACCCATCCCAATTTGTAAACAATATTGGAATACAACATATATTTTAGTATAATCGAGTACATCAAGGGCCGATGAACTGCGCATTGAGTGTACATGTTGTCGCAATTTTATTAACTTCCCCATGAGCTATGCCCAATGACAGGGACAGTTTATACTATGAATATTAAACATGTAGTATCATTATCTCTGAACCACTTTTGGGGTTTCATAAAGGATATTTACATCATTCATTTGAAGTAAACTTTCTTCTGAGAATATTCTCAGAATGCCACCAGAATGCACCATTTTATTGTTAATTTCAAAAAATTTCACCATATTATGTACTGTTTTCAGCGCTGGCTTTGTCAAGTATCGTTAAGAAAAGTTGCATCTTCTTTCTGTCTTATGAAACCACTTTTGGCATTTCATAAAGGATATTTCAATCGTTCTTTTGAAGTAAACTTTCTTCTATGAATGTTCTCAGATGCCACCAGAATTCACCGTTTTAAGGTTAATTTAAAAACAAAGAACTGTATTATGTACGGTTTTCAGTCCTGGTTTTGTCAAGTATCGTTAAACATGTTCATCTTCTTTCCGTCTTTTGAAACCACTTTTAGGGTTTTATTAAGGATATTTAAACCATTTTTTTGAAGTAAGCTTTCTTCTAGGAATGTGCTCAGAATGCCACCAGAATGCACCATTTTATTGTTAATTTAAAAAATGTTCGCTGTATTATTTACTGTTTGCAGTGCTGATTTTGTCAAGTATCGTTAAAATTTTGCATGCATCTTCTTTCTGTCTTATGACACCATTTTTGGGATTTCATAAAGGATATTTATATCATTCTTTTAAAGTAAACTTTCTTAGAAGATTTATCTCAAATGCCACCAGAATGCACCATTTTAATGTTAATTTCAAAAAAGTTCCGGGTTTTTTCCCTCTTTATGACGATTGTAACTTCTTTCTGTCTTATAATACCACTTTTGTGGTGTTTGGATATTTACATCATTCTATTGATGTAAATTTTTTTCTTAGAATGCCCCCAGAATGTATCTTTTTGGTGTTAATTAAAAAAAATGTCCGACCCTAAATTATAGTTGTCTGAGAATCGATTTTTCTTCTTCTCAAGTTTACGTTTAAATCTTCTTTCTGACTTATGAAACCACTTTTTTTTGGTGTTTCATAGGGATGTTTACATCATTCTAGAATGCCCTCAGCATGCACCATTTTGATGTTAATTTCAAAAAATTTCAGGGGGAGGTCCCCCGTACCCCCCTTATGGGAGGGGTTCTACCCCTCCCATACCCTCCCCAAGTGTGCCCCCCAACTCAGAAATTTCTGGATCCGGGCCTGTAGTGGCTGAACAATCAGCTTTTGTCAGTGTCTGTGATGCCAATTTCACTTTTTAGAACGTTAATTGTTTTGATCTATACGCCAGAGAAGTTCCTTAAATTAGCAATGCACATGTTATAGTCTCTTATAATTCTTATTTTAATGGAATGGTTAATGTTGTTTTATGACTAAATCATGTATATAAGTATATGAACTATGATGAGAAACAAGAGACTGAAATAAAGATATATATATATATATATATATTGTGTGTTTTACCGCTAGTGGAACAAAGGAAGGAGTTATGGTCCACGCTAGGTTTAGGATTTAGGACCATTTGCTACACGCGCTCTACGTGCATTTATCATGCATTTCACATTTTTGTTGTTCGGTTTATTTTTCTCACAAAATCAACGTTGTTTTCATTTCATTTCATTTATTGATGATAGGCAATGCACTATGCAACATAAGCAGATCTAAGTCTTATTTATGCGAGCCGATGTAAATTGAATGAGGTAAATCTAGATCTAGGCCTATGCACAGTTTCTTTTGTGTTCGATTATATAAATATTAAAGATGTTATGGCGGTACAGAACTTACAAAACAAGACAACATAGATACGATATTCGCTAACAACATGTATGATAATTATAGCCTACAATCAATTTACGAAATATATGGAGGATAAAAAATTTCCCGTGCGGGGAATCGAACCCCGGCCGCCGCAGTGAGAGTGCGGAATCCTAACCACTAGACCACACGGGATCATGTACACAGGGACGCATAGTTTATATTTGAAGAAAATCCTTATCACGAGCCAAATTGGCACAGTCAGGTTCTTTTAAAATTAAAAAAGAAAAATTAACATTCTGATTACACGAGGGGCAAGGTTCAAAGATATTTATTGCTTCTTTTACAAAATTTCGTGTAGAATAGATCTACAAGCATTTGGCTTAATAAAATATCATTATGCGAAGGAAAAAAATCTTCCCGTGCGGGGAATCGAACCCCGGCCGCCGCAGTGAGAGTGCGGAATCCTAACCACTAGACCACACGGGATCATACTGAAATGCTTGCTTATTGTATACTTCAACCCAATTAAGACACATTCGGATGTTCAATGATGAAATCAGAAGTAATCCGAAACGGTAAAAAACAAGAAAATGGCTGAAAGTGTGCGCGTGCTGGAACTTTTCAGCGGGATTGGAGGCATGCATTGTGCGTTAAAATGTAAGTATAAAGTTGAACAACATTTATTGTAACGCAACAAATGTTTAACCTTTCTGTTGTGTTAGTTGGTCATGCATGGCTAGTTTCCCATAGAAGCATGCGCCAAAGCGTATGGCGTTGTTTCGGACCCAAGTTAGCTGCAGTACTGTACCTCTAATTCTAGACCAAGGTCCGCAATACAGTTACGATATCGCAACTAGACCCAAGTGACAAGTCGTTTTCGGACCCAGTCAAAACGCGTAATTTAGTTGGACTTCAGGGCAAAACAACAACAATGAAAGGCCTGAGAAGACAGATAGTGCTGGATGATAAGAGGTTTTGTTTATCTGAAATGGTGAATAATAAGGGATTTTTCTTCGTGTTTCTGGTTTTAATCTTTTGTAGTGTTTTAGCTAATGCGGAATCGCGGGGCGGCCCGCCCTTCTGCCCTTTTGATCCGCCCTTCTGCCCTTTTTCCGTATAAAGGATCCGCCCTAGTGCCCCTATTCTCTGCCCCATCCATTTGATATGTACCGCCCTGCTGCCCCAAGCGATCCTACTTACTGTCGCTAATCCCATTATTGCCAATCAGTGCATTATGACACACGCGTGTCATAAACAATCAACGAGTAATCGACCGATACACATATGCACCTGGTATGGTACCCCGCATAGCGGGAGTGTACGACTGAAGCCGGATTAACTCGAAACGCGCGTGAAAAACAATAAGTCGGCATATCGTTGAAAACCAGAATATGCGACACTTCTTTCCCCGAATTAAAACATTTGTATGATTATTAACCATTTTGAAAACTGAACAAAATCGCCACGAATCAAGACGTTGCTTTACCTTAAAACGCAAATTGCCGAGTCGGATTTTGGAAAAATATGCTCGATACAGGGCCAATTAGAAAAAGAATAAAATTACGCGACAAACGAACATTTTAGGTGGATATAGATCTAGAACCGAAATTAATTTCTTGGAAGGAAATACTTTCCATACAAATCTTTATTAATAATCACGTAACAGAAACGAACAGTCTTCCAAATTGTTTTATTGGCTATAAGAAAGGTAATTCCCCGCATCTTTTTAAAAACATCCAATGAGTGTGGACGTTATATACACTCGTTTAGAAAGACAGTATTGATAATTGATGTGAAATTAACAAATTACGTCTTACGGGTGTATATTTCGCGGGAGTTTCTGGAAATAAGTTACGACCGCGAGAGGTTTGGTCGGTTTGTTAACGTCCGTTTCTGCCATCAAATACGCGCGAGAATCGAAGAATGGAATATTTCTATTTCTAAAAGTATCGATTTTATTTTGGTAAGTTCATATTGAATGATCTATTTGAAACAAAACATCAGTGTGACAACAAGTATCTAGGTTGATCCTGTTTAATTTCTCCCGTGATGCAGTCTAATTAACCCTTCCCCAAGTTTGTATTCTGTTTTATGACAGGTGGTTGCTTAGAGAAGGCTGAATTTTAATAGGAAAATCCTTTAAACACCCACCGGTCTGGATACAGCAACAATCCAATGCTCTTTGACAAGAGACTATAAACGGAACGAAAAGTTGTCTCTACGAGGAAAAAATTTAAAATCATAATAATTTTTGTACTTTATAGTATTTATTTGTGTGTATGTTTGACTCTGTGTGACAGAATAAAATGATTTAAAAAAAAAAAAAAAATAGCTTAAAATCAGACAAACAGGGAATATACTCTTTACAAAGGACTCACCCAAGAGCACTCTGATTTGGGTCTATACTATTTGCATAGGTAAAGAACCTCAAACAGTCCATAACCTAGTTTCTGGCTTTTTAAAGAATAAAGTAAGAGAATTGATATTTTCTAGTATTGATTATTTTGGGGCTTTTACACCCCTGTTTTACAAAATACATTGTTACAAAAGAATGGAATACTAGTTAATGCCAACCTCAGTCAACAGCTGTATTGGAAATCATCAGGTGCTGGAGTAAAATTAGTTGTGTAACTTTAAATATTAATAATGAGTGATTTTGAAGAAAAAAAACCTTAATCTGTTAATATTCTATTTGCAAACATTGGCTGATTTCATCCATTTTCCATAATACTTGTATGCATCTGTATAATGTACATGCAAAGCTAAAATGCACTACATTTACATACATGTATATAATATATCTCTGTATAGCAAAATTGCACTATTTCATCGTTAAAAGTGTAAAAAAAATCCGCCGCAGCGCAGGAGGGGAGGCCCCTCCCACACCCTCCCCTATGTCCCATTTGACACAAGTATTAAAAAACCTTTCACATTACAGATGTCTATGCTTAATACATTAAAAGTGCTTATGGACTTAAAATACTTCAAATATGATCATGAAAAGACACCTGGAAATGTTAACAATCCCCTCGCCGAAGTTGCGGGTCCGCACTTTGTTTGCACCCTGCCCCTTTTTTGGTGCCCCCCTGCCCCTTTTTGGTGCCCCCCTGCCCTTTTTGAGAGTCTGGCTAAAACACTACTTTTGTATTCTCATTTCTATCATGGAGAAAGGACAAATGGAGAAGTAACTTATACTCAAATCTGCATTTTCCCGAAAATGGTGTCGTCCGTTACCTGTATGTGCGATAACGCTTAATCGATCGATAATTCAACTGCACCGGTACGCCGATAGCGGGCTATCGCGTTTTTTATCGTGTTGAATGGTTACATACTGTTAGTTTAAGTTACATAAAATCCTTAATTTTCACCCGATTTTCATTATAATGGTCTTAAAAGAAGGCTAAGATATTTATCTTTCACTTGTAAAAATAACAGATTTTATTTTAAAAATTGATCAGTTTTATGGCGAGTTAAAGAGTGGTTTCCAAATGAATTTGCCGATAAAAGGGAGCAAGCACTCGGGCATAAATATATCACGCCCCGTTACAAAACCTTTCATAAAACCCTCAATTTTCCACCGATTTTCAAAGAAATGGTCTTAAAGGAAAGCTTAGATATATTTCTTTCAGTTGTAAAAATGCAAGTGTTTATTTTCGAAATCGACCAATTTTATGGCGAGTTAAAGAGTGATGGCCAAATTAAATAGTCGATAAACAAGAGCAGGCGATCGCGAAATATACACTACGTCCCGTTTCAAAAACTTGAATTTAATCCATAATTTTCGTCCGATATATATATATATATATATACAGTGTTGCACCTAGAGCGCGGGATTGCGGGATTCCCGCAATATTTTTTACTTTGACCCTTAAAATTCGTAACGGCGCGGGCGTACGGGCGCAATTGTCGTCTTCCGTACCTTTGCTCTATTTACTATCCTTTCCGCCGATTTACTATCCTTCATTAATAAATGTAGACTGTGCTTGCGTGTATATACCAATGCAGTTAAATGGCTACGTAAAACCCGATAACCAGTCTTACAATTACAACTATCCTTTCCGCCGATTTACTATCCTTTATTAATAAAGGTAGACTGTGTGCGCGGGTACATGCCAATGCAGTTCAATGGCTGTGGTAAAACCCGATAACCAGTCAAATTACGCATGACTTGACTTCACTTCTCGTCGGATTGGAGAGGAAAGAGCAGACGAAACACGAAGCGTCGCACAACCTGATGAATGAAACCCCATTCTAAACAACATGCTGATCATACTCTTCCAACTTTGTATGTACCAAAACAATCATTACAAATTATTTACAAATAGACGAACATCAGTTTTCCCGTCGTGTAAAAGCCTTACTGGATTACCGAAAATGTAGACGCAGTAAACATGTTCAATATCGTAAACACTAATTCTATTTTAAAGGAAAGCCTATCATGTTTTAAAGGCTTTTTTAGTGTGTCCCCCAAAAATTTCAAATGTCCCCCAAAAATTTTGACAGCGCGCCACCGTGTCCCCCAAAATTTTGGACCTAGGCACAACACTGTATATATTTAAAAAAAAAAGGTCTTGATATAAAGCCGTGACACTTATCTTTCGGTTGTAAAAATACCAGGGTTTTCTTGAAGCGAAAAAAGTAATGATGACCTACAAAGGTTGCTGGCTAATGAAATGACTAGACCAACTCGCGTAAGAAAAGAATTCCTTCCGTATAAAAACTTAAGCAAACTTCTAAACTTCTAAAAATGTGTTCATGCATTGTTACAATGTTCTATATGGAGGAAATATTTCCTTGGAAGCAAAAAAAAAATCCATTTTGTATGTAAAGAGACATTTGAAAGGAGTGCGCGTCAAACGGCCAAAATCCAAAACGGCCAAAGTTGTAACTGTATTATTATGTCGTATGTGATCATTATTATTATTGAAAGGAAAATTAGAATTATTAACATATTACTTCAAAAAAATGAATTTAGGGTTAGTTTTACATCCAGACTAAAATATACATATTATCCGTCCCATTTCTATGAAAGAGGTAACAGTTTGCATTATCTTCAGAAATTAATTGCAAACATGATAACATGAGATCTCCGTTTCTTTCTGCTTTACTTATGTCTTATATAACGGAGTAAATTATAAAGCAGCCAATGCCTTAAGCAATCTATTTTACTGACTGCTTAACTCTTTGCCTGCTGATCGCGACTTTACTTTTTTTTTTGCAAACAACTTGGATCAAGATCAGATGCCGCGTAACACGGCGTCTGATCTGGATCCAGAATGTTTGACACTCGTCCTTAGCTTTATTTACTTACAAAATGTCTACCATATTACACATCACAAAGGAATGTGACACATTACGTAACCGTATACAGAACCCGCACCAAATTAGCAGGACAATTATCAGCGTCATAAAACTGTCCCAGCATGAAGTCCATGCTTCTTGAACATGCCGATTATCTATGAAGATGGACACCAGCGGGTTGCCACTTTAATAAAAAAAGATCAATGCTACCCGTGCGTGTAACTTTAACATGTGTTTTTGACTTCTGTAACCGCATGATGTTTATATATTATACAAATCACAAAAAATAAAGATAATAGAATTGAATTAAAAAAAACAAACAAAAAAAAACAACAACATCAATGCACCTGGTTTGGTTGATGACTGGATTAACCCTCTCATTACTGAATACCAGTAACATGATGACTATTGCAATTGCAAACAGTTGTAATCCAGACCAGGCTCGAAAATGTCGGATTCATAGAGTATGTCTCTTGAAATATAGTTTACCCCTTTTTCAAATTAAGCTCTTTATGACACACTTTACCTTTTCTCCGCATGAGGATCATCAGAGAGACAGACAGACATTCATACAGAAAGATGGAGACAGAAAAGAAGAAGCGAGAGACTGACAGACAGAGATAAGAGAAAAACAGACAGACAGAGAGACAGTCACAAAGAGAAACAGAGACATAAATACAGACAGTGGCAGAGAAATATAGACACACACAAACTTCGTAGGTAAACGAAAAAATACGTTTTTCTCTCGTTTTCAAAACCTCACTAAACTATCAATTCATAAGCTATCGCCTCAAATTTTGTACTACGCGTAAGATAATGGTCTAATAAAACATCTGTATTAAAATTTATAACGATAAGATGACATTAAAAGCATTTATATTAACACCAAACTTCGTAGGTAAACGAAAAAATACGTTTTTCTCTCATTTTCAAAACCTCACTAAACTAACAATTTATAAGCTATCGCCTCAAATTTTGTACTAGTCGTGAGATCATGGTTTAATAAAACATCTGTATTAAAATTTATAACGAAAAGATAGCATTAAAAGCATTTCTATTAACACCAAACTTTCGTAGGAAAAACGGAAAATACAGTACTGTACGTTTTCTCTCTCATTTTCACAAACTCACTAAACAAACAAATTATAAGCTATCGCCTCAAATTTTGTACTAGTCGTGAGATCATGGTCTAATAAAACATCTTTATTGAAATTTATAACGAAAAGATAACATTAAAAGCATTTCTATTAACACCAAACTTTCGGAAAAACATTGTTTTCTAGCCGCCAGCGAGCGCCGCTGATTGAACGACACGATAAATCGCGAGCAGGCCGGATACTTCTCCATTTGTCCTTTCTCCATGTTTCTATTTATTACTTCTCCGCCATCAATTCTGATGATTATGAGAAGGGGCACTTTTTAGGTGCACCATTGGGACTGTACCCGGCCGGTCACTTTATCCTGACACCGACGAACCAGTCGTAATGCTAACCCGAAATCCTGAGCGCCAAGGAGGGAAGCCATTACTACCAATTTTCAAGTCTTTGGTTTGACCCGGCCGGGGATTGAACCCGCAACCTCCCGCACTGCAAGCGGACGCTCTACCACTGAGCTATTCAGGCGGTAATTCCAGTCATCCGGGTACTTTTTGCTTTAGGCATACCACAGGTGTACTATCCTAGTGTTACCAGTTTTGACGCCCTTAAGCGATAAGCTTGCCGTAATTTCTGACAGCTATAAAATGAATGTGATTAAAACTATTACTGAAGCTAAATGTGCTAAGCTAATGATAAAAATGATGTAACGTACAAGTTTAAATGCCCCAGTTGTTCAGAGCATAGCCGATTATAACTTGCCGAGAAAGCCGGCATATTTGTTGGGAGTAACCTATTTTGACGCTTCTAATTGGCTGACCTATATTACAATAATTATAGAGTTATAAATTAATTCCATACTGTGATTCATTGTGTACGCTATATTTGATTTGGATATGTTTGGTTTATCCATTTCTGTTTCATACTTGCCATGATTTTCAAACAATTTAAAATATAAATACAGAAAAGAGTAAATGTGACTTTGAACTCGTATTAAAAAAGGGGGTGGTTTTGATTTGTGTCCCTCTCTCCCTAAAATTATCTAAAGCCTAAATCATGGGTGTTGGGGAGTAGCTCGTAGAATTGGTATTGGATGCCTTAAATGAAAATAATAAACTAAGATACATTTTCCATAAATTTATAGTGTATATATAAGCCAATTAGTAATGACATCAGCATGTTCTCACTGATTCTTATATAAGTGTACACCTACTAAACAGTGAATTGTTTTTAAATAGCCAGATAATTGATTGTCACGTGACTGTCGCGTGAGAAGATAAATATGATTGGGTATTCCTGACAACTGAGCGTCGAAGTTTTCCATGATCATTTAAATACAGAAAACGGCTTATAATCTTCCGCACTTTATTGCATTAGTGAAAATACATAAAAATGCATTGAGAAAAGTAAAACTGTCATATATCTCCCTTTGCATATCTGATTATTCAAATTTTTGGAGCAGAGCGTAGTTTTTCGTGTTAACAAACGATAGCAAGTGTGCATGTTCAGGGATTATTCTGGCCCAGAATGCAAGTGAGAGAAATTCTCTCATTTGTCAAAAAAAAGTGAGAGATTTTTTTAGATGATGAGAGAAATTTTAATTGGTAGTCTTTTTGTACCAACAAGCACTACTGCTATATCTACTGCTTGAGAATTTTGTGCAAATAAAATTTATATGACATGGAACTGTTATTCTTCTTCTCCCTATCGAAATCTAGTGAAAAGATTTAATCCATACCATAAATTGATAGTTTTAAACTTTACCGCACGCGCCATTAGCGTATATGTTATCGGCAGATTCATTTTCGTCTGTAGAGGGTCAGTTCGCGAAAACTAGTGACAAAAATTATCGGCGTGGTTACGACGATAACTAAGGAATAAAATGAACGGTATTTTGGTGCATTGTGCAGTTATTCAATCCAGTGAAGGGAAATTACATTCCTGTTTTCCGAAAGAAAGTACGATCCAATGACAGAGGACATAACGTGTACCGGGTCGACGGTAATCCCTGCCGGTCACCCATCCAGATTCTAACCGCACAGGACGTTGCTTAACCAATTAGTCTACTTGCGGTCTGGTACAGGTTTTAATCTGAACCGGATGTGTTCTGATTTTATATACAAATTTCGGAACTCTCCGTCCTGTCCGTTTATTGGTTTGCTGTTATACTTATTGGTGCGCGGGATGCTGCGATTACGATAAGGCGTTCGACGAAATTGATCAGAAATGTTTGTAAATATCGGAAATATATCGAGAAGAATTACGTTTCGCTCGCAAGTATCTGAGAAACGAGTGCGAGAAATATTCGCGTTATACAAATTTTGATGCGATATCTGTCATTTTCGTGCGAAATATCGCTGAAATCGAGGCCCAGAATGATCCCTGATGTTACACCAAGACGATTGAATTGGCCATTTGACTAGTAAACAAATATGGCGTCAAAATAGGTGAGCGTCAAAACGGGTGAGCGGACGATAGTATGTATCACTTGGCATATGATCAAAAACAATAAAAAAAAAAA
This sequence comes from Gari tellinella, assembly GCA_922989275.2. NCBI lineage: Eukaryota > Metazoa > Mollusca > Bivalvia > Cardiida > Psammobiidae > Gari > Gari tellinella. Next base: position 78,777,964 of record OV277867.1, on the reverse strand, counting down.
AAAAAAAAACGGGCGAAAAAAAATCCGGTCCCAACTAATAAAATCTTCTACAAGGTGAAGAGCCCTCTATATATATATATAAAAAAAACAAAAAACGGGCGAAAAAAAATCCGGTCCCAACTAATAAAATCTTCTACAAGGTGAAGAGCCCTCTATATCTCTATTGTCCGAAGATCGTGGAACATCGGGTACAGTCGTTTTGGCGTATAAACAGATTCATGATGGAAAGCCGCTACACCGGCTACAGGGTTATAGATAAGGCGCATATTTGCGTAAATACGCAATTAAATACAGTAGAAAAGCAATTACTTTCAAATCCATGCGTACTGAAAATCAATTATTGAAAGGGTTTACGCAAAAGAATTCAAGCAGGCGCAATCACAACCCCCTCGCTGCTACCCCCCATAAATCTTTCAAAATGAGTCAAAATACATCCATATGTTCAACAAACATCCTTAACAAATGTTTCAAGAAGTTTCAAGAAGTTTCAAAAAAAAAAAATTTTTTTCGTATCATGTATGTATACAATGAAAAGGTGGATGTGTATTCAGGGCCGTCAACTTCCCAACCTTGTCATTTTGTCATTTTTGGGCCGATTTTGACAAATGATGGCTTATTATTTACATTTAACAGTTCTGTTCAAAGAAAGTTAGCTCACAGCCCAAGCAAGACACGAGCACAAGTGAAGAAATAAAAAGTTCGATAGGCACCTTATATCGGAATCCTTCTGTCACCTTAATTTTTGGACTTGTTCGTCAGTCATTCACTGATTCAGCGATTAACAAGTGCATTTGCGACCATGCATTACACCATGGTACGGGTAATTAATAGAAAATGAAATATATAATAAATACCTTTTGAATTATCGGTAAATGAGCATTTCTGTTACGAAATAAATTTCTATATATTTTTCGTTTAGTTTCGGTTGACAAACGGATATGATATCATTGGTCGTATTCGAATCATTCAATTAGTTGTCAACGAAAACTAGGCGGAGCAAATGCTGGAAGATTTACTGATGACAACGTTTTTGACCCGACTCGAATCGAAATTGTGGTCAACGATTTGATGGTTTGACAACATTTTGTCAACGGAAAACATCAAGTGGTGATTCGAATAGAACCTGTTGACAACACGTCCAACTAACGCTATGGTTGTCCTGATTCGAATACGACCAATTGAGGCGCTTGACTTTTGCGTCATTTCCTGCTTTGAAGCTGGTTCTCGGGTTCGCTAGAATGATAATAGTTTGACTGGGCAACCAGTCGTTTGTTTGGGAAACTTTTGCGTGACAGATGGTTTCCGAATAAGGGGTCTCCCCACCCTTCGAGTCCCCATGCGCGTGTTCGCCGATTGCTTTGAATTGTTTACCAATTTATCGTCAAAGAAAACTGTTTGCTGTAAACAATGAGCCATCATCTGTCCAGATCGTCCAAGATTTGACAAAACGACAGGGTTGGGAACTTGAGGGTTGCTTCTGCAAGGCGCTTTTTCATGGCAGCCTTTACTATTTTACTTATAAATTAGCAAAAAAAATTATTTTTTTTAAATTTCACGAAACTTCAGGAAATGTTCTTTTATGATGATTATTGAATGTATGGATAGATTTTAGGGTATTTTATCCACGTTTGGTGGTGGTGGAGGGGGGTTATAGCAGCTAGGGGTAGTGTCATAGCCAACGGGCCGAATGCCTATGGGCGCAATTAGTCTAATTTCTCAAGTTTAATGAAAGGATGTTTTAAGTCCCTGCAAATGGTTCAACTGCAATGGAAGATAGATAGATAGATGTTTACTACGACACCGGGTAAATATTTTACCGATACACTGGTTAGACTGGTTATTTATTTCCAAGTAATAGCCTATAGGATTTATGCAGCGCCGCTTTTTGTTAGCTCGTTTAATTAGTAAACCAGTCACATCGTCTGCCAGAATTTCTTCTGTCAAAATGGCATCGCGCGGACGGAAAAAGCGCAACAAAAAATCCCACATTATTCAATTACGTTCAGCCTTCCGCGAAAAACCAGAAATTATTTGTAACGGTGTCGTGAATGAAATTTTGAAAGTTTCCGTGGCTGAAAATTAATGAATCCTAGTTTTCCTACACAAACATGAGCTGTTGCATTTGTGTTGAAATGAGATCGAATCTGAAATTATCGAGTGTGGGCAAATGAGGGTACAGTACATCAAACAATCAGCTTGTGTTTTGTATTAAATAAAAAAAAAAATAGAGTAAAAAAGCAATTAATATCAAATTGATGGAGTAACGGTTTTTTGGATACTCAATTGAAATTCAGAAAACCCAATTCTTAGAAAATAGAGGGAGTAAATACTAGGAGTGTAACAATACATCGAACTATCGATGCATCGCGATAGTTCTCTGTCCAAGTTACTCTATCGATAGTTGTTTCCAAATGCCGATAGACTATTGCGATAGTTGCTCCGACTATCGATAGTTTCGATAGTTCTTTCATACTATATAAATGGCAAACTCGAGGTAATAAACCTGCAATGAGTCTTTTTCGTAGCATTCTATTCCGAAATGTAAACAAGTTGAAGTTAACGATGAAGTAAGAGTACCTTCCCTTGTCAGTTTCACGGACTATGTATAAATCTAGAGCGTGGACACCCCTAGTTAGAACGCAATGCGGGACCGTGATTTTCTTATGATAAACCGGCGAAAACAAATAAAGTCATGAGATATAACAAGTTTTTAATGAATTTAAAATTCATTATACTTTAAAAGATAACTATTCCTTCGAATTACAAAAAATATGCTTTTATTAAGTACGTAGTATTCGGCTCCTTTATGCTCACGTTTTAGTCCAATGTTATCGTTGTTTACAATAACAATAATAGGGCGTCGAACACTATGAGATTTTGTTCGGTAAAAAACGAAAGCGCAAGAACGCCGGTCTGGGGCTATTACGGCTAAGTAAAAGAAAATGGACAGCTGAATAAAAAGAGAACAACCATCTGTCTTCAATAATGAAAACAAACTATGCAGGAAAGGGTTTAATATTGATTATTGTAAGACATTGAACTATCGCGATAGTATTGCAATAGTAACCTGGCAATAGCAATACTATCGCAATAGCGTTTCTTGCAATAGCAATACTATCGCGATAGTAGAAATTGGCCTCAATAGTCAGCCCTAGTAAATACCCAATTAATGCAAAACCTTATCTATAACCCTGCCGGCTAGTTATTTACATACAAAGACATTGAATAGCACAGTTTACCCCGTATTAATCAATCAATGGACTCTGCACAAGCTAAACTTTTCAAAATCAACAGAAATTCTGCTTGCTGGCTGACATTTTGTCTGATTGTTAACCGAATGTAATACGCGATCTGATTGGACAGCGAACATGGGCTATTCCGGTATTATTTTTAAACCAGTGGCAGCCTATGTTCGCCGTCCAATGTGAATGTTCAATCCTAGGTACTTGGCTGACTCGACATTGTTGAGCACATGGCCATGGATGAAGTACTCTGAGTCAGGGCTCCAGATAAGATTAAGAGGGAGTAAACCGAACAAATCAAATATTTTCTCACTTATTTCAGCACCAAATCCTATTGTGTTACTACTCATTATTAGAATCGTCTCTTTGAGACTATTTTAGTGATTAGTGACACCATAGGGTTTAATGCAGAAATAAAGACTTTAGTTTTTGAAATACCCCCCCTGATCTGGAGCTCTGCTCTGAGTCTGACTGAGTTTTAGTTCTCTTATTTGTGATTTGTAGAACTTCACACTTGTCTGGGTTGAATCGCAAAGCCACTCGTTACTGTTCTTGGGAAAAGGGTATCTTATCAATTTATTATCTGGGGCCCTGGTAAATATATTCGCTACTTAGTATATGGAGTGCTGGTTTGACTGATGCTTTTCAATGTTTTAAATTTAATACCGGCTTCATTCTTTCCACAGTATGTGACATAGCCAGTAAAGTTGTGGCAGCCTACGATGTCAACACAAATGCCAACAAGATATACCAACACAATTTTCCTGAAACAAAGGTCATAGACAAAGGAATAGAGGTAAAGGCCAATTAGCTTGTTCCTGGCAATGCCAAATTCCTGCCTGAAAAACTTTTTTGTTCAGAAATATATACCAGATAAGCGTAGTTTTTCAGAAAATTAAATCTTTATTTCTGAATTAAACCCTATAGTGTTACTACTCATTAGAATCGTCTCTTCGAGACGATTCTAATGAGTAGTAACATCATAGGATTTGGTGCTGGAATGAGTGAGAAATTATTTGATTTGTTGAAATAACTCCCTTTTATCTGGAGCCCTGATATACCAACATTAATGAATTTACATTATCATTGTGTGTGGCTCCAGATGACGGGGACTCCCCGGAGTAAACTGAACAAATCAAACATTTTCTCACTCATTTCAGCACCAAACCCTATGGTGTTACTGCTCACTAGAATCGTCACAAGAGACAGTTCTGATGAGGCCATAGGGTTCAATGCAGAAATAAGGCATTTGGAACCCTCACCTTATCTGGAGCCCTTTGGTGACATAATATGTGTTCTATTCTGGTCGAACCTTTTTATATAAACTTTAAATAATTGGACCCTATCACGAGTATACTATGAAGAGTACACTTGTACTAAAGACTATGCAAGCACTACATAGATCAAAGGTCTCCTTCAGTAGCCCTCTGATCAGGGTCTGCACTGTTTTTCATTTTCAATTTGTTCAGCAGTAAATAGTAAAAAATAGAACAGGCTTAGTTAGAAATTGTCCTTTTAAATCTTCAGGGGTTAATGAGCAGAAGACGTGGTTTGTGTCCGGAACACTCCCGTAATGTCCACGGTGCTCAAGGAACACTCCCGGAGTGTCAGTGGTTTTCACGGAAAAGTGTTATCCCTAAAAATTTGCTGTATTTGATATTGAGCATACAGGTGTTGCAAAGATTTGCTTAAATAATATGATATTACCCTTCTTTGTATTACTTGCAGGGCTTAACACCCAAAACCTATGATGCAATGGAGGTTGACATGATCTTAATGAGCCCACCATGTCAGCCGTTTACCAGAGTGGGTAACAAGCAAGACACAAAGGATGCTCGCACTAACGCCTTCATGCACATACTGGACTTATTACCAAGGTAAAGAGAAATTGACGGAGATTGCTTGATAAATCCTGACCAACATTGTTTGTAGTGTTTTCAAGAAGCTTTCTGCTTTACTTTCAGTCTTCTCTAATTATCCTTCTGTCAGGATGCATATCCTTTCAATGGCATAATCCCTAATTTTCATTGATTCAACAGTCAAAACAAACATTTTCGATTCTAGCAGTACTGATAATTGGAAGGAGTAGATTGCTTCTGTCTAGGAAATGGTTAACCCATTCCCCCACAAATACGCCTTTTTACGCCTATAATTTATTCCTCCACTGAAGAAAAAAGTTCACTTTTACAGTGTTTTCAATAAGAACCGATTGCCGATGAAACCCATCGGTTGAAATCGCTGCTGCATCGGTTGAATTTTGTCCAGAGATGAAGTTGAAGAATCACGAAAATTGTAGTTTCACTCAGGAACATTCAATAACATGTTATTGAATGTCCCTGTTTTACTCAATATCACCGATTTCTGCATGATAAAGCCTTTAAATATACCTAAAAATAGCGCCGATTATTGTGTTATTGTCCGAATTGTTGCGTATACGTAATGCTCTCGGCTTTTATCCTTACGATCTGTAAACCTATAAGCTTCCGGTTTAAATTTCTACCGGGAGGCCACTCGACAATTTCTGCAGAAAAAGAAAAGGAAACAGTTTCTTCGACTTCGGCTTTCGGTCGAACGAAGACAAAAATAAAACTGAAACAGTAATGGTTCCCTTATTTATTTGTTATTACCCGTTGTTACCGTTTGAGTTTTCGCAAGTTTCGCATGATGTTTCTAGTTTCTTGTTCAGTTTTCATATTAACGTGAAACGTTCGATCGCCGTCGGTGTCCTAATTCATGGAAATAGTAAAAATATATCCTTAATGAAGTATTGTTTCCCCTCGTACTAATTTCGCGAAACATCAAAACGAATCTTCGGCATCTTTATACCACGGAATTATACACGCATGTGTGTAGTAGATGCTTTCATATGCTTCTGAAAGTTTGAACAAGCTGTCGGTAAAACGAGGTTAAAATAAAAATATACAAGATAATCACCTTGAATTCCAGCGCATTCCGCGTATTTTGATGTAAATGCATCACAGCGCAATCAAACAAGTCGGCGTTAGTTAAAGAATCCATGTTTTTGTTTATTTCGTAACACATACCTGGGGGTTGATTGACATTTTGAGTGTAGTTAGATCGTGAAAGTAGCGTTAAAAATAGTTTCTAGAGTCTAGACACAAGACCCGATTTTTATGCTCTACACTATCGACAGCTTCGCTATTCTAATGTCAAATAAACAGAAAGAGTGTGCATAAATTCTCACAGAAATGAAAAAGACATCAAAATCACAGATCTACATAATTATTTAGAACGATTCTTGAGAAATGTGTTTTAATATTGCTATTTAAAGATTTTCGGAAATCCGTTCTTAAGATAGCAGGTATGTTCCCTAAAATGTGTGCGACGGAAAATAATTTATGCGTTGAACTAATGCCGCAGTATTTGTTAGTGTTCGGTACAGCTCGTAAAAGGCGGGAAAATAATTCCTTTGTCTTTCGAAGTCTTAATTTATCAACCAATGAAACACGGAATTCCGCACACACACCCTCAAGATAATATACGTCACTATTACTTTTATACTTTTTGTAGGTGTCCTCTTTCAAAACAATCATGGCTGTCTACGCTTCATTGAACAGAAAAGCGAGACCATGAAAACAGTAGCTAGATAGAGCCAAATATAGGCATACGAAGGCACTCCTAATGTGGCAGTTCTCTGACTGTTTAATGCAGTGAGAAACTAGCGTTGGGTGTGGACAAAGTTTCTTTAAGATTACGTAATTGCTTATCTCCCAGCACTGGTAAATTGACAATCTTGTTAATAACACACACGACCGAGCACTGTTTTGACGAGCATTTACGTAGGTAAGAGACAGTTGGATCCTGAAAATACGCTGATGATCTCTTACCGGAATAACGTATATCTATATATGTTCCTGGTTACATGGTGTCCGTAAACATGGAAAATACTTTTGATCTTGGTGTCCGAAATTAGAGGCAAAAAATAAATTATTTTCATGAATAATGATAAGTTTCAGAACTCAAAAGACCAAACTGTTCGAGTTAATACGGTACCGGTAGGTTGTGAAAATTGGCCAAGGAGAGCTCTTCTTTGGGGTGTGAAAATGCTTAAAATCGTTTTCGGCCGGGGTTTTTCCAAAATTACCCCTTGATACAAATCTTATTGAAAACCCTGCTTTTATACAGGGATAGATATGTATTATAAGAAATACTTTCTATATCCTAGCAGCCAGATAATAGCTTAATGCGGGCTGAAAGTGGACACCATCCTTCAAAACTTAAAACAGGCTATGGGGTAATGGGTTAAATCAAGATACCTGTATTCCAATGCTGTTCAATGTCTTTGATTTGTCTCTATGACTCAGGGTGTCTAGATTGCCGTCCTACCTACTGTTAGAGAATGTGAAGGGCTTTGAGACGTCCCAGGCTAGAGAGAAGCTGGTGACAACCCTGAAACACTGCCACTACAACTTCCAGGTATGTGGCAATAATCTTTTCTCCATTCATACTCAAATGATTTGTTTTCAGTGTTTAACCATTTACCCCATAGCCTGTTTCCTCCCTCTAAAGACAGGTTATCACTTAAAGCATTTTGCTTTACTTTCAGTCTGCTTTCAGGATTTTTTTTCCAGCCCATTTTATAGCCGTTATTCGGCTATGTTCCCAATGGAAAAAAGGTCTTTTTCCCAATTTTCAGCAAAAAATACCCAATTGCTTAAAGGAAAAAAAGTCCTAAGCTATCTTTGTAATGCAGGGCTCAAATCATAGAGTTTGCTTATCAGTAGCCCATTACCCATCTGTATTCAATGTTCTTGGTCAAATGAATTAACAGTCATTGATTAGTCAAATAAATTTATACAATTTGTTTGTGGTAACTGTATGAAGATGGATGTAGAAGGGCTATCTTCTTGTCTGTTTATATTTCAGGAGTTTCTGTTGACACCCCTCCAGTTTGGAATACCCAACTCCAGACTGCGATATTTCCTCATTGCCAAGAAATTGCCGATAAAGTTTGGATTTGACACCAGCAATGAGGTAATGAAATTTATGTAAGTTATGATGCTGATACATTAATAACTTCATTTTCCTACATGATAAACAACATTTTCTACAGTAATGTATGCATCAACAATCATGATAATAATATGTCTTATCCTATACTTGTTATAATTATATATATGTTGTTAAAAAGCCTTTATTGTATGTCATGCCGACTTAAAATAAAATTTACCACATGCAGACATCACGTCACATTAAAAAAACAACAAAATTCTTAATGATTAAGTGCCATACTTAATACGGTGCAAAAGGCAGTTTGATTGGTTAAAAATGTAGGTTATATTCTAAATCATTTTATATCCAGATGCATTTAAAGTAGAACAAGAATTATTTTATGCAACAAAGAATAATGACGAACTTGAAAATGTATGTGTATAGATAACTCCGCCTCGTAGCAACTTGTTGTAAATACCGCCATATTTGGTGATCTCACAAGCAGGATAAGCAAGCTTTGTTTACGATAAACGTTGGAATATTATATCCTCGGCCAATCAATATGTAGGTTATATTCTAAGTTATTTAGAACATATTAAGTGAAATCTTAATGGATGGGTCCATGTCTTATTCAGCAAGATACATTCTTGGGTGAAACACAGACTTTTGCCACAGGTGCTCGTCTGGTCTGTTGCTTCCACCAAGTATGTGGAGAGCTGAATACATCGCCCTGTATCACACTGTCAACTGGTAATGTGTGTGTATTGATTTGCAGGTGCAGCTATCTCTGCCAGAGTGTACCGCTGACTGGTTGACATACAGGAAACAGGCTGAGAGTGAGAGAGACAGTCACAGTACTGACAAACACAGTCAGTGTGCTTGTGGAGGGAGATATAGCAACAGTAGTAACAACATTCCTGTACACAGGGACACTAGTCAGAATGTACACCTTGTCAATCAGGCTGATAACAAAGACTCACCGGTTCTGGCAGCCAGAAATAATGATATTGATGATGACGACGGTGTTCAAAAGAAGAGACGTAAAGTTGACAGTGCAATCTGTGATACCAATAAGACTGAACCATTGGAGTCAGCTGATCATCTAGTTATTCCCAACACAAATGTCAGTCAAGATAATACCTGTATATCAGAAAGTACGGACAAACCATTGGAATTGACAGATCCTGTAGCTGTCTCTAAGGCAGATATAAATATTAGTAAAGTGAATTCCTGTGTATCAGAAAGTGCTAACAAAGAGTGTGATTCTGTGTGCCTTGAAGACTACGGTAAAAACATGAGGCAAACACATCAAGATCAGCCTGATTACGGCCCAGTGTTGAAACTGCAGTGTTTTCTTGAAGAGTGCTGTGATACAAATACTTCATTCAGTGACTATGTTCTCTCTGATAAAGACTTACGACGGTTTATGGTGATGGATATAATCAATCCTTGTTCCACTAAGACAAACTGTTTTACTAAAAGGTAAGTGAATCCTTAACTCATTACTCCATGAATATGCCTCATTTAAGTCTCATTTATTTCCACACTAAAGACAGTAGTCCCCACATAGGAAGTACTGAACATAAAACTTAGAAGGCATTTCCAATTTTTTTTCCAGATGGTTGCTAAAAGTAGGTTGAAAGTAAAGCAGATTGCTTTACTTCAGCCTGCTTTAAGCAACCACCTGTCAAAATACAGGGGAAACAACTTCAAACAAGTCATTGTAACAGTTTTAAGCATGAAAAGTCATTTCTGTAAACATGTAAAGTCATCAAAAATTGTTTCTTTTAGGGAAAATGTTTAGAATTGTCCATTGCATTTTTGAAAGCTTATCAATTATTATCTTATGAATTCTAGGTATGGTCGATTCATTGAAGGGGCTGGATCCCTAGTACAGATGTCAAAGGATGTCCAGGTATATTTGTTATTTATCCTTCAAGCAGGGCTCCAGATAAGAGGGTATTTCAAAAACTAAAATCTTTATTTTTGCATTAAACCCTATGGTGTCACTACTCATTAGAATTGTCTCTTTGAGACGATTCTAATGAGTAGTAACACCATAGGATTTGGTGCTGAAATGAGAGAGAAACACAACTCATTTGAATCATCTATTTGAGACGATTCTAATGAGTAGTACCAATGTATGATTTGGTTCTAAAATGAGTGAGAAAATGTTGGATTTGTTCAGTTTATTCCCTCTTATCTGGAGCCCTGACATTTGGTTACTTTGGCAAGATTCTTGTTTTTCTGAAATATTTTGTATAAACAGCCCCATGGGCTATATATATCAATAAACTGGTTACGTGTATTTAGTCCATTATGAGCAATTCAGCATAAAAAGGATAACATTGTTCAGACAGTGATAATTTTAGAAATCAGATGCATGAGTCCTCTGAATGCTCATTCTATAAACAATGAGTCCTCCTTGAGACTAACATTGAGTCATTGAGGTGAAAAGTTACCCAATATCCCATAACTTATTTCTATTTTTTGAAGACAGGTGACCACTTAAAGCAGTTTGAAAGTAAAGCAGAATGTGCCTTCAGGCACATTCTGCTTTACTTTCAAACTGCTTTAAGCTACTAATTGCTGATGTGTAATACTTCCCATGGACCCATAGTTTTTCTGGCCTTTATTAACCTATAATAGGTTAATAAAGGCCAGAAAAACTATGGGTCCATGGGACTCTCAACTTTTTAAATAATGAGTCCCTGGCAAATTTGATGAGTATAGGACTCGGGATGCACAGGTAAAATTATCACTGATTGTTGTGTTTGCAGGTAGTGATGGAGGCTTCAGCTTTCAAAGAGATGGCTTCAGCACAGACCAGTAGTGACAGCTGGAGCACTGAACAGAGAAAAGCCATTAGAAACCTTCAAGTCAGATTCTTCACACCGAGGGAAATAGCCAATCTTTTAGGATTTCCAAAGACATTCGGTAAGGTTTCATTAGTAGTGTCAGCAACCCTAGCAGCGAGTATATTTAACATTAATAGTGTATCTGTGATGAGTACCCCAAGGATCTATACTTGGCCCCTTATTATTTTTAATTTATGTGAATGACATGTCTGCTGTTGTCAAAAACAAATTATTACTATATGCTGATGATTCTGCTATCATGGTTTCTGGTAAAAATAAGTCTCAAATAGAGCGAGAGTTGTCGGAGGATCTTGAAGTGGTTAATCAGTGGCTGGTGGATAACAAGTTGTCTTTACACTTAGGAAAAACAGAATCTATTATTTTTGGCTCCAAACGTAAGCTTCAATCAAATACGAATCTTAATGTCACATGTAATGGTCAGGCTATTCAGTCTACTTCGTCGGTCAAATATCTTGGAGCTACTATAGATCAACATTTAACAGGTGAAGCAATGGCTAGCTCAATTGTCAAGAAAGCTAATGCTAGGTTAAAATTCTTATACAGGAAACGGAGTTATCTTACTGAACATACAAAAAGGTTGTTAGTTTCAGCTCTCATTCAGTGTCATTTTGATTATTCCTGTTCCTTTTGGTATTATGGGTTAACTAAGTTTTGGAAAGACAAGCTTCAGGTTACGCAGAATAAGATTGTCCGTTTTGTACTCAATTTGGATCCCAGATCTAGTATTAAACATGAACACTTTACCTCTCTCGATTGGTTAAACGTTTCAAGAAGGGTCGACCAAATTGTTCTCTGTCATGTTTTTAAGATAAAAAATGGTCTAAGTCCTGACTATATGAGTCAAAATTTTACAGCTCAAGATACTGTTCATGCTTACGAAACCAGATCTAGTCAGACTGGTTCATTTGTACCCCCTAAGGTCAAAGGTTTTGGTCTCACATCATTTTCCTACAACGGATGTACACTATGGAACAAAGTACCTGCACATCTTAGAAGTATGTCAACTTTAGCAAAGTTCAAGAGGGGAGTAAAAGATCACATTTTAAGTCATAATATGAACATCTAAGAGAAATTTATTGGTTAATGGAACTCATATATACGAGTAAGTAATATTTATAATCATAAGTTAAGATTCAATAGTGTAACTCATCTTTAAGTAATACTTATAGTCAAAAGTTAAGATACAATAATGTAAACTTCAGTGTATTGTCAATGATCTCATTCTAATATATTTTTACACAGATTTGTTTATCTTATAAGCAAACCTATTGTTATTATTTTAATATGGATAGTTTATTTCATACTTTTCTACGTCAGTCTTTAATTTTTATCATAATTAAGGGTAGGGACTGGTTTGGTAATTAACAAAATATACTCAGTATTATTTTTAATTTATTATTTAATCTTATTAGTTCATAGATCATGCCTCTCTATGTCAGACCATCAATATAAATAAGGACCACAATGGAAATAAGAGATGTCTTTTCTCTTTTTTGTGTAATCCCACGGGTGGTGAACAACATTGTTCCTCATTCGTGGTATTTATAATCCTTGATATTGATGTGACTGAAATAGTTCATAACACAACATATATATAATCATTGCAATTTTTATAAATTGTGTTTTGTTTTAAGATGTATGTGTGTGTTGTTAGCTATTGTCATGTTACATGATATTGAAATAAATCTATCTATCTATCTATCTACTGTACAGTTGTCATATGAAAACAGTGTAGACCCTCGGGCAACAGTTCGAAAGTATTCCCTGAAACCTCGGGACAATAGTTTTGAAAGTTCCCCAAACACACATGAAATAACTGTTAAATCTAAAATGGACTACACTTAAAAAGTTAACTTGAAATTGAAATTATTTGTTCATGTGTCCGAGGTGAAAAAGTTGGCCATATAAAAAGCTTAAAAAACATCATTCAATTTGTTCCTGCCCTGAGTGACTTTAACTACTTTAATAAACACATAAGATCCAGACCAGATGCTTGATATCTCACGGTCTGACCAAGATTCATTTTCACACTTGCATTATTAAATGTTTTATGAGTAGATAGAGATACCTATAACATGAATTAGATATTTCTCTATATCTCACTGTTTTTCTACTATGACTGAATTACTTTTTCCTACCTCCCTTGAATAAGGATAAATTAATAGTATCCCCCTTGATATAGATCTTTATCATGAAATCTACATTAAACCTCCTTAAACTATGGTACATGGAAAAACTTACAATATTATAAGTAATCATCTAATTGGGTATTTATATCAAAATCCATCAAATATGTACAATCATGCATTCTACATCTTTTTATGTCAAAATCATAGCATAAACAAACAAAATAACACAATATTTTTATGCCCCCGCTGTAGTTGTGAGCAAATCATTTTAGCTCGACTTTTTCGAAAGTCAAGCTATTGTCGTCACCCTGTCGTCTGCATCTGTGTCTGCGTGGGTTAAGTTTTTAGAATAAGGTTTTTTGTAAGAGTTCATTTCTCAATAACTATCAAAGCTATCCATTTGAAACTTGGAATACTTGTTCAGTATCAAAAGGGCAACTCATTACAACAAAGCAGGTAACCCTGGGATTTGTCATTCCAGAGTTATTGCCCTTGTTTTATTTACTTAAAAATTGTAAATTTACATATCTAAATAACTATGAAAGATAACAACTTGAAACTTTGAATACTTGTTAAGAAGTATCAAAAGGGCAACTCATTACAACAAGGTAGGTAAATCTGTGATTTGTTATTTCAGAGTAATTGCCCTTATTTTATTTACTTAAAAAATGTAAATTGAAATATCTTAATAACTTTCAAATATATTAACTTGAAACTTATAGTTTACTTTAAATGGAATGTAGACTGTCCAAGTATGTTTGAGTTGTTGTTGTTTACAAACTTCTATGATCAATAGTAGTGGTGGTAATCGGTTGCGAAAATGACCAACCGATTATCGGTTCTATCGGTTGGGTTTCAATCGATAACTTTCCGATTATTAATCGGTTGATCGACAGGTGGCCTTACAGCACAAATATTCTGTTACAAAGTGAAGTCACGCATAAATGTAGCTTATTTTTGCAAATGTGAGGTACATTTGAGTAATTAACTAAACCCTTTGAGACTGTCTCCAACATTAGCATCCAGTACCTTTAAATTAAACACAGTAATAGTAGACCAACTCTTCATCAACACAATTTTAACATTTGGAAAATGAAAAAAAAAAGATTCATCACTTACTAACTACAGACTCATAAAGAGTGATTAACCACAGAATTATACACTTTTGTATAATTCCGTGGATTAACATTTTCACTGAAATTACACTGCTCCATTATCCTTAGTTTATGATACAAAAATGGTTTCAATACACATTGAGCACCTACGTTATGGCAATATGAAGCAATAATGAATTAACTCTATACATGTACTATATGTTTATGCATGTGATTTGGTGCATACACAAACTGATGTTCCTCATTGTCCAGAAATACGACTGACATGAATAAAATATATACACACGTAGAGTAAGCCTAACTCATAGTTTCTAAAGACATATCTAGCTTGCATTGTTTGACGCATTTCTTGTTTTCTATGTTCACCGAATTGCGTTTTTCCGTGTTTTATAACCATTTCCAACTATTAAAGGCTAACTTCAGCTTATATGTTTAATATCATGTCATTTGCACCGTTTAAAGCAATTGATTAACCATTTGGTATAACAAACTTACACTCTTCAGCGACACAGTATCTAAGAAGTCAGTGCATGTATATGACAACATCAACCACCATGGAGGCTGCCATATTTCTTTACGTCATAGCCGCTTACAACATAAAGAATTAACAACTCAACTACAGCGTGTTATAATGTGAACGTCACAAGATGTTTTAAAATATAAAGGGGTGTTGAGGATTTGCTCTTTTTGAGCAAAACGTTAATTTCCTATATTTTCAAAAAATTCTTGAAAATCTTTTCTATCTTTGAACATTATAAATAGATTTGCGATGTCGCGGAAGAGAGAAAATGTCAATCGATTGTCACTGTGTTTGAAGTTAACAACTGATTGTCGGCGACGTTGCGACAATCGGATCACCACTAATCAATAGGGCATTAAACACCCATACTCATTCTTTAAGTTTGAAAAATGTAGCCGTCTCAAGTATATGAAAGTCGAGCGTTCAGCACCTGTTTGCGGTGCTCTCGTTAGCTATATCTGTCTGTCTGTCTACAACTGTAATCTTTGGAAAACATGTGATAGAGACTTCTTATTTGGTATACAGT
Source organism: Gari tellinella (assembly GCA_922989275.2). NCBI lineage: Eukaryota > Metazoa > Mollusca > Bivalvia > Cardiida > Psammobiidae > Gari > Gari tellinella. Next base: position 78,762,600 of record OV277867.1, on the reverse strand, counting down.
ACAACTTAAGTCGTGTCTGTCAAAGGCCAAGGTCATTTAGAGCTAAATTTAACCTTGGTCATAAACTCATAACCTCAAACTTCATGTGACAGAGACTTGATATTTGGCATGTGTGCTTAACTCAAGAGTCTCTTGATCTCAATACTTGTTAGGTCATGTCAGACAAATGTCAAGGTCATTTAAAGTTCATGGTCATAACAGGGGGCATTTCAACTATACAGTAAAACCTCGCTATTACGACCACTAAGACGAAGAATAATTGATTGTATAAAAGAGATGTGACAGCTTAAAGCAAGGTGACAGTGAAACAGAAAGCTCCTAAAGGAGCTTTCTGTTTCACTGTCACCTTGCTTTAAGTGGTCACCTATCGTAAACACCCTAATAATTAACATAATAAAGTGGTTGTAATAGAGAGCGTTTACTGTATTACACTTCTTTTTGCACTATGATTTAGGTTTCCCTGAAGGCGTGACCACCAGGCAGCTGTATATGGCCCTCGGTAACAGTCTCAATGTACATGTAGTAGCGGTACTGATTCAACTGATGATACTCGGTGACCATAACAACAAAGCTAACCAGGGACCAGCCATTGGTGACCATAACAGCAAGGATAACCAGGGACCAGACAGCGGTGACCATAACAACAAAGCTAACCATGGACCAGACATTGGTGACCATAGCAACAAAGCTAATCAGGGACCAGACATTGGTGACCATAACAACAGCTAAGCTTTCCAGGGACCTTTTTCATAGAATACAGTGAAGAAGACATTATTCTTTTCTGTTTAAACGCAAACAAAACGCAATGTAATAAAATGTCAAATATGACATCTTCTGAGAATTCATTTTGATATAAGTAGCAAACAGTTTGGAACCTGATCAGACGTGGGGTTACCCTGTGTCTGATCTGGCTCCAAAGTTTGCAATGAAAACAATAACTTTAGCATAAAACATGCTTATTGGGAGAGAGTAATGGTTCCTCACCGTATGTTAGCTAGGATAGTACAGTAAGATATGACTAGATGAATGTTTTAACCCTTTACCCAATAACCTATTTATAATATCAAAGACAGGTGATCACTTAGAGCAGGTTGAAAGTAAAGCAGAATGTGCCTTAAGGCACATTCTGCTTTACTTTCAGCCTGCTTTAAACTACCATCTGTTAGGCTATATAAAATATTTGTTATGGTAATTGTTCATGAGGGTATAAACTGGAACTATTGTCTTCAGCGGAGGAATAAATTAAATACGCTAAAAGTCGCTTCTATGGGGGAAAGGGTTAAATGTTGCAGTGGAGAAAATGTAATTTTTTGCAATAAACGTGGTTGAACTAAAATAACTATTTCCATTGCAAAATGTTTCGAGCCAAATCAAACGCAGAGTAATCTGGCATTTGATCAAGCTATAAATTGTTTGCCACTCAAATTAAAAGGGAAAAAAATCAACATTTTCAAAAAGCTGTTAAGTTTTAACTTCTATTTTAACCTGGAAAGAATTACGTCTTCTTCACTATAAAGGCAGACGATCACTAAAAGCAGGAAGTAACAATTAAGTTCATACTGGTGATCTTGTGCTTTACTTGGTCTTGCTTGAACTCTTGGAACCCTTGTCAAGCGTATAAGTATCCTTTGTTAACAGTGTACCTGTGAAGAATACACTTGTCCAATGAAAACAGTCAAGACCCATGATCAGAGGACTCCTAAAGAAGCCCTCTGATTAGAGTCTGGGCTGTTGGTCATTCTACAATATATTGATAGAAAGAACCCAAATAGTCAAAATTGGACAAGACTAAATTGGAAACAGGAATTGTCTATTTGAAGTTTTAGGTAGTTGAGCTGCCACCTGTATTTAACACGATAGTTCCCAGCATCTACTGATGCAAGAATATGCAGTAAAAACCTCTGTATTATGACCACTAAAACGAAGCCTGATTATATCAAAGACAGTTGACAGCTTAAGGATGGATGGTTTATAAAAGAAGCCCCGTGTCATTAAGTTAACATCATTACTAGAAATAAGAGCTTTCAGATAATGAGACACAGCAACTGGTCAGCGTATATAATAGAGATGCTATTGGACAGGGCTCCAGATAACGAAAGTATTTCAAAAACTAAAATCTTAATGTCTGCACCAAGCTCTATAACTACTCACTGGAATAGAGCAGACATGAAGAAGAAGTTTTTAGAAACTTCTTATCTCGAGCACTGTTGAATATTGCCATATAGATATAGTGTTGAGAAAGGGTATACAATGTTAGTGTAAGTGTATATAGGCGTAGGATTAGATATTTTAATGAAGGTTTTTTGTGCAACCTAGAAATAAGCTTATATCTCTGCAGCTGCTGCTTGTATGGGTTTATAACTTCACCACAACCTTGCCACTAGTGCAGTCAATCAAGGCAGGTAACTCTAGTTTGCATTTAGTGTGAGTTATGACCCTTGATGGACTTTGAAATTTTGGTTAAGGTTTTTTGTGCAACCTAGAAATAAGCTTATATCTCTGCAACTGCTACTTGTATGGGATTATAACTTCACCACAACCTTGCCACTAGTGCAGTCAATCAAGGCAGGTAACTCAAGTTTGCATTTAGTGTGAGTTGTGGCCCTTGATCGACTTAGATATTTTGGTGAAGGTTTTTTGTGCAACCTACAAATAAGCTTATATCTTTGCAACTGCTACTTGTATGGGATTATAACTTCACCACAACCTTGCCACTAGTGCAGTCAATCAAGGCAGGTAATTCTAGTTTGCATTTAGTGTGAGTTATGTCCCTTGATGGACTTAGAAATTACCTTATATTTTAAATTAGAAATTTTATACTTAGAAATTAAATATTCTGCTACTCTGCAACCACTGTTTCACCCAACCAAGGAAGGTAGCTCTGGTTTCAGTTTACTACCATCAAACATGCTTATCCAATATATTTATATACCCTTATCAAATTTCCAATTACGAAAAAACCTGCAATAGTCGAGCATGATGGCTCTGGTTGAAAAACTACCCTTATCTGGTGCTCTGTAATGATCTAGTTATCCTCACAGCAAGAAGCTGGTTTCAAGGATATTTTCTCACCTCTCGGACAGAGGTATCCCGAAATCTAGGGTGTGTGAGATAACCTTATCTGTCCGGACAGACAAGCCGAACTATCTTATGATTGGTTGTTATTGCCGTTGTTATGACATCGTCATGCATGCATTAGCGCCTTAAAATACAACTCGCCACTGTATAGCAAGTTAAACGCGTTTTTAGGGTTGACGAGGTGAGAAAATAAATCTAACACCACAGTTGAATGTCAGATGAATATCCCACCCTCGTTTGAAGATATTTTTGGAACACTCGGCAAAGCCTCGTGTTCCAAAAGTATATTCAAAACTTGGGTGGGATATTCTTATCTGACACTCACGGTGGTGTTAGATTCACTATATGTCCTGAATAACTGTCAAATTCCACAGCCTGTAAATGATGACCTACATGGGTGAAAGTTTTCCGTATTGTGACGGAATTCCGTATTTCCGAAATTGCCGAGGGTCATTTTTCCAGAACGTGTAAATCCGTTGAGAAACTCGGGGGGGTGGGGGGGGGGGGGGGGGGGGGGGGGGGGTAGAGGATGTCTTTGTCGAGTAAGATTGAAAAAACAAAATCGAAAGTGATTTCGAGAGCTGTCAAATTAGTTGAAATTACGGTGTCAATGTTCGCCAATGTTATCGTTCGGCCCTATCGTTCGTCGTACTATAACGGTGACGGCAAAATCCGACTGAACCAAAACAAATTGGACTGGTTGCCGAATTAGGTTGCTACACGCACGCGGACAGCGTTGTAAACACGGAAACCAGTCTCTGACCAAAACATTTCCGTAGTTTATTTCAATAATATGACAGGCTTGCTTAAAATAAAGAGGTAAGCAAATTTATGAGGGGGTTGTTTGTGATTTTGATCTTGTTGCCGATAATTTTCCGTAGCGGTACGAAAAACTTCTTTTGGAAAATCTAAAATCTCTTTCTTCGGAGTCTCGGCTCTAAATGACCTTTTTGTGTCGATGGGCCGTAAAACACCATTCATTCATTCTTTCTTCGGAGTCTTACTAGGCGCTCATTGTTTTATGAATCATCCGATTACCAGACGCTAAACTATATCACGCGGAACGCTTCCTGGTTTATCGTTGGTGCATCAAAATGCAATTAGCTCATTTTGTCATCAGTTTTCGCGAATTTAAAATACCGGCGTATCTGTCAAATGCAGCTGAATGGTTAACTTTAATGAAACGCGAACTAAACAAAATTAGGAGATTGAATAGGAAATTCGGCTGAAAATCCGATTTTCTTATATAATAAACAAGTAGCTTACTCAGTTACTGAAGTATTAATGTCACCTTTTTTAGATTTACACATTACATATTATTGGACTGTTAAACAATCCGTTTTCTATGGCTATAAAGTATTGAAAATGTATTTTAATAGCATTCTTATCATTAAAGTAATTGAAAGTAACCATTTAATTCATTAAGTAAAGAAATATTTATCTGATTTGGGTAACCCAAGATTAAAATTTAGTCTAGCATCACAGCTTTGAAACAGTTTAGAAAAATCAAAATGTATAAAATTGAACCACTAAAATCATTTTTAGGGAGGCCTCTTGTTCCATCAACTATGGGAAGGATTCCCTCTCCCATCATAGCCTACTGCTTTAAATTTTGTGACACTTAGTTTTAACTTTCTGAAAGCAAACTGAACATGAAAATGAGAGCTAAAATAAACTCTCACACAGATCACGGTTAGAAATCGTTTATCAAGAAATAGGGCTGTAACGATACACTCATGGATTCGGTGCACCGAATATGTGTGTCTGGCGATAACTGTATTGTATTCGCGACCTTAGGAACCGAATATTAACGAATACAAATACAAGTATATAGAAAATTGAAAAGAAATGCATGTTATCAAAAGAAAACGAACAGAAACACAGAAACTGACTCAAGTATTCCAGCAACAATGTGCATATTTTTCGCAATCAACCTTGGCTGGTGAGTTCTATCGGCAGCGAGATGACTCTAATTGACTCTTGCATAATAATTACCTAAGAGCCGATTCGTGACATATATTTTACGTTTGTAACATGCAACTTATGTTTTTGTAATTTTCAACCTTACTTTGTGTATTGAAATGTTACAAAGTTATTGAAACGGGCGTAAAATACAACTTCTATGCTGTCAATGCGTTTTGTTATGAATCACCAATTGACCGAATCCCCTCAGAGCATTCCGAATGTTATTGCCTCTCAAAATGTCGGGACGAAACCGCTCGTGGAAGCCACGGCAAAATATAAGAGCCCTGTATGGCATCATTTTGGGGTTTATAAAGGGGTCTGATGAAAAGATAAAGAATGATAGTACGGTATGCAAGATATAAACTGTTTTGAAAACGAAATAAGATAAGCATACCGGCGGTCGGTCGAAACTTAGAATGATCAAAGCGTCCCATTGCCTGAACGTACTCATTTAAATTGAAGCCTGTTTTAATAATTTCGTGAATACTTTTGGTGCTATTGTAACTGTTTTATCCAGTTACGATCTTTAGACTCTATATGTTAACACAATTTATGACATAACCTGATCAAGAATTAGCTTGATAAATTAGCAGGACAGTATAAAAATAAACAGATAATTTTGATCCCTCCTTGATTGAACTGTTTACAGTTATGTGATTTTCTCAGTGCAGTAGATCCAATTTTGCATACATATTTTTTATACTTAGTTACTTGGATCATACAAGGTCAATTTATTTTGAAAAAAAAATTTAGTCTGGGTGTCTTTTGTTTGACTTTGATATTTAAAAATTTATATCAACTGATATTTCTTTTATTTCATCATCAGCAAATGTACAGCTACATTCAAATGTATTTGGGGAAATTTGGTAAATTCTTATTGTCAATGTCAAAATGTTATTGCTCAAATTAAATCATAGATCAGTATCTAAAACCATAGAACATTTATATATATTAATTATATTCGTATTCGTGAATAATTATTCGTATTCGCCAGGCCGTATCGTGATACGTATTCGTATTCGCTACATGAGCGTATCGTTGCAGCCCTATCAAGAAACCATATATCAATCAAATAAAGTAGACATGGCACAGAGGTAAGTTATTTACTTTATGAGTAAATCCTTTGAGCAGAGAGAGGGAGGTATTTTCATTAGGATAAGTGAAATGCCTATCCCCGCCCCTCTCAAATGTCATGCCTTTAAATGTACAAAACTTTAGAATGGCCTGTACACATAATAATGAACAAAATTTCCTAAATATATTTATAGGGTAACCCAAGTCCCATGCCATTTTTTAAAAAATCATTTTATGAGGTGGGGGTATGTGGTCATGAGCCCCTGTCCCTTCATATATATAATCCTGCACCTATGCACTGGTCTGTATAAATGAAATATAGGTGTCAAAACAGGATCAGACAGGACTGGGTGTTTTCTGTGACAATGGCTTTTAGTATCTGTACGATAGTTTAACTATATTCAACTGAAAAGTACTGACAACAATGATTTATTTGAATACTCTAAACTGTTAACTGAAAGCAAGGGCCAGTTATGAATTATATGTACATCTATCCTGTATGAACAGTGTAGACTAAGATCAGAATGTTCCCATCAGAACTTCTGAACGGGATATGTACAGTATCCTTGCAAAAGCTTATACAACCAGAGTCAGTTTTTATGGTAATGCTTGACTGGAAATAGAGTATGTTCTAAATGTTTTGTATTTGGATCTAGTAATACATGTCATAATTTTTAAGTGTCTTATACATACAGCTTTATAAAACAGTATAATGATAGAAAACCTAAATACCATCTCATATTTTTCTCCCTTGGATGTAACTCATACATGGACCTAACTAGAATCATATTTTTGTGGCCTTACAATGATAATTGTAAAAGCAAAGTGCTTATCATTTACTTTGGAGTATAACAGTTTGCTGAAAGCAATTTCCATCTTTTGTTAAATAAATCAAAATTAAGATTTATTTTTCAATCCTTGGAAAACATTTCAATGCTTATGACCAAGAAAATTATTTTTATATTTTTCCATTGCTTGTCATTTTCAAACAATTTTCCAACAGTTTCAGACCTTCAAAATGCTTAAAACCCAGGAGCTTACGGGGGCCTCCCGCCCCCTGGTCCCCCGGCCACGGCCTTGCCCTGGACCAACTGGGGGCCCTAGCGGCCCCCAAGCCCCCAGCATAGTTTTCAGTATTTTCAGTTTTGCCAACTTTCACCCATGGACCTAAACTGAACACCTCTGTTATCTGAATCAAAATCCAGTCAAAATCAAACTCAACTGTCAAATAAATATGAAAGACTCCAGCAGGAAACGCAACACAAACAATACACCCACCTCTCAAGCAGAACACTCACACAGTCATACCATAACAAACAAACACACACATGCAATACCATTCCTTCATCTACACACTAAATAGAAAACAACACGCAAGACAAACATAAAGCAAAGTGAACATAGGAGCCCGCCTTGGTACGGTCAGTAGCAATCAATAATTACTTATAAATAAATCATTAACAACCAAGTTCGGTCTATATGATCAATAATTAGAATTACAGTCGTGTCCCATGTTTGTATCTGACATGTTAGAGTCTATGCCTAAAGCCTGCCTAATAGCAGTGACATTCTTGGGAGTCATTTTGTCCAAATTTATCACATTTTGGTTACTGTTTGTGTTCTTACCCTTTGTGTTCGGGTTGTTTTGGGTAGATTTGCCCTTTGTTGAAACTTTGGGTGGTTTCTTGCCTTTGCGTTTGTCATTGGGTTTATCGTTGGGTTTTATCGACGTGTCGATTTCAACCCTTGTTTGACAGTTTCAAGGACCTTTTAGAAGTTGTCTGTTTCAAGACAACCGAGGCTACCTTACATTTTTAGCTCACCTGAGCCAAAGGCTCAAGGTGAGCTATTGGGATGGCCCTGTGTCCGGCGTCGTGCGTCGTCCGTCGTCGTTAACAATTGCTTCAAATGACATCTACTCCTATACCGCTTGACAGAATTCAACCAAACTTTACAGAAATGTTCTTTGGGTCAAGCTCTTTCAAATTTGTTCAAAGAATTAAAAACAATGCAGAACTCTAGTTGCCATGGCAACCAAAGTGAAAAAATAAGGAAATCTTAAAAAATCTTCTTGTCAAAAACTGCAAGGGCCAGAGCTTAGGTATTTGGCACATAGCATCATCTACAGGTCCTCTATCAAGTTTGTTCAAAGTATGCCCCTGGGGTCAAAATTGGCCACGCCCCGGGGGTCTCAGTTTTACATAGAGTTATATAGTGAAATTTTCAAACGTCTTCTTCTCTGAAACCAATGTGGCCAGAGCTTTGATATTTGGCATAGTGACACGTCTAGATGCCCTTTACCAAAATTGTTCAAATGGTTCTGGTCCGTTGCCTAACTAGGTCACAGGAGCTAAAAATAGATTTTTTCAATGAAAACTCAAAAAATCTTCTTGTCTGAAACTACAAGGGCTAGAGCTTAGTTATTTGGCACATAGAATCACCTACAGGTCCTCTATCAAGTTTGTTCAAATTATGCCCCTTGGGTCAAAATTAGCCCTGCCCCGGGGGTCACAGTTTTACATAGAGTTATATAGTGAAATTTTCAAACGTCTTCTTCTCTGAAACTAATATGGCCAGAGCTTTGATATTTGGCATAATTACACTTCTAGAGGTCCTATACCAAAATTGTACAAATGGTTCTGGTCCGTTGCATAACTAGGTCACAGGAGCTAAAAATAGATTTTTTTCAGTGAAAACTTAAAAAATCTTCTTGTCTAAAACTACAAGGGCCAGAGCTTAGACATATGGCACATATCATCGACTACAGGTCCTCTATTAAGTTTGTTCAAATTATGCCCCTAGGGTCAAAATTGGCCCCACCCTGGGGTCAGTTTTTTTGCATAGAATTATATAGAGACAATTTCAAACGTCCTCTTCTCTGACTCTAATATGGCCAGAGCTTTTATATTCTGTATGATGACACTTTTAAATATACTTTACATATTTTGTTCAAATTGTTACGGTCTGTTGCATATCTAGGTCAGTCCTGGACATAAATCAATATCTCCATTTTTCCAGTTATTCTCAGGTGAGCGAATATGCCCCATGGGGCTCTTGTTTCGAAGTAGTTCTAACAGTCACATTAGCTCCTAGTTCAAACGCAGAATGGCTAAACCCCGGAAACTTCCGAATCGGAAGGGCTGAGGGAAATGGTGTCGTCATTTTCCCCGAGACATGTTTACGTGTAAAACTCGTTACGACAGCGTTGCAACTGAGAAGAAACACACAGCAACAAACAACCTGAACAGCGTTCAAAGTCTGCTGTAAGTAAATAGGGTCAGTGTTTAGGCTAGAATCCTAACTTTATGGGTCATTTTGACCCATTACCACTCAAAACACTGAGTCATTTTCAAAATCTAGGGGTCAAGATAAATTCACATACGTTTTTAGTAACTTGTTTTCCAATCCATATTTAAAATTATGTTCTGTAAATATGACATTGTGTGTAAAAACTTTGAAATAAATACTAAAACAAAACTAAGATAAACTTGAACGAAAATGGTCTGTTCCCAGTTTAAATTCATTAAATTTCTTTGTGTTGATACACAATTTACAGAACATATGGTTTCTTTTTTCATCGTAAGTAAGCCAAATTGGATTGATACCGTGGTAAATACGCTATTCCTACCCATTTACGCGTTAATCTATGCGTAAGAAACGCATAGTGGACGGTTAACGAACGCTTAACGCCTAACGATCTTAACCCGTTTAAACACGTTAATAAACGAATATACCAGAGATGTTGCGATTTATCCGTTTCACGCGGAGATTTCGGATCTTATCGACAGGCACTTACCACCCGCCTGTAACCAATCAATTAGAACAAGCATTTATAACCCGCCGCTCAGATATCGGGAGATAAACAGTGTATTACCAATTAAAGATAGCAATGTTATCGGCGATACCACCTAATGTTCTGTAATACACATGTCATAAAGCTGGATGTGTAAACTGCTGAAGCTAAGGGGTCCGTCGGCTAAGTGATGACCCTTTCATCCGGGCTCTTTTAAACGCGTAAAGAAACGGCTAGGAAACGCGTTTAACGAAACGGATAGTGAACGGGTAAGAAACGCGTTGAGTGGGTAGGAATAGCGTATTTACCACTGTAGGGAGCCATTTCTGCTGAAATTTTCTAAGATTCTCACCGGTCTACGCCGAAGGCGGAACTTTAGAGGGGTCATCACTTATTTTTAGCTCACCTTGAATGTCCGTCATTCGTCGTCCGTCGTCAACAATTTTGGTGTTTACACTCTAGAGGCCACAATTTTTATCCAATCTTTCTGTTACTTACTCAGATTGTATATTACCATAAGAGTTCGGATGAGTTCGATTATGGTTGATATTGGACATATAAGTCTAGAGTTATCCACCTTTGAATTGCTGAAAATGCAATATTTAACAGTGTTTACAACTTTACACTCTAGAGGCCACAATTTTAACTCAATCTTTCCCAATCTTGCTCAGATTGTATATAACCGCAAGAGTGCGGATAAGTTCAATTATGGTTGGAATTGGATTGATAGGTCAAGAGTTATGTACCTTTAAATTGCTGAAAATGCCATATTTAAGGTTGTTTACACTCTAGAGGCCACTATTTTACTCCAATCTTTCTCATACTTCATCAGATGGTATATGACTATAAGAGTTCAGATGAGTATGATTATGGTTGCAATCGGACCTGTAGGTCAAGAGTTATTTACCTTTGAATTGCTGAAAATGCCATATTTAAGGGTGTTTACACTCTAGAGGCCACAATTTTTATACGCCCGTCTTCAGACGGGACGTATTATGTCGTGGCGCTGTCCGTCCGTCTGTCCGTCTGTCCGTCCGTCTGTCCGTCTGTCCGTCCGTTAACTTTTTCATGTCCGCTCTCTAACTCAAACAAATTTAGTCTAATCCTTTTTAAACTTGGTCAGAAAGTGAATTACCATAATATCTCGGTCAAGTTCGATAACCAGCAAGATTGACCTAGACATTCAAGAGTTATGCCCCTTTTTTGTCAAAAACGGGCATATTAGTTTGTCCGCTCTCTAACTCAAAGAAATGTTTTTTAATCCTTTTCAAACTTTGTCAGCATGTGTATGACCATAATATCTCGGTCAAGCTCGATAACCAGCAGGATTACTCCAGACATTCAAGAGTTATGCCCCTTTTTTCGTAAAAAACGGGCATATTTTAGTTTGTCCGCTCTCTAACTCAAACAAATTTATTTTAATCCTTTTCAAACTTTGTCAGCATGTGTATGACCATAATATCTCGGTCAAGTTCGATAACCAGCAGGATTGCCCCAGACATTTAAGAGTTATGCCCCTTTTTTCGTAAAAAACGGGCATATTTTAGTTTGTCTGCTCTATAACTCAAACACATTTATTTTAATCCTTTTGAAACTTGGTCAGCATGTGTATGACCATAATGTCTCTGTCAAGTTTGATAACAAGCAGGATTGCACCAGGCATTCAAGAGTTATGACCCTTTTTTCGTAAAAAACGGGCATATTTTAGTTTGTCCGCTCTCTAACTCAAACAAATTTATTTCAGGCCTTTTGAAACTTGGTCAGCATGTGTACTACCATAATGTCTCGGTTATGTTTCATAACCAGCAAGATTGCCACAAACAGTCAAGAGTTATGCCCCTTTTTTCATCTAAAACGGGCATTTTTTAGTTTGTCCGCTCTCTAACTCAAAGAAATTTATTCCAATCCTTTTGAAACTTGGTCAGCATGTGTATTACCATAATATCTCTGTTATGTTCTATAACCAGCAGGATTGCCCCAGACATTCAAGAGTTATGCCCCTTATTTTGTCAAAAACGGGCATTTTTTAGTTTGTCCGCTCTCTAACTCAAATAAATTTATCCAATCCTTTTGAAACTTTGTCAGCATGTGTATGACCATAATGTCTTGGTCAAGCTCCATAACCAGCAAGATTGCCCCTGACATTCAAGAGTAATGCCCCTTTTATCGTCAAAAAACGGGCATTTTTTGTTTGTAGCTCTCGTTCTCAAACAAATTTATTCCCATCCTTTTGAATCTTGGTCAGCATATGACCCCTAACTTTCAGGGTAACCCGGTTCTTCCCCTTTTGTTTTTACCTTGATAGGGTTTTGGTATGACTACATTCTAAGATCGATTTTACGGGCGTATAATGTGCCCGGCTTGCGGTGCTCTTGTTATCCAATCTTTCTCAAACTTCATCAGATGGTATAATACTATAAGAATTCGGATGAGTTAGGTTATGATTGGAATCGGATTATAGGTCAAGAGTAATCTACCTTTGAATTGCTGAAAATGCCATATTTAAGGGTGTTTACACTCTAGAGGCCACAATTTTTATCCAATCTTTCTCAAACTTCATCAGATGGTATAATACTATAAGAATTCGGATGAGTTAGGTTATGATTGGAATCGGATTATAGGTCAAGAGTAATCTACCTTTGAATTGCTGAAAATGCCATATTTAACTGTGTTTGCACTCTAGAGGCCACAGTTTTCAATGGATTTTAATTATAATTGCACACAATGTATATAGCTATACGTTCTTGAGGGAGTGCAATTATTGTTGAAATCTGATCATTGTGGCAAGAGTTATCTGCTCTTGATTTACTTTGAAATGCTAGAAAAGGCTTCATTTCAGTATTATTTAGGCTTAGTTATCTGCCTTTGATGTACTCTACTATACATAATCTAAGATTGGGTCATATTGCAATGTTGTGTACATGCTATACTACAAATTTGAATGGACTTAGAAATCAGGCTTCATTATAAAAGGTGAGCGATATCAGGGCCTTCAGGCCCTCTTGTTTGTTTCTTTGCTGCCGATTCGCCGGTAGCGAAAAGGGAAAGAATAGACTTTTGCTGTTTTTCAGCAGACATTTTCAAGTTACGACGATTTAGAGACGTTTTGATTCACTGCGCCGCACCGACTCGTAAACAGATTGCTTCGTTATCCTCTGGGCGCTGTATTGTTAAGAATCTGGCTTAAAATCAAGCGCCTGAGATACCGGAATCAGCTTCAGGAAGCATTGGGCTAAAACACCTGAGATGCGGACTTAGGCCATTTTTTCAGGCCGATATATACGATGCGCCAAAATGACCCATTAATTATATTTTTCATGCACCGTTTTCAAAAAATCCGCGTCAATGGCGCAAAAACGCGACCTAGCCTAAACACTGTAGGGTTATATGAGGATGAAATTAAAACAACAACTCAAAATAAGACCAGAATGTTCAAAGTTTTTCGAAGGAAGTTACATCTGGTTGAAGCGCAAAGCGAAGAAGTTTATTATTGTAAATTAATGGGGTTCACATATACGAAGGAGTGGGCTTGACGTAGTCACTTCTGTTTCTGTTTATAGCGCACGTCTGCATATGCCATAGGCGATATGCTCTGATATACATGTGAAAGCCAAAGGCTTATGAAAATTATGGCCCTCATCCATCACAAAATATGCTGGGATGAGGGAACATTTGTTTTTATTCTATACAGTTTTGTGCTCATCAGAAAGTAACTCCCTTAGCAGGGGCTCCAGATAAAGGGATTATTTCTAAAACCGAAATCTTTACATATGCACTAAACCCTATAGTGTCACTACTCATTAGAATTGTCTCTTCTAGACAATTCTAATGAGTAGTAACACCATAGGATTTTGTTTTGAAATGAGTGAGAAAATGTTGGAATTTGTTGAGCTTACTCCCTGTTATCTGGAGCCCTACTACCACTCTTGAATGATTTATTGTATGACCGCCTTCAGATGGTCCATCTGTCTGTCCTGGTCTCTGCACTTTTCTCGTACATGATTTGACATATGAAGCCAGAATGTGGTAATGGGCACCCTCTCTTCAACGACACCTATTGGGAGACATAGATGGTGTTTGATGTTCGGAGGGAGTGGTTGTAGGGAGGGAAATTGGCTTAACATATTAAATTACTGTCTCGCCCGTTGTTCAAAGTTGTGTAATCGACTTGTGTTAACGGAATACCCTATTATATATGGTGACTATTTAAAGAACAATGATCATTTTCCGCACATGCGTGTGTTGATTTCCTCGCCTTTAGGGGGGTATAACAAATGACCAATAGCTGGCAATATCCGGTGTGGGTTTCCCAAGTGACTATTTTAAGAACATTGAACGATCTCCGCACATGCGTGTGTACCACGTCCTGCTCTTATAGGGGGGTATAGCAATTGATCAATAGCGCTCAATACCTCATATGCAGACAGATTAGTACACAGAGTTGGATGAAATTCAAATAAAATCATTGCAAATAAGGTTATTGTAAAAAAAGCTGTTAACTAAGGGAGATTATCAGATTGCTGTATGCTTTCTCTCCCTTTGAAAATCTGGGAGTGACCTTCTATTTATATAGAAACCTACTACAGTTTGAAATTGTTGACCAGAATTATAGAGCAAGTTGCAAAATAATGCATTCTCACTTTCTATCTATAGAGAATTTAATAATTGATTGCATATTTATCTCTTTTGTTGGGCCATATTGTCCACAGATTGTGCTTGATTGATGTCCATTTCAGGTTCTGGAGGCAAACATTTTGAATGTTTTGGACTGCTGTCTTTTGTGGTGGTTATTTTTCTATCATAGCTTTATTGACCAAGCTCTTAAGGGTGGCCTTTTCGTCGGATGTCCATTTCTTTTTCCTTCTAACAGCATTTTGGGACAAGCCTAGTACTTGAAGTCTTCAGTCAATTTAACAATTTCTTGCATTCTTGCATGAAAGCCCTATGCCTACTGATTCAAATGTTATAGACATTTAAAGATTTAGCGAAAGTAGGTAAAAGGTCAACTTCAGTAATAATGTTGGCATGGTTGAAAAGGTCTTGACACAGGGACGTGCCAAATATAAAAGGACCATGTGCAAAAATGCAAGATATAGACTTAAAAGAATTTTACAAAAGTAGGTTGAAGGTCAAGGTCATAAAAATAAAACTCTCAAAAATGATGTAATGATATGCAAAACCTCATATTTCAGGTATCTTGATTTATATTTTTAATATTCAATGACCAATCATGAAATATCCTTTAAATATCTTGTTTTTAGCTCACCTGAGCCAAAGGCTCAAGGTGAGCTATTGGGATGGCCCTGTGTCCGGCGTCCGTCTCCGTGCGTTGTCTGTCGTCTTTAACAATTGCTTCAAATGACATCTCCATCTATACCGCTTGACAGAATTCAACCAAACTTTACAGAAATGTTCCTTGGGTCAAGCTCTTTCAAATTTGTTCAAAGAATTAAAAACAATGCAGAACAAAGTGAAAAAATAAGGAAATCTTAAAAAATCTTCTTGTCAATGAAAACTTAAAAAATCTTCTTGTCTGAAACTACAAGGGCCAGAGCTTAGATATTTGGCACATAGCATCGCCTACAAGTCCTCTATTATGTTTGTTCAAATTATGCCCTTGGGGTCAAAATTGGCCCCGCCCAGGGGGTCACAGTTTTACATAGAGTTATATAGTGAAATTTTCAAACGTCTTCTTCTCTGAAACTAATATGGCCAGAGCTTTGATATTTGGCATGGTGACACTTTTAGATGTCCTTTACCAAAATTGTTCAAATGGTTCTGGTCGGTTGCATAACTAGGTCACAGGAGCTAAAAATAGATTTTTCTCCATGAAAACTTAAAAAATCTTCTTGTCTGAAACTACAAGGGCCAGAGCTCAGATATTTGGCACATAGTATCGCCTACAGGTCCTCTATCAAGTTTGTTCAAATTATGCCCCTTGGGTCAAAGTGGCCCTGCCCAGGGGGTCACAGTTTTACATAGAGTTATATAGAGAAAATTTCAAATGTCTTCTTCTCTGACACTAATATGGCCAGAGCTTTTATATTCGGTATGGTGACACTTTTAAATATACTTTACATATTTTGGTCAAATTGTTCCGGTCTGTTGCATATCTAGGTCAGTCCTGGACATAAATTAGTATCTCCATTTTTTCAGCTATTCTCAGGTGAGCGAAATATGCCCCATGGGGCTCTTGTCTTTCCTTACCCTATATGCATTCCTGCAGGAATACCTCAAAGGCGTATATTGTATCCCCCTCTGTCTGCCTTTGATTACTTCCTTCCAAACTGTAATTAACCAATATCATCTGCTTGCCATCTTGGAATGACATCACAACTTTCTGGTTACAGAAAATGGAATTAAGCCCTGTTAGGTACTCCGTGAAGGATTGTAGAAAATTGGAATGCTGTAATCCTTCTCTGAACTGTCAAACCTCTGCATGAATCCTGAAGTAGTACATTTACAGGGCTCCAGATAAGGGGAGTAAACTGAACAAATCCAGCATTTTCTCACTTAATTCAGCACCAAATCCTATGGTGTTACTACTCATTAGAATCATTTCTTTGAGACGATTCTAATGAGTAGTGACACCATAGGGTTTCAAGCAGAAATAAAGATTTTTATTTTTGAAATACTCCCCTTATCTGGAACCCTGGTACAATTTACTTTTAATAGTCTAGTGAGGCCACCCAGCTGCATGTTTACTCCTGAAACAGTGTATAACGAGCATCTGGGGTCTTCTTCCCCCAGTATTAAGTTGGACACCTCAATATAACTTAACATGATGTTACGGTTGGTATATGAAATCCATTTAGCAGTTCTTTATTAACCTATTTGCCCTTGATGGCTTCACTACGTCCCTGAGTTCTTCCCTGACCATGACTAGTGTGACGGGAGTTAACCCTTTCCTCCCTGAAACTTTAAATGGACAATTCCACTTTCCATTTTAGTTTAGTCAATTTCCGACTTTTAAGGGTTGTTTTTGTCAATGTTTGGCATTATGACAAATAGTGAAGACCCTGATCAGAGGGCTCCTTTCGGAGCCCTCTGATCTGGGTCTTCACTGTTTGCACAGGACAATTGTACTATCACATGTACATTGTTTGAAAAGAACGCCTATTTGCGGGACTAGGGTTCAAAGGGTTAAGCCAGTCTTTCCAAGGAGACTTAGGCTTTCAGCCATATGGGTTGACGAGTGAAAACTGAAATACACATGTATGCATGTCTTTATGAAACTGTTGAAGGATAACTCATTTACTGACTGTCCTCAGCTGTCAGCCTCCGCATCTCCGCCCCATTCTCACATGCATCTCCACATTTCTTGGGAATAAAGCCAGTCTTTCCAAGCAGACTTAGGCTTTCAGCCACAAGGGTTGACAAGTGAAAACTAAAATACACATGTCTGTATGTAACTATTAAAGGATAACACATTTACTGACTGTCCTCAGCTGTCAGCCTCCGCATCTCCGCCCCATTCTCACATGCATCTCCACATTTCTTGGGAGTTAAGCCAGTCTTTCCAAGCAGACTTAGGCTAAACCGGAAACCCCTATAAACAGGACGTTTATGTTGTCCCAAAACGTGTCCGGTTTAGAGGGGTTTCACTGTATATGTATGTAGTCCACATGTGCACAGTTACATGATATGGAGCTATTTCTCGTCTTTGCCATATCCCTCACAGTTTGTTTCATAATATAGAGTACAATATATAAAACCAAACATGTCTTTTGTCATTGTACTACACCAGTCAATATCTACGGTATATGATCACCTGTACATTTATGGTGTGCTGGTGCTTCCTTTTGTAATTGTGCAGGGCTGCCATAAATTAATCAATAAAAATCCTAAGATTTCAAATTTTCAATTTTTCAGACGCAATTTTACTAATCGCACCTTTACCCCATAGGCTGTTTCTTGTTTGGAGACACATGACTGCTTAAAACAGGTTGAAAGTAAAGCAGAATGCGCCTCAAGGCGCATTCTGCTTTACTTTCAGCCTGCTTAAAGCGACCATCTGCTAGGGTAAAAACCCGAAGACTTAGAAAAAATCTGGAGAAATGGCAGCCCTGATTGTGCCTCATCGTCACTGCAGTGGGGACTTGATACAACGAATGCCTTCACCTCAGACGCCGCCTCGTCCTTCAGTACAGGTCTGATGAGCGGAATGTCTTGATCCTGGCAGTATTTTTCGGCCAATTTCTTGCATTCCTCCTTGTCCAAAGAGTTGTATACTTCTTTGAAAAAGTAGTCAACCACGTCACTCCAGCACGGAGGTTGCTCCCCTAAACAACCCTTATCCCCCATGTGTTCCTTCTGTGAAGGGTGGTTTATTTGACACCCTTCACAGAACCGTTTTTGTAGTTTGTGCATAAGGTTAATCTCTTTGATCAATGCGACGTACTGACACAGTGTCAGAATACGACTGGACTCACTCTGTACCTCTGTCACCTTCTGAAGTACAGCTTGAACGGCAGAGGATAAATAAGACATGTCTCTACTAACCATTCTCACATCAGTTCTTGTTGGAATAGTTTTTCCGTCTGTA
The DNA here is from genome assembly GCA_922989275.2 of Gari tellinella. NCBI lineage: Eukaryota > Metazoa > Mollusca > Bivalvia > Cardiida > Psammobiidae > Gari > Gari tellinella. The sequence goes on along the minus strand of OV277867.1, from coordinate 78,744,145 downwards.
AAAGAAAAGCAAAATAAAATACAAAATAAAATAATAATGTTTTTTTGCATCTGTAAAACCAAAGTAACCCCCACCACAATATAAATAAGTAAATAATAATATTAATAATAAGATCCACCCTTTACTTCAAAGACTGTTTCAAGTATTGAATATATAGCTAAACACCTAAAGAGGGTTGAAAGTGAAACAGTCTTTTTTTCACTTTCCATCCTCTTTAAAGTTATCATCTTTTAGAACAAAAAAAGTAATTCTAAAGTTCAAATTTGTTCATGTCTGTTTTAATTCGGCTCTATATTCTTCAGTGGTGAAGCAAACTAAATGTGAAAAAATGACGGGGTAGAGTTGAATTGTTTTAATATCCCTTTGACGGCTAGTGGTGCGCACACATGCATCATTTACAAGCATGATAACTGTGAATAGTAGATTTGTCCTATAAAAACAGAGTACACCCAGATCAGTGGAATTCTAAAGGAATCCCCCGATTAGCCTCTGCCCTGTTCAAACGGATTCTACTTAATTGGAAAACTGAAATTGTCTGTTAGATGTTGCATTGGACAATGAGTTAAAATAAAACAAAATAAAATAACCTACTTTTCGTAAAATATCTTCTTTTATCACATAAACGTGCAAAATATAGAGGGCCGTAAAAATCGTATGGCCCACTGGGCATATATTTTATACTAATTTTCGAATCACCAAAATACTGTACTACTACGCCGACTGTAAATCAGTAAAGAGAATCTAGGCAAACTTAGATCACCACTAGGTATTGAAACATTCCCAAGTGTCCTAGAAACATTATTCCGAACAGTCCCGCAAACTCAGGCTGCAAATCAGACTGCATAGAGCTCTAATATTAACAGTGATTCAGACTGTTTTTCAAATTCAGACGTTACAATGATAATGACGTCAGGTTGCTCTAACGACGTTATTTTGAAAACGAAACTAGATTCTAAATGTCAACTGATCATATTTAGTCAATTACAGTAATTTTTAAATTAAATATTAATTTAAAATTGAATATGGTATCAGAGAAGTCTTTTCACAGCACATTGATGTTGAGTTTCTTTATTTTAGTTTGATAAGTGTTTTTCATTACGGATGCATACAGCCGAATAACGCCTATGGCGAATCGTTTCCTAAGAGCCGAGGGCAAAAGTGAAAGTAAGACCGTTCGGATTTTCGTGTCATTTTGGTGTTTATGTGATAAATAGGATATCAAATTCGTGTGTGTTCAGTCGTGAATTTATTGAACTCGTTGGATAAAATGATATGTTGCTCGCCAAGGCTCGCAACATATGATTTTATCCAACTCGTTCAATAAATTCACGACTGAACACACACTCATTCAATATCCTCTATATATCCAACGAAGTGCTGGAGTTGCTGGTTAGCTTCGCCGAGATATCCTGTCCGATATTATACGAAAAGATGACATCCCTCCCTGATTTGTCGTACCTCTGTATAAGAAGGTCGATTTTCTCCAAACAAGTTTCCAACGCTTTTACATTTTCCAAACTCTTAAGATAATTTGCCTGTCCTCTGACTTGGAGAGACCTTTTTTTACCGTGCAAACGTAAAAGTCCTCAAACATCTCGTCGTACATCAGTTTGATAGAAATATCCCCATCTTCTGACGCATCGACAGAAACAATGAACACATCTTCCGGAAGCTCGATTGAATCATTCAGCTTCAGTTTCTTCTCCTTGGTAGAAAAAGATACGATCTCAGCAGCACGTTTGGATGCCATTATTAAGATTTGAAGATTGTAGATAACTATGTGAACAGTTTTACGAGATAAATCTAGAGAACACTGGGAAGCACAACACAAATGATGCGGTATATATCGGGTATATGGGATTATAGTAGCAAACAACTTGTATGCGAAGCAAACAGCTGTTGAACGTTTGGAATTTGCAAGATGATCGAAAATGTAAACACGATCTTATTTAAAAAAAATGAGCATAGTGATCTATGTATTCAATGTCACAACATGCATACTTTGCTTTTCATTAAGTCGTTAACAGATGACAGAGAAGTTGGATCCATCAGTCTGGCCTCGTGTTGATGGTGATGGACTGTTTCTGTGTGTTGTCGGTTTGGAAGATTTTGTTGTAGACATTGTCACGACGGTTGTCTGAATAGGAGAGGAATAAAAACAAAACAAATCAGTAATATGCTACCTTTAATGATATGAGAGAGAGAGAGAGAAAGTTTTTAAGAGAGAGAGAGAGAGAGCAAAAGTAATAAAAGTAGTAGTAGCAGCAATAGAAGCAGTATCAGCAGGAGTAGTAGTCGTATACAGTAATACAGGAAATATAATCATTATTTAACCCCTTCCCTATTATAAGAGCCTTTTAGCGCACTCCTCAACTGTAGAAATAGTTCAAATTTATACTGTCATAAACATATACGATAAGGAATATTTTCTATATCCTGACAGGTGATATCTTAAAGTTAAGGCACATTCTACTGTCAACCCTCTTTAAGTGGTTGCTTGTCTTCGTACATTCAGAAGCGGGACATCGTGTAAAGGGTTAAAGTAACTGAATTCCTTTTGAGGGTATGTAAAGTTAGCAATCATAAAATATTTGAATTTCAAAATTTATAGGTGTATAATGTGTGAAAAACAATTGAATATCACCTAATACCCAATTGAATATTTTTCCGATATATATCTATATGTGGTACGTTTCGACCAAAAATGGTACGCTTTGACTGTAACCCCTGGAGTTCTAATCCTTACCATTTGATGATTTGGTCACATATTGCTGGATGACTAGATGTAAAGCATGACTGTGTTTTACCAACCAAGACAACCATCCAACATAAAAGTTCAACATCATCATGGTTTTTTTTCTTCATTTTTTGTCCTGACTCCATCATTTACATAGTTTCTGAAAAATAAAATTTATTTAAATTAGTGATGAATTAAGTAACCATTAACCAGAATACTTACGGTCCATGGAATTTTATAATTAAGCATCAAGTTAGAACTTTGAGATGTCTTTGAAGTGAAAATGAACTTGTGAGTTTATGCAACTCAAAAAACTCTTTGACAATCGGGTCCTTTGCAAATTTAATAAGTATTTTAATGGGTACTCTCACTCTTAGGGAAAAGTGGGGTGGAGGGATACATTTGAATTAATATATATAATTGATTAAATATTGCCAAAACAATGTGGAATTCTAGTGAATTGGTGTTCACAAAACTTGCTAAAATATTATTGAGTTCAGTGGAGATTAAATTAATTATATAAAGAATCAATGTTTCAAATAAATTATTGTGACTTTGAAATGATCGATACGAAATAGACATGTGTCGAAACTGACATGGACTGAAACATCAAACACGGAAATCGACATCAATAGGTTCAACTACGAAAAACGACATGCATTTCTCCCACGTTGTCGACATTATATTTATAACAATATTTTCTGAGCAGACTCGGTTATTAACTTAACCTTCAGCACGGAGGTTGCTCCCCTAAACAACCCTTATCCCCCATGTGTTCCTTCTGTGAAGGGTGGTTTATTTGACACCCTTCACAGAACCGTTTTTGTAGTTTGTGCATAAGGTTAATCTCTTTGATCAATGCGATGTACTGACACAGTGTCAGAATACGACTGGATTCACTCTGTACCTCTGTCACCTTCTGAAGTACAGCTTGAACGGCAGAGGATAAATAAGACATGTCTCTACTAACCATTCTCACATCAGTTCTTGTTGGAATAGTTTTTCCGTCTGTAAAAGAAAAGCAAAATAAAATACAAAGTAAAATAATAATGTTTTTTTGCATCTGTAAAACCAAAGTAACCCCCACCACAATATAAATAAGTAAATAATAATAATAATAATAAGATCCACCCTTTACTTCAAAGACTGTTTCTAGTATTGAATATATAGCTAAACACCTAAAGAGGGTTGAAAGTGAAACAGCCTTTTTATGCCCCCGGCATCAACAGATGCGGGAGCATATAGTAATCGTCCTGTCCCTCCGTCCGTAAGTAACCAGGTTAAGTAGATTTTACCGTTTCGTCTAGCATCAACACCACTTATTCAAATGCTTAGATACTTATACAGTTGTTGCCTTGGACCATTCCCTAGCCACCAACAATACCCAACCTTGATTTTGACCTTGACCTTGACCTAATTTGGACTTCGAATATTTTGAATGGGCTATTTCTTGGTTAACTAGATTTTACCGTTTCCTCTGGCATCAACACCACTTACTGCAATGCTTGGATACTTATACAGTTGTTGCCTTGGACCATTCCCTATCCATCAATATCACCCAACCTTGATTTTGACCTTGACCTTGACCTAATTTGGACTTAGAATATTTTGAATGGGCTATTTCTTGGTTAACTAGATTTTACCGTTTCGTCTAGCATCAACACTACTTACTACAATGCTTCTATACTTATACAGTTATTGCCTTGGACCATTACCAACCCACCAGTAATATCCAAGCTCAGTTTGACCTTGACCTAATTTGGATTTAGAAAAGATTCAGAATATATTGTCAAGGATGCCACCAGGGGCATACGCGTTTATTGAACGCGCAGTCTTGTTTTTTTTTACTTTCCATCTACTTTAAGTTATCATCTGTTAGAACATAGAAAGTATTTCTAAAGACGCAAATTTGTTCATGTCTGTTTTAATTCGGCTCTATATTCTTCAGTGGTGAAGCAAACTAAATGTGAAAAAATGACGGGGTAGAGTTGAATTGTTTTAATATCCCTTTGACGGCTAGTGGCGCCCACACATGCATCATTTACAAGCATGATAACTGTGAATAGTAGATTTGTCCTATAAAAACAGAGTAGACCCAGATCAGTGGAATTCTAAAGGAATCCGCCGATTAGCCTCTGCCCTGTTCAAACAGATTCTACTTAATTGGAAAACTGAAATTGTCTGTTAGATGTTGCAGTGGACAATGAGTTAAAATAAAACAAAATAAAATAACCTACCTTTCGTAAAATATCTTCTTATATCCAACGAAGTGCTGGAGTTGCTGGTTAGCTTCGCCGAGATATCCTGTCCGATATTATACGAAAAGATGATATCCCTCCCTGATTTGCAGTTATAAACAATATGACCTTTGACGACGGTGCTGATGTAGTTAAATGTTCCCGTATGTTTAAAGCAAGGCCACTATAAGGCCCTGCTTTTTCAAAAAGTTTTGCCACTGAAATAGGCTCACATAACGTTTGTGATGTCGTACCTCTGTATAAGAAGGTCGATTTTCTCCAAACAAGTTTCCAACGCTTTTACATTTTCCAAACTTAAGATAATTTGCCTGTCCTCTGACTTGGAGAGACCTTTTTTTACCGTGCAAACGTAAAAGTCCTCAAACATCTCGTCGTACATCAGTTTGATAGAAATATCCCCATCTTCTGACGCATCGACAGAAACAATGAACACATCTTCCGGAAGCTCGATTGAATCATTCAGCTTCAGTTTCTTCTCCTTGGTAGAAAAAGATACGATCTCAGCAGCGCGTTTGGATGCCATTATTAAGATTTGAAGATTGTAGATAACTATGTGAACAGTTTTACGAGATAAATCTAGAGAACACTGGGAAGCACAACACAAATGATGCGGTATATATCGGGTATATGGGATTATAGTAGCAAACAACTTGTATGCGAAGCAAACAGCTGATGAACGTTTGGAATTTGCAAGATGATCGAAAATGTAAACACGATCTTATTTTTAAAAAAATGAGCATAGTGATCTATGTATTCAATGTCACAACATGCATACTTTGCTTTTCATTAAGTCGTTAACAGATGACAGAGAAGTTGGATCCTGGATCCATCTGTCTGGCCTCGTGTTGATGGTGATGGACTGTTTCTGTGTGTTGTCGGTTTGGAAGATTTTGTTGTAGACATTGTCACGACGGTTGTCTGAATAGGAGAGGATTAAAAACAAAACAAATCAGTAATATGCTACCTTTAATGATATGAGAGAGAGAGAGAGAGAGAGAGCAAAAGTAATAAAAGTAGTAGTAGCAGCAATAGAAGCAGTATCAGCAGGAGTAGTAGTCGTATACAGTAATACAGGAAATATAATCATTATTTAACCCCTTCCCTATTATAAGAGCCTTTTAGCGCACTCCTCAACTGTAGAAATAGTTCAAATTTATACTGTCATAAACATATACGATAAGGAATATTTTCTATATCCTGACAGGTGATATCTTAAAGTTAAGGCACATTCTACTGTCAACCCTCTTTAAGTGGTTGCTTGTCTTCATACATTCAGAAGCGGGACATCGTGTAAAGGGTTAAAGTAACTGAATTCCTTTTGAGGGTATGTAAAGTTAGCAATCATAAAATATTTGAATTTCAAAATTTGTAGGTATATAATGTGTGAAAAACAATTGAATATCACCTAATACCCAATTGAATATTTTTCCGATATATATCTATATGTGGTACGTTTCGACCAAAAATGGTACGCTTTGACTGTAACCCCTGGAGTTCTAACCCTTACCATTTGATGATTTGGTCACATATTGCTGGATGACTAGATGTAAAGCATGACTGTTTTACCAACCAAGACAACCATCCAACATAAAAGTTCAACATCATCATGGTTTTTTTTCTTCATTTTTTGTCCTGACTCCATCATTTACATAGTTTCTGAAATATAAAATTTATTTAAATTAGTGATGAATTAAGTAACCACTAACCAGAATACTTACGGTCCATGGAATTTTATAATTAAGCATCAAGTTAGAACTTTGAGATGTCTTTGAAGTGAAAATGAACTTGTGAGTTTATGCAACTCAAAAAACTCTTTGACAATCGGGTCCTTTGCAAATTTAATAAGTATTTTAATGGGTACTCTCACTCTTAGGGAAAAGTGGGGTGGAGGGATACATTTGAATTAATATATATAATTGATTAAATATTGCCAAAACAATGTGGAATTCTAGTGAATTGGTGTTCACAAAACTTGCTAAAATATTATTGAGTTCAGTGGAGATTAACCCATAGCCTGCCACTCACGACTATAGCTCCATATGCAAACAGCTTGGATCCGGATGAGACGCCGAGTAACTCGGCGTCTCATCCGGATCCAAGCTGTTTGACACTCAGACAACATTTTCAGCAATTTTGAGCAACTTTGAAGCACTTTGAAACTTGAAGCAGACGAGAAATATAGCAGACGACAATTTATTTGGCGGGCTAAGGGTTAAATTAATTATATAAAGAATCAATGTTTCAAATAAATTATTGTGACTTTGAAATGATCGGTACGAAATAGACATGTGTCGAAACTGACATGGACTGAAACATCAAACACGGAAATCGACATCAATAGGTTCAACTACGAAAAACGACATGCATTTCTCGCACGTTGTCGACATTATATTTATAACAATATTTTCTGAGCAGACTCGGTTATTAACTTAACCTTCAGCACGGAGGTTGCTCCCCATAACAACCCTTATCCCCCATGTGTTCCTTCTGTGAAAGGGTGGTTTATTTGACACCCTTCACAGAATTTGTGCATAAGGTTAATCTCTTTGATCAATACGACGTACTGACACAGTGTCAGAATGTGACTGGACTCACTCTGTACCTCTGTCACCTTCTGAAGTACAGCTTGAACGACAGAGGATAAATAAGACATGTCTCTACTAACCATTCTCACATCAGTTCTTGTTGGAATAGTTTTTCTGTCTGTAAAAGAAAAGCAAAATAAAATACAAAATAAAATAATAATGTTTTTTTGCATCTGTAAAACCAAAGTAACCCCCACCACAATATAAATAAGTAAATAATAATAATAATAATAAGATCCACCCTTTACTTCAAAGACTGTTTCTAGTATTGAATATATAGCTAAACACCTAAAGAGGGTTGAAAGTGAAACAGCCTTTTTTTTTTTTACTTTCCATCTACTTTAAGTTATCATCTGTTAGAACATAGAAAGTATTTCTAAAGACGCAAATTTGTTCATGTCTGTTTTAATTCGGCTCTATATTCTTCAGTGGTGAAGCAAACTAAATGTGAAAAAATGACGGGGTAGAGTTGAATTGTTTTAATATCCCTTTGACGGCTAGTGGCGCCCACACATGCATCATTTACAAGCATGATAACTGTGAATAGTAGATTTGTCCTATAAAAACAGAGTAGACCCAGATCAGTGAATTCTAAAGGAATCCCCCGATTAGCCTCTACCCTGTTCAAACGGATTCTACTTAATTGGAAAACTGAAATTGTCTGTTAGATGTTGCAGTGGACAATGAGTTAAAATAAAACAAAATAAAATAACCTACCTTTCGTAAAATATCTTCTTATATCCAACGAAGTGCTGGAGTTGCTGGTTAGCTTCGCCGAGATATCCTGTCCGATATTATACGAAAAGATGATATCCCTCCCTGATTTGCAGTTATAAACAATATGACCTTTGACGACGGTGCTGATGTAGTTAAATGTTCCCGTATGTTTAAAGCAAGGCCACTATAAGGCCCTGCTTTTTCAAAAAGTTTTGCCACTGAAATAGGCTCACATAACGTTTGTGATGTCGTACCTCTGTATAAGAAGGTCGATTTTCTCCAAACAAGTTTCCAACGCTTTTACATTTTCCAAACTTAAGATAATTTGCCTGTCCTCTGACTTGGAGAGACCTTTTTTTACCGTGCAAACGTAAAAGTCCTCAAACATCTCGTCGTACATCAGTTTGATAGAAATATCCCCATCTTCTGACGCATCGACAGAAACAATGAACACATCTTCCGAAAGCTCGATTGAATCATTCAGCTTCAGTTTCTTCTCCTTGGTAGAAAAAGATACGATCTCAGCAGCGCGTTTGGATGCCATTATTAAGATTTGAAGATTGTAGATAACTATGTGAACAGTTTTACGAGATGAATCTAGAGAACATTGTGAAGCACAACACAAATGATGCGGTATATATCGGGTATATGGGATTATAGTAGCAAACAACTTGTATGCAAAGCAAACAGCTGTTGAACGTTTGGAATTTGCAAGATGATCGAAAATGTAAACACGATCTTATTTTAAAAAAATGAGCATAGTGATCTATGTATTCAATGTCACGACATGCATACTTTGCTTTTCATTAAGTCGTTAAGAGATGACAGAGAAGTTGGATCCATCAGTCTGGCCTCGTGTTGATGGTGATGGACTGTTTCTGTGTGTTGTCGGTTTGGAAGATTTTGTTGTAGACATTGTCACGACGGTTGTCTGAATAGGACAGGAATAAAAACAAAACAAATCAGTAATATGCTACCTTTAATGATATGAGAGAGAGAGAAAGTTTTTAAGAGAGAGAGAGAGCAAAAGTAATAAAAGTAGTAGTAGCAGCAATAGAAGCAGTATCAGCAGGAGTAGTAGTCGTATACAGTAATACAGGAAATATAATCATTATTTAACCCCTTCCCTATTATAAGAGCCTTTTAGCGCACTCCTCCACTGTAGAAATAGTTCAAATTTATACTGTCATAAACATATACGATAAGGAATATTTTCTATATCCTGACAGGTGATATCTTAGTTAACCCATTACCCCATAGCCTGTTTCTAGATTTGAAGATAGGTTGCCACTTAAAGCAGGTTGAAAGTAAAACAGAATGCGCCTTAAGGCGCATTCAGCTTTACTTTCAGCCTGCTTTAAGCTATTTTCTGCTAGAATAAAGAAATTATTTCTAAGGTAAAATATTCACAACTGTATAAATTGAAACAATATTTTTCAGTGGAGGGATAAATTAGAGGCGTAAATAGGCGTTTTTATTGGGTAATGGGTTAAGGCGCATTCTACTGTCAACCCGCTTTAAGTGGTTGCTTGTCTTCATACATTTAGAAGCGGGACATCGTGTAAAGGTTTAAAGTAACTGAATTCGTTTTGAGGGGATGTAACAGTAATCATAAAATATTTGAATTTAATCAATGACTAGGAATTTCTTAGATATACTCTGAATCGAGTAAAGTGTCGGAACTAGCGAAAAGTACTTACGCAGATAGATTTCTCCACATTCACCGTGGTAGTTGCAGGTGCAACGTGGTTGCATGCAGCTTTCTGACCATTGAGAATGTCGATTGTTTTCAAATCAGGTAGGTGTTGATCACTGACGTATAAACGACCGGGTCCAAACTGGTTAAAGATCAGGGAAGTAATACTCGACGCAAGCCTATCTGTAGAGTAACTTGCCGGACCCGAATACCAGCATGTCAATGTAGTGTCCATCACAATGTAGATGTTGCAGTGGACAATGAGTTAAAATAAAACAAAAATAAAATAACCTACCATTCGTAAAATATCTTCTTATATCCAACGAAGTGCTGGAGTTGCTGGTTAGCTTCGCCGAGATATCCTGTCCGATATTATACGAAAAGATGATATCCCTCCCTGATTTGCAGTTATAAACAATATGACCTTTGACGACGGTGCTGATGTAGTTAAATGTTCCCGTATGTTTAAAGCAAGGCCACTATAAGGCCCTGCTTTTTCAAAAAGTTTTGCCACTGAAATAGGCTCACATAACGTTTGTGATGTCGTACCTCTGTATAAGAAGGTCGATTTTCTCCAAACAAGTTTCCAACGCTTTTACATTTTCCAAACTTAAGATAATTTGCCTGTCCTCTGACTTGGAGAGACCTTTTTTTACCGTGCAAACGTAAAAGTCCTCAAACATCTCGTCGTACATCAGTTTGATAGAAATATCCCCATCTTCTGACACATCGACAGAAACAATGAACACATCTTCCGAAAGCTCGATTGAATCATTCAGCTTCAGTTTCTTCTCCTTGGTAGAAAAAGATACGATCTCAGCAGCGCGTTTGGATGCCATTATTAAGATTTGAAGATGGTTGATAACTATGTGAACAGTTTTACGAGATAAATCTAGAGAACATTGTGAAGCACAACACAAATGATGCGGTATATATCGGGTATATGGGATTATAGTAGCAAACAACTTGTATGCAAAGCAAACAGCTGTTGAACGTTTGGAATTTGCAAGATGATCGAAAATGTAAACACGATCTTATTTTAAAAAAATGAGCATAGTGATCTATGTATTCAATGTCACAACATGCATACTTTGCTTTTCATTAAGTCGTTAACAGATGACAGAGAAGTTGGATCCATCTGTCTGGCCTCGTGTTGATGGTGATGGACTGTTTCTGTGTGTTGTCGGTTTGGAAGATTTTGTTGTAGACATTGTCACGACGGTTGTCTGAATAGGAGAGGAATAAAAACAAAACAAATCAGTAATATGCTACCTTTAATGATATGAGAGAGAGAGAGAGAGAGCAAAAGTAATAAAAGTAGTAGTAGCAGCAATAGAAGCAGTATCAGCAGGAGTAGTAGTCGTATACAGTAATACAGGAAATATAATCATTATTTAACCCCTTCCCTATTATAAGAGCCTTTTAGCGCACTCCTCCACTGTAGAAATAGTTCAAATTTATACTGTCATAAACATATACCATAAGGAATATTTTCTATATCCTGACAGGTGATATCTTAGTTAACCCATTACCCCATAGCCTGTTTCTAGATTTGAAGATATGTTGCCACTTAAAGCAGGTTGAAAGTAAAACAGAATGCGCCTTAAGGCGCATTCAGCTTTACTTTCAGCCTGCTTTAAGCTATTTTCTGCTAGAATAAAGAAATTATTTCTAAGGTAAAATATTCACAACTGTATAAATTGAAACAATATTTTTCAGTGGAGGGATAAATTAGAGGCGTAAATAGGCGTTTTTATTGGGTAATGGGTTAAGGCGCATTCTACTGTCAACCCACTTTAAGTGGTTGCTTGTCTTCATACATTTAGAAGCGGGACATCCTGTAAAGGTTTAAAGTAACTGAATTCTTTTTGAGGGTATGTAACGTTAGCAATCATAAAATATTTGAATTTAATCAATGACTAGGAATCTTTTAGATATACTCTGCATCGAGTAAAGTGTCGGAACTAGCGAAAAGTACTTACGCAGATAGATTTCTCCACATTCACCGTGGTAGTTGCAGGTGCAACGTGGTTGCATGCAGCTTTCTGACCATTGAGAATGTCGATTGTTTTCAAATCAGGTAGGTGTTGATCACTGACGTATATACGACCGGGTCCAAACTGGTTAAAGATCAGGGAAGTAATACTCGACGCAAGCCTATCTGTAGAGTAACTTGCCGGACCCGAATACCTGCATGTCAATGTAGTGTCCATCACAATGTAGATGTTGCAGTGGACAATGAGTTAAAATATCTTCTTATATCCAACGAATTGCTGGTTAGCTTCGCCGAGATATCCTGTCCGATATTATACGAAAAGATGATATCCCTCCCTGATTTGCAGTTATAAACAATATGACCTTTGACGACGGTGCTGATGTAGTTAAATGTTCCCGTATGTTTAAAGCAAGGCCACTATAAGGCCCTGCTTTTTCAAAAAGTTTTGCCACTGAAATAGGCTCACATAACGTTTGTGATGTCGTAACTCTGTATAAGAAGGTCGATTTTCTCCAAACAAGTTTCCAACGCTTTTACATTTTCCAAACTTAAGATAATTTGCCTGTCCTCTGACTTGGAGAGACTTTTTTCACCATGCAAACGTAAAAGTCCTCAAACATCTCGTCGTACATCAGTTTGATAGAAATAACCCCATCTTCTGATGCATCGACAGAAACAATGAACACATCTTCCTGAAGCTCGATTGAATCATTCAGCTTCAGTTTCTTCTCCTTGGTAGAAGAAGGTACAATCTCAGAGAATACAGAAAATATACTCATTATTTAACCCATTACCCCTTAAAAACGCCTTTTTACGCCTCTATTTATTCCTCCACTGAAGAAAATAGTTCCAATTTATACAGCCAAGAATATGTACCAGAAGAAATATTTTCTATATCCTAGCAGATGGTAGCTTAAAGCAGGCTGAAAGTAAAGCAGAATGTGCCTTAAGGCACATTCTGCTTTACTTTCAACCTGCTTGAAGTGGTCACCTGTTTTCAAAGCTAGAAATAGGATAAGAGGTAATGGGTTAACCCCTTTCCTATTATAAGAGCCTTTTAGCACACTCCTCCACTGTAGAAACATATACCATAAGGAATATTTTCTATATCCTGGCAGGTGATATCTTAAAGTTAAGGCCCATTCTACGGTCAACCCGTTTTAAGTGGTTGCTTGTCTTCATACATTTAGAAGCGGGACATCGTGTAATGGGTTAAAGTAACTGAATTCGTTTTGAGGGTATGTTTGTTTGTTTGTTTGTTTTTGATTTTACGTCGCTTTCAACAGTATTTCAGTCATATCGCGACGTCCAGCTAATCACAGGTGGAGGAAGACCCCAGAAGTCCTTTATGCACTGTAACAGGCACAAATCGGCAACTGGGTAGAACCACCGACTTTCCGCAAGCCAGCTGGAAGGCTTTCCCACATGACAAATCCAAACGACCCTACTGGGATTCGAACTCACAGCGGTGAGAAGCTTAGTGATGTAAGTCACAGTGACTATACCACTAGGCCACGGAGGCCCCGAGGGTATGTAACGTTAGCAATCATAAAATATTTGAATGTAATCAATGACTAGGAATTTCTTAGATATACTCTGAAGCGAGTAAACTGTCGGAACTAGCGAAAAGTACTTACGCAGATAGATTTCTCCACAATCACCGTGGTAGTTGCAGGTGCAACGTGGTTGCATGCAGCTTTCTGACCGTTGAGAATGCCGATTGTTTTCAAATCGGGTAGGTGTTGGTCACTGACGTATATACGACCGGGTCCAAACTGGTTAAAGATCAGGGAAGTAATACCCGACGCAAGCCTATCTGTAGAGTAACTTGCCGGACCCGAGTACCCGCACTGTTTCACCTTATCAAATATATCTACATGGCAGGATATGTGTCCAAACCATTCACACTTACAGAATATGGATGTATGTTTAATGTGCATAGTGAATATCTGCTTTAAAGTCCTTGTCTTTTTAGCTCACCTGACACGAAGTGCCAAGGTGAGCTTTAAGGGTCGCTCCTTCCACAATTGTTCTTTAGCACCCTTGTGACAACAAAATTGAAAGAATTTCATTAATTTTGATCTTCATGAAACTTGATGACAATGTTTGTCTTGATGAAATCTTTGAAATCTCGGGTAGACATGTCAAGGTCCTCTTTTTTGCCAATTTTGCCAAACTTGTATGAGACACTGATCATTCAGAATACAAAGAAGGTACTTTCTTTTTTGGCTGAGTATATATATGTGAACTACCACAGTATTAAGTCTTCCCCCAACTGTCTCTTAAGTAACTTGATTTCCAGTTTAATTTTATGTAGTTTAAGTGTCTCCATCTCTTTGTGGCACGGACACTTGCAGCATACCTCTTGAACATTTTCTTGTGGCAATGGTAGACCTGCATTACTGAAATAAAAATTAATTCAATTACAGCTAGACTGCCATCAATTTTTAGCTCAACTGATCACTTCAAACAGTGTTTTGCTATAATGATTTGTTCGCATGATCTGACAGCCTTTCCCTCATTCTCTTTACCCCTATTAACTGCTTTGTTGTAACTTGTTGATAGGTTATGGGAAGCATAGCGAGTGAGCATGTATAGCAGATTGACATGGTTTTTAGCTCACCTGAGCTAGCTCAGGGTGAGCTTTTGCAATCCTTGAATGTCCGTCGTTCGTCGTTTGTCATTCCTCGTCAACAATTTTAGTGTTTACTCTCTAGAGGCCACAATATTTATCCAATCTTTCTCAAACTTGCTCAGATTGTATATTACCATAAGAGTTCGGATGAGTTCGATTATGGTTGAAATCGAAATAATAGGTCAGAAGTTATCTACCTTTGAATTGCTGAAAATGCCATATTTAACAGTGTTTACACTCTAGAGGCCACAATATTTATTTAATCTTTCTCAGACTTGCTCAGATTGTATATTACCATAAGAGTTCGGATGAGTTCGATTATGGTTGAAATCGGACTTATAGGTCAGGAGTTATCTACCTTTGAATTGCTGAAAATGCCATATTTAACAGTGTTTACACTCTAGAGGCCACACTATTTATTCAATCTTTCTCAGACTTGCTCAGATTGTATATTACCATAAGAGTTCAAATGACTTTGATTATGGTTGAAATCGGACCAATAGGTCAGAAGTTATCTACCTTTGAATTGCTGAAAATGCCATATTTAACAGTGTTTACACTCTAGAGGCCACAATTTTAATCCAATCTATCTAAATCTTGCTCAGATTGTGTATGACCATTAGAGTTCGGATGAGATTGATTATGGTTGTAATCGGACTAATAGGTCAGGAGTTATCTACCTTTGAATTGCTGAAAATGCCATATTTAACGGTTTTTACACTCTAGCGCCCACGATTTTTATTCAGTCTTTTTCAAACTTCCTCAGATTGTATATTACCATAAGAGTTCGAATAAGTGTGATTATGGTTGAAATCAGACCAATAGGTCAAGAGTTATCTGCCCTTGAATAGCTGAAAATGCCATTTCTAACAGCATAAACACTCTTCCAACTACAGTTTTCAATGGATTTTGATTATACTTGCACACAAAGTATATAGCTATAAGTTCTCGAAGCAGTTGAAGTATTGTTGAAATCTAATCATTGTGGCAATAGTTATCTGCCCTTCATATACTTTGAAATGCTAGAAAAGGCTTCATTTCAGTATTGTTTAGGCTCTAGTTATCAGCCCTTGATGTACTCTACTATACTAGAATTATGAGATTGTATTCCAAAATTGTTTACATGCTATACTACAAATTTGAATGGATTTAGATTAAAATGGGTGAAACAGAAAGGTAAAACTATCAGGCTTCAGTACAAGAGGTGAGCGATATCAGGGCCTTCAGGCCCTCTTGTTCATGGTTGGTATGCAGTACACACTGGAAAACAAAAGATCGCCTTTGAAATCTCGAATAGACATGTCAAAATCTTCTATTTTCCCAAACTTATTGCTCCCGTCTGGGAAAAAAATTGACAGTGCCGTCGCTTGACATATTCCTCAATGGTCAGGCACTTAACAAGTGCCTCCGCCATTTATCGTCCGGACTTGTTTGTGGATTCTTTACGTATGTCCCTATTCCACCAACCAAGCTCCATTTTCCTCGAGGCCAATCGTGCTCGCTTGTTTCCTAAATGTTTATGTTGAGCACTGACCCCTGCTCCTGAAAAATATAAGATGTGTGTGTTTGCTATTTAACTTTGACATTGACTTGACTTTGAACTTTGATGTCATTGACAGGCACTTCTATTTTAATTCTTCGGTATTAGTGCGCTATTGTTGCATCAGCACAAGCACCCATATATGGGAAATCTTTTGATATGAACAATCCTGAACGCACAGAAAGATATCAAGTTTTCATGGTTTAACCCAGTTGCTTTCATAACTTGATGGATTTTCCCTCATTGTCTTTACCCCAATTAACTGCTTTGTTTTTGATAGGTTTTGGGAAGTAAGGCTCTAGAGAAGGGGGAGTAATTGGAACAAATTGAACATTTCTAACTTATACAACACCAAATCATATGGTGTTACTATCATTAGAATCGTCTCTTCGAGACGATTCTAATGAGTTGTGACACCGTAGGGTTTAAAGCAGAAATAACGATTAAAGTTTTTTAAATACTCCCTTTATCTGGAATTGTAGGGAAGCATATAGCTTATATAGCAGATTGACATGGTTTATCATTGTTGGTATGCAGTACTGCATGGACATTGGAAGATGTTGTTCTTCCTCCTCGCTGTTCATGCCACACCATACAATTATTTTGTTGTTCTGTTAAGATGCAGATATATACTATATCAAATTTCTAACGCAACACCCCGGATATTCCCATTACTTCCAATGTTAAACATGTCTTAAGTTAGTCTGGTCAATTCTGTAATGTGTGCATATCCCGAATAGATTTCTTCTGCAATTCATAGAGTGATCAATGCCATTATGGACAATACTCTTGGTAAACAATAGGGGTGTAACAATACGCTGAAACCCGCATCGCAATATATCGCAATACGGAGAAATCGAATCACAATATATTGCAATATACCGTGTAAGTACGGAACGAGCATCTTCCATCGTGTTTACTGTATTAATATTGTTCAACCAAGCCCGTGATTCGCTGCTTGTTTCTTAATAAGAGCGTCTTGTTGAGCGAGATTAAACAGAAACAAAATAGTTGCTGTTACACCGTCTAGGGATATGGATAAAACACCGGACTGCGTCTACGCGTAGTTTCGAAAACAATTCCGCAAAACAAAAGGTAAGTTTGTCCATTCTTTTACCGTTTTTAAATAAGGCAAAGAAAATCGTTTTTTCTGAATCTGAACCGCGGAGCAATATTATTCAGCTCATACCGCAATATATCGGTACACCGCCGAATCGTTACACCCCTAGTAAACAATCAAAGCGCTGAAAGCGCTGGGAGGCTGTTGGTATACTCAAAGAACACCAGCTTTCAGCTGTACCATTCTGTTTGTTAAACCTCTTGAAATATTCCCAGGCAAAAGTTCCGTTATGACGAATGGCGCTTTTTTTCGCGCCAAATTGTGTAATTTGAATTCGGCGTTTCTTCTGTATCCAAACTGTTTGCAAATTCCTACAGTAGTGTAAGGAGTTAGCTGCACATGGTTTTTAACAGACAGAATAGAATGACAGAAAGCACAACCTTAGTACGTCTCTACCCATATAGGTGGGACATTATTGCAGTTGTTCAAGATAGGTTGAAGCTAAGTTTAATGCAAGACCACAGCTATTTTAATAAAGCATAAAGTCATGGGAGCTTTCTGTATTAGTGTTAGTGTATGAAGCAGTTAACTAATGTAACATGGTGAAAAGGTTGGGACTCAACTGGGACTTGAACCCAGGGCCTTTGGCATAATATGCCAAAACTCTAAATTCTCAGCTTACCAGCCACTCCGCGAAGTTTTTCAACCTGTTTCACTATAATCTAAACCCAGCTATAGATAGGCGTTATTGTTTCCAATGAACGTGTTAACTCTAAAACTATTATTTCCATAGCAAACAGTTTAGAGCCAGTTCAGATGCTTAGTTAGCCCAGTGTCTAATCAGGATCTAAACTGTTTGCTATGGAAATTCAGATTTAAACTAATAGTCAGGGTTGTCTAAAAGATGTAAATCTTGCCAGATATACTAAAGCTACATTCTCATCTCGTTAAAGTAAAACAATCAGCAAAATGTTCTTTTATTCCTTTGGAATTGCAGTCTCATCAATGAAAAAACAACAACTTAAAAAAAACAATAAAAAACACCAAACCATTTTCAAGATGGTGGCAATTTCTCATAAAATAATAAATATTTATTTAGCATAACATAAGTGTGTACCGATTATTTAAGCTGATTGAAAGTAAAACATAGTGACACTGTGCCATAAAGCAACTCTCAACCAGGTGTATTTGTAAAATTAAAACAGAAACTCAAATAAAAGCAAATGTGTTGCATTATCTTGCATTGAAAATATATCGGATCAGTCTAAAAACATCCTAAAAAGTCATCTAATCTTAGTGGATTTTTATTTTTTGATATTTTCCATCGCTTTTCTTCCTCCCTCTATATATACACGGGGTGAATACATTTCGATTCCGTTTTCGACTAAATTGAAACTGTTCACCACGTCATTACATGTGCAAGCATAAACCAAAAAGAATACCATTTGCACCAACGCTATAAACTGAAGTAGTTGAAATCGACCGCCTTGAAATGAATAGCCTGCTTAGTTCTATCGGTAAAGCGTGTAGCTTATTTTTTAATTTTCAGTCCCCGCATATGCTGGGTCCCGGGCTCGAATCCCACCTGGGCTAAGAAAACATTATTCAATTTTATGCATACATTTTTTAAACAGATTTTTGTTTTATCCTAAACTAATATTTACTCGTTTATATAAGAGTTTGACATACATTTACAAATTACATGCACTATACTTTTTATATGGTTGCAAGAATCCTCAAGACGCGGTCTGCTTTAATGTCAGCTGACTTTTAGCTTTGTGTGCATGCATATAAAAAAGGGTCACCGGATACAATTGATACTTTTGTCTTTTTCAAAGGGTTTCGACATTGCATGTAAATAGATCCAGCCTTCGCTTAAAACAATTTTTATGTCACCTTTCATGCTGATACAATACGAAAACATGTATGTTCACTGCTGTCACGTGGTAATATACATTGTAATTATGTATATGCCAGTATTCTCTTTACTCTATAGCCTGATCTACAATGTAGTATTGCAGATATGTGATCACTTAAAGCAGACTGACAGTAAAGCAGAATGTGCCTTAAAACGCATCTACGTTACTTTCGTCTGCTTTAAGCTTTCACCTGCTAGAGTATAGAAAATATATCTAAGAGAAATGTAGCAGTTTAATGCAGGACAAAAGTAACGCAGAAATGATTTAAATCAGTTAACTGCGTTACTGCTGCACCTCATTAAGCTATACTTTCTCGTCGAATA
This sequence comes from Gari tellinella, assembly GCA_922989275.2. Taxonomy (NCBI): domain Eukaryota; kingdom Metazoa; phylum Mollusca; class Bivalvia; order Cardiida; family Psammobiidae; genus Gari; species Gari tellinella. Next base: position 78,724,679 of record OV277867.1, on the reverse strand, counting down.
TCCCGTGACCTGTATCACTGAGTGGACGTAGTATTCAATAAGATACAGCATTAAGCGAGATCTTGGTCCTAACTGTTTTTAAGAAAATGCCTTCAATTAAACTGGCAATTGTCGTAAAGGGTTTTGTAAGTCATGACACCAAATGTGAATTCTACTGCTTGTAACTAATATTATCCATAAGGTTTGACCTGTCAGTCATCACTTTCCGCCAACTTTCGTTGGTACCATCGGAAGTTTCGGTATAATTCAGTTATATATCAATGAAAACTTCAGGTAGTATATACTACAGTCGATGATCTAACGCCAGTGTCGCAATAGCTTTGTGGGTAGTGTCATTGACTCGTAGTGCTAGGGTCGTTGGTTCGATTCTAGGCACTATTTTGCAAACGTCGGCTTCAGGTTGTTTTTTTTTTCGATAATTATACATTTTACTAAAATAAAACAGTAAACGTTTGGGTAAAGAAAAACTTGCTGCTTAACGAAATACAGAAGTAACATAGGGTGCTTTTTGCCAGAGAGTGCTATGGATAACGTAATGTTGCTACAGTGGAGAAAACGTTTTTCTTTTCCAATAAATGCGTTTACGCTTAAACTATTATTTCCATAGCAAACAGTTTGGAGCTAGATCAGACGCCTGGTAACCCGGCGTCTGATCAGGCTTCAAACTGTTTGTCACTTAGATCAACATGACTAGCCAAAAGTGTCGTAAATTTGTCCCGCTCTATGATTTATTGCTATGCGTTTGCGTTTAAATGGGAGAGAATAACTTTTTCTCCACTGTATACGCACTTTTCTATCCAAGTTTCCTTAGGCAAGTTCACTGTACTTTATTTTATACAATTGCATGAATATTATGGTTTGTATGTGTCTACCCTAAAAAACAAATTTAAAAAAAGACACATTAAAGAAATACATGTATTACAAAATAAACTCTATCGGGTATCGAACCCATAACCTTTACGTTGGTAGCGCAGATACATAACCACTGAGCTATTACCGACTGTAGTTATCTTTATCAGATAATATAATCAAATTCGAGTCATCGTTGAATAGCTTATTTTACTTTACACTGTTTTGTTGTTTCCGGAAGATAAAAATAGCTTACGGAAAAAGACGGAATATTCATAAACTGACCGACAATACTCGATAAGTATTTGATGTTATTTGTACTAAACCGAGTGTCAAACAGTTGACCCAGGTCTAGATCTCATCTGGATCCAAACTATCTGTATCAGTAATCATGAATTCGCCCAAAGCGTGTAATAGGTTTACCGTTAATAATCATCTGGATCCAATCTAGTTACACTTAATAGGGATTATTATTTGTTAGTGTCACTGTGGTTCTAACAGGCATCCAAACTGCGACCAAGTTTGGATCCTAATGACATTTAACACATATATAGATAGGTGTGAAATAAACAAATGCTAAACTACTTTTTACTTTTATTTCGTGTGCTGTACTAAATGGATAAGTTCTATAGTGTTGGATATATATATATATATATATATATATATTCTTTCAAGGAGAAAAGTGGATAAGTTTGAATAAATAGAACATTTAGTTTCCAAGTTTGTACAATGTTTTTTAAAATCTAAGGTTCAATATTTCACAATTTCACCTCTTTAATATATTATTATAAAAAATATAATGTGATGACATAATATATGGTACAGTATTAAATATTCCTCTATATAATTTATATGTGGCACCATGGAGAAAGGACAAATTGTCCTTTCTCCATGGTGGCACGCTTAGTCCTGAAATGGCACGCTTATGCCCGTGTCACACTGTCCCGATTTTGACACCAGAAGGCCACTGAAACATGGAATTTTGAATTTCGCGCGAAGGTGGCCCCGAACCTGGCTCAACAGGCAAACCAACACGAAGGCAAGTACGGTGCCTACAGAAGGCCACACGATGGCAACCGAACCACACACGAAGTTAACACGAATATGCGGATTTTCACAGGAAGGTTACTCGAAGGCCACACGAAAGTCACACGATAGCTACACGACGTCGTGTTGAGAGTATGATGCAGTCACGAAGGCATCACATGACCTTCCGATGGTATTAAACATTCGGTAGACGGCGTGAAAGTTCAGTCGCTGATCTAAGATTAAAAGCCGCCATATATTTACCGATTTTAGATCTAATGTAACTTAAAATCTACGTAGGTTTTAAATTCATCATGTCATGAAAAGGAGGACATGGAAGGGGAAAGATGAAGGCTGAAACCTCCATTAGACGAGTTCGAAGATTCAAAAAAGAAGTTAACAGTCCTTAAACCCCAGAGGGAGTTGTTGTTCAGATGTAGTTGTTATAGGGAGGGAAATATTAAAACCCTGAGAGTGTAAACAGTTTGAATCTAGATCAGACACATCGTAACGCGCTGTCTGATATGGGTTCAAACTGATTGTCACTCGTCATTATATTGGTTTGATTTTGGGAGGCTTATTTTCAAAATGGCTAATGCAAACTTTGTGAGAAAATAGCAGACGACAGCAGTGATTTCGTTGGTTTTTGATGTTTTACTTAGGGAACAGTAGCAAGTATTGTTTTGAGAAGGGGTTCGCTGTAGGGAGGGAGCACTGTATGTGAAAATAATGTTAGTGTATATAATGGGAATGATACATGGCAATCTTGTCCTACCAGGGCACCAAGCCAGCCTTTAGAGTAAAGTAGTGACCTAAGTATCGTCTATAGTTTAACACTTTGCATGCGGTGTAATGTTTTTGGCTGTAACAATCTAAAATTTTCTTTTAAGTTCAGGGTCAGGGGCCCGTTTCATAAAATCTTGTACGACGAATGTTGTCGTAAGTCAGATTATAAAAGTCTAAATTATTATTTATTTCTCCATCTAATCCTGTATTGCGGCATCTCTTTGGAACCGTCTTGAAGACAACGATTTCAAAGAGAAGTCACAAGACAATTTTAGATAGAGAAATCAGAAATTAAATGTATTTTAAAGTTTTGACTTACGATTGTTTTTGTCTTACGACATTTTATGAAACGAGTCCCTGAAGACCAAACAGCTTAGATCCTGATGAGACGCTGTGTTACGTGTTGTATCATCTTGATCCAAACAGTTTGCAACGGTAATCAGTGTGGCCGAATTATCAGTCATGGTGAGAGGTTAATCTCAAGTTTCCAAAATGTAACATGCGATACTAGATTAACATAGAATTAAAAGTTCGATCGACTCTACATCTTGGAAACTAGAAATTCTCAACTTAAGTAAAGCCTGTCTATTGGAAAAGGCTTATTGATTATAAGAAGATCGATGGCAGCTTAAAACAAGGTGAAGGCAAAAATAGTGTTCCGAAAAGAAACAGCAACCCCCGGGGCGGGCCAATTTTGACCGCAGGGGCATACTTTCAACCTTCTTTAGCAGCCACTTGCCTTAAACACAATATAAATCAGTGGTATTAATAGAGGGATTTTATTGTTTCTCAATATTAGTTGAAAAAAATAACGAGTTGTTCCGGACTTGACATTTTTAAACTTGAGATTTTAAACTACAGTTAAACTTGTTCATTGCGTCCATTTAAGAAAATTCTTATTGGTTATAAGAAAGAAATGTGATAGCTTGAAATATAGTGAAAGTAAAATAAAATGCGCATTCTGCTTTTTTAACCTACTTTATGTGGTCACGTGTCTAGAAATTGACTTTTGGTAGAGGGTTTAGGTACAATTAATAAAAAATCCGTTTCAAAAAGAGGACATTTGGAAATATTAGGGATTTTACATGATCAACTTTCATAATCATCAATATAAATCTGGTACATTGTAATAAAACTAATCATAATGATAATAATTACAATAATAGCATTAAAAATAATAATAGCAATCAAATAGTGGCCGCCCTGATGTACAACAAAACAGAAATTTCTAATTTTAATAGATGGCAGCTTAAAGCAGACTGAAAGAACATACCTTTAGGCACATTCTGTCTTACTTCCAATCTGCTTGAAATGAGTACCTGTCCTCAAAACTAGAAATAGGCTATTGGGTAATGGGTTAAACACCACAGTATTTATGTGATTGAGTGGTAGTTATAAATAGTGCTGTTGTTTCTTATTATTTCAATGTTGAACCTTTATTTCATAAGTGCAAACAATAACAAGTACTAGGTGTTTTGAAATTAATTTCAAAAATTATATTTATTATTTCTAGTTATGATTCAGGCATTATGCAATACAGGGCTCCCTCTCTACAACACCATCCAACAAGAGGCAAATTATGTATTTTGTTCGGAAGGAGTTGTTGCAGGGAGGAAAATATTAAGACCCTGAGAGTAAAAACAGTAAGAATCGTCTGATCTTGGTTCAAACTGTTTGTAACTCATTATTTTGGTTTTTTTTCGGTCACATCGTAGTCTCATTTCGATGCCATCGTACTATAATACCATAGCTTCACGATAGCTTCACGACATCATTGCGATGGCTTCACGAAGTCGTGTTGCCTTCCTAAGACTTCGGGCGGCTTCGTGTTTCCGTCGTATTGTCTTCGTGAGGAGAAAAATGCCCGATGGTACCGATGGTCACACGAGAGAAACACGAAGGCGACACGATTTGACAAGATGCCTACACGATGGCATTACGAAGGGTAAAATGAAAACACGATGTCCACACGAAATCGAACCTTCGGAAGGTCCTTCGGCAACTTTTTTGACAGCCAAAGATTTTGACGTCGCTCACGAAGTTACTCCCGATGCCCGTAAAATTCAGCCGGAGCCCACACGAAGGCTGAGGATGCCCTCACGAATGACCCGATGATTACACGATCAGGCCCGAATGTGAACATTTAGTCTATCGTGTGGCCATCTGTTGTCAACTTCGGGACAGTGTGACGCGGGCATTAGACCCGGTCGTTCCAACAATGAGAAAGTGCACGCTTCCAAACTTGGCTAGCCTCCTGCTTGCTATGACATTGTCGTATGCAAATTTCATCTGAGTAAATTGTTTTGCACTTTATTTCATCATAGAATTGTATGCGGGTGTAAAACGTTTGTTCCAGATCTCATCTCGATCGAAAATATCGGCAAAATAATCACACTTAAAAAATGAGTTATCCTTCTGCTTACATTGAGAACCAGGGTACCCTCACTCATATCTTTATTTACAAAGCTTTAGACAAAAACAATAAGAAACAAATATTCACCTCTAATAGTTTAGTGTCTTAATTCACTATTTTGTTAAATACACATGAAAAAACGGTTTTTTAGACCCAAAAATCTAACATTTACCTTTTTGCCCTAAAATACGCAGTAACTTTTAAAAGTAGATTTTTCATTCTCATGCAATTTTCTAAATTAGATAATACTTTACTAAACTTGACCAAAAACTTGACCAAAATGGCTACCTGACCACTCGCAGATCATGAGAATTCATGTTCCTAGAGCTGGAAATGTGACCATGCAATCTTATACAATCTAACAATATTCGCTTACGTGAAAATCCGTTTTCCACGTGCATACTGGTTGTCATGTGACTGTAATTATTATTATTATTTGTATGCTGATGTTTCCTGCATTGCAGGACTTATGCTTGAATAAATAAAAGGTGGAAGTTGGAATTGTTGTCTGCACAATTTGCCGACTTCAGCAGTTCTCAGAGTTTATTTTTCCTTTCATTTACTAACTACAAAATCGCACCCGGATGTCAAACAGTTCCTATTCAGAGATCTGACCTGGATCCAAACTATTTTCAACAGTAGAGCGCTCTAATCATAAATTCGGCTGTAGAGTACATAATATCAATATTCATCTGGATCCAAACTGTTTTTATCAGTTATCTCAAATTCACAGTTCCCAAGTCATTTCCCCCCCCCCCCCCCCCCCCCCCCCCCCCCCCCCCCCCCAAGTTTATTCTGTGTAAACACACTTTTCACATGTACACAATTTACTATACCCTTCTGACATAATCGGCAGTGATTTCCGACATGGTCATGTATACAGTAGGGCCCAGAATTTCAGTCTCAATAGGTGTTTTTATTACTTTCTCGCACATTGCCTTTTAGTGCCATTACCGGGGAAATGTAATTACAGGTTGTGGGCAGTTACAATTATAAGTTAATCAATTTGTTATCTACCACTTATAAGTATAAAATATTCCGCAGATTAGCCAAACAGCGAAAACGTGCTTAAGTTAGCTGACAGCATGGATAATTCCTCCATGCTGACAGTTTCTTGCAACTTTGTGCCAATGCATCTGGTACCAGGCTTTTATAAACGGTAGTGACTAGGGGTACGTGACCGTACCTATAATATTTGAAATTAGCGGTACGGTCACGTACCCCTAGCGAGCCCTGTGAGGGTTGACTAGGGGTACGTGAGTCGTTTAAACTATGTAGCAACACATTATTTTGCCTGCAGATACGTTTTTGATGCTAATATTAATAATCTCTCATTTCTACCTTTACTTGTGGATATTTATTGGAGAAAAACAAAGAAACTTCGATAAATATTCCCGACCCAACTTGTTCTCACGGCAGCGATGAGAATAGATGTATTCCGCATACATATCGTCAGATAGTGACAGATACGCCCGATATCTGAAAATCCGCGACCAATGTAAAGTTTTTTTCTTAAAAATTTGATTCAAAGGTAACTTTATATAATAAGTATGTTGGAAATGACTGCTGGTGTAGCTTCCTAACTTAGCGTTGAAAATAAAGTGGTAGATCTGAGAAAATGAAAACTATCGAAGCTTCGGCCCCCATCAAGTATCGAAACATGTTGGTTAAATCAACTCGAAAAACACGTTTGACAATTGATCGCAATTAAACAGTGCAATTATTCTAAACAAAGCATTGGATATTTATACATGTTTGTAAAAATGTGTGAACGTTCTTTATTCATAGGTAGATCTATATAGTTTTCGCGGCCGTGAAAAACACTGCCGATTGGAATTTTTTTTAATGAAGTTTCTTTGCTTTTATGCGTTAAACAGTCAGAATAGAAGGTTGAAATGGGATATAATTAACATTAGCATCGATATTAACGTAACTGCAGACACAATAAAGTGTTGCTATATAGTGTTTTGGACTCACGTACCCCTAGTCAACCCTCACAGGGCTCGCTAGGGGTACGTGACCGTACCGCTAATTTCATATATTAGAGGTACGGTCACGTACCCCTAGTCACTACCTTTATAAACAGCCCCAAAGGTGATGCGGGTACCAGCATGCTTTAACCTTAGTCTGGTTCCCTGTCTCCATAACTCCGATCTATGAACTGACCTGGCTAGCTTTGACCTTAGATAACCTAGTTTTATCTTTGATATTTTTCTACAAGATATAGTATGTACAGTAAGACTCACAGTAATGTTATAATCTCTATCTGTGTAATAAAGTTTCATTACACAGATGTATAAGCAAAAACCGCAAAACTTAACTTAAAATACTGCTTTAAAACTGTTATTTCGCGCGCACTATTTTTCACCATATAACTAACTGTAAGCATACACCAGATGACCTCCATTGAACTTTATGAAAATGCAAGGGCGGATCAGCAGCTCACTTACCTAATCAATTATGCTTGCTGCAGACGTAGTGCAAGTTTCGGATATTTGTTTCTGTATATAGTTTACCACAACGACAGAAATACACTATCTGAGTAAAAATCCAAATGTAAGGGAGTGTTTCTACATGCAGATCCTAACCATAATTTAGCACCACTTGATAGTGCTTGTGTGTGGATACGCACTTGGTGCATTAATCTGAAATAGTTAAACTTGTTTGGCAGTAGGATTACAGCTCTGAAAAGATGGTATTTATATTGCTAAAGGCTGTTGTTCCAACAGCCTAAAAACAAAATGAATTGGCATTTGGTCCCAAAAATATTGAATTTTGTGATAACAAGTTTTCAGAAATCTCATTCCAATGCATTTTCAATGTGGAATGTTAACCAGAAATTAGTGATACCTTTGGATAGATTGTTATTCTTCGTCAGAAGTGTCAATGAAAATCCATTGCTAATATTAACAACTTTGAGGACAGTACATCAATTTAAAAACACAAATAAAAACATTTATTGATTTTGTGTCAACTTTTCCATCAATTTAAAACACCCACTCTGATATGAAAATAGAAATGAACTCAGAGGTGTTGCGTTAGCAGTTTGGCATAGTATAGTTGATGTCTTCTTGCGAGATTGTCAGTTTTGATCACTGACAGGCACATTTGTTTTAATTTTTCGGTATTTAGTTCACTATTTGTTGGACTGTACAACTCTGAGTGACTTTGGTACACAGTCATGGACGTACAGGAACAGTTCTTTTCCAGTGGTAGTTTTCTGACAGTCCATGAAAACAACTTAAAACTACTGACTTTTTTTCTCATTGTTTCAGTCTCTTTTTAGCTCACCTGGCACGTAGTGCCAAGGTGAGCTTTTAGGATCGCTGGATGTCCGTCGTCCGTCGTCTGTCCGTCCGTCCACAATTGTTCGTTAACACTCTACCAGGTTCAAATCTCATTGGATCTTGATGAAACTTGGTCACAATGTTTGCCTCAATGAAATCTAGGTCAAGTTCGAATGTGGGTCATGTCCGGTCAAAAACTAGGTCACTAGGTCAAATTATCGAAAAACCTTGTTAACACTCTAGAGGCTACAAATTTCATTGGATCTTCATGAAACTTCATCAATATGATTGCCCCAATGAAATCTAGGCCAAATTCGAATGTCGGTCATGTCCAGTCAAAAACTAGGTCACTAAGTCAAATCATCGAAAAACCTCGTTAACACTCTAGAGACTACAAATTTCATTGGATCTTCATGAAAATTAATCAAAATGTTTGCCTCAATGAAATCTAGGTCAAGTTCGGATGTGGGTCATGTCCGGTCAAAAACTAGGTCACTAGGTCAAATTATCGAAAAACCTTGTTAACACTCTAGAGGCTACAAATTCCATTTGATCATCATGAAACTTCATCAATATGATTGCCTCAATGAAAGCTAGGCCAAGTTCGAATATGGGTCATGTCCGGTCAAAAACTAGGTCACTAGGTCAAATCTTCGAAAAACCTTGTTAACACTCTAGAGACTACAAATTTCATTTGATCTTCATGAAACTTCATCAAAATGTTTGCCTCAATGAAATCTAGATCAAGTTCGAATGTGGGTCTTGTCTGGTCAAAAACTAGGTCACTAGGTCAAATTATCGAAAAACATTGTTAACACTCTAGAGGCTACAAATTTCATTTGATCTTCATGAAACTTCATCAATATGATTGCCTCAATGAAATCTAGGCCAAGTTCGAATGTGGGTCATGTCCGGTCAAAAACTAGGTCACAAGGTCAAATCATCGAAAAACCTCGTTAACACTCTATAGAGACTACAAAATTCATTGAATCTTCATGCAACTTGAACAAAATGTTTGTCTCATTGAAATCGAGGTCAAGTTAGAATGAGGGTCATGCCCGGTCAAAAACTAGGTCACACGGTGTACATGGTTACATGGTTACCAGGTGAGCGATTTAGGGCCATAGTGGCCCTTGTTAATGAAGCGACTTGGCGCGTCTTTTCCACGAAAACGTTACGTTACATTCAGAACCAGGTTCTTCTATATATCGGAGGCCTGTGGGGGTGTTGATTTATATCAGGGTCTTTTTATCTGTAAAACAGACGACAAGCTTTCTTCAACAAGAGCTTTAATTTCGACGATGTCCAGGACAATAATGATCAACAGTCATACAACATATTATACCGGCAAATAGTTCTGAAGTAGAGTAATAGGCAATGCATCTTCACATCAGATTTGGGGAATATCGCTTGACGGGTGAGAGGCACATGCCGCTTTGTGTGAAGATACAAAACCCATCTTAGACTACTTAATTTAAAATACTTATAATCATATTATGCCTAGACTGTTTAATGTGTAATTAATCCATTGAACCCTGCATACACATACTTGATAACCAGTGTATCTGTGAAGACTACACTTGTCCTATGCAACCAGTGTAGATCCAGATCAGATGACTCCAAAGGGAAGTCTCTTTGATCAGGGTCTACAGTGTTTACCAGTTCTCAAAATATTGTAAAAACAAACATAATTAGTAAAAGAAAACCTTTACTTAATCTTAATTGAAAAGTTGAATTATTCATTTTAAGTTTCAGGTGTCAATGAGTTAAGTCTGAACCATTCATTGGTCAGACCACAAAAGATATACATAAAGCATGCTGAGATCAGTTTGAACAGGAAACAAACTATTTTTATGCTCCCCTTTAGGGGAGGAGCATATAGTTGCCGCGTCCGTCTGTCCGTGCTTACGGGAGGGTACTTACGTGGCTAAAATTATTAGCCCCATAATTGAAAAACATTAACCTGGCCGTCTCTTGTGACATTAACCGGGCCATTTCTTGTGACATTAACCTGCTCAGTTGTGGGACATAGGGTTAGGGGTAGGGTTAGCCTCCAGATCATTATTTTTCAAGTTAGAGCAAAAATGAATTGTCGCTTGTGTGGCTAGCCACCCAAAAGATTACTATAGAAAATAGCCACATAAGTACCCTCCCGTTAGAACGTCCGTCTGTCCGTCCGTCCGTCACGCTTTTTTGTCCGGAGCATATCTCTTGAACGGTACACCGTAGGTTGATGAAACTTGATACAGTGATAGAGAAAGACAGGAGGAGATGCAGTACACAAGAACCGTAACTCTCTCATCTCCCTATTTTGAATTATCTCCCTTTTGCTCATAAAAAAAAAATCAATTTTGTCCGGAGCATATCTCTGGACCGTTACAATGAAAGTTGATGAAACTTGTAACAGTGATAGAGGATGACTAAAGGAAGTGCAGTACACAAGAACGGTAACTCTGTCATCTCCCAATATTGAATTGTCTCCCTTTTTCTAAAATTACTAAACAATTTTGTCCGGAGTATATCTCTTGACTGCTACACCGTAAGTTAATGGAACTTGATACAGTGATAGGTTATGACATAAGGAGGTGCAGTACACAAGAACCATGACTCTGTCATCTCCCAATATTTAGTTATCTCCCCTTTTCTATTTAAAAAAAATCAAATTTTTTCTGGAGCATATCTCCTGAGCATAGCATTGTAAGTTGATGAAACTTGATACAGTGATACGAGATGACAGAAAGAGTGCTGTACTCAGGAACCATAACTCTGCCATCTCCCAATATTGAATTATCTCCCTTTTTCTACATAAATTTTTGAAAAAATCAAATTTTCTGCCGCACTGTAACTTGAACCTTGATACTGAGTTAGCGGATGACAAAAAGAAGTGTAGTACACAAGAATTATAACTCTGTCATCTCCAAATATTGAATTGCCTCCCTTTTTCATAATAATTTCATTTTTGTCCGAACCATATCTCTTGAATGTTACATCGTAAGTTGATGAAACTTGTTACTGTGTTCACCTACTAAACATGCTATACCTTGGGCTTTTTCTTTGTGGGGAGCATCCATCTTTGGGAACGATATTCTTGTCTAATTTAACAGTAGAAGTGTATATTAACTGTTTATGTATTTCTGTACTGTTTTCCATACTAAAATACATACGCCAGCATGAAGACAATGGCAACAGTCAATTTAGATAATGCTGTGCTAAGCTTGCATATTTAATCTAGCAGACATACATTACAACTGTTCAAACTATCCCAGCATAAGACATATTAAAACAACATAAGCATGACAATAACAAATACAGTAAGGTAGTTTCTATCCTTTTAAGTTAAAGCATTTACAAAATGCCTTTTAATATCCTTTTCTTGTCATTACAAATAGTGTACATGTAAAGAGTACACTTGTTGTATGCAAACAGTGTAGAAACAGATCAGTGGCCTCCTACAGTTGCCATCTGATCAGGGTCTGCACTGTTTGTCACTTTGGAATACATTATACAAAACAGTCCTAACTAGTCAAAGTAGATTGGAAACTGGAATTTATGTTTCAGAGTGAATGAGTTAACTCTTTCCTCCCTAAAGCTTTAAATTGTCAATTCCAGTTTCCATTTTAGTCTAGTCCATTTCTGACTTTTAAGGGTTGTTTTTGTCAGTGTTTGGCATTATGACAAACAGTGAAGACCCTGATCAGAGGGCTCCTTTCGGAGCCCTCTGATCTGGGTCTTCACTGTTTGCATAGGACAAATGTACTATTCACATGTACACCATTTGTAAAGGACGCCTATATGTGGGACTAGGGTTCAAAGGGTTAAAGCATTTCCCTAAATTTCAACAAACATGAAAATATACAAAATAAAGTGAGCAAACTTCTTACCTGTAAAACAGACGACAAGCTTTCTTCAACAAGAGCTTTAATTTCTACGATGTCCAGGACAATAATGAATTTTAATGATGCCCAGACATTGCCAGCTTAGTATTTTAAAGGCTCCTTGATGAAAATGTCAAACAAGCGGTTGTCGACTTGGGAAGCTTAGCTCACAGGTGTCAAACTTAGGATCCCTTTGTGAGGGCTTTTGTAATGTGGCTTAAGGTGATTGGTTATCAAACCTTGGTGCAAAACTTGCATCTCTCAAAGCAACAGTCAAGTAATTCAAGTGACTGGCCAGAGGATTTAGTTAGCTTGGGTTTAACTGCTTGATTGTTTATCAGGCCTAAATGCAGAATTGGCTTCTCTCAAAGCAAGTTACACAATAGTGCTATAATTCTAGCGACTGACCAAAGAATTTGGTTAGCTTTGGTTTTATAACAATCTTCACACCTTAAGCCACCACAGAAAACTATGGAAAAATTATTAAATTAAACAAGATTCTGTATTAAGTTCAAAATACAGCTACAAAGTTAATATATTTAAAATCTACATTTCAATACCAATCTTGTGATACCAAATTTGGCTATCTAAATTAATAGGTATTAAATGTAGATTTTTTATGATCTTGACTTGATATATGATCCAGATATTTTTCATAATTCTTATTTAAAGGGACTCGCAACCGGATGGTGTACTTGTCAAAATAAAATAAAATACTCAAATAAAAGCAAATTTGTGGCATTATTTGGCTTCTGACATTAAAAAAATATGATCAGTCCAAAAAAAGTGTCAAGAATCGTCACCGAATCTTAGATTTTTAGATATTTTCCATCGTTTTTCTATACCGACTAGTAGACGGTATAGTTGTTGTTGTTGCTTCTCTACACGGGCTTAGACATAAACACGAGCCGAATTACGAAGTTGTATGCACTTTCGATAGCTACACATTGAAATACGTTAAATCGATCCGAGATAAACGGATAGTTCCGTGGTCCATTGGTCTAAGCGGTTTCCCCTATTTTGCCTTCTGTCCGCCAATGCCGGGGCCCCGGGTTCGAATCCCACCAGAGACCAATATTTTTTTTTATTGAAATACATTTTTAGCTCGACTTTTTCAAAAAGTCGAGCTATTGTCGTCACCCTGTCGTCTGCGTCTGCGTCTGCGTCTGCGTCTGCGTCTGCGTCAGCGTCTGCGTCGGTTAAGTTTTTTGCTTAAGGTTTTTGTAAGAGTCCATTTCTCAATAACTATCAAAGGTATCCATTTGAAACTTGGAATAGTTGTTCAGTATTAAAAGGGCAACTCATTACAACAAGACAGGTAACCCTGGGATTTGTCATTTCAGAGTTATTGCCCTTGTTTTATTTACTTAAAAATTATAAATTAACATATCTCAATAACTATCAAAGGTATCCATTTGAAACTTTGAATAGTTGTTCAGTATCAAAAGGGCAACTCATTACAACAAGGCAGGTAACCCTGGGATTTGTCATTTCAGAGTTATTGCCCCTATTTTATTTACTTAAAAATTATAAATTAACATATCTCAATAACTATCAAAGGTATCCATTTGAAACTTGGAATACTTGTTAAGTATTAAAAGGGCAACTCATTACAACAAGGCAGGTAACCCTGTGATTTGTCATTTTAGAGTTATTGCCCTTGTTTTATTTACTTAAATATTATAAATTAACATATCTCAATAACTATCAAAGGTATCCATTTGAAACTTTGAATAGTTATTAAGTATCAAAAGAGCAACTCATTAAAACAAGGCAGGTAACCCTAGGATTTTCCATTCCAGAGTTATTGCCCCTGTTTTATTTACTTAAAAAATATAAATTAACATATCTCAATAACTATCAAATGTATCCATTTGAAACTTTGAATACTTGTTTAGTATTAAAAGGGCAACTCATTACAACAAGGCAGGTAATCCAGGGATTTGTAATTTCAGAGTTATTGCCCATGTTTTATAACTTAAAAATTGTAAATTAACATATCTAAATAACTATGAAAGATATTAACTTGAAACTTTAAATACCTGTTAAGTATCAAAAGAACAACTCATTACAACAAGGTAGGTTACTCTGTGATTTGTGATTCCAGAGTAATTGCCCTTGATTTATTTACTTAAAACTTGTAAATTGAAATATCTTAATAACTGTCAAAGGTTTTAACTTGAAACTTTAAATACTTGTGTTATAACAAAAGGGCAACTCATTCAAACAAGAAAGGTGACCGGGGATTTGCCATTCCAGAGTTATTGCCCTTGTTTTTATTTACATAAAAGTTGTAAATTGAAATTTCTCAATAATTACCATAGGTATTAACTTGAAACTTTTAATGCTTGTTCAGTTTCAAAAGGGCATCACCTTTCAACACAGCAGATAACCATGGAATTTGTCATTGCAGAGTTATTGCCCTTGTTTGACTAAGAATTTGTATATGAAATTATTCAGTAACCGTAGAAAGTTATTAATTTCAAACTTCCAATATATTTGAATACTTGTTTAGTTTCAAAAGGGCAACGCATTACAACAAGGCAGGTAAAGCAGGCAAAGATATTGTCCTTCTTTTGACTTATAGTTTACTTTAAGTGGAATGTAGACTGTCCAAGTATGTTTAAGTTGTTGTTGCTTACAAACCTCTATGATCAATAGGGCATTAAACACCCATACACATTCTTTAAGTTTGAAAAATATAGCCGTCTCAAGTATATGAAAGTCGAGCGTCCTGCACCCGTTTGCGGTGCTCTCGTTTTAAACAGAATTTCTTATCCTAAACTAATTCTTTACCATTTATATAAGCGTTTGACACATATTTACAAATTACTATTTTTAATGCACCATCTGGTTGCGAGTCGCTTTAATATTGGGTAATATTAAATAATGAAAAAAGGATCATAATAGTTTAACAAACTCATCCTGTCCACTGTTGGTTGATTTCTGATATGGATTAACCCTTAGCCTGCCACTCACGACTATAGCTCCATATGTAAACAGCTTGGATCCGGATGAGACGCCGAGTAACTCGGCATCTCATCCGGATCCAAGCTGTTAGACACTCGGACAACATTTTCAGCAATTTTGAGCAACTTTGGAAGCACTTTGAAACTTGAAGCAGACGAGAAATATAGCAGACGACAATTTATTTGGCGGGCTACGGGTTAAACCTTTTTTAGCTCACCTGGCACGAAGTGCCAAGGTGAGCTTTTAGGATCGCTGGATGTCCGTCTGTCTGTCCGTTCACAATTGGTTCGTTAACACTCTAGCGGCTACAATTCATGAAACTTGATGACAATGTTTATCTTGATGAAATCTAGGCCAAGTTCGAATGTGTGTCATGTCGGGTCAAAAACTAGGTCACTAGTTCAAATCATAGAAAAATCTTGTTAACACTTTAGAGGCTACAAATCTCAATGGATCTTAATGAAACTTAGTCAAAATGTTTGCCTCATTGATATCTAGGTCAAGTTCTAATATAGGTCATGCTCGGTCAAAAACTAGGTCACTAGGTCAAATCATAGAAAAACCTTGTTAACACTCTAGAGGCTACAAATCTCATTGGAATAAATGCATCCTTGTCAGAATGTTTGTCTCATTGATATCTAGGTCAAGTTCGAATATGGGTCATGTCCGGTCAAAAACTAGGTCACTAGGTCAAATCATAGGAAAACATTATTTACACTCTATAGGCTACAAATCTCACTTTATCTTCATGAAACTGGGTCAAAATGTTTGCCTTATTCATATCTAGGTCAGGTTTGAATATGGGTCATGTCCGGTTAAAAACTAGGTCACTAGGTCAAATCATAGAAAAACCTTGTTAACACTCTAGAGGCTTCAAATCTTATTTGATTTTAATGAAACTCGGTCAAAATGTTTGCCTAATTAATATCTAGGTCAAGTTCGAATATGGGTCATGTCGGATAAAAATATAGGTCACTAGGTCAAATCAAAGAAAAACCAGTGTTAACCCTCTAGAGGCTACATCATTAGATCTGAATGAAATATTGCCAGAATGTTTGCCTACATCAAATCTAGGTCACAATCAAATGTGGATTGTGTCTGGTCAGAAACTAGGTCAAATCATAGAAAAATCTTGTTAACATTCTAAAGGTTGATTGTGGGTCATGTCCAGTCGTAATCTAGGTCACTATAGGTCATGTTTTACATCGTGTACCAGGTGAGCGATTTAGGGCCATGGTGGCCCTTGTCTTGATGATCCTTTCACTCTCTCTACAACACTTTCTTTGAAAAAAAATATATAAAATTAGCAGTCGGTGCTGGGCAACTTTTTTCACAAAATCTTAGTTCCACTGACATCTGTACAAGCTTGCCAGGTGTATCCAAGGCGAACAGCCGTTTCTACACCAAAAAGAATTGATGGAATATGAAATAAAATAGAAATGAATATGTTTTCATCTTGTGAAAGATGCACAGTCAATGTAAGTGAAATGGATTTTGATCTACTTAAATCAAATGATCAGTCCGGTTGAAAGCAATTCTTAGTAACACTTAAATGCAGATAAGTGCACTTACTAAATGGAGTTATACAGATTTCTTTATATTTTCCAAATTTAGCCGAAGCGCTTACACTTGGATTTCGGAGAAGAAAAAAGAATCTCCAAATATAACTGCCCCCAGACTCCATCAAAAAGAGAGTCATGCATTCATTACATACAAACACATGATCATCGGCACTACATGTCCATGAGTTATGAGTCCCAGTGCCTTAAAACATAATAACTGATAAGGGAGACTATTTGTACCATATGTAATAGAAATAAATTTAAAGAAATGAATATGTTTTCATCTTGTGAAAGATGTCAATGTAATACGTGAAATGGATTTTGATTCGCTTAAATCAAATGATCTATCTGATTGAAAACAGTTTTTAGTATATATATTTTTTTAATAGGAATACAACGCAACCAAAAGAAATTTCTCAAAGCCGCCTTCCTTGCTAGTGCAACATACAGGGAAATGATCGCTCAGGCACAGACGTACACCTCAGACAGAGAGATGATCGTCCACTTCAGACATGTCTGGTCCTTATCCTTTATCTAGGCTTTTCCTAGGTTTTGTGCATCCTGCACGATTGCTTGTCAGCTGACTCCACTGTAATATCACTCAAATGCAGATAAGTGGGCCTACTGAAATTAATGGAAGAATGCTAATTTCTTTATATTTTCCAAATTTGGCCGAAGTGGTTACACTTTAGTTGTAGAAAATTACTTTTTTCTCCAAATATAACTTCCCCCAGACTCTACCAAAAAGTGACTCATACATTCATTACATACATACACATTGGCTGTACATGACCATGAGTTATGTGTCCCATGCAGTGCCCTAAACTTCAAGTCAATTAACAAAACATAATAACTGATAAGGAACCATATGTAATAGAAATTGATTTAAAGACAATATGTTTTCATCTTGTGAAAGATGTCAATGTAAGTGAAATGGATTTTGATCTACTTAAATCAAATGATCTATCTCGTTGGAAACAGTTCTTAGTATCACTTAAATGCAGATAAGTGCGCTTACTAAATGGAGTTATACAGATTTCTTTATATTTTCCAAATTTAGCCGAAGCGCTTACACTTGGATTTCGGAGAAGAAAAAAGAATCTCCAAATATAACTGCCTCCAGACTCCATCAAAAAGAGAGTCATGCATTCATTACATACAAACACATGATCATCGGCACTACATGTCCATGAGTTATGAGCCCCAGTGCCTTAAAACATAATAACTGATAAGGGAGACTATTTGTACCATATGTAATAGAAATAAATTTAAAGAAATGAATATGTTTTCATCTTGTGAAAGATGTCAATGTAATACGTGAAATGGATTTTGATTCGCTTAAATCAAATGATCTATCTGATTGAAAACAGTTTTTAGTATACATATTTTTTTAATAGGAATACAACGCAACCAAAAGAAATTTCTCAAAGCCGCCTTCCTTGCTAGTGCAACATACAGGGAAATGATCGCTCAGGCACAGACGTACACCTCAGACAGAGAGATGATCGTCCACTTCAGACATGTCTGGTCCTTATCCTTTATCTAGGCTTTTCCTAGGTTTTGTGCATCCTGCACGATTGCTTGTCAGCTGACTCCACTGTAATATCACTTAAATGTAGATAAGTGGGCCTACTGAAATTAATGGAAGAATGCTAATTTCTTTATATTTTCCAAATTTGGCCGAAGTGGTTACACTTTAGTTGTGGAAAATTACTTTTTTCTCCAAATATAACTTTCGCCAGACTCTACCAAAAAGTGACTCATACATTCATTACATACATACACATCGGCTGTACATGACCATGAGTTATGTGTCCCATGCAGTGCCCTAAACTTCAAGTCAATTAACAAAACATAATAACTGATAAGGAACCATATGTAATAGAAATTGATTTAAAGACAATATGTTTTCATCTTGTGAAAGATGTCAATGTAAGTGAAATGGATTTTGATCTACTTAAATCAAATGATCTATCTCGTTGGAAACAGTTCTTAGTATCACTTAAATGCAGATAAGTGTGCCTACTAAATGGAGTAATACAGATTTCTTTATATTTTCCAAATTTAGCCGAAGCGCTTACACTTGGATTTCGGAGAAGAAAAAAAAAATCTCCAAATATAACTGCCCCCAGACTCCCATCAAAAAGAGAGTCATACATTCATTACATACAAACACGTGACATCGGCACTACATGTCCATGAGTTATGAGTCCCAGTGCCTTAAAACATAATAACTGATAAGGGAGACTATTTGTACCATATGTAATAGAAATAAATTTAAAGAAATGAATATGTTTTCATCTTGTGAAAGATGTCAATGTAATACGTGAAATGGATTTTGATTCGCTTAAATATCAAATGATCTATCTGATTGAAAACAGTTCTTAGTATATATATTTTTTTAATAGGAATACAACGCAACCAAAAGAAATTTCTCCCAGCCGCCTTCCTTGCTAGTGCAACATACAGGGAAATGATCGCTCAGGCACAGACGTACACCTCAGACAGAGAGATGATCGTCCACTTCAGACATGTCTGGTCCTTATCCTTTATCTAGGCTTTTCCTAGGTTTTGTGCATCCTGCACGATTGCTTGTCAGCTGACTCCACTGTAATATCACTTAAATGCAGATAAGTGGGCCTACTGAAATTAATGGAAGAATGCTAATTTCTTTATATTTTCCAATTTGGCCAATACTTCCCCCAGACTCTACCAAAAAGTGACTCATACATTCATTACATACATACACATCGGCTCTACATGACCATGAGTTATGTGTCCCAGCGCCTTAAACTTCAAGTCAATTAACAAAACATAATAACTGATAAGAAACCATATGAAATAGAAATGAATATGTTTTCATCTTGTGAAAGATGTCAATGTAAGTGAAATGGATTTTGATCTGCTTAAGTCAAATGATCTATCTCGTTGGAAACAGTTCTTAGTATCACTTAAATGCAGATAAGTGCACCTTTTGAAATTAATGGAAAAATGCAAATTTCTTTATATTTTCCAAATTTGGCCGAAGCGGTTACACTTTAGTTGTTGGGGAAAAAAAATTTCTCCAAATATTACTTCCCTCAGTGGGATGGGGTTGAATACACCCACTGCCTGAACTGGCAGAGTGGTAAGACCAGGGCTCCAGATAAGGGAGAGTAAACTGAACAAATCCAACATTTCAGAATCAAATCCTATGGTGTTACTACTCATAGGTGTTACTACTCATAGTCTCTTTGAGACGATTCTAATGAGTAGTGACACCATAGGGTTTAAAGCAGAAATAAAGATTTTAGTTTTTGAAATACTCCCCTTATCTGGAGCCCTGTAAGACTCTACCAAAGCGTGACTGGTACATTCACATCATACATACACATCCGCGCTACATGACCTGTTATGTGTCGCAGAGTCATAAAACCCAAATCAATCAACCAAACATAGCTGATTTTGTTCTTAAAGTTGTATTGATATTTATGGATGGGGGTGAACTGGTAGATTGGTAAGACTACCAAAACGTACATAAACACTATTTTCTCACCTATAATATGCAGGTTACAGGGCTGTCATTTCTCCGGATTTTTCCGGAATCTTCGGATTTTTATTCCAATAGATGAGAGCTTAAAGCAGGTTGAAAGTAAAGCAGAATGTGCCTTAATGCGCATTCTCCTTTACTTTCAACCTGCTTTGAGCATCATGTGTCTTAAAAACTAGAAACAGACTGGGTTAAAGGTCTTATTCGGAAAATCGAGCTTGAAAAATTGAACATTTTGAAATCTTAGGATTTTCTTTATCAACTTGTGGCAAGTCTGAGGTTAGTGTGATGAGTCATTAGAGACCCCAATTTTCCGGCAGTAGTCTTAGTACTTTGGTTTCTATTTTCGTTAAATCATGATCAGCAGAACGCTCTTTAAAATCAATACCATGTAGAGACCGGGGTCATGGCGCCGCTTGCTATTTACCATCCGACGCCATTAAACTTTTATATTCAGTGACTGACTTTCTTTGTCTTGTATGATGATTACAGATCAAAAAGATCGCTGCACACTTGTACTATAGTTGTTACTCTATCCATTGATTATAATGGCAGGGTGTGTTATGTTGAAAAAGAGCAGATATTTGAAAGAATATCAATGTCACGTGGGCGCCCGCTTGTTCGCCCATGAGGCTTAACCAGGTTAGGACGAACTGCACATCTTCTATTTTGATCAAGACAGGTTCATTTGTGTAGCAATCATACGATCAATGTTTGCTCTGATCAGAAACAAGAGTAATTTGATTATTTGACCTGCACTTATCGTGAGAAGCAACCGATTTAGTTACACTTAACTCTGACTTGGCTGCTGATGGTTCGGCTTTTGCATCTTCTGTCTTGGTCTTGGTTGGTTCAGTCTTCACCTTGGTTTTTGTCTTTGAAGTTTGTTGCTAATGCAATCAGGGCTACCTTGGTCGCTGTGGTACTTTTCAGCTGCTTCTGCAGCCAGTCGTCCACCAGATTCACTGCGTTTGGGCGGGTCAGCGTCGTTAGATCAGCTACCATTATTGACTGTTCGTCAATAATCTCCCTCAGGAGCTCGAACGCTGCCCCAAAGATCTTCGCCCTCATGCTGAGCACTTCTTCTTCATTTTCCCCTATGACTCCTTTCCTTGAGATCCCGGACAAGCCCCCAAAATGTAGCGCCCGGTCACCTTTAGTCTTGGGAGAGAAGACGAAGAAAGTCTGTCACTGAATATAAAGGTTTACTTGGCTGGATGGTAAATAGCAAGCTGCATAACATCACTTCTGCACTTAATACCTATATTACAAGCATTGCAATATACAGTAGTACTATTTTCACCAATCTGACAGAGAGCTGTAACAAACACTCGATAGACCGGTCAAAATACCTTTCACAATGAGACATTCCTTTACCATGGTTTTGTCTTCGAAGTTCATTGCTTACGCAATCAGGGCTACCTTAGGAGTGGCCCTGTCCATTACACTGTTCAGCATCTCTTGTACTAAATCTGGCACATATGATACGATTTAGGAATCTTTACGTTGTAGACACTGTAGGTCTGAATGACAATTCTGCTGGATTGCGAAGGGGAGTGGCCCTGTCCATTACACTATTCAGTATCTCTTGTAATAAATCTGGCACATATGCGTATGATTTAGCAATCTTTACATTGTAGACACTGTAGGTCTGAATGACAATTCTGCTGGATTGCGAAGGGGAGTGGCCCTGTCCATTACACTATTCAGTATCTCTTGAAATAAATCTGGCACATATGCGTATGATTTTGCAATCTTTACATTGTAGACACTGTAGGTCTGAATGACAATTCTGCTGGATTGCGAAGGGGAGTGGCCCTGTCCATTACACTGTTCAGCATCTCTTGTAATAAATCTGGCACATATGATACGATTTAGGAATCTTTACGTTGTAGACACTGTAGGTCTGAATGACAATTCTGCTGGATTGCGAAGGGGAGTGGCCCTGTCCATTACACTATTCAGTATCTCTTGAAATAAATCTGGCACAATTATGCGTATGATTTAGCAATCTTTACATTGTAGACACTGAAGGTCTGAATGACAATTCTGCTGGATTGCGAAGGGGAGTGGCCCTGTCCATTACACTATTCAGTATCTCTTGAAATAAATCTGGCACATATGCGTATGATTTAGCAATCTTTACATTGTAGACACTGTAGGTCTGAATGACAATTCTGCTGGATTGCGAAGGGGAGTGGCCCTGTCCATTACACTATTCAGTATCTCTTGAAATAAATCTGGCACATATGCGTATGATTTAGCAATCTTTACATTGTAGACACTGTAGGTCTGAATGACAATTCTGCTGGATTGCGAAGGGGAGTGGCCCTGTCCATTACACTATTCAGTATCTCTTGAAATAAATCTGGCACATATGCGTATGATTTAGCAATCTTTACATTGTAGACACTGTAGGTCTGAATGACAATTCTGCTTGATTGCGAAGGGGAGTGGCCCTGTCCATTACACTATTCAGCATCTCTTGAAATAGATATGGCACTTATGCATAGGAATTAGAAGTTTTACGTTGTAGACACTGTAGGTCTGAAGGACAATTCTGCTGGATTGCCAAGGGGAGTGGCTCTGTCCATTCTCTTGTAATAAATCTGGCATGTATGATACGATTTAGGAATTTTTATGTTGTAGACACTGTATGTTCCTTTTCTTTTTGAAAAACATCTGTGTAGTCTGAAATGAATAAATAATTAATTTTTTAATTCATGTTTATATTTACGTGGTGTATAGTCATATTCTTGACTATAAAGTGGACCTATTTTCTCTTGTGTGGCAATAAATTTGATGAGTAAAAGGCATACTTATGGAGTATTGGGCTAAACTAATCTTCTAGGTACGAAGTCTGTGTACTGACCATAAGGATCAGGAAACTTTTCCCTAATCCTCCACACACAACAGGATGGAACTACTACCCTGTTCCCTGCTCCAAGACGGCCATAGCTCCATAAAATAAACTGGCTGTAGGCAGCATGCCTGCTTTCTTCATGTCTGCCCACTCATCCATCACTAACACATCTTGGCGGTAGAGCCGAGCAAGGGCAAGGACTCCCTCATTCAAAATCAGCACCTGAAAGTCCTGCAAATAGAAGGTGGTGGGTTGTAATTGCAATGAAAATAATAAAAATTATAAAGTCCGATATATATTACGAATGATCAGTGAAAAAGGAATTTTTTTTTAAAATAAATTTATATATAACTAAACCAGAACTGATAGACTCAACTACGGCTTTGTCTCCATTACACTTGGTGACTTATATGAAGATGAGTGAACTTGAAGAGGACATATCTCTCAACATTTGATCATAAACTCAACTCAGCTACATACATCCTCTAAAGTTGATCTGAATTCTTACAGAACACTCCACGTGTTTCTTGTATTATATTTGCATACTCTTCAAATTTCTTATTCCTAAGGTTTATTTACATTGGAGGCCAAATGTAAAATGTTGAGAACAACATACAGTCAGACTGGGACTCGAACCCAGGATCCCTCGCCTACATGGGTGATTGATCTATCGACTGAGCCATCCAGACCCCTTAGATAAATCTCTCACCTTTGAATCATGAACTCAACTGGGCTTCAATAGTGGGAAAAGTATTATATTTCATATATACCGGCACAATTAAGAGTCGAGCAGTTCACCATTTCACAGCAAACCCTCTCTTGATCGGTCGGCATCTCTCAACAGTTCCTGCATACACACCAGTCTGGACATGCTACATCAACAGAAGGGTGATAGCCACCAGGCTGGCGTGGGGTGGGTTCCATGATCTGGAAGATGAGGGATGGCTGTGCCTCTAGAAGCTCTAACAGGAGCTCCCTCATCCTCTCTGTTGTCAAATCCTGTATGATAACCTCATCTTCCGATAACCATGACATAGACCAGGAGCTTTGATCTCATTAAGCACGAAATCAAGGACTGGTGGAATGTCACTGTAATCTCTCCTTCGTAAATTTAAACTTCTTAGAATACTGTGTACACTCAGAGAAATGTCATGATTTTCTCTCAGAACAGTAATGAAGTCCTCAATTGAAATATATGCTTATTAGACCATTTCGAATCTCTGCCATTCTCATGAAACACACATTGCTACCACAGAGGGTTGTGATTGGCTGATTATGTCGTGCACACGACTGTCGTAAAAAAAATACGAAAATTATTAGGGGTGTAACGATTCGCCGAAACCTGCATCGCAGTTTATCGCAATACGGAGAAATCGAATCGCAATATATTGCAATATACCGTGTAAGTATGGAACAAGCATCTGCCATCGTTTTTACTGTATTAATCTTGTTCAACCAGGCCCTTGATTCGCTACTTGTTTCTTAATAAGAGCGTCTCGTTGAGCGAGATTAAACAGAAACGAAATAGTACTGTTACACCGGCTAGGGATATGGATAAAACACCGGACTGCGTCTACTACGCGTTGTTTCGAAAACAATTCCGCGAAACAAAAGTAAGTTTGTCCATTCTTTTACCGTTTTTAAATAAGGCAAAGAAAATCGGTTTTTCTGAATCTGAACCGCGGGGCAATATTATTCAGCTCACACCGCAATATATCGGTACACCGCCGAATCGTTACACCCCTAGAAATTATGTAGTGTGCACGAGATAAATTTTAAAAAAAAGTTTGCATGTCACCTTATTTACAATAAGGGAAAAAACTCTTATAAGTAATTCTGACTTAGCTTGAGGAGTTCACTCCCTTGTTAGAAAATGAGGTACCCATAGGGGAAAAAGTTTGGTGATTGGGGATAATCCCACTGCTTGAAGCAGTAGATTATCAAGTGATAATCCACTGCTATTCCTTGGTAATCCACCGAAAAGCATAAATAAAAAATTATAAATATACCTTGACAATTTTAGCCCTCACGTTGGACTTGAACAAATTGTAGAATTTGTAACTCATTCCTACTGTCACCATCGCAAACTTGTGAGCCTGATAGTTCTTTATTATAATAGTCTCTTGGCCATTAGCAATATTGAAATACTGCATACTTCCTGACTTCCCTTGATAAGTCAGCATTTTCTCCCGACTTCTTCATCACTTTGAGGGTCATCGTCTCAACATCATCTTTTGATTTTGTAGCCCTGTAAAGGGGTGCCGTAGAAATTTTCACAAAGTGCACGTTATTAAGTTCATAAATGTATGTAACAGACTTTCTACGAATTATTTTTATATACATATTTGGAAATGTCTGAAGACTGTTTAAAATTTGAATAAAATTAGATCTGTATCAGCTAAGGAATTAGCTGAAGTATTATTATGAATCATTTGTTAAGAATAAGTGAAATGGATTTTGATCTTCTTAAATGATCCATCTGGTTGAAAACAGCTCTTAGTATCAGTTAAATGCAGATTAGTGTACCTACTGAAATTAATGGGAAAATGATAATTTCTTTTTATTTTCCAAATTTAGCCGAAGCGGTAACAATTAGAAAATTAATTTTTTCTCCAAATATAACTGGCCCCAGTGTACATGTAATTGGGGTGAAAACACCCACTGCCCCAACTGGCAGAGTGGTAAGACTCTACCAAAACTTGACTCATACATTAATTACATACATACACATCGGTGCTACATAACCATGAGTTATGTGTCCCAGTGCCTTAAAATTCAAGTCAATTAACAAAACATAATAACTGTGAAGTGAGACTAACTGTACCATATGTAATAGAAATAAATTTAAAGAAAATATGTTTTCATCTTGTGAAAGATGCCTATGTAAGTAAAATGGATTTTGATCTGCTTAAATCAAATGATCTATCTGGTTGAAAGCAGTTCTTTGTATCATTTAAATGCAGATAAGTGTACCTTCTGAAATACCTTCTGATCCTTCTTGGATCACTGAATGACAATTCTGCTGGATTGTGATGGGAAGTGGCTCTGTCCATGACACTTTTCAACATCTTTCCAAATAGATCCTGTACATAGACATAAGTTTAAGGAACTTTAACATCATACACACTGTATGTCCCTTATCTTTTGGAATTATATCTAAGTTGAGGGCTTGCATGCTTAACAAAGTTTAACAAACTTCAGACGTATGACCTGATCGTCCCAGGTTGTTTGAAGGCCATCAAAGCAATGATAAATTTATTCAACATGGTTGTAGTTATGTGATTTACTTTCCAGATATTCTGTTTGTCTAAGAATGATTTGACCTGCCTCACATATTGCTCTGCAGCTGCTTCACTTTTGAAACAAAGGAGATTAAATAGTTTCTGAACATTTGAAGTCTCTGCTGCTATGTGTCACTTGTTTGTCGTTGCACGTGTCCATCTCCTTTCCTTAACCCATTACCCCATAGCCTGTTTCAAGTATTAAATATTGGTAACCACTTAAAGCAGGTTGAAAGTAAAGCAGAATGTGCCTTAAGGCACATTCTGCTTTACTTTCAGCCTGCTTTAAGCTATTACCTGCTAGAATAAGGAAAGTATTAAATATGACACATATTCATTACGGTATAATTTGGAACTATTTTCTTCAGCGGATGAATAAAATGTATGTGCTAAAAGTCGCTTCTATAAGGGAAAGGGTTAACATACTGAGAGTGACGGTCCAAGTCGCAGGTATACAGCTACTTGGGCCTGGTCAATTTATCATTTTCCTTAGCTCACCAGAGCTAATGGCTCAAGGTGAGCTATTGGGATGGCCCTATGTCTGTCGTTGTGCGTCATCATTAACATATGATTAAAACGACATCTCCTATGCCACTGAACAGATTTTCAACTAAACTTTACAGAAATGTTCCTTGGGTCAAGCTCTTCAAAGAATTAAAAACAATGCAGAACTCTGAAAAAATAAGGAAATCTTAAAAAAAATTCTTCTAAAAAACTGCAAGGGCCCGAGCTTAGATATTTGGCCTATTTTACGCCTATAATTTTTTCCTCCATTGAAGGAAAATAGCTCCCTTTTATACAGTCATGCATATGTATCATAAGAAATATTTTCTATATCCTAGCAGAAAATAGCATACAGCAGGATGAAAGTAAAGCAGAATGTACCTCAAGGCGCATTCTGCTTTACTTTCAACCTGCTTTAAGTGATCATCTTTCTTTAAAACAAGAACAGGCTATGGGGTAATGGGTTATCTATGCATATATGCATGCCTAGGGTTCAAAGACTAAGCATCGTTTTATTTAAACAAAAATTATAAATTGGAAGAAATTTAAAAAATAAAAATACTGTACCTGGACTAGTTGAATGTCAAGAATGACACCCTGTGTAAGATCCATTAGGCTGTAGGCGCTGAACTTTGCTGTGTGGCCTGGGCTGCAACACCTACCATCACCTCAAAGTTTTAAACCTTGTCCATCTCTTTGTAACTTGCAGATTCCATTCGCTCGTTTGGCCGCATCCAAAGCAGTTTTTCTTGTATGTAACACAAGTGCGTATGGTCCTTCTGGTTAGAATACAAGTTTTCCCACAGCAGTCACATTTCTTCAGTAGTTCCTCCAAACTAGATTGAAATACAATGAATTTCCCCTTCTAGTATGTGCTTCATTTAGAACCTCCATCTCTGAGTCATTATCGCTCTCGCACTCACTTTCTGGTGTCCATTCCATGTCTCTTGAGTCATGCAGAGAATTCAGAGTCTGATCTAGTGAAGAATCTAGGTGTGGGCAACCAGGCTCTGAGGTTATAAAGCTTTTGAATTGAGTCACTCGTTCCAAAGCATTTGATTGGTCAGATTTGAGCCTAGGCTCAAATCTGACCAATCAAATGCTTGGGAACACACTCATACTCAACTAAAACACTTTATAACCTCGAAGTCAGGTATCTGGAACAAGTCATTTTGTTCTGTCTGGGTTCTCATGTTTGAGCTGTGTGGCCTGGGCTGCAACACCTGCCATCACCTCCAAGTTTTAAACCTTCTCCAGTTCTTTGTAACTTGCTGATTTGTGTCGCCTGCTTCTGCTGCCAGACAAACCTCACTGCGGGTGTTAGATAAGAGGTTTGCAGGTTCATGTAGGTGTTTCTACTGACAGTGGAAATCCCTGCAAAGCTTAGCATTCTCAGCGCCTGAATAGGACTTAAACGGAAAACATGATGGAAGCACACAGGATCAGATTGCCAAACGGCATTGTACCAGAAAATGGCTGGCTACTCCATTCGCTGGTTTGGCCGCATCCAAAGCAGTTCTTCTTATATGAAACACAGGTGCCTATGGTCCTTCTGGTCAGCAAACAAGTTTTCCCACAGAAGTCACATTTCTTTAGTAGATTCTCCAAGCTAGATTTATAAACAATGAACTTCTCCTCTTGCGCCTCATTTACAATCTCCATCTCTGAGTCATCATCGCTCTCGCATTCACTCTCTGGAGTCATGTAGAGAATTCAATGTCTGGTCTAGTGATGAATCTAGGTTTGGGCAATCAGGTATCTGGATTAAGTCATTTGGTTCTGTCTGGGTGCTCATGTGTGAGCTGTGTGGCCTGGCTCCGAGGTTCTAAAGTGTTTGAGCTGAGTGTGAGTGTGTTCCTAAGCATTTGATTGGTCAGTTTTGAGCCTAGGCTCATATCTGACCAATCAAATGCTTGGGAACGATTTAAGACTCGAGTCAAAAGCTTTATAACCTCAAAGCCTGGGCGGCAACGCCTCTCATCACCTCCAAGTTTTAAACCTTCTCCAGTTCTTTGTATCTTGCTGATTTGTGTCGCCTGCTTCTGCTGCCAGACAGAGCTCACTGGCCGTGTTTGATGAGAAGATGGCAGGTTCATGTAGGTGTTTCTGCTGACTGTGGAAATCCCTGCAAAGCTTAGCATTCTCAGTGCCTGAATGGGACTTAAACGGAAAACATGATGGAAGCACACAGGATCAGATTTCCAAACGGCATTGTGCCAGAAAATGGCTGGCTACGCCATTCCCTTTTTTGTCCACATTCAAAGCAGTTTTTCTTGTAGGTTACACATGTTCCTATGGCCCTTCTGTTCAGAATGCAAATTTCCCCACAGCAGTTGCATTTCTTGAGTAATTCCTCCAAACTTGATCTGAACAAGATAAATGTCTCAGGGCTCCAGATAAGAGGAGTATTTAAGAAATTGAAACCTTTATTTCTGCTTTAAATCCTATGGTGTCACTTAGTAACACCATAGGATTTGGTGCTGTATGAGTGAGAAAATGTTGGATTTGTTCAGAATACTCCCTCTTGTTTGGAGCCCTGTGTCTCCTCAGCTTCTTAGTCTGCTTTCAAGTTTGTTCAATGTCGATGTCAACAACATATTTTTGTAAATGTTCAAAGTTTTAATAACAGCATTTTAGTAAAGAGATTCAGCTTACTGTTGTCAATTGCTGAAACAATCCCATTCAAACGTTCGTGTATTACTCAAATGTTCAAAGTTTTAATAACAGCATTTTAGTAAAGAGTTTCAGTTTACCATTGTCAATTGCTGAAACAATCCCATTCAAACGTTTGTGTATTACTCAAATGTTCAAAGTTTTAATAACAGCATTTTAGTAAAGAGTTTCAGTTTACCATTGTCAATTGCTGAAACAATCCCATTCAAACGTTTGTGTATTACTCAAATGTTCAAAGTTTTAATAACAGCATTTTAGTAAAGAGTTTCAGCTTACCATTGTCAATTGCTGAAACAATCCCATTCAAACGTTTGTGTATTACTCAAATGTTCAAAGTTTTAATAACAGCATTTTAGTAAAGAGTTTCAGTTTACCATTGTCAATTGCTGAAACAATCCCATTCAAACGTTTGTGTATTACTCAAATGTTCAAAGTTTTAATAACAGCATTTTAGTAAAGAGTTTCAGTTTACCATTGTCAATTGCTGAAACAATCCCATTCAAACGTTTGTGTATTACTCAAATGTTCAAAGTTTTAATAACAGCATTTTAGTAAAGAGTTTCAGTTTACCATTGTCAATTGCTGAAACAATCCCATTCAAACGTTTGTGTATTACTCAAATGTTCAAAGTTTTAATAACAGCATTTTAGTAAAGAGTTTCAGTTTACCATTGTCAATTGCTGAAACAATCCCATTCAAACATTTGTGTAAAGCTGTTACTTCTTTCTCAACTTTTAGCCCTTCTATCATTGTATTAACGCAAACCTTTCTGGAAACTTAAATTCATATGCTTGATCTTCATCAAAATGATACAATTGAAGCAATGAAGTCATAAAAATCATCATCAAGGTCTTCTTCCTCGATATCAGGTTGAACTTCATCAACATATGGCTGCTCCAAAACATCTTGCAATCTGAAACAAATTTTGCAAAGGATGTCGCAGGGGGCATAAGTGTTTAAGGAGAATGCATTCTTGTTTCCACAAATAATCTACATACATGTATGTTATAAAATTACTGAATGTCATTTGATTCCTCCAGTTTTATGACTACATACACTAAGTCTCTCAGTTTGAGAATTGACTTCTCATTTAGCTCTTTCAGAACCTGTTTGCCAACCCGTGCAGAAAATACCAAGAAATTCCCCGGAAATATATATCACAAAATAATATTGAATAATCTGACTTTATTTTGATTAATATAATTGTATTTGGAGAAGGTCCCTTTATTATATACAGTATTTATTCTGGTTTTGAAACAGGCAAGTATTTCTGGCGCATGGATCGCTTGTGGAATGGATTCCGTATTTCTCCAGTATGATCTCTTGAACAATAACAAAAAAAAATGAAAAAATTATTTGAAGAACAGACTTAATAATAATAATAGTAGTAATATTTTACCTTCAATTGTTGCTCTTTTTCTGCACTCAAGTGCTGGCTTTTTAGCCCCTTTCAGATTTTGGACGCCCATGACGCCGCTTGTTGTCAACTCCTCTACTGTAAATAATGTTTGCAGCCTAGTGTTGACTGCATCACTGCAGTTCTTACTCCCAGCTATAGCCTTCTTGAGAGAATCCTGAAATATCAATTGTCTTAACTCTTTCCTCCCTGAAACTTTAAATGGAAAATTCCAGTTTCCATTTTAGTCTAGTCCATTTCTGACTTTTAAGGGTTGTTTTTGTCAATGTTTGGCATTGTGACAAACAGTGAAGAACCTGATCAGAGGGCTCCTTTAGGAGCCCTCTGATCAGGGTCTTCACTGTTTGCATAGGACAAGTGTACTATTCACATGTACACTGTTTGAAAAGCACGCCTATATGCGGGACTAGGGTTCAAAGAGTTAATGAGTCATGAACATAAGTGTTCAAATAAAACTCTCAAAGCAAGCTAAATGAATCTAGATCTCCTATGGCATTTGTGGATCATCTTAGTTGCCAGATCATTGACCCAGTCTACTTGAAATCAATATTCTAGGTAGTTTAATGAATACTGCTGTAAATTAGCAAATAGTGCAGATCCTGATCAGAGGGCTCTTATAAGAGCCATTTGATCAGGGTCTACACTGTTTGCAAATGTAATTAGTATAATTAAAAGAGATCTATTATGGTGTTGAAAGAGTTAACTCTTTCATTTCAAGATTTATTGTAAGGTTTATACCCATTCATCACTATATTGCAATCTAAGTGTCAAACTGTTTAGATCCTGATCAGATAAATGCGGCATCTGATCAGGATCCAAACTGTTTGCAAAGGCACATTTTGGCGTTTTTGACAACTCATTGAACCATAGTGACAAGTATACTCATAATTTACTAGCAGTGTACCTGTAAAGAGTACAGTTGCACTATACAATGTAGACCCAGATGAGAGAGTTCTTAAAGGGGCCATCTGAGGATCAGTGTCTGTGAATGTGTTAACCATTTTCTGTTTTACATTGCATTATTGAGTGTTATGAAATAGAGATTTAATTTTGTTGTTTTTAACCCCTTCACTGCCTTAGTTACCAAGAGCCCAATAGTCATTAAACTATGTGTCTGAGCAGGATCCAAGCTATTAAAGTTTGACACTCATTTCAATGTTTCTTAACTCAACATACCTAACTTTGAACTTGAGAAATAAAAGCAGACGACAATTGTTTAAATTAATTGATGATGTCATCACTCGTGGCATTGAAGGAGTTAATTGTTAAACTATGTCGAGCCCAGTGGATTGGAAGACTGTATGGTCTTCATGTACTGTGATATTTCCTTTATGGTCATTACAGTGGAGAAAATGTTATTCTTTCCCTTTTAAACGCAAACGTATGCAAACGCAAAACACTAAAACGTAGAAAAGTACAACTTTTGAACAATTCTGATAATTCATGTTTATCTTGGTGGCAAACAGTTAAGAGCCTGATCAGACGCCGGGTTACCCGGCGTCTGATCTGGCTCCAAACTGTTTGCAATGCAAATAATAGTTTTAGCGTAAACGCGTTTATTGGGAAAGAATAACAGATTCTCCACTGTATGTAATATGATAATTTCTTTATGTAATGTTAATGATTTTATGTAATGTACTTTCTTGATAAAATGTCAAATAAAACTGAAGAAACTATGTGATTAAGTTTTGATTTTGTCTTCTTCCTACCATTGTTTTACAGCTGCATACAGCACCATACCAGGGGCCCCGTTAAACAAAACTTTGTACGACAAACACGGTCGTAAGTCAAAACTTGAAAATATATTTTATTTCTTTATCTAATCCTGTCTCGTGACATCTCTTTGGAATCGTATTGAAAGGACGATTCCAAAGAGATGTCACAAGACAGGATTAGATAGAGAAATATATAATAGTTGAGACTTTTATAGTTTGACTTACAACATTTATCGTACGAAGTTTTATGAAATGGGCCCCAGAAACGGAGCTCCAATTAAGAGGAGTGCATGTATTTCAAAAGTTAAAATCTTTATGTTCACATCAAACCCCATGATGTGACTACTCATTAGAATCGTCTCTTTTGTTAGTTGCATCATAGGATTTGGTGTTGACATGAAGTAGAAAATGCTGGCTATTATCAATTTACTCCTTTTTGTCCAAAGCCTTGTCAAAAAGAAGATGAACTTAGTTTTATTAGCTCACCTGGTGCACGTTTCATAAAAAATCTTACAACAAAAACTATCGTAAGGCTATTATTAAAAATACGTTGAATTTCTGATTTCTCTATCTAATCCTGTCTTGTGACACCTCTTTGGAATCGTCTTGAAAAGACGATTCCAAAGAGGTGTCACAAGACAGGATTAGATACAGAAATATAAAATGATAAAAGTCGTCTGTCGTCCGTCCGTCCACAATTTGTATGTTAACACTCGTGGCTACAAATTTCATCCAATTTTCATGAACCTTTATGACAATGTTTGCCTTGAAGACATCTAGGTCATATTTGAATGTGGGACATGTCAAGTCAAACACTGTGGCACTGGGTCAAATCATAGAAAAACCTTGTTAACACTCTAGGGGCTACACATCTCATTAGATCTTAAGTAATGAAACTTATTCAGAACGTTTGCCTCTTTTATATCCAAGTCAAGTTTGAATATGGGTCATGTCCAGGCAAAACTAGGTCACTAGGTCAATTCATAGAAAACCTTATTAAGACCCTAATGTCTGCAGGTCTCAATTCTTATGACACTTGGTCAGGATGTTTGCCTCATTGGTATCTAGGTCAAGGTTGAATATGGATTATAACCAGTCAAAAGCTAGGTCAAATCGTAGAAAAAACCTTGTTAACAGCCTAGAGGCTACAAAAAATTCATTGGATCTTAATAAAACTTAGGCAAAATGTTTGCCTTGCTGATATCTTGGTCAAGTTTGAATGTGGGTTGTGTTGGGTCAAAAACTAGGTAACTAGGTCAGATCATAGAAAACCCTTGTTAACAGCATAGATACTACAAATCTCTTTGATCTTAATGAAAATTGGTCAAAATATTTTGCTCAATAAAAAATCTAGGTCTAGTACAAACATAGGTCATGTCTGGTCAAAAAATAGATCACTAGGTCAAATCATTAGAAAAACCTTGCTAGACTAACACTCTAGATACTACAATTGTCATTGGATCTTAGTGAAACTTTGTCGAAATATTAACCTCATTAAAATCTAGGTCAAGTTTGATGTGGGTCAGGCCTGGTCAAATCTAGATCACTAGGTCAAGCCTTACATGGTGTACCTAGCTGTGAATAATCACCTTGGCAAAATCTTTGTCAAGTATGAATATGGGTGATGTCGGGACTAAGAAGTATGTCAAATCAAAGAAATGGCATTTGAAAACTTTACCGGCCATATTTTTAGCCCCAAAAGTTAAGAAACTTGCTCAGAATAACCACCCTAGACAAAATCTAGGTAATGTATGAAAATGAGTAGGGAAACTTATAAAAAAAAAAGGGGGGGGGGGGCTTCTGAGCACTCTAGATAGTTCATGAATATATTATCACTATCCAGTCAATTGCACATCCAGGTCACAGGAGGAAAACCGTGGTTTCAATGAAAACTTAAAATCTTCTTGTCTGAAAACACAGTACCCGGAGCTTACATATTTGGCACAAAGCATCATCTACAAGTCCTCAAGATTGTTCAAATTATGTAACTGGTGTCACAGCTTTTCGTAGAGTTATGTAGTGAAATCTTCATGCATCTTCTCTGAAACTTATTTGGCCAGGTCTGTTATATATGGCCTGGTGACACTTCTAAAGGTCCTCTACCAAATTTGCTGCAATGGTTCCGGCCTATGTCTTATCTAGATCACAGGAGCTAAATAAGATTTGAATGTCCCGGGAGGCGGCGTCAAGTAATCCAGTGTCCGTCCGTCTGTCAAAGTGCATATATCGATACTTGTGTGGCCAAAATAAATAGTCGCATAAGTAAAAAGCATTACCTTTCTCCAAGGTTATAAATCGTTAAAGTTGAGTCTGAAGTCGGTCTCAAGCATTTGATTAGCCAGATTTGAGCTTAGGGTCAAATCTGACCAATCAAAAGCTTGAGAACTCGCTCAAACGCTTTATAACCTTGGGGCTTCGCCATCTCATGTTACGTTTACTTGGCCATTTTTTAGCTCACCTGGCATGAAGTGCCAAGGTGAGCTATTGTGATTGCCCTGTGTCCGTCGTCGTCCGTCGTCAACCTTTTTGTTCAAAGATCTTCTTCTTGGAAACCACTGGGCCAATTTCATCAAAACTTCATAGGATTGTTCCTTGTAGGGTACTCTCTCAGATTTCTTCAAATATAGGTAATCCAATTGAAATTGTGGTTGCCATGGCAACCAATTGAAAAAACTTTAAAAATCTTCTTGTCAAAAACTACTGGTCCGAATTGAAAATATTTTACCAAAATGTGCCATTGGTGACCCTCTGTCAGATTTCTTAAAATAATTTTCCTATCTTGAAAAACATGGCCGCTAGTGGGTGGGGCAGATTTTCCTTAAAGCGACTCGCAACCAGATGGTTTTAAAAATAGTAATTTGTAAATATGTGTCAAACGCTTATATAAATGGTAAAGAATTAGTTTAGGATAAGAAATTCTGTTTAAAAAAAATGTATTTCAATAAAAAAAAATATTGGTCTCTGGTGGGATTCGAACCCGGGGCCCGGCATTGGCGGACAGAAGGCAAAATAGGGGAAACCGCTTAGACCAATGGACCACGGAACTATCCGTTTATCTCCGATCGATGTAACGTATTTAAATGTGTAGCGATCGAAAGTGCATACAACTTCGTAATTCGGCTCGTGTTTATGTCTGAGCCCGTGTAGAGAAGCAACAACAACAACTATACCGTCTTACTAGTCGGTATAGAAAAACGATGGAAAATATCTAAAAATCTAAGATTCGGTGACGATTCTTGAGACTTTTTTTGGACTGATCATATTTTTTTAATGTCAGAAGCCAAATAATGCCACAAATTTGCTTTTATTTGAGTATTTTATTTTATTTTGACAAGTACACCATCCGGTTGCGAGTCCCTTTAAATGGCTATAGAGTGAAAACTTAAAAAATCTCCTTGTCAAAAACTAGTGGTCCGATTTGAAAGTAATTTTATGCAAATGATCCATGGGTGACCCTCTACCAGATTTCTTAAAACTATTTTGATATCTAAAAAACATGGCCGCCAGTGGGTGGGGCAAGTTTTCCTTATGTTACTGTATAGTAAAAACTTTAAAAATCTTCTTCTCTGAAACTACTGGTTCAAATTAAAAATAATTTTACACAAATGGTCAATTGATGATCTTCTACCAGATTTCTTAAAATCATTTTGTTATCTTAAAAAACATGGCCGCTAGTGGGTGGGGCAAGTTTTCCTTATGTTACTGTATAGTAAAAACTTTAAAAATCTTCTTCTCTGAAACTACTGGTCCAAATTAAAAATAAATTTGCACAAATGGTCAATTGATGATCCTCTACCAGATATCTTAAAATCATTTTGTTATCTTAAAAAACATGGCCGCCAGTGGGTGGGGCATGTTACTGTATAGTAAAAACTTTAAAAATCTTCTTCTCTGAAACTACTGGTTCAAATTCAAAATAATTTTACACAAATGGTTTATTGATGACCCTCTACCAGATATCTTAAAATCATTTTGTTATCTAAAAAAAACATGGCCGCCAGTGGGTGGGGCAAGTTTTCCTTATATTTCTGTATAGAAAAACTTTCAAAAAAATTCTCTGAAACTATTGGTCTGATGAATGATTTTACACAAATAATGATTCATGGATGACCCTTTGCCAGTTTTCTTCAAATAATCTTCCTAGCTCAAACAACATGGCCAACAGTGGGTGGAGGTGAACAAGTGAAAACTTAATCATAACTGGTCGATTTACATGACCGTAATCATGGATACCAGGTGAGCGATTTAGGGCCGCATGCGGCTCTTGTTAGCTCATTAACTTAGCCATTAGCGGAAATATTGTTAGCTTCTATATCATATTATTCCAAAATAAGAGCCACAAGAAATTGTGGTTAAGTGGCTAGCCACATAAGAAATATCAAAGGAAATAGCCACAAAATACAAAAGTTGTGAGTACGTCCGTCCGTCCGTCAAATTTTGTGTCCAGTCTGTTAACTTTGTTACATTGTCACCAATTTTGTGTTCGGTCTGTAATTTATTTATCGGTAAATAGTTTTCAAAATACGTTGGCACAAATGTTCATCAGATAACAAAACATGTGTTGCATTTAACTCATTTGTCCATAGGTCAAATATCAATGTTGCATGGTAAATTTACATTGTCGCAAATTTCGTGTTCGATCCGTTATTTATTTATTGGTGAATAGATTTCAAAATTACTTGGCACAAATATTCACAAAATTAAGACGATGTGGCGCATTCAATTCATTGTCCATAGGCAAAATGTCAGGGTCACAGTGTATTTTCCACTTTTGTGTTCGGTCTGTCATTAATTTCTTTCTTATCTATGAATAGGTTCAAAATAATGTTCACCAGATGATGACAACGTGTCCCTTTCAACGCTAATGGCCATGGGTCAAATGTCAAGGTCATAAGCATGAATTCCATGTATACGGAATTGTAGGCAATGTCTCTATATAGCTTAAAATTCATTGGTGTCATGTTCATCTGTCAAAAGTCAAGGGCATGTATACAAGTATGTCAGACTAGAAGGCAGTAAGGGGGCATTTGTCACACTACTTTGACATTTTCTTCTTTTCAATGGAAACTTTAAAAAATATCTTCTTGTCTGAAGCCATAGTAGTCTAAGCTTAGATCTTTGGCACAAAGTGCCATCTACAGGCCATCTACCGTCCAGTGTTGTACAAATTATGTCCTTTGGATAAAAAATGGCCACACCCTGGGGTCACAGTTTTACATATATATAGTAAAATCTTCAAGCATCATCTTCTAAAACCTAATATGGCAAAAACTTTGATGGTTCCATGGTAGCACTCCTATATGTTATTTACCGTGTTTTCTGAAATGGTCTGTTACATTATCTAGTTCACAGGAAATAAAAAATAATAAGTTCAGTGAAAACTTCTTGTCTAAAACCACAAAGCTTAATTAATCCTCAACTTTTCTAGCAAGTTTATAAAAAATTGTTACCCCTTTTGTCAAATTGGCCCAGTACATGTTGTTTTCCAGGCGAGCGATTTAGGACCGCATGACCCTCTTGTTTTTTAGCTCACCTGAGCCTTCGGCTCAGGATGAGCTATTGTGATACCATTCCGTCCGTCCACACTTTCAAACAACATCTCCTCAGAAACCACTGACTCGATTTCAACCAAACTTTGTCAGAAGCATCAGTGACAAGGGGGAGCGAAATGTTGTTCAAAGATTTTGGCTAGAGTTATTCCCCTTGCTTTGGGACCAGATTTTCTAACATGACCGTATAGACAACTTTTAATGCATAAGAAAATCTTTAAAAATCTTCTTCTCAGAAACCAAAAGGCACATACCTTTGATATTTGGTTTGTATCATGACCTAATGATATTCTACCAAGATTGTTCAAATTTTGACCCTGGGGCCAAAAATGGCCCCGCCCCAGGGCTTATCAGTTTTTTAGCTCACCTGAGCCGAAGGCTCAAGGTGAGCTATTGTGACCGCTCATTGTCCGTAGTACGTCTGTCCGTCTGTCCGTTCACTTTTACTTCAAACGACATCTCCTCTGAACCCGGGGATTGTAGGGCGGATTCAAACTGCTCCTGATGTTCCTTGGATGCTTCTCTACAGAAATTGTTAAAATGAAACTTTCAAGTGGACTACTTATTGTAATTTATTTAAAAAAGTGAAAAACTTTAAACAATCTTCTTGTAAAAAACTGCTAGGCCCACAGCTTTGATATTTGTTTTTTAGTATCTCCTGGTGATTCTCTCTCAAAATTGTTAATATCAAAACTAAAACTGACCATAGGGATTCACCATAGGGATTTTTTCATTGGCGCTTTATGCAGGATTCATTGCCGCTTTATTCAGGTTATACTGTTTTACTGAAGGTTTAAGCAGGGTTTCAAGCACCCTTATACTAAATCACCTATATTTGCAAACAGTTTGGATCCAGGTCAGATGCCACATAATGCAGCATCTAATCTGGATCTAAACTATTTGCCACTCATTTACATATTTTCTTCTATTTAGAAAATATAAGTTATTATTTTTTACATATTTCACATACAAACATTTGGAGCAGACAACAGTTCAGCATGATAATAGTCAGTTCTCCCTGAGACGGTCTCTTATTGCATAACTGACCCAAAGCTAGCTCTGAACTGAGGTCACTGAGATACATAGCAGAAATTATGATGTCTGCTATTTTGTGCTCAAGCACAACTTAGTTCAAGGCATATTACTTTTGGTATGTCTGTTTGTTTGTTTGTTTATCTTTCTGTCTATCAGTCCACAATTAATTCTTGGCCATAAACAGTATGGATCCAGGTCAGATGCCACATAATGCTGCATCTAATCTGGATCCAAATTTGCCACTCATTTACATATAGTTTCCTATATTTAGAAAATGTAAATAATGATATTTATTAACCTATTAACGCATACATATTCCTTTTTATGTCTTTAATTTATTCTTCCACAGAAGAAAATAATTTCACTTTATACAGTCATTGTTGTCTTTAACAATTGCTTCAAATGACATCTCCTCATATATTGCTGAAAAGATTTCAACCATGTTCCTTGGGTCAAGTTGTTTCAAAATTGTTCAAAGAATTAAAAACAATGTAGAACTCTGGTTGCCATGGCAACCAAGTGAAAAAATAAGGAAATCTTAAAAAATCTTCTTGTCTGAAACTACAAGGGCCAGATCTTAGACATTTGTCACATAGCATCATCTACAGGTCCTCTATCAAGTTTGTACAAACTATGCCCCTGGGGTCAAAATTGGCCCCGCCCCGGGGGTCACAGTTTTACATAGAGTTATATAGTGAAATTTTCCAACGTCTTCTCCTCTGAAAATAATATGGCCAGAGCTTTGATATCTGGCATGGTGACACTTTTAGATGTCCTATACCAATAAGGTTCAAATGGTTCTGGTCGATTGCATATCATCTACAGGTCCTCTATCAAGTTTGTACAAATTATGCCCCTGGGGTCAAAATTAGCCCCACCCGGGGGTCACAGTTTTCAAACGTCTTCTTTTCTGAAGCTAATATAGCCAGAGCTTTGATATTCGGCATGGTGTTACTTCTAGATGTCCTTTATCTATTTTGTTCAAATGGTTCCAGTCTGTTGCATATGTAGGTCACAGGAGCTAAAAACAGATTTTTTCAATGGAAACTTAAAAAAAATCTTCATGTCTAGAACCCTAGTACCCTGATCTTAGATATTTGGAACATAGCATCATCTACAGGTCCTCTATTAAGATTGTTCAAATTATGCCCCTCGGGTAAAAAATGACCCCGTCCTGGACATAAATCATTAACTCCATTTTGATGTACAGCTATTCTCAGGTGAGCGACATATGCCCCATGGGGCTCTTGTCTTAGGAAAACCTTTGAAAATCTTCTTCTCTGAAACTGTATGGCCTAGATCATTAATATTTGACATGTAGCTTTGCCTTATGATCCTCTACCTAGATTGTTCAAATTATGACCCCCGGGTCAAAATTGGCCCCGCCCGGGCTTATCAGTTTTACATAGAGTTATATAGGAAAACCTTTAAAAATCTGCTTCTCTGAAACTGTGAGGCCTAGATCTTTAAAATTTGACAGATAGCTTTGCCTAATGGCCTTCTACCAAGATTGTTCAAATTATGACCCCTTGGCCAAAAATGGCCCCGCCCTTGGGCTTATCAGTTTTTCTTCAGAAAACCTTTAAAATTCTTCTTCTCTAAAACTGTATGGCCCAGATCATTTATATTTGAAATATAGCTTTGCCTTATAGTCCTCTTCCATGATTGTTCAAATTATGACCCCCGGGTCAAAATTGGCCCCGCCCAGGGGCTTATCAGTTTTACATAGAGTTATATAGGAAAATCTTTAAAAATCTTCTTATCTGAAACTGTAAGGCCCAGATCTTTCAAATTTGACATGTAGCTTTGCCTTATGGTCTTCTACCAAGACTGTTCAGCTTATGACCCCTGGGCCAAAAATGGCCCCGCCCTTGGGCTTATCAGTTTTTCATAGGAAAATCTTTAAAAATCTTCTTCTCTAAAACTGTAAGGCCCAGATCATTTATATTTGAAATGTAGCTTTGCCTTATAGTCCTCTACCAAGTTTGTTCAAATTATGACCCCCGGGTCAAAATTGGCCTCGCCCCGGTGCTTATCAGTTTTACATAGACTTATATAGGAAAACCTTTAAATTTCTTCTTCTCTGAAACTGTAAGGCCCAGTTCTTTAATATTTGTCACATAGCTTTGCCTTGTGATCCTCTACCAAGATTGTTCAAATAATGACCCACGTGCCAAAAATGGCCCCACCCTCGACTTATTAGTTTTTCATAGGAAAACCTTTAAAAAAACTTCTTCTCTGAAACTGTAAGGCCCAGATCATTTATATTTGACCTGTAACTTTGCATTATGGTCCTCTACCAAGATTGTTAAAATTATGACCCTTTGATTAAATTTGGTCCTGCCCCAAGGCTTATCAGTTTTATATAGACTTATATAGGAAAAAACTTTAAAACTCTTTTTATAGCTATATATATCACGATATTGTTTTGCCCAGTCAGCTTAGGTGCAATGTTCTCAGGTGAGCGACTTGTGGGCCATGGCCCTCTTGTTTAGCTCACCTGGCACGAAGTGCCAAGGTGAGCTATTGTGATCGCCATGTGTCCGTCCGTCCGTCGTCCAACTTTTTCTTTAAAGATCTTCTTCTCGGAAACCACTGGGCCAATTTCTTCGAAACTTCACAGGATTGTTCCTTGTAGGGTTCTCTCTCAGATTTCTTCAAATATAAGTCATCCAATTGAAATTGTGGTTGCCATGGCAACCGATTGAAAAAACTTTAAAAATCTTCTTGTCAAAAACTACTGGTCCGAATTGAAAATAATTTTACACAAATGTGCCATTGGTGACCCTCTATCAGATGTCTTAAAATAATTTTCCTATCTTAAAAAACATGGCCGCTGGTGGGTGGGGCAGATTTTCCTTATATGGCTATAAAATCTTCTTGTCTGAAACCGCTGGTCCGATTTGAAAGTAATTTCACACAAATGATCCATGGGTGACCCTCTACGAGATTTCTTAAAATTATTTTGATATCTAAAAAAACATGGCCGCCAGTGGGTGGGGCACATTTTCCTTATGTTACTGTATAGTAAAAACTTTAAAAGTTTTCTTCTGTGAAACTACTGGTCCAAATTGAAAATGATTTTACACAAATGATCCATTCATGACTCTCTACCAGATTTCTTAAAAGCATTTTGATCATGGCTGCCAGTGGGTGGGGCAAGTTTTCCTTATATTTCCGTATAGAAAATCTTTAAAAATCTTTTTCTCTGAAACTATTGGTCTGATTTAAGAATATTTTTACACAAATAATGATTCATGGGTGACCCTTTGCCAGTTTTCTTCAAATAATCTTCCTAGCTCAAACATGGCCGCCAGAGGGTGGGAATGAATTTACTAATGATGGCTTATAGTGAAAACTTTACTGGTTTATTACCATGACCGTAACCATGGGTACCAGGTGAGCGATTTAGGGCCGCATGCGGCTCTTGTTTCAGAAAATATTACTATAAAGTCAATTTGTCAAACAGACTGGGTCAGAGTTACAAACACTGATCATCCGTCTTTTTAACCCTTTGAACCCTAGTCCCGCATATTGGCGTTGTTTTCAAACGGTGTACATGTCAAAAGTACACTTGTCCTATGCAAACAGTGAAGACCCAGATCAGAGGGCTCCAAAAGGAGCCCTCTGATCAGGGTCTTCACTGTTTGTCATAATTCCAAACATTGACAAAAACGACCCTTAAAAGTCAGAAATGGACCAGACTAAAATGGAAACTGGAATTTTCCATTTAAAGTTTCAGGGAGGAAAGAGTTAATGGGCGCTTAACTTGATATGTATTCCGACAGGCAGGTGTATAATATATATAGTTTATACAGTGGAGAAGAGCTCAGTATACGTTATTCTTTCCCTTTTAAACGCAAACGAAACGCCAGCGAAATATAATAAATCTGACAAAAATGACAACATTTTAATGACTGAAACTATTCATTTTAATCTGAATGGCAAACAGTTTGGAATGGAAATAATAGTGTTCGCGTAAACGCGTTAACTGGGATGGAATACCGTCTTCTTAACTGTATTGCAACATGTGATGCTGGGAAATATTGTATACATGCATGTATGATGCCGCTAAAACCTGTTTTGCACCTGCCTGTATACAGTGGAGAAGACGTTATTCTTTCCCAATAAACGCGTTTACACCGAAATTGTTTGGCCCCAAGTCAATCAGTGTGGAGCCAGATAACATGCCGGGTAACCCGGCGCCTGATCAAGCTCCAAATTGTTTTCCGCTAAAATTTAAAATATTCCTGAAAATTTCGAAAAAAAATGTATTTTTCTTATATTTAATTGCATTTCGTTTGCGTTTAAACGGGGGGAAATAACGTCTTCTCCACTTTACATGCAACGCTAACCTTTTGTATTCACGTCTGCTAAATGAGAAGAATCGTTGGCAATCTTTCTTTTATTCTTAAATTTCATGCCAATGACATCTTTACTTAAAGAACACTTTAGAACAAGTGTCAAACAGTTTTAATCCTAATCAGACGCCTATTTCATCGGCGTCTGATTCAGGTTTGCCATTTCTCCGCATTTTCCAGAAATTTTCGGATATTTATACTAGCAGATGGCGGCTTAAAGCAGATTGAAAGTAAAGCAGAGTGCGACTGAAGGCGCATTCTGCTCTACTTTCAACCTGCTTTAAATAAACTTGTTTTTTTTTTAATCTTAGGATTTTTCATGGTCATGTTGTGGCAGCCCTGTTGATCTGGATCCTTACTGTTTTCAAATTCTAGTCAAGTCGAGCCTAGCACACGTAAAGCTCACGAGGAAATATGGGCTAGACATTTACTTCTGAAAGTCAGACTCACATGATTTAAGTATGAGTAAGTTGACCATGATCTGAATGTGTTGATAAAGCTAATGGCCATTAGTCGCTGTAAATACATCTCCTGTAACATTGATGATATACACAGTGAGCTTATTTATTTTATATAGCTATTAGGTTACTCATACAGTAAATAAGACGTTATACTTTCCCGAATGTTTGTCGAGAGGCCGGCGTATATCATTTCCTTGAACTTATCACTCATTTTCATGTTCATTAACCCTTTACCTGATAGCCTATATCTATTATTGAATATAGGTGACTTCTTAAAGCAGGTTGAAAGTAAAGCAGAATGCGCCATAAGGCGCATTCTATTTTACTTACAACCTGCTTTAAGCTATCATGTGCTAGAATATGAAACACATTCCCTATAATAGATATTAATAATTGATTAAATTGGAACTATTTTCTTCATCGGAGGAATAAATCAAATACGCTAAAAGTCGCTTCTATGGGGGAAAGGGTTAAGTCGGAAACATGTTATTTCCCCCCATTTAATCTTATTTCCGTTAAAACACGTATTTCCATTGCAAACAAGTTTTGATCCAGATCAGACACCGGATAATCCAGTGTCTGAGCTAGCTCCAGACTAATTGGGTTATTCGAGTAAAAATGAAACGCCCGCCTTTTTTAGATGATGTCTTCACCGCACTGCATTTCATCGGACCGCCTTTGTTAACAAAATATCCCTTAACTCTTTCCTCCCTGAAACTTTAAATGGAAAATTCCAGTTTCCATTTTAGTCTAGTCCATTTCTGACTTTTAAGGGTTGTTTTTGTCAA
Organism: Gari tellinella; assembly: GCA_922989275.2. Lineage (NCBI taxonomy): Eukaryota > Metazoa > Mollusca > Bivalvia > Cardiida > Psammobiidae > Gari > Gari tellinella. The sequence continues at coordinate 78,679,735 of OV277867.1, read as the reverse complement.
TATTTGGCATTGTGACAAACAGTGAAGACCCTGATCAGAGGGCTCCTTTCGGAGCCCTCTGATCAGGGTCTTCACTGTTTGCATAGGAGAAGTGTACTATTCACATGTTCACTGTTTGAAAAGCACGCCTATATGCGGGACTAGGGTTCAAAGGGTTAAAGATGCGTTTATGCGTCATTAATACATGCTTATCATACGTATAACCCATTTTAAACATCCCAACGGCGAAACAGTATTCCTAAATGCAAACAGTTTGGATGCAATTCTGTTCAATCGCAGCATAACCCAAAACTTATTGATACTCTATCCTATTTAAAAGAATTCTAAATTAAGAAAAAGAAAAAAGACGACAAAATTAACCCTTAGCCTGCCACTCACGACTATAGCTCCATATGCAAACAGCTTGGATCCGGATGAGACGCCGAGTAACTCGGCGTCTCATCCGGATCCAAGTTGTTTGACATTCGGACAACATTTTCAGCAATTTTGAGCAACTTTGAAGCACTTTGAAACTTGAAGCAGACGAGAAATATAGCAGACGACAATTTATTTGGCGGGCTAAGGGTTAATATAACAGACAAACAATTACAAGATAGGTAGATCTTAAGTTGCTACCGTTTTAGTTAACTTAGTGTTATTTCCAAATTAATAGCAGATACAATTAGACCCCTTTATACAATGCATCCTTTCTACAACAGCACCAAACGGGAGACAACAATTGTGTGTGTTGTTAAGAGGGAGTTGTTATAGGGGGTGGATTTTATACCCTTACAGTGATCACTTTTGTAAACAGTTTGAACCAAGATAAGCCGTGTAACACGGCGTCTGATCTGGGTTCAAGTTGTTTGTCAATCGTCTTTAACATGTTTCTTCTGCAACATATCCAATACGTAACTTTGAGAAAAATCAGCAGACGACAGTTTAAAATCTTTCAGCAGACGATATTGCAGCAGTGAAATCGTAAGTCATAATTATCTTGTTTGGGGAACAGCAGAAAGCATTGATGTAAGAAGGGATTCGTTGTTCGGAGGGCCGTTAATTTTAGGGAGGGAGCACTATATACGTGTTTTAAAAACCCGAGAAGGCGAGTCCAAAATAGTGATCAGTTTCAGCGTTTTTATTCTTGTCACGTGAACTGCGAAACAGTAATACCAAACTGCAAACAGTTTGGATGTAGTTCAGATGCCGCAAAACCCATAACTGTTTGACACTCTCACACTGGTTTAAAACAATGTTTTGAAATTTAAAAAATAAAAATTAATTACGACAAATGTAGCAGCCAAGCATTTACTCAGAGTATAAGAATACATAAATTTCAGCTGTATAAGTTAAATTAATGGTTTTCGAAATTTATGTTGATTCTTTTTGTGGAGGAAGCATTTATTAGAGGGGTGTGCTTAAACGGTAAGTTATTTCTTATTTGCACTTTTGTCGATGGAAGAAAACTTGGTTATCGCGCCAACATCTTGACCTATTGCATGACCCGTTTTGAAATAAAGTTGCACTTTGAGTGATTATTTCAAAACGGATTAAAATTTTATTCCAATATGCCTTTTTCAAAGGAAGCAGCATTGTAACCCGCAATTATGTGAGATTATTTATATTTATTTCAGAACATATCAGAGTGTCAACAGTATTGATCCATACGAGACGCCGAGTTTTTCGGTGTCTGATCTGGCTCAAAACTGTTTTGCAATGGAAATAATTGTGTTTCGCGCAAAATGTTCGCATGCGGCTTGCATGAGGTTTATAACATTGTTCCGCGTAGGATAAAACCGTAAACCCTATGTCATAAGTAATAATATCAATTAGTTAGCTTAAAATTTATATGCTATACTCTTCTGAACATCTAAAGATAAGGACTAAAATAGCTTCAAACCACAATCATCTTAAATCTTGAGGTTACAGTCATCCTTATTCTAAGCGACCGTATATTTTTAATTATATTAAAGACTAGAGGAAATCATTGTTAAAGACATTTGTTTAATTAATTTAGGACAAAATGCATACTGTAAGGGACGCCAATCAAGCTTTCTGCATTAACTTATCTTGCAAATTAATTAATCGACTGCATGAAATCCTCCATATGTGGCTTATAATACAGTGGATAATCTGTTATTCTTTCCCGTTTAAACGCAAACGTACGCAAACGCAAAGCACTAAAACGTAGAAAAGTACAACTTTTGGACAATTCATGTTTATCTTTGTGGCAAACAGTTTGGAGCCTGATCAGACGCCGGGTTACCCGGCGTCTGATCTGGCTCCAAACTGTTTGTAAAAGAAAAAATAGTTTTCGCGTAAACGCGTTTATCGGGAAAGAATAACAGATTCTCCACTGTATATGACGGTTTCTTAAAAAACAGTGCTACTGACAGGGCGTACATCAAAAGGGAATGAGGTCTCTTACTACAGTGGAGAAAACGTTGTTAGTTCCTAATCAACATGTTTACGCAAAACTATTATTTCCATTACAAACAGTTTGGAGCCAGATCAGACACCGTATAACCCGGCGTCTGATCTGTCTTCAATATGTTTGCCACTCATATGAAAATAGATGGTTAGAACTTTCAAATAGTTGTCATTTTCTACATTTTAGTGTTTTGCGTTTGTATTTAAACGGGAAAGAATAACGTCTTCTCCATTGTAAGAGGCGTGGCTGCCTGTGAAAAGGAAATGGGATAAAAATGAAATAAAATACCAATAAAAAGACACATTTTAATACAACAACTTAACAGAAGCAGCAGTATAAACATGTAATTAATGATGTGTTTTCCTGATAAGCAGTGCTCTTCACCGAATTTCTACTATTGCAATAAGAAGACGCTCATCGTTCCAAAGAAACGCGTTTGTTATAAAATGACATGTAATTTACAGACATTTTGGAGCCTGATCAGACGTCACGTTACGTCGCGTAACGTGGCATCTGATCAAGATCAAATTTATAGCCTTCTACGTCTGAAAATATTGTCAGTGCCAAACAGTTTGGATCCAGATGAGAGGCCTGATCTGGAGCCAGCATTTTTGTAATAGTTATCACAAGTCCGACCGCAGCGTGCAGAAGGTAAATTTAATGTCTTTATGTACAGCACACTCGGAGAAAATCGTACAATTACATGTATAACCATCGTCTGCTTAAACATTGCTGTCTGTTTTAATTACTCAAACTATGCTCTTAAGCATTTTGACCGAAACGAATGTCAAACAGTTTGGATCCTGATCAGACGCCGCGCCACGCGGCGTCTGATCAGGATACAAACTGTTTGCAAATGATATTTTAGCACTTGGCACTCAACACCCTAACGATTAACCCATTTCACGCGTAGAAACTCATTTTTCACGTTTTTGTATATTTTTCCTGGAACTGCATTCTCATGCTTCTACTGTACACCGCTACAGTGGAGACTTGAGAAGACGATATTCTCTCCCAATAAACACATTTCAATCCTTAACAATAGTAAATATATATCTGTCAGTTCCAAACAGTTTGGAGTCAAATCAGATGCCAGGTTACCCGACGTCTGATAAGGCTCTAAAGCTATGTTAACGCATTCAACCCTGAAACCTTTAATGGACAATTTCAAATTAAGTCTAGTCCATTTTTGATTATTAAGGGTTGATTTTAACAATATATTTCAAAATGAGAAACAGAGAATACCCCGATCAGAGGGCCCCTAGGAGCCCTTTGACCAGGGTCTACACTGTTTCCATGGGGCAAGTATTATCCTCACTTGTCAACTGCTTGTAGATGACGAGTATACTCGTCTCTGGGGTTGAATGTGTTAAACATGTTTTGTATCATATTTAGAGTACCATCATGTGTTATGTTATTATGTTTATGTTACAATGTAATGATGATGAGCTTGCATGCTTAAGTCTAACAAAACATCTGTACTGTTCTGTTCTAAAACGTTTTGCAACTGGGATAAAATAAATCGACAAAACTTTCAATGCCTGATATTTGCCTTTTTATATTTTATTGCATTGCTTTACTTTTACTAAACGGGAATTAGTTGCGTCGTCTCCACTGTAAACGCCTTCTTTAATCAGACTGAATTGCTTCATTTCAGGGCTACAAAAAATTGATCATTAAAGTCCTAAGATTTCCAAATTATGCAAACAGTTTGGATCCTGATCAGATACCGCATAACGTGGCGTTTGATCTGGATCTAAACTGTTTGAAAGCCATATCATGTTTCCTTGACTGTAGTAAAAAACGCATAAAATTCCAACTTCAAAAAGTAAGGGCAGAAATCCGTTTTGGAAAAATCCGTAGGTCCGGAGAAATTAAAAAAAAATCCGGAGAAATGGCAGCCCTATCATTTTCAGTCTGATGTATCACCATCTGCATGTTGTTAATTTGAAAGTAGGCGATCGGGAATAAGGTTGAAAGCCATAATGGATAATGCGTATCATTCACGGAAATAAACAGTGCAGAACATGATTAGGCGCAGTAATTTGTGGCGTCTAATCATCAGGGACCCGTTTCATAAAACTTCGTACGACAAATTTTGTCGTAAGTCAGCTTATAAAAGTCTCAATAATTCATTTATTTCTCCATCTAATCCTGTCTTGTGACATCTCTTTGGAATCGTCTTGAAAAGAAGATTCCAAAGAGATGTCTCAAGAAAGGATTAGATAGAGAAACTAGAAATTAAATGTATTTTAAAGTTTTGTCGTACGAAGTTTTATGAAACGGGCCCCAGGATTTACCCTGCATGCTATTTCATATGAAATCCTCCACTGTGTTGACAAACTCTGCACTGCCTTTCGATTACCTTTTGAATACTAATTGGACCGTGTCATGACCAAACCAGTCTTATTGCATTGCAACATTGTACTGACCAAGCACCGTTGTCATCTCAGGCTCTGTATCTTAGTTTCATATACACTGCCAAATATTATAACAGCTACATAAAATGCTTTAGATGAATATGGTTGTCAAGCAATGTAGATCAAGGCCAGCCGCCGCGTCTTTGACGCGACGGCTGGTCTTGATCTACACGGTTTGAAATGCAAAGAGGTAGGTTTCTCATGACACGACTCATTTATGTATAATTGAATCTTCCAGCATTCATATAAAGAGAGTTCATTGCAATATCCAAGCAGAAATTATTTAATGGAATTACCATTATATCGCGTACACAAGTTTCACTGTTGTTGAACAACCTTGAACACTGAAAAAATGACAGGTTGTAATTTTATTTACATAACTTACAAGTCTGACTCATTTAAAGTCCATTTATCCTTACCCCGAACGCACCGGCATTTACAGAAAGAGGTTGGATTCTGACCAGACGCTGATTTACACGATGCCTGGTCAAAATCTAGACTCATCGACACTCAAATCGATGTATTTCGTCTAATTGCATAAAATCTAAAATTGATGGAGAGCAGACGACAATTATTTTAGGAAGAAAGCACTATAGCATTGAAAGGGGTAAATCATTTAGCTACAGTGGAGAAAACGGTATTCTTTCTCATTAAACACGCTTATGCTAAAATGCCCATTGCTAAACTGTTTGGAGACAGGTCAGACGCCGGGTCACCCGGCGTCTGATCAGGCTCCAAACTGTTTGCAAATTCAGAATAAAATGAGACGTCACTTTTTTCAAAAAGTTTTCATTGTTTTCGTTTTATTGCACTGCGTTTGCGTTTAAACGGGGAAATAATTACGTACGAATTCTCCGCTGTAAATCTTGCTGAATGACATCTTCCAGGAGTGATGTCTAACTCTATTAACCGCTTTATGAGTGGATGACAAGCAGCTGCACCAGAATGCTTACTGTGTACAAGATGCTGCTCTTTCCCGTTTAAACGCAATTCACTAAAAGCTAATAAACGATTTTTTGCCAATTTTGATTCTTTATGTTAATCTGAATGTCAAACAGTTTTGAGCCTGATCAGACGCCAAACTTTTTATTACTGGATATATACACATTACCAGTTGACAGTGTGATACAGAGTGATGTATTTAGCTCGAGACGATTTTGGCGGAAAAAGCCGATCTGACGAGCGCCTTGGCGCGAGTCTGATCGGTTGTTTCCGCCAAAAACGTCGAGAGCTAAATGCAACACTCTGTAGCACACTGCCAAATGGTGATGTGTTTATTATATGCCTTGAATACACGCCAGAAACAATTAAATAGTTGTTTAAATCATTTTATAGCCAAAATTTATTAGTTATTTGAAGCAGAACAAGATTTTTTGTTTGCCACAAGGAATAACGCGGCACTTGTACACGTACGTAAATGACGTCACGTTAAATCGAAAGCGAGGTCAGAGTAAAATACAAAGTGGCTGATACAAGGTGGCTGATACAGACTCTTGTATTTTACTGTGCAAATACACGCGGAAACGCTCGATATCATGCAAAGGCATATAATAAAATAGTTTAAGCGTTAACTCAATTATTTGGAAAAAATAACGTGTTCTACACTGTATCTCTATTACATGTACAGACTCGAGAGTAGTGCAGCTATGTAGTACAGCGCTCCCTTTCTATAACGGCTCTCCCAACAACGACTTCCTCCTTACAACGACCATTGCCGCAGTTCCCTAAACAAGACATTTATGTTCAACCCTTTTCTTGCTGCAATATTGTCTGCTTAGATTTGTCGTCTGCTATAAGTCAAGTCTAAATTTTCCCTCCCTATAACGACTCCATCAAAACAACACAAACATCTGTGTCTCCCATTTGATGTCGTTATAGAGAGGGAGCGCTGTACTATGGTGTTACAGCAGAGAAACCACTATTCTTTCCCGTTTAACCCATTGACTTCATAGATACGCCTTTAATTTATTCATCTTTTATATAAAATGGTTTATACGGTAATGAATATGCCTATTTCATATTATCCTAGCATATGGTAGCTTAAAACAGGCTAAAGTAAAGCAGAATGCACCTTCAGTAGCCCACTGATCAACGTTTGCACTTTCTGTAATTTTGTAGTGTACCTTTTTTATAATGTTATACCCTCAATAGTGAAAAGATGACTCGGCATAATTGGAAAATTGATTTTGTCCAATTTATAAGCAGAAAGTCCTATAGACTGTATCTGCTTTACTTTTATCCTTCTTTAAGCTTGCATCTGTCTTTGATGGAAACGATACTTCACGTTTAAGTGGACTTAAATACAGAATTCAATATAGATCACCATTTGAAAGCAATTAAATCCTGTGCAAATCTATAATTAATATTTTCTAAGTCAAGTCTAGTACTGATGTAACAAAATATGATCTTTGATTCTGAAAGTGATTAAATAGGACCAAGTGAGATGTTTGATGTTGTATTTACAAAATGGCAAAATTGATTGTTTTGGCAAGATATCTTGATGTTATATATTCATAGATAGATGGTTACGTTTGTCAAAACTTATGTTTTAAATCTTTGCATTCTTGCGATGAAACCATGGTAGACTTTGCAAATAGTTTACTTTGCAAATAGTTTTGATTCTGATAGACGCCTAGCATTGCGGTGTCTCATCAGGATCCACACTTTTTGATACTCTGACCCTGTTTTGACAAATCTATTTCTAAAACAGCAGCAGACGATAATTATTGTTGGAGACGAAAAATAAAACAGCATGCTATCTAAATCGGCTGTTGTTGCCTCCGTAATTGATCTACAAAAGTGATTTTATGATACAGCAAAACGTCAAAAATATTTGATGTAAATCGTTACATATTAAGTTAGCATCCGCTTTACCCATTACCCAAGAGCCTGTTTCTAGTTTTGAAGATATGTGACCACTTGAGGCAGGTTGAGTTATAGTTAGAACATATTAAGTGAAATTTTAATGGTTAAGAAGGTCAAAGCGAAGCGTCAGCGAGCGTGACCCTTCTTAGCCATTAAGAATTCACTTAATATGTTCTAACTTACTTAGAAAATAACCTATATTTTGATTGGCCCATTTCAAAGTTTCTAGTACACAATTTTTTTTTCTGGTTGTGAGATCGCCAAGCATGGCAGTGGGATGTAAAACAATCAACTGCCACTTAAAATAAGTTTGACAGTATTGTTGCACTAAGTCTTTATACAGTGGAGAAAACGGTATTCTTTCTCTTTTAAACATAAACTAAAACAAAATGATATAGAATATAGAAAATTAGAACTTTTGACATTTCTAACAATTAAGCATAAGTTTAATATGAGTTGCAAACAGTTTGGAACCTGATCAGACGCCGGATTAGCCGGCGTCTGATTTGGCTCAAAACTGTTTGCAATGGGCGTACAGTGGAGAATATGTTATTCTTTCCCAATAAACGCGTTTACGCTAAAACTATTATTTCAATTACAAACAGTTTGGAGCCAGATCAGACGCCGGGTAACCCGGCGTCTGATCAGGCTCAAAATTGTTTGCCACCAAGATAAAAATGAATTATCAGAATTGTCCAAAAGTTGTACTTTTCTACGTTTTAGTGCTTTGCGTTGTTTTGCGTTTCGTTTACGTTTAAACGGGAAAGAATAACATATTCTCCACTGTACATGTAAGAGCTTTAGCGCGGATTGGTAGAGAATAACGGATTCTTCACTCGTATCAACCCATGTGCTTTAGTTCCAACGATTACACTTATTCAATGCATGATACATATATACATATATAGTAGCCGCAGCAAAGGGGTCTTACTGCACTTAACAAACCGCTTCCAATGTATAAGTATTTTTCTCGCTGTATTCCTACAATTTCTACTGATTAAGTAAAAGTCAGTTCTTACAGAGTTTTTTTGCATTACATTTGCTCTTAATTAAGCAGCCACAGAAATATCAAGAGAACAGCAGTTCTCTATTCGGCGGTCGCTTTTTACATACAGTAGAAACTCGGTAACTCGAACATTCTTAACCCTTTCCCCCATAGAAGCGACTTTTAGCGTATTTAATTTATTCCTCCGCTGAAGAAAAAGTTCCAGTTTATACCCTCATGAACAATTACAATAACACATATTTTATATAGCCTAGCAGATGATAGTTTAAAGCAGGCTGAAAGAAAAGCAGAATGATCCTTAAGGCACATTCTGCTTTGCTTTCAACCTGCTTTAAGTGATCACCTGTATCTAATGTTATAAACGGGTTATTGGGTAAAGGGTTAAGTGGAGTATATTCATATTTAAAGGGACTCGCAACCGGATGGTGTACTTGTCAAAATAAAATAAAATACTCAAATAAAAGCAAATTTGTGGCATTATTTGGCTTCTGACATTAAAAAAATATGATCAGTCCAAAAAAAGTCTCGAAATCGGCACCGAATCTTAGTTTTTTAAGATATTTTCCATCGTTTTTCTATAGCGTTAGCTAACGGTATAGTTGTTGTTGTTGCTTCTTTACACGGGCTCAGACATAAACCCGAGACGAATAAAGTAGTAAAAGTACTATCGATCGCTACTAGTGAAGTACGTTAATTTGCTACTATAGATATAGAGAGCGCTGGTAGCCGAGGTAGTATAGGAGCTGCCTCATGTTTTCACGTTTCTCTCCGCATGGAGGGTCACGGGTTCGAATCCCACAAGGGCTTCTTCTTTTTTTTTTTGGAAATGGATTTTTTAACAGATTTTATTATCCTAAACTAAATCTTACCCATTTATATAAGCATTTGACATATATTTACAAATTACTATTTTTAGTGCTAAATCCGGTTGCGAGCCTCTTTAAAAGCTAAAACGTATCTCAGGCACGTTTTAACTTTGCAAAAAGGACATATTTGACTTAATGGAGACTGAGTTATTGCATTACTATCACAGAAATGCGTATATATTCGACTTAAAGCTAACATGTTAGCGTTTTAAAGATAGTCATGGCTCAGCCACATTTTAACTTTGAAATACGGATATGTTCGACTTAATCGAGTTAGAATTATCGAGTTTCTACTGTATTTTTGTATATGATTGCACTAGGTACATGTATTAGTAATTCATTCACATTTACACTTAAAATAACTATCGCCCTGTATTCTTCAACTTCAACGAATACACCAAGTCAATATATGGCTCTGGGCAACATGAGTATATAATCTCATTCCTCTTAGCCGTCGCCGACACTACCTTCCATCGCCGATTAAACGTGACATCATAATTCGACATGTCAAATTCGTTCAACTGATTGTAAAGGTCTAAACTGAAGCCATCGTGTGTCCAGGAGCCGAACTTCATGTTGCACGTCACTTTGTAGCGGCGCTTCGGTCCGGATGTCCTCATGTTGCAGAAGGACTTGAGTTTAGTTGGAGCGACGTAGAAGACGGTGCCGTCATAGGTTATGACCGTGTTTATGTCACTGTTGATACCACTGTAATCATCCGCGCTAAAAGTAGAAAAATAGTTCGTGACAAACGCTCACAGAACAGAAGAAAGTATGCCTTACATATAGAAAAATGAACTTGACCGGTGCTACTTCGATAACTTCCCAATTGTATTTGAAAACCAATCCAGTAACAAAGATATTGAAAAAAATCTCTTTTATCACCACTAAAAACACCACTAAAAAAGGCTAACTTACTGCCTAAAAGACAGGTGACAACTAAAAGCAAAGCGAAAGTAAAACAGACAACTCCTAAAGGAGTTTTCTGTTTTACGTTTACCTTGCTTTAAGCAGCTAATGATTAACACAATTTAGTGGTCGTTATAGAGAGGTGGTCGTTATAGAGAGGTTGTCGTAATAGAGAGGTGATCGTAATAGAGAGGTGGTCGTAAAAGAGAGGTTTACATTTAATATAACTCCAATGACAGGTGGCTTCATAATGCAGGACAACAGCAATTCAGAACGTTTCTTTGCCGTTTGTCTTAAACATTTGACAAATATCTATTCTTTCCATTGTAAAAATCGGTGTTCATTTCTTATAGACACTCAAACCTTAGGAGGCGGAGCTTAGGGTTTAGTCGCTGCGCATTAATCTTCACTACTCTAAAATTAGAAATCCACGTTGTATTTGATCTAGAATTGAATCTTGTTTATTTCCCAATCTTTTTTTAAACACTAAATAGAGGATATTGTATGAGTGTTCATTATTTATCATTTTTAATAAACGAGTTTACTAAAATAATATGACGCGAGCCTTGGCGAGCGTCATATTCATTTTAGTCAACGAGTTTATTAAATATGATAAATAATGAACACGAATGTGATATTCTATTTATCACATTACAAGTTCAAGCACCTATTAAATTGATTTGAAGCCGTAGTTTGTAGACCCTCCGCTATATAGATTTTCCGCCAAACGTTACGTTGTTTACGTTAACGTCATAGTAAATGACGTCATTTGGCACCCCGCTACATGCAGCGCTTATGGACGAACAACTTAGGCCGGAGCCCAAAAAACGATATTCCACTAGTGGATTACGATATTTATACAATCGCTTTGTGCAACTCCCAGACCGCAAATTATGTGATAAATACCAATATATATAGATTTTATATTCATATTGATATATTGTGAAAAAAAATGCAGTAGGAAGCGCTCCGAAACTTTGTCCGTCTACTACGAATTTTTATACCCCAAGAATATTTACAGAATAATCACTGAAATTACTGGTAAATAGCGCTAATGATAGAAAAAAATCACAAAATTCTAGTAATCCTCAACTCCTGTCCGGCTCCAACTTAGGCTCCGAGTATTGGCTCCAAAACCATAAATACCCCATATGGTGCCTCTCAGCTCCGGATTTCTATATGGTCCGTGTCCGTTAAGAATACGGTATTAGCGTTCACACTTGACGATTGCTTGCACCGTTGCATGAATTAAAAACCCGATTGAGGATAAGAATACGTACTTGGATGTACTTAAAAGTATTTTTCGCTAGTAAAAACCTGAAGTGAATTTGAGAACTATATTATCCGCGCAGTATAGATCTAGCTATGTTATTTGGTTACAGGGGACGGAGTAAACTTCGTTAAAGCTGTTCTTTCAAGTTTATTTCTTCGACGTACTTTTCCCTTTTCAACACCATGTCGCCTTTAAAAACTGAAAGTCTGAATTTTTTTCATAACAAATATAAAGATAAAAATAATGTAAATATAAGAAATGAACAGATTTTTTTCGGTTTTCAAGCAAGATGAACGACAGAAATTTATCGGCAAATACCATGAATCGCGTTAGCGATTCATGGTATTTGCCGATAATTTTCTGTCGTTCATTTCGCTTGAACACCGAAAAAAATCAATTCATTTCTTAATTAAATCTTTTTGAAAGGTTGCTTTCAAGACATTTTTAAACCGAAAACCTCTCTAAATCGAACTTTTACTGGTTCCTTATGGGGTTCGTTTTTAAAGTTTTGACTGTATATGCAATTAAGTCATAAGTTAAGACTAGATAATTATTGTAGCATCAATGTACGGGTGGGCCAACATATAGGTAATAATTGTTGTTATTTTATTGTAGCTTCAACCCCGATAAGAATCCAGAGCCAGATTCGTTAATTCTTTAATTGACTTTTTACACAGTTAAGGATCGAAATCTTATGTTTATGAACCCATAGTTATATGCAAACATACCTTTTAATTGAATCCCTTAAGTAATTCCACGTTAAAAATTAGCGTCCACTCAAAAGAAAGTGTATTGGGGGTATTAAGATAGACTACAGCTTAATCCCTTCACTGCCATGACGTCATCTGCTTTGAACAATTGTCGTCTGCTTTTATTTCTCAAATTTAAACTCCAGGCATTTCGACTTAAGTAATATTGGAATATGTATCAAATAGTTTGGATCTTTACGCCATGTAACTATGTGTCTGCTTACGATCCAACCTGTTTGCGAATAATAATTGTTCTGTGGGTAAGGCTCCTTTAGGATCTATCTTTTAGCATAACGTTTGTCCTGTGTTAAGCTGCCATCTGTTATATAGGCTATAAATCCTCACAAATTTAGCTGTCACTTGACTATACTTGCATCTGATATTATTCATTATTACTAGACTAAATCTAGCCTGTCCTTTGGTTACTGCGTTGTGAATTGACTAGTCACTAAAATCGGACAATTTGTTAAAAAAAAAGTTTTGAAGCGAGTGGTAATCGAACCTAGAACCTTTTGCAGCTAAATCTGATGCAATGTATACACATTGTCTAGGCCGAATCAATCACGTGACTTTTATGCCATCGTTCGAAAGTTCTCGGAACCAGCCCGTAATCTTATTTGACAGTGGTGAAAAAATTATTCTTTCCCAATAAACGCATTTACGCTAAAACTATTATTTCGTTTACAAACAGTTTGGATCCACACCAGACGCCGGGTAACCCGGCGTCTGATCAGGCTCCAAACTGTTTACCACCAAGATAAACATGAACTATCAGAATTGTCAAAAAGTTGTACTTTTCTACGTTTTAGTGTTTTGCATGCATTTGCGTTTAAGAAGGAAAGAATAACGTATTCTCCACAGTATTGGGTGTCTCTTGTCTATGTCATTAAGCATACAATGTACTATACTGAGTAATTAAAAAATTAACTTGGGTTGAAGCAAGCTGGCATTAAGGGTGTATCAATGTCATGAATTTAAGAATTTTGCAAAGTATATGAAAACACTTTATGATGGTTTTGTATTGAAGAGCTATTTAAGATGAATGAACAAATAGAAAAAGTGTACATTTTGGTGAACAACAGTTGGCTCCATGGCCATAAATTTACCCCACCCACTTTCTCTTATTTTGTCCTTTTCAACGGCCCGCTTCAATTAAATCCATTTTAAATGAAAACAATATGATAATTTGGTTTTGTGTTGTTTATTTCCTATCTATGGTAGTATTTCTTCATACAAAAACTAATTTAAGAGAAAACAGGCACCAAATGTGAAATTTATAAAGCTCTAAATATCATCGATATGGTACTTTTTTGTAAATTTTGTAAGGGGAGATAACTCTTTTTACTTTAATAACTCAAAATTTTCAACACTGACCTTTCAATTTCTTTTCATATTTTGAACTGCCTTAGCATTGGCTTTCATTTGGTAGAATATAAGAAAAAGTTTAATACTAGAACTATTTCATTTTCAAACTTTTTTACTTTTTTTTCATAAAATAAAAAATCTAATAAAATCATGCCCTATAAAAAGCATATTTTTGATATTCGAGGATCCATATTGTTCAAACCTAGTGCCTGCTTTGTCTAAATTTGGTTTCTATATGTGAAAATACCACCATAGACATGAAATAAATAATGAAAACCCAAATTACCATGTTTGTTTTGTTTTGAAATAGATTTTACTGAAGCTTGTACTCTGAATGGGTAAAATTTGGGAGAAAAAAATCCAAATTTGACATACCTTTTTCAAATCGCTGTAGCTAAAAAAAAAAGGACACCACCATATATATTTTTTTTCCATTTTTTCATTCATCATAAATAGCTCTTCCAAAAAAACAATGATAGAAAAAAAGTTTGATACTTTGAAAAAATCGCTTATGGGTTGGATACACCCTTAAAGCGATAATCCGTCGTTCGATGTATTGTTCAACCAAGGCTGCTAAACAAAATCGTGCTCTTAGCAGCTGCCTTCTTTAAAACTAGTCTGTGACATTTTCAAACAGTTGATTTTTTTATTTAAATGTATTGCGTTAACGTAAAGTTGAAGATTACTGTATGAACACACATACAGGTATGACGTAATGTCTGCACACTGCTATCAAACGGTTCGGGTTTTACTTTCGATTTGTTTTCTTTATATCCGAAACGTGACTGCTCATCGCCCATCCCAGGAATAAACAGAACTATAGACGTATCTTTCACTTCCTGTTAGCAGAAACAAACAACAATGGTTATCACTTGTACAGTAATGCTTAATAATAGTACACTGTATTACGTTAAAAAAAACTTCATTTTAACTGCTAAGGCAGGTGACTGCTTAAAACAATAAAACATTTAAAAAAAAAAGAAGCACCGCTTGAATTTCTCTGCATCATTTTAATCTTGCTGCAAGCTGTCACCAGTATACTAAGGCGGTTCAATAAGAAATGCAACTTGATCAATATCATCAATATAATAATTGCAAAATGCATATGATATTCTGAAAAGCAATATTTTCTGTCAACGAATATAAAAGTGATATTCGGAGCTCGTGTACCCTGGATCATGTGGTACATGTACTAATCGCCTTCAATCACGTTTTCATTAACAACAATCAGAACCAAACATAGCAAACCCCGCCCATCTCAGTCAGTTCCCTTACCATCAAAATATTTGTCGATCTTCAAAGCTAAGTACTTTAACCCCTTAACACCTACTGGTGCATAGACGTCCCCTTAACAAACAGTCAACAAGTAGACGGTACATTTGTCCTATGCATAAAATATAGACCTAAGTATGTACACGTAGGAACCCTCTGATCAGTGTGTGCACTTTTTGTCATTTAGGCACTACATTCGTATACTGTAAAAAAAATAATTCCTAAATAGTAAAACAACTCAGGATTTATTTAAACTGGAATTGTCTATTTCAAGTCACTTCATGGGTCATTGAGAAAGGCAGTTAAGGTGATGACGTTATTAACCCTTTCATGATCAAATTATTGGGGAGATTTTTACCCCTTCACCGCTTTATTGTCGTCTGCTTCAGTATTGTTGTCTGTTAGACTCGTTTCAAAGTTAGATTTAAGGTTGTATGACTTAATAAATCTGGATAAGAGTGTCAAACAGTTACGCGGCGTCTGATCAGGACTCAAACTGTTTACAAACGCGCTTTAAGGCGTCATTTACAGTGAAGGGTTAAGAAATACATGCCACCCAAGAACTGAATTATTTACGGTATTTTAGGGGTGGCTTCCGTGGCCTTCTGGTTATACAAATGTATAGTCATTGTAACTGAACATAATTTGGATCCTCATGGATGAGATTCGAATCCCGCTCTGGGCACTTGTGCCTAATACAATGTATAAAGTGTATATTGGACCTTCCCCTATATACCTGTGTTTGGCTGTACGTCGTAATTCATGACTGAAATACTATTAGACGCCATGCGAAACAAATCGGTGCCGAATGTTGCTTCATATAAGAGCAGGACGTAAATAAAGTAGACTGGAAAAAAGCTTTCTGTTTTACTCTCATTTTCTTTTATAATGATATTATTTCTGATTTTAATGGATAACGCGTTATTCCCTTCCAAAGAAACTCGTTAATGTCATTGCAAACAGTTTGGAGTCAGATTAGACGCCGGGTAACCCGGCGTCTAATCAGGCTTCAAACTGTTTGCGTCTCATAAGAGTAATCAACATTTTTCAAAAAGTTGTCATTTTCTCTATTATACTGCGTTTGTGTTTTATTTGTAGATCTATCTAAATATTTTACAATGTAAATATCAATATTATAAGCGGGGTTTGGCACCAAGACGTTAATTATTGTGCAGTTTCCAGTACAAGATAAAACACAATGGGTTATATTCATAATACAGTCAGTTCTAGTACATTTATGATATTTGCAGCATTGATTTATTAATACAGTGGAGAAGATGTTATTATTTCCACGTTAAAACGCAAGCGAAACGCAAACGCATTGCAGTAAAAACACAAAAAACGGAGAAAGTGACTCTGTTATGAAAAATTTGATGACTTATTTCCATTTGAGTTGCCAACAATTTGGAGCCTGGTCAGACGGCGTCTGATCTGGCTCCAGACTGTTTGCAATGGAAATACTATTTCTATAGACGATGAATAGTTAAAATATATGATAATATCAAGATAGATACATGTAGACGATGATGCAGAGAGAAAACGAGAGAGAGAGAGAGAGAGAGAGAGAGAGCGTGAGTCAGTGAGTGAGTGAGAGAGAAGAGAGAGTAACCCATAGGAATGAGAAAAATAATGAAAGAATGGTATTGAAGTAATGAGTAAGAGATATGTGGTTTCAGAGAAGAAGGAATAAACAGAGAAAGACATGCACATGCATACAGACAGGTAGTTGTAGAACAAGTACAGATTCAAACTGAGACACAAGGAGAGATATACTTGTAGATAGAGAGACACCAATTGAGTCGGAGAAAAGGAATGAGAGACACAGAAAAACAGAGACAAACAGATGCATATACAGATAGAGAGAAACACACATGCATTACGAGAGAAACGAGACAGACAGACAGACATACAAGCAGATCTGATCGATACATATAGATAGTGAGAAAGAAATAGAGAGAATCAGACAGAGAGGCAGACATACAGAGAGAGATAGACAGACATGCATGCAACCAATGAGAGACAGATAAAAATGAGAAACAGAGATATATAGACAGAGAGAGAGGTAGATATAGAAACACAGAGAGATGAAGAGATATACAGAAGGGGGGGGGGGGTAGGAAATGTGCATATTATGCCGAGGTCGTGAAATAGTTTCGCACAGAGTACAATGATAATCAAGTATCATATCACAGCGTCATTTGTGAATGTTATACTAATAACTCGGTATGCCATGTTAAAGCAATTTTACATTCAATTATGGTTACACATAGACACTTAATGACCCAAAGTCTAGTCACTAGTTGTCCGTTTTGACACCCAGCATACCACTTAGATTCAGTCATTCATATTTTGTTACGTTTATTAAATCCGCCTAGAATATTTGTTTTATAGTTCATTATATGTTTATTTAGTGTAAAACAGACTCTCTTTGATGTGTTATGCAAAGAGTGTAGATCCTGACGAGACGCCGCATTTGCGTCGTATCATCATGATCAACTCTGTTTGCTTATAGTTATTTAAGTGGCATGTTATTCACTAATAGTAAAAGGATTCGCAAGTACAAATTGTTGACAATCGACATTTGAATATGGTACAATTTACTGTAATTTTCAAAAACTTCTAAGTAAATTCTCATACTAACTGGAAGAAAATATGACAATGATATAATATCAATCACATTTAACATTTGTGTTTCATGATACTGGTATTATATACTTTTTTTAAATATATAAAATCGACGTAGATGGGAAGCTGGAATGTATATACATTCGAAAGTCGGTGACTCTAACTTGCTCCATTAATGCTTATAGTGGCCCATATATATTACAACAATGTAGACCTTAACCATAGGAAGTCCATATGAGCCTTCTGATAGGGACCAGCACTGATTGCTGTTTTGCAATTTTTTGCCGAAAAGAACTAATACAGTAAAACAGCATAGTTAAGTCTGTATTGGACTCAATTAGCTCTTTGCATGCTGGGGTATTTTTTTTCTGTCTGCAACAATGGTCGTCTGTTGATGTTCTAAAAATAGAGTTTTTTTTATTTTATTTTCAGAACAGGACCAGAGTGTTTAACAGTTGGATCCTGATGAGACGCTGCGTTACGCGTAACGCGGCATCTGATCAGGATCCAAACTGTTTGCAAATGCGCTTTATGACGTCATTGAGATCAATTGAAAGGGATGAGCGTAAAAAAATTAATGTCTTCTCTATTATGTACTCACTTGTTATACAACATGATGTCTGGTTGCCATAGGTAGCGACTAGGCAGTCGTATAGTTGTGATGTTGTGGGTCATAGGGTCCCATGTCAGACGATCATCCACCCAGCGCATTGATACAAAGGCGTCAATGGTCAGCACTTGGTTCTCCTGAAACGATAAAAGCATTGCACAAGTTGAAAACAATGTCAAGCCATTGCCCCTTGGACCTTTCAATAGACCATTCCAGTTTCCAATTAAGCCTAGTCGGTGTATAACTATTTTTTGTTGTTTTCTGCAATATATTGCAAAATTACAGTGCAGATCCTGGTCAGAGGGTTCCTTTCGGAGCCCTCTGATGAGGGTCTACACTGTGTGTACAGTGGAGAATCTGTTATTCTTTCCCAATAAACGCGTTTACGCTAAAACTATTATTTGCAGTGCAAACAGTTTGGAGCCAGATCAGACGCCGGGTAACCCGGCGTCTGATCAGGCTCCAAACTGTTTGCCACCAAGATAAACAAGAATTATCAGAATTGTCCAAAAGTTGTTCTTTTCTACGTTTTAGTGCTTTGCGTTTGCGTGCGTTTGCGTACGTTTGCGTTTAAACGGGAAAGAATAACAGATTCTCCACTGTATATGTCATGTGTACTACTTGTATCGTTATGGTTGAATGTGTTAAGGCATTGCCCATAACACATTTTAACACATTGTTATTTATTCCTTTACCAAAGACAATAGTTCCATTTTTATATACAGTGGAGAATGTGTTATTCTTTCCCAATAAACGCATTTACGCTAAAACTATTATTTACAATACAAACAGTTTGGAGCCAGATCAGACGCCCGGTAACCCGGCGTCTGATCAGGCTCCAAATTGTTTGCCACCAAGATAAACATGAATTATCAGAATTGTCTAAAAGTTGTTCTTTTCTACGTTTCAGCGCTTTGCGTTTGCGTACGTTTGCGTTTAAACGGGAAAGAATAACGTATTCTCCACTGTATGTCTGAATATGCACTATGTGATACAGTATTTTCACTGCAACTAATACTACAACTAGAATAATGCTTGTTCTCGATGTTAAATGGCTAGCTGGTTAAGGCAGATAATAATTAAGCACATAAACCATCTGATTAACTGTCACATTGTTTAACCATTTAACTTAGTGTGCCCTTGTGGCGACGCATATATGCGTTCTTTACCAAAAGTGTACCGGTAAAGAGTACACTTGTCTAATACAAACAGTGAAGTCCCCGGTTAGAGGGCTCCTGCAGGAGCCCTCTTATCATGGACTTCAGTTTTTGTCATTTTGAAATATATTATAAAAAACCAACCCTAAATAGTCTAAAATGGACCACTTTTTATGGCAAACTGTAATTGTCCATGGGAAGTTTCAGGGGATAATGAGCATTCTGCTTCACTTTCAGTGTGCTTTAATAATGGTCACCTGTCTTCAAAACTAGAAACAGGCTATAGGGTAAATACCCCATAGCCTGTTGCTTGATTTGAAGACATGTGAGAGAGTTCATTGCAATATCCAGGCATTTAGCTTTATAAAAAATAGAAAAGTATTAAAGTAGACGGTATTATGGTCACGGAAATGTTAAAGCATAGATTGATTACTGTGAAAGGGTTATGAGCCATCGAGAACATTTTCTACCAGATTGAATCGGGTTATTTCAAAGATAATTTAATGCAGGATGATCTATTTGAAACATTTCATCATGACAGTTGTATGCATTAACTCGCTAAGTATCTGTGAACAAGTCAATTCTTCTTCATAAAGAACAGGTGTTGTTATACAGTAGAGAAGGCGTTATTCTCCCCCATTTAAACGAAATGAAACGCGAATGCAAAACAATAAAATGAAAAATATCAGGTTTTATTTTTTCGACAATATTGAAGACTTCTTTTAATATTGAGACAGTGTTGATCCTGATCAGACGCCACACTACGCGGCGTCTGATCAGAATACGGACTGTGTGCAAAAAAACTTTTGTACTCGGGGTAAAGAAGTGGAGGGTTTTACTCGTCTGCAACAGAAATAAGACAATTCCATGAATAAGTAAACAAATTACGCATTTATTTGCTGCGCAAAGAAATGTTAACCGAAAGCCACTCTTTACGTGGGCGTTAAACGCCCAGGCTGCATAACAGATAAGGCTATCAGGGGGTGGGTGCCATGCCGATCGCTAAGAAAGCTCAGCCCGTTCACTAGAATTAAGCCTACTGAATGTACTTGTTAAGGAAAGAACACGCTCTCGCCCATTGTTCAAGATAAGCTTTTGGTTAAAGTGCATCCGCACCACCTGCCCTAAACGCATGAAGTACATTTACTAGCTAGTATTACATGTTACCATGAAATATCAATCATGAACCCCATCACTGCCATGACGTCATCAATTTTAAACAATAATCGTTTGCTTTTATTCTCAAATATAAATTTTATGTATTTTAACTGAAGAAATATGGAAATGGGTGTCAAACAGTTTAGATTCTGATTAGACGCCGCGTGACGCGGCGTCATATCAGGATGATACCTGTTGTACTCGGGGCAAGGTAGTGACGAGGTTAAATTGGCTAACAATAATGTTTTGTTATTCAGTGATTTACACTTACAAAGTTGGCAAAACAATTATTTATTGATATTTTTTAACCACATCAAAATTATTATCTATACAAAACGAGCATTGAAACATAACCCATGAATGTCAATATATAGCTTAGTATAAACTAGATAATAGAAACTGTAGTAGAAGCGACTAGCTTGCGATAACCTACAAACATTATATATGAATGAGAAGATAGAAATCCATTAACTTATATTTTGCAATCTCAAGTACCACGCTACTTTTCCCTCAATGATTCATTCAATAATATCGTAATACAATACAGTACAAACGTTTTTATTAACTGTCAGTATATAAACAGTCAATCTATTTAATTAGTCATTTCACGTAATGAATATAGTCAATATGTCAACTGATCTGTTCACATAGTCTGTCAACGATACATATACAAGTAATTATGATATGCAATGATATATTTTTAAAAGGTCAAAAAGTTCTTGCACAAACCACCACAATCTCATTACAATATTACTATATTTATTTTTAATCATAAAAAATAAAAAAATAAAGAATGCGGCATTACTTGAAAAATATAACAATCTTTCATATTTGCAGCATTCAAAGTCTGAAACTTCATTTTTACAAATTGACTGAAAAAAGATGTGAAATAAGTGTTGTGTATGAAATTTTTTCAACGTTTTAAAACTGGCATTATATATCAGCATTATTGTAATATGAGGAAAAGTAATTTCACAGATTGACTAGTAATTTCGAAAAAAATCTGAATGCACAGTTTGACTGGAACACAAATGATGACATATTATATTAAGCACTGTGGAACGTTTAACAATTGGCCAAAGAGAAAACAAACTCAATGGGTTTAGCGACAGGAATAATATTTTGTCCAAACTTAAGAAAGGCATCGGCTTAAACCGGAACATGCCACACCAACATACATACAGTGGAGAATACGTTATTATTTCCCGTTTAAACACAAACGTACGCAAACGCAAAGCACTAAAACGTAGAAAAGTGCACCTTTTGGACAATTCTGATAATTCATGTTTATTTTGGTGGCAAACAGTTTGGAGCCTGATCTGGCTCCAAACTGTTTGCACTGCAAATAATAGTTTTAGAGTAACGTTTTCTCCACTGTATGTTCTAAAAAAAACTTAACTGCAACAACAAATATATTGCACTGTTTACTTTGCATTGCCTGCTTCCCGTGAATAACATCAAAATAGCAAAAATCAAGTAAAAATTCCTTGAGAATATATAGAGAATATTTGGTGACTAGCTTTGAATGAGAAATGTTATCTGGCAAGACGGATGCATATATCTGGTGAGCCGTAGGCGAACCTGATATTTTCAGAAGCCGAACCAGAACATTTCTCATTCAAAGCTAGTCACCAAATATTCTATTTATCCTTGTCACAATAGTAAAATAAATAGAGAATGCTTTTTTTAAGCATTTTTGATCTAGATACAATTCTTACTAAAGAACTATGTTGTTACTCTAGGAAAGCGCGCTATTATATAGATGACGTCAGTGACGTCACATCCTAGTTACGTTGAAAAGAAATAAAAGAACCTTTAAAAAGCTAGTGTTTTTCACTTAGGAAATCTAAAAGGTGGACAATTATAGAAGTATCTCAGCAAGCGACTGGTGGCGCGCACTCTATAACGCTTTGATTGCATCGAATAGTTCGAATAAACGTCGTTACTCGTCGGATTCTGTTGAATGAGTTTTAGAATACCTTTCCTAATAGCGGGAAAAATAAGCGTCTCGGTGGGAAAAAATAGTTCCGGCTACAGGTCATGTGACCAACTGACATAATAACATCGGTCATGTGACCAACTAGCATAATAAAGCAAAGTTTATCTGTCACCTCTTTATCCGTCAGGAAAATAGGCACGTGACAGGATAAATAGAGAATAATATGTCATTGCATAAGATAGGACTGCTTTATTCTGCGAGGGGAGAAGCCAGTTAACCGCGAGGCTCTGTCGAGCGGTAACTGGTTTCTCCTCGAGCAGAATAAAGCAGTCCTATCTTATGCAATGACATATTATTCGATTTATCCCGTCTTTAACTGATTTAGCATTTCAAACATATATTTGACAAGTTTTACATACTTTTTTAGAAATTCTCACATGCCCCGCATAAATTACCACAAGGGAGGCCGCGGCGAAGTACGCCTAAGTCAATCTTCCCCAACAGAAAAAGGGAGAAACAAAACGCTTCTAGTGAAGTAATGGCAATGAACTGGAAAAGTGAGTCGATTCAAATTTAAAAAATTAGATATTTGAATTCAAATGGATCATACTTTACGATTCATCTCATAAGATAAAATTTCAAAAAATTCGACTGCAAACTGTCACCAGTTTTCGCGTTGCTAATCAAGGTCGTTCACTGTTTGTGAACAGTTTCTTTTCTTACTCCTCAGATCCAAACTCTGCCTCCTGTTCAATGTTTATGCCGAAATTTGCTACTAAATCTGACATTCTGCTTTGTCTATTAGCCTACCTAAAGCATCTTTCAACGTGTTGCTACAGTACTCGGTAGGCCTAGACTAGCCATGACAAAGGATTTTTAAAAATAAATAAAAATTTCTTGGATATTCTGTGTTTATTCATTGGGTACATCTTGACCTAAACATGTATAAAAGAAACAAAAAATAATGTTAAAGTACACCACTTGGAAAAATAGGAAAAATTAAAACGATACAAGTTGTGCCTCTTGGATCGCTTTCTTCATTACTCCCTATTATAGATCTATATACATGTCGCATTTAACTTTTTTCCCGTCAGTTTTTCAGTATTGAAAACTTCAAGTGGCCACATGGTAAACTTATTTCCAGTTATTTAAATCATTCAGAATGCTATTTCTTGTGGTTTGATCCCGATATCGCTATTAATAAAGGGTGTTTAAGCTCGACAAAAAATGCGCGTATTGTTGGTTTGGCAGCCACTGAATCATGCATATTTATAATATCGCCGACGGCCGCGCCCCCTTTCGGCGCTAGACTCTACCGTAGTAGCAGACAGAATTAGAGACGATTGTAGAATGGTCTATAACGGCGTAGATCTATACGAAAATGGAAATAATGAATGTTTATGTGTTTGTAAACTCTTTGTTGGCTTACAAAAGGCAATATTTATTCAGAATAATGGTTCGTTGTTTAGAATTTGACGTGATCTGGCTCCGTGGCCTAATGGTTAAGATGGCCGCCTTCTACCACGGCAACCCGAGTTCGAATCCCACTCGATCAAATCTTTTTTTTTTTTAAATAAATTTGTTCTTTTTTGTGGATACTGACTGGTTAGCAAACAATATGTAGCCCGGTTTGATCGATTACAACACAATCTTAGGGTTTGAGTTCTTCTTTAATCAATATAGTAGTAAATGAACGAATGAACGAACGAAGGCCTGAAAAGGAAATACAATGTTATAGTCTATTTCTAAATATACATGTACTCTTACTAAAGATGTTTAAGT
Organism: Gari tellinella; assembly: GCA_922989275.2. Lineage (NCBI taxonomy): Eukaryota > Metazoa > Mollusca > Bivalvia > Cardiida > Psammobiidae > Gari > Gari tellinella. Next base: position 78,655,329 of record OV277867.1, on the reverse strand, counting down.
TAACTGGCATCGCGGTAAAATACAAGGTGCCGTGGAATAAGTTAATAGAAGTAGTTATGTTACTTACCAGCTGGTTGTTGTATAAAGAGATCTAATATTAAAGTAAAGTATAGTATAAAGTAATTCTATATAACGTCCTGTCGTCTACGATAGTTTAGCCAGAATGAATTTGGAGGGAAAGAGGGTTAACTTTATGGGTTACGGTCATGTGACTTTCATGCCTCACTCACCCATGAACACAAGCTCACATCATCTCACTCACGACTAGCTCACCAATATACCCGTGCACTCGTGATCACTCACACAAACATACTTCAGTACGAGTACAATAACATAAAGCTAAGGGGTATAATAAGGGGAAACCCTAAACAGTAACCTGGTTACATACTCCCCTGCTTCTTTGAAATGTCTCCTGACATTTGCAAATTTAACTATCAACTGGTGAACTAGAATAACTAAAATAAATATAATAAATGTGCATAGATATCAGCACTAACTATATGTAAGAAAGTATTAACTTTCTAACTACCTCTGCAGAAAGCATTAGCTTTCTAAATTACTATGGTGAAAGCTATATTAATCACAAGCTTCTAACATGATAATGAGGAAAGCATGAGCTTTCTAAACCATCATGTAGAAAGCAAATGAATATAAAATACAGAAAGCAATGGCTTTCTAAACTATTATGCAGAATGCATGAGCTTTCAGCACACAAAACACTATCTATGCAGAAAGGTAAACCTTATTAACATAAGGTTCAAGTTACAAATTAAATAAAATGTAATTCAATTATCAAGATTGATTTCTACTGTACATGGATCTGTCACATGATTCTGGCTAATTTACAAGTAAATTATAATTACTTATACAAATTTGACTGATCACAGTACAGTAAATTAATCTAAAATACATAAATAAAACTAAAGATGTCAATTCTGTGTACATTACAGAATAAAACTACAAAACTGAATTCAAAACTGAAACTACATGTGTTAATTTTGCATAAATTACAACTACATGTAATACTTAATGTAAGATAACTGGCTCTAAGCTTACACAAAACAGGAGTCTGTATCGCAAGCATTGCGCCAGACTATCTGGGGACAAACCCACTGACCATAACGATCAGGAGCCTTTCTGTTCCTGACCGGCCTTCTAGAAGGTGGACTTGGAGAAGGAGTGGGGTCTTGAGTTGGGTCTGGATCCTGAACCGGGTTTAAGTCTGGATCTGGATCAGGGTCAAATGTCAGATCTGTGCCTGGAACTGAGCCAGGGCTTGGGTCTACAGTGTTGCCTGAGAGCAAAACTGAACTGAATTCAGGATTCGAACCTGAAACTGAAATGGGATTGGCAACAGAGGCAGGATCCAATGTAAGATCCGGGACAGGATCTTGAGTCTGTTCAAGTGGAGCTGCCACAGGAACATTACTCTGGCTGGAGTTACCTCCAACTCTGGTGCTGGGTTGCCTAGGACCAAGGGTAAAACTACCCGCATCTGCTGGTCTGCCCTGCTGGTTCCTTGTAGAAAACCTATGTTTTCTTCTCTGTGGTATAATGTATAGAGAGCTTTCAGAGCTCTCTTCAGAGCTTGACTCTGATTCCATGGCTTGTCTGGGCTGTTTGGGCTTTTGAGGACCCGATTGAGACGGACCTCTGGGTCTGGCCCCCGGACTGTTGGGTTGCCTGACTGGCACACAGTTGAATGGAAGAAGAAGATTCCTATGCAGTGTGCGGATCCTGGATCAATTTTCCAGTTTTACTTTGTAAACTGGTAAATCTGGATCCGGTATGCCACACACGACATAGGGCGTCTCTTCCCTTCCCAGCGATCAGCCAATTTCTGTTTGCCTTTCAACCCAACATTCCGGACTAGAACCCGATCCCCTATCTCCAGAGCAGCCTCTCGTTTACCTCTATCACAGAGGCCTTTGTTCTTTTGGGCGCATTTCCCAGCATGCTTAGCCGCAACATCATATGCGTAATGCATGCGTGCTTTCAGTTTCTTGCCATAGGACTGAGGCCCTGCAGGAACCTCATCCTGGACAGGCGATGTACCTAAAAAGGCATCCACTGAAAGTCTTGGGTGCCACCCAAACATGAGAAAGTGGGGTGAGTAACCCGTAGCGTCACTCCGCGTCGCATTGTATGCCTGAACCAATGGAGCAACAAATGACTTCCAGTCAGATTTCTGATTGTTCTCCAGGGTTCCAAGCATTTTGAGAAGGGTCTGATTGAAACGCTCTGCAGACCCGTTGCCCATGGGGTGGTAAGGAGTAGTCCTTGACTTTTGGGTATGGGCAAGTCTGCAGAGTTCCTTAATAACTCTACTTTCAAAGTTCCTACCCTGATCGCTATGGAGCCGGGCGGGGAAGGAGTAAAAACGTATGAAATTATCATACAATGCCTTCGCCGTGGTCTGTGCTGTCTGGTTCCGACAAGGGATAGCCTGAGCATAGCGTGTAAAATGGTCGGTAATGACCAGTATATGCTCAAAGCCGCCCTTGGGCGGTTCCAGAGACAAAAAGTCAATGCAGACCAGCTCCATAGGGTAAGTACTTGAAATAGGGTTGAGCTGTGCAATGGGTTTAGTAGGGGCCTTCCTTCTGATGCAGCGGTCACATGCCTCAATCTTGCTGTTAATATCCTTTTCAAGGCCAGGCCAATAAAATCTCTGTTTGGCCAACCATAGCGACTTCTCCTTGCCTTGATGACCTACATCATCATGCACTCCCTTTAAGGCTAAGGATCTAAAGGACTCTGGCATAACTAGCTGTTCCACAACTACACCATCCAGAGCGGCAGTTCGGTACAGAACATTGCCTGAGAGGTGGAGCTTCTTCCACTCTCTAATGTACTTCTGTACCTCTGGCAATTCCATGCGGGATGCTCTGTCCCTGGGGCGAAAACTGCTGCTTAGGAGTGTAATAACTCTGGCAAGGACAGGGTCAAGCTTCTGTTCCTTTGCCCAATCCACCTTGCTGAAGTGTTTCGAGTAGGACTGGCCCTCAGCGGCCGTCTGAGGATCATCCCCACCAGAGACACATTCAGCAAACGGAACATTCGCAGTTACTGACTGACAGATCGCACGTATGGTATCAGAAGGAAGCCTACTGAGCCCATCAGCATCACCATTCTTCTTTCCAGCTCTGTACTTTATAGAAAAGTTGTAATTTGCCAGGGCTGCGACCCAGCGATGCCCAGTGGCATCGAGCTTGGCACTGGTTAAGACATAGGTCAATGGGTTGTTATCTGTGATAACTACGAAGGAGTTACCCATGAGATAATCATGGAACTTGTCCGTAACAGCCCATTTCAGTGCCAAAAACTCAAGCTTGTGCGCCGGATATCTGCGCTCACTAGGCCGCAGACCCCTACTGGCATAGGCAATAACCTTCTCCGCACCCTCCTGTACCTGATACAGGATAGCCCCCAACCCTTGACCACTGGCATCAGTGTGCACAATGAAGGGTAGGGTGTAATCTGCATAGGCAAAAACAGGAGGGTGGAGAAGCTTATCCTTCAGTATAGAAAAAGCCTCTTGCTGCTTTTCTCCCCAGACCCATTGTGCAGGCTTCTTGGGTTTCCTCTTAGCCTTCCCTTTCTTCTTGACGTTGTGGGTCGAATGGCCTTCTAGGAGGGCATTCAGGGGCTGAGCTATAGAGGAAAAGTTCTGGACAAACCGCCTATAATAACCAGCAAACCCGAGAAAATTTCTCAGCTCCTTAATGTTACTAGGGGGTTTCCAGTCCCTTATAGCCGCAGTCTTCTCTGGGTCTGTTGCTATACCCTCACTCGAAACTATGTGCCCTAAATAGACAACTGAGGTCTTCGAACTCACACTTCGAGGGTTTCAATTTGAGGTTGTGCTCAGAGAGCCTCTGAAAGACAGCCTCTAAACGCTGTGTATGCTCCTCAAAGGTCTTGGAGAAGATCAGTATGTCATCAATGAAGATGAGGCACTCCCTGAGATGGAGTTCACCCATACACTTCTCCATTAACCTCTGGAATGTAGCCGGCGCGTTCTATATAACGTCCTGTCGTCTACGATAGTTTAGCCAGAATGAATTTGGAGGGAAAGAGGGTTAACTTTATGGGTTACGGTCAGGTGACTTTCATGCCTCACTCACCCATGAACACAAGCTCACATCATCTCACTCACGACTAGCTCACCAATATACCCGTGCACTCGTGATCACTCACACACACATACTTCAGTACGAGTACAATAACATAAAGCTAAGGGGTATAATAAGGGGAAACCCTAAACAGTAACCTGGTTACATATAGTTATTGAGGTTTTTTGCGTTTAAAAACCAACTTCTGCGCTATATGCTTTGAGTAATGAAAATAAAAATAGTTCCGTGGTATTCATACAGCTACTATACAAATAAACCTGCTACTGTACAGATAAACCTATAGTTTATTATGCTACCCCTTTATTATGTCACCGGAGGCTGTAGTGACGGGATAAACTAAAATACTACTTCTAGGCAAATAAAAGTACATGTGCTATTTGGTGTCCTTGTAGCATAAAGAGTAGATATTCCTACTTTACTGCTACTTTGATTAAAAGCAAACATACATTGTATATTTGCGCTGTTTTGCCAGCTGTCCATGTATTACGTTAATAGAAAAAAGTGAACGTTCCTTGAGAAAATGCTACTTCTAGGCAAAATACAGATATTAAGCTATTTTGGTATCCTTGCACCAAGAGTAGAAGGTCCTGCTTTACTGCTACTTTAATTAACCGAGATAGCTGCAGTAAAAACAGTCATTCTTGTATTCAGCGACTGAAAAGAAGAGCTACATGTTATCTTAGAAATATACAATAATCAAATAATGCTATAGAAGCTTTTTGCAGATAGTGGTATCCCGCATTAACAGTCATTTGTCTTTTGAGACCGAACTGTATCTTTTACTAGTGTTCACTTAACACAGTTGGCTTAAAATGGAGAAGACATTTTTCTTTCCCAATAATCGGGATTACGCTAAAACTATATATTTTCCTTTGAAATCAGATTGCAGCCAGATCAGAATCAGGATAACCTTGTGTCCGATCAGGCTAGAAAGTGTTTGTCATTCAAATAAAAATGAGTACTTGGGATTGTCAAAAAGTTGTCATTGTCTACATTTACCAAATGTGTAATCCACATGAAATAATATTAATTATATTATCATTATTATCATATTATTATTTCACTGCGATGCATTTCCGTTTAACCCTTTCACTTTCAATAACGTCATAAAGTGCATTTGCAAACTGTTTTGATCCTGATCAGACGCCGCGTTATGCGGCGTCTGATCAGGATCACAACTGTTTGCCACTTGTTTTGAAATTAGGTCAGTTATTCTGCCTTAAATCTAACTTTGAAACGATATTGCATACAACAATCTTGAAGCAGACGACACTATAGTGGTGAAGGGGTAAAATAAAAGTCTCACGATAACTTTGGTCGTGAAAGGTTTAAATGTTAAAGTATTCTCCACTGTACGATAAACTCTTTTGCTTCCTTCACTCACTTGATTTAATTGAATGATGTATGTTTGCAAACATACAACCATACAGTATAGGACTATATGTTTCAATTTATATTTTTAAGATCACTTATAAATGCGCTTTCAAGAGGTATCGCATTACAGAAGCACCTCTCTATTAAGACAGGTGACTGCTTAAAGCAATGTGAAAAGGAAACTGAAAGCTCATCATGACAGGAGCATTCTGTTTTACTTTCACATTGCTTTAAGTTGTCACCTGTCTTTTATACAGACAATAAGCCTTCTTTTTGTGGTCGTAATAGAGAGGTGCTACTGTATATTGTAGAAAAATGACATACAAAGTAGATCTAGCTAAGGAGATTTTATTTCCTTTTTAATCCACTTTTTCATATCAGTGGAAATATAACGCCCGCATCATAGATAATAAACAGTTTATAAATACATGTATTTCTTAGATCTGCTGAACATTACGAATGCATGGTGGCAAATGAAAGTTCTTAAAAAAAGAGAAACAAGTTATGGGGTACATGTAATGGGTTAAAAGCCGAATGCAAGGTCTAAGGTATAAAGCTTTTCAGTTGAGTCTAAGGTCGTTCTCAAGCATTTGATTGGTCAGATTTGAGCCTAGGCTCAAATCTGATCAATCAAATGCTTGAGAACACACTCAGACTCAGCTCAAATGCTATATTACCTTGGACCCAGACATTCCCCTGAGTGGTCTTGACGACAGAACTGCACTGGTTAGAACAAATAACACATGCACGCAGTGAAGCATAGGCTAGTCCCTGGCAGCAATTGCTGGTAATTCATTTTCATGATAGCTTGTAATAACATTCCAAGTTAATCCGAATTACAATCGGACACGCGGTTTGCAAACTAGATATATATACAATTATAAGTTCAGTGACATACAGAAAAACTTCACTATTAGGATAACCTTATTGTGTTAATGATAATATGTTGAAGGCAGGTGGCTGCTTAAAGGGACTCGCAATCGGATGATGAACTTGTCAAAATAAAATAAAATACTCAAATAAAAGCAAATTTGTGGCATTATTTGGCTTCTGACATTAAAAAAATATGATCAGTCCAAAACAAGTCTCAAGAATCGTCACCGAATCTTAGTTTTTTAGATATTTTCCATCGTTTTTCTATAGCGTCAGCTGACGGTATAGTTGTTGTTGTTGCTTCTCTACACGGGCTCAGACATAAACCCGAGCCGAATAAAGTATTATCAATCTCTACCAGTGAAGTACATTAATTCGCTACCATATATATAGAGAGCGCTGGTAGCCGAGGCGGTAAAGGCGTTGCCTCATTTTTCATGTTTGTCTCCACATGGAGGGTCACGGGTTCGAATCCCACCATAGCTTCTTCTTCTTTTTTTTTGAAATGCATTTTTAACAGAATTTATTATCCTAAACTAAATCTTACCCATTTATATAAGCATTTGACATATATTTACAAATTACTATTTTTAATGCTAAATCCGGTTGCGAGCCTCTTTAACTCTTTGAACCCTAGTCCCGCATATAGGCGTGCTTTTCAAACAGTGTACATGTGAATAGTACACTTGGCCTATGCAAACAGTGAAGACCCTGATCAGAGGGCTCCGAAAGGAGCCCTCTGATCAGGGTCTTCACTGTTTGTCACAATGCCAAACATCCACAAAAACAACCCTTAAAAGTCAGAAATGGACTAGACTAAAATGGAAACTGGAATTGTCCATTTAAAGTTTCAGGGAGGAAAGAGTTAAAGCTAGGTGACCTATGGGTAAGTATGGTGACATGTATAGATACGGTTTCGGTCGAAAAAATAGACCTATACAAACACTATAAATACTATTATTTGAAATTTAGATTTAAGAAAAACAGGCTAAAGAAATATCGAATTAAATGTCCAACAGTGTGGATCCTGATCGGACGCTGCCCAACTCGAAGTCTGATCAGCATCCAAATTGTTTGAAAATCGACTGAAGTCCTTTATGGCGATGAAAGGGTTTAGTAAACAATAATATATGGGTGATAAAGGTTTGAACTATTTTCACTCCCGGTGTACACACTTATAGAGGGGAGTTAAACTTGGGCTTCAGAAACTGTAGTCACGTGCTTCCTACCCCAGCAACTTGGTCACCAGCAGAAGTGAAAAATCTAACGAACACGCTACATTAGAATGCAAACTACAAAATTTCATGCCCGATATTATTATTTGTACCAAAAACACACGTCTCCGTCACTCGACTTAAATTTTTAGTTCTCATTATTTGTATGATGTAGCAGAAACATATTCCAGAGATATTTTGATATTTACAGGACGCGAGTTTTTTATGTGTCTGGCCTTCATCTTAACCAATCAGCGTTTGGTGCACTTCCACAAGGTAAGAAAAACGATAATGAAATCTGTCTTTACAATTTACAAAACACACGCATTCATCATAATATAATTGTGATAAGCCTATCGCATCAATGTGCAAATATACATATACAGCATTCCTCATAAATACCAATTACAGCGCTCACTCTCTACAACGACACCCAATAGGAGACAAACATTGTGTGAGTTGTTCGGAGGGAGTCGTTATAGGGAGGGAAATTGACTAACATTTGCAAACAGCTTGAATCCAGATCAGACGCCGCGTGACGCGGCGTCTGATCTGTATTCAAGCTGTTTGTCACTCATCATTAAGCTCTTTCTGTCAAAATTCATTATGTAACTATTAGAAGAACAGCAGACGACACTTTTAAGCAGACGTTACTGCAGCAGTGAAATGGTTAGAAATAATTGTCTTGTTTTGGGACCAGCGACAAGGGTCGTTGTAAGGAGGGAATCTTTGTTGGGAGGGCCGTTGGAGAGAGGGAGCGTTGAACAGTGGAGAAAACGGTATTCTTTCCCGTTTATACACAAACGAAACGCAAAATGTAATAACATGGATAAAATACGTTGAACTAGTTTGAGCTATTCGTTCTAATTTGAGTGGCAAGCAGTGTGCAGCCTGGATCTGAAGTGATTTAACTCTTTGAACCCTAGTCACGCATATATGCGTCATTTGCAAACAGACTACGGTACCTGTGAGGAGTACACTTGTCCTATGCAAACAGTGTAAACCCTGATCAGAGGGCTCCTTAAGTAGCCCTCTGATCAGGGTCTACACTGTTTGTCATTTTGACAAATATTGTAAAAATCAACCCTAAAATGTCAAAAATGGAAAAGATTAATTGAAAAACAAGAATTGTCCTTTTGAGGTTTCAGGGAGGAAAGAGTTAACCGGCGTCTGTACACATTGTTCAAAACTTAAACTTCCATATTTCGCAGCACTCTGTCTTGAAAACTGCCTGTACATATCCATGTGGGTTTTTTCTTCAATGATTGCTAAATATATACATGTAATAAATACCTGTTCATGTAGGTATTTTAGCCTAACCCATTTACTGAACTCTTGCATCATTAAGGTTGTAAAATATACCCAAAGTATGGCGTAAGTGTGCCTGACGTGGGTGCAGCACAAAAATGTAACCCGTTGTCTGAAACTTACAACTTGTCATGAATTTTCAAATAATTTGCATCCTACTCTACTCAGACGCCCAGTAACTTGGCGTCTGTTAAAGTTACAGACTGGTTTAGTATGGGTTTAAATTTTAAGAGTATGTATATTAAACAAATTAAAAATCAATTTGAAATTAAATAACAGAAACATTTTTTATATACCATTTAAGTAGGATAAAGGTTAACATCGACCCAGTTATTGCACGTTATTGCACTGAGATAATTAAATATAATACTTAGATTAAGGTGGGAGATTATAGGGGTATGCCACTTCCAATCAAATAAGCTTCTTGGCAAGATACTGTAGGACAATAATTAGTTATAAATACTCGCACTTGATCAGATTTGGAACTGTTACAAAGCTTGTCAATACAGGGAGGCGAGAGACGTACAGAGAGTCATACAGTGGAGAATCTGTTATTCTTTCCCGTTTAAACGCAAACGTACGCAAACGCAAAGCGCTAAAACGTAGAAAAGAACAACTTTTGGAAAATTCTGATATGTCATGTTTATCTTGGTGGCAAACAGTTTGGAGCCTGATCAGACGCCGGGTTACCCGGCGTCTGATCTGGCTCCAAACTGTTTGCACTGCAAATAATAGTTTTAGCGTAAACGCGTTTATTGGGAAAGAATAACAGATTCTCCACTGTAGTGACGGACAAGTGCAGTGAAGAAGACGTTATTTTTTCCTGTTGAAACGCCAACGAAATGCCCACACAGTGCACTAAACTATTGGCCTACAAGTGAGCGAGAGGAAGAGCTGTAGAAATTACATCTTTTATAATGTGCATCTATCTATTTTTATTTAGATTGCCAACAGTTTGTAGCCTGATGAGACACCAGCGTCTGTTCCGGTTCCTAACTGTTTGCGATTGAAATTATTGTTATAGTGTTAGCAACGCGCTAATCAGGTTCCACACTGTTTATGTTTAAATTTTAAGGAGTCTGCAACATTAAAATTTTGCTAAAAATTCCCAGTTTCTACATATTTGAAAGTGTTACCTGTCAGTTTGATTTAATTGCGAGGAAAATGTCTTCCTAATGCACAGGTAATCAAGAGTTAAAACCCACCTTCGGCCACTGAATACATCGTTACTAAAATTGTAATTACTTTCTGAATTGTGATATATTTGTTATACATCTGATTGAGACGAACATAAGTTATTATATGTCTATCTGTTTATGTCTGATTATTACAACGAATGTCTCGCGTGTGTTGGAATATTTCACTATAGGTAAACTATGGTGATCTATAAAGACTAAACATGTACAGTGCTCCCTTCCCACATCGGTTTTCCCATCAACAGCTACCTCTTTACAACGACCCTTGCTGCATATCCCTTAACATGAAAATTATGTATAACGCGTTTGCTGCTGCAATATCGTCTGCTTAAAATTGACGTCTGCTGTTTCTTCTTTTAAGTGGATATTTTGATATAATATAATGACGAGTAAAATAAAAGCTTGAATCCAAATCAGATGCCGCGTTACGCGGCGTCTGACCTGGATTCAAGCTGTTTGCCAATGCAAGCCAAGTTTTAATTTTCCCTTCCTATAACGAATTCCTCCGAACAACACACAAAATGTGTTTCTCCCATTGGATATCGTTGTAGAGAGGGAGCGCTGTAGTGTGTTTGCCCATACATCAGAACATTTCAATATCAGCCAGTGTAGACCCTGATGAGACACCGCACAGCACTAGTCTTACAGTGGAGAATCTGTTATTCTTTCCCGATAAACGCGTTTACGCGAAAACTATTTTTTCTTTTACAAACAGTTTGGAGCCAGATCAGACGCCGGGTAACCCGGCGTCTGATCAGGCTCCAAACTGTTTGCCACCAAGATAAACATGAAATATCAGAATTGTCCAAAAGTTGTTCTTTTCTACGTTTTAGTGCTTTGCGTTTGCGTACGTTTGCGTTTAAACGGGACAGAATAACAGATTATCCACTGTACATGAGTTAAAGTCACTATGTGCCTTCCTTTGCGAGTAATTGTAACAGCTGTATGCACACCTGCGTGCACACCAAACACTACAGAAACCAGTTGGCTAGTTCCGCATAAACAAACTCAAGATGAAGTGCGTTCGCCACTGAGGACTTTATATGTTTTCGTTTAACCAATTTTCCCGTAAATATCGCCTTTTCCGCCTCTAATTTATTCTATAATTTATATAGTCATGAATATGGACCATAAGAAATAGTTTCTAAAGCCTGGTAGATTAAGTGGCCAACTATCTCCAGTACCAGAAACAAGCTATGGGGTAATGGGTTGCATGAATCGAAACTTAAACATAATGCAATATAAAGAAACACATGACACATTTTGAACATCTTGACGATTTGTTTTACATGAATTATAAACATCACTTGGGCCTGACCAGATTCCGGGTAACTTACTCGACTTCTGATTTGACTCCAAACTGTTTATACTGAAAAGAATTGTTTTAGTACAAATACGTTTATTGTTAACACTTTCAACCCTAGTGACGAGTAAACTCGTCATTTATAAATCAGGTATCTATACAGAGTACATGTACAGTACACTTTCCCTATGCAAACAGTTGATACCCTGATCAGGGTTTAAAATGTTTGTTATTTCGCAATATATTGCTAATAGTACCAACACTAAATACATCTACTAAAACATGGACTAGACTTGATTGGAAACTGGCATTGTCCAATACCATTTTCAGAAGTGAATTAATTTGAGAATAACAACGTTTGTACCTCTTCAAAACAACTGCCTGTCCATATACTTTTGATAACTTATTTTATTTGAAAATATACAACAAAGCCTTGCTAAGGGATATTTAAAGATAATTATGTTTTATGTTTGTATGCTTAAAAAAGATGACAGTATTTAAGCAGAAAGCCAGAAAGGAGTTTTCTGGTTCATTTTTCAACTTTCTTATCTATCATACGCATATAACAACGTCACAGAGTGCACTTTTGGAGGACGGTACAGTGGAACTTTAGAGTACATAATATTTTTAGATGGATGGCATGTTTACGCCATTGGGCTTCACCTATGGGTCTGTTCTATATCATGTCTACCATAGCTGTAATTGTTTATACGACATGGTAATGGCAAGCCTCTAGGTCTTCTAGTATGTATACACAACTGAGAAAATATAAAGAACATTGAGCTAATGCCTAAAAACTATACCAAAGGATGGTATTCGGACAGTCTGAATTTCACAGTTATATCCCATTTTCCTTATAGCAGTTTCATTTTACTTCACATGAATTAAAGATAGTCTGGAGTTGCTCGCTTATTAACTTTTTATAACTGAGATAAATTCTTGGAGTAAAAAGCACGTTAATTGGAGACACGGTAACAGTTCAAAAACTTGAACTTCCTAAAGTCGAACTTACAAGTACAGTAAAACCTCTCTATTACGACCACTAAATTTTGTTAATTATTAGGATGATTTACGATCGATGACTACTTAAAGCAAGATGACAGTGAAATAGAAAGCTCCTTAAGGAGCTTTCTATTTCACTGTCACCCTGTTTAAGCTGCCACCCCTCTATTATGCTATCAATTAACCTTCGTTTTAGTTGTCGTAATAGCTTAGGTTTTACTGTAGATCTTCAGATAAATTTTGATATTATCGAGATTGATTTTTGGTGCCATATGACCATTTAATGAGTCGCGGTGCCATAAAATCAAACTAAATCAATCAATTGAGATTATTTTTATTTGAAAATTCCTATATTTCAGAGTATAGATTGCGGACGTCATGTACAAAAGGGAAGCCGTAATTTTATTCCTGTCCCGTTTTAATCACCGTAATGGAATAAAATGTAGAAAATGTTTTGTATACCTTAACGATCAGTTTCAATCTGAGCAGAAAACAGATCGGAGCTTGGTCAGACGGCAGGTCATCTAGTTCTAATCTTACTGCATGTAGTGTTTGCAATGAACAGTTTTTACAATAAATGCGTTAATTTGGAAATAATAACTAGGAATCTGAAATGAATTATAAACTGTTTGACACTCTTAAAATGCATTAATAGTGCTCCCTCTCTACAACGACATCCAATGGGAGACACAGATTGTGTGTGTTGTTCGGAGGGAGTCGTTATAGAGAGGGACAATTAAGAATTGGCTTACATTTGCAAACAGCTTGAATCCAGATCAGACGCCGCGTAAGGCGGCGTCTGATCAGGATTCAAGCTGTTTGTCACTGGTAAATATATGTATTCTATCAAAATATCCACTTATATGTTACTGTGAGAGAAAACAGCAGACGACAATCTTAAGCAGACGATATTGCAGCAGTAAAATAGTTAGGCTTAATTATCCCGTTAAGGGAATTACGGCGAGTGTCGTTGTAAGGAGGGAGTCGTTGTTGGGAGGGCCGTTGTAGAGAGGGAGCGCTGTATTTAAAATGCTTCAACTCTTTCACTGACATCGGCACCAAAAGACGGTATTGCAATCAGTTCGGATCATCGTTACGTAGACGCCGCCTACCGCGGCGCCTGATCAGGGATCTGTCGCATGAAACGTCGTACGATAAATATTGTCGAAAGTCATGTTCTAACATTCTTGGTTTTTATTTATTTCTCCAACTCATCCTATCTTGTGACAACTCTTTAGAATCGTCTTGAAAAGACGATTCCAAACAAATGCCACAAAAAGGATTAGATTGAGAGATCAGAAATAAGATGTATTTTAAAGTTTTGACTTACAACAATATCTGTCGTGTGACGTTTCGTAAGAAGGGCCCTGGTATCCAAACTGTTTGACAGTCGTATCTACATTTTTTCAGTCAAAACATCCCTAAAGCTGATTGTTCAAATATTACAGATAACACAACCAATACAGACGTAATTTCGGCGGTAAAAAGATTAAAGCAGACGAGAAAACCTGACTATGAAAGGGACTATGCTATTAAGGCAAACTTTGAAATGCATGTAACAGCTGGACCCAATGGGTTTGACATTCTGATATTTTACGCATAAAGATTCAGTGTAACTAACGCAAAGGATTGTTGCAGACGTCAAAGGTTGCAGACAACAAATAAAGAAGACAACTATACTAGTATTGCAAAGGATATGTTGCCCTCTATAACTACTTAAGATGATAACTACGTAGTGGGCATAAAATGTTGCGGACAAATTGGCAAATGTTACAGATGACAACTTGGCAGACTTCACACTTATTTGTTTCCTTTCGAATGTACACAGCTTCAGTAATTCGGCCATGGCTGTTCCTTATAGGGTACACATTATTTGTGTTATTAACCTCTAATATGGATTAAACATATATGCGTACTAACAAAATGTTCATTTAATATTAGAAATTACAGCAAATATAGTGTAAAAATAAGAAATGAACTGATTTTTTTCGGCGTTAAACAAGCGAAATAAACAACAGAAAATTATCGGCAAATATCATGAATCGCCGATAATTTTTCTGTTGTTTCTTTCGTTTGAACGCCAAAAACAATCGGTTCATTTCTGAAGTAATTTCGGACAATATGCTGCAATCGATAAATCTCGCAGTCGACAGATGATATACACAGCAATGTTTGCACATATTGCAGTCACCAAATGATGCACACGATATGTTGCAGTTGAAATATGTTGCAGATGCAAAGTTATATTCGACATATGTTGCAGATGTAATATTAAGGTCGACATATGTTGCAAAAGATATGTTTCATCGACATGTATTGCAGACGATAGTTAAATTGCAGTCGACAAGTGTAGCTGACGACCATGACAAGGCGTGCTAATGTTTTACTCACCAGACTTATGATCCTCCTCAGTGCTATACTGTGTGAGACATTCACGATGCCATTACTGTCAGGAATCACTAGCCGCCCTCCTGCCTTCTCATAGTGCGACAGCAACGATTTCACCAAGCGGCCCTTCTCTGTATAAACAATAGAAATAAAACAATAGAGCGCTTCCTCTCTACAACGACACCCAATGGGAGACAACAAATGTGTGCGTTGTTCGTAGGGAATCGTTTTAGGGAGGGAAATCGGTCTACATTTGCGTCACGCGGCGTCTGATCTTGATTCAAGCTGTTCGTCACTTTTCATTAAGTTTTGTCTGTCTAAATGTCCAATCCAATATGTAACTTTGAGAAAAACAGCACAGTGGGGTAAATTTTACACCTTTTCAAATGGCCGTAGAGCCAAAAGTTGTACACCAAACTGTACACGTTTCCCTTTTTTCATTCATCTTAAACAGCTCTTTAATACAAAACTATCATAGAGTGTTTTGATATACTTTGAAAATTTCCAAAATTCATGAGTTTGATACACCCTTAAATAATAGCTTTAGCTTTAACGCGTTTTATTGGGGGCAAAAACGTTGATAATAAAGGAGATACCACTTTCTGTGTAAACGAATCTAAATAACAAGTGTGATTATGCAAACTGCAAACAATTTGGAGCCAGATCAGACGCCAGTATGTAAATACTTTCAGCATGCTTTAAGCTACAAGCCTCTAGAATAAAGGAAATGTCTCTTTCAATTTATTTTCTTGACGGTATATTTGGACACTATTTTCTCCTTTGAGGCCATGGATAAAAGGTATTAAAAGGCATATCCTTGGGGTGATGGGTTATATACTACTATTTAACTCTAGACTAAACATTTTCCAAAAGTTTTTATTGCATTTTGTTCTAATAGTTCAGGAGTTGATAAATTAAGACACTCCTAGATTCTAGTATCAAGAAGCGTCTGTGTTTGCAAATAAGACAGAGGCCATAATACTATGATGTGATGTGTGCAATAATTTCAGATTCATTATTGTCAGTTTTCATGTCTTTAATAATTCTATTGTAAATGACATGGATAACCTTTTTATTTTGTATATTATGTCCTACGAAATGTGCTATATTCTTGAAGAAGGTGTAAAGTACATTCTGTAACTGGTTATCGTTTACCCTTAGATGGGGTCCTCATGGTCATCTGGAAGAGATAGTCTCTCATTGCAGATATGGTACTAATTTGTCTTTCAAGTGTTTTGTCGGTGGAGCCCTCTTGGAAATAAACTTTGTTATTTTCACAAAAGAATAGGCATGAACAATATACATGTATCTCTTTAGGTGAAATAATGCCCAGGACTATTTATCTGAAACTACTAAATCCTTCAGTGTGATAATTACGACATAAGTATAGATAGTCTCTTATAACTATATTGAGAGTGGCAGTGTGCATCTTTTATAGTCGTTTTCAACTGTGATATATTGTCATGTTGTATACTGAAGAGAGAAATAAATAGAAAAATAAATAAATACATCAGCACGACAGGAGACTACTGAAAAACAATGTGACAGTTAAACCGAAATCTCCTATAGGATCTTTCGGTCTTACTGTCACTGACATGTGTCTTTTATACAATAAATTAGCGTTGGTCGTAATAGAGAGTTTTTACTGTAGTCGCCCAGGTCGTTAATTGTTTCTATACCTGATACTGTTTTCCCGAGACAATATATAGATAATTACAAATCAATGACAAACGATATACAGGACTCCAGATAAGAGGGAGTAAACTGCACAAATCCGACATTTTCTCACTTATTTTAGCATCAAATCCTATGGTGTTACTACTCATAAGAATCGTCTCTTCGAGACGATTCTAATGAGTATGACACCATAGGGTTTAAAACAGAAATAAAGATTTTAGTTTTGAAATACCCCCTTATCTGGAGCCCTGGATATACATATATAGCCCCAAAGCTCTTTACATGAAGATTTAATCTTTATTTGAGTCTCATCGTCGTTACATTTCATGTACATACATGTAAATATGTATATACATTCTATCCCCAGGGCTGCCATAAGTTGACATGAAAAATCCTAAGATTTCGAAATTTGCATTTTTCAATTGCGCATTTACGAATCGAACCTTTACCCCATATCCTGTTTCTAGTTTTGTTGACATGTAAACACTTTTTTTAACAAGAGCCGCATGCGGCCCTAAATCGCTCACCTGGTACCCATGGTAACGGTCATGGTAATGAACCAGTAATGGTAAAGTTTTCACAATAAGCCATCATTGGTAAATGCATCCCCACCCTCTGGCGGCCATGTTTGAGCTAGGAAGATTATTTGAAGAAAACTGGCAAAGGGTCACCCATGAATCATTATTTGTGTAAAAATATTCTTAAATCAGACCAACAATTTCAGAGAAAAAGATTTTTAAAGATTTTCTATACAGAAATATAAGGAAAACTTGCCCCACCCACTGGCGGCCATGATTTTTTAGATATCAAAATTATTTTAAGAAATCTGGTAGAGGGTCACCCATTGATCATTTGTGTAAACTTACTTTCAAATCGGACCAGCGGTATCAGACGAGAAGATTTTTAAAGTTTTCACTATATAGCCATATAAGGAAAATCTGTCCCACCCACTAGCGGCCATGTTTTTTTTAGATAGGAAATTTATTTTAAGAAATCTGATAGAGGGTCACCAATGGCACATTTGTGTAAAATTATTTTCAATTTGGATCAGTAGTTTCACAGAAGAAGACTTTTAAAGTTTATACTGTAATAAGTAACATAAGGAAAAGTGCCCCACCCACTGGCGGCCATGTTTTTTTTAGATATCAAAATTATTTGAAGAAATCTAGTAAAGGGTCACCCATGGATCATTTGTGTGAAATTACTTTCAAATCGAACCAGCGGTTTCAGACAAGAAGATTTTTAAAGTTTTCACTATATAGCCATATAAGGAAAATCTGCCCCACCCGCTAGCGGCTATGTTTTTTTAGATAGGAAAATTATTTTAAGAAATCTGATAGAGGGTCATTTGGGTAAAATTATTTTCAATTCGGACCGGTAGTTTTTGACAAGAAAACTTTTAAAGTTTTTTCAATTGGTTGCCATGGCAACCACAATTTCAATTGGATGACCTATATTTGAAGAAATCTGAGACGGACTGACGGACGGACTAATGACGACGGACGACGGACACAGGGCGATCACAATAGCTCACATTGGAACTTCTTGCCAGGTGAGCTAAAAAGCAGGCTGGAAGTAAAGCAGAATGCGCCTTATGGCGCATTCTGCTTTACTTTCAGCCTGCTTAAGCTACCATGTTCTAGAAAAAAATCCGAAGACTTAGGAAAATCCGGAGAAATGGCAGCCTTGTACCACATTTCATATCGCAAAATGTAAATCATGCAATTCTTTAAAGCATTATAAGATACTATTATCACCATATAACGCTTTATATTGTACATTACATGTTCAACATAATTATAAGGAGCCTGCAGAACTACTAGCTTATCATACCATCTAATGGATTTGAAAAAATCAAAACGATTGTTTGTTAAGAACTAGATTTGTTAGTAGGCCCTTTGGGACTATTGGCTGTGTTTTGTCTGCATTGACATCTATTTAACAGGAAACATAGCTATACTCACGCAACTCCCTTGGTATTACATGTTACAAAATGATATCCGTTCGAATGTTACTATAAAAATAATGACTATTTAAGAGATGTCTCATTAACCCTTTGCCTGCTGATTGCGACTTTATTGATTTTTGCAAACAGTTTAGATCCAGATCAGACGCCGCGTCACGCGGCGTCTGATCTGGATCCAAACTGTTTGACTCTCGTCTTTGGGTTTATTTACTTAAAAAATGTATACATCTAAATTTAACAAACTCTTCAGACGACAATTTCAAAGCAGACGACATCACCGCAGGATAAGGGTTAAAAAGAAAACGTTAGTCGATAATCATGGTTTCCGCTAATAGGAAGGCATACATCGGTTAGGAAGCATATTTGAAAAAAATCCACCAAATTGATGCTGTCCGACTTCGAAATATGAATCCGCGGAGAAAAGAAGCCCCACCTCCTATGTGAAAGATGTTCACAAGTCCCGCCCCTCGAGCAATTGCGTCTATATGAAATAAACGTCAATTTTTCAATGGAATTGAATAGGGGCGAATGTAAATAATAGACGCTGTG
Organism: Gari tellinella; assembly: GCA_922989275.2. Classification (NCBI taxonomy): domain Eukaryota; kingdom Metazoa; phylum Mollusca; class Bivalvia; order Cardiida; family Psammobiidae; genus Gari; species Gari tellinella. The sequence goes on along the minus strand of OV277867.1, from coordinate 78,636,343 downwards.
CTTGGACACTAGCCTGCTGATTAGGATTCACAATATTTCAACATCAGTCAAATTATCTTAGGTCGAAATATGAAACAATAATGCAGAAAGCAGTTTCCAAAAAGATATTATATCAAAGGGATTGAAAGATTGAGGTTGGTAGCAAAATGGCGACGAAACTGCTTCAGAATGTTACAAAAATAAAATAAAATGCCGGGAGAATGACATTATTTGACTTTCTGTCTTACTTTCACCTTTTCCTCAGCTATCTGGAAAACGGTTCGTCATAAATGTTGTTAGGTTTTATTCATCAATAAATAAAACACATATCAACCTAAATACTGAATAAAGAAAAATATCAATGTGTTGTGAAAATACTTCTCTGATACTATGTTCAATTTTTGAATTAATTTTTAACCTAAAAATGTTCTTATTGACTGAAAAATGATCATTTGGCATTAAGTTTCGTTTTGAAATCACGTCATTATTGCAACATCGCGTCATTATTATGGTAACGTCTAAAATATTTTTTTAAAAAATAACTGTTTGTTCTGGATCACGGAGCTCTAAGTAGCCTGGGGCCCGTTTCATAAAACTTCGTACGACAAATGTTGTCGTAAGTCAGATTATAAAACTCTCAATTATTATTTATTTCTACATCTAATCCTGTCTTGTGACATCTTTTTAGAATCGTCTTTTCAAGACGATTCCAAAAAAGATGTCACAAGACAGGATTAGATAGAGAAATCAGAGATTAAACGTATTTTAAAGTTTTGACTTACGACATCATTTGTTGTAAGATGTTTTATGAAACGGGGCCCTGGTTTGCAGCCTGAAATTGCGGGACCGTTCGGGAGAATTTTTACGGACAATTTTACAGAGTTTTTTGCAAGAGGGATTAGAAAGTAAAATACCTTGTTTAAGTTATTAGTATAAGGAGTGTCGGGGGTCAAAGTTTGGGCCCCTTTACAGTTCTCCCTCACTACAACGACACCCAATGGGAGACACATATTGTATGTGTGTTAGGACGGAGTCGTTAAAGAGAGGAAACTGTCCACTTAAATGAGAAAAACACCAGACGACAGCTTTAAGCAGTTTTAAGCAGATATTGCAGCAGTATTTTTTGGAGAAAAGCGGCAATGGTCGTTGTTAGAAGGGAATCGTTGTTTTTGTTTGTTTTGTTTTTGGTTTTTTTTTGTGGTTTTTTTTTTGGGGGGGGAGGGGGGCCCGTTGTACGGAGGGAACACTGTAGTTATATTCGGAAAACGATTAAATTGTAGAGCTATATCGTATATTATTTTTTCTGTTAATGAGTTAACCGCTATCGTTTTGTTTTAAATATTGATTACTGAATGTGATCATTGTTTATATACGTGGGTTGTTAAAAAAGTAATGATACTTGGTCCCTTAAAAACTATAAGTGTAATTTGCATGTGTGATATGTCATTTTAAAGATCAATAAGTCACAACATGAACCTACTCAAGGACACTAGACATTTTTTGTGTATTGTTGCAGTAATTTTCTGAAAATGTTTGAAATTATAATTTCTGTTGCGGCTTTATTATTTTGAATAAGTTTATGAAACTTTCTGTCACAAATATAATACTACTATTATGCAAACGCTACACAGTTAAATATTTATTATTCGATAAAATATACAAATTAAATATTATAAAATAATAATCCACTGTTATGTATAAAAGTACGAGGGGTGTTACATAAATAATGTCATCTGTGCTTTATTTCGCGGAAATCGTGCAATTTATGCACAAAACCACCTCGATCGATTGAGTGATCACTGGCTCGTGACACAGGTAAATATCACGTCCACACGTTCACTGGCCTCGGTACAGTGTACATCGTTTCATAGCCTATTCGTTAGACTATACACAAAATCACAGGAAAACGAGCTGAAAATGTTCTTGAACTTAGGGCCTATATAAAAAGTAGGTCATTACTCGGCATAAAGGCTGTAGATATTCACCGCGAAGTGTGTGACATTTATGGGGAGGGTCAAATGTCTCACAGGACTGTTTGTAGGTGGGTAGCTAAATTTAGTGCTGGGCAGCAGCAACTGAAAGATGCTGCTCGCCCAGGTCGTCCTGCAACAACTACGACCAAAGGTAACATAGAAAAAATCCGGAGGTTACATTCCTTCCGCACCCTCCGTATTCGCCATACTTGGCCCCCTGCGACTATTTTCGCTTTCCAAAACTTAAATATCATTTATCTGGAAGGAGATACAATTCGAGAAATGCCCTTGGATCTGCTGTTTATCAGTGTCTGATGGGTGTCCCCATTGAAGAGTATGAAAAATGCTTCCAAAAATGGATTGACCGGCTAAAAAGGTCTGTTCTGGCTGGCGGAGAGAATTTTGAAGGGCAGAGCAAATTAAAATGAACAAAAGCACTTCCGCTATATGAGCACAGATGCAAGTGACATTATTTTTGGAACACCCCTCGTAGTTGGTATAAGCACAAACTCATTATTTTATATCAAGCAAGGTTATAATTGCAGCCATTGAAGTAGGATTTTGTGTTTTAAATCAAAATCTAGATACACTGATCTAGAAAATTTTCATAGCGTCTTTATGCATATTGAAATTCAGACATAAACTTATATATACATAAATAAATTTTAGAAATTTTACATTCTAAGAAAGAATTACGTCAAAATATGATATCTGAAAAATGCTTCCAATGTCCTCGAGGAGGGGTCATTTAGGTTCAAATTTCGATTTTAGTGAGCTTATCATGCATATTTCATCGAAAAGGCATTGAAATTCTGTTTAAAATGATATATCGCACATGCATTTAGCACTTAATATATGGAAGTTATTGATCGTGTATCCTTACTTTTTAAACCACCCTCGTATGCACTGATTACCAATGCCTTGAGGTATCATTGATAATACATCCATTTATTTATGGGAACTATAGCTTGCATTAACGGTGTTAAAATGCATACAGATACTATTACAAACGTAGGGTTAGTTTTTCTAGCCACATTGATACCTATTGGACTACTTGGAAATATTTTATCAATTATTGTTTTCCATACAGGTAATTCGTGTAAGAAATCCAAGTGTGCAATATATTTCAAGGCTTTAGCAGTTGCCGATATTTATGTGCTGCTATTCCCTTGTATGGAATACCTGCTATATTGTCTACCAACACCAATGCTGTATCGAAATTGGTTTAACTTTGGATGCAAGTTTGCTACATTCAACTTGTACTTTGCTGTTGAAGTTTCAACATGGATGACAGTGGCTGTAACGATAGACAGAATGCTAATTGTGGCCTTCCCGCTCAGATTCCATTACAGCACAGGGGCAAAGTGGATATACGTAAAGCTGTGTATTATAGTCTTATTCTTTAGCCTTGTTAACGTGTATCAAGTTGTAATATATCAGATGGAAGATGCCCCTGACGGCGTTCGTGAATTCCTGCACACTGACATATACTGCACACAAATTAATGTTGATCTGTTAAAAATGCTTGATATGGTTAATATTTGCATGTTTGTATTTGCTTTACCGTTATTGATAAACGGTGTATGTAACATAATTATCATACGAAACATGTACGTGTTTGCCAAAGCTAACATGATTAATGGAATATCCAAAACACTTACAGCTGAAAGAACATCACAAGCGCAAAACTTAACATACAGAGTCATTGCAATTTGTTTGGTGCATTTTCTAACTACGGCATCATTTTCCTCTATTCACGTTCACATATATATGTCAGGCAAGTACACTGAAGATCAATCTAAAACATATCGAATCCTTAATTTTGTGTACTATATCAATTCTGGTATCAACTTTTTCTTATATGTTGCTACAGGGCGGGACTTTCGGGCGGACTTGAAAATAATGTTCTCGCGTAACACACACAGCGATATGACCATCAACACAATCACTACCCCGCGTGTAGCGCAGTAAGAAGTAATTTGACACTAGGGTGCAAAAGTACTATTACTGTGGCAAAGATTTGTCTGGTGGATCTTGATGGTAGGGATAATAGGTGGTTCTCTCGAGTAAGGTTTACATACTACATGTAATATATAGTAACAAGGTACACACCACGCAACTGTAGCATTTCCAGAAAATTCAAACAAAAGAGATTAAATCTGAACAAAAACGGAGTCATTGTTTATAAACTACACAATATTTCATCAACAAAGTCTAAATGTACAACTATTTTAACTTAGAAGAACGATATTTGACCAAATATGTGTCCCAAAAAATCGGATATGAGCTCGTCCAAAGTTTATGTTGAAAAATGATATCTTTGTAACGAGCAATTTCATTGGCTGAGCTGTAAAGAAAGGAAACATACCGTTAGAAGCAGTTAATGAAATGACTTGTTTCCTATCGTTTTTCTTTCGTTATGAAATCAACATAAAGTAATGGCTAGATTCTGTATGAATGTGTGAACGACAATGCTCCAGTATGATACTGACCGGTAATTAGCTCTAAAGTTTTATGGCTATATTGTATTTTATAATGAATTGTTGCATTTGATAAATGTAATTGCGAGTACAGTGGAGAAAACGTTATTATTTCCCAATAATCGCGTTTACGCTAAAACTATTATTTGCAGTGCAAACAGTTTGGAGCCAGATCAGACGCCGGGTAACCCGGCGTCTGATCAGGCTCCAAACTGTTTGCCACCAAGATAAACAAGAATTATCAGAATTGTCAAAAAGTTGTTCTTTTCTACGTTTTAGTGCTTTGCGTTTGCGTACGTTTGCGTTTAAACGGGAAAGAATAACAGATTCTCCACTGTATGACGTCACCAATGACGTCAGAATAACAGATTCTCCACTGTATAAGCTGAGTTTACATGTAATACGCAGATATTTCCAGGACGAGCTTGTGTCTGCAGAGATATTTCGAGTTGTATACCTTGTTATATAAATAGAAAAGGGTACAAAAAAGTATACTCGAGAGAACCACCTATGATAGGGATGCGACTCTGAACTCTTTAAAACATGCTGGCTGCGGGATTGTGATACAATTCTTGGACAACTTAAACCAAGGGCGTAGTTAATTCGTGGAATATGTAGGTCGGAGTTGGAACAATAATGACTTTTAAGTTACAGTAAAACCTCTCTATTACGACCACTAAATTGTGTTAATTATTAGGTGTTTAAGGCATGTGACTGCTTTACAGCAAGGTGAACGTAAAACTGAAAGTTTTTAAAGGAACTTTCTGTTTAATGTTCACCTTGCTTTAAGCTGTCACCTGTCTTTTATGCGGTAAATTATCCTTCTTTTTAGTGGTCGTAATAGAGAGATATTACTGTACTATTTTAATTGATTGTATAAAATCCATTGTAATGATAATAATTTTGATAATCTTAATCATTATACTGAAAAAATTTCCCTTATACAGGATTTATTTCTATGTGAATTTAGATCCTTAAGGTAGGATGCTTTTACTTTACCTATTGTAAATGTAGTTATACTTTGTCAGTACTTGTTGAATACTTACAATACATTGGCCATAAGGCAATACCGAGGTACCTGAATGACTTATTTCGGTGTTATATCTTTATACTTTGTTTGTATTAAACTGATACTGAAAACTTCGAAGTGTTGAACGTCTTTCTATTGTGTTTTTCGATGACATGGAGTCCCCGTAGCGGTCATTTCGACATCATAACCCATCTACAGTGGAGAAAACGTTATTCTTTCCCGTTTAAACGAAACGAAACGCAAACACAAAACACTAAAATGTAGAAAAGTGCAACTTTTGGACATTTCTGATAATTCATTTTCTCCACTGTATATGCGACTTTGATTATAAATCGGTAAAGAGTTATACAGAGACATTTATACTGTACAGAAGACGTTATTTTTTCCTGTTTACACACAATCGAAACGCAAACGCATTGTAATTAAACATTGAAAATGACACTTCGTTGACGTTGCTGAATATTTATATTAATCTGAGTGGAAAACAGTGGCAAACAGTTTGGGGCCTGATCAGACGGCCGGGTTACCCGGCGTCTGATCTGGCTCCAAATTGTTTGCAATGGAAATAATAGTTTAAGCTAAACGCGTTTATTGGGAAAGAATAACGTCTTTACCACTGTACCCCGTGATCATTAGTCATTAATCGCCCTATTCTGCTGTAGTAACAGTTCAGACATTTTGAATCCTACCCAAACGTCGTGTAGCTGAATATCTGATATACATGTACCATGGTTTAATGGAGAAGCAGTGTTGCTGTGAAAATATGGTGTGTTGTTTTACAAAAGAAAAATATAACAGCCCTATGAAAATATGTTTTTTTGTAATAGAGTTGAGTGCAACACTGAATTCTATTGGACGAGTACACAACGGTAACAGTCATATTTGGACGAGGCGAATGCCGTTTTCAATAACGGATTATTACTACAGTGTAAGCGTCTGATTGAATTCTATATTGCACTTAATATAATTAAACAATTTAATTTTTCACTATTAATAATTACTCACGGACAAACAGCAATTCGCATAAAATTCCATTGACGATTTGAAAATATTAAAATAATCCCAAAAGTGCTGCATTTTTTAATTACAAAAGTGTGCGCATAAATTTGTGCACTGACAGAATTGAAGGAAGTCAGTCCTCGCAAAATGTCGGAAGAGTTGGTCCGTCCTTTACCTAAAAGAAGATTTTCCAGGACTCTTAGCCTATAATTAAACATGGCTCTAGATAATAGGAGTACTTCAAAAACTAAAATATTCATCTCTGCATTAAACCTAAAGGTGTCACTACTTATTAGACTCATCTTCGCAAGACGATTCTAATGAGTAATGACATCATAGGATTTGGTGCTAAATGAGTGAGAAAATGTTGGATTTGTTCATCGTATTCCTCTAATCTGGAGCCCTTTTTAAAAGAATGATTTATATTTTTGAATTGCACCTTTAGGGTGTTGTTATATACATGTAAGAGTGTGTATAATTAAGTACATACTTGACAGGACATGATACATTGGCGTGAGTGCCTTATAGTCATCGCATTGACCGTCAGTCCGTTAGTCAGTCCGTCCGTCCGTCAGTCTGTTAATCTATTAGTTCATCTGTCTGTTTATAACACTTCATATGTCCGCTCTCTAACTTCAAGACTTTTTACCCGATCTTCGCCACAAACTTTCTTTCATGTTTAAATGTGAAAATATCTTCTTCTAGTTTGATAACTTACTTGACTCAGTATCCCCTCAAAAGTGCTAGAAACCATTTCAGTTTACAGTAAAGGCTGGTCCATTTAAGACTATTTATGGTTGTTTGTTTAATAATTTATTACAAAATTACAAACAGTGAAGTCCCTGATTAGAGGGCTCCTGCAGGAGCCCTCTAATCAGGGACTTCACTGGTTGCATTAGATGAGTGTACTCTTCACAGGTACACTTTTGGTTAAGGAAGTACATATGCGTCACAAGGGCTCAATGAGTTAATCGCTGAACGCATGTTACTATATTGGTCCTTGAATTTTTCAAAATTTGCTGTTTTAGCCTTGGCGCTCTGTAATTGAATTTGTAATCTGACTTTCTACAAACTTACTGAAAATGTGTATGTGCGTAAAAGAACCTTGACCAAGTTCGATAATCAGCTATATGTTAGCAATATACCATAAAGACATCTCCTGACGATCTTTTGGTCATAACACCTTGCCAGACAATTTCCTTGCAAAGAGCATTGGTCTTGTGGACATACCGTTAGCAAAGAACCATTGAAGCTTCTCAGGTGAGACTCTACCTTTATATTTGATAGTTGGGTTAGAAATAACCATTGAAATTCACTAGAGCATGAGTATAATCTCGACCTCATTTGTAAACTGAGATTGTGCTGCACGTGATTTGCACATGATTTGACAGTTACACTGACACCTCCAGAACAATGGGCTGGTGGTCCCTCAATGGACTGAGGAAAAGGTCTTTAAATCACTCAAACTGTTTAGTTTAGTATGGTCCAATTTCTAACTAAAGCAGTTTTCCTCTGCTTTTTCCAAAACTGGATAAAACTGTTTGCAATTTTGTGAGAAGTGGAATCGCATAAGGCATGTCAATATGTTTGGACCTTGAATAGCTCGAAACTGTGCATAAGATGTATAGTATCTATACTTAGAGCTTGGAAGTATATATAGAGCTTCGGGTCGAAAATGCGTCTGAGAGCTTCAGGTCGAAAACGCGTCTGAGAGCTTGGGGTCGAAAATGCGTCCGAGAGCTTGGGGTCGAAAATGCGTCTCTTGTGAAACTAAAGCATCTCTTGTGTAACTAAAACAACTTTACCATTACGCAATGGAGGCTCTTATTCGACAATACCTCTAATGTCCCTATTCCATGCCGACTACGAATCCCTAGAGTCGGTACGAATTGGTAAAATCTATTATTCGTACATGATTCGTAACAATTCGGGTAGTTCTTACTTGTTTCGTACTCAGTTCTAAGATAAGATAAGATAATCTTTATTTATAGTCGGTTTCAGTCAAACATAATAACACTAGCTTTAAGCTATTGTCCGACGAGTTCTTGCAATTCGTGAGAGTTCGGAAATTTGTGGCAAAAGATTTGAGCTGCTCCGTGGAACAGGGACCTTAGTATGGTCATTATACAGCGATTTCGTTACATAGAAAGGTTCGTAAAAGGAAACTAGACATAACAGATAACATAGGGAGGGTCGTTATAGATAGATGATCGTTATCGATAGTTGGTCGTAATAGAGGAATGGTCGTAATAGAACTGTTGTCGTTCAAGTAGAGATGACCCTGATAGAGAACCGTTCTTAATGAAGAGACTGTAATAAAATAGAGAAGTTAGTAAACGGAGAAATGGTCGTTATAGAAAGAGCGCCGTTATAGTGAGATGGTCGTAAAAAGAGATTGACGTACCGTAGAGAAGTCCGCTCAAGAAAACATTACTTAATAGAGAGGCTGGTAATACCATGGAGAAAGGACTTTTTTTCCCTTTCTCCATGGTAATACATGTACATATATTGTTATTATATAGAGATGGTCGTAGCATATAGATTTTCGTGAAAGAGAGATCGCCGTAATAGGGAGATGGTCGTACCAGTGAGGTGGTCGTAACGTAGAGAAGTTAGTTAAAGACAGATAGATGTAATAGAGAGGATCGTAATACATAGAGTGTCCTAATAGAGAGATAGTCGTAGCATAGGAATTTTCGTGAAAGAGAGATTGCCGTACACGTACTAGGGAGAGGGTCGTAATAGAGGACATTTCGCAATAGAGAGGTGTTTTGCGTTCAATACCCTGATTTTACATATACATGTACAAGTCATTTGCATTAAGAGCGGACCAAGTATTAGACATGTATGGTCTTGTCAGTGATTCATGGATCTATGATTGTATAAAATTCCAAAGGCAGCTGGTTAACATACGAATTTAACGTCTCAAAGAAGGCGATGAAAGAAAACTTGCATGAAGCAATAAGGCTTTTTCTGGTAAGCTACTTTATATACAGTGAAGAAACGGGGGTTTTACGCTTAATCTGTTATTTCCATTAAATAGTGAGACTTTGTTTTTAATTTCCTACATTTTAGTGCATTACATTTGCGTTCCGTTTGCGTTTAAATGGGGGAAAATAACGTATTCTGTGCTGTTTCTGTCGGCTCAAGCGTTGGTCTAACACATTATACCTATTGCACTTAAATGTAAACATTGACAAACAATTAAGACGCAGATAGAATCCTGTTATATGTTTAGTTTTCCCATATTTTTTAAGATATTTCAATATTCACAAAGCTGCTTCTTTATTTAACCCCCTCCCACCGCCACATTAAACCCATCACTGCCTTACCCCGAGTACAATGGTTATTTGCAAACAGTTTGGACCCTGATCAGACGCCGCGTATGCTGCGACTGATCTGGATCCAAACTATTTTGCACTAATTTCAAAATTTCTCAAGTCAAAATACGTGAAATTTAAATTTGATAAATAAAAGCAGACTACAACTGTTTGAATTTGATGACGTCATGCTAGTGAAGTGGTAACCATTTAGTTTGTCAATACGTCAGCTCATACGACATGTTGGTAAGGCTTTGTGCTGAGCTACATTGATTTTACGTTGATTGGGGGAATGAGAATAATACCAACACATGTTCTAGTTTCTGTTGTCTTACATTCTTCATTTAGTAGTTGTTCTGATTATTGATAGAATGATAAATTTGCAATTAATATTTATATAATATCTATATCGTTTACCAACATGAATCTTATCAGAATGATCAAATCTGATGTTGAAATAAGCTGTTGTCAATTCTTGGCTTATGTGAAACTTACTTGCTTGGCATAATGCTTCTATATATGTTGTATTAACTCATTACCCCCTGAAACTTCCAATGAACAAGTCTAATTGCAATAAAGGCTGGTCCATTTTCAACTATTTGGGGTTGGTTTTTTTTATAATATTTTACAAAATGACAAACATTGAAGACCCTGATCAGAGGGCTCCTGCAGGAGCCCTGTGATCAGGGTATTCACGATTTGCATAGGACAGGTGTACTCTTCACAAGTACACTTTTGGTAAAAGACGCATATATGCATCACTAGTGCTCAATGAGTTTAAACTAAAATGCAGCAGTCTGTATGAGTCTTCACAAACATGAAAAGGCTATGCAGTTTTTGATTAACTCAAGTTTGTTCAAATACTGTTAACTTCTACCAAACACAGCGTTAGGGTGTTAAGTACTACTTTGGCTGAATGGCGTGAAATAAAACTGATGTATCCTTTTTCCCATGCCAATAGCTCGATTTCAGTAACTGAATGGGATTTGCATTTGGTTTGTATGGCATGTGAAGTGTTGCCAAAAGAAATAATGGTTCAATAAAAAATTATTTATTCTATAAATGAAAACAATTGTTCAACAAAACAATTAGTTGTTCTATCTGACAAATATGTGTTCAATAAAAAAATAATTTGTGCAATAAATTAAAAAAAAAATTTTTTTGAATCAATATATGTTATTAAACATAAATATTTTTATTGAACAAATAAAAAACTTTTGCAACACAAGTTACATGGGAAAAATTATTCATTCAATAATTGGAGGCGAAAGTTGTAAGCTCGGATTTCATTGGACGAGAAATCGTTCAGCGCTTCAGAGGCTATTGACACGACGGACGAGTCGATAACGTTTCTTATTCGCACAACGGTCGTGCGGATAAAGATTTTTTATGGGCACGGCAGTCGTGCGGATCAGAAAGCTTATTCGCACGACGGTCGTTCCTAAACAAGTCGTGCATATATGAAAGCTTATTCGCATGACGGTTGTTCCGATACATGTACTATATATAGTGACCGGGCCCGGGAACCGAACCCGGGACCTCCCACTTGCAAGGCGAGCGTTATAACCATTGAGCCAAAAGTCCGGACGTTAGGCTCGAGGGCCTAACACTGCCTATATTCACTACACTCCTCCCCATCTTAATTTTGAGGTCCTTTTTTTTTTATCCCTTTCGACTTACGGTAGCTACCACGCGTCATTTCTGACGGTGACCCATGCATCGGGCAAGGACAGTCACCACCAGATGGTGCGGAAAAATCCGTTTGCCGACAACGCCATTATAGTGACCGGGCCCGGTAATCGAACCCGGGACCTCCCACTTGCAAGGCGAGCGTTATAACCATTGAGCCAAAAGTCCGGACGTTAGGCTCGAGGGCCTAACACTGCCTATATTCAGTACATATATCAACCTTTGATACACGAAATTCGATGTAAGTTTTGATAAACAGTCAGTCCTGGGCTGAACACATTCAACCCTAACGACGACTTCACTCGTCATTTATAACAGTGTACATGTGAAAAGTACAATAGACCTATGAAGAATGTGTAGACCTTGATCAGAGGGATCCGAAAAGGGTCCTCTGATCAGGGACTGCAACCGTGAACAATCCTAAATAGGCAAAATTGGGCTGACTTAAGTTATGATTGAAAACGTGGATCTTTGTTTTGAATATGAATGACTTGCGAAAACAAATCTGCAAACTCTTTGAACGTTATATTTCAGTTGCTTTCAATAGAAAAGCCAAGTTTATCTTCGTCCAATTCATTTACAGTTTTATGTATACCAAATGGTCCACTCCAGGCCCGTAGGAACACGGTGGGAAGATACAATAATCTTGCCAATATTAGTAAAATATACCTAGTTATTTACATAGATATAAGTAGGTAGTTTACGTGTTTTGAATGTGCGAAACGCCCATCAGAACGCATCAGCTAGAGACCGTCTAAAAACAAATTTTTAACGGGGGAGCATGCTCCCGGACCCCTAGTAATTACCGAGTTCCTAGGACTGTCTCAGGTTTGTCTGCGGAAGGTCGCAGTATTGCAAACATTCGGACATTATTCCGCGCCCGACGCGGGATGGCTTGTGATCCTCTCTCTAAATGATAGCTAGATGTAAGATATGTGTCTCACATATTGTCAATATATTCATGTCTTGATGTTTTCATGATAATCGAAACGGCCATGTTCAAATTGTAAAACGTAAGTGCCTAGCGGCACGACAGTCGTGCGGATAACAATTCGTATATTCACGTCAACTATTCATGTAATCGGACGCAAATTTTGTTTCATAAAAGGCAATTTTGTCGTAAATTGACAAAAAAGGTAAATTCGAAAATTAACGATAGGTGTAGGATAATTCATGACACGGGCCCCAGAGCTGTATCCTTACGAACGGCGTTCCGATAGACACTTACATGTACCTAGACTAGAGCTGTCAGCCAATGAAAACCGCCCTTACAAAAACCGTTAGTATCCCATAATGCTAATTTAAGACAATATATTTTTTAACATCCGTTGCAAAACGTGAAAAATAATGATTCGATATTTTTTTATTTTTTTCTATAAATTCAAATATATATGTTCATTAAAAAAATATTGATTCTAAAAAAAAATATTTTAAAATTTATTGAATACATATATTTTTTAAGAAACAAATATTTTGTCAGATAGAAAATTATATTAAAATTATTGAATAAATATTTTTTTATTGACCATATATTTTTCAGATAGAATGATAAAGTTTTTATTGAACCATTATTTCTTTTTGCAACACTTCACATGCCATAGGTTTGGGTTTTGGTTTTTAGACATTTTGTGGGTTTTGCATTTGGTTTTAATTTTTGATTTAAGGTGTTTTTTGGGGTGTTTTTTTTTGGGGGGGGGGGGGGGTTGGGGGTTGTTTGGTGTTTGTTTTGGGTTTTTGTAAAATTCAAAATCATTGAGTCGATTATGTGCCCTCTCATTTGGTCAGATATCCTTGCCCATTGTCCCAACAACGAACTGCTAGAGGTAAAATATTATAATCCAGACTGTTTTACTCAAAGCACGGCTCATTTGCCGGCCCAACTTGGTCATGACTGGTTGCAGGTTTATACAGCAGTTAGCGGTGTTTAATGTCAAAGTTAAATGCTTTGATCTTTCGGCTTACCTACCATGATTAATGTGAAAGAATGAACAATCTTTATGTAACATCTGCGAGACCCCTTTACTGTCGTGACGTTATCTGCTTTTAACTATTATCGCCTACTATTATTTCTCAAATTTATATTTCATGCATTTTAACTGTATAAACGTTGATACGAATGCCAAACATTTTGGATCCTGATCAGACGCCGCGTTACGCGGTGTCTGATCAGGATCTAAACTGTTTGCAAATAAATAGTATCCTGGGTTTAAGGTAGTTAAGGGGTTAATGTCTACTCATTTATCCATGCTTGTAATAAAACATGACAGAGATGAGATAATACTGCTATGATCCATATGATTCAACGATACAGCTGGTAATTCGTTAATCTCTCCTAATAAATGGGTTTGTTTTGAAACAATTATATCACGTGCAGTCAGTTTTGAGCAGGATTACAAGCCGAGTAACTCGGTGTCTGGCCATGCTCTAAAATCATTTGCTCATATCGCCAACATACTCTAGAACTTATCATTATATAAATTTTGTTGCATCACGTTTGCGTTTGATTTCGTGTAAACGGGAAAGACTAGTCTATCTAAAGCTAACAACATGCTCCCTCTCTATAACGACACCCACTGGGAGACAAACATTGTGTGCGTTGTTCGGAGGGAGTCGTTATAGGGATTGAAAATTAAGAATTGGCTGACATTTGCAAACAGCTTGAATCTAGATCAGACGCCGCGAAATGCGGCGTCTGATCTGGATTCAAGCGGTTTGTCACTGTCCACTTGTATGCAACTTTCAGGGAAAACATCAGACGACAATTTAAGCAGGCGACATTACACCAATAAAAGCGTTAGACATAGTTATCTTGTTTAGGGAACTACGACAATGTTCGTTGTAAAGAAGTAGTTGTTTTTGGGAAACTCGTTGTATGGGAGGGAACACGGTAGTGCATTTTAAGAACACTTCCACAAGATTACATGTATGGACGAACTGTGCGAAAAAGTTTTTACATGGGAGTTTATAAGTTTTTCAAGTAGTCTGTCGTTGATCGTTTCTAAACGCGTAATGACACAATTGTCTTGTAATACAATACGCAAGAAAGATTGGGCGTATTTCTATTGAATTTCAGAAATATTTTAATTAAACTTTTCCAAACTGTCTGCAATGAACATATATGTTTTAGCATTAAGACATTTGTTTGGAATGAATAACCTCTCTTTATGCCCTGTACGACTTAATCGTTGGGATATTGTTCTTGTTCTGTCTCTCAATCTTTTTGTATGTCTATCCGTCCACAACTTAACATTGTCATTGACCATAACTTAAGAACTACACGTGATAGAGACGTCATATTTGGCAAGATGCTCTTGGGCACAGAACTTATTGGGCCATGTTCGACAAAGGTCAGTGTTATTTCGATAACACTTAGATGTCAGATCGACTGAGGTTAACCTTTGCCATCACTATTGGCCTTGAAACTATATGTGATAAAGACTGCACATTTGGCATAATTACTTATTATTCAACCCTCAAGTCCTTGAGCTCAGCACAAACTTGGTCATGTCCGACCAAGGAGGTCAAATAGTCCAAATTTAAACTTGGCCACAACATTAGAACTAAATGTAAGAAATAATTCACATTAACCCTTTCCCCAATAGAAGCGCCTTTAGCGGATATGATTTATTCATCCGCTGAAGAAAATAGTTCCAATTTAATCAGTAATGAATATGTATTATAGGGAATATTTTCTATATTATAGCACATGATAGCTTAAAGCAGGCTGAAAGTAAAGCAGAATGCGCCCCAAAGCGCATTCTGCTTTACTTTCAACCTGCTTTAAGTAGTGACTATATCTTAAGTACTAGAAATAGGATATCAGGTAAAGGGTTAATCATGTAAAGCTAATATTGAGTTTAGTTCATGTTGGGTTATGTCAGACAAAGGCCAATGTCATTTAGAGGTCTAAGTCACACCAGGGAACATATTATTTCACAAACATGTTTTCTGGTTTACTGTATAAATCAGAAGGTTTTGTTTCAGTGTTTGATGTAGCAGACTGTCTGTAACAGCTACAGTGGAGAAATAATAATTATTTCCCGTTTAAACGCGAACTAAACGCAAACGCATTGTCAACAAATGAAGAAAATGACAACCTTTTGACAATTCTGAATATGAGTTTTACTTTGGAGGTAAACAGTTTGGAGCCTGATCTGACGCCGGATTACCCGGCGTCTGATCTGGCTCCAAACGGTTTGCAATAGAAATACACGTAATAGCTTTAGTGTAAACACGTTTATTGGGAAAGTATAACGTTTTCTCCGCTGTAAACGTGGTGATTTTCAGACAGCAATACAGAGAGATACATATTTGTATTTAGCGATCATTGCTGACTTATAAAATTACCCTGGCGTGCAATTAAAATGACAATCAGGAGATAACACTGCTATTATTTATATGTAACATAGATACAGGTGAAGGAATGGGGCGTTATTATTCCTCATAAAACCATAGAAACTGGTATACTCGTCCTTTACAAACGGTGTACATTTGTCATATGCAAACAGTGTATATACAAACCAGAGGGTTCCTAAAACCATTTTCTGATCAGCCTCTGCACTGTTTATTAGTTAGGAATATATTGTTAAATAGAACCCTAAGTACATGTAGTAAAACAATGGACAAGACCAAATTTGAAACCGAAAACGTCCATTCAAAGCTCTTGGGGCCCTTTTCATAAAACTTCGTACGATAAATGTTGTCGTAAGTCGGATTATAAGTACCAATCATTATTTATTTCTCCATCTAATCCTGTCTTGTGATATCTCTTTGAAATCTTCTTGGGAAAACCATTCCAAAGAGATGTCACAAGACAGGATAATATAGAGAAATCTGAAATTAAATGTATGTTAAAGTTTTGACTTACGATCGATTTTACCTTTTTCATCAATTTTGTTTTGCAATAAACAATGAACCCCCTGGAAATATCCCCATCAATCCTTGTTTTCATCATCGCTAAGCAGTGGCCTAATTGCAATGCATTCTAGTATACAGTGAGGAATGCTTTTTTCTTTCCCGTTTAGACGCAAACAAAACGCAAATACAATGCAATACATTGGAGAAAAAGAATTATTTTTGAAAATTCTGACGACTCATTTTAATCTGAGTGGCAAACAGTTTGGAGTCTGATCAGACGCCGGTCAACCCGGCGTTTGATCTGACTCCAAACTTTTGCAGTGGAAATAAGGTTATCCAACACAAACGCGCTTATTGGGAAATAATAAGTTCTTCTCCACTGTATAAGTGTTTTGGGGACGGTGTGTCTGGAAATGAGCTTATTGTTCATGTTTTCTCCGCCGCTGGTCTTGAATAGAAATTACACCTTATCAAACAATTAGTGGCGCTAGAAATGAAGGACTCTCTTACATTACAAACATTGCAGTGTGAAGCTTACTTATAACGAAGTCCCTAAGACCGTCTACTCTATATCGTTATACAGTGGAGAATAACGAAAAAGTAGAAAAAGTATAACTTTTGGGCAATTCTGATAATTCATGTTTATCTTTATAGCTAAAGGTTTTGGAACCTGATCAGACGCCGAGTTTCCCAGTCAGATCTGCTCCAAACTGTTTGCAATAGAAAAAAGAGTTTTAGTGTAACGCGTTTCTTGGGAAAGAAACACATTTTCTCCCATTGTTCCCAAGACCTCCTGTGCCCCGTTTCATAAAACATCTTACGACAAATGATGTCGTAAGTCAAAACTTTAAAATACATTTAATCTCTGATTTCTCTATCTAATTCTGTCTTTTGACATCTTTTTGGAATCGTCTTTTCAAGACGATTCCAAAAAGATATCACAAGACAGGATTAGATGGAGAAATATATAATAATTGAGAGTTTTATAATCTGATTTACGACAACATTTGTCGTACGAAGTTTTATGAAACGGGCCCCTGGTCCTTATCGGTTTATCCAAAATATCGCTATATCCGATCAAATTCATTATATTTATTATGTTAATTAGAGATTTGGGATAAATTTTGTTTCTTTATATCCAATAGTTCGTTGTATCCAATTTCCTTATCAGCGAGCTTCACTGTAGACCACAGTTTGTCAGTTGACAGTGTTTACATATTGAACCCTAGCAATGAGTTTGCTCGTCTTTTACAAAATATGCTCTAATCCTTTTACAATGGGCATTAAACTTATAAACGCGTTTATGATGAAACAAGAATGTCCCTTGCAAAGGGTTTGGAGCTGAAAAGACGTCGGGTAACCCGGTGGCTGATCAGGTTCTAAACTAATTACCACCCACATTTGTTTTAAAAAGCTGTCATTTTCTCCATATTATTGCAATTGCATTCAGTTTACTTGTAGGCTAGAACGAATAGGTGACGACTTAAAGCAAGTTGAATGCGCCTTAAGACCTTAAGAAACATAATTATTTCTTATCATACATATTCAGGGCTTTATAAGTTGGAACTATTTTCTTCAGCTGAAAAAATAAACTGAATTCACTCAAAGGCGCCTCTATAAGAGAAAGGGTTCAGTTATGTGGCAGCCCCAAACACATTACGGTAAGACAGCAATGTCCTGTATAACTAATGTACACCAGACAGTATTTCAAACGTTGATACTGGCCATGGTTGTTACTTTTACATGTAAGTAATTTATTTGTTGTTTAATGTAGGTGGATGCTTACAGTAAGGTCAAGGTAAAATAGAAAGTTCCTTCGGGAACTTTCTGATTAACTGTCATCTTGTTTTAAACTTCCACCTGTCTCTCAAACAATTAAGCAGCCGTTTCTAACTTGTCGTAAAAGATGGGGTTTTCAGTAATTTCGAATTTTTGAAAGTTTTATGAACGTGTATATTTAAGATTGACCTTTTAACAGACGAAATGGGTCATTATTTTTTTTACGAAATCGTTTCTAAAGTGGTTTGTACCGATGTCCCAATTATTCTAAAAATAGCGCGATAACACATTATTGTACAGTGGAGAATCTGTTATTCTTTCCCAATAAACGCGTTTACGCGAAAACTATTTTTTCTTTTACAAACAGTTTGGAGCCAGATCAGACGCCGGGTAACCCGGCGTCTGATCAGGCTCCAAACTGGTTGCCACCAAGATAAACATGAAATATCAGAATTGTCCAAAAGTTGTTCTTTTCTACGTTTGAGTGCTTTGCGTTTGCGTACGTTTGCGTTTAAACGGGAAAGAATAACAGTTTCTCCACTGTACATGTACGTTAACGCATTAGAATTATTCCTTTTAAACTCTTTGGCCGCCGAAGTCGCATAAAGTAGACATTGCAAACAGTATGGATCCAGATCAGATACCGCTTTAACACGTGGTCTGATCAGGATCCAAACAGTTTGGCACTCGTACTCATATTTCGTAAGCCATGCTTCCTTAAATTTAACTTTCAAATGATCTTGCAGACAACAATATTGAAGCAGACGGCAATATGGCGAAAAAAGGGGTAGAAACCCTTACGATTAATTTGGCGCCGAATGAACTAATACAAATCGCCAACAGTAGAAACGTAGACATTGGCAAACAGTGTAGATTTTGATCAGAACTCGCAATTTGCGTTATAACCCTTTACCTGATAGCATTGTTTTAGTATTGAAGATATGTGACTACTTAAAGCAGGTTGAAAGTAAAGCAGAATGCGCCCTAAGGCGCATTCTGGTTTACTTTCAGCCTGCTTTAAGCTTTTAACTGCTAGAATAAGGAAAGTATTAAATATGACACATATTCATTACGGTATAATTTGGAACTATTTTCTTCAGCGGATGAATAAAATGAATGTGCTAAAAGTCGCTTCTATAAGGGAAAGGGTTAAATAATTAATTGCAGTAGAGAAGACGTTATTCTTTCCCAATAAACGTGTTTACGCTTAAACGTTTATTTCCATTGCAAACAGTTTGAGGCCAGACCAGATTCCGGTTAATCCGGCGTCTGATCAAACTCCAAACAACCGGTATATGCCATTCAGAAAAAAAAATGAAGTGTTAGAAAAGTCTAAGAACTGACATTTTTGACATTATATTGAAGTGTGTTTGCGTTTAGTTTTGCGTTTAACCCTTTACCTTATAGAAGCGACTTTTAGCGCATTCATTTTATTCATCCGCCAAAGAAAATAGTTCCATTTTATACTGTCATGAATATGTACCATAAGAAATATTTTCTATATCCTAGCAGATAGTAACTTAAAGCAGGCTGCAAGTAAAGCAGAATGCGCCCTAGGGCGCATTCTGCTTTACTTGCAACCTGCTTTAATAGGTCACATATCTTAACTACTAGAAACAGGCTATGAGGAAAAGGGTTAAACTGGGAAAAGACGTCCTCTCCATTGTATACAATATAGGTTGTTTGGTTTTTTAAGAAATATGTGATGTTTTGTAAGGACGGGTGGTTTTTGCCCAGACACTAGGGTTCTTTTTTATAAGTGAAGATGTACTATTAAAAACTGATTGGTAAAATGGTCACAGGACTTAAATATTTATTAACATAACTTATTTATTTATTGTTATTCATTATTTATACTCATTACATTTATTTGAATAATTCATTATAATTATAAACTATCAAAATGTTTACACTCCGCTGAAATTTTCATATGGACTTTTCAACTTTTGAAATTATACCAATTTAACTTAATGGATTTGTTTTAGGATATATTCAGGAAAAAAATAAAAGTACAATAAACAGTGAATACCCTGGTCAGAGGGCCATTGATCAGTGTCTTTACTATTTGCAATATACCTACAGACCTTCACACCTACAGTTGAAAATCTTTTAATCCCTCCCGTTTAAACGCAAACGTACGCAAACGCAAAGCACTAAAACGTAGAAAAGAACAACTTTTGGACAATTCTGATTATTCTTGTTTATCTTGGTGGCAAACAGTTTGGAGCCTGATCAGACGCCGGGTTACCCGGCGTCTGATCTGGCTCCAAACTGTTTGCACTGCAAATAATAGTTTTAGCGTAAACGCGTTTATTGGGAAAGAATAACAGATTCTCCACTGTACCTACTATGGGGGCCAGCATAGAAAGACTACCACAAAAGTAATATACAAACAGCGCAGGCTCTCTGATCAGGGTCTGCACTGTTTGCAAATTACCTATACTGCTACCCAACTTAGAAATATTATCGCTTACCTTCTTGGCATTGGACACACAGCACACTTGTAACCAGCAATATTACACATAACTTATTAGTCCCTTCCATCCCAGAGTTTCAAGCTGTATTGAACTATAGCCCACTTTCCCCCAAACTTTTGAAACAACGCAATATAGTCCTCAAAGCTTAATTGGCTGCGCTGTTAACTGTTCGGGTCTAATGGTAGACTGTCAGCAGTTGTTATCTTGTAACAGATATTCTAGAGACTGACTGGATCGTAGACACGTCGGTCAGACAGGGTGGGGGAGAAACAACTTGGTTACAGTAGGGAAGACGGGATTCTTTCAGAATAAACGCGTTTATTCTAAACTATTTTTCAGCGGAGCTGGGGCCCGTTTCATAAAACATCTTACGACAAATGTTGTCGTAAGTCAGATTATATAACTATCAATTATTATTTATTTCTGCATCTAATCCTGTCTTGTGACATCTTTTTGGAATCGTCTTGAAAAGACGATTCCAAAAATATGTCACAAGACAGGATTAGATAGAGGAATCAAAAATTAAATGTATTTTAAAGTTTTGACTTACGACAATATTTGTCGTAAGAAGTTTTATGAAACGGGCCCCTGTATTATATCTATTTAGACTAATATTTTCATAATTTCAAGCAAAGATACATGTAAATGTTCAGAAATCTAGGTTTAATGGCACCTGTTTAAAACCGAATGTTCTGATTGAGCAGGGGACAGACAAATCTATGTACTTTTACAATTTCTACTTGTCACAGTGTGTAGGTTTATCATGACTTGCACGGCCTTGCTGTACAATCGCACTTTTATGGTGGCCTGGTAGAGTGCATAACTGCGAACCTGGCGACCCGGGTTCAAACCCGGGATGGCGCGAGTGTTTCAACATAAGAATACCCGATTACATTGGCGCCCAACGTGGTTTCTGTGACTATATATACTCCGAGTTCGACCCTCAGTCACTCTCATTCCCATATAAAAATTCTGGATGCATTTCAAGATGTCGAGGGGGTATGTCACAGTGTGTAGGTTTATCATGACTTTTCTTCTTCTTCTTCCAATATAAGGGTATGGATCCTCAAGGAAGGTATTATAACCTGTGTTAACAACTGTGATACCAGGCCTTGCTGTACAAGCGCTTTTATGGCGAGTGCATGACTGCGAACCTGGCGACCAGGGTTCAAACCCGGATCGGCGGTGGTGTTTCTTTATAAGAATACCCTGTTACATACTGTACGAGCGTAGATGCACCGTGAGTGCAAAAGTAAGAGACACAGTCTGTTACAGACTGCATTGCTGTGACATCGTGTTTTTTTTTTATCGATCTGTTGAATCTTCGTGAATGATATTTAGAAAAGTAGATCAATGCGAGAATCTCCGATCAGCAGGATAGTTTTGCATTTTGTAGAAGTTATACTATATTTCACATAAAAGTTACTGTTGTTGAATCTTTTTGCTTTTCAATCCAAGATATAACAATTCTTTGAAAACCTCAATTTCATACATTTTGCACACCCATCTATACAGTGGAGAATCTGTTATTCTTTCCCGTTTAAACGCAAACGTACGCAAACGCAAAACACTTAAACGTAGAAAAGAACAACTTTAGGACAATTCTGATATTTCATGTTTATCTTGGTTGCAAACAGTTTGGAGCCTGATCAGACGCCGGGCTACCCGGCGTCTGATCTGGCTCCTAACTGTTTGTAAAAGAAAAAATAGTTTTCGCGTAAACGCGTTTATCGGGAAAGAATAACAGATTCTCCGTTGTACATTACTTCCACTACGCACTCCGATGAATATCTTTTTTGAAAGACATTTTTCATTTCCAGTGCAAACCCGACGTCTGATCAGGCTTGAAAACTGTTTTCAACTCAGATTAAAGTAAATGGATGGAAATTTCAAATGATTATACTTTTTTTTTACATTTTTTGCGTAGATCTATTGAGTTTAGGTTTCGTTTGCATTCAAACTGCAAAGAAATAAGTCTTCTCCAAACTGTGTGCCACTCAAATTAAAATGAATATGACGGACCATTCAAAAGATTCGATTTATTCTACTTTTTAATATAATGCGTTTGCGTTTCGTTTGCGTTTAAACGGGCAAGAACATATCTTCGCTACTGTAGTACAGACCTTGGTAAATTAATTCCTTGTACACAAGCATTGCTAGTGATAGCTTGTAAATCATTCAATGGGTGCACAGAACTGACAGCTAACAATTATACCCCACCACGGTTTAACTGTTCACCCTAAAACTGCCGGAATAACGTCTGCTTTGACACTGTCGTCTGCAACAAATGTTAAATTAAGGTTTATGTATTTTCTAAATTGAAGAAACTCAAAGATGGATGTCAAACAGTTTGTATCTAGATAAGACGTCGCGTGTCGCGGCGTCTGATCTGGATTCAAACTGTTTGCAAATACAAGTAGAGTTTGCAATCGCCAGGATAAAAGTTAAACCATTAACAAGCTATGCAATTATCGTCTGCTAAATTGTTAATCTGCGACAATTCTAAGAATTTATTTAACTGTTTTTTAGTTTGATCCAGATAAGACGCCTAGTAACACAGCGTCTCATATGGACCCAAACTATTTGCAATAGTTATCACGTGTTCACCCACAGAGTGTAGAAGTCTGCACCTTATTCTACCTGTATGATTACCTTTTCCAGAAAGTTTCGTATAAAATACCGTTTTTTTCTCCAAACTTAGCATGAATTTGATTTTAAAAACAAAACAAAGTTACACTAACGGACCTTTTTGAATAGTTATTAGACACCATCTTTCTCAGTGATGGGTCTGGATCTAAATAATTTACAAACGCCGGTAAGTGGCGTGTAGCATACCAGTATTCAAGGTCTAATGTTTTTTTGTCTTTTCTTGATGTATTACCTTTTCTTTGCTATATTACCATCTGCATCAAATCGTTCCTTCTGTATCAGTTTTTAGATTTAGATATTTTGGGGTTTGACTAAAGACACGTCGATATAAGCGTAAAACAGTTTGGATCCAGATCAGACGCCGCGTAACGCGGCGTCTGATCTGAATCCAAACTGTTTGTAAATGCTAACGCAGTGAGTATTGGCAATGCAGGAATTAATTGGATTCATAGGGCGGTAGCCTCGTTAGTGCTCTGTTTCTATTTCATGAAAGGAAGGGTCGTTTGTAAACAATAAATAGGTTCTAGGAGACCATATTACCACATGTTGATTCAAGAAAAATCTGGCATTCCTTAACCCTTCCCTCCATGTAACTTCAAACGAAACAAATCTAGTCCATTTTGTTCTATTTAGGTTGTACATTAGCTTGCAGAACTGACGGATGCCTACTGATCAGGGTCTACACGGTTTGCATAGGACATTTTAAATCTTCACAGGTACACCGTTTATAAATGACGAGTGTAGTCGACGCTAAAATTCTAATTGTTTTAAAACCCTGCAATGTCACTTGCCCACTATCAACCAAACTTTAGTGGAATGTACTTTCGGTGAAGCTATACTGAAATTGGTACATGTAAAACCCTGCAATGCCACTTGACCACTATCAACCAAACTTTAGTGGAATGAAATTGGTACATATGTAGTCGCGACTTTTCTTGGATCCAGATTAGACGCCACAAATCGTGAACAGTATAGCGAAGAAGATTTTACTCCTTTCTGTTTAACCCTTCCCCCAATAGAAGCGCCTTTTAGCGGCTTTGATTTATTCATCCGCTGAAGAAAATAGGTCCATTTTAATCAGTAATGAATATGTATTTTAGGGAATATTTTCTATTTTATAGCACATGATAGCTTTAAGCAGGCTGAAAGTAAAGCAGAATGCGCCCTAAGGCGCATTCTGCTTTACTTTCAACCTGCTTTAAGTAATCACCTATCTTAAGTACTAGAAATAGGCTATCAGGTAAAGGGTTAAACGCAATACAATAAAATGACTAGAAAATTACAATGTTTTGAAAAATTTTACTCTTCATTTTAATCTGACTGGCAAACATTTTGGAGCCAGATCGGACGTCGGGTCATCCGACGTCTGATCTGGGTCTTAACTGTTTGCACTTGATATAGTTTTAGCTTAAACGCGTTTATCGGGAAAGAATAAGGTCTTCCCTAAGTTGTAACTGAGTAAAAAAAACAACAACACAATTATCCGTTACTAGTCTGGAGCTATTTCCTGGTGAGCTATGGTCACTAGGCATTTTTTGTTAAAATTAGGCAGACATCATATATTGGGTAATTGAAGGGTGCTGAATCCATTGGTGTTGTCTGACAAGTTGAATTATTTCAACTTTTCAAGATGGCGGCCAAAATGGCGGACCTCATATTCAGTAATTACTTTGGCATCTAAATAGTCCAGCAGAAGTGTAAGAGGACCTGGAAATATGGTCTATAGTTGTTTTTCTTTATGGATTTGAACAAAGTAAATCATAGCTAACAATTTGAGACCGGGTAACTTTCTGTAACCCTTCGAGTGATTTCCTGTTTACCCCACCCACCTATTTTAACATTGCTGAAGAATTGAATATAAGTTTTTCATGTGTTTGAGACTTCTAAGAGGTATTTTGTTAGCAATTATCAATGTAGTTTACCTAAATACAAATTCTAAGAATGTTTAAGAAAAGTTTCAGAATCATTGAAATCCAAAATGGCCGCCAAAATGGCTATTTTCAGTTACATTTATCCTTCTTGAGCAATAAAACTACTTATATTGACTATAATTGATACTTATATGGAACAATTTAAGTTGATTCGTATTGAACATTAACTTTTAAATCATATCAGCTTTTGTTTTGATTTGTTTTCTGTCATCCAGTGCTGAAATAATCCAAAATGGCCGCCGTATATATACCTACCTTATTAAATTCTACTTACATAAATTTACTTGATTGAAACTTTCATTTCATTTGTTAAATATTTAAAATGGTATTTTGTAAGCAATTAGCAATGAAGTGTCCCCAAATACATAACTTGAAAATATTTAAGGATAGTTTCAGACTCATTGAAATCCAAAATGGCTGCCAAATGACTATTGTTAGCAACAATTAAATTGTCGAGCAATGCAACTACATGTACTTTTATTGACTGTAATTGATACTAATGTCAACAGTTTTTGTAGATTATTATTTGATATTAAACTGAGAAATTCAGTTAGCTTTTCTTTTGATTGGTTCCTGTCTTTCAGTGCTGATATAATCCAAAATGGCTGCTGTTGATACCCTTTTTTTACTAATTTCTACTAAAATACTTTTTCTTGATTTGCCAGGTTGTGCAAATGTTTTTGTGTGTCTTTCCATGCAATTATGCCAAACATACGGTAGTTCATGCTGGTAAATCTTGAAGTTGGTAATGCTTTTACAGGGATAATAAATGGCCTGCATTGACCACTTTTAAATTCAAGTAATTTATTTAATCAAGTTTGATTTTGACTGATGCAGATAACTATGTGCTAATAACGGAAGGGATTGTTTCTTTACAAAGTTTTTACAAATATTTTTATTATTTCTTAGTATCAAAATAAATTCATTTTGTGTTTAGCACTGTATAAAAGCTTATGTTTGCACCTGTGTAAGTAATGCATATAAAACATATTTGTCACTAGTTTTCGCGGGTTTGTGGAAATTGTTATTTCAGTTGATAACTATTATGTATATCCATGGTGAATATAGGTTTACCTGGCCATAGCATGATCTATTAAGCAGAGCGTTTAATAAGTGTTTCAAAGCATGTGTTATTTCATCTTTTGAAAATACCCGGGAAAATTTGGGACGTAACTTGAGTAACCACTTAATTAGTGGTACCAAAACCGCACCGAAGCTAAATATCCTTTTCACTAATTGGATGGATTCACGGAGGAAAAACCGTGATTTGAACAATGCTAATTTGATCTTTCACAAGTGCTATGTAGTTGACTTGAAGATAGTCACCAATTAGTCGAGGAAGTGTGTCTGGCATATACAAACCCCAGTACTTAAATAAAGTCAAACCATTTGATGAAAATACCCAGGCACAAATAAAAAATATGACTTTATCAGACGCGATATATGTTTCTCCAAACATGTGTCCATTATTCTTCCAGCACCATTGTTTATTCAATGTGAGCTGCTACAGCATTGTCAGTGCTGTTCGGATTTGCGGATCAAACAGAGACAGAGGATACTAAGTAGTAAACATTGCGTGCTGGTCTATCATAGACAGTCGACTATGATCCCAATTAAGTACTGCTGTAATATTCACCCAACCTATTTGCTCTACGATAAATCATAAAATCCAAGGGGTCGATCCAAGAAGGAGAATCATGCGAAACAGTGGAAGCAATCAAGAAACTATATTAATTATGATGCTGCTTTGAAAGTGACGATAAGCGATTTTCAGAATGAATACGTGGTATCCATGTGATTACAAATAGGGATACTAATACTCTAGAGAAAGTTACTAAATTAGACCACGAATCTTTGCAATCTGACCATGTATGGAATATTCTCAAGGAGCGTGTCCCAGAAACACTAATACAGACACTTTCTTACATATACATGTAATAACTCTGTTTTACCTTTTTTTAGGTTCAATGAGAAGTAAATGAACTGTCCGTTTGGGCAAGATTGCTTCCAGCGACATTAATTTGGATGAATGTCATTGGGAAAAAGGGAATGCACCTCACTATGGGTCTTGGTATCAAAAGTCTTACCGACTCTAGAAAGTTTATTGATATTCTGAATTTCTGAAACATATGAGTACTCGCATAAACCACACGACTGTAGAAGAACTGAAAACTGAAATTAGCACAGCATTAAGTGAGTGTAAAATGTCAACTCCTGATAGATTGTTACAACTGGTTTGACAACTGATCTGGCGTTGGACAAATTTGACCAGTTTTTCTACTTCAATGTAGTTTATGCTATTAGGACCAGCATTGTAAGAATAACCTTTCTAGAAAGGTTAGGCTTTTTTATGTTTGCTGTCTTAAAACCAAGCATGAAAAGGTGGATACTCAAGTGGTTGTCCATTGTGCAGCAAGCAATTCCTCGTGTATTGTTGTTTCAGCACGTGACACTGATATATTGGTGCTTCTTATAGCACATTTTTCAAAGATGGTGTGCATGAAACTTTGGTTAAAGCAGGCACAGCAAAAAGGCGAAAATACATTCCTGTTCACTAAGTTGTTGAAAAGCTACAGCTTGATAATGAGACAAGCATTGCATGCATTTACAGGTAGCGACACAACTTCATACCTGGAGGGTACAGTAAGAAAACCTGTTCGAAGGTTTTTATAGAAAACCATGATCTACTAAAAGACCTTGGGAAAGACGAGATTACAAGAAATACTGCCAAAGATGCAGAAATTTTCATATGTAGGATATATGGCGCGTCGAATATCCATGAAGTTTGCAAAGCACGGTCACATTTGTTTGTTAAATCACGTGCTCCAGAGACACTTCCACCAACAAGTGATGCTTTGGCCTTCCATATAAAACGGGCACATTACCAAGCATCAGTCTGGAGACAGGCTAACATACTTCACCCAATATTACCTAATCCTCAAGAAATGGGTTGGAAATTACAGAAAGGTAAACTTGTACCCATCCTGATGACACTACAACCAGTACCTGAGACTTGCATAGAACTGATCTCTTGCAAATGTGCAACACGTTGTGCAAGTACACGCTGCAGGTGCAGAAAATGTAGGGAAATGCATGATGATTGTCATAATAACTAGCAGATCTAAAACATGCGTAACGATCGAATTTGAAAAATACCTCAAATATGCAGAGACATTATTCTATCTTGGTAATACTTTAAATGGTAAAAGTTTGACAAAAGAAAACAAAGCTAAAAGTACATTAGTGTGATATGCAAACTCTTGTGACTAAGAATCTCATCAATGAAGCTCTTTATCCAAATAAGAAAAAACGTACCTTATTATGACAAGTGTTACATGGACTGAACAAAACATTACTCGGATTTGACTTAAACACAACGATTATGACAACTTACTCCCAAATTTGACCGGCCCTATTTGTTGCAACGTCTTCGCCGTTGGGGCTAGAAACGTAGGCGTCAACCATTAGCAATATTTAATGACCCGACAGCTTTTGTATATAATTGGATTATACTTGGCTTCATTAAGCAATGTCTTGTGATATGTTTTTATATATCAGAAACAAAATTTAAAGCAGTGTTGATATGTATTTTCATACTTCATGAACGCTATCATATGGAACTCAGTACCATGTGATTCTGAAGCTAATTATTAAACATGTTTTAAACAGAAATACACGAAACAATAATCTGTCACTTATCTTATATCAATCAAGCTAACATACTATATATTAAGGCCTTTAAAAAAGTCATGTACATATAGGTTTCGACAAAACACTGATTTTCTTAGGTGTCACGAACAGAATTACCTCCCTTAAATAAACCGTAATTTTCGGTGATAAAATGAAAATATTCTGCCTGTCAGACAGTTTCAATGGATTCAGCATCCTTCAATTATGTTAAAAACAGTGTCTGTCAAATTTTAACAAAAAATGCCAAGTACTTTTTAACCGAGGACTTTATCAGGAAATAGCTCCAGTCTATTAGCTTAGCACCAGGAGTTACGGTGGAAGGTTCAATCATATCTGTGTTAACCCTTTCATGATCAAATTATTCGAGAGATTTTTACCCCTTCACCGCTTTATTGTCGTCTGCTTCATTATTGTTGTCTGCAAGACACGTTTCAAAGTTAGATTTAAGGTTGTATGGCTTGATAAATTTCGATAAGAGTGTCAAACAATTTTGGTCCGGACCCAAACTGTTCGCAAACGCGCTTTAAAGCGTTATTGAAAGTGAAATGCATATTGTGTGTTAAAGGGGGGTAATCAGATAACTCATATGTATGCTGTAAACCACTTTTATACAGTCCATTCCCTAATTAGTCGGATACGGCAGCAGCGCCTAGCTAAGACACACATTGCATAACAACAGACTGGTAGCTAAACAACTCAATAGAATTGCTTCACCACCAGCCATAAAATATACACTGGATGTCCTAACACTCCGAACTGACAAGGAGAATTTGCATCTTTTACCAATTATAGTCATTATGTAGGCTCCCTGTTATGAGATTTTACCTATCATATGCTATATACGCTCGTACATACACTACATACGAGAGTTGATGTATCCGAACTGACCAGGGTGTTAGGACATCCAGGCGCTGCTGCCGTATCCGACTGATTAGGGAATGGACTGTATAAGAGTGGTTTACTGCATACATATGAGTTATCTGAAAGTGAAACGGTTAAGGAACTACTAAAATGATTTATGGACAGTCTTAAACCCCTTCGCTGCCTTTCCCCGAGTACAATAGTTATTTGCTTACAGTGTGGGTGCTGGTTTAATTCGTCTGATCAGAATACAAACTGACACTCAATTCAATATTTCTTATGTCAAAATACCTAAAATTTAAATTGGAAAAAAAATTGTTCAATGGATGACGTCGTGGCAGTGAATGGGTTAATGTAGGAAAAACAGAAAAAGTTCCTTCTTTCCCTTTGTTCCCATTATTAGAAATGTCTTTACGCATTCTCTGTCAATACTTCATCTGCAATGGCGTCTGCTTAAATGTCTGCTTAAATGTCTCAAAGGTATATCTTAAGTTAACGAAAGTAGTATCGTTATGAGTGTCAAACGGTTTGGAGCCTGATCAGGGGCCCATTTAATAAAACTTCGTACGAAGTTGTCGAAAGTCAAATTATAAAAGTCTCAATTATTATTTATTTCTCCATGTAATCCTGTCTTTTGATATTTCTTTGGAATCGTCTTTTCAAGACGATTCCAAAGAGATGCCACCAGACAGAATCAGATAGTGAATCATAAATCAAATTGATTTTAAAGTTTTGACTTACGACCTTTTTTATCGTACGAAGTTTTATGAAACGGGTGCCGATATGCCGAGTGTTTCGGTGTCTGGTCAGGCTCAGAACTGTTTGCAATTAACCACTGTACTCGAGGCTATGCAGTAAAGAGGCTTAGACGTTTAATTTTTCTTCAAAGAATCAACCCTTAGCACGAGTAAGACAGTACTCTGTCTAGTCTTCTTAAACAGAAGTTACGTTTTTCGTAATCCAGTGCTCCCTCATAACAACGACACCCAATGGGAGACAATGATTGTGTGCGTTGTTCGGAGGGAACCGTTAAAGGGAGGGACATTGGCTTACATTTGCAAACAGCTTGAATCTTGATGAGACGCCGCGTAACGCGCGGCGTCTGATCTTAATTCAAGCTGTTTGCCACTCGTAATTATGTTTTATTTTCTGTCAAAATATCCATCACGTGACTTTGAGAAAAACAGCAGACGACAATTTTAAGCTGACGATATTGCAGCAGTAAAAGCATTAGACAAAATTGTCTTGTTTGGTGAACAGCGGCAAGGGTCGTTGTTATAGGAGGGAGTCGTTGTTGGGAGGGTCGTTGTTAGGGGGGAACGCTGTAGTATGTTTCTTGTCGCTAACTGTGTCGATGGAAAGGAAGAAAATCGCTATTCAAGTGAAAGCATTCGCCGTTGGGTTGTCTTTCTTGGATACCGTAACACCAGTGCACATATATCGCACACATAATAAAAATAAACTTTGTAAAAATAATTAGTATTTAAATAACAGTTGAACTGCGATATCTCAAACTCGCTTAATTGAACTACCCGATTTCTCGACACATGAATAGCATCATTTCATGCTCGGTTAAGTCGAACATATCCGTTTTTCAAAGTTAACACGTGGCTTAGCCACGTTTTAACTTTAAAATACGGGTACAGTGGAGAAAACGTTATTCTTTCCCGTTTAAACGCAAACGTACGCAAACGCAAAGCACTAAAACGTAGAAAAGAACAACTTTTGGACAATTCTGATAATTCATGTTTATCTTGGTGGCAAATAGTTTGGAGCCTGATCAGACGCCGGGTTACCCGGCGTCTGATCTGGCTCCAAACTGTTTGCATTTGAAATAATAGATTTAGCGCAAACGCATTTATTGGGAAAGAATAACGTTTTCTCCACTGTATGTGTGACCTGACCGAGTTCGAGATATCGCAGTTTAACTGTATTATGACGATTTTAAAACTATTAAACGGTTTGTAACCGGATTTGATAAGATGTTTCTGATGGTATTTTATGTGCAACAGCTTAGTCTTGATTTCTCTATTTCATTACAGCCTCTAGACATCTAGTAAATTGTTCAGCATTATTTACGTTTGCTACTTAGCGAATGAAGGGAAACAACTTCTTAGAAGTTAACTAGGATCGTTCTGCTATGTTGAGACCCTTCCATTCCAATGTCATATACATGTATTAGCAGTGTAAAACATAACTGTTATATAGACATATTAGGTTAGAATACGGGAGAACAATCGAGGGGTACACCCGCATAATGAATATTCTAAATATGTTTCTCAATGGTTAGCCAACTTTGAAATCTTGTTTCGGAGTTTGTGGATTTGAATTTCAAAATCCAATAAAAAAAAAGTATAAGTGGAATTTCGTAAATATTTGCTAGATATACATTGTAAATACATGTATGTCTGTAAAAAGTATAGCGGAAGACTGTCGATTTGTGCTCGATATCACTTTAACCCTTTCCTTATAAATTATTCGGGAGATTTTTACCCCTTCAGGACCCAAACTTTTTTATAAACGCGCTTTAAAGCGTCATTGAGAGTGAAAGGGCTATGTGTATAAAATGCATGTTGAAACTACCCAAAATGCTATGTACAAGATACATTTGTAATCACTATTACTGGTACATGTATATTCATACATCTTTATACAGAACTATACATGTATCGCATACTATCACGTAATCAATCTTAGGTCACATTCACATTGAGCTCTGACCTTGACTATTTAATGACATTATTTACTCGGTACAAAACGAAACGAGACTTATATATAGTCGCATTTAATTTCACTTTTCTGAATAATTTTGTAACAAAACACATTGATAATATAAAGTGTAATTCATTGTGAGTTACTCCTACAAAAAGCATATCAAAACAATGAATACAAACGACGTTTCGGTCATTTAACTAGCGGCGCCCTTATTCTCAAAATTCACTAAATGCGTCTAAATGAAAGTCTTGTTTCTTTTTTGTACTGATCTATGTTATATCGCTTTGTAATAAAAGAAATATATACGTATCTCTTTCATTACCAAGTGATTTAATATAAACATGACATTTTCCATTCCTATGGCTTTATGGTTACTTTTTTCCACCTAGTTTCACTACGCACATCATTTCTTGCGTCACAGTGGGACTTTCGAATTCAAGACCGTCCGACTTTATTTGTGTTATATCCGAATTACGTTATACCAGGTCCATTTATCTTTACGTTAAGAGAAAGGGAGTACTTTTTGTTTTGTTTAACATTTTGATATATCAAATTTCGTTACATGTATAAGTGAGCTTTACTGAATATATATCGCAACATTGGCATTGAAAGTTTGTGGATTCATACAGTCGGGGCTTTTATAAAACAAAAAAAAGTGTATTTACTCCTAAGAAATACCTATAATTATATTATAATCATGCATATATTTACCATTAGAATATAATAAGAAAGCACTGGTTCCTTTCACATGCCCAAGCCATAAGCTCCATATTGAGCTTACATGCAAGTTACAGGCAAGTATATTGAAGTTGATCGAGACTTAAGTTTGACTATTAGAGAATAAACAAAATATATCTTAAAAAAGATATTTGGCGGAATGCCTTGTGGAAGTCATGCTATAGATGCTTGTGGAAAATCTAGTGCGGTGTCCTCATATCTAATAGCAGTGTGAGACCTTAGAATTAGTAGAATGTCATAGTACTTCCTAAAAGCCAAAATACGGGGCGGATATTAGTGTTTCCTTCTGACCTGTCAGAGTTATTTTGAGATTGGAACATTCTAAAATGTTAAAAGGGATGATCACCGTACTCGTTGATTTCCGTACGGTCAGCTAGGGAAACGAAAAGCTGTATTTATTGTGTGTAATGTACAGTAGAGAAGGCACTATTATTTCCCGAATAAACGCAAACACAATGCACTAAACTATAGAATATTGATTTTATCTTTTTAATCTGGGTGGCAAACAAGTTGGAGCCTGATCAGACGCTGGGTTACCTGGTGTCTGATCTGGCTCCAACCTGTTTGTAATGGACATACTAGTTGTTAGCATAAACACGTTTATTGAGAATGAATAACATATCAGTAAAATTAGCACAGCTGTCTCGGGCTGCATGGATCAAGTTGGAAATTGTACGACTATATAGATCCGATGTTACCCTGTTATCTATTTACCATTATGAACTATTCTGTTTTAACTCTGACAGGTCAGAAAAGTCGGACAATACAAATTCTCGATTATCAAAAATAAATAAGCATAGGCTGTAAATGTTCATTGACCGATACGAAAAAGATTTTTTACTAAGCAAAGAATAAAGGATTTTATATTGTAAAACTTTGCACAAGTTAAAGTTTCACAAGTTAGATTTCTGAAACTATAAGTCATTAGCTGTAGAGTAAATTCGTTTTCAGTAACGGCAACATAATGAAAAGTCTGTAACAGTCTGTGTCTCTTAAAATACCAAGTTACACTTGAAAAAGTACCGTAGGTAGATCCGTCTGGCACCTTGTCCACTTAGACTATACGTTTTTAAGCATGCGAGCTTGAACCTATATTTCTTATCGTATATCATTGGTTAGAACCGTGAAAAGTGGGCCGAATAAGATATAGTGAATCTAACACCGCCGTTAGTGTCAGATAAGGATATCCAACCCGAGGTTTGAATATATTTTAGAAACACGAAGCTCCACCGAGTGTTCTTAAATATCTTCATACCGGGGGTGGAATATCCATCTGACACTCAACTGTGGTGTTAGATTTATTTTCTCACCTCGTCAACCTTAAAACGCGTTCAAATTGCTATACAGTGGCGAGTAGTAATTTCGCTTTCGCCTCATGAATTGCGGACAGAAAAAGAAATAAGAAGTACACTAGTTTCAAGAAAAGTCATTGGTCATTAATTGTGACCTTTGATCTAAATCATGAGAAAAACTTGTCTGGAGCTTATTTAAAATACATGTACTATAGCACTTATATACAAAATTTGGTGTGTGCAGATGTGGGTATTACTGTAACATTGACCTTGAGCTTATAACCTAAAAATAGAATAAAAAATACCTATTATTTGGGTTATATATCCTATACTACATCAACAACATATTCCAAAGTTGGTGTGTGAGTACATTTTAAAGATTCCTGGGGAATATTTCATCAAACCAGTACACCATATTTGGTATAGGGATATCAAAAGTTGTTTGTGGGTAGATCTACATTTGGGATATGACAGTATAGGATCTATTTCAAATTAACAAGTACAGGCGGTACCTTCTGGCAAAAAGAAATGTACCTACTAAAGGCACATGAAAAGGTTACCTCGAATATTAAGGTTAATTAATTTAGAGGTGTGTTTGTTAATTATTTCATTTAATCATTTTTTTATTTTTATTTAATTTTGTTTGGGGGGGGGGCTCAGTGAGAGGCTTTTAACCATGTTTCCACGCTACTGATGTAAAACGAGGGGGATTCTGGGTCTTTGACAAGTAATATGTGGCTATAAGTTCTCAAACAGTGTAGATTATTTTTGAGTGAAACCCAATAGGTTACATCAAACATCGTCAGGCGAGCGAAATCGGGGCCGAACATGACTTTCTTGTATTTATTCCGATGTAGATCTAAATTAGATGATAAACACGAGGTAAATCGCTTGTATATAAAATTGAATGTCTGTGTCAGGTCAAGATTCAATTGATTCTGCGATAAAACCGATGTCGAATGAACGGGCAAAGGCATAATAATGTTTTAAACGAGCAGCTATCGGGCTCTTTTTCACGTTACGGCGCCGTCATAAAATAAACCGGAAGTATATCTTTAGACGGCGTCACTGTGTTTTACCCTGTACGCCGTCGTAAATTTTACGTACAATGTGTTGATTTACGATCTGGTTGATGAAACGCAAATCAGCAGAGATCGTAAATGACTTGTCGTATCGTATATATACGATAAATATACGATACGATCGCAAATATTGATGAAACGACCCCCAGATCTATTAACACATGTGTTATTGTCTAAAACCGTTACCTCACTTGATTTATTAACTATATAGCCTTTATGAACGCAATATAGATCTACTCACCAGATTAATTAGCGAGAGTTTGGCTGTAATGTCAAGGAGGATATTTTAATGCGCTAATGCATGCACGACGACGTCATGACAACGGCAATAACAAACAATGTTCGGCTTGTCTGTCCGGACAGATAAGGTTTTCTCCCATTTTCGCCCATGTTTCCAAGTTTCCAAGTTTTATTGATAACAACCGCAAAGTCCCGTATAACGGGATACATCAGCAAGTAATTACATCAAGAATATATATACGCAAGACATATACACACAAATGACATGAGACAGACTGTCTCGAATCACAACGGAAAACGGCTACACTCTTAAAAAGTGGATTAAATAAACAGTCGATTGAGTTGATGGATGAGCTGTCAATCAATCAATTGGTTAAGCAATCGGTCTTTCGAGTAAGGGTAAGCGAAGAAGCCTCTCTCTGTCTCTCTCTCTCTCTGTCTCGCTCTCTCTCTCTCTCTGTCTCTCCAAGTATGTAACAAGTCATGTTTGTGGTGACATTCTACCTTAACCCTCTGCAAGCTGCGAGCGCCATTGTGATATCTGTTGCAAACAGTATTGATCCAGATGAGACTCCGAGTAACTCGATGTGGATTAAAACTGTTTGGCAACAAGACGTGAGAACACTGACTGAAAATATTTCAGAATGTAAAATTTGCAGGTTGTATTTAGCTGCGGAGGATTAAGGTTGGATGCACAAGTATACAAAATTACGTGTATAGGTAAGTACTCATTTTAAAGGCCTAAACGGTAAACGAAATCGAAAGCTTGTCTAGGCGAGCACAGAGTACATATTACGTAAGTAAATATTAGTAATATATCGTACATATCAATAATACATTTGTACACAGTAAACATTAATATATGCTAGTAGTTTACTAGAACCTATTATTATCTTTAAAATGTACCATAATAGTTCCCATGTGGAATCACTCTATCCTCCATACCACGTGATGTATTTTATTGTTTTCCCAGCTTTACCACAAGCGCTGTATGACGCGGGTAACTAAATGACGTCATTTATTATGACGTCACTATAAACAACGTCGTGTTTGGCGGGAAAAAGTGTCCAGAAACTGCAATTATTTCACTATTTATATCATGTTTTAATGATTTAAATGGGAGAAAAAAATCCACCACTCGTTTTGTTGATGTAGGATAGAAATCCCCCCCCCTCCTTGGGTCAGAAAATTAACAAAGGTGAGAAATTATACAGCTCCGCCGACATTTGTGTACACTGTGAAATTGTGCAGTCGGGTGCAATGATCAGTTGTTGAGAATGAGTGATTACCTTTGCAAACAGTTTCATGAGGACTATACTTGTGAAGCAGTTGGAATCGTAACAGGCGATGGGTTAAATCTACCATCCTGTGTGATTGTGCAATAGACATTTCAAGGCATTGTCCTCTATTAACCCTATCACTGCCATGGCGTCATTAATTTTAAATATTTTCTTCTACTGTTATTTGTTATTTCTAAAATTTTAAGTTTATGTATTTTTACTGAAGAAATATTGAAATGAGTGTTAAACAGTTTGGATCCTGATCAGACGCCGCGTTACGCGAGGTCTGCTCAGGATCCAAACTGTTTGCAAATAACTATTGTTCTAAGGATAAGGCAGTGAAGATGTAATATATATTTCTTACAGCCGCAAAATAATAATCTGTTACTCAAGGAATCGCTTATGGCGGAATGTGCTAGTGATCGTAATTGAACGTAAACAATTTAAGTACAATAGCAGACGGCATTTGTTGCCACTCGAAATATTACTAAGATATTGATATGTTAGAGATGGGTAACTGTACATAGATGATTACATAAACATATGTTGTAATCATAGCTAGTTCGTATTTACAAATTGAAATGCCCTAGATTAGAGGCAGGGGCACTCGTAGCAGTGGAGAATCTGTTATTCTTTCCCAATAAACGCGTTTACGTTAAAACTATTATTTGCAGTGCAAACAGTTTGGAGCCAGATCAGACGCCGGGTAACCCGGCGTCTGATCAGGTTCCAAACTGTTTGCCACCAAGATAAACAAGAATTATCAGAATTGTCCAAAAGTTGTTCTTTTCTACGTTTTAGTGTTTTGCGTTTGCGTACGTTTGCGTTTAAACGGGAAAGAATAACAGATTCTCCACTGTAGACTGATTCATCATTGCTATGCTAAATATGTTATATGGAATATTGCAATTTCGAAAAATTACAGTAGAACATCTCTATTACGACCACTAACTTTTGTTAATTATTTGGCGTTTTGCAACAGGTGACTGCTTAAAAAGGGTGACAGTTAAACAGAAAGCTCCTTTAGGAGCGTTCTGTTTTACTGTCACCTTCCTTTAAGCTGTCACCTGTCCTTTATACAATTTATTAGCATGCATTTCAGTGTCCGTAATAGAGCGGTTTTACTGTGCTATGGCTAATGTTGATTTTAGAGATGTGTTTTAAAATATATGTAGAAAACGAAAAACACTAGTTTAGCAAACTGTGTACCGACATTGATCAGAAGATTCCTTAAGGTCCCCCTTTATCAGGGGTAACTCCGCTTTCAAAATAAGCGTATTCAGTCAAACTTCGTTATCTAGACCTCACTTAAGTCGAAACTATCCGTATTTCAAAGCTAAAACGTGGCTTAGCCACGTTTTAAGCCACGTTTTAACTTTGAAATAAGGATATGCTCGACTTTAGCGAGGTCGAAATAATAATATACATAAAGTAGAAATTAGAAATTAAAAAAAATCGAGTTAAGCGATTTCGAGATATCAAAGCTTGACCGGACTAGTTTCCATCACAGATAGGGTTATACAGGTGAACAGATGTACTATGGTGAGGATGTTTTTTCGTTCTTAAAAAAAGAGAGTAAACACGTATGCTGAAACAGTAAGTCCATTGCTCTGTTTGGAGACAGATTAGGCGCTGGATGACAATTCGTTTTAATTTTGAGTGGCAAACAGTTTGATAAGGCTCCAAACTGTTTCAAATGGGCCTAGTGGGTTTTCTTTTTAGCATGAAGGCGTTTTTTGAGAAAGAATACTGCCTTAACCCTTTCCCCCATAGAAGCGCCTTTTAGCGGATATGATTTATTCATCCGCTGAAGAAAATAGTTCCAATTTAATCAGTAATGAATATGTATTATAGGGAATATTTTCTATATTATAGCACATGCTAGCTTAAAGCAGGCTGAAAGTAAAGCAGAATGCGCCCTAAGGCGCATTCTGCTTTACTTTCAACCTGCTTTAAGTAGTCATCTATCTTAAGTACTATAAATAGGCTATCAGGTAAAGGGTTAACCCTTTTACTAACAATAGTGCCAAAAAGCGCGTTTGCAATCAGTTTTGATCCTGATCAGACGCCGCGATACGCGGCGTCTGATCAAGATCAAAACTGATTGACCTTCTTTCAGAAATTTCTTCAGGCATACAGCCTTAACATTACATTTGAAACGATATTTGAGACATTAATATTGAAGCAGACGACAATGAAACGACGAAAGGGTTACATTGTACGATTAATTTGGCAGCGAGAAAGTTAAACATTGTTTATTCCCTCCAGCGATATTTAAACTCATCCACCACATTAACATGTTATGTTACCCCCACTGCGTAATGGCAGCGTCTTGAAATTAGTTGGAAAAGGTCACACATTATCTCACAAAGAAGTTAGTTCTAAAAGGTCGATTTTTAGGTTTTAGGACAACTTAGCTTTGGTTTTTAAGATGGTTGCTAAAATCAGGATGCAAATATAGCAGAGAGCTAAATTGTGATCTTTAAATTTTCATTTCATCTTTTTGTAAGTTGACCCATTTAACGAACTTATTGGCGATGGTTTAGGTGTATTTGAGATCGGATACAAATGAGGCTCCATTGTACTCTGTTACCTTGACAGGTAAATATATGCCAATCTTACCTGAAAATCGCTTCCGTCATATTGGTAGATTGCCAATCTTGCAGGAAGTCAAATATCCTAGAGAGACATCAACACAGCCGGGAACTTACAGAGAATCACGCCTCCGTCACTATTCTGATGAGCGTGCAATTAACCTGTGTCAGGTTTTCCTTGCTCCGTATTCGTTAATATTTGTGGTGTGATTTGTAAACCTACTATTTAACTCATTATTCCATAGCCTGTTTCTAGCTTTGAATACAGGTAACCCCTTAAAGCAGGTTGAAAGTTAAGCAGAATGCGCCTTAAGGCGCATTCTGCTTTACTTTCAGTCTGTTTTAAGCTACAATCTAGGATATAGGATTATGATTCTTATTGTAGAAAATAAATATAACTGTATAAAGTGGCGCTATTTTCTTCAGTAGAGGATTTAATTAAAAGTGTGAAAAGGCGTATTTATGGAGAAATGGGTTAATGTTTATTACAGTGCCATTTGACAAACGTTTGGACATCGCAGTGTAAGACATACAGCCATGGAAGGTCGACTGTATCTTGTTGTTGTTGTTATTGTTGGATGTTTGGTTGGAAATATCTCAGCTAAAGCGGACAGTAAGTATGAAAATAGTTGACTAATAAACCTATGCAAACTTTCTTGTTATAATAGTGGATAAGACGTCATTATTTCCGAAACGAAACACCAATCAGTAAAATATAGAAAATGACATTTTGTCAAAAAAAATGACGACCCATTTCAATTTGACTAGTAAACGGCTTGAAGCCTGGGTCAGAAACCGGGTTACTAAGCGTCTGATCTGGCTCCAAAATGTTTGCAATGGCAATAATAATTAAGAAATGAACTGATTTTTTTTCGACAGAAAATTATTGGCAAATATGCCGATAATTTTCTGTCGTGTATTTCGCTTGAACGCCGACGAATCAGTTCATTTTAAATATTTACAATATATTTGTTGTAATTCTTAATATAAAATGAACATTTTGTTAGTACGCATGCATGGTTAATCCATATAAGAGGTTGATAAAACGAATAATGTGTACCCTATAAGAAACAGCCATGACCACATTAATGAATCTGTGTACATTCGAAAGCAAAACAATAAGTTCCTTTGTGTACATTTTAATATCAACTTGATATTTTTTCGCAAAAATGTCGATTAGACGTCATTTGGAAATGGTATCAAGAAATGCAGATAATTGCTGTTATTAAGCTATATCAATTTTCTTTCAATTTATCTTATCAATGAATAAGAATTTAAATCGGTAATCATGATTTCCGCTAATAGGAAGGCATACATCGGTTAAGAAGCATTTTTGAAAAACCCGCCAAATGTTTGCTGTCCGAGTTCCAAAGATTAATTCGCGAATAAAAATGCATATGCTCCCCCTCCTCTGCAAAACTTATCCACAAGTCCCGCCTCCTTGAGAAATTGCTTCTATACGACATAAACGGCGCACTTTTCTATGGAATTGAATGGGGCGAATGCAAATACAGTAAAACCTCGCTATTACGACCACTAAAACGACAGTAAAACCTCACTATTACGACCACTAAATTATGTTAATTATTAGGGTGTTTACGATATGTGGCCGCTTAAAGCAAGGTGACAGTGAAACAGAAAGCTCCTATAGGAGCTTTCTGTTTCACTGTGACCTTGCTTTAAGCTGTCACCTGTCTATTATACACTCAATTAGCCTTCGTTTTAGTGGTCGTAATAGCGAGGTTTTACTGTATTTTAGCATAAAAGCGTTTACTTGAAAAGAACAATATTTTCTCCTCCATTGTATGACATGATGTGGTCAATCTTGCTGCACAGAATTCAACTTTTTGTCACGTTATCAAAATACACCTGCTTGTTTATATTGATAATTCTTGTTCTGTTATTTTGATCTGTCCTAAAGATTATTCGTATAACGCTTAATGAATACGATAACATGATTGAACGTCCCATTATGAATTGGCGAAAGCGCTCAGAATAACTTAGATTTACCCTAATATCATGTACAAATGTGTATATTCATGCCGGCCGCGCCATGAGAAATACATGTACCAGGGCCCATAGTCATAACTTATGAAGCGTTTGGATTATTCTAATGTGTCGTTCTCATCATTATAAGTCTTTGAGCGGACGAAAATCTTTCTAACAACATCGATATCGTTCTCAAGCTATTTGATTGGTCAGTTGTGAGCAGAATGCTCAGATCTGACCAATCAAACGTTTGAGAACGACCTCAGACTCTATATAATCAATCAAAAGCTTGAAAACGATTTCAACCCCTCTCAAACGCTTAAAAACCTTAAAAATAAGGTCAGATGTATTGCATTACAACAGGGTTACTTTCTTTCTGTAGAGTTATAGTCGATACATAGGGACAGGTGCTAACTTGATTGCGTGTGTGTGTGTGTGTTATGGTATGGCTGTGTGTGTGTTCTGCTTGAGAGGTGGGTGTATTGTTTGTGTTACGTTTCCTGCTTGAGTCTTTCGTATTTATTTGTTGCCACAATAGTGTTACTTGTGCCGTGTGGAGGCCGTAAAACGTCGCCCCGTACATTTAATCAATATTGTTATCATTCCTCCTGCAGGAGCGTGCACTTGTTGTACAACTCGTCTCTTTGGCTTTCTTTCTTGCACCGTATGGTAGGTCTCTATGTACCGATGGTCAGATGAGCTTCGGTATTGTACCGGTTCTTCATTAACTCTTTACCTTCTATTAAAGATAAGGTATGACGAGGAGTTGCTAACGTCGCACCAGTTACTTTTTTCACTACTTACATTAACCATTTTCAATCTTCACATTTTTCCAATTGGAATTACTTTATAATAAATTTCGAACTTTCTTTCTGTAGAGTTATAGTCGATACATATGGACAGGTGCTAACTTGATTGCGTGTGTGTGTGTGTGTGTGTGTGTGTGTGTGTGTGTTATGGTATGGCTGTGTGTGTGTTCTGCTTTAGAGATGGGTGTATTGTTTGTGTTGCGTTTCCTGATTGAGTCTTCTTTCGTATTTATTTATACATGTACGTATAGCCAGAAAAGTTCTTATCTCAGGCATCGTGTGATAAAGGTGTTCATTCGGGGGAAAAACAAAAACGTCAAAATACTCAACGCGTTGGTGAGTATTAAACAGTATTGATCAGCCATCCGCGGAGGCTGATCACACTTTACACTGCTTACAATAAGCAAATCTTGTTATCTGATGGTCCGGCTCATACAGTTAAAACTCATACTATTATTTGCTTTGTCAACAGTTTGGAATCAGATCAGACGTCAGGTAACCCGTCTGATTAGGCTTCAAACTATTTGCCATCCAGATTAAAATAAATGGTAAGCATTGCGAACACGTTATCATTTCGTTTTCGTTTAAAAGGAAAGGAATAAAGTTTTTTCTATACTGTTCATAAATATAGAAATTTACAACACTGTCAAATTTATTTGCAGGTGAAAGTTATATGCGACTGTCATCAATTCTTCTGAATGAAGATAATTATAAATCGACAGTTAAGCCAGTACCGACAAACGGCACTGCTGTGAATGTCTCACAGGACATTACCTTGTTGAGGGTCGCCAGTTTGGTATGTATGAGTGCGACATTAATTTCTCTTGTATGTGCATGTATCGTCAAAGACTTGATATGTGATGTATGCATTTCAGTGATGTTCATCCCATGAAATGTCTCCAACCCACACCAGCATCATTTTCAATAACATGAAGTTATAGTCCGAACAAATTGACCTGACGTTGATGACCTCTATTAGCATAATTTCACACTTTGTTGCATTTCTAAATACAACTTTGGTACACTTCGCAACATTTACACAAGAACACACAATGTAACTACATCGATACCGAGGAAATATAGCATTGTCAGGTTCCATAAATATCGTCAAGTATTTGGCGCACGTGGTAAGGGAGACGACTATACATTATTTTTTCCGTACAGTCAGTGGTCCGAATCCTATGCGATACTCATACATTTTTTCACTATTTTTAACATTTTATACTGTCTCT
Source organism: Gari tellinella (assembly GCA_922989275.2). Lineage (NCBI taxonomy): Eukaryota > Metazoa > Mollusca > Bivalvia > Cardiida > Psammobiidae > Gari > Gari tellinella. The sequence continues at coordinate 78,592,658 of OV277867.1, read as the reverse complement.
TTTAAGTATTCATACAACTTTTATTTCGATTGGAACATGATTATTTTGTTATTTTTTCAAAAGTTTATGTAATAGCGTCTATTTTGTCTATAAAACAACATTTATAGAATAAAAATATTTCCCCCAGAATCGGAATTCGAACCCGGGACCTCTCGGTTACAACCTTCGCTCTAACGACATAGCTTTAACAGATGATATACGTCAAATGGTTGTAAAAAAGGAATATATAGTGAAATGGTGTAAGTCGCTGGTGAGGACATCGATGATCTTACATGAATTAAAACTCCCTTTAAAGCACAATATTAGTAGATACGATAAATATAGAAGACTTAGGAATAATAGTTTATCAACAACAACTTTTTTCAACTTGCTCAAAGTGAAGTGTTAACCTACTGAAGATCACGGCTGTAACAATATTCACGTAATTTACCGACCCCCCCCCCCCCCCACCCGCCGAAATTCTACGGTTGGCTGTCGATTATTGATTTATACTGCGTCATCTCACTTAAATTGATATATGCATTTAGTTCAACTATATCAAAAGTCAGTCTCTTGAACAAAATTAAAGTGTCATTCAATTGATTTTACGCAAACGTTATAGCTCTAAATAGTTATAATATAGGATGTTTTCAGTCTCCCATGTGCAGATCCAACTGTTTTTTGTCTCCAGCGTCGTTGTGTCGATGAGGGACATTAATATAACAGTATAACTCCTCCATAAGGACCATTAAAGGAGGTTTGAATATTTTAAGCTAGTGATTGCCTAAAGCAATATGAATGTATGAAAGCTCCAAATGATGTTTCTTCTTAAGAACCATCGCGACAATTTTGAATAGTTACATGTATGGTCAAACGGGGGCAACTCATGCACAATCTTTACATCTTTACATCTTTATATAAGCTGCCCCCCCCCCCCTTTGGCTATCTCTCTCTATGATAAATGATCATATTTGTAATTGTATTTTTTCAATCTCAATAAGCTAAATTATGCGGCCATAACTGCATTTGGCCACCACGATTAGTGATACACTAATAGCGCTTGATTAGTGATGTATATTGTTGACAATTGAATAGTATGTATTTGGACCCATTTTAGCATTTCAAATCAATTGTCATACAGCATTTGTTGATAGAATAATTTAATTGGATTTACATGTGTTACTCTATATTCAGTCATTTGTATTTTAAGAAAAATCAGTTCGGGTACTTGTACTTTTCGTGTGTAATTTCATTAAATTAATGAATCATCAATATTTTAAAATCTATTGTCAAAAATATGAATGTAGGAACTGTAGAAGAAAAAACTTTGAAAAAAAACCTATTTTATGTGTTCCCTTTATTGACGGATAATGTGTGTTGTTTTCATATCTTTGGTACCAGTTGCTCCTAATTTTCCATTTTATGAAACAGTATGTATAATCAAACAAATTTGGTAATTTACTGAGCTGGAGAGGGTTATTCTGAGATTTTATTATCAAAAGCACGTGCCTTTGGATAATTAGGGGTTTACCCGCAAAACAAGCTATTGAGAAACAAATCCAGTTCGGGGACCCCCAACTTTTATATCTTATTTTTGCATAACAGTGTATATATTAGCAACATGCAAAATTGAAATTAACACTCCAATGAAATGAAGATTCGACGAAACTGCCACAATAGTCTTTATCTGTTACATATGTATATCTTTTTATCTGCAACCTGTCTTTAATACCATCAAATGTACTTACGAATGCTCGTAATAGAAGGGTACTACTTTGTACACAATAAATCTAGTGTGTCCAATTCCCCCAATTATTCCTTCAATGTTAGATTTTCAACAAGAGAAGGCTACGAATGGTACATGTGCGTTTAATTTCAATCGTTATTGTTATAGCTCTTTAACCCTTTCATGATCAAATTTATTGTTAGGTGTTTACCCCATCACCCAATGTTGTCGTATGCTTCAATATTGTTGTCTGCAATATCGTTTTAAGGTTAGATTTAAGGAAGTATAACTGACTTAATTAATTTCAGTCAAAAACTCTTTGCAAATGCGCTTTATAACGACATTGAGAGTAAAAGATTGAAGGCCATGCATATAGTTCTGTGCCAGTCGGTGGAATGGTAAAAAATGTGTCACATGTGTGATATTCTCTGCTGTATTTCTATCGTATTATCATTTTCAGGAGGATCAGGTTCTGACGTTAAACACTTGGATATCGATGCAATGGAACGACAACAGGTTGACATGGACACCGGCGATGCATGATGGTATCAAGGAGATCCGAATTCCTAGCCGATTACTCTGGCTGCCAGACATCATTCTGTTTAACAGGCAAGTGTCAATCCACTGTAGGCGAAAAGTACATTAAAGATACGTTATTCTTTAAAAGAAATAATAGAAACACAAAAAAACAACAACAAAAAAACCGAAACGCAACGCAAACGCAAATCAATAAAATGGACAAAATGACAGCGTTTTGAAAATGCTTATGTCTTATTTTCATTTGATTGGCATCTAGGGCCCGTTTTATGAAATATCGTACGGCAAAAATGGTCGTAAGTCAAAACTTTAAAATATAGCTACCTCTGATTTCTCCATCTAATCCTGTCTTGTGACATCCCTTTGGAATTGTCTTTTTAAAGGCGATTCCAAAGAGATGTCACACGACAGGGTTAGATGGAGAAATAAATATTTTTTTACAATTTTAGAATCTGACTTATGACCATTTTTGTCGTACGACGTTTCATAAAACGGGCCCCTGATCTGGCGCCAAGTTAACTTCAACAAGAGTTGTCAGAGAGCCAACAAATGTTGCTGGCGGCACAACCACTTTCTGAGATGAAGGTTACATAGGTCAACACATTCTCATTGTTAGAAAGGCCTTTCTAAAGGTACAAGTGCTGCAAATATAAAATATGTAAGTCAAAGGCTTAGTAGTTGTGGACATTTTTCAAAATCAATGCATATTCCTATACTTTAAATAAGAGTCTGAGGTCAAGGTGAAGTTCTCAGGGGTCCAGATATTTACATTTATGGAATGATCTTGTCTAACGGCATGTGTGCTGCAACAATTAAAACTGTAGGTGTAAGGGTATAGTAGCTATGAGCACTTTTAAAAACTTAAAAACACATTTCGATACTTAAACTCACGGGCTGAGGTGAAGGTCAAAGTTACGGGGTTCAATATGTCACTTGGTCGGAAAGGTATTGACCAAAGGCATGTGGGGAGCAAATACCAACCCTAAAGGTCGAATGGTATAGGAGTTATTAGTACAGTACTTCATCTTCATTACTACAGCTACCCATAGGGAGACACAATTTTCTTGAAAATGTTTACGGAAACGAGAACATGAACGAAAATGGCAACGGAAACGCCGACACCAACGACAGGGAGCCAACATACATTCTCCTAGACATAGTCCGAGGGTCCGTCTAAAGACCCCAAACCTCCCTTAACCTCCCCAAATCATTCCAAACCTCACCAAATCGCTTAGCAAACAACCCATACTACTTAGTTGCCTGAAAACTTATCACATAAAATATATATATGGCGAATTAAGGCTGAACTAATTGAAGAATGTTAAATTAAAAATAAATTTACTTTTTTTATTTCAAGGGGTGCAACTTGTACAAAACTTAAGATAGCTATAAACAGTTACTAGTAAATATTAACCCAATTACCCAATAGCTTGTTTCTGGTTTTGAAGAAAGGTGTGCACTTAAAGCAGATTGAAAGTGACCTACTTTAAGCTACTATCACCAGTCTTAGGGGAGGTTTGGAGAGGTTCGGAGAGGTTTGGGTCTTTAGATGGACCGTTAGTCTAACGAGCTAAATGTTATAGAAAACAATATCACCTGCAGACGAAGGTGATAAAAAGGTTAAAGCCGACGATGGAATTTGACGATAAAAACCCCATATGGAAATGCTAAAAATACTGTTTTACCAACCATACGTCTTAAAGCATCCAACACTGTGACTTAAAATTGACAATTCAAATTTCCAATTAGGCCTATTCCAGTTTTACACAATTAGTTATATAGCTTTGATCTTAAAATGATATTGCAAAATGACAAACAGTGCAGACACATACAGCTACTACAGGAACCTTCTGGGCTAGGGTTTACAATTAGTCCTACACGAAAATCTAGGGTTAGGGTTAGGGTTAGGGCAAGCTTTAGAATCTGTCTGCAGGTCCTTTTGGTAATTCCGTAGAAATTAACTTGCCATCTCTTGTGACATTGACCTGTTCATTTATTGTGACATTAATCTGGGCCAGTTGTCGTTTCCTTGTGACATTAACCTAGCCATAAAAAATGATAGTTTGGGTGCCGGTCTAATTGTAAAATTGTGCCGCCTTCTAATCAGGATGTTCAATATTTACATATGACAATAACTATTGTACTCTGTACATGTACACTGTTAACACTTGTTAACCCTTTCAACCCTACAGCCATCTGTAGAGATTACTGATTAAATATGCAAACTGTGTAGACCCTGATCAGAGGGCTCCTATAGGTGTCCTCTAATCAGGGTCTGTACTGTTTGATATATTCATTGATTGGTGTTGTCATATCAAAAATGCAACAGTAGACTGGTTCAAAAAGCCTGTACTAGAAAAGTCCAAAATGAATAATAAATACCAACAAGAGATATTTAGGGCTGATAGGGTTAACGATTATACTCGTCGCTAGGGTTGAATGTGTCAATGACGTATTTTATTGTGCATATTTACAGTGTTGATGAGCAGCGGTCCTTTGGTAGTGACATCAGTGCTGTTGTCAACCACAAGGGTGATGTCACCTACGTCCCCCCGACCATTACAAGATCAGGTTGCAGGGTCAGGTCTAAAACTCTGAAGCGCCATCACAAGGTCGTGTGCACGTTAAAGTTCGGGTCTTGGACCTACGACAAAGGGTTGATTGACATATATAATCCTGCAGGCAAGTTGGTTAATGAAATTGAGGCTGGACAAAAAGGTGCACTTTGGAAGGTTTTGTCATCGTCCGTCGAGCGTAAAGTAACACAGTACTCTTGCTGCCCAGAAATGTATGTGACCCTGGATTATATCATTACAATGAAATACATGGGAAAATAAACTAATAGTCTATGTTACAGTGGAGAAGACGCTACTCATTCCCTTTGAAACGATTTTAAACGCTAATCCAAAGCAACAAAATAAAGGAAAATGACATCGTTTTTAAAACTATGACACTTTTTGGTGAGAGTGGCAAACAATTTAGACCCTGATCAGTCGCCGGTATACCCGGCGTCTGATCTGGCTCTTAAATGTTTGGAGTTGACATACTATTGTAAGAAATGACGTTAATTTTCATTGGAAAGAATAACATAGTAACATACTCTCGACTGTATGACGACACAATTTACGTCACAATTACGTCATCTCTATTGAATAGTTTAGTTTAGTTTAGTTTAGTTTAACCATATTTTATTTCAAATTCATGAAATCGGGTAGGGCCACAAGTTCTACCAACATTAGTTACGGCCCTCCCTCTATTGAATGAAATTGTGACAGTATATTATCATTATTAGTACACAAAAATGTGTTTGCATGCTACGTTTCAAATAGTTTGAATCAGTTTAATTATTATCTTTATAAAAATGTTAGATAATCCAATGATATTTCCTACAGACAAGGAGCACAGTATCCACTCTCAGAAGTATTGCAATCAACAATGATATAGCGTTCTAAGGAGTTAAAGGAGGACGCTGTTAAAGACAGCTTGCAATTATTGCATTGTAAACAAATTATAACACATGTTACAAATTTATTTTTTTCAATGTTAATTTTATGCTTTAACAGATATAGTTAAATATTTACTTAACGGGAGTAACAGTTGTTTCATACGTATATGTTTTACAAAGCTAAATTGGTTAAGGTTTTATTTTCACATTGTAGTGAAAATGCACGTTGTTTGCTTGTCTGAATCTGATCCACATGTTTAGACATGAAGGCACTATGTTGCTTGATCAAAACATTCTACTTTAGGGGTTTATTAATACTATTTAATCGAGTAATTCCTATGTATGCAGTAAACTCATATACAGCCAACTACCCCAATCTGTCGGATACGGTCGTATCCGACTGATTGGGGTAGTGGAATGTATAAGAGTGGTTTACTGCATATAAGGATATGCCATAATACTATTTAGTGTGAAGCGTGTAGGTCACATATTAAACATACAAACTAACTACGTTTTTGTTGTATTTATTCAACTGCCTTTACTGCAACTAGCCCATAGAGAGAATCTGGTGTTTTCAGGCACACATTTTGTGCTGTCCCGTTACAAATTTGTGAGCTTTCTAATTTACTCTAATAACATTCTAAGTAGTAACGTTTGTAATTAATCGGAACCAAGTTTTACTACGTAATTGTACTATGTATAGTTCAAGCCAACACAAACAAAAAGCGAGTTTCACGTAATAATTTTCCGTCAATAAAATTGACAAATAGACGTCGTGCTAAATTTTTTATGATTTATGTGTAAATAAAACCTAATAATTAAGAATATGTTAGTTTAAAAGTGGTTTTGTTTACATATCAAAAGTAAGAAACATAAAATATGGTTTTAAATCATCTGAGCCGTCTCATGACAAAACTGCCTTATTGCATTGCAGACTGTGTAGATCAAGGTTAACCGCCGCGGCTGCTGGCCTTGGTCTACTCTGTCGGCATGCACACTCATCTAAAGCACTGTATTTAGCATTATTATCTACGTTATCTGGCAGTGTAGACAGAATCAGATGCAAAGTCTAGGATGGCAACGGTGCTAAGTCTGTACAACGTTGCAATGCAATAAGGTAGGTTTTGTCATGGCACGACTCAGTTATAATATTCTGGTTTTAAACTGTCAAAAGTAAAAGCTATAATTTACAAATACTCATTTTGAGAAGTAATAGCTGATTTAAATATTTAGCTTCTCAACTAACTTACTTTAAAATAACAATGCTTGTAAATGCCTTTTGCGGTATGATACCTGAAATTATTAACCCATTTGCGCCCAGTGGATTCTTCAATGTTTTATACTGGATACTGAAATTATTAACCCATTTGCGCCCAGTGGTTTCTTCAATGTTTTATACCGGATTAGTCCATTTTTATCGAAGGGACGCCTTGTCAAAATTTTCACCTTCATTTTGTTTTATATTGAAATTCCTATCAGCAAACAGTGTAGACTCTGATCAGACGCCGCATAATGCGGCGTCTGATGAGAGTCTACACTGTTTGCCTATGTCCCATATATGGGATCGTGGGCACAAATGGGTTAAGTGGTATGATATCTAAACAGTCAGTTTTGTGATCGCTTAAAACTATTCCTATGACAAATAAACACATTTAGCTGTTCGATACTGAAACCATTTAGATCTAGTTGTATGATTTAACTAGAGGGGTGTTCCAAGGTACACATATGTCACCTGCTGAAACCTACTGTACGCAAGCTCTTTTCATAAATGTAAAAGGTATTCTCCATAAATAAATAAAAAGTTAAACAACTCTCACAGTATTTATTCAATAATTATGAACATTGCGCAAGACACTTTCACTCATGAAGCTGTTTTCATCTCAAAAGATTCCGTATAACTAAAGTTATGTGCTGGAAAAGAAAAAGCGGAAAGGAGGGGGTGGGGCTAACTCCGACAATATTAAGCAAGAATTATGAACCATGTGCAAGACAGCTTCACTTATCAAGCTCTTTCCATAATAGAAATATTGTGACGGGCTAGTGCCCGAGTAGTTTGGTTTAAGCGTTGAATTTGTTGATCTAGCATCTGCCCGTTATTTCCCTTCTAAGCTATCTATGAAGGTACTTTCAATACTTGGATTATTTAAAGACACACTGTCCAACAAACAATTAATAATTTATTCACATAACAATTATAAGAATTTTAACTGACAATTTATTTGGCTTCAATATAACGAATTCTGATAAAAAACAATCTTGAATGTCACTACATTATGTTGTACTTAATTATACCAACCAGTTATAGGCTACTTGTGCATTGCGTATATGCCAAAAGGAAGTTTACATCTGAGTACATCAGCATCCAGGACAGGAGAGTTTACATGAAGTTAAAGCTTTCGAATGTTCTTAGAGCGTTATTTCTGCTATGAAGTCTAGATTAAATGATGAAAGTATTCTCTGACTATAGAATTAGTGTGTGGACTCTTTAGAACTTGGTGCCGAAAGCAAGAAGATCATTCCAATCGCGGATGTGAGATTCGTGGAAACGAACTGATCAAAATGATCTAGAAATAACTTAAACTCTAGCGTTTCAAAAACACTGGCTTTTATACAAACGGACGTTGACCGCTCCCACTTTATAAGTATGGTCAGCACAAAAGTGGGTAGGATCACCACAGGAGTGATCCCTGTGATAATTATGAATGTGATCCAAATACGAATCACCAGCGATCCACTTGTGATCACCACTCTACTTAATCAAAATATGTAAATAAATTGAAAACACAAGAAAGATGGCGACGTCATGACTTTTAACCGCCATGGAGTATAAACATAACCGTTTCGTTGTATTTGACCATTTAAGATTAAAAGGTATTGCAACCATTAAACTAAAAATACTTATATATTGGGTTGCACTTTAAACATTTAGTGGTAGTTTGCCTGGAACCATAAAACATTTAGTAGCTTTGTGCCGGTTAATCTTATACCCCAAACCACCGCAAAGTACACCAAATTACCTCTTAATACAGCAAATTACCTCTTAATACCATAAACCAACGCAAACCTAGTTCATCTCAAAACTGCAAACCACTGCAAACTACCGGAACCAACCTTTAAATACCGCAAACCACCTAAGAATACCACACACCATCGCAAACCAAGTTCATCTCAATACCACAAACCAATGCAAACTGCCGCAAACCACTGCTAAATACTGCACACCACCTCTAAACACCAAAACCAACCACAACTCTAATCCTTTTACCACAAACCAAACTTCCGTAAAACACCCTCCACAAATTGTTTTTTGGGATAAACTAAGTTATTTTATTGTTATTTAGTCATTTATTTGTAAATTCTTTAAGAATTACCCATAAATAAGTGATACAAAACACCCTGCAGCATGCAGTCGAGTTTAATAAAGAGCATGCGCATGTGTTTACATATAATTTTAACAGCATTTATTAAACGTCATGTACATGATATTTGCGGTGTAAAGAGTATCTCGGTTTGCCGTATTTAGAGATGGTTTGCGATGGTTTGCAGCTGATTGTGGTATTAAGATATTTAAAACTGGTATTCGGTATTAAGCGCAGGTTTGCAGTGGTTTGCGGTATAAGGATGGACCCGTTTTGCACCTGACACTTTCTGTGGTGGATTTAAACGCAAACGAATCGCAAAGCACTAAAACGACAATTTTGATAATTCATGTTAATCTTGGTGGAAAACAGTTTGGAGCCTGAACAGACGCCGGGTTAATCGGCATGTACTCTGGCTCCAAACTGTTTCCAAAAGAAAAAAATAATTTGAGCGTAAACGCGCTTTTTTGGAAAAAAATAACGTTGTCTCCAATGCATAAAACCCAACTGAAAGACAAAATGTTTGCAAAAGACAATAACCGATGTTGATACAGTGGAGAAGACCTTAACCCTTTACCTGATAGCCTATTTCTAGTGTTTACTACTTAAAGCAGGTTGAAAGTAAAGCAGAATGCGCCTTAAGGCGCATTCTGCTTTACTTTCAGTCTGCTTTAAGCTACAATGTGCTTGAATATAGAAAATATTCCCTTTATTATATCTTCATGAATGATTAAATGGGAACTATTTTCTTCAGCGGGAGAATAAATTATATTCGCTAAAAGGCGTTTATATTGGGGAAAGGATTAAAATAAGACGTTATCCTTTAAGTTGTAAACGAAAACGCAATACAATAAAATAGAGAAAATATTAACTTTCTGAAAAATTTGACGATATATCTTTATTTGGGTTGCAAACAGTTCGGAGCCGGTTACCCGGCATCTGATCTAGCTCAAAAAGATTACAATGACATAATGATTTAAGCATAAAGTCTTTGATTGCGAAAGAATAATGTCTTCTAAACTGTAAAGATCTATTTTCATCAGCGCTTTTCGAACTTCTTCACCTAATCAATAGTTTCGCTGCCAGGCTCTATAAAACTAACATTTGCAAACAGTTTTGTTACGGATCAGATGCTGAGCATTGCGTCGTGTTGATACGGATCCAAACTGTTTGACACTTTTATGAATATTTTGTAAGTCAAAAATGCATAAAATTACAATTTTATTAAGCAAAAGTACAGTGCCTCTTCTGTACAATGCCGCGCCCAACAACGACTCCCTCCTTAAAACGACCCGTGACACAGTTCCCTAAACAGGACAGTAATGTTTAATGATTTTACTGCTGTAATATCGTCTGCTGTTTTTTTTCTCAAAGTTACATATCAGTGGATATTTTGACAGAATAAATATAATGACGAGTGACAAACAGCTTGAATCCAGATCAGACGCTGCGTTACGCGGCGTCTGATTTGGATTCCAAATTGTATGCAAATGAAAGCCAATTCTTGCGAGGGGCCTTCATTTAAATTATGTCACTCTTGCGTTTTCTTTGCAATTCAACTTATACTAATACATTAAAATTTTGTCTTCTTCACAATGAAGTGATTGTTTGTATTAACTGAAAATTTCGTTTGAATCCGCCAAGCAGTTTAGAAATTATTTAAGATTAAAGTTCGTCCTTTCATAGGCACTGGCTAGTATAGTGTGTGTAATGGGCGTACGGTGAAATAAGGGCTGACAGTTATGGTCGAATAATCTTAAAGATTTTGATTTCATAGATATACTTTGGACTTTATTAAATTAATGGAAGTTTTGCAGTGCCATGAATGTCATTTTCCAATCAAAACAAACAATTTAAAAATTACTAGTTTTACTTAAGGACGGCTAATATTCCATTTGACGGGTGCCAAAGTTAAAGCTGCTGCTGTGGGTGATCTACTAAAACAGCACGCAAGACATGGATTTTAATATATAACCTAAGGTGTTGGTAAAATATCGGGTTCAGATCACATGCTTTTGATACGGGAGTGTAAAGTTAGAATTTGTTTTGTTTGGTGTACCCCTCATCTTTTCGTTGAGAATGATACTACATACTCATGAAAAACGTTCTAAAATCCTTGTCGAAAACAGAAATATTTACAAATTACACATTTCTGAGCTGCCTTAAAGTGATTTATAATTATAAGTAACAAACACTAATCATTTTATCATCAGAGTATTGTAAATACAAATTAAGATCACGCATAACTTAAGTTCAGAAACCAATCAACCGAAAAGTTATAAGGAGGGGTTATAAGGTCAATATACTGAAAGAAGAAAGATTATTATGCAAAACATAAACCTACAATCCGTTATTGCCTCACCTACATAATGGCTACATTCGGCAAATAGATCGCAAAGGTCACAAATTAGCTCACAAAGAAATACGTTTACAAAGGTGAATATTTATGACCACTATGAAGAAATCGTAGTTTCGGTTTTTAAGATGGTTGCTTAAAAGCAGAATTCTAATAAAGCGAAAAGCTAAATAAGGAGCTTTCTGCTTTTAGATTCTCCTGCTGTTAATTTAAATATACTATGCCAAACTTCCAACGCAACACCCCGGATATTCCCATTACTTCCAATGTTAAAACATGTCTTAAGTTAGTCTGGTCAATTCTGTAATGTGTGCATATCCTGAATAGATTTATTCTGCAATTCATAGTGTGATCAATGGACAATATTTTTGGTAAACAAAATGAATTGGAATTTGGTCCCAAAATATGGAATTTTGTGATGACAAGTTTTGTGAAATCTCATTCAAATGCATTTTCAATGGGGAATGTTAACCAGAAATTAGCGATATGTTTGGATACATGGTTATTATTTGTCAGAAGTGTCAATGAAAATTCGTTGCCAATATTAACAACTTTGAGGACAGTACATCAATTTAAAAACACAAATAAAAACATTTAATAATTTTGTGTCAACTTTTCCATCGATTTAAAACACCCGCTCTGAAATGAAAATAGAAGGCAACTCGGAGGTGTTGCGTTAGTAGTTTGGCCTAGTATATATAACCACAATGCTCCCTCTCCACAACACCCATGAGGAAAGTGTGTCTTGTTCGGCGGCGTCCGATCTGAATTTAATCTGTTTGTCATTCGTCATTATGTTTCTTTTGTCAAAATGTCTAATAATTATGTGATTTTGAGACAAAAAAACCAGACGACAATTTTAAGCATATGATATAACAGATGTGAAAAGGTTTGACATAATTGACGTGTTTGGGAAACAGTGGTAAGCGCTGTTGTAAGAAGGGGATCCTTGTTCAGGGGGGCGATGGAGGGAGGGAATACTGTAGTAAATACTATTGGCGATGGTTACTTTGAGATTTGGTAAAACGAGACTCCATTGTACTCCGTTACCTTGACAGCCAAATCTGAGTCATTCTCTCCTCCTAATTGCTTTTCGTCAGAAAACTGATGGAAAATTAACCTTACAGCGAAATCACGTCTCTCCTTACCATTCTAGCGAGCGTGCAATTAACCTGTGCCAGGTTTTCCATGCTCCGTATTCCGTTAATGTTATTATGTGTTTTGTATATACCGTGTAGAAGAATGTTATTATTTCACATTCAATCATAACGAAACGCAAGTTTACGCATTACAATAGAGTGTGGAAAATAACTTTTTTCAAATTTCTTACGATTCATTATAATCTGAGTGGCAAACAATTTTGAACGGGCGTCTGACCGAGCTCCAAACTGTTGACATTGGACATAACATTGTTTAGGATAAACGCTTTTATTGGGAAACAGTAACCCATTTGCGTCCAGTAGATTTTTCCATGTTTTATATTGGATTAGTCCATTTTTATCAAAGAGATACCTGGTCAAAATTTTCATTTTCATTTTGTTTTATATTGAAATTCATATCAGCAAACAGTGAAGACTCTGACCAGACGCCGCTTTATGTGGCGTCTGATCAGAGTCTAAACTGTTTGCCTATGTCCCATATATCGGATCGTGGGCAAAAATGGATTAATAGTGTCGTATTATAAGGTGCCATTTGAAGAATTTGTTGACAACAAGGTGTAACACGTACAAACATGGATGTTCGACTTTGTCTTGTTGTTGCTGTTGTTGTTGGATGCTTGGTTGGAAATACCAGAGCTAAAGCGAACAGTAAGTATTGAAACGTTTGACTAATAAAACTATGACAACGTCAGTACATGATACGGCTAATCAATCTTGCTGCTCAAAAGTCGATCTCGTGTTTTACTGATTTGGTTTTTTGTAAGTTTTGTCTTTCTACAGTTTTTTTTTGTACGCTTAATGAACATAATATATCACATAGTTGAACATGCAATGATGATGCGTCGAAAGCGCTTGAATAATTCAGTTTTGCCCAAACATGCAAAATGCCTATGTATGTACATGTATATCTCGCGACATGAAAAAATATCAAGCACCCATGGTACCATTGATGTTTATTGTGTACTATTCGTACAGGAACACATCTAACATAGTACTGGTACCTATAGTAGTAACTTTGTTTATATGGCAAGATGCTGTTTCGCAGATATGTTTAAATTGTTCATTTTTTATATATTGTATATATGTTATAGATCTCCATTAATGGAGGAATTAATAAACTACTACAAATGTACTACTAGTGGGGAAAACGTTATTCTTTCCCAATTAAACGCGTTTACGCAAAAACTATTATCTAAATTGCAAACAACTGGGAGCCAGATCAGACACCGGGTTACCCGGCGTCTGATCAGGCTCCCAACTGTTTGCAACCAAGATAAATTATGAATAATCAGATTTGTCCAAAAGAGTTGCACTTTTCTACGTTTTAGTGTTTTGCGTTTCGTTTGCGTTCTTAGAAATTACAACAATCTCCCCCCAGGGCGCCCACAGGTCCGCGTGCCTTCAACATTGCATGCTTTTGTCGTTCTCAATGGTCACTCCTCTTTTGTATACCTAGCAAAGTGCTTATCGCAGGCTCCGTCTGAACAAGACCCGGTAAAAACAAGAATAGTTATACAATACTAAACAAGTTTATGAGTGTTAAACTGTACAGATCATCCCCGCGGTTGATCACAATCTATAATCCTTATAATACAATAAATCTCGTATTCTCACGGCCGGCTAATACATAAATAAATTTGGTAAAATCTCTGTCAAATTTCTTTACAGGTGAAAGTTATATGCGCCTGTCATCAATTCTTCTGGACGAAGATAATTATAAATCGACAGTTAAGCCTGTACCGACTAACGGCACTGCCGTGAATGTCTCCCAGGACATAACATTGATTAGGGTCGCCAGTTTGGTATGTATTATCTATAAGTATTTACCTGTCAGTCACCACTTTCCGTCAACTTTCGTTGGTACCATCGGAAGTTTCCGTATACTTTATTAAAACTTCAGGTATTATACGTCGATGATCTAATGCCACTGTCGCAATAGCTTAGTGGATAGTGTGGTTGACTCGTAGTGCTAGGGTCGTTGGTTCAATTCTAGGCACTGTTTTGTAAACGTCGGCTTCAGGTATTTTTTTTGATAATTATATATTTTACTAAAATAAAACAGTTAACAGTTAACGTTTGGGTAAAGGAAAACTTGCTGCTTAACGAAATACAGAAGTAAGAAAGAGTGCTTTTTGCCAGACAGTGCTTTGCCAGTTTGGTATGTATTACATGTAATAGTATGACATTATTTTCATGAAATGTCGGAACATTTGATGTTTTGCTCACTTTGTTAATGACTCGAGCCAATATTTCAGGAGTATTCTTTAGACAATTAAGACCGACATCCGGGCTCTTTTAAACGCGTAAAGAAACGCGTAAAGAAACGGACAGGAAACGCGTTTAACGAAACGGATAATAAACGCGTAAGAAACGGTTAAGAAACGCGTAAAGTGGGTAGGAATAGCGTATTTACCACTGTATGTTGTAATTGTTTTCCTAGATCATGCACAACTTTGGTCGAGCTGAACTCATATGGGAAAAACAAAATACACATACGGAAATTCCGCTGCTGTGTTCTATGTGGCTAGTTTTAGTATAGTAGAAAAATGCTTAATAGACTCATTTGGCCCCAGAGGTTTCTTCTATGCTTATACGGAAAAAAGTCTTGCCTTTTTCCGTTCTTAAGTAATGCATGATAAAATCAAAGGTATTCCAATTTTATTCAATCACTGTCAGACTTTGAAAAGTGTTTGATTTGCGCGTGAATAATTTCCTCAAAACTAGGCAACTACAAAACATGGGGGCTGACATCTTGGATGATGACGTCACGGCTTTTACGAAGAGTTGTACGTGACGTTTCGGAATTCCCGATTTCGGTGCTATTTTTGAACCATTTTAAGCATGAATAACCCCAAACACTCACTTGAAATGATTTTCTCCAAAGGACAAAGCTTCAAACAGTTCAATTCATACCCTTAAACGCTTAAATGAACGTTATTTGTAAAAATCTACTTCTCAATCGAACCGATAAAAATAACGGATTACCAATATAAATAATGACGTCATTATTGGTGGTCATATGACTTCTAAAAATAGTTTCAGATTGCATTATAGGTGTACGGAGGAGTTTTAACTTTTAACATTGTATACACGGGTGCTTATAGATCTATTTGATTATTTGGTTTAACAACATATAGATCTTGTCCCAAAACAATTTAGGTATATAATAAAAGTTCGAGTCGGTTGTGTAATCCAGATCTCAGTCACGAGAGGCGTAGCCTCGAGTGTGATCTGGAATACACAACGAACTGATACAAGAGCGCTGATTACACACTGGTGATAGATCTATTCCGTTTTCATTAGTATTATTTTGCTTTTTTCCGTCCATAGGCAAAGCCTAAATACATATTATGTACTATTGGATAAGTCCAATTTTGATTTAAAGGGTTCCTGTGCTAATATGATCATTTTGGTTTTGTTTTATATCAAAATTCCTATCGCAATCAGTGCAGACTCTGGTCAGACGCCGCATGACGCGGCATCTGATCAGAGTTTACACTGTTTGCCTAGATACTATTTACGTGACCGTGGGCAGAAAGTGGTTAAGTTCGTTTGCCAGGATTACTTATTACATTGTACGACCTTGTCATTCGCACTTTTCTTGGTGTAGTAAACTCCAGGGGCCCGTTTTACTAAATAACTAACGCAAAATTTTTGCGTAAGTCAAAATCGTTTAACTCTTATTTTTCGATCATAAACGTTTGAAATCCTGATGAAACGCCGTCTGATCAGGATCCAAACTGTTTGAAACTCGTTTTGAAATTTCTTCAGCCATACTGCCTTAACTTTTATTGAAACGATATTGCAGACAACAATATTGAAGTAGACGACATTATTGTGGTGAAGGAAATTAATCTCAGGATAAGTTTTACCACGAAAGTGTTAAATAGTGCAAAGTCGTTTAAAGGTTTTGCTGCCATTTATAGGTGTGCTAATTTAACTACAAAGTTTACCAATCACGTTCGCTTAATTTCTGACGTTATGCTTGTAGCTGGTTAGCCGTCACTCTCTCATTAAATGTTCAGGTGTCTTGTTGTATGACAGTGCTCCCTCCCAACAACGACTCTCCTAACAGCGACGCCTTCCTTACAACGACCCTTTTCGCAGTTCCCTAAACAGGACAATTATATCTTACGATTTTACTACTGCAATATCGTTTGCTTAAAATTATCGTCTGCTGTTTTTTTCAAAGTTGCATTATAGACATTTTGACAGTAAACTCGCTGACGACTGACAAACAGCTTGAATCCAGATCAGACGCCGCGTCACGCGGCGTCTGATCTGGATTCAAGCTGTTTGCAAATGTAAGCCTTTTTTCCTAACTATAACGACTCCCTCCGAACAACGAACACAATTGTTGTCTCCCTTTGGATGTCATTGTAGAGAGGGAGCGTTGTGCTTTGTTCTTTATCAGATTGTGGATTAGTAAACAACGCATTATGTGTGTGATATTTTCTGCAGTATTTCTATTGTATTACATCTACATGTGTCATTCACAGGAGGACCAGGTTCTGACGTTAAATACTTGGATATGGATGACATGGAACGACAACAGGTTGACATGGACACCGGCGATGCATGATGGTATCGAGGTGATCCGAATTCCTAGCCGATTACTCTGGCTGCCAGACATCATTCTGTTTAATAGGTAAGTGTCAATCCGCAATAAATAAATTAAATTAGTTAAATTCTTTCCCGTGTTACTAATAATCTTGTCATAGATATTATGTTAGATGTTTTACATGTATTTACTTACTGTGTTGGCGGTCTTTTTGATTGTAAGGTTTTGGAACAGGGTTTATATTTTATGTACACTGTTTGTCTTTATAGGTGAATATGGGAGATAAGAGTGAGGTTGGGCGCCCCTAAACCAAGGTTTAACCCCCAGTGGTTGTTAATGGTTAATTAATTTATAATTAATTATTGATTGCTACTGACCGTACCAAGGCGGGCTCCTATGTTCACTTAGCTTTATGTTTGTATTGCGTGTTGTTTTCTATTTAGTGTGTAGATGAAGGAATGGTATTGCGTGGGTGTGTGTGTTTGTTGTGGTATGACTGTGTGTGTGTGCTCTGCTTGAGAGGTGGGTGTATTGTTTGTGTTACGTTTCCTGCTTGAGTCTTTCGTATTTATTGAGTGTGATCTGGAATACACAATAAACTGATACCTGGATACAAGAGCGCTGATCACACACTAGTGATAGATCTATTCCGCTTTCATTAGTACAATTTTGCTTTTTTCCGTCCATATTAGAAAGGTACAATAGAGAAGACGTTATTATTCTCCAATGAAAGCTAAGATCCAAACTGATGGGTTAAAATAAATCGTAAGAAATTTTAAGAATATGTATTTTTCTTCATTTTAGTGCAATGTGTTTGCGTTTCAGTTGCGGTTGACCATTTCACTCTCAATGACGCCTTAAAGCGCGTTTGTAAACAGTTTGGCACCTGATCAAACGCCGCTTAACGCGGCGTCTGATCAGGACCCAAACTGTTTGACACTCTTATGAATATTTATAAAGCCACACAACCTTAAATTTAACTTTGAAACGTGTTTTGCAGACAACAATACTGAAACAGGCGACAGTAAAGCGGTGAAGAGGTAAAACTCTCCCGAATAATTTGATCATGAAAGGGGAAGAAAAACGTCCTCGATATAGTAGAGTCAGTTTCTAGATACGGCAAAAAAGCATACCATGAAGCAAAACATTTCATTTATGTAGCCGGGTTGAGTATATGATTAAATGGTGAGAGATTTTGTGTAAGCGGCCCGGTGGTTCAGTCGGTAGAACACTGGCCCTGTAAGCAATGGGTCCCGGGTTCGAGCCCCGGTCTGGCTGCATAATTTTCTCCCCATGTTACATTTGGCGCCCAACGTGGGGCATTTGTGACCGGCTAGCAAATATGGACGAAATATCAGATAACGTTTATCTCCTTTATTTACATGAGTTACATTAGAAAACGCTTATGCATCTAAGGATGCATCTGGCCTCGATACTACATGAACTACAAGAGTTACATTTCAATCTAGCCCCATCCCATGGGTGTAACATTGTCTGTACCTGCAATAGAATGCAAATGCATTAAATACAGGTTATAAGCATTCTATATAATATAGGGCTGAAAGATAGATGTATCATAACATAACATATGAGAATAATAACATTAAGCCCTTGGAACAGTCCATTAGACATAATAGTACGCCTCTTCAGTTCTAGTGGTCTTGCAACCTACTTTAAAAGTACTCATACATATATTATAATACGTTAACACAAAGATAAAACATGGTTCACAACAACAACAACTCTAACTCACCAGTTTGTCGAACCAAGTACAAATGCACTCCCAAGCACTCCACTCTCCACTCACTTACAGGGCTGTGATTTGTGATGCATGTAGAGATTAAAACATGCAAAGAAAAGGTTAAGAACTTTGGTCAAATTAGTTTAGAACAACGATAAATGCCAAATATGCTGCCGTTTTGAAAGGCGCGAAAACATGTTGCACTAAACATGAAATACCGAAATAGAAAAAAACTATTACGTGTCAAGCATATACATCTCTCGATCAAATACAATCGATTTGAACCATTACTAACCAATATATCTTAAAATGAAGGATCCAAAACAAAGACTTCCTTACTCGACCAGAGCTGACAGAATTGTAAGTTTCGCTCAAATATCACGTGATCTCCCAGCATTCCCCGGTTGACGTAATCTACCGAAGTCAACCGCGGAATACGGAGAAGCACGAACCATACCGAGCAAAGACGAACTCTACCGAACAAAACGAAACTAGCATACGAACAAATAAAAACATGAAAACTTGATCTGGCTACACACTCCCCCTCCTTCTGGAATGACGTCCCGTCACTGTCCAAGTCCACAAAAGTCCTAAGTCACTATCAAGTTTTCGTCAATGTCAGTAAAACTACTGCTTTAAAATACACCAAGAAAAAACAAACTGAATTACTCGCTAGAATATACTGTCATAAGTCTGCCAATTACAGATATACATTAAACATTACTACTTCATCAATCTCTACTATTACTAGAGTACTAATACTATAGCATGAACTATACTGTAAACAAATTCTACAACAAAGTCTACACTGTATAATACAGTTTAAATTTCCCTCCCAGCAAAGGTAACAAAAGCAACAATTTCTGTTTAAATTTATACACTTATTCCTCCCCCTTTACTCAATATCTGTGACCACACAGACTTAACTGTTGAATGTTTTTAAACAGAAACTAATTTCAAAAATGAGCATTTAGTAACTATAAACAATTCATTAAAATACAATGTAAAACAAACTTAAAATACTATTTCATAATAGCTGTAACTAACTGATGAGCTATCTCAGTTTCCACCTCACTCAAAACTCCAGAGTTCATTAAGGCATTTAATGCACTTAACTTTCTGTCGACTGGCTGATTTGTCATCTGGTATGAGACAAAGTCCCCAAATCTATCTGGTGGTTTATTGTCCCTTGTAGACCTTCTAGATGGTCTTGGTGGTGGCACTGGTTTCTCCTTTGTCTTTTCTTCAAAGTGCTCTGTTTTCTCCTCCTCCTCTGTTTCTGTACTCTGTTCATCAATTTTCTCTAATATGGGTTCATCATCCTCTGAATCGTCTTCTGGCATAATATCTGCTTTTTTATTTTCCTCAGAAGTATCCAGGTATTGTGTATTTTCTTCATCCAATGGGTCAGACTCCTGTTCTACCTTTTCTCCATCCGCTATCTCTCCAGTATGAACATGGTCGACATGTTCAACATCTTCAACAATATTTGTCGGAGCAGTCACTGTCTCATCTTCATTGTCTAGACTTCCTTGATCTTCTTCATCTACAACCTCCACAAGGTCAGTCTTTTCTTCATCATGACTCAAGACAGGTGAACTATGGGCGTCCCCATACAAGTCTGCATTAACTGCAAAGCTATCTTCCTCACTATCTGAGCTTTCTTCATCTTCACTAGTGACGTCACTCTTGTTCTTTTCAAAGTTTGATGCACCCTCTATAACTATCTCCTCTGTGTTATGTGCACCATCATCCCCAATCACACTATCTGTATCCTGATGCTCTGTCAGGAGAAGGTGGTTGTGATGTAGTGTGCGCTCTTTTTCCGACTGTTCCAACTTAACTTTATACACTGGGATGTCTGGCCTAGGCTTGTCAATGACGACAAAGGTTTCCAATTCAAATCGGTCAGCAATTTTATGTTTCCCATCGAAGGCTAATTGCTTAATCAGAACCTTGTCGCCAACGCTTATTTTTACCTTCTTGGCCTTTCTGTCATAAAAGGTTTTCTGTTTGTTTTTGGCCCGTTCTGTATGCTTCTTGACTAACTCATTAGTCTTGACCATTCTCTCTTGAAGATCTTGAATGAAATCCTTTTAGGTTCGATCAGGGTTTTCATCTCTCGCTGATTGAAATGGAGCGTCCACTGGAAGTCTGGGCTTTCGGCCGAACAAAAGTTCGTAAGGTGAAACTCTCGTAGTCTCATGCGGTGTGCAATTATATGCATAAACTAGCGAACTAATGTATGTCTTCCAGTCCCTCTTCTGGTCATCTTCGAGTGTCCCTAGCATGTTCAACAGAGTTCGGTTGAACCTTTCCGGTCCGGCATTTTCTTGGGGATGGTAAGGCGTGGTGTGACTCTTCTTCATATTGGTTATTTTACATAATTCCGAGATGATCTCGCTTTCGAAATTTTTTCCTTGATCCGAATGTAATCTTAAAGGTATCCCAAAGTTAACTAAAACTTCATTGAAGAGAGCTTCGGCAGTTGATTTGGCCGTTTGGTTTTTTGTAGGTATGGCCTTAGCAAACTTTGTGTAATGGTCTGTGATGACTAAGATATTGCCAATATTCCCCTTTGATGGTTCGAACGTCAGGAAATCCATGCATAGCAACTCGAGTGGATATGATGTATGGATATTGACGAGCGGAGCTTTATCCAAAGTCGACTTCCTCCTTATGCATCTATCGCATTTGGATATCCATTCTGTCACATCTGATCCAACTCCGGGCCAGTAAAACCTATCCTTCATCAGTCTCAATGTTCTCTCCTGACCAGGGTGACCCACTTCATTATGTAGACCTCTAAGGATCTCTTCCCTGTAGCATTCTGGGACTACCAGCTGCTCGATCTCTTCTTCATGATCTGTGATTGTACGGAAGAGGACTCCTCTTTTCATCTTGAAATTCTTGTATTGTTTCCTCATTGTCAAGTCATGTTTCATCATGAAAGTCTTTGAAAGAGCCTTGTCGATGACAGCTATCCTCCACTTGTCAATGAGTTTGTCATTTCGTTGTGCCCTTCTAATTTTTCTCATTTCCTTTTGGGCAAGGAGCTGTTCTGGTTCCTCTATTGTCTCTAATAGGTTAAGTGTTGCCATTGGAAATGTCTCATAATATAGTATTGCAATGGTATTGCAGATTGTTTTCACCACTTTGTCTTCAATCTGTACGACCTCTTGGTTCTCAGCATCTCTAAGCTTCTCATAAGGTAACCTACTCATACCATCCGCATCAGCATTTCTCAATCCTGACCGATACCGAATGTCAAAAGAATACTGACCAAGTGCAGAAGCTCACCTCTGGCCAGTGGCGTCCAGCTTTGCACTAGTCAATGCATAAGTTAAAGGGTTGTTATCGGTCAAGACTGTGAAATGGTTTGATGTAAGATAGTCAGCAAACTTTTCAGTTACCGCCCATTTCAAAGCGAGAAATTCTAATCTGAAGGCGCAATAGTTCTGTTCGGACTTGTTCAGTGCCCTGCTGGCATAGGCGATTACCCGATTATGTCCGTCTTGCTTCTGGTACAGAACAGCACCTAATGCTTTGGTCGAAGCGTCTGTATGCAATTCAAATGGAAGGGTAAAGTCAGGATAGGCCAAGATTGGTGGCGACGAAAGTATTTCTTTTAGTTTGTCAAAAACCTCTTGTTCCTTGCTGGTCAATTTCCATTCAATTGTTGGTTTCGTTTGTCCTTTCTTTGTAGATGTTGGTGGAAGAAGTTCAGAGAGCGGTCGTATAATCTTGCTGAAATCTTTAATGAATCTTCTGTAATAGCCGGCAAATGCTAAAAAGGAGCGAAGTTCATCAGAATTACTGGGTACTGGCCAATTCTTGACTTTCTCAATTTTTGCTGGATCAGTCTCAACTCCTTGGTCACTTACTACATGTCCTAAACAATTGACCTTAGGTTTAAAGAAGAAGCATTTTTCCGGGGCTAATTTCAGGTTGGCTTTGTGAAGTTTGTCCAAAATGAGATCTAAACGTTCCAGGTGTTCCTCAAAAGTTTCACTAAAGATAATCAGGTCGTCCAAATATATTAAACAGATTTTCATATTGAGATCTCCAAGTATTTCCTGCATGATCCGCTGATACGTAGCCGGACTATTCGTGAGCCAAAATGGCATCTTATTATATTCGAAGAACCCCATTGAGCCTACGGTGAATGCTGTTTGCTCTTTATGGTCTTCTTCCAATTCTATTTGGTGATAACCAGACTATTTTATGTACACTGTTTGTCTTTATAGGTGCATATAGGAGATAAGTGTGAGGTTGGGCGCCCCTAAACCCAGGTTTAACCCCCCAGTGGTTGTTAATAATTAATTTATAGTTGGTTATTGATTGCTACTGACCGTACCAAGGCGGGCTCCTATATTCACTTTGCTTTATGTTTGTCTTGCGTGTTGTTTTCTATTTAGTGCGTAGATGAAGGAATGGTATTGCGTGTGTGTGTGTTTGTTTGTTGTGGTATGACTGTGTGTGTGTGAGAGGTGGGTGTATTGTTTGTGTTACGTTTCCTGCTTGAGTCTTTCGTATTTATTCATGTCAATTGTGGTGAAGTATTTCGTTCCATGAAGACAATCGAATATTTCCTCTATTCTGGGAAGAGCGAAAGAGTCCTTTACGGTGATGCCGTTGAGCTGGCGATAATCGACGCAAAGTCTCAGCTTCCCAGATTTCGTACGCACCAGAACGACATTAGACGTATAGGGTGACTTAGACGGTCTGATCACACCTGCAGCTAACAATTGCTCAATGTGTTGTCGTACCTCTTCGATCATTGAAGGTGGAATGCGGCGATGACGTTGCTTGAATGGGACATTGGTAATTAAGTCAATTTTATGTCTGATAAGGTTACAAACTCCAATATCGGTGTCTCCAGGAGAAAATATGGCCTTATGTTTCCTTAATAATGTCGGTAGATCTTCGTTTTGATTAGAGTCCAAAATGTTTGCTTCATCTATGTTCAACTCATCAATGATTGCGTCGTGGTCATTTTCTTGAATGTTGTCAAACACTTCATCAGCTATGGTTACTGGCTGCAATTCGCAAATGATTGACTTTGGTGATATGGTAACGGTGTTTATTGTAATGTTGGAAAGGGTAACTTTGATGTCATTGTTCTTCCTATAATTATACGGAATGACTGCTGGTGTTACATAAACACAAGATGGCAATTGACTGTCCTGACATTCTTGATTGATGGCTGATGATGATGGAAAATCTAATTCTGAGTCGGTATATCCAAGAATTTCAATTTGTTGATTTGGCTTAAGGATAATCCTATCAGGCATGGTACTTTTGATGACAGCTAATCTGTTCTTATTTCTTTTCAAAGTTTTCTCACTAATGTTGATGGCTCTGAAGCTAAGATACCATGGTGTATGCAATTTGGCTCTTTGTAGATACTGCTCTCCATAGTTGCCTTTACATTCATCCAATAGCTCGTGCAAGATATTAGTTCCCAATAAAACCGGTGTTCTGGAAGAATACTGAGTATCTGGCGTAACTAGTAGCAAACAGGGTAAATATTTCGATCCTGGTAATCCGGCTTCAATGCTGAGATCTGTTCGATGTATCCCTTGTATGGTAAGTTCTGACCATCAGCGCATTCGATATTTAAGATATCTCCTATAGGTTTCAAAGTATTTCCGGAAAGCTGTTCTTTATGAAAGGATTCAGACACTAAACTAACACAGCTTCCGGTATCCAATAATGCTGTTACTGGTTTGTTATCCGATTTAATCTTGACTTCATTGGTATCTCCAACAAGTTTAGGATCATTCATCTTGTTGGTGCTCGTGTCCGATCCCCCCACGACGGGAGCACTTACAAGTTTGGGCAGTCCTGCTTTAGATGGCCTTTCTCACTACAATTTCCGCAAACCAACTGGGCTAAGATGGTTGGGCACCTTATCTGTATATGGCCCTTCCTATTACATAGAAAACAGGTCGGCATGAAAGTTCCACTGCCATATGGTCGTTGTGGTCTGTAGGTGCCACGGCCTCTTGCTTCAAATCTGTGTCCAGGCCTTTGTTGAAAATTCCCGCGCCATGGAACTCTTGGTGCGCCACGCCAACTATTATGTTGCTGTCTTTGGAATTCTGGATTAATTGGCTGTTGTTTCTCCTTCTCTATGGTCTCTATTCTCTCGTTTAGTTTGCTTCAATAGCCGCATTACTTCCGAGTCCTCTTTCTTTTCTGTAACGACAGCTGGCTTGCAAGGCTTCTTGTCTTCTAAGTTCTCAGTGTCCATGTCTGCCTCCAGTTTCCTTAACTCCCTTTTAAAGTCTTCGTAGTTCTTGATTGTATTGCTCTATCAGCTCTGATCGAGTAAGGAAGTCTTTGTTTTGGATCCTTTATTTCAAGATATATTGGTTAATATTGGTTCAAATCGATTGTATTTGATTCGAGAGAGGTTGCAATGGGTTTGCATATGCTTGACACGTAATAGTCTTTTCTATTTCGGCATTTCATGTTTAGTTCAACATGTTTTCGCTCCTTTCGAAACGGCAGCATATTTGGCATTTATCGTTGTTCTAAACTGATGCATCCTTAGATGCATAAGCGTTTTCTAATGTAACTCATGTTAATCAAAGGAGATAAACGTTATCTGATATTTCGTCCATTTGCTAGCCGGTCACAAATGGCGCCCAACGTAAATAACCCGTAGGATGATATGTAACTCGCAGAGTGTACAGTAATAATTATAAGATACTCGTGGAGTGTTCTTTAGTAAGAATTCGGGACGAGGGGGTGTGTGTTGCCGGGTTGAGTATATGATTAAATGGTAAGAGATGTGTGTAAGCGGCCCGGTGGTTCAGTCGGTAGAACACTTGCCCTGTAAGCAAGGAGTCCCGGGTTCGAGCCCCGGTCTGGCTGCATATTTTTCTCACTATGTTACATTTAGTATTTAACTTCGTACGACAAATGTTGTCGTAAGTCAGATTTTAAAAGTCTCAATTATTGTTTATTTCTCCACCAAATCCTGTCTTGTGACATCTTTTTGGAATCGGCTTCAAATAGATGTCACAAGGCAAGATTAGATAGAGAAATCAGACATTAAATGTATTTTAAGGTTTTGACTTACGACCGTTTTTGCCGTACGACGATTTATGAAACGGACCCCTGGTGAACAATATAACTTATACACCGATAAACGTGATACGGGATATAACTTAATGTGTTAGGTTCAATGCACACTACTTTCTGTTATGTTAGATGTAATTTTTCAGAGAGCACGACATAAAACCTTTCTGTTCTAACGTTTCACCAGAGTCCGTTGTAGGGAGGGAGCATTGTAACTTAAAATGATCTCAGATAACAATATCAATGAAGACGAAGGTGATGAAAAGATTGAACCAGACGATCAAATTTAACGATGAAAAGTTAAATCTTAAAAAAAATACTTCGTTAATGCCATTCACCCCTGATATTTGAAAATGACAATTCCAATTTCCAATTAAGCCTAGCTCATGTTCATACAATTGAAGTTTAACAAGATATTGCAAGATGATAAAATCACCATCAGAGGGCTCACTGATCAGGGTATTCTATGTTTGCATAGGAAAAGTGTACTCTCCACAAGTACACTGTTTGTAAATGACAAGTATACTTGTCGATAAGGTTGAGTGTGTTAATTGAGTATTTAATTGTGTGTATTTACAGTGTCGATGAACAGAGGTTCTTTAGTAGCGACCTCGGTGCTATTGTCAACTACAAGGGTGATGTCAGCTACGTCCCCCAGACCATTACAAGATCAGGTTGCAGGGTCAGGACTAAGACACTGAAGCGCCATCACAAGGTCAAGTGCACGTTAAAGTTCGGGTCTTGGACCTACGATAAAGGGTTGATTGACATATATAATCCTTCCGGAAAGTTTGTTGATCACGATCTCTATGGAAACAGTCTCCTCTGGAAGGTTGTGTCATCGTCCGTCGAGCGTAACGTACAACAGTTCGCTTGTTGTCCAGAAATGTATGTTACCCTGGATTATATCGTCACACTGAAGTATATGGGAGAATAAACTAATAGTATATGTTATAGTGGAGAAGACGATGTTCTATCTCTTTGAATCGAAATTTGAATGTGTGTCCATATTAGAACCATAATTATTCTTTATCAAAAGCAATAAAATGAAAGACGATATCTTTTTGAAAATTATGACATTTTTTGTCAGAGTTGCAATCAGTTTGGGGCCTGATCAGTCGCCGGGTAACCCGGCGTCTGATCTGGCTCAAAACTATATGAAGTTGACATGCTATTGATAGCATAATGACGTTAGTTGTAATTTGCAAGATTGGCATACTTTCAGCTGTATGACGACATCATTGACGTCACAATAACGTCTTCTCTGCTGCATGTTAGAGTGAATTATCATTAGAAGGACGCCAAGATGTTTTTTGCAAGCTACGTTTCAAACAGTTTAAATCAATATGATTATTATTTGGATGCAAACTGTAAGATACTATAATAATATTTTCTACAGATAAGAAGCAAAATATCCACTCTTAGACATGTTGCAGACAACAATGATATATGTAAACTCTCAATAAACGTCATAAATGACGTCATATAGCCCATTTACAAACAGTTTGCTACTTGTTTTGAAATAACGTCAGTTATATTTCCGTAAATCTAACCTTAAAACGATATTGCAGACAAGAATATTGAAGCAGACAACAATATGGCGGTAAAGGGGGTAAAAACCTCACGATAAATTTGATCATGAAGGGTTAAGAGTTAAATGAAGACGCTGTTAAAGACAGCCTGCAGTTAATACATTACAGAAAACTTGTGATAAGCTTTTTATTTATATGTAATGATAAGGCATGGATTTCTACACAGACAACATAAAATTATTGCTTAATACAGGGTAAAGTAATACAGAAAGCTCATGTAGGAGCTTTCTGAATTACCTTTTTCTGCATGTATGTGTTGTCTTTTTTTTGTAAGCCTGTAAATTCATCGTAATGTATGTGGCTGCTTTAGACAGGTGTTAGAGTTAGACTTAGGTACTGCATGTAGTACTATTGTTAAAACCATATCGAGTGTTTGTTTGTGTGGATATTTTCCTATTTTCAACATTAACGTTTCTATTAAAGAGGATAAAGTAAACACGTGTTAAGCGCTATTCATTTATTTCTCTACCGATGACGCCAAATGGCGACTTTGCAAACCGTTTGCATACAACACTATCAATGCAGACGATATTTTGGTAGGTTTTAAGAAGGTAGAGGCAAACTATAAAACTTGACACTCTAAGAGTTAATATGTTTAAAATGATAGTGTTATTTCACAATAAGTCTTTATGAAAAAAGAATTTTTTTTTATTTTTTACAGTGGAGAATCTGTTATTCTTTCCCGTTTAAACGCAAACGTACGCAAACGCAAAACACTAAAACGTAGAAAAGAACAACTTTTGGACAATTCTGATAATTCTTGTTTATCTTGGTGGCAAACAGTTTGGAGCCTGATCAGACGCCGGGTTACCCGGCGTCTGATCTGGCTCCAAACTGTTTGCACTGCAAATAATAGTTTTAGCGTAAACGCGTTTATTGGGAAAGAATAACAGATTCTCCACTGTACAGGAAAATAAAACATTGTTTAACTTGCGACTTTTATCGTACATTGTTCAATCTCTACAACGACCCTCCCAACAACGACTCCCTCCTAATAACGACCCTTGCCACTGTTTCCCCAGATAGTTATAACTAACGATTTCACTATTGAACTATCGGCTGTTTGAATTTGTCGTCTGCTGTTTTTCTCAAAGTTACTTATATGTCGACATCTTAATAGAATAATTATAATGACGAGTGACGAACAACTAAAATCCAGATCACACGCCGCGTTACGCTTCGTCTGATCTGGAGTCAAGCTGTTTGCAGTTGTTAGCAAATTTCCCTCCCTATAACGAATCCCTCCGAACAACGCACATAACTTTTGTCTCACATTGGGTGTCGCTGTAGAAAAAAATATATATACTATATATTTATTAAATATACACATATAAAAGTGTCATAGTTACATGATATAAACATGAGTACATGGTATTTTATTGCACATATAATGTTTTGTAAAAACTATGTGTTCGACGATTCGAAATATAAAAGCAGGATTTAGCAGTTTTACGTACCAATTGCGGTCAAGAAAACGAAAGTTTAAATTTACAGTGGAGAATGCAATATTCTTTCCCTTTTAAATGCAAACGCAAAACACTAAAACGTAGAAAAGTGCAACTTTCGGGAAATTCTGATAAATCATGTTTATCGCGGTGGCAAATAGTTTGAAGCCTGATCAGACGCCGGGTCTGATCTGACTCAAAACTGTTTGCAATAGAAATAATAGCTTTATCGTTAACGCGTTTATTTGGAAAGAATAACGTTTTCTCAACTGTATCACAGTCAGTTTCCGACATAAAACCATTAATCGTATTGGTTATCTAATCATAGAGCTCAGCTTGTATATCTTCATATACTGGACATTCAGTTTTCACATGAAATGTTCTATCGTATGGACAAACACGGAAGTGTCTTTCGATCATCCTTGTAAACCTAAAATGGAATTTTCCAGCAAGCACAATGGGGGATAGTTCATTGCAATATTTAGGTAGGAATAGGATTATCAATCTCTGCAAGCGAACTTTTTGATTAACCCCTTCACTGCCTTACCCCGAGTACACCAGTAAACGGCGTTTGATCAGGATACAAACTGTTTTACACTCATTTCAATATTTCATAAGTCAAAAAACCTATATATTTAATTTTAGAAATAAAAGCAGACGGCAATTGTTTAAAATTTATGACGTCGTGACAGTGAAGGGGTTAAAAGAACAGAACATATGTTTATTTGACTTAAGCATACACGCTCATCATCATTATATTATAACATAAGCATAATAACATAAATATGAGGGATATACTATTATATAATGATACAATGTACGTTTAACATAGCATAACAATCCAAATGTACCATGCTTCGCGAGTGTGTTTATCATTAGCAACATACTTCTTATCAACTCAGTAAAGATCGGTCTGATTAAGACAGTTGTTTGCCGTAAATATGTAGGAAAAGATTACAAATGTCTGCTGTGATAAGTTTTATTGTCCCTTTACAGTTCTTATTCAGTTATACAATCAGAATAACTGACAGTTTTGATCATTGTAAAACTCTTGTTTCTATACAACAAAACCTATTAAACCCTTCAATACAATGCCGTTTTTTATCTGTGTTTTTTTTACAATTTTCGTCTTCTTTATTGCTCAATTTGGAGTTAAACCTTTCTATTTACAAATATTAAAATAAGTGTCAATTAATTTTTATCCTGATCAGACACCGTGTCAGATCATAATCAAAACTGTTTGTAAATAACATGTACACTGGTTAAGACAGCTAAGGGGGTAAATCCCAACACTTCGAACACATTCAGTTCAAGGCAGGTATTCAGTTTATGGGGGTTTAAGCAACAACATGCACTCAAAGTTATGTCTGCGTTTTTGTTACATTTTAAAGAGCAATTTATATCGGGTAAATGTTTTCGGAACAGGAAACTCTTTTGGTTTTCTGAGACTTTCAGTTATTAACTGAGAGTCCCAGATTTCGTACATCTCTTTGTACATTTGGCCTAGCTCCATGTCAACTTCAAAGGTATAACAAGAAACTCTGATTGCTTACAGTGGAGATGATGTTATTTCCCAATAAACACGTTTACGCTAAGACTATTATTACTATTGCAAACAGTTTGGAACCTGATCAGACGCCGGGTTACCCGGCGTCTAATCAGGATTCAAACTATATGCCACTTGACTTAAAACAAATCATGAGAATTTTTGGAAGTTTGAATTTTAGGCAATTTAATGCATTTCGTTTGCGTTTCGTTTGCGTTTAAACGGGAAAGAATAGCGTCTTCTCCACTGTACAAGCTAAGATAATTGCCTTGTAGAAATAGTAAATTCCTCTCATTGTTTTAATTCGTACAGTGGAGAATCTGTTATTCTTTCCCTTTTAAATGCAAACGTACGCAAACGCAAAGCACTAAAACGTAGAAAAGAACAACCTTTGGACAATTCTGATATTTCATGTTTATCTTGGTGGCAAACAGTTTGGAGCCTGATCAGACGCCGGGTTACCCGGCGTCTGATCTGGCTCCAAACTGTTTGTAAAAGAAAAAATAGTTTTCGCGTAAACGCGTTTATTGGGAAAGAATAACGTTTTCTCCACTGTACAGTGGAGAAGACCTAATTCTTTCCAATTTGAACTAAACTAAACGCAAACCCAAACCAATTAAAAAGACAAAGAGACAGGCTCTTGAAGGATTTTTTTAATCTGAATGGAAAACAAACATTTCTGAGCCTGGTCAGACGCCGAGTTACCCGGTGTCTAATCTATGACAACACTGATTGCAATAGCAATGATTGTTTTAGCACACACTCTTTTAGTGGGAAAGAATAACAACTTACAAACGCATCCTGACGCCTTAACAAAAAAAAACCTTTTCTTCTCATACTTCTACAGTGGAGAAGACGTTATTATTTCCCGATACACACGTTTATGTTAAAAACTGAATGGCCATTGCAAACAGTTTGGAGCCAGATCAGACGCCGGGTAACCCGGCGTCTGATCAGGCTTCAAACTGTTTGCTATTCAGATTGAGAAAATAATTGTCAAGATTTTCAAGAAAATGCAAATGTCTATATTCTACTGCCATGTGTTTAACACCATCTTCTCCTCTGTACCACATTCTTATGAGCCACAGTAAATGTATTATGACATTCTGACAGGTGGCTGTATAGCGAAAACAGTAATTAAACTAGAAATATGTTAGTAAAAATGTCTATCGTCTACGAAATCTCATCAGGGTATACACTATTTGACTTTTCATAAGTAAATGAACTGCTTATGAACACAAATTAAATTGCATTATCTTTAAATCAGCCTTTGATATATATATAATGGAATCTGCCAACAAGCACACTGAGAGATTCCATTGAAATAAACAGGCATACATGGGTAAATTATGGGTTAAACCGAGTGTTTGATTTGTGTTCCATGTTTTGAGTTGTCTCCCCTTATTCAGAACACTTTAATAGACTCTGTTATAATTTCAAATCTGCTTTTACCCTTTAAACCATTGTGACACATATACGTTTCCTCTGCAAACATTACAAATGTGAAGAGTACACTCGTCTTGTGCAAACAGTGAAGACCAAGATCTGAGCTATCTGATCTGAGATTGTACTGTTTGTCATTTTGTGTAACATATCAAAGTACTCAGAGTACTGGTGATGGTTTCAAACTGAAATTCCAAAGTATTGAGTCAAAAGAAAACCAGGAGATGAACGTGTCCGTAAAGACAGTTTTCAACGGCATTTTTGTTCTTTTTGATGATTTCAAATCTGTCATTTAAGTCCGTCTATAGTCAGCGTAGAGTTTCAAAAACGTTGACTCAGTACTCATCTGCTCAAGAAAGCAACACTCAATATTATTGCTTAATAACATAACGAAAACTATATTTGTTTTGAACTGTATTAAAAGAAACAGTGAAATGGTTTAAAAAATAAACTTTTAGTGAATAAAATAACGCTGCGGAGTTAATATTATGATCACAAAATCAGTAGAATCTACATGATAACTGGTCGTTTCGGCCCTTTGTCGTTTTGGTCTAGGTTGTTTCGACGTAGGTCGTTTCGACTTATTTTAGGAGTTGGTCGTTCCAGTCCATTTGAGGGGTCGTTTTTGTCTTAAATTTCCTTAACGTATATAAGTATCTAACGCGTAAACTCGGTCCTGCATTATCATGTTGTACAAACACTGTTAACCCTGATCTGATATTTTTAATATCAAATATATCAATTGATGATAGTATTAATGTAATAAACAGTCATTTAAGTGGTAAAAGTCAGAGTTTAAATCAAGATCAAAACTGCAGAAATACGGCATTTTCAAGTACAGTAGTTACATCCAGACTCTTTACAGCATTGTTCAATGTTACAAGAAATATTGTTCTCTCATATATTGTACTATTACTAACCTCCTTGTTTTCTCCTCAACACCATACCTCTGTACTTCAGTTTAAAACCATCATCAGTGCTCTCAAGAACTTTGATTATAGTTAGGTATACAATATAACCTTAAGTAAACTGTGGAAGTGTCTTTATTGGTTGACTGATCACACATTGTCCTTTCATTTTGGCGATCGAAACCTTTGTCAAGCAAGGACAACAAAACATCGTGTATTTGCGTCTTATGTTTGGATATGGAGTAAAACAATGAGGTTCTCGAATAAGTCTTAGAAGCCGCATTTAGAACTACGAGGTTTTTCACGACCGTGGCTGATTTGTCCACCAATTATTGCTTCTTTTACATTGTCAAGGCATCCCCATGTAAGTCCTGTGAACTCGACCCAATACCTACATGGCTCTTAAAGGTATGCCTTAGCGAGCTCCTACCGTCATTAACAAAAATTGTGAACTCTTCGCTGGAATCTGCGTATGTTCCAAAAGAATTCAAAAAGTCGCATGTAAGACCTCTTTTGAAGAAACCTGATCTCGATACAAATGATCTTAAGAACTACAGGCCTGTATGAAAGTTGCCATTTCTCTCCAAAGTATTAGAAAAAGTTGTAGACAGACGCATTGAGTCCCATTTGGCCACAAACAATCTGCATGAACAGCATCAGTCAGCATATCGTAAGCATCACTCTACAGAAACTGCTCTTGTTAAAGTTCAAAATGACATCTTGCAATATCTTGATAAGAATGAAATCACAATTTTGATGATGCTTGACCTATCAGCCGCATTCGACACAATTGATCATGAAACATTACTCAATCGCCTTGAAAAAGACTTCAAAATCATTGGAAACCCACTTAAGTGGATGACCTCATACCTGAATGACCGTTACCAAACAGTCGCAGTAGATGGAGAATTATCTGCCCCAGTTCAAATGAAATATAGTGTGCCACAGGGCTCAGTCTTGGGACCCAAAAACTACATCTTGTACACAAAACCTGTCGGCTCAATTTTCAGAAATCATGATCTGGATCATCATTTCTATGCAGATGATTCACAGTTATACTTGTCATTTAAGCCTAAAGACACATCTAGTCAACAAAAAGCCCTTTCAAAAGTCAAAGGATGTCTAAAAGACATAGTCTCATGGATGCACCAGAATATGTTGAAGCTGAACACTGACAAAACTGAGGTCATACTGTTTCATTCAAAAAAGGTTAACGTTCCCGGAGATTTTCATGTTCAAGTGGGAAACTCTAAAATCAAACCGTCATTATGGGTGAACAACCTTGGTGCTAGGTTTGATTCCCAAATGGATATGACACAGCACATCAACACTGTGTGCAGGTCTAGCTACGCACAGCTGCGGCAAATAGGTCATATTAGACAGTACCTTTCTCCAGAAGCTACAAAGACTTTGGTCAATTCTCTGGTCACATCAAAAATTGACTACTGCAACTCACTGCTATATGGGATTCCCCAAAACTCACTACGAAAACTACAGCGTGTGCAAAATACAGCAGCCCGCATCATTACCAGGACTCCTCGGTACAATCACATCACTCCAGTCTTGAAGGAGCTTCACTGGCTTCCAGTTCAACACAGAGTTGAATTCAAAATTCTGACACTCACATACAAAGCCATGTGCAATGATTCTCCAAGGTACATTGTTAGTATGCTGGCCGTGTATAGACCTCGAAGAGAGTTGCGGTCTGCGAGTAAATCAGTATCGCTGGTTGTGCCGAGAAGTCGTTTGGTGAAGTTTGGAGATAGAAGTTTCATGCATGCAGCCTCAAAGCTCTGGAACACTCTACCATCAGACATCAGAGGTGCTTGCTCAATTGCAGCCTTCAAAAAACGTTTGAAAACTCACTTCTTTAATATCTGTTATTAGAAGAAAGTAGGTAATCAATGACTGCTACCTCTGGGCTGTGTTCTTGCTGTGGGTCTAAATGGCAGTTCTGGAGTTGTACCATTGACCTTGTGCCTGTCTGGTAGATCTTGCTGGTAGGGATTGCCCAATCGCTTTGAAACCATTCGGCTAGGGGTCTTTGGTGTAATTCTTGGCGGCTTTATGTTTATGAACTAAGGGTGTACCACGGCCATGGATTATACAATACTCAACCAAACAACACGGAGAGTATTGTTTTAAACATTCGTTTTACGACTTGTGAACCGCTCTCCCGCTCTACACTGAAACAAACAAACAAATTCAACCAAACAACATGGAGAGTATTGTTTTAAACATTCGTTTTACGATTTGTGAACTACTCTCCAGCTCTACACTGAAACAAACAAACAAACCAACAAACAAACAAAAACACTCTGTTTTTAATCATGCCATTGATCTTTTAATTATTTGACTCATTTTAAAAATGATTTTACAAACTTACTATAACAATTTTATAATCTTGGTAATAATATTGGAAGAATTTCCATGTTTCCATGCATCTCAATATTGTATCATTTTTATTGTGAATGTAGTTATTTGTATTTCTCGCTTTGTAGGTATATTTATATAATTTCATGTGAAGCGCTTTTAAACGCACAACTCCTGTGTGAAAAGAGCGCTATATAAATCAGGTATAATAAATAATAATTTGAATCGGCGTATCCTTAAAGTCCGCCCGCCATGACACTCTAACTATTCATTTATGGGAGTGATCTATTGATTTGATCAACCTGACACCGCAATTAAGATCAGATCATCTTGATCGTTTTAGTGAACACCAATCTTGATCTCGGTCTCAGAAATGATTCAAATATTTGATCTGATCCGAAAGTTTGGACTTAACCATTTCATGATCAAATTTTTCATGAGGTTTTTACCCCTTAACAGCCATATTGTCGTCTGCTTCAATATTGTTGTCTGCAATGTCGTTTCAAAGTTAGATTAAAGGCATTATAAATGACGTAATGTCAAAAAATGTGGCAAACAGTTCTGATTCTGATCAAAAGCCACGTAACGGTCTGTTTGAAAATGCACTTTATGACGTCATTGAGAGTGAAAAGGTTAAGACCTCGGTGCTAAGTGAGCTAAACACTTAATTTGTTGCGACTTGGCATCATTGTGTATTATCAAGCACATTGTCATGGACATTTAATCACCTGTTGCTGACACTTTATTCATTTTATTAGATACTTATCGATGATTTACAGACTTTTCTTAGTTAGATAAATTTCATATGCGTCACAGTCGATATCATCACTAGTTATGATATCATTTTTGCAGTGACGATATCACTTTTGTGACATCATGTCACAATATCTTATGTGACGTCGCGCGTAAATAAATAATTGTTTGTTTTTTCTCTGTAAAACGTCATTAAAATGTATATAATAATTAGAAAAATCAATTTCTTTGGATAGATGTGAAAATATATCACTCGAATGGGTTGTTATCTGGTTAGAAAACTCGTCATGCGGACTCGTTTATTAACTAGATAACAACCCATTCTCGTGATATATTTTTCATATCAATCCAAAGGAATTGTTTATCCTTTATGTAGTATCCATGTGAAACATAATACATTGAGAAAACACTTACATAGGTACTTACACCGTAAAATCTTTACACTAACCTAGCCCAACACTATTCTTAAAGCGCCGGTAACATTAAGAAAAAGACAGATTAACTGAAAATATAAAATTCTTCATTCAGAAGACAACTATATGGTACCAGATAATTTGATAAATACACCACATTAGCTTTAGGTCGACCTTTTTTGCGTATACATACCCGTTAGATTCGGGTCTTTCCGCTCCATTCTTTTAGTAAACCAGTCACACGGAACGTGCAGGGTACTAGTGTGGTGTTATGTAAACAGAAAGAGACTTAGTAGAAAGACGAACACAAGTCGATCTCAAGATGTCTGACCTGTGTGTCTTATTCATGTTTCTCACTTGTGCTGCGGGCACCAATATTCTGAACCACTGCCCAGATACGGGTTTGTGTGAAATAACATACTATTCAAGCGGTACATACACATTTCACTTGAATGAAAAGGTAGTTCGATTGAGTGTGACAAGATTACCGAGATCAACCATAGACACGTCCAATCTACCGCATTTAAGTGATATATTTGTCAAATATGATGGAGGAATGCCGAAGCAAGTATGTCAGCTGTTGGTAAACGTAGACCACTGCATGAACGTACATGTTCCGTCAAGAAAGATAGTACAGTGCTGTAAGGTATGAAGTTTTTAATTTTAATATTTTAACTCATGTTTTTAATCAGTTTACTGTTGCATATTCAAAAGTACAAATAGGTAACTATTATTTTGCTCACTGTCCTAATACAATTTGTCATATCTTGTCTAGTCAGTCGAATCTCAATACTTCGAACTCACGTTAGTTCGTACATACCCATATTTCAAAGTTAAACGGGTATTTTCGACTTAAGGTGGTTCGCGGGTCAGCTTATTCTGTGTCAGAATTCTTTGAAACCTTGATTAAATTGAAATATACCATATGGAGAGTGAACAATCGTTAAAATAAAAAAAAATTACAGTGCCGTTTTTTTCTGACAGGACCTTTTGTCGAGAAAAGCCCCTTTTTTAATAAACAGGAATATTTTCTTTATAAAATGATAGAACTCAATAATTCCGATACATTCAAGTAAACAGTACATAAACAATAAGATATTGGGCAAACAAAAGTATTTCATGACATATTTTCTGGAAATATCAATATTTAAAAAAAGTCAAATTCTGAAAAAGTCAAATTAGAAACAAATCTAGCTGTTTAACAGACACTAATTTTGCTCTTATTAGATAGATATAACTTAATTCTACTAGTCACAAAAACTTAATGAAAATCTACAGTAGAATTTTCATTTTATACATGATTTCCTGAAATTCTGACAAAATGTTTACACAAAACGAGTAACTTCCCTTTTTGAGTTCAACTTTAAAATGCCGTCAGCTCTAAATAATACCATATTCAAACCTGTAATAAGGAACATTGAATACGGTAGCCTGTAGATATTTAAAGGTAGGTGACTACTTAATGCATAACAAAAGTAATGCATAAAAGCTCCTTTAGGATCTATCTTTTAGCATTACTTTTGTCCTGGGTTAAGCTGCGTCTGTCATAGGCTATAAATCCTCACAAATTTAGCTGTCATTTGACTATACTTGCATCTGATATTATTCATTATTACGTGACTAAACATAGCCTGTCCTTTGATCACCGCGTTATGAATTGACTAGTCACTAAAACCGGACAATTTATTTAAAAAAAAATGTTTTGAAGCGAGTGGGAATCGAACCTAGAACCTTTGGTTTGCAAGTCAATCACCGTACCAACTGCACTAACAGAGAAGACACTGAAGCAGATCAAACTTTTCTTTATCTAAATTTTCTACTATAAGCACGTGCCGCAAAGATCAGGTGAAAGTCATCAGCATTTCCGGAACTCGAGATGCGGGCCGCCCGCTGTCGAACCACCGAGTTATCAGAATTAAACTTATGTAATACTTGTGTGGTCGAATTAAGCGAGTTCGAAGTATCGAGTTTCAACTGTATATAACTATAACTTGACTCACCTATAGGATCTTATCAATCCCTTATATATGCACCAGCCACTGACAACTAGAATATGTTCACTCTTGTTACAGTTAGAGGACACAATGGCTGGTACTTATTAAAGGAATAGGTCATAGCAGACGATTTAGAGTTTTTAGTCAGTGTCTAATGTGAGGCAATTACCGATATTTGTTCCTTTTCATAAGGAAGCACTTATAGACTTTCGCTATACGCGTATGTTATATTTCAACACAGCGGTTGTCAGTGCGAGCGCATGCGCATTTAAATGTGAAGCCGTTTAAATCAATTCAAAACATTTCCCATAATAGACTGCATATATCTTGTTTCTTTACGGTTAAAATCGTTTGAACTGATAACAAATCTGATATCGTCATAAGTGTGTGTAGTTTTGTGTTGGCATACGGATGTTCTCGCTCTGACAGACGAGCGCACTGTATATCGTTTACTTTCGCTTTCGGTTTCAAACAATTACTTGTTTACCATGAAAACTCCTAGGTTAACCATAGAAACCGTATATGAAAACCAAGGATGTTACATAAACTTTTAAAGAAAATTGTCTGTTTCTTGGTAAAAATTCGATTTCATGTTTACGAAAAGCCCAAACATACCCCCTGCTTTAGTCTTAAGTGAAAGCGGATTAATTTGGTCGATTTTGATACAGATTTATAAGTGTTGTATTTCGTGTCTTGCGAAAATGGCCGACTGAAAAGTCTCAAGCGATCTTGTATGTGCGCAGGTACTAGCAGTTGCTAAAGAACTGTAACATCTCATTTCAGTCTCCCAGTACAACTGTCACGGAGAGAGAGACTACAGGATTTCAGTCCACAGGGGTCCCGCCAGCAAAGCTCACCACAGAGACAGAACCGAGACAGACTGGCGGGACTGGATTCAGTAATAAACATGTTTTAGCTTTTTCTTACAGTGGAGAAAACGTTATTCTTTAGAAAAAAGCAATTTTTGACATTTCTGATAATTCATGTTTATTTTGGTGGCAAACAGTTTAGAGCCTGATCAGACACCGGGATTTCCGGCGTCTGATCTGTCTCCAAAATGTTTGCAATAGAAATAATGGTTTTGCGTAAACGCGTTTATTGGGAAAGAATAACGTTTTCTCCACTATATTATACAGATGACAATGTCACTTTCTTTTTGGGGCTGATTACACCTGTTCAACCTTTTAGGCTCATATCAACATTCTTTGAATATCATCAACTTGTGTTTGTTCTGTACTTGATATTGTTAATGTTTTATTTAAACATGAATACATTTTTTCATCTCAAAATGTAACAATAAGGGTCGTCTGACTGTCATTATAGTCAGAAGAAAACATTGAATATGTAATTCTAGAAGTCCTCAGGAGCAGATGTAATGCTATTGTAACTTGTGGGTGTGTAGCTGAATGTAACCATACCATTAAATATATCCGAGACTTTAAAAACCTTTAAGAGTGGATGAGTTAGGTATTACATTTTACGGCACACTTACAGACTTTCGCTATACGCGTATGTAATACTTCAACACAGCGGTTGTCAGTGTAAGCGCATACGCTTTGCCACACAATCATACATTTGAATGTGTAGCCACTTAAATCAATTCAAAAACTTCCCATAATAGACTGCATATATCTTGTTTATTTACTGTTAAACTCGTTTTAACTGATAAAATCTGATATCGTGATAAGTGTGTATAGTTTCGTGATGGCATACGGATGTACTCGCTTTTACAGACGAACACAGTGTATATCGTTTACTTTCGGTTTCAAAAAAATACTTGTTTACCATGAAAACTCCCATATGTACCATAGAAACCGTATACGAAAAGCAAGGATATTACATAAGCTTTATAAGAAAATTGTCTGTTTCTTGGTAGAAATTCGAGTTCATGTTTACGAAAAACCAAAACATAGTCCCTTCTTTAGTCTTATGTGAAAGTGGAGTAATTTGGTTGAATTTGATACAGATTAATAGGAGTTGTATTTCGTGTCTTGCGAAATGGCCAACTAAAATGTCTCAAGCGACTTTGTATGTGCGGCACTGCGACATTAAACAGGTCATAAAAGCGCTGATTTAACATGAACTGTATGTGTTAGTTTCTTATTGTCAGTGGAACCATGATGTAACATAGCTGGCTCATCCACATCCACATATGCAAACATTTGTCACTGGCTTTTAATATTTATGAACATACTTTAAGGTAATGTTTACATTATTTGTGCAACTTGGATATCATTTAGCAATTTTAGACTACTTGACCACTACTTTTCATTAGCGGCATCAAGTTAGTCATATAGCACTAGATTAAACTATAACTAACTTTGGATTTTGATTTCAGACACATTGTCATTAATGTGATACCTGCGGCAAGCATCACCATCGTGGGTTTAATCAGTTACATCTACAGCTGTGTGAAACTTAGATGTACAATGAGAAAGAACTTGAATAATGTAGAATTACCATTAGCCCGTGTAGGTGTTTCAAGTTTCGATTCCCCAAGATCTTCATCAAGTTCTAGTGAAACCATGTTTAAAGTTCCAAGACACATTTCTTCCAAAGGTGACTACAGTCTTCTTTCTCTTAGACTTCAGTCATTTATCATCTGTTCATCGGGATCAGCCCAGAGACCTTCCTACCTTGTCGTGGTTCTCTGGCTTAATTGTAATTAGGGATAGATTTTGATTATTTGACAGAGATTACCCCCCCCCCCCCCCGGCAAAGAACACATAAAGTTGTCAAATCAATGTTCAAGCGATTCATTTTATTAGCGACATTACTGATCACTCCTGAGATACAATGGAAAGAGTAGACCCAGACAGGAAATATTTATACAGGGTAGCCCAGACGGGAGAGAATCAGACATCACAACTATCCGAGACGTCAACGAAAGGCACAAAACAGACTACAATATGTAGTGAAACGCCGTAGCTGTCTCCTGTTGTCACATTTCTTCTTGGTTTTTTTTCACAAAAATACTTTTCATCTCAAAAGACCGTGCCATTATGTCGAAGCGCTATGAGATATTGTCTATTGCGTGTTTTATCATGTAAACCAGCTTTGCTATTATGTTAAAAAGAAGTGTTATCTTGTTAAAGAGCAATATGAACATTTCAACATAATAAGAAGCAGTGTGGACAAGTCAACACAACGTTTTGCTAAACGTACGCTAGACAAGATAACTTCACTTTTTAACATAATAACAATACTTTTGAACATAACAAGACACTGTTTGGACAAGTCAACACCACACATTGACAGAACAACACATGCATATAACATGATAACATATTATATTGACAAGTTTACATTGTTTTTAACAAGATGAACCTACTTTTAACATGACACTGTAGCCGTCGAGCATAATAAAATAATCCTTAGACAAGTTCACATAGCGCTTTGACATAATGCCATGGCGTTTAGAGATGACAAGCATACATTTGAACCAGCCAAGAGGAAAAATGTGACAACAGCAGTCATCAATGGTGTTCCATTTAATGTCTATGCCCATGCTTTAAGACAAGAATCGTGGCGTTTTGACTCGATATCGTTTTTAAAATGACTGTTTTGTATACACTTAACTATTCTTGAATGGTAATTATAGCCTTTAGTTGCTATATTGCCATATAGTGATATTGCCTGAGAGTTCTTGGGATTATGTTATTCCACTGCGCAAGTTCCTACCGTTATTTAGTTTGTAAACTTTGCTGAAGCAGCGAATTTTGGAGACGGCAATATTCTAAATCAATATTGGTAAAAGATTCCAATAAAGCGACCTCCAGCTTTTTGGGGAGACTGGTTGTGACGTCATAGCTGCAGCCTTTTCTTCATCTAACTTGGCTAAGAGACTGGATATCGATTGTGAGGCATGCGCATACAGTAGAGAAGACGGTATTCTTTCCCGTTTAAACGAAAGTTATACGCAAACGCATTGCAATAAAACGTTGAAAATGACAACATTAAGAAAAACTCAAACTTATGATATTTATCTGTGTTGCATACAGTTTGGAGCCTGTCCAGGCGCCGGGTAGCCCGGCGTCTGATCAGGCTCCAAAGTGTTTGCAATTTACGTAATTGGTTTTAGCATAAACGCGGCTTTTGGGGATGGAATATTGTCATCTCCACTGTATAGTTTAGCTAACTGGTGCCCGCTTACAGTAAATCTATTTGACTTTGGAGAGCTGTTAGCAA
Organism: Gari tellinella; assembly: GCA_922989275.2. Taxonomy (NCBI): domain Eukaryota; kingdom Metazoa; phylum Mollusca; class Bivalvia; order Cardiida; family Psammobiidae; genus Gari; species Gari tellinella. The sequence goes on along the minus strand of OV277867.1, from coordinate 78,550,050 downwards.
GACAAACATGGATGTTCGGCTTTGTCTCTTATTTTTCGTTGGTAGCTTGGTTGGAAATATCAGGGCAGATACTTCAACTGGTAAGTTTTGTACAACATGATACATCTTTTTTATATGGCCAAATCTAGAAAGTTTTTCTCATTGTCAAATTATGTCGTTTCATAAACCGTCTCAGAACGACTTACATGTAACCCTTATCGTGCTAAGCGCGACTTGGCTAGCATTTGCAAACAGTTTGGATCCATATCAGACGCCGCGTCACGCGGCATCTGATCTGGATCCAAACTGTTTGTCACTAATCTTCATCTTTTCTTACGTTAAGAAAAGTTTAAAAAATAATTTTGATTTTGTTAGCAGACGATATATCTGAAGCAGACGTCAGCATGATAAGGCAATTTTCACACTATGTATTTGTCGTCTGAAAAGAATCTTGTCTGCAACAATTCTTCAAATGTTGTAATGTAGTTTTCTTTCAGAAAATATCACGAGAATGTCAAAGAGCTGGGATTCAAATGAAACACCGAGTTACTCGGCGTCTCGTCTGGACTCAAAGTATTAACAATGGCTGTTACAAAGTCGCCCGCACACACTTCGCGGAAGATTAACGCATTTACCATTGAAACTTCAAATGAACAATTCCAGTTTTCCAATTCAGAAGTGTCCATTTTTTACCGTATATTTTTATATTTTTCCCCATAATATTGCAATAATGTCATTTTATTTGAATTCCCTTTTTGGATTATTTTATATTTCTGCTTTACTTTCATCTTGGTTTTTAGCAGTAGTGTACCCTAGACACACTGAAGTGATGCATTCTACTGAAAACAAAATCATATATATTTACATATTATAATACATGACCCCGAAAATGGATAAAAAATTCTACAGGGAAATGATAAATAGATGGACATACTAGAAGAGAGATGTGCAACTATAATTATATCAAACGCAAATTGTCATATTGTGTGATTTAAGGTTGGGAACCCCGAATGAGACCAGTCAATGTTGATTAATATCGGTAAACAGCCATTTTCGCCAACTCTGTCGTTTCAAATCACGCTAAAGCTTAATTCGGACGAGCCGTCAGTTGCCGAAAACGTTCCAAGAGTACGGATTTCGGTTAGATCTCCATGGCTACCATTTCTCCGGATTTCCGAATTTTCCGACATGTTCGGAATTTTATCCTAGCAGATGGTAGCTTCAAGCAGACTGAAAGTAAAGCAGAATGCGCCTTAATGCGCATTCTGCTTTTACTTTCAAAAAGCTTTAAATAATCGTGCTTGCAAAAAATAGAAAACTTGAAAATCTTACGATTTTTCAATATCGTCTTATGGCAGCCCTGGATCACTTTAAGGAATATTCAATCCTAGGCTTTATATTGACAACGCCTTTTGCAGCGTTGATATAATAAATCATGATGCTACTTTAAAATGATTTATTGCATAATTTTCCGTTGACTTTTGAATTGAAAGACTATTTGGATTTGGCTTTTGGAATGTGTACATAAAATGTGTTCCGATTCTTGTTATTACACCGCTAATTTGTTTGATTGAAAAAGTATTGGTCAAAATTATTTGATACTCGATTTTAGGTTGCTTTAATTAAACAAAGTGTATGAAATTAAAGTGTAACAAATTTAGCAAAAGAAATTTTCCAAGCAGACAATATTAAACAGTAGGATAATGGTAAAATCGATTTTCAGAGCTATTAAGGCTTGTGTCAGAAGTCTATAAGTACGATAAGAAGATGCTGATATTATTATGCTAATCAACCGGAAGCTGCTTGTTGATTTTATACTGCATACAAACTAAACACCAATACTCAGTAACTTCAGGAAATAGCCCCACTTTACAGTGGAGAAAACATTATTCTTTCCCAATAAACGCGTTTACAATAAAACTGATATTTATATTGCAAACAGTTTTGAGCCAGATCATACGCCGGTTAACCCGGCGTCTGATCAGGCTCAAAACTGTTTGCCACCAAGATAAGCATAACTTATCAGACTTTTCCAAAGGTTGTACTTTTCTTAGTTTTAGTGCTTTGCGTTTGCGTTTCGTTTACGTTTAAACGGGAAATAATAACGTATTCTCTACTGTAAGTACTTTAATTATGCTTATGGATATAAACTCAACTTAGGACATCCAGTCAGACCCACTGTCAGTATGACGTAAATACCCGCTTAATAAGTCGCTGAAATAGTATCGTCTGCTGAAAATTTTCGTCTGCTTCTATTTTAAGATTTAGAATCGTATGTGTTTTTTACTTAGACATATCAATATGAGTGACCAACAGTTTGGACCCTGATCAGACTATGTATGCATTATGCGGCGTCTGACTAGAATATAAACTGTTTGACCAGGGGCCGTATTCTGAAACATTCTAAGTATTTTAATTAGAAATTTCTAAACTCTAACATTTTCAACTAAGATTATTTTTCGCTAACTTTTACTCTAAGAAAATACTAAATTATTTTCTTAGCGAAACAAAAACTAAGAGTAAATTATGGCCGTTGTCAGGGACTTTCCCGACTAAAATGACGTCACTCTTCTCGCATACTAACATGTGTGACTGTTTATTTGCGGTGTAGTTTTCGGGTTTGTTTTCTTCTCCCGTTTATAAAGCAGCAAGCATTGTCCCAGAATAAGTAGAATAGATAATTAATTGAATAAAAAGTGTTTATACATAAGCGTAAATACACAATTAGGTTCACAATTATAATTAACTAACAAGCCAAATTTCAACGAAGTCGCCGTAGCTCAATCGATAGCGACTCTGCCTGGCATGACGGGGTTAGCCGGTTCGAGCCACACAGGGTACGATCTTTTTTTCTTAACAACCCCCTTCCTTTTGTTTTTAATTATCATCACTAGTTCCATAGATTCATTTCTTTAAATACAAATAACTGCTTTATCCTTCCACTGCCAAACTTTTGTGATAGTTTACTCCTTTAAATGTTCTTGTCGTCTGCTTCAATTTTGTTGCCTGCAATATCGTTTCAAAGCCTTAAATGTAAGGAAGTATAACTGAAAAGAATTCAATACGAGTGTCAAACAGTTTGGATCCTGATCAGAAAAACGCGGCGTCTGATCAAGGTGCAAAATGTTTGCAAACGTTCCTTTAGACGAGAGTGAGTCTAATGTTCACAGTTTCATTGTCGTCTGCTTCAATTCTGTTGTCTGCAGTATCTTTTTAAAGTTAATTGTATGACTGAAAAGAATTCAATACGAGTGCCAAATAGTTTGGATCCTGATAATAGATCCAATCTGTTTGCAAACGCGCATTTAGTCGCCAGAGTGAAAGGGTTAAAGCATGCTAGAATTTATGTAAAAGTCTCCAATTAGAGGTTTCCTTCTTATTGGCAGCCTGCTTTAAAAGAAACCCTCTTATTATGCTAAGCGCGACTTGGATAACATTTGTTAACAGTTTCTATACAGTAAAGATCCAGATCAGACGCCGCGCTATGATATGATCCAAACTTGTTTGCCAGTCATATTTTACTGTTTTTAAGTTTTGAAAGTATCAAATTGATTATGTTGTTTTCTGCAGATGATGTGTTTGCAGCAGATGACAATTCTGCATGACAATGGTTAAACATCAATCTGCAGGACACTTTTCTTAATGCTTTTCAAATATCAAGAAATAGTAGAAACATGAAAGTCATTACTAGAACTAGCAGGCTGACAATAAGAAGGAAAATTTCTAATTGGAGACTTTTACTTCAATTTTAGCATGCTTTAACCCTTTCACTCTCAATGGCGCCTAAAAGCACGTTTGCAATCAGTTTGGACCTTGATCAGACGCCGCGTAACGCGGCGTCTGATGAGGATCCAAACTATTTGGCACTCGTATTGAATTCTTTTCAGTCATACTGTCTTACAATTTACTTTGAAACGATATTGCAGACAACAAAATTGAAGCAGACGACAATGAAACGGTGAAGAAGTAAACTATTACGAAAGTTTGGCATTGAAAGAATTAAGCAGTTATTTGTATCTAAAGAAACGAATCTATAGAAATAATGATGATTTTTAGAAAAAAAAAAAAAAAGAAGGGGGTTGTTAAGAAAAAAAAAAGATCGTACCCTGTGTGGCTCGAACCGGCGACCCCCGACATGCAAGTAAGACTCGCTATCGATTGAGCTACGGCGACTTCGTTGAAATTTGGCTTGTTAGTTAATTATAATTGTGAACCTAATTATGTATTTACGCTAGTTTTGGTACATACAGTGGTCATTTATTACTAAAAATATAGACTTTGAATAGATGTGTATATGCGCCATGTGTGAATGGCTGCATTTTTCTCAGCTCTCACAGTTATCAATATTCAAAGTGGAATTACTTTATATAAACTTCTGAAACTTGACAGTGTTGTAAATGAATATAGTTTTAAAAGAATGGTGTGATTTAATAGTGTTTTTATAGTGAGATTTAAAAGATATTGTGGATTTAATAAATCATATTTGTGGAGTATATAGTGTTACATTGGACATATTGGATATTTAATTCAACATGTGTTTAGCCCAAGGCAGTCCTGACCATCAACCAAAGAGGATCAGATATACGGATAAGTACATTTATTCACTCAGTCAATTATCACCTTATTCTAAACCTGATCCCCTTCTATTATCTTCAGCCCAGTGATTTGAGTTCCAAAATTGACTTTATAATGGCAAAAGTATCCAAAATTGACAATATTGAAGAAAAAATGATGAAGCTCGATCAAATTGAAACACAGCAGAACAAGATTATATCCAGGTTGAACGTAATTGAGGCATCGGTTGTGGCAAATAAAGAATCCATTGACAAAACCATGAAGAAACTCAGTGAACTAGAAATTAGCCAAACATTCATTAGTTCAAAACACGACCAGTTTGACACATCACTTAAAGTAAACAATGATGCAGTAACGAAACTACAGGGTGAGCTAAAAGTGTTGTCCGACGCAAACACAAGTCTCAAAAAGGATAGCATGAATTTGTCCGAGCAAGTAATAGACCTGAAATGTAGATCCATGAGAGACAATATGATTTTCGTCGGTATATCTGAGCAAGTTCACACAGCTCCAGCAACACATCCAGGCATAATGGAAATTAACACTACAGGTGCAGCGGATGACCAGTCGTATGCTGGACGTTTGAAAGCCACCGAAAACTGTGACGAAAAGGTCTACGCATTTTGTGAGAGCGTTTTAAATATTGATAATGCCAAAGAAAGCGTTCTTATTGACAGGGCTCATCGCATGGGCCGCCCTGCCCCTGGAAAAACACGATCAATCGTTGTCAAATTCAAAGATACTGATTCCAAAATGAGAGTTAAAACTGCTTTGAAAGGTGTAAACTTAAGGTCAACTCCATACGCAGTGTTCGATCAGCTACCACAAGAGGTGCAGGAGAGAAGGAAAACACTACTTCCGGTTATGAACCAAGCAAGGCTTGATGGCAAGCGTGTGAGTTTAGTTCGTGACAAACTGTACATAAACAATCAGCTGTACACACCTGGTGATTATAATTAGGACAGCGTAGAAGGGGGTGATGTTTCCATTGTATCATGGAATATTGAGGGTCTGAGATCCTGTTTGGACGATGAAGATTTCCTTAATTTTGTAAACGATATTGATTTAGTTTTTCTAAGTGAGACTTGGCAGAGAAGGGAGAATGAATTTAGTTTGAAAGGGTTTGAGTGTTTTGAAGTTCCTAGACCTGAAAGTTTGAATGGTAAGGGAAAGAGAGGTCACGGTGGAATATGTTTATTTGTAAACAATAGAATTATTGATGGGGTCGAAATTGTTGAAAAAGATAGTTCAGGTGCGATCTGGATCAAATTACGTAAAGAGTATTTTCACTTTGATGAAGATGTCTATACATGTTGTTTATACATACCTCCTAGTAACTCAGTTTATTTCAATATGCATGAGATAGGTCATTTTGAAATGCTAGAGCGAGGAATTCAAAAGTATTCGAAAAGTGGAAAAATAGTAGTAGTGGGTGACCTGAATTCAAGATGTGGACATAGACCGGACATTATATCCGAATCTGATCATATCCGAACTTATATTCCTAATATTGAAGAAAATTTTGTATGTCAAAGTGAAATTCCCCCACGATCAAGCATGGATCCAGTTTGCAATACGTCTGGTCTAAAACTACTTGACATATGTTTGAGTAGCAATATTTGTATTGTAAACGGACGGAAAGGTGAAGATATTGGTGTTGGCAATTATACATTTATGTCATCGAAAGGTGCAAGCCTCATTGACTATGTATTATGTGAACATGATTTACTTGACTCTGTTTCCAATTTTATTGTACATGATATTTATTCTTTTTCACCACATACTCCAATACAGGTTAACGTTAAAGTAGGTAAAAATCTAACGATGGATGATAATAGGGATAATAATTGTAAGCAAAAAATTAAATGGGATGATTCCAAAAATGATCAATTTGTGAATTTATTAAATAGAGAGCAACCAAAATTTCAAGAAATTGTTGATCAAATTATTTCAGGTGAAACAAACTTTAACTCAGGCGTAAATAACTTTGCGCACAACCTATACATTTGTTCGAACACGATTTACGGTGTTAACACGCGACCTGGACACAGTGCAAATCACAATGCAAGTACTCCGTGGTTTACAAATAAAGTACGTGAGGCACGTGCCGAGCTTAGACGAGCTAATAAAGACTACCGCAAGTGTAAATCAGTGCGATCACGCGAAGTTTTGTCCGAAAAGCGTCGAATTTATCGTAAAACAAAACGTGTGTCAAAGAACAAATATATATGTAATAAAAAACAAACATTAAATAAATTAGCGAATAGCAATCCGAATAAATTTTGGGCTGAAATAAGAAGTTTACGCGGGGCATCGAAAAATAAAGGAACAAATTTATCAGCAGACGACTTTTTATCTCACTTTAAAAGTTTGTTTTCAGACCAAGACCTTTATACTAATCACGAGGTATCCGATAGGCTAGGTAGATCTGGCGATATATTACGTAATGTAGAACAGTTAGATTGTCACATTACTGCGGAAGAAATCCATAAGGCTATTCATTCTTTGAAAAGTAAAAAAAGTGGCGGAACCGACATGTTACTGCCGGAAATGTTTGTTAACGGTATAGACACTTTGTCACCCGTTTTATGCACTTTATTTAACTATATGTTCGATAATGGTTTGTACCCGCAAGAATGGACAAAGGGCATTATAGTACCTGTGCCAAAAAAGGGTAACCTTAACGATGTTAATAATTTCCGTGGCATCACTTTGACAAGTATTTTTTCAAAAGTTTTTTCATTTATTCTAGACAATAGGTTGAGAAATTGGGCCGAAAATAATGATCTGCTAACGGACTACCAATTTGGCTTTAGAAGTAATCGGAGTACAATAGATTGTGCTTTTATCTTGCATTCTTTTATTGAAAAGGTAATTAAGTTTGAGAAGAAAAAACTCCACTGTGCTTTTATCGATTTTCGAAAAGCGTTCGACCTAGTTTATAGAGATGGTTTATGGTTGAAATTAATTGAATATGGTGTTTCAACAAAAATGGTTAAAATGTTACAATCAATGTACCTGAATGTAAAATCTTGCGTTAAGGTAAATGGTGAGCTGAGTGATTTTTTTGACAGCTATATGGGGGTTAAACAAGGAGAACCGTTATCTCCATTGTTATTCTTATTTTTTATAAATGATATGCGCACCTCTTTGCAGTCAGATAATGTTGAACATATCACACTAGATGACTTACAAATTTACATGCTATTATTTGCAGACGACACTGTTTTGTTTTCTTATACTAAGGATGGTTTGCAAAAACTACTTGATCAGCTAAATGAGTACTGTCAGCAATGGGGTATAGTGGTAAACACTGATAAAACTGTTGTAATGACCTTTAAAAACGGCAACAGGCCATATAATGTTGATATTAAATACGATGGCAAAATGCTTAAAAATGTAAAGACATTTACTTATTTAGGAGTTACATTATCAGCTAATGGGTCGTTTTATCAAACACAAAAGCAATTGTCTGAACAAGGAATGAAAGCATTATTTTCGATTAACTCTCTCTTTGATATTATACCCTTAAATGTAACAGAAAAAGTAAAGATTTTTGATTCGATGGTATCGCCTATATTGAATTATGGCTCAGAAATATGGGGATTTCACGTAGCACCAGACATTGAGAAAGTACACACTAAATTTATAAAGCAAACATTAGGAGTTAGACAAAAAACAACAAATAACGCCGTGTACGGAGAATTAGGTAGGCTACCTTTGACAGTAATCAGAAAAATAAGAATTGTAAAGTATTGGTATAAAATTATAAATTCAGATAATTCCCTGATCAACAAAGTTTTCAATTCTTTAATCGATGAAAACGGAAATGCTCTTTATCAGAATTCGTGGGCAGATAAGGTTAGAAATATGTTATTTTCCTTAGGGTTTGGGTACTTATGGAATAACGGTTCAGTTACAAATTTACAGTTAGAGAAAGTCATTGAAAGAATAATTGATCAATTTTTGCAATCATGGTTTGCATACGTTGCGAATTCTCCAAAGCTTGAAACATATGCGGTTCTTAAAAACTCTTTTGAGATAGAAAAGTATATTAAGTGTGTTTTCAATGATAATTATCGTAAATCACTATGTCGATTAAGATGCTCGGCACATAGATTATTAATTGAAGAAGGTAGATACCGGAATATTGAAAGAGATCAGAGATTGTGCACACATTGTAATATGAATTGTATTGAAAATGAATATCACTTCCTACTTGTCTGTCCTAAATACCAAGAATTGCGACGAAGTATACTTCCTCCATATTATTGCTCATGGCCAACTATACAAAAGTTCAAATCTATTATGACTTCACAACAGTCTGGGCTCCTTAATAAGTTAGCAAAGTTTATTTACTTGGCTAACGAAATTAGAGAGTCTGAAATCGAATCTTAAATATATCGCAAATTGAAAATGTATAATAATGTATATATGAGATATTATTTAGCAAAACATTCATATGCCAAAATAGTACAGCAATCTTACATGTTAACCGAACTTACATCCATTGCATTACAAATAAATTATTCTAAGAATTAGTACTTACCACATAGTCACGATATTTCCAAAACATTCCATGTCCGACATGGAAATCACTGTATTCCATTGTATATTATATAATACATGTATATATACTAATGTTCAACACCTAATTTGTTCGAAATAAGTAAATTATCTATTTGCAAACGCTGCTTATCCAGATCTGGGGGCTTTCGACTTAGCCACCTGCTATGGGTCTTCATCGTTTGCAATATACTCTGCGGAAAACTAGGTTCAAACCCCTAAAAATCGTAATAAACTTGTCATCTATCAGTAAATGGATGAGTGCATCCGAACTATTGTCACAGGATTGATTGACTAGATAGTGTTGTTATATATATGTGTACATATTGTTCGTTTTGTTATGTTCAATCATAAATATAGTAATGTCAATTTTCAGTATGAAAATGCAGATCAATTTCAAATTCAATTGGCTTTGATTCTGATAAGACGAAAACAACTGTGTCGTCTTATCAGGACTTAAACCTATTGTAACGCTCAAAAATGAAAAGAATTATGATCGAAAAATAACTGTAAGTTGAAAATATTGAACCAACCTTAAAACTCGAACCAGCAGATTGGTAATCATAGCAAAATTATATCTTGTTATTTTGTGATATTGTAAAGACCTTAATTTATTCAAAGTATTATGAGTATATCGCATTTGTTTCGAGATGCATTTATACCGGAACTTGATCAGATGACGTTAATATCACCGATCAAATGCCAGTATATATGTTATATTCTTTTGCTAGCGATGTCATGAATATCAAGTAAAAAAGAATTAATTGCAAAAAAGGTATTAAACTAGATATGGAGCCAAACCAGACATCAATGTCGATGCCTGGTCGGGAAACAAATTCATACGTTTATTTAGACACCTTGTTTATTTATAGCAATAATCTCCCTGTATGTTTAAAACGATGTTCACTCTCTTCTTAATGCTTTTTTTTCATGTTTATCAACCGCCTAGTGTAAGGCAACAGACATGTATCATGTTATGCCGAATAAAATGATTTGACTTGACTTGACTTGATTATCTAGATTGAAAGAGTTAGGTCTTTATGACTTTGGGCAATTTGGATTAGCAAAGTATAGGGGTACAAAAGGGGGTAAATCCAAACTGAAACGCATTTGGGATACAAATGATGGCATTCATCATGAAATTATTACAGAATTACCACAGTCAATAGAAGTTGTTTCCAGTACTTGTCAAACAAATAAACTTGAAATCTCAGTTGAACCTCCTAAAGCAAATACACAAAATCGTATTCATGTAAAGTATGAACAGCCCATGTCCACCAAACCTCAAAAGCAAATTAACGTCTGCAGTTTAAACCCAAGATCAGTAAAAAATAAAGCTTTGGCTATACATGATTATATAATCTCAAATGATATTGATGTAATGGCCTTCACTGAGACCTGGCTTGGTAGTGCTGCAGATAAACCGTGCTTAGGTGAACTGGTTCCTGACAGCTATAAGATCAAACATGTTCCTCGCTGTAGTGGAAGCCGGGGTGGTGGGGTGGGGCTCATATATAAGGCATCAATGGATATCAAAATCCTTTCCTCTACCAAAGATAATGATTTTTCAATTTTTGAGCACATTGACTGTACTTTAAGCATCAAAGATTTCACAGTGCGTCTAGCAGTCATCTACAGACCCCCTCCATCCACGGCAAACGGTCTAAAAATCTCAGACTTTCTTGACAAGGAATGGCCACTTTTCATATCGAAATTTTCAACCATTGATAAACAAATCATCATTGTAGGGGATTTAAACCTTCATCTTGATATCTCAAACGATAGGAACACTGTCAATTTCGTCAGTACAATGGATTCATTTGGTTTTCAACAGCATGTCAAAGAAGCCACTCATGTCGGGGGACACACTCTTGACGTTGTTATAACAAGAGATAACGAAGACTGTGTGTCAAATATCGAAGTCACTGACCCTGGACTATCTGACAGTAGTGGCAAAATCTCAAGAGACCATTTCTCTGTGTCTTTCAGAGCAAAGGCAGAAAAGCCTCCGCCCATCAGAAAAACTGTTTCATTTCGAAAGCTTAGGGACATTAATGTCGATTTATTTAAAAGAGATATCCTTAACTCAGATTCAATTAAAGAAATTCTGAAAATGACAGATATTGACGAAATTGTCGGTGTATACACACATGAACTTAAAGCCCTGATCAATAAGCATGCACCATTGAAAACTAAGACCATAACTCTCAGACCATCATGTCCATGGTACACCCAGGAACTTCACGATGCTAAACATTTAAAGCGTAAGCTGGAAAGAAAGTGGAAATTATCCAAACTCATGATTGATCATCAACTGTATCGAGAGCAGTGTGCTAAAGTAAACAAACTATTAGCAGAGTCAAAGGTTAATTTTTACACAGAAAAAGTAGAATCCTGTCAACAGGACTCGAATAGTCTTTTTAAAGTCACTAAGCATCTCCTGGGTGCAAACAGTGAAATTGCACTGCCAAAAAATGTGTCCTCAAAACAACTTGCGCATGATTTCAGCGACTTTTTTATTGAAAAGGTGGACAAAATACGGACAGGCATTGTCTCTGAATCAATGTCATGCACCCCAGTCATCACAGAAACGTTGCATTCAATGAATTCTTTAGAAAGCTTTGACTCTGCTACAGCAGCGGAAATTGGGGAGATTGTGAAGGCATCCCCATGTAAGTCCTGTGAACTCGACCCAATACCTACATGGCTTTTAAAGTTATGCCTTGACGAGCTCCTACCGTCGTTAACAAAAATTGTGAACTCTTCGCTGGAATCTGCGTATGTTCCAAAAGAATTCAAAAAGTCGCATGTAAGACCTCTTTTGAAAAAACCTGATCTCGATACAAATGATCTTAAGAACTACAGGCCTTTATCAAATTTGCCATTTCTCTCAAAAGTATTAGAAAAGGTAGTAGACAAACGCATTGAGTCCCATTTGACCACAAACAATCTGCATGAACAACACCAGTCAGCATATCGTAAGCATCACTCTACAGAAACTGCTCTTCTAAAAGTTCAAAATGACATCTTGCAATATCTTGATAAGAATGAAATCACAATTCTGGTGATGCTTGACCTATCTGCCGCATTCGACACAATTGATCATGAAACATTACTCAATCGCCTTGAAAAAGACTTCAAAATTATTGGAAACCCACTAAAGTGGATGACCTCATACCTGACCGACCGTTACCAAACAGTCGCGGTAGATGGCGAATTATCTGCCCCAGTTCAAATGAAATATAGTGTGCCACAGGGGTCAGTCCTTGGGCCGAAGAACTACATCTTGTACACAAAACCTGTCGGCTCAATTTGCAGAAATCATCATCTGGATCATCACTTCTATGCAGATGATTCACAGTTATACTTGTCATTTAAGCCTAAAGACACATTTTGTCAACAAGAAGCCCTTTCAAAAGTCGAAGGGTGTCTAAAAGACATAGTATCATGGATGCACCAGAACATGTTGAAGCTGAACACTGACAAAACTGAGGTCATACTATTTCATTCAAAAAAGTTTAACGTTCCTGGAGATTTTCACGTACAAGTGGGAAACTCTAAAATCAAACCATCAGTATGTGTGAAGAATCTTGGTGCTAGATTAGATTTCCAAATGGATATGACACAGCACATTAACGCTGTGTGCAGGTCTGGCTACTCACAGCTGCGGCAGATAGGTCATATTAGACAGTACCTTTCTCCAGAAGCTACAAAGACCTTGATCAATTCTCTGGTCACTTCAAAAATTGACTACTGCAACTCACTGCTGTATGGGATTCCCCAAAACTCATTATGCAAACTACAGCGTGTGCAAAATACAGCAGCCCGCATCATTACCAGGACCCCTCGGTACAATCACATCACTCCAGTCTTGAAGGATCTTCACTGGCTTCCAGTTCAACACAGAATTGAATTCAAAATTCTGACACTCACATACAAAGCCATGTGCAATGATTCTCCAAGGTATATTGTCAATATGCTTGACGTGTATAAACCTAGAAGAGAGCTGTGGTCTGCAACTAAATCAGTATCGCTGGTTGTACCGAGGAGTCGTTTGGTGAGGTTTGGAGATAGAAGTTTCATGCATGCAGCCCCAAAGCTCTGGAACAGTCTACCATCAGACATTAGAGATGCAAGCTCAGTTGCAGTTTTCAAAAAGCATCTGAAAACACATTACTTTAATATTTGTTATTAGAACACTGCTACCTATGCGATATGTTCTTGCTGTAGATGTTGTGGGTCCAAATGGGAGTTTCTGGAGTGTTATCTGGTTTTCGGTCTCTTATAGAAATTTTAGTTATTGTCGGATGCTATTTTTCCTAGTTATGTTACATTGGTCGGCCTGCATTGGGCGTTCTGCTATTATTTCTATCAGTCGGCATAAAGAAGCCATTTACTTCGTTGCTCTCGATTGTTGAGGTGGTGCAATCGCCGTTTTGGGGGCTGTCTTCTGTATGTTTAGTGGCCTTCATTGGGCGCTCTACTGTTATTTCTATCAGTCCGCATAAAGAAGCCAATTGCTTCGTTGCTCTTGATTGATGGGGTAACGTGATCGCCATTTTGGGGGCTGTCTTTTGTACGTTTATTATGTTTATTTTATATCTAATTGTAGTTATTTGTCTTTTCCTGGCGGCCTGCATTTGGGCGCTCTACTATTGTTTCTATCGGTCGACAATCAGAAGCCGGTTGCTTCATTGCTGATTGATGGGAGTAATGTGATCGCCATTTTGGGGGCTGTCTTTTATATGTTTATTCAAGTTTATTTTAGATCATATTGTAGTTATTTTGTCTTTTCTTGTTTGTAGGTACATTTGTGTAACTTCATGTGAAGCGCTTTTGAACGCACTACCCCTGTGTGAAAAGAGCGCTATATACATCTGGTATAATAATAATAATAATAATAATAATATCGATCTTTTCCACGTTTTCGCGATGAAGACCGTATGTAATAATGTCTTAAACAGTAATCCCAGTCCTTTGTAATGACGTTACCCCACCCAGACTTTGACCCAATTTCACGAAGCCACTCAAACACAAACGTCGGCTCAAAAACATCCGCTAAACGTATCTATAGGTCTATAAACGATTTTTATTCAATAAATTATCTATTCTACCTGTTATTACTGCTTAATAAACGTTCGTGTTCTAATCCTAGAAAATTCTAAAAAGTTAAGAGAGGGTCACAGTTTTCTAAAGTTTTGAGAAAATTCTATAGTAAATTTGGCGAGTTGAGAATTTTCTTAGTTTTTTTCATCTTTCTAAGAGGGAATCCCCAAATACTTAGCTGAAATGGTCGAAAACTAAGACTATATTGATTTTCTAAGAGTATATCGTTATACTTAGTGAAATCTGTCGAGTTTAGAATTATCTTAGTTTTTTTCACTTTCTAAGAGTATATCATCAAATACTTAGACTAAATTGCCGAAAACTAAGAGAATATTGATTTACTTAGAGTAAAAGCACAGGTTTTCGGCGCGTAAAATGAGTCAAAATACATCCATATGTTCAACAAACATCCTTAACAAATGTTTCAAGAAGTTTCAAGAAGTTTAAAAAAAAATATTTGTTTTTCGTATCATGTATGTATACAATGAAAAGGTGGATGTGTATTCAGGGCCATCAACTTCCCAACCTTGTCATTTTGTCATTTTTGGGCCGATTTTGACAAATGATGGCTTATTATTTACATTTAACAGTTCTGTTCAAAGAAAGTTAGCTCACAGCCCAAGCAAGACACGAGCACAAGTGAAGAAATAAAAAGTTCGATAGGCACCTTATATCGGAATCCTTCTGTCACCTTAATTTTTGGACTTGTTCGTCAGTCATTCACTGATTCAGCGATTAACAAGTGAATTTGCGACCATGCATTACACCATGGTACGGGTAATTAATAGAAAATGAAATATATAATAAATACCTTTTGAATTATCGGTAAATGAGCATTTCTGTTACGAAATAAATTTCTAGATAACTTTCGTTTAGTTTCGGTTGACAAACGGATATGATATCATTGGTCGTATTCGAATCATTCAATTTGTTGTCAACGTAAACTAGGCGGAGCAAATGCTCGAAGATTTACTGATGACAACGTTTTTGACCCGACTCGAATCGAAATTGTGGTCAACGATATGATGGTTTGACAACATTTTGTCAACGGAAAACATCAAGTGGTGATTCGAATAGAACCTGTTGACAACACGTCCAACTAACGCTATAGTTGTCCTGATTCGAATACGACCAATTGAGGCGCTTGACTTTTGCGTCATTTCCTGCTTTGAAGCTGGTTCTCGGGTTCGCTAGAATGATAATAGTTTGACTGGGCAACCAGTCGTTTGTTTGGGAAAATTTTGCGTGACAGATGGTTTCCGAATAAGGGGTCTCCCCACCCTTCGAGTCCCCATGCGCGTGTTCGCCGATTGCTTTGAATTTTTTACCAATTATCGTCAAAGAAAACTGTTTGCTGTAAACAATGAGCCATCATCTGTCCAGATCGTCCAAGATTTGACAAAATGACAGGGTTGGGAACTTGAGGGTTGCTTCTGCAAGGTGCTTTTTCATGGCAGCCTTTACTATTTTACTTATAAATTAGCAAAAGAATTTTTTTTTTAATTTCACGAAACTTCAGGAAATGTTCTTTTTATAATGGTTATTGAATGTATGGATATATTTTAGGGTATTTTATCCACGTTTGGTGGTGGTGGAGGGGGGTTATAGCAGCTAGGGGTAGTGTCATAGCCAACGGGCCGAATGCCTATGAGTAAAAGGTATCTAAGAGTGTTTCAGAATACGGGCCCAGGGCTGCCAAAAGGTGACATTAAAATTCCTAAGATTTCCTAATTTGCTTTTTTCAAGTGCAATTTTACAAATCGTACCTTTACCCAAACGCCTGTTACAATTTTGTTGATACGTGACTACTTTAAACAGACTTGAAGTAAAGCAGAATGCGCCTTAAGGCGCATTCTGCTTTACTTTTAGTCTGCTTTAAGCTACCATGTACAAGAACAAATTCCTAAGATTTAGGAAAAATCCGGAGAAACGGCAGCCCTGTTTGACACTAATCGTGACAGTTTAGTCAGTTTATTTAGAATTTATTTTTGATGAATAAAAGCAGAGGATATTGTTTATATAAAGCAGGTGATGACATGGCATTGAATGCGTTAGTACATTTAAGCTTGACCATACCCTTATTCATAAGATTGAAATACATTATGAACATATTTATTGTGATTCTACTAAATAATGTCACATCTGGATCCTAAATGTTGCAAGCGTTCGTCAAGTATCGACCGGCTGGCAAATAGTTAAGTACATTTATTAATGCTTTTCGGTGGATTACTAGGAAATAGCAGTGGATTATCACTAGATAGGTTCATAGTATCAAGCAGTGGGTTTATCGTCGCGCGTGCGTCTTTTATGAATTTTCCCTGTAGGGCTCCCCAAGAATCGTAGTCAATCGTGTCTTATCGTTAAATACATATCCTGACGACCTTTTGATCATAACACATTGCCAGACAATTTCCTTGCAAAAAGCATGGGTCTTATGGACATGTTATTAGCAAAGAACCACTGAAGCTTCTCATGTGAAACCTGACCTTTATATTTGATAGTTTGGTTAGAAATAACCATTGGAAATCACTAGAGCATGAGTATAATCTGGGCCTCACCAGGAAAATTGAGATTTGTATAGTATGTGCGCCATGCTTTGTCAGTTAAATTTCACACCTATCCAGACAACGGGGGGTAGTCCATCAAAGGACTGAGGAAAAGTCTTTAAATTCCTGCAGCCCGATTTGTCGCAAACCACTCGACGGACGAACACAAATCCAAGATCGAAAGTATAACGACGTAATTCCTATGACGTCAAATTAATAAATCAGTGACGTCATTATACGGAAAACTGTCACGGAAATGTGTTCAATATAAACGTGGGGTTACACACGGGATAAATAATGTACTTTCAATTGTCGAACAATTTCGTTTTAAATTTAAAAAAGCATAGATAAATAGAATAACTTTATTATTTTAATGTAAGATTGAATATAATCAATTTCGTGAACATCAGACTGTTATATCTTCACTTGTTGCTCCGCCACTCGTGAAAATATAATGTCTGCTGTTCACTCCATGGATTAAATTTCGACCATACACTCAGACTGAAAAAAACCAGTTATCCTCTATGTATATCTTTGATTCTTTATGACACTATCACTTGCACGGTGAATAAACGTACACAGGATATAGACACCAAAATGATCAGGAATTGAAAGCGAAAGTAGCGAGGTGAGTACTTTTATTACGTTTATCTCTAAAATCTTCTTGCAAATAAAGTAAACATGAATTGCAAGATAGTCTGTAGACATATGTGACCACACTGATGCCAGGAATATAAATAAATTTACCTGGAAGACTGAATAAAAAGCTTTAATCACTGGTCATAGTCGCATCTTCGTCAACATTTGTCATTATTTTCGCTGTTTATACACGTTATACAAAAAAGTGAATCGACAGTTCGATTTATTTTTCAATTCAAAGTAATTGTGCAAAATCTGCTTAAAATCAGACCATCAATAGCTGAGATAGTTGACGTCAAACCGATAGGACGTTGTACTGGGGATAGTATATTACTGTACAGGGGATAGCATTTCCAAAAATATTTCTGTACTGGGGATAGACGAATATAAAATATGTAACTAGGGCCACTTTTCGAGAAGTACGAAGTATTGCAATAATAGTCAGCGTGTATAAACAATACACACATCTTCATAGTCCATCAGATGTGTACAGTTAGGGACATCGAGCTAATATTAGACTTCAGGCGCTGTCCCTCACAGTACACAGGCGTTAAGGGTCATCATTGAGAGGTTATATTTTGCTCTAGGTTTTATTAAACCCGACGGATTTTGTTGGGCATCAAATATCTCAAAAGGTTAGGCATTGTTAGCTCACCTGAGTCAAAGGCTCAAGGTGAGCTATTGGGATGGCCCTGTGTCCGTCGTGCGTCGTCCGTCGACGTTAACAATTGCTTTAAATGACACCATCTCCTATACTGCTTGACAGATTTCAACCAAACTTTACAGGAATGTTCCTTGGGTCAAGCTTTTTGTATTTTTTCAAATAATTAAAAAACAATGTAGAACTCTGGTTGCCATGGCAACCAAAGTGAAAAAATGAGGAAATCTTAAAAATTATTCTTGTCTAAAACTACAAGGGCCAGATCTTAGATATTTGGCATATATCATCATCAACAGATCCTCTATCAAGTTCGTTCAAATTATGCCCTTTGTGTCAAAATTGGCCCCGCCCCGGGGGGTCACAGTTTTACATAGAGTTATGTAGTGAAATTTTCAAACGTCTTCTTCTCTGAAACTAATATGGCCAGAGCTTTGATATTTGGAATGGTGACACTTCTAAAATGTCCTATACGAATATTGTTCAAATGGTTCTGGTCGGTTCATATCTAGGTCGCAGGAGCTAAAAATAGATTGTTTTCAATGAAAACTTAAAAATCTTCTTGTCAAAAACTACAAGAGCCAGAGCTTAAATATTGGGCAGATAGTATCTTCTACAGGTCCTCTATCAAGTTTGTTCAAATTATGCCCCTTGGGTCAAAATTAGTCCCGCCTCAGGGTCACAGTTTTACATCGAGTTATATAGTGAACATTTCAAACGTCTTCTTCTCTGACACTAATATGGCCAGAGCTTTGATATTCGGTATGGCCACACTTCTGAATATCCTTTACTTATTTGTTCAAATGGTTCCGGTGTGTTGCATATCTAGGTCACATAAGCTAAAAATATATTTTTTTTCTATAAAAAGTTAAAAAAGATCTTCTTGTAAAAAACTATAAGGGCCAGAGCTTAGATATTTGGCACATATCATCATCAACAGATCCTCTATCAAGTTTGTTCAAATTATGCCCCTTGGATCAAAATTGGCCCCGCCCCGGGGGTCACAGTTTTACATGGAGTTATGTAGTGAAATTTTCAAACGTCTTCTTTTCCGAAACTAATATGGCCAGAGCTTTGATATTTGGAATGGTGACACTTCTAGATGTCCTATACGAATATTGTTCAAATGGTTCTGGTCGGTTCATATCTAGGTCGCAGGAGCTAAAAATAGATTGTTTTCAATGAAAACTTAAAATATCTTCTTGTCAAAAACTACAAGGGCCAGAGCTTAAATATTGGGCAGATAGTATCTTCTACAGGTATTCTATCAAGTTTGTTCAAATTATGCCCCTTGGGTCAAAATTAGTCCCGCCCCAGGGTCACAGTTTTACATCGAGTTATATAGTGAACATTTCAAACGTCTTCTTCTCTGACACTAATATGGCCAGAGCTTTGATATTCGGTATGGCCACACTTCTGAATATCCTTTACTTATTTGTTCAAATGGTTCCGGTGTGTTGCATATCTAGGTCACATAAGCTAAAAATATTTTTTTTTCTATAAAAACTTAAAAAATCTTCTTGTAAAAAACTATAAGGGTCAGAGCTTAGATATTTGGCACATATCATCATCAACAGATCCTCTATCAAGTTTGTTCAAATTATGCCCCTGGGGTCACAATTAGTCTCGCCCCGGGGGTCACAGGTTTACATAGAGTTATATAGTGAAATTTTCAAACGTCTTCTCCTCTAAAACTAGTATGGCATTTGCCTCAGCTTTGATATTCGGCATGGTGACACTTCTAGATATCCTTTACCTATTTTGTTAAAATGGTTCCAGTATGTTGCATATATAGGTCACATGAGCTAAAAATAGATGTTTCTTCAATGGAAACATAAAAAAATCTTCTTGTCTAAAACCCTAGTACCCTGATCTTAGATATTTGGCACATAGCATCATCTACAAGTCCTCTATCAAGATTATTCAAATTTAATTATGCCCCTCGGGTAAAAAAATGACACTTCCTGGACATAAATCATTATCTCCATTTTGTCAGCTATTCTCAGGTGAGCGAAATATGCCCCATGGGGCTCTTGTTTTTAAAAATAAGACCACCGATAGATAAATCTGGTGTGTATCATCTATGTGTAATATGTAAACAACAATATAAACAACCTCTGCAGGAGTATTTTGAAAAGTTTTAAATTAGATTAACAGCGACCTGAAGTTTGACTTGAGGTCAGAAATTGGTTTCAAAACGATTTTTAGCAATAAGTGTTTTATTTTAACTAGTAAATGTGATTCAATTTGGGATTTTACGAAATGAGGCAAAAGTAAATTTCCTTCCTTTCTTATTATAATCGTGTCTTAGCGTACTGAAGGATTATCAATTATTGTACGTGATAAATTAGTATGGTAATTTTATTTTGCCGATTTTTTTTTCAGCTATCCGATGATTAAACCGCAGAATGACAGAAATTTCTACCCCGTATATATAGAAAATACCAGCTATACGGTATATGTTTCTACTCGAACCGTAGTTTCTGAGCTTGAAGATCTTAATTTTTCTCTCAAAAATATCTCTATTTAAAACATTGTGGAGCCTAATCAGACTTGTTATGAAAATAGACGAAGAAATTACCCAAGGATAACTGACAGTAAATTTTGATGCAAATGGACCAGTAGTTTAGAAAAGATTTTTATCGCATATATAGGCAACAGCATTGTTTTGTAAAATATTGCAGAGCCCTATGTGCTAGCAATACAGGTAGACCGATACAACCCCCTCCCACACACATACATTGAAGCAGCATCAACCAACGATTAATTGACAACAATGTTCAATGAAACCGGTCTCAGAGAAGAAAATCGTTGGCAACACTCCTTTTAATCCGTTCGGCAAGTGCAAGTACTAAGAAAACTGTGCATTGGCAATGCTTAATAATGGCTGTTTCTTATTGTAATAGAAGTAGTATGACGACATCAAGAAACTTAAAGGAGAACGATGCAGATCCTGATTAAAAATGCGGATGTGCAGGCTGCTCCGGATATGCACTGGTCGCAAAGGTAAAGTCTAATTTTGGCTCATACATATATAGATGAACACGTTGTATGTTTTTACCTTGAAAACCAGTGTTGTGTGAAAGGTTGCGCATTGTTGGTATATGAGTAACTACAAAAAAGCCGAGTCCAAATAGCAGCGATTCTTTCAAGAATGCTTTGATAATTTACAGTTTACTCTGTTAAATACATTCGACATGTATTTCACCACAAACTACTACCATCGCATTAAGGCGTAAGAAGGGAGAATGATATGTAATAAATGTAGTGGCTTTGGACTTAACTTCCTAGAAAAATGAAGATTATCCATTATTTCGTATGCTGGAAACGTAACAGCATGTAGTTTGCCATAAAAATCAAACGCAATGTACCATAATACCATTTTACGACACAAAACAATAAGTTTTCGTGAGTCTATCCCCAGTACAGCCTTCCACTATCCCCCGTACAATAAATAACCGTTGGACACTATCCCCAGTACATGTGGCGGTCGGTTTTACATGGTATATCTTAGCTATTGTTGGTCGATTTTTAAGCAGCTTTTGCATAGTTACATTTAAATGAAAAATAAACAGATCTGTCGATTCACTTTTTTGTATAACGTGTATAAACAGCGAAAATAATGACAAATGTTGACGAAGATGTGACTATGGCCAGTGATTAAAGCTTTTTATTCAGTCTTCCAGGTGAATTTATTTATATTCCTGGCATCAGTGTGGTCACATATGTCTACAGACTATCTTGCAATTCATGTTTTCTTTATTTGTAAGAAGATTTTAGAGATAAACGTAATAAAAGTACTCACCTCGCTACTTTCGCTTTCAATTCCTAATCACTTCGGTGTCTATATCCTGTGTACGTTTATTCACCGTGACTTGGGGCCAACTAGGTATTACGATGAAATGTTAGTCTACGACAACCTATATAGGTATTATTACAGATTTGTATTGCAACGAAGGCAACTTTGTTTTCGTAGACAAACATTTCTCACTATATACACTGACTTCGTAGCAATACATATCTGTTATAACACCTATATAGGTTGTCGTAGCAATATAGTTTGGTGATAATACGTAGTTAGCCCCCCGTGACTTTACTGCTAGTAAATTGCCATACTATTTCAGGATCATTGGCCAGGCTGATACACTCTCTGATGTCTGGCTATGATAAAATTGTTCGCCCTGAGAAAGCCTTGAACGTGTCGCATAGCCTCAACTTGTTGCGTATTGACAGTTTGGTATGTAGAAAAACTTTTGTTTTACTTTTAAATTAATTCTTTGACTACCAATCGCGAAATCTTCTTTATTTGGAAACAGAAAAAAAATCTGAAAAAGCAAACAATGCCAAGTAAATCGGGTTTTATGTATTTTACACTGTTCTCTCCCTGCTATAAATAACGACTCCCTCTTTACAACAACGCGTTCCAATGTTCCAAAGACAGTGATGCCAAACGCTTTCATTGCTAAAATATCGTCTGCTAAAAATTGTTTCGCTTATAGCCTACTTCTCTGGGTCCATGTGTGTACGATTAAGACGAGATTGTTATCAAATTTTGATTGGTCAGATTTTAGCAGAATGCTAAAGTCTGACCATTAAAAGCTTGAGAAAGATGTCAGACTCGCTTCGAACGTGTTATAAGCATAGTTATTTCACATCTGTATACATTAAATCAATCGGAATCTCTTCTTTTTACCACGTGACGATACAGGAGAAACGAGTATTGTACTGATTTGTTCAAGTTCGATCCCACAAAGCCATATTTTTTTCATATCAGGACTTGAGTCGCTGGACTCCATTTATTTTTGTCTTGTACTGAACAACTCTTTCGACACTTTGCTGAGAGTTATTTCCCTTAATAACAGCTTCGTCTGCAAGTTTGCAAGTTTCCGAGTTAAGTGCTTGTTCAATTAAGAAATTCAAAACGTTTTGTTTATAATTTAAATCAAAAGAATACATGTAGCATTCGTTCAACCATTAACTCATTTTCCCCTGAAACTTCCAATGGAAAATTCCAGTTTGCAATAAAGGATGGTCCATTTTAAACTATTTAGGGTTGTTTTTTGTAATAAATTGAAAA
This sequence comes from Gari tellinella, assembly GCA_922989275.2. Lineage (NCBI taxonomy): Eukaryota > Metazoa > Mollusca > Bivalvia > Cardiida > Psammobiidae > Gari > Gari tellinella. Next base: position 78,526,904 of record OV277867.1, on the reverse strand, counting down.
ATGACAAACAGTGAAGTCCCTGGTCAGAGGGCTCCTGCAGGAGCCCTCTGATCAGGGACTTCACTGTTTGCATAGGACAAGTGTACTCTTCACAGGTACACATTTGGTAAACGACGCAAATATGCGTCACTAGGGCTCAATGAGTTAATCAAAGTGGTTGTTTTTGTTTTGTAAGGCTGACCAGATTCTGACCTTGAATACGTGGCAATCAATGGATTGGCAGGACGATAGGCTGATGTGGGATCCCAAAAAGTTTGACGGCATCGATACGATCCGCATTCCAAGCAGACTTCTCTGGCTGCCTGACATGATGCTATATAACAGGTACACTGGGGATGACGGTATTCTTTGTGTTTGACGTCATTTGTAAAATTAGTTTAAACATATTTTATTTCGATTTTTTACAGAAATGGGGTCGGGCTACAAGTACTCACCACTTAGTTACAGCCCTCCCCTAATGTTTGATGACACAAAGAATGGATAATAATGGCATTGTAAATATAAATATATAAACCAAACAAAATTTGCAATATAGGTAGGAAATGCAGCAGAAATAAGGTATCAAAAGGGCACAAAAGTGCTTTGTGACCATGTTGCATGTACTTGTGTAGGTGACTGCTAACCGCACATCAAAAGTAATACAGATTAACAACTGCATTACCACCGTCTTGCATTCAGCCGCCATCTGCCCCTTGTACCAATAAACCAATAAACTACTGTATTTCGAGTGTATAAATGAGCACTAAGACTCGTTTGTAAATTATCAGATCATAGTAGAGTATTTGAATTTGAAGGTCATGGTCTAGCCACGCATTTGTATTATTTAAACCTTATATTTTAATTTCTAAATGATTATATAATTGTTTCATATCGAGAGTGGGAGAGATAGAGAAGTGGAAATATAGGATCTGTCATGAGTCGATGTTTAAGACAAACTGATCTCAAACGAGTCTATAATTGAAATGTTATTAAGCGAGCCTTCGCTCGCTTGATAACTTTTATTTTATAACCGAGTTTGTGATCAAATTGTCTTAAACATCGACGAGTGACAGATTCTTTTTCTCACATAACTAACGATTTTAAGCTATTTTTGAAAGCAATATGCTTTTTTGGAACCCTGTTGCCGTCAAAACGCCTTTATAAATAGTGACGTTATATAGTGGCGTCATCAAATTGATCTCGCACAAGTTGGAGACAAGGATATTCATGATCGTTGTTCGCTATAGAAAACAGGGGTTGTTATGTGAGAAATCGTTGTATTATTTCCGGTTTAAACGTTACTAAGCACAAACGCAAAACAAAATGAAGAACATTACATTTGGCAATGTACATGATTGTATTACATGTATATGTAGCACACACTAATTTATTAGGAAATAATATGACAAACTACGAACGTGTCATATGATTTTAAAAGTATAGATCTGTATTTATGCTTTTCGGTGGATTACCGGGAAGAAGCAGTGGATTATCACGACGTAATTCCGATGACGTCAAATCAATAAATCAGTGACGTCATTAAACGGCAGCTGTCACGATAATGTGTTCGATATAAACTAGGGGCTCAGCACGGGGTAAATAATGTACTTTCGCTTTCATTATTGTGGATCAATTTCGTTTTAAAAGTGGCTTAAAAGCATAAATAAATAGAATAACTGACTTCGCAACTCGTGAAAATATAACGTGTGATGTTCACTCAATGGATTAAATTTCTATCTTATACTGAAAAAAAAACAGTTATCCTCTATGTAACTCTAGATCTATATACATGTAATTCACTCATAAACGTTTACAGTGTTTCAGACAGATAGATCATCCAGTTACTATAATAAACAATATTCAATTTGATAGTTTCACGTCAGCATTATAGGCTAAGGCTAGATACCTAATATAACCCTTTACCCCATAAAGGCGCATTTTTACGCCTTTGATTTATTCCTTTACTGAAGAAAATAATTCATTTTTACAAAGGCATGAAAATGTATCATACGAAATAATTTCTATATTCAAGTAGATGGTAACTTAAAGCAGGCTGAAAGTAAAGCAGAATGCGCCTGAAGGCGCATTCTGCTTTACTTTTAACCTGCTTTAAGTGGTCACGTATATTCAAAACTGAAACGAGCTATGGGGTAATGGGATAAAACGTCAACTCATTGTTATAGACAAAATGCTGTATGCAATATTTCATATCAACGTGATATGGATTCATGTGTGATAAAACTGTTCAAAAATAAGTTCAATTACGTGTTTTGTCGTGACATAAGATGTATTGCACAGCTAACAGTGTAGACCAAGACCAGCCATTTCGCAACTGGTAGACTAGTGTTCTCTATTCTACAGTATTTACACCTTTACTGTCTTACCCGGAGTACAATGATTATTTGCATACTGTTGGGTCCTGATGACATGCCGCATCACGCGACGTCTGATCAGGATCCAGACTGTTTGGCTCTCAATTATATGTTTCTTAAGGCAAAGGTACATAAAATTAAAATGTGAGAAAAAAGCTAGGTGATTAATGTTTAAAATTGATTACGTCATGACAGCGAAGTAAGGTGCATACATGTATAACTTGATTGCCAGTGTATATATAATACCTTAAGGTTGGGGACCCCTATTGGAGGTCTTCAACCTGATCAAGGCCACGTGTCTGGCACTACAGGGTGTCCCTAAAACGGAACCTTGGGTCAAATATGTAAGTTATCCGATATCTTTCAATATTCATAAAAAAAACCAATATAGATAAGTAGAGGTGACATTTTGTCATAAATTTTGCAAATGTAGTCAAAAATGTTCATCATTTTTTCAGATATGAGCATTTTAGCGAAAGTAATGGAAACCCTGTTTTAACATGATATCGAATTTTCTATCACGTGGCGTGTATAATATTCACAGAACAATGATTTGACCTTATCCACTTGTTTCGCCTTTGATACTGTATCAAACAGCACACCAATTTATTTGGTTTAAACATATTTATATTTATTTCAATAGTTTACATGTATTTTACAAACCTACAACAAACATTAGGATTGAAACGAAAGCAAAACAGCTCACTGTGTTCTCTCCTTATTTCTCTTCAATTTATTTGGATTTATTTCCATTGCCTGGTATGCAATTTCATTTTGTTTTATCGGTTATTAACCCTTTACCCAATAGAAACGCCTTTTAGCACATTTAATTTATTCCTCCACTGACGAAAATAGTTCCAATTTATACTGTCATGAATATGTATTGTCAGAATTTTTTTTTTTATTTTTAGCAAATAGTAAGGCGCATTCTGCTTTACTTTCAACCTGCTTTAAATGGTCACCTATTTTCAATAACAGGGTGTAATCACAAACACAAATATCAAGTTAGAACGGACATTAGGGTTCTTCATTTAAATACTCATAACTTTAATAACAAATGCATATTTTTAGATGCAATTTGGCAGAAATATGCAACACTAATGTAGTCACAAAACTGCCGATTTATATTTCAATTTTAAAGTATCTTTTTTTATCTAAGGCGAAACTAGGGTTCCATTTTGGGGACACCCTGTATTACATGTACTAGGCTACGTCGACGCTGTTTAGCAAAGAAACAAGTCTCAGGGCTGCCATATCTCCGGATTATTCCGGAATCTTCGGACTTTTTTTCTAATTTCTCCGGATTTGGTTGTCAAACTGTTTAGATCCAGATCAGACGCCGCTACTGGATCCAAACTGTTTGCATAATCATGATAGTGTTAAGGAACCTGGTAGCTAAAGGGTAAAAGGTACGTTTCCTAAAATCGCCCTTGAACATTTGGAAATCTTTGGATTTTTATGAGCAAGTTATGGTACATTGTAGCCCTGAAGTCTCATAACAAGGGTCCAATATTTTACAGTGTTGACGAAACGGGAGGTACGCGTGGAAATAATCTGAACGTTTTTATCAAGAGTAATGGCCAAATAACGTATGTGCCCCCTGCACCTACCATATGCAAACAGTGTAAACCCTGATCAGAGTGTTCCTTAAGGAGCCCTCTGATCAGGGTCTACGCTGTCTGTCATTTTGATATATATTGTAAAAATCAACCCTAAAAAGTCAAAAATGGACTAGACATAATTCAAAACTAGAATTGTCAAATTGAGGTTTCATGGAGGAAAGGGTTAACGAGAAATATACGTTTGACTCTAGGGTTTCTATTTTGGGGACACCCTGTATTACTAGGCTACGTCTACTCTGTTTTGCAAGGAAACTAGTCTCATGACAAGGGTCCTATATTTACATATATATGTTTTACAGTGTTGACGAAACGGGAGGCACGCGTGGAAATGACATCAACGTATTTATCAAGAGCAATGGCCAAATAACGTATGTGCCCCCTACCAAAACACGGACAGGTTGCCAGTACAAATCCAAGATGATGAAGCGCCACCACAGGGTCACGTGCGAGCTAAAGATTGGATCGTGGACGTACGACAGATCCAAGATAGACATGTTCAACCCGACTGGCAATTTTGATCTGGGTTCGTACGCGGCTAGCGAGACATGGAAGCTTGGCGCATCTTCCGCCGAAAGGGAGGTAAAGAAGTACGCCTGCTGCGACGAGGAGTATGTCACCTTGAAGTACTCCCTCACAATAAAGTACATGGGCTATTAGGGGTTACACATATAACCGGATATTACCGGATAATACCGGATAATACCAAATAATAGGGTGATATGATTTTTTCATTTCATATAAGCCAGTATTTTCAAGTTCTATTGATTTAAAATCTTAAATGAGACTTTTTTTTAAAGCATGTTCAATCCAAAAAGCGCTCGCTCCTAGATAATTCATAAGGTGCTTCATAGTTCTAATTATGTGGAATTTGACTGAAGAAAATGTCAATGCTAGTATCAAACAATTTTGATCCTAATCAGACGCCGCTGAACAGAATTAAAACTGTTTGCAAAGTCACATTTTGGCAGAGTAATATTTTAAACCATATAAAAACCTTTTATTCGGTATTATACGGTAATTCGAGTAACCGGCTATTAGGAAACTCGTACGGTGTACAGTTGAGTCTCCTTGTGAGATACATGTACCCTCACACACGAGTACAAGGGCATTAGGAGACCTGTCGTTTGTACAGTGGAGAAGACGTTATTCGCAAACGCATTGCTATAAAGGGCTAGAGTTTACAATTAGTCCTCCACCAAAACCTAGGGTTAGGAACTTAGGGTTAGGGTAAACTTTAAAATCTGTCCGCACGTCTTTGGGGTATTTTCGTAGAAATTAACTGGCCATCTCTTGTGACATTAACCTGGCCATTTATTGTAACATTATTCTGGTAATTTCTTGTGACATTAACATGACCATAAAAATGACATTTTGGTGGCGGACTAATTGTAAAAGTGCTCCGAATGTAGAAAAATACAACATCAACAGTAATGACGATGATGATAATGATAATAAAAGTGATAATAGCAATAATTGCAATAATAAGAATTATTATTATTATCTTAATTTCTGACGAAAGTTTGGAGCCTTGGTTGTCCTTTTTCGAATATTGGGCCTAACTGTTTACATTAGACAGAATGCGTTTTTGGAACTAGTGTAGTTAACGTCTTTTCCGCTGTATATACACAAATGTACATGTAGCGTCACAGATGTGTTACGCGGCCCTTTGAGAGAAGACGTATGGTGTGTTCACAACTTCACATTGCTATTTTTATTTACGTGTCCAACAGTTTTGAACCTGACCATTGGCCGAAAAACTAGGTGTTTAATCTAGCTCAAAGTTGTTTGAAATGGATGTTCGTTCTATTCTATGACCTTAAACATGTTTATATGGGGAAACCCCGTAAGGTCTCCTGCAAGATTTGATTAGTGTATTTGTAGAAGCTGAATGCATGTAAGTATGTAAAACAGTTTCAACAATTAACGCCTGTCGTCTACAAAAACAGTCATAAGCAAACAGTGTAGACCCTGATGAGACGCCGCGTCACGCGGCGTCTCATCAGGGTCTACACTGCTTGCTATCTCGTATGAATTGTTCTCTGTGGACAAACACTAATGTTTTAATATCACCATCGTACGTGAAATTTAGCGATTACACAGGGAGAATTGATTGCAATGACGAGACGTAAATCTGACTAGAAACTTGTTCGATATTTTACATGAGAAAACGTTTTAAATCTATTATCACCTGTTTGAAAAACGCATCCATATATCCATTCCAAACAGGTTTTGGCCAGATGAGACGCTGGGTAACCTATTCCTAATAACTATTGTAATTATTAGTCGTTCGTATTTTGTATATTTTCAATCTTTCACATTTCTAGTAAAACAACAATTATTTCTTATCCACATATTTGTGTTATTCTTTTATTGACACCACTTACAAAGGAGAATACCTTATTCTTTCCCGACCGAAAATGCGTTAACGCTTATACTATAACATGTTTTTCCATTGCAAACAGTTTGGAGAAAGATCAGACGCCGGGTAACCCGGCGTCTGATCTGACTCCAAGCTCTTCGTCACTCAGATTAAAATAAATCGTAATAGATTTCAAAAAGTTGTAATTTTCTACATTTGAGTAGATTGTGTTTGAGTTCCGTAAACTGAGTTTAAACGGGAAAAAATAACACTCTCTCCACTGTATTGATATACAGCTTGATATGAAAAGGTTTTCCACCAAAGGAAGTTCAAACATTTTCATCGACTGATCCTAATTCCAGACAGGCATAGAAGAACCGAAACCGAAAACCGAACCCGTCCGGATCGAGAAAAAATGATTATGTTTAGAATTTTATTCTGATTAGAGAGCAGTCATTAATTTAGAAATCAGAAAAATTAGTCCATTCTGTGAAACAATAAATAGTTGAGACAAAAGTTAAGTCATTGAGGTTTAACCCTTTCACCGCCAGAATCGCCTAAAGTCGAATTTGCAAACAGTTTTGATCCTGATCAGACGCCGCGTTACGCGGCGTCTGATCAGGATCAAAACTGTTTGACACACGTTTCGATATTTCCTATGTCATACTCTCTTAATTCTAACTTTAAAATGATATTGCAGACAATAATATTGAAGCAGACGACACAATAACGGTGTAGGGGTAAAATTCTCAAAAATAATTTGGCGGTGAAAGGGTTAAACGCAGAATGCGCCTGCAGTTCGCCGTCGTCAAAATACGCCGGGAACTAATCATAAACTCACCGGGGACTGTGACCTTGTTCTAGGGACGTATAACTCTAGCTTGTTTATTTAATGTAGACTGTTCTTATAACACCCCTTTATTGTTCAAAACGCTTGCTCGTTCAAATATACCCTAAATTTAAACTCATTGCAAATACCAGTCAAGTTGCCTTAACTTATAACTCCTTCAATACGCCTGTTTACGAATTTAGTATAATCCTCCTCTAAAGAAAATAGTTCCGCCGGAAACAGACATGAATATGCACTATCAGAACTATGTTTCTATATCATAGCTACTTTACAGCTGTTTTAACCTTTTCGGCGCCAAATTAATCATGAGGTTTTACCCCTTCGACGCTTTATTGTCGTCTGCTTCAATATTATTGTTTGCGAGATCGTTTCAAAGTAATATTCAATTAAATGTAGTATTACTATCGATTCGAGTGTCAAACAGTTTGGATCCTGATCAGACGCCGTGTTAACCCTTCCCCCCCATATAAGCGACTTTTAGCGTGTTTAATTTATTCCTCCGCTAAAGAAAATAGTTCCAGTTTATAACCTCATGAACAATTACAATAACAAATATCTTGATATAGCCTAGCAAATAGTAGTTTAAAGCAGGCTGAAAGTAAAGCAGAATGTGCCTTAAGGCACATTCTGCTTTACTTTCAACCTGCTTTAAGTGGTCACCTGTATTTAATGTTATAAACGGATTATTGGGTAAAGGGTTAAGGCGGCGTCTGATCAGGACTCAAACTGTTTGCAATGTCTGCTGTATGCGACTTCGGCCTCGAAAGAGTTAAATGGTCACCTGTCTTCAAAACCAGAAACTGGCTATGGAGTAATGAGATACTCCGATAATGAAACCGAACTTGGATAAGATGTTATTTCCCCCAATATACGCTTAAATTATTATTTCATTCGCAAAAAGTTTGGAGCCAGATCACATGCCGGGCAAAGCGAACGTCTGACCAGGCCCCATACTTTGTGTCACTCAGTATAAAATTGATGGATCGAAATTTCAAAATACTGTATTGTAATTTCCAACATTTTATTGTATTGCTTTTGCCTTTCGTTTGCATTGAAAAGGGAGAAAATAACGTCTTCTCCATCGTTCCAACGAGAAACGAGAAAAATGAAACTTTAGATTCCGTGGCAAAAACGTCACTTTTTTCCGTTTAAGCCAAACCAAACGCAAACGCAGTGCAATAAAATGTAGAAAATAATAGGGTTTTTTTTAATTTCTGACGTTTCAAGAGTGCTAAACAGTTTTGGAGCCTGATCAGACGCCGGGTTACCCGGCGTCTGATCGGTCTCCAAATTGTTTGCAATTGACAAAAATATGTTTAGCTTAAACGCGTTTGTTTTGTTAAAAACTCTTCCCAGCTGTTTATGGGAAAATGTCACTGAATCTGTCCAGGGTTTTAATGACATACTAACTAGACATAATTATTTTTATTGCTTTATTTCAATGCTGGTCAACTGTCTACACTTAGCAACGATTGGATGCTTCTTAACTACATGTACTTCACCCCTGAACATTTAAATAAACAAATCCATTTTACAATTCAGTCTAGTCTTATTTTGACTTTTCAGGGTTGTTGTTGTTGTTGTTTCAGTCTCCTTTTTTGCAAAGACTTTCAAAAAATGTGGAGAGTTTTATCAAGGGGCTCGTGGAAAAGGGGCCCTTTGATTTGGAGATACACTGCTTGAAAGGGACAAGTATAGTCTTTACAGGTAAGTGGTTCGTAAAAGACGTGTACATGCGCCGTAAAAGGTTCAGTTGGTTAAAGCCAAGACGTGCCAGATGTCATCCTGCAAAAAAAAAGTTTCAACAAAATATTTAAACAACAATATATCGGACAAATTTTAAACTGATCGCATCTGTATAACTACAATGAAATCTTCCGAGCATATAAGAAGAGTCCATTGCAATACCAAGAATCTGAGATCGTGTTCAAGCATTTGATTGGTCAGATACATGTATGAGTTTTTGCAAGCAAAAGCTCATATCTGACCAATCAAATAGTACGGAACAGTCTCACAATAATGAAACCTTCATGCAATAATCTAGGGAGAGTTCATTGCAAGATCCAAGTGTGTATGGGTTTGGTTTGACAGTCATTAAGAAAAGTAATTTAATGTACATGTAATGTAAGTTATCTTATTCAACCATAGCAACAAGTATACATGTCAGTTGCAAATATATATGTAAGAGAAGAGTGCATTCGACCGTTGCAACTAGTGTAGATCCAGATCAGAAGGGTCTTACAGGATCCTTCTGATCAGGGTTTGCTCTGTTTGTCATTTCCCAATAAATTATTAAAAAACAATCCGAATTAGCCCAAAAAGAACACGAGTTTATTGGAAACTAAAATTGAGCCGTGCCATGACAAAACCTGCCTTATTGCATTGCAAACCGAGTAGATCCTTGCCAACCGTCAACACAAAGACGCGGCTACTGACATTGATCTACCCTGTTTGATCCAAGAAATAATATAAAGTATTCTATTTAGCAGTATTATATACAGTGGAGAATCTGTTATTCTTTCCCGTTTAAACGCAAACGTACGCAAACGCAAAACACAAAAACGTAGAAAAGTACAACTTTTGGACAATTCTGATAATTCTTGTTTATCTTGGTGGTAAACAGTTCGGAGCCTGATCAGACGCCGGGTAACCCGGCATCTGATCTGGATCCAAACTGTTTGCACTGCAAAAAATAGTTTTAGCGTAAACGCGTTTATTGGGAAAGAATAACACATTCTCCACTGTACTGTTTTTGGTAGTGTAGACCAAATTCATATACAGAGTCTGGGATGACAACAGTGCTTGGCCTGTACAGTGGAGAATCTGTTATTCTTTCCCGTTTAAACGCAAACGTACGCAAACGCAAAGCACTAAAGCGTAGAAAAGAACAACTTTTAGACAATTCTGATAATTCATATTTATCTTGGTGGCAAACAGTTAGGAGCCTCCCGGCGTCTGATCTGGCTCCAAACTGTTTGTATTGTAAATAATAGTTTAAGTGTAAACGCGTTTATCGGGAAAGAATAAAGTTTTCTCCACTGTACAATGCCGTAATGCAATTAGGCAGGAGTTGTCATGGCATGGCTCAATTATAGTTTCCAATAAACTCTCAATCGTTTTTAAATGGGTTATCTTGGAACTATACTGGGGTAGTGTCTACGGAACAGAGCCTTTCGTTTATATGTTTTGATTACTTAACCCTTTCGTTCTTTAGCACTTACATATTATGTAAAACAGTTTGGATCCAAATCAGACGCAGCGTCACGCGACTTCTGATCGGGCAAACAGTTTACAAATTCGACTGTATGAGACTTCGGGATTGTAAGGGTTAACGTTTAGTTCATGTTTCGACTATTTAGGGTTGTCTTTACAATATACAGTAAAACCCCTCTAAACCGGAACCTCTAAATACCGGAATTCTCTCGAAACCGTACAAAACATTTGGTCCCGGTAACATCCTTTTTTATATAAACCTTTTTTCGACTTTCATTTCTTACTCCACACATGATACAGTACTGAATCTTATTAATTAACAATTTTTGCGATTCGTTGGAATTCGATTGCAATTCGATGGCAATTCGCTTGCGATTCAAAGTACTAACTTTACCCTCGGGTAAGTTTTCTTGAATGGTGCATCTCACAAATGTTCGCAAATATGCATTCGTTATTTTTTTCGATTCCATTTATGTCACAACCGCTTCGGAAAATTCGCGTAAAACTGTTCAAACGTAAGATTTGTTTTTTGAAGAGCGCGATTCGATGGCAATTCGATGGCAATTCGATGGCAATTCGCTTGCGATTATCAATTTAATTTAATAAGGTTCAGTACTGTAAATAGTTATTCATAAATGTGAACAATAAGAGCTATTTTCTTTAGCCTAGCAGTGAAAGCTTAAGGCACGTTCTGCTTTACCTTCAACCTGCTTTAACCATTTGAACCCTAGTCCCGCATATAGGCGTGCTTTTCAAACAGTGTACATGTGAATAGTACACATGTCCTATGCAAACAGTGAATACCCAGATCAGAGGGCTCCGAAAGGAGCCCTCTGATCAGGGTCTTCACTGTTTGTCATAACTCCAAAAATTGACAAAAACAACCCTTAAAAGTCAGAAATGGACTAGACTAAAATCGAAACTGGATTTGTCCATTTAAAGTTTCAGGGAAGAAAGAGTTAAGTGATCACCTGTATTCAAAACTATGAACATGCTATGGGGTAATATTACATCATTAATACTCACTTTATACATTCATTAATATGTATCATCAGAAAATAGTTTCTATATTCTAGTAAATGATAGCTTAAAGCAGGATGAAAGTAAACCAGAATGCGCCTGTAGAAGTAATGCTGTAGATGGGTGTGTAAAATATACGCAAGTGAGGCTTCTAGAGAATTGTATTACTTTGATTGAAAAGAAAAAAAATACAATAACAGTAACTTTTACGTGAAATAGATGAAGCATTACTACTAAAAACCTATCATATACAGAAATGCATTTTAAGTACAGAGGCCAGATTAATCTTGCTCCAAGTATTCTTTTTTTGACAATAATTGCACCCCTTCAAGAAACTATTCTTATATACATTGTGTGCCAGTATAATTAAAATCCATTAAAATCTGTAGATGCTAGATAGCGAAAACTGTTAAATATGGTATTGTTTTAGCTCATGAAGCTAGGGCAGATATCTCTTGACTAATTGTTCTGTTTTCAACAACAATCAAACTAATTTGAAAACTAATAGCCGTACATATTTATAGACCCTAGTATGTAAACAATATTTAAAAAAAAAAAGAAAAAAAAAGCATTTTCTAGCATTTCTAAGCAAATCAAGGTCAAATAACTCTTGCCAAAAGTATCATATTTAGACAATACTTGCACCCCTTCAAGAACTTTTTTGATTTATAGACATTGTGTGCAAGTATAAATAAAATCTGTTGAAAACTGTAGTTATTAGAGTGTAAAAACCGTCAAATATGACATTTTTAACACAGAAAGGGCAGATAACTCATAAATACCTCAAATCATAGATATAGCTGCGGACGAAAACCGGACGCACGGACATACCTAGAACAGTATCCCTCTGCCTTTCGGCAGGGGATAAAAAAAAACATCATGCTACCATAGCATAACAGTCGGTGTCTCTGAATTTTGCACTCACAATTCATTACCAGTCTGGCTCCCTGCCCAATAAGACCATGCAGTTTTAAGCAGGTGCCCTTCGACCTAGAATGTTTCATTGGTTGAAAATGTGTCGAAAAGCATATTAAAGTGGCGAAAACGTTATTCTTTCGCAATAAAAGCCTTTACGCTAAAACTTTAATTTCCAATTAAAACAGTTTGGAGCCAGATCAGACGCCGGGTAACCAGGCGTCTGATCAAGCTCCAAACTGTTTGCAACCAAGATAAACATGAATTATCAGAGTTGTTCAAAAGTTGTACTCTTCTACGTTTTAGTATTTTGCGTTTGCATTTCGTTTGCGTTTAAACAGGACAGAATAACGTCTTCTTCACTGTATTCAGCTCCGCTGAAAACAGAAATCCCTACCTGGATACTTACTCCTTTAAACGTTTAAGGGCGTGCGTTGCATTGCTATCGTGTGTTCTAGAACGGCGTATTTCACACCGTGGAAGGACATCTCCTTTCTCTCCACCCAGCTACCCAAGATATTCCACTCAGTCTTATAGAACTGATCTGTAGATATTTTGCCGGGTGCCCGTAGGTCAAGCTCATCCATGCGATGTACCCACGACCCTATATGAAAGGTGCAGTTGTGAATGTCTAAAGCGACATTGTCGCTGTGCTTGTGACAAAATATCTGGATCTTACCGGCGGGCTCCAAAGTAACGTTGCCGTCTTGGCTAACAACGACCTCCACGTGTTGAAGTAGAGGGGAAGGTGGGGCATCCCTGAAAATAAATCAAATGAAATTCTCAATTACGACCACTTAAGTCCCAACATCACTGTCAAATCGCGCACTTTTAAAACCTGAAAATGTAGGCACATTCGTAATCTAAACCTCCCCGATGATTATGAAGGCAACATATGGCTTACAAACCCGTGAAATTGGTTGAAACAAGTCGACTTTTAAATCTGTTTTGTTGACATTCGATCGAAGACGAAATATTACGGAAATGCTCCGGCTTCGCTCGGCTTTGCACACAGTGTATATGACTTATGGCCGCGATTCATGTATCAATCACGTGACCTTTATCGGAACCACCGTTAGTATTATTTGTAAAAAAAAACACGCTTAAAATGCAAACCAACACGATAAGAATTCGACACATTTAGTTAGGATTCTTTACGAAGTGGGTGCATATGTCAGGCTTCTTACACGCGATTTCACTTAGTTTTAATACACAGAAAATGCACATACATGTATATAAGAAATTGTGCGTTTTAAACGCCAATCTCGGTAGGATTGTGCCTTCAACCCTTTCATGATCAAATTATTCGGGAGATGCTATTCCTACCCACTTTTTCTCTGGTATAATCGTTTATTTACGCGTTTAAACGCGTTAAAATCGTTAGGCGTTAAGCGTTCGTTAAGCGTTCGTTAACCGTTCACTATGCGTTTCTTACGCATAGATAAACGCGTAAATGCCATGGGTAGGAATAGCGTATTTACCACTGTAATTGTTGTCTGATTCAATTTTGTTTTCTGCAAAACACATTTCAAAGTTAGATTGAAAGTTGTATGACCTACTGCATATCGTTAAGAGTGTCAAACAGTTTGGGTCCTGATCAGACACCGCGTTACGCGGCGTCTGATCAGGACCCAAAGTGTTTGCAAACGCGCATTAAAGCGTCATTGAGAGTGAAAGGGTTAAAGGTAGGCTAAAATTTGTTGTATAAAAGACAGGGAACAGCTTAAAGGAAGCTGACAGTAAAACAGAAAACTCCCAAGGGAGCTTTCTGTTTTACTGTTACATTGCTTTAAGCAGTCACCTGTCGTAAAAAAACTAATTACTGACACAAATTTAGTGGTCGTAAAAGAGGGATTTTGTGTGAATTTGAGAAAACTAAAGTTGTCGCCGCAGGGAACGCGCGGAGGAATACAATGTTTTGTTGATGTATAGACCCTCGACATCGGCCGATTTTGTTGAAACTTCATAGAGACGATTTTTTTAATCTTCATAGAAATGATCCGTGTATTATTCTGACTAAAATGTGACTGCCGTGGTGGCCATCTTGAAACTCTACATTTGCTCTTTAACTCAAACTAACTACTGAACCGATTTTATTGAAACCTAGCGGATATGAGTAGTGTAATTGTCCTGACCAAGCATTGTAAATTTCACGTTTATCCGAAATCCAATATAGTCGCCATTGCTTTAGCATACACAGATTATTATTTGCATTAGAAACAGTGTGGAGCCAGATCAGACGCCGGGTAACCCGGCGTCTGATCAGGCTCTAAACTGTTTGCCACCAAGATAAACATGAATTATCAGAATTGTTCAAAAGTTGTACTTTTCTACGTTTTAGTGTTTTGCGTTTGCGTACATTTGCGTTTAAACGGGAAAGAATAACGTTTTTCTCCGCTGTACAAGTAGTTCAGAACGGGTCGACAGTCCCGAGAATGGCAAATCCTTGAACGTAGTGTGCCGATGTTGGTCCGATCTATTAGGGGTCCTCAACCTTAAGTCTTATACCTACTGAAGTACTTTCTGTCACAGTGTGTAGATTTATCATCACTTGTACGGCCTCGCTGTACAAGCGCGCTTTTATGGCGATGTGGTAGAGTGCATGACTGCGAACCTGGCGACCCGGGTTCAAATTAAACAAAGATGCAGACCAGTAAGTTTGCTTTGATTCTATAGCTTTTAAACAAAGATGTAGACCACAGTTTGTTTTACCAAAGGTGATAAAGGATTTTAATTCCGGTCAGAACTCTCATCGCCATGACATCGGACAAATCTTTGAAATCCTCCAGCCTAAATTTTATTATATGTTAAATTGTTAAATCAAAGTGTTAAATTTGGCAAAATGGTTAAATCAATCAGTTGAATTTTGCGGAAAGTCAAAGCAAAACATTGAATTGGGCGAAAGGGATAAAGCAAACTGTTAAAATTGGCGAAATTGCTAGATCAAACGGAATAGAATTTGACGAAATGATTAAAGCAAACTGTTAATTTTGGCGAAATTCTTAGATAAAACGTTAACAATTGGCGAAATGTTTTAAACAAACGGTCAAATTAGGCGAGGGAATGGTTGAACGAGAAAAAAATGCTGACTTAAAATATTTGTACTTTACATGGTGTAAGGTGTTATGTCCGGCCTCCATATCTGATCGTGTGGCAGAGTAATGTTCTCTATGGCGTCATAATCCCAAGACAGACGATGATCATTCCATTTCAGTTCACTCCATACCACCATGGTAAGAACGTTGTTTTTCTAAATACAAAACATAATTGAGCCGTGCCATGACAAAGCATGTCTCATTGCAATTACAAACATGATAAACTGCAGGGCTGCCATAAGTTGACATGAAAATCCTAAGATTTCCAAATTTGCATTTTTCATGTGCGATTTTACGAATCGTACCTTTACCCCATAGCCTTTTTCTTGTTTTGTTGACATGCGACTACTTAAGGGGGTAGGTGCACCTTTGGAAAGTAAATAACAAATTCTTCAAACTTTGCATAAAGACAGTAAAATTAGTTTCTATGACAAAACTGGTGAAAAAAGTGGGGGTACCGGACCTTTCTTTTTCACAATTTGAGATTTTTCAAGGCTACCCCCCTGAAATTGAAGCTTCATAAAAACTCCTACTTTTTTGTACTACGGTTTTTCAATATTTATTTAAACAATCTATTTGTACAAAAAGTATCCTAATTTATATTACCATAGTAAGAATAAACCCTGAAAATAATGTTTTTTCAAGATCCAAAATAAAAATGTTTTTATTTCACTGGAATGGAGTAAAATTTACCCCACCCACTTTTTTATAATGGGAAAATAAGGCACAGTGAAAATTGCCCTACAAATTGTAGCAAACTATTTACCAAATTTTTTATTTGTTGTTTTTAGCCTTGCAAACAAAAAGTTTTAGTGAAATAGGAAACAAAAACACAGGGTCCCGGATCTTTTAAAAAAGATATAGATCATTTTATCTAAAAAATCCATTTTTTCTCATTTTTTCAATTTTTGGTGTATTTTTAACAAAAATATTTATTTTCAAAAAAAATTCATTTTATCTATTGAGTTATCTATAATTTATACTAAAACTGTACTACCATGAAAATTTCATGCTTATATCATGAGAAATTGAAATGAAATCGGATGTAACAAAATGCAACCTACCTATGAAAACAGTGTATGCTGTAAACTACGAATAGGACATAAAACTTAAAAAGTCCCTTCCGGAACGAAAATCCAATTTTTTCCCGGGAAAATAGTATTTTATTACTGTATGCATTCACCAAAATTGAGTTCTTAACATTTTTTTGAAAATGAGTTCGTAAAATTTTTCGGAAATTTCATAATGCTCAAAAAGACAGGCCGACATCCTTAAAGCAGGCTGTAAGGAAAGCCTTAGGGTGCATTCTGCTTTACTTTCAGCCTGCTTTAAGCTACCATGAACTAGGAAAAAATCCGGAGATTTAGGGAAAATCCGGAGAAATGGCAGCCCTGAAACTGTTTGACACCAAAAGGCATCTGAAGCATTTTATGTAGCTGTATTATAATAAAGACTTTATTTAACAAGAGAGCTCATTTGGTAAACACCAATCTTCCATGAAGCCCTCAACATATAGACAAGCACACAAAACAAAAAGTATTTCATACAAAACAAATAATTAACAACAGTTTAACAATATGTATTAAATACGGTATTTGGCAAAGTAGACAAAACCAAGTTTCAAAGCCAGGGATGACAACGGTGCTTGGTCTGTACAATGTTGCAATGCAATAATCAGGCTGTGTCATGGCACGGCTCATTTTCTATGAACCTTTCAAAGTCCATAATGACATCATGACTTATCTAATATAGTCAATATTTGAGTCAATTTATAACAAACGTTTAAACTGTTGCAAGAATGAATTCATTTATTTGAGTCAATTTATAACAAACGTTTAAACTGTTGCAAGATTGAATCAATTTATTTGAGTCAGTTTATAACAAACGTTTAAACTGTTGCAAGATTGAATAATAAAAACGGATCAATGTTTCATATTAATTAACACTCTGAAACTTTACTATAATTTGTATATTTATAATATTAAGGTGACATATAGGCCCATGGGGCCGGGTGATTATTATATGTGTTTACTTTTGATAATTTGTATTTTGTTATGTAAATATCACATGTCACTATAATAAACAATTTCTCTCTCCATAGTTACTGCTATAATATCGTCTGCTTGAACTTTTCGTCTGCTTTATTTATAGAATTTGATTGTTTGCGGGTTTTTGACTTAATGCAAAGTGATACAGTGCAGAAAACGTTATTCTTTCCCAATAAACGCGTTTACGCTAAAACAACTATTTCCAGTACAAACAGTTTGGAACCAGATCAGACGTCGGGTAACCCGGCGTCTGATCAGGCTCCAATCTGTTTGCCACTCAGCTTAAAAAAAATCCTGAGAAATATAAAAAGTTGTCATTTTCTTCATTTTAGTGTTTTGCGTTTGCGTACGTTTGCGTTTAAACGGGAAAGAATAACAGATTATCCACTGTACAAGTGTCAAACAATTTAGATCCTAGATACAATGTAGACGCAGCATAAGGCGGCGTCTGATTTGCATCTAAACTGTTTGCATATGTTAGTGTCATAGAGTCTGACTGAAATGTTTAAATTATCAAAAATCTATAAAATGTTGCATATGAGACGGTACAATTTGCCTCAAAATCATTTTTTCCCGATATATCCACAAAGTTATATTGGAGAAGAGTTGTTTTTTTCGATGAAAAGCAAATAAAACGCAATTCACTAAAATGTAGAAAATTACATGTTTTTGAAATGTCTGTCTACCTATCTTAATCTGAGTGGCTACTATTTTGGAGCATTATCAGACGCAGGGTCAACCGGCGTCTAATCTGACGCCAAAGTGTTTTTGCATGGGAATAATAGTTCTACCGTATATTATCTACTGTAGAGATCTATACATGTACCGCACGTTTACGTCTTCGAAATAAGAACAGAACATATATTTTATTGACTTGTACATAGTACATCATCATATAAGCATGTAATATAATCTATAGCATGCAATATATTCATATCATATGTCAATATATAACCAATGAAATAGTTACGTTAAATTAAGTAGTGCTATGCACATAGATGATGAATTGCATGTTATGAGTTAAGCAAGATTGAATTAAGTGTTATACTCTTCAGTTTTGAGCATTTCTACAAATTTAAAAATGCTGGATATAACGAAGTAATATTTCTTTATATATATTATTTCTTTCTGATGTCTGAAAAACATGGGCATTTAATGATAAAATGGTATGCATCTTCTATTTCTGTATTTCTTTACCTCTGAAATACACATAGTATCTCTCAGCCCTTTGAATTCTATTTCTACCATAACGACCGATTTGTTTATGCAGAGAATGCGCATTTAATCTAATTTTACAAATATAATTCCTTAAATGAAATGGCAATATGCAGAGCTCCAGATAAGGGGAGTATTTCAAAAACAAATATCTTTATTTTTGCATTAAAACCTATGGTGTTACCACTCATTAGAATCGTCTCTTCGAGACGATTCTAATAAGTAGTAACACCATAGGATTTGGTGCTGGAATGACTGAGAAAATGTTGATTTTGTTCAGTTTACCCCCTCTTATCTGGAGCCCTGAATATGTCTAAGTATGTCTCGTAACGAAACCCCTCTTTAACATTACTATAAACATTTAATTGTAATTGATATATTTATACAACGACTCCTTCCTTACAACGACACTTGCCACTGTTCCCCAAACGAGAAATTTATGTCCAACCTTTTTCACTGCTGCAATGTCGTGTGCTTAAATTGTCGTCTTATGTTTTACATAATGGACATTTTTGCGGGGAAATCTTAATGAGGAGTGACAAACAGCTTGAATCCAGAGCAGACGCCGCGTTACGCGGCGTCTGCTCTGGATTCAAGCGGTTTGCAAATGAACATAAATTTACCTCCCTATAACGACTCCCTCCGAAACAACGAACATAATTTTTGTCTCCCACTGGGTGTCGTTGTAAAGAGGGAGCGCTGTAGATCTATTTATACATAGTTTGTAAAATAGTATTATCCGCTTTGAGCCATTTAACCCAATATTTCAATATTCTTACACAACGAGATATACAGTATATATACAAAGGGTGTCTAGCCAGTTCCCTATAAACACCAACACTTGCTGTACTAGTTCTAATATTTAGAATTGTCTTGCAGAATATTAGATGTATTCTTTCTATTTCTTTCGACGTTTTACTGTAACCCCAAATTATAGATGCATACCCTAAAATCGATCCAACAAAGGAATCAAACAGTTGACAAGAGTATTTTTGGTTTCAAATTAAACTTCTTACATTTAATCAGCAACATGTGTAAAGCTTTTAAAGCTTTACCAACCAAGTGTTCCTGATTACGTGCAAAAGTTTCTGTGAAATTAAAAACAGTTCCCAGGTTATTAAAATCATTAACTATATCTAAATATTTTCCATCTATATCAAATGTAATATTTTGCTGTTATATCATCCAATGCAAAGCCCATATGAAAAAAAGTTTTGTTTTCTTTAATGAATGCAAATGATACTTTAACCCGTTCACTACCAAATTGATTGTGAACTTTTTACAGTGGAGAATCTGTTATTCTTTCCCGTTTAAACGCAAACGTACGCCAACGCAAAACACTAAAACGTAAAAAAGAACAACGTTTGGACAATTCTGATATTTCATGTTTATCTTGGTGGCAAACAGTTTGGAGCCTGATCAGACGCCGGGTTACCCGGCGTCTGATCTGGCTCCAAACTGTTTGCACTGCAAATAATAGTTTTAGCGTAAACGCGTTTATTGGGAAAGAATAACACATTCTCCACTGTACCCATTCGCCGCGATAATGTGGTCTGTTTCAATAGTGTTGACTGCAATATCGTTTCAAAGTTAGATTTATTGCAGTATAACTGGCGTAATTTCCAAACAAGTGGCAAATAGTTTTGATCCTGATCAGACGCCGCGTTAGGCGGCGCCTGATCAGGATCAAAACTGTATGCAAATGTGTTTTATGAAATCATTAAGTGTGAAAGGGTTACATCAAAATGAAAGTAAAGCAGAATAGATAATGTGAGGATTTTCTACATTTTTTACTTTCAATTTGCTTTGAGCTACAACATGACTTCAACATCAATAATGAACCCCGACGAATAAACGCGAGTTTTGAGAACGAGTTTTGAAACTATCAATGTTTTATTTAAGTCTGAGTGGCAAGCAGCTTGGAACCTGGTCACACACTGTTTTTTTGCACATTTCATTGTACTGTGTTTGAGTTAAGTTTAGTTTAACCCATTACCCCAGAACTGGTTTTTAGTACCCTTCAAAGCAGGTTGAAAGCTAAGCAGAATGTGCCTTAAGGCACATTCTGCTTTACTTTCAGCCTGCTTTAAGCTACCATCTACTTGAATATAACAAATATTTCTTATTATATTATTATTATTATTATTATTATTATTATTATACCCGATTTATAAAGCGCTCTTTTCACGCAGGAGTTGTGCGCTCAAAAGCGCTTCACATGAAATTATATGAATGTACCTAAAAAGCGAGAAAGACATAGAAATACATTCACAATAAACATGATACAATATTGAGATGCGTGGAAACATGGACATTCTTTCAATATTGTAACCAAGATTATAAAATTGTTATAGTAAGTCTAATATGATATTATCACTTGATAATTTCACTGTTTTAAGCAGTGGGATTATCGCCACGCGCGCTTTTATTATGAATTTTCCCCGTAGGGCTCCCCAAGAATCGTAGTCAATCGTGTCTTATCGTTAAATTCCGGCAGTCTGATTTGTCGCGAACCACTCTACGGAAGAACACGAATCCAAAATCGGGAGCAACGACGTAATTCAGATGACGTCAAATCAATAAATCAGTGACGTCATCGTACGGGAAACTGTTTCGAAAACGTGCTCGATATAAATAAATACGAAAGACTCAAGCAGGAAACGCAACACAAACAATACACCCACCTCTCAAGCAGAACACACACACAGTCACACCATAACAAACACACACACGCACAATCCCATTCCTTCATCTACACACTAAATAGAAAACAACACGCAAGACAAACATAAAGCAAAGTGAACATAGGAGCCCGCCTTGGTACGGTCAGCAGCAATCAATAATTAATTATAAATTAACCATTAACTACATGTACCACTGGGGGGGTTAAACTTGGGGCTCAACACGGGGTAAATCATGTACTTTCGCTATCACAATTGTCGAACAAGTTCGTTTAAAAAGTGGCTTAAAAGCATAAATAAATAGAATAATTGTATTTTTTCAGTATAAGATCGAATTTAATCCATTTCGTGAACATCAGACTGTTATATTTTCAATCGTGGCTTCGCCACTCGTGAACATATAACGTCTGATGTTCACTCAATGGATTAAATTTCTATCTTATACTGAAAAAAACCCATTATCCTCTATATAATACATACCAGACTGTCTATTCTAATCACGTGTATGTCGACTGAGACTGTAACAGGACTTGGTATGACGATTTTAGACCTGCGAGACTCATACTGCGTCATCAGCGTATCCACCAGGAGCTCTCTATTAGATGGGTGATTATCTACAATGTTGTTCAGTTAACCCATTCACTCTCAGTGACGTCATAAAGCGCATATGCAAACAGTTTTGATCCTGATCAGACGCCGCGTAACGCGGCGTCTGATCAGGATTCAAACTGTTTGGCACTCGTATCGAAATTGTGTCAGTCATACTGTCTTAAAATTACATTTTAAAAAATATTGCAGACAGCAAGATTGAAGCAGACGAAAATGAAACATTAAAGGGGTAAAAAAAATATCACGAAAACATTGGCAGTGAAAATATTAAATATATATGTATTCAGCAAATATACTCATTACACAGAATGATAAAACGTGGATTGAAATGATCATATTACTCGGAGTATATGTTTATTTATTGTTTTATTATTATGTTAAGTTAAAGTTTCCAAAAAGTCGAGCTACTGTCGCCACTCCATCGCCGTCATCTTTTTTGTCAGTTTTTTTTTGTTACTTTTTTGTAAGACAACATTCTCAATAACTATCTTTGGTATCCGTCTATAAAGTTTAGAACACTTGTTCAGTATTCAAAGCAATTTCATCAGGTAATTCACTAATTTTGAAAAAGTACGGTGTATCTTACATTTAAATAATGTAATCAGTTGATACCATAATACACTGCATTTATTTCAGAGCATGCCTTGCTCAGGGGTTATAAAGCTTTTGATTCGAGTCTAAACTCGTTCCCAAGCGTTTGATTGATAAGATTTGAGCCTAGGCTCAAATCTGACCAATCAGATGCTTGGGAACACACTCAGACTCAACTAAAATCTTTATATGACTATCTAAATAATATATATCGAGTTTAAAAAACAAAACAAAACGACGGACGAGTCGACGGAGGTTGGACGACGACGGACACAGTACGATCATAGTATCTCACCATGGCCCTTCATGCCAGGTGAACTAAAAAGCCTTCAAAACCTCGGCACAAGCAGAGCTTTGATTAATTTTCGCACGTTTCTTGTCTCTTTTGACTGAGCTTTTCAACCAATCAGAAATAACTGAACAACCAATGTACATTAACCATTTCACTCTCAATGACGTCAAGCGCATTTACAAAAAATTTGATCTTGATCTGCGTGATGCAGTTTCTGATCCGGATCAAAAATGTTTGCCACTTGTTTTGAAATTACGTCAGCTATACTGCCTTAAATCTTAAACTTAACGATATTGCAGAAAACAATATAGAAGTAAAAGACAATATGTCGCTGAAGAGGTAAACATCTCACGATAAATTTGATCATTTAAGGGTTAAAAGCATATGCTGATTTGCTATTTTGGGTCACGGAATTTCTTTTAGATTATCCTTCAAATGGCATATAATGCTGTCTATTTATGAACATACGCTGGACGTTTGTTAATTTGAATAAATAAAATTAAAATGATTTGCGTCCCAAAATCAAATTCCATGTCATATTACTGAAAGAGAACTACATGTTTCACGTTTTATCGATCAATGAATGATGCTTCACAAATATGATTTTATACAATACATTGTAACATAGTGAGCAGGCGTGTGTTTATTTTCAGAAAACGCAGTATTGCCATCTCTAATTTAGCGTCAGAATTTTCAAAAGGTTGTTATAACGGGGGGTTTCTTGGTCAAAGGTTATAAAGCATTTGAGTTGGGTCAGAGATCCAAGTTCTCAAGGATTTGAGTATTGTTTAAGAACGAGCTCAGACTCTAATCAAACGTTTCATAAGGTTTGGGCATCGTGTTGTTCAGGTAAAGAAGTGACAACACATTTAAATATTTCGGAAATATATTAATGGCCTAAATTCTTAGGGTGGAGTACGTGTAGATAAGACGATGGGAAAAATCTTAACCCATTACCCTATAAATACGACCTTTTACGCATTAAATTTATTCCTCCCCTGAGAAAAATAGTTCCAATTTACACAGTAATAAATTTGTAGTATAAGAAATATTTTCTATGTTCTAAAATATGGTAGCTTAAATCAGGTTGAAAGTAAAGCAGCATGCGCCTTCATGCGCATGTTGCTTTACTTTCAATCTGCTTTTTAAATAGTGGTCGCCTATCTTAAATTAGAAACTGGCTATGGGGTAATTTTTTAAAAGCTAAGATTTGGTGATTTTTTCTTGAGGATGATT
The DNA here is from genome assembly GCA_922989275.2 of Gari tellinella. Lineage (NCBI taxonomy): Eukaryota > Metazoa > Mollusca > Bivalvia > Cardiida > Psammobiidae > Gari > Gari tellinella. The sequence continues at coordinate 78,502,807 of OV277867.1, read as the reverse complement.
TTATACCGATCATATTTGTTACACGATACTGCCAAACAATTGCTTTTATTTGAGTATTGTCTTTTATTAATTTTCTGACCATACACAATTTGTTTTTTGAGATGAGTGACATAAAACAGGGCTCCAGATAAGGTGAGTTTTTCAAAAACTAAAATCTGTATTCCCACATTTCTTTTTATACTTTTATAGAATTCTCCGACGTTTAAGATACAGATTAGATACACATGAATTCTAATAGCATTAACACGATCGGATCGGATCCTGAAATGAGTGAGAAAATGTTAGATTTGTTTAGTTAACTCCCGCTTATCGAAAACCTTTATTGTCAAAGTAGTGTAATAGAAATATAAAAGTAAAAATAACTTACGTAGTTCAAACGATGCCCACGATACGACGGCAAGCGAACAAAGCAGCACGCCCAGAGAAAACATCGTAGAGGCCATACTTGATACCAACAAACTCAAGCGAGTAGTGCAAGACGTAGAGGCAGTGCAAGACATAGAGACCGTGCCAGCCTTTATATGCTTGTGAGATAATGACCTTGCCGTGACGTCATCAACTTTAAACTTTGTTTTCAATTCTCAAACTGAAATAATTTTAGTTAATTTTTACTAGAAATTTCGATTAAAGGCCGTATGACTGAATACATTTCAAAACGAGTGTCAAACAGATTGGATCCTGATCAGACGCCGCTTTCTGCGGCGTCTGATCAGGCTCCAAACTGTTTGCAAGTAACGTTTGTACTCGGGGTAAGAAAGTTAAGGGGTTAACCTTTGAACCCTAGTCACACATATAGGTGTCTTGTGCAAACAGGGTCCCTATGAAAAATACACTTGTTTTAGACAAACAGTGAAGACCCAGATCAGAGGGCTCCAATAGGAGCACTCTCACTAGAGTCTACACTGTTTGTCATATTGCAATATATTGACAGAAACCAAACCCTAAATAGTTAAAAATGGACTAGACTCAATTGTAAAATGGAACTGTCCATTATTGTTAAAATGTCAGGAGGGAGCAAAGGGTTAACCTTTAGTCGATCTACGCACTGCGAAATTGTCACTAAATTTGTCTTCTTCAACGATTTCCTGAGAAAATATTGCCGCATTCTTTCAGAAATAGAAGGCAAAATGTCAAACAGTTTGAATCCAGATGAGACGCCGAGTTACTCGGCGTCTCGTCTGGATCCAAATTGGTTGCAATAGTTATAATGAATTTGCAAATATCTAGTTTAATGTTATATGTTAAATGTTACGCGTTTCACACCGGACGGTTGTCAATGATTATGTATTTAAAAGTAATTTAGTTTGTTGGGCAATTCCCTTACACAACTTTTGTCTTAACCCATTACCCTATAAACACGCCTTAAACTTATTCCCCAACTTAAGAAAATAATTCCACTTTATACAGTAATGGAAAGTAGGTTTAAGGCACATCTTGCTTTACTTTCAACCAGCTTTAAGAGGTCACTCAACTTCAAAATAAGAAACAGGCTATGGGGTAATAGGTTTAACGATAATTTGCTGACAAGGGCGAAAACCAGTTTGCTACTCTAATGTCAGGCCTTTTACCTAAGATGATTATATGCAATTTATAGTCTTCCTATACATAACCACGACCGAGATGATCTAGTACGGGATAATGGCTGGGAAAAGTTCAAACTGTTATTTTGTTGTCATCTTACTGGTACATGTATATTTCTACTGCCAAAATGTATATGTACATGTATATACATTTATACTCGTACCATAACCTACGGTGCAAGCTGTGAACAACACTCATTGTTTATTTCTCCTATATAACTAGTGGTTTAATGCCAATGAAGTTTTTTTTAATTAAAATGCGTAATCCTACGCGCTGTTAAATAGGCTCAAATCTGACTTATCAAATGTTTGAGAATGATTTAAGACTCAACTCAATCGCTTCATAAGCATGGATTCAGCAAACAGACAGGCCCACCGACCGACATACTAATATAATATTCCCCAAGAATATTTCACGCAGGAGGGAAACGCAAAAAGGTGATCAAATAATTAAGACACGTGTGTAAAATAGAAAACATAATGACCCCGCGCAGCAGTATTTATACTTTAATGTAATAAGTTCTATAAACAGGCAAGAAAATACACATTTCTATACAGAAATCGAACACACAAAAACTGTAAGTTTAAAATACTACACTCTTAACTCATAAACAATGGCATCAGATCATATATATTATAATATATAACATAACATAATTGTATGACATATAATCATATTTTTATTATGTATCATATTATGTCAAATTACATAGGTAAAACTTGCTTCATGCGAAAGATGAAAAAGTAAGCCCCCAAAGAAACTTTCTGCTTACATTTTATCGTATTTTAATCCACCCTGTCTTTATCAGGGTCCAAGGTACCTTTAACTTGAGTCATTGATCGTTCTCAAGCATTTGGTTGGTCCGATTTGAGCCTTTGCTCAAATCGGACTTACCAAATGCTTGAGAACAAGCTCAGACTCACCTCAAGCACTTTATAATATCTAGGCCATAGTATCTGATTGGGTGTAAAATAATCTCGGATTTTTTTACATTGGAGAAGATGTTATTTTTTCAAGTTTGAACGAAGTTTACATCAAACTGATGAAACTGTAGAAATAAACAGGTGCTTTAAAATGGTAAAGATTTATTTAAATTAACAGTGTTGAGCCTGATCAGACGCCGGGTTACGCCTTGTACAATAAACTCTGACTGAGAATGGCACACATTGGGACAGTATCAGGTGTAAGATGGCGTCTGATCAGGATCCAAACTGGTTGACGAGCTTTTTAACGTGTATCTGCCATTCTGCCTTAAATAGAACCTTCGAACAACTGTACATCGGTTTTTGACATGTTTAACCCATTACCCCATAAATATGCTTTTTATGCCTTTAATTAATTCCTCTACTGAAGAAAATAGTTCAACAGAAAAAAACAGAAATGACAATGACAGTGAAGGCAGAAAGGATAACTATTCTAAATAGCAAGGTGTTAAGAACCTTCACTGTCATTGCGTCATCAGCTTGAACAAATTGTGGTCTGTTTTTATTTCTAACATATTAATCAACAATCTCATTACTGAGTACCAAAGTGGGTTCAGGAGCCAAAGAAGTACAAATGATCATCAATTCTAGGTAAATTGACTTAAGTTATAACGTAATGAGTGTCAAACATTTTGTATCCTGGTCAGACGCCGCGTGACGCGGAGTCTGACCAGGGTCCAATCTGTTTGAAAATATCAATTTTACTAAAGGTAATACAGTGAAGAGATTTACATTCAAGTATTACTAAATACAGTGTTCCCTCCCTACAACGGCCCTCCCAACAACGACTCCCTCCTTACAACGACATTTGCTGCATTTCCCTAAAAAGGACAATTATGTCTAACGTTTTTACTGCTGCAATATCGTCTGCTAAAATTTGTCGTTTGCTGTTTTTCTCAAAAAACATAATAGACATTTTGACAGGAAAAAACTTAATGACGAGTGACAAACAGCTTAAATCCAGATCAGACGCCGCGTTACGCGGCGTCTGATCTGGATTCAAGCTGTTTGCATATTTAAGCCAAATTCCCTCCCTATAACGACTCCCTCCGAACAACGCACACAATTTCCGTCTCCCATTGGATGTCGCTGTAGAGAGGGAGCGCTGTAGGATCAAAGGTACAACTATGTGTCAAACATAACAGAAACGAACTTATACAGTGAAGAATACATGTGTCTTTTCCCCAATTAAACAAAAGTAGGCCTAATCACACTGCAACAAAATATTGAAACATTTATTATATATGTCTTTTTCTAGAAAGGTTAAGAATGTACCAAATTTGGAAGCTAAACTGTTTGGAGCAAGATCAGATGTCTGCGTCCGCTTTGGCTAAATTTGGAATATATCATTTATTTGCACGATAATGGTTAGACTTTTTAAGAAAACGTACAGAGAAGGAAAAATTAGATCATTCATTTTTCTCAATACATGCGTAACCCGACGTCAAAACAGGCTCCAAACCGTTTGCCATTAAAATTAAAATAAGACCAAAATGTTTAAAATCTGTCATTTTATTGCAATGCGTTTACACTCTCTTTGCGTTTAAACGGGAATGTATCACGTTTTCTCCATTACTCGTTTGTCCATGTGTATTATATCATAAGTGTGTTTGTGTCTGCAAAGGTTTAGCGTTGCACAAACCATTTTCAGATTCGTCATCCTAATGTCATCCAATAAATATCCGCAACGGCAAACTATAAGCAGTTAAATAATGTAACCCAGGGGCCCGTTTCATATAACTTCGTACGACAAATGCTGTCATGGGTCAGATTATAAAAGTCTCAATTATTAATTTATTCTTCATCTAATCCTATCGTGTGTCATCTCTTTGGAATCGTCTTGGAAAGAGAATTCCAAAGAGATGTCACAAGACATGATTAGATACAGAAATCAAATGTATTTTTTAAAGTTTTTACTTACGACCGTTTATGTCGTACCAAGTTTTATGAAACGGGCCCCAGTATTCTACTAAGACGATACACGTGCTTCAGAATTGTTGTATATTTCACATGTTTAGATTGAACATACTTTTACACTATAGAAAACTAGAAATATGTGTCACATAGTTTGGAAAACGGCTGAATTATTCGTTCGAGGACAAGGAGTCATCAATGGCTAAAATGTATATAAACGTATATGTCATAATGATTTACACTCACAACAAATCAGAAAATAAGTTCATCGAACCATACATTCAACCCTGTTTTTGGCAAACAACTTGGTATATTTATAGCCTACATACCAGGTGACCAAAGATGTTTTCCTACATTGCATTGTAAGCGCTCATCGGTAGTTGCAGATCAAAATATTACCTTATTCAGATGTCGCTTAATACAAGTTCAACTGTTTAAAAATATACAAAAACATTGTTGAATCTCATTTCAGCGATAATTGAGGTATGTTAATGTTAATGCAAGGCAAAAGGAACGCAGAAAAAGTCATTCTGTCCTACATTAAGATGTACACTTGTACTCAGATTTAAATGTGTATGTAAGTATGTATACATATAACAAATATATGTAACGAACATCTTGAATCAGATCTTTGAGAAATATTTCATAGCATTTACTAATAACTCTCAACAAATAGTAAACTTACTGCATTCAGACAACTATAAATTATATCATATTTACATCCATATTTCACGAGTTTGCATTGTAAAATCTATATACAATGATATGAAAATAGAGACATTATTTTTTTAACATTAAAAAATAACAGCTACAGGGCTGCCATATCTCCGGATTTTTCCGAATTCTCCGGATTTGTTTTTTAAATTTCTCCGGATTCGGGTGTCAAACAGTTTGGATCCAGATCAGACGCCGCGTAACGCGGCGTCTGATCTAGATCCAAACTGTTTGTATAGTTATGTTAGTTTCATAGAGCCTGGCATCTAAAGGGTTAAAGGTACGCTTCCTAAAATCGCGCCTGAATATTTAAAAATATTGGTATTTTTATTAGCAACTTATGGTAGCCCTGCAGCTAATGATGGAACAAATATATAACAGGATTAACAGTGAGGTCAAAATAAATCATTTGCCTGCTACAGTGGAGAATATAGAAGGTCTTGTGTAATCTTCCATGAGTGTTCGTGTTGTATTGAATATATTAAACGAGTCATCAAAAACGATTAAAACGAGGCTTCGCCGAGTTTCCATCTTTTTTTTTAGATGACGAGTTTGATCAATTCAATAGAACATAAACTCGAATGAAATATAATAATTATAATATGACTACACTTAGACGCTCCAGTTACTTGACTTTTTTGTAATCAGTATCAATTTAAGATAAGTTTAAATGCCCAATTTCAATACAGACGATACGATTTAAGCCGACGATAAAAGAGAAGTGGTAATGGTGAATATAACACATCTGTAATGGACATACAGTGGAGAATACATTATTAGTTTCCGTTTAACCCTTTACCCCATAGCCTGTTTCTTATCTTATAATATAATATAGGTGACCACTTAAAGCAGGTTGAAAGTAAAGCAGAATGTGCCTTAAGGCACATTCTGCTTTACTTTCAGCTTGCTTTAAGCTATGATCTGTTAGGATATAGAAAATATTTCGCATTTTATAATTATATTCATGATTGTAAAAATGTGAACTTTTTTCCTCAGTGGAGGGATAAATTAGAGGCGTAAAAAGGTGTATTTGTGGGGTAATGGGTTTAACAAAAATTAACGCAACCGTTATGCAATAAAACGACGAAAATGACTGTTTCTTTGAATCTATTGACGATATATTGTATTATGAGATGCACATATCAAATGCCGGCTGACTTGGCGTCTGATCCGGCTTCAAACTGTTTGCAATGGAAACTTTTATCTAAACACAAATGTCTTAATTGGAAAAAGTAATGCACGCCCTAGGAGCACAAGCACGTAGTTTTATTATACCAATTGTAGATAGCATTCAGATTAAAATTAGGTGTTACTAATTTCTAAGAACTAACATTTTCTACAGTTTTATTGAACTGCGTTTGCGTCTCGTTTAAACAGGAATAATAACGTTTTCTCCGCTGAATAGATTCAATCTACATTAACCTGTCAACTGTCTTTATAAATTCCTAATGTGTCTAATGTGCCTACATGTATACTGATTAGTAATTCATCTGGAGTCCCTCTAACGAAACTTTGTACAAATATTGTCGTTTGTCATATTCTAAAATTATCAATTATTATTTATTTCTCCATCTAATCCTGTCTTGTGACATCTCTTTGGGATCGTCTTTTTAGACGATTCTGAAGAGATGTCACAAGACATTATTAGAAATAAGAAATTTAACGTAATTTCAATTATTGACTTACGACTGTTTTTGCCGTACGACGTTTCGTCAGACGGGTCCCAGAAGTTAGACTTTATAATCAAATTGAACACATTGCGGACATAGCACTGTCAAGTAGAAAAATAGAAATAACAGTTGTTTCCATGACAACTGCATCAACTATTAGAATCATAAAACTAAACAACATTCACAATATAAAAACAACAAGAGGGCCAGAATGGCCCTTAATCGCTCACCTGTACATGGTGATGGGTCAGTGATTTCAGAAAAGAAGATTTTTTAAACTTTGACCCACGGGCGGGGTCACTTTTGACCCCAGGGACATAATATGAATGCTCTTGATACAGGACCTGTAGACGATGCTATGTGATAAATATCTAAGCTCAGTGTACTATGATTTCAGACAAGAAGATTTTTAAAGTTTTCATTGAAAATAATCTATGTTTAGCTCTGGTGACACAGATATGCAACATATCGGAACCAATTCATCAACATATGTGAAAGACCTCTAGACATTACATCATGCAAAATATCTAAGCTCTAGCCATATTGATTTCAAAGAAAAATGTGTTTGAAAATTTCACTATATAACTCCATGTAAAATGGCGACACCCGGGCCGGGGCCAACTTTGACCCCAGTGGCAAAATTTGAACAAATTTTATAGAGGACCTGTAGACAATGCTTAGTGAAGTTTGGTTGCAATCAGGCATGTGGTTTTGAAGAAGAAGATGTTTGAACATTTCACTATATAACTCTATGTAAAACGGTGACCCCCGGGGCGGGGCCAATTTTGAAATTTTGACCCCGGGGTCAAACTTTGAACAATCTTTATAGAGGACCTATAGATGATGCCATGTGGAAAATATCTAAGCTCTGGTCCTTGTGGTTTTTGACAAGAAGATTTTTTAAGATTTCCTTATTTTTTCACTTTGGTTGCCATAGCAACCAGACTTCTGCATTGTTTCAAATTCTTTGAACAATTTGAAAGAGCTTGACCCAAGGAGCATTCCTGTTAAGTTTGGTTGCAATCGGACATGTGGTTTTGAAGAAGAAGATGTTTGAACATTTCCCTATATAACTCTATGTAAAACGGTGACCCCCGGGGCGGGGCCAATTTTGACCCCAGGGTCAAACTTTGAACAATCTTGATAGAGGACCGATAGATGATACTATGTGCCATATATCTAAGCTCTAGCCCTTGTGGTTTTTGACAAGAAGATTTTTTAAGATTTCCTTATTGTTTCACTTTGGTTGCCATTGCAACCAGAGTTCTGCATTGTTTCAAATTCTTTGAACAACTTTGAAAGAGCTTGACCCAAGGAACATTCCTGTGAAGTTTGGTTGCAATCAGGCAAGCGGTTTTGAAGAAGAAGATGTTTGAAGAAATTGTTGACGCACAACGCACAACGCACGACGCACGACGGACAAAGACCGACCACAAAAGCTCACCTTGAGCACTTTGTGCTCAGGTGAGCTAAAAATTTAAAAACAATATCATTCAGAATTCAAAAACAATATCATTCACAATTTAAAATCAACACAATTCATTCTTTCTATGTGATTTCTAATGACATAAATCAACCCCTTCACTGCCTTACCCACGACGACAATAGTTATTTGCAAACATTTTAGATCTTGATCAGATGCCGCTTGACGCGGCGTCTGATCAGGATCCTAACTGTTTGAGACTCCGAGAGTATGACTTTCCTCAATTTGCATAAAACTTAATTTTAGGAAATAAAAGCAGCCGACAAGTGTTTGAAACAAATAACGTCATGACGGTGAAGGGGTTGGACAAATGTAGAACACGATCATTCAAGAAAATATCTATGAGCAATTTCTATGAACAAATTGCAGCTGTATGAATGATTGAAGTAATGCAGCTTCCGCATTACTTGTATCATTCATTAAGATGCCAGGTTCATAGAAAATAAGAAGTTGTTTCCAATTTCTATGTTTCTCAATTTAATGCTTGCTAATCGCACAGTTTTACTGGCGTGCACCATATTTTTTTTTGTCTCGAGTTTCAAGCAAATGAAAATCTTGCTTATCGTCACGTGACTCTTGTCTAACAAAATACATTTATAGGTGCTGGTAACCAGCGCTGTTCATTCACGCTTATCACATATTGCTTGTATGTTGCTGTTTCCCCGCTTGTGATCAGGACGGCTTCGTTGAGCTACTGCTTAACTGGCCGTTGCTCACGGCTCGGGCGGTGCCTTCCTCGGCGGATTTGACGTCATCTCGCCTGGTCTCTGTTTGATTACCGTTTGTTTTCTCTGCCTCTACTTCTTTAATGTTGCTGTTTGTGTCAGAAAGCTGGAAGTTCGTACAAGAATGTTTCTTCTGAAATAAAGAATGGGGAGAAATTTTAATTTACGATATTTAGAATTTAACAAGGGCCACTATGGCCCTAAATCGCTCACCTGGTAACCATGTACACCGTGAGACCTAGTTTTTGACCGGGCATGACCCTCATTCTAACTTGACCTCGATTTCAATGAGACAAACATTTTGTTCAAGTTTCATGAAGATTCAATGAATTTTGTAGTCTCTAGAGTGTTAACGAGGTTTTTGGATGATTTGACCTAGTTTTTGACCGGACATGACCCACATTCAAACTTGGCCTAGATTTCATTGAGGCAATCATATTGATGAAGTTTTATGAAGATCCAATGAAATTTGTAGCCTCTAGAGTGTTAACAATGTTTTTCGATAATTTGACCTAGTGACCTAGTTTTTGACCGGACATGACCCACATTCAAACTTGACCTAGATTTCATTTAGGCAAACATTTTGATGAAGTTTCATGAAGATCCAATGAAATTTGTAGTCTCTAGAGTGTTAACAAGGTTTTTCGAAGATTTGACATAGTGACCTAGTTTTTGGCCGGACATGACCCACATTCAAACTTGGCCTAGATTTTATTGAGGCAATCATATTGATGAAGTTTCATGAAGATCCAATGAAATTTGTAGCCTCTAGAGTGTTAACAAGGTTTTTCGACAATTTGACCTAGTGACCTAGTTTTTGACCGGACATGACCCACATACAAACTTGACCTAGATTTCATTGAGGCAATCACATTGATGAAGTTTCATGAATATCCAATGAAATTTGTAGCCTCTAGAGTGTTAACAAGGTTTTTCGATAATTTGACCTAGTGACCTAGTTTTTGACCGGACATGACCCACATTCGAACTTGACCTAGATTTCATTTAGGCAAACATTGTTACCAAGTTTCATCAAGATCCAATGAGATTTGAACCTGCTAGAGTGTTAACGAACAATTGTGAACGGACGACGGACATCCAGCGATCCTAAAAGCTCACCTTGGCACTACGTGCCAGGTGAGCTAAAAAGAATAACGTCCATGCCGTTGCGGCCAGGTCTATGATCTTGCGCAATATAGCGGGTATGTTTTGGTTTAGGTTCATTTTGGTTTGGGTACGTTTTGAACAAGATGCGGTTTCGTTTTGGTTTTGGTACGTTTTAGTTTGGATACTTTTTTACCAGATAATTGGTAGTCTGAGATTGCTTTATGAAACCTTTCTTAAAACATTCCCTCAATAAAAACGCCTTTTTACACCTATAATTCATTCCTCCACTGAAGAAAACAGTTTTGTAAGACATTAATATGTATCATAAGATATTATTATCCATATTCTAGCAGATAATAGCTTTAAGCAGGCAGAAACTAAATCAGAATGCGCCTCAAGGCGCATTCTGATTTACTTTCAACCTGCTTTAATAACTGATCATCTTTCTCTAAAACTAGAAACAGGCTATGGAGTAAAGAATGACGTGCAAGATATTGCGACAAAACCAGTGAGGTCTATGATCCTGCGCAATATAGCGGGAACGTTTTGGTAGGGGTTCATTTTGGTTTTAGTACGTTTTGAACAAGATGGGGTCTGTTTGGGTACGTTTTAAATTGGGAATGTTTCGACCAGATCCGTTGCTAAAGGCAGTTGGTAATCTAAATCACGCGAAAGTTACTCTGAGCTTGCTTTATGTTACCTTCCTTAAAATATTCCCAAATAAGTACGCCTTTTTACGCCTATGATTTATTCCTCTACTGAAGAAAATAGTTCAATTTTATATAGATACTATTATCCATATCCTAGCAGATAATAGCTTAAAACAGGCTGAAATTAAAGCAGGGTTTAGGTCAAAAATAAGGTTAATATATTTTTCAAATACTCCATTATCTGTCGCCCAGGGGGCAATCATATAAACTTCAGTTTCGATATGCTGTAATAAAAGCTCATCAGACAGTCACAAATATGATTGCGCCCCCGCGACTCCCAAATGGCGAAATTTTTTTTTTTACGAAATAACATGATAAGCACCATTTACTCCTTCTTTTCAAACCCCTGTCAAGAAATGTTGACAACTTATAAGCAAGTGAAGACAGCTCAGTTAAATCATCAACAGCAAAAACACATTAACCCTTAGCCTGCCACTCACGACTATAGCTCCATATGCAAACAGCTTGGATCCGGATGAGACGCCGAGTAACTCGGCGTCTCATCCGGATCCAAGCTGTTTGACACTCGGACAACATTTTTAGCAATTTTGAGCAACTTTGAAGCACTTTGAAACTTGAAGCAGACGAGAAATATAGCAGACGACAATTTATTTGGCGGGCTAAGAGTTAAACCTTATCCTGCCGATCAGGACTTAACTTGTATTGGTTAACACTTTCTATCCAGTCACTTGGTTGCCTTTTCTACTGCTTATAGCGTACGTTGAGGCTTTTTGAAAAACAGCATAGCCTGGCCCTGATCAGATAGCTTCTAAAGTAGCTGTCTGATCAGGATCGGTTCTTTTTTCTATAATATAGAAAAGTTTTCTGCATTTCATTAATCAATGTAATTGTTCTGATTATAGGTGTTCATTGTAGGCGGAGTATCATATGATGTTATTCCGCGAGAAAGGGTTTAAGTAATTGTGCTAAATAGTTTGAATCCTGAATAAAGCTATAGGACTGGAAACATCGACACCAGTATCAAACTGCTTGGATCTTGATCAGACGCAAACTGTTTGCAAATTCAACTTTAGTACATGTAGCATATGGCAAAGGAAGGTTAATGGTTGGGAAACCATTAATTATTCTTTTCTTTCTACAACTAGTGTTTCCATTGCAAACAATTTGGAGCCAAACCAGACGCGGGATAACCCGGCGTCTACTAAGGATCCGAACTGTTTACCACACAGATTAAAATAAATCATAAGACTTTTCAAAAAGTTGTAGTTTTCTACATTTTATGCGTTTAGATTTGTTTATAATGTCTTCTCTTCTCCAAACATTTTAGTGATGTTTACCTCGTAGGCGTAATGTAGGTAAATATTTGGGTCATCCAGACGCATGTGCTGAAAGTCTACCGCGTATGTGAGAGTGAATGTAAGAATGGACAGGGCTAAAAGCCACTCCGTAATTGTAGACGTCAGGTACACTCCACGCAGCGCCCCCTGGTAAAGAGAAAAACATAACTCCATTATCACATGCATAAAAACATACAAAATAAAGCGGAGCATAAAAAACCCAGTAAAACCTCTCTATTGTGACCACTTAATTGTGTCAATAATTAGGTGTTTCTGTCAGGTGACTGATTAAAGCAAGGTGACAGTAAAACAGAAAGCTCCCGTAGGAGCTTTCTGTTTTACTGTCACCTTGCTTTAAGCTGTCGCTTGTCTTTTTATACACAAAATAAGCCTTCTTTTTAGTGTCCGTAATAGAGAAGTTTTACTGAACAGTAACCCTTTCTCCACAAAAGCATCGTCTGCTTCAATACTGAATTTCAGTAAATGTAAGTTCATTTTATGGATTATGCCGTTAATTATTTATGATAAATTTGGATCATGAAAGATTAATACGACATCAATTAGCTTAGCTCCTGCTCAACCGCAAATTCATGAAGCAGCTGATCTTACTCACAATTGTTTTAAAATGCAAGCCATTTCGTTTTAAGCAGGTCAAGGGTCATATACACTAATTGGGAAGGTATATCACATATTTTTATGTTTTGTTGGTGTTTTTGTATATAAAAAGTCCAGATACGACTTGTTCCCCACCTACGCATTACCTCATATAGTTACTTTTAATCTTTGAAACGTTACATGCAAAATTGTGATAACCCTTGAAAACAGTCTGGATCTGGATCAGGATCTGCCCCTCGACGAACTCGCCTTCTTTCCTTGATCCCAACTGTTCGAAGAATATTATCTAGCTGGTATAACTAATTAATTTATTCTGTCAAATGCTGCAGACGATCCTATTACCTTTTAAAAACTGAATAGTGGGCTAAAGGTTAAAACAAGCTCAAAACTTAGATATCAAGGTCAAAATCACCTGTATTGTTCTAAGAATATTTTCCAAATGAAATAACTAATTAATTTATTCTGTTAAATGTTTCAGACGATAGTATTACCTTAAATTGAATAGCGGGCTAAAGGTTGAAACACGCTCAAACACCTCGAACTGTGGCACAGTCAAACCTAACTGTATTTCTTTTTAATTATGTATTTTTATTTCAAACTCGCATAAGTTCATCTTGAAAATATCCGTATTTCAAAGTTAAAACGTTTTAACTTTGAAATACGCATATGTTAGACTGAAGTGAGTTCGCGAAATCGAGGTAAGGCTATACAGTGGAGAATCTGTTATTCTTTCCCGTTTAAACGCAAACGTACGCAAACGCAAAGCACTAAAACGTAGAAAAGAACAACTTTTGGACAATTCTGATAATTCTTGTTTATCTTGGTGGCAAACAGTTTGGAGCCTGATCAGACGCCGGGTTACCCGGCGTCTGATCTGGCTCCAAACTGTTTGCACTGCAAATTATAGTTTTAGCGTAAACGCATTTATTGGGAAAGAATAACAGATTCTCCACTGTACTAGTTCTTTTCTCCCCGGCAATGTGGGTAAACGAACACTAACAACAACGAGTCATCTAAACAACCGAATACTAAAACAATCTTAAAATAACTGTATACTCTCAAATTAAAGCAGTATATGGCAGTTTATTGAAAAAACGTTACAATGACTACAGGAAAGAAGACATAATATTTTCCAGCTTAACACATTTGTTAATTGCAAACCGTTTCGTGCTTGATCAGAATCTGGGTAACTTGGCATCTCGTCAGGCTTCAAACTATTTGCCGCTCGAGTTGCAAAAAACTGTCAATATTGTCTAGAATCTGCAATGTCCGGATTTGTTTAAAATAACGTTTGTGTTTAGTTTCCTTTAAACGTGAGATGAAAGCCTTTTATTCATTCTATCAACAGCTGTTCCAGGGTAAGACAAATTCGAACCTCCGAGCAGGTATGCATGTTTCAATTTTTACCATGCCAATTCCTGTCCAAACATATCCCTTGCCAATTCGCTCAAACATACAGTGGAGAAAACGTTATTCTTTCCCAATAAACGCGTTTACGCTAAAACTATTATTTGCAGTGCAAACAGTTTGGAGCCAGATCAGACGCCGGGTAACCCGGCGTCTGATCAGGCTCCAAACTGTTTGCCACCAAGATAAACATGAATTATCAGAATTGTCCAAAAGTTGTACTTTTCAACGTTTTAGTGTTTTGCGTTTGCGTACGTTTACGTTTAAACGGGAAAGAATAACAGATTCTCCACTGTATGTCCCGCAAAAAATAGTTAGAGATCTATTAAATCACTTTAGGCTGCTTGATGTAGAATAAATGTAATGCAAAAAGCTCCTTTGGGAACTTACTGCATTACTTTTCTTCTGTATCAAGCTGTCGCTTATCTAAGAAAAACAGAGTGAACAGCGTTAGCTTTTCCCAGCGAACTCGTTTTAACGAAAACGAGTACATGTATTTCCATGCCTGATCGAGCTCCAAACAATTTTTATTCAGAATTTTTGTGTTTAATATCCGTGTAGGGTGTACAATGTCATGTTATACCGCCCTCTCAACTGTTTAACAAACGCCTGCCAGACCAGGAAATATAACGCTAAAAATGATCATAAACGTTAAACAACTGATGCAGTATATTGTGTTTTAGAATTTATTTTTATATTTCAAACCTGGCTTTTCCAATCAATCGTGTATATATTATCTGAAAAAACGTGTAAACATTTACCCAGGGTAACTGCCAAGAAAGGCGAGAAGCTAACTCTGTTAATCTTCTGCATGGAACATATTCTTGCAAATTTGTAACTGATGCAAATAAAGTGCTCCCTCTCTACAACAACATCCCATGGAAGACAACGATTTTGGGTGTTGTTCGGAGGAGTTTGTTATAGGGAGGGAAATATAATTTTTATTTACAAACTGAGTCACGCGACGTCTGATCTGGATTCAAGCTGTTTGTAAGTCATAATTATGTTTTTATCTGTCAAAATGTCCAACATGTGACTTTGAAACAACCAGCAGACGACAACTTTAAGCAGACGATATTACAGCAGTGAAAGGGTTAGACACGACTGTCTTGTTAGTGAAACAGTGGCAAGTGATGTTGTAAGGAGAGACGCGTTGTTGAAAGTGTCGTTGTAAGGAGGGAAAACTGTATACCGATAGTTATTAAAATGGTATTCTTCCCCGAACGAAGTAGATCTAATAATTTTTGCAGTTTTTTTCATTGCGATAATCCGTTTTCCACTTAGATTAACTCTTTCCTCCCTGAAACTTTAAATGGACAATTCCAGTTTCCATTTAAGTCTAGTCCATTTCTGACTTTTAAGGGTTGTTTTTGTCAATGTTTGGCATTATGACAAACAGTGAAGACCGTGATCAGAGGGCTCCTTTTGGAGCCCTCTCATCTGGGTCTTCACTGTTTACATAGGACAAGTGTACTATTCATATAAACACTGTTTGAAAATGACGCCTATATGCGGGACTAGGGTTCAAAGGGTTAAATGAATTGTCAATAGCTAAAATAAAATCGTCATTTTGGTTTAATAGCATTACGCTTTCATTTAATTTCGTTTAAATGTGAACTAATATTCTCTATTGTGGAGGTTCTTGTTAACAAGCATTTCAATGAAATTACAGTAAAACCTCTCTATTACGACCACTAAAGAGAAAGCTAATTGGCTGTATAAAAGGCAGATCACTGCTTAAAGCAAGGTGCATGTAAAACAGAAAGCTCATAAAGGAGCTTAATGTTTTACGTGCATCTTGCTTTAGGTAGTCACCTGTCCTAAATCCCGGCTAATGAACACAATCTAATGGTCGAACCAGAGAGGTTTTACTGTGCGAGGTGATTTTCCAAACTATTTCCTAGATTCTGAATTAGGTGTAACATTACATTAGAACTTGTCTGACTTTCATCACCACATTTTCCCTGCATTGTAAATGTACAATAGACGCATTTCTGTCCAGTTTATACGATTCTTAACGCGACCGTAATGGAGAAGCAGGCTTCGGAAACTTTTAAAGATTGATTTTTTTTAAAGACAAACAGTTTTGAGCCTGATCAGACGCCGAATTACTCGGCGTCTGATCAGGCTCAAAACTGTTTGCAAGTAAAACCTCTCTATTACGCCAATTTGAAATATGGCTAATTGATTGTATGGAAGACAGGTGACAGCTATAAAGCTTTGCATACGTCTTGTACATGTATATAACTAAGCGATCTTCATGTATCATACATGTAATTATACGCATTGCTCAACAGGAGCTAACATCTACACACTCACCCATTTCGTGCCCCGCCCTGCCATACTCTCCACCTTGTAATAGGCCTTTGTTGTCCCAACTACATCTTGGTTAAGGAAACAAACAATCCGTTCATGTGTAATCTATGTTTAAAGTTATAGGCACTGACGTTTTTAAACAAATGGGCCGTGCTAAAACACCTTTATCAATCATCTCTTTAAACAGTGGAGGAGACGTAATTATTTTCCTCCCAAAAAACGCGTGTGTGTTAAATCTACTATTTCAATTTCAAACAGTTTGGAGCCAGATCAGACGCCGCGCAACCCGGCGTCTGATCAGGCTCCAATCTGTTTGGCATTCAGAATACAATAAATCGTCAAGATTTCCCAACAGGTGTATTTTTTAAATTGCATTGCGTTTGCGTTTCGTTTAAAACTAAAAAAAACCTTCTTTTCAACATTAGTTAAAACAGAGGAAGGCATAGGCAGCTTATGGTCGATTTAAGCGAGATCGAGTTATCAAAATTCAATGGAGAAAATAAAGGTAAATTCCACTTAAAGCGAGCTGGGCTTATCGATGTTCGATTGTAGAGTAGACAATAAGCCAGGGCTCCAGATAAGGGGGGTATTTCAAAGACTTAGTGCTGAAATGAGTGAGAAAGTGTTGAATTCGTTCAATTTACTCCCTCTTATCTGGAGCCCTGAATAAGCTGCTTTAATTCTGCCTTAATACTAACGTTTATCTACTTTATATAATGCATACAGTATACTATAGAGATGACGTTAATCTTTCCAGTTTAAACGAAACTAAACGCAATTCAATAAAATGCAGCAAATGGCAGTTTGTTGAAAACTCTAAAGATTTACTTGTATCTGGATGACAAACAGTTTGGTGCCTGATCAGACGCCGGGTTACCCGGCGTCTGATCTGGCTCCAAACTGTTTGCAATGGGAAGGGCATTTATTTTTAGTTCAACGCGAAGGTTTTCCCCACTGTGTGGTTTTAAGAGTGCGTGTGCATTAACTGTCAAAACGAATTGCGCTTAAAGTCCTCAATTGAAAAATAAAACAAAAAACAACCTAAAACACGTGCAGTCTGATGAAGTTTAACGACTTTCAACACGGTTAAAGAAGAAACCTACACTGGTTACATACATCAATCAAATTTAGGAAAACCCCTGTTGTAAAAACATCATTCTGAGACCAGAACACACGTATAGCTACAATATTGTGTGCACTACATGGATAACTCAGCAGTCAGTCAAAGACAGAGGAAGACAGCCTAAATAACGTGCAGTAAAACCCCTCTATTACGACCACTTAATGTGTTAATTATTAGGTGTTTACGAACGGTGACTGCTTAAAGCAAGGTGACAGTAAAACAGAAAACTCCCAAAGGAGCTTTCTGTTTTACTGCCATCTTGCTTTAAGCTGTCACCTGCCTTTTTCACAATCACCTAGCCTACGTTTCAATGGTCGTCATATAGATGTTTTACTGTAAAGTGTAAATGTATTGTAATACACGTTCAGTACTAGCTTCGAGGTTATACAGATTTTGAGTTGAGTCTGAAGTAGTTTTCAAGCAATGGATTTGTCAGATTTAAGCATAGGCTCAAATCTAACCAAATAAATGCTTGAGAACAATATCAGACTTAACTCAGACGCTTTATAACCTTGGGCCCAGCCAAGACCGGAAGCCAAGCTGGAGACTGAGTTTGCTCTCTCAGAGAAGATATTTCTAAACAGTGAGTCATACTTTAGTACAATTAAGTACTGTAGCTTGACGGGGCGGTACAGAACTCTCTTAAACAAAGTGGATCTGCCCTCATAAACATAAATGTCAATTTAAAAAAAAAACCTCCCCAACCTGTGTTAAAGACCTTGACATAGACAAGAGAACATTTAGCACAGAACGATACTAGTAAATGACACTGCTAAACAATCATCAACTGATTGAACTGGGAATATAAACAAACATTTAACATGTAATATAAACAACGTCTTACGAAACAGCAAACCTATAACGGTTGTTTAGATGAACAATGGAGAAGACATTACTCTTTCTCAATAAACGCGTTTACGCTAAAACTGTCGTTTCCATTGCAGACAGTTTTAATGCCGGATCAGACTCCGGGTAACCATGCGTCTGCTCAGGCTCCTTACTGATAACCACTCAAACACGACGACGGTAAAGCAGAATGCTCCTATACATATGATAAGCGTTCTACAATAAATTCTGCAATTTAAGTATTGGTACATACTTAAGTTCTGTAGTTTTTGCAGACGACCACATGTGTTCAACGTGTTAAAGGATACATAGTATCAGCATGAGCGTCATGACAATGCTGTTGATGAACTGTATAACCACTAGGAGTCTCTTCTTGCTGAAGCAGTAGCGGATCTTGTATGACAGACTAGACTGGAACCAGCAGTAGACGGTACCCAACCCAAACGCCAAGCCAGCCCCAAAATAGTGCGGCCCTCGCTGAACCTCCGTCTGCAAGAAATCGATAACTTATTTCTCCATAGAAACGCATTTATAGGCATGTAATATATTCATCAAATGGAGAATAGTTTCATTTTATAAAGTCGTAAATATGTATCATAAGAAAAAGTTCCTATATTCTAAGGGATAGTACCTAAAGCAGGCTGAGAGTACAGCAGAATGTGCCTCAGGGTAAATTCTGTTTACTTTCAACCTGCTTTAGGTGGTCACCTATCTTCAATACTTAAAATAGGCTATGGAGCAAATGGTTAACTTTTGACAGGTTTTCAGGTATAAGCATCTAAGTGATTTTGTGCTGATTTCAACGCATGGAAAATAAAAGTACACGTATTACAATCTATATTTAAACAGGCTGAAATTAAAGCAGAATGTGCCTGCAGGAGCATTCTGGTTGTTTTTTTTCAAACTGTTTCAAGTGGTCACCTATCTTCAATACCAGCAACACAATATGGAGTATAGGGTTGAATTAAAGTACATTGTAACTAGAATGTATTTCCTATAGAAGTTGAAATAATATGTGTGATGAATATTCGACTGGGGTATGTATGCATACTAAGGAGAGCTTGAGAGTGCTCATGTTTCATATACATTGTATGTCAACGTATAAAACTGCGAAATGATAGACATTTTCATTGGAAACAATAAACGTCAAAGAAAGACACCTGCACTGTGAAAATACCATTAAATATGCGTCAAGATCTTAACCCTTTCATTATCAAATTATTCGGGCGATTTTTATCCCTGCGCCGCTTAATTGTCGTCTGCTCCAGTACTGTTGTCTTCAAGACACGTTTCAAAGTTAAATTTAAGGTTGTATGACTTAAAATTATCGGTAACAGTGTCAAACAGTTTGGGTCCTGATCAGACGCCGCGTTACGCGGCGTCTGGTCATGATCCAAACTGTTTGCAAACGCGCTTTCAAGCGTCATTCAGAGTGAGAGGGTTAACGTCTAAATTTGGTCGTAACAATGTGGTAAAATGTATAATCCATGTACGGAAATCACGCTTCCAATTTTACACGTGCATATGTATCTAATCTTAAAGGCATTCTGACATAAGATATCGACACCAGTGTCAAACAGTTTCGATCCTGACCAGACGCCAAAACAATCTGAACTGCCAAAGAGCTGCTCGGCGTCAAATCTAAATCCAAACTGTTTGCAAATTTCAGTGTGGTTTGACTTGACATGTAGTGGTAATGTGAAGTATAAAAGTTTTGACTCTTACTTAGTCAGCAATTTGAATACAGTCGAAACTCGATATTTCGAACACGCTTAAATCGATCTTACTAGTATTTCGTAAGTTGAATTTTGATAAGTCGATCTCGTTTAAGTCGAACATTACCGTATTTCAGAGTTAAAACGTGGCTGAGCCACGTTTTAACTTTAAAATATGGGTATGTTCGAAATAACGCAAGTTCATAGAATCGAGTTTTTACTGTAAATTAAAAAAAACAAAATATACATCACTCAATTTACGGTAGGCGTTATATGGAGTGATATTTCATGCTGGTGATATCATTAAATAATAGTAAATTAAATTGTGGTTTAACCTTTCATTAGCACGGGCGACAAAGGGTTATCGCCCAAACAGTCTGAGTCCAAACTCTGATTAACTCAACGTCTGATCAGAATAATACAAAGCGATACAGTGATGTCTATTGGTGTAGTAACTTTAAAATACACAATAGGAATCATTTCGTATGAATTGTCTTAGCAGATGGTAGCTTAAAGCAGGCTGAAAGTAAGGCAGAACGCTCCGGAAGAAGCATTCTGCCTTACATTCAGTCTTCTTTAAGCAATTACCTGTCTTCAAAACTGAAAGTAAGCTATAGGGAAATTAAATATAACATTGGGATCAAGGTTATGGAGCTTTTGAGTTGAGTCCGAGATCGGTCTCAAGCATTTGATTGGTCAGATTTTAGCTTTTGCTCAAATCTGACCAATCAAATGCTTGAGATCGATTTCAGACTCAACTCAAACTCTTTATAACATTGGTGCCCGGAATCAAGTTTTTACGTAGCAACCAGTCAGCAATCAGTCTTAAAACCATCGAAAATACTTTAACAGAGAGCTATAGAGTAGCAAATGCGTGGGCATCTTAGTATAACCTGAAAGTTGGCGACCATGCTAAGTCCAAATGCGGACAGGACTCCCAGAACGAGGCCAGCTAGGTTTATTTTGTACCACTTGTCTTCCGGTGGCGTACTCTTACACAGCAGGAACTTCTTTAGGAACAGATACCGCAATATCACATTCATCCCCACTGAAATGATAAATGAAATTCTAAAATCGATACAGCAAAATAAGATATGTAACGAAATATATTAATGGTACGTCTATGGAAATGTACATGTACGAGGTAGATAGAGGCACCCGAAGGCTCTTCTTTTGAGGAAATGGTTACATTAGCTCAGTTCGTAAGCAAACTAACTGTAAATGTAGTCCAATAAAAACCCTTAAAATGAAATATTAAGTCTTGGTGTCCCTAAGAGTTCAACACTTTCTCAGTTTCAAACATTTATTGTAATTGCTCTCAAACCTTTCAACACTTTCAACGCAAATATATACATGTTCATGGTTTAACTCTTTCCTCCCTGAAACTTTAAATGGACAACTCCAGTTTCCATTTTAGTCTAGTCCATTTCTGACTTTTAAAGGTTGTTTTTGTCAATGTTTGGCATTGTGACAAACAGTGAAGACCCTGATCAGAGGGCTCCTTTCGGAGCCCTCTGATCTGGGTCTTCACTGATTGCATAGGACATGTGTACTATTCACATGTACAGTGTTTGAAAAGCACGCCTATATGCGGGACTAGGGTTCAAAGAGTTAATAAGACAAGTGACAACCGTAATGCAGAAGGCTCTTATCGTAAATGACAGCAAATTCCACTTCTACATGTACCAAAACGTTAAAGCTCTCTCATTCGACAATCTAAACCGACCACACTTCTCGGTTGGTTTCGGAAGAGATTCAGTATTTTGACTGTAGATAAATAATCAGACCACCAGTACAACAAATATGTTAAAAGGGCATCCTGTAAAAACAAACATTAGTTTCAGGTACAGTGGAGAAAACGTTATTCTTTCCGAATAAACGCGTTTACACTTAAACTATTATTTCAATTTCAAACAGTTTGGAGTCAGATCAGACGCCGGGTTACCCGGCATCTGATCATGCTCCAAAATGTTTGCCACCAAGATAAACATGAATTATCAGAATTTTCCAAAAGTTGTACTTTTTCACGTTTTAGTGCTTTGCGTTTGCGTTTGCGTTTCGTTTGCGTTTAAATGGGAAAGACTAACGTTTTCTCCAATGTAGACCCCTCGGTTAAAGCAAGACGAAAACCCAGTAGACTCATAGATAAACTTTCTTCTATTGCAGTAGAACCTCGTTTTCTCGATATCACTTTAGTCTAAGGTGTCCGTATTGCAAAGTTAAAACATGGCGCAGTAAGGTTTTAAAATTGAAATTCGGATATGTTCGACTTTACCGAAGTCGAGGTGTCGAAATTCAATTGAAATGAATATGTATCATTCAGTATTTCGACTTTTCCGTTTACAATTCTATCCTTTCCCATATAACTCAATGAATACGCCTTTTTACGCCTGCAATTATTTCTAGACCAGATGAGGTAGTCTAAACCTAAAAGGCCATGATCATAAAACACATACGCTATTTCCAGCATCTTTCTAACTATTACATGTAGCTTAAAGCATGATAAAAGTAAGGCATAATGCTCTTATGGAACAACCTGCTTTAATTCCAATTTACTTTTTCGTGAAAGTGTTACTGGTTTGTGTATATTTGATGCTATATGGAACATGTTGATATAAAAGTTAAGTGTTCTTCTAAATGACCTGTTAAGAGTTTTAACCAATTTAAATAGTTTAATTTGAACATATAGTGTACTCATTCTTGTACTCTGTAACCTTGTAAATATTTACTGTCTTGTACATGTATATATGTTATGTAGCGGGCATCATGGAATATTGACATTGTCTAATGAGTTCCCTCGTTAAATAAAGTCTTTATTATTATTATTATTATTACTTTAAATGGTCGCCTATTTTTAGAAACTATAGAAACAGGTTATGAGGTAATTGTTTAACTGGTACTTAAAGCCGGTTGCAAAATCAGGCAGAATGCTCTTCCAGAAAACAGGGTACAGAGGAGAATATGTTATTCTTTCCCGATAAACGCGTTAACAGTTTGGAGCCAGATCAGACGCCGGGTAACTGATCAGGCTCCAAACTGTTTGCCACTAAGATAAACATGAAATATCAGAATTGTCCAAAAGTTGTTCTTTTCTACGTTTTAGTGTTTTGCGTTTGCGTACGTTTGCGTTTAAACGGGAAAGGATAACAGAGTCTCCACTGTAGTAGGAGAATGGGTTCAGCGGCGTTTAACACCAGCAAACGTTTATCGACTAAGTGGTTATAAAATTAAAGGGACTCTTACGGAATTTCATTTCATTTAGTGTACGTATTCGGTTTTGGTAATCTTATAAATTAACATTTGCCCTTTTAGACCGGGGGTTTAAACATGTTTACAGTATGTTTAGAATCAATCATTGTGGATGTTTATATACAAAAAAGAGAAGTAATAAACCAAATTAAATCCTACGGCGGTAAAAGCCACTTTTTTCTTTCCCGTTTCAAACTAAATGTCAAACGTAAACGAGATAAACGACGCCATGCCCTAATGCTACAAAAAGTATAGATTGAGTCTAAAATCGTTCTCAAGCATCTGATTGGTCAGAGTTGAGCTTCCGCTAGCAAAAACTCAAATCTGACCAATCAAAATCTTGAGAACAACCACGTTTTTGAACCGTGATCTGACTCAAAACTATTTGCATTAATCACGACTGTTTTACGATTATCGTGTGAATTACAGAAAGTGTGTCAACTTTTCTTCATATACATACGCCGTAAAACACTACGCATCTAATATATTCCTAGAATTAAGAAAAGAGTTCTTTTTCATACCAAAATGAATGTGCAACATAAGAAATATTTCCCATGACCTATCAGATGGTAGCTTAAAGCAGGTTGAAAGTAAAGCAGAATGTTTTAAGCAGTCACCCATCTTCAAAACCAGAAACAGGTTATGAGGTATAATGAGTTATACATTGTACAAGTTTAACCTCTGTATGTGAAGGTATTCCATGCTTGCTAATATAATATGCGACCTGTTCCCGGCTTAACCGGGTCGTAACTAGTTTGAATGAGTTATCCATTTATCTTAACTAATGGTGTAATACTGACAAATTACGTGTCCGTATTCGTGTCAAAGACCTTGTCCTGAACTATAGGGTAAGCTCCGTAAAACAGACTCTTCAACCCATTTGCGCCAACGTGGATTGTTCCATGCAAAATATTGGAATAGTCCATTTTTGTAGAAAGGGTGCCTTTTTCTAAGTTTCCCCTTTCTATAGGTTTTATATTGAAAATCCTATCAGCAAACAGTGACGACTTTGATCAGACGCCGCATGTTGCGGCGTCTGATTAGAGTCATCACTGTTTGTCTATGTCCTATACATGTATATGAGAACGAGGTCACAAAAGGGTAAATCACTTACCCCTCAGTCTGTTTCTAGTTTTGATGAAAGGTGACCACTAAATCCATTACTCCAAAGGTACAGTGGATAATCTGTTATTCTTTCCCAATAAACGCGTTTACGCTAAAACTATTATTTGCAGTGCAAATAGTTTGGAGCCAGATCAGACGCCGGGTAACCCGGCGTCTGATCAGGCTCCAAACTGTTTGCCACCAAGATAAACGAGAAATATCAGTATTGTCCAAAAGTTGTACTTTTCTACGTTTTAGTGCTTTGCGTTTTTAGTGCTTTGCGTTTGCGTACGTTTGCGTTTAAACGGGAAAGAATAACAGATTCTCCACTGTACGCGTTTTATTCCTTAAATTCATTCCTCCATTGAAGCCACTTTATACACTGTCGTGTATTACAAGTATGCACCGTAAAGTCTAAATCCCAGTCGACGGAATCTGAAGCAGTCCTTAAGGTGCATTCTACTTTCTTTCAATGTGCTTTAAGTGGTCACCCGTCTTCCAAAACTAGACACAATACTTTGGGGTAAAGGGTTAAGGAAATTAGCGTAAAATGTAGTGTGGTCGCAATATGTGAAGACTATGCTTTATGAACCACACAGTCATACAGAAAGACAAAGAAATAGACTTAGGAATACAAAATAATGAATAGTTCACAGTACAGGCCACCGGCGCATACGGGTTGAAAAATAGGATACAACCAAACATTTCGACTGTATGAAATAATCTATCAAACTAAAGCCTTTAAGTGAAAAATGGACTCGTCCAACATATAAGCACTGAATGATCCACTGGGTCCAATATGAGTTAAATTGTACTTACACATGACAGCTCCTATATTGACCAGCTGACCAAAGACGCATCTCTCTGGGGCTTCTATGGCTGTATGACTGTAAAAGACGTGTAACGTATTAGTAATATAAGATCATAGAATAATACTTCAAACATATGGTAGCTTGTTTATATAACAAACAAATCTACAGTGGAGAATCTGTTATTCTTTCCCGTTTAAACGCAAACGTACGCAAACGCAAAACACTAAAACGTAGAAAAGAACAACTTTTGGACGATTCTGATAATTCATGTTTATCTTGGTGGCAAACAGTTTGGAGCCTGATCAGACGCCGGGTGACCCGGCGTCTGATCTGGCTCCAAACTGTTTGCAATAGAAAAATTAGTTTTAGCGTAAACGCGTTTATTGGGAAAGAATAACAGTTTCTCCACTGTATGCCGTGCCAGACATATCAGAAGTGTTGAACATGTATTTTAAAACAAGATACAAAAGATGAGCAGCTTTCTTGTCAAAAATATTATGGTTGTTATAGTTTATTGGCCCATGAACTTATTCCCCAATGAGGTAAAAATTACCCCATACTTCTACAAATTAGAAGACGTTATTCTTTTCCGTTTCAACGACACAAAAAGCAATGCAATCAAATGTGAAAATGACATCTCTTTGAAAAGTCCAGCCTAGTTAGACGCCGTGTTACCCGGTGTCTGATTTGGTCCCATCCAAACTGCTTGCAATGGACATAACAGTTTAGGTTACAACGGCTTTAACGAGAAATAATAATCTCTTCACTGTACCATTCCCTGCCAAAGACACAGATGAAAGTATTCCTGCTTCTTGACAAGCTAAAAGTACGCTAACAATATCATGAAGTAGAAAAGAAAAACTTGATTTAGACAACCATCTGTCAAAAATATTGAAAAGATACATAGAGTGATAAACAGTATAAAATGGGGAAGTGTGACGCATTAAGTCTATCCATTTAACGATTCATGGTTTAATTCTGGTACATGTGTATCAAAAAATGCGCAGTCATGTTGCTTTGATCGACAAACCCACCTGATATATGGAAAGTCTGCCTCCGTGTGGTTATAGGAAACTGCTATGGTATATCTGAAATTATAAACATGAAATCTATAACATACAATGTAAAAGAAACATGGATAGGCAAATACTATATTTATAAATTGAGATATTGTTTGACCATTTGATGACATCATTTATAAACAGAAATATGGATTAAAATGATTTTGTGACATTATATTATAGCGATATATAGCTTTACATTCATGAACCTGCATTTAGATGGTATCTAAAATAATATATCTGATATTTAGATTCCAAAGCAATATGACTTTAAAAGATGGACCTAAGATTAAGTTTAGTAACCAGGTGCGGATCCAGGATTCTTTGTTTGGGGGGGGGGGGGGGGGGGGGGCGTAAAAAATATTTTTAAGCTGGGGGCTGGGGACCGGGGCCGCTAGGGCCCCCGGTGGGTCTAGGGAAACTTTCTGGTAGGTGGATCAGGGGGCGAAGCCCCCCGACCGAAGTCGATTTAACGCGTTTTATAACCATTTAGATCTGGCTAAAATCATGATGAAACATTGCAGGGGCGTAGTCAGGCTCAATGAATGTTTCGCATCTCAGGGGGGGGGGGGGGGGGGCGGGGGGGCGGGAGCGGGGTACTCCCTCCTGCATGTGAACGGAAATGGTGAGCTCTGAAGTGTATTTTGGACACAGAATACGATCTATGTGATGTCACTGAACCATACATTTTTGTTCAAAGCTCCGTTATATAAGACATAACATAATTTTGTGACGACCATTTTTTTCTGCTAGAATTATTCAACTTCAGACGTACGAGAGGTAGCTGAAGCACCGTAGAGTTCAGGATTTCAACTCTGTAGTTACTTTTGAAAGGTGCTTTGAGTCTGCTGAAACTTGAAATTGACAGATTGTGGTGGGAGGGGGGTCCGGGGGAGCTCCCCCGGGAGAAAAATGGAAATTAGAACTAAAATGGTGAGCCTTGAAGTGTACAGTTGGAGATATTTGGGACACTGAATACGAATTATGTGAACCATACACTTTTATTCAAATCTCCGTCATTTTATACATAACAATATTTTGTGACTAACATTTTTTTCTGCTAGAAATATTCAACTTTTAGACGTACAAGAGGTACATGAAGGCTGAAGCACTGTAGATTTTAGGCTGCCGAATTTGTAGTTACATGTACTTAGTTCTGGAATTTCTGAAACCTGAAGTTGTTGAATTCTGGCGGGGGAGAATTTGGAATATAGACTTGAAATGGTGAGCTCTGAAGTGTAGTTGGAGGGATTTGGGACACTGAATACGATCTATGTGAACGATACAATTGTGTGCAAAGCTCTGTTATATTATATGTAACATTATTTGTGTGTGTGACTGACAGTGATTTCTGCTAGAAATGTTCAACTTTTAGACGTACGAGAGGTACATAGAGCACCATAGGTTTTAGTCTGCCGATATGGTACATGTAGGTACTTAGTTCTTGGGTTTCTGAAACTTGAACTTGACCAATTCTAGGGGATCCTCCCCGGGAGAAAATTGGAAATTAGAACTGAAATGGTGAGCTCTGAAGTGTGTTTGGATATACTTGGGACACTGAATACGACTTATGTGAACAATACAATCTTGATCAAAGCTGCGTTATATAAGACATAACATTATTTTGCAACTAACGTCCATTTCTGCTATTTGACCTTTAGACGCACGAGAGAGATATAGTTACCAATTCATGAGATATTGACATATGTTGGTGGGGGCCCGGGGGTTCACCCCCGTGAGAAAAATGAAAATTAGAACTGAAATGGTGAGCTCTGAAGTGTGGTTTGAACAAGAGCCGCATGCGGCCCTAAATCGCTCACCTGGTACCCATGGTTACGGTCATGGAAATGAACCAGTAATAGTAAAGTTTTCTCTATAAGCCATCATTGGTAAATTCATCCCCACCCTCTGGTGGCCATGTTTGAGCTAGGACGATTATTTGGGAAAAAAAACTGGCAAAGGGTCACCCGTGAATCATTATTTGTGTGAAAATTTTCTTAAATCAGACCAATAGTTTCAGAGAAAAAGATTTTTAAAGATTTTCTTATACAGAAATATAAGGAAATCTTGCCCCACCCACTGGCGGCCATGATTTTAAAGATAACATAATGATTTTAAGAAATCTGTTAGAGAATCATAAATGGATCATACGTGTAAAATCATTTTCAATTTGGACCAGTAGTTTCACAGAAGAAGATTTTTAAAGTTTTTACTGTACAGTAACATAAGGAAAATGTGCCCCACCCACTTGCGGCCATGTTTTTTATATATTAAAATTATTTTAAGAAATCTGGTTGATGGTCACCCATGGATCATTTGTGTGAAATTACTTTCAAATCGGACCAGCGGTTTCAGACAAGAAGATTTTTAAAGTTTTTCACAATATAGCCATATAAGGAAAATCTTCCCCACCCACTAGCGGCCAAGTTTTTTAAGATAGGAAAATTATTTTAAGAAATCTGATAGAGGGTCACCAATGGCACATTTGTGTAAAATTATTTTCAATTTGGACCAGTAGTTTTTGACAAGAAGATTTTTAAAGTTTTTTCAATTGGTTGCCATGGCAACCACAATTTCAATTGGATGACCTATATTTGAAGAATCTGAGAGAGTAGCCACAAGGAACAATCCTATGAAGTTTTGAAGAAATTGGCCCAGTGGTTTCCAAGAAGAAGATCTTTAAAGAAAAAGTTTGACGACGGACGGACTGACGGACGGACGTACTCACAGTTGGACATTTGTTGGGTACTTTTTTTTGTTTAAAAGTACCCAACAGTACACAAAAATACCCAACAATAACAATAGGGCAATCACGGAATGAATGGAATTTATTGTTCTCCCTAACCAACAAAGGACCTTTCGTGCGCTCGGACTGACTGACGGACGGACGGACGACGACGGACACAGGGCGATCACAATAGCTCACCTTGGCACTTCGTGCCAGGTGAGCTAAAAAAACCTTACCTTGACATATTTAGGGGGCGTACGCCGCTTTCCCCCCCCCCCCCCCTAAATCCGCCCTTGGTAACAACATATCTCAACTAGACTTATTCATTTAGAATTAAAAACAATGTAGACAAAATATATTCCCCGCAATCTCAGATCAGTTACAAATATTGCAACGAAGAACTAGAGATGCTTGTGATTGTTAAACAGTACATATACAGTGGATAATCTGTTATTATTTCCCGTTTAAACGCCAAACGCAAAGCACTAAAACGTAGAAAAGAACAACTTTTGGACAATTCTGATATTTCATGTTTATCTTGGTGGCAAACAGTTTGGAGCCTGATCAGACGCCGGGTTACCCGGCGTCTGATCTGGCTCCAAACTGTTTGTAAAAGAAAAAATAGTTTTCGCGTAAACGCGTTTATCGGGAAAGAATAACATATTCTCCACTGTATACAGGCCCTGACAAGACTTCGCGTCATAGACAATGCAGTAAGTTTGGTTTCTCGTGGCATGACTTGAATATGTCCAGAGTCACATTGTCTGTAAAACATGTTGCCATCCAATAATATCGTGAGATTTGATATTAAGAATATGTATCTCTTTCTGTAAGACAAATAGGACCCCCTAGCTGCATGACTGTTTATATGTACATGCGAATAATTACGAAGTTCATTTGCCCATTATTCTTATAAAACAGTAGTATATCAAATCCGTGACCACATGAACATCTGTTGTATATTGTATGTGTCATGGTGTGGTAACAGCCTGTTGGTAGCATCTTGTGAACTTAGATAGTTCAAGCTAAAACAGTGAACGAGTTAGAAGGACAAAGTACGGTATGTACATTAGTATGTGGACGGACGGATGGACGAAAGGACGAATGATGGAACAGACGAATGGACGGACAGGTGTACAACAGTATGCCCCGACTTGTCTCACCTTTGAGTGGTGGTGCTACAAATGAACAAAATACACCGCTTTTTCTAAAAACAACCGTACTTTTGTGGAGTATTTTATTACTTTTAGGATGATTCTTTAAAAAACAACACGAGTCTTATCAGTCTAAAGAGTGATCTGTTCATATCATTTATGTTTATGAAATATTTTCGGCGTGATAAACACATTTTAAACATAACAGGTTATTTTGGAAGCAAGACATTGAGAAATGTAGGGGTTCCTCAATCAACAGGTGCTGGGTTGCCCGCGGTAAACACATGCATCTGCAGTTACAGTGGAGAAGAATATTTTCTTTCCCAATAAACGCGTTTGTGCTAAATACAATTGTTTTTATTGCAAACAGTTTGGAGCCTGATCAGACGCCGGGTAACCCGGCGTCTGACCAGGCTCCAAACTGTTTGCCACTCTAATAAAGAATTCAATTCACTTTCTACCTTTCAAAACACGCCTTTTTGTACGTTTTGAAGCATAGCACTTGTGTCTAGTTTAATTTAAACGTGATAGAATAACGACTTCTTAACTGTACAATTACCGTCACTCTTAAACGCTGTCTGTCTCTAAAGCAGGGCAGATATATAAATATTCATTTTGTCTGCATTAAAATAGCCTCTATCTGCGCTAAGCCAAACTTGCATTAAGCTCCCATTCAAAAGATTAATTGGCAGTCATTTAGGCAATTAGCCGGTCTAAACATATTGCCGTGTTCAAGGCAATTCATATGTACTAGGTACCTTAATAAAGACAAAAGTAATCACAAAGCTCCGAAAGGAAAATTCTGTTTTATTTTTGTCCTGCATTAAGCAACCACCTGTCTTAAGATGTGCCTATGCCGGCTATCTAAAGTACATGTCCGGCAACACATGTTCGACTGAAAGAGACCCTATTCCGACTCAAGGTGACCGGGTAGATATATTTCAACATTCCTGTCATAACATGAAATAAATCACTGATCAAGCAATTTTTAAACATCACGTAGGCACAGTATCTCGTCCGAACAACGGGAATTTTACTGCATAAACTCCATCAACAGATAACCATAGTTTCAGCATCCGTTTCAATAAAAGAGGGTTTTTTCTCCGTCTTGCGAAAACGACGATTTTTAAGCAGTTGCCACAGCACAGGGTCTAAGGTTATAAAAAGTTTGGGTTGAGTCTTGGATCGTTCTCGATCATTTGATTGGTCATATTGGAGCTTTTTCTCAATTCTCACCGTTCAAAAGCTTGAGAACGATATCAGACTCATCTCAAACGCTTTATAAGCTTAGTGCAAGGTCTTGACGACAAAAAGAGGACATAAGTGTTTGAAACACTTCTTTTATCTTATTGTTATTACAGTGGAGAATCTATTATTCTTTCCCAATAAACGCGTTTACGCTAAAACTATTATTTGCAGTGCAAACAGTTTGGAGCCAGATCAGACGCCGGGTAACCCGGCGTCTGATCAGGCTCCAAACTGTTTGCCACCAAGATAAACAAGAATTATCAGAATTGTCCAAAAGTTGTTCCAAACTGTTTGCACTGCAAATTATAGTTTTAGCGTAAACGCGTTTATTGGGAAAGAATAACGTTTTCTCCACTGTACCCAATAATTGATTTGTTCTTCCAAAAAGCACTGCAATATTACAACAAGTGATGATACATTCCTGCCATGCCAATGTTTACAGAGGAGAAGACGATATTCTTTGCCGTTTAAACGCAAATTAAACGCAAAGCACTAAATTGCAGAAAACTCCAATTTTCTGAAATGCCTCATGATTTGTTTTTATCCAACTGGCAAATAATTTGGAGCCTGGTCAGACGCCGGTTTACCCGGCGTCTGATCTGGATTAAAACTGTTTGCAGAAGTACAGTGGAGAATCTGTTATTCTTTCCCCTTTAAACGCAAACGTACGCAAACGCAAAGCACTAAAACGTAGAAAAGAACAACTTTTGGACAATTCTGATCATTCTTGTTTATCTTGGTGGCAAACAGTTTGGAGCCTGATCAGACGCCGGGTTACCTGGCGTCTGATCTGGCTCCAAACTGTTTGCACTGCAAATAATAGTTTTAACGTAAACGCGTTTATTGGGAAAGAATAACAGATTCTCCACTGTAATAATAGTTTTAGCGTAAAAGCGTTTATTGGGAAAGAATAACAGATTCTCCACTGTAATAATAGTTTTAGCGTTAAAGCGTTTATTGGGAAAGAATAACAGATTCTCCACTGTAATAATAGTTTTAGCGTAAAAGCGTTTATTGGGAAAGAATAACGTCTTCATTGTATTGTATCAAAGCTGACACTACTGAACAACTGACATCCAATGTTGACCTAGATCAGCCGACGCGTGTAAACGCGTTGGCTGATCTTGGTCAACACTGGTTGCCATGTTCGTCAAGAATTCACCGAGTTGCTCATATCATTATTTTTATGAGATTTTTATTCTAAATCTAATCAAGCCGATGCAACAGGCACGCAATAGATGCTGTTTTATCTGGCCCATAGTGCTTCGTTTATCAGTGTCTGCACTGCACAATTAACTGCAGGCAATGTTTGATATCGCAGATTAGTGAAACAAAAATGATGAAACAATAATAAACAGTTTTCTATTTTAAAACTGCTGAGCACATTGTACCATGGAGAAGACGTTGTTCATTCGGTCGTTGAAACGCAAACGAAACACAAACGCGGTGTAGTGAAGTGGTTTCAATAGAAAGTTCTTGTATTTTAAATTTCTAACGATTTATTTACTCTTAGTGGCAAACAGTTTGTGGCCAGATCAGACGCCGGATTACCCGGCGTCTGATCTAGCTCCAAACTGCTTGCAATTGGAATCATTTTTGGCAAACTCCTCTGAAACTGCTGAGCGTATGGTCTCTTGGAAGTGAGTAAAGACGTTTGAAAGTATAGATAAATTATTGACCCCAAAGACCCGTGCATTCTTCAGATTTAGAAACTTTCTTGGCATAAAATATTTATACTTCTATTTTTCGTGCGCGTTTAAAGCACCACTCAAGTACTAACCCTCATAATATTTCACATATCTTCAATTTTTTAATTATATTGAAAAAGCATCCTTACAGATTGGATCTATAATTTTGATTACATAAAACATACATAGAGAAAAAGGTCAGATTTCATTCTGCCTTGAAGCAATAGCATATATAGCTGACGTATATTATTAAATAATTTGTTATCAAAAAAGTAATGTAATATACGGCAATACCACGGCAATAGGTCCCCCGCTGGACCAAGTACTTCGGGTGAGACTTTATAAACCGATGTCCAATGTATGAATGCTTTACACTTGGCATCTATAGGAACCAGGGAACTCTTTCGATAATAAGAGAAGGGTATCGCACCCGGGTTCTCTGTATCCACCTACCCTCTCTGTGGGGCGTCTAATTAGCCCATAAATGGCAGAAACGGACGTTAACAAATAAAAACAAACAAATTTAACCCTTTTCACCGTCATGGGCTTCTATAGATGACATCGTAAACGTAAGGATGCATGAACCAATTTCTGTTGTTATTTTACAGTACATGATGAAAGTATGAATGAGCATCTGTGTTGGGAATACAGTGTTCCCTCTCTAGAACGATATCCAATGGGTGACACAGACTGTGTGTGGTGTTCGGAGGGAGTCGTTATTGGGAGGGAAAATTAAGACTTGGCTTACATTTGCAAACAGCTTGAATCCAGATCAGACACCGCGTTACGCGGCGTCTAATCTGGATTCAAGCTGTTTGTCACTCGTCATTATACATATTCTATCAAAATGTCTACTTACATGTAGCAGACGAGAATTTTAAGCAGACTATATCGCAGCAGTAAAAACGTTGGACATAATTGTCCTGTTTACGGAACTGCGGCAAGGGTCGTTATAAGGAGGGAGTCGTTGTTGGGAGGGTCGATGTAGGGAGGGAACACTGTTATATGAATGGGCTGTAAATGGCGCGTCACTGGAAGGAATGAGTTGAAATGTTTCGATGTTTCAAGTCAGGAGGAAACATGAACGGCACACATCACGCTGGAATTTGAGTTTCGATAATAAAGGGCAGATAAGACAGGTTTGATTTCTAGAACACATTGGTCAAATCATATAAACGTGTAGAAATAACGTGATAACGATGACGTCACAGCCTGCAATGATTACCCTTAACGTGATATAGTGGTGTTAATACATTTGCAAAAAGTTGGGATCCTGACCAGACGCCGAGAAACTCGGCGTCTGATCAGGAGCCACATTTTTTACACTCGTATTAATATTTTTGGCATATATGGTGTAAAAATAGTTTAAATAAAGATTAAGTTGCGAACGATAACTTTGAAGCAGACTTTATATTTTAAGCATAGTATTTTGGGGGGGGGGGGGGCGTAAAAAATATTTTTACGCTGGGGGCTGGGGACCGGGGCCGCTAGGGCCCCCGGTGGGTCTAGGGAAACTTTCTGGTAGGTGGATCAGGGGGCGAAGCCCCCCGACCGAAGTCGATTTAACGCGTTTTATACCCATTTAGATCTGGCTAAAATCATGATGAAACATTGCAGGGGCGTAGTCAGGCTCAATGAATGTTTCGCATCTCAGGGGGGGGGGGGGGCGGGGGGGGCGGGAGCGGGGTACTCCCTCCTGCATGTGAACGGAAATGGTGAGCTCTGAAGTGTATTTTGGACACAGAATACGATCTATGTGATGTCACTGAACCATACATTTTTGTTCAAAGCTCCGTTATATAAGACATAACATAATTTTGTGACGACCATTTTTTTCTGCTAGAATTATTCAACTTCAGACGTACGAGAGGTAGCTGAAGCACCGTAGAGTTCAGGATTTCAACTCTGTAGTTACTTTTGAAAGGTGCTTTGAGTCTGCTGAAACTTGAAATTGACAGATTGTGGTGGGAGGGGGTCCGGGGGAGCTCCCCCGGGAGAAAAATGGAAATTAGAACTAAAATGGTGAGCCTTGAAGTGTACAGTTGGAGATATTTGGGACACTGAATACGAATTATGTGAACCATACACTTTTATTCAAATCTCCGTCATTTTATACATAACAATATTTTGTGACTAACATTTTTTTCTGCTAGAAATATTCAACTTTTAGACGTACAAGAGGTACATGAAGGCTGAAGCACTGTAGATTTTAGGCTGCCGAATTTGTAGTTACATGTACTTAGTTCTGGAATTTCTGAAACCTGAAGTTGTTGAATTCTGGCGGGGGAGAATTTGGAATATAGACTTGAAATGGTGAGCTCTGAAGTGTAGTTGGAGGGATTTGGGACACTGAATACGATCTATGTGAACGATACAATTGTGTGCAAAGCTCTGTTATATTATATGTAACATTATTTGTGTGTGTGACTGACAGTGATTTCTGCTAGAAATGTTCAACTTTTAGACGTACGAGAGGTACATAGAGCACCATAGGTTTTAGTCTGCCGATATGGTACATGTAGGTACTTAGTTCTTGGGTTTCTGAAACTTGAACTTGACCAATTCTAGGGGATCCTCCCCGGGAGAAAATTGGAAATTAGAACTGAAATGGTGAGCTCTGAAGTGTGTTTGGATATACTTGGGACACTGAATACGACTTATGTGAACAATACAATCTTGATCAAAGCTGCGTTATATAAGACATAACATTATTTTGCAACTAACGTCCATTTCTGCTATTTGACCTTTAGACGCACGAGAGAGATATAGTTACCAATTCATGAGATATTGACATATGTTGGTGGGGGCCCGGGGGTTCACCCCCGTGAGAAAAATGAAAATTAGAACTGAAATGGTGAGCTCTGAAGTGTGTTTGAACAAGAGCCGCATGCGGCCCTAAATCGCTCACCTGGTACCCATGGTTACGGTCATGGAAATGAACCAGTAATAGTAAAGTTTTCTCTATAAGCCATCATTGGTAAATTCATCCCCACCCTCTGGTGGCCATGTTTGAGCTAGGACGATTATTTGGGAAAAAAAACTGGCAAAGGGTCACCCGTGAATCATTATTTGTGTGAAAATTTTCTTAAATCAGACCAATAGTTTCAGAGAAAAAGATTTTTAAAGATTTTCTATACAGAAATATAAGGAAATCTTGCCCCACCCACTGGCGGCCATGATTTTAAAGATAACATAATGATTTTAAGAAATCTGTTAGAGAATCATAAATGGATCATACGTGTAAAATCATTTTCAATTTGGACCAGTAGTTTCACAGAAGAAGATTTTTAAAGTTTTTACTGTACAGTAACATAAGGAAAATGTGCCCCACCCACTTGCGGCCATGTTTTTTTATATATTAAAATTATTTTAAGAAATCTGGTTGATGGTCACCCATGGATCATTTGTGTGAAATTACTTTCAAATCGGACCAGCGGTTTCAGACAAGAAGATTTTTAAAGTTTTCACAATATAGCCATATAAGGAAAATCTTCCCCACCCACTAGCGGCCAAGTTTTTTAAGATAGGAAAATTATTTTAAGAAATCTGATAGAGGGTCACCAATGGCACATTTGTGTAAAATTATTTTCAATTTGGACCAGTAGTTTTTGACAAGAAGATTTTTAAAGTTTTTTCAATTGGTTGCCATGGCAACCACAATTTCAATTGGATGACCTATATTTGAAGAATCTGAGAGAGTAGCCTACAAGGAACAATCCTATGAAGTTTTGAAGAAATTGGCCCAGTGGTTTCCAAGAAGAAGATCTTTAAAGAAAAAGTTTGACGACGGACGGACTGACGGACGGACGTACTCACAGTTGGACATTTGTTGGGTACTTTTTTTGTTTAAAAGTACCCAACAGTACACAAAAATACCCAACAATAACAATAGGGCAATCACGGAATGAATGGAATTTATTGTTCTCCCTAACCAACAAAGGACCTTTCGTGCGCTCGGACTGACTGACGGACGGACGGACGACGACGGACACAGGGCGATCACAATAGCTCACCTTGGCACTTCGTGCCAGGTGAGCTAAAAAAACCTTACCTTGACATATTTAGGGGGCGTACGCCGCTTTCCCCCCCCCCCCCCCCCCCCCCTAAATCCGCCCTTGGTAACAACATATCTCAACTAGACTTATTCATTTAGAATTAAAAACAATGTAGACAAAATATATTCCCCGCAATCTCAGATCAGTTACAAATATTGCAACGAAGAACTAGAGATGCTTGTGATTGTTAAACAGTACATATACAGTGGATAATCTGTTATTATTTCCCGTTTAAACGCAAACGCAAAGCACTAAAACGTAGAAAAGAACAACTTTTGGACAATTCTGATATTTCATGTTTATCTTGGTGGCAAACAGTTTGGAGCCTGATCAGACGCCGGGTTACCCGGCGTCTGATCTGGCTCCAAACTGTTTGTAAAAGAAAAAATAGTTTTCGCGTAAACGCGTTTATCGGGAAAGAATAACATATTCTCCACTGTATACAGGCCCTGACAAGACTTCGCGTCATAGACAATGCAGTAAGTTTGGTTTCTCGTGGCATGACTTGAATATGTCCAGAGTCACATTGTCTGTAAAACATGTTGCCATCCAATAATATCGTGAGATTTGATATTAAGAATATGTATCTCTTTCTGTAAGACAAATAGGACCCCCTAGCTGCATGACTGTTTATATGTACATGCGAATAATTACGAAGTTCATTTGCCCATTATTCTTATAAAACAGTAGTATATCAAATCCGTGACCACATGAACATCTGTTGTATATTGTATGTGTCATGGTGTGGTAACAGCCTGTTGGTAGCATCTTGTGAACTTAGATAGTTCAAGCTAAAACAGTGAACGAGTTAGAAGGACAAAGTACGGTATGTACATTAGTATGTGGACGGACGGATGGACGAAAGGACGAATGATGGAACAGACGAATGGACGGACAGGTGTACAACAGTATGCCCCGACTTGTCTCACCTTTGAGTGGTGGTGCTACAAATGAACAAAATACACCGCTTTTTCTAAAAACAACCGTACTTTTGTGGAGTATTTTATTACTTTTAGGATGATTCTTTAAAAAACAACACGAGTCTTATCAGTCTAAAGAGTGATCTGTTCATATCATTTATGTTTATGAAATATTTTCGGCGTGATAAACACATTTTAAACATAACAGGTTATTTTGGAAGCAAGACATTGAGAAATGTAGGGGTTCCTCAATCAACAGGTGCTGGGTTGCCCGCGGTAAACACATGCATCTGCAGTTACAGTGGAGAAGAATATTTTCTTTCCCAATAAACGCGTTTGTGCTAAATACAATTGTTTTTATTGCAAACAGTTTGGAGCCTGATCAGACGCCGGGTAACCCGGCGTCTGACCAGGCTCCAAACTGTTTGCCACTCTAATAAAGAATTCAATTCACTTTCTACCTTTCAAAACACGCCTTTTTGTACGTTTTGAAGCATAGCACTTGTGTCTAGTTTAATTTAAACGTGATAGAATAACGACTTCTTAACTGTACAATTACCGTCACTCTTAAACGCTGTCTGTCTCTAAAGCAGGGCAGATATATAAATATTCATTTTGTCTGCATTAAAATAGCCTCTATCTGCGCTAAGCCAAACTTGCATTAAGCTCCCATTCAAAAGATTAATTGGCAGTCATTTAGGCAATTAGCCGGTCTAAACATATTGCCGTGTTCAAGGCAATTCATATGTACTAGGTACCTTAATAAAGACAAAAGTAATCACAAAGCTCCGAAAGGAAAATTCTGTTTTATTTTTGTCCTGCATTAAGCAACCACCTGTCTTAAGATGTGCCTATGCCGGCTATCTAAAGTACATGTCCGGCAACACATGTTCGACTGAAAGAGACCCTATTCCGACTCAAGGTGACCGGGTAGATATATTTCAACATTCCTGTCATAACATGAAATAAATCACTGATCAAGCAATTTTTAAACATCACGTAGGCACAGTATCTCGTCCGAACAACGGGAATTTTACTGCATAAACTCCATCAACAGATAACCATAGTTTCAGCATCCGTTTCAATAAAAGAGGGTTTTTTCTCCGTCTTGCGAAAACGACGATTTTTAAGCAGTTGCCACAGCACAGGGTCTAAGGTTATAAAAAGTTTGGGTTGAGTCTTGGATCGTTCTCGATCATTTGATTGGTCATATTGGAGCTTTTTCTCAATTCTCACCGTTCAAAAGCTTGAGAACGATATCAGACTCATCTCAAACGCTTTATAAGCTTAGTGCAAGGTCTTGACGACAAAAAGAGGACATAAGTGTTTGAAACACTTCTTTTATCTTATTGTTATTACAGTGGAGAATCTATTATTCTTTCCCAATAAACGCGTTTACGCTAAAACTATTATTTGCAGTGCAAACAGTTTGGAGCCAGATCAGACGCCGGGTAACCCGGCGTCTGATCAGGCTCCAAACTGTTTGCCACCAAGATAAACAAGAATTATCAGAATTGTCCAAAAGTTGTTCGTTTCTACGTTTTAAAGATTTGCGTTTGCGTACGTTTGCGTTTAAACGGGAAAGAATAACAGATTCTCCACTGTACATGTTTTACTTATTGCGTTTTTTACTAACCAATACAGAAATATAAGGGGTCTGCAGGATTAATAGTAAGTTCCAAAGAACCCCCAAATATATCCGTAGTGGGTCAGTAACATACAGTGGAGAATCTGTTATTCTTTCCCGTTTAAACGCAAACGTACGCAAACGCAAAACACTAAAACGTAGAAAAGTACAATTTTTGGACAATTCTGATAGTTCATGTCTATCATGGTGGCCAACAGTTCAGAGCCTGATCAGACGCCGGGTTACCCGGCGTCTGATCTGGCTCCAAACTGTTTGCACTGCAAATTATAGTTTTAGCGTAAACGCGTTTATTGGGAAAGAATAACGTTTTCTCCACTGTACCCAATAATTGATTTGTTCTTCCAAAAAGCACTGCAATATTACAACAAGTGATGATACATTCCTGCCATGCCAATGTTTACAGAGGAGAAGACGATATTCTTTGCCGTTTAAACGCAAATTAAACGCAAAGCACTAAATTGCAGAAAACTCCAATTTTCTGAAATGCCTCATGATTTGTTTTTATCCAACTGGCAAATAATTTGGAGCCTGGTCAGACGCCGGTTTACCCGGCGTCTGATCTGGATTAAAACTGTTTGCAGAAGTACAGTGGAGAATCTGTTATTCTTTCCCCTTTAAACGCAAACGTACGCAAACGCAAAGCACTAAAACGTAGAAAAGAACAACTTTTGGACAATTCTGATCATTCTTGTTTATCTTGGTGGCAAACAGTTTGGAGCCTGATCAGACGCCGGGTTACCTGGCGTCTGATCTGGCTCCAAACTGTTTGCACTGCAAATAATAGTTTTAACGTAAACGCGTTTATTGGGAAAGAATAACAGATTCTCCACTGTAATAATAGTTTTAGCGTAAAAGCGTTTATTGGGAAAGAATAACAGATTCTCCACTGTAATAATAGTTTTAGCGTTAAAGCGTTTATTGGGAAAGAATAACAGATTCTCCACTGTAATAATAGTTTTAGCGTAAAAGCGTTTATTGGGAAAGAATAACGTCTTCATTGTATTGTATCAAAGCTGACACTACTGAACAACTGACATCCAATGTTGACCTAGATCAGCCGACGCGTGTAAACGCGTTGGCTGATCTTGGTCAACACTGGTTGCCATGTTCGTCAAGAATTCACCGAGTTGCTCATATCATTATTTTTATGAGATTTTTATTCTAAATCTAATCAAGCCGATGCAACAGGCACGCAATAGATGCTGTTTTATCTGGCCCATAGTGCTTCGTTTATCAGTGTCTGCACTGCACAATTAACTGCAGGCAATGTTTGATATCGCAGATTAGTGAAACAAAAATGATGAAACAATAATAAACAGTTTTCTATTTTAAAACTGCTGAGCACATTGTACCATGGAGAAGACGTTGTTCATTCGGTCGTTGAAACGCAAACGAAACACAAACGCGGTGTAGTGAAGTGGTTTCAATAGAAAGTTCTTGTATTTTAAATTTCTAACGATTTATTTACTCTTAGTGGCAAACAGTTTGTGGCCAGATCAGACGCCGGATTACCCGGCGTCTGATCTAGCTCCAAACTGCTTGCAATTGGAATCATTTTTGGCAAACTCCTCTGAAACTGCTGAGCGTATGGTCTCTTGGAAGTGAGTAAAGACGTTTGAAAGTATAGATAAATTATTGACCCCAAAGACCCGTGCATTCTTCAGATTTAGAAACTTTCTTGGCATAAAATATTTATACTTCTATTTTTCGTGCGCGTTTAAAGCACCACTCAAGTACTAACCCTCATAATATTTCACATATCTTCAATTTTTTAATTATATTGAAAAAGCATCCTTACAGATTGGATCTATAATTTTGATTACATAAAACATACATAGAGAAAAAGGTCAGATTTCATTCTGCCTTGAAGCAATAGCATATATAGCTGACGTATATTATTAAATAATTTGTTATCAAAAAAGTAATGTAATATACGGCAATACCACGGCAATAGGTCCCCCGCTGGACCAAGTACTTCGGGTGAGACTTTATAAACCGATGTCCAATGTATGAATGCTTTACACTTGGCATCTATAGGAACCAGGGAACTCTTTCGATAATAAGAGAAGGGTATCGCACCCGGGTTCTCTGTATCCACCTACCCTCTCTGTGGGGCGTCTAATTAGCCCATAAATGGCAGAAACGGACGTTAACAAATAAAAACAAACAAATTTAACCCTTTTCACCGTCATGGGCTTCTATAGATGACATCGTAAACGTAAGGATGCATGAACCAATTTCTGTTGTTATTTTACAGTACATGATGAAAGTATGAATGAGCATCTGTGTTGGGAATACAGTGTTCCCTCTCTAGAACGATATCCAATGGGTGACACAGACTGTGTGTGGTGTTCGGAGGGAGTCGTTATTGGGAGGGAAAATTAAGACTTGGCTTACATTTGCAAACAGCTTGAATCCAGATCAGACACCGCGTTACGCGGCGTCTAATCTGGATTCAAGCTGTTTGTCACTCGTCATTATACATATTCTATCAAAATGTCTACTTACATGTAGCAGACGAGAATTTTAAGCAGACTATATCGCAGCAGTAAAAACGTTGGACATAATTGTCCTGTTTACGGAACTGCGGCAAGGGTCGTTATAAGGAGGGAGTCGTTGTTGGGAGGGTCGATGTAGGGAGGGAACACTGTTATATGAATGGGCTGTAAATGGCGCGTCACTGGAAGGAATGAGTTGAAATGTTTCGATGTTTCAAGTCAGGAGGAAACATGAACGGCACACATCACGCTGGAATTTGAGTTTCGATAATAAAGGGCAGATAAGACAGGTTTGATTTCTAGAACACATTGGTCAAATCATATAAACGTGTAGAAATAACGTGATAACGATGACGTCACAGCCTGCAATGATTACCCTTAACGTGATATAGTGGTGTTAATACATTTGCAAAAAGTTGGGATCCTGACCAGACGCCGAGAAACTCGGCGTCTGATCAGGAGCCACATTTTTTACACTCGTATTAATATTTTTGGCATATATGGTGTAAAAATAGTTTAAATAAAGATTAAGTTGCGAACGATAACTTTGAAGCAGACTTTATATTTTAAGCATGGTAAATTTATCCATTAACATTTTGCAAAAAAAGATTCAAATAAAAAGTTTGAAAGGACGGTTTTCGAGTTCAGAATAAGTTTAGTTTGGTTAGATGTAAGATCAAGTGTTTAATTTTCGGGTGAATTTGATGAGGGTCCAATATATGCGTTTGTTGCTCGATAGAGCATATGTATACAGTCCATGAATCGACACAACGGCCAATAAAAAAGCAATAAATAACTGAACATTTGATATGATTATTCGTTTTATTGAAATATCTCATAGCTACATATTACATGTACC
This sequence comes from Gari tellinella, assembly GCA_922989275.2. Classification (NCBI taxonomy): domain Eukaryota; kingdom Metazoa; phylum Mollusca; class Bivalvia; order Cardiida; family Psammobiidae; genus Gari; species Gari tellinella. The sequence goes on along the minus strand of OV277867.1, from coordinate 78,459,576 downwards.
ACTAAACAAAATGTTGTTTTAGGTAGCTTATAACTGACAACGCAAGTAGAGTAGATATAGAAACTATCTTCAGCCGCTTTCAGATTTACACTTCATTTAGCTTTCAGCTGCAACATGTATTTATAAATTTTATTAACAAAACCTCAAGCCATGAATTGAATTGCTGTTAACTGTGGGGGGATGTTATTCTTTCCCAATAAACGCGTTTGCTAACCAAAAATGTGATGTCGAGCAGTTTGAAGCCAAGGTAATCCGGTGTCTGGTCATGCTCCAAAATGTTTGTAATTTGAATCGTTTTCGTTTTCCAAAATGTTTCTACATTTGTAAATGCATTTATTTTGCATTTACAGTGTTCCCTCCCTACAACGGCCCTCCCAACAACGATGCTCGCCGTTGTTCCCCAAACATGACACTTATGTCTAATGCTCTACTGCTGCAATATCGTCTGCTTTAAATTGGCACCTATTGTTTTTCTCAAAGTTACGTATTATTGGACATTTTAACATAAGAAACATAATTACGAGTGACAAACAGCTAGAATCCAGATCAGACGCCGCGTAACGCGGCGTCTGATCTGGATTCAAGCTGTTTGGAAAATGTAAGCCAAGTCTTAATGTTCCCTCCATATAACAACATCCTCCGAACAACGTACATAATCTTTGTCTCCCATTGGTTGTCGTTGTAGAGAGGGAACACTGTAGTAACGAATGACGTCTTCTCTGCTATAATAACGGCGATTTATTGCGATTTAGAGGGGGGCTCTGACTGTGGCGATTATACAGAGTACTCATTACACAGTGTGATGATTGCGATCTTCTACAGTGGAGAATATGTTATTCTGTCCCATTTACATGGAAACAAAACGCAAACGCAATGTAATAAAATGGAGAAAATGAATACATTATAAGGTTTTGACGATAAATTTTAATTTGAGTGGCAAACAGCTTGGAGCCTGATCAGACGCCGGGTTACCCGGCGTCTGATCTGGCTCCAAACTGCTTGAAGCGGACTTTATTGTTTAAGAATAAACGCGTTTATTTGGAAAGAAAAACATCTTCCCCGGTGTGTGATTTTATCTGTATAGAGGTGGAAAAATATTAACAGGACTTCGACCTTTCATAATAAATAATGCCGTCTAAACTCTAAAACTTGAATTCGCCTGATTCGAATGTATCCCATTTATCTAGAGCTACATTAGGAGTTTGATAGCTTGACCACGCGCTCGCTTTAGTCGCTCATACCAGTTTTCTACATTTTATTGCACTGCGTGTGTTTTTAAACGGGAAATAGTATCGTCTTCTTCACTGTATATCTACTTCTCACGCACTCTAGCATTACTAGTTCTAGATCTGTTTTGGCTTACGAAGCATAATGCATCTATACAGGGCTGCTATAAACTGATTATGAAAGATCCTAAGAATTCCAAATTAATGTTTCTATTTTTCAAGCCGCGATTTTATAAACTGTACCTTTAACCGTTTACCCCATAGTCGGTTTCTAGTTTTGAAGATACATGTACATGTACGTGGCAACTTAAAGCAGATTGAACGTGAAGCAGAATGCGCCTTAAGGCGCGTTCTGCTTCACTTTTAGCATGCTTTGAGCTAATATCTTCTAGGATAAAAATCTGAAGATTTCGGAAAAATCCGAAGAAATAGCAGCCCTGCATATACATTTAAAGATGAAGAATATAAGGCCAATGTATTCACTGCCCTACCCCGAGTACAAGGGTTATTTGTAAACAGTTTGGATACTGATCAGACGCCGAGTAACTTGGCGTCTGATCAGGATCAAAACTGTTGGGTACTCATAACCATAAGTTTTATTACTATAGTAAATTTACCTAAATTTTAAATTTGAGAAATAAAAGCAGACGACATATATTTTACGTATATGACGTCATAGCAGTTAAGGGGTTAATTGCTAAATGTAGCAGAAAGTTACGCTTATTTAAGTGCTAATGCAATACAGCCCCTTTCTCTGTTACAACATATCTACAGTAGAGAATAAGTTATTCCTTCCCTATAACACGTTTAAGCTAAAACAATGATGTCCAAGGCATACAGTTTGGAGCCAGATCAGACGCCGGGTAACCCGGCGTCTGGTCAGGTTCCAAACTGTGTGCCACTCAAACTAAGACGAGTTGTCAATTTTTTTCAACAAAAAATGCCATTTTCTAAATTTCTGAGTTTGCGTCTCGTTTTCGTTTTAACGGGTACAAATTCTTCTCCACTGTATCATGTGACCCACAATGCACAAGGGCGTGTATAACTAACTGCAAACTACCCAAAACTGTGTTTGCATTTCCTCGTATCATGCATTCCATATTATCTTCAAAGACAACGAATTGTTCGTGTGAATATTGCATCATCGTACATGTACGACCGTTGAAATCACAGGTACTTGACACATACTTTATTATCTATTAACCCCCCCCCCCCCCACCCCGTTAAAAAAAAAAAATTTTTTTTTTTTACTATACTTCTATTATAGATACAAGGTAAACAGCGCAATTCGACACCTAGTCTTTACTATCCGCTTAAACTGATGCTAAAATAGACTCGATCGCCGATATTCTCTTGTGGTATCCTCGGGAAAGGATTAATTTATCAATATCTACTTTTTATTTCATCAAATTCCGTCAAATAACGCCACAGTACGTGAATTATAACGAAAATTTGCTTCAAAAAGTTTTCTGTCGTTCTCTTGGTACAGAATTTATTGCCCAAAATAAGGGGTAATCTAGTCGGTTTGCACATTTAACGGCCTTTACGGCTGGAACTTTCACCTAATTTCATTAGAGCAAATGCGTTTGTGTCGGAACATGACCCTCTTCACTATCAGCTATATGAAATATACATGTAATTTGGCACGAAATTGACAAGTGAAATACTCATTTCATTTTCAATGCCATTTTGAATACCGGAATGAATCGAATGAACGGAGCGATCTCATTGGTCAAAATTAAACAGGTAAAGTTTCTTTTAATTTTGCATTCTATGTAAATTATATAAAACGGATAATATTTCATTTAAAGATGATTTATAATATTTGGTGAAAGTTCCAGTGGCATAGGCCGTTTATTGTGGACAAATAACAGATCACCCCTACATGTACATTCGTTGCTATGTACAATTCTGTACCAAGAGAACGACAGAAAACTTTTTTATGCTTATTTTCGTTATAATTCACGTACTGTGGCGTTATTTGACGGAATTTGATGAAATAAAAAGTAGATATTGATAAATTAATCCTTTCCCGAGGATACCACAAGAGAATATCGGCGATCGAGTCTATTTTAGCATCAGTAAAAGTGGATAGTAAAGACTAGGTGTCGAATTGCGCTGTTTACCTTGTATCTATAATAGAAGTATAGTAAAAAAAAAAATTTTTTTTTTTTTTTTTTTAAGGGGGGGGGGGGGGGGTTAATAGATAATAAAGTATGTGTCAAGTACCTGTGGTTGAAATTAAAACAATTCTTTAGCCGTCAAAATTTATAGTCTAATTTATCGTTTACACCACAATAATGTCGCCTGTAATGAAACAACTAATGTCTGCCATAGTCTGCAAAAATTAAAACACTTTAAATGATCAAAGGATCCAAACTGTTTGATACTTATATTATATGTTATATAGTCAATTTCCCTGAATTTTAAATTTTAGAAATAAAAGCAGACGACAATTGTTTAAAGTCGATGACGTCATAGCAGTAAAAGGAATTTATCATGGCCGACACAGCGTCTGATCATGATCTAATCTGTTTGCGAAGACTCATGTAACCGCCTTTGCATGGTAATGAAAGTGGCAAAATATTTGGCATAATGATAAGATTTAGACTCATACATATAAAAGGCCGTTCTGTTCCTTGCCAATACAATGTACCCGGATGTTTTACAGAAATGCACGTGTGCCTAAACGCAAACGAAACACAATTCACTAAACTGTTGAAAATCATGTTTAAATGTATAACAATTAATAATAATCTGAGTGACCAACAGTTAGGAGCCGGATCAGACGCCGGGTTACCCGGCGTCTGATCTGGCTCCAAACTGTTTGCAATGGAAATTATAATTTTACCACATAAACACGTTTATTGGGAAAGAACAAATTATTTCCCACAGTACAGCATGCAAGTGTGCTGCCCCATGTCAAACGTGCTATCTTTCACCCTCATTGCCTCACTCTGGCCGTTATCGACAAGTTGGGGGTTTGAAATTTGCACTAAATTGCATTTTTATCTTACAACACTATCGAACTATAAAACGGCAGCGACGCGCATATCTACTTTACCTCTTAACGCGTCAATCGTGAAATTTACCGTAATTTACTAAATATCTTGGATCACTATCAGACATCAGGTAACACGGTGCCTGATAAGGTCCCGACCTTTCTGATATCCCGATTTCTGATGTGTCTTCAAAAAGAAAAATTAAATTCAAAATATTTGGCGGAGAAGAATTTCTAAGAATACACGACCAGGGATGATGAGTCGCAAGCATGCATGCAGCAACAGTATAAAAACCGACGTTATTTTGTAAGCAGAATATCACGCTCTTTTAGTTGAAGACAGTTGACATTTTTAAGTATAGCTTAAAACTTTAAAGTAAGGCAGTACACGATTCTTCTGCAACATCATAACCCATAAATACGCATTTCTACGCCCTTAATTTATTCCTCCAATGAAGAAAATAGTTCAAATTTATACAGTCAAGAATATGTACCATAAAATATATGTACTACCTATATTCAATACTAGAAATAGGCTATGTGGCAATGGGTTAAGTCTAGGGATCTCTTTTCAGTGTTTGCTTTATTCCTTATCATGGACCTTTTTAGATTTATTTTGTTTCTTTACTGTTCATTATTTGAATTTGTTCATCAAATATGATGGAAATAAAGATACCACTACTGTCTGCTAGAACTGTAAGTTGTTCCGACCACTTCACTGCAAAGTTAGGCTACCAATACAGTGGAGAAAACGTTATTCTTTCCCAATCAACGCGTTTACACTAAAAACAAATTTCTATTAAAAACAGTTTAAAGCCAGATCAGACGCCGGGTAACCCGACGTCTGATCAGGCTCCAAAATGTTTGTCACCAAGACAAACATGAATTATCTGAATTGTCAAATAATTGTACTTTTCTACGTTTTAATGCTTTGCGTTTGCGTTTCGTTTGCGTTTCGTTTGCGTTTAAACGGGAAAGAATAAAGTATTCTCCACTGTACATTCAGAGCCAAGTTGAATGAGTTTAAGCTACATGTATCACCTTTCTTCGGTACATTCAATGCGGTTTCTTTTGGTTCTGTGGTTAAATATATGTACTTTAAATTTCAAATGTTGTGGAATTGGAAACGTTGCGCTGAGACAATCCTCCAAGTTATCGTACCATCATATTTCATTTTGATTCGTAAGCATCTTCCTACGCAACCCAGTTTAAATATTGTACTTGATTTTTTAGATATAGTAAATGAACCTTTTAAAAGATATTCAAACGCATCGACAAGATATGACTCGAAGTGACTGAGTTTAAAGGAGTACAAAAGCAAGTCCGAGGTGAGGCAGTACATTGTACATGTACATTGCGAGTTTAACGATTTTCAGACTCATGATATTCAGAACGAGTATAAAATCTAACGGCATTCACAACAAGTATTTTCTATATTCAGAACGAGAATTTACGATATTCAAAACGAAAACTAACTATATTCAGAACGATTATTTACGATATGCAGAACGAGTAATTACGATATTCAGAAAGAGTATAACATTTACGACATTCAGAACGAGTATCTACGATATTCATAACGTGTACCTTTTTTATTCAGAACGAGTTTTTTACGATATTAATCACAAGTATTTACGATATATGCCACGAGTATTTAAGATAGTCCCCGGGAGTACTTATACGATGTTCAAAACGAGTACTAACGATTTCTCGAAGGAAAGAACAGCGAGTCGGACGTGAACTAAAGAGAATTTGATTTGATTTGATTTGATATGATATTCAGGAGGACAGCGGGCTGTCCGGAGTTAAGTATTGAGTACTTACGATATCCAGAATGATGAGAAGAGCCAGCCTGAGGTAAGAATTGGAAGAAGCCACAGTCTTCTCTTCAACGCGACCAGACACAGTATAGACATGACTCCTGGTGGCTGCTTTACTCTTTCTTCCGTACTGAAAATATATAAATATAATATACATAAATACAGTATAGACATGACTGCTGGTACAACCGCTTTACTCGTTTCGCTGTACTGCACATAATAAATACATGTATAAATATACCGTACAAAGGGTTTGTTTTTCAGACGAATTTTAACTTCGCTTATTTTGCGCTGGGAATACGCGAAATTTAAACCCGCGATTCGTTGTGTTTGTGGAAGACAAAACCACCAGGTGAGAAAATTTGATTGAGACTGGTTTTTTTTACTACATGGTTCGTATAAGCTCGTTTATAAAAGAGCTTAAAACAAAGATGTTCATTGCAGACAATTTGGAGCCAGACCAGACGCCGGTATCCCGGTGTCTGACAAGTCTACAAACTGGTTGCCATTCAAATTCAAATGAATCATTAAAACCTTCTGAAAGTTGTCATTTGCTCAATTTTAATACACTGCGTTCGCTATTCGTTTACGTATACACGGGGAATACATGTTATAACGTCTACTACTGTATACACATCAATACAATACAGCGAGGGAAACATTATTATTCCCATTTAGACGGACATGAAATGTTGTCTACGATTTCTTAGAATGTCAACAGTACAGAACCTGGTCAGACTCCGTGTTACATATATCAACGTGCTCTAATTATTTGGTAACGTCACATAATTATCACCACCCCCAAAAAGAACACTCATTGATAATGTTTTATCAGAAATGTGATAGGATAAAGCGTGATGAAAGCAATACGAAAATAGTGTTTAAAAACGATGAAGATAACAAATTTCTGTTTTATTTGCATCTTGCCTTTAACATAGTTATACAGAGCTAGTTTGGATTGGTGGCTATTGGTTATATTGAGTCGTTTGGCTTTGTTCTATTCACTTTGTATATTAAGCAATTTGATTAACACAATTAAGCACGAGTTTCAAATAGTTTGGTCCCTGATCAGACGACGAGAAACTCCAAACTGCATGTTTGCAACTTCTGTTAAATACAGTCGGGACTGACAATAAAAGGATTAACATCTTCACTGCCGTGAAGTCATCAGTTTTAAACAATGGTCGTCTGCTTTTATTTCTTTAATTTTAATGTTTGCTATTTTGACTGAAGAAATATTGACATGAGTGTCAAACAGTTTGGCTCCTGATCAGACGCCGCGTAACGCGGCGTCTGATCTGGATCCAAACTGTTTGCAAAAAAAATGTTGTGCTCGGGGTAAGGCAGTGCAGAGATTAACACCTGAATCTGAGGGCAATTCTCATGGCCTAGTAATTCTGACGTTTTGATAAATCAGTAATGTAATCTGAACCAAAAAAAAAATGACACAACAAGGTGACAAATGTTATAGGTCGCGTAAATAGGAGAAATACCAAGAATTACACGAGGTACACATTTTGTTGTCATCATAAACTATTTCATAAGAGGTGTGTTATAATGTAGGACAGCTTTAATGCTGATTGGCCAAGCAAAATTGAAATAACAGCTTCTATGCATGACCCCAGTATATCTGGGTTTTTTTTAAAATCATTCACTCCTGAAATGGGCAAATCCAGTTTACATTTAAATTCAATCCATTTTTGAATAAATAGGGTGGTTGTTAACAATATTTTACAAAATGACAAACAGTGTAGACCCTGATCAGAGGGCTCCTTAAGGAGCCCTCTGATCAGGGTATACACTGTTTGCATAGGGCAAGTGTGCTCTTGATAGGTACATGTATATGATTTGTTCTTGAAGAGCATACTCGTCGATAGGGACATGTAGCAAAATAAACATTAAACAGTCCCACCCAGATCAGAACCCTTTGATCTGAGTCTGCACTATTTGTGTCACTTTTACTCTTTAAACTTATTGATTCTAAACCAGCCCTATATATCGACAAAACGTGCCACTTTCCAAAATTGAATAATCTCTTTGGGAAGTTCAGCTTTAAAATGTCTCAAACTAAATATCACTGGGGTGAGCATCCTCTATATCCTTAATGTTAACCTTTTATTTAACTATGAACTGGTTGGCTGACAAAAACTTCTTCACATTACATGTAAAACTTCTATAACATATTTTGCTATAATTATGCTAACTATTTGGGTGTTCAAGGCAAGTGACTGCTTATAACATTGTGAAAGTATAAAACAGGAAGCTGCTTTAGGAGCTTCCTGATTTACTTCAATCTTGCTTTAAGCTGTCATCTGTCTTTTATTTAATCAATACACCATATAATAACCTACTCATTAGGCTACCACTTGTCTAAAACAATAGCAATACACCGACTCTCACCCAAGTCTGAATGTAAAGTAAACCGCTCCCCCCCTTCCCCCCTTCACACACATCCTCTATTATGGCCACTGAAAGACTATCTGATGGTATTAAAGACACATGGCCGCTTAAAGCAAGGTAAAAGTATTGTAGAAAGCTCCTATAGGAGCTTTCTGTTTTGCTTTCATGTACTTCTTGTATTTTACACCCAACACTCATTAAGTTGAACGTGTAATAGAGCCGTTTCCCTGTATGTTTGTAAAACAACTCAGATAATCTTAACTTCAACAGATGGTCATCAGCAAACTTGTCATATTTCCCACGAACTTTACTATACGTAAACATTTAAAACAGTAAAAACAGCGAGCAATACAACATCTGCAGCGTTCTGTAAATGCATAGATTACGATCAAAGTTCACTGAGTGACAAAACAAAAAACCCACAAGAGAACATTAGTGGTATTATATCGCTCACCTTAATAATTCTGATAAGATAATGCTATATCCCATGGATCCATTTCAACGTATTGTCCATATATTTAAGTCTATGCGTATTTCTTCACGTAAATGCTGGGAAGCTCACTTATATCGAAATCAGAAACATTTATGATGAGTATCTGATGTAACACAACAAAATGTATTCACCATCTTTAACTCTTTCGGTGCCATAGTCACATAAAGGTCGACTTTGCAAACAGTTTGGGTCCAAATCAGACGCCGCGTAAATATCAATCTAACAAGAGGCCCATGCGGGCCTAAACATCGCTCACCTGGAAAAACCAACACAATGATCACATGACCCCTGGGGTGGGATCACTTTTCACCACAGAGACATAATTGCAAAAATCTTGCTGATGAACTTGAAAATTAAGTGTGCTGTCAAATATTTTGTACATGGATGGTTTCAGACAGGAAGACTCTTCATTGAAATAAATCTATTTTTAGCTAGTATGACCCAGATATGCAACAGACCCAAACCATTTCAGCAATATTGGTAAAGAACATCTAAAAGTGTCACTATGCTAAATATCAAAGCTCTTGCCATAGTAGTTTCAGAGAAGAATATTTCACTACATAACTCTATGTAACACTGAGACCCCTAGGGCTTTGGCAGTTTTAATCCCAGGGGCATAATTTGAACAATATTGATAGAGGACCTAAAGATGATGCTTCGTGCCAAAAATGTAAGCTCATGGTACTGCGGTTTCAGACAAGAAGATTTTTTAAGATTTCATTGAAAAATTCTATTTTTAGCTTCTGTGACCTAGATATGAAACTGACCGGAACCATATTTACAAAATTGGTTCAGGGCTTCCAGAAGAGTCATCATGCCAAATATCAAAGCTCTGGCCAAATTAGTTTCAGAGAAAATGATGTTTGAAGATTTCACTATATAACTCTATGTAAATTTACGATCCCCGGGGTGGGGTCTCTTTTGACCACAGGGACATAATTTGAACAATCTTGATAGAGGGCCTGAAGACGATTCTTTGTGCCAAATATCTAAGCTCAGGGTACTGTGGTTTCAGACAAGAATATGTTTTAAGTTTTCATTGAAAAATCTATTTTTAGCTCCTGTGACCTAGATATGCAACTGACCGAAAGCATATTTACATTATTGGTTAAGGGCTTCCAGAAGAGTCATCATGCCAAATATCAAAGCTCTGGCCATATTAGTTTCAGAGAAAAAGGTGTTTGAAGATTTCACTATATAACTCTATGTAAATTTACGACCCCCGGGGCGGGGTCACTTTTGAACCCAGGGACATAATTTGAACAATCTTGATAGAGGACCTGAAGACGATTCTTTGTGCCATATATCTAAGCACAGGGTACTGTGGTTTCAGACAAGAAGATTTTTTAAGTTTTCATTGAAAAAATCTATTTTTAGCTCCTGTGACCTAGATATGCAACGGACCGGAAATGTTTGAACAATTTTGAAAGAGGACCTATAAGGATCATTCAGGTCAAGTTTGGTAAAAATCTATCCAGTAGTTTCGGAGGAGATGTCGTTTAAAGAAATTGTTGACGACGAACGAACGACGACGGACGACGGACAGAGGACGATCAAAATAGCTCACCTTGGCACTACGTGCCAGGTGAGCTAAAAACAGTAAAAAGCTTACTTCTTCAGCATTTTATCCACAGGTGAGCTACATGTGTAATCGCAAATTATAATATTCGTTGATTGCGTTGTTTAAATGAGACACCACGCCCGAAAACAAAAAGACAAAAACCTAGCTTACTTAGTGTTTGTTATCTCAAGTAAATGACAGGTAAATAACTCCTGGTTAAAACTATCATCAGCCCCTCGTCGTATCTTAGTAATAGTTATACCCTTGTCCTGGACATTATACCATGCTAGACCTTGACATACAGGCACTATTTACCCTTAAAACCCTTTACCTCATAGGAGAGCCTTTTAGCGCATTCAATGTTTTCCTCCTCTGAAGAAAACAGTTCTGATAAATATAGTCATAACATGTACCAATAAATATTGTCCCTATCATAGCATATGGTAGCTCAAAGCAGGTTGAAAGTGAAGCGGAATGTGCCTTAAGGCACATTCTGCTTTACTTTCAACCTGCTTTAAGTATTCACCTGTCTTCAAAACTAGAAACAGGCTATTGGGTAAAGAGTTAACCCAACCCAACACCCATCATAAGATGGTAAATGAAAGACTTAAAGCCACCTATAATGAGTAGTCAAAAGTTTCTACATGTGTATTCTATTGCAATGCATTTGCGTCTTGTTTCGTTTTAACCCTTTACCTGGTAGCCTATTTCTAGTACTTAAGATAGGTGACTACTTAAAGCAGGTTGCAAGTAAAGCAGAATGCGCCTGAGGGCGCATTCTGCTTTACTTTCAGCCTGCTTTAAGCTATCATGTACTATAATATAGAAAAGATTCCCTAAAATACATATTCATTACTGATTAAATTGGAACTATTTTCTACAGCGTATGAATAAATCATAGCCGCTAAAAGGCGCTTCTATTGGGGAAAGGGTTAACAGGCACGAACAACGTCTTCACTGTATTAGACGTCATTATGACTCATAACGAGTTGTCTGCGGCGAGGGCAGGATTAATGCCCAGTCAACGTACTTGTACTTTACAAATTAATTATAGCAGAACCCCGCTATTATAAACAAACGTCTATTGTGGTGTTAGAAACAAATGACAGTTGAAACCCATATTCGCCCAGTGGATTATTCCATGCTTATAAATATATATATTGGGTTAGTTCATTATTTACCTAAGGCGTTTTGGTCTAAATTCGTTTTCGCTTTGTAAATTGGGTTAGTTCAATATATACCTAAGGCGTCATGGTCTAAATTCGTTTTCGCTTTGTTTAATATTGAAATTGCTATCAGCAAACAGTGTATACTCTGACCAGACGCCGCGTAATGCGGCGTCTGATCAGAGTATACTGTGTTTGCTTATGTCCCATAAACGGGATCGTTGACACAGATTAGTTAAATCGAGAGGAAAGTAGGATATACATGTAACAAATGTACTTACTGCTTTTTATGCAAGCAGTTATTTTAAAACACAGACAGCAAACCTTTTGTTGCAACACAGTAGAAAAGACGCCATTATTTATACCAATAGACAAACGTTCGTGGTTGAACAGTTGCACGTATTTCAATTGCAAACTGTTTGACGCAAGACAAGACGCCGGATAACCTGGCGTTAGATCTGGCTCAAAACTGTTTGTTACTCAGTTAAATATAAATCAAGACTTTTCAACATTCTATTCTTTTCTATATTTCGTTGCATTGCATTCAAATCTCAAGAGCTTATATCATTAGATTCGTTAAAACGGGAGAGAATGTCGTCTTCTCCAATGAAGTAGAAGGAGTTGAAGGATACATGTAGCGTACTTAAGTTTGACAGTTTCAATTTATATACGCATGGGATTCTATATAAACTGACGGACAACCAAGGCCAGATATCTGACTGTTCTGAACTCGCGAGTGCCTGGAAGTTCTCAAGAAATGATTCCACTGTCGATTGTTCTAATAGATAGCGTGTTACGGTCCATCTACACAAATACGTCCATGATACACTCGTTTAACCCATTTATGACAAGTGGATTCTTCCATGCTTATATATTGGATTAGTTCATTTTCGAAGTAAGGGGTAACTTTTCTAAATTTTCTTTTTTGTTTTATTTTAAATTGAAATTCCGATCAGCACACAGTGTATACTATATAAGCAGACGCCGCATCATGCGGTGTCTGATCAGAGTCTACACTGATCGTTAATGTCCATTTTATAGGACACTAGGAACAAATGGGTTTACGTTTGCAATAAGGATGAGTTCGAGATATCAAAACTCGACTGTATTATAGAAATGAGTTCAATAGGAATACGGTTGCACATAGTGTTGGGAATCGGGCTCAAACTATATGTTCGAGATCGACCATCGATTAAAAATCGCGATCATTTGTTAACGGCTTCGGGCTTATTTCACAGACAAATACTGCTTACATGTATACAGTGTTCCCTCTCTACAACGACACCCAATGGGAGACAAATATTGTGTTCTTTGTTTGGAGGGAAATTGGTAAACATTTGCAAACAGCTTGAATCCTGATCAGACGCCGCGTAACGCGGCGTCTGATCTTGATTCAAGCTGTTTGTCACTCGTCATTAAGATTTTTTCTGTCAAAATATCCAATATGAAACTTTGAGAAAAACAGCAGACGACAACTTGAAGCAGACGATATTGCAGCAGTAAAAGCGTTGGACATAATTGTCTTGTTTAGGGAACTGCTGCAATGGTCGTTGTAAGGAGGGAGTCGTTGTTGAGAGGGCCGAAGTAGGGAGGGAGCACTGTACGAGTTTTGCAATTATTGTAAATAAAGAACAGCATTGTGTGCCTTAATCAGGATGTCTGTTTTGAATAAATACTTGGATTATAAATTCATTTAACTGCTTTGTTCTTGAATTCGAACTGAACATTTATTTTAGTTTTAGTTTAAACATATTCATTGCACATTTATCAGACATCTTTACTCTTTAAACAAATAATGTTATGATATCTGTTTATTTTACTATAGAATTTAGCCCACGGCACCCAGTCATGGCGTCATTTGAAGTAGAAGTATACGAAGGTTAACACTTAACTCATAAACAACACGCATTTAATCATATCTTAACACCTAAGGTGGAGAAAACTATATTACTTCCAGTGCAAACTGTTTGGAGCCAGATCAGACACCGGGTAACCCGGTGTCTGATCAGGCTCCAAACCGTTTGCCACTCAGATAAAAATTAAATTGTTATGAATTTCAAAAAGTTGTAGTTTTCAACATTCTATTGCTATCCGTTTGCATGGATATGTGTATAGTGTCATGTAAATACTTATGTTTACTATTGTTTACCATTACGTGTATCTATCTTGCATGCATGCTGAATTATTCCACGAAATCTCCTTGATTTGAGGAAATAAAGATACTAAACTGAACTGAACTGAACTGAAGTGGGTTTCAAAGACAAAACTGATACGGCGCAAGTGTCCACCAATACCTTTGACGTGACAACTCATTAGAATCGTAAACAGAGAGAAACGAATCTAAAGAAAGTAACTATCCTAATGTGTTGTGGGAAATAAAGAAGAAAAGTTAGATTTGTTTTTCAGTTCACTACTGCCTGTCTGGGATCCTGCTAATGTTTGCCTTACGAACACGTCTATACTGATGGGCAGATATGTCAAATACAGCTACACTGGAGACGACGTTATTCATTCCCAGTAACCGCGTTTATGCTTAACTCTTTCCTCCCTGAAACTTTAAATGGACAATTCCAGTTTCGAATTTTGTCTAGTCCATTTCTGGCTTTTAAGAGTTGTTTTTGTCAATTTTGGCATTACTGACAATCAGTGAAGACCCTGATCAGAGGGCTCCTTTCGGAGCCCTCTGATCTGGGCCTTCACTGTTTGCACAGGACAAGTGTATTATTCACATGTACACTGTTTGAAAAGGACGCCTATATGCGGGACTAGGGTTCAAATGGTTAAATAATAAAGTCAATTGCAAACAGTTTGGCGCCAGATCAGACGCCGGGTAACCCGGCGTCTGATCAGGTCCCAAGCTGTTTCCTCTCAAATTATATGAGTAGATCTAGTCAAAATTTCCCAAACGTTTTACTCCGTTTTATTACAGTGCGTTTGTTTTCAATTTGATTCCAAACGGGAAAGAATAATGTCTCCAATACTGTATATATACTGATGAGGAGATATGCCAGATACAGTTAGATGCATAATCTGTATCCAATGGCTATTCAAGAAATATGCACGAATATGTCTAACAACAATCACTGCTTGATGCAGGCTAAAAGTAACACTCTCTGAGGAGCCTTCTGTATATAATTTTAATCCTGCAATAAGTGTGTGCACAAGTTCCTCTGTACGAATTCCTATAAATGTTTATTTGTCTGTGACGCTCCAAAGTCGTTTTATGATTTGTGTGTTCTGCTATAATAATACAGGTGGGCCATTACCTCGACGGCTCACATTAGTATGTACAGTGGGGAAAACTTTATTCTTTCCAAATAAACGCGTTTACGCTAAAACTATTATTTCTATTGCAAACAGTTTGGAGCCAGATCAGACGCCGGGTAACCCGGCGTCTGGTCAGGCACAAATTGTTTGCCACTCAGCTTAATATCAAAATTGTAAGAATTGTCGAAAAGATATTATTTTCTACGTTTTAGTGTTTTGCGTTTGCGTTTCGTTTGCGTTTAAACGGGAAGGAATAACGTATTCTAGACTGTACATATATGAAGTACAATGAATCTTTTACAAGATTCATCATTGTTCAAGAAATAGAAACGTTCTTGGGTACAGTAAAGAAGACGTTATCCTTTCCCGTTTAAACGCAAACGAAACGCACACGCATTGCAATAAAATGTTGAAAATTACAAGTTCGCGAAAACTGAATATTCATTTCTAACATGAGTGGCAAACAGCTTGGAGCATGATCAGACGCCGGGTTACCCGGCGTCTGATCTGGCTCCAAACTGTTTGCATTGGGAATAATAGTTTTAGCAGAAATGCGTTCAATAGGAAGGAATAACTTCTCAGCAGTACCGACCTACCGCAAGCCAGCTGGAAGGCTTTCTCACAAAACTCTGGCCCACGAGGGCCTAGAACGAACATCAGCGTGTGTCAGAGGTACATTGTTTAACAAACGAAGAGACCCACCAATCTGCCATAGAAGCTTGACTGATAAGCCATTTAGTATGAACTCCGTAACTGCCTTATTGTGGTCTGCATTTCATTCCGAAGTTTGGATTGAGGCAATTTTGAAGGATAGTCAACATACTGAATGAGCTTTCATTCTTTAGTTCTGTCTTTTTACATGATATAATTTACGAGTGTCAAATAATCTAGACCCAAAACACCGAGTTACTATACAGTGGTTAAAGTTTGATTCTTTCCCAGTTTTGGCGTTTATGCTATAAACCCTTAATGTCCATTGCAAACAGTTTGGAGCCCGATCACACGCCGGGTAAAACAGGCGTCTGATCCAGCTCCAAACTGTCCACAATGTAAATAATTGTTCACAGCACAAACGCATTTATTGCGGAATGATAATGTCTTCCCCAATATTATTAACACATAGCTCATTGTTCATTGACTCAACTATTTTTAGTATATATTTTAAATAAATGCTTTCATTCAACCTGTTTAACCCTTTTAATGCTGAACACCAGTTTACTTATATAGATTGCAAACAGTGTAGATCCTGGTAAGAGGGTATCTTCATGAGACACCCTGATCAGGGTATTCTTCTTCTATTTGCCTGAAATATTTTCTGAAACACCCTACAACGCAACATAAACTTGCCTGTTTTTCTAATAGTGGAATAGATCTAGTCCATATGAACATTTCAGCAGAATTGGGTTAATGGAGTAACCATGTATTAAAATTAAAGGTGTGAGTAAATAAACAGTGCATTATGCTACACCAATATAGTAACCCCGCTACTTTTCCGTTTAAACGAACACGAACTATTTTGAGAAACAGAACGTGATACAATAAAATGAAGAAAATGATCGCTTCTTCTACCCAAGTGGCAGACCGTTAAGGGCTAGCCCAGACACTGGGTTACCCGGTGTCTGATCTGGATCCAAATTGTTGTAATTGACATACAGTGAGTAAAACGTTATAATATTCTTTCCAAATAAACCAGCGTCTGATCAAGCTCCATACTATTTACCACCAATATAAACATAAATTATCAGAAGTGTCCAAAAGTTGCTCTTTTCTACGTTTTACTGCTTTGCGTTTGCGTTTCGTTTGCTTTTAAACGGAAAAGAATAACATTTTCTCCACCGTATTTGCTTAAGGTCAAACTAGTTTATTAGGAAAGGGCAATGTCTTCTCTACAGTAGTAAATGGCAACATGAATGAAGACTCGTTAGTTTTTACATGACAGACGGCTGCTTACATCAGAATACTATATATGGACTATAATATTTGACGCCAAATATGACGACACTTGCACATTATATTTTACACTTAACTCATTATCCCCTGAAACTTCCAATGGACAATTCCAGTTTACAATAAACGCTGGTCTATTTTATACTAAATAGGACTGGTTTTTTGTAATAAATTGCAAAATGCCAAACAGTGCAGTCCCTGATCAGAGGGCTCCTGCAGGAGCCCTCTGATCAGGGACGTCACTGTTTGCATAGGACAATTGTACTCTTCACAGGTACGCATTTGGTAAAGGACGCATATATGCGTCACTAGGGCTAAATGAGTTAAGCAATAGCAGTCGGAGGTTAACAAAACACGGATTATTCACGGACAACTTAATTCACGGAAATCACGGAAATCTATAAGAAAACACGGATTATTTGACAAAACACGGACGATTTCACGGAACATTTGACAAAACACGGATAAACCACGGACGATGTCACGGAACATTTGACAAACCACGGACGATTTTACAAAACCACGGACGGAAACCTTTAAATACAACGTCAAACGCTTGCAAATTTCACAACATTACAGTGGAGAGAGAATACGGTATTCTTTCCAAATAAAGGCGTTTACGCTAACATTATTATTTCCATTGCAAACAGTTTTGAGCCAGATCAGACGGCTGGTATTTCGACGTCTTATCCGGCGTCAAACTGTTTGCCTCTCTGATGAAAATAAACAAAAATTTCAAAAAGTTGTAATTTCTACGTTTTAGTTCACTGCGTTTGCGTTTCAATTGCGTTTAAACGGGGGAAATTAACATCTGCCCTACTGCACCAATGTTCATTGTATTCATTATAAAGTATATTTAAGCCCTGCACGGAAACAACTTGATTGAAACTACATGTTTCTGCATTAAGTATTAAATTAGATGCATGCAATACATATGATTTCATCTAAAACATATGATTGTAAATCACTTGAATTCTACGTTATTTTAAATTTCATCGTTTCCTACTTACAGTGGAGAAAACGTTATTCTTTCCCAATAAACGCGTTTACGCTAAAACTATTATTTGCAGTGCAAACAGTTTGAAGCCAGATCAGACGCCGGGTAACCCGGTGTCTGATCAGGCTCTAAACTGTTTGCCACCAAGATAAACATGAATATCAGAATTGTCCAAAAGTTGTAGTTTTCAACTTTTCAACTATTGTATCTGAAGCCTTAGTCTATAACGCATGTGATAAAACCTCCTTTAGGCATATAAATTATAAGATAGCAACACTATGGTGCCGGCGAGCAAGCCTGGTTGAAGAAGAATGCCTTGATTGTAACACTGTGTTTTACGATAAACACATTCATTTAATATCAGAATGTGCCGCTACGGCAGCGATACGGTGGAAATTTATATGTGACGTAACTTGTTACGGTATTGACTTTGTCAATGACTTATTAGGCATGGACCCACCATCGCTAGCCTTAAAATTACTTGGTGCCGCGCTAGGGCCTCAGCTGGAAGACTCTGACAACATACTGTTCCTAAAACGAGCTTACCAGTATATATATGAGTGCACACTCGCATAAGACGTGCCTTTACGTGACCCGACCTAATACGATTGATTTTAGATGAACGAAACCTTACTTTGTCTCTAGCTTGCACAGCACCTGCATGTACGTAGCGTATAAGTAAACAGCGTTTATTAATGTTCTACGATCCTGTTATAGGTGTCGACTAAGATCTACTCTGTTTGCCTACGAGTTATAAACCATGCTATTGCCACACTCTTAACTTTTTAATTCACATGAAATATTAAACAAGATGTACCAATACATGTGTTTTGCAAGCTTAAGATAAAGTAACTCTGTGTAAAACCGACTACAGTAAAATCCCTCAATGCGACTACTAAGCTGTATTAAAAGTTGGGTGTTTAAGGCAGGTGAGTGCATAAAGCAGTGTGAATATAAAACAATTTCTCATTGCTTTAAGTTGTCAGCTGTCTTTTATACGATCGATTGGCTCTGTTTGGTGGTCGTAATGGAGAATTTTACTGTATATAGATCTTGATATACATATATGTAAAATAGTATATAACTTGTTTACCATTTGTTACAATGTTTCATTGTTAATACTGTACATTGACTGTAACCAATGCAAATCTCCTATGAAGGAGGAAATAAAGATATTGTATTGTATTGTATTGTATTGTACGTTTGCGTTTAAACGGGAAAGAATAACAGATTCTCCACTGTACATGTATAATTGAACAGTACACAATCTATAAGAGACGAGTATACTCGTCGCTAGTGTTACATGTAAATGTGAAAAAGAAAATGCCAATGATTTTTCAATTGATTTCTCTATGATTCTATATTGTCTACATGGTAACATGGTAAATTCTGTTACACTTATTATATCACATCGAAAATTCCATAGTTTAACTTCTCTATAATGTTTCATTGAAAACAGTTGAGAGCCAGACCAGACGCCGGGTAACCCGGCACCTGACCAGGCTCCAAACTGTTTGCCATTCAGATCAAAAGGAACATTCAGGATTTTCAAATGGTAGTTATTTCTATTTTATTGTATTACGATTGCGTTTTGTTTGCGTTTTAGCGGGAAAGAATTACCAGTCAAATGCTGAGTACAATGGAAGAAACGTTATTCTTTCCCAATAAACGTGTTTACGCTGAAACTATTATTTCTATTGCAAACAGTTTGGAGTCAGGTCAGACGCCATGTTACTCGGCGTCTGATCAGGCTCCAAACTGTTTGCCCTTCAGGCTAAAATAAACATTCAGAGTTGTCAAAAATGTGATTTTTTACATTTTATTGCACTGTTTTTGCGTTTTGCTTGCGTTTAAACGGGAAAGAATAACGTCTACTCCACTGAAATCAATCCCTCTAGACAACACTCACCCATCAAAATGACAGGCATGTAGATAAAGTTTTATCACTTTGAAATTCAATAATTAACTTCACTTATACATTTACACGTGCTTTCTAGCATGCTTGGTATCCTACCTTATAATCAAACAGAATCCCTTTAAACAACAACCATCCATCTAATAACAACCATACTATCACCACTCCAACCGTTTGAATGAATGTTCACTCTCGTGCAAGGCAAACACTTTAATGAATGAATAAAAACGTTGTCCAGGTAACTGTTACGCTGAACCAGGTACATCAGCTGATGACGTGTACAGAATTTTTCCCTAGCACCCAATCCCTCTTTCTTATCAATAGTATGCTTCAAAATTGTCGTCTGCAACCTTGGAACTTAAAACCCTAGAACTCGACGCCGCGTTCTTATCAAATTATAATTATCGTGTGCTTCAAAATTGTCGTCTGCAACCTTGGAACTTAAAACCCTAGAACTCGACACCGCGTTCTTATCAAATTATAATTATCGTCTGTTTCAAAATTGTCGTCTGAAAAACTTAAGACTAAACATTTTAAAAACTCAACGACACGTTGTTATCAAATTATACAAGGTAACTATCGTCTGCTTCGTAATTGTCGTCTGCAAATATATTTCGTTCAGTCCATGGAGCTATAGGAAACATTTACTGGAAACTGATACATGGATATATAAAGCAAGCCGACAGTAAAGCAGAAACGCTATCAATAAACCTACATTTCAGTGGTCGTTTGACTATATAAAAAAGAAGAAAAAACATTATCATCTTTCGACATGGACATGTACAGTGGAGAAACCGTTTTTCTTTCCCAATAAACGCGTTTACGCTAAAACTATTATGTCCCATGCAAACAGTTTGGAGCCAGATCAGACGCCGGGTATAACCCGGCGTCCGATCTGGCTCCAAACTGTTTGCTACTCAGACTAACATGAAAAGTTGTCTTTTTCTACGTTTTATTGCAATGCGTTTGCGTTTTGTTTGCGTTTAAACGGGAAAGAATAACGTTTTCTCCACTGTCATCCACTATTCCAGGTGTGCGGCTCGTTTCTATTTAGAAGTACAGTAAAACCTCTCTAGTACGACCACTTAGCTGTGCCAAATATTAGCCATTTAAGACAGGTGATTGCTTAAAGCAATGTGAAAGTGAAACAGAAAGCTCCTACAGGAACTTTCTGTTTCACTTTTCATTGATTTAAGCTGTCACCTGTCTTTTACATTTGTATATAGAAAATTAGCCTTCGTTTTAGTGGTCGTAATGGAGATGTTCTACTGTGCGACATTGTGACTATTGCAATCCCTGATCAAGAAATGTGTTCCAGGGCTGGCCTTCAAGCTTTCGTACATGATCTTTACACTAGTTTAGAAACCCATAATACCTTATGCGTGTTGGTCTTCCTAAAGGATTATCAATGAAATCAGGTAAAAACAGACGGGTTTCAAAAATAAACTCAGGTTTTTGCTGAAACTTCTCCAAGAGAGTATAAATAGACGAAACTGTCAGACAATGCACAATGGCACCTCGGATGAAATCTACATTGGCAAAAACACGTTTAAATATAATTATGATTAACCTTTTTCACTGTCATGACGTCATCTGCTTGAAACAATTACTGTCTGCTTTTATTTTTCAAACTTTAAAGTATTGGTTAATAAATGCTCTACCGTTATGAGTAACAGTTTGGATCCTGAACAGGCGCCACGAAACAAGGCGTCTGATTGGGATTCAAGCCGTTTTCAAATAAACATTGTGTTCGGGGTTAGGCAGTGGAGGGGTTAAACTATAACACATCCTTTGTCGTAATATAGTCTTCATTGAAAAGTGTCGTATGGAAAGTATGTGAAATAAAATTTAAAGTATGCGTTTTAGTTGAAGAAACCATACCTTTTTCTAATAAAAAATCGTGAAAACTAGGGGAAAAGAAAAACATGGACAAATGAATACCCTAAAGCAGAAGATATGGTAGGATAACCATTTTCTGGTGTATTATATCGTCCGCTTCAAAATTGTCGTCAACTCTAATTTCTCAAAGGAAGATTTTATGCATTTTGATCAAAGAAACATTACTATTAGCAACATACACTTTTTTGCCGTGATCAGAGGCCGCGTCACGCGGCGTCTAGTCTTCATCCAATATGTTTGCAGATATTAGTCAATCAGCGCTCGGATGGTAAACTTAAATTATCAAAACGCCACACATTCATACCCAAACATACGATTGCTTTATCATTCGGCAAGTTGCTTAAGATTCCATGTGGATTAAAATAGTTTTGAATAAGATCGTGTCTCAAAACGCTTACAGCTGTTATGCTCAATCAAAACTGCAATTAGCTCTACTAAGTCTAGAGTCATTACATGATATTGTCCTCAGATCAACACTAGTGCACGATGTAAACCCTTCCCCCACAGAATAGACGCGCCCTCACGCGCTTTTACGTATTCAACATATGCATTTGTATATCCCTTTACATTCTTCTGCAATGCTATGTCAAAGGAATTTAAGAGTTTTCGACACCCTGAATTGTATTACATGGTATACTAAAAGAAGGTTGAAAGTAAAGCAGAACGCTTATTTAGGAACATTATATTTTACTTTCAGCCTGCTTTAAACTACTGCTAGAATTACCAGAATTATAATTCTTATGTAACACATGTTTGACTGTTTTAAGGAGAGCTATTTTCTTCAGACCATTTTATTTGGGGGGAATAAATCAAAGGCGTGAAAAGGCGTATATTTATTGCATGGTGATTGGGTAAAGCAGAATCAATGTAGAGCAACTTAATTTAGGCAGCTTTCGCGCTACAGATCGTAGACGAGCCTTTCTGGGTGTTCGTAGTATTGGTGTTGTGCAGTACGCGATACTTTTTGATACATGAAGGTCAAAGGTCATGACTCTTTGACAGTTGGGGGCAGTCACTATCACAGACCTGTTTCCTAGGTGATCAGAACACACATGCAACTTTCACTAATACATGTACCTATAGATCGGCCAAGTATATTTTGTTAGCCTAAACGTCCAAACATCCATGATAATCCCCTTAAGCTGACATTTTAATCATCTACTTTTAACCCTGTCACTACAATAATAGCATTTGCTTTCATACTGGGTTTTTTCTATACTTGTGTCAAACAGTTTGGATTCTGATCAGACGCCGAGTAACTCGGCGTCTGATCTGGATCTAACCTGTTTGAAAAATTCACGGTTGTCCATGACGATAAAAAGGGATTTAGATGTAGGCACTTTTATCTTAGAATATTAGCTGTTTCAAAATTGTTTCTGCACATAGATTTCTTTCAATCCAAGTATTTTAGGTCATACATGTATTCATACAAGTTTCAAACTGTTTGGATCCTGATTAGAGAAATATTTAATCAGCGTCGGATCTGGATATAAATTAATCTACAACTGAAAGCCGGGCTAGCAGGCTAAGGGAAACTACTCAAGTGGCTTCCTGTTGGTCTGATTTGTTTCGGAATTTTACTCATCTTCACCCGGGTAAAAACGTCCCATGCCTGCCATCTGGCCTTGAAGACCTCCTGACCCCAGCGGCAACACCCGTTCATGAACCCTCCAGACACATGTCTGATCAGATTAAGACATCAAACCCTTCCGTCCAGCAGAGAGGGCATTTCGAAAATAGGGTAAAAAGCAGAAAGCTTCTAAAGGGGCGTTCTGTTTTACATCGATCCTGTTTGAGTTGTACCTTCCAACCCTTGAAAGTTCCAGTTGACAAAATTGCAGTTTGCAGGTTTTGTCCAGTATTTACTATTTATCTAATGATGTTTTACAAGAATATTGTACACTGACAAACGATGAAGGCATCCAGATGTCTCTTGGTGTTGTAGGAGCTCTTAGATTATGGTAGTTACTATGTGTACTATACACGTCTATTATGCTTGTAAATGACCTACAAACGCGTCACTGGGGATTATGGGTTAAAGTTGGGTGAAAGTAAAATACACATTACTTATGGCATTTTCTGTTTTATAACAGTCGCCCCTGCTTTGAGCTACAGTCTTCAGGACAATTTAAACATGATGTTTTTCGAAACGCTAGTGGCGGGTCTCCATTGTGTTTTGTGTGCATCCCTATAAATTGAACATTTTAACATACAATCGAAACTCAATACTTCGAACTCGCTTAAATCGATTTTACTAATATTTCATAAGCTTAATTTCGATAACTCTATCTCGCTGGAGTCGAACATATCCGTATTTCAAAGTTAAAACGTGGCTTTAACCATTTCCCCTATATAAGAGCCTTTTAGCGAATATGATTTGTTCCTCCGCTAAAGAAAATAGTTCCAATTCAATCAATCATGAATATATATTATAGGGAATATTTTCTTTATTCAAGCACACAATAGCTTAAAGCAGGCTGAAAGTAAAGCAGAATGCGCGTTAGGGCGCATTCTGCTTTTCTTTCAACCTGATTTAAGTAGTCACCTACCTTCAAGTTTTAACTTTGAAATATGGATATGTTCGAACTAACGCGAGTTCGAAGTATCGAGTTTCGACTGGACCACTAAGGACTGGCCGATTTAAACAACCTTGCATATATCAGGTAACGAGGCCAAGCTTTTAAAATATTTGCCTGTCTGGAATGTCTGCCATATTATCAAAACAATTATGTTTAATATATATTTTTCAGCGAAATATCTAAACAGATACTGCACAGCGTGAGTAGACAAGATTCATTTCTACGCGAAAGCAGCTTAATCCTTTCACTCTCAGTGACGTCATAAAGCGCATTTGCAAACAGTTTTGATCCTGATCAGACGCCGCGTAACGCGGCGGCTGATCAGGATTAAAACTGTTTATCACTTGTTTTGAAATAACGTCAGTTATACTGCCTGAAATCTAACTTGAAACGATATTGCAGACAACAATATTGTAGCAGACGACAATAAGGCGGTGAAGGGGGTAAAAACCTCACTATAATGTTGAGTCGTTGACCATGAAAGGGTTAAGATTGCGATATCGCTATCAAAGATGACGATCTAGAAGAAAAATTTTACTTGCTTAAAATTACAAGTGCATTTGTAGTTTGATATTCTTATATCAGTAGATCTAAGTTCTAAACCATGTTGTTGGCATCATAAGATTAATGACAGTTATATTTTCAGTCAACATGACAATACTGTAAAACCAGTTTAATTCGCGAGAATATAATTTACGCGTTAATTCGCGAATGGCTCTAGTTTTGAAAATAGGCGACTTCTTAGAGCAGGTTGAAAGTAAAGCAGAATGTGCCTTAAGGCACATTCTGCTTAACATTCAACCTGCTTTAAGCTACAACCTGCTAGAAATATTGCATGATGTCGCGAATAAATACAAAATCGCATGACGCGAAATATTCATGACGCGAAAAATACCTGTTTTACAGTATGTAATATTATATTTTTGCCAGATTCCCTAACAGGTGCAATCATAATCCAACAAGATAATAATTATAACAGTGCATAATTAAATTGTGCACTTATTTCTTAAGCCATCCTTCGCAAAATGCGTCGGTATATATTTGAAAATTGACCCCTTATTGCATATTCATGTGCAGCACAAAAAAGGATCTGTCGGTGTTATATTTGTCTTGCCGAGGTTAATTCATTCGACCCTGAGACTTCAAATGGACCATTCTAATGGGGTCTAGTCAATTGGTGACTATTAAGGATGACAAACAGTGCATGTGTATCAGATCCTTTGATCTGAGTCTACAATGTTTGCATAGCACAAATGTACTATTTTAAGGTGCACTGATTGTAATGGAGGAGAATACTCGTCTCTAGGGCTCAATGTTTTAGAGATGTTTATACAGATCTAATGTCTCTTAAATATATTGTCAATCAGCATAGTTACGTAAACAGTGAATTCCACATCAGCTGTCTTACATTTAGGATACAGCAGCTCTGTTTAGTGTTTAACGTGATGGAAGGTGAAATGATATATAGCAAGAAAGTTTATCTTGAAATTTCTGTTATCAAACTTATTTAGGCCATTCGTACATCAAGTTTTTAAAAACATATCTATCTTGATGTTACGTCGTTAGTCTAACTTACTTACAGTGGAGAAGACGTTTTTCTTTCCCGTTTAAACGAATACGAAACGTAAACGCAAAATTTAAAATTGAGAAAATGACAACTGTATGAAAATATTGACGCATCATTTTAATTTAAGAGGCAAGTAGTTTGGAGCTTGATCAGCCGTTGAGTCATCCGGTGTCTGGTCTTGCACCAACTTGTTACAGTGGACTTAATTGCTTTAGCGTAAACGCTTTTATTTGGTAAAGAAACTTCTTCCTTCTCCACTGCATGTACCATTTAGGCACCAGACACAGCTCTTTGATAGATGTGATTCCGAAAGTACAGTTAATCCCCTATATATTACTACAACTAAATCATGCTTCAATGTTGTCAAGTACATGTAGGTTATGCGTAAAGCAAGACGAAAGCAAAACAAAAATGTTCGTATCTCACATCTGTATTAGAATTTAATGAAAGGGCAACCCGTTGTCTGATAGGGCTCCAAACTGCTTGCCGTTCAGATTAAAAATATATCGAAAACATATTAACAAGTCGTTTTATTACATACTTGCGGTCTTGTCATTATATAAATATCGTATTTTACTAGTGGAATATCGTTTTTTGGGCTCCGGCCATACACGTTCGTCCACAAGCGCTGCATGTAGCGGGACACCAAATGACGTAATTTGCGATGATGTTAACGTAAACAACGTCATGTTTTGGCGGAAAATCTATATATAACGGAGCGTCTGCAAACTACGGTTTCAATTAATTTAGTAGGTGCTAAAAAACATTATGTGATAAAAAAGAATCTCACATTGGTGCTGGTTATTTATCAATTTTAATAAACTCGTGGACTAAAACTCGAGCCATATTATTTTAGCCAACTCGTTTATTAAAAAGAATAAATAATGAGCACTGATAACAATATCCTCTATGTGTAATTTAGTGCATTACTTTTGCGTTTAAATCCGTTGGATCGGGATAGAATAACGTATTCTCCATTGTTTAAGATGTTTTTCCTTGAAGTACTACCAGCAGGTGCCAGTTTCATGCAGTGAAAACTACGCGAAGAACTGACAAATCCTGTTTTATAAGACAAAAACAGCAATATAAAAAGTTCGTTTGCACTTCACTATAAGCCACTGATGATTTCTATTTAAGCTGGATCACATCAGCTGTCTGAAAATTGTCTGAATAGGGTTTTTTTTGCTGTTGATGCTAATGGTTTTTTTCTGTTTTATGAGCGTGTTTTTTGTTTATCCAGGGAAGTTTTTATACAGTGGAGAAACATTATCCTTCCACATCTAAACTCAACTGAAATAGTATTAACAGTTTCAGTTTCAGCTGAACATTAATGACCATTCCTGCACAAAAATTGCATTCTCGTGTGTGGGAAAACCTGCATTATGGGCCATTCACGTGCTCCAACAGAACTGTTACAGTACATATAGCGTAGTGGTTAGCTAACTCGCTTCTCACTGACGCTGTCCCACGTTCGATCCCGGATCGGGGTGGATCGTGGGGGATAAATTGTTCGCCCGCCTCGACATGTGCATGGCGTTAATTTCCATCTGGCAACTAGACTGTAATGCTCAACGTTAGTACATTGTAGCAGCGTGTATGAGGAGCCACTAAAGCAACAAGGTTTGTCAGTATGAGGCTGCAGAGAGAACCCATTAAAGCCGCGCGTCTATACCATAATGGATATTGTCAAACAGTGAAGACCCTGCTGAGACGTCGGTAAATGCGTAGTCTCATCAGGGTCTGCACTGTTTGCTATATATATAGGAATTATTTCGCTCAATGGTAAGACACTGCAGTGTCTTTAGATCACCCTTGTAGGTATTCAATGAAGACTTCCAGCAAGTACAGTGGAGAATCTGTTATTCTTTCCCGTTTAAACGCAAACGTACGCAAACGCAAAGCGCTAAAACGTAGAAAAAACAACTTTTGGACAATTCTGATATTTCATGTTTATCTTGGTGGCAAACAGTTTGGAGCCTGATCAGACGCCGGGTTACCCGGCGT
The DNA here is from genome assembly GCA_922989275.2 of Gari tellinella. NCBI lineage: Eukaryota > Metazoa > Mollusca > Bivalvia > Cardiida > Psammobiidae > Gari > Gari tellinella. The sequence goes on along the minus strand of OV277867.1, from coordinate 78,431,734 downwards.
CTGATCTGGCTCCAAACTGTTTGTAAAAGAAAAAATAGTTTTCGCGTAAACGCGTTTATCGGGAAAGAATAACAGATTCTCCACTGTATACAGGAAGAGTTCATTGCAATATCCAGGCATAAATGGAGTACATGTAACCCATATTTATCTTGTTAATTTCACTTGCTCTTCACCAGTAGTAATATATACGAGACAATCTGATACGAAAACATCATATACAATCCTATCCTAGACCAATTTAAATTATGATACCAATCTGTAAATAATGGCATCTCGGTACAGCTATGGGTTATATACAACAAAACCGCGATATCTCAGATCACTTAACCCATTACAAATGTACTCCATATAGATACTGCATTTTATGCATTTAATTTATTCATCCGCTGAAGAAAATAATTCCAATTTACAGTCCTGAATAAAAATATATATTATATATATACATGTATATATCATAACAAATGTTTTTCAGATGGTAGCTTAAAGCAGGCTGAAAGTAAATCAGAATGGGCCTACCGAAGATTTCGGAATAATCCGGAGAAATGGCAGCCCTGCAATAACATTTAACTTTGAAATATGGGTATGTTCGACATAAGCTTATTCGAACTATCGAAATTTGACTGTTCAAAGTACAGCGAAATCTAACTATTAAGACTACAGTGGAGAAAACGTTATTCTTTCCCAATAAACGCGTTTACGCTAAAACTATTATTTACAGTGCAAACAGTTTGGAGCCAGATCAGACGCCGGTTAACCCGGCGTCTGATCAGGCTCTAAACTGTTTGCCACCATGATAAACATGAATTATCAGAATTGTACAAAAGTTGTACTTTTGTACGTTTTAGTGTTTTGCGTTTGCGTACGTTTGCGTTTAAACGGGAAAGAATAACGTTTTCTCTACTGTACTGGAAACAAGGCTAATTGATTAATAAAATACATCAGATAGGCTATCATAGCTTAACGCAAGGTGAATGTAAAACAGAAAACTCCTAATTGAGCTTTTTGTTTTAAGTTTGCCTCACTTTAAGCAGTCACCTGCCTTAAACAATAGCAAATTAACTCACATTAGTGGTCATAATAGAGTGGTTTTACTGTACAAAAAAATGTTGGCAGACTGCAAATGACTAACACCGCTGAAAAAACAGTGTAAATCACGTCAAGTCAAACACGTAATCCAATGGAAAAATCATGGCCATGTAAAAAAAAAAAACAGGTGACCGCATAATGTAGGGCAAAATTAATGCAGAAAGCTCCTTTTGGGAGCTTTCTGCATAATATTTGCCCTGCATTAAGTTTTGTCATTCCAATACCGTTCCCTCTGTCTTAAAGAAAGCCCATTGATCTTTTGAATGAGCTCTCACAACAGGTAGAACTGTATACCTTATTAGAGTTTGAAAAAATGCAGATGGCGGATGAGGGATCTTTGGTAAGAATACTTGTAATTTGTTTACTTAAGTTGATACGATTGCATAATAATTACGGAATACACTTGATGTTGTGTAATCTACAATAACCAGTGCGTCGCCATCTTGAAAGTCTCAACCCAAGCAGGTGCGCGGAGCGGCAGCTCAGTTTCAATATTGTATAATAAGTATACATGTAAAGGTCTTTATCTACATGTACCCATATAGTACATGTACTTTTACACATTATCCCCAATGCTTTTTTCTAGTTTTGAAGAAATGATAGTTAGCCCGACAGGTGAACATTTTGCAGGTTGAAAGGAAAGCAGAAAGCGCCTTATCCTTTACTTCCAATCTGGCTAGGATATACTAATTTAAAGCTGCTTATTCAAGACTGTATAATATGAGCACCGTAACGTGGAGCTTTTATTCTGCATCAGTGGATGAATAAATTAACGGCGAAAAAATGCGTACTTAATGAAGTAATTAGGTTATCACTGTTAACAAATGGATCTTTATCATCGTGAAATGGCATATATTTGGCTAATGCAAACAGTGTAGACCCAGATCGGCAACCGATTTGAAACATCTTGGTGTACATTATTTGAAATATTCAATTGGATGTTTTGGATCTCGAATCCAGACGCGTTTCAGTTATTACGGTACATGTACCATTTAAAATACATCATTCTTCGTGAGTCAATTAAAATGATTATTATGTGTATAGTTTCTACGAATACTATCGTTTAATCGTAAAAATGACTATATTGGCCAAATCGAATTTATAACAAAACAACAAAAAAGTTAACAGACATATAAAACTTTTACAGGAAAAAAATGAGACTAAAATATAAAAATAAATTTGGTACAACACAATTTTGACTTGACTCAGACATTCCATCTATGTTATCACTGTTCGCCTTTGCCGGTTTTTGGCAACTTGCTATGAATAAATAAAAGATACGTCCTTAACGTTGAAAAAAAACTGTAACTCATTGATAATGAGCTACTTCTGAGTTCTTACTTAATAACCACAGAAAGATTTACTGAACTCGTTAGAGATGTAACTGCCATGGTTTCTGTTTGTAAAGACCTGACATATTGTAGAGCTTATATCGGTATTTAAAATAGCTACAGTGGAGAAAACGTTATTCTTTCCCAATAAACGCGTTTACGCTAAAACTATTATTTCTATTGCAAACCGTTTGGAGCCAGATCAGACGCCGGGTAACCCGGCGTCTGATCAGGCTCCAAACTGTTTGCCACCAAGATAAACATGAAAAATCATAATTGTCCAAAAGTTGTTCTTTTCTACGTTTTAGCGCTTTGCGTTTGCGTATACGTTTGCGTTTAAACGGGAAAGAATAACAGATTCTCCACTGTAGTTGCTTAAAGCATGCTGAGTATTTACTTAGAAATCTGTTTTAAGTTTCCATCTGGACGTAACAGCGTCAATGTACCTTTGTCTTGACTTCAGTAATTTATAGGCTCTTCTGTCTAGCACGTGATTTAAAGATTGATAATATTAATAGCCCGTTCAATCAACGTCCGAACTTACAGACGTTTTCGGAGTACTTTAACCAACCCCCTTCATTTCCAATAGGAACTACACTCACATTTTCCAAATTTTGTGTCCCGGCAGGCGCCGAGTAACAAAGTTAAAAATAAACTTGAGTCTAAGAGTCTGAACACTGGAGTACTCGTCGAAAAAAAAATAGTGAAAAGGGGGATAACTCAAAACCAAGTAGCCAATTTAACAGCAGTTGTCTTTCTTAGTCAGATTACCAGCTGTTTCGTCCAATCATTCATTTTCACTTGTGGCACATTCTCCTTGACATTTATCGCGTATTTAATAATTCAACACTGACTACAGATAAACAAACATTGCGTGTGATTTATGATATACCAAGACTTGATATATAGAGTGGAGAAAACGTTATTCTTACCCGTTTAAACGCATACGATATGCAAACGCATCGCAATAGAAAATGTCGATAGTTTGGGCTATTCATGTTGATCTGATCTGAGTGGGATACAGTTACCCGGTGTCTGATCTGGCTCCAAACTGTTTGCAATTGAAATAATAATTTTAACGTAAACGCGTTTATTGTGAAAGAAATATATATATAACGTTTTCTCCACTGTAGGTGCTTACGTCTTTGGGCGAGATCGGGGTTGATGTTAAGGGATGAACAGATAACGTGAAGAGCTAAATGAAACTCAATTCGGGTCATAGAGATAGCCATCGGAGCTATCTAGGCCAGAGGAATCTCCGTCAGGCATTAATCATGGTATGATTTCATAGTGATAGGTTTCGCAGACGTGGTATATTGCTTAATTCCCTCGTTAAATGGATAATCTGAGCCTGATAATGTCTACGACCTATCGTATAATAACAAAAGCCAACGATAATAGACACCGCAAACGCTGTGGAGAAGATGTTATTCTTTTCCAACAAACGCGATAACACTTAAACTGTTATTATCAATTTAAAACGAAATGGAGCTAGATCAGACACCGTGTTACTGGCGTCTGATCTAGCTCCAAACTGTTGTCCACACAGATTAGAATACGTACAATGTACGGCCTAAAGCACTATTCCACACGCCAAGTATCTTAGACTCTAATGAGACGACAATAACACCATCTCTTCACAGTCTGCTACAGTTTTAAGGGACTTGGTGACATTTTCATGTGAGGAATTATCAAGGTTAATGGACTTCATGACTACATCTTCTTACACTGTAGAATACGCCATTCTTTCCCGTTTAAATGCACACTGCATGTCAATAAAAGGAAAACTATGACGGCGTATTCTAATACAGTGGAGAAAACGTTATTCTTTCCCACTAAACGCGTTTACGCTAAAGCTATTATTTCTATTGCAAACAGTTTGGAGCCAGATCAGACTCCAAACTGTTTGCCACCAAGATAAACATGAATTATCAGAATTGTCCAAAAGTTGTACTTTTCTACGTTTTAGTGTTTTGCGTTTGCGTACGTTTCCGTTTAAACGGGAAAGAATAACAGATTCTCCACTGTATGAGTGGTGAACGGCTTGGAGCCGGATCAGACGCCAAACTTTTTACAATGGAAATTAATGCATAAACGCGTTAATTGGGAAATAATAACGTTGTCTCCGCTGTATACATGTAACCTATCGAACAATTCCAAACGCATTCAGTGTAGACACCGCACATGCGGCTCTCATAAACGTCTACATTGCCATAACAGTTTTTAGGGATTTACAGTCCGGTGATGTTGAGGGAAGGACTGGATTCGAATCAAATGCCACAAACAATTTTCTGTTGAGTTTCGTTTCTTACCTTACCGAAAACTTTACAGACAGATACATGTACTAATTATGAAAGTTTTAGGATATAATTTCGCCGGTTACGTAGGGGATTTGCTATTATCATGATAGGTCACGAAAAGTTTGGTCAGAATCAATCAAAATAATGATTATATCCTTAACGGTATCTATCAATAGATTTGTCCGTTCTGCTAAGAAGGTTTCGGTTCAATTACGTCAGGGCTGCCATTTCTCCGGATTTTTTTTCTTGAACATGGTAGCTTTAAAGCAGGCTAAAAGTAAAGCAGAATGCGCCATAAGGCGCATTCTGCTTTACTTCCAGCATGCTTTAAGTAGTCACGTGTCAACCAAACTAGAAACAGGCTATGGATTCGTAAATTCGCACTTGAAAAATACAAATTTGGAAATCTCAGGATTGTTCATGTCAACTTATGGCAGCCCTGTTACGTGATGTGTTAACCATCGATGTCCGTTTGTCTATATGATAGGTACAAAGAGTTTTTATCACATTGGTACATGTACATAGTTTTGATATCATTACGCGTACAGTGGATAAGACGTTATTCTTTCCCGTTTAGCTCATTCACCCCTGAAACTTTTAATAGACAATTCCAATTTCAAATTAAGTTTAGCTCATTTTTGACAATTTAGGGTTGATTTGAACAATATATTTCAAAATGACAAAAAGTGTCGACCCTGATCAGAGGACTCCTTAAGGAGCCCTCTGATCATGGTGGACACTGTGTGCATGGGACAAGTGTAATTCTCATAGGCACGCTGTTTGAAAATGACGATTATACTCGTCGCTAGGGTTGAATGTATTAAACATAACTAAACTAAACACGAACCGAATTCATTAAAATGAAGAAAATTACAGCATTCTTGATTTATTTTTATCTGAGCGACAGCCAAACTGGTTGTAATGGAAATAATGGATTTAGCATAAAGGAATTTCATGATGGAGAACTACTACAGTTTTCTCCACTGTAACCCTATCATTGATCTACAGTTTGCCTTCTCTTTAGACAACAGCCAGGGAATAGGAATATAGGTACAGTGGAGAATCTGTTATTCTTTCCCGTTTAAACCCAAACGTACGCAAACGCAAAGCACAAAAACGTAGAAAAGTACAACTTTTGGACAATTCTGATAATTCTTGTTCATCTTGGTGGCAAACAGTTTGGAGCCTGATCAGACGCCGGGTTACCCGGCGTCTGATCTGGCCCCAAACTGTTTGTAATAGAAATAATAGTTTTAGCGTAAACGCGTTTATTGGGAAAGAATAACGTTTTCTCCACTGTATTCAAAGGCATGAGCTACTTAATGAAGACAAAAAGCAATGCAGAAGGCTCTTTAACCATTTCCTCCATAGCCTGTATGTAGTTTTGAATGCAGGTGACCACTTAAAGCAGGTTGAGGTGCATTCTTCTTTACTTTCAACTTGCTTAAAGCTACCATCTGATTGGATACAGAAATTATTTTTGATGGGACAAATTTATTACTGTATAAAATGGAACCAGTGGAGGAATACATGTAATCTTTAAGCCTGCTATATGCTACCATCTGCTAGGAAAAAGAAAATATTTCTTATGGTATACATATCCATGACTGTATTCTGCAGTGTAGGAATATTGCGTAAAAGTGTGTATCTATGAAATAATGTGTTACATGAGCTTTCTTCATCTCATTCGCCCTTCATTAAGGTGTCGCCTGTCTTAAAGAACAGAGTAACAGAGATATTACTGTATAGAGATTTGGTTGTTAAAAGGTACGACCGCTATGGCTGAAAGATTGTGAGAGGTTTTGTCTTTATCAAGTGCCTAATCGTATTGGGCTTCAGATAAGGGAAAGTTATATTTCTCAATCAAGTCTTGTACATGCCACTTTCAGAGATTTATTCTAAGTACAGTCACTGAAAAGGTTTCGGTTTCAGTTTGGGTGGTTATTATTTTAACAAGCCAATAATTTATTACAATAAAGTTGAATAGGTCAATAATTTATAACTGTGAAGTAAAAACGACCAAAGTTGAGTCTCAATGAGGTCTGTACTGCTTGCCAGTTTATATGAAACGATCTGCTACATGGTCAAACTCTGCGATGTCTTTTGATTACCTTTGTATACATGTATATATATAATAAAATCTTCCAGTATAACGATGTAAACAAGAGCCGCATGCGGCCCTAAATCGCTCACCTGGTACCCATTGTTACGGTCATGGCAATGAACCAGTAATGGTAAAGTTTTCACTTTAAGCCATCATTGGTAAATTCATCCCCACCCTCTGGCGGCCATGTTTGAGCTAGGAAGATTATTTGAAGAAAAACTGGCATAGGGTCACCCATGAATCATTATTTGTGTAAAAATATTCTTAAATCAGAACAATAGTTTCAGAGAAAAAGATTTTTAAAGATTTTTTATACAGAAATATTTGTAAAACTTGCCCCACCCACTGGTGGCGGCCATGATTTTAAAGATAACAAAAAGATTTTAAGAAATCTGGTAGAGAGTCATGAATGGATCATTTGTGTAAAATTATTTTCAATTTGGACCAGTAGTTTCACAGAAGAAGATTTTTAAAGTTTTTACTATACAGTTACATAAGGAAAATGTGCCCCACCCACCTGCGGCCATGGTTTTTTAGACATCAAAATTATTTTAAGAAATCTGGTAGAGGGTCACCCATGGATCATTTGTGTGAAATTACTTTCAAATCGGACCAGCGGTTTCAGGCAAAAAGATTTTTAAAGTTTTAACTATAATAGCCATACATGTATAAGGAAAATCTGCCCCACCCACTAGCGGCCATGTATTTTAAAATAGGAAAATTATTTTAAGAAATCTGATAGAGGGTCACCAATGGCACATTTGTGTAAAATTATTTTCAGTTTGGACCAGTAGTTTCACAGAAGAAGATTTTTAAAGTGTTTACTATACAGTAACATAAGGAAAATGTGCCCCACCCACCGGCGGCCATGGTTTTTTAGATATCAAAATTATTTTAAGAAATCTGGTAGAGGGTCACCCATGGATCATTATTGTGAAATTACTTTCAAATCGGACCAGCGGTTTCAGACAAGAAGATTGTTAAAGTTTTCACTATATAGCCATATAAGGAATATCTGCCCCACCCACTAGCGGCCATGTTTTTTAAGATAGGAAAATTATTTTAAGAAATCTGATAGAGGATTACCATTGGCACATTTGTGTAAAATTATTTTCAATTCGGACCAGTAGTTTTTGACAAGAAGATTTTTAAAGTTTTTTCAATTGGTTGCCATGGCAACAACAATTTCAATTGGATGACCTATATTTGAAGAAATCTGAGAGAGTATCCTACAAGGAACAATCCTATGAAGTTTTGAAGAAATTGGCCCAGTGGTTTCCAAGAAGAAGATCTTTAAAGAAAAAGTTTGACGACGGACTGACGGACGGACTGACGACGACGGACACAGGGCGATCACAATAGCTCACCTTGGCACTTCGTGCCAGGTGAGCTAAAAAGTGGAAATTGCATAAATAATCATGTTTTCTCAAAATGTTCACAACAAGACACTTGATGACGATTATAACTGTAAACAGGGATCTCAGGTACATGGCCCCTAAGTAGATTAAGCAGCCCCTGTGATACAGTAGAGACTCTGTTATTCTTTCCCGTTTAAACGCAAACGTACGCAAACGCAAAGCACTAAAACGTAGAAAAGAACAACTTTTTGACAATTCTGATATTTCATGTTTATCTTGGTGGCAAACAGTTTGGAGCCTGATCAGACGCCGGGTTACCCGGCGTCTGATCTGGCTCCAAACTGTTTGTAAAAGAAAAAATAGTTTTCGCGTAAACGCGTTTATCGGGAAAGAATAACATTCTCCACTGTAACATGCCCCCTAAAAGTCTAGACACTATCGACGATCCGCAAAAACACAATTAAGCTACGGCATGAAATATGCGGACACCTTCATACATGGTAAACAGAAGAGACTCAGACAGATCACCCGGCTACTTACAGGGCTGCCACATCTTCGAAGTTTTCCGAATTTTCCGGATTTTTTTTTTAATTTCTCCGGATGTGGGTGTCAAACAGTTTGGATCCAGATCAGACGCCGCGTAACGCGGCGTCTGATCTTGATCCAAACTGTTTGCATAGTTATGTTAGTTTCATAGAGCCTCGCATCTAAAGGGTTGAAAGTACGCTTCCTAAAATCGCGCCTGAATATTTAAAAATATTAGGATTTTAATTAGCAACTTATGGTAGCCCTGTACTTAAATCAGAACGTTTTTTCCTCTGAGACCTCAAATGAGCAATACTCATTTCCAATTATGTCACAGCCATTGTTGACTATTTATGGTTGCCTTTTATCAATATAAATATGAATTTTCATAATGACAAACAGTTATATACTATCAGGTAGCTTCTTTAGAAGCCCTCTTATGTGGGTATGCACTGTTTGTATAGGTCAAGTATACTCTTCACTAGTAAACTGTGTGTGAATGACGCATATGGGCGTTGATAGGTTAATGTAATATTGACTTATACGCAACCGTAATGGAAAAAAACATTCTTAAACATTTTTTTAAAAACACATACGCGCATACATTAGCGACAATTTAACAACACGGACGCACGCACATATACCCATAAATGTGCATTGTACATACGAACGCACATACATATTTCATGCACGCATTTATTGTGAAGAAAACGTTATTCTACCCGGCAAAGGCGTTTACGCTAAAACCAAACTGTTTATCACTCAAAATTAAATTAAATAAGCCTCTATTTTTAATAAAAATTTTCAACATTTCAGTGCATTGCGTTTCGTCTTATTATTTTCATTAACACGGGAAAGAGTAACGTTGACACGACAGAAGATAAAATCAGTACCTTGCATGCGTGCCAATGTTATCCAAAAGAGGGTCGTCCGACCCCGACATGTCCCTGCCTCACAACCTTAGTGCACTGACCACTTCCCCTTGGTGACACGGGTATTATTCCCATACAGTCAACCTCAGCTACTTGTCAGAAGGAGCCGTGACTTCGACATACGCTTACCTTTACGAGAGCTATTTGCAACTGATGCATTTGGTTTTACTTTCAGTTTCAGTTTTCGATTATTAAAACCCATTTGTGCCTAGCGTTCTACATGTATAAAAGGGGACATAGGCAAACAGTGAAGACTCTGATCAGACGCCGCATAATGCGGCGTCTGATCAGAGTCTACACTGTTTTCTGATAGGAATTTCAATATTATACAAAACGAAATTAAAAAATTAGACCAGGGACCCCTTAGATCAAAAATGGACTAAACCAATATAAAAGCATGAAAGATTCCACTAGGCGCAAATGGGTTAAACATCATCTTTAAATATCATAATATGATCCTCAATAACTCGAACTTAATCTTTTCCTTAATGAAACTTTAATGGACAGTTCCAGTTTCAAATTTAGACTCGTCCATTTTTAACTCTTTAGTGTTGTTTTGTTTAATGTATTGCAGTATGAAAACTGTGCACGTCCGTAAGTAGCCCTTTGGTCTGGGTCTTCATTGTGTGCATAGGACATGTGTAATATGTATATGACTTAAATAGTAGTTCGATTAATCGATGTTCGGTTACATTATAAATGATGGAACCCCAAGATATTCAAAAGTTTGACAGAATACCATGCCACTTTTAGCCAACACACAAACCAAGATACCCGAACAGTGCCGTATACCCGTTCCCTCAGTTTTATTGTTTTCTTTCAAATCAAAGTACATGTGTATTTTCACTATTTTGATATTGTTATCAAGATCTTTAAGCAGACATCGTGTTTCATACGAGATGACACCATAAACTAGATAAGGCATAGGATAGCAGTCGACATAAAACCAATATTTATCTAAAGCCAGACTATGGGTCAAGAAATTAATCTGTAATTAACTCTTTCATGATCAAATTTATCGGGAGGTTTTTACCCCTTCACCGCCATAGTCGTCTGCTTCAATATTGTTGCCTGCGATATTATTTCAGTCAGATTTAAGGCAACGCAATTTCAAAATAAGTGGCATACAGTTTTAATCCTGATCAGACGCCGCGTAACGCGGCGTCTGATCAGGATCAAAACTGTTTGCAAATGCGCTTTATGGCGTCATTGAGAGTGAAAGGGTTAAGTAAATCGGTTCCAATGTCAAATATCTTAATGGCCATCCATCTGTACAAATCCCAGACACTCCGGTCATTACTAAATCAATCTCTCATTGTCATGATATACATGTAGTCGACTAAAATGTCGTCCGATTTGAAAGTTTCTACGTATTCACCGAACAACTACATGGCCATGTGCGTCTTTCAAATGGTTATAAAAACACTCACAAACAGGTTGGGTCAGACGCCGAGGTTCTGCTGGAGACAGCATTTTGAACTCTTTATCGATATTAAATCAAAATAACATTTATATATAAATGTCATGATAAACAAGGCTGCTCTTAACAGTGTGTTTGTCCACTTGTCTGATTTGTTTACTCTGTGACAAATATTATAGCAGTATGCCACTCCACATTATACGGCTTCAGCCCAGTCAATCATTCTCAAACGTGTCTATATACAGTCTAACCTTGATAACTCAAAGTGTTTTAAGTCGAACTTACAGTAAAACCTCTCTTTAACGACCAATAAAGAGTGATAATTATTAGATGTTTTCGACAGGTGACTGCTTAAAACACGGTGACAGTGAAACAGAAAGCTCCTTTAGGAGCTTTCTGTTTTACAGTCACATTGCTTTAAGCTGCCACCTGTCGTGTATATAATCAACCAGTCTTCATTTCAGTGGACGTGATAGAGAGTTTTTTTACTGTACTCGTATCATTAAGTTGAATTTCGAGAACACAACCCAATAACTTTTACTGGAAAAATAAAACTTCCAATTAAACCCAGCACATTTCTGAGTAATTAGGGATATTTTCTACAATTACAGTGGAGAATCTGTTATTCTTTCCCGTTTAAACGCAAACGTACGCAAAACACTAAAACGTTGAAAAGTACAACTTTTGAACAATTCTGATAATTCATGTTTATCTTGGTGGCAAACAGTTTAGAGCCTGATCAGACGCCAGGTTACCCGGCGTCTGATCTGGCTCCAAACTGTTTGTATGGGAAATAATAGTTTTAGAGTAAACGCGTTTATTGGGAAAGAATAGCACATTCTCCACTGTAAATGCGCATTGTTGCAAACAGTGCAACCCCTGATCAGAGGGTTTTCACAGGACTGTCGTTTTCTGCAGTAAAATCCCACAATGAAGGCAATTCAAACTATGAATTGTTTACGTGCATGTGGAGGCTTAAAGCAATATGGCCGAAAAAAACAGAAAGCTTACGAGGGAACTTTTGCTGAACTCTCCATTGTGCTGTCAACACTTTGGCACATTTTAGGAGTAATTATTCTGCAATATTATACCTCGACTTTTATTTGCTCAGTTTATCATGTAGTAATATGAGTATGACATGTCCACTCCAAGATGACCAGATAAACATTTGCATTCAAATTGTTAGAAAATTAACACTTTCGCAGTTTGTATTGGTTTTATAGGGCATCAAATACATGCCTAACCATTTAGGGGTGGCGCATGACTGTATTAATTGCAGGCAAAAAGTAAGAAAGACAGTTAATGCAGCATATATTTCCATGTAATTGCTATTTTCAGTTGCATTAATCTGCGTCTTCTCTCAAAGAATGTCAAATTTGAATTGTTTCTCTAATACTGTACTGAACCTTATTAAATTAAATTGATAATCGCAAGCGAATTGCTATCGAATTGCCATCGCATTGCCATCGAATCGGGCGCTTCAAAAACAAATCCTACGTTTGAATATTTATACGCGAATTTTCCGAAGCGGTTGTGACACAAATGGAATCGAAAAAATTAACGAAGGCATATTTGCGAACATTTGTGAGATACGCCATTCAAGAAAACTTACCCGGGGGTAAATTTAGTATTTTGAATCGCAAGCGAATTGCCATCGAATCGCAAGCGAATTGCCATCGAATTACAAGCGAATCGCAAAAATTGTTAATTTAATAAGGTTCAGTACTGTACATGTAGCGTTGTTATACGCTGAGGCCTAGATCTAAATCGGATATTTATAAAACGATATTGTTCGTTTCTGAGACAAAAGCTCAATTTGAAAGTTTTCTGCATTACGTTCAATGTGCATTAAGTAGTCACTGGTATTTATCCAAATAATGACAGAATTTAAGAGGTGTTACTGCACTGTATTTTTACTGGATTCAGTATCAAGATGAAGCGATAAACTTTGTTTTCAGGGATCTTCAAGAGTACGAAACTTGACAAGTAGATATTAGGATCATATTAACATGATACATGTGACAATGTGCAGAAATCCAGTCTCGCTATAAAGCTGCTTGGCGACTCTCCTAAACGTTTGATGCAGGCGGACTGGTCATTTATTTCTATGGTCAAACCTGTGTCAACGATTCCTCAGTAAATAAAAACACGGGCATCTATAGAAACGAGTTAAGCTTAATGCAGGGCAAAAGTAACCCAGAAAGCTCCTTCAGGAGCTTTCTGCATTACTTTTACCCTGCATTGAGCAGGTACCTGTCGGATAAACACGCGCCCCTTATCAAGCGACACGTGTTTAAGACACACGATTGACTGTATGGGTTTGATAAATGTTCTTGACCCTCGGAGATCCCATTTCTGACGAGTTTGTTTTGCCATAAAGGTCCTCGGGTATCACTGGACATGTTAAACTTGAAACAAACAATCGGGGCTGGTCATCCCTTTGATGAGTGCTCTAGTGGCTTAGGGCAACTGATAACGTTTGAAGTACCAACAGCTGACCACTAGTGACAAGAGTCCGGTTGGCAGTAAAACCATTTACGGCATTTAGACCTTTTGAAACCGCTGTCTGCAATAAAATTTCTACTGTTTTACATAGATAGGAATCATGCCATTAGAACGCTTAACATATTGCATAACAAAGATTGTTGACAAAATCTAGCCGCCGCTAGCCTTGGTCAAAACTGTTTGCCTGGCGACAACCATCATTATGCGGCGTCTGTTCTGAGTCTGCACTGTTTGCTTCTGTCCCATTTATTGGACACTAGGCACAAATTAATGTATGTTTCTTCTGAGCAGGACATCCTACACAACAGCCATAGAAATTTCAATACAAGAAAAACAAGAGACCCAGAGGGTCACATTTCGCTCACCTGAGGACATTGTACCATAGAATCTGACTGGGCAAGACAACGTTTTGATATAGCTATGACCCAGGTGCCATAATTTGATCTTGGTAGAGGACCACAATGCGAAGCTACATGTCAGATATTAATGAGCTGGGCCTTACGGTTTAAGAGAAGAAGAATTTTTAAGGTTTTCCTATAAAAACTGATAAGCCCTTGGGTGGGGCCAATTTTGACCCAGGTGTCATAATTTGAACACACTTGACACACAAGGCAAAGCTATATGTCAAATATTAAAGATCTGGTCCTTACAGAGCAGAAGATTCTCAAAGGTTTTCATATATATGTCTATGTAAAACTGATAAGCCCCGGGGCGGGGTCAAATTTGATCCAGGGGTCATAATTTGAACACTCTTGGTAGAGTACCATAGGACAAAGCTACATGTCAAATATAAATGATCTTGGCCTTACGGTTTCAGAGAAGAAGAAATTTAAAGGTTTTCCAATGAAAAACTAATAGGCCCGTGGGCGTGGCATTTTTTGGCCCGGAGGTCATAATTTGAACAGTCTTGGTATAGGACCACAAGGCAAAGCTATATGTCAAATATTAAAGATCTAGGCCATACAGTTTAAGAGAAGACAATTTTTAAAGGTTTTCCCATATAAGTCTATGTAAAACTGATAAGCCCCGGGGCGGGGCCAATTTTGACCCAGGGGTTATAATTTGAACAACTTTGGTAGAGGTCTATAAGGCAAAGCTACATGTTAAATATAAGTGATCTAGGCCTTACAGTTTCTGAGAAGAAGATTTTTAAAGGTTTTCCTATGAAAAACTGATAAGTCCGAGAGCGGGGCCATTTTTGGCCCGGGGTTCATTATTTGAACAATCTTTGTAGAGGACCACCAGGCAAAGCTATATGTCAAATATTAAAGATCTGGGCCTTACAGTTTCAGAGCAGAAGATTTTTAAAGGTTTTCCTATATAAGTCTATGTAAAACTGATAAGCCCCCGGGCGGGGCCAATTTTGACCCGGGGGTCATAATTTGAACAATCTAGGTAAAGGACCATAAGGCAAAGCTACATCTCAAATATTAATGATCTAGGCCATACAGTTTCAGAGAAGAAGATTTTCAAAGGTTTTCCTAAGAAAAAATGATAAGCCCCAGGGCGAGGCCATTTTTGGCCCCAGGGTCAAAATTTGAACAATCTTGGTAGAAGATCATTAGGTTATGATACATACCAAATATCAAAGGTCTTGGCCTTTTGGTTTCTGAGAAGAAGATTTTTAAAGATTTTCTTATGTATTAAAAGTTGTCTATACGGTCATGTTAGAAAATCTGGTCCCAAAATAAGGGGAATAACTCTAGCCAAAAACTATGAACACTATTTCGTTCCCCCTTATCACTGATGCTTCTGATAAAGTTTGGTTGAAATCGGGTCAGCAGTTTCTGAGAAGATGTTGTTTGAAAATGTGGACGGAAGACGGATGGTCACAATAGCTGATCCTGAGCCTTGGGCTCAGGTGAGCTAAAAAGGTGAATAACTCTTTATCTAATTGTTCAGCTATATTGTCTGTATTACCTCCCTTATCTCGAGAAATATCGTTTACGACAATAAACGGTCCGTTCTCTTTATCATTTCCCTCATAGAAGCGCCTTTTTAGAGCGAATTTATTAATCCACTGTAAAAAATAGTTAAAAGTTTCCAGTCATTCTGCTTTACTTTTAACTTGCTTTTTAAAAGTGGTCTTCAAAACTAGAAACAGACTATGGGGGTAAGGGTTAACACGTTCAACCCTAGCAACGATTATGCTCGTCATTTACAAACAGTGTACCTGTGATGATTACACTTGTCATATGCACGCAGTGTAGACCCTAATCAGAGGGCTCCTTAAGGGTCTACACTGTTTGTCATTTTAAAACATATTGTTCCAATCAACCCTTAAGTCAAAAATGGACTAAACTTATTTTGAAATTGGAATTATCCATTAAAAAATTCAGGGGTGAGTGAGTCTCACCCTGTCATAAACTTTTTCATCGCAAAATTTAACTATCTGCTTTAACCCTTTGACAATAACAATACCGTCTACTTTAATCCTGATGCCTGGATATTCGTTTTTAAACCTGAATTTCATTACGTTTAAACGCTAACAAAACGCAATAAAATTTAAAAAAATGATAGCTTTTTGACAAATATGACTATTTTATTTTATTTTATTTTGAGTTGCAAACAGACGCCAGCCCTGCGTTCATTAGCGAATTACTTTCCTTAGTGTAGAAATAATGATAGACATAAAATCGTATTTATATCTAGTAATTGAGAAATACCCCCGGGGATACAGTAATAAATTAATCATGGTGCTATTTAATACCCCTTATCCTAAAATATCACATCCTTCAAATCTCTCGACGAAACTGTTGTTTTTTTAATTCAATTATTATTTTCTACAAACCTCGGATATTGGTTGGAAACCGAAATTGTCGGCGACTTATATGGATACATTTTTCTAATTTAAATTTACCACACAGTCGCTAATAGGGTTAACCCTATGAATCCTAGTCACGCATATAGACGTTCTTTGTCTGTTAGAAGTATACTTGTCCTGTGCAAACAGTAAATACACAGATCAGATTATTCCTAAAATACCCTAATGCTATGATCAGGGTCTGCACTGTTTGTCATATTACAATAGATCTACATTGACAAATATCAGCACCAAAGAGTCACAAATAGACTTGATTAAATTGGAAACTGGAATCGTCCATTGGAAGTGTCAGGGAGAAAAAGGTTAACCCATTACCCCATAAATAAGACTTTTTACGTCTTTCATTTACTTCTTCTCTGAAGAAAATAGTTCCAATTTATACAGTCATGAAAATATATAATAAGAAATATTTTCTATACTCTAGTTGGTGGTAGCTTAAAGCAGGCTGAAAGTAAAGCACATTAAGGCACATTCTGCTTTACTTTCAACCTGCTTTAAGTGGTAACCTATATTTGATGCATGAAACAGGCTATGGGGTAATGGGTTAAAGGTAACATTTTACACGTTTGTTTTTATTGTAGTTTTTATCAATACTGCATCTAATGTCTATTAAATATTTCAAAGAGAAAACCCTGGGGTGATAGTCATAAAACTATACACTGACCTTTACATTGTCAACTCGACTTGAGTGACATTTGAAAACATTTTGAAGCAAAAGCTGACGTCGAGTTACTCGGCTTTTGATTCAGATACAAACTGTTTATCAAACACGTCTTGTATCAAAGTTACTTTTGCTACCCGGTTTTAAACGGAATCTGTTTTTCGTGTACCTTTCTTGTACTGTATTGCAGTTGATTTGTTTAGCAAACGACAAAGTGAAGCATATGACATATTTAAGCAGACGACAAAGTGAGGCAGTCGATAAATTTAAGCAGACGACAAATTTAAGCAGTCGACAAAGTGAAGCAGACGACAGAGCGAAACAAACGACACAGTGGAGCAGACGACAAACTGAAGCAGACTATATTGCAGCAATGTCAAGGTCACGTGTCTGACCAGGCGGGAGATTGACAGGTCCAGCTGACTGTCACACATCTATGGACTCGCTGTTGTCCTTAACCTTTTCATCCTCACAGGCGACAAAATAGAAATTGCCAAACAGTTTGGATCCTGATCAGACGCCGCGTTACGCGGCGTCTACTCAGGATCCAAACTGTTTGACTCTCCTATCAAAAATTCTTCTGTCCTGTTTTTAAATAATACATTAAAATAAAAACCTCTAGGCAACAATTTAAAGGGGGTAAAGCAGGTGATGTAAATTGACAGTAAAAGGGGTTAATTAAGTCACCTCATAATGCCTGCCAATATAGCGACAGTCATAAAAAGACATTAAACGGACCATTTACATCGGATAAGTATAGATCTCACACAATGCAATACCATTATTAACCCTTTAACCGTCTGAACCCAGAATTAACCGGAATATACAAACAGTTTGGATCCTGATCAGACGTCGAGTAACTCGGCCTCTGATCAGGATCCAAACTGTTTGTCACTTCCGTCAAGGGTTTGTACTTTAAAATGATGCTAAATGAAGATTTGGAAAACATTTTATTCATGGAAATGTAGAAGCAGACGACATTATTGCAGGATCAGTGACCATGGTAACAGGTGAGACAATAAAACCCGGACGCACAACGCAGAGGACAGACATGTGTCGTAAAATAAAATCTAGGTAATACATCCCGTATTTGTGCAATCTATTGATATTTCAATGTATGCACAAAAAAGGGGTTGTACATGTAGGGGACTCACATAGGCTATGTATATTGTCTAATCTTTTTCTTTACATGGAATAAAATATTGTATAACGCATTGTCCCACAAATACGCCTTTTTACGCATTTAATTTATTTCTTCCCCTAATAAGCAAATATTGCAAATAGCAATAGATAATGTCAATCGTACTTTTCGAGGAAGTAAATAAAGAGTAAATTAAGACAGATGGCTGTGAAATGCAGAATAAAATTAATGCAGAAAGCTCTAGTTTTGAATAAATGTGCCCACTTAAAGCAGGTTGAAAGTAAAGCAGAATGCGCATTAAGGCGCATTCTGCTTTACTTTCAGCCTGCTTTAAGCTCTTATCTGCTAGAAAATAGAAAATATGTCTTATGACTTTTATTTGTAGCAGTTTAAATTGGAATTAGTTTCTTCAGAAGAGGAATCAATTAAAGGCTTAAAAGGGCGTATTTATGGGGCAATAGGTTAACCATACAGTGTATAGCCATGCAGACTGATAGATTCATTTTCTGAATGAACTCCGCCCTTATGAGTTGCTATCGATAATGTCACTGTGTAACTAACCATTCAATATACAGACATACTTATCTTAAACACTAAACACCCACTCTTCGAAGAAGCATTTAGGCATAAAACAAAATGATTGTTCAATAACGCACAATGGCTGAATGTTCCTCTAGGAGTTTTTCGGCGGAGCTGTCTGGTTTCTATTTAGCCACACTTTCTGTTTGGCCACACATTTCAACCAATTATATTTGATCAGAAATTTAGACTTGAGAGCACCTGTTGAAACTGAATAGTCTGATTGGATAGTAGCCAGGGCTCCAGATAAGGGAATTATTTCAAAACTTAGAATCTTTATTTGTGCATTAAACCCTGTGGTGTCACTAAACATTTGAATTGTCTCTTCGAGACAATCAAAATGAGTGGTAACACCATAGGGTTTGGTGCTGAAATGAGTGAATAAATGTGATTTGTTTAGTTTACTCCCTCTTATCTGGAGCCCTGTAGGCTGGTCTATGTACAATTACAGTTTTCCCAGATATGGCTGTGAGTGTAAAATTTAGAGACACAGACCAGACTGTTTACTACACTGGGGGCTGATGCAATTTAAGATGACATCTGAAATACAGAGGAAGCTAGGTGTTTTGTAATTGTTTACTACCAATTTGTTTTAATTGTTAACTATTTGTACACATTTACCATACATTAAAAGCAATATTAAATATAAATGGCCTCAAGTGAGTTAAACACAATTGTGTGGTTTCATCATTATTTACAAGAGTGAAGTAGAGCAGACTGTTGAATCTGTACATTTTTGTATGCTATAGTTTATTTCAAGAAACTCTATGAATGAAAAGTTTGATATATAGAACAATAGATTAATGTGAGGATCTCCTACCAGTAGCTAGGATATGAGTTAAATTATTGTTTTGTTTTGCATTTCTGTACATGATAGTTTTGCATTTTAAATAAAAGTTACTGTTTCAATTGTATACTTTTATTTTTTGCTTTTCAATACAAGATATTACAATTCTTTTGAAAACCTCAATTTCATTCAATTTTGCACACCCATCTATATAGCCTTAGTTCAACCACTCATTCCGCCGAATATCTTTTTTAAAGATATTTCTTGTCTGATTTACGTTTGTCCTGTATTAAGTTGCAACTTGCGTAAAAGCCTGTTTTTCAGTGTTTTATTGACTGCGCTTGATAGAATCTTTTTTCTGTCCGCTTTACTTTTCAATTAATTAAGTCTCATCTACTTTTACGGCCATGAGGGTCGTCTGATATTAGTAGGTTACTGGGACATAGCGGTTAATGATGAATATCCCTCTAACCAATCAGTAACACATCGTCCATTGAGAAATGTTGCAATACAGTGGAGAATACGTTATTCTTTCCCGTTTAAACGCAAACGAAACGCAAAGCACTAAAACGTAGAAAAGTACAACTTTTGTATGACAATTCTGAATAATTCATGTTTATATTGGTGGCAAACAGTTTGGAGCCTGATCAGACGCCGGGTTACCCGGCGTCTGATCTGGCTCCAAACTGTTTGTAATACAAATACTATTTTTAACGTAAACACGTTTATTGGGTAATAATAACGCTTTCTCCACTGTACATTTAACCCTCTCTATCATGACCACGAAAATGTGCTTATCATTAGGTGTTTCAGACAGGTGACTTCTTAAAGCAAGGTTACAGTAAAACAGTACATATATTATACAGTAAAACCTCTCTATTATGACCACTTAATTGTGCTTATCATTTTGTGTTTCAGACAGGTGACTGCTTAAAGTAAAGTGACAGTAAAATAGTACATATATTATACAGTAAAACCTCTCTATTATGACCACTTAATTGTGCTTATCATTAGGTGTTTCAGACAGGTGACTGCTTAAAGCAAAATGACAGTAAAATAGTACATATATTATACAGTAAAACCTCTCTATTATGACCACTTAATTGTGCTTATCATTAGGTGTTTCAGACAGGTGACTGCTTAAAGTAAAGTGACAGTAAAATAGTACATATATTATACAGTAAAACCTCTCTATTATGACCACTTAATTGTGCTTATCATTTTGTGTTTCAGACAGGTGACTGCTTAAAGCAAGGTGACAGTAAAATAGTACATATATTATACAGTAAAACCTCTCTATTATGACCACTTAATTGTGCTTATCATTTTGTGTTTCAGACAGGTGACTGCTTAAAGCAAGGTGACAGTAAAATAGTACATATAGTATACAGTAAAACCTCTCTATTATGACCACTTAATTGTGCTTATCATTAGGTGTTTCAGACAGGTGACTGCTTAAAGTAAAGTGACAGTAAAATAGTACATATATTATACAGTAAAACCTCTCTATTATGACCACTTAATTGTGCTTATCATTAGGTGTTTCAGACAGGTGACTGCTTAAAGCAAGGTGACAGTAAAACAGTACATATATTATACAGTAAAACCTCTCTATTATGACCACTTAATTGTGATTATCATTAGGTGTTTCAAACAGGTGACTGCTTAAAGTAAAGTGACAGTAAAATAGTACATATAGTATACAGTAAAACCTCTCTATTATGACCACTTAATTGTGCTTATCATTAGGTGTTTCAAACAGGTGACTGCTTAAAGCAAGGTGACAGTAAAACAGTACATATAGTATACAGTAAAACCTCTCTATTATGACCACTTAATTGTGCTTATCATTAGGTGTTTCAAACAGGTGACTGCTTAAAGTAAAGTGACAGTAAAATAGTACATATATTATACAGTAAAACCTCTCTATTATGACCACTTAATTGTGCTTATCATTAGGTGTTTCAAACAGGTGACTGCTTAAAGTAAAGTGACAGTAAAATAGTACATATATTATACAGTAAAACCTCTCTATTATGACCACTTAATTGTGATTATCATTTGGTGTTTCTGAAGGTGACTGCTTAAATCAAGATGACAGTAAAACAGAAAGCTCCTAAAGGAGCTTTCTGTTTTACTGTCACCTTGCTTTAAGCTACCACATGTCTATGATACAACCAATTCGCCTTCGTTTTAGTGGCCGTACATGTAGAAGAGATGTTTTACTGTACATTATAACATCTTCATACTGTACGTGCTATTTTTACGACCATAACAGCTGAATGATTATTTGTGGTATTGATGGATATATAGAAAACCCTCTGATTTGGATAGTCACTGCTTTCATAATACAAGTGCACTTTTCACAGGCACACTGTTGCAAGCATACGTTTAATTATGCGTTACCAGTGTTCAAATGTCACCAAGTACCTTGCACCACGAACATAGCTATAATGCTACTTTCCTTTGAAAGTTGCATGTATATGCTGCTATATAAGAAATATATTGAAGATAATTGAAGTCATGGCAACCGTTACAGAATAAATATTATAGAAACAGACAGACGGTACACTATCAGATTTTTCACGATCCAATAAAACCTCTACGGAATTAATCCGAGTTATATAATAGCAATCTCGATGTAGACTGTGTTATGTAAAAATCAATCGCAGAAATAAAATCGCAGAAATAAAAGCTAAAAGATCGTTACTAGGAAACGGTAAGCTTTCACCCATGAAATAGCTCTCTAGCCATGAAATCGTTACATACGTAGTCAAACTTATACAGTAAAACCTCTATATGACGACCACTAAAATGAAGGCTAATTGATTGTATAAACGGCAGGTGACAGCTTAAAGCAAGGTGACAGTAAAACAAAAAGCTCCTAAAGGAGCTTTCTGTTTAACTGTCACCTTGCTTTAAGCAGTCACCTGTCAAAAACACCTTATAGTTAACATCACTTTGTGTCCGTAATAGAGAGGTTTTACTGTATAGTCCAACCTTAATATCTCGAACTCATGTAAGTCGAACTTACTCGTATTGAAACGTTAACACATCGCTTAACCACGTTCTAAGACATGTTTAAATACATGTACAAGTAAATTCGACTTATACGAGTTGAGGGAGTCGTCTAAAGCGACTTCGAATTAACGAGTTTCGACTGCATTTATCATATGATAGATTTTAGTGGCGAAGACGTTATTCTTGCCCAATAAACGCGTTTATGCTAAAACTTTTTTTCCCATTTGAAAACAGTTTGGAGCCAGATCAGGGACCCGGTTACCCGACTGATGATGACCAAGCTTCAAACAGTTTACCACTCAGATTAAAATTAATAGTCAGAATCGTCAAGAAGTTTTTATCTTATACAATTTATTACATTGTGCTTGCTTTTCGTTTGTGTTTTAACGGGAGAGAATAACGTATTCAGTGTAACAGCTTCATCTGATTCTCGCTCTACATTGTATATCTAAAACTTCACCCCTTCCAAAATATACACAGTGGAGGAGACGTTATTATTTCTCCTTTAAAAGCAAATAAAATACAAACGAACTGCACTAAACTGTAGAAAATTACGTTTTATATGTCTGTATCTTAATATATGAGTAGCAAACAGTCTGGATCAGGCTGATCAGACACCCGGTATAGGCGTCTGGGGTCCGTTTCATAAAACTTCGTACGAAAAATGTTGTCGTAAGTTAGATTATAAAAGTCTCAATTATTATTTATTTCTCCATCTAATCATGGCTTGTTACATCTCTTTGGAATCGTCTTGATAAGACGATTCCAAAGAGATGTGTCACAAGACATGATAAGACTAAGAAATCAGAAATTAAATGTATTTTAAAGTTTTAACTTACGACCCATTTAGTCGTACGAAGGTTTATGAAACGGGTCCAAGATCAGCCTGCTCAAGACTGTTTGCAATGGAAATCATAGTTTTAGCGTTAACTTCTTTACTGGGAAAGATTATCGCCTTCTCCACCAATATTTCAAAAAATAATTCAAGTGAAAAACATTTTGGATCTAGGTAAGACGCCAAGCTAACCGCTGCAATCATTCAAATAGTTAATCAAACAATTACCTGAAGTTTATTATCGTCCGTCTTTTCGCCGTCACGAGAGTTTCACGTGAGGTGCCTAGGCGACTCCTATCCCATAGATGCATTTTGTTGTTCGGTTATTAAAATAATACGGAGAAAATTGCACGAGCGCTATATAAATGTTTGTTTACCATGAAATGGACAACAAATGTCAGTATCGTTGATTGACAGGCTTCTGAAAATGTCTTTTACATACTTTCAGATAGTTGACATTATGTTCAAATTCCTATTTGCATCCTTTGTTAGCCAATGTATGCCTGCTCATTGCAATGAACTCACCCTAAATGTTTTCTGGACGATTTCATTTTAGACCTACACGAGCGATTTAAAGATGCAGTAGTGTTTGTCGATTCATATAAAATAGCAAACATGTCATAGATCTACCTTGATGAGACACCGCCTTACTCGGCGTCTCATCATGGCCTATACTATTTAATGATAGCTTCTTATTGTATATTAAATCAAAATAATAAATGTGTCCTATTTAAAACTTAAAGCAGATGCCATTTAAATTTAGGTGACATTTTACTTAGCCTTTAAAGTGCAAACAGTTCATGCAGCAAGTACAGAACTATTCTGAGACTGGTCCAGAGAAAAGACAACAAAATCGCTCGCCCACTTTACCCTTAACCCATTACCATATAGCCTGTTTCTAATTTTGAAGATATGTGGCCACTAAAAGCAGGTTGAAAGTAAAGCAGAATGTGCCTACTTTCATCCTGCTTTAAGCTATTATCTGCTAGAGTATAGAAAATATTTCTTATGACTTTTATTTGTGACAGTATAAATTGGAACTATTTTCTGCAGTAGAGGAATTTATTAAAGACGTGAAAAGGCGTATTTATGGGGTAATTGGTTAATGCATTATAACGGGAAAACCATAATATTTGCAAATAGTTTGGATCCTGATGAGACGCCGCGTAAAGGAGGCATATTGACATGGAGTTCAGATACATTCGAAACAGACTAGTCTTCGATCTTTACGAAGACTAAAACAGACAAAGAAAGGAGTCTGGTTTGGCTATTCAGTAAAGAGATCAGCAATGTCTGGTGCATTAAATGTCAATGCTTAAAGTTGAGGAATAACATTTACTAATGAAAACAATTACTAATGACTTTATTTCATGTAGTGAACATATTCAATTATGGACATTTTGTCATTATGGCCAACACGTTAAAGTGAAGCGTAAACACATAGATTCTGGCAGCAGAATAGAAATAAATGGTATTTTCTTTAACATACAATGTACTGATGATCTATGTTTATCTGCCATGGGTGTCAAACAGTTTGGGTTTCATTGCTGCGCCTTCAATAAAGTGATATTTTCCCAGCTACTTCAAAATTTAGCGCGATAAATTATCGTCTGCTTAACGTGACGTCATTTTTGACGTTAGCACAGAATATTTCGAATTTCAGACGATATTTGATTTCCCGTTATTTATACGAAAAACGCACACCTTCGAAGGTCATCCGTTAGAATTTCTACTAAAATGTGAAACTGACAACACTGGAGGGAGAGAAAGTGCCAACAAACATGTACAGTAAAACCTCTCTACTACGACCACTAAGTTGTGTTAATTAGTAGGTTGATTCTTACGACATGTGGCTCCTTTCCTTAAACCAAGGTGAGACAGTAAATCATAAATCTAAAGTTCCTTTATGAACTTTCTGTTTTACTGTCACATTGCTTTAAGATGTCACATTTCTTGTCACATTTCTTGTTTATAATTAATTAGCCTTCTCTTTAGTGGTTTTAAAAGAGACGTTTGACTGTATAGTAAAACCACTCTAATACAATCATTAAATTTAGTACATTATTAGATCTATGTGTTAAAGTCAGATGACCTCTTTAAGCAATGTAAGGAGCTTTCTGTTTCACTGTCACGTTGCTTTAAGCTATCGCCTATTATAATACAATCAATTAGCCATCTTTTTAGTGCTCGTAATAAAGAGGTTTTACTGTATATTAACGTGGTACTTACGTTTTTAAAGCTGTATTTCCAATCTTACACGAACAATCCACTTTCATCGTTTACGCAATGACAAAATTAAGGCAACATTTATAATGACACTGATCACTAACCCCAAACACAATCACATTCATACGGTGAGAAATCTGTCCGAAATACCCGTTACTTTATGACCACATTACTGTCATGAATGTCCAAAAGTCATCATGATCATTTCTAAACTAGTTAATGAAGCCCCAGCTTTGATTGATTGGTCAGATTCGACAGGTTCAATACCACGTGACTGCAACACGACCAATCACAGTGCCGCTAGAAAGTTAAACCTTCCCGTCAAAACTAGAAATGTGACAGATTGGTGAGACTTACATTCTATTTAATGTCGTCATTTGAAAACGATGTTTCAAGAAATCGTGCATTAACTATACTATATCGCCTTTAACATATCACCTGTTTTGAACGAGACTGGTTGTTTCAACAGGGCTGCCATTTCTCCGGATTTTTCCTAAATCTCCGGATTTTTCCCCAGTACATGGTAGCTTAAAGCAGGCTGAAAGTAAAGCAGAATGCGCCCTAAGGCGCATTCTGCTTTCCTTACAGCTTGCTTTAAGTAGTCGCATGTCAACAAAACAAGAAAAAGGCTATGGGGCTAATGGTACGATTCATAAAATCGCACTTGAAAAATGCAAATTTGGACTTCTTAGGATTTTTCATGTCAACTTATGGCAGCCCTGTTTCAAAAAGTTTGGAATCAGATCAGACACCGAGGTGTCTGATCAAGATACTAGCATCATTCGGGGTTTTTCACAAAGGAAACACTACAGGAAGTATTTTTCATGGATTTTGAAAAAAAAATATTGTATTGGACATAGATCTAGGTCATTGTAAGACTCAACGGAAAAAATGGACATGAAACTATTGTAATAATGGCAATAACTTCAAATAGTTATCTTAGATAAACACGTGGTTTGCATCAGGAGATAACCATTGACATTAGCTTAGAACTCTTATTTGTTTACAAAATGGACTCTCACGACGAACTGTTGACGGTAGGAACAGCTTCCGCTAAATTTCGATTATCTGACATCGGGCCTCCGGAACATTTGAACAATATAAAGCACATTTCCACCATAAAGTAACAGTTTAAACTCAAACATTTTATGTACGGGCGTACTTAAAATCCAGTTTGGTTAAGTAAAGTCAACACTGTTTTCAGCCACCATTCGCTGAGTTAAAGTGAATACCGTTAAAAGACTTTTAAATGTAGGACAGAAGCAACTTTCTTCAATAGTAGAAATATACCATGGAGTAAATGGTTTGAAGTATCTTTGGTATATTCCTTCCCGTTTGTTATGAAATTTCATTGATCTAGACCTTTGCTATTTGTTAAATCATCGCTTTGTTTGGGCTTTATATTGCCTCTACCTATTCAATATTCATGTATAGATAACAAATCTTGAATTCTCAGAATGCATTACTGTTTTCAGCTTTTAACATTTAAAATTCTTTAAGTAAACAGAGTAGTCCCTGTGGAGAGCTCATACAGGAACTGTCTTTTCAGGGTCCACTCTGTTTGCAAAAGTTTTAAAAAAAAAAATACTGATTTGTAATTGTGTTCCTTCGTGTTGTATATATGTTAATTTTGTTTGTGGACCATATTGAAAATTGGTTTGTTTTTCGATACCAAATATGTAATCCACATGAAATAAAGTCGTTATTATTATTATTATATAACAAAGACAGCTTCTAGCCACGTTTTAACTTTGAAATATGGGTATGATCGACTGAACCGAGCATGAAATAATACACTTCATGAGTCGAACTATCGGATAGATCGAGTTAAGCGAGTTCGAGATATCGAAGTTCGACTGTATTTCATTTATGTCAAACTTGTTCCTCGCGCAATAAAATATTGATGGTCCATTACTGAGACTATGGAGTCAACACTTACATCATGTTTGGCGTAAAAACACGCCGAGGTTCATGCAATCTAGACGAAGAAGATGTCTTCAGCTTTCAAAACCCTTTACGGACAACTACAATGAAGTATAGAACATTATTCATTCCCGTTTAAACGAAAACCAAACTCCAACGCAATGCAGTAGCATGTAGACTTTGAAAATGTCAAGTTGTCTTAACATCTATACGAATTATTGCAATCAGATTTGCCAACTATTCTAACACTCTTCGCGCACGCCCCGATATAAACAAAGAAGGGCATATCTGTGTTTGAATTCTCAATAAAACACTCACGCGCTGTACTACATAACGTTCTATAACGTGACGTCATATGGCTTCGAAAATGCGTACGCCAAGAAATGTAGCGCCGTTGCTTCGGTGAAAATTAAGGTTAAATTATGAGTAAGATTCGAAATAATAAATTAATACCAGTGTTTTATCTTGCAATCTAACACGAGTAGTCGTTGATATGCTTGTAATTAAACCACTCGGCCTAAAGGCCTCGTGATTAAATTACTACGCATCTCAACTCCTACCAGTGTTCGATTGCACGATATAACACTGGTATGAATTTATTATTTCTTAACTAAAGTCTGATCACACGCCGGGTTATCCGGCGTCTGATCTGGTTTCAAACTATTTGCAATGGAAACAGCAGTTAAAGCACAAACGCGTTTCCTTGCAAAATGATTTAAACTCTACATCATCGTATTTAGTATTTTTGAAGACATAATCACGCAAGTTGGCAAACAAATGCAGCAACAATCAAGCATGAAAAGCAAGCCTTTCCAAACTTGGCAAAAAGTCTGGGTTACAGAGGTGCCCGGATGAGGTTGTTACATTGTAAGCAGCCAATCGAAACGCATTTACAGTAGAGAAGACGTTATTCTTCCACGTTTGACAATTTTGAGGACCCATTTTAATATTACAGTGGAGAATCTGTTATTCTTTCCCATTTAAACGCAAACGTACGCAAACGCAAAGCACTAAAACGTAGAAAAGAACAACTTTTGGACAATTCTGATAATTCTTGTTTATCTTGGTGGCAAACAGTTTGGAGCCTGATCAGACGCCGGGTTACCCGGCGTCTGATCTGGCTCCAAACTATTTGCAATGCAAATAATAGTTTTTGCGTAAACGCGTTTATTGGGAAAGAATAACAGATTCTCCACTGTAGTTGCAAACAGTTTTGGGCTTGATCAGACGCCGGTTTACCCGGCGTCTGACCTATCTCCAAAAGTTTCGCTATGAAAAGAATAGTTTACGCATATATGCGTTTATTGGGAAAGAATGAATGCGTCTCCACTGTAGCAGCATGCTTTTTTCAAAAGCACATACTGCATATATAATATGACCAAATATGTATTGTTTTATAATGCCCCTAAATAAAAATTAACAAATGCTCTCCCCTGTAATAAGCATAATATTATTGAAAAATCAATTGAAAGGGGAGCCCTTCAGCTTTCAAGTTCACTTTTGACCACCATCAAGCTACCACTTGCACAAGTTATAGTACTAAAATATTTTTGAATAACCGCTATAAACACGGCATGAAAAATACTACTTCAAGTTGAAAAAGCTCTACGCTAATATTTGAAAAAAAATATAAAATTCGTATACTCAAGTACTCACCTTTTCTGTCTATTCAGTAAGACCCCCATCTATATGTCCAATATTCCAACTGACAGAACTGTTTTAATATCCTTGCCTATTGCGTTGAAATTATTTAACAATAGACCACTGTGTCAAACAATTAAAATATTCGACCACTACCCTGAACTTGTCAAATAACAGTTGTCCCTAAAACAAAGACTCTTTAATTTAACGATACAGCTAAACCACTGAGCAGCGACCTATTCAAAATAATACACACATCCATACATGTACCGCAAGATAGGTATGAGTTTAATGCAGAACAAACGTAATGTAGAAAGCTCCAAAGGATTTCTGCATTACCTTTGTCCGGCATTAAGTAATGACTTGTCTTAAAAGGTCTCTTCCCGTCCCTGAATTGGTCGCTGATCACAATTTTAGCTAAATGATCTACCAATATATCACACAACCGATCCGTTAATGGACAGTAATCAATCGCCACTATTTCCTTATTCTATGGTTTTGTTCTCGATCGCCGTGTCGGAATCAGCCGTACCCATCAGTAACGCCAGTTCATTAGACCAACCCCCAGTTACACGACAGAATAACTTCCAATGGTACACCATGTCATGCGCATGACATGGTCATTTGATACTTTTTGTTGCCTTTTGTTCGTTGCTAATTTACGAGTTCGTGAAGAATTTTATTTATAAAAGATTAAAAAGTCCCATTCATTAGCTAATCCCTTTATCACTAACGGCTATCGGGTACAAAATTCCACCCTGAATTAAAACAATAGGTCTACAGACAAGCACGCAGTTTATAAGCGAAATCAACCGCAATTCTGGAGTTTTAAATTCTTTACATTATCCGTAATATAAATAATTTATGTTTTCCTGTTTAGAGTTATTCTACCAGTAACCACAACAATACAGAACAATGTGGAGTACGTTACATGTATAACAGTGGAGGAGACGTTATTTCCCCCCAATAAACGCGTTTACATTAACCCTTAGCCTGCCAGTCACGACTATAGCTCCATATGCAAACAGCTTGGATCAGGATGAGACGCCGAGTAACTCGGCGTCTCATCCGGATCCAAGCTGTTTGACACTCGGACAACATTTTCAGCAATTTTGAGCAACTTTGAGACACTTTGAAACTTGAAGCAGACGAGAAATATAGCAGACGACAATTTATTTGGCAGGCTAAGGGTTAAAACAATAAAGTCAATTGCAAACAGTTTGGAGCCAGATCAGACGCCGGGTAACTCGGCGTCTTATCAGGCTCCAAACTGTGTGCCACAAAGATAGACATGACTCATTACAGTTGTCACTAAGTTGTCATTTTCTTCGTTTTATTGCATTGCGTTTGCGTTTCGCTTGCGTTTAAACGGGAAAGATTATTAACCGTCTTCTCCACTGTAAGACCGATATTATGACTGATCAAAAGCAGACGTTAAGGACAGGCACCAGATAAGAGAGAGTAGATCAATTATTTCAAATAGGTTCTCCATTAGAATTCCGCCAAACTCTATGCTGTGACTCCTCATCAGAAACACATCGCATTTAGCCACAATTCTAACGGGTAGTATGTGAACCATATTGAAAATTGGTTGTTGATACCAAATAAGTAATCCATATGATATAAAATCGTTACAGCCACATCATACGGTTTGATGGAAGCATAAAGCCGGGTTATTTCAATTTTGAAATAATCGTACTCTCCTTATCTGTAGCAGGATGAAAGTAAAGCTGAAAGTTTCTGAAAGAACACTCATATTTTGTTTTACCCTGCTTTAACCAATTTTCTCTATTTTCCCACTAAGCGCATTGGCACAGAAAGATGGTCTATCTACAAAATACAACCAGATTCCATACACAATGTTGGACACTCACTTCAATATTGCCCATAACCACCCACCCAAAAGTGACAATAATTTCGTTAAGGAACTTTTTATAATTACATTTAAAAGGCTTGCTTCTGAAAAGGTTCATAATTAGCCAGTTAGAAAAGGTCTATTGGAGAGATCGCCAAATCTATAGACACACATTCACCAGTTATTGTTTTTATTGTAAATACGACACAAGATTCAAAACTAGCATTGATCCGCTTAGAAAAATACCACATTTCCTGCATGCCTTTCTAATCCGCACCCTACAAAATTATTTGAAAAATTTCACTGGGTACGACTTATCACTGGTGCGAACTCGCCAATTACTCTCGATTACGACCCTTATGGCGATAAGCGCAATTTGGCTGGAATTGATAAACATTTTGGATCCAGATCAGACGCCGAGTAACTCGGCGTCTGATCAGGATTCAAACTGTTTGAAAATCGTACCAATAAAGGACACATATCAAAAGTTTACAAATTTGCAAACGACAACTTAAAAGCAGACGATACACAGTCGAACTTTGATATCTCGAACTCGAATTACATGTACATTATTTCAGTCTCGCTTTTCAAAGTCGATTATATTTTTATTTTAAAGTTTAGAGTTGGTATAGCAACGTTTTAACTAGGAAATACGGATATGTTTAAACATATTGAATTTATGATGTCGTCGAAGTTTGACTGTAGTGCCGCTTTGTAACTCTTTGCATGCTGGGTAATTTTTTCGTCTGCAACATTTGTCGTCTGCTATTGTTCCAAAAAATTATTTTTCTAAATTTCTTTTCAAAACATGGTCAGATTGTCAACTAGTTTGGATCCTGATGAGACGCCGCGTTGTGCGGCGTCTCACCTGGATCCAAACTGTTTGCAAAGGCAATCACTGTGGCAGATATATCCGCCGCTAGCATGCAAAGAGGTAATGAGCTAATGCAGCATTTTAGAAACAAAGGGAATTGTAGATACAATTCAGTGAATTCACAACAGTCACGATCTATGCTATATTTGTCACGAACTAAATGATTTATTGAAAAGGCTAGATCTCAAGGTCAATGTTTCGACCTTTCGAAATTTAATTACTTCTATTGTAATTTCCACTTCACTAAATAAGTGCTTTATTAGCCAAAAATAGCAAAATTAAGCTTAGCCTTTTTACAGCCCTTATGACGTCTGTTTTAAGCCTGTCGTCTGCAAAGTTTGATTTAAGGCACTTTGACAAGAAATGTCGATACGAGTGTCGATTACTTTTAACCCTGATCTGATATCAAGGTACTCGGCGTTCCATCTGGGTTACACGTTTTGCAATAAATAAATATCCACCCCGACATTTGTTCAAAGGGGTTTGGAGAACGGGTAATAATATCGTGAGACACGCTGACAGATAATACTTTACACTTTATCTTTTCACGATCTATTGATAATCTGATACCCGGTACCCGCATAATGACGTCACGCCAAACTTTTAAAAGAAGACATCAAAGAAAAAGGTAAAAGAAACTAAACGTATTCTCGTTACATAACACCTATAGACCTTGAATGACTGTAACAATTACACCTGTGTCAAGCGAAAACTGACTAAAGATGCTAGCAATCGTAGAAGAGAGGTGGTCGCTAAATGCAGGTAAATAGTACATGTAATACAGAAGGCTCCTATAGGAGCCTTCTGTATTACTTTTGTCCTGCATTAAGCTGCCACATGTTTTGAATTTAACAAATATATCGTTTTAGAGAGGTCGCTTTATACTGGTTTGATTGTTTTGAGAGACTGCCAAATGGGCAGCAGAGCTAACGTGGCAGAACTGGAATATCACGATTCATGACAAGAGCACGTCAACAGGCCTATCATTATAGTACACAAGAACTCTAACAATAAGAAGTGAAACCATTTCCATTGTAAGACACTATGATGTCTTCAGTTACCACCAACCAAATACGTATTTCGTTTCAGGTTTTAAAGGCATGCATTGGCTTAAAGCATGATGAAAGTAAAGCAGAAAGCTCCTAACGGAGCTTTCTGCTTTACTTTCATCCCGCCTTTAGTAGCTACCATCCTGAAGCACCGGAAGCAACATTTTAAGGGGTTGCAATAGCAGGATTCTATTGTATTTTTAATGTCTCTGCAGGGAGGGAATATTATCCTATGTGTCTAGCAAATAAAGATTCCAAATAAGATTGTAACTAGGATGATGGCAAAACTGGCGACAGTGCTAACGGTGTAAACCCATTTTCGATCGGCCCCCAATGACCATGTCAGCCGACAGCGGCACAAGACGAGGCCCCAGTGGCCATGGCAGGCGACATCGGCACAAGACGGGGCATGCACCATTTCACAGTGCACGACTTCTGATGACTACGACAATTGACAAACAGTGTATACCTAGACCAGCCTTAGTCACGGCTGAGTGAAGTCTACACACTAAGGAATATGTCCGTTCTCAAAAATGCATTTTTGCTTTACAGTTTTGAAATATTTCAGATGCCACTCAACCTTATTGAAACTTAATTTTCAACTCAATTTTTCATTTACTCGACGTTTTGTTCATTGTATTGTATTGCATTTGCGTTTATTTTTGTACAAACAGAAAAGAATAAGGTCTTCTGACTGCAAGTATAAGGCAGATACAAGTAAGTAAGTAAGTAAATATTTTATTATTGTGACATGTGCATAGTACATAATGTTTTTAACAAAATATTGTTTAAATACAAACAATTTGCACTCGGCCCAGTGGGCCTATAAGTCACCACCAATTTAGACATAAATGTCTTGCACATGTAGCTATAAAAAGGAACTTTCTGCTAAATATACTATAACCCATTATGTCACAGCCTGTATCTCAGGTTTGAATAAATGTGACCACTTAAAGCAGATTTAAAGTAAAGCAAAATGCGCCTTAAGCGTTAGGCAGAATATTGGACGTCGCTAGATTATCGATGAACTGCTATTCGTTAGCTTGTGAGTCCGTCAATGTTCAGCTCTTAGTGGGTATTTGCGCAATCGCTCGGTATTTACGGAAAGACCCGATGACACTTTGAAAATATCAATTTCATTGTCAACTTGAAAAAGGACCAAATTAACATTAACTTAAAATTCTTAAATTTATATCAAAAGAAAGAACAAATATTCAATTATACGAACCCGTGTGTACATAATTGATATCGATTTGTATAAATGCACAAGGTCGTGTTATATATTAACCGTGTCGAGGTTTATTTTCAGCATTTTACTCTTTGTTTAATGTGATTAAGAGGTGTCTTTTAACTGAAAAAAAGACCAAAATCTTATTAAAATATTTTTTCGAAACAAATTTCATCATAATGGAAAATGATTAAGCTAACACGGACCGTTTGCACACGAACGATATCTGTCCAGAAAAAAAGTTATTACAATTTATGTAAAAGTGCCCTTATTATTTTGATGCGCGAAAATGAGAGCAAGTGAGCCACCTGGATGTCCAATATTCAGCGTAACGGCATAGTCTGCTTATATATGTTATACCCATGACTGTGTAAAACAAGGGAACTGTTTTCTAGAGTTGAGGATTTAAATAAATGAGTAAAAAGGCGTATTGATGGAATAACTGGTACTGTTCAATAGATGTTTCCGGTGTGAAAAAATAATCCAGGTTTGACAGACCATACTATAAGTAAACAACAACGTTTTAGTTTTTAGTGATTAAGTGTTAAAAATAACATGGATTAAAATTCAAGTATAACAAATGTTTGAATTGCTGACCCTTATCATGCAAAGCAAGAATTGACTGGAATATGCAAACAGATCCTGATCAGACGCCGAGTAACTCACCATCAATGATTGGTAGCTGCACGAATAGTCATTGAATTTACTTCTTTGCTTAACCCTATACTCCATATACCCGCATTTTAACGCCTCTACTTTTTCTTACACTAATAAATGTGGTCCTTCGATAGGAAAATATGAAGATGAATCATAGGTAGCATTTCAAGTATTTCTCAAGACAGAAACTTATAGCAGGCTGAAAGTAAAGCATATAATGCTTTGTAGCAGACTGAAAGTAAAGCATAATGCTTTCTGTACTTTACTTTCAATCTGCATATAAAGTGGTCAATGTCTTTAAAACTAGAGACAATGCTATAGGATAATGGGTTGATTATACGTTGAGTGTTGACGGTTTCTAACAGTATCGTATATAAACTTTTATCGTCAAAATGTGGGCAAGGCATTAAATACTTGAATAAATATTTTCGAATAAATGGAATGTTATCCGCTAATAGAATAATTTTGGTCTGAAGGGGGCTTTGTCTATAACCAGCTTCTTTATGTTCGATTGCATCGGAACTGCCCCCTAAAATGCTTTTTCGGCTAATCACAGACATTACTGTCGGGTGATTTCCTAGGGATGCGGGTCTAGACTGTCTGTTATTGATACGGGACGCACGTGATCGAAACCAATAATGTGTAATCATATCCGGGTTACTTGGATTATTACCCATAATCCTAAGAACAATATTATGGTAACCGCTTTAATCCCATTCCCATTTATGATTTAAAAAAGGGTGGTCTGCTTTTTTCGGCGGAGCTGTCTGGTTTCTATTTAGCCACACTTTCTGTTTGGCCACACATTTCAACCAATTATATTTGATCAGAAATTTAGACTTGAGAGCACCTGTTGAAACTGAATAGTCTGATTGGATAGTAGCCAGGGCTCCAGATAAGGGAATTATTTCAAAACTTAAAATCTTTATTTGTGCATTAAACCCTGTGGTGTCACTAAACATTTGAATTGTCTCTTCGAGACAATCAAAATGAGTGGTAACACCATAGGGTTTGGTGCTGAAATGAGTGAATAAATGTGATTTGTTTAGTTTACTCCCTCTTATCTGGAGCCCTGTAGGCTGGTCTATGTCCAATTACAGTTTTCCCAGATATGGCTGTGAGTGTAAAATTTAGAGACACAGACCAGACTGTTTACTACACTGGGGGCTGATGCAATTTAAGATGACATCTGAAATACAGAGGAAGCTAGGTGTTTTGTAATTGTTTACTACCAATTTGTTTTAATTGTTAACTATTTGTACACATTTACCATACATTAAAAGCAATATTAAATATAAATGGCCTCAAGTGAGTTAAACACAATTGTGTGGTTTCATCATTATTTACAGGAGTGAAGTAGAGCAGACTGTTGAATCTGTACATTTGTGTATGCTATAGTTTGTTTCAAGAAACTCTATGAATGAAGTTTGATATATAGAACAATAGATTAATGTGAGGATCTCCTACCAGTAGCTAGGATATGAGTTAAATTATTGTTTTGTTTTGCATTTCTGTACATGATAGTTTTGCATTTTAAATAAAAGTTACTGTTTCAATTGTATACTTTTATTTTTTGCTTTTCAATCCAAGATATTACAATTCTTTGAAAACCTCAATTTCATTCAATTTTGCACACCCATCTATATAGCCTTAGTTCAACCACTCATTCCGCCGAATATCTTTTTTAAAGATATTTCTTGTTTAATTTTAATTCAGGTATAATCGACTGAAGTAATAATGTTATGAGTGTCAAACAGTTGGGATCCTGATAAGACGCCGCATTAGGCGGCGTCTGATCAAGATCAAAACAATTTGCCAATAAACATTGTATTCGGAGTAAAGCAGTAAAAGAGTTAGTACAGTGTTCCCTCTCTACAACGGCCCTCCCAACAACGACTCCCTCCTTACAACGACACTTGCCGCAGTTCCCTAAAAAGGACATTTATGTCTAACTCTTTTAATGCTGCAATGTCGTCTGCTTAAAGTTGTCGTCTGCTGTTTTACATAATGGACATTTTGACGGGAAAACTGAATGAGGAGTGACAAACAGCTTGAATCCAGATCAGACGCCGCGTTACGCGGCGTCTGATCTGGATTCAAGCTGTTTGCAAATGTACGCTAATGCCCCTCGCTATAATGACTCCCTCCCAACAACGCACATAATTGTTGTCTCCCATTGGATCATGTCGTTGTAGAGAGGGGACGCTGTATAACACTGACATAACATATTGTCAGCTGCAAAGTTGTTGTATGTCAAATATTTCAGGTTTTTTATATGCATTTCTGTATAAAAATCGATACTACATATACATGTTGGATCTTGGTACCCTTTTAGAAAAGTGGTATTCATTCAGATACATGTACTAAGTGAAACCCCTCTAAACTGGACATGTATGGGGACAACATACATTTCCGGTTTAGAGGGGTTTACAGTTTAGATGGGTTTTAAACCATTACCCCAGAGCTTGTTTTTGGTAACAATGATAGTCGACCACTTAAAGCAGGTTGAAAGTTTTAAAACAGAAAGCGTCTTATGGCGCACTCTGCTTCACTTTTAACCCTTTCCCCCATATAAGCGACTTTTAGCGCATATGATTTATTCCTCCGCTGAAGAAAATAGTTCCAGTTTATACCCTCATGAACAATTACCATTTTATATAGCCTAGCAGATTTTAGCTTAAAGCAGGCTGAAAGTAAAGCAGAATGTGCCTTAAGGCACATTCTGCTTTACTTTCAACCTGCTTTAAGTGGTCACCTGTTTTCACAACTAGAAACAGGCTATTGGGTAAAGGGTTAACCTGCTATAATCTATAAATTACTAGAATATAAATTTATGTCTGATGCTACAAATTCATGAATGCATTTTCTTCAGTGAACGAATATATCGAAGGCGTATTTATGGTGTAATGGGTTTAAATAAAGAAGGGTTGCAACCGGGACCAACGTTTTTGTCCTGTTCAGAGAGAATTCCGGTATTTATATAGAGGTTTCGGTTTGGAGGGGTTCCACTGTATTTGCCGCCATCAACTCCCATAACATCATATCATAAAACGTTTCCCTCTGCTTTATGTCTCAAATTAAGATTCTGTGTTTTTTAAATGGAGAAATATCGACATTGAGCGTCATATTGTTTTGATCCTGGCCCGACGCCGATTTCACTCGGTGTCTGATCAGGATCAAAACTATTTGTAAAGGCATTTATTTTCGGCTTTGTTATAGATAAGGGGTACATATTTTACGAGAGTTAAAATAGTTCGTTTACTAGGTTTAAAATAGCACAATACATTCACTTTCACTGACTAATTCGGTCGAATTAGTCCAATAGTCAACCTTATTTTAGTAACATGACATTTGAAGCATTATATGTCAGACGGTCTTTCAGACAATTAGCAGTATAACGCCGAAAAAAGAAATGAAGAAAGCTTCTGTGCTCCAGATACAGTGGAGAATCTGTTATTCTTTCCCAATTAACGCGTTTATGCTAAAACTATTATTTGCAGTGCAAACAGTTTGGAGCCAGATCAGACGCCGGGTAACCCGGCGTCTGATCAGACTCCAAACTGTTTGCCACCAAGATAAACAAGAATTATCAGAATTGTCCAAAAGTTGTTTTTTTCTACGTTTTAGTGCTTTGCGTTTGCGTACGTTTGCGTTTAAATGGGAAAGAATAACAGATTCTCCACTGTAAGAGGGAGTAATCTGAACAAATCCAACATGTTCTCGATTATTTCAGCATCAAATTATACGGTCTTACCACTCAGTAGAATAGTCTCGAATAGAGGTTCTAATGAGTAGTGAAACCATAGGGTTTAATGTAGAAATAAAGATTTTAGCTTGTTAAAAACTCCCCTTATTTGAGTCCTGAAGCTTTTTACTTAACCTGCTTTAAAAGGGAACTCAGATGTTTTGGACTAAAGCATAACCTGGTCATATATGTCTTTATTCCCCTTTTTTCTTCATTTGTTTTCGTTTTTAACCCTTTCAACCCTAAATATCTCTTGTAGGTATTAATTATCCTTTTGGACTATTTTGAACCAGTGAGTCTACTGTTGCATTTTTGATATGACAACAAAAAATGAAAATATCAAACAGTGCAGACCCTGATCAGAGGGCTCCTATAGGAGCCCTCTGATTAGGTTCAACACTGTTTGCATATGGAATCAGTAATCTCTATAGAGGGCTGTAGGGTTGAAAGGGTTAAGAGAGATTGGGATGAAAAGAAAGAACTATCAATACCAATATCAGCAATTATGTTCTGTAAATATGACATAATGTGTGTAAAAACTTTGAAATAAATACTGTTTAAACTAATATCAGCAAGCAAACCTACACACTTCCAATTTAATGTTCTACCTGTGTGTGTGACAAAGGGACATTACTGTGACAGTCATGTCGTACTCACAGTGTTTCGGAGTCAGGGGAAGTAAATCGAGCACACCCTGACTGCCGGTGTCACATAGTATCAAGTAAATGACTAATCAAAGCAGTATAAACGTAAAGCAGAAAACTCATGTATAAATTTTCTGCTTTACTTCCATGCTGTTTTTGGACAGTTTTGCCTTTTTACAGTGACATAGGTAAACGTTATTTATACACGAATAAATGCACTTATACTAAAACAATACGTGTATCTACATGCAAACAGATTGGATCCTGAGAAGACATCGGGTAACCAGGCATCTGATCATGCTTAGAACTATTTGTCACACAACTTTGAAAGAATCACCATCCCTTTGAAGACTACTATTGGCAAAAAGCGTCACGACAATTTTAGACTCTTCATCACTCTTTTCATGTGTCGGAACGGTTAGATAAATGTTGAAGCAATTCCAAATCAGATAAAACCCTCGTTGGTACCAGTTGACAGTTAAGCAGAAAGCTCCTTTATGAGTGTCTGCTTTATTTTAGCATACTTTTAGCACCCGTCAGTCAAAATGCAGAATTGTATTCCAATGAGTCTTTATCAGGATTTGTCATTAGTCTATGCGGGACATGTTAACACTGGAGACAAGCTATTTAAAGTGCTCCCTCTCTATAACGACACCAATGGGAGACACATATTGTGTGTCACGGTTATTCGGAGGGAGTCGTTATAGAGAGGGAAATTTGCTTATATTTGCAAACAGCTTGAATCCAGATCAGACTCGTCATTCAGTTTTTTTTGGTCAAAATGTCCATTATGTAATTTTGAGAAAAACAGCAGACGACAATTTTAAGCTGTCGACATTGCGGTCATGAAAGCTTATGTTATAATTGTCTTATTTGGGGAACTGCGCCAAAGGTCGTTGTAAGGAGTGAGTCGTTGTTTGGAGGGCAGTTGTAGGGAGGGAGCACTGTATTTGCTTCAACATTAAAAGGCCGTTTGGCACGGGCTTTCCTGCAAACTGGTGAAATATGGTCGATATCATCAGACATTTATTTTGGGGAGATGAAAGCTTCCATCATACAGACTCAGTCTAGTGTGTATATCAGGTTATCATTGAAAGCAAGATATATTCGTTTTCCATACTCAGTTAGACAAGTGACATTTTAATACAGGACACGACATAGTGTAAATCATAAATAACCTTGACATCTAACAACAGGACCTTTAGACATTGTGCTACTGCAACACATTAAATGTATGTAGTCATCTCTCTGTCTCTGTCTGTCTGTATGGCTCTGTGTGTGTCTATCTGTGTGTCTCCCTGTCTGTCTGTATGGCTCTGTGTGTGTCTCTCTGTGTGTCTCCCTGTCTGTCTGTATGTACATGTATGTATGTCTCTCTCTCTCTCTCTCTCTCTCATCTCTCTCTTCCCCTCTCTCTAATCCCTATCTTTCACTTTTGTCTCTAAACATATCTCTTCCCTTTTAAGTATTAAATAGTCCCATTCTTTAAATAAGTTATCAATTTCTATTACGTTGATTGTGTTCTCTTTATTCTTTCTATCGTCTAATTTTCCAAACTCTCTCCTATTTCTTTCTACCTCACTTTCACACACCCTCTTTCCTATTCTTCAACTATCAACCTTCCTCTCTGTCTCCCTCTGTTTCTCTCCCCTCTGTATAACTAACTCGCTCTTATAATTGAATTTCTTGAAATCCCTGACAACACATGTAATTTGACTTACATCGATTGATTTCGTAATTCCACTTGTACAGTAATGAAATCGTTATTATTTCCCGTTTAACCCTTTTACTGCCAAATCTTTCGTGAGATGTTTACCCCATCACCGCTTCATTGTCGTCTGCTTCAAGTATGTTGTCTGCAATATCGTTTCAAAGTAAATTTTAAAGCAGTAGGACCGACACAATTTCAATACGAGTGTCAAAAAGTTTGGATCCTGATCAGACGCCGCGTTACGCGGCGTCTGATCAGGATCCAAATTGATTGCAAACGCGCGTTCAGGCGCCATTGAGAGTGAAAGTTTTAAACGCAAATGAAATGCAAACACATTGCAATAAATCATATAAAAGTACACTCCTTTGCAAATTCTGAAAACTTAGTTTTTGTCCGAGTGACAAACAGTTTGAAGCCTGATCAGACGCCGGGTTACCCGGCGTCTGATCTGGCTCCAAACTGTTTGCTAAAGACATAGGATTCTTAGCATAAACGCGTTTATTGGGAAATGATAAAGTCTTTTCGACTGTATTTAGCTATCAAACTGGTGATAACTTCTTTGCCACAGATGTTTGCTGTTTTCAGTATTGGCGGAAATACATGTAATATACAGTTATTTCCTACAGAGGATATGACGTTATTCTTTACCAACAAACGCGTTTATGCGAAAACAACGATGTCCATTGTCAACTGGTATAATGCTAGGTCTGATACCGGTTAACTTGGAAATAACGGGGGGGGGGGGGGGGGGGGGGGGGGGTTAAGAATTAAACGCGTTTATTTGGAATGAATAACGTCTTGGCCACTATAGTTTCACAATAACAAGCACTCAAAAGAAATCTTATGAATCCATTGTGATAACAACAGGTGACTATTTAAATCAGGATGAATGTAAACCAGAAAGCTCTGGCAGGAGTTTTCTGCTAAATAAATATCATATTTCTATTAACGTGGAGAAAACGTTATTCTTTCCCAATAAACGCGTTTACTCTAAATCTATTACTTCCATTGCAAACAGTTTGGAGCCAGATCAGACGCCGGGTAACCTGGCGTCTGATCAGGCTCCAAACTGTTTGCCACTTTTATCAACATGAATAGTCAAAATTGTCGATAAGTTGTCCTTTTCTGTGTTTTAGTGCAATGCGTTTGCGTACGTTTGCGTTTAAACGGGAAAGAATAACAGATTCTCCACTGTAACGGTATCAACCCGTCTTGAAATTATGGTATTGCCACAATCATTTACAGTGGATAGGGCATTATTCATTCCTTATAAACACGTCTAGATGCTAACATCCTTATGTTAATTTCAATTAGTCTGGATCCTGATCAGACGCCGGGTAACCATACTCCAAAATATTTCTACCACTCACATTTAAATGAATAGTCAGAATTTTCAAAATCTTGTCATTTTCTACATTTTATTGCATTGTGTTTGTGTTTTGTTTTGTTTGCGTTGAAATGGGGAAAAGTAACGTCTTCTCAACTGTGCTGTATTGAGGACATTGCTCATAATTATTCCCTGCTCGTCGTATAATGGATGCGGTTACAGTCACTGTTTTATTTGTGTCTTTACTCCAGACGCGTATAGGAGACAGTTATCATTAGTTCTTTATTGCATACCAAACTCGTAATTCCTAGATAAAAGAAAAGTGCGTTTTCCGCGCCGAGTTTCTATATCTAAAATGTGTTTGGAAACATAGGCAATATCCAAAGCCAGATACATGAACACATGCCTGCTTTTAAATTGCAAAACAAAGATAACTCAGAATTATCTGAAAGAAGCAGCAATGGCACTTAGCAGTACATTGTTCATTGGATTTAGTAGTACACTGTATTGTGGCTTAAAGATGTCCATGTATTTGCTTTTGAATATGAATATGTAATATCTGAACTCTTATGTTGGTAAATGAAATATGGAAACGATTCCTTAAGGAAACAGTCCAGACTCCTTTAAGGGGTTCATACTCATCTGAATTAGAGTAATATCTATATAATATATGAAATCCCGATCAGTTGAGGGTCAAAAGGTATGGCTACTTGAAAGCAATTGGTCTTACCTCTGCGACCTTGACATTTGACCCGAGATGTCTGAAAAATTCATACTCACTATTTTTCTGAATCAGAGCAACATGTACAAAAATATGAATACCCGATCTGCTGCGGGTCAAAGGTTATGGCAAGTTCAAATAATTGATCTTTTGGCCTTGACCTTTGACTGGACATGTTTGTCTAAAATATAAATATTCATATTTTTTCTTAATTATCATTAGAGGGTCAAAGATTATTGACATTTCAAATAATTTACCGTTTGACCTGTGACCTTGACCTTTAACCCGACATACCCAAAACCGACATATACATATACCTTTGCATATGGGCAACATACATGCTACGTATTAGCTTTGTATTGAATATACATGTAGTTTAAGAGCTATGGCCAAGGATAATGTTGCGAATAAAGTTTCACCTTTTGACCTCTGCAAGTTTGACCTTTGACTGGAGAACATATCCAAAATCCTCTTTGGTTAACGATAGAAGAATAAAGAGTTAAATATTTGCATGTACATTATGTAGTCGCTCAGTGAAGTTCTAGCTGTACCCGCATTGTTCCTTTAATCAAACTGCAGTGTGAATTTGTGGTGAAAATTAAAATGTAATAAAGATGCACTTAACCATAGCCTGTTTCTATATTAAAATACTTGTGAGCATTTAAAGAAGGTTGAAAGTAAAGCAGAATGCTCATGCTTTAAGCTACCATCCGCTAGGATAAAGGAAATGTTACTACTGGTATGTGTTTATGATTGTATACATTGGAACTATTTTCTTCAGTGAATGATTAAATTAAAGGCGCTAAAATGCCTTTCTAAGGGCGAGGAACTCGGCGTTTCATCCTATCTAGTCTGTTTGACAGTTTAAAGATGCCTCTATGAAAATGGCAGAAATTTTAACTCTGAGAACTGAGGCAGACGAGAATATTTTCAGACAAAAACTGCTAACCATGCTAAAGATTAATGAGTGTAGAAGAACTCGTTTGCTATTCATGTCTGGCAATTAGCTAGCAGTAAATGTTCGAGAGTAATAAAGTTATCGCTAAAGCAGGTTTCGAGAATTCCTGAAGAATGCAAACAGAACAGTCAAAGACTCACAATAGACACTCCTTGAAACTAAATTCACTGCAAAGCTTGGCTCATGATTTGGCTGACATTCGCTAACAGTTACTCGGCGTCTGATCGGGATCAAAACGTTTTGCCTATTTTGATTACAATGTACATCTAAAGATATTCAGTGAAACGATTAAAATCCAAAATAGAAGATGAGGAAGATGGCTTTTACGAAAGATAATTTTGTGTCAATAAAGGTTTGAAGATTCTGAACATTCACTGATTGTTTTGTTTTCAACAGACAGAGATAACATTAAGGTATAGCAACAGGTGCTTGCAAATATCTTAAGCCCTTATATTCCTAAGTGCAACTGACTAACATTTGCAAATAGTTCGGACCCAGATCAGACGCCGCGTTACGCGGCGTCTGATCTGGGTCCAAACTGTTTGGTACTCAAATACAAATGATTTTGTTTTCAGCTTACAGAGAATAA
Source organism: Gari tellinella (assembly GCA_922989275.2). Lineage (NCBI taxonomy): Eukaryota > Metazoa > Mollusca > Bivalvia > Cardiida > Psammobiidae > Gari > Gari tellinella. Next base: position 78,387,177 of record OV277867.1, on the reverse strand, counting down.
ACACAGATTTTGATTGTTTTTACAGACACTATTCATTTGAATTTGAAGCAGACATTTCATTTCTCAGCATTGTAATGGTTAAATAAGTTTTCTTCCAATGGTGCTTCGTGCACAATCACTGGCATTGAAGCCACATATTGCTTTAAACACTCATGACATGTCTAAATGTCAAACAGTTACGACACATTGGGCAGAAACTGTCAGAATATTATTCTTGATATTTCCATCCTTCCATAATTATACATATTCCATGATTTCAAAACTAAGCATATGTATATTGAGCTTGGATCAGACTAAATACAAAAAAGAAACGATTTGTAGTTGTTAAACTATGCCCGTGGGTGTGACCTTGACCTCTAAATGACATTGACCTTTGTCTGACGTGGCCCTACTCAAGAGCTTCTCTAGTTGAGTACACGTGCCAAATATGAAGTATCTATATCATATTCAGTACCAAGTTATGGTCATTGTTAAATTCAGCCTATTTGACCTCTAAATGACCTTGACCTTTGCCGATTTGACCCAAATTGTACTGAGCTCAAAAGCGTCTTAGTTGAGTACACATACAATATGTAGTTCAAGGTTAAAGTTGTAGGCATACAGACAGACAAACACAAAAAACCAATAAACACCGACAAAGGGGACAATAACAACTTTTAAATATAAATGAGTTACTCTAGTGTCACTGCGCCAAATATGGATGGAATTCGCTTAAGGTTATGTGGGAAAGTGCAACTCATAATAAACCTGGAGACACAAACGTTGGTCATATTCGAACTTTTTCTACAGTGAAACAGTGGTCATTCTCTTGGCAGTGGATTGGGTTCATGAACCTAAATTAACACCTAGGGTCCACCTATTACCACATCCACCCCTTTATTATGTCGTCAGTAACTGTTGTCGTCTGCCAAGGTAATGTCGTCTGCCAATAAGTGTAATGACATTCAACTTAATTCTGCTAATTTCTTCTTGAATAGCATGTTGCAAACAGTTTGGATCCAGATCAGACACCGCGTTCGCGGTGTCTGATCTGGATCCAAACTGTTCGTAACAAGTGTTAAAGGTTTTAAAGTAAAACATACATAAGTACTAATTTGGGGAGAAAGCTGTTGCAAACGATAGTTTTTAATAAATCAGCAAGGTAAAGTTTACGTTAACATCACACATAGTTACTAATTTCACATGTCTTATCACTAATTTCCTATAGGACATCGACTCATCGCTGCCCTCTTTAATGTCGTTTGCTTCGAAATTGTCATCTCTCAAAGTTTTTAACAGTATATTATAGTTTTAGAGTCAATGATATAAGTGAAGAAGACGTAATCCTTTCCCATTAAACGCATTTATTCTTAACGTATTTTGTCCGTTAAAGTTTTGGACAAGATCAGACGCCGGGTAGGTATCCCGGTACCTGATTAGGCTATCAACGTTTTGTCATTCGGATTAAAATAAATTGTTAGAAATTTAATGTTAAAAAAGTAATTTTCTACATTTTAATTACGATGAGTTTGCGTTTCGTTTAAACGGAAAAAATAACGTCTTCACTCTCTAGGATTAACTACTGTAACATAAGATAGGGACATTTGAGTGACAGCTCGTTAGCGAAATACGACACGTGGATGTCTTAATTACTTGCCCGGATGATCACAGATGACTGTCATCGGGGGATACTGTTAAACTCTTCACTGCTTGAACAATTGAATATTTGCAAACAGTTTTGATCCTGATAAGACGCCGCGTAACGCGGCGTCTGGTCACGATCAAAACTGTTTGACACTCATTTCAATATTCCTCAAGTCAAAATACGTCACATTTAAATTTGAGAAAGAAAAGCAGACGACAATGGTTTACAAATGATGACGTCATGTCAGTGAAGGGTTTAACACTGACATTGACAACCATTCATGGTAGCTAAACAAAGTACTTTCACTGAGTGACTATTATAATGTTCCTGCTGATGCTGACATAACAGTACAGGACAATTAGCTAGCAAAAAGTCAATGAACTAGTGTCTTCAGTAGTTTAATTTTGAAGTAATATGTAGCTTTCATGGTTATTGTACATTAACTCTTCACTGTCAAATTTATCGTGAGATTTTACCTATACACCGAAATATTGTCGTCTGCTTCAATATTATTGTCTGCAATATCGTTTCAAGTTTGATTTAAAGCAGTAAATGACAGACCAAATTTCGGAACGAGTGTCAATAAGTTTGGATCCTAATGAGACACCGTGGTACGTGGCGCCTGATCTGAATCCAAACTATTTGCAAAGTCGATTTTTTTCGACTTCGGCATTTAAAGGACTAAACCGTTAGCAACTCAACATAAACAAGGTTATTGGGAAATAGTAATTTCTCCACTCAAGCTACCCTATACCCAACTGTAATTTTCTGCTCAGTACGATTGTTTGTTGCTCACATTTCCATTGTCTAAGAATAACTATTGTATGCCCAGCGTACACAAAAGTAAACATTAGCAAACAGCGAAGCTAAACATGGCACCACTAGTTGCTTATAGAACAAGGACCTCAAAGTTACCATTTCAAGGCATTACGATGAACACTGTAACCATATCACCAAACTCGATCATTTTCGAAATACAGCCAGTTACCATAGCAGATGAAGTCTTTGACAACATGCAGGAAACTACTCATGACGCTATAATTGATAATTTGAACATAGATGAGGCACACATTTTGGAATCCCAGACAGAAGAATTAAGGAATCACAAGGTCATCATTGATTGACTTGATTACTGATGTCCCTTTCAAACAGCGTCATCGTCGTATACCACGTTCGGCAACACTGAATAAGTGTTAGCAGCGGGCGTGATCAGACCATCCAAGTCACCCTATACTTCTAATGTCGTCTTAGTGCGGAAGAAGATTGGAAATCTGAGACTGTGAGTAGACTATCGCCACCTAAACAACATCACAGTAAAATACTCTTTTGCTCTTCCAAAAATAAAGGAAATATTTGATTGTCTCCAAAAAAGCAAATAGTTTACGACAATTGACATGAAGTCTGTCTATCATTAAATCGAAGTGGAACAATATCATAAAGAGCAAACAACATTCACAGTAGGCTCCATAGGATTCTTTGAGAACAATAAAATGCCATTTGGGCTCACAAATAATCAAGCTACGTACCAGCGAATTATGCCTGCAGTGTGTGTTATTTCATATAAATGATCTGCTAAAAAGAGAGCTGTGTCATTAGTTGGTGTTATATAAGATTTAAGTTAGCATTGTCTAATTATGGTTGTGGCGCCCCGACGTTTGTTTTTTAACTGATTCAGTTGAAGGGATGCAATTACGGATACAGATGGAATCCCGCTGCTGGAGAAACCACTGAGGTTTGTTTTACATATCACCGATACAAAAGTAAACCCAGTTTTGCGTCTCATCTTAAGGAAAATAAGTAACTTTATTTGGCACAGCGGGGGTCGAACCAGCGACCCTGTGTAACTAATCCAGCATGTTATCGCTAGACCACGAATACACTCATGTTTAGGAGAAACTCTTTATTTGAGGTTAATGTTCGCTATGCATGAACAGGGACATACATGTATAAGGGTAAAGAATTCAAACCATCCAAAATTAAAATCTTTATTTCTGCTTTTAACCCTATGGTGTCACAACTCATTAGAATCGTCTCAAAGAGACGATTCTAATGAGTAGTAACACCATAGGATTTGATGCTAAAATAAGTGAAAAAAGGTTGGTTTAGTGCAGTTTACTCCCTCTTATCTGGGGCCCTACATGTATAAGGGTAAAGAATTCAAACCATCCAAATTCATCTCACGTCCCTCCATTACTGTACTTTTCTACATCTCAATGCATGCGGTTTAATAAATCTTTTTTATGAAATTAAAACTTCTGATGCGTGTCAGATTTACTGTAATGTATAGTGGAGAAGACGTTATTCTTTCCCAATAATACGTTTACGGTAAAACTGTAATTTCCATTCCAAACAGTTTGGAGCCAGATCAGACGCCGGGTAACCCGGCGTCTGATCAGGCTCCAAACTGTTTGCCCTTCAGATTAAAATGAACATTTAGAATGGTCAAAAAGTTGTCATTTTCTACAATTTAATTGCAACGCGTTTGCGTTTCGTTTGCGTTTAAACGGGAAAGAATAACGTCTTCCCCACTGTAATGTGGTTGACAACTGAATGTCTGTGCACATTTTTTTTCAAACAGCTTTTTGGGCGTCTGATCTAAATAATGTTTTCAAATTAAAGAAAAAACTTTTAAAATTCAAAATAGGAAAACATTTGCATGAAACGTAATGCTTTAGGCGTTAATCACTGAAATAACTATCGAATATCGTCAGGGTTAGCAGCTTGCGTCAATTCTCAGTGGGGAAAACTGTTCTATTTTATGGAGGAAAACATTAATTAAATCTAACCTAACATTTCGGTGTTGTGAAATAAAACTCAGATAAAATTATATTTGAAAGTTATTTGAATAGCGTAACTTAATATTACCTACATATCCAGTATTTCGTATACCCTTAAACAAAAATGTATTTGGCATTGAAGTGAACATTCATTAGACGAAAGACACAATACGTAAATACGACAATGAAGCAGAAAGCTTCTTTAGGAGCTAACTACTAATTGTCATCTTGCTTACCGGCATTGTGAAGAGCGACTACTGTCGAGTTTTCAAACTGTTGGATCCTGATCAGACGCCTCGTAACGCGGTGTCTGATCAGGATCAAAACTGTTAAGCACTCGTATCAAAATTTCCAAAGCCAGAACTTCAAAATAAAAAAATTGTCATAAAACTGCAGGCCACACATTTTAGACAATATCTTGTTTGATAAATGAGTTAAATTCCACGGTCAAATTGGGCTATGAAAGCCTTTAAAGGGTTTAACGTCGAGAACAATACTCATCCCTTTTAGTGGCGGTAATGATGGTGAGACTATCACTGTCACTTTTTCCTATATACAACGTCGGGAATTTCCTGATTTCCCAACTAATAAGTATTATTACAGAGCCACATGAACAATCTCTTTGCCGCAATTTCCATATAGTACAACCTTTTAATTGCGACCACTAAATTGTGTTAATAATTAGGTGTTTGCGACAGGTGGCTGCTTAAAGCAAGTTGATAGTAAAACAGAAAGCTCATTCAGGAGCTTTCTGTTATACTGTCACCTTGCTTTAAGCTGTCACCTGTCTTTTATACAATCAATTAGTCTTCGTTTTAAGGTCGTAATAGGGAGGTTTTACTGTACGAGTTTGCTGGAGTCTGAAGCATACGGTCTACGTTACTTATCATTTCCTGGGAGTTTCCTAGCAAATTTGTGCCCGTTCCATTGATCAGGAAATAGCTGTCACTCAGTGCATAGAAATCGACAAATGAACCAAAATATTATCCGTGGTAACTTGGTAAGACGACGGATCCAAATTCTGTCTGTGATAGCATGGTTTTCAGAAATAGAGGCAAATATTCGATATATAAACGCACTAAATTTTGTAAACGGGCGATGACGACTGAAAGCAAGATAAAATAAGTGTAGAAAGTTCCGAGAGAAACATGCTATATTACGTCTTTAATTCTGCTTAAATTGCAACTAGCATTAACCCTAAATTATGTAAATTTGACTTTCGAAGAAGATTGCTTGAATTCCATTTTCTAAATAACGACATATTTTACATTAACTATTGGGTGATTTGGCAAACAGTGTAGACACAGATCAGTGAGCTCCTAAAGGAGCCCTCTGATCTGGGTCTACACTGTTTGTTATTGGTGTTATACTCGTTTCCAACACAGGAACGGTTAACCACCATCAATTTTTGAGGGCCTCATGGAAGATTGGTCTTTACCAAATGAGCTCTCTCATTAAATAAAGTCTTTATTATAATATTATTATTATTATTTAGTCTATTTACCTAATTATTTTATTTTAATGAAAGCCCAACTTGTTAAATGAAATTGGGAAATGAAGTAAAAAGAAAGGTTAAAATCCTATTAAAGTAAGTAATTTTACATAGAAAATAGGGACATAATAATGCCAATAAGATCGATACATATATTTGATAAATACTCAATTAATATTTTCCAGTACACAAAGCATTTCATTTAAAATGAGAATGCACGATTACAATGAATCCTTTCTATTGCTCTGGGGATGTTACTAACTTAAATACAAAATAGACACAAAGGACTCCTGGAACCAATTTTTTTTAATAATCAAACGTGAATTCGGAAACCTTTCTCTGAAAATGCCACAAGCACCTTACTATATAAAACTGCCCAGTGCAATTAAAAGATTGTTAACTACGTATTACATGTACAGTGGAGAATCTGTTATACTTTCCCAATAAACGCGTTTACGCTAAAACTATTATTTGCAGTGCAAACAGTTTGGAGCCAGATCAGATGCCGGGTAACCCGGCGTATGATCAGGCTCCAAACTGTTTCCACCAAGATAAACATGAATTATCAGAATTATCCAAAAGTTGTACTTTTCTACGTTTTAGTGCTTTGCGTTTGCGTACGTTTGCGTTTAAACGGGAAAGAATAACAGATTCTCCACTGTAAAAGAAAAGGTAATAATAAACAGCGACCTCATGTAGGAACTTTGTTCTTAAATTTTATCCTGCATTTAACAGCAATCTGCCAATAGAAAACGTTATAATTGATCTAATGAGTGACCCCTATAGCCATGATGCTGACTGCAATACAGTGCTCCCTCTCTACAACGACATCCAGTGGGAGACGCAGATTGTGTGTGTTGTTCGGAGGGAGTCGTTATAGAGAGGGGAAATCAAGACTTGGCTAGCATTTGCAAACAGCTTGAATCCAGATCAGACGCCGCGTAACGCGGCATCTGATCTGGATTCAAGCTGTTTGTCACTCTAAGTTATATTTATTCTATCAAAATATCTACTTATATGTAATTTTAAGTAAAACAGCAGACGACAATTTTAAGCAGACGACATTGCAGTAGTAAAAGCGTTAAACATAATTGTCCGGCTAAGGGAACTGAGTCAATGGTCGTTGTAAGGAGGGAGCCGTTGTTGGTAGGGCTGTTGTAGAGAGGGAAAGCTGTACTTCATATATAGAGAAATGACCGCTATACACTGAGACACGACAGTTCCATGACCGTCGGACATTGACTGTCCCAGGACCAAATCTGGGACACTATGAAACCACCATTCCGATAGTTCACTAACATCAGATACTAGTATGCAGAAAATCAATAGCAGACATTAGGCGCCTCTGGGCATGATTTGGAATTGTTTGATCTACATGTACGTCACGAGAAAATAAAACACTAAGACATAGAAAACAGTGTAGTCCCATATCAGACGTCAGGCCCCGAGGTTATAAAACGTTTCAGCTTAGTCTGATTGTGTTCTCAAGCATTTGATTGGTAATTACTCTAGACTCAACACAAACGCTTTATAACCTTGGAGCCTAATCTGGGTCTCCATTACTTGTTGTGACAGTGAACTAGAACTGTTAAGTCTAATAATGGTAAACGGACCTGACATATCGTTTCCTATGGGGTGGCTGGTCAGTGTCTTCACGGATAGCACTGTCAGTATCTCTATCATGAATGTGAAGAAGCCCAAATGGATTGGTGGTTAACTTCTACACTATGACGTTATTAATTTCAAACAATTATCGTCTGCTTTTATTTTCTCAAATTTAAATTTTACGTGCAATGTAATTTGACTTAAGAACTATTGAAATGGGTGGCAGACAGTTTGCAGTCTGAATAACTGTACTCGGGATAAGGCAGTGAATGGGGTTTAACATGCTTTGTAATACAATATATCGCAATATCGAATACAAACTCAAATTCTAATATGAAGTCACAGCAATTGGTTAGGCAACGATATAAAGAATCAAAGTACTGTAGTACTGCAGGCTCGGACTTTCAGTTTAATGTAGAACAAAGTAGATCTAATGCAGAAAGCTAATTATGGAGTTTCTGCATTACCATTACCATGCATGCAGCAGAAACCTGCATCGCTTAAAGACCCTAAAGAATTATGTAATGTATATGTCTTATAATGCATCGTCTGCTATGACTACTAGGTGAATGTTTATTACAAGGGAGTAAATACGGTGTTTAAATCACCACAGGTACAGACTCAGGATCCTGAGTTTAACTCAGTGCTGCTACATGGTTTATCTGATAGTGGCGTACCCAGCAACTGAAGCTCCGTTAGATAGCATATATAAACCCCGTATGACAGGATTTGTTTGTAGGGGGAGCTAGACTCGCACCCATTTTATACTTAAGGATTCGATATAGGCTCTCTGAGCCAAAAACAGGTCAAATGCGGTACTCTGCGGAGAGCGATCGACCCTTGTCGTCAACTGCCGATATCAAATTTGGCATTCTAGTAGAGGTTGAACATGCGACTGCATGGTACTTGATTCATGCAAGATAACGTTGCTTTAGATTTAGAGATCAAGAAGCAAAGGCTGTACATGTATTCCTTCCCGTATAAACTAAACTAAACGCAAACACAATTGCAATTTAAAAACTGACAGCTTCCTGGAAAATATTGACGACTTCCGTTTTCTCTGAGAAGCAAACAGTTTGGAGCCTGATCAGACGCCGGGTAACCCGGCGTCTAATCAGGCTCCAAACCGTTTGCAATAAACATAACAGTTTTAACAAAAAATGCGCATTATATGGAAAAGAATACCGTCTTCTCCGCTGTATTACTATCATATAACAGTTTTGATGACGCGCTCGTTCACGAGACCTTGAAACTCCCACACCGTACCATGAGGTCTCACCTGAGTCTAAACAGTGACTCATAAAACACGCCAAGCCCTTATTTGGAAGTCGCTTTAAAATTTATATAACCGTAGTCAAATTTAACGCATTCTCAAAATTTGAAAGTGCTCACCAACCAAAGCCTTGTATACACCCTTAACATGCGTTCCGATATCGACTGCTTCAAATCCTCCGTTTCCATTTTATTTTTCAGATGAATTATTCATAGTAATAAAGTCGAGCTTTCAGATTGTTCTGTTATTTTATATATTTAACCCATTTGTGCCCGGCGTCCCCATAAATTGGACATAGGCAAATAGTACAGACTCAGATCAGACGCCGCATAATGCGGCGTCTGATCTGAGTTCTTCACTGTTTGCTAACAAGAATTTGTCTAAAAAATAAAATAAAAATAAATAATTAGACCAGGCAGACCTTGAATGAAATTGGATTAATCCAATCTATAAGCATGGAATAATTCACTTGGCATAAATGGGTTATTAAATGTCTGCTTCAAGCAAAATGAAAGTAGAGTAGAAACGTTTTTGGTTTTTTTTAGTAGAAAGGTTCTAACTTGTCTTTAACTCACTGGCCCCTGACATTTCAAATGAACGATTCCACTTTCCATTTAGTCTAGTCAATTTTCAAATATTTAGGGTAGATTTTGACACTTTATTTAAGGAATAATTCGAATATTTATTGTATTCATGGAGGTATGAAGAAAAAAACCTGGTCACACTGTATGAAACCGCGAAGCGGTTTCATACAAAAGTGTGACCAGGTTATTTTTTCATACCTCCATGAATACAATACATATTCCGAATTATTCCTTATAATTTAATATCACTACTGAATTTAAGAAAGTAGTTAAATAGAGAATCTTACGCGAATATTCATTTTAACGCTTTTAAACCGTAGGTAGTACCGTTGTAGTCCCTCCGCCATATATATTTTCCGCCAAAACGCGACGTTGTTATGTAGTTACCGTCGACGTCAATTACGTCATTTGGCGTCCTGCTTCATGCAGCGCTTGTGGAGAGCAGTTGGACTAAGAGAAAGTAGTCCTGACAAGGCGTGGCCTGAATTTTATTTTTTTCATGGAGTTATGAAACAAAAATTACAGCCAATCACAGCTAACCAAATGTAATGAAAACAAACAATATTAAATTATTGCAAAATGAATTGAATTGACACATGTAGAAGAGTTTAACGATTCATTTTTATCTGAATGACAAACGGTTTGGATGCTGATCAGACGCCAGGTAACCCGGCGTCTTATCTGGCTCCAAACTGTTTGCAGCGAAAATAAGAGTTTTAGCGTAAACGCGTTTATTGGGAAATGTCGTTTTCTCCACTGTACATGTAATAACATTCGCGTAGCAATAAGAAAGTTATAATAAAGACTGTATGGTCCTATTAACGTGGCTGATGATATTCATTGAATTTCGTTCAACTGGAAATAAAGAGTATATCTTATGTAGATGTTTTATATTATCAAACCACATTGACAAATTGGCAAAAAATAACCCATACTGAATCATGTACAGACGCTTACAGGTGTGAGGGGGCGTTATTCGTTCCCAATAAAAGCGTTTTACGGTTCCAAAAAACAACACAATTATTTCAACAACAGTTTGGTGCCAAATAAAAGTAACTTCAGTCACACTGATCTGGAGTATCCTGACGTCTGATCAGGTTCCAATCTGTTTGCAACTCAGATGTTCACAATTTTCAACAAATTGTCATTTTTTCACATTTTATTGCACTGTGTTTGCGTTAAGTTTGCGTATAAACGGGAAATCCACGGTATCTATAAAAGAAGCCTACAACAAGCACACATGAAAATTTATTGCAATATTCAGTTATAAATTGGTTAACCCTTTTGGAGCCAAATTAATCGTCAGGTTTTCACTCCTTCACCACCATATTGTTGTCTGCTTCAATAGCGTTGTCTGCAATATCATTTCAAGGTTAGATTTAAGGCTTAAATCTAACTAATACATGTAAGGTAGTATGGCTTCAGAAATGTCGATTCGAGTGTCAAACAGTATGGATCCTGATCAGACGCCGCGTTACGCGGCGTCTGATCTGGATCCAAACTGTTTGCAAAGTTGTTTTTATACGACTTCGGCGGGACAATGGTTAATAAAAACCTGCATTGCTTTCTTACTGGTGGGTGATATACTAGGAAAATGTAAACGGTGCAGCTATTGTGACTAGACTTGTATGTTAGAATAGAGACAGCTGATTTTGATCTACAAGGTATGTAACAAGAGAATACCATTTTATCTCGCGACTTAACTGAAGTAAAGTGTAACGCTTGATGGACAGATAATTCACTGTCTTAACTTGTATAACACTTTGCATTTGTCTTCAAAAGCACAGAAAGAAGATCAAAAAGGTTTCGATGTCCAGATAAGTGGGAACAGTAAAAGCTCACGACATCTAAAAATGAAGGCTAATTGGCTTTATAAAAGACATGTGACAGCTTATTAATGCAATGTGACAGAAAAACAGAAAACTCCTTAAAAGAGCTTTCAGTTTTACTGTCACCTTGCTTTAAGCAGTCACCTGTAAACACCTTTTAATAAACATAAATTATTGATCGTAATAGGTGTTTAACTGTATTTAAAAAAACAAAATCTTTTTTCTGCATTAAACCCTATATGTGTCACTACTCATCAGAGTCGTCTCTTTAAGACTTGTCTAATTTATAGTAACACCGTAGGATTTGGTGATGATATGAGTGAGAAAAAGTTGGATTTGTTCAGTTTACCCACTGTTATCTGGAAACATGCATGCTTCTAGATTAATTTCGATGTAAAATCAATGAAAAAGGGAGAGCATGAAAGAGTCAGTCGAATATCAAACATTTTGAATCTAGGGGTCTGGTCGGGTAATGACTCACGTGCACATGGCTGCCATAAGTTGAAATGAAAAATCCTAAGATTTCTGCATTTTTTTAGTGTGACTTTACGAATCGTACCTTTACCCCATAGCCTGTTTCTAGTTTTGTTGACATGCGACTACTTAAAGCAGGCTGTAAGTAACGCAGAATGCGCCTAAATGGCGCATTCTGCTTTACTTTCATCCTACTTTAAGCTACTTTAAACTGGGGGAAAATCCGAAGATTTAGGAAAAATCCGGAGAAATGGCAGCCCTGCGTGCGTGCACCTGGATAAATGACTAAATGCTATTTATCAAACATCTATGGGCAGATCATATCAACATCTCACAAGTGATGTCACTATTAATATTTTGACATTTCCAAACCAATCATCTTGTTGACAGGGGGATATTGAAAAGAATTTTAACACCCTTGAGAAGTTTTTTTGAAATCGCCCACACACTCCCTGCTGTCTCAGCACCTTTGCAAACTGCGTTACAGTAGAGATTCGATATCTCGAACTCTATATGTAGTGACAGCGTTAAGAAATGTGAGCTTAACTGCATTTGTGCCTAGCGTCCCATAAAAGGAACATATGCAAACAGTGTAGACTCTGATCAGACGCCGCATGATGCGGCGTCTGATCAGAGTCTACACTGTTTGCTGATAGGAATTTCAATATAAAACAAAACGAAAATGAAAATTTAGATCCGGCATCCCTTCAAACTGAAAAATGGTTTCATCCAATATAAGCACGGAAGAATCCACTGGGAGCACAATACAAGGGTTAAATCATCAAGGAACTACATGATATTACTACATGTATAGATTTTATTCTGTACTTTGCTTAGCTATATAAATTATAAATGATGGTAAGTTATGGTGTTTAATGTAACGATACGGATATCAAATAAAACTAGAAATGCAAATTGTATACAAAATTATGATATTATATCACTTGCTTTTTACAAAGAATGCGTCCTGGTGATTGAGCTAATTTAAAGACTACATTTTCAAATATTTTATGTTCACCGAGTCGAAACGACAAAACGGCATTTCTCGTAATACATGTATATGTGATCATAATAATAATATTGCAGTGAAACCTCTACGTATATATTACGATCACAAAATTGTGATATTATTAGGTGTTTACGACAGGTGACTGCTTATACATGTACATGTATGAGCTTGCTGTCACCTTGTTTTAAGATGTCACCTGTCTTTTACAATGTATACACTCATTTAACGGTCGTTATAGAGAGGTTTTACTGTAGTTATCATAACTTCATAAGGTTGAGTGTAACATGTATTGATATGATTTATAGGGCTCCAAATAAGGGGGAGTAATTTGAACAAATCAAAAAAAAATTTCACTCATACAGCGACAAATCCTACGGTGTTACTACTCATTAGAATCGTCTCTTCGAGTAGTGACACTTTGGAGATTAAGCAGAAATAAAGATTTAAGTTTTTGAAATACTCCCCTTATCTGGAACCCTGTTTTAACTTCATAAGATTGAGTGTAACATGTATTGATATGATTTATATCAGTATCGTGGAGAAGGCGTTATTCTTTCCCATCTAAATGTGTGACAACTCATTTTTATTTGACATAAAGTTGGGTACAATTTTACTTTTCTTAAGTTAACCCATTTGAACCTAGTGTTTTACAAAAGTCGAAAGTGTTGTTGTTGTTGTTTCTGCTAAGGTTTATACAGTGGAGAATCTGTTATTCTTTCCCGTTTAAACGCAAACGTACGCAAACGCAAAGCACTAAAACGTAGAAAAAAACAACTTTTGGACAATTCTGATATTTCATGTTTATCATGGTGACAAACAGTTTGGAGCCTGATCAGACGCCGGGTTACCCGGCGTCTGATCTGGCTCCAAACTTTTTGCACTGGAAATAATAGTTTTAGCGTAAACGCGTTTATTGGGAAAGAATAACACATTCTCCACTGTACATGTAGTCCCACATAAGCTTTTTCAGATGCGTCATCCCGTTGTCATCAGGGCTGAGACAATGGTCAGCATCATACCCAAAGAGGACAGTAGCAAACAGTGTACATGTATATATACCCTGATGAGAGAGACATCGAGTATCAGAGCGTCTCATCAGCGTCTGTATTGTTTGCTATTTCATATCAAATGTTCCGTTGTAAGGACAAACAGTTGAGTGTCTTGAAATCTTCGATCAAACAAAGAGGGAGAGTTCGTTGCAATACACAGGCATAAATGGTTTTACCCCATAGTCCATTTCTAGTTTGAAGACGGGTGGCTACTTAAAGAGGGTTGAAAGTAAAGCCTTAAGGCGCATTCTGCTTTACTTTCAGCCTGCTTTAGGCTACATCTGCTAGAATATATAAAATATTTCTCATGAAATATATTCATGGCTGTATAAATTTGAACTATTTTCTTATGTGGAAGAATAAACTAAATGCGTAAAAAAGCGTATTTATGGAGTAATGTGTTAAATCCTACACATGTGAAATGGGAAAGTTGGGACTCATGTAACTGACTTTTCTGTACGTAACAATTAGTCATGTTGATTAACTCGCCAGTTCTATAACATTTATCAATACAGTAAAACTATACTTTTATTCACACCTTTGATTGTGCTCTTAGTTTCGAGGACGTTGACAGCTTTCAGCAAGATTGAAGAAAAGCAGAAAGCTCCCACGGGAGCTTTTTACTTTACATCCATCTTGTTGAAAGCTAACCATTGTTTTTAACAGTATCAATATATTATATCAATTTGTGAGCATAGTTTTACTAGTAGGGATACTGTATGGGTTTAGGCTAGACGATGCATTATACACATGTTTGTTTAATGAATCAAACTTAACGTCTTATGCAGTACAGCCAATCCTCCTATTTTGACCAGCCATGCAAAAGACATATTTTATCTTAATATCCAAGTAAAAAGTTCTGGGCTCATGTCACTATTATACTAACATGTTAACCCCCGTTTCACACAATATTGTCCAATACAACCAGCGTAGACCAAGATCATCGGGTTGCTCTTACACTATGCAATGTTTGTCATTTATTCAAACAGTATTGTATCCCATGCAAACACCCCTAAATAGGAAATGATAGACTAGACTGAAATGGAAAATGGAATTTTCCATTTGAATTTTTCAGGGGCCAGTGAACTAAACAGTTACTTGTCTGAATGAATACTTATGCTTGTTTGAGGAAATGTCGATTAATACTTGCTGTATACTAATCTATATAATGCTCTTTATGTGAAACGAATAGAAGACAGATATGTGGGTGGGGGATTTGCTACAGCATCTACGCTACAGAAGAATTCCTGTCCGCTATGTATGTTGACACTTACAAAACATTACAAGCCTCCCATTAGATGTCATCTTGGGATCTGAGTAATCAACCTAGTACAGAATATACATGTCCGTATACAGGTATACAGAAACACATTTACAACCATATACTAATTGTATGTGAGTGACAGTCGTGTGACAGAAGCCAACAGAGTAGACACAGACCCGATGACGCATGAAGGATCCCTCTTGATCATGGGTCGGCACTATTTGATGTTCTAATTAGTATCCAAACGGTTTAAAAGTAAACATGTATCAACTATTTGTGTGTGAAAACAAGGTAGACCTAGATCGGACAGCTCTTCAAGGAGCTGTCTGATCAGGGTCTGCACTGTTTTCCTACATGATCTATCTGACAAAGTCTGCACTCTTTCCTTCGGAAATTTTTCCTTATTTTATTAGGAGATGCTCGCTGTGGGTAAATTTAACTTTTTCATCCCTGAAACCTCATATGGACAATTCTAGTTTTCAATTTAGTCTAGTCCATTTTTGACTTTTTAGGATTGATTTTTACTATGTATGTCATAATGTCAAAGGAGCACTCTGATCAGGATATACACTGTTTACATAGGACAAGTGTACTCATAACAGGTACGTTGTTTGCAAATGATGCATATAACATGCGTGACTAGGGTTCAAAGAGTTAAAGTTTTATTTATGACTATTCTGCGGGAGAATAGTGAACTACAATCACATGTAACATGCACTAACTGTTTCAGCTGAGTCTGTCATGATAACCATTTCTCTTCTTCAAACATGCAGTTCTTCTTAAACAAATATCCGCTTTTATCGTCTAACGGAAATTCCAACAAAAACAGTTGATGCTATCAAGATGAAAATGACAGAATATCTCCCCACTCTTTTATCGTCATGTAATATTGACGTCTGCCAACAATTACCGTCTGTTACTCTTCTGAAATCATATTTTTTTTAAATTTCTTTCTAAAATAGAGACATAGTGTCAAACACTTTGGATCCTGATGAGACGCCGAGTTACTCGGCGTCTCATCAGGATCCAAACTGTTTGCAAAAGTAATCCCAATTTCGCTATTAGCGTGTTAAAAGTTTAGACATGA
Source organism: Gari tellinella (assembly GCA_922989275.2). NCBI lineage: Eukaryota > Metazoa > Mollusca > Bivalvia > Cardiida > Psammobiidae > Gari > Gari tellinella. The sequence continues at coordinate 78,371,110 of OV277867.1, read as the reverse complement.
GTTTGCATAATACAGAACATGTGTACTGTAGAACTAGAAACTAATCTATAGAATCTGTCAACAATATGACCGTTCTGTACAGTAGAGACGAAGTGATTAGTTTCTTGTTTAAAAGAAACCAAATGCAATCCAATAAAATGTAGAAAATGACTTATAACATGCAGACATCTTGTCTGGAGCCTGATCATACGCCAGGTTTGGTGCAGACAGTGGATTTTAATACATACACTGTACATGTATATATGTATAAACATGCAGGGCTCCAGAGAAGAGGGAGTAAACTGAACAAATTCAGCATTTTCTCACTCATTTCAGCACCAACTCCTATGCTGTTACTACTTAGAATCGTCTCTTCGAGACGATTCTAATGAGTAGTGACACCAAAGGGTTTAATGCAAAAATAAATATTTATGTTTTTGAAATACTCCCATTATCTGTATAAGAAATACCCCCTAGTCTAGGGCTAAAAAATATCGTATATATTTTTCAATATACTCATGGATTGTATTACTGAAACAGCGTACCGTACTGTATAGCTATTGACTGGATATGTAAATGCTCAAACAATGTTCAACTCAGAATAATGATATTAATTCTCCTATTTACACAAGCTTATACCGGAGCCTGATAATTCATAGCTCCGTATTTGTCAACATCTACCAATTACAAAGGAGACGGACGTTATTATTTACCAATAAACGTGTTTATGCGAACACTATTATTCTCGTTGCAAACAGTTTGGAGTCAGATCAGACGCCGGGTAACCCGGCGTCTGATCAGGCTCCGAACTGTTTGCCACTCAGACTAACATATCTTTTTATTTTTTGGATTTTCTTTAGATCTATTCTATTTTTTTTTTAAACTGTAAATTTTAAATGGCCTGGATATGCAAATGTTGGAACAATGTTCAACGCTAAACAATGATATATTGCTTCTATTTACACGGGCTTACATGTACCAGAGCCAGATAATTCATATTTCCATATTTGTCAACACATATACATGTATATCGATTACAAAGGAGAAGACGTTATTCTTTCCCAATAAACGCGTTTACGCCAACACTATTATTCTCATTGCAAACAGTTTGGAGTCAGATGAGACGCCGGTTAACCCGGCGTCTGATCAGGCTCCAAACTGTTTGCCTCTCAGACTTATATCAATTTTTAGATTTTCTTTCTTTATTTTTTTTTAAATGTAAAATTTCAATGACCTGGATTATGTAAATGTTGGAACAATGTTCATCTCTAAACAATGATATATTACTACTATTTACACGGGATTATGCCGGAGCCCGATAATTCATGGCTCAGTTTGTCAACATTTATCGATTGCTCTTTGTCGAGGAAGTATTTATCTGTTAACTCATTGAACTTAAGCGATGAGTACACTCGTTACTTATAAACAGTGTACTTGTAAAGAGTACATTTGTCTTTAGGCAAACAGTGTTTACCCAGATCAGAGGGTTCCTAAAGAAACCCTCTGATCAGGGTCTGCACTGTTTGGTCGTTTTACAATATTATTATGTCGTAAAATAGACCACTAAATTGTCATAAAATGAACTAGACTTATTGAAAACTGAAATTATCCATTTGAAGTTTCAAGAGTTAATGCATACTATACACACTGTTTGACACTCTTCTCAATGTGAAAAATTTGTTCAAAATGCCTAAAATCTGAAATTGAAGCAGAATACAATTCTAAAGCAGGCAATAAACTTGAAGCAGATGACATTTTCGAAACAGACAATATTACAGCAGAGAAAAGGTAAACTATACATTATATCCCTGCTATAACGGATTTGCTCTCTTTGTTCAATTGAGGTAGCTTATTAAACCGAGATAAAAGTGAAATGACAGCTCCCGTATCTATATAAGATCTTTCTGTGTTACTTTCATCTTGTTTTAGCTGAAGCAAGTCTTGTTTAAAGTCATTGACCCCTTAAACTTCAAATGGAAAATTTTAATTTCCAATTTTAGAAGTCAAGTCCGTTTGTGACTATTTAGGGGGTGTTTGCTATTTGTGAACAATATTGAAAATTGGTTTTTGACACCAAATATGTAATCCACATGAAATAATGTCTTTATTATTATTATTATTATTATTATTATCATCATCATTATCATTATTATCATTATTGTTATTATAGTGCAGACCCAGATCAGAGATCCCCTCTCATAAAGGTGTATATGATGTGTAAAGGACAATAGGACAAGCAAGTTACACTGTTTATAAAGGACGAGTATACTCGTCGCTAGGGATAAATGTTTTAAAAAGGGTCGTCAAGTGGAGATCAAGAGTGTCGAAGTACAGAATGAGAGTACTTGAAGTGCCTTCTCATTGTTCGTTTAATTATTAATTCCTGAACTTGACTTTGCAGTTGTATACTGTATACTGTACATGGTCTAGTAAATAACATGTCTGCATCAGAGTATTAACATCTTCGAGTTGAAACACTTGACTGCTTGACCTACAATCAACCTTCGGTATCTCAAACTCGTTTAAACCTTTCACGATCAAATTTATCCAGTGATTTTTTTACCTGCGAGTCCCGATTCCTAGACTCATTAAAATCTTGTGGGACTCATAAATTTAAAATCTGTGGTAATAAAGATATAGCTTGGACTCATAGTTTTGAAGGCCAGCGAGTCCTGGGGACTACATGTAGTTTTGAATTTGTAAAAAAAATAACTGTTTATAGTGAGGTTTTTACCCTGTTGCGTCATATTGTCGGCTACTTCAATAGAGTTGTCCGCAATATCATTTAAAAGTTAGATTTGAGGCAGTATAACTGACGCAATTAAAAAAAAAGTGGCTATATAAAAACATTGCAAAAGCGCTTTATGACGTCATTGAGAGTGAACGGGTTAATCGAACACATTCGTATTTTTATATTTAAAGGGACTCGCAACCGGATGGTGTACTTGTCAAAATAAAATAAAATATTCAAATAAAAGCAAATTTGTGGCATTATTTGGCTTCTGACATTAAAAAAATATGATCAGTCCAAAAGAAGTCTCAAGAATCGTCACCGAATCTTAGTTTTTTTAGATATTTTCCATCGTTTTTCTATAGCGTTAGCTAACGATATAGTTGTTGTTGTTGCTTCTCTACACGGACTCAGACATAAACCCGAGCCGAATAATGTATATCAATCGCTACCAGTGAAGTACGTTAATTTGCTACCATATAGATAGAGAGTGCCAGTAGCCGCGTGGGTAAAGGTTCTTCCTCTTTTGTCATGTGTGTCTCCACATGGAGAGTCACGGGTTCGAATCCCACCAGAGCTTCTTCTTTTTTTTTTTAAAATGCATTTTTTAACAGAATTTATTATCCTAAACTAAATCTTACCCATTTATATAAGCATTTTACATATATTTACAAATTACTATTTTTAATGCTAAATCCGGTTGCGAGCCCCTTTAACGTGGCTAACATATCCGTACTTCAAAATAAAACGTGGTATGGCCACATTTTAACTTTAAAGGGATTCGCAACCGGATGGTGTTCTTGTCAAAATAAAATAAAATACTCAAATAAAAGCAAATTTGTGGCTTTATTTGGCTTTTGACAAATATGATCAGTCCAAAAAACGTCTCAAGAATCGTCACCGAATCTTAGTTTTTTGGATATTTTCCATCGTTTTTCCATAGCGTTAGCTAACGGTATAGTTGTTGTTGTTGCTTCTCTACACGGGGTCAGACATAAACCCGAGCCGAATAATGTTCTATTAATAGCTATAATTGAAGTACGTTAATTCGCTACCATATAGAGAGCGTCCGTAGCCGAGGGCGTAAAGGCGATGCCTCATTTTTCATTTTTGTCTCCGCATGGATGGTCACGGGTTCGAATCCCACCAGAGCCTCTTATTTTTATTTTTTTTCGGAAATGCATTTTTTAACAGAATTTATTATCCTAAACTAAATTTTACCCATTTATATAAGCATTTGACATATATTTACAAATTACTATTTTTAATGCTTGATCCGGTTGCGAGCCTCTTTAAAATACGCATAATTTTGATTTAACCGAGTTCAGACTCAGAAACATATATCATTTGCCAGATTCTAAGGTTCGACTGATTTGTGATTTATAATAAAGCTTGTTGGGATGCACGCTGCAAAGTGCATATATAGTTTTGCTCATTTAGACAGATGAACGTTTTATGCAGGACATACACAACAAAGAAAACCTCTAAAAAATATATTTTCGTAAGTTACCTTTTTAATACATAGAGTAAGTTTCAAGCATAAAGACAAGCCGTGGTCCTTCTTCAGAGTGACCTCTTACATTACTTTCAATGCTAATGGATTGCTAAAAAGGCTGTCATTTCCAACATTTTTTTTCATTACGTTTGCTATCTGTTTCGTTTTTAAGGGAAAAGAATAACGTCTTCTCCACTAGTATCAGTAGAGATAAGATCTGCCAAACTGCTCTCAGCAGAAAATCAGCACGCATTGTAAAATAGAGCGATCAGATAAATCACTTGTCACCGAGCTACAGGTATAGTAAAATTTGTAAATCGACTGTGTCACGCATATACATGTTGTCAATTATGCATGAGATATTGAGATATATATACTCTGTACAATACAGCAGCTGTACCATTTTCACTAAATCGTACATACATGTAGCTTTAGTCAAACGTATCTGAAATTCAAAGTTACAACGTGACATATAGCCACACTTTAACTTTGAAATACAGGTTTTTTCGACTAAATTGAGTTCCAAGTATCGAAATTCATCTGAAGATATAATGAACGACTTTACTTTTTTTGTTTACGAGGGTAACTCACTTAGTCAGGAGACTAATCTACCGAGAGTACCTCAAAGAAGCATTTCTTACAAATCATATAATTAACAACAATAACACGATCAATGATTCAATATGAAAAATCAAAAACAATTAGCTAGAAAATAACACTCTGTATAAGCAATAAGCAGGCATTTAGGCGTTCTCTGCAAATAGTGTATCTGTGGAGAGTACACTTGTCCTATGCAAACAGAGAAGACCCAAATCAGAGATAAGTAAAGTTATTCGCTTTTAAAATACTTTTAACCCTAGTCACGCATATGTATGTGTCCTTTGAAAACAGTGTACCTTTGAAAGGAGACTCACGAAGGAGTCCCCTGATCAGGGTCTACACTGTGTCATATTGCAATACGTCATTGACATTGACTATCCCCAACAAGACAAAGATTTCTTTTTCACGGCTACAAAACCGTTTGACTAAAAATTTTGTTTGCCGCTTTTTTTAAAGTTGTGCATGAAAAATTTGACAGAAGAACCCACGATATAGACGGTTGACAATCAGTTGTATCACAGACCAGATGCCTCTTACGCGGCGTCTGATCTGTTTTCAAACTGTTTGCAAATGTACATGCCAAGTTAAGCTCAGCACTCTAGGAGTATTCATTTCCCTCCCTATAGCAACTCCCTCCAAATAATACGCAAAATCTTTTTCTCCCATTGGATGTTGTTGTAGAGAGTATGCAATGTATATACATAATTAATTATGTAGAAAACTCAGATATTATTTTTGAAGATTTTCAATCATCATCCGTCTTTAGACAACTTTGTTATGTTTCAACAAACCACATTTTTTGGTACTTGGCAAACAAGCCAGTCAATCAACTACAACTAGATCTATCTGTTTAGCTTCAGCGTAATTAAAATGGTTGTAATGCATCAACATAAACAATTGCAGCGCACTTGACACTGACAATAACACACTTGCTTTGGGCAGTCTCGCCCTTTTGATGGTTAATGAAATCCGTCTGCTCAAGGTATCGTCTGCTAGAAAAACTGTTGGCCCTTTCACTGTCATTGACGCCATAAGACGCCTTTTCAAACATTTTGGATCCTAATCAGACGCCGCGTAACGCGGTGTCTGAACAGGATCCAAAATGTTTGACATTCTTTTAATATTACGGCATTTATACTGCCTTAAATCTAACTTTTAAAAGATATTGCAGAAAACAGTATGGAAGAAGACGACAATATGGCTCAAGGCAGACAGAAGCATCAGGCAGATAAAAAATTTACAAATTTGCACCAGACACATATAATGAATGGCAAACATCGTTCGTTCGTCCAATATGTTTTTTGCCTCCATTTTGTCTCACTTTTTCCACATTGAGTTTACCTAAATATTAATCTAGGAATTAAAACCAGACGACAATTTGTTTAGAATTGATGGCACCATGGCAAAGATGTTTAATGTCATTGTGACACACGAGAATTCTCTAACCGGACAGGTCACTCCTGTGCATATCGTGCATTTGTCAGATGAAGCAGGAAGACAAATACTACATGTACTTGTACTCTTGATCGAGAGTTTATCACAATTATTGAATTATAAGATCCGGATTTACATAAATACGTGTCATATACATTGCGATATGTGGACGTTGTGTTTATTGGTTTGACCATTGCATGTAATTAAAAAAAACGCATAATGTAAAGACATGCATATTTTGTCGATTCTTCTTATTACCAAAATACACAGTCAACTTGCTAAGAAAATACGTCGGAATACATCTTAAATTGATTTAAAATGAAATGTATTTTGGCAATAAGTATGATCCACCAATTTGTTTCAATTACACGTGAATCAAGACTGTAACACTGAAACTAAAGTAATGAAAGTCTAGTTTCGGAAAACTAAACTTTAAACATTCAAGACGGCCAAGTACTGAACAGATCGATGAATTCAGACACGGGTTGGAGAGGGGACACAGAAGACGCCAATAGGGGACACAAAAGACGCCAATAAGTGACACAACAGACGCCAAGAGGGGACACAACAGACGCCAAACAAAACCCTGTATACATAGGGACATATGTGAGCAACGTCATGAGAAAACCAAACTCATTGCATTAAAAACTGTCTCCAAGGTTATAAAGCGTTTGAGTTGAGTCTGAGTTGGTTCTCTAGCATTTGATTGGTCAGATTTTAGAATAGGCTTAAATGTGACCATTAATTGGCACAGTGGAGAAAACGTTATTCATTCCAAATAAACGCGTTTCAGTTAATCTATTATCTCCATTGCTAAACAGTTTTGAGAAACTGTTTAAAATAAATAGATAGAAATTCCGAAATACTTTCTCTATTACATTGCAATTCGTTCGGGTTTCGTAAATGCGTTTAAACGGGAAATGATAACGTTTTCTCCACTGTATACTGTATCATACAAGCAGATTTATTTCGGTAAAACCGACAAGGTACCTTCTGCGGAGAGTATTTTGAAAGTTGCACACTAATTGTGCAATGTTACAGGTTGCAGCTGCTGCAGTTTAGGGTTTCAGTGCAGCTACAGTGGAGAAAACGTTATTCTTTCCCAATAAATGCGTTTACGCTAAACCTATAATTTCCATTGCATTTACAGTTTGGAGCCAGATCAGACGCCGGGTAACCCGGCGTCTGATCAGGCTCCAAACTGTTTGCCATTCAGACTCAAATAAATAGATCAGAGTTGTCAATTAGTAAGCATATTCTTTGTTTTATTGGAATGCGTTTGCATTTCATGTGCGCTTATTGGTGCAAGTAAGGAGGAACAATGTATAAATAGACTAGATCTACCAACAGTCAAACACTCAATCAATTGTTTATTTCTGTATTTAACCCATTCACGCCTTGATATTGCAGTGAACTCTCCCTATATGCTTGGTAGAAGATTCCATTACATATATCTATAGATCTATTACATGTAGGCTGATCTTGAATTGCTCTTGAATGATGCATTTTGCAAATTCCAAGACCATGTAGATCTAGATCTACAGACTATACCGATATGAATACTGTTTAGTATCTTTACGAACTCTCTTTAAAATAAAGAGGACATTGTAAACATTGTAGACTCTGAAGAGACGCCGCATTACGCAGTGTCTCATCAGAGTCTGCACTATTTTCTAGTTCATGTGAAACATTCTGCTGTATGGACAGACTTTAAACAGTATCTATAGATCACCAATGTGACCATGCATAAGGCATAATTGTTTATCTAGACTTCTACATGATATACTGAAATCTTCAAGAGAACACACAGGAATTAAAGAGTTTATTACATTATCCAGGCAATGCATAGATCTAGATCTACTAATGAAATTTATTTGGAAGTTACAGTTTAATAGCGAGTTTATGCACTTGAGGATAACAATCTAATTACATCTATATGAGATACATGTATATATAGGTGTCTTGAAAAAAAATCTGTTATAAACGAGTTATATTCTTTACTTAACACCTGCTAGATCTTATACTACACCTTCATACATATACAAAGTACATATACATGTATTAATATAATGGTGTGCAATATTAAAGTGCATATTCTCAATTTCTGTACACGATGTACACACGCGGTGTACATGTATGTACTAATTTTAACTTTTTATGCATAATTCTTTCTCCAATACCTAGGTAACTCGCTAATAACGATTTCAAGAACAACAACACACCTCAAATTGATCTAGATCTACTCGATCTGATACCGACGCTTGTCTCGTTAGAATTATAACCCTTAATACTTAAAGAACAATAAAACTGAAACCGTTCACTCAGTCCTACACTTAAAAGAAGTTTCTGCTTTTATCACTTTGAACCTCTATTAAGCAATCACAGGTACATGTAGAATCTATAGTGAATAGTCTACATCGTTAATACAGTAGAACATCTCTATTACGGCCACTAAATTTTGTTAACTATTCAATGTTTTAGACAGGTGGCCGCTTAAAGCAGGTGCAAGTAAAACAGGAGCTTTCTGTTTCACTGTCACCTTGCTTTAAGTTGCCTCCTGTTTTATGCCGCCGTAATAGAAAGGTTTTACTGTACATGTACATTTTCTTCTTCAATGAATGTTTCTGATCTAACACAATCATGGCAGCGAAATTTCAACGTTTCAAATAAACAGTCCAGATCTAGAGCTCGACGGTCATACGAATCTAATAGATATTTAATCTATAGTAAATTTGCCACTTAATTAAATGATCGATATTTGACCTGGATATTGCGTGGATCTGTAAGCCCCATTGAACCAATATGATCTGGCTCGTATTTAAATATTTCCAAGATATCCTAAATCTAGTTTCTAGAAAATCTACATCAAGACCATTCTATTTTAAAAGACAGGTGGTCGTGTTCTGCATTACTCCTGTCATGCAATAAACAACCAGCTGTCTTCTAGATGAAATGGCGTGGTTTTCATGGCAACAAAGAATTGGTGTTAAGTTAAGGTTTGACTGTACTTTCATAAAGGACAGCATGGATGACCTCTGAGTGACCCACATGTGTCATCGCTACTATAATTCAGCCATGCCCCCTCTCCCTCGCAAGATGATTCAACCTTTACCGCCATAGGCCATCGACTAAAGTCAACTTTGCAGTTAGGATCCAGATCAGACGCCGCGTAACGCGACGTCTGATCAGGTTCCAAACTGTCTTAGCACTAGTACATATGTAGATCAATATGTTTTCAGGCATACTTTCTGAAATCTGACTTTGAACGAATGATGCCAACTATTAATTAAAGCAGACGACATTACGGTATGAAAGCCTATTGTCTACTAAAGTGGACTGGACACTGTGCACTTCCAGACTGGTAACAGGGGTAGACCTGGATGAGACGCCACCTTAAGCAGTGTTTCATCAGGATCTGCATAGTCTGCTAGATCATAATTATGATATATTTTAACACTGCAGTGTCTTTAGAGGCCTTGTGTATCTACAATTAAATATTCCAGCACGTTTACAGGGAGAGCTCATTGCAATATTCAAGCATAATTGGGTTACATGTAAGATGAACTGAAAATAACAATAACCGTGACGTCATAATAAATCTTATCACATAATTTGCGGTCTGGGAGTTGCATAAAGCGATTGTATAAATATCGTAATCCACTAGTGGAATATCGTTTTTTGGGCTCCGGCCTAACGTGTTCGTCCATAAGCGCTGCATATAGCTGGGTGCCAAATGACGTCATTTACTATGACGTTAACGTCAACAACGTAACGTTTGGCGGAAAATCTATATAGCGGAGGGTCTACAAACTACGGCTTTAAATCAATTTAATGGGTGCTTGAACATGTAATGTGATAAATAGAATATCACATTCGTGTTCATTATTTATCATTTTTAATAAACTCGTTGACTAAAATGAATATGCCAAGGCTCGCGTCATATTATTTTAGTCAACTCGTTTATTAAAAATGATAAATAATGAACACTCATACAATATCCTCTATGTATGCTCACTATGAAGATCAAGATGGTCAAGACATATAATATATACATGGTAGATCTAATGTCTAGTCCCAGTGTGTCTAGTATGCCAATGATAAGCTCTGTCTTCTAGTATCCTACTCTCTAAGCGATATAATTGCGCCACGAAATGACAGTTTAACATGTAGGATAAGTAGCCGCCACTTAATTCAAATTCAGTATAATCTATTGGGAGTACATGTATTGTCATTTGCTATAGATCTCGATCTACAGTGTTCCCTCTCTACAACGACATCCAATTGGAGACACAGAGTGCGTGTGTTTTCGGAGGGAGTCGTTAGAGGGAGGAAACATTAAGACTTGGCTTACATTTCCAAACAGCTTGAATCCAGATCAGACGTCGCTTAAACGGCGTCTGATCTGTATTCAAGCTGTTGGTCACTCGTCATTATATACATTCTATCAAAATCTCCACTTATATGTTTCTTTGAGAAAAAACAGCAGACGACAATTTTAAAAGCGTCAGACATTCTGGCCTTAAACGTTACAAGTTTAGGGAACTGCGGCAAGGGTCGTTATACTGAGGCAGTCGTTGTTAGGAGGGCCGTTGTATCGAGGGAACACTGTAAATAATAGTCGAAAAGGACTTGACTTTTTTAAAATCGGAAACTGGAATTATTCATTAAAGTTTCATTGGGGAGGGTTTTAATTCTATCGCGGAACACGTGTATGTAAACACAGTCACTCTTTCGCGACTGATTTTAAATCATTCAAACTTCTAGGCCGAAATACCGCTCTGTATCATGTTCTAAGCATAAAACGACCTAGTTTCACCATGTAAACATTGCGAGCGCGTGCTTCGATACACTGCTGATGCAAGCGTAGTAAAAACATGTGTGTTTACAAAATTCCCCCAACTCACCCCATGTCTGCCTCCATCGGAAGGAAAGATTCGTTTTCTCTAGCTCCTGTATTAGTATCCATTGCTGTAAATGTCATTTCAAACACTCAACTACTTGGCGATTGATGAGTTTGTCCCTATGTCCGTGTCAACACTCTTAAATCCACACTTGGTTAATACTATCGCGCCAGTAGCTGCACGTTGAAGTGATTCGAGTTTAACTACTAAACATCCCAATGAGAGACGAGATTTATTCGAATAGACGAGGGGCGCGCCGAAGGAGAAATAATCGATTTTGTACTGTATGCTCGCGGTTACGCTGCCTGCTTTGTTCTATAAATAGAAATGAATCATGGGATTTCTGCAACACCTAGTAAGAATTCCGGTCGCTAATTAGGTCAGAGAAAAGGAAAGTAAACCTCTCTGAACATTACGACCACTGCATGCGGTGAAGTTTTAAAGCAGATGCTTTAGGCAATATGAAAGTTAAAAAGGTAAAGGTAAAGGTACGGGTTAAAATTTTTATCAAGTCTGAAATTTACATGTCATAAACATAAAGCTTTTAAAAGGAGCCTTCTGCTCTGCTTTCAATCTTAATTTAAAGCTGGATTTCTGTCTTTAAACCAACCATTTAATCTTCCTTAGTGGTTGTTATAGAAGGATTTCACTTTATCAGCACGGAGCTACTAAACTGGTATTATAAAACGAGCGCAATCTCTCATGAGAGAAACCCCATGTTTTAAAAGACAGAACGGAGATTTTAAAAAAAATATAAAGACGGGGAAGATAATTAAGTATTTTAGCGACTTCAGACCCCCTTGAAAGGGGCTTTCTAATTAGGCGTTACTTTCAAACTTGTATTTAACGACCTTTCTTTCAGGAAGCAGACGGGAGATCACGTGTGGTTGATTAATGCAGGGTAAAATAGTAATGTTCATTTAAAACAAGAAATATCTTTAAAAAAGATATTCGGCGGAATGAGTGGTTGAACTAAGGCTATATAGATGGGTGTGCAAAATTGAATTAAATTGAGGTTTTCAAAGAATTTATATCTTGGATTGAAAAGCAAAAATACAAGTATTCAATTGAAACAGTAACTTTTATTTAAAATGCAAAACTATCATGTACAGAAATGCAAAACAAAACAATAATGTAACTCATATCCTAGCTACTGGTAGGAGATCCTCACATTAATCTATTGTTCCATTCATAGAGTTTCTTGAAACAAACTATAGCATACACAAAATGTACAGATACAACAATCTACTGTACTTCACTCTTGTAAATAATGATGAAACAACACAATTGTTTTTAACTCACTTGAGGTTATTCATATATAAAATATTGCTTTTAATGTATGGCAAATGTGTACAAATAGTTAACAATTAAAACAAATTGGTTGTAAACAATTACGAAACACATAGCTTCCTCTGTATATCTATAAATAGATTTCAGATCATATCTTAAAATAGAAGCATAATTTTGTCAACAGTGGGAACTTCTGTGGCCTAATTCATCAGACCAGTGTAGTAAACAGCCAGCCTGTATCTCTAAATTTTACACCCACAGTCCACATCATGTAAAACTGTAATGGGACATAAACCAGCCTACAGGGCTCCAGATAAGAGTGAGTAAACTAAACAAATCACATTTTTTCACCTCTTTTAGCACCAAACCCTATGGTATTACCACTCATTTTGATTGTCTTGAAGAGACGATTCATATGTATAGTGACACCACAGGGTTTAATGCACAAATAAAGATTTTAAGTTTTGAAACAATTCCCTTATCTGGAGCCCTGGCTACTATCCAATCAGACTATTCAGTTTCAACAGGTGCTCTTAATTCTAAATTTCTGATCAAATATTATTGGTTGAAATGTGTGGCCAAATATAAAGTGTGTCTAAATAGAAAACAGTCAGCTCCGCCGAAAAAAAGAAGACATATTCCACATTTGGGTTTCGGGTATGAATTTCGTTCAATATAAGAGACGGCATTTCTCTCTACAAAACACTAGTTACCACTAATATATACATGTACTGGCGGCATGAAACAGGATAACATGTTTTATATACCTGTAGTGACATACAGGGGGAGGATGAATATTGGAGAAAAGAAAAAAGAGTTATAGCACAGCTTGATTAACAGGTAGCGCATCCTGGACTTTTATCTGCGTGATATAATTAGTATTCTTACTGTTACATGTATTAGGATCCTATTCCTTATCGCGTATCGTGCAGCAGGTTAAACCATTTTATATGCCTTGTGGATTCTTCCATGTTTAAATATTAGATGAGTCCATTTTACATTTAAGCAATGATTTATATAGATTAACTATCTATGGTATACATGGTCTCTGATTTAAGGGATACCTTGCCTAATTTTTCATTTTCCAATCTATTTTTTATTGAAATTCCTGTAAGCAAACAGTGAAGACTCAGATCAGACGCCGCATTATGCGGCGTCTGATCTGAGTAGTCACTGTTTGCCTATAAACGTTACATTTATGGGACGCTATGCACAAAAGGGTTATAAATATAGCACTAGAATAAAAGTGTTGAATGCATGAACGCCCGCAATTCTGTATCGATCTTTTGCACCACGGGGTATGACAACATACCAACTGCGCACAAAAATACAAACCAAAATCACATAAGAAATAAAGCGGATTAGAAGAGGCGATAAATATGTACATGTATATAACCCAGATGATGTCGAAAGTGAATGTGCTTCTGTGAAGGGTCTAGGAAGGGGCTAGAAAATAAATTATTTCAATTATTTAGTGTTTAAGGTAGGCGACTGGGAAAAAAATCTAGGGCTTTTTGTTTTACCTCCATCTTGCTTTAAATTGCCACCTGTCTTTTATCCACTCAATAATCCTTTTGTTTTATGGTCGCAATATGGTAGTTTTATTTGAGCTACTGTCGCATCATAGAGGTTGCATATATAGGAATGTCCTAGGGTAGAGCAAACAGTTAGGAAGAAGAACCCCACAAAATCGCTGACATTCTGTGTTAAAGGGACTTTAATTATTCGCAGCACCCTTTCACCTTTTCTGACATCAGATGAACCAGTCCTATATGTAACACTATCCTAATTTACCACTGCCAATCGAGGGAGTACCAATTCCGACCGGTGATCGAACTCAGTGATCTGAGAATCAAACACTGGAAGATTAATTTGCTATCTCTGATCAGGTCCATACTGTCTGTCTCTCTGTCAGGCTGAAATAGTCAAACGCGCATCCCTAATAGCAATGGTCATTAAAACCCACCTGCTACTATTGTATTGGGAGTTTGGTTTTCTTTATATCGGTTTCGCTTTACGAAGCTACATTGGAGAAGACGAACTCTTCCCAATAAACGCGGTTCCGCTAAAACTATTACATGTATCTCCATTGCAAACAGTTTGGAGTCAGATCAGAAGCCGGGTAACCCAGCGTCTGATCAGGATTCAAGCTGTTTGCTACTCAGACAGAATAAATTGTGATAAATGTCAAAATGTCGTTATTTTATTTAATTCAGTGCGTTGCGTTTGCGTTTCTCTTGCGTTTAAACAGGTAAGAATAATTGTTATTTTCGAAACAATACATGCAATATGCCTAACCGAATTAGTTTCTACTAGCATACTTGACTAGTATACTTGGCAGAGATATAGTACAGTGAAATCCCTATATAACGACCACATAAAAGAATAGTTTTACTCTGATTTTAACGCATGTACACGTACATGTAACTGTTTAAATTGTTATGGTAACAGTAAAGCAGAAAGCTCCCTCTGGAGCTTTCTGCTTTATTATCATTCTGCTTTAAGCTGTCATATGTCTTTGATTCTACCAATAAGCCTTCACTGAGTTGTCGAATTAGTGAGACATTACTGTAGTGCGTCGGTTTACCTATAGGCATTTGGCACAGTGGAGAGAACGTTATTCTTTCCTAATAGACGCGTTTATGCTAAAACAGGGATACCCATTGCAAACAGTTTGGAACCAGATCAGACGCCGGGTATCCCGGCGTCTGACCAAGCTCCAAGCTGTTTGCTTCTCAAATTCAAAATTTTCAAAAAGTTGTCATTTTTTTCATTTTACTGCATTGCTTTTTGAGTTTCGTTTGCTTTTATAGAGGAAAGAATAATGTTTTCTCCACTGTATAGTTGCTACCTGAAACTCTGTCATGCTAATATCCACCCTTATCAAGCAAGCCCCCTGACTGACATGCATTTGCAAACTTGATCAACACCGGTGTCACAATTTCTTTAATTAAAGATACCAAAAGATACCAAAAAGACTCAAAACACGAAAATGACAATTTTAAAGTATGCAACATGTTAAGGGCTTTTTGTTCTGACTTTCTATGCTGCAGATGGTTTGCCTCGTTCATTAGTTGCTTATCAGTCAAGGGGCGTGGATATCTCAAACGATTTGTAATTGGTCGCTGCAAAAAAAAACCAACGTTTTCTGCATCACTGTATCCTGTTTAAGGTATTTAACCCTAGTGACGAGTATATTCGGCCTTTGCTGTGTCTGCACTGATTTCCTTTTAGAGTCGAGCAGATTGGATCTTGATCAGATTCCAAGCTACCTATTTGATCGTTTTTGGTATGTAAAGAGTAACGTAATCGAGCCCTTTTCTACTAAACCATATAAGTCTGTATCATTTTCTAATATCAACCGTTTGCTGTCAACTGTCCAAAGAATGCAGAGGAAATTTTAATTTCTTTTAACTAAAGAAATCTTTAAACGGACTCTAAAACATTCTGGATACTTATCAGACCCAGAGTAATAGGGTAACATAGTGTTCCCTCTCAACAGCAGCCCTCCCAACAGCGACTCCCTCCTTACAACGACCCTTGCCTCTGTTCTCCAAACAAGACATTAATGTCCAACCTTTTCATGGCTACAATACCGCTGCTTAAAGTTGTCGTCTCCTGTTTTTCTCAAAGTTACATAATGGACACTTAATGACGAGTGACAAACATCTTGAATCCAGATCATACGCCGCGTTACGCGGCGTCTGATCTGGATTCCAGCTGTTTGCAAATGTAAGCCAATTCCCCTTCATATCACGACTCCCACCGAGCAACGAACACACGTTTGGTATCCCAATGGATGTCGTTGTAGAGAGCGAGCGCTGTATAGCGTCTTATCAGAATCTTAACTATTGGCAAATTCAAGAAGTTCATCTTACATGTAAGAGGGTGAAGAAAACAGGCTGGCGAATTGAGTATGTTGAGCCAACGTAATTATGGAAAACAGTATTTGCCAAATATCATGGTTAGTCTAGATCAATAAGAGACTTCAATAATGTAGAACCTGCTGAAAATGTGTTGACGGTTTAACTGATTGACATTGGTATCAATACAGTGGAGAAGACGTAATTCTTTCTCGTTTACACGCAAACGAAACGCTAACGCTAAAATGCACTTACATGTAGAAAATTCAAACGTTTTTTGAATTTCTCACAATTTATTATTATTATTAGTGACAAACAGTTTGGAGCCTGATCAGACGCCGGGTTACCCGGCGTCTGATCAGTTTCCAAATTGTTTGCAATGGAAATAATAGTTTTAGCGTGAACGCGTTATTGGGGAAGAATAACGTCTTCTCCATTGTGGGTCTTCAGTCACAATATTATTCCCTAAATTTAACTTTAATAATATTGCAGACGATAACTAGTATCAATGCAGACGATATTTTGGGGGTAAAGGGTTAAAACAGACGATAAAATTTGGCAATTAAGAATAAATTGACAGTACCAAACTCTTTCACGGTCAAATTTATCGTTAGTATTTTTACCCAATTCACCGCCATGTTGTCGTCTGCTTTCAATATTGTTGTCTGCAATATCGTTTCAAAGCTACATTTATGACAGTATGACTGACAAAATTTTGAAACGAGTGTAAAACAGTTTGGATCCTGATCAGGTTCCAAACTGTTTGCAAATACGCATTTTGACGTCATATTCTACTCTAGATGCAGTGAAAGAAAAAATATGGCGTGAAAGGGTTGTTGTGTTCATGCAATATTTTACATGCCACCTACCTTATGTTTACGTTAGGGTTTGACAAGCTATATCGTGTCCTTTCGCCTACAAGACAACTAACACTTAGAAAGTAGAGCTGCTATTCAAGTAAATTTTTAAACACTCACTTGTTATAAATTAATCATTATTCAGAATAGACTGTACAGTAGAACCTACCTATAACGGCCACTCAATTGAGTTAATTATAGAGTTAATTATATTGTGTTTTAGGCATGTGAAAGTTTAAAGCAAGTTGAAAATAAAAAACAGAAAACTCCTTTATTATACGTTCACCTTGCTTTAAAGCTACTTGATATGGTATTCATACAATCAATAAGCCTTATTTTAGTGGTCGTAATAGAGAGGGTTATCTGTATTCTAATATTTATAATGTCATACCTGATCCTGTTTGAAGTTGTCAGCTTGTTTCGACATGTTTGGGGAACCTGCAAGGCATCACCACACAATAGCCACGTGCATTATGAGTTTGGAATGACCGACATCACTTCTGGGAACTGTGTTTCGGCTGAACGTGAGATAGCATGAAATGGCAATTTTTAACCCTTTCTCTCCCAAAACATCGACTGGACAATTCCAGCTCCTAGTTAAGTCTAATTTTGACTATTCATGGCTGTTTTCGTCAATGTAGCATGTAATATGACGTACAGTGCAGACCCTGACCAGATGACTCCTTAAGGAGACCTGAACATGTTCTTCACTGTTTGCATGTGACAAATTTATTCTTCACATGCATGTACACTGTTTGCAAATGAGTTACTAGAGTTAAAAGGATTTAACAATCAAAAGAATGACTAATTTCTCAATGATTAAACCCTATCAACACGGGATATCGCACGCATGAACATTAAAACGACTTCTGCAGTTTAGATTTGGATTACTTTCTTAAGCAGTTTTGACTGAAATATGAATAAGAGAACGGTAGTGTAGACAGAAGCATTAGAGCAGACGATAATATAGCGATGATGGGGTAAAAACAGAAGCCAACTTGTCCGTGGTTAATAAGCCATCTGATATGAAACTGAAAGTTGTCATTATTTAAAAGCGGGTTTTTACCAATTATTTGGGTTGACAATATGACATTGGAATTATTTTCCTGAACAAAAAATGTGTTAAATAATCAATAGTCATATACAAAAAATGTAAAATGTGCAGATTCTAATTATACTTGGCAGATTATTTTTTATAAGAATGACTGCTCGTCATTACTCGTCTTTATAATAATGTATTATAGTACATGTATATAATGCTGATAGACATGTATGCCTTTGCTGAATAAAACATATCACAATATGAAAAGATAAAACCGTACGTTGGTAAAAGCCTTCACTGCCAAAGGCGCCATAAGATGACTTTGCAAACAGTTTGGATCTTGATAAGACACCACGTTACGAACTGTTTGACACTCGTATCGATACATTTTAAGTAATACTATATTACATCTTTCTGTGAAACGATCTTGCAAACAACAAAATTGAAGCAGACGACAATGAAACGATGAAGGGGTAAACATCTCACGATTAATCTGTCAGTGAAAGATATAATGATGATGAGCGTTTCATTATGGTGGCTATACATTACAATACAATACATGCAGAGCACCAGATAAGGGTAGTTCTTCAAAAACTAAAATCTTTATTTCTGAATTAAACCCTATGGTGTCACTACTCATTAGAATCGTCTCGAAGATTTGGTGCTAAAAAGAGTGAGAAAATGTTGGATTTGTTGAAAGAACTACCTCTTATCTGGAGCCCTGTACATGTACAAACATTGAGTCTTGACAAATGTCTATGGCATATGTCAAGTAACATGTAATTCGTAGCCTCCATTTTACTTTAAAAAATTATTTTCTATGATGGAAGGGATGTTTTGTTCTGTTCTGTTCTGTTCTGTTTTGTTCTGTTCTGTTCTGTTCTGTGACTTGCTCTGCTCATCATCCAAAGATTATAACGAGTTTGGGTTAAGTCTGAGATCGTTCTCATGCATTTAATGGGTCAGATTTGAGCATAAGCTCAAATCTGACCTATCAAATGCTTGATAACGATCTCAGACTAAACTCATACGCTTTATAACTAGGATCCTGTTCATCACTTGAATTAATAATAATAATAATCTTCATTATCTCCGGATAATGAGAGCAATCAAGTTACATAGTATTCATGTATTCTTGTAAGTTCGTAATGTACTGTAACACGTTTGAAAGCGCATGGCCAACATGTGACAATGGCAGACACATTTCGCAATAGTCTTCTATAAAACGGAAATTACTACTTCATCGCAGACTGCACTTTTAATTCTTGATCCTGCTGAATTGTCTCCATCAAAAGTGTTGTTTGCAGTGTCGTCATTTATAATTGTCGTCTGTAATGACTTCAATTTGAAACTGTCTTCTGCAATGACGCCATTTATAAACTATCGTCTGCAATGACTTCATTTATAAAGTTTCGCATACAATGACTTTATTTATAAATTGTCGCATGCAATGACGTCATCATGTTATAAATTGTCATCTGCAATAACATCATTTATAAATTGTCATCTGCAGTGACGTCATTTATAGATTGTCATTTGCAATTACACCATATTCAACTTTTCGCCTGCAATGACTTCATTAATAAATTGTCGCCTGCAATGACTTCATTAATAAATTGTCGCCTGCAATGACTTCATTTATAAATTGTCGCCTGCAATGACTTCATTAATAAATTGTCGCCTGCAATGACTTCATTAATAAATTGTCGTCTGCAATGACTTCATTTATAAACTGTTTTCTGCAATAACGTCATGATGTTTTAAATTGTCATCGGCAATAACATCATTTATAAATTGTCGTATGCAATTACGTCACTTACAAAGTGTTGTCCTCAGTGGCTCCATTCATAAATTGTCGTCTACAATGACTTCATTTATAAATTGTCGTTTACAGTGTCGTCGTTAATAATTTTTTGTCTGCAATGCCTTCATCAATAAATTGTCATCTGCAATTATGACGTCGTTTATAAATTGTCGTTGCACTGTCGTCGTTAATAAATAGTCGTATATACAATGGCTTCATTTATAAATTGTCATCTGCAATGACGTCATTTATACATTTGTTGTATGCAATGACGTCAATTATTAATTGCCATCTACAATGACGTCACGTTATTCATAAATTGTCTTTTGCAGTGTAATCGTTAGTAAATTGTTGTCTGCAATGACTTCAGTTATAAATTGTCGTCTGCAATGACTTCATTCGTAATTTTTCATCTGCAATGTTGTCGTTTATAAATTGTCACCTGCAATGACTTCATTTATAAATTGGTGTCTGCAATGACGTCATTTGAGAATTGTTATCTGCAATGACGTCATTCATTAATTGTCGTTTGCAATTTCGTCGTTTATGAATTGTTGTCAGCAATGACTTCATCTATAAATGTCATCTGCAATTATTTAATTTACAAAGTGCCGACTGCAATGGAAACATGAGCATAGAGTCCCTCTAGGGGCTCTCTTCACTATTTGGTTTTATACTTAATTGTTCAAAGGTGCTATTTCTTCTAATATACATGAAATGAAGAAAACTCATAAAGGAACATTCAGAATCAGTTTTTATTCAGCACTATAGCAGGTACCTTTCTTTAGATATATCCGCAATACTTTTATTACTGATTGTTTAACTCCATTCACTGCCTTACCCCGAGTCCAAACTGTTTGACACTCATCTTTATATTTCTTAAGTCAAAATACCTAAAATTTAAATTTAAGAAATAAAAGCAGACGTCAGACGACAAAAATTTGTTTAAAGATTGTGACGAGGGTTAATACAAGAGTAACTGTATTGAGAAGCCCTTTATGTTATTTGAAATTTCAGGTTTAACTGACATTCAGTTGAACATTAGTGTTGGAAAATCTCAAAATAGAATTAATATTTGTGAACGTCAGTAAATATTGCGACTAAATATCGGTAAAACCATTGTATGACAGCAGCAGTATACAGTGGAGAAAACGTTATTCTTTCCAAATAAACGCGTTTACGCTAAATCTATTATTTCTCATGCAAACCATTTGGAGCCAGATCAGACGCCGGGTAACCCGGCGTCTGATCAGGCTCCAAACTGTTTGCTGTCCAGGTTAAAATCAACATTAAGAATCGTGGGAAAGTTGTCATTTTCTACGTTTTAGTACTTTGCGTTTGCGTTTAAACGGGAAAGAATAACAGATTCTCCACTGTACATAACGGCTTAACCTCTTCACTGCCTTACCCCGAGTACAACGGTTATTTGCAAATAATTTGGATCCTGATCAGACGTCGCATAATGCGGCGTCTGGTCAGGATCCAAATTGGTTGGCACTCATTACAATACATTGTATGTCTTAAGTGAAAATTGCCTAACTTTGAATTTAAAAAAAGGCAGACGACACTTTTAAAGAAGATGACGTACTTAACGACCATTGAACCTTGCTCTTTCAAATCGCGACTTCGGTTGTTTTATTTGCAGTTTGGATCAAGATCATACACCAAGGAACGTGATGATCAAAGCTGAATCGTTTAACTCATTTTTAGAAACCGTTTTATTACGTCTATGCAAAATTAAAACATGTAGATATTTTTAAAACAAGAACAAAAATAAAATTAATGTTGGCAATTCTACAGCAAACCACATCGTTGTATTAAGCCCGTCTCACACAGAGCACGGTTGGGCACACGATTCCAATACGGTTTACTCGGTTATACACGGGTTGACTGGTACGAGTATTGAGCTCCAACCGTGCCTGGGGATGACTAAGTACGATTTAGACTCGAATGTAGCACGAGTATGTACGAACAAAGCACGGGTATACTCGGTCAAGCAAGGTTTGTCACGGTTTGAACACGATTTTCATACGAGTGTTGTACGGTTCCAAGTACGGTCTTGTACGGTCTGTTACGGCCTAGAACGATTAAACACGACTTTTACTGGATTAACTGGACATTTACAGGGTTTACATACGGTCCCACCGACTTTTGTTCGAGTTATGCTCGAATTATCACACATTCGTGTATGTTTTGATATAAATTGACTCGTTTTGATGGCTTGGCTTCATAAATTTTCGAACTTTCAACAGAGAAGTTATAAAAATGGCAGATGACAGAATAAGCGAATTAGAAATCATGATAAGACTGATAGACATTGAGATTAGTTTGGCCAGAAGGCGTGAGGGGAGACAAGAACAAGCCAACAGAAGGAGAAGAAGAAGGAGGCAAGTTTGGACAAGAGAATGGCTCAACAGAAGGGTCATGTTTGGTCAATATGACACTCTGTTACATGAACTAAACAGAGAGGACCCCATGTGTTGCAAGAACTTCCTCCATGCCCTAGTACCTGGGGTATGGCGAGATGAGAGTCAACTAGTGGACGCAGGAGGACATGCTGGCCGCAACGTAGACCACAACCTTGGAAAGCAACAAAGAAACTACCTCAGGGATTACTTCATGTCGGAAGCTGGTTCGGTTCCATGGCAAGAACAGATGATATAATAGACTAGTCAAATTTGCAGTTGATATAGACTAGTAACCTTTGTATATCATTTCATGAATTGATATTGGAATCTAATTGCTCGGACTCATTATACATACAATCATATTTGATTTGCTAGATACCATGATTTGAAAGTTTAGCAGGTTTTCTTTCAAGAAAAGTCTTCAAAGAGATTTTAATAAATTAGTGTCAAAAAAGTTAAGTAAGTGTTGAATTGCTTTAAACGTTGTACAATAAATAAAATTAAACTTTTTTCCAGTATAAAATTTAATCCTGCCAAGAACAATCCCGAAGTTCTATGATTGCCATCATATGGTTTAATTCTTTCACTGCCAATGTCGTCTATAGGCATGATTACAAATATGTAAGCCTCAGATTAAACACCGCTTTGAAAACGCAACGCATAGTCTTGGGATAAAATATTTGTATATACAGTCAGTTTTATGTTCTTTGCTTCTTTATACACAGTTACATTTGCTAGATATCGTGTTTGGAAAGTGTAATAGCACTTTTTGAGCTCAAAGTTGTTTTGATAAGAGTACAGGGGCCCGTTTCATAAACCTTCGTATGACAAAAACGATTGTAAGTCAAAACTTTGAAATACATTTAATTTCGTATTTCTCTATCTAATCCCGTCTTGTGACATCTCTTTGGAATCGTCTTTTCAAGACGATTCCAAAGAGGTGTCACAAAACTGGATTAGATGGAAAAATAAATAGTTGGCACCCGAGTCTGAATCTCTGGGTATCTGGTCAGATGGTACCAGCGGGTCCTCCAGCTCATCAGGGTCGACAGGGTCAACAGGTTGAAGTGGTCGGAGGGCCTTGGTGGACCTTTTTGTATTCTCGCTGGGAGAATCTTCCATGTGGATTCTTTTGGGGACCTTCTTCTTCTTTGGGGGCATTATGTAGCAAGTACTCTTTTGTTTCAAGGTGGCAGCAGGTAGTTGTGTTTTCTGTTGTGTTCGAGTGCTGTATGATCATACACGAGCTTTGTGCAGACGTAGAGACCGTGCCTGGTCGTACTTGACCATGTATAATTCGTACTTGAACCGTATTGGTCGTATGGCGATCGTATGAAACCGTATTGGTCGTATGGCGATCGTAAAAAACCGTGTGTACACTCGTGTGAATCGTACGGTGATCGTGTGACATTCGAGTGTTAATCCGGATGTCGGATGTAGGACTTGGGGACGGTTTCACACGATTCCATACGATTTATATACGATATTGACACGGTTGATCTCACTCGTGTAGTGGACTTCATGTACGGTTGTATATACGGTCTCGTACGGTCTCACACGGTCTCTCACGGTCTTGTACGATCGCTAATACGATCATACACGGACATGGCACCCGTGCTAGTTTTTTAAAAGTTTTAAAAATCATACACGGCTTTCACGGATACACTCGAATGGCCCGAGTGTAACTCGGATAAGGTCACGGTTGATTCGGTTGTATGTACGGTTTACACGGGTGGCCAACCGTATAAGCCGTGTGTTCTGTGTGAGACGGGCTTTAGAAAGGTCAGAAACCGGGGTCCATTTATGGCATAATGATGTCATGGAAAATACGAAAGCAATTGGAAAAACCCAAGTTACCATGTATAACATTGTTTCTGTGCGCTCTTGCATCGCTATTGCGTGTAAAAACAGGCAAATCATACAAAAACATGGATAGTTTCAAAAGAGGACGTATTCACCTCTGAAAATTCTGTTTTCAAATAAAGTCTAGTCCATTTTTACAATAATTATTATAGGTGTAATTTTGTTTTTGCAAAATATTGCAAAACGTCAAACAGTCTCTTCTACTCTGAGTTTACACTGTTTGCATAGATATGTCAGGAACCTTTTATACACACACATGTATACTCGTCGCTAGTTTCAATACGTACAGTGGAGAAAACGTTATTCCTTCCCAATAAACGCGTTTACGCTAAAACTATTATTTCCAATACAAACAGTTTAGAGCCAGATCAGACGCCGGGTAACCCGTCGTCTGATCAGGCTCTAAACTGTTTGCCACCATGATAAACATGAATTTTCAGAATTGTACAAAAGTTGTACTTTTCTACGTTGTAGTGTTTTGCGTTTGCGTACGTTTGCGTTTAAACGGGAAAGAATAACGTTTTCTCCACTGTATATAAACCCTTAGTATGCTGAGCGTCACTCAATTAACATTTAGAAACAGTTTAGATTAAGATCAGACGCCGCGTCTGATCTGGATCTAAACTGTTTGATACCTGCATTGATTTTTCTTCAGTCAAAATAAAACAGACTATAATTTCAAAGCAGACGATAATTACATCAGGGAAAGAGATAACCAATTTCTACCTTGACCTTGTTGAATCCCGTGTCGACGTTTCTTCGGTCAAAATGTATAACACATAATTTCGATCATAAACCCATTACTCAATAGATACGCATATTTACGCATTCAATTTATTTCTCCGCTGAAGAAAATAGTTCCAATCTATACAGTCACGAATACAGGTATCATAAGAAATACTTTCCATATTCAGCAGATTGTAGCATAAAGGCGCATTCTGCTTTACTTTTAGCCTGCTTTGAGCTGTCATTTGCTAGAATAAAGAAAATATTAAGAACAGAACAGAACAATATTTTATTTCTTTTAGACTGAAACGATATGTTTAGTGTCCATACATAGATATAAATATAAAGTGGTCAAAAGCATCAATATAATTCTTATACAATCATCATATCAAGCATGCATGTGAGAGTACGTGATTATATATAAACATCATTAATCATATTTGTTCTTATTTTCATTGCGCATTTAATATAGCAACCAAGTTTGTTAATTACACTATAGTCTTTGGATTGCAATAGTTCACAGAGTTTGTACATACTGGGTCTAATTCTGAAATAGTCATTGATATATCTTCTCCTTATACTTTTATAGCGTTCGCATTTAAACATAAAATGGAACTGGTCTTCGACATCCCCACTATCACAAATAGTACATTATTATTAAGAATGATTCATAATCGTGATCGTATCAAATGGAACTATTTTCTCCAGTGGAGTTATGAATTAAAGGCGTAAAAGAACATTTTTAAGATGAAATGGGCTATGGCGCATTCTGCTTCACTTTCAGCCAGCTCTAAGCAACTACATGTACAGTGGAGAATGTGTTATTCTTACCCAATAAACGCGTTTACGCTAAAACTATTATTTTCACTGCAAACAGATTGGAACCAGATCAGACGCCGGGTAACCCGGCGTCTGATCAGGCTCCAAACTGTTTGCCACCAAGATAAACATGAATTATCAGAATTGTTCAAAAGTTGTACTTTACTACGTTTTAGTGTTTTGCGTTTGCGTACGTTTGCGTTTAAACGGGAAAGAATAACAGATTCTCCACTGTACTTGTCTTTAATAATTAAATCAAGTCGTGGATGAAAGGGTTAAACAAGACGCTAATTTCTAAGCAGACGGTAGATCTATAACAGCAATAGAAGGGTTAAACAATTTATATATTGACCTTTCTCAAGTAGGTCAACTGTGTTTGTTACAAATCATTATGAAAATACAGTTAATCATGTGTACGTATTTATTCGACAAGGAAACACATTACTACTGTTATCTTAAGATAAATCATTACTAATGCATGTATACATGTACCCAGCTACTCTCTGCATACTATAGAATTTGTTCTGTGCTAACCCGCCACCTGTTTTCACTTTGTTAAGGACTACAGATGCATACAGTCGAAACTCGATACTTCGAACTCGCTTAAATCGACCTTACCTGTATTTTATAAGTTTAGTTTCGATAACCTATTCTCGCTTAAGTCGAACATACCTATATTTCAAGGTTAAAACGTGGCTAAGCCACGTTTTAACTTTGAAATATGGGTATATTCGAACTAAAGCGAGTTTGAATTATCGAGTTTCGACTGTGGTTTGTAATGATTTAGCTGAATACTTCTTTGACCTGGTCACTGCGGTCATTAGAATGTCACAAATGCATGAAACTTGTAACGGGCAGCCGTGACAATGATGAAGAGTGATTTTCAATTCACAAGTCATGTTACACATTTCGATATTTCAGCTGACAATGACTGTAGCTAAACCTTAGAACATTGCAGTCGACGTCGTAATTAGCTTGTAATTACATAATCAGCAGAGGGCAGCGACACTGATCATATAACAACTTTATTTGCTGATACTATGCATACTAAGATCCTTATTTCCTCGTTACGTTGATTCTTTGCAAAGGTGCTCATATAAACCCATTTAAGCCTAGTGCTTGTGACAGGGGACATTGGCAAACAGTGTAGACCCTGGTGAGTCGCCACAATGCGTGACGTCTCACCGAGGTCTACACTATTTGCTAATGTCTACTTTTATGGACGAGGGGCATTTATGGATTAACGATTCTGCTTAAAGTTTGGGACATACCATTAACAGTTCGAATTTTCTCTGTGTCCTGGCTAAAATAATAGTGGCGACAATAATCTGTGCAATCGGTTTATTTTGGTTTTAGTTAGGCGTCCAATTGCAGCGGCGAACAGAAACAGTGTGCGATCCAGCTGCAACATAATTATAAAGAACACACTTCATTTTAACCCTTTTATGCCTGGATATTGCAATGAACTTTCCCTCTGTGGTTGTTGGAAGATTTCATTATACATGTACATAAAAAGGGGATCTTAAGACAAGTTGCAATGTTGGGGATTTAAAGACACTGCAATGTTTTGCCATATAACAGAACATTTCATATGCAATAGCAAACAGTGCAGATCCTACCATGTTTGTCAATGTCCCCTGTAATAGAGTCTAGGCTTTCACTGCCAATGGCACAATAGTTTTTATTTACAAACAGTTTGGACCCTGATCAGACGCCGCGTAACGCGGCGTCTGCTCAGGAACCAAACTGTTTGCAAATAACAAGTATATACTCGGGGCAATAAAGGCAGTGAAGTGGGGTTACCGAGTACAGAGTTATTTAGTGTCATCAAATGAATTTGCGCTAAAAATGCTTTCATTTGGGTCATTTAAATAGCAGCAATACTTTAAAGCCATTTCGCTGCCAGAAACCTCTGCAGATACAACACAGTTGTGGATCTAGATAAGACGCCAAGTAACTCGGCGTCTGGTCCTGGGATCCGACCTGTATCACACTTCGAGGCCTACCGATACGTTTTCAGTCGGCAAAAAAAACATATAGTTTAAATTTGAATAAACAAATTGCAGACGACATTTTTTCCAGCAGAGGATAGCACGGTAACAAACATGTTAAGGTTGAGGGCCCCTAACGAGATCAGACAAATGTCGGTCAATATCGGAATTTCTACGGAGAGCGATCAGTCATTCTCGTCAACTGGCGACCCGTTCCGAACCATACTAAGTATAGTTCGGAACGGATCGTCAGTTGACGAGAATAGCCGATCGCTGCACGTAGAGTACCGATTTGGGTCGGGTCTCATTAGGGCTCCTCAACCTTAATAGCAGGATGTACAGGCATTGAGAAGTTGCACTAAAACCGGATCTGGTCGATAGCCAGAATGTAAATGTCATGTTTGTTCTGGTTGAACATTAATAAATATAAATATAAACAATGTGTGTTAAGTGCATTAAGTCATAGACACGACACTTAATCCTTAAACATGCAATCTCGGATGTAACGATGGTTTCTGTTTCATATTCCCTTAACCCATTCATCGTCAATGCACGGAAGTGGAGAATGTGTTATTCTTTCCCGTTTAAACGAAACGAAACGCAAACGCAAAGCCCCAAATTGTAGAAAAGTGCAACTTTTGGACTAGTCTGATCATTCATGTTTAACTTGGTGGCCAACAGTTTGGAGCCTGATCAGACGCCGGGTTACCCGGCGTCTGATCTGGCTCCAAACTGTTTGCAGTGGAAATAAACGTTTTAGCGTAAACGCGTTTATAGGGAAAGAATAACACATTCTCCACTGTAAATGATGAAGCTTTGAGATCTCTATAGATAGGACTGGTGTCTGCCCTCCCCCATTGAAGTGTCTTTTAGCGCATTTAATGTATTCCTCCACTGAAGAAAATACATGAACCTCCTAGTTTTACAGTCATCACGATGTACCAGAAGAAATATTTTCTAAATTCTAGCAGATGATAGCTTAAAGCAGACTGAAGGTAAAGCAGAATGCGCATGCTTTACTTTCAACCTGCTTTAAGTTGACATCTGTCTTCAAAACTAGAAACAGACTATGGGGTTAAGGGTTAATAAATTACATAAGTAATGAGCTTCCTACATGAGCTTCCTGCATCATATCTGATATGTAGCAAGCTGCCAGTCTATTGAAGACGTCCTGTTTGTTCAACTCATTTATTCCTGGGTATTGCAATGAACTTTCCCTGTGTGCTAACTGCAAAAAATATCAGAGTTGCCATTTCTCCGGATTTTTCCTAAATCTTCGGATTTTTTTCTAGTACATGGTAGCTTAAAGCAGACTGAAAGTAAAGCAGAATGCGCCCTAAGGCGCATTCTGCTTTACTTCCAGTCTGTTTTAAGTAGTCACATGCCAACAAAAATAGAAATAGGCTATGGGGTAAAGGTAAAAAATACAAATTTGGAAATCTTAGGATTTTTTATGTCAACTTATGGCAGCCCTAAAATATACAAGGGTGATCTAAATGCTCTACAGTGTTTGCCCATACAGGAGCATTTCATCTGAAATAGCGAACAATGCAGACTCTGATGAGACATCGTGTAACTCGGAGTCTCGTTGGGCTATTTGAAATTAGTTTACACGTATGTGATACCCTCAGTTATTCACATATGTCGATATCATGAAAATATAGTAGAAACTCGATAATACGAACTTACTTATATCGAACATACCTGTATTTCGTTTATTTTCGATAACTCGATCTCACTTTTAAAAGTCGAGCATATCCATGGTTCAAAGTAAAAAAGTGGCTTAGTCGCGCTAACTATGAAATATGAGTATGTTCAAACTAACGCGAGTTAGAATTATCGAGTTTCGACTGTAATTACAAATTGCACACTATTGCAAACTGTAACAGCGTAGACCCTGATGGAATGTCGTAGTTTATGCAGACGTCAAAGGTTATATCGAAGCTTGATCCATTATGTATTTCAACAATAAGTAACTCTTGTTGGTTATACGGTGCCCGTGTGGATCATTTTAGTTACTTAAACATAAACCACTCTACTTGAAATTATGTGTAGTTTCATAACTACTGTTCTAAATTAGCAAACAGTGAAGACCTAATGCAGACAGTGGTGGGACGCCGCAAAACAGGACAAGGCTCCTATAGGAACCCTCTGACCTCGGTCTACACTATTTGCAAATGTCATGAGTATATCTTAACCCTTTCCCCCATAGAAGCGCCTTTTAGCGAATATGATTCATTACTCCGCTGAAGAAATAGTTCCAGTTTAATCAGTAATGAATATGTATTATAGGGAATATTTTCTATATTATAGCTCATGATAGCTTTAAGTAGTCACCTATCTTAAGTACTAGAAATAGGCTATCAGGTAAAGCGTTAAACAGGTCCATTGTGTTGAAAGACTTATCCTTGCGTGAAAATGTTAAAAATGAAAAATTACAGTTGCAGTATTTCTATTTTATAAATTTATTTCAAATTTCCAAGTCATATATTTGTCACAGGTCGACATTTGTCTCCGGTAAGTGCCGCCGACATGGCGTCTTGTTTTACTTCCGGTCAGCAGGAACACCAACTGAAAGTTCTTCTGCCACCCTGGCCTGTTGTATGTCCCTGTGCCATACGGTAAATGGGTCTCTCTGTGAGCTCCAAGCAATGGAACCCGTTTTCTCCTGCATGGTTCATAGTCGCTGAATACACTCGAGTATTCTCTCCGCCACTGCGCCCTTAAAGCTGCATCCGGGTCCCAACGGAACAAACTCAATGCTGATATTTGACAGGCTGAATGAAGAGACGAAGTCTTGTTCTGCAAAGTCATTAGACTGTGTCTTGGGAACTCTATATGTTCAGTTACGCGTACCTTACATTCAGATGGACCATACGTTTCCGCGGGAATATCTACAGCAACCAGATTTAGTGACAGTCTTGCCTCGGCCAACTCATCGTATTCTTCACGAACCCTGTGATCGTGGTCCGCCACCTCCAGGGGGAAGGTTCGCTGCAAACAAAATGTGATAGGTCCGTTTTTAAATAGATCTCGAAACCATGGCGGCACAAAAGTTCCCAGACCTTGTTCCGGTATGTCCGGAGATAACTCGGTGCCGAACTCAGATTTGAACTGGAACTCTCTGCGGTTGTAGTAATCAGTGAACCGTTGTTTACTCTTGGCGTATTCCTTTTTACTGTCTGCTACTTCAATCTCATTGATCTGCTGGAAGATAAATTATGGAATAAAGGTAACAATATTTCGAATAGGGATTTCACATACATGTAATATTAAATTATAAAAAATGCTCTATTCTAAAGAGCATTTAGACCTCAACAGACTTTCATAAAGGCCCGTTGTGGTCAAATATATATCAGATTAGAACAATTTGGTAGATTTTGAAGAAAAAACCAGCTCTTTAACTCATTATCCCCTGGAACTTCTAATGGAAAATTCCAGTTTGCAATAAAGGCTGGTCCATTTTAGACTATTTAGGGTTGTTTTTTTGTAATCAATTGCAAAATACCAAACAGTGAAGTCCCTGATCAGAGGGCTCCTGCAGTATTCTGATTTGGTGTGCACTGTTTGCATAGGAAAAGTGTACTCGTCACAGGTTCACTGTTTGTAAAGAATAAGTATTCTCATCGCAAGGGTTCTATGTGTTAACCTCGCCACTGCGTAATCTGCTGTAAACAATTGTCGTTTGCTTTTATTTCTCAAATTTAAATGTAGGTCAATTGACTAAAGTGATATCGTAATGAGTGTCAAACAGTTTGGATCCTGATCAGACGCCGTGTGTCTGATCAGGATTCTAACTGTTTGCAAATAACTATTGTACTCTGGTTACTAGTAATCAATTGAGCCCTAGTGACGCATATATGCCTTCTCTACCAAAAGTGTACCAGTGAATAGTACACTTGTCTAATGCAAACAGTGAAGTCCCTGATTAGAGGGCTCCTGTTTGTCATGTTGTAATATATTATAAATAACAACCCAAAAGTCTAAAATGGACCAGTCTTTAGTGTAAACTGGAATTGTGTATTGGAAGTCTAAGGGGGTAGTGAGTTAAGGCAGTGGATGGTTTAAACCCATGACTCACCAATAGACTCTGCATGAGTCGTGTCTGTCCTGGCATCGCTTGGAGAATGTCTTCAAGGAGATCGGTGTTATTTATTATGTCAATGGCCTTTTCTATGTCAATGTTTCCCAAACCTTTAGGCCGCTTGTCTTCAGCATCAGCCAATAACAAATTTGCACAATCACAATCTACGTGTTTGGTAGACTTATATATTTTACAACTTTGGCGGTTCTCGGTCGAAGCACGTCGTAGATCTGGCGGAATACTCTCTTCATACGGATACAGCCTTTCTAGAAGACTAGAAGAACGTTTGGTGCTATCAACAGAAGTGGTGGCATGTTCGCATACCGTCGCCGTATGGGGTTCATCTACAGAGTTGGTATGGCTGGAAAGGTCCTGCTCCGCCAGAAGGTGGTCAAGGTGAAGTTCAACTGTTTTCTCACTCACGCTGGTAAAGAGACACTGCCTTGGGGATGTGTCATTGCCTGAAACGTGTTTCTTATAACTTCAAAACGGTCAAACTTTATTCATTTTATAAAGCCATGAATATGTGTCAGATATCGATGTTCTATATCCTAGCTGATGGCATAAAGGTTGAAAGTAAAGCAGAATGTGCCTGAAGGCTCATACTGTTTTACTTAGAGCCTGCTATAAGTGGTCACCTGTCCTCAAAACTAGAAACGGGCTACAGGATAATGGGTTTACAAAATTTTAAAACTTTCCGAGAAATATGTTCGATTTTTTGTAATTTGTTTTCTCGCCGCAGTGAGGTGACTTTATAACCTTGAAACAGCATGCAAAAGACCATTAATTAGTCGCAATCACAGGTAAACCGAAAGAAAATAAAACAAAGTGAGAGTTTAAGAAACCTAACTATAGAATTGTCAGGTAGGGTGAAACTTAAGAACAAAGGCAAGAGATTCGTCATGCTAATCAATTTGTACAATTTAAGAATTTTGGAATTGTATCTACATGTATGATATAATTATGCATTACACATGTGTGATAAAGATTTTATGTTACCGTGACAGCGTTGTCTTTGGGTTGGATTTCCTCTCTGTTCCTGCAACATCTGAAAGATTTGTAGCATAGGTCTACTGCTTAAAGCGGGCTATCTCTATGGTCACAAACTGTCGCTAACGTCAATTGACGTCATTTATATGACGTTATAACATGACGCCATAATGACGTTAATATTAACCCATTCACTGCCTTACTCCAAATACAATGGTTATTTGCAAACAGTTCGGACCCTAATGTGACGTCTGATCAGGACCCAAACTGTTTGACACTCAATTCAACATTTTTGTTGTCAAAATACATAAAAGCAGACAACAATTGTTTAAAGTTGATGACCTCATGACAGTGAAATGGGTTAGGACAATCTAAATCATAGGTAGACATCAAATTCTTTTATTGAACAGTTTCAATGACATATGGGTGTATTTGGACACTTAAGAAAAATAACTAAGTCTATTTAAAGTAGTTTCATTTATTTTCTTGACAAATACAACTTGTCAAAGATGAATGAGCATGAATGGCAGACAAACAGGTAGGCATGAAGGGAAATAACTCAAACACAAACAAAAAACATACAAGGGAGATAACTAGAATCATTGAAATAAACGTTTTTGTTAGCATCACTGGTCTGTAGCGAGAAGTATAAAGCCATAATTATTTCTATTCTATCACAGAAGTTCTTAGACAGTTAAAACTCTCTTAACCCTTTACCTGATAGCCTAGTTATAATATTGAAGATAGCTGACTACTTAAAGCAGGTTGAAAGTAAAGCAGAATGCGCCCTAAGGCGCATTCTGCTTTACTTTCAGCCTGCTTTAAGCTATTACCAGCTAGAATAAGGAAAGTATTAAATATGACACATATTCAGTACGGTTTATATTGGAACTATTTTCTTCAGCGGATGAATAAAATACATGTGCTAAAAGTCGCTTCTATCAGGGAAAGGGTTAAACACTTTAAACACATTTCATTAACACTCCCTTAGAAAAATGACAATATTAATATTGTTTCAAAGTAATGAAGAAATGACATTTCACCTGCCTAAACCTTCCTCCATTGCATTGGTTACAAATTTTGTTTTATGACAAGTAGTCGCTCAAAGCAGGCTGAAAGTAAAGCAGAAAACTACCTTAAAAGATTTCTGCTTTATTTTCAGCCTGCTTTAAGCATCCATCTATCAGGCTCCAAATGGAGCTTTTTTAATTAACTCCAAGGTTATAAAGCATTTGAGTTGAGTCTGAGATCATTCTCAAGCATTTGATTGGTCAGCTTTTGCTCAAACTTGACCAATTAAATGCTTTAGAACTTTCTCAGACTCAACTCTTTATAACCTTAGGGCCTACTGTTCTGCATTAAGCTGCAATCTGTTTTTCTAAATAGCTGTAATGTGTCATGGTCTGAATGGTCAACATAAGTTTGACTGTATCATAGACAGTAAGAGACACTTTTACATCAGAACCTCAACATAATGTCATTCGCTACTAATACTGATATTTTTCCTGAAAACAATTTTACAATGCAAAAGCAAACTGCTTAACCCATTGTTCTATATACAGTAAAACCTCGCTATTACGACCACTAAATTATGTTAATTATTAGGGTGTTTACGATAGGTGACCGCTTAAAGCAAGGTGACAGTGAAACAGAAAGCTCCTATAGGAGCTTTCTGTTTCACTGTAACCTTGCTTTAAGCTGTCACCTGTCTATTATACACTCAATTAGCCTTCGTTTTAGTGGTCGTAATAGCGAGGTTTTACTGTATATGCCTTTATTTTATTCCTCCACTGAATAGTTAAACTTTACACAGCCAGGAATATGTACCGTAAGATATATATTCTATTGACTTGACTTGATCCTGAGTTTATTTGTATCTGCTGCGGGATTAGTCCCAGTAGCTGGGGTAGCAAATGGTAGCTTAAAGCAGGCAGAAAGTAAAGCAGATGTGCCTAAAGGTGCAATCTTCTTTACTTTCAACCTGCTTTGAGTAGTAACCTGTTTTCAAACTTGAGACAGGCTATGGGGGTAACGGGTTAAGTACTTGTGCCATTTTATCACTTATTCTAACCAAATGAAATTTCCATGTTCATTTCCCATTTGCAAATATAGAATATTAACTGTAGCAACATGGTAAATTCGACTTAAGGGAGTTCAAGATATCAAAGTTTTACTGTACATTTAGGG
The DNA here is from genome assembly GCA_922989275.2 of Gari tellinella. Lineage (NCBI taxonomy): Eukaryota > Metazoa > Mollusca > Bivalvia > Cardiida > Psammobiidae > Gari > Gari tellinella. The sequence continues at coordinate 78,336,046 of OV277867.1, read as the reverse complement.
TATACTGAAGAAGCAAGTAGTTAGATTTGAAAATTTTATGGGGAAAACACACACAAAAGTGAAAGTTGAGGTGTTTTGAGGTCAATAAATAATTCAACAGAGAGCAACAAAACAAAGAGGGACTGAGGAGAGAAAACAAAGACTAACCACTACAGTGACTGAGACAGGACTAATGAGGTGGTTCACAGTCAAACATGTTCTAAAGTTAAAATCTGTACTCAGAAACAATACAGTCAAACCTGTACTAACTCATTCACCCCTGAAACTTTAAATGGACAATTCCAATATCAAAATAAGTATAGTCCATTTTTGACTATTTAGGGTTGGTTTTGACAATTTATTTCAAAATGACAAACAGTGTAGACCCTGATGAGAGGGCTCCTTAAGGAGCCCTCTGATCAAGGTCTACACTGTTTGCATAGGACAAGTGTAATATTTACAGGTACACTGTTTGTAAATGATGCATATACTCGTCACTAGGGTTGAATGTTTTCAACCATACAAATGCAGTATCTTAAGGTCTGTTGCTAAATGCAGGATAATAATAATGCAGAACGCTCCTGCAGGAGTTTTCTGCATTATTTTTTATCCTGCATTTAGCTGTTACTTGGCGTTTGTAACCTGCAGGTTTCCTCTATGAAAGGTCATGTAATACAGGTTTGACTACACTAAAGAAGCATTGAAATAGTTATGAACAGGTGACTGTTTAATGCAGGACAAGTGTAATGCAGAAAGCTCCTTTATTGACATGTGGTTGCTAACCCATTACTCCATAAATATACATTTAAACGCCAATAATTATTCCTACACTATGCCAAAAAGTTTAAGAAATAAATTGTAGTTGGCATTTCATATATTTTTCCAGATGGAAGCTTAAAGCGGGTTAAAAGTAAAGCAGAATGCTCCTAAAGGAGCATTCAGCTTTAATTTAAACCTGTTTTAAGAGTTAACCCATCTGAAAAACTAAACAGGCATTTGGGTAATGGGTTGGTAATCACTCCTATAGGAGCTTTCTAATTTATCTTTGTTCTGCATTAATCAGCCACCTGTCAAGCCGATTTCAATATTTCTTAGCTTAAATTATTACCAAGCACAGATTTAACTATATAAGCGGTTACAATATATTATACCAGAAGTGATATTGTACCAACAAAAGTGAATATAAAAATTGCATATTTGTACATTGGATATACATTGAACCCATTCTTTATTGCAGTATCACACATGTATACACCTGGGGCCCGTTTCATAAAACTTCGTACGATAAAAACGATCGTAAGTGAGATTATAAAAGACGTCACAAGACAGGATTAGATGGAGAAATCAGAAATTACATGTATTTTAAAGTTTTGACTTACGACCGTTTTTGTCGTACAAAGTTTTATGAAACGGGCCCCAGGGGCATGTTTCATAAAACTTAGTAAAACAAAAACGTGAAACAAAAACGGTCGTAAATCAAAACTTTAAAAAACACTTAATTTCTGATTCCTCTATCTTATCCTGTCTTGTGACATCTCTTTGGAATCGTCTTGAAAAGACGATTCCAAAGAGATGTCACAAGACAGGATTAGATGGAGAAATAAATAATAATTGAGACTTTTATAATCTGACTTACGACAACATTTGTTGTACAAAGCTTTATGAAACGGGCCCCTGAACTAGTCTAGGCTACAAACAATACAGACTTGCTTCATTTAGGCTCCTGACGTTTTTTCCCCCTCAAATAAGTGTGTGTGAATATAACAAAACAAAACTTATCTGCTACGTGTCTCCATGTAACCCTATGGTGTAACTAAAGTAAAACTTGTGTTGGGCTGCCACTTAAAACATGATTGACAAATTTTTATCAAGATAACAGCTTAACGCAGGACAAAAGTGATGCAGAAAACTCGTGTATTACTTTTGCCATGCATTAAGCAATAACTTGTCTTTGAAGATCCCCATGCCTTATTATCGAGTGGCCACTTAACACAGGTTTCACTGTTATCATTAGAATTATTCTTTTAATGATAAGCCACAGAAATATTTGTCATATGCATAACTAAAATTTGCCCATTAACTACATAAACTAGGAAACTTTGTTTTAAACACTGGAGCCTAAACAGGATATTTATATAAAGCCAAATAAACTGTTCTAATGGAATTACACAAGCCTTTATAGAATCCACAGCACACACATTGTAGGCCATAATTAACCTGAAACTTACAGTCAAACCTCTATTAAATGACCATTTAAATTAAGAAACTGCTCACTGCAGACCAGAAATGGTAATTGCCATATACAGAACTGAAGTAAAACACAAAACTCCCATTGGAGCTTTCCGTTTTATTTTTTTTCTGTATAAGGCTTGATAGCTTTCTGCATGACTCTTGTCCTGCATTAAGCAGGGATCTCTCTCTGAGAAATGGCAATACGTTCTCTCTGAATGGTTATTTAACCCATTACTCCATAGCTACACATTTAATATATTCCTCCACTGAAGAAAAATAGTTCCCGTTTATAGTCATGCATTCATATATGTATCATAAGAAATATTTTCTATTTTCTAGAGCATGGTAGCTTAAAGCAGGCTGAAAGTAAAGCAGAATGCGCCTTTGGGGGCATTCTGCTTAACTTTCAACCTGCTTTAAGTAGTCACCTCTCTTCAATACTAGAAACAGGCTATAGAGTAAAGGGTTAATACAGGTTTAATTGTAGTGTTATTTTTCTGAGCAGTGAGGTTACAAAATTATTCACAATTGAGGACAAAATATAATTTGCACAATGAAATCATCCACATTAACTGTTATGTGTAAATTAAACAGTGCTAGACACACACAAATAAACATATATCTGTACCACAATACGTAACCGGGCTTCAACTTGAAAGAATAGGTCCAAAACAGTGCATTAGAAGCATTACAGTATGGATTGTTGCTCAAGGAAAAACTACCTTTAGACTTGGTAAACAATGTATATGTAGACCCAGAAAAGTCAATGTATTTAAACCCATTTCCTCATATCCTGTTTCTGGTTTTGAAATCAGGTGACCACTTAAAGCAGGCTGAAAGTAAAGCAGAATGCAGGTGCATTCTGCTTTACTTTCATCCTGCTTTAAGCTACCATATGCAAGGGAAAAAAATATTTTCTTATGGTGCACTTTCATTGGAGGAATAATTTAAATATGTTAAAATGTGTATCTATGGAGTAAAGGGTTAAATGGGATGTATCTGCATCTGTAGTCAACACTATGCTGTTTTTTCTAACAAGGCATTCTAAGATCTGATATTTGATCTTAATCTTGGTCTACACGGTTTGTAATATCCAACAGGTTTTGGTTTCTTGAACTCTCATGTAGTGACATGATGGTGTCTACATAGTTATCCCTTCTTGCACTGAACTAAAGCATACCAAAAGTTCTGTAGCCAATATTGTATAAATCATTGTAAATCTTTTAACTCTTCTCCACGGTATATGGATACAAGATAAGATAAGCTATATCACATGGAAACTAGCATCCTGACAAAGTACATAGTGTAGACCCAAGATCAGCCACCAAAACCTGACCACATGTCATGTTTGGAAGTCAACTTGTCTTTATTTTTCAGTGTTAAAATTATCAGTTATACAGCCAGTATAAATTATAGAAACATATTGTATTGTAAAACAATTATGCTGATATAGTATAAACCAATGTACAACCTTGTACCCTGTTATATGTCTTAAATCACCCTTACCCTAATATCCTAGCAGTATTGTTCGTTACAAGTATTGTTCATTACAATAAGTCAAGCCTATGTTAAACAGCCACTCAAAAGTTCTTGTATGAGCAGTCATTCAGAAAACAAACAGTATAACCAATTATCCAATAAATATGCCTTTTTATGCCTTGGATTTATTCCTCCATAGAAGAAAATGGTTCAAATTTATGCAGTAATGAATTTGTACCATCAGAATTATTTTCTGGTAGCTTAAAACAGGCTGAAAGTAAAGCAGAATGTGCCTTAAGGCACATTCTGCTTTACTTTTAACCTACTTTAAGTGGTCTTCAAAACTAGTAACAATCTATGGGGTAATGGGTTACGGCAGAATGCACGTAGTGCAGCAACCTATTCCTCTTTCTCCATGCCCAATAACCCTTATCCTGCTGTAATACTGTCTGCTTTGAAATTGTCAAATTAAGATATATGCATTTTCTAATTGAAAGAACCTAGAGACAGTTTGAATCAAGACCAGATACTGCATTATGCAGCGTCTGATCTGTAAACAAATTTCTTGAAAATATTAGTGAAGTTGCAATCAGCAGTCAACACAGAGCTTGACTTAGCAATCAAATGGATGAAAGACGGTGCTAGTACTATGATACTATGATCCAGAGCCCCAGTTAAGGGGAGTATTTCAAAAGCTAAAATCTTTATTTTTGCATTAAACCCTATGGTGTCAATGCTCATCAGAATCTTCTCCTGAAGGCGATTCAAGTAGTTACAACATAGGATTCTATGCTGACAGGCCCGTAGGAACAGGGGGGGCCGTGCCCCCCCCCCCCCCCCCCCTAATAATTATGCCAATTATAGTAACCAAGCAAATTATCATATATTTGTACTAAAAAAGGCCTAAAAACGCTCGTTTTCACCCAAATTTTAACGCACAACCAAAAAAATCAAAAACAAAAAAAAACCGTCAAAAGACAAAAAAAATCGGTGGTGCCCCCCCAATGTTGAGTGGCCAATATAGAGGAAAAGTGTGTGCCCCCCAATCCAATTTTGCTTCCTACGGGCCTGGCTGAAATGGGAAGAACATGTTGAGTGTGTTCAGTTTATTCCCTCTTGTCTGGAGCCCTGGGCCCATTTCATAAAACTTCATACGACAAAAACGGTCGTAAGTCAAATACATGTAATTTCTGACTTCTCTATCTTTTCAAGACGATTCCAAAGAGATGTCACAAGACAGGATTAGATAGAGAAATAAATCATAATTGAGACTTTTATGATCTGACTTACGATAACATTTGTCGTACGAAGCTTTATGAAATGAGCCCCTAATGATCTGAAGATAATATCTTATATTGCCAGTGAGAAGTAGTGAGAGAGACAGCGTAATCTTCATCCTGAATGACGCTGAGGAATTGTACTACACACGTTTGTTATGAATTATACAGGCATGATGGGGGTAATATAGTTAATGATTGGTGAGTGAAATTTGCTTGGAAAGTTTGCTTTGCGGAATGGGCGAGTATAAGCAATATCACATATAGTGCCAATATGAGGTTCGACAGGGAAATATCCTTTTACATCATACAGAAAACCATTTAACTTATTACCCCATAGCTTGTTTCTAGTATTGAAGACAGGAGACCACTTAATGCAGGTTGAAAGTAAAGCAGAATGCGCCATAAGGCGAATTCTGCTTTACTTTTAACCTGCTTTAAGTGGTTACCTGTCTTCTAATCTACAAACAGGCTATGGGTTAATGGGGTAAATTAGTACTTGTGACAGGGGTTGTTCATCTTCAGTAATCCTCTATTTAATTAAACCTGTCTTGCTGTTTGGGTTGTAAAAGGTTTGTCCCTGATTCAGTCCAGGGCAGCCAGTATAGGCCAGTTAGTTACAGTGACAATGGCTAAGTAATAGTAGCAATGACTAACTAAATGAATGTGTATGAATGGCTAAGTTATAGTAACAATGACTAACTAAATGAATGTGTATGTATGACAATGACTTAATGAATGAGAATGACATTTATGGCAAAGGTCAAACTGGTGTTAAGCCGCCATCCAATGAAGATGAATGTAGATCTCTTAGATGACTGCTTAATGCAGGTTGAAAGTAATGCAGAAAGCTCCTATTGGAGCTTTCTGCATTACTTTAATCCTGCATTAACCCATTGAGCTATAGTGACGAGTATACTTGTCCTTCACAAACAGTGTACCTATGAAGAGTACATGTGTTCTATGCAAACAGTGTAGACCCAGATAAAAGGGCTTCCATATTAAGAAGAGCCTTCTGATCAGGGTTTGCAGTTTGTCATTTTACAACCATAAATAGTCAAAACTGGACTAGACTTTACTGGAAAATGACATTGCCCATTGTAAGTTTCAGGGGTGAATAACTTATTGCAGAAAGTTTTTTGTATTAGTTTCATACTTCATTTCTCTGCCATCTGTCTGAAGACATGTCATGCATTTTCCTTGCAATGATGGCTGAACAAGTTTGACTGTAATCTCATCTCTACTATATGATGGATGTCATGTTAAGTGAGTGTCTATTCAGTGTGGTAACTCTACATTGTAGAGTCAATCTAACACAAGGAAGACCAGATCTAAACAAGACTTAACTAATGTCAGCATAACGCTGACTAAAGTCTTTACCTAATATCATGTACACTAGCTCTACATGTATGTGGTTATTTTCCCATTCAGATCACAGTTATCTCACAGGGTATTCATTACAGTAAAATCTCTGCACAGTGGTCGCTCAATATAGTATCAACATTCTCTAAAGACAGATTGTTTAACCCATTACTCAATAAATACACCTTTTTATGCCTTTAATTTTTTCCTACATGGAAGTAAATTCTTCAACTTTATACAGTCATGGGTATGCATTGTTGGAAACATTTTCTATACCCAAGTAGATGGTAGCATGAAGCAGGCTGAAATTAAAATTAAAGGAGAATGCGCCTTAAGGCACATTCTGCTTTAGTTTTAACCTGCTTTAAGTGGCCACCTGTCTTCTTATTATAGAAATAGGCTATGGTGTAAAGAGCTTGCGTATTGTTTAAAACGCTTGTGTATGTGCATTCCTGCATTGCTTTTGTCCTGCATTAAGTAGTCACCTATATGTATGCCTGCAAATTCATTTGTTTTTAAGCGACCTCTGTACAAGGATTTTATTGTACGTTTAACTATTAACTACCAGTAAATCATTTTGTTTAACACAAATGAGAGAGAGCCTGCAATATTCCATTCATCTTGTATATCTATCTATACATCTTGTATGTATTTTAAAGTTGCAAAACAATTGGTAAACATCTTACCTCATTTATACATTTTTCCTGGCCCATCAAAACTGAAGCTTGTGAAAAATGTATTACAAGAAAGTTGGTGTCAAGGTTTATGTGAATATTTAGATATATATTCTATGTTATTATGATTTTTTATATATGAATATTAAATGAATTCATAAAATATATACCTGAATGGTTTTAATTTGTGAGAAGGAAAGAGACAGAGGAAGAATGAGAGGTAGAGAGAAGAAATAGAAAGATGGAAGACATTATTCAGAATACAGTTGCTTCTGTATATAAATCTAGTGAGGTAATCGCAAAAAGTATTTTAATTATTGTTATATGTCTGCATTAACCCTTTCTCTGCTGAAAACCAACATCTGTGGTTTGTCAAGAGTGTAGATCCTGATCAGAGGGCTCCTGTAGGAGCCCTCTGATCAGGATCTGCACTGTTTGTTTCACGTTTATTTCTGAAATATTTTATCTAAAATGAGCCATAAAAATCAACATAAATGGGTCATTTTTTCAAAAGTGGAAGTAATTTATTGAAACATTCAGCAAAAAGTTAAATACAAGATTTGCTAACCTCAAGCAATCTGAACCATTTAATCTGCTATAGACTTCAATCTTCAAGGCAATCTTTCCTGCCCTATTTATTTTAGCACAAATGGTTTTCATAGAAAAAAACATAGATGGAAGAATAGCACAAAAAAAGCACTAATTAATGAAAAAAGCACAACTTGCAAAACTGGCATGTTCACCATGAATAAAACAACCACAGCATAAACAGACATTTTGAACATAAACATCATAGTAGCTCCAGATTTGAAGAGTCTTTCTAAACCTCAACTCCTTTCCATTCCATAAAACCCTATGTTGGGACTTCTCTGAGGCAATTCTAATGAGCAGTCGAAATGTAGGGTTGGATGAGACATAATTATGAAAGTGTTGGAATTGTTTCGTTACTTCCAAATATCTGGAGTATTGAACATGTAGCAGTAACCCTTATCCTACCTTAATAGTGTCTGCTTTAAAATTGTTGTCATCAAATTTTGTCAAATTAACAATTAAACATTTCTGATATGAAGAAACCTACAGACCAGTGTCAAACAGTTTGGATCCAGATCAGACGCCACATTATGTGGCGTCTGATCTGGATCCATACTGTTTGCAAATGCCAGTCAATTTGCGATCGGCAGGATACGGGTTGATGCCGTCAAACCTGTCTTTGGTCACACTTAAACGAAAAGATCATGGTGTGTCTCTTTATGACTGGCAGCTGCTTAGTGCAAGATTCAAGTAAATTGTATAGTAAAAATTACATGAGGAGCTTACTGCACTAAGCTGCAACTTGTCTTAAAACACAACCAATCCTTCTTCTTTTGAATGAGACGCTGAACAAAGGTTTGACTATACGAGTGTGTCCACTAATGTCTGATGTTACCATGGTAACAAATGAATATTGCAATAATTTTCGAACAGATTGTGCAAAGCCGCCTTATACAGTCAATCTTGTTTTAAGCGACAACTGAAAAGATACGCAAGTAGTCTTAAGGACAGATGGCCGTTTAACTCTTTGAACCCTAGTCCCGCATATAGGCGTGCTTTTTAAACTGTGTACATGTGAATAGTACACATGTCCTGTACAAACAGTGAAGACCCAGATCAGAGGGCTCCAAAAGGAGCCCTCTGATCAGGGTCTTCACTGTTTGTCACAATGCAAAACATTGACAAAAACAACCCTTTAAAGTCAGAAATGGACTAGACTTAGATGGAAACTGGAATTGTCCATTTAAAGTTTCAGGGAGGAAAGAGTTAATACACGCAAAAAGTACAAAGTACAATATTACAACCACTAAATTGTTTAAATTATTTTGAGTTTAAGGCATGTGGATGCTTTAAGCAAGGTGAAAGTAAAACCAAAAGCTCCTTCAGGATCTTTCTGTTTTACTTCCATCTCGCTTTTAAGCTCCCACCTCTCTTATACAACCAACTAGCCTTCTTTTTAGTGGTCTTAACTCTTTCCTCCCTGAAACTTTAAATGGACAATTCCAGTTTCGATTTTTGTCTAGTCCATTTCTGGCTTTTAAGAGTTGTTTTTGTCAATATTGGCATTACTGACAAACAGTGAAGACCCTGATCAGAGGGCTCCTTTCGGAGCCCTCTGATCTGGGCCTTCACTGTTTGCACAGGACAAGTGTATTATTCACATGTACACTGTTTGAAATGACGCCTATAGGCGGGACTAGGGTTCAAAGGGTTAATAGAGACATTTTACTGTAATGCAGAAGGCTCCTCAACAAACTTTTTGCAATACAGTAAAACCTCTCTATAACATCTGCTTGCAGCCTGCATTGAGCAATGACTGGTCTTCAACAAACCTTATTTCTTCAAAATGTTGTCGCTTAACACAGGTTTGACTGTATGCATCAGAATATGACAGTTAACCGATACAACTTTGATCTGAAATACATGTAATCATATGTACCACTTTCGCGTGTCATCATTCCAATATGGCTACCACGTTGGCAAGTTTAATTTCGTTAAATAAATAATCACCATCTTTAACTCAGTCATTTAGTCATTTATTTCTCACATGACTTTCAACTTTTGCTGTGTGCATGTCAATGCATTGAAACTGCGTCCAATCACAACGCAGCTATCATATAATTTCTATCCAATCAGAACACCCGATAGTTTCTACTAGCCAATGAGGATTGGTAGCTGCCTCAGCTGTTGGCCATCTGTTTGATTCTTTCTAATCTAGCTTTGAGCTGGGAAACATCGGTTGCTGGGGCTTTGGGTGGGTCTGGCTTGGGGATTTCTATTGGTTCCTCATCATCAGACTGAAAGTCACAAATGTAACAAAATGGAAAAAATCTGATACAGTACAACTACACAAGTGTCACTTCCATCAGCTACTAGGCAGATCTATGTTAACTGTGACTTCTTCAGTCATTCTACTATCAACCCTTTCTAAATGCTCAGGTTCCAAGGTTATAAAGAGTTTTGAGTCAAATCTGAGACCGTTCTCAATAATTTGATTGGTCAGATTTTAGTGAAAGCTCAAAGATGACAAATCAAATGCTTGAGACAAACTCAGACGTCACTCAAAACTCTATATAACCTTTGGGCCAATCATTTTTCCTCTGTAACAATTCCTGTCTGCTATTGCTCTAAAAATTGAATTTTCTTCAATTTATCATCAATATAGGGTCAAACTGTCAAAATAGTTGGGGAAATGCAATGGTAATATTGTGTTTGGTATTACTAGTCTGCAAAGAAAAATAAGAAATCAACATGTAAGCACTCACATTTCTCCCTATGTCTTGGTCTTGTTTGGAGTCTATTCTATCAGAACCTTCTATCACTTGGTCCGCATCAGTAGGCTAGAAAACAGTAAAAATATTCACAAGCTACTCACACTAATTTCATATATCTATGTAATTTGAGTGTCTATTTTTCACTCCAATCTGATGGAAAATCGTGACATTTAAGATCTCCCTCTGTATGTCACTCACCATGGGTAGAAATCTACAGGGAAGAAGACAATATTTTTTCCAATTCAAACAAATTTTGAAGCTAAACCTAATGCAGTAAAGTAAAGAAAAGTTTTTGAAAATATCTTCTATATATTCTAATCCGATTTGCTCAGTTTGAAGCCTGATCAGACACTGGGTAACCCAGTGTCTGATCTGGTTCAATACTGTTTGTAATGGAAAAAATTGTTTAAACGCAAATAGGTATATGCTTCAAACTGAGTTTCTATGGTGGGAAAGGGATACTGGTTTATTCAGAACTTTAACTGTTAAGTCAGCAAATACCAATTAGTTTCCTTATCTGAAACCCATGTCTATCTGTACAGCTTACCTTATCGGTAGAGTCCAGTCCCCACTGGGCCCTTATTGCACGCAACTTCTCAAAGTAGTGACCAACATCCGTACTTTCTGCAGTCTGGAGTGAATCAACACAATGGGTATGATTATTTTTACCTAAAGAATACCATGTCATAAAAGATTGTCTGTAGTGGAAAAAGGTGGCATATATAATTGAAGACTACAAACATGCCTGTCATTTAAAGCAATGTAGAATCAGTTCAATTGTGGCCTCTGGTCAGGATCTGCTTACAATGGCAATGAACATTTGTCTACATTGTAAAAACAAATCAACAGAAGATTTTAAGAATTGCAGCTGATCTGTGTCTAAAGACCCTATTTGCTTTGTATCACAATCTATCTTATTGAGATGCTATTAACACAACTCTTCGGGCAATAGAGTTAAACCTCTCTATAACAACCACTACATGAGATAACATTTTCAAAGTTTTAGGCAGGTGGCTGCTTAAAGCAAGATGACAGTGAAGTGGAAAGCTCCTATAGGAGCTTTCTGCTTTACTGTTATCTTGCTTTAAGCAGCCACCTGTCTTAGCTTCAACCAATAAGCCTTCATTTCAGTGGTTGTATTAAAGAGGTTTAACTGTATCGGCACATTTCTGTAGACTGTTGCAAACAGTTTGAACAGAAACATGATGGAAATCAAGTTTGTACCTCATTTGACTTACATAAGACATGTACGTTGACTTACATTAGAGACATGTACGTTGACTTACATTAGAGACATGTACGTTGACTATGATTAGTGACATGTAATTTGACTATGATAAGAGACATGTATGTTGACTTACAGTAGAGACATGTACGCTGACTTACATTAGAGACATGTACGCTGACTTATATTAGAGACATGTACGCTGACATACATTAGGGACATGTACCTTGACTTACATTAGAGACATCTACGCTGACTTACATTAGAGACATGTACGTTGACTTACATTAGAGACATGTACGCTGACTTACATTAGAGACATGTACGTTGACTTACATTAGAGACATGTACGTTGACTTACATTAGGGACATGTACGTTGACTTACATTAGAGACATGTACGCTGACTTACATTAGAGACATGTACGTTGACTTACATTAGAGACATGTACGTTGACTTACATTAGAGACATGTACGTTGACTTACATTAGAGACATGTACGCTGACTTACATTAGAGACATTTACGTTGACTTACATTAGAGACATGTACGTTGACTTACATTAGAGACTGTACACTGACTTACATTAGAGACATGTACTTTGACTTACATTAGAGACATGTATGCTGACTTAGATTAGAGACATGTACCTTGACTTACATTAGAGACATGTACGCTGACTTACATTAGAGACATGTACGTTGACTTACATTAGGGACATGTACGTTGACTTACATAAGAGACATGTACGCTGACTTACATTAGAGACATGTACGTTGACTTACATTAGAGACATGTATGTTGACTTACATTAGAGACATGTACATTGACTTACATTAGAGACATTTACCCTGACTTACATTAGAAACATGTACGTTTGACTTACATTAGAAACATGTATGTTGACTTACATTAGAGACATGTAGGTTGACTTACATTAGAGACATGTACATTGACTTACATTATCTGCTTGTTTGGCTTTCTGTAACTTAGAGGCCTTCTCCATCATGTGTTCTGAGCTCAGACTTCTGTCCACGAGGCCCTGAGACATCTGTATATCCCCATCTACAGCACAGGAAAATACACAGGTATACATGTGTAGATAGTAATAACTTTTGTTTTCATAAACTTTCTACATGTATTAACCCTTATCCTGCGGCGATATTGTCTGCTTTGAAACTGTCGTCTGCAAAATTTGTTAAATTCAGATTTTATTCATTTTTTAAGTATAGAAACATAAAGACGAGTGTCAAACAGTTTGGATCCAGATCAGATGCCGCGTTACGCCATGTCTGATCTGGATCTAAACTGTTTGCAACAAGAATGCGCGTTCAATAAGCGTTTATGCCCCCGGTGGCATCCTTGACAATATGTTCTTTTCTAAGTACAAATTAGGTCAAGGTCAGGGTCAAACTGAGCTTGGGTATTATTGGTGAGTTGGTAATGGTCCAAGGCAATAACTGTATGAGTATTGAAGCATTGTAGTAAACAATGTTGATGCTAGACAAAACGGTAAAATCTAGTTAACCGAGAAAGAGCCCATTTAAAATATTCTAAGTTCAATTTAGGTCAAGGTCAAGGTCAAAATCAAAGTTTGGTGATATTGTTGAATAGGGAATGGTCCAATGCAACAACTGTATAAGTATCAAAGCATTGTAGTCAGTTGTGTTGATGCTAGACGAAACGGTAAATTCTAGTTAACCAAGAAATAGTATATTTAAAATATTCTAAGTCCAAATTAGGTCAAGGTCAAGGTCAAAATCAAAGTTGGGTGATATTGGTGGATAGGAAATGGTCCAAGGCAACAACTGTATAAGTATCAAAGCATTTGGGTAAGCGGTGTTGATGCTAGACGAAACGGTAAAATCTGCTCAACCTTGTTATGGACGGACGGACCTACTGCGGGGTAGTTGTGTGACAATGCTGCTTGTGTGACCACAAAATATACTTATGTGACAAATCAAAAAGTGTTCGCACTGCACCGCACTTGTGCAGAAGTCACAGAAGTTTGTCACAGAAGCAAGGACATCAGTCACAGAAGCAAGGACATCAGTCACAGAAGCAAGGACATCAGTCACAGAAGCAAGGACATCAGTCACAGAAGCAACCATAGTTCTGCATGGTTTCAAATTCTTTGAACAACTTTGAAAGAGCATGACCCAAGGAACATTCCTGTTGCAATCAAGCAAGTGGTTTTGGAGAAGAAGATGTTTGAAGAAATTGTTGACGCACTACGCACGACGACAGACGCCGGACATTGACTGACCACAAAAGCTCACCTTGAGCACTTTGTGCTCAGGTGAGCTAAAAAGTTTAAGGTCGGCGTGGGATTCGAACCCACGCTTACTAAAAAATACTGCTATTTGCCTCCGGCATACCTAGACTTTATCTACTGCGCTAAACTGCTCACAATAATTCCGCCTTCATTTTTATCTCATATACGAATCTCGGCTGTTTAAAATATGGTCCGAGAACATGCGGAATGCTGTTTTCCCTAAAAAATTGGACTCGGCTGACCTTTGACACGTCAGACCTAGTTGTTTGACTATACGATGAAATTTTTTGCTACGACAACTGGTATAGGTATTATAACAAATTTGTATTGCTACGAATGCAACCTTGTTTTTGTAGACAAACATTTCTCACGGTATACACCGACTTCGTAGCAATACAAATCTCTTATAATACCCATATAGGTTGTCGTAGCAAAACAGTTTGATGATAATATGTATTTGGCCCCCGTGAATAAGGATCAATCAGTGTCCTAGTTGAAGGTATAGTACTTTTAGCACATGGTTTGAACCTCTCTGCCAATCAGATGCTGTAAAAACTGTGGATTATATATCATGTAGTCCCCCACTTTTCATTTAGTCAATGGTTCCGGTTGACCAATCATCATAATGCATTTTTGAGGTCACACTTAGCTGTGACGATATACCAAGACTATATACTTTAACCAAGGTCACAGGTCAAGGTCACTAAACTACAATGCAACATGCTGTAATCATTAAGATGCATGAGCATATGAAGTTGAGAGACTGTAGCTGCAGTCCTTTTTGAGCAACAAGACTAAAACTTAACGTTAGAGGTAAATCCAAAATTTAATACCGCTGCCCATAAAGTAATACCTTAGTTTCACTTTCATTCCTTCATAATTTGATATTGTTTTCAATATTTTTGGTGAGCAATGATTGGCTATATTTATTTTTCATAATCGCATTAGAAAATAAATAAATTAGGGCACGCCTTCACAGAATTTTTTTCTCTTAGCCAATATAAGTAATATATAGAATATTTAGTTTCATGGAAGTATGGAAAAACTTTAGTGTGTCTATGTTTTTTTCCATGCCTCCATGAAAGCAAATAAAATTCTATATAAACCACATTGAAACAAAAACCAAGGTAATAATTAATGGATTTGTACAACTTCCAACACATTTTGAAATGTTCGATTTATTTTCATATCAGACATACATAATGAGCATGCAGAGCCATCTTAAAACTATCTAAATTACCATCTATAGCAATTAACCCTTTCCTCAATAGACACTCATATTACAAGGGGTGTTTCATAATTAATGCAACTTGATCAATAACTTCAATAATATAAGTGCAAAATGCATGTGTGATGTATCAGAAGAAAGAGCAATTCTTCACCTACACAATGGTATAACGCATGGTAATATCACATAATTAAGTAAGTCACCACATTAACCGTAAATGACCCAAAGTTGAGGGCACTGGACCATTTTTGTGTATTTTTTAGGTAATTTTTCGAACAATTTCTGATACTAAAATTGCAAAAGCGGTTTTATTATTTGAAATAATTTTATGAAACTTTCAGTCATATAAAATAAAACAATTATGCACATATCATGCAGTTTAAATTATACTATTTTATTAAAGTTATTGATGAAGTTGCATTAATTATGAAACACCCCTCGTAACACATTTAATTTGTTCCTCCACTCCAAAAAATAGTTCTACTTCATACAGTTATGAATATGCACCAGATCAATAATTTCCTATATCTTAGCAGATGGTAGCTTCAACTAGGGTGAAAGTAAAGCAGAATGTTCCTAAAGGAGCATTCTGCTTTTTAATCAAGAACCTGTCTTCAATACTGAAACAAAGCAATGGGGGAATGGGTCAAGACTAGGTTTAGACACCAGATGAACCACTACAGTTATCATTAATCATTTTAATGATGAGACTATAACTTATGACTGAAGAGAAAATATATAATCAAGACAATTTTGAAATAACTTTGTGAGAAAATTAATGATCTGGAACACTATTAAGCAAGGGACAGAATGGCTCTAAATCGCTCACCTGGGTCATATTGACAATGAATGATCTGGAACCATTTAAATAATATTGGTAAAGTACTTGTGGAAGTTAAACCATCCAAAATTAGTTTCAGAGAATAAGACCTTTAAAGTTTTCACTATATAACTCTAAATAAAACTGTGACCCCCAGGCTGCCATTCTTGAGGCAATTTTATTTTGCAAATGCTTTGAAAAATAGTTATGCAGTTCTGTCATTTCTTTCTGAGACCACTTTTGTCCGTCTTTTTGACACTTCTTTTACTCTTGCTTGACCTCTCAACTTCAATTTCTCCTCCTCATCACTATCACCTGAGGCATTAAAGTCTGTATTGAATTTGTATACATCAGGCTGTTGTGGCTCCTCAGTAGATTGCCTGTATTCATAGTTTGTTTACATCATTCTCCTGATCTCTAACAATATCTAGGAAATACACATTGTGCAATGATTTTCGAACATAATTGGCCTGTATGTTCAAATCTTGCATGAGAAGAATCTTCCCTAGCGTTACCCGCTCGATATATGACTACATTGCTCGATAGCGGGTCATGTGAACCTTTGACAAATGGCCAAGATGTCTTCATATCTGCTGCATCTCCGTGTCAGAATGGTTCATCACCTAGAAAATGTATGAAAATGGTATTGTAACTGAAACCAAAGCACTACTAAACTCTCACAAGATTTCCATGGTCACAGATTCACAGAGGTGTAAGGAGAATGTCAACAAAAATAATAAAACATGCTCTACAGTAAAACCTCAATATTAAGAACACATTTGGGATCGCTGTCAGCTGGTCCTAATAATGAGGTGGTCTGATGATCAAGTTTAACCCATTACTGCATAAGTACACAATTTGTTCAGTTATGAATATGTTCCCTCAGAAATATGTCCTATATCATGGAAGATGGTTGAGAAATATGTCCTATATCATAGCAGATGGTTGCTTAAAGTAAGCTGAAAGTAAGCAGAATGCTCCTGTCACAGAAGTAGATGAATATGACTTGGGAGTCACACAAGACATGGAAAGCACTGTCACAGAAGTAAGACATGGACAGCACTGTCACAGAAGTCAAAGAATATCTTTTGGGAGTCACACAAGACATGGACACCACTGTCACAGAAGTCAAAGAATATCATTTGGGAGTCACACAAGACACGGACACTGTCACAGAAGTCAAATAATATCATTTGGGAGTCACACAAGACACAGACACCACTGTCACAGAAGTCAAAGAATATCATTTGGGAGTCACACAAGACACAGACACCACTGTCCAAGAATGCTAGGTAAAATTGTTGTATGTTACTGTTCTAAATCCAGAATTTTCAAAAATTATTTTCAAAAATTATTTTCAAAATAGGATCTGGATCCAAACTGTTTGCATTTAGGTAATCACTGCTACAATAATATCACCACATTCATGCAAAGAGATAATAAACGAGTTGACTAAATTAATATTTATTTTAGTCGACAAGTTTAATAAAAATGATAATTAATGAGCACAAATGCGAGATTCTATTAATCACATAAACATTTGAAAAGCCTATTTAATGTTTTTGAAACCCCTCCGCTATATATATATATTTTCCGCCAAGATGTGGTGTTGTTTATGGTATCAATCATGATATGGAATCAAAAAGCCATATACATGTATATCATAGTTTTCATACTTACATAGCCTTGTGTATCTTGTACAGGACTTGAATTTCATGATTTTCCCAGCTGACAACCTGTACTGGCCAATAAATTTTCTTAGGTACACCATGTCCAGGAACACGACTCCAATATATATCCATTCTGAAAAATCAAACATGTCGTGTGTAATTTGTCAAACTACAAGTAGTGGGAGTATATTAATAAATGCATGTTTCCAGTTTACCATAGAGTGTTTTCAAATTGCTCATTTAAAAGATAGATCTTCTAAATTGTATTTTTATAAAAGATTTTTATCATCATGCAAGCTCTTATTCTGAATTAACATGTCCACTTTACTTAAGATACCTCCCCCCCCCCCCCCCCCCCCCCCCCAAAGTTAACTTGCTCATTTAACTCAAATCGCAAAGAGAGTTAGTTAATTATACAGTCATGTTATAATCATTATATTCATATTCTCCTTTATTATTCACTGACTAACAGTACATGTATATAAAAATGAAGAGTTAGGAAGAAAAAAATTATAATTAACCTATTCTCCCTGAATTTTTCAGTAGATAATTCCAGATTCCAATAAAGTATTGCCCATTTTGGGCTTTGTAAGGTTGTTGGGGTTTGTTTTATTTTGCAAAAATGACAAACAGTGAATACCCTGATCAGAGGGCTTCTATAGGAGCCAATTGATCTGGATCTACACTGTTTTCTCAGGACAAGTGTACTGTATTGTATTGTATAGGTACAATAACAAGTTGGAACCACATGTGTCTGTCGTGTGCTACCCCTCTACCCACTTATTTGCTAACACACCCCTTTCAATCCCTTCATACACAGAGTATGATATAGCAATGAACAGGCTTAAGAAGACCGAATTTAGAATTCCACAGGTCGCGAAAACATGTTACATTTCAACCCGGAAGTTGAGGAATATTTCGAAAAACGTCAAATAACGTCTTGAAAGGACAATTATTTATTGCTTTTTACCTCATTCTGTGTAAGATTACTCTAAAATTAAATCATCCCTAAAAAAAAGTCCCTATGGGTGTCACTCATTAACTCAGTCACATCAGTTCATATAACGCTAAGATTTCTTGTTTTAGTCACGTGACCAAATCTTATTCTTTGAGACCCGATATGATTGTGGGGCCCATTTAGGGTAATGGTTTTGTCACCACTGTAAAATGGTTGTCAATTAACATTAATGTATCAACCTATTACGATATTACAGGGCTTGCAAGTGCCCATATTTTCTACTTGCAAAACCAGGTTCCAACTTGCTTTTTCAACACAACTATCTACAAATTGATGTTTCATATCATTTTGATCAAAATTATAAGATAAACATTACTTTGTTGAACTTTCATTCTGTATGCTAGATTACTCATGTAAATAAAGTTTCAAAAATAATAACTAGTGTGTTTCTTTTTGTGTATATACTGTACAGTTACTATTCTGAACTCTAAATAAGTCTTTATTTGCAGTCCATCCCATATAGTAAATTTTCATTCAAAACAGCAAGGTTCGCAGATTATTTAAACACGGACTATAGCTGAAACTTTGTAACTGGGTCGTTTTGTCAAGGGGGCGAAAGGGCCGTGTTATATTTTCAGAGTTCGATGTTTATGGATGATTTTTTTTATCTTTGGTGAAGACAGTCGGCAGACAGTACACTATATTTCGAAAACGCTTTCACTATCGTCCATAATATTATGTTCAAGAAAGATGTGCTTCTTTCTACCATTTTTAGGACAGATTTTAGCGATGCGTGGTTCGTCCCATTTTCGCACAAAGCAATAAAACCCAATTACTTCGTAAGTTCCGTAACGTGGTTTGGGCAAGCTTTCAGTCTGTGTTCGGCTGTTCTTCCTTAAAGCTCTCGTCAGCCTTCCGTTTATAAATGCTAGAAGGACGGATCGACTGGAAAACGTTGATATTTGACTTTAATTAACATCGCCATAGTTTGAGGTCACTAGCTGATAGACTGGTTCCCCTTTTTCTATTGCTGATTCGGCGTTGGAACGTATGAAGCCGGGCTATCAATCATGCGCATGCGTTAAGTGCTGGGTTTCCCGAAGTTATAAATAGCCGAGATATGAACAAAACAGATGGGCGAATAGCGATAATTATTTAAAATACTGCAAGATTAGAACTGAAGGGTTAGACAATAGACACTGTGTTCGTCTTTACCAATTTAAACTTACATTTTGGAACGTCTGAACATCAAAATATACACTCGCAATTTGTTTCAAGTGCTGGATTTTTCAGCTCGCTTTTTCAAAATTCCACTCGCATTTTGCGAGTTCGCAAGAGCGAAGTTCGAGCACTGCAACATACTTTGGGTCGATTTATCATTTTGTGTTTAGATCTAGTTCGCCGTTGATTTTCATATCTATAGATGTTACAAAATAATTTCTAAATAACTATCGCTTCTGTCACGAATGAAGATTGTTCTTCATTCGTGCTTCGGCTGAGTTACAATTTTGTTTTCAATATATTCTAGACTCTATAGTTGCTGCAGACAGAAAATAATGACACTGAACAGGATGTTGGGCATATGTTTTCAGGGATGAGTTTTTCTTTTTGAAAAAATATGAAAGTTGGTATTTACTTACGTTCATTTAAAGATTTTGTCGAAAAAATATTTCAAATCTGAATGTCTTAAACCAACTAAACGCCCTCGCGGGTGGTTTAAAAGTTTTAGGCAGAGACCTACAGAGTAGGTCTCTGTTTTAGGTGAACGAGAGCATAAATGTCATGCAGTTTCTAAATGTGTTTGATGTTCTAAACTAGCTGATGGTGAAATGTAAACGTAGCAGATAAGGCAGCCCTGATATTTTGTTGTATTAAATTACACGAAATGACACCTGTTCAGGACTAGATTCTAAAGAATGTGCCGATGTATTTTCCACTTGTCCCGGATTTGGCGCGACAGGAGTGGAAACTGCTTACAAGAACGTACCATTTCCACACTCAGCGTACCATTTAAAAAATATCTATATTAAAATAATAAATTATCATTAATAGCTTATAAAAAAGGCGAAACATTGATTTATATAAGATACTTGAATGAAATAAATCATTTTTAAATGAAACATGGTGTTCCTGTGTCAGTATTATCTGTTGTCGTTTTCGTTGATAAGGCGGTTTTTATTCACTTTTAGCATGACATGTATCTTCGTAGTTTGTAGAACAGTTTCTATCCAGACGAGAGACCATCACAGAATTTCACCTGCGTCCAAACTGATTTAAAATCGGATAAGAAATGCATATAAAATAAAGAGAATATCGATTTAAGCAGACACCATAAATAGCAGTCTTCATTTCGACAGACGTAATAATATAACATGCCACTGAGTACTCGGCACGCGCTAATAATCGCATGTAGATCTAATTGGCTCAAGAGAGTGTGAAAATACTGAGGCACGTTTTGAACTTTTGAAGGATGGATTAAAGGTCTTCCAATTATAATTGATTCCTGATAAGTGTTTTTGCATGCAACAGGTCAATCATTATTTCGTCAAAATAGTGTTTAAAGACATTTCCCGATCTAGTTTTGGGGCTTACACCTACCCAGGGAAAATCTTGTGCTGCACGATCTCGTGCATGTAGCAAAGAATCATCGAAGCGTCTCATGTGAGGCCCGCTTCTTATATTTGGTGATTTAGTTTGGAAAAACCCTTAAATATGAGTTTGTCAGGGCGTCTCTAGACTAGTGGTATTACGCATACAAGTCCAATGCTTCAACAGTTGGTTTCACGCCTATCGAGAACACTTTTTTTGGGGGGGGGGGGGGGGGGGGGGGGGGTGTCTTTAACAACTTCTTTGAAACGTGTTGTCTTCATGTCGAGTGCATCTCCAGGCCCACATGGAAGATTGGGCTTGCCTAAATGTGTAGCCTCAGTAGATAAAGTCGTTATTATTATCATTATTATTATTATTAATTAACAAGCAGGCCGTAGTTAATTAACAAGCCGACCATTCCTAGAATGAAGGTGGTTTTTTATGAGATAATTCCTAGATTCCTTTAAAAAATATATTTAAAAAAAACTCTTTGTAAAGGAAGCAGCCAGATTTATTAAGCGGGGTAACCTCTCTATGTAAACGTTGCTACATGTTGCAGGACAAAGTTCTCTACTACTCGAATGTTGGGGATCCAGGTCTTCTATTACAGACCGAAACCGGTCCTGTCTGCAAGAACGGCTTGTTTACAGACTGTTTATTTTATAGACAAGGCGTTTACAAGAATAAGAAATCATTAAAAACGTCCGGCACAACATACAAAATCAAAGACAAAACTTTTACTAGTAAACGTTTATGACAAAATAACTACGTGTAATACAGTCATTGTAATTGACTCAAATAATGAATGTTACTTTAAAATTGTGCCGAGCTGTTGCAATCCTAGCGACGACTATACTCGCCTTTAGTAAAAGTACAATGCGGAAGACGTTATTCATTACAAATAAACACATTTATGCTGAAACTGTTATGTGCATTGCCAACAGTAAAGAGACAGACCAGTAGTCAGGAAACCCGGCGTCTGGGCCCGAGGTTATAAGACTTAAAATGAACTCTGTGCTCAAACCTTAATTTCGTTTACAGGCTCTATTTGTTGAACTACGTGCTCAAAACTTTAATTTCGTTTACAGGCTCTAGTTTTTTTACAAAATATGCTTTATTTGCTTTTAGTAGCTTCATTGGGAAATTTTTTACAGCAGAATTATGTATACAAATACTAGTTACAGCACAGATATCATTTTAAGTTTTTATAACCTCGGGGCCTGATCATGCTCTGAATCGCTTGTCACTCCAATTAAATTAATGTCACCTTATATATATCTTTATTTCCTCCAGTGCGATACAGATCAGCTTCCGCAAAAAATCCAATCAGTAATAAATCGTTTTCCGCATTGAGAAGAGTAATAAATAAAATTCTCTTTTATGGAGATTCCATTGGTTTGGAGCCAAATTGATAAATATAAATATCTCATGTTGATGCGTGGCGTAAGCACAAATATTTCGTCAAAATTATAATTGTATCTGTCATGGTTAGTTTGGATCCAGGTTAGTATGTAAAACTGTCTTCTATGTATGTCCGTTAGTAGGGATCCAGATTAATAAATAACCCCCTCTTTCGTTTAATAAAAACATCTTATATTGAGATGGCATTGGTTTGGATCCAGATTATTAAATAAAAATCTCTGACGGGGACGCGTGGCGTCAGAAAAATAGTTCGTCAAAATAGAAATTATTTTGTTGGTATGTTGGATCCAGATTATTAACTTAAACAACTCAGTATATGGTGATTTCATTGGTTTGAATTCAGATTAAGGAATAAAAATTCCCGATATGAACGTATGGAGACGGTGCAAATATTTCGTCAAAATTGGAATGATTTCTGTCCGTTAGTTTTGATCCAGATTAATAAAAAATCACTTTTAAGTATGATGATTCCATTGATTTGTCACGCAAGTAAATCTAAGGCAGTTTGGACACATTTTCTTGTGTGACTGTCAAAGAAGAAGACAAAATCGCAGCAGAAGTACCCTTTTTTTTTCATGGTTTTCGTCACACAAGTAGACCCTGTCAACTTGTGGCCCAACCCCATTTCATGTATATAATTGAAATAATATATGTTTAAACTAAAAAGTCTCAATTGACTCAAATAATGAATGTTATTTTAAAATTGTGTTGGAACTACTGCAATCCTATAGCGACGACTATACTCGCCCTTTAAGTACTAATCATGTACCATGCGGAAGACGTTTTTCATTACCAAATTGGCAATAAACGCATTTTATGTTCATTGCCAACAGTGTAGCGACAGATCAAACGTCAGGAATTCCGGCGTCTGGGCCCAAGGTGATAAAACTTAAAATGAACTCTGTGATTTCAGGACGTTAGGCTACCTGGATTTTCGCTACCTTAGCATGTTCGCTACCTTGTGGCTTCAGCTACCTAGACTTTTTAGCTACCCGTTTTTATTTTTCACACCTCTTATTTACTAATATGCAGGCGCCGTGCGCGCACATTATGATTTTTTTCTAGAATCTACTGATCTGGATCTAAACTGACGTACAGAAATAGATAAAGGTTTATTTACTTATCTGGATCCCCACCAACGAACAGAAGACTCGTCATTTTTTTACCAAATATTTGCAGGTGTTACACGTCACGCACAGCAGACTTTTTCATTTATTAATCTAGATCCAAACCAAAGGAATCATCATCTTTGATGTATAAGTGATTTTTTCTTCAAATTATCTGGATCCAAACTCACAGAAAGAGATCATTTCAGTTTTGACAAAATATTTACACAGACGCCATGCGTCGACGTCAAAGATTCTTATTTATTGATCTGGAGCCAAACAAATGCTAGCTCCATATAAGTCGTTTTAATTAATAATCTGAATTCAACCTACGGGCAGAAAAAATACAGATTTTACGAGCAAACGCCACGCATCCACCTCAGATCAGAGAATGTTATTTATTGATCTGGATGCAAACCAACGGAATCACCATATATAAATGGGTTTTATTTTATACTCTGAATCCAAAGTAACGGACAGAGATAATTACAATTTTTGACGGAATATTTGCACAGCCACCACATCTAGATCTATACAGATTTATTTATTAATCTGGATCCAAACCAATGCGAGATTTTTATTTAACACATGAGTCTATAATCCAGATTAAAACTAGAGGAACATAACATAAGGGGGTTATTTATCAATCTGGATCCAAACTATCTGACGTAAATATAGAAGAGAATTTTATATACTAATCTGGCTCCAAACTAACTGTGACAGAACTATAATGTCTTTCTTTCATCTGTGTTCACACGTTTGTTAACAAGTGTTCTCGAAGAAGCGCCTTTCAAAATTGACTACTGCTAATTTCATTTTTATCTGAACATTTTAGATTAGTAAACTTCAATAATTTAATCCTTTCATATACTCTAATATTACGTTAAATTTGAAGTATGTTTCATACTCATAGTAAATAAACTTAAACTACGATATTGGGTGATAAAAATAGGGGATAGTGAAAATTTACGGGTAGCGAAACGTCCAGTGTAAAAACACCCTGGGTAGCGAACTGTCTGACCTTGAACTTTTGCAAAGATAACAAAAATGCTTGGAATTGTGAATATCCAAATTTCATTATGCATAGAATTGGCACGAAAAGGTTAAATACTGTTTAATAGCGTTTATAGGATTCTACGGCGTGCTATATTCAGATGCCTGTACGGCTAAGAGGGGTATACATCTTAAATAAAATGTACTTACATTTGTAAGAAACGAAAAAGTGACCACGTTTAGTAGGGAATGACAACAACTGCATTCTATTTTTTGGTTTCCAAAATCAATTAGATACCCGTTATCGAAACACTTATATTCAAGCTCACTTGTATAAAATTTGGACAAAATATATACAAGAGCTCGGGCATCTAATAAGAAAATACTCATGGTCAAAGTTCCCTCTTTCATAACAAACAATATGGCAGCTCACTCATAGTTTCCCAGTCACACAAGCCAGTCCAGTGTGTTTAATATATCAAGAAATAAAGCAACCAGTTTATTTCTGAAGGTTGAAATCAGATATTCTACAATAAACCAAAACCTACAAGAAAATATTGAAGTAAAAAATTAATCACTTACCCTCAGAGAGCATACGATCTCAAAAACCGACACGGCGAGATTTTACTAATGCACCGACACGGCGAGATTTTACTAATGCACCGTTTTCCTAGACTGGTCCACGTGAGATCAATATCGTTCCGGCGCTTACATCAAACCCATCAAAAAACTGAATGCGTCTCAACAACCCCGATCAAATGAAATATGATACCAGTCAACTTAGTGAAAACTGTGGTCTTGTCCATCCTGTATGGACCCCAATATATGTCCAATGTATAATGTGTCCAACTGCGTACTTCTGCTGCGATTGTACGGACACCAGGGATTTGTCACACAAGTAAATCTAAGGCAGTTTAGACACATTTTCTTGTGGGACTGTCACAGAAAACGAAATCGCAGCAGAAGTAGCCATTTTCCCCCGGTTTTCGTCACACAAGTAGACCCCTGTCAACTCGGACGGACGCACACACGGACGTTCTTACGCTACTATACTTATGTGGCTATTTTCTATTGTTTTCTCTTGCGTGGCTAGCCACACAAGAGACAATTTCTTTTTGCTCTAACTTGGAATAGAATGATCTGGAGGCTAACCCTATCCCTATGTCCCACAACTGGCCAGGTTAATGTAACAAGAAATGGCCAGGTTAATGTCACAAGAGACGGCCAGGTTAATGTTTTTCTATTATGGGGCTAAGAATTTTAGCCACATAAGTATCCTAGCGTAGGCACGGACGGACAGGACGATTACTATATGCTCCCGCATCTGTCGATGCCGGGGGCATAAAAATCAGTAAAGTCGCAATCAGCAGGCAAAGGGTTAAGTTATTTCTCAGCTAAATCACTTCACCCTACAACTTTAAATGGACAATTTCAGTTTCCAACATTGTCTAGCCAATTTTTTTGAGGGTTGATTTTTTAAAATAAATTACAGTGCAAACCCTTATCAGAGGGCTCCTGAAGGGATAAGACAGGTGCTTTAATGTTTTACTTCCTTAAGGAGGTTTCTGCATTACTTTGTCTAATATCAAGCAATCACCTGTTTGGTTATCTAAATGCTTTATCTATGAATACCTGTTTAAAATTAGTTTGCTTAACCCTTTCCCTCATAGAAGTGCCTTTTAGCACATTTGATTTATTCATCCACTAAAGAAAATAGTTCCAATTTATAGTCTTAAAAATGAACCATCAGAATTTATTTCTAAATCCAAGCAGATGATAGCTTAAAGCAGGCTGAAAGTAAAGCAGAATGTGCCTTAAGGCACATTCTGCTTTACTTTCAACCTGCTTTAAGTGGTCACATGTCTTCAAAACTAGAACAGGCTATGAGGTAAAGGGTTAACATACCGCCTGGGTTTTGAGCCTTCTCTCTCTCCTCGTTCTCTATGGCTTTCAGTCCACGCTCTATGTAGTTCTGGAAGAAATGGGAGGACTTCTTTAGGAAGGGTTCTAGGTCGGCCTCAGGGTATTTCTTCTTAAAGTTATACAAGTCCTGCAGTCCCTCCTTCGTGTTCTCCTTGGAACCAACTTTCTTGAAAATTTCTGTCAACATGTCATGGGTGGTCTTTGAAAGGCGTTTGGTTTTGGAAACACTCTGAAATGTAAAGGAGACAAATATCAAACTATAGAATAGATTTTAATGGAAATACAGAAACGATGAGATGATGTACCCATTACCCCAAAGCCTGTTTCTAGTATTGAAGACAGGTGACCACTTTAATTTTAGCCTGCTTTGATTTTATCAGGATTTCGAAATATTCCTCATGGTCCATATTCATGACTACATGTATATAAATTCGATCTATTTTCTTTAATAGAAGAATAAATTAAAGGCGCAAAAAGGCCTATTTATGGGGTAAAGGATTAAAGCCAAGTTTACAAGGCTTGTTAATTCTTTCTATAAAGCCTGAATATTTTCTTAATATAACAGTAGCATATAAACATTTGAACAGCATAGTTGTGAAGGTAACTTTAACCCTTTCACCATTTCATAATTCTGGACAGAGTTTATAACTTAGTTGGGGATAAACGGGTCAAGTATACATGTATTCTAACCAGGTCATATTAGAATTCCTGCATAATGCAAACAGAATGGACACTGATCAGCCCAACAGTCTGAAACTTGATTAGTTTCCAACAAGGAGCCAGGGGCTCGTTTCATAAACTTCGTACCACAAATGTTGTCGTAAGTCAGATTATAAAAGTCTCAATTATTATTTATTCCTACATCTAATCCTGTCTTGTGACATCTCTTTGGAATCGTCTTGAAAAGACGATTCCAAAGAGATGTCACAAGACAGGATTAGATAGAGAAATCAGAAACTAAATGTATTTTAAAGTTTTGACTTACGACCGTTTTTGTCGTACGAAGTTTTATGAAACGGGCCCCTGGTCTTGACCTACTCTGTTTGCAATATCCAATAAGACTTCATGCCATGTCAGACATATCCTGTAAGGAAACAGTCTCAAAAAAGCAAATAGAATGAGAAGTGTTATGTGAGTGTTACCCTGGAGGTCTTGTTTTCATCTGTGCCGTTCATCTCCCCTTCCCCACTATGGCTGCCGTCAGACCGCAGCATTTTCTGGAGGTAAGTCTTCATTTCAGAGGCCTCACCTGCATCTATTTGACCTAGGTGATTCAATACCTGAAAAAATATAGATGCAAAACTTATGAGGGACGACACTTTCGACCATAACAGATTCACAATTACATCTTGGTTTAATACAAAGTTCCATTTGGATTGGTAAATACGGTAATTGTTCAAACCAGAGAGTGGAGTGGAAAAAACACTTCATACAATGTAAGTTGTCTTGTCTCAAGACGAATGACTTGCTAAATGTAAAATACTTCATTAACCCATTACCCCATAAATATGCCTTTTTAAGCTTTCAATTAATTCCTCCACCAAAGAAAGTAGTTCTTATTTATAGTCATGAATATGTAGAAACAGGCTATGGGGTAATGGGTTAAATGAAAAAAAAACCACTTTCAACTTGTGCTTCACTGTTTGCAGAACTAATATTTCTTTTGATTTTCCAAAGATTTCTTTATTATTATACTGCATTTCATTTCATTTTAAGAGGAAGGAATAGGCTCTTCTCCAGTGTAATTATTATCTATGCAGTCCTGTGCCAGCATTTATTACCTTTGAGCCCTTCAGCTTGGCTATGGAATGTAGAATGGTTTTGATGGTGCGTAGAGGCATGTCGTTGGGTCGCTCCTTCCATGATGACGAGGGGAAAGCCTTGAGGAACAGGTGACAGTCATACAGTACCCGGTCCAAGTTCAACTCATTGATTGTATCAGGTAACATTCTTACAATCTTCCAAAGGCACTGAAATAGAGTACAGTAACAATTAACATCCTCCATAAAATACCTTCTTCAGCCTAGTTTCTATTTAAGAGTACATTGGTCAACAGCTCAAACCCTGATCTTAACTCATTACCCTCTAAATACGCCTTTTATTTATTATCCACTGAAGAAAATATTCTTATTTACACAGTCAAGAACATGTTTCATAAGAAATATTTTCTTTATCCTAGCAGATATTAGCTTAAAGAAGGCTGAAAGAAAAGCAGAATGTGCCTTAGGGCACATTCTGCTTTACTTTCAACCTGCTTTATATGGTCTTCTATCTTCAAAACTAGAAACAGGCTATGGAGTAAAGGGTTGACCCATTTAAGCCTAGTGGTTCAACTAGTGTCTAGGACATTGATCAACAGTGCAGACCCTAATGGGACTCTGTGTTATGCGACTTTCCCATCAAGGTCTGAACTGTTTGCTATTTCATATAAAATCTTCTGCTATATGGGCAAACACAGCTGTGTCTTTAGATCAACAATGTATATCTATAATGAAATCTTCCAAGTTATGTAGATTGGAGTTATTTAGGTGTGATATATAACTACAAACCTTCATGTTTAGCTCGAGGAACTTATTACTGCAAGTCTCACTAGCTGCACAATCCTGTAGTAACTTGATCAAAGCACTGAAATACAACAATAACTCATAATTAACATATCTAACAATGACGAAACAGTCAAAATATGCTATATGTTAAGTTTTCATAGTATGCCTTTAAAGGCCGATTTGTTCCTCCACTGAAGAACGCTTTATACAGTCATGAACATGCACAAATAGAAATAGTTTCTCTAATCTAGTAGATGGTAGCTTAAAGCAGGCTGTCAGTAAAGCAGAATTTCCCTTATGCATTCTCCTGTTTTAAATACTGACAACAAGCTATGAATGAAAAGGATTTAATACCATACTTGTAACATACAGTGGAGAAAACGTTATTCTTTCCCAATAAACCTGTTTACGCTGAAACTATTATTTCCCATACAAACAGTTTGGAGCCAGATCAGACACCGGGAAACCCGGCATCTGATCAGGCTCCAAACTGTTTGCCACCAAGATAAACATGAACTATCAGATTTGTTCAAAAGTTGTACTTTTGTACATTGTAATGCTTTGCGTTTCGTTTGCGTTTAAACGGGAAAGAATAACGTTTTCTCCACTGTACATGAATTCAATCTAAATGGAGCTTACCATAGCACATTAGTTTGATCCGACTTCTCGAGTATTTTAACCACCAGAACATTAACAGATCTCACTATCAGAGGTCCATCGTCCAGCTCCATGAGTCGATTGTCCAGTAGCATGGTGACTAGGTTATTAATGAGCTCCTTCAAGATGTCCTTGGTGGCCCGCAGAGCAAGAACTGAGTTCTGGAACAGCTGTAGGTGTACAAACAACATAGTGACAGAAACTTAAACTACATCAATGGATCTGGGGCCCCGTTTCATAAAACTTTGTACGACAAATACGGTCGTAAGTCAAAACTTTTAATACATTTAATTTATGATTTCTCTATCTAATCTGGTCTTGTGATATCTCTTTGGAATTGTCTTGAAAAGAGGATTTCAAAGAGATGTCACAAGACAGGATTAGATGGAGAACTAAATAATAATTGAGACTTTCATAATCTGACTTACGACCACATTTGTCGTACAAAGTTTTATGAAATGGTCCCCTGATACTGATTATCAGTTTCTCATTACTCAATAAATATGCCTTTTAAGGAGTTTTAATTAAAAATAATTCCATGTTATAGTCACAAGATTATACACCACAAGAAATAATTTCTATATCCGAGCAGATTGTAGGTTAAAACATGGTGAAAGTAAAGCAGAATGCTATTAAAAGGAGCATTCTGGTTTACTTTCAGCCTGCTTTAAACACCTATCTGTTTTTCAAAACTGAAAAGAAGCTATCGGGGGAGGTTTACACGTCTGATGTGTCAATATTGTTGCAGACTCTCAGTTCATGTCTCAATCAAAGAAGACGGAACTATCCTTTTTATATAGTGATGAGTGGAGAGTAATTATAAGACTTGACTTGTTTTGATGACTTTTAACCCCATTACCTCATAACCTGTTTCTAGTTTTGAAAAAAGGTAAGTACTTAAAGCAGGTTGAAAGTAAAGCAGAATGCGCCCTATGGCGCATTCTGCTTTAGTTTCAGCCTGCTTTAAGGTACCACCTGCTAGAATTAAGAAAATATTCCTTCTGATACATATTCATGACTGTATAGATTGAAATTATTTTCTTACGCGGAGGATTAAAGGGAATGCGCTAAAAGGCGCTTCTATAAGGTAAAGGGTTAAACTATCTTGTCTAAACACAGATGGATACAGATGATTTGTTATAATGCCTTTGACAGGATAATTGGGTTAAGACAGTATGAAAAGAGTCTCACAGCTAGTAGAGCTCCAAGCAGACATCTGTAGAGTCGTAAGACGTCTTCTTTGGCTGTGTCCTCATCTCCCATGTGGGTGGAGTAGGCCATCTTGAACTGCATGGACATGGCGACTAGCAGCTGCTCTACGTGGTCCTCCATAATCACAACCTTCTCTCGGTCCTTCAGAACCTCATCAATCTAGTCAGAACAAAGAAATAGGAGTTGTTATAGATTGAGACAATTGACCCTTTCATGCATTGTCTTAGAGTACCTCAACCTATTCCTCCACATAAGTGCCACAACTTAACCCATTACCCAATAGTCTATTTCTAGTTTTGAAGAAAGATGATCACTTAAAGCAGGTTGAAAGTAAAGCAGAATGCGCCTCAAGGCGCATTCTGCTTTAATTTCAGCCTGCTGTAAGCTATTATCTGCTAGGATATAGAAAATATTTCTTATGATACATAGTCATAACTGTATGTACTTTTTCTTCAGTAGAGGAATAGATTATCAGCTTAAAAAGGCGTATTTATTGTCTAATGGGTTAAAGCATGATGAGAGTAAAGTATAGGAGCTTTCTACATTATTTCTATCCTGCACGAAGCAGTCGCTTGTACGAGGTCTCAACTCTATAAATCACTGACTTGTTGCTTAGTAAAAGATTAACAGTCATGATTTAAGGAGTTTAAGGATTTGGGAGTCATAAGTACAGTAAAAACCCTCCATAACCACCACTGACAAGACTGCGTGTTCAATAAACGCTTATGCCCCCGGTGGCATCCTTGACAGTTTATTTTGATTTTTTTCTAAGACCAAATTAGGTCAAAGTCAACCTGAGCTTGGGTAATATGGGTCAGTTGGTAATGGTCAAAGGCAATAACTGTATAAGTATTGAGGCATTGTAGTAAGTAGTGTTGATGCTAGACAAAGTTAACCAAGAAATAGCCTATTATCAAAATATTCTATGTCCAAATTAGGTCAAGGTCAAGATCAAGATCAAGGTTGGGTGATATTGGTGGATAGGGAATGGTCCAAGGCAACAACTGTATAAGTTTCCAAGCATTGGAGTAAGCAGTGTTGATGCTAGACGAAACGGTAAAATCTAGTTAACCAAGAAATAGCCCATTCAAAATATTCTAAGTCCAAATAAGGTCAAGGTCAAGGTCAAAATCAAGGTTGGGTATTATTGGTGGCTAGGGAATGGTCCAAGGCAACAACTGTATAAGTATCCAAGCATTTGAATAAGAGGTGTTGATGCTAGACGAAACGGTAAAATCTACTTAACCTGGTTACGGACGGACGGACGATTACTATATGCTCCCGCATCTGTCGATGCCGGGGGCATAAAAAGACACACTGGTTGTATTATAGCAAGGAACAGCTCAAAGCAAGATGGAAGTAAAGCACAAAGCTCAGTCATACAGGAGTCTTCTGCTTTTCTGTCTTTTTGCTTTAACCCCTTATTTTATAAATACACTATTTTGCCTTAAGTTTATTCATCCACTGAAGAAAATGGTTCGGTTTTATACAATCATGATCATGTACCATAATAATATATTAACTATCTTCTAGTATATGGTAGCTTAAAGCAGACTGAAAGTAAAGCAGAATGTCACGATTATGTGCCTTAAGGCACATTCTGCTTTACTTTCAGTCTGCTTTAAGTGGTCACATGTCTTCAAAACTAGCAATGGGCTTATTGGGCTAAGGGGTAAGAGGTTAAGCAACCATCTGCCTTGAATATTGAAAACATAAACCTCACTTAGTGCTTGTAATAGAGGGGTTTACTGTATAAGATGGAAGTGATGTTGTTATCAAGCTAGTACCTGCGCTAGGGCCTGTATACATATTGATATGTCCCTGTTGGTTACTTGAGATATCACAAAGTTAATAGTATTGGCCGTGTCTGTAGAACTGAAGAACTTTGGGCCGGGAGACGGTGGTCTAGCTCTGTAAATAGAAATAAATATTAGAAAGACCATAAATAGACAGTGGTCGAGCTCTGTAAATAGAAATAAATATGACAATAACTATTAGTGGTGCTTTGATTAATCAATTTTGTTGCGTATTGGTTAGTTAGGCCAGCTAAGCGATTGATTGAGTTAGAATATTTAAGTAGATATTATGGGTTACTACTAGGTATTCCAATTTATTGCACTGTAGAAAATATTGCAATTCCAAATCAGTCCAATATCAGACAGATTTTAAAGAATTGCAGAAATCTGTTGGTCGAACGGGCATGCCCTTCAAACTGACATGGTCCGAAAATTGATTTGCTGAGATCAAATCAGTCAGGTAATTTGTCTATTCCATTTGTAGACAAGTTTGCCTGTCCATACCAATACAACTACTTAAATGAAGTTCTGATTCAGGGATCCATATAAGGGGAGTACTTAAAAAACTGAAATCTTTATTTCTCAATTAACCCTTTGAACCCTAGTCCCGCATATAGGCGTTATTTCCAAACGGTGTATATATAAACAGTACACTTGTCCTGAGCAAACAGTGAAGACCCAGATCAGAGGGCTCCTAGGAGCCCTCTGATCAGGGTCTTCACTGTTTGTCACAATGCCAAACATTGACAAAAACAACCCTTAAAAGTCAGAAATGGACTAGACTAAAATGGAAACTGGAATTGTCCATTTAAAGTTTTAGGGAGGAAAGAGTTAAACCCAATGGTGTGATTAATCATTAGAATTGTCCCTTCAAGACAATTCTAATGAGTGGTCATATCATAGGATTTGGGGCTCAAATGTTGGATTTGTTCAATTTACTCCCTCTTATCTGGAGCCCTGTGCTAGCAGTTTGTACTGACTTGATAGTTGGGAGTGCTACTGGCTGGAAGATATCCTCCAGGTTGCTGATCTTGATCAGTTGTGGCATGTCATAGTTGTCTTCAGGGCTGTCATCATCTATCTCCAGTTGGAACTCTTTACGTACAGAGTTAGAAGACTGAGACTTCGGCATGGCAGACCCTGGTCGCTGGATGTGACCTCTGTGTGGTTTAAAATATAACACAATATGATCTTCTAAACCAATTACCCCATAGCCTATTTTCTAGTTTCAGAGATGGATGGGTGCTTACAGCAGATTGAAAGTAAAGCAGAATCTGCTTTACTTACACCCAGCTTTAAGTTACCATCTGCTAAGATACATAGGAAATGTTTTTTATGAAACTGAAACTGGTTTATTTGATTAAACGCCTGTTTTTACAGCTGTGTGTATTCAATGGCGTTTTACAATACATGAAATACAGTAAACATTTATATTAAAATATATGGTATTAAAACTAGTTTAACATTTTATTGATCATATAATTGAAAATAAGTTATATACATTAATTCTAAGAAATGATACTTTAAGACTGGTTTAAAATCTCGTCAATAATGTGATTACAAATCAGTAAAATACATTAATTCTTAAAATGGTACTTAGTTAAAAACGAAAAAGGACGATCAGGATTTCTGGAATTTCTGATTGGGGCTGTACGGCACTGCGACACAAAACAGGTCATTTAGCGCCGACTAATGATAATATGATGACGGTTTTAGAATGATGATTTCAAGAAGATTATGATGTACGGCATTGCGACACAAAGCAGGTCATATAGCGCTGATGAATGATGAGGAATGGTGATATCAAATGATGATGATTTAAGGTTAATGACTTTAGGAGGGTGATTTAAGGAAGATGATTACAGGAAAATGATGATTTTTTTTATGGTGCATATTCATGTAGCAGACTATAAAATTGAACTATTTTCTTTTAATAGTCACTATTAAAAGAAAATAGTTACATTTTATAGTCTGCTAATTAGTTCAGGAATAAATCAAGGCGCAAAGAAAAAACGTATTTGGTGAGTAATGGGATAAACTGACATTGGACTTCCCAAGTCACATTACATGTACTCCCCTTTTTATCCCGTTACCCCATAAATATGCCTTTTTACGCCTTTAGTTTATTACCCCACTGTAGAAGCTGCTATATTACACCAGTGACTTACTGTGTGGCAGATCTCTGTGGTTGCTGAGGGGAGGTCTTTGGGCGTTCCTGTTTTGGTGGGGCTGACGCTGGTTTTGACTTTGACGTTCTCTTGATTCGTTCATCTAAGTAACTCTGATCTTTCTCCTTCAGCTGTAAAATCAATATCATATCAGTTAACACCACCTGTTTAACCTGTTACTACTGTAGAGGTGTAACGATAGGTCGACCTATTGCAATAGTACTGACTTCTGATAGCAATAAGTCGATAACATTTTTGAAAGTCGATACTATTGCCGATAGTTACTACAACTATCGATAGTTACGATAGTGATACTTTACTTTAGTTGAAAACTCTTTTGTCTGAATCAACTGATTTGACTAATTATTTGTTTTATATTAAAATCAATTGACAAACACTTGTATTTCTCTTTTATTCCTTTACCGTAAAGTGTCCAGACGATATGATCGCATGTTTTTAGGAAGGTAAAGGCTGAGACCGGGTGGAAAATTCGGGAAATGAGAATCAATCATTTCCATTTAAATAATTAATTTAGTTCGTAACTTATATACGTCTTTTTCCCTTACTTTAAATCATTTTAGATTACTACTTAACACAGGTTGAAAGTAAAGGAGAATGCTTTAAGATCCCATCTGGAGTGGTACATGTACTAGTAATGCCTTTTATTCCCACCCCTACATCTCATGATCAGCCAAACATTCAAATAGCACTAATATAACTGAAATCTACTACACTTAAGTCTTTCCCCTATAGCTTGTTTGAAGTATTGAAAACAGATGATTGCTTAAAGCATGCTGAAAGTAAAGCAGAATGCTCCTTCAGGGGCATTCTGCTTTACTTTCAGCATGCTTTAAACTTTGAGGCTTTTGCAACATTCATAAAGCCCACAGCTTGTACTCACAGTGCCGATGAGTTTGTATATGCCCTCTCCCAGTAACTGGTAGGCTACCACTGTAGTATTGAGAGCAGCATTCCTCACACCATTGTCTCGGTCACTGATCTGACTCGCTATAAGCTTTAACGCCTGTTGGGGAGTGGGCTGGCATATGGATATGCCGTATGTCTCTATCAGGTATCCTAGCTCCTCAAGACATTCTGCAGTACAAATACACAGGTATAATACATGGTAAAAATCTATCTTTAACCAATTACTCCATCGATACACATTTTAAGGGCTTTAATTTATTCCTCCACTGACCAGAATAGTTCCTATTTAAAGTCATGAATGTACACAATAAGAAATATTTTCTTTATCCCAACAGAAGGTAGCTTAAAGCAGTCTGTGCGCATTCTGCTTTACTTTCAACCTTCTTTAAGTGGTAACCTATCTTCAATACTAGAAACAGACTATTGGTTAATGGATTAAAGACATCCAAAGTAAGCTTATCAATTATAATGCTGGGCCAAAGTAATCAGTATATACATCATTTGCAAACAGTGAATACCAAGATCAGAGGGCTCCTTAAGGAGCCCTCTGATCAAGGTCTACACTGTTTGCAATACTTTCCAATAGTTTTGTGACAACCCGGTTAAGCCGGTGTGAACTGGTCATTTATCAATGAATGAAAGAGTGCATTACAAAACTAGACTCTGTTTTCAGAGAAAAACCTATGTCTCCCCTGTATAACCCATATGTAATCTGAAATCTAACCATACCTGTTCTCTGTTTGGAGTTTTTAGATCTAACTCCCTCAGACACGAAGACAAACATCTTGCTGGCTGGGAAGACTTTGTACACTAGTTTGAAGATGGTGCGCACATCTCTACGTACATTGTCCTTGTTCTCACCAACCTGGGTACAGTAAATCATACTGACATCATCACATACAGTAAGTGTGTGGTTGTGAGCGTTTCTGTAAATCCCCATTATGTTTGTATAAATTTCTTACCAAGGATTTTTAAATGGCTGCAAAACCTTTCTAATCTGTGAACCTCTCTAAAACCAAAATTTTTCTCAGTCCAGAAGAGTTCAGTTTGTGAGGTTCTAACAGTGATAATTTTACCTATGCATCCCTAATCCTATAGTCATTAAATTTGCCGGAGACTCAATATTTGAAAAATTGCAAGTCCCAGGGATCCACAGCTTTTCTGGCCTTTATTAACCCATTACTCCATATTACACATTTTTTTGCCTTTAAAGTGAATAGTTCTACTTACAAAATATGCAACATCAGTAATACTTTCTATATCCTAGCAGATAATAACTAAAGCGCATTCTGCTTTACTTTCAACCTGCTTTAAGCTATTATCTGCTAGGATACTCAATTATTTATGATGCATATTCATGACTACATAACTTGAAACTATTTTCTTCTGTGGATGAATAAATCACGTGTATTTATGGAGTAATGGGTAGCCAAACAGTAAAACTACAGTAGAAACTCTCAGGACCACTAAAACAACGACGTATTGATTGTATAAAATACAGGTGACAGCTTAAAGCAAGGTGACAGTAAAACAGAAAGCTCCTTAAGGAGCTTTCTGTTTTACTCACACCTTGCCTTAAGCTGTCACTTGTCATAAACACATAATAATTAAGGCAATTTAGTGGTTGTAATAGAGAGGTTCTACTGTATATGACAGTCCAGCAGTGAAAACCCACTTACCTTGATGACAAGATACGGCAAGAATGAGTTGGCCTCTATCTCATGCAGTGTGTAGTTTATGTCTATAAGAACCTTGAACAGCATCTGAAGGTATTCCAAGCTCTTGTTCAACATGCTCGGGTTGGTGTCAAAGAATCTCAGGGTAAACCAGCGCAGGATCAGATCTATATTAGCAATCTGTTCATTCTGTAGGCTATCAAGGCACTGAAATTGGAAAGAAAATGTTTCCGATGCAAGTATTGACACATATAAATAAGTTTGTGATATTAATTTTATTTTCGTTAACAAGACGCCGTGTTCAATAAATGCATATGCTCCTGCATACATTGTATGATTGACGGGATATTTTCAAAGTCCAAATAAGGTCATGATCAAGATTAAATTGAAGCCTTAAGGCGCATTCTGCTTTACTTTCAACCTGCTTTAAGTGTCATGAAAACTAGAAATAGGCTATAGAGACTGATAAGGTTAATTTTAAACGCAAGAACTCAATATTTGTCCCAAGCACTCATTGTTTTACAGAGGACTCATTCTTCTGATCTCTAAATTTATCACTACTGTTATTCACGCTGATAAGTGTAGCTATTGCCTAAGGCTTTCAGATTTGGAAATAAATGTACTCCCATTATCTGGAGCTCTGGGCCCCGTTTCATAAAACTTCGTACGACAAAAGTTGTCGTAAGTCAGATTATAAAAGTCTCAATTATTATTTATTTCTCCATCTAATCCTGTCTTGTGACATCTTTTTGGAATCGTCTTGAAAAGACGATTCCAAAACGATGTCACGAGACAGGATTAAATGGAGAAATCTGAAATTAAATATTTTTTAAAGTTTAGCTTTACGATCGTTTGTGTGGTACAAAGTTTTATGAAACGGGTCCCTGCTTCAGATTTATTTAGATACTGTTACTCACGCTGATGAGTGTAGCTATTGCCTTGGTGTGTGACTTGAAGTCATGGTGAAACAGCTGATCCATTATACCCTTGCTGAAGTTCTTCTCCATCTGGTTACGCAGCTGGTCAACAAACTCTGCCCTTGGCTCCGTGAAGTTCCACTTCAGAGTCTAAAATATCACAGATTTTAATTCAATAAGAATTACATAAACAAAATTGATTAAAGCAAATAACATCGAGAAAGAGTGCAGACACATGTCAGTCAGATCTTATAAGACAAGAGGCCCATGCGGGCCTAAATATCGCTCACCTGGAAAAACCAACACAAGGGTCACATAACCCCTGGGGTGAGATCATTTTTTACCCAAGAGACATAATTTCAAAAATATTGCTGATGAACTTGACAATTAAGTGTTCTGTCAAATATTTTGTACATGGATGGTTTCAGACAGGAAGACTTTTCATTGAAATAAATCTATTTTTAGCTAATGTGACCCAGCTATGCAACAGACCCAAACCAATTCAGCAATATTGGTAAAAAAACATCAAAAAGTGTCACTATGCTAAATATCAAAGCTCTGGCCTTAATAGTTTCAGAGAAGATTTCACTATATATAACACTATGTAAAACTGCAACTCGTAGGGCCTTGGCAGTTTTGACCCCAGGGACATAATTTGAACAACATTGAAAGAGGACCTAAAGATGATGCTTTGTGCCAAATATCAAAGCTCAGGGTACTGTGGTTTCAGACAAGAAGATTTTTTAAGTTTTCATTGAAATAATCTAATTTTAGCCCCTGTCACCTAGATATGTAACGGACCGGAAATGTTTGAACAACTTTGAAAGAGGACAATATTGTTACGTACCAGCTGGTACGTGGTTCCAGACAAGAAGATTTTTTTTAGTTTTCATTGAAGAAATCTATACTTAGCTCCTGTGACCTAGATATGCAACGGACCAGAACCATATAATCAATATTGGTTAAGGGCTTCAAGAAATGTCACCATGCCAAATATCAAAGCTCTGGCCATAATAGTTCCAGATAAATACATGTTTGAAGATTTCACTATATAACTCTATGTAAAATTATGACCCCCGGGGCGGGGTCATTTTTGACCCCAGGGAGATCATTTGAACAATCTTGATAGAGGACCTGAAGAAAATGATTTGTGCCAAATATCTAAGCTCAGGGTACTGTGTTTTCGGACACGAAGAATTTTTAAGTTTTAATTGGAAAAATCTATTTTTAGCTCCTGTGACCTAGATATGCAACGGACCGGAACCATATTTACAATATTGGTTCAGGGTTTCTAGAAGTGTCACCATGCCAAATATTAAAGCTCTAGCCATATTAGTTTCAGAGAAAAATATGTTTGAAGATTTCACTATATAACTCTATGTAAAATTACAACCCCCGGGGCGGAGTCATTTTTTACCCTAGGGACATAATTTGAACAATCTTGATAGAAGACCTGAAGACAATGCTTTGTGCCAAATATCTAAGCTCAGGGTACTGTGGTTTCGGACAAGAAGATTTTTTAAGTTTTAATTGGAAAAAATCTATTTTTAGCTCCTGTGACCTATATATGCAGCGGACCGGAACCATATTTACAATATTGGTTCAGGGCTCCCAGAAGTGTCACCAAGCCAAATATCAAAGCTCTGGCCATATCAGTTTCAGAGAAAAAGATGTTTGAAGATTTCACTATATAACTCTATGTAAAATTACGACCCCCGTGGCGGGGTCATTTTTGACCCCAGGGACATAATTTGAACAATCTTGATAGAAGACTTTAAGACAATGCTTTGTGCCATATATCTAAGCTCAGGGTACTGTGGTTTCAGACAAGAAGATTTTTTAAGTTTTCATTGAAATAATCTATTTTTAGCCCCTGTCACCTAGATATGTAACGGACCGGAAATGTTTGAACAACTTTGAAAGAGGACAATATTGTTACGTACCAGCTGGTACGTGGTTGTAGGTTGTAACTGTTTACTTGTTAAATCTGGATCTAGATCGGTCCAGTTTACATAGACCTCAATACAATGGGCTATCGAATAAACAACAACGACAAAGTCTCTGTTTTCTGACTTCTATTGTAGATCTAGTTATTTCTATAACTAGTATGTAGTGATCTTGTATAAGATGGCCGCAACGTAACGCATATGTTGTTAAATCTGGATAACACGCAGATCGAAGGAAATTCCAAAATGGCCGAAGCTTGGGATTTAAGGATAAACGTCAGTAGCCTGGCTTGTAATAATTCAAATGTGTAAAATATATATATCAAATGTGTAGTAAAAGACTTCTATTCGCTAATGGTCCGATGATAAATATTCGACAACGTTGAATATATATTTACTAACTCGTAAAGTAAGGCTTTGATAAAAGTTCTATGCCGGTAGCGTCTGGCCTGATCTAACCTCTATGCTTTCTCTAATCTAACTGCTCCTTGCTTCTTGGTAGCGAGCCCTTTTATACTCGAGGATAAGAATGTTACCCTTTTTGTGTAACAAAAGTGGTAACAAGTTACTTGTTACCGCTTTTGGTAACAAAATGTGTTACTTGTTACCTCTTTTAGGTAACAATTTGTTACCTCTTTTAGGTAACAATGTTACATGTTACCTGTTTTTGGTAAAAAATCGAACCAAACGATAAAATAACGGTTTTTCCCTAATCTGATAGTTTGAAAACTTCCAATGTGTTAAAAATGCTATATGAACATGAAATCACTATTAAATATGTAGAATTACCATTAAATGATGATTTAATGAAGACTTTCTTTTTGGCATCTTGAATGACAAGGAAACTGCTTAGTAACGTTGTGTAAACAACCCACAATGCACTGCAAAAACATGGCTGACGGGTTGCTTCAGCTTCCCGTCAGACTGGAAAACAGTAGCGAATTGAAGTCTTTACGGGAGATATGCGTTATTCTGCATGACTGATACTAAATTACAATTACTTGTGTACGTTTTCTGATGTTTAAATAAAATGGTTGTTGCCATATAATGCCCAAATCAATCTCGCGAATGGAGATTGGTAAGGTCATTATATGCGCAACTTGCGGACACCACAATATAAGGATCTTTCCTGCCAAGTTTGGTAAAAATCCATCCAGTGGTTTCAGAGGAGATGTTGTTCAAAGAAATTGTTGACGACCACAGGACAATCAAAATAGCCCACCTTGGCACTACGTGCCAGGTGAGCTAAAAACAGTGCAGACCATGATCAGACAGCTCCTGAAGGAGCTGTGTTGAGAATATAGCGTGACATTCTAGAACGTCATTTACCGCCATGATGCGTCACGATGTCATTATTTGTAAACATGTATGACCAGTAGCACGTTCAAGTACCGTATCGATGCAATCGATTGCAACAGAAAACGGTAACAATTTACCTGTAACGACCTTTACGCTGTTACCGATTGCGAACGATACGAACGGCCTCAGAGGTAGTTCGCCTTCGCCAACAAGGAAAACAAAATAGCTACCAAATGAGTTTAATAAAACCAGCGAACAGTCCCGACTTAATTTCTCATCAATAAACCAACATTTTCCGATACTTAATGTATCAAACAAAGCAGCTTACATCTGAGCAGATCAATCTTATTTTGATATGCGGTAAAATTGATGCATTTCAGTTGATTAGTGCACTTTTGCTTGTGTTATTTAGATTCGCACATTAATTGTTTGTACCCTTGAATAGTTAATAAACATTGGGGCGCAATGAGTTATTATTGAAGAGTATCGGTGAACGTTAGATGTCGTACTATATGGGTTGTTTGCATCGGTTAACGTTACTGTTCGCTGATACGGTACTTGAACGCCCTACAGTAGTGGAATAAAAGTAAAGTGGACGTAATGCTTTTTCACCCATCTTCCATCCCCTTTGCCTTTATTATATTGGTGTGGTAAATGACGTTGTAGAACATCGGGCTACATTCTCGACAAGCTGTCTATTCTGGGTCTACATCACTTTCAGAGAATGTCAATATATACTAATAGCAGAAGAGTTAAGTTTCAAGCCATAGAATGAGCTGACAGTTCCCTGTGAGAAGCCACTACACGGTGTTCTTACCTTCATGTTCTTTTCATCTTTAAACCTCTTTTCTTTAGTTTCAGTGACACTGACAGGTGGCCCAGTGTCTTCCTCTACCTTCTTCCTCTTGCTAGGGGCAGCAATCTGTAACAAACATAATCCTTACACATTCTGTGACAAACAATTCTTACACAAACATATTTCTGGGCTCCAGATAAGAGCGAGTAAACTGAACAAATCCAAAATTTTCCCACACATTTAAACACCAAATCCTATGGTGTGACTACTTATTAGAATCGTCTCGAAGAGTTTAATGCCTAGATAAAGATTTATAATTTTAGTAATACTCCCCTTATCTGGAGCCATTCCTTCCACAATCCGTGACATCAAATTTAGTCCATACAACTACACCAAAACCTATCAATATGATTTTGTTCAGATTCTTCATCACTACTTAGTACACACCTTGTTCTGATTATTATAAATTCTTTATCTGATGATGTGCTGCTTTAATTGTGACAAAGAAAACTCAGGAAAATGATACCCACTTTATAAATTAACTTTTTCACCTTTGAAGCTTTAGAGGAACATTTGCAGTTTCAAATAATGTCTGGTCCATTCTTTTCTATTGAGGGTTGATTCCTGCTTCAAAATGACAAACAGTGCAGACCCAGATCAAGGGGCTCCTTAAAGAGCCCTCTGATCCGGGTCTGCACTGTTTGCACAGGACAAGTGTACTCTTCACATGTATAATTGTTCTTCAGATTGAATGTGTTAGGCTAATCAGGAAGAATATTTTTTGTCAGTGCGTGCATTTAAACAATTAAACTAACTGCCTTTGCTTTTGTCTTCCCAGGACCCTTGGCCTTCGGTTCAGGTTCAGCTGATGGAGACTTGTCCTTTTTCGATGGTCCCATGTCTACGTCATCATAGTCGTTGGACTGTGGCCGTGACACAGGTTTGCTAGCGGCAGGAGCAGCTGCCTTGGCTTTCGGCTTTTTGGCTGGCAGATTTTCTCGGGCCTTCTCCAAGATCTGCATGATCTGATCTTTAGATGCAGGCTGTATAACACAAAGAAAAGTCAGATATTAACTCATTCATCCCTGGAACTTTTAAAAGACAATTCCATTGTCCAATTAAGTCTAGTTCATTTTTGACTATTTAGGGTTGATTTTAACAATATCTTGTAAAATGACAAACAGTGCAGACCCTGATCAGTGAACAATGTAGACCTAGCTCAGAAAAAGTCCTCTGATCAGTGTCTTCTCTTTTTCTGCATATTTTTATATATATGAGAGAAAAACCTCTTCAATTATGTATTGAAAATATATGGCAGCTTAACCCATTACAGTAAACCTCGCTTATAACGAACACCTCGGGACCTCAAAAAAGTGTTCGCTATAGCCGAAGTTTGTTATAACCGTATAGCGAACAAGTATGCTATAGGCGAGGTTAGTATAACGAACTGATCAGACTTATAACGAACACCAGACATGTACAGGTAATTGTGTACATGTGTAAACCTATGTGTTTAAACAAAACATTATAAATTTGGCAAACAAGAATATTTATGTTTTAACGAAATAGTATTTCAGTAATTTGCAAGTTCGTTTACATTCAATATGACAGCTCGTGCGGAGGTAGTCTTATTTTCATTGTTTATCAGACACAATTTTGACGACTGGTCGCCATTTGCATCCATGCCTCAGTTTCATGTCAGGCTTAAAATTCATTCACTTTCGGAAAATCCCTAACTTGCAGGTGACTGAGATACCGAAAACGAGGCTCTAACATTTCCGCATTACGGGGCAACAAATAACTAAAACATGTATTACTCTTGACAAAATAATATTTTAATCAATCAGTCAACCACTTTACTTGGAGGAACAGACACAGAGATCATTTGTAGACTTATTCAACCCGTTTAGCGCTTAATGTTGACTTTGTTAACAGTTTGGATCCAGACCAGACGCTGCACAATGCGGTGTGTGGTCAGGATTCAAACTGTTTGACACTCATATCTTAAGTTATTCCAACAAAATAAGTGTCTGTTAATATCGCTCACACCTACACACAAAGCATGAAGACGATCGCTGACAAACATTCTACCTGTGAGGTAATTATCGATCGATAATTACTCGGCAACATACAGTTGAAACACTCGAAAGTGACGGTACGCTATAACCGATGATATTTTAATGAAATTTGATGAATCGGGACCGGCAAATGGTGTACGCTATAGCCAAGTTTTCGTTATAACCGAGTACGCTGTAACCGTATTATTTTATATAGACCAAAGAAGGGTAAGATTCGGGGATTTTAAAACTGTTCCTTATAAGTGAGGTTTACTGTACACCATAAATAAGCCTTTAATTTATTTATCCATTAAGGAAAAAAACTTACACAGTTATGAATATGTATGATTATAACTATTTTCTATATTCTAGCAGATGGAAGCTTAAAGTAGGCTGAAAGTAAAGCAAAATGTGC
The DNA here is from genome assembly GCA_922989275.2 of Gari tellinella. NCBI lineage: Eukaryota > Metazoa > Mollusca > Bivalvia > Cardiida > Psammobiidae > Gari > Gari tellinella. The sequence continues at coordinate 78,291,117 of OV277867.1, read as the reverse complement.
CATAAGGTGCATTCTGGTTTACTTTCAACTTGCTTTAAGTAATCACCTATCTTCAACACTACAAACAGGATAGGGGGTAAAGGTATTCATTTTGCTTTAAGCAGTATCCCATCATAAAATCAATAATTCATTTTGAGATTTGCACTTGAATGGTACTAAATTAACAAGGACTCTAGATAAAAGGGAGTAAACTGAACAAAACCAACACTTTCTCACTTATTTCTGCACCAATTTCTGGTGTTACTACTACTACTCTCTTCGAGACAATTCTAACGAGTAGTAACACCATGGTGTAAAGCAGAAATAAAGATTTAAGTTTTTGAAATACTCCTCTTATCTGGAGCTCTATGAACAGCTCTTACCTTTAGTTTGGAGGTAGCCTTAACAAAAGCGTCATATCCAGTGTGTATCATGAAGGGTACCAGGGCTTCCTGGGCTTTCTTCCTAACCTCTCCATTCCTGTCCTCTAGACAGGCCAGTAGGTAGGGTATACACAGACGTAGCTCATCCTTCGGTAGAGGCTTGTGGTTGGGCATTCTCTCTATCAGCCAACTCAGCAACTGAAACGATAAGTATGGTATGCTACAGTAAAACCTCTCTATAACAACCACTAAAGTGTGATAATTTATTAAGTGTTTTTGACAGGTGACTGCTGAAAGCATGGTGACAGTAAAACAGAAAGCTCCTTTAGGAGCTTTCTGTTTTACTGTCACCTTGCTTTCAGCTGTCACCTGTCATTTATACAACCAATTAGCCCTTGTTTTAGTGGCCGTTATAGAGAGGTTTTACTGTATAACAGTATTTCTATGTAATAATGTGTAAATATTCAACCCTTCTCTGTCAAGTATTCTATTGTCAAATTCTTCCCATTATGATTATCTACAATCTGAATCCTTCAAGAAAACTGCAGCTCCTGATCAGACAGCTAATGATCTACAGTATGTTTTCAAATGCACCAGTATAAGCTATAAGCAGGAGAATGATTAACAAGCTTCAAGCAGATTATTCGGAAACGAGATTTCCACGGAATAAGATTTCTCACAGAACTACTCTTGTTTTCTATAGCGAACAACGATCACGAATATCCTTGTCTCCAACATGTGTGAGATCAATATGATGACGTCACTATAACGGCGTTTTGACGTCACCGGGGTTAAAAAAAATGCCTATTGCTTTAAAAAATAGCTTAAAATCGTTTGTTACGTGAGAAAAAGAATCTGTCACTCGTCGATGTTTAAGACAAGTTGATCTCAAACTCGTCTAGAATAGAAAAGTTATTAAGCTCGTCAAGGCTCGCTTAATAACATTTCAATTCTAGACTCGTTTGAGATCAGCTTGTCTTAAACATCGACGAGTGACAGATCCTATACGTCTCATGGTTTTTGCATAGATAATAATATGAACGTGGGTTAGGGAAAGGAAAATTTTGCTTTGAAGTTTATACCAAGTCTCCAGATAAGGGGAGTATTTCAAAAATTAAAATATTTATTTCTGCATCAAATCCTATGGTGTCACTGCTCATTAGATTCGTCTCGAAGAGATGATTCTAATGAGTAGTAACACCATAGGATTTTGTTGTAAATGAGTGAGAAAATGTTAGATTTGTTCAGTTTACTAACTCTTTTCTGGAGCCCTGTTACACACCTACGATGATGGGAAAAAACCCCATCTAATTCTCACTTTAAAACCTAATTTTATTCTGCATTATGCAATATCAAATAATGTGGTCCAGTGGCCGTCAATAATGTGGTTGCTTAAATACAAAGCTGCATTTGAAAACTTATTAGTGGACTAAGAAGATGTGTGTTACCTCCTGTCGTAGGTTGGGATTCTCTAGTTTCAGGCCATCACTGAAGGCCTCACACTCTACCAGCGGTGTCAGACTGGTCTGGTCTACCCAGGCGTTCAGGGCCCCTACAGCTGCTGCTCGTAATGCCGGCTATAAACAACAGCAGATGGTCATATATCTCAGTAAACTAACGTAAACATTCTAAATATTGGAACACCTTGTACAACTGCTGTAATTATCCTACAATTTAATCTTATTGCTTTTATGACAGAATTTGACACACAATTTGTCCATGCGGTGCAAACTGAATGGCAAACAGTGTAGACCCTGATCAGACTGCTCCTGAGGGAGCAGTCTGATCAGGGTCTACATTGTTTGCTAAGGCCTGTCTGTCCCAATACTTAGGATCATTACGGTATTATGTAACATGTGTTAAAGGGTATTAATCAATGGAATATTCAATATGTAACTTCTCAATGATGGACAAAAAAAATACAGTTTTTGAAAAGCACCAAATAGCATAAGGGTTGAACAGTACCGTACACTCAAATATACAGAAACAAAACAGCATTTCCTTTTCCTATCTATACAATGCATACTAACCTTACTGTCCCCTAGGCAGCCAACCAAAGCAGAGCCTATGGTCTTGATGTGGTGTTTACAATGAGGTCCCATGTTAGTGGCAAGTGTCACACAAATACCAACAGTCGTAGTCACCTGGTTATAGAAACATCAATGAATAAAAGATTCAAATACTTAGCAGGTGTAAGAACTGCCATGTGTGCAGCAAGCCAGCTACTCAAACTCAAAGTGGGCCCCACTGATGTGAATATTGCCCCTGAGCCTGCATGTTAATCAAAAATCCGATATTAGTAGTAGTATTCTCAGGAATATATGCAAGATGTTTTTGCAAAGATTTACATACTTATCCTATTACCCCATAGATGTGCCTTTTAACGCCTTTGATCTAGTCCTCAACTGAAACAAATAGTTCCACTTAATACAGACATGAATATGAACCATAAGAACTTTATTCAATATCCTAGCAGATGCTAACTTAAAGGAGGTTGACAGTAAAGCAGAATGTGCCTTAGGGCACATTCTGCTTTACTGTCAACCTGTTTTAAGTAGTCACCCGTTTTCAAAACTAGAAACAGGCTACGGGATAGAAGTGTTAAGGTGAGAATATCCTACCAAGTTTTTGTTGGCGTCTGCCAGCCTGGCCTTGATTGCCTCGGGCAGTGAACCCAGGTTTCCAGTGATGAACTTGGCCTCTCCCAGAATGGCAATCACCTTCTGTAAGGCCTCTCCTCTCACCTTCCAGTTCTTGTCAGCCATAGACTCAATAATATCAGACGTAAATCGATCTCTGAAGAAGACACATTTTTACATGTATTCGATTAGTTATGATTTTACGTCATTTTTACCCATTACTCCTTAGATACACATTTTTACTTCATTATCATCCCGTGTTTTCACTAGAAACATGCTATAATGTCTTTAAACCTTGCACTGCAAAAGGTTACTTTCTGTCATTGATCTGCCATTGCCACAGTGTCACACTCACCCTACATCATTCCTGGGTACGAGATCTGCTACATTGTCTTCTCCCTCCTCTCCCTGGTCGCCCTCATCTTCACCATCCTCTGCGTCATCATCTGACGGCTTTACACCACGAGTCGGAGCGGGAGGCTTCTGACCTTTCACCTGCAATCAGACAACACAAACTAACATTTCCCTCCACAATTGCATTTAATCAATTATCCCTTAAATACACCTTTATACCCCTCTTATTTATTCCTCCACTTTATTCAGTCATGAATATGTACCTTAAGAGATATTTTCTGTATCCTAGCAGGTGGTAGCTTAAAGCAGGCTGAAAGTAAAGCAGAATGCGCCTTAAGGCGCATTCTGCTTTACTTTCAACCTGCTTTAAGTGGTAACATTTCTTCAAAACTAGAAACAGTCTATGGGGTAAAGGGTTAAAGATACAGTAAAACCTTTTTACAGCTGCCAATCAAAACAAGATGATTTATATAAAGAATGACCGCTTAATGCATGGCAAAAGTAATGCAGTAATCTGCTGTAGGAACATTATCATTGTCCTGCAAGGATGCCTTTGGTCTCTGCTGAGTGGATAGTGTACAGGTTTTACTGTACCTTTGGTCTCTGCTGAGTGGATAGTGTACAGGTTTTACTGTACTTTGGTCTCTGCTGAGTGGATAGTGTACAGGTTTTACTGTACTTTGGTCTCTGCTGAGTGGATAGTGTACAGGTTTTTACTGTACCTTTGGTCTCTGCTGAGTGGATAGTGTACAGGTTTTACTGTACCTTTGGTCTCTGCTGAGTGGATAGTGTACAGGTTTTACTGTACCTTTGGTCTCTGCTGAGTGGATAGTGTACAGGTTTTACTGTACCTTTGGTCTCTGCTGAGTGGATAGTGTACAGGTTTTTACTGTACTTTAACTACCAGGAACAATTTTTTTTTTGTTTTACTCTTTTTTTTGTTTTTGTTTTTAAAGATTTTGTAATGTTTTGTAATAACTCCTACAACTATAAAGTGTTTCAAGTTGGAACAATTAAACAGAAATAAATTCATCACAAATCTTTTTTACTATAGCATTGATGTGATGTTTAAGAAATAATCTATGTTCTACCGTTGTGAAACGGTATTTTACAACGGTTGGAAGTTGTGGTGCGCAGGAATTGATCACGAAGGCCAAAGGCCTGAGTGGTCAATTCCTGCGCACCACAAGGACCAACCGTTGTAAAATACCATTTCACAACGGTAGAACATAGATTATTTCGATTCTAACATGACCAGATTTAAAGAAATTCATTAGAAAGGAAATCAAATGTTCCATACTTATTTCCTCAGTGGATGCAGTTTTTCGACCGAATAACTTTTTCCGCGACATTACAAGAATCTAACACCCAACAGCAAATTTACATTTACAGATCCACAATCTGGCATAGAACAAACATTACATGAAAATTACAGTAACATGACTGGTTAAAAGTATATGGTCTTTACGGGCTATATGAATGACGTAAGAAATTTCAAAAACATAACGTATGAATGCATCCGGTCACGTCATGTCATATAACCGCGGGAGGAGCGGGGTAGAGAAGAGCGTTGTAAAACGTCTCAGGTATACCACGATGAGCTTGTTCTATTTTTATAGTGAGCAAAACGTGAGTCATGTTAGAATATTACATTGACAACACCAGAATTTAATACTATTCCTCATGCATATCAGGTTAGGTACCATCATATGCGGTCAAAAGACATAAGACATCTTCCATTTAAGAATGTAAAAGTTCCGTCAAATTTCCGTCAATTTAATAAAATGTGATTTTTTATGGGTAAATTAGCTTCGAAACAAGACTGCGCGTTCAATAAACGCTTATGCCCCCAGTGGCATCCTTGATAATATATTCTGAATCTTTTCTAAGTCCAAATTAGGTCAAGGTCAGGGTCAAACTGAGCTTGGGTATTATTGGTGAGTTGGTAATGGTCCAAGGCAACAACTGTATAAGTATCAAAGCATTGTAGTCAGTTGTGTTGATGCTAGACGAAACGGTAAAATCTAGTTAACCAAGAAATAGCCTATTTAAAATTTTCTAAGTCCAAATGAGGTCAAGGTCAAGGTCAAAATCAAAGTTTGGTGATATTGGTAGATAGGGAATGGTCCAAGGCAACAACTGTATAAGTATCCAAGCATTTGGGTAAGCGGTGTTAATGCTAGACGAAACGGTAAAATCTACTTAACCTTGTTACGGATGCACACACGGACGGACGGACGGACAGGACGATTACTATATGCCCCGCATCTGTCGATGCTGGGGGCATAAAAACACAAGCATTTATGGTGAATAAAATACAATAATGAAATCAAGAAATATCAATATAGTTGAAATTATTTTACATTTTAATGAAAAAATAAATAAAATTGCATCAGAAATCATCATCTTTTTGACGGACGGAACTCCCGGCTTCTTCACCAGGTTTATCAAAGTTCACGTTTTTCTACTAATTTCCAAGTTTTAAGTCCAACAAAGACAACTTGTTGTTAGGGTATGTATTGCTTTGTTTTCAATTTGCTTTGTTTCTTCTGTTCTTCAGTTAGTTTGTAAAATAAAGGAATTAGAATGTGTACCTGGGAAAAATGATTTAGTCCGTCAAACATAATGACATTCACAACAACGTTTAATCTAATCTGTTTTTGTGTCCATATGTGGTGGGTGGGGATTCGAAGACAGTGTTAAACTTAGTACTTTCTGGTTATACAGGTGGTTTCTTTTGATTTTGAAGACATAACTAGATAATTTAATAAAAAATGTTGCTAACATCATTTCTGTCAAATCTAGTAAATGACGTTCACACAATTGCTCCTCTGTTTAGAGCAGTTACTTCTCTTATTGGTCCAGTGAAAAGAAACTGGGATTGTATCTGTAGGTATCTGAATGCAAAACATGGTCGACACTACCGGCGGTAGTGGCCCAATGGTTAACACCTTGGACTACGGTACCAGGGGTCGTGAGTTCGATCCCCCGCTGGACCAGCGGTCTGACTAGGGGATTTTTTCCGAATCCCTTATGATGTACAGGAATGTCCTTGAGCAAGACATGTACCGCGAATTGCTCCTCTCCACCCAGGGGTTAACATGGGTACCTGTGAGGGTCTGAGCCGGTACTGCGGCTGCTATAGCGCCATATGTTAGCAGTGCTCAATATTGTAGGCAAGATGGCTCAATGATCAGGGAAGTAAATGTACAGTCAGCTGAGCGGTCATTCGGACTGAAAGTAGACTTTAACTGGTACTTTACTTTACTTTTTTACAATGCTTGTGTGAACCCCGTTTGATATTATTTTGTGTAAGTGTGTGTCTGTCAAAAGATGTTAGCATTTGCACTTGATGATGATAGTTACATTTCTGTCAAAAAATGATGTTAGCAACAATTTCTTCCGTCAAAAGTGATGTTAGCAACAATTTCTTCTGTCAAAAATGATGTTAGCAACAATTTCTTCTGTCAAAAATGATGTTAGCAACAATTTGTTCCGTCAAAAACTGATGTTAGCAACAATTATGTTCCGTCAAAAACTGATGTTAGCAACAATTTGTTCCGTCAAAAAAATTGATGTTAGCAACAATTTGTTCTGTCAAACAAGAGCGTGTCCCAGTTACACGAATGCCCCCGATGATACAGGGAGGGGAATCCAGACTATCAAAGGTAAAAGTTAGAGAGCTGAAACTGTAGTGGAGCGCCATTTTGAGGACTTCAAGGGCCATTACTCCAAAGGGCCTAGCATAAATTGGTGCCGCTGGTTATCCAAATTGGTCTCCATTTTATGTCAACAAACATTTTCAGAAAGTTTGGTGATGATCAGATGAAAAGCAATGTGTTTGTGAAACACAAATGCCCCCAGCCAGCATCATGTTCTGTAATGTAATGCTTATTTGCAAAAGTAGGTCAAAAGTCATGGTCGTAGGGTAAATGAAACATTGGCATGGTTGGAGAAGTCTTAACACAAGAAACCTATAAAGTATGGAAGCTCTAGGCCTACTGGTTCAAATGTTATAGGTGTATAAAGATTTATACAAATAAAGGTCAAAGGTCAAGGTCACAAGGGCAAAAACGTAGGTATGGTTGGAAAGATCTTGACACAAGAAATATATAAACAAAATATGAAAGCCGTAGGCCTACTGGTGCAAATGTTATAGCCATTTAAAGATTTCAACAAAAGTAGGTCAAATGTCAAGGTCACAAGGTCAAAAAGTTTTGTATGGTTAGAAAGGGAAAACATATGTCAAGTATAAAAGGCCAAGGTGCAAAAATGCAAAAGTTATATCCAAGGTTAAGGTTTTTGGTTAAAGTTTGATTAAATAGGTCAAAGATCGAGGTCAAGGTCACATGGTCAAAGATGTTAGTATGGTTGGAAAGGTCTTGACACAAGAAATATACATACAAAAAATTAAAGCCCTGGGCCAAATGGTGCAAATGTTATAGCCATTTAAAGAGTTTTACAACAGTAGGTCAAATGTCAAGGTCACAAGGTCAAAAAGTTTTGTATGGTTGGAAAGGTCTTGCCATGAAGAATACACATGCCAAGTATAAAAGGCCCAGGTTCAAAAATGCAAAAGTTATAGCCAATGTTAATGTTTTTGGTTAAAGTTTGATTAAATAGGTCAAAGGTGAAGGTCAAGGTCACATGGTCAAAGATATTGGTATGGTAGGAAAGGTCTTGACACAAAACATATACATACAAAATATTAAAGCCCTATGCTAATTGGTGCAAATGTTATAGCAATTTAAAGATTTTTACAAAAGAAGGTCAAATGTCAAGGTCAAGGTCAAAAAGTTTTGTATGGTTGGAAAGGTCTTGCCATGAGGAATACACATGCCAAGTATAAAATGCCCAGGTGCAAAAATGCAAAAGTTATAGCCAAGGTTAAGGTTTTTGGTTAAAGTTTGATTAAATAGGTCAACGGTCAAGGTCAAGGTCGCATGGTCAAAGATGTTGGTATGGTTGGAAAGGTCTTGACACAAGAAATAAACATACAAAATATGAAAGCCCTGGGCCTACTGGTGCAAATGTTATAGCCATTTAAAGAGTTTTACAAAAGTAGGTCAAATTTCAAGGTCACAAGGTCAAAAAAGTTTGTATGGTTGGAAAGGTCTTGCCATGAGGAATACACATGCTAAGTATAAAAGGCCCAGGTTTAAAAATGCAAAAGTTATAGCCAAGGTTAAGGTTTTTGGTTAAAGTTTGATTAAATAGGTCAAGGTCAAGGTCACATGGTCAAAGATGTTGGTATGGTTGGAAAGGTCTTGACACAAGAAATATACATACAAAATATGAAAGCCCTGGGCCTACTGGTGCAAATGTTATAGCCATTTAAAGAGTTTTACAAAAGTAGGTCAAATTTCAAGGTCAAGGTCACAAGGTCAAAAAGTTTAATATGGTTGGAAAGGTCTTGCCAGGAGGAATACACATGCTAAGTATAAAAGGCCCAGGTTTTAAAATGCAAAAGTTATAGCCAAGGTTAAGGTTTTTGGTTAAAGTTTGATTAAATAGGTCAAAGGTCAAGGTCAAGGTCACATGGTCAAAGATGTTGGTATGGTTGGAAAGGTCTTGACAAAAGAAATATACATACAAAATATGAAAGCCCTGGGCCAACTGGTGCAAATGTTATAGCCATTTAAAGATTTTTACAAAAGTAGGTCAAATGTCAAGGTCAAGAGGTCAAAAAGGTTTGTATGGATGGAAAGGTCTTGATACAGGGAAGACACATGCCAAGTATAAAAGGTCCAGGTACAAAAATGCAAGAGTTATAGCCAAGGTTAAGGTTTTTGGCACAGACAGACGGACGGACGTTCTCACAGTTGGACATTTGTTGGGTATATTTTTTGTTTAAAAGTACCCAACAGTACACTTAAATACCCAACAATAACAATAGGGCAATCACGGAATGAATGGAATCTATTGTTCTCCCTACCCAACAAAGGACCTTTCGTGCGCTCGGACAGACGGACGGACAGACGGACAAACCAACAGACATGACAAAAACTATATGCCCCCGAATCGTAGATTCTGGGGGCATAAAAATGACATTATCAGCATCGTCAAACTTAAATAGATCAGTATCTGACATGTTCTTTGCAGAGATAGTACTTCCTCTACATACAGTTTTCAATCTTTTGTTACTTTGACAAATTGTTGCTAATTGTAATAAAGGGAACACTTTAATTTTCTAACTTTTAAAAGTTGTGAACATAAAAATATCTGTCAAATATTCTGTCAAATAATGACATTAGCAACATGAAAACTAAAATGTGATTTAAAGGCAAAACAAATATGATATAATTTTTATTTTCATTTTTTTGACCTAATATAATAACAATCTCTTCCTCTACATTAAAACTAATGCAATTTTTTTATACAAAAGAAAAAAATTCTTTGGGAGTTAGTTTGACGGAAATTTTATGTTCTTAAATGGAACATGTCATAATTTATATATCAAAATGATAGGTTAAACTTGCTCTTTCATAAAATACCATTTCAAGACACCCTTTCAGATTATCTAAAAGATGCTGTCAAGGATGTAAAACATGACATACTGAAATACAAACAGTTCAGGGGAAAAACAAATGGGCCATTACCTTTTCAAACTCTGCATCAATCTGTTGTAACAATGCAGCTTTCTCATCCTCAAAGAACATCCTCAGTTGTTGGCCCATGTGCATGTATAGAGTGGCCAGGAGACCTATAGCAGCTGTCCTCACAGCCTGGCCAGATAAAGGTTAGGAACAATGAGTAAATCATATACATGTAACTGTTTGCATTTACTGATTCACGCCCCAAACTTTTAATGGAGGATCCAAATTTTCCATTAAAATCTAGTCAATTTTGGACTTATTAACCACATTGCATAATGACAAATAGTGCAGACCCTGATCAGAAGGCTCCTACAGGAGCCCTCTGATCAGGTTCTACACAGTTCGCATAGGACAAGTGTACACTTTTTGCATAAGAAGCAAAAACAAAGCACTGAAAGTCAATTTCAAATACTAACATCTTTATTTGTTTGTTTGTTAACGTCCATTTCTGCAATCTATGGGCTAATTGGACGCCCCAGAGAGGGGAGTGGATACAGAGAACCCGGGCGTGATGCCCTACTCTTATTATCGAAAGAGTTCTCTGGTTCTTTTAAGATGCCAAGTGTAAGCACTCATACATCGGACCTCGGTTTATAAAGTCTCATCCGAAGGACTTGGTCCGGTCGGGGATCAAACTCACAACCCCTGACATTATAAGCGAGTGCTTTACCCCTCGACTACGTCCGCCGGTCTTTATGTCTCAAACTAATCCAATGTTGTGACTACTCAGGAGGAAGAGTTAGACAGATAAAGTATGTATTGTAAACCTGGACAGATGGACAAACAGAATTCCCCCCTGCTCGTATCTGTAGTGCTGACTAATTGTTTGTAATTTTATCTTAATGGAACTCAATCCCTTTGACCCTTCCTTTGTGGGAGCTAACTTTATGTGTCTGTAACAAACAGTGAAGGAGCCATCTTATCAGGGTCTACACTGTTTACAATACTTTCAAACAATGAAAGAATGCATATTTTGCAAACAGTGAAAATCCAGATTAGAGTCCTGGAGAGTTTGATCGAAGTGTTTACACATTTACCAACTCTATAAACAAATAGGTAAAACCTCTCTATTACAACCACTAAAACGAAGGCTAATTGATTGTTTAAAGACAGATTACAGCTTAAAGCAAGGTGACAGTAAAACAGAAAGCTCCAGGAGCTTTCTATTTTAGTCACCTTGATTTAAGCAGCCTATACCGCAAACATCTAATAATTAACACACTTTTGTGGTAGTAATAGAGAGGTTTTACTGTACTATTCTACGTATCACACAAGTCACACTTTTAATGTATATGATGTAAATAAGTCTGGTTACTTACAGGGTTTGTGGCGCCAAATGCTGTTTTGATATTCTTTATGTGTGTTTTAATTTGAATTCTGCAAAAAGAAAACATGAAAAAGTATTCAAATAAATAAATGAAAATACATCAACCCTGAACAAGGCTGGCCACAATCTAGACATTTCTTAATTATTAAGAAAATGTTGAAATTTTATATGAGATGCTTAACCCTTTCCCTTATAGAAGCGACTTTTAGCGTATTTAATTTATTCCTCCGCTGAAGAAAATAGTTCCAGTTTATACCCTCATGAACAATTACCATTACAAATATTCTATATAGCCTAGCAGAATTTAGCTTAAAGCAGGCTGAAAGTAAAGCAGAATGTGCCGTAAGGCACATTCTGCTTTACTTTTAACCTGCTTTAAGTGGGCACCTGTTTTCAAAACTATAAACAGGCTATGAGGTAAAGGGTTAAAAAGAAAGGTTTTTCCATTTCTTCCATCTTGTTTAAGCTGCGGCTATCAAGGAGTCTTCATTTGTACAGTTCATGTCTTCTGTTTTTTTTCCAGCCTGCTTTTAGCTAAAATCTGCTAGGATATAGAGTATTTTTATGGAACATCATGACTGTATAAAGTGGAACTATTTCATTCAGTGGAGAAGTATATTAAATTTGTTAAAGTGTGTATCTATGGGTTAAGTAGACTTTTGTAGTTGGTTTTGCAAATCAGCAGGGTGCAAAGAAAAACCATCACTAAGAAAGATTGTGCTGTAAAGTGTGTAATAGTTTCAAAGGTTAATCTGTATTGCCCCCCTCAGTCAAGCCGTGATAACCCTATCAACCGTAAATTTCTCTTGTGGGTATTCATTTTCCTTTTGGACTCTTCTAATACAGATATTTTGTACTAGTCTACCGCTACATTTTGGGTATGACAAAACATTCCAATGAAAATGCAAACAGTGTAGACCCTAATCAGAGGGCTCCAACAGGAGCCCTCTGATCAGGGTCTACACTGTTTGCATATGTAATCAGTAATATCTACAGAGGGCTGTAGGGGGTTGAAAGGGTTAAGAAAGAAATGTCCCCTATACAAGACTGCCACTTACTTCATTCCAAACTCTAAGAGGGCTTTGTTCAGCCAGTTGATAGATTCAGACTGATTCTTTGGGTTCTTCTGGGCAAAGGCCAAGTTTATCACCTGTATAAAGATAATAAAATAGTAAACATGTCAGAGTTCCAATATAGAAGTAGGATAATAAATGTCCAAGGCCTCAGATAAGAGGGAGTTAACTGAACAAATCCAACATTTTCTCACTCATTTCAGCACCAAATCCTATGGTGTTACTACTCATTCTGGAGCTTTGATGTCTGCCATATTATCTATCATATCTCTTCCATTTTCCACCCAAACCCTGTTTTTGGTCACTTCTCCACAGTCATATTTTTAATCTAGTTGGCAAATTTGGTTTGATGGACAAATAAGGATTTCAGCATTTTAAATGAATTCCAATATATGGAGCTATGCATATTTTGAAGAGAGATTACTTAATTTATAGGAGCGTTTATCTTTTCTTTTACCTAGCTTTAAACAATCCTTGGCTGCCATTACAGTTGCACATATATCTGTATTAGGACTGCAACGGTTCACCGAATTTCGGTTATTTTCGGTTCGTTTGTCTCGGTTCGAGTTTCGGGTCGGCACCGCAAATTTTTGGTTCGGTGCGCCGATGTATGGTAAATTACACTAGACCGCTAATTTACCAATCAGCGTGCAGTCTGCGTGTATATTTTTGATGGTCAGACGTTCCAAACTGTAAGGTTAAATCACAGTTCTAACCTTTTCTTCTTGAAGTAATTTAAATAGCTCGCTTCTCGTCCGTCTCATTCTTTTCATATCGGCTATTTATAATTCCGGGAAATCCAGCACTTAACGCATGCGCACGATTGATAGCCCGGCTTCAAAGGTACCAAAGTCGAATCAGCATCAGAAAAAGGGTAACCAGTCTATTACTTAGCGACCGCAAATTGCGAATGGCGATGTAAATAATTAAACTGAAATATTAATGACTTTTTCAGTAAAATAATAAAATAATTGGAGCTAGGTAGTTCTTTTAGGGCTTATAAATAGAAGGCTGATGAGGCATTTAAGGAAGACCAGCCAAAATGACAAAGCTTAGTTACGAAACTTCAATGAAAAACAGGTCGGGACGAACCACGCCTTAAATTCGCTACAATCTGTCCTAAAATGGTAGAAAGAAATGCACATCTTTCTCGTACATATGATAAAATTATAGATGACAGTGATAGCGTTTTCGAAAAAGTGTTTAGATCTATTGTCTGCGTAGACATGTGCCAGTAAATGAGATTTTTTTTCTGGTTGATTTTATCAAGTTCTTATCCTAATACCCGAACCGAAATAACCGAAAACCGAAGGGGTCTACTCGAACCCGAACCGAACCGTGAAGTACCTGAACCGTTGCAGCCCTAATCTGTATTAAGCCTTTGGTATGAATTCTCATTAGAATAGTCTCTATGAGAGGATTCCATGCAGCCATAAAGATTTTATTTTTTTGAAATACAGTAAAACCTCACTATTACGACCACTAAATTGTGTGAATTATTAGACAAGTGACTGCTTAAGGCAAGGTGACAGTAAAACAGAAAGCTCCTTTAGGAGCTTTCTGTTTTACTGTTACATTGCTTTAAGCTGTAACCTGACTTATATATAATTAATTAGCCTTCTTTTTGGTGGTCGTAATAGGGAGGTTTTCTTGTGACATCTCTTTGGAATCGCTTTGGAAACGTATATGTCACAAGATAGGATTAGATGGAGAAACAAATAATAAGTGATTCTTTTTTAATCTGACTTACAACCATTTTTTTCATTCGGCTTTTTATTAAACGGGCCCCTATAACCTACCTGGCATGCTGTAAAGTCCAGCGAGGTGGCCTCGGCTATATTACCCAAGGCCTCTTGTACTCCCGCACCATTTTTGGCATCTCCCACTTTATCAACGAGATCAGACAGGACAAACTCAGCTGTGGTTTTTGTCAAGTCAGCGTTCTGGGCAAGATGAGACACCAGCTCCACTCTCAGTTTTAAAACCTGTTAAGACAGAGAAATTTAGCCGTTACACTGCTGACTTAGCAAAAGGACTCTTCCATTCACTAAATAATTAACAGTATTCAATGATTCTTAGGGTTTTGTCCAACAAACAGTTTAAAATTATGACAGACAGTTCAGACACTAATCAGAGGGCTCTTGCAGGAGCCTGAGTATGCACTGTTTGCAAATGATGTATATAAGTGTTTTCAACATAGTAAGAGTTAATATTCACAACTTCCACAATATCAGTCCTACAAGTCTTTCGAAGAATTGTCTCATCATGCAAACTTACAGCCATTAATCCTTTCCAGCTGTCACAATAGAAGCCATTATATAGAGGTGATGTTTTTGAACCTCTGTGGAAAGTTTCGAGAGAATCGGATAAGAAATGAAGCCTGTCAAGAGTTTACATTGACAATTCAGTCAGTTTCTATTTATATAAACCTAGGGTTGAAAGGATATAATAAAAGAGCCAAAGGATAATGGTAAATAGCCATTTCCCACTAACCTGAAAGTTGTTATCTTTGAGCCCTGGTTTTTTGGCCACTGTCCGCATACATACTTGACATGGGATATCACTCTTACTGGTGCCCTTCACTATCTGTGTGAACCTCTCCATGCCGGCCAGTCTCTCCTTCCAGTTAGAGTTCTCCAGTTGACCCATCATCTCCGCCCCCAGAAACTCTGACGCTCTCTCAAATACCTCCTCATCCTAACACAATACAAGATTCTCATCATACAGTGGAGAAGATGTTACGTTTTCCAAATAAACCTGTTTCTGAGCTCCAGTTAAGAGGAGAGTATGTCAAAAGTTAAAAACTTTATTTCTGCTTTAAACCCTATGGTGTCACTACCCATTAGAATCGTCTCGAAGAGACGATTCTAATGAGTAGTTACACCAGGGGATTTGGTGCTGAAATGAGTGAGGAAAGTTTTGATTTGTTTCATTAACTCCCTCATATTTGGAGCCCTATATTTACGCCAAAACTATTATTTCAACTGCAAACAATATGGAGACAGATCAGACACCAGGATATCTGATCAGGCTCCAAGCTATTTACCACTCAGATTAACATGGATAGTCATAATTGTCCAAAATAGTATCCTTTCCTACACTTTATTGTAATGTGTATTTCATTTACGTATAAACAGAAAAGAATAACATCTCCACTGGAACTCTAGATAATGTGTTTGTTTTATAGTTTTTAATCCATTGAAGCCTAGCGACAAATATACTTGTCATTTACAAACAGTGTACCTGTGGCAAGTACACTTGTACACTATGCAATCAATGAAGACACTGATCAGACCCTAAACTTGGTTTAAGCTACTGTCTACTCGGATATAGAAAATATTTCTAATAGTACATATTCACAAATGCTTAAAATCGAACTTTTTTTTCAGTGGAGAAATAAATTAAAGGCGTAAAAAGACATATTTATGGTGTAATGGGTTAAGTGTACTTACTGATAACACTTTCTCAGTGCGCTCCTCTGTTGGGGCCCCTTTCTTTGAACCTGATGCTCCCTTTTTAGCAGCCCCTCCACTCTTCTTTGATGGCTAAATCAAAAGAGAAAAAAAATGCCAATTATCTAAATCTTTCGTTCCTTTTACATATTTTCTGGGTTTTTGATGCTTTCAAAGGATCTGCCCTTATTCAGAACTTGGTAAATTCTAAAGGATCTGCCCTTATTCAGAACTTGGTAAATTCTAAAGAATCTGCCCTTATTCAGAACTTGGTAAATTCTAAAGGATCTGCCCTTATTCAGAACTTGGTAAATTCTATCTCTTTATTGCTAACCATTTATCATTTTTGCTCATGAAAACTATCTTTAAATGGTAAGTTTCATGATTAAGCAGTAATAAGTTACAGTCATGCTGCCAGAATTTGTCTTCAGAGGGGGAAATCCCCAGACACTTGTGCAAGTATGCAGGATTTATCCTTGGAAGGGGTGGGGCTTTTTTCCATTTATTACTGCATTAATAATATCTTATTTTAAATAGCTGCCTTTTTCTTTGATTCCATATGCCTTATAAGTGTTGACGTTTTCTAATTCGTCAGTCAGAATGAATTGTGAAAAGATAAGCTTTCTTTCTGTCATTCCTCAACCGTCATTTTCCACGCAACATTTTTTTGCAATGCTTCACTTGGTGGTTCTAAGATTTTAATTTCAATGGTTTGATTCTTTTAATGGTTTCAGTATCAGTCCGCTTTCTGTTTAACTGTCACATTTCATTCAACTGTCACCCGTCTTTTATACAATCAATTAGCATTTGTTTTAGTAGGCATACTAGAGAGGTTTAACTGTATAGTATTTTCTGTTTTTAACTTACCCCTCCTGATTTGGCAGGGGCTGTCTTTGGCCTTGCTGTGCCCTAGGGGAGAATGAAAACATACACATAAATTACTAGACATGACATTGTACAATAAAATCCTGTGTTCAGGGACCACTCAGTGTAGTAGCAAGGAAATTTGTTCAGCAATGGTACCACTTATTGCACAGTAAAAGTAACACAGAAAACTCTTAACCTGTTCCTCCAAAACCAAAAGAGTGATTTATTTACATGTACATATAACTGTATTTAAGTTAGGATACTGATTAAGCAAGATGAAAGTAAAGCAGAAAGTTCCTTGAGAAGCTTTCTGCTTTACTTTCATCTCACATCTCAGCAGTCACATGTATTCAACAGCATCAATAAATATTCTTTTCAGCAAAAATCTTGTATGACTTTTTAGCATGACTATTAGTAGCATCAAACTGCATTTTTTGGACGAATAATTGAAGGCAACAAAATGCTTGTCTTTGATAGAACATAACTAGAGTAATGAGAACATAACTAGAGTGATGGCTTTCTGTACAAGACAAATACGATGCCCCCGGTGGCAAAAGTTTGACTAAGTTCAACTGACTGTAATTTTTTGAAAAATAATATCAGATCGAAATCCTGTTCACATGCACATCTATGGTATAAGTGCAAACACTCTGCAAGTTATAAGGTTGTAGCTTGAAAACCGTAGGAGGAGTTAGCGGGACAAAATATGTACTGTATGTGGGACGGACGAACTAACTGTCAGACAGATAGGGGTAAAACAGTATCATCCCCACACACATATATAAACAGGCCTATCCACATCACACACCTTTGGTGGGGCCCCAGGTCTAGATGCTGCTGGCTTGGGTGGCTCCGCTTTGGGCTTAGGTGCAGCAGCGGCTCTGGCTCCCCCAGACCTCGGCTCTCCCTTAGCATTCAATAGCACAGCCTTATCACAGCTTTCTTTGATCTGCAAGAAAATAAAATATTTTTCTACATCAACCTCTGAAGTGTGTTTTTCATTCAATAGTTTCAAACTAGGAAAAATCACTTCCTTCAATCGTGTGCTGCTTTGAGCAGCAGCCACCTGTCAGGAAATGATTCCTATGGCTTATTTCTTTTAACCCTTTACCTCATAAATATTCCTTATTACGCCTCTAATTTATTCCTCCGCTGAAGAAAATAGTTCCAATTTATAGTCATCAATATGAACATAAAAAATATTCTTTATATCATAGCAGACAGTAGCTTAAAGCAGGCTGAAAGTAAAGCAGAATGTGCCTTAAGGCACATTCTGCTTTACTTTCAACCTGCTTTAAGTTGTCACCTATCTTCGAAACTTGAGAAACAGGCTATGGGGTAATGGGTTAAAGTAGAGGGGTGAAATTGTAGTGTTATTCAGTATTTCTTTGACAGGTAAATTTATAACAAAAATACAGTATAACCCCTGTTTAGTGGTCATTCTGTGAGGAAGCAAACCTAATTGAATGACAGGTTGCTGCTGAATGCAAGAAAAAAGTAATGCAGAAAGCACCTGAGTTTTCTACATTATGTTTGTCCTGCATTAAGCTGTTAAACTTCTATAGCAATGCTCTTCTAAGTGGCCATTTAACCCATTATTCCGTAAACACACATTTTTACACCTTTAGTTTATTCCTCCACTGTAGAAAATAATTCCAATTTATTTAAGGAATAATTTGAATATTTATTGTATTCATGGAGGTATGAAAAAAAAAACTGGTCACACTGTATGAAACCGCAAAGCGGTTTCATACAAACTTGTGACCAGGTTTTTTTTCCATACCTCCATGAATACAATAAATATTCCGAATTATTCCTTATAATTTAATATCACAACTGAATTTAAGAAAGTAGTTAAATAGAGAATCTGACGCGAATGTTCTTTTTTAACGCTTTTAAAACGTAGGTTGTAGTCCCTCCGCCATATATATTTTCCGCCAAAACGCGACATTGTTATGTAGTAACGCTGACGTCAATGACGTCATTTGGCATCCTGCTTCATGCAGCGCTTGTGAAGAGCAGTTGGACTAAGGAAAAGTAGTCCTGACAAGGCGTGGCCTGAATTTTATTTTTTTCATGGAGTTATGAAACAAAAAATACAGCCAATCACAGCTAACCAAATGTAATGAAAACAAACAATATTAAATTATACAGTCATATGCACCAACAGAAACAAGTTTTATGTTCTAGCAGTATCTTAAAGCAGGCTGAAAGTAAAGCAGAATGCTCATTAAGGCACATTCTGTTTTACTTTCAGCCTGCTTTAAGCTACCATCTGCTAGAATATAGAAAATCTCTTAAAGCGCATATTCAATACTGTATAAAGTGGAACCATTTTCTTCAGTTGATGAATACATCAACAGCATAAAAGGGTGTAGCTATTAAGTAATGAGTGAAACAAAGGAACATAAGTATCGATGTACCTTCTGCATCTTTATGTTGTCGACATCATTCAAGTAGGCCATGATGTTCTTCTCTGTGACAACCTTCATGGCAGTGCCCAGGGCAGTAAACGACGCCTCTCGAACCTCAGGAACTGTGTCATTCACAGTCTGAAAACACAGGGTAGTTTATTCATTAAACCTTTTTTCTCAATTAGGGCTTAATGGCACCTTCACTCATTCCTCACCATACGTGTCTTAGATTGTCTTGACCTAGATCTGATAGATCCACTCAAACTGTTTGTAAAGGTAATCACTGAATGATATATCTGCCGCTAGCTTGATAAGAGTTAACCAGCCACCTGAATGGATGCAGGAAATATTTTCTAAGGCTTTTAATCTCATGTTAGAAACATGAAAAGAAAATTCTACGAGGAATAGGTAGGTGTGAATAGACTATTGGGTCTGGTATTTAAAACTCTTCCATATCAAGTACAGTAGGTTGTGATGTTTACTTCACTAAAATTGTAACTATCTAGCCATGAATATCAAAGTATATATCTATGATATTAACCCTTTACCCCTATTAAAGTGTGTTTCTAGTTTAGAATACAGGTGACCACTTTCGACAGGTTGAAAGAATGCACCTTAACCCTTTGAACCCTAGTCCCGCAAATAGGCGTCCTTTTCAAACAGTGTACATGTGAATTGAACACTTGTCCTATGCAAACAGTGAAGACCCAGATCAGAGGGCTCCGAAAGGAGCCCTCTGATCAGGGTCTTCACTGTTTGTCATAATGCCAAACAGTGACAAAAACAACCCTTATAAGTCAGAAATGGACTAGACAAAAATGGAAACTGGAATTGTCCATTTAAAGTTTCAGGGAGGAAAGAGTTAACCCATTACAGTATAGCCTGTTTCTAGTTTTACAGAAAGATGATCACTTAAAGCAGGTTGATAGTAAAGCAGAATGCACCTCAAGGTGCATTCTGCTTAATTTTCAGCCTGCTTTAAGCTATTGTCTGCTAGGATATAGAAAATATTTCTTGTGATACATATTTATGACTATAAAAGGGAACTACTTTCTTCAGTGGAGGAATATTGGCTTATTCTGTTTTACTTTAGCCTGCTTGAAGCTACCGTCTTCTAGACTATAGACAATATTTCTTATTAACTGTATTTATGACTGTATAAAGTGGGTCATTTTCTTCAGTGGAGAACAGTCTTCTCGAAACCTGCCAGTCTGTCAGTCCAGACTGGCAAACATTTTGTTGGACTGGCATATATTAAAACTTGCCGGTCCAAATGACAGGCAATTTTTTTCCATTTTTGCAAAGAATTGCATTGAAAGTCCTTTTCGGACCGGTAAAATCATGTCTGACTGGCATACATTTCAAATTCGGACTGGCACCAATTTTCAACTTTCTGGAAGTCTGTAATAAAAGGTGCATCTATGGTGTAATGGGAAAAGTAAACAAATAATGTGGTTTTAACTGAATTAACTTATTAAGACAAAATAAACCAGCCATTTTGCCACTGAAGATTCAGCCAGTTTCCTTACCTGTTTAGTTTGTATTATACCTTCAATTAACCTCATGTATTCATGTTAAAACATGTATTGAGTGAAATAAAGAATTTGAATTTGAACTTACCTTAAGTAGGCCAGAACAAAAGGCCTTCAGTTGTTTCTTAGGGAGAGTGGCTATAGATAACTTTGCAAAGCTCCTAGCTAGGAAGAAAGCAGCTTCTGCCCTGATGTTGGGGTTCTTGTTCTCTAGAGCTGGAAGTAGGTCCTCAATCAACGGCTCCAAGGATATCTGAAAGTCAAAACAAATATATAATACAGTTTGACTTGTATTAGCCCACTGAGCCCTGAACCTTTAACTCCTACCATGCTAGCGGCGGATATATCTTAATGATATATCCTACCTATACAAACAGTTTGGATCCAGATGAGACGCCGCATAACGCGACATCTCATCTGGATCCAAACTGTTCGACACTGACAAAGCTGTTTTGATTTTTTTTTTGAAAATTCTATTTTTAGAACAGTAGCAGACGACAATTGTTGCAGACGAAAAAATTACCCAGCATGCTAAGAGTTTAAATGAACAATTCCCATTTCCAGTTAAATATAGTCCATTTTTTTTACTATTTAGAGTTGGCTGCTTCAAATTCAATGTATCTCAAAATGACAAACAGTGCAGACCCTTATCAGAGGGCTCCATTTGATGTGCTGAAAGCTTAGTTTTATCCTAATTATAGATTATAGAGGTCAGTATCATAAAAACTTTGAACACGATTTCGTTCCCCCTTGTCACTGATGAATCTGATAAAGTTTGGTTGAAATCGGGTCAGTGGTCAGTGGTTTCAGAGATGTTGTTTGAAAATGTGAACGGACGACGTATGACGTACAAAATGGGATCACAATAGCTCACCCTGAGCCGAAGGCTCAGGTGAGCTAAAAATGGTAAAAAAAAAAGAGATATATTCTAGGGTGAAGAGCTTGGTTATTAGGTTGCTGAACTTTCTAACTTACGGACTGCAGACAGGCATCTGAGGCGTCCCGTAGCGCTGTCACCACAGCAATCTTCTTCTCCTTGAACTTCTCCAGGATTGTTGGGAAACACTGAAGACATATCAAAACATAATCACAGAGTGCATATTTCTTACTCCATCCCCATGCTTATTTCTTAGCACGCTAGTAGTGGAACCATATCAACCTTTGCAAACAGTTTGGCTCCTGATGAGATGCCGTGGCATCACATCATGATCTAAACTGTTTGACACTCTGACTCTGTTTTGAAAAGCAATTAGAAAATTCTATTTTTAGGACAGCAGCAGATTACAATTTCTACAGAGGAAAAACTTACATAGCATGCAAAGAGTTTTTGTTCGTAAAAAACTGTGCCAACTATGAGCATCATTTTAACAATTACATGAGTAACAGTTAGACAGAAAGCTTTCTGTATTTAAGTTATTTTGCATAAAACAGACATCTGTCTTAAAAGCTCTGTGCTTTAGTTTCATTTAATATTGCATGCTAAACAACGTTTATCATAGTGTTAAGAAGTCTGGTACTTGGAGTTTACACTGTAACACTGTTTATTACCTGAGATGCATACGGGCTGAACTTCTTCCTCAAACCATTAGCTAGTCCGGCCAAACACTTGCCACCTATAGCCACTAACATCACATTCGTGTCCTTTGCAATCACCTGATAAGACAAAATATATCCATGATAAGACAAAATACGGTCATGAAAGACAAAATAAAATCATGCTCTAGACAAACTACTTTCCAAATTGTATTCACCCGGCCAGAGGAGCTGTCTGATCTAATGCATGCATAGATACACTGTAAATGACAAGTATATTCATTGATAGGGTTCAATAACTTTGAAACTGTTTTAAAGCCTTGTCTGTTTATCTAATTCAAATTTATATTTCGGGTGTTTTGTCAGAAAAACATGGGTATAACAGTCAGTTTGGATCCTGATCAGGATCCAAACTGGATTCTAATACAATTTCACCCAGGCAAAGGCAGTGGAGGGGTTAACCTATTTAAACCAAGTGTCTACTAATGTGGACGTTGGCCAACAGTGTAGACCTTGATGAGATGCCATTTTTCCCGGCATCTCATCAGGTTCTACACTGTTTGCTATATATAGAAATATTCTTTCTGTATGGACATACACTGTGTCTTTAGAACGCTGTTGTATATCTACAATGAAATCTTCCAGCAAGTACAGAGTGTTCATTGCAATATACATGCATAAGTGGGTTAGTCCCTAACCCTGACAAGTTGTCTATACAAACTTCTTGCTCTTAACCCTTTCCCCCATAGAAGCTCCTTTAAGCACATTTAATTTATTCCTCCACTGAAGAAAATATTTCTTATTTAATCAGTCATAAATATGTTTTAAAATAAATGTTTTCCATATTCTAGCAGATTGAAGCTTAAATCAGGCTGAAAGTAAAGCAGAATGTGCCTTTAGGCACATTTTGCTTTACTTTCAACCTGCTTTATGTGGTCACCTATCTTCAAAACTAGAACCAGGCCATGGTGTAAAGGGTTAAGTTTCCCCTTACCTTCAACAGCACCTTGACCACTGGTCCATGATCACCGGGCTCTATTTTGGGGTTCTCACACAGTTTTTGTAGAGCCTCAAGGGCTTCTTTTCTCTCCTGCCACTTCTTCGCCTCCTACACGATAGAAAACAAATTGCAGTAAAACCTCTCTATTACGACCAATACATTTCAATAATTTTGGGTGTTTAAGGTAGGTGATTCATGTGACTTTTAAACAATCAATTAGCCTTCTTTTTGTGTTCTTAATAGAGAGGTTTTACTGTACATGAAAGATAAGAGTAGGTAAATGGATTATTTCCAACATTTTCTCTGTAATGTTTCAACCAAACCCTATGTTGTGACCACTCATTACAATTACAATTACACAGGGTCTGTTGAAGAAATATGGAAGTATATTTAAATATGTCAAAATGTGAAAACATTTGGTTTTCATTACAGATAGCAGAATAAAAGTAAGAGCTGTCGGCTTCACTTTCATATTGCTTTAAGCAGTCAACCAGGGTTACAGATAAGGTTTTGATGCAATTGGGCATTTACTATTTGATATTTTACAGAATTGGGTTTTTGCAATTTTTATTGGGTATTGGGAGTTTTCGTAATTGGGTATTATTCATATTCTGATTAGGTTTCCAAAATTTCTTTGCTTTTTGCTACAATTCTTTGCTTTTTGTTACTCCTTGTTGTGAAAAAAAATTACTTTTTCCACAATTTTAATTTGGTAAATACCCAAATACGCGCCTTATCTGTAACCCTGGTCACCTGTCATAAGTAAAGTTGGATAAAGGTCAGCTTCCTTTTTGGTAATGGAGGTATGAGTTAAGAGATAAGAGTGTTTTAAATAATTATATAACGGTATCCATACCACTTTATCATAAAAGTCTTTTGGTAGTGCAGCCAGTATGTTGACAGGTTCCAGCAGTTCATAGGGGTCCACCTCTTCTGCTTCTTCCTCTATGAGTGATAGAAAAACAACACCCAGATATACCTAAGTCCACAAAAAGTAAAAATTTGACTAAATTTAACTTTTTTTTCAAATTTTAACTATGTAATATCAATGTTCAACCCACAGGGCACCTCCATTCCAAATATCAGCTTCCTAATACAAATATTTCATGTAGAATTAGTGCTTTACAACACTTACCCCAAAACTTTACCCATCAGAAATCAGCCGAAAAACCTACCCCAAAACTTTAACCATGAGAAATCAGCCGAAAAACCTAAGTCCACAAAAGGTGAAATTTTGACTAAAACCTAAGTCCACAAAAGGTGAAATTTTGACTAAATTTAACTTTTTTTTTAATTTTAACTACGTAACATCAATGTTCAACCCACAGGTCACCTCCATTCCAAATATCAGCTTCCTAATACAAATATTTCATGTAGTATTAGTGCATTACAACACTTACCCCAAAACTTTAACCATGAGAAATCACCCGAAAAACCTAAGTCCACAAAAGGTGACATTTTGACTAAATTTAACTTTTTTATTTAAATTTAACTATACAACATCAATGTTCAACCCACAGAGCACCTCCATTCCAAATATCAGCTTCCTAATGCAAATATTTCATGTAGTGTTAGTGCATTACAACACTTACCCCAAAACTTTAACCATGAAAAACCAACGCCGACGCAGGGGTGATTCCATAAGCCCCCCTCATTCTCCGAATAGGCTGAGCGTAAAGCAGAATGTGCCTTAAGGCGCATTCTGCTTTACGTTCAACCTACTTCAAGTGACCACCTTTCTTCAAATGTAGAAACAGACTAAGGGGTTAAATCAGATGACATCTGGCCTCCAGGTTATAAAACTAAAACTAAACTCTGTGCTCAAAACTCAGTTTCAATAACAGGCTCTAGTTTTTACAAAACACGTTTTATTTGATTTTTGTAACCTCATTTGGATACATTAATACAGTATAAATATGTATGAAAATACTAATTATGAAATAAAATGTTTGCCAAAGTGTTATTAACTGAGAAAAATTCTGAGTCTTGAGCACAGAGTTTGTTTTAAGTTTTATAACCTCAGGGCCAGGGCAGTGAAGGGGTTAAGAAGCTAATCCCTGGCTTGCAGCCTTACCTGTACTCCAGATAAGGTGATTATTTCAAAAACTAATATCTTTATTTCTCAATTAAACCCTTTGGTGTCACTTCTCATTAGAATCATCTCTAATAAGTAGTAACAGCATAGGATTTTGTGCTGAAATGGATGAGAAAATGTTTGATTTGTAAGTTTACTCCGCCTTACCTTCCTCCTCCTCCTCTCCCCCGGCCTCTGCGGCAGCCGCCTTCTCCTCCATCTTAGCCTTAAGGTCCTGCTGAGATCTAAGGAATCGACACTGTTGAGCCTTCCCTCCGGGCATCTTCTCAAACTCTCCCTCCAGCTCTGTAAGCTTTATATAGAAACAGACAAGATTACAACATTAGTACTGGTCAATACTAACTTAGCATGGGTAACATGAAAGGTTGTCCCATTGTTTTGTTTAGTTTGTTTGTCAAAGTATGTTTGTACCATCTATCCACTAATTACTAGTAATTAGACATCTTTGAGATAGAGAGTGGAGCAGACAACAGAAAACCTGGACGCGGTGCCCTTCTCTACTCTTATTATCAACAGAGTTCTCTGGTTCTTTCAAATGCCCAGTGTTAATAATGGATACATCGAACCTTAGTTTACATAAGTCTAGTCCTTAGAACCACTTGATTTAAAACTGTTGCTAACAGACAATATTATTACTTGATTTATTACTTTTACATAAAAACAATATTTTTATTAGGGCTGTAACGAATACACCATGTAGCGAATACGATACACATCACGATATAGGGCGACGAATACGAATAATTATTCACGAATAAGAATGCAATAGTTTCTTTATGTAAAATCTCCTATAATACTTTATTACTACTGATTTGTATGATTATCCTGTTCAAATTATTTTATTTTTAATTGTTATCTTTTTAAAATTAAAGCATATTTAAGCAGTCGGTTTTTTGTCATATTTAGGTCTAGCTTATATCATAGCTTGTTTTTAGGTACTAAAATGGTACTGGAGACAGTAGAGAGTGTTAGTAAGCTGCAGTTTTCACCTTTTTTAGTTGTTTTCAAGTTTTCTTTATTATACTGGCGAATATTCGGTTCTTGAACATGCGAATATGATACGTATTCACCCAAATCAGAATAATCGGTTCTACGAATGTTCGAGTGTATTGTTAAAGCCCTAATTTTTATTCAGTATCACTTGTTTCATGTAGGATCAAAGTAATGCAGAAAACTCCTGTATGAAAACTAACTAAAACAGGGCTCCAGATAAGAAGGAGTAAACTGAAATAGGAGTAAACTGAAATCCAACATTTTCTCACTCATGTCAGCACCAAATCCTATAGTGTTACTACTCATTAGAATCATCTCAAAGAGACGATTCTAAAGAGTAGTAACACCATAGAGTTTGATGCAGAAATAAAGATTTTAGTTTTTGAAAAACTCCCCTTTTCTGGAGCTCTGCTAAAATAATGTCAAGTTTGTGTAAATCAGCCACTCAAATGATGTCAGATGAATTGGCAGTTTCTAATACAGCGATAGCTTATTGCAGGACAGATCTCAAGCACAAATAGGAGTTTTGTGCTTTAATTTCACCCTGCTTCAAACAGCCACCTGTCAGAAAGTTTATTTATCCATTCAGTACAAACCAGGGAAACTGGACTGAATATGAACACCCCACCCGCAACCATGCACTACCAACAACACCAAGTACAGTGCTCCCTCTCTTCAACAACACCCAGGGATTATTCTGTCGCAGAATACAAGTGAGAGAAATTCTCTCATTTGTCAAAACAAGAGCCCCATGGGGCATATGTCGCTCACCTGAGAATAGCTGTACATCAAAATGGAGATAATGATTTATGTCCAGGACGGAGTCATTTTTTACCCGAGGGGCATAATTTGAACAATCTTAATAGAGGACCTGTAGATGATGCTATGTTCCAAATATCTAAGATCAGGGTACTAGGGTTCTAGACATGAAGATTTTTTTTAAGTTTCCATTGAAAAAATCTATTTTTAGCTCCTGTGACCTACATATGCAACAGACTGGAACCATTTGAACAAAATAGATAAAGGACATCTAGAAGTAACACCATGCCGAATATCAAAGCTCTGGCTATATTAGCTTCAGAAAAGAAGACGTTTGAAAACTGTGACCCGGGTGGGGCTAATTATGACCCCAGGGGCATAATTTGTACAAACTTGATAGAGGACCTGTAGATGATATGCAATCGACCAGAACCATTTGAACCTTATTGGTATAGGACATCTAAAAGTGTCACCATGCCCGATATCAAAGCTCTGGCCATATTAGTTTCAGAGGAGAAGACGTTTGAAAATTTCACTATATAACTCTATGTAAAACTGTGACCCCCGGGGCGGGGCCAATTTTGACCCCAGGGGCATAGTTTGTACAAACTTGATAGAGGACCTGTAGATGATGCTATGTGACAAATGTCTAAGATCTGGCCCTTGTAGTTTCAGACAAGAAGATTTTTTAAGATTTCCTTATTTTTTCACTTGGTTGCCATGGCAACCAGAGTTCTACATTGTTTTTAATTCTTTGAACAATTTTGAAACAACTTGACCCAAGGAACATTCGTGTAAAGTTTGGTTGAAATCTTTTCAGTGGTATATGAGGAGATGTCATTTGAAGCAATTGTTAAAGACAACAATGACTGTATAAAGTGAAATTATTTTCTTCTGTGGAAGAATAAATTAAAGACATAAAAAGGAATATGTATGGGTTAATAGGTTAATAAATATCATTATTTACATTTTCTAAATATAAGAAACTATATGTAAATGAGTGGCAAATAGTTTGGATCCAGATAGATTAGATGCAGCATTATGTGGCATCTGACCTGGATCCATACTGTTTATGGCCAAGAATTAATTGTGGACTGATAGACAGAAAGATAAACAAACAAACAAACAGACAGACCAAAAGTAATATGCCTTGAACTAAGTTGTGCTTGAGCATAAAATAGCAGACACCATCATTTCTGCTATGTATCTCAGTGACCTGAGTTCAGAGCTAGCTATGGGTCAGTTATGCAATAAGAGACGGTCTCAAGGAGAAATGACTATTATCATGCTGAACTGTTGTCTGCTCCAAATGTTTGTATGTGAAATATGTAAAAAATAATAACTTATATTTTCTAAATATAAGAAAATATGTAAATGAGTGGCAATTGGTTTAGATCCAGATTAGATGCTGCATTATGTGGCATCTGACCTGGATCCAAACTGTTTGAAAAAATGTTGCATTTAGTATAAGGGTAGCTTCTTAGCCTGGAAGATACAATGGGTCTGTATAAAAACGGATCATTAGAGAGTTTTTACTGTCAGACCTGCATCAAAAAGCACTGATACGGCCAGGGTTGAGTCAAATTTGACCCTAGGGTTTTGATTTTTTACAATTTTGAAAGTGATTTAGTAGAAGATACTATTCCTGTAATATCTAAGGTGTGGGAACAGTGGTTTTTTACAAAAAACTTGTTTAAAGTTTTTCACTTTTTTTAATAAATTTCAATAAGTAGTCAACATTTGAATTTTATTTTAATGATTTCTGTAGAGAACCATCCAAGGAACACCATCAGCAATTTAGTTTTTCCCTCAAACTCGAGGTTTCAGAGGAGATGTCGCTTGAAGTAAAATTTGAACGGACGGACAGACGGACAGATTGACAGATGGACAGACGGACGGCGGGCGATCACAACAGCTCACCTTGAGCCTTCGGCTCAGGTGAGCTAAAAAGTGAGAGATTTTTTTAGATGATGAGAGAAATTTTAATTGGTAGTCTGTTTGTACCAACAAGCAATACTGCTATATCTACTGCTTGAGAATTTTGTGTAAATAATATTTATATGACATGGAATTGTTATTCTTCTTCTCCTTATCGAAATCTAGTGAAAAGATTTAATCCATACCATAAATTGATAGTTTACCGCACGCGCCATTAGCGTATATGTTATGGCAGATTCATTTTCGTCTGTAGAGGGTCAGTTCGCGAAAACTAGTGACAAAAATTATCGGCGCGGTTACGACGATAACTAAGGAATAAAATGAACGGTATTTTGGTACATTGTGCAGTTATTCAATCCAGTGAAGGGAAATTACATTCCTGTTTTCGAAAGAAAGTACGATCCCATGACAGAGGACATAACGTGTACCGGGCCGACGGTAATCCCTGCCGGTCACCCATCCAGGTTCTAACCGCACAGGACGTTGCTTAACCACGGAATTATACAAAAGTGTATAATTCTGTGGCTTAACTTCGAAACCGAGACAAACGCTTAGACAATCTGGCTATAAAAGCCGGCTTCCACAGTCAGACTGTAGAAGTGTTTATATACCGTTAATTTCCGTCACATTTATCTGACTGTAATTGTCAATTAGTCTACGTGCGGTCTGGTACACGTTTTATTCTGAACCGGATGTGTTTTGATTTTATATACAAAATTCGGAACTCTCGGTCCTTTCCGTTTATTGGTTTGCTGTTATACTTATTGGTGCGCGGGATGCTGCGATTACGATAAGGCGTTCGACGAAATTGATCAGAAATGTTGTAAATATCGGAAATAAATCGAGAAGAATTACGTTCCGCTCGCAAGTATCTGAGAAACGAGTGCGAGAAATATTCGCGTTATACAAATTTTGATGCGATATCTGGCATTTTCGTGCGAAATATCGCGGCCCAGAATGATCCCTGAACACCCAATGACAGACAAAGAGCGCGTGTGCTATTAGGAGGGAGTTACTATAGGGACTAGGGAGGGAACCAAAATTAATACCACTAGAGTATATTTGCAAACAGTTTGAACTCAGATCAGACGCCGCGTAACGCGGCGTCTGATCTGATTTCAAACTGTTTGTCACTCATCTTTATGTTTCTTCTGCCAAAAATGTCAGCTAAAGGCAGTTTCAAGCAGAGGATTTTGCAGCAGTGAAAGCGTTAGACATAACTGTCTTGTTTGGGTAACAGTAGCAAGCATTGTTGTATAGAGTTAATCATTGTTTGGAGGGGTTTGAAAGGAGAGAGCACTGCAATAACATACCTGTACAGGTTTGAGGTTGCTGAGCTGAGGTTTTATAGCTGGCCCAATCCATCTGTAAGTCTCTATCACCAGCTGCTTGGTTTCTTCTCTCACATTCTTGTCTCGGTCTTCCAGAAGCTTGGGTAGTAGTTTGACAATTGGCTTTATTGGCATGATCTTGTTACCAAAGTCCCTGCAGGCAATAGTAAAATCTGTCAAGTGATCTCAAAAAATGTAGTATGTGTACCTATCCAGGGATCGAAAAAAAAAATCCAAGCCACTCGTCCTTCAGGATGAGTTGCTTCTGAAATCCACCCGTCCATACAACATTTTGAAACAGTATGATGATTGAAATTTCTTAGGAAAATAAACGGTGTTAACTTGACGTAGATTTTTTCGTACTTTTTCGAAGTTTCTTTCCTCTACTTCACATGTGTATAATCTCTTTTAGGTGTACTATCTTTTTCTCTACTCTATGCATCTACCCGCTCACCTTGATTTAAGCAGTTACCTGACATCTCTCACCTGATGTAAACACCTAATAATTAACACATAGAAGCTCCTTTTAGCGCATTTAATTTATTCCTTAACTGCAAGAAATAATTCCAATTTATACAGTCATAAACATGTACCATAAGAAATACTTTCTATATTCTTGCAGATGGTAGCTTAAATCAGGCTGAAAGTAAAGCAGAATGTGCCTTCAGGCGCATTCTGCTTTACTTTCAACCTGCTTTAAGTGGTCACCTGACTTCAAAATTAGAAATGAGCTATGGAGTAAAGGGTTAAGTGGCCGTAATAGAGAGGTGTTATTGCATATTAAACAGCACAAAACAGTGGCAAGGCCAATGTCCCCTACCTGAGAGCATCTCTCATGGTCTGTATACAGCCGACTACAATCTTGGGGTTCTTGTTGCTGCAACCCTCTATGAGACTCTCCTGTACCACGTCTTGTTTCTCGATCTCGATAAACATCATTATAATCTCCTTGCCATTCTCCTTCGTCTTCTGTTTGCTGGCACTCAGGCATTTAGCTATAATATTGGGTACAACCTCTCCGGCAGTCCTGGGGTTGTACAAAGATAGGAAAATAAATAAATTACAAATTTTAATATGTATTTAGGCTTTGCCTATGGACAGAAAAAAGCAAAATTGTACTAATGAAAACGGAATAGATCTATCGCCAGTGTGTGATCAGCGCTCTTGTATCAGTTCGTTGTGTATTCCAGATCTCACTCGAGGCTACGCCTCTCGTGACTGAGATCTGGATTACACAACCGACTCGAACTTTTATTATAAACCTAACTTGTTTGGGACAAGATCTATATATGTTGTTACCCAATAATCAAATCCGTGTAAGTTAAAACTCCTCCGTACAGCTATATTATCAGGGCTGCCATTTCTCCAGATTTTTTCTAAATCTCCGGATTTTTCCCCAGGTTATGGTAGCTTAAAGCAGGCTGAGAGTAAAGCAGAATGCACCATAAGGGGCATTCTGCTTCACTTCCAGTCTGCTTTAAGTAGTCACATGCCAACAAAACTAGAAATCGGCTATGGGGTAAAGGTACGATTCGTAAAATCGCTCTTGAAAAATGCATATTTGGAAATCTTAGGAATTTTCATTTCAACTTATGGCAGCCCTGTATTATAATGCAATCTGAAACTATTTTTGGAAGTCATATGACCACCAATAATGACGTCATTATTTATATTGATGACGTATTGTTTGTGTTGCGTTTCCTGCTTGAGTCTTTCGTATTTATTTATTGGTAATCCGTTATTTTTATCGGTTCGATTGAGAAGTAGCTTTTTGCAAATAACGTTCATTTTTAGCGTTAAAGGGTATGAATTGAACTGTTTGAAATTTTGTCATTCGGAGGAAATCATTACAAGTGAGTGTTGTGGGTTATTCATTCTTAAAATGGTTTAAAAATATCACCGAAATCGGGAATTCCGAAACGTCACGCACAACTCTTCGTAAAAGCCGTGACGTCATCATCCAAGATGTCAGCCCCCATGTTTTTGTAGTTGCCTAGTTTTGAGGAAATTATTCACGCGCAAATCAAACACTTTCAAAGTCTGTCAGTGATTGAATAGAATTGGAATACCTTTGATTTTATCATGCATTACTTAAGAACGGAAAAAAGGCAAGCCTTTTTTCCGTATTAATTAACCCATTACTCCATAAATACACCCTTTTTTGCCAATGTATTACTCCTCAGAAGAAAATAATTCCACTTAATACAGCCATGAATATAAACTGTAAGGAATAGGTTTTGCATTCTTGCAGATGTAGCTTAAAGAAGGCTGAAAGTAAATTTCAAACCTGCCTTAAGTGGCCATGGGTCTTCAAACATAGAAACAAGTATGAAGTAAAGGGTTAATCTGAACTTAACATTGAAAAATACACAAAATATGTTTTCCAGCAGGATTCCTGAAACTAGACTAGAACAATGACCAAGTCAGAAAGGGGATCAAAAGGCCAAACATAATGCTGCCAGGAGGAGTATGGCACCAGAGGGCAAACTGCACAAGCTCTGCATATTGTGTCACTAAGGCAAACATTTACATTAACTTTAATAAAGAAACCCCTACATTAATAGTTGTCAAAATTATTATTTAATTATATACAATGAATGTAATACTATTACCTTTCATTTACATGTACAGTATTTTCACTGCAAACAGTTTGGAGTCAGATCAGACGCTGGGTAACCCGGCGTCTGATCAGGCTCCAAACTTTTTGCCACCAAGAAAAAGATGAATTATCAGAATTGTCAAAAAGTTGTACTTTTCTACGTTTTAGTGTTTTGCGTTTGCGTACGTTTGCGTTTAAACAGGAAAGAATAACATATTCTCCACTGTATATAGTTCTATATAGTATAGACACAACATAACTTGATGGTATAAATTATAATGATGTTGTATTTTGGGCCGGAGGCCTTTCATTACGAAATAAATTCATGGTCATTGTCTACAAAGGGCAAAGGAGACATGGAGTGACATAAAATCACAGATTCAAACTTTTGACTTTTCAGTGTGAATTTTACCTTGAACCAGCATTGTTGAAATATAGATTCTGCACAAAGCCAGTACAAGTTTGAGTAACTCAAGTGCCCATTTTTCCTGGCATACAGTCAAGCCTGTCATGTATTTCAGGGCCCCAGAAAAGAGGAAGTAAACTGAACAAGTCCAATATTTTACATGTATAACTCATTTCAGCACCAAATCCTATGGTGTACTGTTACTTCTCATTAGAATCGTCTCGAAGAGACGATTCTAATGAGTAGTAACACCATAGGGTTTAATGCAGAAATAAAGATTTTAGTAATGAAAAACTCCCCTTATCTGGAGCTCTGTATTTATAAATGTCTGTCAACTTACTTAGGAGCAATAGCAGCATTCTCCACAAAGGCTATGACAGCATCAAGAGCTTTCTCCTGAGCCACAGCGTTACTGTCTGTGACAAACTTCTTTATGAGACCAGCATAGGTAGAGAACTCCTTGCTCTTGTCATCATCTATGGTCTTGAACAGTTTAGTGGCTTCTTCATAGCCGGCGAAACGGGCTTTCCATACCTGCAAATAGTATGTCAGATAAAGAGTATGTTCTATAGTTGACCAGTAACAAAGATCTTTTCAGGGCTGCCATTTCTCCGAAATAATCGGATTTTTATGCTAGCAAATGGTAGCTTAAGCAGTCTGAAAGTAAAGCAGAATGCGCCTTTAGGTGCATTCTGCTTTACTTTCAACCTGCTTTAAGTTATCAGTTAGAATATAGAAAATATTTCCTATGATACATATTCATCCATGTTTTACTATAAAGTGGAACTATTTTCTTCAGTGTAAGAATAAATCGATGGCGTAAAAAGGCATATTTATGGTGTAATGGGTTAAAGAAAGGGGTAAATATTACCTTGTGCTGAACCTTGTCTTCAGTCGGCAACTTCATCCACTCACTGTCGTCCCCCATCTTCAGTTATTTTTGTGATGCTGAAATATACAGAGAGTTTGCTGAAAGTTTCTTCAACACTTATCAGTACATGTAAATCAAACTGACTTTTCAGAAATGTGTGCAAAGAAACAACTTTTCAGTTTTTTAACATTTGCTCACTTTAATAATTTCAAAGAATCTTGGATACATTTTTTCACATATCATTGATGAGAGTCAAGATGAACATGCAAACATCTGTTTAGCGACTAACAAAAAGGAAATGCTTACTCCTTTGTCACTTTTGTATTTTAACCCGTATTTAACATCTGCATTTTAAAAGCATTATTCATGTTTTCGATGGAAAGTCATTTAACCTTCTCCTCTGTAGCCAACAATGCAATCTAAGACTAAAAATTCTAAAATATAACATAACTTGGCAAATGCAAAATATGACCAGTCTCACCAATTACCTAGCTTCACCTACTTGTGCAATCTGTACATAGACAAACAAAATGTCAAAGCAGAAGTTTTAACTTTTATTAACCCATTACCCTATAGTCTGTTTCTAGTTTTGAAGAAAAGTGACCGCTTAAAGCAGGTTGAAAGTAAAGCAGAATGCGCCTTCAGGCGCATTCTGCTTTACTCTCAGTCTGCTTTAAGCTACAAGCTGCTCGAATATAGAAATTATTTCTAATGTTAAATATTCACAACTGTATAGATAGATAGGAGCTATTTTCTTTAATGGAGGGATAAATTAAGAGGCATAAAAAAGGTGTATTTATGGGCAGAGCACCAGATAAGGGTAGTTTTTCAAAACCTAAAATCTTTATTTCTGAATTAAACCCTATGGTGTCACTACTCATTAGAACCGTCTCGAAGAGACGATTCTAATGAGTAGTAACACCATAGGATTTGGTGCTAAAAAGAGTGAGAAAATGTTGGATTTGTTGAAAAAACTACCTCTTATCTGGAGCCCTGGGAAAGGAATCCTAGTTTCATTGGGCAAGTGTCAATACAGTAGCCACACATCAGCAAATAGCATACTGTTCAATTACAGTACTTAGCTCAGGGTTAGAAATTAGCTAAAAATTACACTTGCATTTTTTTGCGAGTGACTTTTGAACTTACTCGCAAAATGCAAAAACTACTCGCGAAAGTTAAACTGTCCTTCTGAACATATATGTTTTAACTTTTAACCCGACACAGACGTGTAGTAATCAGATACGATCTACCTACACTTCGTGTATTTCATAGTTGTACATTTGTGGTTACAGCTGACAAGGGATAAGATCTTGATTTTCGTATCTATGTGTACATACCAAAGGAGTATTTTTCTTACATTTTATAATATTGGGGAGAATGCATGCTGTATGCACTAGGCAGACCGCACACGATTTCATTACTCGAAAATTAGGTCAGGTTTAGATTGCCAATCCGTCTATGATACAAACGTTTTTTCACTGGTCGTATATTTCAGGGCTGTGGTTAATAAACAGTATGTCACAGTAGAATTAGAAGTATACTTGTACTCGTGCGAGTCTTTTAAATGGCCTCGTCTTTGGAGAACGGTTTCCGTTGTTGAGTCTCAGACTCTGTGATAAGAATTGTTTACACATCGGAACTCCGAAGTAGCAAAGTGCGCGTTTCATTAGCCAATGAGAATTGGGAAAGTCCGTCATTACGTCATTCTTACAGACAAAAAAGAGGTTGAAACTGCCCGAGAAGCTATGATTGGCTTACGAAAAGTATTCGCTTGTCTTCTCGTCCATTTCCGCCACTCGAAATGCTACGGAATAAACCGAGCATAGCCTTACAGACGCTATACTGTGTTTAGCTGTCCGAAAAACCGTACTCGCATTTTTTTGCGAGTACTCGCAATTTACAAATTCCACTCGCATTTTGCGAGTATGCGAGCTTAAATTCGAACCCTGTAGCTAATTGACCAGCCAGTCTGCTGAGGTGTCTCCATACGGCCAGCCTCCAAGTTTTATAGCACAACCTGCTGTGAATATCTGTGATGATCTAGAAGCTAATCCTAACCCTATTCCCACTAGCAGCCAAGTTAATGTCACAAAAAAATGGCCAGGTTTATATCACAAGAGATAACCAGTTGTAATTTCTACCAAAATATCAAAAAGACCTGCAGTGTGCAGTGCAGACTAGTCCTTCATAGAAAGCCGCTGCATATGTTTTAAAATGTTATTTCCAACATTCCCCTTCATTATTAGTGATATTTTACAGTTTTCAGTTTCTGGCATATGCAACGTCTTTGACCTTTTCAAAGTAAACTCTGCGCATCGTTCCCACGTAAATCTGAGGCTGAACGATTCAAGAGACATACATGTATTAAGCAAATTAGGTGTATTTGAATACAGAATTCGCTTCACTCCTGTATGTGACTGTTTTTCAAACATATTTTGCCAGAATATGGTAAACCATAATCACAGATTGCGTTTATTTATCTGATTTGAATCAATTCTACACTTTGAATCACTGACCCTGGCCTGTTTCAGGGAATTGATTTGCATATGAGGCCAACAAAAATGTTTCAAGAACTAATTATTTAAGTGAAACCCACATTAACAATTACTCCGCTGTTCTTGAAATATTTCGTCTAATGCATTCGTATAATTCCTAACCGTATCACGTGACCGCCTGTATAGCTCAGTGGTAGAGCGTCCGCTTGCAGTGCGGGAGGTTGCGGGTTCAATCCCCGGCCGGGTCAAACCAAAGACTTGAAAATTGGTAGTAATGGCTTCCCTCCTTGGCGCTCAGGATTTCGGGTTAGCGTTACGACTGGTTCGTCGGTGTCAGGATAAAGTGACCGGCCGGGTACAGTCCCAATGGTGCGCCTAAAAAGTGCCCCTTCTCATAATCATCAGAATTGATGGCGTAGAAGTAATAAATAGAAATAGAAACATTGCAAACCAGGGCGTAACATTAACTTTTATTGTTCCAGAAACTACTAGCCCTGACCAAATATTTACCTGCCCTGACCAAAAACATGAAATATGCTAGTCTTACGTTAATTTTAAAATTCGCTGTACCTGTAGCGCCGCCGATCTATCCACGTGAATCAATCCGTCATTTTTTCAAGAAATGTGCTAATTCTTTTTCTGTTTCGTACAAACTCTTTGTTTCACTTCTTCCTTTGTATCTTTAACTTAAGATCCTTCCGAACAACCCCTTTTTGATTATAAAACCAAGCAACATTTTGTGAACATTGGGGTTTTTACTGTCAACCTTGGGAAAAAACAAAACGTAAATGAGTCGCTATGTCGTAAAATGAATTCGCTCGATTATCATCGGCAAATTCAGTTCAAAATAAAAGACAGCATCAGCTTTCTTTTATTTTGTTTACTAATCATGTATTTCCTATATTTTATAATCTT
The DNA here is from genome assembly GCA_922989275.2 of Gari tellinella. Lineage (NCBI taxonomy): Eukaryota > Metazoa > Mollusca > Bivalvia > Cardiida > Psammobiidae > Gari > Gari tellinella. The sequence goes on along the minus strand of OV277867.1, from coordinate 78,253,566 downwards.
AAATGTGTTTATGAAATTTGATTATTTTACGTCGTGCTGTAATTGAAAGGAAAATCTCCAGACTGGTATCGAGATTACATTTTTATTTGGCGCGTAGTTGAGGAAAGGATACAGAGAGAATTTTAACAGTCTACTATTGATGACGTCGGAGGTTAGGTGTCCCTAGCGCATGCGTACTGTACGGAAAACGTGATATTTATAAACATACGGTGTTTACTTATTTTTTTAAGAGTTTGCACTCTGTGTCAATTATCATGAATTGAACCTGTGTATTTGATTTGCTGGTCTGAATGTGTTCTCCCACCCTGCACGATAGTTAAAAATCAGAATAATGTGTACGACCAGTCGGGCTACGGACAGAAATTTCTGTACGTCCGGACCGAATTTCACCCAGTGAATGTCTGTCGGACGTGCCTTAATGTTGAGCCCTGCATAAATTTTTAAGATGTCCTCAACTTGGAATAATTACTGTTTGCGTTACACCTATAGATAAGTGAGTGACATGGGTTTTAGGTAGTTTGAATTTACAGTGTTAAACTGTTTTATGTATCAAATGAAACCAATATTCTCTAAGAACCCAGATAAATGACAAAAATCGATTCAGGTAGAAAATGTGTCAGTGATCTAGCCACGGAATATAAATACAACACACAGAATCACAAACTCGCGCTATCTCGTCAAACGCAAATGAGACTTGATAAGATCACGTCTATCAGTCGTCAATATGATTAATGTCTGTACATATTGAAGCATTGTTCACGGGTTTATACTTCCGTGAATTGATAGGATTAGGAATATCCCCTTACTTGTTTAAATCTACTAAAATGTCAATAAATACATTCGAGTCGGTAAATTTCCCCCCCAAGAAATGGCGGACAACCAGGCAAAAGGTGAAGATGTTGTCATGTGACATAATCTCGCAAAATCCCACCGTCGCAAGAGCTCAGACGCTTGACTATTCAACTTCGTTTACTTGCTATTCCCTGTTGTATAATTCCGTGATCAAGCCTATAACTTTTAGACGTTGAAGCTTACATGATACGGAATGATGAAAAAGAGCAAGCGAAGCGTCTAAATAATCTGGATTACAATGCAGACCAATTCTAAAGTCATGAAAGTCTAGCGTATTCTTGTAACCAGGTGTAAAAATCAATATTTAGTTAACGCGAGTGATTCCTTTTCGCTAATTTCCTTTTCGCATCATTTCTGTCGATTCGGGTCATTGATTTATAAACTCTTCATTATCACGTGAAATCTCCCGGCAAATTTGAGTGACATTTCACTTTGGCTTCTGAATTCATTGGAGAAAGACCTTTTAAATAAAGTTACATCTATTAAAGAAGATTAGGCGTGAACCAGATAGTTTACTGGGTAATGGCATGTATTGGTTCTTGTATTTCTATCGCTTCTTCTATTTTATTTCGGGAGCTGTAATTAATGTAATGTGTATTCGCGTTTACGAGATGGTAGCTCAGCGTTCTATTTTAACCGCTATATTCTTATAATATTCACACCATACTTTGAATGGCACGTCTTAACTTTTTCAGTAACACGAGCAGCTTGCACGCACGGAGTGAGAGACATGTGAGAGAACATTTAGTTCCACAAACTGGTAAGAGTTGTTTCTGTGTAAGACTGTACTGTTTAACTTTGTTATTTGGTATACCATGTTTGGTTTAGAATGGTAATTTGTGCAAGGCGTTCTGTTAAAGGCTAGACACATGTGATAGGAGCTTTATTATTGCATTACTAAGCTACATTATAGTCATACTGTTAGTATGAGTATAATGTCACTTACTAATGTGCCATGCTTGTTATTTTAAAGTGTTTATATTATGTCCAGTGTTTCATTTACAGCCACATGCCACATTATTGAGTAGAGTTCTTAGTGTGCTTAATTTTATGTATTTTCAGGATGTTGAATCTTTGAATCATTGATTGAGTTGATTGACTATACTGGTGTTCATGGTGTTTATGAACATGACAGTGTGCCTGTGGTACAGATAGACTTGCTAGTGGTGTGTGCTGTGTATGGTATTGTGTTTGCTGGTACATTTGTAAATGAAGTATATTGCGTGAAAGAGAAACAGAGTTGTTCAGAATTTTATACGCCTCACAACGGTCTGACCCTAACCCCAAATGAAGTCCCATTCTTATTAGAATGCTAAAACCCAAGAGGGTAACAATGGCGCCCAACGAGGGACTTGTGAGATAAAATTGACATTTGAAGAGGCTTCAAGGCGTTATACAGAGTATTTTGTGACATTTGAAAGTGGCGTTTATATATTGAAGTTTGAGTATAGTGACTTTTGACATGTAAATTTATGTAAGCAGTGCTGTCATAGTGATTTGTGACATTTAATTGAGTATCAGCAGTGACTTACCTGAAGGTCATAGACTTATAGTGATCATTAGACTTTATAACTACAAGTTGTATTATCATTAGAGTGTGTTAAGTTTCCCCTTTATAGTATTTTCACATCTAAATTCACATTTTGCATTGATATTTTGTGCACAGGTATATACAGTTTACACTATTTGGAGACTGTTTTGACTTTTGCATGGAATCATAGAATTTTCATAAATCTGTTTCTAAAGGACATTCATGTATTTGTTTTTCTATATGCTTTGTATTTTTGTGACATTGTTATAGCATTTTCTTGTGCAAATTTACAGGTACAGTGTTATAGTGGCCAGTGCCATGGTATTACAGTTCAAGTTGTAACAGTCACAGTAACATTCATTCAAGCACAGAATTGCAGAATTCAATGGTTTTTTGTGAGTATGATTGAGATTGTTATATAGAGATCTTGCAGTTGAGTAATTTTGTTTTCAGTTAAATTGAATTTCTTCAGAATCTTGTCATTGTACAGTAATTCCCATTTGATTCTTTAAATTGACAACAGCTGCAATTTCTTTGTATTTCATATTGTGTGATATTGTACTGTAAGATAGAAAATTCACTTGCATGTTTAATTAACTGGTGAAGGATTCAGTTTCAAATAACTATTGCAGAAATCATTCCATATTTACTAATATTTTCAGCCTGATCATCATTAAGAGCTACCATCTTGAATTTTCTAAATTGAACTAGTATTTAAAGGCGTAATTTTCTTAATTGAATTGAATTAGTTTTTAAGGCGTAATTTTCTTACTTGAATTGAATTAGTCTTTAAGGCGTAATTTTCTAAATTGAATTGAATTAGTCTTTGAAGGCGTAAACCGTGTAATTTTCTAAATTGAATTGAATTAGTCTTTAAAGGCGTAAAAAGGCGTTATAAACAGATTAGTATAAATATAAGAAGAATAGTTACAAGTTACCAGTTCATGCCATATTGAATCCATCAAATTTATATCAAAAGGGAGCATTTCAATTTTCAAAGTTTGTAATTTAAGTGTATTTATTTCATAACATTAGGTCTATTCTTAAATTTGGTATTTAGTGATTATTTTTACATGTGGTTACCACTTCCTTGCCAGTGTAAATCACTATTCTGAAAGTTTCAAGCATTTGACTTCAACTTTGACTGCTTTTGTGACAGTTCTCAGTTTAAGTCGTTGATTATTGACATTTCAAGACAGATTCATGTAGTTTTGGTCCAGATTATTTCTCATTGAGGTTATTTATTCTGTAGTGTGTAGTTTGAGTTAAATTTGCATTTAATTAGTAGATAACTAGCTCATATTTAGTAGTTTTACAGGGAATGAGTTTATAGTACTGTTTATACATGAAATAACCCCGTCCTATAAAAAAAACTTTGAAAATTCTCGACAAAGCATCCACGCTTGTATTTTGCGGAAAAAAACAAAACTTATCGAAAGCATTCATTTGTTTAGCTACTATAGCGTGTTACTATATATAGACACTATAGGATATTTGAAAGGAGTTTGATAATTTACTTGAAATTCATAAATATTTACATCATTCTGTTAAAATAAGAGTTATTTACCTTGAATTTACTTAAAGCTCATTAATATTGACATCAAATTGTTAAAATAAAAGTTGTCTACCTTGACTTAGTAATCATATTACTGCATTTTAGCAGTTTAATAGAAAAAAAGGCATATTTGATTTATAATATTTAGTAATACTAAAGGCATATTTACTCTACAGAATTTAGTAAACTTTGCAGACAAGTATTTGTTTATTCTTTCAGTAGGATTTAAATTAAAAATAAGTTTGTCCTATATTTGGTCCAATAGTCCCCATAGTTACAGATATTTTCTTACAGGTCATATTGATAGATTTGTGCATGCAATTTTAGATTTAGATTTAGTGTAAAAGTTATTTACAGGTATAAAACACACATTTTTGTGATAAATACTACACTATAAGATAGTTTGATAGTAAGTCTGTCTAAGCACAGCATCAACATGGCTGAGGCTAAAAAGAAAGTTGCTGTTGACATGATGGATGAAAACATTAAATTTGACATGTTGGAGGAAGGGAAATCACCGAGCCATGTGCAGAAAGTCACCAAGAAGGAACTGAAAGTGTTAGAGGCATTCAGGTTATTAGATATCCAGCCAAAAGTAGATACCGAGGCAGATCTTCTTAACCTAGCCACAGTTTTTGGCAAGCCGATAGAAACAACAGATGTACATACCATGCCTACATTCAAGGAGAGTGCACCTATTCCACCTATTTCCCCTTCCACAGGAGCCAAGCCAAAGAAACTATTCAGCTACTTGCCAAAGAAAGTCTACTTTGAGCCAGAGAAAGACCTTCCACCAGTATCACCATTGCCAGATAAAGACCTTCCACCAGTATCACCATGGCCAGGGAAAACAGGATTGAGCTATCCCAAGATGTCCATCTTTTATGGTCAGGATGGAAAGGGCGAAGTGACATGGGAGTCATTTAAATTTGAAGTAGAAGCCTTGGTGGATGACAAGATGTTTACTGATAAGCAGATTTGTTTAGGCATGAGAAGAGCTTTGAAAGGCCATGCCAGTGACAAAGTCAGACGTTTAGGAACAGGAGCTACAGTTAGCCAGATATTGACAGAGCTGGAGAGTGCCTATGGCAATGTTGACTCACCTGATGTGGTAATGACAAAGTTTTATACATGTAGTCAGAAGGAAGGAGAATCAGTGGAAAATTTTGCTTCCAGATTAGAGGAATTATTTGAGCAGGCAACAACACTAGGAGCATTGAGGAAAAGCGACAGAGAAGTGTTAAGAGGTAAGTTGTATGGAGGACTACAGACTGATTTGAAGATGGCAGCAAGGACAGAATTCAAGAACACCAGGGAATATGATACATTCAAGAGGGAATTGCGGGAATTAGAAGCGGAGCTGAAAGGAACAAAGACTCCAGAGACTAAGCCAGCAAAGGCAGCTGTACCCATGGAGAAAGACACTCCAGTAATGAAGGAAATGAGAGATATTCTTCATAAGATGAATGACAGGATTGAAGCCATAGAGAAAGGACAGAAACATGGATTCAACCAATACAGAATAGTTGGCAATAGAGGAAGAGGTAATTTTCACACAGGTACAGGCAGAGGCAACTACAGACCACAGAGACCTACAGGATCAACAACATTTACACCAACCTGTTTTTACTGCAGTCTCAAGGGCCACGTACAAAGGGATTGTCCTCAGAGATCAGCCGATGTCATCTGTTATAAATGCTCGGAAAAAGGCCACGTACAAAGGAACTGCCCAAAAGCCTAAGTGCTCAGGTAGAAGGGTCGGACAGGAGCACTATGAATTTAGACCCTAAGTTGATTGGAGAGGTTAACGAGGCACACATTCAGATAAATAAGGTTGATGCAAAAGCTTTGCTTGACACAGGTTCTTGCGTCTCTATTATGTCGCATTCTTTTTATAAGGAACATTTAAGTAATATTCCCATCATTAAGTTAGATAGTATTGTGCCTGTGGAGTGTGCTGATGGTCAAACCCTACCATATTTAGGTTATATAGAAGCACAGTTAGGAATAATTGAAGGTTTACCTAGATCTAATTTATTAAACTGTATTTTCTTAGTTTCACCAGACACTGCTTATTCTCAAAGAACACCAATCATATTAGGTACCAATATACTACTTGAACTTTTGACAGATTGCAAAAAGACATTTGGAGAACAGTTTCTGCAGAAAGCTAACCTGTTCACCTCATGGTTTCTATCTTTCCGGTGTATGGTTCTTAGAGAAAAGGCATTAACTAGGAACAAGAATAGGATTGCTATTGTTAGAAGTGCTTGTTTAGAAAGGGTTATACTTAGACCTAATGAAATGAAGGCGATAGCAGGATATACTGATCAGGAAGTGGACCATCCAACAACAACTGCAATGATACATGAAACAGGAAATAGTAGTCTGCCATCCTATGTTGACATTACTCCGACTGTTATTCAGCATGAACATGGATCCAAGTCACAGGAAGTGAAAGTAACTTTATCCAACTTGACAACAAACACCGTTGTGATATCACCTAAAGCCGTTATCTGTGAGATACAGCCAGTAAAGATAGCTGAGGAAGTGTTCGATCACCTTGAAGATGAACAGGCAAAGATCATCATAAATGATCTCAATATTGATGAAAACAACGTTTTGGATGACAGTCAAAAGAAGGAACTTGTTGACCTACTTTTACAACACAAGGATATGTTTTCGGGAAGCGACACTGACTTAGGACAATGCGACAAGGTCAAACATCGTATAGATCTGTTGAACGATATACCATTTAAGCAGAGACACAGGCGAATACCTCCGTCAATGCTTGACGAGGTCAGACAGCATATTGCACAACTGTTAGCTTGTGGCGTCATCAGGCCATCCAAGAGTCCATGGACATCGAATGTTGTGCTTGTCCGGAAAAAATCGGGAAAATTGAGACTCTGCGTCGATTTTCGCATGTTAAACGATCGAACTATAAAGGATTCTTTTGCATTACCACGTATGGAAGAAATATTCGACTGTTTGCATGGAGCCAAGTATTTCTCGACAATGGATATGAAGTCCGGATACTACATGGTAGAAGTTGAAGAAGCGCACAAAGAGCGTACAGCCTTCACAGTAGGATCTATCGGTTTCTATGAATATAACCGACTCCCTATGGGACTTTCCAATTCGCCAGCGACGTTCCAACGCTTAATGCAAGAATGCCTTGGGGATCTAAACATGCGTATATGTTTGATTTACTTAGATGACCTCATTATATTCAGCTCGTCATTCGAAGAACATCTGGAAAGGCTCGAACTAGTTTTCAATCGGCTGAAGTCGTACAACTTGAAATTGGCACCTGAGAAGTGTTCGTTCTTTCAACCAAAGGTCAGCTTTTTAGGTCACGTCGTGAGCGAAGATGGTATTGAAACCGACCCGTCAAAGATCGAGAAGGTGAAGAATTGGCCAACTCCGAAAAACTCAGATGAGCTTCGTTCCTTTCTGGCATTCGCGGGCTACTATCGCCGTTTTGTGAAAGATTTCAGCAAGATCGTGAGGCCACTGTCGGAGCTTTTGCCTCCAACGTCATCTAAGAAGGGTCCAAAAGCAACAAAACCTATATGGAAATGGACAGACAAGGAACAGGAAGTTTTCGATAAGGTTAAGGATATTTTGTCTTCACCACCTATATTGGCTTATCCTGACTTCACTAAACCATTTGAGCTTCATACAGATGCTTCATCAAAGGCGCTAGGAGCCGTTCTATACCAAAAGCAAGACAACAAGAAGAAAGTAATAGCATATGCCAGTAGAGCTCTTAATAAATCAGAAAGGAATTACAGTGCATTTAAGCTAGAGTTCCTTGCACTTAAGTGGGCTGTAACAGAGAAATTCTCAGACTACCTAGCAGTGAACCATTTTCTGGTGTTGACAGACAACAACCCTCTCACCTATGTTTTATCGACGGCAAAACTGGACGCAACAGGACAACGTTGGGCATCTGCCCTAGGTCACTATTCTTTTGACATTACGTATAGAGCAGGAGTAAAAAATGCAGATGCAGATGGTATGTCAAGAATGCCTGTTGAGGATTTGCCAGACAATGAGAAAATCAGATTAGATGACAAGGTTGTTAAGGAAATATGCTCTGATTCACCCATTACACTAGTTGAAACACTTCCAGCAGCAAGTTTGAACTTAGTTGAAACTGTAGAAGAAGCAGGACAGATTCTAGCTGCTAAAGAGTTTCAAGAAATCAGAAGAGCTCAAATAAGAGATTCCTTAGAAGATACATGGAGAAGAGCCGTTTTAGACAACAAATATCCGAATAAAGTCATGACCAAGCAAGACTTAACCATGAAACGACAATTTAAGAAATTTATAATGACCAGAGGAGTATTGTTTAGAGTTCACCAGGAAGAAAATGAAGACATCAAACAATTGGTTGTGCCAGAATGCTATAAGGAAGTCATTCTCAAAGGATTACATGATAACGTTGGTCATCCAGGGATAGAAAGAACCTTGCGACTGATCAGAGAGCGATTCTATTGGGCAGGTCTACAAAAGGATGTGGAAGAGCATGTTAAGCGGTGTGAAAGATGTCAAAGGCGTAAAGATAAGACAGGACAAAGGGCTCCACTAGTAAGTGTTCATACCAGTTACCCATTAGAGCTGGTATGTATGGATTACCTCACCCTTGAACCAGCCCGTGGTGTCGGAAATGTCCTGGTCATCACAGACCACTTCACGAAATACGCTATGGCTATACCCACCAAGAATCAGACGGCCAAGACAACAGCGGAGGCGTTGTATGAGAACTTTGTCATCCACTATGGGATCCCAACCAGGCTTCATACAGATCAAGGAGCTAATTTTGAGAGTGAGCTCATTAAGGAGCTTTGTGATCTCATAGGGATGAAAAAGTCCCATACAACACCGTACCATCCGCAAGGGAATGCAGGGCCTGAGCGATTCAACAGGACATTGCTAGAGATGCTTGGTACTATGGAGAACGACAAGAAGAGCAATTGGAAGAAGTACATCAGCTCGCTTGTGTACTACTATAACTGTACTCCACACGAAGCGACTAGGCTATCACCTTTTGAGATCATGTTCGGACGCAAGCCACGCCTGCCAATAGATACAGTTTTCCAAAATGCAACATCACAGGATACTCCAAATAGAATAACAACAGCAGAATATGTAAAAGATTTAGAACAGAGATTAGAATATACAAAACAGATAGTCAACGAAAGGGTAAAAAGATCAAAGGCCAAACAAGAGAAATATTACAACCTTAAGGCTAAAGCAGTTACATTTCAGGAAGGAGACAAAGTGCTTGTCAGACGAAAAGCATTCGATGGCAAACATAAGATCCAAGACAGGTTTGAGGAAGAAACCTATGAGATCATTGACCAGCCAAGACCAGAAATACCTGTGTTTCGAGTAAAAGCAGGAGATAGGATAAGAACCCTACACAGAAACCTGCTATTCTTGGTAGATACCCCCAAGAATGATGAAGAGAGTGAGAGAAGTAAGGAGGAAGGAGTAGTAGAGGAGAATATTGAGTTGAGTGACGTCACGAAGGAGGATAGTGATTCAGATAGCGAGTGTGGCTATGTTTTTGCATATGGTGCAAATCAGGATGGGGACGCTCATCATGCATACTCAGGGAATCATGTGAAGGATAGTACAGTGGATAATGTCCAAACTGAGGCAGATAGTGTCGAAGTAGTAGTGGACTGTGAAGATTCTCACTCAGCGCAAGATTCTACTGGACAGATTCTTGTTAACACAAGTTGGACTCCACATACAGAATCTTTGCCCGAAGGAAACACAGAGGTAGAAGGTATTGAGCAGGAAACAGCAGGTCAAGAGAAGCAAACCGTATCGATACAGATAGAGGATGAAGATAAACAATTGCCCACAGAGGAGACCAGTGCCGATTGTTTAGATACTGTAGACGGAGAGCCAGAGGAGGAAGATAATCCGTCAGTTATTGAGGATACTCAGGAGACTGAGATACAAGACAGTGTAGATCCAGATTTACTAGAAGAAAGTGCTGGAGCAGAAGCATGTGCAGAGTCACAATCATCAAAGACCCCTGAGCGACCAACTCCGCAACCAAGAAGGTCAATAAGGGATCGGAAACCGCCGGATCGTTTCAAAGACTATTACATGTACATGTGTCAGGTGAAGCCTGCAGACAGTAAGATCCTGGCGTTAAATACCCTTATGGAGTCTGGTGTTTTAAACCACATGGATGTAGAAGTTGGTCATAAGTTGATTGCTGCAATTTTTAACAAATAATTTCTGTATGTCAAATGTTTTATTGGTAATTTTTAAGTTATTTCATTATTTTAATAAGTGATCAGTGTATTTCTTGTTTAAAGCAAGCAGTTACAGAAATATGATTTCTTAAATGCTTTATTTTTGCGGGGGAGAGAAAGGTACAATTATTATTAGATTAATTGTCAATTTGTGAAGTAATTTTGACTTTTAGCTTATTGTTTAGTTGTCAGGTTGATACTGCATCAATAACTTGAAAAGGAGCTTAGCATGTTTATATTCACTTAGTGTTACACCAGAGAGTTTGGTAATTTAGTATTACTAGAGTAGTATAGCAGTTGTGAGTTTGTACTTTGTAGAATGTAATATAGTTATCTATTGCTTATTATGGTAGTAGTGAAGTTGATGGTCTGTAGTTAAATTATTTGTATAGTCACTAGTTCCATGTGGATAATAGCCGCTTTAGGAAACTTTATTGGAAGATGTATTTTCATGTTTTTCCTAGATACATTTAGGGAAAAGTTCAGTTTGTAGCTGGATATAAGATCTAGTATTGATTGGTAATGAGTTGTAGTTATGTTGTGACTGCAAGATAGATTTTGTGTAGTTATGTTGTGACTGCAAAATTGATGTTGTGTAGATATGTTGTGACTATGGAAGTTGATATAATTATGTTGTGACTACTGACTGTTGACTTTAATGTTTTGAATATGACTTGTAAATGACGGGACGTCATTTCAGAAAGTAGGGAAGTGTGTAACCAGGTGTAAAAATCAATATTTAGTTAACGCGAGTGATTCCTTTTCGCTAATTTCCTTTTCGCATCATTTCTGTCGATTCGGGTCATTGATTTATAAACTCTTCATTATCACGTGAAATCTCCCGGCAAATTTGAGTGACATTTCACTTTGGCTTCTGAATTCATTGGAGAAAGACCTTTTAAATAAAGTTACATCTATTAAAGAAGATTAGGCGTGAACCAGATAGTTTACTGGGTAATGGCATGTATTGGTTCTTGTATTTCTATCGCTTCTTCTATTTTATTTCGGGAGCTGTAATTAATGTAATGTGTATTCGCGTTTACGAGATGGTAGCTCAGCGTTCTATTTTAACCGCTATATTCTTATAATATTCACACCATACTTTGAATGGCACGTCTTAACTTTTTCAGTAACACGAGCAGCTTGCACGCACGGAGTGAGAGACATGTGAGAGAACATTTAGTTCCACAAACTGGTAAGAGTTGTTTCTGTGTAAGACTGTACTGTTTAACTTTGTTATTTGGTATACCATGTTTGGTTTAGAATGGTAATTTGTGCAAGGCGTTCTGTTAAAGGCTAGACACATGTGATAGGAGCTTTATTATTGCATTACTAAGCTACATTATAGTCATACTGTTAGTATGAGTATAATGTCACTTACTAATGTGCCATGCTTGTTATTTTAAAGTGTTTATATTATGTCCAGTGTTTCATTTACAGCCACATGCCACATTATTGAGTAGAGTTCTTAGTGTGCTTAATTTTATGTATTTTCAGGATGTTGAATCTTTGAATCATTGATTGAGTTGATTGACTATACTGGTGTTCATGGTGTTTATGAACATGACAGTGTGCCTGTGGTACAGATAGACTTGCTAGTGGTGTGTGCTGTGTATGGTATTGTGTTTGCTGGTACATTTGTAAATGAAGTATATTGCGTGAAAGAGAAACAGAGTTGTTCAGAATTTTATACGCCTCACAACGGTCTGACCCTAACCCCAAATGAAGTCCCATTCTTATTAGAATGCTAAAACCCAAGAGGGTAACATTCTATTATGACAGTGCATACGTCATATCTATATTAGTTACACATATTTTCGATTTCACTCATTGTACGAACACAGTGAATGATAGGTTTCAATACTAATGATCATCTATAAACACAAATAACATCGCGTGTTGCGCTAATCTATCCAACGTTTCCCCACCCGATTTGAAGTTTGACAGATAACTTCACCGAGTTTTAGCGCGACTGTTCTCAAAGATTGAATTCCATACCAATACACAGATTGATACTTACGGGCACACACTTTATTAATTTCTCAAGCTTTTCTAAAAACTATTCCACTACGAAGCGATGTCAATCTTTAAATCAGCATCATCTTTAGTCTTGCTTTTACGAGTTAATTCATTCCTACAGTTTTTCAAACCTGTTTGTTATCTTTGTTTCTATTGGACAGTTTCTATTTAGCGCCACCAAAACTGAATCACTGCAAGAACAGCAACCCATCAAAATCCAAATTCCTGCAATAACAAGGGGCAGTAATGCAAACCTTTTTTGGACTGCAAACCTTTTAGCTTACCTGAGCTAAAGCACAGAATTATACACTCCTTTACCCCTGAACAGATTTCAACCAAACTTTACAGAAATGTTCCTGGGGTCAAGCTCTTTCAAATTTGATCAAAGAATTAAAAACAATGCAGAACTCTGGTTGCCATGGCAACAAAAGTGAAAAAAAATAAGGAATTCTGGAGAAACCTTCTTGTCAAACACTACAAGGACCAGAGCTTAGGCACTTGGCACATAGCTTCACTGTGACCTACAGGTCCTCTATCAGGTTTGTTCAAATTATATTTAGAGCTCTACTTGAGTATTGTTACTTATTGTTGATTTCCAACTCAGGTTCCTGGTGGATCCTCTATGCTGGACTCTTCTCCTTGAGTGTTTTTTGCACTGGTTACGGTTTTTAAGACGGCCTTATAATTGAATTTGATTTCTTGATTTTGCCAAAACTTGTCTAATTGATTTTTGATAGAATTTAGGGTGTTGGCATTTATAACCATCCTGAGAAATGTTTGTTTGCTTTTATTTTGCCACCATACATGATGAAAATGTGAGAACGAAATAAACAAGACAACATACAGACACATATACACAACAAAGACAAGATTATAACTAAACATACACGAATGACTGAACACATGAGAAAGACAAAATAATGAATAAATGAATGAATGGATGCATGAATGATTGAATGAATGAATGGATTAATGAATGAACGAGTGAATATATAAATGAATGAATGAAAGAATGCTTTAATAAATTAATCAATCATTCAATCAAACCATCGATCAATCAATCACTTAACCAATTACCAATCATGTAAAAAATGCTTGAAGAACAAAATGGTTATTTGCAAATAGTTTAGATTCTAAAAAATCACAGAGTAACACTGCGACTGCCTAGAATCCCAACTGTTTGGTTTTCGTATCGATGTTTCTGCAATCAAATACATGAATTCTTAGCTTAAGAGATAAATGCTGACGATGTTTGTTCAGTTTTACAGAATAAGACAGTAAGAGGCTTAATTAAACTACGAAATAGTATGTTTGAGAGTGAAATATTGGCACTCAGATAGCAGATGGATATGCTTAGATTTAATCACCATATCGGTTTCGAAACAAGCTCCATACATCACTTAGAAGTTTTACAGAGCTTTTTAAGAAGAGATGGTTTCTAAAGTTATTTTCAACTACTGGTCTTAAGCCAGTAAGAAGTGATACGACTTTTAAGCTCGGCTCAAGCCGTATATATTGATGAAACACGAACGTTCCCCAGTACTGCCTGATCAATGCATATATTTTCACCCGAACAGGAAGTGAATGTCTACAGTTGCAAAATATATGCTCTATGAGATTGTCAACCGGGGCCTCACAGCGAATACAACGTTTAGTAAATGTGTCGCTGAACAAATTGCATATGACCTTGATACAGTTACAACATTGCTCAGCCCTGGATGGTACCAACCTACTCAATTGCCAAAGTTCGGAAATGTTTGCCAGTACCGGTTTTATTATACTAAAGTTATGCAGAGTGGTATCATGATTCGTGCGCAAATACCAGTCTGCCTCGGCTTTAGCGTTAACACATTTCTTTATTTTAATGTTCCATGAGAATTTTGACGGAAACTCTCCTGTTTCTTTATATTGGATTAGGACATGTTCAAGAGAGTACTTTTTAAGTACGCGAGAAGCCTCTGGAATAAAGCCTAACTGATTTACGCTACATGCGTTGTCGTAAAACGAGTTTAGTCTATATGTAAAAATCCTTTTGGACACATTGCTTGTATTCAATCTACAAAGCTGGCCTACAAAGTTAAGTTTTCTAAGATCTACCTCAAACTCCAATGGCCTTGACCCAATAAGACTAAGGCAGATGTCCGTTCTGCAGTAAGAAGGAATGTGCTGGATATATTTTACACAGAATCTATGTGCTTTCTCTAACTGAATTGCGTTGCCTGACGAGAGCTCAGACCACAGTTCACATCCATACAGTGCACGGGGTAAAACAACAGACTTATAAATCTTAAAAGAAGTGGCCGGATGAAGTCCTGTTTCATGTAACCCTACATTAATCAAACCAAGCAGGGATTTTCGCATTTTACTTCATGCTATATTAATGTTCTCAGAGACATTTAGGTACTTATTAGAATTAATTCCAAGGTGAACATAGCTGTCAGATTCCTTAATGGTTTCATGCCCTAACTGCCAAGACCTGCGACTAGACTTAAAACAGTGCTTTGATTCATTATAGACTACTACAGAGCATTTTTGTGGATTGTACAAGTATCGCCATTTAATGGAATAAGTATAGCAAATATCAATCATTTTTTGCAACCCATTGATTGAAAACGATATCAGCACCATGTCATCATGATCAACCGGCATTACAAAGTTTATAGTTTTATCTATTTACTGATATTTTTTTTAGCTTTTTATTCAAATTAAATTTTGGTCCTTTTTTAAGTTAAAGTATACTCCTATCGTCTCCTATATACGCTATATAAAAAAGTGCAAAATTGCCTGACGTGGCCTACATCAAAGCCCCTAAAAGCCAACTTTCTATTATTTAATATCTTAGCCACAACCTGCACTTGAAAGAACAAAAAAGTATCTTTCTACTGATTACTTTAAATATTGAATATTGTAAGGATTTTTTGGTCCTTTTTATGTTATATTTCACTGTATTTTAGAATTTCTAATTTTTCACTGATCTGGCTCTCATAAGTCACTGAGCCCCCCGCTGACTTTATGGCCTGTGTACTGATAACAGATTTAACGCTAATTACATGAGCGCCTTAGGGTATTTTGGGATGGGGGAACTTATGTTATTGTATTCTTACAGATTTCCGTTGATGTAAAAAAGAAAGAAAGAACAAAACTAGACATGAACAGGTTATGGGTACAGTGGAGACTGTGTTATTCTTTCCCAATAAACGCGTTTACGCTAAAACTATTATTTCCAGTGCAAACAGTTTGGAACCAGATCAGACGCTCCCAACTGTTTGCCACCAAGATAAAAATGAAATATCAGAATTGTCCAAAAGTTGTTCTTTTCTACGTTTTAGTGCTTTGCGTTTGCGTACGTTTGCGTTTAAACGGGAAAGAATAACAGATTCTCCACTGTATGTGCTAACATGGATCCCGCTATAAATTGACTGCTTTATAATGACTTTGTTTTGGTTTTATTATCTTTTTATCGGAAGAAACACCAATACGACAAAAACAGGCTTTATCCTGTTGAGTCTCAGAGTTATCGGATCTGAATGGAAATTATTTGCAACTATACAAGTCAAGTAGCGGGCTAAATATTAACAAACACATTTTAGATGTATATAGATCTACTAATTAATTTATCAGTGATAAACCATTACCTGTCATGACGTAATCAATTGTAGAAAAAAATAAGTGTCATCCTTATCAGACGCCGAGTTACGCAATGTCTGATCAGGATCCAAACTGTTTGCTTATAACCATTGTAATCAAGGTAAGACAGACGAGGTTAAGAACTTGAAACATTCGATCGCGCGTACGCCTTTATGTATACACTATCTTTAGAATTAATACGATGAATGGTTTGGATTATGATAAGAAAACGAGTAACTCGGCGTCTCATCTTAATTCAAACTATTTGCAAATACCATTCAAGTAGCACTTAGTGGTTTATGCATAACCGAACATTAGTTAACATTGTATGCTGAAACTGTATTAAATGACAAATAATTGGTGTTTTCGGCCACACAAACTAGTAAATACGTCATGCATAGGCATATACATGTACAATGTATATATAAATATTAGAGCTATGTAACTTATTAGAGCTATTTAACTTATTAGAAACTTATTAGAGCTGTGTAACTTATTAGAAACTTGATGATTCAGTGTATTTGTTTAAGAATTACATGGTCAATTTATCATATTTGTTGCTAATAATTTGATTAGTAAAGACTTGATATAGTATATGTTTTTCCTTTTATTTCACAACCTATTTTACTTCTACAGTCACCAACACTACTACTACGCATACTTCTACTACTTTGAATACGTTAATTCTTCGTCCTACTCCTATTCCTACTTTTACTTCTACCTTTATTACTCTTACTACTTCTACAACTACTACTTCTACTATTACTGCTACTACTACTACCCTTTTTACAAACAGATCTCTGAATACAAGTGGCTGCTTAATGCAGAAAATGCAAAATGCCCCTACATGGGATTGCTTTCTGTATTACTTCTGTTCTGCATTGGGCTGTCACCTGTTTTATCCCATTACCCCATAGCTTGTTTTTAGTTTTGAAGACAGGTGACCACTTTAAGCAGGTTGGAAGTAAAGCAGAATGCGCATTAGGGCGCATTCTGCTTTACTTTCAGCCTGCCTTAAGCTACCACCTACTAGAATATAGAAAATATTTCTTATGATACATATTTATGACTGTATAAATCGGAACTATTTTCTTCTGTGGAGGAATAAATAAAAGGCGTAAAAAGTCGTAGTTATGTGGTAATGGGTTAAAGAACGACCATAAGACATATTAAGTGGTCGCATTAGATGGGGTTTACTGAAATACCAAATCAAATGCTACGTGTCAAACATGGCGTCTGATCTGGTTCTTCACTATTTGACACTCATCATATCATTTTTACCACTTTCCCCATGAAATAGTGTAAATTCTAATTAGACTCAGCGACCGACTGTACAACTGCTAACGAAAAGTAGCTTGAATAACTAATACTTGAGAAAAATGGCCGCAGGCAGCCAACGATAGGTGAGAAGCATTACGTAATCATCTCCACATGGGGTGCCATAAAACTAATCTCCACAGCGCTTTAACAAAACAGGGGGGCTTATTTGACTCTACCTATGGTAACAGGTTATCGGTCTTTTGCCCAAATGAGGTGAATTTCTCACCATGTTTATCTGGTAAACTGTTCCGTGCTTGTGCGATTCTAACTCCAAAACTGTGCTTCCTGATATCTAGTTTGGCTCTTTGAGTAAATAGCATTTTGGAATTTCACCTATTTGTAGTTCTTTCTGCCATTTCTTCTCTTAATTTTAAAATTTTGCCTGTCGCGCTTGTATCGTATTTTCCAACTAGAATTTTGTAGACCTCGATCATGTCCCCTCGCAGTCGTCTGTATGAGAGGGTGGGTAAATTGAGTTTTTTCAGTCTGTCTGGATAAGGAAGATGGCTTAATCGTGGAATTTGTTTTGTGGACCTTCTCGATCTGGACTGCTTCTATCATGTCAATATGTTTTGCTTTAAAAGGTGCCCACGCTGAGCTAGCATATTCCAGGTAGGTTCGTACTAAGGTTTTATACAATGGAGTGAAGCTCTTTTCATCAAGATGGTGGAATATCCTTCTAATGATACCAGACATAGAGTTTGCTTTTTTTTTTACTTTTTCACTGATGTGTTTCTCAAAGTTAAGTTGATTGTCAATGACAACTCCAATGTCTTTTTCCTCACTGACACTTTCCAGCTTAGTGTTCATAACTTCATATGTAAAATCCAGGGCCAATTGGGTCAAAATTGGCCCCGCCCCGCGGGTAACAGTTTGACAAAGAGTTAAATAGTGAAATTTTAAACGTTTTCTTCTCTGAATCTTATATGGCTAGAGCTTTGATATGCGGCATGGTGACGGCACGTCTATATATGTCCTTTGCGTATTTTGTTCAAATGGTTCCGGTCTATTGAATATCATGGTCACAGGAGCTAAAAATTGATTTTTTCAATAAAAAACCCCTTCTTGTCTTGTCTAAATCTACAAGGACCAGAGCTTAGATATTTGGCACATAGCATCACCTATATACAGGTCCTTTATCAAGTTTGTTCAAAGTATGCCCCTGGGGTCAAAATCATCCCCCCCCCCCCCCCCACGTCACAGGGCCTGGTGACACTATTAGATGCACTTTACGTATTTTGTTCAAATGGTTCCGGTCTATTGAATATCTAGGTCACAGGAGCTAAAATATTTTTCAAATAAAAACTTTAAAAATCGTCTTGTCAAACACTACAAGGGACAGGGCTTAGATATTTGGCACATATCATCATCTACCGGTCCTTTATCAAGTTTGTTCAAATTATGCCACTGGGGTCAAAATTGGCCTTGTCTCGGGGTCAAAGTTTGACACAGTTATATTTTGAAATTTTCTAATGTCTTCTCTCCTGAAATTAATATGACCAGAGCTGTGCTATTTGGCATGGTGACACTTCTAGATGTCATTTACGTATTGTTTTAAACATTCGTTTTACGATTTGTGAACTACTCTCCGGCTCTACACTGAACCAAACAAACAAACAAAAAACCACTCTGTTTTTAATCATGCCATTGATCTTTTAATTATTTGACTCATTTTAAAAATGGTTTTACAAACTTACTATAACAATTTTATAATCTTGGTAATAATATTGAAAGAATTTTCCATGTTTCCATGCATCTCAATATTGTATCATTTTTATTGTGAATGTATTTATTTGTCTTTCTTGCTTTGTAGGTACATTTATATAATTACATGTGAAGCGCTTTTGAACGCACAACTCCTGTGTGAAAAGAACGCTATATAAATCGGGTATAATAATAATAATAATAATAATAATAATAATTAGTCTACAAAATATTGTTTTAGACCAAATCTGATTATCAGTATCTCTAGATAACGCCTTCAACGCTACCACGTGTCGTTATTAATTAGTTATTATTTCGTAGACGATACATATGCCACTAAAATAGTTTTTGCAAATAGTTTTTTAAGCAGACGACCCAAGTGGTCACATGTCTTCAAAACCAGAAACAGGCTATTGAGTAATGGGTTAAGAGCATTTTTCGAAGAAGAAAATTTTGAATGATAAAACTAATGATCACATATAAACTGTTATGAAATGCACGACTTTTACCTCTCCCTATTTACCAGATTAATTCCAGCTCATAAATCAGATTACATTTCCCTTTTCTCTAACTTCACATGGCAAGCCTACTGCAGATTAAGGTTCTCTCTCTCTCTCTCCCTCTTGCTGTGTCTGTCTGTCTGTCTGTCTCTCTTTGTCAGTGTCTCTCTGTCTGTGGATGTCTCGCTCTGTCTGTGTCTCTCTGTATCTGTCTCTCTGTGTCTGTGTCTCTGTCTGCCTGCCTCTCTGTCTCTGTCTCTCTCCCTCTTTTTCCCTCTCTTATTCTGATTTACAGTTAGCCTGCTTTAAGCTATCAAGCGCCTGCTGGGAGTCCTAAGTGAAAAGTTCTGCATTCTTGAGTGAAGGAAAATTTTAAATTAAAGACGTAAAAAGTCGTATTTATTTAGTATTTGGTTAATTTGCTTTACAAATAGCTCACCCGAGCACATCGATAATAGCACGAATGAAGAACGTCGTTCTTCATTCGTGATAATAGCAATTCGTTATCTTCGGCCTTTTCCGCCACATGCAGAATACGACACGGACATGAGGTATGAGCCAGATGGTTCCGATTGTACAGGTAGCTTGCTTTATTCGTTTTTACGTCTCTTTCCCGGGGTACTCTCTTAGTCGGGGGAGCATTGATTGTACAGGTACTATCCCTTGCGAGTTTTGTTGTTGATCAAGCGACGCCCGCTTATATCAAAGAAAAGTGTAAATTTTGGAACTATGGCAGATCTGCCAGTCACCAACGGTAGAAGGGCTAAATTGCCCCCATTGTCGACAACTGACACAGCAGATGATAATAAACCGAAAAAGAAAGTTGTACGGAAGAAAAAGAAACCTGCTGAAACATCCGAAGATCCTATAGAAGGCGAGAAACCTAAGGCGCAGCCACGAAAGAAAAAGACTACAAGTGCCAGCTCGAATAAGGAAGAAGGCGGGGATGCAACGACCCCTAAAAAGAAGAAACGGGTACCGAAAAAAACTGAGGGACAGGATGGTGACCCAACTTCGGCCAGAAGTGGGACAAGCCAAGGAGAAGTACGTACTGATTTTCTCCACTTTTTGTATTATTCTCTTTTTTCTTTGCTGCTGTTACCTCCCTTTGTTAGTCTTTCTTTTCCTACCAGTCCTTTACCCAGTAGCCTGAATCTAGTTTTAAAGACAGGCGATCACATGGGATAGGTTAAAAGTAAAACAGAATCTGCCTGAAGCCACATTCTGCTTTATTTTTAGCAGCACTAGCTATAGCCTATATATCCTTGATTCTCATACATAAGACCCTTCCCATATTTCCAGAAGCCTCACAAAAACGCTTGTTATAGCGGGTGCGATCTGATGACTTCATCGCATAAACCAGTTCCGGTTTGGTATTTTTCTCCATATTCTTTCAAGGTAGTGTGACGGAAATGGACGGTACTTCTACAGTCTGACAGTGGAAGCCGGCTTTATAGCCAGATTGTCTAAGCGTTTGTCTCGGTTGTGAAGTTAAGCAACGTCCTGCGCGGTCAGTACCTGGATGGGTGACCGGCAGGGATTACCGTCGGCCCGGTACACATTACAAATTTGGTGGCAGCGGTGGGATATGGGATGACATCACCATCATTCCCGGATCCATGTCGCATTGTCTCTGCCCTTAAGACTGCCATGTGAGCAGGGTGACTTCGGGGCGAAGTCAAGAGAAAAGGGGGAGAAATGTGACGGAAATGGACGGTACTTCTACAGTCTGACTGTGGAAGCCGGCTTTTATAGCCAGATTGTCTAAGCGTTTGTCTCGGTTGTGAAGTTAAGCAACGTCCTGCGCGGTCAGTACCTGGATGGGTGACCGGCAGGGATTACCGTCGGCCCGGTACACGTTACAGTAGCTCCCAGTTACATTTAAATTGATTATCTTTATGATCGTTTTTCGCTAAGGGTTCTGGTTATACGAATGCAGAGTATAAGCTACCATCTTATAGGATACATGGGACACGGACTGTGCAATCTTATTAAAGATATTGACTTTCAGTTATCCTAGGCACTAGTAGGATATATAAAAGAACTTCCTCAGTGTAGCATACCCGCTCCAACCAGGGATCCAACCAGTGTCGCCAGGTTAGTAGTCATGCATTCTACCATGTTGCAATAACAGCGCGCTTGTACAGCAAGGCTATACAAATGATGATAAACCTACACTGTTACATACTCCCCCATGTATGTTTATGAGAATGACTGGGGATCGAACTCGGAGCACATACAGTCACAGTCCCTTGTTAGGTGCCAAATTAATGTAACCAGCTTATCTTATAAAGAGACATGCTTGTTCCAATCTGGGATTGAACCCAGGTCGCCAGGTTTCTAGTCATGCACCCTACCACATCACCATAAAAGCATGCTTGTACAGCAAGGCTGTACAAGAGGTAATAAAAAAAACTTACACACTGACATAAGGGCTGTTTTTCTATTTGTAGGAATGATTGGAGGCATAATAAGGCATATTTATGGAGTAATGAGTTAAAAATGTATTTTTACTTCCATAGGATGTTGCTGGCAGCAAAGCAAGCTTGATTAAATCACCTAAAGAAGGTACACCAAGAAAGAAGAAAGTCAAGAAGAAGGTCAAGAAAGAACCAGAAAAGTCTGAAGGTGACATTTTTGACAGTACGTTGGCTGAGGATTTGTCAGCCATTCAAGATGATATTGTGTCAGCGGCAGTTAGGAAGGATGATGATGATGAATACACAAAACATCCATACAGCACAGCGTCAGCCATCCTCCGATCTCAACCAACGGAGAAATTTTACATTGAAACAAACAGTAAGTTTTTTCGTTTTGCATGTCAAGATCAGATAATTATGATATACATTGTAACCCCGTTTAAAACTCCAGAGGAGATGCAAAGTCCAAAACTTTATTCAGGGTTACAGTTTTTTAACTCTTTGTGTGCAAATGACAATACAGTGTTACCATCATATACCCCTGTTTAAATGCTGAGATTTGGTAAAAAAATATTGGGGGTGGGAGGGGGTTACTGCAAAAGTAAACTTGCATTATCCCACAAATACTCTTTTTGAGTTCAAATTATTTCTTCACTTAGAAAGATAGTCCTCTTGGCCTATCTGGCTCAGATGGGAAGTCTTAAACATTATAAAAACTCAGAAGCAATTAGTAGTATTTTTCAAGATGGTAGCTTAAAGCAGGTTGAAAGTAAAGCAGAATGCACCTTCAGGCGCATTCTGCTTTACTTTTAACCTGATTTAAGTGGTTACCTGTTCACAAACTAGAAATAGGCTATGGGATATTACGTTAAGTATAACACTTACCACAGGCAAAGACAATTAAAAACTTTTTTATATTTCTTTCCTAGGTGGATTCAAAGGAGAAAACAAGAACCGGTTTGTCAAGCGACAGGCGGAGGAGGCCGCAGAGAAGGCCATCTTCAGGGAAGAGCCTCAGAGAACTACTATTAACTTCGCCATCGGCACACACAAGATCCTGCAGACCTTCTCTCTGTTCTGTCATGGACTACTAGCTGGCTTTGCTGCCTGGCATATTGTGATGTCATACATGTTACTAAATAAAGGAGATCTGGACTTTATAGATCATTATCGCCCTGTGGCTCTGGCTGTACAGTGTATATTCTATATTCTACTAGTGCTGTGTACCGTGTCAGCCATGGACAGGTATATAATAATGTCTTATATCATATACAATAAAAAATAGGTAACGGTGGCCTGTTTCATAAAACTTTTTCGACAAAAAGGGCCGTAAGTTAAAACTTTAAAATACATTTAATTTCTGATTTCTCTATCTAATCCTGTCTTTCAAGACGATTCCAAAGAGATGTCACAAGACAGGATAAGATGGAGAAATAAATAATAATTGAGAATTTTATAATCTGACTTACGACAACATTAATTTTGTTGTACAAAGTTTTATGAAAAAGGCCCCTGGGCTCCAGATAAGGGGAGTATTTTAAAAAGTACAATCTTTATTTCTGAATTAGACCCTATGGTGTGACTACTCATTAGAATTGTCTCTTCAATTGTCATTTTACAATAATGAATATACACTTAGAATTAACCCAAAATATTTAAAATTGACTAGATATAATTGGAAAATGAAATTGTCATTCTGAAGCTTCAGTAGTGACTGAGATTAGTTCGTAGTTGTTTTGGAAACAAGGATAGAAACTACCATATGTTGTTTCCATTTCCTATAGATTTGATGTAGCCAATCCGAGACGAGGATTCATTCTAAAGGCTTTAACATTGCAAAATGGAGCGATATCTGTGGTAATTTACCTGGCTGCACTGGTGTTGAGTCTGTCCAACGGTGCCTTAGAGGACAAGATAAACCTGTATGACATCAAGCCTGAGCTGTGGAACAGTACCTCGGTATGTTGGTCCTGATAAAGCTCCAAATATGGAGAGTTTCCACAATACCAGAATCCTTATACAGAATAACCTCTCTATAGAGACTAATTGACTGTTTTTAACTTCTTATGCAGTCAATTAGTCTCTATTTTATTGGCCGTAATACTACTTAGTAGTAGTAAGTAGTCTTCCGGCCAATAAAATAGAGACTAATTGACTGCATAAGAAGTTAAAAACAGGTGACAGCTTATAGCAAGGTGACAGTAAAACAGAAAGCTCCTGAAGGAGCTTTCTGTTTTACTGCCACCTTGCTTTAAGCAGTCACCTGTCTAAACCACCTAATAGTTAACACAATGTATTGACTGCAATAGAGAGGTTTTACTGTAGCTCCAAATATGGAGAGTATCTACAATACCAGAATCCTTATACAGAAAAACTTCTCTATTACAACCACAAAAGTGTGTGAATTATTATGTGTTTATGACAGGTGACTGCTTAACTCATTGAGCCCTAGTGATGCATATATGCATCCTTTACCAAATGTGTACCTGTGAAGAGTACACATGTCCTATGCAAAGAGTGAAGTCCCTGATCAGAGGGCCTCTGCAGGAGCCCTCTGATCAGGGACTTCACTGTTTGTCATTTTGCAATTTATCACGAAAAAACCCTAAATAGGCTAAAATTGACCAGTCTTTATTGCAAACTGGAATTGTCCATTGGAAGTTTCAGGGGATAATGAGTTAAAGCAAGGTGACAGTAAAACAGAAAGCTCTTTTAGGAGCTTTCTGTTTTACTGTCACGGGTCTGCCTTTTATACTGTCAATAAGCCTTTGTTTTAGTGGCCGTAATAGAGAGAATTTATATATCGCAATAAAACCCTATAGAGTGCTCTCTCGGTTCATCGACCCTCCAAATAACAATCCCTCCCTACAACAATGCTTGCCACTGTTGCCCAAACAAGACTATTGTTTAATTTTCCGTCCCTATAACAACTCCCTCCGAATATCACTGAAAACATTTGTATCCTAATGGGTGTTGGTGTAGAGAGGGAGCACTGTATTGTTACTACCTCGGTGTGTTGGTTTCCCATAGATCCAGATATGGCGCATTAAATGCGTAAAAAGTCATATTTATGAAGTAAAGGCTTAAAGGATCTAGACTAAATGCTTTGTTTCAACATGTAAACATGGTGGCCATGGTGGATAAAGGAGTAATAGGTTAAAATTTGACTTTGTGTTGGATATATACATGTTAACCCGTTGCCCTATAAATATGCCTTTAATTTATTCCTCTAAAGAAGAAAATAGTTTCAATTTCTACTGTTACAAATAAGAACTATAAGAAATATTTTGTATATTCAAGCAGATAATAGCTTAAAGCAGGCTGAAAGTAAAGCAGAATGCGCCCTATTGCGCATTCTGCTTTACTCTCAACCTGCTTAAAGCGGTCACCTTTCTTCAAAGCTAGAAACAGGCTATGGGGCAATCGGTTTAAGGGTGTAACAGGTTGATATGGGATGTAAAGTAACATACTGGTGTATTTTTCAGTCGACCAAGGATGATCTGGACACGTGGAGTAATCTCAACACGGCACGTAACTCACTCAGCATTCTGGGCTGGTTTGTTATAGCCCTGACACCCGTAGTAGACAGACTCACAGACAATCTACGCTCAACAGATGAAGAGGACCTGCTAGGGGTGGATGTAGAGACAAACAAGTCAGTAGCATAGAGGAGGCCCTGGGAGGTATGCCAGAAGTAGAAAACACTTACAGGGGTGAACACTGATGAGATGTGGAACGATTTGTAGCTCGAGCAATAGACTTAACCCTTTTTCCTCATAGCCTGTTTTTAGTTTTGAAGACAATTGACCACTTAAAGCAGGTTGAAAGTAAAGCAGAATGTGCCTTAAGGCACATTCTGCTTTACTTTCAGCCTGCTTTAAGCTACCATCTGCTAAGATATAGAAAATATTTTTATGGCACATATTCATGACTGCATGAAATGGAATTATTTTCTTCAATAAAGGAATAAATTAAAGGTGTTAAAAGGCATGTTTATGGGGTAATGGGTTAAACTGTTGCCCTAGGATTGTAGTTATAGTAAAGTCCTGTTGTATTGACCCCTCAAACGGACGCTAGTTTATGGTGTAATTGTTAACCCATTTGTGCCTAGCGTGCCATAAATGGGCATAGACACAGTGGATGCTCAGATCAGAAGCCATATACAGGGCTCCAGATAAGGGGAGTATTTCAAAAACTAAAATCTTTATTTCTGCATTAAACCCTATGGTGTTACTACTCGTTAGAATCGTCTCTAAGAGACGATTCTAATGAGTAGTAACACCATAGGATTTGGTGCTGAAATAAGTGAGAAAATGTTGGATTTGTTCAGTTAACTCCCTGTTATCTGGAGCCCTGCATATAATGTGATGTCTGATCCAAGTCTGCACTGTTTGTTAACAGGAATTTCTATCAAAAGTAAAATGGAAATGAAGACCCATCCAATATATAAGCATAGAAAAATAAGCTTGGCATAAATGGGTTAATTAAAGGTGGTAGTTTGAAGCATGCTGAAATATAAGCAGAAAGCTCCTACAGGATTAAGAATCTGAAAAGAACTGTGATAGCATAAACTGTTCATGAAACAGATCCGTCCTATAGTACAACAATAGCATCTCAGGTTGTATTTTATTATTACAGTGGAGAAAACGTTATTCTTTCCTGTTTAAACGCAAACGCAAAACACCTAAACATAGAAAAGTACAACTTTTGAACAATTCTGATAATTCATGTTTATCTTGGTGGCAAACAGTTTAGAGCCTGATCAGACGCCGGGTTACCCGGCGTCTGATCTGGCTCTAAACTGTTTGCACTGCAAATAATAGTTTGAGCGTAAACACGTTTATTGGGAAAGAATAACGTTTTCTCAACTGTATGTATTATAATGTTTATAAAATTTAAACTACTGCGAGTGAAGTTGTGTACATATTTAACATAGGCTAATTGGAGTTAGCTTAAAGTCTTTTAACTTTAAAAAGGAAGTAGGAAGAGTTAATGTTTTGGATTCTTATAGTATGTAGAGTCAGTGTCTGACCAGGGAGCCAATATATTGCAAACGGCTACCGACACTGATGGATAACAGAGATCAATGGAGGAGTGTGGTCCAGGGATCCAGTGCAAGCAGCACGCCCCATAAACAGAGTTACGTTATTAGCATTAATGTATTGCACAAGTGTTTACAGTTTAATATGCAGCTGATACAGTACTGAACCATATTAAATTAACAATTTTTGCGATTCGCTTGCAATTGGATGGCAATTCGCTTGTAAATATTTTCCACCGCAATCAACGCGTTAAGTTTTCCTGAATTGTGTATCTCACCGATATTCGCAAATATGCCTTCGTTAATGTTTTTAGATTCCATTATTGTCACAACTGCTCTGGAAAAATTGCATGAAACGACTCAAGCACACGGTTTGCTTTTTGAAGAGCCCGATTCGATGGCAATTCGATTGCAATTCGCTTGCGATTATCAATTTAATTTAATAAGGTTCAGTACTGTACATACAAACCTAGCGGTGACAAACTATGTATGTGTGAAAAGTATACTTGTCAATTACAAACAGTGTAGACCCTGATCAGAGGGCTCCTTTAGGAGCCCTCTGATCAGGGTCTGCACTGTTTATCTTTTTGTAATATATGTCAGAAACAACGCAAATAATCATAAATGAACTTGACTTAGTTCGATACTGGAATTTCTCATTTAAAGTTTCAGAGGTGAATGAGTTTGGCACATTTATCAATAAATGCATTTTAACATGTGAAGAGTATAGAAAGTTTTGTGCAGATTTTATACATGTACATATGTATGTATCTTTATATTTATAGTAAAAGGTTAAAATCCAGTGTACTGTCTTGTTATCAACTGTATGTCCTTTATAGACAAAACTTTGTATCTGAACAAAGACACAGATCAGGGGCTCGTTTCATAAAACTTGGTACGTCAAAACTTAAATATATTTAATTTATGATTTCTACATCTAATCCTGTCTTGTAACATCTCTTTGGAATCGTCTTTTCAAGACAATTCCAAAGAGATTTCACAAGACAGGATTAGATGGAGAAATAAATAATTATTGACTGAGACTTCTATAATTTGACATACAAATGTGTTTTGTCCTACCAAGTTTTATGAAACTGGCCCCTGGTCTGGTCAACTTGCCCATACCCCATTACTCCATAGATACGCCTAAAACTTATTCTCCTTGGAAGAAAATAGTTTCACTTTTGTTTGTGAAAATTTTCATTTAGCAGGTAGAATGCTTTGTTGCACTGCTACAAGTAAATTTAATTTACCCAGACAGTTTCGCGACCTGGATCCATGCTTATAAAGCGTTTGAGTTAAGTCTGAACTCACTCTCAAGCATTTGATTGGTCAGATTTGAACCTTGGCGCAAATCTGACCAATCAAATGCTTGAGCACGGACTAGGACTCAACTGAAACACTTTCTTCTAAGCGCTGGGCCTGGCTGTTTGCTTGATCAGTGGCAACTGATCCACGAGACCTGGGATTTACTTCCCTTTGTTGCTACCGGAAGTGGTAGCAAACATGGTTGTAGATCTGACTTAGCCAGACAGAGCATCCCCTGGTCCTGGTTCATCACAGTGAGCGTACAGTGTAGACCTAAGGGCGCAGTCTGATCGGGGTCTACACTGCTTTGCAATTCTGTTTGCACCTTTTGGACAGATAACTATGTGATATAGTAAAAAGTTTAAATTTTAGAATAATTACAGTGGCTGATACAGTGGAGAAAACGTAATTCTTTTCCGTTTCAACGCAAACGAAATGCAAACTCAAAGCACTAAAACGTAGAAAAGTACAAATTTTGGACAATTCTGATAAAGGGGGAAAACAGCTTGGAGCCTGATCAGACACCGGGTTTCCCAGCGTCTTATCTGGCTCCAAACTGCTTGCAATAGAAATAATAGTCTAAGCATAAATCTGTTTATTGGGAAAGAATAATGTTTTCTCCACTGTACAGTATGTCAATATCTTTAGGATTTTTACGGAACTATAAGGGCATAGGACTAAACATCAACCAGAAGTTCCTCTTGTTATTTATTTATTAAACACAGCATCAACATGTGCCTACCAGTTACAATGACGTGGCCAATAAAATGTTTAAGAAATCATTTAAAAAACATTCTGCAATACATGAAATCATGTATACATGTATGTAAATACTGAAAATGCCCATTTAATACAATGTTAACACACATACATGACCTATCAGTACTTCGTTATTCATTTTACCATATTGTATTACTTGGGTAAGAAGTTGTAATGTTGAAGACCCTTAATGAGATCGGACCAAAATCAGTACTCTACGTACAGTGATCAGCCATTTTCTTCAGCCGATGACCGGCCCGTATCATGCTTTAGCGAGGTTCTGAACAGGTCGACAGTTGACGAGAATGGCCGATCACTCTCCAGAGCATTCCTATATTGACAATCATTGGCCTGATCTCATAAGGGGTCCGCAACCTTAACAATTAATGAAACAGCAAAACCCGAGTTGCTGACCATTTAACGCTTTACCCCATAGACTGTTTCTAGTTTTGAAGAGAGGTGACCCATTAAAGCAGGTTGAAAGTAAAGAATGTGCCTTATAGCACATTCTGCTTTACTTCCAGCCTGCTTAAAACAACTACCTGTATTGAATATTGAAAACCAGATATGGGGAAAGGGTTAAATGTTTGCTATAACATGAGGTTTTACTGTATATCATATGAAAATAATCGGCCATTGTTCAAAAGATAAACACTATCAACCTTGATCTTAAACGAGTACTAACTAACTAAAAAGCACTAACAAAACCCTTTAAAAGTCTGATTGCATAGAAAATTGAAAATAAATGGTATTTCAGATCTACTTTCAGATAGAAAAAAGAGAGTATTTTAATAAGAAGAGTATAATGAGAAAAAAAAAGGTGCTTCAGATCTATCTATTAAGATCCTATTTAGGGATAAAGAGTATTCTAAAAGAATTGGTATTTCAGCTCTACTATTTAGAGATAAAAAGAGTATTTTTAGTCAGCAGAATATAGAAAGAGATGTATATGTATACAAAATATGAGCAGCAAGTTTTCATTTAATTTTTTACATAAAAACATCAACACCGACAGCAATGACCTCTAAACCTGGTGAAACTATTAGAACAAGAAAGCCAAATTGATGATTAGATTCAATCCTACTTTGTAGAAGAATTCAGCTAACAAAGGGTCATAATTCCTGTATCACAATAATACTGGTAATTTACTGTCACCTTGCTTTAAGCTGTTATCTGTCTTTTATACAAAGAATTAGCCTTCAGTTTAGTGGTTGTAATAGAGAGGTTTAACTTTACCTGGATAATTAGAATAATGAAAAGCATACTTCAAATGATGCTCAATACTAGCAATATTAATCCAATTTTAACTCTTTGCATGTTTGCAATGAAAACAATGATAAACTTTGCAAACAGTTTGGACGCTGTGTTTCGTGGTGTCTCATCAGGATCAAACACTGACCCATGTTTTGAAAAGAACTTTCGAAAAATTTATTTTTAGAACAGTTGCAGACAATTTATTGTTGCAAACTGGAAAAACAACAACGGGCATGCAAAGAGTTAAACAAAAATTTCACAATGATGAAAGAACGAAAGCAGGACACATCAATGCAGATAGTAAAACCTCTCTATTAAGATCACTAAAATAAATACTAATTGATTGTATGAAACACATATGACAGCTTAAAGCAAGGTGATAGTTAAACAGAAAGCTCCTAAAGGAGCTTTCTGCTTTACTGTCACAATGCTTTAAACAGTCACTTGCCGTAATCACCTAATAATTAATACCATTTTGTGGTCGTAACAGAGGTTTCACTGTAAAAGAAATGTAACGAGAGCACCGCAAACGGGTGCTGGACGCTCGACTTTCATATACTTGAGACGGCTATTTTTTTTCAAACTTAAAGAATGTGTATGGGTGTTTAATGCCCTATTGATCATAGAAGTTTGTAAGCAACAACAACTTAAACATACTTGGACAGTCTACATTCCACTTAAAGTAAACTATAAGTCAAAAGAAGGACAATATCTTTGCCTGCTTTACCTGCCTTGTTGCAATGCGTTGTTGCCCTTTTGAAACTAAACAAGTATTCAAATATATTTGAAGTTTGAAATTAATAACTTTCTACGGTTACTGAATAATTTCATATGCAAATTCTTAGTCAAACAAGGGCAATAACTCTGCAATGACAAATCCCATGGTTATCTGCTATGTTGAAAGATGATGCCCTTTTGAAACTGAACAAGTATTCAAAGTTTCAAGTTAATACCTATGGTAATTATTGAGAAATTTCAATTTACAAGTTTTATGTAAATAAAAACAAGGGCAATAACTCTGGAATGGCACATCCCCAGTCACCTTTCTTGTTTGAATGAGTTGCCCTTTTGTTATAACACAAGGATTTAAAGTTTCAAGTTAAAACCTTTGACAGTTATTAAGATATTTTAATTTACAAGTTTTAAGTAAATAAATCAAGGGCAATTACTCTGGAATCACAAATCACAGAGTAACCTACCTTGGTGTAATGAGTTGTCCTTTTGATACTTAACAGGTAGTTAAAGTTTCAAGTTAATATCTTTCATAATTATTTAGATATGTTAATTTACAATTTTTAAGTAAATAAAACATGGGCAATAACTCTGAAATGACAAATCCCAGGGTTACCTGCCTTTTTGTAATGAGTTGCCCTTTTGATACTAAACAAGTATTCAAAGTTTCAAATGGATACCTTTGATAGTTATTGAGATATGTTAATTTAAAAATTTTAAGTAAATAAAACAGGGACAATAACTGTGAAATGACAAATCTCAGGTTTACCTGTCTTGTTGTAATGAGTTGCTCTTTTGATACTTAACAACTATTCAAAGTTTCAAATGGATACCCCTGATAGTTATTGAGATATGTTAATTTATAATATTTTAGTAAATAAAACAAGGGCAATAACTCTGAAATCACAAATCACAGGGTTACCTGCCTTGTTGTAATGAGTTGCCCGTTTGATACTAAACAAGTATTCCAAGTTTCAAATAGATACCTTTGATAGTTATTGAGATATGTTAATTTATAATTTTTAAGTAAATAAAACAAGGGCAATTACTCTGAAATGACAAATCCCAGGGTTACCTGCCTTGTTGTAATGAGTTGCCCTTTTAATACTGAACAACTATTCCAAGTTTCAAATGGATACCTTTAATAGTTATTGAGAAATGGACTCTTACAAAAACCTTAAGCAAAAAACTTAACCGACGCAGACGCTGACGCAGATGCAGACGCTGACGCAGACGACAGGGTGACGACAATAGCTCGACTTTTTGAAAAAGTCGAGCTAAAAATGAGATGTTTTCTTTGCCATTTAAGACCAATAGATATGTAAAGCTCATACAAAAATCACAGAAAAGAATCTAAATATGAGTAAAAAGAACAAATGCAAGAGGGCCAAGATGTATACAAGATGACACTGCAAAAGCCATTCAGATTTGGAGGAGCCATTTATATTTCTTAACCCATTTTTAATAAATACCCATTTTTACACAAATAATTTATGTCTTTAATGAAGAAAATATTTCGACTTATACCGGTACAGTCATGAGTACGCATGAGTGGAAATATTTTCTATATCCTAGCAGATGGTAGCTTAAAGCAGGCTGAAAGTAAAGCAGAATATGCCTTAGGCACATTCTGCTTTACTTTCAACCTGCTTTAAGTGGTCACCTGTCTTCAAAACTAGAAACAGGCTATGGGGTAGGGTAATCAGTTATGTTAAATATGTGATAGTAAGACAAAATTTAAATATTTCATATAAGATTTAATCAAAACCAGCAATAAAACTGCTAAAATCAATCAA
The DNA here is from genome assembly GCA_922989275.2 of Gari tellinella. Taxonomy (NCBI): domain Eukaryota; kingdom Metazoa; phylum Mollusca; class Bivalvia; order Cardiida; family Psammobiidae; genus Gari; species Gari tellinella. The sequence continues at coordinate 78,220,864 of OV277867.1, read as the reverse complement.
AATATTAACACTTTATTTTCCTAGATAGAAAGGCCTATAATCCAAAACACATATAAAATCAAAATCAAAACACAGAGCTAGAGTTTGATTGCTTTTATCTAATTACACATCAACAGTTTTCTTCTATACATACCAGTAAATACATTTGAATATTAATTCTGAATAATTGTTGGTATAAAGCTTTGAGCAAAAACTAATACTGAACCCTGAAAATCTGAACTCTTGATATTATTCTTCAACAAGAAGATGAAAAGGTACTAGACAGATAATTTATGGGGGTTTTTTTCCGTCTTCAACAAATATTTTCAATTATCACCTACTGGTGTTCTAAAAACAGAATTTTCAATATTTCTTTTACAATGGTAAATACGCTATTCCTACCCACTCTACGCGTTTCTTACGCGTTCGTTAACCGTTCACTATGCGTTTATTATCCGTTTCGTTAAACGGCATTCCTAGCCATTTCTTTAAGCATTTCTTTACGCGTTTAAAAGAGCCCCGATGAAAGGGTCATCACTTAGCCGACGGACCCCTTAGCTTCAGCGGTTTACACACCCACTTTATGACATGTGTATTACAGAACACTAGGTGGTATCGCCGATAACATTGCTATCTTTAATTGGCAATACACTGTTAATCTCCCGATATCTGAGTGGCATATGTATAGGCGGGTTACATAAATAGATTGGTTACAGGCGGTGGTCAGTGCCTGTCGATAAGATCCGAAATCTCCGCGTGAAACGGATACCTGAAGCACCAATCTCAGCATCTCTGGTATAATCGTTTATTAACGCGTTTAAACGGGTTAAGATCGTTAGGCCTTAAGCGTTCGTTAACCGTTCACTTTGCGTTTCTTACGCATAGATTAACGCATAAATGGGTAGGAATAGCGTATTTACCACTGTAACAAGAGAGTCAAACAGATTGAATCCTGTAGTGAAGCTATTTTATAGGATGTCCCACCAAGATCCGAACTGTTTGTAAAGGTTATCACTTTTCGCTAACGAGTTACATTAGAACCTGAGTACTAGCAAATATAAAGTGGTAGTAAAAATAAAGAAAATAAACTGAGCACTTGCAAACAAAAATGTCAATAACAAAAAGAGGAAAACAGGACTAGTTTAGATACAGGTCTTGTTCAGACACACATAGATTATATGCCATTTAGACTGCCATTATGAGTTACACAGATCAACTTATCCCTTTACTGCATAACTTGTATCTAGTGTTGAAGATAGGTGATCACTTAAAGCAGGTTGAAAGTAAAGCAGAATGTGCCTTAAGGCACATTCTGCTTTACTTTCAGCCTGTTTTAAGTAACCATCTCCAAGGATTATAGAATATTTAAAACTGTTTTTTTTTAGATTTCATTTCTTCTGTGAAGAAATAAGAAATAATTGAAAGGCCTATTTATGGAGTAATAGGGCAAGTACACTCATAATCACTTAACATCTCAATATTACAAACCATGTAATGCCCAAGGCCTATGATCCAACAAATCATGATCAAACCTCGTTAAACCTTTCATGCATAGCTTGTTAGTGTTGTTAAAGACAGGTGGCTTTTTAAAGCAGATTGAAAATAAAGCAGAAATATGAGCAAAACTCCCTTACGCTCAGAGTTTGTTCTAAGTATTTAGAACAGGTGGCTAGTTAAAGCAGGCTGAAAATAAAAGCTGCTTTAAACAGCCACCGGTCAGATTGTAGGAATAGTTTCCTTTTGGCTCTATATTACAACTAGGTAGTTAAATTTTTTTAAATTGATATATTTTTGAAGTTGATATGATTACTAAATGAGATATGATATGCATATAGGGTATGTGGATTCCTCTTTGTAGGATTTACAGGAGGTTGCGCAGGGGAGAGGGGGTGTCCACACCCCATGCCCCCTCTCTGGATCCACACATGTTAGGGCATTAACACGTTCAACCCTAGCGAGGAGTATACTCATCATATACAAACTGTGTACCTGTGAGGATTACATTTGTACTATGCAAACAGTGAAGACCCTGATCAGAGGGCTCCTTCAGGAGCCCTCAGATCAGGGTCTACACTGTTTGCATAGAACAAGTGTAATCCTCACAAGTACACTGTTATTAAATGACAAGTACATGTATACTCATCACTAGGGTTAAATGTGTTGATGCAGAATTAAAATGATACAGCAACTTTCTGCATGATGGTAATTCAAGCAGTTAAACAATCACACATTTTTATCAATCTTCATTCATCTTCTTAAATGCTCACTTAGAATTTAAGTTAAATCTAATTTGACCATATACATGTATGTGATATATATAATTTTCGGTGCACACATATTTACCCTCATAACAAATCCCCATGGTTACAATGAAATATCACACTCTGGTTACATTTATAACTACAACACACTGCCAAACACAGTACAGCTGATCCATAAGCATCAAATCACAAAGCAATAAGCAATTTAAACTTTCGTCTCGCATGTAACCAGGTTAAACCACATGCATGAAACTGATATAGCAAGTATAAAACAGAAAAATCGTGCTGTCTTAACCAATATAAGGGTTTATTTTTAGTGTTAAACCCATTACTCCATAGATAAACTATTAATCTATTCCTCCACTAAAGAAAATAGTTCCAATTGTTGCAGTCATGAATATGTATTTTAAGACATAATCATATTCTATTTTCTAGCTGATGTTAGCTTAAAGCAGTCTGAAATTAAAGCAGAATCTGAATGCACTTAAAGGCGCATTCTGCTTTACTTTAAACCTGCTTTAAAAGGTCATCTGTCTTCAAAATTAGAAACAGGCTATGGGGTAATGAGTTAATAGATATGGCTGCTTAAGGCAATATAAAAGTAAAGCAGAAAGCTCCACCTGTGTTTACAACCATCTTGTTAAAGATATTATTTTAACCCATTACCCAATAAATACACCTTTTTACACCTTTCAATTAATTGCTCCACTGAAGAAAATAGTTTCACTTTATACAGTTATGAAGATGTATTGAAAGAAATCCATTCTACATTCTAGCAGACGGTAGCTTAAAGCAGGCTGAAAGTAAAGCAGAATGTGCCTTAAGGCGCATTCTGCTTTACTTTCAACCTGCTTTAAGTGGTCATCTATTTTCAGTTTCAGAAACAGGCTATGGGGTAATGGGTTAAACTTGTAATATGGCTCATTTGCACTATCAATAACAAAAGAATAACAGATATTATCCAGGTAAGTACTTTAGACTACAAGAAGTTAACCATATGGCACAGGCAGAAGATAAATGCAGGTATAATATATCCCATGATTTTCAGAGAATCTTAAAAACTTCCATGAGATATGATTTAGCAAAAGTTACTGACAAGATTAAAACACTCGGAACACATGATTACATAACTTCCTCTAGTTTGAGGAATCTAGATATTGATGGGATGGACATTAAGCGACTTCACGTGGAACTATGGTCCAATCTATAGACAATAAAGTGACGTCATTTGACCTGTGAACCTAACCGCAGACGGACTATTCTCAGTTTTCATTGGTACGACAAACGGTGTTCCTTTGCCGACCTTAATACGCATGCGCCGGCCGCAACTTTGCCTGACTAAAAGTATGAACTATAGTTCCACGTGAAGTAGCTCTTAATTTTCAAATCATTTAAACAGATCACAGACAGAACACTATTCTGTGAGATTCACACCATTAACCCTTAGCCTGACACTCACGACTATAGCTCCAAATGCAAACAGCTTGGATCCGGATGAGACGCCGAGTAACTCGGCATCTCATCCGGATCCAAGCTGTTTGACACTCGGACAACATTTTCAGCAATTTTGAGCAACTTTGAAGCACTTTGAAACTTGAAGCAGACGAGAAATATAGCAGACAACAATTTATTTGGCGGGCTAAGGGTTAAAACTACTATTGTATAACAATCACACACAACAGCTTGTAAACTCTAATAACATGACTGTTGCCATACAAAAACAGCTAAACTTTTGTTCTTCGGAGATTAAATATATATCTGAGATTCAATGAAAATTGTTTGATACAAAGCACAGGGTTAGAACAAATAAAATGTTTCAATATAAATCAAATCACCAGTAAAGGTCCTTTAGCATTGGAGACTGATGATCTGGCTCTACAATATTTAGTATTAGCAATGGACAAGAGATTTTTTACCCCATTCAAACCTTAATGATGAGTATATTCATCAATTACAGTGGACCTGTGCAGGTTGTCCTATGCATACATTGTAGAACCTGATCAGAGGGCTCCTACAGGGGCTCTTTTATCAGGGTCTGCACGGTTTGTCATTTTGCAATAATTTGTTGTTGATTTCTTCAAACCTAAAATTTGAAAATGGACCAGCATTAATCAGAAATTCAAAAAGTCCTGAAATTTCAAGGTCAATGAGTTAACTCTTTCCTCCCTGAAACATTAAATGGACAATTCCGGTTTCCATTTTAGTCTAGTCCATTACTGACTTTTAAGGTTTGTTTTGCCTATGTTTGGCATTATGACAAACAGTGAAGACCCTGATCAGAGGGCTCCTTTTGGAGCCCTCTGATCTGGGTCTTCCCTGTTTGCACAGGACATGTATACTATTCACATGTACACTGTTTGAAAAGAACGCCTATATGCGGGACTAGGGTTCAAAGGGTTAATCAGCGTTAATTAGCATACATTTTTTCACTTTAGAAATACTCAAAAAAGTTTAGCTATCTACCATTTCTTCTTGGAAATATCAAATAGTTTGAATCCAGATGAGAATGAATCGAAACTATTTGTAAAGATTTTTAAAGAAATCCCCATAACCTGCCAAAGGTTAAAATGATCACATACTTAAACAATGATTTCACTCTTGAAAGTGTTTATCACTAGATAGTGTTGCATGATAATCAATTAACAAATTTGCTATAAACAATGATAAAATGAGATTCTATTCAACACACTACAATAGCTCTTGATAAAGGGAGAATTTTGAAAACAGTCAAACCTGTATTAGCAATTTAACAGGCTACGGGGTAAAGCGTTAATACAGGTTTGACTATGTTAATGTCAATGATGTGACTGTCACCACAAACCATATGTTGTGACTACGTTTTTAAATTGTATAGAAAGAAATTATTCTAATGAGTAGTCACATGATATGATTTGTCAGGAGACTCAAAGGAGAAAAGGATGGCAATGTTTATTTTACTCCCTTTTACCTGGAGACTATACTTTCTGGTCCGTCTAAAGACCCAAACCTCTCCAAACTTCCCCAAACCACTTTTAGAAACGAGTTTTTCATATTCTAGCAGATGGTAGTTTAAAGCAGACTGAAAGTAAAGCAGAATGCGCCTTAAGGCGCATTCTGCTTTACTTTCAACCTGCTGTAAGTGGATACCAGTCAGAAACAGGCTACTGGGGAATGGGTTAATATTTGGTAGTAACTGTATATAGTTATCTTAAGATTTGTACGAGTTGCTCCCCTTGAAATAAACAAGAGGGCCTGAAGGCCCTGATATCGCTCACCATTTGTAATGAAGCCTGATAGCTTTATCTTTGAATTTCACCCGTTTTATTCTAAATCCATTCAAGTTTGTCGATCTACTGTAGTATAGTAGAGTACACCAAAGGCAGATAACTAGAGCCTAAACAATACTGAAATGAAGCCTTTTTCTAGCATTTCAAAGTATATCAAGGGCAGGTGACTATTGCCACAATGATAACATTTCAACAATAATTACACTCCTTCCAGAACGTATAGCTACATCCTTTGTGTACAAGTATAATCAAAATCCATTGAAAACTGTAGTGGCAAGAGTGTAAATGCTGTAAAATATGGCATTTTCAGCAATTCAAAGGTAGATATCTCATGATCTATGTCTGATTCCAACCATAATCACCTTTTTTCCAACTCTTATGGTCATATACAATCTGGGCAAGTTTGAGAGAGCTTGGATAAATATTGTGGCCTCTAGAGGGTAAACACTGTTAAATATATCATTTTCAGCAATTCAAAGGTAGATAACTTTTGACCTATTGATCCGATTACAACCATAATTGAACTCATTCGAAGTCTTATGGTCATATACAATCTGGGCAAGTTTTAGAAAGATTAGATAAATACTGTGGCCTCTAGAGTGTAAACACTGTTAAATATGGCATTTTCAGCAGTTCAAAGGTAGATAACTCATGACCTATTCGTCCGATTTCAACCAAAATCGAACTCATCCGAACTCTTATGGCAATATACCATCTGAGCAAGTTTGAGAAAGATTGGATAAATATTGTGGACTCTAGAGTGTAAACACTAAAATTGTTGACGCCAGACGACGGACATTCAAGGATTGCAATAGCTCAACCTGAGCTAGCTCAGGTGAGCTAAAAACATTGTAGATTTAATTTTCTTTTTTTTCTTCATTATTTTAGCCTTAATTCGCCATTTTTTAAGCTTTAATTGATTAGATATTAAGGAATTTAAGTAGTTTGTGTTGTTTTTTAAGTGATTTGGCAAGGTTTGGAGTGGTTTGGGGTCTTTAGACGGACCCTATACTTTCTATGTATGAGATAAGGCAATTCAACAGTTGACCCATGTTGACTTTGGAACCTTGCAAACAATATACAGTGCTCCTTCTCTACAACAACATTCAACGAGAGACAAATATTATGCCTGTTGTTCATAGGTAAGGAAAATTAATAACTTTAGAATTCATTTGCAAACAGTTTGTATCAAGATTAGATGCTGCTCAATACGGCATCTGATCATGGCCAACGTTCAAACTGTTTGTCACTTGTCAATATATTTCTTGTGTCAAAAGGTCCACTCATATGTAATTTTGAGAAACAACAGCAGACAGCAATTTTAAGCAGACTATATTGCAGCAGTGAAAATGTTAGAATAATCATCTTTTTGGGAGTCATTGAGGGGAGGGTCGTTGTAGGGAGGGAGCACTGTTGAATAATCAAAAGTGGTGTAAGCCTTGTTGCATAAGTAAAGGACAAAGAACTGTTCCCTTAGACAATTGATATACAGTTTCGATCTTGATCACTATATACAGTGAACCTCTCCATTATGTCAACTAAAATAAAGGCTTATTGATTGTATAAAAGACAGGTGACGGCTTAAAGCAAGGTGACAGTAAAACAGAAAGCTCCTAAATGGAGAAAAAGTTTTCTGTTCTACTTGTCACCAAAGGTTATTGCTTCGCACAAGTACGATTGTCCACATTATCAACCACAGTAAGCAATTAAGCTATAAGCTAGACAGTAAAAAACCCTCTAATATGACCACTTAAAAGAAGGAAAATAAAATGTATGAAAGACAGATGGCAACTTAATATAGCAAGATAACAATGAAACAGAAAGCTCCTAAAGAAGCTTTCTGATTTTTTTCACCTTGCTTTAAGCAGCCATCTGCCTTAAACACAAGATATTGACCATAATTTTGTTGTCCACACAGAGGGTTTTTACTGTATTTGACCTTTGTGTATACTGAATAAAAAAGAATCTATCACATAAATTTCTGGTGATATGACAGGACTGGAAATGTAGCACTCTATCCTGTTGGTATGTATGTATGACTGAAGTTGCACACACACACCAAAAGCAATAAGACCCTATACTGGAATAAAAATCGTAAGCCAAAAAGCCCATTTTGGCTGTATGCTGTTACTACAAATGCAATCACAGTAAAAGGTGTGCTGATATGAGGTAGTGATATCATTTTCTCACATAACTAGCGAACAACGATGACGAATATCCTTATCTCCAACATGTGTAAGATCACTTTGATGACGTCACTATAACGTCACTATTTATAACGGCGTTTTGACGTCACCGGGGTTCCAAAAAATGCATATTGCTTTAAAAATAGCGCAAATCGTTAGTAATGTGAGAAAAAGAATCTGTCACTCGTCGATGTTTAAGACAAGTTGATCTCAAACTCGTCTAGAATAGAACAGTTATTAAGCTCGCCAAGGCTCGCTTAATAACATTTCTATTCTAGACTCGTTTGAGATCAGCTTGTTTTAAAAATCGACTCATGACAGATCCTATATATAACTAACAGCTCCAGATGATGGAAGTGTTTCAAATACATAATCCTAAAACGCTTATTTCTTCATAAAACCCTACATTGTGACCTCTTTTTAGAATCGTCTCAAAGAGACAATCCTAATGAGTAGTTACAGCATATGGTTTGGTTGACAAATTGAAAAGTAAATGTTGGAAAACTTGAATTTACTCCCTCTTATCTTTTCAAATACCAAAATCCTAAAACGTTTAAATCTTCAACAAAACCTATGTTGTGACTACTCCAAGAGACAATTCTCTTGAGTAGTCGCAACATTGGGTTTGGTTAAGAAATAGAAAAACCTAAATTTACTGCCTTTTATATTTTCAAATATTAAAATTCTAAAACCTTTAAATCTTAAACAAAATCTATGTTGTGACTCTTCATTAGAATCATCTCAAAGAGACGATTCTAATGAGTAGTCACAACTTATTAGTTAAGAAATAAAAGAGTAAATGTTGGAAATATCGGCTTACTCCCCCTTATCTGGAGCCCTGGTAAATGATACATTTCACTTGACCCATACGACTCCTCTGCCATTTCAATATCTGGAGGTAATAGTTCCAGCCCCTGTATGGCAAAGTCAACTCCCAGGGTACCTGCCCCGTCTAAACATCAACTTCCGTCATCCAATCACTTGGCGTGCGTCCGTACTAAAAGAAACACAAAAAAACTTGTACTATAAAAGAACTTATTGAAATATTGAAATATACAATTCTGAGAGTAAATTCCGAAGCAAATTTCGAAATTATTTTTTCAAGAATTAACCCTTTACCGCAGTATGTTTCTTGTTGGGAAGACAGGTGGCCACTTAAGCAGGTTGAAAGTAAAGCAGAAAAGGTGCATTCTACTTTATTTTCAGCTTGCTTTAAGCTACCATCTGCAAAAATAAAGGAACTTTTTCTTATAGTGCTTATCCATGAATGTATAAATTGGAAATATTTTCGTCAAGGAGTAAATTAAATGTGTAAAAATGTGTATCTATGAAGAAAAGGATTAAACAGAATGACAGATTTCTTTTCTTAGCTCTCGCTCTTTAAAACAAAAATCTAAACATTGTGAAAAATAGCTCATATTATTGTTATGTATAGTCAAACTAGTGTTAAGCATGTTAAAGCAACCGGTCAAAAAGATGAATTACTGGTTTTAAAGAAAAATGACAGCTTAATGCAGGACAAGGGTCTCACTATTACTTGGAAAATATCTCTTACAGATAAAAATTGATTATAGATGATTATTAGTCTTCAGAGCTCCAGATAAGGGGAGTATTTCAAAAACTAAAATCTTTATTTCTGCTTAAAACCCTATGGTGTCACTACTCATTAGAATCGTCTCGAAGAGACGATTCTAATGAGTAGTAACACCATAGGATTTGATGCCAATATAAGTGAGAAAATGTTGGATTTGTGCAGTTTACTCCCTCTTATCTGGAGCCCTGTATAATTTAGAGTTTCTAACAGATGGAAGACATCAACCACTTAGTTTTAGTGCATTTGTAATAAGAACAAATGTCTTCACTTCTATCTCATTCATAAATGTAGAGGTGTCAAAAAGCACTTCTATGGGGTAAAGGGTAAATGGTAGTACAGTGGAGAATCTGTTATTCTTTCCCAATAAACGCGTTTACACTAAAACTATTAATTGCAGTGCAAACAGTTTGGAGCCAGATCAGACGCCGGGTAACCCGGCGTCTGATCAGGCTCCAAACTGTTTGCCACCAAGATAAACAAGAATTATCAGAATTGTCCAAAAGTTGTTCTTTTCTACGTTTTAAAGATTTGCGTTAGCGTACGTTTGCATTTAAACGGGAAAGAATAACAGATTCTCCACTGTATAACTGAATACAAGTCCACCTTGGTATTTCCACTAACCTGTATATCTAGTAGTTCCTTCATGCATCTGTTGGTAATTTCTGGGTTTTTCATGGTTGGAATTTTAAGCATTTCTCCTCCGTACAAAATCCCTTCAATAGGGCTCACTACACACGCTGTGCCAGCCCCAAACATCTCCAGTAACTGAAATCACAAAGAAGGAAACTCTTAATGACTCTTAGAATGAGCAATCTGATCAGGGTCTACACTGTTTGCAAAATGAACATGTACTGGTTTGCCAGTATAAAAAGGAATTAATGGGTTTTGCTAGAGGTTACAACCAGAAATGGGTGTCAAAGCCACCTGACACTCGCCCGCTTGAAAAACTCTTAAAACATCTTGTATCCAAAACAAATCAATTTTCAGTTTAGAAAGATTATTAAATGAATGATGAGTCTTAATCTAGTTATATAAAACTTTAAAACAGCCTAGTAAAAAAGCTAAGTCCAAAACATGTTAAAAATTGTCAAATATTAAAATTGTTTTTAAATTCCAACTTCATAACAATAATGTTTGACATCAAATGAAGCTTCATATAAAATTTCAGCACCCTAGCACAAGTATTAAACTTTAAAACAACCCGTTCAAAAAACGTTAACCTGGAAATTTGAAGTCGAAAAACCTAAGTCCAAAACATGTCGAAAATTGAAATAAATTAAAATTATTTTTTAATTCCAACATCATAACATCAATGTTTAACCCCAAATGAACCTCCATACAAAATTTCATAACCCTAGCACAAATATTAAGCTTTTAAACAACCCGTCCAAAAAACTTTAACCTTGGCCACGCTCACGCTCACTCACGCCGGGTGTATGACATTAGCTCTGCTGTTCTACGAACAGGCGAGCTAAAAACACCAAACCAACAGGAAGTGAACACCAGCCCAACCGGAAGTGCTCTCACGGTCTAGTCAAAAGTAGTCCCCCGATAATTTTGTCTCAAAATAGCATTTTGTAAAAAGACATTCCCTGTTTTGTGCTTTTGTTGTAATACATAGGTGCCAGAATATAGATACAATGCGTTTCTGTTATCCTAGAAGGGGTTTATGTTGAAAATATGTGGGGTGAAAATGTGCCTGCTTTAGATGGTGCCTCTGTCAAAAGGTAGCAGAACACCAGGGGCCCGTTTATGTGGGGAAAATATAGAGTTTCACCTGGCTAAGCTGTAAAAGTTGACAAATTCTGACCTTGAAGATGACACATTTTATATGAATTATACAGGAAAGCCTAATTGGTGTTCCCTGTCCTAACATTAAAAGTCGATTTAACAGAGTTGACAAGCTCCTACCCAATACATTGCTTATGGATATGAGTTTTAATATATGTGCATATTAAGAACTTTCTTTCACCTTACAGAATACCCTTCAAACAGCACTTACTCTATTCTCATTCAAAGCCTTGATGACTTCCTTCATTGTGTAGTCACGCTCTGTTACTTTGAACTCACCCTGGAAAATAATGTACATCAAATAAATTTTCAAACTATCCTTTTCCACCTTAGTTGTTTATCAGACCCTTTTACCATGTCATTTTCCCCTTTGTTCGGTCTTTTATTGCGTAATATGTGTTGTGTGTTAGATGGTGGATCAGTAAATATATGTTTTGTGTGTGAAATACTCTGCTGTACTGTTATCTTATGATTATAATAGCAGCCGATTTAAGGAACATAAACAAACAGTTTAGACCCAGATAAGATCGCTCCTAAAGGAGCCATCTTATCTGGGTCTACACTGTTTGTTTGGCCAATTCCTACCCAAGTGGTCAAACAATTTTTTTAATAAACCCGTCAAATCAAATACCGGTACTGGTGTATTCTAACAATGAAACCACATGTAGGTTTTCTTTTCAGTGTTTTTTTTATTTACAAAATTAGAGCAAAGACTAAGATCAAGATTAAATGTATAAAGACAGCTGGGATGTACAAACTCATCATTTTTTCGGCCAGAATTTAAAAAATCCTGTCAGTTGCAATATAAAGTCTGTAGTGGCCTAATACAGACAGATCTAGTGTACCTTTTTCCTGCAGCAAAATAACTTGAACAAAACATGTCATATTTTTCAGAACCATATTTACCCATTTTTGTCCCAGCTCCAGCAAGCTCTTTCTTGTAATCCCTGGTAACACAAGACCATTAAGAGGTGCCGTCAGAAGTTCTTTCTCTGGTAGGAAACAACAACAACAAAGTCAAGCATTGTATAGTAAAACATGAGCAAAGAAGCGACTCTTTAGCAGATAAACTGAAAGCTTAGTCCATTACTCCGTTTTATGTCTTTAATCTCATCCTCCACAGAAGAAAATAATTATTTTTTATGGTCATAAATAAGCACCATAAGAAGTCTAATAAATATACTTTATATCCTTGCAGATAGTAGCTTAAATCAGGCTGAAAGTAAAGCAGAATACAAATAGAATGAGCCAATTACTTATTTTCAAATGATTTTTCATGTCTCTACAAACCCTATGATGTGACTTCTCATTAAAATTGCCACATACAAAGATTCTAATGAGTAGTCACAGCAAAGGGTTTAGTGGAGACATGAAGATTTTAGTATTTGAAAAACTCTCCTTATCTGGGGCCGTGCGACACATACAAGGGCTCCAGGATAACAGAGAGTAAATTGAACAACTCCCAACATTTTCTCGCTCATTTTAGCACCAAATCCTATGGTGTTACTACTCATTAGAATATTCTAATGAGTAGTGACACCATAGGGTTTTATGCAAAAATAAAGATTTTAGTATTTGAGATACAGTAAAACTTTGCTATAACGACTATTAAATTGTGTTAATTTTAGGTGTTTAAGACGGGTGTCTGCTTAAAGCAAGGTGACAGTAAAACAGAAAGCTCCTTCAGGAGCTTTCTGTTTTATTGTCACCTTGCTTTAAGCTGTCACCTGTCTTATATACAACCATTTCGCCTTCATTTTTGTGGTCGTAAGAGCGAGGTTTTACTGTACATGTACTCTCCTTATCTGGGGGCTGTGTGACACGTACCTCCTTGTTCGTTGATGAGGAAGGTAAAGAGGTTCATGGCGCCCACCTCAGTCAGCTGATGATCCTCACCAAACAGCCACAGTACCTGCTGACAGCCGTGCTCCTCGGCCACCCGCTGTATAGACAGTGTAGGGGCGTAGTTACTGCAGAATACAAATCACAATCTGCTGTATGTATATGTACATCACAATTAACTGTATCTATATTTAGATCACAATCATCTCTATGTACATGTACATCACAAACATCTGTATGTATAATGTAGATTACAATCAGTTGTATGTCATAGAGACAATTCTAATGAGTGGTCACGTCATAGGATTTAGTGCAGACATTTCAGAAAATATTGAAATTGTTTTATTTACTTCCTCTTTAATTTGATGTCCAGCAAAGTAGCAGTTCTGTACTGTCCTTTATTGACTACATTTGATCCATGTCAAAGGTCAAGAGACCATCATTATTATCATGCAAATAATTTAGACACAAATTTTTGTTTGATCAGGATCTAAATTATTTGTTAATTATCAGATTCAACAGCTTTTCTTCCGCTATAAAATGTGCAGACCCTACATTACAATACTAGTTCTATAGTGCTTGGAAGCCTAATTTTTCACAGTGTTGCTCGTATTTTAGCCACTCTTAATACATACCATCCCATCTTATATCCTCCTGATCCACCTTTCCAGGCTCGGACATACTGGGGATCAGCCATCAGCTTCACAGGGGCCATGCCAGTAGGATAATAGGGACCAACGGGGCCTATCAGCACAAAGAGTAGGGCCCGAGAAGATCTTATAACTCCCAAGGTGGGCTACAACATAACAGTACATGCATAATTATAATAGTTCTAACTCATTCCCCATAAATGTTTCAGTATTTCAGACAAGTGTTTGCTTAAAGCAAGATGAAAGTAAAGCTGAAAGCTCTTTCAGGAGCTTTCTGTTTTACTGTCAGTCTGATTTTACCCATTACCCCATATATACGCCTTTTTACACCTACAACATATACCTTTACTGAAGAATAAAGTTCCAATTTATACAGTCATGAATAAGCACCACAGACATTTTTTCTATATTTTAGCACCTGGTAGCTTAAAGCAGACTGAAAGTAAAGCAGAATCCCCCTTAAGACCCATTCTGCCTTGTTTTCAGTCTGCTTTAAGTTACCATCTGCTAGGATAAATATCCCAAGGTTTGGGAAAAATCTGGAGAAATGGAAGCCCTGTGAAGTAAAGAATTTTCCATAAGAGTGCAGACTCATGTCAGACAGATGAAATCCTACAAAGAAAACATTGCAGACTCTGATCAGACAGCTCCTGAAGGATCTGTCTGATCTGGGTCTATACTGTTTTTAACAAGAATATCGTTTCCAACGATGGATGCTCCCCACAAAGAAAAAGCCCAAGGTATAGCATGTTTAGTAGGTGAACACAGTAACAAGTTTCATCAACTTATGATGTAACATTCAAGAGATATGCTTCGGACAAAAATGAATTTATTATGAAAAAGGGAGGCAATTCAATATTTGGAGATGACACAGTTATATAATTCTTGTGTACTACACTTCTTTTTGTCATCCGCTAACACAGTATTAAGGTTCAAGTTACAGTGCGGCAGAGAATTTGATTTTTTAAAAATTTATGTAGAAAAAGGGAGATAATTCAATATTGGGAAATGGCAGAGTTATGGTTCTTGAGTACAGCACTCTTTCTGTCATCTCCTATCACTGTATCAAGTTTCATCAACTTACAAAGCAATGCTCAGGAGATATGCTCCAGAATTTTTTTTTTTTTTTTTAAATAGAAAAGGGGAGATAATTAAATATTGGGAGATGACAGAGTCATGGTTCTTGTGTACTGCACCTCCTTATGTCATCACCTATCACTGTATCACGTTCCATTAACTTACGGTGAAGCAGTCAAGAGATATACTCCGGACAAAATTGTTTTGTATTTTTAGAAAAAGGGAGATAATTCAATATTGGGAGATGACAGAGTTACCGTTCTTGTGTACTGTACTTCCTTTTTAGTCATCCTCTATCACTGTTACAAGTTTCATCAACTTTTAGTATAACGGTCCAGAGATATGCTCCAGACAAAATTGATTTTTTTTTATGAGGAGAAGGGAGATAATTCAAAATTGGGAGATGATAGAGTTGCGGTTCTTGTGTACTGCACCTCCTCCTGTCATTCTCTATCACTGTATCAAGTTTCATCAACCTACGGTGTACCGTTCAAGAGATATGCTCCGGACAAAAAGAAACACGGACGGACAGACCAAGCGGCGACTATATGCTCCCCCCTAAAGGGGAGCATAAAAATGGTCAATCTACTGTATCAGCGGGAGAAGGGTTAATTATGTCACCTCTGTGCCGATCATTGTTGGTCGTATGTACAGAGAGCTGGGCTGGTCCTTTGTTGCCGTGGGAACCCAATCAGCATCCATAGCTATCAACTTCTTTATCAGTTTCACAAGTTCTTGTCCATCAAATAACTGAAATACATGTATGTTCCAATAGAAACAGGGTTAAGCACTCAGGAAGTCTCCATGGTATAAGCAGCAATGAAGAACAGTGACCTAGAACCGCCATTATACTAGAAAAGTAACATCTAATCAGAAGTAAAACCCTTTATATCTACACTACAGTTTTTCATGTTCCAATGGGCAAAAATGAGCAAAGGTTTGCTTACTTCTGTTTTCAGTATATGCTGAAAGGTTGAAAGATAAAAGTAGGCTCTTCTGTAATAGGTATTTTTACAACATATTAGGTCCCTTGAGCTGAACAACACATTCCCTTCCCCAAAAAAATCTCTACGGAAAATGATATTTGAGGCCACAGATAAACCGGAACTTCTGGCACTTGCCAGAGAATTTTCACCCAATCTTTTATTCAGAGTGAAACTACCATGTATCCTCACAAGTGCTTAACACACTTTGTATAAACTTTAACTTACTGGTAGACAGGAGCGGGCACTGGTTGATAGCATTCTTTCCATATTAGCCATAGGTCGGAACAGTCGGATCTTGTTGTCATCACCACGGTAAGCCTTCATGCCTTCAAACAACTGAGAAAGTACAAAACATTTTAAACAATTATACTCAAACTTGTGCTAAGGGATCATGAAAAGCAGATAATAGTCTAATGGAGCACAAAATAAAAGCAAAACGATCCTCTGGCAGCCTTCTGGTTATCGACTCCCAATTCAAAGAAGGACAATGCAGTCTCTGTTGAATGAGGCCTGAAAAAAAACATGTGTGTTTCCAGTTTCCCGACCGACCCTATTTTTTACCCGGACCCTAAAGTTTTTAAAGAAAAATTGAAGAAAACAAAATTGAAAAAAAAAAATATATATATTTTTTTTTAGGGGAAAGTTTTTTGATGAGGGGAAAAAGATATGGGAGGGGAAGGGGCCATTATTCAGCACCTGTTACAGAAGGGAAAAAAGCCCTATATTAAAAGCAAACACACACATTTTTTTTTTAGGCCTGACTGTTTGATACAAGTCGGACGGCAGCTTAACCCTTTACCCAATAAATAGTATACACCTTTTTACGCCTTAAATTTATTCCTCCACTCAAGAAATTAGTTTGAGTTTATAGTATACTGTCATGAATATGTATCATAAATATTTTCTCTATTCTAGCAGAACGCTTTAGGTGTTCACCACTTACTTTCAAAGTGTTTCAAGACATTATTCTTTCCCTATCAACAGGTTTACGCTGAAACATTGCAAACAGTTTGGTTCAGTCAGATCAGATGCCGGGTAACCTGGAGTCTGATCAGACTCCAAACTATTTGCCATTCAAATGAGTTTTCAATTTTTTTTCAAAATGTTGTAATTTTCTCCATTTTATTGCAATGCAATTACCTTTCATTTGTGTTTAAAAGGGGAAATTAACCTCTTCTCCACTGTACAATTTAAACTCAATCATCTCAAACCTATTCTCATTGATTGACATACCTCAACAGCATAGTGTAAACACTTGGAGCCTGGGTGCATCACTAGATCATGCACAGGTGAAATGAGGGGCTTTCCCCAGCCCTGTTCTGTTGTCCACTCGATTTCCAACATATGATCGCTAAAGTGATGGCCAAATTTTAGTTTACTTGTGTCAGGTTTAGGAGCTGGAGATTTGGTGCGCTTGATTTCAACATCACTTGCCTGTCAATAAGATAATAATAAAAAAAGTTAGTTATTCCAATTATTTACAGTACAAAAAAGGCTTCAGATCTAAACTGAATTGTTCTTTTCTGTTTATCTTTTTAAATGTACGTGTTATGCAGATGAAAAATGATGATGCCTTTAAACTCATTACCCAATAGATACATATTTCTATGCCCTAATTCATTCCTCCACTGAAGAAAAATAGTAACTTTATAGTCATGAATATCCACTTTAGGGGGAAATAAATGCAGTTTCAATGTTTCTTAACATTTTAAATAACCGCACAAAGAGCTATGCAACCTTAACCCAATACCCCATAGCCTGATTCTAAGTTTGAAGATAGGTGACCACATAAAGCAGGTAGAAAGTAAAGCAGAATGTGCATTAAGGCACATTCTGCTTTACTTTCAGCCTGCTTTAAGCTACTATCTGCTAGAATATAGAAAATATTTCTTATGATAAATATTCAAAATTGTATAATTTGGAACTATTTTTATCAGTGAAGGAATAAATTAGAGGCGTAAAAAGGCGTATTTATGGGGTAATGGGTTAAGCCTGGGAATTACGGTGTTGACAACCACTTCGCTGCCTTACTCCGAGGATTATTTACAAACAGTTTGAGTCATGATCAGACGCTGGGTAATTAAAATAAATGGTAATGCAAATCCAAACTGTTTGACACTCATTTCAAGTCGAGAAGTAAAAGCAGATGACAGTTATTTAGAAATAGAATTTATGATATCACCGCATTGGAGGCGTTAATTGTTGCCCAATTTGTTGGTGATTCTCACCTTGAAGGAGGACACCGCAGCCTGGGCAGAGTATCCTCTCCTCGATAAACTGTACAAAGCTGTCTTTGACCATACTGAGAACACCGTCTGCAATAAAACAAAACATTGGAACTAATAACCAGTGTATCCAGTATTTAACAGGGCTGCCATAAGTTGACATGAAAAAATCCTATGATTTCCAAATTTGCATTTTTCAAGTTTGATGTTACGAATCATACCTTTACCCCCATCGTCTGTTTCTAGTTTTGTTGACACGTGAGTACTTAAAGCAGGCTGTAAGTTAAGGCGCATTCTGCTTTACTTTCAGTCTGCTTTAAGCTACCATGTACTAGAAAAATCCGAAGATTTAGGAAAAATCCGGAGAAATGGCAGCCCTGATTTAACTTTCATTCTGAACTGATTGTCAAACTAGCCCAATTGCTTATTCAATAAAATGGACAAAACTGAACAAATCCAACATTTTCTATCTATCTATCTATCTATGTGTTTCATTGTTCCGTCAAACTTGACGCTTACACAATGTTTGAACTCCGTAACGCTAAGAAGAGATAAGAAAAACATAAGAGAAAAAATAGTTAGGAAGAAGAAATGTATATCAGATGCGAATAAAAGAATATATGATAATAATCAAAAAGAGGTAGAGAAATCAATAAACATGAATGACATAGGATAAAGAAGTGCTATGATGTGTATACAGAATAAAAAAGGCAGAGTGTAAGAAAAAGAATACCCAGTCACTTTTGGTTCACCAAGAATAGACCAATCTGCCTTCCGTGGCGGTACCAGGGCTATTACGTCCCCGACAGCACAGCTCTCCCTTGGTGAATTACTAGGTGACTGTATTTCAGCACAAAATCCTATGGTGTAACAACTCATTAGAGCCGTCTCAGCGATTCTAATGAGTAGTAACAGCATTGGCAGGGCTGCCATAAATTGATAAAAAAAATCCTAAGATTTCAAAATTTTCAAGCGCGATCTTCCGAATTATACCTTTTACACATATTCTGTTTTTAGTTTTAAGACACGTGATGCCTTAAGCAGGTTAAAAGTAAAGCAGAATGCGCCTTAAGGCGCATTCTGCTTTACTTTCAGCCTGCTTTAAGCTACCATGTACTGGAAAAAAAATCCGAAGATTTAGGAAAAATCCGGAGAAATGGCAGCCCTGCATTGGGTTTAAATTTTTTTTAAAATACAGAATACTCCTCTTATCTGGACCTCTGAAACAACAAATTCAACAATGTTGTGTTTGCTCTTTAAAATTTCAAGGACAACGGCGCTTCTAAGATATTGAAATAAAAACAAGTTTCACGGGTATATCATGTTGATTTGGAAACAGTTCGATAAAATTGAAGACTCGAGCCTTTCATAAATTTTGACTCATTGCACTAAGATCATTTTTTCAATGTACAAATACGCAGTTCATTATACCCGTGCAGTCGCCATTTTTCCAGTGCAAAATAAACTAAGCACCGTGTGATTTCATCATCACAACTTCCGGTTACATGTATATATATATATAGCTGGTTTCCGAATTGTACTTTCGATTTCATGTTCGATCAAGTGAGTTCGACAGGCTCACTCTAAACACACAAGTTATCGCTCCGTGAGCGAGTTCGACCAATCAATTTAGCAGAATGGGGGACTCTAAAAGAGCACTGAGTTATCCGTTCTTCTCTAATGAGTGCTCATTTAATCCATTACCCCATTAGCCTATTTATTTTTTCGAGCATCAGTCTGCATTACTTTCTGTGTCCGTGTTTAAAACACTTGAAACGGCTTTTATAAATATGCAGAGACAGTATACACTGTCTCTGAAATATGTAAGGCGATGACCAAGTTGTTGATTCTCCAGGGTCTTTTATAGATCACTATATGCAGGAACCACGGACTTATACAGTGTATAATTCTGTGCAGGAACCATGGAGGAATTATACAGGTATAATTCCTCCATGGCAGGAACGTACATTGAAAAAAATGTATCTACGTCCCTGCTATATGCCAACATTCCAACTGCTGAGATGTCAAGGCACACAATGCAATCTGTCAACCCTTTTCTGTACGATATTTGGCACATCTACAACATGAAGCATAAAAAGGTTGTATATCATAAAAAGGGTTAACACAAGTTTGACTGTATCAAATATCTGGCGCCAAGATTATATAAAGCTTTTGAGTTGAGTCTGAGATCGTCCTCAATCGTTTGATCTGCCAGATTTGAGCTTTTGCTCAGCTCAAAATCTTTATAACATTGGAGCCTGTTATAAATAAAAACCATCTGCTTTTTAAAATATGATAGACATATCTGCTGTTCGGAATATGATAAGAAATATTTGGAGAAAATACCTTTCTTTATGAGACGAATCAGGAACGTATAATCTACGTTCCTGGACGAATGCATCATCATCGTACATCGTATTTGTCCTAGCTAGCACCAAGAGGACTTTTAAAATCTTCATGAATTGTCACGTGCAGAGTATGTCTGACAGATATGTTCTTTTATCTGGCCATATCCCTCCCTGGACGGCACCTGTCAAAAAATAGCATATGCCACCACTGAGGTTCATTGATGAGACTATGAACTGGCTATAGGTGAATTAAACTCGATAATGTGGTCGCGACTTGACTAAGTTTTGCCGCTTGAAAACAGTTTTGATCCAGACCAGACGCCGCGTAATGCCGCATGTGACCAGGGTTCAATTTTTCTCCTGACTATGCTTCGCAGTTCAATAAACTTAAAATCTGACGTTAAATCTGAAATTAAAGCAGACGACATTTTTCAACCCGACGGAAGCTATCACAGAGACAACCTAATGCGTCAAAGAACGAAAATAATATAATTGCCATAATTATACAGTCGAAACTCGGTACATCGAAGTCGCGTTAGTTCGAATATACCCATATTCCAAAGTTAAGACGTGGTTAGGCCACGTTTTAACTTTGAAATATAGGTATGTTCGACTTAGCAAGATCGTTTTATTAAAAATATACATATGAAATACCGGTAAGATCGATTTAACTCTTTCCTCCCTGAAACTTCAAATGGACAATCCCAGGTTCCATTTTAGTCCAGTCCATTTCTGACTTTTAAGGGATGTTTTTGTCAATGTTTTGCATTATGACAAACAGTGAAGACCCAGATCAGAGGGCTCCTAGGAGCCCTCTGATCTGGGACTTCACTGTTTGCATAGGACACATATACTATTCACATGTACACTGTTTGTAAAGAACGCCAATATGCGGGACTAGGGTTCAAAGGGTTAAGCGAGTTCGCAGTATCCGACTCGACTGTAATTATTTAATAATTAGATAATAATGTTATGGAAAGAATGGACATATTAAACCAACCTATCGTTTGACCTATAGCACGTTTTTCCCATCTAATCTCCACAACACAGGGCGTAAGACAGGCATATTTTCCACGTTTGTTGTGTATCACTATGTGTTTCACAATATTATCGTCCGCCCGAACTCTTAGCATCATACTTCCTAGACTAGTGGTGAAAATAGAAGAACCTCTGAACCTGTTTAAAAAGAAATTTTGAAAGTTCTATTCTACGAACAGAATAGCTGTAATAAGCAGACGATATTTGTTGCAGACGAAAATTGTTCACAGAATGCAATGAGATCATACTTTATGTCAACACTACGGGGTTTCAATTTAAGAACGTGCACAATGACTTAAGGAGTGTCGAAATGATAATCAAACAGTTTGGATCCTTATCAGACGCCGAATTAGTCGGCATCTGATCTGGATCCAAACAGTTTGCAAATGCCAGAATAGGCTGGTCGACAGTAAAAAAGATTAGCTTACCAATTCGACCTGTTGTCATGGGGGCGTCATCATGTTAATAGTTCATGGCTTTGAGTGGAGTCGTAAATCTCTTAATCCCTCGGAAACAACATCAACAACAACTGTCCTGTTGTCTGTACGTCTACATCCATACATGGATCCCTAAATGATACACAGAGTCCTAGATGATGCATAGACTCCCAGCTGATGCATGGGCACTTTAGATGATGCATTTTACCTCGTTATGATACATGGACCACGACAATGACGGTATTTACAGTTAATCTTGCTTTAAGCGACCATTCGTTTAAGTAGCAATTATAATTTCTAAAGACATGTGAGTGCTTAACACAGGATAGACATTATGCAGAAAGCTCCCTGTAAAGGTGCTTTCTGCATTATGTTTGTCCTGCATTAAGCAATCACCCGTACAAAGGCCTCCATCAGCCTTCTATTGAGAGACATTTTGATACAATTTTGATTGTATATTTATCTAATCTACAAGTACAGTGGAAAGTATGTTATTCTTTCCCCAATAAACACGTTTATGCTAAAACTACTATTTCCATTGCAAACAGTTTGGAGCCTGATCAGACGCCGGGTTACCCGTCGTCTGATCAGGCTCTGAACCGTTTGTCACTCAGTTGAAAGTAAAATGTCAGAAATTTCAAAAAGGCTGTTATTTTACTACATTATGTTGCATTTCGTTTAGTTTCGTTTAACTTGGAAAGAATAAACGTAGCCTACGTCTTTTCCACTGTACAAGCGTCACACACGCATCGAGTGCATTACATGACAATAATGTTACAAACATCTGGTTGCTATACTGTGCTATGTTGGCTAGGAGTTTGCCTATAGTTAGCATGTTATTGCTTATGACCATCATATGGTCCCCTTGTGTCCTTACCATTTTGGTATTTGAGCGGAGCGTTTGAACTTTTTCCTGATATCGCATCCCTGACCTATTTACAATTTGAATGATAAGATGGTATCAATTATCCCAGTCTATTTATACGTAGTTTTAGGCAAGGGCGGATCTACTCTTAACAAGGTGGTTTTTTTTAAACACTACTCTGCCCTAATGTGACCATGACCTTTAAATAACATTGGCCTGTAAGGCCAATGTACAGTGGACACTCTGGAACAGGTGTGCAAGAAATTTTACTAGAATTTTGGTAATCATGTGCGGACACGGGATGACGGGGAATGCTCCTTATGGAGATTTCAGCGCCACTGTGTCCTGCAGCACTATGCATCCGTAACCATTCGGGGTTCTTTTACTTTTTACAGAGTGACTTCTGTGCAACTGTATATAATTTGTATTTCCATATCATGTGACCATCTGTATATTATTTGTATCACTACTTGAATAGGGGAGGGTCGTAACTAATGTTGGTAGAACTTGTGGCCCGACCCGATTTCATGAATTTAAAATAAAATATGGTTAAACTAAACTAATAACATTGACCTTTTTTGGCATGACGCAACTTGTATTGAGTTCAGTTGGATTCTAAAAGACATTTCCTGACCTACTTTCGGTGGCAACACCAAACCAGGTATAAAATCATGCAGTCATATGCAAGTGGTGCATTTACTGTTTTCTTGTCTAGGGATATACTTAATGAAGTGTCTCATGTTAGGGCCGTACCTTTAATTTGTTAGTTTGGTTAGAAAAAAAACCCATTGAAAAAACCCTTGAGTGTGAGTAGATCTATATCAGGGCCTCTCTAGACAACTTGAGATAAGTGACATTGGCTAAGCACACTTTACTCCTGTTTTACCTGTATTTTCACGTCTAGTGAGAACAATGGGATAGGGGATCCATCAAAAGACTGAGGAAATGTATTTAAGTGGAGAACATATGCTTAATATGAAGTCTCTATCACACGTAAACAGTTCCAACATTATTGCCAATATAAGATTCAGACTATCTGACCTGTAAATGAGCTCCTAATGACCATGGCCTTTGTCTGACGTGACTCAGTTCAAGGGAGTCTTAAGTTGAGTAGACTAATCAAATATGAAATGTTTATCACATGTAGTTTCAAATTTATGACCAGGGTTAACCCCTTCACTGCCTTACCCCGAGAACACTAGTAATTTGAAAACAGTAAAGATCCTGATCAGACGCCGCGTCACGCGGCGTCTGATCAGGATACAAACTGTTTTACACTCATTTCAATTTTTCATAAGTCAAAATCACGAAATATTAAATTTAAAAAATACACGCAGACGACAATTGTTTAAAATCGATGACGTCATGGCAGTGAAGGGGTTAATGTTGTGGACAAACGCGATTGGTCTAAGTCTCGTGTCCTATCCTATCCCTTCCTCTGCAACATGATCGGCTGCTTCAGTTATCGTCTAGCAATTACTGTCAATTAGTGTATACTTTTCATCTTGTTTTAGCTTACAGAAGTAGTACCTTGAACAAGAAATATCTTTAAAAAAGATATTCAGTGGAATGAGTGGTGGAAGTAAAGCTGTAGATGGGTGTGCAAAATTGTATGAAATTGAGGTTTTCAAAGAATTGTAATATCATGGATTGAAAAGTACAACTACAAGTATGCAATGGAAACAGTAATTTTCATTTAAAATATAGCATAACTCTGACTAAAAAACTATTATTTACAGAAATGCAAAACAATAAGTTAACCCATATCCTAGCTACTGGTAGGAGATCATCAGTTGAATCTATTGTTCTATATATAGCCAAGAGCTTATAAAACAGGTTACCACTTGAGATTGATTGAAGGTAAAGCAGAATGCGCCTTAAGGGGCATTCTGCTTTAATACCTTCAGTCAGTCTAAAGGAAATAAATATTCTCTAAAA
The DNA here is from genome assembly GCA_922989275.2 of Gari tellinella. NCBI lineage: Eukaryota > Metazoa > Mollusca > Bivalvia > Cardiida > Psammobiidae > Gari > Gari tellinella. The sequence continues at coordinate 78,196,381 of OV277867.1, read as the reverse complement.
TTCTGGTATTTTAGTCAAGTTCTAGATTATGACAGTTAAAGGGAGATAACAGTGTACACATAGAACAGAATATATTCTTAACTTACTGGGTTATCTCCCTTTCCTTTGTGAAATTTTTAAGTACATAATTATATACTGTGTAGATCCTGATTGCTGTGACCATATAATTATGATAAATATGTTTTCTTGCATGTGAAGTGGTAGGCAAATTGTCTTATTCCCGAAAAAAAACATATATATTAATTGATGTTTAAATGACATCTGCTAACTTTTTGTGAAACTCAAGTCACAAAATGGTAGCACTTGTGTCATATGTAGATCTCTTGATTTAATCATATGGTTATAGCAACCTTCTCCATAAATGTACATGTTTCAATAGTTACAGTTTATTATTTCATATGTTTGTTAATTAGTTAATCTGTAAATATGTTTTGTTGTATACACATGTATACTGCCTCATGGGCCAATGGCCTAATGGTTTTGAATAAAAGAATCTTATATATCAACCTTCATTCATAGATTTTCTTTTAACAAACTATAACTATATATTAAGTACTGCAAATGCTCATATAGATACTGTAGTATGTAACAGCAATCTACTGCCTGTAAATTCTCTTACCTTTATTCTTGTAAATAAATGACGAAACTGTTAACAACACAGTTGTGTTTAACTCACTTTAGGACATTTACTATTTTGCTATCAATGTATAAATTTGTACAAATAGTTAACAATTCAGTAAAACAAATTGGTAGCAAACAATAACAAAACACCTAGCTATCAAAAGACATCAGATGTCATATCTTAAAATAGAAGCATGATGTCATCAGCATTGTAGTAAACAGTCTGCAATGTACAGTCTGTGTCTCTTAATTTTATACCCTCACAATTCGTATCTTGTATTTTTAACTGTAAGTAACTAAGTATAGGTTAGACCATGGTTGCGCGCGAATAAACGGTATAGTTCGAGGGGGCGTAGCCCCCGGGAACTATGTCGTTTATTCGCGCGCAACCATGGTCTAACCTATGTCAGCCAGGTCATTTATGTTTATGTTTATGCTTGCCACAACTGACCTTTTGTCGTCATCAGTTCATTTACATATCCATTCACTCATTCAGAACTGGTTTTACGACTCTCACACAACCAATGGGAAGGATGAACGTAGTTGTTATTTATGGGTGGATGGATATGTAAATGAACTGATGACGACAAAAGGTCAGTTGTGGCAAGCATAAACATAAACATAAATGACCTGGCTGACATACTCCCCCTCTTGGAATAAAAGACTCCTGGCTTTTCCAGTAAGTGAAAGTCAAATCAACCGTGACAATAACACAGTTGTCAATTTAAACTATAAAATAAGCTTGCAGTTGCCACCAAGTACATAAGATATGAAGAATGAAATAATGTATGAGTTATGCTGTAAACAACCACTTCATGATAACGACCAAACATACTAAAACACCTGTTTAACTGAATGAATTATGAACCGGACTGATTTAAGTGAAATACATGTTAATTAATTGTTTACTTCTACTTATCAAACCACAAACATTATCTATGAGAATACAATGCTCCAAGTATACTTGCAATACATGTACTAGGGTTTCTATCATTACTGATACATATGCATTTCAATGCTTAATGTCTCTCTATAACGTACGTCTCTACTATATATATTTTGATATCCACCGATATCATTAGATATCAGTTTCTGTTAAGTACATTGTTGAAAGCTACCTTTTTAGGTAAACAATGTTTAATGTTTGGGTTAAACACAGACTATACATAAAAATACACTCACTTTGAAAGTAAGAAACACACAACTGGGCTGTATATCTGAATGATATCCGAAATATGGACACTTATATCAATCCTAAACAAAATATGGGAAACTATGCTGTAGGATTGGCGAAACCCATTCACCATACCTGTCAGGTAGACGTGTTGACCTGACAGGACGCCTAGACACCTGTGGAGAAGGTGTAAACAGAGTCTGCGGAGGAGTAATCGTAGGCTGAGACATCTGCAGAGGAGTAATCGGAGGCTGAGGCTGATATGCCTCTGATGTAGGGCCATTCACCAGAGGAGAGTCAACCTGAGAGACCCCCTGAGCATAGGGAAAAGTACTTTCCGCTATGGAAAACTCACTAACGGCTGGGGTTACTGGGATACAAGTCTGTACCTTCTGACGAGTAGACCTTCTCTGCGGTATTACATACCTCGGAACTGAGGTTGTTGACCCGGTGCTGGAAGAAGACTCGTCAGAAGAGGAATCAGACTCTGACACAGGCAGGCGCGTAGCTACCTGTACGCAAAAAACGCAACTGCGTACACATTGTCCTCAAAAATCGAAAAATTAAAAAGTCCAAAAATGCAATAAAAGTCGGAGGGGTTAGGGGGTTAGAGATTAATGGCTGAGCAAATGTTTTACATAGATTCATGTTGTTATTTTACCTGTTTTGAATGCGGGAAACGCCTTCAGACGCACCAGAGACAACCTAGAAATAAAATTTTCCCGGGGCAGCATGCCCCCGGACCCCCCTAGAAAGAGTGCGTACACTGATCGGAAGGACCGATGGTGGGTAGCCATTAGATATTAAAGGCTGGAAGACAAGCTATAATATTAGAAAGGAAAAATCATTATCATAGAACTAATAATATGTTGAGTGAAAAATTACATAGATTTATCATAGTATTTTACCTGTTTTAAATGCCGGAAGCGCCCTTAGTATTCACCAGAGACCATCTAGAAATTAAGATTTCCCGGGGGGATCATGGTCCCGGACCCCTGACTCCACCCCGCATTTTATTTTATCTTAGATAAAAACAATTTCTTTTATTTTTTATTCGAATTTCACATGTATTTATGCGGTATTTTACCTGCTTTAATTGCGCAAAATGATTGTGCGAAATGCCCTCAGCACGCACCAGAGACTATCTATGAACAAAAAAAATCCGGAGGAGCATGTCACCGGGTCACCACCCTCTCTAGTAAGAAGTGCGTTCACCAAATGGTCTAGCTTTGCCCCCGACGTCTACCTTTGCGCCTGACGTGTGCCCCATAATTGCATTTTGCTTCCTACGGGCCTGCTTTATCATGTTCTCAAAAGGATCGTAAATGCAAATGGTTCTGATGTAGATCGAATTTTTAACTAGATTTATGTTAGTATTTTACCTGTTTTGAATGCGTGAAACGTCCCCAAGAACGCACCAGAGACCATCTAGGAATTAACATTTCACGGGGGAGCATGTCCCCACACACCTCTATTCAGAGTGCGTACACCAAGTGGTCTACCTTCGCCCCCCATGTGTACAAACCCCAACCCATCGGAGTTTGATTCATACGCGCCAGTAACTTCTTGACTAACACCTATTAGCACCCCCGCTCCTCACCAAGACACCTAGTAACAGTGTACACATGAATGGGGGGGGGGGGGGGGGAGAATATTACTAAAAGACAACATTTCACCATAAAATCATAATAGATTGAATAAAAAATTATTTTGAGTCAATTTTTTACATAGATTTATGTTAGTATTTGACCTGTTTTGAATGCGCGAAACGCCCCCCAAAACGCACCAGAGACCATCTAGGAATAAAAATTTCCCGGGGGGAGCTTGCCGCCAGACCCCCACCCCCTAGTAAGAGTGCGTACATCAAGTGGTCTACCTTTGCCCCTCATGTGTGCAAACCCCACCCCATCGGAGTTTGCTTCCTACGGACCTGTAACTTTTTGACACCTATTACTATTAGTAATAGACAAAATTCTTTACAACATCAGGGGGTAATTGCTCAATTACGTAAAAAACTTATCTGTGGCTCTGAGGACCCATTGGATCAGGGTCTGCACTGTTTTTAATTGTATCATGTACAGTACTGTAAAAAACACACCAATATTTTACAGTGGAAACTGAAATTGTTCATTTGATGCTTTTAGGAAGAATGGGTTCAGTTTGAATATACTTACAGTGTATGTGACCAGAACTATTGCCCTGTGCAAACAATGCAGACCCACATCAGAAGTCTCCTAAATGAGTCCTCTGATCAGGACCAGCCCTGTTTGTCATTTTGTAATAAACTGTATACAATTTTATAAAGTTAAAAATGTAAAAGTTTGTGTTATTTGGAAGCTGGACTTTTCCATTTTATGTTTCAGGGGAGAAAGACGGTCCGAAGTTTAAATATATATATGTTAACGGTGTAGTACTGGGTCCGGCCCTGTCTAAATATATATTTATATCAATGACTGTCGGTTTGAAATTAACATCCCTGATTTTGTCGTTGATGTCGTTTTTGGATTTTCTTAACTTTTTTTGTATAGATTTATGTTATCTTATATCGAGTTTCGAGGGCGGGAAACGTCCTCAGAACGCACCAGAGACCATCTGGGAATAAAATTTTCCCGGGGGAGCATGCCCCCCGACCCCCCTAGTGAAAGTGCGTACACTTCCTAATTGGTCTAGCTACGCCCCTGACAGGTTTCACCTTACGTGTTGGAACCTTTCTGGAAAGAACTCTGCTAGATTTTCTCAACTCAGCCAAGGTGTCTACAGATGGCAGGGTATTTCTATGTAGCCTTCGGTGAGGACCTTGACCACTTTCCCTCTGGACATCATAGACTGGCAGGGTTGGATCAGGAATGGAGAGAATTTTGTAGACGTCCTGTTCCCACTTGTCTGCGAGTTTATGTTTACCCTGATGCCCTACAAGTCTAACAAGGACTCGGTCACCTACTTCAAGCTTGGAGGCAGAGACCCTGCGGTCATAGAGCCGCTTACTCTGGGCTGCAATCTTACTGCCTTCTTCTGCTGCTTTTTGGTAGGCAAACTGTAGACGTTGGCGCAGTTTACTGGCATACGATTGCCTGTCCAGATCACCTTCTTTCGATCCAGTGCCAAAAAGAATGTCAATGGCTATTTTGGGGTGCCAACCAAACATTAAGTAGTGGGGAGAGAAACCTGTTGCCTCGCTTCTAGTGGCATTGTAAGCTTGTACCAATGGTCCCACATAAGACTTCCAATCAGCCTTTTGTTCAGTGTTCAATGTGCCGAGCATCTTAATGAGAGTCTGGTTGAACCTTTCACAAGAGCCATTACCCATGGGGTGGTACGGCGTGGTCCGACTCTTCATGGTTCCAGCTATCTTGCAGAGCTCCTTAATAACTTTGCTTTCAAAGTTTCGACCTTGATCACTGTGCAGACGCTCTGGGAAGGAGTAAAACTTGATGAAATGCTCATACAAGGCTTTGGCAGTGGTTTGTGCAGTTTGGTTTCTGCAGGGTATTGCTTGCGCATACCTGGTAAAATGGTCCGTTATAACAAGGATATGTTCGAATCCCCCCTTGGACATTTCTAGAGAGAGAAAATCCATGCAAACAAGTTCCATGGGTCTAGTCGTCGCAATAGGAACCATTTCCGCCAACTGAATAGGAGACTTACGCCTTAAACACCTAGCACAGTGCTGAACTCTACTGTTTACGTCTTGCTCTAGACCAGGCCAATAAAATCTCTGACGTGCTAACCAATTGGACTTCTCCTTACCAGGATGACCAACATCATCATGTATGCCTTTCAAAGCCAGGTTCTGAAATGCAACAGGAACAACAAGCTGCTCCAATTTGTGCCCATTCTGCACCGTGGTTCTGTACAAAACGTCATCTCTCAATGAAAAATGATCCCATTGTCTAAGATATTTCCTAACACATTGAGATTCCTGCTGGAGCCTTCTCCCTCTGGGGTGAAAACCACGATGCAGAAGATCCAAAACTCTTGACAACACTGGATCCCTAGATTGTTCGACAGACCAATCAAGACCAAGATTGGGCAATTGATCACATTCTTCCCTGGCCACAGGAAGAAGATTACCAGTTGCAACACTGTCAGCAAGAGATAGATCTGCTGAAACAGCCTGACAAATGGCCTCAACAGTTTCTGGAACAATAGGACGACGTGACAAAACATCTGCATCTGTATTTAGTTTACCAGCCCTGTAAGACAAACTGAAGTTGTAATTTGACAATGCTGCCACCCAGCGATGACCTGTAGCATCCAGCTTGGCTGTGGTTAGTACATAAGTGAGAGGATTATTATCGGTCACAACAGTGAAAGTAGATCCACAAAGATAATCATGGAATTTCTCCGTGACCGCCCACTTAAGAGCCAAAAACTCCAACTTATGTGCAGGATACTTTTTCTCACTTGGTTTGAGTCCACAGCTTGCATACGCAATAACCCTTTCAGCACCATCCTGAGTTTGGTACAAAACAGCCCCTAAACCAGAACCACTACTGTCTGTATGCAAAGAAAACGGCAAAGAATAGTCAGCGAAAGCTAGAACAGGAGCAGATGTCAGCTTGCCTATAAGAGTATCAAAAGCCGACTGCTCAGCAGAGCCCCACTTCCAGATAGAAGACATCTTTCGCTTCTTCCTTGTGCTTTTTCCATTTGTGCAATGACCCTTAAGCAAATTGTTTAAAGGCTCAACGATGCTTCCGTAATGAGAAATAAACTTCCTATAGTACCCCGCAAAACCTAAAAACTGGCGCAACTCCTTAACATTTCTGGGCACAGGCCAAGTTTTTATGGCTGAAACCTTCTCGGGATCTGTATGAATGCCTTCTTTGGAAATCACATGACCAAGATATGTAATTGAGCTCATAAGAAGCTCACATTTAGAAGCCTTAAGCTTTAAGCCATGTTCCTCTAGCTTAGAAAATACATTTTCAAGTCTAACCAAGTGCTCATCAAAGTTCTTAGAAAATATCAAGATATCGTCAAGAAAAACAAGACACTCTTTGAGATGCAGATCGCCCATTGATCGCTCAATCAACCTTTGGAAACAGCTCGGTGCGTTGGTAAGCCCAAAGCCCATTCGATTCCATTCCCAGAATCCTAGATTCCCTACACTGAAAGCAGTCTTAGGTTTGTCCTCCTCCTCTACCTCTACATTCCAATAACCGGAACGAAGATCCAGCTTACTATAGAGTGCTGAGCCAACTAAAGAATCTGTGATGTCGTCAAACCTTGGAAGCATATACGCATCCTTCCTGGTTTTAGAATTTAGAAAGCGCCAGTCAATGCAGAAGCGTAAAGTCCCATCTTTTTTCCGAATAAGAACTACATTGCTTGACCATGGACTCTCAGATTCCCTAATAACTCCAGCATTAAGCATTTCTTTGAGATGCTGACGAACCTCAGCGTACATTCCAGGTGGGATCTTGCGATAAGGCATCTTAAATGGCTTTGGATCCTCAAGTATAATCTTGTGTTTCAACAAAGAAGTGCAACCAATATCAGTTGGACCTGTAGAGAAGATATGCTTAAACCTGCCCAAAACCTGTTGCAATCTCAGTGACTGCTCAGCTGTTAACCCTTTTTCATTAACCTTAATTCCAAGACCATCGATTAAACCAGAAGGTAAAGATGAACTACTACCATTACTTTCAGACATGCTTTCCGACATTCCCGAATCACACAGATTGTCAACCACAGTGACCTCTGACAACTGACAGATAGACGTTTTTGGAGAAAAAGTCAGGGGCTTGGCTGTCAAATTGCTCACTTTTACTGAAATCTTTGAGCAAGAACCAGACTGTTTTAGATTCACTACCCTGAGACATACAATGTAACCTGGGTTACCTTCAAGAGGAGTTTCAGTGATCACTTGCTGAACATCATGACTAATATTACGAGCTATGCAGTTGATGGTAACTGTAGCATACGGCGGAATAACCTCACCATGGCTGCTAGTGACTTTTGCCTGATATACGTCACACTGTAAACTATCGATTGCCAAATTCCAACCTTCAGACAGTGCACCACTACAAGAAGAATCCCTTACTAGGCGTATAACATTCGTGCCAATGATTACAGGACAATCTGCTGAAAACTTTGTATCGGAAGTGACCAATAAAGGAACATCCAAAGATAAAGGACACTGAGGGAGTCTAACTCCACATTCAATGTAACCAATGTACTCAAGAGCAGAACCATTCGCTGTAGAAAGCGAAACTAATTTATCCAAAGGCAAAATGTCAGGGGTTGGACACATAGACCTATATGCAGATTCAGATAAAGTGGAAACCATTGCACCTGTATCAACTAGAGCAAGAAAACTCTGGTCGTTCAAAAGAACTTCAGCTGTATTGGGATTACCAATAAGTCTATCAAAAAGGCCAGTATTCTCTTCACCAACCTCTGTTTGGCCCAAAACAGAGGCGGTTAAGCATTTGGGGTCGAGTTCGAATTCTGGTGACCTCCGGCTCCATTCTGGTTACCTCCGGCTCCATTCTGGTTACCTCTGGCTCCACGATCTCTACCAAAACCCCTATACGAGTTTGATATATAACTACCACGCCAATTTGACCTCTGACCCTGAGAACCAAAACTATTGCTAGTATTAGCAGGTGACCAAACTGAATCAAGGGAGTCTAACCTGTTCAAAATTTTCTCAAGTTTGGAATCTAACTTACCCTCCAACCTATTTTCTATGCCTGCAATCTCCTGCTTCAGGGTCGACTCAATCACTTTAGCACTGGCTTGGGCTCGAGGAAATCAAGAAGACCCTTCGTTTCTGCTTTTTGTTTTAGACGAAAATGTCATTTTAAATGAAATATTTTACTTAAATTGAAAGATTATTTCAATGTGTAGTTTGAGACATGAAGTATGCTTTAACACCAACATAAATAACGCTTATTGAAGCTCTATATGTAAGCACAATTCATTATTAATTGCCTTTAAAGTTTAGGTCTCACTGTACATAATATGACGTCATCAAGCGTGTGCAGTTCCTCTCTGATCTCAGCTGTTTAGTAAAGACAATCTAGACATGCATATCCCGGTTTTTACATATACAGCTGAAACGATGCATGTATCTAGGTCCAGAGGGATGGGGTAGATCTAGATCTATTATTGATACTGTTGAATTACCGTATTGCTTTAGTTTAAATCCTTGATCTGCATGGTGTTTATTCCGATTATTTATAGTTAAGCCTACAGTGCAGGCAAAAGGTTTTCGCGGTGGTTCGCTCGGGGGATTGTAAGGGTTGTGACGTCAAATCGCCTTGAGATGACGGAAGCATGGAATAAGTGAACAGTGTGTTAGTTATTTCATGGTTTTGTTCAATTAAACGATATATTCACAGGTTTTTAGGCATCTGATTTGCCGAGAGCTGCAAGCCATATGCTAATCGTACTTAGACCAGCCTGGCTGCTAATCAAATCAGAAAATTACAATTTGCAATATTTAGTGTTGCCTGTTGGTGAGTTTTTATGGTTTTGTACGTTGAGGATTTGTGGCACGAATGATAACAGATATTCATTCGTGTTTGTCGTCATTTTCACCAAAATATTCTCATTTCAGGACTTTTCCCCCAGGCGGATGCATATGGAAACACATTTTGACAGTGACCATAGGAAATCATTGAAGCAAAACATGTAATTGCCGAGGTTATGGGTTTACTGGCCTCAATCAACAAGGAAATGTCCATATAATTGAATGATATGTCTTTTATAACCTGAATCCTTTTCTGAAGTGAGCTGCTGGCTTTGAAAGTCAGGCAATTTACTATAGTCTCTTCCGGAAGAGGTCGTCATCTCCCCATCCCTCAATGTCTTCAAGACCAGGATGGGTGAGCTGTGTATATAACTCTGGAGCAACGTATCTTTTACGCAGTGGCTATGTTTACGACGAGTCGTAAACATAACCCAGATTCTATTTTTACGTCAAAAAAAATTTCCGGTCGCGCATGCGCACATCTTAATTTTTGGTCGAAATTTAAACACTGACGTAAAAATAACAACCGTCGTAAAGATAATTCCACGATCGTCGTAACTATAAGTAATGGTTTTGAGGGATAAAAAGTAGAAAAAAGCTGACGTAAAAATAACAACCGTCGTAAAGATAACCACGAGCGTCGTTACTGTAAGCGCACATATTACATATTTTGTCATAGAATAAACACTGCCGTAAAAATAACAATCGCGATCGTCGTAACAATAAGAATGGGCTTTGTCGAACAAACAGTTTAAATATTCGCAACTTCCTAACAACTGTTGTGTTCTAAGGTTACTTTTTTAAAAGAATTTACCAAGTAGAAATGCATTTTCACGCCATTGTTGACTGTGTAGGAGAAAGTTAGTAACTTGTTCGCGGAATGATCTTGACAGTGGCGTAAAAATAACCAATTTAATTGCGATGAGGGTAACCCATTTCGCGTTGGTCAACATATCTTTTTCCTGACATAGTGATGCATAAAGCAAGTGGCGTTCGATAACAGGCCAATTATCGGATTATGGGAGGCATTTGTTTACAATCAGCTGTCAATCAAGTCCGCGTCACGGACACTTGTTATAACTTATATGCACATCGCGCTGCGATGATCGGTGTGTATAAAGTTTTTTTTTACCGAGGCTTATTAGATCAGCGGAATAATTATGCAGATATTCACCATATCGTATTTCATTTAGACATCGGTTTTCTTATGTCTTGATTTAACTCAATTCCGTGTCGGAGTGTTTTTTTTATATTCCGTGAGCATGTTAGCCTAAGCACAGAATTATACACTCCGTGGCCTAAGCTTCTCCTTCACAGTCAACAAATGAAAGGCATGTAATTTATGCGTTTCTAGTTGGATAAGTTAGAATAAAAGAATCTAAGAACACTAAATTCGTGAAGAAGTTATGAATTTTTAAACTTTTTCGTCAAAGTAAGTCAATACTTAAAGTTAAGACGATCGCGTTTATTTTTACGACGGTGTTTTTACTGAGTCAGAAACATTAACATGTGCGCATGCGTGACCGGAAAATTGTTTTGACGTAAAAATAGAATCTGGGTTATGTTTACGACTCGTCGTAAACATAGCCACTGCGTATCTTTTAGCCTGATTTTAACCGTTTGTTTTTCCCCTCACCATAATGTAAATATTCACGATTGTGCGACGATGCTCCAGAGGAGTCATGCACATTAACCGGAAGAAGAAGAAAAGAAGTAGATTATATAGGGCGAAAATAGACCGGGCCGACACCTATTCCCGAAGGGGTATAAAAGCCACTACCCGAACCGAACCGGACCGAACCTAGCCGAAATTTGCCGGACCGAACATTTTTCGGAGTTCCACTATAAGCATAAACAAAAATTAAATTGGAAACTTTTGGTACGTATACGATAAATAACCTATTATTTACACACTGTAAAAGTTTTGTAACCATCAGACATCTAAATATTGGAAAAAGTGCGATTTTGTAATTTTAGGGGGTATAAAAGCCACTACCTTTCAAATTTCAGTTAATCCAGTTTTCTCCTTAAAAACAGCTTTGTGTCATGATATTTTATGATAAACTTATATCAAACCTTGTTTATTATATGGCATGTACCAAAAAAACCATATTTGGGGAAACATAACTCTTAAATTCACATTTGAAGTGATTTTCGTACCGGAATATTGGTTCAGCGTAATATATTCATTTCCGTAAGAATGACGCAAACTGTATTTTTCAGTTGTTTTATAGATATGATATGCAGAATATTATCAGATATTGGATACTAATCTTTAAAAAAACAAAACAGTTTTATATGTTCAAATATAAAATTCATTAAGAATATTAAAAAGTTGTTTAATGATTGTTGAAAAAGGTCTTAGAAGATATAGAACATTATTATAAACTTTGAATATTAATAGCAATTATTGACCATGCGTTTATTAATATCATGCTATTAAACAATGCAAACAACAATTATCAAGTTATGAACCAACTGTTAAAGGCGACACACTTTAAAGTTAGTTTCATGTCTTTGAACCCAATGTTTAGGATTTATGTTTGTTTGTTTGAACTTACGTGCATACATATGTATGATTTAAGATTAAAAAGAATCTGATCATGTTATATAATTCTGTCTTGAATTTTAACTGCACCCTCTGTTTTCACAGTTGGTAACCCTTGTGGTCCTGATTTTTTTTAGCAGGTAACATGTTAACTTATTAATGGACAAATGTAAATACATGTACATGTAGTCAATTATGACTTTCTTTGATAGCTTTTTTTCTTCAGTATATGGCAAAATGGAAAACAGTGCTAACCTTGATAGGATGGCTCATTCACTTGTCATCTGATCTAGGTCTACACTGATTGCATAGGAAAACTTTACTCTTCATAGTTCATATTGTATCAAGCGACAGCCATTGATTGCTGGTATTTACTTACAGTTTAGTAAAAATAAGGCAAACAACTGCATTAATCAGGCATCTGTTTCAAAAATGCACTGCCACTTCTACTTCAATTAGTGATCGTTTAATACAAGATTGACTGTACACGAAGTCAGTTCAACATTCGATATTATTAATCATAAAAATGCTTAGGGAACTAATCTCTCTCTCTCTCTCTATAAATATCGATCTCCCCCTCCCTCTCTCTGGATATACAGGTTGTGTGATTCTTACGGAAATGAATATATTACGCTGGACCGTTATATTCAGGTACGAAAATCACGTAAAATGTGAATTTAAGAGTTATGTTTCCCCAAATATTGTTTTTTTGGTACATGTCATATAATAAACAAGATTTGATATACGTTTATCATCAAATCACATTACACCAAGCTGTTTTTAAGAAGAAAAACTGGATTAACTGAAATTTTAAAGGTAGTGGCTTTTATACCCCCTAAAATTACAAAATCACATTTTTTTCAATATTTAGATATCTGATGGTTACAAAACTTTTACAGTGTGTAAATAATAGGTTATTTATCGTATACGTACCAAAAGTTTCCAATTTAATTTTTGTTTATGCTTATAGTGGAACTCCGAAAAATGTTCGGTCCGGCAAATTTCGGCTAGGTTCGGTCCGGTTCGGTCCGGGTAGTGGCTTTTATACCCCTTCCCTATTCCCACACACGACGAAAATAGGCGAGGTAGGCCGATTGTGTTACAATGCATTATTTTTAGTATATCCGGTGGGATTTCCCAATCTATTTTTGTACACTTCATGTCCATACATTTACGCGGAAGGGAAAGATTTCACACGCGCCGTTTTCGCACAGACAACGGGAACGTCTCAGACAACACTAAAGGTATGTTTTTGTTTATTATTATTAACGAAACATGATGAATTAGGGTTGTTCCCCAACCGAAGTATTATTTATAGACGTTTTGTTTGTTTGTTGTTCTATATACTGGTACACCCCTTTCGAATCAGTTGTAATGCTAACAACCCAATCCTGAGCGCCATGGAGGGAAGCCATAACTACCAATTTTCAAGTATTTGGTTTGACTAGCCAGTGTCATATCAAAATTGGACCCCCGTAAAAAATGGACCTGGGTCTAATTTTGAAAGCGAAATATGGACCCCGGGTCCAATTTTTGCTATCAACTTTAATTAGAACCCCCCTCCCCCCGCCCCTGTAAAAATGGATTGTCCAATTTTAACGCCATCAAATTTGGACCCCCTCCCCATCTGAAATAATTTGCAGGGCATAGTAACCTCAGGATAGGAGAAGAAACAATTGGGTTATTTTGTGTTGAAAGAGTTAAGCAGTGGAGCCACTTGTCTTAGAACACAGAATTATATGTTATAATTCAGGGCTCCAGATATGGGGATTATTTCAAAATCTTTCAAGTTTTTTATTTCTGCATTAAACCCTATGGTGTCATTACCCATTAGAATCGTCTCGAAGAGACGATTCTAATGAGTAGTAACACCATAGGATTTGGTGCTAAAATGAGTGAGAAAAATGTATTTGTTCAGTTTACTAATCTGGAGCCCTGTAAATGACATACATCGTTTTACTGCGTACACTGATTAAATTTGCACTGCCGGCTATGGGGGAAAAGGTTGAACGGACGAAAACAGGTTACCACTGACTTAAAGCAGGTTGGCAGTCAGGCAGAATGCTCGTAAACCTGCTTTTAGCTTCTATTTGGAAAAAAAATCAAAGATAACTTTGAAGATCTCTATGCCTTATCTTGAGTGAACACAGGTTTTAACTCATTTGTAACACTGTTGAAAAAGTAAAAATTGCATTTTTGAAATATTATATTAATTGTTGCAATGTTAAAATATTATGATATTGAATTTAATAATTTAGTTTATGAATTTAGTTAAGTTTCAAAGGAGTTAAATCCAAACAAATTCAATGTGTAGGGATATTATTAATTCATGGTTAAGATCTCAATAATTTCACACTTTCTCAGACATACTGATTTTTCAAAGATAAGTTCAGAGCTCCAGATAAGGGGAGTATTTCAAAAAATAAAATCTTTATTTCTGCATTAAACCCTATGGTGTCACTACTTATTAGAATCGTCCCGAAGAGACGATTCTAATGAGTAGTAACAACATAGGATTTTGTGCTGAAATGAGTGAGAAAATGGTGGATTTGTACAGTTTACCCCCTCTTATCTGGAGCCCTGTAAGTTTTCATAAACCAGAGCCAGTTGGCATGGGGTAATACAGGAAACCCTTAGATATATTAAATAATTAATCATAACATTATCAAACATATAATTGAACCATCTTAGATATTGGTCAGTTCAATCAGCTTAATTGTTTTATGTGGTGACAGGTGTCAACTATAACACCGGCTTAATTGCTTTTGGTGCATTGACAGGTGTCAGATATAAATCTTTGAGAACATAAATATCAAAACTTGCAATCTTAATTCTACCAAAAATTCTTAGCAACATTTTCATTTGTCAATTCATGTAATTAGAAGTAGGATAAAAGGATGATGTTATGAAGAAGTTGGCAGAACTTAATTAGGGTTAGGAGTTGATGTTTCAGGTCAGAAATTATATTATAAAACTTTAATCTGAACATAAGAAGATTTATCTAGATATTGGAACTGTGTAATTTTGAACTTTAAAAGTGACATTTAATTTTGGATATGTTGACCAGGTTTCCTTGTAGTGTACTACGTCATTTGTCCATGTAGATCTACCGTGCAACTTGTCGTATGTTTGCGTGAGAGTGAGTTATAAGACAGGTTCTGAGAGAGGGTGTTGTCACTTTGCACGTGCACTTAACTTAATTCCCATCATACCATCTTCCCGCTTTAACAGCCACGTAATAAATTTACCGTGCTAACCCGGCACTCGTATTTTAGATGTCATGGTGTCAACACCTACATTATAGTCTTATAGAGTCATATTATTAGCTTTGCTGCTCACAGCAACTATTTACTGTTAAATTCATTTAATGTGCCATAGCCTGGTAAGTTACTATTTATATTTAGACAACTGTTTATTACGGCTGTTACTATTTAGCTTGTTTAACGAGCGACGGAAATCGTGGAATTATTGTATTGACTCAAATATTCATTGTAACCTTTAGTCTGTGATACTTATATTATTCCTATTGTTTCAGGCTGTTTTGGATAGAATTATAAATTCATTGAACCAGCAATACGAATCTATTATCGTTTATAATCCCTGGTAACAGATATTAGAAAGTGGAAACCTCTCGTCATTCCTTCTTGAAGTCCAAAGTTACATTTTGGACTGACCCCAGATATGTTTACTGAGAAAGGACTGTTAGGCTGGCTAATTATGTATGCTAATTCCCCAAATTTTGTGTCAGCCTGGCAGTTCAGGTTCGAGCCCCACTCTGACGTAAACAGCAGAGCCCTCTAGGTCCTTGGTGACACATAGATATGCATGTTTACTACAGTGCTCCCTCTCTACAACAGCACCCAATGGGAGACAAAAAATGTGTGCGATGTTCGGAGAAAGTTGTTCTAGGGAGGGACATTGGTTTACATTTGCTAACAGCTTGAATCCAGATCAGACGCCGCGTTATGCAGCGTCTGATCTGGATTCAAGCTGTTTGTCACTCGTCATAACAATTTTTCTGTCAAAATGTTCAATATGTAACTTTGAGAAAAACAGCAGATGACAACTTTAAGCAGACAATATTACAGCAGTAAAAGCCTTAGACATAATTGTTCTGTTTAGGGAACTGTGGCAAGGGTTTTTGTTTGGATGGCCATTGTCAGGGTCCAAGGTTATAAAGCTTTTCAGTTGAGTCTTAAGTCTTTCTCAAGCATTTGATTGGTCAGATTTGAGCCTAGGCTCAAATCTGACCAATCAAATGCTTGAGAAAACACTCGGACTCAGCTCAAAAGCTTTATAACCTTGAAGCCAGGACGGAATGCTGTAGTATCCTACTTTTGTATTTTCAGATAAAAAGATGTAACGTAGAAAACCAACACGTAAGTCATGTCATCTAGAAAGGCAAAGCCGGGAACCTCTCGGGGTTCCAAAACTGAGGCCCCAGTGGAGGAGAAAATAGAGGAGAAGCCAGAAGTGAATATCAATAAATACCCTGCGAATGACAAGCCCCAAACAATCTTGGCAACTTTGGATAAAAATAGGGCAACCGGAAATTTTTGTGATGTCCAAATAAAGTTATCGCCTGGTCAGATCGTGCATGCCCACAAAGCTATCCTTTGTGCTTGTAGTCCATACTTTGAAGGAATGTTTACAAGTGCTTTCATGGAAGCTACAAGCGATGTTATCGATCTAAGTCACATGACTGAACATTCAGAAATTGTTGAAAATGTGATAAATTCCTTTTATGGCCACACATTCGAAATTCTTCCAGAAAATGTTGTAGAAATACTGAACTTGGCCAATATGTTGGATATCTATGATTTGAAAGAGGCTTGCATTAAAGTGTTAAGAACTATAATTGGCCTCCACAACGCTGCAGATATGCTCCAAGTTTCTTTCACGTTTAATATAAAAGATTTGCGTGAGCTCGTATCTCCAATAGTTGAGTCGAGGTTTCATGATTACATCATGCTGCAGGAAGATCTGGTGGAACTGGAAGCTGAATGTTTTGAGTATATCTTGCAGACTAAGCGGAGGTTTATATCTAGGAAAGGTGATTACATCCGGCTGATTCTGAACTGGTTCACAAGGCTGGAGTGTGATGAGAGAGCGGAGGTAGCAATGAAAGGTTTGACAAAATACAGGAGGTTTCCTCTAACCAAGTATGTGTACCAGGAGGTGGAGAGCCATTTCCAAAAGGTTACCAACAATCTGCAGGAAGTCAACTCTGATGTATCACCTGAGATACGTGAAAAATTCATAAAAGTTCTGGAAGAGTTAAAACCAGAGGGAATTGATGCAAGTGAAAGCTATGAGTCTGACCTAGAAGACCCCAAACCCTTGGAACTATACATGCCTCATACCAAACAAATGAAATTTATTGGACCTCGTACACAAGAGCAGGGTTATACTGAAAAGGAACTGGCTGATTATAAACAACATAATGAAGATATAGAACAGCTTGATGAATTAGAGGCAAAGTGGGATAAATATATAAAAAAGAAGCGAGAGAAGAGTAAAAAACGTATGACACTCACTACTGAAGAGGATCCAGAAGGCAAAGCGTTACGCAACAAGTTATTTCCTATCAAACAAAGGCAACAGAAGGCACAAAGTGAATTTAAGAAGCGAAATTTAAAAGTAAAAACAGCAGCTGAGCTGGAGGAAGAATCAAGGCTGTTGGACATGGCAGTTGTAATGGCGCCCAGCTTGGAATATCTGGATGGTGAAGAAGACGATACAATGATAGTGTGTGGATATGTTCCCAGAAAAAACGCCTGGTACAAGCTGGGCTCTCTGCATGCTAATGACTTGAAACGTAGACGAGGAGGAGGTCCTGATTTACCAGGGGGACCAGTGGATCCAGAACATATGATGGACATGATGGAAGACATGCCAGAGATGATGATGATGATGCGAGACATGCCGGGTCAGTCCCGTCATCGTGCCATGAAGCAGATGTCTCGACGGAACATGTCACCAAGACACATGCACAGAATGATGATGGACATGGAGGAGGACATGCCGTTCCACCCGATGATGATGATGCCCGACATGTTCAGACATAGATCAATGGGCAGGAGCTCATCAGCTAATGTGAGTAGCCTGTTGAAGGGCAGGTGGAGGATGGTTTATCTCAAACAGACTCTCTACTTCTACCACAGGGAAGACAATGGTAAAGTCTGGTCATATGACTTAGTAGAGCAGGCGTGGAAAGAGTACGGCTTTAGTACACGCAGCAAATCAAACGAGCCCAATTACTTCACCCAAGATGAGGCGTTGGACCTGATAGTTATGGGGCAGACACTGTATGCTGTGGTAACATTGGCTCTATTAGACACACGCAATGACTTCTGGTCCAATAGAGACAGACATGAAAATAGCAGTAGAACAATTAAAAGTAGATTTCTAATTCTGAAACTTACAAATAAAGAAAGGTTTGAGGTAGTGCAAGAGACTGACTCGTATGAAGTTTACCTTGATAAAATACAGTTTGAAAAAGCTGAGAAAGACGAGACAAGTGAATACCCGTATGAACATGCCATGCCCATGCTGCCGGATGTTCTGAGAACAGTTCTCTTTAGAGAAGATGATGAAAAACTAGACATATTCCTAATGCATCGTTGTGGAGAGGGTGATAAGGCCACATATAGACCGTCATTTTTGTTAGTGGTTTTTCTAGACATTTCGGAGGAGGAAAAGAATTTTGATGCTCCTTACAACAACAACTTTCTAAGGGAGCTAACTCCGCTAGTTAACGATGATGTATTGACATTAGTAAGTGATGATTTGGAGACAAACAGTCTGATAAATCTCGGCAAACCTGAGGACGATGATCACCGCCTGATAAAGTTGGCTAGTTTTGATGCTGAAGACTCAAGTATGTTTCTAGAAGCAGAAAAACATTACCCGAAATGTCCTGTACTGACGACAAACGATGGCAGAAGCATGTGGGTGTTTGAAGGTGAAGAGAATGATGTTAGTCAGATGACAGAGGTGAGACCGAAAGCTCATCAAGACCACTACAGCCGAAAGCTGGGGAAGTGGAGAAATCCACCACCACCGTTCCGATGCTTTTCAATGGCATGCCCTGGGATGATAGATAGGCATATATTGAGGCGGTATAACCCACCAACTAAATATCTGCACGCTTGAAACTTGGTTTCACATCAACCCGTTACTAGATGGTTAGTAAAAAATATTTTCTGTATCCTAGCAGATGGTAGCTAAAGCAGGCTGAAAGTAAAGCAGAATTAAGAAATAATGAATTCATACCAGTGTTTTATCGTGCAATCGAACACTGGTAGGAGTTGAGATGTGTAGTAATTTAATCACGAGGCCTTTAGGCCGAGTGGTTTAATTACAAGCATCTCAACGAGGACCCGTGTTCCATAAAATACTGGTATGAATTTATTATTTCGATTCTAACACATACTTTAACCTTGATTTGCACCAAAGCAAGGGTGCTACATTTCTTGGCGTACATATTTTTGAAGCCATATGAAGTCACGTTAGAACGTTACAGCGTGTGAGGTGTTATTGAGAATTCAAACACAGATATGTCACTTCTTTGTTTATACGGGGGGTGGGGGGGGGGTGCGCAAAGTGAATGTGCCTTAAGGCACTTTCTTCGTTACTTTCAACCTGCTTACAGTGGTCAGCTGTCTTGATAACTAGAAACAGGCTATTGAGTAACGGGTGCATATCTGATAAGGGTTATCAGTGTTTGCCAAAATCAAACTGTACATTGTATTATGTTCACTGCAACAGATGTAGACCAAATCAAACATTTTATAACTCATTTTAGCACCAAATCCTATGGTGTTACTACTCATAGACGATACTAATGAGTAGTGACACCATAGGGTTTAATTCAGAAATAAAGATTTTAAGTTTTGAAAAACTACCCTTATCTGTTGCTCTGAACCTGTCCTTAACCTCAGGGGCCAATTCCTGCGCATCACAACTCCCAACCCTTGTAAAATACCGTTTCACAATGGTAGAGCATAGATTATTTCTTAAATAATCTCCACATTAACCCATTACCTCATAAATACACCATTTTACGCCTTTACTTTCTTCATTCACTGAAGAAAATAGTTCCAATTTATACTGTCATGAATATGTATCATAAGAAATATTTTCTTTATTCTAGCATTCTGCTTTATTTTCAACCTGCTTTAAGTAGTCAACTGTCTTCAAAACTGGAAACAGGCTATGGGGTAAAGTATAAACCAATCACACCATAGCCCGTTCCAGTTTTGAAGACAGTGTACTTCTTAAAGCAGAATGAAAGTAAAGCAACATGCACCCTAATGTGCTTTCTGCTTTACTTTCAGCCTGTTTTAAGCTACAATCTGCAAGGATATATTACACATTAAATTTCTATAACTGTATAAAGTGGAAGAGGCGTATTTATGGGGAAATAAGTCAACCCTTTACCCCATAGACTGTTGCTAGTTTTGAAGACAGGTAACTACTTAAAGGTGCATTCTGCTTTACTTTCAACCTGCTCTTTAGGGGTCACCTGTCTTCAAAACTAGAAATAAGCTATAGATAGAGGCACAGGTACTTGACACATACTTTATTATCTATGAACCCCCTCCCCCCTTAAAAAAAAAAATTTGTTTAGCCATAAATTATGTTATTTTTGCACTTGTAATTAATTACATGTACATACTAATCACAGTTTTAACTCATTACCCCATATCCTGTTTCTAGTTTTGAAGATAAGTGACCTTTTAAAGCAGGTTGAAAGTAAAGCAGAATGTGCCTTAAGGCACATTCTGCTCTACTTCTAATCTGCTTTAAGTTACTTTCTATTAGGATATAGAAAATATTTCTTATGGCTTATTTTCATGACTATATAAAGTGAACCTATTTTCTTCAGTGGAGGAATAAATTAAAGGTGTAAAAGGTGTTTTTATGAGGTAATGGGATAAACTATATTAATCACAGCCATAGTTGACTAGTGTTTAAGCATTGTCAGTGAGATAACTGGTGTAATAGCTATTGATCTGTGTCTACACTGTATTATGTATTGCCTTCACTGCCAACTGTGATGATCCAGATTATACTTCACAATTCTGACACGATACGCGACTCCAGATAAAGAGGAGTAGAATTATTAACAAGTAATAGTAATAATATTTCAAAATCTAAAATCTTTATTTCAGCATTAACCCTTTACCCTATTGCCTGTTTTTAGTTTTGAAGATAGGTTCTGTTACATTTTCATGACTATAAATTGGACCTAAAAACATGTTTACATTAAAGCAGAATGCACCTTTAGGCACATTCTTAAAGCTTTCAACCTGCTTAACTCTTTCCTCCCTGAAACTTTAAATGGACAATTCCAGTTTCCATTTTGGTCTAGTTCATTTCTAACTTTTAAGGGTTGTTTTTGTCAATGTCGGAGCCCTCTGATCTGGGTCTTCACTGTTTGCATAGGACAAATGTTCTATTCACATGTACACTTTTTGAAAAGGACGCCTATAGGCGGGACTAGGGTTCAAAGGGTTAAGTGGCCACCTGTCTTCAAAACTAGAATCAGACTATGGAGTAAAGAGTTGATCACTGTAAAATTGACTTTTACAAAATCAACATAGTGTAGTTATGAATATGTGTAATGAAATAAATTGATTTTTTATTATTAATGACAATCATAACAGCCCTAGGAATGTGTGAGAGCTGCTTTGAACTACAGTGGGGAATACGTTATTCTTTCCCGTTTAAACGCAAACGAAACGCAAACGCTAAACACTAAAACATTGAAAAACACATCTTTTGGACAATATTCTGATAGTTCATGTTTATCTTGGTGGCAAACAGTTTGGAGCCTGATCAGACGCCGGGTTACCCGGCGTCTGATCTGGCTCCAAACAGTTTGTAATAGAAATAATAGTTTTAGCGTAAACATGTTTATTGGGAAATAATTAGGTTTTCTCCACTGTAGCTACCTAACTTAGCATTGTATATAAAAAATGTGTTTATGATCATACATGTACATGTATGTATATTAGATAGCTGTGTAAAGTGTGACAAGAATTGGGTGTGTTGTAGACTAACTACTACTACTAACTAAATCCTGAGTTTATTTGTCAGCTGCTGCGGGTGTCCCTACAGGGGTAGGCAGCAGGCGGCTAGAGGTTCCAACACCTAACCTCCAGGCTTCTCTATTCTGTGGATCAATGCCACCAAGGCTGCATGTTCTTATGTCAGCCTCAACACATTCCAACCAGGTCTTCTTTGGCCTCCCTCGCCCCCTGGATCCTGGCACTTCCATACCCATCACTGAGTTGATACTTGAGTTTGCACGCGAGACATGTCCGTACCATCTCAGACGCCTTGTGCGTAGGGCCGTTGCCACTTCTTGAATCCCCAGCTTTGCATACAGTGCTTCTGTAGTGATGTCGTCTTGGTGCTTGACACCACAGATCCAACGGACCATGGCTCTGTCATTTCGACGAAGACGCTGCAAATCTGAGGCAGACGGTGCCCAGGTTTCCCCTCCATGTAGTAGTGCAGAGCGCACACAAGCATCAAAAACTCTCCCACGAGCCGTAAGGGACACATGCCTAGATGTAAGAAGAGGCAGGAGTTTCTTGAACCTTCCCCAGGCCGTACCGCATCTGGTGATGATCGCGAGCTCACATCCTCCCCCTGCACACAGCATATCACCTAGATAGCAGAAACTGGATTCCACCTCGATTTGAACGCCATCCACGTCAACCTGGGTGACTGGTCTACCATCAATAGGGCGTGCCATATCACGACATCTGGGGCACACATAGTTCGGGTCGTCTGCAATTCTGCCCTTGATGCCACAGCATTTCTTGTGCACCCACAGCATGCATTGGGAACATTTGATAGAATTAACCCCAACTCCAGTCCGGCACACAGCACAAGGAAATGCCCCAGAGTCACGAAGGAGATCAAGCCCTGGGCCAGATACCATGAGCTTGGTCTTCTTCATGTTGACCCTCAGTCCTTTACCTTCCATACCTGCTTTCCAAGCTGTCAGCTTGGAAATGCACTCCTGAAGTGAGTCTGCAATCACGGCGAGATCATCAGCGTACAGAAGCTCCCAAGGGACTCCGGTACGGAACTCGCGTGAAAGCGCCTCAAGCACGAGGATGAAAAGCAGAGGACTGAGGACCGAACCCTGATGCACTCCAACTTCGACTCCAAACTCGTCGCTGTACTGCCCGTTGACACGCACTCGACTTTTGACATCCGAGTACATTCCTTGGATGACACGCACAGCCCACTCGTCAACACCCAGACTTCTCAGTGCCCACCAGAGGACTTTCCTAGGTACTCTGTCGAAGGCCTTCTCAAGGTCAACAAAGGCAAGATACAAAGGCTTGTTGGCTGCTATGTACTTTTCCTGTAACTGGCGAACGATGAAGATCGCATCATTGGTGCCACGCCCAGGAACAAAACCGAACTGCATAGAGTCAATATCAACCATCCTTCGTACAAAAGTGTCCATCACACGCTCAAGTAACTTCATCACTTGGTCCGTTAGCTTGAGGCCACGGTAATTCCCACGCTCAAGAGCATCACCTTTACCCTTGTACAGGTTTAGGATGTAACTCTCTTCCCAATCCTTGGGTATTACACCACTACTGAAAACTGCCTCCGTCAGTTGTCTCAGCAACTGGACTCCCTCCTCCCCTGTTGCTTTCAACATCTCGGCAATAATGCCCGAAGGACCTGCAGCTTTCCCATCCTTCATTTTACCGAGAGCTTCACGAATTAAAGTCGCAGTAATTGGAGGGGGTGGACCCTCTGTTGGGTTGACTTCTGGAAGAAGGTCACTCTGCCACTCGAACTCAACATTAAGCAGTTTAGAGTAATGCTCCACCCATGCCTTCATCTTCTCCTCGTCACTGAGCGATAGTTCACCTTTGTCGTTCTTGATACACTTCTCCCCCACAACATCCTGATTTTGCCTGTCCATTTGCTTTGCAAGCTTGAAGATGGTTCCATCATTTGGAGAGACGTTTGCAAACCTGTCCTTTTCAGCCTCTGATTTTGCTTGCCAAACAGCATGCTTGGCAATGCGCCTAGCCTCATAGTATATAGCTTTGGCTGTAGAAAGCTCGCTGCTAGGGCCAGTCTTTAGTAGGGCTTTGTACTTCTTAAAACAGGATCGTTTCGTCTTCACTGCATCCTCAACTTTCTCGTCCCACCACCAGGTTTGGCGCTTCCACTGGTGGTTTTTGGAGAGCCCACACACCTCTGTCGCTGTTGTTAAGAGAGGTTGTTTCAGTTTCGCCCACACCTCTTCCACGGTGCCAGTAGACATTTCATTTGCAGAAGCGGATACTTTTTCTGCGAAGGTTACATGAAATTCATTCGCCACAGCTTGGTCCCTCAGCTTCCAGGTTCGTATACGTGGGGAGAACTTGCGTTTCTTAACTGTGGGAATGTGTACATTGAAGTCGCACACTACAAGGTTGTGTTGTTGCACGCACTCCTCTGTAGGGATGACCTTCACGTTTGTGACTGCTTTCTGAAAACTCTTTCTGTAGAGAATGAGGTCTATCTGTGACCTGTGGTTTCCCGAGCAGTAGGTGATTAGGTGACTCTCTCTCTTCAGGAAACAGGTGTTGCCAACAACAAGGTCGTTTGCCAGAGCAAACTCTAGCACTCTCTCTCCTTCGGTATTACGAATACCGAATCCTCGCCCACCGTGCACCTCCTCATAACCACATCCTTCAGCCCCCACATGACCGTTCCAGTCCCCAAGGGGTATGAGGGTCTCAGATGCTGGGATTTTGGTGACCAAGCTCAGTAGTTGATCATAGAAGATGTCCTTGACAGCTTCCGGTAAGCCGCACTGTGGCGCATACACAGAGATGAAAGTGAAAACCACCTTGCCAAGAACCAATCTTATGAGGATGATCCTGTCAGAGACCCGCTCGACAGCGAATACCTTGTCAGTCCATTTCTCTGCAAGCAACACACCAGCTCCACCTTGGCCCTTACTGTTGCCACTCCAGAAGAACTTGTAGGTGGAATCCTTTCCATGGATTTGGCGGGTCTGGTTAGCCGATGTACTGCCTGCCCATCTGTGCTCCTGCACAGCACATAGATCCACACCCCTCCTGGTGAGGGTCAATTTTAATCCTTTATATATTTACTCTTTTTGAAAACAGTGTAGACCCTGATCAGACAGCTCCTGAAGGAGCTGTCTGATCAGGGTCTGCACTGCTTTTATTAGCTCAGGGTTAGCTTTTGCAATCCTTGAATGGCCGGCGTGCATAATTCGTCGTCAACAATTTTAGTGTTTACACTCTAGAGTCCACAATATTTATCCAATCTTTCTTAAACTTTCTCAGATTGTATATTATCATAAGAGTTCGGATGAGTTAAATTATGGTTGAAATCGGACTAATAGGTTAGGAGTTATCTACCTTTGAATTGCTGAAAATGCCATATTGCAGGGTGAAAATGCCATATTTAACAGTGTTTACACTCTAGAGGCCACAATTTTTATAAAGGGGTATCCAATCTTTCTCAAACTTGCTCAAATTGTATATGACCATTACATAAGAGTTTAAACAAGATCGATTATGGTTGAATTCGGACTAATAGGTCGAGAGTAATCTACCTTTGAATTGCTGAAAATGCCATATTGAACAGTGCTTACACTATAGAGGCCACAATTTTTATCCAATCTTTCTCAAACTTGCCCAGATTGTATATAGCCATAATAGTTCGAAAAAAGTCCGAGATTATGACTTTGGTTAAAAAATACGAAATTGACTATTGAGGAGCCGAAAGGCGAAACTAGTTTAATAGAATAGTGTAATGTTTATATTAAATATTTTTTAACCAAAGGCATAATCTCAGACTTTTTTTTAACCCTTTCAACCCTACAGCCCTCTGTAGAAATTACTGATTACATAATTATGTAAACAGTTTCAACCCTGATCAGATGGCTCCTATAGGAGCCCA
This sequence comes from Gari tellinella, assembly GCA_922989275.2. Lineage (NCBI taxonomy): Eukaryota > Metazoa > Mollusca > Bivalvia > Cardiida > Psammobiidae > Gari > Gari tellinella. Next base: position 78,170,590 of record OV277867.1, on the reverse strand, counting down.
TTACTCAGGGTCTGACGGTTTGATTTTTTCATGGGTTTTTGTTGTCATCTCAAAAAAGCAACAGTAGACTACTAGACTGGTTAAAAAACTGTACTAGAAGAGTAAAAAAGGATTGTAAATACCCACCTGAGATATATCTAGGGTTGAAAGGGTTAATTGGATATATTATACATATTTAAAGTAGATCAACATTGTTTTTCAATTTGGGTATAATATAAAAATATAAAGTAAGGTCAATGATGTGCATACAGATTTTTTGTCACTTCTTGTGACAGGTCGCAATGAGGGCCTGTATACCAGGTTTACCTCCGTTTACCCATGTATACCATAGGGCGGCCTCTGAACTCTGGGCGGCCTCCATGCAGTACAGCTTGGTCTCAGGTTTTAATTATAACCTAATATACACTCCGGACCTTACAACACAGTCAACAATTATGCAACTATATAGTTGCCCGTTGCGCTGTGTGTCTTTCAGCTTGTATGCAATATTTGAATATCAATGTGCATGTGTGTTTTATTGTTTGTTGCTTATTTGTTAGTTTTTTTTCACATATTTACATGATCTAGACTGAATGTTTGATGGGCATGATCAGGTTCTACAAGGCTATACCATTAAGCCCTATAATTGGCACTAACTAAATTTTCCTTTAAAATCAAATTATCTCCATTTTTTTACTATATACTTAAATATTAAGATACCCTTATTTACGCTTTAACCATTTGCCCGTCGATTGCGACTTGTCCGTTTGTCTGCAATAAAAAACAACTGAATTTGTAATCAGTAGGCAAAGGGTTAATATTGGACTGTTATAATCAGATTAATGTATCTTGTATATTTATTTATCACAGTCAAATTTGCATTATCCTTCTACCCAAATGGTATGAATTATCTTTAACTCATTCACCCCTGAAACTTTCAATGGACAATTCCAATTTCAAAATAAGTATTGTCCATTTTTGACTATTTAGGGTTAATTTTAATATATTTAAAAAAAACAACTAAAAAAACTGTACACCCTGATCAGAGGGTTCCTGAAGGAGCCCTCTGATCAGGGTCTACACTGTTTGCATAGGACAAGTATAATCCTCACCGCTACACTGTTTGTAAATATACTCGTCACTAGGGTTGAATGTGTTAATAACTTTTTCCCAGGTAGTTGTTTAAAGAGGCATTTATTTTAAAGCAGACTGAAAGTAAAGCAGAGAGCTCCTGAGGCGACCTTAAAGGATGCTGGAAAACTTTCCTATGTCTCTTAAAAAACTATTTTTCAGAAATATGTGTAAAAGTCGAAAATTTACATTCTATAGGAGAGAGTCCTAACACAGGAAGTAAAGCTTTCTACTTAACTTTTGAGTCTTAACTCTTTGAACCCTAATCCCGCATATAGGCGTCTTTTAAAACAGTGTACATGTGAATAGTACTCTTGTCCTGTGCAAACAGTGAAGGCCCAGATCAGAGGGCTCCGGAAGGAGCCCTCTGATCAGGGTCTTCACTGTTTGTCAGTAATGCCAAAATTGACAAAAACAACTCTTAAAAGCCAGAAATGGACTATACAAAAATCGAAACTGGAATTGTTCATTTAAAGTTTCAGGGAGGAAAGAGTTAAAATGCATTAAGTAGTCACCTGTCTTTTGTAACAGTAAAGACTTTCTATTATGACCACTACATGAGCTAATGATTTGGCCTTTTAGGCAGATGGTTGCTTTCTGCTTTACTTTTTTCTAGCTTTAAGGGTGTATCAATGTCATGAGCCATTTTTTTCAAAGTATTAAACTTTTTTTCTATCATTGTTTTTTTGGAAGAGCTATTTATGATGAATGAAAAAATGAAAAAAAATATATATGGTGGTGTCCTTTTTTATGAGCTACAGCGATTTGAAAAAGGTATGTCAAATTTGGATTTTTTTCTTCAAATTTTACCCATTCAGAGTACAAGCTTCAGTAAAATCTATTTCAAAACAAAACAAAAATGTTAATTTGGGTTTTCTTTATATATTTCATGTCTATGGTGGTATGTTCACATATATAAACCCAAATTTAGACAAAGCAGGCACCAGGTTTGAACAATATGGATCCTTGAATATCAAAAATATGCTTTATATAGGGCATGATTTTTTTAAATTTTTTATTTTATGAAAAAAAGTAAAAAAGTTTGAAAATGAAATAGTTCTAGTATTTAACTCTTTCTTATATTCTACCAGATGAAAGCCCATACTAAGACTGTTCAAAATATGAAAAGAAATTGAAAGGTCAGTGTTGAAAATTTTGAGTTATTAAAGTAAAAAGAGTTATCGCCCCTTACAAAATTTACAAAAAAGTACCATATCGATGATATTTAGAGCTTTATAAATTTCACATTTGGTGCCTTTTTTTTCTTAAATTAGTTTTGTATGAAGAAATACTACCATAGATAGGAAATAAATAACACAAAACCAAATTATCATATTTGTTTTCATTTAAAATGGATTTTATTGAAGCGGGCTGTTTGAAAAGGACAAAATAAGAGGAAGTGGGTGGGGTAAATTTTACATGGCCGTAGAGCCAACTGTTGTTCACCAAAATGTACACTTTTTCTATTTTTTCATTCATCTTAAATAGCTCTTCAATACAAAACCATCATAGAGTGTTTTCATATACTTTGAAAATTTCCCAAAGTCATGACATTGATACACCCTTAAGCCTTAACCTGTCTTTCATACAGTTTTTAGACTCATTTTCAGTGGTTAAAATCGCGCGGTTTTTCCATTCTTTTAAAAATGCTTGATTACACAAGGTAACTTTGAAGGTTTGACTGTGTTATATTTTAGAAAGGTGTGTTATTATTTGTATAAGTTTTCTCTATATGCTTTACTATAGTCAGAATATAGAAATAAAAGAAACTGACAGAATCTTTATCCCTCTTTTTTTAAATCCCTAATGAAGTCCTGTTTTTGTCTCACTGTTATAAAGGAAAGAAGGCTAGAATTATCTCATTGAAAGCATCAAGTAAGGCAGAATGAGCCTTTACAAAACAGGTAGAAAGTAAGTTAAGTACTGGTAAAGCAGAATGCCCCTAAGGCACATTCTGCATTACTTTCAACCTGTTTTAAGCAACCATCTGCTAGGAATAAAAAGCCTAGGATACAAAAAATATTTCTTGTATTTCATGACTGTATAAAGTGGATATATTAATTTAAATGGATGAATAAATTAATAGCATAAAAAGTTATATACAGTAAAACATCTCTATAACAGCCACTAAAAAGAAGGCTTATTGACCGTTTACAAGCAAGGTGACAGTAAAACAAAAGGCTCCTAAAGGATTTTTCTGTTTTACTGTCACCTTACTTTAAGCAGAAACCTATCCAAGCACCCAATAATTAAAACAATTTAGTGGTCGTGATAGAGGTTTTACTGTATCTGGGGTATTTGGTTAAACTACCAGTGTCAAGTTAAGATTTTACACTAGATCTATTTCTCTTTGCAATACCAAAGGTTAATTTTGCCGAGACATTTTTTTCCTGAGAAATTCTACGCCTCATATTTATTACTAAATTGAAGAAAATATGCCCACTATTATACAGGTATGAATATGTATCGTAAGAAATATTTTCTAAATTCTAGCAGATATAGCTTAATGCAGGCTAAAAGTAAAGCATAATGAGCCTTAAGCCACATTTTGCTTTACTTTCAACCTGCTTTAAGTGGTCACCAATATTCAAAACTACAAACAGGCTTTTGGGTAATTGGTTAGGCTGTCGACTTAACTGTTCCCCCATAAATACACCTTTTATTTATTGCTCCACTTTAAAACAAGACTGCGTTCAATAAACACTTATGCCCCCGGTGGCATCCTTGACAATATATTCTGAATCTTTTCTAAGTCCAAATTAGGTCAAGGTCAAACTGAGCTTGGGTATTACTGATGGGTTAGTAATGGTCCAAGTATCCAAGCATTGGAGTAAGTAGTGTTGATGCTAGACGAAACGGTAAAATCTAGTTAACCAAGAAATAGCCCATTCAAAATATTCTAAGTCCAAATTAGGTCACGGTCAAAATCACGGTTGGGTGATATTGGTGGATAGGGAATGGTCCAAGGCAACAACTGTATAAGTATCCAAGCATTGGAGTAAGCGGTGTTGATGCTAGACGAAACGGTAAAATCTAGTTAACCAAGAAATAGTCCATTCAAAATATTCTAAGTCCAAATTAGGTCAAGGTCAAGGTCAAAATCAAGGTTGGGTATTATTGCTGGCTAGGGAATGGTCCAAGGCAACAACTGTATAAGTATCCAAGCATTTGAATAAGCGGTGTTGATGCTAGACGAAACGGTAAAATCTACTTAACCTGGTTACGGATGGACAGACGGACAGGACGATTACTATATGCTCCCGCATCTGTCGATGCCGGGGGCATAAAAAAGATAACAGACTCCGTCTTCTCCTTGCCACACAAAGGTTAAATGTTAAGTGTAGACGCTGGCTGGCTGAAATGCGAGCTCACTCTGGGCTTTGCTCAGGTGAGGTACAGAAAGTTTGGTACAGCAGAACAACAACAACAACAGCATCTTTTTTGTCAGCTTTAATACTGAATAATATGCCCAAGCATTATCAGTCTGAATTGTTTTGAAGAACAGCAGCTGTTTTCCAGAGCTCCAGATAAGAGGAGTATTTCAAAATCTTTATTTCTGTATTAAACCCTATGTTGTCACTACTCATTAGAATCGTCTCGAAGAGACGATTCTAAAGAGTAGTTACAACATAGGATTTGGTGCTGAAATGATTAAGAAAATTTTGGACTTGTTCAGTTTACTCCCTCTTTTGTAGCCTTGTGTTCATAAAAACAAGTTTTCAGCAACAAATTTACTTTGACATATCTCTACTACTTTTGTATAAAAATCAATGTTTTAAAAACCTAAACGACAACAGAGTTTTTCCCCCAACAGAACAAGAATTTTAATTTCAACAAATTACCTGATTTATCTGTTGTTGTTTTTTTTAATGAACTTGCGTAACAATAATACACAACATATTTCAACTCCATGATCATAATGTACAAATCTTTTAACTCATCCATCCCTGTAACTTCCAACTGACCATTTCAATTTCAAATAAAGTCCTTTTCGACCCTGTATATTTTAACAGAATATTGTAAAATGACAAACAGTGCACTGGAGACCCTGACCGGAGGACTCCATTAGGAGCCCTCTGATCTGGGTCAACACTGTTTGTCTAGTGCACTCTTCACAGAAAAGGAGTTTGTATACACAAGTACACTTGTTTCCAGGGCTCAATGTGTCACAAAAGCTATTAAACTTTAAATCAAACACACTTGACTGATTTAAGACTTCAGAGACCACGGGGCCAACTAGGTATTCCGATGAAATGTTTCTCTACAACAACCTATATAGGTATTTTAACAGATTTGTTTTGCTACGAAGTCAGTGTATATAGTGAGAAATGTTTGTCTACGAAAACAAAGTTGCCTTCGTAGTGATACAAATTTGTTATACTACCCATATAGGTTGTCGTAGAGTAACATTTCATCGTAATACCTAGTTGGCCCCCCGTGAGAGACCAATCTTACAAAATGTTGTACAACAACGGTCAAAATTTTATAATACATTTACATGTAATTTCTGATTTCTCCATCTAATCCTGTCTTGTGCCATCTCTTTGGAATTGTCTTTTCAAGACAATTCCAAAGAGATGTCACATTACAGGATAAGATCAAGATTGATAATAATTGAGAATTTCATAATCTGACTTATGCCATGTTTGTTGTACGAGGTTTCATAAGGCAGGCCCCAGAAGTTAAGAGAAAAGAAAATGGTTCAGATTACGGAACCATATATTGTCATTATCAATGAGATTCCACATGATGTTAACCCTTTACCCCATAGCTTGCTTTTAGTTTTGAAAAACGGTGACTGCTTAAAGCAGGTTGAAAGTAAAGCAGAATGCGCCCAAAGGCGCATTCTGCTTTACTTTCAGCCTGCTTTAAGCTACCACCTGATACATTTTCATGACTGTATAGATTGGTATTATTTTCTTCCGCGGAGGATTAAACGGAATGCGCTAAAAGGCGCTTCTATAAGGTAAAGGGTTAAGCTTGTTTAACATTATAAATGATAGCAGTCAAATACTGATTTAAAACAACCCCTGATTTTAATAGCGATGTTGATGCAAGCAAATAAATGAAGCTAACATAATAGCCAAATTTGTGTTAAGCAGCTACTCCATTTTAACCTTTTACCCCATAGCCTGTTTCTAGTATTGAAGATTGGTGACCACTTAAAGCAGGTTGAAAGTAAAGCAGAATGCACCTTAACCCATTACTCCATCCATAGGTCGTTTCTAGTTTTGAAAATATGTGACTATTTAAAGCAGGTTGAAAGAAAAGCAGAAAAAGCAAAGTTACCATCTACTTGAATATAGAAACTATTTCTTATGATACATGTTCATGACTTTAAAAATGAGTTATTTTCATCAGTGAAGGAATAAATTAGAGGCGTAAAAGGGTGTATTTATTGGGTAACTGGTTAAGGTGCTTTATGTGGTCACCTGTCTTCAAAACAAGGAACAGGCTACGGCTAATGGGTTAAGTCACACTTGCTACTGCTGATGATGATGACGATTTCAAAGAATAATTTACTTCCACTCAAAGCCACAAAATGTACTGGCTACTTAACCCTTTCCCCTATAGAAGCGACTTTTAACGTATTTGATTTATTCCTCCGCTGAAGAAAATAGTTCCAGTTTATACCCTCATGAATAATTACCATTACAAATATTTTATATAGTCTAGCAGATTTTAGCTTAAAGCGGGCTAAAATGCGCCTGAAGGCGCATTCTGCTTTACTTTCAACCTGCTTTAAGTGGTCACCTATCTTCAAAACTAGAAACATACTATGAGGTAAAGGGTTAACACAAGTTTGACTTATAAAATCTTATGGTGTGCAGAATTCTATAAGTGTGTTCATGATTATGAATTTAAGACCCAACAAAGCTTAACCATACCATAACATTACTTGATAACTCTTTGATACAACAAATGGTTACAAAATAAGGTAACTCAGATATTAACGCATTGTAACCCACCACTACCTAAATGCACCTTTTTACACCTTTAGTCAATTCCTCCACTAGAGAAAATTGTTCTACTTTCTATAATAATGAATATGTACCATAAGAAATATTTTCTATATCCTAACAGATGGGTAGTTTAAAGCAGGCTGAAAGAAAAGCAAAATGTGCCTTAAGGCATATTCTGCTTTTCTTTCAGCCTGCTTTTACCGGTCACCTGTCTTCAAAACTAGAAACAAGCTATGGAATAATGGGCCAAGACAACAACTTTTAAGCTGTTCAAGCAGAAAGTATAACCGCAGTATAACGGTTTAAGTCCTATACGATAAAGCTAGCTATTATAGGAATATCATGTTATAACTTGCACATACACACACATCAAAGCCAATTTGTATGTCTGCTTTGCAACAAAATACCCCACACACCAAACAATAGTAGGAAACCACTCTACTGTAATATCATCATTAGTAGGGGTGTAACAATTCGCCGAAACCCGCATCGCAGTTTATCGCAATACGGAGAAATCGAATCGCAATATATTGCAATATACCGTGTAAGTATGGAAAAAGCATCTGCCATCGTGTTTACTGTATTAATCTTGTTCAACCAGGCTCTTGATTCGCTGCTTGTTTCTTAATAAGAGCGTCTCGTTGAGCGAGATTAAACGGAAACGAAATAGTACTGTTACACCGGCTAGGGATATGGATAAAACACCGGACTGCGTCTACTACGCGTTGTTTCGAAAACAATTCCGCGAAACAAAAGTAAGTTTGTCCATTCTTTTACCGTTTTTAAATAAGGCAAAGAAAATCGTTTTTTCTGAATCTGAACCGCAGGGCAATATTATTCAGCTCACACCGCAATATATCGGTACACCGCCGAATCGTTACACCCCTAATCATTAGCACAAAACAATACGAGAAACCGCCAATGTCAGTATTCGCCAATCTATAGACTGCATTTTCAATCGGGCCAAAAATCTATGCAAAGAGGCCACCCAATGATAAGGTATTTGGATCCAACAAAGACAAGTGTGTGCTTAATGCATGGCAAGAGTAATGTCGTCCTGCATTAAGCCATTGCCCTTATGTAAGCATGTGTTTTTGTTCAGCGCCATATGACAATTGTATGTGTCATGGTGCCTTATAACCCAACTCAATCAATCAATTTTTGTTTTAAAGTGACGGTTTCACACAGATTCAACTGCATTTTGCCTAATTCACAAATTAAAATATGCTGCATTTTGATATGAGAAACGCTGACATGTGAGTCAAACAGTTTGGGTTCTGATCAGGCACTGTGATGTCCCTGAGTCTGATCGGGATCCAAACTGTTTGCTATTGATATTGGTAGAAGTGATGTAACTGTTAACTCTATGACACCTTAAACTTTAAATGGACGATTCCAGTTTCCATAAGTCTAGTCCATATTTGGCTATTTAAGGGCAGTTTTTCTGCGATATATAGTGCTCCCTTCAACCACCCTCCCAACGACGACTACCTCCTTAAAACGACCATTGCCACAGTTTTTACAAAGAATAGTTATGTCCAACATATTCACGGCAGCAATGTTCCACTGTGGAAATCTTTGCAAACAGTTTGGATCCTAACGAGACGCCGCATTATCTGCACAATGTGGCGTCTCATCAGGATCCAAACTGTTTCACACACTGACTCAGTTTTGAAAAGAAATTTAATAGAAAATTCTATTTTAGAACAGTAGCAGACGGTAATTGTTGCAGACGAAAAAAATTACCCAGCATGATAACCTGTATCTAAAGAAATAAAAAATGTATTCTTGTGTCAATCTGAAAACTACTCGTAGATAAAGAGAGGATATTATTTGTGCCCGACTGAACGTCACTACATGTAATAGTCTAACATGATCAGTCTTTGGAGAAATTACATGAAAACCAGGCTTGAAAACTTCTGCAGATGAACATTTTGAAGCAAACATTAATTATACAGTCAAACCTGTAAAAACTGACCATTAGAATAATGCCTATTAGCAGTCTCTTAACCCATTACCCCATAGCCTGTTTCTAGTTTTTGAAGATATTTGACCACTTCAAGTAGGTTGAGAGTAAAGGAGAATTCTGCTTTACTCTCAGCCTGCTTTAAGCTATTATCTGCTAGAATATTGAACATATTTCTTATGACTTTTATTTGTGAAAGTTTAACTTGGAACTACTTTCTTCAGTAGAAAATTTAATTAAAGGCGTAAAAAGGCGTATTTATGGGGTAATGGGTTAAACAAGTGGTTGTTAAAAACAGGATAAAAACAAGGCAGAAAGCTCCTCCAGAAGCTTCTGTCTGTATCAATACGTCGTAGAATCCTATAAAGGCTTTAACACAATGGAGCTTTCCACATTACTTTTATCCTGCATATAGCAGTCACCTGTTTTTAATTACCTATATGTTTCAGCAAAGAATGGTTGCTTTATCCAGACTTGAATGTAGTACATACAGATTAGAGACCCAGATTGGGACTGAAGTTTTTAACTCATTCACCCCTGAAACTTGAAACGGACAATTCCAATTTATAACTTAATACAGTGCATTTTTTAATAATTAGGGTGGTTTTTAACAATATTTTACAAAATGACAAACAGTGTAGATCCTGATCAGAGGGCTCCTTAAGGAGCCCTCTGATCAGGATCTACACAGTTTGCATAGGACAAGTGTACTCTTGAAAGGTATATGAATTGTTCATGACGAGTATACTCGTTGGTAGGGTTCAATAAGTTTCAATACCATTTCAAACCAGAATATGATATTGTCCCTGATCATAGACATATGCACTAAACAGACCTTGCAAACATCAACACATTTTCTTGCTTGCAAGTTTCAGAACAATCCCTAACAATTTGGTTTGGTGCCAAGATTTAGTTGATTTAGTTAACAAAAATCTTGGGAAACAACAATCTGTTAACCTTTGGCTTGGTTCCCAGCTATTGCCATACTACAAGAGGCTGGGAAGGAAATTAAATATTTCAGATTATTCTTCAGCCCTGGGCTCCAGACAAGAGGGAGTAAATTGAACAAAATCAAAAATTTTCTCACTCATTTCAGCATCAAATCCTATGGTGTTACTACTCATTAGAATCGTCTCAAAGAGACGTTTCTAATGAGTAGTGACACCATAGAGTTTAAAGCAAAAATAAAGATTTTAGTTTTCGAAATACCCCTCTTATCTGGAGCTCTGTCAGCCTAAAGACAAAGTCTCAATTCTGATAAGATGCTATTAAAGAGAAGAACAGTCTAAAACCATGTGGTTTGATTCCCAGCTTATGCCAAATTGGTTGTAGATTATTTTTAATGATGAAGACCCCAATGAGAGTGACACAATTTTGGTCAATATCGGTACTCTACGGAGAGTGATCGGCCAATTTTGTCAACTGTTGACCCTTTCCATATCATGATAAAGCATGGTTCGTATAGAGCCAACAGTTGACGAAAATGGTCATTGGTAGTGTTGATTTTGGTCTGATCGCATTAGGGGCTAACAACGTTAAGTCTCAAGATGATGAGATAAGATCAATTTTGGGAGTCAAGACAAAAGTTTAGAGATTGTTTTCAAATCTCAAGCCTAAGAGTGTGTCAGTGAAGTTCTACTCTGGTTGTGAAAGGAAGGTCTATTTCTACTGTCCTATGTTTTGATGTTGCTTGTATCAAGAGTCCCTCAATACCAGCAGCTAGAGTTACAGTAGAGAAGACAAGATATTTCCCCATATAAATATTTCATTATCAAATTTATCGTGAGGTTTTTACCCTTTAACTGCCATATTGTCTGTAATATCGTTGCAAAGTTAGATTTAAGGCAGTATAACTGACATATTTTCAAAACAAGTGGCAAATGGTGTTGGTCCTGATCAGACGCCGCATTACGCAGCGTCTGATCAGGATCAAAACTGTTTGCAAATGCACTTGATGACTTCCTTGAGAATGAAAGGGTTAATGGCAAACCATAAACCCCACCAGCCTGACCCCCACACAGTGTAATAAAATAAAGAAAATGACAACCTTTTAAAAAATTTGAAGACCTATTTTGAATTTGAGTGTTAAACAGCTTGGAGCCTGAACAGACGCTGGGGTGTCTGATCTTGCTTTAAACTGTTTGCAATCGACAAATCTGTTTTAGCAAACATAAATGCACTTATAGGGAAAGAATAATGACTTCTCCACTGTACACAAGGCCATTATGAAGTTTGTTCACCAGTACAGGCGTCTAACAGGGGTGAAGACTGCTGTATCCCCTGGGTCCTGACAGGGTGGGGTCTGCAGTAACCCCCGGACTAATCACAGCTCTCCAAGCAGCTCCTCCGCATCAATATTTTCACTGGACTTGTTACTGCTACCCGAGCCTGCTTTGCGTAGTCGTGATTTCTTCTCACTTCTAAAATGAACCAAACAAATATACATGCATTACATACAGAATGTTCAGTTACAGTAAAAACCTCTCTAAACTGCTAAAATGAAGACTAATGTATTGTTTAAAAGACAGGTGATAGCTTAAAGCAAGGTCAAAGTAAAACAGAAACCCCTATAGGAGCTTTCTGTTTTACTACCACCTTGCTTTACGCAGCTGCCTGTCTTAAACACAAATACAATACTAAGAGGTCGAATTAATAAGAGAGGTATTACTGTAATTGATTGTATTAAATACATGTGAGTGCTAAAAGCTAGGTGAACGTAATTTCACCTTGCTTCATGCTGTAATCCATCTTATTTTAAACATCTAATATATTAACCCAATAGCCTGTTTCTAGTATTGAAAATAGGTTACCACTTAAAGCAGGTTAAAAGTAAAGCAGAATGTCCCGTGAGGCCCATTCTGCTTTACTTTAAGCCTGCTTTAAACTATAATCTGCTAGGATATAAAAAAATATCTGATGGTACATATTCATGCCTGTTAAGAGTGGACAATTTTCTTCAGTGAAGGAATAAATTAAAGGCCTAAAAAAGGTGTATTTTATGGATAATGGGTTAACACAATTTAGAGGTTTTAGTTTTTAAAGGAATAGTATCAGACCCAATAAGAAGTGGACCTGGGGCCTGTCTTACGAAACGTCGTACGATAAATGTTGTCGTAAGTCAGTTTCTAAAAATCTCATTTATTATTTATTGCTCCATCTAAACCTGTCTTGTTACATCTCTTTGGAATCGTCTTGAAAAGACGATTCCAAAGAGATGTTACAAGACAGGACTAAATAGAGAAATCAGAAGTTAGTCGCATTTTAAAGTTTTGACTTACGACCGTTTTTATCGTACGACGTTTCGTAAGACAGGCCCCAGAACTGTTGCTAGGGGCCAACTAGTACATGTACCCTGCTGCAAGCTGACACATTAGGGGCTTACTACTTAAATGCACCCATGACCTTTGTCTTAGATCCAATGAACTGGAAACCAATAGAAATATAGCTCTGATAATTGCCTATATTTCTACATCATTAGGAGAAAATAAGCCCATTTCAATACTGTAATGTCTTATTGTATTCCTCATAAAAACCTCTTTCAATGCTTCTATCATAATGAATGATGTTTAAATGACTTGTTTAAAAGCAGGCTGAAAGTAAAGCAGCAGACTTCTGCTCAAATGGTATCTGTGCAAACAGTTGGGATCCAGATCAGGCATGACAAAATGTAGGAACTCGTTTGTTACTTTAATTTCAGTTTCTGTAAACACTGAGTAGTATGAACCAATTACAACATCTTACATTATATACAGATGACAGTTAAATAGAGTTGAAAGAATTTACCTGTTACCCCATAGCCAGGTGAATACTTAAAGCAGGTTGAAAGTAAAGCAGAATTCGCCCATAAGGTGGTTCGACAGCGGGCGGCCCGCATCTCGAATTCCGGAAATGCTGATGACTTTCACATAATCTTTTCGGCACGTGCTTACAGTAGAAAATTTACGTAAACAAAAGTTTGATAAGCTTCAGTGTCTTCTTTGTTAGCGCAGTTGGTAAAGTGATTGACTAGCAAACCAAAGGTTCCAGGTTCGATTCCCACTCGCTACAAATCTTCTTTTTTTAAATAAATTGTCTGATTTTTATTGACTAGTAAATTCATAACGCAGTGACCAAAGGACAGGCTATGTTTAGTCACGTAATAATGAATAATATCAGATGCAAGTATTGTCAAGTGACAACTAAACTTTGTAAGGATTTATAGCCTATATGACGGATGGCAGCTTAACACAGGACAAAAGTAATGCTAAAAGATAGATCTTAAAGGAGCTTTCATGCATTACTTTTGTTATGCATTAAGCAGTCACCTGTCTTTAAAGATCTACAGGCTACTGTATTCAATGGTCCCTTATTACAGGTTTGACTTCTGGTATTATTAAGAGCTGACGGCATTTTAAAGTTGACCTCAAGGGATGTAACTCGTTTTGTGTAACATTTTGTCAGAACTTCTGGAAATCATGTATAATATAAATTCCACTGTAGATTTTCATTAAATTTTTGTGACTAGTAGAATTAAGTTATATCTATCTAATAAGAGTAAAATTAGTGTATGTTAAACAGCTAGATTTTTTGTAATTAGAGATTTAGTGACTTTTTCAGAATTTGCCTTTTTTAAAATATTGATATTTCCAGAAAATATGTAATGAGATATTTTTGTTTGTACAATATCTTATAGTCTCTGTACAGTTTACTTGAATATACAGAAATTATTGATTTTTATCATTTTATAAAGAAAATATTCCTGTTCATTAAAAAAGGAGCGCTTTTCTCGACAAATGGTCCTGTCAGAAAAAAAAACGGCACTGTAATTTGTAATTTTTTTTTTATTTTAACAATTTTTCACTCTCCATATGGTATTTTTCAATTTAATCAAGGTTTCATAGAAGCTGACCCGCAAACCACCTTAAGGTGCATTCAGCTTTTCTTTCAGGCTGTTTTAAGCTATCATCTCCTAGGATTAAATAAATATGCTGTATGTTACATATTCATGACTATACCGAGCTCCAGATAAAAGGGAGTTAACTGCGCAAATCCAACATTTTCTCACATATTTTAGCATAAAATCCTATGGTGTTACTACTCTGACATTAAAATCATCTCTTCGAGACAATTCTAATGAGTAGTGACACCATAGGGTTTAAAGCAATAATAAGGATTATAGTTATTGAAATACTCCCCTTATCTGGAGCCCTAGGTATAAAGTGGAACTAATTTCTTCAGAGGAGGAGGCATAACAAAGCATATCTATGGGGTAGTGGGTCAAACATTTTATCCATACACTGTCTTACTCTATGCTAGATTCGTTAGATCCTACTCGTGGTAGCACTGGTTTAGATGGTGTCTGCTTCTTCTGCTGTCTACCTCTTTGACGCCCGCCTCTGCAAATAACAAATTCAAATACACTGCCTAACTCAATTAGACTCATTCACTCCTGAAATACTAAATTGACAATTTCAGTCAACCCATTATCCCATAAATATGCCTTTTTACACCTTTAAAATAACAAATTCAAAACACTGCTCCATTCATTCACTCCTGGAATTTTAACCCTTTCAAGATCAAATTTATCTCGAGTTTTTTACGCCTTCACTGCCATATTGTCGTCTATTTTAATATCAAATGCTGCATTTTAGAACAATAGCTGACAACAATCTTTGCAGACTAAATAATTACCCAGCATGCAAAGAGTTAAATGCAATAAGAGTGTGAGCTATACCGTGAGACTTGAGTTGTTTCCTCGGGTTCCTCCTCCATTCCAAGATCTAAAGAATCAACTCTCTTATACTTGGCTTCCCGAGACTTCTCTGACACTCTTGCCCTCTTTGATTTAGGCTGAAAATAAAAATTATACTTTCACATACTTGTAAGCCCTTATTTTGACAAAGAGGCCATAACTAATTAAACCCTGAATTTTATGGAAAATTCCAGTTTCCAATTTAGTCTAGTCCCTTTCTGACAATTGATGGCTGTTTTCTGAAATATATTTCAAAATGACAAACAGTGAAGGCCCTGATCAGAGGGCTCTTTTAGGAGCCCTCTGATCAGGGCCTGCACTGTTTGCAAAGCACAAATGAAATCTTGTATAATGTGTGTACAAGACAAGTATACCCATCATTAGGGTTCAATGTGTTAATCTTCGTTTAAATAATGTCTCCTTCTGTATTGACAACTTTAAACCTTTACATGATAGCCTGTTTCTTATTTTGAAGACCATTGACCCCTTAAAGCAGGTTAAAAGTAAAGCAGAATGTGCCCTAAAGTGCATTCTGCTTTACTTTCACCCTGCTTTCAACTATCAACTGCTAGGATATAGAAAATAATTCTTATGATACATATTCCCGACTGTATAAAGTGGGACTATTTTCTTCGCGGAGGAATACATTAATTGCATAAAAATGTCTTTTAAACAAGTATTGAGAAAGACAGACCTATGCAAATAGTGTAGACCCTGATCAAACTGCTCCTAGGGAGCAGTCCAATTAGGGTCTACACTGTTTGCCCTTCCGTTTGCACCTTCTTAACAAATTACAGAGTGGTTAAAGCAATTGCCGAAGTTTTTAGGATAATTACAGCAGTTATATAGAGTATCCTAACATTTAGGAATTTTACAGTATCAAATTAACCCTTTACCTGATAGCCTATTTCTAGTATTTAAGATAGGTGACTACTTAAAGCAGGTTGAAGTAAAGCAGAATGCGCCTTAAGGCACATTCTGCTTTACTTTCAGCCTGCTTTAAGCTATCATGTGCTAGAATATAGAAAATTTTCCCTATAATACTTATTATTTACTGATTAAATTGGAACTATTTTCTTCAGCAGAGGAAAAAATCATTTTCACTAAAAGGCGCTTCTATTGGGGAAAAGGTTAACAGCTTAATTTTACATGACACAAAATGATATACTTACAGCTTCTGAATCACTGTCATTTTCTGAATCACTGTAATTCAAAAACAAAATAAAATCAATATAAGCCAATTATCCTGTCAGATCTGACCAGCAATGAGCAAGATGTGTTTGTGTAACAATATGTCCCCTGATGTGGCCATGACCTCTAAATGACCTGGGCAAACAAAAATACATATATTACTCCTTATCAAAATATTGTTTGGAATTGTATTACATATACTACCATTTGTACTTTATATGAATTTTAACACACCATTTGGTCACGTAGCGTAAACCATTTGATGTATGACAATACCCCTTACTCTGATGTGTTCATGACTTCTAAATGACCTGGGTCAAAGGTTATAAAGCGTATGTGTTGAGTCTGTGTTTGTTCTCAAGCAATTTGACTTGTCCGATTTGAGCCTAAGCTCAAATCTGACCAATCAAATGCTTGTAAACAACTTAAGTCTCAACTCAAATGCTAAATAACCCACGAGCCTGGGCCTTAATTCGACATAATTTGTACTGTGCTCAACTTGTGTGTGATGTCTCTAACACATGTAGGCTCAAAATATTGGACATTTTAAAATTAAGTCTATTTGCCTGGATCAAAACTGTTTACAAATGTTAGTCAAGTCATGCTTAGAATGATAAAGGTAAAGAAATTCGAACCTCTATATCTCAATCTCATTTACTCGATTTTCCTGAACAATTCTTGCAGGGCATCCATTTCTCCGGATTTTTCCGAAATCTTCAGATTTATATCCTACCAAACGGTTGCTTAAAGCAGGCTGAAAATAAAGCGGAATGCACTTTAAGGTGCATTCTGCTTTACTTTCAACTTGTTTTAAATAATCACAATTGAAAATTTAGAAATCTTAGGATTATTAATGATCAACTTATGGCGACATTGATTGTTGAGTTTCATTATTTTGAACTCACTTAAGTCCAACATGTCCGCTTTTCAAAGTTTAAATGTGGCTTAGCCACAGTTTAACTTTGAAATACGGTTATACTTGAGTTAAGCATGTTCTACAGATATCAAAGTTTGACTGTATTGAGTTCTGTTTCATCCCAGAACACACTCTATGCCCGACCTTTTTGCTGCCTGTCTGTCATAATCAGGTGACTTCGATCTAGGTAGAGAAGTACTTGCTACTGCATCTGAAAATAAAATACCCTCTATTCATTTTTAACCCATTACCCCATAAGCCTGAAGAAAATAGATCGAATTTATACAGTTAAGAACATGGACTGTAAGAAATATTTTTATATTCTAGCAGATTGTAGGTTAAAGCCAGCAAAAGGTAAAGGCCCATTCTGCTTTACTTTCAACCTGCTTTAAGTGGTCAGCTATCTTCAAAACTAGAAATAGGTTATAGGGTAATGGGTTAAAACTGCAAATACTTTTAACCCTTTCCACCACAGCCTGTTTTAAATTAATGAATGGGGTTTTCTCATTTTGAAGACAGACCTGTGACCATTTAAAGCAGGTTTAAAGTAAAGCAGAATGCACCTTATAGTGTATTCTTCCTTTTTTTAGTCTGCTTTAACTCTTTCCTCCCTGAAACTTTAAATGGAAAATTCCATTTTCCATTTTAGTTTAGTCCATTTCTGACTTTTGTTTTTGTCAATATTTGGCATTATGACAAACAGTGAAGACCCTGATCAGAGGGCTCCATTCGGAGCCCTCTGATCTGGGTCTTCACTGTTTGCACAGGACAAGTGTACTATTCACATGTACACTGTTTGAAAAGGACGCCTATATGCGGAGACTAGGGTTCAAAGAGTTAACCTATTATCACCTTGAATTTATTCCTCCATTGCAGAAACTGTTTTCAATTTAACCCTTTCCCCAATAGAAGCGCCTTTTAGCGGATATGATTTATTCTTCCGCTGAAGAATATAGTTCCAATTTAATCAGTAATGAATATGTATTATAGGAAATATTTTCTATGTTATAGCACATGATAGCTTAAAGCAGGCTGAAAGTAAAGCAGAATGCGCCTTAGGGCGCATTCTGCTTTACTTTCAACCTGCTTTAAGTAGTCACCTATCTTAAGTACTAGAAATATGCTATCAGGTAAAGGGTTAAACAATCATGCATATGCATCATAAGAAATAACATGTTCTATATCCTAGCAGGTGATGGCTTAAAGCAGGTTGAAATAAAGCAGAATATGTCTTATGGCACATTCTGCTTTACTTAAGGCACATTCTGCTTAACTTTCAACCTGCTTTAAGTATTAACTTGTTTTCAAAAATAGGAACATGCTCTGAAGCCCTCGGCATCAAATTATTTTTTGTGTCTCACCATCAGAATCACTGTCTCCATGGGCCGTATCAATTCCTTCGTCAACTGTAACAAAGAAACACCACAAGTTATTAACTCTTTGCATGCTGGGTGATTTATTTCGTCTGCAACAATTTGTCGTCTGCTATCGTTCTAAAACTAGAATTTTCAAAATTTCTTTTAAATTCAGTGTCAGAATAGCAAACAGAATGGATCCTGATGAGACGCGTAACGCGGCGTCTCATCTGGATCCAATCTGTTTGCAGACGTAATCACTATGGCAGGTATATCCGCCGCTAGTGTGCAAAGAGTTAAGTTTGAAAGTTCCTTACAGGTTTATCAGGGCTCAAGTTAACCCCTTACCCAATAAATACACCTTTATACGCCTTTAATTCATTCTTACACTGAATAAAATGGTTCCAATTTATAAAGCTATGAATACATATTTTCTATATTTATGTAGATGGTGGCTTAAAGCAGGCTGAAAGTATCATCAACAGGGCTCCAGATAAGAGGGATTAAACTGAACAAATCCTACAATTTCTCACTCATTTCAGCAACTAATCCTATGGTGTTACTACTCATTAGTTTACTTTAATTTCTATTAGCACGATAAAATCATAGGTTATCTTGTACACATTTGTATCAAATAGTTTCTACTATTCCTACTATTTTATTGAAAATCTTGTTACTTTTTCCTACTTTTCTCCTTAAATAGGGACCTCCTACTTTTTTCACTGAAACCAGTTGAAGGCCTGAATCCTATGATCTCGAAGAGATGATTCTAATGAGTAGTGACACCTTAGGGTTTAATGCAAAAATAAAGATTTAAGGTTTTGAATTATTCCCCTTATCTGGAGCCCTTATCAAGACTATTCTAGTGAAAAAATCACAGCATGAGGTTCAGAGAAAACGTAAGGAATTTAGTTTTTAAAATACGCCCCTTATTTTGCAGCTATCTCTTAATATCAAGTTTAACCCTTTCACCATCAATGAAATCATAAAGCGCATTTGCAAACAGTTTTGATTCTGATCAGACGCCGCGTTTGCCACCTGTTTTGCAATTACTTCAGCTATACCGCCTCAAATCTTACTTTGAAACGATATTGCAGACAACAATATTAAAGCAGACAACATTATGGCGGTAAAGGGGTAAAAACCTCACGATAAATTTGATCTTGAAAAGGTTAAGATCCAGTACTTACTTCTTCTCTTCAGTTCTCTAATCTTTGCCTTCTTACTGTTCAACACCAGAGTAAACTGTAACAGAATAAACACACCTATCTCATACAGAGAAGACGTTTGATTTGTCCCTGTTAATCCATTACCCAATAAATACGTCTTTTTAACCCCTCTATGTATTCCTCCTCTGAAGAAAACAGTTCCAATTTATACAATTATGCATGTGTATCATAAGAAATATTTTCTACATTCAAGCAGATGGTAGCTAAAAGCAGGCTAAAAGAAAAGCAGGATGCACCTTAAGGCGCATTCTGCTTAACTTTCAACCTGCTTTAAGTGGTTGCCTGTTTATAAAACCAGAAACAGGCTGTGAGGTAATGGGTTAAATGTACACGAAACACAAACACATTTCAATAAAATGTTGAAATGGACATTTTGGGAATATTGACAACTCATTTTGAGTGGCATGCAGTTCGGAGCCTGAACAGATGCCAGATTACAACAAGCATAAGGTTTTTTTTCACATAAAATTGAGAAAAGAGTAATGCCTTGATACTGTACATGATTTTTTTTTTTAATTTCCTCTACTTAAGAACATTTAATTTATCCTTCAACTTAAGAAAATGGATCCAATTTATACAGTCATTCACATACAAAGAGAATTAATTTCTGTATTCTAGCAGACAGTAGCACTCACCTGTCTTCAAAAGTAAAACCAGGGTCCATGCTTATAAAGCGTTTGAGCCGAGTCTGAAATCATTCTCAAGCATTTGACCAATCAAATACTTGAGAACGTACTCAAGACTCAACCTAGACGCTTTATAAGCGCCGGGCCTGGCTATGGGTTAAAGGGTTAACTATATGCCACAATGAATCCCTCAATAAAACTTCCAACAGTTCCTGGTGAGGCCCTCTGCTACTCTACCTTTCACTCTAAGAAATGTGTTTCCATGTTTCTCCTATGTCATAATAAAAAGTGATAGGGAATTCGTTCTCCATTCTGATAAGTTTCTGTATAAAGCAGACTGAATGTAATGCAGAAATTTCCCGAAGGAGCTTTCTGTCCAACATCCAGCCAGCTTTAACTCATATAGTCCTAGCAATGAGTAAACTTGTCATTTACAAGCTATGTACCTGTGAGGAGAACACTTGACCTATATATACACACTGTAGACCCAGATCAGAGGGCTCCCTCTGGGTTTAGGGGTGATAAAGTTGAGCAAGCACCTTTATTGTACACTAAAACAATCTATGTGGGAACAGTTGCCGTACCAACCTTAGAGTATAATTCTTCTTCTAGTTCCTCCTTAGCTACAACACATTTCTCCAGTCTCTGAAATATACAAAGTTATAACATAGCAGACAGCACAAGCTTTGAATAATACCCATAGTGTATTTTTCACACACACGCACAGTGGAGAAAACGTTATTTATTCCCGTTTAAACGCAAACGAAACGCAAAGCACTAAAACGTAGAAAAGTACATTTTTGGACAATTCTGATAACTCATGTTTATCTTGGTGGCAAACAGTTTGGAGCCTGATCAGACGTCGGGTTACCCGGCGTCTGATCCGGCTCCAAACTGTTTGCAATTGAAATAATAGTTTAGCGTAACACGCGTTTATTCGGAAAGAATAATGTTTTCTCCACTGTATAACTCACTCACTCGCTCACTATCCAGTTTATTTGAGTGAGTGAGTTATACAGTTATAACTCGTGGTATACCTATGCAAATGAGGAACAGTAAAATCTCTCTATTACAACCACTAAATTGTGTTATTTATCCCTTTCCCACATAGCATATCTCTAGTATTGAATATAGGTGTCCACTTAAAGCAGGTTGAAAGTAAAGCAGAATGCGCTTTAAGCGCATTCTGCTTTACTTTCAGCCTGCTTCAAGCTATCATCTGCTAGAATATAGAAAATATTTCGTATAATACATATGTATAAATGTATAAATTGGAACTATTTTCTTCAGGGCAAGAATAAACTGAATGCGCTAAAAGGCGCTTCTATGGGGGAAAGGGTTATTAGGCGATTACAGCAGGTGACTACTAAAAGCAAGGTGATAGTAAAACAGAAAGTTCCTTTACGGGACTACCAAAGCAGGGACAAATAATTTCCAAAAATACAGAATATAATTTATAAAGAATATAACATTTGTGTTCATAATTTATTGGATTTATCAAACTCATCGTATAAGAAAAGGATAACACTTGGCATAGCCTCGTTTATATCCTTTTCTAAAAGAAAACGGGGTCAGAATGTCAAACACGTTGTGTCCTGATGAGATGCCACATAATTTGGTTGCCAATGGTATCATGGTTTAACTGGCAGTGGGCTAAAATATAAAGGCAAGATGCCAGGGCATAAAAACACTGCATCAATCAGGGCTCCAGATAAGAGGGAGTACACTGAACATATCCAAAGTTTTCTCATTTATTTCAGCACCAAATCCTATGGTGTGACTACTCATTAGAATCGTCTCGAAGAGACGATTCTAATGAGTAGTAACACCATATGGTTTAATGCAGAAATAAGGATTTTAGTTTTTTTTAAATTCTCTCCTTATCTAGAGCCATGTCAAGACATGATTATACAACACTTTGAAGTAAATGAACTGGGAATTTCTTGTTTTATAGTTAACCTTTTATCTGGAGCTTTATCAATGGTTTTAGTTTTTGAAATCCCCCCCCCCCCCCCCAAGCATCAAGTCCCTTACTTTGAGTGCATTTAATCTCTCCTGTGAGAGTCTTTCGTTGTCTGTCTCTAGGTTATGTATGCGCTCTTTCAATTCCCTCATGCTGCGGACACAGTGACCAAACATCTGGGTTATAAACTGGCTCGAGTCTGGTCTTTCTTTAAGACTAGCTGATCCTAACTGGAACTGAAGAAAAGAAGTAGAAATATAGTAAAACATGTATTTATGTAACCAAGACCTAGTCACTAAAACAAGAGTTGTTAGTTAACAATAATACTCGCCTCAGAGGACATTGTGTAAATAGTTGTGTAGTAGTAAGATTGCAAAACAAATTAAAATTTGAGGAACCATTTCAAGACATTAAATTTGTTACATAAGGCGTTTATTGTAATCCATTACATTTACTCCATAAATATATATGCTTTTACTTTTTACGTGAATTTATTCCTCCAATGAAGCATATAGTTCCATTGTACACAGTTATGAATATCATAAGGAATATTTGCTATACTCTAGAAGATGGTAGCTTAAAGCAGGCTGAAAATGAAGCAGAATGAGCATTACCGTGCATTCTGCTTTATTTTCAACCTGCTATAAGTTCTCACCTGTCTTCAAATTTCAAAACTAGAAACAAGCTATGAGGTAAAGGATTATGGAATCTTACAGTTATATTTTCTGCTGCCACATGTTTTTTCCATGAGAATTCAGCTTTGTCTTTCTGTCTCTTCAACTGGTACTGAAATGTCTGGCTGGCAGGGTCGCCAAGGCTGGTCAAAGCTTCCACGGTTTGTTCCACATATTTGTCGTATTTGATCTTCAAGCGAGAGGCAAGGTCATCTAGGTTATCCTCCGACACTGTTACAAAGTAAAACAAACCTGCGTTAACCCATTACCCAATACCACCAATAGATATATCTTTTTATGCCTTTAACCCATTAATACGTCTTTTTACGCCTTTGATATATCCCAACACTTGAGAAAATAGTTCAATTTTATACAGTAATGAATATGAAACATAAGAAATAGTTTCTTTATGCTAGCAGGTGGTAGCTTAAAGCAGGCTGAAAGTAAAGCAGAATGTGCCAGCACCAAATCCTATGGTGTAATTACCCATTAGAATCGTCTCAAACAGATTATTCTAATGAGTACATGTTGTCACACCATAGGGTTTAATGCAGACATAAAAAAATCTTATTTTTGTAATACTCCCCAAATCTTCAAGCTCTTCAACATCTGTCATTCTCTGTCCAAGCATTACACTAACTACTAACCTTTACCAGACCAAACACTGAAACAGATCCATTATTAACCCATTACCGTTACCTCTTTCCAGTTACAGTGGCGAAAACATTATTCTTTCCCCAATAAACTCGAAAACGTTAAAACTATTACTTCTATTGCAAACAGTTTGGAGCCAGATCAGACGCCGAGCAACTCGGCGTCTGATCAGGCTCCAAACTGCTGCCGCTCAGCTTTAGCCTTGAAAGAAATGGTCAGAATTGATGACAAGTTGTTATTTTCTACGTTTATTGCAATGCCTTTGGGTTTAAATGGGAAAGGATAACGTTTTCTCCACTATACTCAGTAACACTTGTTTAACCCTTTACCTGATAGCCTATTTATAGTATTAAAGATAGGTGACTACTTAAAGCAGGTTGAAAGTAAAGTAGAATGCGCCTTAAGGCGCATTCTGCTTTACTTTCAGCCTGCTTTAAGCTATCATGTGCTAGAATATAGAAATTATTCCATATAATATATATTCATGACTGATTAAATTGGAACTATTTTCTTCAGCGGAGGAATAAATCATATTCGCTAAAAGGCGGAAAGGGTTAATGTAGGACAAAAGTATTGCAGGAAACTCCTGTAGGAAAACTAACTAAAATACGGTCAAGTTTGTTTAACCCTTTATCCCAAAGACTGTTTCTAGTTTTGAAAATAGGCGACTACTTAAAGCAGGTTGTAGGTAAAGCATTCTACTTAACTTTCAACCAGCTACTTTCTGCTAGAATATAGAAAAATTTCTATGATACATAGTCATCACTGTATGAAATGGGTCTACTTTTTTTCAGAGGAGGAATAAATTAAAGGTGTAAAGAGGTATATGTTTTGGGGTAATGGGTTAAAGACTGTGATCTTACCTTTGCCTGACCAAACAGTTCCATCATTAAAGACTGTCAACTCAAAGCCTTCCTTCCCTCCAGCTTGAAGTTTTGTTAGCAGGAAACACTCTTCTCCATCCTTCGTAACCACTCGGATAAATTCACAGCCATTCATCTTCCCTCAGATGCCCCTGGGCTGCTTTGAAATTAAAATAAAGCAAAGTTGAAATAAAGCAAAGCTGACTTGACAAGATGAGACATAGTGAGTTCAGTTGCCACAGTTTGCAGTTTAGGTTAGCAGTTTTGCCCTGTGTTCACTGTTCAGAGTACAGTAGAAAAAAACGTTATTGTTTCCCAATAAACACATTTATGCTAGAACTATTATTACTATTGCAAACACTTTAGAGCCATATTAGACGCCGGGTAACCTGGCGTCTGATCAGGCTCCAAACTGTTTGCCACTTAGATTAAAACTTACTGGTAGTCGGAATTGTCATTTTCTACATTTCATTGCAATGCATTTGCGTCTCCTTTGTTTTTAAACGGAAGAATAGCATTTTTCTATTGTAGCCAACTCACAATTGATGGCCAACGACAACCATTAGTTTCCAGAGCAACAGATAAGAGTAGACAGCGTTTTTTTTGGGGACCCGTTCCCAATTGAAAACAAGGGCTTTTTTCCCAAAATGAGCTTTTCACGGCACAATTTTTTTCCAAAATGAGCCTTTTACGACTCAATTTTTTCCCAAAATCAAGTATTTTACGCCGTTTTAGGGCATATTTTCCCAATTGAAGGGGTACCAACTCATTCCCAAAGGGGTGAAAAAAAACACTGGTAGATTTTCAAAACTTAAAACATCTTTATTTCTGAATTAAACCCTATGGTGTCACTACTCATTAGAATCGTCTCTTCGAGACGATTCTAATGAGTAGTAACACCATAGGATTTGGTACTGAAATGAGTGAGAAAATGTTAGATTTGTTGAAATAACTACCTCTTATCTGGAACCCTGGTTTCCTTACTGAGCTCATGCTGCCATTGAAGAAAAGAGTATACTATGAGTTAGTCTGTGATCACGACTTTAAGACAGGATTTCCCCCCAAAATGATACCAAACCATTCCCAAAGTGGTGAAAAAAAAACCCACTGGAGTCATTGCTTTGAGTAGTCACAGGGTTTGTTGTAGCTATAAAAGAGAATAATTTTGATATAAGTGGTTTACACACTCTTATCTGGAGTCCTGTCAGAACTGCAAATTTGTGCCACTCACTTGGACACACAACAATTTCCATTTTCACATTTATTTCTCAACTTAACCCTTAGCCTGCCAGTCACGACTATAGCTCCATATGCAAACAGCTTGGATCCGGATGAGACGCCGAGTAACTCGGCGTCTCATCCGGATCCAAGCTGTTTGACACTCGGACAACATTTTCAGCAATTTTGAGCAACTTTGAAGCACTTTGAAACTTGAAGCAGACGAGAAATATAGCAGACGACAATTTATTTGGCGGGCTAAGGGTTAATCATCTAAATCATATGTTGTGATGATTGTAACTGAGTGCAACTTCTTATAAAGAAAGCTACCAACTCAGACAGGTGCAATTGCCATGTTTGCAGCCATGCACCCTAGCACATCGCCATAATGGCAGAGCTCCAGATAAGGGGAGTATTTCAAAATCTAAAATCTTTATTTCTGCAGTAAACCCTATGGTGTGACTACTCATTAGAACTGTCTCTTCGAGACAGTTCTAATGAGTAGTTACACCATAGGATTTTGTGCTGAAATAAGTGAGAAAACATTGATTTTGTTCAGTTTACCCCCTCTTATCTGGAGCCCTGTAATGGTGTGCCGCACAAGTGATGATCAACCTACACACTGTGACATATTTTAATGAATTACTCCACCAGCAAGTTGAAATCTATACCTAATTTCTATGAGTATGAGAACGACTTTGAATCAAACTTGGAGCACATACAGTCACAGAAATCATGTTGGGCAGCATAGGCACCAAATGAACCAAGGTGTTCTTATAAAGAAACACCAGAACAGGGCTCAAACCCAGAGTGCAGTCATGCACCCAATTACCAATAAAAACGTGGTTGTACAACAAGGTTGTCCAAACATTGATAAACCTGCACAATGTGACATATATATTTAAAAGATTTCAATTACAATCAAAACTGGATAATTTGAACTTGCTAAATAGTTCGAAGATACCCATCCAATCATAACACGCCTTACAAAGCTTCTTTCGTTTTACGTCATTTTCTGACGTCACGAATCGTATCAGTGTTGTCATAAAGCAAGAAATCTTATTGGTCACTTGCCCTTCTGACTAAATCCCGGTCTTTTAACTTTCTATCGGAGAAAACGTAAACACGTGGGTAAAACGCGGCTACATTTCGAAGTTTCCTTACAGATGCACTGATTGTATTTTATTTCATATACACTTGAACTGAATTATTGTATTCATCAGCTTTAAATAACTATCAGCTGTTTAGTAATTATGGTAAAGATGTCTTTAAAAAATAAATATATTGTCCGATGAACCCCTGCATAAAATTATACACCTAAATTTGTTAAGGCTAGAATCGGACAGTCAATCTTGAGTCGATATCGAGGTCTAGAATCTAGATCTGTTTTAAACTTAACTTTTAGTTTCAAGTCAACATTTAAAATTTAGAATAACTCGTGTTTTGAAAACTTAATCTAGATCTAGATCTATTTCTACATAAATTTAATTTATTAAGAAAAAACAAAGAGCTCATGAATGAATGCAGAATCTATGAATAAATGAACGAATGAGGGACAGAGATAGATAGAGAGCGAGACAGACAAACAGACAGATAGACAGAGAGAGAGATAGGGAGAGGCATACAGACAGACGGAGAAAGAGACAGACAAACTGACCCAGAGAGGTAGAGAGAGAGGAATACAGACAGACCAAGAGAGAGATAGATAGAGAGAGGCAGACAGAGAAAGAGACAGACAGACATACAGACCCATAGATAGACAGAGAGAGATGGGGACAGACAGATAGACAGACCCAGAGAGATATAGAAAGAGAGATGGACAGGTAGACAGAGAGAGAGACAGACAGATCCAGGGAGAGATAGACGGAGAGGCGGACACACATACGGACAGAGAGACAGTTACAGACAGACAGACAGACTGGACACTAAGAGAGACAGACAGAGAGTGGTTGAGAGACATGACAGAGTGAGAGACATAGGACAGAGAGCGAGAAAGAGAGAGGAAAGAAGAGGGAGAATAAACAAGACTAGGATATCTTCCTTAACCCTTTGCCTACTGATTGCGACTTTACTGATTTTTGCAAACAGTTTAGATCCAGATCAGACGGCGCGTAACGCGTCGTCTGATCTGGATCCAAACTATTTGACACTCGTCTTTAGGTTTCTTTACTATAAAAATGTATAAATCTAAATTTAATCAATTTTGCAGACGACAATTTCGAAGCAGAGTGACGATTTCACCGCAGGATAAGGGTTAAGTGTGGAAGTGCTTTTTAAAACTCGCCAGGTTTTCCTGGTGTCTTTAATATTAAAATCATGGCAATCCTATTATCACCTTTTCAGAATACCAAATAAAAGTAAAAACATCAGATGTCGTTACGATATAAAAGATTTTGAACTGGCTGTTTCAGCAGTTAACTGTGGGAAAATGAGTATTAGAAATGCGGCGGCACATTACAGCGTCCCTTGTTCAACTCTGCATGACCGTGTTTCGGGAAAAGTTGGTCCGACTCCCACTCATGGCAAACAACCTGTGTTCCCGCTACATGTAGAACGAAGGTTAGCTGACAAAATACATGAAGCAGCTACAATGGGTTTTGGTATAGATAAAAAACAACTACAGGTGAAAGCTGCCCAATTGGCCAAACAGTTTAAGATTAAAACACCGTTCAAACACGGTATACCTGGGAAGGACTGGGTAAGTGGATTTCTCAAGCGTCACAAAATATCTTTGAGATGCCAAACCCCTTTGTCCACAATGCGCAGTCGCATGCTTAATGAGACAGTTACAGAGAAGTATTTTGACGACCTTAATAAAGTAATGACATCTCTGAATGTTCACCAAGCCCCTTCAAGAGTGTGGAATATGGACGAGACATCCTTAAGTTTGACCCATAAGCCAACTAAAGTATATGCCAAGAAAAGTAGTCACAACATTCCTTGTAGAGTGGGCAATTCTAGAGAATCTGTGACTATAACAGCATGTGTCAGTGCGGCAGGTGAAGCATTTCCTCCGATGGTAATTGTAAAAGGAAAAACAAGAAAGCTCTAAATGCCTACAATACTACCGAAGGCCTGGAGTCGACAAAATACACATTCCAAGAAAAAGGCTGGATGGAAAACTCTTTAGGGAAAGAGTGGTTCGAAAACGTATTCATCAAGCACTGTGGCCCAGAACGACCCCAGTTACTTGTGTTGGACTCTCATAGTTCCCATGAAACTCTTGACATATTAGAATCTGCTAGGGATAATGGTATAACATTATTTGCTCTACCCGTACAGAGTTTTCACTCAATGGCTAAACCCCCTTGACAAGACATTATTTGGACCACTATCAAAAGAGTACAATAAGCAGTGTACATCATTCATGGCAGTTCGCCGAACAATATGGTGTGCAAATGGGAGTTCCCACGGCTTTTCAGAAATGCATACGAAATATCATTTAACAAGCACAATATCAGAAAAGGGCTTGAAGCTTGTGGAATATTGCCTTTCAATCCATATGCTATTCCGCGGACAGCCCTTAATCCGTCGTTACCGTTTGATTGCCAGATCGTTATCTTCCGTGTCCGATACCACCCGAATTGTATGTCCGAAACAAACCAATAGGCGTCCGATACAAAGCTACACTGAGGAACAGTGGAAATTGTATGATACGAAGCTTTTTAGCATAGCTAATGAATGTTATTAATAATTATAAAGTGCAGAGACATGCACGTAGGGACCGCAACTGGCACGCGGTTGAACCTCAAGAGCTTTATTACTCCTATCCACGGCCAAAGGTGTCCGAAACAACCCGGTTTTACTCTATCTGAGGAGTACACTTTCAGGGAGGAAAGGGTTAACCCATTGGACAATGGCAAACAGTGTAGACCTTGAGGAGCTGTAGCATTTCATCAGGGTGACAGGGTCTGCACTGTTTGCTACTGTGTTTATGGTCTGCTGTATGGAACAGCATTGCAGTGTCTTTAGGTCACAAGTATATATCTTTAATGTAATCTTCAAGCAAGCTCATAGGGAGAGTTCATTGCAATAATCCAGGCATAAAATTAAGTGGGTTATTACCTTCCCCACCTTTCTCACAATATCTACAAACACACATCATGCACATACGCAATTTATGATAAAAAATATATATCATATCAAATAAAAAAAATACGAGCATGAGATATATTTAAAATGCATGAGTTTAATCGGATATCGGTGAAAAACGACACTAATTTCTGTAAAAAAGTTCACCAACTTGTAAGATTTTTTACGCCTGACCTATTTCGATTCAGACCGAATTTTTACTAAGGACAAGCTCTATTTATCAGAAAATGATGTCTGTATTTGACATTTGTGAAATATGATTGTAACCTCACCCTTCAAAACAATGCCAGCTGAAGAATTCTGCACTTATTTCTGCATTTCCTGTTGGAGTCTTTTCTCGATCAGCCCCACCACCGCTGTCAGCCAGAGTAGACTGCGGTTGATATTTTACTCATTCACCGCCTACAATCGGAGCGCCACTCGGCTGTTTCCGTCATACTTCGGCTGTGGAACATCGGAACATCATTACATACGCCTTTTATTCCTCCACTGAAGGAAATTTTTCAAAATTTACAGAGTCATGAATAGGCCCTATATTTTCTGTATCCTAGTAGATGGTAGCTTAAAGCAGGCTGAAAGTAAAGCAGAATGCGCCTTAAGGCGCATTCTGCTTTACTTTCAACCTGCTTTGAGTAGTCATCTCAGTGTTTTCAAAACTAGAGACAGGCTGTGAAATAAGGTAAACCGTGAAATAATGGGTTAATATGGTCTAATGATTGAGAGACAAGTCAACAGAATCAGAATATAAGATTTGACCGAGCTATTCACACATTGGAATTTACAACCCTTTTTTCTTTACGGCAATCAGTAACAAGTCAACATGAATGTAGGCCCTATAGTTTTCGTCTGTAGGCTATTCATTGATAGAATTGGGAATTTTATGTGATTTAAGTTTAACGTTACGTAAAAGAAACATTGGTATGAGTGTCAAAAAGTTTTGATCCTGATCAGACACAAAATAAAGTAAAAATACTCATGATGCCATCTCTAGTTTTAGCATAAATGACGCTGTCATTGAGTGTGAAGACAATGTAACCCTACTCGGGGTTAACATTGACTTCATGCTCAATTTCAGCAACCATGTTTCCGAGATGTGTAAGAAAGCATCAAGGCAGCTAGCTGTTCTAAAGAGATTTGGAAAATTTCTAACTAAAAAAGGCAAAATCTCATATTTTAACTCCTTCATTTTATCAGGGATATTTTATTAGAATAAAATATCCCTGATTTTATCAAATTTTAACTATTGCCCATTAGCCTGGCACTTTTGTAACCAAGCTAGCACCAACAAAATGGAAAAGATCCAGGAACGGGCATTGAGATTCATCAACGATGACTTCTCTTCGCCCGTTCGGGATCTTTTATCCAACAATAAAAGGACTTTCTTGCACATCGAAAGACTTAAAACCATGGCTTCTGAAGTTTTTAAAATCTTGCACAAAATATCTCCAACCTATATAGATCTACATGATCTTGTAAATTTTAGAGACTGCAAATTCAATTTCAGGAAGCAAAATCTAGCCATACAGCCCCGAGTCAATGGAACGAGGTACGGACTAAAATCATTCAGACATGAGGCCATCAAGCTGTGGAATAGTCTTCCAAATGAGCTCCGAGCTGTGGAGTCTTACCCGCAGTTCAAAAGACTACTCCACAGATGGGATGGCAACATGTGTGGATGTTCTCTGTGTTCGTCCTAGTTTCTTATTCGTTTTTATCCTTTTGTGTGTTTCGTCTTGTTTTGTAAATGTTTTTTAGAAATTGTCCCTAAGTTTCTACCTTATTCTATGCCGTTTGCTTGCTTAAGCATCAAATAGCTTTTAAAAATTTTGCTTTCTGCATGGAATATATTTTCATTATGTGCTACCTTGTTTCATGTAAACATCCTTTAATACATGTACTTAACTTAATTTGAATGTAATTTAATTCACTATTTTAAAATTTTATTTATTTATTTAATTTAATTTAATTCATTAGGTACATTTTATATTAAATTTTTAGTCAGTGGACTAATCTTTATGCACTACTCCTCTTGGAGTGTGCAGAAGTGGCTTCCTCTGACTGTCAGAATGTAATTTTCTTTTTATATTAATTAAAGTGACACCGACGACCAGGGCAGGGTCTAAATTAGAAACTGCACTGTATCCTGTGTAACTGTAAATAGACTGGTCAAGGGAGACAAGATATGAATTACTTAAATGTAGTAAGGCATTGGTTGTCTCCCATTGACCAACTGAATATTTTATTTATTTTATTTTTTAACATGCTTTGACCAACTTGCCTACTGTATTTATTTGCATGCATGCCTGTGATCCTGTTTAAATCTGTTTTATTTGTTATTTGTTTATTATAACGTTTACCTATGTTTGTTGGAGTAAAAGCCCTACAGGGCTTATGTTATTTTGTTAAACCTATCCGACGTAAAATAAAATTTGTCTATGTCTATGTCTTTAAACAATATCATTAATCTCGGTTATATTTCAAGATATTTTAAACATACGGTTTGAAAACAGCTTGAAACCAGAACAGACGCCGTGTAACGCGGCGTTTGATCAATATTCAAAAGGTTTGTCATTATATTCCTCCTGTCAAAATGCCAACTAGATCTGATATATACATTTTAGAGATAACAACGACAGGCGACACTTCTAAGTAGCTGATATTGCAACAGTGAACATGTTAGATATATGTCTCGTTTGGGGAACAGCGGCGGACCTTGCTGTAATGAGGGGGTTGTTGTCAGGGATGCCATTTCTCCGGATTTTTCCTAAGTATTCGGATTGTTATCCTAACAGATCGTAGCTTAAAACAGGCTGAAAGTAAAGCAGAATGCGCCTTAAGGCGCATTCTGCTTTACTTTCAACCTGTTTTAAGCAGTCATGTGTCTTCAAAACAAGAAACAGACTATAGGGTAGGTACGATTAGTAAAATTGCGTCTGAAAAATTGAAAATTTGAAATCTTAGGATTCTTATGATCAATGTATGGCAGCCCTGCGTTGTAGAGAGGGAGCACTGCACACGGACGTATAGGCTAAACGAACAGTCGACACTTGATACTTCTAATTCGATTAACTCTTTTGCTGCCAAGTTGTTTCGTCTGCTTTAACCCCCTTACCCCCAGCTTTATGACTGTTTGACTGAACAAATGTCGATACGAGTGTCAAACATTTTGGATCCTGATCAGACGTTATACTGATTGCAAAGTCGACTTTTGACGCTGTTGGCATTGAAAGAGTAAATTTGAAATTACAGGTATTGCCTCAGTTAAATTTCGATAAATCGATCTCGCTTCAGTCGATTTAACCCTTTTCCTCATAGAAGCGCTTTTTAGCGCATATAATTTGTTCCTCCACTAAAGAAAATAGTTCCAATTTAATCAGTCAGGAATATGTAATATATAAAATATCTTCAATATTCTAGCAGATGGAAGATTAAAGCAGGCTGAAAGTAAAGCAGAATGCGCCTTAACCAATTAACCCTTAAAAACGCCTTTTTACGCCTCTATTTATTCCTCCACTGAAGAAAATAGTTCCAATTTATACAGCCAAGAATATGTACCAGAAGAAATATTTTCTATATCCTTGCAGATGGTAACTTAAAGCAGGCTGAAAGTAAAGCAGAATGTGCCTTAGGGCACATTCTGCTTTACTTTCAACCTGCTTTAAGTGGTCACCTGTTTTCAAAGCTAGAAATAGGCTAAGAGGTAATGGGTTAAGATGCATTCTGCTTTACTTTCAACCTGCTTTAAGTAAGCACCTATCTTCAATACTAGAAACAGGATATTGGGTTATGGGTTAAGCGAGTGCGAATTAGCGGAGTTCGACTGGAAATGTTTTTTTTTGTACATGTAACACAAACACGTTTGCATCATACATACATATAGGGTATTGAATGAGTGTGTTTTCGGTATGGAATTTATTGAACGAGTAGGATAAATATGTATACTACATTCTCAATTAATAATAAGTTCTACACTCAATCTTTGAATGTTTCTGTTCATAATTATTCTCTTAAATCAAACGTTGTCTTAAGGTAACCTTACAAAGTCATTTAACTACCGGGTATTCAGTATCCTGCTGTAATATCGTCTGTTTTGGCATTGTCGTCTGTAAAAAAATTCAAATGCAGATTTAAACGTTTTGAAATTACGGATGTCAAACAGTTTGGATCCTAATCAGACGCCGCGTCATGCGGTGTCTGATTTGGATCCAAACTGTTTGTAAACAAACGGTCAGGTCGCAATCGGCTGGCAAATGATTAAAGTGTAAATTAGGTACCTTAATATAGATAGCTGAGTAAAAATAGACAAAAAGGGGGATAATTTGATTTTGAGAAACATTTTCCAATTAATAAGTGCCAATAACGGTTGAATGAAATATATTACCTTGTATTATCTGATCGTGCCCATCAAATAATAAGTCTAGACCATATTGATACGAATAAATGTTAATAAGCCCAACAAATAAGTAAAAATCAATAAAATACGCATGCATGTAAACAATATAAATACATGTAGGGTACATTGATATTCAAATATTGTATACAAACTGAAAGACACAGCGCGCAACGGACAACTATATAGTTGTATAATTAGTGAGTGTGTTGTAAGGTCCGGAGTGTATATTAGGTAACTATGAAAACCTGAGACCAAGCTGTTTCTGCATGCCGTTCTGGTTCGAGGGGGTTACGGAGGTCGGCCCGACATACGCGCGCTGGAGCAACCCGTCACAGGAAGTGACAGTGTCGCCCAGCACCCGGTGTCTGAGCGAACTGTCGTGCCTGCCACGCCCCAGCCGTCATGTGTGTCACTCTTGGTCTCCTGGGGGGGGGCCGGCATGTACACATACAAAATCTATATGCACCTCATTGACCTTATCTTTTCTATTTACAATTATACGCAAATTGAAAACACAAAGTACTTAAAATATAATTATATAATAATTATATATATGCGATATAAATACATCAAAAGCACTCATGTCCGAGGTTGGTATAGATCTATATTCACATACTTTTATTTTATTTTGCGCAACAAAGCCATACTAGACCTATATGTTTGTAAAGTTTAAAACATTACCTATCGACTGAGACTAAAACCATGTACATGTAATTATGATACTTGCATTTAAACAATGGCTTTCTACTTCTATTTTGCTACCCCCTAATGTCAATATCTGACAATGACAGGGAGGCCGGGGACAGTGGTCAAGTGAAAGAAATGATATCCAGTGCAAAATTAAAATATCTGTTCTAAAAGGAGGTTAAAAATGTGTGTTTTCATCGGATCTTCATGACAATTGATGACAATGTTTGTTTTGAAGAAAGCTAGGTCAGGTTGGAATGTGGATATGTCGGGTCAACGTTTATCTATAATCATATTGATATTTTTTTAAAAACATTTTTCAATTTCAGCTCAACTACATTCATCATTATTTGGACTACTGCTCCATGGTCTCTACTGTTAAAAATTTACAAAACATGCGGTCTGCAGAAAAAAGATACTTTGCAGCAAATTTGCTACCGGTATACATGCACATGTATGGCACATCGACTGTCACACATGTTATGTTTCATGTCTCTCTTTCTCTGTCTGTCTCTCTTTGTCGGCCTGCCTGCCTGTCGCCGTCTCTGTCTGGTTTGTCTGTTTGCGTCTGTTTTTGCCAAATATTGGATAACTGGATGCGCTATATATAGAGAGGGAACGGATACAGAAATGATCGACAGAATTCTCTGGTTCTTTCAGCATTGATGCAACGTGCCTCGGTTTTTATAGTCTCATCCGAAGGACTTGCTCCCGAGCACTGGTACCGTATAGTTGAGCGATTTATTACTCGACAATGTCCATTGTCCCTGTCTGTTTGTCCGTTCGTCTCTCTCTCTCTCTGTCACTCTCTTTCTCTGTGTGTTACTTTCTGACTATCTGTTTTCGTTGTCTGCCTCAATCTGCTTGTCTGTCTCCAGATCTGTCTCTCTGTCCCTCTATGTATCTGTGTGTGTGTCTCTCTCTTTCTCTGTGTGTCACTGTCTGTGTGTCTGTCCGTCAGCGTCTATGCATGTCTCTCTGTCCGAGTCCCTCTGTCTCTATTTGTGTATGTCTGAAACTCTTTCGGTGTCTGTTTCTCTCTGCCTGTTTCTCTCGCTCTGTCTATCGCTCTGTGTCCCTCCCTCTGTCTGTCTCTGTCTGTCTGTCGCTGTGTCTTTCTTTTATGCGATGTCTCTGTCTACCCCTACCCCTTTTTGTGCCTCGTTCTGCTTGTCTGACTGGTTTTCGATCTGCCTCTGTATGTCTGCCTGTATGTATCTCTCACTCCCAACCTCTTTATTAGTATATCTATCTGTCTTTCTCTATTACTGTTTTGTCTGTCTCTGTTTCTCTGTGTGCCTTTCTTCGTTTTTTGTCTCTCTGTCTTGTGTGTCTCTCTGTCTGTGTGCTGTCTACCTGCTCACGTCTGTCTGTCTGTCTCTTTTGCAAGATTAACGTACGCCCTACTTTGGCAACATTGGTGCACATACATGTAGGCTTACACGAACAGTCGAAACTCGATTCGTCGAAGAAGTTCGATAATTCGATCTCGCTTCAGTCGAAAATACTCGTATTTCAAACTTCAAACGTGGTTTAGCCATGTTCTAAACTTTGGATATGGATAAGTTCGATTTAAGCGAGTTCGAATTATCGGAGTTCTACTGAATTTACAGCTTGTCAGGTAAATTTCGAATTGTTAAGTATTGATCTGGGTGCAAACCGTTTGCATATAGGAAACATTTGTGTGGTTATTGGGGAAATGAATAACCATTTCTTAACTGTACATGGTAAACCTGCCAGAACATCAGCTTTCTTATCACGTCAATAAGCAAGTTGAGCTGTTGAACCCCCCCCCCCCCCCCCCTCCCCCCAAAAAAGAACCCCACAAAAAACCACAAACAAACAAAAAACAAACAAATAAATTCTAAACAAACAACAAGAAACAAACAACAACACACCAAAAGAAAAAAAACAAAAAAAACAACAACAAACAAACAAAGCAACAACAACAAACAGAAAACATATGTTTTTTTTTTTGATAATATAAAGTTACACAGACAAACTTTATTCCTATTTGTAGATTCTATCTACCAGAACATACCACGGAGAATCTATACCTTGAGCTTGCTGAAAATGACTGTTTCAGCCTTGTCCGCTCTCTAACTCAAACACTTCTTTTTGGATCTTTACCAAACTTGCTACAAATGTTTATTAGTATAGAATCTAGGTCAGGTTCAATAACTAGCAAAATCGCATAAGGCATGTCTGAGTTATTGCCCTTGAATAATTAAAAAATGAAATTTTTAGTCATTCAAGGGCAATAACTCCAACATGCTTTCTGCGATTTTGTTAGTTATTGAACCTGACCTAGATTCTATACTAATAAACATTTGTAGCAAGTTTTGTGAATATCTGATATAAACTGTATGTGTTAGAAAGCAAAAAATGCTGAAACATTCATTTTTAATACTTAAAGGGTCAAAACTCAGACATGCCACATGCGATTTTTGTAATAATCAAACTAGACCTAAATCTTATATAATTAAATATTTTCAGCAAGTTTAGTGAATATCCGATAAAAACCGTGTGTGTTATGGT
This sequence comes from Gari tellinella, assembly GCA_922989275.2. Classification (NCBI taxonomy): domain Eukaryota; kingdom Metazoa; phylum Mollusca; class Bivalvia; order Cardiida; family Psammobiidae; genus Gari; species Gari tellinella. Next base: position 78,133,421 of record OV277867.1, on the reverse strand, counting down.
GCAAACATGACTGAAACAGTCATTTTTTATTAATAAAAAGGCAATAACTCAATTATACCTTATGCGATTTTAGTAGTAATCAAACTAAACCTTGATTTATATCAATGAACATTTTCAGCAAGTTTGGTGAAGATCCAATAAAACTTATTTGTGTCAGTGAGCAAACCTTGCTGAAAACAGTCACTTTTTAATACATAAAGGGCAAAAACTCAGATATGCCATATGCGATTTTAGTAATAATCAAATATACCTAAATTTTATATGAATAAATATTTTCAGCATGTTTGGTGAATATCCGATAAAAGCTGTTTGTTTTAGAGTGCAAAAATGACTGAAAAGGTCATTTTTTTTATTAATTAACAGGCAATAACTCAAAAATACCTAATGCGATTTTAGTAGTAATCGAACTAAACCTTGGTTTTATATCAATGAACATTTTCAGCAAGTTTGTGAAAGATCGGATAAAAATTCGTTGAGTTAGAGAGCGGACAAAAAAGTGTGATATTCTAACTGACTGATGGATAGACAGGCGGAGATAGATACGGTTGCCCCCAGTGAAGTTGTATTCGGCTGTATCACGTGATACTAAGCCGTGTGGAAATGTTTATGTCAGACGTTCTATTTTCGGTTTGTTATGATTTTAAATCGCCCTTTTTGGTGATTTAGGTCCGTCTTCATCATTTCATAGATCAGTTTGGCCCATAAGAATGTTCAAACATTATTATTAACCGTTATCGTATTTCAGGCATTGAGTAAAGGTCTGAAAACACAATGGGACTTTAACAAATTACCCCATAGATACGCGTTCTCACGCCTTTAATTAATTTCTCCATTGAAGAAAATAGTTCAAATTACATGTATACAGTCAAGGATATGAATTAGATCTATAAGAAATAGTTTCTATATAATGGCAGGTGGTAGTTTAAAGCAGGCTGAAAGTAAAGTCAACCTACTTTAAGTGGTCACCTATTTTCAAAACTAGAATCAGGCTATAGGGTAATGAGATAAAACGCTGTCTTCAGGAAACCTTTCAAAGTCATTTAACCATTTTCATGTCGTATTAAATTCATCATCCTCTGATTTTTATTTGTCATCTGCAAATTTGTCAAATTCAGATGTATTTTGAAATTGAAGAGACTAAAAGATGATTGTTGTCCAACAGTTTCGATTCTGATCAGACGCCGCGTAATCTGGCAAAGTCGCTATCGACAGGCGAAGGTTTAACTACAGTGTTAAGGTATCTCAAAATCTATATTTGGATAGATCTTTTAAAAATAGACAAAACGGGAGATGATTTGGTTTTAAATGAACTTTTGCCAATAAGGACTTAATGATATATAACATTGTATAAACTGACCATGTCCAGTGAATAATACGTATAAATCACATAAATATGAATAAATATGAATAAACTCAACAAATACTCTAAACACAATAAAAACAACAACATTAGTAAATGTATATAGCACATTGATATTCAAATATTGCAGATAAGCTGACAGATAAATACCACTACGGAGCAGTTATATAGCTGTATAATTCTTAAGCGTGTTGTAAGGTCCGGAGTGTATATTGGGTTATTACTTGCTGGAGAAAAAAAAGAAATAAAAATAAAATAAATCGAGCACCCGTCGTGTGATAGGGTGATGGAGATACAGCCGAAGTGCACTTGAGCGAGTCCAATTCACATTATACATAATACTGTTATACTCACACAAAATCGATATGCACATCATCGACCTTACTTTAGGCAAATGATAAAAAACAACCCCTGTTTCCGGTTAACCGACCAAGAACATTCCGAAGATTTCGGAAAATCCGGATACATTGATACTCTGTGAGTCTACAACACACAAAACATTAATTTTAACAAATCAATTTGTATCAAAATGAATAAATATGCATATTTTATTTTGGACATATTGATTTGATTTACATTTAATGAATTTTATAGAACAACTAATTGTTTTTTATTTAGACTCATTACCAACTTTCAAACAGAAATTCTCGTAGTCTCGTAAATTATCAGTGGACACCCTTATTGCCATCCGAACGTTTTTAAAACAAATGCGTTTACGAAATAAAAAAAAAATTGGAATTTTGTATCGTGATTTATAAGCTTTACTTCGCTCTTCGTTTGCTCTTTATAGTTATCTGGTACATGTGTATTTACATTTCGCAAAACTATATACATGTATACACGTTTTTTTCTCTCTGCAACATGTTTAAGAACTTGCCATTTTCTACAATTTAGTGAATCGCATTTGCGTTTTGCATACACGAGCATAACGTCTTCTCCAACATAAATTCGGTATTTCCCTGTTCTGTGTCGTTTTCCCCCTTTATAAGGATTTTCGAGGGGTCTGGTCAAGACCCACAAGCTGGACCACTGTATTGCATTTACATGTACTGTATTTATTTATATTTTTTCCTTTGATCATTTTGTAGCAGACGAACATGTAATTCAGAAAATTAACCCATTCAATGTCGCTTAAAGCTGACATTGCGAACAGTTTGGATCCAGATGAGACACCTCGTAAAGCAGCGTCTGATTAAGTTCCAAACTGTTTGACACTCGTATCGATAAATCCAACTTTGAAAAGTCCGTATAGAAAACAATATTGAATGAAGCAGGCCACAATATAACGGTCGGTGAAGGTGTAAACACCTCACAATTAATTTGACGTCAACATTGTTAAAATTGTTAAAACGTCCGTATACAGCGGTCAATCAATAAAGTTTACTAATGAAACAGTCAAAAATGGATACTTCGAACCCGCTGAAATCGACCTGACCAATATTTCATAAGTTTTATACGATAAACGATCTCACTTAGAATCTAAGTCGAATCATGATACCAGTTTATCATTGAAATATGGATATGTTCGAATTAAAGCGAGTTCGAATTAGCACGTTTTGACTGTATTTTTCGTTGGAAACTCCCTACCTCATCCCTAAGCCCATTCCCCCATAGCCTGTTTCTAGAATTGAAAATAGATAACTACTTAAAGCAGGTTGAAAGAAAAGCAGAATGCGCTATAAGGCGCATTCTGATTTACTTTCAGCATGCTTTAAGCTAACACATACTAAAATATAGAAATTATTTCATAGAATATATATTTATGACAGTATAAATTGCCAAATTGGAACTATTTTCTTCAGTGTAGGAATAAATTAAAAGACGTAAAAAGGCGAATTAATGGAGTAAATCGCCAGAGAAAATCGCCAGATCCGCATACCTAAAACGTAAACGGATAGCTCAATATCTATTTTAAGATACCTAAAAATAAAAAGACAAAAAGGGAGAGAATTATATCTTAAGGGAATACTTTTCATTTAATAAATGCATATAAGGGCTGAATTATATTATTACACTTATTTAATATGATCATGCCCATCAAACAATAAGTTAAAATTTTATAATTGTGATAAATGCGAGTAGATCTAAGTAAATAGCTCACAAACAGTGATATTTGCATTCGTGTAAATAAATATATTTAAAGCGCATTGATATTCAAATATTCCATTCAAATTGAAAGACACATGAGTCAACGGATCTATTATATAACTGAATAATTTTGTGGGCTATTAAGGTCCGGAATGTATATGGGTTAAATTCAATCTTCAAAACAAAAAAAACAAGAGCAGCATGGCGTTGTGTAGTGAGAGGTGACAGAGCTCGGCCCGGCACGCGGGGTATTGACCAAAGCGACCTGTCACGTCTGACTGTAACTCGCCCATACAAGTAGTTTGGAGCGAACCTCGCGCCTGTCACATACCAACAGCCATGTGGTGCCACCAATAGGAGCCGTAGTGTTATACACACAAAATCCATATGCACAACATTGACCTTATTTTATACATGCAAGGCATGTGCATATGTATTAGCATTAGGACGTATTTGCCCATACGCAAAATGAACTAACAAACCATTGAACTTACCTCAATTAGGATATCTATAGATACAACTAAAAGAATGGACTCGAGTTTATGCCGGGTTTGCCGTCCATATAAGATAGGGTGCATTGAACAATTATTACCGTTTAATACTATTGTAACATGCAAACCGAGAGACCCAGCAACAACCCCGTCGGTGCAAAGCTTAAGCTCACATCAAGAGATTTTCATTGCGTTATATGATTGACTCACTTCCCAACATATAACGGGTTGGGAAGCCTCATTTGCATATACCAACGTACCATGTACGTTACATAAATCTCCCCTCCGAGAAGTCTCGTCCCGAGACTTGGACCCTGGGAGAACCGTGGGTAAGGCAACTCCGGTCTTGCAGTTGTCATTATCCCACCGCTGCCACCATTTGTAACGTGCAAACCGAGAGACACAGCAACAACAAACACCGTCGGTGCAAAAGCTTAAGCTCACATCAAGAGATGTTTATTGCGCTATATATGATTGACTCACTTCCCAACATACAACGATTTGGGAAGCCTCATCTGCATATACCAACGTACCATGTACGTTACATTATATAATTATATGGCCATTGTCACTTTTAAACTGAAAAGTGAATAAAGGTTCCACTTTCTTTCGAAACAGGTGGGAAATCCATTAAAAAAGTAGGAAATCTAAATAAATACTTAAAAAAGGAAACGTCACACGTTCTCAACAAAATAATGAAAGGGTCATGCCTTCTTTATTTCAACTGAGCGTTTTTTTTTTAAACCGCTGTATGGTGCAAACTAACAGCCAATGTTGAAATAAAATCTGTTTTGCTGATCGAAACGCCTTTCTGGAAAATGTTCTGATGGATATAGTCGCTGAAATTTCGCTACTTTTTGAAAAAAAAAATCAAAAAATATATTTTTTACCCCAAAAAAGACTGGGATGATTTTCTTGTAACATGGAGATTTTATTATCCTTGTCGAAAGTCTTTCCGATCAGTACGACACATGCCTTTGTGCATTGGCGTGAACACAACCGAATTCTAGCAAGTTTTAGAAGCACATTATCGAATTTTCAAAAATTGTGGATTTCGTTAGCAGTCAAAATCAATCGATTTGTTTCAGGGTGAGATCGGTTTAGTTCATTTGGCCTCGTAAACACACACGGCATACTTAAATTTGCACGATGCATCATATGTACATCATTTGACATGTCGGTAACAGCATTTTGTGTTTCTGGGGTAAACATAGTGTTGGTTTTTTTTAATTTGAATTTGATTTTTTTTTTAAAAATATTTTTGAAATTCATACTGCTGATGTTGAGAAACATGGATCTGAAAACCATTTTGCTCTACGATTACTACTTATGTCCATACAGCGGTTTGAAACAATAAAGAAGGCCTGACCCTTTAATTTTTTTTCAGCGGAGCTGGATGGTATCTATTTAGACCAACATTTTCAACCAATCATATTGGATCAGAAATTTAGGTTTAAGAGCATCTGTTGCAGATTGGAAAGTAGCCAAGGCTCCAGATAAGAGGGAGTAAAACGAACAAATCCAACATTTTCTCACTTTCTTCAGCACCAAATCCTATGGTGATACTACTCATTAGATTCTCTCTTCGAGACAATTCTAATGAGTAGTGCCATCATAGGGTTTAAGCAGAGTGAAAGGGTTAAACGAGACAGAAAAATATCGTATCCACTGTAACGATGAAACATTCAAAATGTAAGATTTTAACATTTGTCCATATTAAATGGGGATCACAACCTTTAACTCTTTGAACCATAGTCCCGCATATAGGCGTCGTTTTAAAACCGTGAACTCATGAAACGTACACTTGTCCAGTGCAAACAATGAAGAACCTGATCAGAGGGCTCATTAGGGAGCCCTCTGATCAGAGTCTTCACTGTTTGTCATCATGCTAAACATTGACCAAAACAACCCATAACAGTCTGAAATTGACTAGACTATTATGAAAACTGGAGTTGTCATTTTGAGGTTTCAGGGAGGAAAGTGTTAAAAGGCCGCTTTACACTTGTTTACCGGAAGCTGGTCTTAAAAGAATAACTTTATGTTGTAATGTTATAAGACCCTCTTTCCTGTTTAAATAGAAGAAAAGCTTACACAGCTTCAGCGGACAATTCAACCCTAGAGAGAAACAATCTCATTGTTTTGTCTGCATTTTTTTGTAATTTTACAAATTAAATGTAGGTTGCTAAAATCTAACCCAAATATTATGTTAAAATGGACTAGACTTAATTGGGTATTTGAAATGGTCCATTAGAAGTCTCAGGGTGTATGAGTGTTTTATGCTAAAAAAATTTTTAAAACTCTTTCACTGCCAACGTCACAAAAAACGATTTTACCAACTGTTTGGATCCTGATCAGACGCCGCGTGACGCGGCGTCTGATCAGGATCTAATCTTTTTGATACTCGTATAGATATGTTTTAAGTCATACTATATTGAATCCTACTTTGAAACGATCTTAAAAACAACAAAATTGAAGCAGACGACAATGAACCGGCGAAGGGGTAAAACTCTCGCGATTAATTTGGCAGCGGAATAATTATACGTAGATTACGGAGAGCTTCTCAGAAGACACTTAATCAAAATCTTAACTTAACCAAAATGTTTTACCAAATCACTTAACATTGCAGCCAACCAGGATCCGGAGGTCTCACCTCAATACAATCGAACTTCGATGCCTCGACATCGCTAAAGTCGAACATACCCGTATCTCGAAGTTAAAACGTGGCTTAGCCACGTTTTAACTTCGAAATACGGATATGATCGACGTTAGCGACTTTTCGATAATAAAATTCAACCATAGAAATTCGAGTAAGCTCGACGTTATCGAGTTCGAGACATCGATGTACAGTTGTACGTTATTTTCATTAGAAAGATTAGAGATAGATCTACATGATAATTGTTCGAGGAATATTTTTTTTTCTTAACGTTCATCAGCCCAAACCTTACTTTGCGAGTAAACAGTATATTCGCCATTAGCAAACAGTGTAGACATAGATCAGAGGGCTCCTTTAATCTGGATATGCACTGATTGTCCATTTTTGTGATTCATATATATTGTAAAAATAACAATTTCCAAATAGTCGAACATAAACTAGATTTAATTGGAAATTGGAATGGTTCATTTGAAGTTTCAGGGATGAACGAGTTGAAACCCTTTTCCACACCAAGATGTGTCATAACTGGGCCTTTAAGTGGGGACTTGAGCGGATGGACCCTCCTCAGCGAATCATGACATAAGTCTTACGCAGATTAATCCTTTCATGGTCACAATTATCGGGAGGTTTTTACCCCTTCACCGCCATAGTTGTCGTCTGTTTCGATATTGTTTTCTGCAATAGCATTTCAAAGATCGATTTGAGACAGTATAACTGACGTAATTTCAAAACGAGTGTCAAACAGTTCAGATCTTGATCGGACGCGGCGTCTGATAAGGATCCAAACTGTTTGCAAATGCGCATTTTGGCGTCATTGGCTGTGACAGAATTAGCTATACAAACTATATAACTACCGTACACCGCCTTTAAACGTCCTTAACCCTTTCACTGCCGTGACATCATCAATTTTAAACAATTGTCGTCTGTTTTTAATTCTCAAATTTAAGCATTAGGTAATTTGATTTAAGAAATATTGACATGAGTGTCAAACAAATTGAATCCTGATCTGACGCCGCGTAACGCGGCGTCTGATCAGGATCCAAACTGTTTGCAAATAATTATTGAACTCGGGGTAAGGCAGTGAAGGGGTTAATTCAATGCCCATCCACTTAATCTGCCAAAGATGCTCCAAAAGCATTGAACAGTATTGGATTTAACTAAAACCCTATACAGTGCTCCTCTCTATATACTCGTACACCCAAATGGGAGACGCCGATTGTGTGTGTTGTTCGGAGGGAGTCGTTATAGAAGGAAAATTATGACTTTGCTTACATTTGCACACAGCTTGCATCCAGATCAGACGACGCGTAAAGCGACGTCTGATCTTGAATCAAACTGTTTGTCAGTCGTCATTATATTTATTCTATTAAAATCTCTAAAATGGGTTAAGATTTTGTGATTTTGAATCACCCCCTGGCGCGTTTATATGGGATTATACAGTTTAACACTGAAGTTTGATATGCTGGAAGGAGCGTACAAGTACATTTAGATCTGTAAAGTGTGGTTATAACAGTGGATGTAACAATGGAGAATATGGCTTTGTTAACTTCACGGTACAGTAAAACCTCTCTATTTAGACGATTAAATTGTGTTAATTATTGGGTGTTTAAGGCAGGTGACTGCTTAAAACAAGGTGACAGTAAAACAGAAAGCTCCTACTGTTTTACTGTAACCTTGTTTTTTGATGTCACCTGTCTTTTATTACATCAAATAAAGGGGAGTATTTTTCAAAAACGAAAATCATCTCTGCATTAAACCATATTGTGTCACAACCTACTCATTAGAATTGTCTCTTTGAGACGACTCAATTGAGTATAGTAACATCATTGGGTTTGGTGTTGAAATGGGCGAAAAATGTTTGATTAGTTCAGATAACGTTCTCTTACTTGGAGCACTGCAATTAGCCTTCATTTTAGTGGTTGTAATAGAAAGGCTTTACTGTACATTATTTTCGACCTTAGGCCTAACGATGGACAAAATAAAACAGCGGACTGGAATTGGATAGAGCAACATCTTTTACATCAAAGAAACGAAGCCCGTGGCCAAAATGAATATGGTGGGTATTGTGGGAATACGAATTTTGATACTGAAATTCTTGCTAGTATTAACAACTCGAGGAACTTTGACAATTTCAAGCTGCAAGACGGAAAAGAGGCCCATTTCTTCGTGTCGTATAGTAGTGACGATAAATCGCGAGTTGTTCCGATTATTGAGAATCTGGAAAAGGAAACCAGCATCAGATGTATACTCGATGAACGCGATTTCAAGCCTGGATGGGAGGTTTTCAGAAACATAAAATGGGCGATGGAAAAATCCATGAAACTATTACTTTTTCTCTCAAAAAACTTTTTAAAGAGCAATTTCTGTAAGCATGAAATGACCCAGGCGTTTCATGTTTCCATGGAAACGGATGGTAACTATGTCATACCCGTGTTGTTAGAGGAGTGTGAAGTGCCCAGTATATTAAGGACACTGACATATGTTGATGCCACAAGATGCGACTCAGGAATGTCAGCCAGAATTATCGAAGCCTTCCACAGAAAAAGGGATTCCGTGGTCGACCGCTCTATGGAAACGCTCAACAGAAAAGGTGATCCGACGGCAGCCCGCAGCATCGAAACGGTCAACAGAAAAAGTGATCCGGCGGCAGCCCGCAGCATCGAAACGATCAACAGAAAAGGCGATCCAGCGACAGACCGCAGCATCGAAACGATCAACAGAAAAGGTGATCCAGCGGCAGACCGCAGCATCGAAACGGTCAACAGAACAGGTATACATTTAATATGCTGGTAAATGTATTCGCTTGCTCACATGACTTTTAGGCAGATGAAAAAATATCGGCGAAATCATGATACCATTTACAAAGAGTTGCAAACAATTTGGATCCTGATGAGACGCCGCATAACAGGGCTTCTCATCAGAATCCAATCTGCTTGACATTATGACTCTGAAAAGAAATTAAGAAACTTCTATATTTACATCCCCACAAACAACTTTGGGGTGGGGTATGTATAGGAAGCACCTTGTCCGCCCGTCCGCCTGTCTAACATTGTAAGCGCAACTCCTAGGTTAGGACTCATTTTTTCAAGTACCTTTCCCTCTAACCCTTTCCCCCATACAAGCGCCTTTTAGCGAATATGATTTATTCCTCCGCTGAAGAAGGGTGTATCAATGTCATGAATTTAAGAAATTTTCAAAGTATATAAAAACACTTTATGATGGTTTTGTATTGAAGAACTATTTAAGATGAATGAAAAAATAGAAAAGTGTACATTTTGGTGAACAACAGTTGGCTCCATGGCCATGTAAAATTTACCCCACCACTTTCTCTTATTTTGTCCTTTTCAAACAGCCCACTTCAATAAAATCCATTTTAAATGAAAACAAATATGATAATTTGTTTTGTGTTTTTTATTTCCTATCTATGGTATTATTTCTTCATACAAAAACTAATTTAAGAAAAAAACAGGCACCAAATGTGAAATTTATAAAGCTCTAAATATCATCGATATGGTACTTTTTTGTAAATTTTGTAAGGGGAGATAACTCTTTTTACTTTAATAACTCAAAATTTTCAACACTGACCTTTCAATTTCTTTTCATATTTTGAACTGCCTTAGCATTGGCGTTCATTTGGTAGAATACAAGAAAAAGTTTAATACTATAACTATTTCATTTTCAAACTTTTTTACTTTTTTTTTCATAAAATAAAAAATCTAATAAAATCATGCCCTATAAAAAGCATATTTTTTATATTCGAGGATCCATATTGTTCAAACCTAGTGCCTGCTTTGTCTAAATTTGGTTTCTATATGTGAAAATACCACCATAGACATGAAATAAATAATGAAAACCCAAATTACCATTTTTGTTTTGTTTTGAAATAGATTTTACTGAAGCTTGTACTCTGAATGGGTAAAATTTGAGAGAAAAAGTCCAAATTTGACAATTACCTATTTCAAATCGCTGTAGCTAAAAAAAAGGACTCCACCATATATTTTTTCCATTTTTTCATTCATCATAAATAGCTCTTCCAAAACAACAATGATAGAAAAAAGTTTGATACTTTGAAAAAATCGCTTATGGGTTGGATACACAAGGTAAAATACTCTCTTCAACCTCTTAATGGCAGCGATGTCTGGTTCAGTTTAAAACTTTAAATAGAATCACAAAATGTCCTAAAAGAGTTTCCGAGATCAAACATATCTTGGCTCTAATCGTCATTTATACATACCTTACTATATTTGGATAGCTAGTTTCACACCGTAGAAATCTACCTTGAACCCAATAAAAGAAAGACGATTGCAACATAATTATGGCGGAGTAGACGGTATTCTTTCCCAATATACGTAGTTACGCTATTTGAAACTATTGTTTCCATTGCAAACAGTTTGAAGACCGATCAGACGGTCACCCGGCGTCTGATCAGGATTCAAACTGTTTGTCGCTCAGATTAAAATAAATAGTCAGATATATCAAAAAGTTGTTATTTTGTACATTTTATTGCACTGCGTTTGAGTTTCGTTTGCGTTTATACGGGAAAGAATAGCGTCTTCTCCACTCTAAATAAGAAATAGTACAGCCCGCTGAGGGCCTTCTTGCATTATAGTGACCGACCAGTCAGCCCCAAAATAGTTTACGGCCCGAAGCCGAAGGCTGAGGGCCGTAAACTATTTTGGGGCTGACTGGGAGGTCACTATAATGCAAGGAGGCCCGAAGTGGGCTGTACTATTTCTTATAGTATACCGCACTTCTGATTTGGATCAAAACTGTTTTCAGCAGTATCTAATGACGTTCCGCTATTACCTCCCTTTAATTCACTCTTACTAGATTCTAGATATTTTCACTTTTCTTAATGAATTTTGGAGATAATGCTATAAAAAAATGACAAAACAACTTCTAATAGAACAATTATATCAAAAGTAAATACTATTTAATTGTCTAAAAATATTTAAAGAGTTTTGAGTTAAGTTTTGTTTGAAAATTAATAAAGACAAGTAGATTTTGTTTATGAAAGGAATCGGCGCACCATACATGTATACATACGAAATATTGTATCGTCAACATCAACAATCGGGATACTTTAACTACTGCAATTTTATTCAACATGTTCATAGAACAAATCGTTACAGTTAAAACAATCAAATGTAGATCTAGATCTAGATTTAATTCTAACAGAAAACAACAACAGTTACTCATAATAATCACAGTATGGCTTGGCTTTTTTTTTTATCTGTTTAGGCTAATTACGCACTGCTTAACCTTTTAACTACCAGTAGGGGAGACCGGGGATAGTTGATACACGGGGCATGTTGTAGGCCATTCAATCTAGCCCAAAAAAGGGCTTGACCTAGACAAAATTGCAAAAGATTTTATTCTATCATAATTTGATCCCCATATACTTGTGCTACAACATACTAAAATTTGCATTTACAAATATTGGGGGAAAGTTGAAAACAATATAGTATCGCGAAATTCCAGTGAATAATGACAGAAATGTGCTTCCGTAGTTTTAAAAATCGAACAAGAGGCCGTTTTATTTTCACCATAATTTCGCTTTTATCGCTCTTTTCCTCATAATTCTTATACCGATGTTCATGTTTTAAATACTATTACGCTAAAACTCAGTTATTTCATAAAAGAAATAACCAAAACCTGCAAGATTGAAATCAACAAATGTGCGGTGAAACTCACCATTTTATTAAATTTCGTGTAATAATAAATACACAGACGAAATCACCCGTCTTCAATATTGCAATTGTGATACAAATGTATTAATTTTGACTTACCAGTATCGCTTGATCAGCTTTTTTCGAAACAATTTACACCCGGAAGTAAATTTAAAACCTTGCGATCGCCATTTTCTTAGGCATAATGATGTCATATTGATGACGTCATTAGCTTTTACGTCAGGAAATACTTCTATGGTATACTGTACAGGCCATCGGATTTTGCGTAAAGTAGAGCGGATTAAAATCGATTTTATTTAACTTTCCCCACCTACTCCAACTTCCAACTTTTTGCAGTGAGATAATATACATATCTAGTTTCGCCGACAACAATCAGAAATTCTTTTGCAATTTTGTCTAGGTCGAATTTTATATTGAATGGCCTATTGTTACATGACTGGTAACTGACTGATGACGTCAGATATGACATCACTTATTTATCGTACTGTTTATAAGTTTTAAAGGGCAATTTTCTCATGGGAGTTTCCAAACCTGCGCGTGACGGATACACACTTTGGCGCCAAAAGAGTTATTTTAGACCACGTGACTAAATTTTCATCTAATTTACACTGTTTCGTGCCAGTGCTTTACGTTTCGAATGCCTTGAAACATATAACGGTATTTTGACTGTGTTTGGACACGGCTTTAAATATTTTCTATTCTCGATGACGAAACGCGATGTGCAAGTTGCCTCCCTTAGGTTTCAAGTCACGTGATATGCTCGGGGCAAGTTGTTACACTAGGCAAGGGGCATGTTGTTACAATTTAACAACTTGCCCCATTCAATTCATTTCAAAGAAAAAATCTTTTTAAAACATTATTATATTAAATAAGAACAAAATAAATGACTTTTCTTTGAGTTCTAGATTGTTTTTTATTTCCAAAATGGTCAGAAGCTAGATCTAGATCTATACAAGGAAGAGAAGCAGAGAAGAAACGCCGCGGCACTTTCAAGATCGAACTTGGGTTGATTGGAATGATATTCTTTGGGCGGAAATAGCTCAAAGACGCTCTGTAGATATATTGTAGCAGGCACAATTTATGTGTTTATGTGACTTAAAGTTGCAGTTAGATAATCTGTCACCTCAAATAGTGTTTTCAAGAGAGCAAGAGGACATTCTACAGGGCTAGATCTACATGTATATCATAACCTTGGGCTGCAAACATTTATTTCGGTCTAGATCTACCTACAAAATATATGTCAGAGTTCTGGCTTAGAGTTCAGTGTGTCATTGAGCCATATCAATGTATTTCAATAAAAAAAATACTGGTCTCGGTGGGATTCGAACCCGGGGCCCGGCATTGGCGGACAGAATGCAAAATAGGGGGAACCGCTTAGACCAATGGACCACGGAACTATCCGTTTATCTCGGATCGATTTAACGTATTTCAATGTGTAGCATCGAAAGTGCATACAACTTCGTAATTCGGCTCGAGTTTATGTCTGAGCCCGTGTAGAGAAGCAACAACAACAACTATACCGTCTACTAGTCGGTATAGAAAAACGATGGAAAATATCTAAAAATCTAGGATTCGGTAACGATTCTTGAAACTTTTTTTGGACTGATCATATTTTTTTAATGTCAGAAGCCAAATAATGCCACAAATTTGCTTTTATTTGAGTATTTTATTTTATTTTGACAAGTACACCATCCGGTTGCGAGTCCCTTTAACTACCAGTACTGAACCAGAAGCGGCTGTTCAATAGATCTATTGAAAAACATTTTATGTGGGTATAGTGAGGTAGATCTAAATACTATCTAACATTAGATCTATAGATAGTGGTTAATAAATTGTAACAGGACTGAGTGAAAAAATCGTGGCCCGACCGGGACTCGAACCCAGTGTCTCTGGGCTTACCGTGCCAGCACTCTAACCACTTGAGTACCGAGCCACCCGGTTTAGGACTTATTGATTATCTACCAGATAAAATGTACACGCCCAAGTAACCCCCGCTACAAAATTTTGTAACTGAAATCTGGGAAGCCTCTTTTCATACAAAATATGCTGGTTTTTTGTTTACCTCCCTTTAACTAAAATTTAGCATTATTGATTTATTTTAATCAAACATTGTATTTTTTATTCTATTCTTATTATTTGAAAGTTAAAACATGTACGCTGTCTGTTAAAAACCGAAAATACTATATTTTACAAAATTGCAAAAAATTAGGTTTATTCTGTTGTAAATTATTAAAAAAGTATAATAAATTTAGAGAGACATAAGTGTGCCCTAAAGCTCCCCCAACATTGCGCAAGTCTTTATAGATTAATTCGGGTGAGACACTAAAAGTAAACAAGCAAGCAACGAGCGGTTCCTCAGTAGCAGCATCATATGACGTCAACATTTCTTAGCGGTCACTATTACCGGGCACTATCGTATAATAGTGACCGGTAGCTTGTACAAAGATAAAGAAGGAGCGTACGTAGGTAAGGTATACTATTCATTAATAGTAGATCTATACCTTACCTACGTACGCTCCTTCTTTATCTTTGTACAAGCTACCGGTCACTATTATACGATAGTGCCCGGTAATAGTGACCGCTAAGAAATGTTGACGTCATATGATGCTGCTACTGAGGAACCGCTCGTTGCTTGCTTGTTTACTTTTAGTGTCTCACCCGAATTAATCTATAAAGACTTGCGCCATGTTGGGGGAGCTTTAGGGCACACAAGTTTATATCTCTCTAATTTTATTATAATCTTTTAATAATTTACAACAGAATAAAACTAATTTTTTGCAATTTTGTAACATATAGTATTTTCGGTTTTTAACAGACAGCGTACATGTTTTAACTTTCAAATAATAGAATAGAATAAAAAAAATATAATGTTTGATTAAAATAAATCAATAATGCTAAATTTGAGTTAAAGGGAGGTAAACAAAAAAACAGCATATTTTCTCATCAGAGATTTGTATGAAAAGAGGCTTCCCAGATTTCAGTTACAAATTTTTGTAGCGGGGGTTACTTAGGCGTGTACAGGTATCTGGTGGATAATCAATAATTCCTAAACCGGGTGGCTCGGTACTCAAGTGGTTAGAGTGCTGGCACGGTAAGCCCAGATACCCTGGGTTCGAGTCCCGGTCGGGCCACGATTTTTTCACTCAGTTCTGTTACAATTTATTAACCACTATCTAGATCAATTGTTAGATAGTATTTACCTCACTATACCCACATACAAATGTTTTTCAATAGATCTATTGAACAGCCGCTTCTGGTTCAGTACTGGTAGTTAAAAGCAGCACTGACAGACCGGGGATAGTTGTTACACTTTTTACACTTTTGTTCATATCTTCTCCAATAATATGCGGATGCATATTATTTACGTATCAACGCAAAGCACAACCTTTGCTGTTTACAGACATGCACTGAAAGTGTTAAATACAAGAACGTTTCCGCTCGAAACAGCTTGACGTATTCCATCAGTGCAATGTAACAACGTGCCCCGCCCTTGGGGCAAGTTGTGACAGGGCTCGGGGTAAATTGTTACACTTTGTCCTTATAGACTAAATTTACATTTTATTTATGGAAAAAATGACCCTTCTTTAAACAAAAAAAACATATATCAATGCTAACATGTGAGCCATACCAAATGGAAATAGGCCTAATGGTATTACAGAAAGTGAAGACCTAAACCGCCCGCCAAATTGCCGGCGAGGCATCTGATCTAGGTATACAAAATACCGGAAAACCAATCAAACCGGTCAGAATTATCCCGCTTCCATTGCCCAGCCATTTCTACTCTAAACTCAATGGCACATTGATATGGCTCAATGGCACACTGAACTCTAAGCCAGAACTCTGACATATATTTTGTAGGTAGATCTAGACCGAAATAAATGTTTGCAGCCCAAGGTTATGATATACATGTAGATCTAGCCCTGTAGAATGTCCTCTTGCTCTCTTGAAAACACTATTTGAGGTGACAGATTATCTAAATGCAACTTTAAGTCACATAAACACATAAATTGTGCCTGCTACAATATATCTACAGAGCGTCTTTGAGCTATTTCCGCCCAAAGAATATCATTCCAATCAACCCAAGTTCGATCTTGAAAGTGCCGCGGCGTTTCTTCTCTGCTTCTCTTCCTTGTATAGATCTAGATCTAGCTTCTGACCATTTTGGAAATAAAAAACAATCTAGAACTCAAAGAAAAGTCATTTATTTTGTTCTTATTTAATATAATAATGTTTTAAAAAGATTTTTTCTTTGAAATGAATTGAATGGGGCAAGTTGTTAAATTGTAACAACATGCCCCTTGCCTAGTGTAACAACTTGCCCCGAGCATATCACGTGACTTGAAACCTAAGGGAGGCAACTTGCACATCGCGTTTCGTCATCGAGAATAGAAAATATTTAAAGCCGAGTCCAAACACAGTCAAAATACCGTTATATGTTTCAAGGCATTCGAAACGTAAAGCACTGGCACAAAACAGTGTAAATTAGATGAAAATTTAGTCACGTGGTCTAAAATAACTCTTTTGGCGCCAAAGTGTGTATCCGTCACGCGCAGGTTTGGAAACTCCCATGAGAAAATTGCCCTTTAAAACTTATAAACAGTACGATAAATAAGTGATGTCATATCTGACGTCATCAGTCAGTTACCAGTCGTGTAACAACATGCCCCGTGTATCAACTATCCCCGGTCTCCCCTACTGGTAGTTAAAAGGCTTAAGCAGTGCGTAATTAGCCTAAACAGATAAAAAAAAAAGCCAAGCCATACTGTGATTATTATGAGTAACTGTTGTTGTTTTCTGTTAGAATTAAATCTAGATCTAGATCTACATTTGATTGTTTTAACTGTAACGATTTGTTCTATGAACATGTTGAATAAAATTGCAGTAGTTAAAGTATCCCGATTGTTGATGTTGACGATACAATATTTCGTATGTATACACGTATGGTGCGCCGATTCCTTTCATAAACAAAATCTACTTGTCTTTATTAATTTTCAAACAAAACTTAACTCAAAACTCTTTAAATATTTTTAGAAAATTAAATAGTATTTACTTTTGATATAATTGTTCTATTAGAAGTTGTTTTGTCATTTTTTTTATAGCATTATCTCCAAAATTCATTAAGAAAAGTGAAAATATCTAGAATCTAGTAAGAGTGAATTAAAGGGAGGTAATAGCGGAACGTCATTAGATACTGCTGAAAACAGTTTTGATCCAAATCAGATGTGCGGTATACTATAAGAAATAGTACAGCCCACTTCGGGCCTCCTTGCATTATAGTGACCTCCCAGTCAGCCCCAAAATAGTTTACGGCCCTCAGCCTTCGGCTTCGGGCCGTAAACTATTTTGGGGCTGACTGGTCGGTCACTATAATGCAAGAAGGCCCTCAGCGGGCTGTACTATTTCTTATATAGTCCAGCGGATAGATGAAAAATCGTGCACTTTGTGGTAAACGCATGAAACTTGGCACACATGTATATCATGACATAAGAAAGAGAAATAAGAAATAGCTATAGTATACCAAGCTCGATTTGACCTCGAACCTCCATGGCGGCCATTTTTTTTTTAAAATGGCCGTCACGGTTGTATTACCGGGTGGCTTTTAAAAGACAGGGTCTAAATCAGTGGGATGTCTGCATGTGATTGCCAATTACCCCGTAATTACGTCTTTAAATGCCTTCAATTTATTCCTCCATTGAAGACAACAATAGATCCAATTATACAAATATGAGCTGTTATCACAAGAAATGCTTTTCATATGCTGAAAGATGATAGCTTAAAGCAGGCTGAAAGTAAAGCAGAGAAAGATTCTGCTCACCTGGAACCGTTGATGTAAATGTAACATATCTTGGAAAGCTGAGAAATTATGACAATATGATTGTGCCAATTGCTGATTGGATGTTGCTGAGTGCCAAATAGCTAAGTTCAGGGTCTACTGTGGTTTCAGAGAAGATTTTAAAAGTTTTTATTGAAAAGATCTATTTTTAACTCCTGTGACCTAGATATGCAACGGATCAGAACCATTTGAACAATGTTGGTAAAGTACCTCTAGAATTTACACCATGCCAAATATCAAAGCTCTAGCAATATTAGTTTCAGAGAAGAAGAGGTTTGAAGATTTCACTATATAACTCTATGTAAATTTGTAGACCCCCGGGCGGGGTCAATTTTTACCCCAGAGACATAATTTGAACAATCTTGATAGAAGACCTGAAGATGATGCTTTGTGCAAAATATCTAAGCTCAGGATACTGTGGTTTCAGAGAAGAAGATTTTTTTTAAGTTTTTATTGAAAAAATATATTTTTAGCTCCTCTGACCTAGATATGCAACGGATCGGAAATATTTGAACAACTTTCAAAGAGGACTATATAAGGATCATTCCTGCCAAGTTTGGTTAAAATCCATCCAGTAGTTTAGGAGGAGATGTCGTTTTAAAGAAATTGTTGACGACGGACGTCGAACGGACGACGACGGACACAGGACGATCAAAATAGCTCACCTTGGCACTTTGTGCCAGGTGAGCTAAAAACAGGATAGTGGGTAATGGGCTTAGCGGCTAGAACTGCAGCTGTTGCTTATTACTACTGCTGCTTATTGATTTCATGCTGTTTGATATGCTTCTGCTGAACTTTCTGACCTGCTGGCTTTTATACCATGGAACCAGTTCTTGTTTGGTTTTTTTTCAGTTGAAAACGGGTTTGATATTGACCTTGTCAAAACAGAGACAAACTGTTGTACTGGATTTATGGGAGAAAAGGCGGTACTTAGTTATGCAACCGTACAGGCCATCCAGGCTGCTAGAATCGAGGTAAGTGTCTATGTACATATCTGTCTGAATGTACAACAACAACAACAACATAACGACAGCTTAATGCAGGGTGCCGAAATGCAGAAGTCTTAACATGAACTTCCTTCATTGTGTGCTGCAATACGCTGATTCGGAATCTAGATGGTGTTGGTACATATTACTTGTATTGCTTGTAGTTATTTGTAATTAACGCAGGGCACCGAAATGCAGAAAGTGCCTGCATTGTGCTCTGCAATATGGTTAGTCGGAATGCAAAAAGGTGTTGGTACAAGTGGTACAATATACAATATATAGAGAAAATGTAATTACAGTAAACCCCTCTTAACCGGAACCTCTAAATACCAGAATTCTTTCTAAACCGGACAAAAACGTTGGTCCGGTTTCCAGCCCTTCTCTAATTCTAACCCATTACACCATGAATATGCCTTTTATCGCCTTTGAACCATTCCTTCACTGAAGAAAATACATTCATGAATCTGTATCATCAGAAATATTTGCAATATTCTAGCAGATGATAGCTTAAAGCAGGTTGAAAGTAAATCAGAATGCGCCTTAAGGCGCATTCTGCTTTACTTTCAACCTGCTTTAAGCGATGAGCAATATTCCATGCTTGAAGCAAGCTATGGGTTAAAACCCCTCTTACCCGGAAACCGGTATATGTACTTTTGTGAAACTGTAAGGGAAGGTCCGACTCTAAGTTGGCAGAACTTGTGGCCCAACCCCTTTTCCTGTAAAAAAAGGAAATAAAATACAAACTGTATGTTTAAACTAACCGGAAACCCCTCTAAACCGGCAATTCATGTTGCCCCAACACATGTCCGGTTATTCAACAGATAGCGAGTGACTACACACGCTCGTACCATTATCATATAAAGTAGAGAAAACGTTATTCTTTCCAAATAAACGCGTTTACGCTAAAATCATTATTTCCGATGCAAACAGTTTGGAGCCAGATCAGACGCCGGATTACCCGGCGTCTGATCAGGCTCCAAACTGTTTGCCACCAGGATAAACATGAATTATCAGAATTGTCCAAAAGCTGTACCTCTCTACGTTTAAGTGCATTGCGTTTGCGTTTCGTTTGCGTTTAAACGGGAAAGAATAATGTTTTCTCCACTGTATAACGAGAACCACAAGCGGGTGCCAACACTCGTCTGTTTTGTTATCCTAATAGATTTAGAAGGGGTGAGCTATTATTATTGCCTTTGTCTGTCTTAACTATTTGTCTGCCTGTCTACATGTTGCTCCAAATGACCTTGGCCTTTGTCTGACATTACCGAACGTGTACTGAGCTCAACAACTATTTGCGTTGAGTACACATGCCAAATGTCAAGTCTCTATCACATACGGTTGTAAAGTTATGGCCAATGTTAACTGCAACCTATTTGAGCCCTGAATGACCTCTAAATGACATTGACCTTTGTCTGCCATGACCAAATTTGTACTGAGCTCAAGAGTTTCTTGCGTTCAGTAGTCTTGCCAAATATGAAGTGTCTATTACATGTTGTTTCAGAGTTATGGGAAATGTAAAATTTGACCATTAAATGACATTGACCTTTGACTGACATGACCCAAGTTATACTGAGCTCAAAAGCTTCTTTGGTTAGGTTCACATGGTATGGCCAATGTTAAATTCAACCTATTTTACCTCTGAATGACCTAAATAAGATTGACATTTGTCTGCCATGACCAAATTTATACTGAACTCAAGAGCTACTTGCGTTGAGTATACATCATTTACTTTTGTCTGCCATGGCATAAGTTGTATTGGGTTCAAGAGCTTCTCGAGTTGAATACACATGCCAAATATAATGGTTCTATTTCATGCAGTTACAAAGATATGACCAATATTGAACCAACCCTAATTTACCTCTGAATGACAACTTAATGATATTGACCTTTGTTTGACATGACCTAAATTTTACTAAGCTCAAGATCTGTTTAAGGTGAGTACACATACTAAATATAAAGCATGTATCACATGTACATGTAGTTCTAAAGTTATGGCCAACGTTAAGATTTCGGACGACGACGATGCCAACGAAAACGCAGACAACGACAACTCAGACGCCGGAGAGATGACACTAGCGCGTAGTTTCTTCGCAACAGACGAGTTGAATAATTTTTGACATCCGTATAATTATGGTGTATATTCAAGACAGTACACGTTTAAAGTGGAACTATTTTTTTCACTTGAGGAATTAAAGTTAATTGCGTATGAAGGCGTATCTATGTAGTTATTGATTGAACAATATCTTGTTCACTTTATCTATCTTTGCAGGGTCCAAAGCTATAAAGCTTTTCAGTTGAGTCTAAAGTCGTTCTGAAGCATTTGATTGGTCAGATTTGAGCCTAGGCTCAAATCTGACCAATCAAATGCTTGAGAACACACTCAGACTCAGCTGAAACGCTTTATAATAACCTTGGACCTAGGGCTACTGAGCTGCTTGGTCTTTATTTGCAGGTACCGGTTGAGACTCTTCAGAGGGCAGTTGATATTTTGAACTCACTAGGATTAATGAATCGCTGGGTAATGATCTGGATTTTCATAACTTTGTCTGAGTGGGCATTACAGATGGCATTATTTATAGCATTTGGACAGTCATTCTTCAAAGTAGATATGCCTAGTCCAGCTGTAGAAAACATGTTGAAACCACCCGCTCAATTGTTATGGGGAGCGTTCGTGCCATTAATTGTAGCCCTAGCACTGTGGCCGTACTACAGACACAGACAAAATAAGGTGAGTGTATGAGGTCGTGTTACAGTTTTTGAGTACAGTAAAACCTCTCTATAACGACCACTAAAAAGAAGACTATTTGATTGTATTAAAAACATGTGACAGCTTAAAGCAATGTGAAAGTGAAACAGAAAGTTCCTGTAGGAGCTTTCTGTTTCACTTTCACATTGCTTTAAGCAGTCACCTGTCTTAAACGACTAATATTTGACACAACTTAGTAATCGTAATATAGAGGTTCGACTGTATACATATTTCTATTGGATACGGCATATATAATCAAAATACTATTAGGTTATATAACAGTGTTGAGTACAATATTGAAATCTATTGAACGAGTACCCAGCAGAAATACTCCAAATGCTGATTATAATTTTAACTGCTTTGTACAAGTCCTGTTGATTGTAGCGCTGTACTCAACAATGTAAAGTAACATCTCTATTTCACACCATTAAATAAAAAATAATCGGAAAACAATATAAAATTATTGAATTGCTCTTTTCTCCATTATACATGACGACGAACTCTGCGCACATACCGGCGGACGTAGTCGAGGGGTAAAGCACCCGCTTACGACGTGAGTTAGATCCCCCGCCGGACCAAGTCCTTCGGATGAGACTTTATAAACCGAGGTCCGATGTATGAGTGCTATACACTCGGCATCTAAAAGAACCAGAGAACTATTTCGATTATAAGAGTAGGGCATCGCGCCCGGGTTCTCTGTATCCGCTCCCTTTATCTCTGTGCCGTCCAAATGGCGCATAGATGACAGAAACAAAACAAATATTAGCGCACATAGCGTCTTCATGACTTTATGACGTCAACACATTTGAAATAACAAGCACTGTTGGATAAACTATCATTTTTGATATTATGGTTGAAGGCATGAACAAAACAATGCAGCTTGTATTTGGACATGACTATATTTGATAAAGGGCTATAAGAGTCTTTTAAATCAACAGCATTTTACTTGGCAATCTGCACGTTGGCAAAACATTTTCTCGGGGTAGGTAACTTTTAACAAAGTGTCGGTAGTTTTCCTGTCGAAAAAAATTACGCAGCCCAGGGACTCTAATCTAATTTGAAAAAAATATGACTTTTGCCCAGTCTAAATACGAATTAGCAATGCTGTTTACGAGTCAAACTTAATTCAGTATTACTCAACACAGTTAAATACAGTACTGAATCTTTTTAAAATAAAAATGTTTGCGATTCGCTTGCAATTCGATGGCAATTCGCTTGCAATTCGATTGCAATTCGATTGCAATTCGCTTGCGATTCAAAGTACTAACTTTACCCTCGGGAAAGTTTTCTTGAATGGTGTACATTGTGTATCTCACAAATGTTCGCAAATATGTCTTCATTATTTATTTCGATTCCATTTTTGTCACAATCGCTTCGGAAAATTTGCGTAAAAATATTCAAACGTAGGATTTGTTAGCGCGCGATTAGATGGCAATTCGATAGCAATTCGCTTGCGATTATCAATTTAATTTAATAAGGTTCAGTACTGTAACCTTTTTATTACACACCAATAAATTAAATAATAACTCATGGAAAAACAATATTGAATTATGAAATTACTCTTTTCTCCATACGACGACGTTGCGCTCATCCCGTCGTCGGAATGATAATGACGTCAAATAATAAAAAAAAATACCATTATGTTGGATAAAATTATCCTCAATTGGAATTATGGCCAGAAAACATGAAATAAAACATCGACGTTGACCTGCCTGGAGGGAAATTAAAACTTCAAATATACACTCAGTACAAAAAGAAACGCACACTTTTATTACAATATTATCTGTATGTATCTATACAAGTGTCAAACAGTTTGGATCCTGATATGCGGCGTTTGGTCAGGATCCAAACTGTTTGAAAACGCGCCTTTTGACGTCATTAAGAGTGAAGGGGTTAAAATACAGCACAGTAATTTTAAGTATATGTTTTTCTAAACTTGTGGCAGAATTAAATTGATCTTGAGATATGGTCTTAGTATCTTAAAAAAAAGTCTCTTAATCTGCGCCTGAGCACAATGTGCGTTTCTTTTTGTACTGAGTGTACATTCACTCATTCTGTATGCGCTTCAGGGAGAAAATAGTTCGCGCAAACCTCGAACATTTGAGTTTTGGGTAAAAAACACAACCTTAATGAACTATCGATCAGTATTTTTGTATATTAAAATGGTCTTTATTTTCAGGATTTGAAAATCTTATCCGAACGACTATTCTACGAAAATACCATGGGGACCTACAAACAAGGTGTATTTTTTCACGTGGTGTTTCGGAGATCGTTGATGGTCCATTTACACACAACAGTATCCTTTTTTATAATGGATTAACTCCTCTACTGTCATGATGTCATCATGACGTCTTCATTTTCAAACAATGGTCGTCTGGTTTTATTGCTCAAGTTTCGATCACTAAAGTGAAGGATTATTGAGTGACTGTATAAAAGACAGGTGACAGCTTGAAACAAGGTGACAATAAAACAGAAAGCTCCTGAGGGAGCTTTCTGTTTTATTGCCAACTTGCTTCAAGCTGTACCTTAAAGGTACAGCTTGAAGCAAGTTGGCAATAAAACAGAAAGCACCGGGCTTATCGTAAACACGTGATTATTTACACTTTAGTGGTCGTAACAGAGAGGTTTTACCGTATCGGCATTTTGATCGTCCATGACAACTATTATATATAATGGATTGCATTTGCTGCTGATGAGCGGATGAATTTGAGATCTTTCTCAAGTTTATGATTGGTCAGATTTGAGCAAATGCTCAAACTGACTGACTAAAGTAATAAAAAGCTTGAGAACGACCTCAGACTCATATCAAATGTTATATAAGCATGGTGCCTGTTTGGTGACGATTTTGACGAACGAAATTGCATTGATTAATGACTGATAGTTGAGTACGATTTCTTTGGCTACTTAAGTTACTTAACCCACTACCCTATAGTGTGTTTCTAGGATTTGAAGACAAGCAACTTAGAGCGGGTTTAAAGCAGATTGCGCTTTAAGTGAATGCTTACTGACTGAACTTTTCATTTTACCTTAACCTTTAAAATATACGTGTTACAACACACAGAGTACAGCCCTGTCTCGTAAGTATGCATATGTAAAAAAAATAGCTAATTTTGATTGCCATGTGTCTAATTCTAGATGTTTAATTTATTTGTTTTATTCATTTTTAAATTTCATAAAAATGAATTTCACTTAAACACGTGTATAATAAATCAAACAGTGCTCCAGATAAGGTGCGTACGTGCGTTTTCCCGCATTGTTTTTGGAGAGAAACGCATTTGAAATGACAATCCATGCGTACAAAAACGCACAAAGAAAATTGCGTACGCATTTCAAATATTTAGTTGCGAGTAACAAACGGTAGACTGGGCACCACTTTTGCGCATTTGATGGGTTAGAACTACGTTATTTACTTAATAAAAAAAATAACTTCAAACCAGTCCGTATTTTAAGTGAAATTTTTACCCTAACACCGTTCGCTGTTTAAATTAGTTTCGCACCTGCAGTGTCTCGCCTCCGTCGCGAACTTTAAAAAGCGGCAACATTGGATCGGCCGGGTTATCTCGATTCCGTAGCCTTTCAGAAAGGATTGTGAATTCGGTGTGCTTTAAAACTCAAATACTCGGAGACCGGTATAAACACGCCCGCATAGTCTTCCCCCTACTACAAAGTACGGGTCGAAACATTATGGGACGAAATTGTCATTGCAAGCGTCGGCAGTAAACCATGTTATGATGGCGGCGTCTGGTGCTGGTCAACGTAAAAAATAATGATAAAACGCCTATACTATTCAATTTAAAAAAAACGCGAGGATGCCATGAGCGGGTATTCAAATCTATCAGTGAGTGTTAATTAATAGCGTCAATCGCGAGGATAACCCCAGTGTATCAAAATCCGCAAAAATTATCAAAAGAAACACAACGGTGCCCAGGTAAATAAAAAACTTGAAAATAATATTGGAAATGAATTATCCCTGGATAAATATTAGTTTTAAGGGACAAGATCGAGAAACAGTATTGAAATGTCCCATATGCATTGAGGGAAATGTAGACACCATGTTGGCTCAAAGACTCAGACTGCAAAGAAATACTGTTGACATGCATGGGTATTAAAGAGCACAAGCGATGTGTTCAAATATGAACAGGAATGTACACATTGCACAATGTCTTGCTCAGATAATGACATTAACATAGAAGTGTGTACATGTCTACATTGCTCAATTCAGTATAAGTTAAATTTAGTTGAAGTTTTCCATTGTTTGTATTCTCCGTAGATTTTCAGCATTCAATTTCAATTTTCAGCATTGAAGTGAAAATAGTGTGAGTACGTACTCATTGCATGCAAAAATTATGTGGAGCACTGAATCAAATAACCATGAAAGTTACGTAATTGGAAAACAAATGAGGTTTTTGCAGTGAAATAGTCACGTGCCGAACAAATAACATGTACGAAAAAAGTAAGTTACTTTGTACATTTCACAATTCTGAGTTTAAGCTGTTTGTTGTTTTAACCCTTTCTCCCCATACACTCTTTTCAGTATTGAAGACAGATGGTTGCTTAAAGCAGAATGAAAGTAAAACAGAATGCTCCTTAATGAGAAATTCTGCTCATCATGTAGCTTGCTTCAAGGTACCATCTGCTAAGATACATGTAATAGGAAACAGTTTTTATGATGCATATTCATGACTGTACAGTACTGAACCTTATTAAATTAAATTGATAATCGCAAGCGAATTGCCATCGAATTGGCATCGAATTGCAATCGAATCGCGCGCTTCAAAAACCAAATCCTACGTTTGAATATTTTAACGCGAATTTTCCGAGGCGGTTGTGACAAAAATGGAATCGAAAACAATAACGGAGGCATATTTGCGAACATTTGTGAGATACACAATTCAAGAAAACTTACCCGAGGGTAAAGTTAATACTTTGAATCGCAAGCGAATTGCAATCGAATTGCAAGAATTGCAAGCGAATCGCAAAAATTGTTAATTTAATAAGATTCAGTACTGTATCAGGTGGAATTTTTATGGAGGAATGCTTAGCGGCGTACAAAAGGTATATATATACCCTTTCTCCAATAGAAGGGTGTTTTAGCACATTCAATTTATTCCTCCACATGAGAAAATAGTTTCGGTTTATACAGCCATGAACATGTACCATAAGACATACTTTCTATATCTTTGCAGTTTGTACAGTGGAGAATACGTCATTCTTTCCCGTTTAAACGCAAACGAAACGCAATACACTAAAATCTATTTGACAATTCTGACTTCATTTTTATCTCAGTGGCAAACAGTTTGGAGCCTGATCAGACACCGGGTTACTCGGCGTCTGATCTGGTTCCAGACTGTTTGTAATAGAAATAGTAGTTTTAGCGTTAACGCGTTTATTGGGAAAGAATAACGTTTTCTCCACTGTACTTTCTATATCTTTGCAGTTTGTAGCTTAAACTAAACTGGAAGTAAAACAGAGTGTGCCTTCAAAACTAGAAACAAGCAATGGGGTATCGGGGTTAATGGTGTAATGGAATAAAAGTAAAGGGTATTCTTGTGACTTGTAATGATTATATCACAGTATACACGAGGAGTTATCGTTCATACAGTGGAGAATGTGTTATTCTTTCCCAATAAACGCGTTTACGCTAAAACTATTATTTGCAGTGCAAAAAGTTTGGAGCCAGATCAGACGCCGGGTTACCCGGCGTCTGATCAGGCAACGAACTGTTTGCCACCAAGATAAA
Source organism: Gari tellinella (assembly GCA_922989275.2). Lineage (NCBI taxonomy): Eukaryota > Metazoa > Mollusca > Bivalvia > Cardiida > Psammobiidae > Gari > Gari tellinella. The sequence goes on along the minus strand of OV277867.1, from coordinate 78,105,834 downwards.
CATGAATTATAAGAATTGTCCAAAAGTTGTTCTTTTCTACGTTTTAGTGCTTTGCGTTTGCGTACGTTTGCGTTTAAACGGGACAGAATAACAGATTCTCCACTGTATCTTACCCATAGGTTTCTTCACAATCCCAAAACACATTTAATAGAAATACAGTAAAACCTCTCTATTACAACCACTAAAAAATTGATTCTTTAAAAGACAAGTGACAGCTTAAAGCAAAGTGACAGTGGAGCTTTCTGTTTCACTGTCACCTTGCTATCAGTAGTCACCTCCCTTAAACATCCAATAATTAACAAAATTTAGTAGTCGAAATAGAGAGTTCTACTGTGAACATGTTATTTTTTATTCAATATGTATGCCCATCGGAATATCTAGATGCGGGAGGCATATCGTTATTGTCCTGTCCGTTCGACCGTGCGCAACCGAGGTTAATCGGAGTTTAAAGTTTAGTATAACATGTACAGCACTTACTTTACTACATGTAACACATAAGGAAATTGTAAATTTGGATTGAGGAACTTCTGTTATACTCACAAGTACAAACCATGGGCAAATTTGGTATCAAAATGCGTAAAAATGCACGACGGTGTATTTTTAATTGCATTTAAAAAAATTGCAGATCATAAAACTGTGACCGCCGGGGCGGGGCTATTTTTTTTTTATCCAAAGAGCATAATTTGAACAATTTCGGTAGAGGTCTACTATGCAATGATACCTATATACAAATCAAAGCTCTATAGGCATTACGGTTTGGCACAAAAAGATTGGTCGCTGGCCAAACGACAATAACAAAACATTACAAGTCTGCAACTGTTACTTTTCACATATATATCTTTATTTCCTCGAATATAGAAGATTTACATATAGAAACATACAATCAAATACATTAAGCATACTATATACAAGAGTACAGACACATGGAAGTAAAGAAAATAACTATGGTACATACATACAAATGCATTGTCTGGGGAAAAATTGAAACAATCTTTCACCAAGATTTGGCATCAACATTGGTGTGAAGAGCATATAGAAAGTACTTTAATGTATAACATCAACCCAGCAATAATGTACTAAGAGAACAGGCAAATTTAGATCAAATTTTAGAAAAAGTTTGTCAGACATAAAACCTTCGGAGCGACATACTATTAGATAAGATTGGGAGTTCAGAGGGTATGTGTATACTTCATGCTTGAGTTGATGCAGGACTAAAGCAATGCAGAAAGCTCATATAGAAGCTTTATGAAAAACTTTTGTCCCGCGCCAAGCCGTCACTTATCTTAATGAAAATGATGACATAAAAATGTGTCGATAAAGAGAGGATCTGCTGAAGTACAGGAATCCTTTTAGGACGCTGGGTTGATTGACCATAATAAACAATGTTCTGTCCATAGTATTCTAGGAGTACGCATTTATGGACATGCGTGTAATTAAACTTCTCAAGAAAAGCTGACGGTTTCCTTTTTACAAAGTACAGTCGAACCTCAATATCTCGAACTCGTTTAACTCGAACTATCCGATAGTTCGACATATGAACTGCATTATTCATGCTCAGTTAAGTCGAGCATACACGTATTTCAAAGTTAAAACGTGGCTTAGCCACGTTTAAACTTTGAAATACGGGCATGCTCGACAAAACCGACATCGAGATATCGAAGTTCGACTGTAGTTAAATTAGCTACCAATGCTTTTCTACTAGTAAGGAGTAACTTAACAATCACAGAACCTCGCCCAAAGATCTCCGATGAACGTAACATTTGCTTTCACAAAATCTTGTGCATGAATGATAAATCAATTCCTGGCGAGCCAAGTAGAGCACATATGATCTGCAAATTATTAAATCACAATTAAAAATACACCCCGTGCATTTTTACGCATTGTGATACCAAAAGTGTCTTTGGTTTGTACTTATAAGTATAACAAAAGTCCCTAAACCCAAAAACATGTATACAGTTTCTTTATCGTGCAAGTATGCTTAGATACTAAACAGTTGTTATACATGTACCTTGGATCGTTCCCAATCCACCCATACCACCAAACCTAAATATGACCTTGACCTCTTTGGGACAGTAATTATAGTGATTCAGATTGTCCTGTCCGTCTTTCCAGATTTTACCGTTTCGCCTGATATCAACAACACTTGCTAAAATGTCTGGATACTTAATACAGTTGTTGCATTGGTCCATTCCCAATCCACAAATATCTCAAACCCTTAATTTTGACTTAGGAAAGATTCTGCATTTATTGGTACAGTAGAGAAAACGTTATTCTTTCCCGTTTTAAAAAACGCAACGAAACGCAAACGAATTGCAATAAAACGTAGAAAAAACCAACTTTTCGGCAATTCCGACAATTCATGTTCATCTGAGTGGCAAACAGTTTGGAGCCAGATCAGACGCCGGGTTACCCGGCGTCTGATCTGGCTCCAAACTGTTTGCATGGGACATAATAGTTTTAGCGTAAACGCGTTTATTGGGAAAGAATAACGTCTTCTCCACTGTAAGGACGCTACCGGGTCATTTTTAAGCGTTTATTGAAAGCTGTTTTGTTTTCCATGTCTGTTTTCAGAAGTACCTGGCTACACATATGATTGGACGTGTAGAAAAGTTACTCAAGAAAACCATAGGCCCATCTGAGGTAAACAAGTTTAGCCAGCCATTTTATCGGCACTATAAAAATCAATGAAGTTAACCCTTTACTCCATATAGATACGCCTTTTTACGCTTTTCACTAATTCCTTAGAGGAAGAAAATATTTTCGTTTTGTACATCAGCAATGAATGTGCAAAATAAGAACTATTTTTTTTTTATATCCTATAGCATATGGTAACTTCAATGGACTGGCAAAACAGATTAAGCATAACATGTAGGATACCATTTCACCGCCAGTTCTTATAAAGTCTAATTTGCAAACAGGCTTGATCCTGATCAGATGCCTCGTAACGCTCGTATCGATAATGTCATACTACCTTTAATCTAAGTTTGAAACAATCTTGCAGACAACAATATTGAAGCAAGCGGATAAATAATGATGTAGGGGCAAACAACTCACGATTAAATTGGCGCCGAAAGGGTAAATATTCCTTTTATCAGTTTGCACGTGTTCATTTTGTACTATGCTGCAGCGGAAGAAAAATGGTTTTGTGATACACTTAAAGTTTTATTATGGACCAATCAGTTTTGAATTTTGATTTTCTTGCAGATTTTCGACACATGTGCAGATGCCTTTCTGGAAGACAATCTCAAATGGCTTATCGAAGACCCCCCTGAACATGCGCCAACCACAAGGCATCCAGTCAAGCCAGGGAAGAAGTGTTTCTGTCAGCGGCTAGACCCTCTTCTTAATAATGACATTATTATGATTTTGTATGAAAAATACAGTGAAGTTTAACCCACTACTGAAACAAATACGCCTGCTTACGCCTCTAATTTATTCCTCAATTGAAGACAGTAGTTCTAATTTATACAGTCATAAACATGCACCTGAAGAAAAATATTAGATATCCTAGCAGACGGTAGCTTAAAACAGACTGAAAGTAAACCTGCTTTACTTTCAACCTGCTCTAAGTGCATGGTCACGTGTCTTCATAACTAGAAACAGGCTATCGGGTAATGGGTAAACAATCGAAAATAAAGGATGTGGATTAGCTTATGAGTAAAAGATATGGATTAGGTTACTAAGAAGGGGTGTGGATTAGATTATAAGCAAGTGATATGGACTAGAATATTTGCAATGGGTGCGGATTCGACTATTAGAAAATGATGCGATTTCGAAGCAAATGATGTAGATTCTTATATAAGCAAAGTATGCGGATTCGAATATAAGCAAAGGATGTGGATTCGACAATTATATTAGCAAAGCATGTAAATTAGAATATTAGCAAAGAATAAGGATTGTTAGTAAAAGAAGGGGAGTATGTAACAGTGGAAAAGTAAGTTATTATTGTCTGTTTGCTGACGCAATCCATTTGATTGGTGAAAGTTGCAATGTTTGAATATTCTGACGATTTTCTCGCCTGATCGAAAGACAGTTAGGAGCCTTACAAGACGCCGGGTTAATCGGGGTCTGACCTGGCTCCAAAAAATGCACAATAGAAAAAGTTGTGTTTGCAAAACAACGAGTTATTTGTTAGAAAATAAGGCTTTCTTCACTGGTACAGGAAAGGCTGTGGTGACAGTCTTATGTATTGAAAACTTTTAACCTATTACCCCACATCTACGCCATTTGACGCCTTTAATTAAATCCTCTACTGTAGACAAATGTTCCGTTTTATACAGTTATGAATATTTGCCGCAATATCCTAGCAGATTGAAAGTAAAGCAGAATGTGCCTTTATGCACATTATACTTTACTTTCAACCTACTTTAAGTGCCCACTTGTCTTCCAAACTTCAAAACCGCCTAACACGGTGTCTGATCAGGATCCAAACTGTTTGACACTCGTAATGAAAATTCTTCAGTCGAAATATGCCTTCAGCTGACTTTAAAGCTGTTGCAGACGACACCACCAATGCAGACGTTACTTTGGCGGTAAGAGGGTTAAAACAAAAACAGACGATAAAACTTGACATAGGGAAAGAGTTAAGTCTGATCAGCATCTAAATAGTCTGCTATATGCAGCTTTTCCTATGAATATACATGTACAGTGAAGAGTACGTTCTTCAATCCCGTTTTAACGATAGTTTTAACCTAAACGCGTTTATTGAAGAAAAAAAAGAATAACGTTTTCTCCACTGTTTCATCGCTTGCAGCCCTTCATTGTCAGGGGTACGTTTCCACTTTCGGTATAAAGTAGAATAAAATTGTTGTTGTGATACATGTACATGTACATAGTGAACACTTTACTCATTACACCACAAATACGCATTTAACCCTTTCACTGCTCACTTTTTAGACATTTTTTACCCCTTCACCGTTACATTGTCGTCTGCTTCAATTTTGTTGTCTGCAATTTTGTTTAAAAGTTAAAAAAAACCAAAACAAGACAGTATGACTGATGAAATTTCAAAATAAGTGTTAAACAGTTTGGATCCTGATCAGACGCCGCGTTACACGGCGTCTGATTAGTATCCAAACTGTTTGCAAACGCGCTTTGAAGTGTGATTGAAAACATATCGATACGAGTGTGAAACAGTTTGGATCCTGATCAGACGCCGCGTCACAGTATATATAGTATGTATCCCTTGTCATGATTTGCGCGACATGGTCGATATTTGAAAAACAGCTAGGATCCAGATCAGACGCCGCGAAACGCGACGTCTGATCTAAATCCTACCTGTTTGGCGCTCATCTTAATATTTGCTAAAGTTTAAAAAAAAGATCAAAATGAATTTATTGTACTTTTTGCACGGATGATAAAATTTAAGCAGACGACAATTCAGCATGATATGGGTCAATTTGAAATTGCGATGGTCAATAAAAAGTTTTAGAGGCCAATGAGTTAAATAGGTCAGAATCCTAGTGACTGTCAATTCTATTTTTAGAATAGAACAGTTTATAATGGATAATAGGTACCCACGGCAATATCGGGTTTATACGTATCATAACAGGCTATCGCTTATACATGTACGGACACGGAAATCATCGAGCCCAATGATAATCCATATTGCAGTTTTATACTGTTCGAATCCAAAAATAAAATCTCTTCAAAGCAGTAGCGTGTTCAATTACCATTGTTTGCTGTTTAGGTTAGCAGTTTGTGTCCCGTGTGCAGCGTGCAGAGTACAGTAGAGAAAACATTTTCTTTCCAAATAACCCCAGTTACGCTTAAAAGTATTATTTTCATTGCAAACAGTTTGGGTAACCCGGCGTCTGATCAGGCCCCAAACTGTTTGCCACTCCGATTAAAACTGGTAGATCAAGTCTGAGTTGTAAATATTGTTGTACTTTTCTATATTTCATTGCAATGCGTTTGCATTTGAACGACATAAATTTTACATTGTCCCCACTGTATTTTTAGACCGGTAGCCAACTCGCAATCGATGGCCACCGACGGCCATCGATCTCTTTACTGAACTCATCACTGATAACAAAATGTATGTAAAGGGAGATAATTCAAGATAATAACGGAAAAGTAGAAACTTTATAATTGTCGAAATGTATATTGACTTGGTATAACAGTGGGTGGTTATATTATTACAGAGATACATCTTTCAACTATATAAATAACAAAATCCCCGAAATAAGCTCAAACGAATAAAATATATTTAAACACATAACGCACATTGATATTCAAATATTGCTACTATGTTGAAACGTGTGTACCCCAACAACATGAATATATAGGTGTATATTTGTATGCTATCATTGTGAGGTCCGGAGTGTATATTGGGTTAATAATACATACATATATGATTATATGTATGTCTTGAGGCCAAATCGACGCGCCGTGCGCTAAACATGGCATGTTCACTGTGTAGAGTGGCTGGGCCGGGTGTTTGATATGTACATGTACAGTCAAGCACCCGTACACCAGCCACTCCAACAGTTGCATGCCATGGCGGCGCGTCGTTTGGCCTCCTTAACGAGTCGACGCCTACGCACAATCCATATGCACAAACCATTGACTTCATTTTGCTGTGTGATCATTTAGAAGGTACTGAACACGTACAGTATTTCCACATGTGTACAGTTAGATGATATGGAGCTATATCTCGTCTTTGCCATATCGGACGACAACTGTCACAAAATTATAATGTCGTTCCAGGGGTTCATTAATGAGACTAGTATGTGCAGAGTGCAGTGTATTCTTTCAATAGAACAATGAATGTTTCTCATTAATAATAATAATAATAATAATAGATCTACATAATAATAACGACTTTATTTCATGTGGATTACATATTTGGTAAAATTTAATCATAGCATTGCCACATTTATACATGTAGTAATGTTTTTTATCTCCTCACCGCCATATTGTCGTCTGCTTCAATATTATTGTCTGCAATATCGTTTCCTGTTATACAATTATTTATATCATCAATCGTGAGATATTTACTCCTTCACCGTTTCATTGTCGTCTGCTTCAATTTTGTTGTTTGCAAGATCGTTTCAAAGTAAGATTCAATCTAGTACTTATGACTTAAATATCGATACGATTGTCAAACAGTATGGATCCTGATCAGACGCCGCGTCACGCGGCGTCTGATCTGGATCCGGACTGTTTGCAAACGCTATTTTTGTCGTGAAATGGTTAAGGCTGTGTGACTTACATAATTTGAAAACGACTGTATACACAGATTGGATCCTGCACGGGTGCCGCGTTGCGGCGTCTGATCATGATCGAAACTGTTTGCAAATGTGCTTTTTGGTGACATTGACAGCAAACGGTTAAATGCATCGATACGCTATTTAAAACAATAAAATAAAATAAACCTTTCAGTGTCATTGGCGACAATGACTGTATCGTAACTGTTTGATCCAGATTAGACGCCATGTAACTCAAAATTTATTCATAATCCACACTATTTTACACTCGATGTTGTTGGAATTAGCTTAAGTCAAACTGCAAGTAGATCTAACCGTTTTTACTGTAGCGTGTTCAATTACCATTGTTAACTGTTTAGGTTAGCAGTTTGTGCCCCGCGTGCAGCGTGCAGAGTACAGTAGAGAATACGTTTTCTTTCCAAATAACCGCGGTTACGCTTAAACTATTGTTTTCATTGCAAACAGTTTGGAGCCAGATCAGACGCTTGGTTCCATGTTTCCCGTCATTGTGCTTTAAGTCACCATAACTCCGTATACCGTCAATATGTTTTGTTTAGAGTTAACCCGGGGTCTGATCAGGCTCCAAACTGTTTGCCACTCAGATTAAAACTGGTAGTCTGAATTGCCATAATGTTGTCATTTGCTATATTTCATTGCAATGCGTTTGCGTTTGAACGAAAGCATTACGTTTTCTCCACTGTATTTCAGACCGGTAGCCAACTCGCAATCGATGGCCATCGATTTCTTTACTGAACTCATACATCTGCTTTAACTCACCCCTGAAACTTTTAATGAGCAGTGTCATTTGCCAACTTAGTCTAATACATTTATTTACTTTTACGGTTGACTTTAACAATATACATGTACATGTATTGCAAAATAACAAACAGTGTAGACCCTGGTTAGAAAGCTCCTGTTGAAGAACCGTGCTTAAGACCATTACAAACAGTTTGGATTCAGATAAAAGCCACTAAAAGTTGGGTCTGATCAGGATCTGAACTGTTTGTCACTCAGATCCACAGGTAGAAAATCTATTTGACACATTATGATTTTTAAGATTAAGTTTTGGTTAAAGGGACTCGCAACCGGATGGTGTACTTGTCAAAATAAAATAAAATACTCAAATAAAAGCAAATTTGTGGCATTATTTGGCTTCTGACATTAAAAAATATGATCAGTCCAAAAAAAGTCTCAAGAATCGTCACCGAATCTTAGATTTTTAGATATTTTCCATCGTTTTTCTATACCGACTAGTAGACGGTATAGTTGTTGTTGTTGCTTCTCTACACGGGCTTAGACATAAACACGAGCCGAATTACGAAGTTGTATGCACTTTCGATAGCTACACATTGAAATACGTTAAATCGATCCGAGATAAACGGATAGTTCCGTGGTCCATTGGTCTAAGCGGTTTCCCCTATTTTGCCTTCTGTCCGCCAATGCCGGGGCCCCGGGTTCGAATCCCACCAGAGACCAATATTTTTTTTTATTGAAATACATTTTTTTAAACAGAATTTCTTATCCTAAACTAATTCTTTACCATTTATATAAGCGTTTGACACATATTTACAAATTACTATTTTTAATGCACCATCTGGTTGCGAGTCGCTTTAAGACTGTTAAAACTGCCTAGAACTATGGTTGTTAGGTTAGGTTATGACATACTAAAATATTATGACAACATTGGTCATATTAGTATTAATTGGGTTACATATATCTGAGACGCAACTTATGCAGTATTGGCTTCGGTTATGTTTGGTATAACCAAATGGTTGATAATGAAAACTTGTTTATGTTTCAGTATGTTGAAATACTTAAAAACTAATATTTCCAGTAATGGTCAAGAAATTGTATTTCTAATAAAAAAATACTTCTATCCCGGTACAACAATTTTTCGAACACCTAAGTATCTTTAAGTCTATTGCAAAATGTTCTGTGAATAAAAGTTATTTTTTACTTAGGTATTGGATATACTGATCCTTTTCAACGTATAAAACGATGTTTAAGGTGTTGCAACTCAAATCGGTTCTCTAACTATGTAAACAATACATGGTGGCCCTTTTACCTCATTTTCAGTAGGAAGCCAACCTAGATTCGAACAGTAGGTTTGACACCTCAAAATGTTTACTTTATTTAGTCCAGGGTAAGTGTTTGTTAATGAAATGTCAGAAAAACACAAAACAAATGTATGTAACCTCTTAAAAAGTTAAAGTAAACTTATTTTAAATATAGTTTACAGTAGTTTAGACATCAACTATCAAATGTAAATGGTTACATTCAGGCAGGACAGATGAAGGGATCTAGCCTTCTTAGTACCCTGGCTAAGCTGCACACTTTCAAGTGCACTCAACCATCACAATAAGTTGTTGATAATATGTTTCTAAAATAAAACGGTGTATTGTAAACATACTGTTTATTTTTTTCTTGTAACTTATACGAAACACAGTTTTGAATTAAAAAAAAAGTGAAAAAGTTGATAAGGACCCCTAGTATGAGATTTGATCTGAATTTAGTGGTCTGAACCCTCAGTATAATTTGTCCGGACCACTAGGAATGAGGTAAGTGTAAAAGCTATGCAGCCGACACAAGGCTGGTCGTTTTTGTTGACAGAAATTGTAGTTTGTGGCATATTTATGCATTGGGAAATTTGGGGTTAGATGTAATTTCAATATTTATACTCAGCTAACTTCAACAAATTCCCTTTTACCTGTTTACTGATAATTCTTGCCGATTTTGTGTTCTTGACGTTTCTATCTGGTGTTGTTATCAAAATATGCAAATTTGTTTGAAATCATAGATATCACGTGATATGATTCAGATGTTCGAGAAAACGTTATTCTTTCCCGTTTAAACGCAAATGAAACGCAAACGCAAAACACTAATACGTAGAAAAGTACAACTTTTGGACAATTCTGATAATTCATGTTTAGCTTGGTGGCAAACAGTTTGGAGCCTGATCAGACGCCGGGTTACCCGGCGTCTGATCTGGCTCCAAACTGTTTGCAATATAAATAATAGTTTTAGCGTAAACGCGTTTATTGGAAAAGAATAACATTTTCTCCACTGTATGTCAAACGCTTATATAAACAAGTAAAATATTAGTTTAGGATAAAAAATTCTGTTTAAAAAATGCATTTCAATAAAAAGAAGAGTTGGCTCTGGTGGGATTTGAACATGCAAGAGTGGGAAATTCATTCGCTTTATTGATTGAGCAAAACGGGCTATTCAATCTACGGACATGCCTTAAACTTCTTCACTGCTTCATGCGCCAACGGTTTCAATTGAGTCGAAATAGATTAACTCTGTCTGCAGACGGAGTTGAAAAAGCTACAATGGAAAATATCTAAAAAACTAAGAATTGATGAGGATGTTTTAGACTGATCGTATTTGTTTAATGACAGATACACGATAATGCTACACATTTGCTTTTATTTGAGTATTTTCTTTCAATTTTGAAAATACACCATTTGGTTGCGACCCCCTTTATTTGCATGCACCATCAGTTAGTGGTCCTCTACCAAACACTCCCAAAGCGTGGCCCTGTTCATAATTCAAAGAGGCCCTACCACAAGAGGCAACTGTTTTACATAGAAGCACATAGCAAATAGAAATCGCCTCCCCTTGAATCATAAGTTCTAAAGTTCTTTAGGGATATTCCTTGCATGCTATGATATACAAATGTTATTAACTGTTGTATTTCTATAATTTTTGCCTATGTCTGTTATTGTTTCCCTTGTCAAACACTAGATCATTATGCATATAGCGTACTTTCAATTAAAAACTGTGTACCCGTAGGAGTACACTTGCACTAAACAACTATTCCCTCCTTACAACGACCCTTGTCGCTCGCCCCCAAACAAGACAATTATCTCTAACTATTTCACTGCTGCAGTAACGTCTGCTTAAGATTGTCGCCTGCTGCTTTCTCTCACAGTTACATATAAATGGACATTTTGATAGAATAAATATAATGACGAGTGACAAACAGCTTGGATCCAAGCTGTTTGCCAATGTTAACCAAGTCTTAACGTTCCCTCTCTATAACGACTCCCTCCGAGCAACACACACATTCTGTGTATCCCATTGGATGTCGTTGTTGAGAGGGAATGCTACATATGAACTATACTGTTAAAATCTAACCATAATTAAATATATAAATAGAACTTGCTTCTACACTCTAAAAAAATGATTTTTTTTCATTAGAAGCGCAGGGTTGAGTCTACACTCAACCCACAACAAGCTCCAGCTTTGAAGACAAGGTAGCCACTTAACGCAGGTCGAAAGTTAGACGGAATGCGCATTAAGGAACATCTGCTCTACTTTCAGCATACTTTAAGATAAGATCTTTTAGGATATGGAAATAAAGTGCATGCTTTGTAAACATGTACATGTACCAAAGGGGAATAATGAATGAGAAACAAGACTGCACGTTCAATAAACGCTTATGCCCCCGGTGGCATCCTTGACAGTATATTTTGATTTTTTTCTAAGACCAAATTAGGTCAAAGTCAACCTGAGCTTGGGTAATATGGGTCAAGGTCAAGGTCAAAATCAAGGTTGGGTGATATTGGTGGATAGGGAATGGTTTAAAGCAACAACTGTATAAGTATCCAAGCATTGGAGTAAGCGGTGTTGATGCTAGACGAAACGGTAAAATCTAGTGGACGGACGGACAGGACGGACGGACAGGACGATAATTATATGCTCCCGCATCTGTCGATGCCGAGGGCATAAAAACTGTTGAATCCATCCCTCATTGCTCCCCTCGCACGATAGTTTACTACAAAATACATATTTTCACTATATTACGGAAATCCGTTGGAGCCGTCTTAATTGTCGTATGTCATGTTTTGAGGTCGACGCACGGCACACGAAGCGACACGATGCACGACAGTTGAACACGCAGATTTTGCCCCGTCGCTCAGGGAAGAGCGACGGAGCAAAATGTGCGTGTTCAAATGCCGTGCGTCGTTTCGCATTTTCATGTATCGTGTCGCGTTGTCGTGCGTCGTATCGTGCGTCGGATCAAAATGTCATGCGTCGTATCGTGTGTCGCTTCGTGAATTCCGAACTTCAGTGGAGAAAACGTTATTCTTTCCCAATAAACGCGTTTACGCTAAAACTATTAATTCTATTACAAACAGTTTGGAGCCAGATCAGACGCCGGTTAACCCGGCGACTGATCAGGCTCCAGAATGTTTGCCACCAGGATAAACATGAATAATCAGAATTGTTCAAAAGTTGTACCTTTCTACATTTTAGTGCTTTGCGTTTGCGTTTCGTTTGCGTTTGAACGGGAAAGAATACCGTATTCTCCACAGTATAATTATACTATAAAATTAAATGCTGCAATGCAAATCATTCTTGATTCAGTCTCAGATGCTCTTTAAACACTTGCTATTTTAACAAAACAAAATTATCTTACAGGCTGTTTGTTAGTTAAATGTATTAGTTAAGAAATATATGTTTTAGTCGGTAAATGCTTACTGTGTTTGTAAACACCCGACTATTAATAAAGTTTCTTGTACCTTGCTTAGATATTTAGTATTTATTATCAGCTAATTAATAATTATCTATAAAATATTTCAAATTATGCCCGTTTGGTATAAACGACTCGGCATCCGTGGTACATGTAACCATTTGTATAAAACAAACAATTACATGTACATATGACCTCGGTCCATATGCAGTAAAACCTCTCTATCACGGCCCTTAGATTGTGTTAAATTAAAGTTGTTTACTACAGGTGACTGCCTAAAGCAATGTGCTAGTAAAACAGAAAGCTCCTTTAGGAGCTTTCTGTTTTACTGTCACATTGTTTTAATTTGAGCTGTCATCTGCCTTTCATACAATCAATAAGCCTTCGTATTAGTGTTCGAAATAGAGAAATTCTACTGTACTCAGAGATTACTTGGGACGTTTACGCCTGTTTGATTCGACATGTCAGTTCGATTGTCTGTTTCTTGGTAAAAAATATTTACGAAAAGTCCCTTCTTGTTTCTTAAATGAAAGGGGAGTAATTTGGCCGAATTTGATACAGAACAATAGGAGTTGTCTTTCGTGTCTTGCGACTGAAGTGTTTTCCATAAAGTGTGTGTGTGTGTGTGTGTGTGTGTGTAATTAAAGGGAGAGAATTTAAGTTAACAACGGAAAAAGAAGGAATTAGACAATTGTCAAAAAGTAGGTTGACTTGGTATAACCTTGGATGGTCATATTATGACTATATATATGTCTTTCAATGATATAAATAACAAAATCCCCTAAATTAGCTCGGACCACTAATATATATATATAAACCAATAAAGCATATTGATATTCAAATATTGCTACGATGGTGAAACGTGTTTGCCCAAAGCAGATGAATAAATAGGTGTGTAGTTGCGTACCATTAATATGAGGTCCGGAGTGTATATTGGGTTAATTAATATTAGACACTTAGTGTAATAATGTGATCGAAGTTCTGCGTACGTGCGCCGTACGTGTGGAGTTGCAGCGGCGGATGTTTGACATGCACACTGTCCTATCGCCCTGATCACATTATTACACTCGTAAGGAGCTGAGGTGTGCTCACAATCCATATGCACAAACCATTGACTTCATTTTGCTATCTCGGAATAAGAATGGATTGGTGGATGAATGAGTTGGGTTTTACGTTTTACGGCACTGCGACACAGAATAGGTCATATAGCGCCGATGAATGATAAGTGATGCTGAGATATATCTATAGATGTATTGATGATTTCAGGAAGATGATTTAGGCTAATCCCATTCGTTGACCAGCAGCAGCTCTTGGGATCAAAACCACCGACCTGCTTTCCTTTTAGTTCTTGCTAGAAGGGATATCCTCGGCGATCTTATTAAACAGAAAATATCCCCTATGACAATTAAGCCACAGAACTGCGACAAAGTAGGAAGGTCTATTGGAACGGAATAAGAGATAGTTACGAACATTACTCATAATAGTTTGCTGGGGTGTAAAGATGTTCTATGCAAATCGAGTTCAAATAGTTGTTTAAATGTTACTAGTATACGTTTTCGATGCAAATGAATGTTTTAGTTTAAATTCGAGTTCCAATAATTGTTTAAATGTTATTAGTAAAAGATATATTTTATTCTTATAACATCAGTATTTTCTAACACAAATATAATAGATATTTGATTTAAGAATATTAAGATATGATAATGGTGATAATGACATCAATTCTGATTGAAGTCAATATTACTGAAATCATAATTTTATTTTTTCTTTACTTACATCTTCTCCGCTAAATGCATCTTTATTGTCATAACTGTTTGTGTGTATATGTATTACATGCCTATGCTTGTTTGTACATGTATAACATGCCTCATGGACTTGTTAGTCTGAAGGAAGAATAAAATCATATCTATCTATCTAATTACCACTTTTATGATAATTTAGCATGTATTAATACACTTTAAACAGAAACATGCTTTCAGTTATCATTGTCAAGTTTATCGTGATGATTTTTTACCCCTTCCACGCCATATTCTCGTCTGCTTCAACATTTTTGTTTTTAATATCATTTCAATGTTAGAGTTAAGCCCAATGACGACATACATGTAATTCTATATTATTTCAAATCGAGTGTCAAACGGTTTAGATCCTGATCAGACGCCGCGTTCAGCAGCGTCTGATCTGGACCAAATATGTTTGCAAAGGCGCTCTTTGGCGTCAAGAACAGTGAAATGGTTACATGTAATACATCAATAGAATCTAATCCTATAAACATTATCAACTGAATTAAATTCAACATTTCATTGCCATTGGCGACACTGACTGTATTATATCTTAACTGTTGGATCCAGACCAGACGACATATACAACTTAGAATTTGGTCACAATCCAAACTATTTGACTTTTATATCGATGTTGTTTTTACTTCAGTCAAACTGTAAGTACATTAGTACAATGGGGTAGACGTTATTCGTTCCCTGCACGCGCTATATTAGGATCTCAGGGATTGCTGATTCTGCTTACCAGGGTGACACTGACGACTATGTGATGAAGCTGTGCTCCGACTTAAATGTCCCCATGGGCATATCTGAAAGAGACAGATAACACCGTATTGGTAGAGCGGACAGTAACAGACCAAGGCCCATCATTGTGAAGTTTGCCAGTTACCGAGCCCGCAAACGCCTCTATAAAGAAAGGTCAAAAACAAGCACCTTAGAGCTGATATCCCCTGTCGCAGCGATTGTCCAGAAGAAAGTGGTAAACTTTAATGTGGGAGGAAGGGGCAAATGGTGATCACCTGTCTTTAAAGATCAACATTCAAAAGCTTTTTACAAAGTTTTATAAAATCCATTCAATTTTGTACATGTTAAAGCCTAAACAATACAAAAAATAAAGCCGTTTGTAGCATTATAAATCTAAGTATGACAGGGGCAGGTAACTCTTGATTCAAATTCAACAGTAATTAAACACTTTCAAGAACTTATAATTGTGTGCAAGTATTATTAAAAAAAATCAGAACTGTAGAATTTACTAGAGTGTAAACACATTTTCAAATCATCAAGGACAGAGTATTATTGACTAATTTGCACATTTTCGACAATAATTGAACTCATTCTATAAATAATAGCCATATATGATTTAATTGTTTTTTTTCCAAAATGTACACAATAGCATGTAAACAATAAAGCCATGTTGAGCATTACTAAGTACATAAAGGGCAGATAACTCTTGCCACAAAGTATCCTTTTTTGACAATAATTGCAACCCTTATATTTATCTACATCGTGTGTAAGTTAAAATAAAAATCCACTTAAGACTGTAGTTTCTAGATGGTAAAAACTGTTAAATATGGTTTTTTCGACTCATCAAGGGCAGATAACTGTTGACTAGTTTCTCCGTTTTCAAAAATGATAACAATTATTTGAAAACTAATAGCCATACATAGTTTAAGAATTTTTTTTATCAAAATCCATGATATTTATAGATACTAGGATGTAAACTATTAAAATAAAGCATTTTCTAGCATTTCTAAGTACATCAAGGGCAGATAACTCTTGTCACAAGTATCCTTTTTGACAATAATTGCACACCTTCAAGAACTTTTACTTATAGACATCGTGTGCAAGTATCATTTAAATCCATTCATAATTGTAGTTGCCAGAGAGTAAAAACAGTTAAATATGGCCTTTTTTACTTATCAAGGGCAGATAACTCATGACTAATTTCTCCGTTTTCAACAATAATCAAATTCATTTGAAAACTAATAGCCATACATAATTTAAGAAAGTTTTTTTCAAAATCCATGCATATTTATAGGCTCTAGTATGTAAAAAATATCAAATTAAAGCATTTTCTAGCATTTCTAAGTACATCAAGGGCAAATAACTCTTGTCACAAGTATCCTTTTTTTTACAATAATTGCACATCTGCAAGAACTTGTACTTATAGACATTGTGTGCAAGTATAAACAAAATATGTTGAATACTGTAGTTGCTAGAGTGTAAAAACTGTTAAATATGGCATTTTTAACACAAAAAGGGCAGATAACTCATAAATTCCTAAAATTTTCTGAAAAAAATTTGATTTTCCACGGTGCTCCTATGATGACAAATAAGTATACCAAGTTTCATCCAAATCTGTTTATCTGTTTCGGAGATACAGTTGCGGACGGAAAACGTGACGGATGCACGGACGGATTTTTTTAACACAAAAAGGGCAGATAACTCTTAAATTCCTAAAATTTTCTGAAAAAAATTTGATTTCCCACGGTGCTCCTATGATGACAAATAAGTATACCAAGTTTCATCCAAATCTGTTTATCTGTTTCGGAGATACAGTTGCGGACGGAAAACGTGACAGATGCACGGACGGATTTTTTTAACACAAAAAGGGCAGATAACTCATAAATTCCTAAAATTTTCTGAAAAAAAATTGATTTCCCACGGTGCTCCTATGATGACAAATAAGTATACCAAGTTTCATCTAAATCTGTTGATCAGTTTCGGAGATACAGTTGCGGACGGAAAACGTGACGGACGCACGCACGCACGCACGGACAGCCGGACGGACAGACCTAAAACAGTATCCCTCTGCCTTTCGGCAGGGGATAATAAGGCATAGTGGCTATACAAACGTTTATATAAATGAATACCTCACTAAAGCCCGTAACTCTCTGCTTTATAGAGCACGTCAACTTGTCAAGGGTAACAACATAAGTGACACCTGGTCATCCGACGGCACAGTCCTTATTAAGGACTTGGGCGGCACCATCCATAGAATACAATGTGATGCCGACTTGAGTGGTTACGCATAACCTGTAGTATAATAGCAAACATACAGCACGTACATGTACGTATAAGAATTACAAGTGTTCAAATAAACTAATCGTGTTGTCATTAAACTGTGCTCTATTCTTGCTCTTAAACACCTACATTGCTGCATTATCGTATGCTTATAATTTCATTTATCAACCAAATCTTCAATATCTTGTCTTAAATAATACGATTTGGATTTGGACCTTTATTAGACGTCGCGGTACGAGTCGTCTGATCTGGATCAGAACTGTTTTCAAGCAAAAAAGATTGCGCCATTGGCAATGAAAATGTGTACTTTGTGTGTCGTGTCTGTCATCTGATCAGGATTCGTACTGTTGTCAAATGAAGTAACTGCGTGTTTGCAAGGTACATGTAGTGAAAGCGAGTACTTTGCACCATAACTACAATCACCTGACCAGACGTCTTTAACCCAGGTCCCTTTCATGATCAAATCATTCGGAAGATTTTACCCCTTCACCGCTTATTGTCGTCTGCTTCAATAGTGTTGTCTGCAAGACACGTAACGTTTCAAAGTTAGATTTCAGGTTGTGTGACTTAAACCTAAGAGTGTCAAACGGTTTGGGCCCTGCTCTGACGCCGCGTTACGCGACGTCTATAATCAGGACCCAAACTGTTTGCAAACGCGCTTTAACCCTTTCCCTTATAGAAGCGACTTTTAGCACCTGCATTTTATTCATCCGCTGAAGAAAATAGTTCCAATATAAACCGTAATAAATATGTGTTATATTTAATACTTTCCTTATTCTAGCTGGTAAAAGCTTAAAGCAGGCTGAAAGAGATAGTTACGAACATTACTCATAATAGTTTGCTGGGGTGTAAAGATGTTCTATGCAAATCGAGTTCAAATAGTTGTTTAAATGTTACTAGTATACGTTTTCGGTGCAAATGAATGTTTTAGTTTAAATTCGAGTTCCAATAATTGTTTAAATGTTATTAGTAAAAGATATATTTTATTCTTATAACATCAGTATTTTCTAACACAAATATAATAGATATTTGATTTAAGAATATTAAGATATGATAATGGTGATAATGACATCAATTCTGATTGAAGTCAATATTACTGAAATCATAATTTTATTTTTTCTTTACTTACATCTTCTCCGCTAAATGCATCTTTATTGTCATAACTGTTTGTGTGTATATGTATTACATGCCTATGCTTGTTTGTACATGTATAACATGCCTCATGGACTTGTTAGTCTGAAGGAAGAATAAAATCATATCTATCTATCTAATTACCACTTTTATGATAATTTAGCATGTATTAATACACTTTAAACAGAAACATGTTTTTCAGTTATCATTGTCAAGTTTATCGTGATGATTTTTTACCCCTTCCACGCCATATTCTCGTCTGCTTCAACATCTGATCTGGCTCCCAACTGTTTATATTGGAAATTACAGTTTTAGCGTAAACGCGTTTATTGGTAATAATAACGTTTTCTCCTCTGTATACAGCATTACTTTTATCCTATAGTGTAGGGGGAGGTAATCCAAACTATTGCGATTGCCTTTTCACTAACGATCTGTCTACATAGACATAACAGTGTAGAAAATGTTATTCTTCCCGATAAACGCGTTTAGGCAAAAACTATAATTTCAATTGCAAACAGTTTGGGGATTGATCAGACGCCGGGTAACCCGGTGTCTGATCAGGCTCCAAACTGTTTGCCACTCATATTAAAATGAATTGGCAGAATTATAAAAAAAATGTGCCATTCTAAACATTTTAGTGATTTGCGTTTGCGTTTCGTTTGCGTTGAAACGGGAAAGATTAACGTTTTCTCCACTGTACAAAATGTACCTCTAAGTGTGGTATTACATGGCTTTCACGCTCAATTGGCGTCTGCCTAAAATCTATCGTCTGCGAAAAACTTTTTGGGGATATTTTCTTTTAAACTTCAGCTATTATTAACATAAATGGCAAACAGCTTGGATCCAGATAATACATCTCGCAACGTGTTTGCAAATGTTAACCAATATTAGTGTTAAGAAGCTTCCTGTAAAAAGTTTTCTTCCTGTAAACGGGTTATAGTCGTGCGTCCAAACAATGACGAATAGATACAATATATACTCAACAAAATAGTTAAAGGGGGGAAAGTATAAGATCATTTATCTTTTTCGAAAAGTCACTATGTGCAAAAACAATCATGGTTGAATCAATTATTTAAAGCGGACAAGTATCAAAAAGCCAGGTTTTCCACGGCAACTGAATTTTCACACAATGTTGCTGCTTATTCTTCAATGATTGGTTATACAACTGTTTCGGTATATTGAGTGCATATTTTTGTTTTAAAGCAGAAGTATATTGCGTATTGAGTTAAAATTTGATAAATATGCATCAAAGACGCCATTTGTGCGTTTGGCTATCTGCTAGATTGTCAGACCAACGTCACATTGCGGCAGAGTTTGACGTTAGCAAGGATGAGGTCAACACGTTGTGGTAGCTGTACATGGACACCGGGAAGGTGTATTGGAGACCAGATCAAGGTCGTTTACAGGTCACACATGAAGTGTCACTTATGACATGACGTCAACGGCGGGCTGGATCCAAGCGTTACGCTTAATTATTTTTATAAACAGACGTATACGGTAGTTCTTTGTCCAGGTCGTCGGGAACAGACTTCATGCTGCAAATATATGGGCTTTTAGACCTGTCGTACGAACGGCCTTCACTCCACATCACCGAAGATGTCATCCAGTGTTTCGCCCCCAAGCATGCCCTTTAAGCGTCTATGTTTGCGCAACGTTTTGTGGACTGGCGAGTCAGATTTAAATTTGCATTTCAATAAAGGGTGCGATCGCCTGTAAAGACATAGAAACGATCGTTTCTTGGGCTGTTATGTGACAGAGCATGACCAACCAAGAAAGAACCAATGGCTTGTATAGGTGGGACTCTCCTACAACGGTTGCACGGACCTTTACGCCATAAGGGTCTGGGCTCTGACCAGTTTGGGGTACAAAGACAATACTGTAGACGCTATTGAGCGCGCTTACGCTGCAGTTTTTGGTCATCCCGACAGACGACAATGTTCGCCCGTACCGAGCACGTGTGTTGGACCAGTACTTGGAGCAGGATGGTAAAGAGCGGACTGACTGGTCAGCAAGGGCACTAGACCTCAAACACATTGAGAATGCATAGGGCATCAACGGTGGATATCCGGTTAAGATCAGCATTCTAGGACTGTCCAGGAGCTAAAAGATATGCTTATTAAAGAATGACAGAGAATACCCATGGCATACATCCGCAAGTTAATTCTCAGCTTTCCCCGCAGATGCCAGAAAGTGATGGAAACATATGATACTAGCTGTAATTTAAGAGCAGAACCTATAAGGTGAGACTCTTGGTTTTGTTGTTTGTTACTCCACCCACCGAGTCTGACACGGTGCATTTTTAGGGTAGTTGTGTTTCAAGGTGAGTTGTGATAGAAGTATCCTACAATTAGGTAAACATGTAATTTTACATGATACTGTTAAAAATTCTATGAATAAACTTTTATTTATTTCCTTCAGTCTTTACCCTATATATTTGCCCCTTTAGTTGTTTGGTTGAGTATATATAAGTACAACTTTTAGTGCCACTGTCACAACATCATTTTGTCACTTGTGTCTATTCCTTTGCGATAAAAATGCAGTTCACTATTATTTGCGCGTTGATCGCTAGACTTATTGCAACCGTACTTGTGTTTGGCTTAAATCGTTCGAGAGATTCTGGTAAGTCTTTACTTATTTTGAGGCAATCTTAGCATTTTTTTGTTATTTAAACCGGAGAGTCTTTTAATCCTTTCACTACCTTATCCCGAAGATCCATCGGACCCACTTCACTACATTACCCAAAAGTACAATGGTTATTAGATTATTTGCAAACAGTTTTGGTCCTGATCAGACGCCGGGTAACGGATCCAATCTGTTTATCACTCATTTCAATATTTCATAAGTAAGAATGCAGGGACCAGTATCGTTAAATAAAAACAATGTTTCGTCCCCATTATAATATATATTACAGGGAAAACATGTACAGTGGAGAAAACGTTATTCTTTCCCAATAAATGCGTTTACACTAAAACTATTATTTCCCATACAAACAGTTTGGAGCCAGATCAGACGCCGGGTAATCCGGTGTCTGATCAGGCTCCAAACTGTTTGCAACCAAGATAAACATGAATTATCAGAATTGTCCAAAAGTTGCACTTTTCTACGTTTTAGTGCTTTGTGTTTACGTACGTTTGCGTTTAAACGGGAAAGAATAACAGATTCTCCACTGTAATCAGGAATTACGCGTAATCCCTGAAATGTTTAGGGATTACGCGTAAATCAAAGGGC
Source organism: Gari tellinella (assembly GCA_922989275.2). Classification (NCBI taxonomy): domain Eukaryota; kingdom Metazoa; phylum Mollusca; class Bivalvia; order Cardiida; family Psammobiidae; genus Gari; species Gari tellinella. The sequence continues at coordinate 78,083,989 of OV277867.1, read as the reverse complement.
GTTTTAGGGAATTTATTAATGTCCCTTTTTCATCAAAACAATTAGATTTGTATTATCGTGACATTTCTTTTGGTTTAAAACACCATGCTTTCTTGAAACATCGTTGTCTAACGAACGTTAATACTAAGTTCCTCGTACAAGTGGATACAAATAAGTGAACAGTGTTCATACAGGGCAATTGGAAACCGAGACATCTGTCTTATTAATATGGTAAACAAATGCTTCATAGCGTAGCGTGGTGCATGTAGAACTTTCAGTGGGCCGACAGTGGCCCACGTATAGGTTAGAGCATGTTTATTTCGTACTACGGAATATAGTCCACGAGGCGCGGACATGCTCTGACCTATTTAGCACAATGCCCTACCGTCGCCGTCAATTTTCCCGCAACATTTGCAAAGTTGCAAAGCAGAAGCATTCTGATTGGTTGAGACGGTTCGATCAGGTAATGAACTGACATTTCAGTAAATGAAATAAACAAGTTTTGATGCAAGCCTCATTCTTCGTTGTAAAATGGTGGAAGAAACAATGAATTTCGACGTATTGTTCGATGGCGCTGAGGAAATCTTTAATAAAGACGATTGGGAAGATCTGAATATTCCAACTCAAGCGCTCTTCTTCAAGCGCGAGGAAACCTCTACCTCACGGTTTTCAAAACCGGTGTCAGATGCGGAATTAATAAAACGTATAAGAAATCGTGTGCCGCTCAAAACACAACAGGCAAATTCGTGGAGCATGGGACTTTATAAAGACTGGACAGAGTACCGGAACATTCAGATTGAGACAATTTTATCTGGAAAATGTGTGCCACTTGATATTACAACGGCTTCTCTTGAAGATTTGGATTATTGGTTATCAAGATTTGTGATGGAAATAAGGCGGAAAGATGGCACTGCATATCCACCAGGTACGTTGACAAACATTATGTCTGCAATACAACGGAATCTGCGCGAAAATGGCCGAAATGTCAACATTTTTAAGAAAGATGACCCTGAATTCATGAATTTACGGAAAAGTATGGACAGTAGAATGAAAGAACTTGCCGCTAAAGGCGTAGGTTCGGATATAAAACGTGCAGATCCAATATCTTTGGAGGATGAGGACAAATTATGGAGTTCTGTTTTTTCCAAAATGACATCCAGTGCAATGAGTTATGCAGTGTTCTTCTATAACTGCAAGTTATTTGGCTTTCGTGGCATGGATGAACATCGTAATTTACAGGTCGACCAATTCAAGATTGGAACTGATGAAGTCGGTAAATATCTGTCGTTTACTGGTCGTGTTTGTAAAAATATTCAAGGTGGTCTTGACCATAGGAAAATTGCCCCAAAACTTATAAAACAATATGCGCAACCTGACAATCCCAGATGTGTAGTTTCTCTCTTTGAAATGTACCTATCATTAATACAAACTTGCGGCCCATTTTACCGGCGCCCTCTTAATTCTACAGAAGGCATCAAATTATCCACACAAGTTGTTGGTTTCAACACTTTAGGACAGTACATGAAAAGTATGTTTTCTGCCGCAAATATTGACACGAGCGGAAAAAATATATCAAATCACTCTGGCAAAGTAACCTGTTGTTCCACTTTGTACAATAACGGTTTTGCTGATAAAAGTGTAAAAAGCAGGAGCGGTCATCGTAGCAACGCTGTTTAGCTTTACCAAAGAGAAGACAAAAAACTGTTACAAGATATCAGCAATGCTCTTCAGTCGCCATGTCCGAGGGAACATTTGGCTTTGTCGGAAAGCAAGGAAAATGTTTCGGCAGAAATCAGGTCTGCATTCAAAGAGAACACTTCTGTGACCCCCGGCGTGTTGAGAATAGAAGTGCCCGATAGTGTGGGTTGTGTTGAAATCGTCAAAGGTGGGAAGAAAATGAAAATTGAACTATAGGCATACGAAATACTACATTGAACTATAGTCATACTTTGTCTCTTAAAGATTTACGTAAAACCTCTCTATAACGACCACTAAATTGTGTTAACTGTTTGGTATTTAGGACAGGTATAACATACAAATACATTTGGTATCTGATCTTGATCAGAAATAGCTGTTTGCTTTTTAAATAGTCAAGGGACTCTTAGCCCTTCAAGGCTTACTCAGTCATTTGCTAGGCGCGACTTGGCTAATATTTACAAATAGCTTTTATCCATATTAGACCATGCGTAACGTCCGCATGCGATATATTCAGATCACAATTCAGCATAAAAAGGGTTAAAACGTTATTTCGGTCATTAAGTAGAACGATTTAGGATCAGTGAATGTGTACAGTGGAGAAAACTTTTTTCTTTCCCAATAAACGCGTTTACGCTAAAACTATTATTTCCCATACATACAGTTTGGAGCCAGATCAGACGCCGGGTTACCCGGCGTCTGATCAGGCTCCAAACTGTTTGCCACCAAGATAAATACGAATTATCAGAATTGTCCAAAACTTGTATTTTCAACGTTTTAGTGCTCTGCGTTTGCGTTTCGTTTACGTTTAAACGGGAAAGATTAACGTTTTCTCCACTGTATCTAGATCAGACGCCGAGACACTCAGTAATAATAATAATAATAATAATAATAACGACTTTATTTCATGTGGATTACATATTTGGTATAGAACAAACAAACCAATTTTCAATATGGTCCACAAACAAAATTAACATATATACAACATGAAGGAACACAATTACAAATCAGTATTTTTAAACCTTTGCAAACAGAGTGGACCCTGAAAAGACAGTTCCTGTAGGAGCTCTCTACAGGGACTACTCTGTTTACTTAAAGCATTTTAAAGATTAAGCTGAAAATGATAATGCACAAGTGTCATTATGAGAATTCAGGATTTGTTATGTATACATGAATATTGAATAGGTAGAGGCAATATAAAGCCAAAAAACCCCGACGATTTGACATATAGCAAAGATCTAGATCAATGAAATTTCATAACAAACGGGAAGGAATATACCAAAGATACTTCAAACCCTTTACTCCATGGTATATTTCTAGTATTGAAGAAAGGTGATCACTTAAACCAGGTTGAAAGTAAATCAAAATGAGCCTAAATGTGCACTCTGTTTTACTTTAAACCCGCTTCAAGTCACCATCTACTAGAGAACATAAAACATTTTTCATGAAACATATCTATGTAGTAAAGGGTTAAAGCAACATGTAGGTTTTAATCAAGATCCATATTTATATCATAACTTATATACATAGAAGCCCTTACAAGCAGCTAAGGCCTTGCTCAGTCATTAACCCTTAGCTCAACGCATATTCAAAAAAGTACCCCTCATTTTATGGATACTATTCAAACCATTTATTTAAAAGTAGAATACTATGAATTTGAAAACTTAGAATGTTGTCTATTTCAGAATAATTTCTTCTTCTAGCAAATAATGTATACTCTGATCAGAGAGCTTCTTAAGGAAGTATCTCATCTGGGTCTACACTTTCAGCAAAAACTACTATCGACATAATTAGCGGGCTAAAGGTTAATAGTGTAACAGCCGATCAGGGGTTCAGCAGCAAAAACAAAGCCTACATGAAACCATCGCAACATTAACCCCTTACCGCACATGGCATAGTTCAGTTCAAGTTTTGAAGACAGGTGATCACTTAAAGCAGGTTGAAAGTAAAGCAGAATGCGCCTTAAGATGCATTAACCTTTTTTCAGCCAGCCTTAAGTTGCTAAGATATAGATCTAGCAAATATTCTTATTTAACTTTTTGTAAATAATTATGACTGCACAAATTGAATGCGCTTAAAGGCGTTTCGATATATGGTAACGGGTCAAGGAAAGCGATGGTTAGACTGGCACCTTAGGAATAGTGATATAAACCCATATTAAACGTAAAGAACAGCTTACTTCAGTTGCAAACTACAATATGCGGCGTATAGAAACCTTGGCGCCTTGTAATAAATTTCATGTACAGTAATCTACCTTGTTTATATAAATTTAAACTATAGTGGGAAATGAACTTTCACCCCTGAGCAGCAAATTTTCATCACTATACATGTATTACATTTTGAAGCATTATGAAGCATAACAAGTGACTACACTATCTGTCTAATTTAACCCATTTAAGGTATGAAGTTTTAAATGAGGCAAGTGATTGAGCATTTCTTATGTTCAAAGGCAAGTTATTCCAAACCATAGCTCCAGAATAGGCAAACGATCTCCTGAAAAATTCAGACTTTGGTCTGGGAGAATATAACTGAGAATTTGATGAAGACCTTAAATTTCTATCATGCACATTTGACTTTAGTGTGAACAAATCATATAAATATACAGGTGCCAAACCTTTGAATGCTTTGAACATTAGAGTAGCTTTGTGAAATGTAACTCTTTCCGGAAAAGTCATCCAATTAAGTTCTTTGAAGAGATCAGCTGAATGGGCAGTTTTATCTTTATTAAGGATAAGCCTTGCTGCACGTTTTTGAAAACGAATGATTTTTTGTTCTTGCGATATTGAACAGTTTCCCCAAATAACGCAACAGTAGTCGAGATGAGGTAAGATGTAGGAGTTAAAAAACATTTTTCTCAATGGTATAGTTAGAAATACTTTGATTCTTGAGAGGAGGTATAATAAGGAGTTACACTTTTTAAGTATGTTATTGATATGGCTATCAAAAGATAAAAATACATCAAAGGTGACACCGAGTAACTTCTCCTCACGACTGCAATGGATTTCTTCATTTCCAAATGGGATTGGCAGAGCAATATTTTGAATGCCTGCAGATTTAGATCTTGATGTAATGTACATGGATTTAGTTTTTGCAACGTTAATTGACATTTTGTTCTTTTCACATCAATCATTAACGTTAAATAGATCTTTACTCAACGAGTTTGCTACAAAGTTGAGAGAAGCATTATGTACTGACAGCGTTGTGTCGTCTGCAAAAATGTCTGCAACAGAATGTGTACATGCAGATGGTAGGTCATTTATGAATATCAAAAATAAAAGAGGACCTAAGACTGAGCCTTGTGGTACACCAGATAAAACAGAAGTTAGCTGCGAGGTTACTCCAGATACATGCGTTTGTTGAGATCTATTATGCAGGTATGAGGCAAACCATGAACATGTCTTTTGGTTAATATTGAAATGTTTTAACTTTTCCAAGAGTATCATGTGATCAACCAGGTCAAAAGCCTTAGACAGATCTAAGAAGATTGAACCTACACTCTCATTACTATCGATGGCTGCAATCCAGTCATCTATTAATTTTACTAAGGCAGTTTGGCAGGAATGATTGGACCTAAACCCTGATTGTCTAGAGTAGAACAAGTTGTTATTTTCTATGAATTGCTTTAAACAGGAACTAACATGTCTTTCAAAAATCAAGGAAATGATTGGTAAAACTGAAATTGGTCTGTAATTCGACTTTTCTTCTTTAGGACCTTTCTTGTAAATAGGAGTTACTTTAGCTTTCTTAAAAACTTGTGGATACACACTACATACTATACTTCGGTTAAATAATTGTGTGAGTGTTGGGGCTATTATGGATGCTGATATTTTTAAAAATCTAGCGCTAATTCCATCTGAACCTGTTGCTTTTTTACAATCTAACGAGGTGAGTTGTTGTTCAACAAACTGAAGAGATAAAGATGGAATTGAGAAACTAGGACAGTTGACATGGTCGGCTGAAGCATTTAACACACAGTGACTATTACTAGAGGAGTTACCCTGGAAACTCTTAAACACAGAAGCAAAATAGTCATTGAAGACATTTGCAGTAGTGTTCGGACATGTTATCGGTTTACCATCTGTATCGTTTATAAAACTAGTTTGAATTTTTGTCTTCATACCCGTTAGCGTGTTCAGACTATTCCAAAGAAGTTTCGGGTTGTGGGTATTAGAATTAATGGTATCATGATAAAATCGTGTTTTGGAATCAAGAATAAGGCGTTTAACAGTTTGTCTCCAGATTTTATAATTATCTATATCGGACTTTTTATGGTAGAAGTCACGCATTTTTATTGCCTGGAGTATTTCGTTGTTAAACCAGCCAGGTTGGTTATTCCTTTTCACGCGTTTATTCCGGAGAGGCGCATGTGAGTCTATGACAGACTTAAACATATCAATAAATTTTTCGACCGCCTCATCAATGTCTTCAATTAAATTAATATTAGACCAGGGTTGATTACACATTTCTTCTAGAAACTGAGATACATTAAAGTTTTTCATAGACCTATAAGAGATCGTTTTGTGAACGGGACCTTGTTGGCAGTTTGAAGACACTTTTCGAGTTATGCATACCGGAAAGTGATCACTAATGGAGAAAGACGGGACCGACACATTAACTATATGATCAGGAACATTAGAAAAGGCATGATCGATCAATGTTGAAGATACCTGAGTTACACGTGTTGGAAATTTAACTAGCTGAGTAAAATTAACCGCCTGCATCTGGTCAAGCCATGTTTTAGACTGAGGACATTCACTGAGTACATCAATGTTAAAATCTCCAACAAGTATGCACTCTATTTCGTCAGTTAAAGCATTGTCTACAGTAACATTGAAATCTAATAGCCATTGACTTTTGGATGAAGGAGGCCTATAAACATTAGATAATAAAAACGCTTTTGAATTCGGTATTTTTACCTCAAGCCAAATTGACTCTAAAGAATCATTTTCAATATCATGGCGTCGAATACATGGTATATCATTTCTCACGTAAATTAGTAATCCTCCACCATGTGAGCACCTGTCTTTTCGAAATAAAATGAAGTTATCAATTGACAATTCGGTATCCCTAAACGTCTCATTTAGAAATGTTTCACAAAGGCACAAACTATCTACTTTATGCTGACTTATTAACAATTTAATTTCATCTAATTTGGGATATAAAAAGTGAATATTCAAATGTACAATATTAAGTCCTCTGTTGCCAAACCATTGGTCAGTAAAAGAATGCGAGGAAACGTCAGGTTCTAACACATTAGCAGCTATGGCATCAGTGCAATTGTGAATCATTTCCGAGCTCTTATTTTCAAGAACAGAATGGTGGATGTCAGTACGTTTTTGTTTAATAAAACACTGAACATTTCTGATAACTACTGAGGGGTCGTCATAGTTGCATGGACTACCAACCTCCAAGTTGTCATCTAGATTAAGACAGATAGTTGAATACGGATGGCATATGTGATAGATACTAAGGGAGATTATACGAGCTTCACGGATTAAACATTTGCAACAATCAAGATCAAATACAGGACATAAACAATTCTTCATCAACATTTCATGGAAATTGAATAGGTCGAGCTTATCGCTATAAACTTCATTAGCAGATAAATTCGGTGGACTACTTTCATTAACACAGCTCAGAAATGTGTCATAGTTATTTACTGGTGAAGTCCGATTTAATACCATGCATGGTTGCTGTAATCCCATGGACTCTGACTCCTCGTCCAGTGAGGTGACACTGGCATGAAAACCATTTCCCTGTCCGGATAACGCCCACTCCTCCCTGGAAACCTCCCATTGCGAAAATTAGATTTTTCACTATCAGCGACGGACGTTGATGATTGTAGACTAAGAACGGTGTCTATTGCATTTCTTATGCTCGTACCGAGGATTTTTCCGCCCTTCGGGTTCAGATGAATATTATCCCGATATAACCAAGCTTCTTTCACAAATTTCAAGTCATTATTCAGAAAGTGGTGCCCTAGTTCTTCACACATTACTTTTAGGGCTCTGTTTGTCTGTTGAATTTTCTCGTTGATCAGCTTATCATTTCTTCGGGGAAGAATGGACGACACAATAACTTTTGTCTTTGGATTTACGTGATGGATGGTGTTAATTGTGTCTTTAAAATCGTCTATAATTTGTTCGCTGCATATACCATCCGATACGTTGTTGGTGCCGACGTGTAGAACTATTGCGTCCAGTTTATTCACCAAGTCGGGTTCGAATTCGGCCAATTTATAAAGCGTGTTTTCAACGTGTCTAACTCGCCCCCCTGAGTGACTCTTTATTTTAACATCCAATCTTGGGTCACACATTCTCGCCGAGCTAAGGATCCGTGTGATAGAGTCACCCGCGATGAATGCAGTCGGTTTACATCGTGTAGCACTCTTGTGTAGAATCCTGTTTTGTGTATTACCTTCCGTTACAATCACTGAAATCGGACTGCCGACAGATTCATTTCTGCGGGAATTATTTGAAGTTTTATCTTTTCTGGATTCGCCTTGATATTTTGTTATCTCAGCTGATCTATGAATTTGACTTTTTATATCCCCAAGTTCTTTCATTAGTTCACTCCTCAAGTCTCTTATCTTTACCTCAACTACTTCGGTCGATTTTTCAATCTTAAGTTCAATAGAATCTGAAGACCCTCTAAGCTTCATAAGTTCTTCAGTGATTTTCAGCTTTTCTCTCGATACAATGTCAAGTTTGTTTTTCATTTGGACTGCATCTTCCTCATACATGAGTACTTTCGCATTAGCGTCAATAAGCTTTGACTTAGTTTGAGCGAGTGTACTTTCAATTTTGTTTTCTTTAGTTGAACAGTCCTTAAGTTTGTTGCAAAGCACTTTAATCTCATCATCCTTGTTACCCAGTAAGTAAATAAGCTTTTCATTTTCCTGTTTCAGGAGTTTGCTTTGAGCAAGTAACTCTTTAAGCGTGTCTTGTAGTTCCTTATTATCACTTTTTTGCTTTAAGAGCTCGGCAGTCGTCGTTTTAGTTTGATAATCACTTGTATTTTTCTCCCTTTGAAGATCATCTTCAGGCTTGCTAATATTAAGATCATTAATTTCCTCATTTTTGTCTGCAGAATGAAAACGTTTTTTAACTAGGGTGATGTCGTCGTCAAGTTTGTCACTATTCTCATGATTAGGATTATCATTTGTGAAAAGCTGTTTCACAGCTGTTTGATCGCTAACGTCTTGTTTCGTTATTTTGTGGCTTCTAGGAGTAGATCTACTGTCACTGATGTTTTTATTCTCATTATGCCGGTTAGTCAATGTCTGGGTAGTGGCTCTATATGCCCTTCCACCAGAGCGCCTAATGTTATTAATTAAATTACTTAGGTGAAGAATGGGACTTTTGCTAGTATTTTGCTCTTTAGGAGTTTCCATTTTTAAAGAAATAAAAAACAACTCTTTGTTGATTGAGAAAGTAGATAGGGGTGCCGCGGATCTCGCGGCCGAGTCCCCGGACTAAGCCATGTTCATTCAAGCGTGACGAAGTTTACGTCATAGTCACTAATCATGACGTCATAAACGCGAAAACTATATAAACTCGCAGTATATTAAGAGTTCAAAATATTTATGACAATAAAAGCAGCATTACAGTGATAAAGAAATAAGCCACTAGTACCTCAGTTATTGTCCAAATCCTTTGGTATGAATATGAATATAGCACTAAATCCTGAAAGTCCTGTTGTTTATAGCCAAGGAGTTTGACGCAGCTCTTCGCGAAAACTAGTGTCACGAAGGAAAACGATAATTATTCCTTTATCCTGTCTTACGAAATCGTGTAAATTCTAGATCCAAGAGATGACTTATTTAAGTGTTCACTTGTCGAAAACTAGCGCCCTGGATGCTTTAGTTCCAAAATTATTGTTAAAGATTAAACTGCTTTAAATATCGCGTGTTTTGTTTACTGTAGTCCGGCAGCTCCTTTGTGACTGACCAGGGACCATGTCGTATCACTAGAATCGGATATCTGCTGGCGAGAAGAAGGGAAAAGAAAGTAAATAACATATTTGAAGTTTAGCGACGCTAAAAATAGATATCTTTTTTTTCCTCGTGTTATCTTAAGTGTGACCTCCGTGAACCGGCCATTCAGTCAAGAAGCATCTATTTTCAGTGACAGGTTGTCGCTTAATGTAACACTACAGTAATACAGAAAACTCATGTAAAAGCTCTAGATGCATTACCTTCATTTAGCTGTCAACGCTCTAAAGAGGTGATTTTCTTTTTAGTGAGGGATTACTGTAGTCAGTTGTGATGACCTTCATATACTGTAAACCCTCACTCTTAAAAGGAAATCAGCTTTATAGAGTTTGTTTTTGTTGCAATTAGTCCGTGACATGATGCCAACGCGGATTTTGTTTATCCGCCTGGCAGTATAATAATAATAATAATAATAATAGTAGTAATAGTAATAAAAGTAATAATAATAATAATAATAAAAAATAATAAAAATAAAAATGAAAATAATAATAATAATAATAATGATAATTATAATAATAATAATAATAATAATAATAATAAAGACTTCATTTGGTAATGACCACTCAACCACGAGGCCCTCAACATATATACAAGTACAAAATGTACATCAAACAAAGGCATTTCATACAAAACAATAGTTAACGAAAATACAACAATACTAGGACACAGGATGTAGCAATACCCACTACAGTTTGACCTCCGTTAATCGGTCATTCAGTAGCGAATCTATTGTTTTCAGTGACAGGTTCTCGCTTAATGCAGGATCAAAGTAATACAGAAAACTCATGTTAAAAGCTCTCTCTCTCTCTCTCTGCATTACCTATGTCCTTCATTAAGCTGTCACCATTCTATAAAGCTGTACATTGATTTCTTTTAAAGTGAGCTTTTTATTTTTTATTTTTTACTGTAGTCAGTTTTAGATATGGTCCTTACGAGATGCCAAATTTCTGGACGTTTCATCTAGATTCAAACTGTTTGTAAATGTAATAATAGTTGCGCCCTTATATTGCAAAGAGCTACATGCTTAATGTTTTGTGATTTAGTTCATTAAATTCAATTTTAAACCCTTTTAACCCCTTGCCTGACGATCGCGACTTAACTTATATTAGCAAACAGTTAGGATCCAGAACAGACCAAAACAGAACAGAACAATATTTTATTTCGTTTGGACTTAAACATGACGTTTATCGTCCATACATAACTATACACATATTAAGTCAAAATCAATAACATGATTCATATCTAGCATGCATGTGAGAGTATATATTTATCATATGCATCGTTAGTTAAATTCGTCCTTATCTTCATGGCGCATGTTATGTAGCAACCAAGTTTGTTCAGACGTCGCGTAACGCGGCATCTGCCCCGGATCACGTTTCTTTAATTTGCAATAATGTTAAAATCTAAATGACATAGGGCCTGCATAAGTATTACTCTGAATAACTGTAGTTTGTCGAAATTGTCATCTACTCAACAGGTGCCCATAGCATGTTCTGTCAGCTCTTTGACTCACTACACTTATTTATAAAACAATATAGTAGGCCTATTAGTGTGGGGTGTCAGGGGTCAACTCCGGCCTATGCCGGCCTATGCGTGACTCTGCTACATGTATTATAAGGTTTACGAGGTATAGTCCCGCATAAGCTTTTGCTTTTGCTTTTGCGTCATCTAGTCCGTTTGCCAAACCCCAGATTTTTGGAACATTGCAATACGGTCCGTACAAATTGTTTTGCTGTTTCTGTACCTCTGAGGTGTGCTCTTAGAATCTGAATAATGCCACTCTGTCATCATTGGGTATCCGCACAATATGAAAGTTAAGGCGGCCATTACAAAAAAATTGTTTTGTCAATATTTCATTAATTATGAATGTCTTCAAAACAACGTTACAAATGCTTGACATCTTAAGTCACTTCCACCTTCTAAAGAGGCATGCAAAGAAAACGTAAAACATTCAGACGCATGCAAAGAAAACGTAAAACATTCAGACTGTCATTTTGGAAATCAGCTACCAAATCAGAACATCCTGTCGAGTTTGGGTGGAAACTTGACGAACGCACTATATGATTGATTCCAGACTTTCCAGTTGTATTGCAAGTATGTGATACGGCTACACTCTGTCCGATAGCAATATGTGGTTGATAAACGACTCACTTACCAAGCACAGTGCCAGAATAAGCACACCAAACGGCATTGATGAAAATGAGATTTACAGTTCTGGCTGACCAAATATGCCTATTCAGTAAAACTGTTTGTGTGATCTTTAATGAAACGGCCTTAACTGATTATTGACTCCTAAAAACATCTGTTTATACGCCACAATTACTTTGATATTATATGTAGCTGCTTCGATATTGACGAAAACAAGATTTTCGGTAATGGCTGCCGAAATATGCATATTCATTACAAACTTATGAATATATGTGTAGATCAATACAGAAATGGTTTTATCTAATTCTTTACCCTTCGAAACATGGGCATATACATGTTCACCATAATTATTCTGCAATCATATGTAGTAATTGATATATTGACGAAAACGAGAGTTTCAGTAATGGCTGTCTACATATGCATATTCAGCACAAAATGTTGGTGTGATCTTTTCTAAAATGGCTTAATCTGATTCTTTAACCCTAAAAACATGAGATAGACACCAACGTTATTTTGATACCATGCATAGTTACTGAGATATTGACGAAAACGAGATTTTCAGTAATGGCTGCCTAAATATGCCTACTCAGCACAAAGTATCGGTGTGATCTTTAGTTAAATGTCTTTATCTGATTATTTACCCCTCAAAAAATGGGGATATACACCAACAATATTTTGATACCATGCATAGCTAATGAGATATTGACAAAAACAAGAGTTTCAGTAATGACGTCCTTAATTTGAATATTGTGCGGATTACCCAGTGGCATCATCCAGATTCTTAAAGAGCACACCTCAGAGGTGTAGAAACAGCAAAAACCCCAAACTTTGTACGGACCGCAATGCACGCTTATGGTTCCCTGCCACCGGAAAACAGAGGACTTAACAATAAAGCCGAACATGCCGAACATCGATACCCCGAGCTCGCTGAAGCCGTAGTTATTATTTGAGACGTGGTTTGTCCACGTTTTAACTTTGAAACGTGGGTGTGTTCGACTTTTAAAGCGAGGCCGTATTATCGGACTGAAGATGTATCGAATACGAGTATGTTCGACTTAAGCGGAGTCCGTGTTATCGAGGTTCGTCTTTGATTGTAGACACCACTTTAACCCTTTCACCGCCAAATTATTTTTGAGTTTTTTACCCCTACACCGTTATCGTGCCGTCTGCTTCAATATTATTGGCTGCAATATAATTTCAAAGTTAGAATTAAGAGAGTATGACATAAGAAATATCGAAACGGGTGTCAAACAGTTTTGATCCTCGCCGCGTAACGCGGCGACTAATCAGGATCAAAACTGTTTGCAAATTCGGCTTTAGGCGATTCTGGCGATGAAAGGGTTAAGCAGATTTGCATTAGCGTGAGAGATTATGAGGGTTAGATGTACTTTTCTTTTCCGGCCGTATGATGGAAATGAACTGCCGGTATTTGCTCGACCCTGTTTTTCCCCATTTCTAAACTCTTTCTTCCGCTTGAGCTTTTAGTAGCTTTCTTTTTTACGGTGATCTTGTTTTAAGCAGCCACCTGCCTTAACCCTTTACCCAATAGACGCGCCTTTTAGCGTATTCAATTAATTCCTCCGCTGAAGAAAATAGTTCCAATTTATACAGTCACGCATATAAATCATAAAGAATATTTTCTTTATTCAAGCAAGTGGAAGCTTAAAGCAGGTTGAAATTAAAGCAGAATGCGCCTTAAGGCGCATTCTGCTTTAATTTCAATCTGCTTTAATTAAGTGATTACATGACTTCAAAACTAAAAACTGGCTATTTAGTAATGGGTTAACCCATTCACCCTGACACTTTAAATGGACAGTTACAGTTTCCTATATGTTCTAGTCGATTTTTGACTATACAGGATTGATTTTAACAATCTACATGTATTTCATGATGACAAACATAACTGACCGTGATCAGAAGACTCCTCCTGCAAGAGCTGTCTGATCAACGTCTACAATATTTGCATAAGACAAGTGTACTATTGACAGGTATACATGTACTAATTTCGCATTGCGAGTTTACTCGTCGATAGGGTTGTTTTATATAAGTGATTTACACTTTACTTCAAGGGTTAAGCCCCCCTTGCATCCTTCTTCCCTGTAATGTAAATTTCAGGAAAAGAGGATGCTTTATTCAATATTGCGTCACACCCTTGCTGTTGCCAGTCAGAAAAAAAACCATTAAAGTCAATAACTGCATTCAACTCATTAACCCCTGAGAAATCAAAATAACAGATCTATTTCATTTGAGCTAAAGGCTCATTGGTTATTTAGAGTGTTTTGCAATATACTGGGTATTGTAAAATGACAAACAGTGCAGAATTTGATCAGATAGTTCCAGTATAAGCCCTATGATTTGGGTTTACACTGTTTGCAAAGGACATAAATCCTTCTTGGGAACAACAGCAAGAGCAGATGTAGTACATGCATTTGTTGTAGTACCGGTAGTAAAATTGTAGAGGGAAAGTAATAAAGTAGTACTATTATAATGTTAATGCTAACAATACTACTACTACTACAATACTGGTGGTAGACTAGTAGTAGTAGCAGCTTTAGCGGTAATGGTAGTAGTAGTAGAAGTAATAGTAGTAGGCGACTAGTATTGGAATGAACGTGCAATAATAATTGATATTTTCTTGCAAGATGAGAGGGCGGAACCATAAACACTAAACATTCACGGGTAAACCATTATTCACTTTTCATCCCAGGCATGCCTATGAATGTTTTCATCAACAGACTGGTGTAACAAGTGCGTGAACATTAAACACATTAACTCTTTGAATGCTGGGTATTTTTTTCGTCTGCAACAATTGTCGTCTGCAACTGTTCTAAAACTAGAATTTGCAAAATTTCTGTTAAATTCAGGGTCAGAATGGCAAATAGTTTGGATCCTGCATTACGCGGCGTCTCATCTGGATCCAAACTATTTGCAAAGTTATCACTGTGGCAGATATATACGCCGCTAGCATGCAAAGAGTTAAACATAGTGCTGGTATTGTCTCTTATCACAGACACGTTAAAACTCGATACTACGAACTCGTGTTTGTTCGAACATACACATATTTCAAAGTTAAAACGTGGCTTAGCCACATTTTAACTTTGAAATACGAGTAGGTCGAGCTAAGTAAGATCGAGTTATAGAAAATCAACTTATACAATACTGGTAAGATCGATTTAAGCGAGTTTGAAGTATCGAGTTTCGGCTTATGTCCATGTGTGATAAAAAAAATTGCCGCAAGGCTTAAATATTAAGTTAGTCTTTTATACAAGCTTCCTGGGTAATTTGATTTGACGAATTTGACTTTAAACTATTAGCCGACAGCCAAACAGTACACAATCTAGACTCTTAGAGATATCACAGTTCTATTTTGAACTGGATCCAGATCAGATCATTAAGTAATTCAAGAGAGAGGGAGAGAGTAAATACTGAGAAAGACAGAGAGAGAGACCGCTGATACATAGAGTGAGAGTTCTATTTGTAAACAGTATGGATTCAGATCAGATCCAAGAGAGACATAGAAAGGGGAGATATATATATATACATACACATAGAGAGGGAGAGAGAGTCAGTTATATTTGCAAACATTTTGGATTCAGATTAGACTCGAAATCGACTCTTCTTTACTGCTGACCATTGTTTTACTGAATGCCACTTGAATTACACAAGCAAACAATGTATATTCAGATCAAACAGCAAGTAACTGATCTGATCAGAATTTAGCCGGCAATCAGAAAACAATATATTAACCCATTGTCACTAACAAACAGCGTACTTATGTTTGAATTTGAATTTCTAAATGTACACTTGTCGTATGCTAGCATAAGTCATCTGAACAGGGCATGCACTGTTTGCCATTTTGCAATATATTGTTAACATCCACCCTAAAAAGTAAAGAATGGACTAGACTTAATTGGAAATTAACATGTCAGTTAACAATTTTACGGTTGAATGAGTTAACAAACCAACGTGTCAAAACTAAACCCTTATCCTGCTGATTTGTCGTCTTCTGCAAATATATCGTCTGGGAAAATGTAATACACATGTAACCAATTTTGATCTTTTTAAATCAAAAGAAAAAAATACGTTTCGAGTGACAAACAGCTTGGATCCAGATCAGACGCCATGTAACGCGGCATCTGATCTGAATCCAGATTGTTTGCAACTATTAGCCAAGTCCCGCATAGCACGATAAGGGTTAAGGAGCGGCTTTGCAGACATATAGCTAGTAGTTTTGTCGGGGGCCTTTTTACTATCCTGGAGCAGAAACTTGAACTTTGACACGAGTTACCCAGATAAAATCCGTGTCAAATAGTTTGGATCATGATCCGACATAGATAGTCTAAAAATAAACACGACATTGTTTCCTATAGAATTGCATTCAGTTTCAAAGTTTTTCACACACAACACTCAAATAAAGATTGTTTTCAGAGTAATTTCCGACACATAATTGTTGGGGTTTGATCTTGATCCAAACTGTTTCCAATAGAACAGAAAATATCATTTTTTTCTGTGTTTTTCATACAGATATATCTTATTCGAAACATATCTACGCATTTCCATCATATTATTCTTATATGTGTAAATCACTCCTTAAAAAGAAATTCGAAAAATATATGTTTTAATTTTATTTTAATTTTGTTTTTTACCATTTTAGCTATCAAGTAGTTTTGATCCGATTGGTAAACAGTTAGCAACTTGGCGTAAAGACAAATTACTTAGTCTGATCATAATTCACACTATCGTTTGTTAAGTGTGGATGTACGAGTAATATGCTAGTGAAAGATTCGATCGATTAATGCTGGTCGGGGTATATTTTTGTAGAACGCGAATGTTTGGTAATGTTCAACTTAATCAGCAGATATACACGAATGGCTTTTCAGAGGTCCCGCTGAAGCAGTGTTCCGGAAGCAGCCGAATGTTAACGAAGCATTCGTGATTTCTTATCAAGGCTAATATGATCAAGCGATGCCCGATAGCCTGCCTAACGAATCGATAATTGATCTCGTGGACCAAGGGAGATAATGGTTTACGTCTGATATACTAAAGTGAGCAAGAACGACAATCCTGTAAATATGGCCTGCATTCTTGGACATGCATCCCATTGTCACCCCATTGTCACCAGGATAGAGACAATAGTCAGCATCATGCCTATTACTGTGTGGATTTCGCTCTGGGTCGCGTTGTATGCTTGAACAATGCAACGGAGCAACACAAATTTCTGTTTGAAATGAGGATTCCCAAGAGAAAATAAGACGGAGAAATCAGACCCGTATAGGAAGCAATCAGGCGACTCAATTTGTGTACGCACTCCAACTTCTACCATACCCAATCCTTTTAAGTGTACGCACTCTTACTAAAAGGGGGGTGGGGTGGGGGGATAGTCTCCCGTTTTTTGTAATTCTTAGATGATATCTGGGTTCTGAGGGCGTTTTACGCATTAAAAACAGGTAAAATACTAATATAAATATATGTAAATATTCACCTTTGTATAAGAAAGTGTAAGTAATGTATTGAAACACTTGGGGCTTCTCAGCATCTAAACCCAATCTACTTGTCATATTAGAATAGTGGGTGGGATAGCACATGTGCTCGATTTTGTCTTTGTAATTTCTATAATACATTATGTCATGCTTAAATAGCATAAAGGTCAGATTAAGTACTCACCATAAACTGATGTGAGAATTTAAACTGGCTTGGAGACGTTTATTTTGGATCCAATCACGTTTTAACTTTGAACTAAGTGGCATTATTTACTATTTCATTATTTCCTGTGTTTCGTAATATTCACTACACTGTAAATATTACAACCCTTAAAAAGAGTACAGACGGAAATCATTTAAAGTCTTAATATTATTAATCTGATCTCTTCAATCAAATGTACGATTGAAATATTGGTGGGAATAAGCCATGTTCTATTTTTGTAAACAACTCTCGTCGATATCGAACTTGATGACGTCATTCTAACAGTTGTTTATTTTCATTCTTTTTTTGCTGGTGTTGCTTAGGCACACCAGCGGATTTCGTTCTATTCTTGCTGGTGTTGCTTGGTAACACCAGCACCAGCGGCTTGCTGGCGCCAGCAATCCTGGTGCACCAGCCGATTGCTGGTAGATCCCGAGTGGGTATATAAGGCCATTGAGCTCCACACTCTGGGACTTCTGAGTGGACTCTGTTTTAGACCGGATGGGTCTATGTTGGCGTAGCCCGTGAATTCAATTGACGAGAGTTGTAGAATAGAATCTACATGTTAATAGATTTAGATCTAAGAGATCTAGATCTAGTTGAAGTCCGGATCTAGCTCTAGAATTAGTTTTATTTAAATGAATTAGAATTTTGTAACCTGATAGACATTTAGACCAATTGCTAAAATTATTGGTCTAAATAATAAACCTCGATCGTCAGATTTAAAGTTAACTTCGACTTGTTGTACTTCAATTTCCCTAAGTTAAATCCAGGTGATATCCTGACAAAAATGAACGATCACCTGTCCTCGAATTAAATTATTTAATTCGAGGAATTTACATTGAGATCGACCATCGGCCCGTTACATTTTCAATGCCTTCCTCCTATTACAGTGGAGAATACGTTATTCTTTCCCGTTTAAAAGCAAACGAAACGCAAACGTAAAGCACTAAAACGTAGAAAAGTACAACTTTGGGACAATTCTGATAAATCATGTTTATCTCGGTGGCAAACAGTTTAGAGCCAGATCAGACACCGGGTTACCCGGCGTCTGATCTGGCTCCAAACTGTTTGTAATGGAAATAATAGTTTTAGCATAAACGCGTTTATTGGGAAAGAATAGCGTGTTCTCCACTGTAGCCTAGAAACGTACATCTGCTCCCTCTGATTAGTGTAAATAGTGTTACTAGGGGGTCCTGGCACGCTCCCCCGGGATATTCTATTATTTCTAGATGGTCTCTGGTGCGTTCTGGTGGTATTTTGCACATTCAAAACAGGTAAAATACTAACCTAATTTATATAAAAAATCCACAACTAATATTAGCAAAATTATTGGAAAGTGGGGGTGGGTGTGGGTGGAGGTGTTTGAGAAAGTCACATATATCATGATATGGCATTTTCTCAACTCATGTGTTGAATTATGTTAGTCAGACTTGTTAGTAATTTTTCTTGTATATATTTGTAAAATTCCAAAGCAATGTCTCGCTGTATTGGAAAGACAATGCTTGCTTAATTGCTGACACAACATATTTATTAAGGACATTATGACATTTATACTTATGTACATGTATAACTATTTTTGTATGAGCTGGAGGCCTTAACCCTTTACCCCGTAGCTAGTTTCTATTTTTGAAGACAGGTGACAACTTAAAGCAGGTTGAAAGTAAAGCAGAATGCACCTTAAGGTGCATTCTGCTTTACTTTCAGCCTCCTTAATGCTAAAATTTGCTGTAGAATATAGAAAATATTTCTTATTGTACATATTCTTGACTGTATAAATTGGAACTTTTTCTTCATCGGATGAATAAATTAAATGCGCTAAAAGGCGTTTCCATGGGAGAAAGGGTTAATTGCAATAAAAATTTGTTTGTTTGTTTGTTTCGTAATCTTGTTTCTAAAAGGAACACCCTTGGCATATCATTTAAAGACTATATGTAAAATGATTTCTCTTCAGGGGCTTTCTACGTTAACCCTGCTATAGGTCATAAGCTAAACGATCTGTGTTAAAATGGAAAACAAACAATTTGTGTGTGGTCTAAACGGAGAGGTTCTACTGTATAGTGGTTTCTTTAAAGGTCAATATAATCAATGACAAGTAAAACCTTAAGGTATATCTCCCCTAATTAAACCGAAATAAAATATTCTGTTCTGTTCTGTTCTGATAAGGCAACTGTCGGTAAATGGCACATGCATAGCCATCGGCCATTCTTGTCAAATGACGGGACGTACCGAAATATAATTGGGCATTTTTCTATACGCACCGGCAGTTTGACGAAAATTGGCCGGTCATTCTATTTAGAGAACAGATATTGACCCGATTTTAATAGGAGCGTTCTACCTTAATATAATTTTACCATTTCAGCTGCTGTCCAGGAACAACACCAAGAGGGACCTGATGGTAGGTTAACAATTTCACTGTCAGTATGACGTAATCACTTGTCTAATCATATCTATTAAACGATTGTCGTCTGATTTTATTTTTCGAATTTAGTTAATTGACCAGATTCTAGAAGATAACATGTAAATAAAACCTGTGGTAAACCTTTTCCCCGTGGACTGTTCAAATTTTGAAGAAAGGTGGGTACTCAAGCAGGCTAAAGTTTAAGTTAAAGCAAAATAAGCCTTAAGGCGCATTTTGCTTTACTTTCAGTCTGCGATAAGCTACATGTACCACCTGCTAAAATATAAACAAAAATCTCTTTATATAAATAAAGTGGTATTATTTTCTTCAGTGGAGGAATAAATTAAACGTGCCAAAAGGCGCTTCTATAGGGGAAATATTTATGGAGTCATCTGACCAGGGTCTACACTATTTGTACATGAAAAGTGTACTCGTCACAGGTACACTTATTGTAAAATAAGAGGGGTCATTGCGTTGATTTGGATCCAACGGTCGGTCAAAAAACGAAACCGCATCAACTTTGAAATCGAGTACTTTTTGTTAGTCGGATGATATTTAACCCATCCACTGCCATGACGTCATCACCTTTTGTTTCTCACGTTTTGATTTAAGATGAATTGACTTGCGTAATATCGTAATGGGTCCGAACTGTTTGCAAATAACCAAGGAGCCCTCGTATGTTTGTTTAAGTCATACAGTACAATTGTTTCGTTTACAATACTTTGCATGCATTAGTCTGTTTCGTTTGTATCGCGCCGCGTTGTATAAAAAACACTTTTTAATTGTTAAATCATATCACTACATGTACATATAGTATGAAATAAAGACAAACACCTGTACTTATATTTAACCATTTTGTTCCCACGATTCTAGAGATCTATATAGGACATGGAAAACAGTCAAGACTGATCAGACGATGCATTATGCGACGTGTGACCAGAGTCTACTCTGTCTGTTGATAGGAATTTCAATCTAAAAATTATTTTTTTTGGACCAGACACCCATTCGTTTAAATTTGGACTATTACAATATATATGAACAAGGAAGATTCAACTGGATGCAAATGGGTTGAGATTGATATACGATCCCCAAACAGCAATCATAATATATGTTTTGTTTCAGATTTCATCAACCTGCAGGAACATCGACGCATCCAGCTATCTTTTCACGGGGAATAGGTAATACCATTACATTCAAATCTCGGTACAGTGGAGAATCTGTTATTCTTTCCCAATAAACGCGTTTACGCTAAAACTATTATTTGCAGTGCAAACAGTTTGGAGCCAGATCAGACGCCGGGTAACCCGGCGTCTGATCAGGCCCCAAACTGTTTGCCACCAAGATAAACATGAAATATCAGAATTGTCCAAAAGTTGTTATTTTCTACGTTTTAGCGCTTTGCGTTTGCGTACGTTTGCGTTTAAACGGGAAAGAATAACAGATTCTCCACTGTAATTCAAACTCGCTTAATTGACCTCGCATTTCAACTTATGATTTTCAATAACTTCAGTCCGCTTCAGTTGTACATACCCGTATTGCAAAATCTAACGCGTATAGTTAAACCACATTTTAACTTTAAAGTACATTTATTTCAAACTCGAATTATCCGGGTTCTACAGTATGCCAGGTCATATCGGTTCAGTATTCTGTTGTAATGTATTAGGGAGAAGATTTTGAAGAAATATACGTTCTTGATAATATTAATCCTTTACTCCATGACTTGGTTCCAATTTAGAAAACAGATTAACACTTAAAGCAGGTTGACAGCAAAGCATTCTGCTATACTTTTAACCTGTTTTAAGTGACCATCAGGTAGGGTATTGAAAATACCCTTTTATGGTTTATATTCACAAAACTGTATAAATGTGAACTATTTTCTTCAGTGGAGGAATAAATTAAATGCGTAAAAGGGTGTTTATCTGGAGTAATGGGTTAAAATACATAACCATGTAAGCGGTTTAAACTTATAATATGATCTTACTGAAATGTTGAGCCTCAATTTGAATTACTTTCTCAGACACTTAGATTTATGATACATGTAGTTGATATCGACCAATACTATGCATAACACATAACACATTTATCTATTTCAAAGTGAAGGACCGTTACCCGATGTTGGTAGACCTCTTTGTCCACACGTGTGCTCTTATATATGCCCATTTATTTGATTAAACTTGATTCTTAATGTGATATATGACCGTACAAATATATTACATATATGCCATCAACTTATGTTTCAACTATTTAAAAATTAATATCTATCGTTTGTTTATACACTTTGGTAAATATATCACTGACTTGTAAAATTTGAGGACTTAAGGTGTAAACAGTTTGAACAGAAACACATGTAACAATTCCTTAAATATATCATTCTTGTAATCAAACTGACATCTCAATGCCTTAATTTTTACTAAATCATCTGTTTCTGAAAATAAACAGATCTTTCTACAGTGGAGAACACGTTATTCTTTCCCGTTTAAACGCAAACGTACGCAAACGCAAAACACTAAAACGTAGAAAAGTACAACTTTTGAACAATTCTGATAATTCATGTTTATCTTGGTGGCAAACAGTTTAGAGCCTGATCAGACGCCGGGTTACCCGGCGTCTGATCTGGCTCCAAACTGTTTGCAATAGAAATAATAGTTTTAGCGTAAACGCGTTTATTGGGAAAGAATAACGTTTTCTCACTATAAATATTGACCAGAACCGTCCATTGTAAAGTCCATTGTAAAATAATCGAGGGTAATTTTCCCGTAATTTAAATATATTGTATTTGTCAAAAATGGTAAATTTCTTGGAACAAACAGTGCAGACACAGATCAGATGGCTGTTTTAAATGGACGCTGATCTGGATCATGCCCAGCGCTTATAAACCCTTGGCTCAAATCTGACCAATCAAATGTTTGAGAACAAACTCAGAATCAATTAACTAACTAATATTAAGTAACCTAGTATAAATTTCATATTCCAATATATTTATGAAATCTATAATTTTGCAACTCAGCACTTACATTTAATAGAGTTACGTGTACACGCTATGACGCAATTACGCCAACAATTACTGTCATAGGTTTCTGAAATCATTTTATCCATTTCAAATATAAATTTATTTCCTTCCAAATTTGATGAACGCTATCACATATTTATCAGAAAATAAAATAAAGGAAAGCTGAGTTAGAATAGTACGCACGCGGCACTTACTAAATGAATAATAAATAAAGTATTAAGTAATAACGTTAGACATAATCTTAACTCCTTCACTGCCTTACCCCGAATGCGATGGTTATTTGCAAACAGCTTGGATCCTGATAAAAATCAAAGTACCTAAAATTTAAACTTGAGAAATAAAAGCAGACGGCAATTGTTTAAAATTGATGACATCACGACAGTGAAGGGGTAGTTTAAACATATTTTATTTCAAATATTTACAGAAATGGGGTCGGGCTACAAGTGCTCACCACCTAGTTACAGCCCTCCCCCTGAAGGGGTTAACTGTATATCTGCCACGAGTTCAGTTAAGAAATCGATGGCCGGCGTTGGTCACCAATTGCGAGTTGGCTACCTGGTGGTCTGAAATACAACGGAGAAAACGTTATTCTTCCATTTTAACTCAAACGTAATATATTAAATATAGAAAATGACAACTTTTTAACAATTCTAACTACCAGTTTATATCTGAGTGCAAACAGTTTGGAGCCTGATCAGATGCCGGGTTACGCGGCGTCTGATCTGGCTCCAAACTGTTTGCAATGAAATTAATAGTTTAATAGTCCGGTTGCCAAACCCCTGATTTTTCGATAAGCGTGTTTTGCGGGCCGTACAAAGTTTTTTTGCTGTTTCTATACCTCTGAGATGTGCTATTTAAGAATCTGAATGATGCCACTCTGGCACCTTTGGGCAATCCGCACAATATGCAAATTAAGGCCGCCATTACTGAAAATATTGTTTTCGTCAATATCTCAGAAACTATGCATGGTATCAACATAATTGTGGTGTCTATCCCAATGTTTTGAGGGGTAAAGAATCAGATAAAGCCATTTTAGTAACGATCACTGCGATATTTTGTGCTGAATAGGCATAATTAGGCAGCCATTACTGAAAATCTTGTTTTCGTCAATATCTCAGTACCTGTGCATGGTATCAAAATCATGTTGGTGTCTATCTCCATGTTTTGAGGGGTAACGAATAAGATTAAACCATTTTAGTAAAGATCATACCAATATTTTGTGCTGAATAGGCATAATATGGCAGCCCATTACTGAAAATCTCGTTTTCGTCAATATCTCATTACCTGTGCATGGTATCAAAATCATGTTGGTATCTATCCCCATGTTTTGAGGGGTAACGAATAAGATTAAGCCATTTTAGTAAAGATCACACCAATAATTTGTGCTGAATGGGCATATTGAGGCAGCCATTACTGAAAATCTCGTTTTTTCGTTATTATCCCAGTGCCCGTGCATGGTATCAAACTAATGTTGGTGTCTATCTCCATGTTTTGAGGGGTAAAGAATCAGATTAAGCCATTTTAGTAAAGATCACACCAACAATGTCTGCTTAATAGGCATATTTAGGCAGCCATAACTGAAAATCTCATTTTTGTCAGTATCTCAAAATTATTTTAGTTTCAAGAGGTTAAGAATCAGATTAACCCCTTACTGATGAAAGAAATTGTTGTCTGCCAAAGTTTTCGTCTGCTTCAATTTTCAAACTTCTTCAAAGTCGCTCAAAATTGGTGAAGCTTTTCTGCAAAATATGCAAAAAGAAGGACCGCCATTATTGATGCGACGG
Organism: Gari tellinella; assembly: GCA_922989275.2. Lineage (NCBI taxonomy): Eukaryota > Metazoa > Mollusca > Bivalvia > Cardiida > Psammobiidae > Gari > Gari tellinella. The sequence goes on along the minus strand of OV277867.1, from coordinate 78,059,297 downwards.
TCGAGTCTACGTTCTCTTTGTGTCGCCTGTCTGGTGTGTGTTCATCATTTATATAAGAGCATTAAAAGAATGGTCATACCTCAGCTAGCTTAAGAATTCTTAGGTTCATTTTTTTGACAATATAGATACATTCTAAGTTCCTTTTCAATAGTGTAACGACCGCAAAATTAGGATGATGCTGACAGTGATATTTACTCTTGAATTTAATTAGTCCTTACGGTAACCGACAACAATGTAAAGTCGTACTTTATCCCTAACCGAACATAATAAAAGACTGATACACGCACAAACACCGCGGCAGTCGCGGTCCAGTAGTAGCACACTCAACTACGATGCCAAGGGTCGTGAGTTTGATCCCCCGCTGGGCCAAGTCCTTCGGATGAGACTTTACACTAGACATATAAAAAACCAGAGAACCCTGTCGAAAGTAAGAGTAAGACATCGCGCCCAGGTTTCTATATCCGCTGTCCTCTCTTTTGGATGTCCAATTAGCCCATATATTGCAGAAAATGATGTTTACAAACAAATAAACAAAAATTCGGTCAGTTGTTGCTTTGCGGTCAAAGGAGGCACACAGAAATATAGCTCCAGATTTTAGGCGGATGGTTTAGACAGTATACTTGTACTTTGAAGTAATGCAGAGTATCAAGGTGAAAGTCAGAAATATATATAGTTCTGTTAGTGTAGCTTAGCTGAGTCCGAAAAGTGAAACCTCCAAACCGTGACTGGGCGCTTGTAGGTCATACACATCGCCCGTGCTCGTCTGAATTGCCGGACCATAGGCAAAGAAGGCACTGAGCATCAAACACTCAGGAAAGTCCATCAATAGTCAATTGATCAGCCGTTGATCGTCATACGAGCTGAGCTATTTGAGTATATCTCATCATCTACAGTAGCTGGGCACCTATGGCTCAGCTGTAGGGTCTCGTTGGTAGTTAAGTGAGGGGATCGACGATCCATACATGTACCTGATCCATACAGGCAGGAACACACGCTGCACAACTCCTCAGGTTAAGAATTCAGAGATGATAGAAATACTGTATGGCTGTGCTATCATTTGGGTTATAAACGAGTCTATTCAAGGAACTGTAAATGGCTTCATGATGGATGTTATGAAGAGGGTGGCAAGCTATGACCCACTCGACCGCTACTTCAACTTCAGGATTAAAAGTTGAATGTAGCTCGAGCTGGTGACGAGGCCATACGACGCCAAAACTGCAGTTACATACTCCAATGCCGCTCCAGAAGGTTTTCCTTACAGCAACTGAGAATAAGGTACAGGTCATAGTTCTGATGTGTCAGAGTTTGATCCAGAAAGCCGAATGGACATAGTCTGGCCATTACCTCTACTAACACTGTACTAGTATTTCAGGATGACATTGTCTTCCGCAAGAAAGATACCATGACCCGCCATGAAGAAGTGGGTGTAATTATCATACAATAGATGGTTAAGGCAGCTGAAAGTGGCGTAAAAAGAATCAAACATTGTTTGTGAGGACATTGACGTTTTTTACCTTCTGCTGCACTTCTACGCAAAGCTGAATCTGGCCTGTCGTTTAACCTTGGAAGGACCACATGCTTAACAAACTATTATAGACATTGCCGCAACTGCAAGTGAACATAAACACTTGTTTTCACATCTGCCAGTCGCCCATGTCCTCTCAGGCTGTGTCACTGTAGGTCAGTGCTTCAGAGTAGAAAAAGGCATTGCCATCAAAGTCCTAGATCGGTGTGGTACTGGACAAAGTGGGCGAACTATCTTATGCTATAGGCGGCATCGTTTGAGAAGCGACAGGATTCATGACTGCCTGTTACAGGGTCACAAGCTTGGTGACATTGAACATGTCTGAAGTTTGAGGAGAAGTCTGGTTGCAAAGAATTGGTAGAAAATATGTTACAAATGCCCCACAGCTTAAGTCACTTTCACCTTCTAAAGAGGCATTCAAAGAGAACGTAAAACATTCAGACTGCCATTTGGAAATCAGCTCCCAAATCAGAACCTGCATCATTAGATCTTGTCGAGTTTGGGTGGAAACTTGATGAACGCACTAGATAATTGATATCAGTTGTATTGCAAGCAAACGTTACTATTGCTCCACAGGAGGTACTGGAAATGATAAGGTGTGGTTGTGCTACGTATACACTATGTCCGACAGCAATGTGTCTATGATATACGACTCGCTTGTCATGCGCACTATTTTGTGGCTGCCACGGAGAAGCACCCTGCCAGAAGAAACACATCCGAAGGGTCGATGACAGTGACAATGTTGTTAAAAATGACTTGTTTGAGGACTGAGTCAGTTCAGTAATGGCAATCTACATCATTATAAGTAAAAGGAATGCGTTGTAACTTGGATGTACAGTGAAGTGGATTGTTGTCTATTTTGCAAAACATGTTGGTGTGATAAATACTGAAATGGTTTAATCTGCTTCTTTTCCCTACCGGTGGTAGTAATCCAGTGGTAACGCGTTGGACTACGGTACCAGGGTTCGTGAGTTCGATCCCCCGCCGGACCAGCGGCCTGACTAGGGGATTTTTTCCGAATCCCCGATGATGTACAGGAATATGATTGAGCAAGATATCTACCGCGAATAGCTCCTCTCTACCCAGGGGTTAAAATAGGTACCTGCGAAGGGTCTGAACCGGTACTGCGGCTGCTTATGCGCCATATGTTAGCAGTGCTCAATATTGTAGGCAAGATGGCTCAATGATCAGGGGAGTAAATGTACAGTCGGCTGAGCGGTCATTCGGACTGAAAGTAGACTTTAAATTGATACTTTTTTTTACTTTTACAAACATGAGTCAAACGTTAGAATTATGTTAATGCATGTATCATGGTTCCTGAGGTATTGCCGAAAATGAGATTTTCAGTACTGGCTGACTAAATATGCCTATTCAGAAAAACTATTTGTGTGATCTTTAGTGAAATGGCTTCAACTGATTATTTACCCCTAAAACATGTGTTAATACGTCAGAATTACTTTCATATAATATGTCATAGATGCTGAGATATTGACGAAAACAAGATTTTCGGTAATGGCTGCCGAAATATGGATATTCATCACAACCTTATAAATATATTTGTGGGATCAATACCAAAAATGGTTTTATCTGATTTTCTACCCCTCAAAATACGGGGATAAACACCAAAATTATTCTGAAACCATATGTAGTTACTGAGATATTGACGAAAACGAGTTTTTCAGAAATGGCTGCCTTAATATGCCCATTCAGCACAAAATGTTGGTGTGACCTTTACTATAATGGTTTAATCTTATTCTTTACCCCTCAAAACATGGGGATATACACCAACATGATTTTGATACCAATCACAGGTATTGAGATATTGACGAAAACGAGATTTTCAGTAATGGCTGCCTAAATATGCCTATTCAGCACAAAATATCGCTGAGATCTTTACTAAAATGGCTTTATCTGATTCTTTACCCCTCAAAACATTGGGATAGACACCACAATTATGTTGATACCATGCATAGTTTCTGAGATATTGACGAAAACAAGATTTTCAGTAATGGCGGCCTTAAGGCCTATTGCTACCGGAAGTCGGTCTTGCGGGCGAGCGGATATGCGTCTGGACGACACAGACTTTTTTCGTACGTGTTTATACTAGAAAATTTATATAAAGGAAATGTTGACATAAGTTAGTATAATCCTTCATAGCGCAGTTAGTATAGTGGTTGACTATAGTGGTTGACTAGCAATCCAAAGGTCATAGGTTCGAGACCCATCCGATCCAAATATTTTTTTTAGTGTCTGATTTATTGACTTGTCAATCCATAACGCAGTAATCAAGAGACATGTTATGTTTAGTCTTCGTTGATTAGTACTAGTGATGTTTACGGTCCAACTATATGTCCACTTACCTGTACGTTTTAGTTTAATGACTTACAAGTCAATTAAATCGGTAAACATGTAAACGATTTGATCGAACTATAAAGCCACACCTTGAAGCTTATCAATACGCTAACCTTTTCAAGATCGATATTGCCCATTATAATTATGTTCAAACAATATAATAAACCTTGTATGCAAGTCCATGAATAAATAATAATGCATTTTAATGACGAAGTTTTAATTCTAAGGTAGGTAACTGTATCTAAACAACAAATATCCCACATTTTAATAAGAAAATATGTTATTACAACAAATCCTGACTGTAATATTTTCTAATTTTTTCAGACTGACTAGTTCGTCAACCATATATTTGAATAAAATGAAAACAAATATACATTGAATGAGTCAGTTTTTTGTAATTCAATTTTTTAGCATTTTGCAAAATTTAAATAGCTGATAACATCTTTCTGAACACCTTTATTCAAAATGTTTTTACCTTTTCTTGTAATGAATGTTGTGGACTACTTATTGGGCGAGAATTATAGTCATTAGCTTTATTCATTTTTAAGAAAAATAAAATCATCAAAATTCTAGGTTTTTGTCAGAAAAAAGACCTTAAAGACAAACCACACGATAAATTTTGCCTATATTTACACACATTGTTTCTTAGGCTATTATCATTCTTCATGGCAATTTTCATAACAATCGTATGGAAACTACGCGCATATGCGAAGTACCTTAATTTGCATATTGTGCGGATTGCCCAATGATGCCAGAGTGGCATCATTCAGATTCTTAAAGAGCTTACCTCAGAGGTATAGAAACAGCAAAAAAAACTTTGTACGGCCCGCAAAGCACGCTTATCGGTCTCTGCCACCGGACTATAAGCGTAAACGCGGTTAATTCAAAAGAAAACGTTTTCTCTACTGTACTCGGGACACAAACTGCTAACCTAAACAGCAAACAGTGGTAACTGAACACGCTACAGATATCTCCTGATAGTCAAAACTTGTTATTAATATTCAACTTTCTTTCTTTTAGGGCTATGGTAAATTTGGAACATACCACGAAGCAGAAATGGACAACACACATCAAAACAAAAAACTGTTCCGCCAACATTGTGAGGGAACGTAAACCAGTGAATCATACATATATCTGATTTCTCGGTGTCAAAATGTAATGTTTTATATGTGTGTATTTTATGGCATGAGATGCCATTTATACCATCTCTTATAATTCATTTGAGGAATGGTATTGCGCTATTTTAAAGCTATTGTATATGTTTCTATGTATATTGAATGTGCAATGATGAGATGTAAATAAAGATTCTAACATGACACGTGAATTCGTCTCTATAAGCAAAGAACAAGTGTGCCGTGATTTACCTTGTGTCTTTTAACACGCTGTGAAAATAGTCCTTTTAAACAGGCTCTTCCTGTACCCACCTTACGGTAAAGCACAGTTTTCAATGAAAAGTCATGTAACGTAAATTGTCTTTTCTTTCATGTTTTGTTAATGGTTTGTCTCAGATATATTTATTCTGACTACTAATACTAAATGTTTCTATGACAAGTCATGTAACGTAAATTGTCTTTTCTTTCATGTTTTGTTAATGGTTTGTCTCAGATATATTTATTCTGACTACTAATACTAAATGTTTCTATGACAGAGTAAATTATTTCGTTACTTTATTTTATTTTTCTTATATATGACGTACTGATATTGGTTTCATGTAATAGCCATACAAGGGAAGTGATTCGATCGAAAACTGCATCCGCAGAGGAATTAAGCCTGAAGCATTTGCTTGCATTTCTCATGATTTTTTAAGTTAGTCATGTTAGAATCGAAATAATCGATGTTCTACCGTTGTTAAACGGTATTCTACAACGGTTGGTCGTTGCGATGCGCAGGAATTGACCACGAATGCCGAATGCTTGAGTGGTCAATTCCTGCGCATCACAACTACCAACCGTTGTAGAAAACCGTTTAACAACGGTAGAGCAACGATTATTTCGTAATTCTATCTATCTATATTACGAAACGAAACAAAAACTATAACAACATTACAGTTAAATTTAGAACATGACAGTTTATTAACCATGTGGATGATATATTTAAATCAGATTCTTCAAACAGTTTGGAACCTATGCAGACGTCGAAATACGCGTAGTATGTTGCAGTGGATATCAATTTGTTTGAGCAGAATGATGTGCATGTTAACAGTAAATTTCATAACGTGAGATCTAAAATTGTTAATGCATGATGAGTTGAAGAGCTTAAAAAATTTAAAGTAGGTAACAGAGAGAGAACAAAATGATGAAGTCATTATTAATGTGTATATGTGCTAGGGAAAGATATGTTGCCAGATGAAGAAAAAGCTAGATAAATGTTGTTTTTTTTCAAATAATATATTGTTTCTTTGTATTAAGTACAATTTAACATTAAATCTATTCGGTATTGAAACATTTTCTGGAAATATGAAATTCTGTTACTAAGAAAGATATTGGCAGCCATTTAGATTGGAAAAGAGCATATCTTAACAATTTATTGCACACTGGTATAGATAATTCCTTTTCAAAACAATACACAATCTATTATTCCTTGATTTTGAGAAGAAATGTGTCATTATAGGCAATTTTTCAGAAAAGTCTGTGACTGTTAAAAACTAATGTATTGCCTTAATTTCTACCTGTGCATACACATGGTGACATATTTTTGATTAAAATTGCACATAATACTTTATTTCACTTCTGGTAACAATAATAAGAACAGTTGTTTCTTGGATTATATGTTTCACAGTAGATTTATCCACTGAAAAGACGAAATTTTGTGAAAAAATGTTATATGTTACTAAAAATAGACATTGGCGGCCATCTTGGATTGAGATAGAATGTAAAAAAGTATTGTAAAACAAACTTTTAACATTTGTGTAGTCTAGGCAACATTTAAAGGGACTCGCAACCGGATGGTGTACTTGTCAAAATAAAATAAAATACTCAAATAAAAGCAAATTTGTGGCATTATTTGGCTTCTGACATTAAAAAAATATGATCAGTCCAAAAAAAAGTCTCAAGAATCGTCACCGAATCTTAGTTTTTTAGATATTTCCCATCGTTTTTCTATAGCGTTAGCTAACGGTATAGTTGTTGTTGTTGGTTCTCTACACGGGCTCAGACATAAACACGAGCGGAATAAAGTATTATCGATCGCTACCATTGAAGTACACTGTACGTTAATTCGCTGCCATATATACAGAGAGCGTTGGTAGCCGAGGTAGTAAAGGCGCTGCCTCATTTTTCATGTTTGTCTCCGCATTGAGGGTCACGGGTTCGAATCCCACCAGAGCGTCTTCTTTTTTTTTTTGAAATGCATTTTTTAACAGAATTTATTATCCTAAACTAAATCTTACCCATTTATATCAGCATTTGACATATATTTACAAATTACTATTTTTAATGCTAAATCCGGTTGCGAGCCTCTTTAAGGTAGCGGCTTACGATCGATACTGCAAGCGGATTTTTCTAATTTATTGTCGTGATTGATGATTTTCCCCCCAATTTTATAGCTGACGGATGAAAATGGTACACATCCCATCAGAATATGCCAATTTACAAAAAATATTTTATTTTTTTACGATTTTATAAGAACATTTAAAAAAAAATCAAACAACGATATGAAAGCCATCTTTATTTGTAACATGAGTAAAATTGCCTAAAATACTCTTTATAAACATGTCTAGGGATCCGTGTCTCAGATTCTTAAAATACCGCTTCAAACCTTTGTTATGTAAGTTTTTTTTACGGTTTAAAGTCGACCACTATTACGTAACGCTTTATAACGGACCACTTGAGCTACTTATAATATTTCTGAGACACGGCTCGTTCGAGGAGATAATACACTTTCATCTGCTTCAAACCGCACGAAAATCGAACCCCAACTGCGAAAGTTAGGGGTGTTAAAAATACCGCTTACTTCAAATTATATAATTCCGGAAACTTCAATTAACTGACTGATGTGTCAATTAGGCTCTCGTGACCACCTGGTATTCAACTAAGACCTTATTTTTCAACAAATAACATGACCCAGCTTATCATCAACGATTTGGTTAAACTCCGCCCCAAATTAACAAAGCCAATCATTCTTCTTCTTCATATAAAAATAACGATTTTAATACGGTAAAAGTCGTAAATCACCTCTGACAGCTTCGGAATAAACCACCTATCTAGTCACGTGATCTACGCAATTGAGGCACCCAACAGGGATTCTGACGCGTGATTTACCGGTAAAATGACAGAGAAAGCGTTTGTTTAAGCAAGAGAGCATTTGGTAACTTGTAGAAAATACCTTTATCTATCAGGATTTGTAAAAAAGTATAAAACGACAATTTTACCAATCATTTCGTAAAATGCTACCTTAAGTCTCCAATATAGAAAAGAAAATTGCCATTGCATTTTCAAAATTTACAAGAAAATCCAATAGCAGACAACATTAATCCCAATTTTCTCCCTTGTCTCTACCAAAACTCTCATCAGACGACCATTTCTGAATTCCTGAGACAATTTGCTATAAGGTATATATAAAAGTTCCAGTGCCGCTTCCAACATAAATAAATCTTACCAAGCTCTTAGACTTTTATTTGGTTTACGCGTATATCGTCTCGTATATCGCACTCCGTTTGAACTCATACAGTGGAGAACATGTTATTCTTTCCCGTTTAAACGCAAACGACACGCAAACGCTAATCGCTAAAATGTAGGAAATTATTTTTCTTTTATGTTTCTAATATTTGTTTTTTAATCTGAGTTGCAAACAGTTTGTAGAGTCGGGTCAGACGCCGGGTAACCGGCGTCTGATCTGGCTCCAAACTATTTCTAATTATTGTTTTTTAATCTGAGTTGCAAACAGTTTGGAGCCTGATCAGACGCCGGGTAACCCGGCGTCTGATCTGGCTCCAAACTATTTGCAATGGAAATAATAGTTTTAGCGTAAACGCGTTTATTGGGAAAAAATAACGTAAAACTCCACTGTAACTGCTTTTGTAACTCATTCGATGTCCAACACGACAAACAATTCGACGACAAACCGTTTGGAGCCTGATCAGACGCCGCGTTATGCGGCGTCTGATAGGATCCAGACTATTTGAAACACATATAAATGTTTCAAAGTAAAAATTGGATATAATTCGATATTTTATTAATAAAAGCAAACGAAAAATTTAAGCACTTTTAAAAAGTGACTGTTAGACGAGTCATAACGTCATAATGGAAAATGTTATTTTTATGCACTAGAAATCAATGACTTTTTTTTTTATTTTTTATCATAAAATAAACAGAAAAATTAACTCTCACATTTTAAACATCCGCTACCTGGGGTATGAATGGTGAACAAGAAAGACTACTCGTACTCGGCATTTCAAAATTAATTCTTGTTTATATTGGAGTTAGCTCTCTTACACTACTTTCCCTGCCCGACTTTTAAATGAACAGAACAGAACAGAACAGAACAGATTTTCTTCTTATTTCAACTTGTACATAAGCGTAACTCGTTGATACAATTTTAAACATTATATATACGTATGGATAAACCCTTTCAATCATACAGCCCTCTGTAGAAATTACTGATAACACATGCAAACAGTGTAGATCATGATCAGAGGGCTCCTAGTCCTATAGGAGCCCTCTGACCAGGGTCTGCACTGTTTGAAATTTCCATTGGTTTTTTGTTGCAACCAAAAATGCAACAGTAGACTCGTTCAAAATACTTGTACTAGAAGAGTCCAAAAGGATTATAAATACTCACAAGAGAAATACAGAGTTGAAAGGGTTAACGGTCTCGTTACATGCATACTTTCCCCATACATGTATTATAAACTTTATTTAGGCAGAGAAAAGTATCTCAAAGAGAAAATACTATTGTGTATATGACACGGAATGCAATATCTATTACAGCACGGTGTATAAATGTACCTGAAGTGATTACATACCGTGATACCAGGGCTGCCATTTCTCTGGATATTTCCTTAATCTTCGGATTTTTTTGCAGTACATGGTAGCTTAAAGCATGCTGAAAGTAAAGCAGAATGCGCCTTAGGGCGCATTCTGCTTTACTTACAGTATGCTTTAAGTAGTCGCATGTCATCAAAATTAGAAACAGGCTATGGGGTAAAGGTTGTAATCGCACTTGAAAAATGCAAATTTACCATTCTTAGGATTTTTCATATCAACTTATGGCAGCCCTGTGATACCGTTATACCGCATATATACAGCATAAAGGTATAATCTGTGACTACCGCTCATGTCTTCTTTGAAATACATTAGGAAATGAAACGGAGAAAGTTGAATGGTGGGCACTTTTATAACGTTTTCTCTAATACATTCTTCGCTGTTTATATATGTCAGTATACAAAAAAGTGAATCTACAGATCGGTTAATTTCTCACTAACAGGAAGGTACATTAATTATACCATGGAGAAAGGACCTTTCTCCATGATTATACGTGCCTTTTCACTAATTAGAGTTTTTCTTGTTTTTTGACAGTGCGTGTACATAATCATCAACCGGACATCTGATCTCCGGGAGGTCTAAATATCTGTATCTGTATCTGTATCAATACGTCGTAGAATCCTAAAAAGGCTTTTACACGACGGGTAAGAAGAGTCGCCAAATTATTGGCGATAATCTCGTAGGGCTGTTTTGAAAGCCTAGAGTCAGGAAGAGTCAGAAGGTATTGAGAAATTGAAAAAATCTTTGGAACTAACTAGATCTCTGAAAGGTAATGTTTGGATCCTGGGTGACTTTAACTACCCAAAGTTTTTATGGCAAGATGATTTTTCCCATAGTATCAAACCTGGGTGCAGTTTTTCCAGTCTATACGAGGAATTCATAGACCTCATTTCTGACTTCAATCTCACACAAATGGTCTCCCAGCCCACTAGAGGAGAAAATACACTCGACTTGTTCCTTACAAGCAATCATACACTCATCCACAATCTAGACTGTCTTCCTGGTATTGCAGATCATGATACCATTTCTTTTGTTGCTGATCTGAAGCCAAAAGAGACTAGACAACCACCAAGAAATGTGCCACTCTACCGCAAAGCTGACTGGAATGGGTTTGAAAAATTCATGGATACGGTAAGTGCTGACATTTTAGAAAACTATGTTGAAAAATCTGTAGACGAAATCTGGAACAAAGTTACAGAAGCAATCTCACATGGCATATCTCAGTTCATCCCAACTAAAAAGTTTGGTGGCAAAAAATCCCTACCATGGATAACTCAGTCTATAAAACGACAAATAAGGAAAAGGGATCACCTGTACAAAAGAGATAGGAAAAACCATACTAGGTCATCTTTCCTGAAAGCCAAGCATGCTGTCAAGAAACAGGTAAAAGACTCATACAACAGTTATATAGAATATGTCTTGGGGGTGCAGCAGGGTGAAGGTAAGGAAGAGTGTTCTTCTCATTTTAACCCTAAAAAGCTTTTCAGCCTCATTAAGAATGCCAAAAAGGATGCCTCAGGTACAGCTCCGCTTCTGGACAAGATCTCAGGACAGACACTGACAAAAAATAAGGACAAAGCAAATATTCTAAATTGTCAATTTCAGTCAGTCTTTACCCCGATGTCACCTCTTGCTTTGTCTCAATCTTGTATCTCTTCATTATCCAAGTGTGTCCCCTCCCTACCAGACTTCAACAAATATCCCAAGATGCCAGAAATTGTCATTAGTGTCAACGGTGTGCTGAAACTCCTGTCAAACCTGAAGACTGACAAAGCTGCCGGACCAGACAACATCAAGCCTATTATTCTTAAAAACCTTCGTTACCAGTTGGCGCCCATTTTAAAACTTTTATTTCAGAAATCCCTAGACTCTGGCAAAATTCCACAAATCTGGACATCAGCAAACGTCATCCCCCTATTCAAAAAAGGAAAAAGAGACGACCCAGCCAACTACAGACCCATTTCGTTGACTTGCATTATGTGTAAACTTTTAGAACATGTAGTTGCCTCAAATCTTTCAAATCATCTAAACAAAAACAATATTCTCTACGACTTACAACATGGGTTTAGAGAACGCAGGTCTTGCGAAACGCAACTTATTCAACTCATTGATGATCTAATGACAAACTCTGTTACTGGCCAGCAAACTGATCTCGTTTTACTTGACTTCAGCAAAGCTTTCGATAAAGTCATTCACCTTAAACTTCTATACAAATTACAGCTTCATGGTGTGAATACTCAGATTTCTTCATGGATTAAGACCTTTCTCATTGGCAGAACCCAACAAGTCGTCCTAGATGGTGAATGCTCAGATGAAGTTCCTGTCACCTCTGGTGTACCTCAAGGCTCTGTTCTTGGACCCCTTCTCTTTCTTTTATATATAAATGACCTCCCTGAAACTGTCACTTCTCAAGTCCGTCTCTTTGCGGACGATACCGCTGTCTATCTTGGTGTTTCTAGCTTTCAAGATTGTTCTATCCTTCAAAATGACTTGGACCACCTTGCTGAATGGGAAAAGACCTGGGACATGGATTTTAATCCAAACAAATGTGTTGTCTTATCCATATCTAAAAATAAAAATAAAATATCCTTTGACTACTCCTTACATGGCCAGAAACTTGAAAATGTTGACTCTGCAAAATATCTTGGTATAACCATTTCAAATGACTTATCATGGAATAAACACATCCAGCAAATCACTTCCACTGCCACAAATTCTTTAAATTTTCTAAACAGGAACATCCAGACAAAAAGTAAAAAGGTTCGAGAAGTCACCTATAAAAGTATGGTAAGACCCCAGCTGGAGTATGCGTCGACCGTTTGGAGTCCGCATACCCAGTCCAACATCCAGCAGGTTGAAAAAGTACAACGTAGGGCAGTGCGGTGGACATGTAATGACTACTCTAGGTACAAGAGTGTCACCGCCATGCGGGAGAATCTTGGTTGGCGGACTCTCCAGGACAGACGGGACATTGGACGACTCACCATGTTCTATAAAATAGTGTACGGACTAGTTGCTATCCCTTTACCTACATATCTCCAGAAACCTGTTAGATTATCTCGCCACTCACACCCTCTTTCCTTCAGACAGGTCCACACAACCACAAACTACTTCAAATATTCGTTCTTCCCTTACACCGTTGTTTTGTGGAACAGCTTGCCAGCAAACATAGTTCTGACTTCAGAAGTTGAGGGGTTTAATCAGAGCCTTCACCCCTCCCTTATAAACCGCCCCTGATGCCTCGGGTCCTATGTTTTTATCTTCTTTTAAACTCCAAATCTCATTGTAACCCTATCATGCTTTTATTTCACCTCTCATTTTCACACTTTTGAGGTCTCACTCTCACCGCTTTTATCCCCCCTTTTAACTTCTACTTCTATGGTTTTCCTGTCCAGGGCCGAAGCATCGCGGACAAGTGACGCATCAAAGCGGTTAAAATCTTTGTATATACAATTAAAAATGGTAAAATCCTGCGTGTGTCTAGGCTAGGTATCTCTGTAGACAGGTTGTGAATTCGTCTACAGAGGGGGTCAGCACCAAGTCTGGAGGTAGGGCGTTCCAATCTCTGACCGTTCTAGGCAGGAAGCTGTTCTTGTAGCCCTCGTAGTTTGCTCTCACCTCTATAAATGCTCTGCTATGAGATCTGGTGTCTTGTCGGATGGTTGGAGTTATGTATTCTGGAATCTGGACTGGAATGGTGTTGTTGAAAGCTTTATAGAAGGTTGTTAGTCTTTTAGATCTTCTCCGATGTTCTAATGGAGGCCATTCCAAGTCATAAAGCATGGATGTGACACTGTTTCTGTATGAATATATGCCGGTGACAAAACGGGCGCCCCTTCGCTGTACTTTCTCGAGAGCCAAAATATCTTGCTTGTAGTGGGGGTCCCAGACGGAGGCAGAGTACTCCAGGTGTGGTCGAACAAATGTGGTGCACAGACGCGCACCTGCCGCTAATACTTGAAAAAGGCGTTAAGGCAGTATCAATAGATAGATAGATAGTATAAGGGAACCCGGTTGATAAGCTCACGACCTGCTTCCTTTTATAATGTGCACCACTTTTTAGCTGCGGCACCGTACCTCTAACTCTTTACCAATACCGTTTATGTGTACGACCGCGGGTGGTATTTCTGTAGCCGGTAATTTGTTCAATGCGCCTGTCTCGTGTCACTGTTTTATCTTGACCTGTCAATGTTTACTCAAACACCGTTGAGCAAATTTGTAAGTTTTGCTCTGATTGGTTTGACAGCATAGACTACAGCCAATCAGAATTGAAGTTACTTATTGAGGGAAGACACGTCCAAAATGGTTTGTTTCTCTTTATGCTCATAAAATCAATGCATTATTTGTGTGAATACCACTTCCACTTGTTTGTTATATCAAATATATTTAGTTTATTCCAGTGTCAGTCTGTTTATCTATAAAAAAAATCATCTGACACAGGCTGACATCATGTGTTTATCTGGTTTATGTCCATTTTCTGCTTGTTCGTGACTTCTTGTTCTCCACGACATGGGTCTGCAGACTGTATGGTCTGTTAGACCGGTCAGTCCCCATCTGAGACCCAAACGTTTAACTTGGACCGAGACACGAACTCGGGACCCTCACTTAGGGGGCCAAGTGCTCTTCCGACTGAGTTACCGGACCGCGAACACAAACAACTCAAACTGGCTACACCCCCCCCCCCCCCCTTTCCTAGTATTCTCTTTTCCAGTGTGACGTCATACCCCCTTTATTTACACTTAGCAAGCACGCGCACTCGGGGACAACAGACCAGAAATCTACATAAGTTTGTGCAGCAGGGCGTTTAATCTCATTCCTTTTTACTCATTATTATCTGAATAGGTCCTATGAATACTACGAAGGTCTTACATAAGTTCAGAGACTTTAAAAGCCAGAGATACACGACTCCCTTATTTTCCTTCTTTCCCCATATAACAGGTGTCCGTTGAGAGGCAGTGACGTATGTCGATGCGGTCACGTGACCAGCACAGGTAATGACAGCGTCGCGATAATGGGAAAAAATACACATATCGACCAGTTGACTTATAAATATTGACTTTCTTTCGTTTTTATACAATATTTTGTGATACTAATCGAGTGAAACCAAAATATGAGTTGTGGATTAAACCGAGAAAGTGTATTCCTGGCTCAAAGGAAGATACGTTGCTGCGTGGTTGCTGGTAAGTTCCAAAAAATGAAGATCGATTCAATATCGTCTTGCCGTAAACGCTTAAAACTTCAGTATGAACATTCAAACATGGATAAGAATGAATTATCCATGTAGTTCAAACTAAGATACAGTTTTGGCAAAATATTCATGTCAATCTGTCCACGCATTTTGCTATCAATTAAATTTTATTGAGGCCACCAACTGGTGCTTCGATTGAAGATCGATGCAATATCGTCTTGCCGTAAACGCTTAAACTTCAGTTTGAACATTCAAACATGAATAAGAATGGGTTGTCCATGTAGCTCATAGTAAAATACAGTTATGGCGAAATTTTCATGTCAATTTGTCCACGCATTTTGCTATAAATTAAATTTTATTGAGGCCACCCACTGGTACTTCGATTGAAGATCGATGCAATATCGCCTTGCCGTAAACGCTTAAACAGCAGTTTGAACATTCAAACATGAATAAGAATGGGTTGTCTATGTAGCTCATATTAAGATACAGTTATGGCGAAATTTTCATGTCAATCTGTCCACGCATTTTGCTATAAATTAAATTTTCATGAGGCCACCCATGGGTCCATTCACACCTTCGTGCAAACTGCCGTCACTTTTCATTGAATCGGCATTTTCCAAACACTAATTAACGTGTGTGCGGTGCGCAGAGGGGTTAATTGATGCTCGGACTTTATTCTTATTATTCTTTTGTGTTAAACCTCGAAAAAGAGGCTTCTTTAAGGAATGTTTGTATTGTAAAATAACCGTAGACCATATTAACGCAGCAACTGATAAGTAATTCCAAATATCGACTTTTTTCCCGATCGTCGCTAAAGCTTATATAACTCGCGATGACCTGTTCTCGCGAAATCTCGCTCAACGGTCTCGTATGTATAAATCATTCGAGTCGTGTATCTCTGGCTTTTAAAGTCTCTGATAAGTTGCAAAAGCGTGATTTTACCGAAAATTAGAATTAATTTTTTCTCCGAATAAGACCGTCCCCATCCGAATGAAGGACCGAGAGTATGTGTATGACATTAAATACTCGGATGACTGGAAAAGAGAATAGGCTCTTCGTTAGAATTTGTTTATAGAATCTATTTTGCCGGTCCCCACAATTCTCCTTAACAGCACATTGCAATGACAGAGCAGATACAGTGGGATAGAATTTACTTTGCCGGTCCCCACACTCTTCCTTACCAACAGGTTGCCATGCAAGACTAAACTGGCCACCATTCGAAGCGACCATGGGGGTTCAGGGGCGCTAGCCCCTGATTATTCTGTTGAAAAATGTATGCATGGATTCGGACTTGAGCATGGTAGATTGAGACATGGATGTCTGCAACTTTGGCAACATTTATCCAGGGCTCCAGATAAGAGAGAGAAAACTGAACAAATCCACCACTGTCCATTTTCTCACTCATTTCAGCCCCAAATCCTATGGTATAAAACTACTCATTACAATCATCATCTTGAAGAGACAATTCTAATGAGTGGTGACACCATAGGGTTAAATGGAGATTTTAGATTTTGAAATACTTCCCTTATTTGGAGCCCTATTTATCCACTGAACAGAATGGAGTGTAGATTGAATGTTAAATACAGTTGAGAAAACGTTATTCTTTCCCAATAAACGTGTTTACGCTAAAACTATTTTTATGCCCCCAGAATCTACGATTCGGGGGCATATAGTTTTTGTCATGTCTGTTGGTTTGTCCGTCCGTCCGTCTGTCTGTGCCAAAAACCTTAACCTTGGCTATAACTCTTGCATTTTTGTACCTGGACCTTTTATACTTGGCATGTGTCTTCCCTGTATCAAGACCTTTCCATCCATAGTGTTTCCCCCAGGATTTGAAAGGGGCATGGTAATTTTTCCTGAAAAGGGCACATTATAACGCGCGGCAATCATCTCTTAGTTAAAAAGGTGCAAAGTAAGGTGGAACACAAGATATCTTAGTGAAACACTATACCCTATTATGTGACCATTATTCTGAATGACCTTGATCTTTGTCTGACATGACCAACTTGTACTCAGAAGCTTCTTAAATAGAGTTCACATACCAAATATGAAGTTTCTATCACATGTAGTTCCAAAGTTATTGCCAAGCTTAATTTTACAGTAGCATAGTTGACCTCTAAATAGCCTTGGCCTTTGTTGAACATGACACTAGTTGTACTGAGCTAAAGCACATCTTGACTTGAGTACAAATACCAAACATAAAGTCTATGTCATGTAGCTCCCAAGTTTATGAGCATGAAATGAGCATTAATAATTTGAATAAATGAAAATTGCAGACAGTGCAGAATAAGATCAGATGGCGTTTTCAAGAGCCCTCTAATCTTGGTCTGTACTGTTTTCCCATTTCCAGATATGTAGCCCTTTTTGTACCATAATTCTGAATGTCATTTGTTTTCCCCTGTAATCTTCAGACTAAGTAACATTAGGTTTAACAGGCATTATAACATTTATTCTTCCCGCTTCACGCAAGCCGACGGCGAGGAAAACTGGTGGAAAAAAATCAATTGTCCTATCACATAGAAACACGGCAAACATTCTTAATAAATCTTCTTTTTTATCATAAAATCGAATCATCATTCGTATTTTTATTTCTATGTTTTCTCTCTTGGTGGTTGGGGTCACATTACTTTAAGTGGAATATCATTTCTGTTGAAAAAAGTCGCTAGTGTATATTCGCGAAAACTGATGACAAAATGTACAAAATGTACGTTTAATCTTTCCAACAAAATTATTTCCGCTAACTGTGAAGTTACCAGCCCCGCGATGTTTAACATTCTTTTTTCAAACGACCATTCTCAATAAAACAGTAACGTAACGGTTTCAATGAAATAGATAGATAAGATCGATTTGGAGTTGATTGGACGTCGGAAGTTTTCTGTCGCTAGTTCATTTGGTCTAGAAATGTGGGCGGGGCTACTTCCAGTGGCTGTAAATGACAGGGAATGAGCTAAAAATAAACTCGAAAATCGACTACGGAAATTAATGATGAACTATTGGAAGCATTGCTTGAAAATGTTCGGTCACTTCCGACACTATCCGAGTATCTATTAAGGTATAGGGCCACCAAATAGACCGGAAGTGCTTCATGGTGTAGTCGAAAGAAGTCCGGCAAAGAAATAGTGCCAAACTTTTTGCCTCAGAATAGCTTTTTGTCAAGAAATATTTACTATTTTGAGCTTTTTATTTAATACATGGGTGCTGGAGAATAGATACAAAGACTTTCTGTCATAATAGATGGGTTTTTGGAGAAATTATGTGAGCTGAAGTGACATGTCCCTGTTTTAGCCGGTGCCTATTTCAAAATGTAGCAAAACAGGGGTCATGTCACTGAAGCCAAGAGATTTTTCTTATATGCCACATGACCCCCTGTTTTCTCTGCATTGTTCACTTGTTCAAGGGTGTATCTTTGTAGGAAATATAGGGTAGCACCTGTGGTTGGAATAAAAATTGTATTTTTTGGACCTTGGAAATGACGCATTTTATATAAGTTATATAGGAGAGCCGTTTTGGTGTACCATGCCCTAAGAGAGATATTCCCGGAAAATGACGTCACAGTTTGTTTTGATAATAGAGTGCTATTTGGGGGATTTTATGAATACATGATGGTTGAAAAAGTATTTTAGACTACATCAGGTAATTATTTTGGCTAGAAAAGTGTTTTTTTGCTTGAAATTGTGTCGGCCGCGGATTGAGCATGCGGCCGATGTACACTTTTTCGCATAAATGCTGTTGAAAAGCCCCATACTGGTCTAGTGAACACTTTGAAGGTATGTTTAAGCTGAATGTCACTAGGTTTGCAGGTTTTGGTCCACACTATGTTGATTTCTTGTTTTTCCTGAGAAAAAAAGGGGATCAGTGATGGCCCGCCCTTGTCATTGGCGACCCAGGTCCAAGACCAATGGGTTGTCACTTTTCCTTAAAACCTGTCCTAAACATATTTTTTCATTAATTTTTCAATGCAAATGCATGTATTCTATGCTATTCATAGCTGTCATCTTTGCTTTAAAGCTCTTTTAGGAGAAAAAAAGCCTGTTTGGGGTGAAAATTGTCAGAAATGCATTTTTTTCGTTGAGAACAACTACCGCCATGGACAGACGTCAAGGGTGATTTTTGCTGTTTCAATATTTTTCCTACAGGAAAAGGCTGTTTTTATTTAAAAAAGGGTTATCCGCACACTTTCAGATAAATTAAAAGTGTTCGAATAAGTCTAGATGTTGCGAAAACAAAGATTTAGTAGTCGGGTTGAATTTAATGCAAAAAGCTGAAATTCTGCCAATTTTGTGGCATGAATTTTTTTCAAAAACAGTCTAAAATACTAAATGTGGTGGAACCTGACATCTGTCAGCTTGTGTGTTGTTTCTTAATACCTATAGCTAGGATATAAGAGTAAATGTAGGCAAATTAGAGGAAAAAAAAATGTCTCTCTTAGGTATAGGGCCACCAAATAGACCGGAAGTGCTTCATGGTGTAGTCGAAAGAAGTCCGGCAAAGAAATAGTGCCAAACTTTTTGCCTCAGAATAGCTTTTTGTCAAGAAATATTTACTATTTTGAGCTTTTTATTTAATACATGGGTGCTGGAGAATAGATACAAAGACTTTCTGTCATAATAGATGGGTTTTTGGAGAAATTATGTGAGCTGAAGTGACATGTCCCTGTTTTAGCCGGTGCCTATTTCAAAATGTAGCAAAACAGGGGTCATGTCACTGAAGCCAAGAGATTTTTCTTATATACCACATGACCCCCTGTTTTCTCTGCATTGTTCACTTGTGCAAGGGTGTATCTTTGTAGGAAATATAGGGTAGCACCTGTGGTTGGAATAAAAATTGTATTTTTTGGGCCTTGGAAATGACGCATTTTATATAAGTTATATAGGAGAGCCGTTTTGGTGTACCATGCCCTTAAGAATGGGTTACTATTATTTATGGGTGTGGTCGCGAAAACGTAATTGCTACGCTTGATCATAAGGATGATAAGCGAGGCGTTCAGATTGTAGGATGTGCTAAAATTATGCGCAGTAGAAACAATAACATCCGGATTGTCGTTGCCATCGTGTAAAGTTGAAAGATACAGTTAATTACTTTAGTTTTGGTTATAAATAGCAGGTGCTATGAAGGTGAAACCGCCTGAGACATTTTGGGAAACTGAATAACACGTCATATTAGCGGACTTTTACTTTACAAATCCTTCTTTTTGATTGGATTACTTCCTTAGTTCTCAGCATTCCATTGGTTCGTTATCGCAATTCGTGTGACGATGCATCGCTTACGATATGGTTCAATGCATATCGTCCCAGTAAGGGGTCAATTAGCGATCTATCAACCAATTTACCGAGTATCCTGTCAAGGTCTAATCGGCGCGTGTCAAGTCAGCCGGCTGACCAAAGGGGCAAAAAAGCCACCAACATGAAAATAGGGCAGCTCGGCGGTTGTAAAGGGCAGGATAGCGGGGTAAAAAAGGGGCACGGTGCTGCGCCGTGCTAAAAATGCCTAGGGGAAACGCTAATCCATACAAACCTTTTTGACCTTGTGACCATGACCTTGACATTTGACCTACTTTTGTAAAAATCTTTAAATGGCTATAACATTTGCACCAGTAGGCCCAGGGCTTTCATATTTTGTATGTATATTTCTTTTGTCAAGACCTTTCCAATCATACCAACATCTTTGACCATGTGACCTTGACCTTTGACCTATTTAATCAAACTTTAACCAAAAACCTTAACCTTGGCTATAACTTTTGCATTTTTAAACCTGGGCCTGTTATATTTGGCATGTGTATTCCTCATGGCAAGACCTTTCCAACCATATAAAACTTTTTGACCTTGTGACCTTGACTTTGACATTTGACCTACTTTTGTAAAAATCTTTAAATGGCTCTAACATTTGCACCAGTAGGCCCAGGGCTTTCATATTTTGTATGTATATTTCTTTTGTCAAGACCTTACCAACCATACCAACATATTTGACCATGTGACCTTGACCTTTGACCTATTTAATCAAACTTTAACCAAAAACCTTAACCTTGGCTATAACTTTTGCATTTTTAAACCTGGGCCTTTTATACTTGGCATGTATCTTCCCTGTATCAAGACCTTTCCATCCATACAAACCTTTTTGACCGTGTGACCTTGACCTTGACATTTGACCTACTTTTGCAAAAATCTTTAAATGGCTATATAATTTGCACCAGTTGGCCCAGGGCTTTCATATTTTGTATGCATATTTCTTGTGTTAAGACCTTTCCAACTATACCAAAGTCTATGACCATGTGACCTTGACCTCGACCATTGACCTATTTAATCAAACTTTAACCAAAAACCTTATCCTTGGCTATAACTTTTGCATTTTTGCACCTGGGCCTTTTATACTTGGCAGGTGTCTTCCCTGTGGCGAGACCTTTCCAACCATACACAACTTTTTGACATTGTGACCTTGACATTTGACCCACTTTTGTTAAAATCTTTAAATGGCTATAACATTTGCCCCAGTAGGCCTACGGCTTTCATATTTTGTTTATATATTTCTTGTGTCAAGACCTTTCCAACCATACCTACGCTTTTGCCCTTGTGACCTTGACCTTTGACCGGCTTTTGTACAAATCTTTATATGCCTATAACATTTGAACCAGTAGGCCTAGAGCTTCCATACTTTGTATGTAAATGTACATTGTATGTTTCTTGTGTTAAGACTTGTTCAACCATGCCAATGTTTCATTTACCATGCGACCATTACTTTTGACCTACTTTTGCAAATAAGGATTACATTACAGAACATGACGCTGGCTGGGGGCATTTGTGTTTCACAAACACATTGCTTTTCATCTGATCTTCACCAAACTTTCTGAAAATGTTTGTTGACATAAAATGGAGACCAAGTTGGATAACCAGCGGCGCCAATTTATGCTAGGCTCTTTGGAGTAATGGCCCTTGAATTCCTCAAAATGGCGCTTTTATGGTGCTCCATGACAGTTTCTGCTCTCTAACTCGTACATTTTACATTTGATAGTCTGGAATCCCCACCCTGTATCATCGGGGGCATTCGTGTAACTGGGACACGCTCTTGTTTCCTTTACAAACAGTTTGGAGCCAGATCAAACGCCGGGTAACCCGGCGTCTGATCAGACTCCAACCTGTTTGCCACCAATATAAACATGAATTATCAGCATTGTCCAAAAGTTGTACTTTTCTACGTTTTAGGTCTTTGCGTTTTGTTTGCGTTTAAACGGGAAAGAATAACAGATTCTCCACTGTACTCTAGCAACCTGCTGTCTACCTGCAACAGTTGAAAACTAAACTCTGGATCTAACCAGTTTTGTAGAAAAGATTTGAAGTATAACTAACACTTTATATATTTCAGTCAGCCATTTTCAACTTCCAAAGTTTGTTGACAGTGGTTTTGCTCCTCATCTGTACCTGTGCTTATATCAGGTCCATAGCACCAAATCTTCTGGACAAGAATAAGGAAGGGTACGTTGTGTAGATAAATTTCAGGGGTCCGTTTTACAAATGTATGACAAATTTGGTCGTATGTCAGATTCTTCAGTTGCAAACTCTAACTAATCCTGTCTTGTGACATCTCTTTGGAATCATATTGATATCACAAAGACAGGATTAGATGGAGAAATAAATAATAATTGGGAATTTTTTAGAATCTGATTTACACTCATTTTGTCGTACAATGTTTTGTAAAACAAGCACCAGCCCTTTTTTATGCCATTATTGGGGCCCATATTTCACCCCACTTCCTATATATTAAAGCAATAAATAGTAGTCACATGACCAGTAGTATGCTATAACTCACAATCACGTATTTGTGACGTAATAGAATGTTCTCGATTTGTTCACACTGTTCGTACTGTTTGCTGTTGAATGATTGATAGTTGAGATATGGCATATGTTATTTCAATTATTACTAATTAAACAGGTTTGCATATATATACTGGTCATAGTGACATATTTTTCCCAAAAGTATACTTTTCCCTCAAAGTTACATATTTCTTAAGTGCTTAAAACCCTCTTGTTTTTGCCTAAAATTGTTAAATATAATATAGGGGTGAATTCTAAATGGAAAATTACAGTTTCTAATTAAGTCTTGTCAAGTATATAATGAGGGCTAATTTAGTCATATTAGTACAAAATGCCGCACAGTGCAGGTGACTGGAGGTCAGACCTGAGCAAACAGTGTAGACCCTGCTCAGATGGCTCTTTCTCCCAGAAATTCTTGAGCATTCTGATCAGGGTCTACACTGTTTGCAATTCAGTTTGCACCTTTTGAACAAATAAGTGTGTGATAAAAGCAGTTACTTAACCCGTCACCCCATGGCCTATTTCTAGTTTTGAAGACAGGTGACCACTTAAAGCAGGTTGAAAGTAAAGCAGAATGTGCCTTAAGGCGCATTCTGCTTTACTTTCAGCCTTCTTTAAGCTATAATCTTCTAGCATACTTAAATTATTTCTTATGGTTGATATTAATGACTTTATAAACTGGAACTATTTTTCTCAGTGGAGGAATAAATAAAAGGCGTCAAAAGGCACATTTATGGGGTGAAGGGTTTAGATATTAGGACAATTACACGTACAGCAGTTAAACAGGCTGCCCTGATTTTTAGAACATTTACAGATATTGTTTTTTTACAGGTTGTTGGGAATCTTTTGGAAGTGTGCTAGAATTGGTGAGTACCATAGGAATCCTCGTTCATCTACTTGTCTAAAAATAAAACAGGTTCCTGAAATACACTTAAACCCATCTATTGTGAGCACTAGAAAACATTTTGTCTTTGGAGTTTTTGGCAGCTGCATTGTGAAAGTAAAGCAAATACCATTTATAGGAACTTTTGCTTTACTTTCATCTTGCTTTAAGTAGCCACCTGTTTTTTAATTCCATTAACCCAATGGACTATGGTCTATTGGTTAGGCGGTAGACTGTCAAATTACAATACTGGGGTCTTGAGGTTGATCCTCCAGGGACCGTGTCGTTTAGATGAAACTTTAAACCAAGTCCAGTGTATCAGTGTTTTTGGTATATGTTAAAGGGCTCTATTGAAAAGGACTAGGGTATCACCGGGTTTCTTTGTATCTGCTTCCCTCTCTCATGAAAGTCCAATCAGCCCAAAGTTGGCAGAAACGGCCATGATATATTAAAACAAACAAAATTTTGTAAACCAAAGTTGCTGGTCAGATAATAGATGCTCATAGTAGGCGGAGTTTTATGTATGAGTATTCAGCAGGAGAAGGGATAATTGGTTTAACCAATAACTAAATAAATACACCTTTTTACGCCTTTTATTCCCCCCCCCCCCCACCCCCCTGAAAGAAATAGTTCCACTTTATACAGTCATGAATATGTGACATAAAAAATATTTGCTGTATCCTAGCAGATGGTAGCGTAAAGCAGGCTGAAAATAAAGGAGAATGCGCCATAAGGAGCATTATGCTTTACTTTCAACCTGCTTTAAGTAACCACCTGTCTTCAAAACTAGAAACAGGCTATAGGGGAACGAGTGAACATATATAACCCTATCAACAAGTTACTCATCAATAACAAAGTACCTGTGAATACACTTATCCTTTATGCAAACATTACAGACCCTGATGCAGGTTGAAAGTAAAGCAGAATGTGCTTAAATGTATTCTTCTTTACTCTCAGTCGGCTGTAAGCCACAATCTGCAAGGGTATAGGAAAATTTTGTTACACGGTCATTACTGTAAAAAGTGGAACTTATTTCCTCAGTATATCTATGGATAATTTAAAGGTGTAATATTTTAAAGGTGTTAAAAGGTGTATTTATGGGGTAACTGGTTAACACAAGTTTGACTAATTTGAATTCTTTTTCAGGTGAGCGTAAGAGTCCATACGTAGCAGTGTGCTGTGTGGCTATGGCAGTCAGTATTCTGTTCTGGTCATGACAGAAATATCACAGATATATATACATTGGCTTCGACTCAGATATTAGCTATATTACACGGAAGTGTTCAGATATTAGCTATATTACATGGAAGTATTCAGATATCAGCTATAATACATGGAAGGACATGGCAGAAAAATAATCTCCACCATGAAAAGGAGGAAAAAGGAAATTAACCCATTTCCCCATAAATACACCTGTAATTTATTCCTTTACTGCAGAAAATAGATCTTATATATGTAGTAATGGATATGAAGAATAAGAAATATTTTCTATATTCTAGCAGATAATAGCTTAAAGCAGGCTGAAAGTAAAGCAGAATGGGCCTTAAGGCGCATTATGCTTTACTTTCAACTTGCTGTAAGTGGTCACCTGTCTTCAAAACTAGAAACAGGTCATGTGGTAATGGGTTAATTTATCAAACAGATACTATATGGGAACATGTGGGATTCAGTACAAGTGGAGTGACTGTGTTCTATGGCACTCATCCTTTACTCCATAGATATGCCTTTTACATATTTAACCCTTTGAACCCTAGTCCCGCATATAGGCGTCGTTTTCAAAAGTATACATGTGAAAATTGCACTTGTCCTATGCAAACAGTGAATACCCAGATCAGAGGGCTCCATAAGGAGCCCTCTGATCTGGGTCTTCACTGTTTGTCATAATGCAAAACATTGACAAAAACAACCCTTAAAAGTCAGAAATGGACTAGACTAAAATGGAAACTGGAATTGTCCATTTAAAGTTTCAGGGAGGAAAGAGTTAATTAATTCTTCCAGTGAAGAAAATATACAGTAGTGAATGTGCATGCAACATAAATATTTCCTATACAGTGGAGAATCTGTTATTCTTTCCCAATAAACGCGTTTACGCTAAAACTATTATTTCCACTGCAAACAGTTTGGAGCCAGATCAGACGCCGGGTAACCCGGCGTCTGATCAGGCTCCAAACTGTTTGCCACCAAGTTAAACATGAAATATCAGAATTGTCCAAAAGTTGTTCTTTTCTACGTTTTAGCGCTTTGCGTTTGCGTACGTTTGCGTTTAAACGGGAAAGAATAACAGATTCTCCACTGTAGCCTTGCAGAAGGTAGCTTAAAGCAGGATGAAAGTAACGCAGAATGTGCCTTGAGAAATCACATGTTTATGTATGTGGGAATATTTCTTGAACGTTTACTCAAAAGCCTGTTTCTAGTATTTTAGATGTGTGACCATTTAAAACAAGTTGAAAGTAAAACAGAATGTGTTTTAAGGTATATTCTGCTTTACTTTCAGCCTACTTTAAGCTACCATTTGCTAGAATCTAGAAAACACTTCTTATGATAAGTGTTCATGACTGTATAAAGTGGAACTATTTTCTCCTGTGGATGAATAAATTAAAGGTGTGAAAATGTGTATCTATGGAGTAAAGGGTTAACCCTTTTCCCCAGAAGCGACTTTTAGCGTATTTAATTTTTCCTCCGCTGAAGAAAATAGTTCCAGTTTATACCTTCATGAACAATTACCATTACAAATATTATATATAGCCTAGCATATTTTAGGTTAAAGCAGGCTGAAAGTAAAGCAGAATGTGTCTTAAGGCATACTCTGCTTTACTTTCAACCTGCTTTGAGTGGTCACCTGTCTTCAAAACTAGAAACAGGCTATGAGGTAAAGGGTTAAGTGATTACCTGTCTTTTAAATTAGAAACAGACTAAGGAGTAATGGTTTGAATACTATCCTGATCTGAAGCTGTGAGAAGTGACATAAATCATGTAAGCCAGGGTAGATAAAAACACCCCAAAACATGAAGTGAATGAAATGATGAATGACAGATTTGACTTGTTTGTACAGTTACTGTAATCCATTTGTATATAGGAAAATCATCATACTGCCGCATGAGCCCTGTTCCTGCCGATTATGACTTGACTGGTACATGCAAACAGTTTGGAACCAGATCAGACAATGAGTAATGCGGCGTCTGATCTGGATCCAACCTGTCTGCCACTACTCTAATTAGACTATAAGCTTCTTTCAATTTTAAAAATACACAAATCCTAATTGGACAATTTGCAGACAATAATTTCAAAGTAGACAATAATCACAATATATAATCAGGGCTCCAGATAAGGGGAGTATTTCAAAAACTAAAATCTTTATTTCTGCTTTAAACCCTATGGTGTCACTACTCGAAGAAACGATTCTAATGGGTAGTAACACCATAGGATTTGGTGCTGTTTGAGTGAGAAAATGTTGGACTTGTTCATATTACACCTGCTTATCTGGAGCCCTGTCTGTATAGCAGGATAAGGGCTATGTCAGGGCTCCTTATAAGAGTGGGTGAACTAAATTTCTTAAATTTTCTCCGTTATGTCTCTTATACACCTTATGTTGTGACCACTCATTAGAATCGTCTCTTCGAGACAATTCTAATGAGTGATCACAACATAGGGTTTGGTGGAGAAATAAGAAAGTTAGTTTTTGAAATACCTGCTCTCTTTGGTGTTCCGCCATGCTGAAATTTAAAAGTGTTGTAAATATATTTATTAGTGAAACTGAAATGCTTGCTTGCTTATACGTGTATGTGTAACAACAGCTCGACATTTTTCTTCGAAAAGTCGAGCTAATAAAGCTTGTGCTATTTGATCACTTCAAGGGGACGAGTTAACACATTCAACCCTAGTGAGGAGTATACTCCTCATTTACAAACAGTGTACCTGAGAGGTTTACACATGTACCGTGCAAACAGTGTAGACCCTGATCAGAGGGCTCCTACAGCACCGTTTGTCATTTTACAACAAATTCTTAAGTTCGACTGTTCTAGACTTAAATTGAAATTGGAATTGTCCATTAAAAGTTTTAAAGTTTTAATTCAAGTTTATAGTTTAAGTGTAGTCAATTTTTAAAACCTTACAGTTGTTTTGTGCAATATACATGTATTGCAAAATGACAAACAGTGCAGACTCTGATTGGAAGGCTCTGGTAGGAGTCCTCTGGGTCTACACTGTTTATAAAGTGTACTCTTCTGCAGTAATGACGAGTATACTTGTATGTAGGATTGAATTTGTTGAAGCAGGTTTTTGTTGTATATGATAAACACAATAAAACTGATTTAAGCATATATAATTAT
This sequence comes from Gari tellinella, assembly GCA_922989275.2. Taxonomy (NCBI): domain Eukaryota; kingdom Metazoa; phylum Mollusca; class Bivalvia; order Cardiida; family Psammobiidae; genus Gari; species Gari tellinella. The sequence goes on along the minus strand of OV277867.1, from coordinate 78,031,235 downwards.
AGTCAAATGTTTCTTAATCCTTTCCTCGACAGTTCTAAGCATTTTACAGCCATTTAAGTTATTCCTCCACTGGGGAAAAATTCAATTTAAAGCCAAGAATATGTACATGTATCCTAAAATAACATTTTCTATTTTCAAGCACATGAAAGCTTAAATATCGCATTACCCCATAGCCTGTTTCTAGTATTGAAGGTAAATGACCACTTATAGAAGGTTGAAAGTAAAGCAAAATTCACCTTAAGGTGCATTCTGTTTTACTAGCTTTCAGCTTGCTTTAAGCTCGAATCTGCTAGGACATTAAAAATAGTGTATATTCAAGACTATAAGTTTTCTTCAGTGGAGAAATAAATAAAAGGTGTGAAAAGGCGTATTTATGGAATAATAGGTTAAAACAGGCTGGAAGTAAAGCAGAATGCACCTGAAGTTGCATTCTGTTTTACTCTGAACCTACTTTAAAGAGGCTCGCAACCGGATTTAGCATTAAAACTAGTAATTTGTAAATATTTGTCAAATGCTTATATAAATGGGTAAGATTTAGTTTTGGATAATAAATTCTGTTAAAAAATGCATTTCAAAAAATAAGAAAAGAAGAAGCTCTGGTGGGATTCGAACCCGTGACCCTCCATGCGGAGACAAACATGAAAAAAAAGGCAAACGCCTTTACCCATGTGGCTACTGGCGCTCTCTATCTATATGGTAGCGAATTAACATACTTCACTGGTAGCGATTGATAGTACATATTCGGCTCAGGTTTATGTCTTAGCCCGTGTAGAGAAGCAACAACAACAACTATACCGTTAGCTAATGCTATAGAAAAACGATGGAAAATATCTAAAAAAAATAAGATTCGGTGACGATTCTTAAGCATTTTTTTGGACTGATCATATTTTTTTAATGTCAGAAGCCAAATAATGCCACACATTTGCTTTTATTTGAGTATTTTATTTTATTTTGACAAGTACACCATCCGGTTGCGAGTCCCTTTAAGTGGTCATCTAGAGGCTATGGGGAAATGTGTTACTACATTCATGGAGGAAGTATACCTGGAGAAGAATCATATACACAAATCTGCATTTTCCCGAAAATGTTGTCGTCCAATACCTGTATGCGCGATAACGCTTAATCGATCGATAATTCAACTGCACCGGTACGCCGATAGCGGGCTATCGCGTTTTTAATCGTGTTGAATGGTTACCTACTGTTAGTTTAAGTTACATAAAATCCTTAATTTTTACCCGATTTTCATTATAATGATCTTAAAAGAAGGCTAAGATATTTATCTTTCACTTGTGAAAATAACATAATCTAATTTTTACATTGATCATTTTTATGGCGAGTTAAAGAGCGGTTACCAAATGAATTTGCCGCTAAAAGGGAGCAAGCGCTCGCGCAAAAATATATCACGCCCTGTTACAAAACCTTTCATAAAATCCTCAATTTTAGGCCGATTTCCATAACAATGGTCTTAAAGGACAGCTAAGATATTTTTCTTTCAGTTGTAGAAAATGCCAGTGTTTATTTTTGAAATCAACAAATTTTATGGCGAGTTAAAGAGCGATTGCCAAATGAAATAGTCGATAAACGAGAGCAGGCGATCGCGAAATAAATACAACGCCCCGTTTCAAAAACTTGAATTTAATCCATAATTTTCGTCCGATATATATATATTTGCCGGAATATTTTACATTTTCCGTCTTTTATATATATATATATTAAAAAAAGGTCTTGATATAAAGCCGTGACACTTATCTTTCGGTTGTAAAAATACCAGGGGTTTTCTTGAAGCGAAAAAAGTAATGATGACCTACAAAGGTAATAGACGTTTATTTAAGAATAAAATCATCAAGAAATTGTGGTTAAATAATGAACTAGGGCTATTCATCTGTAAACTACATGTCTACCATATTACACATCACAAAGGAATGTGACACATTACGTAACCGTACACAATTAGCAGGCCATTTATAAGCGTCATAAAACTGTCCCAGCATGAAGTCCATGCTTCTTGAACATGCCGATTATCTATGAAGTGCTTGTTAGGGAACTGGACACCAGGGGGTTTCCTCTTTAATAAAAAAAAGATCAATGCTACCCGTGCGTGTAACTTGAACATGTGTTTTTGACTTCTGTAACCGCATGATTTTTATATATTATACAAATCACAAAAAATAAAGATAATAGAATTGAATTGAAAAAAAGAAAAGAAAAAAAAGACCAACATCAATGCACCTGGTTTGGTTGATGACTGGATTAACCCTCTCATTACTGAATACCAGTAACATGATGACTATTGCAATTGCAAACAGTTGTAATCCAGACCAGGGTGCAAAAATGTCGGATTCATAGAGTATGTCTCTTGAAATATAGTTTACCCCTTTTTCAAATTAAGCTCTTTATGACACATTTTATCTTTTCTCCGCATGAGGATCATCAGAGAGAGAGACAGACAGACATTCATACATAAAGATGGAGACAGAAAAGAAGAAGCGAGAGACTGACAGACAGAGATAAGAGAAAAACAGACAGACAGAGAGACAGACAAGAGGCAAACAGACAGTGGCAGAGAAATATAGACACACACAAGCTTCGTAGGTAAACGAAAAAATACGTTTTTCTCTCATTTTCAAAACCTCACTATACTAACAATTTATAAGCTATCGCCTCAAATTTTGTACTACGCATAAGATTATTGTCTAATAAAACATCTGTATTAAAATTTATAATGAAAATATGACATTAAAAGCATTTCTATTAAATACCAAACTTCGTAGGTAAACGAAAAAATACGTTTTTCTCTCATTTTCAAAACCTCACTAAACTAACAATTTATAAGCTATCGCCTCAAATTTTGTACTACGCATAAGATTATTGTCTAATAAAACATCTGTATTAAAATTTATAATGAAAATATGACATTAAAAGCATTTCTATTAAACATTAAACTTCGTAGGTAAACGAAAAAATACGTTTTTCTGTCATTTTCAAAACCTCACTAAACTAACAATTTATAAGCTATCGCCTCAAATTTTGTACTACGCATAAGATTATTGTCTAATAAAACATCTGTATTAAAATTTATAATGAAAAGATGACATTAAAAGCATTTCTATTAAACATTAAACTTCGTAGGTAAACGAAAAAATACGTTTTTCTCTCATTTTCAAAACCTCACTAAACTAACAATTTATAAGCTATCGCCTCAAATTTTGTACTACGCATAAGATTATTGTCTAATAAAACATCTGTATTAAGATTTATAACGAAAAGATGACATTAAAAGCATTTCTATTAACACCTAACTTTCGGAAAAACGTTGTTTTCTAGCGGCCAGCGAGCGCCGCTGATTGACCGATTTTGGACGACAAGATAAATCGCGAGCCGGCCGGATACTTCTCCAGGTATACTTCCTCCATGCTACATTGAGCCCCGAAACTCCCATCTAGTCCATGCTTAACTGTTCAGGATATTCAAATGACAAACAGTACAGTGGGTTCCCAAAGGATAAATTGTTAAAAATGGACATGACTTTAGTTGAAATTAGGATTTTCCAGTTGAAGTACCACTCATATCAGGGATCCGGTCAATGCAAGACAATGTAAAGAATTGGTATACTTTGGCTTCTTTCTAGTGGGTCACTTAAGGTTCATGTAATGTCCCTGTACGAGAAAAAATACCCAAATTTGAAAAGTTGCAATACTCAATAACTATACCACATTGGCTAAAAATATTTTCACACAGCATAAATAATTAGTCAATGAAAAGGAGCATGCCTAAATTTTCATTAATATAAGTATACTTGTGATGTCAGAAGATCCAAAAGTAGCGAACTTGGAGTGAAAATATCCTCTTCAGCAGAATATATCAAATCACTTAATGACACGTATTTTCGGAAATCTGGTAGAATACATACAAAGAACCCATTACATACTGGGTACTCCTACACAGAATGTCTTACAAAAGTCAGAAAAAAACCTTGTAATTGGCCCTTAGAATACCCCATGCTTGATTCAAGGGCAGCCATTTGCATTTTACAAATTTGTAGAAGTTTGCTAACATTTAAGGTCCATTTACTCCAAATCTACAAAACCGATTGACAATTGTTATATACGTGCGGACAGAGAAAAGAACAAGCAATATTATTGATGGAATGTCACTCACCCGAATCACTGCAGTTAGACAATATATCCGTTCAAGTTTATCAAGGTCACCGAAATATGTCATTTGTCGACTTTTCCGATTAATCCGCATTTTCTCATTTTTTAATTTCCATATTTTCAACTTTTATTTCAGTACACTATTGTTGTTTGATACATAAACAATAAAATAAGTGCATTGCGCATTACTTTCGATCATAAATTTCTCCGGGTGTCACGATTCTTCAGCGGACTACTTGTCGGAAACTAATTTCGTCCCTGTACAGCTGACCTTTGTTTCAGGAAAATCAAGAGTTTGTCCCTTTAAATCACCTTTCTACACCCATTCAAGTATTCCACATCTTTCCGACTATTGTAAGGTTGATTAATATTTCACTTTGTATTGCGATCTCTATCATATAAAGCTTACATTGTTGTGAAACTATTCAAGCCTTTGGCAGGTACAGGGTAAATGCTCATGTACAGTGGAGAATGTGTTATTATTTCCCAATAAACGCGTTTACGCTAAAACTATTATTTGCAGTGCAAACAGTTTGGAGCCAGATCAGACGCCGGGTAACCCGGCGTCTGATCAGGCTCCAAACTGTTTGCCACCACGATTAACAAGAAATATCAGAATTGTCCAAAAGTTGTTATTTTCTACGTTTTAGTGCTTTGCGTTTGCGTACGTTTGCTTTTAAACGGGAAAGAATAACAGAGTATCCACTGTATATACTATTGCACGAGTTGGACAAGGCTTTCTATGGTGTCCTAGTAGGGACACAACCGACGATTTCGTTGGGCAGAGACACACAATTCTTTTTTGTCCTTACTACTTTTTTCACGTATATTCTGCTTCTGCATTTCACACATACACACACATTAAAATACTGTAATAGTTCATGAGTTTAATTATGCAACTACCACCCTGATAGCCTTACTTCAGTAGTTGTAAGAATTTAAAACCAATCATAAGGGCACAGATATTTGAAAATTTAGTCAGAAACAATCATATATTAGTTTATATGATGCTCAATTTGGTTTTCGTTCTAGGGGATCCTGCGTTTTACAGTTAATTGAATACATAGATGATTAGTCACATTACATTGAGGGTGATAGAATTTGGGAAAATATATTGTATATTTAGATTTTGTCAAAGCTTTTGAGAGCATAGTACATTAACGTTTTCTCGCAAAGTATCAGTATTTGGTATCAGAGGGCCAGTTTTGTCATGGAAACGTGACTTTTTTACTGGACGTAGGCAATATGTATCTGTGAAAGGACCCTGGTCTTTTTCGTGGGAAGACATTTTAAGTGGGGTACCCCAGGGAAGTGTCCTGGGACCCATATTATTCATGTGTTTATAATAGATGATCCCTACCCTTGAAGTTATACGTAGTATTGTTAAATTATTCGCTTATGGTACCAAACTATACAACAAAGACATTAGAATTGATATTATCCAGCACGACTTAGATGCCTTACACATAGTCAAAGTGGCTGTTGCGTTTTAATGTGAAAAATTACAGAACCATACACTTTGGAAGAGACAACCAATATTACCAGTATACTTTGAACTATGCGGACATTGAGTCTGCTAGTGAAAAGGGGGGTTTAGGGGTAATATTAGGATTAAAAAGTTAGTAGTCATATAGCTGAAAAAGATAACAAATCCAACAGTGTATTATCCTTAATAATCAGAATGTATGATTACATTTCGAAAAGCTATTTCATATTTTTGTACAAAGCACCCGTCAGGTCAATATGGAAACACTATTATCATGTATTATGGTATATATTCTTAAAAGAAGTGTTTAAAATTATGTAAGCCTACTAATAAGCGTCTCCTGGATTGTCAAACTTACATGTACCGAAAGATTGGTTTTCAAAAATAGCTTGGTCATCGACGAAGCCGTGGTGATATGATACAATGTTGAAAATTATTTTAAGAAATGGAAGATATACATATAGAAAGATTTTACATTAAAAATATTTTTCGAATTAAAAAAACATCATTAAGTTTACAACACTTTTCACAGAGAATTATAAACAATCGGATCTCACTTCAGTTTATATAGAATTAAAAATAATAAACTTTGTTGATACATTTATATGCCGGATGAATTATTTTTGTAATCGAAGCTTCAATGTCATAGTCATGTGTTTGTGTACTTCATTGGATTAGAATCAAATATTGCGTACTGTTTAATAAATAATTCAGTTGAGAAGGGTCGAAATGGAATATTCTTAATAATTAGAATGACCACACAGCATCTTGAAACAAACATTTACTTGATGCGCATTTAAATTGATGTTTAAAAAAGCACTAGTAACCACTGTTCCCTCCATTTTACGGATACATTGCAGAATACGTCCCTCATTGATTTTACGTAACGTTTCAAATACGTTGGCATTCCAACCAAAATGCACTTGGAGGTCATTATGGTATATATCCGAGGATAAAACAGGCCAAGGCAGAACATTAATGTATTTTAGCAAGAAATTGTGTGGTGATACGCGCCGTGTGATGCTTTATACATGTATTGTCAAGCTCAAAATGCCAGGTCCTTCCTTTCTTTTGCATGAATCGAATCACTGTGTTATTTAAAACATTGATGAAACGCTGAGCATTGGCATTTTATTGAATAATAACCAAGTCAATTTCCAGAGTTCCAATTTTCCCAAACCAAACCATAGCGCTGCCACCACCCATTATGTCTCTCTCAAACATATCGTTCTCCACGGTCACTCCTCCTTTTTGCGCATTGAGGCGAGCGGACCGTGGCGAGATTCTCTTGCCTTCGCGGTAATGAATGTAGCGCTGTTTACAGTGAAACATCTGTATCTGCGCACGTGCAAAGTAAGGAACACGTTGGCAAGCTTAGACGCATAAAGAGACCTGGGATTTGAATAGCAATTGTGTAATCGTTATACGCAATGAAGTCATTATAATCATGTATGTATCTTGCAACATGCGTTAAAACACAGTTATAGAAGAATTCTAGGAAGAGGATGGGGTTATAAAGAAGCAGATCCTCCCGCGAGAGCCCAACAACGATTCTCAATGTATTCTCAAGGTATAATTCTGTTAAAAAAGGATGAAAAAATAATACAGCCTGCATATTTATACATGTAATAATGTTTGACAGAGGCTCGTGTTGCCCACCATACTTTGGAAAAATTAAGTAGCCCCCCATTGCAAAATAGTGTTGTCCTTGAAAATTGTCAAATATTCCATGACTTCTTCTGTTGTTATTTGAGTGGATTTCGTCAGGATTTTGGTCCTACTACCTCATGTAAAGCATATTCTTCAATATAGAGGAAGGATTTGTTGAATTTCAGTACAGAAAATTTGCTTCACATTTTGGTGCAAATCCAAACATATTGTTCAAAATCAAGATACACGGTTTTCCTTTCAAATTGTAACCTATCTCATAAGCTTGTTCATTTCAATACGAACATTTTGATATGAAATTATGCAACATTGCTCCATAAATGACCAAAAAATCACCTTTAAAAAATGCACCAAAAAACACTTTACAAGAACCTTAATCTGTAACCCCATTAAGACATCTTTTTACACCTTTAATTTATTGCTCCACTGAAGAAAATAATTCCAATTTATACAGTCATGATTATACATGTATGTCATAAGAATTACTTTCTATATTCTAGCAGATGATAGCTTAAAGCAAGCTGAAAGTAAAGCGGAATGCGCCGTAAGGCGCATTTTGCTTTACTTTCAACCTGCTTTAAGTGGTAAACTATCTTCAAAACAAGGAACAATCTATGGGGTAATGGGTTAACACTTTGAACCCAAGCGACAAGTATACTCATCATGAATAAATCATATAACTTAATTGTATACCATCAAGAGTACACTTAACATGTGCAAACTGTGTAGACCCTGATCGGAGGGCTGACACTGTTTGTCATTTTGTAAAATATTGTTAAAAAACACCCTTATTATTCAAAGTGAACAAAACTTAATTGTAAACTGGAATTGTCCATTTAAAGTTTCAGGGGTGAATGTGTTAATACAAGTTTGACTTGTTTGTCTACCATACCATATACTTTCACATAATCATCCTTTAACAATTTCATTCTCAATGACGTCATAAATTACATTTTCAAACAATTTCAATCACAATCAGACACCGCATAACGCGGCGTCTGATTAGGATCAAATCTGTTTGCCACTTGTTTTGAAATTACGTCAAATATACTGCCTTAAATCTAACTTTGAAATTATATTGCAGACAACACTATGTAAGTAGATGACAATGGTTTAGCGGTGAAGGGGTAAACACCTCACAATAAATGTGATCATGTAAGGGTTAATACAGTAAAAGTATGACCATTAAAAAGAAGGCTAATTGACTGCATGAGAATAAAGTGACAGCTAAAAGTAAAGGAACTGTCTGTTTTTATGTTCACCTTGCTTACAGTGGAGAATCTGTTATTCTTTCCCGATAAACGCGTTTACGCGAAGACTATTTTTTCTTTTACAAACAGTTTGGAGCCAGATCAAGCAAGATAAACATGTCCAAAAGTTGTTCTTTTCTACGTTTTAGTGCTTTGCGTTTGCGTACGTTTGCGTTTAAACTGGAAAGAATAACAGATTCTCCACTGTAAAGCAGTCACCAGCAATAAACTCAAGATAATTTACACACTTTAGCGGTCATATTTGAGAGGTCTTACTGTAAATGCCCTGCCACCACCACCTCCCAAATTCTGCAAAAGATAATAAATAAACGCACTAAATATAACTGATAACTATTTCACCTTAAACCTTTTCCCATTACATTGTTTTCAGTACTGAAGACAGATAGTTGCCTAAAGCAGGTTGAAAGGAAAGCAGAATGCTTCAAAAGGAGCATTCTGCTTTACTTTCAGCCTTCTTTATGCAGGGCTGCCATAACTTGATCTTGAAAAATCCTAAGATTTCCAAATTTCTTTTTTTCAGGTGAGATTACTTAAAGTATGCTGATAGTAAAGCAGAATGCGCCTTAAGACGTATTCTGCTTTACTTTCAGCCTGCTTTAAGCGACCATCTGCTAGGATTAAAATCCAAAGATTTCAGTAAAATCCGGAGAAATGGCAACCCTATTTATGCTGTGTTGATTCTGCACCCCCTTTCCCAATAGGGCATTAAATGGGAGTAACAATGATAATTTATGTACTGACCAGATATTATCTTCTTGGCAATAAATATAACATGACTTGTATAAGTTGTTCTGTCTTCCAGTCTTAAAGAAATCTAGGTCAAGTTGGAATATGGGTCATGTCGGGTCAAAAACTAGATCACTAGGTCAAATCATAGAAAAACCCTGTGAACACTCTAGGGGCTACAGATCTCATTGGATTTTAATGCAACTTGGTCAAAATGTTTGTCTCATAAATATTTTGGTCAATTTCGAATATGGGACATGTCATAAATAACTAGGTCACTAGGTCAAATCATAGAAAAACCTTGCTTACGCTCTAGAGAATACAACTATTATTTGACTTCAATGTAACTTACTCAAAATGTTTGTCTCATTGATATCTAGGTAAAGTTCGAATGTGGGTCATGTCTGGTCAAATCTAGGTCACAAGGTTAAATCATATACAAGTCTTGTTTACACTTTAGAAGCTACAAATATAATTAAATTTCAATGAAACTTGGTCAAAATATTTGTTTTATTGATATCATCTAGGTCTGGGTCGAGTGCGGTTCGTGTTTGGTCAAAAAATAGGTCACTGGGTCAATCATAAGATACATAGTTGACACTCTAGAAGCTACACATCTCATTTGATCTTAATTGCTCAAAATGTTTGTCTCATTTAAATCTAGACCACGGTTGAATGTGGCTCATGACGGGTCAAAATCTAGGTCACTTTATGTCAAGTTTTACATGGTTATTTTATACTAGTGTAATATCGATATCTAGCTCGACTTTTTTGAAAAGTTGAGCCATTGTTGTCACCCCGCGTCTGCATTTGTTGAGTCTTTAGCTCACCTTGCACAAAGTGCCAAGGCGAACTATTAGGATCGCTGGATGTCCGTCGCCCGTCCACAATTGTTCGTTAACACTCTTGTGGCTACACATTTCATTTGTTATTCATGAAACTTGATGACAATGTTTGTCTTGATGAATTCTAGGTCATGTCCAATCAAAAACTAGGACGCTAGGTCAAGTGAAAGAAAAACCTTGTTAACACTCTAGAAAGAGGCTACACATCTCATTTGATCTTCATATAACTTGCTCAAAATGTGTGCATCATTGATATCTAAATCAATGTGAATTGTTGGTCATGTCCAGAAAAAAGCTAGGTCACTAGGTCAAATCATAGAAAAAACCTTGTGAATACTCCAGATGCTACTTGTAAATCTCAGATCTGAATGAAACTCGGTAAAATACTTGCCTCATTGATTTCAAAATCAAGTCTGAATGTGGGTCATGTCAGGTCAAAAACTAAGTCACTTGGTCACATCATAGAAAACCATTGTAGGCTACAAATCTAATTAGATCTTCATAAAACTTGGTCAACATGTTCGACTTTGTAATATCTATGACAAGGCTGAATGTGGGTTATGTCTGGTCAAAAACTGGGTCACTAGGTCAAATCATGGAAAAACCTTGTTAACACTATGGAGGCTACACATCTCATTAGATCTTCATGATACTTGGGTCAAAAGTAAGTTCATGAACGAGTGTACTTTTTGTTGAAATTGGACCATAATGGTAAGTTACCTGTCCTTGGTGTACTTCGAAATGCTAGGAAAGGATAATTGTTTACACTCTAGACTCTAGTGCCTTCAAATTAGAATGGGTTTTGATTAAAAAAAAAAACCTGTTAAACTATACATGGCCATAACTTCTGGTATGAAATCATTTATGGGTGAAATCGGGTTAATTGCACAAGAGTTAACTGCCAATGGATGCGTTAAGATGTCATATTTAATTGTTTACCGTGACCTTAGAATGTTTAGTTTTGTATGGATTTTGATTATATTTACACACAATGAATTTAAGTTCTTGAAGGAGTACCTTTTTTGTATTACATACTCACCAATAAATAAAACATAATATATGAAAACCTGACTCTGTTTCTGTACAATATCGAAATTAAGTATGTCTAAACTCTATCGGGTCAAAACTAGCACAGGAAATCCAAAATTAGTTTTTTTTTGCGTCCTTTTTACCCCGAATTACGGACGGTCATATGCCTGTAGATATCATAATAATAATAATAATAATAATAACGTCTTTATTTCATGTGGATTACATATTTGGTATAGAACAAACAAACCAATTTTCAATATGGTCCACAAACAAAATTAACATATATACAACATGAAGGAACACAATTACAAATCAGTATTTTTAAACCTTTGCAAACAGAGTGGATCCTGAAAAGACAGTTCCTGTGGGAGCTCTCCACAGGGACTACTCTGTTTACTTAAAGCATTTTAAAGATTAAGCTGAAAATGATAATGCATAAGTGTCATTATGAGAATTCAGGATTTGTTATCTATACATGAATATTGAATAGGTAGAGGCAATATAAAGCCAAAAAAAACCCGACGATTTAACAAATAGCAAAGATCTAGATCAATGAAATTTCATAACAAACGGGAAGGAATATACCAAAGATACTTCAAACCCTTTACTCCATGGTATATTTCTAGTATTGAAGAAAGGTGATCACTTAAACCAGGTTGAAAGTAAATCAAAATGAGCCTAAATGTGCACTCTGTTTTACTTTAAACCCGCTTCAAGTCACCATCTACTAGAAAACATAAAACATTTTTCATGAAACATATCTATGTAGTAAAGGGTTAAAGCAACATGTAGGTTTTAATCAAGATCCATATTTATATCATAACTTATATAGAAGCCCTTACAAGCAGCTAAGGCCTTGATCAGTCATTAACCCTTAGCTCAACGCATATTCAAAACATTACCCCTCATTTTATGGTTACTAATCAAACCATTTATTTAAAAGTAGAATACAATGAATTTGAAAACTTAGAATGTTGTCTATTTCAGAATAATTTCTTCTTCTAGCAAACAATGTATACTCTGATCAGAGAGCTTCTTAAGGAAGTATCTCATCTGGGTCTACACTTTCAGCAAAAACTACTATCGACATAATTAGCGGGCTAAAGGTTAATAGTGTAACAGCCGATCAGGGGTTCAGCAGCAAAAACAAAGCCTACATGAAACCATCGCAACATTAACCCCTTACCGCACATGGCATAGTTCAAGTTTTGAAGACAGGTGATCACTTAAAGGGACTCGCAACCGGATGGTGTACTTGTCAAAATAAAATAAAATACTCAAATAAAAGCAAATTTGTGGCATTATTTGGCTTCTGACATTAAAAAAATATGATCAGTCCAAAAAAAGTCTCAAGAATCGTCACCGAATCTTAGATTTTTAGATCTTTTCCATCGTTTTTCTATACCGACTAGTAGACGGTATAGTTGTTGTTGTTGCTTCTCTACACGGGCTCAGACATAAACACGAGCCGAATTACGAAGTTGTATGCACTTTCGACCGCTACACATTGAAATACGTTAAATCGATCCGAGATAAACGGATAGTTCCGTGGTCCATTGGTCTAAGCGGTTTCCCCTATTTTGCCTTCTGACCGCCAATGCCGGGCCCCGGGTTCGAATCCCACCAGAGACCAATATTTTTTTTTATTGAAATACATTTTTTTAAACAGAGTTTCTTATCCTAAACTAATTCTTTACCATTTATATAAGCGTTTGACACATATTTACAAATTACTATTTTTAATGCACCATCTGGTTGCGAGTCGCTTTAAAGCAGGTTGAAAGTAAAGCAGAATGCGCCTTAAGATGCATTAACCTTTTTTCAGCCAGTCTTAAGTTGCTACAGTACTGAACCTTATTAAATTAAATTGATAATCGCAAGCGAATTGCCATCGAATTGCCATCGAATCGCCATCGAATCGGGCGCTTCAAAAAGCAAACCGTGTGCTTGAGTCGTTTCACGCGATTTTTCCGTAGCGGTTGTGACAAAAACGGAATCAAAAAACATTAACGAAGGCATATTTGCGAATATTGGTGAGATACACAATTCATGCAAACTTAACGCGTTAATTGTATTGGAAAATATTCACAAGCGAATTGCCATCGAATTGCAAGCGAATTGCCATCGAATTGCAAGCGAATCGCAAAAATTGTTAATTTAATAAGGTCCAGTACTGTAAGATATAGATCTAGCAAATATTCTTATTTAACTTTTTGTAAATAATTATGACTGCACAAATTGAATGCGCTTAAAGGCGTTTCGATATGTTGTAACGGGTCAAGAACAGAACAGAACAGAACATAATTTTATTCAGATTTGTACAAAGTACATCATCTTAATCACATAGTAAATTCACAAACATATAACATCACGTGACAATAGTGAGGATGAATACATAAGTTAATTTTCATTTGGTCAAGGAAAGCAGGTGTGTGAAGTTTGCACGACAATCGACATTTCGACATTCGACCTTTCACAAATGAAAGGTCGAACAGCTGTCGAATTTCGACTTTCGACATTTAAGCTTTCACATAATGTAACAAATTTTGCCGATCGACCAGTCAGCTTTGCCATAATGTCGAAATATTGTCGAAATTCGACCTTCGACATTCAACATTTTTAAAACACATTACTTTGTCGAACAGATGTCGAATTTCAACGTTCGACACTTATACAAAGTCGGGAAATTGTCGAACAAGGGTCGAATTTCGACGTTCGACAAACTGCAAGTAAGGGAAAAGTCGAAATATTGTCGAAATTCGACGTTCGATATTCAAAATTTCTTAAACACATTACTTTGTGGAACTGATGTCGAATTTCGACGTTCGACACTTATACAAAGTCGGGAAAATGTCGAACTAGGGTCGAATTTCGACGTTCGACAAACTGCAAGTACGGGCAAAAGTCGAAATATTGTCGAAATTCGACGTTCGACATTCAAAATTTCTTAAACACATTCCCTCTGTTGAACTTATGTCGAAATTCGACGTTCGACAACTTGTCGGAACCGGCAAAAGTCGAAATATTGACGAATTTCGACGTTCGACAAACTGAAAGTAAGGGCAAAAGTCGAAATATTGTCGAAATTCGACGTTCGACATTCAAAATTTCTTAAACACATTCCCTCTGTTGAACTTATGTCGAATTTCGACGTTCGACAACTTGCCGGACCCGGCAAAAGTCGAAATATTGTCGAAATTCGACGTTCGACATTCAAAATTTCTTAAACACATTCCCTCTGTTGAACTTATGTCGAATTTCGACGTTCGACAACTTGCCGGACCCGGCAAAAGTCGAAATATTGTCGAAATTCGACGTTCGACATTCAAAATTTTTTAAACACATTCCCTCTGTTGAACTTATGTCGAATTTCGACGTTCGACAACTTGCCGGACCCGGCAAAAGTCGAAATATTGTCGAAATTCGACGTTCGTCTTTCAATAATTCTTAAACAGATTCACTATGTCGACCTAATGTCGAATTTTGACGTTCGACAAGTGGCTTGGCAGGGAAAAAGTTGAAATATTGTCGGAATTCGACGTTCGACATTCAATATTTCTTGAACACATTCCCTCGGTTGAACCATTGTCGAATTTCGACGTTCGACAATTTGCCGGACCCGGGAAAAGTCGAAATATTGTCGAAATTCGATGTTCGACATTCAAAATTTCTTTAACACGTTACTATGTCGAACTCATGTCGAATTTCGACGTTCGACATGTGGCCGGCCCGGGAAAATGTCGAAATATTGTCGAATTTCGACATTCGACATTTATCCAAAGTCGACATACGTTCGAACTCATGTCGAATTTCGACCTTCGAAAAGTGGCCGGCCCGGAAAATGTCGAAATACTGTCGAATTTCGACATTCGACACTTATACAAAGTCGGGAAATTGTCGAACTAGAGTCGAATTTCGACGTTCGACAAATTGCAAGTAAGGGAAATAGTCGAAATATTGTCGAAATTCAACCTTCGACATTCAAGACACATTCACTCTGTTGAACTTTTGTCTAATTACGACGTTCGACAATTTGCCTGACCCGGGGAAGGTCGAAATATTGTCGAAATTCGACGTTCGACTTTTAAAATTTCTTAAACACATTACTATGTGGAATTCATGTCGAATTTCGACGTTTGACATGAGGCCGGCGCGGGAAATAGTCAAAATATTGTCGAATTTCGACATTCGACATTTATCAAAAGTCGAAATAAGTTCGAACTAGTTTCGAATTTCGACGTTCGACAAGTGGCCGGCCCGGAAAATGTCGAAATACTGTCGAATTTCGACATTCGACACATATACAAAGTCGGGAAATTGTCGAACTGGGGTCGAATTTCGACGTTCGACATTGTCCTTGTACCAAAATGTCGAAAACTTGACGAAATTCGATGTTCGAAGACTACTTAAAAACATTCACTATGTCGAACTTGTGTAGAATTTAGACATTCAATAATGTAGCGAGCTTAGAAAAAGTCGAAATATTGTCGAAATTCGATATTTGACAATCAACATTTCTTTACCACATTCAATATGTCGAACTTATGTCGAATTTTGACGTTTTACAAGTGACCTGGCAGGGAAAATGTCGAATTATTATCGAATTCGACTTGCGAGAAATTGCCAGGCAGGGAAATAGTCGAAATATTGTCGAATTTCGACGTTCGACATTGTCTTTTCACCAAAGTGTCAAACATTCAACATTTCTTTAAAGTCGGGGAAATGTGGAAAAAGTATCAAATTTCAAATTTCGACAATTTAACGGCAGATAGTGCGGATAATTCTTCGGGAGTCGTGCGATTTATTCTGTATACGTATGGGCGCAATGTGCCTAGAAGAGCCCTTTGATCTAGTTATACACTGTTTACTACATGTACTTGACAAGTATGAATTACTGTACCACGCACTATTATTTTGTAATTGTATGTAGATGTATAACATGTACATTTATACGAAAAACGGTTTGAATCCAGATTAAAGGTCTTCTACCGAACTATATTTATCTAGGTCTACACTGTTAATCTTATACTTGTCTAACCTGCTGTGTAACTTCTATTCTTAAACTAAAATACTCTGAGCTTAGATATTTGGCGCAAATCATCATCTACTGATCTGTCAAGAATGTTCAAATTATTTCCCATGGGTAAAAAATGAGCCCACCCGGGAGTCACAAAATTACATAGATAAGAAATAGTACAGCCCGCTGAGGGCCTTCTTGCATTATAGTGACCAGTCAGCCCTAAAATAGTTTACGGCCCGAAGCCGAAGGCTGAGGGCCTTATGACTGTGAGGTCACTATAATGCAAGGACGCCCGAAGTGGGCTATACTATTTTATATAGTATACCGCACTTCTAATTTGGATCAAAGCAGTTCTCGAACGTAAAATTCTAATGGTCGTCTCGAGAGTATATCCCTTTGAATTACTTAATATCGGTGATCGTACTTACAAAAGTATCGAGAACAATTTTTATAGTGGAAATTTTATCAAAATCAATAATAAAATTAGAGCTCTACCTCTATTTCATCTTTCTAAACCAAATATAGAATCTATATAGATCTAACATCTATACTAAGCTTTGTTTGAAATTTAATAAAAGTCTTTATCTACAGTAAACTAGATCTATCAACCTCGCAACGTGTTTATATAAATCTAGTAAAACCTGTTTTGACGCATAACATCCAGCTCATTTCGTAGGTTTCTCCATTTCGTTTTCTAACTTCTGAGTAAAAGTTAAAGAGACGATTTGCTGAATGTTACGCAGTTTTCCAGCAAATTTATTGATTCAAGATTCTACTTCTTGAAATTATTAAGATCTAAGCACTGGGATTTTTATATTTCTTTCGTCTTCATTGAACCCTTTTATATCTATGATTTCTTGAGTTTTCGTGTTCGACAGACCCGCGAATCTGCAATTGGAACTCAATAGTAAATCTAAAGATTTGTGGATTTTCGAGTTACGTTATAAATCTGAATAAGGGGAGCTCCTTTGAAAGCACAGAAAACAAAGCAAATACTGAAAATTGCAGACTCGGTTTAATTGAGTATGTTCATTGATTACCTCCCTTTAATAAACTTTTGCATCGGTAGTAACTAGTAAGCTTCCTTGTGTATATTTAAATCTACACTTTCCACATTATGAAACTAATAATGTAAAATTGATTTTTAAAATCTAGTGTATGATCTTTGATTAAATCGCAAACAATCAAAGCTAACATTTTGTAAATGTAAACGTTTATAAGACCAAAACAGATCAAGTCTTAGATTTATCATAGATAAATTTCAAAATAGATCTACCTTTCCCATTTAAGCTACACGTACTCGGACATAATATCAAAAAGTCTAATATTTGCTTAAAGACATCTCCTGACGACCTTTTGGTCATAACGCCTTGCCAGATTTTTTACTGTCAATTTCCTTGCAAAAAACATGGGTCATGTGCATATTGAACCATTGAATCGTCTTATGTGAGACTCTACCTTTATATTTGATAGTTTGGTTAGAAATAATCATTGAAAATCACTAGAGCATGAGTATAATCTGGACCTCAACAGGTAAACTGAGAGTGTGATGCACGTGGTTTGACAGTTACATTGACACCTCCCGAACAATGTGGGGGGGGGGGGGGGGGGGGGGGGGGCTCTCTCTATGGACTGAGGAAAAGCCTTTAAAGTCACGTTAACACTTCCTAAATCAGTTATTTCAAATTTCATAACGCAGTCATCATATGACGCAACCGCGCTTAGCAGCGAGCACTATCGTATAATGGTGACCGCTAGCTTGTACAAAGATAAAGAAGGAGCGTACGTAGGTATAAGGTATACTATAGTTATATAGTGAAACTTCAAACACCTTCTCTGAAACTAATATGACCAGAGCTTTGATACTTGGCATGGTGAAAGTTCTAGAAGCACTTTACCAATATATTCAAGCGGCCCATTGCATATCTAGGTCACAGGAGCTAAACGAATTTTTTTCAATGAAACCTTCAAAAAATCTTCTTGTCATAATAGTCACCACAGTACCCTGAGCTTAGGTATTTGGCACACAGCATCATCTACTCAACAATAGGCACTGTCATATTGTCAAAATTTCTCAGCTTTTTAAGATATTTACATTTACGTCAACGGTTCCAGGTGAGCGATTTAGGGCCGTGTACGGCTCTTGTTTAAAATTGGCATTAGAAAATAAGAAAAATTTGATAATGTTAACTTTTTTTTTATTTCGACAAAACGAGCAAACAATGTTTTAAGGTTATAGATTCATAATGCGAAAATCTGAACACCGTTTTCGCATATTCTGTAATATGCCCGGCACAATCTTACTACACGAACATTGAAGCTACATGTACATACCGATGTTCGATGTTTTCTATTATGGCTCTAAAACCTTAATAAAGAAAGGACCAGTGAAAGAAGAGCCATTTACTATTTACTCCATAGCCAATTTCTATTTGTGAAGACTAGTGACTATACGGAAAGAAGGTTGAAAGTAAAGCAGAATGTCCCTTATGATACATGCTGCTTTACTTTAAGCTTGCTTTAAGCTATCATCTGCTAGAACATAGAGCTATTTCTTATGATACATATTCATGACTGTGTGAATTGTACCAATTTTCTTCATTAGGAGGAATTAGTTAACAGAGTTAAACGGCATATCTAGGGAGTAACAACGCATAACTCCTGTGTGAAAAGAGCGCTATATAAATCTGGTATAATAATAATGATAATAATAATAATAATAATAATAATAAATGGTTAACATAAAAAGGCACTGCAAAATCATAGCATTGCTCTATTCCAATATTTCGACCTCCAAGGAAATTTGCAAAGAAAATTATGTCCGACATAAGAGGTCGAACTATCAGAAAAGAGCATTGTTATAATTTTAAACTAATTTAATTCCCCATTCCGAATATTGCTATATCTGTCTTTAAAGGCACAGCAGATAAAACTGAAACACCATCTACCTTTGAACATCGTAGAACTTTCAGTTCTTATTAAAGCTTAGGATTGCTATGACAAACAGTGCAGCCACTGATCAGAATGCTCTTATATGAGCTATCTGAGCTGGAACTACATTGTTTGCATAATACTGATCCATCAGTATCCAGCTTACAATAAGTTACACATAAGCAATACTTGTAATTCAAAGACATACATGTATAAGTCAGGACCTCCTGGACATTATAATCAGCAATGCCTAGAAAGTGGACATGTAACATGGGCAAAGTCTGTTCGCAGGCAAAGGGATACAGTAAAATCAAAGACCACCCTATAAGTATTTTGTAAAATAGGAGTATAATGAAAGGTCAACTTCATGTATTGATTGTAATCTGTTTTTCAGAATTTAGATGACCACATGGCAAAGTGACCCACGGAAAGTGTTTCTGCATAATAATTCGAATATGCAAAGTAGAAGAGGCCAATTTATAAGGGGAAAAAATAATGAATCCTTCGTAGATTGGATCAGAAGGTACATGTAATATCTTTTTAAAAGTTAAATTAGGCTGAGGCCGCTGAACTTGTCGATATATTTTCATTGATGCCATAATTATACTATTTTGTATGAGAAAGATGTAATACATATAATTGTGCATTTCTAACATTCCTGAACGATCTTAGTCGCTGTTCACCTAAACCCCATCCTATAAATCAGGGCTGCCATTTCTCCGGATTTCTTCCGAAATCTTCTGATTTGTTAGTTTTAAACAGACTGGAAGTAAAGCTAAATGCGCATTCTGCTTTACTTTCAATATCTGTTTTAAGTTTCCTTGTGTTTAGATAATGACTATAGCGTTAAATCGCGTTTGAAAAATAGAAAAATTGGGAAATCTTAGGAATTTTCATGATCACGTTATAGCAACCCTGCATAACTAGTCACCAAGATAACTCTAAAAATGTCCCTTGTAGAAATTTAGTTTACGATTGTGTTAAGTGTCTTCCTCTTTTGTCTGTTGTAGGAATGTGTCAGTTGTAAGAATTAAGCATTTCAGTTAATTCCCACTACAAATAGCAACATACCCTGTCCAGATGATGTATTTGCTACACAACGACTGTTCGGTTTAATTTCCCATTACACAACGTTTGTTAAGAAAGTCCTACACTATTCATACAATCAAAAATCAGTGAAGACTTTGGTCAAATGTCATTTACAGCAGCACATCGACATTGTGCGAGTTTGGAGCTGTGCTTCTTGAAATTATCAACTGTCAGGATTTCCGGATTTTTCTTAATTTCTAAGTGCTACGGAGCTGCGAAATGTTTTTGAAATGATCGGCTTTTATTGACAATCTACGTTTTTATATCAAGGTCATGACTGTAAATGGTGTGGTATATTGTTTTTCAAAGATGTCTTTGAACACAAACGCACGTGAATAACGGGTTTTAACCCATAACCCCATAGCCTGATTCTAGTTTTGAAAATAGAGCCACTTAAAGTAGGTTGACAATAAAGCAGTCTGCTTTAAGCTACCATCTGCTAGAATATAGAAAATAGTTCTTACAATACATATAATCATATTCATCACTGTATAAATTTGAACGAGTGCGTGTTTATGGGGTAATGGGTTAAATCCGTTTTCATGAATATGCAACGTAAAATGTTTTATCCTAGCAGATGGTAGCTTAAAGCAGACTGAAAGAAAAGCAGAATGCGCCTTTATGCACATTCTGCTTTACTTCCAACTTGCTTTAAGTGGTCAAGTGTGTTCAAAACTAGAAGCAGACTATATTGAGCTCATTTTGCTCTACTTTCAACCTGCTTTAAGTGGTCACGGGGTTGAAACTGCATGCAAACCTAATAACTTCATTTATCAATCTTTCAACTAAATAGACACACACTTCATACAGTTATAACTTTGTAAGTCGGACTGACACAAAACATCCACTTTATTAAACACGTGACTGTTTAATGCAGAGCAAAAGTGATGCAGATAGACCTTATGACAGCGTTCTGCATTTCTTTTGTCCTGCACCAAAATACACACATGTCCATTATTGGTTTTATAAATGCACTTCTTTTTTAGTATCGATGGACACATGTTTGACTGTAGGATTTTCATAGATGTTTAACTATCTAATCCGCACATGACTGTGGTATTTTAAGAGACTTGACTTCTGATTTCGATAATATTTCGAAATGTTATGTTTGAGAAATTTCGAATGTCGAATTTCTACAATAGTTCGACTTTTCCCGGCCCGGCCAATTGCCGAACGTCGAAAATTGACATAAGTTCGACTTAGTGAATATGTTAAAGAAATGTTGAATGTCGAACGTTGAATTTCGACAATATTTCGAACTTTTCCCGGCCCGGCAAATTGTCGGACGTCGAAATTCGACATAAGTTCTACATAGTGAATGTGTTTCAGAAATGTTGAAAGTCGCACGTCGAATTACGCAGCCCGGCAAATTGTCGAACATTGAATTTCGACAATTGTTTTACATTTTGGTAAAAGGACAAAGTCGAACGTCGAAATTCGACAATATTCGACCAATTTCCTGTCTGGCAATTAGTCGAATGTCGAAATTCGACATGAATTCGACACTTTAACGGCTTTGTTGAAATGTCGAATGTCGAAATTCGACAATTTTACGATTTTGACAGGCCCGGAAAATTGTCGAATGTAGAAATTCGACATTAATTCGACATAGTAAATGTGTTTCAGATATGTTGAAAGTCAAACGTCGAATTTCGACAAGTTTTCGACATTTTGGTAAACGGACAATGTCGAACGTCGAAATTCGACAATATTTCGACTGTTTCCCTGTCTGGCATTATTTTGAATGTCGAATTTTGACATAAATTCGACACTTTACCTGCTTTGTTTACATGTCGAATGTCGAAATTCGACAATATTTTGATTTTTTCCTGGCCCGGCAAATTGTCGAACGTCAAAATTCGACAAAAATTTGACTTTTTCCCTTACTTGCAGTTTGTCGAACGTCGAAATTCGACCCTAGTTCGACATTTTCCCGACTTTGTATAAATGTCGAACGTCGAAATTCGACATGAGTTCGACAAAGTAATGTGTTTAAGAAATTTTGAATGTCGAACGTCGATTTTCGACAATATTTCGACTTTTCCCTTACTTGCAGTTTGTCGAACGTCGAAATTCGACCCTAGTTCGACAATTTCCCGACTTTGTATCAGTGTCGAACGTCGAAATTCAACATGAGTTCCACAAAGTAATGTGTTTAAGAAATTTAAATGTCGAACGTCGAATTTCGACAATATTTCGACTTTTGCCCTTACTTGCAGTTTGTCGAACGTCGAAATTCGACCCTAGTTCGACAATTTCCCGACTTTGTATGAGTGTCGAACGTCGAAATTCGACATCAGTTCGACAAAGTAATGTGTTTAAGAAATGTTGAATGTCGAACGTCGAATTTCGACAATATTTCGACTTTTTCCCTTACTTGCAGTTTGTCGAACGTCGAAATTCGACCCTTGTTCGACAATTTTCCGACTTTGTATAAGTGTCGAACGTCGAAATTCGACATCAGTTCGACAAAGTAATGTGTTGAAGAAATGTTGAATGTCGAACGTCGAATTTCGACAATATTTCGACTTTTTCCCTTACTTGCAGTTTGTCGAACGTCGAAATTCGACCCTAGTTCGACAATTTTCCGACTTTGTATAAGTGTCGAACGTCGAAATTCGACATCAGTTCGACAAAGTAATGTTTTTAAGAAATGTTGAATGTCGAACGTCGAATTTCGACAATATTTCGACTTTTTCCCTTACTTGCAGTTTGTCGAACGTCGAAATTCGACCCTAGTTCGACAATCGCCCGACTTTGTATAAGTGTCGAACGTCGAAATTCGACACCAGTTCGACAAAGTAATGTGTTTAAGAAATGTTGAATGTCGAACGTCGAATTTCGACAATATTTCGACATTATGGCAAAGCTGATTTGTCGATCGGCAAAATTTGTTACATTTTGTAAAAGCTTAATTGTCGAAAGTCGAAATTCGACAGCTGTTCGACCTTTCATTTGTGAAAGGTCGAATGTCGAATTGTCGAATGTCGTGCAAACTTCACACACCTAAGGAAAGCGATGGTTAGACTGGCACCTTAGGATATTAAACGTAAATAACAGCTTACTTCAGCTGCAAACTACAATATGCGGCGTATAGAAACCTTGGCGCCTTGTAATAAATTTCATGTACAGTAATCTACCTTGTTTATATAAATTTAAACTATAGTGGAAAATGAACTTTCACCCCTTATCATATACATGTATATGTCGCCAATAGTTCAAAAGCAACGATCTGATAAAAAAAAACCCTCAAGGATGGTCTCTTATCCAGGTACATGTATTTGAACACTTCAGGTCAAAAATAATTATTATGCGGTCGCCAAAAGCAACTAAAATATAATTGAAATGATACATAAAGTTAACATAATAATTATATACAGTGGAGACGACCGTATTCTTTAAAAAATAAACGCGTTGTCTCTAAAACTGTTATTTCAATTGCAAACTGTTTGGAGCCAGATCAGACGCCGGGTAACCCGGCGTCTGATCAGGCTACAAACTGCTTGCCACTCAAATTACACTAAATCTTCTCTGTTTCATTGTTTTGCGTTTGCGTTCCGTTTGCGTTTATACGGGTAAGAATCTCCACTGTATCATTAAGTACTTAAACTATAAATAAAGGATATAAAAGTTAACACATATACGCATAACATCATTCAGTTGTGATGCTAAGGTCTCTGGACGGGTGCTGGTGATTTCTCGTTACGACTTCGTCTACCATTTGTTGCATGTAACGTGGGCTAATCAAGTTATTGTAGATCAGACCAATGGTAAGAATGGATATCTTATAAATTTGATATTATTTAATCCTTTACTCCATAAATACATATTTTTACGTATTTAATATATTCCTCAACAGAAGTTAGTTCTATATTATTATTATTATTATTATTATACCAGATTTATATAGCGCTCTTTTCACACAGGAGTTGTGCGTTCAAAAGCGCTTCACATGAAATTATATAAATGTACCAACAAAGCGAGAAAGACAAATAACTACATTTATCACATAAACGTGCAAAATATAGAGGGCCGTAAAAGTCGTATGGCCCACTGGGCATATATTTTATACATGTACTAATTTTCGAATCACCAAAATAATGTGCTACTACGCCGACTGTAAATCAGTTAAGAGAATCTAGACAAACATAGATCACCACTAGGTATTGAAACATTTCGAAGTGTCCTAGAAACATTATCCCTAGCAATCTCGCAAACTCAGGCTGCAAATCAGGCTAAACTTAATACTACGTAGACTTTAGTATTAACAGTGACTCAGACTGTTTTTCAAATTTAGACGTTACAATGATAATGACGTCATGTTACGTCTTGACGTTATTTTGAAAACGAAACTAGATTCTTAATGTCAAATGATCATTTTTAGTCAATTAGAACAACTTGAAATTAAATATTAATTTAAAATTTGAATATGGTATCAGAGAAGTCTTTTCACAACGTAATGGTGTTGATTTTCTTTACGTTAATATGATTGGTGTTTTTATCCACGGATGAATAAAACCGATTAACACCTATGACGAATCGTTTACCTAAGAGCCGAGGGCAAAAGTGAAAGTAAGACCGTTCGGATTTTCGTGTCATTTGGTGTTTATGTGATAAATAGGATATTAACTTCGTGTTTTTTCAGTAATAAATTTATTGAACTCGTTGGATAAAAATTATATGTTGCTCGCCAAGGCTCGCAAAATATCATTTTTATCCAACTCGTTCAATAAATTCATTACTTAAAAAACACTCATTCAATATCCTCTATTTATCACATAAACGTGCAAAATATAGAGGGCCGTAAAAATCGTATGGCCCACTGGGCATATATTTTATACTAATTTTCGAATCACCAAAATACTGTACTACTACGCCGACTGAAAATCAGTAAAGAGAATCTATACAAACTTAGATCACCACTAGGTATTGAAACATTCCCAAGTGTCCTAGAAACATTATTCCGAGCAGTCCCGCAAAGTCAGACTGCAAATCAGGCTGCATAGAGCTCTAGTATCAACAGTAATTCAGACTGTTTTTCAAATTCAGACGTTACAATGATAATGACGTCATGTTGCTCTAACGACGTTATTTTGAAAAACGAAACTAGATTCTAAATGTCAACTGATCATTTTAGTCAATTACAACAATTTTCAAATTAAATATTAATTCAAAATTGAATATGGTATCAGAGAAGTCTTTTCACAGCACATTGATGTTGTTTTTCTTTATTTTAGTTTGATAGGTGTTTTTCATTACGGATGAATACAACCGAATAACGCCTATGACGAATCGTTTCCTAAGAGCCGAGGGCAAAAGTGAAAGTAAGACCGTTCGGATTTTCGTGTCATTTTGGTGTTTATGTGATAAATAGGATATCAAATTCGTGTGTGTTCAGTCGTGAATTTATTGAACTCGTTGGATAAAATGATATGTTGCTCGCCAAGGCTCGCAACATATGATTTTATCCAACTCGTTCAATAAATTCACGACTGAACACACACTCATTCAATATCCTCTATATACTATATGAATATGCACCAGAAGAAATATTTTCTATATCCTAGCAGATGGAAGCTTAAAGCAGGTTGAGAGTAAAGCAAATTGCGCCTTAAGGCACATTCTGTTTTATTAGCTCACCTGAGCCAAAGGCTCAAGGTGAGCTATTGGGATGGCCCTGTGTCCGGCGTCCGGCGTAGTGCGTCGTCCGTCGTCGTTAACAATTGCTTCAAATGACATCTCCTCCTATACCGCTTTACAGAAATGTTCCTTGGATCAAACTCTTTCAAATTTGTTCAAAGAATTAAAAACAATGCAGAACTCTGGTTGCCATGGCAACCAAAGTGAACAAATAAGGAAATCTTTAAAAATCTTCTTCTCAAAAACTGCAAGGGCCAGAGCTTAGATATTTGGCACACAGCATCATCTACAGGTCCTCTATCAAGTTTGTTCAAATTATGTCCCTGGGGTCAAAATTGGCCCCGCCCCGGGGGTCACAGTTTTACATAGAGTTATTTAGTGAAATTTTCAAACGTCTTCTTCTCTGAAACGAATATGGCTAGAGCATTGATACTCGGCATGGTGACACTTCTAGATGTTCTCTACATATTTTGTTCAAATGGTTCCGGTCGGTTGCATAAGTAGGTCACAGTCATTATCTCCATTTTGTCAGTGATTCTCAGGTGAGCGAAATATGTCCCATGGGGCTCTTGTTTTTAGCATACTTTAAGTAATCGCCTGCGTTAAAAAATAGAAATATATTACGGAGTACAGGTTTAATAAGGCAATTAATTTTTAAACACCAGCGTTGAATTATTCACTCTATGGCAGGTCTTACTTTTCACATCAGCACTACATTTACATGGTTTTATGAATTGTTTTCAACTGCTGATACAAATGTACTTACATTTCAGGAAATAGTATGTTGTGGTTGTTACTTGACCGGGCTGCCATAAGTTGATCATAACAATCCTAAGATTTCAATTTTTCAAATTTTCAGACGCAATTTTACTAATCGTATCTTTACCCCATAGTCTGTTTCTTGTTTTGAAGACACATGACTGCTTAAAACAGGTTGAAAGTAAAGCAGAATGCGCCTTAAGGCGCATTCTGCTATACTTTCAGCCTACGATCTGCTAGGATAAAAATCCGAATACTTAGAAAAATCCGGAGAAATGGCAACCCTGACTTGATAATCTTTAATAATTATTATTTGAAAGTCAATGGCTAATGTTGTTTGATAATAAAATATATATGTATTTATTATGAACCATAATATGACTGAAATAAAGATATTATATTATATAGAAATTAAAAAATGCTTACTTCGCGCATAGAACACAATTATTATAGCAATTAAAGTTCACGCCTAAAGTAGTTTAAGGCAGCGATTCCATAATAAGACGATAATACTTTTATTTTTGTAATTTGTATCATGTGTGGGTTTGCTTTTCGGATGGTGTTGAACAAGACTTGACGATAAGTTTAGACCTTGGTCACCACAGGCAATTGGAAAGCGCGTTAGGGGAGGGAAATGGATACTCGTTCACCTTTAAATTATGACATTCGTGAACTGTTTTAACCGTAAATGATTCGAAATGCACCCAACTCACCCGGTTGTTAACCATTGTATATGAAAATATTTATATTTGCATATGGAAAGCAATAATAACACAAGACGGCAAATTAATATTTATTAATAATTTATTATGGTCAATAAATATTTGAACCATATTTTTTTTAATACATCTAAAGTTTAAGGATATCATTCTTTTCCCGTCTATTTTCATCCGTTACCAACTACTCTACTTCTAGTTTAAAAGACAGGTGACCACTTAATGCTTTACTCTCAGTCTACTTTAAGCTACCATCTGCTAGAAGATAAAACTTTTTTTTGTGGCGCATGACTGTATACACTGGAACTTTTTCTTCGGTGGAATTAAATGCCGCAATAAAAGGTGTTTCATTGGAAAAAGGGATAATCAAACTATATAAACACCAGAGATTGTGTCCGAAACACGCATATAAAATTAATTATGTCGGTTAACCTTTTATTGTCATGTTGCTGTCTACAGTAAAACCTCTCTTTAACGGCCACTAAATTATGTAAATTATTAGGTGTTTACGACAGGTGATTGTTTAAAGTAAGGTGACAGAAAAACAGAAAGCTCCTTTAGGAGCTTTCTGTTTTACTGTAACCTTGCTTTAAGCTGTCACCTGTCTTTTATTCAAACAATTAGCCTTCGTTTAAGTGGTCGCTATAGAGGTTTTACTGTACATGTACTTTTCTTTTCAAAATAAACTTTGACTGAACACATGTTACAGTAAAACCTCTTTATTACGACCACTGAATTGTGTTAATTATTAGGTGTTTACGACATGTGACTGTTTAAAGTAAGGTGACAGTAGAACAGAAAACTCCTTAGGAGCTTTCTATTTTACTGTTACCTTGCTTTAAGCTGTCACCTGTCTTTTATTCAAACAATTAGCCTTCGATTAAGTGGTCGTTATAGAGGTTTTACTGTACTTTTTCTTTTCAAAATATGATTGAACACATGTTAATACTATTGTCAGCAGTTTAGATCTCTATCAAACACTGTTTTTGATGCAAACTGTGCAAATGCTCGTTAACCCTTATCGTACTGAATTGTCTGCTTCAAATAAATCGTGTGCGAAGAAACTATAAATCTGGTTTTATGCTTTTCAATCAAAACTGAAACTATAACCCCCAGAAAGGCAGTGCACGGGGCACATATTTTTACTTATATATATGTCAATATGAATATTATTATATTATTGACTTTACAGATATTCTTTTTGAGAAAAAAGTCCGAACATATTTAGTCCGAGACTTTGAGAAAAGTAGCAAACGACAATTTTAAACAGTCGATATTGCAGCCGTGGAAAGGTTAGACACAATCGTCTTGTTTGACGAACAGACAGTGTTGTAAGGAGGGACTCGTTGTTTGGAGGGCCGTCAAAGTCACATAACGGACAGCTGCTTGAATCGAAATCAGACGCCGCGTTACGCTGCATTTGATCTGGATTTAAGCTGTTTGCAAAAGTAAGCCAATTTCCCTCCTAACAACAGCTGCTTCCGAACAAGACACACACTTTATGTCTCCCATTGGGTGTTGTTGTAGAGAGGGAGCACTGTACAAGAATGAATACATTTTGTACATGTTTCTGACGGCTAGTGGTAGGTTTACATTCATTGAATCAAAACATACTGTTAAAGCTTATGTAAACGGGTATATAAAGAACAATACGTAACTAACTTGGGTTCTTATCCCTGTAACAATTTATTTATGACACATGGACATCAACATCGAGAGTGAGACAACCGCCCTGAAAAGGAGTACGATTCAACCTTGGGTATTTACGGAAAGAGTAGACCATGAATAAACAATTTGCTTTTTCAATATTGTTTTTGACGAATTTAATATTAGCATACAATTCTTAAATTTACACCGCGCGAAAGAAGAAATATGCGACCATTCGAACAGTTTGCAGAGCATTGATATTGATTTGCATAATGGGCTATGCCGTGTAATGTTAGCCGTGTCGAAGCATTAATTGAGAAGTTTATTAGACTATTTTATGTTGATTGTCACCATGTTCAGCATCATATCGGACCAACTTCTTTATACAATAGTTATTTGCAAACAGTTTGAATGCTAATGCGTCGTCTGATCAGCATCCAAATTGTTTGACACTCATTTCAATATTTCTTAAGTCAAAATCCCTAAAAGTTATATTTCAGAAATAAAGGTTTACATCAATTGTTCAAAACTGATGACGTCATGGCAGTGAATTGTTTAAATCTCGACTGTTGGCAAAACTAATGATGAATTATCTGTCCATGCGAAAAGAGCAAAATAGTTAAAATTCAAAAGGGTTGCAGATATGTTTCAAATCAAGCTATATCCACCCTGTTACTTATTTAATGGCACCCAACCTTCGATAGTTGATATGGCCACATGTGTAACACCATCACTGCCATGACGACACGTTCGACTGTCATTATGACGTCATTATGACGCGAATTATAAACAAATGTCGTCTGCGTTTCTACAATTCAATTCTTAGGTAGTCTTTCGTCCGTCGTGCTTCGTCAACAAATGTACAGTGTTCCCTCCCTACAACGGCCCTCCCTACAACGACTCCCTCTTTAGAACGACACCTTTCGCAATTCCCTAGACAGGATGATTATTTCTAACGAATTTACTGCTGCAATGTCGTCTGCTTAAAATTGTCGTCTGCTTTTTTTCTCAAAGTTACATATTGGACATTTTGACAAAAAACACTTTTATGACGAATGACAAACAGTTTGAATCCAGATCAGACGCCGCGTTACGCGGCGTCTGATCTGGATTCAAGCTGTTTGCAAATGAAAGCCAATTTCCCTCTCTCTAACGACTCCCTCCGAACAACGCACACAATCTTTGTCTCCCATTGGGAGTCGTTGTAGAGAGGGAGTGCTGTATTTACACTCTAGAGACCAATTTATACTCAACCTTTCTCAAAATTGCTCACATCAAATATGGCTATAAGGTCTCAGAAGAGTTTGATTATGTTTAGGTTAAGAGTTATCTAACATCGTTTGTACTCTAACAACTAAAGTTAAGTAAGGATTTAAACTATTTCTGCACACAACACATATAAGTGTCAGTTCTTGAAGGATTACAATAATTGTTTCTGGCTAATTGCTATATCTGCCCTTGATGTGTTGAAAATGCCATATTTAACAGTGTTTATACTTAACAACAACACTTTTGTATGGATTAAGATTATATTTGCACACAATTTATATGAATAAGTTCTTTAAGGGGTAAAATTATTATTGAAATAAAATCATTGTATAAGGAATCATTTGCCCTTGATTTTCTACTTACATGTAGCTATCCTAGGAATGGCTGTATTTTGGTATTGTTTACACTATAGTGTCTACAAATTTGAACGGATTTTGATAAAATTTGTAAAACCATATATGGCTATAAGTTCTTGAATTAATTTAATTATTGGACAGGAATGTCTTCACTTGATCTACTAAAATGCCACATTTGATTGTGTTTACACTCTAAGTACTTCAGTTTCAAATGTATGTAGCGCTCCCTCTCTACAACGACACCCAACGGGAGACAAAAAATATGTCCGTTATGCGGAGGGAGTCGTTATAGGGAGGGAAATTGGCTTACATTTACAAACAGCTTGAATCTAGATCAGACGCCGCGTAACGCGGCGTCTGATCTGGATTCAAGCTGTTTGTCACTCGTCAGGAAGTTGTTTCTGTCAAAATGTCCATTATGTAACTTTGAGAAAAATAGCAGACGACAATTTTAAGCAGACGATATTGCAAAGTACAAGCGTTAGACATAATTGTCCTGTTTAGGGAACTGTGGCAAGTGTCGTTGTAAGGAGGGAGTCGTTGTTAGGAGGGCCGTTGTAGAGAGGGAGCGCTGTATTGTGATAATATTGCACACACTGTATTTGAATACAAGTTCTAAGACAGGATACAGTGGAGAATCTGTTATTCTTTCCCGTTTTTAAAAACGCAAACGTACGCAAACGCAAAGTACTAAAACGTAGAAAAGAACAACTTTTGGACAATTCTGATAATTCTTGTTTATCTTGGTGGCAAACAGTTTGGAGCCTGATCAGACGCCGGGTTACCCGGCGTCTGATCTGGCTCCAAACTGTTTGCACTGCAAATAATAGTTTTAGCGTAAACGCGTTTATTGGGA
This sequence comes from Gari tellinella, assembly GCA_922989275.2. Lineage (NCBI taxonomy): Eukaryota > Metazoa > Mollusca > Bivalvia > Cardiida > Psammobiidae > Gari > Gari tellinella. Next base: position 77,999,770 of record OV277867.1, on the reverse strand, counting down.
AAGAATAACAGACTCTCCACTGTAATATGTGGATACAATCAGACCATTGCGTTCAGACTTATTTTAGTTTAATAATATTTTATTGTTCAATTAGTTTACATATTCACACAAGCATCATGTAATTTGTTTAATATAAACAAAAGGGTTGGGCCACAAGTTATTGCAACATTAGATTCGGCCCTTCCCATACCGTCACAAACATGTCGGTAAACAATATAAATGTTACTTTCTTTCGACATTCTGTCTTCAATAAGCAAAAAGGAAATTTGGAATGGAGACAATAATGATATTGAGACAGAAAGGAGCTTCGTTGAATTGAAACATTGTTTTGACAATAAAATTAAATAAGAATAAGATACATGTAACTGTAAAAAAAAAAGGGGGGAAAACAAAACAACGAGAAATATTGCTGACAATTTTCTCTCATTCCCAACTCTGAATTTGGCTATACTAAAATATGCCATACCGTTATTCCGATACAAAGATGTAATGTTTAATCCCTTCACTGCCGTGACGTCATCAATTATAAACATTTGTCGTCTGCTTTCATTTCTCAAATTTAAATCTTAGGTATTTTGACTTACGAAATATTGAAATGAGTGTCAAACAGTTTGAATCATGATCAGACGCCGCGTTGCGCGGCGTCTGATCAGGATCCAAACTGTTTGCAAATAACTAGTGCACTCGGGATAAGGCAGTGAAGGGGTTAATCTGCAGTGTCTACACATTTTTGAATGGATTTAAAAAATAAATAAAAAATAAACCAAGTTAAAGTCTACTTTCAGTCCGAATGACCGATCAACCGACTGTACATTTACTCCCCTGATCATTGAGCAATCTTGCCTAAAATATTGAGCACTGCTAACATATGGCGCAGTCAAATGCAGTCGCAGTACCGACTCAGACCCTTCACAGGTACACATTTTAACCCCTGTGTGGAGGAGAGCAATTCGCGGTACATGTCTTGCTCAAGAACATTCCTGTACATCATCGGGGATTAAAAAAAAATCCCCTTGTCAGACCGCTGGTCCGGCGGGGGATCGAACTCACGACCCCTGATTCCGTAGTCCAATGTGTTACCACTGCACTACTGCCGCAATTTAGATTGCGTTTGTTTTGAATTACTGGTGAAACTCAATGGTAAATCTATCAGGTTCAATTAAAACAAGTGAGCGATATCAAGGTCTTTTAAACAACATCTTGTTGTTAATTATAGACGACAAAGTTCAAACTTTGTACAGCGGTTTTCACGTATCTTCTAGATCGAACAATTTACAATTATTGCCCGCTCTCACCTTTTCACCTTTTGACGCCAAGATTGTGTTATCTTGGAACAGTATGGTATAACATATGAGTAATATATGCTCCAGATATGATGCTTCCTTCGATCTTGATCCAAGCTGTGTATAGCAGCTAAATCTGTCGCACAGACGCCCACGGCGTACAAGAGGTCAAACAATTAGGTAATGTTTGGCGGTGGTCACTAAATGGTTGCCAGAGGTTTATCAATTACAAATGTATATATAAACGGAATATTACTATACTTTGCATATCTTATGCACCGGATCACTCCAGTTGTGTGTGTAAAGGCTATATCCAACGAGACCGAAGGTCGAGTTGGATATAACTTTTACACACACAACGAGAGTGATCCGGTGCATAAGATATGCAAAGTATAGTAATGTTCCTTTTATTATATACCTCATATAATAATAATAATAATAAAATAAAAAACTATAGAAATGTTTCGAGCTATTTTCTATGCCCCTGTTATGTGTAAAGTAGTTGCGAACTTCCGACTACACAGTAAACGTTAGATATTCCCATTACACAAGGTACATGGGTAATACGGAATTTTCAATCCGTCAAGGTGTATTTGTTCGATAAAATACGGAAATATTTCGGGCAGAACATTGGTAGGTATATAATAAATATATATATCTTTATTATATATCTTAATGTATGCCTAAGGTATATTGCCTTTAATATCCATCAATGGTCGCCACAAGGTTCATGTGGTCGCTACAGGTCAATCAATGGCAAATGTCTGCCTAAAGTAATAAAAAAATCAATTCAAATATTCTTTATTTTCTCATTTTGCATATATTTACAAAAACATGAGAACTTTCCCTCACACACATTCACACAGGCACATCTTTTATACTATTACACAGTTTTATATAGTTTCTTAACTACTGACATAATTGAGTCTAATAGTTTCGAAAGCAGGAGATCAACATACATTTGTCTTAAAATTACTACATGCCAAAACAATTGTAGATGAAAATATAACGACCTATCCGCGATACCCCAAAATCTGCTACTGCCTAAACAACTATATTTCAAAACCCCGAGGATATTCCACAATTTATGAGGTGTTTCCCTGGAAAAAGTCGTATCCCGCTGAACGCTCAGTAATACAGTACTGAACCTTATTAAATTAAATTGATAATCGCAAGCGAATTGCCATCGAATCGCGCGCTTCAAAAAACAAATCCTACGTTTGAATATTTTAACGCGAATTTCCCGAAGCGGTTGTGACAAAAATGGAATCGAAAACATTAACGAAGGCATATGTGCAAACATTTGTGAGATACAACATTCAAGAAAACTTACCCGAAGGTAAAGTTAGTACTTTGAATCGCAAGCGAATTGCCATCGAATTGCCATCGAATTGCAAGCGAATCGCAAAAATTGTTAATTTAATAAGATTCAGTACTGTACACGTGGGATGTTGGATGGAATTTACATATATTTTTGAATATTGTTCTGTTATGGTTACCGTATGAAATAAGCCTTTGCTAAAGATCAGACACTTGCAAATGTCTGAAAAAGATATACATATGCATGTCAAGTCCCGCTACGGTCACTACATGACGATGGAAAATGTGTGCCTAGAATTCACATACCGGGTAGTACTGCTTCCTTAACCCATTCTCTGCCGTGACTTCATCAATTTTTAACAATGGTCGGCTGCTTTTATTTCTAAAGTTTAAATATTTTGGTATTTTGACTTAAAAATGTTTAGATGAGTGTCAAACAGTTTGATCCTGATCAGACGCCGCGCAAACGCGGCGTCTGATCAAAATTCAAACTGTTTAATAACTTTAGTACTCGGGGTAAGGCAGCGAAGGAGTTTATACGGGAATATTCAACTATGGTACAGTGGAGAATGTGTTATTCTTTCCCAATAAACGCGTTTACGCTAAAACTATTATTTGCAAACTTGCAAACAGTTTGGAGCCAGATCAGACGCCGCGTAACCCGGCGTCTGATCAGGCTCCAAACTGTTTGCCACCAAGATAAACATGAAATATCAGAATTGTCCAAAAGTTGTTCTTTTCTACGTTTTAGTGCTTTGCGTTTGCGTACGTTTGCGTTTAAACGGGAAAGAATAACAGATTCTCAACTGTAATAGCAAACTAGGAAACTTGATACAAGTTGTTGCTAGAGGTCAAACAATGGCATTAACTCTTTCACTCTCAATGTCGCTTAAAAGCGCGTTTGCAAACAGTAGTTTGGATCCTGATCAGACGTCGCGTAACGCGGCGTCAGACCAGGGCCCGAGGTTATGAAACTTTTTGAGTACTTACTAATGCTCAAATGTGAGCACTTAGCGAAACCTGAGTATTTAGTAAAATAATTCGAGGTTATGAAACGTTTGAGCACTAGCATCTAGTGACAAGTACTCTCTTTGAGCACCTCACTTTGAGTATGCTAGGGTACCGTACTCACGCTGATTCTCAACATGGCCGCCAGCGATAAGGGAACGCTGATTCACACGAAAAAAAGGCAAAAATTGGATGAAATCCGTCACGATCATGTACAAACTCGTAATGTTTAAATGCGGCCCCTCAGAAAACTTTCGGGAGCGTCATTTTATTACTCCATACCCAAACGGATGCTGCAATACACAAATTTTTGCTGTCAGAAATGGACAAAGGTTTCGATCGCCAGAATGAAAGGACCATGTGTGTTCAGTCAACGAATTAAGACACTTCAACAGTTAACTGAAGGTTTGTAAAGTATTTTCTTTTAATCTTACATAGATCTAGATATCGATGCCCGACTGTTTCCGGAATCGATTCGTCCCAAGATCATTTCGTAGCGATTCTTGAATCGACAGTTTGTCAACATAAATACCACTGACGAGACATTCTGAGATTTTCTAAAAACACTGCTTTATGTGTCAAACATTTTCGTGAGCTAGCTCTACGTCTAGTGTTATTTGTTTGTTTGTTAAAGTTAAAAAAAAAAATTCAGGCACAGGGTCTAGATTCAAGTCTCAAAATAAGGGGGGGGGGGGGGGGGGGGGGGGTCTAAATAAAGTTTTGATATGGTACCAGTTCAAGATTTTGTCTTCCAGAACGATATCTATATATTAAAGAAAAAAAACCTCACATAGAAAATAGTGGGGGACTTTAATAGAGATGGGATACGTCCACCCCCCCCACCCCCCCCCCCCCACCCCCTCTCTCTCTAAGACTAGACAGTTAGACAATGCATTCATGAGTAGACTCTATGATAGACTAGACTCATATTCGTTTGGAATCAAAATCTATTTCACTTTCTATTTGTTATGTAGCTTTACTTTTAAAGAAACATACGGTTACCCTCTCAGACCCGCTATCAATTCAGGGTCACCAGGTTCCAACCTCTAGTCGTTCTCATACCCATATAGAAATTTGAGGTGAATTTAAATAGCGGGGGTGTCAATGGGTTATCATCACTTGTACGGCCTTGCTGTACAAGCACTATTTTATGGCCAAGTGCATGACTGTTAATCCTTTATCCTTGATCTAGCTGTGGACTCATCGTCAACCTGTTAACCTGGCGACCCGAGTTTGATCCTGGGTGCTTCTGTTTAAGGAGTTATTAAGGACACCCGGTTACACTACCGTGTTACTATAAAAGTATGCTTGTAGTTTTATTCAGCTTATTTGACCTCTAAATGACCTTGACCTTTGTCGTAAATGGCCCAAGACGTACTGAGCTCAAACGCTTTTAATTTGAGTACATAGACCAAATATGAAGTCATGATTATGCGCCATAAGAAATCTGATCTATATCCTAACAGATGGTAGCTTAAAGCAAGTTGAAAGTAAAGCAGAATGTGTCTGCTTTTTGGGTCACCTGTTTCCAAACTAACTATGTGGTAGAGGGTTAAATGTTCTAAAAATATGTAAATTGTTCAGGGCTCCAGATAAGGGGGGTATTTAAACAAGGGCCACTATGGCCCTAAATCGCTCACCTGGTACACCATGGCAAACTTGACCTATAGTGACATAGATTATGACTGGACATGACCCACAATCAACCTTTAGAGTGTAAACAAGATTTTCCTATGATTTGACCTAGTGACCTAGTTTTGACCGGACATGACCCACATTCGAACTTGACCTAGATATCAATGAGGCAAACATTCTGACCAAGTTTCATTAAGATCCATTGAGATTTGTATCCTCTAGAGTGTTAACAAGGTTTTTCTATGATTTGACCTAGTGACCTAGTTTTTGACCGGACATGACTAATATTCAAACTTGACCTAGATATCAATGAGGCAAACATTCTGACCAAGTTTCATTAAGATCCATTGAGATTTGTAGCCTCTAGAGTGTTAACAAGGTTTTTCTATGATTTGACCTAGTGACCTCGTTTTTGACCGGACATGATTAATATTCAAACTTGACCTAGATATCAATGAGGCAAACATTCTGACCAAGTTTCATTAAGATCCATTGAAATTTGAAGCCTCTAGAGTGTTAACAAGGTTTTTCTATGATTTGACCTAGTGACCTAGTTTATGACCGAACATGACCCACATTCAAACTTGACCTAGATTTTATCAAGACAAACATTGTCATGAAGTTTCATGAAGATAGGATGAAATTTGTAGGCGCTAGAGTGTTAACGAACAATTGTGGACAGACGGACGGACGACGGACATTCAGCGATCCTAAAAGCTCACCTTGGCACTTCGTGCCAGATGAGCTAAAAACTAAAATCTTTATTTGTTCATTAAACCCTATGATGTTACTACTCATTAGCAGCGTCTCTTCCAGACAATTCTAATGAGTAGTAACACCATAGGAATTGGTGCTGAAATAAGTGAGAAAATATTTGATTTGGTTAGTTTACTCCCTCTTATCTGTCCAGAGTCCTGATTGTTTAAATTAAGTCATAATAAAACTTGCTGTCAATTTGGCAACTCATGAAGCCTCTTCATATTAAATATTTCTGACACTATTTAGACTAAATATTTATCTTTATTTATATTTCATAGGAGAATAGGCAAAAACCAGTTCCAAAGGCCATCCATAGCAATCTAGACTAACACAGCAATTGCCTGACCACCATGGATTAGATACCAGACTGCATTGATAAAAACTGAAGGTATTTGTTGCCTTATCAAGCATATAATGCATTTCACCCATACAAATATGCAGTCATAATACCAACATAACGTGACCAGACAGGCCATATCCTATATGACTGTCAGTTAAGGGTGTATCAATGTCATGACTTTGGGAAATTTTCAAAGTAAATGAAAACACTCTATGATGGTTTTGTTTGAAGAGCTATTTAAGATGAATGAAACAAGAGCCCCATGGGGCATATTTCGCTCACCTGAGAATAGTTGACAAAATGGAGATAATGATTTATGTCAAGGAAGGGGTCATTTTTTACCCAATGGGCATTATTAAATTTGAACAATCTTGATAGAGGACCTGTAGATGATGCTATATGCCAAATATCTAAGATCAGGGTACTAGGGTTTTAGACAAGAAGATTTTTTAAAGTTTACATTGAAAAAATCTATTTTAGCTCCTGTGACCAGTCACCTACATATGAAACAGACTGGAACCATTTGAACAAAATAGGTAAAGGACATCTAGAAGTGTCACCATGCCAAATATCAAAGCTCTGGCCATATTGGTTTCAGAGGAGAAGATGTTTGAAAATTTCACTATATAACTCTATCTAAAACTGTGACCCCCGGGCCAATTTTGACCCCAGGGACATAATTTGAACAAACTTGATAGAGGACCTGTAGGCGATGCTATGTGCTAAATATCAAAGCTCTGGCCATATTATTTTCAGAGGATTAGACGTTTGAAAATTTCACTATATAACTCTATGTAAAACTGTGACCCCCGGGGCGGGGCCAATTTTGACCCCAGGGGCATAATTTGAACAAACTTGATAGAGGACCTGTAGATTCTGATATGTGCCAAATATCTAAGCTCTGACCCTTGTAGTTTCAGACAAGAAGATTTTTTAAGATTTCCTTATTTTTTCGCTTTGGTTGCCATGGCAACCAGAGTTCTGCATTCTTTGAACATATTTGAAAGAGCTTGACCCAAGGATCATTCCTGTAAAGTTTGGTTGAAATCTGTCAAGCGGTAAGATGTCATTTGAATCAATTGTTAACGACGACGGACACAGGGCCATTCCAATAGCTCACCTTGAGCCTTTGGCTCAGGTGAGCTAAAAATAGAAAATGTGTACATTTTGGTGAACAACAGTTGGCTCTACGGCCATGTAAAATATACCCCACCCACTACTTCTTATTTTGTCCTTTTCAAACAGCCCGCTTCAATAAAATCCATTTTAAATGAAAACAAATATGATAATTTGGTTTTGTGTTATTTATTTCCTATCTATGGTAGTATTTCTTCATACAAAAACTCATTTAAGAAAAAAAAGGCACCAAATGTGAAATTTATAAAGCTCTAAATATCATTGATATGGTACTTTTTTGTAAATTTTGTAAGGGGAGATAACTCTTTTTACTTTAATAACTCAAATTTTTCAACACTGACCTTTCAATTTCTTTTCATATTTTGAACTGCCTTAGCAATGGCTTTCGTCTGGTAGAATATAAAAAAAAGTTTAATACTAGAACTATTTCATTTTCAAACTTTTCTAATTTTTTTCATAAAATAAAAAATCTAATAAAATCATGCCCTATACAGTACTGAACCTTATTAAATTAACAATTCTTGCGATTCGATGGCAATTTGCTTGCGATTCAAAATAGTAACTTTACCCTCGGGTAAGCTTTCTTGAATGGTGTATCTCACAAATGTTCGCCTCCATCAATTTTTACGATTCCATTTTTGTCACAACCGCTTCGGAAAATTCGCTTAAAATATTCAAGCGTAGGATTTGTTTTTTGAAGCACCCGATTCGATGGCAATTCGCTTGCGATTATCAATTTAATTTAATAAGGTTCAGTACTGTACAAAGCATATTTTTGATATTCAAGGATCCATATTGTTCAAACCTGGTGCCTGCTTTGTCTAAATTTGGTTTCTATATTTGAAAATACCACCATAGACATGAAATTAATAATGAAAACCCAAATTATCATGTTTGTTTTGTTTTGAAATAAATTTTACTGAAGCTTGTACTCTGAATGGGTAAAATTTGAAGAAAAAAACGTCCAAATTTGACATACCTTTTTCAAATCGCTGTAGCTCAAAAAAAAGGACACCACCATATTTTTTTTTTCATTTTTTCATTCATCATAAACAGCTCTTCCAAAAAACAATGCTAGAAAAAAAGTTTGATACTTTGAAAAATTGGCTTATGACATTGATACACCCTTAAGCAGAATTAGGGCTACATTAGGGTCATCAGAGCAAATGCTAGCTGATAGTAAACTAAACAAGAGGGACACCGTGAATCAATCATGAATGCAAAGGTTGATAAAAATCCTTTAGGAGCTTTCTGTTTTACTTTTTTCTTGCTTTAAGCAGTCACCTTAATTTAGCAATATCATGTATTCTGACTGTTGGGGGAGTAGGTAAAAGCATTCTTTAAAATATAGCACTTATTTGGAGGAAAGGTCTAAGACAAGTTATAGAGTTATTCAGGGGATGAACAACAAAAACATTTCAAGATATTCAGTATTATACAGTTTATGTTTCATGTATAATTGTATGTAACTGTAATCATCAGTCACTAGTTTAAATATTTCTTAAAAGTAATTCTGTATGTGTAATTGGCACTAATTGCTGTTTGCAAATACATGTAAATCCTAAATGTCTCCATCTGAATTTTTTTTCTTTCTGAAATTTAGTTATAACCATCCATTATGCAATTTATGTGTAGATGTAAGACTTAGTACTGTGTCCTCTATGCATTGCTTATGACAAAATGTATATGATTATATGTTGTGACTGCTCACTAGAATAATCTCATTTTCAAAGACAGTTGTTCTAATGAAAAGTCACAACATAAATTTCAATGGAGACATGACACAGAAACACGGTTAACTTTTAAGTTAACCCCCTCTTATCTTATTCTTTCTATCCTACATTTAGGCATCCACAGGTTTAATACTTAAACTGCACATAATTATATAGTTCTTCTTATTGAGTGGTCTCATAAGTCAAAATACAAAATTGGCATCTGGACACAGCAGTTGTCCAAGTGTCTAAGAAAATATTGCTTATCTCAAGTTATCTGGAAAATTGAATTTTTAATGTCATCACAATATTAAGTAATCTCTCAGTTTCCAAAAGATTTAAGTAGTACTGGTCACATCAAAACACTTTCCATGTGTGGGTTCTTCTTTAGTTATATTGGTGAATTTTCTCTGGGATGCTGGTTGAATCTTAAATTTGAACCTGAAATAGAATAGGAAAAAATAAATTCATTTTATACATAATTTCAATGTTTTAACTTAAATTTAACTGATTGCTGTATCTCTAGATGTTGCTGTCAATAATTCTTGTACAAAAGCAAAATAATTTATAATACATCATTATTTCATGTAATACATAAGATAAGGTTAAGATAAGGTTCTTTATTCAAAATCATTAGGCCATTGGCGCATGAGGCAGTATACATGTGTATACAACAAACCATATTTACAGTTTAACCAATTTAACAAACATATAAAATAATAAACTGTAACTATGTGGTACTAAGTGATTTTCTTCTGTTATTTTGATTTAAAAAGTCAATTTACAGTATGGTATACTGTAATGTATGGTCTCCTTTCTGATATCACATGTTAATCCATTGAGCCATAGTGACAAACATACCCATCTTTTACAGTGTACCTGTGATGAGTGCATTTCTCTCATGCAAACAGTGTACACCCAGAACCGAGGGTTCCTACAAGAGCCCACTGATCAGGGTCAGCACTGTTTGCCATTTGTCAATACAGTGTCAAAAACAAACTTATATAGTAGAAAATGGACTAGACTTTTTAATTGGAAAATGAAATTGTCAGTGTGAAGCTTCAGGGTTGAATGAGTTAACAGTTTGTGATCTCTGATAGCCACTTCATCATGAATCAAACTGAATTACAAAATTTGTTTATTTTGTTTTTCAGAAACAGATGCTCAGAAGTTTGCTGCCCAAAATGAAACATCCCTTCAAAGTGATTAAAACACTTTTGCAGTGTGAGTCTGACAGTGATTGATAGCATTGACAGTTACATATAGTGAGAGAGTCTTACATGTGTATTTGGGAATTTGTAATTTATGTACATATAACCAAAAATTGTGTGATAAAATTGTATGAACAATCTTGATTTGACTGCTCTTTCATGTATCCCTTCCATGTTAAATGTTGGCACACCAGCTTTTAAGCATTGCATAATTATGATGTTTACCTGGCACTTTAACTCTTTGTCCCATATTTCCAATTTTTGAAGACAGAATCAGATGACCACTTAGAGTAGGTTATAAGTGAATCACAATGTGCCTTAAGGAGCATTCTCCTTTATTTTCATACTGCTTTAACCTATCATCTGCTAGAATATAGAAATTATTTCTTATGGTGCATATAAATTTTAATGACTTTATAAAGTGAAGCTATTTCCTTTAGTGGAGGAATAAATAAAATGCACATTTATGGAGTAATGGGTTAAGGAAGGAGATAGGTGATGGTCCACTAAAAGCAGGTTGAAAGTAAAGCAGAATGTGTCTTAAGGCACATTCTGCTTTACTTTCAGCCTGCTTCAAGCTACCATCTACTAGAATATAGAATTTAAAGTATTTCCTCTGGGTCATACATGTACTCAAAAGTGTAAATTGGAATTATTTCCTTCAGTGGAAGAACAAATTAGAGGCATAAAAATGCATATTTATGGGGTAAATGGGTAAAAATGCATACTTATGGGGCAATAGATCCACATTTTAACACATTTGATTTATTCTTCCACTGCAGAAAATAGTTCCACTGTATACACTTACAGTCATGAATATTTATGTTTCCTAAATCCTAGCAGATGGTAGCTTAAAGCAGATTAAAAGTAAAGCAGAATGCTTTGATTGCTTTCAGAAGTCAGCTGTCTTCAAAACTAGAAACAAACATAGTAGTGAGTTAAGTGAAAACTGAGTGAAGTGACATGGAGACCTATTACAGTGGAGAATCTGTTATTCTTTCCCGTTTAAACGCAGACAAACGCAAACGCAAAGCACTAAAATGTAGAAAAGAACAACTTTTGGACAATTCTGATAATTCTTGTTTATCTTGGTGGCAAACAGTTTGGAGCCTGATCAGACGCCGGGTTACCTGGCGTCTGATCTGGCTCCAAAGTGTTTGCACTGCAAATAAAAGTTTTAGCGTAAACGCGTTTATTGGAAAAGAATGACAGATTCTCCACTGTAAGACAATTGACTTCTTAATACAGGATAGAAATTCAGAAATCTCCAATAGGAAATGTCCGCATAATTTGTATCATACATTAATTTTAAGCAGCCAAATCTACTAGATACTGCTGTGTGCATAAAGGTCTCCTATCAACTTACAATCAAGTTGTCACTTATTAATAAATTGACTGTTTTTCTACCAGCTGAACATGAAAACACCTACCTGTTAGTGGATTTGGTATGACCCCTTTCTTGTTACTATCTAGTCTATATTGATATTCGTGACTTTTTCTTTCACTCTGCAAATATATAATCAATAATTTAATAAAACAATTAAATGAGATAAACATTAAGGTTTATAAGAAAATAATTTAATTATGTTATTCCCCCTCAATCAAGTATTTATCAAAATGTGATAAGAACACAAGATTTTATTTAAGGCTGAGGACCCCTATTGAGACCGGGTCAATATCGGTACTCTAGGGAGAGAGATAGTCAACTGTCGGCGAATATGGTCGATCACTGTTAACCCTTTACCTGATGTTTCTAGTATTGAAGATAAGTGACTACTTAAAGCAGGTTGAAAGTAAAGCAGAATTTAAGGCGCCTTATGCTTTACTTTCAGCCTGCTTTAAGCTATCATGTGCTAGAATATAGAAAATATTCCCTATAATATACATTCATGACTGATTAAATTGGAACTATTTTCTCCAGCGAAGGAATAAATCATATTCGCTAAAAGGCGTTTCTATGGGGGAAAGGGTTAATAGAGACTATTAGAGTACTGATTTTGGTTTGATCCATTCGGAGTCCTCAGCCTTAAGGTTTAAGGTTGAGGACCCATAAATGGCCATAATGAGATCTACAACAATGGCCTGCATAGCTCGGTGGTAGAGCATCCGCTTGCAGTGCAGGTGGTCGCAGGTTTAATTCCCAGCCGAGTCAAACCCAAAGACTAAACAATTGGTAGTAATGGCTTCCCTGCTGTTGGCGCTCAGGATTTCGGGTTAGCGCTACGACTGGTTTGGCGGTGTCAGGTTAAAGTGACCGACCAAATACAGTCCCTTGTGCACCTCATAAGTGCCCCTTCATCATCATCTTCAGTAATCGCCTCTCTCTCAGTCTCTGCGAAGAGTATACTCGCGATCACCCTTCTCATAACAATCAATCTTGATGGAGAGCAATATAGGTCACCGTAGTATACTCTATGGAAATCGATCAGTCACTCTCATCTATGGCCCAAACAGTTGGGTACTGTACATAGAGTATCAAGTTTGGTCGGATATTTTTATCCATTAATTAGGGGTCCTCAACCTTAAGTAAAAGTTCGCATAAACCCACCACAGCTTATCCACCTTAAGTGGTTCATTTTAAATGAGAGAACTTACTTGTTAGTTCAGTTATTATTATGAACGGTCGTTTGTGTAATGTAGATCTATTATAATTCAGTTGTGTAACTGCAGCTGCATAATGTGTGCAAAGTTTCATGTCAAGTTGTCAACACACCCAGCATAAAATGATAAATAATAAGAACGTGAAACCGTTTAACGGTCTCGTTAAAAATCATATAGCTTAGCAAAAAATTATGAAAGGGTCGATGTTATCGCTAAAGTAACACCAGTCCTATCTTGACGTCACCCGCCGTGAGTTTATGATATTTGTCACTTCACCCACCCCCATATCAAGACAAGAACAATCAATGAATGAATTAGTCACTTACCGATCGCCGGTTTTCAGTCCTGTCCCATGCCATTACTCTTCGATGAAGCTTTAATTTTTCTACACGATCGTATTGCAATCTTCATATTTGTCTACAAATACTATTTTCATTTAGATTCATGTCCGTTGGAGGGCTTTACTTCACGGCGTAACCTTTGACAGGTAGAGGTTCACCTTCATTGTTTACACTATTTCCGGTTTGATTACCGCTTACGCGCTAAACAATAATTAATTGCTAGACTGGTTCGAGCAATTCGTTAGATGCTCATGTTAGCAAATATTCAGGGACGTTCATAACCTCCGACTTTTGTAAGATGCTAACATAAGCATCTAATTTGTGAGTATGAGCATTTAGTTAGATCCTCAAGTGAGAACGTTTCATAACCTCGGGCCCAGGTCCCAAACTGTTTGACACTCGTTTTAAAATTTCTTCAGTCATACTGCCTTATTTTTTAACGTTGAAGCGACATTGTAGACATCAAAATTAAAGCAAATGACAATGAAACGGTGAAGGGGTAAAAATTTCACGAAAAGTTTGAAGTGAAAGGTTTAAGGAGTGACTCATCGTCAGCAAAATCCATGTTTCTTCAATAATGACTCCATCCGAACAACGTACACACCTTTTGTCTCCCATTAGGTTTCATTGTAGAAAGGGAGCACTGTATATGTTCAAAAGTCTGTGAATATTTGTCAAACTATCAGTCAAAATGGCTTAAATATTGGTTTTAAATGTCTTTAACACGTACATATAACAGAAACCCATAACCCATAACCCCCATTGCCTGTTTCTAGTTTTGAAGTCAGGTGAGAACTTGAATGTTGATTGAAGATAAAGCAGAATGCGCCTTAAGACGTTTTTTGAATGCTTTCAACCTGCTTAAATTAACCATCCATTATGATATAGAATATTATTTCTTATGATATAGTGGAGAATCTGTTATTCTTTCCCGTTTAAACGCAAACGTACGCAAACGCAAATCACTACAACGTAGAAAAGTACAACTTTTGGACAATTCTGATAATTGATGTTTATCTAGGTTGCAAACAGTTTGGAACCTGATCAGACGCCGGGTTACCCGGCGTCTGATCTGGCTCCAAACAGTTTGTAAAAGAAATAATAGTTTAAGCGTAAACGCGTTTATTGGTAAAGAATAACGTTTTCTCCACTGTACATATTCATGAACATATAAAGAGGAATTATTTTCTTCAGTAGACGAACAAATCTGGGCCCGTTTCATAAAACATCTTACGACAAATGTTATCGTAAGTCAAAACTTTAAAATACGTTTACTCTCTTGATTTCTCAATCTAATCTTGTCTTGTGACATCTTTTTGGAATCGTCTTTTCAAGACGATTCCAAAAAGATGCCGCAAGACAGAATTCCATGGAGAAATAAAAAGAAATTGATACTTTTATAATCTGACTTAAGACAAAATTTATCGTAAGAAGTTTTATGAAACGGGCCTAGAGGCGTTAAAATGCTTAGACGTAACGTCAAAAGCTCATGCCCCACGGCGTTACACATGACGTTGAAATACAGTTGCACTAGTATAGATCTACCATGTTTCAAAGGGGGCATGAGCTTTTGACGTTACGTCATAATTATTTGGTTATGGTTTCAAACATGATATTTATTGTGATTTCTCAAGCAGTTGGATTCTTTCAGGGCTGCCATAAGTTGATCATAAAAATCCTAAGATTTCAATTTTTCAATTTTTCAGACGCAATTTTACTTATCATTCCTTTACCCCATAGTCTGTTTCTTGTTTTGAAGACACATGACTGCTTAGAACAGGTTGAAAGTAAAGCAGAATGCGCCTTAAGGCGCATTCTGCTTTACCTTCAGCCTGTTTTAAGCTACGATCTGCTAGGATAAAAATCCGAACACTTGGCAGCCCTTTTCTTTCTGTATCCTTGCACTTTCACCCAAAAACTTCCTAACGTCTGCTGGTGTGTGTGTGTGTGTGTGTGTGTGAGTGTGTGTGTTGGTGTTAGTGTGTGCGTGTGCGTGGGTGTGTGTGTGTGGGGGGGGGGGGGAGGGGGGGTGTAGGTGGGGGTTGGGGTCCCACAATAATAGGCAGATGGAGATCAGGAGGGATGTGTCACGTTAACCCTTTCAACCCTAGTCCCGCATATATGCGTCCTTTTCAACCAGTGTACATGTGAATGGTATACTTGTCCGGTGCAAACAGTGAAGGAGCCTTCACTGTTTGTCATTATGCCAAACATTGACAAACAACCCTTAAAGCGACTCGCAACCAGATGGTGCATTAAAAATAGTAAATTGTAAATATGTGTCAAACGCTTATAGAACAGAACAGAACAGAACATATCTTTTATTAGTCACAGTTTACAACAGAGTGTAACAGCATGTGATCAAAATACAATATATTCAATATGGCAGTGGTAACATGGTTATTGAAAATGCACTGAAAGGTCAAACCATAGGGACCAGGAGTTTGGCAAGAGTCAAACTCCGGACCTCTATGGGTCAGACTAGCTCTTATGGGTTATAATAACTTTCAGTGTGGGGGAAGGTGGTAGACTTAAACATTTCGAATAAATGATTTTTTGCAATTTCGAAAGTTTGGTTTCCCTGATAGATATATGGTAGCAACCAGACACATAATTAAGTAGGAAAACTACATAATCAATAGCACTTCATATATACGTTTACATTCAAGCATTTAGTTTTACAACATGTACATTATTTGTTGTCACTTGTCACCCTGGATTAGCGTCTGCATACAGGTATTCTGCATACGAATCAACTTATTCTTGTTGCTTTTCTTTATAGAACAAATCTAAAATTTGTGTGAGGCAGTTTGGATCCAGATCAGACGCCGAGCTACTCGCCGTCCTATCTGGGTCAAAACGGTATTCACCAATTAGCCGAGTCGCGATTGGCATGACAAGAGTAAAAGCATTACAGTTTATGAAAATATAAGAAATACAAATGTACAATGCGTAGCGATGCTATGTTTAACCCATTTGTGCCCACGATCCCATATATGCGACATATGCAAACACTGTAGACTCTGATCGGACGCCGCATTATGCGGCGTCTGAATAGAGTCTACTCTCTTTGTTGGCAGGAGTTTCAATATGAAACAAAATGAAGATGAAAATTCTGACCGGGCATCACTTTGATAAGAAAATGGACTAATCCAATATATAAACATGGAAGAATCCACAGGCCGCAAATGGGTTAAATGATATCTGGAACAGACTTTAAATACATGTATATTCAAAGTATTCCCAGATTCAGCAAAGAAAATGACTATAGATATATCGCTGATTGACAGGTAGTGGTTGACACATGTGCCTATTTCTTCCGTGAAGCACGTGCGACCTTGAGAACGGCATATACTAGACAAACATTCCTATAGTATAGCGTTCGTAAAAAAATACGCTCTGCATTAGACTGCATAGCTACAGTCCGGGAATGCAGTATAATTATTTACGGAGTGCTAGTCCGATATTTGAAGGCGCCGTCTAACTTCGATATCCCGAGCTCGCCTAAGCCGATCATGTCCGTATTTCAGAGCCAACACACTGACTAAGTCACGTATTAGCTTCGAAATAAGGACATGCTCGACCCAAGCGATGTCGAGATAATAAGGTTCAACTGTGGAAATACAAAAATTCTCGAGTTAAGCGATTTCTAGATATCCAAGTTCGACTGTAAGAAGTCATTACTATTGTTAGTGCGTGCACAATACTGGTGAAGTAATCCTTCTAGATATAGTATGGTTTATTACATAAAAATTGTGTGTTATTAGTCTATCTTGTAAATTGTTTCATGACAAACTTTACAAATTTTGCTAAGTTCAACAATAACTCTTCGTCCGACGTGTTAAGCAATGCTTTAAATTTAATTATATTTGGATTTACATAGTATTTGGTTGGAATCAATTTAGAACGTTTTGATTGGAAACTAGGGCATATTAATAAGTAGTGTAGTTCGTCGCCAATATCGTTTAAATTACAAACATTACATTTTCTCAGAGGATGTTCAACAAATGATTGTCTCCAACGACCTGTTTCAATTGGAAAACGGTGGTTACCTGTTCTAAAGTGCAATAATGGTAACCTTAATGACTGTGGGAGGCATTTTAAGTATGGCTCAAAGTTTGTGTTATCTTTAATGATTGAGTAGTTTATGCCTTTAGAAGATGAATTAAGTTGAGCGTTCCAATTTTGGTGGAAGTGTTCAATAAGTCTTTGTTTTACTAGAACATGTATACTCTTACTTTGTATATTCATTTGGTTTAGCCAAATATCTGAGTAGCCTGTTGTGTCAAGAATGCTTTTAATATGATTTGTCCATTTGAAATTATGGTTGCTTGAAAACATGTACCTGTATAAAAGATGCGATATTTTAGTCTGTTTAGAAAGCAGAGTGGTATTCCAAAACTTTATCATGCGTGTTTTAACAATGATTTCGATTGGGAAACGAGATAGCTCTGCATACAACATATATCTGGGTGTTGATTTTCTAGTTTTAGTGATGCGTCTTAAAAAATTACAGTGAAATTGTTCAAGCAAATCTAAATTTTCATACCCCCATATCTCGCAACCATACGTTAATATTGGAAGAATGGTATTGTCGAATAATTTTATTTGTAGGTCAACAGGTAAGTTAAGGTTATTTATTCTTGCAAATAGTTGAAACATTGCTCTGTTTGCTTGGGATATGATAAAGGTGCGGTGTTTCAGGAAACTACCGGATGCTGTAAAATAAACTCCTAGATATTTATACTCTTTAACCAATTCGATACTTTGATTACCGATAGTGAAGTGATAATTTTTCAAAACTCTAGATCCAAATACTATAATTTTTGTTTTTGAAAAGTTAATATTCAGTTTCCATGTCTGACAATAATCGTAAAATTTATTGAGGCTTGTTTGAAACTCCTCTTGATTTTGTCCAAATATTATGGTATCATCAGCATATAAGAGTACAAGTAATTGCAAGAAATGAATAGTGTCATTAATATCGATATTAAAGTTAATACCAGTTGTTGATTCTTTTAGAAAGCTTTCAAGATCATTCATGTACATGGAGAATAAAATAGGGCTTAAATTTTCCCCTTGACGGACCCCATGTAAGCTGGTGAACATACTTGATGTTTCTCCGTTTATAGATACGCAAGATTTAATATCGGAGTACATATTTTTGATAACGCTTAGAACTTTCCCCCTTATCCCCATCTGAAATATTTTGGCCCACAACCCTGATCTCCATATGGAGTCAAAGGCAGAAGAAAAATCAATAAATGAGCAAAATAATTTCTTTTTCTGTAATTTTAACTGTTGTATTAAGAAGTTAAGTGCAAATATATGATCGTTTGTTGAATAGCTATTTCTAAATCCGGCTTGATTTTCCATTAACAAATTATTGTCATTTAAGAAGTTATTAATTCTTTCATTAAGAATACCCGTAAATATTTTCCCAAGGCAGCTCAAAATAGTGATTGGCCTAAAATTGCCTGGGTCGGTTCTTGACCCTTTATTTTTGTAAATTGGTTTAATAGTTCCAATTAGCCATGCATCAGGTAGAATACCTGTGTCTAATATTAAATTGAAGTAATCACAGTATATTTGAGTCATTAATGATTTCGTAGATTTAATATATTCATTGGAAATATCATCTTGGGGGGAGGGCGATTTGCCATTTTTGCTTTTTGAGATCATTTTATCGATTTCAGATTTATTAATCGGTCTATTTAAAGCATCAATACTATAAATTTGTGGAATATATGAGTCATCCATTTCAGGTATGCATGAATCAGATACGCTAGAAGAACTCGCGTTGCTAAAATGTTCAAAAAACTGGTCTACATTTGGAGAGATGTTCGATTTTGTATTATTTAAACTTTTTAATATCTTCCAGTACTGCTTTGGATTGACAACTGACATGGTGCGTAGCTTTTTTTCCGCGCTATAGTTATGTTTCCGAATGAATGTATTCATGGTCTGTTTGTAGTGGCGACTCGCAGTATTTAGGCGTGCTTTGTTAATCTCTGACCTATTTAACTGATAATATTTACGGGCAGAATTATAAGCATTCCGAGCACGGCGACATTGAGGACCAAACCAGGCTTGCTTACAGGTAAATGTTCTTTTAGTCGAATTATGAGATTTTGATTTAAAATCACTTCTTAGAGGAAATGTTGCGTGTGCGGCGTTTGCAAACAGTTGTGAAATGTCGTCGCTCAAAGAATTTATATGCGTTTTGTACTCTGAAGGCGGTCGCTGATTTAACTTATCGCTAATTGACTTGAGCTTCAATTGATCAATATTTTCTGCAAAATCGACACTTTTTTCCGGTATCCATGTTTTATAACGATTCAATGGGGTCTTATCGACAGACTGTACAGGAAAGTTTACATCTAAATCTACTGACAATAATGAGTGTCCATCGGAAAATAATGGATCTAATTCTGTGATTTCAAAATTGTTTAAATATGGAATTAAACTCGCAGATGCTAAAGAATAGTCAATTACAGAAGTATTTCTAAAGGTAAAGCTTCCTGTTTCACGGTCTGCCCCGAATCTTCCATTGAGGATAAAAAGGCCATTAAATTTACATATTTCAAGCAGTCTAGTACCTGATTTGTTAGTTTTTTTACACATAGAGGAACGTTTAATTGGAATATTCATATCAGTTAGTTTACTGATAACATTACACGAATCTAATAGTTCTTCATCAATGCCTACTTGTCTAGCCAAAAAGTCATCTAATACGACATAGTCAGGTAGGGAGGCTGTATGGGCGTTAGCATCGCCTGTTATCAGGACACAATCAAACTGTGCACATTTAGTAGTAATGTCAGCTTCTAGCAAAAACACTTCATCTTCGTTAAAAAATCGTGACTGTTCAGGTGGGAGGTACAAGCCCCCTATTACTATATTGTATTGATGACGATCTGAGATCTTTAACCAATATACATATTCACAATCTGATTCAAGAACTTCTACACTCTTTTTTAGGCTATCGTGAACAAAAAACCCTATTCCGCCAGATTTGCGCTTATATTTGTCAGCCCTAGGCTTAGAGAAGTATGTATAGTTCGGACAGTACATGATATCGGACTTATCAAGTTTTGTTTCTAATACACAAAATATGGAAAACTTTTTAATCAAATCTAAGACTTCAGGATATTTTATCTTTGTTTTTAGTCCACACATATTTAAAGAGCCTATTTTCAAACTAGCCGATGTTTTTTCCATTACAGGAGGCTGGTTAACAGAAGAAATGTCGTCTGCTGTAGAATTAGCACAGTTTTCAGGATAATCGCTATGAACAGAGGCACTAGAGCCAGCACATGAGTCAACAGTTTTATGGACATATATGTTGGTATCTACGGTACAACTGGGTGGAATTGGATGCAGGTTTTCATGGGTCAGGGGTGAAACATGGATACAGTGAGTTCTAGACGATGAGCAGGGCAATAACATGCATTTTTCACAAAACGCCACGATCCCCGAGTATCCCTATGTACTTTCCACAGATCTGCTGATTTCCTGTTGGACAGGTGGTGGACTTGACGATTTGGGTTCCGATGCCTCTATGATATCAGAACTTGACTTTCCAGACATAGGAGCATGTTTCCCAATGAGATATCCAGGTTTGGACAGTGTGAAGTCAGGTATGACCGATGGAGTAACCGGAGTAACCGATGGAATTTTCGGTTTGACAGGATTCTGAGGCTGATCAGTGTCGATGACGTCTTCGTTGTCTGAGCTAGTGTCTGAATCACTGTCACAATCAGGCACTATTGGTTCCTCTGCCTCTTGCCTGGCTGGCATGGATTCTTGAAGTAACACCTTTATCCTGGATTCTGTACGGGCTCTGATATCAGTGTTACGGGAGCCACGTAGTATTTCATGCCAGTCTGGGAAAAAGTTATGTACAGTTTCACCATGGACCACGAGGGCTGCTGGAAACACAAGCTTGACATTGTTAGGACCATATCTATCACGTTCAGCTTTGTAGACTGGCCAAAGTTCTTTCCTGGCTTGGCTTATTTCATGAGGATAGTCACGTGAAACCCCAAAATGAGTGCTTTTTAATACTTTTGCATTGTCGAGTATCGAGGTGACCTGTCGCACATCAGAGAAAGTTACAAGAATGGGCCTCGGATTCATTCTTTGGCCTGCACGGACAGCCCTGTAGCGCCCTAGTCTGCGGGCTTCGGCAATACTGAAATCATCAGGATTCAACTTCATGGTCTCTCTCAGAAACATTTTAATTGTATGGTAGCAATCTTCAGGCCCGGACTGTTCGGTATGTCCATGAAATATCAGATTGGTTCTTAAAAGCTTCGTTTCATGATCTAGGCTTTTGTATTCAAGGAGTCGTAGACGGGCCTCAGTGATATCGTGGGTTGCCTTTGAATAAATGAGACTGTTACTAAGCAAGTCTAGTCTATATGACAACGGCCCACTACTAGATACCAAGTCAAACAAACAACTTAACTTGCCGTCCATGTCCATATTTGTGAACTCACGTTTTGTGGTTGTCCGGTTATCGAAGACACTTGACTGCATATATAAATGGTAAAGAATTAGTTTAGGACAAGAAATTCTGTTTAAAAAAATGTATTTCAATAAAAAAAAAATATTGGTCTCTGGTGGGATTCGAACCCGGGGCCCGGCATTGGCGGACAGAAGGCAAAATAGGGGAAACCGCTTAGACCAATGGACCACGGAACTATCCGTTTATCTCGGATCGATTTAACGTATTTCAATGTGTAGCAATCGAAAGTGCATACAACTTCACAATTCGGCTCGTGTTTATGTCTGAGCCCGTGTAGAGAAGCAACAACAACAACTATACCGTCGACTAGTCGGTATAGAAAAACGATGGAAAATATCTAAAAATCTAAGATTCGGAGACGATTCTTGAGACTTTTTTTGGACTGATCATATTTTTTAATGTCAGAAGCCAAATAATGCCACACATTTGCTTGTATTTGAGTATTTTATTTTATTTTGACAAGTACACCATCCGGTTGCGAGTCCCTTTAAAAGTCAGAAATGGATAAGACTAAAATTGAAACTGGAATTGTCCATTTAAAGTTTCAGGGAGGAAAGAGTTAATACTTCATAATGTAACATACTCTACGGTGCTAGCGGTGAATAACACTCTGTGTTTTAATCTAGTGGTTTAACTATGCAAATGAGGTTGTCTTACTAAAATCATGTAAAATGTGTTATAGTACGCGCTGTCAAAATGTGTAAACAAAAATGGCGTCAAAAAGACAGTTCTGTCGGCAATCGAGTGGCTATAGATGGGAAGGGAAGGGAATGTTTGCTCCCTAGATTTATTCTGAATGTATCGAAATGAAACTTTGGAACAGCTTGTTGTATATTCACTCACTTTGGCGGTCCATTCACGAGTAATCCATTGACTTATAAGGAAGCGAATAAGTTAAGAATAAGTATCGAGATGGTAAAACAACATGTCCAGATTATGTTACAAACAGAACCTAACATTGATAAAAACTCGTTTGTATCGTTCCCTAAAATACTGGTTTTACAAATCCAATAAATTACGAACACTTACAGTGGAGAATCTGTTATTCTTTCCCGTTTAAACGCAAACGTACGCAAACGCAAAGCACTAAAACGTAGAAAAGAACAACTTTTGGACAATTCTGATAATTCTTGTTTATCTTGGTGGCAAACAGTTTGGAGCCTGATCAGACGCCGGGTTACCCGGCGTCTGATCTGGCTCCAAACTGTTTGCACTGCAAATAATAGTTTTAGCGTAAACGCGTTTATTGGGAAAGAATAACAGATTCTCCACTGTATGTAAGATCCTATATATATCCCAACCTTCTCCTCCTCCTCGGGTGCGACTCACTCGTAGCTTATATTTTCAGAGGTTGATAATTCTGACTTGTCTTGCCTGGCTTGCTTCGGTCAAGGGCCAAGTTGACCCTTACGTAGCCACAGAGTTGCAAGAATGCATGGACTCACCGGACACTGTTGCCATGGTAGAGCCAGATGAGAGACTTCTGCATTGCATGGAAAAGTTTCTATGGCAACCAGATAAGGTCAACTGGGCAGACTATAACATCACCCCGAGGGATATGGACAGGATCAACGAACTGCTTAGATCGGTAAGGTTTTAACCCATCTATACCTGGGTATTGCAATGAACTCTCCCTGTATACTTGCTGGAAGATTTCATTGTAGATATACAAGGGTGACCTAAGGACACTGCAGTGTTTGTTCATACAGCAAAATATTTCTTTTGATATAGCAAACAGTGTAGACTCTGATGAGATGCCGCGTCTACAATGTTTGCTAATGTCCAAAGTCCACATTATTAGACACTAAGCTAGTTAGTTGAACTCATTAAACCCTGAATTTTTTAATGGAGAATTACAGCTAATTCCATTGGCAAACAGTACAGAACCTGATCAAAAAGAACGTTGGATCGTTAGCTGCAGTTTTAGCCTCCCACCCAAACATGGGGTTGCCATGGATAAATGTCAGGTTCCATATTTTTTCTTTTTTCATGACACCATTTGGTTTTCAGTCTCTTTAACTCCTTCACTACCATGACGTCATCAATTGTAAACAATTATCGTCTGCTTTTATTGCTAAAGTTTAAATTGTAGGTACATGTATCTTGACTTAAGAAATATTGGAGAAAAATAATTTACTCGACGTCTGGTCAGGATCCAAACTGTTTGCAAATAACCACTGTACTCGGGGCAAGGCAGTGAAGGTGTTAATATATGTTTGCATGCTTCTAGTAGATACCCTGTTATGCAGAAATATGAAATAAAAATAGGGGGTCCCCGAACTGGATATTTTCTTAATAGCTTGTTTTTGGGTACAGTCGAGTAACCTATTTTCGTGATAGTAAGAAGTTATTGGCGCACAAATAATTTAATTCTAGATCATGCTGAAATATAATTGCCTCATCAAATCAAATAATCTATTTCATCTGTTTTCTAAAGATATGGGCATTCTTGTTGATGTAGGAATCGACGGGCGCAGCCATTTTATAAGTGACCTACATTGGCGACTCTATTTAGACTGGTATACCTGTTTTCGTGACCCTACGTAAATGCGCATTTGCGTCGCACAGGTATTCGTGGGCAAGTTGAAAACACTAATGTATCACTTTTTAATAATATTTCTGTCGTATTTTGTTATTCTTATATAAATATTTTCAATTTGTTTTATTTCATAGTGGGGGTATCTGAAAACGTCACCCTATCTCAATTATTACTTGGACATTGGTACAGAATATGAGATGGGTCCAGTGGTTGCAAAAGTCACATGTTGCCCATGTAACAAACAATGGATTGCCATTTATATCTTTTGTTTCTGTTACAATTAGTTATCAAAAGAACATACAAGTGTGTTTAAAAGAAATCTTTTTTTTTCATTATGTCTTTATTCTTAATTTCGGAGACCGCTCACTATTAAAATCAATTTGCGGGCGTGTCGCAAAAGTGAAAAATATATAACAGTGCCCATTTAATTAGCTCCCTTGTATGTAAAAACAGAATACGAAACCAGTCTACCATAAGGAATAATGATAAACAAACAGACGACACACTTGAATGGCTGTCAAAATGTGAATTTGCAAGAAATTTGATTGGAAAAAGTGATGCACTGAAATCGCATAGCAAAAACAGTAAGTTTTACAGCAGTATTAGGAAAATAATGTATATCTTATGCCCCCTAACTTTAAACAGAGCACTTACTCGACCAAAGCGAAAGTGTGGAGTTCCTTTGTATATTTTCTGTGTTGTGACGTCATTACAAAACATTCCGGGTGAAAAATTGGAAATTGTTCCGGTATAACGAAAACGAGGGTATCACGATTTGAGGTTATTCGACTGTATACCCCTAAGAATCCGGAGACACGTGCTTTTTTTCATAAAATCTCAGAACCTATTCAGCTTTGTAATTTACCTAATTTGTTGGGTTATACATATATTTTCATAAAATAGAAAAAAATAGGAGCAAGTATATAGCACCAAAAACATAAAAACAACACATTATCCGTCAATAAAGGGAACACTTCAAACAATTTTTCCTACAGTGAAAACAGTCAGATTTTGACAAATTTCCCCCAAATATTGATGAAGCATTAATTTTCTGAAATCACCCATAACTATTATAGGTACCCGTGTCAGTTTTTCTGAAAAGTACAAATGTCTGCATAGAGAGCAACACATGTCAAACCAATTACATATAGGGCTATCAACAACTGCTATATGATAACCACTTTAAAGAGTCTCGCAACCGGAATTTAGCATTAAAAATAGTAATTTGTAAACATATGTCAAATGTTTATATAAATGGGTAAGATTTAGTTTAAGATAAGAAATTCTTTTAAAAAATGCATTTAAAAAAAAGAAAGAAGCTCTGGTGGAATTCGAACCCGTGAGCCTCCATTGCGGAGACAAACACGAAAAGGAAACCGCTCATACCACTCGGCCACGGGCTCTATATTTCTATGGTACCGAATTAACGTACTTCAATGCGTAGCGTTGGATAGTACTTTATTCGGCTCGGGTTTATGTATGAGCCCGTGTTCAATTTCTGTAGAGAAGCAACAACAACAACAATACCGTCCAAAGGCGCTATAGAAAAAAACGATTGAAAATAACTAAGATTCGATGACGGTTCTTGATACATTTTTTGGACTGATCATATTTGTTTAATGTCAGAAGCCCAACAATGCCACACATATGCTTTTATTTGAGTATTTTATTTTATTTTGACAAGTACACTATCCGGTTGCGAGTCCCTTTAACTACTCAAGCACTATTAGTATGTATCACTAATCGTGGTCGCCAAATGCATGTATGACCGCATCTTTTAGCTTATTGAGATAGAAAAAATACAAATTTTCAAATGTAAACTATATCATACAGTATTGGTCAAAGGGAGCCAATTCAAGCAAAATGTTTGCATGAGTGGCATCCCTTTGATCGATAGAAAATTAATTGCCGCGATCGTCCTTTTAAAAGGGAATAACAACAATTTCGATTTAAGATATTTATCTGGTTATCGTGAAAAGGGTCTACAATCCACTTTACAGATATTTATCTCAAAACTAAATTAAATGTGACAGTTTTCACGAAAACTAACTACAGTTCTCCCTCTCTACAAACATACCAAATGGGAGACACAGAGAGTGTGTGTTGTTCGGAGGGAGTCGCTAAAGGGAGGAAAATTAAGACTTGGCTTACATTTGCAAACAGCTTGAATCCAGATCAGACACGCGGCGTCTGATCTGGATTTAAGCTGTTTGTCACTCGTTATTATATTTAAAATCTCCCACTTATATGTAACTTTGAGAAAAACAGCAGACGACAAATTTAAGCAGACGGTATTACAGCCATGAAAAGGTTGGAGATAAATGTCTTGTTTGGAGAACAGCGACAAGGGTGGTTGTAAGGAGGGAGTCGTTGTTGAGAGGGCCGTTGTAGAGAGGGAGCACTGTAGTTAAGTATTTATGTGAGATATTAAGAGGAAACTCATGATCATGACATTGAGTTGTTATCTAGTGTCAGAAATATGCCACCATAAACCTGCATTTTTCTTTTAAACTATAGTTCATGTCTTTTTTCTGTTACACTTAAGTTCATATCCGTTACATTGTATTTGCAAACATTTTACATCCTGATCAGACACCGCGCACACGCGGCGTCTGATCAGGATTGAAACTGTTTGACATTCATGACGACAATGCATTGTTTAAGACAGATGACGTCATGTATATTTACTTTTACTCTATAGTACATAGTTCATATTACATAATAGTTCGTATTTTACCTTATAGTCCGTGCAAAATGGCAGAAGTAAGCGAGATGCGAATTCAGACACGGTGTTCCCGGGTACTGGTTTTCGAATACGACGAGAATTCAGACGTTTAAGGTTACGTGAGAGAAGAGCATTCAGCCGTGCAGTCAATCGACTGAAACTAGTAAGTCTTTGTATTCTATTTAACCCACTACTCCATGATTATGCATTTTCCCGTCGAAGACCGGAATGCCTTCTCCTTTGACCTCCAGGTTGAAACGATTTAACCAATCGGAAATGATCAGAAATCTTGATCAATGACCGTTTGCTTGAACTGCAACACTCTCATTGGTCAATAGGCCGAAATGGCCTAGACTGGTGTTCTGTTGTTTTTGCCACAATTATCTTGGAGTTTAAAGATGCGCAACAGTCGAAAATGAGAAACAGTCTAAATACATGTATGTCATCATTTCTAAATTTAGATCCCTATTTTTACCATGAGGGAAATTCTGTTTATAAAATGGAACAATATATTTTAAGCACGGAAATAGAAACTGGTCCTACTTGTGTATAATTCCGTGTATAATGAATACGGTTTTCTCCCAAAATAAACTTTAACTTTCGACGGAATATCTTTTTTAAAGATATTTCTTGTTACACATTTGATTTATTCTTCCGCTAAAAAAATAGTTTCAATTCATACAGTCACGCAAATGCAGCATAAGAACCACGTTGTGTAACCTAGTATAGATGGTTGCTTAAAGCAGTTTAAAAGTAAAACAGAATGCGAGTAATGCATTAACCCATTCCACCCCGAAACTTCAAATTATGATATAATATCTTTATTCAAGTCTCATCATGGATACATCATCATACAATTAGCCAACAACTATATATGCATGTCAATGACCCATGTCATTCAATTATGAATTATAAGATACTATTATAGTGTTATCAAAATGAACACATGCTAGGTAATAAAACAATACAACATTATTTACACTAAAAACCGAAATCAAATATCACAATTAACAACCCCAATTTAGTATAGTCCCGTTTTGCTGTAGTTGTAATAAGACAAACAATACAAAACTACAAACCATGACAAGACGCTAAAGGATCCATCTGATCTGGTTGTTCACTGTTTTCGTGAGACAAATCATAATATATGTTATAGTTAGAACATATTAAGTGAACTCTTAATGGTTCAGAAGGGAAAAGCGAGCGCTAACTAACTTGGAATATAACCTATATTTTGATTGGCCCTTTCCACTTTTCTAGTTAACAAACCTCGCTTATTCTGGTTGTGAGATCGCCAAATATGACAGTGCTTACAACTAGTTGCTACGAGACGGAGCCATCTATATCGCATGCAGACACCCATGCGACGTCGAAAAACAACAAAATTCTTAATGATTAAGTGCCGTACTTAATGGGGTGCAAAAGGCAGTTTGATTGGTTAAAATGTAGGTTATATTTAAGTTTGTTTTCGCGATTGACGTGACATTGAAGACGAAGTTATAGTTAGAACATATTAAGTGAAATCTTAATGATTAAGAAGGGGCGTAACGAGCGTTAGCGAGTGGCCCCTTCTTAACCATTAAGATTTCACTTAATATGTTCTAACTAACTAAGAATATAACCTATATTTTGATTGGCCCATTCAAACGCTTCTAGTAAACATTCTGGTTGTGAGATCGCCAAATATGGCAGTGTTTACAATTAATTGCTACGAGCCGGAGCTATCTTATAGCGCGCGCAGACACCACGCGACGTCGAAAAACAACACAATTCTTAATGATTAAGTGCCGTACTTAATGGGTAGCAAAAGGCAGTTTAATTGGTTTAAAATGTAGGTTATATTCTAATATCACGTTATCTTTATCTGTTAAACTTTGGAAGACATCCATAGGAAATAATTTAAAACATATTTTTATGCAAGACCAAGCTTTGTAAAGTTTTGTCAAATACCGTACTTGAAAGCCAAAATAGTCAGGAACTGATCCACCGTGTTGCTTACATTAGCCTATAACCTACATTTTTAACTTATCAAACTATCTTTTGCAACCATTAAGTACGGCACTTAATCATTAAAAAGTTTAATGACATCGCGTGGTGTCTGCACGCGCTAGATCATAACCCCGTTTCCTCGTATTTGGCGATCTTACAACCAGAATACGCGAGGTTTGTTTGCCAGGACCTTGGGGACAACTTATCACGGACCAATCAAGGTTATATTCTAAGCGAGTTAGAACATATTATGTGAAATCTTAGTGGCTAAGAAGTGGTTCTCTCGCTATTTCTTGCTTCGCCCCTTCTTAACCTATTAGATTTCACTTAATATGGTCTAACTATAACTTAAATATGTTTTAACCAGGAGAAATAGTTTAGTGAACTCTACTACGTTAGTCATCTCAAACTGTACTTCTTGAACAGTGCTTTAAAGTAGTTAAACGCTCTTACAAGTGTACTGAAATATTTGTATAATTTCTTCATTTTTGTGTATGCATATATATGATAGAAACGTGACCTATACGTAGTAAAAATGTTTTAATGCTATTGATAACGATATACAAGTTGAAATATCTAGCTATCAATCATAATTGACCCTGATCAGACACCGCGTAAGGATCAAAACTGTTTTGAAAAACTCATATGACGCTCATTTGAATATTTCTTAAGTCAAAATACATAAGATTTAGATTTGAGAAATAAAAGCAGACGACAGTAATATTGTTCAACCCTTATCATGCTAAGCGCGACTTGCCAAATAGTTGCAAACAGTTTGGATCCAGATCAGACGCCGCGTTAAGCGGCGTCTGATCTGGATCAAACTGTTTGTAGCTCGTAGTCAACTTTTATTCTCTTTCAAAAGTATGAAAAGTAAGTTGTAGGTTTTTAGCAGACGATTCACTAATTTCACTTGAAGCAGACGAAAATTCAGTATTAAATGAGTTAAATTGATGACGTCATGGAAGTGAAGGAGTTAATGGTAGCAGTAGCAGCACTGCAGCAGTAAACGCTTAATCCTGTGGCGATATCGTCTGCTTCGAAATAGTGATCTGCAAAATTTGTTAAATCTAAATGGATACACTTTCTAAGTAAAGAAACCTAAAAAGGAGTGTCAAACAGTTGGATCTAGATAAGACACCGCGTTACGCGGCGCCTGATCTGGATCCAAACTGTTTGAAAATTCAGTAAAGTCGAGATTAGCGGGCAAAAGGGTTAACTGTTAGGTTTTATACATTTCAGAATGGACAGTACGACACGTTTGCAAATCTTCATAGCGGGATAGTGACATTGTCGGCCCATGGAGGGCCGAACTTTTTCGGCTGGCACCGTGTCTACCTCGCAACGTGAGTTTAATTAACCCTTTCACTTCCAATTCTTTCGGGAGACTTTTACCCCTTCACCGTTTCAGTGTCGTCTGCTTCAATTTTGTTGTCTGCAATGTCGTTTCTAAGTTAATAAAAAGGCAGTATGACGTAACGAGTGTCAAACAGTTTGGATCCCGATCAGACGCCGCGTTAAGCGGTGTCTGATCGGGATCCAAACTGTTTGTAAACGCGCTATTAAGCGTCATTTAGAGTGAAAGGGTTTAGTCTAGATCATACAGACTTATGGTGTGTCATGCACTCCGGACGACTGGAGCTTCAATGAACTAAATTTTAGAATCAAAATTCTAATACATGTAAATCCGTATGTATATAATCCGTTTGTATATAAATTTAAAGGCAACGCACGTAATTATAGGTTACAACTATAGTGTTCAACCTATACTTTTTGAGCCAAAAACAAAGCTGAACATTTTATATTTCTCCAACCTACCGCGGCCTAAGACCAGGATGCAAACTGTTTGACAATCGGTTTGAAATTTCTACAGTCATACTCCTTAAACTTTGAAACGATATTTCAGACAACAATAGTGAAGCAGAAGACAATATGATAGTGAATGCGTGAAAACTTCACGATAAATATGATCATGAAATGGTTATAACATGGGTACAGTGGAGAATGTGTTATTCTTTCCCAATAAACGCGTTTACGCTAAAACTATTATTTGCCGTGCAAACAGTTTGGAGCCAGATCAGACGCCGGGTTACCCGGCGTCTGATCAGGCTCCGAACTGTTTGCCACCAAGATAAACAAGAATTATCAGAATTGTCCAAAGGTTGTACTTTTCTACGTTTTAGTGCTTTGCGTTTGCGTACGTTTGCGTTTAAACGGGAAAGAATAACAGATTCTCCACTGTACAGAGACCCCACTCAAAATAGGTTAACATTTCGTGTGTTATAGTCAGGCGACTGCTTACTGTAGACACACGTTTTACATAATCCTGACGTCTGCCATCTTTTTCAAATGATTAAGTCATTTTATTAAACGCACAGGAAACGGGTCCCAGCTCGCTGCCCTAGCAACGACTGTCAGTAGTTTTGGCTTCACGGCGCCTGTACGAATCATCATGTTGTTTCTTTCCGCCCATACTACAGTATTCTCTTTCTACAACAGCCCTCCAAACAACGACCCCCTCCTTACAAAGACCCTTGCCGCAAATCCCTAAACGGAACAACTATGTCTAACGCTTTAACTGCTGCAATATCGTCTGCAAAAAATTGTCGTCTGTTGTTTTTCTCAAGATACATAATGGACATTTTGACAAGAAAAAAACTTAATGACGAGTTTCAAAAAAGCTTGAATCCAGATCAGACGCCGCGTTACGCGGGGTCTGATCTGGGTTCAAGCTGTTTGCAAATGTAACCACTTTCCCTCTCTATAACAACTCCCTCCGAACAACGCACACGATATTTGTCTACCATTGGGTGTCGGTGTAGAGAGGGAGCGCTGTATACAACGTCATGTCCAAAAACAGGTTGAACATTGACTATATCAATTAGTGTCCATAAATGCGAATTTAATGACTTTGGATGACCGTTTGCTCGCTAACGCTGGCGGCACTTAGGTATTTTAATTTTTTTTTTTTAAATTCACACTTATGAATAGCCATTAACTGATATAGTCCTCACCTATTAGTCATAGACACCATAAATTACAGTAGCGCGTTCAATTGCCATTGTTTGCTGTTTAGGTTCGCGGTGTGTGGCCCGTGTACAGCGTGCAGAGTACAGTAGAGAAAACGTAACCCCGGTTACGCTTAAACTATTATTTTCATTGCAAACTGTTTGGAGCCAGATCAGACGCCGGGTAACTAGGCGTCTGATCAGGTTCCAAACTGTGTGCCATTCAGATTTAAACTGGTAGTTAGACTTGTCAAAAGAGTTGTCATCTTCTATATTTCATTGCAATGCTTTTGCGTTTGAACGGAAGAATAACGTTTTCTTCACTGTATTTCAGACCGGTAACCAAATCGCAATCGATGGCCATCGACGGCCATCGATATTTTTACTGAACTCATCACAGTTGTGCATTAAAGAGACTCGCAACCAGATTAAGAATTAAAAATAGTACTTTGTAAATATATGTCAAACGCTTATATAAATAGTTAATAATTAGTTAAGGATAAGAAATTCTGTTCCAAAAATGCATTTCAACAAAAACAACAATGAGCTGTGGTGGGATTCGATTCCGGGACCCGACATTCGGGGACAAAAAATGAAAATAAGACTACGCCTTAGCCGCCTGAGCTAACTGGACTACTAGTATTCATATAATGGCGATCGATTTAACGTATTTCAGTGTATACATGTAGCGATGGAGAATACACAACTTATTACGGTTTATGTCTAAGCACGTGATCAAGTTCTGTTGAGTCGAAAGACGCAATGGATAAAGCGATGGAAAATATCTAAAAGAAAACTCTAAGATTTGATATACTTTTCTTGAGTGTGATTTTAGACTGATCATAGTTGTCTAATGCCGGACGCACGATAATGCTACACATTTGCATTTATTTTCTAGGTCATTTAATCTAGCCCAAAATAGGGCTTGACCTAGACAAAATTGCAAAAGATTTTATTCTATCATAATATGATCCCCATATACCTGTACTACAACATACTAAAATTTGCATTTCCAAATATTGGGGGAAAGTTCGAAATTCAAGATGGCCGACAAAATGGCCACCAATTATATAAATAAACACATATGGATCAGTTATTACCGAAATTATCATCATTTTCAATCATCTGAGGTACTTTGTGGTATTTTTACTTCATCGGTACTAAATTTCAATGCATATCATACCATTTTTATATGAATTAAAATAGTTTTTAGAAGAAAATGCTCCTTATTCGTGGAACAGAATGGACAAAAATACAAACTTTTATGACATATTCATATTTTATTTGTGTTTAAGTATATAAATATTTTTGTTCGTGAATTGCATGTCAAATTTCATTTAAATACATTAATACTTCATCATATTTATTATTAACATATTTATAAACAATTACAGTTGAAGCTTTAAAGTCTATTTAGTGGGTGGGGTAATTTAACCCCAGGAATAGTGGATTAGACACTTTTATGAAACATACTTATTTTATGTTTTTTTTGTATAAAATATTGTTTCCTGAATAACAAGTCAACTTAATTTAACATGGTTATTTGGTTATGGTTAACATCTTTATAAGCAATTACATTTCAATTATGGTGGGTGAGGTAATTTGACCCTAGACATAGTGGTTGATTGAACGGCTGAGTTGGGTTTTACGGCACCGAAACAAATAAATTGGTAATATTTAGAATAGACACATATAGCTGACATATTTAGACATAGATATGCAGATCATCATAATTGAAAACTATTCACTTTATTGAATTGCATATTAATCTTCCTTTTATACCGCAACCACCTGTTGTTGGGGCTATATAGGAATCCACATCGTTCGTCCGTCTGTCACGTTTTTCCGGGTCATTTGCCTTTTTCTTAGAAAACTATATATGATACCATCTTCAAACTTCATACACATTATCCGTGTTATGAGGTTACACTCTGTTACAAGTTTCACAACTCTTGCACATAATTTCCCAGAATTATACCCCTTTTTTATTTGAAATTGTGTCCCCTAATTGGGACACTTTGCTTGGAACATGTCATTTTCTAGACAATTATTTAATGATATTGTCTTCAGACTTGGTACACATTATCAGCGTGATGTTTGAAGACCTTTTTTAAAAGTATCATAACTCTTGCAAAATGTTTGACAGAATTATTCCCCTTTTAAATTTTGTTCCTTAGTGTGGACATTTTTCTTGGTACACAAATATAATCTTTATAATGTAAACTTGGAGAATATTCTTCCAACACAACACTAAATTGATTTTTCAAAAGTATACGTTTACAATAGAACTGAAAACAAGATGATTACCCATGACAAGTACACGTGCACATATGCTTCCGGGACTAAATGAGTTGAAGAATATACAGTTCTAAAGAAAATGGTCAAATATCCAGCACCATTCAATTTGATTAAGTTTTTGTGTTTAACCCTTTAACCCATAGCCTATTTCTTTGTTTTGAAGATAGGTGACCATGGTTAGGTTTTTTGTATGCAGGCTAAGTATTACATGTTGTCCGTATCGCATTCCAATGATAAGCGATTTTTGGGCTAGCGTGCTTGTTTAGCTATGATAAACATTGTAACTTAAAACATCAAATGCCATTGCTGATGTTGTTTTCGACAGCCTCAACTTCATCGTATGGGTTCGAAGACCCATTCATCTGAGCAAACTACACCACAACACTGAGTAAATGAACACGGAGAAGAAACTAGCATGCTTGCGATTTATCTTGTCTTCCAGACGACCATTCAGCGAACCGGTCGCGATTGATAAACTGCTCACACGCAAAAAGCCATGCCTTCCGTTACAAAAACTTCAATGCAATTCTAATTTTTCTTCCGATTCTGTAAATAATGGCAATGGCCTTGATAGAAAACCAAGACACTTATCTTTCGGTTATAGAAATACCAGAGTTTGTTCTTGCAGTAAACAAGTAGCTATGGTGACCTAATTAGGGCTGTAGGGAATTAAGTGAGTAAAACACACACAGAACCACTGTCTGTAAATGGGTATTTTTAAATTCATGATTGTGAGAGTATATTCCAAAACAAATATTTAAGAAAAACGTATGAAGGACCAACAACATGGTATTACAATAGAATTTTTTTTGAGTGAAACCAAAACGAATCTGCATTTCTATGTCTTTGTCCCTAAAAATGACAGTATTTTTCGAGAAATCACCATTTTCACGGCTCCACTCAA
The DNA here is from genome assembly GCA_922989275.2 of Gari tellinella. NCBI lineage: Eukaryota > Metazoa > Mollusca > Bivalvia > Cardiida > Psammobiidae > Gari > Gari tellinella. The sequence goes on along the minus strand of OV277867.1, from coordinate 77,964,430 downwards.
CTGGAAATTATTTAACTAATTGTCTTAAATATGGCTTAGTGCAAAAGACCATGATCTCATTAAGTATCTGTGTTAGATTTAGAAGGAAAACATCACAGAAAATGCCCTCCTATAAACCCACAATACCATAATTATAGGTATACGATTTTTTTTCCATATTGTGTTGAACATCGCATTTCGTCATAAATCTCGTTTATCGGCCAATACATTTGGCAACACCTCTTACTCGCCATAAAATCTTTCTAGTTAAAAGAATAGACTCTCGTAGCTTTAAAGCCGTTTTAAGACCATGATACATGACACGTGTAGCGCAAACACAAGAATACCTCTTATAGTATTGTCACTATTTGTGTCAGTATTTTGTTTGCGAATAAAGTCACGTTTACAGCTTGAATGAATACACTGGTCACGTTCTGTTTCTTATGTCGGCATCTTTACACAAGCTTGCTCTGTTAAGCCTCTTAGTTCCCTTATCCCCCAGATTTACAACTGGTTGGTTCCCAATTTCAGTAGCTGCTCTCACACAATGCACGTGCTGTCCATCTGAAACAAGAACAACAATGCAAAAAGTCTATATGATCGACACATTTTATCCACAAGTACGATGCACCTCAAAGACCTTGGATATATTTAAACTGAACCATTGTCAAAAGTGCCTTTTAAAACAAAATAAATACATGTAAGTATTAAGCTTTCAAAGACAGTAAAAAAGCTGTATCAAACATACTATTGTAATTTATGCAATCGTATAACATACATGTATACAAATTAAACGTAACTGTTATATATGTTAGATGGGTTGATATTTTGTGTATTTGTTTCATATACAAATTAAACGTAACTGTTAAATACATGTTATATCTCAAAGCATAGATTAAGCAGATATTTGGATAATTTGCATAGTTTTTATCCTATACCTTCATATCTGAACTCATCTAGAATATAGTTAATAAAGAAGCAGTCAATGGCTAGAAAATATTGGACAGAACGTTTTGTTTGTACTGTTGCGAAATTGTACATGTATAGATAAAACTGTATTTTAACCTAATAAGGTTTTTATAGTGTCACCCCTATTGAAAGGGCCAGCCAGGTTTGGCTTATGAGACACCTATCCTTTTTGCGCGCACAGTACCTCCCGAATCCCTTCTCTTATTGCCGGGCGCCTGGCAGAGACGGGCCTACGGTACTAGCTGGCGGTTATCTTTATATAATGTTCTTATCTTACTTTATTTTATTAAATTATAGTTAATTTAACAGTTTAAACTAGCTTAAGATCGGGACTACATCTTCTTGCTCAATCGAATGACTAAATATATGCATAAGTTTAATTTTTGTCATTCAAAACGTCATCATCTATATTGATAACATGTATTTAATTGTTCTCGACTTGGTCTGCTTATTTTCATGATCGGTGTTTGTATGCAAAAAATGTCATTAAAGCGTTTTATAGCATGCATTAAACTGTTTAAGCTTTATCCTTTGGAGGAAAACATAAGTGAAAGTGAGTGCTGTGGATTATGCACACTTCAAACGGAAATGAAACGTTCAAAAGTCATCAACGCTTGGTTTCGACTTCAAAAAAATAATAGCATCAAAACCGGGAATACCAAACGTCATGTGCAAAGCTTCTTGATATAAATCAGAATTATGTGAGATAAGCATATGAATTTACCGTCTACATAATGGCGTTTTCTGTTTGTCAGAGTTTAACTTTCACGTGCTGACTTCGTGTTGGGCTATCAGTTTCTGCTAACTCTGAAAACAATAAATAATAAGAATAAATATAAATGACTTGAAATCCGTGCAAGTCAATTTTGTTGAAAACGATATATATCGCGAAATCCAGTGAATTATGACAGAAATGTGCTTCCGTAGTTTTAAAAATCGAACAAGACGCCGTTTTAGTTTCATCATAATTTCGCTTTTATCGCTCTTTTCCTAATAATTCTTATACCGATGTTAATATCTTTCATACTATTACGCAAAACCCCAGTTAATTCATAAAAAATGAAGCAAAACCTGCAATATTGAAAATCAACAAATGTGCGGTGAAAGTCGCCATTCTATTAAATTACGTGTAATTATAAATACACAGACGAAATCACCGTCTGCAGTGTTGCAATTGTGATACAAATATATTAATTTTGACTTACCAGTATCGCTTTAATCAGCTTTTTTCAAAATAATTTACACCCGGAATTAAATTTAAAACCTTGCGATCGCCATTTTCTTAGACATAATGATGTCATATTGATGACGTCATTAGCTTTTACGTCAGGAAATACTTCTACGGTGTACTGTACAGGCCATCGGATTTTGCGTAAAGTAGAGCGATTTAAAATCGATTTTATTTAACTTTCCCCACCTACTCCAACTTTCAACTTTTTGCAGTGAGATAAAATACATATCTAGTTTCGCCGACAACAATCAGAAATTCTTTTGTCTAGGTCGAATTTTATATTGAATGGCCTATTAGCTAACCACAGAAAACAAACTGTATTGAGGAAGTCGGGCGGAATTGGTGTTTTCATTAAAAACAATTTGACGTCATACGTTGAACATGTTAGCTCCCCAAACGAATATATTTTATGGCTTAAAATTAGTAAAACAATCACAAAACTTGATGAAGACATGATGTTAGGCGTATTATATGTGCCACCGGACAAATCCAGATTCTTAAACGATGAAGAATTTTTTAAACTTGAAAGAGAAATTGGCAGTTATAGTCAAAGTTATAAATATCTGATGTTAACAGGAGACATGAATGCAAGAACAGCGTTACTTAATGATTTCATTGAACAAGACAGTTTTCTTAACGAGATGTTTGATATAGAAAACGGAACCCCCACTGACTTGAACAAATCGCAAATACTTAAACAGTTAAACATCCCTATCCAAAGATCCTCGAAAGACACGAAAACTAACGCAAATGGTCTGGCTCTAATTGATATTTGCCGTAGAAATACTCTTTTTATACTGAACGGACGAATTGGCAAGGACTGTTCAATCGGCAATTTTACATTTAGAAATAACTCCGTAATCGATTATACGATCGCTTCTGCCGAATGTTTATCATTAATAACCAATTTTGATGTGATAGAGACTGACGCTATATACTCTGACGGACATGTTATATTGAATGTTAGCTTACGATTTGACAGTTGTTGTAAACTCAAAGAAGATCGCGCACAGGTACACGGCGATGGTCGTCCAAAATGGAACCATGCTGAAAGTTCGGCATTTGTTAACAATATTAACGAGAAACGCCTACAAGAAATTATAGATATTTGCCAAACTGCCCCAACCTCTGCCCATACTATTGATATTGTGACAAGTAAAGTTACTGATCTTTTGCAGAGTTCAGCCCATGCAACTTTCCCTCAAAAAACTATATTTCACCAGACGTACAGTTCAAAATGGTTTGGATCTAAATGTCACAATGCTAGAACAAACTACCATGACGCAAAAAAACAGTACTCTTTGGACAAATCCGATAATAACAAATTACGCTTAAAATATGCCAGTAAGGAATACAAACGTACAATGAATTATTATCATGATGAATTTAAGCATAACAAAGCACAAAAACTACGTAAAATGCATTCAAACAACCCAAAAGAGTACTGGAAATATATCCGCAGTATAAACCCCAAAAATCAAACTAAAACACCCTCAAATGAAATTTTATACGAGCATTTCAAAAATATAAACAAAGATATGAATAAAAACGATCCCGAAAATATACATATGACAAATCGTGCAGAAAACATGTACTGTTATACACCACACGACTTAAATGAGCCCATAACTGAATCTGAAATACTCACTAATATAAATAGGCTGAAAAATTCAAAGACTCCTAGTCCTGGTGACCAAATTCTAAACGAATATATGAAAACAACCAAAGACATTCTTTTGCCGGTATACCTTAAACTGTTTAATATGATATTAGATGTAGGACACCTTCCAAACTCATGGTTAGAGGGCACTATATACGCAATATACAAAAATAAAGGTGATCATATGGACCCCGGTAATCACTATCCTCAGTTGCTTCGGAAAGTTATTCAAATCCATAATCAATAACCGTCTTACAAAATACATTAACGATAACTCCATACTAAACGAAACTCAATCCGGCTTTAGGAAAGACTACTCTTGTTTAGATAACATATTTGTTCTGCATTCCCTAATAGAAACTCTCCGCCATAGCAAAAAGAAGCTATTTTGTGCCTTCATAGACTTTTCACAGGCTTTTGACAAGGTTTGGAGACACGGCCTTTGGTATAAATTACTTGCAAGTTCTATAAATGGAAAGGTATACAATGTAATATATAATATGTACCAAAATATTAAATCATGCATCTTCAGCAATGGCATCACATCAGCATTCTTCCCCTGCCAAACCGGTGTTAGACAAGGGGAAAATCTTTCCCCTATATTATTTTCTCTCTTCCTGAATGACCTGGAGTCACACATGTCCATTAATAATTGCAAAGGAGTTCGCTTAAAAGATCCTAGAATGGCGTTTAATTGGCTGAAGCTACTAGTATTACTCTACGCCGACGATACCATTGTGATCTCAGACGATAAAAAAGATTTCCAAACATGCCTAAATGTATTTAACAACTATTGTGATCTATGGAAACTTAAAGTCAACGTAAACAAAACAAAAATTGTTATATTTGGCTCCAAAAACAGCAATCATAAGTTCTTCCTAGGAGAAAATGAAATTGAAATACAACAAGAATATAAATATCTAGGGGTTATCTTCTCCAGCAAGGCTCGTTTGCTAAAACTAGAAAACATAATTTAGAACAAGCTAAGAAAGCGATGAACCTATTATACATCAGATCCACTAACTTAGATATTCCGCTAGACTTAACACTGAAACTGTTTGATCACACGATTATCCCAATACTTACCTATGCATGCGAGATATGGGGCTACGAAAATTTTGATAATCTAGAAAAAATACACAGAGAATTTCTTAGGAAACTGACATACTCTAGAAAAAGCACTCCAAGTTATATGCTTTATGGCGAATTAGGAAGATATCCGCTCTCGGTCACTATCTATACAAGAATGATTGGATACTGGAATCGATTACTACTAAGCAAAGAAGAAAAATATACAAAAAAAATATACAAACATATGATACATGACAATAATTATAATTTTAAATGGATTACGAAAATACAGGTAACTCTAATTACTGGCTATCTCAAGATATTATAACAACAAAATCAATTAATAGAAAAGTCAAACTATCCTTGCTAGATCAGAATATCCAGCGCTGGAATGATACCATTTCCCTATCAAACAAAGGCAAATTTTACAAAACGATTAAACATAACTTAGAATTTGAAAAATATCTGAAAATTCTCCCATTTTCACAAGCAATGTCTATTTTTAAGATTCGCACTGCTAACCATTATGTCCCAATAGAAACAGGCCGTTGGAATGGAACGGCTATGACTGACAGACTATGTAGACTGTGTAATAGAAACCAAATTGGTGACGAAAATCACTATTTATTTGCTCGTGTGAAAGAGAAATAATTGCCCCACTGATAGCACATACGCCAGTCCCATCTCAACGTATTTTCAATCTCCCATCCTTTCCAAACCTTCATTTATTTAGTCAGTTTGTCTCCGTGTTGATTAAGGTTGTACGCTAAGCATCATCGATACATACGCATAGGTCTTGTATAATAATAATAATAATAATGATAATAATAATAATAATAATTAAGACTTTATTTAACTCATTATCCCCTGGAACTTCTAATGGAAAATTCCAGTTTGCACTAGAGGCTGGTCCATTTTAGACTATTTAGGGTTGTTTTTTTGTAATCAATTTCAAAATGCCAAACAGTGAAGTCCCTGATCAGAGGGCTCCAGCAGGAGCCCTCTGATAAGGGACTTCACTGTTTGCATAGGACAAGAGTACTCTTCATAGGTATACATTTGGTAAAAGACGCATATATGCGTCACTAGGGCTCAATGAGTTAACGAGAGAACTCATTTGGTAAATAGAGGATATTGTAAAGAAACGTATCTTAGCATTTGAAAAGTGTACATGTAACCCGGGTGGCCGGTAAAGGAGTAAATCCAACCCTGGTTCGAGTTCGTGTATTCTTTATTATATAGACGAAAGGTCTGAAACAAATTATATACAGATTTTATAATACAATGGTAAAACATTCTAAATAATACAAATCTCAATTGACGCTAAATACTAAAGCCGTAATATTCCCGAAATACATGTATATAAATTAAATGCCAATTCAATTAGGTAACTTACCAGCTGGTCGGATGAAATAAACTATAAATGTCTCTTTTAAAGATAACTGTACTTTAGCAATACTAAGTTACAATGTAATATCAACCTTTCTCAAGGATAGATAGAGCCAGAATGATAGAGTAGGGTGCAGAGGTCTTGCAGGTTAGCTTTGGTGTCACGTGACAACCAGAGAACAACTCACTCATGCATTATTTCACTCACCAAGCTCACTCACTAAATCTCATGAACAAGTGACAAGTTACAAATACATGCAGGAATATTGAGTAGTGATACAGACTATAGCATGATGTAAACACTACCTATAGTCTGTACCAGCAAATGAACATAATAGAGTACAGTTAAACCCAACCTGGGTTACATACTCCCCTGCCAGGTTTAAATGGCTCCTGACATTTGCAAAACTCCGATAAAATAATTAAATAATGCACAAAATGAGAATAAAACATTTCCATTACTATCCAAGTAGAATGAAACTACTAACTAAAACCAATACAAACTTACACTATTGTAAGTCAATACAAACTTGACCTATTTGCAAACTGTAATGTTTACAAATGTAGATAAAAACCTGCTTGTAAGACAATATATATATTTGCAAATGAAACTGCCATAAGTCTCACATCCAAATACATAAAATTAACCAACAAGAACTGAAAAACTAAGTTCTATACTAGTTGAATGATAATTACAGTAATACTGCCATAAGTTTCACTAATAAATGAAATACAACTGCTCAACCAAGAACTAAACTAACAGGTTCTACACTGGTCAATAAATAAATTACTTAAATCACTTGAAACATGAAATTGACAACTAATTCTGGCTCAAATTGATAAATGAAAGTAATTTCACTCATCAGAAGACTTGTCAAACTCAAGTACAAGGAAACCAAGCAAATTACACAAAATTAAGCAAATGCAAAGCAAATGAAAATCAGAAAATTCCCCTAGCAACTAAACTGACTAGATAAACTGAGAACTAAACTAAATAAAAGATTCTGACTGAAAGTCATTGCCAAGCCACACTATTTGAGGGGCAACCCATTCCCCATACCTATCAGGGGCCCTTCTGGTCCTAACCGGACGACTTGGTGGTAGGGATTCAAACCCTCGATGCCGGTTAGACGCAGACTGTGCAGACCTAGACTGATTGGATGCAGACTGTGCAGAGTTGGATCGATTGGACACAGACTGTGCAGACCTAGACTGGTTAGATGCAGACTGTGTAGACCTAGATTCACTGAAATTTGATGCATCTGACACAGAATGATGGCCATCAGATTGTCTGGTTCCTGATTGACTTAGGATGAGGTCAGGGGTTACACTGGGTACAGAAGAAGTATAGGACTGTCCAGTCTGACCAGAGATATCTGGAACAGACCTGGACCTGTTCTCATTGTGAGAATGAGAGCTGTCTCTATGTAAACTCCTAGCTGGTTGTCTCTGCCTTCTCTGAGGTATGACATAGACACCTGAACCTGGGTTGTCTGAATCAGAGTCAGACTCAGACTGAGACTCAGACTTGTCTGGCTCTGATTCAGGCTTAGACTTAGGCTGGCGCCTACGTCCACCTGTGACAGATGTATGGTCATCGGATTCTATGGGTATACTGTTAAAGGGTAACAGCATATTTCTGTGGAGAGTGCGGACCTTGGAGCCATTCTACTGTTTAACTTTATAAACAGGCAGAGCAGGATCGTCGTGGTCGCCAAATGTAACCCGGGTGGCCGGTAAAGGAGTAAATCCAACCCTGGTTCGAGTTCGTGTATTCTTTATTATATAGACGAAAGGTCTGTAACAAATCATATACAGATTTTATAATACAATGGTAAAACATTCTAAATAATACAAATCTCAATTGACGCTAAATACTAAAGCCGTAATATTCCCGAAATACATGTATATGAATTAAATGCCAATTCAATTAGGTAACTTACCAGCTGGTCGGATGAAATAAACTATAAATGTCTCTTAAAGAGAACTGTACTTTAGCAATACTAAGTTACAATGTAATATCAACCTTTCTCAAGGATAGATAGAGCCAGAATGATAGAGTAGGATGCAGAGGTCTTGCAGGTTAGCTTTGATGTCACGTGACAACCAGAGAACAACTCACTCATGCATTATTTCACTCACCAAGCTCACTCACTAAATCTCATGAACAAGTGACAAGTTACAAATACATGCAGGAATATTGAGTAGTGATACAGACTATAGCATGATGTAAACACTACCTATAGTCTGTACCAGCAAATGAACATAATAGAGTACAGTTAAACCCAACCTGGGTTACATACATGTTAAGTGTACACTTGTCCTATGTAAATAGTGAAGACCCAGGCCACAGGACTCCTAACGGAGTCCTCTGATCAGGGCATGCACCGTCTGTCATTTTATAATGTATGAAGAAAAGATAAAAGATATCATAACCACTAACAGGGCTACCATTTCTCCGGATTTTTTCCGAAATCTTTGGACTTTTGCCCTAGCAGAATGTAGCTTGAAGCGGACTTAGAGTAAAGCAGAATGTGCCTTAAAGAACATTCTACTTTACTTTCAACCTGCTTCGAGCAATCATGCTTGAAAATAGAAAAACTTGAAATTTTAAGATTTTTTAAAGATCAACTTAATAATATGGCAGCCCTGCACATAATAATAACAACTCAACTCAACTCAATTTATTGGCAATCGGCAACATAAAAGCGCCATTGGCCATGTACAATAGATCAATTAACGTGAAATATGACCATGACATTTACATAAACACAACTCAACTTAACAACTCAATTTTACAAGTACAAAACATTCAACTGAAAATATTATAGCTTGTATATACACTATTATAGTATATTATTGATATTATCAATCTGCAACTACATTATTTCGTATATTCATTGCAACCTTGATATATTTTGCTACGTTTAATTGAACTTGTTTGTTCTTTGAAGAAAGCAATTTTATGAACTTATTTAGAGAGGACCATGAAATATGTTTTAAAATTTCAACTCTTTCTTGTTTATATTTTTGACATATTAATAAAAAGTGATATTCTGATTCAATAGCATTTTGATTACAAAAGATACAGACTCTATTTCTACGATCAATATTAGTATATCTTCCAGCTTCTATAGCCAAGTTATGCGAGGAAATACGAACTCTTGTAAGATGCATGCGTAAAGAATTGTTAGTTATATTTTGTAGATACGATTCCATTTCAAATGATTCCTTGAACATTACATAGTATTTCAGTTTTGGTGAGTTTGTTATTGATGTTCGCCATTCCTGGATAAAATTGTCCCTTATTCTCCTCTGTATAGCAGGAAAGTAATTGGCAGTAGTATCCAAGTTATCCCAAATAAACGTGTAACCCAAACTATCCAATTTTCTTTTTATATGACTACCCCAACTCTTATTGTTTCCCATCAAAGTTATACAATGCTCTCTATAGATATTATAAACAGTACTCATATTATCACCATATTTCTTGATTTTCAACCAGTATTTTAACGATCTTTCTATGCATATAACAGAAAGCGGAAATCTACCTAATTCTCCCAGAACTGCATAATTTACAGACTGAGATCGTACACCAAGTATGATTTTACAAAATTTTATATGAAGTTTATCTATCTCCTTGAAATTGTATATACCCCAAACCTCAGATGCATACGTAATGATAGGAACAACCATCCTGTCAAAAAGTAGAAGTTTGGTACGTACATCTAATTCTATTTTCCGAAATAAATATAAAAGACTATACATTGCTTTCGTGGCCTGGTCTTTTAATGCTTTAAAAGCATAGACTAGATTTCCAGTTTTCATAAATTTTACACCCAAATAACAAAAATTATCAACAACTTCTATTTTCTCGTTGTTTATGAACCACTCAAAATTTAATGCTGATCGTCTTTTTTCAAAAACACAAATCTTTGTTTTCGCTACATTTATTTTAAGACCCCATTTAGTCGAATACAAATATAAACTATCAAATTGTGCCTGCAGGCTATTTTTATCTGTCGTGAAGACTGCGATATCATCTGCAAAAAGAAGTAAATATATAGAAAGCTGTGTGAGATCCTTTTCAGTCAATTTATTAAGATCTAGATTATCGCTTACATCGTTCACAAAAAGAATGAATAGGATCGGTGAGAGTGGCTCCCCTTGTTTCAACCCAACCGTTATATTGAACAGAGCGGATAAATCTTCATAATCAGACACTTTCACGCATGCTGACACATCTTTGTAAATAGATTTAAGCATACTTAAAAATTTACAGCTAATACCTGTTTGCACAAGTTTAATCCAAAGAGCGTCTCTTATGATTGTATCAAAACATTTTTCATAATCAATAAAAGCACAATACAATTTACTGTTACTAGACAGTATTTTTTTGATAATACAATGTAATATAAAAACACAATCAACAGTACCCCTATTATCTCTGAAACCGAATTGCGAACAGTTCAGTAACTGCTCATTTTCACACCATTTATTCAATCTATTTCTAAGACACAAAGAGACAATTTTTGCCAGAGAGCTTATCAAGGTAATACCTCTGTAATTATTTGGATTTTCCTTATCACCCTTCTTGAACAAAGGTATAATAATACCGGTCGTCCAAGATGAGGGATAATTTCCACTATTAAATATTTTATTGAAAATAGGTACTAGAAATGGTGATATAAAATCTCTTGCATCAATAAAGAAATCGGCAGCAATGTTGTCGATACCAGGGCTTTTATTCCTCTTTAAGGATGCAATAGTTTTGTTAATTTCGTCACAATCAAACAATTTATCAAGCTGTTCAATGTTTATATCTGTATCAGGTAATGGTAACGTTTCATCATATATATACTGTGCATCAACTCCATTAGATAATTTGGCAAAGCGATTCTTAAAGGTTTCAGAATCTATTAAATTTTCTTTGTTTTTATTATTTTTATACTTATTTATGAATTTCCAAAATTTACTAGGATTTTTCATACTCATGTCACTTAATTTTATTTTTTCTTTTCTAAAATAATTATTTTTATTTCTTCTTTTTACATAAACGTAATTATTCCTACTTTCCATAAACTTACGTAAATTAAAGTTACATTTATTACCCTTATACAGTCTTTTACACTTATAAAATTCCGATTTAGCTTGCCTGCATTCATCATTGAACCAGGGAACCTTCTGTTCTTTTTTATTACAATTTCTCTTCCCGTATGTTTTCTTACCAAAGTTTTCTTTCGTTATATCATAAATTGTATCCGATAACTTTTGAATAATCTGATCTATATTACAATCTTCAATTTCTAACATGTTAACAATATCAACAAACTGCTCTCGTTTATCATTTAAATATTGATTAAAGGATTCTGCCTTGCTCCTATCCCAAACTATTTTCTCCTTAAGAGGCGTTCCTTCTATATTTTCACTTCTCGAATTATTGGAATATTCAAAACTATACGTAATAGGACAGTGATCCGAGTATTCATTCAAATCTAAAATTTCAAAGCTTTTTAACATATTAAAATTATTAACATTTGTTATCAAGTAGTCCACAACACTTGCACCCACATTATTTCTATAAGTAACGTAACAAGTACACTCGCCCTGTGCGAGCCTACCATTTACTATATGCAAATTATGCTGTTTACATAAACATAATAGTTTTCTTCCGAAGTTATTAACAATTTGGTCGTCTGACCGCCTTCCAGGTAACTGTATATCATCTGTTAAAGGTAAATCCACAAACCTATCTAAACCAATATCTTCAATATAATCAGGTTCTAAACCAACTCTACTATTCATATCACCTGTAATAAAAACATACCCTCTATCGCTAAAATTTAAATCATCATCTGAGATTTTATCGAAGAAATCATATTTGAACAATTCAGAGCTTTCATTTTTATAAACACTAGATCCTTCCGGTGGAATGTAAGTCACACAGAAATATATATCTTTATCATAACTAAAATGCTGTTTCTTTAGTTTAAACCAAATTATACCATTGTAATTTATCTGCACGAGCTCTACTTTATCGGATAAACAGTGTTTAAAATACACGCTTACACCGCCACTATCACGTTTCGCCCTACGATTACATTTCGGTCGCGGACAAACGAAAACATCAAAACCGTTAATATCAACGATTTGTGTCCTATTAGTCCACGTTTCAGTCAATAGAAGAATATCATAACGTGAAAGAAAATTTAGAAATTCAACGTCATTCAGTTTATTTACAAGACCGTTAACATTCCATTGAAGAAATGAAAGTGACCGATTGCCACTGTCCTAATGTTGACTATTAGTGCCACGTGACCGAATATCAACTCAACTCAACTCAACTCAATTTTATTGGCAATCGGCAACATAAAAGCGCCATTGGCCATGTACAATAGATCAATTAACGTGAAATATGACCATGACATTTACATAAACACAACTCAACTTAACAACTCAATTTTACAAGTACAAAACATTCAACTGAAAATATTATAACTTGTATATACACTATTATAGTATATTATTGATATTATCAATCTGCAACTACATTATTTCGTATATTCATTGCAACCTTGATATATTTTGCTACGTTTAATTGAACTTTTTTGTTCTTTGAAGAAAGCAATTTTATGAACTTATTTAGAGAGGACCATGAAATATGTTTTAAAATTTCAACTCTTTCTTGTTTATATTTTTGACATATTAATAAAAAGTGATATTCTGATTCAATAGCATTTTGATTACAAAAGATACAGACTCTATTTCTACGATCAATATTAGTATATCTTCCAGCTTCTATAGCCAAGTTATGCGAGGAAATACGAAATCTTGTAAGATGCATGCGTAAAGAATTATTAGTTATATTTTGTAGATAAGATTCCATTTCAAATGATTCCTTGAACATTACATAGTATTTCAGTTTTGGTGAGTTTGTTATTGATGTTCGCCATTCCTGGATAAAATTGTCCCTTATTCTCCTCTGTATAGCAGGAAAGTAATTGGCAGTAGTATCCAAGTTATCCCAAATAAACGTGTAACCCAAACTATCCAATTTTCTTTTTATATGACTACCCCAATTCTTATTGTTTCCCATCAAAGTTATACAATGCTCTCTATAGATATTATAAACAGTACTCATATTATCACCATATTTCTTGATTTTCAACCAGTATTTTAACGATCTTTCTATGCATATAACAGAAAGCGGAAATCTACCTAATTCTCCCAGAACTGCATAATTTACAGACTGAGATCGTACACCAAGTATGATTTTACAAAATTTTATATGAAGTTTATCTATCTCCTTGAAATTGTATATACCCCAAACCTCAGATGCATACGTAATGATAGGAACAACCATCCTGTCAAAAAGTAGAAGTTTGGTACGTACATCTAATTCTATTTTCCGAAATAAATATAAAAGACTATACATTGCTTTCGTGGCCTGGTCTTTTAATGCTTTAAAAGCATAGACTAGATTTCCAGTTTTCATAAATTTTACACCCAAATAACAAAAATTATCAACAACTTCTATTTTCTCGTTGTTTATGAACCACTCAAAATTTAATGCTGATCGTCTTTTTTCAAAAACACAAATCTTTGTTTTCGCTACATTTATTTTAAGACCCCATTTAGTCGAATACAAATATAAACTATCAAGTTGTGCCTGCAGGCTATTTTTATCTGTCGTGAAGACTGCGATATCATCTGCAAAAAGAAGTAAATATATAGAAAGCTGTGTGAGATCCTTTTCAGTCAATTTATTAAGATCTAGATTATCGCTTACATCGTTCACAAAAAGAATGAATAGGATCGGTGAGAGTGGCTCCCCTTGTTTCAACCCAACCGTTATATTGAACAGAGCGGATAAATCTTCATAATCAGACACTTTCACGCATGCTGACACATCTTTGTAAATAGATTTAAGCATACTTAAAAATTTACAGCTAATACCTGTTTGCACAAGTTTAATCCAAAGAGCGTCTCTTATGATTGTATCAAAACATTTTTCATAATCAATAAAAGCACAATACAATTTACTGTTACTAGACAGTATTTTTTTGATAATACAATGTAATATAAAAACACAATCAACAGTACCCCTATTATCTCTGAAACCGAATTGCGAACAGTTCAGTAACTGCTCATTTTCACACCATTTATTCAATCTATTTCTAAGACACAAAGAGACAATTTTTACCAGAGAGCTTATCAAGGTAATACCTCTGTAATTATTTGGATTTTCCTTATCACCCTTCTTGAACAAAGGTATAATAATACCGGTCGTCCAAGATGAAGGATAATTTCCACTATTAAATATTTTATTGAAAATAGGTACTAGAAATGGTGATATAAAATCTCTTGCATCAATAAAGAAATCGGCAGCAATGTTGTCGATACCAGGGCTTTTATTCCTCTTTAAGGATGCAATAGTTTTGTTAATTTCGTCACAATCAAACAATTTATCAAGCTGTTCAATGTTTATATCTGTATCAGGTAATGGTAACGTTTCATCATATATATACTGTGCATCAACTCCATTAGATAATTTGGCAAAGTGATTCTTAAAGGTTTCAGAATCTATTAAATTTTCTTTGTTTTTATTATTTTTATACTTATTTATGAATTTCCAAAATTTACTAGGATTTTTCATACTCATGTCACTTAATTTTATTTTTTCTTTTCTAAAATAATTATTTTTATTTCTTCTTTTTACATAAACGTAATTATTCCTACTTTCCATAAACTTACGTAAATTAAAGTTACATTTATTACCCTTATACAGTCTTTTACACTTATAAAATTCCGATTTAGCTTGCCTGCATTCATCATTGAACCAGGGAACCTTCTGTTCTTTTTTATTACAATTTCTCTTCCCGTATGTTTTCTTACCAAAGTTTTCTTTCGTTATATCATAAATTGTATCCGATAACTTTTGAATAATCTGATCTATATTACAATCTTCAATTTCGAACATGTTAACAATATCAACAAACTGCTCTCGTTTATCATTTAAATATTGATTAAAGGATTCTGCCTTGCTCCTATCCCAAACTATTTTCTCCTTACCAGGCATTCCTTCTATATTTTCACTTCTCGAATTATTGGAATATTCAAAACTATACGTAATAGGACAGTGATCCGAGTATTCATTCAAATCTAAAATTTCAAAGCTTTTTAACATATTAAAATTATTAACATTTGTTATCAAGTAGTCCACAACACTTGAACCCACATTATTTCTATAAGTAACGTAACAAGTACACTCGCCCTGTGCGAGCCTACCATTTACTATATGCAAATTATGCTGTTTACATAAACATAATAGTTTTCCTCCGAAGTTATTAACGATTTGGTCGTCTGACCGCCTTCCAGGTAACTGTATATCATCTGTTAAAGGTAAATCCACAAACCTATCTAAACCAATATCTTCAATATAATCAGGTTCTAAACCAACTCTACTATTCATATCACCTGTAATAAAAACATACCCTCTATCGCTAAAATTTAAAACATCATCTGAGATTTTATCGAAGAAATCATATTCGAACAATTCAGAGCTTTCATTTTTATAAACACTAGATCCTTCCGGTGGAATGTAAGTCACACAGAAATATATATCTTTATCATAACTAAAATGCTGTTTCTTTAGTTTAAACCAAATTATACCATTGTAATTTATCTGCACGAGCTCTACTTTATCGGATAAACAGTGTTTAAAATACACGCTTACACCGCCACTATCACGTTTCGCCCTACGATTACATTTCGGTCGCGGACAAACGAAAACATCAAAACCGTTAATATCAACGATTTGTGTCCTATTAGTCCACGTTTCAGTCAATAGAAGAATATCATAACGTGAAAGAAAATTTAGAAATTCAACGTCATTCAGTTTATTTACAAGACCGTTAACATTCCATTGAAGAAATGAAAGTGACCGATTGCCACTGTCCTAATGTTGACTATTAGTGCCACGTGACCGAATATCATCTGCTGTTATTGTCTGCCCATTTATGTATAGTTTATCATATGACATCACAGCCCTTTTACTTTCTGCTCGAGCCTGTTGCATGACGGGATACAACACCCTTCTTCGCTCCTGTATTTCTCTCGGGTACTGGTCACTAACTCTGAAGTTACTGTTTTTCAGTTTCGTATATGCTGCTTGTTTCACACGCATTTTGTCTTGATAATAGTTAAACTTTACCACCATATATCATCTGCTGTTATTGTCTGCCCATTTATGTATAGTTTATCATATGACATCACAGCCCTTTTACTTTCTACTCGAGCCTGTTGCATGACGGGATACAACACCCTTCTTCGCTCCTGTATTTCTCTCGGGTACTGGTCACTAACAGTTTTATATTTTAATGAACGATGCAATACGTCATCAACATACATGATGACGTGTTGCATGACGTAATTTTGTAGGTGGTCACATGACTACTATTTATATGTCTGGAATGGGTCCAAACTTTGCAGTCATGATGTCACCAACTAACTGTGACGTCACAATATCAGTTTATGACGCGAATTGGAATGTAAAATTTCCCAAGGTTTTATGTTAGTCGTCATGTTAGTATAGCAGAAAACACACTGTACATTTTTCACTTTGTTAAACCCATTACCCCATAGCCGGTTTCTAGTAGTGTATATAGGTGACTACTTAAAGCGGTTTGAAGGTGAAGATGAATGCGCCTGAAGGCGCATTCTGCTGCTTTACCTTCATCCTGCTTTGAGCTAGATCTACCATCTGCTAGAAAATAAAAAGAAATTTCTTATGACACATATTCTTGACTGTGAAAAGTAAAACTATTTCCTTCAGTCTAGGAACGGAATAAAGGTGTAAAACGGCGTATTTATGGGGGAATGGGTTAACGCAAGGTTATATAATTATAAAAGTTAGTATTAAACTGTACCTGACACGCAAATAGTTTGGATCCTAGATAGGCCCATGTGGAGCTTTGTCGGAATCCAAGCTATTTGCACGAGTAGATCTACTTTTCGACACTTAAAAGTATGTTTTATGTATATATATAAGAAAATCATAATATTATACCATAACATTCACTTTTCCCTCTCTGAATATCCAGCATATGGACAGTTTAAATCTTCATAATTCTTTTTATTGTATGTTGTTATTATACTAGATTCTAGATCTATCTTGGATTACTCCTGGTCGATGAATTGCAAACTGACAGACGGTTTAGACCTTGACCAGCGAGTTCAATTGTGAACACACTGATCCGGGTCTTCATCGTCTGCATAAAATCTTATATGAACACTGTATTCCGAAAATGTATCTATTTCCATTTAATAATATTTAGACCCCCCACCATCGTTTACCAACTATCGGTTTTATCAACCGCAAGACGAATATTGTTGAATCAGACCATAAACGATTATTCTTTGCATAGGGTCTGGCTCTACATTGTTCGTCACCAAATACTGAAATACTCAAACTCTGAATAAGCCATGCTAGGTACCATTGTTTATATTCATCTTGTTTATATGCTGTACCTCATGCTGCATGTAACCATGCCTGAGAGAAATAAAGTTCTGTTCTGTTCTGTTCGTTAATTACTGTATTTGACGTTTGAACGTTAACGCGCCAAAACGTCTACGTAATACTTAGAGTTTATTTCAATGATTCTTAATGATTAAGAAGCCAACAAATGAGGGAGCCTGCGACCGAATTTGGCTTCTTAATAATTAAGAAGCGTTGAAATAAACTCTAACCATTTTAGTGTTTGACCCGCCCACATATGACGTCACTTCACTTTATTTACATATTTTTCTCCGCCGACAGATGTTTACACAGCCTGTTACATATATATTGTGTGTTTTATTACGCAGCAACATGACGCATGGCAATTTTGATTTAAGCGGATACGATTTGGAAGAAAATGGTTATCTTAAAAAAACGATGGAAAAAGAATAGTTATTGACGTCTAAATGCTTAATGCAGCACAAAATACAGGGCTCCAGATAAGGGGTATTTCAAAAACTAAAATCTTTATTTCTGCTTAAAACCCTACGGTGTCACTACTCATTAGAATCGTCTAGGAGAGACGCTTCTAATGAGTAGTAACACCATAGGATTTGTGAAGTTTGAAAATGTTGGATTTGTGAAGTTTACCCCCTCTTATCTAGAGCCCTGAAATGATGCAGAAAACTCATAATGATGAGCTTTCTGCATAATTTTGATCTTGCATTATGCAGACGCCTGTCTTTAGTGATTTCGCCGCCATTGAAAATGGTTTGTCGATGTTGGTTTTGTTAATTACGGTTGTGTTTCTTTTCTCCCCTCCTAAAGATTAAATAAAATTTGAATGGATTTCCACAATTTCTTCCGACTAGTGAGCTACAAAATGTCATTATTTTTCTCGAAATTGAATTGTACATGTAGATATATCTATAATGCATTTTGCTGTGTGATGGATTTCCCGTAAAGCTTAAAAGTCACGCCATGGGCGGAGCTGACCGAAATATTATCACATGCGCAATGCTTGCTAACGTCTAAATCCAAGTCTCGAACACTTCATAATTAAATTGCCAAATCTCGTTAAATCCCGTTGACTTAATAATTAAACCGAGCGAAAGTTTGAATTTTGAGGCTTGCTGATTGGCTGAAAAAGTAGGCCAAACACTAAAGCATATTGTTTATCATTACGTCATTAAATTGAATAAATATTGCAAATGTAAGCCAATTCTTATTTTTCCCTCCCTATAAAGACTCGCTCCGAGCAACACACGCAATATGTGTCTCCAAATGGGTGTCGTTGCAGAGATGGAACACTGTAGCAGACAAAAGGTGAAATGCCAAGGGAAGTTACTCTTAACAGAGTGTCGGAAGAGTTGTCCAGTCCAATATGAAAAAAATATAGATTTTTTGGATCCGAGTCCAATATGATAAAAAATATGGCCTTCTGGGATAGCTTTTTTAAATTCCGGTACAATATAGGGTTCTCTTGTACCGTCACGTGGTAGAAAGAGGGGTTGTCGATTGGTTTAATCGATGTAGGTGTGAACTAAATACTAGTACTCGTCATTAAGGGTCATATCAGTGGATTAAAATATTGTTTATGGAGTAAAGAGGTTGTATTGGGTAGAAATAGAGGATATTGAATGAGTGTGTGTTCAGTAGTGAATTTATTGAACGAGTTGGATAAAATCATATGTTTCGAGCCTTGGCGAGCAACATATCATTTTATCCAACGAGTTCAATAAATTCACGACTGAACACACACGAATTTGATATCCTATTTATCACATAAACACCAAAATGACACGAAAATCCGAACGGTCTTACTTTCACTTTTGCCCTCGGCTCTTAGGAAACGATTCGTCATAGGCGTTATTCGGTTGTATTCATCCGTAATGAAAAAAACCTATCAAACTAAAATAAAGAAAATCAACATCAATGTGCTGTGAAAAGACTTCTCTGATACCATATTCAATTTTAAATTAATATTTAATTTAAAAATTTCTGTAATTGACTAAATATGATCAGTTGACATTTAGAATCTAGTTTCGTTTTCAAAATAACGTCGTTAGAGCAACATGACGTCATTATCATTGTAATGTCTGAATTTGAAAAACAGTCTGAATCACTGTTAATACTAGAGCTCTATGCAGCCTGATTTGCAGCCTGAGTTTGCGGGACTGCTCGGAATAATGTTTCTAGGACACTTGGGAATGTTTCAATACCTAGTGGTGATCTAAGTTTGTCTAGATTCTCTTTACTGATTTACAGTCGGCGTAGTAGTACAGTATTTTGGTGATTCGAAAATTAGTATAAAATATATGCCCAGTGGGCCATACGATTTTTACGGCCCTCTATATTTTGCACGTTTATGTGATAAAATAATTTTACTACCTACAGTTAAACTTCTACTACGACTTTTGAACTAAAGGCTTACTGATAGTATTTAAGACAGGCAACAGCTTAAAGCAAGATGACAGTGAAGCAGAAAGCTTTCTGCTTTACTGTCATCTTACTTTAAGAAGCCACCTGCCTAAAGCTTGGAAAATTTAATTTCGTGTGGTGGTCGTAATAGATATATTGTAACTCGAAGATTTGTAGTTTTGTAATTTCAGAGTGGAAGAGGCGCTGCGTCAGTTCAACCGTCGTGTATCCATCCCATACTGGGACTCTTCGCTGGACTTTGACATGTTCAACCCCGCAGACTCGATTATTTGGTCCTCTAAATTCCTCGGCAATGGAGACGGGAATGTAACCACTGGGCCTTTCAAGTATTGGCCCACCCCTCATGGTCCGTTGTTCAGGAATGTTGGCGGGGCCAGTAGACTGATCTCGAAAGACGTCATAGCAAATGTTATGCTCCGGTGTAGGACGAGGCAAATCTCTGTTCCAACAGCTATACCTCCAGTAAACTTGGAATTCATCCATGGCGGTCCCCATGTGTGGGTAGGAGGCCTAATGTCCGGTATTAACACGGCAGCTCACGATCCAACCTTCTTCATGCATCATGCGTTTATAGACTACATCTGGGAGATGTTCAGAAACCGCCAGGTTTTTCACTGTGGTGTAAATCCTGAGACAGACTACCCAAATGCCACCGAACGGCACGATGAGGATCGACCAATGGACGGTTTTCCTGCATACAGAAATATTGACGGTTATAGAAATTATTGGACCGACTTCTGGTATAGGTATGAGAGCTCCCCGACTTGTTCCAGTTTTAGACCATTTTGTGGCTCGCCTTATTTGCTCTGTGACGCCGAAAGGAATAGGTGTATTTCAAAGCCACGGCCAAGAATTGTACCTACTGACGTTATTAGGATCCCGTCCTTTTTTGCCGGTCTCACCTTTAGTGGACCTCCTGACGATATCCGTCCTACATCTAGCTCCAGAACTGGTTCTATCACAAGTGAAGCTTCAGACCCACGGGACCCAGGGTTTTCACTGCAAATACCTCTACTGCCCAGTGTTGACTTCTCTACTGTCGATGAAAGCGCCCAAAATTCGAAAATTGTAGGTAACCTAACAAGTAACACCGTGAAAGCGTTTATTCCAATCAAAATCTCTTACAAACGAGCACATCCCAGTGTATTGAACTCGTCTATACAGGACACAATTACGTCAGCCGATCTATCAGCACCACTAGATTCACCATACTCTGATTGCAGGCCACACCCAGATGGAATTACTACGGTCACCATCGAGTCAAATGGTATAAACTACATGGGCGTGTTCAGTAATAGTGTTGAAATAGACACACGACTTTCGGCATCTACCATAAGCACCTACATTAGGATAAACCCTCCAAACAATGGCAAGTCTCAGCTAATGCTGTCAGCTTTCCACGAATGTGGCCTAATGTGTCAACCGACGTGTGCAATACCCGGCACTTTCCCGGTAATGTATCGACCCTGTACGGGAATTCTCCCAGTACGCAAAGGAGATAATGCAGTTATTTACGGAACATCAGTTGAGGCAGCAATAGATAACTGGAGAAGAACAGGCACCCAAATGAAACCCGGATTAGGACTCGATCCTAAAGTAGTTTTTCATTGTTCAAATGCTGACGTCACTCCCTGGTCTCAACTACCATATGCTCTAGTTTAACCCATTCAACACTACAGCCCTCTGTAGATACTACTGGTTACATATGCAATTAGTATAGACCCTAATCAGAGGGCTCCTAAAGGAGCCCTCTGATCAGGGTCTATACTATTTGATATTTTCATTGGTTTCTTAATGCAACAGTAGATTGGTTCGAATTGCCTGTACTAGAAGAGTCCAAAAGGATAATAAATACCAAAAGAGATATTTAGGGTTGAAAGGTTTAATTTATATAAATGAAGATAAAGTACGAATAAAGTCGAACACCGTCATGAATTAAATATATATTTAAAAAGATACATGCTTCAACTCTGTATTAAGTGACCACCGTGATAAGCGACCACTGTTTTAAGCGACCACTAAAAAAAGCAATATATGTGTAGTACGTATTCATGACCGATGGCAACTTAATGCAGGGAAAAGGGGCATGCGCAGGCTCTGTAGGAGCCGTCCGCATGACTTTTGACCTACATTAAGCGGTCACTTGTTTTGAAAGATCACTTTGCATCTTAATACAGTGGTGGCTTAACACAAGTTTGACTATACTCTCTATAGTATGTCTCATGTTCAAATATAATATTTATTGAAATAAACTTGGAGCTAAGTATATATATTGTTTGGACTCTGAGATGACACCGAGTATGAAGTCATGGCTCCAAATAAGGGGTATGTTTAAACAAGAGCCGTATACGGCCCTAAATCGCTCACCTGGAACCGTTGATGTATATGTAACATATCTTGAAAAGCGGACAAATTATGACAATACGATTGTGCCTATTGCTGATTGGATTATGCTGAGTGCAAAATATCAAAGCTCAGGGTACTGTGGTTTCAAAGAAGAAGATTTTTTAAGTTCTTATTGAAAAAATCTATTTTTAACTCCTGTGACCTAGATATGCAACGGACCGGAACCATTTGAACAATATTGGTAAAGTACATCTAGAAGTGTCACCATGCAAAATATCAAAGCTTTTTTGGTTAAAGTTTGATTAAATAGGTCAAAGATCGAGGTCAAGGTCACATGGTAAAAGATGTTGGTATGGTTGGAAAGGTCTTGACACAAGAAATATACATACAAAATATTAAAGCCCTGGGCCAACTGGTGCAAATGTTATAGCCATTTAAAGATTTTTACAAAAGTAGGTCAAATGTCAAGGTCACAAGGTCAAAAAGTTTTGTATGGTTGGAAAGGTCTTGCCATGAAGAATACACATGCCAAGTATAAAAGGCCCAGGTTCAAAAATGCAAAAGTTATAGCCAATGTTAATGTTTTTGGTTAAAGTTTGATTAAATAGGTCAAAGGTGAATGTCAAGGTCACATGGTCAAAGATATTGGTATGGTAGGTAAGGTCTTGACACAAAACATATACATACAAAATATTAAAGCCCTATGCTAACTGTTGCAAATGTTATAGCAATTTAAAGATTTTTACAAAAGAAGGTCAAATGTCAAGGTCAAGGTAAAAAAGTTTTGTATGGTTGGAAAGGTCTTGCCATGAGGAATACACATGCCAAGTATAAAATGCCCAGGTGCAAAAATGCAAGAGTTATAACCAAGGTTTTTATTCTGGGGGCATAAAAACTATTTTTAGCTCCTGTGACCTAGATATGCAATGGACCGGAACTTTTTTAACAATATTGGTAAAGAACATCTAGAAGTTACACCATGCCAAATATCAAAGCTCTAGCTATATTAGTTTCAGAGAAGAGGTTTGAAGATTTCACTATATAACTCTATGTAAATGTGTGATCCACGGGGCGGGGTCATTTTTGACCCCAGGGACATAATTTGAACAGTCTTGATAGAGGACATGTAGATGATGCTTTGTGCCAAATATCTAAGCTCAGGGTACTGTGGTTTCAGAGAAGCAGATTTTTTAAGGTTTTATTTAAAACTCTATTTTAGCTCCTTTGACTTAGATATGCACTGGGCCGGACATATTTGAACAACTTTCAAAGAGGACCATATAAGGATAATTTCTACCAAGTTTGGTAAAATTCCATCCAGTAGTTTAGGAGGAGATGTCGTTTAAAGAAATTGTTGACGACGGACGGACGACGACGGACGACGGACATAGAACGATCAAAATAGCTCACCTTGGCACTTTGTGCCAGGTGAGCTAAAAATAAAATCTTTGTTTCTGCATTAAACCCTATGTGTCACTACTCGATCAGACTCGTCTCATCCAGACGATTCTAATGAGTAGTGACACCATAGGATGCTGAAATAAGTAAGAATAATTATGTAAATCCTGATCTTATTGTTTAAAAATCAAATATCAATTAATGATAGTACATGTATTGGTGTGATAAATATTCGTTTATATGGCAAAGGTCTGTGTTTAGATCCTAATAAAATCGGCAGAAATACGCCATTTATAATTAGTTGCACCAATGCCAGATGCTTAATAGCAGCATTTGGTCTGTTTCCGATTGGAATGGAAACTGATTGACACTAGGGTGAAAGAGTTCTTACTTAATAATTTTTTTAATGTTTTTATCTATGCGTGAAAAGATATTCACATGTTGCATGAAATCATTTACTAAATAGGGTTCACGCCAAAGCCGGGTTTCAGACTCTTAATAGTTGATCAATTGTTCAATGTTTCAAGAAACATTGTCCTATCAGGGGCCCGTTTCATAAAATTTCATACGACAAATGTTGTAGTAAGTCAAAACTTTAATATACATTTAATTTCTGATTTCTCTATCTAGTCCTGTCTTGTGACATAGTTTTGGAATCGTCTTTTCAAGACAATTCCAAAAAGACGTCACAAGACAGGATTAGATGGAGAAATAAATAATAATTGAGACTTTTATAATCTGAGTTACGACAATATTTGTCGTACGAAGTTTTATGAAACGGGCCCCAGAAGTTTTACTATTAGTAAACTCCTGGTCCCCCATACCTCTGTATTTCTGTTTGAAACCATCATCTGCGCTCTCAAGAACTTTGATATATGAATTATATAGGGATGTTTCATAACCTCACAGTGGCTCTTAAAGACCTATTTCTGGCTCAGCAGGATGTCTATCGGATTGTATATTGTGCCAGGGTCACACAACAGGCTTAATACACAACTGTTACATCATATTACCCAGAGGCACATAGGGCATCATGGGATAGGGTACTAGGTATTAATACAGGTAGATAAGGGATCTAGCTGAACCATTTCAACACTGTGATATTGTTGCATAAATATAAAGATAAGAATAGGCCTTCACCAAAAATTAAAAGTTTGCATCTAGATCATTTGCTTTAATTGTCAAATTATCAAGTTATGAAACCTTTTTCTACACTATTTAACATCTATATTTTGTCAACTAAAAACTGTCGTATAAGTTATATGTATACAATTTTTTCTAGAAGATTAACCCTTTAAAATGCTTTGTTTGAATACAGGTGATCATTTAAAGCAGGTTGAAAGTAGAGCAGAATGTGCTTTACTTTCATCCTGCTTTAAGCAACCGTCTGCTAGGATGAATACTATATCTCGTAAGGTTCTTATTCAGAGTTATATATATATTTAGACCATGTTTGCAGAGGATTAATTCTTTGTTTGAATACAAGTGGCCACTTAAAGCAGGTTGAAAGTAGGGCAGAATGTGCCTTAAGGCACATTCTGCTTTACTTTCAGCCTGCTTTAAGCTACCATCTGCTAGAATATTGAAAATATTTCTTTTCATACATTTTCATAACTGTATAAATTGGAGCTATTTTCCTCGAAGGAGAAATAAATTACAGACGTTAAAAGGGTATTTATGGGGTATAGGGTTAAGGCATTTTTCTTTACTTTCAGTCTGCTTTAAGCTACCATTTGCTATTATATAGGATATATATCTTATTTTTCCCATTTATAACAATATCAAATGGATAAATTTTCTTCAATGGATGAATTAAAGAAAATGTGTAAAAAGGTGTGTTTATGGGGTAGTGTGTAAACAACATGTGACCACATACAGCACGTTGAAAGTAAAGCAGAATGAAACAGAAGGCAAATTCCGATTAATCTCTGCTACAATCTGCTAGGATATATTATTTTGCATATTCATGTAGTAAAAAGTGGAAGTTTTCTCTTCAGAGTAGTAGATCTAATACATAAAATGTGTCAAATGTGTTTTTATGGAGTAATGGGTTAAATCACAAGAAAATGCCAAGAAAGTAAAGCATTTTCTTTATAGTTACAATGGACTAGACTTTTTGAGAAACTGGAATTGTTATTAAAAAGATTCATGCTGATCAAACATATCAAATATTTAGCTAATAACTATTTGCCCTAAAGTCTTTAGTATGGCTCCAGCTCATGTGCTTTGTAACTGAGAATTTGATCTGGATCTATGCAGTTTGCCTTTTTTAAATGTAGTTTGATAGTTGATGATTGTAAATGTAATGTTTTGACTTGCTTGGTATTATGCTTGATGTTATTTATTAAAGCTAGATTGCTAACCCACTATTTTGTTATGTATTATATTATAAGACCCAAAATTACAGATTAATAAAATAAAATCAATTTCATCAATTTTTAATCTACAGACAATATCACTGTGTGCTTAACCCTTACCCTGCAGTAATAGCTTCTGCTTTTAAATTGTCGTCTGCCTAACAATATTTAAATTAGATTTTTACATATTTCAATTAAAAAAGTCTGAGCGATAACTGGTATACAGTTTGGATACAGATCAGATGCGACATTATGCAGCATCAGATCTGGATCCAAACTGTTTGAAAAAATAACAGTCAACTCACGATCCACAGCTTAAGGGTTAAATGCACAGCTATCACTTGCCCCTATATTGGTCTACATCTATCAATTAGTACCCTGCTGTGATAATTTGTTTGTAATAAACATACCCTGATAAGGGCGATCTAATCACCAAGTATCAAGCTGTGATTGGGGGGGGGGGGGGGGGGGGGGGACTGCTATATAGAACTTGATATAGGGCTTTAAAAATCACAGGTCTAATCACATTGTATTTTAATCACACACATCTTGATTCAGATTATCAGATAATAACAACACACTCCTGGATTCGTTTCCTCGTCACAAGCTAAAATCAATAGAGCGCATGAAAAAGTGCAAATTGTAAGTAACAAAATCACAGGTACATGACACCTATAAAAACAAGAATAAAGCAACAATAGAGCGCATGAAAAAGTGCAAAATTGTAAGTAACAAAACCACAGGTACTTGACACATTTATAAAAATAATAATAATAATTAAAAAAAAAACACCTTTGTTTTACTCTACAGTATTTACCGGGGTACAGAAAAGGTATACAACGGGAATCATCGAACAGGTAGTCTAAACTATCAACTTAAACTGCTGTAAAATCGACCAGAACACCGATTCCATGCGTATTTTGGATAGCTGAGTGTAAAAAAATATCATATTTTGACGAATTTATTTTACCTCTAATGAAGTAAGGTGGAAGTTCGAGTCACAGAGGTCGTTTACTGCGATTATATGTACACTTTAGTTATAAATTCACGTATTTTGGCGTTATTTGACGTAAGTTGAACAAAATAAAAGTAAATTTGGATCAATTAATCATTTCCCGGGGCCACAACGCGAGACTTTCGGTGGTCTGGTCGATTGTAGCAGCAGTTGAAGTTGAAAGTTTAGACCACCTGTTCGATTCTTTTTTATTATTTATCATTATTTTAGTATAAAATATAATATATATTATATTATTACACCTCGCTTTGAGTTACAATGTTAATTTCCCATAGACCTACAGTTAACATTTTGCATGTCTTTTACATCTATCAAAAATATACTGTCATTCTTTATGATATTCTTTTTGTGACGTCACTCTAAAGGACATTACTTTTTTTCTCCGTTCTAAAAAATACTATGAATTTCGCTATGGGCGATAATAGAACGCTTCTAATCAACTTTTGGCATTTTCTGTACAAGTTGCTTCCTTTTATCCATTCCTTAACGAATTGCCACCATTTCGGAAGAGAATATTTGCCACCTAGACAATGTAAAGACGTTCTTCTTTCTTTCTTGTAATATAATTATAATTCTAACACGACTCGAAACCTACGGCATATAGACAAAGAATACCGAGAAACGTATATTACGTCGCGATAATGAATTGCACGCGCGGCGTTTCCATCCGCTGTTCCATTTGTCCCATACGCGTAATACATAAATATATTTTTTATAATAAAAGTCGTGTTAGAATTAAATCTGTAATTCCTTAATTCTAACACGACTCGAACCTACGGCATATAGACAAAGAATACCGAGAAACTTATATTACGCCGCGATAATGAACTGCACGCGTGGCGTTTCCATCCGCTGTTACATTTGCCCCATACGCGTAATACATAAATAGTATTTTTATAATAAAAGTCGCGTTAGAATTAAAATAACAAATTCGTAGGTGTCCATTACCGTGCATTAGATTACAGTTAGTCGTTGAGATGTGGATAATTAGATCACTCGGCCTAAAGGCCTCGTGATCTAATGACTCCACATCTCAACTCCTAACTGTGATCTAATGCACGGTAATGAATACCTACGAATGTGTTATTTCTTAAACAATGTGACGTCGTAAGACGGCGACGTCATTTCCCGCGTTACGCACATGTCCGCGCTAAATTGGTATTCACAACACATTTTATAAAATACGAATAAAACGATTCCAAAGCCATGGTTGATAAGCTCGGTGTAATAAAATACATATTAGATGTCAGTTTGCGTGACATTCAAATTGTCACCCCTCGAAAACAAGAATGTCACCTTCGGCTACGCCTCGGGGTAACATTCTGTTTCTCGGGTTGACAATTTGAATGTCACGCAAACTGCCATCTAATATTTATATAATGATGATCCACATCATTAACTGTGTGCATAAATGTCATTCAAGTTTTATTTCAAAATAATGATAAGTAATAAAAAGGAGTCGATACCTTTCCTCTAAATCTACGGTAGAGTAGTGAATGTGTCAAGTACCTGTGAACAAAATGCAGACAATACCATGACTGTCAACACCTCGATTACTAGTATACAAAATATTTGTTTAACAAGACTAAAACCAGAGTTGGCGACATTGAATTCAGAATTATGGTTACATTTGCATTTCAATCGACATAAACTTGTTTTAGCGTAGAATAAGCCCACTGCCGCTCGATATGTAACTATGGTATTACCTCTTTGGGAAAAGTACTACAGTCTTTAACTCATTGTATGCTGTTACTTTTATTTTGGCGGCCATTATTTAAGAAATGAACTGATTTTTTCGGCGTTCAAGGGAAATGAACGACAGAAAATTATCAGCAAATACCATGAATCGCGCGCGCGATTCATGGTATTTGCCGATAATTTTCTTTCGTTCATTTCGCTTGAACGCCGGAAAAGATCAGTTCATTTCTTATATTTACAATATATTTGCTGTAAGTTCTAACATTAAATAAACATTTTGTTAGTACGCATGTATGTTTAATCCATATTAGAGGTTGATAACACGAATAATGTGTACCCTATAAGGAACAGCCATGACCGATTTACTGAATCTGTGTACATTCGAAAGCAGAAAAAATAAGTTCCACTGTCAACAACTTGAAAATTTAAGTACCATCAGGTACAGTTGTACATAATGGTGGCAATTATGCAGAGGATTTTTTTTTTTTTTTTACAAAGTGACGTATAATCTTCTAGAATCCGCTTTTATCATTTAAGTTAAGTTCAGAAAGAAATCATCCAGATTGCTATAAAACATTTCTCCTCTCCGTTACCATTTTAAACGGAAACATTTCTTTACAAAACCCATAAAAAAGTAGATGAATTGGTCACAGGTCTCACTGACTGATCTAGTTTGCAAACAGTTCCAGTTTTAACTAACAATACTATAGTTTAATGTATGTGCTCTATTATAAAGCTAAACTAATAGTTTGTAAGATAATTCAATTGATATAAGAAAGAGAAATGGATAACAGTTGCTTAATGATCAATGATATGTCCGGGTCAATAGGTATTAGTATTTGGTCAAGTAAGGTATTGTTTCTTGTCTGCTGCTTAACAACTTCATTAAGTTTATTACCTAATATAATATGTCGTAACTTGTTTGATGGATTGTTAATAAGGTTTTCGTTAAGATAAACTAGTATTACAATAATTTTCGAAAGTTCTAGAGCTGTTTCAATATGTGTTTTCGGTTTGTTAAAAAGTTTATATCCTAAGCAAGCCTGCTAAATTTTGTACACATAACACAGACACTACCGGACTAATTTGTAGCTCATTCTCTGAATAAACGCTACACTCTGACATCTCAAAATTACCCTGACGTGTCAGAACGAAACCGAAAATGACAATCTATTTTTAGAGGCGCTATATTCAAAACGCGTTTGCGTTGTGTCCGTTTAAGTTTAAAAAAGAAAAGAAAAAGAAGACGATTCTGAGTTCAGTTTGAGCTCAGTTTGAGCTTTTGAGCTTTGTGTTGACATGTCAGTGTTACTGAATTCCAGCATGAGAGCTATTATAACGGGTTTTGACAAAAAGATTGCGTACATTTAACAATCGAAAGTAGAAAGATGGACAGTTGCGGTCCCTCTGCCATTCGCATTTTTTCAATCTTGCAAATTTGTGTCTGAATCCATTTTCAATGCTGCCTGAAAGTGTCACATTTTGCAGGATATCGTTGGCTAAAATGTGCCGTTACTGATGTAATATAGTTTTTAAAATGCATACGCCAAGAAATGTAGCGCCGTTGCGTGGGTGCAAATTGTGGTTAAATTGAAGTGTTAGAATCGAAACAATAAATGCATACCAGTTTTTAATTGCAATGGAACACGGGTTGTCGTTGAGATGCTAGTAATTAAATCACTCGGTATACAGCCTCGTGATTAC
The DNA here is from genome assembly GCA_922989275.2 of Gari tellinella. Taxonomy (NCBI): domain Eukaryota; kingdom Metazoa; phylum Mollusca; class Bivalvia; order Cardiida; family Psammobiidae; genus Gari; species Gari tellinella. The sequence continues at coordinate 77,933,674 of OV277867.1, read as the reverse complement.
TACGCATCTCAACTCCTACACGTGTTCTATTGCACGATAAAACACCGATATGACTTTATTGTTTCTTAAATTAATTGTCGTCTGATTTTGTGTCTCAGTTTTAAATTTAGTGCCAACTATACTCAACAAAACAATTAAAGGGGCAAATATATTGGGTAGGCCCAATATATAAAAATAAGTTCATACAATATTTTTTTAACAGTTTCGTGTAAAATTACATGTTAACTTCATTGTAGAGTATAACTGTATTTCGAAAAGTAGAAATATATATCGCAGTTCCCCTTCAAACACAACCACCCTAAAATTACCGTGTGCCAGACTAGGTGGGTGGGGTAACAAATAACTTGACCAAGAGCCCCACCTTTTAGGTTCTTCTCTTAAATTACAGCTAGTATCATATGTGTTCATCACGTGCATTAATCACTTCCTTGCATCTACATGGACATCGGAGAATTAGCTTAAGGATGTATGCAATGGACATTATGTGCCATTCTTCAATAAGCATGTCTGTTAGCCTCTAAGGTGACGATCTCGACCGGATATCCGGCGTTGCCGCATAACCTAAGCATCCTCAATGTGACCGAAGTGTGTTGACCTTTCTGGCCAGTCCATCTGCCCTACGCCCTCGTGTTCCAAGTACTGTTCTACCATACGTGCTCGGTACGGACGAGCTTTGTCGTCTGTCGGGAAGAACCATGAACCCAAAGCTCCAGCTTCAGCGCGTGCAATAACGTCTAGGGCCTCGTTCCTGTGCCCCAAACTGGTCAGAGTCCAGTTCCTTATGACGTAAAGGTCCGTACAATCGTTGTAGGATATGCCCACCCATAGGAGCCCTGACCCTTTTCTGAGTTAGTCATGCTCTGCCACATAACAGTCGAAGAAACATTCGTTTCGCTGTTTTTACATTCGTCTTCAGTCGTCATTTAAATCCAAAACGAAATTTGACGCACTAGTCCACAATACGTTGCTAAAACGTAAACGTTCAAATGGCATGATTCCTGGCAAAACGCTAGGTGACGTTTTCGGTGGTGTGGGGTCAAGGCCGGTCCCACGACAGGTCTTCTAACCCATAAGTTTGCAGCATGAAGTCTATTCCCGACGGTCTGAACAGAAATCCTGTAACCACACGTATTTTTATAAACACTATTAAGCGTAACGAGGGAATTGAACCGTTGACGTCATGTCATAAGTGACAACATCGGTCCTTTACTTCAAATATGACCTTCAAACGACCTTGACCTGATCTCCAATTAACCATCCCAGTGTCGAGGTACAACTACCACAACCTGTCGACAACACCCTTGCTAACGTTAAACTCTGTCGCAAAATGACGTTGGAAAACGACGAATGACGTCTTTCGGGGCATAGTTTTCAAAATGTGTACCAATATGCAATATATTTTTGCTTAAGATACAAATATGCACTCGATATAATGAAAACAGCTATAAAACTAATCGTTGAAGAATAGGCAGACACATCGTGCAAAAATCAAGTGGACGTTAAAAACCGCGTTTTTGATACTTGTCCGCTTCAACTCATTCAACCATGACCATTTTTGCACATAGTGACGTTTGTTTCTTAATTTTTCTATTCTAAAGCATCTAAACACGCATTCACTCTTTTAACTTGAAAATGTTTGCATTTTTGAAAAAGATATACGAACTTATACCTTTGCCCCTTTAATTATTTTGTTGAGTATATATTGGTCCTAGAAAGAACCTGCGTTTCGACATTGTATCATTTTTTTTATTTGTTTTGTTTTTCTTTTCTTGTTTTATTTTTACAAAGTAATGCAACTTTACGCTTCTGTAGGAGCCTTCTGTAATTATAACCTTTGCATTGCATTAAACGGTCACCTCTCATTTAACCATTTACCTCATAGTCTATTTCTAGTATTGAAGATATGTGACTTGTTAAAGCAGGTTGAAAGTAAAGCAGAATGTGCCTTAAGGCACATTCTGCTTTACTTTCAGCCTGCTTTAAGCTATCATGTGCTAGAATATAAAAAATATTCCCTATCATATATCTTCATAACTGATTAAATTGGAACTATTTTCTTCAGCGGATGAATAAATAAAACACGCTAAAAGGCGCTTCTATTGGGGAAAGGGTTAAGATCACCATAGCTACATTTAGTGTTCGCTTGAAGTGATCATTTGGAGGTATAGAAACTAAAACGTTGAATACAAACTAGTAAGGGGTGCCATAAGATGATCATGAAAACTCATTAGATCGCCAATTTTTCTATTTTTCAAGCGCGATTATTTGAAGCAGGTTGAAAGTAAAGCAGAATGATAAAAGCTACTGCCCTGCATCGCGCCTCGTGATGCCTTGCCACGACCCGCTTACCTCAGGGCACCCACACGTGCCTTCAACATTGCATGCTTTTTTGTTCTCCATAGTCACCCCACCTTTGTGCGCCTTGAGGTAAACGGGCCGTGACAAAGCGCCACGAAGCGCCTTCGTTATTAATAAACGCAGGACATGTGTAGACCGCTGAAGCAGATTGAATAACTGAAGCACATGTCCTGTCTCTTTTTAGTTTGAGTTACCTCCCTTGAGTCATATTTTGATAAATGAAACTCCAAATGCCAAATATTTTCTAAATTTTCAATACAAGCGTCTGATTAAAGCCAATGCCAATGCTAAGAATCAGAGAAGCTTCTCATGTTAGGCCCGTCTCTTATTTTGGATGGTTTTGTTTGAGTAGGGTGAATCATACAATTTAAGGTAATACTGCACGGCCATATTGAATTCTGGCTAGTGTAGCCAACTTTGAGGTCAAATGCTACTCATGCTTTACAGAGATGAGTCTCAATCAAAACACACAGTCAAATTCAAAGCATGTGTATATGTTCTAACACTGACCGAACTATGCCGACAAAGGCTGCCTTGATAATTATTTACAAGCATTAAAACAAAGGGATTTTTTGGGCAAGTGCACCGCACTGTATAGCAAACAATTCAACAGAACAACTATGACAAATTGCAACCCGGTTCTTCATTGAGATGACAGGAATGTTATTTTCAAGCATTTCTTTCTGAAAAGGTGTTTTGAATATATTTACCATGTGTCGTGAAACAAATCCATCGCCATTTTGAAGCCAAAACACGACATGTATAGTGAAATGTGGTACGACTACTTTGGATATAAAACTCTGTTCCTACGTTGATCGTACACTTTTACTTGCTTTTCTACAAGGCGAGAAATGAGACTACAACATGCACGTTTCTGATTCCAAGATCAATATTGTTTTTGATTAGATTCTCTCTCCTGAAAATCTGTTCGCTTTTGTTTACATACAGGCTAAAAGATGACACCGAATCACTCGTAATGGAAGAAATATTATTGCGCTCCAAAACTGCTTTCGCGAAAAAGATCGTATTTATTTTCATAAACGTGAACGTCATTGTTTTAGATACAATTTTTCTAATTCAGATTCAACTATTTTGAAAACGAAGTCGAAATTTATAGCGTTTTAGATAATTTTGTTGTGATTTTTTTCTTCATAGCCGAATAACTCATTTAAAGTACAAACGACAATACTGATCCCGTCTTTGCGCAAAAAGAACACATTCATATCCTATAGATTATAACATATATGCGAATTAAACAATTAATTGCAAGCATAAAATCAGAAACGTATGCTAACATTTGCATACTCGCACTAAGATCTGGTTCAAAACTAATAATATAATACAGGTATGATCTAATTATATTGGCGTGAGTTAACGATCTTCGTTCGATAAGGGCGAACTCTCATTGTTGCTTACAAATGGGTTGCCTTCGGAAATCTTGAAAATCCCGTGCAAATTGTGTGCAACCACCAGGTATAAATATCTTATCTACGGTGTGGTGTTTGGGTCCGAGTTAAACAAATTCGCAAATTTCTCTCAACTCAACTCAACTCAATTTTATTTCGGCTTTGGTTCATAATTAACATGAACAGCTAAAGCATCAAGTAATAAACATACATAATAAAGAATATCAAAATAGGTTGTGTCAGTGAGCTAGGTCTTATAAGGATCAAAAGTAATTATCCTTTAAGTATAGGAAACGACTACTTTAAATAATTTCATTTGTATTTAAAGGGCATTCTACTCATCCGTTTGGATCCTGACCAGTCATCCTGTTTCTGAATGACTGTTCTGGATCCAAACCGTCATTCTGTTGTTTATATTTTCGAAAAAGACAGCTTATATCTTTATTAACATAATATTTGTATTATACTAAACATCTATATGTAATTAGCACTAATGTAATTGTAGATAGGGCGCATGTGAGAAACAAACTGCTTATAGCACGGATAGGGACTCTAAGTTAATATAATTATTGATGAAAACTGATTAGATGCAGAGAAAACGCCGATTTATTTAGAGTCTTATCTGGATCTAAACCGAATGTTAAGAGAAATAAAATATTACATTTCAGACATACCGGGTATACCGTATGAGAAGATATCATATCGAGTTCTAAGCCATACACACAAGAGAGTAGAAATGCTTTTTTACGAATCATATCGCCACTCTTGTGTGAGACGTAATCTGATAGTAACCGTATACAAAAGGTTTATGTATCATCATTTGATTTACATCTATACAAACAAAAATTATTCATTTGAATTATAATCGATCTTCCTTCCAATGGGGAATAGAAATTTTCCCCTGGGGAAAATAAAAGGGGTTATGGTCAAAGCGTACCATAGTCAATGCATACCCAGTCAAAATGTATCCTTTTTGGTTGAAGCGTACCACATAAAGGATATGTAGGGGGGAAGTTCAATACGGTATTATGTGATAATTAATTGATTTTCGCACATTTTATACCTGTAAATGCGTAATTAGTGTATTTTACAATAAATTGCTCGTTTTCACCCATACACCTACTTATCTAGCACACGATGAACAGTTATGGCATGTGCATGCATGTGTCTCTTATTGTTACATTAAATATACTATGCCAAACTGCCAACGCAAGACCTCCAAGTTCCCTTTAAATTTCATATCAGAGCGTTTATTTTAAATCGATGGAAAATATGACACAACATTATCTAATACTTTTATTTGTGTTTTTAAATTGATGTACTGTCCTCAAAGTTGTTAATATTGGCAACGAGACAAAAGGTTTCTAATCGCTATAAGCCTAATGAAAAATAAATACCATGTTTAAATCAAACAGACGTCGAGCTGCCGCATATTCCCATTAGATATAATTTAAACAAAGAAGGAACGGATCTATACATGTAAGCGTAAATGTTTTTGTTGTCAGTGCATCAATTGTTTCTATCAATCGTACACAAACATTTTGTCATCAGTTTTCGCGAATTAACGATAGCACTCAGCGTATTTCAACAGAATTGAAACATATCGCTAATCATTTAGAAAGAAAACATACAGTATAAGAATGACAATCCAATTTCATGACAAAATGCTATTTATTTAAGCATTTTGGTCATGTTTGTACGTCCGTGAATTGATTAGACCAAGCATCTTATAAGTTTTCTCGGAATTATGATAGAATTAGCAGAAAGAAATGCCTTTGAAACAAGCCATGTTAAAAAGTCAAAATATTATGGAGTAAATACAAATGACATTCTGATTTAGGATTATGATAGATTTACATCTACAAAACATGTCTGTATACAGGAACATGGGAAAACAGTACAGAGTACAGACCCAGATTTGAGAGATCTTATGATCTAGTACTGCACTGTTTGCAATTTTCTTTTTCAAATTATTATAATGCTATAATTCATCATCATGATAATCAGAAAGCAAGTGAATGTAGGTAAACTGTTTCCTTTACTTCTCTGTCAAACCGTGCATTGAATTTGTTTCAGAGGTTGACTGAGATATTAATCCTTTTTGTATCTACCTTTTACATACAGATTCTAGCAAGGATTTCTTTATATATCATAGTCAATTTAGTCACACAGCAAAATTGATAAATTTAAAAACAAAGTTTTAGCAGGCTCTTTATCTTTATAACACCACTGAAAAAGTGCTTTAAAGTCACCCAGAGAACACCATATATATATATCAGTATCGACAATGGAAAAGGGACAGGTATATAGCTGTGTCATTAGCGAATAGGTGATTTACATTCCCCCGGAGATCATTAATGTATGTGTGGAATAGTAATGGGCCAAGAACATTGCCCTGGGGGACACCCGATGGAACTGGGATGGTGGAGGACATGGAAATATTTGCAGCTACTGGCAGAGACCTGAGAGATATGTCCTCTTATGTCATAGTGTTGTAGCTTGATCATTTATTTTTCATGAGTGGCCATATTTAATCTTGTCCGCTTTCTAGCTCTTATACTTTTCATCCAAGTATCATTACCCTTGAAAAACTATAATTTGTCAATTTTAGCCTTGTCCTATTTGGGACTCGAGAAGTTTTAAGCTGAATTGTAAAATCTTTCTGAACATGTTGATATGAATGTGTAAAACCTTGGCCAACTTTGAAAACCGGCTAAATTGGATAAGGCATACTCATTTATAACAAGAACGACACCATTTTAGCCCTGTTTTCTCTGTTACTGAAATAATTTTCATGGGATTTAGCCAGATTTTCGGACAGTGTTTGCAATAGTTCAGTATTTGTAATGCTGGTAAGAAGGTCACGAATGACCACGTCATATCCTCTTTACCCCTTGAATGATTTTCATTTAACTCTAAGTTTTGGCTTTGTTAATACTATGCGTTGAATTTAAGCAGTTTACTCCTCCTTTTGTGGGATATTTTCTGACTTGGTCAGTGTACTAGTTACTTTTGGAATCCACAATGGTTTGTACAGGTACTATGTAGCATTCATTTGATGTTTTTAACTTTGACAATGTTTGACCACCATACTCTTGAAAGGATTATTTCAATTACATGTGCTAGCCAATATGGAGAATTGAAATTTTTGGTGATAATGGGTATAATGTCAGACTATATAGTGTTCAAATGGACATTCTAAAGAGAAAATAAGGATTCCTTGCACCTCGGGCACAGTTTGAAAATTACTATGCCATAGATAGTTTTGGAATTAGTTAGCCGCAGATGTTGGTGAACGTGCCCAAAATTTGGTAAATTTTGAGGTAATTTCTTTTCACTATAAAAACGTTTTTATTATTATCTATAAATGCAAATGAAAAGAGGGATATATTTATCAGTTGTATAGAGTGACATTTTTAGGAGTTGAGCAATATCTGTGCCGTTTTCACCATAAATGCACCGCCACTACTTGTTTTGGTGGCCATCTTGATTTGCACTGCACTATTACCTTAAAGCGCATTCTGTTTTACTTTTTTAATTTGAATTAAGATACCATCTGCTAGGATGTAGGAACTTATCTTGTGGTTACCATTCATGACTGTGTAAATGGAACTATTTTCTTCAGTGTACAGGCATTATTTTGAAGGTTTGGGGGATTTTTTTTGCAATTCTTGCATTTTGAATCAATGAACTTTCGTTTAAAACCAAGTTGTAATCAACTGTCCATTTTCCTTTAACCCTTTACCTGATAGCCTATTTCTAGTACTTAAGATAGGTGACTACTTAAAGCAGGTTGAAAATAAAGCAGAATGCGCCCTAAGGCGCATTCTGCTTTACTTTCAGCCTGCTTTAAGCTATCATGTGCTATAACATAGAAAATATTTCCTATAATACATATTCATTACTGATTAAATTGGAACTATATTCTTCGGCGGAAGAATAAATCATATCCGCTAAAAGGCGCTTCTATTGGGGAAGGGTTAAAGGCGTAATAATGCGTATCTCTGAAGTAAAGGGTAAAAGAATGCCTTTGCAGACAACAAATTTAAAATCCGATGAGATCAAAACAGGATAGGGACTGCCTGCACATATGTTAGCCTCATTTACATGTTTTCTTTTGCCTTGCGACCTTTCAGACAGATAAGAAGTCGACAAAAGGCTCAAAAGGTGTCACGTGGCAAAAACTCTGCATTACCAATGCAACTGATCTGCTTGAGTGTATTATGGTTTACATGGTTTAATTGAATCTACATGTTGGAGCATAGAGTTCACAATCTTTGCCATCGAATTTGGCCCGTCATGCGCACGCAACCGGAAGACGAAACTAATGCAGCAACAAAGGCTAAATCAATTACGATACTTGAGTAATAGTAATATTTGATAACCAACAGTCTTTAAAACCCTTGAATAAAAAAGCGCGAATTTGCTTACATTTTTAAAAACAGTTTGGATCCAGATCAGACGCCGCGTAGCGCGGCGTCTGATCAGGATCCAAACTGTTTTTATTCTTTAGGCCTTTTCTTCATTTATTATATATCTAAATTAGGTTTAAATATTTTTGCAGACGACAATGATTTGCAGCAGACGATGTTAAAGCACGAGGGTGGGGTAACGACACCATCTACCATAGACTGACACTGTAGAGGTTTCAAAGGTGAAACATGTCTTAATCTGACACGCAACAATTACAATTGAGACCGAGTACTTGATTAACAAACGACAAGTCACCAAGTTTGGCGCTCACCCACGTCGCCTAACGGACTTTTAGATGTGCTATAAAGTGTGGCGTATTGAAAGAGACGGTAAGCCGAATGGTGAATTTGGAAAAAAGAGAGAACATACTCAAATGAAGGCAAATATGTGGCATTATCGTACAAATGGCATCAAAAATATGTTCTGCTTAAAATCATCCTCAAGAAGTCACAGAATTTTAGATTTTCAGACATTTTCCATCGCTTTTTCTATCCCGTCCATAGACGGAGCAGACCTTTATTTTAAACCTCGCTACATACAATTCTAATAAGATAAATTATAACATAACAGACGGCGTGAGCGTTGAATAACACCCGTTGTTTAAATGTCATATATAACTAGTTATATAAATGAGGTACGACACACTGGCACCAGAGTCATGGACTTATAATATGTGTGTATTTACATTTAGATACATTTTTATTTCTTATACATACAGAGAAGAATATATATACACACAGAGACATAATAAGTCTATGAATGTGGTGTCAGTGGTTAGAACTGTATCTACCGGTAAGTAATGTATACTATATATGAAGGCGGAAATCTTGATGTGTACGCTCTATAGTCTCTATCTACTAGATTCTGGATGTAGAACCTTTTTCCGTTCTGTTAGCAACGTCTTTTGTATGGGAATGGAAATAAAAATAAAAATAAAAATGTGAGTTGACTCTAGATATGCCTCTACCTACCGGTCTGCTATTCTTTACTATAAGATCTATTAGATATAGATTCTTGATCTATAAGATGTTCCCCCAAACGTTAGCAATGTCTATCGTATGGGATTGGAATAACAAAAAAACATTTTTTTTTTTTTTATTGATCTATCACGATGAGCTTCTACCGGTCTGCTTATCTACTATTATAAGACCATGGTATGTAACCAATTCTACACCGTGTCACTTCAACCACAAGAATAACTATCTAAAATAAATCCAATAAATTATATTTACATTCAACCTGTAAAGTCTCTATGTAATCGTATTAAAAATATGCAGGTCAATTCTCGATGAACCTACGAATCGAATCCGGTCCCAGCCAGTTAGAAAGAGGGCGGAGTCTCCGCCGCGAAGAAAATCTTCCATACGGCGGAGAGATACCGACCAAGTAAGGATCTACTTTTAGATTATCCGTTTGGGTATTTCGAAACCCCTATTTAAAGTCGCAGACAGTTCAATTAAAATCAAATTGCGATAAAAAAAAAAAATTAATTGCTGTTTTAAGGGAGGTTATCATATTACACTCCGTCATTAAAGCTGTACGCGTGCTCTCCCTTCTCCGAGTGAGCATGGATCTATTTATAGATTAGACAAGTTGTCTTCCAATTACGGTTTGAAATTGACAATTTCAAACAATTTGTTCACCAGAATACATAGGAAAGTCGCTCAAACATAAAGCAAAATAATGCATTCACACTTACTAAATTGGTAACGTAATGTTCCGTTATGACATATTTAAACTAGCCTATGTGTATCGGATATGCCACGGATAGCCGCGGGTGTGTGTACACGCTGACTGTGTACATGTAGTCGCATTTCAGCGTTGCTATTCGCGTTGCTAAGTGTAAAGCGTGTATAAAAACTTGCGCCACCTAATTGTTTAAAATATGCTTTGATAATGGATATTCAGATTGAAATTTTTGTTTTTAATTTCTTACGAGCGTTCTTAAAGCACAGCGAGAAAGTTTACTGCGTAAAACCCTGAAAGTATCATGCAAATACAGTACATGTAGTAAGGACTACTTTTGACACCATATTTAGAAACTGGAATGGCTATTACATCGATATTACATCTATCAAACCCATTTGGCCGGTATATGGTATATTCATATACATGAAAACAAATCTGGTCAAACTACACATTAAATGGATGACAGAAAATAAAAATATAAATATAAGGAATAAACAACATCTTTTTGCCGCTCATGACGGTATGACTACATTAGCTTCGGGGTGTAAATTAAATGAAAACGCCCTTCGGGCGTTTACAAAATTTACCCCCTGCGAAGCTAATGTAGTCATACCGTCATGAACGTCAAAAAGATGTTGTTTATTCCTATAATATTTACATTCACCCTGTAAAGTCTTTATGTAATCCTATTAAAAATTTGAGGGTCATCCCTCGATGAACCTACAATTCGAAACTGGTTTTAGCCAGTTCGGATTTTCCCCGTGCTTTTCGTGGACTTCTTCAAATAGACTACATCGCGCACTTAACACTAAGCTCCCATTGGTCGACGGTCATATGACACTAGCGGAGTGATACAGACCCATAGGTCGTTGCCATCGCGTTGCTATGTGTGTAAATGGGTTAAGAAAACAACCGCGACCTGTACTTTTAGAATGTGCTTTGGCAATAGATATTCAAGTTGCACTGTTATTTGTTTGCCTTGTAAGTCTTTTCCGTGCATAGAGAGAAAGTTTACTGGAAAAAATCCTGAATTTTTAATACAGTTACAGTACATGTAGTTGGGACTACTTTCTCACCATATTTAGAAACTGGAATGGCTATTACATCGACATTACATCTATCAAACCTCTTTGACCGGTTTATGATAAATTTTTATAAAGAAAAACAAATCTAGCCAATAAACACATTTAATTGACAAGACAGAAAATATGAATATAAATATAAGGAATAAACAACATCTCTTTGCCGCTCATGACGGTATGACTACATTAGCTTCGGGGGTAAATTCATCGTAAACGCCCTTCGGGCGTTTACGCAATTTACCCCCTGCGAAGCTAATGTAGTCATACCGTCATGAACGTCAAAAAGATGTTGTTTATTCCTATAATGAACACTCATGTAATATTCTATAGTTATAGGCCATCAGGTATATAAGTCTAACGCTTACACATGTTTTTGAGCATATCGTGTTTTGCCTTCTCCACACGGATTCGAATATTTTGAAATATGTATTGTTTCTTTTTTCATATGTCCTTTTCTCAAACTAATATAAAAAAATTATGTATACGACTTGGACCCATTTACAAAAGCAGTTTTTAGGGCCAAATTAGGTTTGCAGTCCGTCTGAAATTCTAGACATTTTACCAAACGTCCTTTTCCTGCACATATACTAGTTTACCGAGCTAAAAAGCGCCAGTATGGGTCTTTTATGAAAGAAATAGTCGTTTAAACCGAGCAAACTGTTGTTGGTAACTTTAAAGGACAGGTGACAACTACATGTATCTGCAGGAGACACATACTGTAACTAACTTTATCCAAGTTGCTGCCCTTATCACGTAAAAACCAATCTAAAACAATACATTGTATTTTACATAAATTTGTCGTCTGTTTTTTGAAAAAAAATCTTATTTTCTTTTTTTTGTTTTTGTTTTGTTTAATAAGGTAATGTCTGTAATGTTATATGGTATTTTGTTTTAAAAATATGGTTTTGAATACAATTGCACACGAAAAGTGCGCCCTCAAACGACTTTTCAAATCGCGTTTGGAAATAGAAAAATTGGAAGTCTTAGGACTACATGTATTATGAGAGTGGTGTTAGACGCAGACACGCCGCTATTTATTGGTTATTGGTTCTCTGCGTGCGTTGATCCAGAAGTAAAGATTATTCTGACCCCCCCTCCCCCGCTCACACACCACCCCTTCAGGCTCCAAACTATTAGCAAAGGAAATAAAAGTTTTAACCCTTAGCCCGCCAAATAAATTGTCGTCTGCTATATTTCTCGTCTGCTTTAAGTTTCAAAGTGCTTCAAAGTTGCTCAAAATTGCTGAAAATGTTGTCTGAGTGTCAAACAGCTTGGATCTGGATGAGACGCCGAGTTACTCGGCGTCTCATCCGGATCCAAGCTGTTTGCATATGGAGCTAGTCGTGACTGGCAGGCTAAGGGTTAACGTAAACGCGTTTACTGGGAAAGAATAACGTCTTCACAAATATAACTGATCTGTCCTATACAATTAAACATTGAACTAATTGACTACTTGCGGTTGTCTTTATCTTTTAACTTTTATCTTTTCTGAATGCGTGCCTAATGTGTCTGCTACCAACCACCCCTAAAACAATAGTCCTGTGTGAGTGACACGTTACACCCCATTCAAAACATGTCCGTTTCACTTCTCAAACCATATCTGGTAGAATTGTCGTCTGCTTCAAGTATATATCGTCTGCGAAAATAGTTAAATACTAAAAAGCCACGTTTTATGCTTTTTTTAAACTTAGGAAAAGTTGAATATCAAAATTATGAGTGATAAACAGTTTGAATCCAGATCAGACGCCGCGTTACGCGGCGTCTGATCAGGATTCCAACTGTTTACAAAATATAGCAAAGTCGCGCTTAGCATGACTTTGTTGTCTGCAACATTTTTCGTCTGCCACTGTTCGAATATTAGTATTTTCTAATATGTGATTTTAAGAAACAACCAGAAAAGCCAACAGTTTGGGTCCTGATGAGACGCCGAGTTACTCGATGTCTCGCCAGGATCCAAATCATTTTGAAAGGTAATCAATGTTTCAACGATATAGCGTGATAAAAGTAAGCTAAAGAAGACATGTCCTTTGTGCATCTGAATTTTCATCAAACTTCACCTTTCCTTTAAGCGGAACCAACACCCCACATGCTTATATAAACCTTCAAAACAAATATCGTATTCACGCGGATTGATATGGAAAATGTTCTAAATTAAAACATTTATTTTTTGAAAATCTTAATATCGAAAAATTTCGATGTTGAAGCAGACGATAATGTTTAACGCGGGTAGGGCCATGAGAAGATCTTCGAAGGCCGCACGGGTATCCGCTGTCAATGGGTAGACAAGTGTATCTCCTTTCCACCAAACTCGAATTTGATCGTACAAATTGTTCAATTGTTTTTTCATTTGTTACGGAATTTTATCAGATTAAATTCGCCCTGTCAGATCTCCGTTTGACTGGTGCCAGCCAAGTTATCGTCGAAAAAATGCCCGTAATGCTATACTTCTGGCTGTCAAGCTGTGTTAAGCCTTGACTGTGCTTAACCCCTTCACTGCCTTAGTAAAAATAGTTATTTGCAAACAGTTTGGATCCTGATTAGACGCCGCGTAACGCGGCGTCTGATCAGGATCCAAACTGTTTGACACTTAGTCATTTCAATATTGTTCTAGTCAAAATATGTAAAATTTAAATTTGAGAAATAAAAGCTGACGGCAATTGTTTCAAATTGATGACGTCATGACAGTGAAGGTGTTTTAGTATCGGCTGCTTCAAAGTCAACGTCTGCAAAATTAATGAAGCTCTTTTCGCAAAGCAATGTCAATTTTAGTGGGAAACCTTTTTGATCCAGATCCGAGCCGAGTTACTCGGCGTCTGATCTGCGTTCAAATTGTTTGCAGTTGTAATTCTACCCCCCACTTGACGTGATAAGGGGTTTAGTTGTGATCAAAGTGTAGCGCTGTCTCGTCAATAAAAGGCTTTATAATTTAGCGTTAATTTCAAATCGCTTGCTGTAGGTAAAAACAAAGGGCTATGAAAGACTGCTGACAACTCATGTCGATTTATTACTTGCTAAACAGTATGACGAATCGCGGGTGGCAAGACCCTCAAACCTTTCAACTTTCTCATTTCTTTAATTCTCTTTCAAGTGACCATTTTCTGCAGTTTAAGATACATGCGTTCTTTTTCTTCTTCTCCTTATCATTGTTTTTCTTCCCTTTCTTCTTCATGATCATATTCTTTGTTTGCTTTTTCTAGGTACCCTCTTGCACTTTTTCTTTTTTGTATATACTATTTCTTATCTTCTCTTTTTTCCCCTTTGGCACTTTCTTTTTGCTTATTTTGCTTCTTTTCCTTTGCTTCTTCTTATCTCTTCTTCCTACTCTCCTTTGCTTCTTTCTCTTTTCGTTTTCGTCTTCTTTCCGTTTTTTCTTCGTTTTCTTCTTCCTTTAAGCCTCTCTTTTCTTCTTCTTTTTCTTCTTCTTATTCTTCCTCTTCCCTTTTCTTCTTTTCTACTCTTTTATGTATTCCATTGTCTACTTATGCGATCTTATTGTGCATTATACCATCGTGTAGGCAAATAATTTCTCTTAAAAATGATATATCGCACATGCATTTTGCACTAATGTTTTATTGAAGTTATTGATCAGTTGCCATTATTTTTCAAATGACCCTCGTATAGGAGAGGTTCTTATTTAGATTGTTCGCGTTTGTTCAGTGCAATATCAATATCAGAAATGTGTTCTTTCATTATTGGAAGCGCCCATTCAGGGGTGCTTCCTGAGTTTGGAGGTTGACAGTAGCTAAATTCTTACATTTACACGGAACTTGTGTTATGGCGAAACGGTGAAAAAATAGGAAGCAATTGTTTGCATCCAGTTAAAAATGCAGTGTCTGCGCATGTTTGAAAGTGGGTTGCAGTAATTTTCCCAGTACATTTTAAAAAAAACAAAACCATTCAGGTTAGAAATAAAACTCATACCGGAACTCATCACTTCGGTTAGGAATGAAACTCATACCCGAACTTATCACCTCACAACAGCAGATATTACGTGCTTGTGTTGCGCCCGTACAAAGTCGCTTAAAACCACAGTTTACGCAAATTGACTGTATCAAAGACAGGTGGCAACTTAAAGCAAAGTGAGAAAGTAAAACAGATACTTCCTACAGGAACTTCATTTGTTACATGCCTTAAGCAACCACCTGTCTTAAACACCAACCAATTAACGCAAGTTTCTGGTTGCAAAAGAGAGGTTGCACTGTACATAAAATGCCTTCTCAAATACCTTAAATATAACTTTCAACTACAGTGGAGAATGTGTTATTCTTTCCCGTTTAAACGCAAACGTACGCAAACGCATAGCACTAAAACGTAGAAAAGTACAACTTTTGGACAATTCTGATATTTCATGTTTATCTTGGTGGCAAACAGTTTTGAGCCTGATCAGACGCCGGGTTACCCGGCGTCTGATCTGACTCCAAACTGTTTGCTATAGAAATAATAGTTTTAGCGTAAACGCGTTTATTGGAAAAGAATAACACATTCTCCACTGTATACTCTTCTTGATCTTTTCCCAACTTAGTACTATTTTTTCCCTAACACATATAAACATGTCACTTCATTAAAGAGACTGAAAACCAAAGACAGTAATGTCATAACAAGAGTTGTCAGAGAGACAACAAAGCTCGCCACCGGCACCTTTAGAAACTTAAAAGCACACTCAAGGTCACAGAGGTCAACCTTTTTGCCTGCATGGAAAGGTCTTGTCCATATACACTGGCAAATCAAATATGAAAATAACACCTCAAGGGACATAGGAATTATAAGCATTTTTGAAACCTAAACGCAGATTTCGAAACCTAAAACCTTTCGCGACCTCAGTTCAAGGTCAAGGACACTGGGCTAATTTTTTTTGCATGCATGGAAATATCGTGTCCATATACACATGCATGCCAAATATGAAAGAAATATCTCAATGGATATATGAGTTAAAGAAATTTTGAGAAACCTAAACGCAGACTTTGAAACCTAAACGCGGGTCCTTAGTTCAAGGTCAAGGTCAGAGGGCTCAAACATTTTGCATGCAAGGAAAGATGTTGTCCATATACACATGCAAACTGAATATGAAAGGAATATTTCAATGGACATAGGAGAAATAAAAATTTTGAAAAACCAAAACACAGATTTCGAAAACTAAACATTGGCCCTAAGTTCAAAGTCAAGGTCACAGGGGTCTAAATTTTGCAGTGCCTGGAAAGGTCTTGTCCATATACACACATAAACCAACTATGAAAGCAATACCTCAAAGGACATAGAAGTAAAAGGCATTTTTCAAAACCTAAACACAGGCCCTAAGTTCAAGGTCACAAGGGTCCAAATTTATCTGTGCATGGAAAGGTCTTGTCCATATACACACACATACCAACTATGAAAGCAATACCTCAAAGGATATAGAAGTTAAATGGATTTTCGAAACTTAAATGCAGATTTCGAAACCTAAACACAGGCTCTTAGTTCAAGGTCAAGGTCACAGGGGTCTAAATGTTTCTGTGCATGTAAACGTCTTGTCCATATACACATACATACCAACTATGAAAGCAATACCTCAAGGGACATAGAAGTTAAATGCATTTTTCAAAACCTAAATGCAGATTTCGAAACCTAAACGCAGGCCCTAAGTTCAAGGTCAATGTCACAGGGGTCTAAATTTTTCTGTGCATGGAAAGGTCTTGTCCATATACACACACATACCAACTATGGAAGCAATACCTCAAGGGACATAGAAGTAAACGGCATTTTTCGAAACTTAAACGCAGATTTCGAAACCTAAACGCAGGCCCTAAGTTCAAGGTCAAGGACACAGGGGTCTAAATTTGTCTGAGCATGGAAAGGTCTTGTCTACATACAAACACATACAGACTATGGAAGCAATACCTTAAGGGATATAGAAGTTAAAGGCATTTTTCAAAACCTAAACGCAGATTTCGGAACCTAAACACAGGCCATAAGTTCAAGGTCAAGGTCACAGGGGTCAAAAGTTTTCTGTGCATGGAAAGGTCTTGTCCATATACACACACATACCAACTATAAAAGCAATACCTCAAAGGACATAGAAGTTAAAGGCATTTTTCTAAACCTAAACACAGATTTCGAAACCTAAACACAGGCCCTAAGTTCAAGGTCACACGGGTCTAAATTTTTCTTTGCATGTAAAGGTCTTGCCCATATACACATACATACCAACTATGAAAGCAATACCTCAAGGGAAAGAGAAGTTAAAGGCATTTATTTAAACTTAAACACAGATTTCGAAACCTAAACGCAGGCCCTAAGTTCAAGGTCAAGGTCACAGGGGTCAAAAATTTTCTGTGCATGGAAAGGTCTTGTCCATATACACACATATACCAACTATTGAAGCAATACCTCAAGGGACATAGAAGTTAAAGGCATTTTTCGAAAGCTTAATGCAGATTTCGAAACCTAAACGCAGGCCCTAAGTTCAATGTCTATATACACACACATACCGACTATGGAAGCAATACCTTAATGGATATAGAAGTTAAAGGCATTTTTCAAACCCTAAACGCAGATTTCGAAACCTAAACGCAGGCCTTAAGTTCAAGGTCAAGGTCAGAGTGGTCTAAATTTTTCGGTGCATGGAAAGGTCTTGTCCATATACACACGCATACCAACTATTGAAGCAATACCTCAAGGGAAATAGAAGTTAAAGGCATTTTTCTAAACGTAAACACAGATTTCAAAACCTAAACGCATGCCCTAAGTTCAAGGTCAAGGTCACAGGGGTAAAAAAAATTCTGTCCATAGAAAGGTCTTGTCCATATACACACACATACCAACTATTGAAGCAATACCTCAAGGGAAAGAGAAGTTAAAGGCATTTTTCGAAACTTAAACACAGATTTCGAAACCTAAACGCAGGCCCTAAGTTCAAGGTCGAGGTCACAGGGGTCTAAATTTGTCTGAGCATGGAAAGGTCTTGTCTACATACAAACACATACAGACTATGGAAGCAATACCTTAAGTGATATAGAAGTTAAAGGCATTTTTCAAAACCTAAACGCCGATTTCGAAACCTAAACACAGGCCATAAGTTCAAGGTCAAGGTCACAAGTGGGTCAAAAATTTTCTGTGCATGGAAAGGTCTTGTCCATATACACACACATACCAACTATGAAAGCAATACCTCAAAGGACATAGAAGTTAAAGGCATTTTTCTAAACCTAAACACAGATTTCGAAACCTAAACACAGGCCCTAAGTTCAAGGTCACACGGGTCTAAATTTTTCTTTGCATGTAAAGGTCTTGCCCATATACACATATATACCAACTATGAAAGCAATACCTCAAGGGAAATAGAAGTTAAAGGCATTTTTTTAAACTTAAACACAGATTTCGAAACCTAAACGCAGGCCCTAAGTTCAAGGTCAAGGTCACAGGGGTCAAACATTTTCTGTGCATGGAAAGGTCTTGTCCATATACACACACATACCAACTATTGAAGCAATGCCTCAAGGGACATAGAAGTTAAAGGCATTTATCGAAACCTAAATGCAGATTTCGAAACCTAAACGCAGGCCCTAATTTCAAGGTCAAGGTCACAGGGGTCTACATTTTTCTGTGCATGGAAAGGTCATGTCTATATACACACACATATCGACTATGGAAGCAATACCTTAATGGATATAGAAGTTAAAGGCATTTTTCAAAACCTAAACGCAGATTTCGAAACCTAAACGCAGGCCCTAAGTTCAAGGTCAAGGTCACAGGGGTAAAAACATTTCTGTCCATAGAAAGATCTTGTCCATATACACACACATACCAACTATGGAAGCAATACCTCAAGGGAAATAGAAGTTAAAGGCATTTTTCGAAACTTAAACACAGATTTCGAAACCTAAACGCAGGCCCTAAATTCAAGGTCGAGGTCACAGGGGTAAAAATAAATCTGTCCATGGAAAGGTCTTGTCCATATACACACACATACCAACTATGGAAGCAATACCTCAAGGGACATAGATGTTTAAAGGCATTTTTCGAAACCTAAACGCAGATTTCGAAACCTAAACGCAGATTTCGAAACCTTAACGCAGGCCCTAAGTTCAAGGTCAAGGTCACAGGGGTCAAACTTTTTCTGTGCATGGAAAGATCTTGTCCATATACACACACATACCAACTATGAAAGCAATACCTCAAGGGACATAGAAGTTACAGACATTTTCTTAAAATTGTTTACGCCGTTCACGACGACGCCGACGACAACGACGACGACGACGACTACACCGGGGGTATTGCAATAGCTCGTCATGTACTACGTACAGGCGAGCTAAAAACTAATTTTTTGAATGTATTTTAAATGCTATATGAATACGTATTTATTAGTCCATGATAAGACATTTTGTTAAAAATACATTTCAAAGAAAAACAACCATGGAGCGGGGATGGGGTTCGAACCCGGGACGCAGAGAACGGAAAACTAAACTCCAGGTATACTTCTTTACCACTTGGCTAACGAGTCATTCATTTATCGATTGTCGATTTAACCTACTGCCGTGTACAGTGAGGGAGCAGACGTTATTATTTCCTGTTTGTACCAGCGTGTGCGCAAACGATGCGAAATGGATTTACTCAGTCTAGTAGTAGTCAGAGTACAGTGATGAAAACGTTATTCTTTCCCAATGAACGTGTTTACGCTAAAACTATTATTTCCATTACAAACAGTTTGGAGCCAGATCAGACGCCGGTAAACCCTGCGTCTGATCAGGCTCCAAACAGTTTGCCAGCAAGATAAACATGAATTATCAAAATTGTCCAAAAGTTGTACTTTTCTACGTTTAAGTTCTGTGCGTTTGTGTTTCGTTTGCGTTTAAACGGGAAAGAATAACGTATTCTCCATTGTATTAAAACTTTTTTTTAAAAAAAAGCGATGGAAAATATCTAAAGAACTAAGGAGGTTGTGACTTTTCTTAAGGCTTTTCAGACTGATCATATTTTTAATACCAGATGCAAGACAATGCTTAACATTTGTTTATGTTTGAGTATTGTTCTTTTATTGTCTTTTTATTTTGGCTAATGCATCATTTGTTCTTCAGTTTCATTATATTTGCATGGATTCCCTGTCTTTTTCTTCTTCTTTTTTTCTAAAGAAGTCAAGTTGTTAATCTTTGCCTCAGCCCACACTTCATGTAGTCTGGATTATCTGCCCCTACACTGGTGTTCCATAGGCTGCACACTGTATAGACGTAACGGGGATGCTGCCGTCATTATGTTGAAGCTCGAGTCAAGTCAACATTGATGCTGGTAAACAAAGATGGCGCTGCCTATGCGTTTGGACGAGGTAAGCACATAAACTGGTTATTTGAGAGAGTGTTTCTTTGAAATATCAAAAAAGGAACAGTGTCACGGAATGACCCGGTTCTATCTCCGTGCTCCGGTGTTGTCGTCTCGTTGGATAAACGCTTGTTAACGAAATTTAGCCAGATAAAGTTTTGACAGATACAGGAAATCTTGAAACACTTGGTGTCTAGACCTCTAAAAAGATGTTGTTTTCTCATTTCTGGATTGCTATCCATACCAAAAGATCCCCTAACGGACTGTTTTGATAATCTGACACTAAAAGGCCTGCTGTAGTGCGTAGTAAAACATATTTGGTCAATTGTAATAGGGAACGCACTCCGCTGCCGAACACGAGGCAACGTTGAAACTGCTGGATGAAAAAGTGGCAATCAAGTTTAAGTGGGTTTTTTTCTGTTTGAGACATGTAAAAGACTAATTTATGTTAGTTTGGACTACGACGCATATATACGCCTTCTGTCTTTTAAACTGGCGCTGTCATATAATCTGTTCTTGTATGTCACTTTTTGTGTAATGTAAAATAAACAGTGTCTTTGTTGCAATTATTGGTTATTTGTCTCAACTCACTCTTGTCAAATTGTGAATACAAACATCTTCTAAACCATATGTCTTTGAATCGAAATTTAAACATATTGGTATAGCAAAATGAACTTGTTGTCGCTATTAACTCATTCACCCCTGAAACTTTTAATTGACAATTCCAATTTCAATATAAGTCTAGTCTATTTTGACTATTTAGGGTTGAATGTAGCATAATATTTTATAATGACAAACAATGTCGACCCTGATCAGAAAGCTCATTAAGAAGCCTTCTGATCAGGGTCTACATCGTTTGCATTGGACATGCGTAATCCTCATAGGTACACTATTTGTAAATGACGAGTTTACTCATCGTTAGGGTTAGGAGATAAGTGTGAGGTTGGGCGCCCCTAAACCCAGGTTTAACCCCCCAGTGGTTGTTAATAATTAATTGATTTATAGTTGATTATTGATTGCTACTGACCGTTCCAAGGCGGGCTCCTATATTCACTTTGCTTTATGTTTGTCTTGCGTGTTGTTTTTTATTTAGTGTGTAGATGAAGGAATGGTATTGCGTGTGTGTGTGTGTGTGTTTGTTGCGGTATGACTGTGTGTGTGTGTTCTGCTTGAGAGGTGGGTGTATTGTTGTGTTACGTTTCCTGCTTGAGTCTTTCGTATTTATTTATTGAATGTGTTAAAGATATGAATAAGATATATATTTGTTCAAAATTCAGGTATAGTAATACAATGCAGATGGGGAAGCGTTACCAGAAAGTCAGCCTTTGGCTGAACAGGCCAAAGAAACGTCCAGTGGCATTCGCGACACCTCGAAAAAATATGTGTGCTAGTCGCCCAAGAACTCCAAGCACTATCAAATATGGGGCAAGTTCATTCAAACCACATGGAACCGTTAAATTAACCCCATCAAGAAAGACCTCGAAACACGCTCTTTCACCACATTCAAAGCCATACAAGCAGAAAAAAACTTAATCTAGAGTTCGAAGAAGTTGAACAACATTTTGTGCCTGAAACGTAGATTCCATATGGCGCAAAAGAATTCATTGACTTAGCAAGTGATTTCAAAGTGCTTAAATACCTGCCGAGCGGGGGATTACTGATATACTTGATTCAGTTCCTTACTTTAGTTAAAGAAAACAGGTACCCTATGCAAAACATCGCGCTTCTACTGTTGCGAGAAACTGTACGATGGTAAAATTATTTGACCACCCATGCAATGTTGTACTTGGAATAAACAAAGCGGTTTTGACGTCCCGGATATCGACTTTCTTTGTTTCATGTCGGAACCGAAGTAGTTAACTTCAGAAAATAAACGATATTGAGTGATAGATACTCAACAATCAGAAATTAATTTTGCGGTACCAAACGCGTGGTAATTATTCGTGTCTGATATTTTCTAGAACAATATAATGGAAAGGAATCATTTTAGGCCAACCTAAGGGCATATTGTTTGCTTATTGTAACTATTGAATACTATATAATTCATCGATTGAGCGTAGGGCTAGGGCGAGTTAACGCGCTTTATTCCGTCATCCTCTCTCTGTACATCTTAATTTCGATCTTAGAATGCATAAGGGTCAAGTCCGAACAATGCTACACACGAGTTATTACTCGTTGTTTGGTGAGCTATACTCTTAAAAATATAAATAGGTGCACAGCATTAAAAAAATTGTCTTTAACAGACAAAAGCCACTTTAATTAGATTGCCATTTTTTCACCCAGCAGTATCAACGTTGCCACATGTTCGGCAGCGGAGTGCGTTCCCTATTACAATTGACCAAATATGTTTTACTACGCACTACAGCAGGCCTTTTTGTATCACATTATCAAAACTGTCCGTTAGGGGATCTTTTGGTATGCATAGCAATCAAGAAATGATAAAAAACATCTTTGTTAGAGGTCTAGACACCAAGTGTTTCAAGATTTCCCGTATCTGTCAAAACCTTTTCTGGCTAAACTTCGTTAACAAGCGTTTATCCAACGAGACGACAACACCGGAGCATGGAGATATAACCGGGTCATTCCGTGACACTGATCCTTTTTTGATATTTCAAAGAAACATTCTCTCAAATAACCAATTTATGTGCTTACCTCGTCCAAATAGGCAGCGCCATCTTTGTTTACCAGCATCAACGTTGACTTGACTCGAGCTTCAACGTAATGACGGCAGCATCCCCGTTACGTCTATACAGTGTGTAGCCTATGGAACACCAGTGTAGGGACAGATAATCCAGACTACATGAAGCGAATCTAGCGATGTCAATTTTTCCTGCTGCAATGTCAAGTGCAGCGTAGAATTACATGGGCACAAAAACTATGACTGTTTTTACATAACTATGTAAATTCCCTGTTCGCAGTGAATGGCATACCAGTAGCGTGTTCAATTACCACTGTTTGCTGTTTAGGTTGGCAGTTTTCGTTCCAAGCGTTTTCATTACAAATAACCCCGGTTACTCTCAAACTATTAATTTCATTGCAAACAGTTTAAGCCAGATCAGACGGCGTCTGATCAGGCTCCAAACTGTTTGCCACTCAGATTAAAACTGATAGTCGGAATTGTCAAAAAAGTTGTCATTTCTATATATTTCTTTGCGATGCGTTTGCGTTTGAACGGAAGAATAACGTTTCTCCACTTTATTTCAGACCGGTAGCCAACTCGCAATCGATGACCATCGACTGTCATAGCTTTCCTTACTGAACACGCTACTGGATTTTGACCAGATGTTTTGGGAAATTATCGGGCATGATGTAGCGAAATATAACACTACTAACGTTACATACACGGGAGTTTCCCGTTCTCTCTACGTACAATAGAGAATACGTTACTCTTTCCCAATAAACGCGTTTATATACTAATGATAGATATATGTTGATATATGTTTTTCGCCAAAAAGGGACCATAAAATGGCAAAACAAAATTAAAGCAATATATAAAAGTCATGTAATGCGCACTATAGACACCAAAGATAAAATAAAAACAGTGACCCTCCCCCCTTATTTGCATTGCTAACAACCTTATGTCTAATGCAAACAGTCCGCCATGGAACCAGATAGTACACTGGGTAACCTAGCTTCTGATCAGGTTCCAAACTGTTTGCCACTCAAACAGAAAATAATCACCGAAATGTTTTAACCCTTTCGGTGCTGGAGTCGCATATTAAGTCGATTTTGCAAACAGTTTGGATCCAGATGGCATAGTCAACAGGAAATGTTATTAAATTTAGATTGATTTTGACAAAGTAATTGGGTCAATATCAGATTGGTCTAAACATGAGCTCCAACGCTGTTATTAACGAAAAACATCTTACATTGCTTCAGATTACTCAAGTAGGTGGCAAAAGTCGTTTTGTACAAGACCTTTTGCCCAAAGCTTAATCAAAAACAGTGAGGGATTATACTTTTAATATCTAAAGTTAATAACAGCGTTGAACCTGTTAGTAGTAATCGCGTTTGAAAAATAGAAAATTTGGAAATCTTAGGATGTTTCATGATCAACTTGTGGCAGTCCTGATTTTAATTTGAGTGGCAAACAGTTCGGGAAAGATTAAAGTTTTCTTCACTGTACCATTTGGCTGAAATGGACCTACGTTTAATATGTTTGCAATGCCCAATAGCTGTATATCATGACTCGACTTATGCGATTTTCACACGTGTAATAAACTACACAGTTCACTATGATTAAGCACTATAGTCTATATCAATGAAAATCTGCCCCAACCCCACTGACCTAACATTGTTCAACCTGTTTGGAAACAGGCGGGAGGTATATGGCTCGCTAGAACATTAACCAGTATCAAGCTAAATGCGACTTCACTGACATTTTCAAACAGTTTGGATCAAGATCAGACGCCGAGTGACTCGGCGTCTGATCTTGATCCAAACTGTTTGAAAGTGTATGAGGAGTTTTTGAATAAAAATCCAAAACATCTTAATATTAATATTTTTACAGACGACATGTTCAAAGCAGACTGAGTGGGCCGAACCAAACTGCCGAGCATTCCGCACGGAGTCCATATAATTATCTTTCTAAAATCACAATTAGGTCATTGAAAGTTCTCATTGAATGTGATCTGAACCACGCATGATACTTAATACCAATACACAGCATAGATATAAATATGTAATAAGTTTATAATATCTAGCAAACTTCTCTGTGAATTGAAAGTTTTTCGATTCTGTGAATTGTATTGCTCCACCATTCTGTACATTTATTGTAGACTATAGACGACTATGTACGTTTAATGTCGAATAAAAAGTATGTAAGTATGTATGTATGTATTTGAATAATTTAATTGCTGGTTTAGTTAATGAACGATACATTAATCCAGGTTAACGAACTTTAACCTTAAAGCAAACCGTCATCTTTATCACAACAGCAATCACATGTCTTTAACAATCGGTGTTTGAAGGTTTTTAAACCAAACACATGCATTCTCAGAAGAACTCTACTACGGTTGTAATAGCAGAAAATAATATTTGCCTGGTGTTCATATGTGCGTGCATGTGTGCGTGCGAGTGCATGTGTCAATTTTCGTTTTCGATTGTTTAAGTAGGAAATGAAATACTGCCGCAATTCGGATTAGACAACTCCACATAAATACTTGCTTGAACGTAAGTGCGTTTATTGGGAAAAAATAACATCAACAACAAAACAATAGCACTGTAAGGTATTTGACCATAGATCTATGACTTTCAGGCGAACAGATAAACTGCTTAAAAAATAAGGTTTAAAAATGACATATGGTACCAAGAAAATCCTGTCATGATGGATTTTCTGATTTTTTTTATTTCGATCTTTTAATTTAATTTTTATCGATTTTCAAACAAGATGGGCACTGAACAGGCACTGAATGGTCTTCTTTCAACCTGTTTTAAGTTGTCACCTGTTTTCAAAACTAGAAATAAACCATGGGGGTAATGGGTATTCGTATGAATATTATTAGGCCTATTTTCTATCAACTAATTTGTATAAAATCTATTCTTAGAATATTTGCAGACGACATAT
Source organism: Gari tellinella (assembly GCA_922989275.2). Taxonomy (NCBI): domain Eukaryota; kingdom Metazoa; phylum Mollusca; class Bivalvia; order Cardiida; family Psammobiidae; genus Gari; species Gari tellinella. The sequence goes on along the minus strand of OV277867.1, from coordinate 77,907,812 downwards.
TTTGCAGACGAAAACTAGATTTAAAGCTAGTACAATTGTACTAAAGCTTCGAGTTTGAATATATTTCAGTTAGCGTCTCTCAAAGCTCTTCGCCAAAACTTGATTCAGATAGTTAAGACATTAACACGTATCAGTGGAGAATATGCATAGACCAATTAATTACAATAAATCAGGCTGAAATATCGTTCGATCAAAACTGTTGGTACATATTCTGTAGATCACAAATCTTTGACTTATAGTACGGCCCGTACTTTAAGCCATTCGTCTGCCTATTGCGAGTTTACCTGTATTCGTCAAACAGTCTGGAACCAGATCAGACGCCGAGTAACTCGGCGTCTGATCTGGATCCAGACTGTTTGAAAGTCGTTTTAGGATGCTGAAATTGAGAATTTTCCATATGAGTGATTTATGCTTTTTACAGACGACAAATAAAACTCAGATGGTAAAATAGCGGGAGAAGTGTCTAACTGTTGATATCAGTATTGGTATTGTCTTATAAGATTTAATGAGATCGTGATAGCATTGGAATATATCAGATATCATTTATTTGCCGTCATCTAGTTCTGAAGGTGCCCGCCCAAGTGTCCAGGCATAGTCTGATGAATGACCATCAGGGATCCAGATAAGGGGCGTATTTCAAAAAATAGAAGATTATATTTCTGCAGTAAACCCTATAGTGTCGCTACTCATAGAATAGTTACACCATAGGATTTGGTGCTGAAATGAGCGAATAAACATTGAATTTGTTCAGTTCACTTCCTCTTATCTTGAGCCCTGACTATGGAATTGAGATAAAAACCTTCTTAAACTGACCCTTCAAAACCAGTCACATGCGGTTTACAAGGCAAATGGCTGGCATCTTAATGCAGGGTAAGGATTATATAGAAATGTATTACTTTTATAGAAGAAGAAGAAGATGAACGTTTATTTGACATAAAACTATACAGTTTTTCGTCATACATACAAAACATACATATTTACAAAATAATATAATACAAGGTCAAATCTGATATGTAGATCGATCTAGTTCTACTAATATTCAGCCTGAAAAAATTTACGTGTAGTTAATTAAAAATAATAATGCTGCATTGCATGTCACTGTTTTTAATGACAAAGTTCTTTTCCTAAAACAAACGTCCGGCTAAGAGTACTTTATATATTCATATTGATGTCTTTAATGATATCAGCGATTCATTCAATGATATAAGCGATTTAGAGTTGACACGTGATAGTAGCCATGACTACATAGCCGATGTAGCAGATGAAGTGTCTTTTTGTCAACAGTGATTCACAAATATTAACGGATGGGCTGTCTGAATTGAATTATTTGGTCTTCTTATTAAGTCGGTCTAATAATTTAATCTTTAGCTCGCTAAGCAGTTTCCGTCTGCCTAATAAATATATCGTCTGCTACACAGGAAGTTCCAGCGTTGATTTATCCTCCACTGCTTTTAAGAAAATACCATAATTACCAAAAGTTTGGGTCCAGATGAGACGCCGAGTTACTCGGCGTCTCATCTTGACCTAAACTGTTTGAAACAATTATAATAAATTTCGTTTCGCTGTATTTTTACCTTAAAACAAGATGTCCGATTATTTACCTATCACAGTCAATCACAGTCAACCCAGTTCTCAGCGGCCATTTAAAATAGTTTGCATAGCAGTCATTAAGAAAGCTGACAGTTTATTAAAACAGAAACAAGCGAAACACAGAAAGATCCCTTTCAACCTTTCTGAATCTCGATTGCCCTGCATTGTTAAGCAGCCGATTGTCTTTCAAATATCGTAACAAATGCCCCTCCAATATTTCCAGTCGATAAACATAATGTTTATCTGAAACTGTCTTAGTATAGTGCATAGGAAGAATATTATTTCACATTTTGCATACTGTATTCGGTGAACTCATTCGCTGCAAATATACCGCATGCATTTGCCAACAGCTTACAAAACATGTATTAGACTAGAACTAATTTGACGCCCGTATCTATGGTTTCGTTTCAGTGAAAATGTCGGGAAAAAATTGAAAGAACAAGAACTTAGCAACAGTAAGTGACATATGCCGCCCAACGTGTGTATGCGTTTTATTGTTGTATGAAGACCAGTAAATAAACTTATCCGCAACATTTGAAAATGATATTCTCCGATTTTTCTGACCTGTCCGAGTTAGTTTTAGAACAGAATAGTTAATAATGGTAAATAGGTAAGTAAGGTAGCATCGAATATATAATCGTACACTTTCCTACTTGAGATAAGTATGATCCTCGTGCAGCACGAGACCGCTGCGCGAACTTAACGGATACTTTTTTTTCCCCAATAAACGCATTTATATACTAAAATTATTATTTCCATTGCAAACAGGTTGGAGCCAGATCAGACGCCGGGTAACCCGACGTCTGATCAGGCTCCAACCTGTTTGTTACTCAGATTACAAACATATTTAAAATTTCTAAAAGTAAACTTCCACAGTTTAGTGCATTGCATTTGCGTTTAAACGGGGGATGTATCCTCTACTGTACATTACGTACAAAAATTACAGCTATCCGTATCTCTAACTGGCTGTAGAGAAAACTCATCCCTTTTAAAGGTTTAGAATGTTCCAATCTAAAAATAACTCGGAAAAGTCAGAAGAAAACAATAATACACGACACTAAGCTATCCCAAGATGTACGCGCACAACAAAGTTTGTTTCTGTAGCTGATATAGTGCAGGCAATAACTCGGACAATATGTTTTCTATAAAAGATGTCAAAGGCCAATATCACAGTTACCTGAACATGTGACAGTACGTCGTCAAACCCAATATGTACTCAGACGACACATTTGGTACCCCTACCAGGCTCCGAGGTTATAAAGCTTTTGACTTGAGTCTAAACTCATTCCCAAGCATTTGATTGGTCAGATTTGAGCCTAGGCTCAAATCTGACAAATCAAATGCTTGGGAACACACTCAGACTCAAATAAAACTCTTTATAACCTCGGAGCCAGGTATTGTATAGGAAAGACGATATTCTTTTCATTTTTTCTCAGTTTTCTACAATAGAGGTCTAAGATCAATATCAAGATCACGGTGACCTAAACTTTTACGGAATACTGCGCATTCCCTAGATGTATTCATAAAATTTGGTATTACTAGCTGGGATGAAATACTCCGGACATACTATAATATGCGCTCAAAGCTAGCTTTGTACATGTAGGAGCACATTTGTCTCGGAACACATTTGTCTCACGTAAGACCGATGCGATCGCACTTGTCTCACGTGAGACAAATGGGACCGCACATGTCTTGCCAAAAAACACATTAATGTGACAAATGTGCTCCGATCAAAATTTCTGTGGGACAACAAAGCATATTTTTCTCGCGTCATTTTTTATGCAATACAAGCACATTTGTCACATATTTTCCCAAGATATTAGAATTGAGATCCGCCTCTTTACCTCTTGTCAAGTGTAATCTTTAGGTTCAATGATGCTTTTGATAAGTTATGTGACATGCAGAACAGGAATGTTCTTTCAATTATGCAGAAACAGGGATATTTTGACGTTTCTCTGTCTCTTGGAGGTAAATTGTCATGTTAGCATTTATGCATTTTTTGTCGATATATTGACCTAGATGACCTTTAAACCCCAATAATACCTAACTGACAGTGTGACGTCACAGTAAGTCTGTGACGTCATGACTTCTGTTTAGACTAATTTTATGTTTGCTAGCACTTTGAGTTCATACATTATAGAATGACAAACGATGCAGACCCTGATCAGAGAACTCCGTTATGAGTCCTGTAATCTGGGTCTTCACTGTTTACATAGGACAAGTGTACACTTAACAGGTACACTTATTCAAATGCTAAGATAGATCTACGTTCAATCTTACAAATTGCTACATCCAGTTAGTACATTGTATTTTTATATTGTTAATTATTTGTTTTGTATGAAATGCCTTTAGTTTTATGTACTTGTATATATAATGAGGGCCTCATGGAAGATTGGTCTTTACCAAATGAGTTCGCTCGTTAAAATAAAGTCTTTATTATTATTATTATTATTTCTGATTGACCGGAAGTGACGTGAAACGCTATTTGTAAATACAGACAACACATGACAATTATAACTGTAGCCATGTGGTATACGGACGGGCATAATTATAACCTTTATTTTAATGAATCATGTAAATTACTTTAGGTGTTTTTTAACAATACTTAGCATTGTTTCGTTTTTTATAATTTTGGTAAAGATTTTATGTTGATACAAAGATAAAAGCAAACGTTTTTGGGTCCAAATAGTTATAAACATTGCGCGTTGTATATGAATAAAATTGTTTCTATATGCAAAATCCATCATGCAACGTTAGATATTTCCCTGTTAACACTTTTTGAAAACTGACCATTATCTTTTTTATACCCCAACACACTCTCGTTATTGAGTTGAGTTGCGTTCCTAAAATGGTGGGGTCATGCTGTGGCAAGCGTAAGGAGAGAATGATAGACAAAGCAGCCAGAGTATTATATAGTTGAGAAACATGAAAACATGACTATCTGGTACATTTAATATAGTATTAAATGGGTACATTTAACTTAATATTTACTGAACACATCAAAACCAAGTACAAACACAAAGGTCACGAGTCTCTGAGGCGCTTACTAGAGAAATGAAATTAAAGGCAGAAAGTGCGGACCCTAGAGAACTCTAAAGTTGGTCCTACAATTTGATTACTACTGACCCACTCTTTGACTCCGACTAACCCATGTTATTACAATGCCTAGGTTCCATCAAGGTGGTCATTCTGACGAAGGTTTAAAAGTTTATGGCTAAATATATGAGATTTTTTTTTCTATCTTTTGACCTACTATCCTACTTTTGACTCTTATGTAATCCATATCCCTACATTGCCTAGTTTTTAGCTCGACTATTCGAAGAATATGGAGGGCTATTACAGTCGCCCTGGCGTCGGCGTCGGCGTCGGCGTCGGCGTTGCACTGGTTAAGTTTTTTTGTGCAACCTACAAATAAGCTTGTATTTCTACAACCAATACTTGTATTGCATTATAACTTCACCACAGCCTCCCCGCCACTGCAGCAAATCATGGCTGGTAACTCTGGTTTGGATTTTGTGTGAGTTATGGCCCTTGATGGACTTAGAAATTTTGGTTAAGGTTTTTTGTGCAACCTAGAAATAAGCTTATATCTCTGCAGCTGCTGCTTGTATGGGATTAGAACTTCACCACAACATTGCCACTAGTGCAGTCAATCAAGGTAGGTAACTCTAGTTTGCATTTAGTGTGAGTTATGGCCCTTGATGGACTTAGATATATTGGTTAAGGTTTTTTGTGCAACCTACAAATAAGCTTATATCTCTGCAACTACTGCTTGTATGGAATTATAACTTCACCACAACCTTGCCACTAGTGCAGTCAATCAAGGCAGATAACTCAAGTTTGCATTTAGTGTGAGTTGTGGCCCTTGATGAACTTAGATAGTTTGGTTAAGGTTTTTTGTGCAACCTACAAATAAGCTTATATCTCTGCAACTGCTGCTTGTATCGCATTATAACTTCACCACTGCGTCCCCACTACTGCAGCAAATTATGGCTGGTAACTCTGGTTTGGATTTTGTGTGAGTTATGGTCCTTGATGGACTTAGATATTTTGGTTAAGGTTTTTTGTGCAACCTAGAAATAAGCTTATATCTCTGCAGCTGCTGCTTGTATGGGATTATAACTTCACCACAACCTTGCCACTAGTGCAGTCAATCAAGGCAGGTAGTAACTCTAGTTTGCATTTAGTGTGAGTTATGGCCCTTGATGGACTTTGAAATTTTGGTTAAGGTTTTTTGTAAACGAAAAAAACCTGGTATAGTCGAGCATGCCATCTTGCGATGGCTCTGGTTATGTAAGTGGTCGTTCTTAGTAAGTTTCAAGAAGGTTGGTCTGAAAATATGGCCAATGAAGTGGCCAAAAGTTTAGTCTGCAATTTGACATACTCGCCAACTTTATGATCATACATAACCTATACTCATGTATGACATAAATGTTATCAAAGATATAGAACTGACCAATCGTATTAAGAAACCACCAAATATACAAATTATAGAAGGTTCTAAACCTTTTAAGTTTTAATTCAATTTAACCGAACACCGGACATATCTCATCCATTTTCTTTTCACAAATTTTCATTCCCCACCCTACTAATACTTCTTATGAAGTTTGGCAATTGTTGAAGGACAGAAGGGCGGACGGCAAACAACGTACAGAGTGGATATCACGAAAGCTCACATTGAGCACTTTGTGCTATGGTGAGCTAAAATGGCAGTGCAATGGGCAAACTATCATATTTTGTTAATACGACAGATGTAGTCAAAAATATTTAATACAGTCCTTTATTTCCAATATTCAGCAGTATATCTGTGATAGTATGTTTGGGGGAACAGTGGCAAACATTGTTGTAAGGAGGGAATCGTTGTTGGGAGGGCTGTTGTAGGGAGTGAGCGTTGTATAACAAAAAGTCAAACGAAAGTGTTTTACTCTCTTCACGCTTTGCATTTGCCGTTTGCAAAATTTATCGTCTGCACTTTTTCTCAAAGTTAATTAAAAGGCATTTTCTTTCAGAAAATATCACAAGAATGTCAAACAATTTGTATCCTTGTGAGACACTAAGTTAATCTAGTGTATACCTGGACCAGACGCCACGTCAAAGAAGCGGCGGTTAGTTTTGGTCTGCGCTCTTTAAACTCCTCAGCATCTACCCAACTTGTAAGACAGTGGTAGAACTCGATCAGACTCCGGGTCTGAGATGTCTAAGAGGCTTCGTTTACACTGTTTTACAATTCAATAAGTCTCGTGGTCATATGACACGGCTTAATTTTACTTTTCGAATATCATGCGACTAAATGATATGAAGACGTAAGCAAGACATGAATATAACCCTTTCATTGCCATGCCAGTCATGACGCCATCAGCTTTAAACAATTATTGGCGTCTGCTTTTATATCTAAAATTTAAATTGTAAATATTTAGTGTCAAACAGTTTGAAACCTGTACAGACGTCGTGTAACGCGGCATCTAATCAGTATCCAAACTGTTTCAAATAACTATCGTCCTCGGAGTAAGGCACGGGTTGGTTAACTCATATTATAATCGACGCGTAAACACACGTTTGCAAACAGTTTTGAGCATTTGATCAAGAAACGAGTAAAGTGGGTAGGAATAGCATATTTACCACTGTAAAAACGAATAAAGGTTTAATTTGGAACGATACTATTAAAGGACACAAATGAAATAATGGCCGGTTTAAATGCATCAAAATGAGTTAAAAAGCCATTTTCCTTTTCATAATTCTTTTACTCACTCTGGACAAACCTGTCGAAAGTAAAACTATGTTTGTATTAAAGGACCGTGATACATGTATGTTTAAGGCCAATTTCATTGTATGGCTCAATAATTGCCTTCTTTGAACACTCTCACATGGGAGTCAATGACGCCTTTGCATTTATTTACATTGGTGTATTTTGCTTTCTTGTAGAAGTAGTAGTAGTAGTTAGTGGTAATGTTAGTGATAGTATCAAGGTAGTGGTAGATGTAATAGTTTGGTAAGTTGTAGTAGTACGGTAGTGATAGGAGTAGGGTAGTGTTAGAGCTAGAGTAGCTTTAGAAGTAGAAGAAGAACAGTGTTATGGGTAGAGTAGCGTTAAAGGGTAAAAGTAGAGTAGTGTTAGGGGTAGAGTAGTGTTAGACGTACATAAGTGTTAGACATGGGCGTAGGTAGTGATAGGAGAAGAGTTGTGTTAGACGTAGAATAGTGTTAGACGTAGACGAAAAGTAGTGTTAGACGTAGAGTAGATAGTGATAGGAGTAGGTAGTGATAGGAGTTAAGTAGTGGTAGGCGATGAGTAGTGTTTAGACGTAGAGTAGGTAGTGGTAGGAGTAAAGTACTGGTAGACGTAGAGTAGTGTTAGACGTACATGTAGAGTAGGTAGTGATAGGAGTAGGTAATGTTAGACGTAGAGTAGTGTTAGACGTAGAGTAGGTAGTGATAGGGGTAAAGTAGTGGTAGACGTAGAGTAGTGTTAGACGTAGACTATGTAGTGATAGGAGTAAAGTAGTGGTAGACGTAGAGTAGTGTTAGACGTAGAGTAGGTAGTGATAGGAGTAAAGTACTGGTAGACGTAGAGTAGGTAGTGATAGGAGTAAAGTAGTGGTAGACGTAGAGTAGTGTTAGACGTAGAGTAGGTAGTAATAGGAGTAAAGTAGTGGTAGACGTAGAGTAGTGTTAGACGTAGACTATATAGTGATAGGAGTAAAGTAGTGGTAGACGTAGAGTAGGTAGTAATAGGAGTAAAGTACTGGTAGACGTAGAGTAGTGTTAGACGTAGAGTAGGTAGTGATAGGAGTAAAGTAGTGGTAGACGTAGAGTAGTGTTAGACGTAGAGTAGGTAGTGATAGGAGTAAAGTACTGGTAGACGTAGAGTAGTGTTAGACGTAGAGTAGGTAGTGATAGGAGTAAAGTAGTGGTAGACGTAGAGTAGTGTTAGACGTAGAGTAGGTAGTGATAGGAGGAAAGTAGTGGTAGACGTAGAGTAGTGTTAGACGTAGAGTAGGTAGTGATAGGAGTAAAGTAGTGGTAGACGTAGAGTAGTGTTAGACGTAGAGTAGGTAGTGATAGGAGTAAAGTAGTGGTAGACGTAGAGTAGTGTTAGACGTAGAGTAGGTAGTGATAGGAGTAAAGTAGTGGTAGACGTAGAGTAGTGTTAGACGTAGAGTAGGTAGTGATAGGAGTAAAGTACTGGTAGACGTAGAGTAGTGTTAGACGTAGAGTAAGTAGTGATAGGAGTAAAGTAGTGGTAGACGTAGAGTAGTGTTAGACGTAGAGTAGGTAGTGATAGGAGTAGGTAATGTTAGACGTAGAGTAGGTAGTGATAGGAGTAAAGTAGTGGTAGACGTAGAGTAGTGTTAGACGTAGAGTAGGTAGTGATAAGAGTAAAGTACTGGTAGACGTAGAGTAGTGTTAGACGTATAGTAGGTAGTGATAGGAGTAAAGTAGTGGTAGACGTAGAGTAGTGTTAGACGTAGAGTATGTAGTGATAGGAGAAAAGTAGTGGTAGACGTAGAGTAGTGTTAGACGTAGAGTAGGTAGTGATAGGAGTAGGTAATGTTAGACGTAGAGTAGGTAGTGATAGGAGTAAAGTAGTGGTAGACGTAGAGTAGTGTTAGACGTAGAGTAGGTAGTGATAGGAGTAAAGTAGTGGTAGACGTAGAGTAGTGTTAGACGTAGAGTAGGTAGTGATAGGAGTAAAGTAGTGGTAGACGTAGAGTAGTGTTAGACGTAGAGTAGGTAGTGATAGGAGTAAAGTAGTGGTAGACGTAGAGTAGGTAGTAATGGGAGTAAAGTAGTGGTAGACGTAGAGTAGTGTTAGACGTAGAGTAGGTAGTGATAGGAGTAAAGTAGTGGTAGACGTAGAGTAGTGTTAGACGTAGAGTAGGTAGTGATAGGAGTAAAGTACTGGTAGACGTAGAGTAGTGTTAGACGTAGAGTAGGTAGTGATATGAGTAAAGTAGTGGTAGACGTAGAGTAGTGTTAGACGTAGAGTAGGTAGTGATAGGAGTAGGTAATGTTAGACGTAGAGTAGGTAGTGATAGGAGTAAAGTAGTGGTAGACGTAGAGTAGTGTTAGACGTAGAGTAGGTAGTGATAGGAGTAAAGTACTGGTAGACGTAGAGTAGTGTTAGACGTAGAGTAGGTAGTAATAGGAGTAAAGTAGTGGTAGACGTAGAGTAGTGTTAGACGTAGACTATGTAGTGATAGGAGTAAAGTACTGGTAGACGTAGAGTAGTGTTAGACGTAGAGTAGGTAGTAATAGGAGTAAAGTAGTGGTAGACGTAGAGTAGTGTTAGACGTAGACTATGTAGTGATAGGAGTAAAGTAGTGGTAGACGTAGAGTAGTGTTAGACGTAGAGTAGGTAGTGATAGGAGTAAAGTAGTGGTAGACGTAGAGTAGTGTTAGACGTAGAGTAGGTAGTGATATGAGTAGGTAATGTTAGACGTAGAGTAGGTAGTAATAGGAGTAAAGTAGTGGTAGACGTAGATTAGTGTTAGACGTAGACTATGTAGTGATAGGAGTAAAGTAGTGGTAGACGTAGAGTAGTGTTAGACGTAGACTATATAGTGATAGGAGTAAAGTAGTGGTAGACGTAGAGTAGTGTTAGACGTAGACTATATAGTGATAGGAGTAAAGTAGTGGTAGACGTAGAGTAGTGTTAGACGTAGACTATATAGTGATAGGAGTAAAGTAGTGGTAGACATAGAGTAGTGTTAGACGTAGACTATATAGTGATAGGAGTAAAGTAGTGGTAGACGTAGAGTAGGTAGTAATAGGAGTAAAGTAGTGGTAGACGTAGATTAGTGTTAGACGTAGACTATGTAGTGATAGGAGTAAAGTAGTGGTAGACGTAGAGTAGTGTTAGACGTAGAGTAGGTAGTGATATGAGTAAAGTAGTGGTAGACGTAGAGTAGTGTTAGACGTAGAGTAGGTAGTGATAGGAGTAAAGTAGTGGTAGACGTAGAGTAGTGTTAGACGTAGCGTAGGTAGTGATAGGAGTAAAGTAGTGGTAGACGTAGAGTAGTGTTAGACGTAGAGTAGGTAGTGATAGGAGTAAAGTAGTGGTAGACGTAGAGTAGTGTTAGACGTAGAGTAGGTAGTGATAGGAGTAAAGTAGTGGTAGACGTAGAGTAGTGTTAGACGTAGAGTAGGTAGTGATAGGAGTAAAGTACTGGTAGACGTAGAGTAGTGTTAGACGTAGAGTAGGTAGTGATAGGAGTAAAGTAGTGGTAGACGTAGAGTAGTGGTAGACGTAGAGTAGGTAGTGATAGGAGTAAAGTACTGGTAGACGTAGAGTAGTGTTAGACGTAGAGTAGGTAGTGATAGGAGTAAAGTAGTGGTAGACGTAGAGTAGTGTTAGACGTAGAGTAGGTAGTGATAGGAGTAGGTAATGTTAGACGTAGAGTAGGTAGTGATAGGAGTAAAGTAGTGGTAGACGTAGAGTAGTGTTAGACGTAGAGTAGGTAGTGATAGGAGTAAAGTACTGGTAGACGTAGAGTAGTGTTAGACGTAGAGTAGGTAGTGATAGGAGTAAAGTAGTGGTAGACGTAGAGTAGTGTTAGACGTAGAGTAGGTAGTGATAGGAGTAAAGTAGTGGTAGACGTAGAGTAGTGTTAGACGTAGACTATGTAGTGATAGGAGTAAAGTACTGATAGACGTAGAGTAGTGTTAGACGTAGAGTAGGTAGTGATAGGAGTAAAGTAGTGGTAGACGTAGAGTAGTGTTAGACGTAGAGTAGGTAGTGATAGGAGTAAAGTAGTGGTAGACGTAGAGTAGTGTTAGACGTAGAGTAGGTAGTGATAGGAGTAGGTAATGTTAGACGTAGAGTAGGTAGTGATAGGAGTAAAGTAGTGGTAGACGTAGAGTAGTGTTAGACGTAGAGTAGGTAGTGATAGGAGTAAAGTAGTGGTAGACGTAGAGTAGTGTTAGACGTAGAGTAGGTAGTGATAGGAGTAAAGTAGTGGTAGACGTAGAGTAGTGTTAGACGTAGAGTAGGTAGTGATAGGAGTAAAGTAGTGGTAGACATAGAGTAGGTAGTAATAGGAGTAAAGTAGTGGTAGACGTAGAGTAGTGTTAGACGTAGAGTAGGTAGTGATAGGAGTAAAGTAGTGGTAGACGTAGAGTAGTGTTAGACGTAGAGTAGGTAGTGATAGGAGTAAAGTAGTCGTAGACGTAGAGTAGTGTTAGACGTAGAGTAGGTAGTGATATGAGTAAAGTATTGGTAGACGTAGAGTAGTGTTAGACGTAGAGTAGGTAGTGATAGGAGTAGGTAATGTTAGACGTAGAGTAGGTAGTGATAGGAGTAAAGTAGTGGTAGACGTAGAGTAGTGTTAGACGTAGAGTAGGTAGTAATAGGAGTAAAGTAGTGGTAGACGTAGAGTAGTGTTAGACTTAGAGTAGGTAGTGATAGGAGTAAAGTACTGGTAGACGTAGAGTAGTGTTAGACGTAGAGTAGGTAGTAATAGGAGTAAAGTAGTGGTAGACGTAGAGTAGTGTTATTGGTAGACTATGTAGTGATAGGAGTAAAGTACTGGTAGACGTAGAGTAGTGTTAGACGTAGAGTAGGTAGTAATAGGAGTAAAGTAGTGGTAGACGTAGAGTAGTGTTAGACGTAGAGTAGGTAGTGATAGGAGTAAAGTAATGGTAGACGTAGAGTAGTGTTAGACGTAGACTATGTAGTGATAGGAGTAAAGTACTGGTAGACGTAGAGTAGTGTTAGACGTAGAGTAGGTAGTGATAGGAGTAAAGTAGTGGTAGACGTAGAGTAGTGTTAGACGTAGACTATGTAGTGATAGGAGTAAAGTAGTGTTAGACGTAGAGTAGGTAGTAATAGGAGTAAAGTAGTGGTAGACATAGAGTAGTGTTAGACTTAGACTATATAGTGATAGGAGTAAAGTAGTGGTAGACGTAGAGTAGGTAGTAATAGGAGTAAAGTAGTGGTAGACGTAGATTAGTGTTAGACGTAGACTATGTAGTGATAGGAGTAAAGTAGTGGTAGACGTAGAGTAGTGTTAGACGTAGACTATATAGTGATAGGAGTAAAGTAGTGGTAGACGTAGAGTAGTGTTAGACGAAGACTATATAGTGATAGGAGTAAAGTAGTGGTAGACGTATAGTAGTGTTAGACGTAGACTATATAGTGATAGGAGTAAAGTAGTGGTAGACGTAGAGTAGTGTTAGACGTAGACTATATAGTGATAGGAGTAAAGTAGTGTTAGACGTAGACTATGTAGTGTTAGACGTAGACTATATATTGATAGGAGTAAAGTAGTGGTAGACGTAGAGTAGTGTTAGACGTAGACTATGTAGTGATAGGAGTAAAGTAGTGGTAGACGTAGAGTAGTGTTAGACGTAGACTATATAGTGATAGGAGTAAAGTAGTGGTAGACGTAGAGTAGTGTTAGACGTAGACTATATAGTGATAGGAGTAAAGTAGTGGTAGACGTAGAGTAGTGTTAGACGTAGACTATATAGTGATAGGAGTAAAGTAGTGGTAGACGTAGAGTAGTGTTAGACGTAGACTATATAGTGATAGGAGTAAAGTAGTGGTAGACGTAGAGTAGTGTTAGACGTAGACTATATAGTGATAGGAGTAAAGTAGTGTAAGACGTAGAGTAGGTAGTAATAGGAGTAAAGTAGTGGTAGACGTAGATTAGTGTTAGACGTAGACTATGTAGTGATAGGAGTAAAGTAGTGGTAGACGTAGAGTAGGTAGTAATAGGATTAAAGTAGTGGTAGACGTAGAGTAGGTAGTAATAGGAGTAAAGAAGTGGTAGACGTAGAGTAGGTACTAATAGGAGTAAAGTAGTGGTAGACGTAGAGTAGTGTTAGACGTAGAGTAGGTAGTGATAGGAGTAAAGTAGTGTTAGACGTAGAGTAGTGTTAGACGTACAGTAGGTAGTGATAGGAGTAAAGTAGTGGTAGACGTAGAGTAGGTAGTAATAGGAGTAAAGTAGTGGTAGACGTAGATTAGTGTTAGACGTAGACTATGTAGTGATAGGAGTAAAGTAGTGGTAGACGTAGAGTAGTGTTAGACGTAGAGTAGGTAGTGATATGAGTAAAGTAGTGGTAGACGTAGAGTAGTGTTAGACGTAGAGTAGGTAGTGATAGGAGTAAAGTAGTGGTAGACGTAGAGTAGTGTTAGACGTAGCGTAGGTAGTGATAGGAGTAAAGTAGTGGTAGACGTAGAGTAGTGTTAGACGTAGAGTAGGTAGTGATAGGAGTAAAGTAGTGGTAGACGTAGAGTAGTGTTAGACGTAGAGTAGGTAGTGATAGGAGTAAAGTAGTGGTAGACGTAGAGTAGTGTTAGACGTAGAGTAGGTAGTGATAGGAGTAAAGTAGTGGTAGACGTAGAGTAGTGTTAGACGTAGAGTAGGTAGTGATAGGAGTAAAGTAGTGGTAGACGTAGAGTAGTGTTAGACGTAGAGTAGGTAGTGATAGGAGTAAAGTACTGGTAGACGTAGAGTAGTGTTAGACGTAGAGTAGGTAGTGATAGGAGTAAAGTAGTGGTAGACGTAGAGTAGTGTTAGACGTAGAGTAGGTAGTGATAGGAGTAGGTAATGTTAGACGTAGAGTAGGTAGTGATAGGAGTAAAGTAGTGGTAGACGTAGGTAGTGGTAGACGTAGACTAGTGTTAGACGTAGAGTGATAGGAGTAGGTATTGTTACATGTAGACCTAGGTAGAAGAACAGTGGTGGTAGAGTAGTGTTAGACGTAGACGTAGCGTAGGTGTAAGAAGTATCGCAGTGTTAGACGTAGAGAAATATAGGGTAGCGGAGGGATAGGGTATAGGCAGGAGAAGAATGGAAATATAAGCAGTGTATAATTAGGGTGGGAAAGATGTAAGAGAGAGGAGTATGGTATTTTAGGAGTAGGGTAGTGATAGTTGTTTGAGTAAGAGAAATGAGTGATAGGAGTAGTGTAGTGAAAGGAGTAGGAGATGGGTACATGTAGTGATAGAGGTAGGAGTATATAGTTAAGAGTAGGTGAAGTGATATAGGTATGAATAGTATAGTGGTAGACGCAATAATAGGGTAGAGTATCAGGTGTGAGCTAAAATGGCAGTGCAACGGGCAAAATATCACATTATGTTAATACGACAGATGCAGTCAAACAATAACTAAAATAAAACAGTCCCTTATTTCCAAGATTCAGGATATCTTCACATTTATTTGTTAATATGTGCATCAAGATTCTGGATATAACGTGTCTTGAGAGATGCAAAATTTGACAACCCTGTCATCTTTGGAGGGCTAAGGTGAACAACAGAGAACAGACGAAAGTTTTTAAACAGACGAAAATATTGCGGTGAAGTATTTATTTTTAAAATCAGAGCAGTGTTTTAGAAGATGAAAATACTTATGTATGCTTAATGGTAATCCCACATGACCACATTATCAATGACTGAAGCCCTGTAAGAAGTTTAATGAACTAGTCTGGTGTACGCGGCGCGAGGTTTTAGAAATACATTGAGCGTTTAATTAACAAGAAATCCAAGCTCGATATGTAATGCCAATGCTGGGACTGAATGGATATCTTTACAAGTGTGCCTACCGATTGTGACTTGACAGGTTTTGCAAACAGTTTGGATCGAGATCAGACAAGCGCCTGATCTAGATGCAAACCGTTTGACACACTTAAGGAATCTTGACAAACTTCAGGAATCTTCAATAAGAAAATCACAAATTTGGATTTTACAAATTTTGCAGACGACAATTTCAATGCAGGCGATATAGCGACAATGGAAGGGTTTGGGTTTCATTAGATTACTAGATTGCATTGTGTCCATTTAGGGTGGTCCGTTGGCCCTTATACAGTAAAACCTCGCTATTACGACCACTAAAACGAAGGCTAATTGAGTGTATAATACACAGGTGACAGCTTAAAGCAAGGTTACAGTGAAACAGAAAGCTCCTATAGGAGCTTTCTGTTTCACTGTCACCTTGCTTTAAGCGGTCACCTATCGTAAACACCCTAATAATTAACATAATTAAGTGGTCGTAATAGCGAGGTTTTACTGTAGTTATTTCTCCCAAACAGTGTGGATGCAGACCAAACACTGAGTAACTCGGCATCCCGTCTGCGTCTAAACACTTTTGACATACAAGTCACATTTGGAATGATGTCATAAGGGTTAAACAAATGGCGGTATAAACTGTAAAACAATCCAGCTATACAAGCTATAATTAGACGCTGGATCTAGTAGATCTGTCAATCACAGACGACATACAAAGACGGTTTTGTGCACGTGAGCTAATGGTTGCGTAAACGGCATGAAATTTCAATCCCTTGGCTTTAGAATATGTGAACAGCTTAGATGTAATGAATATTGTGACTGTTGAAATAAGATTCAAACCCTTCATCGTCTTCATATCGTCTGCTGAAATATTTATCGTCTGCTTTTAATTTCTGATTAGAAATGTTTTGGCAATTTGAATAAATCACATGCATATGAGTCTCAAACAGTATGGTTCTTGATTAGACGCTAAGTAATTCTGCATCTGACCAGGTTCCAAAGCTGTTTGTAAATACAAGCGCATTAAAACTTGGATTTTAAAGGGATTTAACGTGATTCATACATTTGACAGAAGTAATTGTGCTGTTTATTAGCGGGGAGATGCACCAGGATTGACGAATATCGCACAAATGTCGAATGTCAATACCCATGGCTTAGCCGTTATCACGCACAGCTATCGTCTGCTTCGATATTTGAGATCCGAAATAGTACATGTTTGGATCATGAGTAATTTTAGACTAAAGAAGCATCAATATGCAGTGTGTCTAAATTAGTTTTATTTGCAAGTAACCCATTTGTATATATGTGTTTTATTTGTATACATAAATCTTAATATTTCGATGACCTCTCAAGGTATTCTTGCTGGAATATTTCATTAAAGGCATGCAAGTGTGTTCTTACATTGCAATGTTGTCCACCAGGATATACACTATTTGCTATCTCAACACAAAACCGCAACTTGACACAGAATCAAGCAATTTGGAAGAAGATCTAAATGATTTCATAATTAAGAAATGAATTGATTTATTTCGGCGTTCAAGCTAAATGAACGACAGAAAATGATCGGCAAATACCATGAATCGCGCTAGCGATTCATGGTTAATTTGCCGATAATTTTGTGTCGTTCATTTCGCTTGAACGCAGAGAAAATCTGTTCATTTCTTATATTTACAATGTTTTTACTGAAATTTCTAATATAAGATTAACATTTTATAAGTAGGCATGTATGTTTAATTCATATTAGAGGTTGACAACACGAAAAATGTGTACCACATATGAGGAACAGCCATGATCGACTTACTGTTCGAAAACAGCAGCGTACATTCGAAAGCAAAAATTCCCTTGTTTACATTCTAAGATCTACAACTTTGACAGTTTGGCGCAAAAATGACGATTTGACGTCATTGGAAGTGACGTCATTTTTTAGGTAGGATAAATATCTCGGGTTTTTTTTTGGCATAAAGGAATGCAGAAAGTTGCTGTTTATTGCAATTTATTCAATTAATAAGGTAGAATTTTAGTCGGGAATCATGGTTTCCACTAATAGGAAGGCATAGATCGGTTAAGAACAAATTTTGAAAAAATCCTTCCTTCAAATATTTGCTGTCTAAGTTCCAAAGATTAATTCGTGAATGAAAACCGCATATGCCCCGCCTCCTCTTCGAAACTTTTCCACAACTCCCGCCCTCTAGAGAAATCGTGTTTATACAAAATAAACAGCATTTTTGTCAATGGAATTGAATGGGGCGATTGTAAATATTGTTCCATGCAGTTTCAAGAACAGCTGTAAACAACTTGACAAAGTACCACGCATAGGAGAAAATGTACACGACTTGAAAAAAGTAGCATCCTTTGTGTATAAAGTTGTAAGCACTATTACATAAACTTGACTAAACAAACACATTGAGAGATATGTTCAATGCGGTGATAAGTATAAAGCTTTTGAAAAGCGTGTACTAGATTCATCAATGGCTTACCATATTTGTACAAATCAGTTTCCGCTTTTGTGAAACTTTTCACATTTTCCCCTCATTTCAACAACTGGTTTTCCTCCTCTTTACACGTTCGAGTTCTACTCGACATGTCGCATAATCGCTCTCTATAAACTTGATATGAGTCTACGAGTATAAGATACAACGTCATTGTGCTTCTATATTTGTAGATTTAACCATTTCGCTGCTAATAGTGGCTTTCCATGGCAGTCATTTGCAAACAGTCAAACTCCAGAAAAGACGTTTAGTTTAATAATATTTTGTTGCTCAATTAGTTAACATGTTTACACAAGCGTCATACATGTTTTAAGTATTAACAGAAGGGTTGGGCCACAAGTATTTGTAACATTAGGTTCGATATACATAAATATGAGCCAAAGACGTCGAGTTAATCGATCCAACATTTCTTTTAGAAAAGAAGCTACATGTAAACGTGATAAAGTAGACAACGTTGAAGCAGAGAAGAATTGCACATTATTTCACAAAAGAAATAATACCGTGATTAACTCTTTCAAATTTAGTGTCCACTAAAGTGGACATTGGCAAACAATGAAGACCCTGATGAGACACCGCTTAACATGACGTCTCATCAGGGTCTTCACTGTTGACCAATGCCATATAACGCTTACGGCTGTATGGTTAAACACTCTCCTAACGCATGTTGAATTAAAGCAAAATTTGATTCTGGTTAAAAGGGCCACTTATCACAAAGTAAGAACCGTTTCATTTGGTTCCCTGTCCTTACAAAGTACGTGTAGAAGTATGAAACGAGGAATAGGTAAACGCGTGTAAAGGCGTTACCATAACGGAAACGGTATAATGGTTCAAACACATAAATGCTGTGACACTGGCCCATAGAGACTATAGGGCGTATTGGTTTAAATGCTGTCACAGGGCGGGGTGGGGTGGGGTCTGGGGCTGCTCTACATTTCACAAACTGACATAAGCAGCCCTTTGTAACCCCTGTGAATGAAGAAGTAGTACCGTCAAACGTGTATGTAGAGGTCATTCACTGTAAATTAAAACGCAGTCTTATTACATTGGTAAATCCTAATATAGTACAAAATTACATCAGAAAGATCACACGGGACGTCTGCTCTAGTTGTGCCCTGCTTTAGCTGACGCCGTTCGTTTGAGATACCGAGGATCTTTTAGCAGAAATAACCACCCTTCTTCAAAGATTGGTTGCTAAACACAAGTTTAACTGTAACTTTTATCGGAAAACGTGTAACCATTAGAACCTGATTAGATCTAGATAACATCAGGTCGTACAATAAATAAATCAGTCATACATACCCCAAACACTACTATTCTGAAAACAGATATGAAAATATAATATGGGCGTTTAACATTTGTGTACCTGGTATAGGTTTGATTGTCCGGACACGGTGCGTCTTTTATTTCAAGTTTAACATTTCAAACCTTAACACTAACTTATGACAGGGTTGTACTAAAACAACAGTAATGTCATATTATTCGGACAGCTTATTAGGATAGTCAGTATTGCGTTTAAAGTGAGGTGGTAGCTTAAAGCAGGATGGAAATAAGGCAGAAAACTCCTATGGGAGCTTTCTGCTTTACTTCCATCATGCTTTAAACATCCCTTGGTTTTAAACATCAATCAGCAACAGTATTGGGCTAGCATAATAAAGGGGCTTTGCTGAATGTTACGTAGCACATATAGCCCTATTGAGTGATATAGGGATTTTGTTTCATTTGAAATATCAGAATTACAAAGTTATTGTCATTTCTGAACGAAGCGACAATTTCTCAAAATCGAATTCAACGGTTTCGATGTGACTTAAAATTTTCTGTAATGTCTAATTTAGAGAGTATTTGATTGTCAACTTTTCGGGACAAAGAAGATGGGTTTTTAAAATGCTAAATATTACTAACTCACTCAGCCCTCGTGACGAGTATATACATCAGTTGTAAACAGAGTACTTGCTAGAGTTTATCTGTCCTATGCAAATAGATCCAACTCAGACTTTTCCGACGAAAACATTTTTATCAAGGTCAGCATTGTTTGTTTTTACAGTAATACATTCCTAAATAGCCAACAATGGACAATACTTAATTAGAAACTGGAATTTTCCATTCAGTTTAAAGGGTGAGTAAGTTAAACAGATATATTGAGTAAGAAATGAATACCAAAATCGCAACACAAGACAAACATACACACACAAGGAACAAAGACCTCTACTTTGCACAAAGCAGGCTGCCATTTTCGGCATTTTAATGCAATATATTTGCATTGTATCTTTGTTTAAACGGGAAATAATAACGAAACGAGCAAGAATTACAACCCCACCTCGACAAAGCAAGTTTACACTGGGGTAGAAAGAAATGTGGACTAGAACATCAGCTAGGTAGAGGCAAAATACATGTACATGTATAATGTTTTGAGCGTACTATTCGATAGAACGAAACGTAATTTAGGACGATGTTTTATGTAAGCATTCTAAACCCAGAACATACATGTACATTCGGGTTTGTAGTAAGACGTTAGCTCTATAACCTCGTTTTGACAGAACAAACATAGGTTTTTTGTAGAAACATTAAAATATTGTTCATGCAACCTCATTTGGCAAAAGTAGCTTGTGCTTTGTAGAAAAACACCAACCTATCAATTAAGCTTGGCAAAAGTAACACACTTTAAAAGAAAGATGTTGGCATAATGACGACATATGAACAGAACAAACATACATTTTAGACGAACCATGAAAGTATTATGACATCATTTTGCAAAATACGGTTTGCTTTTTGTAGGAAGGTGTAAGTGCTATAATCTGATATCAACAAAATAAACATTAACACCAGTTTTATAACGTCATAGGGAAAAAGAAACATGTAAGCCATATAAATACAACTTAGCAAAACTAGCGTATTTTTTGCATAGAACATCGTAAGCACAATAACACAAACTTGACAAACAAACATCATTTCTGTAGAAAGATATAAGAAATAAAATCCTAATCTTGAAAACATTACAATTCATTATGTAGGAAAGTGTAAAATAATTATAGCCTCATCTTGACAAATGTAGCATGCACTTTGTATATAAACTTTGTAAGCAATATAAACCTAACTTGACTAAGTAACACGCAGTTTGTAAAACGTTGAGAGCATTATTACCTAAATTTGACAAAGTAATACGCATTTTTGAGAAATATGTAAACAACTTGACAAAAGAAGCACACTTTCGGTAAACAGATGAAAGCACCATAACATAAACCCAGTGAGAGATGTGTTACGTGCAAATATAATTATAGAGCTTTTGAAAAGCTTGAAGCAGATTCAAAGTTTTAGATATGATTATTATAAACTGTCAAACTATGGCGTTAAATTGTCGATCATTCCCGTGCCGATCTGTAGAGGAAGATATTTAATACGGTCGTCAACATTCCATTGCCATGCTATTACAAACAACTAGTCTAACCCCAAATATACCAAATAAGGAACTCGAATGTTTGAAAAGTCTCTTAACAAGATACATCTTTTAAAAAGGCATATAACATAAATAGAGAATATCGCACCTTTGCAAAACTCAGATACGAAGTTCTGATGGTGCTAAAGACAGTGGCATCGTGAATCAGTATAAAATTGAAACAGTATGTTCAGTCGGCAGTGTTTGCTATGCAGCTTATCTCATCTTGCATTTTTGCAGCAACCTGTCTTTTACACCCAACGTCTATTATATTAGTTGCACAAAACAGGGATTGTACACTGAAAAATGGAAACACTTTGACATGCACCTAGAAGTTCACAGGTATTTGCCGACACGTCGTTGTAACATTGTTGATATTGTATAAGATAATATGTGTATTACAATACAGTCGAACTTCGATATCTCGACCTCACACAACTCGAACTATCCGATAGTTCGACACATGAACTGCATTATTTCATGCTCGGTTCAGTCGAACATACCCATATTTCAAAGTTAAAACGTGGCTTAGCCACGTTTTAACTTTGAAATATGGGTATGTCGACTTAACCGAGTTCGAGATATCGACGTTCTCCTGTATATGATGTACGACAGTGATGACGACGATTTATCTCAATTTGAATGGCGATACAATTTGGAGCCTTGTCAGACACCGAGTTACTCGGTATCTTACCTGGTTCCACGTTGTTTGCACTAGAAATAGGTGTGTTATCATACATATACTCTCGTTTATTATAACGGCGTTTCAACTGAATGACCTGGGTACAATTAATTGCTGGAGTAACGAAAATGCACGGGGTATAATGCGCATATCATATTTTTGGCGACAAGATGAAGAGGTGTCGATGTAATAATTCATCAAATGGTACGAAACTGTAATTTGATTAGATAATGGGTTATGCCCCGAACACCTGTATCGTGACTTTTCGAAGTGATTGAGTACATTTGTCACATGTACATGTACAGTGGAGAAGACGCTATTTTTTCCGTTGAAACGCAAATGCAAAGAAAACGCAAACTCAATACAATAAAATGGGAAAATGATTACTTTTGGACAACTCAAACAGCTTTGAGCATACCGGCCGGTGTCGGATATGGCCCCAACAGTTTGCAGTGGAAATAAAAATCTATGTTAAAGAGCGTTTATTGGGAAATAATAGTGTATTTCCACAGTACCACATAATTATGTTATTTTCCTCAAATGAACGTATGTGTGCTTCACCAAGTATGTCTATATTGTCTTGAAAATGTTTTTTAAGATGTTGACGATTAATAACAAAATCCAAATGGCAAACAGGCGTTGAGTTACACGGCGTTTTACCAGGTTCCAAATTGTTCCAACGAACACTATTATATTATTACGTATTCACCACCTGTACCGTGGATCTATTGCAGAAGAGTGCGTGTGCCAGTTGTCACGAAGCTATAGGTTGCCAAATTAACGACAATATACAATATCTTAACCCTAATATGTTAAGCTGCTCTGCTTTAAACAACACCTGTAAGTTAAAAAACGGAAATATGTGAACTTTATTCCTCAAGGAGTCCTCAAATCCTTATATTGAAGTCTCTTATCGATACACAATATATCGTAGGGATGTTATTTCTCCAGATTTTTCCGAAATACTCGGATTTTATCCTAGCAGAGTAGCTCCTGTGGAGAGCTCCTACAGAAACGGTCTTGTCTGGTTCCACTCTGTTTGCAAAAGTTTAAAACTACTTATTTGTTATTGTGTTCCTTCTCACATGATCCGTGTTGTATATACGTGAATGTTGTTTGTGGACCATATTGAAAATTGGTTTGTTTGCTTGATACCAAATTTTATATGTAATCCACATGAAATAAAGCCGTTATTATTATTTTTTGGTCAATGTATTGCAATGTTACAACAGATCAGATCCTCTGATCTGGAGTTTCTCTGGTTGAAGAGAACACGGTGTATTATTTATATGTTTACTGTTTGCATATCGAGGGCTTGGTGCAAAACTATTGTAACTCCTTCACAATTGTGAAGGAGTTACAATAGTTTTGCACCAAGCCCTCGATATGACTTATGTGACTAGGGTTCACATGGCAAACAATATACTAAAGAAATCGTGTGATAAATTTACACGGTTACAAAGAAATTATTTATCCAGTAGTTAGTATTATAGTCAAACTCGTGTTAAACAGACACTCTTTAAGTAAACATCAATATTTTTAAAGACATGTTATTGCTTAATGCAGTTCAACAGTGAATCAGAAAGCGTGTTATATTATATTATATTACTATATTATTATAACTTCCTCTCCACTGTGTGTTGGTCAATCTGTTTCTCCATGTCACGGCCTATTGTAGCAACGTGTGCCGACTGCCGTGTTACAGTGGAGAATGTGTTATTCTTTCCCAATAAACGCGTTTATGCTAAAACTATAATTTCCCATACAAACAGTTTGGAGCCAGATCAGACGCCGGGTAACCCGGCGTCTGATCAGGCTCCAAACTGTTTGCCACCAAGATAAACATGAACTATCAGAATTGTCCAAAAGTTGTACTTTTCTACGTTTTAGTGCTTTGTGTTTGCGTTTCGTTTGCGTTTAAACGGGAAAGAATAACGTATTCTCCACTGTAACTGCCTTACCAGCTATTGTCTTACATATCCGGAACAAAGGATACGGGTACATTTTCAGATAGATACTTACTGTTAAATATCAGTACTCATAACACGATCTTGTCCATTATCTATTAATGAAGTTGTTCATGTTAACCCATTGTTCTTTTTGGGGGTACTTACTTTAATTGTATCAAATTGATATTTAATTAAAGACGTACGAACACCCTGCCCCCTTACATGGACAAACACCGAATCTAAACCAATATGACGTTGTGTATAATTATGCTTATATTTATGCATGGACGATAAACGCAATGTTTAAGTCAAAAATATATGACTTATTGTTCTTTTTCTGTATATTCTCATTTACCTACAATAAGGTCAAACGAGCAATGTTTTTGAATGGGTTTTCAACCTCATGTATTTAGCAATCCTGCTGTTAACATGCACATTAACTCATGATTACCCCATAGCATGTTGCTAGTTTTGAAGTTAGGTGGCTACTTACTTAAATCAGATTGAAAGTAAAGCAAGCTGAGTCTACAATCTGCTAGGATATAGAATAATATTATTCATGATTTACATGTAGTTCCATTTGATACATTCATGAATATGAAAACATAAAACATATTGCTCTAACCTATTAGAGACTGAATGTTTAGCAGAATGTGCCTTAAGGCGCAGTCTGCTTTTCTTTCAATCTGCTTTTCATTGTCACATGTCTTTAAAACTGCAAATATGCTATGTAATAAGGGTAAAATTCAATCTTCACAGTGGTCATATTTAACCAGTGTAGACCCGATTGGTTTCCAGCAAAAGACTTATCAAGATCAGTATATATCAGAAAGAAGGTCGATGGTTAAAGTAGAAAGCGAGTACTTGTTCCCTCTGATATGTCAACACCGAAACAAGCTTTCTATGGTTCTACCATGTCTTGACACATGGGCCAAAGGAATATTTTCTACATCCTGCTTGTTGATTGCTAAAAACAAACAGAAAGAAAGAAAGAAAACTTTGTAGCAACCAGGGGCCCGTTTCATAAAACTTGAAAAGACAATTCCAAAGAGATATCACAAGATAAGATTAGATAGAAAAATCAGAAATTTGATGTATTTCAAAGTTTTGACTTGCTACCGTTTTTGTCGTAGATCATCGAAGTTTTATGAAACGGGCCCCACGATTGCATTAAAGATAAACCAGTTTTGCAATTCCAATTGAAAAGTTCAACCACTTCAGACTGTAATAATCAGAATTTCAGAAACCTCTTTTTGACACTGTTTATTGCAAAACTGCTTTTTTATTGCAATTCCAGTTGTTACAAACTTATTTCTGCTTTCTTTCCTTGTCTAGTCTCTTTTAATTCCCCAATGGTTTTTAACACGTTTATGCTTTAGCAGGTTTCGGAACAGGCCAGTGTAACGCAGTAGAATGACACACCCGTGCAAAAGGTCCCGGGTCTTTATACTACGTAGAGAAATGACCCCCAGATCGTGAGGGGTCATTCTACTACGAGTCGATGGGGTCCTTTTTCTGTTGTATAGGGTCATTTTCTACGTAGTAAAATGACCCGGGTCACTGTTCTACGTAGTAACATGACCCATGGATCATTTCAGCAGGGATGGGTCATTCTACTGCGTTGCGCCGGCAATTGATAGGAATGGTCCATCGCTCCCCGTAGAGCTACGATTTTGACCGAGATTTGCCCGTTCTCATTCGAGGTATTCAGCCTTAAAATATACTCAACAAAATTTATAATCGGTCACCTTATATTTCCTTCAGAAAAAGAAAAATGAAGAACTTATAAACCATTTAATTGTGTTACAATGCAAATGTAATCAATTGTGAAACTGATGATTACAATTTTCTGGCTATCACCTGTCCTTCTAAGCTGAAAGACTTTTCCTCAGTCCTTTGAAAGAGTCCCCCCCATTGAATTTGAGGTGTCAATGTAACTGTCAAAACATGTTCAGCACGTGCAGCCGGTGGGTGAACCAATCTCAGTTTACCTGGTGAGAACCAGATTATACTCACGCTCTAGAGCTTTTCAATGGTTATTTCTAATCAAACTATCAAATATAAAGGTAGAGTCTCACACTAGAAGCTTCAATGGTTCTTTGCTAGCGACATGACCATGCTTTTTGCAAGGAAATTATCTGGCAAGGTGTTATGATCGAAAGGTCATCTAGGGATGTCTTTAAACAACAGCTTCTATGGAGGCACCCCGATTTTGAAAGTCACAGGAATGTTACTGTAGTTCTTACGCCCTATGTTAGTAACGCGTATTGCCCCCGTCAGCTGCAATAGCAGTTTCGTTTCGACGTTTTGTAGACGAGAAGAATTCAGCAAAAGTATTGATGACCTAATTTACTCACACATTGACGACGTCACGCTCCAATGTGTCAACGTTTGAGGCTGTAGTAAGGAACGAACGCGTTTCTTGAGAATGTCGCAAATGTGATCTGTTAGGTTAAACTCATCTGTATCACCGGGCACAATCTGTCTGGTGATGACTTTATCCTTAAATGGCCGTCAGCAGCGACTGCCCGCCTCTCGCAGCCGATTACGTACCGTCTTGGGTGTGACGTTACGGCCGTGTTGACACTTATGCTGTCTTTCCGTCTGTGCAACGGGAATAACTTTGTCTCTCAGGTTGGTCACTACAATGTATCGATCACAGGAATATTTTTCCCCGTCGTTTTGGTTTCCTGGGGCGGTCTGCTCTACTTCCGGTGACGTCATATTTGCGCGTTATAGCCTAAAAGTGGTCGGAAGTATCCGGTTAAAAGTTCAAGTCACATTCAAATGGACGGAAACATATCCTAATATGGAATACACAGATATTAGTCTTTATTTGTTTCCACTTCCGGAATTTTTCGGTGATCGAATCTTATTTGCCGTAAGGATACACCAGCGTGCAACATTCCGACGGCTCTGTCGCTCTCTTCGTGAGTTTATCTCGCCATTTTAGGTGTTTTTCAGGCTAGTAGGCAGTTATTAGAGATTAGACTCGTGCAAATTTGCGGGCATAGTCTTTCTTTCATACTTTACACGTGTAAATTAGGCCAAACAGGCAACGTGGCTTTTTTGACGTTCTCGAGGTAGGGCAACGTGTATAAATCCAAAGATAAGGGGCACTTAGAACCCATCTTGTTGTGTGTAAAATATCATAAATGTACACCTAGTATTTAAAGACATATGTTGCCTTAAAAAGTGACCGATTAGAAATTTTGTTAAGTATATATCTGAACACAGGTCTGCAGAATGCATCAACATTTTTATCCAGTGACAATACGTGCGCTATTAAAGAAGTAAACAATTTTCTCTGTTTATGTAACAGATATATAAATACGTCGCTGAAGACCTGTTGGCCTTTAGTGAATTTATTTTCAGCAATGTTTAAGCAGTGACTCATCGCTCGAAAATTGAAATAAAAACTCATTAACGGATCTACAAAGATGAAGTTAAAAGAAAAATACCGCAACAATAATTGCACCTTTCCCTCTCTCAGATTTAAGATTTTCTTTATCTTGCTACAGTGGAGAATGCGTTATTCTTTCCCGTTTAAACGCAAACGAAACGCAAACGCAAAACACTAAAACGTAGAAAAGTACAACTTTTGGACAATTCTGATAGTTCATGTTTATCGTGGAGGCAAACAGTTTGGAGCCTGATCAGACGTCGGGTTACCCGGCGTCTGATCTGGCTCCAAACTGTTTGTATGGGAAATTATAGTTTTAGCGTAAACGCGTTTATTGGGAATGGGAAACCAGTCCTAGTATTTCTATAGCTAAAGTACATTTTGATATAGATTCAGACTACATCATGCAACAGTATAAGAACTAATCCCCTTAATGCCATAAAACCGTTTCCTTGTCTTTTTTCAACTGTCTGTTTGTTTGCTAGAATTTAGATTTTTGAATTCTTTATTAAACTCTAACCGAAATTAGTCCCAAACAGTTTGGATCCTGATTAGACGACGAGTTAAAATCTGTGTCTGATCTGGATCGAAATAGTTTGCCATATTCATATGTAGTCGGCCGTGGTAGTGAATGAGTTAAACAGTGACAACTCTTCAATCACACTAATGAATGTTGTACTCGGGAAATACGATACGTCGAGCACCCATGTCGTGTACGCCCCAATCACCCTGGGTGCTGTACCTTCAGCAAAACGCATACCTCACCAAGGTGAAGACCTTTCCCCTGTGGTGAAACGATACAGGATCGGATGACGCTCATTAGGGGTCGGGTATTCCAGGATCATCCTGAGTGATTAATGGTAGATATCCTGTGTGAAAAGAACACATTTTGGATACATCATGAAAAAGAGGACATTCTACTGTCACTCTTATGTTAATCGGATACCCGTTGTGTAGAAGGATGTCAATTTCCCTGTATATAAGAGATCGCTTAATGCAGGATAAAAGTAAAGCAGAAAGCTCCGCTAGCGGAGCTTTCTGCTTTACTTTTATCTTGCATTAAAGTTTTAGTGGTAATGACTGCTGATTTATTGAAGTTGTCCCTTTAAACGGATGTGCCTGCAACTGAAGGTTTTGTGAAAGGCGAATTGTAAAGTAGTAATATGGCGGTGTAGAGTTACAGCTTTGGGTAATCACGTAAGCCGCCATGATATGGATAGGAAAGATGTCCCGCGTAACATCTTTAAACCATATCATGTTTCAATCTTATCGTCTGCTTAAAATTTGTGATCTGCAAAACAAGAATAAAATTAATTTTAATGTGTGTATTAGAGCTACAGAATTGGGATCAACCCTTTTCTAAATGTTTGACACGTCACACAAACTGAGCCTAATTTCAGAATTGTCATATGTTTCAAACTTATAGTCGGCAAATAATGTTCAAAGCTGGTACTGTCTAAGTTACTGAAGACATATCGAAAGGGTACAACGTTTGAAAACAAAGCCGCATGAGCTTTAAAGTTGGTAGCTAAAAGCATTTCAAAAGTAAAGTAGAATACGCCTTAACCATGTCATGATCAAATCATTTGGGTGATTTTTACCCCTTCACCGCTTTTTGTCGTCTACGTCAATATTGTTGTGTGCAAGACCCGTTTCAAAGTTAGATTTATGACTTAATAAATATCGATAATAGTGTCAAACAGTTTGTGTCCTGATCAGACGATCAGGACCAAACTGTTTGCAAACGCGCTTTAAAGCGTCATTGAGGGTTAAAGGGTTAAGGTCCTTTAGTGGTCAACGACCTTCAACTAGAAACAAGTTATTTGGTACATGTAATGGGTGAAGCAACCACTGCGTCACAGAGAGCAATACGCGCATTCTGCTTTACTTTCAGCCTGTCTCAAGATACCATCTGCTAGGATACATGTACAAAAACTATTTGTTATAATGCATATTCATGACTGTATAACGCGGAACTATTTCTTCAGTGGAAGAATGAACTACATGCGTAAAAATGCGTATTTATGGGAGACTGGGTTATGGTTGATAGACATTATGGGTAAGTAGAACCTTTGAGTCAACATGTAAAGTCACAGTAAGGTTAAGAAACAGATGGGTAAATAGAACTACTATTTGAAGTCGCCTAGTAAATACCTTTTTAATATAACTATATTGTATCGCAAGAACATCGAAAATTTACTACATTTTTGAAACGATACACACAATGTATTACAAAATGACAAACATTGCAGAATTTGATAAGAGCACTTCTATACGGACACTCTAATCGGGATCAACACTGTTGCATAGGTCAATGGTACTCTTCACAAGCACATTGTTCGTATACCCGTGTCACTTTGGTTTAATGACTTACTAATAAGTATAGTTGGCTATTGAAGATGCGTACTTTTGGCTATTTGAGGAAATGTTTATCCCTTTAGTGTCCAAAGACAACAAACGTAGACTCTAGCAAACATTGCATACTTTGATTCAACGCCATAGTCTGTGGCGTCTCATCAGGGTCTGCACTGTTTGTTTAATTGTATGTTATGATTTGGTTACATGTAACAATGTTTTAAGATCACCTTGTATATCTATAATGGACTCCTCCAGCAAGCACCCAATGAGAGATCATAACCATATCCAGTAAGTGATGGGTTAGACTCAGTTTTATATTAGTGATTTGCAGAGAAAAACCTCTCAATTACATGTACGACCACTACGAAGAAAGTTTACTGATTGTATAAAAGACAGATGACAGCTTAAATGTAACGTAGTTACCTTATGGCAGCAGACAGAAAATGCTGGAGAAACATCTTATCTCTTCAGTGGGTATTTTTAGCATACGTTCTTAAAATAAATTATTACTCAGTCTACGTCACGCCTTCTAGAATGTGCGGGGGATTTACGAAAGGTCAAACTATGTCACTGATTAGTAAGACTTTGGTACCTCCCCTTATCCCGGAAAAGGCAACTTTCTGTCATCCCACGCTTCCGTTATGCAAATTGCATAACAACGGATGTTACGTTAATCGACTAGGTTATTACATATTAGGTTATGAGCCAGGGATAGAGTCCCA
The DNA here is from genome assembly GCA_922989275.2 of Gari tellinella. Classification (NCBI taxonomy): domain Eukaryota; kingdom Metazoa; phylum Mollusca; class Bivalvia; order Cardiida; family Psammobiidae; genus Gari; species Gari tellinella. The sequence goes on along the minus strand of OV277867.1, from coordinate 77,877,679 downwards.
TATTAGGGAGCCAGACATAGTAAGAATACGCCTGGTTACGTTGCTAGGACGTGGCTGGAATGTGCCTACGTAGCTCTGACGTTATTCTTTCGAGTTCCTACAGACTGTTTATAAAGAGCCCGCGCGCTCTGCGAGATTAGAAAGAACTTGCGTTTTAGTTGGATTAGAGAGAGAATTGAGATTGAATTGGAACTGGCAAGATGTAGGGTTACGTTAAGTACATGTCTTGGAGAGATGTAGGGGTGAAGTTAGATATGCTGGTTTATAGAGACGTGCCTGGGAACTGTTTAGGAAATAAAAGCTAGACGGCAACGTTTGCCTTGTTATAAAGCAGATCCATGAACCTGGGTTACACAACGCGAAGTGGATTAAAACATCGGACTATGCTACATAAAGCAATGTGACAGTGAAACAGAAAGCTCCTAAAGGAACCTTCGGTTTTAGTGTCATCTTGCTTTAAGCAGTCACCTGTTTTAAACGCCTAGTAATTAACACACTTTAATGGTCGTATCAGAGAGGATTAACTGTACTTTTGGCCATGGGTTCAATGGTTAAGGGTACACGGTGTGTTATAAGGCAGTGCTGTAGGTAAAGGATGTGAATAAACCTGAGGCGAATCTACAGCATTTTACTATGTTCCGATGACTGGTTGAGTGCAGTTTTATAGTATCAAGTTTATTATGTTTCAAAGTTTGCAATAAGAATTCCTGCACTTACGTGAACATTACTTCGTTACTCTGACAAAGTGTCGTCTGCTTATGATTTAATTTCTGCTTTTATTTTTTAGATTTGATTAATTTGACTTTGACAATTTGACAAATTTGAATTTTGACTAACAAACCCTTCTACAGAAGTGTCAAACAGTTTATATACTGAGTTTCTCGGCGTCTGATCTAGTTTCAAATTGTATGAAGATGTCGGTGTATACGGGTACGGGCAAAATCAGCAGAGAAGAATGAAAATGTGTGGTTTGTGACGAGGGTGGATTCATGTTGCCTATCATTAAAGTCAAGACGATTTACATGTACCATTTTTGTCCGGACAATAAAAAAAGAGCTCATTTAGTCTTTTTCATGTCCTACAATCGTCCGCTTTGAAATTGTTGTCTGCAGAAATTGTTCTTTTAAGATATATCTATTTTTTCAAAATAAATAAATTTAAAAAACGAGCACCAAACAGTTTGGATCCAGATAAGACATCGCTGTACGCGGTGTCTCATCTGGATCCAAACTGTTTGCAAATACCAGCAAGAATTAGTTTTAACGTTCAGCTCGATACTCACTTTTCGTCTGTAGCCATTTTCAGAACAGATTTATCAGTCATTCGGTTTTAAAATTATCACCAGTTTGTCAGACAATTTGGATTCAGATGAGACGTCGAGTAACCTGACGTCTCAACTGGATCTAAACTGTTTGCATAAAGTAAAACAAATTTGCCGGCAGCTTTTCTAAAGGTTTACGACTTTTGTTAAAGAAATCAACTTAAATTGCACATGAACATCAAACTGTTATCTATACTAGTAATGGGTGATAACTTGTGAAAATGGGAGAGTGTCGTTTGCTAAATATATGCAATCTGCTGTACAAATATCGAATAGATCTTTATTTCAGAAAGACATTAATATATTTTCTTTTGATTAATTTTGTTGACCAATTTTATACAAATGTCAATTAAGGATGACACCATCAAGGCGTGGTGTCTTCAGTTCTTGAAGCCATCAATGTAACCTTTATGAACTGTTATTCGTTACGCCGTTGTAGCTCGTCTCGAACAAAGTGCCATGGTGAACTTTTTTGATCGTACTATGTCCTTTGTCCTATATCCGTCGTCGTCCGTCCGTTCGTCGTCAACTATTCCTTTAAACGACATGTCCTCCTAAACTACTGGATGAATTTTTACCAAACTTGATAAGTATCACTCGTATATAGACCTCTTTCAAAGTTGTTCACATAGTTCCGGTCAATTGCATATCTAGGTCACGGGAGCTACATATATTGTTTTAATGAAAACTTCTCAAATCGTCTTGTCTGGTACAACATTACCCATAGCTGATATTTTACACAAAGCATCAGATACATGTCCTCTATCAAGATGGTTCAAATTATGTCCACGGGGTAAAATAATACCCCACATCGGGGGTCACTGTTTTACATAGAGTTATAGTGAACTCTTCAAAACCCGTCTTCTCTGAAACCAATATCGTCAGAGCTTTGATATTTGGCAGGGTGACACTTCTAGAGCCTCATTCGCCAATTATGTTGAAATGGTTCCAGTCCATTGCATATCTAGGTCACAGGCGCTAAAATAGATATTTTCAATGAAACTTCAAAAATATTCTTGTCTGAAACCACAGTATCCTCAGCATAGATATTTGGAATAAAGCATGATCTACATGTTTTATATCAAGATATCATGTTCCTAGGATAAAAAATGACCCCGTACCGATGGTCAAAGTTTTACATAGAGTTATATGGTGAAATTTTCAAACACGTTCTTCTCTGAAACCAAAATGGCAAGAACTTTGATATTAGGTATTGTGACACTTCTGAAGGTCCCTTTTCAATACTGCTGAAAATGTTTCAGTCTGTTACATATCTAGGTCACAGAAACTAAAACTAGATTTTCCAATGAAACCTTTAAAAAATATTCTCGTCTTAAAGCATAAAGTATAACCCACACTCCTTTGTAAAGTTTAGATACATTATTTTCCTGGGGTAAAAATGACTCCGACCTGGATGATTTATTGGTGAGCGCTTAAGGGCGGCATGGGCCTTTTGTTCTTATTTATGTAAGTATATATCGACTACCATATTGTTATCAGGGATTTCATGGTTTGAAAGTTTCAATTTTTCATAATTTCGAAATGTATTAATCTCTTATTTTTTTTGCCCAACACTAGAAGCAGCTGTAAGCTGGTATATATACTAATCTGACCTATAAGTATATATAAAATAATCATGTTACCACTCCCATGCTGAATATACATGTATCGTATAACGAGTTCCTGCTGTTAATCTCTATTGTAAGATTTGACTGGTAAAATATTTGTTATGTTCTGTTCTATTATGTGATGCTAATATTGGCTTTATCCAATTCAACTCAGAACGATGTGAGGGATTTTTTTTAATACCTATTGCAAATAATTTGAATCCAGATGAGACACCGAGTCACTCGGCATCTTATTTCATCTTACTGATCAAACTTTCGCATTATATTAGCGAGTATTATGATGTACATTGTATACTATGCTGTTCGATCAGGACGTTATAACTCTTGATAACATATACATGCACATGTATCTAATGTTTCTTTTAAATCGATACTATTGTTTTGGATGTTATAACATGAATTGCGTATGCTATGTTTAAGTGAATAAACGCACCATCGTACTATTTAAAATTTGATAATGAACTGTTCCAATGGAAGCAATGGGAGCAGTCTATTCAAGGTAAGAATGGGTTGAACTACATGCACCTGTCGATCTATCCACCCTGGTTTACTCCCAGGGTATATAACAGCCGTAAGAGCGATAATCTCTTAAGCTCTTTGAACACTTGTTTCGTCTGCAACATTTGTAGTCTGCAACAGTATTAAAAATAAGATTTTTCTCAATTTTCTTTTCAAAATAGAATCATAGTGTCAAACAGTTTGGATCCTGATGAGACGCCGAGTTACTCGGCGTCTCAGCAGGATTCAAACTGTTTGCAAAGGTACTCACTTTATTCGGCATTGGCGCGCAAAACTTAACTTCATATATATCAATACTTCACATATCGCTGCATCTGTTTCACGTGCAAAGTGCACAGCCAAAGAGCCCTTCAGATCCACGTACAACTGTTTAACCCTTTCGTTGCCATGCAACTCTCAAATCGCAGCACCGGTTGTTTTTAAGCTTTATTCAAATAAAATACTTTAAATTTCTCATTTAACTATAAATACAGACTGGACCTTTTAAAGCAGACGATAAAAAGCAGTGAAAAAGAAATTCAGATGAAGAGTTAAACAGGTCTATCATCTTCAACGTTATCCTGTTATAATATTTTTTCGTTTCAAAATTATCATCTGTAATTATTTCAAATTTAGTAAATTGCTAGTTTATACTGACGAAATTTAAAAAGTACAATTGCTTCACTTTTCGAACTTTATCTGATATCGGCGAGGTCGGTGTCTAGCTTGGTTCTACACTGTTTGCAAACACATGCCATGTCGTTATTAGCAGTATAAGGGTTAATAAGCCCTTCGTGTTTTTATTTGTTTTTGATGATGCCTGAAAAATGTTGTATACCGTTTACATATATTTCAAATCTACGTACAGAGCCTCGTTATCGCACTTAAACCTTTGGAACCCTAGTGACGCACACACAATGTACGTGTCATTTACTTCTCAAGAGTACACTTGTCACATACAAAGTGTATCGACCCAGATCAAAGCAACCCTCTATTCATGCTATTCACTGATACAGTGGAGAATCTGTTATTCTTTCCCGTTTAAACGCAAACGTACGCAAACGCAAAACATTAAAACGTAGAAAAGTACAACTTTTTGACAATTCTGATAATTCATCTTTATCTTGGTGGCAAACAGTTTGGAGCCTGATCAGACGCCGGGTTACCCGGCGTCTGATCTGGCTCCAAACTGTTTGCACTGCAAATAATAGTTTTAGCGTAAACGCGTTTATTGGGAAAGAATAACAGATTCTCCACTGTAGTCAATATGCAACGCATTGTAAACCCAAAATAATAGAACATGGATTTAACTAATTATAACTAGGAACTGTCCTTTTGTAGTTTCAAAAGGGGGGAAACGTGAAGTGGAACTTGTCGACTGTGGTTAAGTAAATATGGTTTTAAAGTACTTCTGGAACAGAAGCATGTCTGTTTTGGAAATTGCAGTCGAAAGTATAAAAACAGTTCAATGTTGTTTTCATTTCATTTGCAAAACGAATATATTAACATGTTAAGAAAATGCAATAAGTATGTTGTACTTTTGTTCAGAACTTAATGTCAATATACAAATGCGATATTGATAATTATAACATGCTAGTACATCCTTTTAACTGATACTATGGCAAAGACCTTATTTTTTTTCATTTGAACGCAAACGAAACGCAATCGCATTGCAATAAAATGCAGAACAATGAAAATGTTTGGAAAATATGAAAGACTGACTTTAAATTAAATGGCAAACAGCTTTGAGTCTGATCAGACGCCAGGTACCCCGGCGATCTGGTAATTTATCCAAACGGTTTGCAATGGAAATACTAGTTTTAGCGTAAGTTCGTTTATTGAGAAAGATTGATGCGTTTTCCATACATGTGACAATGGACTACTCCAGTAAATGCGTTGGATGAATCCATTAGAAATTCAGGCAAAATATCGGGAAGATTGACGCGATACCCTTGGGTACGAGTAAGCCACCCCTAGATGTCAGATACCCACCCACGAGCACTAATTTACAATGCATTACGACTCCGAAAACCTATTAAACTATGTTCCATGTAGTGATAAAATGCCTCTCTTACAGCAGTCGTTACTAAACAGATGCATACTTAGATTTGAGCATGAGAGAATATCGCGTGCAACTACCTCTCATCGTTGAATTATATTGTTGATGTTTCTTGCTCTTCTTCTTTGTACAATAACACCTGTTTTAAACAACTACCGTAGAGAGGACATAATTATTTCCAGTTTAAACGCAAATGCATTGCCGTAAACTATTGAAAATTACTGGTTTATTATTATCTGAGTAGTCAACAGCTTGGAGCCTGATCAGACGCCGGGTTACCCGGTGTCTGATCTGGCTCCAAGCTGTTTGAAAAGGAAATAATAGTTTTAGAGTCAACGCGTTTATTGGGAAATAATAACGTTTTCTGTACTGTATAGCGAAGAAAGATTATTACAAGCGACTGTATAGAGCAAAACAAAATATATTGCAGTGATCTTTCTACATTAGATTTGTCTTGCTGTAAGCCGCTGTATTTCTCGTAAATTAGTTAGATAATTCTTAATATTGAGTAACAGTATTTGTAAAAAGTGACTGCTTAAAGCAAGACAAAAAACATCCTATGGTACCTTTTTGCTTTTTGCATTTGTTTGTTTTTGATTAGCCAAATGTTCGTATTAATTTCTTATACAAACTTACGTCTACATCATTGGACCATGGTTCAGCACAGGCCTGACTGTATAACAACATGATTTATCCATGCTATATAAACCACAATTAACCTATTCCCTGATAGATATCTGCACATATTTCCCTGAAGTAAGACAAATGTGTTGCAGTAAAAACCTATTCTTTGGCAGTGAGCTCTCTCGAGTGTCTAGTTTCAACAGTTTCCCCACAAAAAATACTTTCTCATTATAACAATTGATATGAAATGCATTTTGAAACAAATTTAGACTTACAGTGGATAAGAGCTTATTATTTCCCGTTTAAACCCAAACAAAAGGCGAACGCCTTGAAATAAAACTTAGAAATGAAAATGTATTGACAATTCTGTCTTTTTAGTTTAATCTGAGTTGCAAACAGTTTTGAGCCTGATCAGATGCCGGGTTACCCGGCGTCTGATCTGGCTCCAAACTGTTTGAACTGGAAATAATAGTTATTGCATGAACGCGTCTATGGATGAATGGTGATAACATAACTGTTTGCAAAGTTGAATAAAGACACCTATCGCAATGAAAGGGTTAAAATCCACATGCCAATATAATAATAGCTTATGATTAGACAGAAATTGTTTACAAACAAACTCGTCTGTACTCGAATGACTGAGGTTCATTGAAAAGAAGTTTAGAAAAAAGATCAGACACGATATAGTTTTCTTTGAATAGAATATTTTAAGCTACAATGGAGAAAACGTTATTCTTTCCCAATAAATGCGTTTATTCAAAAACTATTATTTCCCATACAAACAGTTTGGAGCCAGATCAGACGCAGGGTAACCCGGCGTCTGAACTGGCTCCAAACAGTTTGCCACTAAGATAAGCATGAAGTATCAGAATTGTCCAAAAGCTGTACTTTTTTACGTTTTAAAGCTTTGCGTTTGCGTTTCGTTTGCGTTTAAACGGGAAAGAATAACGTTTTCTCCACTGTAAATCATTTTCCTAAAGTAATATTTACGAAATATTTAAGAAAGCTGTCATCTTCCGTAATACTTTGATACATATTGTACAAGATACCTTATAATGCAGAATTGTGTATGTTTCTTATAAAACACGACATTGTGATATGATTTATATGTATTGCATAGGTACACTGTACAAGTTGTGAATAAAAGTTCTGTTCTGTTATGTTCTTTAAACGCCTGTCGTCCATTTTCAATTTTTTAAGCCAAATATTGTTTTCAATCTCTTTAAATAGGAAATAATGAGTTCGCCATGTTAAAACGCCTTTTACAACAGAACATAACAGAATATATTTTTTTTCTACAATGACCATACACATATAGTACGTTATTGTTGGTACTTAAATCTTCTAAATTTTCCAAAAATTTGCAAATGTAACAAAAAAGTGCAAAAAACTTAAATCCTTTTCGATAGAATATTTGAGGTAGCGATTGATACAGCTGTCATTCGTTGGCATGTGTGTTTATTAGTTATTATCCTGTGTTACCTGTACTATGAACACTTCACTGCTTTGAAGTCATCATCTTTAAACAACTGTCGTTTTCTTTTATTTCTCAAAATTCAATTACAGATATTTTGACTTACGAAATATATAATTGAGTGTCAAACAGTTTTGATCTTGATCAGACGCTGTGTAACACGATGTCCGATCAGGATACAAACTGTTGGCAAATAACCATTGTACAGCGCTCCCTTTCTACAACGACATCCAATGGGAGACCAACATTATGTGCGTTGTTCGGAGGGAGTCGTTACAGGGAGGGGAATTGGCTTACATTTGCAAACAGCTTGAATCTAGATCAGACGCCGCGTAACGCGGCCTCCGATCTAGATTCAAGCTTTTTGTCACTCGTCATTAAGGTTTTTCTGTCAAAATGTCAAAATTGTAATTTTGAGAAAAGCAGCAGACGACAATTGTAGGCAGACGATATTCCAGCAGAGAAAATGTTGGTCATAAATGTCTCGTTTGGGAAACAGCGGCAAGGAGGGAGTCGTTGTTCGGAGGGTCGTTGTAGAGAGGGAGATACTGTACTTGGTGTAAGCCAGTTAAGGGGTTAATATTTGGAGATGTTTTAATTTGTATAAACATTATTTTCTATATCGAAACATTGCCATGAATAATTTATACCAATCAACAACATATACCCCAAAGGCTTCCGCCACTTCAAACGCTATGAAGTCAACCTTCTTTTTTCTTGCTAGGAATAACCAAAGTGCTTAAACTGACTCAGCGGTTTAAACTCTACCATGCCATGCACGAATTGTCTTAGAATTGCTAACAGTTTTGATCCTGAGTAACTCGGAGTCTGATTAGGATATAAACTGTTTTACATTGTTTTTGAAAATTCAGTAAAAAAGTATTGAAAATGAAAATATTGATTTATTTTGCAGACGAAAATTTGTAACAGACGATAAAATGGCGGGAAAAGGTTTAAGCCGCCCTTCCGCCTCTCTATCAGTTACTGGAATCGCAAACTTTATGTAACAACTTGTTTTGAAGATGAAGTAAGCATTAGATTTTGATTAAAGATTAAATCTTGGAGTGGAAAAATAATAGAATTAGCACAGACTTCCACCTGTAACTACTTTTCAAGGGCGGAAGGATACGTGAGAGACCGGAGTACAGCTGGCAAAGAAATAGTAACCCTAACTGAGATAATAACGACTTGAATAACATTTTTTCAAACAGTTTGAACTCAGATCAGACGCCGCTTAACGCGGCGTCTGATCTGGGTCCAAACTGTTTGACACTTTTTTCTAGATTTCGCCTACCAAAATGTCTAATTTGTAAGTTTTGAAAAAAGAAGCAAACGAAAATTTTAAAGCAGTCGACATTGCAGCGGTGAAAGGGGTTTAAGATGTGGCAGCTCATGATCTATCTGCGATATTGTAAAAAAATATATACCTCATCGCTCCTCAGTTCAATTAATGTAACTAATTATTAATACACGTCCTTAGGTAATATGCCAAACAAATAGTTCTACGTAAGCTGAACTTCGATTTCTCGTACTCGCTTAAGTCGAATATAATCGTATATCAGAGTTAAAAAGTGACTCAAGCGATATTGAAATAATGAAATTAAATACGGGTATAGTTGACATAAGCGAGTTCCACTGTATACAGCTATACATTTTATAAAGAAACATAATACCAATTTTACTTTAACTTACCCACACGTGAAACGTCAAATAAGACACATCCAGTTTCCAATTAAATTTACTCAAATTTGGACGTTTTGAATTTAGCGTTCCAATGTGTTAGGCGAACAAATGACAAACAGTACAGACCTTAATCTTAGTAAAATATGACTCGACTTTACTTGAAACTACAGTACCCCCTCTCTACAGTGACACCCAATGAGAGACAGGGGTTGTGTGCGTTGTTCGGATGGAGTCGTTATAGGGAGGGAATAGACTTTCATTTGTAAATAGCGTTATGCGGCGTCGGATCTGGATTCAAGCTGTTTGCCACTCTTTATTATGTTTCTTTTATCAAAATGTCCAATATTTAACTTTGAGAAAAACAGCAGACAACATCTTTAAGTAGACAATATTGCAGCAGTAAAAGCGTTTGGCATACTTGCCTTGTATGCGGAACAGCGACAAGCGTTGTTGTAAGGAGGGAGTCGATGTTTGGAGGGCCGTTGTAGGAAAGGAGCCCTATAGTACATGTATTATCAATGAAAAGTCTCAGGGTGAATGAGTTAAACATTTTCCAAATAAACGCGTTTTCGCTAAAACAATTATTTCCTTTACAGCACCCGGCGTCTGATCAGGATCCACACTGTCTGTTACTCAGGTTGAAATAATATATACTCAAATTTGTCAACAAGTTGTCATTTTTAATATTTTATTGCAATTTCGTTTTAGTTTCGTTTGCGTTTAAACGGGAAATAATAACGTCTCCTCCGATGTGAACATATATAAGCATAGCTACTTCGTTAACGACCTTACGAGGTAGTGCATACATGTAGGTGCACTTGATTAATTCTACTTTATAAAATGAATGAAGTCATGCAGATTATGCAGCAAGTTTGTTTTTAATGGACCTGTCTACAACCGTATGACGCAGTTCACAGATTTAAATCCTTAATAGGCGTGGAGGGGTCAGGCATGTGACATTGGCGGCACCGGAGTTCCGCCTTCAACCATCATTACTATTAGCTAATCACCTAAACGAGGACCATTTCACCGTATCACTTGTAACATTTAGATGGAAAGTAAACAAACCTCTGCCTTTGAAGCCATTCTACCCCGTGCTACAGTGGAGAAAACGTTATTCTTTAAATAAATAAACGCGTTTACGCTAAAACTATAATTTCCTTTGCAAACAGTTTGGAGCCAGATCAGACGCCGGGTAACCCGGCGTCTGATCAGGCTCCAAACTGTTTGCCACTCACATTAACATGAAAAGTCAGAATTGTCGAAATGTTGTCTTTTTCTACGCTTTATTGCGATGCGTTTGCGTTTCGTTTGCGTTTAAACGGGAAAGAATAACGTTTTCTCAACTGTATATGGAGTTACAGTGGAAAATACGCTATTCTTTCAGGTTTATTCTTTCCCAGTTTTCAACGGAACGCAAACACAATGCAAAAAAATGTAGAAATGATAACTCTTTGATAACCCTTGCTATTCATTTTAATATGAGTGGCAAACAGTTTGGAGCCTGATCAGACGCCGGGTTACCCAGCGTCTGATCGGGCTCCAAACTGTTTGCGATCGAAATTATTGTTTTAGGTTAAATGCGTTTATTGGGAACTATTTATGTCTTTCCCCTCTGTGCACTTGGCAATTTGGAGTATAACTTGATCCCCGATATTCCCGCCACTAAAGGCATTTAAATAGTGTCGCGTTGCACGGGCGAAATGCAAACGCATTTTGCAGGTTGATTTCTGTGAGAAATGTTAGAAGTCAGATACAGTCTCATGTAGTTACAAGACATTCAACTCATTCATCCCTGAGTAAAGTCTATCTATGACAGTTTAAGGTTAATTTCTGCAATAAATTGCAATTGCTAAATGACAAACAGTGCAGGCCCTTTAGGAGTCCTTTGTTCTGGGTATTATACCCAGAACAAAGGGTTCTTAAAGGAGGGCACTGTTTGAAATAGGACATATTAATAAGATTTATTTGACTTACACTGTACATCATCATCGTCATACATACAATACAAATTATTATTTACAATATACTATACAAGCAGACCGTGATGAGATATTTCTAATCGAGTCGTCTCATCAGGGTCTACACTGTTGGCTAGTATCTAGGTTTGTAGACGAAATGCATTTATGGGTAAAAAAAGTTTATTGTAGAACTTCAATCAACATTTATTGAGTCAAACCGCTATAAATTATATCGAACTCATTTAAGCGAGTTTGAAATATTGAAATTTAACTATACACATAAGTGTAAATTCGTCTTAAGCGAGTTAAATTCGTCTTAAGCGAGCTAGATTCATCGACGTTCGACTTAAATGTATTTTAACTGAAGACACAGTTAAGGTTGGGTGACAAACAGTTTGACTCCTGATCAGAAAGGGCGTTACGTGGAGCCAAACTGATTGCAAATGTTAGCCTAGTCTCGTTATCATGATACGTATTTAGTAACGTTTTAACCCTTTCACTGCCAAATCTTTAGTGAGAGTTTTACCCCTTCATCGTTTCATTGTCGTCTGTTTCAATTTTATTGTCTGCAATGTCGTTTCAAAGTTGAAAAATAAGGCAGTATGACTAAAGAATTCAAAACGAGTGTCAAACAGTTTGGATCCTGATCAGACGCCGCGTGACGCGGCGTCTGATCAGGATCCAAACTGTTTGCAAAAACGATTTTAAGCGTCATTGAGAGTGAAAGGGTTAAGCAGCCATATGTATCCAAGTTGCATCAACCCATGTGTGCCTAGCCACGGTGTATAAACCTGTACGTGTTGTTTGAGCTCCGTACTGGTAGCTGCTGAGCACTGAATCGAGAAATGTCACAATGGCGGACTTGCGAGACCACTAAGGGGTGAGTATATCCCATTCTGCAGACATTCAAACATTGATTTCAATGCTGAACCTATGACATACCTGTTTAGATATGTTGCAGGTGTGCAAGTTTCAACGTATTGAGTTGGTGTCTTGAATTTATCTTGTTGAATTTTCTCGGATACTGGCGAAGGCTCACCGTGTTTTCGATAGCGTTGTCATAAAGACCCAGTAGTTTTTGCCATTCAAACGACAGTTTCTACATCTTAAACAACACATTTTATTATCAAAATATAATTTATATCTACTGATACGATTCTATGGAAATGATATATTTGAATGTGCAGTTTAAACGCCAGAAATCATGTAAACAATGCGAAGCAAATTGTACGGTCAGCTCTAGAGGAAATGTATCATCAGCTGTGAAAATGAATGAAAACGTTTGTACGGTCAGTTCAAGAGCGTTTTCTTTCTTTTATGCGAAGCTAGATTTAGCTGTTATTACTGCGACCAAGTTTTCGACGTTTTCTCTGCAGCCGTCAGTCACCGTGCCAAGAACCATAAAGCAAAAACTCTTTAGGTAAAAATACTTAATTTGGAACATTACCAGGGCAAACAATACACAAAAAAACTGCTAAATTAATCCATCTGAGTTCGAAAAAGAAAACCAAAAGCGATTCCAAACAACCAAACAGTAACAGTAAAAGTTTCAAGAAAACCATAAATAACACCAAGTCCAGTAAAATACAAAAAAGAACAAAGCTCCACGTCACCCAAATAGCACTTGATTTCTTGGCTGCAGACACTTACGGAGATGGTGATAAAGAAGAAGAACTTTCGAAACTTAGTTTGCAAACACCCACAGGCAAATTACTCGGAAGAGGAGAGTCTGCCTCTCCTTCTTCCTCCCTGAATTGTGCCTGGTAATAGTGTCTTTGAAAGCCCTGTTGATCTCGTCATATGCCCGTACCATCTCATTTTACGTTGCTTGACAATTTTTAATAAATCTTCGAGAGGTCCAATGGCTTCTTTGATCCTGTTTCGAACTACTTCATTTGAGATGTGTTCTTTGTATGATATACAAAGTGTTTTTCTGAAACACCTCCCTAACGAACTAATTATTCGCTCCAAGTCTGCATTCAAGGTCCAAGTCTCGCTGGCATATAGGAATATGGACATGACAAGTGAACGCATCAACCTTATTTTCGAGCTGAGGCCTATATTTCGATCATTCCATATTAATATTACTTTGCGAGTGCTGCTGTGGTCTGAGCGGCTCTTGCAAGTATCTCGGATTTCGACCACTTGTCAGAAGCTGTCGCACCCATGCAGGTACTTAAAACTATCTACGCAATCAAGCTTCTCCCCATTGACCATGATTTCAGTGCTGATACCAATGATGTTGTTGGTCAGCAGTTTTGTCTTTTTTGCGCTGATTTGTTGCCAAATTCGGTAGATGTCTTGTAAAGGCATTCAACTAGATTGGATAGCTCCTCGTCCTTCCCTGCTATACCATCTATGTCATCTGCAAAGCGCAAGTTCGCGATTGTCCTCCCACCGATGCTAACCGTTCCGTCGTGGTATGCCAAAGCATCCGACATAATTATCTCTATGAACATGCTGAAGAGTGTTGGGGAGAGTAACCAACCCTGTCTCACCCCCACTATTATGTAAAGTTTGACGTCAATCGGTAAAGAAATGTAAAAGAAGTTGCATCAAAAATATGTGTCAAGGGCAGACCGATGAACGAATTAACCAACAAACTGGCTCCTCTACCCTTCTAGAAGTTCGTTTATTGGGCATTAAACCGAGATAATTACAGTATACATAACATATCTCAATTTCAAAATTGAGAGCTTCTGTATAGCAGAAGTTATCCACCGGAAAAGAAAGTGATGCACTGGGGAATGACTGAATGGTATTGATGCATTTCAGTAAATTATGTGCAAGACATTTTTAATGATAAAACTTTTCATAAATGAAAATTAATCCTGAACAATGTCAGTCAAACATGGGTTTTATGCAGAACAATAGAAAATGTTTTAAAGGGGGATAACTCTCAAAATATTCACTCAAAGTTATTAACATTGGGCAAGGCACTTTCATTCACCAGTCGCTTTCCATTAATATAGGTATATTTCATATATGGCTATTCAAACTCTGACAAGAATGGATGGGTCCAAGGATCTTTAAATTATCTTAGATTTACAGTGATTAATTCAGCTGCGAGTTCCGAGACCTATACTCATTAAAATTGCCAAGGACTCACTCGTCAAGACTCATAATAGTTTGGCCATTATATAATATTTAAATCTGAAAAACTAAATGTTTGCCCAAGGGACTCATAGTTTACAAATTGTGCACCCCAGGGGGTATTTTTAATATTTTTAATTGCAAACGACTCAAATTACCACAGAATTAGAAATATTCTTGAAAAACACTTTACTGTCGTCTACGGAATAATGGATTGTTTTTGACAGTAGATCAATTTATATCTGTTCGAAATAGAATGAAGTGGGAAAAGATTATTTATACGCAATATCTGTGTTTTAATAAATGTATATAATAGTTTGATACATTTTCTTTATAATGACTTCATGATTTGAAATTTAAGGCATTTTTTAACAGAAGAACACATAAACAGACACTTCTGATTTTGAGCTGACGGTACACATATGCTCGCAGCTGATGATACAGTGTCAGCCGTGTTTGAAATAGCTGACCGTACAAAACACCATCAATTCTTCTGATCAAAAATGCAAATTGCGACCATACTTTCAAAAAACGAATAAAGCTATCACATCGCATCAATTGGATTTACTCTGGAAAGCATATTTGTTTTGATAAAACAGTATAACAAGGATAGATGCTGTATAAAATGCAATGTTTTGACGACATCCAAAAGAATTCCGAGTGAGCCACCAGTTGATTTATGCCTCGAAATAGATATGTAGATGTATAGATTGTACCAAAGACGGTCGCGATTGGTTTATCATTATCTCCGGTATTTGAAAATTATGCTTACCGACAAGACTTTTCATTTAAAGAGAGGAAAATAAATAGGAACTCATGTCACATACCAGTTGTTTTCCGCCGTTGCGTCGCTTCGAGGCTCAAAAACAACCAGTACAGAGCTCAAAGTATCCGTACAAAGCTCAAAGTACGCATACAGGTTTATACACCGTGCTAGCGGCCTATCAAAGAGACATAGGCAAACCGTGTAGAACCCTGATCAGACGCCGCATCATGCGGCGTCTGATCAGAGTCTACACTGTTTGCTGATAGGAATTTCAATTTAAAACAAAACGACAATGCAAATTTAGACCAGGCACCCTTGACATAAAAATGAACTAATCCAATATGGAAGCATTTAAGAATCCATATGACATAAATGCCATGGGTTAAGGAACCACATAGATGACTACTGACATTTATAGAAAATATATGAACAGAGATGCTTTGTTCCGGTTTCATAATGGCGGCCAATTGCACTCTTGCACATTTTAAATTGATTTCAATTACACTCATAACGTTACCATAGCAACAGTAACGTACGAAAATTGAATGTTTGTTTGTTGAGAAATGTTCTATTGTAGACATTTTGAATGTATTTCAGTAATTTGAGAAAATGTAGTTCATTTATTTTAATTTTGAAATGTACTTTTTCAAGATCAAATGAAAATTAACGTGCAAGTGCCTGCAGCACGTGCACCTGTCGTTGCCATAAATATTTTTTCACAAAACATATAAAGTAGTTTTATTACCCAAGAGCTAATTAATTCAATTTCCCTTACTTAGCTCATTTCATGATCAAATTATTCGGGAGATTTTTACCCCTTCCCCGCTTTATTGTCGCCTGCTTCAGTATTGTTGTCTTCAAGACACGTTTCAAAATTAGATTTAAGATTGTATGACTTAATAAATATAGATAAGAGTGTCAAACAGTTTGGGCCCGCGGCGTCTTAGCAGGGCCCTAACTGTTTGCAAACGAGCTTTATGTCGTCATTGAGAGTGAAAAGGTTAAACCTTACTCTGCTGATTTTGGAAATGGTCTCGTCCATTTTCTAAATGATAACCAGTTTACATTGACTCTTTAGGGGCTTGTTAAAACACATAATTGAAAATTATGACAGACGAGCAGACCCTGGGCAGAGTGCTTCTCCAGCGACCCTTTGATCAGGGTCTACACTATTTGTAATTGATGGGTTTACTCCTTCCTTTCACAGTAATGGTTAACCAATCTCAAATCATGTTTGATGTTACAGTGGCGGGTTATTCATTCCCAGTAAACGTGTTTATGCTAATCCTCAATATACATGTACCATGTATGTAGATAAATTCTTTATTTAGTTCTCTTATGTATACATACATGTCCAATTATACATTTAAAAATCACAAAGCAATGAATACAACCATTCTGAATAGAATTATAAGAGACTATGATACATTTTATCACAATAGATACCACAAACGTATTGCACAAACAGTATTAATATATATATAGATAAGACTAAGTAATAGCTGCTAATCGTTGCAAATAATGCATAAAATGTATTAAAATGAGCTATTAAAATTTGACAGATAATAAAAGCAAACAGTCTGGAGCCAGAACAGACGTCGAATAAAACTAAAATGAGTCATCAATATTTAAAAAAGAAACATATCATTTTATCCATTTTATTGCTTTTGGTTGCGTTTTGTTTGTGTTTAATCAGAAAAGAATAACACCTTCTCCAAATTACATGATAATAATTATACTATTGATCTTTGGAACCCTAACGATAGTTTGTCTATCAAATATGTCGTCCTCCAAAAATACCTTCTGCCAAATATACTACTACTACTATGCTGACGGTCGCGAAGCGACAATGTCTGTTTTCATATTTTATTTCACCGCTGTTCTCCATTCATTTCTCTGGCGTGACAGTTTAGCCCAGGAATGCAGTTTGATGTTTCTCTGAGTCAAGTTTCTCTTGATGGTATCCTTATATCGTAGACGAGGTCTACCCCTCTTCCTTTGACCAACTGGCAGCACTGAGAACAGGATCTGTTTTGGAAGTCTGTCTTGTGACATCCTCATAAGGTGTCCAGTCCATCGAAGATTCTTTCTGATCAGGAGGTCTTCCATGGGTGGCAGTCCTGTTCTAGCCAGTATTTCCACGTTTGTCACTTTGTCCTTGTATGTAGATAAATTCTTCTACCAAATATACCGTATGTCAAATATGTCGTCTGTCAAGTATGTCAAATATATATTCTACCAAATATATCGTGTGCCAAATATACCATCTGCTAAATATGTCATCCGCCTAATAATTAATATGACGTATGCCAAATATATCGTCTGTCAAATATATCGTCTTTCAATTATGTAATGTGTCAAATATGTCGTTTGCCAAATATATATTCTGTGGCAATCCTCAGAAGAGACCTTTCTGTCGTCATTTGACCCATAAACAGATTGGATCCAGATAAGACTTAGTGTTTATCGGCGGCGTCTCATCTGGATAAACATTGTTAACCCATGTGTGCCCACGATCCCATATATTGAACATAATCAAACAGTGTAGAGTCTGATCAGACGCCGCATCATGCGGCGTCTGATCAGACTCTACACTGTTTGTTGATAGGAATTACAATATAAAACATAATGAAAATGAAAATTTTGACCAGGCATCCCTTTAATAAAAATGGACTTATCCAATATAAAAACATGGAAGAATCCACTGGGTGTAAATGGGTTAATATGTTAAAGGTTTAACTCTATTAATTACCGCTAAATTTTACCATCTTTAAAACTCTCTCGAAAATTGTTTGCTAAACCACAGAATTATACACTGAAAATTTCGTGGCTAAACTTTGTCTTCTCTAAGTATATGCCAAATTAACTATTTTGAATTTTTTACTGATTTCTTTTCATACGAGTGCCAAAACAGTTTGGTCGTTAAGCGGCGTCTGATCAGGATCCAAACTGTTTGCAGAGTCGACGTATGTCCCCTATGGCGGTAAGAAGGTTATAGTTTCATTTATCATCTTTCATTCATTACAGATTATGTATTATAATTTTTCAATTAACCTTTATCATTCTGTTATTACATTTTACAAGGATTCGCTGAAAGTATCCACAAAGCTGTTTAGAATTGGGCCTGACAACTGGGAAGACCTGGCAAACGAGATAAGGTCCTGGCGCTCCAGTATTAAGGAGGGAGCAAAACTCTATGAGGAAGAACGCATTGTCTTGGCGAAACAGACGAGAGCTCAGCGTAAAGCGAGAGAAGCTTCCGTGACTGTTCGATAAGGCCCGTCATGTCCAGAGTGTGGTAGAACGTTCAGTGCAAGAATTAGATTGGTCAGTCACCATTGCTCAACACAGAATGGTCATGGTCTTCCTCGAAATCGAAGGACGAACTATTATTATTACATTTGTAAAAAGTTTTGATTAAGTTCAACCGCATACATACCATTCGTCGGATCAGTACCTAAACTCTTCGTTAAAAATTACATTTAACTGATTTAGGCTTACTGTTTATAGACTACTATCTTCAACAATATGGTACTTTAAGTATTATTTAACTTGACACGAGATAATTTGCTAATCAAAATTTGCAATTAACCGATCTACAGTTTCGTGCCGTCGCGGTTATATAAACTTTTTTCTAAGTAAGCTCGAGTCGAATGCCATAAAATAGACGTGTTCATTTCAGTAAAAGTAAAAGGAAAGTAGCTACAGCTGAGAAGACGTTATTCTTTTCCAAATAAACGCGTTTGAGCTAAAACAATTTTTCCCATTCAAACAGTTTGGAACCAGATCAGACGCCGTATAACCCGTCGTCTGATCAGACTCCAAACTGTTTGTCACTTAAATGGACAAAAGTCGTCATATTTTTCAAAAGGCTGTTATTTTCTACACTTTAATGCAGTTCGTTTACGTTCAGTTTTTTTGGACGACACAGAATAACGCCTTTTCTACTGTAAAACCTTATGCTGAATTTAGTGCAGTTTGAATCCCATAAAATAGACATTTTTATTTCAGTTAAATTAAACAAACTTAGTTATAACATTTAGAAATCTAAAAGCATTTAAAATATGACAATAAACTACGCTTAATTTGGCTTTAAACTAAGCTCTCATTTATAAAGACGTAAATTGCGCACGCCTCTAGAATCATAAACACAACTAATACCACATATCTAAAACTAATATTAATTGCTAAAAATATTTAATTTTTGTATTCTAAAATAATTTTCATTTTTCCTTTTCATTTTATTACAGAGCTTGTAACTTTGCGAAAGTAGGCTATTTCTCCCTTTTTGTTAATTAAATATGACCAGAGTCTATACTGATGGCTTTAGACAAGAGTAATCCTCGCGTGTACACTGTTTATAATGGATGAGTTTACCAGCCGCAGGGTTAACAATTACATGAACAATGACGAGTATTCCCGTCTCTAGGGTTGAATGTGTTAACACAATAAAAAAAAACAAATTTTTGAGTGATCCCTAGAGCGGGATTCGAATGTGCATCTTTTCGCTCCAGTTGCTAGTAAGTACAAAACAGCTCTTTAAGTACATTGGCTCCTACAGTGGAGAAGACGCTTTTATTCCCAGTTTAATCGCTAACGAAATTCAAAAGCAATGCAATAAAATATAGACAGTGGAGAAAACGTAATTCTTTCCCGTTTAAACGCAAACCAAACGCAAACGCATTTCATTTAAATGTAGGAAATAACAACTTTTTTACACGTCTCGCTATTTATTTAAATCTGAGTGGCAAACAGTTTAGAGCCTGATCAGACACCGGGTTACCCGGCGTCTTATCTGGCTCCAAACTGTTTGCAATGGAAAATATAGTTTTAGCGTAAACGCGTTTATTTGGAAAGAATATCGTTTACTCCACTGTACGTGTTATTATATCGTGTGCAATATTTTCCGACAATAAAGCATCTCGTAACAAAAAACTAAAGCATCAAACGCAATGAATAAAACGGCCTTTAAAATATGGTAACTACATGTAATACATCTTGAAAGATACAAAATGTAGTTTTGCCGCTTACAGGGGCGGATCTAACATTTAACCTACTGAACCAACGTGACTCACTAACGAGCTTTAATAGAAATGTATTTGTGAAGAGTATACTTGCCCTATACTAACAGTGAAGACTTGAATCAGAGGGCTTCTGAACGAGCCCTCTGATGTTGTTCTGCTCTATTTGTCATTTTGAAATACATGTAGATCTAGATTGACATTATACAGTCAAAATTGGACTAGATTTATCTGGAAACTGGAATTGTCCATTTGACATAACATGAGTCAATGTGTTAATAAACCCAACTACATGTATTTGTTTCCGACTTTTGTATTTTTGCCGTGATGTGGCTTAGATGTCATATGTCTCCTAATGCTGGCATACACTGTAAATGTAAACTTTTATTAGTTCGTCCCCAAAGTGGCACACAAAGCGAAATCATAAATCCGCCCCTTGCACTTGTGTTCATTAAACCTGTTGCCAAGTGGAACACATCAGCAAAAATTACCTCAGTAATAATGATGGCTAACTCATTCAATTGAGCAATCCACTTCAACGCTGATACAGTGAATAAAACGTTATTCTATCTCGTTAAAACGCAAACGAAACGCAAAAGCAAGGAAATATCCTAAAATGGCTCATTTTAATTTCAGAAGGAAACAATTTGAGTCCCGATGTTCCGGTCGTCTTACCTGGCTCTAAACTGTTTGTAATCCCGCAAAATAATTGCTTTAATAACTATAACCCCATTTATAGGGAAAGCATAGTGTCTTCTTCACTGTATGACATACAATGTACATGTGACCCAGATGAGACGTCGCAATCTGTAGCGTCTCATTAGGCTCTGCAGTCTGCACTGTTTGCTATTTTTATTAAATAATCTGATGTATGGACAAACATACTCAGCATTGTCTGTAGATTGCCCCTTCAATCTCTATAATGAAACATTCCAACAAAACACACAGAGAAAGTTCATTACAATACAGTGGAGAATCTGTTATTCTTTCCCGTTTAAACGCAAACGTACGCAAACGCAAAGCACTAAAACGTAGAAAATTAAACTTTAGGACAATTCTGATAATTCATGTTTATTTTGATGACAAACAGTTTGGAGCCTGATCAGACGCCGGGTTACCCGGCGTCTGATCTGGCTCTAAACTGTTTGCAATAGAAATAATAGTTTTAGCGTAAACGCGTTTAGTGGGAAAGAATAAAGTTTTCTCCACTGTATCAAGGCATGAATGGCATACATTTAACGTTCACAGTGCTCCCTCTCTACATGTACAACGGCCCTCCCAACAAAGACTCCCTCCTTACAATGATCATTGTCATAGTTCCCTAAACAGAACGATTATATCTAACGCATTTACTACTGCAATATCGTCCGCTTAATAGTTTCGCCTGCTGTTTTTCTCACAGTAAAATATAAGTGGATGCTTTGCAAACAGTTTGATTCGTAACACGGCGTCTGATCAGGATCCAAACTGTTTGACATTCGTTTTGAAATTCCTTCAGTCATACTGCCTTAAATTTAACTTTGAAACGATATTGCAGACGACAGTATTGAAGCAGACGACGAAGGGGTAAACTTCGCAGGATAAAATAGATCATGAAAGGGTTAAATTCTGATCAAATGCCGAGTATCTCGCTGTCTGATCAGAACCCAAACAGTTTGGCATACTTCTTGATATTTTGTGAGTATATTAAACTGGATATTGCCGCCTTATGTCATAATACAATCATTTGTTTGAGGTAAATTTATATGAGTTGTCTTGCTTGGTACTGAAGGAGTTAATAAATTACTCTAGGAAATTGTAATTCCAGATTAAACACTGATAACTCTGATAAAGGACGTTTGATGAAACTTTTTGATTCAAGTGTTACTTCCAGAGTTATTCAATGTTTTCAGAGTTTTATGTCTTTTACTACGAAACCCTCCATTGCTCCCTCTATGAAAGAACCTTTGATAAACTTTAAAACGAGTTTATTAGATACAGTTAAACCTCTCTTTAACGGCACTTAAATACAGGTGACAGCTTTAAACAGGACAACAATAATGCAGGAAGGAGCTAAATATGTATTTCTTTGACCTGTATTACAGTGAAGAATCTGTTATTCTTTCCCGTTTAAACGCAAAGTACGCAAACGCAAAACACTAAAACGTAAAAAAGAACAACTTTTGGACAATTCTGATATTTCATGTTTATCTTGGTGGTAAACAGTTTGGAGCCTGTTCAGACGCCGGGTTACCCGGCGTCTGATCTGCCTCCAAACTGTTTGCACTGCAAATAATACTTTTAGCGTAAACGCGTTTATTGGGAAAGAATAACACACACTCCACTGTAGGCAATCACCTGCATTTAACCCCTACACTGCCGTACCCCGAGTTCGCGCAATGCGGCGTCTGATCAGAATCCAAACTGTTTGACACTCATTTCAATATTTCTTAAGTCAAAAAATGCTTAGAGTTTAAAATTAAGAAATAAAAGCAGACGACAATTGTTTCAAGTTAATGACGTCATGGCAATGTATGTTAAAAACCCATACTTACCGTCTACACGTTGCGGGTGACTTTGAGCTTTCTGTTTCAAGCAGTTTGGGTCCAGAGTAGACGCCGGGTAGCTGCAAGAAACTTTCATTATCATTATTATTATTAGTATTAATACATGTATACAATGTAAACATGTATTAAGAAGTCACATGTCTTTGGTTACCAGTATCTTTTTTAGAATATAAGATCGCTTAATACAGGTTTAACTAAACATAAAATGATTTGGCACGGAGCGGGTTTGAAATCAATATTTAGAGACCAACTGGCAAAGATTTGGAAACGACTCAAGCTTTCATATGTGTGATGATGAGAAAGATAATCATATTCATATAGATTCTACTCGTGATCTAATTTTTCCAGTTCTATTTCAGATGAATGTGTGAATGTGGACGGAAAGGTTAAATTCTGCAGTGGAGAAGACGTTATTCTTTTCCACTAAACGCGTTTGTGCCAACACATATTATTTCCGTTGCAAACAATTTGGTAACCCGGCAGGGCTGCCATTTCTCCGGAATTTTCCTAAGTATTCGGATTTTTATCCTAGAAGATCGTAGCTTAAAACAGGCTGAAAGCGCATTTTGCTTTACTTTCAACCTGTTTTAAGCAGTCATGTGTCTTCAAAACAAGAAACAGACTATTGGGTAAAGGTATGATTAGTAAAATCGCGTCTGAAAATTTTTAAATTTGAAATCTTAGGATTTTTATGATAAACTTATGGCAGCCCTGACCCGGCATCTAATCTGGTTTCGAACTGTTTGTCACGCAGATTTAAACGGAAACTGTCAATATTTTGCAATTACTTTTATTTTTCTTTATTTTATTGTAGTTCGTTTGCGTTTAGTTTCGTTTTCAACTTTAAAGAAAAAGTCAAAGGCAGCGACAGCGACAGAGAGACAAAGACAGCGACATATACACAGAAACAGACAGACAAACAGACAGAGAAAGAGAGAAAACAGAAATACAGACAAACAGAAAGACAGAGACAGATATAGACTAAAAGACAGCGACAGAGAGACAAAGACAGCGACAGAAAGATAGAGACGGAAATAAAGAGACATACAGAGAGAGCAGAGACATAACGAGAGAGTGAGAGAGACAGAGACAGACACAGACACACACAGACAGACAGATACATAGACAGAGAGAGAGAACAAGAGAGTGAGTGAGTGAGATGAGAGAGAGACAGACACACAGACAGAGAGAAAGAAAGAGAGACATAGAGAGACACAGACACATAGACACATAGACAGAACGCGACAGAAACAGAGTTGGTACTTAATTTAGATCGAGACTGTTTGTAACAGTGATCACAATTACGTTTGCAACCAACATGTAGGATGTGTTAAAACATTTTTCACGTAGCAATACGTCGTAAACGTGCGGTAAAACTTACATTCAAATTAATTTACATTATTTTCCATTAAGGCGAAAGACAGGTTGTTATTATAACGCCTAACTGTTGGTGTCATACTAAATGTAACATAAATTATATGTGAAAAAATACAGCCATGGTAATTAACTCCTTTAATGCCATATCATTGGATGCTTAACCCATTTATGCCAAGTGGAGTATTCCTTGGTTATATATTAAGTTAGTCCATTTTTTATGTTAGTGGTTACTGGTATAACTTTTCATTTTCGTTTAGTTTTATTTTGAAATTTCTATCAGCAAACAGTGAAGACTCTGATCAGACGCCGCATTATGCGGCGTCTGACCAGAGTCTTTACTGTTTGCGTACATGTATGTCCCTTTTATGGGACGCTAGGCACAATATTTAATGAGTTAAAACACCGTACACTGCATTTACTAATCCATTTATCTTTCCATTATGGTTTAAGAAAATGTAAATGTTGCAGAGAAGAAGATGATATTTCTTTCTCGCTTAAACGAAATGAAACGCAAATGCATTACAATGAAATGGAGAAAATGACATTTACTTTAAAGTTCTATATATTTAATTATTTCTTAGTTGCAAACAATTTGGATCCTGATCAGATGCCCGGTTGCCCAAAATGTTTGCAATGAACATATGTTTTTTTTAGTATAAACGCATTTATTGGGATAGAACACTGTCTTATTGTACATGTAACTCCTTCATTTCGTTTCATTGTTTGCTATATATAATCCCGGTACTCATGCTTTAGCATGGTTCGGAACAGATCGGCAGTTGACGAGAATGGCTGATTGCTGTTCGTAGATTGCCGATTTTGGTCCGATCTCATTAGAGGTCCTCAAACTTAATACCTTTAGTGCACAAAGAATAAAGATTTGTTAGTACATATACATGAAGCTAGTCGATACTTAGCATGAAAAGATGTGCTATATGGGCAAACACGAACTGTCTTTTGGCCCTCATGTTTACAAATGTACCTATACAGCAAGATCACGACGAAAAATGACAGTTTCTTGGTAATTGTTGACCGGTGTTTGGGATTTATTAGATTTCAAGTTATTCGGAATTTGAACTGAATTGAAACTGTTTGCAATGTAAAAACACATCGATTGGGACAAGAATATCCAATTCCCTCTAATGCTTTCTTTTCTTTAATTTTGCTTAAATCAATTCTCTACTATTAACGCCGAAAAAACATTCTGTTGGCATTATAACGCATCATTTCGATAGGTACGGTTGTCATCAACAATTTCAATTAAGAAGTTAATATATCAAATTGATTACTTAATATAACTTAAATAGGATCTATTGAGTACGTACGGATTGCCCTGAGAACTGAGAGTATGACATCATTGCTCCCTCTCTAAATAACATCCAATGGGAGACAAATAGTGTGTGTGTTGTTCGAAGGGAATTGTTATAGAGAGGGACAATTGATACCCTAAAGTGCTGAGCATGACTTTGCTTACATTTGAAAACAGTAACGCGGCGTCTGATCTTGGTTCAAACTGTTTGTCACTCGTCTGTATGTCTCTTCTGTCTAAAGGTTTAATGTTACAGTGGAGAAAACGTTATTCTTATACAATAAACGCGTTTACGCTAAAACTATTATTTCTATAGCAAACAGTTTGGAGTCAGATCAGACGACGGTAACCCGGCGTCTGATCAGGCTCCAAACTGTTTGCAACCAAGATAAACATGAACTATCAGAATTGTCCAACAATTGTACTTTTCTACGTTTTAGTGATTTGCGTTTGCGTTTCGTTTGCGTTTGAACGGGAAAGAATAACGTATTCTCCACTGTAAGCAGACGAAATTTCAACAGTGAAAGCGTTAGTAAAATATGTATTTTTTAAGGGATCAGCGGCAATGACTGTTGTAAATAGGGATACGTTGTTCGAGGGGCTGTTGTAGGAAGGGAGCATTGTACATGGTCCCATTCTCGAACGGGTTGTTAAGGTGCTATACCACCTGTTATAGGCCACCTGTAAATTAAAATTTTGATAAATGAAACAAATGATATGTTAAAGGGTAATTTGTCATGCACGTTTTCTCCTCTACAGCTGTTGTCTTTCACAGTGCAAATGCATAAATATACGTTGCTTCCTGTTTAGTTTGTACCGTGCCATGGTCACTAATATTCTCCCAGGAATAAAAGCAGTACTTACCAATAAACACCTTTTCAGTTTTCAGTATTGAAATTAGATGTTTGTTTAAGCTTAGCTCTGCTAGGATATAGCAAATACGTTTATAGTCTATATCCACAACTTATAAAGTGGAACTTTTATAGAGCGCAAGAAGAAATTAAATGCTAAAATTTTGTATTTATATTGTAATGGGTTTAGTAATGTTTTTACTTGGTTACGACATCTTGTAACTTGTTTTTATTGAGCCACAAGTCATACAAGTAATCAAGTGATACATGTAACCTATATAGTATAATTTCCCAGTAAATGTCATTTCCTTCCCAATAAACGCGTTTATAATACAAAAGTTATACCCTTTGCAAAAGGTTTAGAACCAGAGCAGATGCCGAGTTACTCAGTGTCCGATCAGGCACTTAACTATTTGCTGCTCTGATTAAAACAAATTGTCCGTATTTTTAAGGAACCCATAATTTTCCACATTTTTTTTCATTATATTGTCGTTCAGTTTAGTTTACACCAGTAGATACTAAGTGTGTTTTCGAAGTCAAATAACCATTTCTTTGCTTAAACTCTGTACGTAATATATAGTTTGCAAACAGTGTAGACTCTGATCAGATGGCTCCTGAAGGAGCCATCTGATCAGAGTCTACATTGTTTGATTTACTTTTGCCATTCTAAAACATCCCTCAATCTCAACATGACCCAGTCAGTTTTCATAAGTGGACTAGTCCAGATGAACGATTCAGCAACAATGGGTTTGAAATGTTTACATCCAAGCTCATGTCCCGCTGGACGTCTATTATTACAAAACTATAATTAATTTTACTATACTTGTCTGAACAACTTAACTTGACAGACAACAAGAGTGACACAAGTTACTTCCCCCTGAAACCGCCCAGCATTGAGACAATCAGCTAGGGAAATATTGTATCATCAGAGATCAAAGATGGATGTTTTTGTGCATTTACAAAACCATGGGTATTCGTAGAAGAACTCGTTCATTTTGGATGGAAAATGGTGTAAAAATGAAACACAAATCAAGCTATATATAGGGAGTTGACAACACTTTATGTGGGCTAAACGGCAGTCTTATACAGTGGAGAAGACATTATGTTTTCCCAATAAACGCGTTAACGCTAAAACTATTATTTCAATTGCAAACAGTTTGGAGCCAGATCAGACGCCGGGTAGCCCGGCGTCTGATCAGGCTCCAAACTGTTTGAAACAAAGATTAAAATGAAAAGTCAGAATTGTAAATAACTTGTCATTTTCCTCATTTTATTGAAATGCGTTAGCGTTTAGTTTGCGTTTAAACGGGAGAGAAAAATATTTTCTTCACTGTAGGGACACCCGTTGGGGGAGGATATATATCAAGGTGATTCTTAAGTTCCTCTTGATATATAGAGACAACTTATGTTACACATAAACAACAATTCTACCCACGAAGAAGGCATTAGAACTATGTGTAAAGTGAAATTGATACTTCTCAAATATTCAATTAATACTAAAATGCTTTGTCACTGTGTAAATAGCATTACGTCTTTTAGTAATGAGCGGAAGCGATCTCGAACACTTGTGTACCTTAAAAATGTACTATAACCCATGACTGTTCCATGTTTAAAAAGGTTAGTGGCGGAACACGGACTCAGTTAGGAAACATAATTTTGTCCAGTCATGAAAAAATATGGCCTCATTGAAAACAATGTAGACCCTGATCAGGCGCCGCGTTTATAAACATTGTTTACAATATGCAAAATCTAGATACATGTATTGTTCCTACATGTATTACGGTGACCCCAGAGACCTTACGACTTTGCAGCAGTTCTGGGGCTAAATTGTCACAGGGAATGTATCTGTTTATTAGACTGAGAAAAATCCCCTCTGCTAAGAACTAAAAAGAAGAAAAGTCGGTTGGTTTTGGTTCAATGCGCTGCTTGGCAACGAATGAAAATAGCCGAACTCAATATCTCATCTCATCTCACCTCACCTCATCACTCCTCATCATTTATCGGCGCTGTATGACCTATTTCGTGTCGCAGTGCAGTAAAACCCGACTCATTCATCCTAATACATGTACGGTATATACAAAATGTTCAATTTTCAAATTGATTTAAGTTATTTGGGAGTGCTTGTTACATTTAATTTGCACATATAGTTGCAACCAGTAATGGTGTCTCTGCCAATCAAGTTTATCAAAATATGCTTGAACTTCTTAAACTGAGGATCCCTAATGAGATTTGACCAAAATAGGTACTCTACGTACAGAAATCGACCATTTTCGTCAACTGATCGCTCGTTCCGAACCATGCTTTAGCATGGTTAGGAACAGTCCGACTGTTGACTAGAATGATCACTATCCATAGAATACCGATATTGTTCGACATTGACCCTTTCTCATTAGGTAGGGGTCCTCAACTTTGATGCTAAAATGCTTCAAATGACCCCTTTAACGACAAAAACAAAAAGTTACATTTGTATATATGAAATAAGGTTCGAACTGTTTGACAGTCGTATCAATGTTTCACCAACTAACATTTAGAAATCCTCAAACATCAAAATAAATATGTACGGAATACATTCTTAAAGAGACTAAAAACAAAATTTTGGCTCTAAACCTGGTGGTTGTTTTTGTAAATGGATGGCTTTAAACTGTTTGCGAAATTTGTTTTAATTGTTTTACTAAGCACACACACGTTTGTTTGGAAATATCGTGTTCTCCACTTTATGTGGTAAACATCATTTAAACGATTTAAAGTAAGTTAAATAACATGAAGTTTAGGAGAAATATAAATATGCATGTTATTCCATTGAGCTTTAAAGCCTAGGGGACAGAACATATGTATAAACATAACTGAAAGTATGACATTACATTAATAACAATGCTGAAACACAATACAGCAAGGAAGTTTCATATCCTTACAATAGAGTGTGCTATTGTATGAGATAGCTACATGTAAATTTAGTATCAGCAAGAATCGCAAAATTTGCATAGTTCTTTCTTGAGACATACGTGTACACTGACCTGACTCAGCACTTTTGTTTTGAAACAGTATGAAGTACAATCTTACAACCTCCAAAACATTTTCATAAATACGACTCGAGTTGTTAAAGAACATTGTATATCTAGGTGGGCACAATCGAAAAAAAGCTGTATTAATGCACTTGTCAGTATATCATGATATATTACATGTACCTTTGGTGTGTCTTCATGAGCTACATGCACCACACATCACCACTGAATAGCAAAATATATTACATGTACTTGTATATCGTGATATATTCTATGTAGTTTTATTAGCTAGATGTACCATACCGGTACTTCATCAGTGAATAGCGTTAGTTTATTATTGAAATGTATAAATCATGGCGCCACTCAAATGAATATTTAATATACTACATATATAAATATAATGAATACATTAATTTATATATAAGTATTTTGAATGACGTTATTTCACGGTATAGTTTTGGAGTTAAGTACATCTGTAAGTACATTAAAACGCCTGGGATTTTTATATTAAATGTTTTGCGGTCAGTCAACGTGACACACGCAATTTCAAATTTGACATATCCTTTTTCCCCTTGCTCTAAGTAATGTCATGTACAAGCTAGAAAAATGTTATTCTTTCTAAATAAATGGGCTCTCATATAGGGAATATTACGTTATTCCTTCCTAATAAACGCGTTTACGCTGAAACAAGCATTGCACGTGCAAACAGTTTTGGGCAAGATCAGACGCCTAGTAATCTCCGGGTTACCCGGCGTCTGATCAGGCTCCAAACTGTTTGCCACTCGATATATAAAAATCGCCAAGAATTGTCAAAATTGTCCCTTTCTACGTTATATTGCACTGCCCTCGTGGTTCGTTTGCGTGTAAACGGGAAAAAATAACGTCTTCTCCACTGAACGTACATGTATATGGTTAAACCCTTACGTCCAATGTTAACAGTTTGGAGTACATAATAAATACGAAAGAAGACTCAAGCAGGAAACGCAACACAAACAATACACCCATCTCTAAAGCAGAACACACACACATCCATACCATAACAAACACACACACGCAATACCATTCCTTCATCTACACACTAAATAGAAAACAACACGCAAGACAAACATAAAGCTAAGTGAACATAGGAGCCCGCCTTGGTACGGTCAGTAGCAATCAATAATCAATTATAAATTAATTAATTATTAACAACCACTGGGGGGTTAAACCTGGGTTTAGGGGCGCCCAACCTCACACTTATCTCCTATATTCACCTATAAAGACGAACAGTGTACATAAAATATAAACCCTGTTCCACAACCTTACAATCAAAAAGACCGCCAGCACAGTAAGTAAATACATGTAAAACATCTAACAAAATTCTCTGACAGGATTATTAGTAACACGGGAAAGAATTAAACATTCAAGCCCGTGTTAAAAATAACCCACTATGGCAATGGTCAAATTGTACTCAAGCGAATAGTCTGTAGTCACGAGTAACTGTAAGACATGGGAGGGTTTAGGGTACGACAGAGAGGGAGAGAAAAACCAAAACACGAAAATCCGACATAACTCTCCCGGTTAAGGACGGCTTTAGAGATACATCATCATGTAGTGCTAAGCCCTGTCTGTTGTCGCACAACCAAAGAGGAAAGCATAGTTATCAATTGTAGATTGATCGATAACCAAACGTGAAGTGCGCAGCAATATAGTTGGATCATAATCTTTTTTGAGGAAAAATGTAATACGTTTCACAAATAGGTTTTGAAAATGCATATGTCCAAGAATCTTACGAAGTCTGTAAATCACATCACCATAAAACTCCGGATGTGAAATACCTTGCCGCAGAAAAGACTTTAAGTTACATTTATACTTGTTAATGAGAGGAAGATTTCTATAAAAGAATTTAGAAAATGTTTTACGAAGTTTATGAAATCTGTACCCCTGTTTAAGAAGCTTTTCAGTAATAGTTTTATTACGAATGTGGAAGTCCTCAACAGAGGTACAAGCCCTAGCAAAACGAATAAGTTGTGAAATATAAACCCCGTAAGATGTAGAACGGGGAACATCGCCATCTAGATGAGGATAGTTTACAATACTAAAATCAAAATCATCTCGTTTATCGTAAATCTTAGAAGAAACAATACCGTTATTTATTAAAAGATCCAAATCTAAAAATGGTGCCGATAAATTTGACTCGTTTGTTTTATTAAGGCGTAATTCTTTTGGGTAAATAAAAGGAAACAACGTATCAAAAAATGGGTTGTCTATATTAAAAATATCATCTAGATAGCGCGATGTGTTGTTAAAGGCTTCGATCATATCTGCCTGTGTATCAGGTTTTAGACTTAGCATAAAGTCCCTCTCATAACAGTACAAAAATAGGTCTGCGACAAGGGGCGCACAGTTTGTACCCATAGGGATACCAATCACTTGGCGGTATATAGTACTCCCAAAACGTACATAAATATTATCCAGAAGAAATGATAGTGATTTACAGACATCGGTGCAAGTCCACATAGTGTAATGCTTAACCGTGTCATTTGTAAAAAATGCACGATCAGCATTACACGCCAGAAATAGTTTCCTTTCTCTGGCAAAAGTCTTTTCAATAAGTTGTATAAGTTTAGCTTTTATTAAATTATGAGGTAAGGTAGTATATAGTGTTGAAAAGTCATACGTACTAATATTGCAAGCTTGGTATTTTCTATGTTCAAGCTTCGTCAAAATTTCATTAGAGTTTTTGATAGACCAAAACAGATTAAGTCCAGAATTTTCGTAAGTCTTGTCACAATACCTTTGAACATGTTCTTTGATTTTAATTAAAGACGATGTCAAAAGTTTGGAAAGCTTAGTAGTAGTACATGCAGACGCTGGAGAACCAGGCGTGTGGTCTGGCTCCAAACTGTTTACTACTCAGAGTAGAATAAATATATAGTTTTTTAATGTACTATTTTAACCCTTTGCCTGCTGGTCGCGACTTATTGATTTTTGCAAACAGTTTAGATCAAAATCCAGATCAGACACCGCGTTACTGTTTGACACTATTCTCTAGGTTTCTTTACTTAAAAAATCTATAAATCTAAATTTAACAAACTTTGCATACGACAATTTCGAAGCAGCCGACATCACAGCAGGATAAGGGTTAACATGTAGTGCATTGCGTTTGTCCCTCGTTTGCACTTACACGAGAAAGAACGTCTTATCCACTATAATATTTGTAAACAATGTGACCCCAGTGAACTGAATTCCTGTTGACGTTATGTTGCGGTTTCACAGTACTTGGTAATAAACAGTTTGCTTATTGTCATATGCAATGTTGCGGTCTGCAATATTAATTAGGAACTCTTCAAGATATTCAAATACTTTCAAATGAGAGAATGTCTTTACCATCAAAATCAGACGCTTTGCTACTCGGCGTCTGATCAGATTAAAACGGTATTAGTTTGCAAGCAAATCAATTACAGTCGAAACTCGATAATTCGAATCACTTTAGTTCGAACATACCAAATTTAAAGTTAAAGGTGGCTTAGCCACGTTTTAACTTTGAAATACTGGTATGTTCGAATTACGCGTTACGCGAAATCGCTTTATCGGAAATAAACATAATTATGAAATAACGGTAATATCGATTTAAAGACGCATTGTGTTTTTGAGAAACCTGCATAAAACGGTTGTTTGTGGTCCCATTTGAACTTCATGGGACGTGATTCTTTCACAAAAAAACCGGCTTTATCTAAGAAATTCGCTTTTTAATTTTTATTTATATTTTTTTTTGTGCGGGACAATTTATAGAGCCTCCCGTGTGAATGGAAAGAAGGACAACTCTGTAAATACAGGGCTCCAGATAACGGAAGTATTTCGAAAACTAAAATCTTTATTTCTGCTTTTAAATACTCATTAGAATTGTCTCGAAGAGACGGTTTAATCAGTAGTAACACCATAGAATTCGGTGCTGAAATGAGTGAGAAAATGTTGGATTTTTCAGTTTATTTCGCTTACCTGGAGCGCTGAAAATGAAGCGGTTAACCCTTATTCTGCTGCACAGACGTCTACTTTGACATTGTCGTCTGCAAAATTTGTTCAGTTTAGATTTATGCATTGTTTTAATCAAACAAACCTTAAGACGAGTGTCAAACAGTTTGGATTCAGACGAGACACCGCGTTACGCGGCGTCTTTCTAGATTCAAACAGTTTGTAAACTCCGTAAAGTTACGACCAGTAGGCACAGGGTTAAACTATGAGATCCATGAGGCATGTCGGAGTTATTGCCCTTGAATAATTAAAAAACGACTGTTTCAGCATTTCCTGCTCTCCAACACAAATACTTTTTATTGGATCTTCACCAAACTTGCTGACAATGTGTATTTGTATTAAATCTAGGAAAAAAAAAATCGAATACAGTTGAATGAAAATCCTTCAAGAGGTAAAGGAGAAATGGAGTGGTCATTTATTACTTAACTTATTACCAACACGGCTAAGATGAAGCACATGCAACCATTGACCAAATATTTGGCTAAAATAGAATAAAAACTGGTCCATTTACAGAGTGGACAGGGCAAAAATAAGGATAAAATAGCAAAATTTTAAAAACTGAAGAACCATAACTCCAACATGCCTTCGGCGATTTAGGTATTTATAGAATTGGACCAAGATTTTATACAAATATTATTTTCAGCAAATTTGGTGAAGATCCAGTTAAAACTGATTGAGTGAGAAAGCTGACAAGCCTGAAGTAGTCTTTTTTTAGTCATTCAAGGGCAATAACTCCAACATGCCTTGAGCGATGTTGGTAGTTAAGATGATTGACCTATATTTTATATTAATAAACATTTCCAACAAGTTTTGGTGAATATCCGATACAAACTGTATGTGTTAGAGAGCAAAACCTGCTGAACATTCATTTTTAGTACTTAAGGGCAAAAACTCAGACATAGCATTTGCGATTTTAGTAGTATTCAAACTAAACATTGATTTTATATAAATAAACATTTTCAGCAAGTTTTGTGAAAATCACAAAAAAGTTATTTGTGTTAGAAAGCAAAACATGGTGAAACAGTCATTTTTTAATACATAAAGGACAATAACTCAGACATGTCTTATGCGATTTAAGTAATAATCAAACTGCACCTAGATTTTGTATAAATTAAGAATTTCAGCAAGTTTAGTTAACCCTTTCCCTTATAGAAGCGACTTTTAGCACATTCATTTTATTCATCCGCTGAAGAAAATAGTTCCAAA
This sequence comes from Gari tellinella, assembly GCA_922989275.2. Taxonomy (NCBI): domain Eukaryota; kingdom Metazoa; phylum Mollusca; class Bivalvia; order Cardiida; family Psammobiidae; genus Gari; species Gari tellinella. The sequence goes on along the minus strand of OV277867.1, from coordinate 77,843,246 downwards.
GTATACCGTAATGAATATGTGTCATATTTAATACTTTCCTTATTCTAACAGTTAATAGCTTAAAGCAGGCTGAAAGTAAAGCAGAATGCGCCTTAGGGCGCATTCTGCTTTACTTTCAACCTGCTTTAAGTAGTCACATATCTTCAATACTAGAAACAATGCTATCAGGTAAAGGGTTAAGATCCGAAAAGAAATGTGTGTGGTAGAGAGCAAAAAATGCTGAAACATTAATTTTTAATAACTAAATGGCAAAAAACTCAGACATGCCTTATGCGATATTAGTACTTATTACACCTCGCTTTGAGTTACAATGTTAAATTCCCATAGACCTACAGTTAACATTTTGCATGTCTTTTACATCTATTCAAAATATACTGTCACTCTTTATGATATTCTTTGTGTGACGTCACTCTAAAGGACATTACTTTTTACTCCGTCCGAAAACGTACTGTCAGCATTGACATGACTTTCGCTATTGGATACATTAGAAGGTTATTATAAACAATGTGACGTCGTAAGACGGCGACGTCATTTCCCGCGTTATGTACATGTCCGCGCTGAATTGGTTTTCACAACACATTTGATAAAATACGAATAAGACGATTCCAAATCCAGGGTTGATAAGCTCGGTGTAATAAAATAAATATTATATGTCAGTTTGCGTGACATTCAAATTGTCAACCCTCGAAAACAAGAATGTCACCCTCGGCTACGCCTCGGGGTGACATGCTGTTTCTCGGGTTGACAATTTGAATGTCACGCAAACTGCCATCTAATATTTATATAATGTACTTTTCGAACTGGACATATATTTTATATTTATAAATATGTTCAGCAAGTTTGGTGAATATCTGATAAAAACTGTATGTGTTAGAGTGCAAAAAAACTGAAACAGTCATTTTTTTAATAATTAAAGGGCAATAACTCAGATATACATTATGCGATTTTAGTCATATTCAAACTTAACCTTGATTTTATATTAATAAACATTTTCAGCAAATTTGGTGAAAATCAATAAAAAGTATTTGTGTAAGAGAGCAAAAAGTGGTGAAACAGTCCGTTTTAATACATAAAGGGCAATAACTCAGATAATCCTTATGGGATTTTAGTAATAATAACACTGGACCTAGATTTTATATAAATAAAGAATTTCAGCAAGTTTGGTGAAGATCCGATAAACACTCTCTGTGTTAGAGAGCAAAAAATGCTGAAACAGCCATTTTTAATAATTAAAGGGCTTTTTCTCCGACATTCCTTTATGCGATTTTAGAAGGATTCAAACTTAACCTTGATTTTATATCAATGAAAACTTTCAGCAAGTTTGGTGAAGATCCAAAAAAAGGTATTTGTCTTAGAGAGCAAAAAATGGTGATACAGTCCTTTTTAATACATAAAGAGCAATAATTCAGATAATCCTTATGGGATTTTAATAACAATCACACTGGACTTTGATGGTATATAGACAAAGAATATGAGCAAGTTTGGTGAAGATCCGATGAAAACTCTATGTGTTAGAGAGCAAAAAGGCTGAAACAGCCATTATTTTAAAATAATTTAAGGGCTATTACTCCGACATGCCTTATGCGATTTTAGTAGGATTCAAACTGAACCTTGATTTAATATTAATGAAAACGTTCAGCAAGTTTGGTGAAAATTAAAAAAAAAAGTATTTGTGTTAGAGAGCAAAACTTGCTGAAAACAGTCCTTTTTAATACATAAAGGGCAAACACTCAGATATGTCACGCGGTTTTAGTAATAATCAAACTAGATCTAAATTTTATATGAATAAATATTTTCAGCATGTTTGGTGAATATCAGATAAAAACTGTTTGTTTTAGAGTGCAAAAATGACTGAAACAGTCATTTTTTTTATAAATTAACAGGCAATAACTCAAAAATACCTTATGCGATTTTAGTACATGTAGTAATCAATCTAAACCTTGATTTTATATCAATGAACATTTTCAGCAAGTTTGTGGAAGATCGGATAAAAGATATTCGAGTTAGAGAGCGGACAAAAAAGTGTGATAGTCTAACTGACTGATGGAGGGACGGGCGGAGGAAGATACGGTTGCACACTGTTAAGTTGATTCCGACTGTATCACGTGATGCTAAGCCGTGTGGTAATGTTTATGTCAGACGTTCTATTTTCGGTTTGTTATGATTTTAAATCGCCCTTTTGGTGATTTAGGTCCGTCTTCATCATTTCATAGATCAGTTTGGCCCATAAGAATGATCAAACATTATTATTAACCGTTATTGTATTTCAGGCATTGAGAAAAGGTCTGAAAACACAATGGGACTTTAAGTGAGTTCGAAGTATCGACGTTCGACTGTATTATTATTATTAATAATAATCAAGCTTAGCAGGATAGCGCTTAACCTCATATCATGCATACACATGTCCTTTGAAATTAGTGTACATGTGCAGACTACACTAGTCCTATTCTAACAGTGAATATCCAGATCAGAGGGTTCCTTTAGGGTATGCACTGTTCGCCAATAAATTGTAAAAAGGACAACCCTAAATAGCAATAAATGTATCAGGATTTATTGGAAAACTGGAATGCTGCATTAACCCTTTACCTGATAGCCTATTTCTAGAATTGAAAATAGGCTACTACTTAAAGCAGGTTGAAAGTAAAGCAGAATGCGCTTAAGGCGCATTCTGCTTTACTTTCAGCCTGCTTTAAGCTATCCTGTTCTAGAATATATAGAAAAAATTCCCTATAATATATATTCATGACTGATTAAATTGGAACTATTTTCTTCAGCGGAGGTATAAATCATATCCGCTAAAAGTCGCTTCTATAGGGTAAAGGGTTAAACGTTGAATAAGTTAAAGCAGATGGCGTCATAGCAATGAAGAGGTTACGTTTTCAAACCAAATGTTTTGTTCATCTAGTGTGACCACAAGCCTGAGACACTTATCCCGCTTAATTATCGTCTGCTTTAAAATTGTCGTCTGCGAAGCAAACTAGAAATGTCAAATTCAGTGGGTTTTATTTATGAGATTTCAATTAAAGAACCTCAACTGGTGTCAAACGGTATGAATCCATATCAGGCGCCGAGTTACTCGGCGTCTGCTCTGGATTCCAAACCGTTTGTCAATACAATTAAAGTTTCGCTCATTAGGAAGAGGGTACATAAATTATATGTTTATATCGCCCGATGACAGCATATTAAATTGGTTTATAATGGAATAAACTATGACCATATAATAGCCGTTAACGCATTCCAATGTCACGAAAAGAAATGCTTTAAAGTGTATACAGTGAAGAAGACGTTATTGTTTTCCTATAAACGTATTTACGACCTAAAACGAATGCTTCCTTTGCAAACAGGTTTGAGCCATGGTTACCCGGCGTCTGGTCAGTCTTTAAACTGTTTTCTATTCAAAGAAGAATAAAAAGAAATGTCAAACAAATGCAATTTTCTATATTTAAGTACAGCGCGTTGGCGTTTCGTTTGCATTTAAACGGGAAAGAATAACGTCTTCTCTAATGTATTAGATATTTCCGTTTTACTGTCACCTTACTTTCAGCAGTTGCCTGTCATAAACATCTAATAACTAGCGCAGTTTAGGGGCCGTATACACGTGTAATAGAGAGGTTTTACCGTGTATATCTAAAGCGATCCTTTCCTCAACACTGGCTGAATTACTAAAAGCAATTGTAAGTTTAACCTTTCTTTTCTTCGACTTAGTCGGGGATATATTGTTATTGGTCTGTTGTCCATTTGTCAACAAATATAACATTGGCCATAACGTTAGAACTGCGTAATAAGATAGCAACTTTATATTTTGTATATGTACTCACCCTAAGTAGCGCTTGATCTCAGTGCAACTTGGGTAATGTCCGACAAAGGTCAAGGTTATTAAGAGGTCATTTAGAGGCAAACTAGTGAAAATTTAACTTTTAAACTGCGTGTGACTGAGACTTTATATGAGGTATGTGTGTTCAACTCAAGAAGCTCTTGAGTTCGGTACAACTTTGGCCATGTCCGACAAAGGTCACGGTCATTTAGAGGTCAAATATGGTTAATTTAATATTGGCACTAACTCTGGAACTCCATGTGATACAGACTTCATATAAGCCGTTTGTACTTACATGTAACTTAAGAAGTTCTTGAGCTCTGTACATTTTGGGTCATGTCAGACACAGTTTAATGTCATTTAGAGGTCAAATAGAGTTAATTCAAATTTGGTCAGGATTCTGGAACTACATGTAAAGGATACTTCATATTTGGCGTGTGTACTCAACACTGGAAAATCATATCAGTCAAGGTCATTGAGTGGCCATTGTCATATCTGGGGTAATAGTTTTTCAAAAGCACATCTTGGTTTTATTTCATTTTAAATCATATTCTTTTTGTTCAACTTTAACAATTCATTACGTCACAAAGTCATTTGCATTCATGAAATGTAAAAAAACATGCACACCCAGATCATATGGTTACAAAAGAAGCAACATGATAATAGTTTTCACTTTACATGTGCAATTAGTTTCGAAGCTGTTTGCGAAAACATGAACATGTATTAGCATTTTGTGAAAGCCTTTAGGCTTTGAGATTTTTTTACCAATTACAGTGTTCTCTCCTACAACAGCCCTCCGAACAACGATTTCTGCATTACAACAACGCTTGTCGCAACACGACAATTATGTCGAACCATTTTGGCGGCTGCACTATCGTCTGCTCAAAATTGTCGTCTGCTGTCTTTTTCAAAGTTACATATTAGTGGACATTTTGACAGAAGAAATATAATGACGAGTGGTAAACAACTTGAATCCAGATCAGACGTCACGTAACACGGCGTCTGATTTGAATTCAAGCTGTTTGCAAATATAATTCAAGTCTTAATTTTCCCTCCCTAACACAACTCCCTCCAAGAACACACACACACACATTGTCTCAAATTTGGTGTTATTGTAGAGAGGGAGAATTGGTACATGTATGACTGTCGTCGGCAAAAGTTCACATGAGCAACCAGTGTAGTGCAATTTGCAGCGTCTCATCATTTTATTGTCTGCATTGTTAAGGATATCAACTGTTCGAATGTTCTATGGTAAGTGTGGATGTTAGTACATTGAAGAAAACGTTTTTATTTTCCAAGGGTAAGCCGGCGTGTGATCAGGATCAATATTGCTTGCCTCTTATAAAATTAATAGTCCGAGATGTAAAAACAAGTTGTAAATTTCTAACTTTAGACTAATTACAACTATACTATGTTACATTATTGGTAAGTTCGACTAAAGCTTGTTCGAGTTAGAGAGGATTAACTGTATATTGGTGTGCTTATATTGTAATTACAACAATATTATATTACATTAACTGGAAGCCCTTTCATCTCATGGGTGTGGATATTCAGGCCACATTACATTAAATGAAAATTCACAGATACTTCATCCTTAATTACACCAAGTCAAAACTGATTGTTACAGTGGAGAAGAAGTTGATCCAAATAAACGTGTTAATGCTAAAATGCAGGTGTCCGTTGCAAACAGTTTGGAGTATGATCAGACGCCGGGTAACCAAGCGTCCTATTAGGCTCAACCTTTTACCATTAAGATTAAAATAAATAGATAAATATTTCAAAAGCTTGTAATTTTCTTTTATTGCACTGCGTTTGCGCTTTGTTTGTATTTCATTAGGAAATAATAACGTCTTTACTGTATACGCATGAGATGCGCGATATTACAGCGGAGAAAACGTTATTCTTTCCCTATAAACGCGTTTACGCTAAAACGTTTATTTCCACTGCAAACAGTTTGGAGCCAGATCAGACGCCGGGTAACCCGACGTCTGATAAGGCTCCAAACTGTTTGCCACCAAGATAAACATGAATTACATGCATCAGAATAGTCCAAAAGTTGCAAATTTCTACGTTTTAGGGGTTTGCGTTTGCGTTTCGTTTAAACGGGAAAGAATAACGTATTCTCCACTGTACCATTTTCACGTCGTAATATCGTCTTATTTACAGTTGTCAACTGTGAAAATATTCAATTTGAGTGAAATGGCTCTTACATGACCCTTTTCTCCATAGTAACTGTAGCGCCTCTTAGCGAATTTTATTCATTCCAATTTATACGACAATGATCATGTACCATAAGACATAACTATTCCCTATTTCCAAGCATATGGTAGCTGAAAGCAGGCTGAAAGTAAAGCAGAATGCGCCTTCAGGCGCATCCTTCTTTACTTTAAACCTGCTTTGAGTGGTCACCTGTCTTCATAATTAAAAATGTCTATGGAGTAAAGGGTTAAGGCTATCTAAAGCAAGTGTGAAACAGTTTGGACCCTGAACCTGAGCTGTGGCGTCTGGTCAGTATCTAAACTGTTTGCACATGCCAGGGAAGCCATAAAAGATGTCATTAAGGTTAGTACATGTACTTTGTAAATTGGGTGCAATATAGGGGTATAGTCTCAGAGTTTTCAGATCTCGTTCAAACAGATAAGGTGAGGTGTTTACCTCTTTAAAGTTAATAAAACGGAAAAGTGAAAGTGTGTGTTATATGTTAATTCTACTCTGGCAATTTCTGACATTTTCTCCTTAGGTTGCAGGTTACAGTAAATACCATCAGGAATTATAAGAATGAACTATATCTGAATCAATGGTTATCTTAATACAGTCAATGCTAATCATGATGACGTCAGAATCCGCCGAACACATATTATCGTATGTTTATAAGTTTCGTTTGCTATCATAATTAACCCTTTGAACCCTAGTCACGCCTATAGGCGTCCTTTTCAAACAGTGTAAATGTGAACAGTATACTTGTCCTGTGCAAACAGTGAAGACCCAGATCAGAGGGCTCCGAAAGGAGCCCTCTGATCAGGGTCTTCACTGTTTGTCATAATGCCAATCACTGACAAAAACAACCCTTAAAAGTCAGAAATGGACTGGACTAAAATGGAAACTGGAAGTGTCCATTTAAAGTTTCAGGGAGGAAAGAGTTAAAAGAATAAATACACTGACAAACGGTGCGGATCATGATCGCGTTATGCGACGTCTGATCAGTATCTAAATTGTTTGCAAATATTATGTTGTCGGGCTCAGCAGTAAAATTGTTAATTATAAAAAGGTGTATAATTATGTTTATAAAATTAGTATTTATTCAAAGAGTTTCGTCCGAAATTCTTTTCTTATAATAAATTCATTATGTTATTTATGCCCAAAACATTTATGTTCATTGCAAACAGTCTGTGATATTATCAGAGACCGGATTACCCGGCGTCTGATCAGGCTCCAAACTGTTTGCCACTCCTGTAGACATAAACGGTAGTTTTTTCTACTTGTTTCGTTTGCGTTTAATAGAAACACTAAACAGGATACGTCTTTTCCAAATAGCTTGCCTTTAGAAATGCTGCAGCCTTTAACATTACAAACGTCATTCAGTCGCAGCCTAATAATCGATAAACGTAACACAGAAAGCTCCTCCAGTGGAGAATCTGTTATTCTTTCCCGTTAAACGCAAACGTACGCAAACGCAAAACACTAAAACGTAGAAAAATACAACTTTTTGACAATTCTGATAATTCATGTTTTTCTTGGTGGCAAACAGTTTGGAGCCTGATCAGACGCCGGGTTACCCGGCGTCTGATAAGGCTCCAAACTGTTTGCACTGCAAATAATAGTTTTAGCGTAAACGCATTTAGTGGGAAAGAATAACAGATTCTCCACTGTATATATAGAATACATGTACCGGCAACTTGATAAAGGACAGAGTAATACAAAACATTACTTGGTTAAATGATCGCTGAACATTTGTATTACTGTAAAGTCTCTTCTTCAAATGAATAAAAAAAGTATATACATGTACAGTGGGGAATACGTTACTTCTTCCTAATAATTGCGTTTGCAGGAAAACAGTTATTCCCATTGCAAAACAATCTCCAAACCTTTTGTCACTCGGCCTAAGTCAGCCCTGAAAATTATGCAAAAATGTCATTTTTTTACATTTTAATGCACTGTGTATGCGTTTCTTTTGTTAACGGGAACGAAAAACGTCTTCTCCACTGTACGTCAGGAACCTTTAATCACGTGATCGTTACGGCAAATTTCTTTTCGAGTTTTATCTTTATTTTCCCACTCAACATCAAAGGTGAAATGCCTATTGAATCTACAGTACTACTCTACCACTTTAACCTTGAATCATTCTACTGACGTCATATCGTCTGCTTTAAAAATGTCGTCTGCTTATATTGTCAAACTACATTTTATGCATTTTAATAATTGAAGGAAACGACAACTAGGTATCAAACAGTTTGTATTCAGATCAGACGCCGAGTAACTCGGCGTCTGATCTGAATCCAAACTATTTGTAAATTATAGTGAAATTGCGATAAGCTTCAGACGGATCAGCTGTCTACCCAATGTTCGTCTGCAAATTATCTAGTCTGTAGCATCTCTCAAAATTAGATAATTTGGTCACTTCTTTGTAGCAAATATCGCAAGAATGTCTTATAGTTTGGGTCCCAATGTGACGTATTTAAAGCTTCTTATCTTACCATCTCTTCTGGGCCTGACGTTTTGCAAATAATTAATAACAAAATCATATAATTTTGCGCTAAAGGTGTATCTTCTGCAAAGGTTTATCTTCTGGGAAAATGTTAAACATATTATAAACAGTTGAGACCAAGTAAACGCCGAATAACATGGCTCCGCATCTTGCTAAAATTTGTTTGACACTTTTTGAAGAAAAATAATCGCAGACATTTCAACATCGAGATTTGTTGCAGACTACAAATGTTGCAGACGTCAATTACAAAGCATGGTATAATAATAATAATAATAATAATAATAATAACGACTTTATTTCATGTGGATTACATATTTGGTAACAAACAAACAAACCAATTTTCAATATGGTCCACAAACAAAAATAACATATATACAACACGCATTATGTGAGACGGGAACAAAAACAGTATTTTTAAACCTTTGCAAACAGAGTGGATCCAGGAAAAGACAGAACCTGTAGGAGCTCTACACAGGGACCACTCTGTTTACTTAGAGAATTTTAAAGATCAAACTGAAAATAATAATGCATTAGTGTCATACTGTTCACGATTTGTTATTTACACATGAATATTCAATAGATATAGGCAATATAAAGCGAACATAAAATGACGTTTAACAAGTAGGAAATATCTAGACCGGTTAAATTATATATCAAAAGAGATACCGCAGATATTTTAAACCCTTTAATCAATGGTATATTTCTAGTATTGAAGAGAGGTGACCACTTAAACCAGGTTGAAAGTAAAGCATAGTGAGCCCAAATGTGCTTTCTGTTTTACTTTAAGCCCGCTTCAAGATACCATCTACTAGAGAACAGAAAACATTAATTATGATACATATCTATGGAGTAAAGGGTTAAACTACATGCAGGTATGGTAATGATCAAGTATCTATATGTCTATTGTAGCTGCCATAACACATAGAAGCCTAAGCTCCTAAGACCCTGGTCAGCCATTAACCCTAGCTCATCGCATTTTCAAAAATGCCCTTCCTTTTAGGAATATTAATAAATTCATTTACTCGAAAGTAGAATACAATGTACATGTTTTTGAAAACGTGGAATTTTATCTATTTCAGAATCATTTCTTTTCCTAGCAAACAATGTATACTCTGGTCAGAGAGCTCCTTATGGAGGTATCTCATCTGGGTCTACATTTTCAGCAAAAACTACTACATATGCATCGACATAATTAGCGGGCTAAAGGTTAATAGTGTAACAGCCGGCCAGGGGCTCAATAGCCAAAATTAAGCCAACATGAAACCATCGCAATATTAACATTAACGCACACGGCATAATTCAAGTTTTGAAGACAGGTGTATATATATGGAATTCTCGTACGGCTATAGACAGATTTAGCAGGTTTAGATCTGTCCATAGTCATTTCCAGTTATGCAATCTTTGGAATTTTTCTCAAAGGTTTCCTAAGTTACTTTATTATGTAAAGTCAGTAGCACAGTTGGTAGCATATTTAGCTAGATTTGAAGATGTTTGTTATAAATGTGGCCAGAGTTGTAATGGAAATAGCTTAACTGACCATCTTCTAATTGACTGTGCCATAACTGCATCAGTGAGATTGAAGTTTTCACATTGCCTCAGTTCTGCTCTTGGGTCGCAAATCTGGAATAGACTAAGACTACTCGACAGAAATGAGTTAGTTAATACCATTTTAGGTGTTTATCATTCAATTATTGAAGAGTCGCTGTTAAAGACAGTTAAATGTTATGATGCTTTGTTATGCATTGTATTCAAATATGCCCACTATGTACTTCGTTCAAGGGGTTAACATCTATACGGTAACTTCATTGCCGCAATATCGTCTGCTTTGAAAGTAAAACCTTAATACAATGGTCAAACCGCTTGGCACAGATCAGACGCCGTGTTACGTGACGTCTGATCTTAATGCAAACTGGTGGGAAATACAAGGGTAGTCGCTTTCGGCTTGCGTGGAGCTATGTTTCTCAATTAGAGAGCTTTACTTGAACAGGATATGTGTACATTTATTTGATCTATTTTGAAATAGCATATACGTCTTCGCTGTTATCATCATTGACATATTCATGTTTTTCTTCATTTTTGTCATCATCGTCAACATCATCAGCTTCATCATCATCATCGTTATCATCATCATCAGTCACTTGTCAATTCTAATTTGTCATATTTGTTTTGTATAATTTACATTTGTCATACAGTTCTGCATTGATTTTTATTTGTTTGTCACATGATGTGTATTATGAAATCTTCATATTTGGAGGAAATAAAGATATATATATATATCAATATTTTACTAATTATGGTCGTTCTTTACATGTAACAATATGTTGCAAAGTGTCAAACGGTCTGGCTCTAGCCAGGGGGCTCATTTTCTGTTTTCGTTGGACAAGTTTGCTCTTCACAGATACACTTTTTGTATATTACATATATTCTCGTCATTGTTGAAGACTGAAGGTGGTGGGCAGTGTACATGTAATATGGGTGTTAGATACATGTAAAGTGTGTCTGAGTGATTTGAGAAGCACAAAACTCCCATCTAACATTATACCATATATTTTTATGAACCTTTTCTTTCCTTTAACATCATGGTAGATGTAATTGAGTTTTCCTTAATGGTTGACAATTACTTAAATCCTTATCATGCTAATATAGGTTCGTCTTCATCACAATTGTCGTCTGCAATCATTTTTCAAAACTACTTTTACAATTTACAATTGAGCTGTAGAAAACTAAAACCTCGTCTGGATGTACATGTACGCAGTGTCTGGTCAGGAGTTAATCTGTTTGCAAATTAAAGTCAAGTACTAATCATGATAAGTTTTCACCCTTTCACTGTAAAAAAATTCGTAAGTTTTTTACTCCTTCACCGCCATAGTATCGTCTGCTTTAACTTTGTTGTGGTCAATAATATCGTTTCAAAGTTAAATTTAAAACAGCATGGCTTACGAAATTTCGATATGAATGTCAAACAGTTTGAAACCTGATACGCGGCGTCTGATCTGGATACAAACCGTTCTCAAAGTAGACTATATTCACAAATGGCGTGAGAGGGTTAAGGGTCGCGGACTGGTTTACTCGTAATAATGGCCAACTATTGTGACAATAGCGACAGTCTAAATTGCCATAAATTGTTGAAGTAAAGTATAATTTCGTATAACGATTATGCGACCGTCAAAGGCGTTTACTCGTATGATTGATAAGCCATTTTAACTTTTGGCACGCTGGGTAATTTTTGTTGTCTGCAACCATTGTCGTCTGCTACTGTTCTAAAAATAGAATTTTCATTTTTTATTCGAAACTGGGTCAGTATGTCAAACAGTTTGGAGCCTGATGAGACGCCGCTTCACGCGGAGTCTCATCAGGATCCAAACTGTTTGCTAATGTTGTCATGGTTTCTACGCTAGCATGCACAGAGTTACGTCCCTTACTTACCGGATCTGACTACACTTCTATTTGCAAACAGTTTGGATCCAGATAAAATGCTAAGTAACTCGGCATCTGATCGGGACCAAATCTCTTTGACTCTTGCATCGACGTTTCTACAGTAAAATAAGGATTAAAATTTAGATATGAGAAATAAAAGCAGACGATTTTGATTTAACAGCAGACGATTTTAAAGCAGTAAAGGGGTTAAGGGGGTAATGAAGATGAGATGGTTAAAAAGGGTCTCGAAGTCACAAATGAACCCTTAGCATGGAGAATAGTCTCATCTGCTGAAACCGTCATTTGAAGCAAATATCAGAGGAATTTGTTTTACAATTTTTATTTAGGAAAATCCAGTTGCATGTAAAACAGATTGGATCCAGATGAGACGCCGAATAACTCGGCGTCTCATCTGGATCCAAACTGTTTACATCTATTGTTACAAACTTGCAGATACTATGTTAATGGTGGTGTATATATACAGTGGAGAATGTGTTATTTTTTTCCCACTAAACGCGGTTACGCTAAAACTATTATTTCTATTGCAAACAGTTTGGAACCAGATCAGACGCCGGGTGACCCGGCGTCTGATCAGGCTCCAAACTGTTTGCCACCAAGATAAATATGAATTATCAGAATTGTCCAAAAGTTGCACTTTTCTACGTTTTTGTGTTTTGCGTTTGCGTTTCGTTTCGTTTAAACGGGAAAGAGTAAAAGATTCTCCAGTACTGTTTTCTCATGAGATGACTCTGAAAAATACATTTTTTCTGACGAAAATTATGTTTCTATAAACACGATATTCGTGTACATTGACTTCATTAACCTTCACTCTGTCATAATAGCTTCTGTTTCAAAATACATGTTCGTCATCAAACCATTATTTCAAATCTACGAGTTTATTAAATGTGTATGTTTGACCTGAATTAAAACTCAACCATCGCTGCCAAATGATTTCTATGACCAAAGGGTGTCTCATCACTAAGTCTCTAATCTTGATCAAAATTGTTAAAACTCATTCAACGCAAGTAACGAGGGTACTTTTCTTGTAAAAACAGTGTACCTGTAAAAAAGAATATCTGTCTAAAGCAAACAAGGAATACCGAGATTAGAGTATCTAAAGGATCCCTCTGACCAAGATCAGGTTACATGTTATATTGTTTAACCCATTTGTGCCTAGTGTCCCCATTAAAATGACATAGGCAAATAGTGTAGATTCCGATTAGATGCCGCATGATGCGACGTCTGATCAGAATATTCACTGTTTGCTGATAGCAATTTCAATATAAAACAAAACGAAAAAGACCAGGCGCCCCTTCCCTAAAATCTGGTCTCAGCCAATATACGTGTATAAGCATGGAAGAATCCACTTGGAATAAATGAGTTGCATGTAAACATCACTACATGTAAATACATGTAGTTTAAAATGGACTAGAACTAATTAGAAACTGACATTATTCTATAATTTTGTATAGAGTGGCAATGTACTTTTTATCGTACAGTGGAGAATGTGTTATTCTTTCCCAATAAACGCGTTTCCGCTAAAACTATTATTTGCAGTGCAAACAGTTTGGAGCCAGATCAGACGCCGGGTAACCCGGCGTCTGATCAGGCTCCAAACTGTTTGCCACCAAGATAAACATGAAATATCAGAATTGTCCAAAAGTTGTTCTTTTCTACGTTTTAGTGCTTTGCGTTTGCGTACGTTTGCGTTTAAACGGGAAAGAATAACAGATTCTCCACTGTACATGTATGCATTTTGTATTCGACATTTTACAAACTAATTGTTACAATTTTTATAATTGACAGCATTTCCGTGTTTCGGAGTAACTCCATTATGTATCATGTTTATTGTGAATGTGTTTATTTGTCTTTTCTCGCTTTGTAGGTGTATACATTTATATAATTTCATGTGAAGCGCCTTTGAACCAACAACTCCGGTGTGAAAAGAGCGCAATATAAATTGGGTTTAATAATAATAATAATCATGCACATTGATGGGACAGAAATAAGCAATAAACTTATCTACTTGTTTCAGAATGAGTTACAGTGGAGAATCTGTTATTCTTTCCCAATAAACGCGTTTACGCTAAACCTATTATTTCTAGTGCTAACAGTTTGGAGCCAGATCAGACGCCGGGTTACCGGCGTCTGATCAGGCTCCAAACAGTTTGCCACTCAGATAAAAATGAAAACTCAACATTGTCAAAAACTTGTCATTTTCTACATTTTAGTGTTTTTCGTTTGCGTTTTATTTGCGTTTAAACGGGAAAGAATAACAGATTCTCCACTGTACACTGTAATACTAGTGAAGTGGCGCACGGTAGTTTTAAGGTTGTCAATTGTAAAATCACATTCAATCAGCAGCCTTATGAATAAGCTCAACGGGTCCGTCTAAAGACCACACATCTCCCCCAAACCATTCCAAACCTCTCCAAATCACTCAAAAACCTTAATATTTAATCACACAAAGCTTATTAAGGCGAATTAATGCTTAAATAATGAAATAATGTTAAATTAGAATTAAATATACGAATTAAATCTATATACATGTAAACCCATTACATGTACCCAATAGCCTGTTTCTAGTTTGAAGACAGGTATCCACTTAAAGCAGGTTGAAAGTAAAGCAGAATGCGCCTTAAGGCGCATTCTGCTCTACTTTCAGTCTGCTTTAAGATACCATCTGCTTGAATATGGAAAACTGTTTAAAAGTAGTTTGGGGAGTTTCGGAGAAGTTTGGGGTCTTACGGATAAGCTCAACTCACGCAATATGTAACTCGTGAAACGAAAGCCAGGTCAATGTCCTAGTGTTGCTTTACAGTTGAGTATTTAGAGTAGAATTCATGCGCGGATCAAGATGGGACCATGGGATGAACATTGAACAAAAACGAGTACAGTGAATCCCCTCTAAACCGGACGCGTTTGGGGACAACATGATTTTCCTGTTTATAGGAGTTTCCGGTTTAGAGGGGTTTTAACCCATTATACAACAGCTTGTTTCTAGTATGGACACATAAGCAGGATGAAAGTAAAGCAGAATGCGCCTTAAGGCGTATTCTGCTTTACTTTTAACCTGCTTTAAGCTATCATCTACTTGAATATAGAAATTTACTCTAATGACATATATTCATGACATTATTTTCTTCAGTGTACGAATAAATCAAAGGCGTAAAAGACGTATTTATGGTGTAAAAAAGAAGGGTTGGAAACAAGACCTAAGATTTTGTCCGGTTGAGAGAGAATTCCGGTATTAAGAGGTTCCGTTTTGGAGGGGTTCCACTGTATATCAAAATCGTTTGGATATAGGGACAGAGCCGTTAAGTTAATCTTTTTTTTCATAGTCAAAGTACAAGAGGTGTGTTAAAACAGGTGGTCGCTTTAAGCCATCTGATCCAAGGCAAGTCTACTCTTCACAGGTACTGTTTACTCCTCCCTAGGACTGAGTAGGTTAACATGGTTGATCAATGAAAAAGTATGAAATATCGAAATATCTAAAGTCAAAGTTTCTGCTTATTGCATGAAAAATTGTAAAGCAGAAAATTCCCAAATTTGAATCACTTGTCTTAAAACGTAAGATACATCCGCGGACTTTTGAATGAATTGCCCATTGGGTTATGGGTACTATAGAGCCTATCCAAAGGAACTATCGTGATTAACCCATTTGCGCCCAGTGGATTATTCCATGTTTACATTTTGGATTAGTCAATTTTTTATCAAAGGGATGCTTGGTCAAAATTTTCATTTTCATTTTTGTTTTTTATTGAAATTCCTATCAGCACACAGTGTAGACTCTGACCAGACGCCGCATACTGCGGTGTCTGATCAGAGTCTACACTGTTTGCCTATGTCCCATATATGGGATCGTGGGCACAAATGGGTTAACCTGTGGGCAGTTGTTGAAACTGCGCACTATATACACCCACCTTAATTAACCTTTTACAAATGGTTAACAACGGCCACTCAATATAGGTTGATCAGAATAGGCGTACAGCAGAAAGCTCCTGTAGGAGATTTCTGCTTTACGCCCTTTCTGCTAAAAGCAATCATCTCTCTGAAACAGCGAAACACACCTTACTTTAAGTGACTGCTTTAGCGGGATTTAACTGTATTATTGCCGAATGTTTGCCATTAAATCGATCAGATTCAATGTGGTTAAACTATTACTCAGTTCGAACTTGTTTCTGATGGTTACCTTGCAGCGATTTGGCAAGGAACTTCTTCAAATTGATCTGAGATTGTAGATTTCAAAAACCCACATCTGGCTCTCTTACTAACTGATAGAGTACCCGCCAGTGGCAAAATGGTTTCCGAATATTCATATCAAGAGTTAATCAAGATGATAAAAATGAATAAGCAGTTTGAAAACAAAACCCAATTTCCCTCCCTATACCAACTCCCTCCGAACAACACAAACACTCTTTGTCTCCCATTGGCTGTTGTTGTAGAGAGGTAGCACTGCATTTGACAACATAAACAGCTTCGACCCTTGTAAGTTTGGAATGGGCTGTTTCGATAAATTAAAAGCAATGGAACTTGTACATCTCGATTTCGGACTCAGTTCAAACGCTTCATAAACAAGGGGGGTATACATACAGAGGAGAATATGTTCATATCTGTTTGAACGAAACTAAACGCAAACGCATGGCAAAGGAATGTACTAATCGATATCTTGGTCTAGGTCTCCACTGTTTGAACATTTACCTGTTTTTTACAGGTACATTGCTTTATAGGACAAGTATATTCGTCACCAAGGTTGAATGACAATGCATTCTTATAGCAATTGCAAACAATTTGGAGCCAGTTCAGACGCCGGGTTACCCGGCGTCTGAACTGGCTCCAATATGTTTTCAATGGAAATAATCGTTTTAGCAAATCATTATTCCACAGAGCCAGACTCATCCCTAGTGTTAAAGCCTTGATTAAAGGATGGGGTTAATAAACAGAAGAACCTGGGTCAACATCAAATAATTATTGTGTAGGCGTAATATATCACAACAAACAGATCATCTATTAAACGAGTTATAATTTATCGTATTTTTACACAAATATAACAATAATATATTTACAAAATGATAAACGACATTAAATCACTAACATACACATCAGCCTTCTGCATATCGACAAAAACGACAGTCAGAAAAATATATATACAGTAAGGGAAATGGTACTCTTTTTAGTTTAAACGGAACTAGACGAAATGCAATGATATGTAGTAAATTGCATTGTTTCTAACATTGATTATTCAATTTCGTTTGAGTTGCAAATAGTTTAGAGCCAGATCAGACGCCGAGTTACTCGGTGTCTGATCTGGCTCCAAACTGTTTGCAATCAAAAAAGTTTTTGAGCATAAGCCTGGTTGTTTGAGTAAGTTTTGGAGTATAAGTCCGTTTGTTGGAAAAACGTTTTTTGAGCATTAGTCCGTTCGTTGGAAATTGGTATTAGGAGCATAAGAATGTTCGCTGGGTAAAAACAATGTAGTACTAAGCAAACAAAACAATTAATCTGGCTTTTAGAAACAGCATCAGCTTAAAACATGATGTAAATGATGTAAATGAAGCAGAACGCTGATTCAGGAGCTTTCTGCTTTATTTTAGCCTACTTTAAGCAGTCACAGAGAACAACCCTTTTAGAATAGTCATAGTATCAGAATTGTTCCGCTAAACTATGTACTTAGGAAATTGGTTGAAGCCACAGCCGAGCCTGAAATTCAGAGTCCATGATTATAAAGGTTAAAGATGAGTCTTGGATCAGTCTCAAGATTCTGATTGGTCCAGAATGTTCAAATCTGACCTATCAAAAGCTTGAAAACGATTTCAGACTCATCTATATTAAACCAGTTTATTGATGGGGGATGTCTACATTGAAATGTCTTCCTGAGAAAATTTCGAATAGTTTGTCGACAGGTGTGGGAATAAAACACGGACCTATACCTGTTGATGCTTTTGTTTTGTTACACAGAACGAAAACATTAAATTTTTAGACCAAATTTCTAGCTTTGGTTAAGTCGTTGTAATCTGACAAGCACAGGACAAAGTAATGCAAGAAAGGCACAGGGTACAGTTTGACGGTTTGATCACCGAAATCAAAAATACGTAAGACTGACTACCAACGTTTAATTGTAGAGGTTGGAAACCTTTGTAAAAAGGACAAATACATTAAGTGTATAGTATTTAAAGCAGATGGTATATTAAAGCAGGACGAGCACAATACAGAAAGCTTAGTTTTCAGCTTTCTACGTTACTTTTGTCATGCATTAACCAACACCTGACTTTAAATATCCTTATTGTTCCTTTCAATTTCATCGCTTTAAATAGACGCTACCACAGTATCTAACTAACAGCTAAATAAGTCACAGTTAAAGCAATGTGGTTTTTAAGAAAAGACAAAAATAAATATTTGAAGAAAAAAAGAACCCACAAAATTACAACCATTGAAAAGTAATCTCAGTTCATGCGTTTAAGACGACCGCTGCTTAAGGCAAGATGAAAACAAAGCAGAACGCTCCAAAAATAACGTCCTGCTTTTCTGTCATCTTGTTCTAGCAGAAAACATAACTTTTCTTTCTGATTTACAATAGAAAACGAGTCATCTTTAGACTGGTTGTAACAGCCGGGTTCACAGTTTTGTTTAACTACATGTACATGTAAAGTCGAACTTTGATATCTCGAACTCGCTTAACTCGATTTATCCGATATTTCAAAACATGAGTTTGCCTAATTTCAAGCTTGGTTTAATTGAACATACCCGTGTTTCAAAGCTAAAACGCGGCTTAGCCGCGTTTTAACTTTGAAATACGGGTATGTTGGACTTAACCTAGTTCAAGATATCGAAGTTCGACTGTATTTGAATTATAGTGCTGTTTTGCACCAAGTCGAAAAGGAAAATAAGTAGAGAATAAGATCTACAGTCGAGGCATGAGTTTATCTACAAATGAAAAGTGAAGAAACAAATGAAGAATAAAAAATTGTATTTGGCCATATATAAAACAGCCAACTTAAAATAGATCCTGAAATAATATTCAGTCCAGCAGAAAAAAAAACCTGATGGTACAAGTCTAACACAAGTAAAAATAGTCGACAATATCATATCTGTATTCTCAACTAATTCTAAAAAATCACAAAAATGATATCAAATGATAATAATCTTTAAGGTGTCAATTGCGATTTGACTGACATTTGTGAATAGTTTGGATACTAATCAGACACAATATACCCAAGAGTTCAAACAGAAACAAAACGACTTACAAAATGTTGTAGGCTTGCTTTCTGATTATTGTTTGTGAATTATAGATAAAGAAATGGAAACTAAAAGGAAAACACATGTCAGATATCAAACTTGAAGCAAGTGATATTTAAGGAATTATTATTCTAGACTTTATCGTGAGATTGGCAATGATCAAGGCAATTATTATCCTTCAACCCTTTTATTATTCTATAATATCGTCTGCTACTTAAGTGACGTCTGCTAGTTTGAAGTGAAATCTCTTCTTAAACTCAGAAGATTTTTACATTAGCTTAAGGATGTTTCAGGGATCTGGATCCGACACTGCGTTTCCCAGCATATGATATAATTCTAAACTGTTTGCCAATCGTCAGTATATTCGCGTTTTTCGCGATAAATGTTAATGCTTAAATAACATACAGAGAAATGGTGGAACATACGAATCTAGATAGAATAAAAAAAAACTATTATCAGCGTCAAAATAATGAAATAAAATGTCAGAATTACCGTTTCATATCAAAAACTAAAATGTTTGAAATCGTAAAACAGTGATACTAGATATACAGTAAATATTGTATTAAGCGACCACTCTGTAAAATAGCATGGATATCTCCTAAAAGAAATTACTACTTAATGCAGGACAAAAACAATGCAGAAAGCTCCCATAGGAGCTTTCTGCATTATTTTTATCCTGCATTAAGCAACCATTTTGATCAAAAATAACATTTGCATATTTTATCGACTGGTCCCTTAATATAATATTGACAAATATTATGATACGATAACTCAATATACAGCTAGATGGTGCTACTATGTAAGTGTTCGGTTGAGGAAGGGCTTTACTGTATAATGATAAAATAACTCGTTATACAGAAGACTGGTGCATCTTACCACTATATTTAATCACATATATACAGTGAAGAAGACGCTATTCTAGCCCGTTTAAACGAAACTAAACGCAAACGCAAATTTGTTAAAATGTAAAAATATGGCATTTTTAAAAATTCTCTTTACCATTTGTTTTAAATCTTTTCGTTTCAGCGAAACTAAACGGAAACGCAATTTATTAAAAGGTAGAAATATGAACTTTGCAAAATATTCTATTTACCATTTGTTTTAAATATGAGTGGCAAACAGTTTGGAGCCAGATCAGACGCCGGGTTACCCTGCGTCTGATCTGGCACCAAACTGTTTGCAATGGATATATGGGTTCCTGCACAAACGCGTTTATTGGGAAAGAATAACGTCTTATTCACGGTACCACTATATCCACTGACATATAGGCACACATAGAGAGAGAATGAACCCAGCTTCAGTGTTCCTGCAATGCTTTGGTTGCCATGCGGTTTAAAAATAGTTTCCATTTTTTAATTGATGTCTACCTCCCTGTCCAATCTTACATAATCTAAATCCTTTTAACACTTTACCACGCTAGTCAAATGGTACCAGATGCTTGTTTGAACAGGATAAAAGTATAGCAGAAATACCATATAGAAGTATTCTGCTTTACTTTCATTCAGTTTTAATCTGTTACTACCCTCAATGAGCAAATGCTTTCCCCTTGTGATGATATTTTGGGAAAGGCACTTATGTGGAGCAAAGGGTTAAAAAAATTGTCTATCAATAATTTATAGTGGGAAAACCAGTGAATACTCAGATGAGAAAATGCGTATCGCGGCGTCTAATCGAAGTATACACTGTTTGCATATGTCCATATTCGTGGACAATGGATATTAGTTCTGTAAAGTTTTATGTACAGAGCTCCAGATAAGGGGAGTATTTCAAAAACTAAAATCTTTATTTCTGCATTAAACCCTATGGTGTCACTACTCATTAGAATCGTCTCGAAGAGACGATTCTAATGAGTAGTAACACCATAGGATTTGGTACTGTGTGAGTGAGAAAATGTCGAATTTGTTCAGTGTACTCCCTCTTATCTGGAGCCCTGTATGTAACTTCCTTGGTAAATAAAGTTGCTGCCACCATACTATAAGTGTTTCCCGCAGATCTACAGTGGAGAATCTGTTATTACAGTGGAGAATCTGTTATTCTTTCCCGTTTAAACGCAAACGTACGCAAACGCAAAGCACTAAAACGTAGAAAAGAACAACTTTTAGACAATTCTGATAATTCATGTTTATCTTGGTGGCAAACAGTTTGGAGCCTGATCAGACGCCGGGTTACCCGGCGTCTGATCTGGCTCCAAACTGTTTGCACTGCAAATAATAGTTTTAGTGTAAACGCGTTTATCGGAAAAGAATAACAGATTCTCCACTGTAAGTGTTTCCCGCAGATCCACCCGTAAACAATAGATGCTCAGAAATCTCGAAATATACGAAAACATGATCAAAGTTTTAATCACACTCTTAACCCATTTACTGCCATGCTGTCATTAATTCTTAACAATTGTAAATAGTCTGGTTTTTTTTTCTGAAATTCAGACTCCAGAAATATTGAAATGAGTATCCAACAGCTTGGACTCTGATCAGACGCTGCGATATGCGTCGTCTCATCAACATCCTAACTATTTACAAAATATATTCGGGATCAGGCAGTGAAGGGGTTAAAACAGCAAAGTGCATGGACTACATGTTCATGAACTGGCTTTCATATTCGATGTGCGAAACACATCCTTTAAAAACCTGACACTGCAGTACAAAGAGGCATTCTATAACCCAAACAGACTTATACACCACACAAACTCTGCAGATGTGCTAAATGCCACTCGCTAAACTGGAAAAGGTCTCGACGTAATCTCATTTGAAGTAAAAAATAGTTTACTGCCACTCGTTGAAAGTGAGCGGCCTTCAAATATACGGTTTAGTTTTTGGTGATGTGAAAATGTTAAGTTCATGTAAAGTTGTTGTTCTCAAAGCTGACCGATCAAATGCTTGCGAATAACTTAAAATTCAACTTAAACGCTTATATAACATTGAGGCCTGCACTAAGAAATAACTGTGGCCTGTTTTGCGTTGCCACTACGAACTCTTTTAACTAAATATTTCTTGCATGTTTATAGTACAAGAAGAGACGTAAAGCTTGTATAGTGGGATTCCTGAGAATCTGTGTGTTTGTTACAAAGTTTGGTCTTTTCTTTGCAAACACATGGACACATGCTATCAAGAAATATTATTACTCTAGCCTTTGTGCGGATTCGTTGTTCAATCATTCATGCTAACTTTTAAACAGAGTGCACGTTCCTTAACCAGACAGACAAAACTGTGTAAACAGATCAAAGCAATGGACGTGAAGTATATGGAACTCTTTCTAGACAGATAGTTACAAATGTACATATATTGCAATACAATGGCAATAAAGGAGCATTCTTCATTACGTCCGTCCTGCATTAAATACCCTCCCGTCTTAAGAATGCCACAGTGTATTCTTTTGCTAGCCTATTATTGTATTCTTTTGCTAGCCCTTAAGTACCAAGCTCGACAACACGCACATATGCAAACCGTTTGGGTCCAGATCAGATGTCGCATAACGCGGCGTCTGATCAGGGTCCGAACTGTTTGGCAATCATATTAATGTGTTAAAGGTCAAACTGTAAACAATTCTAAACCTAAAAAGTTCAATAAAGTGTGTGTGAGCAGATGATAGTATGGCAAATAAATGTGTAATACGGGTTATTACGTCATTATGTCAGTAAAATGGTTTATTACGTCATCATTTCAGTAAGATTGGTCACAATGTCAGTAAGATGGGTTATTACGCCAGTATGGCAGTGAAATGATTAACACAGATTTGACTGTCTTAGGAACACAATCATTCAAAATACGTTTTAGATAGTTTGCCCTATTTCGAGTTTGTCGAGAGTATCCTTATATTTCAGAATCATTTTTGTATCACATATCAAACACCAAAAAAGTACGGGAACAAATGACATCACTACAACGTGACCAGGATGCTGTCATGGGGCTCCTATTTACATATACGGGTATGTATACGTGCGCGTTACAATATAGTCCCATAGCACCGAGGGTTAGACGTGTAATGGGTTTACTTTCGGTGAGTGGATGGGTTTGTTATTTGTAGATGCCGAACGCAATATAGCCAATAATAAATACAACATATGCTTTAAACGGGTTAGCAATTGGAGCTGAACGCTACTGGAATTTCTACATGTCTACACTTTGTGCAGTGGAGAAGACCATATTCTTTCCAATTTGTTAAAGGCGAACGAAACGCAAACTCAGTGCAATAAATTGCAGAAAGTAACCATATTGTTTTTACATTTCTCACGATTTTCTTTGATTTGAATGGCACACGGTTTGGAGACTGATCAGACGCCGGGTAACCCGGCGTCTGATCTTGCTCCAAGCTGTTTGCGATGGAAATAATAGTACATGTAATAACGTAAACGCGTTTATTGGGAAAGAGTAACGTCTTCTCCACTGTATGGTCTGAGCAACTACTTCTCCGAGAATGGTAAATAAAAATAACGTGGGTTCCGCTTATAAGTTAAACTTTAAAATCAAAACGACCAAAGACAGTAAATCAGTAAAATTATGATAATTATCATTGTGAAATTTTGAGGTTACTTTGGTACCATAAAAATATGTGGGTTTTTTTTCAAATTCATAAATATAAATTTTGTAATGAACCATACTAAAGACGACTCACATATCTGTAGTAACACTGTATTAAGATACTGGCGCAATCATATCATTTACAAATCGAAACTAAACAATATTATTTTCCGAATCTATACAGCTCTGTACAAGTCTGCTACATGTACACGAAAGGGTGATTGCTGATAGTATAGGCATAACTTATCACATAGGAAACGAACGAACTCTGTACACGCGCCCCGAGGCAATTCGTTCTCCTAAATTAAGGAAAACACAACATTTTTTTTTATCAAAAACACTATATACTTTGAATACAACGTACAGCTAATCTCTATAAAATAAGCTCTGTCCCTCTCGAAGGCTTCTATTCAGCAGGTCCTATACACAACACAGGTTTATAGCTTATATCAAATAAGTCTTTTTAACCCCTTCTCTACACACACTCTCTCTCCACCCACCTTCAGGCTTTATGACACAACAGTAAGTTCCTGCTATTACATGTTCACAAATCAAAAGAACGCTCTTTGATACTATTAAAGACAAATTAACAGCTTAAAGCAAGATGAAAGTAAGGCAGAAAGCTCCTGAGGGAGCTTTCTGCTTTACTTTAATCTAACTTTAAGCAGGAATATATCTTAAACATCGAAAACAAACCGTCTTTTGAGCTGTAGAACAAGCGGAACTTTGTTGTGTTCTATTGTGGCGCTCTGCGACACAAGGTTCGTGTTCGTTTCACCTGCCTTCCTGCTATTCCAGTTCAGTTCCCCTGGCGAAGCCCTCGCTCTGACAGTTTTCACTGGCAATTTAACGGCTTTCCTCTACGCAACAGAATATGTCCTGTCAGCCGCTGTTGTTAAACAACAAACATTTTAATTTCTTTCAAGTTCACTTGTCAGTTTGTTGTCTTCAACCTTGAAGTTCATTGCACTATATGACATTTCCGAGCTTTTCGTGTCTCTGCAAAGTGCACGTTTTTTGCATCACTGCATGTTGATAAAGGCGCCTGTGCGCCCAGGACTTAGCACTTAATGTTACCTGTGCGCATGTCACGCGCGTTGTTCGTACTTCCGGATGGACACTCTTGTTCATTGACGCAATGTACATTGTACATGTATTTACATTTATTTGTTTTTTGTCCATCTTTCAACCGCTCCTCAGCGCTTATTTAAACACCAACACATTCATGAACACATAAATATTTACTGTTTAACAATACATCGATGTGCTAAGGTCCAAATTTGTAAACTTTTAAAACTATAGGCTGTTTTACCCTGATATGATATTTATGAAAAACCCTTTATTTTATCCTTACACGAGCCCCTTGCGAAACATATAACCACACATCTTGAATTCCCCTTTTCCATAGCTAATGATAAGGGGAGTGCATGTTCTTCGACCCTAAAACCCCTATTTTCCACCTGGGACACTATATTCGTACATAGTGTCCCTGTCTCCACTAAACACTATATTGTGACTATTCATTAGAATCCTCTCGAAGATTCTCCTGAGTAGTCAAAACTAAGGGTTTGGTGAAAAGGTATTGGAATTTTTGTATCCCTCCTATTCAAGCCCTGCTTTTTTCATCACTCATTCGGGCTGATATCATGATTCATGTATAGATGAATTACAGAACTGAGGTTTACTATAAAGACACATACATATATCTTGTGCATGCATCACAGATAGGTGTCTCACTGACGAGTCTTGAGATTATTACAGTAGTTAAGACATTATGCTTTCCCGTTTTTAAACGAAACCTAAACTTCACGCAAAAATATAGAAATCAACAGTTTATTTTGAAAACAATGACGATCCATATGAATCTGAGTGGTGGCAAACCGTTTGGAGCCTGATCAGACACCGGGTTAACCGGCGTCTGATCTGGCTCCCAAACTGTTTGCAATGGAACTATTTAATTAATTACAAACGCGTTTATTGGGAAAGAACATTATCTTCTCCACTGTAAGTAGGTAAACAATTGAATACGCTTAATCTCGTAGATGCTCGTGCAAGTCTACTCGTAGATCTCAACTTCACACAACACAGCACTGAACAAACGGTTAGAACTCGACTCCACGTTCCAAGCCTCTATCAAAACCTTGCGACCATCCAGGGGCCTCATGCACGCGAAGTGCAGAATGGGCTTAAAGATTGCGTCATTGAGTCTAGAGAAGTAAGAACATAGTTGGGACTGTGAGTTGGGGTCTTTGACGGCGTCCTTGCCACCCGTGTCGTCCACGTACACTAATAATTTGTCAAGGTCGTTCATGTAGTCTTTATACGCTCTCACATTGGCCGCTCCACCTGTAATAAAAATGGTGATTTAGTGAAGCTCGCTTATATCGATATTTATAACGAAATATTGGATATAACGATACATTGGCTATAACAAAACAAAGTATATTCCTCATCTCTAATTAACGTATGGTAAATGGACCTGCTATAACGAATTTTAGATATATAGAAAGAAATGAACCGGCCCGAGGACTAAGTTATAAGCGAGTTTCACTGTATTGATACAGTAGAGAAAACGTTATTCTTTCCCACTAAACGCGTTTACGCTAAAACTATCATTTCTATTGCAAACAGTTTGGAGCAAGATCAGACGCCGGGTAACCCGGCGTCTGATCAGGCTCCAAACTGTTTGTCACCAAGATAAAACATCAAATATCATTAATTGTCCAAAAGTTGTTCTTTTCTACGTTTTAGTGCTTTGCGTTTGCGTACGTTTGCGTTTAAACGGGAAAGAATAACAGATTCTCCACTGTAATATGGAATTAACATGTTCTTCCGCATTAGCGCCATTGGAAGAATTAAGCTCTTCCTCTACATGGATACAGGTGGTAGCTTAAAAGCAATATCAATGTAAAGCAGAAAGCTCCTAAAGGAATGTAATGCTTTACTTTCATATTATTTACGCAATGCATATTTGAGTCTACATTATTTGCATATGATTGGTCAGCCACTTTCGGACCCACAATATTGCTCAACACAGAAGTTCACGGAGATGAAGTTATGGTCGTCTTCGAAATCGAAGGACGACCTATATATTTGCATAGGACAAGTGTTTTCTTCATAGGTACACTGTTTATAAATGATGATTATACGTGCCACAGAATGGGGTGGGGTCAGGGATACGTGATTGTAATAGCTGTGTTTTATCTTACCTTGACCTTCTCCCTGCCACGTGTAGATCTTGACTCCGGACACCTTCTGCCGTCTACCAAGATCCACAGTAAACACGTCACCGTACAGGTTATCTAGGACGGTACAGAATCTGAGCCCCTGTTCCAGTCGCCCGTCCACCGCCTGACTAGCCCGGGTCTCTGTCTCGTGTGTGGGCTTGATATGTCGCTTGTGTTGTCGGGTACTCGTGCTTAACGAGGCCCTTTTGTTGTAGGCGAGGTTCTCAACTATAGAAAATAAGACAATCCGAACGGTTAGTTCCAGTGTATTAGAAACTAAACGCAAACGAGCAATTTAATGTAGAAAATGACAGGTTTGTAAAAATGTTAAAGATATGTTTAGATATGGGTGGCAAATAGTTTAGAACATGACATCTTTCCATTGGTCTTTTAATTACTTAACTCATTTCAAAGTTGATTTTACAAACTAGTTATAACTATTTTTATTATCTTGGTAATAATATTTAAAGAATTTCCATTTTCCCATGAAACTCCCTAATGTATCATGTTTATTGTGAATGTAGTTATTTGTCTTTTCACGCTTTGTAGGTACATTTATATAATTTTATGTGAAGCGCATTTGAACAATTAAATAAATACAGGTTTATCTAATTTCACTGAAAGAATTACATGTTTTAATTTATTGATTTGAGTGCGCTAGTTTTATAGAATCAACTGACGTTACACGGAATGTTTACGACCTGAGCGAGCTCGGGCTATCGGTGTTTGGCTATACAGTGCTCTGTAGGAGCACGTTTGTCTGGGAACACATTTGTCTTACGTAAGATCGATGCGATCGCATTTGTCTAACGTGAGACAAATGAGACCGCAAATGTCGTACCGAAAAAACACGTTTGTGTGACAAATGTGCTCCGATCAAAATTTCTAAGGGACAACAAAGCACATTTGTCTCACGCCATTTTTTATGAAATACAAGCACATTTGTCACATATTTTTCAAGATATTTTTACCTCAAGTGTAATTAATGAGTTGAAAATCCTTTTAATAAATTCTTTGATATGCAGAACAGGGATGTTCTTTCGGTTAATATATGATTGTTATGCAGAGGCAGAGAGATTTTGACGTTTCTGATTGACCAGATGTGACGTAAACCGCTATTTTTACAAATACAGAAACCACAAAACAGTTATAACTGGTAGCCATGTGGTATACGGACGGGCATTATTATTACCTTTATTTTAATGAATCCCGTAAATTACCTTAGTGCTTTTAAACAATACTTAGCAATGTTTCGTTTGTTTAAATGTTGGTAAAGATTTTGTTTTGCTACCAAAATTGAAGCAAAAGTTTTAGGAGTCCAAATACGTATAAACACTACGCGTTGTATATGAATAAAACTACATTGCAAAACTGTTTCTACATGCAAAAACTATCATACAAAGCGCGATATTTCCCAATTCACACATTTTGAAAACTGACCCTTGTCTTTATTATACTCCAACACACTCTCGTTATTGAGTTCATGAGTTGCGTTCCTAAATAGTTGGGGTCACGTTGTGGCAAACGTACGGAGAGAATGATAGACAAAGCAGCAATAATATTATGTAATCTTGTTGAGAAACATGAAAAATGACTATCTGGTACATTTAATATAGTAAACAATGGGTATATTTAACTTAACTTGTACTGAACACATTAAAACCAAGTACAAACACATGAATCATGAGTCCATGAGGCGCTCACAAGAGAAATGAACTTTAATGAATTTAAGGCAGATGCTGCGTACCCTAGAGACGGTGTTCCTACCATTTGACCTACAGTGGAGAATCTGTTATTCTTTCCCGTTAAACGCAAACGTACGCAAACGCAAAGCACTAAAACGTAGAAAAGAACAACTTTTGGACAATTCTGATAATTCTTGTTTATCTTGGTGGCAAACAGTTTGGAGCCTGATCAGACGCCGGGTCACCCGGCGTCTGATCTGGCTTCAAACTGTTTGCACTGCAAATTATAGTTTTAGCGTAAACGCGTTTATTGGGAAAGAATAACAGATTCTCCACTGTACTACTGACCCACTGTTTGACTCCATCTAATCCATCTTATTACAATGCCTAGATTTTATCAACGTGGTCATTCCGAGTAAGGTTTAAGATTTTGCGGCTAAATATGTAGGAGATTTTTTCCATGTTTTGACCTACTATCCTACTTTTGAAACTTATGTTAGCCATATCCATGCATTGCCTAGCGTTTGTGTAGGTGATAATTCTAAGTAAGTTTCAAGCAGATTGGTCTGAAGATATGGCCGATGGAGTGGCCAAAAGCGTATTCTGCAATTTGACCTACTGGCCTACTTTATGATCCTACATAACATATAGTCATGTATGACATAAATGCTATCAAAGATATAATACCGACCAAATCGCATAAAGATACCCCTAGCAATACAACTTGTAGAAGGTTCTAAACTTTTAATTCAGTATTACCGAACACGAACAATAACCACGCCCTCTGGCAGCCATTTTTAGACGAATAAAAATTCTTTGAAAATCATTTAAAGTATATTGGTTAAAATTTAAAACAATTTTGGTCAAAACCAAATTGAAATTGGACAAGTAAATTTGGAGAATACGATTAATTTTTTCCTGATATCGTGCACGGTTGACATGGCAACCAGACAACTTATCTCATCCATTTTTTGTTTAAAAAATTCATTCCCCACCCTGCTGATGCTTCTGATGAAGTCTAGCTACCCTGAGAAGTTGAGTGCAATTGTTGGAGGACAGACGGATGACAGACGACGTACAGAGTGGGCATCACAAAAGCTCACGTTCTGCACTTTTTGCTCTGGTGAGCTTAACTGGCAGAGTAATGGGCAAACTATCATATAATGTTAATACGACAGCTGCAGTCAAACGATAACAAAAACAGTCCTTTGTTCCTAAATTCAGCAGTACTGGATATCTGTCATTTTATACAGCCAATGCAAGACATTCTAAGAAACAAAAATAGCATTAAACCATTTTCTGTTTCTTCTTAATTTGTCTTATTTCTAACAGCAATCCACTGTTTCGTCCAACAGTTCTCGAAGACCCCTGCCACTTACCGGTATTGGAATGTTACTCATAATGTGGGAGCTAAAGTGGATTTGTGCTCGCTGGATGTTCATTATCATAAACACTAGCCTTGAACGCTCACGTGTCCTTTCTTAATCAAAACTAAATGAGGGATCACTTAAGCAATACTTAACAATTTGTATTTGTATGTTTAACGGTAACCACAGCAATCATAGTGTATTTGTTATGCATTTCCAAGACAGTTTTATGTAATCTAATTAGCATTTCTTTTCGCACATCATCCGTTACGGTCTCATTGGCCTCTGTGTTGGAACGGACTTTGTGCCGTTTTCTTGTTTTCTTTGAGCCGATGCTTCTTTCTAAGATCATTGTCTGTTTCTGCATCACCAGTGTTTTCTGGCTGTTTAAGGGTGTATCAATGTCATGAGCCATTTTTTCCAAAGAATTAAACTTTTTTTCTATCATTGTTTTTTTGGAAGAGCTATTTATGATGAATGAAAAAATGAAAAAAAATATATATGGTGGTGTCCTTTTTATTGAGCTACAGCGATTTGAAAAAGGTATGTCAAATTTGGATTTTTTTCTTCAAATTTTACCCATTCAGAGTGCAAGCTTCAGTAAAATCTATTTTAAAAACAAAACAAACATGGTAATTTGGGTTTTCTTTATTTATTTCATGTCTATGGTGGTATGTTCACATATATAAACCAAATTTAGACAAAGCAGGCACCAGGTTTGAACAATATGGATCCTTGAATATCAAAAATATGCTTTATATAGGGCATGATTTTATTAGATTTTTTTATTTTATGAAAAAGAGTAAAAAAGTTTGAAAATGAAATAGTTCTAGTATTAAACTTTTTCTTATATTCTACCAGATGAAAGCCCATACTAAGGCAGTTCAAAATATGAAAAGAAATTGAAATGTCAGTGTTGAAAATTTTGAGTTATTAAAGTAAAAAGAGTTATCGCCCCTTACAAAATTTACAAAAAAGTACCATACCGATGATATTAAGAGCTTTATAAATTTCACATTTGGTGCCTTTTTTTTCTTAAATTAGTTTTTGTATGAAGAAATACTACCATAGATAGGAAATAAATAACACAAAACCAAATTATCATATTTGTTTCATTTAAAATGGGTTTTATTGAAGCGGGTTGTTTGAAAAGGACAAAATAAGAGGAAGTGGGTGGGGTAAATTTTACATGGCCGTAGAGCCAACTGTTGTTCACCAAAATGTACACTTTTTCTATTTTTTCATTCATCTTAAATAGCTCTTCAATACAAAACCATCATAGAGTGTTTTCCTATACTTTGAAAAGTTCCCAAAGTCATGACATTGATACACCCTTAAGGTCCGCTAAATATTTGGTAAGAATTTATGATAGAATGTAAAACAGATGTGCTTCGAGTGTCCTTTCTTTTGTGTGTCGAACAAATTTGTCTCATTTCCAATCTGTCGCAAATATGAATGTTTCCGAGCACATCGGTCACACCTCGTGAGACAAATGTGTTCCGAGAAAAATGTGCTCCTACATGCTCACTCTCTTCAACATCACCAAATGGGATACAAATAGTGAATGTGTTGTTCGAAGGAATTTGTTACGAGGAGGGAAGATTAAGACCATAAAAGTGCATTTGCGAACGGTTTGAACCCAGATTAGATGCCGCGTAACGCGTCGTCTAATCTCGGTCCAAACTGTTTGTCAATCGTCTTCATGTTTCTTCCGTCAAAATGTCCAATACGTAATTTTCAGCAAAATCGGCAAACGATATTGCATCAGTGAAAGCGTTAGACATAAATGGTATTGTTTGGGGAACAGTGACAAGTATTTTTGTAATGAGGAAAGCGTTGTTCGGAGGGGCGTTGGAGGGAGGGAACACTGTATATGTGTTGGTTTCCTGGTGGTCAATATCGAACTTACCACATGGTGAATCTTCATTGACCCTCATGAATCCTTTAGGACAGACTCCTGAAAATATACAACAGAATAAGACATCAGTATATGTAGAAACAACGGGGATATGGAATATGTTATACCATCGTCTCAAATAAAGTTACAATAGAGAAGAAGTTATTACGAAACGCAAATGCTATATACAGTGGAGGATCTGTTATTCTTTCCCGTTTAAACGCAAACGTACGCAAACGCAAAGCACTAAAACGTAAAAAAGAACAACTTTTGGACAATTCTGATAATTCTTGTTTATCACTGGAAATAATAATTTTAGCGTAAACGCGTTTATTGGGAAAGAATAACACATTCTCCACTGTATATGCAATAAACATAGAGAAAGACCTTAATTAAAATTGAAAAGATGATTAAAAGAAATAGTCTTTATTCTTAAACATAATTTTACTGAAGTGTGTTTCGTTTTATCTAAATTGGAAACAATAACATCTTTTTATATATTTTCTAATTCATTATTAACCAATGTCAGACAAATCAAATGGTGTTCAGTAGAGAAAAAGAAGTTACGCAATGACTATACAGAGCTTCTCTTAAAACGTCACTCCAACATACAACACTGTACCAACTGTTGCCAACGCAACACCTCCCAGTTCCCTTCTATTTTCATATCAGAGCGGGTGTTTTAAATCGATGGAAAAGTTGACATAAATTTTTTAAATGTTTATATTTGTGTTTTTAAATTGATGTACTGTCTTCAAAGTTGTTAATATTTGCAACGAATTTTTATTGACACTTCTGACGAATAATAACCATCTTTCCAAACGTATCGCTAATTTCTGGTTAACATTCCCCATTGAAAATGCATTGGAATGAGATTTCTGAAAACTTGTTTTCACAAAATTCCATATTTTTGGGACCAAATGCCAATTCATTTTGGTTTTGCTTACCAAAAATATTGTCCATTGATCGCTCTATGAATTGCAGAAGAAAGCTATTCAGGATATGCGCACATTACAGAATTGACCAGACTAACTTAAGACATGTTTAACATTGGAAGTAATGGGAATACCCGGGGTGTTGCGTTGGAAGTTTTGGCATACTGTACTGAACCTTATTAAATTAAATTGATAATCGCAAGCGAATTGCTATCGAATTGCCATCGCATTGCCATCGAATCGGGCGCTTCAAAAACAAATCCTACGTTTGAATATTTATACGCGAATTTTCTGAAATGGAATCGAAAAAATTAACGAAGGCATATTTGCGAACATTTGTGAGATACGCCATTCAAGAAAACTTACCCGGGGGTAAATTTAGTATTTTGAATCGCAAGCGAATTGCCATCGAATCGCAAGCGAATTGCCATCGAATTACAAGCGAATCGCAAAAATTGTTAATTTAATAAGGTTCAGTACTGTAGTATACTGTATGTAGCTGTGAACATTCACGATGTAAAGGCTTAACAAAAAGCAAACCAGAAAGCTCGTACAGTACATGTAGCTTTCTGCATCACTGTTGTTCTGTATGAAGCTACTGTTTTTTAAAGGTTATTGCTGAGTGATATTTCGGTAGCCTGTCACACATGTGTGTGTCGGTATTTACACTAAAGGTTGGCCGACCTGACATCAATGTTCACGACATTTGAAAAATTTAAACGCCTTTCACAACGGCATTTATAATAACTCTTAACCCTTAGCCTGGAGAAAACGACATAACCGCGATTTGCAAACAGTTTGGATCTAGATCAGACACCGCGTTACGCGGCGTCTGATCTGGATCCAAACTGTTTTACAACCGTTATACGTTTCTGCTATCATAATTAAAACACAAATCATTTTACGAATTTTTCAGACAGGAAATTATATTCTAGACGATGATACCACAGGATAAGGGTTACGTTTTGTACTTGCCATTAAACCAATCTGCTTCAATATGGTCGTCCACATTTTATTTCATAATCTAAACTTTAATAACTGTGGTTTTAGAATAACGGAACGTGTGTCAAAACAGTGTTGATCCAGATCAGACGCCGAGTAACTCGGCGTCTGATCTGGATCAACACTGTTTGTAAATGTCAGTAAGATCGGGCTTCACAGTTGGTGGGTTTAACGTTCATTGTAGGATGAGTTGGCGAATTTTAAACAAGTATGTTTGACATGGTTTAGGTAAACAGATTCTAATTTGTTTTCAACTACAGCGAACCCTCTCTAGACTGAGCATTATTCAAGGACGGTTGTGGCTATTAAAGCCATGTTAATGTAAATGCTTTAATTCAGGATAACAACTACATGTATGTCGGAAACTCACACATGAACTTTTCGGTATTGCTTTAATATTGTATTAAGCTTCAACCTGTCGTAAAACGTGATAATAAAGTTTTTCGTCAGTATTCGGTTAAGAAGGAAGAATTATTATATATACAGTGGAGAATCTGTTATTCTTTCCCGATAAACGCGTTTACGCGAAAACTATTTTTTCTTTTACAAACAGTTTGGAGCCAGATCAGACGCCGGGTAACCCGGCGTCTGATCAGGCTCCAAACTATTTGCCACCAAGATAAACATGAAATATCAGAATTGTCCAAAAGTTGTTCTTTTCTACGTTTTAGTGCTTTGCGTTTGCGTACGTTTGCGTTTAAACGGGAAAGAATAACAGATTCTCCACTGTATATACAGTAGAGAAAAAGTTATTCTTTCCTAATAAACACGTTAATGCCATAACAACGATGTCAATTGCAAACAGTTTGGAGCCTGGTCCAACGCCGGGTAACCCGGTGTGTGACCAGGCTCCAAACTGTTTCCCACTCAGAATAAAAACAATCAGCAACAGGGATTGCCATTTCCTATACACTGTATAGCATAAATTCAGCGTTTCCCGCTTTTCTTCTTTCCCTTTTATTTGGTATTTCCAAAGAAGAATGGGGGGTGTTCCGGTCCCCGGCCTTTCATCCCATTGGACCGTCGCATGCATGCTGGACATAGCACGGAACACTATCTGCTAGAGACTGTGTTTAGAGACTTGGGCTCTCTAGTTGCCACCGCGTAGTGTTGTACGGTGGTTATGTGGTGTGACAATGATATTACGTTACTAATGGGTTTAAGAATGTTAACAAGACTTACAAAACTAGGTTATAAACACATGATTTATCGCCGCCGAGGCCTCTCTGGGACACATCTTCCCATTCTTAACTATTTAAATATATGAGGAACATAGTTAAAACTCGTGACATGTGCTGCGTTCAGAATTCCAGCCTCTTCTCTCCTGTCCTCACAAAACAATCTTTCTCAACCTCTAAACCCATCTTCCTCTTACATGTAACCCTTTCCTCCCTGAAGCCTCAAATTGACAATTCTAGTTTTCAATTTAGTCCAGTCCATTTTGACGTTTTAGGGTTGATTTTTACAATAATTGTATATGTCAAAATGACAAAAAGTGTAGACCCTGATCAGGATCGTCACTGTTTGCATAGGACAAGTGTATTCGGCACAGGTATATCGTTTACAAATGACGCATATTATACGTGACGAGGGTTCAAGAGTAAACCCATTTACAGTGGATAAAACGTTATTCTTTCCCGTTTAAACGCAAACATACGCAAACGCAAAGCACTAAAACGTAGAAAAGTGCAACTTTTAGACAATTCTGATAGTTCATGTTTATCTTGGTGGCAAACAGTTTGGAGCCTGATCAGACGCCGGGTTACCCGGCGTCTGATCTGGCTCCAAACTGTTTGCATTGTAAATAATAGTTTTAGCGTAAACGCGTTTATTGGGAAAGAATAGCGTTTTCTCCACTGTATGCCTGGATATTTCAATGAACTCTCCCCTCGCGCTTGCTGAAGATAGTTCATTGTGGATATTCAAGGGCAAACTAAAGACACTGTGCAGTGTTTGCCCATACAGCTAAATATTCATAGACGCCGCGATACGCGGTGTCTCTTCAAGGTCTACACTGTTTGCCAATGCCCTCTTACGTACAGACACTAGGCTTAAATGTGTTAATCTCTTCTTTCTCCGTCAACTTAAATATCCTTCTCTCTTTCCCCTCCTTATCGTGCCTTCTCTCTCTCTCCTTTTCTCTCCTTCTTCTCTTCTACATGTATATCTCTCACCCCCCTCTTATTCAACCGCTCTGACTGTCTGTCGGTCTCTGTATGTACGCCTGTCTATCTGTCTCTCTTTTTCTCTCTCTCTCTCTCCCACTCCCTCCCTATTAGATATATTGTAAATCCTAATTGACTATGGAGCAACTATTTTACGCCAATATATTGTCATTTATTAAGCCTTATATTTGTTCTGTAATGTATTTGATCAAAAGTCTCCAAAAATGATGAAATGTTGTCAAATTAATGTTTTACCAGAACATCCCTCAATTCAATTTATATTTTTATGCACAAAAATCAATGATTTATATACCAAACTGTTTTTAAAACACAAAATCTAATCAAGTCGAACAGTGCCGAACAAGGGTCTCATATCGTCGAATATTTTGCTCTTCTCTTTTACCATCTGTGAAAGTGAGAAACGAATATACAGTGGAGAAGACTTTATTCTTTCCCAATATCCGCGTTTGCTGTAAAACTATTTTTTCCATTGCAAACAATTTGGAGCCAGCGGGGTAACCTGATGTCTGATCAGACTCCAAACTGTTTGCAACTCAGAGTAAAAGGAATAGTCGGAATTGTCAAAAAATGCCACTTCAGGGCTGCCATACGTTGAAATAAAAAATCCTAAGATTTCTAAATTTGCATTTTTTAAGTGCGATTTTACGAATCGTACATGTACCCTTCCCTATCGCCTGTTTTTAGTTTTGTTGACACGTTGCTGCTTAAAGCAGGCTGGAAGTAAAGCAGAATGCGCCTTAAGGCGCATTCTGCTTTACTTTCAGCCTGCTTTAAGTTAGCATGTACTAGAAAAAAATACGAAGATTTAGGAAAAATCCGGAGAAATGGCAGCCCTGCCACTTTTATACATTTGATTGCAATATGTTTGTGTTTCGTAAAAGATTAAACGGGGAAAAAAAACGTATTTTAACTGTTTTATTTGGTGGATATAGTGCGTCAAATTAACAGCCACCCACTAGCCAACAGACTGCTGCTCAATTTAATGGTTTGTGATTTTCTGGTATCTTTCCCCAGATGTTGGCACAGGTTTAAATGGATCATTCAGTTTCCCTTTCCGAACAAGCCAACATAAATTATTACACCTATTTTGGACGGCACGGTAAATCAATGTCGCTTAAACTAATTTTTTTTCTTGGTGTGTTTTTCTCTTCTATCTAATCGACATTATAGACTTACAGTAAAGCTCACTAATAACAAAGTCCTCGAGACCGCCTAATTGCTTTCGTTATACATGTATCCTACTTTCGTTACATCAGATACGTCAAGTAAAGACGGAAATAAATTTTGTTTAGTAATACATGTATCCAACACTTCGCTACACCCAAATTCGTTATAAGTGTGCTTAACTGCATTCACCCCTTTACAGCGAAATCCGACTACATGTACACTATCATTTAAAACAATTTTGACTCTAATCAGACGCCGACTTACTTGGCTTCTGATCAGAAGCAAAACTGTTTGAATCTCATATAAGTGCATGATTCTTAAGTCAAAATGCCCATAATTCCGAATTTGATAAAAGAAAAGCAGCCGATATCTTTTAAGAAGACGTTAAAAGCATTACAGTGAAAAATACTTTATTCTTTCCCAATAAACGCGTTTACGCTAAATCTATTTATTCCCCTTGCAAACAGTTTGTAGTTCGATCAGACAACGGTACCCGGTGTCTGATCAGGCTCCAAACTGTTTGCCATCTATATTAAAATAGATATTCAGAGTTGTCAAAAAAACATCCTTTCTACATTTTACTGCAATGTGTTTGCGTTTCGTTTGCGTTCAAAATGGGAAAGAATGTAATCTTCTCCACTGTGAGATCACACAAGTGGGTACATGTACGAGTGTGCCTTTTAACGATTTATTACAATAATGTGGGTATTATTTTACCATGAATACGTGAAGATTCTCAATTACGAATATTTACATAAACAGCAAACCCTTCAACAAATATGGCCACTCCAATAGAGACTCAGAGACTCAGCGACAACTTATACCACAATGTCAAAGTATACACTGTTTGCATAAGACAAGTGTACTTTTCACAGATACGATATTGGTAAAAGACGCATGTTCGCGGCTTTAGGATTCAGTGCGTTAAAGTAATATTAAATAAACGCAGATGACCCGTCTGCCTTGTTTTTATCCAGTTATACTTAAGCAAATGCATATATGTTCACTGTAGTCTGTAGTAGAACTTGTATCTTACGTACAGTGGAGAATCTGTTATTCTTTCCCGCTTAAACGCAAACGTACGCAATCGCAAAGCACTAAAACGTAGAAAAGTGCAACTTTTGGACAATTCTGATAATTCATGTTTATCTTGGTGGCAAACAGTCTGGAGCCTGATCAGACGCCGGGTTACCCGGCGTCTGATCTGGCTCCAAACTGTTTGCAATAGAAATAATAGTTTTAGCGTAAACGCGTTTATTGAGAAAGAATAACGTTTTCTGCACTGTACGTATATGGGGCCCGTTTCATAAAACTTCGTACAGCACAATTATATAATATATTCGTAAGTCAGATTACAGTCTCAATTATTATTTATTTCTCCTTCGAATCATGTCTTGTGACATCTCTTTGGTATAGTCTTGAAAAGAGATGTCACAAGACAGGATTAGATAGAGAAATCAGCAATGAAATGTATTTTAAAGTTTTGACTTAGGACCGTTTTTGTCGTACGAAGTTTTATGGAATGGGCCCCAGCATCAAAATTGTTTGAAAAGACTATCTAAATAAGTTTCCAATTGATTGCTAATTGATTATAACAGTTCGTATTATTGAAATACGGGTTCTTTTTCAGTTTCCTGGTTCATTAGCGAAGCAGTGCGTTGTATTTAAAATATGTTTTTTAAAGAGAATAAACATCAAATGTTATCTTTTCTTCTTTTGAATTGCAATGGGCACGTGAAATCAGCGAAGCTCGCCGTTTATTTTGAACTCCGTCTAATCTTTGTAAACCATTTTAATTCTTAACAAATGTGTTTCTATCTAAACGCCTTCACTGCCTTACCCCGAGTACCATAATTATTTTCAAAAGTTTAGATCCTGATCAGACGCCGCATAACGCGGCGTCTGATCAGGATCCCAACTGTTTGACACTCATTTCAATATTTCTTAAGTAAAAAAATACTTAAATTCAAATTTGAGAAATAAAAGCAGAGGTCAATTGTTTAAAATTGATGACGTCACGGCAGTGAAGGGGTAAGGTATAAAAAGCGAGCCGAAATATGTTTCACATGTGCTTTCTATTCTATAGGAGGCCATGTTTCAAAGGCATTCCTGATAAAATACATTCATAAGCAAGGCTGGCGTTTGTTAATTCGTCCGTTATTTCAGATTTTAATCATGGCGCCAAAATGATATAGATTTTACACGTAGTGGAAAACAAGTGCCATTTATCACCAAAATTGCTCGCACTAATTGGTCATATATATACCCTCAATACTGAGCTACCATCAACACTATCTCCGTATATATCGACACAAAACATTACTTTTATACGACTGAAAATCCAAAAAGACAAATGCATTTTTACCCGTGAATGCTTTTCGCCATTTAAGGTTCGTTTAAAGGCAAACAGTGTAGACCTTGAATAAATCGATAAAACAAGTACTATATTTTCAATAATTGATCATTTTCTGTATTTAATGGCATTGCATTTGCGTTTCGTGTCTTTTAAGCGTTAAAGAAATTCTCATCTTCCACTGTGCTGTAACTTGTAGCAAAACAAGGGAGTATTGAAATTATCACGGCATAAAATATCAATTGTGTTAGTGTTTAGGATAGAAACTATTTACTATTATAGTTATAGACTATTCGATTACCGTTTCAGATAATAGGGGTCATTTACGAGCCCTTTGAACCCGGGTCGTTTTTGGATAATTTAGGAGTTTTGCTATGCACAAATTAAAAGCAGTTTTTTGGTGCTTCGTTGTGCTAGAATACGTTTTAAGATAAAGCTTCAAGCATAATTTACAATTTCAAAAACACATCTAGTTTATTTTGATTGATGAATATTTCCTGACGAAAAACACGAAAGGTGAGCGACAGCGTTTCCTGTCATGCGCGAATGGTTTGAGCGAAAGGGAAGCTACATGTACATGTGCGACACGTTTCTCTTGTTTTTGGTTTAATTGTGTAGTTAGTTTAACATTGTACAGTGGAGAATCTGTTATTCTTTCCCGTTTAAACGCAAACGTACGCAAACGCAAAGCGCTAAAACGTAGAAAAGAACAATTTTTGAACAATTCTGATAATTCTTGTTTATCTTTGTGGCAAACAGTTTGGAGCCTGATCAGACGCCGGGTTACCCGGCGTCTGATCTGGCTCCAAACTGTTTGCACTGCAAATAATAGTTTTAGCGTAAACGCGTTTATTGGGAAAGAATAACAGATTCTCCACTGTACTTGTGAAATTCCAAATAATCATTTCAAAATACGTTTTGACATGTTGTACCATCAATGCTAGGGGTTTTATACAGACTATAAGTTCGTGAAACAGCAAATGTTGCAGACTCGGATGAGACGCCACGTGTAAAGTGGAGAAAACGTTATCCTTTCCCGTTTAAACGCAAACGCAAAGCACTAAAACGTAGAAAAGTACAACTTTTGGACAATTCTGATCATTCATGTTTATCATGGTGGCAGACAGTTTAGAGCCAGATCAGACGCCGAGTAACCCTGTAAACTGTTTGCAATAGAAATAAACGTTTTAGCGTAAGAAAGAATAACGTTTTCTCCACATGTTCACTTTGTATAAGTTCTTTCCCATAAAAGCTTTAACGCTAAACCCTTATGTTATTTGCAAACAGTTGGTTGGGAGCCCGATCAGTCGCGGGGTGATCTGGTTAGGATCAAAATCAATTTCACTCAGATACAAATAAAGCGTGAACAGTTTCAAAGGTTGCCATTTTGTACAATTTATTGCATTGGGTTCACGTTTAGTTTCATATAACTTTTTGCCTGAAAATTTAATGAACAATTCCTGTTTCCCAAAAGTTCCAGTCCATCTTTTACTATTTTGGGATGTTTGTTACATTATTGCAAAATGGCAAACAGTTTAGACCCAGATCAGAGGGCTCCTTTAGGAGCCCTCTGATCAGGGTCTACACTGTTTGCATAGGACAAATGTAATTTTTACAGGTGTACTATTTTTGAATATAGGTCACTAGTTTTTTTTTAGTTAAAAGGAAAGAAGAACGTCTTCTCCACTGTATCTAGCTATGGTAACACACGGAGTACTATTTCGGATGTTTGAAATTTCACCGCTCTACTTTAACCGGTGTCTCACTTTTAACAAGCTCCCAAATTCATTCTTCATTTGTATAATAAGTAATGTCTTTGAGATCATTTGAGGACAATCGTTTATAATTTTGCATGAAGGCAAGCTATATGTCAGGTTTTGAGAGACGTGGTGTTAAAAAAGGTGCTTTCTTTTAGGAATATAAAACCATTTGGTAGTTTTGTTAACTTGTCTTTTGTAGGACGATTGACGTGTTTATGCACTCCTTAACATAATGCATGCCTATTTAATTGTCGTCTATAAACTGTGCCGTTTGCAGTAATTATCAAACCTGAATAAAATATATTTTTATAAAAAAAAACATATTTAGGGTGTCAAACAGGATGGACCAAGGTGAGACACCGAGTTAGTCGGCGTCTCATCTGGATCGAAACTGTTTGCATTAGCTATCACTAAATGCGCCTACAGCGTACAGAAAGTTAATATGCATCAATGCCCTTCTCTAGTTCATAATATCAACATTCAGTACAACTCAAATATACAGTAATATCCCCTTTTTCGACCGCCTTAACTCGATCATTGTGTCAAAAACATATTGTAGCTAAAAGCAGAATGATCGTTAAGCAGAAAGCTCCTAAAGGAGCTTTCTGCTTAACGTGCATTCTGCTTTAAGAAGTCATTTGCCTTAAGCACCGAAATCAAAGAAGTATTTTAAGTACTATTAGTCTGCTTTAAATACACCATGAATCACTGATTAGCGTTTATTCACTAAAAGGTACATGGCGAGATTTTTCAAAGACAACGTTAGTAACGTAGAATATTCCTCCAAAGAGCTTTCTATATCATTTTTATCTCAAAAACGATCCATATATCTTAAACAATATGTATATTTTCCACCGAAACTCCGTTGAATATAAGTTTTATTGTATAAGATCTATTCAAATATTTCCTTTAAGCAACTGCGTTTAATAAATTAGCAACCAGCATGGCTCCTATGCAGAATGTAAATCATGCAAAAACGTAATATCAGATTTTGAATGGTCGAAATATTTTCTCTAAAATGAGGCACTTTTATAGATTCTACAGAATTTACAGTAGAATTCTTAACATTTAGCAGACGACAGTTATTTGCAGACGATAATCATTAGCAGACGACATTTTTATACACATTACCTGACACTCACATGAGCAGACCTAATTCAACAAGCTTTAACATCTTTACCGCCACAATATCGCCTGCTTCTAAATTGTCGTCTGTACTGTTTATATTTCAATATTTAAGTTATTTTAACAGAAGAAATACCGATACGAGAGACAAAAAGTTTGGATACTGATCAGACGTCGAGTAACTCGGCGTCTGATCAGTTTCCAAACTCTTTGAAGATGAAAGTATGATGGCGACTGGCAGTGAAAGGGTTAAGTTAAATATATTTATATTACATAATTAGATAGTCGAGCGAGTCATGTGTGGTAGCCATATCTGATAGTTAAACAAGACAACCTTAGCCCAATAGCCTTATACAGTAGAGAATGCGTTTAAAACGCAAACACAATGCTATAAAATGTAGAAAATGACAACCTTTTGAAAGTGTATACGATTTATATTCAACTGATTGGCTAACATTTTTACATGATAAGCAATCATTGAATTAAGAGGTATACAGAGACCATCGGACATATTGTTGCTTAATGCAGGACCGTTAAAAGGTTCTAAACGATAAGCAACCATCTACCGTGTAACTTATTTTCTACAGTTGCTTTATTTCTGCTATATTCGCGATCAGATTTGTTTACGCAAATTTAAAAATTCGCAAAAACATTAACCACGAAAATAGAAAACAAACATGGCCGCCAAAATCTTGCGAAATACGATATACGTCTGACAACTAAAATTATTTTAAATGGCAGCAAAACCTCTGTATTTAGGAAACCTCTTTTATCCGGAACCCTCTCTAAACCGTGTCTCGGTCTGGAAGAGTTCGGTAATCGGAGGTACTATTGTACCAGTTTCTGGTTTGAAAGAGTTTGTTTTCCTAAGTGTTAATGCGTCAACGATACACGATTGCAGCAGATTCCCCCTCCCTCCGTTAATTTCATTTTCTGCCTCAGTTCACAGGAATGTTCATAAATCAAACAGCCAACGATGAATCTGATTACCTATACCGAACATATTCAACTATAACATAGAATAGAAAATTAAAATTTCAACACTCGGTAACTGCGGTCGTTTTACATTTATGGCGTGATGAATGTTATACACATATACTTAAAACATTTCCCATTGAAACTTCAAATGGGCAATTCCAGTTTCCAATGAAGTAAAGTCTATATTGACTACTTGCGTATAGGAAAATGACAAACAGTGCATACTCTGATCAGAGGGCTCCTGTAGGAGCCCTCTGAATAGGGTATGAACTGTTTGCATATGAATAATATGCTATTTTCAGACACACTGTTTGTAAACAAAGCGTATTCATACATACACTATTCACGAGCAGTTAATGGGTTAACAAAAATAAGTTAAGTTTTGTGTCAAGTAAACAAATGTTCTTCCTTATGTTAACTAAACAGAGAGTATGCCCAGTCTTTTGAAAACTAAACAAAAAACCTGATCAACCTAATGAAAATTATCAAAGAATTTGTTCACTCCTTTAATTTAGTATATGCTTGTTGCGTAGAACTGTTGTATACGGCTGCTGTGTATATTTTTTGTATAAGACAGTTTGTGTATGACTGTTGAGTAAGAGTGTTGTGTATAACTGTTGTATACATGTATGGCTGCTGTGTATAACTTTTGTATATGACAGTTTGTGCATGACTGTTGAGTACGACTGTTATGTATAACTGCGGCATATGCAAGTTCTGTATAACTGTTATATTTTACTGTTGTGTATAACTGTGGTTCATATATTTGAAAGTTCTGTATAACTGTTTTATTTTACTGTTGTGTATAACTGTGGTTCATATATTTGAAAGTTCTGTATAACTGTTTTATTTTACTGTTGTGTATAACTGTGGTTCATATATTTGAAAGTTCTGTATAACTTTTTTATTTTACTGGTGTGTATAACTGTGGTATTTTAAAGTTCTGTATAACTTTTTATT
This sequence comes from Gari tellinella, assembly GCA_922989275.2. NCBI lineage: Eukaryota > Metazoa > Mollusca > Bivalvia > Cardiida > Psammobiidae > Gari > Gari tellinella. The sequence continues at coordinate 77,798,915 of OV277867.1, read as the reverse complement.
TTAATGTTGCGTATAACTGCTGTATATGACGGTTGTGCAATACTGTTTTTCATGTATATGACTGTTGTTTATAACTATTTTTTAGGACAGTAGTTTAGTAAGTGTTCTGATAGTCAATGTTGTGCGTAAATATATTAGGTTGCCTGGCTGCTATTTTGTGACACAATTAAGTTATTCTCACACACCTTTGGATTTTTTTTATTACTCTTGTGTAAAACTTGTATAGGAACTGTTTTATAGTACTTTAGCTTGTAACTGATGTAGTAGTGAATAGTGTGTAAATGTATAATGTTACTTATCTGCTACGTGACCCAATTAAGTTGTTTCCACTCACCTTTGAAGGGACATCCAATGAGACCAATTCTCATGGCAATCTTTTTGTTCCATTCTATTGGGAAGAATCGTACAAATCTGGCGGTGAATGGAGCATTTAAGTAGTGCACCCTCTCTGTGTACTTATCGCTGTTTCCGCCGAAAATCTACAAAATGATGAAATTGTCAATCAAATGTGAAAACACCCAAGACCGTTTCCGGTTGTGCGAATGTGATTCGTGAAGAAATTCTACAGGGATATGTGCGCATGTGTGGTGGACTACTTCCGGTCTACTCCATGCGTCTCTAAATCCTGTTTTCAGCCGGATAGCTCTCGATTGTACATATACAAATAGTGCATTTGTCTGTCTCTGAATAGTTTGTTGTGAGAATAAGCAATTTAGTAACAATTTGTTTTATTAGATGGACCATGCGGGCATGTTAGAGTCCTAGGCAGTACGCATGCTCATGCAAACATATACATCACGTGACTGTTCACCTCATGCAGTGTGTGGCCAATCACGTGTTTACAAGAAAGACGTTTTTAAAGGAACTACTTTTTCTCGTACAATAAAATGAATCAATATTTCAGAATAGAATTTTCGTTGTAATAAAGACAAAAAAGTCTTAACACATTCAACCCTAGCAACGAGAATATACGTCTTTTACACAACAGTGTTCCTGTGAAGAATACACTTGTCCTGTGCAAACAGTGTATACCCTTAACAGAGGGCTCCTACAGGAGCCCTCTGTTAAGGGTCTGCACTGTTTTTAATTTTGCAATATATTGCTAAAATCTTCCCTTAATAGTAAAAACATCGACAGACTTAGTTGGAATTTGGAATTGTCCATTAAAAAGTTTTTAAGGTTGAATGAGTTATAGATGACGAGAGAAGAGAAAGTGAAGTTCTACAAAAAATAATATTGATAAAAGTTAAAAACCCAAACGCCTTTCTTAAAGCGGTTTCAAGCAATCTTGTTAATAAAACAAGGTTAGTAGTAGTGGTGCGTGAATAGAAGCATGCAGCGGAGAAAAATTGCGAAAAAAGCAAATCTTTAAAAAATATTATAGGTATGCATGTTAAATATTCAGGGCGATGGTCACAATATCGAGCAAAAGTGCTGTTCATCAAAAGGCATAAATTGCAAGAGTTTATTTAAAAAATTACATTTCATAATGATCATGGTCGAAAATTACTGTATAATGAAAAGCTTCAATGATTTAAACAATGTATATACATAGTGTTCATAGTCATGTTTATACATATACACTTTCTACAGTAAATATCCGCTAATATGACCACTCAAACTAAAATATGTTTGTCTTCATTTAAACACAAGTGACATCTTAAAAGCAGGATGAAAATAAGGCAAAACGCTACGACGGGAGCTTTATGCTTTACTTCCATCTTGTTCTGAAGCAGTCATCTGTCTTTAATGCAAAAATACTTCGAACTTCGATATACCGAACTCATATAAATTATATCGCTGAAATGTTCTCATATTGGCATCGCTTAAATCGAACATATCCTTATTTCAAAGAAATAATGTGGCTAAACCACGGTTTTACTTTGAAGTTCGGATATGTTCGACGTTTTCACGTTGAAATGTAGATACGTTCGACGTTTTAACTTTGAAATATGGATATGTTCCAAATAAGCGAGTTCGATATATCGAAGTTTGACTGTACATATTTTCTCGAGGGATCATAGTATCGGAGGTTTTACTGTGCTAATCTAAACCTGTCTAATACCATAGTCCAGAAGCCCAATTGATTTATACTTAAATATAATCTACAGCGACTATCCCAGAAGCCCTAAATCTGTTCTATTCTATACTGTAGTCTCTAATCAATAACACCATGAAGACATTAAAATACTGTATGGCCTGAACTATAGTGATTCTCCAACGACAAGCTGTGCTGGTATAACCTACAACCGTAACATTTCATTGGCAACCATTTGTTCAAGAAATGTTTGAATTTTCTGTGTATAGCCAAAACTTAGAAAAGGTTTAAAAGTTTTAAATGCAGATGAAACTATTCCAAAAAGGGAGTTAAGATAGATCTAGTAAAATTTGTTTTCGTCTAATAGTTCGACTTTATCAAAGATACCCTTGTCCAGTACAAGTACTACTTCTGTGACTATATAAGGAGGACTCTCATATCAAAGATGTTCAGATGCACGTAATATTTTTGTGGCGTATATTGACTTTGTGACATGGCTACATGTATCTTTGACAAAGGCCCGTGGTGATCGAGCATTTTTTATAAAAGTATAACAGTTCGATATCTCTAAATACAGATGAATGCCTAATGCAGGACAACAGTAAAGCAAAATGCTTCTTACAAAAGCTCTTTGCGCTATGTGTGTACTTTATTAAGCTGTAAATTGAAGAAAATACTGGCAATGTTAATATTCCTGTTTCGAAGTGGAGCTATAATTTTAATGATTAATACAGTTCCTGAATCATACGTCGTATAACATTCCTCCTATATAACGTTGGTAAACAATTCCGGTTTTATGACTAGATTCAAAATATGTATGAATATTGAAAATTAAGAAAGACAGCTTTTTGTTGAAACAACTAATCTTGGTTTACTAAATACGCCAAAAGGCCACGTAGAGCTTTACCTTGGAATGGGTATTTGATTAAATTACCATGTTGCCACATGTGTATTTAACTTAGATTCAAATTCTGATTGGAACGAGAATTCAACATTGTGTTTCTTGGTAACTTACGCCTTCATATAGTATGATGTTATTATGTTTCTTACAGTAGTGTGAGACCGGTGTTGACCTTTACCAGAAGAAACACGATGACTCTTTAGCACATTAGTTACAGTACATGTACGTTTCTTCTACAAAATAATTTGTACGGGACAACTCTGTGACTCGGTCTCTTTCCTTTAAGGTCGCCAGATTTTTGCCACTACAGTATTTAAAGCAGTATTTACAATTAAACCACTAGATGTCGAAGCCAATGACATGTGTCTGCTAAAATAGGATAACAATAATGAAGCAATCTCTCGAATGGAGTTGTCTGCATTACATTCATATCGTATGAACTTAAAGTGGGAAATACGTAAGTGTTCCTAGTTTATAGACAATACTAAACCCAATGCATAATTGCCATGGTTCTTGAAAATGTTGCCAATTTATTACGGTGTGAATTGCAAACAGCCTGTAGCCTGATCTACGCCGATTTACTCGGTGACTGATCTGGCCCTAAAGTGTTTGCTATTTTAACAGTTCATATTAATTAACGCGTGTATTGTAAACGAATAACATAATATTTTTAATACACCTTAACCGTGCTTCTACTTAAATTTTTGTTGTATCAATATAATTCTACTAACATAATTATTATAAAGTTTTAAATGTTTAACCAATACCTAAAATCATTAAATTGCTATTTTCTTATAGTTAGACATCTACGGACCTTTATCAAAATAATCATGATGCCCGTAGAGGTCAAAACTATTAGAAAACAGCAATTTAACATTTTTTAGTATCTAAATTCCCTCTTTGGAATATGTTCAGTTTAATTGCAATACCTAAAATCTCTGTTCAGCACTTGTTGGAGAATCTGATTTAGTGGAAGTAGCGACACTAAAAGCCCGGGAAGGACCGGGGGACACATGGACCCTCGCACTGAATATCTAACTGCACACGGCATAATAAAAAGCCACGGAGGTTCAATAACCATTGGTTGTGAGTGTTTAAGGCCTTCTTTCAAAGCTGAAAATATGGGTTTGAAACTGTGGCGCTTTAAGTGATCGTTGTTAACCCTATCACTGGCAATCACGTCTATTTTGACGCTTGAAAACAGTTTGGATCCAGATCAGACACCGAGTCACACCGCGTCTGTATCTGGATCCAAACTGTTTGACGATCGTGTCGATCTTGTTTCCTTCAAAATACACAGTGTCTCGTTTTAAATATATAAATACTGTTATCATGTGTGATTTGTAAATGCTTTTGTTTTCAAATGTTTATCTAATTTGAAAAACAAACAACAAAAAGCCCGTAAAATGCATTTTCGTAAATGATATTGTTGCAGTGAAAGGGTTAAATTAAACCAGGGATTTGTATTTACATTGCCATGACAACTAGTCCATGTTGTTTCTAATCAAACTATTTTGAGGCAGATGTTTGACACATTTCAAACGTGCTATTTTCGCGTTAAAAGAAGGGCTTAAAGAAAATATGTTGTGTCCGAAAATACACGGTGATGATATATTTTGATAACAATTTTGTCTATTCTAACTAGCGGGACATTTCGAGTGTCTTTCGATAATTAACTGGTGTACTCCTGAAACTTATAATGCACAGTTCTGTTTCCAAATAAGTCAAGTTAAGACTATTTAAGGTTGTTTTTCTGCGAATAAGTGCAAAATGACAAACAGTGCAGACCCGGATCAGCAAGTTCCTGTAGGAGGCATCTGGTCTGGGTTTACAAATTTGCATTGAACAACAGTTACTATACTATTTTCAGATAAACATTTTGAAAGGACGAAAGTATTCGTAGTAAGGGTTAAATGTGTTCAAATGCAGATTATTGGTTTGACGAAAAACACAGGAAGCGTCCACTACGAGTAGAACTTGGTTTCTGTAAGAGCTGTATTTCAGGACACAATTCAAAGACTTGGCATGACTGAAGTATATCAGAGTCCTTAGTTGACACAGAGTATCACGAGGCAGTCCCTAGACTTTGATACTACAACCCTTCCGGTTTCTAGTAGACAATTAATTGTTATTTTCTTTGTACTGACTCAAAACATGCAACATTGCCCATCTCATCTGACGAGCAAATTGCATAATAAACTGCACTGATATACCACACAGTAAAACCTTGCTATTACCATCACTCAATGTATTGCTGGTTTGTTTCAGATTGCTACTTTAAACAATATCAAAGTTAAACAGAAAGCTCCTAAAGGAGATTTTAGCTTTCATACATATTTTACAACATCATTGTATAGGAAAAGACGTCGGAAATCCAATTGTTCGTACATTTATGAAAGGTTTTGTATACAAAGTATTTCTTAAATGTACGGACTATAGGATTGAAACGAAAGCAATATTGCTTACCGGCTTTATTTCATATAGACAAAAATATTACATCCAGCTCAATCAGTAATTGCAAGCGAAGTTTTACTATATTTTGTATATTGCCTCGGATACTCTTGCCAGCTGTATAAAGCACTCGTTTATATACCACATCCATGTATATACCGCACCCTTCATGGCGTTAGTCTTACCAGGCCCTCATCCGTATACTGGTCGGGAATTAATTGAGATGCTGACGCATTATAGGTCGGTGTCCACAACCATTCATTCTAGAAAAATCAAGAGTCGTCAGGCATAAGTTTCTCCATCCCTTTATAACACAGTACACACTCGTTTCCCCACCATAACACCCCATTCCGTTATACACCACATAACAAATACCACACAAACACCAATAGACAATACACACAGCCCATAGTTAAACACACCAATCAGAAATCATCCAATGATTTGTCAACACATAATGACGTCATAAAGACGTCAGCAATTAGCGACAATTATAAACAGAATACACAGTTCAGGGAATCGCTGTTCACAACGACGAACAATGAAGGAATGGTTAGTTTCACATATTTTCACAGGGCAGCGATAACAGAAAGGGTAGCCTGTGACACCATCTTCATTCTGTTAATGTAGGTTGCAAACAATACACTTCCAGTGTTATGTTGTTGCACGACCAAGTACGGGATTCGACGTTCTTAACAACATAAAAAGCTAACATTTCAACAGAGCAGTCGCAGGTCGTTTTGATTTGTGATGAAGACTGTACATGCCATCAACACATTATTTGCCTAAAAACCATATACTAATTCGTTTGACTCCCATCTTGTCCACAAACCCCCAAGCTCTATTGTCTGCTCTCAGTTTATTCCTTAATTTGGCAACATTTAGGAGCAAACCAAAGATGTGTAGAGTATTCGCAAGTCTAAATGACTTGGTGAATTACATTTCTGACAGGATGTCAAATCAAACGGTTAGAGAATATTGTAGAGTTTCATTTCTGACACTTAGAAATGAGAGTACTGTTGTACAATTTATGTTTGCAATAACGACCATAGCAATGTTGAAACATTATCACAATAAATTACATCAACGACGAGACACTTACTATTTGACAAAACACGACAGAAAACTGGACACCACAGTGACACAATAAACACGTGTTAGTTACACAAATACACAGACATATAGATAGACAAGGATTACGAGACATAGAACACTTAAATGAGTCAATATCAAAAGGGGCGGGGCGACAACATCGAGCGAAATCAGTGGAAACTAGTGGACAAATTGCAGGGGTCTCTCCCGGCAAAGGGCTAAAGCGAAAATAAGCTAACTCTGCAAAGAAAAAACCAGCAAAATTATGAAATATTAATAAATATCACACAGTTATTGTTAAGTGTTATGGAGAATCCTTAGTGTTTTCCACACTGTCTTACAATATTATAATACATAAATAGTCAGTATTTACTGCTTAAGCATTGTTAACTATTACGGCTGGATGTAAAATGGTCGCCAATAGTTCACTCAAAGAGCCTTATTTATTATTCTAACCCATTAACCAAATGAATGTCCAGTGTCCACTTAAATCACATTCACAAACAGTTTACGATCAGATGAGACATTGCGTCAGGAGACACCTCACTTTGATTTTAAGTGTTTGTTACTTTCAGCATGGACCAAGAAGACATTTCTTATGTAAAACATAATATATGATATTGAGTTCGTCCAATATGACAAATCGTTTACGTCTGAGCAGGTCTAGGTTAACAAGAAATTCAGAACATAATTATAATGTTTTTTTCATGTTTAAGCATTTCCAATGCAGAGTAAAAAACAGTGCGGCAACCATTTTACATAGTATACAATATTATTGTATTATTTTTACAATATCTCTGTACACAATATTTCCATGATTATGGTTTTATAAGCGTTAATTATATTATTCCTATTGCCAGTATATAGAGTAATAATTGTTTCGCAATAATCGTGTCTCCTGTGACGTATCAAAGCAATTGATGACGTAATAAGCCAATGTTCAGTGACGTAGCCATCTAAAGCAGGTGCCATTGTTTGACGCCATTTCGCGTCCACATCTAAACGGTTACAGTACACTGTATGTATTAATTGGCTTTAGTATACGTATATATACAATTGTACATTATATATTTATACAAAAGTGCATAATATTTACACATTGTTATAATTACAACAGTGTTTCTACACCTTCTGTTTGTCTGTGGCGTGTGATTTGCTGCACAGTCCAAACAGGACATTATGTTGGTATTCCATGTGCTAAAAGCTAGGCTACATCTACAATGTCGATGTGTAGATCTTAGGGACACTGTCACAAACAACATTGAGTTACAGTTACATTATAAAATGATAATGTTCCGCCATTACGAGCACCGATTTAAGTCAAGTGTATACTTAAGAGGACATTTGCAAACTGTGTAGACCTTGATGAGACGCAATTTTACGGTGTCTCATCAGAGACCACTGTTTGCTATTTCATATGAAATGTTCTGCTATACGAACAAACTCTGCCTTATCTTTGGATCGCCTTTGTTTTTTCTATAATGATATTTTCCGACAAGCACATAAGGATAGTATATTGCAATATCCAGGAATACATGATTTTGAATCAGGGTAAACGTAAAGCCGAATGTTCATACAGGAACTCTCTTGTTTTCTTTTATCTTTCAATTAACCCATTTGTGCCCACGATCCCATATATCCTTAGCAAGCCTGACCGATTTTGTACACATAACACATACACTACCGGACTAGTTTGGAGCTCATTTTCTGAATAAACACTACACTCTGACATCTCAAAACTACTCTGGCGTGTCAAAACGAGTGCTATTTTAACGGGTTTTGACAAAAAGGTCGCGTACATTTTAAACCGAAAGTAGAAAGATGGACCGTTTCGGCCCCATCTGGCATTCGCATTTTTCCAATCTTGCAAATTTGTGTCTGGGTCCATTTTCGATGCTGCCTGAAAGTGTCACATTTTGCAGTAGACCATTGATATTCTAGAAATAGGAAGTGCCGAACCTGGCCTTTCAGAAAAGTCTTCCAACGCGATGTGCGAATCATAACTTTTCATTCTACGGAAGCCAAAATGTGCCATAAACGTCAAAACGTTTTAATACGTTATGGGCGTGGAAAGGATATGGGACATAGGCAAACAGTGTAGACTCTGGTCAGACGCCGCATAATCCTTTTTTGCTGATAGGAATTTCGATATAAATTAAAACGAAAATGAAAATTTAGACCAGGCACTCCTTGCATAAGAATGAACTAATCCAATACATAAGCATGGAAGAATCCATTGGGCGCAAATTGGCGAAGAAAATACTTGCTATTTACAAACAGCGTAAATTTGCCCTATTCAAACAGTAAAGACCGAGATTATGGGAGCTCTCTGATCAGGAACTGCACTGTTTGCTATTTTGTAATAAGTTCTAAATAGTCATGAATTGACTAGAATTAATTGTAAACTGGAATGGTCAATTAAACGTTTCTTGGAGTGAACCACTTCCCTTAAACACCACACATATTGTTTTCAGTGGCAGTAATGACGGAATGTTTTGTATACCGACGTGATCAGTAACAAAATATAGCAACTGGTGTGTCTCTAAAAGTCATTAGGTTATGAATATGCTTAACACTTTGAACGCTACTTTCATATATTCAGTTCAAATAGCATCAGCGATGTAAAAAGTATCGATCTTTATATTTGCAAATTTATTACATAAATAATTTGGATCCTCATCAGACGCAGGGATTTTGATGAGGATCCGAACTGTTTGTTAATATAGAAAACTCGTGTGACGCATTCAAAGAGCTAAGCAATAATATCATAAAACGTTGGAAGACGTTATGCTGTCCCGATTAAACTAAACTAAACAAAACGCGAACACTACAATAAAATGTAAAAAAACGACAGGAAATTTATAGTGTTGACTTTCAATGAACTCTGAGTGACAAACAGTTTGGTGCCTGATCAGGCGCCGGGTTATCCGGCGTCTGATCTGGTCCCAAACTATTTGCAATGGAAGTAATTATAACGGGAATAATAATAATAAGCGTTGTAGCAAAACCGCGTTTATTGGGAAAGGATACCGTCTTCCGTACTGTATTTATAACGGTAACCTATGTTATCACATACAAATGGATATCATTTGATGTCACTGGTTACTTTTATTTTTAAATTGCTGTATATACATTTACGTGCACTGGTCAGAAAGCATGAAAAAAGCTTACAAAAACTATACTATATATCTGAAGCAAAATAACAGTTATTACAAAACAGTGAAAATAACGCTAAATACCGATCACTAAAAAGGGTTGCTTAAAGTAGAATGATAGAAATGCAGAAAGCGCATTAAAGAGTTGCCTGCGATTCTGTCAAACTACTTTACAATGTAACCCATTTGCTTCCAGTGGATTTTCCATGCTTATATATTGGATAAGTCCATTTTGATTTTAAGAGATGTGTGGTCTTGAGTTTTCATTTGACTTTATTTGGATAGAAATGTCTGTTAGCAAACAGTGCATACTCAATTCAGACACCGCATTATGCGGTGTCTGATCTGAGTCTGTACTGTTTGCCTTTGTCCCATGGGACGCTAGGCACAAATGGGTTAAGTATCTTTCTGATGTAAGTATCTCTTATAACTTCGAAACGTCAGAAACATAATCATATAATATTATAACATATTCAACCCTAGCAACGAGTATATTCGTCAATAGCAAACAGTGTACCTAATGTTTTAATGGACAACTCAAGTTTACAAATACGTCTATTCCATCTATGACAATTCATGTTTGTTTCTGCAATATAATGTTAAATCACTACATGTAACAGTGCAGACTCTGATCAGAGGGTTCCTTTCGGATCCCTCTGATTTTGGTATACACTATGTGCATAGGACAAATGCATGTTTTACAGGTACACAGGACAAGTATACTCTTCGCTAAGGTTCAATGTGTTAACATATAATTTGGCCATTTAATAACAGATTTACTCTTTGATAGATACAGCCTCACCTATCAAGAGTTTTGATATAGTTCTATCTGTCTTTGCGACAACATAGCTACAATTTTAAGTTTGTCTTGAACAATCATTGAATGATATTTTGAGTGCACCATCACACAAATCTCACACAGCCGTCACCAGAGCAGGCCAGAAATGAGGTCAGAATACAATTGACCTTGATAAAACAGATACACGGTGGCCACACCCATTGCCACTTTACCATTCGGAACACTTCGGCAATTTCCGACAAGCCGAACTAACCTCGGACTGTGTCCGAGGTTAGTTCGGTTTGTCGGAAATTGCCGAAGATATGAGTGGCCACTTACCTTAGGGTCAAGGTGATGAGCATCTTTGTAGGGTAGAAAATCCTTCTCAATGGTTGTGTTACTATAAGAGATCAGGAATCGTTTGACCCAGTGGGACCTCTTAGAGTCCCCACGGCCCTTAGTAATGATCCCTGTAACTCGTGTTGGAGGCCCGACGTCAATCTGCAGCCACTGCTTATCTGTTAATGACACAGCCAGAAAAAATGATAAAAAACTAATGATAAAACGGTGTGAAGCCAAACCTATGTTAACACAGTTCTCCATTAATATGCCCTTTAACGCCGCGAACTATTCATACGCTCCGAAAAAATATTCCGTAGCTAAAAGTTTTGTTGATGAATCATTGAAGACTTTTCAAGTATTTTTCAAATTAAAAGCCTTAAGCTGACTCAACGAGTATTTTGCTTAATATTCAGCCTGCTTCAAGTGCAAACCTGTCTCCAAAACTAGACACAGGCTATGGGTTTTAAGGTTAAGCGGTCACTAAATTAATATGAACTGTGCCATGACAAAACCTGTCTTATTGCATTACAACATTGTACAGTGGAGAATCTGTTATTCTTTCCCGTTTAAACGCAAACGTACGCAAACGCAAAACATTAAAACGTAGAAAAGTACAACTTTTTGACAATTCTGATAATTCATCTTTATCTTGGTGGCAAACAGTTTGGAGCCTGATCAGACGCCGGGTTACCCGGCGTCTGATCTGGCTCCAAACTGTTTGCACTGCAAATAATAGTTTTAGCGTAAACGCGTTTATTGGGAAAGAATAACAGATTCTCCACTGTATAGACCAAGCACCGTTGTCATCCCATGCCGCGGTTGGTCTTGATCTACACTTTTTGCAATGCAATGAGGCAGGTTTTGTCTTGTCATGCATGGCACGGCTCATATGTACATTAAAAGAAGTTGAAATTAAACACAGACCCATAGTTATTTAACTCTTATCATCTTTAAACGTTCGAGTGGTCAGATTTTAAGCAAGCTACATGTACTCAAATTCTGACCAATCAAAAGCTTTAGAACTATTTCAGTCTCGTCTCAAATGCTTCACAGCCATTGGACCAGGGCAACATTAAATATCTAAAATATTTAAGGTTGATAGTTTGTATTATCATGATCTGTAATATGTACTACATGTAATTGAATGGTGGTTTTGTTCCATTTTGTCCCATTTCTTTTGCAATACTTAGAAGGGCATTGACCTTAAAGCAAGAAACATAGGTCTGATATATTTGCTTACACTAACACCGAGTCAAGTAGTAAACATGAGTATTCATGATTCATCATGAAAACCAATTAGAGCTAAGCGACAATATTAGTGGTATTAAGCAAACAGTGTAGACCATGATGAGACGCCGCGTTTCATCATGGTCTACAAACTTTACTCTGCTTGCTAGATGTTTCAAATATATGAGTTTCCATCTAATTGTATTAAACGCACATATGACTAAAACGTACCTATTTCAAAAGGCTAAATGGAAAGGATCCATTGTAAATATTTTAGGCATAACTGGACAAAGAAACAAAAAATCCTGCAAACCTCATAGTATCATTTTTGAGGATATTAATGCATTATGTCAATACAAAGAGTATCCATTTAAATAGACCAGCCTTTGAACTTCTAAACGTACTGAACTTGTACATTGTCGGTCTTTAATTATTGTGACAAGCTTTCATTCGACAAAGGTCCTGGCTTTTGTGCAGTAAATAGACCTCCTCATAGACGGGTCATAATTCAAGCCTTGTAAGCAATGACGAAAGTTATCGTACAGTGGACAAAACGTTATATTTCTCCGTTTAATCGCAAACTAAACGCAAACGCATTGCAATAAAATGGAGAAAATTAATCTGAGTGGCAAACAATTTGGAGCTTGATCAGACGCCGGTGTTACCCGGCGTCTGATCAGGCCCCAAACTGTTTGTATTTGAAATAAATTTAAGCGTAAACGCGTTTATTGGGGAAGAATAACGTCTTCTCCACTGTAGCTGTTAGAAACGTGATACATTTGTACTATTGAATATTTAGCGAGTAATTATAATATTCATTGGATCTTATCTTGGGCGATACTGGTATCAACTACCGTATACGGCCGGGGTCGCAACCTTTGACACTTGGGCTCTTAAATTATAACAGTGTTGTTTACTGATAGGGTATTGGACTAAGTGTCTCCAATACCTTATAGCACTGGAATTAGTTTATGGTTTGTTCCAAACGGTAGATCCGCCTGTTAATAAAGCCTGCTATTGTACATGTAGACTTGTAGGGGAAATGTTACACATTCCCGCTATTTATTATGCCCGCTGTAAACAGTTTTTTTTGTTTTGGCCTGATCACCAGGTAACACGGCGTCTGACCAGGGTCCAAACCATTTGCCACTCAGAATAAAATAACTAGTCAACTCTTTAACAAAACATGTATTTTAACTACATTTTATTGCATTACGTTTGCACTAAGTTTCATTTAAACGGGAAAAATTACATTTTCTCCAGTGTAAATATGAAAACAAGATATTATAGTACTCAAAGTTTGCTACAATGTAAGCACCAGGGGTAAAACCTCCATATGTTCCGATGCATTGAACATATATTTTTCTCGAGTATAATTTCCACCATTTTTGTTCCATTTCTTCCAAATTTAGAGATAATATAATTGGTACAATTGAACATTGAAAGGTAAAACATTGTATTTTCTAAAGAATTACATCTCTAAAATCATTACAATTACATGTATTAGAATCCGTCGGGCGAACCCTTGGCAATAATATCTCCAAATTGGAAAGAAATCGAAAAAAAATGTTGAAAGTTATGTGGTGAGAAAGTGCTTAACAAACTTTGAGTAGTATATATACATTTAGTACATGGCTTGGAGCTCTCGGCCAATCAGATGCCTCAAAAACCTGTGAATATATCGTTTATTTCAACAAACTATGGAATAACTAACAAACTGTTCACTTATTCCTCGCTTCCGTCATCTCAAGGCAATTTGACGTCACAATTCTAAAAACAGCTGAGGTCAGAGGTAAACTGCACACGCTTCATGACGTTTTATTATGTACAGTGAGACCTAGACCTTAAAGACAATTACTAATGAATTGTGCTTACATATAGAGCTTCAATAAGCGTTATTTATGTTGGTGTTAAAGCATGCTTAATGTCTCAAACTTATCATTTGAAATAACCTTTCAATTTTATTAAAATATTACAAACAAAATGACATTTTCGTCTAAAACAGAAATCAGAAACGAATGGTTTTCTTGTTTTCCTCGAGCCCAAGCCAGTGCTAAATAGATTAGACCATGGTTGCGCGCGAATAAACGACATAGTTCTCGGGGGCTACGCCCCCTCGAACTATATCGTTTATTCGCTTGCAACCATGGTCTAACCTATACGAATGTACATCGGAGAAGTTATTCTTACCCATTTAAACGTAAACGAAATGTAATCGCATTGCAATAAAATGTAGAAAATGACAACTTTTTGAAAACTCTAACGAATCGGTATACATGTACTATGAATGGCAAACAAGTTTGCAGCCAGATCAGACGCCGGGTTACCCGGCGTCTGATCTGGCTCCAAACTGTTTGCAGTGGTTCGCAATGGACATAATAGTTTTAGTATACATTTGTAAAAGCGCTTATTAGAAAAGACTAAGGTTTGCTCCACTGTACAAACGAATCATCCATAGAGAGTGTGATTTTCTGCATGTACATGTATCTTCACATCCTGGTTGTAAAATACCTGACCTGACTTAAATGACATTAATATACTCGCCGTCTAGAGTTTTATTATGTTCTTAAATCAGAACAATTAAAAACCTTTGTCATCATTGTATGTTAAAAAACTATGTTTATGTATTTGGATATTTTCTGCCCACAAATTGCACAATTTAACAAACACTAATACCTTTAAATTACAATGGAGAAGACGTTATTCTTTTCCAATTAAAGGGTTTAAGCTAAGACGCTTTGTCCATTGCAGTTTGGAGCCAGATCAGATGCCGTGTAACCCGAGTACATTTAACTCAGCGGCTGATTAATTTCCAAAATGTTCGACAATCGTGTATGATCTTCTGCAGTCAGACTGCATCAACTGTAGAAAATGATGTTATAGTCATTGAAATGGTTAATGTGTTAACTATATAAGAGTACATCATAATTAAATATAATTATTTTCATATAAAAATACAGACTTGAATTTGCCATGCTTGTTATGTAACATTAGTCTACATCGCACGTGTATACCGTGCTTGAAGTGACTGAGTTCTGACTATGACATAACTGTGGTATATTATAACTGTGACATGACTGATGTGACTGTGACATTCCTTTTTCTGTGACATGCCTATTTCAGTGACTGTGAGTCTGTGAGCATACATGTAACCTTCCGAGTCATCTTTGCATGCCTTAAAATCTTTTTGCATTACTTTTAACCTGAAAACGTTATTCTTTCCCATTTAAACGCAAACGGAACGCAAACGAAACGCAAGCGCAAAGCACTAACACGTAGAAAAGTACAACTTATTGACACTTTTGACAATTCATGTTTATCTTAGTGGCAAACAGTTTGGCTCCAAACTGTTGGCAACAGAAAGATTAGTTTTAGCGTAAACATGTTTTTTGGGAAAGAATAACGTTTTTCTACTGTTACATGTAGTATCCGCCTGTATTAACACATTGATCCCTAGCGACGAGTACACTCGTCGTTTACAAACAGTAAACCTGTTATATAGAGGCAAACAGTGTAGACCCAGATCAATGGTTTCATTAAACAGCCGTCCGATCAGGGCCTGTGCTGTTTGACATTTTTGCAGTACATTGTATATTGTTAAATTCAACCCTTAATACCGGGTTGTCAATAATGAACTTAATTAGACCTAATGAAACTAGTATTTTCCATTTGAAGTTTTATGGGTGTATGGGTTAAGCCTATCACAAAAATTCTAGTTTTGTAAAAAAGTGAAATTTAAAGGTGCATTCTGCTCTACTTTCAACCTGCTTTAGGCTTCCATCGGCTAGAATATAGATTTTGTTTCTCGTACTAAATATTCATGAAAGTATAAATTGGAACTAATATCTTCAGTGAAGGAATAACTGAAAGACGTAAAAAGGTGTATCTATTGAATAATGGGTTAAACCTCGAAAATAAATATTCCTTTAAAGTGCTCGTAATAGAGGAGATTTGTTGTAGATACAAAGAAAACAATGAGGCAGATGACACTTTCAAAGCAAACGTCATTTTGCATCATCTGACGGGGAGGAAAACAGCTTATGTAGGCAACCGTTAAATATATTCAGAGCTTTTATACCTTCTATACAACTAGCGTGGTTTTGTACAATGACACCCAGTGTTAGAATAGACCTAGCAATTTTAAAATATGCCTATCAAAATTGACAACGAATAAAGGATTCTAAAGAAGACCGGTTAAAATTATGAAGCGGTATCCGAGCGCTGAATCCCGGCTCGGTAAATATATTTATTTTGCCATAACCTTGTGAAAAGAGAGACGCATTCAGCCGATAATAAGCGTCAAGTTACCGAGCAAAATAAATTAAAAAGGTTGTCCACAAACCGTGACGCTCCTCATACATCATACACTTAACCACTACAAAACCTTAATTAAACAACCACCCTTTAAAGTAACCATGTTTCTATCTATAGATATTAAGCTGCTTAATGCATAGTAACAGAATTGTAGAAATCTCCTATCGGAGCTTTCTGTATTACTTTTGTTCTGCATTAAGCAACTATCTGTTTTAAATGCTAACTGTCAAATTATTTTGAAGTGTCGCTTAACTGGTTTGAACTGTGCTATCTATTTATGCAGTGTTAACCATCTTGTCTTAAATTCAGTTGAGAAGACGTTTTTCTTTCCCAATAAACGCATTTAAGCGTAAACCTCATGTCAATTGCAAACAGTTTTGGGCCAGATCAGACGCCGGGTAACCCGGCGTCTGATCAGGCTCCAAACTGTTTGTCAATCAGACAAAAATAACATGCACTGCATGGTGTTTGCGTTTCGTTTGCGTTTAAACGGAAACGAGTAACGACATCTTCACTGTAGCAAAGAATGCAACCAGCAAAAAACCCCGCTTAACTAGGTTTCTCAATATAGATTTTTGGGGCTTTTTGGGAGTAACAGTTTGAAATCTAGACCAGACCAATACCCTATGGCTTCATTGAGGAGACTGACTGTTTACAGGTGCATATCACGTTGCGCTGCACAAAAATGGCAATTATGTACAGTGGAGAAGACACTATAGTTGCACGTTTCAACGCAAACAAAGAGCAAACATAATGCTTGCAATAAAATGGGGGAAAATTACAATTTTGAAATTTTCGACAAATCGTTTTAATTTCTCTTGCAAGCAGTTTGGAGCCTGGTCAGACGCCGGATCACCCGCAGTCTGGTCAAGCTTCAAACTACTAGTATTTGCCACTCAAATTAAAAAATAAAGGATTGTTAGAATTGTCAACAACATTTTTTTCTACATCGTCTATTGCATTGCGTTTGCGTTTGGTTGTTACGTTTGCACTTGAAAAGAATAACGTATTCTCTACTGTAAGACGGGATGGCCTGTTTAGCCATCTCAAAATTGATATATAAACTAAACGAGTATACGCTGGTGGTTGAAAGATGTATTATACGATGGCCTATTTAACTGAGGCGGTGTTGCGGTGGAATATTTAATAAACCAGCTGATTAAAATTTCGAAATATTTCTTAAAAGGTCACAGTGAGAAGGTAGGCATTTCTCACGTCAACAATGTGGTGAAGGCTACAATGTTGTTGAGAAAATAAAATTGTGTATCACTGGGTACCACGATCAATTAAAATACTTTCCTGGTATGTAACATTGGAAACGGCAGAGTTGAGGTTATTCTTTTCCAAATAAACATCGTTTTGCTAAAACAAATGTGCCCATTGCAAACAGTTTGGAACCTGATCAGACGCCTGATCAGGTTCCAAACTGTTTCCTCCTTTATTACATGTAATATATTCAATCTAGTATAGATCAAGCGGAATTGACTAACGTTTTCCAACAAGTAGACGCAATACTTCTTTTTATGTTTGTGATATGTGGCACTATCATTTAATGTGTGATAAAGGTGTTAAATGCTACAAATCGTTTTAGGCTTTATAGATAGGTGGAAATCGAGAGATAACTTTTAGATGTTAAAATTGAATATTTTCTTGTAACTCATTGGGCCCAAGCGACGAATATACTCATCCTTTGAAAACAGTGTTCGTCCGCAGAGTACATCTGTCCTATGCAAATAATGTAGACCCAGACCGGATGGCCCTTATACAGGGTCACACTGATTGCCAATTTTGAAACTAAATTGAAGGAAAAAAAAGAACACCCTTCATTGTTATATATGGAATATACATGTACTTAATAAATAGAAAACTTGAATTGTGTTAAAAGTTTCAGTATTAATAGATTTATACACTTATTTTTTAATATAAACAATAACTCTTGGAGACATCAAGTTTTTTTACACCATTAACTCATCCAGCCCTGAAACTTCAAATGGACAATTCCATTTTCCAGTGTTAAGGACTATTACTTTTTGCAATATTTGCAAAATGAAAACAGTACATAATGTGATCTGAGAGTTCCTATCGGAGCCTTCTGCTCTGGTCTGCATTGTTTTCATATGACAAGTATACTCTTCATTAGTACACTATATGTAAGTGACGTGTAAACTCGTCGCTAGCGCACAATGGGTTAAGGAATGCAGTCTTCAAGCAAGTATAAAAATCCTTCAGGTCACATGTTAAGAGTTGGAGTAAAATCAATCGTGCACAAATTAAAAAAAGGTTATCTTGTTTTAAAAAAGCAAAATACAGTTTGACACTTAGCTCAGATGTGTTTATTTTTCTGTCGAGGAGATATCGAAATCGATCATAAACAACTCGTTTAGTTTTGTCAATGCCTGTTAACGGTTGTCTTTGAATTCTAACAAAAAAGAGTAGGCCAAGAAATAAATGCTGCTAAATGCTACATTTCAGCAGAGTTGTTTAAAATTTAAAACTACCGTTGAAGACGTTATTCTTTTTTTCTATAAACGCGTTAAACCGTTTATTGTCGTTTGAGTTTCGTTACTGTTAACCCCGAAACAAATGTATAATCTTTTGGAATCTTATAAGAAGAACTGTTTACGGCAAATAAGTCAATGAAACATTTGTCACTTTTAAATAGTTAAATGTTTATACTAATACAATTCTATAACAATAGCTTCATTTTGGGCCTTGGAGATGTCCAACCCTATTGGCATGTAAATCTGCAAAATGTCTCCAAATAAGCACCGGCTAGTTCAATTTAGAAGTTTTCATTGTCCCAATATTGGTAATTTTGATATAAAACGTTCTAAGAAAATGACTTACCGCGACCACGTGTCTACCGTATTTTTATCCACATCTGTAGCTAGTGTTTGATTAGAAATGTTAGGAGGTACAAATTATGGATTACATACCCTTACCCTTCTTCTTCTTAGCACACCATCCTTTCCTACTCAGTATGTTACCGTCTTCTGGCTGGCACGAGGAGGCGCTCTTCTTGTAGGTAGAGGCGGTGATCTTACCATAGGGCGGCAAACCCAGCGGCACCTTGCACTCTGAAATAGAAATAACAAAATATCAGACTTCTCCTTAAAGAGAATCTAACGCCAGGCCCTAAAAGGTTATAAAGAGTTTGAGTTGAGACTGAGTTCGTTCTCAAGCATTTGATTGGTCAGATTTGAGCATAAGCTCAAATCTGACCAATCAAATGCTTGAGAACGAACCTTGGACCTCTTTAACCGTTTTCCTTTTGTATTGTGTAATCAGTGTAAACAGATAACTTATTTGGTGATGCTTAAGACAACTGACAGCTTAATACAAGATAGGTGTATACGTTAAGCAGAACACTCTCGTAAGAAACTGTTAGAAAATAAGTATCCTTTTAATAAGTCTATAGTAGTTGTTAGTTTTTACTTTGTATAGAGTCCTGAAACTTCCAATGGACAATTACAGTTACATGTACCAAATAATTTTTACTGTTTGATACATGTAATACTATGAATGGAAATATCGTTACCTTGGCAACCGATGACTTCGACTCTCATGCTGGGATGTCTCTGCCAGTTGACTATATGGAACTTGACGAACCTCGCCCGTATAGGGGTGTCGAGATACGAGTGTTTCACTGAATAGGAATCCACGTTACCTTCAAACACCTGCAGAAAAAAAGAAACACTCAGCATTCGATTTTGGTTGATGACCACTAATGAGACCGGGTCAATGTCGGTCAATAACGGTTCTCTACGGAGATAGATAGGTCATTATCGTCAACTGTTGACCTGTTCCGAACAATGCTAAAGCATGGTTCGGAACAGGTCGACAATTGACGAGAATGGCCGATCGCTGTACGTAGAATATCGACTTTGATCCGAACTCATTAGGAATCCTGAACCTTAAGCGGCCACTAATTGGTGACACGCTGATATTTCTAAATACATGTATTTGATTAATGTAGGATACACTAATGTAGAAAACTCGATCCTATAAGAGATTTCTGAATTGTAGTATCCTGCATTGAGCAACCACGTGGGCGCATTTAATTCGAAAGAATTACTTCTTCTTCACTCTATCATCCGGTCAATTTGCATGTACATACATGTAAGCATATATGTATATATAATAATAGTCACTATGCCAAAGGTGATCCTTGTTGGACACCGAGTTATGCAGCGTCAAATCTGGGTCGGTTTTTACTGTTTGCAAAACACTTATAATAGGCTGTGTTTCGGTCTGAACAAGTTCTTCAGAACACAGATATGCATGCACGTACTGCGGCAAATGAATCAGTCATAACTAACGACTTTAAATCATGTTTCGCCTGACAGTAATTTGATAAAAATTCAGATAATCATTCACAGACCAACGAGAAAATACATTTACACTCATTCCTTTGTATAGTCATTGCAACGAAAAGAGGGATGCACAGACAGGTTTAACCCTTCAAGAAGCATATACTTATTTCATCCACTGAAGAAACAGTTTCAATTTAAACAGTCATAAACAGGTACCATAAGAAATAGTTTCTACAACCTAGCAGATGGTAGTTTAAAGCATGCTGAAAGTAAACCAGAATGCGCCTTAAGGCGCATTCTGCTTTACTTTCAGCATGCTTTAAGTGGTCACTTGTCCTCAAAACTAGAAACAGGCTATGGGGTAAAGGGCTGAGCATCAACGCGTCTATCGGGAAATAATATTATGATCTCAAACGGTCGTTGTTCATGTTCATGTGAGTAAGATGAATGAACTGCATACCATTATGTAATATAACTGATATGGTTATGAATTTAGCATCATAGAGTCAATGACATTTTACTTTCCATGAATTGTTGATGGTATGAATGCGTTGACCTATTAAAATGTTTAATTTTTCCTCAAGCATAGACAACTCCAAACAGAGTACATGTAGACTATGTGAAAGACGCCATACATTATGACATTTCGTTATACAATAGAAAATATGCTATTCTTTCAAACGAAGACTAATTTCGCGTCTGATCAGGATTCAAATTGTCTGACACACCTTTGAAGTTTCATAATTCGAAATACTTGCAAATCTTAACTATCTCTATAAATGCAAAGAAACAATTATATAAGTCAATGTGGTGATATCACAAAATGGCAATAAAATGGTAACAAGTGTCAATGACGTCAGTGCTGTTGATGACGTCACACCTACCTTATCGTTTCCATACTGATCCTTGACGTAATCCCAGTTGAACGCGTTGTTGCTGGTCGCTAATTTGAAGGTTCGAACCCATTCGTTGCCGTCTCCACGGCCTTGCGTCATCACGCCCGTTACCTGGCAAAGAAAAAAAACCAGTTTTAAGACATGTGCAACATAAATAATACAAGGGCCACAATGGCCCTAAATCGCTCACCTGGTTCACCATGTAAAACTTGACCTATCGTGATATAGATTACGACTGGACATGACCCACAATAAACCTCTAGTGTTAACAAGAGTTTTCTATGATTTGACCTAGTGACCTAGATTTTGACCAGACACAATCCACGTTTGATTTTGACCTAGATTGGATGTAGGCAAACATTCTGACAATATTTCATTCAGATCTAATGAGATTTGTAGCCTCTAGAGGGTTAACACTGTTTTTCTTTGATTTGACGTACTGACCCAGTTTTTCATCAGACATAACCAATATTTAAACTTGACCTAGATATCAATTAGGTAAACATTCAGACCAAGTTGCATTAAAATCCAATGAGAGTTGTTGCCTCTAGAGTGTTCACAAGGTTTTTCTATAATTTGACCTAGTGACCTAGTTTTTGATCCGACATAACCCACATTCAAACTTGACCTAGATTTTATCAAGATAAACATTGTCATCAAGTTTCATGAAGATCCGTTGAAATTTGTAGCCGCTAGAGTGTTCACAACCAATTGTGAACGGACGGACAGAGAGACGACGGACGACGGACATCCATCGATCCTAAAAGCTCACATTGGCACTTCGTGCCAGGTGAGCTAAAACGTTCGGGATACTGTGTTCGGTAGTCGAGCCATTTATGTCTAGGCTTCAAGTCATTCGTTTGCAGAAGTGCAGACCCCGATCACATGCCGTAACACCCGGATCTGATTTAGGTTTGCACTATTTGCTTTGATATTTATCGTTACACAGTGGATAATCTGTTATTCTTTCCCGTTTAAACGCAAACGTACGCAAACGCAAAGCACTAAAACCTGGACAATTCTGATATTTCATGTTTATTTTGGAAATTTTTTCTTTTACAAACAGTTTGGAGCCAGATCAGACGCCGGGTAACCCGGCGTCTGATCAGGCTCCAAACTGTTTGTAAAAGAAAAAATAATTTTCGCGTAAACGCGTTTATTGGGAAAGAATAACAGATTATCCACTGTAAGATATATACAGTACATGTAGAACCCCTCTATGTACGACCACAAGGGGTTTACAACAGGTGAGTGCTTAAATCAAGGTGACAGTAAAACAGAAAGCTCCTACAGGAGTTTTCTGATTTACTGTCACCTTGCTGTAAGCTGTCACATGTCTTTAATCCAATCAATTAGTCTTTGTTTCAGTGGTCGTAATAGAGAGTTTGTACAAAACTATTTTACACCCTATTCAGAGACCATGTATACCATAACTAATATAAATCATTGCCCTATTGAAAGGCGTTACACTTCCTCTATAAACGTTTTTTTTTTTTGCCAAATCCTTCTGTCCATTGAATACAGTTTGGAGCCATATCTGATCCTAAACTGCAATCAACTAAGGCAAACATAAATCGTCAGAATTGTAGTTACTACAATATGTTTGCGTTTCAACCGTTTTTAAACGGGAAAGAAAAATGTCTTCTCCACTGTACATGTAACATGCAATATCTGACTTGAGTGTTACAGCAAAGGCGTAAACGTGAATAAAACAAGCACCATTGCCAGTAAAAAGGGATTTTTGTTTTTGTTTTTAGCAATTAAAACTAAATTTACAGTATGTAATTATATATGAATTATGCTTTGTACACCGGGTTCGTGCAAACTATGCGAACATTAATGTCATGCGGATGGTTGAAGTGTTCAACTTGCCAGCATTTACAAGGAAACTAGCAAAAAATAGTAATCCAGAGGGTACTGCTTAAATACAGAATGCTTAAAATGTGTCGTCTGCAATTGATTTTTGTTGTTGTTGGGTTTTTTTGTTTTATTTTTATTTTGTTTTATTTTTTTTTTCGGGGGGGGGGGGGGGGGTGGGGGTTGGGGGGGGGGGGGGGTTGTTTGTTGTACATGTATTTTAAAGATAAAGTATCAGAATCCAACATATTTGACAAATATATAGTCACGGGTATTCCGTTTATAAGAAACCCGGCGTCTGATCAGGCTCCAAACTAGTTGGTTTTCAGATCAACATGCATCGTCAGAATCGTCGAAATGTTGTCTATTTCTACGTTTGAATGCGATGCATTTTGTTTGCGTTTAAACGGGAAAGAATAATGTCTTCTCCACTGTATATTTCGTTTTGTTGAAATAGTAACAGTGGAACTGTACATGTATCATGATACCGAAATGATCAAATGTTGCGATTATTAGTCATTCTGCAATAAAATGAGTATGAGAGATAGTTTGGAATAAGGCATGCGCATCGTGAGAGAATTAGGGCTCTGTCTTGATCGTTGTGCTTAAATCAGATTTAATGCAATAAAAAGGGTTTATGTTATACTATCAATGAGATCGGGACATGTTCAATAGCATCTTTCTTTTATTGGTCGAAAGGTTATTACTTTTGGTGTATATTATGAGTCTTTTAAGCGTTTTAAAATACAGTACAATGGCGATACTCCGAGCTTCGACTTTCCCAAATACATTTTTGTACCTTTCTAGTCCAAGAGAATTTACCTTCTTTTAACTCAATACGTAGATGTGTTTTACATGTATGTACATGTAGATGTGTTTTAGCAAACAATGCAGACTATAGAGATACGTTGCATTTGCGGCGCCCCGTCAATGTCTGCATTAATTGCAAAGAGTTAATGTCTATTTTTTAATGTACATTGCTTTAAAAGTAACATACATGAGACGTTATTAGATGTATGACTCACTGTTCATTCGTACGTTTACGTGATGTGAATACTACATTTTGTTTCAGTTTGAGATGTCATACTACAGATGGACTTTTAAATAGCTCGTTACGGTATGAGTCAAACAACTTCGACTTAAAACATTCAACCCTAGGAACGAGTATATTCGTCATTTACAAACAGGATGTATGTGAAGATTATGCTTGTCTTATGGAAAAAACAGAACATATCTTGATTTAAAGGGATCAAAGATCAGGGTATGCACGGTTTGCTATTCTTTGATTATATTGTTAAAACATACATAAATAGTCGAAAATGGAATGAGCTAAATTGGAAACGGGAGTTGCCCATTAAATATTTCAGGAGTGAATAAGTTAAATACTAGAAGCAATATGACGTACGGTAAACCCTGTCTATTACGACTAATACAATTGAGTTAATTAGTAGGAGTTTACGACAGGTGACTGCTTAAAGAAAGGTGTCCGTGAAACAGAAAGCTCTTTTTAGAGCTTTCTGTTTTACTGTCACCTTGCTTTAAGCTGCCGCATGTCTTTCATACAATCTATTAGCCTTATTTTTAGTGGTCGTAATAGAGAGATTTTACTGTATTAGCTACATAATGAAACTAACTACATGTAAAATAATGCAGAAAGCTTCTATAAACATATTACATTTGTTCTGCATTAGGCTTTCATATGCCTTGGAGACATGTCATATATCTTAAACGGTCGCTGAGCACACATTGACTAAACTTTATTTGGCACGACAAAAACACTGACTGTTTACACTGCAGTGCACCATCTATACCCTGCGGGCTCTGACTCGGCGTCTAGGGTCACACAAAAAACTGCTTTTTTGTAACCAGTAACTCGTGAATGAAACCTCTGTTTAAAAAGTGTAATTACCTGAATAAAGGGTTTATTTATGGGTCACAACATGAGCACAGCGCTGTTAGCAGGATTCACTGCTAAGTTTCCGTCTGTTAGTCGCGAAATTTCTAGAATTCGCAAACCGTTTGGATCCAGATCAGACGCCGCGAAACGCGGCGTCTGATCAGGATCCAAACTGTTTGACCGACAAGTTTAGATTTTGAAACTAAAATGATTTGAGAATTATTATCTTTAAAACAACTGCATATGAATACTGTGAGGCCGAAGGTAGCGAAACGGGCGAAGGGTGAAGCCGAAATGATCATAAAATCGAGCGCCTTTTCAATTTGTATGAATGAAAGAAGCTCAACGGTTAAAATATATGGACAAAGTTTGGCGTATATTACAGGGTTTTAAGAAGATTTATTGCAACGGAAAAAGTTTTTTATTGCTGATTTCAGTTTGGTTAACAAATCTCGGAGTATTAGAACTAAGTGTAGAGAGTGCATTTTTGCTATCTCAAAACGTGACTAAAGATTATGATACTTACAATGTACAGTGGAGAATCTGTTATTCTTTCCCGTTTAAACGCAAACGTACGCAAACGCAAAGCAATAAAACGTAGAAAAGAACAACTTTTAGACAATTCTGATAATTCATGTTTATCTTGGTGGCAAACAGTTTGGAGCCTGATCAGACGCCGGTTTACCCGGCGTCTGATCTGGCTCCAAACTGTTTGTATTGTAAATAATAGTTTTAGCGTAAACGCGTTTATTGGGAAAGAATAACACATTCTCCACTGTACTAACTATTTACAGATATACTAGAAACTAGGGGTGTTTGAAATCTATGGCTTCTAATCAATACATGTAGCTGGAATATTTGAACAGAATGTGAACAAAATGCCATAAGCTCTAAGCAAATG
The DNA here is from genome assembly GCA_922989275.2 of Gari tellinella. Lineage (NCBI taxonomy): Eukaryota > Metazoa > Mollusca > Bivalvia > Cardiida > Psammobiidae > Gari > Gari tellinella. The sequence continues at coordinate 77,772,753 of OV277867.1, read as the reverse complement.
ACAAACATGGTGTAGATGTGAAGTTGACTACAAACGCTGATATAGTTCTGACAGTCTGCTCTGATCGAATGTCCGTTTTAGCACAACCCCGACCCCGGCCTCCTGGGCTAGTTTGAAGGAGAAAGACATGGTTTTAAATCAGAACTGAAAATGAATAGTGTCCAGTCGATTGCACTTGGAGCTTGAGATCTGTACAATGGAGATGTGTAATAATGTGTCTATAAACAGACGTTATGCTAAAACATTATTGTATGTCCATTGCAAACAATTTGAAGCCAGATCAGACTCAAATTGAAACGAGGCGTCAACAAATCTAATTTTATTCATTTTATACATGTATCATTGCACTGCGCTTCGTTTGCGTTTAAACGTTTCATAGTGTGAGACATCGTTGAGCGTCTGGTGAGTCAAATAAATATACTGTTTTTTGGATCGAGATTTTCAGCGACTATATACATGTACCGGTGTTTCGATGATACTTGTGAACGAAAGGCATTGAGGTTGAGGTCCCCTAAAGACTATGGTCAATGTTGGGAGAGCGATCGACCATCGACCCGTTCAGAATTATTGCTACATTGTTGTACATGTAAAGTTCGGTTGGGTTCTCAGTTGAAGAAAAAGACCAGTCGCTGTACATAAGGTAACCATTAGGGGTCCTGAATCTTTTTTGGCGAAAATGCTCGCATCCAGACAAATATGAGGAGGCTGGGCAAGCGGGAGAGTTGTTTAGCGTTCACGTCATTTCGACTATTTACGACAAGTTGGAACTATTTTAGCTCGTCGGAAACAACCAGTTTTTCGAATAATGCGTGTACTATTATCTCGCGGACTGTACATGCTGCTTTATGTGTGTGAATGTATTTTTGCAAGTGTTGGCCCTGTGACAATTTTAATCTTGATACATTCCATAAGCGTATCCCTCCTCTGCATGAACCCGCAATATTGCTTGACACCAAACGACCCTTAAAACTTGATAACATTTAGCCACCAAGCCAAAACCAGATAGACAGCGACATAGGTCGTCCCAATACAATACAAGATTGACAAACAAACGCAATAAAGGCTTGTACAACTTTAATTGCCGCATTGAAGTCGACAATAAACGAGTTTGCCTTTCTAACGACATCTATTTGAAAAGTAAAAAATGTGATAGTGTTAACATTTTTGACCCGAGAGAAGCAATAGATTTTTATTGCCGTTATTGAAGGGCAAAGTAGTGCGAACTATAGTAGTACGACCAAAGCTATACAATGGAGAAACGTTATTCTTTCCCAATAAACGCGTTAACGCTAAAACTATTATTTCTATTGCAAACAGTTTGGAGCCAGATCAGACGCCGGGAAACCCGGCGTCTTATCTGGCTCCAAACTGTTTGCCACAAAAGATAAACATGAATTATCAGATATGTCCAAAAGTTGTACTTTTTAGTGCTTTGCGTTTGCGTTTCGTTTGCGTTTAAACGCGGAAATATAAAGTTAACTCATCTGTAGTTCGACCAAAGCTGTATAATGTTCGAAGATTGCGTTAAATTATGGGATATTGGGGCAATTTGTTTACCGACAATGCTCTTTATTGGGTGGATTTTGTCATTTTTCTTGGGGTTATTCGTGAGAAAATAATAAGATAAAAGGCAATGTAATGAGAGAAAGAAAGGTAGATACATGTATATGTACATGTGTATAAGAGACATACATACAGACATACATACAGATACAGAAAGAGAGAGTGAGAGGGGAGGGAGAGATGGAGAAAGAGAGAGAGAGTGAGTGAGAGAGTGATGTTGATGGAGAGAGAGGATGGAGAAAGGGAGATGATGAAAGGAGAGATAGAAGAATGAAAGGGCACACAATAACATGCCCGATACGATGGGGAGTGGGTTACGTACGCTAGTCAATACCAATTTCTCTACTTTTAACAACCGACATGTATCTATAGCTGACCTTGGTAGAAAAATAACACATCAACCTCTGAAACTAATACCTTGCCTATAACAATACCAATGAAGTACTTGAACACGAAATAGGGGGTATCATTTGTTACGTCAAAACGGTGTATGTCTGAGGGAAACACATGTCTAAACCGGTGTATACTGTCGTTTGCTTCAGTGTCATCGTCTAAATTGTATGTGTCAAATCAAAATTTTGAAATTGTTCTGAAATTATCTTATTGCGAGTATCAAACAGATTGGATCCAGATCCGACGCCGGGTAACCCGGCGTCTGATCTGGATCCAAACTGTTTGCAAATGATACCCACTCGCGCTGTTCAAGAACGATAAGGGATAACAGATTGACTTTCAAATTCATTGTTTGCCAGCTGAACGAAACCCCCTTGCCAAACTTGGTGATTAAAACCTGTCAATAAGCCTTACATTTTGGGCGAAAATACAAATTAAGTGAATAAAATGCAATTTAACCCTCTTAACGCCAAATTTATCGTGATTATTTTGACCTCTTCACTGCTATATCGTCGTCTGCTTCAATATTTATTGTCTGCAATATCGTTTTAAAGTTAAATTTAAGGCATAATAACTGACGAAAGTTCGATATGATTGTCAAACATGTAGGATCCTTATCAGATACCGCGTTATTCTGGGTCTTAATTGTTTGCAAACTCAACTTCCGTCGGTTACGCCGTGGAAATAGTTTCATTTCTCGTATAGCCGCGATGCAAGCAAACACGTTGGCTTATTTTTCTGTCTGGGCGGTGCTGAATATGCTACAGTGGAGAAAACGTTATTCTTTCCCAATAAACGCGTTTACGCTAAAACTATTATTTGCAGTGCAAACAGTTTGGAGCCAGATCAGACGCCGGATAACGCGGCGTCTGATCAGGCTCCAAACTGTTTGCCACCAAAATAAACATGAAATATTATAATTGTCCAAAAGTTGTACTTTTCTACGTTGTAGTACTTTGCGTTTGCGTTTCGTTTTCGTTTAAACAGGAAAGAATAACATATTCTCCACTGTATCCAGGGTCAATATTGTTCCATGTACCCCTTTCAATCATAGAAACGCATTTTAGCGCATTGAATTTATTCCTCCACCGAAGAAAATAAGTCCACCTTATACAGTCATCCATATGTACCATAAAAAAAAAGTGTTTGCTATTTCATATGAAATGATCTGCTACAGTGGAAAATCTGTTATTCTTTCCCGTTTAAACGCAAACGTACGCAAACGCAAAGCGCTAAAACGTAGAAAAGAACAAATTTTGGACAATTTTGATATTTCATGTTTATCTTGGTGGCAAACAGCTTGGAACATGATCAGACGCCGGGTTACCCGGCGTCTGATCTGGCTCCAAACTGTTTGCAATAGAAATAATAGTTTTAGCGTAAACGCGTTTATTGGGAAAGAATAACGTTTTCTCCACTGTATTTTGACAAACACTGCAGTGCATTTAGATCACCAATGTACATCTATAATGCAATACTGCATGAAGTACATAGGGAGAGTTCGTTGCAATATCCCAGGCATAAGTAAGGTAAGCAAGATTATATTCTGGACGAACAACCCGAGTTAGTTGCCCTACAAATTATGCCTTTTCCACTCGATATACTATATTATTAATTTATTATGTATACGAAATCGGTCATAACTGAAATTAAATTCCAAGTCCTGTCTGATGAAATAACCAGTAGCAACATACAGTGGAACGCATCGCAATAAAAACACAGAATTAGAAAATTACTTTTTTGACAGCTTTGGCTTTTAATTTGACATGAGTGACAAACAGTTGGGAGCCTAGTTAGACACCGGGTTACATGTATCCTGCGTCTGATCTGGCAACAAACTGTTTGCAATGTAAACTAACGTTTATTGGGAAAGGATAACGTCTTATCCACTGTATATGTTGCCAATGTAGTTGTACAAATTTGTACGACGAGTTTGTGGTCGAGTAGCTAAACGGTTTTCACATAACAAAGAGACGTTTGTTTGAAAATGTCAACCAGTACGAAAATATCAGCCTAAATGTTAGGGCATTGTGATGTATCAGCAGAAATGCCCATTGATGATTATTTTGGAGGGAAAGTGGGTCCCCAGTCCCATTCAAGGCAGTGTAGCTACATGTACGATAAAAACCAAGACCCAAAGGTTATAAAGAGTTTGAGTTGAATCTGAGATCGTTCTTAAGCATTTGATTTGTCAGATTTGAGCCAAGGCTCAAATCTGACCAATGCATTGTTTGAGAACGACTTCAGACTACACTTAAACACTTTAGAATCTTTGGTCAAGGGTCTGGTTTCACAAACTTTAAAATACATTTCATTTCTGATTTCTCTATCTAACCCTGACGATTCCAAAGAGATGTCACAAGACAGGATTAGATGGAGAAATAAATAATAATTGAAAATTTTATAATCTGACTTACGACAAAACGTGTCGTACGAAGTTTTACGAAAAGGGCCGCCGGTCCTTTCGAAAGTCCTATGTTCGTTAACCGCTTGCAGTAATGATACAATTGAGATAGTGTTCTCTTTCCCGTTTAAGGAAACTAGATGCAAACGCAATGCAATACAATGTAGACATTGGCAGTTTTTTGGAAATATTTACGATTTTAATCTGAGAGATATGCCCGGCGTCTGATCTAGCTACAAACTGTTTGCAAGTGAAATCAGTTTTTAGCAGAATATAGTTTATCTGGGAAAGAATAATGTCTTCTCCGCTGTATATTCAAGTTAAATGTTTAATAACACTTGCTCTGTTTTGCTCCGATTGCAATGTTGCTAACAGGAAACGGGAAGATAAGATAACAAACGTAATAGTCTCAATGATACTATCAAATACAAATGTTTGTTTAAATGCCCTGAAATTGTTTTAAACGAGCCAGTCTTTTCTTAAAATGCCTTGGTCCAGTCGCAGAATAAGTGGATTACGTACATCACGGTGTGTGCATTGTTCTGTTTGTTGTTATCGTAGAATAGAGAAAACGTTATTCTTTCCCAATAAACGCGTTTACGCTAAAAAAAATTCTATTACAAACAGTTTGGGGCCAGATCAGACGCCGGGTAAACAGGCGTCTAATCAGGCTCCAAACAGTTTGCCACCAAGATAAACATGAATTTTCAGAATTGTCCCAAAGTTGTACTTTTCTACGTTTTAGTACTTTGTGTTTGCGTTTCTTTTGCTTTTAAACGGGAACGAATAACGTTTTCTCTACTGTACATTACGGTGTTTGCATTGTTCTGTTTTGGTGTTATCGTAGAATGTTTTCGAAAGACTTTGACAGAAACAGGAATAGAAAACAATGTGATTAACCCCTTCACTGCCATGACGTCATCAATTTTAAACAATTGTCGTCTGCTTTTATTTCTAAAATTAGATATTTAGTTATTTTGACTTATGAAATATTGAAATGAGTTTAAAACAGTTTGTATCCTGATCAGACGCCGCGTTACGCGGCGTCTGATCAGGATCAAAACTGTTTTCAAATTATTAGTGTACTCGGGGTAAGGCAGTGAAGGGGTTAACCGACAAAAAAAGACAAAAAGCCAAGAAACGTCGTAAGACCAATGTTGTCGTACGTCAGTTTCTAAAATTCTCATTTCCATCTTATCCTGTCTTGTGAAGAGATGCCACACGACAGAATTAGATGGAGAAATAAAAAATAGAGGTGTTTTAAAGTTTTGATTTACAACTGTTTTTGTCGTACGACGTTTAGTAAGACGGGTCCTTGCTGTATAGAATAAACAAATTGAAACAAAATAGACAAATATTGTCGTAAGTCAGATTCTAAAATTCTTAATTATTATTTATTTCTCCATCTTTACTGTCTTGTGACATCTCTTTGGAATCGTCTTACGTCCCTGAGTTATATTTTGTTTGCTAAGTTTGACTCCTAGTCTTCTTTTACCTTTATAAGAATTACCAAATGACACAAAAAGAAATTTGCGCTTAAATGCAAGATTAAAGTTAAACAGAAAGCGTATCCTGTTTTAGTTCTCTTCTGCTTTGACCCTTTTAACCCTAGTCACGTTTTTCTCATCTTTGCAAACAGTGTACTGTAAAGGGTACATTTTGTCCTATGCACACAGTATATATAGACCCAAATCAGAGGCTTCCTAAAAGAGCCCTCTGGTTATGGTCTGTAGTGTTTTTCATATTGCAGTACATTGACAAGACATTCCTAATTATTCAAATATGAACTAGACTGAATTGGAAACTGGAACGTACAGTGGAGAAAACGTTATTATTTCCCAATAAACGCGTTTACGCTAAAACTATTATTCTATTTCAAACAGTTTGGAGCCAGATCAGACGCCGGGTAACCCGGCGTCTGATCTGGCTCCAAACTGTTTGCCACTCAGTTTAAAATAAATGGTCTGGATTGTCAATAAGTTGTCTTTTTCGACGTTTTAGTGTAATGCGTTTGCGTACTTTTGCGTTTGAACGGGAAAGAAGAACGTTTTCTCCACTGTACCGGCCCATTTGAAGTTTAAGGGATGAAGGGGTTAAACGTATTCCCCTTGTGTTGAATTGTTGTTTAGGGCGTGATTTTACTGTAATGCATTTTGTAATTTTTAATTAGTTTTATTGTTGTTTGAAGCATTAATGCATGATAGATGTACATTAATGTCCGCTGTATGAGGAACTGTCTGACATTTCACGTGCTCTACTGTCTTCCAGATTGCCACAAATGTCACGTGATGAGACAGGTGTGTAGAAGTTACAGGAACTTTAGAAACACCCGCCATTTTACATGGTTTTAACCAATATTATGCCAAAATAGTTCACTTGGTGTTTCTTCTTTGCAAAAATGCATCGTTTTACAATAACTGCGAAAATTGAAATTTCTCCACCAGTTAAAGGCTTGAAGCTTATTGTTTAATTCAATTGAAAATATGTTGTGTTTTGTTTTCAATACAATTATTTATGCCAACATCCTTATTTTCATCGCAAATAGGTTGGAGCCGGGGCCATACGCCGGGTATTCGGCTGACCCCGCTCCAAACTTTTTCCTATTCATTTTGAAGCTAATAATTAATATTCTGAAAAGAGTGCCTTTCTCTAAATGTTATTGCAATACATTTGCGTTTGGCTTCTGTTAATAACGTTTGCCACCAGTGTACAGTGAGGAAAACGTTATTCTTTCCCAATAAACGCGTTAAAGCTAAAACTGAAATTTCCAATGCAAACAGTTTGGAGCCAGATCAGACGCCGGGTAACCCGGCGTCTGATCAGGCTCCAAACTGTTTGCCACTCAGAGTAAAACGAATACTCAGAATTATTAAAAAGGTGTCATTTGATACGTTCTAGTGCTTTGCGTTTGCATTTCGTTTGCGTTTAAACGGGAAAGAATATCGTTTTCTCCCTTGTACATGTATACATGTACTGTAACGTTAATACATTGTATCTGCCGAGCGGACACATAACCAAAACTTGCCCAGCGTGCTTATAGTCCAGCGAGCTTAGTTCGATTGTCAATTATTCAAACTCGAGTATGTCAGATCAACAGGACTAGCGATTAAACACCAATTTGTCAAATTACGGCGGAGATTGCGGAGATAAGTTTATCCAATGGCTATTCCCCTCTCATAACTGTCATTACAAGCTAGATCAATAGTATCCATTTCAAAATAAATATCATAACTATTTCTCAACTATGCACCGCAAATATTTAACCTTTTCTCTGTAGCATTATCGTCTAATTCTGATTTGTCGTTTACTTTTACTTTCTCAAAGTTAAATAGTATGGCATTTTGACTATGACACTTCAAAACAAGTAGCAAATAGTTTGGATCCTAATCAGACGCCGCTTAACGCGGCGTCTGATCATGATCCACGCTGTTTGCAAAATATAGCCAAGTCGCGGTTAGCAGTCTATGCGTTAAACATTTAACCCACAAAACGTGATTTGAACCTACATTTTCAAACAGTTTTGACCAAGATAAAACGCCGATTAACTCGGAGTCTGATCAGGATCCAGACTATTTGACACCCGCTTATATATTAAAGCTTTTAATTGAAACAAAATAAAAAGTTAATTAAACAAGTTTTGCAGAAGATATTTCTTAAGCAGGCGGGATTAAAACTAGATACGGGTTCACGAATTTTATCAATTTCACAACAACTACGTCACTGATCAAACAAACTGAGATGTATTGTAGACATGAACCAAGGGCGTATAAAAATGAAAATATGAATGTGTTACAGAGGAGAAGACGTTATTCTTTATAAACACAGAGCAATAATTTGAAGAAAATGACATTTTTTAAAACTTCTGACGAGTCATATAAATTTGAGTGGCACACAGTTTGAGGCCTCATCAGAGGAAGTCGACGTTTGATCTGGCTCCAAACTGTTTGCAGTGGTCATAAAAGGTTTCAACGATAAACGCGCTTATTGGTAAAGAATAGTGTCTCTCTTCCGTAGTTAACAACATGATTCAGACATGATCTCATGTCATATAATAATAGACATGCGTTATATGTTATACAAGAATTTATATAACTATTTCCCTACCAAAGGCAACTACTCGAAAAGTCGATTAGGCAAACAGTTTGGATTTCGGTCAGAAAAACAAAATTCGCTATTGAAGTATTTTGGTCAATGGCGGCTTTAGACAAATTTGATCCTTTATCACATATATTTTGAATTCCTACTTTTAAAGTGATGTTACATGTATACTCCGGCGAAGCTGAGTTTTTACTTTATCTACGAAGCACCTCTACTTAATGTAAAACCTACAGTCCACATAAAAGTATATTGAAAATACTACTGACCAAGACAAGTCACAGAACGGAGTATGTGCATCGTTTGCCAATTGAAAACGAACAAGTACATGCAATTTGAGTGTAAGTGCAAACTACAGTGGATAATACGTTAATCTTTCCCATTTGAACGCAAACGAAACGCAAACACAAATCACTAAAACGTAGAACTTATGGACAATTCTGAAAATTCATTTTTATCTTGAAGGCAAACAGTTTGGAGCCTGATCAGATGCCTTCAAGATAATAGAAATAATAGTTTTAGCGTAAACGCGTTTATTGGAAAAGAATAATGTTTTCTCCACTGTAACAGTATTTGTAGTGAAGAACATGTCTGATGAGTAATAATACGTTCAATCTTTACTATCGGTATTCATAATTAACATTTTCAAAGCCCATGTTCAATCAAGTTTTATGCTATCGTACAAATGATGATCGACACCGATCATGAGATTCACACATGCGTGAAAATCTCACAGCCGCAACCGGTGATACATATAATTACCGCCAAACTATATACCTGTTACCAACAAATACCAATAAATTACTTATAATGATAATGCTTACAGCGAAACCCTGTGTAAATCGAATACGGAGACATAACATAATTATTAAATATTTAAAGACAGATGACAGCCTAATGCAGGACGAGAGTAATGCAGAAAGCTCCTTTAGGAGCTTTCTGGATTATTCTCGTCCTGCATTAGGCAGTCACTAGAGTATGATAAAATTTTATTTAATTTTGCAAAATTGCCGCTGAACCTAGGTTAGACTAGACATCTTCTAGGCGCTTTATTGGGTATGATTGTGTCTCGTCAGCCATTTTGAATTTCAAATACGAGCATAACAATTTAGATTTTCCACTATTTGTTATCATAAATTGCAACTAACTCTAAAGGCCCTGGGCCAATATGAGTCTAGTTGTTTAGATATTTTAAAATCAATCAAGTGACATCGTGAGAAAGCAGGTTTTACGAGTTAAGACATCGTAAAACAATATTGACGCATGATTGTTTGAGTAGAGAGAAGTTAATTTTCCCAATAAACGCATTTGTGCTGAATACATTAAATCCATTGTAAACAGTCTGAGTTTGAACCAGTCGCCGAGTAACACAAGCTGTTTGCCACTCAAAATAATTTGAGTCGTCAAAAGTTTAAAAAATATTTTAATTGCTCAATTTTATAGCGCTGCGTTTCGTAAACATGAAAGCTAGTGTGACCGTTTCGAGCTAATAACAACGTTCTATTCAATATGAACGTTGTACAAAGTAAGACAATAGTGTTGAGTCAGACGAATGGCAGACAGTGTAGATCCCTAAAAATTGCAATTTGTTTCAGTTGCAGTGGATGATATTAAATACAGTGCTCCCTCTCTACAACAACACCCAAATCGGAGACATATAGTGTGTGTGTGTTGTTCGGAGGGAGTTGTTATAGGGAGGAACAGATATTACCCTCAGAGTGCTAACTATGACTTGGCTTACATTTGCAAACAGCTTGCATCCTGATCTAGATCTAAACATAGGTGTCCGGCTCAAAGTAAAAAAAAAAAAAAGTTTTTTTTGTCCACTGTATCATATATATGATAGATCTAGCACTACAGAAGCAAAAAAAAAATATTTTTGAGAAAAACAGCAGACGACAATTTTAAACAGACATTGCAGCAGTGAAAGTGTTAGACATAATTGTTTTCTCTAGGGTACAGCGGAAAGCGTTTTTGTAAGGAGGGGGTTCAGTATGTTCAGTATGTTCAGGGGGTTCAGGGAGTAAGGAGGGAGTCGTTGTTCAGATGGCCGTTGTGGGGGAGGGAACACTGTACACTGTTCACAGTGTGTGGAGTCCTTCGTTCTCTCATGAAGTGACAATGTTCTCACGACGCGGATCAAAGAGGTCAGTTAAAATACAATTTTGTTCAGATTTGAAACCAAGATTTGATTGTTGTATTTGGTTTCTGTAATGAGATTCGTTGAGGATCACTTTAATGAACACTGAAAACAGGGCGTATCCTCGGTGTTTAGGATAGTTGACTCAGGGCTGCCATAAGTTGAAATGAAAAATCCTAAGATTTCCAAATTTGCATTTTTCAAGTGCGATTTTACGAATCGTACCTTTACCCCATAGCCTTTTTCTTGTTTTGTTGACATGCGACTACTTAAAGCAGGCTGTAAGTAAAGCAGAATGCGCCTTAGGGCGCATTCTGCTTTACTTTCAGCCTGCTTTAAGCTACCATGTACTGGAAAAAAATCCGGAGATTCCGGAAAATTCCGGAGAAATGGCAGCCCTGTTGACTGCTCTAAACAGCAGTGACTTTTCTACTTCATTTTCACACTGCATCAACCTGAAACCTGATTATTACATCATCACAGAGTCTTCATTCAGACTGGCAATAATAATTATTTTAAAACAATAGCAGACAACAAATATTGCAGAGGAAAAGAAATACTCGTACTTGGTATTAAATGCCAACAAAGCATAACGGTTCGTAACATTTCTCAAATATCTGCTCTATCAGCGAACTAGTAGCATTTGACCCAGTGTCGCGCAATATGCTGAACCAGTCTAACATATTATCTTCTCATGAATTTTCATCGCCTGAACTTGATGACGTAAAAGGTGTCCAACAGCAAATGAATTTGGACTGGTTCTCTAATACCTATAGACACAGTGTCTACAACTGTTTTGATAAGACAAAAATACATTGTATAACACACACACACTCCTACTTGTTTATAAACCCTAAATAAAACCTTGAGTACCAGTCTACTGATGCCAAAATGTAAAAACAACCTGACCAGAAGTGACCGAGTCTGACCACAAAGCAGTTATTGGAATTTTTATACAAAACCAATATTAATAATATACATGTATATTTGAAAACTATACATGTGGACATTTTTGACGTGACCCCTGTGTACTCATTTCCTTATACATCTCTTCTATATCGCCAGATGGAAGGTTTTATTATCATTTAAAGACGTGTTAAAAGACAAAATAATTTTGTCAACATACCTAACAATGTCAGTTTGAAAAGCAAACAGTGCAGACCCTGATGAGACGCCGCGATACGCGGCGTCTCATCAGGGTCTACACTGATTGCCAATGCTATCATTTATGGGAGATTTTGTGACTTAATGCCTAGCAGAGAAGTGCAATCTCCTCGACAGATACAGGGTAAATTTTGCAGGTCATGTCAGCATTTAAATGAGTCGTTAAATATCACTCATACGTTCATTATCAGGCCGTTTTATGTTGGCAGTGCAGTTTTATTGGTGAAGTGGTCTTGAACATTCAAAAAAACACTTCGATAATTGCCTGCGTTTGTTTGTAATTTGCTTGACTCGACGTTAAAATTATGTTGGTAAATAGAATGGGGTATAAATAAATACCATGTGCTAAATGTGGATGGGGGCTTGGCGCATGTGTCAAATAAAAAATGAAACAAAGTGAAATGGTGTATTGAGAGAATGCAAGTTAAAACTATCAAACATTATATTTAATTCAACACGAGCCATTTAGCGTTGGCGTGAGAAGGAATTCGGGCGTAATGTAGCTTAGAGTAAGGTATGCTGCACAACGAAAAACGCACAGTATAAACAAGGTCTGCATTGTGTGCAGAGTTTGTGAACAACAAACCGGTTGATGCCACCAAACGACAATGTAAAACAAGACATCAAACAAATATGATAAAGGTCAGGTCATGAGAAAGGGTTTTAGACCAATGGCAATAGTATAGACATAGCTGAAATGCCTCGTTCCAAACGTGCCAGACCACTATGCCCTGTCTGTTTGTAATGGTAGAGGCCAAGTACAAAAAAGTATAGACACTTATAGTCTTATAAATAACAGTGTAGACACCGTCACAGTCTTATAATAAACAATGTACACACTGACACAGTCTGGTAACAAACAGTGCGACACTGATCAGCCGCCGCGTAAAAACGCGGCGTCTGATCAGTGCCTGCACTGTTTGCAATGTTAAGGACACCCATACTCCTGACGCGACTGTAAAAGCTTTACACTTACCCTAGACTCCACGCCGAGATCGACCTGCAGCCACTCTGAAGCTGACTTGTATTTGGCACACCAGCCATATTTATTTTCCAGATAAACACGCGCGTATTTCTCTCTACACTTGTTGTCCCATTCATACGGGTAGGCCGAGGATGCGGAAATCTGCCAGTCTTTGATTTCACCGGTAATCATACCCAGTGGTCCGCTCGTTTGGCATACTGCAAGACAGAAAACCAAAGGTCAATATTCCTAAATCTTACAAGAAACATGTAGTATCTTTTAAAACACGATATGATGACAACCCAAGAAGGCTTATTTTTATATTATTGATAGATGACTGCGTAAATTCTGATTGAAGTAATGTAGAAAACAACTGAATAAGCTTTCTGCATTACTGTCATCCTGATTTAAGCAGCGTTTTGCCTTTCATATTTAATACGAGTGTTCATTAATGTGGTCGATATATCGGAGACCAACTGCATTTCATTGTCATCTAACTAACATATCGACTTGTTAATATTAACCAGTCAGTGTATTTCGTCATTAGAAAGTATGATATACATAGAGGATCTAACACGAGTGCTCATTAATTATCATTTTAAATAAACGAGTTGACTAAAACAATATGACGTGAGCCTTGGCGAGCGTTATATTTGTTTTAGTCAACGAGTTTATTAAGAATGATAAATAATGAGCACGAATATTAGATCCTATTTATCACATAAACATTTTAAACCCCTTTTAAGTCAACTAAATCCGTAGTTTTTTGTCTCTCCGCCATATATATTTTCCGCCAAAACTTGACGTTGTTTACAGTAACGCCATGGCAAATGACGTCAGCTGGCGCCCCGCGTCATGCAGCGCTCGTGGACGAACAGGTAGGGCCGGAGCCCAAATATTGATATTTCACTATAGTTTATTGAATGGCTCTTTAACACTCCCAGGGTCGGCTTTATGTGATAAATATTGATATATGTAGTCAAAGATAAGAATTGACGCGTATATATATATATATATATATATAAACTTTCCAGATATATGGACTACAAATGATTACCTTCATGTATACATATGTTATACATGTACCTTTAATTGACAATGGAACTGTCTAACGAAAACGTTGAATCTGAATCATTATACTCAACACAATTCAGCTACTTTTTGCAAAGAATTTGGATTCATTCTACGAAGGGCCTTTTGACGCCTGTTTCTCGCACAAATGCCTCCCTATGTTTCTAATATGTCCTAGTCATGAGATATAGGAAATTTGTCTTGTAACCATACAGGTACGTGCTTAAAGCAGGCTGATAGTAAAGCAGAAAACCGATTCAGGAGTTTTCTGGATTATTTTCAGCCAGCTGGCAGCCACCACTTGTCTTAATCAAAGCGCTGAAGGCGCTGGAAGACTGTCGGTGTGATAAAAGAACACCTGCTTCCAGTTGTACCATTCTATTTATTAAACGTTCTGAGATAATTCCATGCAAATTCCCGTAATGAAGAATAACGGTTTTGTTTACTTCGTGCGCAAAATGTAACATGGTGAAAAAGTTGTGACTCAACTGGGACTTTAATCTAGTGCCTTTGGCTTACTATGCCAGCACTCTACACACTGAGCTATCAGGCCAGCCAGCGAAGTCTATCAATCTGTTTCACCATAATCTCAAACCAGCTACATAAGGGGATATGTGCAGTGTATTAAACGTCATTCTTTACAATAAACGTGTAAAAAAACCTAAAAATTGCTCTAAATTATTATTTCCATTGCAAACAGGTTGGAGACGCTGTGTAACCCGGTGTGTAATCAGGCTATAAACTGTTTGCCATTCAGATTTAAATGGATATTCAGGATTGTCTAAAAGTTGTCATTTAGTGTGTTGCGTGTGCATTTCTGTAACATTTGAACGGTAAATAATAACGCCTTCTTCACTGTAAGTAAAAAAGCAATGGGCAAAAATGTCCTTTATTCCTTTCCAATTGCAAGTGCATTCAATTAAACATTAACAACTAGCAAAAACAACAACATTTAACCTATTCTTAGTCAGATTACGATTGGAAAACTTGGTCTGTTACAAACCAGGAGAGTTTTAAGATGAAGGCAATTTCTTCTCGTAAAACAATATACTATTATTATATCTATATAGTATAAAAATTAGGTGTGTACCGATTATCGCTAGATGGTTGACAATCAATTATTTTCCTTCGAGTCGCCGATGCTCAATTTAACTTATATCATTCTCTTCCGCGACGTCGTAAATGTTTTTAAATTGTTCAACATTATGAAAAGTTTTGAATGTTGTTGTAAAATGTGGGAAATGGAGCTTTTTATTCGTAACAGCAAACACTGAACGTTTTTATATTCTAAAACGTCTATTGTTTAACTGATCATCACCTCGTACTAAGTGGGTTTTTTTGGAGAGAGGTGACCTCATAATACAATGTACACTTTAGTATGCTTCACCGTCAGTCTGATTTAAGCTAAATATAATGCATACCTATAATATTTCGAAGGTTTCGACAGTGCACGTAAATAGACCCAGCCCCCGCTTAAACCCTTAGAATGTTCACTCCATTTTCAGGCTGATACAATACGAATATTAGTTTCACTGTTGTCACGTGATATTATATGTACATGCTATACTATTCATACCTCATCAAATGCTGCTTGCATGCCTGAGCGTATTAAAGATGTTCTGTTCTTTAAAATTTGTGTTAAGCGGTCATTTAACCCTTTACTCCATTGTATGTTTCAAGTATTGATGATTACTGTTGCCTTCATTAAGCAACAACTTCTCTTCAAATGTGACCTATCATTGAGTGGACGTATTATTTAAATTAGTTCCAAAGTTGATTCTGATTCTCGATGATTTAGTGTCTGATCAATTATTACTATACTTACCGTGCAGAGACTAATGAATCAAAGCTCCTAGTTCCAGGGCTTCCATAAGTTGACATAAAAATCCTAAGATTTCCAAATTTGAATTTTTCAAGTACGATTTTACGAATCGTACCTTTACCCCCCATAGCCCTTTCCTTAATTTGTTGACATATGACTACTTAAAGCAGACTGTAAGTAAAGCAGAATGCGCCTTAAGGCACAGTCTGCTTTGCTTTCAGCCTGCTTTAAGCTACCATGTACTGGGGCAAAATCCGGAGATTTAGGGGAAACCGGAGAAATCACAGCCCTGGAAAACAAAACGAAACAACCTTAAAGAGGCTCGCAACCGGATTTAGCATTAAAAATAGTAATTTGTAAATATATGTCAAATGCTTATATAAATGGGTAAGATTTAGTTTAGGATAATAAATTCTGTTAAAAAAACGCATTTCAAAAAAAGAAGCTCTGGTGGGATTCGAACCCGTGACCCTCCATGCGGAGACAAACATGACAAAAAGGGAAACGCCTTTATCCACGCGGCAACTGGGCCTCTCTATCTATATGGTAGCGAATTAACGTACTTCACTGGTAGCGATCGATAGTACTTTATTTGGCTCGGGTTTATGTCTGAGCCCGTGTAGATAAGCAACAACAACAACTATACCGTTAGCTAACGCTATAGAAAAACGATGGAAAATATCTAAAAAAAAACTAAGATTCGGTGACGATTCTTGAGACTTTTTTTTGGACTGATCATATTTTTCTAATGTCAGAGGCCAAATTATGCCACAGATGTGCTTTTATTTGAGTATTTTATTTTATTTTGACAAGTACACCATCCGGTTGCGAGTCCCTTTGATAGTTTGTAGTCCTAGCTTGCATCCACTGTATATGTAAACCCTTTCTTTTACAGTTCTTTTACTCTTGTTTATATTATAGTTGTGTTTGTCGGAATAAGGCTGTTACAGCTAATGTTTACTGTTATATTGTATCCGACGTTAAATAAATCTTGTATCTTGTACCCGCTGAGTAAAACATGTACTTGTTGCAAACTGTCAAAACAACAATTTAATGTAATGTATGGAATGTCATAATGACATTGTCTGATCTAAAATATGTCGAACAGTTTGGATATTGATTAGACCCAGCGTTACGCGAGGTCTTGGTTCACACTGCTAACACTTTGATGTATAAAAAAATGTATTGCCGCGAGTTTAGTATATATCATAATGACACCCATTGCAATCTTTACAGTCGGTAACTAATACTCGATAAGTATTTGATAATTAAAAAACAAATAAATGCAGAAGTGTTAATTTAAGAACTGGCTTATATACATGATGCAATTAAAACTTAAAAGTTAATGTTTCTACACGAGTGATTTTTATGCATTGTACTTCATCATGAAATAGCATGCAGAGTGTCAAACAGTTGATCCAGATCTCACATGGATGCAAGCTGTTTGCAACAGTAATAATGAATTCGCGGTATCGTGTATATATTAAAGGTTAATAATCGTCTTGATTCAAATTATTTCCATCAATAATCATACTTCCAATTTGAGTTAGCCTTCTCCTTGATCAAGTATGAAAGTTTCGTCTGCAAATTTCGTCTTAGTGGATTGTAATGCATTTCATATCAACATAGAATAGCATCCGAGTGTAAAGAAGTTGTTCCAGATCTCATCTCGATCTAAAATATTTGCACAAAAAAAATGTTTTTACAAATAATCACTTTTGCCAATTGCATGGGTTATTTTAAAAATATTTTATTTCCATATATACATATTGAAATGGGGTCGGATCACAAATTCTCACAGCGTTAGATTCGACCCTCCCCCTCTGGGTTAGCCCTCTAGCTGCTTGATATGTAATTGTCGTCTGCAACTTTGCGTCTTCAACAATTCCATGAGTTTTTTTTATATCTTTATAAATCGCACCCGATCGGTCAAACGGTACGTATCACGATCTGATCTGGATCCAAACTATTTGCAGCAATAATCATGAATTCGCTCGTAGCGTGTAGTCATTTGGATCCAAACTGTAAAATCGCACCGAGTGTCAAACAGTTCGTATCACGATCTGATCTGGATCCAAACTGTTTGTGGCAATAATCACGAAATTGCCCGTAACGTGCAGAAGTTTAATATTCTTCTGGATCCAAACTAAAATCGCACCTAGTGTCAAACAGTTCGTATCACGATCTGAACTGGATCCAAACTATTTGCATCAATAGTCACGAAATCGCCCGTAACGTGCAGAAGGTTAATAAAACTTAATATTCATCTGGATCCAAACTAAAATCGCACCGAATACCAAACTCATCGTATCACGATCTAGTCTGGGTCCAAACTATTTGCAGCCATTATCATGAATTCGCCCGTAACGTGCAGAAGGAAAATATTCATCTGGATCCGAACTGTAAAATCGCACCGAGTGTCAAACAGTTCATATCACGACCTGAACTGGATCCAAACTATTTGCAGTAATAATCACGAAATCGCCCGTAACGTGCAGAAGGTTAATATTTTATCTGAATCCAAACTGTAAAATCGCACGAGAGTCAATGTACTGAAGCACGGAATTATTCCGTGCCTCTGCCTGCTGGTCGCGACTATATTGATGTTCGCAAACAGTTCAGATCCAGATCCGACACCGCGTTACGAGGTGTCTGGTCTGGATCCAAACTGTTAAACATGACACTCTTCATTAGGTTTCTTTACTTAAACATTTATAAATCTAAATTAAAACAAACTTTGCAGACGACAATTTCGAAGCAGACGACATCACCGCAGCCTAAGGATTGACATGTGCAGGGGGGTATCTGGTACCAGGCTTTATTAACAGACCCTAGGTCGATTAGGGTACCAGCGTGAAATAAACAGGTGTTGACCTCACATAATCTTGATTTGCTTTTGGTATTTTAACACGGGATATACTGTGTAAGGCAACACTCACTGCTTTATTGAAGTAATTAGGTTTTACTACAAAGAAATTAGCAAAAACTGCAAGAATTTTCTTGAAATATTGCTTTAAAACTTTTATCACGCGCACTATTTTTCACTGTGTAAGCCTACACCCGGTGACTTACCAGAATTATGCGCGCCAGCTTGTAATAAGCTCAAGGGCGGATCAGCAATTCCTTTACCGAATCAAATACCCATTCTGCAAACGCTATGCGTGTTTTACTTATTTTTTTCAGTAAATAACTTCCAAATTCGTCTAAAAAATAATATGTGAGTAAAAGTCCAAATGTAAATGGTGTTTCTACATGTAGATCCTAACCACTATATTGCTCCACTCAATATTGTTTGTATGTGGATACGCATCTGGCGCATTTATCTGAAATAGTTAACCTTGCAAGTCTCAAGAAGCATTACCCTGGAAAATAGCTTATACACTTCAAAACCCTGTCGTGCCGACAGTCTAAAAACTAAATAAGCGTTTATATTTAAACTTTTCCTCTATATACAGTGGAGAAACCGTTATTCTTTCCCAATAAACGCGTTTACGCTATTTAAAACTATTATTTGCAGTGCAAACAGTTTGGAGCCAGATCAGACGCCGGGTTTCCAGGCGTCTGATCAGGCTCGAAACTGTTTGCCACCGAGATAAACATTAATTATCAGAATTGTTCAAAAGTTGTACTTTTCTACGTATTAATGGTTTGCGTTTGCGTTTTGTTTGCGTTTAAACGGGAAAGAATAAGGTATTTTCCACTGTATAAAGAGGAAAGGGTTAAATATAAACGCACTTGTTAAACCATAACAGTGGCAATACGCCTCCTCATAAAAAATAATGCTTATTTGCATTTAGTTAAATTTCATTATTTCAAAAGTAATAAAAATGTCCCGTGTATGTCCATTTATCATATTTATCGGCGATGCTTCACATTTCTTCCCTCCTTCTAATGCTTGATAGAATTCACATGGTCATTTTAACCTTTCGCATGCCATAATGTCCGTTGAAATGGGGCTATCTACAAAAGTTTGTCAAACTTCGTACGTTTTACTAAAATACACCTACATACAAAATTAACAAGTTTACAATGGTAAGAGTCTTGAAGAAAAGCCGAGTTACTCGGCGTATACAATGGATCCGACGAGTTTACAAACTACCATTCAAGTCGCGCTTTTGAATGAGAAGGGGTTAAACTAAACACCTGTTGTTTCACTGCATAAATGAATGCAGAAATATCCTCGAGTGAAAAATTGTACTTAAAGAGTACTGCCAAGCAATGGGCGTCAACAGGGTTGACATGTGATAGTAGTCTTTGATATAGCTGACATAAAAGACTGCATTAAGTTAACCTGCTTACAATGACAGTTTAAACGAGCTGCGTGGGCGTGGTTTAAGACATGTGACAACCTTATGCAGAAACATAAGTACAAAGAAGATATCTGCATTGTGTTTCTCCCATACTAATCTACTTAACCTTAGTGACTTGTCATTTACAAACGGTGTACTCACTCGGGGCACTACGTATTATCATCAAAATGTTTTGCTACAACTTACAATGTATAGTGGGTATTATAATAGATTTCCTACGAAGTCAGTGTATATACTGGGAAATGTTTTGCTACGAAAACAAAGTTGCCTTCGTAGGAATACAAATCTATTATAATACCCATATGAGTTGTCGTAGCAAATCATTTCATCGAAATACCTAGTTGGCCGCCAGTGGTACTTGTAAATAGTTTATCTGTCATAATTATGCAAACAGTACAGACCCATGTCGGAGGGTTCTTATATGAGCCATCAGAATAGGATCAGCACTTTATGCTGAAATCCTTATGTTTGCTGCAAACATGTTGTAGCTAGATCACACGCTGGATAGCTCGGCGTCTTACGTGTCATTCACATAAAAACAGATCATGAGAATCTTCAAAAAGGTGTCATTTCATACATTTCATTGCATTGTGTTTTTGTTTAGTTTCGTTTATACGAGAAAGTATTACGTCGCTTACACTGTAATATAATCATTATACAGATGAGAAGACGTTATTCTTTCCCGTTTAACCCTTTGAACCCTAGTCCCGCATATAGGCGTCCTTTCAAACAGGGTACATGTGAATAATACACTTGTCCTGTGCAAACAGTGAAGGCCCAGATCAGAGGGCTCCGAAAGGAGCCCTCTGATCAGGGTCTTCACTGTTTGTCAGTAATGCCAAAATTGACAAAAACAACTCTTAAAAGCCAAAAATGGACTAGACAAAAATCGAAACTGGAATTGTCCATTTGAAGTTTCAGGGAGGAAAGAGTTAAACGCAAACGAAAGACAAACGCAGTGCAATGAAATTTAGAAAATGACAACTTTTTGACAACGCTGACTACTAGTTGTGTCCTGAGTGACAAACAGTTTGGAGCCTGATCAGACGCCGGGTTACCCGGCGTCTGATCTGGCTCCAAACTGTTCGTAATGGAAATAATAGTTTATGCGTAAACGCATTTATTGGGAAAGAATAACCATTTATCCACTGTAATAGTGGATCGAAATGATTATGACACTATTGTAATGTTAAGTAATGCAGAAGCATATGGGTATCTCAGCATGGGTTTATACAAACAAACGCAATCAAAAGCTACTCAATTAGTTTTAAAAGCAACTGTTCAAAGCTTTCTTCAACAGTCTAACAATCACATACGAAAAAACACTAGGCAAAACTTGCGTGGCGACAGTTTTACTGAAAACACATGGGCAGCCTTTTAGGCAGGACACGACTTATAAAGAAAATAAACTAATACAGAAAGCTCCATTATGAGTCTTCTATATGAGTAGTGTACTACAAGCAGTCGATTGTTTTGACAACGGGATAATAATTATATTTCATAAAGTTGTCGCGCAATACAAGTTTGATAGCTCTCTCTAACCATACCGGTTGAAACTAGTGAATATTTTATATAGCCGTTAATATAATTATTATGTAAAATGCTGGAGCAAAAATCCTTGAAATAGCAAGTCAAATGCTAAACAAGCTGTTTAACAAGCAAGCAGCTTCATGCCAAGCATTGTTTTGAGATGTAACACTTTTACAGATAAAACAACATGTTTTTCAGTTTTCTCGTAAGCAGTTCTTAAGATTAAGGATCCCAAATGAGATCGGGTCAATGTTGATCAATATCGATACTCTTCAGAGAGCGATCGGCCAGTCTCGTATGCAGAGTACCGATTTGGGGCCGATCTCAGTAGGAATCCTCCATCTACATAACAGGACTGTCATAACTCCGGATTTTTTCTGAAATCTTCGGATTTTTATCGTAGCAGATGGTAGCTTAAAGTAAAGCAAAATGCGCCAACAGTCCTGTAATAATATACACTCTTAAGTAATTTTCTTTTAACTAAATTCCACACACATATATAATTTTAAACACATATGCAATACCGTAAAATACCAGAACGTCAATATTACTTTCCCAGCTTTGAAGACCTCAAAGTGAATAACTAATTTTCTGTGTGTAAAAGACAATGCAATTGGATTTTATGGCGTTAAGAGACACCAAGACTGCCTCCCTTGCTTATCACCTATCTTTACAAAATGGTTAGCTTTATCTTCAACATAGTTGTCAGGTCCGATGCTTGTTGGCTTCTTATGAAGTCAAGACCCAGTGCACGACCCAAGGGGTGTTAACACCAGCACAAACTTTGTCTTCCAGTGAAAACATCGAGTATAAAATGGACTCCGTAAGTTTTAAGATTTTTTTCCATTATTTATAAACTATTCACAACCAAATCAGAGCCAAGGTTGTAAATCGTTTGAGTGGAGTTTGAGATCGTGTTCAAACTTTTGCTTGCTCAGATTGGAGCGTTTGCTCATATCTGACCAATCAAAATCTTGAGAACGATCTCAGACTTTACTCAAACACTTTATTACCTTTGGCCCAGAATTGAACATCTTTGTCTACATGTATTTCAACGTCGATTTTGGTCAGTTACAAATGATTAATAGAAGAATAGTGTAATGTAGCCATGGTATATGCTTAAAAGACGTTTGAAATGAGTCTAAGGTCGTTCTCATGCTTTCAATTGGCCAGATTGGAGCAGAATCATCTCAGATTGAGCTCAAATGCTTGATAAGCATGGAACCAGTGTCTTTAGTGATCTTTGAACATGGTAGACATTCAAAGGCGGTACTTTGTACGTGGAACCGTGCCATAATAGCACGGACCTTTGGACTGCAATTACAAAGACTGCAAACCTCTATGTCGATGCCAAAAGACAAGAAGATCAGAGCTGATGCTGTCTTGTCAAAGTGTTTATTGTTTAAGGTTTCTTTGTACAAACCTTTCTCTTCGTCTGTCGGTTATCATGTCTTGAACGGTTTATGCAAACAGTTTGGACCCAGATCAGACGATATAAATCAGAGTCTCACTCTGGTGTTGATCCAAACTGTTTTATACCTGTTTTAAAATTGATTTCTTTCAATTAAAATGCATAAATAATAATTGGATAAATTGTGCAGACAACAATTTAAAAGCAGACGATGTACGGAATACTGAGACAACATAACAGACATAAGAGAGAAACCACAAACTTACACGGTTTTTGATTTCCCTTTCTTCAAGTTTGTTTCTGTATCTGTTGTTTTCATTTCCTATACAAGTCAGTGAGTGTATATTTGATTACGAATCCTTTGACTTCTACATAAACAGCATCTGCTTAACCCCATTCATGGTCAAACTCATCGTGAGGTTTTTACCCCTTATTGTTGTCTGCTTCATTATTTTAGTCTGCAACATAATTTCAAAGTTAGATTAAATGCAGAATGACTGACGAAATTTCGAAACGAGTGTCAAACAGTTTTGATCCTGTTCCTGTGCGTTACGCGGCGTCTGAGCGGGATCAAAACTATTCGCAAATGCGCTTTATGGTGTCATTGAGAGTGTACGGGTTATATTTTTCTGATTTAATTACAGAGGTCACGTCGGTTCGTGAAAGACCTGTATCCGGGTCGCTGTCGCCTTTCTTTTTTGTTGTTTAAAGTTTGAAAAAATATGATACGTTGCCAAGTATTTTAATTATTAATTTGGTATGCTAATTAAGGAAATTTGTGTCAATTAAGAAAGAACATGAAGTTATTAACGTTTCATAGTCAACACGTCTTTTGTACCGTCTGCATGCTGAGGCCAAGATTGTTATAACTGTTGCAAACAATTTGGATCCAGATGAGACGCCGAGTAACTCGGCGTCTCAGCTGGGCTCAAACTGTTTGAGATGCTGATGATATTCTCTAAATGAAAATTCAAGTTAATTAAATCTAGTTCTTGTTGCGGAAGACAGTTTCAGCAGACGATAATTACACGGCGTTCTAAACGAGCTGTGCTTTTAATGCCTCCCTACCTTTTCCTTGACTCTGAACTCACGGAAACTATATTCATTTCTAACTTCTTAACATTATATAGATCTACAATTCTTTATTTGGGGTAAACTCGAATTAAAACGACCAGTTGATAAAGAGTCCATGTCAATTTATATAGGTGAAAATGTTAAATGCAAGATGAAAGTAAATCAGAAAGTTTCTGTAAGAACGTTCCGCTTTACTCCCATCAAGTCTTAAACCATCTGAGAATGTTTCAGCTTTACTTCTATCCTTCGGTAAGTTATCACCTATATAATAACTACATATAATGAACTTTTCACCAAATAACATTAACCCTGCTTGAAGCTACCACATGTCTTTGAAACCATCAATGAGATTGTAAGTTTCCTCTGAGTGATACTCATAGCAGAACACTAGTGTAATTCTTTTGATTTATAATACTCTACTCATTTGTTCTTCGCTTAACAAGCGATTCATTGGCGAGATTATCTTTTAGAAATATCCAAGAGAGGACGTTATTTTCTCCCAATAAATGCGTTAACGCTTAGACAATGTACATGTATTTCCATTTCAAACAGTTTGAAGCCAAATCAGACGCCGGGTAAGATAAAGCAAATCTTTTGAAATTCAAACAATGTTATTTTCTATATTTTATCTTAAGCTTGCACGTAGCATACATATGGTAAAAAAGACGTGTTGGTTATTTGCGTTTCATTTGCGTTTAAACGTGAAAGAATAATGTTTTCGCCACTGTATCTATACGAGCTTTCTATGAAATCTCTGCATTACCCCCAAACAAACTTCTAAATCACAGCGACCCTTGTTTTCATGTCAAATTAATCTTATCACTCATGAAGACAAAAGCAACAGAAGCAACAAAATAATCTTTCAACGGCAGACTGCACATGATGTTGATAAGATATTGCCAAGCTACTTAATCTTGCGCCATTTAACATCACCGACAGTCAGGTAGTTTCCATGTCTCTCGGGATTTTGCGAGATTCGAAACCGCGGGGTCAAATGTGATTATAATTGAAGAGAGCGTGGAGATTATTCCTTAGGGTTAAGAAGATTTGTTTAAGTTTATCTGCATTTTTTCAGACGTATTGTCGTCTGAGTTAAATATTCAACGCAATGAAACATCAGCAATACTAACACAATGTGAATTAATCTGCTTAACCCTAACACACATCTTAATCTTTTTATTTTTTTACTGAAAGTAGTTTAGAGTGTCCTGCGGTGCTATTTATATCAGCATCTTAACTCGATTTATTTTTATTAAATCATGTCTTTAAGTAGTTTATATAGGATTGTCAGTTCTGCTGTTATGTTATTTTTGATGTACCACTGCAAGCTCATCTATTTTCAGAGGATGGTAAGATCACGTTCTTATTTATGATCACCGCTTGGCAGAGTGTCATGGGGATCTCTTCAATGGAAAATTGGGGAGTAAATATTTTAATACTTTTAGACTTACATCTGAAATATTTGTTCAACATCAAGATCAGCTACATAAATTTTAGATACTAGATTTAACCCAAACAGGTTTGCTTTTAACATTTACAAGATCAATACACTATTTGGCCCTTTCAACCACAGCGACGAGTATACTCTCCTGCACAAACAGCGTACCTTTCAAGGTACACTTGTCCTATGCAAACAGAGTAGCCCCTGATCAGAGTGCTGTTTTGTAAGGTTGCCATTATATTGTTATAAACATCCCTTAATAGTAAAAATGAACTGAACTTAAATGGAGATAGGAATTTTCCATTTGATGGTTCAGGGTTGAATGAGTTAAACAATATTATTTTCAAAGTTTTATTTTTCAGATATCTTAAAAAGATTGAACTTTTTCTTTCAGACCCGCCAGTAGAACATACTCAAAGTTTACTCATTTAAGGCGTTAATTTCTTGATTATGAGATTTCAATACATTATTCAAATCTTAAAAACGTGTTTGTCGTCAAACTGAATTCCCTGAAGCCATATACCAGCCACTTTTAAGGCAATTCAATTAGAGTGCCAAACAATTTGAATCCAGATGAGACGCCGAGTCACTCGGCGTCTCATCTGGATTCAAACTGTTTCAAAGTGACGTCATTATATATATGCCAGCATCATGTTCAAGGTGAAAGCAAACCAAACGATTGGAAGCTTGTTCCAGCGACACTTTCTTTTGAAATAATCGAATAAACTTTAATCTTAGAGTATGTAATTTCATCATAATTGTACTCTCATTAATTCGTGTATTTATCTCGAAACTGATACTCGCCGATTTCAGTTTTCTGGATTTATTACTTTGATGGTGTCTAGAGTTTTTATTGGAGGTAGTTAAATCCGGGATACTGGTAGCGTACCTGATACACGAGGCTCGACCCCTTCCACAGCCCCGTAAACAAGGTGAAAGAACAAAGGGCCGAACGTTTGTTGAAAATATCAGGTGAGTAGTATAATAAAAGATTCTGATCTCTGAAAATAGGTACATATAACAGTTAACTCATTACCCAATAGTCTATTTCTAGTTTTGAATACATGTGACTATTTAAAGCAGGTTGAAAGTAAAGCAGAAAGCGCCTAAGGCGCACTCTGCTTTACTTTCAGCCTGCTTTAAGTTACCATCTACTAGGGTATAGAAATTTTTTCTCATGGTATTGATTTCCGACTGTATGAATTGGAACTATTTTCTTCAGTGAAGGAATAAATTTAAGACGTAAAAAGGCGTACTTAATGGGTAAATGGGTTAAACAGGATAAATACATAATAAAAAATTTTTTTTTACATCCCAATACTTCATAAATATGCCTTAAGTAATCAGCTCGCCAACCGAAGAACACATCAGAATAAAAGTTATAGAATATTCTAGCACATGGTAACGGTAACCTGTCTTCAAAACAAGAAACAGACTATGGAGTAATGGGTAATCTGCTGGACATCAACAGCAAGGAGCTTCTTCGCATAAACTTTAACTCATTCTTTTTACTCCTCGCTAATACAGGGTATGGATTGCTTCTATAGAAGTATAATGTTCATTAGAGTAAACAAAACTCTATATAAATTATGACGGCGTGTACTTCACGTAACATTAACTCATATTCACCCCTGAAATTTTTAATGGACAATTCCAGTTTCCAATAAAGTCTGATCCATTCTTGACAATTTAGTGCTAGTTTTTACACTGTATTTCAAAATGACAAACAGTATAGACCTTGATCAGAGGGCTCCTTAAGCAGCCCTCTGATCAGGGTCAATACTGTCTGCATGGGACTTGTGTACTCATTACATACACATTGCTTGTAAATGATGAGTTTACTCGTCTCTAGGGTTGAAAGTGTTAAAGGTTTATTTAGGGAAACATTCAAGCTCGCACCTCATGAAAACTAATGGGTTTCCAGCAATATCGCATAGCTACGAGAATTGATTTATAAACTTGTATACTCCGATATCTCGACAGATTTGGCAAATTTAGTAGCATGTTTTCGCTGATTTCCAAGATTTATAATTAAGTTGCCATCGCAGAAAACGGTTCCACAAAAATGCAATTTGGCAAACCTACAAACAAGAATATTGGTTTCAGTCTGTGTGAACTGTTTCGTAATTGTTGTCTGTCTTAAGTTTTACTGATTAATTATCGCAGAAAAACGAAAATCAGTGCAGATTTTAATTTTCTAAATGCTTAGTGCATTCTGGATGCTATTAGATACATATTATCCCAGTTCATAACCAAGTTTATTTCAGATGTGATATTAAACTACATTAATAACAGCTGCAATATTATATGGCACATGTTTGAAATAATATTATGTTAAAGCCTTGCAAATGCAGATAAGTTTAACGCTTTACTCTATAGCCTTTTTCTAGTTTTGAAGATAGGTGACCGCTAACATCATATTGAAAATAATGTATAATGTGCCTAAAAGCGCATTCTGCATTACCTTCAGTATGCTTTAAGCTACCGTTTGATGTTTGATGAAGAAAATATTTCTTACATTACATAATTTGAACTATTTTTTCAGTGGACGAATAAATTAAAGGCGCATCAATGGTGTAATGGGTTAAACGTTAGGTTCTTTTTTACCAAACCTTGACGTCTGACTTTGGCAAAGGCGACTTCGAAAACGTTAAACCATTTTGTTCAGTAAACTGTTTTACCTTTCATTCATGTTCGTTTCATGTTAGTTTTACCCCATACAGTAACCCTATACTCGTTTTCTATCAATGTACAGTGGAAACAACGTTATTCTTTATGGCGTTGAAGGGGTAAACTATTCCTGCTATAAGCTCATTAGCTCCATTTGCTGACGTTTTAATATTTGGAATAATCTCTCTCGTGCGTGCAAAGTCTTTACTCGATTGTGATTGTTTGTAAGCAGATTTGTTTTGATTTATTGTTCTGGTATAGACTTACAAACGTACTTTACTAAGTTTATTTTCTAACACATATCTTTTGTTCAATTTTCATCGATGAGCTTTCAGCTTTTCAATCAACGCATTGACTTATATCAAAATAACTCAATTCTATTCTAATCACGTCGCGTCACTTCTAATCACACGTCAATCAAGCGCGCCTTAAACAGTCGTGTTTGTTTCGTCTGAGCGACGTTTTGGTATTTGGTATCAGAACAAGAACGCGTAGTCGAGTATGGCACGAACGATTTTTACCAAATATGACATATTATTGACATAAGTATGTATAGGGTTTCTCTAATCCATTGTAAAACTGCAAACTTTTGTGCAAGCGAAATTGGAGCGCTCATTTGAGAAGGGAGCGTTTGATTTCTTCCCCGCAAGACGATACCTTCCAAAATCTCAACAAGATATTCCTTTCAAATAGAATCCATACAGTCAAGAATGCTCTTTCGTCCATCCAATCGATTGTTAGTTTCCATAAAGGTAAAGTAGAAAGCTTTAGGAGTTTTCTGCTTTACTTTCATCCTGATTAAAGTTTCTATTACCTTAAGCCAAATTGATGAATTTTCTTTCAGCCATGGTACAGTAGAGATGGTGCTTTTCCTTCCTGTAAGTGTTTAAATGCAAACGAAACGCAAACGCAATGCAAACGCAATGTAGAAAATCACACCCTTTTGAAAGTCCCAACCATCTATTTTGGTCTGAGTGGAAAACAGTTTGGACCCTAAAATGACAAACTGTTTGTAATGATAATAAATTGTAGCGTAAACGCGTTTATTGGGAAAGAATGGCTCTTCTCTACTGTAATATCAAAACTATTTGCATTGTCACTATCGATGTCACGATAAAAGCCCCTACATTTTCGGGGTCGCCAAAGACATGAATTCATATCTACACTCTCTTGTCATAATCAACCATTTTACAATACGCCCCACACAGTTACAGTGGAGAAGACGGTGTCCATTCCATTAACAACACAAACGAAAAGCAATGCTATACAATGAAGAAAATGAAACTTTAGTAAACTTTTGACGACTCATTAACTTTACTTAAGGTTGCAAAACGTTTGGAGTCTGGTCAGACGCCGGATTATCCGGCTGATCTGACACCTAACTGTTTGCAATGGACATTATAACACTTTTAGCATAAACGCGTTTATTGGGGAAAAATAAAGTCTTCGCTTCTTTATCTCGTCTAGAATAGCATGCATTCCCCTGTCCCATGGACACGACAGCATGCCATCAGATTTCTCGTCTGCTGTCACTTTCTCGTGCATTAGTACGCTACTTACGAGTTTGTGATTACTGATAACTCAGTGTTACAAACGGTGTGGATCCTGATGAGACGCCGGGTTACTTGGCGTCTCATTTGAAACCGAAACTATTTGATATTCTTATGACATTAACTAAATATGCAGGTACTAGTAAATACATTCTGAAAATTGTTGCAGAGGACAAATGTTGCAGGTGACAATTAAATAGCGTATTAAAGGCAAATCATCCTCGATGAATTGCACACCAATACTAGACATTGACCTTTTGTCTGAAAGAATACCGTCTGGGTTGTTGTTGTTGTTACAGTACTAAGAAGGGTGTTCGACCACGCTAAGTTACATGTATATATTGGTGCATCCTACCATGCCGTCTGTGTCCAAGGTTATAAAACATTTAAATTGAGTCTGATCAATCTCAAGCATTCGATTGGTCAGCTTTGAGCTTTTGCTCAATTCTGACCAATCGAATGCTTTAGAACGATCTCAGACACAACTAAAACGCTTTATAACTTAATATAGGCGTCTGCATTTCGAGTTTTAGTAAGAGTTTAGGTAACTTCAGTCAGAAAATCAAGCAAAAACAGGGTGACTATTTGTACAGACTTTGATATACAGTGGAAAGAAGTTATTATTGCCCGTGTATAAACGCAAAAGAAACGCAAACGCATTGCACTATAATGTAGAAACTAACAATTGTTTGGAATTTCTCACTATTGATATTAATCTGAGTGGCAAACAGTTTGGAGCCTGATCAGACGCCGGATTAACCGGCGTCTGATCTGGCTCCAAACTGTTTGCAAAGGAAATAATAGTTTTAGCACAAACGCGTTTATTGGGAAAGAATAACGTCTTCTCCATAGTATATAATGGGATAAAAGATAACACATGTTAAACTGTAATATTACGTGTTACATTATTGTACGTTTACTAATAAAAGTATTGTAGTGTGTCTGTTAACTGGTAGTTAATTGCGGACTATTCAAGGTAAATTGTATTTCCTAATTGTGTCATTGACTGTATGGGCGTTAAAGGTGTCACAATTAGTCGGCAATCTTCAAACACAATCCACCCTCCTCTGTTTTGGCAAATGATCTTTGCAAGACCTTATTATTTTCAGTCTAAAAGCAAATCAAAACGCAAACGCACTACATTAAATATAGAAAATTACAATATTTTGAAACGGTAAGTCTGGTTTTTTAATCTGGGTGACAAACAGTTTGGAGCCTGGTCAAAGGAAATAATAGTTTTAGCGTAAACAACGCGTTTCTTGGGAAAGAATAAAGTCTTCTCCACTGTACTTAGCTATCTCCTTGCGAAATATTATATTATATTACAGTAAGGCTTGTGATAAAAAGCCATTCAAAAGAATATAATATGCCATGTCTATTCATAACTTGTCAACTTTATGTATGACGAAAGTAATACAGAAAGCTCCTAAAGGAGCTTTCTGCATTACTGTCGTCCTGCATTGAGCAGTTACCTACTTATAAGACGTACTTTATTCAAAGCTTAACAGTTAATATAAACAAGTATGACTGTACATATATTAAACAACTATCCCAGTTTATCATCCACTAGATGCCGTTTATTATACGGTTGTACCCATTGCTCTCAATACGTAGTTTATCTCAATATATTTGTACAATTTATATTGCAAATGCAGTCAACGTTTAACGTTATGAGCGACATTTTCGAAAGAATCTCAATAGCCATATTCAATTAAAGATTGTAACGTAATGTAGACTGTAAGTAATGAAAAAGTCTTCATTTGGATAAATTTCTTTATTACTTTTGTCCTGCTGAAAAAATACCCATTTCTTTTGGATAAATGCATATTTCTTCGCTGCCATATTGTCATGGACTGCTTATTCTACTGCTTTAGCACTGTAAACATTATAAAGAATAAGTGTATATAGGGACGAAGAGGATGAAGACCGAATCATGCCTGACATAACAAGCAGCCGGATACTGCTCTGGATCCAGAAGCGTAAAATCACAACACTGTGTGTGGGACATATTTAATTTGCAATTTTAAGGCTTAATATCAGAAAGTATATGTATCTAAGTACCGGCTACAAAGTGTTATAGAGATGAAACGCTCTAAATGTAAGATAGTTTTTTATTTTTATTTTGATAAATTGCTTTTATTTCCCTCCTTGATATATCTGATAAATGGCTCCCAGCTCTATTATCGCACAGTTATAATACAATCTCTCCGCCAACTCACAGGAGATAAATTACTGAGAAATGTCTGTAGACATGCATCTTTATATACATGTAGAATGTTACGAGTATACAATTATGTTACATATCATACGGGATAACACCAATGTTGCGTTTCCGGTTTATTTGCAAACCAATTCAAATAGAATCAACCTATTTTAGAGCCTATAAAAGTTGCAATGAAAGAGTCTCATCAAGGTATGCATTGTTTGCTATGGTAACTGTTCAGCTTTGTTTTATCCCCACAACCACCCATATACATACTTTGAATGCTTCTAATAAAAACAATGGACTATTTCATTGAATTTTAAGGGTCATAGGAAGGTTAAACAAGTGTGTCGATTTGTAAACCGAAAAGCTAAATTCTTACATAGCTAGAAACTCTTCTGCTTCTCAAACGACATCTGCAATATTTTGTCAAATAAGATTAAAAAACAGATTGCATTTCATAAACATCGATATCAGGTGTTTAATATTTTGGATTCAGATCAGACGCCGAGTTACTCGGCGTCTGATCTTGATCCAAACTATTTGCTACCACTTTAGATAGTAGCATTTGGGGACGAATAGGGTTAAAGGGTACTTAATTTGTTACCAACTTTATTTCATTGACGTTGATTTATTAGCCGCAGTTTATTTATTTACACTTCATCAGCGAAAATAAAAACCTTCAAACTATAATTCAACTTTTATAACTTTTGAAAAAGCCGCTTGATTTATAAGTTATTGGTACGGCAAAGGTGTTTCACTTTTCCGTGTTGTATAGTAGTTAAGTCATGCAACATTAAGCTTTACATGTAAGTACAGTACAGAAAACGTTCTCCTCCCCCACAAACGCTTTTATACTAAAACCTCATGTCCATTGCAAACATTTTGGAGCCTGATCAGACGCCGGATAACCCGGCGTCTGACCAGGCTTCAAACTGTTTGCCGCTCAAATTTGAAATTAGTGGTCAAAATTTTTAAACCTATATTTTATGGCACTGCGTTTGCATTTCGATTGCGTTTAACCCATTTCCAAATAGCCTGTTTTTAGTTTTGAAAATAGGTGACTACGTAAAGCAGGTTGAAAGTAAAGCAGAATGCGCCATATGGCGCATTCTGCTTTACTTTCAGCCTGCTTTAAGCTATTACCTGCTAGAATAAGGAAAGTATTAAATATGACACCTATTCATTATGGTATAATTTGGAACTATTTTCTTCAGCGGATGAATAGAATGCATGTGCTAAAAGTCGCTTCCATAAGGGAAAGGGTTAAACGGGAAAGAATGAAGTATTCGCCAATGTAAGTATAAACTTTACGAAGGGGCAAACATAATTTCATGGTAAATTAATATAACTATACACGACGTGAATATAAGAGTACTGAATTTAGTTCCGTCACGTGAACAACGGACTTTCGAATCTTGTCAACCGTAAATATCTGAGTCTACACTATTGGTAGCTCGGACTAGCTCCCTAATATGTGGATTATTAGTGCCTCAAGCAGTTGTAATGTTGATCAGAGACATGGTTTCCAATGTGAGAATCTTGGTCTACAATTTTGGCAACTTTTGATGGTGTTTTTGGCCAAACACGATTCTTAATCAAGCGAGGCCACAAGTCGCCGTTGTCAGGCGCAAAAACGACATATTTACGTCATTAGTATTGCTCAACTAATTAATGAACAGTTATAATTATTACTGATGAGGGGGCAATGGCCGATTGCTTGATTTCCGTTAACGAGTAAGGTGTGCACGATATTACGACAAATTCACGAGAGGTTTTTTTTCTTTCTAGCTATGTTGTCGATAGAAAACTGTTGATGGACTGTCATGACAGCATTTACATTCCACAAAGGTCAGATTAAATTGTTTCAATCGTACTGAAACATATGTTTATTTGTTTTAAAAGAAGTATCATGAATGTTTACATTGAACCTTTAGTTTGCTCATATCTAATTGACTCGAACATGAAAAATGATATTGATCAAACACGTAATTGATTAACCTTTTCACCGCAGGAGCTTAGGCGACTAAAGTCGACTTTGCCAACAGTTTTGATCCAGATCAGAATCTTATTTTGGTGTTTTGAACAAGTAAAGCAAGTCAAAATACCTTGCATTAAGGTTGAGGGCCTTAATAAGATCAATATCGAATCTCTACAGAGAACGATAGGCCATTCTAGTCAACTGTCGGCTCGTTCTGAACCATGCTAGCATCGTTCTAAATGAGCCGAAGAGTTGACGAGAGTAACCCGGTTGTTCTCCGCAGAGTACTGATTTTGGCCCCATACTATTAGGGGTCACCAAGATTAAACTGCCATGTGGCTCTAAAAACACAAACTGTGTTTCTTCTGAACGGTCTGCCTTCACTATAAGGACTGTAACTGTGTTTCTTTGTTGCGAAACGTTTACAGGAAACGATATAGACTTGAATACTTGTAATGTAAGACTGATAAGGTTTACGATAGCTCATAATAAATATTTATGACGTGATCAGTAAATGCAGGACTCATATTAACCTATACTTCTTTGTTGTATAACGAACGCATTCCTTTATTACAGTGGAGAAAACGTTATTCTTTCCCGTTGAAACGCAAACGCAAAAACGCATCGCAAACAAACGTTGAAAATGACAACTTGTTATCAATTCTGACTATTTCTTTTAATCTGAGTGGCGAACAGTTTGAAGCCTGATCAGACGAAGGGTGACTCCAACCTGTTTGCAATGGAAATAATAGTTTTAGCGTAAACGCGTTTATTGGGAATGAAAACCGTCTTCTCCACTGTACAGTCAGGCTCACACTAAAATGTCATTAACAAGAAGACGCATGACCAATTTTTTTTAATACAGGTAGTAGCTTAATACAGGAGGAAAGTGATGCAGAAAGCTCCTAAAGGAGCTTTCTGCATCACTTTCCTCATGTATTAAGCAGCCACCTGTCTTTGAGGTGACCATGATTTCTTATAAACTTCTAATTATTTCTGAATAAACTTTAAGCATAATTTTGACTGTATCGTCATAATCACACACTATGTTTTGACTGCATTGGCATAGGCACATAGGGCGTGTTACGAGATGAAAACAACTTTAGTGGTGATATTTTGACTGATTGATCGAAAGTTATGATACTACATCATTAGGTATTAAGAGTTTTCAAATAAACTAGTTATTTTATTGGTCTTCATCGTATTCAAAAACAGTCGGACCTGCCGAGTTTTAGCCATACTTTGTCATTTCATTTGCCATGCCTCTCTATTAAAACCAAATCATATTTCATGAGTACAGCCACATTCGAATATTTATGTATTGCATATACTTACATGTACATGTACATACCGTCTACACGCTAATTTTCGAAATGGACTCTGATCAGAGTTTTTGCTGCATGTGGTTTTTATTTGTCTACACTTTAAAACCCCAAATGAGTATAATATACCGTTTAGTCTCATTTTTACAATTATTGAAATCAACACTAAATGACGCTGTTAAAAGCATGTGGCAGCTTAAGGAAAGGTGAAGGTAAAGCAGAGAGCTTCTATAGGAGGTTTCTTATTTACTTTCACCTTTCTTGAAGCAGCCACCTGCGTCTTACACTGTTACATGTAACATACCTTCCAATGAGTGCTCGTAAATTTAGGAGATCAACGTTATTGTCAATATTCATTTATCATCATTAATTGAACACAAAATCTCAACGTATTCGTGAGAGAGAAAGAAAGAAAAACCAGGTCTACGTTTGCAAACAGCATTCTGTTGCAATACACTAGCGACCTGTATACAGTGGAGTAGTCATTATTTCCCAATAAACGCGTTTATGCTAAAAACATTATACATGTATTCATTGCAAACAGTTTGGAGCCAGATCAGACGCCGGGTTACCCGGCGTCTGATCTAGCTCCAAACTGTTTGCCACTCAAATTAAAATGAGACGTCCATTTTTTTTCTTTAAAAAAGTTGACATTTTCAACATTTTATTGCATTGGATAAGCGTTTAGTTTTTGTTAGTAAACTGGAAAGGAATGGCGTCTTCTCCACTGTAGCAGCATGTTGCTGCCACACCTCCTGGAGTATCAGGAGGGAAAGTAGCAAAAAACATTAAGACATTTGCAAATCTCATTAAGCAGCTATGAAAGTGGCAGGATCTCTCTACGTGCAATCGTTTGATCCCGGGCAGGGGTTACGAGCGAGACATTAGCCTCAAGAATGTTTTTTTTACCTTGGTTTAGTTTTGGGTGCGTGTGCGTTTCACCTTTTTCTTAAGCTATTTCTGCATTACGTCTAGGGGCATTTGTACACAGTATATATATATATATATATATATATATATATATATATATATATATATATATATATATATATATATATATATATATATATATATATATATATATATATATATATATATATATATAGCGACACAGATGAGACACCGTCAATTTGCTAGTTTAAGATATAACTCTATTAATTTGGACAAATAAGATATTTTTTGTTTATGTATTATCTTTATGGCACACTCTGGTAAACGAAATCGTTCGACGAGTAGTTTCAATGAATGTGTATGAACTATAATTCGACAAATATGTTTTTGCTTTCTGTTCATACATTAATTTTAGTGGTGTCCTTCTATTGTGGAAGAGTTTACTTCTCAGTTAACATGTATCTAGTTTGTGTAACCTATTGCTCAAGTTATTGGATGTACATTGTATATAGAATACAAAAATAGTTTGTTTGTATCCACCTATAGCCGTGTAGTATGACTACATGTACTCTTTAGAATCGTCTCGACGAGTCAAACAATGCAATTTGAAAGATAAATAAAGGGTTAGATCTAAATGTTCGATAAGTTTAGTTACTTCATTTCAACCACATCTTCAGATACGATTTCCTATATTTCAGTTTCATATGCTACATAATTTTACAAATAACTAGAAGGATCATAAATAAGGCCGACAACATTTATGGCCAATTTCTCTACCACAATTTTCAAAAACTACAACAAAACTAACATCTCGTTTTCACGGAAAATTTAAGATTTGCATCAACCAGTCACGTTGATAATGAAGCGTCTTTTATAACTGCTACCGAAATTACATACGCAGGCAAGGAAGAGCGGTTCTTTCGGTTAATTTTAGGGATTGCGCCGTTAGGCTGATAAATTTTCCGTGAAATTGAGGAAGTTATAATGATAATACCATAAGCCTCCGTTAATTACTGTACAGTGGAAAAAACGTTATTCTCTCCCGTTGAAACGCGAAGGAAACGCAAACGCATTGCATTAAAATGTTAAAAAGAACAACTTTTTGACTATTCTGACTATTCATGTTAATCTGAGTGGCAAACAGTTTGGAGCCTGATCAGACGCCGGGAAACCCGGCGTATGGTCATGCTTCAAACTGTTTGCAATGGAAATAATAGTGCGAGCGAAAACGCGTTTATTGGAAAAGAATAACGTATTCTCCACTGAACAAAATGCAGTGAGTGTAACCCGGTTGTGCTAGAAGAAACTAAAAATGTGTTTTTACACCATCGTTCATAAAGTGGGGAATACGTTATTATTTTCCGTTTAATCGCAAACGAAACGCAAACTCATTGCAATAAAAACATAAAAGCCCCTAAATTTTCTGAA
This sequence comes from Gari tellinella, assembly GCA_922989275.2. Taxonomy (NCBI): domain Eukaryota; kingdom Metazoa; phylum Mollusca; class Bivalvia; order Cardiida; family Psammobiidae; genus Gari; species Gari tellinella. Next base: position 77,735,326 of record OV277867.1, on the reverse strand, counting down.
TTATCTAACTATTTATTTTTATCTGATTGGCAAACAGTTTGGAGCTTCGCCGTGTTCTTATCTTGCTCCAATGAAGAACACAGCTAAAGCAGAAACTTCGAAATAAGTTTTCTACTTTACTTTTATTCTGTAGTACTGTAAGCACTAAGCATTCACCTGTCTTTAGAGAACATGGTATCTTATAGACACAATTTCGACTACAAATGAATGATTGAAAGGTAATCAACCAATCAAGTGTCATGTACTGAAAAGAATACATGTAGCTTCAAAAACATGGCTCCAAGATGAACATGGATATGTATAAAGATAAAACTCATTGCTTATCGCCATCGGCTTTGTACTACAAGCAATAAAACATTTACTATAAATGAAGACCCGCAAATATCTCTAGCGGTGAGACGATGAGTACATTTACATGTGGTTCAAGTTTTAGCCCTGTCCCAACAAACCGGAAACTAGTTTGAATTTTTCAAACAGTTTAGACACTGATCAGACGCCGAGTTTCTCGGCGTCTGATCAGGGTCCAAACTGTTTGATACTCGTTTCAATATGATAAAAGTTTTAATAAATAAATAAGTACATAGTTTAGAAAACTTTTGTAGATGACAAATTTAAGCAGATGGTAGTTTAAGCGGTGTATTGGTCAAAATGAATATTAATGGCAAGGTAATAGAATGTCCGCCTTTGAAGCCCGAAGAAAATGGCTCTCGTGGGCCTGTTTCGTATATTGAACCAGTCCTGTTTCATGGAAATACTATCAAAAGTTGGGGTAAATAGCTTTGTCTATGTGTATACCGGTGTGAATAGTTTGCAAGCATTTAGGGTACAGCGTTGAATCAGTATTACTTTGTTTTTTGGTCGATAACTAGACTAGTTGGTGTGTAGTCAAACTATTTACGAACATCTCACCAAAGTTTGCCTGGATAGTGCAATGTCAAAGTCTCCCTATGTCTTTGTTGGAAAAGTCCATAATAGATAGGCATTGATGATCTGACGTCATTGCAGTATTTGTCCTTGCTATAAAATAGTAAAACGGTGAAAAACCTGAAGACACGCCGCAAATAGCGGCGTCTTGTCAGGGTCTACACCGTTTGCTAAGGCCTACTTTAATGGACAACAGACATTTACAGATTAAATAGAGCTTTTTGTATCGTTTAAGGTGATCATTTATTAAAAAGGATGAAAGTAAAGCAGAAGCTCGTGACTTTAAAATGGCATCGGTTTACAGGCCACTAATTGTTCATATTTAATCGTAATTGCTGACTTAACTCTACATGTTTCTGCTATTCACCAAATTATTTCATTATTGTTTACAAGTTCGATTTGGAATACAGTTGAGGATACGTTATTCTGTCCCATTTAAACGCAAACGCAATACACTAAAGCGCAGAAAGTACAACTTTTGGACACTTCTGATAATTAATGTTTATCTTGGGGGCAAACAGTTTGGAGCCTGATAAGACGCCGGGTTACCCGGCGTCTGATCTGGCTTCAAACTGTTTGCAATAGGAATAATAGTTTTAGCGTAAACGCATTTATTGGGAAAGAATTGAATGTTTTCTCAACTGAATCTGTCATGTCCCCAGTCAAGAGTCAATCCCCATTAGATCCCGTGAGAACAGAGTGACCAAAAGTGGCCAGTGTTGTAAACAAGACAAAATATATCATTATAGTGTATTACGGTTTCTGCAGTTGTTTATACTAGTATTGTGATTGAATGAAACACAGACTAGAACCAACTCAAGTTCCAAACAGACCAATGTACATGTATAACAATTCCGACAAGTTTTCATGAATGTTTTATGTGTTGTTTTTTTAATATTGCATATACATGTACAAGTGTACATGTATGTATAGAAAAGAGCAGATTATGAATCTGCAACTAATGCCAAAGTTAATTATTAAAAGGTTAAAAGTTCGATTACGACCTTTTCATTTTATTAAAGTACACCACACCCGTGTGGGAACGAATGCTAACAAATGTTAATAAGATGAACTTACAGCCTTTAATTGAAGTGACTGCTTAAAACATAGACAAATACCAATGCAGAAAAACTCCAAAATGCGCCTTCTGCATTACATTTATCCTGAACAAAACGACTACCTGTATTAAAACCTGTGCGTGTTTAATAAGTAATTGCTACAGTGGAGAATCTGTTATTCTTTCCCGTTTAAACGCAAACGTACGCAAACGCAAAACACTAAAACATAGAAAAGAACAACTTTTGGACAATTCTGATATTTCATGTTTATCACTGCAAATAATAGTTTTAGCGTAAACGCGTTTATTGGGAAAGAATAACACATTCTCCACTGTATATGTAGCTCAGTAAAAGTGTTACTGTAGACTGTTTTTCCGCTGTAATAAACTGTAAGCTTACATGTGTGAGTAACAAATATAGTAATATCCTGATAATTCTAGTTCTATTTAATCGACATACCCGTATTTCGAAGTTAAAAAGTGACTTTTCAACGCTTAAACTTCGAAACATTGGTAGTCCGACTTAAGTCAACCCATGTTTTCGAAATGCAACCGAAAACCTATGAGTAAATTCGAATTTAGCGAGTTCGAGTTATTGAGTTTCAGCTGTATACAGTAAAACTAAAATATCTCTATTACAGCCAATAAATTTTGTAAATTGTTCGCTATTTACGACAGATGACTGCTTTTAGCAAGGTGACAGAAAAACAGAAAGCTCCTTTCGGAGCTTTCTGTTATACTGTCACCTTCTTTTAAGCTACCACCTTCCTTTTATACAATCAATTAGCCTTCGTTTTAGTGGTCGTAATAGAGAGGCGTTACATGTATATCTTTTCCATTTTCTGACCTGCGACTTTGTACAATGTAACTGTTGACAATGTCATTTGGGATTAACAGAACAGATTAACCTTATGCACTTTACGGGCGAATATGTGTTAACTTTTGCAAACAATTTAGATCCGCGTGAGACGCCGAGTCACTTGGCACCTTTTCTTGACCGAAACTGTTCGACATTTTGAGGATATTTCCTGAAAGAAGTTGCAGATAAACAAAACTTTTTGAACTGTTGCAGACAACAATAAAACATCATGCAGAAGATTAAAATATAACTCATTTACAACCCCACTTCCCATAATTTAGACCTACATGTTCGTGTAGGCAAACAGTGAACCCATTCACTGCCTTACCCCGAGTTCAATAATTATTTGCAAACAGTTTGAATCCTGATCAGACGCCGCGTAATGCGGCGTCTGATTAAGAGTCAAACTGTTTGACACTCATTTCAATATTTATTAAATCAAAATACCAAAAAATTAAATTTGAGAAATAAAAGCAGACGACAATTATTCAAAATTGATGACGTCACGGAAGTGAAGGGGTTAAGACAGACCCATGGCCACCTGATAGGGGAATACACACTTTGCAGTATTAATTTTAATCTTAACTATACGAGTATTAAATTAGCATATTTTCACAAACTCATTTAAATGAATCTTTGAACTAAACGCTGGTCCATTGGTCACTCCGCTGATTTGCAAAAGGAAAATTTATTTGACCCTGAAAACTAGGCGTGATACTGGCCTTTTTGGACCAGCTGTCAAACAAGCTTGACCCTGCTAGAGACAAATAAAAGTATATGTAATACATGCATCGCGTCTTCTTGAAATACTTATATATTTAATTCTCTTAAGATTGATATCTAGAAATCTTGATGGTCCCAAAAGAGCAAGAACTTTAATCTGGGTCTAGGCTGTCCCCAAAAGCCGTACAGTTTTATCCACAGCAAGTTCAAGATGCGAGCGTCTGGCCATGGGCTAAAATCAATGACCGGCCAAAACTTGGTATTACAAATATATACATAAGATACGCTTCACATGTATGCATGCCTACACGCAAGTCCAAATGTAACTGACCGATAACCCTGCCACGCTGTTTGTTTTATCATGTACTATAAACAGTGGTGAAGTTATCATTCTTAATATATGTAGTTTAAACGTAAACGAAACGCAATGCAACTGAGTGGGGGAATGACAATTGTTTAAAATTGATTTTAGTCTAAGTAGCATCAGTTTACAGCCTGATCAGACACTGGGTGTTTGCAATGACTATACTTGTTTTAGCAAGAGCTCGCTTATTTGAAACGAATAACGTCTTCTTCACTGTAACATGAACAGGATGCGATTTATTTCCTGTTCAACACCAAAGTCAATGTAATGTTAAAATGATTGAAAATCACAGTTGTTTTCTTCAGATGTTGATTTCCTTAACCAATATATGCCTGGCTGTTGCAATGAACTATCAGGGCCTATGTGCTTGCTGATAATTTCTTATAGATGTACAAGGGTGATAAACGTATAACGATAATGTAGAGTACAGTGGAGAAAACGTTAAACTTTCCCAATAAACGCGTTTACGCTAAAACTATTATATCGATTGCAAACAGTTTGGAGCCAGATCAGACGCCGGGTAACCCGGCGTCTGATCAGGCTCCAAACTGTTTGCAACTCAGATTAAAATAAATTATCAGAATTGTCCAAAAATTGTATTTTTCTACGTTTTAGTGTTTTGCGTTTGCGTTTCGTTTCGTTTAAACGGGAAAGAATAACAGATTCTCCACTGTATGTCCATAGATCAAATAATTTCATGTAAATTTACAAACAGTGCAGGCCCTGTTGAGACGCCGCAAATTGTGGCGTCTCATCGTGATCCACACTGTTTGTTGTTCCTCACTTTTCTGGACGATATTCATTAATAGGTTAATACAGTTGACAAAGGACAAGGTCGTCCGACAAAACGATAACTTGATCGTGTTTAACGTTCGTAAAGATGAATTGTCTCACACCCAACGTCTGGCGCTTCAAACAGAGAGAGCGCCATCTATCAAACTAGAATTTCCTAATGCTTAATCACTATGACATTAGCAAAAAACACAAGTGTTAGGGGTTGAAAATGTCAGCCAGTATCCCGCATGCTTGGTGTGTTACTTGTGATGGACTCCAGCCTCTCCAGATTCTTCAAACATTGACTTTTTCCGTTATAATTATTGTGCCGTTTATTATATACTCAAACATCAGCTACATTGGAGAAGACGCTATTCTTTCCCGTTTAAAGGCAAACGAAACGCAAATGCATTGAATTGAATTTAGAAAAATACTTTTTAAACCAACATCTAGCCAGATTAGCCTCCGTATGATCAGGCTCCAAACCCTGGACGTAAAGAATCTACATGTATGTAATTGCTTTAGCGGAAGATAAACGTCTTATCCACTGTACCAGTGTTTGGTGAGAACAGTTTTACATGTACATGTAGCATAAAATTATTTCAGCGAAGAGACATCCATTGATTTCGAATTGTCCGTTTATAAGGCTACTCATATTGCACCACTCAAATTGCAAAGTAGTATTCTACGCCGGTTATTTGAAAATGCCAACACCACGTGCACTTAATCAAAATCTAAAATATAAAAGTATAACCTTTAATATTTAAATAGTAATTCGGTACTGTGAACTTGTCCGCTGAATTCCGGTCGACAATTGAAGGTTATTTTGTTTACTAATTGAATGGCATATTTTGCAAATTGAGTTCGCCGTTCTCCTCTCTTTCTATCAATTAACCCCGACACCAGGACACCTGATACAGTTAAGAGTAATTATGTCCAGGACTTAAAAGGAGAATGGCCAGCCCTGGTCAGTCGTGTCCCCGCATAATCAACATTGAATTTGTCCTATGCTCAGTCAAAATATGTGATCAGTGACCATTTGAAATCAAGGGTCATCGAAATTCGTAAAGACACGTGTTAGCTTAATGCAAAACAAAGGTAATACAAAAAGCTCCCACTGAATGATTAAAGATGGTTTTTTGCGAACCAAACTGGAAAACGTGTGTTCTTTCTTTCTTTTATTCTAAAAATTATTTTTCATTTTGTAACTACAATAACATTTTGTCTACATATGGTTTTCCTATGTGTTAAAGAAATGCATCTATATCAGTAGCATACTTTTGACCTTATCCTTTTATATGTGATATGTATTTATATGCATTGTAAGTTTACATCAATAAAATATGTTTAAACTAAACCAATAATTTCTTACCAAACAAAGAAGCGTCAATGTATATAGGAGTATAAAACTCGTCTAGTTCATAATATCTAAATGATAAATTCAATAGTTGATACAAGTGAACATAAGAGAAAATCGTAGTTGTTGTTATTCTTGTTATACATGTATTCATATATTGGAAAGTTGTCTCTCTGCATCATAAAGTTTAACCCTTTCGCTCTCAATGACGCTTAAAAGCGCGTTTGCAAACAGTTTGGATCCTGAGCAGACGCCGCGTAACGCGGCGTCTGATCAGGATCTAAATTGTTTGACACTCGTTTTGAAATTTCGTCCTTATTTTCTAACTTGAAACAACATTGCAGACAACAAAATTGAAGCAGACGACAATGAAACGGTGAAGGGGTAAAACTCTTACGAAAACTTTGGCAGCGAAAGGGTTAACTGGCCAAAGGTGGTTTATAAGTCCAATGAGACTCATCCTTAATCAGATAGCTTTGGAGACTGCAATTAAGCAGAACAGATACCCAATATGTATGCATACACATGAAGCAATTGTCATGATGTCTCATTGTTTCGTCCCTCAGACGCTTCGCCCTGTATTTACATATACTATATTGACACAAGCGCTCGGGTCGCTGTTCGCCCTATATCTTGGACTCTAGACGGCGCTTCAGGGATGAAAACAAGGGGAAGGATTTCGTGACACCCCAACACCAGACTATAACTTTCCCACACTCTAGTTTATACGTGTTCAATAGACAAGCAGGCCCTTAATCCTTTCACTTTCAATGACGTCATAAATCGTATTTACAAACAGTTTTAATCCTGATCAGACGCCATTGTTTTGAAATTACGTCAGTTAGACGGCCCTAAATCTAACTTTGAAACGATATTGCAGACAACAATATTGAAGCAGACGACAATATGGCGGTGAAGGGGTAAAAATCTCACGACAATTTTGACAATGAACGGGTTAACAACATCTATACTTAAAGGCGTCTGTGTTTGATTTGAAGATAATAAGTAGTTATGAGCAATCACGATCAAAAACGTTTACATGTTATTTAGTTAGTGTTGAGACTATACTACAGTTAAAACACTTTATTCCTTTTCCAATAAACGCGTTTACGCTAACATATATTTCCATTTCAAACAGTTTGGAGCCATATCAGACGCCGGGTAACCCGGCGTCTGATCTGGCTCCAAACTGTTTGCCATTCGGATTAAAAATCGTCATTTTTTTCAAGAAACTGTTATTTTCAATATTTTATTTGCATTGCGTTTAATTTTAGTTTTGTTTAAACGGGTACGAATATCGTCTTCCGTACTGTATCGGTGGGTGGAGACTAATCTCGCCCATGTCCTGTATTGACAGTAACCTAGCAACGGGTACCCGCCCATTTAAAAAGGAATTTGATGATGACTAAAACAATAATCTTAGATATAGGTGTATATTTTTAAACCGACCAAAACACGTCATAGTTTCAAAATATTTATAAGATGATACGATTGCCGAGTTGTTAAGTGGTACATGTAGTTACATGTACATGTAATACGAAAAGAATAGAGATTTCTAAAATCATGTATGCAACTGCATGACGCAGACCAAAGGTACATGTAATGCAGAAAGCTCCTGCATAACCTTTGTCCTGCCTTAAGTTTATAAATATTTTAAAAGAACGTACACGGAATTTCCTATATGAACTTCTTTCTTACCACGCACAGTTGTGTGATAAGACAAATCTGTTTGCTCATTTTTGAAGTAATCTATGATTTTGTGATTATTTCGGCATCTCATCGTTATCAAATCTATTGACTCTAAAGTTTTTAGATTCAAATCATTTTGATGGAACTGCAGCAGACGATATTCTTTATCCAGGATGAAAACTGCCCAACATTTTGAAGGTCAACATTTACAAATATGACACTAGCGATCCGATGTCTCTTCAGTCAAATTATCTTAACCCATTTTATGCGGGATACACTTTTAGGTGTACCTCTAAGGCAAACAGTTTTGGTCTCAGATCAGGCCCCACATTGTGGGGCCTGATCTGAGATCAAAACTGTTTCCAGCTAGTTCAATATTCTATCAGAAACTGCTAAAATCTTTAGCAAATATTTGAGTTATATCCGCTGCAGACGACATTTTAAAATGGCCGCCAAATATTACCAAGTATACAATGGGTTAAATTGAATGTGACCAAAAAACCACAGACGACATTTTAAGTATTAGATATTACTGTTGTGAAAGGGTTTACGCGTATTTCTTAGCTGTACATAATCATTATTGATTGTATGACATATGTCATACATTTGTTTTCACCGCAATACAAATGTCGTAACAACTGTAATGCGTCAAATACGTGTGGTTGTGTTTTTTATTTGGTTTTCATGAAAAGTAATTGACATCTTCACCGAATTCAAAGCTACTTTTGTATTTGCAAATATTTCTGAACCAGATCAGACGCCTATTTATTCGGCGTCTGATATTGATCAAGAATGTTTTACAACCATATAGACGTCAACTGGGTCAAAATACACATATAAGCCTTAATTTGATAAATAAAAGCAGAAAATGTTTTTTAAGCAGACTGTATTACGGAAGATGAAGGGTTAAATATAGAAATTCTGCAGATCATCGTATAAATGGATTATCAACATGTTGATGACGTCATATTGAATATATCATTTCTGGCAGGCAATGGATACAGATTATAGACATATGCGTAGTTGTACGAGTGTTAGAAAAAATATCGTTTACGACTTTTTGTATAAAATCCTTCAAATACGATATCAAACTGTTTTGATCCAGATCAGACGCCAAGTTATTCGGCGTCTGGTCTGGATTAAAACTGTTTGCAAATGCAAGTTAAATCACACCACAGCACTGTGGGAAGTTTAACTGTATGATAAGTTGCACTTTCTTAATGCATATCCCGATAACTTGTCTGTGTTCAACATCTGCAATTAACCCCTTCACTGCCATGACGTCATCTGTTTTGAACAATAGTCGTCTGCTTTTATTTGTCAAATTTAAATTTGAGTTAATTTGTTGAAGTAGCTACAATCTACTATGCTATAGAAAATAGTGTCTTTATAGAGTGGGACTATTTTCTTGAGTTGGGGAATTTATTAAATGCGTAACGGGAGCATTTATGGTGTAATGGGTCAAACAGGCGGTAATATGGCAGTGAAAAATATTAGACTGAGCTCCCAGAATACACCTGTTCCATGTATTAAACCCTTATCCAGATGTAATATCGTCTGTTTTGTAAGATTCGTCTGAGAAAAACAATCAATTCAGATTTATATATATTTTAGTTGTATTAAACTGAAAGACGATTGTCAAACAGTTTAGATCCAGATCAGACGCCGCTTAACGCGGCGTCTGATCTGGATCCAAACTGTTTACAAATGCCAGTCAAGACGCAATCGGCAGGATAAGGGTGAACCGGTATTTTAGATTGAAAATGACGCCAAATCCAAGTCTTAATTATGTTGGCAAATAAATGTATATTAAACTATAAGAGCTAATTCAGGGGAGCAGTTTTTCATCTGTGATCTTGCTTGAAAGAAAAAGATAAAACGTGAGCAAAAACTGTCGTCTGCTGTAACTCGTGTTCTGTTTTAATCGTCTGTTTCAAAAGTGTCGTTTGCTAAAAGTTGATATACATGTATAGTTCTTATGTAATATTCCATTTGAAGAAATATCAATACGCCGTGTGTCAAACAGTTTGGACCCTGATCAGACGCCGAGTTACCTGTACATACGAAACGTTTGGCAGCCTACATGTAGTTGAATAAAAGTTGATAGGGGTAAAACACCTATTTTCAGCTTTATAAGGTAGAATTTCATGCGAGAGCATAAACCCGAACATTTTATCACCTTATAGAACATTATAGAATACCATATAGCCGAAGCTTTGTTGCGTGGTGTTGAAATGGGTTCAAGCGATATGTAATAATTAATTTACGCATCTTGTATGAAGCGTAAGGAATTATTTGTGACATGCCCGGGGCAATATAAGAAATTGTTAACTAGGCATATCTCTATTCGGAATGTGTCTCTCAAAGAGGCCTATTAACCAATAAATCCCCAGTGACGCATATATTTACAAGCAGCATACTAGTAAGCGAAGTCAAGAGTACATTTGTCGTATGCAAATAATGTAGACTCTGATCAGAGGGCTGCTATAGGAACCATCTGAACATGGTATGCACTATTTGTTATTTTGAAATAAATTGTTACATGTAAAAACAACACACTAAATAGTCAACAATGGAATTGAAGTATTGTCCATTTGAAATGTCAATGGAGGATATGTAAGACGACCATGTTATATGAATTACTTCATTTTACAACCATTAAATGCATAGAAGGATACAAAGTTATGCGCATAAAGAAGCCCTCCAAAAACTGATCACCAACAGCCCTACATGGAGGTCTGTGAAGTTAGCTGTTAGTTGTTAGTTGGTTATTCAGAAGTGTATTCGGGAATTCGGGAAATTGCTACACGCCGTACAGGCATACATATACATCCGAACTAACAGCCAGCTGTGAGTTGGCTATTCAGAAGTGTATTCGAAAAACACATTGCAATGTTGAATTAACAGCCAGTTGTGAGTTGGTTATTCAGAAGTGTATTCGAAAAATACCTTGCACTTTTGAATTCACAGCCAGCTGTGAATTGGTTATTCAGAAATGTATTCGATAAAAGCTTTGCACTTTTGAATCCACAGCCAGCTGTGAGTTGGTTATTCAGAAATGTATTCGAAAAAAGCATTGTACTTTTGAATTCACAGCCAGCTGTGAATTGGTTATTCAGAAGTGTATTCGAAAATAACCTTGCCCTTTTGAATTCACAGCCAGCTGTGGGTTGGTTATTCAGAAGTGTATTCGAAAAATACCTTGCACTTTTGAATTCACAGCCAGCTGTGAATTGGTTATTCAGAATGTATTCGAAAAATAAATTGCATATTTGAATTCACAGCCAGCTGTGAATTGGTTATTCAGAAGTGTATTCGAAAAAGACCTTGCACTTTTGAATTCACAGCCAGCTGTGAATTGGTTATTCAGAAGTGTATTCGAAAAAAGCATTGCACTTTTGAATTCACAGCCAGCTGTGAGTTGGTTATTCAGAAGTGTATTCGAAAAAAGCATTGTACTTTTGAATGAACAGCCAGCTGTGAGTTGGTTATTCAGAAGTGTATTCGAAAAAAGCATTGTACTTTTGAATTGACAGCCAGCTGTGAATTGGTTATTCAGAAGTGTATTCGAAAAAAGCTTTGCACTTTTGAATTCACAGCTAGCTGTGAGTTGGTTATTCAGAAGTGAATTCGAAAAATACCTTGCACTTTTGAATTCACAGCCAGCTGTGAATTGGTTATTCAGAAGTGTATTCGAAAAAAGCTTTGCACTTTTGAATTCACAGCCAGCTGTGAGTTGGTTATTCAGAAGTGTTTTCGAAAAACGCATTGCACTTTTGAATTCACAGCCAGCTGTGAGTTGGTTATTCAGAAGTGTATTCGAAAAATACCTTGCCCTTTTGAATTAACAGCCAGCTGTGGGTTGGTTATTCAGAAGTGTATTCGAAAAATACCTTGCACTTTTGAATTCACAGCCAGCTGTGAATTGGTTATTCAGAAGTGTATTCGAAAAAGACCTTGCACTTTGGAATTAACAGCCAGCTGTGAGTTGGTTATTCAGAAGTGTATTCGAAAAATACCTTGCACTTTTGAATTCACAGCCAGCTGTGAATTGGTTATTCAGAAGTGTATTCGAAAAAAGCTTTGCACTTTTGAATTCACAGCCAGCTGTGAGTTGGTTATTCAGAAGTGTATTCGAAAAAAGCATTGTACTTTTGAATTCACAGCCAGCTGTGAATTGGTTATTCAGAAGTGTATTCGAAAATAACCTTGCCCTTTTGAATTCACAGCCAGCTGCGGGTTGGTTATTCAGAAGTGTATTCGAAAAATACCTTGCACTTTTGAATTCACAGCCAGCTGTGAATTGGTTATTCAGAAGTGTATTCGAAAAAGACCTTGCTCTTTGGAATTAACAGCCAGCTGTGAGTTGGTTATTCAGAAGTGTATTCGAAAAATACCTTGCACTTTTGAATTCACAGCCAGCTGTGAATTGGTTATTCAGAAGTGTATTCGAAAAAAGCATTGTACTTTTGAATTGACAGCCAGCTGTGAATTGGTTATTCAGAAGTGTATTCGAAAAAAGCTTTGCACTTTTGAATTCACAGCTAGCTGTGAGTTGGTTATTCAGAAGTGAATTCGAAAAATACCTTGCACTTTTGAATTCACAGCCAGCTGTGAATTGGTTATTCAGAAGTGTATTCGAAAAAAGCTTTGCACTTTTGAATTCACAGCCAGCTGTGAGTTGGTTATTCAGAAGTGTTTTCGAAAAACGCATTGCACTTTTGAATTCACAGCCAGCTGTGAGTTGGTTATTCAGAAGTGTATTCGAAAAATACCTTGCCCTTTTGAATTAACAGCCAGCTGTGGGTTGGTTATTCAGAAGTGTATTCGAAAAATACCTTGCACTTTTGAATTCACAGCCAGCTGTGAATTGGTTATTCAGAAGTGTATTCGAAAAAGACCTTGCACTTTGGAATTAACAGCCAGCTGTGAGTTGGTTATTCAGAAGTGTATTCGAAAAATACCTTGCACTTTTGAATTCACAGCCAGCTGTGAATTGGTTATTCAGAAGTGTATTCGAAAAAAGCTTTGCACTTTTGAATTCACAGCCAGCTGTGAGTTGGTTATTCAGAAGTGTATTCGAAAAAAGCATTGTACTTTTGAATTCACAGCCAGCTGTGAATTGGTTATTCAGAAGTGTATTCGAAAATAACCTTGCCCTTTTGAATTCACAGCCAGCTGCGGGTTGGTTATTCAGAAGTGTATTCGAAAAATACCTTGCACTTTTGAATTCACAGCCAGCTGTGAATTGGTTATTCAGAAGTGTATTCGAAAAAGACCTTGCTCTTTGGAATTAACAGCCAGCTGTGAGTTGGTTATTCAGAAGTGTATTCGAAAAATACCTTGCACTTTTGAATTCACAGCCAGCTGTGAATTGGTTATTCAGAAGTGTATTCGATAAAAGCTTTGCACTTTTGAATTCACAGCCAGCTGTGAGTTGGTTATACAGAAGTGTATTCGAAAAATACCTTGCACTTTTGAATTCACAGCCAGCTGTGAATTGGTTATTCAGAATGTATTCGAAAAATAAATTGCATATTTGAATTCACAGCCAGCTGTGAATTGGTTATTCAGAAGTGTATTCGAAAAAGACCTTGCACTTTTGAATTCACAGCCAGCTGTGAATTGGTTATTCAGAAGTGTATTCGAAAAAAGCATTGCACTTTTGAATTCACAGCCAGCTGTGAGTTGGTTATTCAGAAGTGTATTCGAAAAAAGCATTGTACTTTTGAATTAACAGCCAGCTGTGAGTTGGTTATTCAGAAGTGTATTCGAAAAAAGCATTGTACTTTTGAATTAACAGCCAGCTGTGAATTGGTTATTCAGAAGTGTATTCGAAAAAAGCTTTGCACTTTTGAATTCACAGCCAGCTGTGAGTTGGTTATTCAGAAGTGAATTCGAAAAATACCTTGCACTTTTGAATTCACAGCCAGCTGTGAATTGGTTATTCAGAAGTGTATTCGAAAAAAGCTTTGCACTTTTGAATTCACAGCCAGCTGTGAGTTGGTTATTCAGAAGTGTTTTCGAAAAAAGCATTGTACTTTTGAATTCACAGCCATCTGTGAATTGGTTATTCAGAAGTTTATTCGAAAAATACCTTGCCCTTTTGAATTAACAGCCAGCTGTGGGTTGGTTATTCAGAAGTGTATTCGAAAAATAAATTGCATATTTGAATTCACAGCCAGCTGTGAATTGGTTATTCAGAAGTGTATTCGAAAATAACCTTGCACTTTTGAATTAACAGCCAGCTGTGAGTTGGTTATTCAGAAGTGTATTTGAAAAATACCTTGCACTTTTGAATTCACAGCCAGCTGTGAATTGGTTATACAGAAGTGTATTCGAAAAATACCTTGCACTTTTGAATTCACAGCCAGCTGTGAATTGGTTATTCAGAAGTGTATTCGAAAAAAGCTTTGCACGTTTGAATTCACAGCCAGCTGTGAGTTGGTTATTCAGAAGTGTATTCGAAAAAAGCATTGTACTTTTGAATTCACAGCCAGCTGTGAATTGGTTATTCAGAAGTGTATTCGAAAATAACCTTGCCCTTTTGAATTCACAGCCAGCTGTGGGTTGGTTAGTCAGAAGTGTATTCGAAAAATACCTTGCACTTTTGAATTCACAGCCAGCTGTGAATTGGTTATTCAGAAGTGTATTCGAAAAATAAATTGCATATTTGAATTCACAGCCAGCTGTGAATTGTTTATTCAGAAGTGTATTCGAAAAAGACCTTGCACTTTTGAATTAACAGCCAGCTGTGAGTTCGTTATTCAGAAGTGAATTCGAAAAATACCTTGCACATTTGAATTCACAGCCAGCTGTGAATTGGTTATTCAGAAGTGTATTCGAAAAAAGCTTTGCACTTTTGAATTCACAGCCAGCTGTGAGTTGGTTATTCAGAAGTGTATTCGAAAAAAGCATTGTACTTTTGAATTCACAACCAGCTGTGAATTGGTTATTCAGAAGTGTATTCGAAAAAAGCATTGTACTTTGAAATTCACAGCCATCTGTGAATTGGTTATTCAGAAGTGTATTCGAAAAATACCTTGCCCTTTTGAATTCACAGCCAGCTGTGGGTTGGTTATTCAGAAGTGTATTCGAAAAAGCATTGCAATTTTCAATTCACAGCCAGCCGTGAGTTGGTTATTCAGAAGTGTATTCGAAAAAAGCATTGCACTTTTGAATTCACAGCCAGCTGTGAGTTTGTTATTCAGAAGTGTATTCGAAAAAATACCTTGCCCTTTTGAATTCACAGCCAGCTGTGAGTTGGTTATTCAGAAGTTGAAAAAAGTTTTAACATTTAAACAGTCATGAAATAGTTTCAATATAAACATTTATATATTCTTGTTGATGGTAGCTTATAGCGGGCAAAAAGTAAATAATACACCTTAAGGTAATTTTTTTTCACTTTCAATGAGCTTTTAAGCGGTCACCTATCTTCAATATTAGAAACAGGATTATGTATTAAACACTAAAAGGAATAACACACTATGTTACACTAAGTTAGATCCAGATATCGAAGTTTGACTGTAATTCAGTCAATCTTTGACAACTTGGTTCCACTTTAGTGGAATATATCTGTATTTCAAAGTTCAAATATGACTAAAATTTTAATGTTGAAATACGGATATGTTGAAGCTTTTTCAAATTAATTAGTTTCATTGGTGGAAAAACAAGTACTTTCAACTTTAGCTAGTTTGAGACACTGTGGTTTGACTCTAATTATTTTACCCCCTAAGGGACCATAAATGTTTTTAGCCATTTACTCCATAGATACACAGACACATTTAATCTATTCCTCCACTGAAGAAGATAATTCGATTTATACAGTCATAAGTATGTATCAAAAGAATAAAATAATCTGCTTTAAGTGTTTACCTGTCTATGGAGTAAAGGGTTAAAAAGAAATGGCTGTACTGTGAGCTATTCCATGTGATTTGTAGTTTTTGTCAGTCATGTTCTAAGCAAGCACTCGATTCCAGAGCAAGGAGACATCTAAAGACAAGTGACTGCTTAATGCAGGTAAAATAATAATGCAGAAAGCCATATATTTTTAATGCATTATTTTTAATCTTCATTAAGCAACCACCAGACCATAATATTGCATAAGTTAATAGGTGCTTAATAAAAGATTGACTGTAAAACTAATCTGCTTTTGGTAGATGGGAGAAAGAAAATAAATATCAACTTGAATATATAGCTTGTTTGTTTTTAATTGTACATAGATAACAATCAATTCTTGATGTTTGTTGTGTTCATTCAGATATACCCCAGTGCTCCAGATAAGGGGAGTATTTGAAAAACTAAAATCTTTATTTCAGTGTTAAACCCATTGGTGTCACTACAGTACTTAGTAGGATCATCTCTTTGAGATGATTCTAATAAGTATAGAAACACCATAGGATTTTGAGCTGTCTTGATGGAGAATCTGTTGGATTTGTATTGTATACTCCCTCTTATTTGGAGCCCTGTATACTATGGATAATCAAACGGGAGTTATATGTCTTGCATATATACATGTATATCAAAAACAGTATTTTGTGCCTTTATGCATATAACTTAGAAGGGATATAAAGAGTCTGTCATGTGGATTTTTTCTATCTTGAATTAACCATTTACCACATTGCCTGTTTCTAGTTTTGAAGACATGTGACCACCAAGCAGGTTGAAAGTAAAGCAGAATGCAAATTCAGGAGCATTCTGCTTTACTAAAATTCAACCTGCTTTAAAGATGCTAGTTGATAGAAAATAGTTCTTAAATTGTGCATATCAGTTTACAGGAAATGTTCCCCACCAGGGGTGTAAATTTCCTAGGAAGTATTTCCCCAATCCTTGAAGTATTGCCCCGACTTGCAGAATTTGAACTGAAGACAGATATTTGCTTAAACTTAAAGCAGCCAGAAAGTACAGCAGAATGCTCATTTAGGAGCATTCCACTTTAATTTCAGTCTGCTCTGAGAATAAATAAAAGATGTATAAAGGTATATTCATGGGGTAATAGGTTAATCAATCATCTGCTTAACTCTTTACTCTTTAGCCTGTTTTAGTTTTGAAGACAGGTGACATCTTATATAGCAGGTTGAAAGTAAAGCAAAATGGGCCTTAATGGGCATTCTGCTTTTCTATCGACCTGCTTTAAGATACCATCTGCTGAAATACAGGAAATATTTCTTAATAAACATAGTCATGGTTGTTTAAATTATGACTATTTTATTAACTGGAAACAAAAAGTTAAAGACGTAAAAATGTGTATATATGGAGTAATGGGTTAGTTAAACTTAAACACACTTTAAACCTTCACTCCAAAGATACCTATTTTAATGCCTTTAATTTTTTCCCCACTCAATAAAATAGTTCCTCTTTGTGCAGTCATCAAAAAATAAATATTCACCATGAGAAATAGTTTCCATATCGTAGCAGATGGTGGAAAAAACAGACTGAAAGTATAGCAGAATGCTCCTTCAGTAATGCAAACACTCTATTGAGTAAAGGGTTAATATAGATGATTAGGCATATGGATAATTGGAGTAAATATAAACGCAAGATGAAATTGGATAAGAAATATATCCTGTAGGAGATTTCTACTAAAGTTTATTTTAGCCTATGCAAACAGTGTTGATCCAGATCAGAGGGCTCCAAATAGGGACCCTATGATTAGGCTCTTCATTTTCTTTCATGTTGCAATTTTTTTTAAATAAAACTCATTGAAACCTACCACAACATATATTTATCATTAACCAACAGTGTACCTGTGAAGAGTACTCTTGTCCTGTGCAAACAGTGTTGATCCAGATCAGAGGGCTCCTTATAGGGGTCCTCTGATGAGGGTCTTCATTGTTTATCAGGTTACTATAAATTGTTACAACCTCATTGCAACTTAGTGCCACGTACTTACATCATTAACAAACGTGTAGCTGTTTGGAGTACACTTGTCAATTGCATACAGAGTAGATCCAGATCAAAGCCTCCTTTAAGGCCACTCTGATCAGGATATTCACTGTTTGTCATATTGCAATAAATCAAAACTCATTGAAATATGCAATCACATATTTACATCATTAACAAAATATGTACCTGTGACGAGTACATTTCTCCTATGCAAACAGTGAAGACCCAAGTCAATGGGCCCCTAATAAAGGTCTTCATTGTTTTACACATTGCAATAAAATGTAACAGGCCCACTATAATCTAGTGCCACATAACAGTGTATCTGTTGAAGAGTGTACTTGTCCTATGTAATCAGTGTAAATCCAGATTAGAGGGTTCCTAATAATGCCTAAAATAAAATGCTGGGGAAGATCTTTGGTGGTTGTGGTGGTGGTTTGGGGGGGGGGGGGGGTATTTATGAATCCTAAGTTTTCAGTGGTAGAATAAAGTAAAGGTGTATTTATGGCATTATGGTAACACCTTTCTGTCATATACACCATTACCTATTTATTTCGCCTCAGAACTACTTTTCCAGATAAAGTACTATTACATACTTTTACAACTTCATGAAAAATGGCACCTTAAAGCAGGACTAAAGTTAATCCAAAATCTCATACAATTACTTTATGTCTCCTATTATGTACCATAACCCATTACTCCATAAATACGTCATTTTAAGCATTTAATTTATTCCTTCACTAAAGAAAGTACTTCCACGTTATAGTCATGGATAGAAGGAGATTTGAAATGTCAAAAACCATTATTCACGACACACAAAGCAGTTAGCATGATGCACAAAGCACAAAGTGATATTGAATTCTTGAAGTAATGAAGTTTAAATAAGCACTTAGCACCAAACATTATGAACAAAACATAATGCAAGATAGAGTGAAATTTACAATAAACCACCAAGCATCAAGCATACTGCATAAAGCACAATGAGAAGTGGAATTGTTGAAGTCATGATGGAACTGCAAAGTAGAATAAGGAATGAAGCACCAAACATTGTGAATAAAGCATGAAGCATGATAGCATGTATTTTACAATGAGGAACAAAGCATCAAGCATAATGGAATATTTGCACTGATACTCTTCCATATCGGAGAGCTCCTACAGAATCGGTATTTTACCTATTGAACCAAATGTGAAGAGTACACTTTTCCTATGCATGCAAACAGTATCTACCCAGACCAGAGGGCTATATAGTAGAGTCCGGTACTTTCAAGCAAATTGTTTCGAAGATTGTATCCTAAAGCAGACTGAAGTAAAGCAGAATGTACCTTAAGGTACATGCTGCTTAACTTCAACCTGCGTTAAGTAGTCACCTGTTTACAAAATAGACACAGGTTGTGTGGTTATGGAAACAAACAGAAGTAATGAAGAAAGCTCAAGTAAAATATTAGGAGCTTTTTGCATGAGTTTAGTCCTGTAAATGTATCTAACTTTTATGAAAACGTATTAACCCCTGAAAATACAAATTCTAAAATCTAGTTTACGTCTTGTCCGTATTTGACTGCTTTATAATGTAACTCGTAAGCTGTATGGCTGAAAGACTTTCCAGATTATAAAAGTAAATAGCAGTTGAAGAATAAGTTCATTCAATGAAATAGCAGACTAGTCTGGAACCTCCCCCCCCCCCCCCCCCCCCCCCCCTCATACACACACAACACACACCCTTACTCTGCATAGACAGGGTCAGTCAACGCGCCGCAATGATGGAGGCATTCATGAAATAGAGGTAAACGGGAAACATAATGATAAATTGTGGGTGGAGTTACATTAGCTGTAATAGGGCGGTTATAATTTAGGTGTTTGTATTGTATTGTATTGTATTCAAAATTACATTATAAATTCAAAACACGTGTTTCGCGAATGAATTCAGTATAAATTCGGGCATTGAAATTATTTTAAAGATAACCATACTTTCGGATATAATATAGGTCCGTTGACATTTCGGATACATAAAACATCGTCAGATTGTATCATTATTGTATTAAGTTGTCTTATTTGTTGGAACCGTTTTTATAAAACATTATATACCAATTCAAAAATATGTCGTTAGCCACTGAATTAAGCATCGAATCATTTTAACAGTATGCTTATTATTGGCTATTACATGTTTAAAGATACGTTTGATGTAACATTTGTACTGAATCGTTGGTGTAGAGGTAAGGTTTCTCATCCAGGCGGCACATGTTCGATTCCCGTCACCCGAATGTATTTCATCTATTAATTTTAGTGAAAATATTTCGGAAAACCGAAAACCAAACTTGTATTTATCTACTTCTCAAAATTTGCTTAGCACCAAGGGTATATAAGTCATTATATATATCGATTAATGCATTGACCCTATTACTTTCCCACCGTATAATGGAGAAATCTATGCAATGGGATGTTGTCACAGATTCTGATACATATAACTTTTACATTTGTTCAGGTTCCGTAGGCGAAAATGAGGACATTCTGAGATTTCATTGAAACTTTCAAATTAAAGGAATTTTACATTTGAATATTCTTATATATGCTATTCGAGGGTAAAACTATTGAACGTTTTATATTTAAAAAAAACATTTCTAAATAAAACAAATTGAGCGCGACCGGAACTCGAACCCAGGCCGCTTGGACGAAAAGTATGGACCCTTAACATGACAGCAACAATTCAGTAGAAATCTCTCATCCAATTTATCTATTTGATTGATTGATTGAGTTTGGTTGTACGGCACCGCGACACATGAAATGATCATATGGCGCCGAATTATCTATATAATAGCATAAGATAGGGCTACTTTAAAAATGACTCGTTCCCCGAATTTCTGCTTAATTTAGTCGCTTGTCACATATGTTTGAACTGGTAATTTAGTTTTGTATAACATTGAATCGATAGGTTACAATAAGATATTGCGAATCACCTAAGATAACAAAAACCCTATTACGGCTCATATCACTCCACCCATTTTCAACTGTTTCACGGGGCAGCCATTATTACGCTTTACCTGGCGTACTTTCTTAGCACGACGGGGGCCAGACTATGCCTGCCGTACTTTATAAGTAGGACGGGAACAAGGCTAAGGTTAGTTGACTATCATTGACACTAAGGGAGGAAACCTCAATACGTAACCTGTTTGGCTTCATAATCAAGGGACAATAAAGGGCACAATCCATTGAACAAAGGCTAAATATACTGAAAGGATAAAGAAACGCAAGGTACATTTTTTTCAATATTTTTGGTTAAGGATGAAGAATAATTGATATTGAACTAACAGCAAAAGGACGATTAGTATCTGTAGCGCGTTCAAGTACCATATCGATTGCATCGAAAGCATCAGAAAACGGTAACAATTTAACTAAGACGACCGTTTGCACGTTATCGATTGCGAACGGCACGAACGGCCTCAGAGGTAGTTAGCCATCGCCAACAATGAAAACGAAATGGCGACTAAATGAATTTAATAAAACCAGCTAACAGTCCCGACTTAATTTCTCATCAATAAACCAATATTTTCCGATACTTAATGTATCAAACAAAGCAGCTTACATCTGAGCAGCTAAATCTTATTTTTATATGCGGTAAAATTGATGCATTTCAGTTCATAAGTACATTTTTGCTTGTGTTATTTCGAATCGTACATAAATCGTCCGTACCCTTGACAAGTTAATAAACATGGGGGCGCAATGAGTTATTATTGAAGAGTATTGGTGAACGTTAGATGTCGTACTATCTGGGTTGATTGCATCGGTAAAACGTTGCTGTTCGCTGATACGGTACTTGAACGCGCTACAGGTGAGGGATTTAGGAAACGTTTATGCGTCCGTTCGTTCGCCGTCAACAATTTCTTTAGGCAACATCTCGTCCTAAACTACTGATTGGAATTTAACAAACTTTGCAGGAATGATCCCTATATGGTGCTCTTTTTATTTTTTTCAAAAAGTTTCGGTCCGTTGCATATCTAGGTCAAAGAGCTAACAATAGATTTTCTATGTCTGAAACAAGTCTTCTTGTCTGAAACAACAGTACTCTGAGCTTAGATATTTGACACAGTACATCATCTACATGTGCTCTATCAAGAATGTACAAATTATACCTCATGGGTAAAAAAATGACTCTGCCCCGGGGGTCATACATTTACATTGAGTTATATAGTGAAATTTTCAAATGCTTTCCTTTTGAAACTAATGTGGCCAAAGCTTTAATATTTAGCATCATGACACTTCTAGGAGTCAATTACCAATTTTGTTCAAATGATTCTGGTCCGTTGCATATCTAGTTCACATGAGCTAGAAATAAATGTTTTCAATGAACTTAAAAATAATCTTCTTGTCATACACAAAAGTACGATGAGCTTAGATATTTGGCACACAACATCATCTACTCAGCTAATGACACTATCATATTGTTATAATTCCTCAGCTTTTCAAAATATTTTCCTTACTTGCATTTGCTCGAACGTCGAAATTAGACCCAAGTTCGGCAATTTCCTGATTTTTTATCAGTTTAGAACGTCGAAATTCGACATGAATTCGACAAAATAATGTGTTTAAGAACATTTGAATGTCGAACGTCGAATTTCGACAATATTTCGACATTTCCATTACTTGCAATTTATCGAACGTCGAAATTCGACCCAAGTTGGACAGTTTCCCGACTTTGTATAAGTTTTTTTACGTCGAAGTTCCACATGAGTTCCACAAAGTAATGTTTTTTTTACATGTTGAATGTCGAACGTCGAATTTCGACAATATTTCGACTTTTCACTTTGCAAGCAGTTTGTCGAACGTCGAAATTCGACCATAGTTCGACAACTTCCAGACTTTGTATATGTGTCGAACGCCGAAATTCGACATGAGTTCGACAAAGTAATGTGTTTCAGAAATTTTGAATGTCAAACGTCGAATTTAGACAATATTTCGACTTTTACCTTACTTGCAGTTTGTCGAACGTCGAAATTCGACCCTAGGTTGACAAGTTACCGACTTTGTATATGTGTCGAACGTCGAAATTCGACATGAGTTCGACAAAGTAATGTGTTTCAGAAATTTTGAATTTCGAACGTCGAATTTCGACAATATTTCGACTTTTCCCTTCTTGCAGTTTGTCGAACGTCGAAATTCAACCCTAGTTCGACAATTTCCCGACTTTGTATAAGTGTCGAACGTCGAAATTCGACACCAGTTCGACAAAGTAATGTGTTTTAAAAATGTTGAATGTCGAATGTCGAATTTCGACAATACTTCGACATTATGGCAAAGCTGACTTGTAGATCGGCAATTTTTTTACATTATGTGAAAGCTTAAATCTCGAAAGTCGAAATTCGACAGCTGTTCGACATTTCATTTGTGAAAGGTCGAATGTCGAATTGTCGAATGTCGTGCAAACTTCACACACCTTATATTATAACTGTGCCTTGTGTCGATGCTGTGCTCCCTTTAATGGCCAGTAGTGTGACCATGTTACTATAAAGCCTAAAAAATGATCTATAACGAAAATTAATAAACGCTAAAAAAAATCTCGCTGAGAAGGAAGACGATTTAAATGGCTGACATCGACTCATCACGTGATTCATCGACGAGTTACGTCACAGTACTAAGTGATTTTGATCTAGTGACGTAGATCTGTTAAACCGGATCTCATTGATCTACCCGCTGGTGGTGTTTTACTCTTTAACCTTTAAAATCGCAACATCAACAAACACAACTGATCCATCATACGAGGATGTGTTACATTGACTTATTTAAAGCGACTCGCAACCGGATTGTGTATTTGCAAAAAGAAAAGAAAATGCTCAAATAAAACCAAATTTCAAGTTAATATGGTCATCAATACACAAGTTGAGCAATGAAGTTGGATTTGTACGTAGATTTGTAGGTAGAGAGACCCGAGAAGCCCCACAAGTTTGCAACTGGGTAGAAACACAGACCTTCAGCAAGCCAGTTGGATAGCTTCCTCACATGAAAACGTGAAAAATCGGATATCCCTAGACCGGGTTTCATACTCAATGGGGTGAGGACCTTAGTGAGTGTCGGTTGACAGACCGGGACTAGAACCAGGGACCTTCACCACAGGGTTTGTGCTCTACCGACTGAGCCATCCGAACAGCTTAAACAAGTCTGTCACAATTAAAATATATCGCAACCCGGCTACATTGCAATTGTAATTCTTTGTACTACTATAGATTTTGCAAACGCTTTCTGCGTTAAAAGAAACTAAATGTAAAATTAATATCTCTGCTCTAGAGGATATTGTGACCCAATTAGTTTGGATCCAGTTGAGACACAGATAACTCTGTACGTCATCAGGATCCATACTGTTCGGAAGTCAGAATATATATTAACCTATTGCCCCATAGCCAATTTCTAGTATTGAAGATAGGTGATCACTTAAGGCAGGTTGAAAGTAAAGCAAATGAGCTTTCAGGTGTACATTGTGATCCACTTTCAACCTAAAAGTAAAGTTCTACTTTCAGTCTGAAAACTGTACATTCACTCCCCTTATCATTGAGCCATCTTGCCTACAATATTGAGCACTTCTAACATATGGGGCGTAGGCAACCGCAGTACTGGCTCAGACCCTTCACATGTGCCAATTTTAACCCCTGGGTGGAGAGGACCAATTCGCAGTACATTTCTAGCTCAAGAACATTCCTGTACATCATCAGTGATGATGTACAGGAATGGTCCGGCGGGGAATTGAACTCACCAATCCTGATACCGTAGTCAAATGAGCATGTTGCCACTAGACTACTTCCACCGGTTCTGGATACCGCTGCATTAGGCTACAGTTTGCCTGCATTCAAAATTACAATGTTATTTTTCGAATACACTTCTGAATATCCAACTCACGGCTGGCTGTGAATTCAACATTGCAATACTTTTTTCGAATACACTTCTGAATTAACAACTCACAACTGGCTGTGAATTCAACATTGCAAAAGGGCAAGGTATTTTTCGAATACACTTCTGAATAACCAATTTACAGCTGGCTGTGAAATTAAAAGTGCAAGGTATTTTTCGAATACACTTCTGAATAACCAACCCACAGCTGGCTGTGAATTCAAAAGTGCAATGCTTTTTTCGAATAGACTTCTGAATAACAAACTCACAACTGGCTGTGAATTCAAAAGTGCAAAGCTTTTTTCGAATACACTTCTGAATAACCAATTCACAGCTGGCTGTGAATTCAAAAGTGCAAACATTTGTTTCGAATACACTTCTGAATAACAGACTCACAACTGGGTGTGAATTCAAAAGTGCAAGGTATTTTTCGAATACACTTCTGAATAACCAACTCACAGCTGGCTGTTAATTCAAAATCCTTTTTTCGAATACACATCTGAATAACCAACCCACAGCTGGCTGTTAATTCAAAAGTGCAATGCTTTTTTCGAATACACTTTTGAATAGCCAACTCACGGCTGGCTGTGAATTCAACATTAAAATCCTTTTTTCGAATACACATCTGAATAACCAATTCACAGCTGGCTGTGAATTCAACAGTGCAAGGTAGTTTTCGAATACACTTCTGAATAACCAACCCACAGCTGGCTGTGAATTCAAAAGTGCAAGGTATTTTTCGAATACACTTCTGAATAACCAATTCACAGCTCGCTGTGAATACAAATCTGCAATGCTTTTTTCGAATACACTTCTGAATAACCAACTCACAGCTGGCTGTGAATTCAAAAGTGCAAGGTATCTTTCGAATACACTTCTGAATAACCAACTCACAGCTGGCTGTTAATTCAAAAGTGCAAGGTCTTTTTCGAATACACTTCTGAATAACCAATTCACAGCTGGCTGTGAATTCAAATATGCAAATTATTTTTCGAATACACTTCTGAATAACCAATTCACAGCTGGCTGTGAATTCAAAAGTACAATGCTTTTTTCGAATACACTTCTGAATAACCAACTCACAGCTGGCTGTGAATTCAAAAGTGCAAAGCTTTTTTCGAATACACTTCTGAATAACCAATTCACAGCTGGCTGTGAATTCAAAAGTGCAAGGTATTTTTCGAATACACTTCTGAATAACCAATTCACAGCTGGCTGTGAATTCAAAAGTACAATGCTTTTTTCGAATACACTTCTGAATAACCAACTCACAGCTGGCTGTGAATTCAAAAGTGCAAAGCTTTTTTCGAATACACTTCTGAATAACCAATTCACAGCTGGCTGTGAATTCAAAAGTGCAAAGCTTTTTTCGAATACACTTCTGAATAACCAATTCACAGCTGGCTGTGAATTCAAAAGTGCAAGGTATTTTTCGAATACACCTCTGAATAACCAATTCACAGCTGGCTGTGAATTCAAAAGTGCAAGGTATTTTTCGAATACACCTCTGAATAACCAACTCACAGCTGGCTGTGAATTCAAAAGTGCAAAGCTTTTTTCGAATACAGTTCTGAATAACCAACTCACAGCTGGCTGTGAATTCAAAAGTGCAAGGCATTTTTCGAATACACTTCTGAATAACCAATTCACAGCTGGCTGTTAATTCAAAAGGGCAAGGTATTTTTCGAATACACTTCTGAATAGCCAACTCACAGCTGGCTGTTAGTTCGGATGTATATGTATGCCTGTACGGCGTGTAGCAATTTCCCGAATTCCCGAATACACTTCTGAATAACCAACTCACAACTAACAGCTAACTTCACAGACCTCCTACATGGTCACTGATGCGTGATTATTACACTCTCGTAATAAATGTTATCCTTGTGGTTTAAAACCGAATCGTTCAAATACATGCGTATGCTTTTTCGGAAGTGTATGGTGGTTTGGTTTTTTTTATGAAGTATACTGTAAATATATTCTGTATGTTTATTCCTTTGTACGCGGTGTCTCCATTGGTAGCAAGTTAGGAAGCGGAGAGAGAGCTCTGCATCAATTAGCTGAACGAAATAGTGTAGGTAAACAAGTTGTTATTATTCCGGTCAATGTCAATATTTTAATAAAGTCACTGTGTTAGGGTTAAAATCAAAACGTAAAGCAAAGTGCAATCCATTTAAGCCCAGTATCTACTAATGTGGACATAAGCAAACAGTGCAGACCTGATGAGACGCCGCGTGACGCGGCGTCTCGTCAGGTCTGCACTGTTTGCTATATCATACGGAATATTCTGCAATATCGGCAAACACTGCAGTGTCTTTAGATTGCCCCTTTTTATCTACAATGAAATGTTCCAGCAAGTATACAGGGAGAGTTCATTGTAATTTCCAGGCATACATTTTGTAAATTGGTTAACTTATTCCAACCTCAGTAACATGTGCATATGGCATATATGCAAACAGTGTAGACACAGATCAGATGGCTAAAAGAGACCTATGCTCAATATCTACACTGTTTTTTCTATATTGAAAAAAGAAAACATAAGTTTAAAACCATAACAAACAAACCATAATAATTTTTAGATTTCTTAGTTTCTAAATTCTCGCGACCTTGTTTACGACAGATCATTATTATCAATAAAAAGTTAGGTTTATATCTGGCGCATGTTATCTTGTAAACTATTACATATCTTTTCTATCAGTCACTCGCCCGACTTCTTTCATCCTCTACATCGTATTTTTCAGAACCCCAACAGTTCGATGATAACCACGAATTTTATGGTACCCGAGCAATTGGCAAAACTAGGTAATATAGATAGCTAATGAACTACCTTGCGAGATTATGAAATAGCTATTACATTTGGCAAGATCGGAGCTGATCGACAAACTGATTGCGATAGATTGATCCAAAGGAACTGGAGTTTTGGAATTAGCGATATTAACTTTGGATGAGGCTTGGGAATTAATCTATTAGTGGAGGATGCTGACAGAAAAATGCCACATAGACGCCCAGCCATTTTTCACGCCAGTAAAAAGAGATCGCTCTCATTTAATACAGATTAGCAAGTGCGATATAAGAGATGATGAAAATATTAGTATCTTAATACAAAACTAACAGCGGTGCAGCAATGTTTAAACTCGTTTTTCCAGACATACAGTTACTATAATATTAAGCAAACATTAACACATTATGCCTACAGTGGAGAAAACGTTATTCTTTCCCAATAAACGCGTTTACGCTAAAACCATTATTTCCCATACAAACAGTTTGGAGCCAGATCAGACGCCGGGACACCCGGCGTCTGATCAGGCTCCAAACTGTTTGCCACCAAGATAAACATGAACTATCAGAATTGTCCAAAAGTTGTTCTTTTCTACGTTTTAGTGTTTTGCGTTTGCAATAGAAATAATAGTTTTAGCGTAAACGCGTTTATTGGGAAAGAATAACGTTTTCTGCACTGTACACAGTGGAACAGAAGAAGGTCAGTTTAGCAGGATAACGGTCGAATGCGTTTTGGAATTTTTGTCGACTCGATTTTACTTGAGTGGCAAACAGAGGGAGCCTGATCAGACACCAGGTTATTTGCATTGAACATAAGGACATAAGGGTTTTTAGCATAAACACGTTATAGCGCCTTCTCCACTGTACCCAATCGCCTGCACTGAGTACGGGAACGTTTGCTGTCATATTTTTGTACCTTAATCAATTGCTGGATCAATTCCGTCTGTAAATATCCGTCCAATTACTTTAATTAACAGTTCTAGTTACAGGATATGATTTATTAGCACAGTAAGTTCGATATATTTTAACCAAAAATGTTCTGTTATCGTACAGTGAGGAAGACGCTATTCTGTCCCAGTAAACGTGTTTGTGCTAAAACAGTTATTTGCCATGGATACAGTTTCGCCAGATCAGACACCGGCTAACCCGGTGTCTGGTCAAATTCCAAAACGTTTGCAACTCAGATAAAACTCAATCGTCTGAGATTTTTGTACATTTACTACAATTCGTTAGCGTTTCGTTTGAATTTGAACTGAAATGAGTAACATTTTCTCCACTGTATAATGATTATCTAGGTAGCTGTCATTTTTTAAACTGAAACGTGTCTCATTTATCTCCATTCCATTATTGCAGATGACACAGTTTTGCTGAAATAAGTCGCCTATACAGTGATACTCTTTTAGAACGACACGGTTTTAAAAGACGAGACATGCTTGAAGTATAAAAAAAGATAAGTGGATATTTAATACATAAGAAAAGTTATTGAATAAAGAGCACTTGCACTACTTTTGTTTTGCGTTCAGCAAACATTTTTAAAAGAAATATCCACGTTTCATCATTAAATTTAACTGTAAATGGTATCCCCCATTACGACCACTGACAAGAAACTGTTTTCGGTGCCGGAGACAGGGTGCTGTGAGGCAGCATACAGACTTAAACACCAACACTATTTTTATTGCGTTGTCATAAGAAGCTTTCGGTTTAGATATATATCTGTATTAGATGTAGCCTATATCAAGAAGTCGTCTTTTTGCGAGTATACATGTACTACATGTAGATCAAGGTTTAACTGTACTGCTATAAATGGTAAGTAGCCCCGAGGCGGGTCCTTGAAGAGTGTCGGGCCCGGCAAATCTAGACAAGTGCGCGGTCCCTGCCCAGCAATCAAGGCCACTATAATTATATGTCTTTATAACATTTTAACCAGTATTGCCACATACATGTCAGTTGACCTAAATTTATTGCTTTGTAAATAAATAGCCCCTATTCGGTCACAAAGGAGACTGATAAGTGTTTGTTTAAACCTGATGCCATGTAGTACACGTACATAGAGCGGTATTATTCTTTCCCAATAAATGCGTTTGTTTTATAACAAAATTGCTCACTGCAAACAGTTTGGAGACAGAATAGACGCCGGGTAACCCTCCGTCTGATATGGCTCCAATCTGTTTGCCAACCAGATTGAAATACATCTTCAAAAATTTCAAGAAATGACATTTTCTTTAGTTTTATTGTATTCTGTTTGCGTTCTATTCAAACCAACATTTGTTGGTGTGTTGAAGACATGACAGCTTAAAGCAATATGAAAGACTGGAAGCAAAGCAAAAGAATCCTCGGTGTAAACCCTCTATCGTTACAATAAAGAAAGAAAATGGGATTATGAAAATGTCAAGATATAGGTGGGTTCGCATTTCAACCATTTATACCAAGTGGATTCTTCCTTGCTTAGATATTGGATAACTCCATTTATACTCTAAGGGGTGCCTGGTCTAAATTTTCATTTTCGTTTCGTTTTATAATGAAATTCCTAAAAGCAAACAGTGTAGGCTCTGATCAGACGCCGCATAATGCGGCATCTGGTCAGAATCTACACTGCTTGCCTATGTCCCTTTTTATAGAACCCTGGTCCCTTTAATAGGACGCTACTAGGCACAAATGGTTGAAATAATTACATGCATCTGATCTGTCAGTTAAAAATAAACAGCTTCATTGTCAAAACCAGACATTAAAGTTCACATATTGCTCCGAGTTCTTACGGTAGTGATCATTCATTGTTTGTTAGTACAAAAGTTATTGCGTCAGATGTTGACAATTCGTTTCTGGGTGGATCTATTTCGGGTGGGAACCATGATTCAGCGGCTGGGGTGGGCGTAACAAAGTGAAAGTACAAGTGTTTGATTTGACGTAATGACATGTTTGATTTATCTTCTAAAATCAATATCAAGACAACGAACCTGTTCTAGTTTGACAACTTGACAACCAAGAAGGAATTTATAAACAGCGACATTTCTTTGTGAGACAATGAGAACATGTTCTTTATTTGTTTGATTGTGTGGGGGAGTAATCGAGAACCCCGGAGTGTTTCACACAAGATAGCTTTTATTATAAATTGATCATAAATATTCAATACAATGAAACTTGCTTTTGCCCACATCCTCAAAAGACGACTACATGTTATTGTGATGTAAAAGGTCTGTGGAAGTTTCCTGAAGCAGGTTTTAAGTAAAATAGAAAGTTCCCACTTATAAGAACGTTTTTTTGTTGTTGTTTGTGGTGTTTACCTTTACCTTGCAACACATTACTATTGGGGGGGGGGGGGGGGGGGTTAATCTATTACCACCATAGGCGTATACAATTGACATTGCAAAGTTTTGATTCTGATAAGACGCCGCGTTCAGCCGTGATCAGAATTCAAACTGACTGTCATTATAAATCTAGCTTTGAAACAAAATTGCAGACCACTGTATTGGTGACAGGTGAACCCATTACCTCTTAGCCTATTTCTAGCTTTGAAAACAGGTGACCACTTAAAGCAGATTGAAAGTAAAGCAGAATGTGCCCTAAGGCACATTCTGCTTTACGTTCAGCCTGCTTTAAGTTACCATCTGCAAGGATATAGAAAATATTTCTTCTGGTACATATTCTTGGCTGTATAAATTGGAACTATTTTCTTCAGTGGAGGAATAAATAGAGGCGTAAAAAGGCGTTTTTTAAGGGTTAATGGTTTAAAACAAACGTCTTAACCCTTTCATGATCAAATTATTCGGGAGATTTTTACCCCTTCACCGCTTTATTGTCGTCTGCTTCAGAATTGTTGTCTGCAACACACGTTTCAAAGTTAAAAAAATAGATTTAAAGTTTTATGATTTAATAAATATCGATAAGAGTATCAAATACATGTAGTTTGGGTCTTGATCAGACGCCGCCTTTAGGCATCATTGAGAGTGAAATGGTAAAATAGACAATGAAAGGGAAGATGTATACTGTATAGATATACTTTGTTCACCATGCATTTCAACAGTAATGGTTACTCGTTACATGTATATGGCAATTTTAAGCAATGGCCAATTTATCAACTAGATTAGATTTAATTCATTCAAAGTACCCCGCAGTTTGTTGAAATACTGCCTTGTTCACAGATCCCCTTTTTTATATAAAAATCTTTATTCAAACCAACTGAATGTGAAACCAGCCAACCGCTAATGATAAAACCAACATGAGATAAAAATTCAAATCAACTGCAGTTCAAAAGGATAAAAACAGGTATTTGATAAGAAGTTTGTCTGTCTTGTCGAATATTGAGTAATGTGAGTAAAATTGTCGTCGGCTATTCTTAATTTCTGTTTATTTGTTGTTGTTGTTTTCATTGAGTGGTGGTCCTCAATGAGTGGACCCTAATCAAAGGATTGCGCAATGATAAAGTTGGCAGGACATTATTGTTTCCCTTTAAACGCAAACGAAACGAAAATGCAAATGCATTGAAGCTTGTTAAAATTTCTATTTATCTTAATATGAATGGCAAACAGTTTGGAGCAAGATCAGACACCGGGTTACCCGGCGTCTGATCTGGCTCCAAACTGTTTGCGATGGAAATAATAGCTTTAGCGTTGCTAACGCGTTTATTGGCAAAGAATAACACCATTTCCATTGTACAAAAGCAGACACTTGTTTTTATAGCCATTCAATTGGTTCAATGGTAAAGGTATTTGTAATACTGATTTTCTCTCATCTTGACATAAAAGAATCCTTTCTATTTTTCAAAAGTGATACTATTCTATTCAATGTGTTTTAGATTTCCCGAGTAAAGCTTTGCCTAATTTACAAGTAAAACTCCCAATTTAAATGTAACAAAGAAACCCAACGGTGTACCGTTCTTAAGATAGTAAAACCTAGTTATACGATCAGTTAAAACAACTTATAAACGGTGATGATACAATGTACATGTACTAGGTGCAATGCTAAAGCAGATGGAAGGTCAAGTAAAAAACTACAGTTTTAAGCTTTCTGCTTTGCCCTTTAACCTGTTTTAAGAAGCCAGTACCGAGTTATTCGGTGGCTGATCAAACTGTTTGCAAATGTCAAGAAGGGTTTACATGTAACATAAGTGCGTTCATCGAGAAAGAATAACGTCTTCCCGACTACTGTATATAAATATAGAAGAGAAATTCATTCATTCATTCACCCATTCATTCATTCGTTCACGTATTCATTCATTCATTACCCCTGTCATTCATAAGTGTGCATGTGCATTGATTCATTCATAACTAAGACACTAAGCTAATTTATACCTAAGTGACGATTGTTGCCGAATGATGGCGATCATTTCATTCATAAGCTTTACATCAGTCAGACAAGCGTTACAACCCCTTGAAAGGGGTCAACAGCGATCCCTACACGACTCAGAACAGCCCTAATCCCATGAATGAAATGACGTGACGATATAGTATCAATTATCCACTAAATACGCTCAGCCTTTCCGATCTTATAAGGCGTGGCAAGCGAACACGCAACCCTGGGGTCATTATGTCAAACTAGAATAATCTCCCTTTGTTCCCCAATTTAATTGCTCGTTACCGTTCGGAAATAACGATATAGATCTTTCGGCGACTGTTTTAAAAACATATGATCATTGGAAACAGATTAAACCCTTCACGACCTTATCCCGAGTACAATGACTATTTGCAAACAGTGTGTATACTGATCAGACGCCGCGTAACGCGGCGTCTGATCAGCATCCAAACTGTTTGACAACCAAATTAATATTTCTTTATTCAAAATACAAAAAAAAAAAAATTGAGAAATAACAGCAAACGATAATTTATCAATTTGATGACGTCATGGTACTTAAGGGGTTACGGACCAGCGTTTTAGCCTCCGTGGTAACAGAAGCCTGGGAGAAGGTTGTGTCTAAAACTTTAACAAGCAAGCAAGTGTTACTAATATGAAACCATTCCTCTTAAATTGTCTCCGTGTAACCCTTAGGCACGCAATGCTGTTTCCGTTGGCAAAATGATTCGTATGAAAAAGTCTTAGTGTAGATTTATCTACCTTTATCTGTTAGAAACACCACCAGAGGGCCAAACCAAACATTTTTTACCCAGATTGGGTCACAGAGCTACTTGGCGTTTCAATTTTTTTCAATCTGTTGTCAATTGTTATGACAATTTTACCAATATAGAGCTAGGTTTATTATTTTCTCTTAATAAATATTTCAAAGAATGCTTCCAATGTGTGTTTGTATATATTTATATATGTCTTCTTATATGTTTTGCAAATGTTTTATACCTATTTAAGGGCGTTTTATATGTATCCTATTTGAACATATTCTGTAGAAGCGGTGCACCGAACCATATTGGCATTTCAAGTAGAGATTGCACTTCCGGTGTATCTGTTTGGGGACAGATTTTGTACAAAGTTCACCAAACCCTAGTCTGTTAAATGCCACAACGGCATATTCAGGGCATAGCGTAAACATGTGAATGGCTGAAATCAGGATAGAGCAGTGACAAAAGGGTACAGAGTTCTTTTATATTGTTTAAAGTGTAGACCCTACCTATCTTGACTCTCATGGTGTGTAAATTGACAGGTTTTGATAAACTGTTTGATAATCATATTTGTTAATTTTGCCAGGGAGTGTCTAAACAAAACCGTCTGTTTATATTAACCCTTTCACCGCCAGATTCGCCTAAAGTCGAATTTGCAAACAGTTTTGATCCTGATCAGACGCCGCGTAACGTCAGGATCAAAACTGTTTGACACCCGTTTCGATATTTCTTATGTCATACTCTCTTAATTCTAACTTTGAAATGATATTGCAGACAATAATATTGAAGCAGACGACAGTATAACGGTGTAGGGGTAAAAAACTCAAAAATAATTTGGCGGTGAAAGGGTTAAAATCATTGTATTAATTGGAAATTACAGTTCTTAACCTAAGGCACAGAGAAATAAGGGACTGGAAACTCCCTAAAGCTCCCAAGAGCATCCGAATGTTACAGTTCCCCTGTCTATCAACACTTTTAGAAATGTTTTGTCAACACGACATTCGCACCTGCCACTGTACACACAACACGTGTTTCGGACCTATACGTTTAAATCAGTGAAAGATAAACTAAACAAACGATTGCCTTTCTCTAGGTTTTTTCTTGCCTCGAAGTTTAAGATAATGTTGTCTGGGAAAAGCCAGATTTTTTCGTACTAGACTGACTTGAATGCATGAAGTGATTTCTTGTTTTCAAGAATTAAAACAATGGAAATTCTCAAGGTTACAGTAGAGAGGACGTTATTACAGTGGAGAATCTGTTATTCTTTCCCGTTTAAACGCAAACGTACGCAAACGCAAAACACTAAAACGTAGAAAAGTACAACTTTTTGACAATTCTCATAATTCATGTGTATCTTGGTGACAAACAGTTTGGAGCCTGATCAGACGCCGGGTTACCCGGCGTCTGATCTGGCTCCAAACTGTTTGTAAAAGAAAAAATAGTTTTCGCGTAAACGCGTTTATTGGGAAAGAATAACAGATTCTCCACTGTATTACCACTTTTATACGCAAACAAAACATTAACACGTTGCAATAAAATGTTAAAAAAAATGAAAATAATGATCTCATGGTTTGTTTGATTCTGGTTGGAAAATAGTTTTGAGCCTGATCAGAAGCCAGGTTATCTGGCTCAAAATGTATGTTATGGACATGCTGTTTGTCTTAGCTTAACCCTTTCCCCCATAGAAGCGACTTTTAGCGTATTTTATATATTCCTCCGCTGAAGAAAATAGTTCCAATGTATACCCTCATGAACAATAACCATTATAAATATTTTATATAACCTAGCAGATTTTAGCTTAAAGCAGGCTGAAAGTAAAGCAGAATGTGCCTTAAGGCACATTCTGCTTTACTTTCAACCTGCTTTAAATGGTCACATGTTTTTCAAAACTAGAAACAAGCTATGAGGTAAAGGGTTAAGCGCGTTTATTGGGAAATAATAAATTGGGACGGAATTAAATCTTCTCCACTTTACAACAACCCTGTATTACAAACCCTTTGCATAACACTTCTCGAAACTTTGTACAATTTCGAATATGTCAGGTTAAGAAAAAGGCTTTGAAGTTATCGTTTAGCCATGTGTTTCCATTTCCCCATACACTTTCTTGTAGACATGTAGAACCTATTTCAGTTTGCACTCACCAGAAAACCCTTAATGGTTTCCCCTCCAAACGAATTTGTAATTGGGACTGACGTGTGCCCCAACCACCACGATAAATCACAGTGGGACCCCGTTCTTAATCGATAATTTTGGGTACCGGTTTAATTAAAGATCGAGCGTGAGTAGAAAATTGTTTGAATAATTGGAACATATTTGCATTGATTTCTGAATGTTTAAATAGAGTGTCTCTCGCGATACGACCAACTCTATTTACATCTAGCTAGTGATATTGTCAACGTTCAAATCTCAATTAATTCTCGAGTGTCGTTCTGTGTGTAAGATTATGAGTTTAGCCGTTGAATGATGTTAATAATATTTTTTTCGATCTTTTATGAGAAGCCCGTAAATGAATTTAAATCCGCTTAAAAAGCTTTACCTCAACAAATATATGTTTGTTCTAAAGCTGTGTTACACAGTTTCTAACCAATTGATGCACATCTCCCCGAAAGCAGACATAGACAAACAGTGTAGACCATAATGAGACGCCGCAATATGCGGCGTCTCATTAGGGTCTACACTGCTTGCTTTTAAATATAAAATGATCTACAATATGGACAAACACTACAGTGTCTTTTAGATCACCTATGTATATCAATACTGAAATCTTCCAGTAAGCTAATAAGGTAATTCGTTGCAATATTCAGGCATAAAATAATGTATGGGTTAAATTTTCAGTGCATACTGCTCAGTATATTATAGGAGAACAGTTTAGACGTAGATGTTATTAATACATTGCAACAACGCGTCGTCCTGTCAGAGTCTGCATGGTTTACAGAACTGTAAAATCGGTACTACATGTATGGTCAGTTAAAAGAATACTTTACAATGTGAAAGATATATAGTAGATAAAAGCAAAATGAAATTATAACAATAAGCTCTCATTGGAGCTTTCTGTTTACTTTTTTCGGCTTTAAGCAGCTACGGGCAACATATTTTAAATGTCGAAGAAACCGAGCCTATTTGATGTGACCATATCAAAACCGACAGTTACTGTTATGAACCTATATCCAATTAAGATTTTGTCTTACAATAACCTTTATAAATAGTTTAACCGTTTCCCCCCACCCCTTAAACGACCGATTGGATGCCCCTTTTAAAATACAAATGCTAAAGTGGAAAATACGTAGAATTATATTTTCTTTTAAAATAAACGCGTTTATGTTAAAACAAGTATTTACATTGCAAATAGTCTGAAGCCTGGTACATGTATCTGATCAGGCTCCTACTGTTTGCCAGTCAGTTTTATTTAAAAAATACTCAACATTACAATACTTTTCCTCTTTTGATAGCATTGCGTTTGCATTTTTTATTTAAACGGGAAAGAAATGTGTCTTCTCCGCTGAAAGTTGGTTTAAATTGTTAACTCTACATTTAAGCGTTGGCCTCTTAAATAGCAGTGTAGTCGCGGTGTACTTAACCAGGGCTTTCACAGCTAACCGTTAAACTGTGGGAGATATATCATGTAAAGCCGGGCAATATAGACGAATATAACATGGAGACGAAAACATATACCATTCGGATGATATTTGTTTAAGTAAAGGACATCTCTGTTGTTTGCACATGTGCATATTTTTCTTCAATGTCAACACGATTTTTGGTTTTCAAGTGTGCGTGGGTTTTTTACTATATCTTATGCTATTTATAGACAGAAAAGACAGAAAAATATGTGTTAAAGAGAAGTAGGCATGTGTGGATCTAACATTTAAACAAACCGGCCAACTATCCCCATGAAACCGACTATGTTTTCTTAAATTATTATCATTTTAGCTAATTTTAAAACTCCCCGGTATTGCAAACAGTGTAGACCATGGCCAGGCGCCGCATTTTGACTGATCATGGTCTACATTGTTTGTAATTCAATAAAGCTGTATGTTTTGAGGTAGCGAATATATACATATCAAACAGATGTGCAGTTGTTTAGCTTTTGTAATGCACTCACTATTTCCTCGACCCATTACTGTTTACGTCTTTAGTTTATTCCTCCACTGAAGAAAATAGGTCCACTTTATACAGCAACGAATATGCACCGTAATATGTTTTATCGTAGTAGATGACATATTAAAGTAGGCTGAAAATAAAGTAATTTAGGTGCTTTTTGCTTTATTTACAACCTGCTTTAGGTGGTCGTCTGTCTTCAAAAAAAAAGAAAAAAAGCTATTGGGTAAAGGGATAACTGCACTTGTGAATGACTTTTGATAATTTTTCGACTGCCCTAAAGCTACGGTCATGTAATATCGTGGTGTTAGTTGCTACACAGTACATGTACATGTAGGCCTTTAATTAAATCAAGGCTAATTAGTAGTTATTTAGGTCCCTTCGTACTGTGTAGTATAAACATGTGATACAGTGGAGAAAACGTTATTCTTTCCCAGTAAACGCGTATTATTTCTATTACAAACAAAACTGTTTGCCACCAATATAAACATGGATTATCAGAATTGTCCAAAAGTTGTACTTTTGTACGTTTTAGTGCTTTGCGTTTGCGTTTAAACGGGAAAGAATAACAGATTCTCCACTGTATCTAACATGTGCTTTTTTGTTGATGTACTTTTTGTGAGGGGTGTGAATGCGTGGTATTCTCGGGAAGAGTGTGAGGGGTTGTTGAGTCCCCTTTTCCCGAAACCTTGTTAAAAAGTTTGTATACAGACAAACGAACAAGGTAACATTGTGTTCCTGTCTGTACCAATGAATTTCAGTAACATTTTAGCAAAGAGTCCATACGGTTAGTCATATTCGACCCATATTTAGTAACCTTTCTGTCTACAAAATCTGCACAACTAAACAGCGAACTTATATAACTAACTTGTCCTAATAAGGAAGCACTCTAATTATAACATTTCGTCTGCCGAGGGAAACGTGTGGAACACGTTAGTTTTTCCAAAATAAACACCAAAACTATAATTTTCATTGCAAACAGTTTTGAGCAGGTCAGACGTCTGATCAGGCTCCAAACTGTTTGTCACTAAAATTAAATAGACTCGTAAATTTTAAAGAAATGTGCAATTTTCTACATTTTACTTCAATTTTCTACATTTTACTGCTGGTTTTAAAAAGAATTAACGGTAAATAAAAGCGTCTATCCCACTGCAGCAATAAAACCAATCAGCTCTAGTGTTAATGCAAAGCATCGGAGTCTCTGAGACTCTAGCTAGGCCACTAACTGGAATTCAGCATCACATGATATTAAAGCTTGAGCCTCGTGGAATAAAATCTCTAATCCCATGACTTGGCTCCCAGCTTTTCTTTTTTTTAAAAACACTGGGAGCCAACCAATGCTGAGATATTGGTAACAAGACCAAAATGCTTTTATTATATTATATTTGCTCCAGATAAAAGGATGTAGACTGAACAAATGCAATATTTTCTCTTATTTCAGCACCAAATCCTATGGTGTAACTACTCATCAGAATCGTCTCTTGACGTTTAATGCAGAAATAAAGGTTTTAGTACATGTATTTGAAATACTCCTTTTATCTAAAGCTCCGTTTGAGTTCTCAAACTTTAGAATTTGTTTGTGAATTCAAGGCATTAAACTTTTTCATACAAACTTGTATAACTTCAATAGAAGCAGAGGTCCTCGCATTAAAAGCAATAACAAACTTCATTTAAATTTAAACATTGCCAGCTGACTATGATTATTAACCCATTTATGCCTGGATAATTTATCTGAATGGTTCTGATTTGAATGGGCGAGTTTATTATCAAGTACATTGGCAAAAAACATCATTCTTTCCCGTTTAGATAAACGAAATGCAAATGCACTGCAGTAAAATGTAGAAAATTGTTACAAACTTTTTCACAACTCTGACAATTCTTCTTAATACCAGTGGTAACAGTTTGGAGCCTGATCAGACGCCGGGTTGCCCAGCGTCTGATCTGGCTACAAAATGTTTACAATCGAAAGAATGGTGTAAGCTTAAACACGTGTATTAGGAAAGAGTAAGGTCTTTCTCACTGTATCTTGGTTAACAGTGTAGACACTGGATTTTCACGGTTTGCAAATGTCTTGGTAGAGAACCATTGGCATAAATAGGTTAATCTAGGCCATCGCGGATCAGGCAAATGCTAAACAAGTATAAAATACAGAGGAGAAGACATTATCCTTTCCCAGTAAACGCACTTATGCTAAAAATACTTCTATCTATGGCAAACAGTTTAGAGCCAGATCAGACGCCGGGTAACCCGGCGTCTGATCAGGCTCTTAAATGTTTGCCACTCCGGCAAATATGAATTATCAGAAGTTTAGAAAGGTTGTGATTTTCTATATTGTATTGCAAAGCGTTTGCGTTTCGTGTGCGTTTGAACGGGAATTAATAACGTCTCTTCCACTGTACGCAAATATGACGTGATTTCCGGAGCTTGTAAATATTGTGATTAGCGGTGGTCTTCGCAGCACGCCATTGTGTAAACTACTTTGATATTAAATTGATTTATAAACTCTGAATTAGTTTATAGAGGACGATATGTACAGAGTGACCGGATAGCTAAAGACTGAGCGAATTTATTACCCTGCTCTTAAAACTTTAAACTGTCGCTAGGAAAGTTTGGGACATGTGGATATGGAAAAAAAACTTAATACATACATGTATACATGTAGTCCGCTAGGAATGAACAAAACAATGAGTGACAAGAGTCCTTGAAAACAGTCTTATTCTAGATCCAATTCAGTAGAGTAAAAAAAAAGCTCATGATCAAAATGTGTATTGCTTGAAATGAAAGTAATGAAAAACTCCCTAAATAAATTAAAGACAGCGTAGACGATGGTTTACCCTGTTTCTAAGATCCGATAATTCCGTTTTATTTACGAGGATTTACCCCCACCCCTCCCACAAGCATATCTATCATAAAACTGCTAAATAAAAAAAACACTCTTGTTTTAGATATGTAGAAGAAGAAGAAGAAGAAGAACGTTTATTTGGCTTAAACTATACAGTTTCTCGTCATACATGTACATACAAAACATACATATTTACAAAATAATATATATATATATGTAATTGCAGTACGTTATTGCATAATGCAGCTTGATAGTAAGACAGAAAGCTCCAAAAGGAGCTTTCTGTCGTACTTTCAACCTGTCATTAAACAACCTTTCGTCTTTACATGTAATACAATGCATAATTATTAATTAATCAATTTGATTGATAGTTTTTGCAGGACATTTTGTGTTTAACTTGACTTTTTTCATCGAATTCGAAAATAGATGGCCCAAGAATAAATTGAATTTACGTGAAATGTGAATTAATGCTCACTATTCGCAGTTATTCCATACATTTTATTCAAAGGAATTAATAGAAATAATTATGACAAAATACGATG
Source organism: Gari tellinella (assembly GCA_922989275.2). Classification (NCBI taxonomy): domain Eukaryota; kingdom Metazoa; phylum Mollusca; class Bivalvia; order Cardiida; family Psammobiidae; genus Gari; species Gari tellinella. The sequence continues at coordinate 77,694,529 of OV277867.1, read as the reverse complement.
GCCATTCTAGATGTAATCGCTTTTATTTTACTATGAAATTTCGTCGTGGATGTATATTGAGTTATTTATTTGAAGTCTCTGATATTTAATTGCCGGCTTTATTTGATTTGTAATGATGGCAAAAACAGTACAAACATCGTCTCTGTATAGTTAGTATTTCATTTTTGTTTTGTTGAAATCGTGGGCGGCAATTCGCTATGGGCATATGTGTGTATCATGCAAACATTAATCGAATAAGCGTTGTTATCTCTTAAGACAGTTGGTTACTTAATGCAGGTTAAAGATAAAACAGAAAAGCTCCTATAGCAGCTTTCTGTTTTATCTTTATCCTGCATTCCGAAACCATCTGTGTCTTCAATATGTCGATAAGTTTTTTTAATGAATGGGCACTTAATTAACATTTGACTGTAGTTTTGAAATAACATCACAGACTAAGCTAATCTTTCACACACAAAATGGGACATTAAAAATTCAAGCAAGGTTAAAATTTCACAATAATTCAACACGTCGGAAATATATTTCAATTTATTTCTAAGAGGAATTTTGTTTTGTTTTAGAGACAAGTTTATCTAAATGAACCGGAAAGAGAATACGATTATTGTGCGTTTTTGTTCTCTATTTTGATAAAGTAATGTACCGCTTAGATCTGTAACGATGTTCTTATTTTGGGCGCTTAAGACAGATGTTTGCTGTTAACCAAATAAAAACAATTGTCTCTTCGGAAATCACATCATAAAAGCACAGGGCTCCAGATAAGGCGATAGTTTCAATATTAACTGAATAACTTCTCAACAAAACCGTATGTTGTTACTACACATAAGAATCGTCTCAAAGAGACGCATTTCACATGTAGTCATACATGTACAGAGGAAAGAGTTTTATTATTACCCAATAAACGCGTTCCTGCCAACCCAATCATTTCCATTGCGAACAGTTTGGAGCCAGATCGGGTAGCTCGGCGTCTGACCAGGCTCCCAATTGTTCGCTACTCAGATTAAAATGAAGTTTAAGACATTTCAAACAAGTGTAATTTTCTGTATTTTATTCGCTGATAAATATGTTTTGGAAATATTTCATTTTGCTCAGTTTTATCTAGAGTCCTGAAGCAAGTAAAATTGTTAATGTGGAGATGACGCTATTCCTTCCCGATACTGTACATCTAAATGCATTTGTGCTTTTAAAACAATTATTTCCATTGCAAACAATTTCAAACCAGATCAGACATCGGGTTAACCGGCGTCGGCGTCTGATAAGGCTCCAGACTATTTGCCATTCAAACTAAAGTATATTGTTTACTTTTTTCTAGTAGCTGTTATTTCATACATTTTATTGGATTGCGTTTGCGTTTCGTTTAAACGGGAAAGAATAACGTGTTTTCCACTTCAGTATTAGTAGAAGTAGCAAAAAAGCCATACATACAGTCATACCCACCGGAGGCGGTCACTGACACGAATCCCAGGACCGCACACAACAATCCCAACAGCCTCCGACACATCGTCTCTGAAAATACGAACATTCCACTTAATAAAGTATTTCCAACACGGTTCTCCCCTCTCGAATATATGCACAGTATTAAATCCAACTATCGCTTCAAATTATCGCTTTAATCTCCTTGATATTACGTTTTCCGTTTATTAGTGAAACACCAGAATTGTAAAAAATCACATTTTACCTTTTAAAACAAATCCAAATTTCAGCGATTTGCAATCACATTTTTTAATTAAATTACATTCCACGAAATAAAGTAAAACACGATTTTTGGTCGAAATTATATCCCTATTTTGGAGTTTTCAAATTGAGGCACTTGTAACCAACACGTTCGCGCAACTGTGTGCTTTAAATCCAAATTGGGACGACAACGCCGCTTTAAACTTTCTCACTTGTCAACTATCCGATAAAAACAATGAGAAATTTTCTAAGACTCTCCCAGATGTGCGGAATAATCCTTAATCCGAATAGATAATCTGTAAACAGCGAAATATCCTAATCCGGCATGTAACGGGCAGGTATAAGACACTACTTGTGTTCGTTTGCGCACTCCAGCAATAATGTTCCGTTTTGATACACACATACACCTGAGGCCTGTTTACCTGTATACACATTGGCTATACGCGGATACTAGCGTAAGCTATTGGAAGAAACCAAGCGCGACAAGCGCTGGTAACCAATTGAAATCACGATGGGAACGAGACTTTGAGTGAGAGTTGAAGAAGCGTGACGGCGCAAATTCTTTGAATATTTCAAACGTCATTTAAATTGCATCCATGTGGCTACATTTGCATGGATGCTTTATAAAGATAGTTCAATTTTATATGTGTCTTTTACTAACCGTTTAAAGTTCTCTCTTAACCTCTTTGGTTGTCTGTGTATGTATGCCTGCCCTGTCTGTGTCTATCGGTATGTCTGTCTGTCTGTACCAGAGAGTTTGGTCCAATAGTAACGCGCTCGACTACAATAAAAGGGTCGTGAGTTCGATCCCTCGCTGGACAAAGTCCAATTACATTGTAGCCCATAGATGGCAGAACCGACGTTAACAAACTTGCAAAACCGGTCTGTCTCTATGTGTGTGTGTTTGTTTCCGCCTCTTCGTGCGTGCGTCCATTCAACAATTGATCTAATCAATCATTCATTCATTAATTCATATATTCTGTTTGCTATTTTTATTCTCCATCTTTCATTCAATTAATATACATGTACACCGTTCGTTCCTTTACATATTTTCTTCCATTTCTTGTTTACCAGCCTGCATGTCATGTTGTCTTTAACCTATTTATGCTATAATATCAAAATGGTCTCTTCCTACATGTATGTGCTTGCATGAAGATTTCATTATAGAAACACTAGCTTGGTCTTATAATATTGCAGTATCTATCCATACAGCGGTACACTTTATATGACATAGCAAACAGTGAAGACATTGACGATACACTGCATTACGGTATTTGCAAATGTCCTCTATAGTAGACACTAGGTTAAAATGGGTTAACCCATTTATGCCCACGATCCCATATATGGGACATGGGCAAACAGCGTAGACGCTGATCAGACGTCGCATTATGCGACGTCTGATCAAAGTCTACACTGTTTGCTGATAGGAATTTCAATATAAAACAAAAAGGAAATGAAAATTTTGACCAGGCATCCCTTTAATAAAAATGGACTAATCCAATATCAAACATGGAAGAATCCACTGGGCACAAATGGGTTAAACAAACATTTTCAACTGTCCCGTTTGCTTATAAAATACATATATTTTGTGGTCTACCTTCTTTCCCCCAAAGAGTCCAGTTTATATAGATTTTTATTGTATAGATAATCATAATGTCAACCTTTTCCCTCACAGTTTATTTTCTGTATCGAAGACAGGTCGCTTCTTAAAGCTTGTTGAAAGTCAACCAGAATGCGCCGTATACATGTATTAGGCGCGTCATAGTCTACTTTATTTTCAGTCAGTTTTTAAGCAACTACATGTACCTGCTTCGATATGGAAACTGTTCTGTTCTGTTGTTGTTCTGTTCGATATGGAAACTGTTCTGTTCTGTTCTGTTGTTGTTCTGTTCGATATGGAAACTAGTTCTGCTGGTGCATCTTTATGACTTTCTTAATTGCAAAATTTTTCTTTAGTGGCAGAATAATTTAAAAGATAAAAACGCATATTTATGGAGTAATATGTTAAGCAGAAACGTGTTTTATAAGATATCTTTACGTATTCATGGAATGGTCGCTGGGTAGTGGGTATGTTTTCGACAGTGCTGTTGTTTCGTTTCGTTCTAGAGTTTAGGACCGCGTTTTAAGTTGTATACTATTTACGTAAAATATTTACGTAACTCAAGCGATATCCCTGGAGCTAGTGAACACATTTCTGTCAAATTAAGCTCATTGTATCGCACAAAAAGTACTTTCAGGACCAGTGTTTGTTTAGATGACATGTAAAATATGGTTTACACTGCTACAGTTGAGAAAATGTTATTCTTTCCCAATAAACGCGTTTACGTTAAAACTGTTATTTCTATTACAAACAGTTTGGAGCCATATCAGACGCCGGGTAACCCGGTGTCTGATCAGGCTCCAAACTGTTTGCCACTCAGATTCAAATGAAAACTTAGAATTATTAAAAAGTTGTCATGTTATACGTATTAGTGTTTTGCGTTTCGTTTGCGTTTAAACGGGAAAGAATAACTTCTTCTCTACTGCAGTTTACACTGGGGTTAGGGTACAGTGGAGATGGCACTACTCTATCTAATCCCTTTTAAACGAAACTACAGTGGAGAATCTGTTATTCTTTCCCGTTTAAACGCAAACGTACGCAAACGCAAAGCACTAAAACGTAGAAAAGTACAACTTTTGGACAATTTTGATAATTCATGTTTATATTGGTGGCAAACAGTTTGGAGCCTGATCAGATAAATGATAAATCTGTTATTCTTTCCCGTTTAAACGCAAACGTACGCAAACGGAAAGCACTAAAACGTAGAAAAGTACAATTTTTGGACAATTCTGATAATTCATGTTTATATTGGTGGCAAACAGTTTGAAGCCTGATCAGACGCCGGGTTACCCGGCGTCTGATCTGGCTCCAAACTGTTTGTATGGGAAATAATAGTTTTAGCGTAAACGCGTTTATTGGGAAAGAATAACGTATTCTCCACTGTAAAAGCAAACCCATTGCAATAAATATAGAAAATAATAGCGGTTTTTTTTTTCGAATATTGACCATGTATTATTATTCTCGTGGCTCGCAGCTTGGAACAAGATCAGACGCTTCTGATCTGGCTCTAATATGTTTGCAATTGATATGATTTTTTAACACAAAAACATTTACTGGAATTTAAAAATATAGTTTCCAATGTAATAATTACACTATGTACAACGAGACATGAAATTATATGTAGCCACCTAAGCCTATAAGCAATCTAAGTCAGCCGTTATATATTCTGATTCAAGGGTACATGTACGACTTTTATCAAGTTTTGTTTTATATAACAGTGTTGAGGACGTTATTCTTACATGTATACCCAATAATTTCTTTGCTAAAACTATTATTTCTATCTTATTTGTCGCTAAGATTAAAATTATTTGTAAGACTTTTTAAACACCCGTAATATTCTACATTTTATTGCATCGCATGTTTAACCCTTTCCCCCCTGAAACCTCAAATTGGACAATTTTAACTTTCAATTTAGTATAGTCCATTTTTGACTTTTTAGGTTTGATTTTTACAATATATGTCAGAATGACAAACAGTGTAGAACCAGATCAGAGGGCTCCCTAAGGAGCCCTCTGATCAGGGCCTACACTGTTTGCAACGGACAAATGTACTCCTGGCATGCACACTGTTTGCAAATGACGCATATATGCGTGACTAGGGTTCAACGAGTTAAACGGGACAGAGTGCTAAATGTCTCCTCGGCCGTTACCTTTCATCATCAAATGAAATCAACAACTTTTTTGCCATGATGAGGATCTGGTTTAAACATATTTTACTTCAATAACTTACATGCATTTTACAAACATACCTCAAAGTTTAGGATTGGAAGGCAAGCAAAATAGCTTTCACAGTGTTTTGGGCAGTTGTATATACATGTACATTTGTACCTATTGCTTAGGAAAATTGTAAACGGCAACTGTCGGATCCTGATCTAAAGTTTCTACATAATCTACATGTATCTCGTTGGCCGATCTTGGTATTCACTGTTTGCAATGTCTTAAATCTCTTTTCACGCGACACCACTCCGAATGTTGGACCTTACTAGGCCAGGTCACTGACTTTAAACTAATTAAGATAATTTTGGAATGAGATTTCTCACATGGTATGCCACAGTGACCGTCGTCCATCCCTCTTTAATCGTAGACTGTTTGTAGTTTAAGACAGTAATATCTTTCTAGTATGATCACATATTAGAGGACGGATTCATTCCTGAGTTGTGCGCTTGTGACAACTTAAAGAAGGATGACAGTAACGAAACAAGCTCCCTTCCCATTTACATTGATCCTGCTACATGTATAAGCTGTCACATATTTTTGACACATCTAATTCGTCATTTTTATTTTAGGGTTTCAATATTCAATATCATACAGGGGGGGGGGGGGGGGGTGGCGTTGTTCCTTCCCAATAAACGTGTTTCTGCTAAGACAACCCCATTCTTTATACAAACAGTTGGGAGCCAGATTAGACGCCGGGTTACCCCAAACTGTTTGCCACTCACCTAAAACTAGTTTGTCAGAATTTTCAAAAAGCAATCATTTTCTACAGTTAATTTGCATAGTATTTGCGTATATTGCGGGAAGATTAACGCGGTCATTACTGTAGTGGACAAGATAACAAAAATATAAAAGGATGCGAGGCTACTTCGGTATTCTAAATAAACTATTTGACGTAACATCGTCCCACTAATCAAATATTATTCCATCAACTGTATTCTACCGACTTTCATGTCTCTTCCGACATGTAAATAAGTGATAATGTCAACTTCCGGCTTCCATCTCACCTGTCATACCTTGAAATTGAAGTACAGTTAAGAAGACGTTATAATTTCCCGGTCAAACGCAATTAAAATACAATGGAGAAAAATACTACTTTTTGACAACTCTGACTATTTATTGTATTATGACTGGCAAATAGTTTGGAGCCTGATCTTACGACGGGTAAACAGGCATCTGATGTGACTCCAAACTGTTTGCAACAGAATTTATTAGTGGTTCATCACCTTGACTTTCACGTGTAATCTTTGCATGTACAGTGAAGAAAACGTTATTATTTCCCATGAACGCGTTTACGCTAAAACTATTCTATTGCAAACATGTTGGAGCCAGGTCAGACGTCGGGTAACCAGGCTAACCAAGATAAACATGAACTATCAGAATTGTCCAAAAGTTACATTTTTCTACGTTTTAGTGCTTTGCATTTGCGTTTCGTTTGCGTTTAAACGAGAAAGAATAACGTATTCTAAACAGTAGCTCTGCCTCTGTATGGATCTACAGTAATTGTACTAAAACCAAATTGGTATCGGTCGAAAAAAGATTATTTCTTATTTTTTCTAGAAGTGAATAATGTAATGAATGGGTGTTCTTGAAGTGTTCTAAAGTTCGGGTAGCAGATACATACATGTACAATGTCCGTATAGTAAAGTTGTCGCTAAAAGGACCTCTCAAAATCACGGGCTTTGGCAACTCTCTGCTTTTTGGACATCCTGCTGTAAGCTATAGGCTGTATTTTACAACTTTAATGAAACTTCGTAAACGCTATACAATTAAGTAAAGTAAATGACAGCTTTTATAAATATATATATATATAGAAAAATTAACGGTTAAATCTTAAACGGTTGGTAAAAAGTTTGGAGCCTGATCAGACGCCGGTTAACCCGGTGTCTGATCTGGCTCCAAACTGTTTCAAACGGAAAGATATTTTAGCTTAAACGCGTTTATTGGTAAATAATCACATCTTTTTCCCGACTCTAATACAAGGATTGGACGGTACAATGACAGGTGGGGGTTACTTGAGTCAACTGACTATATCCCCCTGGCAAAGGTGATCATTGTGTACACAGGGTCAGGACTTATCTCAGAGGATGAAATTAATTGTGTCAAAGTTTAATTTAAAGGTGTAAGAATATATGATAGTAAACACGAGACGTTAATCCCTGTTTTATTGACGTTGGACAGTAGGGGGCGGGGTTCAAGGCAGGTTTCACAGGGTCCGCATACATATTAACCCATTACCAGCTAGCCTGTTTCTAGTTTTGAAAATAGGTGACTACTTAAAGCAGGTTGAAAGTAAAGCAGAATGCGCCATATGGCGCATTCTGCTTTACTTTCAGCCTGCTTTAAGCTATTACCTGCTAGAATAAGGAAAGAATCAAATATGACACATATTCATTACGGTATAATTTGGAAATATTTTCTTCAGCGGATGAATAAAATGCATGTGCTAAAAGTCGCTTCTATAAGGGAAAGGGTTAAACCTTAACGGCGAATATATCCCTATTTGTAAAACAGTGCACCAGCATAGAGTACACTTGCACAAACTAACAGTGTAGACCCAGATCCAAAGAAGCCTTCTGATCAGGGCTTGCACTTATTGTAATGTTGCATTACATTTACAAAAATAACCCTCAATAGTCCAAAATATACCAGATCTACAATGTAGCTGGAAACAGGAATTGTCCATTTGGAGTTTCAGGGAGGACTGGGTTAACGTAGCTTACAGAGCATTGACGGCTAAATGCGATCCTGAACGCCCTTTTTATTACACTCCAAAACATTGTATAAATGTTGATTTACGATTATTATGATAAATAGCACTCGATAACAATTAAAGAACAACAAGTGTCGCCCGTACAGTGAAGAAGGCGTTATTATATCCCGTTTAAACGCAAAGGAAACGCAAATACAAGGCAATTTAAAATGTCAACTTTTGACGACTCGTTTTTATCTGGGGTTGCAAACAGTATGGAGCCTGATCAGCACCGATTAACCGACGGTTTGATCTGGCTCGTAACTGTTTGCAATGGACACACGGTTTCAAGTTAGCATTTCCTTATTGGACAAGAATAACGTCTTCTCCACGGTATAACCTTTTAGTAGAAGTGCAAAATGAGTTATAAGAGACAGAGTTCATTGCACTATCGTAATGGCTATACGACCTCGCTATTATGAACACTTTAACGATGCAATATTCTCGGGATAAACAAATAGTAGTTCCTAAAGCAGTTTTCTGTTTTTACCTTCACGATTACCTTATTTGAAGCAATAACGTGGCCTAAGTCCTGAAAACAATATTCTTGGAAGTATCGAAATCTTTACGTTAACGAGACTTTACATTATAAGAATGAAACGTAAATGAGTTACATATTTTTATAAATTTATTGTGATTGATCAAGGCTTGAATAATGTTAAACTACATTGACGCTATTTCTGTTGGTACATTTGTATCAAATACGTTATGTCTGTTGTCTCGTCACTAGCGTAACGTGCTAAACGAACAGGGCACATAATGGCATTAACCCATTAATGACTATCGTTCGTAAAAGTAGATATATTAAGCAAACAGTGTAAACACTGATGAGACGCCTAAATTTGCAGTGTCTCACCAGGGTCTACATTGTATGCTAATACATACGAACTTTTACGCTGCACGGATCAACACTGCACAAATGAAGAGTTCAATATTCAGCATGAATCTCGTAACCCCCAGAAATACATGTGTGAAATATGATACATGTATGTGTGTGGAAATGGTCCTTTTTTTCACCCAGAAAGACGTTTATGCTCAATCAATTATTTCAATGACAAAGAGATCGGAAATAAATCAGACGTCGTCTGATCAGGATCCTTATTGTTCGCCACTCATATTAAAAAGAGTACATTGAGTCAAAGTATTCATAATATATATTCTTTTATCATGTATACGCAATACGTTTGCGTTTCATTTGCTTTTAAACATGAAATAATAACGTCTTCTCAACTGTCAGTGGGGTACTGTATGTCTTATAGATGTTATTACATTGATTACCCTCTCAACATTGTCGACATAGACGTCCCTGTGTTCTTAATATTGCCGCGTGCTGTGGAGTATATAAGATACACTATCACCTTGTAATGAGCACAAATTCTCTTGTCATGAATGGAATTATTATATCTGCCCTTCGTATTATATTTATCGTGATTATTTGTTAACCCGTTGTCTGCCTATTGCGACCTGACTGTACTGTGTCAACAGTTTTGATCCAGATCAGACGCCGCGTGACGCGGCGTCTGTTCTGAATCAAAACCGTCTGACACTCATCTTCAAGTATCTTTAATTCAAAAATGTATAATTATTGATTTAAATAAATTATACAGACACTAATTTCAAAGCAGACAATATCACTGTAGAATAATGGTTAACCTTCATTTTGTCTACAGCAACTTGGTATTTGCACACAGTTCTGGTCCTGATCAGAACCCAATTACCTCGTTGTTTGATCAGGATTGTGACTGGTTTTACGTATATTGCGATATATTTAGTTATAAAAGCATGAAACTTGAATTTAGAATATAACGCAGACGATATTTTGAAGCAGACGATGTTTATGCAATATTAATGGCAGACTACGATGGTGGTTGTGCGCTCTGAGGTGGGATAGATCTGTTCATGTGGCTTTGCTCATCTCTATAAATGAAACACGACATGATGGAAGCTCTTTTATATCAATTCTCTTTTTCAGTTTCATTTGCTTTGAAACATATTTTATTATGACTGAATTGTTCTACTTTAACATGGACAGGGCAACCGACTGACTTGGGCCGTTCAAATCTTTTCCCCAAAGAAGCGCACTTACTTATTCCTCATAGCGGTGCCTTTTTACGTTATGTACGTTATGTAAAAGAACCTCGGACATTTCTTCCTGTATTCCGACAAGGATGCTTAAAGCAGGTTAAAGGTACAACAGAAGGCTCATGAAGGAGCAGTTTCCTTTACTTTCAGTCTGCTTAACGTAGATGCACACATCTGTCTGAAACACTGAACCCAAACTTAAGCATGTTAGCTACTTTTCGTCTGCAACAGTATTCGTCTGCAGAAAGGATGGTTTGTATGGATTCTCAGAGAAGACTTATAGGCAATGCCAGTTAAAACATAATTATCAGTTTGGGCTACAATCACATGCCTAATTACCCAGTATTTTATTTGGATCTATGCTGTTTGCAACACGTTTTCACAAAATTGCCAACGGTGTACATTTGTACTTAACCCTTTCCCTTATAGAAGCGACTTTTAGCACATTCATTTTATTCATCCGCTGAAGAAAATAGTTCCAAATTATACTGTAATGAATATGTGTCATATTTAATATTTTCCTTATTCTAGCATTTAATAGCTTAAAGCAGGCTGAAAGTAAAGCAGAATGCGCCTTAGGGCGCAATCTGCTTTACTTTCAACCTGCTTTAAGTAGTCACATATCTTCAATACTAGAAACAATGCTATCAGGTAAAGGGTTAAGGCCAAAGTCATCCGAAAATGTGATGTAGGGTAACAGTAGAGAAGACGTTGACGTGTTTGTATACAGTGGAGAATCTGTTATTCTTTCCCGTTTAAACGCAAACGTACGCAAACGCAAAGCACAAAAACGTAGAAAAGAACAACTTTTGGACAAGTCTGATAATTCTTGTTTATCTTGGTGGCAAACAGTTTGGAGCTTGATCAGACGCCGGGTTACCCGGCGTCTGATCTGGCTCCAAACTGTTTGCACTGCAAATAATAGTTTTAGCGTAAACGCGTTTATTGGGAAAGAATAACACATTCTCCACTGTACCAAAAGCATAGCATCCAGTATGGAGCCACCAGACGCCGATTTACCCGGCTTCTGATCAGGCTAGACTCTGTTTTATCATTCAAATCATGAGAACTGTCAATATTTTCAAAAAATCATCATTTTCTAAAGTGAAGTATAATGCTGTTGCGTTTCGTATTGTTTAAACCAGAAATAAGAGCGTCTTCTTCGCTGTAAAAGTAGTAAGAGACAATTCAGCAAATAGCATTAACTTTACAAAGTAATAAAATACACCCTTGCTACCGACATTTTTGTTGAATAAATCCGCACAAAAATACATACAAATACATGTAGGTTGCAATAAAATTAATTAAACAAAGCTTAACAAGCAAAGTAAAATATTCTTCAAGCAACAACAGCTTAAATGTTTGCACGCTAGTTGTAGAAACATGATAACTTTTGCACACAGCGTCTCATCAGGATCCAAACTGTTTGCCACTCTGACACTATTTGGATTTTTAAAAGAATATTTTGAAATTTCTGTTTTTAGAACATTAGTAGACAACAATTGTTACAGAAAAATATAATAAAGCATGCAAAGCCAAAGATTTAAAGCTTTGCAGCACAAAACAGACTATTACTCAACCAATCATAAAATACGAAAAATAAAAGTACAGTTGGTCATCACTGCAACAACAACTCAGCCAAATACTCAATCATTGTACTAAAACAGGTTATAGCTTAAAGTAGAATAGAAGTAAAGCAGAAAGCTTCTTTAGGAGCTTTCTGCTTTACTTCCATCTACTTTAAGCACCCATCGGCCTTAAACTCGGAAATAGAGCCACGTTTTGAACTGGGGTAATTACGAAGGTTAATTGTAGGCAATTGCCTGAAAGTCGCGGGTCGACATATAAAACCCCGTTTCTCTAATTATTGAAACAATAAACAGATTTCAGCAGTTTATGAAAAAATGTCTGTACCAAGATGGATGCACGCGCCTGGATTTTACCCTCAGTTCTAAAACTTGGCATACCAGACCATCTTTTTTCCAAGACCGGATCTACAATTCTTCCCCGTTGCTGCTGAATCTGGTTATATGCGGGTTTTTTGCAAACAGTCTAGATCTATATCAGACACCGCCAACTGAATGAGTTACATATAACACGTCATCCTACAGGTTATTTTTCATAATTTTGAAAAAGGCTGCCACTTACGACAGGTTGAAAGTAAAGCAGAATGCTCCTTATTGAACATTCTTCTTGCATGTCATCCCGTTTTAAGCTCCCATCTGAAAAGGTTCTGGAAATGTCTTTTATATTTCATGTCCAATAATTCATAGCTGGGGACTACTTTTCTTATAGTGTATGAATACCTTAAATAAGCGCCAAAGATAGGATTATGGATTAACAGGGTTATGCATCACAAAACAGGAATAAATCATTTCAGCAGATCAACAACAATGTGAAAACAATCATACATTGATTTGTACTTTTCGAAATGTGGTATTTCTACATAATCATAAAAAAACAAAATGATGCTCACTGGGTCCAAGGTTATAAAGCTTTCGAGTTGAGCCTGACATCGTTCTCAAGCATTTGATTCTTTATATTTGAGCTTTTGACTCAACTCAAAAGCTTTAAAAACCATGGATACAGGTCAGATTCCCAGAATTCGATGTCTTACTAGATGTGCTTCAAACGTTTGGACACTCGGCGTAAAATATTTAACATTTTCATTAAATAGTCTTTTTCTACAATTTATGGTTTTGTATTTACGTTCCTTTGTAACTGTTTGCAACGGATGATAACTCTTAACCCTTAGCCTGCCACTCACGACTATAGTTCCATATGCAAACAGCTTGGATCCGGATGAGACGCCGAGTAACTCGGCGTCTCATCCGGATCCAAGCTGTTTGACACTCGGACAACATTTTCAGCAATTTTGAGCAACTTTGAAGCACTTTGAAACTTGAAGCAGACGAGAAATATGGCAGACGACAATTTATTTGGCGGGCTAAGGGTTAATTCTGAAAACTTTGCCTCACAATTCTACTGAAACAACGTGTATTGTTGCACCCTTTGTGTCTTCCCTCTAGATCTGCTCTTGATTCACCCTAGATAATGCGTCAATACATAATCCACTTTCTAGGGTAAGTGCAATATTTGGAGAACAAATATGTACCGTTATCAACTTATTATAGGACCAATCAAAACAACCGCGTTTTAGCGTTAACTGCATATTGCTTCTTGTAACCAAAATGGGGAAAAGAAAGGATTCCTATATCGACTTTAATATTTACTTTCATATTGCTTTAAGCAGTCGCTTGCTTCTACATATTTTGCTATCGAAAAAAATTATTCTTAAATTATCGCATGCCTCACTGTAACAAGAATGAATAAGTGTTTTCATTTGACGCAAACCTTACATACAACGAAATAAATGTAAATGGAATGGCTCGGAAATTAATGCAAATTTAACATATACATGTATATCCCAAGTTTGGAATGAGGGGCGTTGCAATAGAGATATTTAAGTGTACATGTACATATATTTATTTTATTTATTCATTTCTCTTCAGTGCACATTACATTAGTAGTTACATACAGTATCAGACCAATTGTGTACACTACCACTCTAATTAGAGTTATAAGAGGCTATAAGCAAGCAACTTTAAAACAACATGTCAACTGTCATACACATAGGATATATGTTGTATAGTATTGTTTAAGTTTGTTTATTAACTAGAAGAAAATGTTTCAATGTCTTCTTCTCCAACAAAAATACTCAAATTATTAAGCCACAAATACGGTAAGTGATTTATGGGGTGTCCGCTGTTATAATTAAATCATAGTTATTCATGAATAAAGTAGAGTATATACTGAAACGATGATATTTTAATAATAACTTCACATAGTAAACAGGGCGGACCACGATCGGACGTCGCTGTTAGAGATGTCTTTTCTTGGGCTATGCTGTTTGAAGCTATCGTAACTTTTGGGTGATACCATTGTGGTTTATATAGGTTTCAAGTCATTACTTCACACATCTTTGTGTAGTCGCCATAATTATATTTGTTTGTTTATAATATATTTTATATGTATGTTTATAACATAACTATATGATGCTTCATGTTCTCCTCGTGGACTTTCAAGTCCACTGGATTTAAGAAATTAACTGAAAACTGTATACAATGGATAAGATGTTATTACAGTGTTCCCTCTCTACAACATCACCCAATGGGAGACTATATTTAGACATAAATATGTTAACGCATTCGCTGCCATGAATTGCGACTCTACTGGTAAGAAGAAACATAAATGCGAATGCTCTCGGTTCAAACTACTTGCATATGTAACCCAGGTCATGTTTACTACTCAACATGTATTAATTGCCCCTCCCTATAACAACTCCCTCCGAACAACAAACACATTCATTGTCTCCCATTGTATTGGCAAACACTGCAGTGTCTCAATATGCAAATACATCATACATTTTTTATGAAATAGCAAAACGTGAAGACCCTGGTGAGATGCTGCGTAACGCGTACACTGTTTGTCAATGTCCTCCAAAGTAGACACCAAACTTAAATACGTTAAAGTGTTTGAAAAACAAGGGAATTATTATGATTTATGAATCCTTTCAACAACTACAATGAAGGCATATATTGGCACAGACTTTATTCCAGGTCAATAACCCTACATTTGTATAGAGTGTAATATTGCAATATATCCTTATGACGAAATGTTGAATAATTTTGTTTATTCTAGGGGTAAAATTTTGTTTATTTTGTCGATAAAAATATAGTCATTCATATCTAATAAGTAATGGAATGTTGAAAGGGCAAATAATTCAACGTGTTTTGTGCTAACTTTTTCACGACTGCGCATGCGCGCTGAAGATGTTATTACTACAAAGGCTCGTTTATACGTAGAAGCATGTAATTTGCAACATAATTTAAACATTAAGTAAGAATTCCTCTCAAATTAAGTATTTACCTGCCTTTTCTTCACTAACTAAAATATGATCCTTGGTATGCATAGTGCACAGGTAATGATTTCGATGGTTTACCGTCAAACTTGTGTGAAGAGGCCTTTCAAAAGTAGTGCCACTCAAACCAATTTGCATTAGACGATAGCTTTAATGCAGGAAAAATGTTATGCAGAAAGCACCAACAGGAGCTTTCTGCATAACCTTTGTCCTGCATGAAACAGTCACTTATCTTCATAGATCATCATGAATGTTCCATGTATTGCGGGTGAATTACAAGTTTGTATAACCATGCGAAGCCGCGTCAGCAATATTAGAACAGGGTGCTTATGCCGCATGGGATTTTTCTTCGGGTTACAAAAGTTAAAGGTGTAGATCAAGATCAGCCACCACGTGAACTAGATAGATGCAGTCGAATCCAAGCACCTGTACATTAGAAAAAACGTTAGTCATATCCGTTAAAGTGCAAACGAAACGCAAGCACATTGTCATAAATTGTAGAAAACCACAGGCTGTTTTAATATTTTTTTAACGATCTGTCTCTACACTTTTTGTATTTCTCCAGCCATTTGACCTAAAGCATTACATTGTCTTATTTCAAAACTGATACATTTATTGTTGGAAACATAATTGCAAATAGTCCAGATTGCGTTCGTTTTACGACTTACACTGGCGGAGAAACAGTAGCTATTTAGGAGATTGTCGTAGCATTCATATATTACATTTTCCATCAGAACGCAAAACTATCCAGTTAACCTAGCACTTAGAAAGCCGTAAACAATAATTGCTTAATGTGAGAGTACAACTTGAGAGCAAACAATGGTGTCTGGCTGATACAGTTGCAACAATGTCAGCAAACAGTTAAAAGATGATGCATTGGGAGCCTTATTATTGCAGACTGCAAAACAAAAGTATTGTAGTATATGGCTACCATACGATCTTTCTCGATTACTAACGTACCCTCATTCAGACGATATCAAACATTATTGCTAAATTGCCAGACAACGTTGTACTCTATTTGAAGCCATAGAAGAAACATAGACATTGAAAATATGTTCAACAACTTAAATGTAAATTGGCTTCAGTCTACAAAAAATGTACCACTGACCGCATTCCGACTACATTAAATACTGTGTCTAAATAGTCAGACAACATTGAACTCGTTTGGAAGCCATAGAAGAACCGAACACAATGATGACTTAAACTTAAATCGCTTCAGTCTATCTACTGACCGCATTTCGACGACATTAAAGACTGTTTTTAAATAGCCGGACAATATTGTGCTCGATCTGAAACCATAGAAGAGTCGCATACAGCGAGAATGTGTTCTAAAAGTCAAACACACACTCGTTTGAGTCTACCAGATTCTTCCTATTGACCAGTATCGAGTTAATTGTATATGCATACATTTTGTATACTTCAGAATTGCGCTATGCAAACAGAGCCCGGTGCTTCATTGGACCACACAAGCTCAATGGCTGAAGTAGGTATTGACTGTATTGACTGTAAGTTACAGTCTAACGTACTTGTGTTTAAATATTGACACAATTTAGGAAGTGTTTGATTTACTGAGGTTCCTTTTGTCAAGTGTTCATGTCCGTCCATTCACTGTGGCTAGTTTTGTCCTACAATACGCTACCATCACTACCGATTATACGTCATGGTGTAAATACAGAAAGTTTGCAGCTTAAAGCAGCATGAAAGTAAAACAGAAAGCTCCACCAGGAGCTTTCTGTTTTACTTTCATACAGCTTTAAGCAGTCACATAGCTTTAAAGATCTCAAACAATTCTTCTTTGAATGGACATATAAGAAAAGTTTTGTTGTATTTTGGACAAGAAACATATTTACGAGCATAAATAGTTTAATAAAATAAATACAATTTAAGACCGAGTATTCATTTTAAAGCTGTCAAATTTGACCAGTATCATATTACCGTGTGAAGCAGTCATTTAACAGACACCTGTCTGTACAAGTATTCCTACATTGGAGAAAATGGTATTCTTTCCAAATAAACGCCGTTATGCTAAAACCCTTTATGTCCATTGCAAACAAGCAATTTCTTCATGTTACTGCAATACAAAATTTCTATATTAAAGTGCATTGCGTTTGCCTTTCTGTTGCATTTAAACGGGGAAGAATAGCGTCTTCTCCACTGTACGCCTTGCTTTAGAAACATTTGATAGTTTTGACCATTCGATAGACTTGGAACCTTCAAGGATAAGTTAAGATTTTATCATCACCTAGTACTCGGGTTTACATTGTAGTTAGATGGCGTCAAACATACTTTTATTCTCGTGAATAATTGTTCTCCTGCTGCTGATGTTAATTTTGGTATTTACAATGTTCTAGACAAAATATTTTCGAACTTTGAAATCTTGAACTTGTTTAAGTCGAACATATCGTTATTCAAAAGTAAAAACGTGTTCAACGTGTACTGATATCCTAGGCTGAAGCATTTTCGAGATAATGAACATCATTTCAGATAGGTATAAGTTCGACTTAAGCGATTTAGAGAAATCGAAGTTCGACATGTACAGTGGTTTAACTGGTTTAACACTTATATAAAAGCTGGCCAACTTTGGTAACTAGTTGCTTAAAATATATATAATTAACTTTGTTTTGACGACTTCTGAAAAGAAGAGTTTGTGAATATGTTAAACACATGTAGGCAACTTAAGGCAGGTTAAAAAAATCCATTAAGCTACTCTAGAAGCTTTCTGTTTTACTTCCATCCTGCTTTAAGCAATCACCTAACTTAAAAAACGGATACCAACCCCTTTTTAAACGATAGGAATTGTGTGAGATTACTGTATCTTTTAAGTCGGCCATGACGAAATTGTAAGTGTTAACACTAATTCTCTCCAACTGTAGGCTAGGGTTGGGTTCTGTTTGAGTTCAATGTTTGATGACTTTTACAGACATGCGCCGGGAATTTGTGCTGATTGATTCATCCTTCTACCCACACAAAACTCCCGTCTTCTTGCTTTAACGCACCACCCCATTGCCGGAATTTAGGTTTGAAGACATGTGACCACTAAAAGCAGGTTGAAAGTAAAGCAGAATGCGCCCGAATGCACATCATGCTTTACTTTAAGCCTCGTAAGAACCTGGGGTCCGTCTTACGAAACGGCGTACCACAACTGTTGTCGTAAGTCAGCTTCTAAAATTCTCAATTATTATTTTTTTCTACGCCAAATCATGTCTCGTGACATCTCTTTGGAATTGTCTTGAAAAGACGATTCCAAATAGATGTCACAAGACAGTATAAGATGGCGAAATAATAAATTAGATGTATTTAAAAGTTTTGACATACGACCATTTTTGTCATCGGACGTTACGTAAGACGGGTCCATTGTGTTTTAACTTTTTTATTGCAATATTACCTCCTACATGTACATGTACTTCAAAATTGGCGTCTGCAATTTCATTGTATTCATTTATATATCTTTTTAGCAATGTTGCATAAAGACTGAAGAAATACCTATACGAATGTCAAACAGTTTGGACCCTGATCAGATGCCGAGTCGCTCGGTATATGACAATAATACAAACTGTCTTCTCCATCAGCAGTAAAAAGGATTAAGTGAAAGTTAATCTGCTTGTGTCTTCCTATAAGCCTCAAACAGTTTAGAAAACATGTTACGTCATAAGTAGATAAAAGGGATGCAAGTAAGTTCATACGGAACGGATTCTGGCAACCACATTTCGTAACTCTTTGCAAGCTTATAGCAAAACCATGGTTACTTATGCAAACAGTTTGGATCAAGATGAGACGCCGAGTAACTCGGCGTCTCATCTGGATCAAAACTGTTTGACATTATGTTCCTAATTTAGAAAGAAATTTTAGAAAATGTTCAATTCTAGTACTGTAGCAGACAACAAATATTGCAGACGACAATATTTCTTAGCACTCAAAGAGATAATTAACAGTAGGGATAACCTTTGTGCAGCTGAACGAAACGGATTATCGTCTGCAAATAATCCGCCAGAGGCCGGTCACGTGACCTTAGAGCATTTTCCCCATCCTTTTATGCCCTCAAATTCCTAAACAAAGAGAAGCCTCCCTGATGTTGCATCATACATTTGTAATAGTAAACAATGTAGACTAAGTTTGAAATGTTTTGAAGACGCTAATGTTGAAGTAGAGAATAATACGGTTTGACAAGGGCTACTACAAAGAGAAGTAAAACATTGATATTTTATGGTTTGGTTGATATTCAGTACAGCGAGATATTGAAATAGATTACTATGTTATATGTTTGTTACTATTTTTTATATATTTTTGTTACTGTTTTTTATATACGAGCGTAATATATGTATATCTGTTTATGATATTTAGTTTCTGTATCAATCCATTTAACCACATTGGCGCGTATATTTGCCCTTTAGAAACAGTATACATGTATCTGTGAATAGTGCATTTGTCATATGCAAATAGTGTACACCAACAGAAATCCTCTTATCAGGGTCTGCTGTGTTTGTGATTTTGATATTGTATATAATTACATATATTGTAAAAACAACCATGTAGAGTCAAAAACGGACAAAACTGAAAA
This sequence comes from Gari tellinella, assembly GCA_922989275.2. Lineage (NCBI taxonomy): Eukaryota > Metazoa > Mollusca > Bivalvia > Cardiida > Psammobiidae > Gari > Gari tellinella. The sequence continues at coordinate 77,674,735 of OV277867.1, read as the reverse complement.
CAAAACATTGTATTAGCAAAACGTAGCCTTAATACTGTGATACAGTCATCTTTTATACACAAAATAGTAAATATAACCTTTGTTTGGCTGAATTGTCAGGACGGGCTTCTACAAAATATTGGTACGCATTTCTTTTTCAAATCTAGTACATGTATTATGTCCGTTTTGTAGGAAAAGCCTCAATGCAAGTTTCAAACAGTTTGAATTAATAGCAGACACCGAGTAACTCGGCGTCTGATATTTATTCAAACTGTTTACAACAATCAATCAAAACGCAGTAAACGGCGAAAGAATTAATGCATAATTGCGGACTATAGTCTTGATTATATTTCAAGCAGTACGGTATTAAAACACGTAGTCTTTTTTCACACGGGCTTTAAAACCACGCATATGTTTCCGTTTATGTTAAAATAAATGATTTTCACAGATTTTTAATGTAAATCATATATTAAACCATATAATACGATTTATTGAAACTCATAAAAAGCGTGTTTGGATTAGCCGATCGCGCGGTATTTTGCATTACCGTTAATCACTTGAATTACGTGACCGTGCATTTGAAAGGCTTATACGGAATCTCTCACGCACTAAAATAACTTAACAGAAGCATCGGAAGGGACTGTCACTTTGAAGATACTCATAAATACAGATCTAGAGATATAAAATGTGAGTGAAGCAAATTTTATTATATCTGAACAAATATCATCAGTTTCCTTTTTTGACACCAATGTAAATATGCAATCAAGTTGTGCAGTCCAATAAGCAGTGTAATTACATGTACAGTGGAGAAAATGTTATTCTTTTCCGTTTAAGCGCAAATGAAACGCAAACGTAAAGCACTAAAACGTAGAAAAGTACAACTTTTGGACAAATCTTATAAATCATGTTTATCTTGGTGGCAAACAGTTTGAAGCCTGATCAGAAGCCGGGTTACCCGGCGTCTGATCTTGCTCCAAACTGTTTGCGATACAAAATAATAGTTTTAGTGTAACCGCGTTTATTGGGAAAGAATAACGTTTTCTCCACTGTACATGTATGCTGAGCGATTATTCAAAGGGTCTTTTACATGAAAGACATACAGATACTGGACGGACGTAATTCAGAAAGCTCATAAATGAGTTTTCTGTATGTAACTTTCGATTTTTTATTAACCTAAAGTAGAATTAATGAGAAATAAAAGCAGATGACAATTGTTTAACCCTTTCACTCTCAATGACGCGGCGTCTGATCAAGACATAGACTGTTTGACACTCGTTTTGTAATTTCTTCAGTTTAGGGCCTTATTTTGTAACTTTGAAACGACATTGCTGACAACAAAATTGAAGCAGACGACAATGAAACGGTGAAAAGGGTAAAAATCTCCCGAATAATTTGATCATGAAAGGGGGTTAAAAACAGGCGACGTTGTGGCAGTGGCAGGGTTAAAATAGTCATTGCTCTTGGCTGTTTGGATTGTTGTCTCTTCCGTTTATAAAATCGCATATTTCAAAGGTGTATTTGTCACTTTGTCAACTATAGTTCAAGTAACAAGTTATTTCCTTTAAAATTCATTACTCTATAGATACGAGGTGTAACACCTCAAATTCATTCCTCCACTGAAGAAAACAGTTACAATTCATACAGTCATGAATGTGCAAATATTTCCTTTATCCTAGCAGCTGGAAGCTTTAATGTAGGGCGCATTCGCTTTAATTTCAACGATTTGTGCGTGAAAACTAGAAATAGGCTATGAAGTAAATGGTTAACTTAGCACAATGCATCTATATTGTAGACCATGGCGGTTTCATTGTAAAATATACAAACGTTGTCTGTTCAGCGTCTTCACTGTTTTGTTTTCAAACAGCGTCAATGCATGATATTAGCACGGGGAGATTTATGTTATGCACGATCATGTTGATAGCTGGAATTGAAGGGGCCTACCTTGAGAACTGGCTAATTTAAGAATATTTATTTCCTGGCAAAAGTCATAAAGCCTCGCGTCTGATGTTATGATAAGATCTACCCACCGGTTAGGTCGAAAGATCTAATATGCTATGTCAATTTATACATTATCTGCCACGAGTCTAATTTAATACACGAGCAATTCATTCCAAGAATATACGTAATAGCTAGGAGGGGAAATCCTGAGCACCAAGTTGTTTGAATTACCAAGGTCTGGATGTTTTCTTTACAGTTAAACCTGTGTTAAACGGAATTTTAATTGTTTGCAATGTGCTATAAGAATACAGTCTTCCTTCGGAAGCATTCTGCATTACTTTGTTCTACATTAAGCCGTAACTAATGAAAAGTCTAGTTAACCACCTACCTCACAAATACGCCCTTTTACGCCTTTTTTTATTCCTCCACCGAAGGAAACAATTCTACTTTACTCAGTCATGAATATGCACCATATTAAATAGTTTCCATATTCTGGAAAATAGTTCCTTAAAGCAGGCTGAAAGTAAATTGCTTTAATTGGCCATCTGTCTTCAAAACTAGAAATAAACAATAGGGTAAAGGGTTTATCAAACTCTGTTGAATTGTTGTTTAACGGTGATGCCACTGTTTTCCCCGTCAAATCTATTACAGATGTTTATATAAGAGGGTGCGTATGACCTTCTGTAATGAAAGCAGAATAAATGAATGAATGATTTCGATAAAAACCAAACACCCCACGTGACTTATAAATAGATAAATAGCGAAGACAGCTGCAAAATTCTCTTCCTTGTAAATTTGATAGGAAAACATTACCAAGTTCAAACAAATAGATATGGTAAAAATGATATATTTTATTAATTTGTTGGTGCATTAACTCAGAACGAATGCCCCAATACTTGCAATAACGAAAACCAACACCTGAATATTTAGCACGCCATAGGCACATTTGTGATACATGTAACTCGGCGTCTCATCTGGATTCTAACTGTTTGACGATGTGGTGGTAGTTTCAATTATGTGTATATAAATCAATTCTGATGACTGTTGCAGACATAGAAACATTGCAGACAAATGTCGCCTACCTGGCGCTGAAGGTTAAACTGCTGCTACATGTATAGAACTATAGTATGATGCGCACGAATGAAGTTGAGAAGACGTTATTCTTTCAATAAAACGCGTCTCTGTCTCAAACCAAATTCTTCGATTGCAAAACTGGTGCCAGATCAGACCTGTTTGTCATTCAGATTATAATGATTGGTCAAAAATTCCAAAAGGTGATTTTTCTTTTACTTGCGTTTCGTTTACGTTTAAACGGGAAAATTATGACGTTCTCTCCATTATACGTGATTACAGTAAAACCGCCAACAAACCCGAAGTCTCTGAAACGCGAAAATGGTCCTCGGTTCAAAACATGTGTTTGTCTACTTGCTCACCAAATAAGCCATACAGACTTGTATAATTATACTGGTAGCTGCCTAAATGCAGAAACAACATGATACAGAAAGCCTTAAAATATGTGTTTCATATGAAATAACAAACAGTTTAGACTCTTGAAAGGACTGTTTAGACTGTTTGCTGTACTTTTGTGGACTGCAGACATACATTGTACATGTAAACGGTTTAAAGGTACAATGTATGCGATTGCTTGTCAAAGCAGAATCAACATATACCATAAAACTCTCATACGAGTGTTGTTTGTTTTACTTTAATACCGTTTAAGCAACACTCTGAGATTTTCCTTTAATTTAGCTGTATCCTGTCTTGCCAACCATTTGTCTTTACTTGCGTCAATGAGATTTCGCACGAACACACTGTCTATGAAGTTGTTTAGTAAATGTAGCAATATAATATCCCACACACATAAAGATCGTCATACCTTATTTGCATCTAAAATATTTACGTTGTACAACAGTTTCAAAATTGTTTATGAGCTGATAATATCAATAAATCTGATTTTTTAGAAATAAATTAAATTACGTTGTACAAGTTTATTGGAGGAGTCTTGTAGACCAGGAAACAATCTATATAATGTCATCAGTGTGTTTTGAACATGTCTCGAGTGTCTAGTTTGCAGAGAAACATGCATAGATTGTAATTAAATCAAGTTCTGCTCATTAGCAGGTAGTCACCGTCAGTTTGGACGTATGAGCCACTTGCACGGTAAGACAGCGTGTCAAAGTTACGCCGCAGCTCATATATTTCAACTGTCAATGCCCGCGAACGTCAACTAGGAGCTTACTTTGATTGACAGGTTGAGTCGTAAATTTAGGGTCAACGAAATAGGGCCGGGTTTTTCCGCCAACTACGGCGTTAGTTGTTACACTAAACGTGTCTATTAATTAACACTTGTTTGTGTCCTACGATGTCGGTATGCCACACAGGGGGTCGAGAGGGGTGGGGGACGGGGTGACACATACATGTATATTAATCATAGAGCTTCTCGTCGCTGTTTTGTCTTATTTTGGCGGTAAAATGCACACACAATCCTGCATATAGGTTAACCCTTCTTTTGCTGCAATGTCGTCTGCTTTTACTTAATTATGAACAGAACAGAGCAGAATTTTATTCAACTTGTACACAATCAGGTACCTCGTTAAACATAGAACAATCATACAATACAAACATACATACATGGTCATTGTAGTTTATGGTAATTAGTAGTATAGGTCTAAACTTGAAGTAATACAATTAAAGTAGAAAACCATAGAGAGCACATAGAAAGCACTGTAGAAAGCACTGTACTATAGAAAGCACTGTGCATCTTACTGTAATTTATGCACTTTCTCTATAAAGTATTTAACAAAGTTAAGCTGTGAGTAATTCTAACCTTCCTTATTTAGGAGAATGAACTATGCAATTTTGCAGATAAATTAGACGATTAATTTATTTTTATGGTTGTTAAAAAGATTTGATTCATATCATGTAACATAACACTGACATGGCATACATACATAAACAAACATACAAACAAACACTTGATCTATAAGCCTGTGAGTAAATCTTTTCTCATAGTATTGGCCTGTACTATGTATTTACTTAATTTTATCAGTACAGTATTGTTTTTTGACTTGAGCAATTCTGTGAATTTTTGCATACTAGGGTTGCTATAAAAATAATGTTTTATGAATTTAAAGCGAAGATTTGTATATGCCGAACACTTCAAAATAAAATGAAATTCATCTTCCAAATCATTACTCTCACATATAGTTGACATAATTGTTCATGTCGTTCCAAGCGATTTCGCCCATACCTTCCAAACTCAATACGTAGTTTATGTGCAGACACGCGCAAACGTGTTAAGGCAAACCTTGAGACTGCCGTCAGCTATTAATTCTAAAAGTTACATATTAAATATTTTGACAGAAGGAACCAGAATCCGAATGTCAAATTTTTTTGACCCAGGTCAGACACCGCATTGCGCGACGTATGATCTCGATTCAAATGTTTGCCAATGCAACATTCATTACATGTAGTAAATTGCAGTTAATTAAAAACGCGAATTCATTTTCCACCGGCATAGTGTGTCTGTCCTCGCTTTTACATGTTCTACTACTGAAACAAAGACTCATTTAATTACGTAAATGAATTCGAATAGACGAAATAATCTGCGAGCAATTATGATCAAGCATTACATGTACGAAATGGTCCATACCTTTTACAAAACTTATTTCTAAAAGTGTTTTCTGTCTGTGAATTTTCTTCTTTAAAAAACTAGAGTACATTAATTTTGTTCTTAAAGTAACTCTTCTTAAACGCTACTACATGTAGTTCAAAGGAAAAGAGTTAATTCATCGCCCTTCCCCTGTACGAGTCCTTTTTGGTTATTGCAACCAAAAGTGGGAAATGGGTGATTTTATATCAGAAGAACAAATGTAAGATGTCCAGGCTCTTGGGTTCTCTTAATTAGTTCAAATGGAAGCTAATTAACCCTTTGCCCCAATAATTGTTTCTAGTTTTGAAGACAGGTGACAACATAAAGCATATTAAAAGTAAATCTGATTTATTCTACTATCTAGAAAAAAGCACTGGAAATGCCTTCTGTGATTTATGTTCAGGACATATAACTATCTTAACGTTCTTAACCCTTTCCCCATTACATGTATAAGAGCATATTTCACGCACACATGTACATGTATATATTTTCCTTAAAGAAATGCATTGCCATGCTTCTACATGTATAATGCCCTGCTATATCTGTACGAGTACATGTAAGAGCAATAAGAAACAATTATTGCATTTGGCGTGACAGGTGGATACTTCAAGCAGTTTGAAAGTTAAACAGAAAAACTTCCATAGCTTTGTATATATTTTTTAGGCAACCGTCTATCTGAAGCACTGAAGTTTAAAAGGTTAAACGATTAATTTCAAACAACTCAAAACATCATTAATGGACATAATGGTGTATTCAGTGACTAAGGTAATTCTGGTCATTGTCCGCCCAAATAAACCCCACGCCCTTTGTGCCAGTGACAACCCGGCCCGCAAGTCGACATTCCTCGGGTACAGCTCCGAGGGCGATACCCTTTCCAAATAAACGCGTTTATGCTTAAACACGTTATGTCCATTGCAAACAGTTTGAAGCCAGATCAGACGCCGGGTGGCCCGGCGTCTGATTAGGCTTCAAACTGTTTGCCACTCAAATTAAAATGAGTCGCCAATATTTTCAAATATTTGTAATTTTCTATATTTTATTGCAATGCGTTTGCGTTTTGTTTGCGTTTACACAAGAAAGAATAACCGTCTTCTCTAGTGTATAATGTGAAGACTTTCCGCCGCTTCATATTTAAACTAGCGGGTAATTTTCAGACCACATGTTGGTAAGTAACCATTTATCAAACTCTGTCAAACTTGTTATTGTGTTCCCTGGCTTCCCAGGGTCTATAATTATACGGTTCATCTCACGAGAGGGGAAGTAACTCTCGATAGTGTTATGCGTTCTGAGGCGTTTGACCTTTTTCTATCTTATTTAATGGGTATTGAACGTGAAGCCACTCATCCATCTCTCTTTATACACCCACATATTCAGTATCTCCATTCCATGCCTCTCTCTCTGTCTTTGTTTGTTTGTCTGTTTCTCTCTGTGTGTCAAATCTTTCTTTTTACAGTGCTGACCTCGACAAAGTGCGAACATTGACGGACGCTCCGATCGCTTCCGAGCGCTCATTGCAACGAACCGATCAAATCAGAACTTGGAGAATAGCAATAGAATAGTAAGCGTGTACATACTTAGATATGTGTAAGTGTCAGAAAATGGTCTTCATGCAGGGCTAAAGAGCCTCTAAAATGTGTTTGTATTTTGCATAGTTACATAATGTTATATTTCTTGGGTATTACTGTTGGAAACCTTAACCCTTTACCTGATAGCCTGTTTCTAGAATTGAAAATAGGTTACTACTTAAAGCAGGTTGAAAGTAAAGCAGAATGCGCTTAAGGCGCATTCTGCTTTACTTTCAGCCTGCTTTAAGCTATCCTGTTCTAGAATATATAGAAAAAATTCACTATAATATATATTCATGACTGATTAAATTGGAACTATTTTCTTCAGCGGAGGTATAAATCATATCCGCTAAAAGTCGCTTCTATGTGGTAAAGGGTTAATAAATTGATTAATACAGAAGTGCAAGAAGATGCAGAGAGTTACATGTACCTTTTTATGTACGTTGTGTACCTGTATATACAGCCTTCCCTCTCTTCAACGACACCCAATGGGAGACACAAAATATGTGCGTTGTTCGGAGGGAGTCGTTACAGGGAGGGAACATTGGTTTACATTTACAAACAGCTTGAATCCAGATCAGACGCCGCGTGACGTGGCGTCTGATCTGGATTCAAGCTGTTTGCCACTCACCATTAAGTATTTTATAGCAAAATGTCAAATATGTAATTTTGAGAAAAACAGCAGACGACAATTTTAAGCAAACAATATTACAGCATTAAAAGCGTTAGACATAATTTTCCTGTCAGGGAACTGTGGCAATGGTCGTTGTAAGGAGGGAATCGTTGTTGGGAGGGCCGTTGAAGAGAGGGAGCGCTGTATAACAGTTACTCGACGTCTGATCTTGCTCCAAACTGTTTGCAATGGATATGGTATTAAACCCTTTCACACACAATGACGTCATAAAGCGGCGTCTCATCAGGATCAAAACTGTTTGTAATGCGACGATTAAGCCTTTCATGATCGGATTTATCGTGATATTTTAACCCCTTCAACCCATTAGTTTCGTCTGTTTCAATAGTGTAGTATGTTTCAAAGTTAAATTCAAAGCAGTTTACAGGACGTTATCTTAAAACAAGTGGCAAACAGTTTTGATCCTGACAAGACACCGCGGTATGCGGCGTCTTATCAGGCCCATTATTGTTTCCAAATGCGTTTTATGACGTCATTGAGAGTGAAAGTGTTAACCAGGATCTACAACGTACAATATTGTATCCAATGTCAAAATGCCCTATCATTCCTAATGTCATGTGGCATATTTGAAGACTGATTTCAATTTCAAATTTCATGTCAAAATTATCCGAGGACATTGCCCTTGGTATGTAATCATGAAATAAGAATATATGATTTTCTTGAGACCCTCTTGACTTAAGTAGTCATGATATGATTTGAAAACCTCTTCAAACTAAAACGTTGTTTAAATATTTTGACAGGGCCCGCTCGTGCATTTAAGTGCGTTTCAAGGTGGGTGTCATTTTGAAATTCCGCCGGCATAATGTTAAATATGTAAATGGTTGTTCAAACGTCCAAACTGTCTTTGTACAGTGGAGAAGGCGTGATTCCTTCCCGTTTAAACACAAACAAAACGCAAACGAAACGTAATAAAATATAGACAACAACACCCATTTTAAAAATTCTGACAATTGTTTTTTTCTTGGTGGCAAATAGTTTGGAGCCTGATCAGACGCCGGGTTAACCCGGCGTCTGATCAGGTTTCAAACTGTTTGTAATGGGTTTTAAGGTTTTAAGCATGCGTTTATTGGGAAAGAATCATGTTTTCTCTTCTGTATACAAAAACACTGCATTTATCGAGACAGTCTCTCTTCATGTTCAAATGTAATGTCTTCTTTTATTGCATTCTCGACTTGCATAATGTGGATTTAGGCTTTGAAGGCTTTAGTCGTCTGGATTGTCAACATTCTTTATTTCACGAACAGTTTTTGCAATCAACGTTGAAAGTGTCAATCAGCTTTGATTTGGATCAATTTGTTTTGCTAACCCTTCGTGTAAGTTGTCAGACAGGCAATCAGGAAATAATCATTACTACCGTGAAAAAGACGTTGTTATTTGCCGTTTAAACGCAAACGCATTGCAATAAGATATAGAAAATAACATGACATGTTTCAAAATGTCTAATGATTTATTGTTTGTCTTAGTGGCAAACAGTTTGAAGCTTGATAAGATGCCGGGATGCCCTGCGTCTGATCTGGCTCCAAACTGTGTCCAATGGGCATAAGGTTTTCAGCGTGAACGCGTTTATTTGGAATGAACAACGTCTTCTTCACAATACTATCTGTATAACATTGTAAAGGATGTTTCAACATGATCTAACTAGATCAACATTCCTCCTATAACGCCATGCCCACATAAAGGGGTTCTTTTTTAAACGTTTAAAGCAGGTGTGTGATTAAAGAAGGATTAAAGTAAATCAGGAAGCTCCTGTCGGAGAGGCAACAAGGAAATAACCATCACTATAGAATCACACAAGCATGTACAGTGGAGAAAACGTTATTCTTTCCCGTTTAAACGAAAACGAAACGCAAACGCAAAGCCCTAAATCGTAGAAAAGTACAACATTTTGGACAATTCTGATAATTCTTGTTTATCTTGGTGGCAAACAGTTTGGAGCCTGATCAGACGCCGGGTTACCCGGCGTCTGATCTGGCTCCAAACTGTTTGTAATGGAAATAATAGTTTTAGCGTAAACGCGTTTATTGGGAAAGAATAACGTTTTCTCCACTGTATAGAGAATGACCACATAAATGGGATCTTCTTTCTAATGTAATAACCATTTCACTACATGTATAAATGACGCCAAAACACGCGTTTGCAAACAGTTGGGATCCTGATCAGACAGGATTGTAACTGTTTGACACTCGTTTTGAAATTTTTCAGTCATTCTGTCATAAAAGAAGATCATGAAAATATGTGACTGCTTAAAGTAGGGTGGCTAGAAATCAGAATATATGGAGATGTTATCAGTCGGATTTTTCTCCACCCTTTCCGGAGATTATTTTCTTAGGTCGGTTGGTGATCTTCCCTCTACATATAGGAAGTGACAGTTTTTTTGGCGTCGTCTCTACGGGGTATGACAGATAGTAATATGTTTACAGAATATAGAATTTCTTCAAAACTGGGTCAACTGAGCAGTTTCATTGCCATAGGTAAATAAGGTCGACTTTATAAACAGTTCGAATCCAGATCAGACGCCGCGTTACGCGGCGTCTGATCTGGATTCGAACTGTTTGGATATGGTTCCAATATTATTTCTTTAGTCCGTGACACAGATTTTAATCTTAATTTGAGACGATATAGAAGACAACAATATTAAAGCAGACGATAATGAGGCGGTGAAGGGGTAAATATCTCACGCTAAATTTGGCGGCGACAGGGTTAATACTAACCATCTATCCTTTATCGTGCTTCTGTCGAATTGACAATCTTCAAAACTGACTCCGCGTTTGACCAGGATAAAACCTGTGTGACATGCGCATTGATGTTAAGTTATCAATTATCAACACTTTTAATATCAAAGTTAAAAATATCGCAGACGACAAATTTAAAGCAGACGATGATATTTAACCCATTACCACATAAATACGCCCTTTTTCTCGTTTTAAATATTTTTCTGCTGAAGAAAATATTTCGTTTATACAATCAGTAATATGCACCATAAACTATGGTAGCTTACAGCAGGCTGAAAGTAAAGCAGAATGCGCATTCATTTTGCTTTACCTTCATTCTGCTTCACGTACTTGTCTTCAAAACTAGAAACAGGCTATAGGGTTATGGGTTAACGCGTTTAGTGCCACATTCGTCTGTTTTAAAACTGTTGTATGTCTTATAATTTTGAATGTAAATGATTTTCAATTCAAGGAAATATCGACGTAAATGCCCCTAACATATTGGACTCTAAATAAATGCTGAGGTATTCGTAACCTGATGCGAATCCATGTTGTTTGCAATACGACTGTAGTCGACTATTTCTGTGATAGGGTCAACCCCTTCACTGTCTTACCCCTATAGTACAATAGTTATTGCAAATAGTTTGGATCCTGATCAGACGCCGCGTCACGCGGCGTCTGATCAGGATTCAAGCTGTTTGAAACCGGTTGCGATATAACTGTAGCCAATTTACCTAAATTTAAAGTTTGAGAATTCAGTAAAAGTGAGCCGACAATTGTTTAAAACAGATGACGTCATGACAGCAAAAGATTTAAACTGCTGAGTCATTGTATTTAATATTGGAGATGACATCCTATCAGGTTTCAAACTCATGTCACACTACTCCCCCTGATGGTATTAATTAATGCAAATGAAAACATAATCTCCTATTTTTATTTGTCCAAAGAACTAAAACATCCCGCCAGTAAATATTTAAAACACAATCATGGACTTATATATTAGGGATACACCGTATAGGTGCTTTACCCAGTTACAGTGGAGAATCTGTTATTCTTTCCCGTTTAAACGCAAACGCAAAACACTAAAACGTAGAAAAGAACAACTTTTGGACAATTCTGATATTTCATGTTTATCTTGGCTCCAAACAGTTTGGAGCCTGATCAGACGCCGGGTTACCCGGCGTCTGATCTGGCTCCAAACTGTTTGTAAAAGCAAAAGTAGTTTTCGCGTAAACGCGTTTATCGGGAAAGAATAACAGATTCTCCACTGTATCATATAATTATAATAGTAGCAGTGGAGAAAACGTTATTCTTACCAAATAAACGCGTTCATGCTAAAACTGCAAACAGTTTGAAGCCAGATGGGACACTTGTATTGGATGAGGCTCCAAATTGCTTGCCATTCAAATAAGAGTACGTCTTCATTTGTTTAATAAAAATGTCATTTTCATGAATTTGTTTTATTGTGATTGCGTTTCGTTTGCGTTTTATAAAACTGGAAATAATAACGTCTTCTCGACAGCAACATTAATAGCTAAGATTCCGTAGGTACAGTGGAGAATCTGTTATTCTTTCCCGATAAACGCGTTTACGCGAAAACTATTTTTTCTTTTACAAACAGTTTGGAGCCAGATCAGACGCCGGGTAACCCGGCTTCTGATCAGGCTCCAAACTGTTTGCCACCAAGATAAACATGAAATATCAGAGTTGTCCAAAAGTTGTTCTTTTCTACGTTTTAGTGCTTTGCGTTTGCGTACGTTTGCGTTTAAACGGGAAAGAATAACAGATTCTCCACTGTAGATCGTGCTTTAAAAATGGATATTTCCTGCATTTCTTCTGTTGAAATTCGGATTACTCGAATACCCTTTATACCGAATTTAACCTTTGTTGACGTCGAACTTACTCCTTTTTAAAAACATTTAATAAGTAAGTTCAACTTCAGAGGATTCGAACAAACGAAATTCAATTTCATTTACACTAATGTAGACCCTATTGAAAATTGGTTCTTGATACCAAAAATGTAATCCACACGAAATAAAGTCGTTAATATCATTAACGGCTGATAAAGTGTTGAAAACGTTGAATAAAACGCGTAATTCAAGTTTAAGTGTACAGTTTATTTTTAAGTAATCATAACAGTGCATTCTGACTGTCTTAATACGTTAGTATGAAATGTATCATCTACAGAAGCATCGTTGCACAACAAAGTAAATTAAAAGTCAGACGAAAGTCATACTACAGTCAAACCAATGTCAACATTAAAAAGTAGAAAAGAAGAACTTTATGACAAGTCTAACTACTCGTTTTAATCTTGGTGGCAAACAGTTTGGAGCCAGATCAGACGCCGGGTTACCCGGCGTCTGATCCGGCTCCAAACTGTTTGCAATAGAACAAATAATTTTATCTTAAAAGCGTTTATTGGAAAAGAATAATGTATTTTTTCCATTATAATAGCAGAGATCTTGCTTTATAATCATCGTGTTCGCGGCCCCCTATTAACATTAATAATCTTTCTAAACGGGGAAGTTTTTGCAGGGGCATTGAGACCAATTGAAATATTCTCAAAGACGATAAGAAAATTTAAATCTTGTTTGCGGGAAGCATGACCGTGCAGTTATATCAGAATTTTATTCACTTTCACAAAAAGTAATAACTTCCCCTAGCTCACTGCGAGTTGTTGTCTGCTAGAAATAAAAGTACAATGGTGTGTCGACTTTGCAAACAGTTTGAATCCTGATCAGACGCCGCGTTACGCGGCGTCTGATCAGGATCCAAACTGTTTGACACTCCTATCGACATTTCTTCAGTCAATTATACTACAAATGAATCTTACTTTGAAACGATATTGCAAACAAGAATATTGAAGCAGACGACAATAAAGCGTTGAATTGGATACATGTACATGTAACAACCTCACGATATATTTGGCACCGAAAGGGTTGGGCGTTTCTGTGAAAAGTTCAAAAGTGCATACATTTGTATTTGCCAACGGTTTTGAGAGACACGATGTCGGGTCTGGATCAAAACTGACATTCGTATTGGCTTGTCTTAGATACAAAACAAAACAAACACTAGTTTATTTTAGTGTACAAATAGGCGAACTCGTTACATGTACATGTAACATGCGCCATGTCATTTATCGTAATTATCGTTATTATTTCCCTTCTTTTAAACTGCCACCTGTTTTAACTGAGGTCCCATCCCGAGTTGGGGCAGTTGTTAAAGCGACGTACATGTAATACCAAATATGCCCTTCTGTTTTCCTAAAAACGAAACTAATAATGAAAAGATCGTCGCCTTTTTAACAGAGAAGCTACTTCCTATTTATAAAACACCAATATCTGACAATGCACCTTCCCAAAACAACACAGCGGTAGGGTCTATTGACAATATCGTTCTTATATCATTCAATGAAGAAGACGTTATATTCACATATAAACGCGTTTATGTTAACAATCATCATGCCAAATGCAAACATGTAGCCAGATCAGACGCTCTGAACTGTTTGCCTCTCAGATCAAAATGAATCGTACGAAATTTGCAATAAAACATCATTTTCTCCATGTTATTGCAATGCGTTTGCGTTTCGTTTCCGTTTTAACCGGATAGAAAAATGTCTTATCCACTGTATTATATACAGTGGAGAATTTGTTATTCTTTCCCGTTTAAACGCAAACGAAACGCAAACGCAAAGTACTAAAATGTAGAAAAGTACAATTTTTGGACAAATCTGATAATTCATGTTTATATTGGTGGCAAACAGTTTGGAGCAAGATCAGGCGCCGGGTTACCCGGCGTCTGATCTAGCTCCAAACTGTTTGTAATGGAAAAAATAGTTTTAGCGTAAACGCGTTTATTGGGAAAGAATATCGTCTTCTCCACTGTATATAACATACGTTATTATTCCAAATAAACGCGGCATCTGATCAGACTCTGGACTGTTTGCCTCTCAGATCAAATTGAATCGTTAGAAATTTCAATAAAATGTCAATTTCAACATTTTATTGAATTGCGTTTGCGTTTCGTTTGCGTTTAAACGGGATATAAAAACGCGTTATCCACTGTATTATATATATACAGGTTTTTCCATACATAAATTATAATTTCCCTTCAGTTGTGCAATGGGTGTTTATAACGAGTTAATATTTGCTTTGCATCAGTTCTGGTGGCAACGGCTGAGTGCCTGTGAAAGACTGCGTGTGGTGGTATGTTAATCCACTGAGTGGAGAAGACGTTTGAGAACGCGTTTACGCTAAAACTACTACAGTAGAACCTCTCTATTACGACCACTTAAATTGTGTCAAATATAAGTCGTTTACAAGACAGGTGACTGCTTAAGGCATTTGTGAACGTGGAGACAGATCAGAGGCCGGGTTACCCGAAATCTGATCTGGCTATACAATGCTTGCAATAGATATAATAGTTTTTAGCATTAACGCGTTAATGGGGAAAACATCTTCTCACTGAATACATATCTTAGGTAGGGTACATGTAATACAGTCAAACCCACAAGTACGACTTTAAAGAAGCTTTCTGCTTTACTTTCATCCTGCCTTTAAGCTGTCATCTTAACACTATCAATAGCCCTCATATGAGTGGTCGTACATGTAATATTGATATTTTACTGTCATACAATTAGGAAGATGTCATCATTCCACAATAATTGCGTTTATGTTGAACAATGATTTCGTTTGCAAACATTTTGGAGCCTGATGAGACACCGGGTAACCCGGCGTCTCATCAGGCTCCAAAATGTTTCCCACTTAGATCAAAATGAATAGTCAGAGTTGTCAAAAGCTATTTTTCTACAGTTTGAAAAATGTGTTTGCATTAAATCGACGAGAAAGAATAATATCTTCTCTACTGTACAGTTCTCCCTCTCTACAACAACACCTAATGGGAGAAAAAGATTGTATGTGTTATTCGGAGGGAGTTGTTATAGGGAGGGACATAGCCTTTCATTTGAAAACAGCTTGAAGCAAGATCTGTATTCAATCTCTTTGTCACTCGTCATTATATTTTTTCTGTCAAAAGTTTCAATAATTATGTGACTTTGAGAAAAATAGCAGACGGCAATTATTAGCTGATTATATTGCAGCCGTGAAAAAGTGTTACCTAATGGTCTTGTTTGGGGAACAGCGACAAGCGTTGTTGTAAGGAGGGAATCGTTGTTCGGAGGACCGTTGTAGATAGGGAGCACTGTATAAGGGTTTATTTGTCGTGAGATCGTTTATATATAAACGGATCCCCTGCTGCAAAGTCGTCCCTGTGCTTTAGAAAACGATCATTCACCCCTATTTATCCTTTAAATACACATAATCCTTAAATACGCTCGTACATGTATCACCTGCTTCAGATGTGATATCTAAATTGTAAAAGTTGATGTATTACGGGAATATCATGAAAACGAGAATCAATCAGTTTGGTTCCTGATTAGATGCCGAATCGCACTGCAGCAGATCAGGATCCAAAATGTGTTCATGCGCTAATTTTATATACATGTAGTTTGGCGCACCGAAGATTAATCCTTGTTGAACATACGCGGGATGATTCCCGTCTATAGCTGATCTTATATTGTCAAGCTCTATTTGAGAAATGTGCTGTTCAACCCCACCCATCACCACACTTAATGGTACTTTTCTTGATCAGACCTTCCTCTCTCTCTCTCTCCCTCTCTCTCTCTCTCTCTCTCTCTGTCTCTCTCTCTCTATCTCTCTCTCTCTCTCTGTCTGTCTGTCTATGTCTCTTTCTCATTGTCTGGCCGTGTGTGTATCTCTCTCTCTTTCTCAATGTCTGTCGCCCTCTCTCTGCCTCGCTCTCTATTTCCCCGTCTCTCTTTTTCACTCTTTATTTCTCTCCTCAGTCTGTCTCTCTGTTTCTTTTTCTCTCTAACTCACTATCTCTTCTTGTTCGCACATAACTCAGAATGCTCAAGCCTCCAACAGTAGAGAAGAAGTTATTCTTCCCCTACAAACGCGTTTATACTAAACCCGTTACGTCCATTGCAAACATTTTGAAGACTGATCAGACGCCGGGTGACCCGGCGTCTGGTCAGTCTCCAAACTGTTTGCCACTCAGAAAAAAGTATATTGATCGTACGAAATACCAAATAATTGTTATTTTCTAAATTTTATTGTATTGCGTTTGCGTTTCGTTTGCGTTTAAACGGGATATAATAACGTTTTTTAGTCTTCACTGTAGGTATACGATGGTGTGATCTCTCGCCTTCTATCTGTCGAAGATAAATCTCTGTCATACACACATAACTAACCTATTTGCTCGCTACCGAATCTTTGCATAAATATTCAAATTACATTTACAGTAGAGAAGACGGTATTCCTTTCCGTTAAAACGCTAACGAAACACAAATGCATTGCAATAAAATGTAGAAAATTACATATTTTTCAATTGCTTTAAAATTTATTCTTATCTGAGAGGCAAACAGTTTGGAGCCTGATCAGACGCCGGGTTACCCGGCGTCTTATCTGGCTCCAAACTGTTTGTAGTGGACATGATTATTTTAGCATAAACGCGTTTTTTAGGAAAGAATGAAGTCTTCTCCTCTGTATTTCATTATTATTATGGTAAATATATATACTTCGCACCACTGAAATTCAATCGGCCCGTATCTTGAATATGGTATAGAACCTTATAAACCAGTCACGACATAGACTCGATAATAGAGTAGAAATTTAGTGTAAATATGTACAGTGAAACCTCTTTTTAACGACCTGTAAATGTTGTTAATTATAAGCAGTTCACGACAGGTGACTGCTTAAGGCAAGGTGACAGTAAAACAGAACACTCCTTAAGGAGTTTTCTGTTTTACTGGCACCTTGCTTTAAGCTATCACCTGTTCTTTATGTACAATCAATCAGCCTTAATTTTAGTCGTCGTAATAGAGAGGTTTTACTGTACATGCTTCAATGTCGTCTGCTTAGTAAACGTCGTCTGTTAAATTATCTAGAATGACATCATCGTAATATATAGTTTGGAAATGTTTGGATGTTTTTGTAATGTTTAAGTTTAATTTAACCCTTTCGGCGCTAAATTAATCTTGAGGATTTTACCCTAGTCACCGCTATATTGTCGTCTGCTTCAATATTGTTGTCTGAAAGAACGGTTGACTTTCAAATTTAGATATTAGAAAGTATGAAATAGGAAATATCGAAACGAGGGTAAAATAATTTGGATCATGATCCGACACCGTGTTACACGGCGTCTGATCTGGATCGAAACTGTTTGCATAGTCGACTTAATGCGACTTTGATGTCAAAGGGTTGGGTTTATGCAGTTGGATATTTGAACGACCAATAACGAACGACAACCTGAAACTGCTGATTCTTTACAACTTATATTGAAGGAATACGTTTTTCATTCTCATTGAAACGAAGCGCCAACGAAATATAATAAAATGTAAGAAAACGCAAGTTTTTGAACAGGTTAACGGTTGACTGTAGTCTAATTTGGGCAAGCACATTGGAGCCTGATATTTAGTAATTGTCTGTAAATGCGTTAAGCTGAAAATTCCTACAGCAGCTTTCTGATTTAATTTAATTCTGCCTTACTGCTTTACTTTTAATTCAGCCTGACTGCTTTATCTTCATTATGTGTGTATTCAAAACCATAATGAATTACATGCTATGGAGCTACATGTAACATTAATGGGTATATAACATTAGAGTCCCCTATAAAAGAAATGGTTACATGTTACATGTTACAGTATCCCATTGGCCCCTAGTGGCATATACAGTGGAGAATCTGTTATTCTTTCCCGTTTAAACGCAAACGTACGCAAACGCACGCAAACGCAAAGCACTAAAACGTAGAAAAGAACAATTTTTGGACAATTCTGATATTTCATGTTTATCTTGGTGGCAAACAGTTTGGAGACTGATCAGACGCCGGGTTACCCGGCGTCTGATCTGGCTCCAAACTGTTTGTAAAAGAAAAAATAGTTTTCGCGTAAACGCGTTTATCGGGAAAGAATAACAGATTCTCCACTGTATTTGTAACCTTTACAAATGTGTACACAAGAAAAGAGTACATAAATTATGACAAATGCAACCAGCGTAGACCAGAACAGAGGACTCCGAAATGAGCCCTCTAATGTAGGTCTGCACTGTTATGTACTTGAATACATGTACATGTTGAGGACCTAATGGTAGATTGGTTTTATCAATTGAGTTCTCTCGTTAAATAAAGTCTTTTTTATTATTTATATCATTATTATTATTGTTGGTCATTTTACAATTAATTGTAGAATTCTAATTAGTAAAAGATCGACTAGAATCGATTGGAAACTTGAAGTCTTGATTTGAAAATTCGAAGATCATTGAGTGAAACATTATTTCGGGTGGTCGTTTAAGTGAGTTTTTACTGTGTTTAAATTTTACATTCCTTCTTCCCGTGTACATCATCGCGAATTGTAACAAAATGTTTATATATGAGCATCTTCTCCATAAAAATGTACCCCAACAGGTTTCGGCGATGGAGTTTATGATAGATGGGTTTTAACCCTGTCAATAACAACGCATCTTCACTATCATTTTCAAACAGTTAAGATCCAGATCAGACGCCGCGTTTCGCGGCGTCTGATCTGGATCTAAACTGTTTGACATTCTTTAAAACGGCTTTTTTTTTATTTTCAAAGTTTTAAAATGAGACACAATTAATTCTGCAGACGATAAATTTGAAGCAGACGATAATAAAGTGTTGTCAAGGGTTAAAGAAATGGAAACCATCTTCTTATCTGATGTATATTTGTGAGAGGAGATAGAAGGGGTAACCTCATATGGGCTTTACAATGATATGGCAATTTTTACTGGTTAACACTTAACCCTCCTCAATATCGCCTGCTTTAAATGTTGACGTCTGCAAAAAATTTAAATTTAGTTTTCACGTTTTTGTTTCTAACGGAAGATGGCCTAATTGAGCTGGTGTCAAATATTTTAAACCAGATAAGGCAATGTCATATATAGATAAAAACTGTTTACGAATACCAGTCAAACTGCCATGTTTGTTTAAGAATTACTTTTTTATCAAAGCAATTTCATATCAGCTCGCTGGTGTGGGTTTTCAATATGAGACAAAAACTGTACAGATAGCGTATAAAATCTCAATGAAATTTAATTTGTTATCGATAGAAAAACAATGTATTATCTGTAAGTTTTGGTTCATATTATCTATTATCTTTTTAGATACATTGTAGCCGTATTTTCATAACAGGTTTTTACCTGTTTTAACCATTCCTCTGCTATAAGTACAATGTAAGACGTTATTCTTTCACGTTTAAACGCAAACGAACCGCAAACGCATTGCAGTAAAACGTAGAAAATGACAACTCTTTGACAAATCTGAATGTTGAATTTAATCTGAATGGCAAAGAGTTTGGAGCCTGGTCAGACGCCGGGTTACCCGGCGTCTGATCTGGCTCCAAACTGTTTGCAATGGAAATAATTACTTAAGCGTTCATTGGGAAAGAATAACGTCTTCTGCGATGTATCTGTTCGAAAGTTGTTGACTTTAAGCACTTTTATTTGAGTTTAAGGGAAGCTTCAAATGATGTGATGATCAACGATTTTTTTGTTGTTTTTATTTTTTTTTTTCAATTATTATTCTTATTTAAAATCAATTCCTTTTTCTATTATTCTGCATCGATTAAACCGTTAACACCTGTTGGAACATACATGCACTATTCATGTACACATAGCGTAATACTGCAATAATACACATGCCCTATGGAAGCATTGGAAACTTAAATCAGAGGGCTTCCATCATATGGTAGAGAACACGTTTTTATTCCCCATTTAAATGAATTTCAACAGATAACAGATTTTTTTAAAAAACATTGACTACATACATGTACAATCTACTAGTACTTTAGTCTGATTGGCAAACGATCTGGAGCCTAATCGGAGACCGGGTTTGGCCGGCGCTGGATCATGCTCTGTCTGCAATAGAAGTAACCATTTTAACACAAGAGAAAATAATAACGTCTTCGTTACTGTACACACTCTGAGAAGACACTTTTTGCCCATGTCTTTCTTGTTACCTAGCTAAATATTCAGTTATGAAATAGACTGAGTGAGTAAATATTATTACCGGGGTCTTTTTAATCATATTTCTCATCTTAATATTTACGCTTTGCTCTTAGTTCTCTTTCCGTGAACGTTTAATACGCATTAATGACTTAAGAGCGAGTAAACACTAAGCAGTATAACTGGGTTATATGTTTTATCGTAATATATTCTTCTTTGATATCACCCTAAACGAAACAAATTATGCTTACACCGGGAGAAGAATGCGTTTGATGAATCACATAACCCCTTCACTGCCATGACGTCATCATTTTTTAACAATTGTCGTCTGCTTTTATTTTTCGAAATTTAAAATTCATGTATTTTGGTTTAAGAAATATTGATTAGAGTGCCAAACAGTTTGGTTCCTGATCAGACGCCGCGTCACGCGGCGTTTGATCAGGAACCAAACTGTTTGCAAAATAACGA
Source organism: Gari tellinella (assembly GCA_922989275.2). NCBI lineage: Eukaryota > Metazoa > Mollusca > Bivalvia > Cardiida > Psammobiidae > Gari > Gari tellinella. Next base: position 77,653,691 of record OV277867.1, on the reverse strand, counting down.
TTATACACAGGATAAGGCAGTATCCCGAGTTTTAGAATGAAAAATATTCATCGAAAATGTAATTCATAACAGCAAAAACTAAGTATATGTAGATATAATTTGACACTTCAGAAGATTTCTCATTAACGTGTCACCGCCACTGGCGACATACGTCGACCTTGAAAACAGATTGGATCAAGATCAGACACTGTGTAAGATCATACGCCGTGTTACGTGTCGTCTGATCAGGATCTCACCTGTTTGGCATTCTTATCATTATTTTTCAATCATAAATTAAAAAGCTTAATTTTACATAAAATTTTAGACGGCAAATTGTAGTAGACGGTTGCATGTGCCTAGTCCGCAGTAAAATGTCGCTGCAAAGAATCAGTGAAACAGCTCATGTGAGGCCTCTCCTTTATGTTTTATGGTATGTTTTGAAAAAAAACATTGCATTTGAGTATGTCAGGGCCTCTATAGACAAAATGAGATGGTTATCGCACAGGTTTCTTGCTTTTACAGATGCATGTACTTTCACGCGAGAGAAACATGGTAGAGGAAATCATACATGTAGAATGGACTGGGGTAATGTCTTTAAGCCATTTATGCCTGGATATTGCAATGAATTATTCCTATGTGCTTGCAAGAATATTTCATTATAGATATATAATGGTGATCCAAAGACACTACAGTGTTTGCCCATACACCAGAACATTTCATACACAATATCAAACGGTGTAGACACTGGTGAGACGCCGATACAGTGTTTCATCATGGTCTACACTGTTAGTCAATATCAACTTACATGTAAGTAGCCATTGTGCTTAAATGGGTTAAATTTGACATGGAAAGGGTTACAGTGGAGAAAACGTTATTCTTTCCCAATAAACGCGTTTACGCTAAAACTATTATTTTCTCTGCAAACAGTTTGGAGCCAGATCAGACGCCGGGTAACCCGGCGTCTGATCAGGCTCCAAACTGTTTGCCACCAAGATAAACATGAATTATCAGAATTGTCCAAAAGTTGTACTTTTCTACGTTTTAGTGTTTTGCGTTTGCGTACGTTTGCGTTTAAACGGGAAAGAATAACAGATTCTCCACTGTAGCAGGCGGCAGTCTGCATAACGGTATGCCGAGCCAATCACAATTCACGAAGGAGCAAAGTGGCTTATGATTCATATACATACATGTATAATATATATTAGTTACTTATCTTGCTTAAAACAACTTGCAAAACTACATGTGTACAAACATTTGGATCCTAATCAGACGCCGAGTAACTCGGCGTCTGATTAGGATCCAAACTGTTTGCAAGTCGTGAAGAGGTAAAAGGATAAAGAAAATTAGTTTGGATATTTTCGCTGACGTCAGTTTAGAAGAAAACGTTATATTTGCAGGATAAGACGTGGCATAACAACTCGTAAGTAAATAACACGAAGTGGGAGAATACTTTTTATTCTTTCGTCGACTGAAAATAATCATGTTCGCCATTTCGGAAAAGATAGCACACATATACAAAACAAACATACATGTTCGATCATTTTCGGGAAGATGTCCGAGTTAGCATTCTGGTCTGCGTTACGAAACCTTGGAGCTTTTTAATTATTATTATTCTAGAGTAAATCTGGTGATATTTACTAAATAATAGTTTTCTTAAGATAACCCATTTACATGTTCATGTGTATGCCGAGTGGATTATTCCATGGTTATAAGTTGTACATGTATTGGCCCCTTTTTATATAAGGGGTGCATGGTCTAAGTTTTCATTTTCGTTTTGGCGTTTAGTTTAATATTGAAATTCCTATCAGCAAACAGTGTAGACTCTGATCATACGCCGCATGATGCAGCGTCTAATCAGATTCTACACTGTTTCCCTACGTCCCTTTCATGGGACGCTATGCACAAATAGGTTATCTATTGAGCGTTTTCAACCAACCTTCTCCTGCTAACAATGTGTATTTACACAATTTATAAACAGGGAAGACCCTGATCAGACAACTTCTGAAGGGTATGACTGAGATAAGTGGATTTCAATCCTTATTTTATGATCCTTTGTCATATCTCAAATCCATACATGTATATATTAGAGCCAGACATCGCGAATTTTGTTTGATCTCAGTCAATACTTTTTCAACAGTTTTAACTCTCCGCCGTTGGCATGGTAACGGTTTAACGCTGGTTGCATAGCACGATAGGCTATAAAAGTGCATGGTATGTAATAAATTAACGATATAATATCTTAAAAGCAACTCCAAACTCGAGTAAGTAGAATGAGTAATTATTTTCAGCTTTAATGTGAAATTGAAAACATCTTAAAATAACTATCATCTTTGTTGGCTGTGCACGTGGCGCTCGTGAAAGCTTCAATATATTTCAACATCATTTGAATGGCGGGAAATAAAGTACAGTAAGGCCTCGCTATTTCTGCTTGTCTACAGAAGACTAAATGATGTTTAAAACAACGTCAGCCTCACTCGTTCACTCCTGAAACTCCATATGGACAATTCAAGTTTCGGATTCAAACTACTCCAAATTTTACTATGTAGGGTTGTTTCAATCAAGATATTGCAAAAAGACAAACATCAATGGACCCCTTTTGGCACCCGCAGATATGGGTCTTCGCTGTTGCCAAAGGACAAATGTACTCTTCACAGTTAAAGAAATGAAATAATGAGGATGAAGCATACGGGTCGGGTTAAAAGGCACATTCGGACCCTCAGAATCATGAGTGTGGACAATGGCCAAAATGACAGGGCGAAAGCACAACAGCTAATTATGGTACATACATGTAAACATTGTGTTGTAGGGTGTTGATGATGATACTTATTAAAAAAGTGTATACCAAGATCAGACGCAACATTTCCAATGCGGTGTCTGTTCGGGTTCTACACTGTTTATATTGAAAGTTACAACTTTCTATAACGATGCATCTTATAAAAGTACTTTAATGTAGATTTAAATTTTAAAAAATGATAAATTCCAATCAGCACACATCTTATGGTGCTAGTTTTATACCGAGCCAATCAGAGAGTTAATGGGGTCTAAAACTGCAACAAACTCAATGTACATGTACAGTGGAGAAGACGTTATTATCTCCCACTTTACGCGTTTGTGCTAAAACCATATGTCCATTGCAAACAGTTTACAGACTGATCAGACACCGGGTAACCCGGCGTCTGATCAGGCTCCAAACTGTTTGCCACTCAGAGAAAAGTAAATATTCAATATTTTTAAGAATCTGTCATTTTCTATATTATATTGCAAAACATTTGCGTTTAGTTTCGTTAAAACGGGGGAAGTGTGTATTATCTACTATACATATCGTAGCGAATTGTTCTTCAAACTTTTATCTTCAACTCCTCACAAAACTGCCATTAGTTTTGATTTGAGTGGCGCATTTATGCCTTCAATTACCCTTTATTTGAGCAGATGAGAGTAGCTCTCCTGTTTCCATGGAAACCAAATATTATATCAAACAAACAAAAAACTAACGTGCCAAGAGTAAATCTGAGTCTGCCACTTTGAGTGCCACTAAAACATATACAATCATTCTATAGTTGATGGAATTAAAGAAAGTTGGGTGTTTAAAGCAACATGAAAATAAATCAGATCATTACAGTGCTTTTTACTTTGCCTTTATATTGATTAAATTACAAATGTCTTTACTCATTCAACCCTAAAACTCTGTTGATGTTTTTTTATAGATATTTCAGCCACAGTAGAGAAAACGTTATCCTTTACCGTTCACAGAAGAAACGCAAACGTAATTCAATAAAATGTAGATAATTATATTATTTTGAATGTCTATTGATTCGTTTTAATCTGAGTAGCAAACAGTTTGGAGCTTGACCAGATGGCGTGTCATCCGGTGCCTGATCTTGCTCCAAAGGCGTTCACGCTAACACAATAATTTCCGTTGCAAACAGTCAAGTTATAGAGCCAGATCAGAGTCAACAAGTTATAATCTTTTCCATTTGCATTGCAATGCGTTTGCGTTTCATTTGCGTTTTAACGTGAAAGAATAACGTCTTCTCCACTGTATAAGTGTATAAAATTCTACACATTAATTGTAGACATAGCAAAGTCTAAATACAGTGGAGAATGTGTTATTCTTTCCCAATAAACGCGTTTACGCTAAAACTATTATTTGCAGTGCAAACAGTTTGGAGCCAGATCAGACGCCGGGTTACCCGGCGTCTGATCAGGCTCCAAACTGTTTGCCACCAAGATAAATATGAATTATCAGAATTGTCAAAAAGTTGTACTTTTCTACGTTTTAGTGCTTTGCGTTTGCGTACGTTTGCGTTTAAACGGGAAAGAATAACAGATTCTCCACTGTAGCATGTGTCAACTTTATGCATGGTTAAAATAATCCAAAAGGTTCCATTTCTTAAAGGAGAAGAACCAAATAAGCTTTTGCTTTCGTTCTCACCCTAATGTATATCCATGTTTTGTTCATAAAAGTTGTATATATTATGAAATAAAATATGTTTAAACTAAATGGACCCCAACTCCTGTTTATGTTTTATGCAAAGTTACAAAGTTTAGCAGCCACCAAACACATTCTTTAACCCATTGCCCCATAGCAGGTTTCTATTTTGAAAACATGTTACAACTTATAGTAAATCCACATTTAAAACAAGGCAGAAAACTCGAGCATTCTGCTTTACTTTAAGTCTGCTTTTAACTTAAATCTGTGAAAATACTGCTTTATGTTTTATGTCCAGGGCTTCGTTGATTTGGACTACTTTCTTAGTGTGGAAATAATAAGGGTTGTTAAAAGTAAAAAATGCGTATTATTTGGATAACAGGTTAAGCGACCACTTTTGATAAATCCCTTCGTTGACTACTACAGTGCAGAAAACGTTATTCTTTCCCAATAAACGCGTTTACGCTAAAACTATTATTTCTATTGCAAACAGTATGGAGCCAGATCAGACGCCGGGTAACCCGGCGTCTGATCAGCCTCCAAACTGTTTGCCACCAAGATAAACATGAAATATCAGAATTGTCCAAAAGTTGTTCTTTTCTACGTTTTAGTGCTTTGCGTTTGCGTACGTTTGCGTTTAAACGGGAAAGAATAACGGATTCTCCACTGTAAAGACACGTTTCCCTGTACACTAATACATGTACACTAGCGTTTACGCTAAATCTTTTATTTCCCATGCAAACAGTTTGGAGCCAGATCAGACGCAGGGTAACCTGGTGTCCGATCAGGCTCCAAATTGTTTGCCACCAAGATTAAGATAGAATTGTCAAAATGTTGTCCTTTTCTACATTTTCTGCAATGCGTGTGTATTTCGTTTGCGTTTAAACGGGAAAGAATAACGTCTTCACTACTGTAACACAAAACGCTTTGCAATTGTTGACAGCGTCGTTGCCAAGAGACACTTGAAAATGATTTGGTAGCATTCCTAGCTCTAAATTGGAACGTTTTGACTGACACCGGCAGAAGTTCGCTCTTCAACGCTCGTAAAATCTCATCTGTTACAACGAGAACTACTTAGCATCTTGATTGTTTACTGTGGTAACCAAGCAACGCTTTTGTAATTTCGGAGATTTCAGCTGTCTAGAAATTCAAACAATTGTTTAACAAAACTGTAAATTTCACATTAATTATAATTTTCTCTTTTTCTACATTTGAAATTGTACTTCTGATTAATCTATTTATTGGTTTTGAAGTGTAATTTAGTAAGAAGCGAGGATGGTTTTGCTGTAAAGTTTTAAAGATGCATCTGTTCGACTTGTGTTCGAATTCAACTATATAACCTACAGTGGAGAACATGTTTAAACAAAACTGAAAAACGCAATAAACAATAGAAATTGACAGCTTTTCGAAAATGTTGCAGATATATTTTAACGTTTGTTGCAAACAGCTTGGAGACTGATCAGACACCGGGTTACAAAAGTAAGTTTCTAATTCTTCAGATATTTTATGCTAGTATACAGTGGAGTAGATGTTCATGTACTTGCTACTTAAAGTACCACCCTAACTGAGCCTCATCGTCCTCAACTTGATGTCTAAGAAAGGGTCAGTTCAAAGGACGAAAATGGACCCCTTTGCATAGACCAATATGTGGCGATGACGTTCAAACTTTAACCCCTCGAAATATACAGTAAAACATAAATGGACATGATTTATTTCGAATTTTGGACATCCAACATAAATCATGTTCCCCCTTCAAAGAACACATGAACAGTCAAGTCCAGTCATCTCGACACTCAAAACATGTGTATTATTGACATGTATATTCAACACAAGTGGCTGCTTAAAGCTGGATAAAAAAGCAGAAAGCTCCTCGAGCAGTGTTTTGCTTTACTTACATTATTTTATACTGCTTTACTTACATACTACTTATAGCTTAAACCCCTCCAATCGTAATAGATGTATACAAAAAAACATGTATAATTATGTATAATGTACGCTAGCAACGAAACGCTTCACTTTAAATGGTACAGTCGCATAATCGATATTTACAATTCGCTTAAATCGGACATATCCGTATTTCAAAGTTAAAACGTGGCTATGCCACATTTTAACTTTGAAATATGGATGTATATTCGATTTAAGCGAAAACGATATAGCGAAATTGAATTGCAACAATACTAGTAAGTTCAATTGAAGTGAGTTCGAAATATAGAAGTTTGACTGGCGTTTCATGGCCAGTAAATTATCGTCGTTTAATGTCAATGGTTATTAACCTAGGCCACAACAAAGCACCCTCTGCCAGCATGGGCTGCTTACAAACATGATTTATTAATAGTTTTCAGTATATGGGTTTAACTACTGTAACATTCATAAAACGCCACTGGGCTCATAATTTGCCATTTTAAACCAAATCGACCGCTAAATCACTTATCGAAAAGCTAAATTATGCTTCGATAATGGCCTAAACAGTGTTGGGTCAGTGGAAACAAAGTGGATGAAAGCAATGCTACTGTGAAAAGAGGAATTACAGTGGAGAAAACGTTATTCTTTCCCAATAAACGCGTTTACGCTAAAACTATTTTTTCTGTTACAAACAGTTTGGAGCCAGATCAGACGCCGGGTAACCCGGCGTCTGATCTGGCTCCAAACTGTTTGCCACCAGTATAAACATGAATTATCCAAATTGTCCAAAAGTTGTATTTTCTACGTTTTAGTACTTTGCGTTTGCGTTTTGTTTGCGTTTAAACGGGAAAGAATAACAGATTCTCCACTGTACATGTAACATATAGTAAACAAATCATCGATCCTGATGAATTGACAAACAGTTTCAAAACTGAATAGTCTGTAACCCAAGATTAAAGGTTCTGTTATAATGCCTGTTCATGGTTCTTCTATGACGGTTAAAGCTCAACTAGATGTCGGTGTTACAGTGTATAAGGCGCTATTCTTTCTCGCTTTAACAGAACTAAAACAAGCGCAATGCATACATGTATAAAATGGCAATTTTAAAAAACATTTAGGATTAGTTTTAATCCGAATAGCAAACAGTTTAGGAGTCTGATCAGGCGTCATGTAGCTCGGAATCTGATTTGGCTCCAAACTATTTGAAATATACGATGATTTTATAGCAAAAACGCCTTATTTAGGAGAGCATAACGTCTTCTCCACCGCAACTGCGATGGAATTATATTTACAACATGCACAGCTTAATTATAGTATGCTTACCTCACACCTATTACTGAATCAGTTATTTATGATGATAATAAAATAGTGCAGTGTTATATTTATACTTATAGCCCTCGACATTCTATTGTCATTTGTTGTTTACTGTGGAGAGGGCGTTATTCTTTATCGTTCAAGCGAAACGAAACGCTAAACGCAATGTAATAAAATGTTGAAAATTACTGACAACATTTTAATGTATCTGTGTATTATTTTCTATCTGAATGAAAAACAGGGTTGAGCCTGATAAGATACCGGGTTACCCGGCGTCTGGTTTGGCTCCAAACTGTTTGAAATGGCCACCAAGCGTTTAGCATAAACGCGTGTTTTGGGAACTAATAACGTCGTTTCCACTGTTTGCTGTGAGAAGAAAATAGTGAACTACTAAAGATCTGAGTGTTTGCTGTAGGAACATTGATATAGAGCTTCAAATAAACGTCTTCAGATATCTATGTGTTAGAAAAGAAAACTCAAGAATTAAAATTAGATTTTAGCGCATATAATTAGTTCACCAGGAGCTCATAAATTTTGTTCACCAGGAGATAATGAATCAACAACCTCAAGGAAATATTTACTTCATGATTTTAAAGCTGAATCATGTTGCAGCATGGGCCATTAACATCCGCAAATGACGGGATGTCGTAAAACGTGATGACGATAAATGTCGTAAATATAAGCCACTGTTGTAGAACGGTTTGTGATATAAACATTCACTACCTCATCAAGTTGCACTGTTTAGTGAAAATTATGCGTTTTTTTTATTGAGAAATGCATTGCAATACAATAATAGGTAACAAACACACTTAGCTGACGTACATGTACAATGGAGAGGTCGTTATTTCTTTCCCGTTTTAACGAAACGAAACCAAACGCAAAGGCAATGCACTTAACAGTAAAATATTCAAATTTCTTGAAACTTTTGTTGATTCCATTTTGTTTGAGTGGTAAACAGTTTTGAGGCAGATCAGATGCCGGGCTACCCGGCATCTGATCTGACTCGAAACTGTTTGCATAGGACGTAATGATTGAAGCATAAACGGTTTTATTAGGAAAGACTAACGTGTTCTCTACAGTAGCCTAGCAAAGCAATGTGGGGTTCCTGTGTCGTTGTTTGAATAAGTCCAGATTCTGGGAGACAATGCAATGAAGTTAATGTAGCAGGTGCTCATTTTAATGGAATGAATCCTGTCTTTTCTAATAGGCAACCGTGGATCTTGGCGCATTTGTAGGCGCACAACAAAGTATCGACGGACAAACATCTCTTAGAGTAGAAGTACTGTATGCCAATATACTACAAGCTGTAAGGAGCCCACTCAACAATGTGTGAAATATCTGAGAACCTCTCTCGCTCCTTGGACCCGTCTTACGAAACGTCGCACGACAAAAATGGTCGTAAGTCAAAACTTTAACATACATCTAATTTCTGAATTCTCCATCTATAGAACCAGTCTTGTGACATCTCTTTCGAATCGTCTTTCAAGCCTTTTCAAGACGATTCCAAAGAGATGTCACAAGACAGGATTACACGAAGAAATAATAATAATTGAGAATTTTATAATCTAACTTCGATCTACGACACAATGTGTCGTACGATGTTGTATAAGACGGGTCCCTAGAACGTTAGACGATTTAGAGGGACTAACACACAGAGAGACACATAAAAACAATAACAGAGAGAGAGAGAGAGATATGACATTTACGGTATAAAGAGAGACATATGGAGACATGTTTAAAGGAGACAGACATAGTGACATACAGAGAAAGAGAAACTAGCAGACAGAGACAAGAGGCATAAAACACGACAAGAAAATTCGAAAGAGACAGAGTGATATACATGTACAAAGACAGTCAGATAGATAGTAAAACATGGAGAGAGCTAGAGAGTGTATATGTTCTCATTTTCCCCATTCTTCGAAATATGAAAGAAGTAATGGAAACCATTCCTTAATATTGATTTACACTCGGTCCCAACAAATTGTACACATACATAAGTAAAAGTGCTTGTCACATTTAGTAAGCTTTTCATCTCCAAGGAATATTGATGTCCAAATCTAAAGACTGGCTTTTCTGCACAACCGTCTGGCTTTCAGTCAACCTTGTCATTGCGGATATTCAAAGGATACAATTGTTGTCTTTAAAATAGTATTCTCCTGACTCCTGAGTGCAGAGCATAAGTAATACAGAGGCTTTCAGGGGCTTTCTGTATTACTTTTGTTCTGTATTAAGCAGAAATCTGTCTTTAATAGTAGTCATGTTTAGAATTGCTCTTTTTGGTAAACACAAGATTCACTATATATAGTTTATATATCAAAAGAATCTGTTCTATGCGGAATCTTTTTTGGACAATGGGAATCGATTTCAGATTCAAAGGAAACGTTTTGAGTGACAAATGTATTCCTGTATTATAGATTCTGACGGGATAGCCCAAGTAGTGTGGTCTTATCCCAATTAATCTTAGCATCTTAGCTGACAATATAAGTCCAAGCATTAATGTTTTGTCCGATGGAATCTGAAAACGTCTAGTGGCTACATTTGGTCTTATACAGATTGATAGTGTTCACAGAAGCTTGCGTTTTTTGTGTGCAATTTTACAGAAAATATATAGATGCAGCTATTGTTGACTGCCTTCTTACCAATGTTTATTATTGCACAATATCAAGCAACATACTGATTTCTAAAATACGGAACTCATTCAACCCTTTTCCCACCACTTTTGAAGTATTTACATTTTTCTTCTATTAGATCTCTCTGATCTGGGTCTACACTGTTTGCACAGGAAAATGTACTCTTCGCTGTTACGAAGGAAGGCAATACTCTCACTAGGCTAAGGTGAGTGAAGGACCATCTGTCTAAAACGGTGATCTTGGTTTGAAAACAAAATTAACTGTGGCCAACAAGGTTTAGTGCGACCATAAAAGAAGAAACTAACCTCTGCAAAAGGTTTACTTTAGGCAAAGTTAATGCAAATGTTCTCTAAGTTTCTGCATTCTGTACTGACCATTTTATCGGTAAATTAAACCAGTTACTTCCATTATTTCGTAGAATAAATGTCGTTTTGAAATTTAGACCAATTTCCAATTTGTAATGTTCTGGATGAAGACAATTCTTATATTACTTTTATTAGTTAAAACCGTTGGTTCCTGATTTGGTTAAAATCTGTTTGCAACGTCGATTGTTTTTTTCGCCTATGGCGGTGGAAGGCTTATATCAAAGTTATGCTTTAAATTTTGACTGCACACGTTTGAAGTATTTTCAATTTTGCCAAGGAAGGGTGGGTGGGGAAATGTATTTTCTTGTTCAGTCACTGTGAATCAGCAGTAAATATCACATAGCCAGCTCGCCACCTGGAACACGAGTTTTGTTGCAGACGTTACCCTGACAACGCTCCTCCAATCTCGTCTGCTCATAAATATCGTCTGCTCAAATTCCCCAAAACAACGTTTCTTCACTTCCTTTACAAAAGGAATACGAACAGAGTAACAAACAGTTTCGATCCAGATCAGGCCCAACTTACGTGGGGCCTGATCTGCATCCAAACTGTTTGCAAATGTTTTTAGTACTTTGATCGTACATTCAAAGGGCTGTTAATGAAAAAATGCTCGTAAATTTTCCAGTAACTATCTGGTGACAATGAAATATTCGACATAAAACCATTCGCTCGCTCGCAGTAAATTTTGACAGCTACTTCCAATATAATAAAAGGACAATTGGTTGAAATATATAGCCGATCATGCTCAGTTGGTTTTCTAGTTTGGGCTAGCATGGCTACCCACAAATATGTTCACTTAACTCTTTGCATGCTGGGTAATGTTTTCGTCTGCAACAATTGTTGTCTGCTACTGTTCTAAAAATATATCTTTCGAAGTTTCTTTTCAAAACAGCCTGGTCAGAGTACCAAACAATTTGGATCCTGATGAGACGCCGCGTTACGCGGCGTCTCATCTGGATCCAAACTGTTTGCAAAGGTAATCACTGTGGGACATACCGTATCCGCTACTAGCATGCAAACAGTTAAGTTTTGTCGTCGGTATATTTTCTTACATACAAAAACAACACTATAACGGCCATTTTTAACATAAAATGCAGGATTCTTCAAGCCTCCTATAGGTGCAATGATTCCAAATGCAATATTGGCATGCGTTGTGTCTACTCACGGCATTCAGACCATAGTCTTACCGTGTTTCATAGAAAATAACAGCCACAAGCAATTGATTTACACGTACATGTGTACTATTAATCCTTTTTAGGGCAAAGCTTTGCAAATTCCTGTACTTTGAACTATCCTTTGTACAGTGTGGATAACAAAACTGACATTTACAAAAATGCGCATAAAATAGTAAATTACGTTTACAACATTGGTCTGGATAAATATGAAGATAAAGAAAAGACATCGTTTGTCATAAGTATAAGGGTTTATTATGCCTGAATATTAAAATAAACTCTGCCTGTATACATGCTTGAAAAAACCTTTGTAAATTCCAAGGGTGATCTAAAGACGCTGCAGTGTTTGTTCATTCAGTAAAATATTGCATTATGATGGAGAATCTGTTATTCTTTCCCGTTTAAACGCAAACGTACGCAAACGCAAAGCACTAAAACGTAGAAAAGAACAATTTTTGGACAATTCTGATAATTCTTGTTTATCTTGGTGGCAAACAGTTTGGAGCCTGATCAGACGCCGGGTTACCCGGCGTCTGATCTGGCTCCAAACTGTTTGCACTGCAAATAATAGTTTTAGCGTAAACGCGTTTATTGGGAAAGAATAACAGATTCTCCACTGTATAACAAACAGTACATGCCCTGGTGAGACGACGCATGGTCTACACAGTTTGCCAATGCCCATTTGTCACTAGGCTTAAATGTGTTAATAAACATAGCTCTTGTTAACGTTAACCAATTATTGTACAGTGCGCATCCACTGAAAATAGATATTAATCCTTTATCCCATAGTTTATATCTTGTTTTCAGTGCGTCCACTCCGTTTTGTTGTCAGCTCCGTTATGAGCTTTCTGCTTTACTTTTGGCTGCAACCAGTTTAAACAGCCATCTGTCAAGATCCGGGAAACCTTCCCAATGCCTCTTTAACAGAACAGGGTAAATACTACAAACATGAATAGGTATTGCCATGAGGAAAAACAAGTACTTCTATGGCGAAAAAGCAGGCTCCAACTATCAATTACGAGGGGTGTTCAAATAGTTTTGATACTGGATATTAAGTGCAAAATGCATGTGTGATATATCATTTAAAGAACAATTATTCGCCTACACGATGGTATAGTACACGATAAGATCACATAACTCGATAAGTCACAACATGAATCTAAATGACCCCTACTCGAGGTGACTGGAACATAGCACTTTTCAGAAATTAATTTTTGACGTAAAAACTTCTTAAAGAGTACAATTTCTAGATTTGTTTTGGAAATATATCAGTTTATGTCAAAATTGTAATGTAAAAAAATCTTATTTCTATTGAAAGGGTTAACTGTCTAAAATCTCATTATTTCAAAATCAACATTTCTTATTTTGCTAATGACGAAAGTGGACATGTTTTTTCGAACGCTATGAAAATGTTCTAGATCAGTACATCTACATTTTGATTTTAAAACATGAAACCATTTTTCAATGGCTTCTATAATAGCCTGGTTTGATTATAAAAAAAGAGTTTGTATTTTACCTAACTACTTTTATACATAACAGGATATCATTTTTTATTGTATTTTCAGTACGTGTTTAGAATTAGCTCTATTTTTTATATTTATTAACATTTAAAACTCTGTAGTGTTTGCATAATTGTCTTATTGTATTTGACAGAAAATTTCATAAAATTATTCCAAATAATAAAGCCGAAATCATAATTATGGTACCAAATAGTGTTTAGAAAATTAACTCAAATATACACAAAATATGTCCAGTGTCCTCGAGGAGGGGTCATTTAGGTTCATGTAGGGGCTAGTCGAGTAATGCGATCTTATCGTGCATGATATCACCGTGTCGGCAAAGAATATATCTTTAAAATGATATATTACACATGCATTTTGCACTTATAGTAATGAAGTTGTTGAGCCAGGATCAAAATTTTTGAACTACCATCGTACTACAATCAATTGTATTGCTACTATTCCGCTCGTTTGAATGGGAAAAAAGTTTCTCCAACTGTAAATTTTTAAACTAAAACATGTTACAATGTTAAATGTGTTAAAGAGACTTACAAAACCTGCCTTGTCATCTAGCGCACTGCCTATTTCACGGGTAGGTTAGTAATTATTACAAGCTTTTAACAGTAATTACTATATCACTAGTAGTCATCTATCTGTGTGATCATGCAGAAAACTGAGAGTACCTCTGTGTGTCAGTGTGGGGATGTTCAAAGGCTGATGAAGCAGAAAAAAATGAGAAAATTGGAAAAGAACTGAGCAATTAAACAGATATTTACGGAAGCTGATTGGGATAATTGCAATACATTTAGAAAGTAGTACATTGTAGCAGTATTTATAAAGGTTGTTTTCAAAGGCGCACACGTGTATGTGTTTGTGGTTATAATAATAATCGATAGCAATATATATAAAAACAACAACAACATCAATCATACAGTGGAGTAGACATTCCCAATAAACAGGTTGATGTAAAACATCTTATTCGTATTTCCATTGCAAACAGTTCAGAGCCAGATCAGACTCAATGTAGTCCAGGCGCCAAGCTGTTTGCCACTCAAATTGAACTCTTTCAACACTGTGGATCTGTTTAAAATATACCCAATACATTTGGAAACAGTGTAGACCCTGATCAGAGGACTCCTATAGGGCGCTATTTTCTAATTTAGACCAATGTCTAAAACTACCCATAATTCCTAGAAAACAAGTTCATATTTTGGAAATAAAAAGATCCGCAAGGGAACCAAATAACGCGCAACATTAACTTAGTGTTGAAAGAGTAAAACGAGTCCTCGAAATAAAACTTTACTGCGAGCGAGCAAATGGTTTAATGTCGTCTCCACTGTATAAATGTTATATAAGGCACACGTGTTTACGTTTGTGGTTAATATAGTAATCGATAGAAATATAATTATGAAACAACCGCAAACATATGAATCATACATGTAACAGTAATAAAGAAAAAATTATAATGATGAATAATATTGCGAATATATGTATACAACAATAAAACAGCAACAACAACAGCTAACCTGACCCCAACAAAAATATAAAAAAAAAATGATTATAATAAGGAAGTATACATTGGAGAAAACGTTATTCTTTCGCAATAAACGCGCTTACGCTAAAACTATTTTTTCTATTGCAAACAGTTTGGAGCCAGATCAGACGCCGGGTTTGCCACTAATATAAACATGAATTATCAGAATTGTCCAAAAGTTGTAATTTTCTATGTTTTAGTGCTTTGCGTTTGCGTTTTGTTTGCGTTTAAACGGGAAAGACTAACATATTCTCCACTGTAATGACAAATAATGAGAGTGATACTATCAATAATCATCACCCAAACCACCTTCAAAACAATATAACGTAAAACATCAATTTAAATAGGAATTGCAACCTGTACTTTTCTTAGTTTCCACATTTTATTTTAGCATTTAATTGGTTTGCATATTGGAAATTTATCGTAATGGACCCTGCATTATATAAGCTAATTTATCCCTAAAACTTCAAATGGACAATCCCAATTCAAAATAAGTACAGTCATAATAAACAGTTTCGACGTATTTCAATGATGTCATAAATACACGAGGTCGTCGCATACATCATTAGCATATTCAGGGCTCCAGATACATGTAAGAGGGAGTTATTTCAACAAATCAAACAATTTCTCACTCAATTTAGCACCAAACCCTATAGTGTTACTACACATTAGAATCGTCTCTTCGAGACGATTCTAATGAGTAGTGACACCATAGGGTTTAATTCAGAAATAAAGATTTAAGTTTTTGAGAAACTACCCTTATCTGGTGCTCTGATATTTATGCCACTGGCTATATATGTTACAGGGATAACGTGTAATCAGGGAATACGCGAAATCATTGAAAAATCAGGGATTTCACGAAAACCCTAAATCTCCCAGGGAAAAGGCGTGACTGTGAAGCTTTTCCAAATTTCGTTGATTTTTATATAAATATTTGGCAGTTACTTTTGGTTGAAGTAATGAATCTCACCTTGTTTAGTTTATTAAGTTGAAAGGCAAGTATTGTTTGGTTTTATTGACCTGTCAAAAATTGAATATTCATACGTCACGGAAAGGATATATTTAGCTTCGGTATAAAGTCGATACTTTCCGTTTTGATTTTCGGATAGGAACTGAAGCATATTGTGCATTCTGTGTCGAATTAAAATCAATAATCGAGTTAGAGCAGTTGGTAGCGAATAGGATTCTTGTAAATGAATGAAAGGTTGCGGGTTCGATACCCGTTAGGTTTTATTTCTTTTTTTATTACAATTTTTTTTCAAACAGTAAGTTTAGTTGAATTGTTCAACATAGTGATCTTTAATACAAAATGTGCCATTTAGATAACCTTGTAAACTATTTAAAGTTTTAAATGTATGTAAAATGTGACCCGATGTGTTCTCTCAAACCTAGATAATAAATGCCGTAACTCATTTATCACTAAAACCTTTAATTGACTCTTCCAGGCTGCAATTAATTCTAGTCAATGTATGATAACTACATGGCAAACAATGTATCTCTGATCAAAGGGCTCAAAGGAACATTCTGATCGTGGTATTCACTGTTTGTATGGGACATGTGTATAGGTACTCTCTTCGTGAATGATACATAAATCAGATCCAAAGAGATTTCAATCCATTCCTCTTCTCCTTCTTGCAGACTCGTATACACCAAATAATAAAGATAACATTAAAAAAGATTCCTCCGCTGGGTATCGAACTCATGACCATACATGTACTAATCATAACACTACTGTACTGCCTCGACCACGAATACATATAGGTATCCAAATCTCATTCTAAATATGAACTTTATGTTTCAACCCAGACCTACCCGTAAAACGTAACGGAAATATTCGATATCGACCGAAGCTAAATATAGCGTGTTCAACCAGCGTGTAATTATTTAAATTTTGACAGGTAAATAAAACACAACAATACTACCCTATGAAATATTTTGTTAACCTTATTACCAAGACAGATGTCTTTGTTTTTTAATTGTCCTGGTTTATATACACACTGTTCACTTATCTTTATTCACTTGTGCGAGAAACTGTGTATGAACGTTCATTAGACCATGCTATTTCAAGAAAGCATGATGTTTTAAACCAAAAGAAATGCAATTATACAAAACTCTTCATGTACGAAAATTATACAACGGGTGTTATTCAAATACGCGCTATCTGGTATGTTATTACATGTATATAGAACGCAAACTGATAAACAGTACAGATCCTGATTAGTTTACTTGTTACAAAAATAAGATTATACATATCGTTGTCCGTTTAAGTTTTAGACTAGATAAAAGTTTGTATTCGAACAGCTACTTACCCTTCAAAGCCAATGCATTTTAGCCTGAGCATACCAAATCAGTGTGTCAAGTAAAACAATTGGTGTACTCTGGCCAGTTAATGTCTCAATTCCCAATAATCAGCAGTAAACATGCTTCATATCAATTAAACGAGTTGCTTTATCAAAGAACTAGCAATAAAGTGAAATTGAGCTTATAGATAGCGCCAGCTTAACCCGTGAACGCCAAGCATCATCCGCTTATAACCACAGTAACTGTTTAAAAAGTGTAGACCGTGATGTGACGCCGCATTATGCGGCGTCTCATCAAGGTCTACGCTACTAGTATACAATTCTATTTATGATCGTTTAACAATTTTCGTAATAACTCACCTGTTTCTGATACAGGATCATTCCAATAAACATAGTGGACGAGTCTAAATCAAATACACAGGCGCAAATGGGTTAAGCGAGTTGATTAATCAAAGGGAGCGGTATTAAATGAAATTGAGCGTACTGATACAGTGGAGAAGACGATATTCTTGTCCAATAAACGCGTTTACGCTAAAACTATTATTTCTACTGCAAACAGTTTGAAGCAAGATCAGACGCCGGGTAACCCGGCGTCTGATCAGGCTCCAAACTGTTGGAACTCATATAAAAATGAATAGTCAAATTAAACTAAAATATGTCATTTTTTACATTTCTATTACAATGCGTTCGCGTTTAGTTTGCGTTTAAACGGTAAAGATATTAGCGTTTTCTTCACTGTGTAGTTGGTTTTTAAGTACTGGGCATTGGTAGGCCTTGGGTTTGAGATAAGTGATAAGGTGAGTAATTACATGTTGGCGGCATGTGTTTGATGTTAAAAACATACATGTGAATCTTACACTCATGACAAGCAGCAGTATATATGTTACAGTCAATCTGTGTAATCAGTCATTTCATGAAATGACTGAAAAGTTCAGTCATTACGTGAAATGACTACGAAACGGAAACACAAGGTTATAAAATGGTTTCAATAAAAACTATTTGAAACATTCTGACAATTTATTTTAGTTTGATTGGCAAACAGTTTGGACCCTGATCAGACGCCTGGTTACATACAATGGACAAATGTTTCTTTTAGCATAAACGCGTTAATTGGGAAATAATGTCGTTTTCTCCACTGTAGCGCCGATAACATTACATACATTTACTTTCATCAAATTATGAAAAGTTTTTAACGGACTTGGGCACTTTATTTTGAAATCATGGTGAAGTTTTGACAAATTGGTCCATTCACTAACAAAACGGTCAGTAATTAGTGTCCAATCGGTTAGTATTTGCTTTGGCCACGGTGGACGAGATTCTATCATATATAGGTAATGGATTGTGATGGTCATTTCAATGTTCGTGTACGTGACAGCGGGTTTCTGGTTTATTGGGCTTAATTGACCGTGTTGGGCTGACCAGAGCCCGTCAACTGTCCGTGTTTGTACAGCCATGTAATTGAATTGACCATCGTTTTTGTCGCTTGCGGTGATTGTATGTTTACATACATGTTTGATGGGGAAATATACTTTTACTTAGATTGATCAAGACATATTTCATTTATCTTTTTAACCCTTTCACTCTCAATGACGACTTAAAGCGCGTTTGCAAACAGTTTTGGTCCTGATCAGACGCCAGCTTATCAACCAGCTTCTTGTCAGGTTCGAGAAGATGAGTATGTTGACCAGAAAACATTGTATTCAGCGTTCAAATGGGCTTAGATGTCTGAATTTACAATAACAACAACGTGTCACAGTTTAGATCTAGCCCTTAATTTTGTTAAAATTAAATCTCTCGTTTAGATTGAGTCTCGTTTGGTTCAAGAGTAAAATTCCTAACAAATGAACATACATGTATTCAAAGAAAATATTTCCAGCAAACTGTATTTTGCAGATTCTATTTGTTTCAGTACATTTCCTGAAAGGATAGAGCATCCAAAGGACTCTCAAGAAAGTTCTACAACAGTGAAGAGCTTGGATTGATGCATTGCGTGCGATAGGTTACAAATACGTTTTAAGTAAGTTATAATCAAACCTCTTTAAAGAAAGACAATTGAAGCTGGGCATGCTTTTATCTTGCCTCTGTTAGAATACTGATACACTGTATATAGTTGAAGTCTTTTCATCAGTGTATGAATAAATTAAAGACATATAATACTTATCTGTGTAGTAAAGGATTAAGTTACTACTGGAATGTAGGCACAGTCAAATTTGTGTTATTTCTAAGCGGCCCAAAGACGGTTATGTAATTCAAAAGTAATGTAACTGTGGCGTGTTCAATTACCACTGTTTGCTGTTTAAAGTAGCAGTTTGTGCCCCGTGTGCAGCGTGCAGAGTACAGTAGAGATAACGTTTTCCTTCCAAATACATGTAACCCCGGATACGCAATTATTTTCATTGCAAACAGTTTGGAGCCAGATCAGACGCCGGGTAACCCGGTGTCTGATCAGGCTCCAAACTATTTGCTACTCAAATAAAACTGATAGTCGGAATTGTCAAAAGGTTGTCATTTTCTATATTTCATTGCAATGCGTTTGTATTTGAAAGAAAGAATTACGTTTTCTCCACTGTATTTAAGACCGGTAGCCAACTCGCAATCGATGGCCATCGACGGTCATCGATTTCTTTACTGAACACGCTACTGATTTAGCCAATATACACCGGGATATATACGTTAAGTCACATCGGTACAGAAAGGGCATAGTGGTTGATATTACATGCTAGAGCAATCATCAATAGAAATAGGTTAATGATACGTTATATCTCACAACCAGAGGACCATTTGGTTTCATGAAGTATCTTACTTAACTCATTGAGCCCTAGTGACGCATATTTGCGTCTTTTACCGGATATGTACCTGTGAAGAATACGCTTGTCCTATGCAAACAGTGAAGTCCCTGATCAGAGGGCTCCTGCAGGAGCCCTCTAATCAGGGACTTCACTGTTTGGCATTTTGCAATTTATTGCAAAAAACAACCCTATATAGTCTAAAATGGACCAGCCTTTATTGCAAACTGGACTTTTCCATTAGAAGTTCCAGGGGATAATGGGTTAAACTAATGGCGTGGCACCTTTCCTGTTGAAAATTTATATATTAAACACTGCCTGCTATTGAATATTTATCATCTGAAATATTACATTGGTTAATGAAATAATGAAAACGAAATTTCCATAGAAACGTGTACAGATTCATGTCTACATGTAATAGATCCTATAAAAAATCCAGTTGGACTTTGAGCAGGCAGTTCCTCAAGGGGCCTTTTGGTTTGGGTCTTCACTGTTTTAAAGGAAAACAAAATACTAATATTCAAAACAGTGTCATTGTTTTCAATAAAATGCCCGTTTCTTCATTTTAGTGCATACCGCGGATACCGTTTGCGTTTCGTTTGGTCTTCAAGACTGAAATAAGACATGACTAACAGGCTATTCTTCTTATTTTTGGTTAACCTATTTAAGCCTAGTGTCTACTAAAGAAGATCTTAGCAAACAGTGTAGACGCTGATGAGACGCCGCGTTGCTATTTGATATGTAACGTTTTACTGTATGGACAATCATTGTGTATTGTTGTGTTTTTAGATCACCTTTGTCAGTTTGTACAGTGGAGAATATGTTATTTTCCCAGTAAACGCTATAACTATTACATGTATTTCAACTGCAAACAGTTTGGAGCCAGATCAGACGCCGGGTTACCCGGCGTCTGATCAGGCTCAAAACTGTTTGCTACTAAGATTAAAATAAAAGGTCAGAATTGACCAAATAATTCTTTATGATATTTTATTGAAATGCATTTGCGTTTCGTTTGCGTTTAAACGGGAAAGAATAACGTCTTCTCTGCTGTAAACTTATAATGAAATATTCTAGCAAGCATACAGTGGAGAATCTGTTATTCTTTCCCAATAAACGCGTTTACGCGAAAACTATTATTTACAGTGCAAACAGTTTGGAGCCAGATCAGACGCCGGGTAACCCGGCGTCTGATCAGGCTCCAAACTGTTTGCCACCAAGATAAACATGAATTATCAGAATTGTCCAAAAGTTGTACTTTTCTACGTTTTAGTGCTTTGCGTTTGCGTACGTTTGCGTTTAAACGGGAAAGAATAACAGATTCTCCACTGTACGTGGAGGGTTCATTGCCAAATCAAAGCATAAACGGGACAAGAGCATGGATCCTAATGTTTGGTGTGTTTTACATGGGTCTAAAATTGTTTTAAATTCCAATTAGGAGGACAATGCGTATGAGCGTAAGAAACTGATATACACTATTCCGCCTGACCTTTACGAGCGAAATTGAAACAGAACCATTACAAATTAATTTATTTTTTAATTACAATGTACTTTAAAGTCTAAATAAAGCGGCAACTCAGCTAACAAGTAGCCTACAGTACTGAACCTTATTAAATTAAATTGATAATCGCAAGCGAATTGCCATCGAATTGCATAACATAAAGCAGATAACCTGTTGCAGGACAAAATGAGTTTGGAGAGATCCTATAGCTCTTACAGTGGAGAAAACGTTATTCTTTCAAATTAAAACGCAAACGAAACGCAAACGCAAACGCATTGCAATAAAATATACAAAAAACCAACTATTTGAAAACTCTGACTATTCATTTTTAAACGAGTGGCAAACAATTTGGAGCCTTATCAGACGCCTGGTTACCCGGCGTTTTATCTGGATCCAAACTGTTTGCAATGGAAAAAATCAGTTTGGCGTAAACACGTTTATTGGGAAAGAATAACGTTTTCTCCACTGTACATGTAAAATTCTTTCCTGCCTAAAAGGTCAAATAGACTACTAGTATTCAAGTTTCCAATTTAATCATATTCATTTTTGACAAAATTTAAGTGCAAAATGACAAACAGTGCAGACCCTGGTCAGATGGCTCTTTTAGGAGCCCTATGACCTGGGTCTACACTGTTTGCATAGGAAAGTGTACTCCTCACATCTACATTATTTATAAAATGACGAGTATACTCGTTATTAGGGTTGTAACGTTTTAACCAGTATTTTGTTTTATAAGGCATTTATGATTTTCAAATGAGTTGTTGCTATACACGAATTGTCGTGTGTTATATATATACATACATGTATATACAATTGACGAGCTGTTGCCATTTATGGAACATTTTCAGTCCTTAAAGGCTACTTCATAACTCAGCGAACCGTGTAAACCCACTTCAGAAGTGAACGGTTTGCTGTTCCCAGCTGTAAAAACGGGTTCGATTTTCTCAGAGAATGGATTTTAAACCTATGCACTTTGGAGTATTTACTCTATTCAAATGATCACCGATCAGAATAAAACTAGAACAAGATTAACCCTATGCCTGCCAATCGCGACTTCACTGCTTTTTGCAAACAGTTTGGGTCCAGATCAGACGCCGCGCTAACGCGGCGTCTGATCTAGATCCAAACTGTTTGACACTCGTCTTAAGGTGTCTTTAATTAAAAAATTATAAAACAAAAATACCAAATTTTGAAGACAAGAATTTCAAAGAAGACGTTATTACGGCATGGTAGGAGATTAACATTTCCTTCAAAGCGGATTAAGGAGTAAAGATGTGCTGTGTTATTCAGTGTGAAAGGATAAATATCTTTAATTACTTTCGAGCGTTTAAACCTTTTCATTGATGAGAGGGGTTTAACAAACCCCGTGATTAGGCTAAATCCGGTCCCAAAAAATGAGGCTTAGTACTCAATTAAGAATCTGTAAAAAATCTAGGCTATGCATAATATGGAAATATTAATACAGTTACACTTGTGTTCAGCAGTCATTCAATAATACGAAATCCGGAATATCCAAAGACATGTTATTGCTTTATACAAGGCAAAATGCAGAAAACTTCTATAGAAGTTTGCTGTGTTACTTTTGTCCTGTATCAATTTATTACCTTTACATTGAACCTTTAAATTAAGTGACCGTTTAACGCAGGTTTTACTTTAGAGAGATCCTTAATCATTATGATATGAAGAAATATGGTTATGCCTATATCTTAAGAAAGGTGGATGAGTATGCATCTGTAACAAAACTAATACAGAAAGCTCCTGAATGGGCTTTCTGTATCACTTTTGCCCCGCATAAATCTGCAAACCTGTCATAAAAATGTCCATAATTTTTTTTGGATTGGTTAGTGGAGACTTCTCTGTATATATGAATAAAGCGTCTGAAACTGGTTAACCCCTTCACTGCCATGACGTCATCAATTTTAAAACAATTGTCGTCTGCTTTTATTTCTCAAATTAAATATTTAGGGATTTTGACTTAAGAAATATCGAAACGAGTGTCAAACAGTTTGGATCCTGATCAGACGCCGCGTAACGCGGCGTCTGATCAGGATCCAAACTATTTGCAAACACTTACTGTACTCGGGGTAAGGCAGTGAAGGGGTTAAAAGTTACCCATAAAAATACCACCATTACATTCGATACGGCATCTTCTATGAATTTATAATAAGCCAGTCTTTTCACATTCGCCAACAGTTTTTTGGCCTTAATCGCCGATCAATTCGGTCTCTTCCGCGTGAATTAGTTTCTTTTTTAACCAACATCGTCTATTTCCTGTTGAGCATCTCAGACTGGTTGAGAAGAATTATCCCAAGATGTATAAACCAGACTGGTTCTCCTGATACAGTCAATACTCTGCAGACGATCATTCCAAAATATGCAGCTTCAATATTAACCCTTTCATTCCTAAATATCTCTTGTCGCTACATTTTGTATTAATAATCCTTTTGGACTCTTCTAGTACAGACATTTTGAACCAGTCCTCTTTTGGATTTCTGGTATGACAACAAAAACCAATGAAAACATCAAACAGTGCATACCCTGATCAGAGGGCTCCTATAGGAGCCCTCTGATCAGAGTATACACTGTTTGCATATGTACTCATTAATCTCTACAGAGGACTATAGGGTTAAAACGATTAAACCTTTTGACCAACGATAACGAGCGCAGACGTTCTTTACAAATACATGTAATGTGAAGAGTACAATTTGTCAGCCATTTTACAATATATATTTTTTAAAAGTCCTAAAAAGATCTAGTAAAAGATAGACAACATTAAATTGGAAACTGGAATTGTCCATTTGAAGTTTCAGCGAGGAAAAAGTTAAAGTTATTTAATCTATTATCATTTAAAACTGCCACATGCAAAGAGGAGCCTTCTGATCAGGTTCTTCACTGTTTGTCATATTGCAGTACATTAACAAAAACAACCATAAATAGTAAAACATGGATCAGATTAAACCATATATAATGGAATTGCCTATTTGAAGTTTTACGAAGGGAATGCTTAAATCTGATTTCTCATGACAGAGAATTTCTCTCAATCGGTGGTCTCAGCAATAACCAATTACCCCATATACAGTGGATAATCTGTTATTCTTTCCCGTTTAAACGCAAACGTACGCAAACGCAAAGCACTAAAACGTAGAAAAGAACAACTTTTGGACAACTCTGATATTTCATGTTTATCTTGGTGGCAAACAGTTTGGAGCCTGATCAGACGCCGGGTTACCCGGCGTCTGATCTGGCTCCAAACTGTTTGTAAAAGAAAAAATAGTTTTCGCGTAAACGCGTTTATCGGGAAAGAATAACAGATTCTCCACTGTACATGCATGTACGCATTTTACGCCTGTAATTTACTTCGTTTAAGAAAATGATTTCCACATTATACAGTCAGGAAATAATTGTTTGCTACATCCTAGTAGATGGTAGCTTTAAGCAGGCTGAACATAAAGCAGAATGCTCCATAAGGAGCATTCTGCTTTACATTCAGCATGCTTTAAGCAACCATCTGTCCTAAATACTGAAATCCAAAATTAGAAAAGGAACATCATGTTAATTCTGATTCCTAATGGCAGAAAGTGTCTCTTTCGGAGGTCCCAGCAATTTGAAGGCTACAGGACCAATACACGTCAAAACCCTAAATATCTGCCAATCAAAATGCACTAAATGTCGGTCTTGAAATTTTAACAAATTTATTCTGAAAACTCCAACTGAGACCTGATTGAGGCATCTCGTTTCTAGGTAACTGTTTTAATGACGTTTTAGTTAGGCTGAGATTAGTCAGACATACGCTATTGATACACACTAGCGGATCTGGGAGGGAGATCTGTCTTCGTACTGTTTAGTTTTGAATGTTGCACGATGTAGTCGAGTTCGTGATAACTGTTGCAAACAGTCTGGATCCAGATTCGAGTTTGTCGGCGTCTCACCTTTGTCACGGCTTTTTGACTTTTGACACTCTGGTACAGTGGAGAATCTGTTATTCTTTCCCGTTTAAACGCAAACGTACGCAAGCGCAAAGCACTAAAACGTAGAAAAGAACAACTTTTGGACAATTTTGATATTTCATGTTTATCTTGGTGGCAAACAGTTTGGAGCCTGATCAGACGCCGGGTTACCCGGCGTCTGATCTGGCTCCAAACTGTTTGTAAAAGAAAAAATAGTTTTCGCGTAAACGCGTTTATCGGGAAAGAATAACAGATTCTCCACTGTATATAATAGTATTTAATCATTTTTACTAATAGAAATGCAGATTCCTCCACTGACGAAAATAGTCCCATAAATATATATCTTAAGAAATATTTCTATATTCTATGTTTGGTTTAAACCAAAACAAATGCAATGTACTAAAACGGAGGAAAAAACTTCCTTTTGTAAATGCCTTCGATGCATTATTATCTGAGTCGCAAACGTTCTTGATCCTGATCAGACGCTGTGTGATTCGGCGTCTTATCTGGTTCCAAACTGTTTGTAATGGATATTAGCTTTTCGGCAAGAACGCGTTTGTTTTAGAAATAAAACAATGTCCTCCCGACTGTTGTTACAGTACTGAACCTTATTAAATTAAATTGATAATCGCAAGCGAATTGCCATCGAATTGCCATCGAATCGCACGCTTCAAAAACAAATCCTAAACGTTTTACTATTTTTACGCGAATTTTCCGAAGCGGTTGTGACAAAAATGGAATCGAAAAAAATAACGAAGGCATATTTGCGAACATTTGTGAGGTACACCATTCAAGAAAACTTACCCGAGGGTAAAGTTAGTACTTTGAATCGCAAGCGAATTGCCATCGAATTGCAAGCGAATTGCCATCGAATCGCAAAAAATGTTAATTTATAGTACTGTATCTGCTCTGAGTAAGCTGAAATGAGTTTTCAAACAGTTTGGGTTGGACCAAGCTGTTTGCAACTAACCATTGCACTCGAGGTAAGGTAGTAAAAGGGTTAATTTCTGCAGGTATATACATGTACATACATTTTATTCAGCTTAAACATACAGTGGAGAATCTGTTATTCTTTCCCGTTTAAACGCAAACGTACGCAAACGCAAAGCACTAAAACGTAGAAAAGAACAACTTTTGGACAATTCTGATATTTCATGTTTATCTTGGTGGCAAACAGTTTGGAGCCTGATCAGACGCCGGGTTACCCGGCGTCTGATCTGGCTCCAAACTGTTTGCACTGCAAATAATAGTTTTAGCGTAAACGCGTTTATTGGGAAAGAATAACAGATTCTCCACTGTAAACATGTCTATAGCCAACACAGTTTAACATAGTGAGGTACGTATATAAATGTACCATCATGGCCACAAAGGCTTTGGTCCCTGATCAGACATCGAATTATTAGGCGCTTGATCTTGATCAAAACTATTTGCAACAGTACAGAAAACTCTTACCCTACCTTCAAAGGTTAAAGAGTGCAGATCTGCCAATGCACGATGTTTGAAGCAGGCAGGGAACACATGTCGTGCACGGGGTCTGCAAAGTCCATTGAGGCACAGAGAGAGCCGAGAACAACAAAGCTCATAAAAGTGGATGAAAAATGAAACTGCACCGGGAACGACTGGTTTCCAGCGGGGTATAAAAGTGAAAGGGCAACATTAAAATACGGACAGCATAGTCCGAAACACGGGTCTGTATACAGTGGAAAATCTGTTATTCTTTCCCGATAAACGCGTTTACGCGAAAACATTTTTTTCTTTTACAAACAGTTTGGAGCCAGATCAGACGCCGGGTAACCCGGCGTCTGATCAGGCTCCAAACTGTTTGCCACCAAGATAAACATGAAATATCAGAATTGTCCAAAAGTTGTTCTTTTCTACGTTTTAGTGCTTTGCGTTTGCGTACGTTTGCGTTTAAACGGGAAAGAATAACAGATTCTCCACTGTATTTAAATAAAATATGCTGAAACCATCTACTACCACTAAATTGTTTGCTTTCGCCCATTTATGCCGAGTGCATTCTTCCATACTTAGATATTTGAGGAGTCGATTATTTCATATAAGGAATGCAGAATCTATTTTTTTTTTAATCTTATAGAAATTCATGAAATTAAAACGTGCAGACTTTTATCAGACGCCACATTATGCACTGTGTGTCTCTCCCGTTTTGTGGTGCTTGGCACAAATCGGTCGACTGTCATCTGCAAAACAATATTCAATTTTAGTCAAATGCATTTTAATGACATTTTTTAACACTGGAACACTAGAGGGTATAACAAAATTATTTTGAGCAAAATAATAATATCAGAAATATACAAGTACATGTACTTTGCTACATGTACAGTGGAGAATCTGTTATTCTTTCCCGATAAACGCGTTTACGCGAAAACAATTTTTTCTTTTACAAACAGTTTGGAGCCAGATCGGGAAATAATAACAGATTCTCCACTGTACTCTCTTTAAAACTTTAGTCTTCTGCTGCTGTATATTCATCTTTCTTAAACGCCAACTGCTTAATAATGTTCAGAGTCCACTATAAGAATATTAAACGTAACTAACTGTGTCTCAGGTGAACGGACATAAGAGTAAGGCCAACACGATCCTCTTGTAACATTAAAGACTTGGACCAGTCATATACAGCGCAACTCTAAAAAGGTGCAAATCCTGATCAAACGTCGATTTGAAAACGCGCAGTCTGATCTTGATCTATACGGTTTGCACTTTCCGAAATATAATGTTCCCATGACGTGGTTCTATAAATAAGTATAGCAATGTAACTTCGACAATCCCTTAGTAGTAAATCAGTACCCCTTATTTCTGAATGTTGTTTGTTTATTTATGGGTGAGTTTCGACAAGCTTTTCACACTATCTGAACTTCTGAAGCAGGTGGCCGAAGAATTTATTACCCGGCAATAAAACACGAGATCAATAATTAAATACAAGTCAAAGTTATTAACCCTTATATTGCCGTATTATCGTCTGCTTTTGAAACTTTCGTCTGCGAAGTGTATCAAATTCAGATTCATGCCTTTCTAAGTTAAGAATCTTAAAGTCGATTGTCAAACAGTTTAGATCAGTTACGCGGCGTCTGATCTGGATCCAAACTGTTTGAAAGAAAAAGTCAAGTCGAGATAGGCAGGAAAATCGTTACATGTAACATTTGACACAACACCGTATACACTTAACCCTTGACGTCATCTGCTTTACCCATTCATGATCAAATTTATCATGAAGTTTTTGCCCCATCACCGCAATTTTGTCGTCCGCATTAATATTGTTGTCTTCAATATCGTTTATTGTTAAGTTTAAGGCGATATAACTGACTAAATTTCAAAACGGGTGTCAGACATTTTGAATCATGATCAGACGCCGCCAAACTGTTTGCAAATGTTGCAAATGCACATTTTGGCGTCAATGACATTGAACGGGTAAGCTTGCTCTAGTGGCATTACTTGAGTGGCGTCACGAGAAACTGTGTCCTAATGCATTGAAAACAGTGTAGATCAGATCAGACACCCCGATAGAATAAGAACATGCGTTGTTTGCTACAAAACATGGATACAGAGGATAAAACGCTTCTTTTACCTTTGAAACGAAACTAACTGCAAAACGCAATGCAATAAAATGCAGAAACTGTCAACTTTTAGAAATGTTACAGATGAGTGTTAATCTGAATAACATTTTTAACGTTTGGAGTCTGGTTAGAAAAAGGGCAACCCGGCGTCTGATCTGGCCCAAACTGTTTGCACTCGACATAATTTGTTTAAGAATAAACGCGTTTATTGAGGAAAGAATAACGCTGTATTACTGTATATGTCGTAATATCCAAGATTTACTGTATTCATATACGTACAATGTACATTCCAAGATAAATTTCACAATCACCAAGTTAAAACTTACCCTTTCACTCTTAATGACGTCATAACGCGCATTTGCAAACAGTTTAGATCCTGATCAGACGCCGCGTAATGCGGCGTCTGATCAAGATAAAAAAAATGTTTGCCACTTGTTTTAAAATTACGTCTGTTAAACTGCCTTAATTCTATCTTTGAAACGATATTGCAGACAACAATAATAAAGCAGATTACAATGATACGGTAAAGGAGTTAAAATCTCACGATTAATTTGGCAGCGAAAAGTTAAGAGATCGTCCCACGTTGAGGTCTACCACAGTGTTGTAACCGATGGACAATTACTTCTCCCCATCATCTTTGATCTCTCATCAATTTCGCGTATACTCCAATTGAAAACTGTACATCTGGTTAACTTTACAAGCAATCCATGGCCACATAGAAAATCTATAAAACTTTTATTCGTTCAATCAAAGTAGCAGATGAGTAACCACGTTTGTAGCAAAGTTCAATAAAATTTGCGGTTACCTTTTTAAACCCATTCACCCATAAGGTTCAGGTGACAATAGTGTTTATATCCTTTAAACGCAAACGAAAAGCAAGCGCAATGCTATGAGAAAATGACAACCGTTAGCAATTTTTAAAACTCATCTAAATTTGATTGGCAAACAACTTGAGGCCTTGTCTTTAGGGAGATATCTGCATTATTTTTAGGTTACTTTATACACACACCTTTAAAAATGTTTCTTTACCCTTTCACTTTCAATAACGTCATAAAGCGCAGTTGCAAACGGTTTTGATCCTGATACATGTATTAGACTATCATTAAATGTATGAATTTAAACATGCTTGGGCGTCTATAGTAATACATTTTCAGTTACCTTTTCTTCAAATCCTTGTAAACTGAGCATATCATGATAAAATGATATTAATCTTCTAAGTCCCTATTATCACACAGTGTACAATATCGAAGCGCTCCTTCTGTTCTACAGGGGAGAAAACGTTATTCTTTCCCGTTTACACGCAAATGAAACACAAACGTAAAACACCAAAACGTAGAAAAGTACAACATTTTAACAATTCTGATATTTCATGTTTATCTTGGTGACAAACAGTTTGGAGCCTGATCAGACGCCGGGTAACCCGGCGTCTGATCATGTTTCAAACTTTATGACGTCATTAAGAGTGAAAGGTACTGGAAATAATAGTTTTAACGTAAACGCGTTAATTGGGAAAGAATAACGTTTTCTCCACTGTATGTTGGCTGTATCTGTCTGTTTAAATTCGTAAAGTATTTGATGATAGCCGTAGTCTTGCCAGTGATATACGTAGCTTACATGGTAATACATGTACAATATATATCAATACACTTTTCAAAACCAAATGTAAATGTATTTTTGAAAAAGTGGTACGTAGATAATGTATTACTGTTCGAAATACTATTGTACCAGGTTTTTTTGAAAACATATATTATTCTTGATTTAAAAACCGATAGAAAATTTTGTAGGTTTGTATAATAGGCCACAGGGACCCAACAAGATATATTTTCAAAACATTTGTGCCAAACGGTATACGGTGTCGGTCCCTGTGTAATAAGTGAGAATCGATACTGATCAAGTAAAGACTCAACACTATATGCCCAATTATGTTTTACCTGTAACAGGTCCAGCTAAGATACTTTTATACAGTGTAGTAATAAGTATAGTATTTGATAACAATATTTTACACCAAAACTTAACAATGCACGTGTATCCATTAATGTACATGGGGTACCTTTCCAATCCATCGTAGACTCCCATGTTGCTCGTTGTAGTTTTTACACCTAACAAACTTTTACACAACTTACCAAAGCCCTCAATTTCACAACCAGAATTCAAAGTGGCACCTACAAAGGCGTTCAAAAGCTGGCATTTTACACTGACCTGTATATATAATACATGTATATTTTTTCCTTGTTAAAAATAAAGGATTGTCAAATAAAATTGAAAATTGTACCCAACTAGTTGAAATTATCGACGACCTCTAATTCATTACCTTTATATACCCAATGTTTGTTCCCAAGTAAACGTCCACGGCTTCTGAAAACCAATACGTTTAGGTGTTTTTTCTTCAATATTGACCTGTAAACCCCATTTATCACCATAATTATGTTTCCAGTAAATCTTATTTATGCTGTAACTCTTCCGGAGATTTACCCAGTTTTACAGTATCCGATAGACAGTTCCTGTAAATATTTCTCAACCGATGAGCTTTTCCCAATAATTTGTTCAGATTAGATGGTAAGACTGTAATTGTTTGCTTAAAATTCAAATTATATCTTTAACCAATTTATGCCAAGTGGATTTTTCAAAGTTTATTGGATGAGTCCACTTTTTATAACAGGAGTGCCTGGTATAAATTTCCCTTTTCGTTTTGTTTTATATTGAAAGTCCTATCAGCAAACAGTGTGTTTTCTTATCAGAGTCTACACTGTTTGCTTATATCCATTTTAAGTTTTATGCGACGCTAGGCAAAGATGGGTGAAGATAAGGAAGGAATGTGTAATGTTATTTTATTCAAAACCATTTCAAAAGTTTCAAATATACAGTGGAGAATCTGTTATTCTTTCCCCTTTAAACTCAAACAAACGCAAACCCATTGCACTTAAACATAGAAAAGGACAACTTTTCGACAATTTTGACTATTCATGTTGATCTGAACGGTAAACAGTTGGAGCCTGATCAGACGCCGGGTTACCCGGCGTCTGATCTGGCTCCAAACTGTTTGCAATGGAAAAAATAGTTTTAGCGTAAACGCGTTTATTGGGAAAGAATAACATTTTCTCCACTGTATATTTAAACACTGTTGCAGTCAATTATTTTGCAAATGAAAACAGCTTAACCCTTTTTCATCCAGTCTCGACTACACTGGCGATTGTAAACAGTTTAGATCCAGATCCAGATACTGGCTAACACAGCTTGAATTTAGATTCCACTAAGTAAATAGTAGTCAAAACTTTTGCAAAGGGTGTAATTACGGTTAAAGAACTTAACAAATGTGGCAGTGCCGAAATTAGAGCTTGGTGTTTCTATGAAATATGCCAAAAAGTAGATTGATTGTGCTTACAGTGGATAATCTGTTATGCTTTCCCGTTTCAATGCAAACGAAACGCAAACGCAAAGCACTAAAACGTAGAAAAGTACAACTTTTGAACAAGTGTGATACTTCATGTTTATCTTGGTGGCAAACAGTTTGGAGCCTGATCAGACGCCGGGTTTTCCGGCGTCTGATCTGGCTCCAAACTGTTTGTATTGGAGATAATAGTTTTAGCGTAAACGCGTTAATTGGGGAAAACAACGTTTTCTCCACTGTAGCATTTTACGATATTTTTACGACATTGACAAAAAGGCTAAAATGAAGAAACAGAACATATTGAAGTGGTTTAATCCATTAACAGTTCCTATTTCACCTGCTTTAAAATCCCCGTTTGCATTATTTGCCAAATTTAGATTTAAATTATTTTGAATAAAACATTAATATTGTTTTCAAACAATTGTATCCAGATCAGACGCCTAGTTACTCGGCGTCTGATCTGGATCCAAACTGATTGAAAATGCCAATATAGAAGCGGTTTGCAGTTGATGTATTAATCCTAATAGGACTTGTTCTACCCCTTTACAAAGAGGTAGTGTGTTTGAACTTGATAAGATCGGGAATCAACAGTACTCTTATATCTTTTTAATTCAAATCCCCACAAAACCGTAAGAAAATCTACATTGATAAAACTTAAAACTTAGGAATGTGCACTAATGCATACTAACGGCCATTCAGTAAAGTGTCAAAAAATTCACCTGCCCCCATTTTCACGCCATTATCATATTTGATCTTGATTTGATTTTTATTTAAAACTTGTTTACGAGTTTTCTGTACTGCTCTCGTCTTTATGTTCTTGCCACATCCGGGGACTAAGTGAAATCTCGTGGTTTCTCGATTACCGCGAGACAATGTTAGAATTCATTATTGAGCATTGTTGACCAGAAGTAAAACCATCTAAAATTTCTATTAGCAAAGTACATTGTATTGTTTAAACTCGGATGCCACTGAAAGTGTTAATAGTGTATGGACAAGTGATGGCCAAAAAGACATTAAATAATTGAAATATGGAGATATAGAGCAGCTGCCAACATTAAAACAACACTATCAAGTGTTTTCACAAATATTTTATTATTTATTTAAACATATTTTACATTAATTTCAAGAAAATAAACGCGTTAATTCTAAAACTATTATATCGGTTGTAAACCAGGTGCCGGGTAACCCGGCTTCTGATCAGGTTCCTACATGTAACTGTTTGCCATTCGTACTAAAACGATAAGTCAGAAATTGTTATTTCTAAGCATTAGTTCAATGTATTTGCATTACGTTTGCGTTTAATCTGAAGAAACCACGTATAATTTGGTGCTAGGCGTCTATATAAACATGTGTAGGAAATGGTTCATGGCCAGCTATAGGAAAATTCAATTCATTGGTCTGTTCTAAAAAATAGAAATATAATAAATAAGCTTTCAATTTAAGTGAAGAAGGCAAATATTTTACGCCAAAAACCCTAGAATCTTTAACTGTTTCGTAATTCTGATCGAAAATTTAATCTTTATTGGATGGAGTTTTGTATTTTGTATCTTTGTTTGTGTAAGGATATTTATTGTATTATGCCATGTTCTTTTTCTATATGCAATTAGCCAAAGGCAATTTTGTTGCCGATATGCCAATAAAGCTGAAACTGAAACTGAAACTAATTTAAAGGAAATGCCATATGTTAAACAAGAGTTGTCAGAGAGACAAAAAAGCTTGCCACCGGCACCTTTAGAAACTTAAAAGCACACTCAAGGTAACAGAGGTCAACCTTTTTGCCTGCATGAAAAGGTATTGTCCATATACACTGGCAAATCAAATATCAAAATAACACCTCAAGGGACATAGGAATTATAAGCATTTTTGAAACCTAAACGCAGATTTCGAAACCTAAAACCTTTCGCGACCTTAGTTCAAGGTCAAGGACACTGGGCTAATTTTTTTTTGCATGGAAAGATGGTGTCCATATACACATGCATGCCAAATATGAAAGAAATATCTCAATGGATATATGAGTTAAAGAAATTTTTAAAACCTAAACGCAGACTTTGAAACCTAAATGCGGGTCCTTAGTTCAAGGTCAAGGTCAGAGGGCTCAAACATTTTGCATGCAAGGAAAGATGTTGTCCATATACACATGCAAACTGAATATGAAAGGAATATTTCAATGGACATAGGAGAAATAAAAATTTTGAAAAACCAAAACACAGATTTCGAAAACTAAACATTGGCCCTAAGTTCAAAGTCAAGGACACAGGGGTCTAAATTTTGCAGTGCCTGGAAAGGTCTTGTCCATATACACACATAAACCAACTATGAAAGCAATACCTCAAGGGACATAGAAGTAAAAAGCATCTTTCAAAACCTAAACACAGGCCCTAAGTTCAAGGTCACAAGGGTCCGAATTTATCTGTTCATGGAAAGGTCTTGTCCATATACACACACATACCAACTATGAAAGCAATACCTCAAAGGATATAGAAGTTAAATGGATTTTCGAAAGTTAAACGCAGATTTCGAAACCTAAACACAGGCTCTTAGTTCAAGGTCAATGTCACACGGGTCTAAATGTTTCTGTGCATCGAAAGGTCATGTCCATATACACATACATACCAACTATGAAAGCAATACCTCAAAGGACATAGAAGTTAAAGGCATTTTTCTAAACCTAAACACAGGCCCTAAGTTCAAGGTCAAGGTCACAGGGTTCTAAATTTTTCTGTGCATGTAAAGGTCTTGTCCATATACACATACATACCAACTATGAAAGCAATACCTCAAGGGACATAGAAGTTAAAGGCATATTTCGAAACCTAAATGCAGATTTCGAAACCTAAACGCAGGCCCTAAGTTCAAGGTCAAGGTCACAGGGGTCTAAATTTTTCTGTGCATGGAAAGGTCTTGTCCATATACACACACATACCAACTATGGAAGCAATACCTCAAGGGACATAGAAGTTTAAAGGCATTTTTCGAAACCTAAACACAGATTTCGAAACCTAAACGCAGGCTCTAAGTTCAAGGTCAAGGTCAAGGTCACAGGGGTAAAAAATGTTCTGTGCATAGAAAGGTCTTGTCCATAAACACACACACATACCAACTATTGAAGCAATACCTCAAGGGAAATAGAAGTTAGAGGCATTTTTCTAAACTTAAACACAGATTTCGAAACCTAAACGCAGGCTCTAAGTTCAAGGTTACAGGGGTAAAAACAATTCTGTCAATGGAAAGGTCTTGTCCATATACACACATATACCAACTATTGAAGCAATACCTCAAGGGACATAGAAGTTAAAGGCATTTTTCGAAACCTAAACACAGATTTCGAAACCTAAACGCAGGCCCTAAGTTCAAGGTCAAGGTCACAGGGGTCTAATTTTTTCTGTGCATGGAAAGGTCATGTCTATATACACGCACATACCAACTATGGAAGCAATACCTCAAGGGACATAGAAGTTTAAAGGCATTTTTCGAAACCTAAATGCAGATTTCGAAACCTAAACGCAGGCCATAAGGTCAAGGTCAAGGTCACAGGGGCCAAATTTTTCTGTGCATGGAAAGGTCTTGTCCATAAACACACACACATACCAACTATTGAAGCAATACCTCAAGGGAAATAGAAGTTAAAGGCATTTTTCTAAACTTAAACACAGATTTCGAAACCTAAACGCAGGCCCTAAGTTCAAGGTCACAGGGGTAATAAAAATTCTGTCCATGGAAAGGTCTTGTCCATATACACACATATACCAACTATTGAAGCAATACCTCAAGGGACATAGAAGTTAAAGGCATTTTTCGAAACCTAAACACAGATTTCGAAACCTAAACGCAGGCCCTAAGTTCAAGGTCACAGGGGTCTAATTTTTTCTGTGCATGGAAAGGTCATGTCTATATACACGCACATACCAACTATGGAAGCAATACCTCAAGGGACATAGAAGTTTAAAGGCATTTTTCGAAACCTAAATACAGATTTCGAAACCTAAACGCAGGCCCTAAGTTCAAGGTCAAGGTCACAGGGGCCAAATTTTTCTGTGCATGGAAAGGTCTTGTCCATATACACACACATACTAACTATGAAAGCAATACCTCAAGGGACATAGAAGTTATAGACATTTTCTTAAAATTGTTTACGCCGTTCACGACGACGACAACGACGACAACGACCACGACAACGACCACGACGACGACGACTACACCGGGGGTATTGCAATAGCTCGTCATGTACTACGTACAGGCGAGCTAAAAACACATTTAAAATACATTGAGCTCATTCGGGACTCGAATCCACGCGAAGAAGGCAAAAAGAAAAACTCTCAAAACTATTTACACACGTAAGCCAATGTAACCACGGCGACGTTCTTAAAAAAAGGGTTCGGCGACTTTTTCTTGATGTTCTCATACATGTACTGATCATATATTAATACCATATGCACGATAATGCCACAGATTTGCTTTTACATGTACTGTTTTGTTTTTCTCTTTTTTGGCAAATACACCATTCGCAGGGCTGCCATTTGTTGACATGAAAAATCCTAATATTTCCTAACTTGCATTTTTCAAGTGCGATTAAACGAATCGTCCCTTTACCCATTAGCCTTTTTCTTGTTTTGTTGACATGCGACTACTTAAAGCAGGCTGTAAGTAAAGCAGAATGCGCCTTAGGGCGCATTCTGCTTCACTTTCAGTCTGCTTTAAGCTACTATATACTGGGAAAAAATCCGGAGTTTTAGGAAAAATCCGGAGAAATGGAAGCCCTGCATTCGGTTTTCAGTTTCTAAGCAGGATAACCGTTAACCAACGATAAGAAGCGACAATGACAACCCATTCCAACAATTTGTATTTTATCAAACTTTATTAATTGCACACATACTATTTCAAAAGTAAGAGGTGCATCATAGAACCATGCATCTAGAATTTAATTAAGCATAAGAAATGTAAAAAAAAGCATAGACAAATACATTGTGTATTTAGTTCCATTGACATTAGCTAAAAATGAAATGTTCAGATATATACGAATTACACTTTAACATTGTATAAAGTTACACTTAAGAAAACAGATAAACAGTCGAAAAAAATGTCAAGAAAAACAATCATGTTCAGTAAACGTTTCGATTAAAAGACCGCTCTAACCATAAATTGATATCTTGTAATCAGTGCAAACAGGTGACAGCTTAAAGTCATATCGAAGTTCAAGACCGGAAACCAGTGCTCAATAGAAGCAACCATTTCCTGCACAAGAGTGGCGGAAAATTAATAAATAATTCGGTTATTTGTCGAAAATGGTTTTTTTAATCCATCTGATTTGCATTTTCGCGCCCCAACCCTGAACATGTTGTTAGCCTTTTTATACAGTTCCAACTAGTTTGGGTCCAAAAGAGACGCCTAATCATTTGGCATCTGATCTACATCCAAACATTTTGATTTTCTGGTATTATATTCTACAAGAAACGCTATATCAATATATTATGCAAACAGTTATAGACGACACATTTGCAGACGAAAACTATTTTTTAAAGATCGTTCTTTCCCTGCATGCCGGTAGCGCAATTGTCGTTATTTTCAAACAGTTTTATGTAGATCTACACGAGACGCTGCGAAACGCAGCGTCTGATCTAGATACAAATTGTTTTGTCACTCATAAAACTATTTTTTGTAAGTCAAACTATTAACAATGTTCATTTTGGAAAGGCAAGCAGACGATAACTTGTAAGCAGATGATATTACAGTGGAGAATCTGTTATTCTTTCCCAATAAACGCGTTTACGCTAAAACTATTATTTCTATTGCAAACAGTTTGGAGCCAGATCAGACGCCGGGTAACCCGGCGTCTGATCAGGCTCCAAACTGTTTGCCACCAAGATAAACATGAAATATCAGAATTGTCCAAAAGTTGTTCTTTTCTACGTTTTAGTGCTTTGCGTTTGCGTACGTTTGCGTTTAAACGGGAAAGAATAACAGATTCTCCACTGTAAGACACTGAAAGAGTTAAATGACTCCTTTGCTTTTGGCGGGACAACGTGACAATATGTTTAACCATAATTATACAGGAAGGCGTGGGCCGAGGCTTGAAAAGCAGTGAATAGGGATTGGGGAAATTAACCGTAAAATGTGTTTCTATGGACACTGAACTCTTTAGCTGTTGTATTAATTTTTGTCATCTGTATTTACAAGTATTTCTGAAATTTAGAATCTCAACTAAAATAAAACGATACACAATAATTATAACAATATTCCAGATAGGGAATTAAAAAAGTATTAATATAATATAAACTGCTCTTTTCTAATCCTTCGACCTCTAAGAAAATGCCCTTAGAGGTCGAACTTTTAGAAAAGAGCAGTTTATATATATTTATACTAAAACAATACAACACTGAGTGCTTTACAATTCGAATTACTTAGCGTCTAATCTGGGTCAAAACTGTTTCTAGCTATCAGTAAAGTCACGCCTTGCAATCTAAGGGTTAGGAACATAATTATAATTTTTAAGAAAAACATTGCTAAAAACACAATGAAAGAAAACCGTAGTTTTGAAAATTACAAAAAAGACCACGAATGTGTTTTTTATGGAAATAGTAAATCTATAACGTTTGATCGGGTTTGCTTTTGATTCAAAGGAACATTAATAAATTTATCTCAATAATATTTTCACGAACATTATCCGCATCCGGCGGAAACTGTTCACAAGGTTTAGTAATTATGTTTCAATGTCGATCAAAGAATATTTGAAGAAGTAAAACAGAATTATAGTTTTAACTTATGCTACTCCAATAAATTAATCAAAATATTAAATGTGCATCAGAAGACGATACTAGCAAATCAACTACAGTGGAGAAAACTTTATTCTTTCCCAATAAGCGCGTTTACAATGGAGAATCTGTTATTCTTTCCCGTTTAAACGCAAACGTACACAAACGCAAAGCGCTAAAACGTAGAAAAGAACAACTTTTGGACAATTCTGATATTTCATGTTTATCTTGGTGGCAAACAGTTTGGAGCCTGATCTGGCTCCAAACTGTTTGCAATAAAAATCATAGTTTTCGCGTAAACGCGTTTATTGGGAAAGAAAAACAGATTCTCCACTGTACGCTTAAACTATTATTTCTATTACAAACAGTTTGGAGCCAGATCAGACGCAGGGTAACCCGGCCACCAAGATAAACATGAGTTATCAGAATTGTCCAAAAGTAGTACTTTTCTACGTTTAAGTGTTTTGCGGTTTTTTTTTCCTTTAAACGGGAAAGAATAACGAATTATCTACTGCAGTAAGGAAATAGTTACCAGCCAGGTTATGGAATGTGTTTGTTCGCGTTAAAACAAAATGAAACGCAAACACAATGCAATAAAATGGAGAAAATGACATGTTTTAAGATGCTGAAAATTCATTAAATCAAATAGTAGTGACAAACTGTTTGAAGCCTGTTTTCCTTCCATCCAGAGAAACTGCTATACTGTCAGTAAGATGAGGACAGTAGGGACCTTAAATCTAAAACACATTTTAAATGAGAAGCTAATGCTGGTTACAGTTGTGTCTACGGCTGTGTATAGCATGGACTATGACTGCCAAATCAACAAAATGCATAGATGGAACATATACCAGAATGCTACGAGTGGTGCATCAGATCAGCTGGAAAGGTTGTATAACAAACAAGAAGCTTTAAGTAACCTTCCAAAACTGTCAAAGAAGATACAATGCACAGAAGACTGAAGTGTGCTGGACACTGCTATAAATACTAAGAACTGCAAACCAGCCATCTTGTCTTTTGGCAGCCGAGACAGGACACCCGCAGTAGGGGTGGGCAAAGAAAGACCTACGTAGACGGTCTTTTAAAGAATACCTGAATGAGAAATACAGAGGAAATTGCAGAATATGCACCGAACAAGGAAGTTTGGTGAGTTATGTCTACATGTACCCGTGGATGTCGATGGAAGAGGATGACTCGGCATGAGCGAGCGAGTGCTACGTGTATACTGCCACTTTCAGCTGCCACCTGGAAACATATTTCGACTCAGGTGATACCAATTATCGAAAATCATCTGTAGAACCAGGGCTACCATAAGTTGATCATGAAAAATCCTAAGATTGCCAAAGTTTCTATGTTCCAACTGCGATTACTTAAGGCAGGTTGAAACTAAAGCAAAATGCGCCTTTAGGCGCATTCTGCTATACTTTCAGCCTGCTTTAAGCTACCATCTGCTAGGATAAAAATCCTCAGATTTTGAAAAAAATCCTGTAAAATGACAGCCCTGTAGAACTATAGGAAAGCTCGACTAAAGCGAGTTCAGATTATTGAGATTCGACTGTATTTCACTATAAGCTGAACGCTGTGGCCATTTTTAGATTTTATTCCACACGTTTCCCTCACATCATTAACAACTTGGATTATTTTTCAATTTTTTAAATACATTTGCAGTTTTCTTAAGTCGTATGGTACCATTATTTTGTTATGTAAACGTCATTAATATCGTCGAAAATAAAAATAAAATTGTCAGAAAATGGAGAACAGCGAATAAATTACTAGTAACTTAATTATTCCAATTTTCTAAGCTTAACATGAACGTGCAACTTATATTTCTGTTAACTTTGAGTGCAATTTGAATTATGAAAGAGGACAGCACTTGCATACGAAAACTGCGTATAGCAACATAAACGTTTTCCTTGCCAAGTTTTGTTGTCTGCTTAAACCCACTTTCTGCCAAATATCGTCTGCATTTGTATTGTCGTCTGCACAATTTCAAAAGACAAATTAAGGGTTGTTTTGACTGAAGAAATGTCAATTTGATACGAGTGTCAAACAGTTTGGATCCAAATTGTTTTATAAACTCGCCTTTTGGCGCCATTGGCAGTGAAAGAATAAATGATAATTTATGGCACTGAAAAAAATATTAATGTTAATTACGATGTGCAATCTCGGTTGGCGTTTTTATTTTGTTAAACTCAGCTTATTAATAATTAAAATGTCGCAAAAGCCCCGGTAAAAGTAAAACTATAAAATAAAAATAACTGAAGTGATAATATTATTTATGCTGAAGTATTTAATGGCCCGTTATTGCGGTTTGCTTAAATCAAAATGTTTACTAATTAAATCTGCAGTACGTAAAAGTACATGTTTATATAGATGAGGTCGATATCGCTCACCTAAATCACAGTCATACAGAAATGGGGAGGAACTGATTACTACTTTAACTTCATAATATACGCGTTTATGCTCCATATATTGGTGTTCGTTATAAACAGTGACTCAAAACCACCTGCTAGTCAGGTCTTCTTTTTTTCATAAACTATTACTTTCTAATTAGAACTGCATGTGACCTTGATCTTGAACTTAGGACCTGTATTTAGGTTTTGTTTGATAAATACAAATACAAATACAACTTTTATTTACAGTCGGTGAGTCATTATAAATAACATTGGAAAACATAAGCTATGTATAGCTATATAAGCTGGTGGTTTGGTTAGTTTACGTCCGTTTCTGCCATCTATGGGCTAATTGGACACCCAAGAGAGAGGGGCGCAGATACAGATTAACGGGGCGCGATGTCCTACTCTTACAGAGGAGAATCTGTTACATTGTATTCTTTCCCGATAAATGCGTTTACGCGAAAACTATTTTTTCTTTTACAAACAGTTTGGAGCCAGATCAGACGCCGGGTAACCCGGCGTCTGATCAGGCTCCAAACTGTTTG
Source organism: Gari tellinella (assembly GCA_922989275.2). NCBI lineage: Eukaryota > Metazoa > Mollusca > Bivalvia > Cardiida > Psammobiidae > Gari > Gari tellinella. The sequence goes on along the minus strand of OV277867.1, from coordinate 77,611,689 downwards.
CCACCAAGATAAACATGAAATATCAGAATTGTCCAAAAGTTATTCTTTTCTACGTTTTAGTGCTTTGCGTTTGCGTTTAAACGGGAAAGAATAACAGATTCTCCACTGTATTATCCTCACCGCTGTGAGTTCGAATCCCAGTAGGGTCGTTCGGATTTTTCATGTGGGGAAGCCTTCCAGCTGGCTTGCGGAAGGTCGGTGGTTCTACCCAGTTGCCGATTTGTGCCTGAAACAGTGCATAAATGACTTCTGGGGTCTTCCTCCACCTGTAATTAGCTGGACGTCGCGATATGACTGAAATACTGTTGAAAGCGACGTAAAATCGAAACAAATCCAATCAAATCCACTGTATTATCGACAGAGTTCTCTCTACCTAGTGTAAAGTACTGATACACTGGACCTCGATTTAAAAGGTCTCATCCTAAGGAATTGGTCCTGCAGGAATCAAACGAATACAGTGCTACCACGCATTTAGTTTTGCAATCTGAGTTTAGCTTATAACTATGTCCCTTGAGGTATTGCTATCGTACTTGATATGCATGTGTATATAGACGAGACGCCTGTAAAAAGTTTTACCCCAGTGACCGTGACCTTGAACTAAAGGCCCACGTTTAAGTTTCGAAATCGCTTTCATATTTAATATGCGTGTATATAAGGACCTTTCCATGCATCCAGTGACCTTGACCATAGACTCTGCTTTTCAATTTCAAAATGTGCCGCCGGTGAGTATTGTTGTCTCTCTGACAACTTTTGTTTGGCTATATAGTATAGGGTTCATTTTAACAATATATTTCAAAATGACAACCAGTGCATACCCTGATCAGAATATTCCTTCAGGAACACTCTTATCAGGGTCTACACTGTTTGCAATTTTGCATTGGACAATACAGGAAAGAAAAACTTGTTCTCCATCTGTGCATTGAAAGAGATTTGTTCTCATGTCTCATTGAGTTTATATTGCACGACTAATATACAATGTACTACAGTTTGTAGAAAGCAAACATCGATATGACTACTTGTATCCGCCATGTTTCTCCTACTTGGTAATGACGTCATTTCGAGGCATCCTGGGAAGTCTTACAGCGCCACTTAAATTGGCAACAGTATGATCTACAGTGGAGAAAACGTTATTCTTTCCCGTTTAAACGAAACGAAACGCAAACGCAAAACACTAAAACGTAGAAAAGTGCAACTTTTTGACAATTCTGATAATTCATGTTTATCTTGGTGACAAACAGTTTGGAGCCTGATCAGACGCCGGGTTACCCGGCGTCTGATCTGGCTCCAAACTGTTTGCAATAGAAATAATAGGTGTGAAACTTCAAAACATTGTTTTATAAGAGGATCTTTTAAACGTTAAATGGCAAATAGGCTATAAAGATATATATTATGTCAATAGCATCATGCCTCGGGTATAGTATAAAACATTTTCTGTAATCTTATATGCAATACTATATTGTAGATTTTCCGTTTGTAAATGCATTTTAATGAAATTTTGAGAAACTTGGCGTCCGATCTTGGTCTAAACTGTTCCAAAGGCATCAATGTTCCGTTCAACGGGAATAGGGTAAATAGATTTCTGAAGACCGCTCTTAAACCCTTCACTGCCTTACCCAGATTACAAACGGTTAATTGAAAAGTTTGGATCCTGATCAGACGCCGCGTAACGCAGCGTACGATCAAGATTCATACTGTTTGACACTTATTTCAATATTTCTTGTGTCAAAATACATCAAATTTAAATTTGAAAAGTAAAAGCAGACGATAATTGTTTAAATTTGATGACGTCATGGCAGTTAAGGGGTTAAAGAGGATATATGTGTTGAAGAGTTATACACGACTGGCGTTTTCGATGAGTTAAGTCTGCTATTCTCATCATCAATCAATCAAAAACTCAGGGACAGATCCAGAGATTCATTTAGACTGTTAGGCGGTACATGGGAGCGCAACGTGAGATATAGTCCAAGGTTGTGAAGAGTCTAAGTGACCAGTGCTGGAAAACATCTTAAAGAAACATCAGACATCCTACGAGAAAAATTGCAAAAACGAATCCTTAAAACATTGATCACTGATAGTTTGAATGGGCTCTTCTAATTTACGATCGGTTCTAGTCCATTTTTGACTGATTAATGTTGTTTTTACAATATATTTCAAAATGACAAACAGTGCAGACCCTGTAGGAGCCCTCTGATCAGGGTCTACACTATTTGCATACATGTATGACAAGTATTCTCTTCATATGTACATTCTTTGGTAAAGACGCATTATCACGTGGCGCAAAGAGTCAATGAATGAATCAATGCATTTGAGTTAAATGTTGGGGATGGTTTTCCAAACAGATGATGTGTCCCTGATATTCTTCCTATCAAAGTCTGTAATCGCTTTTAAGTACAGAAAGTCTCGCTATTAAGACCACTCAAACTGCCAATCATTGTTTGATTGACATTTGGTGCCTTAAGGTTGAAGATCTCTTACATGTATGAGATCGGACCAAAATTCGTATACTCTATGTACAGATTTCTGTCATTTTCGTCAACTAACAGTACTTTCCGATACATGCTATAGCATCGTTCGGAACTGACGAGAGTGGTCGATCGTTCTCCACAGAGTCAAGATATTGACCAACATTGGCCCGAGCGTTTAAGGGGTCCTCCACATAACGTTTTCTGTAAGTAAAAGCTACATGTATATGCTTGGAAGGCATTTAATAGCCATGTTTAGCGGATACTTAAAGACGTTTTTCTTTCCCGTTTAAACGGAAATGAAACGCAAACGAATTGCAATAAAAGGGAGAAATAAGAACCTTTTGAACAAATACTCTGTCGGAGTAACAAACAATTTGGAGCTCGATAAAACGTCAGGATACCCGGCGTCTGATCTGGCTCAGAGTTGTTTGCTATTTGAATGAACTTATAAATTTAAATACTTTTATTAAGAAATCATACTGCTTTAAATCTAACTTTGAAACGATATTGCAGTCAACATATGGCGTTGAAGGGGTAAACATCTCACGATTAATTTGGCGGTAAAAGTTTTAATACTAGATTGACTGTATGCTACAAACAGAATGGATATCAGATAAGACGCAGCGAAACTCGTCCTTTAATAACTTTTAGAACCTGTTTAATACCTGTTTCTTCAACTTAAGATACATTAAAAATAATTTGCATGATTTTTAAGCAGACTATAAACGAGAAATATAAAGAACATTGTTCACGATTAAAACTTGTTACTTCCTCTGCAGTAATCAAACAATCTTTGGATGTAGTGAGTGTAAAAACATTATAGAGATCAGATTCATGAAAACTAAAATCAGCTAACACTTGCGAAAGAGCAACTACTGTACCACTTAACCCCTTAACTGCTTTAGCCCGAGTACAATTGTCATTTGTAAACAGTTTGGATCCTGATCATACGCCGCGTAACGCGGCGTCTGGTCAGGACCCAAACAGTTTGACATTTATTTCAATACTTCTTAAGTCAAAATACATATAAATTATATTTGAGAAATAAACGCAGACGACAATTGTTTAAAATCGATGACGTCATGGCAGTGAAGGGGTAAATATCTTCGCATGCTACAGAAATCGTCTGCAGTAAAGTTATCGCTTGCAATTATTTGTAATTTTCAATTTTAAAATCATTTTAGCTAAACAATAGTATTGATTCTGATCAAACAATTTTGCAAACAAGCTGGATCAACATCAGACGCCAAGCAACTCGGCGTTCGATCTGAAGCATTACTGTTTTGACTTAAAATAACATTTCTTGAGTAAACGACAGAAACAACAGACGGCGTCTTGGCAATTCCTTGGGTTTAAACAGTTGACAAACAGTGAAGACCTGGCTAAAACGCCGCAAGGGCTGTATCACAGCAAGGTCTTACATGTAACTCTATTACAAGTATTCATAAAATTTCAAACTGTTCGGAGAAACTAGATTTCCTAATGTAAACCACTCCTGTCTTTGACAATGTACTCGTCCAACAACCATATCTGGAACAATTCATTTCAGAATAACCAGTTATACCTGAGTAAATAAATAGTCTGCACTCTACAGTCACGAGGTTAAACAGTAATATATCTCTACAACAACACTCAATGGGAGATAATGATTGACTGTGTCGTTCGGAGGAGTTGTTATAGGGAGGGAAATTGGCTTACATTTGGTGTAACGCGTCGTCTGGTCTAGATTCAAGCTGTCTGTCACTTCATCCAAAATGTCCAATATGTGACTTTGAGAAAAACGGCAGACGATAATTTCAAGCAGACGATATTGCAGAAGTGAAAAGGTTGGACATAATTGTCTTGTTTGGGGAACAGCGGCAGGCGTTGTTGTTGGGTGATACTCGTTGTTCAGATGGCCGTTGTGGGAAAGGAGCACTGTATTGAAAGATGGCGGTTCGATTACACTACAGTGAAGAAGAGGTTGTTTTTCCCCATTTCACGTGTTTATGATTTAATATTCACTTGCAAACAGTTTGAAGCCAGATCAGATGTCAGGTAAACCGGCGTCTGCTCAGGCTGCAAACTGTTGCTGGCTCCAATCATGTTTTTAGAGAGTCATTTTCTTTTCGCATTGCGTTTGCGTTTTCTGTACGTTTAAACGGGAAAGAATAATGTCTTATCCGTTGTAAATGAGTAAAAAGTATGAGCTCTGGTCACGTGGTTTTATTGAAAGATGGCGGCTCGATTACACTATTTACGTTTAGATCGGGTACTTCTAGTGTCTAATCATTTGATTTTTAAAGTACTGGTTTGTCTAAAAGCTTCTCAAGTCTTGAAGAAGTTTTATTGTGTTTCATGTATTTTCTGATAACATCATCTTAAGGTGGGATTATTTGAGCACAGTTCTGTGAGTAAATATAGCGATAAGCGTTATAAATTTACAGTTAAACATGACTTATGATTCAGAGTGTATTAAAACCTTCGTTGCCTTACACCGAGTACTATGGTTATTTACAAACAGTTTTGATCCTGATCAGACGCCGTGTCACGCGGCGTCTAATCAGGATCAAAACTGTTTGACACCCATTACGATATTACTTTCGTCAAATTACCTGAATTTTAAAATTTGAGAAATAAACGCAGACGACAATTGTTTAAAAAAGATGACGTCATGTCAGTGAAGGGATTGAGTATAAAAAGCGAGCCACATTCGCGAATTTACTGCCCTGCGTGGTTTTTTTTGTTTAAACCCCTTAAATCGTTACGTAATCAATTTAATCCACAGTCGTAAATCTACGTTTATAGAAAAGCTATAAATAAAGAGTAGTTTTTCTACAAAAAAAAAACGTTTTAAAAACCACATGTTTCCGGTGATTTTAACACATAGAGCATTCATATCTTTATTCGGATCCAAACAATATGTAATTGTATATAAATTTGCGATTACCATTTTCAAGATTATTATTGTAAATTATTATAAAGTGTGAATAATAAATGGAGATATTATGACTGTGTTTATTATATTAGGTTGTTTAATACTGTAAAAACTTCTCTTGGACTATAAATCAACAAGACCGAATAAGATTTTTGAAAGGCTAAATACTGGTTGCTTCATGACGAAAGTAATACAGAAAGCTTTAGGAGTTTTCTGCGTTACTTTCGATCTGCATTAACCCTTTCCCTCATAGAAGCGCCTTTTAGCACAATTGATTTATTCCTCAACTGAAGAAATAGTTCCAATTTATACAGTGTTGAAAATGGACCATAAGAAAACAATTCTAAATCCTAGCAGATGATAGCTTAAAGCAGGCTGAAAGTAAAGCAGAATGTGCCTTAAGGCACATTCTGCTTTACTTTCAACCTGCTTTAAGTGGTCACATGTCTTCAAAACTATAATCAGGCTATGTGGTGAAGGGTTAAGCTGTCACCTATTTTAAAGCCCTATAATAAAATTGTTTATTTGTGTCTTTGAAATGAGGTTTTACTGTATAATGAAATGATGAAATAGATCTAGACAGTATATAATCAAAAGTGGGGCTACAAGCACCACCTAAACTTTTCCCATGAACACGGTACAAAACATGCTCAAATTGGTTTAGGTTTAATACAGGTAAATAGTTTAAGTCTAGGAATTTTTACGGTATGCTGTAAATTTGGAAGGCAACGTACAAATATGAAACCAGTTATGTTTGTGCTTATCGGTTCGATAGATGTATTTGATGGCTTTACAACAAGTGACTGCGTAAGGCAGGATACATATGTTGGAGAAAGCTCCAAAAGGGAGCTTTCTGCAATACTTGTATCCTGCATTAAGCAGTAACCTGTATTTGAACTGTGCGTTATATCGTCCCATAATACAATTTTGACAGTAAAATCTAAATAACTTAAAAAAAATCGTTCACTGCTTTACCAAGAGTAAATTGAGTACAGTCACGTATTTGCAAACAGTTTGAATCCTGATCAGACGCCGCGTAACACGGCGTCTGACTAGGATTCAGACTGTTTCACACTCATTTCAATATTTCTTACGTCAAAATACCAAAAATTTAAATTTTACAAATGAAGGCAGACGAGAATTGTTTAGAATTGATGACGTCACGGCAGTGAAGGGGAAAATGATATAGCGCAACTGTTTCGCGGTTTCAAAATTACGGAACGTCAATTTACCATACACCTTTAACATTTGACGTCGAAATAACAATAACTAACAGGCATGATTGACGTCTGCACGTGGGGATTGATTGACAGGACAAAGAGAAACCAACAACAAGCCGATGTAAGCTCTGGTATCAATTGTACAACATACCTGGGTCTTCTGAAGGCTTCTTGGAATATGATAACGTAAACATTATGATTTGTTTTCCGTGTGATATTCTAGATACAGTGGAGAAAACGTTATTCTTTTCCAATAAACGCGTTTATGCTTAAACTATTATTTCCATTGCAAACAGTTTGGAGCAGATCAAACGCTGGATAACCCGACGTCTGATCAAGCTCGAAACTGTTTGGCACTTTAATTAAAATGAATCGTCAAATTATCTAACAAGTTTCTCCATTCCATTGCATTGCGTTTCGTTGCGATTAACTCATTGAGCCCTAGTGACGCATATATGCGTCATTTACCAAATGTGTACCTGTGAAGAGTACAATTGTCCTATGCAAACAGTGAAGTCCCTGATCAGAGGGCTCCTACAGGAGCCCTCTGATCAGGGACTTCACTGTTTGTCGTTTTTCAATTTATTACAAAAAACCAACCCTAAATTGTCTAAAATGGACCATCCTTTATTGCAAACTGGAATTTTCCATTGGAAGTTTCAGGGGATAATGAGTTAAACGGGAAATAATAACGTCTTCTATACTGTATTCTAGATAAAACCTTGCGGCAACTGTTAGCTACAGTTGAGAAAACGTTTTTCTATCCCCGTTTTATTCTACTTTTCTTGTTTTAACCGCCTACGAAACGCACATGCAGTGCAATAAAATGGAGACAATGACAACTTTTGACAGTGTTGAGAACTCAGAGAGAAACGATATAACAGCGGAGAATGTGTTATTCTTTCTCGTTTTTAAACGAAACTTATCACAGTGCAATAAGTCTGCCTCCAAACCGTTTGTAATAGACACAATGCCTTTAGCATAAACGCGTTTTATGGAAGAGAAAAGTCTATTAAATATTTCAAAAGAGAAAACATTGTGCATTTCGTACGAACTACAATCTTGTAGAAGGACCGTAACTAATGTTTTTGGAACTTGTGGCCCAACCCCATGATTTCAATGTTGCAATTTTGGAGAGAAAAAAATATGTTTAAACTAAAACAATCATGTTTTCTTTATTTCTACGACTTGTTATTTTTAAAGCTGATGGCAGTTACAGTGGAGAATCTGTTATTCTTTCCCGTTTAAACGCAAACGTACGCAAACGCAAAACACTAAAACGTTGAAAACAACAACTTTTGGACTTTTGGCTCCAAACTGTTTGCACTGCAAATAATAGTTTTAGCGTAAACGCGTTTATTGGGAAAGAATAACAGATTCTCCACTGTAAGCCATGGTGCAATAGTTTTACTTTCTATCTGCCTCTATGGAAATACCTGATTGTAATACAAAACAACAAGCCTTCCTTTGAGTTTTCGTATTAACCTCCTCACTGCCGTGACGTCATCAATTTTAAACAATTCTCGTCTGCTTTTATTTCTCAAATTTAAACTTTAGGTATGAGTGTCAAAATGAGTGCCAGACAATTTGAATCTTGAGCAGACGCCGCGTAACACGGCGTCTAATCAGGATCCAAACTGTTTTCAAATAACTTATCCACTCGGAGTAAGGCAGTGAAGGGGCTAAGAAACTTTACTGTAATAACGAGTTCCCATCGATGGGTTCATACGCCTGCCAAAATTAATTTGCTTTTTGTGCAAATATATTGACAACTGGACAAATTTTGCTGTCAACACCTTATTTGTCATGCTGTCAATAATTTGGCAGTCGCTGTTTGATGTTTAATATTAACATACTCTTGAGACAAAACAGAACACGTGACACTAACCACTAGGCAGAGCAAATCGAACATCGTAAACATTTGGCTAGACGTGAGGCAGAATAAATTAGCGAAATGACACTACTAATTAATATAAACCAATGTATTTTCCTTTTGTCTTGCAAATTGTACAGAACTTGTAAACAAACCAAAAGGTCGGGCATCCTATAAAACAAGGCGTGTTAACTAATGAGCCCCTTTGGAACCTTACATGTATAACTTCAGTTTCCAATCAAGTCTAGTACATTATTATTATATGCGTCACTTATTAAACAGTGTACTATCAAAGTACAATTATCCTATGCAACTAGTGAATACCAAGATCAGAGGACTCTTATTAGCGTATGCATTGTTTGTAAATTTGAAATGTACGAGTTAAAAGAATAACCTTCAATCTGGTAATTTCTTGACTGACCAGACACAAGATTGATTGGAACTAATTTTAAAACAAACCATGAACAGAGACTGTCAACTACGCGATGTACGATCTGGGTCCAACCTCATTTGACATTTTGACAGCTTATCTGAGTTTCAATTTGTTCATATGATGCTAAGGACTATAGTACAGAATGAGATTTATCTCTGGACTATGATACATTATAATCTTCTATTACAACGTACACGTGAACAAAGTACCGGTCAAGAATCAAGGTCATACTCCCCCGGGATGCGGCGTGACCATAGAACAGGGCGGACACTGTCCATGCTTAGTACGGTCAACAATGGACGCTTTAGGCTGGACATGTCAAGTGCAATAAAAAAGGGGGCGTGGCTACTGCTGACATTTCGGTGGTAAAATACTGCTTTGTACTTTTGTTATCAAATAATTGATAAGAATAAACTAAACAAACGGCGTGAGAACCTTTGTTATATACATAAGGTCATATTTGTGTAAAGCAGCCATCCAAATTTACATGAATATATCTGAAAATTGAATTCCTCAATGCAAGGGGGCGTGAGCAATTTCGTATTTTCAGTATTGCTCATGAGCAGACTCAATAAAACCATGTCTGCAACTTTCCATGTTTGCTGTGTTTTCGGTGCTTTCATAATGATATCTACGTATTTAGAAGATCAACAGACAACAGATGGTAACTTAATGTAGGACAAATGTACAACAGAAAAAACTCCTTTAAGGAGCTTTCTGTTGTGTTAAAGCCCTGCATTATGCAGTCATTTGTCTTAAGAGTTTACCGTGCCTCTGTGATCATTTTGTCATGGGCGTGTGTGATACAATGGGTACTACGTTATTCTTTCCCGCTTAAACGCAAACGAATGACAAACGCAGTGCAATAAGATAAAGAAGATAACAACCTTTTGAAAATTCTGACGACATAGTTTTGTCTGAGTGGCAAACAGTTTGAAGCCGGATCAGACGCCGGGTTACCCGGCGTCTGATCTGGCTTCAAACTGTTTGCAATGGATATACATGTTTTAGCATTAACGCGCTTATTTGGGAAAATAACGTAATCTCCATGGTAACGATAAAGCCATTGGTTGAATAATTGTCTTGTACTCAGACATAAAACATTCACAACTGGTTGTAATAGTTTGGCTGCCAAAATGACAGAATGACATTCCTTTTAATAAGATGGATTCCCAAACAAATGTTGACCATAAATTATACCAGCGAGAAGTGAATGAAATATGAAAACATAGACAGTTTACACTTACTGTGCTGGACACGAGTCGTAATGTATTATTTGCAAACAGTGTAGACACCGATCAGAGAGCTCATGAAAAAGGACAGTAAACCTCTATATAACGACCATAAACTTATGTTAATTAGAAGGTGTTTAAGGCTAGTGATTGCTTAAAGCAAGGTGACGGTAAAACAGAAAGCTCTTTTAAGCTTTGCTTGAGTTGGGTTTTACGGCACCGCGAGACATGAAATGGTCATATGGCGCCGATCTTTTAGGAGCTTTCTGTTTTACGTTCAACTTGCTTTAAGCTGTCACCAGTATTTTATGAAATCTATAAGCTCTGTTTTAGAGATCGTTATAGAGAGGTTTCACTGTTCATACTTCGATAAAAATGAGCCAACTATGTACATGTGTATTGAACTTTCACCTGCTTAGAAATCTAGGCTTACAAATTTATGTTCCTTTCCAGTATAGTTTGTTTCTTCGTTTAAAACAAATGGTTGCTTAACACAGCCAAAGAGTAGAGTATGCTTTACGCCAGCCTTCTTTAACTCATTATCCCCTGAGACTTCCAATGGACAATTCCAGTTTACATTAAAGGCTGGTCCATTTTAGACTATTTAGGGTTGTTTTTTTATAATATATTACAAAATGACAAACAGTGAAATCCCTGATAAGAGGGCTCCTGCAGGAGCCCTCTAATCAGGGACTTTACTGTTTGCATTAGACAAGTGTTCTCTTCACGGGTACACTATTAGTAGTGGACGCATATATGCGTCACTAGGGCTCAATGAGTTAAAGGTCACTTGTCAATGCTCTACGACCAATCATTCGAACAAGTATAGAAACACAAATGGTATCTCTATTAACCCTTTTATGCCAAGTGGATTTTTCCATACTTATATATAATGAATAAGTCCATTTTTTATGTAAGGGTGCCTGGTCTCAATTTTCATTTTTTTGTGTTTTAAATTGAAAATCCTATCAGCAAACAGTGTAGACTCAGATCAGAGGCCACATTATGTGGCGTCTGATCACCGGAGTCTGTACTGTCTGCCTTTCAAGGGACGATAGGCATAAATGACTTAAAGGAAGTGCATTGAAGGGATACGACTAGGAAGGACAGTGTTACGAAATTTCACTTCTCAAAATTGTGCAACTTACAGGACAAAACTTGTTGAAAGTAGTCGCATCATTAAGGCAAGTTGGCCAACCTGTCAGTACGGTGCCTAAAGCCAGTGAATCAGTGTTGGCTATGTCGGCGGCTACCTTTTACAAGTGTGAATATCAATTAATTATCTTATACGTTATATAATACATATGGCAGATCTAACTGTCAAGTCTTTATATTTCATGATGATAACGTCTGCGCCGCTCTTTTTTGTTTTCATTAAAGGTCGTTTGTTTCCGTCAAAAGTCGGAGACAGCCGAGACGTAGATTAATTAGTATTCACTAAAATACCTTTATGCACTTCACTAGCTGCTGTTAAGGTTGTGTTAACCCTTTACTCGATGACTACGCCTTGTTACGCCTGATCTTTATTCCTACACGATATAAAAAGTTACAGTTTACGCCTTCTGTTTATTCCTACACGATTGAAAATAGTTCCAGTTGATACAAATATTTTGATATACTATGTATCCTAGCATATTGCAACGGAAAGCATGCTCAAGGCAACCTTTACTTTCAACCTGCTTTAAATGATCACTTGTCTTCTAGAAACAGGCCATTGGTTAAAGGGTTAAATTAAGCAACAATACGTGTAAGAGGCAATGAAATTTCAAAGGTAACGTGACTGCATTCTGCATCAATTGTATTTGCTTTACATTTGCTTCAGTATATCTGTCCAGCATTAAGTTCCATCTGTATTAACGACTACGGTGAATAAGACGTTATTTTCCCGCTTAAACGAAACTAAACGCTAAGCAATAAAATCTAGAAAATAAATTATTTTTGAAAATATTGATTCATTTACATTTGAGTGGCAAATAGTTTGGAGCCTGATCAGACGCCGGGTTACTATTTTCGTTTCGGAATTATTGTTTATGCACAAAACGTTTTTATTGGGATATAATAAGTTATGTTCCAACAAACTCTTAGCTTTACTTTAAATGGCCGTTTGGCACACGTCTGCATTTAGCAAAGTGTTCATCATTTTTCACAGTATACACCTGTTTCAAACCTTTTTTGTAGCTGTCAGTCTGACACACTGAATGCACGTACAGTGGAGAATATGTTTACTCATTCACGTTTAAACGCAAACGAAACGTAAGCTATTACAAAAAAGTAAAGTAAAACATTACAATTGTTTTTAAAATATTTATAACGATTTATTTTAATCTAAGTGGCAAACAGTTTGCATCCTGATCAGACATCTGATCTAGCTCCAGGCCGCTTGCTATAACAGACATAGGGCTTTTAGCATAACGCTTTTATTAAACAATAATAGCGTGTTTTCTTCTGTAAAATACTTAGCATGCGAGTTGACTGTCCAATGTTACATGGAGACCACCAACGACAGGTTGCAATATTTCAGCTGGAAGATAAATGGTAACCAATTTATGCCTGGATATTGCAATGAACTCTCCCTGTATAAATGCTGGAGGATTTCATTGTAGATATACAAGGTGATCTAAAGACACAGTGATGTTTGTCCATACAGAAAATAAAATCATATGATATAGCAAATAGTGCAGACCCTGATGAGACGCCGCGATCTCATATGGGTCTACACTGTTTGCCAATGTTTCTTTAGTAAACACTATATGATCAAAACTAATGTGTTTAAACGAGTTCGTCTCCAAATTATCGTCCATGCCGGCGCCTGTTCATTCTACATTATAGAAAACAAAAGATCGCGGGGATACTACAATGGAAAAGTTATTCATTCCCAACAAACACGTTTTTGTAAAAAAACAAAACAATTTACATCGAAAACAGTATGGAACCAGAGCAGACGACTGATGATAGCGCATTTATTTTTTGCTCATACATGTATAGTTATCTTTCAATACCCATACATGTAACATGCCGTGTTTTTTAAAGCCTAATTGCTTCAAAAGGTTTTATAGAATACAGTAGATAGATAGAATATGGATTTACATCTCATAATAGCAAATTCAATATTCATAGAAACATATACAATACATGTAGCTTTAAAATAGCGCAACGCCATTCCTCAAAAGAATTATAAGAGATGGTATAAATGGCACCTCATGCCATAAACTACACACATAATAAAAAATTACATTTTGACACTTAGAAATCCGCGTGGAAATGTTCAAATGCTGATTTCACATATTAAAATAGGTGCAAACATTTAAGAGTATAAACATTGATATGAGTAATCAACAATATCTAGTTAAAGTACTCTGATATACACAAATTAAAATACATAAATCATATTACGATAACCTAAATTTCAAACAAAAATGCAAACATTTAGAGTATAAATAACAAGAGTAATCAACAAAATCAGGATGAAGTACTATGATGTAATAAAATACTTGTATTACGAGTAAAGTTAAAGCTCTAAATGAGACGACTTTATAATAATAATAACTTAGATTATTTACACAATAACAATTGACGTCTCTGTAAAATTAGAACGCAGGGTTTGGCACAGTCTCTTATAATATTTGTAGATTTATTGGATAACAGAAAACTGTATCTATATTTCATGTATACATTATATATTTCATTATAGGATTAGAACGGAAGTTAAAGCTTATTAACCTCTTTCCCTTGCCGTGTTGTCTTAATGGGCCATTAAAAATGTTCAATGTATCCTTAAAAGTAAAACAGACAACAACCTGAAAGCTTTAAAGCTTAAAGCAGGCTGAAAGTTAAGAAAAAATGCCCAATAGGATAATATACTTCCTTTACTTTCAATCTACTTTAAACACGTACTTGTCTTAAACACTAAGGAAAACGCTATGAAGAAAGGGAACTTAATCGTATGTTTTAGAGCAGTGACCTTGATGGCTTTTAAGATAAGAAATCAGTTTCGATTATCAAACAATTGTTGCCATGAATGGGATATATTCTCGGTGTATTTTATCAGTAAATAAGCTTAAGCTTTGCAATTAACGAGGCATGAATTCTCCGAGATTTATGTAGATATAAAAATGATAAAGAACATGTATTCGTACAGTTAAACATGTTCAAATCGACCAATCAAATGTGTATATATATAAAAGTTCTTAAGCGAGACTATGGATTAATGCAGAACATAAGAAGTGCAGAAAGCTCCCAAAGGGAGCTTTCTGCATTTCTTATGTTCTGCATTAATAAGTCACCTGTATTAAGTTAATTTTATGCATATTCAATGGGCGTCGGACACAGGTTTACATGTATAAATACTTCTGGTTTTATGTTGATCATACATTGATAAGATCGCGTACATGTCTCCTTGAGTTTTATATCGGGTTTATTATATGTTTTATCCGCTTAGAGTTAAGGCACTGCTAATCTTAAATCTGTGACTTTCAGATCAGGAATTAATCAGGTAAAGCCCCCTCTTCAAGTCAAATAAAATAGCCGACGTGCGCCACCTGGCACTTAACTGCCTTGATCTACTTCAATGTAACTTTGCAAACAGTTTAGATCTAGATCACATGACGTCTGATTGGGATCCAAATCGTTTGACGTATCGCCGTTTCACCAGAAAATGTTTGAAACGCTTAAATTTTAACAAAAAATAAAGTATTACTTTTAAAATGAACAATTCTATCATAGTGAAAGTGTTAGATATTTTGCGAGTCCTTGAAAAATTACTATTACTTTAACTGCTAATAGAGCTAATATTCACTAATCTATGATATCTAATTGCATTTACTTGGTCCCATAATCTTCTTTATAATAAGCACATAATGACTTTCAGAATTACGTTGTGGCCATCTTGAAAAGGGCGGTAACTCTTTCACTCGAATATTTCCCTTGTTAGCTGATGAGAGGTGGGTTTTGAGGAACCAGGATAAAAGATGCTGCCTGTGACAATAAAACAGAAACTCCTGAATGAGCTTTCTGCTGTACTTCAATCCTGCTTTAAGCATTCACAAGCCCGGATGTACTATTCTGGGACACTTTTAAGTCAGAATGTAAAGATATTGAAATTGACATAATTATAATTTCAGACTTTAAAATTTAATATTCAGCATACGACAATATGTAAATATGGTGACATGGTTCTGACACCACTTATTACTTAGCTTTTCTGAAAAGTTTCAAGTTAATATATCACATAATTATCTAGTAAGTGGAAAGTGAAATATTTTCATGAAAACCTGATAATTATCGTATCGCGTCAAATGACCTGTTAGTGCCACAAACTGTCACGACATAATATCTAAGTTATCTGAAACGTTTCTTTGAAAAGTTTCGTGTTAATTTGTCTAAAAAAGATATCTTGTCCCTACCGAAGGCATCCGAATGCAATTTTCTACTTTAAGATAACTGGTAACACGAATGGTTTCTAGTTAATTATCGAGTTAAGTAACTAGATAAATTCGTTATGTGGTGGCAGTTTAAAGCAGTATCATGACAAAGTTCGTGTTCAGATATTTATCTGGTTATCGTGAAAAGTTTTCAAATTCCAGTTTACAGATAATTATCTGAAAACTAACGCAAACGTTTTTGCGAACACTAACTAGTTGAGTGTTTATGTGAGATATTAACAGGAATCAACCATGGTAAATAAGTAGTTAACTGGTGTCAGATATATGCCACCATATTAATGGAATACCGCCATCGATACATTTAAAGTACAAATAGTACTGTTGTTGAATTGACCTCAGCAGCGGATATAATCGGGACTTTAAGCGGGACAGCCAGACGGACTTGGTTTGGGCTAAATCATAAGCTGTTCACGAGACGAGAAGGCACGGCTGTCTGTCGTCTCGAATCATTCCCCAGCTCCAATGAACTGGAAGCAGGCAGGTTAATACCCTATGCAATGTAGAGTCTGATTATAGCAGTATTATGTATGGTGAGACAATATGTAGACTAACAATGGTAACATGCTTTAATCATTAAGCAGGGTTTAGCCTTTCACACATAAGTAATGAGCAAGTGACATAATCTACAGTTCTCCCGCCCTACAACAGCTCTCTGAACAACCAATCCCTCCTTACAGCATCGCTTGCCGCTGTTCCCTAAATGTCCAACCTTTTCACGGCTGCAATATCTGCTAAAAATATTGTTGTCTGCTGTTTTTCTCAAAGTCACATATTGGACATTTTGACAGAAAAAAATATAATGAGGAGTGACAAACAGCTTGAATCCAGATTAGACGCCACGTACATATAAGTGGACATTTTTTATAGAATAAATTTAATAGTGTGCGCGGCGTCTGCTCTGGATTCAATCTGTTTGTAAATGTAAGCCAAGTCTTAATTTTCCCTCCCTATAACAACTCCCTCTGAACAACACATACACACTCTGTGTCTCCCATTGGATGCCGTTGTAGAGAGGGAGTAATGTGTTTCAATTGTAAGGGAGTGTCTTAAGAGTGTTTGGAGCCAGTACAGTGAAGAAAACGTTATGTTTTCCCGTTTAAACGCAAACGAAACGCAAACGCATCGCAATAAAACGTACACATAAAAACTTGTCGACAATTCTGATCATTTATTGTAAGCTGAATGGCAAACAGTTAAGACTGTCCACTGTAACCCGCCGTCTGATCAGGCTCCAAACGTATTGAAATGAATTTAGAGTCGTCAAATATTTTTCATTTTCTACATTTTATTGCAATGTCTTAGCCTTTCGGTTTGCATTTAAACTGGAAAGAATAGCGTCTTATCCACTGGAATTGTTTGAATCACCGAAATGACGTCATTTTACGTGTGACTGAAATGACTGGACAAGAAAATAAATTTTAACATACTCGGGTAAATCAGTGCTGTCAAACTCCATGGCAACTACACTCTGTTTCATTTAAAATGGTGTCATTAATATGAAAACTGAGATTGAAAGATTCACCCCAGTTATAGACGTAGTTGGAAAGCTTGATTACATGTAACGGACCCCTTGCTAAATATCACCATTATGTAAAGAATGAAATATCAGACATAACACCTGAAATAATACCGACTTTTTATATTAGCACTATTTTGTGATTTTGTGAAAGTATTTTTTACAAAAGGTTATTACAGGTCGTGTACCTCAGTGACTGACGAGGACACAATCAAGCTTTTGGTACAAATGTGTTAGACTGGAACTCTGTCGTTGAAATCTGTTTTAGGGTTACTTTCGTTCTGCATAACAGATCAAATCTTATTCAAAGTTGACCATATTTTGTACACTCGCCGAACATAGATTTTACAGAGGAGAAAAAAACTATTTCTTTCCGTTTAAACGAAACGCAGCGCAATCGCATTGCGATAAAATGTTGAAAATAATTACCTTTTGAAAATTCCGACAAATTAGTTTTGTCTGAGTTGCTTATAGTTTGAAGTATGATCGGACGCCGGGTTACCCGGTCACTGATCAGGCTCCAAATTGTTTGCAATGGACATAATTATTTTAGCAAAAACGCATTGTTTGGGATATGATAACATTTACAGTGCGTAGTTCACTAACCACAATGAAAACAGCCGAGCCAGTGTCTTGACGACACTTTGGGTGGTTCCAGTCACCTGATATCTAACCCCTTGTCATCCTTGCTGGGCCTCTGCCAGCATAAATATTGTTTCACCAAATACTATATCAATATAAACATAGTTACTGTTTCATCTATAGATACATTGTACATGTATATTCACACTGAAACACAGAACTGACGTCTGCTTCTTGATACACATCAGAATTTAAAACTAAAACTTTACATTCGGCGAAGTTTCAAATATTGCATGTACATTTAGTACTGAAAAAGTTGGTTTCCTAAGACATGTGCTTTTGAGCACCAAAACGTGTGTCCATTAGGGACTATTACAAGCAGTGAGGCACAAATACGCACATGTCAAAATATTGAAAGAGAGAAATGCAAATCTAGGACAAAACCTATAGGAGATCCGAAGTACAGTGCAGAAAACGTTATTCTTTCCCAATACTATTATTTCTATTGCAAACAGTTTGGAGCCAGATCAGACGCCGGGTAACCCGGTGTCTGATCAGGCTCCAAACTGTTTGCCACCAAGATAAACATGAAATATCAGAATTGTCCAAAAGTTGTTCTTTTCTACGTTTTAGTGCTTTGCGTTTGCGTACGTTTACGTTTAAACGGGAAAGAATAACAAATTCTCCACTGTACCCGCAATGGAAAATGCCCATCCTATTATCGAGACGAAACCTTATTACATGTACATGTATTTCCCGGTTAAACGAAACTAAACGCACACAATCATAATGCAATAAACTTTAGAAAATGAAGATTTATTTAACATCGATTTTCGATACGATTTATTTTAGTTTGAATTTCAAACAGATTAGAGTCTGGTCAATCTATATTATCCGGCGTCTGATCTGGCTCTAAGCTGTTTGCAATAGAAATCACAGTTTAAGGACAGACGCGTTTTATGTAGGCGAACCGTGTTAACCGAAGTTCAAGATGCTCACCCTTATAACCAATCGAAGTCGTGGTACATGTAAGAAATGACAGTAAGGAAATTCATGTATGCTCTTAGAATAAGACATTCTTGTGATGAAATAAAGAGTAAACTTTACTTTCTCATATTCTCACGTGGTGTTATCTATTTGCGAATATCGATCTTTGACTGGATGATGTATTTTGTACAAATCTGAATATAAATGGGTTCTGTTAACTTGACTTAACAAATTGTAAAATCGCCAATTGTAAAACAGACGCTACTACGACAGGAAATGTGTTAATGTCTGGGTCCATGCTTATTAAGCGTTTGAGTTGAGTCTGATTTTGTTCTAAAGCATTTGATTGGTCAGATTTGACCCTAGGCTCAAATCAGACCAATCAAATGCTTGAGAAACAAAGTCAGACTGAACTCAAACGTTTTATAATCATGAATCCTGGAAATGGATCTACTTTGGGTGTCAGTGCAATATCAAAAATAAGCTTGAACCATTTGTTTCCATTCCTAATGCATTTATTAAAGCTGTTCATGTTAGAAATAAAAGAATCTCCGTTCTATACCTTTTTGGTCAGTTCCTGCGTATCACAACCATTCGTTGTCAAAAACGTGTAACAACGGTAGCTAAGCATATAGTGACAACAACATGTGTCTTTTTATGGATATTTAAAACATGTGTCGTGTTAAAATAATTATTAATCACCGTTCTCTCATGTTTCCCTCGCCTGCCCTGCAGCTGACCTCATGGACATTTAGCGGTATTACAACGTTACCAAAGAAACAGGCATCAAACATATACCTTTAGCTTAATACAGCCTCTATGTGTGATAATGTTAATCTTGAGTAAATAATGCATAAACCCGAAACCTCTGTCTCCGTCTCGACTTTCTATCACATACTTCAAACAGTTTTCTCTTACAACCGCAGACTTTTATACAAAGTTTATAAATGTCGGATTTACATTTTTAAAACCCAGGTATGTCCACCACTTTACCGCCCTCCTCCTGAAACCTTGGATACGCTCCTGTCACCTGACTCTCCTGACGTTGTTCTTGCCCAATAACCGTGTTTGCGTAAAAATAACCATTTCTAGTGCAAACGATTTTGAGCCAGTTCAGACGCCGGGTAACACGGCGTCTGAACAGGCTCCAAACTGTTTGCTAGTACTCAAATTAAAATAATTTGTCAAAACATTCAAAAAGTTTTCATTTTCTACATTTCATCGCAGTGAGTTTACGATTCATTTACGTTTAACTCTTTGAACCCTAGTCCCGCATATAGGCGTGCTTTTCAAACAGTGTACATGTGAATAGTACACTTGTCCTATGCAAACAGTGAAGACCCTGATCAGAGGGCTCCGAAAGGAGCCCTCTGATCAGGTTCTTCACTGTTTGTCACAATGCCAAATATTGACAAAAACAACCCTTAAAAGTCAGAAATGGACTAGACTAAAATGGAAACTGGAATTTTCCATTTAAAGTTTCAGGGAGGAAAGAGTTAAACAGAAATATAACGTCTTCTCTACCACATGTGTTGAAAGGGACACACTGACGATGATAATGAATGAAAGAACAGTGAGAAATTTCAGAAAAAAAAGCATTTTCTCTGTTTTATTAAATTGCGTTTGTGTTTCGTTCGGGTTTAAAAATGGGAATGAATAACGTCTTCTCCACAACTGCATATCCACCGGGTAGATCAACATACATTGTAGACACGGATGATAAAAGCGAAAGATGATGTAAACTACAGTCAAGCCTGTGTTACAGCCACCCAAGATGTGAACCATTTCTAAAAGCAAGTTTAGTTTAATGCAGGACTAGAGCAAAGCATAAAACTCACAAAGGAGCTTTTTGCTTTACTTTTAGGCTTACATTTAACAGTCACCTGTCTTAAGAGTGTCCTTTATTCTTTAAAAGTTGCGTAACACAATACATACTTAAAATTTAATGTTTCATATTACAGTGGAGGAAAACTTATTTTTCCCCGTTTAAACGCAAACGAAACGCAAAATCAATACAGCAAAATGGAGCAAATGAAAACGTATGAAAATTTCGAATACTCGTTTTAATTTGAGTGGAAAACAGTTTGGAGCCTGGTCAGACACCGGGTTACCCGGTGTCTGATCAGGCTCCAAATTGTTTGCAATTGAAATAATAGTTTTAGCGTAAACGCGTTTATTGGGAAAGAATGTCGTCTTCTCCACTGTACATGTAACACAAGTTTGAATGTATCATATTACATGTATCTAAATATGCGAGATATTTCAACACACCATAAACCATTTAGAATTTCAGTCATGAAACACCGGGCCTATACTCTATCATATAATTAAAATAACTGCAAAGAAAAACCCCTTAACGCTGCATCCAGTTTGTTTTATTTGTTACCGTCCGTTTCTGCCATATGCATTTAGTGCAACTCTCTGTGCCAGCCTCGAACAATTTGCAACAAGAAACAGAAAAAAACCTATTCTAAACAAATCTTGAAATTACTACAGTGGAGAATCTGTTATTCTTTCCCGTTTAAACGCAAACGTACGCAAACGCAAAACACTAAAACGTAGAAAAATACAACTTTTTGACAATTCTGATAATTCATCTTTATCTTGGTGGCAAACAGTTTGGAGCCTGATCAGACGCCGGGTTACCCGGCGTCTGATCTGGCTCCAAACTGTTTGCACTGCAAATAATAGTTTTAGCGTAAACGCGTTTATTGGGAAAGAATAACAGATTCTCCACTGTATAGAGCATCATTGATAGGACCACACACGAGTGCAACTTAATTCAGAATGAAAATTATAAACGCAGAAATATCAATTTGTGATACGGGTTTTTTCTGTAAAACACTTTACAAAGTATGTGTCATAAAATTATTAAATACAATCGAATCGGCGGTAGCCCGAACACGATCAAGTCGAATATATCCTTATTCCTCAATTGAACTACGGAAGCTCGGCAATAACGTTTTCGTCACTGGAACAAGGCATAATGTGATCAGCATCTTTAGCCCTTTACTCCATAGCATGTTCATAGTTTTGGCGATAACCAACTTCTTAAATCAGGTTGAAAAGTAAAGCAGAATGTGCCTTAATGCTTAACTTTAAACCTGCTAAAGCTACCATCTGCAAGAATATAGAACCAATTTCTTATGTCACATATCCATGTCTGTATAGCTGGAACTATTTGCTTCAGGGTAAAATATATTTATTCGTAAAATGGCGTGTCTATTGAGTAATAGGTTAATGTAACGCTGAGCTTATCTTGTTCTACGACGTTTACAATACCAGATAGTCATATGTCTATACTAGCATGACTCACACGTATGCTGGATACATATGGCCCAGCGCTTATAAAGCGTTTGAGTTGAGTCTGAGTTCGTTCTCAAGCTTTTGATTGATCAGATTTGAGCCTATGCTCAAATCTGACCAATCAAATGCTTGAGAATGATTTAAGACTCAATTCAAACGCTTTATAAGTATGGACCCACTGACATGTCACCTCGCTACTTTATCATTTGCGTTATGACTGTTGACTGCAAACATTTTACTTAATCTAGCAGTTTTTCATATTTAAATTGACGATTCTAAAAGTGGGTCAAACAGTTTCAACTCAAACGGTGAGTTGCTCAGTGTATGATTCGTATCATAATTGTTTTGAAATAACCATATAGTCTGGCTTTGCAGTTAAGGTTGAGCACCCCTAACGAAATCAAAATCAGTACTCTGCGTACAGTGATCGGCCATTTTCGTCAACTGCCGGGCCATTCATGTTATTTTGTTTAAGCCAGTTGACAGGAATGGCCGATCTCTCCACGTGAGTTCATGTAACGATATTGACCAACATTGGCACAACCTTATTAGTGGTCCTCAACCTTAACTCCACACTCATGACGTTTTTGGTGTATTTGGGACAGGTGTTTGCTTAAAGATGACTCTAAATCAGGGAACCTTATACATGAGACTAAAGTTAAAAAGAAAGCTTCTGATGGGACTTCTGCTTTGCTTTAATCTTTCTTAGAATCAAGATGAAGGAAACATGTTCACGACTATCAGGTTTCGTTAGAAGTATGAAGATGCATTGCTGTTAGGAAAAGATACATGCGTTAAAGGGCGTTTCCAAGGAGAATGGGTTAATGAAAATTTAGTGGTTTCTGGTTTCCAAAAGCATACTCAGGTCTCAAAGTTATTAAGCGTTTGGGTTGAGATTGAGATCGTTCTCAAGCATTTGATTGTTCAGATTTGAGCATAAGCTCATATCTGACCAATCGAATGCTTGAGAACGATATCAGACTCAACTCAGCTTCATAATCTTGGACCCAGTGGCTGTTCGAGGGCTATCGTTGTATAAGTAAGTTTTTGGATAAAATGTGTACTGTCCACTTGCGTATACATGTACATACATTGTACATGTATTTGTTCTTTACAAACCATGGGTGCACGTACTTTATCTTTATCGGTGTTTGTTTTCATATGCTCGAGGTTCACAAGTGGATTTTCTGTAAACGTGACATGAGTAATGTTTTCGTTTTGATGTTGTTCAAACTACTATTGCTCTCAGCGAAATTCTACATGAAAGTAGTACCTGGATTAATTGTGGTACAATGAAGAAGACGTTATGCTTTCCCAACAGACAGCGTTTGCGCTAAAACAATTACTTCATTCGCAAACAAATTTGCACCAGATCAGACATCGGGTAAACCGGTGTTTGATTATGCTCAAAACTGTTTAAGCCAAGAAAATAATTACGCATGTATTGAGAATTTTCGTAAAATCATTCTTTTTAAATGCATTGCATTAATTTGTGTTCAGTAGTTTCGTTTAACTCTTTCCCTGCTAAGTTAGCCCTCTTACCGCGTCTGCATTGGTAGTGTCTGCCTGTCTGTCTGTCTGTCTGTCTGTCCATTTTAACGATTTTTTATCCATCCGTCGATCTTTCCAATCACTTATACAATTTTGGAAATCTTCGTCAACGGCGTACTTCACATACTACAACTTCTACTATATATTACTGTAAGCACTTACAGAGTTCTACGAGGCACATATTTGGTAACAACCCAAATTCAGGAAGCTGTCAAACTTGTTCATTCACTTTTTCGTGATTAATACAAGTGCTTACTAGCCTACAAGTACCTTGGTCTTAAAATACTTCCACCAGCTCTTGAGACTACCGAAACTCTATGTGGAATTCCAGACTTACCGCTCCTAAATGACAATCAGTTTTGTGTTTAGCGACAACTTATTGGAGTAGTGAGTTAATCTCTAATTATAGGTGACTGCTTAATACATGAAAGAAACAATGCAGGAAGTTCCTAAATTAGTGCCCTGCATTATTTCTAGCATGCATCAAGCAACCGCCTGTAACAAAGAGTACAAATTCCTTTTATATTGAATGATCGCTTAATACAAGACCAACTTATAAGTGAACATATACTATAACATTATGTCAGACAAATACATTCTTTCTGCGTCGATAGGAAATCAATTAACTCAATCTTAAATTGATTTATATTAATTAACCTCTTTCACTACCATTGGCGCCAAACGGCGACTTTGCAAACAGTTTGGATCCTGATTATGAAAACAATCATAAATAGTCTAAGTGGACTCGACTAAACTGGAAATTTCGAAGTCAATTTGAAGTTTCAAGGGTGAATGAATTAAGTTTACACTGGAAAAGACGTTATTCTTTCCCAATAAACGCGTTTATGCTTAAACTATTATTTCCATTGCAAACAGCATGGAGCTCGGCGGTCAATCGGGCTCTTAACTGCTTTCAACTTAGATAAGTCTGAATTGTAAGATTTGCCAAACTTTTGTTATTTTCTCCATTTAACTGCACTGTGTTTGCGTACGTTGGCATTTAAACGGGAAAGAATGACGTATTCTCCTTTGTAACTTTGCCCATTAAGGTTTTCAAAAGCCTGTTTTGGTAGCAGCTTGCTTTGAAGTTACTCAATCTTGAACTTGTTATATAGTCCAATGACAATGTATCAGTAACCCCTTTTTAAACTGGACCGATTAAGGAAACAATCTTAAATTCAAATAGGGAAGCAGCAACAGTTTCTCCAGGTATAAGAACTAAGCTGATACCAGTTCTATTAGTTACAGATTTTGGGAAATACTGGGATTCGATCCTGCTACTTTCCACCTGTCAGTGCTCAGTAGGACAAAACATCTGGTCACTTATGTTTTCTGCAGTCAATACATACTGAGTGCATACTCAAAAGACGACATATTTGTAGCATGTGTGAAAAGTTGCAGCTTTTATATGACAAAATAATACAGAAGTTCCTTCTGCATTACATTTACACTGCATTAAGCGGTCACCTCTATTGAAAGAATACCGTTCAGTGGTTGATTAACACGGGATATACTGTACTTTACATGTACATAACTGAAAGTACAGCAAAAACTCTTTATTGCGACCATTAAAATGAAGGTGAATTGATTGAATACAGTTCAGGTAACAGCTTAAAGCAAGATGACAGCAAAACAGAAAGCTCCTAATTGAGCTTTCTGTTTTACTGCCATCTTGCTTTAGCAGTCACCTGCCTTAAACATCTTATACATGTAGTAAACAGAATTTGGTGGTCATAATAGGGATATTTTACTGTACTTGAATAGAGACCTGCTAAAGTGTGTAATGAGTAATGCTGTGCATTTGATTTTGTACAAGATACACATCAATTAATGATGTACAGTTTACCTTATATTAAGAGAAACTTGAATTAGGAGAAGCTTTGCTATCTTTAAGTGACCACTTAAAACAGGCTGAAAGTAAAGCAGAATGCGCCTTAAGGCGCATTCTGCTTAACTTCCAGCCTGCTTTAAGCTATCATGTGCTAGAATATACAAACTATTCCCTATAATATATATTCATGACTGATTAAATTTGGACTATTTTCTTCAGCGGAGGTATAAATCATATTCGCTAAAAGGCGCTTCTATTGGGGAAAGGGTTAAGACGGTGACTGCTAAACATGAAGAAAGTAATGCAGAAAGCTCTGTTTTAACTTTCTGCATTAACTTCCTATATACTGCCCCAAGCAATTACAGTGGAGAATCTGTTATTCTTTCCCGTTTAAACGCAAACGTACGCAAACGCAAAGCACTAAAATGTAAAAAAAAGTGCAACTTTTGGACAATTCTGATAGTTCATGTCTATCTTGGTGGCAAACAGTATGAAGCCTGATCAGACGCCGGGTTACCCGGCGTCTGATCTGGCTCCAAGCTGTTTGCAATGGAAAAAATAGTTTTAGCGTGAACGCGTTTATTGGGAAAGAATAACGTTTTCTCCACTGTAACATTCAACACTTTTTTTCTGTATATTAATCATGTATAACTCGTTACATGCTTATGGTGAATGTTATTACCCTTTGCAAACAGTTTGTAACCAGATGAGAAGCCGCGTAACGCGGCCGCTCATCATGATCCAAACTATTTTACAACCACTGACCCTATATTGAAAATGAAATTGTAGAAAATTCTATTTTAAGAATTGTAGCAGACTACAAGTGTTGCAGACGACAATAGTATCTAGCGTTCAAATTGTTAAATATGTAAAAATCCAGTAAAATATTTACCTTAAACTTGATGCACCTGATGAACAGAATATACAGAATGATTAATCCTGAAAATCGAAACGAAAACTCACACTAGTCTGTCAAAGTTTCACATATTCGCGATGTTCTAGTATTCCTTAACACCTGACCACTCGATCATGACATTTAAACTATAAATTGCGGCCATTTAAATCAATAACGAAAACATATGTTGAGCAAAGACGGCAGTTATTTATATCGCGACATCTAGCCTAACCGAAAATGGGTCTGTTTCCTTTTGATACAGTGCTCGCTTGATTGATCCGCAGGGGATGAAATGGCGGAAAAGATCCTAATTTGTCCAGTTATTTAATGGTTTAATCTGGCGATATATTTTATGTTTTGATGATATCAGGAATGTCAAGCTGAGCTGTGTCGGATCACGGACAATGGGTTAGAAGTCAGGCACAGGGGATCTTTCATATCTTACAGCAGGACCAATTGTTACAGTGGAGAAGTTGTTATTCTTTCCCGTTTAAAAACAAACGAAACGCAAACGCAATTCACTAAAATGTATAAAATATCATGTTTGTAAATTAATTTTCAAACTATCTATTTTAATCTGAGTGACAAACAGTTTGGAGCCTGATCAGACGCCGGGTTACCCGGCGTCTGATCTGGCTCTAAATTGCTTGCATTTCAATTTTTTTTTAGCTGAAACGTGTTTATTGGGAAAGAATAACGTCTTTTTCACTGTCAACTTTTGATTGTTAGTGGTTTTGAGGTTTTACTGTAATATTTACAACGGCTCACCGGAAGACTTCATTATGTAACAGAATCTAACTAAACTCGTTGACCCCTGAAACTTCAAATGGACATCTCCAGTTTCCAGTAAGTCTTAAACCTGCTTTACTATTGACGGGTTTTAACAGTTTAACCCTTTCCCCCATAGAAGCGACTTTTAGCGTATTTAATTTATTCCTCCGCTGAAGAAAATAGTTCCAATTTAATCAGTCATGATTATATAGTATAGGGAAAATTTTCAATATTCTAGCTCATGGAAGCTTAAAGCAGGCTGAAAGTAAAGCAGAATGCGCCTTAGGGCGCATTCTACTTTACTTTCAACCTGCTTTAAGTGGTCACCGATCTTGAATACTAGAAATAGGCTATCAGGTAAAGGGTTAAGGCAAAATGAAAAACACTGCGGAATCTAATCAGAGGGCCCCTATGTACATGTAACTGTATTATATCACGAATGAATAGGCCGGTGCTTATTCATTCGTGATTATATACAGTAATTGATAGTATAAACCAAACTCAAATACAGAGCCTGTGATGACAACGGTGATTGGTCTGTACAATGTTGCAATGCCACGAATAAGGAAGGTTTTGTCATGGCACGACTCATTTTCAAATTACAGTGTTTTTACACATTTCAGCATGTTTTTTAGTTTTTTTAAAGTAGGGCTTTACTGCTTGCATTTCTATGTGTACAGTCGGCTCTTATTAACTCGAGCTAGCTTAAAAGAAACTTACCCCATATATTTTAGTTGAATTTCGACAAATCAAGTTCGCTGAAGCCCAACATACCCGTACTGGGTACCCAAACATGTCTTCTCCGGATATTGCAATGAACTTCCCCTACATGTTTGTGCTTAACCAATTACCCCATAGCCTGTTCATTCAGCCTGCTTTGAGTAAAAATCTGCTAGGACACAGTTAATATTTTCCGATGATTCATATTCATGACTGTACATGTATAGATTGAAACTATTTTCTTCAGTGGAGGAATAAATTAAAGGCGTAAAAAGGGTATTTATGGGATAATGGGTTAAAAGGTGCATTGCAGATGCTAATGAGACGCAGTAAGTTATTCGCAAATGTCTACTTATGAGGACAACGGGCATTAATGGGTTACACGAATTATATATAAAACACATGGACTTTCTGGTTTGCTTTTGCTCTGAATAAAACAGTCATACAACGGCCCTACAAAACAACAGCTCTCTCTTTACAACAATGATTGCCGCTGTCCCACCAAAACGATACAGTTATGAATAAAGCTTTAACTGCTGAAATATCGTCTGCTTCTTTGATTGAAATTGTCGTCTACTGTTGGGGTTTTTTCACAATTACATATTGACCTCTTTGAGGAAATATAATGACGAGTGGCAAACAGTTACGCGGCTTCTGATCTGGATTCAAACTGTTTGTACTCTAAGGGTATCAACCAAGCTACAAATGTTCACCCCCTACAACAACTCCCTCAGAACAACACAACGCACACAATATGTGTCTCCCATTAGGTGTTGTTGTACAGTGGAGAATCTGTTATTCTTACGTCATTCGTGACGTCATACAGTGGAGAATCTGTTATTCTTTCCCGTTTAAACGCAAACGTACGCAAACGCAAAACACTAAAACGTAGAAAAATACAACTTTTGGACAATTCTGATAATTCTTGTTTATCTTGGTGGCAAACAGTTTGGAACCTGATCAGATGCCGGGTTACCCGGCGTCTGATCTGGCTCCAAACTGTTTGCACTTCAAATGATAGTTTTAGCGTAAACGCGTTTAGTGGGGAAAGAATAACGTTTTCTCCACTGTAGGTGTTGTTATAGAAAGGGAACACTGTAATGATACACGAGCCTAAAGTGGTGCAATAAAATATTAAAAAATACGGTTATTGGTTTTTTTTTAAAACAAATATTAACGATTTATTCAGCTTTCAATGTAAACAGTCTGGGTCCTATAAGACACCGAGTTACACCACAAATGGTATTTTCTTTATAGTAATGTTTTAACAGTAATAGTTCATCTTAAAATATTTTTCTGTGACATATGTCATTTACAGTTACAATCATGTGATATGTATCAGCTTTTATTGGCAATTTAAAAAGCGCATAAAATGTGTACAGTTGACACATTTTTGAGTAAGTTTCTTAATATGTTCCGTAGTTCTCCGGTCTACAACTTAAAAAAGATCATGAAAGTCTTATTCTCCAAAAAGCATTGTATTGTAGTTAATCAACCCATTTATGCATTGATATTGCAATGAACTCTTCCAGTTTAATATATACAGACAAGGGTGATCTAAAGACACTGCTGTATTTTCCCATACAGCTGATTTTTTTATAAGAAATAGCAAACAGTACGGACTCTGATGAGTCGCCACAAATTGCAGGGTCTCATTAGGGTTTACACTATCGTCTATTGTCTAAAAAAATTATGCCAGAGGCATAAATCGGTTTACAATTTTATTCATGGATTTTGTTTGAAAGGCAAGTAATATATTAGTCCTTCGTCAAGCCTGAAAACTCCATACATGTACAGATATAAAACTTAAAGTATCCATTTTGATCATTATCAAGTACATAATGCTATCATTACAGTGGAGAATACGCTATTCTTTCCCGTTTAAACGCAAACGAAACGCAAACGCAAAGCATTAAAAGTAGAAATGTACAACTTTTGGACAATTTTGATAGTTCATGTTTATCTTGGTGGCAAACAGTTTGGAGCTTGATCAGACGCCGGGTTACCCGGCGTCTGATCTGGCTCCAAACAGTTTGTAATAGAAATGATAGATTTAGCGTAAACGCGTTTATTGGGAAAGAATAACGTTTTCTCCACTGTAGTTAGCAGTTGCCTAAATTGACAAGATTAACATAGTTTACTCTTCCAATGACATAATTTATCCGCTCAAAAATGTCATTTGCACTTTTTTTTTCAATTTAGATTTCAAGCATTTTGACTTAAGCAATATTAAAAAGAATGTCTAATATTTTGGATTCTGATCACATTTTCGAGTTATTGGAGGTCTGATCTGGATCCAAACCGTTTGCAAATGATAGAGAATTTGCTGTTGGCAGGGGAAATCAATGTCCTTTGTTACATTACATGCTTGTCTTGTTAGTTAAATCTTGCTGTTATTCTTAGCGTGTATTCAAAGATAGCTTGATTCTATATTGACTAAGTGATTACCTCACTTCCTCCAAATCCCATAATTTGTTGCAATATCGACCACAGATGGTTGATTAAAGCAGGTTGAAAGAGAAACAGAATGCGCCTCTAAGGTGAATTCTGCTTTCCTTACAGACAGTTTTAAGCAACCATCTGCTGGAATATAGAAATCATGTTTCATGCTGCATACTCGTGACTGTATCAATTTAAATGGAACTATTTTATTCAGTTGAATAATAGATTAAAGGCATAAAAATGCGTATCCATGTATGGAGTAATGGGTTAAAAGAATGTTTGAATTATTCAGTGATTAGACAAATGGCTAGCATACTTAAAGCAGGGTTATGATGAAGCAGAAAGTTCCCGTTTAACCTCCACTCTGCTTAAGATGACACGTGCCTTCGAGACATCGTGAATAAAATCTTAGTTTAAGGGTGTATCAATGTCATGAGCCATTTTTTCAAAGTATTAAACTTTTTTTCTATCATTGTTTTTTTGGAAGAGCTATTTATGATGAATGAAAAAATGAAAAAAAATATATATGGTGGTGTCCTTTTTTTAGCTACAGCGATTTGAAAAAGGTATGTCAAATTTGGATTTTTTTTCAAATTTTACCCATTCAGAGTACAAGCTTCAGTAAAATCTATTTCAAAACAAAACAAAAATGTTAATTTGGGTTTTCTTTATTTATTTCATGTCTATGGTGGTATGTTCACATATATAAACCAAATTTAGACAAAGCAGGCACCAGGTTTGAACAATATGGATCCTTGAATATCAAAAATATGCTTTATATAAGGCATGATTTTTATTAGATTTTTTATTTTATGATAAAAAGTAAAAAAAGTTTGAAAATGAAATAGTTCTAGTATTAAACTTTTTCTTATATTCTACCAGATGAAAGCCAATACTAAGGCAGTTCAAAATATGAAAAGAAATTGAAAGGTCAGTGTTGAAAAATTTGAGTTATTAAAGTAAAAAGAGTTATTGCCCCTTACAAAATTTACAAAAAAGTACCATATCGATGATATTTAGAGCTTTATAAATTTCACATTTGGTGCCTTTTTTTCTTAAATTAGTTTTTGTATGAAGAAATACTACCATAGATAGGAAATAGATAACACAAAACCAAATCATCATATTTGTTTTCATTTAAAATGGGTTTTATTGAAGCGGGCTGTTTGAAAAGGACAAAATAAGAGGAAGTGGGTGGGGGTAAATTTTACATGGCCGTAGAGCCAACTGTTGTTCACCAAAATGTACACTTTTTCTATTTTTTCATTCATCTTAAATAGCTCTTCAATACAAAACCATCATAGAGTGTTTTCATATACTTTGAAAATTTCCCAAATTCATGACATTGATACACCCTAAAGCAATATCATATCTCTCGGCTTATTGACCTCAAATTCACAACGATATATGCATAAATGTTGACTATCATAAGTTTGCTATGCGAATCGAAATATATCATTTGGCAATTATTGAAGGTTGTGAAAAAAATTAGATCTGATATGATAGTTTGTACATGTATATCCTACTCGACAACTACATTAACTACAATACCAAAGGAAACAATTCTATATCACTACGAGAAAACAATTGACCTTGGGCCAAAATAGGTCGTTACTAATGATTTGTACTTAACCAGGAGTTCTACTGCTTTGCTCCTTACTCTTAAATCAGAAGTTGATCCGTTTCAATACATTTTAAGAAGACAAGAATGAACTTACACGAGGACACTTGCCTCTACTCTAACTCAAATACTAATTTATAGTGTTGCCATGATTACAAAAACAGTTTCAATCAGGGTAAAGCAAAACAGAAAGCTCCGAAAGGAGTTTTCTGTTTTACTTTCACATTTCTTTACATTCACCTTCTTAAAAATCATTATCAATGTTTCTTTAAGGTGATCTTAATATCAGGGTTCAACGTTCTACCTTTGTTTGTTTTGACTTCGATCAACTGGCCAAGGGATACTCGATCATGGCTTGGCTGGTAAACTAGTATGCAAGCAGTTTGGATCTAGATTAGATGCCGCGTTACGCGGCATCTGATCTGGATCCAAACGGTTTGACACTCGTCTTTCACTTTTTCCAATTCAGAAATGTATAAACCTTAAATTAATATATTTTTGCAGACGACAATTCCAAAGCAGACGATATTACAGCGGGGTGAGGGTTAAGATTTCTAAGTGGGACAAGTGGCCACATCTGTCAGGATAAGTGAGTAAACAATCGGCTTACCTCGGCCAAATCCCCACAGAGATACTCTAAGAACCACCAGAAGTATGTGTTTAGCTTAAAACCCTGTTTGTTCTTATAATTCCTAAAAAATACCAACATATAATTGCAAATAGTTTAGACCGACGTCTGATCAGTCTCCAAGCTGTTCACAGTTCACGGTTTTTCGATTGTATGAGTTTCAGTCAACTAAAACGGTGCACGAAACAAAGAATTTTTGTCAAGACACAGGACATCTTAAGTTTAGTTGGATTTCTTCGGTATTATTTTTTTTTTCAACATAATATGGTACTTCAATTGGTATTTGATCTAGGTGGAAACTATTTGCAAATGCAAGTAAAGATTTGAAACTGACCATTTTCTGTACTTGAATAAAGACAAGTGCTGTACCAAACAAGGTCTTGATCAATCTCAAATTCCTTTTTTTTGCTTCTTTTTTCTTCTTTTTTGTTTTTTCATCTCCAATTTTATTGACTTATATAAATTGTTCCTCCAAAGGAGATGAAAAAACATAAAAGGACCAATCGTTTTCAAACTAGAACAATCTGAAGAGCACAAGTGGATTTGGCAGACTAAAATACTGTTTGCTTCTAAATTTCATTCAGGTATCATGGCAATCAAAAGCTGGCGTGTTTGCGAAACAATTGGCTCCCTGATGTGACTATGGTCTCTAAATGACCTTGAATTTTGTCTAACATGACCCATCTTGCATTGAGGTCAAGAAATTCTTGAGTTGAGTTAACATGCCAAATATGAAGTTTCTATCACAAGTCATGTAGTCCTAAAGTTATGGCCAAAACGAAATTCAACATGTTTGTACGAAAGACCGGTGGTGACATTTCCGCTTCAGGATTTCACACATTTCGATTGCGTGATTGCAAAATTGCAAGATTTCCACTTCCAAATTGCTCAATTGCTCCATTTCTCGATTTCTCAATTGCTCGATTTCTCTTCCAAATTTCCCAATTGCTCAATTTCTCAATTGCTCAATTTCTCTTCCAAATTTCCAGATTTCTCAATTGCTCGATTTCTCAATTGCTCAATTTCTCTTCCAAATTTCCCGATTTCTTAATTGCTCAATTTCTCAATTGCTCAATTTCTCTTCCAAATTTCAAGATTTCTCAATTGCTCGATTTCTCAATTGCTCAATTTCTTTTCCAAATTTCCAGATTTCTCAATTGCTCGATTTCTCAATTGCTCAATTTCTCTTCCAAATTTCTCGATTTCTCAATTGCTCGATTTCTCAATTGCTCAATTTCTCTTCCAAATTTCCAGATTTCTCAATTGCTCGATTTCTCAATTGCTCAATTTCTCTTCCAAATTTCCAGATTTCTCAATTGCTCGATTTCTCAATTGCTCAATTTTTTAATTGCTCGATTTCTCAATTGCTCGATTTCTCTTCCAAATTTCCCGATTTCTCAATTGCTCAATTTCTCAATTGCTCAATTTCTCAATTTCTTGATTTCTCGATTGCATGATTTCACTGTAACAATGTTTTAATCACGTGACACGTGTGATGTAACAAAGCCCTCACCGTTCAAAACAAAATGGCGAATGGAGATACATGTATTCTGGCGCAGGTGAGAGTTTATTTGTTTGTTTTTTACTTCAAAATTGGGAATTTAAAACATTTAAATGATGTAAAACATGGAATCATGTAATTTTTAGTCAGTTCTTAGTTCTTAAAACGCTAAAATGAGTATAACAATGCAGTTGTACAACGGTATACTACACGTGGACGCCCCCATTTCTACGAGTTTGTTTGAATAAATTTGGAGAGATAAACTAATTCTAAAACGCATGTGATAGCAGCCGTCCATATCTAGAATCTAGTATACCGTTGCACAACTGCATGGAATTATTAAATTCTATATACAAACATGTTTCACATCATTTGAATGCCTA
This sequence comes from Gari tellinella, assembly GCA_922989275.2. Classification (NCBI taxonomy): domain Eukaryota; kingdom Metazoa; phylum Mollusca; class Bivalvia; order Cardiida; family Psammobiidae; genus Gari; species Gari tellinella. The sequence continues at coordinate 77,577,374 of OV277867.1, read as the reverse complement.
TTTTGAAGTAAAACAAACTAATAAACACACACCATCACTAGAATACTGATACATCCAATCGCCATTTTGTTTTCAAGGGTAACACGTATCATGTGACTGAATTTTGAGAGAAATTGAGCAATTGAGAAATCGAGCAATTGAGAAATTGAGCAATTGAGAAATTGAGCAATTGAGAAATAGAGCAATTGAGAAATATGGAAATTTGGAAGAAAAATTGAGAAATCGAGCAATTGAGCAATTGAGAAATCGAGCAATTGAGAAATCTGGAAATTTGGAAGAGAAATTGAGCAATTGAGAAATCGAGCAATTGAGAAATTGAGCAATTGAGAAATCGAACAATTGAGAAATCTGGAAATTTGGAAGAGAAATTGAGCAATTGAGAAATCGAGCAATTGAGAAATTGAGCAATTGAGAAATCGAGCAATTGAGAAATCTGGAAATTTGGAAGAGAAATCGAGCAATTGAGAAATTGAGCAATTGAGAAATTGAGCAATTTGGAAGTGGAAATCTTGCAAATTTGCAATCACGCAATTGAATTCGTGAATTCATGAAGATGAAATCGGGAAATAATGAATTATTCTGTGTGAAATCCTGAAGTGGAAATGTCACCGCCGGTCTTTCGTATGTTTGACCATTACATCTAAATGACATTGACCTTTGTCGGACATGACCAAAGTTGTATTGAGCTCAGATGCCTCGTTGGCTAAATATGATGTCTCTGTTCCAAAGTTAGGACTTTGGTAAAGTTGTGGACAGACAGAAAAACAGAACGGCAGACAGGGCTAAAACAATAATTATGCCCCGACTAAGTTGTTAGGGGGGCATAACATTTATAGCTATGTTTTATTAAAACAAAAGTCTCTTACTAAGAGTCCGCCCTAAATGGAATGAACTTGAGACGGAACACTTAAAACAAGATACGGTTCTAATGAGTAGTAACACCATGTAATTTGGTACTTAAATAAGTGAAAAAATGTTGGATTTGTTCAGTTTACTACCTCTTATCTGGAGCCCTGCTAACATAGACGTCTGCAGTGTTGCCATTTATATACGCGTGATTACATAATAGGCTATAGTTTACATCATACTAAGTGGTTATTCTCTGTTAAATTAACCCATTTATGACCAGTGGATTCGCCAATGCTTATGTATTTGATTAGACGATTTTTTTTATCTAAGGGGTGCTTGGTCTAAATTTTCATTTTCGTTACGTTTTATATTGAAATTGCTATCAGCAAACAAAGCATTATGGGGCGTCTGCTCAGAGTCTACACTGTTTGTCTTTGTCCCTTATATGGGATCGTGAGCAAAAACGGGTTAAGATTGCAAACTTAAGCAGGTTGATTCTGTATGAGCATTTAAATTGGGTGTTTGCAATGCACTTGGTACATTGATAGCTCTTTAAACTTTTTTTATGGTGTCCTTTTGGATAGAATTTCTGATATGCAATGTTTGTGTCTAGGAAAAGTAGAGATGCTATTAATATGAGAAAATTGAAGTTGTATTTATAAGTGAGTATGTCACCCGAGTGTATGCTTTTTGAAGAATTTTATGAGGTACTCTTTCTTTTCGCTGATATCATCATGTAGCTAACTGTTTCATATCCATTTGCCTGCTTTCTTTACAACAAATTGAGCATCAGCTGAAAGAAAATTTATCTAACATACTTGAAATTTTTGATAGGCGGTATAAATCAATTTTATTTCTAGAGATTTCATTTTTCTTTGATATTTGTAGAAGACTTTGTTAATTGACTACGCATCTTACCAATTTATATAACAACCTTGTGAAGGATCTAGAGGTCATGGCTTCAGTCCGATGGGCTCATTTACTATTTCCTCATACAGTGGAGAAAACGTTATTCTTTCCCACTAAACGCGTTTACGCTAAAACTATTATTTCTATTGCAAACAGTTTGGAGCCAGATCAGACGCCGGGTAACCCGGCGTCTGATCAGGCTCCAAACGGTTTGCCACCAAGATAAACATGAAATATCAGAATTGTCCAAAAGTTGTTCTTTTCTACGTTTTAGCGCTTTGCGTTTGCGTACGTTTGCGTTTAAACGGGAAAGAATAACAGATTATACACTGAAATAATTGCTTTGATGAAGTTTTGGTCAAGTATAGAAGCCAAAATGGCAGTTGAAAATATAGGCCAATCGGTTTAATTTTAGAAAACTCTTCCCAAGACTCTAGTTGTTTTTTCAATCATGGCAGGTAAACTAAAACATTTAGATTCGCGTAAAACAATAGCCAATTCAAGAATTAAAAAGCAAGGAAAACATTCCATATCATTAATAAGAAGCGAATCATGGTCATCACGGCCCTCTTGTTATGATGAAACAAAGCTGGTGTGTTATAAAATATAGCTTTACATGTAATGTACAGTATATCATGTCCGAATCCTCCAACACTGTCACTACTTTGATTACAATATACGTCACAACATTACAAACAGTGCAGACCCTTCCACCTCTGGTATTGGTCTTTACTGTTTGCAAATAATGCTGCACTTTTTTCAGTAACATTGCTTATACACGTAACTAGGGTTCTATCACAGTGCTGCCATTTCTCCGGATTTTTTCCTAAATCTTTGGATTTTTGTCTAGAACATGGTAGCTTAAAGCAGGCTGAAAGTAAAGCAGAATGCGCCATAAGGCGCATTCTGCTTTACTTCCAGCCTGCATTATGTAGTCACCTGTCAACAAAACTAGAAATAGGCTATGGGGTAAAGGTACGATTCGTAAAATGCAAATTTGGAAATCTTAGGATTCTTCATGTCAAATTATGGCAACCCTGCTATCAATGGGTAATTGATATAGTTTTTGCAAGTAACGAATTCAGTAACTAGTATATGGCCGTTTTTGTTTGACCTGAGTGATAGAACAGATGGGGATACCAAAAAGCGGAGCCCAATCAATGGCATGTAAGTGAAACATTCCTCAATATTTCAATAATCTATCTTTAATTCTTTCTTATTTAAGTTTTACTATTCAAAATTCCTGTGCGGTCCTTGTGAAGTCCGTCCCCTCCCGCCGCGCGGATTGACCATAATGACACTGGGCAACTCAATCTGGCCATTGTCCGAGGCTAATGAAATCAGCCCCCTACTGTCAAGTACAGGCTATTAGTGGTAAAGGTGTGAATTTAGTTGTTCTCATCTGATCTTACAAATCTACTTTTCCGCTTCCTAGCACAATTTTAACTGTCATGACAGTGCGCTTTTCTCATTCGGCAGTCTCTTATTAACCCCCTTTCCCTTCCGTGACGTCATCTACTTTTAACAATTGTCGTCTGCTTTTATTTCTCAAATTTGAATGTTAGGTAAAAGTTACTAAAGTAATATCTTCATAAACGTCAAACAGTTTGGACCCTGATCAGACGCCGCTTCACGCCGCGTCTGACCAGGGTCCAAACTTTTTGCTAAAAAAGTTGTAATCGGGGTAAGGTTGTCAAGGGACTAACCTTTATCACGTAAGGCGCTAAATTGCCTCACATTTGTGCAAAACGTTTAGATCCTCATCAAACGCCAAGTTACTCGGCGCCTGATCTGGATTAATATATTTGACCCTAGTACTGATACTTCAAAAGCCAATACATATATAAAATCCGAACTTTGTCAATTTTGCGAAATCAATTGTTAATGCAGAATATAACATTGCTTTGTAAGGTTCAACCTATCTTCCGCTTAAGTATAAAATGCTAAAATTTATCGTCTGTAACCTTTTTGAAAATTAATTTACTTACATATTTTCAATTTAAAAACAAGGTATGATAGCAATTTCAAATAGTTTAGAACCTGATCAGACGCTGTTCACATGCAACATTTGAACAGAAACAAAATGTTTATAAATTTTGATAAATTCGAACCTAACACTTTCAGGGATGACATTGGACCCAAATGGCCGTGAAAAGGACGGGACTTGAGGGACGCTGGTGATAAAAGAATTGCGAATATGTATGTATCAACAAAGCCAGTACTATAAAACTATTTGTCGTTGGTCGGTGACCTCTTTCGGTCAATTTAAGGCATTTCTATGGCCACAATGTGAGGCATGTTGCTGAAAACCCCTGGGGAAATAAAGTAGCGTTATTGCTATACAGTGGAGAATACATTATTATTTCCCGTTTAAACGCAAATGAAACGCAAAAGCAAAGTACTAAAACGTAGAAAAGTACAACGTTTGAATAATTCTGATATTCATGTTTATCTTGGTGGCAAACAGTTTGGAGCCTAATCACAACGTTTGAATAATTCTGATATTCATGTTTATCTTGGTGGCAAACAGTTTGGAGCCTAATCAGACGCCGGGTTTCCCGGCGTCTGATCTGGCTCCAAACTGTTTGTATGGAAATAAAAGTTTAAGCGTAAAACCCGTTTATTGGGAAAGAATAACGTTTTCTTCACTGTATGATCAGGTTCCAAACTGTTTGGAAGTCAGACATAGATGATTCATCTATATTTTCAAAAAAATCATTTTCTTAATTTATTCAAAGCATTTGTGTTTCGATTGTGAGAAAGAATAACGCCTTCCCCTCTGTACATGTACCTTCGAATTTGTTAAAAAGATAAATGACGGAAAAGTAAGAAGACTTTAACTTATCTCTCTGTCTCTCTTTGTGTCTCTCTGTGTCCATCTCTCTCTCTTTTTCGCTCTCTCTCTCTCTCTCTCTCTCTGCCTGTCTCTCTGTCTGCCTCTCTCTCTGTTTTTCTGTGTCTGTCTATCTCCGTCTCTGTTTTTTCTCTTTGTTCCTCTCCCTCACTGAATCTTACCGTATGCGTCTTTGTCTGTCTATCTGTATATATCCTTCTTCTTCTTTCTCTCTCTCTCTTTCTCTTTCACTCTCTCTCTCCCCCTTCCTCCCTCCATCTCTCTCATTTGAACTCATATGCATTTAATTAGAAGTTCTAATTTAGTACTGTTGTTTAAGAAGTTTTTTCCCACCTTCAGTTTTAGTATATCCACACGTCGTGAATTAGGATATACTAAAATACTGCGCTAATATTACTTTCGTGCACTCATAATTACGAGTCTTAATTGATTTCTATTAACCTTGAGCCTGCCGATTGCTACTTCACTTGATTCATTGCAAAAAGTTTGGATCAAGATCAGACGCCGCGTAACGCGGCGTCTAATCTTGATCCAAACTGTTTGACATTCGTCTATCGATTTCTTCAGTTTATAAATGTATAAATATTATTTTAGAAAAATGGTGCTGACGAAAAAATTAATTCAAAGCAGACGAAAGGTTTGAAGATTAAATGCTTTAACGCTTTACTCAGCTGTCGAATAGTTACATTACTGATAGATCGTTTTCAGAAACAAATACCTTTGGCACAACCCTTTCACCCAACAGACAACTTATTTATACTTTGCAAACGGTTTGGGTCCTGATGAGACGCCGTGTTACATGTAAGCGGCGTCTCATCAGCACCCCGGCAAACTGTTTGACACTCGTATTGATATATTTTCATTCATTTTGCGGAAATTCTAATTTTGAAACGATAGTGCAGAAATCGACATCAAAGCAGACGATAAGTCTTACAGTGATAAGGTTAACACATGTTATACCGTATTATCGTCTGCTTTAACACTAGCGTCTGCATACATGTATCATATTTAATTTCATATTATATGCCATTCTCATTTGAAGAATTCTAAACCCGAGTTTCAAACATTTTGGATCCTGGTCAGACGTCGAGTAACTCGGCGTCTGATTAGGATTCAACCTGTTTGCAGATACCAAGTCAAAACGCGATTCGCAGGAGAAAAGTTAAAGGCTTTGATTAGCTATTTACATGCTACTGTAGCAGCGGATATATCCCACAGTGATAACCTTTGCAAACAGTTTGGATCCAGATGAGACGCCGCGCCACGCGGCTTCTCATCAGGATCGAAACTGTTTGACACTCTGATCCTGTTTTGAAAAGAAATTTAGAAATTTCTATTTTAAGAACAGTAGCAGACGACAATTGTTGCAGACAAAAAAAAAATACCCAGCATTCAAAGAGTCGACGTATAACGATTTTAGCGTCTCGGAGGCGCTTCACCAAATTAATCTACCTTCAAGTGTTTATTTTTGTGTTTCACATCGTTCAAAGTTTCCATTATAGATGAAAGTTTGCTATTTTGGTTTTTATGATCGAATGAAAACATTAACGTAAAAAACTGTATTTACCTAGTTCTTGAAATCAACCAAAATATTTAACTTCTTCTTTTGTTTCCTTTACCTCTATGCATGCTGGGTAATTGTTGCGTCTGTAACAATTGACGTCTGCTACTGTTCTAAAAATAGAATTTCATATTTTCTTTTCACAATAGGATAAGAGTGTCAAACAGTTTAAATCCTGATGAGACGCCGCGTTACGCGGCGTCTCATCAGGATCCAAACTGTTTGCAAAGGTCATCATTGGCTTCACCGCTAGCATTCGAAGAATTAATACTTAAAAAATGGTCGTCTGCTTTAAGAAAGACGTATAATGTACTTGTAACAATTGGCTTTTTTTATCAGAAATGGCACGTGCATGTTACAAAAACGAGATCTCGATCAGATAACTAGATTCTCGCCGTCTCGTCCTCGTGCATTGTTTACAAAAAGAAAAGGCAGTTTCAATTCAGTTGCACTTCCATATGCACAGCCTGTCCTATTTAAAGCGACCATCCCTTGAAAAAAGCATTAAACATGTATACATATATTTGTTTCATGAAGGACAAAGATAATACAGAAAGCTCCTGTTTGAGCGTTCTGTATTAATTTTGTTCTTCATTAAACTATCACCTGATTTTAAAGACTGCACGCATCGAATCCTGATCGGTCGCTTATGATAGGTGTAGTTGTTGAGTGCAATGTGGAATATTTTAGCTGTTTACGCAGATTTTCCAGAAGTTTAATTATTTAATTATTTTCCCCGGTAATGCGCTTACGGAAAACATTATTCAAGTTGCCACCCATTGCGATAGAAACATTACAAGTCTTGAAAATAACAGTCTCTGTTTAACAGGTTACAGTGGAGAATCTGTTATTCTTTCCCGTTTAAACGCAAACGTACGCAAACGCAAAACACTAAAACGTAGAAAAGTACAACTTTTGGACAATTCTGATAATTCTTGTTTATCTTGGTGGCAAACAGTTTGGAGCCTGATCAGACGCCGGGTAACCCGGCGTCTGATCTGGCTCCAAACTGTTTGCACTGCAAATAATAGTTTTAGCGTAAACGCGTTTATTGGGAAAGAATAACAGATTCTCCACTGTAACACTTCAGTCATTCACCCTTGAGACTTAAACCCATTTATGCCAAGTGGATTCTTCCATGCTTAAATATCGGATTAGTCCATTTTTTATGTAAGGTGTACCTGGTCGGGTTTTATATTGAAATTCCTATTGACACAAAGTGTAGACTGATCAGACGCAGTATTATGCGGGGTCTACACTGATTGCCTATGCCCCTTTTATGCTCGATAATACCGCCTAAACAAGCGTGCAGTTGTGGTCAATGTTGTGTCGGTTGTGAACGAACCCCTGTCCCATTTTCCAAAAGTCGTTGATTTCTGTGTGTAAAAGCAATTACTGTTGAAAGTGCATGCTTACAGTTAGTTTTATGTAATGTTTTAAGGAAGGATATTATATTAGCTAGACAGAAATGCAACAAACGTGTCGTTTCATCAATATTTATAAATTTATGATATGCCCGGTTTTGTCGAGATAGGGTGAGCATATACATACAATCAGTTGTACCCCTTGTCTCTATATATACCTTCTGACGAGGTTTTCTCAAAAAGCAATAGTGTCGGGGCCTTGTGTAACAGATCTGGTTGATGCATGGATTTGAGTGGAAGTAAATGCTACTTATAAACAACAATAACAACACAGCTGTAACAGAGTGGTTCTTTGTTCCAGTTGCTCTGGAGTTCGTAAAGTACAATGACTATTCTTGTAACCACCAACTCAAGAAACATGTTCCAGTCAACTCTCGCTACTACATCCACTCAAAAGATTCCTTAACATAGAAGTTAACGACTTAAAGCATGATGAAGTAATACTCCAGTATAAGAGTTTTCTACTTTGATTTCATATTGTTTTAAACTGCATATCGCCAGCACGTACATACAATACATTTTTTATAAGTTGACGGTAATAATTTGGTTTACTGTACTGTTTGTTTTAAACAATTACTTTAAATATCTCTGCCAGATGTTCTTCCAACCCCTAGAGAGGCGAACAGTCTACAAGAAAAAAAACATGTGAGAAAAATGCACATGTACGTTTTACAAAAACATGTGTCTTGTATCAGATTTATTCAAGTGTGAATTTTCGAGCGAAACCCATTACTTACGGAATGCTGAAAGGGTTGGGTAAAACGCGGCATTTTATCTTTTCTTAAACACGATATCAGCATAAATTGCCAATAATAAAGATAAACCCAGATCGGGCACGAGAGTAACGGTAACAAATTACGATATTCAAATAACTATATATATATACAGTGGAGAATCTGTTATTCTTTCCCGTTTAAACGCAAACGTACGCAAACGCAAAGCACTAAAACGTAGAAAAGAACAACTTTTAGACAATTCTGATAATTCATCTTTATCTTGGTGGCAAACAGTTTGGAGCCTGATCAGACGCCGGGTTACCCGGCGTCTGATCTGGCTCCAAACTGTTTGTATTGTAAATAATAGTTTTAGCGTAAACGCGTTTATTGGGAAAGAATAACATATTATCCACTGTAGGAACATTACAGTGGAGGAAACGTTATCCGTTCCGTTCCAATTTAAACGAAACGAAACAAAACGCAAGCGCAAAGCAACAGCATGTAGAAAATTATCATTATAAACCCACCCTATTTTACCTCATAATGACCTCTTAATGACCTTGACAATTGTTGAACATGACCCAAAGTTTACTGAGCTCAAGAACTGTTTGAGATGTCAGAGTACACATACCAAATATAAAGTCTGTATCACATGTATATAGTTCTAAAGTTATGGCTAACGTTAAAATTTCGGACGACGACAACGCAGACGACGACAACGCAGTCGCTGGAGTGATGACAAAAGCTCGTAGTTTCTTCGAAACAGACGAGCTAAAATGACTAAGATGTTACGATTCATTTTAATTATAGTGGCAAACAGCTTGGAATCTGACCAGACGCAAAGTATTTTAGCATAAACGGCTTTGTTTTTCTTTTTAATTTTGATATCGTATTGTTTTTATTTTATTTTATTTTTTATTTTAAATTTTTTTTTTGGGGGGGGGGGGGGGTCAGATTTTCTCCACTGTAGAAAACCAAAGTGCCAAGAGAAGAAGCACTTGTCCTGACGGGCGACCACCAATCTTTCAAGTCGCCAATTTTCGTAAAATAAGCTCTGAGTAAAATACAAGCCTTTAAGAGAATACTACTTTCTTCTGCGACACGTAAACAGAAACAATAAGGCGACGCAGACGTCCCTTTAGCGTTTGTCGAATGTAGTATAATGCCCCATTATAAGACTTTGTACGACCCATGCCTGATTAGCTGTAACAACTCATTTCAATATGATACGATTCTTAATTGCCAAAAAAGGAATTGGTCAAATAATAAAGTGCAGAATACGTAATTCGCCTACGTTTAAACACGAACGAAGTGCAATAACATGAATATGTCCATTTTTGACAACTGCATGTGGTCTGGTTAAAAAATTATTAGACATGCACACAGATTAAAAAAACATAGTAGTCAAAATAATCAAAGTATTGCAATTTTCTACAGTTTATTGCAATGTTTTTGTGTTTGGGGTGACTACCGTCTTTTCCACTGTAACTACTTATTTTTCTTACTTTCAGCCTCCAAAATATTTACAAAAAACACAAAAAGCTCATTCAGTTTAAGTGTTTTCATTTTTTAACATTTATAAATTAACGACATGACGTCCATTGCTGCTAGTTGTGAGTTCTTATTTCTATAAATAAAGCAAACACGTGCTCTATGCTCATTTTAATGTATCTTATTTCTCATATATTAAGTGCACATATGCACATATGGGGAGTTCCACGACCCTCATTCAAACTGACATCTGGGGAACGATTTCAAGGCTACACATTGAAGAAGACTACCCTTTCACTCTCATTGACGCCATAAAGCGCGTTTGCATTTTACAGTTTGGGTCCGGATCTGATGCCGCGTAACGCGGCGTCTGATCAAGGCCCAAACTGTTTGACACTCTTATCGGTATTTATTTAGTCATACAACCTTAAGTCTAACTTTTAGACGTGTCTTGCAGACAACCTGAATACTGAAGCAGACGACAACAAAGCGGGGAATGGGGTAAAATCTCCCCAATAATTTGATCATGAAAGGGTTCAATGAAACTAAACGCTCACAAAAATTATGGAAAGTGGCATGTTCTTAAAACCTATTAACGATCTATTTCAATCAGAGTAGCAAACAGTTTGCAAAATAAATAATTATTTCAACATTAACGCGTTTATTGGGAACTAATGTCTTCTCGCCACTGGATCTTCTAATAATGTAAGAGAGTAAAACTTTAACAATTACTTTCTCCTATCACTTTTCCATTAAAACACGTGTTCCGAAATATGAACGTGAAATGCGTACAAAAAAGTCAGCAAAATGCATTACCCTCCCTCGATTTTCTCTAATCGAAATAAACGAAGTTTAATTCTAATTTGAAAACAGTTTGAGTCCTGATCAAACGCCAAGTTATTCAGGATCTAAACTGTTTTTCAATAATTTTTAGATGTATGCCATTAAAAGACCATTAAAACTTTATTAATTAAAACATTACAGACGTTAATCTATAAGCAGACAATGGTTCACAATGAAAGGGGCTAAGTAGTCCAACTTCTGGATCCAATTAGAGACAGCTTGCAGCTAGTATTTTAAAGATTTGTTGTGAGAGTGTACAGTGGAGGAAACGTTATTCTTTCCCAATAAACCGTTTATACTAAAACTATTATAATTATCCATTGCAAACAGTTTGGAGCCAGATCAGACGCCGGGTAACCCGGCGTCTGACCAGGCTTCAAACTGTTTGCTACTCAGACAATCGGTAGACAGTTTGAAGAAATGCAATTTCTCCATTTGATTGTTTTGCATGTGTGTTTCGTTTGCGCCTAAACGGGGACGAATAATGTTCTCCCTACTCCATCAATAAGCGACCTGATACATTCCTGGTCTGTATTGTTTTGTTTTTTATCTGCAGAAAATAGTGTAAAATATGGTTAAAGAGGTGTTGAAAATGGTTCTTTTCCATAACAACAATACGCATTGTAAGAAAAAACAAACATTCTTGCAATGCAAGACGTGCCTCCTCTCTGCAAAACTGTGCCTACGACATTACAAAGAAGACATCTGTTGATTCGAACCAAAACCCACACATTTACATGTACTTTCAAATGCAGCATACAAGTATTTGCACGCATATGCACGCACACACACACACACGTTCGCACGCACACGCGAAAATAAACAATCGATATGTATGTCTGAATATTTCAATGAACATTTAGTTGTGTTTGTTGGAAAATTGCATTATAGCTAATTATAAAACTGTTGTCTAAATGCTATGAATTGGTTATAAAGCAATGCATTTTTACTCATATTTGAATAATATATATCTTACATCACTTAAAATCTAGATACATGTATTTCAAATGGACTTATCCACTTTTGAAAAATAATCAGTTCATGTTGATTTTAGCGATGGGGTTTTAGAAAATAAAATATTATATAAAAAAATATAATGTAAAGCAAACAGTGTTGATAAAAACAAGTATGTACACACTGATACATTTGTATGTATCAGACGTTTGCAAACTGGCTGCTTCTCAAATTCAAAACATCGTCAACATTTTCAAGAAATTACATTTTCTACATTTTAGTGCGTTACTTTTGCATTTTTGAGTTGTTCAGTCTTCCGCTTGGCTTTCTCTGTCTCTCTGTCTGTGTGGCTCTCTGTCTTTCTGTTCTCTGGCTTTCTAATTGTTTCTTTTTTCTAACGCTGCCTCTCTCTCTCACCACTCACTATGCTAGCGTCTGTACATTCATTCACACACCCGTTCATTCACATTTGTTCTAAATTGCAAATGAAGCAGTTGAGTGATCATACATCAGATACAATGTAGAAGACATAAATTCTTCCCCTTTAAACGCGTTTATGCTAAAACAATGATGTCAATTGCAAACAGTTTGGAGCCAGATCAGACGCCGGGTTACCCGGCGTCTGATCAGGCTCCAAACTGTTTGCCACTCAGATTAAAACTAAAATATAGAAATTTCAAAATATTGTTATTTTCTACATTATAGTGTATTGCGTTTGCGTCTCGTTTGGGTTCAAACAGGAAAGAATAACGTCTTCTCCACTGTACACCTTATACAGTGGAGAAAACGTTATTCTTTCCCAATAAACGCGTTTACGCTAAAACTATTATTTCTTTTACAAACAGTTTGAGGCCAGATCAGACGCCGAGTAACCCGGCGTCTGATCAGGCTCCAAACTGTTTTCCACCAAGATAAACATGAACTATCATAGTTGTCCAAAAGCTGTACTTTCTACGTTTTAGTGCTTTGCGTTTCGTTTGCGTTTAAACGGGAAAGAATAACGTATTCTCCACTGTAGTTTCTTATATTGGCGCAGTCTCGCATACCTGTGTACCTGAAAACTAATTGTTCAGTTTACCCGTGTGCTATTTCTGTGATAGGTTGAAGAGAAATGGCACAAAAACATTCCCTTGACAACCCAGAGGCATTATCACTACTGATGAATGAGAGAGCGAGGACTAATGGTAAACCAAGAAGTACTCCAAATGATTTAGACTTCGGGAATCAAGGGTTTCTTCTAACCTGAAATAGCACCCCGAAATACTTGTGCAAAGGTAAACAATCTTACCAGTACAGAAGAAACGATAATCCAATGCAATGTTAACAGAATTTTGTTTGTCAAACAGTTTGGAGCCTGGTCAAACCCGAATAACTCGTCATCTGACTTTGCTACAAAATGTTTGCAATATACTGTGACAATTACTGTGAAACAAACACATTCAATATTGCACATTCTCTAAGCTTGAGGCTTCAATGCAATATTTTACAATATATGTAAACAAACCCAGAATCGTGTTTTGCTTTACTCTTCAAAGACCAATAAAAATAGGACAACATTTCTAGGCAGTTGACCTATTAATTTGAACATTTCAGATATACGCAATTCAAGGAAAACGTTCTAATGTAAACTGTTTGTGGACATCATTTAGTTGATTCTTTGTTTGTTAGTTATACAATGTCATGTCATTGGCTTTCTACTGTAAACTTTTGAACATTTTTTGTAGACAAACGACTGCAATACCTACAAGACAACGTCCCGTAAACCATGTCCTGCAGTAATATCGTTTGCTTTGAAATCATCGGTTGCAACAAATATATTCAATAGAGATGTATACATGTGTAAGAAAAGAAACAAGACAAGTGTCGAGCAGTTTGGATCCAGATCAGACGCCGCTATCTGCGACATGTTCTTGGATCAGGTGATTTGGCTATGTCATGTGACATCCAGTGACTTGCTGAAGAAGGGCATGAGCTACTCTCGAAAATGGCAAACCATGTAAATTGCGCACAGAGTCTAAGAAAAGGTACTAAAATTGATAATCCAGAGCATAGTAAAACTATTTCTAGTTGGGAAAATGTTATTTTTGAACGTTTTAACACAAACAAACCGCAAACGCAATGTAATAAAATGTAGAAAATAGCGCTTTATTTTTACTTTTAAGAGCTCATTTTAATTTAAGTGGCAAACAGTGTGGGAGCCAGTTCAGACACCGGATTACTCGGCGTCTGATCAGGCTCAATCTGTGCTTGAAACCAGTATATTTAAAGTTTGTGAACAATGTAAACCCTGGTCAGAGGGCTACTTAAGGAACCATTTGAGCAGGACATGTATTGTTTGATATACAATTACCAATTACCCTTACTTTTCTGAAATATTTTCTTAACACAACTATAACAATCAATACAAACTGCCATCTTTTAAAAAGCGGAGTAGTCTATATGAACGATTTATTACAAAAAGGGTTCACTCTTTCTCCCTTGGATAGGAATGCCACTCGACACATTGACCTATTCATCTTAGAGATACCTTTTTGTTCTAGTGTCATGTCCTATGAAAGATGCTCCCTCTCTACAACAACACCCAATGGGAAATAAATACTGTGTTCGTTGTTCGGAGGGAGTTGTTATAGGGAGGGGAATTGAGACTTGGCTTCAATTTGCAAAACAGCTTGGATTGAAGATGTGTGTCACTCGTCATTATACATGTATTTATTCTGTCAAAATGTCCGCTGATATGTAACTTTGAGAACAAACAGCAGACGATATTACAGCCGTCAAAAATTTTGACTAATTGTCTTAGTTGTGGAACATCGGCAAGCGTTGTTGTAAGGAGGGAATCGTTGTCCAGCGTTATGGGGAGGGAGCACTTTACACAGAAAATTGTTCTTTTATCCTGACTGGTGGGTGCTTAAAGCAGGCTGAAAGTAAGGCGGAACGCTCCTATAGGCTATAGGAGCGTTCTGCTTTATTTTCAGTCTGCTTTAAACAATCATCTGTTCTATAAACTGGAATCCAGCTTTGAAGGCAATGGTTAAATGGATGTTGGCAGTGTCTCTCACGCGTAAGTAGTTCTTGTAGTGGAGATAATTGTAAGAAGGATTGGAACAGACGGCAAACTAACGCTCATCGAGACACATCATATATTTATTCTTTGATTTGCAGTTTTGCAGAATTAAAAACTCATCAACCAAGAAACGCTCGCTGCTATAATTCAGACGAGGTATTTTTGGTGAAAATGGAAATTGATAGAGTGAGCTCTCAGCTCTGGAAGTAATTTACTTGGCTAAAAGTGGGCTTTCTTTTTTGTTTTAATCACTTCACTGGTTTATTTTTAGCACACTTGTTTATTGTTTCTGCAAGTGTGACCTGTTTTCAATAAAATACGCGCCGAACAATGAGAAAACCAGGCAGGCTTATTGGATTTCAAACAATGTAGACCCAGATCAGCCACCGTGTCAGAGACGCGGTGAATCTGGGTCTGCAATGTTTACCCCTGTCCTTTATTTTAAGGATATCGGATGTTTGGTAAAATATAAATTGATCGCTATATGCTTCAAAATTTATTAAAATTAATGATTACTATACATGTAGTTTAATTTATAAGTAAACAGAAGTAGTATTTATTCATTTAAACTGTGATTTATTCATGTGTGTATTTGAAGTGCAAATTATGCCTTTAGATGGTTTGTGTTGGCCGATACGAAGACATGCGGAAGACAAGCGGAAGATACCCCGAATCCTCCAGGAAAGTGTGGAGCCGGTGCGGTTCTGAATGAGTGCGAAGAACCGCCCTGGACAAAGTATCACGTAATTGTTTTGTACTACTACGATCGGCATGTTCGGTGGACATTCTGTGTCATTCCTGTTTAATTCCTAGGACTTTCTCAAGTATGTATGTAGACAATACGCAGAGCCCGGTGGCAGAGGTTCACACTATTGCAAAAGATCAGATATTGTTTCCCTGACGCGGAAGCTATGCCGCAATGCCATTTTTGATACCGCAAAGCAGCTTCCTAATCTTGTCCACACTCTAGTGGACGCCAGGCATATTGCATATGAAACTGGCGATATTCAACTCTTTCACTGGCAATGGCGACAAAATGTTTCATTGCAAACAGCAATGAAAGGGTTAAGCAGAATAAGGGTAACTGTGAATGGAGCAGATTGGTCAAAATTAAGCATTTGGCAGCTTCCTGTCCAATTGACCACAAAACACCCTTTAAATTACGCGGAACACCTCCGTTGTCATCGAGTGCAGTATAAGCAATAAAAATCACGACATTAAACTGCAGTTGGCAGTCAACTTTCTGGCAATGTCGTAAAAAGCTGATCTTAAATTATAGCCCAGATCGGTCGATTAACAAATTAGGACGATTTCTCTGTCATGTACATGTTTCATTCTGTCAGAACTGTGAATTATTTTAGAATTTGATACAGCCTGGTATCTTTGTCCGCCGATTCTTCGGCCATGGTTCAAATTCCAGCCGGTCTGTGCCATTGTGAAACCCCGCACGCCCAGTGCATTTAATACGGCATACCATTGAGTTGGTCATCTGAGTTATGTTTTTGATGTTAGGGCCCAGCGAGCTCTCATTCGTCATGTGACCAGCTGTCACGGCCCGGGACTGGCCGAACCAAGTTTAAAAGTTCAAAGTTGGATTTGAATTTCAGTTTTTACTACTCTTGAAATACAGTACTGTTTAGCCCATAATTTACAACCACTTAAAATCAGGCTTGTTTTCCAGGTTTTCAGTCCAAGTGTTTGCTTAAAGCAGGATGGAAGTAAAGTATAAAGCTCCTTTAGGAGCTTTCTGTTTTGTTTTCACCCTGCTTTAAGCTGCCACCTGTCTTTAACATCGCCAATTAGTCATGATTTGATTGGTCTTTAAAACCGGACTTTGTTGTTTAGAAATTTAATATGAAAGTCGTAGTGTCAGTCGGGAATATGTCTATATCAATCAGACTCAACAATTACAAACGGTTAAAAGTTTAAGTAAACAACTTTAGATAAAAGCCTTATAATTTTGTGTCATCTCTTAAAGTGTTTGTCTGTCATTAAGTTAAATAAAATTGGAATTAGAGTCAGTCACATTTGAGTTAATCGGTCAACCATAAGGATAATTTTTATTATTATTATCGCAACTCATTATCCGAATGTCATTTTCTAGTTTGGAAGACATGTTACAACTTAAATCAGGTTTAAAGTAACGCAGAATGCGTCTTTCTGTCTGCTTTAAGCTAGCATCTGTTAAGAAAATACTTCTTATGGTACATATTCATGAATGTATAAAGTGGAACTATTTTCTACGGTGGAGAAATAAACTAAAAGCGTAAAAAGACGTATCTATTGAGTAATGAGTTAAAGTTCTAAGTTGATTTTTAATAATTACTTTTGTACTGCATTATACTGCATTGATTAGTCAAAGGTCTGTCTCAGTTGAAGAAAGGCCCCTTTACATAAGGTTAAAGGCACAATACTACCGAAATTGCTGTTTAAAACGCGCAATTTCTTATATGTGCGCATTTTCTATGTATTAAAATTAAGTGAGATCGTGTGTAAGAAGCCTGACATATGTCCCCACTTCGTAAAGAATCTTACCTAAATGTGTCGAATTCGTATCGTGTTGGTTTACATTTCAAGCGGGTTTGTTTATATTTATTTTTATTTATTTTATTACAAATCAGACTAACGGACTGGTTCCGAGGATTGCGTAAAGGTCACGTGATTGATACGAAGCGCGGCAATAATTCATATACACTGTGTGACGTCAAAGCCAAACGAAGCAGGAACATTTCCGTAATAATGCGTCTTCGATCGAATGTCAACAAAACAAATTTAAAAGTCGACGTATTTCCACCCAATTCACGGGTTTGTAAGCAATGTTGCCCCCATAACCATCGGGGATTACTTCTTTTTTATAGGTTTAGTTTACGTATGTGCCTACATTTTCAGGTTACAAAATTGCACGATTTTGGTAATGTTGGGACTTTAAGCGTACAGTAAATTCTGTTATTGGAGTAAAGAGGCTTGATCTGGGTCTGTGAGGCGATGAGGTTTTGCGTTACTTGCACAATGTTTCTAAAACTATAGGAGTGTTCTGATTTACTTTCGGTCTCGGCTTTTAACATCCACTGTCGGGATAAAAGAACACTTTTCTGAGTCACTGCCAATATCCATTTAACCCATTCCCCCATAAATACGCTTTTTTACTCCTATTTATTCTTCCACTGAAGAAAATAGTTCTATTTAATACAGTTGTGAATATGTATCATAAGAAATATTTTCCATATCCAAGCAGAAAATAGCTTAAAGCAGGCTGAAAGTGACCATCATTCTTTAACACTAGAAACAGGCAATGGGGTAATGGGTTAACCCTTGTTATGATGAATTGTGCATATGGACTACATGTACATGTATTCCGCTTTTGAAAAGAGCCCAGTTAATAAAATTGTTACGGTTATGTTAAGAAACATTTCAGCAAAACAACACTTTCGTTACAGTGACATATGTTCCCCAAAAGCAGTTTTTACACTTAAATTCATTTTTCTGTAGTGTGCAGACCAGTAAATACACTCATACAACACTTGAAAATGGTACGCGACTTTCCGTCATTCCAAATTAGACATTTAGGTAATAGTAACCTGAAAATAGCACTATACACGTAGCAATACCAAGATGTTCTCTCAGCAACCATATATTACAGCAAGTACAAAACAACCCTTACCTCGGAGTACAAATCAGTGAAAATTTAAAATGGACAACCCACATAAATAAAATCTGTAACCGAGCAAACAGCGTCCTTGGATTTATACGCAGAAACCTGAAACACAGCCATAGACACTTCAAAGAAACTGCTTATATCTCACTTGTCAGATCAGTGATAGATTATGGAAGTAGTGTATGGGACCCATATACTAGAAAAGATATTGACAAGTTGGAAAGTGTACAACGACGAGCTGCAAGATTTGTCACCAATGACTACAGTCGCACAAGTAGTGTCACTGAAACGATGAGGCAACTGAAATGGCAGCCTCTATCAGAAAGAAGGAGAGATCAACGCCTGGCATACTTCTTTAGAATCATTAACAACCTGGTGGCCGTCCCCGCGGATTCTATGCATATAGCAATAAATAAAAGAAAGCAAAGGACATCACATAAACAAGCGGTGAACATTGTATCATGCCGTACAGACACATACCTAAAACTATCAGTGATTGGAACTCGTTACCAGAAAACATTATTGAAAGTGAAACCATTGAAATATTCAAATCAGCTCTCCAGAACCATTACCCATGCGACTAATTAACAGCTTTGCGCACACACAATTTCCTCGATAATTTTTGCTCATTAAGTGAGCTTCTTTCGAGTACCATACAGATACAGATGTACTTACACGCCAACTTTGGTGTCCACTGTTTGGTGTAATATAAGCAGTATGCTCCGGACAACCTTTTGCCAAAATCAGGCCAACGGTTCACTACCTTAAAATGGTACTCTATATTGCACAATCCGAAAATGTATTCACATACATATTTTGGTATCCGAAGCTGATGTTGTAAAGGAAATATGCTCAGGAAATCTTTTTCTGTGAGTAAAGTCAAATATCAATGTCAAGGTCAAATTTCCAGGGTATCTGGCGATTGCATGGGACACTCTGCAATCCTGAGATGTACTCTCACACCAAATTTGATTTTCCTGGGTGAACTAGTAAGGAACTATCTCGGACAATTATTTTCTACAATTGAGTTCAAAGTCACAGTGACATGAAAATGGAACGCGACGCATCAAAATCTAAAGATGTACTCGCACATAAAATATGCGTTTCCTAACTGGTGTCATTTAGGAAGTATGCTCCCGATAATTATATAATAAATTGAGTTCAAAAGTCAAGATTATGGTAACAGTAAACTGAAAGTGGTTACCCGGTGTCTGATCTTGCCCCAAACTGTTGGACTTAACGAATGATGCAATAAAAGCGTTTATTGAGAAAAGTGTTACGTCTTCTCCACTGTATTATATAATTTGAGATTAAGATTTGATGTTGTACAATTAAGATGATTTCACAACAATCAAAAAATATAAATGCTAAGAGACCTAAAGCGTAGTTACAGTGTTGAATCTGTTATTCTTTCCCGTTTAAACGCAAACGTACGCAAAACACTAAAACGTAGAAAAGTACAACTTTTTGACAATTCTGATAATTCATGTTTATCTTGGTGGCAAACAGTTTGGAGCCTGATCAGACGCCGGGTTACCCGGCGTCTGATCTGGCTCCAAACTGTTTGTAATAGAAATAATAGTTTTAGCGTAAACGCGTTTATTGGGAAAGAATAACGTTTTCTCCACTGTAACTGGTTGAAAAAATTAGCCAGTTGAAGGCTATCTGTTGGTAAGATCTTAATCCAACGATTAGTTTGCGGCTTTCTGACCTTCAATACAATGCAGCGCCCTGACAAAGCAGTTTCTCCTTTTTTGTAGGTTCACAAATTAAGCTTTGTGGTTAAGTACCAGTTTCCACGAATACAATAGAAAACATATACCAGAGTCGTGCCATGGGAAAAACAAGATTCATTGCATTATAGACCAAAACCAGCCGCCAAGTTTTGTCTTTGTCTACACTGTTTGGCACTCACAATAACACACTCAGATGAGAAGACGTTATTCTTTCACAATAAAAGTGTTTACGCTAAAACTATTATTTCCAGTGCAAACAGTTTGAAGCCAGATCAGACACCGGAAAGCCATAATTTAAATATTGATGATTAATATTTGTTCTGGATGTCAAACAGTTTAAAATGCATTGTATTTCAGCATAATTATATAACATGTATCAAAGTGTTAACAGTTTGGCACATTTTAACAAATCGCGAAGAGAACACTTTATAGTAAAATCTCTCTATAACGACCACTGAATTGTGTTAATCAGTAGTAGGTGTTTAACACAGGAGACTGCTTATTTAAAGCAGGATGAAAGTTAAACTTCCGTTTCATTTTCACATTGTTTTAATCTGTTACATGTCTTTCATACAATCAATTAGTCTTATTTTTGTGGTCGTAATAGAGCGGTTTTATTATATATAGGCAATGTTCAGATTATTATCACGCATGGACATCGCCGTTACAAGCTGCATTTATCCGTTTTACACCAAACTTGTAATTTGAGTTCTACAACAGTAACATATATCAACCGACGTGTACTTTGAAGCTGTTCCAAGTATTGGTCTTTTATGTTTGCTGAAAGCATTCTAAATTAACACCTACCTAAACTTCACATACCGTGTATGCTAATTTCATATGTTCATAAGCTGTTTGGGCAAGGTACCAGTCAGATACCACCTACAAGCGATTATTAACTAGCCAAACGTAGATACTGTAGAGAAATCGTGATTATTTAACATTTAACCCTTTCATGATCAAATAATTCGGGAGATTTTCACTGCTTTACTGTCGTCCGCTTCATTATTGTTGTCTGCAAGACACGTTTCAAAGTTAGATTTAAGGTTGTATGACTTGATAAGTATCGATACGAGTGTCAAACAGTTTGGGTCCTTATCAGACACTGCGTTACGCGGCGTGTAATCAGGACCTAAACTGTTTGCAAACGCGCTTTAAAGCGTCATTGAGAGTGAAAGGGTTAAACGAAATGGTATTTAGCTTTATTCAAGAAATATAGAAAATAACAATCTTATGAAAATTCTGACAGTTTGGCGCCTGTTACCTTTCAGACTCTACTAAAAAACTTTGAAACCTTAGGGCCGGGTTTATAAAACAAACACATTTCAGAGGCAACATAAAATACGAAGATGTACATGTAGATCAAATTATAAGAATGAGATTTCTGTATCGCTTTTGTTTTGCATTCTATGGACCTTGAGACTTCAAAGGGACAACTCTAGTTTCCAATTTAATCTACTTCATTTTTGACAATGTTTTGTTTTTACCAAAACATCATAATGACATACAGTATAAAACCGGGTCATATGGTTTCTTTATTGTTTGTAAATGGCGCGTATATCGTTACTAGAGTGCATGGATTAAACTGTTATTCGTCTTAAATTAAAAAAAAAAAGTAGGTTTATTTTTAATGCGGCAGAGGAGATGTTTTATTATAACCCATTTGACTGCCGATTGCGGCTTGTCTAGTTTTTGAAAATAGTTTGGATGTATTGTTTAATGTGCCATCTGATCTGGATTCAAACTGTTTGACGTTGAATACAATCTATATACATCTGAACTTTACAAAATTTGCCAAGGAAACAAACGAAAATCAAAACACACGATTTTATATCAGAATGAGGGTGCATACTTATTTAAAGCTTCTTAGTACATTATTATCGCTTTCCCCGCCAGGGGGCGTTGTAATGTCCTCTAACAAAGATGGCCAGATGTGGGCTAATGCTTTGTGTACGGCTGATCTCTCATGAACAATCCTCCCCTACTGAGATGTTAGATGACAATGACCAGAGGTCAGTCTGACCTCGGCAAGAAAATCACTTTTTTATCCCATTTACAGGGCTGTCATTTCTCCGGATTTTTCTGGTACATTGTAGCTTAAAGCAGGCTGAAAGTAAAGCAGAATGCGCCTGAAGGCGCATTCTGCTTTAATTCCAGCCTGCTTTAAGTAGTTAGATGTCAACAAAACTAGAAACAGACTATGTGGTAAAGGTACGATTCGTAAAATCGCTCTTGAAAAATGCAAATTTGGAAAATCTTAGGATTTTTCATGCCAACTTATGGCAGCCCTACATTTACAGTTAGGACGAAGTTATTCTGGACCATTAAACGCGCGTATGTTGAAACAGTTATTGTCCGTTGCAAACAGATTGGGGTCATACAAGGTCTTGTAACCCGGAGTTTGATCTGGCTCCAAACGCTGTGCCCAATCAGATTGAAAATAACGTCAACCTGTTCAAGACGCTATTGTCATTGGTTTCATTGTCATGTACAGTATTTGTATTTACTTTCGTTTAACCCGTTACTTTATCATCTATAACAAAAGTAGTACCTATAGATAAGGAAGATGAACATGACATATAAAAAGGCATTTTATATATACCTTTTTATATGTCATGTTCATCTTCCTTATCTATAGGTACTACTTTTGTTAACCTATTATTATATTCTTTATTAGTAACATGAATATGGTATGAACAAAGGTGAATATAAAACCATTCTGAGAAAGCTACAGTGGTGAAAACGTTATTCTTTTCCAATAAACACGTTTAAGCTAAAACTATTGTTTCTATTACAAATAGTTTGGAGCCAGATCAGACACCGGGTAAACCGGCGTCTGATCAGGCTCCAAACTGTTTGACACCAAAATAAATATGAATAATTAGAATTGTCCCAAATTTTACTTTTTTACGTTTTAGTGTTTTGAATTTACGTTTCGTTTGCGTTTAAAAACGAGAAAGAAAAACGTTTTCTCCACTTTATTACATAATTATAGCAACTGATTTTAGAATTCCTATTTTCCATAGGTATTATGATATAAAACCGTTTGTTCTTAATATAGTTCACTATTGAATGTCAAAGTTAAATTCACATGCTTATTAATTTTAATACGTATTTTCATGTAAGCCATGATTAGCCGCAAATATATGAGTAAAAAGTAATGATTAGCAACGACATGCATGCACAACCACTACAATAATGCAATTAAATGATTAAATAGTAATAAATTCTTTGCTGGAAAGAAATTTGACTGCACTCGCGTTCTTCGTCAGTAAGAAGCGACACCGAAATCCGCTGATCGGCTTATAACACTTGTACCATTATGTCGGCTTTTCACATAACCGGATCTAACGGTTAAGTCGACCACAAAATCCTACAATAACTAGCTGTAGGAATTTAGAGCAGATTGACCATTAAGGTCAGACTATCAGGATGAACTCCTGGTCCAAGATTTGCGGCCTCTGCAGGTGGCATCCGCGCGATTAGTTTGCCTAGATTAGGAACCGCGACTACTCCTTGTACTAAATACCTGCATGTATACAATGGAGAAGATATTATTCTTTCCCAATAAACGCGTTTACGCTAAAACTGTTATTCCCAATTGCAAACAGTTGGGGCCTGACCAAGCTTCAAACCATTTGCCACTCAGACTGAAATGAATACTAGTAGTCATAATTGTCAAAAAGTTGTATTTTCCTACGTTTTATTATTTGAATTTCGTTTGCGTGTTAACGGGAAAAAATAACGTCTTCTTCACTATAACAGAGCTCATCTATACCGACCACCCCAACGAAATCTTTATTGATGGTGTTACAGTGGAGAATCTGTTATTCTTTCCCGTTTAAACGCAAACGTACGCAAACGCAAAGCACTAAAACGTAGAAAAGAAAAACTTCTGATATTTCATGTTTATCTTGGTGGCAAACAGTTTGGAGCCTGATCAGACGCCGGGTTACCCGGCGTCTGATCTGGCTCCAAACTGTTTGCAATAGAAATAATAGTTTTAGCGTAAACGCGTTTATCGGGAAAGAATAAGGTTTTCTCCACTGTAGATACAGTCAACAGCGTTGGACTATCTGTTTAATTTCCACCCTGCTTTAAGCGATCGCCTGCCTGATGCGGTCACCTACCCTATGCGACCACCTTATTAAATACCGAAAACAAACCTTCAAATGATTGGTCGTTATAGAGTGACTTCTCAATAACACATACTTTGAAGATTAATACAGACCAGTTTCGTGGTATTCGTACGTCGTAGGTCATCAAGGACAGATACTCCCGAATCGAAAACAAAGTGTACACTAAATCTCCGACAATAGATATACGACCATTTGAAAGAATATTTTGTTTCGGTCTTTAAAGTCCCTTGACTTTTTCGCAAAGCAGGCTTATTTAGATTTCGTTTGAACTAATTAGCCCTTCCCCCTAAACTTGTTTACAGTATTGTAGATAGATGAAGGCTTAAAGCATTATGCTTTACTTAATATGCCTTAAGCTTCCATCTACTAAGATACAGGAACTATTTCATATACAGTGGAGAATCTGTTATTCTTTCCCAATAAACGCGTTTACGCTAAAACTATTATTTGCAGTGCAAACAGTTTGGAGCCAGATCAGACGCCGGGTAAACCGGCGTCTGATCAGGCTCCAAACTGTTTGCCACCAAGATAAACAAGAATTATCAGAATTGTCCAAATGTTGTTCTTTTCTATGTTTTAGTGCTTTGCGTTTGCGTACGTTTGCGTTTAAACGGGAAAGAATAACAGATTCTCCACTGTAGTACATATTTATGACTGTATCAAATGGAAATATTTTCTTTGATAGAGAAAAGGCGTAAAACGGCGTATCTATGGAGTACAGTGTACTGAGATAAGAGAATTCAAATGCATTGACTTTAGCGCAATGCGTTTGCGTTTAAAGGGGGAAAGAATATCGTTTTCTCCAATGTAAATAGGTCAAGGAATGGCTGATTTAGTGACATTTGTGCTTTCAATTTCAAAATAATGTAAAACATTGGCAAAACAATTGTAGAAACGACTTTTGTGAAAAATTAGTGTCCGTTTGGTTGGTAAGACGTTATGCTCGACTATAGATATGATATACATGTAAATTATAATACGAAACTATTTACGAAAAGGCATTGGGTTCTTCAATTAACCCAGTGAAGAATCTGTTAGTCTTTCCCGTTTAAACGCAAACGTACGCAAACGCAAAGCACTAAAACGTAGAAAAGAACAACTTTTGGACAATTCTGATAATTCTTGTTTATCTTGGTGGCAAACAGTTTGGAGCCTGATCAGACGTCGGGGTACCCGGTGTCTGATCTGGCTCCAAACTGTTTGCACTGCAAATAATAGTTTTAGCGTAAACGCGTTTATTGGGAAAGAATGACAGATTCTCCACTGTATGCCTGGATATTGCAAAAACCTCTCCCTGTATGCTGGCTGGAACAAAAGCATAATAGATAATTGAGCCATGACAAAACCTGACTTATTGCATTACAACTTTGTACAGACCAAGCACCGTCAGCGGCGTAGCCAGGCTAGAACGAATGTTACGCACATCAGGGGGAGGGTGCGGGAGGGGGTACCCCCTCCTGCTGGTGTGGGTCCGGGGGCCTCCCCCGGGAGAAAAAAGTAAATTAGAAGTAAAATGGTGAGCTCTGAAGTGTGTTTAGAGGGATTTGGAGCACTGAATACGATCTATGAGAACTATACAAATGTGTCCAACATATAATTAAATTTTGTGATTAGCGTTTTTTTCTGCTAAAATAATTTGACTTTTAGCCGCACGAGTGGTATATAAAAGAAGCACTGTAGTCTTTTATGATGTCGACTTAAATTTGTAGTTGTTGAGATCCTGAGTTTCCGAAACTCGAACTTGAAAAATGCAAGTGGGGGTTCGGGGGTCCTCCCCCGGGAGAAAAATGGAAATAAGAACTGAAATGGTGAGCTCTGAAGTGTGTTTAGAGGGATCTGGAGCACTGAATACGATCAACGTGAACCATACAATTGTGTTCAAAGCTCCGTTATAACATAACAATAAATTTAGTGATTAACATTTTTTCCGCTATAATAATTTGACTTTGCCGCACGAGAGGTGCATGAAGCAGTGTATTTTTTTTTCATGATGCTGATTTAAATTTGTAATTGTTAAGATCCTGAGTTTCCAAAACTCGAACTTGAAAAATGCAAGTGGGGGTCCGGGGTAGTCCTAGTCCGGGGGTCCTCCCCCGGGGAGAAAAATGGAAACAAGAACTGAAATGGTGAGCTCTGAAGTGTTTTTGGAGGGAATAGGGACACTGAATACGATCAACGTGAACCATACAATTGCTTTGAAGGCTCTGTTTTATTAGACACAACCTTAGTTTGTGACTAGTTTTTCCACGTCTAGAACTATTTGACTTTAAGACTCACGAGAAGTACACGAAACACTGTAGAAGTTTTTCAGGCTGCCAACTTTCTAGTAACTAAGTTCTTTATTTTCTGAAACTTGAACTTGACCGATGAAAATGGGGTCCGGGGGTCATCCCCCGGGAGAAAAAATCGAAATAAGAACTGAAATGGTGAGTTCTGAAGTGTGTTTGTAGGGATTCTGGACACTGAATACGACCAATGTGACTAACCTATATATTTCCAAGAACTTTCGACTTTTAGACGATTTAGGTATACATTGTACGTACGATCCTTATGTATATGAACTATGAAAAATTGTTGGTGGGGGATTTTGGGCACTAAATACGAACTATGTGATCCATACAATTTTCTTCAAAGGTTCGTTATATAAGACATAACATTATATAACTATTTGACTCAATGTTTAGACGCACGAGAGGTACATGTAGCAGAGTACATGTAGCACCGTAGGTTTGAGCTGCCATCTTTGTAGTTACTAAGTTATTGGTTTTCTAAAACTTGAAATTGAACAATACTTGAGGGGGGTCCGGGGGTTCTCCCCCAGGGAGAAAAATGGAAATTAGAACTGAAATGGTGAGCTCTGAAGTGTGTTTGAAATCTTCATTTTAGACTTTAAGGTCTAACGCCCCTTAGCCTTCGGTTTTTATGCCATTTTTGGCCATGTTTCATTTTTCAAACTGATGTTACGCACGTGCGTACGTGCGTATCGCTGGCTATACCCCTGACCGTTGTCATCCAAGACTCAGTATCTGAGTTTGGTCTACACTGCCAAATACCGTATATAACACAGCTAGATACCATGCTTTAGATGCATGTTGTATGTGTGTTTCAAACAGTGTAGATCAAGACCAACCGCCGCGTCTTTGACACGGCGGCTGGCTTTGTTCTACACTCTTTGCAATGCAATAAGACCGCATGGCATGGCTCAGTATACAAGTGTGATCTAAAGTCCTACAGTGTTTGTTCATCCAGCATATAATGCAGATGAAATAGCAACAAAGTGCTGACCCTGATGAAACCACGAAAATCTAATAAAGTACATATACATTATTTGCACTTTTGTATTCTGACTTGCATTATAATACGGTATTCTAAAATACCTTCTATATATACCTTTTCCGAAATGTTCCTGAACAATTTTACTACATACATAACCTTTTATTGAGCGTAGTTGAAGCATTAAACAATACCTAAATACTATAACTCATATGTATGCAGTAAACCATTCTTATACAGTCCATTCCCTGATCAATCGGATACGGCAGCAGCGCCTAGCTAAGACACACATTGCACAAATACAGACTGGTAGCTAAACAACTCAATAGAATTGCTTCACCACCAGCTATATTATATACACTGGATGTCCTAACACTCCGAACTGACCAGGGGAATTTGCATCTTACCAATTATAGTCATTATGTAGGCTCCCTGTTATGGGATTTTACCTAACATATGCTATAGACATACATTTACATACGAGAGTTGATGTATCTATAGGATACGCAGTGAATGGCATATTGTGAATTAAAGGGAGGTAAATCATATAACTCATATGTATGCAGTAAACCATTCTTATACAGTCCATTCACTGCATACATATGAGTTATATGATTTACCTCCCTTTAATTCACAATATGCCATACCTAAATAGACAACTGTCATGACGTCATCAGTTTTAAACAATAGTTATTGTCGTTTGCTTTATTTATCGAATGGAACTTTAAGGTTTTTTTTACTAACGAAGTATTGAAGTGATTGTCAAATAGTTTGAATCCTGATCAGACGCCGCGTTACGCGGCGTCTGATCAGAATCCAAACTGTTTGCAAATAACAATTAGACTCGGGACAAGGCAGTGACGGGGTTAAATAGACAACAGTTCTGTCATTTCCCAGCGACAGACAACATATTATTTGAGATTTATTTTAACAAGAAAAGTGTCTTAATGTGGTGGATGTTTGTGTCATTGATTTCGTAACATTGTACTGCCCAGCACTATGGTTATATAAATATTGATGGTCGTGACATGAATGTTCTAATGTCAACATTAGCAAGCCCAGTCTCCTCCAGGCAATATTACAAGCAGTTTTCTTGACCATTAAACAACATTTCAACACTTGCATTGTGTGAAAACATAACCATCCCATCCTCTTTTACATTCTTCATTTATACAATTTACATGTATATACATGTATGTATACATATGCAATGAAACTTGTTGAAAGCGACAGTTCAATAAGAAAATTGGATTGTTGTGTATGCAAGAGAAAACCAACGCCTAAAGTTTCAAAATGGAATCCTAAACTGTAAAGTTGCATTTATAGAATGTTAACAATTTGTTCAGATATTAACCGAAGAAGCATTTACACAGTTTTTTCCCCGACAGTTGCGTATTAACTCTAAAAACAATAGTGTAGACAAAAAGCAGACGATATTATGGTAAGGAAAGAGTTGACACGAAACTTGGAGATGAATTAGTTTGTGGAGAGATACATGTACATGTAGGATAGACACTATGATTATTTGTTCTTATAGACCTGGGGCCCGTTTTAAAAAAAAACTTCCTACGACAAATGTTGTCGTAAGTACGATTATAAAAGTCTCAATTATGATTTATTTCTCCAACTTATCCTGTCTTGTGACATCTCTTTTTATGAAACGGGCCCTAGCTTCAGTGAAATAGAATAAAGAAAATACAGTTTAGCATATTTTGACGATTTATCAAAAATTGAATAGCAAATAGTTTGAAGCCGGCGTCTGATCTGGCTCTAAACTGTTCGCAATAAACATAATTATTTTAGCTCAAACGCGTTTTCTTGTAATGAATAACGTTTACCCCCATCTGTAGACTTATTGGTGAAGTCAGAACAAGTTATGATCCTAGATAAGTGGAATCTTGTAACACAATTTTTATGACCATTTTTTTCTACATTAAAATGTTAAAACGTCATTTCCTTCTGCAAAACATACATTACTAAATACTCATGGCACAACTTATACAAGTATTTTACTAATGATCTCAAACGACGCTTTTAACTGTCGAGACTGTTGCTGTTATAAATGAATGAAAAATACCTCCCAAAAACTCTAATTGCAGATCCGATTCGTTACCGGTATAAGTCGTTATTCCAGTAATAAATCATACGGTCATACCCTTGTCCTCTTTTAACAAGTCAGCGGAAAAACACTATCGTGCTTAGCTAAAACAATTACATGTATTTCAATTGCAAACAGTTCGGAGCCTGACCAGATGCTGGGTAAACCGGCGTCTGACTAGGCCTCAATCTGTTTGCCACTCTTATCAAAAAATAATTTTGAGAGTTGTCCTAAAAGATGTCATTTTTCTATATTTCATTACAATGTTTTTGCGTTTCTTTTTGTGTTTAAACGAGAAAGAATAGTGTATTCACCACTGTTAGTAGCCAATAAAAAGATCTATAGAGTCTGAATGGCCGACAGTAGCTTAATAAAGAACAAAAATGATGCAGAAAGCTCTTGAATGCATTTTCTGCATTACTCTTGCGCTGCACTAAGCTGCTATGTCATTATCGAGTTACATACTTTACTTTAAAATGACTACTTAACAAATTATCCATAATTAGGCATTTGTACGCCTTTATTTCATTCCTCCATTGAAGAAATTTTTTCAACTCTATACAGTCATGAATAGGCATTACAAGTATATTTTATATACCATGAAATATGGTGATTTAAGTAGGTTGAAAGTACAGCAGCATGTGCCTTAAGAAGGAACGTTCTGCTTTACTTACAAGTTGTCATCTATATATCTTTAAGATTAGAAACAGTCTTTAGATCAAGCAAGGGACAAAAACTACATTTACTGAAAGATAGCAATACTAATTACTCGTCGGTAAGCACAACTTTCTAAAAAACGTAAACGTCACGTGTTTTTGCGTGAACGTGTCAGACTCGAAACTTTCGTCAGTCAGTGAGCTGTAAAAGTATTCACAGTAAAAAAAACCTCTATTACTACTAGCACAAAAATTATATTAGCTTTTCGAAAGGAGCTTTCTGTTTTACTTCCATCTTGATTTAAGCAGCCAGTTGCCTTAAAGTAAGCACCGACAGATAAGCCTCAAATAGTGGTCGTAAGTTTTCTTTATTATATTTGATTTTCAGTACAGTTGAAATAAATTGAAGTACATACTGATATTTTGATCAGGTGCTCTTGCATTAGAATTCTGATCTGGAACAAAACTGCATTCAAATACGGAATCAGCATGAGCTCGACTACGTTTGGAAGTTCTAGGAAACAGCAGCGCCCCTGTCTTCACCTGTTCGATTAACTATTTTACTGTCTATCGTCTGCTTTAACCCTCTTGCCGCCAAAATATCGTCTGCACTGATAGTGTCGTCTACAGTATTTCTAAATTCAGCTTTAGAGCTTATTAGACTAAAACTAATGTCGATACGAGTGTCAAACAGTTTGGCTTTACGCGGCGTCTGATCAGGATTCAAACTGTTTGCAAAGTCGCATTTTGGCGCCGTTGGCAGTGAAAGAGTTAATGATTTAAGTACTTTAGCAGAAAACCTTTCCTGGGAAAAAATGGTGCCGCTTAATAAAAAGAGGTCTAGTAGGAAGGCATTACAAAGAATTGTGGAGAAGCGAGGTAGATTTTTCTGGGCGCTTATGAAGTCTTTAAGATTGTGTTATGATACGGCCCATGAAAAAGCCTACGAATGTGCTCTTTAACTATTTAGTAAAGAGGTAGATTTCGTCTGCCAAATGTGTCGTCTGCAACTATTCTTTGATTAGATATATCTGCAATTTCTAGGAAATAGAATAATAAAAGTCTGAAACACCTTGGATCCAGATGAGACGCCGAGTTCCTCGGCATCTCATCTGGATCCAAACTGTCTCAAACAGTTATCAGAAAGTCGGCTACAACGTGCTTAAGGATTAATCTTTAATCGACATTCAATGCAGTCTGCATGCAAAACATATAGATCTATATATACTGTCTGGTGATCTATTGATATATCTCTCAGGTATCATTTTGCAGAAATAATTAAGCTTATTGGGCAAGCAATCCATGTCACTATTTTGATAATAGGTGCAAAATAGTGGTTGAATACAGTGGCTATAAGGCGTTACGCTTTCCCAATAAACGCGTTTATGCTAAAAAAGATGTTTGTCTTAGCAAACAGTTTAGAGTCAATTAAGCCGCCATGTATAACCCGGCGTCTAATCTTGTTCCTATCTATTTGCCATTCAGATTAAAACAAATCGTAAGAAAGTCGATAAAGCTGTAATTTCTACATGTTATAACAAGAATTTTGCGTTTCCTTTGGGTTTAAACGCGAAAGAACAACGCCTTCTTTACTGTGGAAATTGTCGGAAAAACTACGACGAGCCGCTGCAAAACCACCAGGGTATATTGCGGTTATCGAGTACATCGATATTAGCGGCACGTGGCGTATCGTGCACGATATGTTCCGTTACATGGGTGGTTCTGAGATTATCCGGGTAAAATCCCCACTTCTGCATTAACTGTACCATCTTAATTGAGCCTTTAGATTAATAAAAGTAAAGTTTATGGAAGATGGAACACTGATAATGGCGGCTAAACAGCGGAAGGTAAAAATAAAAATGGTGTATGAAAATTAAACGAAATTATAAACTTTACGGTATATTGCTATTTAATCACAACACATCTAAGGTTGTATACTCAGCAATTTTCATTCAAAGTTAAAACTATACTATTTTCCTTCATCGACCAAACGATTTTCGCTATAAATAGACTATAAACAGTTGGTACTTTTCATGGTTAAAGGGAGATAACTAAGACTTTGATTACTAAGGTAAACATCTTTATAAATATGTCGAAAAAGAAAACATATTTCCCATGAGGAATAAAAAAATGATAAAAGAAACAACCCTGTCTATTAACTCAAGTGAATGATCCAGCTTTTAATTTAGTCTATAAACTTATGACAATTTATATAGGGTTGTTTTTGTTGACAACCAATTTGCAATATATAGAAATCCTCTGATCTAAGAACTATCCTGTTTGAATTGGAGACTTCCATGCATTTTACATTCACACTTTTATGTATACTCGTCGATAGGTTCAATGGGTTAACAAATATACGAAATCTACCAGCAGTTAATCCTTTCACTCTCAATGACGTCATAACGCGCATTTGCAAACAGTTTTGATCGCGGCGTCTGATCAGGATCAAAACTGTTTGCCACTTGTTTTGATACTACGTAGGTTATACTGCCTTAAAACTAACTTTGAAACGATATTGCAAACAACAATATTGAAGCAGACGACAATATGGGGGTGAAGGGGTAAAAACTCACGATAAATTTGACCATGAAATGGTTAAGCTACAGTGGAGAATCTGTTATTCTTTCCCAATAAACGCGTTTACGCTAAAACTATTATTTGCAGTGCAAACAGTTTGGAGCCAGATCAGACGCCGGGTAACCCGGCGTCTGATCAGGATCCAAACTGTTTGCCACCAAGATAAACAAGAATTATCAAAATTGTCAAAAAGTTGTCCTTTTCTACGTTTTAGTGTTTTGCGTTTGCGTACGTTTGCGTTTAAACGGGAAAGAATAACAGATTCTCCACTGTATCTATATTTACAGTGGAGAAGACGTTATTCTTTCCCGTTTTTAACGCAGACCAAATGCACGCGCATTACATTAAAACGTAGATAATGAAAAATTATTGAAAATGCTGACTATTTCTGACAACTCAGATTAAAATAAATAGTTTGAAATTTCAAAATGTTGTATTTTTCTACAATTCAGTACATTACGTTTCCGTTTCGTTTGCGTTTCAAATGGGGAAGAATAACATCCTCTCCACTTCAATAACTTGTTTGTCAGTGTAGATCCTGATCTTGATGCAAAAAGTCTGAATCCCTCAAGTTTCGGCTCTTCTTTAAATCAAGCTCGCTAGCTTGACCCCCAAAACAATGTTTTCTAGAACACAATTTTGATCCAGAAAAACACACACAACTTTACGAGGTGTAAGGAAACATTTGAATTCTTCAATTGGCATCAAACTGCCAAGTTAACCACCAGTCAGACATTAAACCTACAACCAACATCAGCTTAAGATTAAATTCTGGCGTTTAGAAAAGTTTAAAGCAATTAAAGTTTAGGTTATTGGCTTTCGGGTGCCTGATGGAATGTTTTGAGTATTTTATGAGAATTCTAGAAGGCTGGGGTATCTGGAACACCGCCTGAAAATGGGAAACAGTTTGAATTCTCATCAATCATTATGCTTCAAATACAATGTATATTGTACAGTGGAGAACACGTTATACTTTCCCAATAAACGCGTTACATGTAGCCTTAAACGATATTTTCCATTACAAACAATTTGGAGCCTGGTCAGACACCGGGTAACCCGGTGTCTGATGAGGCTCAAAATTGTTTGTCAAATTAAAACAAGTATTTAAAATATTCAAGAAGTTGACATTCTATAGTTCACACATGCAATCAATTTAGTTTGCTTATAACTCTTTCAATACCATAGACCTGTTTAAAATAAGTGTACTCATTACATTTGCAAACTGTGTAGCCCAATTATGGCTATTTAGGGTCGTTTTATGCATTTTATTGCAATACAATAAACACTGCAGACACTCATACAGTGGAGAATCTGTTATTCTTTCTCGTTTAAACGCAAACGTACGCAAACGCATTTGGCACTAAAACGTAGAAAAGAACAACTTTTGAACAATTCTGATATTTCATGTTTATCTTGGTGGCAAACAGTTTGGAGCCTGATCAGACGCCGGGTTACCCGGCGTCTGATCTGGCTCCAAACTGTTTGTAATAGAAATAATAGTTTTAGCGTAAACGCGTTTATTGGGAAAGAATAACACATTCTCCACTGTACATATAGAGGAATGTTAAAGATGTGAAATATGAGTCAGTTCATCTGAAGTGAGTTCGAAATTTCGAAATTCTACTTTAGAAATGCGGGTAGGTTTGATATATTTTTATGAAAATAAAGTAAGAATTTCTATAGCAATCATAATATAAAGTTATTGGCGCAATTGTCTTGTTTATTTATATGTTAAGCAGTAAACGAGTTAAAAGGCCACAATAGGAAACTTGTATTTGAAAGGTATAAGCTCAAACAGGCTTCTTCGTGAGCTTTAAGTACTGCTTTACTCTCGGTCTTGAACATCTTAAGTTATTACTTGTCTAAAACACTGAAAATAAGAAATGGGAGTGGGGTACAGTGGAGAATTTGTTATTCTTTCCCGTTTAAACGCAAACGTACGCAAACGCAAAGCACTAAAACGTAGAAAATAACAACTTTTGGACAATTCTGATAATTCTTGTTTATCTTGGTGGCAAACAGTTTGGAGCCTGATCAGACGCCGGGTAACCCGGTGTCTGATCTGGCTCCAAACTGTTTGCACTGCAAATAATAGTTTTAGCGTAAACGCGTTTATTGGGAAAGAATAACAGATTCTCCACTGTATAAACGTTTGTGTAAAATGTTCTATATTTTAATCTACTTCCTACTGAAGTGTTTTACATTATTTAGTCTTACTATAAAAAGGCTCTAAATTAGTAGAACAAACAATCTGGCAGTTTCGTCCTGTATATAATATTGGTCGAGAAATATAAGTTTGACTGTAATTGATAAAAGTTATATAAAATCTCAATATACCGAATACTTATAATTTCCAATGATTCTTTCAAAACAGCGTCACGTGACCAGCGTTCTTTCCACACTCGATTTGAAGAGCTTCTGAAAAAAAACTGGGTACCAATTTGTCTTCATTAGACAACGTAAACGTTTAAGCAGTCATTATATGCCAGTTTTATTGTGAAACGGCATGACCAAGAATGCAGGCCGCGCTGGAAGAAATCATTCACTTGTCAACATTCGCTATTTTCAGGCTCCTGTGATGGTTTTAGCAAGGTGCCCGGTTATATCCCTTGTACAGTGGAGAATATTATAATTTCCAAATGAACGCGTTTATGCTAAAAGGTGTTCTCCCATTGCTAACAGTTTGGAGCCAGATCAGACGCCGGGTAACCCGGCGTCTGATCTGGTTCTAAAATGTGTGTCACTCAAATTAAAATGAGTCGTCAAATTGTTCAACAGTTTGTCTTTTTATCCATTTAATTTACTTGCGTTTGCGTTTCGTTTGAGTTTAAACGGGGAAAAACAACGTCTTCTCCACTGTATGTTTTCCTTTATCTCGCCAATATATCGTCTGCTTTTAAAATATGGTAAATAATTTCAAATTTTAGTTAAATGTATTCTGTAAATTATGCCTTACCATAGAAACACGGATGAGAATGTACAAACAGAATGGATCCAGATCAGACGCCGTGTTCCTCGGCGTCTGATCTGGATCCACACTGTTTGAATAAACAACTCTATAACGGTTAAAAGGTGGGAGGTTAAATCACAAATATTAAACCCGACTATTTGTTTTACCCCGATGTCTACACTGTAGCATTCCATAACAGTTGTTTTCTGAGGATTTTTTGTTTGACTCTCTAGAGAGTACCGATAAAATTATGTCTTGTTAGCTTAAAATGTTCGGGGTCCTCAACTTTAAAAAATGCATGCAGATACATTATGAAAAATTGACGACATAGTTTTAAAGCATTGATCTTCCCATAAATTGGACATAGGCGGTGTCTGATCTGAGTCTGCACTGTTTGCCAACAAAAATGTTTACTTAAAAATAAAATGAAAATGACAAATTACATCAGACTACCTCTAAAATGAAAAAAAAAACCCGGAATTATTATATATACAAGCATACATGCAGTAGAAGAAGCCATTTTTATACAGTAAATTGAATAACGAATTACCTCATAAATTGATTCTAGTTTTGAAAATAGGTGATTATACTTACATGTAAAGCAGATTGAAGGTAAAGCAGAATGCGCCTTAAGGCGCATTCTGCTTTACTTTCAGCCTGCTTTAAGGTACAATCTGCTAGAATATAGAAAATATGTATATTATCATAAATATTCTTAACTGTGTGAATTTGGACTGTTTTCCTCAGTGAGGGAATAAGTTAGATGCGTATAAAGGCGTATTTATGGGGAAATTGATTAAGGGAACTGTGTAGCAGAGTTGAAAGCGTGTAGAACTAGCGCAGAAATAAAGTTAAATCATTTGATTGTTATGCGTGTATTTCCAATAAGTTATCACCTGTCTGAAGTTTGATTAAGATCAGATCACGACTGCAATACATTTTAAACAGTATGGCGTCTTGGCGATTTTGTATCTTATTAAAAGGGAGGCAGTCTGGCTGTCATAACGACCTGTTTACAATTATGATGCCAAAAAATAACGATGGACAGTCAAAGATCTGAGAACCTGTAATGGTTAGGCCACGAACTGTTTTTAAGAAAGACCAGTTCCCACGAATAAATCACCTTCATCGCGCTCGTGAGGTGAATAGGTGATGACTCCTATAATTACTCTTCTTAATCGGCCAGAAAATTGGTCTATACAAGTCAGTTAAATACTACAGTGCCCCCTCTCTACAACGGCCCTCCCAACAACGACTCCCTCCTTACAACGACATTACCGCGATTCCCCAAACGGAACAAGTATGTCTAACGCTTTAACGGCTGTAATATCGTCTGCTAAAATTTGTCGTCAGCTATATTTCTCAAGTTACATATTGGACATTTTGACAAGAAAAACAACTTAATAACGAGTGACAAACAGCTTGAATCCAGATCAGACGCCGCGTAACGGTATGTCTCTGTTTGTCTGTCTGTCTCTGTATGACCGTCTCTCTCTTTGTTCCTCTCTCTTTCTCCCTCGTCCTCACAGTTCTTCATTTTCTTCTCTTTTTTTTTTTAAATGAAAACAATATGGATCCTGATCAGACGACGATTCTTATAATGAGTATGATGAATTGCATTTCGCATTTCCCCCCCCCCCCCCCCTTAATTTTCCCTTTCTTTAAGGACTCCCTTCGAACAACACACGCAATCTGTGTCTTCTATCTGGTGTCGTTGTAGAGAGGGAGCACTGTTAGTTCAAAATATTTTTGAAATCGCGGCTTGTTTGACAATCAATGTTTGCTGTTGAAGAGTGGCTAATTAAAATTGTAAAGAGACATTTTTATAGAACGGTTTGTACATGAAAAACGGGCATACTTTTAGTTCCGAATAAAAAAGTTGAGGTACATGTATATCTAAATAGGCATTGAATGGATAGCGTAGACTATTTCAACGATTCGTTTTCTTTCTTCAGTTTCTTGTAATGTTTAAATCTAAGAACGGCTTTATTTCATATTGCTAATTGCCCGACGTTGGAAGATTACCGCAATACTTGGTGACGTTATACTTATGACGTCACGTTTGTCAAAGTAGGTCGCAGATTGTCACGCGAGCGTTAGAAGGCCGAAGTGTTGAACGAAGAACGTATTTTTCTGTCAAAGATTATCGAAAAAAATTTAGAAAACATCAAAAATGCATTTCAAAGTGTATGCTCTTCTGTTGATAGTATGCGCGGTAGTGTTTCATACCAGAGCTGTGCCCTTAAATATGGAATTGCAGCCAGCTATGCTGACATCGCCGGAATCCAGTGATTTGGACAGTCTGGACCAGAAAATATCCAGTGTTATTTCGGATATGGTCACAGATAATGAGGACGGTGTAGGATTGGAGGATTATGACGAGGATGAAGAAGAGGATGACGATGATGAGGAGGATGACGAAGACCGGAGAAGGCGGGATCTATTCGATGATGATGACGACGAAGATGATGATGATGATGAAGATGACGAAGACGATGATGAGGAGGACGACGATGATGAGGAGGAAGACAGGAGAAGACGGGATATATTTGATGAAGACGATGATGATGAGGACGACGAGGAAGACGATGATGAAATGATAGATCTAGATATGGGTGCAGAAGACTTTTCAGGATTAAGAAAGAAGCGAGAAGCCCCAGGTACATTCAACTCATCTAGCGACTGTAACTGCAAGAATGAGAATGCAAGATCTATTGACGGTAAAACATACTCTCATTTGATTTTATCTGACTGTTGATTCAGAGTTTACTTTTAGGGTGTGGACTGGATTGTTACTAATTTCAAGGTGGAATATTTAAGTTTAACATTTATCTATTCTTAAATTTTATCTTATAATCAGTCTGCAGGTCTGTTTGGTATTTTCGTAGAACTGACCACTTATTCAAAAAGCTATTGAGACATTAACCTGACCACCAGTGATAACTTGCCTGTAACTTGCCTGTACGTTGATGGCCCTTCATTGAGCAGTAATGCTCGTGTTGACCCAATTTCATAAATGTTGAAACTAAACTCAGCGTGGTGATGCAGGGCTTTTTTTCCATATATAACAGATGCCCGCAAATCATGCAGTTGTCCCCTAAAAATGGGTTTACCCCAGGTTTTTCTTTCCCCTTTGGCAAACCCCGCATTATTTTTTCCCCTAATTAACTTATCTTACTATATAAAAAAGGGTGGCAATTTTTTCCCCTTCGAGTGAAAAAAAGCCCTGTGATGGCTCTAGTACAGCCGAGGCTCATAAGTCTTTCCCCAAAATGGCGGCCGTTTTGTTCTCTACTCTAAGCACATGCAAACTTTAAACATCAACCAACTCAAAACGGCAACTCCAACTTACCTGAAACTTTCAGTATTTTGAAATAAACCCGTTTTCTTTCAGAATATGCCGAATTCTTTTTGGAATACTCTCATAAAGTGATTGTACATAGGCCTGACTGTAACGATCCCAAATGCCAAGAACATGTCTGATAAGCTCATCCTTAATTTTGATATTCACTGCACGCTTGCACAAGTTAGTTTTCAAAGATTTCCACACATTTTTTATTGTATTCAAGTCTGGGCTTTAGGCTGGTCGAACCATTGTCGGGTTATTTTCGTTCCTTTACCATTCGATGGTCAGTCTAGATTTATGCTGAGTAACATAGTCATCATGGACACTGTAGAGCCTATTTGACTTTTGAGAGCTTTTTAGCAATAAATGGCCACAAATGTGTGTCTAGAGTTTCAATATATTTCTCGGATTTGATATTACCATCAACTGGTGTCATGGTTCCATCTCCATCATATGTTAAACAGCCCCTGAACACAACAGATGCTTTGCAATATGGGATGGTGTCTGCATGGTTTTCCGTGGTCTACCATACCCTCCAACGTCGGATCTTGTTTTCGGAGCTCCCTTACTCTCGAAATCTCTTTTTAAAATTTGAAATGGTAGATCTATCGATGTTTTCCGATTGTGAAACTTTGTGAGTACTTTGAGAGTCCTTATTTAGATGAAGGATAGTGTTTTTTCTGCTAGTGTGTCAATTCCTTGCGTTTCACCCTTGATATGTTAAGAAGCAGACGATCGAAACAAATCAATATTATTTGTTTACAAAAAATGAAGAAGTAATCGGTTCTATCATGAAATTCACTGTGTTAAAATTTCAATCTTCCTAGTAATTAAATCGCGGCGCTATTAAAGTTTTTCGGACGCGGCCATATGCGGTACCGATATCGGCGCCATGTTTTGGGGAAACACTTATGACCCTCGGCTGTGTAGATCTAATATGCACTGATATTAAATTTACAGTCTTTGGATTTCCAAGCTGTGTTAAGAGCACTCTTAAAACTATTTACACTTTCAGCCGATACTGCTACTTCAGGTAAACCGTTCCACTGGTTGACTATTCTGGAGGAGAATCTATGAGCACTGAATCTGGATAATTTTAGATGAACATCGTCGTGTAAAAGCCTTATTAGGAGTCTACGACGTATTGATTCAGAATGAGTCCTCGGGATGCACACTCTGTAAAACAATGAGTCCTTGAGACACACATTGAGTCCTTTAGATGAAAATTAAACCAATATCCCATGCTATATAATATTTAAGTCACATTCTGCTTTACTTTCAATCATGGCTTAAGGTTATTATTTGCTGAGTAATAGGTTAATAAGGGTCAGAAAAGCTATGGGTCCATCGGACTCCTAACTATCTAAATAATGAGTCCCTGGCAAATTTGATTAGTAAAGGACTCGGGATGCAGAGGTAAAATTATCACTGGACCTGTAGACCACATGCGGAAATATGGTCAAAGTTACAGTGGAGAATCTGTTATTCTTTCCCAATAAACGCGTTTACGCTAAAAACTATTATTTCTATTGCAAACAGTTTGGAGCCAGATCAGACGCCGGGTAACCCGGCGTCTGATCAGGCTCCAAACTGTTTGCCACCAAGATAAACATGAAATATCAGAATTGTCCAAAAGTTGTTCTTTTCTACGTTTTAGTGCTTTGCGTTTGCGTACGTTTGCGTTTAAAATTATAACATATTCTCCACTGTAGCTAAACTTAGCTTCTATGCCTCCATGTCTGACCATTCTGTTCCAAAGTAACATTATCCTAGTGCAACATCTGGAATGATTCTGATAACTGATATGGACAGTCACAGTTGCTAAAGCTGCTCCCATTCTCCTCTTGACTTATGTTTGAGGTTTTAAATTTTAAATGTCCAAAGCAGCTACAGTGGAGAATCTGTTATTCTTTCCCGATAAACGCGTTTACGCGAAAACTATTTTTTCTTTTACAAACAGTTTGGAGCCAGATCAGACGCCGGGTAACCCGGCGTCTGATCAGGCTCCAAACTGTTTGCCACCAAGATAAACATGAAATATCAGAATTGTCCAAAAGTTGTTCTTTTTTACGTTTTAGTGCTTTACGTTTGCGTTTAAACGGGAAAGAATAACAGATCCTCCACTGTAATTGTACTCATTGAAACTGAGGCAATACATGTTTTTTTAAATGGAACCATGTTACGCTTCTTCACGGCCCATTGCATTGTTAGAACAGTTGTGAACATTACACATATATTGACACTGATAGGATAGTTTATTGAGGGCATCACTCCATAGCCTATTTTGAAGACCACAGATTGAAAGTGAAGCAGATTCACTGGTTAGGAACTTGGTTACAGTGGGGCGAGGGTCCTCACGACAGGTGGTAAAGGGGTCGTTTCGAAAAATGTTTCAGAGTCATGACTCTTTCTCGCATGTACATGTAAACACATAATTGTTCAGCAAGTTTACACAGCCTCATACATGTAACAAGGATTCTTCATTAAAACGTGGAAAGAGCTTTTGGCTTCTTTTTAAGACGATACTTAACGTCGCCTGCGTTAGAATTCAGGTAAATAGAGGAAATAAATCTGCGATCACTAAAATAAGGCTAATTGATTGTATACATGTAAAAGACAGGTGCCAGCTAGAGCAAAGTGAAAGTAAAACAGAAAGCTCCTTTAGGAGCTTTCTGTTTTACTTTCTCACTGCTGTAGACTAAGCAGTAAGCAGCCACATTTCTTAAGCACATATGATTACCATCATTAAGTGTCCGTAATAGAAGGGTTTTACATGTAAATTGAAAATAAAACTTTGTCATCTTTATTCTTATTTGCAGAGGACTTTTACCTCGAGGACGATGATGATGAAGATGATGAGGTCGAAGATGATGATGAAGACATGGAAGTGTCTAGATGGAGGCGCGATGCTGGTGGTAAAAAACTATTTTGTCAGGATACATGATGATGAATGATAGTATATACATGTATTCTGTATAATTCAGGGACCCGTTTCATAAAATTTTGTACGACAAAATCGGCCGTTAGCTTAAACTTTAAAATACATTTAATTACTGATTTCTCTAGGATAAGATGGAGAAATTAATATTCTAACACACCTCGCACAC
Organism: Gari tellinella; assembly: GCA_922989275.2. Classification (NCBI taxonomy): domain Eukaryota; kingdom Metazoa; phylum Mollusca; class Bivalvia; order Cardiida; family Psammobiidae; genus Gari; species Gari tellinella. Next base: position 77,535,169 of record OV277867.1, on the reverse strand, counting down.
GCCCCTATATAAACGAAGAAGGGACGTATCTGTGTTAACACTCTCAATAAAGCACTCACGCGCTGGAACCTCTAATCGTGACGTCATATGGCTTCGAAAATGCGTACGCCAAGAAATGTAGCGCCGTTGCGTTGGTGCAAAATTGTGGTTGAATTGAAGTGTAAGAATCGAAATAATAAATTCATACAAGTGTTTTATCGTAAAATAAAACACGGGTAGGAGTTGAGATGCGTAGTTATTAAATCACGAGGCCGAAGGCCGAGTGATTCAATTACCATCATCTCAGCGACTACCCGTGTTTTATTTTACGATAAAACACTAGTATAATTTATTATTTCTTAAATAAATGAGACTTTAATAATCTGACTTACGACAAGTTCTGGAGTATGCCTGAAGTTACTTATTCTAGACATTCAGAGAGAGACCCAGATAAGCAGGGCAATTTTATATGTTAAACCATTAAATGTCTCCATCAACTTGAAAATTACCCCAAATACTATGTTGTGACTAGTCACTACTCATTTATCAAATGCAGAAAAACGTTCATGTTATTGAGGACGGGGGTCTTGAAATGCGTACGGTTGCTGAATGCAGGACATCAGAAACGGAGAAAGGCTTTCTCAATTTCTAATGACATACTAAATTGTAATGATTTTTCACTTGTTTATTTTTCCTAAAGTTTTTACTTTGTCGTGTCCTTGGAATAATTCAAAACAACTGGATCCAAAAGGTTGAAAACAGTTTGAGTTGAGTCTGAGATCGTTCTCAAGCATTCGAAAGGCAAGATTTGAGTTTTTGCTGGCAAAAGCCCTTCAAATCTGACCAATCAAATGCTCGAGAAGGTCTAAGAATCAGCTTAAAACTCTTTATAATCTTTGATAAAGCGCTTATCGAACGCAACCTTGTTTTAAAGCCAAGCCAAATGCTGATTTTCTTTCAACCTGCTTAAATTAAGGTACCATCTGGCATCTGCTAGGATAGAGAATTTCTAATGACGCATATTTATGAGTTTATGACTGTATAAAGTGGAACTTTTTTCTTCCAAAGGAATAAAATAAAGGTGTAAAAGGTTTATGGTCTGAATCATGGAGAAATGAGTTAAGTGCATTCAAGTTTTGTTATTTCCTTCAGATGATGATGACGATGATGATGAAGATGATGATGACGATGATGGTAAGTCGTGTGATAGCATGTAATTTTTCTTTGGTCGAGTTTTTGTTATACCGTAAATATACATAGAACCCCCTTTAACCATATACTCCATAGCCTGTTTCTAGTTTTGAAAATAGGTGACAACTCATAGCAGCTTGAAAATAAAGTAGAATGCGCCTTCAGGCGCACTCTGCTTTTATTTCAGCCTGCGTTAGGCTACCATCTACTAGAAGATAGGAAATATTTCTTATCATACATATTCAAAGTTGTATAAATTGGAACTATTTTCTTTAAGTATGAGAATAATTTTAAGGCGTAAAAGTGTACTTATGGGTTAAATGTCCCTGGGGCGATGCAAATTCCAAAAAATAAGGGTTTCAGTGTCTAACTCTTTGCCCGCTTAGAACGAAACAGTATTACTTACGCAAACCATTTGGACCCAGATGAGTCACCGCATAACGAAGTGTCTCCTCAGAATCCTTAGAATCCCAAACTGTTCGACGCTCTTACCCTATTTTAAAGGAATTGTTTGAAAATTCTTCTTGTAGAAAATGTAGAGACAACAAATAATTGAATTGCAAGACAACTGGCATGGTTATTAAGAGGTCATGGTCACATCACTGACATCAGGGAACATAAACTGAATACACAATATTATAAAAACTGGACAAAATTTATTTGAAAATTAAATATATTGTACAAGTTAAATGGTTGACATTTGTTATTCAGATGATGATGATGATGACTTGGACGAGCTCTTAGACAGCCTAATGGGTACCGATTCAAAAAAGAGGAGAGACCGTAAGTTTGAAATTTCACTTTTTAACACCAACAGTGTACATGTACTACAGTATACAGTTAGGAACGATGTTATTCTTCCACAATTAACTAAGCCAATTCAGCCCAATTGTGCTAAATATAAACAGTTAGAGCCGGGATATGCCTAGACACTCGGCGTCTGATCCTGCACTAAACTATTTTACATTCAGGGTCGACATAAATCTTCACTTTTTCTCATGAACGTGCATATTTTGTGATTTTTTTGCATTGCGTATAGTTTCACTGCCATGACGTCATCTTTCACTGCCATGACGTAATCCTACTAATCAAATGTTGATATAGTGTCTGATTTTATTTCTCAATTTTAATTTTAGATATTTTGACTTAACAAATATTGAATTGAGTGTCAAGAAGTTTGGATCCTCATCAGACGCGGCGTGACACGGCGTCTAATCAGGGCCCAAACTGTTAGCAAATAACTATTGTACTTGGAATAAGGCAGTGAAGGGGTTAACAAATGGCTGCTTAACAGCAGTATAATCATCAGTGGTATAAATACACATCAGGGTTAGTGCAAAACGTCTCTGGAAAACTCTTTTGTTTAACTCACTCAACCCTGAAACTTTAAATGGACGATTCCAATTTCAAAATGAGTCTAGTCCAATTTTGAGTATTAAGGGTTGATTTCTAAAAATATATTTCAAAATGACAAACAGTATAGAACGGTGCCTGATCAGAGGGCTCTTTAAGGAGCCCTCTGATCAGGTTCTACTCTGTTTGCATAGGACAAGTGTAATCCTCCCAGGTACAATGTTCGAAAATGACGAGTACACTCGTCGCTATGGTTGAATGTACAAATACTTATATGACTAGGAGACATTTTATGATGCTACACTGTGTACACTCTAACAAGTATGCCAAATAAAGTAAACGTTTCGTATTTTATAAATAGGATGCTTTACTTGTGCGTTTAAAACATTTTAAACAATGTTTATTTAATACTATAATATTATGATATGATTTGTTGTCTTTTCAGTTGACGAGTTAGACGATGATGGTATGTTTAAAGTTTTTGGATTTTCTACCGTGCTCCCTCTCTACAACAACACCTTATGAGAGACAAAGATTGTGTGTATTTTTCGGGAAGGGAGTTGTTATAACTTATAGGGAGGGAAACTGGCTTACATTTGCAAACAACTTGAATCAAGATCAGACACCGCAAACGTCGTTGTGGGGAGGGACTCTTTATTCAGAGGGTTGTTGTAGAGAGGGAGCACTGTATTTCTATCAACTCTAAGCACCGCTGGCAAATACAAACTCAATTGTCAATCGCAATGTAAAATCAGTTGATTTTGGACCATGAACAATAATCGGGACATTCCCACAACATTATCATAGTAACACTGTAACAGTCATTTAGCTATAAAAGTAGAAATCCAAAACAATGCACAAGCTCAATCAATAATTATTCTATAAGCTCTTTGGGACAATAACTCGATGCAAAATTACCCAATAAAAACGCGTTTGAAACTTTGAATGCGTTTAATTTAGTCCTCAATTAAAGGAAAATAGTTTACAGTCATGAAAATGCACCATCAGAAACGTTTCCCATATCATAGCAGATTGTAACTTAACATCCGTCGTCAGTCTTGTTACAGTGGAGAATGTGTTATTCTTTCCCAATAAACGCGTTTACGCTAAAACTATTATCTGCAGTGCAAACAGTTTGGAGCCAGATCAGACGCCGGGTAACCCGGCGTCTGATCAGGCTCCAAACTGTTTGCCACCAAGATAAACAAGAATTATCAGAATTGTCCAAAAGTTGTTCTTTTCTACGTTTAAGTGCTTTACGTTTGCGTTTAAACGGGAAAGAATAACACATTCTCCACTGTAAGAACCTCTATTAAGGCTGAAGGGGTAAAAGTACAGTGGGGATACGTTCGTTTCATTGTTCTTTATTATTTTTGGCGTATTAAAATCTAGGGGTGCGCGTTTATTAGAGGGGATGCGTTAAACCTTCACTCACAATGACGTCATAAATCGCATTTGCAAACAATTTTGATCAAAACTGTTTGCCACTTATTTTTAAATTACGTCAGTTAGAGTGCCTTAAATCTATTTTTGAAATGATATTGCAGACAATATGGCGGTGAAGGGGTAAAAACCTCACGAAAATTTTTAGTAAACGGTAGATAATTCATTACCACATGGCCTTATCTAGTATTGAAGATAGGTGACTAGTACTGACAACTTAAAGCAGGTTGAAAGTAAAGCAAAATGCACTTTCAGACGCATTCTGCTTTACTCTCAGTCTGCTATAAGCTACCCATCTGCTACATGTAGGATACAGAAAATAGTTCTTTTAGTACAGACAAGTTCATGACTGTATAATGTGGAATTATTTTTTTGAAGCGGAATAAATGAAAGTGGTTAAAAGTCGTTTTTAGTGGTAATGGGTTATTTATGTTGCTTTTTTATTGTAGATGATGATGATTATGATGATAGTTACGATGATGATGACGAAGACGATGATGATGATGAAGAGGAGAGAAAGAGGCGGGCTTTAGGCAAGGAACTATTGTAGCTTTCATATTCCAGTGATAATTTTACCTGTGCATCCCGAGTGACACTCCTACTATACTCATTAAATTTGCCAGGGACTGTCACTCATTTTACAAAATTGCGAGTCCCATGGACCCATAGCTTTTCTGGCCTTTATTAACCTACAGTACTACTTATGATCAAATAGTAGCTTAAAACAGGTTAAAAGTAAAGCAGAATGAGCCTTAAGGCCCATTCTACTTTACTTTCAACCTGCTTAAAGTGGTCACCTCTCTTCAAAACTAGAAATAAGTTATGTGATATTCATCGGGGTTAATTTTTCACCTCAAGTGAATCCAGTGATATTTACCGAAAGAAATAGGACAAGATTGAATCTTGATTTTTGTTAACCAAAAAAGATTTTGCCCTCAACATATATTTTATAGGTAAGGTTGATTTTCTTGTAAAGTAACTTAAACTGTAATATGTCTGTATTTCTATAAACAGAAGCATCTTCAGTTACAAGAGACGAGTATGGACTTCAACAAGGGGCCCTTCCGTTAAGCGATACAAATGATCAAAGTAAGTATAGATTTGAGTTCCATTAACTACCATGACGTCATCAATTAAACAATTATTGTCTTCCTTTAAGTTTAACTTAACCATATTTAAATGGGTGTCTATACAGTTTGGACCCTGATAATGTAATATCTATAATTAATTAAAGTGGGTACAGTATTAATCGACTTCATCTATCCCACATTCGATGATTCCTGAATTAAAATCCATTCTGTATGGACAGTAAAAGGTTTTCTCGCTTTTCAGGGGTGCTAGACCACATTTTGTTACTATTAATAGCAGTGCGGCAAACCTTGTCTGGTACGGTATCCTTCCGCCCGATTGGCTAAAAGCAAGGGAAAGGGACTTTACTCTTACAGAAATTCCCTAAAACTTAAATGGACCACAAACTACGTTTATAGAGAGAAATGAAACCGATAATTTTACAGTAGACTCTACAGTTGTCTGTGGCTTTCGACAATTCAATGATCCGATGTTTAAACCATAATTTATGTTGTTGTAGTTGATTGTTTCACATGATCGAGTATACGCGTAAGGTCACGTTCTTATATGACGTCGTTGACGTCGGTTGTTGTTATGGCTTGAAAGTAGGGCTGAAACGATTCAAAAAAATTCGATTCGATTCGATTTCGATTTTTTATAACACGATTCGATTATTTTCGATACGATTCGATTTTACATTGCAATAAATGAATGTACTAAGTAGATGACATCCTGCAATAACAGTTGATATTAAAAACAATATACATGAACATTCAGGGCCAAAAAGTAGGGGTTGAAGTTTGGAAAACTGCATGGAAGGGTTTAATACATGTATATTTCTGACTTATATGATTTTGATCAAAACAATGCACCTTATTTATTATGTGGATGGTTTGCAGTATTGACATACCAATTCTTCTATGTTATTATGATTTTCTATGCGCAAGCAGCAGTGTAGACCATTGTCATCAACCATTTACAGCTGCCTGGTAACGGTCTACTCTGTTAGCAAGGTACAGAAGGGTGTAAAGGAGTGGGTAGTTATTCATCTTAAATGAAGATTGTAATAATCGATACATCTGAATATTACTGTTCCTGAATTTCACTCACCGGTTTAAGTTCGTTAACAATGCTGTCAGTCGCCTTTGCTTTCGATTTTGGAGCGGACTTTGATTGTTACTTGACATATCGCGGGAATTCACCATACATTCTTACACCTATTATCCGGGTGTTGAAACGTATGCCGGGCTGTATATTCGGTATCAAAAATAAATCACAATAGTTTATAATTTAATTTTCTTACCTGAATTGTACGTCTTTATTTTTTAAAGTAATGAGCGTATTAGGTTGAAGGTAATAAAATATCCAACGTTTACAGAATTATTGATTTATTTGAAATAGTCGAAGCAGTACCGAGATACGTAATGTGAACGAAGAATTACATCACAATTGAGGCAAGCAATTGCTCACGCATGCGTAGAATGTCACAGGAAACCGGCAAAGTAAACATAGACGTACTCGTAACGGGTGAAAAGCCTGTGCGGGATCTCTAATCTTTCGAACTAATACTTTACCGTATATAATAGAGGTACATTTTAATTCGCTATTTATTACACAGAAGCGCAGCTGCACGTAATACTCATATGATGGTGTTGCAGTATGAAAAGATAGATAGATAGATAGTAGGGATAGAAGCGAGTTTTCTATAGAAGCGAGTTTTCTACATATAAATCGATTCGAAAATGACATTTCCATAATCGAATTGAATCAGATCGAATCGAGGGCATAAAATCGCGGTTCAATCCAGATCGCGATTAATCGTTTCACCCTTACTTGAAAGTAGAACGCATATAAAGGAAGAAATTGACGTTTTGATAACTTTTACTATTTAAAATCGCTTGGATTCAATAAAAACGTTTTTTCTGAGTTGTGATCTAAAATGGGATATGTTTTCTTCTTAAAACGTGTGTACAAATAAATGTTAAAGCCAAGCTGAAATAGAGCGACTTTTAAACAGCTGTTTGTTGCTATTGGATATGGAATGTGTGATTCGGATAAAAATTAGGTCTTTACAATTCCTTTAATTAACTTGTTATAACGGTAATTTTAAGCGAGAAAAATAATCAAGCACGGCTTTTGGTAAAGACGGGGGATTCTATACCCTGGCCTCTGTTTGTCTGTTCCTGTCGGAAACTCGCTAAAGCTCGTTTCCGACTGGGAACAGACAAACCTCGGGTATTTACCAAAAGCCGTGCTTGATTCTATTAATCAGAAACAATTTTCAAATTAAATTTTTGATGTAATAATCACACTTAACTGCTGATTCGTTGAAGGTGCTTAACCCTTTCATGACCAAACTTATTGTGAGATTTTAACCTCTTCACCACCATTGTGTCGTCTGCTTCAATATTGTTGTCTGCAATATCGTTTCAAAGTTAGATTTAAGTCAGTATAAATTACGTAATTTCACAACAAGAGACAAACAGTTTTGATCCTGATAACAATACGCATTTCATGCCTTTAATGTACGGAAGAAAATAGTTCCAATTTAAACAGTCATGAGTATACACTTTAAAAAATAATTATTTCATCTTAACAAATGATAGTTTAAAACAGGCTGAAAATAAAACAAAATGCGTCTTTTAAGCCTATTAGAAAAAGAACTAAGGGGTAACTGGTAAGGGCATATCACATCTACAGAGTGAGACAGGTTGAGTCAAGCAGACATTTAGTCTAAATAGTAAATACAATCTGAGCTAAAAAATCTTATTTGATAACGTTCATATTGCTTTGATACCTGGGTTCAAGGTTAAAAATAGTTTGAGTTGAGTATGATATCATTCTCAAGCAATTGATTGGTCAGCTTTGAGCCTAGTCTCAAGTCTGACCAATCAAATGCTTAAGAATGACTTGAAACTCAACTCAAACTCTGTATAACCTTAGAGCCAGAAACATCATTGGTCACCTTCCAGTGGTTGTCATAGTGACTCAATTTTATTATGCAGAACGCATACTAAACTATTTTATTATTTTATGAATAGTTGATAACCTTGGTGAGGCCGAGGCTGATGATAGACAAAGAAGAGACGAAAAAGGTAAATACAGTCTAGCTAATAGTGATCATATCACAGTCGAGAGGACATTATTTTCCAGTTCAAACTAAAAACCATAGTCCATTGCAAACAGTTTGGAGCAAGATCAGACGCCGGGAAACCCGGCGTCTGATCAGGCTGCACACTGTTTGCCACTTTGGTGAAATGAATTGTAATAAGATAAAAAAAAATCGTAGTTTTCTACATTTAATTGAAAATACTTTTCTGAATTTTTATGTAATAGATTCTATATATCACTTTAAGAAATTGACAATAGACATGTTTATGTTGATTTTACGTCTATTTTAGAGAACCCTCTAGAAACAATAATAAATATTATAACATAACAAATAATGCAGATCCTGGTTAGAGAACTCTTATGGATCCCTTGGTTAGGACCTATAATGTTTGCAACGCAGCATGTACTATAATAGATATATTCGTAATAACGTACCTGTATGTTGTAGATTATTATACTTGTTTCCAAATTCCAACATAGAAAGGGTATATAGGACAGGGAGTTAGGGACCCAATTGTGAAAACATTGCAAATCCAAGAGAAACATTATATTAATGATGACATTTACTTTGTTAATGCTCTGTATGCTAAGCCTAAGAATCTCTGTTTAACGGGAGTGTTACTTTATATTTCTAGATTATTCACTAGGAAACAACACGTATTAAGGACTTATGTTAATAAAAGATTGATAATTTGGTTTTGATTCTGTCAATATTTCAATGTGTTTTGTTTTTGTTTTTCAGAAATAGAAAGTGATAGCCCAAATTATGCATATTCAAGTTATGGTAAGCATACAAAAATACATTAAAATTCTATAAACCCTTGAAATACCAGGGGGGGGGGGCCGTTTCATAAAACTTCGTACGACAAAATTAATGTTGTCGTAAAACTTTAAAATACACTTAATTTCTGATATTTCCATCTAATACTGTCTTGTGACATCTCTTTGGAATCGTCTTTTCAAGACGATTCCAAAGAGATGCTACAATACAGGATTAGAGAAATTATTAATAATTGATACTTTTATAATCTGACTTACGACAACATTTTATGAAACGGCTCCCTGAATGTCAAACAGTTTGTATCCTGGTCAGGCGAAGAGTAAGTTGGTGTCTCTCTTGATCCAATAGGATTTTTCTGAATTATCTTTGTTCAGTATTAAGCGATGGTCGGACTTTAAATCATAATGCATCAACTATTTGGCATTCAAATTAAAAAAATGTACTTAAAATGCTAAGTTATCTTAAGGACTTTCCTGATAAATAACCGGTCTACACTGACTCAATGGATGGGCCCCCATACTACAGCGCCGGTGGTCATAATATTATAAACAAAATGGCGGTCGTGTTATGGCTCGTAAGATTTGTCTACCTTTGACTATGTTTTATATTTAGGTTACTGTACATATAAACATCGATGATGACTTAACCATTACACTGACGTCATACCTATGACGTCATGACCTAAAATCTTGGAATACTCTCGTGTTTGTTTTCTTTTAGTGTTCTCGTAAGTGATGGGGAAATCCAAATATCTGTGTACCAGTGTGAAAGAAATTAGTGTAAATAAATACTTAAAAGATGGAAAATGCTCTAAAAATGCAAAAAGCTAGGATTTGATAGATTTTCAGTATTTGCTGTTGCTAGTCGGCATAAACAAAGAGGAATAATAGTATACATGTTAAGAAGTGGAAAGAAGAGACATTCCAGAGCCCTGGCTGTTCGCCCAATGTCAGCCGTGTGGTTTGTTACTGTTTTTCCTGATATGGAGTAAGGACAATATCTGTTGTTGGTAGCAAAATGCATGCACATTATCTTTATAGATATTAAAGACACCAATCTCTGGCCAGTTGTTGGTAGACATTTCACAAAACACTTGAAAACAGGTCTTATATTTTCCCAAATGACTGTTCTGGTACATAGGGCACGGAGTGTGACACAGTTTAAACGAAGATACATGTACAAAGATAGTGGAATTGTGTGGACAGCTAAATCCCCAAATGCCAATAGTAATTGAAAACTATTGGTAATGGTTGTTGCTAAAATCACAGCCCAGGAAAAAAGTAGCTCGCATCCAAAGTAAGCAGGACGTTGAGAGTAAAATCAGATCAATCTCGACTAACATTCCTCTTCATTACATAAAAACCTTGTAAAACTCTTTCTCATAGCGTAACAATTATAAGAGCCAACGAACACATCACTGAATATTGATGTTAAAATGCTTTTTGACATCCTTGTTATAAAGTTATTTGTAAATGCTTGGCAATGTTGACAATGCGCAGTTACGTCAATGACGTCAATTTGTTTATAATAATATGACCCAGCGCTGTATTTCAAAGAACGACGAACAGTGCAGACCCGTACCAGAGGGCTCCATGGTCGGCACTGTTTGAAAAGGCAATACTACTGACTAAAATGGTTCAAATTTTACCTGTGAAGTGTACACCTCTCCTAAACAGTGAAGACCAAGAGCAGAGGTCCCCCATGTCCTAGGTGTGCCCTCTCAACAGGGTATGCAATGTGTGTCATATGCGATACAGCGACAAAAAACAACCCTAAATACTTACAAGTTGACTAAACTAAATTGAATTTGCCCATTTGAAGTTTCAGGGAGTAAATGGTGTGCATGTAGTAACTACTAGTTGAATGCATGCTCTTAGAGTGCAAATAGGACAAACCAATCTGCACGTAGGTAAAATGCAAGCACAACCTATCACCATTATTTTATAATTCAAGGCTTGGCATCAGCGAGCATAATTTATCCAAGAAGATTGTTATAATGTGCACAGGTATTGTTGTGTAAAATAACATTGAAACCTATAATTAATTTTATGAGGCTGTGAAGTTTTGCTTCTTAATGATCTTCAGCTGCTTTAAGATTTTGAAGCATATTGTATTTACAGTAATGAGGATTTCAGTTTTAGATAGTCAGACAAGTACATTAAGTACAACAGATGTGAAATGTAATTCAGGACAGATTCGATAGTTTACATTGCTAAGACAGAAATACATATAGCAATACAGTGAGGAAGATGTTATTCTTTCCCAAAGCACGCACTGTTATTAAAATAATTATAATGTTTACTTTAATTGCAAACAGTTTGGAGCCAGATCAGACGCCGGGTAACCCGGCGTCTGATATGGCTCTAAACTGCTGCCAATTACATTAAAAAGATCGTAAATAACTTCAAGATTTTTTATTTCAGCATTGGCATTGCGTTTAAAGGGGAAATAATAAGATATTCTCCAATATTCGTAGTCCTGGGAGTTTTATCTTTGGGGTGGGGGAATGGTCCCTAGTGAGATTGAGCAGTACTCTTATTCATTGACGGGTAAACATGCGTTGTGTGACCAGTGACGGTCTTTAAGATAGTTGGCAGCATTATACAGGGAAAAGTAATAACACAAGAACTTTCTTTATTAGCTTTCACAGCCTTTTTTATTGGCCATGTATAATATTAAGCAATCAATGGTATTTGGAGTACTATATTGGTTATTTTGAAAACTTGGACAATTTTCATAATTTGCCATTTGGACTACTGTACTAACTGTATATTGAATATTTTTGAAAACTAGGACACTTTTCAGCTGTATGAAGAGTTTTATATTGGAAATAGTGCCGCGCGTTTCTATAAATGGTTTACTACTAGCATCTGGCTTACTAGCAGAGGCAGCCCTATATATATACAGCCCGGTATAACTGGATTGAAAACAAAACATATGCTAAGGGAAATAAGTTCTGCTACCATGATGATTCTTTACCCACACGAGTGATGTCAAACAATTTTCATGTTTAAAACCGAATAAATGAAATTATGACACTAATATGAAACAGTAAGACTGATTGATACTGTTTTACAGCACATGATGAGGTATTTGTCACTAATTGATAATGACTTACTCAAAAACTTCAATAATGTTCATTCACGGATCCAGAGGAGGACGGGCCAAATGTGTTCGGGCATTTGGTCATACATGTAGTTTACTCTGCGCGCAATTAACCCTCACCCTTTGTGAGTTATCTTTTCTGTCGAGTCACGAGTGAGGTCATCACTCCAGCAGCTTTTTTCCCACAACATACTTAGTGGTTAGGTCTCAAACCCCACACAAACTGTCCCCTTCAGAAGATTATCTTGATTGACAGATTATAGTGAAAGCCTACAAAGTAATAACACAACTGCTTCGGTGGTATTTTTTATCAAATTCCTCAGTTGCTAGGCACACCAACTTTAAAACTACCCTGTAAACTTTGCAATAATCTACAAGCAAACTTAAGTAAACGATCTTTCATTAAAGCAGCAAGGACATAGCTTTCACTAAAATAATTTGACAGCTTAATGCAGGGAATAAAACAATGCAGAAAGCTCCTACAGGAGCTTTCTGCATTGTTTTAATCCTGCATTAAGTAACCACAGGTCTGTATTAAACAGTTTCTTTATTTCAAATTATCACTTAATACAAGTTTACATCTGTAGCAAGCCCAGAGAATAGACAGGGTTGTAAGGGTAATGTATTTCTGCGACCTCTACTCTTCCACTTGACACACACAGGTCGTGGTCTTAAAATCAGTGTGAAAATGAATAGGCCATTTATTAGGGGTGCAACAATACGGCGAAAACCGAATTGCAATATATTGCAATTTGCAATATAGAGGAACCGTATTGCAATATATTGTGGCAACCTTTAAGTACAAAAATTGGATAGGATTCACTGTCTAGAAAACTTATTTATAGCATTGAAAGGAGAAAAGGAGTACTTTAAATACAGGGGGGATTGTCCAAATTAACATGACATTTGCTGTGAATGTTATCATTATCTCAGTATTGTATCCAAAATTAACATGGCTTCCCCTCTCGTATGTGCTCAAATTATATAGAATATTGCAATACAGAAAAATCCTATTGCTAAGAGGCGCATTGCAATATAACAATATATTGCCGTATTGTTACACCCCTATCATTTATAGCGTTTTGTTCCATTTAGTATGTATTTTACCGGTGCACCATTCAGCCATTCCTACCTACAATAAAATCATAGCTTGACATTATTGGTAATGCAGAAAGCTATAGGAACTTGTTCTACATTTAGGAGTCACATGTACATTGAGATCCCGATGTTTCTTTAATTAAAATGGCTGCTTACAACTTACAAGTTGAATTGGGGAAAATTGCATAAAATGAAATAAATTGTACTACCGGTAAGTTATTTAACTTATCAATGATTGGTACCCTAATTTACAAAGGGCGGTTCTTTTGTGCTCAATTCTGCCTACAAACGCCAAATTTTGAAAGGTTTTGGCAATTTCTTTTCTTTTGTAACCGTTTGCTCTTATATAATTATATAGAAAGATAACTGCTCAGACCCGAGTTATGCACTCTACCATTTTGTGTACAGCAAAACCTTACAAATGACACACTCCCCCCGCAAGTTGAAATTCGTCTCGAATTTCTATATCGCTGGGTCGAACTCGGAGTGTATACAGTCACAGAAGCTACTTTGGGCGCTAAATGTAACCGTGTGTTCTTATTAAGAATATACCCAGGATCGAATCCGGGTCGCCACATTGACAGTCATGCACTATACTACATCGCCATAAAAGCGCGATTGTACAGCATATCGATGGAGTAACGGTTTAACCCATTAGCTCATAGTCTGGTTCTTGTTTAGAAAATAGGTGACCACGTAAAGCAGGTTGAAAGTAAAGCAGAATGCGCATTAAGGCGCATTCTGCTTTACTTTCAGCCTGGAACCTAAAGGCGTTTTTTATGGGGAAATGTGTTAAACAATGAGTTCTGCTACGATGAGGAGGTTATTTTTCATTATTAAATGGTGAAATGATTTGCACCTGTCTGGGGACTGCATTTTGATACTAGACGTGCACACAGCACTTTATTTGATATTGAATTCCTTGGTAAGACCCCAATAGATATACGTCATGCAAATAGTTTGAATAAGACGCGGAATTCGGGGATTAAATCTGTCAAATTTCCTCTTTATCTCGGATTATTTTATGCTCAAAGGATATTTTCCAACTTAGTCTCTTGCAAGCAAATGCTTATTTAGGTCTTATATGGGCTTCAATATTCTTTTGATCATGAAGGCCTCTGTAGTATTTTTTGACCTGCGTGTGTTTTATCTGAACAGCTGCTCTTTTATGATTTCCAAAAAAGTGCAGATACAATCAAACTTCGAAATCTCGAACTCGCTTAAATCGAACTTACGCATACATGTATGTCTACAGTTTAATTCCAATAGTTTAAGGCCGCTATATTTTAAAATCGCTACACATCCGTAGCTCAAAGCTAGCCACATTTTAACAGGGAAATACGAATACGTTCGAATTCGAGATATCGAAGTTTGACGATGTTTGTTAGCAAACTTAGCATAATGCTGAAAGTGCTCCCTATTTGAGGTACACTCAATATGTAGGACTTTAAAATAAGTTCCATCTAAAATCAGGACAAAGATAAAGGTAGTGCATGCAGCTCTTAAAGTAGCTCTTAAAATGGATTTACCCTGAATTAAGCTTCAATCTGCCGTTCAAGAGGGGTAGCAATGACGTAGCACTGTATTTGAAATATGGATACAAGTCGCAAGCAAATCCAAAATCTCCGCCCCAGTTAACTGAGCACACATGTTTTATCCTAGAAATAACCTACGTTTAAAAAACAGGACATTTAGATAGTGTTAACCCTTTCCCACATAGCATGTTTCTAGTATTGAATATGGGTGTCCACTTAAAGCAGGTTGAAAGTAAAGCAGAATGTGCCTTAAGGCACATTCTGCTTTACTTTAAGCCTGCTTAAAGCTACCATCTGCTAGAATATAGGAAATATTTCTTATGATACATATTCATGACTGTATCAATTGGAACTATTTTCACCAGTGGAGGAATAAATTAAATGCGTTAAAAGGCGCTTCCATGTGGGAAAGGGTTAACCCCTATCCCGCCGAACGACAGTTTTACGGCACTGCGACACATAAAATGGTCACATGGTGTCGTAACTCTACATGCTGATGAAATTCAATGTGACTTCAACACTGACTTGTCTTATTTTATCGCACATTAACACAATTGTACACGTTTCTGAATGATTGCAATACTTGCTGTAGCTCTTCTCTATATATAAACTTATTATGTTTGCTGCTTTTAGGTGATAATTTGGAGGCGGCTGAAACGTGGCAGTAGACGAAAGTGAACAAGCACCAAGATGAACGTAAGTGCTTAGCAGCTACAGTTTTCCCTTTCTACCACGGTTCTCCCAACAACGACTCCTTCCTAACAACGATATTTGCCGCAATTCCCTAAACGGGACAAATATGTATAACGCTTTTACTGCTGCAATATCGTCTGCTTTTTTCTCAATTACATTATAAGTGGAGATTTTGATAGAATAAATATAATGGCGAGTGACAAACAGCTTGAATCTAGATTAGACGCCGCGTTACGCGGTGTCTGATCTGGATTCAATCTGTTTGCAAATGTAAGCCAAATTTTAATTTCTCTATCTATAACGACTCCCTCCGAACAACACAACAATATGTGTCGTCCATTGGGTGTCGTTGTAGAGAGGGGACTTTGTATCATCAAATATCAGCCTATTGAACCAATATCATGATTGGTTAAACTTTGCAAATTATTTGAATCTGGTTAGGGCGTGTCTAAATAATTGTAAATGACACAAACAATTTGTCATTCGTTTAAGTGTCTCTTCATTTTTAAAAAAAAATGGGGGCAAATGTCCGTTTTCATAATAACAGTTTCGATCGTTACGCGGTTCTCATCAAGTGCGTTTTTGACACTCTGGCCCTGTTTTCGAAAGAACTATTCTAATTGCACGACACTCTGGTCCTGTGAAAGAAATATTCTAATTTTAGAACAGTAGCAGAGGACAAGTGTTGTAGACGAAATATTACCCAGCATGCAAAGAAATAATGTTGCACGTGTTCCATTCGTTAAGCTAAAGTTAGATTCAACACATCGATGTTGAACTTTATTTTCAGTCAGTAAGTATGCAAGGCTCAGTTGTTTACAGGAACTTTTAATGAATTTCAAACTAGAAAAGAAAAGAAATACTGAAGTAACACCAAAGCACATGGCCTACATTGCATGACCGGTGTCCTGAACTTGTCCTGAAACCTGGTTCATTCGAGGACATACAGAGGGGTCAACAGAGCCACTAGTTCCTATCTTATACAAACACTGTATTGGGAAGTGTTAAACATTGCACAAACAAACACATTTGTTTTATCACTGTAATTTCTTGTAGTATATTTTGGTTTACCTTTCCCAGATACTGTGAGTTAGCCCTTTCTAGGCTGAAAGTTATATATATAGTAAAACCATTCTATTACTCGAACAATGCAGTCATACTCCATATTGGACTCGGCTATCGCCTCGTCTGAATATGAATTACGACTGATGTGTACTCGTTAAAAGAATTCAGTATTGTACTCAACACTGTCAAATAACGTCATAATGTTGACGCTATCGGGGGAAATATTTTAATCTACTTCTACTTTCGTTCTTCTTTTATCAAAGCGTGCTTTGCTAAAACAAAGATTCAAGCTATAATAAATTGCACTTGTAATGTTGCAGGAGCTCTTTAGACTTGTTGACTAAGCAATGCACTATAAAATAATGTAGAAAGTTGCTAATGTAATTTTCTACATTTAAGACCTCATTAGTCGTACTTTCAGAACATGTCATGTTTATCAGTGTTCATTATAGTAATAATAGCTATCACATACATCTTCATAACCAGGATATTACTAGATATCACATCTGACATTTTTCACACAATTTTATACCACGATAGTTTGTTTGTGGGTGTAAATAACTAAATATCAAACTAAACTGGTGATAAATTTACAAATAAACAGTCATAAATATTTCAAAACCGCCATACACGATTGATTTGAAATTGTTTAAGGTTTAAGTAGGATTTGGTACTGATATCTGCGTGGATTTGGCGTAACAATATTCACAACATACGGATTAAGTTGGCTGTGAGTTCGCACTTCAGAATGTTGGGAGACGGGCTTTATTTATAACTTGAAGTGTAGGAAAGCCCTAAACATTGATACAATGTGAAATTTCAGTGAAGAAGCCGTCTTTCTCTCTATTGTAAACAAAACTTAGCACAACTCAATTCAATAAAACGCAAGAACTGGCAGTTTCTTGATAATGTAGACAGTTAAACTCATTCACCCCTGAAACTTTAAATGGACAATTCCAATTTCAAAACAAGTCTAGTCCATTTTTGACTACATTTACATGTATTTAGGGTTGATTTGAACAATATATTTCAAAATGACAAACTGTGAAGACCCTGATCAGAGGGCTCCTTAATTTCAAAATGACAAACAAACACTGTAGACCCTGATCAGAGGGATCCTTAAGGAGTGAATCATTCAATATGTTAGACGGGATGTGACGCCATGATGACAATGAATGGTTCAGTGGGTTAATAACACTGCAGTATTTACTATGTATCATCTAATGGCAATGTCTTATTTCTCCTTTCAGGGCACGGGCATACAGGAGTGCTAGACTAGACTAGACTACTAATCACGAGTACATGCGGAAGGGACAAACGCAAGAAGCAACAGAACAAACTAAGATGCCCAGTGATGAAACAACACAAACTATTTATTTAAAAAATGTTGCATAATCTATTATACAAATGTTATCAGGATATAGTATATCCTGAAATGAGAAAGAAAAATACCAAAATGATCGCATGTTGTTTTTGTTTTAGTCCCTTCTTTTGACAGTGTATACAGGGAGAATGCGCTATTATTTCCCGTTTAAACGTAAAAACGAAAAGGAAACGTATTGCAATAGAATGTAGAAACGGACAACTTTTGACAATTCTGAATATTCGTTTTAATATGAGTAGCAAACAATTTGGAGCCTGGTCAGACGCCGGATTACCTGGCGTCTGATCTAGCTCCAAACTGTTTGCAATTGAAATACATGTAGTAAATTTCTCGTAAACGCGTTTATTTGGAAAGAATAAGTTTCTCCATTGTAGTACACAGTTACAGAGGAATTGACTGTAATATTAAACTTTTAGAAATTGAAATGGTCCTTTTGAAGGATGATTGAGTTAAGGTTATTACTAAGTTAGGCTTTGGCAGTCTGAATCTGTTTCTAGTGAGATAAAACTAACAAGTTCATGTTCCGAGGTTATAAAGCGTTTGAGTCTGAGTTTGTTCTCAAGCAGTTGATGTACTCAGATATACTATATCTTAAAGGCTGTCAGTGGGCGTATTATGTACCGTTTGCGATGCTCTCGTTCATACATTCATGGCAGCCCTCTTGTTAAACAATCCAAACTTTTGAAAAGTAGTCTAAAATCCTTTCATTTCTTACATGATTAGTTTCCTTGAGGAGTTCAATAAAAAAAAACAGACAGCACTTGAGCAAAATTTCTCTAGTACGATCACTTAAAAGAAGACCAATTGATGGTATAAAAAACAAGGGACAGCTTAAAGCAAGGTGACAGTTACACAGAGCTTTCTGTTTTACTTTCACATTGCTTTAAGCAATCACCAGTCCTAAACACAACACAATTTAGTGGTCGTTGCGGAGAGGTTTACTGTATATTCTGTTAGATTAAGAAGAAACAATGCTACAGATGAAATAAAATATGTTTTAATGTAGACTGTTTTACGCGTTAAATGGGAAAGAATAACGTCTCCAATGTATTAGGTTTAACACATTCAACCCTAGCGACGAGTATACAAATCATTTACAAATAAAGTACCTGAGAGGATTATATACACTTGTCCCATGCAAACAGTATATACCCTGATCAGAGGGCTCCTAAGGAGCCCTCTGATCAGGGTATATACTGTTTGTGATTTTGAAATATATTGTTAAAGTCAACCATAAATAGTCAAAAATGGACTAGACTTATTTTGAAATTGGAATTGTCCATTAAACTATTCAGGGGTGAATGAGTTAAAACTTAGAATTTTATTTTTAAGACTATTTTAGCTGCTCTGAGATGACGGCAAATGATGTGTGTGATTTTGTATCATTCTCACGTAGATCCGTAATTTAAAGTTTGTTTTCCTAAAAACATGAACGACAAACACACTCGACCCTTATCTGATAAATGGAATTATTGTAGCAACGAACATGGGGTTCACTAACACTTACCTGATAATTAAATCGTCCGACCCCTTTGCTCACTTTCAATATAAACATGCTGATAAAGTAAACACATTATCGAGTGATTAAAACGGAAAATCAAAGGAAAATATGTCAGAGTGGGCAAGACGTTATTCTTTTCATGCACGTTTTAAATAAAACATACAAAATTACATCTTTTGAAAATTCGATTTTAATCTGAATAGCAAACAGTTTGGAGCCCAATCCGGCGTCTGATTACAATGGAAATACAGCGCTCCCTCTCTACGACACCCAATGGGAGACAAAGATTGTGTACGTTGTTCGGAGGGAGTCGTTATAGAAAGGGAACGTTAAGACTTGGCTTACATTGCAAACAGTTTGAATCCAGATCAGACGCCGCGTCACGCGGCATCTGATCTAGATTCAAGCTGCGTGTCACTTGTCATTATATTTATGTATTCTATCAAAATCTCCACTTACCGGTATATGTAACTTTGAGAAACAGCTGACAACAATTTTAAGCAGACGATATTGCATCAGTAAAAGCGTTAGACATAACTGTCTTATTATACTGCAAAGTAAATTCCTTACTTTTCATTGGTCAATGAGCCCGAGACATAATCCCATGTACCCTGTGAGCTGTGGCAAGGGTCGTTGTAAGGAGGGAGTCTTTGTTAAGAGGGCCGTTGTAGAGAGGGAACACTGTATTAGGTTTAGCGTAATTTTACGAGTTTGTTGGAAAAGAAAAACGAAGGACAATTTCAATGACACTAGAAAATAGTGAGTATAAACAAGAGGTGTCACACAGAGAACAAAACTCGCCAATGGCCCATTTTGAAACTTAAAAGCAGCATCGGAAGTCGAGGTCACTGGGGTCAAACCTTTTGCGTGAATGGAAAGGTTTTGTTCATATAAACATACATACCAAATATGAAAGCAATATCTCAAGGGACATAGGATTTATAAGCATTTTAAAACCTAAAATGAATATTTCGAAACCCTAAACGAGGGCCTTAAGTTTAAGGTCAATATCAATGGAGTCATACTTTTTGCGTGCATGGAAAAGTCTTGTCCATATGCACATTCATGCCATATATGGAAATAACATCTCAAAGGACATAGGAGCTATGATTATTTCAGAATCCTAAAAGAAGAATTCGAAACCTTAACGCGGACCCTTAGTTCAAGGTCAATGTCACAAGGGTCAAACTGTTTGCATCGTGCGGGCAGGATCTCGGTTTACAATGTTCAAAATAATATAAAAATAATTTCTTGGCCAGCACAATCACCTTATCTAATTTTTTACTGAAAATATCTAATTGTCTATTAAGAGAAAATTGTCGTGCAGAGTGACTTTCATATATAGCAATCAATATTTGTACGATGAAATGTTTCGAATCTGGATGAAATCTCACCGACCTATGTTCAAAGCCTCTACATGCCTACTTCCCGTAGGATAATGCAGGTTATAACATTCAAGGGACATCTGACTTAGTATTGAGGTAAGAGAAATCAAGTTTACGTGTTCGTTTCTGTTATGTTAGTGTTGTAGAGCCTTCCAGCGAAAGGGTTAAAGGCACGATTCCTAAAATCAGAGCAACTTAAATGGTAGACCTGAAATGAGTGAACTCTGGGGACTGGTATAAATACGGGCTCGGTGTTAGCATTTGTATTTTATTTGCCTATTTAATTTTGAGCTGACGCCCACGCATGTGTGCAATTTTTCACAACTTAGTCTTAAGTATTCTGTTTTACTTGTCCAAAGCCTCACAAAACAGGGAATTTATAAAAAGCTTAACACATTCTTATACGGTTTGAAATTGGAAATAAATTGTGTTGTATAGCAGTGCTGGTGTTAGTAACGTATTCATGTCATTTGATGTAAGAGTTTTATCAGTTCTGTGGCTATCAGCGCCACCTGCAGTTAAACACACCTATTACCTACCATGTGCTGGACAGTGAAACGTACAAATTACCTAACCCATTCACTCTTCCCTGAAACTTTTATGTCTAGTACATTTCAATTTCACTATTTTTTTTTTTGTACAAAAAGAGTAATTTATATATACTTATAAATATAACGTTCGTGGAGAGTTGGTATATGCAAATGTGGCTTCCCAAGTCATTGTATGTTGGGAAGTGAGTTAAATATATATAACATAGCGCAACAAACATATATTGGTGTGAGCTTAGGCTTTGCATCAACGGTGTTTGCTGTTGCTTGGTCGCTCGGTTTCACGCTACAATTGGTGGCAGCGGTGGGATAAAGACAACTGCCGGACCGAGGTTGCCTTACCCACGGATCTTCCAGGGTCCAAGTCTCGGGACGAGACTTCTCGGAGGGAAGAGTTATATAACGTTCGTGGAACGTTGATATATGCAAATGAGGCTTCCCAAATCATTGTACATGTACGTTGGGAAGTGAGTGAATATACATGTATATATATCGCAACATCTCTTGGTGTAAGCTTAGGCTTTGCAGCAACGTGGTGTGTTGTTGCTTGGTCACTCAGTTTGCACGCTACACTGCAAAACGACAAATAGTGCAGACCCAGATCAGAGGGCTCCTTCCCAGCAGGCACATCGTACAACGTTGTTTCAACGTTGAATCAACGTTGATTTTCCGTCGTAACGTTGATCAACCTGATTTCAACCATAGACGATCATCCATCGGTAGCCAATTTACAGCCAACGTTGAATCAACGTTGAATCAACGTTTATAATGGTTGTAGATAAAAAATTAAAAAATACTGAAATTGAAATTTCTGATTAATTATATCGCAGTGTTTAATGTCTAACCACGTCGACTATGATTTATCGTTAAAATAAATTCAATTTAGAAAATCTAATGACAACGTTGAATCAACGTTGAATCAACGTTGATAATGGTCGCCCAGCAGTTGATTTTCCGTCGCAACGTTGATCAACCCTTTTTCACCCTTGGACGACCATGGGTCGGTACCGAATTTATTGCCAACGTTGAATCAACGCTGAAAATGGTCGTGGGAAAAAACAAATCGATGAAAACGAAAATTCTGATAAATTATATTGCAGTGGATATGTCTCATCACATCAACTATGATTTATCGTAAAAAAATAAATTCAATTTAACAATCTACTGCCAAAGTTGAATCAACGTTGAATCGACGTTGAATCAACATTGTCAGATAATAATGGACGTAGGTAAAAATTATTATTTTTTAATAAATAATCATAACAACTTCAACTTAAATATTAATTTGATAATTCATAGTTTAGATGCAAAAGAAATAAGTTCTAAGTTCTTAATAGTAAGCACTGAACTTTACATTCAAGTTTACAATTAAAATGAATAAAATACAAAAAGCAAGAAAAGCAAACCAATTCAATGTAAAAATGTTTAATTATAGATACTCAGCGTACTAATAAATGAAGCAACCATATTTGATAAGCTGTAATCAAATATCTTCCAACGCCCATGCGTTGTCTACTCTACTATTAGTAGAGTAGAGCTCCTAAAACCTAAGTTGAAGGGAGCATTTGAAAATAAAACAATATCTGGAGAAAACAACCCACACAAAAACGGACAGCCCACTCGAAACAATGTTGTTTTGACGTTGAATCAACGTCATTTCAACGTTGAAACTTCAACCATTATCAACGTTGAATCAACGTTGAGGTTCAACGTCAACACAACTTTCAAAATCAAATATAAATCGTACGTTGTTTCAACGTTGAAGTTCAACGTTGATTCAACGTTGGTGTGCCTGCTGGGTTATGATCTGATCTGAGGTCTACACTGAATAAGACATATTATTTGAACAAGACAAGTGTTATTTTCATAGGTACACTGTTAGATCTAGTAAATGATGAGTATATTCGTCGCTATATGTGAAAGTGTAAACATACCGATATATACCTGGATGTTGCAATGGAACCCACCCCTCCAATGTGTGATTCGTGATTAATAATAATGATAATAATAATAATAATAATATTCTAAAGATATCAGCCCTATTTAGTAAACGATGGGCTGATATGGGTTCACAAAGAGAACAGCATGCAAGACATTAACTGCAAAGGATTAAGGTCAACGTACGGAAAGTGTTTTTATGGAGACGGCGAAGGCGTGAAAATACAATTTTGTGGGAGATTCAGAGAAAAATGGTTAAAATTGCTTAAAATGAGGTTACTGTAGTCTAGACAATATTCATCAAGAATCTTTCTTCAGCCCGTTATATCCTAGCGACAAGTAGATGCACGCGTCATTCACAAAATATGTATACTAGTGAAAACTACACCTGTCTTTTGCATACAGTGTAGAGCCTGATCACCAGGTTTCATGTAGTAGTCCTACGATCAGGGTCTGTACTAGTTAATATTATTCAATAAATTGTAAAAAAAAAAAAAAAAAAAAATGAGTTGTCAGAGAGACAACAGAGATCGCCAAGGGCTAATTTCGAAACGTTTAAGTAGATTTTTAGGCCAAGGTCAACGCAGATTATGAAACCTTATCGCGGGTCCTGGGTTCAATTTCAAGGTCACAGGAATCAAATTTGTTGCAAGCGTGAAACGGTCTTGTCCATATACACATGTATATTAAATAGCAAAACAATACCTCAAAGGACAAAGGAGTGAAAAGCTTTGCAGATTTCAAAACCTAAACGCGGACCCTAAGTTCAACGTCAATTTCACAGGGGTCGAACTTTTTGCGTGCATGGAAAGGTCTTGTCCATATATATTTTGTACATATGAACACCAAATATCAAATCAATATCTCAAGGGACATAGGAGTTTTAAGCAATTTTCGAAACCAAAACTCATGCAGATTTTGAAATCTAAACACAGGCCCTAGGTTCAAGGTCAATGTCATAGGGGTAAACCCTTTTAGCTCTATTGACATATTTTGTAAATATACACATGCATACCAAACACCAAAGCAATACATCTAGGGACATCTATAGAAGTTATGAGGATTTTCTATGAAAAAAACCGCCGTTCACGACAATGCCGACGACAATAGACATTTAAAACTTTTTTCGAAACAAAAACGCAGATTTCGACATCTAAATGCGGACCCTTAGTTAAACGTCAATGGCACAGGGTTTAAAACTTTTTGCGTGCATGGAAATGTCTTGTCCATGTACACAAGTATACATCAAATATAAATGAAACTAGTACCTTAAGAGACATAGGCATTTTTCGAAACCTAAACACAGATTTCAAAACCTAAACGCGGACACGGAGTTCAAGGTCAATGTCAAAGGGGTAAAACTTTTTACCATGGAAAGGTCTTGTCCATATACACATGCATACCAAATACCAAAGCAATACCTCTGGGGATATAAACATTATGAATATTTTCTTTTAAAACATTATGCCGTTCACGACAACGCCGGCGACATTAACAACGACTACGCCGGGAATATAGCATATGATCGTCTTATAAATTGTACTGGCGAGCTAAAAAGCCCTTAATAGTGAATGAAATGACTAGACTTAATCGGCATTTATTACTTAATTGGAATTATCCATTTTTAAACTCCCATGGCGCCAAGCTTTAACACATATTCCATCTTTACTATTTGTTCGAAAAGCCAAATAAGAAAACGACAATTAACGAGAGCACCGCAAACGGATGCTGGACGCTCGACTTTCATATACTTGAGACGGCTACATTTTTCAAACCTAACGAATGTGTATGGGTGTTTAATGCCCTATACCTTTGACAGTTATTAAGATATGTTAATTTACAAGTTTTAAGTAAATAAATCAAGGGCAATTAGTCTGGAAATACAAATCACAGAGTAACCTACCTTGTTGTAATGAGTTGTCCCTTTGATACTTAACAAGTATTCAAAGTTTCAAGTTAATATCTTTCATAGTTATTTAGATATGTTAATTTATAACTTTTAAGTAAATAAAACAAGGGTAATAACTCTGGATACACAAACCTCAGGGTTACCTGTTTTGTAATGAGTTGCCCTTTTGAAACTGAAAAACCATTCAAAGTTTCAAGTTGATATTTTTCATAGTTATTTAGATATGTTAATTTACCATTTTTAAGTAAATAAAACAAGGACAAAAACTCTGAATGACAAATCCCAGGGTTACCTGACTTGTTGTTATGAGTTGCCATTTTGATACTGAACAACTGTTCAAAGTTTCAAATGGATACCTTTGATAGTTTTTGAGAAATAAACTCTTACAAAAACCTTAAGCAAAAAACTTAACCGACGCAGACGCAGACGCTGACGCAGACGCAGACGCCAGGGTGACAACAATAGCTCGCATTTTCGAAAAAGTCGAGCTAAAAACAAATCAAAAATACGCAAGAGAGTCTCGAATGGTGTCATACCTGGTAAAAACTTATTTGAGGACTCTAGATTCAAATATTTCCCTTGTAGATTATAACCTAATTACTCATTCGGTCCACACTTTGATCTCCCCCTGCACAGGTGGTAATGTTAAGTCATTCTGCATTGCCTATGTTGGGTTGGATTAGCGTGGATTTGACAAACGAACGACCACACTTGTTTTGATGTATGGGCGGAACTGTATACTATTCGCATTCCTAAATAGTAAACGAGTATTTAACCCCTTCACTGCCACATGACGTCATCAGTTTTAAACATTTATCGTCTCTTTTTATTTCCCAAATTTAAATGTGGGGTATTTTGACGAAATGTTGAAATGAGTGTAAAACAACCTGGATCATGATCAGACGCTGTGTATTTTGACACTCATCTCAATATTTCTTTAGTCAAAATTCATAAAATTTAGATTTGAGAAATGGAAGCAGACGACAATTGTAAACTTATAAAGTTTTTGACGCATGCAGTTCGCAGTTCCATTGAGAGTTAGAGAGAGCGGGAGGGAGAGGGAGAGAGAAGAGAGATAGAGAAAAGCAGGTTGAACGTATAACAGCCGGAATGCGCATTCTGCTTTAATGACAGCCTGCTTTTAGCTACAATATGCTGGGATATAGATCTAGAAACTCTTTCCTATGACACATTTTCTTGACTGTTTAAATCGGAACTACAGTCATAGGACATAATTATTCGCCACCCTACGAATTTTTGGCATTTTTTCCACACATTTTTTACATTACTGGTGATACCACACCATTGTCGAACAAAATATTACAAAACAGTGTAGGGCAGTTTAAAAGTTAGGGTGTTGACTTTTCAAATATAGATATATTCTCTGCTGTTCGGACCAGTACATCTGTTGCTAGGCAACTTTAGAATATAAATGAAAAAAGTCGACTCTTTCTACTAAATTGGTTGCCATGGTAACAAATTGGACAAATAACTAGAACTTAAGAACGTTTTTATTTAAAAACATATTCTCCCGCACAATAGTGCGCTTTCAAAAGGAAAATAAAGAAAGTTAAAGAAATTGTTAATGTTCAAGTTTACTGACATGCGATAAATGCTCAAATTAACATGGGAGTCTATGGGAAATCAAGTTAACCGATTAAATTTTAGAACTGTGTGACTGACCATGAAGTTACAGAGCTTTAGAATGACAATTTCTTATTTTACTATCAATCGTATATGTAAGGTGTTCGTTAATCCGGTGTAGTTTTACATAATTTTCATCTATTGTTACCATGGAAACCATATAATGTGAACATGGTTCAAATTTTGCACGTACATTCTAAAATCACCTAGCAACAAGAACCAAAGAACCACATGCTTAATTCGAGACTAGAAAACATTTTACGGCTCTTTGCTCAAACTCTTAAAACCAAACATAAGTACAATGCATGTTGTTTAGAGTTTTAATTCTAATAAACAGTTGAGAAATGCTGGTAAAAATAAGCAACTTTTTCGCATGGTGGCGAATAATTATGTCCACTGACTGTATGTCCCTCAATGGAGGAATAAATAAAAGGTGAAAAACGCGTATCATTGGGTAATGTAATCAGGGCTGCCATTAGTTGACATGAAAAATCCTAAGATTTCCAAATTTGCATTTTTCAAGTGGGATTGTACGAATGGAACCTTTACCCCATATCCTGTTTCTAGTTTTATTGACATGCGACTAGTTAAAGCAGGCGCATTCTGCTTTTCTTTCAGCCTGCTTTAAGCTACTATAAACTGGGAAAAAATCCGAAGATTTAGGAAAAATCCGGAGTAATGGCAGCCTTGATGTAATCCTGCATCATGTGGATCCGCTCCTGGCCCTGCACATTTATCATACTACACTATTACATGGACCGCAGATCACAGGAACTAGGGCCAGGTGTGTTTAGAAAAGTTAATTCTCGACAAGTTACATGTTTGCCTAAACAGACATGACCTTGCATTTGCACTGTCGTGTAATGATTGATCAAAGCTGACCCCACCAGAGGGCGCCGATATCACAGGTAAGAATGTGCAGCGCAGCAATTTGTCATGAGAAATACTGCACTTGCAGTCTGACAGTAAAATAGCCCAATGTTTTACAGCTAGGAAGACGTTATCCCTTCCTGCTTGAACGCAAATGAAACGCAATAAAATATTGTGAATTACATTTTAAAAATAAAATAATTAAGTCTAACAGCTTACAGATAGCCTAGGTTACCCAGCGACTGATATGTCTCAATACGGTTTGCGAAGGAAACAAATTGTTTTAACATAAAGTGTTTATTGGGAAAGAATAAGGTCTTCTCCACCTAAAGTATGCAATACATCATGTAAAGCAGGTTGAAAGTAAAGCAGATTGCACCTGAAGGGGCATTCTTCTTTACTTTCAGTCTGCTTTAAGCTACTTTATAATACTAGGATATAGACACATTTTCTCATGATACTAGCATGGAGAAAGGACTTTCTCCATGATACTAGTATTCATGACTCTATAAATTGGTCGGTGGAGGAATAAATTAAACAAGTAAAAATGTGTGTCGAGGGAGTAAAGGGGCAGCCAACTGTTAAAATGTAGGAAATCTTTCCTGCAGTTCATTTAGAATATGTATTAACCAATTAACCCATAGTCTATTTTGGAACACTGGTTAGCACTTACAGCAGGTTGAAAGTAAAGCAGAATGCACCTTAAGGTGCATTCTGCTTTACTTTCAGCCTTCTTTAAGCTACAATTTAAAGATAGAGAAACTTGTTCTTCTGTGGAGGAATAAATCAAGGCGTAAAATGGCCTGTGATGGGGTAATGGGTTAAGCGACCATTCAAAAGACCACCGATTTAGCATTTTACATTGTCAGTAAGTTTGGTTAAGATCAGTTGAAAACTCTTTTGAGTTAGAGAGCATCAACTAGTAACTAGCCAGCCAGCTGCCATAGGTGTTCCATAATAATTATGTTCTGTCAGAAGACAGGCGTATATTTCAAGGGACATAATCCTGACGTGCCCAAATGCAATTTTAGTATATTAGCAAACTTGGCTAAGATTTCACACATGTAAAATTTTTCAACAAGTTTGAATAAGACGGGATGAAAATTGGTTTAGAGAGCAGACAAGGCTAAAACAGCCAATTAAGAATAATTAAAGGCACATAATCCTGACAAACAAACAAAACTAACTCAGGCGAAAGGTGTTTATTGGGACAAAAAACAAGGACAACTAAATACTTTGTAATTCTTCTATTTTGTAATTTATTTCATATCATTTCTTAAAACTGAGATTTCAAATAACAAGACAAGCAGTAAATGACATAAATGTGTGGATTGAGATAGAGTCAGTGCGGCAAACAGCTTGGATCCTGATGAGACACCACATAATGCAGCATCTCATCTGGATCCAAACTGTTTGCAAAAAGTATTTGCGATTCCGCCACTTACTTGCAAAGACGTATAGATATTGACTATTTGATATCCAATTGATAATGATGATGATGATGATGATGCAAAGATTGATTATACAGTAACTCACTTTACTCATTCACCCTGAAACTTAAAATGGACAATTCCAGTTTACTATTAAATCTAGTCCTTTTTTTATTAATTTTGGTGGTTTTTAACCAATATTTTACAAAATAACAACCAGTGTAGACCATGATCAGAGGGCTCCTTAAGGAGCCCTCTGATCAGGGTCTGCACTGTTTGCATAGGACAAGTGTACTCCTCACAGATACATTGTTTGTAAATCACAAGTATACTCGTCACTAGGGTTGAATGTGTTCTCTGATCAGGGTGTACACTGTTTGCACAGGACAAGTGTACACTTGATAGGTGTATGATTTTTTCATGACTCGTCAATGTGTTAACCTTTTCATTGTCTTTATGAGGGAATTACTCGTCTAACACAGTGGTTGCCATATCATCGTCTGCTTATAAAAAAAATTTGCCTGCTTTTACTTTTAAAATTGGAAAATTTATTCTTTGCTGACTAAGAAACCATGGATAGCTGTGTCAAACAGATTGGATCCTTATCAGATGCCGCGTGACGGGATGTCTGATTTGGGATCCAGACTGTTTGCATATGTCGGTGTTATAGAACTTGGCAGCGAAAACGATTAAAGCAGGATTAAATTAAAACAGAAAGCTCTTTATCACATTCAACCCTAGCGACGAGTATACTTGTCATTTACTAACAGTGTACCGGTTAGGATTACATTTGTCCTATGCAAACAGTGTAGGGCTCCTTAAGGAGCCCTCTGATCAGGGTCTACACTGTTCGTAATTTTGAAATAAATTGCTAAAATCAACCCTAAATAGTCAAACATGGACTAGACTTATTTTGATATTGGAAATGTCCATTAAAAGTTTCAGGGGTGAATGAGTTCAAAGAGCCATTCTGTTTTGCTTTCACCCTTCTGCTATCACCTGACTCTGATAGTATAGATACTAACAAGTGTTTCCTTCCAGTTGTTTTAATTGTCTGGTTTAAGGTAAGTAGTTATAAAGTGGCCTTAACTCATTCACCCCTGAAACTTTTAATGAATACGTGTAATTCCAATTTCAAAATATGTCTAGTCCATTTTTGATTATTTGGGGATGATTTTAACAATATATTTAAAAATGACGAAGAGTGTAGACCCTGATCAGACGGCTCCTTAAGGAGCCCTCTGATCAGGGTCTACACTGTTTGCATAGGACAAGTGTACTCCTCACAGGTACACTGTTTGTAAATGATGACTATACTCGTTGCTAGGGTTGAATGTGTTAACCCTTTATTCCATAGCCTGTTTCTTGTTTTGACAACAGGTGACAACTTAAGCAGGTTGAAAGTAAAGCAGAATTAGCCTTAAGGTGCATTCTGCTTGATTTTCAGCCTACTTTATTATGTTACCATATAGTAAATACTTCTTAATATACATAAATTGGAACTATCTTTGTCAGTGCAGGAATAAATTAAAAGGGTAAACGTGAGTATCTATGGAGTAATGGGTTAATGTGTAGACATTAACTATTGATTATACAGTACTTCATCCCTACAACAGCCCTCCGAACAACAGTTCCCTCTTTACAAAGACCTTTGCGGCTGTTCCCCAAACAGGACAATTATGCCCAACCATTTCACGGCTGCAATATCGTCTACTTGAAATTGTCATATGCTGTTTTTCTCAAAGTCACAAATTGGACATTTTAACAGAAAAAACACCCATAATTATGAGTGGCAAATAGCTTGAATCCAGATCAAACGCCCCGTTAAGCGGCGTATGATCTGGATTCAAGCTGTTTGCAAATGTAAGCCAATTTCCCTCCCTATAACAACTCCCTCCGAACAGCACACACAATGCCTGTCTCCCATTGGGTGTCGATGTAGAGAGGGAGCACTGTAAATCCATTATCAGTAGGTATGGTGTTAGAGTATCAATAGTTATTATCTTGTTTGATTCCAAACAATACCACCCAGCATCACTGACTGTTCATTACTGACTGGAAGTTTGCTATCATTCTCACTTGAGTTTCAGGGCTTGCATAAGTTGGCATGAAAAATCATAAGATTTTCAAATATGCCTTTTTCAAGTGCGATTTTACGAATCGCACCTTTACCCCATAGCCTGTTTCTAATTTTGTTGACCCCTGGCTGCTTAAAGCAGGCTGGAAGTTAAGCAGAATGCGCCTTAAGGCCCATTCTGCTTTACTTTTGGCCTGTTTTAAGCTACCATGTACTAGAAGAAAATCCGAAGATTTAGGAAAAATCCAGAGAAATGGCAGTCCTGGAGTTTTGCTACAGCTCAGGGCAGTTTTCTGCATGTCGGCTTACATCAGTCAGAGTTCCAGACAATGGGAGTATTTTAAAAACTGATATTTCTTTTTCTGCATTAAACCCTATGGTGTCTCTTTGAGATGATTCTAATGAGTAGTAACACCATAGGATTTGGTGCTGAAATGGGGGAGAAAATGTTGAATTTGTTCGGTTAACTCCCTCATATCTGGAGCCGTGCACTAGCCTTTGATTTAAGTGTCACCATACACTGTACTATAGGCTATGTCTTCACTTGCCCTACAGCCTTTGGGTCTTCACTGTCCAGAGATTTTAGGAGACGAAACAGGCCCGCTGCTTCTCGTATTCGACTAAACTCAATACAGAATGCTTGAACCTCTATGAAAATATCCTGAAATAACACAACAGAACAGCTGTACCCAATGACATAGTCAAAATTGGTTATTTTTCTCATATAACCAACGATTTTAAACTAAATCTTAAAGTAATATAGGTGTTTTTTTTTAATCCCAGTGAAGTAAGCACGCCTTTATAAATGATGACGTTAAGTGTATCTTCAAATTGATCTCCCACATGGTGGAGACAAGGATATTCGCGATCACTGTTTACTTTGAAAACGGGGGTAGTAATGCGAGAAATTGAAATTTGACTGTACTAATATACTAAAGGTTATTCTTAAAGGCAAAAGCTGAACTACAGTGTTTTAACCCTTAACCCCATAGCCTGTTTCTTGTTTTGAAGACAAGTGACAACTTAAAACAGGTTGAAAGTAAAGAAGAATGTGCCTGAAAGCGCATTCTGCTTTACTTTCAAACTGCTTTAAACTACCATCTGTAGTAAAATGGAACTTTTTTCTTCAGTAGCGGAATAAATTGAATGTGCAAAACTGCATATCTATGGAGTAAAGGGTTGAAGTAAGCAGCTGAAATTCTGTATCTTAATATTTCTATTATAAGTAAACCAAAATAAATTATTTTCCTACCATTTTAGTCCCATTGAGAAAACCCTGTTGTTAGTAGATTTATTGATTTGCAAACAGTGTAGATCAAGACCAGCTGTCAGAGCCTGGTCTACATTGTTTGGCTCTCACCAGCATGTCCAGGGTATTGTTACCTAACCCTTTACCCCATGGCCTGTTTCTAGTTTTGAAGACAGGTAACCACCTAACCCATAAGCCAATAGCCTGTTTCTAGTATTGAAGATAGGTGACCACTTAAAGCAGGTTGAAAGTAAAGCAGAATGTGCCTTAAGGCACATTCTACTTTACTTTCAGCCTGCTTTATGCAACCATATGTTAGGATATGAAAAAAAATGACCACTTAAAGCAGTTTGAAAGTAAAGCAGAATGTGTCTTCAGGCACATTCTGTTTTGTTTTCAACCTGTTTGGTTTCAATATTTGGTATGGTGCAAAATTCATGACTATAAATTGGAACTATATCTATTTTCTTTAGTAGAGGAATAAATTAAAGGCATAAAAAGGCCTATCTTAGGGGTTATTCTGTACATGTAAAGTATATATACATACTACCTACCTTTACATCAATGATTTTGTTCCTGATGAGGGACTGTAGAAACACACACACCAGTCGTACTAGTCTGTTCTGCATGTAGCGGTCCTTAATGGCCTCACAGGTGGTAATGCAGTTTGATATGTACAGATGAATGAACTCTGAGGGCAACTCTACAGCCTGTCAGTATATATTTAACATCTCTACAGTTAACCCTTCTTCTGCTAAGAGCTTATAGACACTTTTTGAAAACTGCAGACTCTAATCACACAGCTCCTGAAGGAGCCCCCCCCCCCCACCCACCAACACGCCCAACCAGCCCTGTGTTTAGTACTTAACCCTTTCCTCCCTGAAACCTCAAATGGACAATTCTAGTTTTCATTTTAGTCTAGTCCATTTTTGACATTTTAGGGTTGGTTTTTACAATACATGTCAAAATGACAAACAGTGTAGACCCTGATCAGAGGGATCCTTAAGGAGTTTGCACTATTTGCATAGGAAAAGTGTACTCCTGGCAGGTATGCTGTTTGCAAATGACCCATATATGCGTGATTAGGGTTGAAAGAGTTAGAGTAGGTTGAAATCAAAGCAGAACATGCCATTACTTTCAGCCTGCTTTTAGCTACCATCTAATAGGAAATATTTCTTATATTGCATATTCATTCACTGTATTCATTACAACATTCTTCTGTGATAAGATGAAAGACATAAATTGTGAACAAGAAAAGTAAATGTATACACAGTATATATCAAGAACTATCAATTTTCTGTATTGTAAATTGTCTACAAACTTTTTAAGTAAATGACTTAAAAAATACACAGAAAATTCATGACCAAGGTCAAAGGGAGATAATCATGGAAGGACAAAACCTTGGTCTCCCTTTTCAATCCATTGTCATGGTCATTATAGTGCTTTTATCAGCCATTTTTTAAACCCAAATTTAGGTAAATTTAACCATTGGCAAAGCAACATAGAAAATTTAAACTGGCTGAATCAGTTCTACATACCGTTGTAAGTCTGTTTACTACTTCCATGGAGTGCAGAGACATTTCCATATTGACAAGGACTGAAAAATACCTACAAACAAAAGACATGGTAACCCATTAATCCATATTTACACGTCTTTATGAATCTAATAATTTCTACACTAAGGAAAGTAGTCCTGGACATAAAACATAGAAGACATTTAAGAAATGAACTGAAATGGTTTGGTGCTAGCATGGTAAATTTGCCAATCATTATCTGCGTTTATTTCGCTTAAACGCCGAAAAAATTCAGTTTATATATCTTTAGTTACATTATATTTGCTGTAATTTCTAATATCAAATGAACATTTTATTAGTTTGCATGTACATGTATGTTTAATTCATATAAGAGGTTGTTAACACAAATAATATGTACCCTGAAAGGAACAGCCATTACGGCATTACTGAAGCAATGCAACAAAATGATTCGCGAAGAGCAGATAAATAAGCCCTGCCTCCTCTGTGGAAAGGTGTCCACAAGTCTAGCCCCTAGAGAAATTGCATTTATACAAAATAAAAGTCATTTTGTTCAATGTAATTGAATGGGGCAAATGTAAATATTTACTTTATCTTTCCAGATGGTAGCTTAATGTAGGTTGAAAGTAAAGCAGAATGCTCCTGAAGGAGCATTCTGCTTTTCTTTCAATCTGTTTTAAGTTATAACCTGTTTTTATGGGGTTAAAGAGTTATGGGGGACCTGTATTAAAGGCAGTATGTAGCGCATTTTTAACCTGAATATTCAGGCAGATACGTAATATAAACATATAAAAAGAAGTAATCCGCGATGATTATGGAGGCAATAAATCTGACAAACACATGAATTTGATGGAAAAAGGTCGACTTTTAAATCGGTTTGTTGACATCTGATCAACGACGGAGATTTTCCGAGTTCGTTCGGCTTGCGCCCGGTAAAGATGTTTTCTTATGACCTGTCGGAGTTATTTTTAGATTGGAACATTCTAAAACTTTAAAAGGGATGAGTATTCCCTACATCCAGCAAGAAACATAGATAGCTGTGTTTATTGTGCGCAGTATACAGTAGAGAATACATTTTCTTTCCCGTTTAAACGCAAACGCAATGCATGTAACTGTGGAAATTTACTTTTAGAAGTTTTAACTATTATTTTTTAATATGAGTAGCAAATAGGTTGGAGCCTGATCAAACACCGGGTTACCCGGCATCTGACCTAACTCCAACCTGTTTGCAATGGAAATAATAGTTTTGTATACAAATGCGTTTATTGGGAGAGAATAAAATATCAGTAAAGTTAGCGCGGCAGTCTCGTGTTGCACGGGAACCATACTTATCTCAAGTAGGAAAGTGTACGACGATGTAGTCGATGTTACCTTGCTTACAGTGGAGAAAATTTTATTCTTTCCCAATAAACGCGTTAACGCTAAAACCATGATTTCAATTGCAAACAGTTTGGAGCAGATCAGACGCCAGGTAACCCGGCGTCTGATCACGCACCAAACTGTTTGCCACTCAGACTAACATGAATGGTCAGAATTGTCTAAAGGTTGTCCATTTATGCGTATTATTGCGATGCGTTTGTGTTTCGTTTGCGTTTAAACGGGAAAGAATAACGTTTTCTCCACCGTTACCTTAATGGTTATGAACTATTCTGCTCGTGACTCTTATTCGACCTTGCGGAAACTCTCGGAAGCCGACACGAAGATTTGTTATGTAAACAAAAAGCTTATTTTTCCAACCATCTCGATAAGAAATCGGCACATTTATGTATGGTTCTTAAAGAGAGGGGGGCATGTTTCAGGCACCTGACAATGGATTTCGCTTAGTTTTAATACATAGAAAATGTTCTCATATAAGAAATTGCACGATTTAAACATAAATTTGAGTGACATTCTGGCTTTAACCCTTTTTCCAAATAGTTTGTTTTCAGATTTTAATACAGGTGGTTATTTAAAGCTGGCTTCAGGAGCTTTCTGCTTTACTTTAGTCTGCTTTAAGCAACTACCAGTCAGAAATTAGACAAACTTTCCAATTGTATAATGTTTAACTGGACATGGTAGAAGAATGAAAAGTTAATTCTATGAGGAATAGGTAATGGTGACATAGGGCGTTTCTATAGTGGAATGGATTAAAACATCAAATCAAAGATAATGATGCACAGACAAATTTTAGGGCAGATAACAACTTAATGCAGCACAAACAAAAATAAAATGCAACAAATTATAGCTTTTTGAAAACGTTGATGGTTCATTTTAATCTGAGTGGCAAATAGTTTGGAGCCTGGTGACCATCTTATAAAAGGTACGATAGTCAAAACTTCCAAATACATCTTATTTCTGATTTCTCCATCTTATCCTGTCTTTGTGACATCTCTTTGGAACAAGACAATTCCAAAGAGATTTCACAAGACAGGATTAGACGGTACTGAGAATTTTAGAATCTGACTTACAACAAAATCAATATTAATTTTCTCTCAATGTTTAACAAGATGGGCCTCAGATCTCAAACTGGCTTGGCTATTAACATTAGGATACAGGCATCTCTTTACAGTGACAAGTGTTGTCAGTTAATTTCTATCAGAGTCGATACTTACTCTGTAATCTGGTTGGAAGCCATGAGTTTCAGAAGCACTTCTATGGCAACAATAGGGTTGTTCTCAACCAGATCTGGCAGCTACAGAATATAGGTATGGCATAAAATGTAATTTGTTAAAATTCAATAAAAAAATAAGCATTTCATCTACATCTCTTTGAAATCATTTTTGGCTCTTTTCAGGTATTCCACATATCACTGAGCTGTGTTATTTATGCATGAGCATGATATGGTAAAATCATAAGATATCTTAGAATAGACCAAAAGCTAGGGAAGTAACTCTTACAGAAATATCTTAATCATTCAGATGGAAGGCCTGCTAGGCGATAAAAGAAAGACTGAGATCAAGAATTGTACAGTAGATTCTACACTTGTCTGGCTTTTGACAATGCAATGATCCGCAGGTTAAACAACCTATTCAGTTGTAGCTTTTTGGCTGGTAAATTATTTCTTGTGTAAAATAAGGGTGTTTACTACAGTTGGAACTCAATAGGTCAAGCTAGCTTTAGTCAGAACTTACAGCATCTAAAAGTTAAAACATGTTTACTTTAACTTTGAAATGCCAGAACATTTGACTTAAGCAGGTACTATCTTTCAAAATACAACTAAAGAAATATGATTATATTTCAACAAAGTCAAACTATAGTTTGGTTTACAGTTTAATCTCTTCTGTTTTCTTACCTTTGCTGGTGTTAGTCCTACATGGTATACTAGTTTGGGGTCCAGATCTAGTTCTGACAAGAGCTGTTGTTGTTGTTGAGGGGTCAAAGAACCCTTAAATGCCTTGGCCATCAGTCTGCGGACCTCAGTACCCACAGAGTTACTAACGCCCATGGCAGCATCCCAGGCAATGTTGTATTCTATGTCAGTGGGGTTCAACCAGCCCAGCTGTTATATAAGACAGTGGTAAAATGATTCTTAAGGTATTACAAAGTTCCATATATGTGAGCATAAACCATTAATTTCCAGCCTTTTCTCGTTTAAACCCCACTAAACCATATGATGGCTACTCATTATAAGTGCTAATTCTAATGAGTAGTCACATCATAGGGTTTGGTGTAGGTACAAGGATTATAGCATTTAAAATACTTCCATATCCACAGAGTTACAACATGTACCATTAACACCCATGGCAGCATCCCAGTGTATTCAATGTAGGATTCAACCAGCCCAGCTGTTATACCAGACCAAGGTTAATAAACTTTTACTGTGTTCACAAATAAGAAATCTTTATATTGACCCTAACTACAGGGACAGATCAACCAGAGCAAACAGTGAAGACCCTGATCAGTCCCTCAGGAGCAGTCTGATCATGATGTGCACTTCCTGTCATTCAGTTTGCGCCTTTTGTGCATATAACAGTGTGATATAGTTTTCTTTCTTCAAAATTCAGGATAATAACAGCAATTACATAAGTTGTCAATGTTTTTAGGATTTGTATGATATATAAAAGATAGTTACAACAAACAATTCAAATTTTCCAAAACAGTGTGAAACAGAAATTATATCAAAAATACAAAAGTATTGCTTAAAATGCAAACTTTCTTTAACCTTTTCCTATATAGTAAAGCCTTTTGATGCTTTTACATATCTCATATAGAATATCCTTTTCATATTCCGATCATGTTTAAAGTGCCCTGTACAGGATTCTCAAACTCTGACAAGCTATGAAGCTAAAGTAGATTACCTCATCCTCGGCTATATGTAGTGGTGGTGCCAGTCGTATAAACTCTGGTCTCATACAGTTCTCTACTGGGGGTCTGTTAGAGGTGAGCAAGGCCTCTATACACTGTCTCTGGACATCAGGGTTGATAACTCCAGGCTTCCCAAACTGTTCAAACCTAACATACAGAAATCACAGCAAGTTATCAATAGCACAAAACAGCTGATCTCAATGTCACTAGGAATTAACCCATTACCCCATAAATACGCTTTTTACGCCTTTAATCTATTTTTACACTGAAGAAAATAGTTCCAATTTATACTCTTGTAAATATGTATGATAAGAAATATTTTCTATATTCTAGCAGATGGTAGCTTAAAGCTGGCTGAAAGTAAAGCAGAATGCGCCTTAAGGCGCATTCTGCTTTACTTTCAACCTGCTTTAAGTGGTCATCTATTTTCAAAACTAGAATCAGTCTATGGGGTAATGGGTTAAGGTGGTGCTACTGCATAACCCCACAAATTCAACTTTTTATGCTTTTGATACAAGTATTCCTCCACTATAGAAAACTGACATCAATATGGAGCGTAAGAAATATTTTCTACATCCTAGTAAATAATAGCTTACAGCCGGCTATGGGGCAATAGGTTAAGAATGCACAAAGTGATGAACGGGGACATAATCTAGGGTATGGAACACCAATTAGGCTCTCCTATATAATTCATATAAAATGTGTCATCTTCAAGGTCAAAATTTGTCAGCTTTCACAGCCTAGCCAGGTGCAACTCTATATATTTTCCCCAAAGATACATTCATGGACAACTGGAAAATGAAGAAAATACATGTGTTATGTAAGGAAAATATCATGACTTCAATGAAATGACTGGTGTTCTGCTACCTTTTGAAAGAGGCACTGGCTAAAACAGGGACATGTCACCTCAGCCCACTTAATTTCTACATAGAACCCTTCTAAGATTTATCTATTCTCTGGCACCCAGGTATTACATCAAAAGCACAAAACAGTGAATGTCAAAATACCATTTTGAGGCAAAAAAAGACGGCACTTTATCTCAGGGGAATTACTTTCAACTGGTCCATGTAGCATTTTCTGTCTATTTGGTGTTCCGTGACCTCTAGATGATCATGACTTACGTGGTGGGTTTATTGTCCGGGTCAGGAACAACGACAGGTATGGCTGACTTGCTGGTGGATGGCATTTCTGAGTGTCGCTCAGTCAGGGCCAGCATCAGACCACTCACATCAAAATTCTGAAACACAGAACACAGTTTCAATGTGATTCATTAACTCATTCACCCCTGAAACTTTAAATGGACAAATCCAATTTACAATGAAATCAAGTCTATTTTTTAATAATTACGGTAGATTTTAACAATATTTTACAAAATAAACAGTGTAGACCCTGATCAGAGGGCTCCTTAAGGTGCATTCTGCTTTACTTTCAACCTGCTTTCAGCTAACATCTGATAGGATATAGAAAATATTCTTATGGTACATATACATGACTGTATAAAGTGAAACAATTTTCTTTAGTATAGGAACAAGTTATAGGCATAAAAAGGTGTATCTGTAGAGTAATGGGCTGAATGGAGGAATGAGTTTAAAACCAGGGCCCTCATAAGTTGCTCATGAAAATTCCTAAGATTTCCAAATCTTTAATTTTTAAAATTGCAATTACTTAAAGCAGGTTGAAAGTAAAGCAGAATGTGCCTAAAGGCACATTCTGCTTTACTTTCATCCTGCTTTAAGTTACCATATTCTAAGATAAAAATCTGCAGATTTCGGAAAACTCTGGAGAAATGGCAGCCCTGGTTAAAACTTGTATTTAACATACCTGCATGTTACCAACATCCATCTGTATTATCTGGGTTGGAGTTTTCTTGAACATCTACAGACAAAGGAAAAGAATTTGAAGTTAAAACCCAAATATCAGGAGTCAAAATTTCCACTTGTCGGCTCGTCCTGCATGTTTTTTCCCATCTTTGTCTAATTTGCAGGGCAAGTGTGTTTTTGGTTTGCCTTCATTGTCTTTTATGCAGGACAAGTGACAAATTTCAGAATGTTTGACCCCTGCAAATATGATTTTGTTGACCGTAAATAGACATTTCACCAATAATATCGCATCTTTTACTTTAATATCACATAACAATTGAACAACAATTAAGAATAAATATGAATTTAATTGCTTAACCCTTAGCCCGCCAAATAAATTGTTGTCTGCTATATTTCTCGTCTGCTTCAAGTTTCAAAGTGCTTCAAAGTTGCTCAAAATTGCTGAAAATGTTGTCCGAGTGTCAAACAGCTTGGATCCGGATGAGACGCTGAGTTACTCGACGTCTCATCCGGATCCAAGCTGTTTGCATATGGAGCTATAGTCGTGAGTGGCAGGCTAAGGGTTAATGTAAATGAGCAAAGAAATTATCATGTTCAAGATATGCTTTATCAAGACTGTGTTCAGTTCAATATCGGTAAATGATTATGCCTTATGACAATATTTTGTCACAAGTAAGGTTTACTGCAGGGCTCCAGATAAGGGGAGTACACCGTATTTCAAAAACCAAAATCTTTATGTCTGCACCCAACCCTATGGTGTGACTACTCATTAGAATTGTCTCGAAAGAGACAATTCTAATGAGTAGTCAAACCATAGGGTTAAGTGCAGACAGGAAGAAGAAAATGTTGGAAAAATTGATACTCCCTCTGAATATCTTGAGCAATAAATACTATTGAAATATTTTATCCTTACAAACAAGGCTTTCTAGGACAACAACAAGACATTCTATGACTCACCTCTTTGGTGGGACTGGAGATTAGCTGTGACAGGAAGTACTTCTCTGCAGCAGGGATTGCTGGGATAGCCCAGTGGAGGTCGTACTGACCCGCATCCTGGTTCTCTGTGGGAGGGTTCTGAATAGAAACAGTAAAACAGTGTCACTCATTTCACCTCCCAAACTTCAAATGGAAATATTTAGTTTCATTTTAGTCAACCAGTCCATTTTTGACATGTATTTACATTTTTTGTATTTATTTGTGTGTTTGTGTGTTTTTTTAAATGTACATGTATAGCAAAATGACAAACAGTGTAGACCTTGATCAGAGGGCTCCTACAGGAGCCCTCTGATGAAGGTCTACACTGTTTGCATAGGAAAAGTGTACTCTACACAGGTATACTGTTTGCAAATGATTATGTTTAATCTTCATTAAGATGCAATTGAGTTAAATAATTGTTAATGCAACACTATAGCAATTCAGAAAGATTTGTTGCAAAATACAGGAATAATTCTGCCCAATTTCTTTACATCTTCTTTTTATCTCACCGAGTTCAATGGACAAAACTTCAACAGACAAAGGGAACTAACTCCAAATTGTTTGGGTCATTCTGGCTTCTTATAAAGATTGGCCAAGATATCATTTCATGTGAACGTGAATTAGACAAAGCTAAGTTTGTCAAAATTTCAGCAAGTAAAGGGCCTTAAGTTTAAAGCTATTATGGCAATCAGAATGTATAACAGTACCAAGTTTTTGTTTAACTCTGCACACTAGGGGCAAATCCTGACTTACCTTGGCAAACAGTTTTGATCAAGATGAGATACTATTATGCAATGCCTCATTTGGATCTAAACTGTTTGACATTCTGATCCTGTTTTGAAAAGAAAGCAGAGAGCAGATGACAATAGTTGTAGATGACAATATTACTTGGCATTCAATTTTAACCCTTAGCCCGCCAAATAAATTGTCGTCTGCTATATTTCTCGTCTGCTTCAAGTTTCAAAGTGCTTCTAAGTTGCTCAAAATTGCTGAAAATGTTGTTTGAGTGTCAAACAGCTTGGATCCAGATGAGACGCCGAGTTACTCGGCGTCTCATCCGGATCCAAGCTGTTTGCATATGGAGCTATAGTCGTGAGTGGCAGGCTATGGGTTAATACATGTACTAAAAAGATAACTTTATTGTCATTAGTACTATGATAGTTTGTTACCAGTAAGTGGATAAAAACTGATGCAAATGGATTGGCTGCTACTGGTTGGTCGGCTTTATACATCTCAAACAGCAGGAAGATGGCAGCAAGCTTCTGGGTTGGGTGGGGCAGTAAGTCCCTATTCTGTAACAGCAGCACCTACAAAACAAAAACATTTTTTCAACAACGCATTCACCCCTAAAACTTTTAATGGACAATTTCAGTTTCCAATTAGATCTAGTCTATTGTTTACTAGTAAGAGTTGTTTTTTATGCCCCCAAAACATGCTTTGGTGGCATATAGTAATCAAACTGTCCGCCTGTCAGTGCTATTTAAACAGTATCCAGGGCATATCTCCTTTATCACTTCACGTACCGTAGGACTGTCAAACGTGTGTGGATACATATTCAATTTCGGGAAGATGGAAAATCGCATACCATTTTCAGGTCACTGTGAACTTGACATGTGACCTCAATTGTACAAATTTCCCTTACCAATGCAGATCCAACTTTGAAGTGATCTTGTTTCTGGAAGTAATGATGGAAACTGGACGCGATGGCCTCAAATGTCTGAGTCTGTGTGGCATCTTCTGACAACACACTGAAAGAATAAAAACAAATATTAATGCTTAAGAAAGTAATTGATCCGTTTAACCTCCACTAGCCTTTTTTCAGTTTGTATAAGAGGTAGTTGCTTTAAACCAATTACTTCATAAATATGGTTTCTTTACCCCTTTTATTTATTCCTCCAC
This sequence comes from Gari tellinella, assembly GCA_922989275.2. Lineage (NCBI taxonomy): Eukaryota > Metazoa > Mollusca > Bivalvia > Cardiida > Psammobiidae > Gari > Gari tellinella. The sequence goes on along the minus strand of OV277867.1, from coordinate 77,492,302 downwards.
TGAGGAAATTAGGGCCAATTTATACAGATATCATCTTCTAGGATATAGAAAATATTTCTTAAGGTGCATATTCATGACAGTATAAAGTGAATATATTTTCTTCAGTGGAGGAATAAACTAAAGGCATAAAAAGGCATATTTATTGGGTAATTGGTTAAGCTTTAAGCATTCACTTGTCAGGATGCAATACATCCTTTAACTGTCTTAAATTTGGAGCTAGATCCAAAAGCTTAACATTGAGTATTTGAAGCTGTGGAAAAGTAATACATGAGTGCTGGTCATGACTTAATTTCAAATATGTGCAAGCAATTTGGATCTGCATTAAGGATCACAGCATCTGATCAGGACCCAACAGTAGTTTAAAATGCCAACTGTTTGACACATGTGCCAATGTTTTTTGGTTCAAGATGCCTATTAAATAAATTGAGAAATCATACTAGCTGATATTTAATTTTGAAACAGCCAAAATTACATAAAAGAAAGAGTTTTAAAAGTCTTGCTTTTGGTCCTTTGTCATAGCAAGCAAAGACAAAAACAGTGCCAACTTTCAGGCTGAGCAAATTTCAAAATCAAATTAAGTTATGGCAGTGGCTAGACGTCCGGAACCGGACGCGGTTCCGGACGTCTAGCCTACACTGTGAGGGTGGGCTAGACGTCCGGAATAGATTTTCTTCAGAGAATATACTGCTTTATACGTGGGTTAATGCCTGGATATATACGGGAAACAACTATAAATCCATTTAACTATCAAAACCATCAATTAGAACGAAAAAAAAATCAAATTTGAAGGAATTAATGTCCCTTTTAATAAGTAGCTGAAGAGCGACGTTCGCGACCGCCATTTTAATTGATGGTTGACTTAGGTATCTATGTACAGGTCTGTACGCTCCGCTACGCTGACACTTTCGCACCTTGTCGCTATCATAACTGACTTGGTTTATCACACTTTCATCTTATATATAAGAGAGATCTGGATCTAAACCATATGTATTGTAGTTTATATTACATGTAGGCAAATGTAAATCAAATATTCTGTCGAAGTAATGATGCTTAATTACGCAAAGTGCGGGTAGCGAAACATCTGCATATATGTACGACCCGTGATATCCAAGATATATCAACCCATACACCATTTATATAACTTTCTTTGGAGCTGGCCATACCTTATCATTTAGTGGCCACTTAAGACAGGTATATATACCTATATAGACCAAATAAATGAGATGTTAGGACGGATTTTTTATTGAATGTAACGAGATATGATACAGGTGCTTGTACACGAAATAGATCGACACATTATCACATGTACGCTCGTATTTCTTTGTGTTCTGTTGCTTTGTTTGTAATTAATGCATGAAGAAGAGATTAATTGAATATACTAAAATAAGGGGTAAAAATTTCAATTGTAAGTCATAATGATGATTAGGCTAATCATGTTGCCGAAAGTATTTTTAGTACAGATATTAACTTATTAATTGTCACGGCCAGTATCTCCGTGTTTCGTCACAGGCAGCAAACTGTTAACCCCTCGGAAGTAACTAAGCAAGCATCCATGCAAACAAAACCCATTATTAAGCATCGGCATAAGTTCTAAAGGGGTAGATCAACGGTTCTATTTACATATATGCAGATATTTCGCTACCCGCACTTTGCGTATTTAAGCATCGTTACTTCGACAGAATATTTGATTTACATTTGCCTCCATGTACAGACCTGTACATAGATACCTAAGTCAACCATCAATTAAAATGGCGGTCGCGAACGTCGCTCTTCAGCTACTTATTAAAAGGGACATTAATTCCTTCAAATTTGATTTTTTTGCGTTCTAATTGATGGTTTTGATAGTTAAATGGATTTATAGTTGTTTCCCGTATATATCCAGGCATTAACCAACGTATAAAGCAGTATATTCTCTGAAGAAAATCTATTCCGGACGTCTAGCCCACCCTCACAGTGTAGGCTAGACGTCCGGAACCGGACGACTAGCCTACACTGTGAGTGTGAGGGTGGGCTAGCCGTCCGGTTCCGGACGTCTAGCCACTGCCTTAAGTTATTAACCCAGTACTTTATAAATACGCCTTAAATTATTCCTGCACTCGTGACTGAAGAAAATAGTGCCAATTAATTCTATACAGTCATGCATATGCAGCTTAACCCATTACCCCATAGCCCCTTACTAGTATTGAAGATAGGTGACTACTTAAAGTTAAAGCAGGTTGAAAGTAAAGCAGGATGTGCCTTAAGGCACATTCTGCTTTATTTCCAGCCTGCTTTAAGCTGCCAGCTATTATCTGCTAGAGTATAGAAATTATTTCATATGATACATACTCGTGGAGGAATAAATTTAAGGTGTAAAAAGGCATATTTATGGTGTAATGGGTTAAGAGAAGTTTCCATATACTAGCAGATGGTATATTAGGCTGAGAGTGCCAGCACTCCAACCTGTTACCCAATTACAATATCTGGATCCAGAGTTTGATACACGTTGGTCCCATTTATGTACTATATGTATGATGTAGTCACCAACTTTAAGGGGACTGGTGAACATTCATGGCCCAACCGGTACTTGAACCAATTGTCTCTGACATACGGTATTCCGTTAGGGCCATTTCCGAATATCGGCTATGAATAAACTGATTTGAAACGCAACAGTATGACGGTGATAAAATGACAATAGGACGGTGATAGTACGACAGTCATAACACGACAGTATGATAGTGATAGAACAACAGCGATAATACGTAATACTCATTTGAGGGTGTATGCCGTATGAAGAGATAGATAAATTAAATGCGCTAAAACTCCCGCGTTATCACTGTCATACTATCACCGTCGTACCGTTGACTATCACCGTTATACTGTAGTACTACTACCATTCACTCATTCTCCCTTAACCAGGACAATTGATGTCTCCACTATTCAATAAGTTATATTTGACACGTATCTGTTCTGATTCATGTCATTCATATCTAGCCATGAAAAGAGATATGAATGAAAACAATAAAAACAGGGTTTAACGTACAATGTGCTCCCTGTTGTTCACCTTAGCCCTCCAAAGATGACAGGGTAGTCACATTTTGCATGTCTCCAGGCATGTTATATCCAGAATTGTGATGCAAATACTAACGAATAAATGCTATTCTATCATTAAAACTCATTACTTTTTTAGTTCTGGGTGATATCAAGTGCAACGCAACTTAATTTGAGACTTACTTCAAGAAGAACGATAATTGGCTAAATTTGTGCATTTGTCTCAAATTCTGTGAAATGAACGGGACAGTTAACTAATAATTTACTTAGACGCTGAATACATCTGCAATATATGATAATTATTGCCTACAATACACCAGGAGTCGTATTAGTTTTAGACATGCTTCAACTTAATGTGTACTGTAAACATACAGAATTTTATTTGTGACCAAAAGTCCATGACAAATGCGTAATTTTACAAAAGTAATGAACGAGTCCGTTACAATATCTGTATTAGAAATGATACGTGTACCCAAGCTAAAGAGTGAGTCATGCGGAGTTCTTTCCCTTTATCTACCTGTAAGTGCTGAGTCGTTCAAAGAGTTTGCAATTTGATATTTTCGTCAAAATAAACGGTTTGCTGACATAAATCCAAGTGAAAATAATAAACGGGACGTAATAAACGGGACCAATGCATTTCCATTAAATTGGCAAAATATTTTATTGAATGACAAATTTGGTAATGATTTATAACTAATTGAAACTAGAGTAGATATAATATCTTGCTTAATTATGCACGTATGCTAAAAAGATATACCGGGAGTCTTAAAATGTCAAAACATAGATGTCCCGTTGATTACGGGTTTATTGACCTGTTGATTATTCCATAGGATATGAACGTTTCTCTTTTACACAAATGTTCTTATGATTTATTAGCAACCCACTTATTTAAATAAAAGAATATAAACTAACGTCATGACGTAAGTGTTTCTTTTCGCGACATTGTGACGTCACATACAATATGTGACATCATGATCTCTGGACAAGGTGAGAACGAAATATTACGTCATATACGTATGTGACGTAATAGCACACTGTACTGGTCACGTGAATACTACATGCACACATACTTTGTACAGGGCTGCCATTCCTCCAGATTTTCCTAAATATTATTATTTTATCCTAGCATATGGTAGCTTAAAGCAAGCAGAAAGTAAATCAGAATGCACCTAAAAGAACATTATGCTTTAACTTTCAACCTGCTTAAAATAAATGCGTTTGAAAAATAGAAAGTTTATAAATAATCTTAGGGTTTTGCAAGATCAACTTATGGCAGCCCTATTTGTGCAAGTTCTAATTTATAAATATATTTGTAGATAAGCCGCCTTAATAAGTGAGATTCTACCTTTGATAAATAAAATCGTTCATTCATTCAAACGGTTTGGATCCAGATTAGATACCGCATTACGCGGCATATGCTATGGATCCATACTGTTTGCAAGTGCAATTCAAGTCGCGATCAGCAGCTTAAGCCATTACCCCATAGCCTGATTCTAGTTTTCAAAATAAGTGGCCACTTAAAGCAGGTTGAAATTAAAACAGAATGTGCCTTAAAGCGCATTCTGTTTTACTTAAATTTCAGCCTGCATTAAGCTACCATCTGCTAGAATATAGACTGTAAATTTAGTTTTTATGATACATGTTGTTAAGGTTATACCAGACCCAAAGGCAACGGGTAAAAGTGGTAGAATGTTCGTTTTTGACGAAGATGTACTAAATTAAAGTGTTTAAAAAAGACTAAAGGTTAAATGTGTCTTACTGTTACAGTGAGGTCTTCAGTATATAACAATATTAGTGGTCCTCGGTTAAAATGGTATCGATAAGATACCAATAATGAACGGGACAGAACCAACATTATTATCAACAGTTGCATAATCAGGAAATTTCCTGATACCAAAAGCTAGATCTACTTTTTTAGTATGTTATATTTGAAAAACAAACCAAAAACACTCTGAAATTTGAAAAAGCTTAGTTAATTTGCGAAATAGTATCTCAATGAAATACGTTTATGTTGAACTTGATGACTACAGTTAATGTGCGTCAAACTTGTTAAAGACCGACGCGTTTAAGCTTGCGTTATTTTTTGGTCAGAGGTTATCGAATCCAAACATTTTTAAAAGTTAAATTTAGAGGTCGAAGTCCTTGAAACATTTCTATTGGAAAGCAATGTTTATGTAATTTACGAGACAGTGACTTAGTAATGAACGGGACAATTGTGAATTGTTAAACATCCATCTGTAGAGTAATAATTTCTGGCAAATGTTTGGGATTTTATCAAAAGCACATTCGCGTGTACAATTGATGTATATTTGATTCAATATGTTGTTATTTGTTACCATTTCATCAAAACTTTAAAGTGTTCCATTTACAATTAAAATGTAATTTCATCTTATATTTTATAAATAACCCCAAGATATAACACATTTTCAAGTTCAGAATCTGAAGGAACCCATATCGAGGTCAAAGTTATATACTGTTTTGAACATCTAAACATTTATTGACTTATCTAGTACTCTACTTTTCATTTTACTATATATGTCTATAAAACCTTTATTTTCAAAATCCTGCTCTAAAAGATGCAATGTGCCAATACGCGTATGTATATATTTCGAAAACCACTAATGCTGAGTTGATGAGTTTTTTCATAACAACTCACGATGATTGTTACTTTGCAACTAGGACATACGCATGCAGATTCCGTGACATGTAAAAATCAGTTTTCTCTACGGCTAATTGTCCTGGCTATCAGAGAATGAGTGCATTGTACTGTCACTCTGACTGTCATACTATCGACTATCACCGCCGTACTGTCGACTATCACTGTCCTATTATCACCGTCATATTGTCGTGTTATCACTGTAGTACTGTCGACTGTCACCGCCGTACTGTCCTGTTATCACCTTCATAGTGTCATACTATCAACGTCGTACTATCACTGTCGTATTGTCATGCTATCACCGTCGTACTGGCGACTATCACCGCCGTACTGTCGGTTTTAAATCGGTAAATTCATTGGCGATATTAGGATATGGCCCTAACGGAATTCCGTACTGACATATACTGTGGCAGTACTCTGAACACTGATCTTCACAGGCTTACGATTCCACCCACTACCTGTACCCGACCACACTCAATCCCCCAAAAGTTTTGAGTTAACAACATAAGAGACAGGAGAGAATAATTGCCTTAAAAGTGATGCTAGCTCTTTCAGTGACAGTGCCATGTTGGAACCCATGTTGAAGTCTCGTGGTATACCACTAAACATTGTGACACGATATTTAAAGTTATGTACTAGTATATATACAGAGTTATTATTCCCCACTAGGCATGTTCGGCAGCATTTTGTTTCACACAAGAGTTAGTAAACACATGGATCTGCAGTTTCGAACTTCCTCCGTCTACAAAAATCGCAATAACCAATATAAAAAATTGGTTGATAGCAACTTCCAACGAGATTGTCACTAGTATAACCGCGATGAAAGTCTAAAACCGGCTGAAATCTTTTCTAAAAAAAAATGAATGTGCGGTTTGACTTTTTATCCTAACGGTGTAGTGATAAATTGGAAGCAACGTGAGAATCACTGTTCTATTTGTCACATGACTTGAACGAGAAATTACGAGAAATCAATACTTGTATACAAAATGGATTTTTCCACATTCAGGCTGTATGGATCTATTGCAATTATTATCGGTTGCTTCATTTTTTTGTATCCCAAACTTCTCCAACCGCTGATTACTGCGATGTTGGGTGGTTCTGGGAATTCTAAGAATAAAGATATGGATGGTAAGTCTTTAGGCGCTGCTTTGACATTTTGACAGTTGCTATGACACTAGTTTTCGCGATATTTGTTGACAAGCGATTACCAAATTATTCAATTTGTGTACGCATTTGACTTAAGTTTGATCCATGGTTATTGATATTGCATTTGTTTGAATTTCCATGTCAACTGTTAACATAGTGTTATTGTAAATATGAAAATTGCAAAATATTAAACAACACTTTTTTTATGCCAACTGTCTAATTATTTATGCATTTTTTTTAAGGAAGACATTTTAAGGGATGCATTGTTTAAAATACAAGAATACAGTTAAACCAAAGGAACTTTCTGTTTAACATTTACATAGCTTTAAGAAACCACCGGCCTTAATCGCAAAATAATTTACATACATCAACAAATTTGAACAATATCTGCAGCTAGGCCAGCAGGACCCCCTTCCTCAAACGGAACCTGAAACAGTGCAGGAAGACTGCATACTACTCACTGGTCAGGTCCACACTTGAATACAGCTTGGTTGTATGGGACCCATATCTGCAGCAAGATATCGAGAAGCTGAAAGAGTCCAGAAACGTGCTGCAAGCTTCATTACTGGCGACTACAAATCAAGAGAGTATGGATGCGTCACAAAGATGCTGAAGACACACAAACTACCACCACTCTAGACAAGAAGGAAGATGGCACGCCTGACCTTCCTCTACAAAATGGCTGAGGGGCTGGTGCCAGCAATGCCTATATGCAATCCTATCTTACCCCTATTCATGGAAAAAGACTCATAAAGCCAACTAAATTTAAAGACTGTGTAAGCTCAAACATAGTGACTAAACTAGAAGTGAACCACCACAAGTGTTTTAAGACAATAGAGTGTGTGACTCCTCTATTATAGTATATGAGAACTCTTTCTTCCCTCGCACAATCGAGGAGTGGAATAACCTAGAGCCATCTGTTGTGAGTGCAGATACATAACAGAGCTTCAAGTAGGCTCTCCAGAAGTGCAACTAAGCACTCTCTCTCCGGCTGCATATATGCTGAAAAACCCTGCAGCGTAATATCCAGATTGCTACTGACCGTACCAAGGCGGGCTCCTATATTCACTTTGCTTTATGTTTGTCTTGCGTGTTGTTTTCTATTTAGTGTGTAGATGAAGGAATGGTATTGCGTGTGTGTGTGTGTGTTATGTTATGACTGTGTGTGTGTTTTTTTGTTGAGAGGTGGGTGTATTGTTTGTCTTGCATTTCCTGCTCGAGTCTTTCGTATTTATTCAATTAACAAGCTTTAACTTGCGTTTTTAAGTTCAATTCTCACTGTCCCGAATTTGGCCCTCAGTTGGTTCAGGAGGCAGGAATAGCAGTCCAGGAGAAATCTGTCAAACCGGAAGTACACCACCATGGACGTCTGGGGTGTTCTTGGATGAACCCTTTTAATCCAGCTTGATCCGGCAAGGAATCCTGGATGTTTCAAAATGTTTAATACACTGGAAAACATCGGGAAATATAACCAGACCTGGTTTAAATCCAGGCAGTTCTAGAGTAATCTTGCACATTCTGCGTTGCTGCCCTGTGTCTACCGTGATCATCAGTAATAATTGTGATAACCCTACTAATTGGAATGTATGGGGAGTACTCCATGCACAACAAACATTTGGTGCATTATGGCTTTGGGTCAGCAAAGCTCAGGCGGTTACTGGACGTTTCGCTACCTTGTTGCATGCGCGCCTGTCAGTTCGCTACCCAGTGTGTTTTTACCATAGATGTTTCGCTACCCATACATTTTTGTTTGTTGAGCTGTAAATTAAATCGTCTGCGCAAATATTTTGTCAAAAAATGTAATATGTATTTAGGCTTTGCCTATGGACGGAAAAAAGCAAAATTATACTAATGAAAATGGAATAGATCTATCACCAGTGTGTATCAGTTCTTTGTGTATTCCAGATCACACTCGAGGCTACGCCTCTCGTGACTGAGATCTGGATTACACAACCGACTCAAACTTTTATTTTATACCTAAATTGTTTGGGACAAGATCTATATGTTGTTAAACCAAATAATCAAATAGATCTATAAGCACCCGTGTATATAATGTTAAAAGTTAAAACTCCTCCGTACACCTATAATGCAATCTGAAACTATTTTTTGAAGTCATATGACCACCAATAATGACGTCATTATTTATATTGATGGCGTATTGGTAATCCGTTATTTTTATCGGTTTGATTGAGAAGTAGATTTTTGTAAATAACGTTCATTTAAGCGTTTAAGGGTATGAATTGAACTGTTTGAAGCTTTGTCCTTTGGAGAAAATCATTTCAAGTGAGTGTTGGGGGTTATTCATGCTTAAAATGGTTTAAAAATAGCACCGAAATCGGGAATTCCGAAACATCACGCACAACTCTTCGTAAAAGCCGTGACGTCATCATCCAAGATGTCAGCCCCCATGTTTTGTAGTTGCCTAGTTTTGAGGAAATTATTCACGTGCAAATCAAACACTTTTCAAAGTCTGTCAGTGATTGAATGAAATTGGAATACCTTTGATTTTATCATGCATTACTTAAGAACGGAAAAAAGGCAAGCCTTTTTTCCGTATTATTTCTGTCCGTTAGTTTGGATCCAAATTATTAAAAAAACACTTATATGGTGATTCCTTTGGTTTGGATCCAGATTAATAAATACAAATCTCTTATGACAAAAATTTGGTCAAAATTTGTTTTTATTTCAGTCCGTCAGTGTGGATCCAGATAAGTAAATAAAACCTCTTCTATTTGTGTACATAATGATTTCGATCCAGATCAGTAAATAAAATAAGTTATTTGGGCGCATCATGGCATGGATCCTGTATATTAGTAAATTTATCAATAAAACTGGGTAGCGAAAAAGTCTAGGTAGCGAAAAGACCAGCCGCAAAAGCCACAAGGTATCGAACATGCTAAGGTAGCAAAAATCCAGGTAGTGAAACGTCCTGAAATCACTCAGGCTACGGACGGCTAACATCTGGTGACATAGGGTGATACTGGTGCAAGGCATAGTGTTGCACCAGGATTGTCCTCTGTCAAAAGTAACCAGTTTTGTGTTAAGTGACCCTAAGGAATAAGAACTTAGATGAACTGACAAACTAGAGCACATTCAAACACTAGCACTACAAGTATTCTGATCATTTATAAACAGTGTACCTGTGAAGAAAACACATGTCCTATACAAACAGGAGCCCTTTGATCAGGGTCTACACTGTTTGTCATTTTGTAATAAAATTCTAAAAAACAACCCCTAAAAACTGGACTAAAACTTTATTAGAATCTGGAATGATTGTCTATTTGAAGTTTCAAGGTTGAATGAGTTAATCAAAGGACTCTGAAATGACAGAATATAATAATATACCAACACTCTTGTAGATTCTGGATCAAACAACAAAAAGTAGAAAGCTCAAAAAAATTCTGCATTTCTGTGTCCTGCAATTTAATCTGCCACATCATCCACATGTCATAATGAATTATAGCCTGTAAAGGTATCTACTTTCAGTGCAATTGATTGGTTGAGTTGGGTTGTAAGCACAGCAACAAATAAAATGGTCATATACCGGTATTGCCTATGTGCATGTTAATTGGTTGTGTCACTGTTTGGTGGAGTCTTACCACTCGGCCAGTTCTGGCAGTGGGTGTATTTTATCCTTCCCCATCCTACTGGGTGCAGGGCAGCTTAATACAAGTTAGACTGTCTATCTTTAGCAAGCAGTTAACTCTTTCAACACTAAAATGATGTCTGCTAAAATTCTTAAATTGGTTCAGTCTACTTTTTAAACTTCACAGAAACAAGATCTGAGTCAGTCTGAGTGACAACAGTTTGGATCCAGATCAGGCCACACACTTTGTAGGGTCTGATCTGGATCCAAACTGTTTCGCAAATGTCTTCAATTCAGACCTACAGTGTTGCACTTGGGAAAATATACCTCAGTATCAATGCATTTGTAAATTACTAGCGGTGGCTGTCCAGGTGAAATAGGATACCTCCAGCTAACAAGTCACATGTAATGATATTGTTTTCTCATAGTTTTACACAAGTTAATTTCAAAAACTATATTTCCTTAAGTTTTAGAAAACTTTGATAAATGAGTGTTTCATATATATTTTTGGTTTAATAAAATGTCGCCATGGGGACTAGCCCATCCTCAGTTTTGGGTATTCCATGAATGTTTTGCACTGTCTCGCACATGATTTATTTCGCAGAAGCTTTAAGCTATCATCTGTTAGAATATAGAAAAAAAATCTTATGGTGCATATTCATGACTGTATCAATTGTAATTATTTACTTCAGCGGAGGAATAAATAACAGGAGTAAAAAAGCGTATTTATAGGGTAATGGGTTAAAACCCTTCTGTTGACCCTGACTTGACTGGTATTTGCAAGGTCAATTCCTGTCAATGCTCTAGTGCTGCATTCCATTCGTTTGTAACTTATAGTCTGTTTCAATGCAATTTAATCCGTAAATTATGTCAGCTGTCTGGACTAAGATCGGGTTACATGAAAGAGGCTCGATCTTAGAGCCATGCAGTTTTATGATCCAAACGTCTCATGTATTGGAAAAATAATATTTGACTTGTTTTGAGTTTCTAAAATTAATCTTCATATACGATATAGATCTATCTAGATTTCTAAAAACATTAACAAAAACAGTCTGGAACAGGCTCGACCCTGGTTCCAAGTAAGTATAGAAATAGGAATTACAGTCTCTCAACAGTATATCTCTACTCTATAACATAGGCCTATCTCAACGATGATTTTTTAAAGGCAAAGCCATATTTATATTTAGATTTAACTATAAAATTTTAAAAAGGCGACAATGTCGCTGTATGATAGCATAATACTATACATTAATACGCATTACGCTGAACAGATATCGGTAGTCGGGAGGTGGGAGCCTCCTTTGGTTCGCACCTTACGAATACCGATGTCTGGAAGAGTCTATTACCGGGCACAGCCCCCTTCCCCCCCCCCCCATCACCTTATTAGATATTAGTTAAAATTAGTTAAATATAAAAACCACGTGACAGTAATTACTCATATTCTTTTGTTGTACCTCATATATTCTATGTTATGTAGAATTCGAGAAAATAAAGTTCTGTTCTGTTCTGTTCTGTTCTGCAAAAAAAGTGATTAACCCATTCCCCCATAGCCTGTTTCTAGTTTTGAAAACAGGTGACCACTTAAAGCAGGTTGAAAGTAAAGTAGAATGCACCTTAAGGGGCACTCTGAGCTACTTTCAGCCTACTTTAAGCTACCATCTGCTGAGATATAAAAATATTTTTAGGGTGTTACATAATGCATGACTGTATAAAGTGGAACTATTTTCTTTACTGGAGGAGTAAAATTATAATTAAAGGGCATAAAAGGGCATATTATGGAGTAATGGGTTAATACTGAACTACTGATCTGGATCCAAATGTTTTGATACTCAAACATAATGTTAGGCTCCTCCTTTTTAAAATGCATAAAACTTAATTTGAATAAAAAATTAGAAACCCCAAAAATGTAGATACTGGGAAAGTGCGGTAATGTTTACAGCAGGAGCGGGGTAATCCATGAATATTCTTGACTCATTACGTAGTGAAAACCAATCTTCACACAGCATGCCACTGGGTGATTGCCTCGATTGTGATACATTGTGAAGCATTTAGGATCTAATCTGAAGCTGGCTTGGTAGTAAATCAAGATAGCATAAACACTACACAGATTAAACCCATGGAACAAAATACAGTACAGTATAAAAAACACTTAATGCTACTCAGTTTTCGGTCATTTAAAAAGTTGTTTGCTAAAAGCAAGATTAGAGTAAAGCAGAATACTCCTGTAGGAGCTTTCTGCTTTACTTTCATCTTGCTTTAAGTAGTTATTTGTCTTAGTCCTATCAATTAGTCTTATTTTTAGTGGTGGTGATGGAGAGGTTTTACTGTAATACTTTTCTTGTGAAATCAACCAAATTACAACTAATTGTAGTAAGAATTGGAAGTTTACATGCAGACTGTGATGATGTTTGCAACATATTTTAGAAAACAACCCTAAATGTAAGTCAAAAATGGACTAAACTGAAACTGGAATTGTCTATTGGAAATGATGAAACGGGTTTTAAAGCAATCCATGCACTCTCTTATAGACAGCCACTGATAAAGAGTTTGAGTGCCCCTCAAGAGAGGTTGCTCTGATGAACTATTACATTGGCTAATAAAGTAAGAAAATTCTTCCCAAGGAAAAAGATGCAAACTGACATGTCAGACAGATCCTATTAGAAAACAGTGTAGACCCAGACGGTGATTGGACAGCGCCTTCAGAAACTCTCTTATCTGTGTCTACACTGTTTACAAAACGTGTCAGTATACACTGTCAGCAAGGAAAGAGCTAAAACAATTTAAGATCACTTTGATCTTCAGGTGAAATATATATGTTGTAGTAACTTGTACTGCTTGTTTTTACAAATAAAGTTGGACTTAACAACAGCTTAAACAATGACACATTCAAAATAATTCTACCAGCTAGTTTAAAAGAGCATTTTATGTTTTCATTTATTGTTCACATTGTCTTGGTCCAGTGCATATTTGCATACTGATCCTAAGGGTTGATCTGCCCTTACTTCAATAAACATGACCCCTTTTCTTCATGTTGCTGTCTTTTTCAAGCCTTTCACTGTTTCTAGCATTTCTTTATAAAGAGGCATGCATTTTTTACATCTTGACAGGTGGCTGCTTAAAGCAGGCTGAGAGTATTGCTGCTTAAAATTTGCAGACATCTTCCTTAGAGAGAGAGTTCTGCTTTATACCCAGTCTGCTCAACAGTCAAAGCACTTGTTTTAACCATTGTCCCACTGTATTGTATACAGGAACCCATATACTATGAACAGCTATCATCTGAAATATTACATTGGCTAATAAAATGCTAAGGAAAGAGTGTATAGACTCATGCAAGACAGATCCTATGAGAAAACCCTGACGACCCTGATCCATCAGGAGCTGTCTGATCTAGATCTTCACTGTTTTAAAAAATCATCAATGTTAAGCACAGGAAAAGTGTAATGCACATGTATAAGGTACAGAGGAAAAAAATCAAACATAATCTCTACTGTACATAATATATGTAACTACACAGCTTAACCCTTTGAACCCTTGTCCCGCATATATGCGTCATTTTCAAACAATGTACATGTGAATAGTAAAATTGTCCTGTGCAAACAGTGAAGGCTCAGATCAGAGGGCACCGAAAGGAGCCCTCTGATCAGGGTTTTCACTGTTTGTCATAATGCCAAACATTGACAAAAACAACCCTTAAAATTCAGAAATGGACTAGACTAAAATGGAAACTGGAATTGTCAATTTAAAGTTTCAGGGAGTAAAGAGTTGAAAGACTTTAAACTCCAGTCACCTGTCTTAACAGATCAAATTATTCGGTCAATTACACATTTGTTTGTAAGTAATAAATTTGTTTTGTGTTTGTCTCTTCTCACAGACTTTGTTCCACCACCAATGAGAAACAGAAATCCTCAGATGGGAGATCCAAGACAGGATGTATCGGACAACATCCGCAGAAACATGAGAGTGAGTATCATGTAGTGCTCCAGATAAGAGGGAGTAAACAGGACAAATCAAACATTTTCTTACTCACTTGAGCACCAAATCCTATGGTGTAATGACTCATTAGAGTCGTCTTGATGAGTAGTAATACCATTGGGTTTAATGCAGAAATAAAGATTTTAGTTCTTGAAATACTCCCCCTTATCTGGAGCCCTGGCATGAATATACAGTACTTGAAGTAAATTAATTGCCCAGGAACTTCTTGCTTAACCATTAGTTCCATACAATCCATAGCATGTTTATAGTTTTCAAGACAGGTGACCACTTACAGGAGCCAAACAAGTAAAGCAGAATGCACCTTAAGGCATTTTCTACTTTACATTCAGTCTGCTTTAACTAAAGTTTAAGCTACCATCTGCTTGGATATATAAAATTTTTAAACTGTATAACATGGAACTATTTTCTTCAGTAGAGGAATATTAATGAAATATGTAAAAGGTGTATTTAAGGGGTTATGGCTTAAACGATCTAGCTAAGGTCAATTCTGTAGACCTTGGCAACCATGTATTGAAGTAGTATTTGACCATCTCTGAAGACGAGGCTTCTTAATGAAGGCTATATAAAATATTTCTTATGCTGCCAATCATGAGTTCATGACTGTATAAATTAAAGTTCTGTTTTCTTCAGTGGAATAAAAACTTAAAGGTGTAAAAACCCCACAACAAGGCATGTTTTAATAGGTTAACTTATCTTAGGTGAACAATAAAGGTCCCTAATTGCTCTTTGTTATTGTAGCTTTTCAGGTGAGTGATGTAGTCCTGTAATCGGCTCTCTTGTTATTGTATTTTAGCATGGTCCACACCCAGGTATGAGGGCAGCAGCGGCAGAGCAAAGCAAGCAGACGAAAGGCTCTGGGCGGGGAATGATGGGCGTCATCCTACCCATGTATGCTGTGGGAATAGTTGTCTACCTGATCTATACACTATGCAAAGTAAGTGGCTGTCACTTTAACTCTTTCCTCCCTGTAACTTTAAATGGACAATTCCATTTCCCATTTAAATCTAGGCCATTTCTGACTTTTGATGGTTGTTTTTGTCAATGTTTGGCCTTATGACAAACAGTGAAGACCCTGATTAGAGGGCTCCTTTTGGAGCCCTCTGATCTGGGTCTTCACTGTTTGTGTAGGACAGGTGTACTATTCACATGTTTACTGTTTGCTAAGGACGCCAATATGCAGGGCTAGAGTTCAAAGGGTTAACTTAAACCATTGCACCCTAGTGATGAGTAGGCTCATCCTTTTTTTACCCTTGCCCCGTAGCCTGTTTCTAGTTTTGAAGAGAGGTTACTACTTAAAGCAGGTTGAAAGTAAAGCAGAATGGTCCTTAAGGAGCATTCTGCTGTACTTTTAGCCTGCTTTAAGCTATAATCTTCTAGGATATAGCAAATATTTCTTGTGAAACATTTTCATGACTGTACAAAGTGTAAGTATAGAAGCATTCAGATTCTTGTTCATCTTGTTGTAAACAGCCATCTGCCTTAGATTGAAACACCAGCCATATATTTAGAGATTACAGTGGAGAAAACGTATTCTTTCCCAATAGACATGTTTACATTAAAACTATCATTTTCATTGCAAACAGTTTGCAGCCAGATCAGACACTGGGTAACCCGTCGTCTGGTCAGGCTTCAAACTATTTGCCACTCATATTAAAATTAATTGTCAAACAGTTGTCATTTTCTACATTTTATTGCAATGCATTTGCGTTTAAACGGGAAAGAATAAAGTTTTCCCCACTGTATAATTGTGTATTTTCTAAATCTTGAAGTTTTTAGCTCACCTGAGCTAGCTCAGGGTGAGTTTTTGCAATCCTTGAATGTCCGTCGTCCGTCGTCAACAATTTTAGTGTTTATTCTCTAGAGACCACAATTTTAATCAAATCTTTCTTTTACTTGCTCAGATGGTATATTACCATAAGAGTTCGGATGAGTTCGATTATGGTTGAAATCGGACCTATAGGTCAAGAGTTATTTACCTTTGAATTGCTGAAAATGCCATATTTAGCAATGTTTACACTCTAGAGGCCACACTTTTTATCCAATCTTTCTAAAACTTGCTCAAATTGTATATAACCATAAAAGTTCGAATGAGTTTGATTATGATTGAAATCAGACAAATAGGTCAAGAGTTATCTACCTTTGAATTGCTGAAAATGCCATATTTAATAGTGTTTACCCTCTAGAGGCCACAATTTTTGTCCAATCTATCTCAAACTTGCTCAGATTCAATATGACTATAAGAGTTCGGATGAGTTTGATTATGGTTGAAATCATCCTGAATAGGTCGAGAGTTATAGACCTTTGAATTGCTGAAAACGCCTTATTTAAGGGTGTTTACACTCTAGAGGCCACACTTTTTATTCAGTCTTTTTCAAACTAGCTCAGATTGTATATAACCACAAGAGTTCAGATGA
The DNA here is from genome assembly GCA_922989275.2 of Gari tellinella. Lineage (NCBI taxonomy): Eukaryota > Metazoa > Mollusca > Bivalvia > Cardiida > Psammobiidae > Gari > Gari tellinella. The sequence continues at coordinate 77,475,477 of OV277867.1, read as the reverse complement.
GTTTGACTATGGTTGTAATCAGACGAATAGGTCAAGAGTTATCTACCTTTGAATTGCTGAAAATACCATATTTAACGGTGTTTACACTCTAGCGGCCACAATTTTTATTCAGTCTTTTTCAAACTTGCTCAGATTGTATATTACCATAAGAGTTGCAATAAGTGTGATTATGGTTGAAATCGAAGCAATAGGTCAAGGGTATCTGCCCTTGAATATCTGAAAATGCCATATCTTACATGGTTTACACTCTTGCAACTACAGTTTTCAATGAATTTTGATTATACTTGCACACAAAGTATATAGCTATAAGTTCTCGAAGGATTTTAGGCTCTTGTTATCTGCCCTTGATGTACTCTACTATATTACTAGAATTATGAGGTTGTATTCCAAAATTGTTTACATGCTATACTACAAATTTGAATAGATTTAGATTAAAACGAGTGAAACAGAAAGGTAAAGCTATCAGGCTTCAGTACAACAGGTGAGCGATATCGGGGCCTTCAGGCCCTCTTGTTGTTAATATGTTATTTTGTCGTCAAATTCAGGTGTTTAACAAGAAAACTGACAAGCATTCGGAGGAGAGAAGCCCGGAAAGGAGGCAGCCAACCCAAAGCCGACCTGTTGACCAGTTCTCGGACGAGGAAGGTAGAGTATCGAAGCCATCTGTTGATGCTATGACTCCCCAGGAAATTAAAAGTCAGCTGACTGAGCTTCAATCATTGGCCAATTGTGTGAAGGACAATGATATTCGTAAGCCCTGTTTTCATTGGCTGTGGTTTGTTTGGTGTACTTTCAAGCCTCATACTAAAGTTTCTTGTGTGACTATAAAAAGCTGTGTCCTTCAGTAACTGTTGTAGCTCTAAGTTCCTCTGTCATCTGCATTATCCCATTACCCCATAGTCTGTTTCTAGTTTTGAAGACATATGACTACTTAAAGCAGGTTGAAAGTAAAGCAGAATGTGCCTTATGGCACATTCTGCTTTACTTTCAATCTGCTTTAAGCTACCATCTGCTAGGATAAAGAAAATATTTCTAATGGTGAATATCCAATACTGTATAAAGTGAAATTATATTTTCAGTGGAGGAATGAATACAAGGGTTAAAAAGGAGTATTTATGGCGTAATGGGTTATCTCGGGGTAGCAAATATAAGTGTGGTTTCCTTTGAAATCTGTAATGGTTGTTTTACAAAGATAAAAGTAGCTGAATCCCCAACACATGTCATGATGTGTGTTCTGCAATGTGTTTACATTGTATTTCTGTTTTGCCTACAGATGTATCTTCAACCTACAAACGTAGCTCTTATTTCCTCTGCCATCCGTGTTCTTGAATTTAGCCTACAGATGTGGTACTTAATTTCTCTGACATCTGTGTTCTTTTATTTTACCTAGAGATATGGCTCTAATTTCCTCTGCATTATTGTGTTTAACCCACTTACTTTTTCTGCCATCTGTGTTCTTTTTTTAGTCTACAGATGTATCTCTTATTTTCTTTGCCATCTGTGTTCTTATATTTAGCCTACATATGTGGCTTTTATTATGGCCCGGCATCTTTTGATGCGGATGCATATAGTAATTGTCCGTCCGTGCGTCCGCATGCACGAAAGGTCCTTTGTTGGATAGGGAGAACAATAGATTACATTCATTCCGTGATTGCCCTATCGTTATTGTTGGTTTTTTTTGTTGCTATTGGGTACTTTTAAACAAAAGAAAAACCCAACAAGTGCCCAAATGGAAGGAAGTCCGTCCTTCCGTCCATAACAGGTTAAGTAGATTTTACAGTTTCGTCTAGCATCAGCACCGCTTACTCAAATGCTTGGATACTTATACAGTTGTTGCCTTGGACCATTCCCTATCCACCAATATCACACAACCTTGATTTTGACCTTGACCTTGACCTTATTTGGACTTAGAATATTTTAAATGGGCTATTTCTTGGTTAACTAGATTTTACCGTATCGTCTAGCATCAGCATAACTGACTACAATGCTTTGATACTTACACAAGTGTTGCCTTGGATCACTACCAATCCACCCATATTACCCAACCTTGATTTTGATCTTGACCTTGACTTATTTGGACTTCGAAAAAATTCAGAATATATTGTCAAGGATGCCACCGGGGGCATAAGTGTTTATTGAACGCGCATTCTTGTTTACTCTGCCATCTGTGTACTTGTGTTTAGCCTACAGATGCATTACTTATTTTCTCTGCCATCCGTGTTCTCTTTTTAGCTACAGGTGTGGTACTTATTTTCTCTGCCATCCATGTTCTGTTTTTAGCTACAGGTGTGGTACTTATTTTCTCTGCTATCCATGTTCTGTTATTAGCTACAGATGTGGTACTTATTTTCTCTGCCATCCATGTTCTGTTTTAAGCTACAGGTGTGGTACTTATTAGCTCACCTGAGCTAGCTCAGGGTGAGCTTTTGCAATCCTTGAATGTCCGTCGTCCGTCGTTCGTCGTCCGTCGTCAACAATTTTGGTGTTTACACTCTAGAGGCCACAATTTTTATCTAATCCTTCTGTTACTTACTCAGATTGTATATTACCATAAGAGTTCGGATGAGTTTGATTATGGTTGATATTGGACATATAGGTCAAGAGTTATCCACCTTTGAATTGCTGAAAATGCAATATTTAACAATGTTTACACTCTAGAGGCCACAATTTTATTTCAATCTTTCCCAATCTTGCTCAGATTGTATATAACGGCAAGAGTTCGGATAAGTTCAATTATGGTTGGAATTGGATTGATAGGTCAAGAGTTATCTACCTTTAAATTGCTGAAAATGCCATATTTAAGGTTGTTTACACTCTAGAGGCCACAATTTTAATGCAATCTTTCTCAAACCTCATCAGGTGGTATATGACTTAGAGAGTTCAGATGAGTTTGATTATGGTTGCAGTTGGACCTGTAGGTCAAGAGTTATTTACCTTTGAATTGCTGAAAATGCCATATTTAAGGGTGTTTACACTCTAGAGGCCACAATTTTAATCCAATCTTTCTTAAACTTACTCAGCTTGTATATAACCATAAGAGTTCAGATGAGTTAGGTTATGGTTGGAATCAGATTTATAGGTCAAGAGTTATCTACCTTTGAATTGCTGAAAATGCCCTATTTAACAGTGTTTGCACTCTAGAGGCCACAATTTTCAATGGATTTTAATTATAACTGCACACAATGTATATAGCTATAAGTTCTCGAGGGAGTGCAATTATTGTTGAAATCTGATCATTGTGGCAAGAGTTATCTGCCCTTGATTTACTTTCAAATGCTAGAAAAGGCTTCATTTCAGTATTATTTAGGCTCTAGTTATCTGCCTTTGATGTACTCTACTATACATACTAGAATGGGTCATATTGCAATGTTGTGTACATGCTATACTACAAACTGGAATGGATTTAGAATAAAACAGGTGAAATACAACGGTAAAGCTATCAGGCTTCATTAAAAAAGGTGAGCGATATCAGGGCCTTCAGGCCCTCTTGTTTTCTCTGCCATCCATGTTCTGTTTTTAGCTACAGGTGTGCTACTTATTTTCTCTGCCATCCATGTTCTGTTATTAGCTACAGATATGGTACTTATTTTCTCTGCCCACTGTGTTCTTGAAGTTCGCCTCCATTGTTGTATTGAATGCTTGTGTCATCTGTGTTCTTATGACTATTGTCAACAAGCTTGACTAGTGTCTTAGTTGTCCTATCAAGCAAAAGATGGCTCTTTGTGATCAAGGCAGATGGGTGCTTAAAATCAGGTAAAATGCTTTAACCTTCCCATATGTCTTTAACAACACCATTTAGTATGCCTTTCAGTTTGAGTGGCTGTAATAACAGGACTCTGAAAATAAAACTTTGTGTTTAACCCATTGCCCCATACAAGAGCCTTTTAGCACATTTAATTTATTCATCCACTGAAACAAACAGTTTCACTTTACAAAGTCATTAACATTTATCATAATATAAACTTACTATATCCTAGCAGGTGGTACCTTAAAGCAGCCTTAAGGCGTATTCTGCTTTACTTTCAACCTGCTTTAAGTGGTCAATGTTCTAGAAACAGAATATGGGGTAAAAGGTTAAAGCCCTCTCTTTAAACAAATATTAGAATTTTGCAAATTTTGGTCTCACTCAATTATTTCCTGTTGAAACCTTACTGCTTCCCGGTAATCACTGTCCTGTAATAAGAAACAACCTGTAAATATGACTGGTAGTTCATCCTAACACAAGTGGACACTTAACACAAGTTTGGCTGCACTTTGAACACCCATAGTATGTAAAATATATGAGTGTTAACCAATTACCCCATAAATACACCTTTTTACTCCTTTAAATTATCATTCCACTGAAGAAAATAAATCCATTTTACACAGTCATGAATATGTATCATAAGACATATTTTCTATATTCTAGCAGATAATAACTTAAAGCAGGTTGAAAGTAAAACAGAATGTGCCTTAAGGCACATTCTGCTTTACTTTCAACCTGCTTTAGGCGGTCACCTACCTTCAAAACTTAAAACATACTATGGGGTAATAGGTTAATATGCTGTGTTGATCTAACAACATATGTATAGTACATGTAGCTATATAGTTAAACCTTTTGCTAACATAACATCTTTAAAGAAGGCTAGTTGGACTGCTGAATGAAGGTGACTGTTTAACCAATTACTCCATAGATTACATCTTGTATGTCTTTAATTTATTCCTCCACTGAAGAAAATAGCTCCACTTTAAACAGTCATGAATGTGTATCAGAAGAAATGCTTTCTATATTCTATCAGATGGTAGCTTAAAACAGGCTGAAAGTAAAGCAGAATGTGCCTTAGGGCACATTCTGCTTTACTCTCAACCTGCTTTAAGTGGTCACCTGTCTTCAAAACTAGAAACAGGTTATATGGTAATGGGTTTAGTCAGAAGCAAAGTAGATCAGAAAGCTCTAATAGTTCATCTGTCATTTTCATCATCAAGGGGCATCATCATCTATGTCATGATAATGCACTCTGTCCATCATAACTGTTTACTTTAGCAATAGTTATTGATTTCATGACAAAAGTATTAGATTTGATGTAATCAGTCGCTAAGCCTTTTAATACTGAGAAACCGTTGTTTGCCAAAAATGTTGTTGATTAGAATTCTGAAGTGTGTTCAATCCTCTATATCCATAAACAACATAGACTGTTTCTAAGTTTTGAAGATAGGTGATAACTTAAAGCAGGTAGAAAGTAAAGCAGAATGTGCCTTAAGGCACATTCTGCTCTACTCTCAACCTTCAGTGAAACCTCTCTAATATGACCACTGAATCATAGGCTTATGGATGGCTTTTAAGACAGGTGGCAGCTTGAAGCAAGATGACAATAAAGAAAAAGCTCCTGTAGGAGTTTTCTGTTTTACCGCCATCTTGCCTTAAGCAGTCATCTGTCTAAAACTTTGAAAAATTATCTAATGTCGTGGTTGTAATAGAGAGTTTTTACTGTACTTTAACTCTTTCCTCCCTAAAACTTTAAATGGACAATTCCAGTTTCCATTTTAGTCTAGTCCATTTCTGACTTTTAAGGGTTGTTTTTGTCAATGTTTGGCATTATGACAAACAGTGAAAACCCTGATCAGAGGGCTCCTTTCGGAGCCCTCTGATCTGGGTCTTCACTGTTTGCATAGGACAAGTGTTCTATTCACATGTACACTGTTTGAAAGGGACGCCTATATGCGGGACTAGGGTTCAAAGAGTTAAGTGGTCACCTGTGTTCAAAACTTGAAACATGCTATAAGGGTAACGGTTAAAGAGATTTGTATCGTAAAATTGACAATTTGTTGAACTAATGAGTAGTGATTGATTACATGGAACTCTGTGTCTCACCTGGGCCAGATCAATACAGTTTAACATTGGAAATGGCTTAGTAAATAGAAAACACACACTACAGATCACAAATGTACTGAACTACAGTAAAACCTAGTGTTGAGGTAAACAGTCAGCAAAGAAATATGGCTGTCCCCAAAGACAGGTGGCTTCTATATACTGGAAAACAGTAATGCAGAAAGCTCTTTAAGGAGCTTTCTGTATTACTGTTGTTCTGCATGTATCAGTCCCCTGTCACAAAGACTGGCCATGCTCTTGTTTGTATTGTAGTTGTTTAAATTAAGTATGACTATTGATTTTGGTTGTAAAGTGATGGTTCCTCAATGGAATTGAGGCAAAGTCCTGTGTAGACTTATCAAGTCATCTGTTTATGTTTGCCTACCTGTTTGATACAATCATACAAATTGATACATGTTAGGATGTAGTAGTTTCTGAAAACAGCATAGCTTTAATGTTGTAAAATGATGATTATCAGGACCATTAAACTGCATGGATCTTGATTAGATAACCAAATAATCATGCAATAATACAAAGGGTAACTTTGGTTGGGGTGGGGGGGTTTGGGGCTGGCTGGAATGACTCTTAGGAGTGGGGGTGGGTGGCTTTGAATACTCTAAGGAGTGGGGGGCTTGTTCAATTTCTCTTAAAGTATATTACAACCTAGGTAACCTGATACCACATCATAGCTAATTTTTCTAGTTTTGTGAAACAGGTAACCACTTAAATCAGGTTGAAAATACTTAAGCAGAATACTCCCTAAGGATAAATCTGCGTTACTTTGAACCACTGGTTTTAACCCATTACCTGATTTCTCGTATCGAAGATAGGTGACTACTTAAATCAGGTTGAAAGTAAAGCAGAATGTGCCTTAGGGCACATTCTGCTTTACTTTCAGCCTGCTTTAAGCTATCATATGCTAGAATATGGAAAAGATTCTCTATATAATATATATTCATGACTGATTAAATTGGCACTATTTTCTTCAGCGGAGTAATAAATCATATTCGCTAAAAGGCGCTTCTATGGGGGAAAGGGTTAAGGTTCCACATGAAAGCTATTGTAAATGCCTTTCATATTTCATGTTTTAGTACAAGTGAATAATTATAGGCTTAAAAGGTGTATTTATGGGCCAGGGGTAATGGGTTATGTGTCCATACTAATTAGCAATTTAGTAGCTTTAGTTGTCAGTATTTATTTTTTACCCCATAACCTGTTTCTAGTTTAGATGACAGGTAAACATTTAACCCATTCCCCCATTAATATGCCTTTTTACGCCATTTATTTATTCCTCCACTGAACAAAACAGTTCCAATTTCTATACAGTCATGAATAGGTATGATAAAAAAAGGTTTTATGTTTTAGAAGATGTTAGCTTAATAAAGCAGTGTGAAAGTAAAGCAGAATGCACCATAAGGCGCATTCTGCTTTACTTTTAACCTGCTTTAAGTGGTCACCTGTTTTCAAAACTTGAAACAGACTATGGGGACAATGGGTTAAAAAGAAAGCAGGATCTCTGTCAGGAGCCCTCTGATCCAGGGTCCAAAGTTATAAAGAGTTTGAGTGGGGTCTGAAGTCATTCTCTGAAGCATTTGATTGGTCAGATTTGAACCTAGGCTCAAATCTGACCAATCAAATGCTTGAGAATGATATTAGACGCAACTCAAACTCTTTATAACCTTGAAATCCGGTATAAACTAGCCTTTGCACATAGTGTAGAAACTCTCCAACAGCATATTAAGGGTTAAATATGCCAAAAATATAGATTATCTCGACCCTGAGTAATAGTTAACTTCTGAAAATGCTATATACTTTGGACCTGATCAGGAGTCAAACCATTCATCACTCAAATCCTGTTTCTATAAATTGAACCTGGTCAGTTTTAGAAGACTTTTAGCAAAGTGAGACAAAAGTTAATTCTCATGATCAGCCATGCAAGGGTTTAACCATTTAACTCTGCTGATTTTCATGATGGATTAAAAAAATTTTTTTAATAATGACAATTCTTCTTTTAATTTTGAGGTGTTGTTTCTGACATATTTAAATTTATGAAAAAAACAGTGCAGACCCTGATCAGAGGGCTCCTGAAGGAGCCCTTTGATCTGAGTCTACCCTGTTTTTAAATCTATAAAGTTATACCTGTTTTCTGCACGGTAAAGGTTTAAACACTGGTAAATATTTGATGACTAAAGATTGAAAATCAGAACATGGCTGTTAGAGGAGCCGTATCTAATAGCTGCATTAGTACTGAAGGAAATCCACAGGGGACTCATGTTGACCAATAATCACACTGATGTATCCTTACACAGTCACACTTCATGTCTTGTATTAACCTATCACTCCATAAATAAGTTTTTATTACACCTTAAATTTATTCCTTCATTGCAGACTATTACGGTTCCACTTTATACATTCATGTATATGAAAAAGTTTCAGATTCTATATCCTAGCAGATATATAGCAGAATGCCCCTGAACCTGCACGTTAATCAAAAATCCGTTGACGATGGATGATGATGGTAGCTTAAAGAAGGCTGAAAGTTATGCAGAATATGCCTTAAGCCTGCTTTAATGTGCCATTTTGCTTCACTTTCAATCTGCTTTAAGTGATCATCCATGTATTTTCAATACTAGAAACAGGCCATGGGGTAAAGAGGTACAGTGGAGAATCTGTTATTCTTTCCCGATAAACGCGTTTACGCGAAAACTATTTTTTCTTTTACAAACAGTTTGGAGCCAGATCAGACGCCGGGTAACCCGGCGTCTGATCAGGCTCCAAACTGTTTGCCACCAAGATAAACATGAAATATCAGAATTGTCCAAAAGTTGTTCTTTTCTACGTTTTAGTGCTTTGCGTTTGCGTACGTTTGCGTTTAAATGGGAAAGAATAACAGATTCTCCACTGTAAGCAACCACTGAATGCAGGTATGGAGCTGTCTAATCAAGGTCTGCACTGTTTTCTTACTGTGATGATCTGTCTGATATGAGTCTTCACTCTTTCCAGTGGAATTTATTTGATATTTTGTTCACAAATTTAATAGTTTAGATGATAGATATTGATAGTGTGCAGAATTTTATACATGAAATTTTCAGAGCTCCCGATAAGGGGACTTTTTTAAAAAGTAAAATCTTTATTTCTGCATTAAACCCTATGGTGTCACTACTCATTAGAATCGTCTCGAAGAGACGATTCTAATGAGTAGTAACACCATAGGATTAGGTGCTAAAATAAGTGAGAAAATGTTTGATTTGTGCAGTTGATTCGCTCTTATCTGGAGCCCTATGAATTACATGCATAGGTAGAAGGGTTAACACAAGTTTGACTGTTATCAAGTTGACAAAGGACTCGTCATTGGACTCATGTTGACCAATAATAGCTTTGCTATCAAAATTGACATGTCAATGGTTCATTGATCTGCTACTGCTAAATTATCCTTTGTCTCTTTATTTTCCTGTCAGTACTTGTTTAATGATCCCAATGTTAGTTCCATAATACTTGGTAATTATAAAATCCAGTATGACCTATTAGTCGAGATAAATAAAATCTGTTGAATTGTAACTAATGAGTCATAAAGGTCTTCGACATAGCTGACAGTTTAACTCTTTCAACACCATGGAACTGTTTAAAATATACACATTACATTTGCAAACAGTGTATAGACCCAGATCAGAGGGTTCCTATAGGATCTGATCTGGGTCTGTACTGTTTGCAAATTTATACCAGTATTTATTAAACTGACCTTTGATCATGGTCTACACTGTTTGTATTTTGCTATAAATTGCAAAAATATCAACCCTAAGTAATAAAAAATGGACTTGACCCTTTATTTTAAACTTGAATAATCCAACTGAATTTTCAGGGGAGAATGAATTTAAAACCCATTACCCCATAAATATGCCTTTAAAATATTATTCCATGGAAGAAAAAAGTTCAATTTTAAATAGTCATGAGTATGTATCATTATAAGAAATATATCTTTTATTCTAGAAGATGGCAACTTAAAGCAGGTTGAAAGGAAAGCAGAATGCGCCTTAAGGCGCATTCTACTTTACTTTCAACCTGCTTTAAGCGATAAATATCTTCAAAACTAGAAATAGGCTATAGAGTAAAGGGTTATGGGAAAAGAGGTTGTAATGTATCTATTCAATTCCTATATTACATAGTACTTGGAACAGAATACGGCTTAATGAAGAGTATCAGATATGACATGGGTTTCAATTATGTAGCACAACAATCAATGAAGGAATTAATCAACCAACTGCATGTTGTGTGATACTTCATACAGTCAATCGTATGTTGAACTAGTATTGCTTAAGGTTGAGGACCCCTAATCAGGGCACCAGTTAAGAGAAGAAAACTGTACAAAATCACCCTTTTTAGCTCGACTTTTTCGAAAAGTCGAGCTATTGTCGTCACCCTGTCGTCTGCGTCTGCGTCAGCGTCTGCGTCGGACCGTCGGTTAAGTTTTTTGCTTAAGGTTTTTGTAAGAGTCCATTTCTCAATAACTATCAAAGGTATCCATTTGAAACTTGGAATAGTTGTTCAGTATCAAAAGGGCAACTCATAACAACAAGGCAGGTAACCCTGGGATTCGTCATTTCAGAGTTATTGCCCTTGTTTTATTTACTTAAAAATTATAAATTAACATATCTCAATAACTATCAAAGGTATCCTTTTGAAACTTGGAATAGTTGTTCAGTATCAAAAGGGCAACTCATAACAACAAGGCAGGTAACCCTGGGATTTGTCATTTCAGAGTTATTGCCCTTGTTTTATTTACTTAAAAATTATAAATTAACATATCTCAATAACTATCAAAGAGATCCATTTGAAACTTGGAATACTTGTTCAGTATCAAAAGGGCAACTCATAACAACAAGGCAGGTAACCCTGGGATTTGTCATTTCAGAGTTATTGCCCTTGTTTTATTTACTTAAAAATTATAAATTAACATATCTCAATAACTATCAAAGAGATCCATTTGAAACTTGGAATACTTGTTCAGTATCAAAAGGGCAACTCATAACAACAAGGCAGGTAACCCTGGGATTTGTCATTTCAGAGTTATTCCCCTTGTTTTATTTACTTAAAAATTATAAATTAACATATCTCAATAATTATCAAAGGTATCCTTTTGAAACTTGGAATACTTGTTCAGTATCAAAAGGGCAACTCATAACAACAAGGCAGGTAACCCTGGGATTTGTCATTTCAGAGTTATTCCCCTTGTTTTATTTACTTAAAAATTATAAATTAACATATCTCAATAACTATCAAAAATATCCACTTGAAACTTGGAATAATTGTTCAGTATCAAAAGGGCAACTCATAACAACAAGGCAGGTTACCCTGGGATTTGTCATTTCAGAGTTATTGCCCTTGTTTTATTTACTTAAAATTTATAAATTAACATATCTAAATGTCTATGAAAGATATTAACTTGTAACTTTGAATACTTGTTTAGTATCAAAAGGGCAACTCATTACAACAAGGTTGGTTACTCTGTGATTTGTAATTCCAGAGTAATTGCCCTTGTTTTATTTACTTAAAACTTGTAAATTGAAATATCTTAATAACTGTCAAAGGTATTAACTTGAAATTTTAAGTAATTGTGTTATATCAAAAGGGCAACTCATTCAAACAAGAAAGGTGACCGAGGATGTGCCATTCCAGAGTTATTGCCCTTGTTTTTATTTACATAAAACTTGTCAATTAAATTTTCTCAATAACTACCATAGGTATTTACTTGAAACTTTAAATACTTGTTAAGTATCAAAAGGACAACTCATTAAAAGAGGGCAGGTAACCCTGGGTTTTGTCATTCCAGAGTTATTGCCCTTTGGTATTGACTTTTTAGAATTTAATTAGATTTCTCAATAACTACCATAGGTATTAACTTGAAATTTGAATACTTGTTCAGTTTCAAAAGGGCATCACATTTCAACAAGGCAGATAACCATGGGATTTGTCATTGCAGAGTTACTGCCCTTGTTTGACTAAGAATTTGTATATGAAATTATTCAGTAACTGTAGAAAGTTATTAATTTCAAACTTCCAATATATTAGAATTCTTGTTTATAGATATAAAGATATAAAGATATTGTCCTTGTTTTGACTTATAGTTTACTTTAAATGGAATGCAGGCTGTCCAAGTATGTTAAAGTTGTTGTTGCTTACTAACTTCTATGATCAATAGGGCATTAAACACCCATACACATTCTTTAAGTTTGGAAAATGTAGCCATCTCAAGTATATGAAAGTCGAGCGTCCAGCACCCGTTTGCGGTGCTCTCGTTTCACTCATTACAGCGCCAAATCCTATGATGTTACTACTCATTAAATCTTTGAGATGATTCTAATGAGAAGTGACACTATAGGGTTTAATGCAGAAATAAAGATTTTAGTTTTTGAAATACTCCTCTTATCTGGAGCCCTGTCCCTAATTAGATCGGGCCAATGTCAGAACTTTACGAAGAGGAATCGGCCATTCTCGTCAACTGCTAAAGCATGGTTCGGAACTGGCCAGCAGTTGACGAGACGGGCCGATCGCTGTACCTAAAGAGTACCTATTTTGGTCCTTTCTTATTAAGGGTCCTCAACCTTAAGATCTCTTATGATAGGTGATTGATAAATGTAGGACAAAAGTATTGCAGACATCAGTATTATGTATAACTTTCAATTTAAAATAATCAATTTTCTCTTTTTTTAAAAAATTGTAACTTCTCCTTTTTAGTTGTTTTAGTATTTAAAGACAGATGACTGTTTTAAGTAGGCTGAAAGTAATGGAAAAAATCCTCCTGTAGGAATTATTTATTTTACTTTGAACATGCTTTAAACAGCCACATGCCATGGTCAGGGATAAACACCATATTTCAATGATTAACCCATTACCCCATAGCCTGATTCTAGTTTTGAAAATAGGTGACCACTTAAAGCAGGTTAAAAGTGAAGCAGAATGCGCCTTAAGGCGCATTCTGCTTTACTTTCAGCCTGCTTTAAGCTACCATCTGCTAGATTATAGAAAATAGTTCTTATAATACCTATCCATAACTGTATAAATTGGAACTATTATCCTCAGAGGAATAAAATAAAGGCGTAAAAATGTTTATTTATTGGATAATGGGTTAACATGTGTTTATTTGTGTTTTAGCTGAGATGGACATGAGGAAGCTACAAATGAGGTTGGCCGAGACGGAGGCCCAGATGTCCAAGATCTTGGCGGCCATGAAGTCTGTACAGGGCAAGGTGGATGACGTCACAGCGGACACAGTTCCACAGGCTGAACAGAACACTGGCTGTGGAGACACACATGATAATATTGCTGATGAGAAACAGGTACTTTAACCCTTTCACAGCATAACAGCCCACACCAATCATAGTTAAAAACAGACAAGTCTTGGCACCTGCATGCTGTGCTGTTGTTGACTGTTTTAAGTTTTTTTTTTAAAATAACAAACTGAGCATATCCTGAAATCCCTCTGATCTGGTCCACACACTGTTTGCATTGGACAAGCAGGACTTCCTTTTCTCAGGATTTTTCTGAAATTGTCAGATTTTTATCCTAGCAGATAGTAGCTTAAAGCAGGCTGAAAGTAAAGCAGAATGAGCCTTATGGTGCATTTTGCTTAACTTTCAACCTGCTTTAAGTACATATAGTCGTATTTGAAAAATAGAAAATTTGGAAATCTTAGGATTTTTAGTGATCAACTTATGGCAGCCCTGGACAAGTATATTACTCACAGGTACACTATTTGTAAAAGACACCTATTAATTTTTAGGGTTCAGTAGGTTGAGGTAGTAGACAGATTTAACATTGTGAACATTACCCCATAGCCTGTTTCTAGTTTTGAAAAAGTTGCTACTTAAAGCAGGTTGAAAGTAAAGCAGAATGCGCCTGGCACATTCTGCTTTACTTTCGGCCTGCTTTAAGCTACCATCTGCTAGAACAAAGAAAATATTTCTTATGGTACATAATCCTGACTGTATGAAGTGGAACTATTTTACTCAGAGGATGAATAAATTAAAGACATAATAAGGCGTATTTATGGGGTAATGGGTTAATTAACAGAAGGCTCCTTATGGACAAATCTTATTTTCAATTAAATCTAGTGCATTTTTGAATATTTAGAAACGAATTTTAACAATACACATATATTGCAAAATGACAGCTTCAGATCTGGGCCTTCTCTGTTTGCATAGGACAAATGTACTTTACACTGGTAAACTATTTGCAAAGGATTTGTATAAGGGTGACTAAGGTTCAAAGCGTTAAAAACAGAGAACAAATTTTGAGTTGCTTTCTTTTGTAGAGTTCTCCAACTGATAAAGACAGCTCGACCGAATCAACTCCAGACTCTGAGAGCTACGAGATAGTGAACAAATCTAATGAAGAGTCGAATGGGGATGAAGATAGATCAGGAGACCAGCCAGAAACCATTCAATCAAGAACCAGCGAGAATGTTGATAAGAACGAGGAGGAAGAAGTGGGAGGGGAGGAGTCTGATGACGAAACCCAGCACACGCAGGAGACAAACGATGATGGAGATGGTAAATATAGGATCTGTCATGAGTCAATGTTTAAGATATAGTGAACCTAACACCACCGTGAGTGTCAGATAAGAATATCCCACCCGAGTTTTGAAGATATTTTTGGAACACGAGGCTTTACCGAGTGTTCCAAAAATATCTTCGAACGAGGGTGGGATATTCATCTGACACTCAACTGTGGTGTTAGATTTATATTTTCACCTCGTCAACCCTAAAAACGCGTTTAACTTGCTATAAAGTGGCGAGTTGTATTTTAATGCGCTAATGCATGCATGACAACGTCATAACAACGGCAATAACAACCAATCATAAGATAGTTCCGCTTGTCTGTCCGGACAGATACGGTTATCTCACACCCCCTAGATTTCGGGATACCTCTGTCCGAGAGGTGAGAAAAGCTGATCTCAAACAAGTCTAGAATTGAAATGTTATTAATTAACCCTTTACCCCATAACCTGTTTGTAGTATTGAAAATAGGTGACTGCTTAAAGCAGGTTGAAAGTAAAGCAGAATGCGCCCTAAGGCGCATTCTGCTTTACTTTCAGCCTGCTTTAAGATACCACCTGCTAGATATAAGAAAATATTCCTTCTGATACATATTCATGACTGTATAGATTGGAACCATTTTCTTCAGTGGAGGAATAAATCAAATGCGCTAAAAGGTGCTTCTATCAGGGAAAGGGTTAAGATAAGCTGATCTGAAACAAGTCTAGAATTGAAATGTTATTAAGGGAGCCTTGGCGATCTTAATAACTTTTCTATTCTAGACGAGTTTGAGATCAACTTGTCTTAAACATCGACGAGTGACAGATTCTTTTTCTCACATAACCAATGATTTTAAGCTATTTTTCAAAGCAATATGCATTTTTTTACTCCCGGTAACGTCAAAACGCCTTTACAAACAATAACGTTATAGTGACGTCATCAAATTGATCTCACACACGTTGGAGACAAGGACATATATTAGTGATCGTTGTTCGCTATAGAAAATGGGTAGTTGTGTGAGAAAAATATGTTTGTCTGTTTGATTTACATGTACAGTAAAACCTCTCTATTATGACTACTAAAACGAAGGCTAATTGATTGTGTAAATGACAGGTGACAGATTAACTCTCTCAACACCAAATAACTCTTGTGTGTTGTTAGGTTCCCTTGTGTTTCTTTTTTGTTACCAAAACATGAACTAAACATGAAGCTTAAATCAAGGTGACAGTAAAACAGAAAGCTCCTTTAGGAGCTTTCTGTTTTACTGTCACCTTGCTTTAAGCTGTCATCTGTTTAAGACTCCAACTCATTAACACTGTTTACACATTTTATTGGTTGTAATGGAGAGGTTTTACAGTAATTGTTTTTTGTTTGTAGACACTGATGAAGAGGTTGAAGAAGTTTTAATGGAGGACAAGAACGATAGAGATGAAGAGGAGAGTAGAACGGTGCGCAAGAGAATTCCAAAGACCGACGACACCGAGTCCTGAGGGAGGTTGGAGCGGCATGATATACACTGGGTCATTGGGCTGCAACCCGTTACTTGGGTCATAGGGATCCAGATAAGAGGGAGTTTTCCAAACAAATCCAGCGTTTTCTCACTCATTTCAGCACCAAATCCTATGATGTTACTACTCATTAGAATCGTCTCAAAGAGACAATTCTAATGAGTAGTGACACCATAGGGTTTAATGCAGAAATAAAGATTTTAGTTTTTGAAATACTCCCCTTATCTGGAGCTCTGGGTCTACACTATTCTAGGAGTTATTCTCTGGACTCATCCACTTGTGATGTAGAGGATTGCGTGTGTGTTCGCTGTTTCTATAGTAACTGTTTCTATAGTAACCTTTAAGAGTTGCTTACAACCTTCTCCTTCATAACCTTTTTTGCAGTGTTGAAGACAGGTGGTTGCTTAATGCAGGTCTGAAAGTAAAGCAGAAAGCTTCTTATAGAGCTTTCTGCTTTACTTTCAGTCTGCTCTAACCCTTAACACCATAGCCTGTTTCTAATTTTGAATACAGGTTATCACTTAAATTAGGTTGAAAGTAAAGCAGAATTTGGTATAAGCTTCTATATACCAACTATGATTTATTTCCAGAACTTGCTAGTTAGTAATTAAGGACTAAATAATTATAGTTTAACCCTTTCCTCAATAGAAGCACATTTTAGCGCATTTTAATGATTTAATATATTCCTCCATTGAAGAAATTAGTCCAAATGTATACAGTCATGGGCATGAACTATGAGAAATATTTTCTAAATCCATGCAGATTGTAGTTTAAAGCAGGCTAAAAGTAAAACAGAATGTGCCTTAAGGTGCATTCTCCTTTACTTTCAACCTGCTGTAAGTGGTAACCTATCTTCAAAACTAGAAACAGCCTATGGGGTAATGAGTTAAAAAGTATATTTATGGAGTATTGGGTTAATTAAGTGGCCACCTCACTCACCTGTCAATAATTAGGAAATTTAAGACAGGATAGAAATAGGAAAAAGCATTATCATTATGAATAAGCAAAGACTTACAAAATTGTATGTGAAGGAAATGGTTAATTTAAACATCCCATTATGAACATGTGGTAGTTTGTCTTGACATCACACAGTATCATTCATTGTCTGTAAGCTTCATAAGGGATAAACCAGTGTGTAACTGTTGAGCTGTATAGCCAAATATTTATGTTCACTTGAACAGGCTATGGGATAATGGGTTAATGCTGGACAAAGGGTAATGTAGAAAATTCTTTTAAAGAACTTTCTGCATCACCCTTTTCTGTACTAAATAATCACCTATCTTTAGAGATATCCAAGATGTACAACAGTTTGAATGTATTAATGACTTTGAAATATACAGTGAAACCTCTTTATTTCGACCACTAAAATAGGTCTTATTGATTTCATAAACTATGTGTGACAAATTAAATCTAGTTCAACATAAACAGAAAGCTACTAAAGCAACTTCCTGTTTTACATTCTCCTTGCTTTAAGCTGTCACCTTCCTTAAACACCTGCTAGTTAAAACAATTTAGTTGTCGTAATACAGAGGTTTTACTGTGTTTTGATTCTTGTTTAACTCATTGAGCCCTAGTGACGCATACATGCGTCTTTTACCAAAAGTGTACATGTGAAGAGTACATTTGCCCTATGCAAACATTGAAGTCCCTGATCAGAGGGCTCCTGCAGGAGCCCTCTGATCAGGGCCTTCACTGTTTGTCATTTTGTAAAATATTATAAAAAAACAACCCTAAATAGTTGAAAATAGACCAGCCTTTATTGCAAACTGGACTTGTCCATTGAAAGTTTCAGGGCATAATGAGTTAAGTGTGCTAAAGGATTTTTAAGGATGAAAGGATTGAGGATCTTCTCTCATATTGTTGTGTATCATGTTAATGATATTATTTGTTGTTTATCATTAATATGATAATAATGTTGATAATAATATGAATGCATAATATAATAGCTTTGTTAAGTGGCCTCTTAAAAGTTTATTTGGCAGTATAACAGAAAGATTTTAATCATGGTGTTTGTTGTTTATCATTATTTCTGATAATAGTAATGATAATAATAACACGGTAACACAGAGCTCCAGATAAGGGGAGTGTTTCAAAAGCTAAAATCTTTATTTCTACAGTAAACCATATAGTGTCACTATTCATTAGAATTGTCTCTTCGAGACAATTCTAATGAGTAGTAACACCATAGGATTTGTAGCTGAAATAAGTGAAAAAATGTTGGATTTGTTCAGTTTACTTCCTCTTATCCGGAGCTCTGGGTAACAGTTTTATTGAGTGGCCAATCAAAAGATGTTTTGGGTAGTGCAACAGAAAGATAGCAGTGTAAAACGTAACAAAGGGACATGTGTGCAGAAATATATTGTAGAAACTGTGTTAATTTTTATGGTTGTGTTACAATTTTGTTTTTATTTTTCTCTCATTTTATCTCATTTTGTGAACCATTCAGCCTTTATTAATGGTGGATCATATAAACCATCTACACCATGTCAGCTTTTAGAGATGTTTTACATTTTAGTTAAATAGTTCAGTCTCAATATCTGAGATTTTATTAAGCTGAACTTAACCAATTTAAACGTTTTGTTTTAACTTTGGAGTAGTGCAAGTATTGTTACTGTTACTCACAGTGCTCCAAAAATTGGATAGCCCGACGCCCGGGGCTCCTACATTTTCAATTGGGGCCTGTCATAAATTTTGGTGATCATGCCCGCCGGGCCTGTCTGATTATGCAACTAAACGTATGCAAGTTGTTCTGTTCAGTAGCCTAATGATTACAGGATGTTGGCTTTACAAGCCGCAAAGCGTGTTATCTATTAAGAACTCAGTTTTACTAGTGATAATTACACAACCAGTGACCAATCAAGCGTGTTAGCATGTTAGCCTCTAATCAGGGCTGAGAGCTTGTACGGTCACGCATCATGATCAGTGTCTAGAGTCTGTTTCATTGAAATCTCACAGGTGTGTAAACATAAGGATTTACGATTTTCTGAAATTTCCCTTGAAATTACTGTATAAGGGTTTCACTCACCTAAAATAACAATCATTTATTCTCCAATGCATTAAATTTTCACTGTAAGTCAAATCATAACACTTTCCATCACTCAAACAAAGTTAAGAAACAAACTTCCAAATTTCCGCCATTTTGTCATATTTGTCAACAATGGCGTCCTTCACATTGAATAAGCATATGATAGAAGAGATTAATTAAAAGTAAGATTTTTATGTAAAATTGGTACAAAAGCAGTGTAGGATTGAGTTAAATGATTAATTAAGATAAAGTAAAGGATTATGATAATTGTTACTAAAAATAGAATCTGGCAATCTCATAAGAACCACTTAACAGTTAGAATCACTTTCACCGACTATAGAACTTAAAAGGAAAATTAGGCTATCTTGGATCTTTTTAAGTAAAATGCAACTATACATCCATTCCTGATTAATTTAGCAATTATAATTTATAGGAAATTATTATAACTATTTTGTGTTGTTACTGTTATTTTGGTGTTTATGTTTTTTAACTGGATTTGCTTGCCAATGTAAACACATTATCATAGGTTTAGTTAAATTTCATAGGGTAAATTTTCAAAAAAAATCGGGCAAGTTCATTTTGGGCAGGGCAAGTCAATTTTATAAGCTTACTTGCCCTGGGCTTGTCAGTCAAAAATATTTTCTTGGAGCACTGACTCAGTTTGGTTTAACTGTAGAAGTACTTGAAAGCTCAACTTAAAACCGGCTCAGTGCCCTCGTGGCGACAACATTTGAAGTCTTTGCTGCCTCCTCATAGAAATGTTCCTACCTTATCCTGATGACTCTTTCCCCCTCAGATAAGCCTTTAACCCATTACCCCAAAGTTTGATTCTAGTTTTGAAAATAGGTGATCACTTAAAGCAGGTTGAAAGTAAAGCAGAATGCGCCTTAAGGCGCATTCTGCTTTACTTTCAGCCTGCGTTAAGCTATTATCTACCAAGAAATAGAAACTATTTCTTATGGGTCATATTCATCACTATATAAATTTAAACTATTTTCTTTTGTGCAGGAATAAATTAAAGGTGTAAAAAGGCGTATTTATAGGGTAATTGGTTAAGCACATTCAATTTATTCCTCCAGTAAGAAAAATAGTTCTGATTTATAGTTACACATACGATAAGAAATATTTTCTATATCCTAGCAGATTGCAGCTTCAAGCAGGCTGAAAGTAAAGCAAAATGCAGCTTAAGACCCATTCTGCTTTACTTTCAACCTGCTTTAAGTGTCTTCAAAACAAGAAACAGGCTGCCGCTATGGAGTAAAGAGTTAAAGAGTGGTACAAAGCTTTCCCTGCATTCTGACAGTTGAGTTCTTCAAGCAGGATGGAAGTAGAGCAGAGAGCTGCTTTACTATCAATCTGTTTTAAGCAACCACCTGTCTTGAACTGTGGAAAAAGGTTTTTCAGAGAGACTTGGGTTAAGTCTTGAGTTATTGAGACTGGGCTATAATTGTTTTATGTTTTATACTTTTGTATTATTTGCAAAGAATCTCAGTATCTTCCACACTTGAATTCCAGCGTTTTGTTGATATGCATTTACAGTAAAACCTCTCTATTACATGTACTTTCACTAAAACGAAGGCTAATTGGTAGTGTAAAAGACAGGTGACAGCTTAAAGCAAGGTGACAGTAAAACAGAAAGCTCCTTTAGGAGCTTTCCGTTTTACTATCACATTGCTTTAAGCAGTCACCTGTAATAAACATATTAGCACAATTTTGTGGACGTAATAGAGGGGTTTTACTGTATTCTTTTATTAAGTATTTTGTCATAATATCATCCATGTATAGGAAATTTGAGTATAGTGGTCATTTAGTGGAGAATTATGGGAACTCCTCAATTAAGGTTACTGCTTAAAACGGGAGGTTTCCTGACTCCTAAAGGAGAGTTCGGTATTACTTTTATCCTGCATTATGTTAAGAATTTTATATAAAAGGGAAGTACATGTACATGTATTACAAGTAGTAAAATCCCTGTGCCTCAACTAAGCCTTATGTTGTGACTACAATGTACTTGTTAGAATCAGTGTTTCAAGATTAATCTGTTTAAAGGTAAAAACAAAGTGTTTTTAACAAGGCAAAATTATTGAAGAAAATGTTGGGCATTCTTAGTTAACAGAACCCCATTTTATCACAACGGTAAAATTTAAAGGAACATGGACTATGAAGCTAAAATATCAAACCCAGTGACCAATGGCATAATTATGTTGTATTATTTTTTATTATATACCTACCAATGTTCTGCCCGAAATATTTCCGTATTTTATCGAACAAATACACCTTGACGGATTGAAAATTCCGTATTACCCATGTACCTTGTGTAATAGGAAAAGAACGTTTACTGTGTAGTCGGAAGTTCGGAACTACTTTCACGCGTCATTCCCCGAAGTGTGACGTATTTCGTTTTTTGTTTTATTATTATTATAAGAAGTATATAATAAAAGGAACATTACTATACTTTGCATATCTTATGCACCGGATCACTCTCGTTGTGTGTGTAAAGGCTATATCCAACTCGACCTTCGATCTCGTTGGATATAGCCTTTACACACACAACTCGAGTGATCCGGTGCATAAGATATGCAAAGTATAGTAATATTCCGTTTGTATTTACATGTATTCTGTATTATTTAATCTGTTGTTTAACCCTTTTCTCAAAACACAAAAGTACAGATTACCCATATGAAACTGTGTTTAAGGGTTGTGGTTGCTTAAAGTGAGGTGAAAAAAGCAGAAAGCTCCTTTAGAAGCTTTCTGGTTTTCTTCAATCTTGCTTTAAGCTGTTTCTTGTATTCAAAACCATCCATGAATTTTTCATGTGTTGTGGTATATATATTGAGTAGGTGGAGACATCTTAACCGGCCTCTGTGGAGAAAAGGGTTAAAATGTATTATCTTGTATCAGAGTTTAGTTATAACTTGCCTTAACTCTTTGAACCCTAGTCCCGCATATAGGCGTGCTTTTCAAACAGTGTACATGTGAATAGTACACATGTCCTATACAAACAGTGAAGACCCAGATCAGAGGGCTCCGAAAGGAGCCCTCTGATCAGGGTCTTCACTGTTTGTCACAATGCCAAACATTGACAAAAACAACCCTTTAAAGTCAGAAATGGACTAGACTTAGATGGAAACTGGAATTGTCCATTTAAAGTTTCAGGGAGGAAAGAGTTAACCAGTTTTGTACCTGATTAGACACATCATACTTTTGTGTCTGTCATTCAGATTGTGTATCTGCAAACATTAGAAAATTAGACTCCAAGCAGAAAACAATGTATGCAGACGGTTATAGGATTAAATACAGTAGAACCTCTCTATTACGACCACTAAGTTGTGTCAAATATTACTCGTTTAAGACAGGTGACTGCTTAAAGCAATGTGAAATTGAAACAGAAAGCTCCTACAAGAGCTTTCTGTTTCACTTTCACATTGCTTTAAGCTGTCACCTGTCCTTTAAACGGACAATTAGCCTTTCTTTTTAGTGGTCGTAATAGAGAGGTTCTACTGTATGTGACTTTCGAACTTTTCGATGGAAGACCACTGAAAATCATCAAAGCTTTATGGAGAATGTGCAATACATAATTATAGAATGTGATATTAGTTTTTACGATTAATTTTGGTTTTTGCTTCTTCATCTCTGACAGTGGTATTGACATCTAATATGGTGAAATTCTTATTGTGTACATGTATAATCTTTCTTTTTTTTCTGACATAGCCTCTTACAATTTGTTTTATTTAGTTCCTTAAAACTTTTGTTTGTATGATTGCTTTAGTTGTAGGTTTGACTGTATTTGATCCACTGTTACTGTAGGCAGGGCAGTGGTCAGGGGCTAGTCTTAACCCATTACCTCTTAGCCTATTTCTTGCTTTTGAAAACAGGTGATCACTTAAAGCAGGTTGAAAGTAAAGCAGAATGTGCCTAAAGGCACATTCTGCTTTACTTTCAGCCTGCTTTAAGCAACCATCTTCTAGGATATGGAAAATATTTCTTTTGGTACATATTCTTTGCTGTATAAACTGGAACTTTTTTCTTCAGTGGAGGAATAAGTAAGAGGCGTAAAAAGGCGTTTTTAAGGGGTAATGGGTTAAGAAACGTACAACAAAAACCATCGTAAGTCAAACATTAAAATATATTGAAATTCTTATTTCTCTATCTAATCCTGTCGTGTGACATCTCTTTTGAATCGTCTTTTCAAAAGATTACAAAGAGATGTTACAAGACGGGATTAGATGGAGAAATAAAAAATTATTGAGATTTTTATAATCTGACTTACGACAATATTTGTCGTGCGAGGTTTCTTAAGACAGGCCCCTGATGATGGGTGTTTGGAGACTTCTCAAGGTCTTCACTTTAGTTGGTGTCGGAGAGCCTTATTTCTTGTGACATGGTTTACCAGATTTAGATCATACAAATCATCATAGTACAGTTTAAAAGACAATATTTTTCCGTTTAAACCAAATTAGATGCAAACGCAATAACATGTAAAATTAAGAAATAGTTTGAGCCTCATCAGAAGTTGATTTAATTTGCTCCTGACCTGTCTCCAAACTGTTTGCAATGGAAATATTTGTTTGAGCAAAATCATGTTTATTGTGAAAGAATGATGTCTTCTCTGCAGGGGCCCGTTTTATGAAACAGTGTACAACAAAAATGGTCTTCAGTCAAAACTTTAAAATACATCTTATTTCTGATTTCTCCATCTAATCTGTCTTGTGACATTTCTTTGGAATCGTCTCTTCGTCACAAGACAGGATAAGATGGAGAAATAAATAATAGTTAATAATTTTAGAATCTGACTTA
Organism: Gari tellinella; assembly: GCA_922989275.2. Taxonomy (NCBI): domain Eukaryota; kingdom Metazoa; phylum Mollusca; class Bivalvia; order Cardiida; family Psammobiidae; genus Gari; species Gari tellinella. The sequence goes on along the minus strand of OV277867.1, from coordinate 77,451,771 downwards.
CCACCATTTTTGTCGTACGACGTTTCATAAAACGGACCCCAGGTGTATAATTATGTCCTTGGTATTGTATAACTGTTTGCATGAAGCATTAAAATGTATACCTGAAATCTCATTGGATTAAATGAATTTTGTATTGAAAGGTAATACATTAAAACCGCTCTAATACAACCAAGTTGTTAGGGAAAATAATACCGGTTAGATCTTGAGATTTGTAGAATTACAAAATAAAAGTTTGATGAAAGTGTATCATTCAGCAATGAATTGTTTGTTTTCATTCACAAGAGGTAAACTGCTTTAAACTCTTTACTCCATAGTCCGTTTCTAGTATTGAAGATTATGTGACCACTTAAAGCAGGTTTAAAGTAAAGCAGAATGCGCCTTAAGGCGCATTCTGCTTTAAGCTACCATCTGCTAAAAGAAAGTATTTCTTATGACACATATTCATTTCTGTATAACATTGACCTATTTTCTTGAGTGGAGAAGTAAATAAAGTGCTTTAAAATGCCTATCTATGGAGTAAAGAGTTAAAAGATCCATTATACTTCAAGTACCGATATCCATATCAAACAATTTGGAGCATCAACAACTGAATGCTCAATAGGCTCAAAACTGTTTGCAGCTCTGATCATAATAAATTCAACAGTTATTTTCTTCCTCATAAAATGCCTGGGGTGTTTCTATCACAATGGTTAGCTTAAGCTAACCCATTTCTCCATAGATACACATTTTTACGCATTTAGTTTATAACCACTGACGAATACAGTCAGTAATAAGTATCATGAGAAATATTTTCTATATTCTAGCAGATCGTAGCAGAATTCTGCTTTACTTTCAACCTGCTTTAGCTGACCTATATTCCATAATAGAAACAGGCAATGGGGTAAAGGGATTTATACTTGTACTGTATTAAGCCTATACCCTGCCCTGAAAAATTCACTCATGATTATGCACAGATAGCGTTTACAAGCTAGCCTGCTTTAAGCTACTATCTGCTAGAATGTAGAAAATATTTATGGTGCATATTAATGACTATAAAGTGGAACTATTCTCTTCAGTGGAGGAGAAATCAATTAAAGCTGTGAAAAGGTGTATCTATAGAGTAATGGGTTAAACTATGGTGAGGCAACATCTTCTGGGGTCACTACTAGTCATAGTACAGTAAAACCTCTCTATTACAAGCACTTAATTGGGTTAATTATCAGGTGTTAAAGCAGGTGACTGCTTAAAGCAAGGTGAACATAAAATAGAAAGCTCCTTTAGGAGCTTTCTGTTTTATGTTCACCTTGCTTAAAATAGTCACCTGTTTTTATGCAGTCAAATAGCCTTCTTTCTAGGTCACCACTTTCTGTTTGCTTAAAGGAGTCGCCTGTTTTTATGCAGTCAATTTGCCTTCTTTCTAGTGGTTGTAATAGAGAGGTTTCACTGTATAAGACTGCTTGTCCTGGGCTGTCAATGGAAAAAGACAAACACATTACACATGATTTTCAGACTTTAATTTCTTTACTTTCACTTCAGTGCATCTTGATGCCAATAAGTTATGCACTATTCACACATTGTTTTTGTCAGTAACAAGACTATATACACATCATTAAAAACATCAGCCCCTCATCACATTTCAAAACACACACATTCACCATGTTCAACATCATGACCTTTGACCTAACAAATAAGTTGGCATCAAAAAGATGCTATATGACATACGGTACTATCAAAATAAAATTTCAATGACAAAATAGTCAAACTTACGTTAAGCGGCCACTCTTTGATGAAAGATAGTGATTGTTTAACCCATTTGTGCCCAGTAGATTCTTCCATGCTTATAATGTTGGATTAGTCAATTTTTTTTATCTCAGGGTGCCTGATCTAAATTTTTATTTTCCTTTTGTTTAATATTGAAATTCCTATCAGCAAGCAGTGTAGACTGATCAGACGCCACATAATGCGGCGTCTGATCAGAGTCTACACTGTTTGCCTATGTCCCTTTTATAGGACACTATTCACAATTGGGTTACGACAGGCAACTGCTTAATGCAGAACTAAAGTAAAGCAGAAAGTTCCAACAGGAGCTTTCTGTTTTACTTTTGTCTTGCATTAAGCGGTCATATGTCCAAGATACTGTTTATACATCCATTTTTGTGTGGCTGCTTAACACATGTTTGTAGTGTAGAAAGTAGTTGGACGAAAAGTACCATTACCAAAGCGTACCTAAACCGAAACAGCAATGGTACGCTTCGTCCATAAACCGTGTAGAATGCCTTAATGTCTCTTCTGTGAGCTGATGTCCTGTGATTTTTGTGAAGCGGGGAGCCAGTCCGGGATTTCATTTCAGGGATGATGAAGGAGATGCACAAAATATCTGAAGGGTGAGTAGGGAATGAAAAACAAAATCTCAGGCTCACATATTGATATCAAAACAGTCAATCAAGTACAGTCAAACCTGTATTAAACAACCACTGAATTAAAATACATTGTGTTTTTTAAAGAGAGGTGACCACTTAATGCAGAACAAAAAGCAATACAGAAGGCTCCTATAGGAGCCTTCTGCATTGCTTTTGTCCTGCATTAAGCAGCCATCTGGCATAAATACTACAAGTATATTGTTTATTTAGTGGTCACTTAGTACAATTTAACTATTGAGCTATCACAAAGTGAAGAACTGTGGTGACAAATGGTTGCTAAATGTAGAATAGAAAATTAGAAATAATTAAAGATTATATAAATATGAGCTTTCTAAATATTTTTTTCCTGCATTACGGGAAAACCACATGCATAAAACATGTCACCTGGGTCTTACATTGAGTGGTCGCTTAACCCTTTCCCCCATAGAAGCGCCTTTTAGCGCATTTAGTTTATTCTTGCCCTGAAGAAAATAGTTCTAATTTATACATTCATAAATATGTATAGTACAAAATATTTTCTATATTCTAGCAGATGATAGCTGAAAGCAGGCTGAAAGTAAAGCAGAATGCGCCTAAAGTGCATTCTGCTTTACTTTCAACCTGCTTTAAGTGGACACCTATATTCAATACTAGAGATATGCTATGTGGGAAAGGGTTAACACAAGATTGACTTTACATTGTAGTAGAAATTTAAACTACATCAAGATAAGAAAATCTTAAATAATGAAAACAGTGATGAGATTTTTTTTTAACCCTCTATCCAATAGCCTGTCTGTAGGTTTGACTACAGATGACCACTTAAAGCCGGTTGAAAGTAAAGCAGAATGTACCTTAAAGTGCATTCTGCTTTACTTTCAGCCTGCTTTAAGTTACCACCTACAAGAGCCCTATGATCAGGGCCTGCACTGTTTGCAATATATCTTTTAAACTCAACCCTTAATGGTCAAAATTTGACAAGACTTAATTGAAAATTGGAACTGTCCATATATAGTGTCAGGGGTGAATGAATGAATACAGGTTTGACTGTATTCAGAATGGCCATTTTTCACATGCTTTAAAATATTTTGAAAAACCTTGGTGATCTAGAACAAACATAGTTAAGTCTGCCTTGACTCAAATAAAATAAATATAATTGACTTGGGCTCTCATCTGGCTGAGTGTACATTTCAAAAAAGTAAAAACATACTGAAAAATTATCAAAAATACATGTACATGTACTTTAAAAACAAAGCATGAGTCTTTAAATCTTAAAATTACACAGTAAAGCTCCTCTATAACAACCATTAAATTTTGTTAATTATTTAGCTCTTAAGGCAGGGAGCTGCGTTAAAGCAAGGTAAGTAAAACAGAAATCTCCTTTAGGAATTTTGTTTTACTTTCACCTTGCTTTAAGCTGTCTGCTGCCATTTACACAATCAATTAACCTTCTTTTTAACAGTCGTAATAGAGGGTTTTTTACTGTACAAACACTTTTATTTTTAAACATTGCAATTTTTTAATCTTTTTTTAAATCTACTGACAAAAACTTCTATAATTTAACAAGTATTGTAGCACAGTATGTAATATATGTTCACTGCATTTACAGATTTATCAAATAGCTTTCACAAACAAGAGTTGCACCTACGCTTTAGGTGAAGATTAAAATGCATGGGTAGTCCTTTTAGTTAAATGGCATTTTAACTTACATTGAAAATGTTTTTTCTTTCTCATTTAATTCTTTCAACACCATGGACCTGTTTAACAATATACTAATTACATTTGTAAACAGTATAGACCCAGATCAGAGGAGCCCTCTGATCTGGGTCTATACTGTTTGCTAATTAAGAGCAGTATTTATTAAACTACCAAGAATTCCAAGTTGACTGGTTCATATTTATGGTTACTAAAAAGATCCACAACGGAACAAAATAACTCACAAGAGTTTGTTAACTAAAAATAGCCACAAGGGAACCTAATAACACACAAGAGTTACTTAGTGTTGAAAGAGTTAAATGCAAAGGAAATGCCAATTTTATGCAATGCACTATAATGTAGAAAATAAGAGTATTTTGAAATGTCTATCTTCTGCTTTCAATCTTAGTGGTAAACAGTTTGGAGCCTGATCAGATGCCAGGTTACCTGGTGTCTAATCTGGCTCCAAACTGTTTGCTATCAAAATAATAGTTCCAAATAGTGTAAACCCTTTTACTGGGAAAGAATTACATCTTTTCCACTGTAGCATGCTAGCGGTAGGACAATAACATTTACAAATAGTTTGGATCCTGATGAGATGCTGCATAAGGTGGCAGACACTGTATAATGTGGCGTCTTATCAGGATTTAAACTGTTTGACCCTTTGAAAAGAAAGCTTGAAAAATATATTTTTAGAACAGTAGTAGACGAAAACTGTTGCAGAAAAAAAAATTAACCAGCATGCAAAAAGTTAATGCAGGGCAAAAGATATTGAGAGCGTTCCTGCATTGAGCTGCTGTCTGTCTGTATGATAAATTCACTAACTTAAGGCTCTAGGCAAGTTTTGATCATACTAGTGTAGTCCTGTTTTGCCGCTTGCTATGCTTATGGCTTCAGATAAGTGGTAGTAAAAATTAAAAAATTGGCTTATCTCCTAACCAAACCTACGTTGAGACTACTCACTAGCACTGTTTGAACTCATTGCATGCTTTTCAAAATGGATCAGAGTGTTAAATCGTTTGGATCTTGATGAGATGCTGTGTAATGCAACATCGTATCAGGATCCAACCTGTTTGATAAGGTTATCATGATTTCACTGCCTGTGTTCTAATAAGTAATCTCAACATAGTGTTAGATGGGGGGTATAAAGAAATTCCTTGTTTCAAACACTCTCTTAATCTGGAGCTACAGTGACGACTGACGACGACATTATTCTTCCCCAATAAATGTGTTTATGCTAAAACTATTATATCCATTGCAAACAGACTGGAGCCAGATCAGACACCTGGTAAACCAGCATCTGATCAGGCTTCATACTGTTTGGAACTCAGATTAAAATAAATCGTTACAGTTTTCCAAACATTGCAATTTTCTATTTATTGCATTGTGTTTATGTTGGCTTGTGTTTAAATGGGAAACAATAACTTCTTCTCTACTGTATATACACCGTCATGACTTGTAATGAGTTGTTTGGAATGTTAACACATTCAACCCTAGCGACAAGCATACTTGTCATTTACAAACAGTGTACCTGTGAGGATTACAATTGTCCTATGCAAACAGTGTAGACCCTGATGAGAGGGCTCCTTAAGGAGCCCTCTGATCAGGATCTACAATGTTTGTCATTTTGAAATATATTGTTAAAATCAACCCTTAATAGTCAAAAATGTACTAGACTTATTTTGAAATTGGAAATGTCCATTTAAAGTTTCAGGGGTGAATGAGTTTACACAGCACTATCTACCCCCACTGTCTTCAGGGGCGTCCCCTGACTTGCTCACAAGAGAGTCTGGTTCAAGTTTGACAGGAGCCAGGGCCTGATTGGCCAGAGTCAACAAGTTGAGTGCAGCCTCTTTCTCATTCATTGTGTCATCAATAACGAGGTTCCTCTCGCTCCCCTCCTCGTCCACCTCCAGCTCACCCTCTACACTAACACTATCTACTTTACTATCAGTGTTCCCATTCACTTCAACCTTTATGAGCTGTTGTACAAACCGATCCTTCTCACTGCCATACACAGCCCGGGACTTTTGTATGCCTTCCTGGTGCGTCTTGTTGGCATCTGTCACAGCCTGTAGAGAACCCCCTTCTTTGTTGTCTTTATCAGTGCGTGGACAAACAATATAGCCAGAGGAGTAAACCATAGGCTTCATCACATACTGTGTGTTGTTTGAGCGGGGCATTACATACATGGGCACACCAGACTTTGTCTTGTTATCAGAGCCATTAGGGGCCCGGCTTTCTTCCACCGGGGAATGGGAGGCTGAAGGTAGTCCTAATGATGCACTGTTTGAAGGTACCCCTAATGATGCACTGTTTGAAGTTAGCCCTAAAGAAGCACTGTTTCTAGGTAGCTCTAACGGTACAGTGTTTGTAGGTAGCCCTAATGATGCACTGTTTGTAGGTAGCCCTAATGAAGTACTATATGTAGGTAGCCCTAATGATGCACTGTTTGTAGGTAGCCCTAATGAAGTACTATAGGTAGGTAGCCCTAAAGGTGCAGTATTTGTGGGCAGCCCTAATGGTACAGTGTTTATAGGCAGCCCCAACGGTAAGGTGTTTGTTTGCAGCCCTAATGGTGCAGTGTTTATCTCTGTTTTTACACTTACATTTATGCTTTCAGCACTAGATGCAGCCAGGCTTGGCACACTGAAACTAGATAATGGTGTAGACACCGGCTGAACTTTTTCTTTGTGTTGATAATCATGGTCCTTATACTGAACTATTGGGCTTGGACTGGTCACCATACTTACAACTGAACTGTTCACAACAGTAGGCCTGACTGTTGGGGATACAGTCTGCTGCGGTTGTTGCCCAGCTCCTCCTGGCTGGGTTACATTAAGTCCTTGGTTAATCTTGGCTAATGTCTGTTGAATCTGTGCAGGGGTTAGTGTCTGATTTGCAATCTGTATTTTGCCTTGTGGCATTAATTTCAAGACTCCATCACTGAGGGTTACTGGTACCCCTTGTCCTGTGACAAGCTGACCTCCAATACTAAAGAGCAGCAGTTTTTGGTGCCCTGGACTGGTTTTAGCACTGGCTTCAGAGGAGATTGTGTTGGTTCCTGGCTGGTTAGGTATTGTATAGTTATGGTTACTGACTTGTCCTACTACTGCAGTGTTAGGTGCTCTAGCTATTTGTGGCACACTGTCTTGTATGTGTACCATACTTTCTACTGGTTTCTTAGCATCTACATTGACATTAGAAAAGGTTGTAGAGAGATTTTTCTTGACAACCTTCAATGGGTTCAAGCCTTGTGTCTGTGTGATGGCTGTGGCGCCAAGTCTTTGGTTTGGTATGTTATATTGGAACACAAGCTGTTTAGCTATAGACTCAGTTCTTGGCATTGGGCTCATAGTGGTGACATTTCCTTGTGCTCCCAGGTTCATGTCTGTGACTGGTACCCTGTTGGCCAAGTTAGCCACTTGTTTAGCTGCACCAGAGAGAAATGAGGAAGCGTTTGTCTGGAACACCAAGTTAGGCTTGGTGATATGACTGGCAGCCTGGGGGAGTGATGTAACATGGTTGGTCCCTTTACCTGCAACACTAACAGTGGGTCGATTGAGTATCACACTACCAGATGATGCCACTAGATTGTTCATTAAGAGAGGGTTGACATTCACCATTTGCTGTAGAGCGGGACTTCCTAGTGAGTTCTGGAGGAGATTAAGGTTCTGAGTGTTTGGTAAGACTGTGGGACTCTGTAGGGCGACGCCCTGTTGTAGGAGACCCAGCTGGTTGATGACCGGGGCTGCCAGCTGTAGACCTCCACCCTGCAGTATGACATTCTGCTGCATGTTGAGTAGCGGGGACACTGGTGCCTGGCTTGTAGCTGGTGACTGAGCTGGGGCCAATACACCAGAGACAGACTGAGGTAGAATAAACCCAGCCCCAACTGCTGGATTAGGTGACTTTGATTCAACACTTGCTCGGAGAACTGGAGACTTGAGAGGGATTGGCACACTGAGGACAGGAGATTTGGATGAGGGCATTCCCAGAACGGGCGACTTGATCGGGGTTGCAGAGTAAAAAGCAGTAGACTTGGGTAACAGAACAGGACTAGTAGAGTGAGTGACATGAGTGGGTGGGGTATCATGAACAGGTTGGGTGGCCAATACAGATCCTACAGTAGAAGATACAGCTCCCATTGGCTTGTAGGACTGCAGGGAGGCTGTATTCAGTGTATTGTGTGGAGTGGTTACACTGATCTGCAGGAGACCAGGTTTTTGAGACATGTGCTGCAATAGTGGGCTGGTTCTGGGAACCAGCTGTAACTGGCCTGCAGAGTTCTGTATCAACTGCATGCCTTGTAGAGCCTGGTTCCCTGTGTCTCCTTGTTGAAGTCCTATATGATTTAGCAAAGCTGAAGTAGACTGAGAAGAAGTGGCATGAGTTTGTGGGATAACCATCCTCTGTGGAGTCAAGTAGCCCATTTGAACAACTCCCTTTGAGGTAAGGACAGTTTGCGGGGCCACTTTTGCCAGGACCTTTTTGCCATCAATGTTCTGTATTATTGTTTGATGAGTTAGTGGACTGGAGGTGGTGACTGCAGCTTTTCCTGACGCCAACGCAACAGACTGAGATGACAGGACTGTGTTGGAGTTGGCAACTGACAGGGTGGTGATTCCGGAATTCTGTGTGACAACCTTTGGAGCGACAGGAATGGGAGATTTCATTGTCTGTATAGTTTTCGTGACATTTCTCCGTGGTCCTATGGAGGGTAGGGATATAGGTGAAGGCACTTTGATGTTGACTGTGGGTAGAGAAGTGTTCACACTAGTGACAACTGCCTTCACAGCCGAGTCCAGTACAGCTTTGCTTGGCAGTTTGATTAATGATGGGATGGTCTTTGCGCCAGCAGCACTGGTCTGTAGTAGCAGCGTATTGAGTTTAGCCGGGGAGATTGAGGTTATGACACACTGCTGCTGACTGCTACACACGACAGATGTCTCCTCCTTCACAGCCTCAACATGGCTCACTTCTGATGTAGGCAGCGGAACCATCATCTTGGATAACACAGTCTGGCTTGATGGAGACACACTATTTGATACAGCCTTGTTCTCTGAACTGGAGTTTGGTGAAATGCCCTTCAGTATCACGGAGGAGTTGATTGGCACTGGAGTGATGCCCTGTAACTGTGATGCTATGCATGGATATGTTGTGGGTGGGGGAATCTTCTCCTCACCAGATTTTCTTTTATCTAATAAGTTTCTAACTGTTTCGTTTGTTGGGTAGCGAGGAGGAGAGGTGGGGGGCAGAATGTTTTTTGCTAGCACATTGAGGGAGATACTGCCATCTGGCAGTCTGACAGTTTTACTGACTCTGACGAGGTTTGGCTGGCTCCCACCTTGTGTCCCTGCAGGCAGGTTACCAGTAGCTTGAAGCTGGACACCAGATGCTAGGTTGACCACCTGTGTGACCGGTACCCCTGTGAGAGGTTTGGGTAATATTGGTGTATTTGTTACAGAGTTTAACAGTTTAGACTGTGTCACTGACTTAGCACTAGTTTGACCATTGTCTGTACTATTGCCATCACTTTGCTGAGATCCCACATCCGTCCTGTCACTACTGACAGTTTTAACTGGTGATAAGAACTGCTGTCTAACAGCCGGCACAGCTGTAGGTTTTTGCTGCACATTCGTTACATTCCGAGTTTGACCCTCACTCTCCATAGGTATGAAGAGAATACTTTGCTGATTTGGTCCAGTCTGTAGCTTGGCTCCTCTTGTTGCTAACAGCTGCTGAACAACATTGATAGGCAAAGTACTAGCATTGGCTGCATAATATTTCACTTTTCCTTTTGAAGTTGTGTCCGTTGGTGCCGAAGTATGGGGTGCTATTTTTCTCGGAATGACCTGCACGTCAGAGACAGTTTTAGGTGAAGTAATATGGCCCTGCAGTGCAACCTTCTGTGGAGTTGCCTGCTGTGGAAGAATTATTTTCTGTGGTGTAGTTTGTCCTTGGAGAACTACTTTTTGTGGTGTGGTTTGACCCTGGAGAACTACTTTCTGTGATGTGCTAGGTTGCTGCATTAGAATGGTTTGAGACAGGGCTGGGTTCTGGGACTTCATCACAATCTGTGCACCTGTAGGTAGGGCACCTGTCTGTAGGCCTCCTGTCACACCTGAAACAAAACAATACAGTCAAAATAATCTCACCAAAATTATTACCTATAACCTTTTTCCCCATTAACCCTTTACCCCATAGCCTTTTTCTAGTTTTGAAAACAGATTACCACTAAAAGCTGCTTTAAGTTACAATTTCCTCAGATGTAGAACATATTTCTTATGGTGCATATTCATGACTGTATCATTTGGAACTATAATTTCAGCAGAGGAATAATATAAATGTGCTAAAAGGCGCTTCTATAAGGGAAGGGTTAATATGCCTTTTCTATGCCTTTTCTTTTACCCCTCCACTAAAGAATATAGATCAACCTTACACAGTCAGGACTGCATCGTTAGAAATATTTCCTATATCTTAACAGATGGAAGCTTAAAGCAGGCTGAAAGTAAAGCAGAATGCACCCTTAGGTGCATTCTGCTTTACTTTCAGCCTGCTTTAAGTAGTCACCTGTCTTCAAAATTTGAAACAGGCTATGGGGTAACGTGTTTTACCCTTCACTGCTTGAACCTATTATTCTCAAATTTAAATTTTATGTAAATTGACTTAAAGTAATATTGTAATGAGTTTCAAACAGTTTGGATCCTGATCAGATGCTGCAATACACAATGTCTTATCAGGATCCAAACTGTATGCAAATAACCATTGTACTTGGGGTATAGTGAAGGGGTTAATCACTTAAACTATGACTGTTGTGTTGATAATAAAATACTTTTCTCTTTCAATCATTGATGAATGGAGGTGCCTTTCTAGATGGGAAAACTAGAGCCATGTATTCAGTGTTTAGGGTAGAGGACACCTAATGACAAAATTGGTTACTTTACATACAATGATAGGTAATTTTCATCAATTGATCTCATTAAGGGTCCTCAACGTTAAAACAGGGGCCCGTTTCATAAAACTTCGTAAGAAATAATCGATCGTAAGTCAAAACTTTAAAATGCATAGATGGAGAAATAAAATAATATTGAGACTGTTATAATCTGACTTACGACAACATTTGTCGTACGAAGTTTTATGAAACGGGCCCCAGATGACTGCTTAAAGCAGGCTGAAAGTAAAGCAGGAGCTTGCTGTTTTACTTTTATCCTGCTCTATGATACCTGCTTGGCAACTTCTTGAAAAGTGAAATCAGAAAAGGAAGGTTTGTTAGCTTTTATGGCTTTGGCAAGTGCAGCTAATTATTGAAGATATATTTGACACTGGGGTCACTATGAAAAATAGTTATGATGTTTACTTCTTACCAGCGTCAATGCCGAATACTTATACAGAAATCTCCGGAGCAAGCTGCAGCAGTTTGTGTAAAACTTAATCTGATAAACTGAGTGCATATTTATCAAGTAAACAAGGGTCCGTCTAAAGACCCCAAACCTCCCCCAAACCACTCCAAACCTGCCTAAAGCACTTAAAAACAATCCAAACCACTTAAATTCCTTAATATCTAAACAAAAAGAGCTTATAAATGGCAAATTTAAGCTAAAACAATGAAATAATGTTAATTTAAAATTAAATATTCGATTTTTTTCTTTTCAAGGGGAACAACTCGAACAAAACTTAAGATCACTTTACACAGTTACCCCTAAATATTAACTCACTATCCTAATAGCCTGTTCCTGGTTTTGAAGACAAGTATTCTCTTAAAGCAGGTTGAAAGTAAAGCAGAATGCGCCTGCTTTAAGCTACAATCTGCTAGAATTATAAAAAACTTGCTTTTAAAAGTGGTTTTGGGAGGTTTGGATAAGTTTGGGGAGGTTTGGGGTTTTTAGACGGACCGTTTTTAGAGATCTCAGTGCATCTATACTAAAATGGTTGTTTTATACATATTGGACTGGGATCAATGTACAGGGCTATAACCCATTACCCCATAATGCTGCTGAAAGTACTTTCACCCTGCTTTACGTGGTCACCTGTCTTCCAAACTAGAAAGGTAAAGGGTAAAGTGAGAAAGGAAAAACAGTTTTTGAAAACAATCTCACATGAAATAAAGCCTAAAACTAGTTAAATGTTTTCTGCGGACACTCAAGTGGAGAAGAAATGTCTGGTCTTCAATTAAGTGATAGCTAAAGGTAGTAATACAGTGCTCCCTCTCTACAATGACACCCAATGGGAGACCTAGATTGTGTGATTGTTCGGAGAGAGTTGTTATAGGGAGGGAAAATTAAGACTTTACTTACATTTGCAAACAGCTTGAATCCAGGTCAGACGCCACATAACGCAACGTCTGATCTGGATTCCGGCTGTTTGTCCCTTGTCATTATATTTCTTCTGTCAAAATGTCCACTAATATGTAACTTTGAGAATAAACAGCAGACAACAATTTTAAGCAGACATTATTGCAGCTGTGGAAGGGTTAGAAATATTGGTCTTGTTTGGGGAACAGCGATTGTTGTAAGGAGAGAATCGCTGTTTGGAGGGCCGTCGTTGGGAGGGAGCACTGTACAGCTTTATGAATTACTCACGCCCAGTTTGGACTCCATCAATGAGTGTTTATTTCAGTAATTGTTACAGCAGGCTCTGAGGTTATAAAGCGTTTTAGTGGAGTCTGAGTGTGTTCCCAAGCATTTGATTGGTCAGATTTGAGCCTAGGCTCAAATCTGACCAATCAAATGCTTGGGAACGAGTTTAGACTTAAGTCAAAAGCTTTATACCCTCTGAGCCAGGCTTTATCTTACAAATGAAGCACTGGAGCCCTATTGAACCTCACCTTTTGTTGATGTTTGTGTCAGTAGCTGAAGGACTGAGCTAGTCGTTGTGTTGCCAGGGGGAATGACCTTGATACCTGGGGTCGTCGTCGTTGACAACAGCGTCTGTATTGTAGGATGTTGTGAGACTTTAGTAGAAGCCAGCCCTGCTGCCCCTAACGGTACTGTAAGTCTCAGGGGCTGCTGCTGACCCCCAGCCTGTGTAGTGAGGGACTCTGGGGACAGGAATTGTATGTTCTGCAGTCCTTGTACACTGACTTGGTTACCTTGGTTACCTGACCCACTGCCTGACACAATAGGCAGCACACTGGTCAGTACAGTCCGACCACCCTGTGTGGTCTTTATAAGTATAGGGCTCATACCGGTAACACCCCCTGAGCTTGCACTGCGTATCTGACGTAGTATATCAGAGTATTCCACTAGCTGAGACTTGCCACTCTGTATGATCACTGGCTGACTGGTGGATGGCGTGGAGTCACTGACCGAAGTGTTCGGCTCAGTTTTCACAAGAGACCTTGTCTTCTTCATAGTGTACTGGTCCTCTACGTTATTTGGTATAATTCGTCTTTTCCTCAACCTGCCTCGCTGACTGATGTCTATTTCCTCAGGTTCTTCCAGTTTGACTGGTGTACTGATTTAGAAAAGACAAATAATTAACATATACTTGTCCTTTACAAACAGCATACAGTAAAACCTCTCTATTAAGACCACTTCAACAAATGCTAAATGGGGGTATAAAACAGGTGACAGCTTCAAGCAAGGTGACAGTAAAACAGAAAGCTCCTAAAGCAGTACCCTGTCATAAACACCTAATAGTTAAAACAATTTGTCTGTTGTAATAGAGAGGTTTTACTGTATCTGTAAATAGTACATTTGCAATATGTAAACAGTGAAGACCGAGAACAGACAACTCCTAAATGAGCCCTCTGATCCAGGTCTGCACTGTGTGTCATTTTGCAGTATATTGCAGAAAACCCTAAATACAGGTCATAAATGTAGCCATAAATGGATTAGACCCATTAGAAAACTAGAATTGTCCAATTTAAAGTTTTGAGTGTGAATGCAGTGCTCCAGATAATTTTTGCATGCAATGAGTACGTACTCACACTATTTTCACTTCAATGCTGAAAATTGAAATTGAATGCTGAAAATCTACGGAGAATACAAACAATGGAAAACTTCAACTAAATTTAACTTATACTGAATTGAGCAATGTAGACATGTACACACTTCTATGTTAATGTCATTATCTGAGCAAGACATTGTGCAATGTGTACATTCCTGTTCATATTTGAACACATCGCTTGTGCTCTTTAATACCCATGCATGTCAACAGTATTTCTTTGCAGTCTGAGTCTTTGAGCCAACATGGTGTCTACATTTCCCTCAATGCATATGGGACATTTCAATACTGTTTCTCGATCTTGTCCCTTAAAACTAATATTTATCCAGGGATAATTCATTTCCAATATTATTTTCAAGTTTTTTATTTACCTGGGCACCGTTGTGTTTCTTTTGATAATTTTTGCGGATTTTGATACACTGGGGTTATCCTCGCGATTGACGCTATTAATTAACACTCACTGATAGATTTGAATACCCGCTCATGGCATCCTCGCGTTTTTTTTAAATTGAATAGTATAGGCGTTTTATCATTATTTTTTACGTTGACCAGCACCAGACGCCGCCATCATAACATGGTTTACTGCCGACGCTTGCAATGACAATTTCGTCCCATAATGTTTCGACCCGTACTTTGTAGTAGGGGGAAGACTATGCGGGCGTGTTTATACCGGTCTCCGAGTATTTGAGTTTTAAAGCACACCGAATTCACAATCCTTTCTGAAAGGCTACGGAATCGAGATAACCCGGCCGATCCAATGTTGCCGCTTTTTAAAGTTCGCGACGGAGGCGAGACACTGCAGGTGCGAAACTAATTTAAACAGCGAACGGTGTTAGGGTAAACATTTCACTTAAAATACGGACTGGTTTGAAGTTATTTTTTTTATTAAGTAAATAACGTAGTTCTAACCCATCAAATGCGCAAAAGTGATGCCCAGTCTACCGTTTGTTACTCGCAACTAAATATTTGAAATGCGTACGCAATTTTCTTTGTGCGTTTTTGTACGCATGGATTGTCATTTCAAATGCGTTTCTCTCCAAAAACAATGCGGGAAAACGCACGTACGCACCTTATCTGGAGCACTGTGAATGAGATAATTAAAACAACTACAGTGAAACCCCTCTAAACCGGACATGTGTGGGGACAACAAAAATGTCCGGTTTAGAGGGGTTTCCCGTTTAGAGGGGTTTTAACCCATTACCAAATAACTTGTTTCTAGTATGGAAAATAGCTGACCACTTTAAGCAGTTAGAAAGTAAAGCAGAATGCGCCGTAAGGCGCATTCTGCTTTACTTTCTACCTGCTTTAAGATATCATCTGCTAGAATGTAAAGACGTAAAAAGGCGTATTTATGGTGTAATGGGTACAATAAAGAGATTGGAAATGGGACCAAAGCGTTTGTCCGGTTTAGAGAGAATTCCGGTATTTAGAGGTTCCGGTTTGGAGGGGTTCCACTGTATCTATATCAAACAGGGTGGTTGGCCTGTACTGTTTATGAGTAGTAAACCTAGATGCTACTAAACCACTGAAACACCAGTTTTTGGCCCAAATTGCAATGCTAATTTACATAATTAGGCTTTTTCAATGCTCTTTCAATGGTTTGTAAAACTGCACTTTCAATGTTTCAATGTCATTTCATTTTAATAAGGGATAGCTTAAAGCAATTTGAAAGTAAAGCAGAATGTGCCTTAACCAATTACCCCATAGATTGTTTCTATTATTGAATATAGGTGACTACTTAAAGCAGGTTGAAAGTAAAGCAGAATGCGCCTCAATGCCCATCTTCTTTACTTTCAGCCTGCTTTAAGATATAATCTGCAAGAATATAGAAAATATTTCTTATGATACAAAGTCATATTCATAACTGTATAATCCTGGACAGATTTTCTTCAGTGAAAGAATAAATTAAAGGCATTAAAAGGTGTACAAATGTATTTATGAGGGAATGGGTTAAGGCACATTCTGCTTTACTTTCAACCTGCTTTAAGTGGTCACCTGTCTTCAGACCAGGTATTATGGCAGAAACTAGCCAAACAAAAATCTTTAAATTTATTCTATAGTTTGTTTAAATCCTTCTTATGACCCTATCTCAGTATACATTTTGTACCTAACTGTATATTAGTTTACTAACCTTGATCTAGAGTTACTTGCACTTAAGACTTTTTCAGGCCACATTCTTTTCTTGACATCATCCTTGGCTACCTTGTCCTCGTCCTTATTTTCTGTGTCCTCGTCGTCAGAGTCACCAGACTCAGTCTCCTCGTCTGTAGAGTTCCATTTAATTTCCTGAAAAAAGTAAAAACCTGTGATCAAAACTTCAAATGATTTTGACAGCAGAGACCAAACAGCTCAGGGTCAATAAAGCACTGGGTGAGTTTTTTCATTCTGGAAGACAGTGGGATTTGGTTCTTTCTTTCTTTTTTTTCCTTTTTTTCTTTTAAGAGCTAAGATTAGCGGATATGTGCCAAATATCCTGTCATAAAAAATATATTTTTTCTCCTTTTCTGTTATCTCTGATGAGTATTTAACTCTTTGCATGCAGGGTAATTTTTTCATCTGTAAATTTACAATAATATAATTTTCTAAATTTCTTTCCAAAGAGGGTCAAAGTATCAAACTGATTGGATCCTGATGAGACGCCGCATAACGCGGCGTCTCATCTGGATCCAAACTGTTTGCAAAGGTAATCGTTTTGGCTCATATCCACCGCTAGCATGGTAAGTGTTAAAGTTGCATGAACTACGTAACAGCCTGGCAATTCTACCTCTTCCTGTGGAGGTTCTATGTAACTCTCCTTTTCCTTCCTGAGGCGTAGACGTGCCCTCTTTGTGGCCTGTACCAGCTTAAACTCCCATGGCTCGAGCTCCTTCAATAAATACTCCAGTCTCTCATGTAGAATCACAACATTGCGCTTTCTTGGAGGCGGCCTTGTCACCTGTAATTAGGATGTATACAGAGCTCTAGATAAGACGGCGGAAACTGAACAAATACAATATTTTCTCGCTAGTTTCAGCACCAAAACCTATGGTTTTACTACTCATTAGAATAATCTCTTTGAGACGATTCTAATAAGTAGTGACATCATAAGGTTAAATGCAGAAACAAAGATTTTTGTTTTTGAAATACAATATACTCCCCTTAGCTGGACCTCTGTTAGTAAAGTTACTGTATGTCATTAACCCTTAGCCCGCCAAATAAATTGTTGTCTGCTATATTTCTCGTCTGCTTCAAGTTTCAAAGTGCTTCAAAGTTGCTCAAAATTGCTGAAAATGTTGTCCGAGTGTCAAACAGCTTGGATCCGGATGAGACGCCGAGTTACTCGGCGTCTCATCCGGATCCAAGCTGTTTGCATATGGAGCTATAGTCGTGACTGGCAGGCTAAGGGTTAAAGTAAACAGATTTTTCATTACCTTTTAGTAGTCTAGCTGAATGTCATGAAAAAACAACACTGTTTACAAACCAGGCTGATTACGAAATAGTAAATTCTTAATGCTGGGGTCAATCATATAGCAAATTTTAGATTTGGTACTGGTCAAAGTGTCCTTTTTTACGGAATAGCAGGGTGTCTGTAATACTGAAGTAGAAACCAATAGATGTATGTTGGCAAAGTGGTTGGTTATTTTCAAAAGCCTCCATAGTTCAGAGTGTCCCTAATTGCAGAGTGTCCGTAAACTGTAGTTTTACTGTACTCTCGAGAGGTACGATAGACGATGTAAGATATCCCATAACGCACCTGTTCTTTCTTGCCACGCTTGATGATGATTGGTTCTTGCTCCGCAAATTCAGCTGTCAGGTTCCGCAGCGCTTCTACACTGTCTGCTAGCAGTTCAAACTCTCTGGCGTCTGGCACCTGGCAAAACATGAACAGATAGATATAAGAGAGAGAAGGGAGATAATTTTATCAGGGCTCCAGATAAGAGAGAGTAAATAGAACAAATGTAATATTTTCTCACTTATATTACAACCAAATCCTATGGTGTTACCACTCATTAGAATCGTCTCGAAGAGACGATTCTAATGAGTTGTGACATCATAGGGTTTAATTCAGAAATAAAGATTTTAATTTTTGAAATACTCCCCTTATCTACAGCCCTGTTTATTTCCAAATGAATGTGTTTGTGTTAAAACAATTATTTCCCTTGCAAGCAATTTGGAGCCAGATCAGACGCCAGGTTCTAAATTCTAGTTCATTGCAATTACCTTTAGTTTCATTTAAACATACAGTACTGAACCTTATTAAATTAACAATTTTTGCGATTCGCTTGCAATTCGATAGCAATTCACTTGCAAATCGATGGCAATTCGCTCGTGATTCAAAATAGTAACTTTACCCTCGGGTAAGTTTGACTGAATGTTGTATCTCACAAATATTCGCAAATATGCCTTCGTTAATTGTTTCGATTCCATTTTTGTCACAACCGCTTCAGAAAAATCGCGTAAAAGTACCGGTATGTAAGCCAGGGGTGTGATTAGCCTGACAGCTGAGGGGCTGAAAAATAATTTGGCCGGGGGTTTCGGGGGCCGCGAAGGCCCCGAATGGGTTCCAAGGGCAACGCCCTGGTGGAGGTAACAGGGGGCAACGCCCCCTTAAAAAAATGGCATTTCAGCATTTCTGAAGGTATTTTGTTGGCTCTCCTGTGATTAATTTAAGAGCTCTAAAGGATGCAAAAGTGAAGATTAAAAAGCAAAATTAGAACTTTTATAAGAATAATTTCATAATTTAACTAGGGTGAGGAATGACTGACTAAATTTTAATCATGAAACAGTAAAGATGTCTGTAGTAACACATTACTGACTACAGGCATGCATCTTCTTTTCTGTTTCATGATTAAATTTCAATCTGATCTTTTTAGTGTAAATGCCATGAAGTCAATAGCTGTTGGCCATCCTGACTATTATAAGTTTGTCTTGTGTCTCAACTCTTAACAACTCTACGCATTTTGAAGGTCTGAAACTGTGCTCATATGAATAACTGTTTGGAAGTGACAAGCAACATTTTCTTGGTTACAATGTTGTCCAATAATTGAAGAAAAACAGCATAGCCATTATTTCAATTTGATGTTATTGAACAGATGATGCAACAGGCTTTGAGCAAACTCTTTTCAAACTAAAAGATAAAGCATTTTGCTTTTACCATTAAGACTGCAAGGCCTCCAAAAATGTGTGTTCTTGTTAGATCCATTAATGAGTTATATCCAAGGGTGAAAAATATGGGATGGGATGTAGATTATTATTATTATTGTCTTATACAGCTGTATATATAAGATCGAGTTTGTATCATTGAAGTTGACACTTAAAGATTATTATTATTATTACTATTATCATTATTATTATTATTGTCTCATAAAGCCATATACATGTATATAAGATAGAGTTTGTATCATTGAATTTGACACTTAAAAATTATAACAAATATTTCTCATAAAAAATGTTTATAATATACTCTACTTGCAATGAAGCATTACCATAGAGATTAATACCTAGGAGTAGGAGTAGTTTTATTCTTTTACAAGGATACTGTATTGATAATGTGACATACATGGTCCCTGGTTATAGTAAAGTATTGACAGTATATAGGCCTACTATGATCATACAGACCTATACTTAAAGCCATTTTCACTGAATACAAGTTACAACCAAAGCAGTCCTGTCCAATTCTGTTTCGACACCTGTTTCAAAATTATTATAGACCTTTACGAGTATGTGGGTCTATGAATACAATCCGATGCTTCCCTTCCTTGTGACAATATCATATTGTAAAGGGGAAGGTGGACTGATCCCCTAACTTTTCTAACCCACTGAACAAAAAATTGGCATAGGTTACTCTATATATAAGAAAAATTATTAAAATTATTATAATTATAATGCCAAATGTGAACAGGCCATTTTCAAAAATTTTGACAATTTAAGGCATGAAGTGTGAAAGAGTGGGGATAGGCATTTCATTTATCCTAATGAAAATAGCTCCCCCTCTCAGCTCGATAGATTTACTCATAAAGTAAAGCACTCACCTGTCCATGTCCTATAAATGATTTCTAACTAGATTTATAGTTCTTTTATTACAAATGCATTGTTAGTTTGTTACATTGATATAGCCACTACTCAACACATGGGTCTATGATTATAATTCAAAGTTCCCCTTCCTTATGGCATTATTGTGAAGGGGAAGGGTGACAGACACCATTGCCCCTCTTCCCAAAATATGTTGACATGGGTTACCCTATATACTATATGCAAAAGGATTTCTTTATTATTATGTGTACAGGCCATTCTAAAGTTTGGGATACTTAATAATGGCATGAAATTTGAGAGGGGTGGGGATAGGTATTTCATTTATCCTAATGAAAATACCTCCCCTCTCGGCTCAAAAGGTTTGTTAAATAAAGCACTCACCTCTGTGTCAAGTCTGTGTCATTAATTATACATGAGTTCTGGATAAATTAGTTCTAACTAGATCTATATATTTTTCTGAAACCCATGAAAAGTTCTTCCTATTGCTGGCCAAAATCAACAGACTGATTATTTTGCCTGGGGGTTGGTGTCTTCTTCTCCAAAAATTTGCATTGTTTAGACCATGTAAATTGATCTCCCCGCTACCATGGTTATTCAATGTTGAATACATTTCAGACATTGATATATTTTTACTTTCAATTAGTCTATTTGTATAAAAAGTATAGGTGGGCCGTTTTGATCCGGGGTCGTTTTGACCCGAGGGCGTTACGATCTGGTACCGAATTCTCGACTCGCTTGCCGTTGGTCTTAACGGGGGGGAAATCAATATCATAATCAAACCCCTTTTAAATTTGCTAACCTTGTTATTTTAGGAAGCTGTCATATTACTGACAATCTATTAACATCGTTCAAACATCAAAACACGAAAAATATTTTGGTCTCGAAAAGCGGTGTTGTCGCGAAGACTGGTTTCCGAGTTTTCAATAGTGTAAGTGCACGCGCAGCCACTAATGCGGTAACCAGTTAAATTGATGTGGAACACTCGGACTTTTCCGTTACCGTTAATGTACGACGATTTCCGGGTCAGACTAAAACACGTCCGCGGACGCGACCGACTTTCAGACCTCACCCCCCTTATAGTCGTCAGATTTTCTCAACGAATCTGGACGAATCTCAGAAATGGTCTCGGCGGCAATCCAATCCGCGGAAATCCGCGGATCCGCGGAAAAATCACAGGCCTGTAAGCGTAAGATTTGCCTTTTGAAGCGCCCGATTCGATGGCAATTCGATGGCAATTTGCTTGCGATTCGCTCGTGATTATCAATTTAATTTAATAAGGTTCAGTACTGTACCTACTATGATATTATGTTGGTTTCAAGCAGGGCTCCAGATAAGAGATAGTAAACTCAAGTTTTCAAACATTTTGCTTTATCATGTCTGCACTTAACAGTAACCCTCTTTGAGACAATTCTAAAGAGTTGTCACACCATCAGGTTAGGTGCAGACATATAGGATCTGTCATGAGTCGATGTTTAAGACAAGCTGATCTCAAACGAGTCTAGAATTTAAATGTTATTAAGCGAGCCTTGGTGAGCTTAATACCTTTTCTATTCTAGACGAGTTTGAGATCAACTTGTCTCAGTGTCTTAAACATCCATGAGTGACAGATTCTTTTTCTTACATTACCAATGATTTAAGCTACTTTTAAAGCAATATGCATTTTTTTGAAAACACCTTGACTTCAAAACGCCGCTATAAATAGTGACGTTATAGTGACGTCATCAAAGTGATCTTACACATGTTGGAGATAAGGATATTTGTCATTGTTGTTCGCTTTTGAAAACAGGGGTAGTCAGTGCTCCAGATAAGGTGCGTACGTGCGTTTTCCCGCATTGTTTTTGGAGAGAAACGCATTTGAAATGACAATCCATGCGTACAAAAACGCACAAAGAAAATTGCGTACGCATTTCAAATATTTAGTTGCGAGTAACAAACGGTAGACTGGGCATCACTTTTGCGCATTTGATGGGTTAGAACTACGTTATTTACTTAATAAAAAAAATAACTTCAAACCAGTCCGTATTTTAAGTGAAATGTTTACCCTAACACCGTTCGCTGTTTAAATTAGTTTCGCACCTGCAGTGTCTCGCCTCCGTCGCGAACTTTAAAAAGCGGCAACATTGGATCGGCCGGGTTATCTCGATTCCGTAGCCTTTCAGAAAGGATTGTGAATTCGGTGTGCTTTAAAACTCAAATACTCGGAGACCGGTATAAACACGCCCGCATAGTCTTCCCCCTACTACAAAGTACGGGTCGAAACATTATGGGACGAAATTGTCATTGCAAGCGTCGGCAGTAAACCATGTTATGATGGCGGCGTCTGGTGCTGGTCAACGTAAAAAATAATGATAAAACGCCTATACTATTCAATTTAAAAAAAACGCGAGGATGCCATGAGCGGGTATTCAAATCTATCAGTGAGTGTTAATTAATAGCGTCAATCGCGAGGATAACCCCAGTGTATCAAAATCCGCAAAAATTATCAAAAGAAACACAACGGTGCCCAGGTAAATAAAAAACTTGAAAATAATATTGGAAATGAATTATCCCTGGATAAATATTAGTTTTAAGGGACAAGATCGAGAAACAGTATTGAAATGTCCCATATGCATTGAGGGAAATGTAGACACCATGTTGGCTCAAAGACTCAGACTGCAAAGAAATACTGTTGACATGCATGGGTATTAAAGAGCACAAGCGATGTGTTCAAATATGAACAGGAATGTACACATTGCACAATGTCTTGCTCAGATAATGACATTAACATAGAAGTGTGTACATGTCTACATTGCTCAATTCAGTATAAGTTAAATTTAGTTGAAGTTTTCCATTGTTTGTATTCTCCGTAGATTTTCAGCATTCAATTTCAATTTTCAGCATTGAAGTGAAAATAGTGTGAGTACGTACTCATTGCATGCAAAAATTATCTGGAGCACTGGGTAGTTATGTGAGAAATAAAGATTTCAGTTTTTGTACTACTCCCTTTATCTTTATCTGCAACCCTGTCAACAGTTAAGACTAAACAGCCAGTGATAATTTTACCTGTGCATCCTGAGTCCTATACTCATTAAATTTGCCAGGGACTAATTATTTAAAAAGCTTTTCTGGCCTTTATTAACCTATTACTCATAAGCAATTAGTAGCTTAAAGCAGGATGAAAGTAAAGCAGAATGTGCCTTTAGGCACATTCTGCTTTACTTTCAACCTGCTTTAAGTGGTCAGCTGTCTTCAAAACTAGAAATAAGTTATGGGATATTGGGTTAATTTTTCACCTCAAGGACTCAGTGTTTGTCTCAAGCCTTCAAGGACTCATTGTTTTACAGAATGTGCATCCCGAGGACTCATTCATTTGATTTCTAAAATTATCACTCAGCGTTTTTTTTTCCTTCTTTGAACGGTACCGGGGAACGGACCCGTTCCCAATTGGAGGCGGACCCGTACCAATTTGATGACCGGACCCTTCCCAATCAAAAGAAATCAATTATCGGACCTGTTCCCAATCAAAATAAACATATTTGCCAATTATCAATTACATTTTCCCTTTAAATCATAGAAAACCATCCATATTCCAACTTATCTTTGGCTACAATGAATGTATTTTCAAAGTTACGCAACTCCATTGACATTTTTGGGAGTATGTATAAAACAATACCAGTGATTACGGCCGAATTTCGAAACGGTCCGGGCGAAGATTTATACATGCCCATTCATCGAGACTGGTTAATGTTGCGTGATCGCAAAATCCGCTGAAATTGATAAGAGTTTACAAACCCAGTCTGACTCTGTTTACCATCATTTATAAAATAGAAAACCTACAATTAAAACAATCATGAGCCATAATTCAAAGTATTACAGAATTGTTTTGAACAAGACGATAATGAAAAATCACTGCCTTTAACACTCACGAGTGTGATTGGCAGTATCCAGAGATAGATAAGATAAGATTTTGGATTTTACCAAGTCATCAACTATGTCTTGGCCGCAACAGCGTCTACACACCCAGCGTAGATTTAGTTTCTAACGGGTAAGTAACTTAAATTTCCAATTTCTGCATTGTCATCATTTCAAAACTCGTTTTTCCCAATTTGACTTGAAAAATTCCCAATCTGAGGGGTACCGGACCCGTTCCCAATTGGGTGAAAAAAAACGCTGTCACTGCACAGCACAGTAAGTATTTCAAATTCCAGCATCCTTTTTTTTTCAACTAAACTCTATGTTGTGACTACTCATTAAAATTGTCTCTTCGAGACGATTGTAATGCGACGTCACAACATAGGGTTTTGGGAGACAAAAGCAGAAAATACTGAAATGTTCAATTTACTCTTTCTTATCTGGGGGTCCTAAAGGGAGTATTTCAAAAGCTTAATTCTTTATTTCTGCATTGAACCCTATGGTGTCACTACTCATTAAAAGAAAAGTCACACCAAAGGATTTGGTGCTGAAATGAGTGAGAACATTTTCGATTTGTTCAGTTTACTCCCTCTTATCTGGAGCCTAGGTGCCCGTTTCATAAAATTAGTACGACAAAAACGGTCGTAAGTCAAAACTTTAAAATACATTTAATTTCTGGTTTCTATATCTAATCCTGTCTTGTGACATCTCTTTGGAATCGTCTTTTCAAAGAGATATCACAAGACAGGATAAGATGGAGAAATGAATAATAATTGAGACTTTAATAATCTGACTTAAGACAAAATTTGTCGTACGAAGTTTAATGAAACGGATCCCTGAACTATTTCAAACCTGCTCTTCTTCTTCCTCTTCACTCTCTTCCTCCTCTTTGACACTTCCTTGTTCTTCCTTAATGTCTTCAACTTTTCTCTCATTCTCATCCTCCAGGGATTCTGTCTTTATTTTCACAGTTGCGTCTGTTTTAACTTCTTCATCTCCAATCCCAGACATTTCAGTATAACTTGAATCAAACTCATCTTTCTGCTCCACTTTGACTTTGAGATCGCCTATATTACTTTCACCGTTTAATGTATCCGTACAAGTTTCTAAATCAGGTCTATTACTTTCTTCTTGCTCAGTCTTAACTTCACCATCAGCTTTCACAACTGTCATACCAGCTTTTGTATCAATTTTAAAATGAGATTTTAGCTCGTTGTCATCTTTAACATCCATTGGTTCCTGCTTAATACCCACACCATTGCAAGTATCATTTAACAGTGTTTGGTGTAAATCTTCTGGTTTAATCTCATCATATTCTTGTTTCACTGAACTTTGACCGCTGGCCGTTTCATTTCTGCTTTTGTCTACATATAAACTTTGTTCTGATGATTTTGATTGATCAGATGTATGTTCACCAGAGATCTGGTTGCTGTCAGTGTCTGGATTTGTTTGAGGAATGCTTAGAGCCGTCTCACACGTCGCCCAGTTGGAGGAATGACTGGAGCCATGAGATCTTGTGTCAATATCACATTTAGATTTGGTTTTTTCATAACTTGGTTTTCCATCAGATTCATAGTTTTCTTTATCTGCAAGTTCATTCTTGGTTTCTACAGTGTTGGCTTCCAGTTTGTTACGGTCTTGTACGCAGCTAGCACTTTCACTATATGGATCACGTATACCCGTATCATTCACTGGCGTTCTAACATCAACACTGTCAACCTCCATTTCCTTGTATTCACTCTCATCTTTCAAGCTTTCACAATCCATTACTGCACTAACATTGTTTGTTGAACTGTATTCACCAGGTTCTTCTTCCATCATGGCATCCTTTCCTTGTGAATCACTATTTTCCGATGGATGTAAATTACCAAAATAACTTTGTTTTGTACTATCTGCTTTGAGCGTATCAAAGGCTTGGTTATCATTTATTTCTGATTTTACATTTTCATGAATGAGTCCACCAACCTTATCATTATCTTCATAACTTATATCGACACTAGACTCATCAACATTACCAACTAAATCTACAGCATTTGAATGTTTAGTTCTCTCAGAACCTCTACTGTTGCCATTTAACAATTCACTTTCTCCGTCATTTTCTGTATTTCCTTGTCTACCATTGGCAGTTTCTGTCTCTGCTGATTCAGATGTTGCAGTGACCTCTTTGTAGGAGGTATTTTCATCAGTAGACAAACCTTTATACAGAGAATCTGTTTCACTCTCATTAGCCTTACTGCCGGCCAAGTTGGAAGTAATAAAAAGACTATGGATATCACAGCTGTTGCTTTCCTCGCCAGTATCACTCGACACCGAGTTCTCATGCTGCACAATTCTATTCCTCCACATCCCTGAATTACTATTCTCCCCAAAAGCACTTGAGTTAGACGTTGTGGAATTCTCATCAAACAGGAAACTAGTCAAATCTCTAGTGGCTCTCAGAGGAGGAATATTTTTAAACCTGTTCCTATTACGCCCACTTCTCCTCAATCCAAAGTCTGAATCATCAATGAGAGGACTTGCTTCTCTAGAAGCATCACTAGACTTGTCAAGTTTTGAGCTACATCTGAGCCCTAACTGGAGATCAGAGGGTGTTTGATAGGGACTGGACTCACGGGAGCAATCCCGGGAACTAGGTGAACTGTTACTACCACTTCTATCACAATAAGGAATAGTTGCATCACTACCGGAACTTAACCTGTCTTCAGATTTGGTATCAACGTCCGCACTACTGAGATCATTTCTGTCACTCTCCCCATCCTCTCTGCCGGCACTATCCTCTAGTTCATCCTCTCTGCCAGCACTATCCTCTAGTTCTGTGTTAGTTTCATCATTATTAGTGTCCTCATCGTCACTACTTGAATCATCGGAGTTATCCGATTCCTCCTCTCCATACTTCAGGGGTACTACACTTCTTGGGGTCTGAAAAAAATAATTTAAATAAATGCAGAGCACCATAAGGTGGGTACACTGAAACCTCTTTATTACGACTACTGAATCAGAGATTTAAAACAGGTGACTGCTTTAAGCAAGGTGAATGTAAAACAGAAAGCTCCTTTACGAGGTTTCTGTTTTGCATTCACATCGCTTTAAACTGTCCCCTGTCCTCTATGATATCAATAAGCTTTCCTTTCGATGGTCGTAATAGAGAGGTTTTACTGTATTTCAAAAACTTTCTTTTTTATTTCTCCACCAGAAGAGTACTACAGGTGCTCTCTAATCAGGGACTGCCTTGTTTTCATTTTGCAGTATATTGTTAAAAACAACCCTAGACAGTATTTTAAACCCAAAATACTGCAAACAGTACATACTATGCCAACAGGCAGAATTTGTTTTAATTCACATCCATTTCTGTAAATTTTTGGCCAATGGGACGTTTCAGAGAGAAGGAATCATATACAGACAAACACAGGCAATGCCCTACCCTTTTTCCATAGAGCCCTTTGGTTCTTTTGCCTGCCCCGTGTATAGTACTGATACATGGGACCTTGATTTAAGGTCTCATTGGTGCACTTCTCTCAGACAGGAGAAAATGATAGTAAGAATACAGTAAAACCTCGCTATTACGACCACTAAAATGAAGGCTAATTGATTGTTTAATAGACAGGTGACAGCTTAAAGCAAGGTGACAGTGAAACAGAAAGCTTCTAAAGGAGCTTTCAGTTTAACTGTCACCTTGCTTTAAGCGATCACCTATCGTAAACACCCAAGTAATTAAAATGATTTAGTGGTCGTAATAGAGAGGTTTAACTGTACTTGTGTTAAATTTCATGAAATTCAGTTCAGTATTATGGTAAAAGATTTGCCAGTAACGTATAGTAGGAATAGCTCACTCTGAAATTGGTTGTGAGAGTAAATTTTAAATACCCGGTACACTTACTAACAGTAATATCATTATAAGATTCAGACAGTTTTGGATCCTGATCAGATGCCCTGTAATGTAGCATCTGAACAGGATCCAAACTGTTTGCAAATAATTATCATACTCAGAGTAAGGCAGGGAACAGGATAAAAGTGAAATTAATTACTTTGCAGATAGGATAATGGGGTCAAGTTTTGACCTCGAAAACACATGAAAACAAAGTGTTACCTGTCTAAGCCTACTGGGCCTTGATCTCTGTGGGGACTGTACTGGGGATATTTTCTCTGGTTTCTTCAATTTCTTTTTCTTTTTTAACTTCACCTTCTTCACTGGTGGAGGTTTATACACAAAAGGGAACTGAAAACAAATAAAGTGTATACTTGGGTACAAACAAATAAATTGAGTCTAGGGCTACAGACAAGAGGGAGTAAACTGAACAAATCAAACATTTCTCACTTGTTCGAGCAACATATCCAATGTTGTTACTACTCATTAGTATTGTCTCAAAGAGACAATTCTAATGAGTAGCGATACCATAGGGTTTAATGCAGAAATAAGGGTTTTAGTCTTTGAAATACTCCCCTTTGTTTTAACTATGTGTATGTATCAAATGTCAGTCTTTCCATTTTTTCAAAAAATCAAGAACATTTATGTTGTTGAGTAATCATGAATGGTGGTTATTGCCTTGTAATAATGATTAAGTTAACTCAAAACCCGATAAGTATGCAGTTTTACATATTTAATTCATTCCTCCACTGTAGAAAGTAGCTCCACTTTAAACAGTCATACATATGCCAGATGTTAGAAATATTTTCTATATATATATCCTAGCAGATGGTAGCTTATACCAGGCTGAAAGTAAATCAGAGTGTGCCTAAAGACTCATTCTGCTTTACTTTCAACCTGCTTCAAAACTAGAAACAGGCTATGGGGTAAAGGGTTAACAAAAATCCAATGACCTATTAGTTTACATAAGTTTAAAGTCTGTTTGATCAGCGATGGTATTAACCCTTAGCCCGCCAAATAAATTGTTGTCTGCTATATTTCTCGTCTGCTTCAACTTTCAAAGTGCTTCAAAGTTGCTCAAAATTGCTGAAAATGTTGTCCGAGTGTCAAACAGCTTGGATCCGGATGAGACGCCGAGTTACTCGGCGTCTCATCCGGATCCAAGCTGATTTCATATGGAGAAAGTCGTGAGTGGCAGGCTATGGGTTAACTCTTTCAACACCATGGACCTGTTTAAAATATGCTCATTACATTCGCAAACAGTGTAGACTCAGATCAGAGGGCTTCTATAGGAGCCCTCTGATCATGGTCGATGCTGCTAAATTAGAGCAGTATATATTAAACTACTCAGAATTCCAAGTGATGAAAGAATGAACAAATGATGTTTACTGATCCATCAACACAAAAAGGTCATTTAGAGCTGCAGAATTCCATGTAGACTGGTTCATGTTTTGGTATTTAAAAATATCCACAAGGGAACAAAATAACCCACAAGAGCTACATAGTGTTGAAGGAGTTAATCTGGTTATACATACCTTTCTTTTGTTGTTGAATGGATCTGGTTTGATTTCAAGTTTGGGATATTTAAACGGTGCCTGCCTGTATATACGCAGGTCTGCCCCACAGAACTGGGGAAAGTGTATATATCGCTGACCCTCGGCATCTGTACCTAGAACATATTCACGCTGGTCTGGAAACGGTTGTAACTCAATGACTTCTCGCAGTGACTCCTGGGTTTGCTGTAAAACAAAATTATATTTTATAGAGGAGAAGATGTTATTCTTTCCCTATAAAAGTCAGGGCTGCCATTTCTCCGGATTTTTCCTAAATCTCCGGATTTTTTTTCACTACATGGTTTCTTAAAGCAGGCTGAAAGTAAAGCAGAATGCGCCCTTAGGCACATTCTGCTTTACTTACAGCCTGCTTTAAGTAGTCGCATGTAAAAAAAACCAAGAAAAATGCTATAGGGTAAAGGTACGATTCGTAAAATCGCACTTGAAAAATGCAAATTTGGAAATCTTAGGATTTTTCATGTCAACTTATGGCAGCCCTGAAAAGTGTATATACTAAAACAATGATGTATATTGCAAACTGTTTTTCACTCAAATTAAATTGACTTGTCCAATTTTTTTAAATTGTCATTTTCTGCAATTGTTTTGCATTGCCTTTCATAAATTTGCATTTAACTGCAAAGAATAATGTAGGTCTTGGCACATATGTAGATATATATGGTGAAGTGGATACATGTATACATGTCTATATACATTTTAAAATAGATCTTACACTGGTTTTATATACATCATTATTTATTATAAACAGGTTTTCAATGCCAATGTCTGTACAGTATCTAGTATCTAATACATGTACACTCTTATACAGCTACAGTATCCACTATCTTTAGTGGCACTAAAACTATGTCTAATTGTATGTCTTTAAGACAGGTGACAGCTTAATATGGGACAAAGGTAATGCAAAAAGCTCCTTATGGGGATTTCTGCATTACTTTTGTCCTACATTAAGCAGAAATCTGCTTCAAACAATCCATTCAGTCTTACTTAAGCGTCACTAACCAATTACTCCAAAAATATGCCTTTTGATGCCTTTAGTTAATTCCTCCACTGAAAAAAATAGTTATTTTTTATTGTCATGAATCTACACCATAAGAAATGGTAGCAGGTGGTACCTTAAAGTAGGCTAAAAGTAAAGCCAGAATGCCCCTTAAGGTGCATTCTGCTTTATTCTCAACCTGCTTCAAGTGGTCACCTGTCTTCAAAACTAGAAACAGGCTATGGGGTAATGGGTTAAAGAGAACTAGCAATGTACATACCAAGAGATGATCACAGAGGCCCTTTATAATCCACACCCTCCTGTAGTAACTCAGCTCATGGTATTTCTTCTTCTCCAGTGGGTTCTTCTTACCTGTGAAAACAAAGATGTTTGGAGGGCTACACGTGTTGTACGCAGTTGTAGTTATGATAATATAATCCTTTCAACGACATATTCAACAGTCTACAGTAAAACCTCTCTATTACGACCAATAATAAGAACGATAATTGATAGTATAAAAGACAGTTGACAGCTTAAAAACAAGGTGACAGTAAAACAGAAAGCTCCTAAAGAAGCTTTCTGTTTTACTGTCTCCTTGTTTTAAGCCATCACCTGTCTTCAAACACCTACTAATTCATAAAAATTTAGTGGCCGTAATAGAAAGATTTTACTCTATTTTAAGAAAAGACAGAGCCCTCTGGTTCTTTTACATGCCTAGGTTGTATAGCACTGATACATAGGACATTGGTTAAAGTCTCAAACTGTTTACAAAGTCGACTTTAGTAGCCTATGGCAGTGAAAGGGTTCAAGAATGGTGCCAGGCAATATGAATGCTATGTATGGCAGGACTTTTTCTGGCCATTTTGGGAAAACAGCAGTGTTTGATTTTGGACATTTTTTGCGTGAAATATCAAACGATCTGGGAAAGTTTTTTGGAACGGATTTCACTTATCTGGGCTAAATGGTCCAAAAAAGCCTGTTACCTAGTTTTCCCCACCATTTGTTTTATAATTTTTGTTGATTTTGACTTGTCAGGAACAACCTGTGTCAATTTTTTATTTTACAATTAGGATTTTTTGGGTAAAAATTGGGAATTATTTTAACAATTTCTCATTGGGAATGGGTTAAACGAACCCGTGGATACACCAGAAAAAGCCCTGTATGGTGTTTGTGAATCAGAAATTTCCTACAGGAGCTTTCTGCTCTACTTTCATTTTGCTTTCAGCAGTATCTTGCCTTCAGCACACATTGATGTAGGTGGTGATTTGCACTTTTCACTCTGTAGGCATTGGAGGAAAGGTTAAGCATCATATTGAAATGATGCAGTCTTTCTGAAATATAGAGCAAAGGTAATGCTAGAAACTCCTTGATGGGCTTCTACAGTACTTTTATCCTGAAATAAGTGGCCACCTCCCTGGAAAGTTTTGTGTCTTATTCATTAAATGGTTGCTTTACCAATGTTTGTGTGTACTTGTTCTGTAGTTTTTGTCACTTTCAACCAATACTCACCCACAACTTCAAAGAAGCGTTCATCAAACCCAAGCTTCATACAAGCCTGTAATAAAAACACATAAAATAAATGTAGCTCTTACCCTGATAGACGGGCAGGTTTTTTTTATTATTATTATCATGACACACATTTCTTCGATACATCTAAGCTAGGATAATACAATTACACCCCCTTTTGACCACTAACCAAGCTCCTTGTTTTCAGTGTTCAATGCTGGTGACTTCTTAAAGCAGGATAAAATTAAAGCTTAAAGCTCCTATAATTATGTTTGCTTTAATTATGATTTGCAATGTTATGTACACTTTTTTACTGAAATAAATCTATCTATCTAACAGGCTAAGAGCTTTCTGCTTTACTTTTATCCTACTTTAAGCAGTCCTCTTTGTTAAAACCATCATAGTAGTTTTAATAATGGCTGTAAAATTTGTTAATACAATTGATAGTTATCGAGAAATTCCATTTCAAGTTAATACAAGTCAATTACACACAAACTATGTTGAAAAAGGGGCAATAACTCTGGAGTGACAAAGCACAGGGTCACCTTCCTAAATGTAATGAATTGCCCTATTGGGATAAAAAAACCAACAAAGCTTACTTTTTCAGCATCTTGGTTAGAATCAGCAAACACCTTGTACCAGTTCTGAACTTTGACCTTTAGTTTCTGTTCCCACACTTTGTAAGGCATCAAATACTTGCGGTCAATTCTGAAGAGAACAGTAACAATATTCTAAAACAAATCTTTGCATATGATCTGTCTTTTCCAATAGTTCTAGACAAGGTGTATTTCAAAAACTACAAACTTTTGGTGAAATTAGATGTCTTGATCAGGGTCTGCACTGTTTTCCATTTTGCAATATATTGTTGGAATGAACTCTAAATAGTCAAACATTGGTTAGATTGGAAGTGAGCATTTAAAGTGTCAGGGGTTAATGAGTTACATGTATAGAATAAATATTTTCAGCACCATGAAATATATTAACGGTCATATAAAGTTAAAACTAACTGAGGCAAGATCATTCTCATCCATTTGTGACTTACTTGAGTCTCTGGAAGGGTGTACTGAGCAGTGACATCATCACTAACTGCATGGTGGAACTCTCTCTGGGCATCAGGAAAGAACGCTCCAGCTCATAGTGCATCACTTCCCCAATGTTCAGAGGCCGCTGACACAGGAACAGGAACAGACCTATCTGTGGCAGCTTCAGCGGAAAGACATGTGTATACAATAAGTATTTGGTTCAGGGAGTAAAGGGAGTAAACTGAACAAATCCAACATTTTCTCACTAATATCAGCACCAAATCCTTTGGTGTAACTACTCATTAGAATCGTCTCAGAGACGATTCTAATGAGTTACCACACCATAGGGTTTAATGCACAAATAAAGATTTTAGTTCTTGAAAACTACCCTTTTCCTGAGCTCTGATTAGGATGTAAGGCTTTTTTCAACAGTGTCGATCCTGCTCATAATTTAGGGCTCCAGATAAGGAAGCTTGTTTCTAGTTTGAAGACAGGTGACCACTTAAAGCAGGTTGAAAGTAAAGCAGAATGCACCTTCAGGCACCTTTTGCTTTTTTTCAGTCTACTTTAAGCTACCATCTGCTATTATATAGAAAACATTTCTTACGATAAGTATTCATGGGTATAAATTGGAACTATTTTCTCCAGTGGAGTAACAAATAAAATGTGTAAAAATGAGAATATGTGGAGTAAAGGGTAATATCTGTAAGTGTTGATTTCTGTAACTAACTCCTAGTTGTAACCTATTCTGTTAATCCTTTCCTCCATAGAAGCGCCTTTTAGCACATTTAATTTACTCCTCCAATGTAAAAATTAGTTCCAATTTATGTAGTCATGAACATGTACCATGCAAAATATTTTCTATATTTTTGCAAATGATAGCTTAAAGCAGGTTGAAAGTAAAGCAGAATGCGCCTGGGGCGCATTCTGCTTTACTTTCAACCTTCTTTAAGTAGTCATCTATCTTCATAACTAGCAATAGAATATGGAGTAAAGAGTTAAAGCCGTAAAGCTCAATGTCCAGACATGGTTTTCTGATATAATAAACTATATTTTAACAAATAGCACCACAAATTACAGTAAATAACCATATTACATGTACAATCTTACAGTGAACTTTGAGGCCTCCAAATATAAAATTCCCTCACATTTTGCCAACACACAAGTTTTCCCAACTAATTTCAAAATTCCTTGATTTTTCTCCGACCTTGAAAAGAAATCATTTCCCCCCAACTTTTCCCAACTGTGGGAACCCAGGCTTACCTCCCACATGGCTTTCATCTGCTGCCTGTATTTACCACAGAACAGCACCTTATCTTCCCAGTCCAGTATCTCCTGGGCCAGGGCCTCTTTCTCTGCCTTACGGTCCAGCATCTGCTGTTTACGGTTCTCTCGTACCTTCTGCTGCTCTGCCTCTCGTAGCTGGTTCAACAGTAACGTGGAGTCGTGGGGAACAATGGACTTGGGCCTTCGTCTCAGACCTACTTATAAAACACAACAAGCCCCTTCAACCCTAATGACAAGTAATTCAGGGTTTCAGATAACAGTAAACTCAGGGCTATATAGTATATAAATCATTAATATATCATAATATATAATAAGAGAGAAGACTACTGTACAATGCTAAATGCAAAAGCTCTTGGCCTTAACACCCCGGTCACACAGAGCCATCGGTGATAGATCGGTTGTTTTTTTCGCCAAACTAGGAAGGGGACAGATGACAAGCTATTTACTACCGACATCACCTATTGGCCACCTGTTTTCCACCTATCAATCGCTATTGGGTAAAGACGAGTTTCGTCGGCGAAAAATCACCGATTGGGATTTTTAAACGTGCTTAAAATTCTCGATCGGTGAAAATATTTTACAAATAACCGATTGACAACCTGTCTACAACCGATATCACCGACGAGTCACCGATAAAGCACCGATGAACTGATACTTACCACCGATGAAAAAAGATGAGAATTAAAAC
Organism: Gari tellinella; assembly: GCA_922989275.2. Classification (NCBI taxonomy): domain Eukaryota; kingdom Metazoa; phylum Mollusca; class Bivalvia; order Cardiida; family Psammobiidae; genus Gari; species Gari tellinella. The sequence continues at coordinate 77,416,935 of OV277867.1, read as the reverse complement.
GCAGGATCTTGTCGGTTTTCATCGGTTGTTAATGGCAGTTCAATCGGTGATCAATTGGTGATCAATCGGTTGCCGCCAGCATTTCATCGGTGTTTTATCGGTATTCGTCGATGATTGATAGGTTGTTGGGCGCTTTTAATCGGTGGCCCATAGGAGCTCATGAGTTGCCAATCGGTGGCCAATCGGAGGCGGGATGGCGTTTCACCGATTGAACAATTATTTATCACCGATACCCGGTCACACAGAAAGCCTGAAATTAAATCACTTATGACAACCGATCAAAACAGCAAATAATTCGACCGATTGTGTACCGATTTAAGCCCGACCGTCTGTGTGACCGGGGCATAAAATTGTGCTTCTTTTTACTTATTTGTTTTAATGGATGGCCTTTTCTGAAGACTTTGGGCTAACTGGACCCTTGTGGTTCTTTAAAAGATTTAAATGTTTTCCTTTTGATTACCATGACAACCAGAGTTCTTCATGGTATAAAACTATTTGCCCTGAACTAGATGGAAACCAATCAAGTAACATTCCTGTGAAGATATGTTCCCTGTTGTAAACCAGACTTAAAATCAAGCTTCTTGTATGTTGTAAGTGACAGCTTAAAAGCAAGGTGAATGTAAAACAGAAAGCTCCTGGGAAAAAAAAGAAGTAACGTACCAGTTAAAGTCTACTTTCAGTCCAAATGACCGCTCAGCCGACTGTACATTTACCCCCTGATCATTGAGCCATCTTGCCTACACTATTGAGCACTGCTAACATAGAAGCTTTCTGTTTTACAATCACCTTGCTTTAAGCAGTCACCTGTCTTATTCTTAAACACCTAATAATTAATAATTCAGTGGTTGTAATAGAGAGGTTTTACTGTACAGTGAAACCCCTCTAAACCGGACATGTATGGGGACAACAAAAACATCCGGTTTAGAGGGGTTTTAACCAATAGGTTGTTTCTAGTATGAAAGGAAGCTGACGACTTAAAGCAGGTTGAAAGTAAAGCAGAATGCGCCTTAAGGCGCATTCTGCTTTACTTTCAACCTGCTTTAAGCTATCATCTGCTAGAATATAGTAACTATTTCTGATGAATGTATTTTCTTCAGTGAAGGAATTAATCAAAGGCGTAACAATGGGTGGGAAACGGGACCAAAGTTTTTGTCCGGTTTAGAGTGAATTCCGGTATTTAGAGGTTCCAGTTTAGAGGGGTTTCACTGTAGTTGTATTTGGTCCAATGGGTTGGAGAAGTTCCCCACATGTCATACATACCTATACCTCCAGTACTGTCCTCAGGCTTCAGTCCAGAAGTTGCCTCAATAGAAGTCCTCTCTCTCATCTCCCTGAGTTGATACAAAGAAAAACATTATTTAACACTTGACCCCATAGATAACCCTTTTCAGGCATTAAGTTAATTTGGCCACTGAAGAAAATAGTCAAAACGTGATACTTCAAACTCGCTAAAGTTGAACTTACCCGTATTTCATAACTTGAATTTCGATTAATTCTATCTCGCTTAAGTAGAACACATCTTTATTTCGAAGTTAAGATGTGGATACGCCGTGTTTTAACTTTGAAATATGTGTAAGTTCGACTTAACCCTTTGAACCCTAGTCCCGCATATAGGCGTTCTTTTCAAACAGTGTACATTTGAATAGTACACTTGTCCTGTGCAAACAGTGAAGACCAAGATCAGAGGGCTACGAAAGGAGCCCTCTGATCTTGGTCTTCACTGTTTGTCATAATGCAAAACATTGACAAAAACAACCCTTAAAAGTCAGAAATGGACTAGACTAAAATGGAAACTGGAATTGTCCATTTAAAGTTTCAGGGAGGAAAGAGGTAAGGGAGTTCGAATTATCGAGTTTCAAACTGTAGTTTTATTTTATACAGTCATTAATATGTACCATAAGAAATATTTTCTATAGCTTAGCAGATGGTAGCTTAAAGCAGGCTGCATTAAGCCAAATGTGCTTTAAGTGTCCACCTATCTTAAAAACAAGAAACAGGCTATGGAGTGAATCCAGGTAATGGGGTTGGATTGGCAGGTAGAGGGAGACATCAGAAGACCTTTATGCGCTGTTTCAGGCACAAAGTGGCAACTAGGTACAACTACTAACCTTCCGCAAGCGAGCTGGAAAGGTTTCCCTGCATGAAAAATCTGAAGTGCCAATACCGGGTTTCAAACCCACAGCGCTGGGGAGCTTTGTGATTGTCAGTCACAGTGACTACAAGCACTAGGCCACAGAGCCCCCCCCCCCATGTGGAGTATTGGGTTAATTTTGTCAAACAATTCATTCAATTCAACATTTCCAATACTTGACACTCAAACCATACTTTTTTCTTATCTTAACAGTAACACTTAACCTGCTAAATATAGAGCCCCAGATAAGGGGAGTATTTAAAAAGCTAAAATCATTATTTCTGCAATAAAACCTATGGTGTTACTACTCATTAGAATAGTCTCTTCGAGACGATTTAATAAGTAGTTACACCATAGGATTTGGTGCTGAAATGAGTGAGAAAATGTTGGATTTGTTCAGTTTACTCCCTCTTATCTGGAGCCCATTATGCATATCTATCATCGGAGCTAATACATCGACTGATAGTGTATGGAAAATTTCCCCAGGTCTCTGACAAATATTATATGAAAACAGAGTGCAGACTCTGATCATACAGCTCCTTCAACTTTTTCAAAAAGCATCAATATTCACTATTGGAAGGAGGTAACTCAGATTTAACATGTCATCTAATCTTCACTTAATGACAATTTTAAGGAGTAGTCATAAAATAGATTTAAAATGAAAAAATATCGAAAATCATAGATCCAAGCCATGAGAAAATCAGATTGAATTGCACTTCCTTGTAGACCAAAAACAGACGCTGTTTCTCAGATGTGGCCACTGGTCTTGAAGTTGGATGGTATACACTGTTTGACAATCAACAGTTTTAGCAGTGCTAAAACTGTTGATTGTCAAAACAAGTGTATATCATCCAACTTCAAACTGCTAAAACTGTTGATTGTCAAACAGTGTATACCATCCAACTTCAAGACCACCCGGCTGTACTTTTTCCAAGGTTCAGTGTAAAATTTCCATGGAATATGAATAATTTACGTGGAATTTACATGGAATTCTAAAAGTTCCATGGTTATTCGTAACAATTTCCAAGGTTTTTGTTTAGTCACCAAAATTTCCATGGTTTATGCATGCTTATGAACAAAAAAAACACGTAAATATCAAGAAAAAACCTTGGAAACTCTTAAAACCTTGGCAAAAGCTCGGAAAAATTGGACTTTGGCAAAAATAAACACGGAACAATCTCGGAAATAAGAACTTAACCATTTTTTAGCACGGAAAATCCTTGTAAAATAATAACTTAAACAATTTGCACCTCGTAAAAATTGTACTTAGACATTTTCCAGCACGGAAAAACCTTGGAAGTACAACTTAGTGAATTATAAATATAAGTAATATTTGCTACAATTGTAAGTTTCACAAAACAGTGAATATTATACACACCCAGGACACCAGCTCACAACAATCAGAGGTCAGAGATTTAAGTTGTCTGTTTATCTATACTTTAAAATGTGAATGTGGCAAAAATTAAAGACTCCAAACCAGTTCAGACTCCTGACAAAAGATTCATGGTAAGTTACATAACTTACATAAATACAATTTTATCATGATCATAATATATTTTGGATATTTACATGATACAAACAAAAGCATGTGGTACCCCACCCACTAGTAGTTAACTATTCCTCGTATATATATACTTTTCCATGGTATTTTGTCGGAACCACGTAAAATGGTTCTAATATTTCCATGGTTTTTTCCTAAATATTTTACAAGGATTCCTCGTAAACTTTTCCGAGGTATTTTGTCAAACCATGTAAAAACCAAGGTCTTGTATTTTCTAAGGTTTTCTCGTCTTTTTTCCAAGGTTTTTGTAATATGACCGTCCGAATACTCCGTGGTTTTTTCCATGTTTTTTTTCCATAAAACCTAGGAAAAAGTACAGCCGGGCAGTGGCCACATCTGAGAAACAGCAGTATTTTGTTATTTTGAGATAAAGGCTGAGCTTGTTCTGTACCTTTTTTGCTATGCAATAAGTCTTGTTTTCTCAAGGCATAGCTAAATTGGTTTACTCCTGCTGTCCTTTTTTCTTTTTTTCATCTACTGGCCCCAAGGTTTTTAAGAGTTGAGTTGAGTTTGAGATCGTGCTCAACCTTTGATTTGTCAGATTTGAGCCTTTGCTCAAAATTCAAATCTGACAAATCAAACTTTCAAAGGCATGAGAATAATCTCAACTCAACTCAAACTCTGGATAACCTTGGACCAAGGGCAACAGTTTATATTACCTAGATAAAAGATTCAGCTTTTGTTCTAGCATGGTTTCCAATTTTTGTCCACGTCTAGATATGTAGTGGTCTGGGCCGTTGAATCTGTAACAGTTCTCCAGCATAACTCTAAAGTCAGCCACAAACTCTGTGATGGTATCATACTGTCTGTCCTCAAACTTTTGTTTCACTGAAAAAGTTTTAGAACCAAAAACAAACAATGAATAATTTTTATCTATTAATATGTAGGGCTCCAGATAATAGGGAGACAACTGAACTGATTCACTATTTTCTCTGTTATCTCTGCACAAAAACCAGTCTATGTGTAACTACCATAGGGCTTGGTGAAGACAAAGATTTTAGTTTTTGAAATACTCCCCTTATCAAAAGCCCTTGCAAGTTCTACAATACTTAAAGGCAAGATTATGCTAATCAACCACTCAATGAACAAACATGACAACATTTAACCCATTACCCTAAATGCGTCTTTTTATGCCTTTAATATATTCTTCCACTAAAGGAAATATTTCCCCTTAATGCAGTCATGAATATGAATCATCTTTACCCTAGCAGATCAGACTGAAAGTAAAGCAGAATACATTTGATGTTATTAGAATATTATTAAAATTATTATTTGTATATTTCTAAATGTCAATTATGTCACACAATGACTGAATGAGTGAAAACCTAATAATCCCTTATACCAGTAGTAAATTGGTCAACAAAACGTCTTTAGTGTACTATATGAATTAAGTTGACAAACATACACTGCTAACTGGCATTTATGCTTGAAAACGAAAGGTTTAACCGGGTGGTGTTACATACAAGTGGCGGCTTAAAGCAATATTGAAGTAAAGCATAAAGATTCGAAAGAAGATCTGCTTTATTATATTCTCAAGCTTTAAGCAGAAACCTGCCTTATACAGAGATAAGATTGTAATGATTTGCACTTTTGGCTATGAAGGAAAGGTTGAATTGACTATGTCTTACTGAGTTTGAGCCACATGGGTTTTTCTATTTTTTTCTTGTATTCTTCAAACAAGTCAGGGGCACTTGTTTCCACTGATACCATGAAAGGCCAGTTGACAGCTTTCTTGGAGTCTGACATCAGGTCAATCAAGATCTTGTATCCTGTCTGTAACTCTGGATTTAACTGTAATACTTCATCAACCGATACGGAGGATGTCGCTTCTTCTTCCAATTCTTCCTTCTCTCTATCCATCTGTTTACAGAGATTTGTTGACAAGTTGTCAACTTCAACAACTTTTCCGTCGAGATTCGCTTGGACATTTTCAGAAAAATCGTAGAAGGCTGATTCCATTTCTAATCTGTTTACACAGACGGAGTTCTGGTCTCCCTGAATGTCAGTTTGCTACATGCCGGTAGAGGTTTATTTTTCTTGGACCAAGATTCTGGAAGGGGTTTCCTCAAGTGAAGAACTGTGGTGACCCCATTCTTAGAGTATCTCGCAAAGAACATTCATACATTTCTACGTATTCTTTACTTCAATGGGTTCAGAATATTGCAAATATATCAATATAAACAGCTGACGTATAAATGGAACATTAAATTATGGAAATACACAGTTTGTTGGGTACAGAAAATACCGTCATCCACCTGTAAAAGCAGTTATTTGGGATTCATGAACATCAAACCGAATCACATGCATAACGCGAATTTCATATCAATCCGCTTCAAGTTGAGTCTGTCATTATACATTTGTGCAGTGAATTAGATTTCATTTGAAAACGATTTTGACATTATTTTATTGTATGAAACAGTTATTTGAACTCAGGAGAACTATTTGCTCCAGTATATTTAATAATTAGTGACAGGTTATTTTGTTGGTACTATTTATTTCAAGAGTTTATGCAAATTAGTTGTAATGCGGTCGATGGGCTTGCGTAAAAGTACTTTAAAACATCAGTTATTTGGCTTGTTTCGTATTATTACGTAGCTGTATGCGATAATTTTTGTTCTTTTTATTTTTTAGATGTTATTCAGGCATTTGTCAAAGTGATTTCATTGACCCACTTTCGAATAAGCGCAGCAGTGAATACCAAACGTCACATCCGATGGATTTGGACTAAAACATTAACCCTACCCTTCAATACTCAACGCGGCTGATAACCTGATTTATTATACGCCTTCGTATGATATCGAGCGTTTTCGCGTGTATCTGCAGAGTAAAATACAAGAGTCTGTATCAGCCACCTTGTATCAGCCACTTTGTATTTTACTCTGACCTCGCTTTCGATTTAACGTGACGTCATTTACGTACATGTACGAGTGCCGCGTTATTCTTTGTGGCATGCAAAACATCTTTTTCTGCTTCAAATAACTAATAAATTTTGGATATAAAATGATTTAAACAACTATTTAGTTGTTTCTTAAGTGTATTCAAGGCATATAATAAACACATCACCAGTTGGCAGTGTGCTACAGAGTGTTGCATTTAGCTCTCGGCGTTTTTGGCGGAAACAACCGATCAGACTCGCGCCAAGGCGCTCGTCAGATCGGCTATTTCCGCCAAAAACGTCTCGAGCTAAATACATCACTCTGTATCACACTGTCAACTGGTAATGTGTATATGTTGCCTCGAGCAGAGCAAGGAATGGGGTGATACATAATTAGTTATTTAGATGGCTTTGAGCGGACGTGATTCTTCATAGAAACAACAACACCTGAATGTATATTTTTTCTCTTCATTCTGGTCTTACATTGTGTTTATGCAGACAGTTGCAGACAGAGGGACCCTCAAAAAGGCTTCAAGAGGCCCTCTGATCAGGTTTCTGCACTGTTTTGTCGTTTTACGAAATGTTGAAAACTAGTAAAAATAAATAACTATATAAATAAAAATGGACTAGACTTAATTTGGAAACTGGTATTGTCCATTAAAAGTTGTCTATTAAAAGTTCAGGGGTTTAATATTTTAAAAACAGCAACGTACACCCCGCCCCCTGAAATAGACACACACTAAAAAAAAAAAAAAAAAAAAAAAAAAACCACCACCCCTATTACGACCATTTGATGAGACATTTTTAAAAAAACTAATGAAACGCAAAAAATGCAATGAACGTAATGTGGAAAATAACAACTGTTTGAAAATTCCAACGATTTGTTTTTGTCCGAGTGTCAAACAATTTGGAGACTGGCCAGATGTAGAGTTACCCGGCGTTTGATTTGGATCCAAACGGTTGGCAATGCATTTCTAAAAGGGTTAAGTTCCAGGTTTATCAACCGACTTTAGTCTGCATTCCCCACAGACCTTCTTCCTGAAATCATCATCTCATCTCATCATCATCATCATCTCATCTCATCACCCCTCATCATTCATCAGCGCTACATGACATATTTTGCGTCGCAGTGCCAAAAAACTCAATTTTTCCATCCACCCTGCCTACTTTGCCGCGGTTCTGGGGCTTACTTGTCATAAAGGATGTTTTTTATTTGTCTGAGATTATCCCCTCTACCAAGAACTAAAATGAAGACAGGTCGGTGGTTTTGATCCCATGCACTACTTCGCACGAATGAGATTAACCGATATTGATCAGCTTCCTGAAATCATCCCGTAGGTATCATCTCATCACATCATTCATCGGCGTTATATGACCTATTCAGTGCGCATTGCCGTAAACCCAAATCAATTGATACATACACAGTATATCCATAGCCGGACTTTGGAACGCCAATACCTTGTTTATAATTATTTATGATATGTGCATACAGCGAAGAATGCGTTAATATTCCTTCCAAATAAACGCAAAAAATAATAGTTTCATTGCAAACAGTTTGGAGCCAGATCAGACACTGGCTAACCCGGCGTCTGACCAGGCTTCAAACTATTTGACAGTCAGTTTGAAGAAAACAAATCGTCAATGTGTTCAATAATTTGCTATTTTCTACAATTAAGTATATTACATTGGCAGTACATATAAACGGAACAGAATAACGTCTTCTCAACTTTACAACATAAGTTCGTCGTTTCCCGCTCCCTTCTCCTTGTTTAGGATTTTCTCGGAGGGGTTGGGGAGGAGCAGGATCCATGCATGCATTGTTTGCCATTATTTATAATAGTCAGTGATGTTTCTTGAGACATCAATGACAGTGTGTCGATGCTCCAGAGGGACCCTGCACTAAATGGAAAGAAAAAGAGATACAGCATCTATCACCAACCAAACCTACTGTAATGGTAATGACCCGAAGTATTTGGACCATACGTGCTTGAGCAAACAGTGTAGACCTTGATGAGACTGCTCCTGATGGAGAAGTCTCATCTAGATCTACACTGTTTGTCATTCAGTCTGCACAAATTACTGTGTGATAATAGCTCAATTTTTACGATAACTAGGGAAGGTATACAGGGTGTCCCAATATTTAGGATTGTTAGTAACTTACGGTAAATGCCCCTTGCCAAATGTAACATTGCCTTCTCTTATTTTGATTGATTGATTGATTGATTTATTTATTTTATTATCTTTTTTTTGTGGTAAACCCGGGTTGTCAATCTTTTGAATACTTTGTAAACTAGCGGTGAAACAGCAATTTCGTTTACAAACAGTCGGGAACAAGATGAGACACCAAGTAACCCGGCGTCCTATCAGGACCAAACATTGTTTGACACACTAATCTCTTTATGGGTTCTTTTTGACAATCCTAATTTTAGAACAATGGAAGACAAATATTGCAGACGGAAACCTAACTACTTCTATTGACACTGAAATGCATATTGTTGCTGTAGGTATACCTTAATCTTTTCTCCCATAGCCTGTTTCTAGTTTTGAAGATAGGTTATCACTTTAAGCAAGTTGAAAGTAAAGCAGAATGCGCTTAAGGCACACCCTGCTTTACTATAAACCTGCTTTAAGCTACCATCTGCTAGAATATAGAAAATATTTATTTTTGTACATGTTTATGACTGTATAAATTGGAACTATTTTCTTTTGTGAAGGAATAGATTAAATACGCTAAAAGGTGCTTCAGTGGGAGAAAGGGTTAAAATATACTTCAACACCATTGAAAACGGTGCCCGACACTCCTTTATCTCAAGTTGTACTTTGTACGTACCAAATTTGGTATCTCTTGCTGACATGATTTAGGAAAACTGTCCAGGACAAGTTTTTCTTTTCTTTGAATGAGGACAAAGCTCAAGGTAAATGTCACAAATTCAATGACCTCAAAATGGTGACGCGACAGTACGCCATCTCAAAATGTACTCACACTGTTTTGGTACACATCTCTAGCTGACGTGGTATAGGACATACGTTCCAGAAAAGCTTTCTGTATAATTGAGACCAGAAGTAAAGGTCAAGGTCAAACTGATATGGTATGTGAAATGTACTCCAGCCTATCCTTTTCTATAATTAAGGTCAGAGTCATTGACAAGGTCACAATTACATGAAAACGGTAGGCGACACTCCGACATCCCAAGATGTACTCACACACCGACATTGGTATCCCTAGCTGATGTGGTACAAGAAACATGCTCCGAACAAGCTCTTTTTTCCTATAACATTTAGGTCAAAGTTGAAGGTGACGGTAACGCGAAAATGGTATGCGACACTCCACCACCCAAAGATTTCACTGGTTAGGAACTTGGTTACAGTGGGGCGAGGGTCCTCACGACAGGTGGTATAGGGGTCATTACGAAAAATGTTTCAGAGTCATGACTCATTCTCGCGTGTACATGTAAATACATAATCGTTCAGCGAGTTTACACAGCCTCATGGCAAGGATTCTTCATAAAAAACGTGGAAAGAGCTTTTGGCTTCCTTTTAAGAAGATACTTAACGTCGCCTGCGTTAGAATTCAGATGAATAGAGGCAAAAAAGCAAGCGAGTCCCACTGCCTACATGTAGATGTACGTATTTTTGTTATAAATTGAATTTACGTAAGAAATTGCAGCATTTAACACAATAAGATAATATATTTGTTTGTGTTTGTCTAATATTGAACCATTTTTAAAAGATATATGTTCGATTTTTAAAGTTATCAGAAGTTTGGTGTTACTTATAAATGTGATGTCGAGGTTACAGGTCCCTGACGACTGTTTAATAAGTGGTACGGGTTCTTCTTTACAGTGTTACAGAGTCTTCAGGAATCTCGAAATTGACAAGATTTTGTTTGAAGACTCGAGTTTACCCGATATAAGCCTGAATATTGAAGTACATGTAGATGATAATAGCAGCACATGCGGCACTTCCAGCACCCGGACTCCCGTACTAATTTCGTAAACGCAGAAGAAAAAGCAGTTTCTGTGTAAAAATATCAATACTGACCAGAAGTTCAGACATTCTGTAGCAGCGCAAACATACACCTAGGTATTGAATTATTCTAGAACTATTCTAGAATGATTTCTTGAATATTCATGAAAAATTCTAGAAGCGGCCATTTAACGTTCATGAATATTCTGCAATAACTCTAGAAAGTTGATGTTTTAGAACCATTGTTCTAGAATCACAAAAGTTCTTGAACTCCTCTTGTTTCTGGGAAAAGAGTTCCCTCGAATATGACACTTGCGGAGCAGAACTCGATTTGAAAGCCTCGCTCATTGAACATGTCAAAGACAAACATAGACCAAAGAATCTGGTCTTTGTTTGTGGAAGATCATTTTCATGGAGTCCGTCGTTTGGACGACACCATAAAAAAATGCAAGTTTACCCAGCCTTGAGAATTGAAATTGCTCTAGTCCTTACAGTACTTATTAAACTTTGTAAAGTTGATAGTGCGGTTCGATCCGATTCCTGGAGGAAGATCTATAACGTAATCTGTTTGATACATTTAATAGACTAACAGTCATATTTGCAAACAGTTAAGATCCTGGTGCGGTGTTAACTTTCTCGGTGTCTCACCAAGGTCAAACTCGAAAAAGAATCTCTAAGATAGTCAAACAACTTTGATCCGATTCAGACACAAAATTGTTCAGCTTCTCATTCGAATCTAAGCTGTTTATCTGTGCTTGTACGGTCAGGGTAAAGCAGTGAACGGGTATAGTTTATATTTGATATACAAATGTATGGCGAATCGTTTTGCACATATGATAGATTTGTTTGAGAAGAAGTTGACAAGTTTATTAGTTAAACTTAGAAAATTGACCAACTTAATATGAAAATTTGCATTAAAAAAGAGCACAAATAGTGGAAATTTGGATCAGAGTTCGCCAGTGGCAAGATATGAGACTTGCCTATTAGGATGGCTTTACCTTGAAAACGTAATATCTAAATTAAAGGTGGCTTTCAGTGTTTGCATCAAGTACTATGCTTAAGTTGACAAGTCATGTGATGGACTGAGATAACCGTACGATAATGTTGCAGATTCTTTTTTTTTATTACTTGTACCGGTTATTTTTGCCTTTGGAGTTGTTCGAAATGTAACATTATTTCAGTGATCGATTTTGAGATATTTGCAAGTATAAATTTATTTTTAAGAATTTTGTTTTAATTATGTTAAATAAATACAGTAACAGAATCTTTGAAATTGAGTACTTTTCATTATTTTTGTATCGTCAAGTAGTGTAAACTATTTCGAAATGATTAAATACGACGATGGTTCTTTACATATGATAAAATGATATCAAGTCGGCACTAACATAACGCAATAATATGTAATAATTACAGTAAATATAATTTACAACTACCAAAAGTAAGGCTAATAGATTGTATAAAAGACAGGTCACAGCTTTACGCATTGTAAAGGGTAAAGGACCCCTTGCAATACATGCACTTTAGATCCATTCTCTCTCAAACGAAACACAAATGTCAATAAGAACCTGTAACCCTTTATTACCTGTCGTCAGAGAACCTGTAACACTCTCTGTTAGACTCTGTAACCTTATGCATCACATAACAATCTTGTAAATTTCATTGATATATTATATTATTAATGCAAGTCTCTTACATAGATGTTATTTAAGTATTAATCTTCCCAGAAACTATAACGAACAATAAATATAGGCGAATTTATACAGTCATTTTACAAGAATTGTTCGTTATGTACAAAAACCTTGATTTTCCACGGCGTTTAATTGACTATTTCAGCCATAAATTCCATAAACGGAACGAAATAAGCATATACGACGCTTGGACATACATCAGACTATATGGTGACAAATCAGTTTTACAGCGTTTTTGACAGTTTAGCCTTATCATTACCTCTTTAGCGTTCACTTCAACATGACTGAGTTTGCTTCACGAAAGCACTCTAAGACATGTATAGTCAGGACTCCGATACCACCTGTCGTGAGGACCCTCGCCCCACTGTAACCAATGTCCCACCCAGTGGATTTACTAACATGCCAACCTTAAAGTATACCCAGTTGATAGTATATATCTTTTCTGTAACGGAAGTCAAATGGCAAGGTCAAAGTCAGAGTGACCTAATATGGTATTCGACACTACGCCATCCCAACGTGTATTCACACATCAAATGTGGTATGTCTAGCGGATGTGGTGTGGGAAATAAACTTCAGACAAGAGGCCGGGACAGGGAGTGAATGAGTTGGATCTATAGTCCTAACCAACAGTATTTCAGTTACATGTATATGGAGACGGTGTCTACTTGAGACAGGTTGATATAGTGTCCCACACATTGATAGCACGCCGTAGACACATGGTATAACACCATAGTGACCATACACAGTTACATTATAAACTGACACCGGGTCGGCCAGTCATGACAGGAGAAACGAGAGCACCGCAAACGGGTGCTGGACGCTCGACTTTCATATACTTGAGACGGCTATATTTTTCAAACTTAAAGAATGTGTATGGGTGTTTAATGCCCTATTGATCATAGAAGTTTGTAAGCAACAACAACTTAAACATACTTGGACAGTCTACATTCCACTTAAAGTAAACTATAAGTCAAAAGAAGGACACTATCTTTGCCTGCTTTACCTGCCTTGTTGTAATGCGTTGCCCTTTTGAAACTAAACAAGTATTCAAATATATTGGAAGTTTGAAATTAATAACTTTCTACGGTTACTGAATAATTTCATATACAAATTCTTAGTCAAACAAGGGCAATAACTCTGCAATGACAAATCCCATGGTTATCTGCTGTGTTGAAAGGTGATGCCGTTTTGAAACTGAACAAGCATTAAAAGTTTCAAGTTAATACCTATGGTAATTATTGAGAAATTTCAATTTACAAGATTTATGTAAATAAAAACAAGGGCAATAACTCTGGAATGGCAAATCCCCGGTCACCTTTCTTGTTTGATGAGTTGCCCTTTTGTTATAACACAAGTATTTAAAGTTTCAAGTTAAAACCTTTGACAGTTATTAAGATATTTCAATTTACAAGTTTTAAGTAAATAAATCAAGGGCAATTACTCTGGAATCACAAATCACAGAGTAACCTACATTGCTGTAATGGGTTGTCCTTTTGATACTTAACAGGTATTTAAAGTTTCAAGTTAATATATTTCATAGTTATTTAGATATGTTAATTTACAATATTTAAGTAAATAAAACATGGGCAATAACTCTGAAATGACAAATCCCTGGATTACCTGCCTTGTTGTAATGAGTTGCCCTTTTGATACTAAACAAGTATTCAACGTTTCAAATGGATACCTTTGATAGTTATTGAGATATGTTAATTTATAATTTTTAAGTAAATAAAACAGGGGCAATAACTCTAGAATGGCAAATCCTAGGGTTACCTGCCTTGTTGTAATGAGTTGCTCTTTTGATACTTAATAACTATTCAAAGTTTCAAATGGATACCCCTGATAGTTATTGAGATATGTTAATTTATATTATTTAAGTAAATAAAACAAGGGCAATAACTCTGAAATGACAAATAACATGGTTACCTGCCTTGTTGTAATGAGTTTTCCTATTGATACTAAACAAGTATTCCAAGTTTCAAATGGATACCTTTGATAGTTATTGAGATATGTTAATTTATAATTTTTAAGTAAATAAAATAGGGGCAATAACTCTGAAATGACAAATCCCAGGGTTACCTGCCTTGTTGTAATGAGTTGCCCTTTTGATACTGAACAACTATTCAAAGTTTCAAATGGATACCTTTGATAGTTATTGAGATATGTTAATTTATAATTTTTAAGTAAATAAAACAAGGGCAATAACTCTGAAATGACAAATCCCAGGGTTACCTGTCTTGTTGTAATGAGTTGCCCTTTTAATACTGAACAACTATTCCAAGTTTCAAATGGATACCTTTGATAGTTATTGAGAAATGGACTCTTACAAAAACCTTAAGCAAAAAACTTAACCGACGCAGACGCTGACGCAGACGCAGACGCAGACGCTGACGCAGACGCAGACGACAGGGTGACGACAATAGCTCGACTTTTTGAAAAAGTCGAGCTAAAAATGTTGGGTCCCTCATATCATTAATTAACATCGAGATAAAAAATATTGGACATGGTTTCAGAAAATTATCTGCTGCTGGAATAATTAGAGATACTGAACGTTCAGTGTACGTTGAATCTTACTAGTCGCCTCTTATTATCATGCAAGGGGTATGGAGTGGTACTTATTTTTGTGTCATTGTTGCAAGTCCTGAACCTGCTCAGGGCGACAAGAGGTATATACGAACGGACGGGCGGATTAAAACATGCACGGTCCAATAACTATTTAGCGATGTGCGTGTATGTGTTTTTGGTTTTTTTGTTAATTATTTTTTTGGGGGGGGGGGGGGGGGGGGGGAGGGGCATAATAATATCATTGGACAACGTTTCTATAACAACCAAAGAAAAATATGATTTAATATTTTTTATCAAGTTCAACGTATATCACATTAATATATAATATACTATACAATATCAAAATAAACGACAAATAACATTTTCTCATAGTTTGTTTCCTATTATTTAAGACAGATGGTTGCTTATAGTATGAAAGTAAAGTATAGAATGCGCCTTTACTCCCCTTTGCTTTGAGCCACCATCTGCTAGGATATAGAAATATTTCTCTGGTAAATATTCATGACTTTATAAAGTAAAACTTTATTTTCTATGAAGGAATAAATTAAAGACGTAAAAATATATATTAAGTAATGGGTAAATCTGTATGTTGATGCTTTAATGCTTTTTTCATTGGATGGAAGCTTTACCCCTCCACTGCCATACACCGAGTATAATAGTTATTTGCAAGCAGTTTGGATCCTGATCAGACGCTGCATTAAGCGGCGTCTGATCAGGAACCAAACTGTTTGACACTCATTTCAATAGTTCTTAAGTGCAGACGACGATTGTTTGAAATTGATGACGTCATGATAGTGAAGGGGTTAATACATGTATTACTGTAATGAAATAACTTTTACAGATGATCTGAATATGAACCAGTCTTTTTGCTTAACCTTAAGGTTGAGGACCCTAATGAGATCGGGCCAATCTCGGTCAATATCGGTACTCTACGGAGAGCAAACGGCCATTCTCGTCAACTGCCGACCTGTCGGCAGTTGACGAGAATGGCCGATCGCTGCACGTAGAATACTGCTTTTGGTCCGATCTCACTAGGGGTTCACAACCTTTATCTTGATAAAATAGATGTAACTCGGCGTCTGAGCAGGATTCAAACTGTTTTACACTCAAATCAATGTTTCCTAAGTCAAAATATTTCTTCAGTGAGACTGCATCAATTCTAAATTTGTGAAATAATAGACAACTTTTGCACAGACCATAATTGTCAGCACTTGAAAATAGTTTGGACCAAAATCAGACGTCGATGACTCTTGTCTGATCAAGATCCAAACTACAGTGCCCCTTCCCTACAACGACGCCTCCTTCCTAACAACTATGAGTGTCACTGTTCCTCCAAACAAAACATGTACATGTATGTTAAACGCTTTCACTGCTGAAAACCGTCTGCTTAAATTGTCGTCTGCTGTTTTTTCTCACAGGTACATGTACGTATTTGGACATTTTGGCAGAAGAAACATAATGACGAGTGACAAACAGCTTAAACTCAGACCAAGGTTCCTGTAACAACTCACTCCGAACAACACACATAATCGTTGTCTCCCATGGGGTGTTGTTGTAGAGAGGGAGCACTGTATTTGAAACTAGTTTCGATGTCTGGCTGGTCTAAAACATTTAGACAATTAACAAATACATACAGAATAAAGTATTCTCTTTCCTGGCCCAACGGTCAATAAGCGTTTGAGTTGAGTGTGAGAGTGTTCTCAAGCAGTTGATTTGTCAGATTTGAGCAAAAGCTCAAGTCTGCCCAATCAAATGCTTGAGAACGATATCAGATTCTCAACTCAAATGCTTTTTGACCATGGATACTGGACGGTACTAGCATTGAAAAGGTTATACACAAAACAAAATTTCTAACATAATAAATATATATACATGTATAATAATCTAACAAAGGCATTGGTGCTTAAACAAAAACCTCCATTGAAAACTTGGAGCTAGATTAAACGACGGACCACGTAACTTGGTGTTTGACTAGGTTTCAAACCATTCGCTATACTTAAATGACAAGGTTCACGAAGCATCCGTTATCTTTATTTTCTGTTTATTTGTTAATACGGAAAAAAGGCTTGCCTTTTTTCCGTTCTTAAGTAATGCATGATAAAATCAAAGGTATTCCAATTCTATTCAATCACTGACAGACTTTGAAAAGTGTTTGATTTGCGCGTGAATAATTTCCTCAAAACTAGGCAACTACAAAACATGGGGGCTGACATCTTGGATGATGACGTCACGGCTTTTACGAAGAGTTGTGCGTGACGTTTCGGAATTCCAGAATTCGGTGCTATCTTTAAACCATTGTAAGCATGAATAACCCACAACACTCACTTGTAATGATTTCCTCCAAAGGACAAAGCTTCAAACAGTTCAATTCATACCCTTAAAAGCTTAAATGAACATTATTTGCAAAAAGCTACTTCTCAAATAACGGATTATCAATACGTCATCAATATAAATAATGACGTCATTATTGGTGGTCATATGACTTCCAAAATAGTTTCAGATTGCATTATAGGTGTACCGAAGAGTTTTAACGTTTAACATTGTAGGGTGCTTATAAATAGATCTATTTGATTATTTGGTTTAACAACATATAGATTTTGTCCCAAACAATTTAGGTATACAATAAAAGTTCGAGTCGGTTGTGTAATCCAGCTCTCATGCAGTCACGAGAGGCGTAGCCTCGAGTGTGATCTGGAATACACGCCTCGAGTGTGATCTGGAATACACAACAAACTGATACAAGAGCGCTGATCACACACTGGTGATAGATCTATTCCGCTTTCATTAGTACAATTTTGCTTTTTTCCGTCCATAGGCAAAGCCTAAATACATATTATCAGATACTAATACTCCATATTATATAGCACACAATCGACTTAAAGTCGAGAGGCCAAAAAATACCAAAAAGCAGATTGTTTGGTACAATTCTCGGTGTAAACCCTAAAAATAAACTATGAAGGCACGCATGCGACACTTCAAAATTTGGATATATTACTTCAACTCAAATACTTATTGTGTACTTAAATATATATTTGTGTCGCATTATTGCCTTCATTGTTTATTTCTATGATTTATACCCTGAATTGTACCAACAATCTGCCTTTTTGGCCTTTTTTGGCCTTTTTTGGCCTCTTGGTCCATTTTCAAGAAACTATAAAGTTGTCAAAACTTGACTTTGGGTTGAGCTTTATGTGTAATATGAAGTATTAATATCTGAAATTGACAAATAAAGAGAAAGCATGGCTAAAACATATATTTGGAAGAAAAAAAAGATTTTTACAGGGCCAAAACGGAGGCTTCGTGAACCTTCTCTTTTTAATAAATTGTTGACCCCTTCACTGCCCTACCACGACTACAATGGTTATTTTGCAAGCAATTCGGATCCTGACCAGACGCCGCGTAACGCGGCATCTAATCAGGATCTATTTGACACTCACTTCAATAGTTCTTAAATAAAAATACCTAAACTTTGAATAATAAAAATGAAGCAGACGATAATTGTTTAAAATGGATTGTATCATGGCAGTGATGCTTCAGTGGAGACGAAGCTCTACGGAAGGAGGGAAGACCTCAGAAGCAGGACTGCCATAATTTGTTCATAAAAAAACCTAAGATTTCAAATTTTTAATTTTTCAGACGCAATTTCACTAATCGTACCTTTACCCCATAGTCTGTTTCTTGTTTTGAGGACACATGGCTGCTTAAAACAGGTTGACAGTAAAGCAGAATGCGCATTAAGGCGCATTCTGCTTTACTTTCAGCCTGTTTTAAGCCACGATCTGCTAGGATAAAATTCCGAATACTTAGGAAAAATCCGGAGAAAATGGCAGCCCTGCAGAAGGACAGCATCTTTCATCGCTGGAGCTGGCGTGACCGTGTATATATGGTGAACGCCAGTAAGTAAGTTTGGCAGTGAAGCATCAACGTTTTCTAGAATCTGTAATTAGCTAATTATATATATTATATACATGTACATCTATATATATTATTGCACTACGTTTGCATTGTGTTTAACCCATTACTCCATAAAATGCCCGTTTACGCCTTTAATTTATTCCTCCACCGAGGAGAACATTTCCACTTTATACAAGTGTCATAATACATATGAAAATTTTTCTATATGCTAGCAGAAGGCAGCTAAAGCGGACTGAATGTACAATAGAATGCAAACTAAGACGCACTCTGCTTTACTTACAGTGGAGAAAACGTTATTCTTTCCCAATAAACGCGTTTACGCTAAAACTATTATTTGCAGTGCAAATAGTTTGGAGCCAGATCAGACGCCGGGTAACCCGGCGTCTGATCAGGCTCCAAACTGTTTGCCACCAAGATAAACATGAAATATCAGAATTGTCCAAAAGTTGTTCTTTTCTACGTTATAGTGCTTTGCGTTTGCGTACGTTTGCGTTTAAACGGGAAAGAATAACAGATTCTCCACTGTACAACCTGCTTTAAATGGTCACCTGTCTTTAAACAACAAACAGGCGGTGGTTATTCAGGAGTAATGGGTTAAACGGGAAAGGGTACAGTGGAGAATCTGTTATTCTTTCCCGATAAACGCGTTTACGCAAAAATTATTTTTTCTTTTACAAACCGT
Source organism: Gari tellinella (assembly GCA_922989275.2). Lineage (NCBI taxonomy): Eukaryota > Metazoa > Mollusca > Bivalvia > Cardiida > Psammobiidae > Gari > Gari tellinella. The sequence goes on along the minus strand of OV277867.1, from coordinate 77,397,552 downwards.
TTGGAGCCAGATCAGACGCCGGGTAACCCGGCGTCTGATCAGGCTCCAAACGGTTTGCCACCAAGATAAACATGAAATATCAGAATTGTCCAAAAGTTGTTCTTTTCTACGTTTTAGTGCTTTGCGTTTGCGTACGTTTGCGTACGTTTGCGTTTAAACGGGAAAGAATAACAGATTCTCCACTGTATGTCTTCCCCACTGTGCAGTGGATAAAACGTTATTCCTTCCTAATAAACGCGTTTACGCTAAAACTGTTATTTCCATTGCAAACCGCTTGGAGCCAGATCAGACGCCAGGCAACCCGACGTCTGATCAGGCTCCAAATTGTTTGCCACTCAAATTAAAATGAGTTGTTAAAGATCAATAAAATGTCATTTCCGCCATTTTATTGCATTGCGTTTGCGTATCGTTTGCGTTTAAACGGGAAAGAATAACGTCTTCCCCATTGAATTGCTGGTGGACTGTAATAATTTCATGTAACAAGAAAAACACAGTTGGCATTTTGGCACTGCAGTTCCATTTGTTGAAAACAACCACTGAAACTGAAAATAATTTCAAAATATCAATCAAATGTTGTGCAAAATTAGTTCAGAAACCTACGCCTATAGCACTAAGCTTTCTGTATATTTTGTTTTTGTCAAGCAGTAAGCAGTAACTTACATTTAGGGATCTAAATTATTGTTTAACTCTTTACTCCATATAGATACTCTTTTTTACGCCTTTAATTTATTCATACACCGAGGAAAATACAGTAGAACCTCTCTATTACGACCACTAAAAAGAAGGCTAATTGTCCGTATAAAGTACAGGTGACAGCTTAAAGTAATGTGAAAGTGAAACAGAAAGCTCCTGTAGGAGCTTTCTGTTTCACTTTCACATTGCTTTAAGCAGTCACATGTCTTAAACAGCTAATATTTGACACAACTTAGTGGTCGTAATAGAGAGGTTCTACTGTAGTTTCAATTTACACAATCGTGAATATGTACCATACGGCATAGATATATTTTCTATGTTCTAGAATATGGTAGCTTAAAGTAGGCTGAAAGTAACGCAGAATGCGCATTAAAGAGCATTCTGCTGCAGCTTTACTTTAAACCTGCTCTAAGTTACCACGTATCTTTAAAACTGTAACGCGGCGTCTGATCAGGATCAAAACTGTTTGACACTCGTTTTGAAACTACGCCAGTCATACTACCTTAACCCTTTCCCTTATAGAAGCGACTTTTAGCACATTCATTTTATTCATCCGCTGAAGAAAATAGTTCCAAATTATACCGTAACGAATATGTGTCATATTTAGTACTTTCCTTTTTCTAGCAGTTAATAGCTTAAAGCAGGCTGAAAGAAAAGCAGAATGTGCCTTAGGGCGCATTCTGCTTTACTTTCAACCTGCTTTAAGTAGTCACATATATTCAATACTAGAAACAATGCTATCAGGTAAAGGGTTAAATCTAACTTTGAAACGATATTGCCGACAAAGATAATAAAGCAGGCGTCAATATGGCGATGAAGGGGGTAAAAACCTCACTATAAATTTCGATTATGACAGGTTAAGGCGCATTCTGCTTTACTTTCAATCTGATTTGAGTGATCACCTGTCTTCAAAACTAGAAACAAGCTATGGGATAAGGGGCTTAAAACAGTATATGATCAAAACACGCCATGTTCAGTTAATTCGTGCGATATTAAATCTCTCACAGGAAGACCAAATAATGGTGAGAAATAACGCTTAAAGAAACATGATTGTAAAACAGAAAACGTATAGAAAAGCTTTCTGCTTTAATGCCATATTGTTTTAAGCAGCAACTGAAATACAAACTATTTTACAACCATAACCCCATAGTTTGTTTCTAGTTTTTTAAGTAACCGGTAGGAGACCACTTAAAGCAGGCTGAAAGTATTATACATGTAGAACAAAATGTGCCTTAAAGAACATTCTGCTTGACTTTCAGCCTGCTTTAAGAGACTATCTGCTAGGATATAGAAACTTTTTCTTGTGGGACATATTCATGATACAAAGTACATGTAAAACTGTTTTCTTACGTCGAGGAATAAATTAACTCACTGAGCCATAGCGACGAGTATATACGCACTTATCCTTTACAAACAATGTACCTATGAGAAATACACATGTCCTATATGCAAACAGTGTAAACCTTAATCAGAGGGCTCCTATAGGATCAGGATCTGCACTGTTTGTCATTTTGAAATATATTACAAACATTTTTAGAGGCGAATGAGTTAAAGGCATAAAAAGGCGTATCGATGGAGTAAAGGGTTAAACAGTTGTACATGTAACAGCAAAAAATTACACTACTCCCGTTGTTATTCTTCAATAACCCCAATTATAACTTGTGTTAATCATACTGAAAAATTGCTCGTTCAACGGCTTAAAATCAAGTTCTAAAGTTTTCCTTAGCTCGTCGTTTATTTCCGGGTGAATCCGTCCTTTTCTGCTTGTCAAGCATTGTAACTTATTCTTTTTCCACGATTTATAGAAGCACGGTTTTCCTTTGGCCATGTTTATCCAGAAATATTCCGGTCCAAAGAAAGGCGACAAGTTCAAGAACTTTTCCAGTTTCTTCAGCTCATCTTCCGGATGTTTCTCAAAGTTATGTCCGTCCACGAAACGAATTTGTTCCAGTGGGAAAATATCCAACCATGGCTTCATGTGAAGCGGGTACTGGGAATACTGCATAATCTTACTGTCCCAGTTTATGCCGCCGGTCTCGTTGGTAACCGAACTCTGAAAACTCGTGTCTTCATCGCGGTAGAGCATGGCATGCATAGACTGTGCTCGAACAATAGGGTCCTTTACTATGAATATCAGTTTCATGTCTGGATTGAAATCTTTAATTCTCTCTGCTGTGGTTTGTCTGTAGAAGTAGCCCGGGGACCTCTCCACAGTTATCTGAGCGGAGCGGGAGCAAGGCATTTTGCTCTTATACCAGGCGAACCCTCTGTCGTATAGGTTAGTAAAAAACTTCATTTCCCCGTGAGGGTACACCACCTGAGGATGAAGGCCTAGAAACTTTATCAGCGCCGTGGTCCCACATTTCTGAATACCCGCGATTATGGCCGAAGGAAATCTTTTCTCACAGGTTTCCATTTGTGGAGGGTTACTGACGATTAATTGTGGCTGTTCACTTAAGAATTCAGGGTGTTTATCAAAGAAATCTGGTGGAACTGTTTGCGTGGAGGTGTCGTAAGTAGTACCCTGGGGGACGGTGATGCTTGATTGAGTTAATTCATCATTTTGCAGAAACGTGGATATTCTGGACTGCATGATCAGCCTACCAGGCGACGGCATGGTAGAATATACAGCTAGAATAAGGAGATGTGTGACTGCGATGCTTACCATCACGCCGCATGCTCGTCTAAACGAAGTACCCTTGACACAAGGAAACCTGTAAAGAAAAGAAAACAACATAATTATGTACAGTCGAAAATCGAACTTACCAGTACTTCATAAGTTTAATTTCGATAACTCGATCTAGCTTAAGTCAAATGGTATAGCAGTTGTGAGCGCTTTTCAAAACTTGTACAAATTTCGAAACCTTAAACTTGAGACTGAAGTAAAGGTCAAGGTTACAGGGATCAAACTGTTCAAGGTCAGCTATTGAAAGGTCTTTTGCCAGTGTATGTGTGCTGCAAGTATGGATGTTGTAGGTTAAAGGGTATAGCATGTTGATAGCACTTTTCCAACCTTAAAGACAGTACCAAAGTCCATTCATTGATCCCCATTGTTCTCACTAGGCGTGAAAATACAGGTAAAGCATGGGAACATTGTGCAGGCAACGGCTCAGCCATCTGACGTTTTGTAAAGAGGCCCTTACATACTAGATCTCAAGGGGGGTTTCAATGGGTTTTACTAACCAAACTATCAAATATACGGTGCGGGCCTCACATGAGACGCCTGATTGAATTTTTGCCTAGACGGTACCACCGTAAGTGCACGTGCTCCATGCGTTGACTCAAACTATCAACGGGGGTAGGTGTTACCACCCGAATTAGGTCAAGTAATGTCTTTAAACGCATGTTTCGATACTTAAACGCAAAGACTGTGCACAGTAATTGCCAAAACCACAGGGATCATCATTTTCACATTGATGGAAAGGTCTTGTCCTACGTTGTATGTGGTATAAGTATGAAAGCTGTAGATCAAATGATATACATGCAATAGCAATGAGCACTTTTCAAAACTTAAACACACATTTCGAAACTTAAACGTGAGGTTGAAGTCAAGGTCAGTGTCACAGGGGTAAACAATATCACATGGCTGCCATTGGCTGAACTGTCTTGTCCTAAGGTCTGTGTGCTGTAAGTATGAAAGTTGCAGGTTAATTCGCATAGCAGTTGTAAGCACTTTACAAATTTTTAACACAATTTTCGAACCTTAAATACAGTAAAACCTCTCTATAACGAACACTAAAATGAATACTTATTAATTAGATAAAAGACAGGTAACAGCTTAAAGCAATGTGACAGTAAAACAGAAAGCTCCTGTAGGAGCTTTCTGTTTTACAGTCACATTGCTTTAAGCAGTCACCTTTCATAAACACCTTCTAATTAAAGGGACTCGCAACCGGATGGTGTTCTTGTCAAAATAAAATAAAATACTCAAATAAAAGCAAATTTGTGGCATTATTTGGCTTTTGACATCAAAAAAATATGATCAGTCCAAAAAACGTCTCAAGAATCGTCACCGAATCTTAGTCGTTTAGATATTTTCCATCGTTTTTCCATAGCGTTAGCTAACGTAATAGTTGTTGTTGTTGTTGCTTCTCTACACGGGGTCAGACATAAACCCGAGCCGAATAATGTTCTATTAATAGCTATCATTGAAGTACGTTAATTCGCTACCATATATATAGAGAGCGTCCGTAGCCGAGGGCGTAAAGGCGATGCCTCATTTTTCATTTTTGTCTCCGCATGGATGGTCACGGGTTCGAATCCCACCAGAGCCTCTTCTTTTTTTTTTTTTGGAAATGCATTTTTTAACAGAATTTATTATCCTAAACTAAATTTTACCCATTTATATAAGCATTTCACATATATTTACAAATTACTATTTTTAATGATTGATCCGGTTGCGAGCCTCTTTAACACAAGTAAGTGGTCGTAATAGAGGGGTTTCACTGTATATCGACTGATGTCAAGTTCAGTGGGTTAAATTTTCCACATGACAGTGATGCAAGTACGAAAGTTTTGTGTCAAAGGGTATAGTATTTGTGAGCACTTTCCAAAACTTACACGCAAATTTAAAACTTAAACGAATAGGCTGAGATCAAGGTCAAAATGTCCACATGAATAGAAAGATCTCTTCATAGGTATGTGTAATGCAAGTATACATGCAAGGGTATAGCAGTTTTGAGTACATGTCCTTTTCAAAACTTAAACGCAAATTTCGAAACTTAAACGCATAGGATGAGGTCAAGGTCAAAGTCACAGAGGTCAACATTTTCATATGGATGGAAATATCTTGCCCCAAGGAATGTGTGATGCAAGTGTGAACGCTTCTAAAGGTCAAATGGCATATAGCAATTGTGAGCTCTTTTCAAAACTTAAACGAAGATTTTGAAACTTAAACATAGAGACTGAGGTCAATGTCACAAGTGTCAGACTTTTTCCATGGATGGAAAGGTCTTGTCCCAAGGTATATGTGCCGAATTAGTGTCAAAGCCACCTGCTGTTCGCCTGTTTAAAAGTTAAGTCTAAAGCCATATCGTATTGAGAATTTTTTTTTTTTAGAAAGATTATTAAATGAATAGTGATTCTTTGTCTAGTGATTTGCGGCATAAACTATTAAAGCAAGATGTGTTTGTGAGAACCGATGTCAAATGATATCACCGTGGCCTCTAAATGACATTGACCTTTGTCTAACATGCACTAAGTTGTAGTACGCTGAAGAGCTTCTTGACTTGAGTAAATGTGTAAAATATAAAGAAGCTATTACATGTACAGTGCTCCCTCCCTACAACGACCTTCCCAACAATGACACCCTCCTTACAACGACCCTTGTCGCAGCTCCCTTAACAGAACAATTATGCCAAACCTATTCACGGCTGCAATGTCGTCTGCTTGAAATTGTCGTCTGCTGTTTTTCTCAAAGTTACATAATGGCATTTGACAGAAAAAACCCAACGATGAGTGACAAACAGCTTGAATTCAAATCAGTCACCGCGTTACTGTTTGCAAATATAAGTCAACTTCCCTCCATATAACGACTCCCTCCAAACTACGCACACAATTGTGTCTCCCATTTGGTGTCGTTGTAGAGAGGGAGCGCTGTAGTTCCAAAGTTATGACCATAGTCGAATTCAGCCCTTTTTACCCCTAAATGACCTTGTCTTTTTCCGAACATGACCCAAGTTGTACATGTACTAAGTTCAAGGGAATATTGAGCTTAGAACACATTCCAGATATGAAATCTCTATCACGCAAAGTTTAAAACTTACGACCAAGGCTAAATCCAGCCTATTTGACAGTGATTGGGTCTTTGAATTACATAATACAAGTTGTACTGGACTCAATGGCTTCTTCAGATTAGTATGCATGCCAAACATGAAATCTCTATAATACAAAGGTTTAAAACTGTGTTAAACAATCCGTCAAAAAAACCTTTAGCCTGATAGTTTGGGCAAAACAAAAACCCGAAGTGCAATCATGCCAAACGTTGAAAAATGTTAAAACTACTTTAAAGTATTTGCTTTACAGCATCCATGCTTGACCCGTAGACCTCCATGCAAAATTACAACATCCTAGCACAAATACTAAGCGTTTAAACAATATTCGATCTGCAATAAACATCCGTACAAAATGTCAGTGCCCTTCAACAAATATCAAACTTAACCTGTCCAAAACACTTTAACCTTGGTCCACGATGAAGCTCACGCCGAAGGTATGGCATCAGCTGTGCTGTTCTACAAACAGGCGAGCTAAATACTGATGGTAAATGGCCAAAAAGTTTACAACTTGGTCTCATCAGGGTCTACACAGTTTTCTATTTCATATGAAATTATCTGCTGTATGGAGAATCGTTGCAGTCTTTAAATCATCCATTTTTATTACCTGGATTGGATTTTTCCAACAAGAACCCATGTAGAGTTAATTGCAATGTAATCAGAGTGTTACTAACTTACTACAGTAGAGGAAACGCTCTTCTTTCGAAGTTTAAGGCTTCTCGCATATGAGAGTTTTCTTGCAGGCGAGCGGAAATGCGTCTCGACGATATATACTTTTTCCGCATGTGCTTATACTAGAAACTTTACATTGAAAAAATGTTGATAAGCTTCATTGTTATGATTAGTCTTCGTTGGTTAGAATCAGTGTTTACTGTATTTTGTCCAATTATGTATGTCCATTTAGGTTTTCGTTTAATGGATTACAAGTCAATAAAATCGGGAAATAAGATTTCATCGAATCATCAAGCCACAATTTGGAGCTTATAAATCCTTTTGTTTTTATGTCTGTTTTTCTACATTTTCAAGATCGATATTGGCCATTATAATGTTTAAACAATATCATTAACCTCGTATGCAAGTCTATGAATAAATTATAAAGCATTTAAGTGACATAATTTCATTTAGGGAGGTAACTGTATCTAGTCTTCAAAGTTGCCAATTTTCAAAAGAAAAACACATCCTTACTGTAATCTTTCCTAACTTTTTCGGACCAACAATTTCACCAACAATATCATATGTTTGAACAGAATGAAAAAAAGAACCAACAAGAAAGAGTGTGTCCTAGTTACACGAGTTAGAGAGCGGGACTGTCGCGGAGCGCCATAAAAGCGCCATTTTGAGGAATTCAATGGTCATAACTCCAAAGGGCCTAGCATGGATTGGCGCCACAGGTTATCAAACTTTATCTCCATTTTATGTCAACAAATATTTTCAGAAAGTTTCGTGAAGATCAGATGAACAAAAATGTGTTTGTGAAACACAAATGCCCCCCCCCCCCCCCGGCAAATGTTATAGCCACTTAAAGATTTTTACAAAAGTAGGTCAAATGTCAAAGTCAAGGTCACAAGATCAAAAAAGTTTAAATGGATGATAAGGTCTCGACACGAGGAAGGCACATACCAAGTATAAAAGGCCCAGGTGCAAAAATGCAAAAGTTAGAGCCAAAGTTAATGTTTTTTATTTAAGTTTGATTAAATAGGTCAAAGATCAAGGTCAATGTCACATGGCCAAAGGCATTGGTATGGGTGGAAAGGTATTGTCAAAAGAAATATACATACAAAATATGAAAGCCCTGTGTCTAGTGGTGCAAATATAGCCATTTAAAGATTTTTACAAAAGTAGGTCAATGTCAAGGCCAAGGCCATACTGTCAAAAAGGTGAGTATGGTTGGAAACATTGGAAGATGAATTTCATTTTGTATTAGAATGTATTCAATTCCAGGATCTAAGAATAAAATATATTTCAGAATCTTATTGGAAAAGGCCAAGTATGTTGAAATTTACAAAGTTAATGACTAGTTTTGATGTTAAGACTGTTGGAAATTTATCAATGTTTGTTCACTATGCATTTCAAGCTAAACCTCTTTGATCTGATGACTATTACTGTAGCTATGATGAAGATGATTCAGGTTACCAGTTGAAACAGAGAGATGGAATAAACCATTGCCAATAGCATTCAATTTTAGAAAATGTAATGCATGTTCCACATTGGAAGATGAATTTCATTTTGTATTAGAATGTATTCATTTCCAAGATCTAAGAATAAGATATATTTCAGAATATTATTGGAAAAGGCCAAGTATGTTGAAATTTACAAAATTAATGACTAGTTTTGATGTTAAGACTGTTAGAAATTTATCAATGTTTGTTCACTATGCATTTCAAGCTAAACCTCTTTGATCTGATGACTATTACTGTAGTTATGATGAAGATGATTCAAATTCTTCATTATTACATGTACATGTACTTACATGCAAAAGGAGTGTACCAGGTTGAACTGCTTGTTTTGGAGTAGTTCAGTCTACGTCTAGTCTGTTTGCTGGGTTGTACAGTTTTTCTATGTAAATTAATGTTTTTGTTTAACTTCGAGTTCTAATAGCTGTTTAAATGTTACTAGTATAAGATATATTTTATTCTTATAACATCAGTATTTTCTAACACAAATATAATAGATATTTGATCTAAGAAAACTAAGTTATAATAATAGTGATATTAAAATGATATCAATTCTGTCGTTAATTTTGTCGTTACTTACATCTTCTCCGCTAGATGCATCTTTATTGTCATAACTGTTTGTTTGTTTATGTATTACATGCCTCTGTTTGTTTACAACATGTATTACATGCCTCATGGACTTGTTAGTCTGAAGGAAGAATAAAATCATATCTATCTATCTATCTATTGAATTAGCATTGTTCTGGATGTTCACTTTACCCATTTATGCGTATTGTTCGCAAAAGCAGACTGTAGTAAACAGTGTAGACCATGGTGGGACGCCACATGGGAGTGCCCATCCGCAGTGCCAAGGCATTGGGGCCTAAATGGGTTATTTCTGGTTCGACTGTATTACGACCCAAGTAAAGTATAAACAAAAATACTTTAACACATTGAAAACTAGCGACGAGTATGTATACTCGTCATTTACAGACATGTGAAAAGTACATTTGTCCCATGCAAGGAATGTAGACCCAGATCAGAGGACTCCTAAATGAGCCCTCTGATCAGGGTCTACACTGTATGTCATTTAGCAATGTATTGCAGAAAACATTCAATAAATACAGACTTTACAGTAACCTAGTCATAATTGGTTTATACTCAATTGGAAACAGGAATTGTAAAATCCTAAGATTTCCACTAACCTCATTATACAACAGTTTAGATCCAGATCAGACGCCGCGTAACGCGGCATCTGATCTGGATCTAAACTGCTTGACACCCATAGCAATGTTTCCTAGATAAACAAGAGGGCCTGACGGCCCTGATATCGCTCACCTCTTGTACTGAAGCTTGATAGCTTTATCTTACTGTTTCATCAGTTTTAATTTAAATCCATTCAAATTTGTAGTAAAGCATGTAAACAATTTTGGAATACAACCTCATAATTCTAATATGGTAGAGTACATCAAGGGCAGATAACTAGAGTCTAAACAATACTGAAATGAAGCCTTTTCTAGCCTTTCAAAGTATATCAAGGGCAGATAACTATTGCTACAATTATTAGATTTCAACAATAATTGCACTCCTTTGAGAATTTATAGGTAAATACTTTGTGTGCAAGTAAAATCAAAATCAATTGAAAACTGTAGTTGCAAAAGTGTTAACGCTGTTCGATATGGCATTTTCAGCAATTCAAGGGCAGACAACTCTTGACATATAGGTCCGATTTCAACCATAATCACACTTATTTGAACTCTTATGGTCATATACAATCTGAGCAAGTTTGAAAAAGACCGGATAAAAAGTGTGGCCTCTAGAGTGTAAACACCCTTAAATATGACATTTTCAGCAATTCAAAGGTAGATAACTCTCAACCTATTGGTCCGATATCAATCAAAATTAAACTCAATCAAACTCTTATAGTCATATACAATCTGAGTAAGTTTAAGATAGATTTGATAAAAATTGTGACCCCTGGAGAGTAAACACCCTTAAAAATGACAATTTCAGCATTTCAAAGGTAGATAACTTTCAACCTATTAGTCTGATTTCAACCAAAATCAAACTCATCTGAATTCTTATAGTTATACACAATCTGAGCATGTTTGAGATAGATTGGATAAAAATTGTGGCCTCTAGAGTGTAAACACCCTTAAATATGACTTTTTCAGCAATTCAAAGGTAGATAACTCTCAACCTATTAATCAGATTTCAACCAAAATCAAACTTATGCGAACTCTTATAGTCATATACAATCTGAGCAAGTTTGAGATAGATTTGATAAAAATTGTGGCCTCTTGAGTGTAAACACCCTTAAATATGGCATTTTCAGCAATTCAAAGGTAGATTACTCTTGACCTATTAGTCCGATTTCAAGCATAATCGAACTCATCCGAACTCTTATGGTAATATACAATCTGAGCAAGTTTGAGAAAGATTGGATAAATATTGTGGTCTCTAGAGTGTAAACACTAAAATTGTTGACGACTAACGACGGACGACGGATGACGGACGCCGGACATTCAAGTATTGCAAAAGCTCACCCTGAGCTAGTTCAGGTGAGCTAAAAACGCATAAAATTACAAATTTTATTAGTAAGAGTAGAAATCCGAAGATCTCGAAAAATTCCGTAGGTCTGGAGAAATTAAAAAAAGTCCGAAGCTTTCGGAAAAATCCGGAGATATAGTAGCTCTGCATTATTGGCACTAAACGTTTCAGGGGTGTATATGAGTGGAATGGAGCAACATCCAATAACTCGATGCCGTTGATGCAAAATAATACATTTGAGCCTTGTTATTACCTGCATTATTGCATTGCAAGTGCGACATTGTACAAACCAAGCACCAGAGCAATGTGATCCAATGCTCTGCATCTTACTTCGGTCTACGCTGCCAAAAACTATATATAATACAGCTACATAGAATACTTTAGATGCGGTGGCTTGCCTTGGTCTACACTGTCTGCAATGCAATATGGCAGTTTTGTCACAACTTTTACACAATTGTACATAAATATACACGTAATGCCTACAGTGATACAGTGGAGGTGTTATTATGTTCTATTCAAACTCAAACCAGGCTCAAAACGAATTGTGCATTTACAGACAATATAATGAAGACGAGAAACCGCCAATGTCGGTATGGCCGGATTGTCTGCACCTTTGCTTTGCATATAATATAATATAGTTACCCATGGCATGTGATGATGACCTCACTACAACTGTACATGCTAAATTTGGTTGCTGTAGGACTTAAACTTTGTCTAAAACTGACACTTACAAAAAGGTAAACCAAGATGCAAACCAAAAGGTTAACCAAGAATTCTCTAAGTCATTGGACCGTGAAATCTAGGTCACAGTGACCTATTTACCCACGACATGTGACGATGACCTCACTACAACTGTACATGCCAAATTTGGTTGCTGTAGGACTTAAACTTTAACTAAAACTGACACTTACATAAAGGTTAACCAAGAACTCTCTAAGTCGTTGGACCGTGAAATCTAGGTCACAGTGACCTATTTACCCACAGCATGTGATGATGACCTCACTACCACTGTACATGCTAAATTTGGTTGCTGTAGGACTCAAGCTTTGGCTAAAACTGACACTAACAAAAAGGTAAACCAAAGCGCAACGAAAAGGTTAACCAAGAACTCTCTAAGTCATTGGACCGTGAAATCCAGGTCACAGTGACCTAGTTACCCACGGTATGTGATGATGACCTCAGTACAACTGTACATGCCAAATTTGGTTGCTGTAGGACTTAAACTTTAACTAAAACTGACACTTACAAAAAGGTTAACCAAGAACTCTCTAAGTCGTTGGACCGTGAAATCTAGGTCACAGTGACCTATTTACCCACGGCATGTGATGATGACCTCACTACAACTGTACATGCCAAATTTGGTTGCTGTAGGACTCAAGCTTTGGCTAAAACTGACACTAACAAAAAGGTAAACCAAAGCGCAACGAAAATGTTAACCAAGAATTCTCTAAGTCATTGGACCGTGAAATCTAGGTCACAGTGACCTAGTTACCCACGGCATGTGATGATGACCTCACTACAACTGTACATGCCAAATTTGGTTGCTGTAGGACTTAAACTTTGACTTAAACTGACACTTACAAAAAGGTAAACCAAGATGCAAACCAAAAGGTTAACCAAGAACTCTCTAAGTCATTGGACCGTGAAATCTAGGTCACAGTGACCTAGTTACCCACGGTATGTGATGATGACCTCACTATAGTCAAACAACTAGGTCTGACGTGTCAAAGGTCAGCCGAGTCCATTATTTAGGGATAACAGCATTCCGCATGTTCTCGGACCATTTTTAAACAATCGAGTTTAGTATATTAGATACAAATGAAAGCGGAATTGTTGTCAGCGCTTTAGCGCAGTAGGTAACGTGTAGGTACGCAGAATGCATTGTGATAAAAGTATTTTTGTTCAGCGTGGGTTCGAATCCCGCGTCAACCTCAAACTTTTTTTAAATCTAGAATGAATAGTAAAGCATTATCTTATTTCATACTGTATTATACTGACTATTTATGCACATGCTCTTCAATTTTGGGGAAGGGGTGCATTAGTTGAGTTCGAGTCCTATATTAGCCATATTTTCAAAAACAAAGGGATGATAAAATACAAATATAAATACAAGTTTTATTTATTTTCTTCAGGGGGCTTTCCGTAAATACTTCTATGCAATTTAATTATAGAATCCTTAATATTGTTTTAGCAAAAAATTATTTTAGGTTGATGCAAGAATCGAACCCGCGCTTGATAAAATGTTTCCCGATCATGCTTTCTTTTAGCATACGTCTTATCCACTACGCTATGTTTCCGATAACTAATACCGTTATTGTTTGTACAAATAACTAAAAGTTTTCTTTTAAACATTGCCACGAGGATATCCGAAATGCTGATCTCCCTTATAAATGGACTCGGCGACCCCGTGACACGTCTAACCTAGTTGTTTGACTATACAACTGTACATGCCAAATTTGGTTGCTGTAGGACTTAAGGGTGTATCAATGTCATGAGCCATTTTTTCAAAGTATTAAACTTTTTTTCTATCATTGTTTTTTTGGAAGAGCTATTTATGATGAATGAAAAAATAAAAAAAAATATATATGGTGGTGTCCTTTTTTTTGAGCTACAGCGATTTGAAAAAGGTATGTCAAATTTGGATTTTTTTCTTCAAATTTTACCCATTCAGAGTACAAGCTTCAGTAAAATCTATTTCAAAACAAAACAAAAATGTTAATTTGGGTTTTCTTTATTTATTTCATGTCTACGGTGGTATGTTCACATATATAAACCAAATTTAGACAAAGCAGGCACCAGGTTTGAACAATATGGATCCTTGAATATCAAAAATATGCTTTATATAGGGCATGATTTTATTAGATTTTTTATTTTATGAAAAAAAGTAAAAAAGTTTGAAAATGAAATAGTTCTAGTATTTAACTTTTTCTTATATTCTACCAGATGAAAGCCCATACTAAGGCAGTTCAAAATATGAAAAGAAATTGAAAGGTCAGTGTTGAAAATTTTGAGTTATTAAAGTAAAAAGAGTTATCGCCCCTTACAAAATTTACAAAAAAGTACCATACCGATGATATTTAGAGCTTTATAAATTTCACATTTGGTGCCTATTTTTCTTAAATTAGTTTTTGTATGAAGAAATACTACCATAGATAGGAAATAAATAACACAAAACCAAATTATCATATTTGTTTTCATTTAAAATGGGTTTTATTGAAGCGGGCTGTTTGAAAAGGACAAAATAAGAGGAAGTGGGTGGGGTAAATTTTACATGGCCGTAGAGTCAACTGTTGTTCACCAAAATGTACACTTTTTCTATTTTTTCATTCATCTTAAATAGCTCTTCAATACAAAACAATCATAGAGTGTTTTCATGTACTTTGAAAAGTTCCCAAATCCATGCCATTGATACACCCTTAAGCTTTGGCTAAAACTGACACTAACAAAAAGGTCAACCAAAGTGAGGACGGACGGACGGACAGACAGACAGACAGACGGACGGACGGACGGCATTCGCCAATCTATAGACCGCATTTTCAATCCGGCCAAAAATGACAACTTTTTGACAAGTCTCATCATGTATTTTAATATAAGTGGCAAACAGTTTGGTGCCTGGTCAGACGCCGGGTTTCCTGGTGTCTAATCTGACTCCAAACCGTTGGTGCACACACTGGACATACACGCAGAACTTTGTTTTACAGCGTATAAGACGCTATTCTTTCCCAAAAAACGCGTTTACGCTAAAAACTATTATTTCTTATGCAAACAGTTTGGAGCCTGATCAGACGCCGGGTCACCTGACGTCTGATCAGGCTCCACACAGTTTGCCCTTCAGATTAAATTGAGCATTCAGAAATGTAAAAAAGTTTTATTGCAGGGCCTTTGCGTTTCGTTTGCGTAAAAACGGGAAAGAATAATGTCTTCTTCACTGTAGCAAACCCTCGTTTATTCAATTGACAAAAAATAACTTCTTGTCCACTGTATCCAAGAGACTGTGGGACTCTTTGTTATCACTGCATTCAATGATAGCCTTAATCAAATCAGTGTTTTCTATAATTCCGTCTGTATCTACACTGTTTGTCTATCACCACATTTGAATAAGTAAGTAACAATAATTGTAAATGACAAATACTTACACCATGTCATCAGCTGTAAACAGGTAGCCACACTACTAAATTCCCAAATTCCTTCACGCTTCACACGCCACTGCTCACCTGTTTGCATGAAATTGGCACGAGCTTCTCGTGCACTGTATAGGTATTACGCGACAAATTTCAAGCAAATACTGACGCACCTGAAAAGGCTTAACCCATGAAACCTTAGCGGCAACAAAAACTCTTACGGTAGAATCTGTGTTTAGCGGTCATTCAATAATACTGCGCGGGAATCTCAAAACACAAGTGATTGCATAATGCATGGCAAAATATTTCTGTATTATATGTGTTCCGGCTTAAGCTGTTACCTTTTGTATAATATGTCAACTAATCATGTTTTAAGTGGTAGTTTAACACAGGGTCTACTGTGCGTACATTCCTAGCATTTTTTTCTCTATTAAGGTAGTATGTTCCTAATGACATCGGGCAAATGTCGGTCAACATATTTGTTCTCTTAGTGCAACTGTCAGTCACTTCATCAACCTACGGTCCGTTCCGTAAAACCTCTCTATTACGACCCCAAATTCTGTTAACTATTCCAGGTATTTAAGACAGGTGACTACTTAAAGCAAGGTGACAGTAAAACAGAAAGCTCCTAAGGAGCTTTCTGTTTTACTGACACCTTGCTTTAAGCTATCACCTGCCTTTTTGTACGATCAATTAGCCTTCGTTTAAGTGGCCGTTATAGAGAGGTTTTACTGTATATGCTCGAGCATATTGCGGTATGGGCAGTCGGTAGACGAGAATGGCCGATTGCTTTATGTAGAGAACAATATTGACCGACATTGGCTCGATGTATTAAGGGTGTGCTACCTTAACAGTGTATTCTAAGAGAGGCGTACTTGAAAATACTCGTTCGCTCGACGGTCAGGTTTCGGTTTATTTTGCCATGCCATGTGTCTACGGCGTGCAATCACAGAGTTGCAGGCCTGAAGCAGACACCGTCTCCATATAATCGAGAAAAATCCGGTTGGTTTTGGATGTTTAACCCATTAACCAATAAATACGCCTTTATACGTTTTTAATTTATTACTCCATTGAAGAAAATAGTTTCAACTCATACAGTCATAAAATTTGTATGATAAAAAATATTTTCTATATTTTTGCAGATGTTAGCTTAAAGCAGGATGAAAGTAAAGCAGAATGCGCCTTAAGGCGCATTCTTCTTAACTTTCAATCTGCTTTAAGTGGTCACCTAATTTCAAAACTATATATAGAAACAGGCTATGAGGTAATGGGTTAACATGATCACTCATTCACTCACTAGTTCAGCCGCTCACTCTTATGAGTAGTCACATACTTATGGGGTTTTGTGGAGATTTTGTTTTGGTTTAGTTTACGTCTGTTCCTGTCAAATTTGGGCTTATTGGTATAGGCCGATTTTTTCCCCCTGGCAGGGTGGAGTTAACCTTAGGCAAGAATAAACTAATTTGCATTTGCTTTTAGGGATGAAAGGTATAGTTGCGTATTCTATCGTTATTGTTCGATACTTTCAACATGGAAAATACACACTGTATGCGTGCATCCATAACGTCGTGAAAAGGGTATATATACAGTGTCTCTCTCTACAACAACACCCAATGAGAGACCAATATATTACATGTGTTGTTCGGAGGGAGTTGTTATAGAGACGGAAAATTAAGACTGGGTTACATTTGCAAACAGCTTGAATCCAGATCAGACGCCGCGTAACGCGGCGTCTGATCTGGATTCAAGCTGTTTGTCACTCGTCATTATATTCCTTCTGTCAAAATATCCACTACATGTAATATGTAACGTTGAGAAAAAAAACGACAGACGACAACGGTAAATTCTGATAATAAAAGAAAGTTCTGTCGTCCCAAAAGTTGAAATGCAAAGGTCCGCATCGAGACTCCGCCATGCCAGGTCAATAAAATCGGTCTATACGAGTATCACATAGAGAGGGAAGCTGAAACAGAGGAACCAACGTGATGTTCTGTTCTTTTTCGTAAGAACACTCTGGTTCTTTTACACGCCAAAGTGTACAGCCCTGAAACATGGTTCCTCGGTTTAAGTCTCATTCGAAGAACTTGTCGCGTTTATTATTTGAAACACATATTAATGTTTTTGAAGTTAAAGACTTTTCCTCAGTCCATTGAGGGACCACCAGCACATTGTTCTGGAGGTGTCAATGTAACTGTCAAAAACGTGCAGCACAATCTCAGTGTACCTGGTGAGGTCCAGATTATACTCATGTTCTAGTGATTTTCAATGGTTATTTCTAACCAAACTATCAAATATAAAGTTGGGTCTTACACGAGAAGCTTCAATGGTTCTTTGCTACCCACATGTCCATAAGATCCATGCTTTTTGCAAGGAAATTGTCTGACAAGGTGTTATGATCGAAAGGTCGTCAGGAGATGTCTTTAAACGACAGGCGTGTTCGACACATTCTTTAAACAATATGTTTTTACTATACATGAATGGTATACAGTGCTCCCTCCCTACAAAGGCCCTCCCAGTAACGACCCCCTCCTTACAACGACACTTGTCGCAGTTACCTCAACAGAACAAGTATATCCAACATATTCACGACTGCAATGTCGCCTGCTTAAAAATGTCTTCTGCTGTATTTTTCTGATAGTTATATAATGGACAATTTGACGAGGTGGGGGGATTAACGACGAGTGACAAACATTTGAATCCATATCAGACGCCGCGTGACGCGGCGTCTGATCTGAATTCAAGCTGTTTGTAAGTTGCCCTCCCTATAATGACTCCCCCTGAACAACGCGCACAATTTTGTCTCCCGTTGGGTGTCGTTGTAGAGAGGGAGCGCTGTAGTAAAAAAAATTTTGTTTTTTTAAATGTGTCAAGTACCTGGGGGTCAACCAGTTTGGATCTTGATCAGATACTTCTAGCCTAAGAAATGAATGACTTAGGTTAGACAAAAATCTTAACAAAGGTTTGTCAACTGAAATGGGCCAAGGGATGATACACCTCATACCCATAGGTGTCCGGCTCAAAATAAAAATACATGTACACACTTTTTTTTGGTCTACTGTAGTGCTAGATCTATCATATATAAGACGTATCTTATATATGATAGATCTTTGAAACTTTGAAACTTTATTGAAATATATCTGTATAAGGTCCACTACCGTGGACAGCATTAACATTTATACAAATAGAAAACATACATATCAATAGAGAGGTCATTAGTTGGGAATACGCAAATTCATTAGAAATTTTTATAATTTATAATAAAGCCTAAATAAAAAGTATTTCTTATGAATAAACAGATGTTAACCAAAATTTGTTCCATATATAGTCATACATATCACCTGACAGTTTAGATCGTGATCAGTTCCTAGTTAACTCGGCCTCTGATCGTGGTCTATGCTGGCTCGAGTTCACTCTTTCAATTTGTATATTGATGTGTCATAATAGTTATCAAGAAGTATCGAGGTTACATGTACATGGAAGAAGAAAGCATACAGGTATTTACCAATCTCTACCTAATAGGATGAATAAACAAAAATAAATAAATAAAAATAAATAAATACTTGGTTCATTTTTGCCAACAGTAATGCTGGGATACCCATATGATATGCTTCTCCAGCTAGACGAAATTTGGAGAAGAAATACAGGTACACACAGCAGTCTACTAGCTAAGAGTAGTATATGCGAATATATAATTGTGTTTACCAATTTCTCCAACGAAACAAACTTTGGAGATAGATATTAGATACGAGTATATAAATAACTAAACCACTGGCACAAACATAAATACAAACTAAGAAACTTACTACATGTACAAATAAATACCCACATGTACGACTGTACACTTTAGACACTAGCACTACAGTAGATAAAAAAAAAGTTTTTTTTTGTTTGTTTTAGCCTGACACCTATGCTCATACCCATCCGCTGAGTAGCCTATATATCAGGCTCGAAACTGTTTCTCAATTCTAGACAGCAAAGTTAAAACCTTATCCGCCTACAATTTTATGATTAAGATTTTTTTAAAAAAAAGTTTGATTATTATGTATCTGTCATAATATAAGTTTTCCTATTCAACGTAACTTTAACTTTAACAAGATATTCTGCGATTTAGGTAAATTACAAAAGTTTCCCGAAATGTAGACCAATAGTCTTGTTATTGTGGTCAGGGTTTTATGCCAACCCAATTATGGGACGTACTTCCGGGATTCTCATCAGCATCGTCGGCAACTTTGAACTTTGTTTACGTTAAGAATGTTGTATTTATTTGTTTGGTTAGGCATTGTTTTACAATGTTTTGCGTTTGAAGAAGATATAACGGTCGAAATAGACGCGGGGAAGATGGACTGTTTTTATCAACCCATGCATAAGCCGGGCGGTGTGGAGGTAGAATATCAGGTAAGTTTCACTGTCCGTCCACCATAACAATTGACTGTACACGTAACACGTTACTTTCGGTTTGGCGACGTCTCGACCCGTTCGTGTTAACTCTTTCACCCCAGAAATTCCAAACGAACAAGTACAGATTCTTACTAGTCATTTTATGACTAGGGTTGATTTTTCTGCAAATGTAATAAAATGACAATTAAATAGTACAAACCCTGAACTGATCTGGGTCTACACTGTTTGTACAAGACAATGTGATAATAAGTGTACATTACTTTCAGTTTGGCTATGTGCCCCAGAGACTGTCCTACATACTTGTAGCCTTTCTATGTCTTTAACTCTTAACCCATTACCCCATATATATATGCCTTTTTACGCCTCAAATTAATTTCTCCACTTTTTTTTTTTTAACTATGATCAATATTGTTGTAATTACACCTACAGTTATTCTTAGGTTTGTTTAAGATCTAAAGATTACTCACCGACGGATGACAGCTTGCCAGGGCTCGCTAATATTCCGATGTTCTTGGCTTTCCCTTCGCCTATTCTATGCAGCCGACACTGAGTCTGACTGCCATAGTTGGCTCCCCAGAACACACTCCCCTGGTTCCCAGCTTCCGTTTTACCAAGGGACGCAACTTTTACTCACAACACCAACAATATGCAACATAAGAAATATATTTTTCTATGCCATCAATACTGATGATTATGAGAACGGGCACTTTTTAGGTGCACCATTGGGACTGTACCCAGCCGGTCACTTTATCCTGACACCGACGAACCAGTCTTAATGCTAACCCAAAATTCTGAGCACCAAGGAGGAAGGCCATTACAACCAGTTTTTAAGTCTTTGGTTTGACCCGGCTGGGGATTGAACCCGCAACCTCCCGCACTGCAAGCGCACCCTCTACCACTGAGACTCAGCTATACAGTCCTGTCATATATTCTATATATTCTTGTAGATTGTAGCTTAAAGCAGGCTGAAAGTAAAGCAGAATGTGCTTTAAGTAGTCATCTGTCTTCAAAACTAGGAACAGTCTATGGGGTAATGGGTTAATTGCCATAGGGGATGTTTATTTGACAGATTATCCCCTCATCCTCCTAAAATCGTCATCATCAGTCTCATCAGTCACTGGCGCTACATGACCTAATGGCTATTCAATGTCTCAGTGCCCTAAAATGTAAAACCCAACTCGTCCATCTATTCTAATCAGTACATACCGGTAATGAACTACTTATAAATATTGATCAGAGTTCTTTTCATACGAGAGAGACAATCTGAAAGTTCATGGAAACTCTACCAGTTTATGTGAAAAGAAGTTTAAAAAAATGCAAATAAATGCTTGTTTGCAATTAAAAACAAGCAATCTGTTGAACGTCACCTTGATCTCAGCATTTCCCTTAAGTCCACACATTTAGACTTGATAAACCGGTATTAATTCCTAGTTTCGTTAGTAATATATAGCAATTGTACATATTGAGAACAAGAGTTGAGCTAAACAGAAAAAAAATTAAATGTTACATAGCTAAATTTTAGTAAAAAAGTCAAAGACCATGGCAGCGTTTTTTTTCCTTCTTTGGACGGTACCTGGGAAAGGACCCGTTTCCAATTGGAACAGGACCCGTTCCCAATTGGAACAGGACCCGTTCCCAAATCAAAGAAAGGACCTGGCAATATGGTAAAAATGTATTTTCAGTGAAAAAATGAGAATTTCTGTTACTAGTGTTAGCATTGCCTGTTGATATGAACTGCATAATTGCTACTTGATAAATTAAATCAATATAGGCCTACATATATTATAAAATAAAGTTAAAACTTCCCAATTTCTTTTTTGTCATCATTTCACGTCTCGTTTTTTTTCCCAATTTGAAGTTTTTGCGACAAGAAAAATTCCCAATCTTAGGGGTACCGGACCCGTTCCCAATTGGGTGAAAAAAAACGCTGCATGGTCACCTAACTGCTATGCAAATGCTGTACTCATCAATGGGAAGTTAAGCGAAATTGCATGACTCTAGCTGAAGAACTTACTGGTACACATAGTCCATAACTGACGTAAAATATTAAATGCAAGAACTTTAAGCCCGCCTTAATCACAGAGGTCAAGATCAAAGTCAACAGACTACAATGTAAAAAAACGTGCATCACAAGTGAAGTTGCATTACCCTTTCTGTACTCAACTCAAGATGCTGTATTTAAAGGTAAAAAAAGGCTGAATTTTACATTGGATATAATTTTATTACTGTATGTGATATAGACTTTATATTTGGCAAGCAGCTCAGAGCTGCTTTTGAGTTCAGTACACATTTGGCCATGTCCGATAAAGGTCAAAGTTGTTTAGAGGTAAAATTGACTGAATTTAACATAAGCTATAAATTTAGAACTACATGTACATGTGATAGAGACTTTATATTTGGCATGATTACTCGCTCACTATCCGGTTTATTTGTTGATCAGGCCACAATTAATCCTTTGCTAAGGGTGGGGCCTGACTGTCCAGTCTCGATCTAAGTTCCTCTACATTCCTGTCTGTGATGAGGGTTAACAGAATCCTTACCCAGGGTTTTCCTATCATGCTTAACAACATACTCAAGTCAAAATGCTTTTGTGCTCAGTACAAGTTTGATCATGTCGGACAAAGGTCAAGGTAATTTAGAGGTACCTTAAAGGTCAAATAATCTGATCATAACATTGATCATAACTTTGGGACTACATCATAACATGTGATAGAGACTTCATAGTTGGCAGGTGTACTAAACTCTAGCAGCTCTTGTGCTCAGATTTGGTCATGTCTGGCATGGTCAAGGCCTTTTAGAGGTGAAATAGGCCAAATTTAACATTGGCCATAAATTTGAAAAACAAAAATGTTATAGAGACTTCATATTTGCATGTGCTCAACTAAAAAAAACTCTTGTGCTCAGCCTCAGTATAATTTTGGTCATGTCAGACAAATGTCAAGGTCATTTAGAGGTCATGGTCCCATCAAGAGGCATAGTGTTTATTTATAATATCTTAGCAGATGGTAGCTTAAAGCACACTGAAAGTAAAGCAGAATGCTCCTAAAAGGGTCATTCTGCTTTACTTTGTTTTTTTAGCTCAATCTGTCTTCAATATTTAAACCAAACTACAGTCAAACTTTGATATCTGGAACTCGCTTAAGGCCTTTCACTACCGGAAGTCGGTCTTGCGGGCGAGCGGATATGCGTCTGGACGACACAGACTTTTTTCGTACGTGTTTATACTAGACAATTTATATAAAGGAAATGTTGATACGAATTAGTATAATCCTTCATAGCGCAGTTAGTATAGTGGTTGACTATTGACTATAGTGGTTGACTAGCAATCCAAAGGTCATAGGTTCGAGACCCATCCGATCCAAATATTTTTTTTAAGTGTCCGATTTATTGACTTGTCAATCCATAACGCAGTATTTAATCAAGAGACATATTATGTTTAGTCTTCGTTGGTTAGTACTAGTGATGTTTACGGTCCAAGTATAATATTATGTCCACTTACCTGTACATTTTAGTTTAATGACTTACAGGTCAATTAAATCGGTATACATGTAAATGATTTGATCGAACTATAAAGCCACACCTTGAAGCTTATCAATACGCTAACCTTTTCAAGATCGATATTGACCATTATAATTATGTTCAAACAATATAATAAACCTTGTATGCCATGAATAAATAATAATGCATTTTAATGACAAAGTTTTAATTCTAAGGTAGGTAACTGTACCTCAACAACAAATATCCCACATTTTAATAAGAAAATATGTTATTACAACAAATCCTGACTGTAATATTTTCTAATTTTTTTAGACTGACTAGTTCATCAACCATATATTTGAATAAAATGAAAACAAATATACATTGAATGAGTCAGTTTTTTGTAATTCAATTTATTAGCATTTTGCAAAATTTAAATAGCTGATAACATCTTTCTGAACACCTTTATTCAAAATGTTTTTAGCTTTTCTTGTAATGAATGTTGTGGACTACTTATTGGGCAAGAATTATAGTCATTAGCTTTGTTCATTTTTAAGAAAAATAAAATCATCAAAATTTTAGGTTTTTGTCAGAAAAAAGACCTTAAAGACAAACCACACGATAAATTTTGCCTATATTTACACACATTGTTTCTTAGGCTATTATCATTCTTCATGAAAAGTTTCATAACAATCGTATGGAAACTACGCGCATATGCGAAGTACCTTAACTCAAACTATATGATTGTTCCACACATGAACTGCATTATTTCATGCTCGGTTATGTCGAATATACCCATATTTCAAAGTTAAAATGTGGCTAAGCCAAGTTTAAACTTTGAAATACACGTACAGGTATGTTCGATTTAACCAAGTTCGAGATATTGAAGTTTGACTGTAAAGGGTTAAGGAGAGACATCCAAGCATAATCATTGAATGGTCATAATAATATTGAGTTAATTGTAAGAGACTTATTTTGATACATTGACTATTGGGAAAAAACTATTTCCTCCAAGTTTCATACAAAATAAATCAATAGGCTTTTTGAAGCAATGAATAATATATAGAGTCACAAGCAATAAAGATTCTTCAGGTCCTTTTACACAGCTGAGACTAGTCAAGTCACGAAGTGATATTGTTCCAATTGAAGCTCATTATCTGAAATCAATTTTTACATTTCAATAGATAATTAAACCTTTAACTCGTTCACCCCTGAAACTTTTAATGGATAATTCCAATTTCAAGATATGTCTAGTCCATTTTTGACTATTTAGGGTTAATTTTCACAATATAATTTAAAGTGACAAACAGTGTAGACCCTGATCAGAGGGCTCCTTAAGGAGCCCTCTGATCAGGGTCTACACTGCCTGTTTGCATAGGACAAGTGTAGTCCTCACAGGTACACTGTTTGTAAATGACTAGTATACTCGTCGCTAGGGTGGAATGTGTTAACCCTTTACTGTTTCTAGATTTAAAGACAGATGACTACCTAAAGCAGGTTGAAAGTAAAGCAGAATGCTTTAAGATATCATCTGCTAGGATAAAGAGTGTAAAGGTGTATCTATTAAGGGTTAACCCAACACCATAATTACACCTTTTTTACACCTTTAATTTATTCCTCCACTGAAGAAATAGTTCCAATTTATGTAGTCATGAATATGAACCATACTCTTTTTTATATGTATTCTAGGAGATGGTAGCTTAAAGCAGACTGAAAGTAAAGCAGAATGCATCTTTTTCTTTACTTTCAATTGCTTTAAGTGGTCACCTTTCTTCACAACTAGAAACAGGCTATGGGGTAATGGGTTAAAGTAGGATTAAAATGTAAAATAAAAAGAAAATCTGTTAGTTGTTTCTTGTAGGTCAATGTAACTTACAATGTAAGATGCATTGACACTTGGATTTTGTGAGTTCAGATGGAAATAATTATATGTAAGGCCTTTTGGCAAAATGGTCATTTGTAACCTTTTACAGTACTTCCTCTCTACAACAACACCCAATGGGAGGCAAAGATTGTGTCTGTTGTTCTGAGGGCCATGTTAAAGGGAGGGAAATGGACTTACACATGCAAACAGCTTGAATCCAGATCAGACCCCAGTCACCCCACATAATGCTAATTGTAAATGTAATTGTCTAAATGGGAAAGAATAACATTTTCTTCACTGTATTATATAAAAATAGTGATTGGATTTGAACCTGTAAACAATGAACAATTTTTGATAATGAAACAAAGTAGATGACAAATAAATCAGGATAAAGTTAGTATAATTAAGTGAGTGAACCTTACTGAAAACCTTATTGCATACAGTTTGAATCCTTAGCAGTCCCGCTTATTGTGAGGCCTGATCTTGATATATAACAAGTTGTTCTGTTCCTTTAAATATTTAAAAGATCAAATTAATTTAAGAATTTGATAAGTATTTTCAGCAGACCATGAAACGACACTTGAGTTAATAATTATTGATAACTTCTTTTGATTGATTATCAATAATCAATAGCCAGTCTTTATACATTAACACAGTTGAAATGCTACGAATGGTTGAATACTTAACCCTTACATTGCTGAATTCATTAATGGACTCTTCCATATCAGATAATTGACAAGGTCATTTTGACTTACAGTGTACATTGATCCCTCTCTACAACGACAGCCAATGGGAGACACAGATTGTGTGTGTTGTTCGGAGAAAGTCGTTATAGGGATGTAACATTAAGACTTGGCTTACATTTGCAAACAGCATGAATCCAGATCAGATGCCGCGTTACGCGGTGTCTGATCTGGATTCAAGTAGTTTGTCACTCATCATTATACAGTGAAACCCCTCTAAACCAGACATGTGTGGGGATAACAAAAACATCCGGTTTAGAGGGGTTTCCGGTTTAGAGGGGTTTTAACCCATAGCTTGTATCTAGTATGGAAGGTAGCTGACCAATTAAAGCAGGTTGAAAGTAAAGCAGAATGCGCCTTAAGGCGCATTATGCTTTACTTTCAACCTGCTTTAAGCTACCATCTGTTCAGAAATATTTTTATGGTGGATAATCATGACTGTATAAATTGGAACTATTTTCTCCAGTGGCGGAATAATCAAAGGCATAAAAATGTGTATCTATTGGGTAATGGATTAAAGTTCATTTTTCAGTTGTATATTTCAGGTAATAGCTGGGGGAGATTTAGATATAAACTTTTCAATCACTGGCCCAGATGTTGTATATTTCAGGTAATAGATGGGGGAGATTTAGATATAAACTTTTCAATCACTGGCCCAGATGTTGTATATTTCAGGTAATAGCTGGGGGAGATTTAGATATAAACTTTTCAATCACTTGCCCAGATGTTGTATATTTCAGGTAAAAGATGGGGGGGGGGGGGGGTTAGTTATAAACTTTTCAATCACTGGCCCAGATGTTGTATATTTCAGGTAATAGTTGGGGGAGATTTAGATATAAACTTTTCAATCACTTGCCCAGATGTTGTATATTTCAGGTAATAGCTGGGGGAGATTTAGATATAAACTTTTCAATCACTTGCCCAGATGTTGTATATTTCAGGTAATAGCTGGGGGAGATTTAGATATAAACTTTTCAATCACTGGCCCAGATGTTGTATATTTCAGGTAATAGCTGGGGGAGATTTAGATATAAACTTTTCAATCACTGGCCCAGATGTTGTATATTTCAGGTAATAGCTGGGGGAGATTTAGATATAAACTTTTCAATCACTGGCCCAGATGTTGTATATTTCAGGTAATAGCTGGGGGAGATTTAGATATAAACTTTTCAATCACTTGCCCAGATGTTGTATATTTCAGGTAATAGATGGGGGAGATTTAGATATAAACTTTTCAATCACTGGCCCAGATGTTGTATATTTCAGGTAATAGCTGGGGGAGATTTAGATATAAACTTTTCAATCACTGGCCCAGATGTTGTATATTTCAGGTAATAGATGGGGGAGATTTAGATATAAACTTTTCAATCACTGGCCCAGATGTTGTATATTTCAGGTAATAGATGGGGGAGATTTAGATATAAACTTTTCAATCACTGGCCCAGATGTTGTATATTTCAGGTAATAGATGGGGGGGATTTAGTTATAAACTTTTCAATCAATGGCCCAGATGTTGTATATTTCAGGTAATAGATGGGGGAGATTTAGATATAAACTTTTCAATCACTGGCCCAGATGGACGGATACTAATTTCAGAACAGAGGAAAACAGACAACTTTCATAAGTAAGTGGTATTGTTATATGTGAATTCTTTGCACACTTAGGTGCAAGACTTATATATAAAAAGATTGCTTAAATATATTTTAGCTCACCTGGCACGAAGTACCAAGGTAAGCTTTTAGGATCACTTGATGTCCATCGTTTGTGTGTTAACAATTGGTTTGTTACCACTCTTGCGGCTACAAATTTCATCTGATCTTCATGAAACTTGATGACAATGTTTGTCTGGATGAAATCTAGGTCAAATTCCAATGTTGGTCATGTCAGGTCAAAATCTAGGTCACTAGGTCAAAACAGAAAAACCTTGTTAACACTTTAGCGGCTACAAATCTCATTGGATCTTTATGAAACTTGGTCAGTCATTAGGTCAACTCACAGAAAAACCAACACTAGAGGCTACAAATCTCATTTGATTTTAATGCAACTGGGTCAAAATGTTTGCCTAATTGATTTCTAGGTCAAGTTGGAATATAGGTCAACTTAGTCAGAATGTTTGCCTAATTGATATCTAGGTCAAGTTCGAATATGAGTAATGTCAGGTCAAACACAAGGTCATTAGGTCAAATCATAGGAAAACCTTGTAAACACTCTAAAAGCTACCAATCTTATTGGATCTTCATAAAACTTGGTCAAAATGTTTGCATTATTAATATCTAAGTCAGGTTTGAATGTGGGTCATGTCCAATCAAAAACTAGATCACTAGGTCAAATAATAGAAAAATATTGTTAACACTCTAGAGGCTACAAATCTCATTTGATTTTGATGCAACTGGGTCAAAATATTTGCCTAATTGATATCTAGGTCAAGTTGGAATATAGGTCATGTCAGGTCAAACACTAGGTCACTATGTCAAATCAAAGAAAAAACTGTTAACATTCAAGGTGCTACAAATCTCATTAGATCTGAATGAAATATTGTCAGAATGTTTGCCTACACCAAATCTAGGTCAGAATCAAATGTGGATTGTGTCTGGTCAAAAACTAGGTCTCTAGGTCAAATCATGGAAAAATCTTGTTAACACTTTAAAGGTTGATTGTGAGTCATGTCCAGTCATAATCTAAGTCACAGTAGATCTATCACGTTTTACATAGTGTACCAAGTGAGTGATTAAGGGCCATGGTGGCCCTCTTTAGGCTCACCAGTGCACAGAATTTAATGCTGAATGTGAGCTTTTGTGATACCCCTTCATCAATCGTCCATGTATGTCATCAATTATGAACAACCCCTTTTCTGAAACCAATAAACTCATGGTACCAAACTTGGTCAGATACTTAATGTTGGTTTGAGCTTCATAAGTTGTTCAAAGAATGTGGGTGGGGCCAATAGTCTTATAGTGTAAAAAAGTGTATCCTTAAGGGTGTATCAATGTCATAAGCCAATTTTTTCAAAGTATCAAACTTTTTTTCTAACATTGTTTTTTTGGAAGAGCTGTTTATGGTGAATGAAAAAATGAAAAAAAAAAATATGGTGGTGTCCTTTTTTTTTAGCTACAGGGATTTGAGAAAGGTATGTCAAATTTGGATGTTTTTTTTCTCAAATTTTACCCATTCAGAGTACAAGCTTCATTAAAATTTATTTCAAAACAAAACAAACATGATAATTTGGGTTTTCATTATTAATTTCATGTCTATGGTGGTATTTTCACATATAGAAACCAAATTTAGACAAAGCAGGCACCAGGTTTGAACAATATGGATCCTTGAATATCAAAAATATGCTTTGTATAGGGCATGATTTTATTAGATTTTTTATTTTATGAAAAAAATTAAAAAAGTTTGAAAATGAAATAGTTCTAGTATTAAACTTTTTTATATATTCTACCAGATGAAAGCCCATGCTAAGGCAGTTCAAAATGTGAAAAGAAATTGAAAGGTCAGTGTTGAAAATTTTGAGTTATTAAAGTAAAAAGAGTTATCTCCCCTTACAAAATTTACAAAAAAGTACCATATCGATGATATTTAGAGCTTTATAAATTTCACATTTGGTGCCTTTTTTTTCTTAAATTAGTTTTTGTATGAAGAAATACTACCATAGATAGGAAATAAATAACACAAAACCAAATTATCATATTTGTTTTCATTTAAAATGGATTTCATTGAAGCGTGCTGTTTGAAAAGGACAAAATAAGAGGAAGTGGGTGGAATAAATTTTACATGGCCGTAGAGCCAACTGTTGTTCACCAAAATGTACACTTTTTCTATTTTTTCATTCATCTTAAATAGCTCTTCAATACAAAACCATCATAGAGTGTTTTCATATACTTTGAAAATTTCCCAAAGTCATGACATTGATACACCCTTAAAGGCTTTGTACATGTGTATATTGAATTTTTCAATAGACTATTTCCCTTTCCAAAAATGTCCAGTTTATGTTGACTTGAAGGATTTTTATGCCCGCGGCATCGACAGATGCGGGAGCATATAGTAATCGTCCTGTCCGTCAGTCCTTCCGTCCGTATCCAGGTTAAGTAGATTTTACCGTTTCGTCTAGCAACAACACAACTTATTCAAATGCTTGGATACTTATACAGTTGTTGCCTTGGACCATTCCCTATCCACCAATATTACCCAACCTTGATCTTGACCTTGACCTCATTTGGACTTAGAATATTTTGAGTGGGCTATTTCTTGGTTAACTAGATTTTACCGTTTCGTCTAGCATCAACACCGCTTACTCCAATGCTTGGATACTTATACAGTTGTTGCCTTGGACCATTCCCTATCCACCAATATTACCCAACCTTGGATTTGACCTTGACCTTGACCTAATTTGGACTTAGAAAAAATTCAAAATATACTGTCAAGGTTGCCACCGGGGGCATAAACGTTTATTGAACGCACAGTCTTGTTTAAAAACTATTTTAGAATAATGGAACAGTGCAGACCCCTCTCAGAAAGATCCTTAAAGATCTCTGTAAGCAGAATCAAAACTGTTTGCATTGTAATAGTTAAGTTAGTAACAGTTCTCAATAAGGGGGGTATTTTAAAAACCTTTATTTCTGAATTAAACCCTGTAGTGTGAAACTCATTAGAATCATCTCTTTGAGACAGTTCTAATGAGTAGTCACACCAGAGGATTCGGTGCTAAAATGAGTGAAAAACAGTTGGATTTGTTCAGTTTGCTCCCTCTTTTCTGGAGCCCTATCATATCTACAAGTTGGTTTTGAGCATAGAATGGGTAAAAAAGTACACTACCTGTATTTGCTAAAAAAAAATTATGTTCAATTTGACAGAATCACCGTGGATAAGCCAGGAGACTTGAAGATATGTTTAGATAACTCGTTTAGTCACTTTGCTCAGAAGATGGTGTTTTTCGAGCTGATATCGGACGATGATGATGAAGAGGAAGACTTCGGTCGATGGGAAGGCGCTGCTGAGGAACTGCAGGAAGTTGTAGACATGACACTCGATGACTTCAAGGTAACAACTCCGCAATCTCTGTTTTAGGCAGGGCTCCAGATAAGAGGGAGTAAACTGAACAAGCTCAAACATTTTCTCACTCATTTCAGCACCAAATCCTGTGGTGTGACTACTCATTAGAATCGTCTCAAAGAGACGATTCTAAATGACATCATAGTGTTTAATGCAGAAATAAAGATTCTTTTTATGAAATACTCACCTTTTGTTACTCTCTATGTTAGACAGGGCTTCAGATAAGAGGGAGTAAACTGAAAAATCTCAACATTTTCTCACTCATTTCAGCACCAAATCTTATGATGTGACTACTCATTAGAATCGTCTCAAAGAGACGATTCTAATGAGTAGTGACATCATAGTGTTTAATGCAGAAATAAAGATTTTATTTTATGAAATACTCCCCGTTATCTTTTGCCCTGTTAACCCTTTCCTCCCTGAAACCTCAAATGGACGATTCTAGATTTCAAATAAGTCCAGTCTATTTTGACTTTTTAGGGTTGATTTTTACGATATAATGTCAAAATGGCAAACAGTGTAGACCCTGATCAGAGGGCTCCCTAAGGAGCCCTCTGATCTGGGTCTTCACTGTTTGCATAGGACAAGTGTACTCAGCACAGGTACATTTTTTTAAATGACCCATTTTTCGTGACTAGGGTTCAAAATACTCCCCTTTGTCTTGAGCCCTGTTTTGGGGAATAGTACTTCTATCTTCAGATTGGGTAAATTATATGTTGTTTTCTATATCAGAGTGGTTATAGTCACTTTGACTGACAATCACTTAGCTTCTCACTGCTTAGGTTTGTTTCCCAATTTCATGTGGGGAAACTTTCCAGCTGGCTTCTGAAAGGTTGATGTTTCTACCCAGTTGCTGATTTGCACCTGAAACAGTGTATAAAGATCATATGGGGTCTTCTTCTTTCTGCTATTTATTGTTTGACCTTTTGATAAGACTAGGGATGGCAGCGACTATGAAAATTGGTAGTCGATTAATCAATTGTGAATTAATCTATTAATCGAAAGATCGTGCTTGACATTTGATCAAAGGCAACGTAAATAGCGCCTGTCATCTACACAGTCCACAGTTTGATATGATCATTTTTCACACCTCGTATGATTTCGCCTTGCAAAGTTACTGCTTTTGGTGATGTTCAAAATCTGTATCTACAATGTATAATTTATATTTTACCGAAATTTAGCTTTATATAATTATAAAGAACTTTTGGCGACTTGCTATTTTGCGTAGTGAAAGCAGAAAAATGGTGAAGGGTGGGGACACAAACAGTTTGCACCGTGTGCTTATACTTTGAGCATGCTGAAGTGTCTTATGTTTTCTAATGGACACAAATAATCACGAGAACACAAAGATAAATTCAAACAATATTTAATAAAACAAAGGAAAGGCACCGAAACTACTAAATCTACCTGTTCTTCTGTGAACGTTCTACATACATGTAGCCTGTGAACCATGATACATGCAAAACAGGTATGCTTAGATGTAACAGTTATAACTCTTTGCACAGCAAATAAAATGTATCGTTTGCCCGATTTTTTAATGTTTTCAAATTGTTGTTTTTATGCCCCCGGCATCAATAGATGCTGAGGCATATAGTAATTGTCCTGTCCGTCCGTCCATGTGTGTGTGTCCGTAACAAGGTTAGGTAGATTTTACCGTTTCGTCAAGCATCAACACTTACTCAAATGCTTGGATACTGGTACAGTTGTTGCCTTAGACCATTCCCGATCCGCCAATACCACCAAACTTTGATCTTGACCTTGACCTTGACCTATTTTTGGACTTAGAATATTTTAAATAGGCTAATTCTTGGTTAACTAGATTTTACCATTTCGCTTAGCATCAACACAACTGACTACAATGCTTTGATACTTATACAGTTGTTGCCTTTGACCATTCCCTATCCACCAATATCACCAAACTGTGATTTTGACCTTGACCTTGACCTAATTTGAACTTAGAATATTTTAAATTGGCTCTTTCTCGGGTAACTAGATTTTACCGTTTCGTCTAGCATCAACACTGTTTACTACAATGCTTTGATACTTATACAGTTATTGCCTAGGACCATTACCAACTCATCAAATACCCAAGCTCAGTTTGACTTTGACCGTGACCTAATTTGGACTTAGAAAAGATTCAGAATATATTGTCAAGGATGCCACCGGGGGCATAAGCGTTTATTGAACGCGCAGTTTTGTTTTCTCTCTAAAATTGTATTGAAAATATTCAAAATAGAATCTTAGTATCAAACAATATCGATCCTAATGAGCCGCCAAATTACTAGGTGTCTCATCGGGATCGTACTGTTTGCAAAGGAGTTTTTTTTCCACTATGGGCACTTCCAAATTGATTTGATCGTCAGCTTATTCAAGCATGCGAACCAATAGCTTGCAGTTTTGTTTGGATTATTGGTTTTATGATAATGCTTGATTGATTCGATGAACAGGTCAACCCCTTTAAGCATGAACCAATCAATGATAGTGTTGTTTTACGAAAGTTCAATAATTTCAAAGCACCTTTGGCCTAGATATGAGCAGGTCTGCCACAACTTTATCTATTTGATTGTTTCTTCAATTGCTTGTGATTGATGACAAGCCTCCTCGCAGGGGGTTGGGGTGACAGGGGGGTAATAAACAACAGGTCAAACACGGTAGGTGACAAACACGGCCAGCGCCAGTAAGTTGTGCTGTCTGCTTTCATTTATTTTTTAATTTTATTTTTTACGATTAACCGACTAGTGAATTAACTAGTCGACTACCAGACTTCTAATCGATTAATCGATTAACCGTTGACATCCCCAGATAAGACAGTTCCTTAGAATTATAACATTTTACATGTACTCACCTTTGTTTTATTACCATTTCAGAGTATGCTTGAAAGAATGGGACAAAACTTGGACAAATCTAGGAATATACAGACAGTTTTGAAAATGTATGAAGCTCGCGACAGAAACATTGGGGAGTCTAACTTTGATAGAGTGAATGTCTTCTCTTTCATACAATTAGCTATAATGGTTATAGTCGGTATGGTGCAGGTAGTATTAATACGAAGCTTGTTTGACGATAAAGGTCGTATCAGCGGATTGATGAAGTCAAGAACATAACAACACGAGGACACTGTTTATGTGGTTTCGTAACGGGCTGGGTTTGAGGTTTTGTTGACCGCATTCTAGTCTGTGTGCAGCTGAGATTTAGGTAGATTTTGTCTTGAATAGTTGACCCTTTTACTCCATAGCCTGCTTAAGGATATCATTCCCATAGCTTGTGTTACTGAGTCAAAACAGATGGTGGCTTAAAACAGACTGAAGGTAAAGCAGAATGCATTCTGCTTTACTCCAGCCTGCTTTAAGATATCAACTCTGTAGCTTGTTTTAATGAGTTGAATAGACGGTGGCTTAAAGTTGTGTGGAAGTAAAGCAGAATGTTCTACCTGGAGCAGGTTTTGCTTCCAGATATGAGGGAGTAAACTTTGCTTCCAGCTTGCTTCAGGATTTGAACTCGTAGAATTGTGCCTAAAGGCACTTTCTGCTATACTTACAATCTCTTTTAAATGGTCACCGATCTTGAAATCTAGAAATAGTTAGCTAGGCTATGGGGTAAAGGGTTGCAAAATTAGCAAACAAAACAGAAAAAGATTAGGAACTGGGAGATTTTAAAGTTACTGACAGATATGATGTAGTGAAATCCACCTGATAGTCGGGAGATTATAGTAGGTTATTCTTGTTACGAAAGCTTCTGTGGTTAGATTAACATTGGTGTTGGGTTGTCTGCTGAACCCTTTCCACTATAGCTGGTTTTGTTTTAGACAGGTGTCGTCTTACAGCAGGATGAGAAGTAAAGCAGAAATCTATTTCAAGATAGTTCTGCTTTACTCTCTGCCTGCCATAGGCAGTCACCCAACCCATCAGGAAAGTCGTAAAAGTTTCCCATGGCTAGATGATAGACTAGAAGTTTGAAAATGAATTCTCTTTTAAGAATTGTAAAGATGAAAAAAGCGTTTCCGGTATCTTTCCAGCTGGTAGCTTAAAGCATGTTGAAAGTAAAGCAGAATGCTCCTTCAGGAGCATTCTGCTTTACTATCAACTTGCTTTAAGTGGTCATCTGTCCTCAGAACTAGAATCAGGCTATAGGATAAAGGGTTAAGTTTGATTTGTAGTGGTTAAGTATCAACAAATGATCGTTAGTGTTGAAATTATTTTTATTAGTATTGTTTATTTATATTTTTGCATACACATACTTACATTACATTTTTGTGGCCTTTCAGTTTTTTAAACTACAACAAATAAGAACAACATATAGTGCTTTGAAAGAGATTAAACTATGAACAAACTTCTTACAGTGATAGTATTACAGTGAAGGCGTTGTTCTTTTCCAATAAACGTGTTACTGATAAAAATCAACCTTTGATCTCGGAAACAATTTTGATAGCGTAGTGGTTGGCACACCTGGGGCCCGTTTCATAAAACTTCTTACGACAAATGTTGTCGTACGTCAAAACTTTAAAATACATTTAATTTGTGATTTCTCTATCTAATCCTGTCTTGTGGCATCTTTTTGGAATCGTCTTTTCAAGACGATTCCAAAAAGATTTCACAAGACAGGATTAGATTGAGATATAAATAATATTTGATACTTTTATAATCTGACTTACGAGAACATTTGTCACAAGAAGTTTTATGAAACGGGCCCCAGCTTCTCACCAATGGGCCCCTAGTTCAATCCTGAGTCAGTGCAATATGTGAGAGGGTACATTGATCTCCTCTCTGATCACTTGAGTTTTCTCCCAGTACTCCGGTTTCCTTCCACTGAAATTAAAGTGATTTGCCTAGGTTGTTAAAACTTGTTTCATAATTGATGTAAAATATATCAAGTTTAAACAGTTTGGAGCCAGATAAGACGCAGAGCAACCTTGTGTCTGATGAGGCTCCAAATCGATTGCTATTAAGATTAAAATTAATTGTCAGAATTGTAAAAAAAATAAGCCATTTAAATACATTTTTGGCATTGTGTTATTGCATTTATCTATAAATGGGAAAGAATAATGTCTTCTCAGCTGTACATGTAGTCTTACTAGTCTACAGGGTTCCAGATAAGGGGAGTATTTCAAAAGCTAAAATGTTTATTTCTGCATTTAACCCTAAGGTGTCACTACTCACTAGAATCGTCTCGAAGAGACGATTCTAATGAGTGGTAACATCATAGGATTTGGTGCTTTTAAAGTGAGAAAATGTTGGATTTGTTCAGTTTACTCCCTCTTATCTGGAGCCCTAGTCTATAGAATAGGCTTACCTTGTAAATAATTATATGTGATCTATTATTGGGTATTTCCTTCGTATATTGGTGTTATAATGTGCATACATTGTTAGATGATTTAGAGTGTATGTGAATGCGTTTGTAATATTAATTCAAATGACACAAGTCGCAGATGAAAATTTGCCGTGCCTGCTATGGATTAACCCTTTCCTTTTACCCATTACCCCATAAATACGCCCTTTTTTACGCCATTTATCTATTCCTCCATTTAAGAAAATAGTTCTTCTTATATACAATAATTTTTATATACCATCAGAAATATTTTCTATATCGTAACAAATGGTAGCTTAAAGCAGGCTGAAAGTAAAGCAGAATGCGCCTCAAGATGCATTCTGCTTTACTTTCAACCTGCTTTAATTGGTCTCCTATATTCAAAACTAGAAACAGGCTATTGGGTAATGGGTTAAGTTAACTCATTGATATTACAGGCTATGTTTAAAACAGGCTATTAATTTACGCCAGATGAAAGTAAAGCAGAAAGCTTTTGGGAGCTTTCTGCTTTACTTTCACTTTTCATCAAGAAAAGGGCAGTGTATGTGAACAAAGGTTGTCAGTCACTTTCTCTTTAAAGAGTATTGTTGAGCTGATAAATTGTTGTTAGTTGTTTTTTGTTGATATGTACAAAGTACTTAAAAAATAGGGGTCTATTTGATAGACTTAACTTTTCAAAGAAATCGCAGTAATATCTGCTATTATCACCATGGTAAAGAAAACTTGTTTTTAGTTTTTGACTGATTTAACCCATTACTCCATAAATGCATCTTTTTATGCCTCTATTTTTTTCTTCACGAAAGAAATTAGTCCCCACATTGGATATATTTAATAGAAAACACAGAAGGCATTTCCTGTATCTTTCCAGATAGAAGCTTTGAGCAGGTTGAAGGTTAATGATTATCTGTCTTCAAAAAAGAAAAAAGAAACAGGCTATGGAGTAAAGGGTTAAACAAGTTTAAAGTTAAGCCTGAAAGCTCCTCTCACAGCTTTCTGCTTTACTTTCATGTGACTTTCAGCTGCCATATGTGTTGACAAGCTTTCTTTGAGTGGTCATTATAGTTTTGTTTCCTGTGTCTTTAGTAACTCTTTGCATTTTGGTTTTGTTTTTGTGTCTGCAACAATTGTCGTCTGCTACTGTTCTAAAAATTCAATATTTCTTTTCAAAACAGGGTCAAAGTATTAAACAGTTTTGATCCTGAAGAGACAATGCATTATGCAGTGTCTCTTCAGGATCCAAACTATTTCCAAAGGTAATCACTATTTTGTTGCTCGTGTGCATCACGTTAAAAGGTCTTCAGAGGTTAGCTAATTTTGATGTTGTGTTTTTCAGTTTGTCATACATAAAGGTGTCTCAATCTTTCCGTTTGCTTTAAATATTTCAACATTGAAAACCTGTAGCAAAGACCTTGGCAACCGGTTTGGATCCAGATTGGGCCCCAATAAACATGGGACCTTATCAGGATCCAAACTTTTTGTCACTGAATTCTCCTGCTTTTATGTTACATGTTTTAGAAAAATTGTCAGGGCTCCAGATAAGAGGTATTTATTTCAACAAATCCAACATTTTCTCACTCTTTTTAGCACCAAATCCTATGGTGTTACTACTCATTAGAATCGTCTGGAAGAGACGATTCTAATGAGGAGTGACACCATAGGGTTTAATTCAGAAATAAAGATTTTAGTTTTTGAAAAACTACCCTTATCTTGTGCTCTGCATTGTGCTTTGCTGTATTGTAATGTATAGTCTGAAATCCGTAAGCATTGTTCTGTTATGTCTGAAATCCATTATGATTTAGTCTTGAAATACTGCCGCTGTTGTAACAGTGGAGAGGGCATTAAACTTTCCCGTTTAACCCATTACCCAATAACCTGTTTCTATTTTAGAAGACGGGTGACCACTTAAAGCAGGTTTAAAGTAAAGCGCTTTAAGCTACCATCTGCTAGAATATAGGGACAGCATTGTTTTAGAAAAAATGTGTAAAGCAGGAAAGAAAAATGTCTTCTCTTCTGCCAATGTGCCTCTTTGTTAAGAGTTGTCCGATGAAAAAAATGCAGACCCTTATCTGAGGGCTCCTTTTAGGAGCTGTCTGATAAGGTTCTACATTGTTTGTCATTTTGCTATTGTAAAAAATGCCTCTAAATACTTCAAATTTGACTTGATTTAAACCATTACCCTATAAACCTGTTTCCAGTTTTGAAGACAGGCAACTACTTATAGCAGGTTGAAAGGCACATTCTGCTTTACTTTCAGCTTGCTTTAAGTGACCATCTGCTAGTACCATAATATAGAAAATATTTCTTATGATACAAATTCATGACTGTATAAATTGTTCATAGGGTAATGGGTTAATTGGAAACGTGAAGTTTCAGGGGTGAATGAGTAACTTATTCTTATCCTGTAGTCTTGATGTTGGTATGGTTTAGCTTCCCCACCTCGTATCTTGAGGCAAAGGTATACATACCCACCAATTCAACTAGTCACCCATTGATTGAATGATTGAAATGTATTATGGCTCTATAGTGTGAAAGTTCTAAAGTTTTACAGAGGAAACAGTGTTATTCTTTTCCAAACAGTTTGCCTTTGTACAAAAACAATTATTTCCAATGTAAACAGTTTATGTTCAGATCAGATGCAGGATAACCCTGCATTTGATCTAGCCAAAACTGTTTGCCACCCACATACAAATTATTATTATTGTATTCCGTTTGCATGTTAACCATCCAATGAGAGTTACTTTGCATTTCATCTGGATTCAAACTGTTTGATTCTCTGGTGATATTATTTTGAAAGAAGATTCTATGTTTGAAAAAAGAACAAAAACATGTTTTAATGTTTAAAGAAGGTGGTTGCTTAAAGCATATCCTGTAGGGTTTTGGCTTCATTTTCTGTCAGCTTTATGCAGCCTCCAGTAAAAATGTAGGCAATTTTCCAATTTATTGATAAAATAATGGTTTAAATTAGTTGTTAGCTCGACTATTCGAATAATATGGAGAGCTATAACAGTCACCCTCGCGTCGGCGTTGCATGTTAAAGGTTTTTGATCAACCTAGAAAATGGCATCCTCTTAAAGCATATATCACTTATGTTGCATTTTAATTTTGCCATACACATCTTACCTGCCCTCAATCATCAAGGAGGACAATTCTAGATGGTATTTTGGGTGAATTATCTCCCCCTTTTGGACTTACACATCCTCGTTAAGATTTTTGATCAACCTAGAAAATGCCATCCTCTTAAAGCATATATCACTGCAACTAATGTTTTTATTCAATAATAGCGTTACCTAAAATATCTTACTTGCCCCAGACTAGAGGCGGATAATTCTAGATGATATTTTGGGTGAATTATCTCCCTTTTTGGACTTAGACATCCACATTTAGATTTTTGATCAACCTAGAAAATGCCATCTCTTAAAGCATATATCACTGCAATTCATGTTTTTATTCAATAATCACTTTACCTCAAACATTTTACTTGCCCCAGACTAGAGGCAGATAATTCTAGATGGTATTTTGTATTAATTATCTCCCCTTTTGGACTTAAGACATCCACATTCAGATTTTTGATCAACCTAGAAAATGCCCTTCCCTTAAAGCATATATCGCTGCAATTAATGTTTTTATTCAATAATCGCTTTTCCTCAAACATCTTACTTGCCCCAGACTAGAGGTGGATAATTCTAGATGGTATTTTGGGTGGATTATCTCCCCTTTTGGACTTAAGACATCCACATTAATATTTTTGATCAACCTAGAAAATGCCCTTCACTTAGGCATATATCACTACAATTAAGATTTTTATTTGATAATCGCTTCACCTCAAACATATTACTTGTCTTACACTAGATGTGCATAATTCTAGATGGTATTTTGTATGAATTATCTCCCCTTTTGGACTTAGACATCCACGTTAAGATTTTTGATCAACCTAGAAAATGCCCTTCCCTTAACCCTTTACCCCATAGCCTGTTTATAGTTTTGAAGACAGGTGATCACTTAAAGCAGGTTGAAAGTAAAGCAGAATGTGCCTTAAGGCACATTCTGCTTTACTTTCAGCCTGCTGTAAGCTTAAATCTGCTAGGCTATGTAAACATTTTGTAATGGTAATTGTTCATGAGGGTATAAACTGGAACTATTTTCTTCAGCGGAGGAATAAATTAAACACGCTAAAAGTCGCTTCTATAGGGGAAAGGGTTAAAGCATACATCACTACAACTACTGTTTTTATTCCATAACTGCTTTCAGTACAAAGGAGCAGAAAGTCGAGCTTGCTGTCTTACGGACAGCTCTTGTTTTATGATAAGAATGAACTTTTCTATGGTAGAGGATTTTATTGCATTACTGTGAATAAA
The DNA here is from genome assembly GCA_922989275.2 of Gari tellinella. Taxonomy (NCBI): domain Eukaryota; kingdom Metazoa; phylum Mollusca; class Bivalvia; order Cardiida; family Psammobiidae; genus Gari; species Gari tellinella. The sequence goes on along the minus strand of OV277867.1, from coordinate 77,357,071 downwards.
ATTGTATACATGTACTTTTACAATAGGGGAACTTTAGTCCCCAATACCAGGGCTCCAGATAAGAGGTAGTTTTTTCAACAAATCCAACATTTTCTCACTCTTTTTAGCACCAAATCCTATGGTGTTACTACTCATTAGAATCGTCTCGAAGAGACGATTCTAATGAGCAGTGACACCATAGGGTTTAATTCAGAAATAAAGATTTTAGGTTTTGAAAAACTAAGCTTATCTGGTGCTCTGCAATACGCTAGAAAAACCACCCAACTCATAATTATGTATGCTTGTTCTACTCAGTTTACTCGGTTTATGTCAGTATATCCCCCCAAATACAGCAGAAGCTCTCTATTACAACCACTTAAAGTTTAAGTCTTAACCCTTTCCCCCATAGAAGCGCCTTTTAGCGCATTAAGTTTATTCCTTCACTGAAGAAAATAGTTCCAATTTATACAGTCATAAATATGTATCATACGGAATATTTTCTATATTCTAGCAGATGATGGCTTAAAGCAGGCTGAAAGTAAAGCAGAATGCGCTTAAGCGCATTCTGCTTTACTTTCAACCTGCTTTAAGTGAACACCTATATTCAATACTAGAGATATGCTATGTGGGAAAGGGTTAAACGAAGGCTAATTAATTGTATAAAATACAGAAGACAGCATAAAGCAAGCTATAAAGTACAGGTGGCAGCATTAAATAGTCATCTGTCCTAAACACCTTATAATTCACACAATTTAGTGGTGTTAATAGAGAGGTTTTACTGTAGTTTTTTCCTAAATGCTCAAGTTTTATGAGCTGATCTATGCAATATGTATTCTTTAGATGTTGTTTACAAGTGTGTTTTTAATGTCACAACTACTTTACTATGTGTAAGGTGATGGGCCCTACCTTACAGTTTCATGTTGCGGGTGTGATTGTATTGTTAAGTTTCATGGGTACTAATAAAATTGTGTAAAATGTTTATGTATGAGGTATGATTATACAGATGTGCTTTTCCTTTAGCCCTTAACTCCATAACCTGTTTCTAGCTTTGGCGATCACTTAAAGCAGGTTGAAAGTAAAGCAGAATGCGCCTTAAGGCGCATTCTGCTTTACTTTCAGCCTGCTTTAAGCTACCATTTTCTAGGATATAAGTGGAAATATTTTCTTCAGTGGAGAAATATATTATAGGCATAAAAAGTTGTTTTTATGGTGTAAGGGGTTAAATCTGCATACAAAGTCAGGTAGTGAATTAAATGTTGAAGTTCAATTACAAACAAGAGTATGATATATGCATGTTTTGAGCTTGATTGGTTAGCAATTCCCCTGCTATCAGCATTTATTATATGCCTTCTTTTGTTGTTGAGCTATTCCGTGTGTATCTATACAGTAAGATACAAGAGTCTGTATATTACTCCTTGTATCAATTTTTTATGTTTGTATTTTACTTTGACCTCGATAAAGTGTGACGTCATGTATAGAATCCATGTACATGTACAAGTTCCACGTTATTCTTTGTGGCATAAAAGAATTCTTCTTCTGCTTCAAATATTAAATTCTTCTGGTTATGAAATGACTTAAACAACTATATACATTGTAGTTGTTGCTGGTGTATATTGGAATTTGGAGGCATAATAAACACATCACCAGTTTGCAGTGCGTTACAGGGCATTGTATTCAGCTTTTGACGATCTTGGCGGAAGGAGCTTGTCAGCTCGGCTGTTTCAGCCAAGAACGTCTCTAGATGAATATATCGCCCTGTATCACACTGCCAAATGGTAATGAGTATATATTGCCAAACTTTTGAAACAATGTAGATCCAGATCAGGGTCTGCACTGTTTAATTATGGAATCTTTCTGACATGAGTGTGCACTCTTTCCTGGTTAAAGGTTTCCTTATTCAATTAACCAGTGTAATAATACATTCATTGTGGGCACAGTTTTGATATAGGGTTTACAGTAGCGTTGGTAAATATTCCCCAAATTGGTATGTTAATCCTTTACCCCCATAGGATAAAATAATGGATTATGCAGAAAGCTCTACTGCATCATTTTCTATCCTACATTAAACAGTCACCTTATTTCTAGCGATCTCCTGCTTGAATTTGTCGTTGCTTTACTCGTTGAACCCTAGCATCAAGTATCATTTACAACATTTTCCCTTTGAAGAGTATATTTGTCACTTATATCCTAGCCCTCTGATCAAAGTCTGCACTGGTTGTCATTTTGCAATAAATGATTAAAATCAACCCCTTTATCTGCAAAAATGGACTTTGCATCAGTGGGTATAGAGCTCTTATTCAAGTTTACATGTACTTGTATTTACTATTTCTGTACAGGAAACGGGTATATATAATACATCCTTATGAAAACAGTGTATACCCAGATCAGAGGGCTCTTGAAGGAGTTCTCTGATCTGAGTCTGCAATGTTTGCTATAATTTTATAATATTCCTGAAAAATCACCCCAAAGTCAAAGTAAACTTTTCATTATCTAGAATAAGGAAGAGGCCATTTGGAAAGTCAGCGGTTAACCCTTTGAACCCTAGTCCCGCATATAGACGTTATTTTCAAACAATGCACATGTGAATAGTAAAATTGTCCTGTGCAAACAGTGAAGACCCAGATCAGAGGGCTCCGAAAGGAGCCCTCTGATCAGGGTCTTCACTGTTTGTCATAATGCCAAACATTGACAAAACAACCCTTAAAAGTCAGAAATGGACTAGACTAAACTGGAATTGTCCATTTAAAGTTTCAGGGAGGAAAGAGTTAAAGGGTTAACAGATAGGAATGTTGTGTCTTGGTTCAGGCATATGTACTACAAAACAACATTTCCACTTAACTCAAGTACCATTATCCACAAGCCTTGCTGCTACAGTACTCCCTTCCTACAACAGCACTCCTTACAACAGCCCTTTCCGCTGTTTCCCCAAATAAGACAATTACAAAATGTACATGTATGTCTACATTTTCTTGGATGCAATAGCGTCTACTTAAAATTGTCATCTAATGTTTTTTGACAGGTAAAAAATAAAATAAATAATGACAGAGAGTGCATGCCCTGAATCAGAGTGCTTCTTCAGGGGTCTACACTGTTTGCAAAGATTGCTGGCTTCAGTACTTTAAAGGTTGTGTTTTCAACACACAGATCCTGTGACAGTGATGAAATTACCAAGGCAGAAAAACTGTCATCAGAATATCAGTTATCTGAAAGTTTATGCCTTAAGCATTAATTGTTTTGTACTGTTAACCTCCTTTATTATGACAACTAGATTGTGTTGATTATTAGGTGTCTTAGACTGGTGACTGGTTAAGTAAGGTGAAAGTAAAACAGAATGCTCATTCAGGAGCTTTCTGTTTTGCTTTCACTTTGCTTTAAGCTGTCACCTGTCTATTATAAAACAACTAGCCTTCTTTGAAGTGGTGGTACTATAGAGGTTTAATACTTTATGAATGAACTTTGAATACAAATAAACAAGACAACAGACATCACAGATGTGCCTGAGGTAATATGAACTTGGCTGATACACAAGCAGAGTCAATTACCCCTTAACTCATAGCCTGTTTCTTCATTTTGCAGACAGGTGACCACTTAAAGCAGATTGAAAGTAAAGCAGAATGTGCCTCAAGGCTTATTCTGTTTTACTTTCAGCCTGCTTTCAGCTCCTATTTAATAGGATAAAGATATTTTTTCTATTGGTAACTATTCATGGCTGTATAAAAAGGAACTATTTTCTTCAATGGAGTAAATATTTAAAGGCATAAAAGGATGTATTTATTGGATAATGTGTTAAGTTTCAGGGGGAAATGAGTTTAAAAATGTTTTAGATCTTGATCAGGTTCCAAATTTACCTGGCTTCTGAACAAGATGGGTTTTGTCACAAATGGTTGTCAAATCACTATGCCATGATAGATTCAAATTGAGCAAATGTAAGTTACATATAATTAATGTTTGAAATAATTTAATAGTTCAGTAAATAGGTCAACTGGTCAGAAAATAGCTACTGGCTATTGTGTTCAACATTAAATGGTTATCGACTCATCATTATATAGCCAGAAGACACCATAATACAGTGTTAAACTACAGTGGAGAATCTGTTATTCTTTCCCGTTTAAACGCAAACGTACGCAAACGCAAAGCTTTAAAACATAGAAAAGAACAACTTTTGGACAATTCTGATATTTCATGTTTATCTTGGTGGCAAACAGTTTGGAGCCTGATCAGACGCCGGGTTACCCGGCGTCTGATCTGGCTCCAAACTGTTTGTAAAAGAAAAAATAGTTTTCGCGTAAACGCGTTTATCGGGAAAGAATAACAGATTCTCCACTATACTAAAATGCTTCATGCTGTACAGCATTAATGTAGAATGTCCCTTAACTCATTCACCCCTAAATATTTTAATGGACAATTCCAATTTAAAAATACATCTAGTCCATTTTGAATATTAAGGGATGATTTTAATATATTCAAAATGACAAACAGTATATACCCAGATAAGAAGGCTCCCTCTGAGCAGGGTATACACTGTTTGCATAGGAAAAATGTAATCCTTACAGGTACACTGTTTGTAAATGACAACTATACTCGTTGCTAGGGTGGAATGTGTTAATACAAGGTTTACAATCATTTAACCCTTATCATGCTAAATATTTATACATTGTACATGTATATCTAAACTCTACCCATTATGAACATATATTGTCTGAACTTTTACATTGGCTTGTAGAATAAAGACATTTTGCCTCAGGAGAGAGTGCAGTCTCATCTCAGATTGAGTAAGAATACAGTGAAGACCCAGATCAGATAGCTTTAGGAGCTGTCTGATCTGGGTCTACATTGTTTAAACAATATAAATATAAGCTCATTGAAGAGTGCATACTCCTGTCAAGGCAGATCCTGTGGGGAAACAATGCAGACCATGATCAGACAGCTCCTAAAGCTGTCTGATCTGGGTCTACACTGTTTTAGAAAATATCAATATACCATGAGGCTTTGAGTAGGAGAATGACATCAGATGGGATGATTAGTAACTGGTAGTATAGTGTTTTGAGGTTTTTTAAAAACTTGCTTTGTTTTGATACTTTTGGGGGACCTTTTGGTGTTATGAGATGCATGCCTATTTTGTGTGAACTATGAACCTTATGCAAATAAAATATTATGTCTTGAAAAAAAGTGTTGTGTCATTCTTAGCTCGTCTGTTTCGAATAAACTACCAGCTATTGACATCACTCCGGTGTCTGCGTTGGCGTCGGCATTATATCTGTCTGTTGAACATTATTTCTCCCATTTTCGCCTATGTCGGATAGGGATTTTCCCCATGAGGAATCGCTATATCCTCCATACCATGTGACGTCTTTTATTGTTTGCCCAGCTTAACCATAAGCGCAGCATCACGCAGGTAACTAAATGACGTCATTTCTAATGACGCCACTATAAACAACGTCAAGTTTTGACGGAAAAGGTGCACAAAAACTGCATTTATTTCGTTATTTGTATCATGTTTTAATGATTTAAATCGAAAAAAAATCCACCATTCGTTTTGTTGATGTAGGAAAGGAATTTCCCCCTCGGGCCAGAAAATTCACGCAGGGACTCGGCAAGCCTCGTCCCTGCTTGAATTTTCTGACCCTCGGGGGGGGGGGGGGGGGGGGGAGAAATTCCTATGCTACATCAACACTCATGGTGGATTCTTATATTCACTCTTCAAGCAGTGGCGTCAGGCAGTGACGCCTGAATGTTGTTGAGGATACATGTAACAGGCGATTTTGGACGTCGACGTATGTATATAGATCAAGATTATCTAATAGATGTTTATGATCAGGAGTTTTTCAGTGCCAAGACCCAATGTTACAACGCGTTTGAGATGAGTCTGAGAATATTGAGATCGTTCTAAAGCCGCTGATTGGTCAGCTTTGAGCTTTGTCTCAAACTTTCTTCATTCTGAAAAACCTCCACCCAAGATGCATATTTTTGACAAAAACAAAGAAATCCAGTACGCAGTTTAGGAGAAGAGGATTTAAAAATATACTACAGTGCTCCATCCTTATACAACGGCCCTCCGAACGACGATTCCCTCCTGAGAACGGCGTTTGCGGCCGTTCCAACAAAAGAAAATTACGATCAATCTTTTGACGGCTGCAATATTGTCTGCTTAAAATTGTCGTCTTTTTTTCCCTTCTGAATGCCAAATATTGGACATTTTGAAAGACAACACATAATGGCAGTGACACACAGCTTCTGATCCGCTTCAGAGTAACTAGGCGTCTGATCAGGCTCTAAACTGTTTGCCATTTTGACTTTTCGCTAGCGAGACACCCTTATATGCCCTGCTATTGCGTTTCGTTTAACAATAACGTCATCAGTTTAAAACCATTGTCGTCTGATTTTATTTATCAAATTTAAATTTCAGGTATTTTGATCTAGGTAATATTAAAATGGGTGTCAAACAGTTTGGATTCTGATCAGACGCCGCATCACGCGGCGTCTGATCAGGATCCAAATTGTTTGACACCCATTTCAATATTTCAAAAAGTCAAAATACCTGAAATTTAAATTTGATAAATAAAAGGCAAGGAAGGGTTTTGAATAATTAAGTAATGCGCCTGCTACATACATGTACATTCGTTTGACCTGTCATTACGTCGACTTGTGTCATCACTACAATTGGGTCTTGGATTTATGCGGTTTTAAATTTGCTTCGAGCGATTATTTTTAATTGCATTTGAAATAAATGTATCCTTTACGACAGATTTCGGAAACTATTGAACACAACATAGATTGGATTGAAAGCATCGTTGTCTAGACTGACATGGAGGTTTCAAAAACTATCATTTTTCTTATTACAGTTTATGTTTTCATTTTAACCCATAGTAGAACAGTTGAAAGTAAATTTCTTATCAGGAAAACCAAGTATGGCAAAGTGCGGGGTTTTACGACAGACTTGGCCCAAGTATTCCAAGGAATTCCCTTTGCTGACCCACCGGAAAGGTATGTGTATGTCCCTGTCTGTCTGTCTGTCAGTTTGTCTGTCTATCTATCTCACTCTTTCTGTCTGTGTGTATATGTATATAGCTTAATTATGACCAATGAACAGCGCTTGAGATTGATTTCAGACTCATATCATAAGCGTTAAAATCGTGGATTCAAGGTTATAAAGGTTTTGAGTTTAGTCTGAAGACGTTATCAAACTTTTGATCGGTCAGATTTGAGCCTAGTCTCAAATCTGACCAACCAAATACTTGAGAATGACTTCAGACTCGATTCAAACTCTTTATAACCCTGGTCATTGGTTATGTGCTTCTTAAACGTTTGAGTTGAGTCTGAGATCGTTATCCAGCTTTTGAATGGTCATATTTAAGCAAAAGAGCAAGTCTAACCAATTAAAAGCTTGATAACGACCCAGGACTCGTGATATGCATATTTAGATCACAATGTGATATGGAGTACCCAGCGTCTGGTCTGGCTCCAAACTGTTTGCAATGGAAATAATAGTTTTAGCGTAGACGCGTTTACTAGGACAATAGAACGCCTTTTCCACTGTATATGCGTTCTAGAAAAGATATATTAACGATCTATTAATATTCATTCTGTGACGTTATTCTTTCTCAGTGTATTTACGTTTAAACAATTCGTCCACAACTATATATGTGAAGTAAAAGAACCCTAAAGACGAGTGCCTAGGGTATATATCAGACGTCGCGTTAAGATGGATCTGATCTAAATCCAGATTGTTTGTAAAAGACCAATGCCCCTTTTATTTATGTGGAGAACTAGGTTAAGCCGTTCTGAGAATTCCATGTCATTCCTCTCTGAAACTTGAAATGGATATTTCCAGTATAGTCTATTAAAACATTAAATGGTTGGTTTGTCAATGTATTGCAATGTTACAAACAGTACAGACCCTGACCAGGAGTGACTTTAGAAACCCTTTGATCTTGCTCTTCACTGTTTGCATAAAACAAGTGTACTCTTTACAAGTACTATGTCTGTAAATGACGATTATATGCATGACTAGTGGGCACAGTTAAACGTAAACCAAACGCAAACGCATTGCAATAAAATGTAGAAAATGACAACCTTTAGACAATTCTGAATCTTGATTTCAAAATTAATGGAAAACAGTTTGGAACCTTATCAGACGCCGGGTTACCCGGCATCCGAATTGGATCCAAACTGTTTAAAATGAATGTAATAAGCGCGTTATTGGGGAAAGAATAACATCTTATCCACTGTAAGCCAACTCGGTTTACGTGGCTCCAAGGTTTTAAAGGTTTTGAGTTGAGTTTGGAGTAGTTTTCAAGCATTTGATTGGTCAGATTTGAGCCTAGGCTCAAATCTGACCAATCAAATGTTTGAGAACGATATCCTCACATCAAAAGCTTTTTTTTACCTTGGACCCCGGAGATCGATTGTATTTTAACGGCACACAACTTATACTACACGAACACTTACGTTATTTATAGATGGACAGCACCCGTCGATCCGACACCATGGACCGAAACCCTGGATGCACGGCAAGTGAAAGCCAACTGTTACTACACAGGCTCATGTTCAGCAGAGATTCCCTTTGACTGCGTGCCTGAGGTACAACAGTTGCAATACTACTACTACTATTACTACTACTACTACTACTACTACTACTACTAATAATAATAATAATATACTGTTGTTTTACCACTACTACTACTACTACTACTACTACTACTACTAATAATAATAATAACAATATACTGTTGTTTAACCCCCATAACGTATAAAAAACGTTTTGACGTTTATGGCACATTTTGGCTTCCGTAGAATCAAAAGTTATGATTCGCACATCGCGTTGGAAGACTTTTCTGAAAGACCAGGTTCGGCACTTCCTATTTCTAGAATATCAATGGTCCATCTTTCTACTTTCGGTTTAAAATGTACCCGACCTATTTGTCAAAATCCGTTATAATAGCACTCATGCTGGAATTCGGTAACACTGATATGTCAACACAAAGCTCAAATTGAGCTTAAGACTAGTCTTATTTTTTAACCAATTCGCTCATTGCGTGAACGCGATTTAAATATAGCGACTCTAAAAATAGATTGTCACTTTCGGTTTCGTTTTGACACGTCAGAGTAGATTTTGAGATGTCAGAGTGTAGCGTTTATTCAGAAAATGAGCTCCAAATTAGTCCGGTAGTGTCTGTGTTATGTGTACAAAATGGGACAGGCTTGTTAAGGATATATTGTCACAGTAATGTACAGTGGAGAAAACATAATTCTTTCCCGTTTAACGCAAACGAAACGCAATGCAATAAAATGTAGAAAACATCACCTTTTTGACATTTCTGACGACCTACCGGTATTTTAATCTTAGTGTCAAACAGATTGGAGCCTGATCAGACACCGGGTTACCCGGCGGCTGATCTGGCCCTAGCCTGTTTGCAATGGACATAATAGTTTTAGCGTAAATGCCTTTATTGGGAAAGAATAAAAATCAGTAAAACTAGCGCAACGGTTTCGTACTGCATGGAAATCATGCATATCTCACGTAGTAAGGGGTAGGAATATATATTGGATGGTACCCTGTTACCTATTTACCATTATAAACTAATATGATAAAAACATAACTTATTCTTCTTATCAATACTTATCTCCATCAAAATTGATGAATATGAGAAGGGACACTTTTTGAGGTGCACCATCGGGACTGTACCTGGCCGGTCACTTTATCCTGACACCGACGAATCAGTTGTAATGCTAACACGAAATCCTGAGCGTCAAGGAGGGAAGCCATTACTACCGATTTTCAAATCTATAGTTTGACCCGGCCAGGGATTGAACCCGCAATCTATCTTGTTGTCTAACCTCCAAATAAATCGTTTGCATTCTTATTCCCACATCGTTTGTTATAGCATATTATATTGTTGATGTACAGTGGAGAAAGCGTTATTCTTTCCCGTTTAAACTCAAATGAAACGCAAACGCACTGCAATAAAATGTAGAAAACTTCGCCTTTTTGACATTTCTGACGACCTATTTTAATCCGAGGGGCAAACAGTTTGGAGCCTGATCAGACGCCTGGTTACCCGGCGTCTTATCTGACTCCAAACTGTTTGTAATGGAAATAGTAGTGTTAGTGTGACAACATTATGGACTTCTCCGTTAAATATGATAATTGTGGTTTTTGCATTTTTGGTGACTTTAATGCAAAAACTAGACGTTTACCTGACTTCACTTATATTGATAAATATGTTTCAGAACTTGTTAATACAGAAGAGTCGTTTGGCGATAATTCTTTATCTATGCTAGGGTTTCCAATTCAACGTGCTTCTTCTGATTATCACAATGTTGATAATTATGGTTATCGTCTTATTGACCTATGTAAATGTACAAATTTATATGTTGTAAACGGTAGATGTGGGGAAGATGCACGTTTTGGAAAACATACAACAGTTAATAATAGTATAATTGATTATGTTCGTACTTCAGATGTTTACTTACCTAGAATTAACCATTTTGATATTAAGGAGTTTGATCCTTTGTTTTCAGATGTACATTGTCCATTAGAATTAAGTTTTGAAATCGGAAATACTGTATCAGCAAATTACCAAGAAAACCTGACGAGAAATGACATTTTAATAGAAAAACCAATTTGGAATGCAACATTGAAGGATGCTGCAAGCTCATGTGACTTAATTAAAACACAACATGTTTATAAGAATAAGACAAAGAAAAATCACAAACCCTGGTTTGATAATGCTTGTAAAATTGCAAGAAATAATTACAACAGAGCTAAAAATAAATATAGGCGTCTTAAAACAAAGGATAGTCACCAAGAAATGCTGCAAAGTAGTCGCGTATATAAGAAATAAATAAATAACATTTTTAGAGAATTTAATAAAAATGTTGTTGAAAAATTAAAAGGGTTGAAAAACACAGACCCAAAATCCTACTGGAGTCTTCTTAGTAAATACACAGGCGATAAGAAAGCAATAGTCAGCAAAATATCTAGTGAAGTTTTTCATGACCATTTCAGTAGACTTAATGAAAATTTAGCCGATGATAATGGGGCCCTACCGATATACAGAGTTACCCCGCATGGAAAGTGTGATTAGAGTAGCGCCCCCTGAATGAGCGGTTGTTTCCGGTTCAATAGTGAAGTACACATAGAATCGAAAATCCTTTATCCTCAAACACGAATTTGAGGAGATCGTCTGCTTGTTAGTGTAGAGCTTATATTATATACAGTAGAACCTGGCTATACATTATTGAAAGCGCAATCTCTCATATTGTTCAAAAATAGAATAAAGACAGGCATTTACTTTGCCTACAATAAAACTTACAAAAACTTCCATAGATACCGGTATACCGTTCTATGCATATCATTTATTCATATGTTTATTAAAATAAGTCATCAATCTGCATCTCAATAAATATGTTATACCTCCCAGCAGACGATAGCTTAAAGCAGAATGTACCTTAACCAGCCTTAAGGGGTCACCTATCTTCAAAACTAATACCATCTATTGGGTAAAGGGTTAAACCCCGTTACATGGATGTGTCATAGCAACATTCTGGTTGCTGTTAATCAACCATAAACCCTACCCGCTATGAATACCTATCATTTGATTTATTACCTTAGCTGATTAAATAAGGAAAACTACCAATGACCAACTATGCTAATAGCATGATAAGGGTTAATATTTGAAAAAAATACTGCCTACTTTCTTGATAAAAGTTTAGAACATGATATTAATTTTGACTTAAAACAGTATATGAGTGTGAAACAGTTCTACCCCTGATCAGCCTGTTAGTATATATGCTGCATCTTATCTGGTTCCAAACTTTTTATAAATGATAGTGTTTTATATTATAATTAGTGAACTGGTAAAAGATCAACAGAAATAAAGTTTTAATCTACTAAAACGATGGAATACATGCTTTACTTTCAACATTGAGTTTTCAATAGAGCACACATTTAATGATAGGAGAGGGTTCTAAAGTATTTATGTTGTTAAAACGGTATGTATTTCCTATTAACCCTTTAAATACGCCTTTGGTTTATGCCTCTATTGAAGGAAAGATTTCTAATTCAAAGTTTTTATTAGCTTGAATGTGCAACATTAAAAACATTGAATATCCTAGCAGATGGTAGCTTAAAGCAAGTTGAAAGTAAAGTAGCATGTACTTTTCAATCAACCTTTAATGGACACCTGTCTTTCCAGGTAGGAACAGGCGATCGGGTAATGGGTTTACCCATTACCTAAACCCATTACCCCACAGCCCGTGTTAAGTATTGAATATAGGTCACCACTTAAAGCAGGTTGAAAGTAAAACATAATGCGCCTTAAGGTGCACCCTGCTTTACTTTAATCCTGCTTTAAGGTACCACCCACTACGACATAAAATATCACCTATGTTTCATAATTATGACTGCTTAGTGCATGAAGAGGATTTATTTGCTTATGAAGGTGGAATTCATTAAAGGAGTAAAAGACATAATGATGGGGGTAATGGGTTAAGCTTTTGCATATGAAGGAGTGCATGGTATAGGAGATTAAAATTTATTCCCCACATGAATAACAATGTGGATCCTATATATAAAAAAGATAGTTTTGTGTGATTTGATTCCAGCCTGTGTACCCAAGACTTAAGCTTCCGTTTTATGGCTTTGGGGCATTGTGTATATATGTTTATGGGACAGCAGCTGCACCCCAATGGGGGTCACCGTCAGTATACAATTCGATTTCTAGCTAATTGGTTACTTCCTGTTGTTAGTTGTGATGATGCTTTGCGCTTTATGGCCCCTGGGCAGAAGCCTTGAGAGGTGAAATCCATGTGCGCTATGAGCATGACAGGCTGAACTATTTCTATGAAATTTCTGTCAACTAAAATCTGCTGGTATATAATGAACAAACAAAGTATACATTTTTGAAGAAACTATTTACCATTCAACATACTTTAAAAGATCAGTTTAACCCTTTGCCTAATGAATATTCATGTCATTATTAATAACTGAATAATACAAAGTTTATGTTTAATACCGGTAATGTCTTAATAAATATCCCCCTTTTCACCTGTAATAAGCAGCATTTATAGACCAATAATGTCATTTAAGAACCAGAGGACAGTCATTGATTATAGAGACTGTTCCTATATAGTAACCATCTGTTAAGGATCTACTTACGTAGTAACTATTAAGCTATGCACAACTACTGGTGTAAAGAAGGAAGATAAGAAGTAATGTGCCATTTTGTCTTATGAGCAACAAAGATTTGTGTCACACTGATGTTTTTGCAGATTAAGACCAATACTGTTTACAAGCTAACAGATAAGAGCTTGACCTGATGGCTCCTATAACTAAAAGAGCTCTTTGAACAGGGTCTATTATGTTTTCAAAGGTGTGAAAAAACATTCCTATGAAGTAAAGAAAGGATTAACACTAAGCGCGACTCAACAGAGTTCATGTCGACTTTTGCCAAACAATTTGGACCCAGGTAAGATGCACGGTATCACATTCCAGCGGTATAAACAGTAATGAATACGTTACAAAAATTGACAATTGTTTCAAATATTAATCCATGTTAACGTTCTTTTACCGAAGTGAAAACCCGTGTCTGTTAAGTATGTTAAAAGTCGGCTTCTTTGTTATATAGAAAAAGTATGATCAGTGCTACTTTCGGTTTGCTAAAAAACGATGAAATAAATAACCGTCGCATTTGACATTAAACAAAATTAATACATTAAAATACATAGGGATAAACGGGAGCTTGACTGCATATACATATGTAGATATAGGTATCAAACTAATAAACCGCATTCGATCTATTCTTTTCCGAATCGTTTATGACCGTTATCGACACCGTCTCAATGATGCATTAACTAAACAGGAAACAACCTTTTCCTTATCAGGGGAGTTAACTCGTGAGGAAAATTGGGATAACTCTGTAATGCGGTAGGGCCCCATTCAAATTTTGCAAAGGTAAATTTTGACAACCTTAGCAGTAATAATATAGTCCTAAACACGCCATTTTCAATTGCAATCATGAAAGCAATCATGTCATTGAAAAATAGCAAGTCTACATTGCCTTTTGACTTAATTTTGAATGAGTATTTCAAAAATGCAAACAATACGATGCTGCCGGTAATATGCAAACTATTTAATGTTATTTTGGACTCAAGGTTTTTTCCTGATGTTTGGAGTAAAGGGCCCATCTTGCCATTATTTAAGAATAAAGGCAATATCAATGATACTGATAATTATAGAGGTATAACTATCTTGAGCTGTTTTGGGAAATTATTTACCAAATTGTTGAATACTAGACTAAATAACTTTCTTGAGGCAAGCAATTTTCTTTGTGAAGAGCAAGCTGGATTCAGGAAAAGTTATAGCACAGTTGACCACATTTTCTCTTTAAAATGTTTGATTGACTTGTAATTGTCAAAAAATAAGAAGCTCTTTTGTTCATTTATAGATTATCGCAAAGCGTTCGATTCTGTGAATAGAGCAGCCCTTTGGCAGAAAATTTTAAGCTGTGAAATTGATGGCAAGTGTTTTAAAATAATTCATAACATGTATCAAAAGGCAAAATCATGTGTTACAGTAGATAATAGACATTCAGAGTTTTTTGCATGTGAGACAGGAGTACGTCGAGGTGAAAACTTATCTCCTATTCTTTTTTCAATGTTCTTGAATGACTTGACTGGTTTCCTGTCCACCAAATACAGTTTACAATGTTTGTCTCAAAATATGAATAGCGCTTTGAACGAAAATGATACAGAGCTTATGTTTCGATTATATATTCTCTTATATGCAGATGATACTGTGATGTGGGCTAAAAATGCTCAAGACATGCAACTGGCATTAAATACCATGTCAGAATACTATAAACTGTGGTGTCTTATAGTTAACACAGATAAAACAAAAGTTGTAGTTTTCTGGAAAAGTAAGAGAGGGTTAAAGGGTATTCCATCTTTTACATTTGAAGATCAAAACTTGGAAGTAGTAGATCATTTTTCGTATTTAGGGGTGCAGTTTTCTTTTAATGGTAAGTTCAACAGAACAAAAAAATATTTAATTGACCAGGCAAGAAAAGCTATGTTCTCTGTTAATAAGGAAGTCTCGGAAATTATTTTTACCAATTGATATGCAGTTGAGTCTGTTTGATGTGATGGTTAGTCCAGTCATTATGTATGGGTCTGAAGTTTGGGGTATAGAGAGTATGGAAATTGTTGATCGTTTTCAGATTCAGTTTTGTAAACTAGTATTAAATTTGAAAAAGTCCAATCCAAATTGTATGATTTATGGAGAACTTGGAAATGTGCCCCTTTCTTTACAAATAAAGTCCAGAATACTTAATCATTGGTATAAACTTGTCAATGGTAAACAAGAAAAAAATTAGTGTTCTATTGTTTAACATGTCAAAGGTTCTGTTCACACGTAATGAAGTGAACTTTCCTTCGATAAAGTTCGTTCACGAGACTCTTAACTCGCTTGGTTTATCGAACTATTTACATGAAAACAATTTACCTTCTTATTCGTGTTTTAAATCAGTTGTTAGTACAAGACTGAAAGACCAATTTTTACAAACCTGGCATGGTATTGTTCTCGAATCTGGTAAGTGCTTTAAATACAGAACATACAAAACTACTTTACAATTTGAAAGTTATTTCAATATTTTGCCATTTAAGTTTGCTATCACTTTTTGTAAATTTCGCCGTACAAACCATAAAATGCCCATCGAAAGTAGGCGATATTTTAATGTTGTAGGAAATCAAAGATTTTGTAGTTTATGTGATAAAAATGTAATTGGTGATGAATTTCATTATCTGTTTGAGTGCTCCTTTTTCAAAGAAGAAAGAAAGAAATATTTGAATAGCAGTTTCTGGAAATCTCCTAACACAGTCAAATTCAATAATCTAATGAATAGTAAACATAAATTAACATTATTGAAACTGTCTCTAATCTGCAAAAAAATAATTCATGTCTGTAATTCTTTCAAGTAGTCTCGTTCTCCAAAATTCAAAAAAATCAATTATTTCGTTGTTTCGTTTTCACTGCTATGTAATTTAGTGTAAATTTTTTATGTTATTTACCTATAGTTTTATTTGATTACTTTTGTTTTTACCATGTCTTTTCATATTAACCCTTATCGTGTTAAGCGCAACTTAGCAAGATTTTGCAAACAGTTTTGATGAAGATTACAAGCCGTGTAACATGGCATCTAATCTGGATCCAAACTGTTTGGCATTCATATTCAAATTTTCTCCAGGTTAAATAGCTTCACCCTAAGTACGCAAACGACACACAATTAAAGCAGACGAAAACTCATAATGATAAGGGTTAAACACTGTTTTTCCTGTTATATAACCAATGTTGTAAACATGTTCTATGTCACATGCCCAGACTGGGCCTTGACGTATCTGAATAAACTTGTAAACTTGTAAACTTGTAGACGCGTTTATTGGAAACAATAACGTTTTCTCCACTGTATCCTTCTATTAAATTTTTTACCCAAAGCAAGATACGACCTAAACGTTTATCCATCGTTTCGTTAAAGGGAGATAATACTACGTTCAACTATTTGTACGTTGTGGCAGCGATTTATTTGTACACCATTCTAACAACAATAGAATTATATATATATATCAAATTAATAATATTTTACAATAGCTTTACGAGTTCTTCTTCGTTTTCTTCATATGGGTGAATAGCCTGGTCTTTTTTCTCAGAGCAGCCTTTGTCTGGCGGTTAATCCATGGCTTTTCCCTATGACCCTCCCTGATCATCTTCTCTGGTATATGCTTTTCCATTAGAGTGGTCAAAGTGTTCTTAAACTTGGTCCAGAGGGAGTTGACTGGGGCCTCATGCATATGTTGAATGTCATCTCCAAACTGATGGAGTCCTTTGTTAATATCATCAAAGTTGGCCTTTTTGTATACGAAGATGTCAGTTTTCACGCACGAGTATGAAGACGACATACCATCACCAGCAGGGACGCCTTACCCAGACATGAGTGGTATAAAGATCAGTGAGACAGGTATCTTCAAACTCCTGACCAAAATGAACCCAAGAAAGGCTGCTGGTCCTGACAATATATCAGCAAGGATACTGAAGGAGTGTGCAGTGGAGCTAGCACCAATTCTTACCATCATCTTCCAGCGATCTCTGGATGAGGGTACTGTACCAGATGATTGGAGGCGCGCTAACGTCACTGCCATCTACAAGAAGGGCTCCCGCCAAGATCCTGCCAACTACAGACCCGTATCACTCACCAGTCTCTGCTGCAAGCTATTAGAACACATCATCGTTAGCCATACACTTTGCCATCTTGAACAACACAACATCTTACATGACTGTCAGCACGGGTTCAGGGCGAGGAGGAGCTGTGAAACTCAGCTCCTCACCCTTGTACACGAACTGGCATTATCCCTCGACAAAGGCATACACACCGACATGATAATCCTTGACTTCAGCAAGGCCTTTGATCGCGTTCCACACCAGCGGCTACTTCAAAAGCTCAATCACTACGGAATAAGAGGCCATGCGCTAGGGTGGATTTCTTCTTTCCTCCACGACAGAACGCAGAAAGTGCTTGTACAGGGTCAGTCGTCGGAAGAGGCACCTGTTGTGAGTGGTGTCCCACAGGGATCAATCCTAGGACCCTTGCTGTTCCTTCTATTTATTAATGACCTCCCTGATGGCATTCGCTCAAAGACTCGACTGTTTGCAGACGACTGCATCCTGTACCGCCAGATCAAGTCCCAAGATGATCAGAAGACTCTCCAAGAAGATCTGGACTCTCTTGCAGTGTGGGAAAGGAAGTGGGGCATGGGTTTCCACCCTAACAAGTGCAGCACTCTTCGTATGAGCCGTTCACGGTCTCCACTTCTTTCTACCTATATCCTGAAAGGCATCACTCTCTCAACAGACCAAACTACAAAGTACCTCGGTGTGGATCTGCAAGCTGACCTTGGTTGGAAGACACACATCGACCGGATCACAAAGAAGGCAGGCAACATGCTCGGGTTTGTGAGACGCAATCTTCATAGCACCAGCAAAGAGACAAAGACCATGGCCTACATCTCCCTGGTCCGCTCGAATCTCGACTACTGCTGCACCATCTGGAACCCTCACCAGAAGACACTTACGTCTAAAGTCGAGATGGTCCAGAGAAGGGCGGCGCGTTTTGTAACTAACAGGTACCATAACACCAGCAGCGTCACAGATATGCTCGCTAGCCTACAGTGGGACATTCTCGAAACACGTCGTCTGAAGCTGCAGCTTACAATGTTATACAAGATTGTCAACAACCTGGTCGATATCGACACTTCTCCATATCTCAAGCCAGCAAAGACGCTACCACGGTCAGCCCACAGTACCAGGTTCCTGTCGTATCAAGCATCCACAAACTGCTTCAAGTATACTTTCTTCCCTCGCAGTATCCCACTATGGAACTCACTTCCAGCCACGGTGGCTGAGGCACACTCCTTGGTATCCTTAAGAGTGGGATCTCCAGCCTACCATTCTAAGGGGACTTCCGTTCCGGTTATGAAGTAGTATCAAATGAGGGGATTGAGCTGTGTCAGCGGGTAGCGCCACGCAAGCTGAATTGGTCATGTCCTGATGGTCGAAAAGTAACCGGTCAAACTTTTTTACTTTCCTTCTTTCTTTACCTATCCAGCACCGCTATTCTTGTCAGAGTCTCTTCTAACTTTATCTATCGTTTCCTTTTTGTCTTTTCTTTTTCTTATTTGCGCACCGTTGCATAGTTGTCAAGTCTGACAGAGCAACGTATCAACGTAGACGTAGACGTAGACAGTGGCGGTACCATAGCCAATGAGGTCAATCCGAGGCGTGGTTATTGCTTGTTGAAAACTATACCCAATACCCCGCGCCGTCGCCTTGAAATACGGGTGACGAGCGCAATTTATAATTGTCCTTACGGGGACATACATTTGTAAATCAAAGAAAACTACCCATCTGATGTAATGTTTTCAATGGGATTAAGAATGTCCCTTCTCTATGTACAACGACATCCAGTGGGAGACACATACTTATGTGGGTTAAAATCAACAAGAAACAGGTCGAGTTCAACATGGATGAAATATGCAAATATTGATTAGATGATCTGGTGTCTGATTGGCTGGCAGTTGCTGTATTTGTTGTCATACTTCCATATTTTTGTTGCTGCTTCATATCAACGATATACAGGTGAAGTGGAAATATGGTGGAAATAGGCTTGTATCCAGATGAAACTTCACAACACTTCTCATATGGCTCCTAACCGCTTTCCATTATTACTAAATTTGGGGACGGGTTACGTGTTACATATTATTTTTCTATAGTATTAAAAAGGTCACCTGCAGGACCCTCTCTCTGACTGTGTCAGATTTCTAGTTTTAGTGGGACGCCTTGGGAAAGTTTTGCCCGTATTTTTTGCAAACATATATTTATATTTATAGAACATTTAGTTATAGTTTTAATTTAAGCATGTATACTGGTTTCATAACGGTCGCCAATACATCCATTTTTACGAAATTAGAAACTGAATTTCGACAAACACATCATAAGCAGTATCTATACAATGTGAACATGTACCGGTAATTGGTTTCGTTTTAAATGCACCAAAAGGCAAACTAAATATTGTAGAATGTAGTTATTGTGTCGGATCGTTTACGGTGTACAACAAAACTGACAAGTCGTCAACGTTCAGTATACTACAGTACCCCCTCCCTACAACGACCCTCTCAACACCGGACCCCTACTTACAACGACCCTTGCAATAGTTCCATAAACAGGACAATTATGTCTAACACTTTTACAGCTGCAATATCGACTGCTTAAAATTGTCACCTGCTGTTGTTTTTGTCAAAGTTACATATAAGTGGCCATTTGATAAATATATTGACGAGTGAAAAACAGTTTGAATCCAGATCAGACGCCGCGTTACGCGGCGTCCGATCTTGATTCAAGCTGTTTGCAAATGTTAATATAGCAAATTCTTAATTTGTCCTCCCTATAACGACTCCCTCCGAACAACACACATACTATGTGTCTCCCATTGGATATCGTTGTAGAGAGGGAGCAGTGTACTACATTGCTTTTGCGTTTTCATTCATTTGACCCATTAACCCATAAATTTATACGCCTTTTTACGCCTTTAATGTTTTTCTCTACTGAAGGAAATAGTTCCTCTTTATATAGTCATCAATATGTATCAAAATAAATGTTTCCTATATCCTAGCAGATAATAGCTTAAAGTAGGTTGAAAGTAAAGCAGAATGCGCCTTAAGGCGCATTCTGCTTTACTTTCAACCTGCTTTAAGTGCCCACCTGTCTTTAAAACTAGAATTAGTTTAAGGGGTAATGGGTTTAAACAAAAACGAATTACATTTCTTCATTATGCGAGCATATAATTTTATTATATGCATTCTTGATAAAACGTCTTGAGTCAGTTTCTAATTTCGTAAAAGTAGATCTACTAGTGGCCGTTATGAATAATTATATGTGCTTGAATGACAACTAAAATCAATGTACTAACATATAAATAGGCAGTATAAATACTGACACTTTTCATCAAAACGTGCAACCGCACAAACGAGTGTGTATGCGTGTGTGTTGTTTGTGTGAGGTGAGCTATAAAAAAAATAGGCCGATTTTTTCAGCTGGCAGGGCGGAGCTAACCTTTGGCAAAGAGAATCAACTTTGCATTTGATTTTAGGGGTGGTAGGTATAGTTTCGTATTATATCATTGTTGTCCGATACTTTCAACATGGAGAAACACAATTTATGCATGCAGCCATATCAACGTGAAAACACGCCCTCCAATCAGTTGCTACTTCTCCGAAAAGAGTAGCAAAGCAACTGAGCGCTTGGTACTTCCGATAAGTAGCGCGCGTACATAAATATTGACAACAAATGGAAAACGGTGAGTGGTGTTTACCTATTTGCACTATTAAACTAACTTTAACCCCAAAACTAAAAAAAGTAAGAATGTCATGCTTCGGGGAATTCTTTTTACTATTCATCGAACATGATATTTCCACGTGAACACTGTTTTTGTAAGCTTGAGAGCTTACAGTGATCCGAGAAACAAGGGTTCCGGCATGATTTTTGCCTTCTAAGCAACCAAATAGTAGCTTATGTGCCATTATTCGCACTACCGACGCCCCACCACACCCAAGTCGTCTAAAATACCAATTTTCAATAATATTGAACAAGAAACGAGTGATTTATTACCAATTTTCATTCCGAGAAGTAGCTGCCATCCAGGAGTAGTAGCGAACGACAGGAGAAGTAGCTAGTGTCTTAAATGTTTAAATTGTCAGGGTGTTTCAAACTAAACTAACATTAAAATGTTGAGGTTTTGGCATTACACTCTAAAACAGCGCTACAATCTCAAAGGGGGATGGCGTTAAATAAAAGTCAAAACTTGGGATTTCTTTGATAAATTTTTAAATTTGTCAAATTTTAAGGATTGGTCACAATCGGAATATAGCCACGTGTCTTCATGTTCACTCTGTGTGTCATAGCCCGAGTTATCAAAGACAGTTAGTGTCGGCTTTCTCGAACCTGGCGACAATAAACACGCTCTCTTGTGCGCTGGAGTTTCCCTGGCGTTTTCTTAGAGGTGTACATGTACTAGTGGATGACGGATTAAAAATCACACGGCGTGTCTTGCCTAGGACGAGAAAATGGTTCCGTCGTCTTTTCCCCAGGAAGGGCATTTTCTGTAATACAAAAAAAAAAAAATATTTTACATTACTTCTGCTTATACAGTTATTTAGATGATCGCAATATTAGAGAGCAACACCCCAAACAATTATTTGTCGACAATACCACCTTAACCATACACGGGTTCAAAAAGTAACGAAGTTAAATAAATTCTAAGTCGTTGCCGCGTTTAAGTAAGTGTATTAGGTACACATGGATCGTAAAAAGGTTTCAATAAAACTGGATTGGTCAGTTTAATAGTATCTTAAACCAGCTTAAAACCGCAATTATATCATGTTACGTATACGGCCAATGCCGTTCCATATACAAATACATGTATATGGTTTTTACAACCTTGACCGTGGCGATACATTATTATTTTTCGAGGGATAAACTGAATTTCATTGGCGCATACATTACTGTTATCAATTAAGTGTATAAATTTAACATAAAGTCTAAATTACAAAGCCTTATCTAGCCCTGTCGTTATTCACAGACAATTTAATTTGAAAGGTAAAAGGTAGTGGGAAATAATTTTTTCTGGGCACCTACTCACTCTATTTTTCACAAAACTTTATGTATTGTCTAACTGGCTAAAATACATTGGACGTCTGCTGCTTAAAACTAACCAATCGCGAAGAAAACCCTTAAGATAAGTTTCAATGTGACACTACATTCTTAACTTGAAGTTTATCATCAATTGAGGGTGTTGGTATGTCAAACACATATAAACTGAAATAAAACCATGTTATTCCGTAGCAATGATATGCGTTTTATATAAGCTTGGCTGTATTTTTTTTATTTCTAAATAAAACATCTCTCAAATGGAATGAATACATTCAAATAAATAGCTACTTCTCCTGTCGTTCGCTACTACTCCTGGACGGCAGCTACTTCTCGGAATGAAAATTGGTAATAAATCACTCGTTTCTTGTTCAATATTATTGAAAATTGGTATTTTAGACGAACTGGGTGTGGTGGGGCGTCGGTAGTACGTATAATGGCACATAAGCTACTACTTGGTTGCTTAGAAGGCAAAAACCATGCCGGTGTAACGCAGTAGAATGACCCACCCGTGCAAATGGACCCGGGTCTTTATACTACGTAGAGAAATGACCCCATACTGTGAGGGGGTCATTCTACTACGAGTCGATGGGGTCCTTTTTCTACGTCTTGGGTCATTTTTCTACGTAGTAAAATGACCCGGGTCACTGTTCTACGTAGTGACTTGACTAATGGGTCATTTTTGCATGGGTGGGTCATTCTACTGCGTTACACCGGAACCCTTGTTTCTCGGATCACTGTCCAGCGGAATAAAAGCTCTCAAGCTTACAAAAACAGTTTTTATGTGTAAATATCATGTTCGATGAATAGTAAAAAGAATTCCCCGAAGCATGACATTCTTACTTTTTTTAGTTTTGGGGTTAAAGTTAGTTTAATAGTGCAAATAGGTAAACACCACTCACCGTTTGCCATTTGTTGTCAATATTTATGTACGCGCGCTACTTATCGGAAGTACTAAGCGCTCAGTTGCTTTGCTACTCTCTTCGGAGAAGTAGCAACTGATTGGAGGGCGTGGAAAAGGGTATATACAGTGCTCCCTCTCTACAACATCACCCAATGGGAAACAAAAAGTGCGTGTGTTGTTCGGAGGGAGTTGTTATAGGGAGGGAAAATTAAATTAAGGCTTGGCTTACATTTGCAAACATCTTGATTCCAGATCAGATGCCGCGTAACGCGGCGTCTGATCTGGATTCAAGCTGTGTGTCACTCGTCATTATATTCCTTCTGTCAAAATGTCCACTAATATGTAACGTTGAGATAAAAGGTAGACGACAACGGTAAATTCCGATAATAAACGAACAGCACGCCGCCCCCTAAGTTGAAATGCAATGGTCCTCACCGAAACTCCGTCCTGCCTGGTCAAAGAAATCGGCCTATACGTGCTTACGTACGTGAAGTAAGCTACGTGCTTAGGTGCCTGAAGTAGGCTATGCGCCCCGTGCGTGAGATAAGCTATGCGTCCTGTGTCCTGTATGCTATGTGTATGTGACAGTGATGAGTTCAGTAAAGAAATCGATGGCCGTCGATGGCCATCGATTGCGAGTTGGCTACCGGTCTGAAATACAGTAGAGAAAACGTATTTTTTCGTTCAAACGCAAACGCATTGCAATGAAATATAGAAAATGACAACCTTTTCACAATTCCGACTACCAGTTTTAATCTGAGTGGAAAACAGTTTGGAGCCTGATCAGACGGCGGGTTACTTGGCGTCTGATCTGGCTCCAAACTGTTTGCAATGAAAATAATAGTTTAAGCGTAACCGTGGTTATTTTGAAAGAAAATGTTTTCTCTAAGTAGTACTGTACTCTGCACGCTGCAACGGGGCACAGACTGCTAACCTAAACAGCAAACAGTGGTAATTGAACACGCTACAGGTAGACTATGTGCATGAAGTATACGTGTGAGGTGCTTTTTCTACGTGACGCTTACGATTTTCTTAAGTACAATCGAACCTATAGTAAAACACGTCCATATTTCGAAGTTAGCTTCGTTTTATCTTTGAAATACAGATGTATTCAAGTAAAACGAGCTAGAGTTAGCGAGGCTAGATTGTATTTGAAACTGACTTTATCTTGTCAAGTAGTTGATATGTCCAGGTAGATGTAGAAAACTAATTTCAACTATATTGCTCTTTACAACCTTTCCCAAAGATTTCCGAAGATTGCTTGTACCTCAACATTTTCGCACCATTGGGTTCAACGAGGAAGACGAGAAAGGCTGTGATGGTTTGGCTTCATGGAGGCAGCTTTGATTCTGGCACTGCTGGGTCCTTGGTCTACAACGCTGAAATGTTAGCGAACAAGGGTGACGTTATTGTCGTAACAGCCAACTATCGGCTCGGTAAGTGCCAAGTAAATCATCCTTTTAGTAGGTGTATTGTTAACTTATAGATCGTATCAGGAAATGCCATGTGACTAATTGTAAAAGTAAGCATATTACTATCAATCATCAGCCATTCACCAATGTCACTATTCACCAGACTCTTACCAAGTGTGTGAAGAATATTGCTACTAGTGAATGTCTGGTCAATGATCGAAAAAGTAAGTGTTTGGAGAATATTGCTACTAGTGAATGTCTGGTCAATGACCGTAATAGTAAGTGTTTGGAGAATATTGCTACTAGTGAATGTCTGGTCGATGATCGTAATAGTAAGTGTTTGGTGAATATTGCTACTAGTGAATGTATGGTCAATGATCGTAATAGTAAGTGTTTGGTGAATATTGCTACTAGTGAATGTTTGGTCAATGATCGTAATAGTAAGTGTTTGGTGAATATTACTACTAGTGAATAACTTGTCAATGATCGTAATAGTAAGTGTTTGGTGAACATTGCTACTAGTGAATGTATGGTCAATGATCGTAATAGTAAGTAGTTGGTGAATATTACTACTAGTGAATGTATTGTAAATGATCGCAATAGTAAGTGGTTGGTGAATATTTCTACTAGTGATTGTATGGTCAATGGTTGTAATTGTAAGTGTTTGGTGAATATTGCTACTAGTGCTTGTATGGTCAATGATCGTTATAGTAAGTGTTTGGTGAATATTGTTACTAACGAATGTATGGTCAATGATAGTAATAGAAAGTGTTTGGTGAATATTGCTACTAGTGAATGTATGGTCAATGATCGTAATAGTAAGTGGTTGGTGAAAATTACTTCTAGTGAATGTATGGTCAGTGATCGCAATAGTAAATGTTTGGTGAACATTGCTACTAGTGAATGTATGGTCAATGATCGTAATAATAAGTGGTTGGTGAATATTACTACTAGTGAATGTATGGTCAATGATCGCAATAGTAAGTGGTTGGTGAATATTTCTACTTGTGGTTGTATGGTCAATGATCGTAATAGTAAGTGGTTGGTGAATATTGCTTCTAGTAAATGAATTGTCAATGATCGCAATAGTAAGTGTTTGGTGAAGTTAGCTACTAGTGAATGTTTTGTCAATGATAGCAATAGTAAGTGGTTGGCGAATATTGCTGCCAGTGAATGTATGTTCAATTATTGTAATAGTTAGTGTTTGGTGAATATTACTACTAGTGAATGTTTAGTCAATGATCGTAATAGTAAGTGTTTGGTGAACATTGCTACTAGTGAACGTTTAGTCAATGATCGAAATAGTAAGTCTTTGGTGAATATTGCTACTAGTGAATGTATGGTGCATGATCGTAATAGTACTTAAGTGTTTGGTGAATATTGCTACTTGTGAATGTCTGGTCAGTAATCGTAATAGTAAGTGTTTGGTGAACATTGCTACTAGTGAATGTATGGTCAATGATCGTAATAGTAAGTGTTTGGTGAATATTGCTTCTAGTGAATGTATGGTCAATGATCGTAATAGTAAGTGTTTGGTGAATATTGCTTCTAGTGAATGTATGGTCAATGATCATAATAGTAAGTGTTTGATGAATATTGCTACTAGTGAATGTATGGTCAATGACCGTAATAGTAAGTGTTTGGTGAATATTGCTACTAGTGAATGTATGGTCAATGATAGTAATAGTAAGTGTTTGGTGAATATTGCTACTAGTGAATGTATGGTCAGTGATCGTAATAGTTAGTGTTTGGTGAATATTGCTATTAGTGAATGTATGGTCAATGATCGTAAAAGTAAGTGTTTAGTGAATATTGCTACTGGTGAATGTATGGTGCATGATTGTTATAGTACGTGTTTGGTGAATATTGCTACTAGTGAATGTATGGTCAATGATCGGAATAGAATGTGTTGAATGAATATTGCTACTAGTGAATGTATGGTATATCATCGATATAGTAAGTGTTTGATGAATATTGCTACTTGTGAATGTATGATCAATGATCGTAATTATAAGTGGTTGATGAATATTACAACTAGTGAATGTATGATCAATGATCGCAATAGTAAGTGGTTGGTGAATATTTCTACTAGTGATTATATGGTCAATGATCGTAATAGTAAGTGGTTGGCGAATATTGCTACTAGTGAATGTATGGTCAATGATCGCAATAGTAAGTGTTTGGTGAATTTTACTACTAGTGAATGTTTGGTCAATGATCGTAATATTAATTGGTTGGTGACTATTTCTACTTGTGATTGTATGGTCAATAATCGTAATATTAAGTGTTATCCAACTATATTGCTGCGCACTTCACGTTTGGTTATCGATCAATCTACAATTGATAACTATGCTTTCCTCTTTGGTTGTGCGACGACAGACAGGGCTTAGCACTACATGATGATGTATCTCTAAAGCCGTCCTTAACCGGGAGAGTTATGTCGGATTTTCGTGCTTTGTTTTTTCTCTCCCTCTCTGTCGTACCCTGAACCCTTCCATGTCTTACAGTTACTCGTGACTACAGACTAGTCGCTTGAGTTCAATTTGACCGTTGCCATAGTGGGTTATTTTTAACACGGGCTTGAATGTTTAATTCTTTCCCGTGTTACTAATAATCTTGTAATAGAATTTTGTTAGATGTTTTACATGTATTTACTTACTGTGCTGGCGGTCTTTTTGATTGTAAGGTTGTGGAACAGGGTTTATGTTTTATGTACACTGTTCATCTTTATAGGTGAATATAGGAGATAAGTGTGAGGTTGGGCGCCCCTAAACCCAGGTTTAACCCCCCAGTGGTTGTTAATGGTTAATTTATAATTAATTATTAATTGCTGCTGACCGTACCAAGGCGGGCTCCTATGTTCACTTTGCTTTATGTTTGTCTTGCGTATTGTTTTCTGTTTGGTGTGTGGGATTGCGTGTGTGTGGGTTGGTTGTGTGTGTGTGTGTGTGTGTTTGTTATGGTATGACTGTGTGTGTGTTCTGCTTTAGAGGTGGGTGTATTGTTTGTGTTGCGTTTCCTGCTTGAGTCTTCTTTCGTATTTATTTATTGGTGAATATTGCTACTAGTAAATGAATTGTCAATGATCGCAATAGTAAGTGTTTGGTGAAGTTTGCTACTAGTGAATGTATTGTCAATGATAGCAATAGTAAGTGGTTGGCGAATATTGCTGCCAGTGAATGTATGGTCACTTATTGTAATAGTTAGTGTTTGGTGAATATTACTACTAGTGAATGTTTGGTCAATGATCGTAATAGTAAGTGTTTGGTGAACATTGCTACTAGTGAATGTTTAGTCAATGCTCGTAATAGTAAGTCTTTGGTGAATATTGCTACTAGTGAATGTATGGTGCATGATCGTTATAGTAAGTGTTTGGTGAATATTGCTACTAGTGAATGTATGGCAATGATCGTAAAAGTAAGTGTTTGGTGAATATTGCTACTAGTGAATGTATGGTCAATGATCGTCATAGTAAGTATCTGATGAATGATCGTAATAGTAAATGTCCGGTGCATAATGATTTCGAGAATTTCCGTTGAATGATTGTAGTAGTTAGTGTTTTGTAAATATTGGAATTAGTACATATCTGGGACCCGTTTTACGAAACGTCGTACGATAAATGTTGTCGTAAGTCACATTCTAAAATTCTGAATTATTATCTAAATCACTTTCTTAGCCTGCCTTGTGACATCTCTGTTGACTCGACTTGATAAGACAATTCCAAAGAGATGTCACAAGACAGGATTGGATGGAGAAATCAGAAATTAAATGTATTTTAAAGTATTGATTTACGACCGTTTTTGTCGAAGGACGATTCGTAACACGGGTCCTTGGTGAATAATAATAATAATGGTAATGTCATTTCTTGTGAATGATTGTACATGTAGAAGTTAGTTTCTAAGACAACAATTATGAAACGTCTTTCTACAAAAATTAATATTATCTTAAGTCAGATTCTAAAATATTCAATTATCATCTATTTCTCCATCTAATCGGGACTTGCAACATCTCTTGGGAATTGTCGTAATTAGACAATTCCATTAAGATGTCACCAGACAGGATTATAATAACGGTATCAGGGGCCCGTTTTACTAAACAACTTACGCAAAATGTTTGCGTAAGTCAAAATCGTTCAACTCTTATTTTTCTATCATAAACGTTTGCAAACAGCAAAAAGCCAGATCAGAGGACGCGCTAAAAGCGCGTACTCTGATCTGGCTATTTGCTGTTTGTAGCAAGTGATAGTA
This sequence comes from Gari tellinella, assembly GCA_922989275.2. Classification (NCBI taxonomy): domain Eukaryota; kingdom Metazoa; phylum Mollusca; class Bivalvia; order Cardiida; family Psammobiidae; genus Gari; species Gari tellinella. The sequence continues at coordinate 77,328,277 of OV277867.1, read as the reverse complement.
AAAAATATGAATTAAAATTTAAAATTTTGACTTACGCAAAAAGTTTGCGTAAGTAGTTTAGTAAAACGGGCCCCAGTATACTAGTATAATGTTTTCAAATGGGGTAAACCCTTTCTCCCATAGAAGTGCCTTTTAGCACACCCATTGCATCATTTTACTGAAGTGAACAGTTCCAATTTATTTTGACATAAATATGTTCCATAACGAATGTTTTTATATCCTGGCAGATGGTAGCTTAACGCAGGATGAAAGCAAAGCAGAATGCGCATTGAAGAGCATTCTGTTTCATCTTCAACTTGCTGTTAGTTGTCACATGTCTTCAAATCTATAAACAAGCTATGGGACAAATGATTAAAAAACAATTACCAGATGTTTTGACATTTGAACTTTGTTAAACAGGCGCGTTTGGGTTTCTGGTGACCGGAAATTCTTCAAATGACATAACTGGGAATTATGGGATCATGGATCAACGTCAGGCACTCAAGTGGGTGAACAAAAACATTCGCTTCTTCGGTGGAGATCGAGAGCAGGTAAATCGTCTTTGTTGTTTTATGTTTTAAGGAATTAATGACGTGTTTTTGCGTTTTACAGGATTGTTAGCAAATGAGGAAGTGCCTGTATGATAAACTTACCCAGCTAACCTTATGCGTTAACAATCCCGTAAATTGCAAAACGCGTTGTTTATTGCTTTTATTTATAATTTTATATTTTTACTTGTCCTTTACAAAGTGATTCTTGACAAGATTGGTTTTTAATGTATATGAATATATCATATACCGGCTAAATATGTTTGCTAGATGTAATCCTGTATGTTACAGCCATTCTATCTCTATACTATATGGTATGAAAAGTAGTTCCTAATACATGATCTGAAGTTGCATTAAAATTGAGGCTTTTACTGTCTCTGTGTGCATAACGAACACTTATAAGACCTTAGAAATAAACAATGCAACTTGAATATCTACTTGTATTATTAAAGTATATTTTAAATAATAAGGTCGAGGATGTGCATTTTAGCCTAATTACACGCCATAGCAACCACCAATTGGTCGCTAGGTCGATATCTCTCCGGCTTCTAGAAGACGTTACAGGCCGAATGTAAATATTCCTTTTGACGCTTTCTTCTGCCTATGTTGTCAACTTATTGATAAAACAGTAGAATATCTACAAATTGAGTACAGGGGAGAACAGGGCTGTCATAAGTTGATATGAAAAATCCTAAGATTTCCAAATTTGCATTTTTCAAGTGCGATTTTACGAATCATACCTTTACCCTATAGCCTTTTTCCTGGTTTTTTTTACACGCGACTACTTAAAGCAGGCTGTAAGTAAAGCAGAATGCACATTAGGGCGCATTCTGCTTAACTTTCAGCCTGCTTTAAGATACCATGTAGTGGAAAAAAATCCGGAGATTTAGGAAAATTCCGGAGAAATGGCAGCCCTGGGAGATTATATTAATTCCCGTTTAACTCGTTCGCTTCAAAATAAATCGTGAGATTTTTACCCCTTCACCGTTTCATTATCGTCTGCTCCAATTATGTTGTTTGCACGATCGTTTCAAAGTAAGATTGAGTGTTTGACACTTGAATCGACATTTCATCAGTTGAACAGCCCTAGAGCTTACTTTAAAATATTGCAGATGACACTGCCTATGCAGCAGATATTTTAGCGGTACAGTGGAGAATCTGTTATTCTTTCCCAATAAACGCGTTTACGCTAAAACTATTATTTGCAGTGCAAACAGTTTGGAGCCAGATCAGACGCCGGGTAACCCGGCGTCTGATCAGGTTCCAAACTGTTTGCCACCAAGATAAACATGAAATATCAGAATTGTCCAAAAGTTGTACTTTTCTACGTTTTAGCGCTTTGCGTTTGCGTACGTTTGCGTTTAAACGGGAAAGAATAACAGATTCTCCACTGTAAGACAGTTAAAGCAGACCATACAATTGGCAGTGAAAAAGTTAACTTGCTGCTCGTCAGAACTGCAAACCTTAGTACAGGAGAAATTAATTAAGGATATTGAAATATATATATTCCACACAATTTGTAACGTTAGTCAATGTGATTTCAGCAAATTAACAATTCGCGTAAGAATACAATTTTCAGCATCCTATGTGAGCTTTGTACTCTTTAGTCAGTCTATTGTTTCTTGTGTTAGAAGACGCTGTTTTTTCGATGCAAACGCAATTTGAGCTCAAACAATTATCTTCATTGCAAACAGTTTGAAGTCAGCTCAGACGACGGGGTAATCCGGCGTCTGATTAGGCTCCAAACTGTATGAAACTCAGATTAAAGTAAAGTTTTAAACATTTCCCATTTTCTCAATTTTAATGCATCGCGATTATTTTAAGTTTCGTACTAATACATTCAACTCTAGTGACGAGTATACTCGTCATGAACAAACAGTGTACATATAATTAGTACATTTGTCATATGCCAACAGTGAACAGCCCTCTGGTCAGGGTCTGCACTGTTTTGCATTTTGCAAGATATTGATAAAATTAACCCTAAATTGTCAAAATTGAACTAGATTTAATTGGTCAACGGAAGCGTCCATTAAAAGTTCAAGGGTCGAATGAGTTACAGTGGAGAATCTGTTATTCTTTCCCGATAAACGCGTTTACGCTAAAACTATTTTTTCTTTTACAAACAGTTTGGAGCCAGATCAGACGCCAGGTAACCCGACGTCTGATCAGGCTCCAAACTGTTTGCCACCAAGATAAACATGAAATATCAGAATTGTCCAAAAGTTGTTCTTTTCTACGATTTAGTGTTTTGCGTTTGCGTACGGTTTGCGTACGTTTGCGTTTAAACGGGAAAGAATAACAGATTCTCCACTGTAACGGGATACATGTAGAATACTGTCTTCTCTACTTTACGTCACTATTGTTTCTGTTGATAGGTCACGTTATTTGGACAAAGCGCCGGTGCCGATAGTGTAGCTATCCATCTTATGTCTGGAAAAGTTGACAAGTATTTCCAAAGAGCCATAATGCAGAGTGCCCCCTTCACAATACCACTGAAGCCTGTAAACGTGGCCATTGAGCAGGGTGTGAAGTTTGGTATTTATGTCGGCTGTGAAGTAGCTGACTCTATCATAAATGTAACTTGCCTACGGGAATTGCCAGCTGACACCATAGCAAATGCCCAGGGCCGACCGGAAGTTACTCAATTCTCAGACAGCCCTATACGCTCATTCATACCATGGATACCGCACATCGATGGCGACGAGATTAAGTCTGGTCTAATTGAGGGATTGTTAAAAGGAGACTTCAGTCCGAAACCCGTTGTTATTGGAACGGTAGCTGACGAAGGCGTTATTTACATACGTATTGGCTTTAAAGATCCTATAAACTTTCTAGCCATGGTTGTGATTGTAGCAACATTCGCACCAAGCTTTCCAACTGAAGCGTTCGATCTGTATCCAATCTCAAATCCATTCGATACCCGTAATGAGTTATCAGATATTACCACTGACTATGTGTTCGCCTGCCCTACAAGAATGATTGCCAGAGAACTCTCCAAACGCATGCCTGTCTATTCTTATGTGTTTGACGAACCGTTTCCCGTCCTTGTTGAAGCGTACATCAATGAAACATATTGCAACGATAAATCCTGCCATGGCTTAGACGTGCCTTCAGTATTTCAATCGGCTCGTATGGAACCTTTAGTTTTTGACAATGATGAGTTGGCTTTCTCAGACAAAATGTTGGCATATTGGTCAAATTTCGCCAAATATGGAAACCCAAACAGAAAACTAGTGAACGGCACTGAGTGGACACGATATAGAACGACGGGAAAGAAATCTGATACTATACTTGAGCTACGCAAGACCGAGGTATCCAATCAGAGAAATGTTAAATCTGAAGTGTGTGACCTCATGGATTTGTCTGGGTACTAGTAACATCATATATTCTAATATGAGACAGTGGAGACCCTGGCCAGGGGACTCCTGTTGGTCCTTTTGGAGCCCTCTGATTTGAGTCTTCTCTGTTTGCATAGGACAAGTGTACTCCACAGATACACTATTTGCAGAGAACGCCTAAATGCCTGTCTATTGTTTATATAGAGAGTGTTATTTTCTTGTTAATTGTTTTTGATTGTTTATATTAATCGTGTTATTATTGTTAATTATATGATTTGTAAGAAATGCTTGTTTGAGGGCCTCACGGTAGATTAGTCTCATGACTAAGTGAGTTACCCTCGTAAAATAAAGTCGTTCATTCATTCATTCATTCAACAGACAACATACAACCCTACAAATATGCAATACAGTGAACCCCTCTTAACCGGACATGTGTGAGGAAAACATAAATGTCCGGTTTAGAGGGGTTTCCGATTTAGAGGGGATTTAGTTCTTAGCTTGTTTATAGTATGGAAGATAGCTGATCACTTAAAACAGGATGAAAGTAAAGCAGAATGCGCCTTAAGGCTATCATCTGCTAGAATATAAATAATAATTTTGATGATACACTGGTATTTTCTGCAGTGTATGAATAAAGTAAAGGCGTAAAAAGGCACATTTATGATGTAATGAATTAAAAAAAAGAAGGGTTGGAAACGGGACCAAATGTTTGTCCGGTGTAGAGAGAATTTCGGTATTTAGAGGTTCCGGTTTAAAGGGGTTTCACTGTTACAATGACACTATTTTTTATACTTTCACAGGGCTCCAGATAAGGGGAGTATTTAAAAAAATATTTACGTGTACACCAAATTCTATGGTGTGAATACTAGTACTCATTAAAATTGTCGTGGAGAGACATTTCTTATGTGTAGTCACACCATAGGGTTTAATGCAGACATGAAGGAGAGACTGTTCTAAAACTTGAGCTTACTCCGTCTTATTTGGATCCATGCTTTTAGGTCTTCAGCATATAAAACTAAATACATTTTCATAAGCAATGCTAGTGTGGTAATGGCTTAACTATTTGAACCCTAGTCAAGCATATATAAGTGTCCTTTGCAAACAGTGTACCCGTAGGAGTACGCTTGTCCTATGCAAACAGTGTAGACCCTGATCAGAAGGCTCCTTAAGGAGCCCTCTGATCAAGGTCTAAACTGTTTGTCATTTTGACACATATTGTTAGAAACAACCCTAAAAAGTAACAAGAGCACCGCAAGTCGGGCACATTATACGCCCGTCAAACCAATCTTAGAATGTAGTCATACTAAAACCCTATCAAGGTAAAGTGGAAAAAAGGGAAAGAACCCTAAAAGTTAGGGGTCATATGCTGACCAAGTTTCAAAAGGATTGGAATAAATTTGAGTAAGAGAGCCGACAAACTAAAACATGCCCGTTTTTGATAATAAAAGGGGCATAACTCTTGAATATCTGGGGCAATGTTTCTGGTTATCAAACTTGACCGAGACATTATGGTCATACACATGCTACCAATGTTTAAAAAATATTGGAATAAATTTAATTGAGTTAGAGAGCGGACAAACTAAAAAATGCCCGTTTTTCTTGCTGTAGATAGTGTGGGTCTAAATGGGAGTTCTGGAATTGTACCGTTTGCCCATGCCTGTTCGGTGGATCTTGATGGTAGGGATTGCCCCTGATCTCTTTGAAACCGACTGGCTTGGGGTTTGCGGTATAATTCAGGGACAGCTTCTTATCTTGATGTTTTATAAAGTAAGGGTGTAATTTCAGCCATGGAACATGTAGGTCCCGCGGGTGTGGGGTGGAGAGGGTAGATGACTGCTACCCTAGGGCTGTGTTCATTCTGTATATGTTATGGGTCTAATTTTTAGTTCTGGGGTTGTACTGTTGACCAATGCCTGTCTGGTGGATCTTTGATGGTAGGGATACAACTCTGATCTCTTTTGAAACCAGCTGGCATGGTCTGTGGTACAATTCGTGGACAGCTTTCACCATTTTTAATAATGTTATTGATCTTCTATAGAGTTTTTAGTTATGGTCGCATGCTATTATTCCTAGTTATGTTACATTAGATGGCCTGCATTGGGCGCTCTGCTATTATTTCTATTGGTCGGCAATCTTTAGCCGGTTGGTTTATTGCTGATTGATGGGGGTAGTGTGATTGCCGTTTTGGGGGCTGTCTTTTGTATGTTTATTCTTATTTATTTTAGATCTAATTATAGTTATTTGTGTTTTGTCGATGGCCTGCATTGGGCGCTCTACCATTATTTATATCAGTCGGCAATACTTAGCCGGTCGGTTCATTGCTGATTGATGGGGGTAATGTGATCGCCGTTTTGGGGGACTGTCTTTTATATGTTTATTCATGTTTTATTTCAGATCTAATTGTAGTTATTTTGTCTTTTCACGATTTATAGGTACATATGTGTTATTTCATGTAAAGCGCTTTTGAACGCACAATCCTTGTGTGAAAAGAGCGCTATATAAATCTGGTATAATAATAATAATAATAAAAAATAAGGGGCATAACTCTTGAATGTCTGGAGCAATCTTGTTGGTTATAAAACATAACTGAGACATTATGGTAATACACATGCTGACCAAGTTTCAAAAGGATTGGAATACATTTTTGAGTTAGAGAGCGGACAAACTAAAAAATGACGAAAACGGGGCATAACTTTTGAATTTCTAAGACAATCTTGCTGGTTAAGGAGTATAACTGAGTACACATGCTGACCAAGTTTCAAAAGGATTGGAATAAATGTGTATGAGTTAGAGAGCGGACAAAGTAAAATATGCCGTTTTTGACGAAAAGGGGCATAACTCTTGAATATCTGGGGAAATCTTGCTAGTTATCATACTTGACAGAGACATTATAGTCATACACCTGCTGACCAATTTTCAAAAGGATTGGAATAAATTTGTTTGAGTAAGTGAGCGGAAAAACTAAAATATGCCCATTTTTGACGAAAAAAGGGGCATAACTCTTGAACGTCTAGGACAATCTTGCTTGTTATTGAACTGGATCGAGTTATTATAGTCATACAGATGCTGACCAAGTTTCAAAAGGATTGGAATAGATTTGTTTGAGTTAGAGAGAGGACAAACTAAAATGTGCCCGTTTTTGACGTAAAAAGGGGCATAACTCTTGAATGTCGAAAGCAATTTTGCTGATTATCGAACTTGACCGAGATATTTTGGTCATACACATTCTGACTAAGTTTCAAATGGATTTGAATAAATTTCTTTGAGTTAGAGAGCGGACAAACTCAAATGCCCATTTTTTACGCAAAAGGGGCATAACTCTTGAATGTCTTAAGCAATCTTGCTGGGTATCGAACTTAACCGAGATATTTTGGTCATGCACGTTCTGGGGCCGTATTCTGAAACATTCTAAGTATTTTAATTAGAAATTTCTAAACTCTAACATTTTCAACTAAGATTATTTTTCGCTAACTTTTACTCTAAGAAAATACTAAATTATTTTCTTAGCGAAAAAAAAACTAAGAGTAAATTATGGCCGTTGTCAGGGACTTTCCCGACTAAAATGACGTCACTCTTCTCGCATACTAACATGTGTGACTGTTTATTTGCGGTGTAGTTTTCGGGTTTGTTTTCTTCTCTCGTTTATAAAGCAGCAAGCATTGTCCCAGAATAAATAGAATAGATAATTAATTGAATAAAAAGTGTTTATACATAAGCGTAAATACATAATTAGGTTCACAATTATAATTAACTAACAAGCCAAATTTCAACGAAGTCGCCGTAGCTCAATCGATAGCGACTCTGCCTGGCATGGCGGGGGTAGCCGGTTCGAGTCGCACAGGGTACGATCTTTTTTTTCTTAACAGCCCCCTTCTTTTTTTTTTAATTATCATCACTAGTTCCATAGATTCATTTCTTTAAATACAAATAACTGCTTTATCCTTCCACTGCCAAACTTTTGTGATAGTTTACTCCTTTAAATGTTCTTGTTGTCTGCTTCAATTTTGTTGCCTGCAATATCGTTTCAAAGCCTTAAATATAAGGAAGTATAACTGAAAAGAATTCAATACGAGTGTCAAACAGTTTGGATCCTGATCAGACGCCGCGTTTCGCGAAACGCGGCGTCTGATCAAGGTGCAAAATGTTTGCAAACGTTCCTTTAGACGAGAGTGAGTCTAATTCTCACAGTTTCATTGTCGTCTGCTTCAATTCTGTTGTCTGCAGTATCTTTTTAAAGTTAATTGTATGACTGAAAAGAATTCAATACGAGTGCCAAATAGTTTGGATCCTGATAATAGATCCAATCTGTTTGCAAACGCGCATTTAGTCACCAGAGTGAAAGGGTTAAAGCATGCTAGAATTGATGTAAAAGTCTCCAATTAGAGGTTTCCTTCTTATTGGCAGCCTGCTTTAAAAGAAACCCTCTTATTATGCTAAGCGCGACTTGGATAAAATTAATGGTTAAACATCAATCTGCAGGACACATTTCTTAATGCTTTTCAAATATCAAGAAATAGTAGAAACATGAAAGTCATTACTAGAACTAGCAGGCTGACAATAAGAAGGACAATTTCTAATTGGAGACTTTTACTTCAATTTTAGCATGCTTTAACCCTTTCACTCTCAATGGCGCCTAAAAGCACGTTTGCAATCAGTTTGGACATTGATCAGACGCCGCGTAACGCGGCGTCTGATGAGGATTCAAACTATTTGGCACTCGTATTGAATTCTTTTCAGTCATACTGCCTTACAATTTACTTTGAAACAAAATTGAAGCAGACGACAATGAAACGGTGAAGAAGTAAACTATTACGAAAGTTTGACATTGAAAGAATTAAGCAGTTATTTGTATCTAAAGAAACGAATCTATAGAAATAATGATGCTTTTTAAAAAAAAAAAGAAAAAAAAAGAAGGGGGTTGTTAAGAAAAAAAAATCGTACCCTGTGTGGCTCGAACCGGCGACCCCCGACATGCAAGTAAGACTCGCTATCGATTGAGCTACGGCGACTTCGTTGAAATTTGGCTTGTTAGTTAATTATAATTGTGAACCTAATTATGTATTTATGCTAGTTTTGGTACATACAGTGGTCATTTATTACTAAAACTATAGACTTTGAATAGATATCGATCTTTTCCACGTTTTCGCGATGAAGACCGTATGTAATGATGTCTTAAACAGTAATCCCAGTCCTTTCTAATGACGTTACCCCACCCAGACTTTGACCCAATTTCACGAAGCCACTCAAACACAAACGTCGGCTCAAAAACATCCGCTAAACGTATCTATAGGTCTATAAACGATTTTTATTCAATAAATTATCTATTCTACCTGTTATTACTGCTTAATAAACGTTCGTGTTCTAATCCTAGAAAATTCTAAAAAGTTAAGAGAGGGTCACAGTTTTCTAAAGTTTTGAGAAAATTCTATAGTAAATTTGGCGAGTTGAGAAATTTTCTTAGTTTTTTTCATCTTTCTAAGAGGGAACCCCCAAATACTTAGCTGAAATGGTCGAAAACTAAGACTATATTGGTTTTCTAAGAGTATATCGTTATACTTAGTGAAATCTGTCGAGTTTAGAATTATCTTAGTTTTTTTCACTTTCTAAGAGTATATCATCAAATACTTAGACTAAATTGCCGAAAACTAAGAGAATATTGATTTACTTAGAGTAAAAGTCATCTAAGAGTGTTTCAGAATACGGGCCCTGATCAAGTTTCAAAAGGATTGGACTAAATTTGTTTGAGTAAGAGAGCGGACATGAAAAAGTAAACGGACGGACAGACGGACGCTCTAACGGGAGGATACTTATGGTGCTATTTTCTATTGTAATCTTTTGGGTGGCTAGCCACACAAGCGACAATTTATTTTTGCTCTAACTTGAAAACTAATAATCTGGAGGCTAACCCTACCCATAACCCTATGTCCCACAACTGGCCAGGTTAATGTCACAAGAAATGGCCAGGTTAATGTCACAAGAGACGGCCAGGTTAATGTTTTTCAATTATGGGGCTAAGAATTTTAGCCACGTAAGTACCCTCCCGTAAGCACGGACGGACGGACGGAGAGCGCCATAACATAATACGTCCCGTCTGAAGACGGGCGTATAAAATGGACTGGACTAAATTCAGAAACCAGAGTTGTCCAGTTGAGGTTTCAGGGAGGAAAGGGTTAAGGTTGAGGATCGCTAATGATACCGGACCAAATGTTGGTCACTGTCGGTACAGTGGAGAAAACGTTATTCTTTCCCAATAAACGCGTTTACGCTAAAACTATTATTTCCCATACAAACAGTTTGGAGCCAGATCAGACGCCGGGAAACCCGGCGTCTGATCAGGCTCCAAACTGTTTGCCATCAAGATAAACATGAAATATCAGAATTGTCCTAAAGTTGTTCTTTTCTACGTTTTAGCGCTTTGCGTTTGCGTACGTTTGCGTTTAAACGGGAAAGAATAACAGATTCTCCACTGTACCCTTCGGAGAGCGATCGTCCATTCCCGTCAACTATTGACTCGTTGTGATAAATATATTTACATTCGCCCCATTTAATTCCATTTAACCCTTAGCCCGCCAAATAAATTGTCGTCTGCTATATTTCTCGTCTGCTTCAAGTTTCAAAGTGCTTCAAAGTTGCTCAAAATTGCTGAAAATGTTGTCCGAGTGTCAAACAGCTTAGATCCGGATGAGACGCCGAGTTACTCGGCGTCTCATCCGGATCCAAGCTGTTTGCATATGGAGCTATAGTCGTGACTGGCAGGCTAAGGGTTAATTGAACAAAATGACGTTTAATTCGTATAGAGGCAATTTGTCTAGGGGCGGGATTTGTGGGTACCTTTCCCAGAGGAGGTGGGACCTATAGATCTGCTCTCCACGAATAATGTTGTTGCGTTGCCTGAGTAATGAAGTTAAGGCTGTATCTTTCAAGGTACACATTATTCGTGTTAACAACCTCTTATATGGATTAAACACACACACATGATAATAAAATGTTCATTTTAATATTAGAAATTACAGCAAATATAATGTAAATATTAGAAATGAACTGTTATTTTCGGCGTTTAAGCGAAATATGTGGTAGATCGCCAAAGGCAGTGCGCATATACCTAAAACAGCAGTTCAACAAACGAATATGTTACGTTGTCGTAACTTCGATTTCGTTTTCAAACAGCGTCTAGCTCTGCAAGAAAGTACGGTATCAGCTGACAGACCGTATTGTGTTAGCTCCGGCAAACTCGGACAACCCTCCGGTCTAGGGGACCCTTTGTGGGACAGATCTTGATGGCACGTCAAACGGCTGCTCGTATGCAGCCAGCATGACGTCTTTTGCGTTCGGGGCGACAGTAATGGAAGTGTGTCTGTTCTCTGATAGGTCTAGTAATAATCTTAGTTACTATGATGCTCACACGCGGGGCTTTAGGAGAAAAGGACCTGATGGACCTTGCTTATGCCTTAACCCCTTCACTGCCTTACCCCGAGTACGATGATTATTTGCAAACAGTTTAGATTCTGATCAGACGCCGCGTGACGCGGCGTCTGACCAGGATCAAAACTGTTTGACACTCATTTCAATATTTCTTAAATCCAAATACCCAACAATTAAATTTGAGGAAAAAAGCAGACGATAATTGTTTAAAATTGATGACGTCACGGCAGTGAAGGGGTTAACTGAGGGATATTAAAAACAGCCACTGTAAACGACTGCATCTCAAAATCTGAAATAACTGGCATATTGATCGTGAACTGATCTAAAAGTTGGTACCAAATACACAGACTTTACTGAAAATAGTCAATGAATAATTTAAGAAAACAAAGTGCACAGTTTCTTTTGGAATTGAGTATATTTCAACATAGTTAGGCCAAATAAAAAGTACCTGTGTTACCGGTGACCCGACCGACCCTAGTTTTCCCCCCGACCCTAAACTTTTTTTTCGCTTTTCGAAAACTGCATTGGCAAATATCGGCCACTTTTTAGACAATCGTTTATTCAGGAACATGTAAAAGAATATATTCTCCATTTAATTGTTTAAAAAGCTAATTTATGGACGTTTAAGTGTTTTCAAAGTTGATTTTTGAATCAGATTAAGCAAATATCGAAATGAGATTTGCTTTAAATCTGCCATAAAGTAGCTTCCTCCTTGAAGATAATTTAACCATTGACACATTAAACATGCAAACAGCACATTTTAATGACACATTTGACATGCATACAACATATTTCAAAACATCACTCATTCCATCTTTCATATATAAGTCACTACTTTGCCGTCTTGGTATATCAATATAATAAACAATCATACCGGTTTAGATTTTTAAGATAATTTTGTAATGGGACCAATCAATAAAATAAACAATTTGAATGGATATTTATAAGGGCTTTTATGTATGGCCCAGGACTCTGCACAATAAAATACATTTATATTCATATATAAAATACTCCATCAGAAAGTTAAATGTATTATTGAAGAATGTGTTGTTGTTTAAAATAAAAAAATTCGACCGTCCGTTCCTAATGTTTTTGGGCATGTAATAGGAAACAGAGGTATTTTTTTATTTGGCTTATAATGAACACGTGATGGTTAACAATAAAACAACAACAACGTCCCCCTTCATGCCACTTGGTGCATAGTTAGATGTTTAACACATATACTAGTACAAATGTATTAGAATAAATCAAAAATTGAAATACATGCCTAATTTAATAGATTTTAATTTTTACGTAGATATAAAAAACCCGGTTTCGCATACTGCTCACCAGGGGCCCGTTTTACTAAACTACTTACGCAAAATTTTTGCCTAAGTCAAAATCGTGTTACTCTTATTTTTCAATCATAAACGTTTGCAAACAGCAAATAGCCATATCAGTGGACGCGCTAAAAGCGCGGCCTATGGTCTGGCTATTTGCTGTTTGTAGTAAGTAATAATAAAAAATATCAATTAAAATTTAAAATTTTGACTTACGCAAAAATGTTGCGTAATTAGTTTAGTAAAACGTTTCATTAACAGGGTACAGTGTTCACTCTCTACAACGGCCATTCAAACAACGGCTCCCTCCTTATAACGACCCTTGTCGCGGTTCCTTAAACAGGACAATTATGTCTAAAGCATTCACTGTTGCAATTTCGTCTGCTTCAAATTGTCGTATATGTTATTTTTTCTCAAAGTTAAATGATGGAAATTTGACAGGAAATAAAAAACTTATTGACGAGTGGCAAACAGCTTGAATCCAGATCAGACGCCGCGTAACGCGGCGTCTGATTTGGAATTAAGATGTTTGCAAATGTAGCCAATTTCCCTTTCTATAACGACTCCCTCCGAACAACACACATACTTGTTGTCTCTCATTAGGTGTCGTTGTAGAGAGGGAGCGATGTACTATACAGAGTTCCCTCGATTGCATAACTATGTAAATGATTTCTAAAATAATTTTCAACTCGCATATCCAAATAGTTTTTACTTACAATGACTGTTTCGGAACTCCGTTGGAGTGCCTTCTTCAGACAGTGAAATTGACTGTGAAAAATTCCCAGTAGTAAACAAAGCTTATGACGTCATCCTCCAACGGTCAATTTCACAGTCTGAAGGAGGCACTCCAACGGAGTGCCGAAACTGTCCTTGTAAGTAAAAACTATTTGGATATGCGAGTAGAAAATTATTTTAAAAGTTATCCTGATCAATTTCTTTCGTGATATGTAAATGATGTTCGACGACGTCGGGTACATCGCGTTCTATCAACTACGCCAACACTCATTCATGTAGAGTAACCATACATTTGAGCCGCGTCGAGAGAAAACCTGAAGCGGCGACTCGCTTGCATCTACACTGTTTGACACCCACATGCACACGTAATTTACGTCACTTGCAACCATTAAGATTACACAAAATTTGTGTATAAAGGGCAGGTAGCAGCTTAAAAGCAAAGTTAAAGTAAAACAAAAACCTTATACTGGAGCTTTCTGTTTACATGAACTTTCACTTTTCCTTAAATGAAAAATTGTCTTAAGCAGCCATCTGTCTAAAACACCAACAAATTAACGCTATTAACTGGTCGCAAAGAGGTTTAATTGTACATCAAATATATTCTCAAATGGCTCAAGTATATATTTCACCCATATTCTCCTTTTCTCCAACCACGGAATCATGTGTCGAGAGAAAACCTGAAGCGGCAGCTTGCCTGCATCTACACTGTTTGACACCCACGTGCATCTAGAAAGCTATTTACGTAGCTATATTATTTACGGTATTTGACACTGTAGACTATATTAATACAGACTATGGAATCACAGCGGTGCTGGCAGGGTCGGTACATGCTGCAATGCATTAACACTGTCATGATCAAATCGTTCGGGAGATTTTAACCCTCTCACCGCTTTATTGTCGTCTGCCTCTGTATTGTTGTCTGCAAGACACGTTTCGAAGTTAGATTTAACGTTGTATAACTTTATAAATATCGATAAGAGTGTCAAACAGTTTGGGTCCTGATCAGACGCCGCGTTATGTGGCGTCTAATCAGGACCCAAACTGTTTGCAAACGTGCTTTATGGCGCCATTGAGAGTGCACGGGTTAAAGCTGGTTTTGTTATTGCACGGCTCATTATTTGATTTAATCAATAAATTATCAAACCTGACTAAAACTGTTTGCTACATGTACTAATAAAACTACTATGCTAGATCTTATATACTCAACGAGTTGAGTTAACTTGGAACCGCCTTTACTCATCTGCATTGGTATACATAGAGAATAATCAATTCGTTTGGATTGATATGACATATTTATTATATATCTATCGATGATTTATAGAGATTTCTCAGTTAGATAAATTTGATATCGTCACTGTTGATATCATCACTACATGTAGTGATGATATCACTTTTTGTGACGTCACGTCATAATTAGTTTTGTGACGTCGCGGTAATCAATTTTGTCTGTTTTTTCTGTAAAAACGTCATTTAAATATCTATAATAAATAGAATAATCAATTCCTTTGAATAGATATGAAAAATATATCACTCGAATGGGTTGTTATCTGGTTAAAAAAACTCGTCCTGCGGACTCGTTTTTCAACCAGATAACAACCCCTTCTCGTGATATATTTTTCATATCAATCCAAAGAAATTGATTATCCTCTATATATCACGAGAATGGGTTGTAATCTGGTTAAAAAACGAGTCTGCAAGACGAGTTTTTTTAACCAGGTAACAACCCATTCGAGTGATATATCATTTATATCCATCCAAAGGAATTGATTATTCTATTTATTATATACATTTAATGACGTTTTGACGTCACAAAAAAGATATCGTCACTGCAAAAGTGATATCGTCACTAGTGATGATATCAAATATGACGCATATGAAATTTATCTAACTGAGAAATCTCTATAAATCATAGATAGGTATATAATAAACTTATATTTCACTCTCTTTCACTTCTTGCTCATACATTCAGCTCTGCCGTAGGCTAGGTTCTACTTTCGACGTAATTAGTCTTACCCTTAATCAGATAGCCTTTTTCTAGTTCTAGTATTGAAGAAAGGTGACACCCTTTTATGTTGTGCATAAAATATATACAGTGAAACCCCTCTAAACCGGACATGTGCGGGGACAACAAAACATCCGGTTTAGAGGGGTTTCCGGTTTAGAGGGGTTTTAACCCATAGCCTGTTTCTAGTAACGAAGGTAGCTGACCACTTAAAGCAGGTTGAAAGTAAAGAAGAATGCGCCTTAAGGCGCATTCTGCTTTACTTTCAACCTGCTTTAAGCTATCATCTGCTAGAATATAGAAACTATTTCTGATGATATATGTTCATGAATACATTTTCTTCAGTGAAGGAATAAATCAAAGGCGTAAAAATATGTGGGAAACGGGACCACAGTTTTTGTCCGGTTTAGAGAGAATTTCGGTATTTAGAGGTTCCGGTTTAGAGGGGTTTTACTGTATAGGTTGTCGTAGCAATACATTTTGATGATAATAAGTAGTTCGTCCCCACCCCTCTGGTCTAGTGCCAGTGGATATGGTCTGTATTTATTTACGATAAATATAGTAAAACCTCTCTATTGCGACCACTTAATTGTGTTAATCATAAGGTGTCAATGTCAGGTGACTCCTTTAGGAGCGTTCTGATTTACTGTCACCTTGCTTTAAGCTGCAACCTTTCTTTTATAAATCAATTGGCCTTCGTTTACCAGTCGTAATAGGGAGGTTTTACTGGATACGAAAATTATGAAATGGTTAAACGGGTTTACATTCCAAATACACGAAATAGTTTTTTCTAAGCTTTGGTTTCTTTTCGACGGGAACCTATAATATAAATACATCTTTTACACACACAATTACTTTGGATTTGAACCGGCGTGTTATTTTGCATTTAAATTGTATATTAAAAGTTATGTCAAGAATCTTGGCATTTTGGTGCTGTAGCCTAAGGCAGATGTGTATGTTGAGGAATGAATGAATACTCTCTGTAAAGGAGATTGATTAGGTCTATTTCTTAATATGAGTTACTCATTTGACGACGAAAAAGTGCTTTAAATACATATACAGCACCCCCCTCTCTACAACGACTCTCCCAACAACGATCCTCTCCTTACAACGACACTTGCCGCAGTTCCCTAATTTGTTCCAAATATGAAGATATTAGAAAAAAGTACATTAAAAATATTACTATGACGTCCAAGTATGTTAAAATTTGTAGAATTATTACAAACCAGTAATAAACTATTACTTTTCAATTTGGCTAAATATGTAAAGGAAGCTGTCATCTTCCGTAATACTTTGATAAATATTGTACAAGATACCATATAGTACAGAATTGTGTATGTTTCTTATAAACACGTCATTGTGATTTGATTTATTATGTAATTATTGTGTATACAACGAGGTACATTGTACAAGTTGTGAATAAAGTTTCTGTTCTGTTCTGTTCTGTTCCTAAACAGGACACTTATGTCTACTGCTTTTACTGCTGTAATAGGGTCTGCTTAAAATTGTCGTCTGCTGTTTTAATCATGTTTATATAGTAGACATTTTTACAGAACAAAACTTAATGACGAGTGACACACAGCTTGAATCCAGATCAGACGCCGCGTTACGCGGCGTCTGATCTGGATTCAAGCTGTTTGCAACTGTAAACAAATTTTCCTCCCTATAACGACTCCCTCCGAACAACACACATAATTAGTGTCTCCTATGCGGTGTCGTGGTAGAGAGGGAGCGCTGTACTAACACGATTAAGAAACTGACAAACTGTTCATTTGTAACTTTTACTTTTCACACCATTTTCATTCACACATAACACTATGGTCTGCACATTTGCAAATTATTTAATCAAAATTAAAAATACATTATCGTGTAGCCAATAGGTTTTTGCGCATTTTAATACCAGAATTGTCTATGGTTTGTAATTATAAGTATAACAAAAATATAAACAAAAGTCCCTCAAAGCAAATGTACAGTTTCCCTATCGTGTTAGTCTATCAACTTCTGTAACATTATTGTTAAAAAATTATTATATTTATCAAACTAGGTGGTCCGGTGTATAAGTTCTTTACACTGGGCATCTTAAAGAACCAGAGATACTTTCTGTATCCGCTCCCCTCTCACTTGAGCATCCAATTAACCTATAGATACATGTAGCAGAAAAGGACGTTAACAAACAAACAAACATTTTTTTAGAAAACATTTTTTTAGAAAACGATAACTACTCAGCAAAGCCTCTCTTAATAAATCCTATAAATTATGAACACTCGTGTAACACCATTATATTGTATAAAATATAAGGAAGAAATTTCCGTTCTGTTACCTCTAGTCTTTCTTTGAGCACCCACCTGCCAGGCAGCAGAAACGTTACTGATGACTCTTTATTTAGACGACGTAGTAGAAACATGAAAATGCATTTTCTGTCAGCGCATAATAATACTTGGAAGAAAGTGAATACTTAACTACAGTGGAGAAAACGTTATTCTTTCCCAATAAACGCGTTTACGCTAAAACTGTTATTTCAAGTGCAAACAGTTTGGAGCCTGATCAGACGCCGGGTTACCCGGCGTCTGATCAGGCTCCAAACTGTTTGCCACCAAAATAAACATGAGCTATCATAAGTGTCCAAAAGTTGTTCTTTTGTACGTTTTAGTGTTTTGCGTTTGCGTTTCGTTTGCGTGTAAACGGGGAAGAATAACGTTTTCTCCACTGTATCCAACGACTCTTCATTATGATTAAAAATATTTGACTTTCAAATCATTGTTTATTTAGTCAAAACGTCAATCATCAGAACAAACAACAACAACAACAACAACCTAACACTCATTGCTGCTAGTATTCTAACTTTTTTACGACCATGATAACGTCATAATCAGTCTGTTCTGAATTCTAAAATTAAAAATTAAAATATTTTGACTTAAGACTATATTGCTTAAATGGGTAATCCCTTTCACTACTTTTACTCGGCATTACGATCTGGGTCTAAATTGGTTACATACGAGCCGTGCCATGACAAAACATGCCTTATTGAACTTCAAACAATGTAGATCAAGGACTGTCGCCGCATCAAAGGCGTCTTGGTCTACACTGTTTGACACCCACTTGCATCTAAAGCATTTTATGTAGATGTATTATAAATGCTATTTGACAGAGTAGACCTAACTCATATACAAATTCTGGGAGGACAACGGTGCTTGGTCTGTATATGTTGCAATGCAATAAGGCAGGTTTTTGCCATGGCACGGCTCAATGGCTTATGTAAGCGCTGTTTAGTTTGGTATTAACTCATTCACCCCTGAAACTTTTAATGGACAATTTTATTTTCCAATTATGTTTAGTCCATTTTTGACTACTTAGGGATAACCTTAACAATATATTTCAAAATGACAAACAGTGTAGTCACTGATCAGTGTCTTCACTGTTTGCACTGTTTGCATAGGACAAGTGGGATAGAATTTACTTTGCCGGTCCCCACGCTCTTCCTTACCAACAGGTTGTCATGCAAGAGTAAACACGCCACCATTTTGTCTTTCATTTCGAAGCGACCATGGGCACTCCCGGTCAACTATGTTACAACGAGGGGTGGGCCTGCCAGAAGTCATGTTAAGGTTTCCGTTCGAAAACCGTTACGGCGTCTGCTAATTTGTTTACTCATTTTGACAGACAGGACCCTGATTTTGTACATCAACGTTGAGTAGGACGTTGGTTTTTCTTACCTTTTTTTCCTTTACTCGATACTTAGGCAATAGTGTATATCGCATCGAACTGTACACCATAAGTTCACGCAAAAGTGGGTTTAAAAGTAATAAACTATTCAAAACATGACTATTTTGCTCTTTTTTTTACATTTCTTTTCACAGAAGGAGAAAAATCTTAAACGATATGTACCAATTGTGCCTTAATCAGCATGTAACGTCCGCCTCTACAAATGATATTGAGGTTTTGAATTAGATTTTGACGCATATGTCCATCATAACACAACCGTGTACATGTTACGGTTTCTTCCATTTCAACTGACGCATGTTACTGTATATTATCTACAGCGTTACGGTATCTTCCACAATGTCCCTGATGGAAATTTCGTTCGAGGAAACTAGTTTCCTGGACACCAGTGAAGAAGTTGTCGGGCAAGTTGACAACAACAACAACCAAGAGGCAGAGGAAAATGTCAGAACATCGTAGGACGTCTGAACATTTCTGGATTGACGATTGGAAGACTTAGATGCTTTCCGTTATGCCGGTTGGTCGACAGCGACAAATCGTAATCTCGAAAAATGTCGAAAAGTTCTGAGATCGTAGTTGTCCCAACTTTTTTTAAATTGGCGCATTACGGATGGTCTACTTTAATACCATTTGCGAGTTGCAACTGATGTCACTTTTCAGTTATTTGTCAACCAGTATGTGATGCACATTGGCATATTCTTATTAACCTTTCACCCCATAGCCTCTATCTAGTTTTGAAAATAGGTTACCGTTAAAGCAGGTTGAAAGTAAAGCAGAAAACGCATTAAGGCCCTTTCTGTTTTACTTTCAGCCTACTTTAAGATATTATCTGCTAGGATATAGAAAATAGTTATTCTTATACATATTCAAGACTATATAAATTGGAACTATTTTCTTCAGTGGAGGAATGAATTAAAGGCGTATCTATACGGTAATAGGTTAAACATCATTCTAGCGTAAAACAGCTACATTTGTATTTAAGTTCTTAAAAAAAATCACCAATATTTAACAGCACCTATGTTGTCATAGATACATGTTTCAATTTATCAATATCGATAAATCTTTCGATCTGCTTGGTTCAAGGACTGTTAAGTTAAATTTAACTTCGACGATAGCTGCATTGATATAGATCTAATAATACCGGTCACAAAAGCGCTGGAATCACGGTGAATAAACGTACACAGGATATAGACACCGAAGTGATTAGGAATTGAAAGCGAAAGTAGCGAGGTGAGTACTTTTACTACGTTTATCTCTAAAATCTTCTTACAAATAAAGTAAACATGAATTGCAAGATAGTCTGTAGACATATGTGACCACACTGATGCCAGGAATATAAATAAATTCACCTGGAATACTGAATAAAAAGGCTTTAATCACTGGCCAATAGTCGCATCTTCGTCAACATTTGTCATTATTTTTGCTGTTTATACACGTTATACAAAAAAGTGAATCGACAGATCTGTTCATTTTTCATTTAAATGTAACTATGCAAAAGCTGCTTAAAAATCGACCCATAATAGCTAAGATATACCATGTCAAACCGACCGCCAAATGTACTGGGGATAGTGTCCAACGGTTATTTATTGTACTGGGTATAGTGGAAGGCCGTACTGGGGATAGCCTCACGAAAACTTATTGTTTTGTGTCGTAAAAGGTATTATGGTACATTGCGTTTGATTTTTATGGCAAACTACATGCTGTTATGTTTCCAGCATACGAAATAATGGATAATCTTCATTTTTCTAGGAAGTTAAGTCCAAAGCCACTAAATTTATGACATATCATTTTCCCTTCTTACATTTTCCCTTTATGCGATAGTTTGTGGTGAAATACATGTCGAATGTATTTAAAGAGTAAACTATAAATTATCAAAGCATTCTTGAAAGAATCCCTGCTATTTGGACTCGGCTATTTTGTAGTTACTCATATACCAACATTGCGCAACCCTTCACACAACACTGGTTGTCAAGGTACAAACATACAACGTGTTCATCTATATATGTATGAGCCAAAATTAGACTTTACCTTTGCGACCAGTGCATATCCGGAGCAGCCTGCACATCCGCATTTTGATCAGGATCTGCACCGTTCTCCTTTAAGTTCCTAGATGTCGTCATACTACTTCTATTTCAATAAAAACAGCCATTATTAAGCATTGACAATGCACAGTTTTCTTAGTACTTGCACTTGGCGAAAGGATTACAAGGAAGTTGCCAACGATTTTCTTCTCTGAGATCGGTTTCATTGAACATTGTTGTCAATTAATCTTTGGTTGATGCTGCTTCAATGTATGTGTGTGGGAGGGGGGGGGGGGGTTGTATCGGTCTATCTGTATTGCTAGCACATACGGCTTTGCAATATTTTACAAACAATGTTGTTGCCTATATATGCCATAAACCAAAAATCTTGTCTAATCTACTGGTCCATTTGCATCAAAATTTACTGTCAGTTATCCTTGGGTAATTTCTTCGTCTATGTTCATAACAAGTCTGATTAGGCTCCACACTGTTTTAAATGGAGATACTTTTGAGAGAAAAATTAAGATCTTCAAGCTTCGAAACTACGGTTCGAGTAGAAACATATACCGTATAGCTGGTATTTTCTACGGGGTAGAAATTTCTGTCATTCTGCGGTTTAATCATCGGATAGCTGAGAAAAAAATCGGCAAAATAAAATTACCATACTAATTTATCACGTACAATAATTGATAATCCTTCAGTACGCTAAGACACCATTATAATAACAACAGACAATTAAATACGAAAGACTCAAGCAGGAAACGTAACACAAACAATACACCCACCTCTCAAGCAGAACACACACACACAGTCATACCACAACAAACACACACACACACGCAATACCATTCCTTCATCTACACACTAAATAGAAAACAACACGCAAGACAAACATAAAGCAAAGTGAATATAGGAGCCCACCTTGGTACGGTCAGTAGCAATCAATAATTAACTATAAATTAATTAATTATTAACAACCACTGGGGGGTTAAACCTGGGTTTAGGGGCGCCCAACCTCACACTTATCTCCTATATTCACCTATAAAGACGAACAGTGTACATAAAATATAAACCCTGTTCCACAACCTCACAATCAAAAAGACCGCCAGCACAGTAAGTAAATACATGTAAAACATTTAGCTAAAATTCTATGACAAGATCATTAGTAACATGGGAAAGAATTAAACATTCAAGCCCGTGTTACAAATAACCCACTATGGCAACGGTCAAATTGTAGTCAAATACCCACTCGGCAACTTAGACCATTAAAATTGTGTTTGGTTTTTATCAAAATTCCTTATATTAGTCACTGGAAAAGCACTAACAAATCGTGTTTAAAATTTACCGATAACTACAACGACAAAGTAAATTTTGAGCGAATGAGTCCACGGTACTCCGAGTACAACATATGTATAATTATAGGTAATAACAGTCCAAACTGTTTGCTATGATAATGATTTATGTCCAGGAAGTGTCATTTTTTACCCGAGGGGCATAATTAAATTTAAATAATATTGATAGAGGACTTGTAGATGATGCTATGTGCCAAATATCTAAGATCAGGGTATTAGGGTTTTAGACAAGAAGATTTTTTTAAGTTTCCATTGAAAAAAATCTATTTTTAGCTCATGTGACCTATATATGCAACAGAATGGAAGCATTTGAACAAAATAGGTAAAGGACATCTAGAAGTGTCACCATGTCGAATATCAAAGCTGAGGCAAATGCCATGTTAGTTTTAGAGGAGAAGACGTTTGAAAAGTTCCCAATATAACTCTATGTAAAACTGTGACCCCCGGGGCCGGGCCAATTTTGCCCCAAGGGGCATAATTTGAACAAACTTGATAGAGGATCTGTTGATGATGATATGGGCCAAATATCTAAGCTCTGGCCCTTATAGTATTTTACGAGAAGATTTTTAAAGTTTTTATAGAAAAAAGTTAGTTTTAGCTTATGTGACCTAGATATGCAACAGACCGGAACCATTTGAACAAATAAGTAAAGGATTTTCAGAAGTGTGACCATACCGAATATCAAAGCTCTGGCCATATTAGTGTCAGAAAAGAAGACTTTTGAAATGTTCACTATATAACTCGATGTAAAACTGTGACCCTGGGGCGGGGCCAATTTTGACCCCAGGAGCATAAATTGAACAAACTTGATAGAGGACCTGTAGAAGATGCTATGTGCAAAATATTTAAGCTCTGGCCCTTGTAGTTTTTGACAAGAAGATTTTTTATGTTTTCATTGAAAACAATCTATTTTTAGCTCCTGCGACCTAGATATGATATACCGGCGGTAGTGGCCCAATGGTTAACACCTTGGACTACGGTACCAGGGGTCGTGAGTTCGATCCCCCGCCGGACCAGCGGTCTGACTAGGGGATTTTTCTGAATCCCCGATGATGTACAGGAATGTTCTTGAGCAAGACATGTACCGCGAATTGCTCCTCTCCACCAAGGGGTTACAATGGGTACCTGTGAAGGGTCTGAGTCGGTACTGCGGCTGCATTTGACTGCGCCATATGTTAGCAGTGCTCATAGGCAAGATGGCTCGATGATCAGGGGAGTATATGTACAGTCGGCTGAGCGGTCATTCGGACTGAAAGTAGACTTTAACTTGGTATATTACTTTGTATGAACCGACCAGAACCATTTGAACAATATTCGTATAGGACATCTAGAAGTGTCACCATGCCAAATATCAAAGCTCTGGCCATATTAGTTTCAGAGAAGAAGACGTTTGAAAATTTCACTACATAACTCTATGTAAAACTGTGACCCCCGGGGCGGGGCCAATTTTGACCCCAGGGGCATAATTTGAACAAACTTGATAGATGATCTGTTGATGATGATATGTGCTAAATATCTAAGCTCTGGCCCTTGTAGTTTTAGACAAGAATAATTTTTAAGATTTCCTTATTTTTTCACTTTGGTTGCCATGGTAACCAACGTTCTACATTGTTTTTAATTCCTTGAAAAACATTCAAAAAGCTTGACTCAAGGAACATTCCTGTAAAGTTTAGTTGAAATCTGTCAAGCGGTATAGGAGATGGTGTCATTTAAAGCAATTGTTAACGTCGACGGACGACGCACGACGGACACAGGGCCATCCCAATAGCTCACCTTGAGCCCTTGACTCAGGTGAGCTAACAATGCCTTACCTATTGAGATATTTGATGCCCAACAAAATCCGTCGGGGTTTAATAAAACATAGAGCAAAATATCACCTCTCAATGATGACCCTTAACGCATGTGTACTGTGAGGGACAGCGCCTGAAGTCTAACATTAGCTCGATGTCCCTAACTGTACACATCTGATGGACTATGAAGATGTATGTATTGTTTATACACGCTGACTATTATTGCAATACTTCGTACTTCTCGAAAAGTGGCCCTAGTTTCATATTTTATATTCGTCTATCCCCAGTACAGAAATATTTATGGAAATGTTATCCCCGGTACAGTAATATACTATCCCCAGTACAACGTCCTATCGGTTTGACGTCAACTATCTCAGCTATTGTTGGTCTGATTTTAAGCAGATTTTGCACAATTACTTTGAATTGAAAAATAAATCGAACTGTCGATTCACTTTTTTGAATAACGTGTATAAACAGCGAAAATAATGACAAACGTTGACGAAGATGCGACTATGGCCAGTGATTAAAGCTTTTTATTCAGTATTCCAGGTGAATTTATTTATATTCCTGGCATCAGTGTGGTCACATATGTCTACAGACTATCTTGCAATTCATGTTTACTTTATTTGTAAGAAGATTTTAGAGATAAACGTAATAAAAGTACTCACCTCGCTACTTTCGCTTTCAATTCCTAATCACTTCGGTGTCTATATCCTGTGTACGTTTATTCACCGTGGGAATTAAGACTACAACTTTCAATTCAATTATTTTACCTCGCTCAATAGCTACGACAGAAACTACGGGAGTTTGACTCCTCCATCAGGCCTTAAACACCAATTCATACTCTTGGAAAACGTTATTGTTTTCGATTAGGAACCGTAACTATACACTTTGTGTGAAACCGAGAATTTACTACCTACAAATGGGATAGTTTACAGCGTAATAGTTTTCGTAGTGGTCTTATTGCGAAACTACCAGACTTAAATCGTGCGTTTTTAATATTGACTGTTCTACCGCTCTTCTGTGAATAAATGTTTAGATGATATAGTTACTATTGTAAAAGCAGTTGCAAATCCTCTTTTTTCGAAGCACGTGCGTGTTGTTGATAATGGTTGTAAGAAACATTGTGAATGGTTTGATGTGGAATGTCAGCAAGCAAAACATGACTATCTCAATGCATTACATAATTACAACAGAAATAAGTCGGCTGAACGCCGAGTTACTTTTTGTGAGAAAAAGAAATTTTATAAAAATTTACTTTCTCGAAAACGTAACAATTTTAGGAATATGAAAATTAAAAGAATTAAAAGCATGCGACATTCCAAACCTAAAGAATTTTGGTCACTATTTCGAAAAAAGAGGAATGTTAACAATGAAATAAGTGTTGAAGATTTTTATGAATATTTCAAAAGTATGATGGGTTGCAGCATATTAGATGTAAACGAAGAAGCGGAAAACTTTTGCTCGAACCATAACTTTGATAACCCTGACTGTAATTTTGAGGAATTGAATTATGAGATTACTATAGATGAAATTTCGCAAGTTGTAAAAAAACTTAAGCAAGATAAGGCAGCTGGTGGAGATTTGTTATTACACTCATACTTTATAGAGGCATTCGACATACTTGGACCGTATATATGTGATTTGTTTAATGCTATTTTTAACTCTGGTTTTTATCCAGATACCTGGTCTCAGGGCATACTTATTCCTTTGTATAAAAAGGGCGATAAAGAGAACCCTTCAAATTATCGAGGGATTACATTGATAAGCTGTTTCGCAAAGATTTTCACTGGTGTTTTAAATAACAGAGTTTCTAAATGGTGTGAAGAAAACAATGTAGTATCAGACTCGCAGTTTGGATTTAGACCGGGTCGGTCCACTGTAGACGCAGCGTTTATTCATTCTTCATTCTATTGTTCAAAAATCGATAAAGGCAAATAAACGCCTCTATTGTGCATTCATTGATTTGAAAAGGGCATTTGATAGCATAAATAGAAATTCACTGTGGTACAAATTATTTAAACTAGGACTTAACGGTAAAATGCTGCGGGTTTTTAAAGATATGTATGAGAAAGTTAAAACATGTGTTAGGAAAGGTAATAACTACTCCGATATCTATGATAATTATGTAGGCCTGATGCAAGGGGAGATAATATCTCCGATAATGTTTGCTCTTTTCCTTGAAGACCTAGAGTTGTCTCTCCAAGATCCAAATGATGATGGGATACAGATCGACGATATTTTGTTGGTGATGCTGCTATTTGCGGACGACATGGCCGTCTTTGGGAGCTCGCCGCAAGAATTGCAACAGACACTAGATAGATTAAAGGGATACTGTGATGAATGGGGATTAGAGGTTAATTGCTCTAAAACAAAGATAATGGTTTTTAGGAAAAGGGGTGGTTTAAGGGAGGGCGAAAGTTGGAATTATGGGGAACATGTTTTAGAAGTCGTAAATGATTTTAACTATCTGGGCACAGTATTTAATTACACTGGGAATTTTGCTTTAAATCAAGAATTTATGACAGGAAAGGGGTTAAGGGCCTTACATACACTTTAAATCTGAAATGTAGTGTGGTGTGTCAGCTATTTGATTCATTTGTAAGTTCAATTCTTAACTATAGTTGCGAAATATGGGGTTATACTAAGTCTAAACAAATAGAGAGAATTCACCTGAAATTTTGCAAAAATTTATTGCACCTTAAGAAAAGCACATCTTCGTATAGTATAAACGGTGAAATGGGTAGATATCCGTTGTACATAAATCGTTACTCTAGAATTATTAAATACTGGCTGAAACTTATTTCAACTGAAAATATAATTCTTTCTACTGTTTATAACTCTTTATTAGAGGATTGTAGAAATGGTTGTTCTAATTGGTTGACTAACGTGAAGTCTTTACTAGAAACAAACGGAAATCTTCCTCTCATTAACAAGTATAAATGTAACTTAAAGTCTTTTCTGCGGCAAGGTATTTCACATCCGGAGTTTTATGGTGATGTGATTTACAGACTTCGTAAGATTCTTGGACTTTCTCAAAAAAGATTATGATCCAACTATATTGCTGCGCACTTCACGTTTGGTTATCGATCAATCTACAATTGATAACTATGCTTTCCTCTTTGGTTGTGCGACGACAGACAGGGCTTAGCACTACATGATGATGTATCTCTAAAGCCGTCCTTAACCGGGAGAGTTATGTCGGATTTTCGTGCTTTGGTTTTTCTCTCCCTCTCTGTCGTACCCTAAACCCTCACATGTCTTACAGTTACTCGTGACTACAGACTATTCGCTTGAGTACAATTTGACCGTTGCCATAGTGGGTTATTTTTAACACGGGCTTGAATGTTTAATTCTTTCCCGTGTAACTAATAATCCTGTCAGATAATTTTGTTAGATGTTTTACATGTATTTACTTACTGTGCTGGCGGTCTTTTTGATTGTAAGGTTGTGGAACAGGGTTTATATTTTATGTACACTGTTCGTCGTTATAGGTGAATATAGGTGAATATAGGAGATAAGTGTGAGGTTTGGCGCCCCTAAACCCAGGTTTAACCCCCCAGTGGTTGTTAATAATTAATTAATTTATAATTGATTATTGATTGCTACTGACCGTACCAAGGCGGGCTCCTATGTTCACTTAGCTTTATGTTTGTCTTGCGTGTTGTTTTCTGTTTGGTGTGTAGATGAGGGAATGGTGTTGCGTGTGTGTGTGGTTGTGTGTGTGTGTGTGTGTGTGTTTGTTATGGTATGGTTGTGTGTGTGTTCTGCTTTAGAGATGGGTGTATTGTTTGTGTTGCGTTTCCTGCTTGAGTCTTCTTTCGTATTTATTTATGATGTTTGGATGTTCCCCATGAGTGTTAACACTAAAGTTTTCCCAAAAATATTTAAGCAAAGGTTATTAGATTGCTTTATACAAGGTAGGGACGAAAACGCCAATACCAGTAGTATATTAACTTTTTATAGATATTTTAAAATAGATTTTGGATTTGAACCATATCTAGACATTCTGTCCCATAATCTTCGTTTTTATCTGGCTAAGTTAAGATTATCCTCTCATTCCTTAAAAATTGAAACGTGTAGGTACGGTAGGGACAGAATAGCAAGAAATGAAAGATATTGTAGTTATTGTGATAGCCATGACATTGAAGATGAATATCACTTCATACTTATATGTAAAACTTTCTTAGATATCCGTAAGAAATATATTAAAAAATACTTTTATGCAAGACCAAGCTTTGTAAAATTTTGTGAATTACTCCAAAGCCAAAACAGTCAGGAACTTTTTAAACTTGCTTTATACGTTAAATATTCTTTCAGCAGGAGAAATAGTTTAGTGAACTCTTTCACATGAGTCATCTCAAACTATACCTTTTGAAAGCGTAAATCTCAGTATAAATTCTATAGTTTACTGCCTAAACGAGTATTGAAGTGTATATGTTATAAATTCTATGTTTTGTGAACGCATGAAATAATGATAGAAACGTGACCTGTATGTAGTAAAATGTTTATATACTATTGAAACGATGTACGATGCAGTTAGTTTCTTTATTTCCTCCAATACTGAAGAGTTCAATAATACAAACAAACAACATATGTACATATCAATTAGAAATAAATATATAGATGCAAAATATTAATGGCAATAAATAGTGTAATGAGATAATAACCGCATCTTTACATGTCGACCATATACAATTTCAATTATGTTCCGGAATTGACGACAGTGAATACCGTGATTATCTCATTCACCAGTGAAACTTTTGATTGGATAATCTAGATTCCACATAGTCAATTTATAATCAGTTATGCAGCTTTGTACAGTATTAACGGTGTAGATCCTGATCTGGGGGTTCGCTCAGGAGCCCTTTGACCTGGGTCTGCACTGTCTACCTAAGACAAGTGTACTCTTTTTGTGCGCACTGGTGTAAATGACGAGTATACATGTCGCTGGGTTGCAAAATGTGAGCATAGCTTCATACATAACACTAGTGAATGAAACTAGACCACAATTTACTTACATGTATTATTCCTGCTTTCAAGAACTTATCATAACTAACCCCGAGTACATCAGTTATAGCATTGTCTTGAGATCCAAGAATTACCCCTACGTAAACATCTGTCTGCAAATTATCAAGCATTTCTAGAACTGGAGATCCAAATTCTATATCAATAAACTGTTTGAAGTCATTTCGGATGTCCTGTAAATATGAACATTCAATAAGACAATGACTTACATCACCAGAAAATAACACACCACATTTAGAGCACAGTTTTTCTACCTCGTATGAATTCATACGAGATATTAATCCCATAACATTTCGACAATGTTCGTTTAGAAATGGGTAATTATTACACATAGACCAAATAATACTACCTCTGAACACAGGATGTATACATCTGAATTGATAAAAGCTATCATCGCTTGTACGAGTATACCACATATACTCCTCCATATTATTTACAGCCATCTTACATATTCTTTTCCACTCATATTTACCTGGAAATACTCTATTATGCACAAAGTTATGCACGTAATTATCAACATTATACAATGATGCAACATTGAAAATATCATTAAAATATCCTGTTTGGCAGCCTTGTGTATTAATGTAGGATGACAAACGCATCAAGAAGACATCCTTAATACATGAAGCTGAGCTAAGATTGCACAGCTGACCAAAAAGTGTCAACTTTTTTATATCAATTTCTGCCTTTACTGATCTCATTCCTAGAAGTCCAAGGGCTATATCCGTCCTTGTCCTGGTACCCAAGCATTGCATTAATTCACAACAAAATCTATGACTTCTTTCAATTTGAGAATGTCAGAATCTTTCATATTATATAACATCTCACACCCGTATAAACCTTTCGACAAAACTTTTGTATTGTATATTTTTTTTAGAGTAAAAGGGTGTAGACCCTGGTGACCAAAACACCCTATACTTAAAAAGGTACGTCTCAGTTTACTGTTCATTTCCTTTATAATACAATTAATAGCTAAGTATTTGTCAAAAAGTATTCCAAGGTGAGTATACGAGTCTTGTTCACTCATGCGTTCATCACCGATAAACCACTGCCTGTTGGACTTCATATATCGTCTTTTAGACTCATTGCATACAACAACAGCACACTTTTTGGCATTGTACTGGTAACGCCATTTACAAGAATATTTATAACACATATCTATCATTCTTGTTAAACCAAAATTTGTAAGAGACAGTACTTACCATCACGCTTTTACAAAAATGCATCCGATTTGCTTTATAGTTCGTTAAGAGCGATACAATTTGTAACGAAATAGATCAGTTATTAGTTTGGATCATGCTTGTACATAACATTTGTGTTTTTATCTGATATTAGAAAGCAAATGCCATTTATTTTGTAATGGTCCTAATAATTCACATAATCTTCCATAAAATCGATGAAATTGGAATAAAATCAAATGAAATAAACCACAGATAAATCAAATACCAGTATTAAGACTAACAAGTATTTAAAACTTGAAGAAAATCGTGCTTAATTACCTGACAACGTCAATTTTTGTTCCTTTCCTTCCCGCGTGGGCAGGCACCGTAGCGGTTTTCGAACGGAAACCTTAACATGACTTCAGGCAGGCGCACCCCTCGTTGTAACATAGTTGACCGGGAGTGATGGGGGTGAAAAAGGTACACAGAGCCCGATTTTGAGGTAAAAATCCCGTTATCATCAAAGATAGCCTATTTCTCA
Organism: Gari tellinella; assembly: GCA_922989275.2. Classification (NCBI taxonomy): domain Eukaryota; kingdom Metazoa; phylum Mollusca; class Bivalvia; order Cardiida; family Psammobiidae; genus Gari; species Gari tellinella. Next base: position 77,297,322 of record OV277867.1, on the reverse strand, counting down.
CGGGGTTCTATATAAACAGTAAAATCTCATTATTTCCCGGACTTTTTGGGGACCGGTAAAGTAAAGGCTTTCCGACAAGTGTAATCCTAACAGGTATACTATTTGTAAATGACGAGTATACTCGTCGCTAGGGTTCAATGTGTTAAAGGAGTTAGCATGTACACTGCCATGAAGTCATCAACTTTAACCAATTATCGTCTGCTTTTTATTTCTCAAATTTTAATTTTAGGAATTTTGAAAACAAGAAATATTGAAACGAGTGTCAAATGGTTTTTGGATCCTGATCAGACGTCACGTCACGCGGCATCTGACTGGGATACAAACTGTTTTCAAATTAACACTGTACTATGGGTAGGACATTGAAAGGGTGAAGCATATGATACTGCAGTGATACAGCGAGTGCATTCTGAATTTAACGCTTTCATGATCAAATTTATCGTGATGTTTTTACCACTTCGCAACCATATTGTCGGCTGCTTTGAACAGTGTTGCTGTAATATCGTTTCAAAGTAAGATTTAAGGCAGTATAACTGACGCAATTTCAAAACAGGTGGCAAACAGTCTTGATCCTGATCAGACACCGCGTTACGCAGCATCTGATCAAGATCAAACTGTTTGCAAACGCTCTTTATGACGTCATTGAGAGTGAAAGGGTTAAAGGAACACACGAGGCTATTTAGTTGAATCGATATTGTAAACGTATTGCAGACGTATAGGCTAACAAACCAGGTAGACACTTAGCAACTACAAGAAGGTGCGACAATACAAGGTATTGTAAATGGTCACGACTCGATCGTAAAATAGACATTTGGACTTTAACTGAGGACAATTCCAGGTAAGACAGCTTCGTTGGTAGTGTTTTGTTGCAATGTGGCATATCTTATTACAGCGTTACCTCTCTACAACGTCACTCTTAACCCTTTACCCCATAGAAGCGACTTTTAGCGAATCTCATTTATTCATCCGCTGAAGAAAATAGTTCCAATTTAATAATTTAAAATATATTATAGGGAAAATTTTCAATATATTCTAGCACAGGAGAACTTAAAGCAGGCTGAAAGTAAAGCAGAATGCGCCTTAAGCGCATTCTGCTTTACTTTCAACCTGCTTTAAGTAGTAACCTATTTTCAATTCTAGAAATAGGCTATCTGGTAAAGGGTTAACAACTACTCCCTCCTTACAACGACCATTGTCGTAATGCACCAAACAAGACAATTGTGTCCAACTTTATCATGACTGCAATATCGTCTGCTTAAATTTGTCGTGTGATGCTTTTCTCAAAGTTACATTTAAGTGGGCATTTTGATAGAAATATAATGACAAGTGACAAACAGCTTGAATCCAGATCAGACGCCGCGTTACGCGGATTCTGATCTGGAGTCAATCTGTTTGCAGAAGTAAGCCAAGTCTTAATGTTCCCTCTCTATAACGACTCCTTCCGAACATCAGACGCCGTGTTACGCGGCATCTGATCTGGAGTCAAGCTGTTTGCAGAAGTAAGCCAAGTCTAAATGTTCCCTCTCTATAACGACTTCCTCCGAACAACGCATACAACATGTGTCTCCCATTGGGTGTCGTTGTAGAGAGGGAGCACTGTATATTGTATATTCACCCTTTCTATGCAGGAAACCGGTACAACGACACCTTATTGAAGACACATATTGTTCAGAGGGAGTCGTTATAGGGAGGGAAATTGGCGTACAATTGCAAACAGCTTGAATCCAGATCAGACGCGGTGTCTGATCTGGATTCAAGCTGTTTGTCACTCGTCATTAAAAAAAATCTGTCAAAATGTTCATTATGTTACCTTGAGAAAAACAGCAGACGACAGTTTTAGGCAGACGGCATTGCAGCCGTGAAAAGGTTGGACGTAATTGTCTTGTATGGGGGAAGAGCGGGAAGCGTTGTTGTAAGGAGGGTGTCGTTGTTGGCAGGTCGCTCCGAACAACACACGCAATATTTGTCTCCCATAGGGTGTTGTTATAGAGAGGAAGCATTGTATATACCATTTAACATGGATATGGATGCACGCATTTAAATTGTGTTTCTCCATGTTGAAAGTATCGGACAATAACGATATAAAACGGAACTACACCTATCACCTCTAAAATCAAAAGTAAACTATTTTTACTTTGCAATGGTAAGCTCCGCCCTGCCAGGTGAAAAAAATCTGCCTATACCAATAAAGACTAAACTGCAAACATACTGTTTGGTCCCGGTTGAACAGTTGCTTCCCTTAATATTATACTTTAAGGCCTTTGGCTACCGGAAGTCGGTCTTGCGGGCGAGCGGATATGCGTCTTGACGACAAAGACTGTTTTCGTACGTGTTTATACTAGAAAATTTATATAAAGGAAATGTTTATACGAATTAGTATAATCCTTCATAGCGCAGTTAGTATAGTGGTTGACTAGCAATCAAAAGGTCATAGGTTCGAGACCCATCCGATCCAAATATTTTTTTTAGTGTCCGATTTATTGACTTGTCAATCCATAACGCAGTAATCAAGAGACATGTTATGTTTAGTCTTCGTTGATTAGAACTAGTGATGTTTACGGTCCAAGTATATGTCCACTTACCTGTACGTTTTAGTTTAATGACTTACAAGTCAATTAAATCGGTATACATGTAAACGATTTGATCGAACTATAAAGCCACACATGGAAGCTTATCAATACGCTAACCTTTTCAAGATCGATATTGCCCATTATAATTATGTTAAAACAATATAATAAACCTTGTATGCAAGTCCATGAATAAATAATAATGCATTTTAATGACAAAGTTTTAATTCTAAGGTAGGTAACTGTATCTAAACAACAAATATCCCACATTTTAATAAGAAAATATGTTATTACAACAAATCCTGACTGTAATATTTTCTAATTTTTTCAGACTGACTAGTTCATCAACCATATATTTGAATAAAATGAAAACAAATATACATTGAATGAGTCAGTTTTTTGTCATTCAATTTTTTAGCATTTTGCAAAATTTAAATAGCTGATAACATCTTTCTGAACACCTTTATTCAAAATGTTTTTAGCTTTTCTTGTAATGAATGTTGTGGACTACTTATTGGGTGAGAATTATAGTCATTAGCTTTATTCATTTTTAAGAAAAATAAAATCATCAAAATTCTAGGTTTTTGTCAGAAAAAAGACCTTAAAGACAAACCACACGATAAATTTTGCCTATATTTACACACATTGTTTCTTAGGCTATTATAATTCTTCATGAAAAGTTTCATAACAATCGTATGGAAACTACGCGCATATGCGAAGTACCTTAAAGGTATAAAATGCGCATGCGCGGGTATGGCGGTGTTTTTCAATTTGTTGTGAAATTTTGGGCAAAATACCGGAATATCCCCCGCATGTCACGGGGGATATTCCGGTATTTTGCCAAATTTTGAAGTGCATTTCGGATATAGATTACCTAATCAAGACATTTAGTGAATCCGGAAGATAATTGTACCATTTGCGAGGACCAACAATCGATAAATCACCTCAAAAAGTGTTTTTTTAATATTCCTTTGTGTCGAAAGTGAGTGAATGGGCGGGAATAAGAACAGAAAAAACGGACTAAGTCGCAGTCGTCACCTGAATCGGTGAGTACAGGCCCAGAAAAAAGGCAAACACTAGATAACGGTACATATATTGAGCAAGTGATGGATTCTCCACAAAATACAATGTCACAAAATATGATGCCTCAAATTCCACAATATCATGGGCAATTCCCGGGGCCAATGCAAAGCGGTTATTATACCTCACCCACACAGCAGTATATTACCCCCCAGACACCATTGACGCAGTCGAACGTACAACCTATCACGACTCCTGCATTTGACACAAGTTTTCAACATACTGTTTTAAATAAATTAGAAACACTAGAAACACGTCTACAAAAACTTGATTCTATAGAAAACCAGTTATCTACCATGTCACAAAAGATGACAAGAATGGATAACCGTATTTCCTCATTAGAGTTGTCTTCCCGTGAAAGCAGCAGCAAGATAGTTGAGCTCGAGACGATCCGAGGGGTTGATTCCCAGATCTGTGACGATCTCGAAAAAAAAACATGAAACAAGAGAGCGAAACATTAAATAACTTATCCCGTGAATATGAATCTTTAAAAAGAGAAAATTCTGCCATGTCAAAGAAATTTTAGACCTTCGATCGAGATCGATGCGGGACAATTTGTTGATTTTTGGCTTAGATGAGTGTAATAACGCAGAAGACAGAAGGGCCGAAAATTGTACAGAAAAGGTCCTGACATTTTGCAGTGAGACTCTCCAAATTGAAAATGCTGAGACGACAATTAAACTTGAAAGGGCACATCGTATTGGACGATATGAACAAAACAAAAGGCGACCTATTGTTGTGAAATTTAATCTCTACCCGGACAAATTAACTGTTAAACAAGCTTCGGTAGTATTGAGGGATCAAACTAACTGTCCATATCGGGTAGGTGACCAGTACCCCAAGGCAATACAGGATCGCCGTAGACAGCTCGTGCCGATCATGCTGAAAGCCAAGAACGACAATAGGCGGGCATTCCTGTCTTATAACAAACTGTACATTGACGGTTCAATGTATACCGTGGACACTGTGTCACGTGCTGGCTATAACAGTTAGGGACCTACAGCGAAACAATTAAGTTTTCTGACTTGGAATGTACAGGGCATTAAATCGAACTTGAATGATCCAGATTTTCTAAATTTTATAAATGACTATGACATTCTTCTTTTTAATGAAACATGGAATTCAAGTATGAACGACATATCAATCAGTGGTTTTGTCCCAGACCGAAAATTAATAAAAAGGCAAAACGCGATAGCGGCGGTGTAATTGTGTACTATAAAGAGTGTTATAGAAATTATATACAGTTATTAAGTATAAATAAGAATGGAATTGTTTGGTTTAAGCTGAAAAAACAAGTAGGTAACTTTGAGAAAAAGATTTTTTTGTATGTACATGTTATATTCCACCTGAGGGATCGACTGTTTATAGAAATGTAGCTTCAGATCTTTATGAATCAGACTTTTTTTTACCTTTTAAAGTATGATATTAGAAGGTATATTGATCTACAGTGGTAAATACGCTATTCTGACCCATTTACGCGTTCATCTATGCGTAAGAAACGCATAGTGAACGGTTAACGAACGGTTAACGCCTAACGATTTTAACGCGTTTAAACGCGTTAATAAACGATTATACCAATGCAGTCTCGGCTAAGGGGTCCATCGGCTAAGTGATGACCCTTTTATCCGGGCTCATTTAAACGCGTAAAGAAACGCGTAAAGAAACGGATAATAGAGAGTTTTCGATTTCTTATCTGTACGTGTACGTATACGTGTAGCTTGCTTTTTCTGCAGAATACCATCGTGACGTAATCAAGGTATGCGCACCTATCTTTTGATTTACAAGTTGATAACGTGTGGCATACAGTCTACCCGTTAGGGTAAAACGTGTAAGTTCATCATCATTTTATTCTAATTATTTATATAGCTCATGTAAATGTTATTTAATAGAATGTTGGTACAAACCCCTATCTTAATTTTGTATGTATTGTTTTTTTACAAAGATTTGAGTTTAAAGAGTAAAATATCGGATTAGGTGACACGGTTACACGCTATAATCCACAGCCAAAACAGTCGCTTGAAACGACTGACAAAACTTGATATCAGCCTTTCAAATGATACATAATCCTTCCCTGAGTACTAAAACAATAGAAAATATGTGCATGTATGTGTGTTCAATGTGCGTGCAAGGTGCATGCGTCTGTCTTTATCTGCCTTTGTAGGTATGTCTATCTCTCTTTCTCTCTCTTTCTCTCTGTGTCTCTGTCTGTCTGTCTCCGATTGCGCATGTCTATGGGTCTGCCTATCTGTCCGATCTGTCACTTTGTCTCTTTTATCTTTCTCTATCTCTCTTTCTCCCTCTCTCTCTCTTTATCTCTATATCTCGCCTTTTCACTAGCTGCTGTCTCTCCCTCTCTCTGTTTTTCTGTCTCCTTGTGTGTCTCTCTGTTTCCTTCTCTTTCTCTCTGTCCCTGTATGTCTATTACTTTCTTTCTCTCTCTCTCTTTCTCTCTCTCTATCTCTTTGTTTTACTCCTCTATTTTGCTCCATCTCTATCTCTCACCATCGCGTCTCTTTGTGTGCGTGTCTCTCTTTGTCTCATTTTCTATATGTGTCTCTCTGGCTTTGTATGTTTGTCTCAATATCTCTGTCACCCTCTCTATTTCTTTCTTTCTTTCTCTCTATTTCTTTCTTTTTTCCCTCTCTCTCCCACTCTCTCCATCCCTCTCTCTTTCTCTCTATCTTTATCTCTCTTTCTCTCTCTCTCTCTCTCTCTCTATATATATATCTCTTTTTGGATATAACATACATTTTAGATCTACTATGTATAGATCGATACCTAATCTAACGCTATACATCTATTAAAGCTGACTTATATTACAGAAAAAGGCATCATCCCGTAAAAATGGTTCTTTTCAACGCAACGCTTGATGTTCTCAAGCTGTTGAGAGAGGTGTTAGAACAAAACCCCATCCAGAACAAAACACGCTTGGAAAGTATCGCCGGCGCAATAAGAGATGCAGACATGCCCATCGATGGAAGACGAAACGCAAAGACAATATATTAAAATGCAGAAAATTACATTTTTTGAAATTTATAACAAATTAATTTCATCTGAGATACAAAATGTTGGAAGCGTATTCAGATGCCGGGTTACCCGGCGTGTGATATGGCTCCCAACCGTTTGCAGGGGAAATACTAGTTTTAGCGTAAACGCGTTTAATTTGGAAAGAATGACGTTTCTCCACTATAGGCTACATCAAGGATTAATATAACACAGTAAACTAAGACCTACATCATGCATGATTGTACAAGTTGTCCAATTTGGAAACACGATTTAGAAAATACGTGTAAACATAATATGTACAGTGAAGAAAACGTTATTCTTTCCCGTTTAAACGCAAAAAAACGCAAACGCAGTGTATTAAATGGGTAAAATGACAATTTGTTGACAATTTTGACGACTCATTTGAGCCTGAGTGTTAAACAGTTTGGAGCCTGATCGGACGCCGGGTTACCCGGCGTCTGATCTGGCTCTAAACTGTTTGCAATTGTAATAATAGTTTTAGCGTTTAACACGCTTTTATTGGGGAATAATCACGTTTTCTCCACACGTACACGTTCACGTAAAAGAAATCGAAACCCTATTTACAAATCTTTTCGTCGTGAACGGGAACTTGTGGTCACACGTACCCGTACCCGTATACGTAAGAAATCGAAACCTCTCTAATAACGCGTTTAACGAAACGGATAATAAACGCGTAAGAAACGCGTAAAGTTGGTAGGAATAGCGTATTTACCACTGTAGGAACAGTCTTTCTCACAGGTGATTGTAATGCACGCACGGGTGAACAGGCCGACTACATATCTCATATTGACTTAGACCGCTACATTGATATTCCTCGTTGTGCTGATTTAACCGGTTTACCCCCACGTAAAAACGATGCCAATACAGTAAATGCACACGGATTAAAACTTCTTGAATTGTGCAAAGAAAATGAGCTATGTATTACAAATGGGAGACTTGAAGAAGGAAAATGTACTTTTCATAGTCGTTATAGAAATATGCCTGTTGCTAGCACTATCGATTATATCATAACTGGTTATGAGAATTTTAACAATATATTTGATGTTTGCGTGTTGGATTTAACGGACCAGTCTGATCATTGCCCTCTTACATTTTCGCTTAAGGCCTTTCGCTACCGGAAGTCGGTCTTGCGGGCGAGCGGATATGCGTCTGGACGACACAGACTTTTTTCGTACGTGTTTATACTAGAAAATTTATATAAAGGAAATGTTGCTACGAATTAGTATAATCCTTCATAGCGCAGTTAGTATAGTGGTTGACTATAGTGGTTGACTAGCAATCCAAAGGTCATAGGTTCGAGACCCAATCGATCCAAATATTTTTTTTAAGTGTCCGATTTATTGACTTGTCAATCCATAACGCAGTAATCAAGAGACATGCTATGTTTAGTCTTCGTTGATTAGTACTAGTGATGTTTACGGTCCAAGTATATGTCCACTTACCTGTACGTTTTAGTTTAATGACTTACAAGTCAATTAAATCGGTATACATGTAAACGAGTTGATCGAACTATAAAGCCACACCTTGAAGCTTATCAATACGCTAACCTTTTCAAGATCGATATTGCCCATTATAATTATGTTCAAACAATATAATAAACCTTGTATGCAAGTCCATGAATAAATAATAATGCATTTTAATGACAAAGTTTTAATTCTAAGGTAGGTAACTGTATCTAAACAACAAATATCCCACATTTTAATAAGAAAATATGTTATTACAACAAATCCTGACTGTAATATTTTCTAATTTTTTCAGACTGACTAGTTCATCAACCATATATTTGAATAAAATGAAAACAAATATACATTGAATGAGTCAGTTTTTTGTAATTCAATTTTTTAGCATTTTGCAAAATTTAAATAGCTGATAACATCTTTCTGAACACCTTTATTCAAAATGCTTTTTAGCTTTTCTTGTAATGAATGTTGTGGACTACTTATTGGGCGAGAATTATAGTCATTAGCTTTATTCATTTTTAAGAAAAATAAAATCATCAAAATTCTAGGTTTTTGTCAGAAAAAAGACCTTAAAGACAAACCACACGATAAATTTTGCCTATATTTACACACATTGTTTCTTAGGCTATTATCATTCTTCATGAAAAGTTTCATAACAATCGTATGGAAACTACGCGCATATGCGAAGTACCTTAATCATACACATGAAGTGTCCAATATATTGGATGCTGAGCGTACATCACATGATAAAATATGGGACTCATCTAAGAAGGAAAGTATTTTACAATCAGTCACAAATAGCAAGCATAGACAGAAACACAAACTCAGAGGCAGTGATTTTTACATTTATGAGCAGTTTCCACAAGAAGTAGTCGAGAAAAGGAGAGCTTTAGTACCGAAAATGAAGGAAGCCATAAAGGACGGAAATAGAGCGTGGATTAGCTACGATACACTGTACATTAATGGCAGGCCGTTTAAGAGAGACTGAGGGGGCGCTGAGGAAGGGTTAAAGATATGTGTTTGGAATTGTAATGGACTTACTTCTAGTAAACTTGAGAACTCCGACTTTATTAATTTAGTAGTTGAACATGACATTATTATATTATCAGAAACATGGACAGCTAAAGACAGTGTTATAGACATTCCAGGTTACCACTTTTGGCATTTCTTTAGAAAATTTAGAAATAAGAGGGCTAAACGCAATAGTGGTGGACTTGTTATTTATTGTAAAGAAGATATTAAAAATGGCTTATCTATTGTAAAGAACCACTTCGATACGTTAATTTGGTTCAAATTAGATAAACATTATTTTGAAAATGATATTGATGTTTACTTTTGTGCTATGTATTTATGGTCTGATGAATCACCTATAGCAAACCTTTATGATGCTGATCTGTTTAATTTGTTACAGGAGGATATCGTTAGCTATGAACAGTTAGGCTGTGTTATGCTTTCAGGCGATTGTAATGCCAGGACTTATAACAAAGCAGATTTTATTACATGCGATACAATTATGCATGGTATTGATCCTGAGGAATATATTCCTGATTTACCCCTTGATAGGGCCTCTTTAGACACCGTATGTAATACACGAGGGAATAGTTTACTAGATTTGTGTAAAGCAACAGAACTGCGAATAGCTAACGGTAGACTGGGGTTTGACTGTGGGGTAGGGAATTATACTTATATGAACCGGGCAGGGTGTACTATTATTGATTACTTGTTACTGCAGGAACGTGATTTTGCACGGGTACACAGCTTTATAGTGAATGAATTTAATGAATTCAGTGATCATGCATCGCTGTCATTTGTTATTTGTTGTAACAAAGAAAAGCCCGTGAGACCCGTGCAGTCCGTTACTTCAGTCAAGTGGAATGACTTATATCGTGATTCATTCAGATCTAAGCTCATTGCAAAGTTACCATATTTGAATCACATTGTAAGCAATATAGATCTAGATCGAAATTGCCAGGTTGATGAAATAGTTGATAATTTTTCGTCAATTATTTGTGAAATTACGGAAGGTTTATTTAAAAATGATATCATTATAAATGAAAGCAGACAGCAATTTAAACAATGTGATTCAAAGTATTGGTTTGATAATGATTGTCATCTTGCGAAACAGAAATACAAGGCCGCATTACATAGTTTTAATAGAGAACGGTCATATGAAAATAGAATTGAAATGTGCAATTTAAAACATGATTATAAGGTTATCGTGAGACGAAAAAGGAGAGCTTATAAATATAAGAAATCAAGAGAACTTGAGCAGATGAAACATTCTAAGCCCCGAGATTTTTGGAAGTATTTCTCTAATCGAAAAAATTCTACAGCAGACAGTGTAGATCTAGATCTCTCTGACTTTCATAATTATTTTTTAAATATGTTTAACGGCTTAAATGATGTTAATATAAATGAAGCTGAGAATTTTAATCAGACTCATGATTTTGATGAGTGTAATCAAATTTGTATTGAACTTGATCAGCCAATTACAATTCAAGAAGTGACGTCTGCTATTAAAAAGTTGAAACGAAATAAAACATGTGCCCCTAGTGATTTTTTGATCAATGAATTCTTTATTGAAACTGCAGATATTATTGCGGGTCATATTACGGATTTGTTTAACATTGTTTTTAATAAGGGGTATTTTCCGTCAAAATGGTCACAGGGCTTTATTGTACCGTTACATAAGAAGGGTGATAAAAACGTCGTGTCCAATTATAGGGGTATTACTTTGATGAGTTGCTTAGGGAAATTATTTACTAGTGTTTTAAATACGAGAGTTGTTCAGTTTTGTGATGAATCTGACGTTATATCTGATGCGCAGTTTGGTTTCAGGAAAGGGCTATCGACTTTAGATGCTATGTTTCTACTGAAAAATATAATAGATCAAACGCTGAATAGTAAGGGTAGACTGTATTGCGCTTTCGTCGATTTAAAAAGGGCTTTCGACTCTATAAATAGAAATGCATTGTGGCTAAAATTGTATAGGCAGGGTATTAGTGGTAAACTTCTTAGGATAATGCGTGCAATGTATGACTCGGTGAAATCATGTGTTAAACATTGCAATTCTCTTTCAGATTTCTTCGATATATCGGTGGGCTTGAGACAAGGGGAGACAAATTCACCGATAATGTTCGCACTTTTTATTGAAGACCTTGAATTATACATGCAGGATAGAGTAAATTGCGGACTTTCTTTTTATGATTTGACTCTTGTACTCCTTCTCTTTGCTGACGACATGATTGTATTAGGGCATTCTCCAGAAGATTTACAAAATAATTTGAATAAGTTAGAAGAATACTGTGATAAATGGGGACTAGAAGTAAATGTGAACAAAACAAAAATTGTCGTGTTTAGAAAAAGGGGCGGGCTATTAGAAAATGAAAATTGGGTGTATAAAGATGAAAATATAGAAATAGTGAATAATTTTTATTATTTAGGCGTAGTGTTTAATTATACTGGTACTTTTGTTTTAAACAATCAGTTTGTCTATGGAAAAGCACTGAAGGCTATGAATGTTTTATTGTTAAATATTACGAAGTTTGATCTTAAGCCTAAGTTATGTTTACAGTTGTTTGATGCTTTTGTGTCTTCAATTCTGAATTATGGATCGCCGATTTGGGGATTTACAAAGTCAAAGGATCTAGAACGTATCCATTTGAAATTTTGTAAAAATATTTTAGGAATAAAGCTTAGTGCTTGTAATAATGCAGTTTATGGAGAACTAGGTAGATTCCCGTTATATGTAAATAGATATGTAAATATTGTCAAGTATTGGTTAAAAATCCAATCTTCAGATAACATTATCATTAGACATGTATACCAGCGCACTCTAGAGGATTGTGAGAACGGTATGAATCAAAGTGCTGAAAGCACTGAGAGATCCGCGATTAGTGAAATGATCTAGTTTAATTGAACGTATTGAAGATTTTACACCTATTAAGTGCACTTAAAGCAATCAGTAAGTATAAACAAGTACACTATCTTTGCCGGCCTTGTTGTAATTAGTTGCCCATTTGATACTTAACAAGTATTGGAAGTTTCAAATAAACAGTTACCTGTCTTGTTGTAACTAGTTATCATTTGATATTTAACAAGAATGCAAGGTTTGAAGTTATTACCTTTCATAGTTTTAAGATATTTAAATTTTACAAAATTTATGTAAATATAACAAGGGCGATAACTCAGGAATGACAAGTCTCAGTGTGGCCTGTTTTGTTTGGAATGAGCTTGCCGTTTGATACTGAACAAGATCATATGTTATATTGATTTTGATCGATTGATTAGTGGTGTATGGCCCATCGACACCAATGGTCATTTAGAGCCGAAAAATATTGATGGTAGAAAAAAAATCAGAACTGAAAATCAATTTTCAACTTTATTTTATTTTATAGCCAAATGGCATATTGAGGACTTATTTCTAAATTAAGAAATGATCACATGATCAAAGAGTTATGGCCAGCTATGACGAGTTATCTCCCTTCCTATTCACTTGAAATAATATAGGATGGGTTATCTCCTATTTCACCCGATTTTACCTCTAAATGACCTTGACCTTTGCCAGACATGACCCAAGTTGTACTGACCTCAAGAGCTTCTTGAGGTCAGTACACACGCCAGATATAAAGTCTCTATTCACTGTTGTTCAAAAGTTACGACCAAGGTAAAAGTTGTGTACAGACAAACAGACAGATCAAAAACGATTTGCCCCCGACTAAGTCGTGCGGGGCATAAAAATGAAATCGAAATAGATTTATGCTGTGTGGGCAAAACTTGCATTATGTTGCAGTATAAGTAATTTAATTTATTGTAATGAGATGTCAGTGATGCACATGAGGTAGTTCAAAGCAAGATAAAAGTTAAGCAAAAAGCTCTGGCAGGAGCTCCCTGCAAAAAGTTACTTTCATCTTACTTTAAGCAGTCAAGTGTTTTGACATAATGTAGTTCACTCACTGTTGGATATAGGAGATTTGCACTTTTGGCTATGGAGGAAAGGGGTAAAGCAATGCGAAAGTAATCAGAAAGCACCTAAGGAGCTTTCTGCTTTACTTTTATCTAAATAATCTTGCATAATGCAGCCACTTGACAAGTTGTCCTGTAAACCAACAATTGGACCTCATGTAGTGGTTGTAATAGATGTGCTTTACTGTAAATGAAACTATTGTTGGCATCGAGATTCAAAATAAGCATCAGAGAGTGAAATGTCGCATACAAAAAGAACGAGAGCACCGCAAACGGTACATTATACTCCCACTGGCAAAGAAATATATAGTTTTATCAAATTTCTTTTTAATTTGTAGACACTTAGAGCTCTGAGAGCATAAACAATACTGAAATAGAGCATTTTCTAGCATATCTGAATACACCAAGGGCAGATAACTCTTGGCACAATGATCCGATTTCAATAATAATTAACCCTTTCATGAACTTATACTTCTATAATTATACTATGGGCAAACATAATCAAAATCCATTCAAAACTGTAGTTGCTAAGTGTGTTAACACTGTCAAATAAGCCTTTTATAACATATTTGAGTACACCATGGACAGACAACTCTGTAATAAAATATCAAATAAATCTCAAACTTTACTCAGCTTCAGATCTTGATGCATAAAATCTCTCTTCATTAATATCCTTGAAATAGTTTTCCAAGAAAACTCTGGACAAGCTCTTTATAGCATATTTGAGTACATCAAGGGCAAATTACTCTGTAAAGAAAAGTTGAATGAACCTCAAACTTGACTCAGCTTTTGATATTGATGCACATAACACATGTGTGAAGTTTCATTAATATCCCTCCAATAGTTTCCCCAGAAACCTCCGGACAAGCTTTTTATAGCATATTTGAGTACATCAAGGGCAGATAATTCTGTAACAAAAATTCAAATGAACCTAAAATTCGACTCAGCTTTAGATCTTGATGCATATAACATTTATGTGAAGTTTCATTAATATCCCTCCAAAAGTTTTCCCAGAAATCTCCGGACAAACAAAATGTTGACGGACGAACAAACGAACAGACAGGGCCGCGCCAATATACAACCACCTTTAGAGGTGGGCGTATAAAACATGATCTTGTTAAAATTAAGGTTATCTCGGGCTTTCAATTCTGATTTTATTTACTCGCACTTATACTGTATCAAGATATTATGAATTATCTATAAACACAACAGGAAAAATATGTAATTTATATTTAATTTGCTTTTTTTCCTATTTCATCAGTTCTGATAATACACAGCAGTTAAAAATACCAACAACAGTGAACACTATAAAGTTGTAAACCTTACGTTTCAATTTAACAGCTTTTTGAGAAACTATATTAAAATCATTAGTTAAAAATCACAGCATAATTTTCTTTCAAATAAATAACATGGATTCAGGGCTCCGCATAAGGGAAGTACTTCAAGAACTTAAATCTTTATGTCTGCATTAAACCATATGGTGCGACTGTTCATTAGAATTGGTTCAAAGAGACAATTCTAAAGATAAGTTTAACCACACCATAGGAGTTGGTGCTGACATGGAATTTCCATCCAATTGAACATATCCATCGCTCTAATCAGTTCATATATTTATTACTCAAATTCAGCACATAATTATGTTGTTCGCCCTTGAAAAAAGTCAGTTTTAATTTGCATCATAGTCTCTGACTCTGTTTATGAAAGTCCATCTTGGATAGGAAACTGCTGGATGTCATGTTTACTGCTCGTCCTACATTGTTTACCACTTCAGGCAGGGAAACATTCCAAAAATTGCACTGGTTATGAAACACCACACAGGCTATGATGATTCTGCAATAGATAGTACAAACATAATTGATTGTTATCATATGCATAAGGCTTTCTACAGGCCTGAAACATATCAGGACTTTTGTGTTGTTTTTTTCTTTTATAATTTTTGTACCACTTAACATATTGACCAAATAGCAGATTTTATTCCACAAAATGACACTAGTGGTCTCTCACACGTTCCTGCTTTAGCAAAGTTACTTGTGCAAAAGCAGGAGATTATGTTGAAGATTCTTCAACTATTCTTTATAAAGTGTAAGTTGAATTTTGGAGGCAATGTTAAGTTTTATTTGGCGTTATGGAAACATGTGATCAATAAGGCATGGTTGTGGCTTATTTGTACTTTCCCATGAATTTTTCAGCATGTCTGGTATATGTATTCAATCAATGGAGTTAAAGTTCTAAAATAGAATGATTATAAATTAATGTTGACGTAGTTCTACTCATACAGGGTTTCAGATAACTGAAAAGTAAAATTCTTTATGTCTACATTAAACCCAGTGGTGTGACTACTTATTAGAATCCTGTTTTCAAGACAATTCTAATGAATGGTAACACCATAGGCGTTGGTGCTGACGTGAAGAAAAGCTGCATTTGGTCTCATTACTCCAACTTATGTGGAGCCCTGACTCGTAATTATATATCGGATTTCATGGACTGAAATGAAAATAATTATACTGTTAGTGTCAGGACTGTACACATTACTGTCTTATTATTTTTCAATCTAAAGACCCAAACACATAGTCATTGCCTTTAACTTGTCTTTTAAATGTTTTCTTTCAATTATTTACTATATACTGTACTTTGTAGGCTCTCTAAATTATAACATAACATACGAAACTATTTTGCATTTTAAGGAGACTCAGCTTTTAAAGGCCAAATACGCAAAATGTAATATTGGCCATAAGTCCTTAACTTTGTGACTACATGTGATAGAGACTTCATTTTGGCATGTGCACTTAAGAATCTCTTGAGAACAGTACAACTTTGGTTTAACAGACAAATGTCAAGGCCATGTAGATGTCAACTAAAGGTCAAATAGGATGAACTTGACACAGGCCACGACTTTGCAACTACATTTGATAGATACTTCATATTTTGCATGTGGGTCTACACTGTTTGCCAAGGTAGTTTGTACCTGGTTCAAGTACTTGAAGGTACAACCCTTAACATGTATTATCTATTACACATACCGGTAGTCTACACAAAATAGCTACATGCTCAGTATTGTATGATAAATTAAAAATCTATTTTACCTAACAGAATAAGAATCTGAGTGTCAAACAGAGTAGATCGAGATCAGGCCCCGCATTAGTGGTGCCTTATCTGTATCAAAACTGTTCCAGATGAGTAGCATGTTTTTTCACCATGTTGCAATTTCAACAAGAGGGCCTGAAGGCCCTGATATCGCTCACCATTTGTAATGATGCCTGATAGCTTTACCTTTGAATTTCACCCGTTTTATTCTAAATCCAATCAAGTTTGTCGACCTACTGTAGTATAGTAGAGTACATCAAAGGCATATAACTAGAGCCTAAACAATACTGAAATGAAACCTTTTTCTAGCATTTCAAAGTATATCAAGGGCAGGTAACTATTGCCACAATGATTACATTTCAACAATAATTGCACTCCTTCGAGAACGTATAGCTACATCCTTTGTGTACAAGTATAATCAAAATCCATTGAAAACTCTAGTTGTAATAGTGTAAACGCTGTAAAATATGGCATTGTCAGTAATTCAAAGGTACATATCTCTTAATCTATTTGTCTGATTCCAACCATAATCACCCTTTTTCGAACATCTATGGTCATATACAATCAGGGCAAGTTTGAGAGAGCTTGGATAAATATTGTGGCCTCTAGAGCATAAACACAAATATATCATTTTCAGCAATTCAAAGGTAGATAACTATTGACCTATTGATCCGATTACAACAATAATTGAACTCATCTGAAGTCTTATGGTAATATACAATCTGAGTACGTTTGAGAAAGATTGGATAAAATTTGTGGCATCAAGAGTGTAAACATCGTTAAATATGGCATTTTCAGCAATTCAAAGGTAGATAACTCTCGTCCTATACGTCTGATTTCAACCATAATCAAACTCATCTGAACTCTTATAGTCATCTACAATCTGAGCAAGTTTGAGATAGATTGGATAAAATTTTTGAACTCTAGAATGTAAACACTGTTAAATATGGCATTTTCAGCAATTCAAAGGTAGATAACTCTTGATCTATTCATCGGATTTCAACCAAAATTGAACTCTTATGGTCATATACAATCTGGGCAAGTTTACGATAGATTTGATAAAAACTGTGGCCTCTAGAGTGTAAACACTGTTAAATATGGCATTTTCAGCAGTTCAAAGGTAGATAACTCATGATCTATTAGTCCGATTCCAACCATAACCAAACTCATCCGAACTCTTATGGCAATATACCATCAGAGCAAGTTTGAGAAAGATTGGATAAATATTGTGGCCTCTCGAGTGTAAACACTAAAATAGTTGACGACGGATGACGGACGACACACGATGGATGATGGACGCCGGACATTCAAGGATTGCAAAAGCTCACCCTGAGCTAGCAGCTAACAAAGGCTAACCTCAGCTGACTGGTGTAGAAGTTTAACTTTTTCTAAATTTATGTAGTTTTTTAAAGAAAGAAGCAATAATTTACCTTATTGTATGGCTGTTGAATTCCCCTTGAAAGGTCTGGTACCATGTTAGTGTGATGTTACCATGCCCTTCATCACAATCAATGAGATTAGATGAAATCAGCTGTCCTGAAATCATCTTCATCTCTTCATCCCTTATCATCCATCGGTGCTTACTGCTAAATGACCCATTTAGTGCTGTGGTGCCATACAATCGGACTCATCCATGGCATTTTCAGCAATTCAAAGGTAGATAACTCTTGATCTATTTGTCCAATTTCAACCATAATCACCCTTTTTCGCACTCCTATGGTCATATACAATCTGAGCAAGTTTGAGAGAGCTTGGATAAATATTGTGGCCTCTAGAGCGTAAACACTGTTAAGTATATCATTTTCAGCAATTCAAAGGTAGATAACTCTCAACCTATTGATCCGATTACAACCATAATTGAACTCATCCGAAGTCTTATGGTAATATACAATCTGAGTAAGTTTGAGAAATATTGGATACAATTTGTGGCCTCTAGAGTGTAAACACCCTTAAGGTGTTCGCGGGTCAGCTTATTCTGTGTCAGAATTCTTTGAAACCTTGATTAAATTGAAATATACCATATGGAGAGTGAAAAATCGTTAATATAAAAAAAGTTACAGTGCCGTTTTTTTCTTAGAGGACCTTTTGTCGAGGAATAATTTCTTTATAAAATGATATAACTCAATGATTTCTGTACATTCAAGTAAACTGTACATAGACTATAAGATAGTGGGCAAACAAAAGTATTTCATAACATATTTTCTGGAAATATCAATATTTTAAAAAAGTCAAATTCTGAAAATCTCAAATTACAAAAAATCTAGCTGTTTAACATACACTAATTTTACTCTTATTAGATAGATATAACTTAATTCTACTAGTCACACAAATTTAATGAAAATCTACAGTGGAATTTGCATTTTATACATGCTTTCCTGAAATTCTGACAAAATGTTAACACAAAACCAGTAACCTCCCTTGAGTTCAACTTTAAAATGCCGTCAGCTCTAAATAATACCTTAAGTCAAACCTTTAATAAGGGACCATTGAATACGGTAGCCTGTAGATCTTTAAAGGCAAGTGGCTGTTTAATGCATAACAAAAGTAATGCATAAAAGCTCCTTTAGGATCTATCTTTTAGCATTACCTTTGTCCTTTGTTAAGCTGCCATCTGTCATATAGGCTATAATCCTCACAAATTTAGCTGTCACATGACTATACTTGCATCTGATATTATTCATTATTACGTGGCTTAACATAGCCTGTCCTTTGATCACTGCGTTATGGATTGACTAGTCACTAAAATCGGAGAATTTGTTAAAAAAAAAGTTTTGAAGCGAGTGGGAATCGAACCTAGAACATTTGGATTGCAAGTCAATCACCGTATCAACTGCGCTTACAGAGAAGACACTGAAGCAGTTCAAACTTTTCTTTATCTACATTTTCTACTATAAGCATGTGCCGCAAAGATCAGGTGAAAGTCATCAGCATTTCCGGAACTCGAAATGCGGCCCGCCCGCTGTCGAACCACCTTAAATATGGCATTTTCAGCAATTCAAAGGTAGATAACTCTCCACCTATTAGTCTGATTTCAACCATAATCAAACTCATCTGAACTCTTATGGTAATATACAATCTGAGCAAGTTTGAGATAGGTTGGATAAAAATTGTGAACTCTAGAATGTAAACACTGTTAAATATGGGATTTTCAGCAGTTCAAAGGTAGATAACTCTTTATCTTTTGGTCAGATTTCAACCAAAATCGAACTCATCTGAACTCTTATGGTCATATATAATCTGGGCAAGTTTTAGAAAGATTGGATAAATATTGTGGCCTCTAGAGTGTAAACACTGTAAAATATGGCATTTTCAGCAATTCAAAGGTAGATAACTCATGACCTATTTGTCCGATTTTAACCATAATCGAACTCATTTGAAGTCTTATGGCAATATACCATCTGAGAAAGTTTGAGAAAGATTGGATTAATATTGTGGTCTCTAGAGTGTAAACACTGAAATTGTTGACGCCGCACGACGGACGACGGACATTCAAGGATTGCAAAAGCTCACCCTGAGCTAGCTCAGGTGAGCTAAAAAATCACAGATATCAGGCCATTTGGCATGCTTACTTTGGTTGCGTCAGTAACTGATGTTGCGCGTCATTTTGGACGCATAAGATAGACAATTCATATCCTAACTACTCGTTACAGACTGAGAGCTACGGGTTATGTCTGGGATCGTCGGACTCGGAGATCGTTGACGTCACATAGAGACGACCACACTCTTACGTCCTATCCGTACCAGTAGACCGTATACAGGGCAGATCTTAACTTATGACTAAACTGTCTTTATGCAAAAAAAGTCGATCACTTAAAATGAAACAGTAAAATGAATAAAACACATCTTGCGTACACGTTCACATCTCTGATAATTTTAAAATCGACCCCTTTGCATTTTGACGTCAAATAACGACGTTACTTTTGGATATTTTTTCATCACCATTGTTGAGAAATTGCAGACATTGATCCAAAGTTTCGAATAACACTAACTTAAGCCTTCTGAAAAATTGTGTTTGTAGACAGAAATATACACATTAGAATCCAATGTAAAGTTTCTATTTTTGCTCTGTATAGTTCCGAGTTTTCTAAAAATATTCTTCTTTTAAATATATTGAAAGCGAAGCTGTTTCATACAAAAGTGTGTCCAGGTTTTTTTTCATACCTCCATGAATACAATAAATGTTCCCAATTATTCCTCATAATTTAATATCACTACTGAATTTAAGAGGGTTAAATAGAGAATCTGACACGAGTGTTCATTATTTAACACTTTAAAACGTAGGTTGTAGTCCCTTCGCCATATATATTTTCCGCCAAAACGCGACATTGTTTTGTAGTAAAGTCAATGACATCATTCGGCGTCCTGCTTCATGCAGCGCTCTTGGAGAGCAGTAACTGTTGGACTAAGAGAAAGTAGTCCTGACAAGGCGCGGTCTGAATTATTTTTTTCATGGGGTTATGAAACAAAAGCTACAGCTAATCAGAGCTAACCAAAGCAATATCAACAAATTAGGAAAAATGGATAGACACTCATTTACATCCAATCAGGACTAGTAATGAGTATTTGTTTACTCGTCGTTTACAAACAGTGCACCTCTGAAGGTACACATGACTATGCAAACAGTGTTGCTCTAGATCAGAGGTCTCCAAAGGCAGTCCTTAGGCAAGCCACCTTGATAAACAATCAATTATGGTTGGACAAGACAGATATTTTATTATGGTGAGTAAGGTTGAGACAGATTCCATTTATAAAACATTGATTCTAAATATAGAACAAGAGGGCCTGAAGGCCCTGATATCGCTCACCTTTTGTACTGAAGCCTGATAGCTTTACCTTTCTGTTTCACCCGTTTTCATCTAGATCTATTCAAATTTGCAGTATAGCATGTAAACCATTTTGGAATACAACCTCATAATTCTAGTATAGTAGAGTACATCAAGGGCTGATAACTAGACACTAAACAATACTGAAATGAAGCCTTTTTTAGCATTTCAAAGTATATCAAGGGCAGATAACTATTGTCACAATAAGTTTTAAACAATAATTTCACTCCTTTGAGAACCTATAGCTATATACATTGTGTGCAAGAATAATCAAAATATGTTCAAAACTGTAGTTGAAACAGTGTAAATGCTGTTAGATACGGCATTTTCAGCAATTCAAAGGTAGATAACTCTTGACCTATTTGTCTGATTTCGACCATAATCACCTTTATTTGAACTTGTATGTTCATATACAATCTGAGCAAGTTTAAGAAAGCTTGAGTAGATATTGTGGCCTCTGGAGTGAAAACACAGTGTTAAATATATCATTTTCAGCAATTTAAAGGTAGATAACTCTTGACTTATTGATCTGATTACAACCATAATTAAACTCATCTAAATTCTTATGGTAATATACAACCTGAGCAAGTTTGAGAAAGATTGGAGAAAATGTGTGGCCTCTGGGGTGTAAACACTCGCGTTAGTTGGAATAGTTGTCAACAAGTTCTATTCGAATCACCACTAACTTGATGTTTTCCGTTGACAAAATGTTAACAAACCCTAAAATCGAGCGATGATTTAGTCACGTGACCATGTTTATACCATGTGATTTGTGTCACTAGATAAAACAAACATGAAGACCTCAATTAATCGAATGGATCCAGACCGCATGGCATTATATGCGTTTATAAAAGGAAGTGGCTATAGCCGTCCGGTTCCGGAGGGCTAGCCTGCCCTGTGAGGGTAAGCTAGACGTCCGGAATAGATTTTCGTCAGAGCATATACAGGGGTGTCAAATTCCACTGCGAGTAGGTTTTGAAGTCGGGCGAGTGCTTTCAAATATATACTCGACCTTAAGGGCGAGTGGATCTTTTGGGCAGTGTAATTAGAGTGCAAATTAAAACGGCTGAAGTTCTCCGCGTGTGTCAACATCAACGACACATTTTCTACAATGTTTTGCATTTCACTATTATCGACAACGAGTTTGGAGGCGTTCCGATTCACGGGCACCTGCTTGTTTCTTCTTTATATTATTCGGCCTTCAAAGTACGAAAGTTTCGGCCCCAAAAGGTTTATTTGTGTTGAAAGCATCGAGGGGTGGTTCAAATATTTATTCGAATTATAAAATTAAAGTATGAATAACAGTGTTATAACGTGTTTTATTGTTCAATCATCTGTCAAACTGCAAACATTTCTTAATATAAAGCTTCAACGATTTCGTACCTAATTTGAACGAGTCAAAATTTTACATGCCGAAAAAACCGGAAGCACCGTTAGTTCCCGCTACTTGTCAAAATGTAAACAACCTAACAAAACTATCTTCAGTCGTTTTCGTAGTAAAATAGCGGCATTAACAGGGATGTCGGTATGAATAACAGTGTTATAACGTGTTTTATTGTTCAATCATCTGTCAAACTGCAAACATTTCTTAATATAAAGCTTCGACGATTTCGTACCTAATTTGAACGAGTCAAAATTTTACATGCCGAAAAAACCGGAAGCACCGTTAGTTCCCGCTACTTGTCAAAATGTAAACAACCTAACAAAACTATCTTCAGTCGTTTTCGTAGTAAAATAGCGGCATTAACAGGGATGTCGAAACGATGACAAGACCCACAAGAATTGAAACAGTTAAACAGTGCGTTTCTATATGTTGATATTTTCGAATTTAAATAAACGAATAAGAAAATTGTGAAAGTTTTAGTACATATGAATTATATATGAAAATTCACGGACGAGCAAAAGTTGCAGAAGGGCGAGTGGATTTCAATAGCTACTAGTCCTACAGGGCGAGTAGCTTTTGAAAGATTTTTACACCCCTGATATACTGCATAATTTACGTGAGTTAGTGCCTGGATATATATGGCAAACAACCTTAAATACAATTTTGAACTTCAGAAAATCGGCGAGAACAGAAACAAGTCACACTTTAAGGAATTAATTTACCGTCACTATGAGCTACGATCGCATCCGCCATTGTCGTTGTTGCCGTATTTTGTCCCCACCTTAGTAGGAAAACCGCACTCTCGCAGGCATTTTTAATTGATGATTGAATACCTGTACCTTTCGCTAAACTGACATGTTCGAAAAAATGTACATGACGTCCACGACAGAATGTTTCCCTTTTTTAATTGTTTTCCTTAATGTCAGAGAAATATCTCCAACTTAGAATTTCACAGCGAACTATGGTAACTATGTATTACTCAAACTTTTACTCCAAATGCCACTTTATGCCGATGCTTAACTGTTAATAACAATGGATTTTTTTTGCATGGCTTTGTTAATGTTATTTCCGATACATTCACAGTTTGCTGCTAGCCACATGGACATGGAGATACCGGCTGCGATAATTAGATTTGGCGATAATCAACGTATTGATATCATACGTAGTCCATCCATTTGAAATACTTTCGGCATATTTAACTTCAATCTCTAATTTTAACATTCAGTATGATATTTACATGCATAAATTACAATAAAATCAACAAAAATGTCCTGCGTGCTAATCTAATAACGACAAAGTCAGGGCAACAGTCTATTACTAATTAAACTGGCGGATGCGAACGTTGGTCTTAAGTGAAGGTAATTTAATTCCTTTATATAAATGTGATTTGTTATTGCTCTCTGTTGTTTTATGGAAAATTAAATGCATTCAGTTTTGTTTCAACTTGTTTTAAATATACCCAGGCACTAACTCACATATAAAGCAGTATATTTCCTGAAAGAAATTTATTCCGGACGTCTAGCCCGTCCTGTGACGGTTGGCTAGCTGTCCGGTTCCGGACGTCTAGCCACTGCCTTTATAAAAATTGGGGGCATTACGACTGTTTTTAAAGGGTCTTTTATTCATTTCCTTTCGTCCGGAAGTATTGTTCGATGTTTCTGACCTGTCAAAGTTATTTTTAGAACAATATAGTTAATAATGGTAAAAAGGCAAGCAAGGTAACATCGGATCTATATAGTTGCACACTTTCAAACTTGAGATATTCAGCATGATCCTCGTGCAGCAAGAGACAGCTGCACTAATTTTACTGATATGTTATTCATTCTCAATAAACGTGTTTATGAATCTGAATCTGAATAGAGAACGTCGTAGAATCCTATAAAATGCTAAAAACTATTATGTCCATTGCAAACAGGTTGGAGCCAGAACAGACGCCGGGTAACCTGACGTCTGATTAGGCTCCAATCTGTTTGCCAACCTGAACCAGATTAAAAAGATAAAATAAATCATCTACAGTTTAGTGCATTGTCAGTGATTGTGTTTGCGTTTATTCTTCTCTACTATAAAGACTACTGTACATTACGCACAATAAATACAGCTTTCCGTATCCCTGGCTAACTGTACGGAAATCAACGAGTACGGTGATCATCCCTTTTAAATAACTCTGATATGTCAGAAGAAAACACTAATACAAAGTTTTCGATGACCACAATTTCTATTTGAGTCGGGCCAAAATCGTTGTCATCAGTAAATCTTCGCGCATTTGCTCCGCCCACTTTTCGTTGGATTCGAACACGACAAATATCTACGTACTTACTTTGAAGTAATTCCGTCGACAATCTCTCTGAGCAAATAACAATTTGCTAATCTCCTCTTCGTGTTTTTCTTTCTGCTAAGGTTAATCTCCACTTCAGCAAAATGGCATGTTTTATTTACCCACGTAAACTATCTCGTTCTGGTTCCCGGTTAACACGCACATAATCCTACAGTACCGGAAACCAGATTAGACGTTTCCCGTTATAACTGATCGGCTTTCCCCGTATGCTTGTCGATCGAAACTATTGGCTATACGGACAGGACCGAGTATGCTTCGTAAAACGGACATCAGCGATTTTCGCAATGTAATACGAACAGCTGCTCGGCTTTCCCCGTTATACTCGTCGGTCGAAACTATTGGCTATACGGACAGGACCGAGTATGCTTCGTAAAACGGACATCAGCGATTTTCGCGAATGAATACTATTCAACATTTTCTTAAAAATAAAGCAAAAGACATATTCTGACCTTCCGGAAAACATTGAAAAATCTCATATTAAATTAATTAGAAGAGATACAACTTACTTCAACCCACATGTAGTGCTATCAAAGCATAGATCACTTCTAAAAGCAAGCACTATTTTCTTGTTAGATTTGGCTGTAGTCAGTTTTGCAGTATGAAATGTGTTACTTTGCGAATTTGGTATACATGAATCCGCGAAAACGCTACGCTACGCTGCGCTATCGCGGATCAAAAACTGGGCTACGTGTGTAAAGAATTTGTTGTCTGAATATGGATTCATGTATGTATGGCAGCAGCCTGTTCACATTGTCAATGACAAGGTTTTCTTATCACTTTTCAAACAAAGAATACAGGACGCTTTTATTCAAAAATGGTTTGCTGATATTGGAATTAATAATAAGCTGATTCTGTACAAGGAATTGAAACAGTCATTTGGTTTCGAAGACTACTTAGATTTTATTAATATAAGAGAAAACCGTGTATTTTTATCTAAGATTCGAATCTCGGCCCATACTTTAAAAATTGAAACAGGCAGATATTCGAGAACTAGATTTGAAAGGCATGAACGTATTTGTATCTTTTGTGATAAAAATGAAATCGAAGATGAATTTCATTTTGTATTAGGATGTCAGGCCTATAATCAAATAAGGAGATTATATATAAAACCTTATTTTTTCAGTAGACCTAGTATGTTTAAATTTCTACAACTTCTGGCTTCTTCAAAAGGGATTATATACAGGCTCTCTAAATATTTAGCAGAAGCATTTAAGCTCAGAAAAAGTTTGAGTATGGCGTAGTGTTATCGACCCATCCTCAGAATTTGACATATTCTACAATTTAATTTAATAGTAAAAATTTCAAAATATATTTGATGTTAGGATGTAAGGAATATAGTGTGTTAAGTATTTTATGTATCTATCACATGTACCGAATATTATGTATTGTGAAATCATATTTGTATTGATGAGAAACTGTGTATAGTTTAAATCAATAAAATATCTATCTATCTATCTTGATGAGATAACAGATAATTTGTTAACTGGTGAAATTGATGTTAACCAATGCATAAACTCATTATCCAACCTTGTTTACGACATTTCATTTCTGCATTGTGGTAAAACGTTTAAATGTTATAAAAACTATACAAAAGGTAAATATAAGGCGGAATGGTTTGATGAAAATTGTAGAAAAGCAAAATGTATTTTTTTGAATGCTAGCGATCTGGCTATAAACAAATCAATTGAAAATAAAACGCACTTTTTAAATTGTAGAAGTGAGTTGGCTAAAGCTAAACGATTTTTATCACAAGGAAAAAATAAAAAAATGAGTAAATATTCTCCAAAGAAATTTTGGAAATATGTTAATAAATTTAGAAAAAATAGTAAACGTGGGAACGATGTAGGTATAGACGAATTCGTAGATTATTTCTCTAAATTAGGTAATACGCCGAATGAGCAGAAAACAGAAAATTATAACGAAACTAATCCAAGCGATGATGCAGTTAATATTGAATCATTAGATAGAGCATTTACTGCGGGTGAAATTAGGATAACTATTTCACCACTTAAAAGAAACAAAAGTTGTGATTTTGAAAACAATTTAGCAGATTTTTTCATTGATACAAAAGATTTCATTGCAGACTATTTGTGTGTAATTTCTAACACAATCTATGATTCTGGAGTTTATCCAGATTCTTGAACGAAAGGTATTATTGTACTAATCTTTAAAAAAGGCGAAACAACGGAACCCTCTAATTATAGAGGTATTACGCTTGTAAATGTATTAGGTAAAATCTTTTCTTTAACTCTCAGAAATAGACTTAACACATGGTGTGAGAATGAAAATATTTTTCACAATACACACTTCGGATTTCCTGATAATTGTTCGACGGTTGATGCAATATTTTTACTCCATACTATAATACAAAAAGTTTTAGCGAAAAATTCTAAATTATGGTGTATTTTCATTGATTACCAGCGCGCTTTTGACACAGTTATTCGTGATTCATTATGGGTAAAATTAATCCAATCTGGCATTAGCTGCAAAATGTTACAAATGATAAAAAGTATATATGAAAATGTAAAAAGTTGTGTAAGATTATCGCCTGATATGAACAATTCAGATTTTTTTAATATTACGTTAGGTTTGAAACAAGGAAAGCCGTTGTCCCCTATTCTTTTTATTTTATTCATAAACGACATTGTAAAACATGTAGACCTTGATAAGATGACAGATACTGAATTGACCTTTTATCTAGATATTTAATTGCTTTTGCAGACGACTTAGTGTTGTTCACTACAAATCCTGAAAGTTTACAGCATCAAATAAACGAGATTCAAAAATACTCTCTAAAATGGGGCCTTAAAATAAATGCTAGTAAAACAAAAATATGCGTTTTTGAAAAGAAAAAACAACCTAGAAATGTTGACTTTTATATTGGTGGAGAAAAAATTGAAATTGTAGAAAGTTTTATTTACCTTGGAATTAAATTCACGCACACCGGAAACATGACATCGGCTGTTAAAGCATTATCTGATCAAGCCCTTAAAGGCACAATCCCGCCCAAATTGATGTTTAAAACGCGCAATTTCTTATATGTGTGCATTTTCTATGTATTAAAACTAAGTGAAATCGGGTGTAAGACGCCTGATATATGCACCCACTTCGTAATGAATCCTACCTAAATGTGTCGAATTCTTATCGTGATGGTTTACATTATAAGCGGGTTTGTTTACAAATAATATTACGAGCTGGTTCCGAGAACTTTCGAACGATTGCATAAAGGTTACGTGATTGATTCGGCCGCGACAATGTGTATACATTGCATCATTTTTAGCTGCCAAACCTATAAGAGTTGTCTCTCTTTGATTGAAAAGCGACCGACTTGTCATATAGAATTATGCAAATGAGCTTTACCGAGTATGTCCGTAAACTTTCGTCGCTATTCAAAAATAAACAAACTTGATTACTTGTTTCCACAAATTTCACTGTTCGTTAGCAATATTGCTTCAAATATCACCATGTATTACTTCTTTTTATATGGAACGATTACGATAGTGACATAAATTTCCTTTTAGAAAAATGTTCGATTCTGATTATGTGGGAGAAATATAGTGGCTTTAAGGCATATCACAACCTACTTTTTCTCTTTGACAAAACACAGTTTGATTTTAAAACAAAGCTCAAATTATTTGAAACCATGGTTGTACCAATTCTTACATATGGTGCAGAAGTCTGGGGTATATATAATATGAAAGAAGTTGATAAATTATACATTAAAGTTTGTAAATACATTTTAGGAGTTCGAAAGCAAACGCCAAACATGGCTGTCTACGGTGAATTAGGCAAATACCCATTGTCACTAGTTTGCAAAGAAAGATCTATTAAGTTCTGGGTCAAAGTTATGAGTAATACGCAATCTCCTTTATATCATTTATATGTTGATCAAATAACATCTCTCAATGGAACTTGCTGGGCCAATAAAATAAAGTCTGTAATTAATCATCTTGGGTATACAAATCTTATAGATAATTTTGACAAAATTTGCTGTTTAAATCTTATAAGAAAATTAAAAGACCAATATATACAGGATTGGAACGACAAAATAAATACCATGTCCAACTCAAATATTATAGTAAATTTAAAACGTCCTTTACTTATGAACAGTACCTTGATAAAATCCAAAATGATTCCTTACGAAAACTTGTTTCTCAAATCCGCATGAGTTCACATAACCTTGAAATAGAATCTGGAAGATTCAATGGAATTGATAGAGCCGAACGTCTATGTAAGTTGTGTAATATACAAGTTATTGAGTCTGAGTACTATTTTATCATGTGTTGTCCAACATATACAGAAGTACGAACTAAGTATCTAGCTAGACTATCATGGCCTTCATTGTATAAATTTATATCCATTATGTCATCATCAAATACAGCAAAATTAAATAAACTTGCTAAATATATCAAAGAAGCCTCCGAAATTCGGACAAATGCCCTACAGTTGTAATTGATTCTTATAGCATATGAACTTTTTGTGTATATTGCATAATATGTTATATATGTGGTTATATCATGATACTTATATGTATTTATTCATTTTATATGTAACGCATTTGCCATACCCTTCTATGTATTTGTAAATGGCCAAAGGCAATAATTTGCTGACTTGCCAATAAACTGACCTGAACTGAACTGGTATGATATGATATTGATTCTGTGTAAGCCTTTTAGCTGGGTTAATTACCGAGTTATTAGCTCCCCGTTGCAACGAACCATAAATACACGACGTTACCATGTATCCTATATCTCACTTAATTTTGCGACTGCATCGCATTAAATCAACATCTTTGGATAATCTTGCCGTAGGGCTACCATAATCACATTTTAAAGCGCGATTTTAGAAATCGTAGTTTTAATCCTTTCGCTTTCAGGCTCCATAACACTTACATAAGTATGTTACCAGCTTGGATCGAGATCAGACGCTGCGTAACGCGGCGTCTGATCTGGATCTAAACTGTTTGACAACCATATCAATGTTTCCTCGCTAAAAACGCATAAAACCCCCAATTTCAAATTGGAGAAATTCGTAGAAATGGCAGCCCTTTGGCATAGTTTTGGTTTATAGTCAGCCATCACAAAACAAATCAAAATAAACATTACAAATTCACCATTGAAATATACCTTTTCTTGTATTAACTTATTTTTGCCTTGATATTGCAATGAATTCTCCCTATGTGATTTCCTGATTATTTATAACTATGAAGGAGTTTGAATGAATATACTGCAACGTCTGTCAGTGCATCAGTTCTATTCGTTAATGATTTCATATTAATATTGATTCTCTTTTTTCTGTCTGTTATTTATCTTAAACAAGTTCTTATTTTGTTGTTTATTCTTTTCATTTAATATCCACAGAGTATGTCTTTCATAATTTCGATAGCGGACAACTCACAAACATAATTACTTCCCGTAAATAGCATCAGTGAGAATAGATCTATATTTTAGAGCACCTGATAATATGATAGATATATATTTTATTTCAACGTGTACATAGTATGTCGTTATAAATACATACATGTTTCATACAAAACATTTTACTACATATAGGTCACGTTTCTATTACAGTGGAACCCCTCCAAACCGGAACCTCGTTAGGCAGAATAGTGGACATCACCTACGCTAGCTTGCGAACCCGTCAATCTTCGGCTCTTACCGCTCGGTATTTACGGAAACTCCCGACGACACTTTGAACATATTAATTTTATTTTCAATTTGAAAAAGGACCAAAATAACATTAACTTACAATTCTTAAATTTATATCAAAAGAAAGAACAAATATTCAATTATACGAGCCCGTTTGCACAGAATTGATATCGATTTGTATAAATGCACAAGGTCGTGTTATATTAACCGTGTCGAGGCTTATTTTCAGCATTTTACTCTTTGTTTAATGTGATTAAGAGGTGTCTTTTTCAACTTAAAAAAGGACCAAAATCTTATTAAAATATTTTTTCAAAACAATTTCATCATAAAGGAAAATGATTAAGCTAACACAGACCGTTTGCACAGGAACGATATCTGTCCAGAAAAAAAAGTTATTACAAGTTATGTAAAATTGCCCTTCTTATTTTAATGCGCGAAAATGAGAGCAAGTGATCCACTATTCTGCCTAACGCTAAATACCGGAATTCTCTCTAAACCGGACAAAAACTTTGGTCCCGTTTCAAAACCTTCTTTATTTTTACCCATTACACCATAAATACGCCTTTTTACGTCTTTGATTTATTCCTATACTGAATAAAATAGTTTATACATTGTAGCAGATGATAGCTTAAAGTAGGTTGAAAGTAAAGCAGAATGCGCCTTAATGCGCATTCTGCATCACTTTAAACATGCTTTAAGCGGTCAGCCATCTTCCATTGAAACAAGCTATTTGGTAATGGGTTAAAACCCCACAATACCGGAAACCCCTCTAAACCGGACATTTTTGTTGTCCCCACACATGTCCGGTTTAGAGGGGTTTCACTGTATTTCATATGCATACACAAAAAACGCTAAAGATATCATACGAATATTTCACTACACCTGTATCAGCAGTTTACTTATTAAATATACTGTTCAATATGTATCGTTTGAGATGACTCACGTAGTAGAGTTCACTAAACTATTTCTTCTGTTAAAAGCATATTTAATGTAAAGAGCAAGGTTGATCAATTCCTGACTATTTTGGCTTTGAAGTAATTGAGAAAATTTGAACAAGGCTTGGTCTTGCTTAAAAATATGTTTGAATGCATTTCTTACGGATGTCTTCGAAAGTTTTACAGATAATGATAAAGTGACATTCGTCTTCAAATCAATATCACGACACTCGCAAAAGTTACTATATCTTTCATTTCTTGCTATTCTGTATCTACCGTACCTACAATTTCAATATTTAACGAATGAGAGGATAATTTTAACTTAGCTAGATAAAAAAACGAAGATTATTTGACGGAATATCCAGATAAAGTTCGAATCCAAAATTAATCTTAATATTTCTATATGTTCTATATTGCTGATTGATAGGATTATTGTGTTCGCCGTTTTGGGGCTGTCTTTTGTATGTTTTTCTAGAACATGTAAATCCATAAGGTATCATGTTTATTTTAGATCTAATTGTAGTTATATATGTTGTTCTCGCTTTGCAGGTATATTTATGTGAAGCGCCTTTGAACGCACAACCCCTGTGTGAAAAGAGCGCTATATAAATCTGGTATAATACTACTACTACTACATGTACTACTAATAATAATAATGATAATAGTAATAATAATATAATAAAAATAATAATAATAATAAAGTTGTTAATATACTGCTATTATTTGCGTTTCCATCCCAACCTTGTATAAAACCGCCCAATAACCTTAGCTTAAAGACATTTTGGAAAACGTCGTAAAATCCGTTTGTTTCTAGTAAAGACTTAACATTCGTCACCCAGTTAATACAACCATTTCTGAAATCCTCTAATAAAGAACTGCATACAGTAGAAATAATTACATTTACAGTAGAAAATAGTGTAAGCCAATATTTAATAATTATAGAATATCGACTGATATACAACGGATATCGGCCCATTTCACCGACTATACAATACGCTGAAGTACTCTTCTTTAGGTGTAATAGAGTTTTACAAACTTTTCAGATGAATTATTTCTGTTTGTCTTGACTTAGTGAAGCCCCACATTTCACTACAATAGTTTAGAATAGAACTTAAAAAGGACTCAAATAGCTGACACGCAACATGTAAACGATCACTATCTTCAACACTAGAAACATTGTGTAAATTATGATGACAGCATTGTCTACACTGCTAATGTACTCATTACACCATAAACACGCTTTCTAACAATTTTCAATTACATTTCTATTAAAACAAATATAGTAGGGTAGTTTTCAATATAGTTAGATCAATTTAGATGATAGCTTAAAGCAGGCTTAAAGTAAAGCAGATTTGGACTTAATGCGCATTCTGCTTTATGTTCAGCCTCCCTTTAGTGGTCACCTATTTTCAAAACTAGAAACAGGGTACGGAGTAATGGGTAAAAGTATACATTTATGGTAGGTAGGCATAACTAACACTTTCTATAGTTATTCGAGAAAAATTGACCCGTTTTTAGCTCGACTATTCGAAGAATATGGAGGGCTATTACAGTCGCCCTGGCGTCGACGTCAGTGTCGCCGTCGGCGTTGCACTGGTTAAGGTTTTTTGTGCAACCTACAAATAAGCTTGTATTTATACAACCAATACTTGTATTGCATTATAACTTCACCACAGCTACCCCACTACTGCAGCAAATCATGGCTGGTAACTCTGGTTTGGATTTTGTGTGAGTTATGGCCCTTGATGGACTTAGAAATTTTGGTTAAGGTTTTTTGTGCAACCTAGAAATAAGCTTATATCTCTACAACTGCTGCTTGTATGTGATTATAACTTCACCACAACCTTGCCACTAGTGCAGTCAATCAAGGCAGGTTACTCAAGTTTGCATTTAGTGTGAGTTGTGGCCCTTGATGGACTTAGATATTTTGGTTAAGGTTTTTTGTGCAACCTACAAATAAGCTTATATCTCTGCAACTGCTGCTTGTATCGCATTATAACTTCACCGCAACCTTTGCCACTAATGCAGTCAATTAAGGCAGGTAATTCTAGTTTGCATTTAGTGTGAGTTATGGCCCTTGATGGACTTAGAAATTACCTTATATATTAAATTAGAATTTTATACTTAGAAATTAAAATTTATCAAATTTCCAATAACAAAAAAAAACTGGAATAGTCGAGCGTGCCATCTTGCGATGGCTCTGGTTCAAAAGTAAGTGTCAGCATAATGAAATTAAGATCTGCTATCTCTCAAACTTTAATTATTATTACGATTCTGTACAGTTGAGAAAACGTTATTCTTTCCCGTTTAAACGCAAACGCAAATCACTAAAACGTAGAAAAGTGCAACTTTTGGACAATTTTGATAACTCATGTTTATCTTGGTGGCAAACAGTTTGGAACCTGATCAGATGCCGGGTTACCCGGCGTTTGATCTGGCTCCAAACTGTTTGTAATGGAAATACATGTAATAGTTTTAGCGTAAACGCGTTTATTGGGAAAGAATAACGTTTTCTCCACTGTATATATGAATCATAAAATAGTCATAGATACATTATTACGGATGATTATTTATAGAATTTCATAGCATAACTTTTGTAAAAAAAAATCCAACATGCCCTGTTTTAGGAAAAAAAATCTATGTCGCCAGGCGTATGCACAATGTTCGTACCAATATTATTGTAATGTTCGTTTACAAAATTAGATCAACAAAACACGTTTTCGTTGCACAGTAGTGTCTCGGACAGAAAGTGCTTAAAGGTAAAAACTATATTTTCGCTGTTCCATTTTAAATTTTTCGCCAAGAACCACATATCGTCCAAATTTTCGGGTGCCATGTAAAAATACAAGATTGGTATGTATAGGAATTCAAAAAGCACAACCACACTAAATTGCCAAAGCATAAAATCATTATGAAATTAAGATATTCCGGTATCAAAGGTAACAAATTCAAAATTGTTTAGGTCGCATATAAGAACTGTTCTCCGTGACTCATATATGGCTGAAGTGAGTGAATTGTAAATATATTTACAAAATTAGAATTAGGATTCTAATATTATATGCCTTACACTGTGTTATAAGCCTCCTGTCGTTTGTATAATTATAAAATTATACACACATCTATCCTATTTAGTGTTGACAATATATGTAGTAAAATGACTTCACACAGTTGACACTATAACGAGATAATGATGCTGTGCGACATAATTTATATCTAAATTAGTTTCGTAACGGAAGTTAGTTTGTCAATGATGTTGTATCTAACAACCGTAAAATAGAAAGAGAATAATCTATCTAATCAACAGGATGTTTTCTTCAATCCTAATTTGATAATAGCGCCTATATCAGCAAGTTAAGATTTTTCGGCTCAACTCCGTCATTCACTGTAACGGAGGACAGGGTTTAAACTTATCGGTACTTCTGCATTTTTTGCCTCGCACGACTTAGTCGGGGACATATTGTTTTTCGTCTGTCTCTCTGTCTGTCTGTACACAACTTTAACCTTGGACTTTGATCATATGATCAGCACATAGGTTAGAAGTAGAAGCAGGCAGATGGCATAAGCCAGAGAAAACCCCATATCAAGAAAGAAAATGTCAGGCATGCAATTACTTAGAGGATGAATATCACTTTCTACTTGAGTGCCCTATATATTCTGATTTGAGAAAAATGTACATTCAGCAGTATTGTTGGAAACGTCCAAATATGTTAAAATTCATTGAACTTTTAAAATCTGAAAATGTAAACATCCTTAGAAACTTGGCCTATTTTATCTATTAAGGGTTTGAAATAGGAACAGTACTAACTATCTTAATTGATAAACTGTCCTTCTCTCCTTAAATTACAACTTAAATTACGACTAGTTATCATAATTATTTAGATGATAGAAATTGTCTAGCTTTTGAAAACAGGTTACCACTTTAGGCAGGGTGAAAATTAAGTGGAAATCACCTTAAGGCGCTTTCTGCTTTATTTTCAGTTAGTCTTAAGCTTTCAATGACTGTATGAACTAACTGTAGAACAGTTACTGTATTTTAGCTCGTTTCAAGTCTTGAAAACGGGGGTTAACATGAAGCCGATTGAAAGTAAAGCAGAATGAGCTCTAGGGTGCATTCTGCTTTACTTCTAGTGAGCTTTATGATTCTAATACTACATAAAAGTATTTGATGTATATAGGAATGAACAGTTACTGTAATTTAGTCTGTTCGTTTCTAGTATTGAAAACGGGATTTAACATGAAGCCGATTGAAAGTAAAGCAGAATGAGCTCTAGGGTGTATTCTGCTTTACTTCCAGTGAGCTTTATGCTTCTAATACTACATATAAGTATTTGATGTATATAGGAATGAATAGTTACTGTTTCTAGTATTGAAAATGGAGCTTAACATGAAGCCGATTGAAAGTAAAGCAGAATGGGCTCTAGGGTGCATTCTGCTTTACTTCCAGTGAGCTCTATGGATCTAATACTACATATAAGTATTTGATGTATATAGGAATGAACAGTTACTGTAATTTAGTCTGTTCGTTTCTAGTCTTGAAAACGGGATTTAACATGAAGCCGATTGAAAGTAACGCAGAATGAGCTCTAGGGTGCATTCTGCTTTACTTCCAGTGAGCTTTATGCTTCTAATACTACATATAAGTAGTTGATGTATATAGGAATGAATTGTTACTGTAATTTAGTCTGTTCGTTTCTAGTATTGAAAACGAGTTTAACATGAAGCCGATTGAAAGTAAAGCAGAATGAGCTTTAGGGTGCATTCTGCTTTACTTTCAGTGTGCATGCTTCTAATACTACGTATAAATATTTGATATACATAGGAATGAATAGTTACTGTAATTTTGTCGGTTCCTGGTGTTGAAAACAAGTTTGCGCTTGAAGTGGGCTGAAAGTCAAGTAGAATGAGCTTTCAGTGCATTCTGGTTTACTTTCAGCCAGCTGTTAAGCTTTTATAAGCTTTTAAGCTATATTCACTAAAAATGAATTCAACTTATACAATAGACAATAATTCAAAATATGGATAGATAAAGGGAGATAACACATAACTTACTGGGTTATCTCCCTTAATGAATATTTGTAAAGAATTAGCCCTTAGCCTGCTGCGAAAGTGTTTGCTTTGAAATTATCGTCTGCAAAACTTGTCAAATTAAATTGATGCATTTTCAGTGAAACAAACCTGATGACGATTGTCAAACAGTTTGGATCCAGATCAAACGCGGCGTAGGACCTAGATCCAAACTGTTTGCAAAATCCGGTGAAGTCGCGAACAATAGGCAAAGGGTTAAGTTCATAATTTATGTGTTAACACATATGTTTTGTATATAGCTACTCTGTAGATCCTGACTGCTGTGACCATGTATTATTAATATGTTTTCTTGTATGTGGTGTGATAGGCGATTGCCTTACTTCCGAAATAAAACATATATATATGATAGAAAATGTATATTTGGTACGTGTATTCACCTCAATACGCCCATGAGCTCGGTACAACTTTGGTCATGTCTGACAAAGGTCAAAGCCATTTAGAGGTAAAATTAATCATGAATTGGAGCTTTGGAACTTCATGTGATAGATACTTTGTATTTGGAATGAATGTGTACTAAACTGAAGAAACTCTTGTGTTTGGTACAAATGGGGGGCATGTCCAACAAAGGTTAATGTCATTTAGGGGGCAAATACGGTTAATCAAACATTGCCCATGTGATCATTTCTAAATCTAGAAAATAGCCCTCAATATGACAAACGTTGTTATGACGACAACGTCATCATGGCGTAATCATGACAGCAAGATGAGGTCATGATGCTATTGAGATGATACATTAGACTAAGAGGTTTCTAGATTTACCAGACTGTTTGTTTTACATATTTAAAACCTTTTCAATTAAAACCCCCAACATTTGAAGGAGTACAATACCTGCTGTATGATTTTATTTTAATGAATACATTGCATTGACAAAACACCTCGGGGACTGTTGTCACTTTCTGTGAAAACAATCTTGATTTAGTTTGCAACAATATCATAATCGAATATATTTTTCTGTAGTTGTCCATTACGGAGCCCTAGCAATTCCGACAAAAGAACAAAAATACAAAATAGACACAAATGACTAGACTTAATCACATAACGGAGATTAGCATTAATATAACGGAGGATAAGTAAATGTTTCAAATGAGTCAAAGTCTCATGTGATACATTCAACGTTAGATAATTACTCCTATTGAACAGTGCTTATTTGCTGCACTTTATAACGATATCATGTCTCGTACAACAGTCGAAAAGGGATAAATTATACAGATAGAGAAAGAAGGTAAAGGGCAATGATTATTTGAACACGGAAAACACGTGTATATAATTCCGTGATTTGGTGAAAGAGGAACTACGAAAACGTGTCTCTTATATACAATGTACCATCACACGTGCTTAATCAAAAGGCCCTAAACAAAAACTGGGTTTTTGGTGGAAATACTCTGGTTACAATAAAGAAATCGGTTTTTGCATGAAATGTGGGAGACTATTTGAAATAGACATTAATCATGAACGAATCATTGAGACAAAGGTTTTAGAGTATCTTAACCCTTTAATGATGCTTTTAAGCGCGGTTGAAAACAGTTTGGGTCCAGATCAGACGCCGCGTTACGCGGCGTCTGATCAGTACCCACACTGTTTGGCTCTCTTATCATTAAGTCATACAACCTCAAATCTAACTTTGAAACGCGTCTTGCAGACAACAATACTGAAGAAGACGACAATTAAGCGGTGAATCGGTAAAAATCTCCCGAAAATTTTGATCATGAAAGGGAAAAGATCAGATAATGATGATATGATACTTATAGATAATAGAGTCTCCCCTATCAGAATCTGTGACAGAATTAGAATGATTGCCATACTGAGTATTACTTGGAATTACTAAGCAATTCAGAGTAAAAAATTATTGAGCTCATTAGCTAAAATTTACTCTGAATTATCCCGTTTTATCAAAGAGACTGAAAAAACCCCGAACTGTGTATTTTCTTCAGGGGAGGAATAAATCAAAGGTGTAAAAAGGCATATTTATTGGGTAATGGGTTGACTACTGTTGTTTTATATAATTTCAGAGTAAACATTTGTCAGCCAACATGGCCGCCAATACTTCTGTATCTGACGTTGTCCTGCACGTGACGTTGTCTAGCAAACTCGTGGCCTCCATACGATGGTCGTGTGTTGTTGTTGCGGTCCTGGGTCTTGTACTCGACTGTGTTTCCATTCACACTATACGATTAACAAAGCGAATTCCACCAACGGTACGGATGATGTGCATATCTATCTTATTGGTTGAAATCTTTTTCCTTGGTACCCACCTACTGTTTGAGATGCAACCACAAGGGACTATAAAACTGAAATTGCTACAAGTAAGACGGGGTTTTATACAGACAGACTGGGCATTAGCGGCCGTTGTCGCACTAGAGCGCTTATGTGCGGTGGATTTTCCTTTTCTGTTTGTGAGAGTTGCCAAAAAAGTGGTAAAAATAACCATTGGATGTTTATTAACTCTGCTAGGTACACGCATATTGTATTATCTTTTCATATCTGACATTGAGACAGAACAGCGGAACAAACAAGCTAGCGATATCTGGATCAATATCCTGATTGTGTTTATAACGGCTACCATTGTACTTTGTTATATGAAAATATTATTTGTCAACAGAAGACATTTAACAAATATTCAAATTGTACCTAAGGAAAGTGTAGTTGTACAACGGCCTAAACTGTTAAAAGCAACTAAGGTTTTACTTGGAGTGACTGTGTGTTTTGTGATGACACATTTTCCATTAGTATTAGAAGACTTGACTAGCAAGGAGACGCCAAACAGTCTATATTTTGAAAAGTATACATTCAGCCTTATATTCCTCAATTGCTTATCTAATTCCTATTTTTACATATGGCGTTTTGAGGAGTGCAGACTAATATTTCTTAAACGTCTTTCTCATGTGATTAGAAGTAAGAGCTTAAACGCACAAATAGCTCTGATGCACGTCAGAGTATACGATATACATGTGCATGTAACACAATCGGAATATACAGTGTAAACAGTCTAATGTACATACAGTGGAGAAAACACTATTCTTTCTCGTTTAAAAGCAAATGAAACGCAAACGCAAATCACTAAAACGTACAAAAGAACAACTTTTGAACAATTCTGACAATTCATGTTTATCTTGGTGGCAAACAGTTTGGAGCCTGATTAGACGCCGGGTTTCCGGCGTCTGATCTGGCTCCAAACTGTTTGTATGGGAAATACTAGTTTTAGCGTAAACGCGTTTAATGGGAAAGAATAACGTTTTCTCCACTGTACAGTAAAAACTCGATAATTCGAACTCGCGTTAAATCGAACTTACCCGTATTTCAAAGTTAGCCACGTTTTAACTTTGAAATATGGGTATGTTCTATTTAACCTAGACTGAATAATCGAAATTCATCTGATGAAATACGGGTCATTTCGAATTAACAGCCTTTGAAGAATCGAGCTTCGACTGTAATTATGGTGGATGAACTATAAGGGCTTCATATAAGAACAGTATTTCAAACACTTAAGTCTTTATGTCCGCATTTAACCGTAATGTGTGACAACTCATTAGTATCGTCTCTTCATAACGAGTCTTTTTCTGCCACCCACCGAAACGAAAAAGGAAAGGTGAGATATTGCAAAGTTCAGTTCAGACGTTCAATAGTCTAAAGACTTGTAAATGACATACAGTGGAGAAAACGTTATTCTTTCCCAATAAAGGCGTTTACGCTAGAACTATTATTTCTAATACAAACAGTTTCGAGCCAGATCAGACGCCGGGTAAACATGAATTATTACAATTGCTTAAAAAATGTACTCTTCTATGTTTTAGTGCTTTGGGTTTGCGTTTCGTTTGCGTTGAAACGGGAAAGAATAACGTTTTCTCCACTATACAGGCTATATTTTAAGCATTTGATGTTAGTTTCATAATTAAGGGACATTGTACTTTATACAGTAATAGAAGGGTAACCGGTTACGATGAGAAATGATGTTGCTGGTTAATTTTGTATGTATATGTTACATGGATAACGTGTAATCAGGGAATACGTGAAATCACTAAAAAAACAGGGATTTCACGAAAACCCTAAATCTCCCAGGGAAAAGCCTAATTTTGAAGCTTTTCGTTGAATTTTTATAAATATTTGGCAGTTACTTTTGGTTAGAGTAATGAAACTCACCTTGTTCAGTTCATTAAGTTCAAAGGCAAGTACCACGCTATGAACTACATGTATTTTGTTAACCTCATTAACAAGTCAGATGTCCTGTCGTTTTAGTTATCTTGGCTTATGTAACACTATTCACTTAAAAGAATTAAGGGATTACGCGTAATCCCTGATAACACGTTATCCCTGTACCATACATATATGAATACACGTATATACACACGCATACACATAAACAAACACAATCAAATATGGGTGTACACATACACACATATAGATGTGCACATATGTATGTACATATATACACATATACGAAATCTATACAAACACACATGTACACAGTCACATATATACACACTTATACATGTATGTACATATTAATACATATAGATACATTCACAACACATTATTATTCATAACAAGTAAATGAACATGAGGGGAGTACAATGCATTTGAATACTACGAAACCTGTATATGGCAATAAATTAAACCCATTTGTGCCCACGATCCGATATAATGGACATAGGCAAACAGTGTAGACTCTGATCAGACGCCGCATAGTGCGGCGTCTGATCAGAGTCTACACTGATTGCTGATTGGAATTTCAATA
This sequence comes from Gari tellinella, assembly GCA_922989275.2. Classification (NCBI taxonomy): domain Eukaryota; kingdom Metazoa; phylum Mollusca; class Bivalvia; order Cardiida; family Psammobiidae; genus Gari; species Gari tellinella. The sequence continues at coordinate 77,256,200 of OV277867.1, read as the reverse complement.
TAAAACAAAATGAAAATGAAAATTTTGACCAGGCATCCCTTTGATAAAAATGGACTAATCCAATATATAAACATGGAAGAATACACTGGGTATAAATGGGTTAATGCAATATTTCTCTTAACCCTTTCATTCTCAATGGTAGCATTAAACGCATTTGAAAACAGTTTTGATCCTGACCAGACAGCATGTAACGGGGCATCTGATCGTGATAAAAACTATTGGACACTCTTATCGATATTTCTAAAGTCATAAATCTTAAATCGAACTTTGAAACGTTCTTGCAGAAAAAAAGCGCTGAAGGGGTTAACATCTTACGAAAAACTTGGCAGTGAAGAGTTAAACAACGTTGGCAAATATACTCATTGCCTGAGCAGTGGTAATTTACAATCCTGCAACAAAATTCACCTATGACTTGAAAGCAATGTAGATTGGATTCGGAATAAAGAAACACATTCGAGCCAGATAGGAGATTTTAAGAGTTGATAGCAGATGGATGGGTTGAACTGGTTCCGAGTTCCGGTTTGCTTAACCGATTTGCGCCCAATGGATTCTTTCATTCTTATATATTGGATTAGTCCATTTTTATGTATGGGGTGTCTGGTATAAATTTTCAATTTCGTTCTGTTTTGTTTTGAAATACATATCAGCAAACAATGTAGACTCTGATCAGACTCTGCATTATGCGGCGTCTGATCAGAGTCTACACTGGTTGCCTATGCCCCATATGTTGGATCGTGGGCACATATGAGTTAAATGGTCCTCGGAATTAGGAACCTCCATTTCAGTGCCTACCTTAAAATGTCAGATACATCATTGTTAGACTCAACGGTCTGGTTTCTTTCTGTTATACTGTAATGTCATATACAAAAGTGATTTTTGGCATATAATGCCATGTTTAACATCTCAATTGATTACATTATGGAATTACGTTGCAGTACTTGAAATATGTTATTGTCAATGGTCTGATTTCTTTCTGTTAAACTGTAATGTCATATACAAATGTGATTTTTGGCATAGATTTCCATGTTTAATATCTCAATTAATTGCATTATGGAATGACATTGCAGTACTTTAAATATGTTATTGTCAATGGTCTGATTTCTTTCTGTTATATTGTAATGTCATATACAAATGTGATATTCTTCCTCTTATTAACAAGTATAAATGTAACTTAAAGTCTTTTCTGCGGCAAGGAATTTCACATCCGGAGTTTTATGGTGATGTGATTTACAGACTTCGTAAGATTCTTGGACATATTCATTTTCAAAACCTGTTTGTGAAACGTATTAGATTTTTCCTCAAAAAAGATTATGATCCAACTATATTGCTGCGCACTTCACGTTTGGTTATCGATCAATCTACAATTGATAACTATGCTTTCCTCTTTGGTTGTGCGACGACAGACAGGGCTTAGCACTACATGATGATGTATCTCTAAAGCCGTCCTTAACCGGGAGAGTTATGTCGGATTTTCGTGCTTTGTTTTTTCTCTCCCTCTCTGTCGTACTCTGAACCCTTCCATGTCTTACAGTTACTCGTAACTACAGACTAGTAACTTGAGTACAATTTGACCGTTGTCATAGTGGGTTATTTTTAACACGGGCTTGAATGTTTTATTCTTTCCCGTGTTACTAATAATCTTGTCATAGAATTTTGTTAGATGTTTTACATATATTTACTTACTGTGTTGGCGGTCTTTTTTATTGTAAGGTTGTGGAATAGGGTTTATATTTTATGTACACTGTTCGTCTTAATAGGTGAATATAGGAGATAAGAGTGAGGTTGGGCGCCCCTAAACCCAGGTTTAACCCCCAGTGGTAGTTAATGGTTAATTTATAATTAATTATTGATTGCTGCTGACCGTGCCAAGGCGGGCTCCTATATTCACTTTGCTTTATGTTTGTCTTGCGTGTTGTTTTCTATTTAGTGTGTAGATGAAGGAATGAGATTGTGCGTGTGTGTGTGTGTGTGTGTGTGTGTGTGTGTGTGTGTGTGTGTGTGTGTGTTATGGTATGACTGTGTGTGTGTTCTGCTTGAGAGGTGGGTGTATTGTTTGTGTTGCGTTTCCTGCTTGAGTCTTTCGTATTTATTTGGCATGTAATGCCTTGTTTAACATCTCAGTTAATTACATTATGGAATGACGTTATTGAATGACTTTAAATTTGTTATTGATTTCTTTCTGTTATATTATAATGTCATATACAAATGTAGTTTGTATGCACCGGCCATGTAATGACCGGGGCGTTACCATAGTGTTACCCCTTGCCGTCATTCTGTCATTTTGCACGAATACCATTTTTATCATCTCAAATAATTCTATTTTGGAATGGCGTTAAAATACCTTAAATCTTTTATTGTCAATGATTTGATTTCTTTCTGGCATATTGTATTATTATACCTCACTCGATTTATCTACTATATAGCCTAATGTGACGTCAGTAGGTGAAAATCCGTAATGTTACATGGCTAACATTACATTTCGGCCCGCGTAACATCACGAAATTACCCTGCGTATTCGGCCCGTGTTTTAGTACCCCTCAGTCCAGAAAAAGGAAGATTCAAAACGCTTCTAGTGAAATAACGGCAATGAACTGGAAAAGTGAGTCGATTCAAATTTGCAAAGTTACACAATCGAAATCAAATGGGCCATCTACTTTACGCTTCATCTCATGAGATAAGATTTTAAAACAATCGACTGCAAAGTGTCACCAGTTTTCGCGTTGCTAATCAATGTCGTTCATTATTTTGGAACAGATTCTTTACTCACTCCTCAGATTCAAACTCTGCATCCTGTTCAATATTTATGTCGAAATTTGCTACTAAATTTGACATTCTGCCTTGTCTATTAGCCTACCTAAAGTATCTGTCAAGTTGTTGCTAGAGTGCCGTAATGCTAAAAATAGAATAAGACAGACAGAATTGGAGACGATTGTAGAATGGTCTATAACAGCGTAGAGCTATAAGGGAATACAAATAACGAATGGATATGTGTTTGTTAACTTTTTGTTGGCAATATTTATTCAGAATAAAGATTTGTTGCTTGCAATTCGATTTTTTTTTTAAAAAACGCGTCAATGTAAAAACTTTATATACAACTAAAATCGACGTCACGTGATCTGTGTCCGTGGTCTATAGCACAGGTACTTGACACATACTTTATTATCTATGAACCCCCTCCCCCCTTAAAAAAAAAAAAAAATTTTTTTTTTTTACTATACTTCTATTATAGATACAAGGTAAACAGCGCAATTCGACACCTAGTCTTTACTATCGACTTAAACTGATGCAAAAATAGACTCGATCGCCGATATTCTCTTGTGGTACCCTCGGGAAATGATTAATTTATCAATATCTACTTTTTATTTCATCAAATTCCGTCAAATAACGCCACAGTACGTGAATTATAACGAAAATAAGCTTCAAAAAGTTTTATGTCGTTCTCTTGGTACAGAATTTATTGCCCAAAATAAGGGGTAATCTAGTCGGTTTGCACATTTAACGGCCTTTACGGCTGGAACTTTCACCTAATTTCAATAGAGCAAATGCGTTTGTGTCGGAACATGACCCTCTTCACTATCAGCTATATGAAATATACATGTAATTTGGCACGAAATTGACAAGTGAAAGACTCATTTCATTTTCAATGCCATTTTGAATACCGGAATGAATCGAATGAACGGAGCGATCTCATTGGTCAAAATTAAACAGGTAAAGTTTCTTTTAATTTTGCATTCTATGTAATTTATATAAAACTGATAATATTTCATTTAAAGATGATTTATAATATTTGGTGAAAGTTCCAGTGGCATAGGCCGTTTATTGTAGACAAATAACAGATCACCGCTACATGTACATTCGTTGCTATGTACCAAGAAAACGACAAAAAACTTTTTGATGCTTATTTTCGTTATAATTCACGTACTGTGGCGTTATTTGACGGAATTTGATGAAATAAAAAGTAGATATTGATAAATTAATCATTTCCCGAGGGTACCACAAGAGAATATCGGCGATCGAGTCTATTTTAGCATCAGTTTAAGTCGATAGTAAAGACTAGGTGTCGAATTGCGCTGTTTACCTTGTATCTACGAGGGGTGTTCAAAAAATACGCGGACAGATGCTGCCATTCCCTCAGTTTTTGTCTGAGCGGCGCGAAACTTGCACATAATGATGCCCAAAGAATTCTGTACCCAGAGTTTAACTTTGCCGACATTATCTTTACGCATGATAAATGTATGGTTGTTATGGTAACGTCACCTCGTAACACCCGGCCCAAAATGTAACAAAACACAAACTTGTGCCGCTCCGAAAATGATGTCTATCATTTGCGTCTGATCCAATGTTGTCTCCAAAATCTTAGCACAGTATGGCACCAGATCTTGACACGACGTCAGTGACGTCACATCAACGTCTGACGTCATTTGAGCGTTAGTGGCCATTTTGTGTATACAAGGTTCATCAAAATGAGCATCGAACAGAGAAAGGCGGTTAAAGTCTGTGTTCTCAATGCAAAAAACAGAAAAGAAACTATGGAAATGTTGGTCAAGGCATACGGCGATGCTGCAATGAAGAGAACAGCATTGCATAAGTGATACTTGAGGTATGAAGACGGATAGGGAAGTGTGATGGACGAACAACGCACCAAACTGACAACGTCAATAACGTCGCAGAACATTCCGGAAATCAAAGGGCTCCTGGATAAAGACAGGCGTATCACGGTTAGAGAAGTTAGCCAGCGGGTAGACTGTAGTGTTGGGACAATACATACTGTAGTTCATGACAGTTTAAATATGAGGAGATTATACGCGAGATAGATCCCTAAAATGCTGTCGGAGTGTCAGAAAGCTAAAAGGGTGGAGTCGTCAACGTGAAATTTGATGACGTTGGGCCGGGTGTGACGACCCAACGTTACCATAACAACAGACGCTTGATCATGCTTGAAGTCAATTATATCAAATTTTCACTGGAAATACAGAATTCTCTGGGCATCATTATGTGCAAGTTTCGCGCCGTTCAGACAAAATCGGAGGAAATGGCAGCATCTGTCCGCGTATTTTTTGAACACCCCTCGTATAATAGAAATATAGTAAAAAAAAAAAGATTTTTTTTTTTTTTAAGCGGGGAGGGGGTTCATAGATAATAAAGTATGTGTCAAGTATCTGTGGTCTAGAGGTATGATGGTCGACTCTGCCCACGGCGGTCTGAGTTCGAATCCCGATCGAACCAAACTTTTTTTTTTTCAAATATTTTTTTTTTTTGTGGATACCAAATGGTTAACAAACATATATATATTGTGCTTTTTGCGTCTAAAAATAAACTTCTCCGTTATTTGTTTTTAGTAATGAAAATAAAATAGTTCTGATACATGTATTCGCGATCGTGTTCTGTATTGAAAACAGTGGTAATTAGATCTAAATTTTTGTTCGGTATAATAAAATAAATATCACATCTCACAGAGGGTGAGAGAACGGATTGGTCACCCTCGACAAGTAAATGTCAACCTCGGCTGACGCCTCGGTTGACATTACTTGCCTCGGGTGACCAATCCGTTCTCTCACCCTCTGTGAGATGTGATATTTGTATAATGGCATATACTGCAATGGCCGATACATATAACTACATGTAATGTCATTTATGACATCTTAAATGATTCTATGATGGAATGGCGATGCAATACTGTAAATCTATTGATTGTCAGTCGTCTGAGATTTCTTTCTATCACACTGTATTGTCATATACAAATGTACACTCAGTGCAAAAAGAAACGCACACTTCTATTACAATATTATCTGTATGTAGACGGAAAGTATTTGTGAAATAATCTTTTCATTACAGTCAGTAGTTCCGTCTTGGGCTATCAATGTTGAAAATGGGAGGTTTATCATTGAATTGGTATCATCACAACCTGTACAAATCGGTGCGGTGTTTTCAACAGGCACTAGTTAACTCTTTCGCTTCCATATTAATCCTGAGATTTTTATCCCACCACCGTTTCATTGTCGTCTGCTTCAATTTTGTTGTTTGCAAGATCGTTTCAAAGTAAGATTCAAAGTAGTATGACTTAAAGTATATCTATACGAGTGTCAAACAGTTTAGATCCTGATCAGACGCCGCGTTACGCGGCGTCTGATCAGGATCCAAACTGTTTGAAAACGCGCCTTTTGACGTCATTAAGAGTGAAAGGGTTAAAATACAGCACAGTAATATTAAGTATATGTTTTTTTAAACTTGTGGCAGAATTAAATTGATCTTGAGATATGGTCTTAGTATCTTAAAAAAGTCTCTTAATCTGCGCCTGAGCACAATGTGCGTTTCTTTTTGTACTGAGTGTATTTTTATTGGCATGTAATGTCATTTATGATATCTCAATTAATTTCATTATGGAATGGCGTTGCAGTACTTTTAGATTAAATCTATTTTGTATATGTTTTTACTTTTTGCATATAGTGAATGCTCAATGTTGAGATGTAAATAAAGATTCTATATCTGTATTGATTCAGTTTGTTTGTGTTTATTCATTTGTTTGACATTGCAGTGTAGTGGTTCTTTCTGCTCACAAATATTGTCAACTTTGATATAGTTTGCCCATTTGCATATGTTAGCGTTGTTAACTCATTCACCCCTCAATAAAACTTTCAATGGACAATTTCAATTTCAAAATAAGTCTACTCCATTTTGACTATTTAGGGTTGATTTTAACAATATATTTCAAAATGACAAACAGTGTAGACCCTGATCAGAAGGCTCCTAAAGGAGCTCTCTGATCAGGGTCAACACTGTTTGCATATGGCAAGTGTAATCCTCACAGGTACTCTGTTTGTAAATGACGAGTATACTTGTCACTAGGGTTGAATGTGTTAACCCCTTTACCGCCATTACGTCCTGTATGGAAAACAATTGTTGTCTGTTTTTATTTCTCAAATTCAAATTACATGTATATGTATTTTGACTTAAGCATTATCGTAATGAATATCAAACAGTTTTGATCCTGGTCAGACGGAGCGTGACGCGGCATCTGATCAGGGTCCAAACTGTTTGCAACTAAACATTGTATTCGGGTAAGGCAATAAAGGGGCTAAAATAATACAATCAAACTTCTGATAACCATTTTTAACGTATTTAGAAAACAGAGATTTCCAATGTAAGTATGGTCAGCGGACACCTTGTATTCTGTATACAGTGAAAACAATTTATTATATACCTATCGATGATTTAAAAAGATTTCTCAGTTTGATAAATTTCATATCGTCACTGTTGATATCGTCACTACATGTAGTGATGATATCACTTTTTGTGACGTCACGTCATAATTAGTTTTGTGACGTAAATAATCAATTTTGTGTGTTTTTTTCTGTAAAAACGTCATTAACAATATATATAATAAATAGAATAATCATTTCTTTTGAATAGATATGAAAAATATATCACTCGTATGTGTTGTTATCTGGTTAAAAATCGTCCTGCGGACTCGTTTTTGTAACCAGATACAATGTAACAACCCATTCTCGTGATATATTTTTAATATCAATCCAAAGCAATTGATTATCCTCTATATATTTTAGCGAAATGCTTAAGTCCGTTTTTCTTTCAGCCTGCCGTTGTTAACTACAGATCTTAGGAGAATGAAACGCATATTAAGTATAGAAGCATAATTATTTTGTAAATTGATGTCAGGCACTTACCTCATTATCCCCTGAAACTTCCAGTGGACAATTCAAGTTTGCAATAAAGGCTGGTCTATTTTAGACTATTTAGGGGTTTTTGTACTAAATTGCAAAATGACAAACAGTGAAGTCCCTGATCAGAGGGCTCCTGCAGGAGGTCTCTGATCAGGGTCTTCGTTGTTTGCATAGGGCAAGTGTACTCTTCACAGGTACATTTTTGGTAAAAGACGCACATATGCGTCACTAGGACTCAATGTGTTAAATAAACACGTAAATATTAGATAAGGAAAAGGATTAATGTCAAAAAATGCATTTGAAAAAAAGAACAAATATCAGTAAAATGGACAAAGTTTAAACAAGGAGGATTCTGTTATTTTACTTGATTATGTTTTTTATACTTGATTTAATGACAATTTTTAATTTCACATACACGATAATGCCACCAATTTATACTTATTTGAGTATTGTTTCTTCTTTGGAAAATACGTGTGCACCATCTGAGTTTCAATCTCCTCAGAAAGCTGTGAAGGAAATTGCAAATCCTTTGCTCTGTGATCGCTAATTGTCAAGTAGATTTATCTGCAAACAGTTTGGTTCTAGATCAGATGCCACGTAAAGCGGCATCTGATCTTGGTCTTAGCAGTTTTGTAAATTTATTCAGGTTTTTTATTATAAATTTCGTATACATCTAAATATGGCAAAGTTTTAAGACGACAGTTTCAAAGCAGGCGTTTTAATGACAGTCGAAGTGTTAAGAGTACTGCTATTAGAACACGTGTCACATATTATTTCTTCTCACGTCGTATGAATATTATTATGCATCGGTATGAACAGTAGAACTGATTTTAGATAATGATAGTACGTGTAGCGCTTATCCTCGCTTGATACCGTCTGCATTAAATGGGTCGTCTGACAAACAGGTTGGATTCAGAACAGACGACGCCGTGTAACGCGGCGTCTGATACAGTGGAGAATGTGTTATTCTTTCCCAATAAACGCGGTTACGCTAAAACTATTATTTATATTACAAACAGATTGGGGCCAGATCAGACGCCGGGTAACCCGGCGTCTGATCAGGCTCCAAACTGTTTGCCACCAAGATAAACATTAAATATCAGAATTGTCCAAAATTTGTTCTTTTTTACGTTTTAGTGCTTTGCGTTTGCGTACTTTTGCGTTTAAACGGGAAAGAATAACAGATTCTCCACTGTTTGTATCCAAACTGTTTGCAAAAATTAGTTCGGTATCGGCGAAACTAATTTGGGAGAGTTTACCCCTGCACCGCAGTATTGTCGTATGCTTCATTATTGTTGTCTGCAAGACACATTTCAAATTTAGATTTATGGTTGTATGACTTAAAGCGACTCGCAACCAGATGGTGCATTAAAAATAGTAATTTGTAAATATGTGTCAAACGCTTATATAAATGGTAAAGAATTAGTTTAGGATAAGAAATTCTGTTTAAAAAAAATGTATTTCAATAAAAAAAAATATTGGTCTCTGGTGGGATTGGAACCCGGGGCCCGGCATTGGCGGACAGAAGGCAAAATAGGGGAAACCGCTTAGACCAATGGACCACGGAACTATCCGTTTATCTCGGATCGATTTAACGTATTTCAATGTGTAGCCATCGAAAGTGCATACAACTTCGTAATTCGGCTCGTGTTTATGTCTGAGCCCGTGTAGAGAAGAAACAACAACAACTATACCGTCTACTAGTCGGTATAGAAAAACGATGGAAAATATCTAAAAATCTAAGATTCGGTGACGATTCTGGAGACTTTTTTTGGACTGATCATATTTTTTTAATGTCAGAAGCCAAATAATGCCACAAATTTGCTTTTATTTGAGTATTTTATTTTATTTTGACAAGTACACCATCCGGTTGCGAGTCCCTTTAAGAAATACCAATAAGAGTGTCAAACAGTTTGGGTCCTGATTGGGTTGTTTTTGTCACTGTTTGGCATTATGACAAACAGTGAAGACCCTGATCAGAGGGCTCCTTTCGGAGCCCTCTGATCTGGGTATTCACTGTTTGCACAGGACAAGTGTACTATTCACATGTACACTGTTTGAAAAGGACGCCTATATGCGGGACTAGGGCTCAAAGGGTTAAAGCGTCATTGAGAGAGGAAGGGTTAACCTTCTATCTAAAACTAAAGAAGTATTTTTTCATAATATCAGGAACGTTAAATTGAATATTCTCGACATTGTTGAGCTATGCATTAAGCTGCAACATCTTTTAATTCAGAACAGTTTACATTCTTTATAAGGTCAGGCTCGTGTTATCAATACTTGGCCCGGTTACGGTGTTCACTAATAGATAAACATGTATATACAGTGGAGAATCTGTTATTCTTTCCCGTTTAAACGCAAACGTACGCAAACGCAAAGCACTAAAACGTAGAAAAGTACAACTTTTGGACAATTCTGATATTTCATGTTTATCTTGGTGGCAAACAGTTTGGAGCCTGATCAGACGCCGGGTTACCCGGCGTCTGATCTGGCTCCAAACTGTTTGTAAAAGAAAAAATAGTTTTCGCGTAAACGCGTTTATCGGGAAAGAATAACAGATTCTCCACTGTATATACAGTGGAGATGATATGATCATTTCCCAATAAATGCGCTTATGCCTTAACAATAAGGTATATTGCAAACATGTTTGAGCCAGATCAGATACCGGATAACTCAGGCTCAAGCTTTTTGCCATTAAAGTTAAGACGAGTCGTTCAAATTTTCACAATGTAATTTTTTTATTTTATAGCATTGAGTTTTCGTTTTCGATTGAGTTTAAACGGGGATGAATTTTCTCTACTGTAGAGATCATATACATGTACATGTATATACAAGTACATTTATTGTGCTATTGCACGTGCAATCCTACAAGGTCTAGTTACGACACTAAGCAACGTCGTCCTCCGATCAGGATACAACTGTCAAACAGTTGGGATCTAGTTCAGACGCCGGGGTACAGTGGAGAAAACGTTATTCTTTCCCGTTTAAACGAAACGTACGCAAACGCAAAACACTAAAACGTACAACTTTTGACTAATTCTGATAATTCATGTTTATCTTGGTGGCAAACAGTTCAGAGCCTGATCAGACGCCGGGTCACCCTGCGTCTGATCTGGCTCCAAACTGTTTGCGCTGCAAATAATAGTTTTAGCGTAAACGCGTTTTTTGGAAAGAATAACGTTTTCTCCACTGTAATTGAAGTGTGACCAGCATGCTAATGAGTGATAACATGGACAGTCACGGGAGGTTAATCTTCTGCATGCTATAAAATTGTCGTTTGTAACTTTTGTTACCTGCAACAAATCTTAAAACTGATCTATCTGCATATCTGTTTATTCAAACAACACCATCAGAGTGTCTAACAGTTTAGATCCAGATGAGATGCCGATTGACTCGGCGTCTCACCTGAATCCACACTGTTCGCCACAGTATCAAAATTTCGTCAGCCGCGAGCTAAATGTTAATCATAACTTTCACACGCATAGTTTAAGTTATTATTATCATGGAAAGGTGCTCCTAGACAACACTATAATTAATCGAAACGAAAGTACAAAAAATTACTTACAATGAATTTGTGGATATAACGATATATTGGATGTAACGAAATATTGGATAAAAGGAAGATTGAATAAACTGCATAATTTATGTTGTAAAGTTTTATGATGCTAAACAGTGACATTCTCTACTAGTGGTGCAATAAGTGTTATAAAATGACAATGTATCTGGGGTCCGTTTCATAAAACTTCGTCCGAAAATTGTTGTCGTAAGTCAGATTATAAAAGTCAAAATTATTATTTATTTCTCCATCTAATCCTGTCTTGTGACATCTCTTTGGAATCGTCTTGAAAAGATGATTCCAAAGAGATGTCACAAGTCAGGGTTAGATAGAGAAATCAGAAATCAAATGTACTTTAAAGTTTTGACTTACGACCGTTTTTGTCGTACGAAGTTTTATGAAACGGGTCCCTGATTAATAAGTGAAACATCGCATTACTTTAGATACGAATCTGCAATGTACATTCAAACTTAACTTGTGTTAAGCGATCACAAAAAAAGCAAATGCCTCGCCACTTGTTTAACATAGGTGACCGTTTACTAGAGATAAACATGTAGAAGGCTAATATTTTAGCCTTCTTTATTAGTTGTGTCTTGCATTAAACAGTCACACACGCCTTTAATGCGTTCTACTTTTCTAAACTGAATGTTAACGGCATACACGTTTACCTGCATAACACGTCGTCATTTATTTAACAGTTTCACCGCAATATGCAATTACAGACCACTTTGTAAACAGTTTAGATCCTGAAAGCGGTGTCTGATCAGGATGCAAACTGTTTGATAATCATGTTAATATAGCTACGGCCATTAAATCGACCCGTGAAACATTTAATTAGACTATAATATTAAAGCCCATGGTAACATAGCGATTAAAAGGTTAATACAGACGACTATATTGGGCTGTAAAATAGTTAATATTATGCGATGTATCGAATCTATAAAGCTATTTACATGTTTCAAAATAGGTACAGTGGATAAAACGTTATTCTTGCCCGTTTAAACGCAAACGAAACGCAAACGCATTGAAAAAAATGAACAAAATGACAACTGTTTGACAATTATGAATGTTGATTTTAACCTAGCCGACAAACAGTTTGGAGCCTGATCAGTCGCCGGGTTACCCGGCGTCTGATCAGGCTCCAAACTGTTTGTACTGGGAATAAAAGTTTTAGCGTAAAAGCGTTTATTGGGAAAGAATAACATCTTCTCCACTGTTTATACTGACAAAATGTGAGGAAAAGCTCAAAGCAGCGTCCATGAAGGAAACGGGTTTTGCTTCTTTACATTCGTTCTTCGAGCGTTAGATATTTTGGATGTACTTTCGCACACAGCTTAAACGGTCGCCAGAAGCTGTGTCACATAATAGTTAAGAGTTGTGAAAAAGGAATAAAAAGAACAGAATATGGGGTAAGTAGTCGAATGTCTTCTTCTTTAAATTGTTTTATCACCAAGAATTATGCCCAAACCCTTTAAAACTTAACTCTTATATCCCGAGACTTGGAATGTTTACGGTTTACCGGTATTTTAACAGTACAGGGAGACCCCTCTAAAAAGGACATGTGTGGAGACAACCTATATTTCCGGTTTAAAGGGGTTTCCAGTTCAAAAGGGGTTTTAACCAAATATCCCATGGCTTATGTCTAGTATAGATGATAGCTGACCACTTAAAGCAAGTTGAAAGTAAAACAGAATGCGCATTGAGGGGCATTTTACTTTACTTTTAACCTGGTTTAAGCTATCATCGGATAGAGTATAGAAAATATATCTGATGATACATATTCATAAATGTATAAAGTGCGTATTTACGTTGTAATCGTTCAAAACAAAGAAGGGTTTGAAACAGAACCGAATTCTTTGTCCGGTTTAGAGATAATTTCGGTATTTAGAGGTTCCGGTCACTGTATATTGCAAAAATGACGAACAGTGTTCATGTCCTGTTATAGGATCTACAGGGAATACACTGTTTGAATTGAACACATCTACGTTTTACTAGTACATGGTTGGTCAATAATGAGTATACCTATTGCTATGGTTGAGTGCGTTCACTCATCATCTGTTTTCTGTAATACCGGGTACATATACATTGATCCTTCTCTACAACGACACCCAATGGGAGACAAATATTGTGTGTGTTGATCGGAGGTAGTTATAGGGAGGGACAATTAATAGCCTTAGAGTATATTTGCAAACAGCTTGAACCCAGATTAGACGCCGCGTAACGCGGCGTCTGATCTGGATTCAAACTGTTTGTCACCCGTTTGTATGTTCCTTCTGTTAAAATGTCCAATACGTAAACTTTGAGAAAAACAGCAGACGTCAATTTTTGGACAACGTTATTGCAACTGTAGTTAGACAAAATTGTTTTGTTTTGTTTTGAGAACAGTGGCAAATGTCTTTGTAAGGAGGGAATTGTTGTTCGGATTGTTGTTGTAGAGAAGTAGCACTGTATATCGCACTTTGACTGAAGAAATATTGAAACGAGTGTCATTTACCCGGTATATGATCAGTCTCCAAACTGATTGCAACGGGCATGATAGTTTTAGCACAAACGCGTTAAGTGGGAAAGATTAAAGTTTCCCCATTATATAGTTTAAAGCTGTTACTATCATAGACCAATAAAGGCGACTTTACTTAAGAAATGAACTGATTTTTTCGGCGTTTAAGCTATATAAACAAAAGAAAATGATCGACAAATTCAAAGAATCGCGCAATTACATAATTTACTTGTGAAACAAGAAAGACACCAAACAATATGAGTGATCACTTCGCTACTTTTGTTTTTATTAAAAATTATATTCCTTTAATAAATGACTATAAAAGTAAAAGTTTGGAATTTTATAAAAGGGCAAATTTTGACCTTCTGAACGATCCGATAAATATACTGACTGTGCATTTCATAAAAGCTCTTGACTTATTTACAACCTGTTTCTTAAGTATTGTAGAAGTCTATACCCTCAACACTTGCGACAATTAGACCTAACGACAAATCTTGATAGAGTAGTAACATATGTAGTACTTCACCTCAAAGAGACAGACACAAACAAATTGCTTCTACTGGACAAAATACAAACAGCTTAGAAAGTAAAAAATATGAAAAAACATACACAGGATTATTTTTGATAATTTGGAACACGTTATTTCAGATATTAATGTTAAAAATCGTAGACAATATGGGAAAATTGTGAAAATACTGGTTAAAGAAAATTCGAAATATGATTCCTGATTTTTTTTATAACAATAACAAGATTTTTCATACACATATTTCGAGAAAGCTGATACTTAAAATAATTATTTTGCGTCAATATCTACAATTGATGACTCTACCTCTGCTTTACCCGACTTAAACTAAAAGGCAAAAGCTAGACTGGTCAACATCCACATCACAGAACAAGACATTCAGGACGTACTCATGCATTTAAATATATATATAGCTACTGGACCCGATGGTATAAGTCACAGAATGTTAAAAAAATTTGTAAATGGTGTTTCTAAACCTTTGACAATTTTATTTAATAGACCTTTTAGAGAGTGTTGTTTTCCAAAGTGTTGGAAACATGCTAATGTAAGATAGGTGAGAAGGATTCTCCATGTAATTACCGACCCTTTTCCTTAATTAGCTGTATTAGAAGTTATAGAACGTGTTGTGTTCAAGTACACGCATATATAAAATCATTTAAATTTAAACAATCTTATTTATGAATATCAATCTGGCTTTCTACCAATCAGGTCAACTGTATATCAACTGGTTGATTATATAATCAAATATGTAAGACTAACGACGATAAAACAATCAAACGTGTATGGTATTTTGTGATGTAAGAAAGCCTTTGAGAGAGTATGACATAAGGGACTTCCTTCTAAGCTCAAATGATACGGAATATGTGATAATCCCACAACTTTTTATCGGATTTTCTTTCAAACAAACAACAACGAATCTTTATCGGACCATCTTTCTCTAAATATAAACACTTAATGCTGGAGTTCCGCAAGGACAATTCATGCCCCCCTTCTGTTTCTTTATTTTGTAAATTACATTGCAGACAATTTGATAAGTACACTACGTTTATTTGCTGACGATAGTTCCTTAGCACATTAATCTGATAACTGCTTTTATTGAAGCCATTATAAACTCAGATCTACAGAAAGTTTTCAAATGGTCTAATTAATGGTTAGTACAGTAAAACCCATATAAAACAGAGGTCATGTTCTTTTCATATTTACAATCTGGTTGACCAAACATTATTCCTCAGGTTTCATCATTATCTTTTACTGAAAATCATAAATGTTAAGGTTTAAATCGAAGCTCAAACGGTACTTGGCATAAAAACATTAACACAATCACTTTAAAAGCGGGCATAATACTTTGAAGTACAAAATCAGCAGAAAAACACGTCATCAGATGTATTTGTCATATTTAAGTCCAATGTTCGAATATGCTTTTATAGTTTGGGATTGGTGCACACTGCATGAAAAAGAAAGCTTAGAAAACTTAGTATACGGAGCAGCTAGGGTTGTCACAGGCATGACATGATCAGGTTCAATCAACAAACTAATAAAAGAAATTGGGTGGGTCTCCTTAGAATATAGAAGACGCATGCAAAAAATAGTAGTAATATTCAAAGGAGAAAACAATATGTTGCCAAGTTACTTAAATGACATTTTCCTGCTTCTGTTAGTGAAACAACTCCATATAGTCAGAAACTCAGACGATTTAATAACTATACCCAGAAGAATAGAAATATTCTACAATTCAACAGTTCCTTGTGGAATGAAACCCCGTTAAACAAACGAAAATCCGTATCTTTATCAATTTTCAAGTTGCGGCTTAAAAAACTTAATTAATATTTTCTTCTGTATTACAACATAACTTTTATACCAGTCCTGTACTTACGTTTGCCATCAAGCTGAAGGGCCTTCTCTAATGTTGGTATTACTTGTGGCCCAACCCTTTTGCAATATCTAATAATTTATTGATACTTTGAGTACATATATACTGTAGACACTGTGTAAATGTATGCCGATAAATGTATATGATACCTGATATTTGCAATTAAATATGATTAAATTAATTGAAGGGGGCGAATGCAAATACAAACAGATAATATCCTAACAAGGCGCCTGATTAGGATCAAACTTGTTTGACACTACTTATGGTATATCGCGTACTGTAGTCAACTGACCTCAACTTTATTTTTGAGAAACAAAAGCAAATTTTAAAGCAAACGACGCCACGGCAGTGAAATGGGTTGATGTAATAAGGGTATAAGCTTGAGAATAATCCCTGAATATATTTTAAGAAACGACTTGACTAAAATGGTATTGCACTCGCCTCGGCGTGCGTCATACTTATTTTAGACAACGAGCTTACCAAAACTGATGATAAATGAGCACGAATGTGAGATTCTAATTATCACATAAGCAGTTGAAAAACCTGTTTAACTATTAACTTTAGCTTGTGTCTAATTTTGAAGACACGTGACTACTTAAATCAGGTTGAAAAAAAGCAGAATGCTTTCTTTCAGCATGCTTTAAGCTACCATCTATTAGGATATAGAAACTATTTCTGATGGGAAATGACCATAACTGGAATGGAACTGTTTTCTTTAGTGTATGAATAAATTACTTGCGTATATAAATTTGCGTATCTATCGGGTAATTGGCTAACTAATTCAGTGGAGGAATTAATGAAAATGTGCTTCAAGGTGCTACTATGGGGACAAAGGTTATCCCATCGGGTAACCCAGTGTCTGATCAGGCTCCAAACTGTTTGCCACAAATGAATAGTCAGATTTGATAAAAAGTTGTCATTTTCTACATTTTGTTCACTGCGTTTGCGATTCGTTTGCGTAAAAAAGGGAAAGAAAAACGTTTTATCCACTGTTTAATTTTTCCACAAAACGGGACACTGTTCATGAAAATGCCACCGCAACTGACACGCAATGCTCTAGAACGAACAGGGTTGGACCGTTGTCAAAAATCAGACAATATATAAGTACAGAGGAGAATACGTTATTCTTTACCCAAATATAAAACTATAACTATTGCCAACAGTTTTGAGTCAGATAAAACGCCGTGTAACCTGGCGTCTGATCAAGCTCCAATCTGTTTGCCTCTCAAGAATTAAACTGAATCGTCAAAATGCTCCGTTTTATTGTATTGCGTTTGTGTTTATTTAGCGTTATATAGGAAAAAAATATATTCTCCAATGTATATAATCGAAATAATTATCTAGCTTTATTACACTGCCAGATGGAAATAACAACTTTATGTACGCTTGCTGCATACATTTTCCAAAACCACAAATCAAATTCTCTTTTCTGTTTATTATTGGATTTTCACATGTGTTTCCACGCTTGCGAATAGTCGTTATGAATGGCGTCTGATCAGAGTCTACACAGTTTGCTGATAGGAATTTCAATAAAAAACTCAACGAAAATGGAAAACTTGACCAGACATCCATTAGATAAAAAATGGACTAATATAATACAGTTCTCCCTACCTACAACGCCCTTTCGAACAACGACTCCCTCCTTATAACGACATGTGTTGCTGTTCCCAAGACAATTATGTCTAGTGCTAGCACTGCTGCAATATCGTCTGCTTAAATGTGTTGTCTGCTGTGTTTCTTACATAAATGAAATTTTGACAGAAAACACATAATGGCGAGTGACAAACAGCTTGAATCCAGATCAGACGCCGCGTAACGCGGCGTCTGATCTGGATTCAAGCTGTTTGCAAATGTAAACCAGTTACCCTCCCTATAACGACTCCATTCGAACAACGCACATTATTTTGGTCTCCCATTGGATGCTGTTGTAGAGAGGGAGCGCTGTATATAGGCATGGAAAATCCACTAGGCGTAAATTGGTTACAGTTCAAAGCAGGCAAGAAATTGTGGACTGTTCCAAATGTTCTGTCCTTGTTCTATGTTCTGTCATGCGTAAATGTTAAATTAGGAGACTCCCTACCCTTGCACCAGAGTCTACCCTATTTGCCTATGTCCAATATATGGGATCGTGGGCACAAATGGGTCAATCTGAACCCTGGTATGTCTGCAAAACAAATAAGAATATTTACATTCGTCCCATTTGATTCCATTGAAAAAAAGTGACGTTTAATTCATATGGACGTAATTTTTCTAAAGGATGGGACTTGTGGACATCTTTCCCAAACGAGGTGGGGCTTATGCATAATTTCTCCGCGAATCACAGCTTCAGTTATTGGGTCATGGCTGTTCCTTTCAGAGTCAATATTTTTATTCGTGTTTACAATCTCTTATATTGATGAAACATGCATGCATACTAATAAAAAGCTCATTTAATATAAGAAATTACAGCAAATATAATGTAAATATAAGAAATGAACTGCTTTTTTCGGTGTAAAGGCGAATTAAACGACAGAAAATGGTCGACAGCTAACACGATTCATGGAATTTGCCAATCATTTCCTGTCGTTAAGGGCCGAAAAAAATCAGTTCATTTCATAAATAACAGGTCGATATAATATCATGCATTAACTTTAAAATATATTTCTATATAGTTTACTGCACTTGATTAATGTTCAACCCGAAAGGAACCCTCGTTCAAAATATCACATGCAGTTGATTCTTCTTGTAAATGACGAATATACTCGTCGTTAAGGTTGAAAGTATAAAATGCTTTAAGTCATTGATGGAGTGTTTGAAATCTTGTTCAAAGAAACTATGAAATGCTTTGAAGTTAAGCCATGAAATATAATGTAAACCGTAATAAGAACGAAACACAAATATATATGGCTTTTTAAGTTCAAAATATTCACCATACAAAAACAAAGCAAAATAATATACCTGTATAAAAGAAAGTAATTATGCTTTCGGCTAAGATCGAGATAAAACCACTATTGTTATATCTGGCTTTTACAACTAAACCTTGATGTGAGTAAACTCGTCATTAAGCAACAGTGTACCAGTGTAAAATACACTTGACCTATGCAAACAGTGTAGACCCAGATCAGAGGGCTCCTTGAGGAGCCCTCTGATCAGGATCTACACTGTTTTGCACTTTTTCAACATATTGTTTAAATCAAAGTTCACAAGTCGAAAGTCGAAATACGATGATAGGAAATTTGTATTGTCCATTAAAATTCCAGCGGTGACTCAATTAACACCGTGTTTTTGAGAAAGATTCAAAGACATATATGTCTTTGATGTTCATATCTTGTGAAAAATGAATCAATAATTATGATTATTTCGCTGCCAAGGCTTTTTGTCTGCTTTAAACCCTCTTGTCGCCTAAATATCGTTTGCATTGGTAGTGTCGTCTGCTGTATTTTTAAAGATCAGCTCTATGGTTGTTTTGACTGAAGAAATGTCGATACGAGAGACAAACATTTTACGCGTCTGATAAGGATCCAAGCTGTTTGCAAAGTCGCCTTTTGGTGCCTTTTAGCAGTGAAAGAGTTAATCTTAGGGCGTTTATGCTACATTCCTGATAGAAAAAGTTTGGAGTCAGATCAGATACAGTGGAGAATACGTTATTCTTTCCCGTTTAAACGCATACGAAACGCAAAGGCAAATAACTAAAACGAAGAAAAGTACAACTTTTAGATAATTTTGATAATTCATGTTTATCGTGGTGGCAAACAGTTTGGAGCCTGATCAGACGCCGGGTTACCCGGCGTCTGATCTTGCTCCAAACTGTTTGTATGGAAAATAATAGTTTTAGCATAAACGCGTTTATTGGGAAAGAATAACCTTTTTCTCCACTGTACATGTCTCCCACCTTGCAACAACCCTCTCACCAATGATTCTCTCCTTATGACAACGTTTGCCTCTGTTACCCAAACCAGACAATTATGTCCAATCTTTTCACTGCTGCAGTGTGTATCGCCTGCCTAAAATTGCCGTCTGCTTAATTTTATATTTTATTCTGTTCTATAAAATTTACATATTGGACATTTGACTGAAAAAACATAATGACGGGTGGCAAACAGCTTGAATCCAGATCAGACGCCGCTTTATCTGAATTCAAGCTGTTTGTATATGTAAGCCAATTCCCTCCCTATATCAACTCCCTCCGAACAACAGACACAATCTGTGTCTCCCATAACGTGTTTTGGTGCATGTTCCGAATAACATGACATGAGATCTGGCTCGAAACGGTTTGCAATGGGCAAATGGTTGTATCATAAATTGGGAAAGAATAGCCCATTCTACACTGTAAAGCCCGTGGCCTTAACAACATATGCCAATATGATATACCTGCGTTCAATTACCATTGTTTGCTGTTTAGGTTAGCAGTTTGTGTCCCGTGTGTAGCGTGCATAGTACAGTAGGGGGAACGTTTTCTTTCCAAATCCGCGTTCACGCTAAAAATATTATTTTCATTGCAAACAGTTTGGAGCCTGATCAGACGCCGGGTTACCCGGTGTCTGATAAGGCTCCAAACTGTTTGCCACTCAGATTAAAACTGGTAGTCTGGATAGTCAAAAGGTTGTAATTTTCTTTATTCCTTGCAATGCGTTTGCGTTTGAACGAAAGAATCACGTTTTCTCCACTGTATTGCAGACCGGTAGCCAACTCGCAATCGATGGCTATCGACGGCCATCGATTTCTTTACTGAACTCATCACTGTCACCCTCTCTGTGCAGTCATTAGGTCACGATGTCGCAATCTGTGTAAATGCAGGCCTTATACCTAGCAGAAAAGGAATGGGTTTAACCCGTACACTGTTGTACGGTACAGACGGATTATTTAACTAATGAACTATGAGGCTATTACAAGACAATGTTTAGATTAAAAACAAACCACAACAACGGCGAAAACAGTGAACAAAGAAGCCCTTTAATTACTGTTTGCAAAGGATGAATATTGCCAACATGAAAAGAAATTACAAAGTGCACTTCAACACCCCTTTTCTCAATAGCCTGTTTGTTTCGTTTCCAAGACAGGTTACATGTACCTCTTAAAACTACATGTAGTTGAAAATAAAGTAGAAAATGTGCCTTAAAGCGCACTGTGCTTTACTTTCAGCCTGCTATTAGCCACCCTTTGCTACGATATATAAAATATCTATCATAATGAATCTTCATTACTGTATTACAGGAAACTATTTCTCTTTAGTAGGGAAATAAATGAAAGTCGTAAAAATGAACATCTATGGAGCAACGGATTACATGTATTGTCTAAATAGCTTAAGTTTACACATTGGTGTCTTGTTTTGTTTCTAAAAATCTCATACCGGAATTTAAATGTAGTATTTTTATTGTGATGTTTCATAATAAGATAAAAAACACAAGTTTTGGGTCCTGATAAGACGTCGACTAAATCCGCTCCTGACCATCTGAATCCGTACTTAACGCTTTATAAAAGTACATTCATACATCACAGATTTATGATATCACATATGAGATAGTATGCTTTAGCTGCTGCACACATAAAGTATAAATAGTGAGCAGGGGGTTATATGCAGACAACATAGATCCACTGTTCAATATTCATTCTTTATTTATAACCAGTATGTATATTTATTGTTTTCCTCCATTCACGAAGATATATAATATATGTACATATTTAACGATATAAGATATATAACATATGTACATATTTAACGACCGAACAAGAGGCTCTAATTTATAGACAGCGATATAGACATATGCTAATAAACTGCCTTAACGCGACCTTGTGATATAATAATGTACATAGTGTGTTACAAGTTGTGTCAAATAATATTACTACTGAGGATACAACCTACAACTCTACTACCATCCTGAAAAGGAGTGTTCCGAAGTCAACGGAGGAATATACCAGACAGCAACAACAATAACAACAACAAAAACAACAACAACGCATGCACAAAGATAGTTAAATTAGGTGATAAAAATAGCAAAAAATAACACAAATTGTGTGAACAGCCAAACTGGAGCGACCGCTATGTGAGTATACATATAGACCTAGAAAAAACATGCGACCGCCTAGCGCACAACGCCCTTCCTAGGTTCCGCGCCAAACACCCACATATACAGCAAGTCACAATTACTCATCCGAGTAGCCATCCAACACAACCCGACTGTATATTGCAAGCGTATATGATGCAGTCTTTATGAACGCACAATTTGTGTGTGAAAAGAGCGCTATATAAATCGGGTATACTAATAATAATAATAAAATAATAAGAAATTTCTTTTACAGATCACTGTGAGACTTTGGCTTGACTCTTGACCTCAAAAAAGAAAAACATGCACATCCAAAC
Organism: Gari tellinella; assembly: GCA_922989275.2. Classification (NCBI taxonomy): domain Eukaryota; kingdom Metazoa; phylum Mollusca; class Bivalvia; order Cardiida; family Psammobiidae; genus Gari; species Gari tellinella. The sequence goes on along the minus strand of OV277867.1, from coordinate 77,233,735 downwards.
AGTACCCACAAAGTGAGAAAAGACATGAAACTACATTCACAATAAACATGATACATTATGGAGATACATGGAAACATGGACATAATATAAATATTAATACAAAGATTATAAAATTGTTATAGTTAGTTTGTAAAATAAAAATTAAAAGATCAATGACACATTTTATTTTCGTGTAGAAAAGCAGAGTAGTTCACAAATCGTAAAACGGATGTTTAAAACAATACTCTTCACTTACACACTTTCGCTATACGCGCTTGCGATATTTCAACACAGCGGAAGTCAGTGTGAGCGCCTGCGCTTTGCCACACTATCATTCATTTCAATATGTAGCCGCTCACATCAATTTAAAACATTGCCCATACTAGGCTGAATATATCTTGTTCCTTATCTCTTAAAATCGTTTTAATTGATAGTTAATCTTATATCATGATAAGTGTGTATCTGTTAGTGTTGGCAACCCGATGTATTCGCTTAAACAAGCGGACACCGTTTACATTCGGTTTAAAAAAAAATCTACTTGTTTTCCATTAAAAATCACGTGTTTACCATAGAAATCAAATATGAAAAGCATGGATAATACATAAACTTTATAAGAAAATTGTCTGGTTCTTGGTAAAAATTCGAATTAATATTTACCAAAAGACGAGCTGTATCTCTTCTTATTGTCTATTGCGAAAGGGAGTAATTTGGCCGAGTTCGATACAGATTAATAGGAGTTGTATTTCGTATCTTGCGAATACGACCGACTGAAATTATGTACATAAGTTTGAACGTGCTCTCCGTGTTTTGTTTTGTTTTGTATGTTTCAGTGTAGAGTCGGAGAGTAGTTCAAAAATCGTAAAACGAATGTTTAAAACAATACTCTCCGTGTTTTGTTTTGTTTGTTTCAGTGTAGAGTCGGAGAGTAGTTCACAAATCCTAAAACGAGTGTTTAAAACAATACTCTCCCTGTTGTTTTGTTAAGTATTGTATGATCTATGACTGAGTTACAAGCTTAATTTATAAAAAAATAAATAAAACTGTCCAAGAATTATACCATATAACCCCAGTCAACTGGTTTCAAAACGATTGGGCAATCCCTACCAGCAAGATCCACCAGACAGGCACAAGGTCACCGATACAACTCCAGAACTCCCATTTAGACACACAGAGTCTATAGCAAAACACAGCCCAGAGGCAGCAGTCATTGAGTTCCTACTTTCTTCTAATAACAGATACAGGGCTGCCATTTCTCCGGACTTTTCCTAAATCTTCGGATTTTTTTCTAGAACATGGTAGCTTAAAGCAGGCTGAAATTAAAGCAGAATGCGCCATAAGGCGCATTCTGCCTTACATCAAGCCTGCTTCAAATAGTAACGTGTCATCCAAACTAGAAACAGGCTATGGGGTAAAGGTACGATTCATTCGTAAACTCGTACTTGAAAAATGCAAATTTGGAAATCTTAGGATATTTCATGTCAACTTATGGCAGCCCTGCAGATATTAAAGAAGTAATTCTACGACATCCTAAAATGTACTCACATATCAAGTTTAGTACATGTATCTCTAGCATACTCTAGCGAGCGTTTGTAACCAAGGGCATGGGAGTATAAACAAAGATTAAGAAGATTAGTAAGGTTAAACTTATTTGTTGACTAACAGTTATGCACAACAGTTTCAAATTAAGCTTTAATTTCTACATGAATAAGAAACAATACTACACAATGGACTTCGAGCTACTGAACACCCACCTCCCCCATGTGGGGACTTTTGAACACCATACTTTTCTGTAACCTCATGGTCTTCCGAGTACATTCTGTTTTTCTGCACTTTGTACGTTGGGGCTTTACCTTGTCAGAGCAAATTAAAATAACCTCCCCTTTGTGAAAATGAAATTCTGATAGATAATGTAATGGTGACTTGTTTTAGTCGCAAAATAGCTGTTCTTCACTAATATCACCATTGTTTTTATGGAGACATAATATCTATCCCAAGAATTGATCGAAACGAGTGTTTTTCTTACTTTTTACTGAATTATCTCCCCTTGAATATATCAAATACCATAAAAACTAGTTAATTCATAGTTTTATTACATTTAAAGCTTCTTTGAAAACCTTGTTTTTCTTTAAAGCCACTATATTACTCCCACATAATCAGAATCAAACAATTTTCTTACATGAAATTTATGTCACTATCGTAAGCGTTCCATATAAAAAGAAGTAATACGTGGTGATATTTGAAGCAATATTGCTAACGAACAGTGAAATTTGTGAAAACAAGTAATCAAGTTTGTTTATTTTTGAATAGCGACGAAAGTTTACGGACATACTCGGTAAAGCTCATTTGCATAACTCTATACAACAAGTCGAGTGCTTTACAACCAAAGAGAGAAACTCCTTTAAGTTTGGCCGTTAAACTGATGTAATGTATACACATTGTCGCGGCCGAATAAATCACGTGACCTTTATGCGATCGATCGAAAGTTCTCGGAACCAGCCAGTAATCTTATTTGTAAACAAACCCGCTTATAATGTAAACCACCACGATAAGAATTCGACACATTTAGGTAGGATTCTTTACGAAGTGGGTGCATATGTCAGGCTTCTTACACTCGATTTCACTTAGTTTTAATACATAGAAAATGCACACATATAAGAAATTGCGCGTTTTAAACACCAATTTGAGCGGGATTGTGCCTTTAAATGATGATAAAATATTCAACTTGGTATAGTGAGGATGTTTTCTAGCAAACATTTATTATTTTTTCGCGGAAAATATTGTTTTAATTATGAAATAACAAAAATACCGACAAAGACTTAAATACAGTTAATAACTAAGAAATAAGATTCTGAGAATTACGTAGCAATCATGAATCATGGAAATGGATAATACACGGATACAGTGCTAAACAAGACTGCGCGTTCAATAAACGCTGCGCCCGGTGGCATCCTTGACAATATATTCTGATTTTTTTTTCAAATTAGGTCAAGGTCAAGGTCAAACAGATCTTGGGTATTATTGGTGAGTTGGTAATGGTCCAAGGCAATAACTGTATAAGTATCGAAGCATTGTAGTAAACAGTGTTGATGCTAGACGAAACGGTAAAATCTAGTTAACCGAGAAAGAGCCCATTTAAAATATTCTAAGTTAAAATAAGGTCAAGGTCAAAATCAAAGTTTGGTGATATTGGTGGATAGGGAATGGTCAAAGGCAACAACTGTATAGTAGCCAAGCATTTGGGTAAGCGGTGTTGATGCTAGACCAAACGGTAAATTCTACTTAACCTTGTTACGGATGCACGGACGGACTGACGGACGGACATGACGATTACTATATTCCTCCGCATCTGTCGATGCCGGGGGCATAAAAACCTTTTCTAGAGGCGGCCCACCTACCGATACAGTGCAACAACCCTTTTGTAGAGGCGGTCCATCAACGGATACAGTGCTATAATTGTTATCTAGAGGCGGTCCACCAACGGATACAGTGCTGGAAACGGCATATACTGGCGGTCCACCAACGGATACAGTACGACAAACGTTATATAGAGGAGGGAAACCCACGGATGCAGTGCTAAATCCCTTTTCTAGATTCGGGCCACGAACGGAAACAGTGCTACAAACCTTTTGTAGAGGCGGTCTACAAACGGATACAGTGCTATATAGGTTATATAGAGGCGGTCCACCAACGAATACAGTACTAGAAACATTATATATATGCGGTCCATTAATGGATACACTGCTAGAAAAGGTATCAACAGACTGTTCACCAACGGATACTCTGTTATAAATAGTATCTTGAGGCGGTACATCAACGAATACAGTGCTAGAAACCCTTTCTAGAGGCGTTCAACTAACATAAATATATCGGGCTAAAACGTTATCTAAAGGCGGCCCACCTATGGATACAGTGTTAAAAAGGTTATCTAGAGGCTGATCACCAACGGATATAGTGCTAAAAAAAGTTATCCAGAGGCGGCCCACCAATATATACAGTGCTTTAAACGTTATCTAGAGGCGGTCCACCAACAAGTACAGTGCTAAAAAAAATCTAGAGGTGTTCAACCATCACATACAGTGCTTTAAACCTTATCTACAGGTGGTCCATCAACAGATACAGTGGCACCTAGAGGCGGTTAACCATCATATACATGTACAATGCTTTTAACGTTATCTACAGGTGGTCCACCAACAGATACAGTGCTCAAAACGGTATATGCAGGCAGTCCACCAATAGATACAGCGCTAAAAAGTTATATAGAGGCGGTCCACCAACAGGTACAGTGCTATAAAAAGTTATCTAGAGGCGGTCAACCATCATACACAGTGATTTAAACCTTATCTACAGATGGTCCACCAACAGATACAGTGGGAAAAAGTTATCTAGAGGCGGTCATCCATCATATACAGTGCTTTAAACCTTATCTACAGGTGGTCCACCAAGGGATACAGTGCTTTAAATGTTATCTACAGGCGGATCATCATTGGAAACAGTATTTTAAACGGTATTTAAAGTCTTTAAACTAACGGATACAGTGTGTGAAACGTTTTTTTCCAGGCGGTCCACTAACGGATACAGTGCTACAAACGTTATCTACAGGCCGTCCACTAGTGGAAACAGTGCTAAAACCAAATGTAGAGGCGGTCCACCAACGGATACAGTTCTTTATACGTTATCTAAAGGCGGTCTACCAACGGATACAGTGCTGGAAACGGTATTTACTGGCGGTACCCCAACGGATATAGTGCTAGAAACGTTATATACAGGCGGTCGACCAACGGATACAGTGCTAGAAATGTTATCGACAGGGGGTCCACCAAGGGTTACAGTGCTAGAATTGTTATCTACAGGAGATCCACCATCGGATACAGTGCTAAAAACGTTATCTACAGGAGGTTCACCAACGGATACAGTGCTAAAAACGTTATCTACAGGAGGTCCACCAACAGAGAAATGTTATCTACAGGAGGTCAACCAACGGATACAGTGCTAGAAACGTTATCTAGAGGACGTCTACCTATGGATACAGTGCCAGAAATCTTTTCTAGAGGCCGTCCATCAACGGATACAGTGCTACAAATATTTTTAGAGGCAGTCCACCAACAGATACAGTGCTTAAAACATTATCTACAGGCGGTTTATCAACGGAAACAGTGCTTTAAACGGTATCTAAAGTTGGTCAACTAACGGAAACAGTGCTAGAAACGTTATTTTCAGGCGGTCCATAAACGGATACAGTTCTACAATGTATGTACGTTATCTAAAGGCAGTCCACCAGCGGATATAGTGCTCAAACCTTTTGTAGAGGCGGTCCACCAACGGATACAGTTTTTAAACGTTATCTAGAGTCGATCCACCAACGGGTACAGTGCTGGAAATGGTATATACTGGCGGTACACCAACATATACAGTGCTAGAAACCCTTTCTAGAGGTTGTCCATCAACGGATACAGTGCTAAAAACCTTTTCTAGAGGTTGCCTACCAACGGATATAGTGCTAGAAACGTTATCTATAGGAGGTCCACTAACGGATAAAGTGCTAGAAACATTATCTAGAGGACGTCCACCAATGGATATAGTGCTAGAAATCTTTTCTAGAGGCCATCCACCAACGAAAACAGTGCTAAAACTTTATTTAAAGGCGGTCCATCAATCGATTCAGTGCTAAAATGTTATCTACAGCCTGTCCACCAACGGATACAGTGCTAGAAAGGTCATCTAGAAGCGTCCCCCAACGGATATAGTGCTAAAAAGTTATCTAAAGGCCGTCCACCAACTAATACAGTGCTAAAATGTTGTATAAAGGTGATCCACTAACGGATACATCAACACCTCAATACATATATAACCTTTCTAACACTGTATCCGTTGGTGGACCTCCTCTTATTTTTGTTCTTCTTGTTTTGTTTGAAAGGGAGGCAATTATCTTACTCCCATCAATTTTTTTTCTATAAAGCAACCATCAAATTGAATGCTTTTCACTTGAACATGTAATTGGCAAAAAAGGGCCTATATGTTTATATGCAACTAACAATATACATGTACATGCATATCATAAAACTGCTTTTAACCCTAAATTAAGGGCAGACAATTCAAGCAAAAGAAGACTTTTAGTTGTAAACATTATCCTTTTCTATCAATTATGTGATAATCTAGAATTGCCAGTTAAAATTTATAAATTGAAGTGTCTCTTTCTGTCCCAAAATAATGTACGACATAATAACAATATGACAGAAATTAAAAAAGGGAGGTAATATTTTGTTCAATTTCACACAAAGACTGTGCTATATAACCCAAGGGTTATATATTTAGTTTGTGGACATATAAGGCTCATGTAAAGAAGGTTTCGTGATTAGATCTTGTTTCTATTATATGTATTCAAAATTTATAAAGGGAAAAGTGACTTGTTTTGTATAAAAAGTTGCATTCTGTACTTTTAAGGGGAGATAATTTGATTAAAATTTGAGTTATGTCCAATTGTTTTTGCATATTTTGCTTTCAGTTAGTTATGTTGCATAAATGAACCATTTTGTGTTAGATATATAAGTTTAATAAAAAAAATTATATTAGTGCAACAACTACACATACAATTACGTATTTCTTCATTTATGCAAGGGGAGGTAATCTTCAAAGTCAAATTTTTGACTAAAGCCCCAACGCTCAAAGTGCAGAAAATAGGATTTAAACCTACAGACCCTGCACTTTCAGAAAAACATAGTGACCAAAAGTCCCCCTATGGGGGGAGGGTTCACATTATTGGCCAGCAGCCTAACTACATGTATTGCCAATCGTAGTGGCTAAGATCGGTCATTCGGTGTTTAATCAGTAGCCAAACTATTTACAAGTAAATGCTTCAATTGCTCAGTTTGATAAGTGTTGAATATTTGCATCATTTATTGGTTGGTAGGGAATCAAATCAACGAGCGTTAAGAATGGAATCAGTCTCGTTGAGACATCGTATACTACCTCAGAAAATTCCATTCATTAATTAATTAGTTGATGGACTGATCTGTTCAAGATGCAAAATACGGATCTGAAGAATATAAATGTCTTCCAATAAAATGACACAGATGCAATAAAAATTGAGGTGAAATACCTATAGTGGAATAAGGGTTAGAATCCCCTATGTTTGGACATTCTTAATTTACATAGCCTACAGTGGGGAAAACGTTATTCTTTCCCAATAAACGCGTTTACGCTAAAACTATTATTCATATAACAAACAGTTTGGTGCCAGATCAGACGCCGGGTAACCCGGCGTCTGATCTGGCTTCAAACTGTTTGCCACCAATATAAACATGAATTATCAGAATTGTCCAAAAGTTGTACTTTTCTACGTTTTATTGCTTTGCGTTTGCGTTTCGTTTGCGTTTAAAAGGGAAAGAATAACGTATTCTCCACTGTAGTTGAAAATCGCTACTGGAGCACCTCATAGGGAGATTACTGTGCCGTTTGTGATGTTATTCGACAGAACAGTGTTTGGTTATTTATTTCTTGGCGTTTTCTTCATCGCAGGTAGTCGGCATTTATCTTAGATTGACATTTTAACAGTGTTTCATTTGAGAAGACGGTGGTCTTTCCTGAAAAGCGTGTTCATATTAAATGCGCACAGTTTGGATCTAAACCACCGGGTACCTTGGGCACTCAGATTTAGGTAATAGTTTCTCAAACCTGCCATTTTCTCTGTTTTCATGCAATGCGTTTGAGTTTATCAGCTTAAATGATTTAACCTTTTCGATGCCAGTGTGACGTAAATAACGGTCTTGCACAGTCGATACCATATTATCGTCTGTCTTTTATTTTTCGTCTGCTTTTCCATGTAGTTAAAAATTGATATTTATGCGATTTGTTTATTAAAGAAACATTGATATTGAGTGTCAAAAAGTTTAAATCGTGATCAGACGCCGCTTTACGTGGCTTCTGATCAGGATTCAATCTGACAGGGCTGCCATTTCTCCGGGTTGTTCCTAAATCTTCGGATTTTTTCTTGTACATGTACAAGGTAGCTTAAAGCAGGCTAAAAGTAAAGCAGAATGCGCCATTAGGCGCATTCTGCTTTACTTCCAGCCTGCTTTAAGCAGCCACGTGTCAACAAAACTAGAAACAGACGATGGGGTAAAGGTACTATTCGTAAAATCGCACTAGAAAAATGCAAATTTCGAAATCTTAGGATTTTTCATGTCAACTTATGGCAGCCCTGATCTGGCCTTATGTCTGTGTTATCGGCCCTTGCAGTGAAAGTGTTAAACTTCTCAGTAGTAAAACTCTACAACACCTAGTTTTGCAACAAGACACTTTTACGGCAGAATTTGTTGTAAGCGGATTACGAATATACGACGTTCAAAGTAAATCATAGCATTGACGTAAACTCATTAAACCTTAGAGGTAACAGTGGTACATTATTCTTTCCCGTTTAAACGCAAACGAACAGCAAACGCAAAACACTAAAACGCAGAAAAGTACACATTTTGGACAATTCTGATAAATTGATGTTTATCGTGGTGGCAAACAGTTTAGAGCCTACTGAATCAGACACCGGGTTACCCAGTGTCTGATCTGGCTCCAAACTGTTTGCAATAGAAACGATAGTTTCAGCGTAAGTTTACGCGTTTACTGGGAGAGAATAACGTTTTCTCCACTGTATATTCGCCATTAACAAACAATGTACTTGTGAGGAGTACGCCTGTCCCTTGCAAAGTGTAGCTCTAGACAAATCAAAGGTTGTTTTACCCAAAGGATTTCTCTAATCAAGGTCTGCACTGTTTGCCATTGTTCCGTTAACTGTCAAAGAAAAAACATACCTAAAATGTAAACAATGAGCTATACTTTGTGTGAAATTGGAACTCTTCATTTGAAGTTTCAGGGGTAAACGCATTAAAGTTGTGGTAAAGTGTATCATGCAGTACAATCCTAAGAATGTTTTAGTTAGAGCTACAGTAACTGTTCTTTTAAAAACAACATAAACTTTATTCAGCAATAGGCCATGACGACCAAACTGTTAACAGCTTGTAATTTTGATTTCTGCCGCTCCAATAAATGAATATAATCGCTAGATTATCTTTGCTGAATACACTGTTTACATTTTCTTTCATATACATGTATTGATATGTTTAATGACAGATTCAATTATTAAATGTAGAACCAGTCTAAAACAGTTTTGTCTTATTAGGTACAACTTTTATCTATAGCTTAAATTTTAGGAAGGCAAAATGAGTTATAAGTATTTGTTCAGCTTATACCCGCGCCGATTGGAAATGACTTTAGTGATACGAGCAAGTAAAATTAACACGATTTGCTTGCATCGAATTTACCCGTTTATCAAAGCTAATAATGAAGTCATTTATTTACCCCTTGCTGCCAATATGATGCTTAAAGCTACCCGACACATTCAGAGGAGTGTCAAACAGTTTGAATCCTGGATTTAAACTGTTTGCAAATTTTCATATTTTCGAGCCTGGCATTGAACTTTTTACAAGGCCTTTTTTAAAATATTTTGGAAGGGACCTAAATCAACATTTTGTGAAATATAAGCGCGAGTTTCGGCCAAATTGGAAACTTTCGAAGTAGACTGACTTTCAAAATACATATATAAAACCGAAAATGGAAATCTACATTCTTACAGGAATTAGAACAAGTTGCAATAATTTAATTCATTGATTGATTGAGTTGGGTTGGGTATTACGGCACCGCGACACATAAAAAGGCACCGATACCAGCAAACAAAATTATCTAATATTTAAACAGAACGGGTAATTGATTAGGACACTTTTAATGAAGTTTTATTAACTGAACATGTGAAACGGATTTTGAAAAAAATCATATGCTTTATAATTTTGCGGAAATTGGGAAGGTACCCCAAAACGGCCCCTATCATAGACGGAAAAAGCCCGTAACAGTAAAAAACAAATAAAAAATACTATATTGGTCCGAAAATGAGATGGTTTCGAATCTGGATGGCAAACAGAGTTACAGAGGAGAACACGTTATTCTTTTCCAAATAAACGCGTTTACGCTCAAACAATAACTCCGATCGCAAACAGTAACCCGGCGTCTGATCAGGTTCCAAACTGTTTGCCACTCAGAATAAAATTAATAGCCAGAAATTTCAAAAGTTGTAATTTTCTCAGATTTATTGCAATGCATTTGCGTTTCGTTTGCGTTTAAACGGGAAGGAAGAACGTCTTCTCCACTGCATTTGTTGTCTGATCCGGCTCCACGTATTTTGCAATTTACATCAGTTTTCGAATTATAAACGCGATTGGTTAACCCTTTCGGCGCCAAATCATTTTTGAGTTTTTTACCCCTACACCGTTTTTTTGTCGTCTGCTTCAGTATTGTCTGCAATATCATTTCAAATTTAGATTTAAGAGAATATGACACAAGGAAAATGAGTGTCAAACAGTTTTGATCCTGATCAGACGCCGCGTGACGCGGCGTCTGATTAGGATCAAAACTGTTCGCAAATTCGACATTAGGCGACTCCGGCGGTGACAGGGTTAACGTAATGCTTCGTTGTAGTAGGCGTGTATCAAATGTTTCCGAATATTTCCCTAGACAGTAATGATATATCCTATAATTAAATTATTTTCAACAGAGTGGAATATTTCGAAAACTATTTTGCACTTTGCAGTAATGTTAAACTAGGTAGGACAGAACGACACGAATGTCCCCGCCGTCAGCAGACTATTAATGTCAATCTAACTTCACGGTTATGCATTATAATAACCTGTAAATCAATTCTGTGCACGTTATCCTTTATTTAGATTTTGATGGCAGAGTCTGTCTAAAATGCCCCAAATTGGTGATTTTGGTTTTATATTTTGACAACTTTACCCCAAAAATCAGTTTTGGAAAGTTTTATTTATCCTAACTAAGACCATTCTACGTGAATGTTTGTCTAACCCGTAAATTTGGAGCGTTTATTTAAGAAATGAATTGCGTACTTCCGGTATTCATGAGGTTATGAAACTCAGTCGCTTTTACTAGCAAAGATAGTGAAGCCCGAAGCATTACCCGGCCTCTGATCTGGCTCCAAACAGTTTGTAATAGAAATAATAGTTTTAGCGTAAACGCGTTTATTGGGAAAGAAAAATCTTTTCTCCACTGTAGTTCGCCCCTATAACAAAGATGGATCAAGACACATTATGCCTTCCTTCGTATATGTATAAAATACAGCACGCCCTCTCTACAATGACAACCAATGGGAGACAAAACATGTGCGTTGTTCGGAGGGAGTCGTTATGTGGAGGGAAATTGGCTTACATTTGCAAACGACTTGAATCCAGATCAGACGCCGCGTCACGCGGCGTCTGATCTGCATTCAAGCTGTTTGTCACTCTCCACTCTCCATTTTGTTTTTTGTCTGTCTAAATGTCCAATATGTGACTTTGTGACGACACATTTAAGCAGAAGATATTACAAACTTAAAAAGGTTGGACATAATTTCCTGTTTGGGGAACAACGGCAAATGTCGTTGTGAGGAGGGAATCGTTGTTTGGAGTGCCGTTGTAGGCAGGGAGCACTGTATACAGAACTATACAATATTCAATAATAAAACAACTCTTGTTTACTAATGGAAGTAAATATTGCGGCTCCTCACCACAAACATCCTCCCTGGTGTCTGTTAGAATACAGTAATACCTCTCTATTACGATCATTAAGTTGTGTTAATTATTATATGCCTTCGAGTGATATCGAGCGTTTTCGCGTGTATTTGCAGAGTAAAATACAAGAGTCTGTATCAGCCACCTTGTATCAGCCACTTTGTATTTTACTCTGACCTCGCTTTCGATTTGACGTGACGTCATTTACGTACATGTACGAGTGCCGCGCTATTCTTTGTGACATACAAAAAATCTTGTTCTGCTTCAAATAACTAATTAATTTTGGATATAAAATGATTTAAACAACTATTTAGTTGTTTCTGGTTTGTATTCAAGGCATATAATAAACACATCACCAGTTGGCAGTGCGCAACAGAGTGTTGCATTTAGCTCTCGACGTTTTTGGCGGAAACAACCGATCAGACTCGCGCCAAGGCGCTCGTCAGATCGGCTATTTCCGCCAAAAACGTCTCGAGCTAAATACATCACTCTGCATCGTTCTGTCAACTGGTAATGTGTATTTATCTAGTTTTTGCGGCAGGTGCTGCTTAAAGCAATGTGACAGTAAAACAGAAAGCTCTTATAAGATTTTTGTTTTTCAGACTTACGAAGAAAATTCCTAATATTTCCGGAAAAAATTCCGGACCAAATTATCAAACATTCAACGACACTAACCTTATGGAAGCGCCAAAGATTACCAACGGAGTGATAGCTGACAAGCTTGATGAGAAGAAGTCATGTTCGGAAATCTTGAAGGAAAATCTACTCATATTGCTAACTCTTGTCGGTGTGGCCATTGGTTTTGGGTTGGGATTCGCACTACGCCCATTAAACCCTTCAGTTGACGCTATGCTGTGGATAGGTAAAATAGTGGGGGAAAAGTTATTCTGAGGTCAATGACGACGTCATACAGTGGGGAAAATGTTATTGTATCCCGTTGAGACCATAACAACCTTTTGAAAATAATGATAACTGATCATTGTTTTACTTGAATTGTAAACAGTTTGGGGCTTGATCAGACGCCGGGTAAACCGGCGTCTGATCGAGCTCCAAACTGGTTACAATAGACATATTACCTTAAGTATAAGCGCGTTTACTGTGAATGAATACCATCTTTTCCACTGTACCTGTGGCATCTTTTTTCACAGTATAAATCTTTTTAAAGCTTTAGTCTGAAAAGTGTGAATTAGACGCTTCGCCTTAGCTACAATTGTTTACTTCCAACAACAACCACACACTAATTTTAACCCATTGCACTCAGCGAATTATTCCATACTTATATATTGAATTAGTCCATTGTCTACCTTAGGGTGCCTGACTTAAATTTCATTTTCGTTTGATATCATATTGAATTCCACTCAGCAAACAATGTATATTCTGATCAGACGCCGCAGGACGCGGCGTCTGATCAGAGTCTACACTGTTTGCTTATCTTCAATACCAGAAATATTTATGGGGGTAACGGGTTAAACTTTAAAGATACAGCTCATGTAGACGTCGATTCATTGGCTGCTATCCAGGTTTCAATTGTGTGAAACTTATAAAATAAAATAGTTATTTCTGGAATACATAAAATATAACTATTGTTTTGTACAACAATGTAAATTGTTCTCTGGCAAATAATCCATTAAATATCCAATGGATTATTTGCTAGTATTGTTTTGTAGATCTTCATTTTATGAAAGTTTAACTAATGTGCAGTGTGTTAGAATAAAACGTGTTCGCTATATTATTTGCTATAAGCATTGTATGTAATGTTTAATGCAATAAAACCATCGTATATAACAGGTCTTCCAGGTGAAATCTACATGCGTATGTTGACCTGTACAATATTACCACTGGTTATTTCCAGCATCATAGCAGGTAACTACAGTGGAGAATCTGTTATTCTTTCCCAGTAAACGCGTTTACGCTAAAACTATTATTTGCAGTGCAAACAGTTTGGAGCCAGATCAGACGCCGGGTAACCCGGCGTCTGATCAGGCTCCAAACCGTTTGCCACCAAGATAAACAAGAATTATCAGAATTGTCCAAAAGTTGTTCTTTTCTACGTTTTAGTGCTTTGCGTTTGCGTACGTTTGCGTTTAAACGGGAAAGAATAGCAGATTCTCCACTGTACTCCATAGTAGTGTTATTTTGTTTTAACACCAATGTGACCATATTAAATGACTGTTATTTCGTGGTTTGAAATATCTTTCTTTAATTATGTTATTTCATAATCTAGTTTTTTCAATGCAAAGTAATTAGTGATTGCACTGGAATTCGTTTCCTTGATTCACACATACTGTGGTGGCCGCAGTAGGGATTTTACTGTATTGGTGTATGCTTGTACTAGGTGACTGTTTAACCCTTTACCTGATAGAAGCGCCCTTTAGCGTTTTTAATTTATTCCTCCGCTGAAGAAAATAGTTCCAGTTTATACCCTCATGAACAACTACCATAACAAATATTTTTATATAGCATATCAGATGGTGGTTTAAAGCAGGCTGAACGTAAAGCAGAATGTGCCTTAAGGCACATTCTGCTTTACTTTCAACCTGCTTTCAGTGAGCACCTGTCTTTAATATTATAAATACGTTATTGGGTAAAGAGTTAAGTTGTTTGTATTTCATTCCAGGGGGCAGGGGTGTTACTGAATTTTTTATTTCTTTGTTTTAATTAGCGGTTGATACTTTGGTGTTACACTGTAAAAAGTGTTATGTTTTTCATTCATTTACTGATAAAAGGTTATGCTATTGTTGTCACGTACTGGCAGATAGTCTCTCATAATTCCATTTTTGAATTTTCATGTACTAATTGTATGTGTTTTATAATGTGTATTTAATATGTGTACATGAACTAAACTTAAATAAATGAACATATGTTCCTTTGTATATATGCGGCAGTTATATTTTCTATTTATTATTATTGTAACTTTCATCATGCATGTTGGCAAAACAAAAACAAACAAAACACTAATGCATATGCACCATTAGCGTCCTATATCAAATCAGAAAGAAGCATAAATAAAAATAGATATACCAATTACCCAATAAGACGCATTTTTACGCCTTTGATTTATTCCTCCACTTAAGAAAATATTTCATAAATATGTACCAAAAGAAATATATTCTATTACCTAGCAGATTATAGATTAACGCAGCAGGCTGACAGTAAAGCAGAATGCGCCTTAAGTCGCATTCTGCTTTACCTACAACCTGCTTTAAGTTGTCACATATCTTCACGGCTAGAACAAGGTTTTGGGGTAATTGAATAAATGGACTGACAACTCTGAGTAATGTAAGTATGACGATCATTTCTGATCAGGGCCATTGACAAGTATTTTATAACATGTTTATTGCGTTTTCGGTCGCTTTGTTTAAACGGAAAGAATTACCTCTCTCCATTGATTGTATACTGCTTGTTGTGTTTTCACTTTTCAGGCACTTCGTCACTCGACCCCAAGTCTAACGGTAAAATAAGTACCGTGGCTATAGTATATATAACACTGGTCAATTTACTTGGAGTTCTATTCGGCTTGGCTATGTACTTCATATTCAAACCAGGTAATACTTTCAGCGAACGTTTAAAATCCTAAAATTTGGGAAACCCTCTATAACTGCTATATTACCGAGTTACTCGGCGTCTTATCTGGGTCTGAACTGTTTGCAAATGTTACCACAAAGTCACTCATAGCATGCCAAAGGTAAACAAGGCGCATTAAAAACTAACATATCACAAGCTACGAACTGAAAAAGACAATCAATATATTTGTATATTGCAATTAACTAAATCATGTTTTCTACGCCAGGCGGGCACCGGCAGTGTTTAAGAATTATTAAAATGAATT
The DNA here is from genome assembly GCA_922989275.2 of Gari tellinella. NCBI lineage: Eukaryota > Metazoa > Mollusca > Bivalvia > Cardiida > Psammobiidae > Gari > Gari tellinella. The sequence goes on along the minus strand of OV277867.1, from coordinate 77,218,324 downwards.
TAGATAATTTTATATCTGCTATTTATATCAGTTTTGTTTCATCATTCTCTGACATAATTTTGCCTAAAGTTAAAGTATTCTTATTTCTGGAATTCAGACATGGAATATATTTCCTTCTTTCATTTCTGAAGAAAGTACAATTGAAAAGATAATGAAACTCATCACCAAGTTCATTTAAATTACACAAATTGCACTTTCGGTTTTGACGTTCTACATTTATCCAACGACCTTTTTCAATAGGCATGTGATTGTTACACATACGAAAATTAACAAATCCTTGTATATAAAACCTAGGCAATATATCAAAATAGTTTTCCAGTTTATGTTCCGTTTTATATGTCCTATAATTTAAACATTTAGGTAACTCGTTAACATCGCTATTCCAATTTTGAATAAACTGATTCTGTAAGGACTGTTCGTCATTGTGAAGTAACATTTTTCTTGATCCATGATACTGCTGGTTTAACCATATATAACTTAAACCACACTCGTCTAAAATGGATTTTACATTATTCAGCCAATGATATTGGTTGCCAGTATTATTTAAATCGGAAAGTACAACTTTGTATAAGGAGGATGATAATTTATTGTCATTGTAAATTAAGTTGTGCCAAAATCCAATTACTCTTTTTTTAATGGAAACTGAGACAGGGTAACGAACTAGATCACCGTAAAGCATAACATGAGGAGTCCCTTTTTTAACATGAAGTATATGTTTAAGAAAATCTGTATGGACTTTTTCTATTATTGCCAAATTACCGAAACCCCAAACTTCGCACCCGTATGTTAATATTGGTAAAATTGTGTTATCAAAATGTTTAAGCTGACAGTCAATTGGTAGATCTAGGTTTCGCAGTTTCCTATGTAAACTAAACATCGCCTTCCTTGCCTCTACATCTACATCTACATATTACGTCGACTCAGTCACACTTGACTCTTACGCGACGGGTGGTTTCAAGAAAAGAAAAGTGAAATGATAGAAAAGTTAGAAAAGTGGGATAGTTTACAGTAAGGAAGTATAGTAAAGATTATCCAGCTTCGTTTTCGCCCCACTGCAAATTGTCTATTTTTTGAAAAGAGTACCTCTAGGTATTTGAAGCTATCGACAACTTCTATAACATTATTATTTACTGTTATATTTCTATTTCTACCTTTTTTGTCTCCAAACACAAGTATTTTTGTTTTATCAAAGTTAATATCCAGCTTCCATGCAGTAGAGTATTCATAAAAAGTATTTAAAAGTGATTGCAGCTCATCTTCTGTATTAGCAAATACATGTATAACAGTATCGTCAGCATAGAGTAGGACAACAAGTTTAAGATATATATCTAAGTTATTTTCTAGAATGTCTATACCCCCGGTATTGTTATTGAACATAAATTGTTCTAAATCATTTAAGAATAATGAAAACAGTATAGGGGAGAGATGTTCGCCCTGTCTTAATCCTCTGCTACATTGGAAGAAGTCTGACTTCTGACCATTTATGACAACACAAGACTTAATATCAAGATACATGTTTCTAATTATGTTAAAAAGTTTACCATTGACATTATACTTCATTAATTTTGACCATAAGCCTGCACGCCAAACAGAGTCAAATGCTTTTTTAAAATCAACAAAAGCGCAAAACAATTTCTTTTTTTATGTTTACAATATTCACACAGCATATGGAGAATGAAAACATTATCAATTTTTGAATGACAATTTCGAAATCCTGCTTGATTTTGGTTCAAAAGTTCATTTGTTTCTAAATATGATGTAAGTCTATTGTTTAAAATTGCCGTAAATAGTTTACCCATGCAGCTTAGTAAAGTTATTGGTCTATAATTTTCAGGCTGAGTGTTATCACCATTATTCTTATGGTGCGTTTATATTTAACAACTGCATCTCGTATAGTTCATTTATATTTTTTACTAGCCTTCAACATATCATTTCTGTTAATCTCATTTTTAACATGGTTATATTTTCGTCCACTTTTATGAAATTCGGATCTAGCGGATTTACAACTATTGTCATACCACTTTTGGTTCTGGCTACTGCAGTTACCTGTCTTAACATTACTTTTACTACTGCTACTGTATATTCCAAACGTATTTTTAGCTGAAGTGATTAGAGCATTTTCAATATTTGTAACAATATCATTTACACAGCTTTCATCCATATCTAATGTTATCTACACTGTATATGTTGTACAGTGGAGAATCTGTTATTCTTTCCCGTTTAAACGCAAACGTACGCAAACGCAAAGCACTAAAACGTGGAAAAGAACAACTTTTGGACAATTCTGATATTTCATCTTTATCTTGGTGGCAAACAGTTTGGAACCTGATCAGACGCCGGGTTACCCGGCGTCTGATTTGGCTCCAAACTGTTTGCACTGCAAATAATAGTTTTAGCGTAAACGCGTTTATTGGGAAAGAATAACAGATTCTCCACTGTATTACAGGCGAAGGGGTGGAAGCTAACACTGATGCATTAGATTCCGCAGAAACCAACCTCCAAACGCAGGACTTATTTGTAGATCTGATCAGGTATGTGTTAGATCTCGATTTCGTAACCCTTTCATGCTCAAACTATTTGGGAGATTGTTACCCCTTCACCGCTTTATTGTCCTCTGCTTTATTATTGTTGTCTACAATACACATTTCAAAGTAAAATTTAAGGTTGTATGACTTAATAAATATCGATAAGAGTGTCAAACAGTTTGGGTCCTGATCAGACGTCGCGTTACGCGGCGTCTAATCAGGACCAAACTTGTTTGCAAACGTGCTTAAGGCGTCATTCAGAGTGAAAGGGTTAAATATAAAAGTTATATTTCCCAGATAGGGTGGAAAAGATGTTATTCTTTCCCAATAAACACGGTTATGCCAATAAACTTATTCCCATTGCAAACCGTTTGGAGCCTGATCAGACACCGGTGTTCCCCTCTAGAAAGTCACAACGGATGATAGTCATTGGGACTTAATTTGGCATAATATTTGGACCCGGGAGGTCAATTTTCTGCGTAGAAAAAAGTCCAAGGGTCACAATTTGCAAACGTGCTTAAGGCGTCATTCAGAGTGAAAGGGTTAAATATAAAAGTTATATTTCCCAGATAGGGTGGAAAAGATGTTATTCTTTCCCAATAAACACGGTTATGCCAATAAACTTATTCCCATTGCAAACCGTTTGGAGCCTGATCAGACACCGGTGTTCCCCTCTAGAAAGTCACAACGGATGATAGTCATTGGGACTTAATTTGGCATAATATTTGGACCCGGGAGGTCAATTTTCTGCGTAGAAAAAAGTCCAAGGGTCACAATTCGGAGATGGGGGGGGGGGGGGGCTCTTTTCGTCATTACACCAGCTAACCCTGCGTCTGATCATGATCCAAATTGAATTCCACTCAGATAAAAAACAATCGACATAATTTTTAAAAGGTTGTTATTTTCTACCTTGAATTGCTTTGTGATTGTGCTAATTTTCGTTTAAACGGGAAAGATTACGCGATTATGCCTTGGCAAACGAAACGCAAACGCAATCACTAAAACGTAGAACAGTACATCATTTTGACAGTTCTGATAATTCATGTTTATCTTGGTGGCAATTAGTTTAGGGCCTGATTAGACGCCGGGTTACCCGGCGTCTGATCTGGCTCAAAACTAGTTGCACTGGGAATAAGAGTTTTAGCGTTAACGCGTTTTTTTGAAAGAATAACGGATTCTCCTCCACTGTACCAGTTTACATGGGGCCCTTTTTACACAGGAGTTGTGCGTTAAAAGCGCTTCACAGATTCAGTAAAACCTCTCTACTACAACCACTAAATTATGATAATTATCATGTCAATTCATTTTGTATTAAGCAGTCACTTGCCTAACACACACTATGTGAGACAAGTGACTGCTTAAAGCAAAATGAACGGAAAACAGAAAGCTCACATTAGGAGCGTTCTGTTTTACGTTCACCTTGCTTTAAGCAGTTGCCTGTATTCCAGTCTATTAGTCCTAGTTGTAGTGGTTGTAATACTTACCTAGTCCTATTCATCCCTGGCGGGACTTCTCATCGGACCCGGTCTGTTGTACAGTGGAGAAAACGTTATTCTTTCCCAATAAACGCGTTTACGCTAAATCTATCATTTCTATTACAAACTGTTTGGAGCCAGATCAGACGCCGGGTAACCCGGCGTCTGATCAAGCTCAAAACTGTTTGCCACCAAGATAAACATGAACTATCAAAATTGTCCAAAAGTTGTACATTTCTACTTTTAATGCTTTGCGTTTGCGTTTCGTTTGCGTTTAAACTGGAAAGAATAGCGTATTCTCCACTGTAATAGACAGGGATTAGAGTGGTAGAAAATGTTGAATACGGTAAATTCTTCCATTTGCATTTGGTTTCAGTGTAATTCGATGTCTAATTAGGAACTCGCACCTTACATTATCTTGGGATAATTATGTTATAAAAACATCGGTACCAGTGATCGTACTTCCACCAGACAAATATTGGATGAAAAGTAGCGTGTTATAGTGCAATAATTAAGACATTAAAGTATCGGCTATCCTTATCTGGATATGATTCAAACGTTCAACAAAAGTTTATATTACATGTACATAAGCATTCGTTCAACCCTTTCACTGCCAAATTTTCCGTGAGCCCCCTTTCACCGTTCCATTGTCAATTTTTTAGCCTGATCAGTGGAGAAAACGTTATTCTTTCCCAATAAACGCGTTTACGCAAAATCTATTATTTATATAACAAACAGTTTGGAGCCAGATCAGACGCCGGGTAACCTGGCGTCTGATCAGGCTCCAAACTGTTTGCCACCAAGATAAAGATGAATTATCAAATTTGTCCCAAATTTTACTTTCCTACGTTTTAGTGCTTTGCGTTTGCGTTTCGTTTGCACGGGAAAGAAAAACGTATTATCCACTGTACAATGGAGAATACAGTCTTCTCAACAGTAAATATATCATTTTTTCTTTTCCAGGAATCTGTTTCCAGACAACGTTGTAACAGCTTGTTTTCAAACGGTATGCTGTAAAGTAACACAGTGCTCCCTCTCTTCAACGACACCCGTTGGGAGAAAGATATTGTGTGCGTTGTTCGGAGGGAGTCGTTATAGGAAGGGACATTTGCATACAATTGCAAACAGCTTGAATCCAGATCAGACGCCGCGTTACGCGGCGTCTGATCTGGATTCAAGATGTTTGTCACTCTTAATAAAGGTTTTTATGTAAAAAAATTACTTTTGAGAAAAACAGCAGATGACAAAATTGAAACAGACGATATTTCAGCAGTAAAAGTGTAAGAAATGATTGTTCTGTTTAGGGAACTGCGACAATAGTCGTTGTCAGGAGGGAGTCGTTGTTGGAGGGGCCGTTGTAGAGAGGGAGCACTGAAGCTCTCTATTACGATCATTTAAATGTGTTAATTATTTTGGTGTTTAAGACAGGTGACTGCTTAAAGAAAGGTGACAGTAAACAAAAAGTTTCATGAGGCGTTACATTGTATTAGTCCTCGTTTTAAAAAGAGGACGAAAAGTCAATGCGGTAAGATGTAGAAAATACCTATTTATTCATATTTAGTAAAATCTGAGAAGCAAAATGCTGAAGATTTTATGTCTTATCAGAACAGTATATTTATTATTACACTTAAACATTACAGTTTTACAATATACATCTTATCAATTTTTACTATCAAGACATTATAGATGGATGAACGTTGTTATCATTTACCATTAATTTCAAGTATTAATTCTTTAAAATATTAAATGTAAATTTTACTTTCAATTCATTATATATTAAATGTAAAGTTTAATATAGTTTGGCCAAAAAAATCAAGTATAGACGCATGCGCACATGCACATACGTATGCGAGCTTATGTCCACATACGTACGCTACATTTACCATTCATGGAGCTCGTGAAAACATTTCCTTAAACATATGTATGTGTAAATGCATAGTATTACCCTACACAATGCACATATATATGTATGTGTGAATATATAGTATCACTCTACACAATGCAACTAAGTCCATTGCACTTACATACACATAGCTATGCATAAAGATATTTTAATCTAGATACTTTAACAAAACATGCATTAACACATGTCAGTTTACCATTTGTTGTCCGTGTATAATTTTGTAGTATAGGATTCAATATATATATACATGCATCTACAAGAAACTACACTCATACTCATACATTAGTACTCATATAGGCCCCGGTTGATTGGAGTGTCTAATAATATATGTGTAAACATATGTTATCAACATTTCTGACATTCACCTGTCATACATGTATGTATACATGTATGTCATATGTTAACATGTATACCATATATAGTGTTTAGCGCAAATAATACAACAATACATGTGTACATATGTTACCTAAGGTGCCTATATATGTACAAAACATATATTCTTTCATTTTAATCATATATCTGAATCGCTACTATTATACAATTTTTACAAAGTATATGTATATACATAACATTTCTCGGCACACGCATTACTCCCGTTTAATATATCATAACGTAAATTGTTCGCTTTCTCTATGAATTTGCTTAACTTATACATTTCGCTTTTATTTTGTGTACTGAGCAATACAATTAGTTTATACATACTAGGTCTATTGCTGTAATAGGGTTTAATATAATCAATTCTTAAATTTTCGTATGGTGCACATTTGAAAATAAAATGAAACTCGTCTTCCACATCTTGTTCATTGCAAATCTGGCATAAACGCAAATTTCTCTCGATTCTTCAGGGCTGCCATTTCTCCGGATTTTTCCTAAATCTCCGGATTTTTTTCCAAGTACATGGTAGCTTAAAGCAAGCTGAAAGTAAAGCAGAATGCGCCCTAAGGCGCATTCTGCTTTACTTACAGCCTGCTTTAAACAGTCGCATGTCAAACAAAACAAGAAAAAGGCTATGGGTAAAGGTATGATTTGTAATATAGCACTTGAAAAATGCAAAATTGGAAATCTTAGGATTTTTCATGTCAACTTATGACAGCCCTGATTCTTTCGTATCTTCCAGTGTGAATTCTTAAACTGTGATCTGATATGCGTAACTTTGTTAATGTGGTACGTAGCTTTCTACTAACAATTTTATCTAAATATGGCTCAAAACCAGACACCGGAAAACCAAAGGTTTGATGTTTTACAACGGAAATAATATATTATTAAACGAACGCATTAACTTGGAAAAAATATCACCTTTTCACCTGTGTGTAATTTTCATCGCAATTTTATTCTCTGGTTTATCTGCATTTTTTATTAGAAAACATCACTCGTCGAATTGTTTGGATCAAAATTAAACCCCAAGTTAATTACTCAAGGTCTCATCTGGATTTATACTGTTGGTATTTGTTTTAACACATCCCTCGGTAGTCTGCGAAGAAACTAAAGGTGTCACACCTGTACGGAAGTGCTTCCGGGTCGTAGGGTGCCTAAATAGTACCTAATTTATATAGTGAAAAATTGATGTGTGTGTGTTCATGGTCATATGTTTTATTGAAAATGCTGATTAACAGCAGATGCATTTGTTTTTGAGCTGAAATAGTGATGTTGTTGATAAATCAAAGGTGTTTCTGGGTTCTATTTGGGAACTAATTTGTGAGAAAATGTGGTCAGAGATGCGAGCATTAGATGTTGCATCAGATTACAACATATTGTGCTTAACAGAAACCCACCTTGATAACAATATTCCTATGTCTGACTTGTTAATAGAAAATTTCTCAGAACCGTTTAGGATGGATAGAAATTTCGCGGGAGGGGGTATATTAGTTTATTGTTCTGAATCACTATTTTGTAAAAGAAGGTTTGATATAGAATCAGCACCTTATGAATCAGTATGGATTGAAATAAAAATAAACAACCAATCAATAATGTTAGGGACAATTTATCGGCCACCAAATTCAAACAATAGTTTTTGGGAATATTTAGAATTTGCTATAGATAAGGCTTACGAAACGTCAACTAATTTGATTTTAACTGGTGATATAAATGTAGATATGCTTTCAAACATAAACAGATATCCACTATACGATATAATTACTAGATTTAATCTTACAAATACTATAACAGAACCAACCCGAATAGGACCCACGTGTAGCACTCTTTTAGATCCAATACTAATAAGTGATCCCGTCTCCTTTAACAACTCTTCTGTAATTGATATTGATAGATTAATAAGTGACCATAATGCATGTGTAACATATATAAACATAGTGGGAAAATTAAATAGTTCGTACAAAAGAGAAATATGGATGTACAAAAAAGGTGATTATGAAAAATTTAATAACTTAGTTGATGAATTTGATTGGGCTGGCTTATTTGTCGGTGCATCGTCAGTTGACGATGCATGTGACAGATTCACCGCCCAATATTTATCAATGGCTAAACAGTGTATACCATCTAAAAAGATTACACTAAGACCTTCAGATAAACCTTGGATGACATCTGAATTAAGACGTGAAATAAAAATCAGAGAAAAACTGCATCACAAATACAGGCACAACAAAACAACATTAAACTTAAGTAACTTTAAACGACAACGAAATAAAGTAAACAACATGAAAAAATTTGCTCGGGTTTCATTTTATGAAAATGCCAATATACTTATTGATCGTTTATATACATGTGATTCAAGATCCTATTGGAAACTTATTAATAGAATAACAAAACAAGTAGGTTCTTCTCTCCTTATCCCCCCTCTATTTGATAACCAGAATAATGCAATTGTCTCTGACGACCAAGAAAAGGCCGAATTGTTAAATAAATACTTTTGCTCTATTTCGACTATTGATGATAGTGAAACTGAAGTACCAAATTTTGACAGTCGAACAAACTCATCTTTTAATTTGCATAATATAACTGAAAATGAAATTTCTGATATTCTTCGCATTCTCAAATTTGGGAAAGCATCTGGTTGTGATTTAATTAGTCATCAAATGCTTAAATACACATCCAATTCAGTCAATAAACCGTTATGTATTTTATTTAACATGTCTCTAAATACACAGCGCTTCCCCTCTTTGTGGAAAAAAGCAACTGTAATTCCTCTTTTTAAAAAAGGCGACCGTCATGAAGTAATGAATTATAGACCAGTGTCTCTAATTTCATGTGTTGGTAAAGTTTTTGAGAGGGTTGTCTTTAAACATATGTATAATTATCTACTTGACAATGATTTATTTTATGATCTACAATCAGGCTTTCTACCCGGCCATACAACTGTTTACCAATTGATAGAAATGTATGAAAGTATTTGTCAATCGCTAGAGGACAAGAAACATGTGTGTTTAATATTTTGCGATATCTCTAAAGCGTTTGATAGAGTATGGCACAAAGGTCTTATTAAAAAGTTACATTGTTATGGGTTTAATGGTCAATTTTTAAAATGGTTAGTGAGTTATCTCTCCAACAGACATCAGTCAGTCTTATTAAACAGTAATATTTCACATTATGGCAATACTAATGCTGGTGTCCCACAGGGATCTGTGTTAGGCCCTTTATTATTTTTATTGTATGTTAATGACATAGCTGATAACTTAGAAAGTCTAACTCGCCTGTTTGCAGACGATACATCCCTTTCATATTCTTCCTTTAACACATTGGACATTGAAACTTTTATGAATAGAGATTTAACTGTATTAAATGAATGGTCAAAGGCATGGCTTACTCGATTTAATCCTTCGAAAACAGAAATTTTGTTCATCTCCAATACATTAGATAATGAAGATATATCCTTAATATTTGACAATACTACATTGAATCCTGTAGATACACATCGCCATCTAGGAGTAACTCTATCAAAAGATGCAAAATGGACAGCTCACATTAACACTATATATGAATCTGGTATGAAGAAAGTAAACACCTTAAGAAAACTTAAATACATTTTAAATAAAAAGACCCTTATCAGAATATATAAATGTTTCATACTTCCTATTCTTGAATACGCGTGTGAGTTATGGGACGGTTGCTCAGCTATCGATAGACAAAGGTTAGAAAATGTACAGTTAGAAGCTACTAGAATAGCATGTGGCCTTCCCATATTTTGCAAAAGGGAACTTATATACTTTGAATCAGGCCTTGAACCACTTTACGAACGAAGGGAAAGACGAAAATTACTATTGTTCTATAAAATACATAATAATATGGTACCACACTATCTTAATGACCTATTACCACCTTTAGTATCAACTATGTCTTCGTATCCTTTAGGAAATAGTGATAACTATACTATGCCAAGCAATAGATTAACCCTCAGTGACAAATCCTATATACCAACGTCAGTAAGGCTATGGAATAATTTAGACAATGGTATTCGTACTAAAGAAACTATTTCTGCATTTAAATCGTCCTTAACCATAGTAACACCAAAATCCCCTTTTCACTATTTTTTCGGCAATAGACGGTTAGATATTGTTCACACTAGAATTAGGCATAACTGTAGCTTACTAAATTACGATCTATTCAGGTGTAATTTAATAAACGACCCAGCATGTATATGTGGATATCAATGTGAAAATGCGTTCCATTACTTCTTAGATTGTCCAAACTATGTACATATGCGGGATATTCTATTCCATGATATAATACCTATAACAACTGTCAATTTAGACATTTTACTATTTGGAAACCCAAACTGTTCTCCTGATTGCAACAAAGTTATTTTTAATGCAGTTCATCGTTACATCCGAGCCTCCAACCGTTTTTGAATTCAAGAATTTGATCTTAGCACTTTTCTTCCTTCCTCTCTTTCTCTACTCTTTATGATGATATTAACATGGTAATTTGTTTTCAAATTGCTATGCTATTTATACTGAAAATAGTAATGTTACCTCTATTATTGTCATGTCACTGTTTTGTTAATATCTGGGGAGCGGGCATTATATAATGTTGTAAAAACGTGTAGCCCAATCCCCTGCATGTATATTATATGCAATAAATATGTTTAAAACCTTAAAGATGCGAGTGTGGTGCGGCGGGTCATCAACTTTCATTTTGTAAATATTGACGGTGACCTTAGAAATGTGAAATTTGTGGAAAAGTTGAACCTTAATGGTATCTTTTTCTTTTGTTAATTCTGGTGCCATGTTATTGCTTTCCATGGAAACAGGGTCGTTATATTGACCAGTAGGTCCTGGAACTGGACAGAGACAGGAGAATATTGCCAATTTACTATAGAGTTCTATGGAGGAAGAAGAAGGGCTTTTGTACAGGAGTGACACCTAAATAAAGTTGTTTAACCTTTCATGATCAAATTATTCGGGAGCATTTTATCCCTTCACCGCTTGATTGTCGTATGCTTCAATATGTTTGTCTGCAATGTCGTTTCATATTTAAAAGATATTTAGCAGTATGATTGAAAAAATGTCAAAAAGAGTGTCAAACAGTTTGGGTCTTGACCAGACGCCGCGTTACGCTGCGTCTGATTAGGACCAAAACTGTTTGCAAACGCGCTTTAAACCCATTACCCCATAGCCTGTTTCTTGTTTTGAAGAAAGATGATCACTTAAAGCAGATTGAAAGTAAAGCAGAATGCCCATTAAGGCGCATTCTGCTTTACTTTCAGCCTGCTTTAAGCTTTTATCTGATAGAAAATAGGAAATATTTTTAATGAAAAATATTTATAACTGTATAAAAGGGAACTATTTTCTTCAGTGGAGGAATAAATTATAGGTGTATAAAGGCGTATTAATGGTGAATGGGTTAAACCCCTTCACGGAGTTACACCGAATACAATACAGTAAACTCTCTCTATTACGACAATTATATTGATTATGTTAATACAGTTGAGAATCTGTTATTCTTTCCCGTTTAAACGCAAACGTACGCAAACGCAAAGTACTAAAACGTAGAAAAGAACAACTTTTGGACAATTCTGATATTTCATGTTTATCTTGGTGGCAAACAGTTTGGAGCCTGATCAGATGCCGGGTTACCCGGAGTCTGATCTGGCTCCAAACTGTTTGTAAAAGAAAAACTTGTTTTAGCGTAAACGCGTTTATCAGGAAAGAATAACAGATTCTCTACTGTAATCATGTGTTTACGACAGGTCAGCTTTAAGCAAGGTGCCAGTTAAACAGAAAGCTTCTTCAGAAGCTTTCTTTTTTATTGTCAACCTACTTTAAGCTGCCATTTGCTTATTATACCGTCAACTGACCTTCGTTTTAGTGGTCGTTATATAGAGGTTTTACTGTAGTTATTTTCATACAGTTTAGATCCTGTATAGACACTGCGTAACGCATCGTCTTATCAGGATCTAGAAGTTGTTTGACGCTTATTTCAATATTTAAAAAGTCAAAATACCTAAATTGTAAATTTGAGATATAAAAGAAGACGAAATCTGTTTAAATTGATGACGTCGTGACAGCGAAGGGGTTAACCCTTTCATCATAAAAATTGCGTTTTCCATTCTTGTTTAAACTAATTTTTGGCTCTACGGCCATTTCTATAAGGTGTGTCAGATTAGGATTTGATTTTTCTTATTTTGTCCTTTTTAAAGAACCCGCTTCAATAAAATATATTTCAAATGAAAACAAACATGGTAATTTGGTTTTGTATTATTTATTCCATGTCTATGGAAGTACTTCCTCATATTAAAGCTAATTAAAGACAAAACAGGGACCAAATGTGAAATTTATGAAGCTTTTAATACAATTGATACGGTACTATTTTGTAAATTTTGTAAAGGGAGATAACTCATTTTTCTTTAATAAATCAAAATTTTCAACACAGCCTATCATTTTCGTTTCCTATTTTGAATTGCCGTTGTATTGGCTTTCATTTGTTACAATATAAGACAAATTAGATTCTAGAATTTCAGCGATTCATATTTTTCAAATTAAGCGCCTGTTTGGTCTGGTTTTAATTTCTGTATGTGAAAACACTTCAATAGACATGAAAAACATTATGCAAAGCAAAATGACCACGTTTTTTTTTTTTATCAAAAAACCTTTTAATGAAACATACTTTAAATTGGCAAAATTTGCGGAAAAATCCGAAATTGACACATATTTTTCAAATTGCCGTAGCGCAAAAAAAATGCACACGAACATATGCTTTTTTTCAATTTTTTCATTTATCATAAACAATTCTTTCAAAATAAACATGACAGAAAAAAAAGTTTGATACTTTGAAATTTTCTCTTACAATGTATGGGTTTGATACACCCTTAAGGAACTGTCTGCTTTACTTTCATTCTGCTTTAGGCTACCGTGTGCTGGGATGAATTTATTATAGTTAACAGCGAAGACCTTAGCGGGGTTTAAACTATACGCTACTGTCTACTTTCTTTTATGGACGATATACGCTAATGTGTTAAGGAACATTCTTCTTTACTTTCAGCCTGCTTTAGGCTACCAATTGCTGGGTTATATGTACAGTGTTCCCTCTCTACAACGACACGCAATGGGAGACACAGATTGTGTGCGTTGTTCGGAGGGGGTCGTTATAGGGAGGGAAAATTAAGACTTAGCTTACATTTGCAAACAGCTTGAATCCAGATCAGACGCCGCGTAACGCGGCGTCTGATCTAGATTCAAGCCTTTTTGTCACTCGTCATTATGTTTATTCTATGACAATGTCAATTTATATGTAACTTTGAGATAAAACAGCAGACGACAATTTAAAGCAGACGATAAAAGCGTTTAGATATACTTTTACTGTTACGGGAACTGCGGCAATTGTCGTTGTAAAGAGGGAGTCGTTGTTGAGAGGGCCGTTGTAGGGAGGGAACACTGTATTTCCTATAGTTCATATTCACGACTGCATTAAAATTGAATTATTCAGTAGAGAAATGAATGAATGGAGTGGAAAGGTGTACCTATGTGGTATTATTCAGTAGAGAAATGAATGAATGGAGTGGAAAGGTGTACCTATGGGGTATTATTCAGTAGAGAAATTAATGAATGGAGTGGAAAGGTGTACCTATGTGGTATTATTCAGTAGAGAAATGAATGAATGGAGTGGAAAGGTGTACCTATGGGGTATTATTCAGTAGAGAAATTAATGAATGGAGTGGAAAGGTGTACCTATGGGGTATTATTCAGTAGAGAAATGAATGAATGGAGGGGAAAGGTGTACCTATGGGGTATTATTCAGTAGAGAAATTAATGAATGGAGTGGAAAGGTGTACCTATGGGGTATTATTCAGTAGAGAAATGAATGAATGGAGTGGAAAGGTGTACCTATCGGGTATTTGATTAACCCATTTGTGCCTAGCGTCCCATATAGCCAAACAGCGTAGACTCTGAGCAGACGCCGCCATATGGGGCACTGATTAGAGTCTACAATGTTTGCTGATAGGAATTTCAATATTAAACGAAACGAAAATGAAAATTTAGACCAAGCATCCCTTACTTAAAAATGGATTAATCCAATATATAATCATGGAAGAACCCACTTGGCATAAATAGGTTTAAAGTGTTTAAGAATAACGTTTTCATTATTGCTCTTTACAGTCGCAGACGGTTTATATACCGCACGAGATTACCAAGGTACTGAACAGTACTAATGCCACAATGGAAGAACTTGTAAGGTCCAAAGGAGTGTCGTCATCAATGAATATTTTAGGTAACCACATGGACTTGTCATATCAGTGCTTTGACAAAAACTAGTTTACAAATTGATCGTGTTGTAAGAGCTAAGTAGTAGTAATTTTTGTTGTTGTAGTAGAAGTATCGGTAAATTTAATAGAGATAATAATAGAAGAATAAAAAAGTCAATATAGTAGAATAAGTAGATATAGTAGATACTAATGACAGCAGCAGTATTAGTGTTTGTATAAGTAGTAGCAGTGATAGTTGTTGTTGTAGTAATAGTGGTAGCAGTAGAAGTAGTATTCGCAGTAGTAGTAGTAAAATTTATGCTCAAATTTAAACATCCCCATGAGCCACCATTGCATGTTTAACTAGTTATGAGTCTGAGAGGCATCATGCATCGATGTTTCTTCACCGTGCGGTCGCTCAACCCGTTAGGCATTACCCTATAACCGGTTTCTAGTTTCAAAGACAGGTGACCCCCTAAAGCAGGTTAAATCAAAGGCGCATTTTTCATTACTTTCAGGCTCATTTTACCTACCATCTGTTCGAGTATAAAAACTATTTCTTATGCTGAGTATTTATGACCGTATAAGGAGGAAATATTTTCGTCATTGGAGGAAAAAAACAAAGGCAAAAAAGTGTACATTTTATTTACTGTAATTGTATTTTTCAAAATATTTACATTCACCCTGTAACGTCTCTATGTAATCGTATTAAAAATATGCAGGTCATCCCTCAATGAACCTACAAATCGAAACTGGTTCCAGCCAGTTAGAAAGAGGGCGGATAAAAATATAAATATAAGGAATAAACAACATCTTTTTGCCTTTTACGAGGTATGAACACATCAGCTTCGCAGGGTAAGTTTATCGTAAACCCCCTGCGAAGCTAATGTGTTCATACCGTCATTAACGGCAAAGAGATGTTGTTTATTCCTTATATTCATATCTATATTTTCTGTCTTGTCAATTTAATGTGTTTATTGGCCAGATTTGTTTGTCTGTATAATAATTTATCATATACCGGTCAAAGAGGTTTGATAGATGTAATGTCGATGTAATAGCCATTCCAGTTTCTAAATATGGTGAGAAAGTAGTCCCAACTACATGTACTCTAACTGTATTAAAAATTCAGGATTTTTTCCAGTAAACTTTCTCTCTGTGAATGGAAAAGACTTACAAGGCAAACAAATAACAGTGCATCTTGAATATCTATTGCAAAAGCACATTCTAAAAATACAGGTCGCGGTTGTTTTCTTAACCCATTTACACACATAGCAACGCGATGGCAACGACCTATGGGTCTGTATCACTCCGCTAGTGTCATATGACCGTCGACCAATGGGAGCTTAGTGTTAAGTGCCCGATGTAGTCTATTTGAAGAAGTCCACGAATAGCACGGGGGACATCCAAACTGGCTAAAACCAGTTTGGAAGTGTAGGTTCACCGGCAGATGTACTGCATATTTTTAATAGGATTACATAAAGACTTTACAGGGTAAATGTAAATATTCCTACTATATTGACTGTGCTGTATTGTGGTTTATGATTATTAGGTGTCGACCATTATGGCCGAAAGCTATGGTACACAACAGATTATCGAACGGGAAAGCCTAGTGCCGAGGCTCCACCTACTCGTGCTTCACTTTATTAAGAACAGCTGGGAAGATACTATCATGTAAACAAGGATAGTATCATTGAGCGTTACCTCTCGATAACCTATGGATAAGTTTAGCGAGTTCCAATTGACTGTACTGTAGTGTGTTAACCCATTACTACTTAAAGCAGGTTGAAAGTAAAGCAGAATGCGCCCTAGGGCGCATTCTGCTTTACTTTCAGCCTGCTTAGAGTCACCATCTGCTTGAGAATAGAAAATATTTATTTTGATAAATTCATGACTGTATAAAATGAAACTAATTTGTTCAGTGGAGAAATAAATTAAAGCGCAAAAAGACGTATTTATGAGGTAATGAGTTAATGATATGTCCCCAGGTATCATCGTGATAAGTTCTGCTCTCGGTATGGCAACTGCCCAGGTCGGAGAGGTGGCCAAACCAGTGGTGGTTTTCTTCAGAGGCGTGTCAGAGGTGATCATCAAGGTACTGCGCTGGATAGTCTGGTACGTCAGTGACGTCATTAGTTCAAATTCCGTTGTATCAAACAGTAACCCTTTCACTCTCAATTGCGTCATAAAGCGCGTTTGCAAACAGTTTGAACCCTGATCAGACGCCGCATAACGCGGCGTCTGATCAGGATCCAAACTGTTTGACACTCGTATTTGATACTCGTATGTTTTAAGTCAGTTATGATATTTGTATTCATACTACATTGAATATTACTTTGAAATGATCTTGCAAACAACAAAACTGAAGCAGACGACAATGAAACGGTGACGGGGTAAAACACGCTGTACTTAATTAATGAAGTTGTTTATGATCTGTTTGGGTCATACTAATGCCATCCAATGCCCAACATAACACAGCTGTCTACACCGCTTCCTACACACTATATATACTCTCAAGGGGAGCAACTCTCGGAACGGACATTCGCACGCCACAAATACAAAAAAGCCTGTTTCTTTTTCAATTTACCAGACATGCTCATAATTCTTTCTACTCTTGTAAGCTAAGACAATTTTCTACAAAATTAATATAATCTTCTAAAAGTATACTATACATTTCGACAACTCCAAGAACGTTTTTTTCGCAAGTTTTGGGGGTCATTGACATACGTTCGTTCACCAGGGTTTCACTAAATCACAGCGATAACCTGGCGAGGTACAGTTTTAATGCAACGACCAAATACTATCACCAACCTCCAGTTTTCAGTCTTCAGCGTCAAAATGGTGTTGTAAAATTAGCGATATTTCTCAGTTAGTTCAACTTCGACGTGGTAGCTTCCATTTTGCATGACATCAAATGTCTGGTGACCTCTGTCGAAAGGAGTCATTTCATTGGATAAGCAAAAAGGCAGACGGACAAAGTAATGTAGGACCCTACAGAGATTGTCATGTTCCTTTACTGAGTGACCATGTACACGCGTTTAGAGTAGAATTACCCATTCACTGTCACGGCAACATCAATTTAAAATAATTAACGTCTGCTTTCATGTCTAGATCTAGGTAATATGACTTCAGAAATCATGAAATGAGTGTCAAAAATTTGGATTACATTACGTCTGATGAGGATCCAACTGTTTGCAAATAACTATTGTTCTATAGTTGCTTTTTGCATACTTTTGACAACTGACATACAATGTAGAGAGTTTCCAAGGGATCTGTTGTCCAGAACTAAGCTGTTTGTATAGGGATGTATGTTGTTAATCATATATAATATTTGCAAAGAACGCATGTATGCGTCAGCAAGACTCATCAAGTTGTATACAGTGAAAAACTCTCGTTTTCGACCACTCAATTATTTCGACTTTTTTGTGTTTGGGGCAAGTGGCTGCTTAAAGCAAGGCGAAAGTAAAACACAGAAGCTTTCTGTTTGACTTTCACTGTGCATTAAGCTCTCGTCTGTCTTGTTAACAACCAATAAGCCACCTTTTCACCGGTGGTACAGTGGAGAAAACGTTATTCTTTACCAATAAACGCGTTAACGATAGAACTATTATTCCAAGTGCAAACAGTTTGGAGCCAGATCAGACGCCGGTTTACCCGGCGTCTGATCAGGCTCCAAACAGTTTGCCACTCAGATCAACATGAATAACCAGAATTGTCGAATAGTTGTCCCTTTCCATATGTTATTGCGTTTCGCTTGCGTTAAAACGGGAAAGAATAGCGTTTTTCTCCTGTGTAATAGAGAGGTTTTTACTGTTTTTATGTTTACTCCAGGTTTACTCCTATTGGTGTCATCAGTCTTATTGCCGCCTCTATTGCTGCAGTGGAGGACATGGAGAAGACGTTTGAGAGTGTCGGCATGTTTGCCCTGGCTGTTTCCATAGCAATGGCAATATTTATATTTCTATTATATCCCCTGTTCTACTATGTGGTGACACGAAATAATCCCTTGAAGTTTATGATCCTCTGTACTCGTCCATTGATGACCTCTCTAGCCACAGCCTCCACGTAAGGAACCTCGTTTTCATTATTTAACCGTTTCACTCTCAATGACGTCATAAAGCGCATTTGCAAACAGTACGCGGCGTCTGATCAGGACCAACTGTTTGCCATTTGTTTTGAAATTACGTCATTTATATTGCCTTGATTTTAACTTTGAAACTGTATTGCAGACAGCAATAATGAAGCAGACGACAATATGACAGTTGAGGGGTAAAAGCCTCACGGTGAATTTGATTATGAAAGGGTTCACCCCTCTACTGCCAAGACTTCATCAGGTGTTAATAGTTGTCCAATGCTTTATTTCTCAAATTCAAATTTTAGTTATTTTCACTTAAGAGTCAAGCACTTTGTATTCTGATCAGACGACGCTTTACGCGGCAACTGACCAGGATCCAAACTGTTTGCAAATAATTAGTGTTCTCGGGGTAAGGCATTTAAGGGGTTAAGTATTTAATTGTTTCGTCAAATCGAAATTACAGATGAGAAGTTGTTATTCTTTTCCGTTTGAAAGGCCAACGAAACACATGCTCAATTCTTTGAAAGAGTTCATCTGGTTTGTAAATTCAATATATAGAGTTTTTTCTTTTGACACAACCAAGATATTTATCTATCTGACAGTTTCGGACATGACTATGTCCTTCCTCAGAAGATGACCGATAGTCAGTGCTCTGAGGAAGGACATAGTCATGTCCGAAAACGTCAGGTAAATAAATACCGGTATCTACATGTAGGTTGCGACAAAGGAAAAGGAAAAATCTTTACACATGCTCAATTCAATTAGATCTAAATGTCGAACATAACAGTTTGTTTTACATTTCTTACAACTAATTTTATGAAAATGAACATATATTTTGAGCCTGGTCAGATGCCTGAGTGGCCGGCATCTGATCTTGGTCGTTACTGTTTGCAATGAAATTTTGTTTTAGTTTAAACACGTTTATTAGGAAATAATAGCATGCCGAGGCCCGATGTATCATTGTGTTACGCTGGGCATCAATGAACAGAACCGGATAACTGTTTCGATATTAAGCGAAGGGCATCTCGTCCGTTTTATCTGTATTTTATAGTTGGCTGAAACGGACCTTAACAAACAAATAAAACCAAAACATGATAGGTACATGTGTGTACACAATCATTGGTTCTCACTATAGTCATAGAACAGAGAAATACAATGAACGGCTAACAAAATGCAATTAAATGTGGGATATATCAACCATGTAAAAAGTTTTTTATATTTTATATCTCGTTATACAAAAAGAAGTAACAAATATTTCCCTAGTTACAATAATCATTTCTGTAACATATTGTATTTGCTATTTTCTAGAAAAGTATTTTTCTCTGTATATAGTGCTCCCTAACTACAACGACCCTCCAAATAACAATTCCCTCATTACAACCAGGTTTGCCGCTGTTCCCCAAACAAGACAATTATGTCAAAGCATATTGAACATTTTGACAGAAAAAACATAATGACGAGCGACAAAAAAAATTCAGAACAGACGCCACGTTACCCTGTTTTCAAATGTAAGCCAAGTCGTAGTCAGTGCACTACGGCTATCCCCCCCCCCTTTACAAACCTCTCCGAATAATATACACTATTTGTCTTCCATTGGGTGTTGTTGTAAGGAGGGATCACTGTATGTTTGTACAACAAGAAAAAAAACTTATATAGGAAATATTATTTTCGTGGTAGAAGAGTGTTTTACACTTTGTGTTTTAATCCATTTGTTAATGCTATAGGTTCAACTGTTATGTGTCCCATTTGTCGTTATGTTGGTCAACTTTATCTTTTGCAGTAGCTATTATCGTTCTAAATGATCAACCTGCTTCAGGTATTTATAAAATTGTGGGTTACATCGTTATCTCTTATATGTCATTATCTGATTTTAATTACATATTTAACATTTCTATAGCTATTATAAATAAGTAAGGTGATGGTGGGTATCCCTGTCGTGCGCCTCAGACAAGTTATTTTTGTCTGAGTGGCAAAACGTTTGGAATCTGATCAAACACCAGGTTACCTTGACTTACAGAGGATAATACGTTATTCTGACGTCATCAGTGACGGCATAATGTGAAAAATACTTTATTCTTTCCCGTAGAATTATACGCAAATGAAACGCAAACGCAATACACTACAAAATAAACGAAAAGAGTTGACATTAAACACAGTTCAGGTACAGGTTTAGTAATTCACAGTCTGGCCAGTATCCAAACTGAGTATGCGCCTTCTGGTGGCATTGATATTTGTAAGGGGTTATACTATATGTAATAATTGTGTAAAAATGTTTTAAAACAATTGTGTATTAAATTTCAGAGCAGTAGCTATTCCTGATATGTTTAATGTGGCGGAAACAAAACTTGGCATAGATGTTCGAATATCAAGATTCATCGTCCCCTTTAGCGATGCCTTAAACCGATCTGGAAGTTGTTGTTATATTCTCATTGCTGCCATATTCATGTGTAAGTTGGAGAACGTAGATCTGGAAGCACCTAAGTACCTTGTTATTGCGTAAGTATGTAAATATCAACACAATTACAGTCAAAGATCGATACATCGAACTCGCTTTAAAATACGGGTATTGTCGACTAAGCGAGATCAAATTATCGAAATTCAAATTATGAACTACTGGTATGATCGATTTAACCGAGTACGAAATATCGAGTTTCGACTATGGTTCCCAAATGAACACAATTAGTCTTTCATCTACTGCAATCACTTTTTAGCCAGGTACCCACGTGTAACTTGGTGCCTCATTAGGCTCAAAACGGATTGTATTTTTGAACCATTTTGTGTTTTAATAAACAAAATTGATACGACCTTTTTATCTATTATATAACATTACGTACAGTGGAGAATCTGTTATTCTTTCCCGTTTAAACGCAAACGTACGCAAATGCAAAGCACTAAAACGTAGAAAAGAACAACTTTTGGACAATTCTGATAATTCTTGTTTATCTTGGTGGCAAACAGTTTGGAGCCTGATCAGACGCCGGGTTACCCGGCGTCTGATCTGGCTCCAAACTGTTTGCACTGCAAATAATAGTTTTAGCGTAAACGCGTTTATTGGAAAAGAATAACAGATTCTCCACTGTATCTGTTGGTTTTCCGTTTAAAAACAGATCGTGCCTAAAGTTAGTTGATTGCCCGTGTTTCATGTATATTTTTTGAAACGAAAATGTACTTTTCAAATTGTTCTAATATAGTGTCTTTGCAAGATACATGTATTGTTTCTCTCCCAAACATAGTAAACGTTTATTCCACGTTTTTTCTTCTTACACACTGGTTTTAATAAACAAACAGTGGAAACTCCGCAAGTTAATTTTATTCAAAGGACAAATCAAATATAAGCTACCAAGACATTGAAGTATAATTATTTGTTCGAATGGAAGCTATTTAACTGTCAACGGCTCAAAATACAACTTTGCAAACACTTTGGATTCTAATCCGCGTAACGCGGTGTCTGATCAGGATCCAAACTGTTTTACACTCATATCGACATTTCTTACGTCAAAACAGCCCTAAAGATGACTTAAAAATATTGCAGACGACACTACTAATACAGACGATATTTTGGCGGTAAGAGGATTAAAGCAGACGAGAATACTTTGCAGGGAAAGAGTTAAGTCTGTTTGGCGAAATGGTCACGGGACCATTTTATAGTCATTTAAATGCTTCCTGAGTACGTTATGTTATTTACTTTGTCTTCAAATAAATGTGAAAACGTTAAGTTTGCTCACGAATATATTTTCAATGTTGCCGTGTCATGGTGTAGCTGTATTAAAGACAATTCCTACTGGTCAAGTCCGAAATGTATTTCTAAAGAGGCCTTTCCGCTAATAAACACGTTATAATACAAACGGAAGTACAGTGGATAATCTGTTATTCTTTCCCGTTTAAACGCAAACGTACGCAAACGCAAAGCACTAAAACGTAGAAAAGAACAACGTTTGGACAATTCTGATATTTCATGTTTATCTTGGTGGCAAACAGTTTGGAGCCTGATCATACGCCGGGTTACTCGGCGTCTGATCTGGCTCCAAACTGTTTGTAAAAGAAAAACTTGTTTTAGCGTAAACGCGTTTATCGGGAAAGAATAACAGATTCTCTACTGTATGTAAACATCTGGCCAGTCTCTAAAGCACCGTTTTTCTACATATAATTTATTGCGTTTAAACTGGAAATAATAATGTCTTTCCAAAGGATGCATGTTATCTATAACAGTTACTCCTACTAATCGCTTTTGTGATATGCTTTACTGAGATACCAAGCTTTACTGCGTACATTTGTATTGTTCCTTGCATTGTACTGTTTGTATTTTACTCTTTTAGATGAGCATGACGGCATGTACCTATTCCGCATTATTCCCTGTGGCATACAATTCTTGTTCTGCAAAAAGGCGTCCGTCAGATCGGCTGTTTTCGTCAAGACCGTCTCGGGCGTAGTTATATATTTAGCTCGAGACGTTCTTCGCCGACACATTTCTTCTGTCAATTGGTAACAAGTTTATATGAGCCGTGCCCTGACAAAACATGCCTTATTGCATTGCAAAATTGTACATACATGTACCATGCACCGTTATCATCTCAGTCTCTGCATATGAATATGACCTTTCTTTCCCATAAATTTTTATTATTTATTTAACTAGTTGTGCTATATGCGATCACGTTTGCTTGAAATGCCTCTTCTGATAGCACTTATTTTCTTTTACCGCATGTCAGTATATTAACCTGGGTGAGTGGTTTCGCCATACCCTCGGTGCCAAGTGCAAGCATCATCAGTGTCCTGATTATCCTGTCGTCCGTCAATGTGCAGTCAACAAACGTTGGTCTGTTGCTGGCGCTAGAGTGGCTTTTGTAAGTATAATCAGAGAGTTAAACCATAGAAACCTATTACCTCCGTTTATCCACGGCCTTATGTACGGGTGTTTAGCAAGAACATAATGGCATGGGACTTTTGTATATAAACTGTTCTGTTCATATTCAGTATTTTAACGTGGGTGACTGGATTTGGCAGCCCCTCGATTCCAAGTGCGGCTATCATCAGTATACTTATTATTCTATCGTCAATCGGCGTGCAGCCAACTAACATTGGCCTCCTTATGGCCCTTGAGTGGCTTTTGTAAGTACATACTTATAAGCGTTTCTAGTTACCCGATTGGTTAAATGATGTCACGGGAAATCCGTGTATTTTCCATTCACTGTTTTCATCAACCTTATATCATAAGGACGTTATGTTGCCATGATGATAATGATAATGATGACGTCATGTAATTATCTTCATACAGCAGTCGCCTTTAATCAATTTCGTCACAAGGAAGTGGTATTTGGTTGGCTAAAAAAAATATGCAATGTTCAGGTTACCTTATATGGATTCTACCCTGCAAGTAAAGTCTATTATATTATTGGACGGACGTTCTCGTCCAATACGGAATTGCTGACATTGTATATTCCATACAAAACTGTGTAATTTATAACATTTCTTGTATAGAAAACAATCCTTCATTACAGAAGTTAGGTGTAAATAGGTTGAGATTCGTGACATTGGGTGTCAATGTTTAAACTCTAAAAGCAAAATAATAACTGTTCTGAATATGTGACTTAACAATGTATCAATGAAAATGACATAAAAATGATAATGCTGGACTTGTTAATTGTTAAATTGTAAACTTATTTTATATATACATGTGCTGGTATATGGGTGCGTCCGTAACTTTAGTTGATTTTATCATTTATATATATCATGTAATTGACTGTTAATTATGTGTATGTGCAAATATAAATTTCTTTCGGTGTGTAAGAACTAGTTATATTGTATGTGGATTCATATCCAATTATCGTCGGCAACAGTAAAATCACTCATTGGCAGCATGCGGAAGCTAAATACTTGACAACGTATTACAGAAAGTACATATATCCATTACTTACAAGCAGTAAAATTTCCATCGTCAAAGGGTACTCCAACCGACTTTGCAAACAGTTTGAATCCGAATCAGACACCACATAAGCGGCGTCTGATCAGGATTCAAACTGTTTTACAATCATTTCTTTGTATTTAATCACTTTGCCTTACAGTAGTAAAGCAGGCGATACTATTATTATTATTTTAAAATATATATTTTTTCACACAGAAGCTGTGCGTCTTGTAGTTAGACAGTCTTTGTACCTATATGAGCATATGCTTTTATTGGTCAACTACTGAGTTGGCTACAAAGGGAATCACAAGTACAATGCAAAAATGAAAACATGCAGCGAGGATTTAACTGCTAGGAACCTTATCACACACCGTGTTACACGGCGCAAGATCTATGTGTTGGGAGAAAATATTTATATTTAGCATAATACGTGTTTATTGAGAATGAAGCTATTGCCTATTGTATGGATATTTGTTGATATCGCTTTATGTTCCAGGGATCGGCTGCGGACCTGTGCGAACGCCATGAGTATTATTTGTGGAACAGTTCTTGTCAACAAGCTCTGCAGCAAGGATCTCAACAAACTTGTTGATGTTGATGCCAGCTCTGTCACTACCGATATCAGTATAAAAGTCACGGCAAAAAAGATTGTTGAAAATGACACAAACATGTGATATAAATAATGCTTAATGAGTTACAGTGAAGAATATACAATAACTACCTGATTTATCTTCAGTGGTCATTGGTTTGGTTAAAATTGTTTTAGCGCGAGGGTTTTTCTACAAATGCCAACACACATTTTGCTTCACGCTGTGTTTTATAAACAGGGTTCTCTATATAGTCCAAACTCGATACTTCCAACTCGTTTAAAACGACCTGACCAGCTTTAATGAAGTTTAATTTTGATAATGTAATCTCAGGTAAGTCGAATACACGCGTATACCAAAGTTATAAAGTGGCTAAGCCACGTTTTAACTTTGAAATACGGGTATGTTCGAACCAAAGCGAGTTCAAATTATCGAGTTAGTAACGTATACAATGTAGCGCTGATGGTGTTATGGCTTTGTGTAGATCGGCGTGGTTCTAGGTTAAAGTATTTTGGACGGGTTGTTTTATATATAGCTTAATTACTTGTTGTAGGGTGCTGAAATACTGCATGAAACTTTATTAGAGGTCTAACATTGATGTTGTATTTTATCATACAAAGTTTGTAAGAAACTGAAAATATATTTGCAAGTTTTGATGTCTTTCAAAGATTTCGTAGGTGATGTAAACAATGGCGATCAGCTGCTATATTTTACATAGTCGCTATGAACAACACTTATGGATCCGTCGGCGAATTAATAGTATGTGCATTAATGTTACTCTTTCAACAACATGGATCTGTTTAAAACATGTCTATTACATTTGCAAACAGTGTAGATCCAGATCAGGTACAGTGGAGAATATGTTATTCTTTCCCGTTTAAACGCAAACGAAAAATACTAAAATATACAAAAGTACAACTTTTGGACAAACCTAAAGTTCATGTTTATCTTGGTTACCCGGCGTCTGATCTGGCTCCAAACTGTTTGCAATAGAAATAATAGTTTAAGCGTAAACGCGTTAATCGGAAAAGAATAACGTCTTCTCCACTGTAGCTCCTAAAGAAGCCCTCTGATCAGGGACTACACTGTTTGCCAATTTAGAGCAGTCTTTATTAAATAACCCAGCATTCCAAGTAGACTGGTTCATGTTTTGGTATTAAAAATATCCACAAGGGAACAAAATAACCCACAAGAGTAAATATTAAAAGAGTTTCTGGGGTAAAAGTCGTTCGTATACATGTACTCTCGGTATTGAGAGTACTGAACCGATTTAAAGATTAACACGGATTCAACTTTATCAGATATTATTTATGCTTTTCGGTGGATTACCGGAAAATAGCAGTGGATTATCACTTGGTAATCCACTGCAGTGGATTATCACCAATCGCCGTTTTCTCCGTAGGGCTCCCCAAAAATCGTAGTCAATCGTGTCTTATCGTTAAATTCCGGCAGTCCGATTTGTCGCGAACCACTCAACGGAAGAACACGAATCCAAAATCGGGAGCAACGACGTAATTCGGATGACGTCAAATAAATAAATAAGTGACGCCATCGTACGGGAAACTGTTTCGTTAATGTAGTCGATGTAAACTTGGGGCTCAACACAGGATAAATCATGTACTTTCGCTTTCACAATTGTCGAACAATTTCGTTTAAAAAGTGGCTTAAAAGCATAAATAAACAGAATAATTGTATTTTTTCAGTATAATATCGAATTTAATCCATTTCGCGAACACCAGACTGTTATATTTTCACTCTAGGCGTCGCCACTCGTGAAAATATGACGTCTGATGTTCACTCAATGGATTAAATTTCTATCTTATACTGAAAAAAACAATTATCCTCTATTTAATAATTATTTCACAAAAAGTTCTATAGTAATATTGTTTCAATAGGGAGCTAATTGTTAAAGCCGCATTGTGTTTTTGAGAAACCTGCATAAAACGGTTGTTTGGGGTCCCATTTGAACTACGTGGGACGTGATTCTTTCACAAAAACCGACTTTATCTAAGAAATTCGTTTTTCAAATTTTATTTATAATATTTTTGTGCTGCACCAATTAAAAAGCCTCCCTTGTGAATGGAAAGAAGGACAACTTTGTAAATACAGGGCTCCAGATAACGGAAGTATTTCGAAAACTAAAATTTTGATTTCTGCTTTTAAACCCAATGGTGTCATACTCGTTAAAATTGTCTCGAAGAGACAGTTTAATCAGTAGTAGCACCATAGCATTCGGTGCTGAAATGAGTGAGAAAATGTTAGATTAGTTCAGATTACTCCCGCTTACATGTGTATAGCTGGATCACTGAAAATGACCCTGTTAACCCTTATTCTGCTGTACAGACGTCTGCTTTGACATTGTCGTCTGCAAAATTTGTTCAGTTTAGATTTATGCATTGTTTTAATTAAACAAACCGTAAGACGAGTGTCAAACAGTTTGGATCCAGATGAGACGCCGCGTGACGCGGCGTCTTTTTAGATTCAAATAGTTTGTAAATTCCGTAAAGTTACGACCAGTAGGCACAGGGTTAAACACTATGAGATCCAGTAACATTCACGGTGGGTAAACGATTAAAAAAGCTACGGAGAATCTATACCTTGAGATTGCTGAAAATGACTGTTTCAGCATTGTCCGCTCTCTAACTCAAAGACTTCTTTTTGGATCTTCACCAAACTTGCTACAAATGTTTATTAGTATAGAATCTAGGTCAGGTTGAATAACTAGCAAAATCGCATAAGGCATGTCTGAGTTATTGCCCTTGAATAATTAAAAAAATGACTTTCAGCATTTTCTGCTCTCTAACACAAACACTTTTTATTGGATCTTCACCAAACTTGCTGACAACGTGTATTGGTATTAAATCTAGGTCAAGGAAAATAATCGAATACAGTTGAATGAAAATCCTTCAAGAGGTAAAGGAGAAATGGAGTGGTCATTTATTACTTTACTTATTACCAACACGGCTAAGATGAAGCACATGCAACCATTTACCAAATATTTGGCTAAAAATAGAATGAAAACTGGTCCTTTTACAGAGTGGACAGGGCAAAAATAAGGCTAAGATAGCAAAATTTTAGAAATTAAAGAACCATAACTCCAACATGCCTTCGGCGGTAT
The DNA here is from genome assembly GCA_922989275.2 of Gari tellinella. Taxonomy (NCBI): domain Eukaryota; kingdom Metazoa; phylum Mollusca; class Bivalvia; order Cardiida; family Psammobiidae; genus Gari; species Gari tellinella. The sequence continues at coordinate 77,190,110 of OV277867.1, read as the reverse complement.
TTATAGAACTGGACCAAGATTTTATACAAATATTATTTTCAGCAAATTTGGTGAAGATCCAATTAAAACTGTTTGAGTCAGAAAGCTGACAAGCCTGAAGTAGTCAATTTTTAGTCATTCAAGGGCAATAACTCCAACATGCCTTGTGCGATTTGGTAGTTAAGATGATTGACCTAGATTTAATATTAATAAACATTTTCAACAAGTTTGGTGAATATCTGATAAAAAATGTATGTGTTAGAAAGCAAAAAAATGCTGAAATATTAATTTTTAATACTTAAAGGGCAAAAACTCAGACATGCCTTTTGCGATTTTAGTAGTATTCAAACCAAACCTTGATTTTATATAAATAAACATTTTCAGCAAGTTTGGTGAAAATCAATAAAAAAGTATTTGTGTTAGAGAGCAAAAATGGTGAAACAGTCCTTTTCAAAACATAAAGGGCAATAACTAAGATAATCCCTATGGGATTTTAGTAATAATCACACTAGACATAGATTTTATATAAATAAAGAATTTCAGCAAGTTTGGTGAAGATCCGATGAAAACTCTTTTCGTTAGAGAGCAAAAAAGGCTGAATCAGCCATTTTTTAAAATAATTAAAGGGCTATTACTCCAACATGCCTTATGCGATTTTAGTAGGATTCAAACTTAACCTTAATTTTATTTTAATGAAAACTTTCAGCAAGTTTGGTGAAGATACAAAAAAAGTATTTGTGTTAGAGAGCAAAACTTGCTGAAAACAGTAATTTCTAATACATAAAGGGCAAAAACTCAGATATGCCACATGCGATTTTTGTAATAATCAAACTAGATCTAAAGTTTAGATAATTAAACATTTTCAGCAAGTTTAGTGAATATCCGATAAAAACTGTACGTGTTAGAGTGCAAAAGTGACTGAAACAGTCATTTTTTTTATTAATAAACAGGCAATAACTTAGATATACCTTATGCGATTTTAGTAGTAATCAAACTAAACTTTGATTTTATATCAATAAACATTTTCAGCAAAAATGGTGAAGATCCAATAAAGTGTATTTGTGTTAGAGAGCAAAACTTGCTGAAAACAGTCATTTTTAATACATAAAGGGCAAACACTCAGATATGCCACATGCGATTTTAGTAGTAATCAAACTAGACCTAAATTTTATATGAATAGATATTTTCAGCATGTTTGGTGAATATCCGATAAAAGCTGTTTGTTTCAGAGTGCAAAAATGACTGAAACAGTCATTTTTTATTAATTAACAGGCAATAACTCAAAAATACCTTATGCGACTTTAGTAGTAATCAAACGAAACCTTGATTTTATATAAATGAACATTTTCAGCAAGTTTGTGGAAGATCGGATAAAAAATAGTTGAGTTAGAGAGCGGACAAAAAAGTGTGATAGTCTAACTGACCGATGGATGGACGGGCGGAGGTAGATACGGTTTGCACCCAGTGAAGTTGATTTCGGATGTATCACGTGATACTAAGCCGTGTGGTAATGCTTATGTCAGACGTTCTATTTTCGGTTTGTTATGGTTTTAAATCGCCCTTTTTGGTGATTTAGGTCCGTCCTCATCATTTCATAGATCAGTTTGGCCCGTAAGAATGTTCAAATTATTATTAACCATTATTGTATTTCAGGCATTAAGAAAAGTTCTGAAAACACAATGGGACTTTAACAAATATGTTCCCCGTTAATAAGTCAATGGTTAATCTAATTCACCAAAGCAGTTCACTATTGACCGAAAATAGTCAACTATGCACCAGGACGAAGTTGAGTTCGATAGTTGACTGATGAATGTCATTTTTCAAGGCTGGATAAATATACGCGGTCTCCGATCTGAACCAAACTTGTCTTTAAATTATGGAAATATATGGGAATGTGTAAATAAATTTAAGAAATAATATATGTTCTTCTATTAATAAAATGGTATTAGACAGCGATTGCGAGTCGTAATGCGCAGGAATTGGCCACGAAGGCCGAACATCACAACGACCAATCGTTATCTAAGTATTTTACCAACGAAAGAACATAAATTACACAGTGAATAAACAAACTGTATCACAACCGGATATCGCGACTAGATTTAACAACGGTTGAGAGATGTGATGCACAAGAATTGGCCAAGAAGGCCGACCATCACATCGACCAATCGTTATCTGATACTGTTTAACAACGGTAGAACATACACTTCTCCGACACTATCATGTCCAGCTTAAAACAAATCAATAGAAAGGATAATAACGCATGCATACCAACACCTGACAAAGAACACACATTAAACGAAACAAGAAACAGATATTGTGAAATGACAGGTTACATGACTGGTAAAAAACTATAAAAGTCTTTACGGGCTAAATTAAAATAGGAAAAACAGAAAAAAGCATGACGTCACGTCGCTTCATTCATGATATATTTAATTATGGGGAGAGCGTTGTAAAACGTCTAAGATTTGTCAAGATGAGCTTCGTCTATTTCATAGTGACAAAAACACGTGTCATACAGTGGATAAAACGCTATTATTTCCCAATAAACGCGTTTACGCTAAAACTATTATATCCATTTTAAACAGTTTGGAGCCAGATCAGACGCCTGCGTCTGATCAGGCTCCAAACTGTTTGCAACTAGGATTGAAATAAATAGTCCATTTGTTTTTATTTGGATGCATTTGCGTTTCGTTTGCGTTTAAACGGGAAATAATAACGTTTTCTCCACTGAACTAGAATAGTAATAAAACATTTTTATATCTCTTCACACCGCGCAAAAGATAAAAAAGACCGTCCAGCTGTTTTAAATGTTTATACAAGTACCACATCAAGTTTAAATAGACAAATAAGGTCAAATTGTTCAAAGCGTAAATACGTATGCCAAGTGTGGTTTAAATAGACAAACACAGTAAAAAAGTTTTAAGCATTTAAATATGTGCCAAGTGAGGCTAAATTGTTTTAAACGTTTATACATGTACAAACATACATGTATATGTCAAATGTTATTTAAGGGTGTATCCATGTCATAAGCCAATTTTTCAAAGTATCAAACTTTTTTTCTAACATTTGTTTTTGGAAGAGCTGTTTATGATGAATGAAAAAATGAAAAAAAAAATATATGGTGGTGTCCTTGTTTTTTAGCTACAGCGATTTGAAAAAGGTATGTCAAATTTGGACGTTTTTTTTCAAATTTTACCCATTCAGAGTACAAGCTTCAGTAAAATTTATTTCATAACTAAACAAACATGATAATTTGGGGTTTCATTATTAATTTCATATGGTGGTATTTTCACATATAGAAACCAAATTTAGACAAAGCAGGCACCAGGTTTGAACAATATGGATCCTTGAATATCAAAAATATGCTTTGTATAGGGCATGATTTTATTAGATTTTTTATTTTATGAAAAAAAATTAAAAAAGTTTGAAAATAAAATAGTTCTAGTATTAAACTTTTTTTTATATTCTACCAGATGAAAGCCCATGCTCAGGCAGTTCAAAATATGAAAAGAAATTGAAAGGTCAGTGTTGAAAATTTTGAGTTATTAAAGTAAAAAGAGTTATCTGCACCTTACAAAATTTACAAAAAAGTACCATATCGATGATATTTAGAGCTTTATAAATTTTACATTTGGTGCCTTTTTTTTCTTAAATTAGTTTTTGTATGAAGAAATACTACCATAGATAGGAAATAAATAACACAAAACCAAATTATCATATTTGTTTTCATTTAAAGTGGATTTTATTGAAGCAGGCTGTTTGAAAAGAACACAATAAGAGGAAGTGGGTGGGGTAAATTTTACATGGCCGTAGCGCCAACTGTTGCTCACCAAAATGTACACTTTTTCTATTTTTTCATTCATCTTAAATATCTCTTCAATACAAAACCATCATAGAGTGTTTTCATATACTTTGAAAATTTCCCAAAGTCATGACATTGATACACCCTTAAATAGACAAATTAGGTCAAACTATTTGAAATGCTTATACATACACATGCCAAGTGTGGTTTAAACATACAAACAAGGCAAAACTATTCTAAACGTTTATACATATGAGAAATGTAGGGTTTAATTACGCTATATTAATTATAAACTATTCACAGTGTCCAGTAGAGTACGCCAAGATAAGACAAATATAGGAGAACAGTGGGGAAACATTAATCGTTCCCAATAAACGCATATTTTCATCAACAATAATGTCATTGTGTAAACAGTTTATAGACAGATCAGACGCTTGGTAACCCGGAGTCTATTCAGGATTGGAACTGCTTGGCACACAGGTAAGCATAAATTTAGAAATACAAAGTATGTCATTTCCGAAATTTAATTGCATTGTTTTTGTTTGTTTCCTCTTCAAATGGAAAAAAATGATGTATTTGCCTGTGAGGTAAAACTCGGCTTCAAACGGTTTAATTATCAGATTTAAATTAATTTTCGAAATGTTTTCAAAAGAGTCAGTTTTTAACCCTTCACTGCCAAGGGCGACAAAAGGCGACTAAGTAAACAGTTTAGATCCTGATACAGTGGAGAATCTGTTATTCTTTCCCGTTTAAACGCAAAACACTAAAACATAGAAAAGTACAACTTTTTGACAATTCTCATAATTCATGTTTATCTTGGTGACAAACAGTTTGGAGTCTGATCTGGCTCCAAACTGTTTGCACTGCAAATAATAGTTTTAGCGTAAACGCGTTTATTGGGAAAGAATAACGTTTTCTCAACTGTAAGACGCCGCGTAAAACAGAGTCTTATTATCATCCAAACTGTTTCAGATTCGTATTTATAACTTTCAAGTATACCTACTATATAGATTCTCACTTTCAGCATAAAATTCGACGTTTAGTCTGCGATCAGAGGATTTTAACCCTCTCATGATCAACATTGTCGAGCGTTTATTACCGCTGCACCGCCATAGCGTCGTGTGCTTTAATAGTACTGTCTGCAATGTCGTTTCAAAGTTAGATTTAAGGCAATAATACTGACAAAATTTCGTAACGAGTGGCAAACAGTTTGAGTCCAGATCAGACTCCGCGTCTGATCAAGACCTAAACTGTTTGCAAACGCGCTTTAAGGCGTCAATAAGAGTGAAAGGGTTATGGCAGTGAATTTGTACGACAGGGTTTTACGCCATAGTGGCAGAGAAAGGGTTAAATCAGAAATAATGGCGTATTCCCCACTGTGTATTCTAATATAGCACTATTCGTATCCTACTATATCCCATTGGTCGCAAACATCAGACCTGTATCCTACCAGAGTCGAAATCACCGGTGCTTGTAGATATATTGATACATCTGCCGAATATTTTACCCACTCTGTAGGGACAGAATATTTTCTGTTGACATTGCCGAACCAGGCGAAGCCGGACCAGTATTCTATCATTTTATTCGACAAGTCGAGTTCAGCAGCGTCAAACTCAAGGGGAGGAATTCGAGCAGATTGAAATACAAATGGTATGTCTGTGCTGTGACAAGACACGCCTGTGCAGTAAGGGAAATTTGGAAACAGTAGAGGATAGATCGCCAGGGCTTCGTCAAATACATAGGAATAGACGCTTGTGCGACTGGAGAGCTCCCGAGCAATTTTCCTAGCAGGACAGGCGAATACGTAGTCAGTCGTCATATCGGATAACACATCACGGGTATCAGATATATCTGAGGGTGGATACAAATTAAACAGATCAGAACCAACAACAGCCACGTTTGGAACGAATGAAAACACAGTAGCTTGCAAAATGTCAGCATCTAACGGGTCTGTGAATGCTGGCATTATGTAAGGCAAACCCTCTTCCCTCACTGTTCCGATAATAATTTGTTTTTCTCCGAAGTTCCTTGTTAACAAACCCTCAATTATGCCAGACTTTATCAGACCACCATCAATGGAGGGTATCCAAGGAAGAAATGCACGAAATCCACTGTCCGTGAAGACCCTAAGTAGCGGATTTCCCTGGAGTTCGATTATGACGTCAGCTGGTAAGGAGCGTAGGCAGGCCACATTGACGCTCGAGTCAGCGTTCAAACAGTTGGCAAACAAACCGAACTTCCTACCCTGCTCAATGGCCTGGTCTGAGGGTTTCAGTGGTATTGTGAAGGGAGTACTCTGTAGTATGACTCTATGGAAATATCTGTCCACCTTTCCAGACATGAGCTGAATAGCTGCGCTTGTGGCTCCGGTACTTTGTCCAAATAACGTGACCTATGAACAGAGACAGTAAACTGTTTAGAATGATATACAGTGTTGCAATATCGTCTGCTTAAAATTGTCGTCTGCTATTTTTTCTCAAAATTACATATAAGTGGAAATTTTGATAGAATGAATATAATGACGAGTGACAAAAAGCTTAAATCATGATCAGACGCCGCGTTACGCGGCGTCTGATCTGGATTCAAGCTGTTTGCAAATGTAAGCCAAGTCTTAATTTCCCCTCTCTATAACGACTCCCTCCGAACAACACACATAATCTGTGTCTCCCATTGGGTGTCGTTGTAGGGAAGGAGCACTGTATATGTATGTTACATTGTTTATTTTGTGTTAAGTGTCCACACTCAAGATGGTGGGATTTCAGTCATTAACAAAGATGACTGCTTAACAATTTCATGATCAAATTTATCTGATCAAAATCAAAACTGTTTGCCACTTGTTTTAAAATAACGTCAATCTAACTTTGAAACGATATTGAAGATAACTATATTGAAGCAGACGACAATATGGCGGTGAGGTGGTTCAGTGGAGAAAACGTTATTCTTTCCCAATAAACGCGTTTACGCTAAAACTATTATTTGCAGTGCAAACAGTTTGGAGCCAGATCAGACGCCGGGTAACCCGGCGTCTGATCAGGCTCCAAACTGTTTGCGACCAAGATAAACATGAATTATCAGAATTGTCAAAAAGTTGTACTTTTCTACGTTTTAGTGTTTTGCGTTTGCGTACGTTTGCGTTTAAACGGGAAAGAATAACAGATTCTCCACTGTAAAACCCTCGAGATACATTTGATCATGATTCATGAAAGGGTTCAATTAGACTGTTAATGTTGGTGGTGAAAAGGTCCAAAGAAAGCTACCTTAAAACGATTTCCACCGAAGTATTGAATATTTTCGTTCACCCACTTGAGTGCCTGGCTTTGGTCCATGATCCCATAGTTCCCAGTTATGTCATTCGAAGTACTTCCGGTCACCAGAAACCCAAGGGCACCTGTACAGATTCGATAATAAATATTATTACCTAATGCTCTTTATAAATTTTAATTCGTTATTTTTTACTATTGTACCGTGTTGTTCTGACATTGCCTATTCCGGGGGAAATAGTTTGAACTATTGCCCTCTAGGACGAACTGTTTACCCTGCGCGAAACAGATGCGTAAAAGTGTTACAATGTGGGTCATTGAGAAGTTTTCCGGTACCCGGGTTTGCCGTATTGTAATAAAACAGTATTGAATAATTGTCATTGATTGGTGTCTGGTGAAGGTATAAAACTTTATTTCATGCTTTATTATTATTTATTACAATACTATTATCAATGAGACGAGTTCGTAGTAAACATCAAGTTTAGCCGCTATCCTTTATATACCGAAAAGAAAGCTGGACCCGAACACTACATAATGTGCGGCTGTAACCATGCAAACTCTTACACGAAGACGCTGATCATTTCATCTGACGTCTGTCAAAAAACTCAAAATGACTAATAATTTTTGATTTCACTTGTATTGTGGTTTAAATAAGCTCGTTTTGAAAATCTAAGTATATAGAGTATATAGGTAATAAAACGGTTATAATAATTTCATGTGTGTTAGGGGAACAGTCAAAACTAGTGTCCTTCGTTATCAGGGAAGACATTTCAAACTATTGCCCTCGGCCTATCGGCCTCTGGCAACAGTTCGAAAGTCTTCCCTCATACCTCGGGACAATAGTTTTGACTGTTCCCCAAACACACATGAAATAACTGTATAATATTACACAATCTGTGTCTAACGTCCCATAAATTGGACATAGTCCAACAGTAAATACTCAGATCAGATGCCGCATGATGCGGTGTCTGATCTGAGTTTTCACTGTTTGTTAGCACAAATCATGTTATGAAATGTCCCTGCATAAATTTCTATCAAAAATAAAATGGCATATATATAAAATGGCATTTTGTGTATTAAAGGGAGGTAATCGGATAACTCATATGTATGCAGTAAACCACTATTGTACAGTCCACTAATCAGTCGGATACGGCAGCAGCGCCTAGCTTAGATACAGTGCATAACAACAGACTGGCAGCTACACATTTCAATAAAAAAGTTTCTTCTTCTTCTTGTAGCGTTTTAACGTCTCACCCAAGCGGATTTCACGCTTTCATGGGGGGGGACACATAAAAAATATCGGCGTTTAAGCGAAATAAACGACAAAAAATGATCGGCATATTTACTAGCGCGATTCATGCAATTTTCCGATCATTTTCTGTCGTTTATATAGCTTAAAGGCCGAAAAAATTCAGTTCATTTCTTAATTGTAAATAGTTTTTATTCAAACATTTTGATAATTGGAAGCCCTCTTCAGGGGGCTTCCTCAGTGCTGAGGTTGTAAGAAGCCATTTTCTTAGAAGGAACCTCGGCTTATGGGGAAACGGTGACAAAAATGGGAGCACTTTTGTACAACCAGTCAAAAATGAACTGTCTGCGCATGCCTGAAATTAGGTTGCATAAATTTTACACAGCAACTGGAGGACATTTTATTTATTTCGATTTGGAATAAAACTCGTACCAGAACTTATCAACAGCAGATGATAAGTGCTTGTGTTGCGGCCGTAATTTAAATCGCTTGCAACCACTAAAATAACGCAAATTGATTGTATGAAGGACAGGTGTCAGCTTAAAAGCAAAGTTAAAGTAAAACAGAATCCTCCTACTGGAGCTTTCTGTGTACGTATATTTTCACTTTTCCTGAAAAGCAGCATTGTCTTAAGCAGCCACCTGTCTAAAACACCAACAAATAAAAGCAAGTTACATAAAATATCTTCTCAAATGCCTAAAGTATACCTATCACCTATATTCTTTTTTCCAACACAGCATAGTTTTTGTTTCCTTACTTATATAACCTGGAGTGAGGTGGATTCGGACACCTTAACCGTTTATTCGCGCATGCACACATACATCTTGCATGAAAGGAACATTTTTTGTTCCGAAACTCAAAAACAATAAAAATTCTTAAAACTAGTCAACAGAGAATCTAACAAATGCATTTGAAAAAAATGCGTACATATCGTAAACAAACATGCCCCGTGATCAATCTGTATCACTGAAGTGCTTCTGGTAGGTTCGGACGATCTGATTTATGACGTCATATGTAGGCTTATAACGAAATGTTTTGCAACTGCAGTTCATTTTTAGGATGCTTCGAGATGTGAATTATTTACACACGAAGGTCAGAGAATAAAACATTTGTGGAAGTAATTTTCTCAAGGTATGAGACAGTAATTTTGTTTTGCAATATGTCAATGCCATAATTACGATAATGGATGACCAATCAGTCAAATTCTTTAATGCAGTCACAAAAGGCGAAATGACGTCTTTCCAAAGTTTTGAAAAAATTCTGGCTTGCTAAAGCAAGTCGATGTGTTCCATTCTGTGTAATTTGTAAAGTGTCCGAATCTATCGGGTTGTCCGAAACAACCAGAGTTGACGATACATGTCACATCAATAAAACTGCTCGGCTTCCCTGGCTTCTTTTTTAAAGAACCAACTTGTCTTATTGATGTTTAGAAAAAACGCGTATTCTTCAAATTTTTATTTATAACGGCATTGCAAAATTTTAAGTAGAGGATGATTTGACAGTAAGTGTACAGTGGAGAAAACGTTATTCTTTCCTAATCAACGCGTTTACGCTAAAACTATTATTTCTATTGCAAACAGTTTGGAGCCAGATCAGACGCCGGGTAACCAGGCGTCTGATCAGGCTCCAAACTGTTTGCCACAAAGATAAACTTGAATTATCAGAATTGTTCAAAAGTTGTACTTTTCTACGTACATGTATTAGTGATTTGCGTTTGCGTTTCGTTTGCGTTTAAACGGGAAAGAATAACGTATTCCCCACTGTATTATGTATACGGGTTTTGATGTCATAATGGCTGTTAATCTTTTCACTCTCAATGACCAACAAAGACTACAACTACATGTAACTTGATATCTGCGTCATTCACAGTCCAATACAGTTGGTCAATACATTGTAATAAAAAGTTTTGAATTGATTGAGACTCGAACCCGGAGCCTTTAGAATGCTAGTCTATCGCTCTACCAACTGAGCAACAAAGACAGATAATGAAGCTTATCAACTCTTCGTCCGTTCATCCAGAACCCTTAGCGAAAAGGGATTATAAAGATAACCAATTTAAATAGTAACTTGGAGATACATTGAATGAATATGGAGAAAAAATAGTTTTCTAACTGAAAATAACATTTAAAGTAATCAAGCAACTTCATTGTCAAACAAATACCAGTTATTCAAACTAACCTTCAGCTGTAAATGCATTGCCGCGAATTCCTATCATGACGGAAGTGTGACGTCATCATCCGGGTAACAAAGGCGCTTGTACACAATCGGGTCAAATTTATACTGCATGTGAATGGTCAATTTCCAGACACTCGCTACACGTAATAAACATTTAGAGTTATACTGGAAAATGCGTTATTCGAAATCATTTTACAAAGGGACATTAAAAAAAATAAGGTACGTGGTTAATTTTGGTTCTCATTTTTCGAAAATATAATTTTCTTCAAAGTTTCACTAAAATTCCAAGTTTTTTCTGCATTTTTCTCTTCTATTATGCTATTACCTAACCGGAACCGCTTTTGCGATGACGTAAGCAAACCGCACGCACTTTATCAAGCGTTTTTGTGAGGCTTCCGGATTGGTAGGAAGGGTCCGGTTATGGAGAATGGAGGATATGTAGAGAACACAAAATATAGCTAATACATGTATTTGGATGTATCATCCAGAAATTACCAAAACGTTTTTTAAAAATAGATTTTATAGATAACACCACTGTTTGTGAAAGAATCACGACATGTGTGGTTCAAATATGACCCCCAAAACAACCGTTTTATGCAGGTTACTCAATTACATAATGTGGCCTTAATGGACAAAATGTAATGGTATAAGCTTACGTTTATATTCTAAGAGTTGTTTACTCTTTCAAGTGTCTAAAGATTGATTTATTAAAAATGTTATTTCAAAAGTGATAACTAGTTCGCCTTGTCCAAAAGTGGGGAATTGTTCAAGTGGGATATTGTCCTGTGGGGAATTTCCCAGAGCGAAATTGTCCTAGTAGAGAAATGACAACAACTAACTACATGTAGTTTGATTCAGTAAATATTTTGAATAAATCTGTTCAAAATAATTTGAATGAAACAGGTGGTTTTATAACAGGCAATTCTATTACATATTTATGCAAGCGCTGGTGTTGCATACACCATAATTATATTGTAGGTTTAAAAAGGAAACTGTAATAGAATATTTTTAACTGCAACCCCCTTTTGAAAACCATCACGTGGTTTACTTCATAGAGAAAACCATTATCATCTTCTCTTCCTCCTTAAAGGTAATAAGAGGTAACAGCTTAGGAATATGTTTGTCTGTCTGTCTGTCTGCCTGCCTGCCTGCTCGCCTGCCTGTCTGTCTGTATGTCTGTCTTTCCGTCTGTCTGTCTGTCTATCCACTTATTTCTCTTCATGTTTACTTCTCGCAATGTCCTTTCTCTCTCATATCAGTCATTATCTTTCTGTATAACAACATTACATTGTTCGAAGTTGTAATAACTAGAAATTAAATTAAAGTTACGGGATTGGTGATTGTTTCTAGTTTAACATAATATCAAACAACCGTTGATTTGATATATACAATAGCTATTTTTCCAGTTTCTAGCTTATCTGATCAAACTTTTACTGAATACGCAGTGACAGAGATACCCACATATTCAGCTGTTAATTAACCGGTTCTTGCTTAAAGTAATTAAACTGCAGGCTGACATCATGCAGTGACCTTGCTTAGACAGATAAGAAACAATAATATTTTTGTAGAATCGCTGGCGGCAGATATATATATCACGGATCGCTTAACAGGCTGGTAAAATGTTTGATTATAGTCTTCCAAAATACCGTTATTATTATTATAATACTTATTATTTTTATTATAGGCCGATTTTTATTCAACTGGAAGGGCGGAGCTAACCTTTGGCAAAGATAAACTAATTTACTTCTGATATTAGGATTGATAGGTATAGTTCCGTATTATATCGTTATTAGAGAGGTTTCGATTTCTTACTTGTACTGGTACGTATACGTGTAGCTCGCTTTTTGTGCAGAATACCATCGTGACGTAATCAAGGTATGCGCACCTATCTTTTGATTTACAAGTTGTAAATGTTATTCGTAGGAAATTGTTATAGGAAGAGAAATTAAGACTTGGTTAACGTTTGCAAACAGCTTGAATCCAGATCTGGATTCAAGATGTTTGTCATTCTTCATTATCTTTCTTCTGTCAAAATGTCCATTAATATGTAATGTTGAGAGAAAAAACCGGCAGCCGACAACGGTAAATTCCTATAATTTCTATAATAAAAGAGCAAGCTGCCGGCCCCAAAGTTGAAATGCAAAGGTCCGTATCGAAACTCCTCCCTGCCAGATCAATAAAATCGATATATAACATCTTGTGTTGTTATATCCTAAATTCGCATATTAGTGACAATTTAGATAAGAATAATTTCGAATGTGCACGGGCACAAACGCCTACAGTGGAGAAACCGTTATTCTTTCCCGTTTAAACGCAAACGAATTTCGAATGTGCACGGGCACAAACGCCTACAGTGGAAAAACCGTTATTCTTTCCCGTTTAAACGCAAACGAATTTCGAAAGTGCACGGGCACAAACGCCTACAGTGGAGAAACCGTTATTCTTTCCCGTTTAAACGCAAACGAAACGCAAACGCAAAGCACTAAAACGTAGAAAATAACAACTTTTGGACAATTCTGATAGTTCATGTTTATCTTGGTGGCAAACATTTTGAGGCCTGATCAGACGCCTGGCTCCAAACAGTACAAATGTAATAGAAATAATAGTTTTAGCGTAAACGCGTTTATTGGGAAAGAATAACGTTTTCTCCACTGTACGTATAAATCAACTTAACCCATTTGCCCACAGCGGTTTATCCAATGTTTATAGTTTGGATTAGTCCATTTATGATGTAAGGGGTAAATATCATTTTAACGGTAGCAAAAGCTTAGTAAATTGTTCCATGTGAATTCTGCCAAACTATACATGTTGATCAATATGTGTAAATATAAAGAAGTCGCGCGCTATAAAAACGAGACTTATTACATTGCAACAACTTAGGCATAACTTAGCTGTACATTTCAGGGTCGACACTGGCTAACAAGTGAAACAACAAAATATTCGTCATACTCGCTTTTGTCAAACTGTATGCAATGCAATAAGTATGGTGCTCTCATGGCTCGACACGGTTAATATAGTAAATTTATCACATAAACGCGCAAAATATACAGTGCAATATAAATCGTACGGCACACTCTGCATGTAATATACTAATTTAAGAATCACTGAAATTCTGTATTACTACGCCGACTGTAGAAACAGTTTAGATATTTATGTTTGACAAACGTTGATCACCACGAGTGATCGAAACATTTCCAAGTGTCCAATTTGTCTATATTATTTGTCTCTCTCCCGTACAGTCCCGTAAATCAGGCAACGTAGGCATCTAGTATTAACAGTACCTTTGAATGTCTAACGTTACATCACAATGACGTCATGTTACAATAATGACACTATTCCGAAAACGATACTAAAGCTCAAATGATCGTATTGGTCAAAAAGAACAATTTTAGATATATTATCAAAGATGTATTTTAACAAATTGTTGTTGTTTTAGTTTAGTTTAGTTTAAAAATGTTTTTATCTATGTATTTATAATACAACAGTTATGACGAATTGTTTTCCTTACAGCTGAGGAAAAGATGAAAATAACTAAGTTCAGAATTTTGTGTCAATAGATGTTTATGTGATAAATAGAATATTAAAATATTGTGTTATCAGCAGTGACTTTTCTGAAATCGTTGGATAAAATGATATTATTTAATCAAACTCGTTCAATAAGTGCAATACTGAAAACACACTCATTCAATATCCTCTATATATATCTTATAATTGCATGACATATCAATAGAAGTATAACTCATATGTGGTTATATTTGTTTTATATGAAATAAGATTATATCAAAGATATCCATTTGATAACGATGTACTACATACATACTGAAATTAGATATATATCTATCTATGCAATAATAAATGCCAACAAACAATTAACATTAAACTGTCGTTAATGTTATGAATGACAGATTAATGAGCGTATAAAATTCACAATCATTCTTAAGAAAGATACCGTTGATGTACATTACATGTACGATTACAATGGAGAAGACGTTCCCCACCCTTTAACCCTTTACCTGATAGCATTGTTTCTAGTATTGAAGATATGTGACTTCTTAAAGCAGGTTGAAAGTAAAACAGAATGCGCCCTAAGGCGCATTCTGCTTTACTTTCAGCCTGCTTTAAGCTATTAACTGCTAGAATAAGGAAAGTATTAAATATGACACATATTCATTACGGTATAATTTGGAACTATTTTCTTCAGCGGATGAATAAAATGCATGTGCTAAAAGTCGCTTCTATAAGGGAAAGGGTTAAACGGTATAGAGTGGTATATAATGTACAGGAAAACCTCTATATTACGACCACTAAAACGAATGCTAATTGATATGTAAAAGACAGGTGACAACTTAAAGCAAGATGACAGTAAAACAGAAAGCTCCTAAAGGAGATTTCTGTTTTACTCCCACCTTGCTTTAAGCAGTCACCTGTCGAAAATACGTAATAAAACACAGCCTAGTGGTCGTAATAGAGAGGTTTTACTGTATAACGTGACAACTTTTTAAAACTTGTAACGGTGAGAATTTACATGAATAGCAACCAGTTTCGTGGATAATCAGACGCTGATTCCTAACTGTTTACATTGCACGGAATGTTTAAAAGCATAGCACGTCTTTTCCACTGTGATAGTTTCACCCCCCCCCCCCCCCAAAAAAAAACCCAACAAAAAAACTGTTCACAAAACCTAACAGTACAGTAATCTACTAGGTGCCCGTTTCATAAAACTTCGTACGACAAAAACGATCGTAAGTCAAAACTTTAAAACACATTTAATTTCTGATTCATCTATCTAATCCTGTCTTGTGACATCTCTTTGGAATCGTCTTGAAAAGACGATTCCAAAGAGATGTGACAAGACAGAATTAGATTGAAAAATGATTAATAATTGAGACTTTTATAATCTGACTTACGACAACATTTGTTGTACGAAGTTTTATGAAACGGGCCCCAGATACTCTTACCTAGACGGTAATTGAACGTCACGACAATGACGTCACCTTTGTTTGCTAACATCTCTGCATTATACACCAAACCACCTGCGCTACCAGTAGTGAACGAGCCACCATGAATCCAAACCATCACAGCCTTTCTCGACTTCCTCGTCGTGCCCAATGGTGCGTATATGTTCATATATAGACAGTCTTCAGATTTCTTTTGAGACAAAAAGTAAATACTCGCTAGTTCAATGGCAGAACTATTATTCTTTCTCGAGTACACGAGATGTTACGTTACCTCAGTCACCCTATACAACTTACAATGGACAAACCATGTTTCTAGTCATTTCTGTTTTACTATTTATACATATAGTAATTTTATTGCAATATCGGCGGACGTGGTCTTTCACTCTCAATGATGCCATAAAGCGCGTTTGCAAACAGTTTGGGTCCTGATCAGAAGCCGCGTAACGCGGCGTCTGATCAGGACCCAAACTGTTTGACTCTCTTATCGATATCTTTTAAGTCATACAACCTTAAATCTAACTTTGAAACGTGTCGTGCAGACAACAATACCGAAGCAGACGACAAGAAAACGGTAAAGGGTAACAATCTCCCGAATAATTTGACCATGAAAGGGATAAGAGAGAATACAATGTAGATGTTTCTAAACATCAGATAAAACAACTTGGTAAAGGACAGACGCCTGGAAAGTCGAAGTCTGATCGAGTTCTGAATTGTTTAAAACGGTGCTAAATTGAAAATAGTCAAACTTTAAAACACTACAACTGGAAATCTTATGCATTGTGTTTGCATTCACTTTCGGTCTAAAGGTAAATAATTTCGATTCCGTTTTCGAAACGGACAGCTAATCCAGTGTTACAAAACTCCTGAAATTAAACCGTTATTGTACTCTGGAGGATAGTTTACGTTTTACAGGGCTGCCATAAGTTGATTTTGAAAATTCCTAAGATTTTCAAATTTTCTTTTTTTCTAGCACGATTACTTAAAGCAGGTTGAACCTTAAGCAGAATGCGCCTTTAGGCGCATTCTGCTTTACTTTCAATCTGCTTTAAGGTACAATCTGCTAGGATAAAAGTCCGAAGATTTCGGAAAAATCCAGAAAAATGGTAGCCCTGTTTATAACAAAAAACATACATAAATACAGGGACTAAAGTAATAAGGAGGTTCAGTGGAGTCTGAGATCGTTCGCAAGCATCTGATTGGTCAGATGTTAGCAAAAGCTCCAATCTGACCAATCAAATACCGGTACTTGAGAACGATACAACAGGTGACTTTGGACTAAGAAATATATAGTGATACGTTGTACAGCGCTCCCTCTCTACAACGACACCCAATGGGAGACAAAGATTGTGTGCGTTGTTTGGAGGGAGTCGTTATAGGGATGGAAATTGACGTACATTTGCAAACAGCTTGAATCCAGATCAGACGCCGCGTAACGCGGCGTCTGATCTGGATTCAAGCTGTTTGTCACTCGTCATTAATTTATTTTCTGTCAAAATGACCATTATGTCACTGTCAGAAAAACAGCAGACGACAATTTTAAGCAGACGCTATTGTATCAATAAAATCTTTAGACATAATTGTCCTTTTTGGGGACTTTCGGCAAGGGTCGTTGTAAGGAGGGATTCATTGTTGGGAGGGCCGTTGTAGGGAGGGAGCACTGTATGATCTACCCACCTGAGGAACACAATTAATGGGAAATGGTCCCGTACAGTCACTGCTCTGGTAGCACATAGGCTTCAACTGTGTTGCGTCAACAATGCCAGACCATGGTACCGGGTCAACAGGGGGTGTCCATCTGTATTGAATAGTATTGATAGAGTCACTTAGACGAATGCCAGAAGTTGTAAAATAAAAAACACATGCATTCTGAGAAGTGGCGTCTAATTAAGGTTTACACGCACGTATTAAATTTGGCAGACTTCGGATACTTTTGGTGACTAGACCCCTTGTTATCTTTCGCTATGACATCACACAGACTTCGTTGAACTAATTTATGAAATCAACAAATGTCTACACTCTACGTGACCTTTCGATATTTTACTCTACGGCATCACAACATCTTCGCTGAGTGCCCAATCTAATTGTTAACAGAAACTAAATAGTGTTTTATTAAGAAATAACATACAGTCAATCTAAAACTGATACAATATTCACGGATTTGATAACATTAGAAAATCTTCTCACCAGAATAAGGTAACATGTTAAAATGAATTGTTAGTAATAACAAAGATTATAAATATGTTGTTAATAATAATAAAGTTTACAAATACGAGTATGTTAATGATAAAGTTTTGAAGACCTATTTTAAACGAGGTAAGCAAAATTTACCATATTTTGGCATCATATTTTTTCCAATGAATATCCCTTGACATTAAAACATTTTACTGAAGAAAATTAATATTGATACAGTGCTCCGCTTCTACAACAACACCTTATAGGACACACATAGTGTGTGTGTTGTTCGGAGGGAGTTCTTATATAAAGGGAAAATTAAGACTTGGCTGACATTGCAAACAGCTTGAATCCAGATCAGACGCCGCGTTACGCGGCGTCTGATCCGGGCCCAAACTGTTTGTCACTCGTATTTATGTTTCATCTGTCAGAATGTCTAATGCGGGACAGCGAGAAAAAACAACAGACGACAAGTGTACGCAGACGATATGCCTACAGTGAAATCGAAAGTTATAAATGTCTTGTTTGGGGAACAGCGGCAAGCAATGTTGTAAGGAGGGAATCGTTGTTCGGAAGGCCATTTGCAAGGAGGGAGCACTGTAGTACGATATTTTGGTACTATTTTGTTTTCAATGAACACCCCTTGACTACATCGTCTGCATACATCCTCTTCGTGGCCGTCTGTAGTTTTATTTTCAAATTTAAAAACAATGAACTTGTTATTAAAGAAATATTGATACGAATTTCAAACAATTTTGTCTGATCTGGGTCCATAGATAGATAGAGATAGAAAAAGTTTATTCAGGTAACAATATGCATATCATGGCAACCAACATTAAGTATACACAGATCAAACCAAAAGTATCAAATTATGTTTACAAACGAAGAGATTCATGACAGGCACACCAATACCAAGGATAACACAAAACGAGAAAATCATTCCCCTTATTTCCATTGTGGTCCCCGATAATGATGGATAAACCATGAAAGGGCATCTTTGTTAAATATTAATTGTATCAAGTGGACAGCCATTGAGATCACCTAAGTATGTATAAATAATATAATATTTCATGGAACCATAATTATGCACTTACACTCAGTGCAAAAAGAAACGCACATTTTTCATTACACTATTTGTGTTTAGAAGGAACATATTTGTGAGTTAATCTTTTCATTAAGGTCAGTAGTTCTGTCTTGGGGGTATCAATACTGAAAATACAACCTGCACAAATCGGTGCGATGTTTAAAACAGGCTGTAGTTCTCTTTCGCTGCCAAATAAACGTGAGATTTTTACCCCTTCACCATTTCATTTTCGTCTGCTTCAAATTTGTTGTTTTTAAGATTGTTTCAAAGAAAGATCCACTGTAGTATGAATTAAAACATATCGATACGAGTGACAAACAGTTTGGATCCTGATCAGACGCCGAGCTACGCGGCGTCTGATCAAGATTCAAACTATTTGCAAATGCGCGTTTTGGCGTCATTAAGAGTGAAAGGGTTAAAAAGCAGCACACTTGTTTTGAGTTTTTTGTTTCTGAACTTGTTACAGAATTAAAACAATCTTGAGATATGGTATTAGTATTCTAATTTTTCTTCAAAAAAGATTCTTAATCTGCACATGAGCACGATGTGCGTTTCTTTTTGCACTGAGTGTAGATATCACATTTAACTTTTGCACAGGTATATAGATACTAAAGATATGCATACAGTAAAACCACACTATCACGGACACTGAAATGTATGCTAATTGATTGTATAAAGAACAGGTGACAGCTTAAATGAAGGTGACAGTAAAACAGAAAGCTCCTACAGGAGCTTTCTGTTTAACTGTCATCTTCCTTTAAGCAGTCACCTGTTGCAAAACGCCAAATAATTAACAAAATTTAGTGGTCGTAATAGAGAGGTTTTACTGTAGTTACACAAATTGTTTGCAAAGTCGACTCAAGTCGCCTATAGTGGTGAGAGGGTTAAACATATTTACCTTTCCGCAGGGGCAGCAAATCGAATCCCCAAGTACACCTGGGACAGTGTTGTAGAAGCTCCTTGAACGCGACCGTAATGGGTTTGGCGTATAAGGTCGTCATCGTAATAAGCTATCACACAATATGAAGAAATAAACACTTGTAATACAAGGATATAAACGGCGCTTGAGACCCTCATACTGTCTTTCCATACGCTGTTACCAATACAGTGTAGTTATGTGCCACATATACACGTACATATATAGTACCTTAACCATTTTACTCTCAATGACGTCATTAAGCGCATTTGCAAACCGTTTTAATCCTGATCAGACGCCGCGTAACGCGGCGTCTGATCAGGATCAAAACTGTTTGTCACTTGTTTTGAAATAACCTCAGTTACATTGCCTTAGATCTAACTTTGAAACGATATTAAAAAGAATTATATTGAAGCAGGCGAACATATATTGGCGGTAAAGGGGTAAAAGCCACAAGATAAATAAAATCATAAAAGGGTTAACAACCAGCAAACCCTCACTATAATAAAGGAGAAACGGTACAGTGCAGACGAGATTATTCCTTCTCAATAAACGCATTTAGCTTTGATAACTATTTCTATTGCTCTCAGTGCTTCCTCTCTGCGACAAACCTAATGAGAAACACATATTGTATGTGTTATTCGGTGGGAGTTGTAATAGGGAGGTAGTATTCGTATCCTATAAGAGCTGAATATAGAAGGAATTGGCTTATATTTGCAGAAAGTTTGAACCTTTAACAGACGCCGCGTTACGCGGCGTCTTATCTGGATTCAAATTGTTTGTCACTCATCTTGATGTTCTTTTCTCAAACTGTCCAATTCGTGTGCTTGAGAAAAACAGCAGACAACAGTTTTACTTTAAGCAGCAGAGAAAGCGTTAGACATAGATATCTTGTTTTGTCAATAGCGGCAAGCATTGTTGTACGGAATCGTTGTTCGGGGGCCTTTATAGGGAGGGAGTACTGCAGCCAATACAGTGGAGAAAACGTTATTCTTTCCCAATAAACGCGTTTACGCTAAAACTATTATTTCCATTCAGACAGTTTGGAGCCTGATCAGACCCCGGCGTCTGATCAGGCTCCAAACTGTTTGCCTCCAAGAAAAAACATGATTTTTAGAATTGTTCAAAATCTGCACTTTTCTACGTTTTAGTGCTTTGCGTTTGCGTATTTGTTTGCGTTTATACGGGTAAGAATAACGTTTTCTCCACTGGACAAGTTTCAAACATATTGATTCAGACGTCGGGTGTCTTTGGATCTTGTACATAAGTCAAATTGATCCCTATTATTTTGGATCTAATCAGAATTAAAAAAAAATAAGAATGCATTAGACGAAACAGTACTTCCTCCCTCCGACGGCCCTCCAAACAACGATTCCCTCCTTACAATAACGTTTGCCACCGGGACCCATTTAAAACAATTATTTCTAACCATTTAACTTCTGCAATAACGTCTGTTTTAAATTGTCGTCCGCTATTTATTCTCAAAGTAACAAATATTTTGACATTTTGACAGAAAAAATATAATGACGAGTGATAAACATCTTGAATCCAGATCAGACGCCGCGTGTTGATTCAAGATGTTTGCAAATGTAAGTCAAGTCTTAATGTTCCATCCCCAAAACAATTCCCTCCGAAAAACTTACACAATCATTATCCCCCAGCGGGTGTTGTTGTAGAGAGAGATCACTGTACAAGAACTTTTAAGGGACATACATGATCAAGCAGATTGCATCCTATCAGACGATGTCGAGATCATGATTTCTGACACTTTTGCATTATGTGAAATACGAATTGATAATGTCTATACAAATGCCAATCATATTATCCTAAGCACAGTGTTTAAACGAACTGTATCCATACCGGATATAGCGACTTGATTGAAGTGACCATATTCAGTCAGTTTCTTACACGGACATATACAGGTAAGTTTATCGGCTATTACATGTAACATTGTATTCTTAGTACATGTATATTGTGCATTGATTAAAGATCTTGACTTTACTGTCATTGTTCTGTTAACAATCTGTCCGATAAAGATATTGACCTCACATCAGCAAACACGAGGCCATTTTCACAATTGTGTCAAGGTCGCCAATAGTACGAACCTTTACCGCTACCGTGGTCTAAGAACTTTGGATAATGATATAGAGGATAATTGTTTTTTTTCAGTATAAGATAGAAATTTAATCCATTGAGTGAACATCAGACGTTATATTTTCACGAGTGGCGAAGCCACGAGTGAAAATATAACAGTCTGATGTTCACGAAATGGACTAAATTCGATCTTATACTGAAAAAATACAATTATTCTATTTATTTATGCTTTTAAGCCACTTTTTAAACGAAATTGTTCGACAATTGTGTAAGCGAAAGTACATGATTTGCCCCGTGTTGAGCCCAAAGTTAATATCGAACACATTTTCGAAACAGTTTCCCGTACGATGACGTCACTGATTTATTGATTTGACGTCATCCGAATTACGTCGTTGCTCCCGATTTTGGATTCGTGTTCTTCCGTTGAGTGGTTCGCGACAAATCAGACTGCCGAAATTTAACGATAAGACACGATTGACTACGATTCTTGGGGAGCCCTACGGGGAAAATTCATAATAACAGCGCGCGTGGCGATAATCCCACTGCTTAAAGCAGTGAAATTATCAAGTGATAATCCACTGCTATTTCGTGGTAATCCACCGAAAAGCATAAATAAATATTCTTCTTCTGACAAAAGTACGGACACATCACCTGTAAAAAACGCATTAAAAGTAAGGTACTGGTGGAACTAAAACTGAATCGTTTATTGAATCAGAATACACGGTGATCTGTGATTACTGCATTACTCTATAGCGACTTTAGGTTAACGATTGCGGAAAATATTGGTTATTTGAAGCATCGTTGTCACGTCCAAAAGCAGGTTTGTTGCTTTAAAAGTCGAAGTCAACCCTTTTTTACTCTTTACTCCAAAATGCTTATGATTAAAACTTGTACCCAGTATACATGCAGCTGTGGAATAGTAAATATCGACATTATGTTTGTTTGTATGTTTAGCTAACATCCAACAAACAACTTCTCAGTTCCCTAGAGACATTCCTACCTTGGCGTGGGTCTGGGGCTTAATTGTCATAGTGCATTGTTTCTATTGATTAGACCGAGACTATCTCCTCTTCCAAGAACTAAAAGTAAGGTAGGTCGGTGATTTTGTTCCTATATCGCTGTTTTGCAATGAATGAGATTAGCCGAAATCATCTTCCTGAAATCATCATCATCTCACCTCATCATCTCTAATCATTCATCACTGACCAATTTTGTGTCGCAGTGCAGTTAAACCAAACTCATTCATACTTCTCAGTCATACAGACATAATGCTTGATGCATCTAAGAACTGTTACATAACTTTGTTATGCTAAATCTGTTTGCCAGTCTCTTTAAAATATTGCAAACAATGTAAACACTAATCACAGTGTTCCTTCAGACCGTTAGCAATCGTATATAGACATAATAAAATGTATGCCCGTTTCCCGCACATAACCCCTTCACTCCATAGGCCCGAGGATCCACAGGACACTGTTTACTGCCTTATTTCGAGTGATATGGTTCTTTGCAAACAAATTGCGTAACGCGGCGTTCGTTCAGGATCCAAATTGTTTGACAATCATTACAATAATTCGTTTGTCAAAATACCTCAAATCTAAATTATAGAAATAAAAGCAAAGACTTGTTTAAAAATGATGACGTTATGACAGTGAAGAGGTTAAAGAGGAAATCACTATACTTATACAGTGCTCCCTCTCTATAACGACCCTCCCAACAACGACTCCCTCCTTACAACGACCCTTGCCGCCGTTCCCTTAACATGACAATTATGTCTAACGTTTTTACTGCTGTAATTTCGTCTGCTTAAAGTTGTCGTCTGCTGTTTTTCTCAAAGTTACATATTGGACATTTAGAAAAAAAATGACGATTGACAAACAGGTTGAATCCAGATCAGACGCCGCGTAACGCGGCGTCTGATCTGGATTCCACCTGTTTGCAAATGTAAACCAATTTCCCTCCCTATAACGTCTCCCTCCGAACAACGCACACAATTTGTGTCTCCCATTGGATGTTGTTGTAGAGAGGGAGTGCTGTACATTGTACTGTGGTGTATTTAGTTATTTGTATGCTATTGCTATTCCATATTTCTTACTTGTACCAAGTCTATTAATTTACTGTAATACTCTGTAAAGTGGGACATACTTTCTGCTTTCACTACACGCGTTTGTCTTACAACCATAAATTTCATTATAAATGGTTTTGAGTCAGATCAGACGCTAGGTAAAGAAACAATTACATATGAAAATATTTGAGAAAAAATAAATTTTACAATCCTATTGAATTGCGTGTACTTTCCGGGTGGATGAATAACTTGGGTTTATGGCACATCGAAATTATTTATGACTCATCATAGTTGAACTTCATACAAATACCCAACTTAATATTTTGTATTGAAGGAATATATAGTTGACGGTAGCCATCGTTGTTTAGTAAACTGGAAAATAAAATGTTTACCCATCATTTATTTGGTTTATAACTTAACCATTTTCTTACTGAAACTTCAAATGGACTGTTCTATTTTCTAGTAAAATCAAGTCCGGTTTTGACTATTTAGAGTTGATTTTGTCAAATGTTTGCAATATGACATTGAATACCTCTGATCTAGCTTATTATGTTTGCATAGGACCCGTGATCTCTTATCACAGCCATGAGCTCAGTAAAAAAATCGATGGCCGTCGGTTGTTAGTTGACTACCGGTCTGAAATACAGTGGAGAAAACATTATTCTTCCGTTTAAACGCAAACGCATTACAATGAAATATAGAAAATGGCAACGTTTTGACAATTCTGACTACCAGTTTTTATCTGAGTGCAAACAGTTTGGAGCTTGGTCAGACGCCGGGTTACCCGGCGTCTGATCTAGCTCCAAACTGTTTGCAATGGAAATAATAGTTTAAGCGTAAACGCGTTTATTTGGAAAGAATAACGTTTTCTCTACTGTACTCTGCATGCTGCACACCGGGCACAAACTCCTAACCTAAGCCGCAAACAGTGGCAACTGAACACGCTACATACACACTGTTTGCACACAATGCTTGTATGCGGGACCATGGTCTAAAGGGTTAGACATATCTTATTCAACTATATACAGTGAAATGTGTTGGGCCACAAGTTATCACATTAGATTCGGAACTTCCACCGTAGAGCCAATCTAACGTCATGCAACCATTTGATAGAAGACCAACGTGTAGAATTGTATACATGTTTGTTCACTACAGGATAAACCCACCTGTACCTATGATTATATATATGGGACATATAGGCAAACAGTGTCGACTCTGATCAGAGTCTACACTGTTTACTGATAGGAATGTCAATATAAAACGGAACGAAGGTGAAAATTAAGATCAGGATCTTAGATAGAATACTACACTAATCAAATATATAAGCATGAAATAATCGGCTGGGCGCAAATAGGCTACAGTAATACATATACTCCTGAAGTAGATGCGTGTATAATTTCTATCCTGTACTAAGCAGTCTTTGGAGGAGTACACTCTACTTCACTGAGTAGTCACTTAATAGAATCTTGACAAAACAGTTTATCTGATGGTGTTGAACTATGAAGCTTACACATACATGTATATGTGGTATCCATTTATACTAACAAAACAGTTTATCAGATTTTGTGTAACTATGAAGCTTACACATATATGTGGGATCCATTTGTATCTAGAAGTCTTCAGGTAAACATATACAATAAAACCCAAATTTGAAATTTACACAATGTATTATGGTATGCTTGGAGTAAAACTTAATGTGTGATTGTTAATAAAAACGGAGTATTACCACGTTGTGTGATCCTCTGTCTTGTGTACGGAGGAGTTTTAATATACACGGGTGCATATAGATCTATTTGGTTTAATAGTTCTTGTCCCAAACAATTTAGGTAAATAATAAAAGACTTAAGTTCGAGTTGGTTGTGTAATCCAGATCACACGAGAGGCTTAGCCTCGAATGTGATCTGGATTACACAACCAACGAGAACTGATATAAGACCACGGATCACACACTGGTGATATTCCGTTTTTATTATATACCTAGACTGTTTGGGACAAGATCTATATGATGTTCAACCAAATAATCAAATAGATCTATATGCATACGTGAATGTTAAAACTCTTCCGTACACGTATATCTATATGCAATCTGAAACTATGTTTGGAATTCATGTGACCACCAATGAATTACGTCATTATTTATATTGATGACGTATTGAGTTTTCTTGATAAAATCCGTTATTTTTATCGGTTCGATTGAGTAGTTGCTTTTTGCAAATAACGTTAATTTACGCGCTTAAGGGTATGAATTAAACTGTTTTAAGCTTTATCCTTCGGAGGAAACCATTTCAAGTGAGTGGTGAGAGTTAGTCATGCTCAAAATGGAAATGTTATGTTCAAAGTTTATCAACCTTTGGTTTCAACTGTTAAGAAAAAAGCATCGAAACCTGGAATTCCGAAACGTAAGGCTCAAGGCTTCTTTATTTAAATAGACCGTGTATTACTTGTGTTGCATAAAAGCCGTGACGTTATCATCTGATACGAACCATTTTATACGGAAAAAAATTGTTTGGTGTGTATTTAAAGGCATTTATGTATAGGTTTATAATAAAACATTTGATAACGAAACATATGCCATGAACGTTGAATAACATCTGTTGGTTAAATTTTGCAAACAACAATATAAACAAATTATACAGCCATAACTTATCTTGGCACTCGACGGCGACAAAACGATATTCTTAAAGACAAACAATAAGTCCAAATTGTATAAAAAGTGTATGTGCCAAATTGTGTTATTCTACTTTGGAGAGTAATCTAAACTGATTGCTATGTCAAATAAATATGGGGTGGGGATTTGTGCTTTCTTCATGTGTTTGTTTGTCTACAAACTAATGTTAATCGCAAACAGCTATTGACCTGGTTAGAAGCCGAATAGCTTGGACTGGCTTCTGATTCGGCTCTTACACGTTCGCTACTCTAGTTATGATTACCTGTCTTAATATTAATAAAACGTAATGTTTGACATTTTATTGTTCTTAGTTCGTTTCTGATTCGTGTAAACTTGAGGATAATAATGAATAGTGGTGTAACGATTCATCGATGCATCGCAATGTGCTTACCCCACGATGTCTGTATCGGCTTGTAAATGAAGTTGGCGATATATCACGATGCAATACATTCATTAGCCCTGCGATGCAACGATACGGTTGTCAAATATCGTGCATCGCGTTTTACTTCTCGTTGAATCAAACAAACAAAACTCCAAAACTATCACAAACTAATTCCTCAAGTTTTAAAGCAAAAATTAGTTCATTACTGTCTTTTCTTACAAGCAACGTTTCCATCGTCTGCTTAGCTGTCAATCATGTAATAAACAAATTTGGAAACGGACGTGATGTTATTTTAAGAGTAGGGCTAAAAAACGGACAAAGACAGAATGGTTTCAAAATAATACCAGACATAACTACAGACGATTTCGCATCAGATAAATAATATAACCTCTTCTTCATTATTTCACAGTGGTTCTGACCGTTACAGTGAATTTTTTCGCGAGCTTTAATCAGGTTTAGAAAAGAAAAAGTCCATCACTTTGCATCGTTTATACGCCGCAAAATCAAAGCCGAATCCCTATTCGGCAGTTTATTTAGTGAACACATTCTTCTTATCCGCTATTACCCGATTATTTCAGTGAGTGAAATGACGAATGGTCATTGATGCTGATAACCAGCAGGGCACCTGCCGATCAAACATCTCAATAGTAAACAAACGTCAGAAATCGCGGAATATCTCAATTTCTATGAAGTTATAGCTATTTTGGTCAGATCTAAAGGCAGATTTCGGCTTCCAATATAAAAAATATCCTGAATCTGTGTTTGTCCGCGGACAATTGAAATGCAATAATCAATTTAATCGGGTCTCCAAATGTACGGGACGGACGAGTCGGACATGGGATTTCCGCACACTGGAACCTAAAGGGATTGATTTGGTTGTGAATGTAGTTCAATGTACCCTTAAAATTCACATAATAAACTCTTTTTTTGTAATAGTAGAAGGTCAGATTTGAAAGTGCCTTTCATGGTTTGATATGCTAACTTGAATAGCCCTTAATTGTTAACTTGTTGATAAAAACAACTTAGAATTTTTCCAACCACAACTTTAAGTGTGTAAAGACATCTTAGAAAGGAGTAGTATATACTATATGCTATGTACAACAACTCTATCAAAAGTTCTATCTATTTCTAATGTTCAAATAATTAAATTTATTATTAAGTATTAGGTGCAAACAGTTAAATATGGTCCAGATATGACACTTTATTACAAACTGTATCATTAGAATCAAAACTGTTTGACTGGTACATGTAAACAAAGGCAAAATGAAAATATATATCTATATGTACTTTTTAAAGTGAAAACCCCCTTCAACAACATACGTTTACATTACATATATTTGTTAAACTACACATATTTGATTAAAACAATTCGGGTGGTTGCAAACTCACAACTGTTGTGTTTATATTTAAACGCCAGTATCGTGATACGTATTGTATCACGACTTAAATATTGCAATACATTTTGCCTTTTATTCTCACAGGCAATATATATCGTGATATGTATCGTTGTGAAAATTAAATATCGGGATACGTATCGTGAAGGAAAAACTTGCCAATGCACAGCCCTAATAATGAATATACAAGGTAACTCTTGATTAACCCACTGACATCATCAACTTAAAAATGGCGTCTTCTTTTTTCTCAAAATTAAGGTAAATCTATTTTGACTTATAGGCCGATTTGTTTCCCTGACTGGGCCGACTTTCGATGAGAACTATTGCATTTCAACTTTCGTGGCGGCAGTATGTTCGTTTATTATCGGAAGATACCTTGGTCGTCTGTCGTTGTTTTTTCTCAACATTACATATTGATGGCCTTTTTGACAGAAGGAATATAATGACGAGTGCATAACGCGGCCTCTGATCTGGATTCAAACTGTTTGCAAAATTAATGTTAGCCACATATTAATTCCCCCTCCAAATAACAACTCCCTCCGAACAACACACACACACTCTTTGTCTCCAATTGGGTGTTGTTGTAGAGAGGGAGCATTGTGTATACCCTTTTCACGTGGATATGGATGCACACTCATGTGTTTCTGCATGTTGAAAGTATCGAAGAATAATGTGTCATTACGGAAGTATACCCTCATCCCTAAAATCAAATGCAAATTAGTATATATTTGCTAAAGGTAAGCTCCGCTCTGCAAGGTGAAAAAACACTCTCGTATATGAAATATTGAAACGAGTGTGTAACAGTTTGGATCATTTTCAATAGCCACTAAATGCATCTTATCTAAAAAAAAATGTTTGCAAAGAACCGTTGCATTCGGGATAATGCAGTGGAGGAGTAAACGACTGCGTATGTACACAAATAAATAAGGAAACTGAAAACTCGACTTCAAATAGTTTGATGCGCAAATTTAAAAAAAACAAATCAAGACATTTGTTAGAGCGGTGTGATTATCTACATGTTATCGCTTTACGTTCACGTGTTTGTTTTCGGTAAATTGGAAACAATGTTATATTAAGTTTCCTTTCGCATATCCAATGCGTTTTACCTTGCGTACAGTGGAGAATCTGTTATTCTTTCCCGTTTAAACGCAAACGTACGCAAACGCACGCAAACGCAAAGCACTAAAACGTAGAAAATAACAACTTTTGGACAATTCTGATATTTCATATTTATCTTGGTGGCAAACAGTTTGGAGCCTGATCAGACGCCGGGTTACCCGGCGTCTGATCTAGCTCCAAACTGTTTGCACTGCAAATAATAGTTTTAGCGTAAACGCGTTTATTGGGAAAGAATAACAGATTCTCCACTGTAACAGTTTCGGCACACCATTAGTGTGCCTTCCTCAGACTGTGACACTGTCTGAGGAAGGCACACCATTAAGCTATACCTTGCGTGACAGTTTCGGCACACCATTAGCGTGCCTTCCTCAGACCGTGACACGGTCTGAGGAAAGCACATCAATGTTGTGACGAAACTGTCACGCAAGGTAAATCTTAATGGATATGCGAATGGAAACTACATATAATTGAATGATATGCTATCCTGATGATTTTTTGGGGAAATAATATTGTTCCCCTATGAGTATTCTTTGACCCTTGCACTGTCTTATCCCGAGTACAATAGTTATTTGCAAATAGTTTAAACCCTGATCAGACACCGCTTGGTGTGGCCTATGACCTTCATCAAAACGTTTAACACTTATTTCAATTTGTCTCTAATCAAAATACCTAAAATCTAAATTTGAGAAATAAAAGCAGACGGTTATCGTTTAACATTGATGACGTCATGACAGTGAATGGGTTAACATGACACTAGTCATATCCCACTGTATCCCACTGGTTGCATACTTTGGATCTGTATCCTATCTGAAGTGAAACCTCGGGAGAACGTAGTTCCATTATTGTATCTGCCGCAGGTCCCTTTGTTTCATACTTTGTCCATTTTGTATCTATAGAAAATCCTGTATTGACATTACCATACCGAGCAAAACTGGACCAGTACCCTATCATTGTGTCCGACAAGGCACGTTCCTCAGCGTCAAATTCAACAGGTCGAATTCGGGCAGATTGAAATAAAAATGGTATGTCGGTGCCGTGGCAAGACTCGTTTGCGCAATATATTCTCTTTGGGAACAGTAGAGGATATAAGGACACGGCTTCGTTAAAAACAAAGGAATAGACACTCGTGCGTTTGGAAAGCTCCCTAGCAATCATTCTAGCAGGACAGGCGAACATGTAGTCAGTCGTCATATCCGAAAACTCACCACGGGCATCAGATGTGTCTAAAATAGGATATAGGTCAAACAAAGCAGAACTTCCGCGTTGCACTTTCGGGATAAATTCGGACACAACGATGGGCAATGTCAAACCATGCAATGGTTTTTTGAAGGCTTGCATTATGTAAAGCAAACCCTCTTCTTGCACTGTTCCGATGATAACTTGCTTTCTGTCGAAGTTTCCGGTAACATTTAATAAACCCTGAATTATGCCATACCTTATCTCATCGCCATCGACATGGGGTATCCAGGGAAGAAATGTACGAGAACGGCTGTCTGAGAACGTCTTCACTTTCTGATTTCCCATGATACTAGCTATTTTGTCAGCTGGTATTGCTCGTAGGCACGCCGCATTGACACTCGAGTCCGAGTTCAAACATCCGGCAATGGCCCCAAACTTCACACCCTGCTCAATGGCTACGACTAAAGGCTTCAGTGGTATCGTTAAGGGAGTACTCTGCATGCTGACTCTATTGAAATATCTGTCTACCTTTCGAGACATAAGGTGAATAGCTGCGCTAGTGGCCCCGGCGCTTTGTCCAAATAAGGTAACCTATAAACAGAAGCAGTAAATTGTTAAGAATTATATACATGTATGTATTCTTGTCAATACACGTACAGTGGGGAATCTGTTATTCTTTCCCGTTTAAACGCAAACGAAACGCAAACGCAAAGCACTAAATGAAGAAAATGACAGCTTTTCGACAATTCTTAATGTTAATTTTAACCTGGACGGCAAACAGTTTGGAGCCTGATCAGACGCCGGGTTACCCGGCGTCTGATCTGGCTCCAGACGGTTTTGCTTTGGGAATAATATATTTAGCGTAAACGCGTTTATTGGGAAAGAATAATGTTTTCTCCACTGTATTGTGAAATGTATGTGGATTTCATTCTTTAGCATAGATGACTGCAAAGCAATACTTGAATTTTACTTGAACTCTATACTCACACTGTAACCGCAAAATTGATTATCTAATTCAATTTTTCGCAAGCAAAATGCAGTCTGTTTTACTATGGTGGTTGGCATCTTTACTTCAAAATAAGATTTAACGATACAATGCACAGGGAGCCAGAACGTAGGGGGTATTTTTGGCCTTAAATGACCAAAAATGTTTTTTTTATATGAGTATATATCATTGACAAGGGGTCGAACTATCAACAGGGCCATTTCACTACCTCCCATGATAAACACGTCATCTTTTCTACACATTTTGATCAATTCAACTAGACTCAACAGTTTCAAGTACGTAAATAGTCACACTAATGATATCCATTTACTTTTATCCTGCAATTGTACTTGGTCTCGAAAAAAAAGCAAAATCCGAGCGGAACGATGCCCAATTTGCGAGGTCGGCAGCACTGGTGCAACCCCCATTTTCAAGACTGAACAGCAACATAACGCCATGCAGGAGAGAAACGGGCGCATGCAATAAATAAACGAACATATTACATGCAACTTACCCGCATAAACCGTCGCCTCGGGTCCTCGAGTCCACCAATTTCGCTCACTTTCTGTTTCAACATCCAAATATCAACAGCTGACCTCCATATTCAATAACATTACTCGTTTGTAAGCTCTCATTACATTGGGTCAGTCGATACCAAGAGCCAATGAAATGACGTGGTCGCATCTGCGGTCATGTGATTTTATGTGGCGGTCAGCTCTAGATATTTGAGTGTTGAAACAGAAAAAGAGCGAAACTTTCTGTAAACGAATTCTTAGCTGAAAACCAGTTGACCAGCTTTTTACAAAAAGTATTCAAAGAAATTGAATCCACTCAAAACTGTGGTTGACATGGCAATTTTTAAAGTGTTCTTCTCAATAACCACAAGGCCTAGGGCATTGATAATTGGTAACTGGTATGTAGCATAACGGTATGTAGTTGTCCTCTACCAAGTTTGTTCAAATTATACACCTGGGTCAAAATTAGCCCTGCCCTAGGGTTCACTTGTTTTCTCTAAAGCTAGTAGAATTTCTTAGTCTAAAGGTGGGCGATTTAAGGTCCAACATGTCCCTCTTGTTTTAGCAGTCTTCTCTGTGAAACCCCTGGATAGATTTTCACCAAAATTTACCTGAATGATACTTATATATTAGTCTTATGCAAATTCCTAATGTTTATGGTATTACGTGAAGAATCGTGGTTGTCATGGCAACCAACCACTTAAAACTTTGAAAAATCTTTGAAAACCTTTCCAGAAATTACTGAGCTAATTTCTACCAAATCTCCCAGTTTAGTGATGCTATACCCCGGCGTCAGCGTCCGGACTGGATATCATAAACTATCATAAACTACCATAAACTATAAGGGCTAGGTCTATGAAACTTAAACCAACTTGAACCATAAATGCGCCGTAATCAGTACAACATTGTAAAACGTAGGTGAGTGACATTGACCTTTGACCTTGACCTCTGGGGTTAATGTTAAGGTTTTGCGTTAAAGTCTATTCATAACTTAGAGTCTGTTCTGTCTAATTCGCCTGTATGAGTAGACCATGATGCACCGCAGTTTGGTGACCTTGACATTTGGCCTTTACCTCTAGGTTCAACATTAAGGTTTTGCGTTAAAGTCTGTTCAGTGCAGGATGTGAGCTTCGTAATATTTGATTAGAAGACAGACGCTGGACAAAAGGTGATCATAAAAGCTCATCCGGAGCATAAACTCAGGTGAGCTTAACTGTTTACGAAAGATGCAAGATGCACAAAGCTGTGATCAGATGAGCTACAAATAAATGCAACTATTTCTCTTTGATCTGGATTTTAACCCTTTGACCTTTAAAAATGCCTTTAAGACTTTTCCCTTGAATATTTATTCGAGACTCAGCCTACTATGAATTCTTAAAGTGGCACTATCCACCTTCCGTACAACAGATTTATTCCAGCTCTATTATGTTGAAAATTCAAGTTACTATCTTGAATTTTCAAGATAGTATGTTGACTTTTCAAGATAAGTATCTTGAAAATTCAAGTTATTATCTTGAAAATTCAAGATATTATCTTGAATATTCAAGATACTATCTTGAAAATTCAACATACTATCTTGAAAATTCAAGATAATATCTTGAATTTTCAACATACTAACTTGAAAATTCAAGATATTATCTTGAATTTACAAGATAGTATGTTGAATTTTCAAGATAGTATCTTGAATTTTCAAGTTAGTATGTTGAAAATTCAAGATACTATCTTGAATTGTCAAGTTATTATCTTGAATATTCAAGATAGTATGTTGAAAATTCAAGATACTATCTTGAATTTTCAAGATAATAACTTGAATTTTCAAGATATTTTTTTTTTTAAAAATTGTAAAAGTGGCACTATCCGGATTCCGTATCATACAGTGTTGATCTAACACGAAATCTGATAAGGATAAAAACTGTTTGAAGGGTTGACTTAAGTCACATATGGCGGTAAAAAGATCAATGTATTTCCATAGAGAGCCAATTTGTTTTATACAATGAGGAAACGTTTTACGTAAGGAACTCTTCAAAGCGACTTATCCTGTGACTATAGTTCGGTATATGGTAACTGTAGATCTAAGTGAATACCGTTTGATGTGACTAAAGTGACGTCATTTGACCTTTGAACCTAACTACAGACCGACAACGCATTAACCCATAATATACAAATACAAATACAGAAACACTTATATAGCGCAAAAAGAATAAATATTCAATTGCGCTTTACAATTGATCATACTTACAATAGCAGGCAATAGGTATCAAAGTCACTAAGAACACATAAACACTAGTCATTCATTGTAGAATTGACCGAACAAGTGTGTCTTAAGTTTTTTTCTGAAAGCAGTTTCAGTTTTTACTCCTTTTAAGTCTCTAGGAATCATATTCCACCATTTTGGGCCAACCACCGCAAGTGACCGTTCAGCGATCTTCGTCCTATGTCTAGGTTCAACAAACTGAATGTCGCTAGACGATTTCAGGCGGTAATTCCCTCGTACCCTAGCGAACAAGTCTCTGAGATAATTCGGTTCGGTTCCATGTACAACCCGGAAAACAATGACAAGCACTTTGAACATGATCCTCGCACGAACAGGCAACCAGTGTAACTGTTTAAGAATGTCATAGCTATGCTGCTCACATGTTGCTTTCATTACTAATCTGGCAGCATGATTTTGGACTTTTTGAAGTTTAGCTAGCTGATATGCTGGAACGTTAGCAAATAGTCCGTTACAAAAATCGAGGTGTGAGTGAATAAGTCCATGTATGAGAGTCTCAGCTGACTTTTGTGATAAATGTTTACGGATACACCTCAAATTTCTTAGCTGACCATGTGCTAGTTGACACTTCTTACGAATGTGCAAATCAAAATTCAGAGTACTTGTCATATAAACACCAAGGTCACGCACATGATCGACACACTTAACTTCGCAGCCACCAACAGTCATGATAAGAGTTCATCCAAAATAGCGGGTCTTGGAAATTATTTGTATGAACAAATACGTTATGTTAAAAATCTTAGTTGACCATTTCACTCTCAATGACGCCTAAAAGCGCGTTTGCAAACAGTTTGGAGCCTGATCAGACGCCGCGTTAAGCGGCGTCTGATCAGGACCCAAACTATTTGACACTCTTATCTATTTTTATTAAGTCATACAAATTTAAATCTTACTTTTAAACGTGTCTTGCAGACAACAATACTGAAGCAGACGACAATAAAGTAAAGGGGTAAAAAACTCTCGAATAGTTTGATCATGAAAGGATTAAACAACGGCATTTTACTTTCAATCCCACACATTTACAACAGTGATGAAACTGTCGATTTTACACAGCAACAGATGCCAGAAGAGAAGATGTCAATGTGCTTTTGATTACTGCAGAAATCAGCACCTGCATAAAAGTACTCTGTGTGCTATAATCTTGTTTGTGTACGTTAGTCCGACTAAAGTTCGACAAACGGTGTTCATTTTCCGGTTTTAATGAAGATGACTATGTTTCTATTTTAAGCACTTTGCATCATCATTGCCCCGAACTATTGCGCCAAGTAAAGTTTCTCTCATTTAATCCGTCATTTCGTTTTTGGCTGAGTTATATGTTATTTTATTGTATGTACACTTTAAATAAGAAGTAAGCTACCTCATAACGATTTCCACCGAAGTATTGAATATTTTCGTTCACCCACTTGAGTGCCTGTCGTTGGTCCATGATGCCATAATTCCCAGTTACGTCATTTGAGGTACTTCCGGTCACCAGAAACCCGAAGGCACCTGTACAGATTCGAGAATGAAAGCTCTTAAGTTCAATCTGCCAAATAAGCATATTCGACCGTAGTGACGAGTATGCTTGTAACTTACAAACACGGTTCCCGTGGTGACCCTGCTCAGGATGGGAGCCCATTGAACAGGGTCTGTCTTGTTTGTGCTTTTAGATATGTCATACAAACCAACCATCAAAAGTAAAAAATGGATCAGACTTTATTGGAGATAAGAATTGTCTATTTCAGGGTGAATGAATTAAGAAAGAAAGAGTATATAGTTTTGTACAAAGCACTGTCTTTCCCATACAATACTATATGGCAGCAAGATCTGACCAAATCTCAGGGTAGCCATAAGTTGATCATGAAAAATCCTAAAATTTAGAAATTTGCTTTTTTAAATAGCGAATACTTAAAGAAGGTTGAAAGTAAAGCAGAATGCGCCTCAATGCGCATTCTGATTTACTTTCAGTCTGCTAAAACCTACCATCTGCTAGAATAGCAAAAACACTCATATGGTTCATATTCATACTTTGTAATAGTATAATGTGTAAAAACTATCGATAGTATTGCAATAGTGAATTCAACTATCGATAGCCTACCATGGTAGTGTTTTCAACTATCGATAACTATAATTGTGATAACAATTTTGGACGCAATAGTCAGCCTTACTGATGATATTGGTTTGAGAGGTTTTTGCGTGAAATATATTAACGTTGTAGACCTCGCTCTAGGCCTAGACATACATGTATCTGCACACACCTAAACATACACATTGGTGGAAAGTATATGGTGTTTCAGGGTTCTAAGAATCTACAGATGTACATGTAGTTACTTTGTGGTACAAATAAGTATGTTTTAGATTCATGATTACACTAAAATAGTAACTCAATCTCAAGGCTGAATTTTGGTATTTGTCCTTTCAACAAATGAAGCAAAATGTGTAGTCGATTTTTATTAAGAATCTCGGAATAAATAGGTATCGAGTGATTGATATCTCACAAACAAAATGCCCCTTTGTTCAATGCATCGAACGGGGAATTAATTTTATCCAGTCACGTGCCTTTTTTTCTGACGGATGAATGGGTGACAGATAAACTTCGCTTTATTATGCTAGTTGGTCACATGACCGATGTTATTATGTCAGTTGGTCACATGACCTGTAGCCGGAACTATTGTTTATCTACCGAGACGCTTATTTTTCCCGCTGTTAGGAAAGGTATTGTAAAACTCTTTCAACAGAATCCAACGTGTAACGACATTTCGAACTATTCGATGCAATCAAAGCGTTATAGAGTACGCGCCACCAGTCGCTTGCTGACATACTTCTATTATTGTCCACCTTTTAGATTTCTGAGTGAAATACACTAATTTTTTAAAGGTTCTTTTATTTCTTTTCAACGTACCTAGAGTGTGAAGTCACTGACGTCATCTATATAATAGAGCGCTTTCCTACAGTAACAAAGTTCTTTAGTGAGAATCTTATCTGGACCAAAAATGATTCTAGCTTTAAAAAAGCATTCTCTATTACTATTGTGACAAGGATAAATAGAATATTTGGTGACTAGCTTTGAATAAGAAATGTTATCTGGCAAGGCGGATGAATATATCAGGTGAGCCGCATATAGGTTCAAACTTAGATACATACAAAGGAAAGTCTGTGTCTTTTTCAGATTTTATTTATTCGCAAAATCAATATTGTGAAACCTCGCTTTGTAAGTTTTACATCTAAAATATATGCCAGAGAGGTGATAATTATTTCCCAATAAACGCGTTTATGCTACAAAAATGTATGTCAAACGCAAACATATCTGAACCAGATAAAACGCCGAGTAACCCAGCTTCTGATCAGACCCCAAACTATTTGCCAACATTTGAAGCATTTTCAAACAAGCTGTAATTTTCAACATTGTATTGATATATGTGTACGGTAAGTGTGGTTTGAACGGGTCGAAACAAATTAGTTGCCATTGAACGACGTCAGGATGTACGATATGTAAAGAAAATCAGATGGGATTAATACTAAAATACAGTATGTAAAATAAAATCCGTTTCTTCCATGATAAGTAAAGATATTTTTTTTATTACCAACATCGCTCCATTACAGATGGACTCAAATCTGACAAAACAAAAGTTTGATATTGATCCAAGACACCACTTGAACGCTTTATAACTTTGGGACCGAGACATTCACGGTGGGCCAACTACGTATTATCATCAAAATGATTTGCTACGACAACCTTTATGGGTATTATAATATACATGTATTTGTATTCCTACGAAGTCAGTGTATATAGTGAGAAATGTTTTGCTACGAAAACAAAGTTGCCTTCGTAGGAATACAAATCTATTATAGTACCCAAAAAAGGTGTAGCAAAACATTTGAGTGTAATATCTAATTGACAGAACAGAATAGAACAGAACTTTTATTTCTCGAATTCTACATAACATAGAATATATGAGATACAACAAAAGAATATAAGTAATTACTGTCAAGTGGTTTTTATAGTTTAACTAATTTTAACTAATATCTAATATGGTGGTGGTGGTGGGGGATGACCTACAGTGACATTACTGTTTGAGACACTTACCTAGGCGGTAATTGAACGTCACGACAATGACGTCACCTTTATTGGCCAACATCTCCGCATTATACACCAAGCCACCGGCGCTGCCAGTATCGAATTCGCCACCAAGAATGTAAATCATAACAGCCTTTCTCGACATCTTCGTCGTGCCCAATGGTGCGTAAATGTTCAGGTATAGACAGTCTTCAGATTTCTATTGAAACGTAGAGTAAATATAGGCCTTTTTTGTTATCACCTGGCAGGGCGGAGCTAACCGTTGGCAAAGATAAACTAATTTGCATTTGATTTTAGTTTTGATAGGTAGTCTATAGTTTCGTATTGAATCGTTATTTCCCGAACATTTAACATGGAAAAACACATAGGCGTGCATCCAACGTATGCACAATGATCCTTCTCTACAACAATACCCAATGGGAGACAAAAATCGAGTGTGTTGTGCGGAGGGAGTTGTAATAGGGAGGGAATTAATAAATACGAAAGAAGACTCAAGCAGGAAACGCAACACAAACAATACACCCATCTCTAAAGCAGAACACACACACAGCCATACCATAACACACATACACACACACACACACACACACACACACACACCCACACACACTCGTGTGCCAATATATAACATAGAACATATTCGACATAGAAAATACAGTAAGACAAACGAACTATGGCAATGGAGAAAGCTGATTGGCTGAAATAGTACATGGTTTTACTATTCGTTTATACCAAGTACAATGCTTTTAAACTGGAACATTTCAGAACACATAATTTTGGAAATATCAAAAGTACCACTTGTATAATAACGTTCAGTGTTTATACGAAACTGATTTGAATCCAAACCAACGAGTAAGTTGCATGTTATCTACGCGGTATGCTTCACAAACAGATTCACTATAAAACCCCGTTAGAATTGACCGACAGTGTCTACTGCCATATCACGTTAAACACTACGGTTCTCGTCCGATCACCGAAGTTAAGCAACGTGGAGCCCGGTGAGTACTTGGATGGGTGACCGCTTGGTAATACCGGGCGCATCAGGCTTTTTCCTATTTGTCTGTTTTTTTGTTGTTGATTTTTGTTGTTTTTTAAATTAGTTTTGTCTTTATATTGGACTTTTTTTTGCAGTTTAAACACATTCAACCCTAGAGACGAGAATACTCGTCATTTACAAACCGGGTACCTGAGAATATTACAATTGTACTAAGCCGGGCGATGGTTGCTGGCAGGTTTCCGTAGTCAGTAACTTGGCGTCTCATATGGATCCAAACTATATAAACGTCAATGATATGGTATGGTTGTTTGACCAATTGATCCCTGATAACGTGTTCACTCGTCATTTTCCGTTATCAAGCCATGTGCACCGTTTACATTTGAAACGTGTGCACTACACTGTTTGTAAATGACGAGTTAACTCGTCGCTAGGGTTGAATGTGTTAAACTGGAAAATGTCCAATCTAAAAACAATTAAAAAAGACAGAAATATAGTAAAATTTCTACGGCACTCGTTATTCCTAGGAGGTCACCTATCCAAGTACTAACTGGTCTCGAGTAATAGTTACATAATGATAATTTTGACAGAAAAGGTTTAATGATGAGTGACAAACAGCTTGAATCCAGATCAGACGCCGCGTTACGCGGAGTCTGATCTGGATTCAAGCTGTTTGCAAATGTTTACCCATTTCCCTCCCTATAACGACTCCCTCCGAACAACGCACTCAAGGTTTGTCCCCCATTGGGTGTCGTTGTAGAGAGGGAGCACTGCACATAAAAACTAAGTTATTCTTTCTAAATAAATGGCTTTATGTTTAAAGAGGCTCGCAACCAGATTTAGCATTAAAAATAGTAATTTGTAAATATAATGTATGTCAAATGCTTATATAAATGGGTAAGAATTAGTTAAGGATAAGAAATTCTGTTTAAAAACATGCATTTCAATAAAAAAAAATTGCACTCTGGTGTGATTCAAACCCGGTACAGGGCATGCAGGACAAACAAGCAAAAACCATGTGTACTGCACCCCTCCTAGCGTCATTTCGAGTGTTCCTGGTCCCTCCCAGTGTCTTTCCGAGAGGTATGGCTCCCTCCCATCGTCTCTCCAAGGGCTGCAAAGCCCTCCCAACGTCTTTTCGAGTGTTTCTGAGCCCTCCCAGCGTCCATCCGAGAGTTCCTGGTCCCTCCCAGTGTCTTTCCGAGAGGTATGGCTCCCTCCCATTGTCTCTCCGAGAGCTCCAACGCCCTCCGAACGTGTTTTCGAGTGATCGTGATCCCTCCCAGCGTCTGTCCGAGCGTCCATGATCCCTCCCAGTGTCTTTCCGAGTGTACTGCTTCCCTCCTAGCGACCTTTGCGAGTGTTCCTGGGTCCTCCCAGTGTCTCCCCGAGTGGTAGTGCTCCCTCCCATTGTCTCTCCGAGGCCTCCAAAGCACTCCCAACGTCTTTCCCGCATCCGACCGAGCGTTCCTGATCCCTCCCAGTGTCTTTCCGAGTGTACTGCACCC
Organism: Gari tellinella; assembly: GCA_922989275.2. Lineage (NCBI taxonomy): Eukaryota > Metazoa > Mollusca > Bivalvia > Cardiida > Psammobiidae > Gari > Gari tellinella. The sequence continues at coordinate 77,149,286 of OV277867.1, read as the reverse complement.
CTCCCAGCGTCCTTTCGAGTGTTCATGGTCCCTCCCAGTGTCTTTCCGAGAGGTATGGCTCCCTCGCATTGTCTCTCCGAGGGCTCCAAATCCCTCCAAACGTCTTTTCCGAGTGTTTCTGAACCCTCCCAGCCTCCGTCCGAGCGTTCCTGGGCCCTCCAAGTGTTTTTCCGAGTGGTATGGCTCCCTCCCATTGTCTCTCCGATGCCTCCAAAGCACTCCCAACGTCTTTTCGAGTGTTACTGAGCCCTCCCCGCATCCTTCCGAGCGTTCCTGATCCCTCTCAGCGTCTGTCCGAGTGTTCATGACCCCTCCAAGCGTCCTTTCGAGTGTTCCTGGGCCCTCCCAATGTCTTTCCGAGAGGCATGGTTCCCTCCATCGTCTCTCCGAGGGCTCCAAGGCCCTCACAACGTCTTTTCCGAGTGTTTCTGAGCCCTCCCAGCGTCCTTCCCAGCGTTCCTGGTCCCTCCCAGTGTTTTTCCGAGTGTACTGCACCCCTACTAGCGTCCTTTCGACTGTTCTTGGTCCCTCCCAGTGTCTTTCCGAGTGGTATGGCTCCCTCCCATTGTCTCTCCGAGGCCTCCACAGCCCCCGCAACGTCTTTTCGAGTGTTACTGAGCTCTCCCCGCATCCTTCCGAGCGTTCCTGATCCCTCTCAGCGTCTGTCCGAGTGTTCATGACCCCTCCAAGCGTCCTTTCGAGTGTTCCTGGACCCTCCCAGTGTCTTTCCGGGAGGTATGGCTCCCTCCCATTGTCTCTCCGAGGGTTCCAATGCCCTCCCAACGTCTTTTCAAGTGTTTCTGATCCCTCCCAGCGTCCGTCCGAGCGTTCCTGGGCCCTCCCAGTGTCTTTCCGAGAGGTATTGATCCCTCCCATTGTCTCTCCGAGGGCTCCATATCCCTCCCAACGTCTTTTCCGAGTGTTTCTGAGCCCTCCCAGTGTCCTTCCGAGCGTTCCTCCTAGCGTCCTTTCGAGTGTTCTTGGTCCCTCTCAATGTCTTTCCGAGTGGTATGGCTCCCTCCCATTGTCTCTCCGAGGCCTCCACATCCCTCCCAACGTCTTTTCGAGTGTTACTGAGCTCTCCCCGCATCCTTCCGAGCGTTCCTGATCCCTCTCAGCGTCTGCCCGAGTGTTCATGACCCCTCCAAGCGTCCTTTCGAGTGTTCCTGGACCCTCCCAGTGTCTTTCAGGGGGGTATGGCTCCCTCCAATTGTCTCTCCGAGGGCTCCAAAGCCCTTCCAACGTCTTTTCCAGTGTTTCTGATCCCTCCCAGCGTCCGTCCGAGCGTTTCTGGGCCCTCCCAGTGTCTTTCCGAGAGGTATGGATCCCTCCCATTGTCTCTCCGAGGGCTCCATATCCCTCCCAACGTCTTTTCCGAGTGTTTCTGAGCCCTCCCAGTGTCCTTCCGAGCGTTCCTGGTCCCTCCCAGTGTCTTTCCGAGTGTACAGCACCACTCCAAGCGTCCTTTCGAGTGTTCTTGGTCCCTCCCAGTGTCTTTCCGAGTGGTATGGATCCCTCCCATTGTCTCTCCGAGGCCTCCACAGCCCTCCCAACGTCTTTTCGAGTGTTACTGAGCTCTCCCCGCATCCTTCCGAGCATTCCTGATCCCCTCAGCGTCTGCCCGAGTGTTCATGACCCCTCCAAGCGTCCGTCCGAGCGTTCCTGTGCCCTCCCAGTGTCTTTCCGAGAGGTATGGATCCCTCCCATTGTCTCTCCGAGGGCTCCATATCCCTCCCAACGTCTTTTCTGAGTGTTTCTGAGCCCTCCCAGTGTCTTTCCGAGTGTACTGCACCCCTCCTAGCGTCCTTTCGAGTGTTCTTGGTCCCTCCCAGTGTCTTTCCGATATACAGGGTGTCTCATAATATATGTTTTCATTTCAAACCTTTGTCTCGTGTTCAATAAAAATGTGTATCAAAATGACCAGAAAGATTCAAAGTTTTATATGTAACGTAAAGTACAGGAAAACGTTGACGTCATGACATTGTATATGACGTCATCAAAAGTTGCTATTTTCAAAGATGGTGTTATTCATCGGAAATGTCAGGACATAATAATATAATATTGTATGAACAAATCAGTAATTTTTGAGACTCGAAGAATAAGAAAACTATATCCCGGAGACAGGACCATTACCATGTTACAAGATAACACAATTGTAAAAAGGTTTGAGCAGTAATGAAATGTATTGGACCAGAGGCATGACAACAAGGGGCACCTCTGAGGCAGTCGAAACGATGAGAATGTTGCTGCGATGAAGCAAATAATCGACGAGACACAACAGCGGTCGGTACGAAAGGTACTTTCTGACAATATGAACATTTCCAGTGCCATTAGTGTGTACAGAGCTTAAAAAACACCTCACAAAGTTCCAGCACTCTAACATCTGAAAAACAGTGATGTTATTTAAACCTTGTTAACCAAGGTCTGTAATTTTCCATTTGGCCACCCCACTCCCCAAATCTCGGTCATTTGAAACTTTTTTCTTTTGAGTTGTCTCAAAGAGAGGGTTTACATAGTGCATCCAACATTAACGGAAAAACTCAAACTGTCAATTTCACAAGAAATGAGAAATATCACAAGCGAATCGTGTAATTCTACAATTACAAACTCTGTGTTCAGCAAGTAGAGCTACTGAGACGTCAAAATTGACGTCGTTTTGAGTATATGCTGTAAATGGACGCTATTTTTTAAGAGGGGTTACTTTAGTTTAATTACAATTTAGCTAGTTAAGTTAATGTATGGTTAAACTTTTAAACATTTACCTTAAATATGATACCTTTCTATTTGTAATAGCTATCCAAATGAAAAAATGACACATGTTTGAAATGGAAACATATATTATGAGACACCCTGTATGTAACGTTGAGAATAAATGGCATATAACTACGGTTAATTCCAAAACTAAACGCACGTGGTGCGACCCTCAAAATTGAAATGCAAAGGTCCTCATGGAAACTCCGCCCTGCCAGGTCAAAAGAAAATCGATCTGTTCTTGCTTTTACAATGGCGAATGATAATTATGCTATGCCGCCTTGTTTATACGAAGTTTTATTAACGCATTCATCACTGAAACTTCTTGGTCCAAGGTTATAAAACGTTATAGTTGAGCCTGGATTCGTTCTCAAGCATTTTATTGGTCAGATTTGAGCATCTTACCAATAAAAATGCGTGCCAACGATTTCAGACTCAACTTGAACGCCTGTACAATTCAAGTTTTCAGTTAAATATTTCATTGTTTTTACTACTTAGGGTAAATATATTGCACAATGATAAACAAAGCAGATCTTGTTAAAATGCAGTGAACAGAAACATGTACGTTATGTTACAAATAAATTCGTCATAAAACATTTTACGATCTACCCACCTGAGGTACACAATCAATGGGAATCGTGTCTGTACATGACCTTCTCTGGTAGCACATAGGCTTGAACTGCGTTGCGTCAAGAATTCCAGACCATGGTGCCGGGTTGACCGGGGGTGTCCATCTGTATGAAACAGTGTTGAAAGTGTCACCAAGGCGTATGCCAAAAGTTTAAAACTCACCCTCAGTCAAGTTTCTCTTGTCGCGTCAACTACGTCAGTTGTGGAATTCGAATTAGCACATGGCTTGGAGCTCTCGACCAATCAGGTGCCTCAAAAGCTGTTGACTATATCGCGTAAATTTTAAAAACCATGGACTATTTAATATAGTCCACGTTTCTGTCATCTGAAGGTAATTGACATCAACATCCTAGCAATCCTCCGAGCCAGCGACTGCAAAAACCGTTAGCCTGCTCTGTAGGCGTAACGATAAATAATCGAAAGTTAAGTGAAATAAACAAAATATCAAGGATTTAAGCTGAAGAAATACAGGAATTTCACAGTAACAATAATATATCTAGGTCTACACCGTCCCGCTAGACCTAGATTTATGCATTCTTTATGCATGACTTCATATTTTATTTTTAAAATGAACAGTGAGACCTAGCCTTTAAACACAATTGCGAATAAAATGTGCCTATACATAGAGTACTTCAATTAACTTCACATTGAAATAGTCTTTCAAATTTTGTTAAACATTAAAATTAGAATGGCTTTTTTCGTCTAAAAACAAAAGGCAGAAACGAAAGGTCATGTCATTTCTTATTTTCCGCAAGCCCAAGCCAGTGCTAAATAGGTTATACCATGGTTGCGCGCGAATAAACATGCTTTAGGTCTCAAACTTTACATTGAAATAATCTTTTAATTTTTGTAAAATATTACAAATAAAATGACTTTTTCGTCTAAAACAAAAAAGCAGAAACGAAGAGTATTGTTATTTTTCTCGAGCCCAAGCCATGTGCTAAATAGGTCAGAGCATGTTAATGTCATGCTACAGAATATGATTCACTCGGCGTATGAAATAAACATGCTCTAACCTATACTTAAAAACTTACTCGTGAAATCGGCAAATGATCACGGTCTACGGGAATACTGTTAACTGTCTTTACGCATGAACTCCGACAAGTGTCTAACCTAATTTAACCCTTATCCTGCGGTATTATCGTCTGCTCCGAAATGTCGTCCGCAAAATCTGATAAATCTAGATAAATACAATTTTTAGGTAAAGAAATCTAAAACCGAGTGTCAAACAGTTTGGATCCAGATCAGACGCCGCGTAACGCGGCGTCTGATCTGGATCCAAACTGTTTGCAAAAACCAGTACAGTCGCGACCAGCAGGCAAAGGGTTAATTACGTAATTAAGTAATATACTCAATACGTCGTAATCAAAGTAATGCTGATAATTATTAATATTTACATTCCTCCATTGAAATCCATTGAAAAAAATGCCGTTCAATTCGTGTAAACGGTATTTCTTGAGAGGGCAGGACTTGAGGATAAGTTTCTCAGAGAAGGTGGGGCATATGCATTTTTCATTCGCGAATTTGTCTTTATAACTGGACAGCAAAGATTTGGCGGATATTTTTGAAAAATATGTTCTTAAACGATGCATGCCTTTCTATTAGTGAAAACCATGTTTACCGACTAAAATTCTTCTTTATTATTGAGATAAATTGCAGGAAATTTGATATACCTTATAAACAACAGCTGTTTGCACTTCTTTATGACAACAAAGCGATATCATTATCCTACTTTGGAAATGACGTCAAATTCAAATGACGTAAAATCGGCATTTTTGCGTCAAACTGTCAAGTTTTTGACGCGATTCATGGTATTTGTCGCTAATTTTCTGTCGTTTATTTCGCTTGAACACCGACAAAAATCAGTTTATTTCTTAAATGAATTTAATTTGATTTAAAAATGAAACACCAGAGTTAACAAGTTAAAACATAATCTTTGAAGACCAAATGTAATTGTTTAGAGCAAAGAGTACCATACTTTAGTAATGCCTTGTTTAAAGGAACATCCCTTGCCAAAGTCGAATGCAAAACTCCATCGTCTGCAATCTTATGCAACATTTAAACGTTTGACGTTTTGATTGTAAAAACATAAAAACGACATACAACACTTTGAATCCTAATGAAAAACGCGGTGCCTCATCTTGATCCAAATTATTAGCAAATTCGACAAAAGTCATTCACTGCCATTGCGTCATCAATTTAAAACAATTGTCGTCTGGGTTTTTTTTTCTCAAATTTGATATTTAGATATTTTGACTAATGAAAAATTGAAATTAATGTAAAACTGTCTTGATCCTGATTAGACGCAGTGTAACACGGCGTCTGATCAGGAGATAATAGGTTTGCAAATGACTATTACAATCAGAGTACGAGAGCGAAAGTCGCACATAAACATATTTACCTTTCCACAGGGGCAGCAAATCGAATTCCCAAGTAAACCTGGGCCAAGTTTGTAGCTTTTCCCCGAACGCGACCGAACTTGGTTTCCCGTATTAAGGTGTAATAAGCCAGCGAACTATATGAAGAGATACACGTAAATACGTGTAATGCAACAATAAGTGCATAACACCCAGAACAGAACAGAATAATAAGAACAGCGCTTGAAAACCTCATTCTGCCTTTCCACACAGTTACCAATATAATATAGTTATGGGCTACAACCCTTATACAACTATACATATATAATATACAATCGAATCTCGATAATCCGAACTCCAGTTAGCTGGAACATAACCATATTTCAAAGTTATAACGTGGTACAACGAATGTACATGTATGGGTGATCTGTTATTTGTCCACAATAAACGGCCTATGCCACTGGAACTTTCACCAAATATTATAAATCATCTTTAAATGAAATATTATCAGTTTTATATAATTTACATAGAATGCAAAATTAAAAGAAACTATGTCTGTTCAATTTTGACCAATGAGATCGCTCCGTTCATTCGATTCATTCCGGTATTCAAAATGGCATTGAAAATGAAATGAGTCTTTCACTTGTCAATTTCGTGCCAAATTACATGTATATTTCATATATAGTGAAGAGGGTCATGTTCCGACACAAACGCATTTGCTCTAATGAAATTAGGTGAAAGTTCCAGCCGTAAAGGCCGTTAAATGTGCAAACCGACTAGATTACCCCTTATTTTGGGCAATAAATTCTGTACCAAGAGAACGACATAAAACTTTTTGATGCAAATTTTCGTTATAATTCACGTACTGTGGAGTTATTTGACGGAATTTGATGAAATAAAAAGTAAATATTGATGAATTAATCCTTTCCCGAGGATACCACAAGAGAATATCGGCGATCGAGTCTATTTTAACATAAGTTTAAGTGGATAGTAAAGACTAGGTGTCGAATTGCGCTGTTTACCTTGTATCTATAATAGAAGTATAGTAAAAAAAAAAATTTTTTTTTTTTAAGGGAGGGGTGGGGGGTTAATAGATAATAAAGTATGTGTCAAGTACCTGTGACTGGTACGATCTATTTAATGAGTTCGAAGTATCGAGTTTCGACTGTGCATGTATAGTATCTTTTTTTACAGTTGACCCCCACTACAAGAAGTGAACAAAGTAAACAGTGCCGAAGATGGTAAACAGTGTTATCCTAAAAGAGTTTAATATTGTGGTCATATTACTGTGTTAATGGACTTGAAAATCCCACACAAAATCGAAAATAAGGAAGCTGAAAGATTGCATTTTTCTAATATTTGCAAAACTTGTGTATGAACTTTTGATATCGTGATAAACAATCGTCCGCCTTAATAGTTTGCGTTCTCAACCGGAAAGTACATATACATGCATTTGATGGTCATGGGTCATTAGGTTAAAATACACTCCATTATTTTAAGTAGTTGAGAGGTTTTGAAGAGGCTCCGCGCAACCGGATTTAGCATTAAACATAGTAATTTGTAAATATATGTCAAATGCTTATATAAATGGGTAAGGTTTAGTTTTGGATAATAAATTCTGTTAAAAATGCATTGGTGGGATTCGAACCCGTGACCCTCCATGCGGAGACAAACATGAAAAATAAAGGAAGCGCCTTTACCCACGCGGCTACTGGCGCTCTCTATATATAGGTAGCGAATTAACGTACTTCACTGGTAGCGATTAATAGTACATATTCGGCTCGGGTTTATGTCTGAGCCCGTGTAGAGAAGCAACAACAACAACTATACCGTTAGCTAACGCTATAGAAAAACGATGGAAAATATCTAAAAAAACTAAGATTCTGTGCCGATTCTTGAGACTTTTTTTGGACTGATCATATTTTTTTAATGTCAGAAGCCATATAATGCCACAAATTTACTTTTATTTGAGTATTTTATTTTATTTTGACAAGTACACCATCCGGTTGCGAGTCCCTTTAACATAGTCTCTCAATTATTTTCCGTAAACAATTAGACCTAGCACATTTATGTTGGAAAAGTAATAGAGACTTGTTGCCCAGCAACTCGCCATTCCTGAAAACTAAGAGACCACTGTAAAGATAAAACGACACTTGTTTATATTAAACTTTATTTCTGTCGAATGCAACTGAGCAATTGATATTCAGGGGTCCGTTTCATAAAACTTCTTACGACAAATGTTGTCGTAACTCAGATTATAAAAGTCTCAATTATTATTTATTTCTCCATCTAATCCTGTCTTGTGACATCCTTTTTGGAATCGTCTTGAAAAGTAATTTCGTAACCGATTTGTGACATGGCCGTTTATTTAAGTTTTTTTTTGTAAAAAAAATCATGAAATCCTACAATATTTCACCAAAACATTGAAAACATACAAAGTTAAATAATATAATTTTATTCAAAGAGTGTTTTGTAGCTTCCTTTATTGTGTTTATTTAGTAGGTCAAATCCGTTTGTTTAGAAAGCTCTTTTTACACTACTTGAATAAATTATTTACCTTCGACAGTTTCGACATCTACTGATGTCTTTCTCATGAATCGCACTTCGACGATCAGCTATATTCGGTCTTGTCCGTCAGTTTCCGGTTTCGTGGAACTTTCTATACAAAAGTGATTTGAAGCGCTAATTAATTTAACCGTGAACAATAACATTGTTATCAAGTTGTTGATGGTTGTTTCAAACAGGAATAATATTATAATATTAGTAAATGATCTGCCTATAGACCCTGCCCCCCCCCCCCCCCCAGGGCGAATTTTGGTGGCTATGTTTATCTGAAACCTAATAAAAAATGCTACAAAATGAGCCATGTTTGCACTCTGGTCGTTGGGGGCGTTTCGGAGTTTGGGGGCAAAAACATGCGATTTTGAACAAAAATTGCTGAAAATTGGAAACTATTAATAATTTCTATAATTTCAGTTCGTTTTAAAACTGAAACCATTATTATATGACAGATATCGTAAAGTATTAATTCTAATGTCTTAAACATTGAATTGCTTATGATTAGGTATTGTTTTTAGGGGAAAATACATTTTTTTAATAAAAGTTTTTGAAAAAATCCATATATTTTTCAAATTGCGATTCATATTAATCAAGCTAAAATGTAATTTTTTCTGTATGACTGTTATTATAATTCTTCATTAATTGCATTGATAATACTGAATATATGTGTTACAGGGTAGATTTATTTTAGTAACCTTCATGTTCACAGTCGATTATATTTCATCCAGCTTCATTCATTTATCATTTCAAACCCGAAACAATTCATTTTCATCATCATTTGTCATCCATATCAGTCATGCACAGCTCCTAATATCATACCTACTTTCACTTTACCATAACTTTCACTAACCAAACTTTAACCTTAGGCTACTTCCCATCCTGCTTACGCATGCGCGGTGCACTATAATAAACGTCTAACGGCGAAAGCCACGTTTTTGCATTGGTACTCCCAAGAGAGCTTACTTATGCCCCCGTTCGCCTATTTTCAGGTTAGTTTGTTGTAGCCAATTGTTCTTCTGATATTAGGTGATGTTTATGTTATGACTTTGTATATATGACAACCATTTATTCCATATGTTTGTATTATTTTTCATGCTTCGTCTTTGGACGGCATGGCACTATAATAAACGTCTAATGGCGAAAGCCACGTTTTTGTATTGAGTACTCCCAAGAGAGCTTACTTATGCCCCCCCCCCCCCCCCCCCTTCGCCTATTTTCAGGCACACCTATTATCAAGAGAACCCCGACGGAAGAGCCCGTTACATATGCATGTTATAAATGAAAATTGGTAAACAGTCACTGCTTTGTGTAAAATCAACAGTCACAATGTGTCTTTATCACAGGATACGCCCGTTAAGGGGAATAAATCCACCAAATGCATTCAAAATGTCGCAATATAATTAAGAACTTGTTTAGATAATAAGTATCTTCCCAGGTATCATGAATATTAGTAAAAATGTCTTTCAAATTATCGAGGTAAACAAACTGGACATATACTTACTATGAATAATTATAGAGTACAAATTTAATAATAAAAAAGGCATTTCATAAATGTATAAATATTGATGTATGACTGTTGTAATACAAAAAAGTTTATGGTACATTGTAATAGAAAAAGTGACGAAGCAAACAAGCCCAACACATGTCATAAGGAATCCAGTTAGGTTTTAAACTTATTTTTCTACATGGTAAATCCACTTGCTATCTCTGTCTCTGAAGATAACTGCTATATTCCATCAAATGGAGAATGAAAACAACATACACATATCATTGCCAATGGCTGTAGATCATCTCACTGGAAATGCTGAGCTTGTGACTGCTAGTCGGTTTGGTCACTGTACAATGGGACTAAAAACTACAACATGCACTGCAATAAAGGCAGCTGGATTAGGTCTGCTAGCAAATAAATTAGTAGCTAACAATTCCATGTTCAATCTATGTTAACCTTTCTCCCGCTGAATATGGATATGTAATACTGCACCTACTATGAACATCGATAATTTGGGCTCTGTTTTACTAAACTACTTACGCAAACTTTTTGCGTAAGTCAAAATCGTTTTACTCTTATTATTCTATCATAAACGTTTGCAAACAGCTACATGTAAAAGCGCGTCCTAGCCCGGGGCATAAGGTCGATATTTTGCCAAAATACTTCAAATAATGATGCAAGCAAGGGACTTTCTGCAATTAGTGTTTAGACATATCTTATCCTAAAAACCCCGTTAGCCACTTCAATTTCCCTGGCAGATTCAAGATGGCGGCCATTTTCAAAATGGCTGCCATTTCAAGTTTGCATAAGTAATGTCGTTATTGCCCTCCTAATGTACATACAAAAAGGCACGCAAAACTAACACTTATGAGATGTAAAATATAAATCATCAATTTTGGATCGCGGGATATTGCAAATTATTCAAGATGGCCGCCAAAAATTCAAAATGGCGGCCATTTTCACTCTTTTTTCATTGTTATACGAGCACATGTATTTCTGAAGGATTATTAAACTACATTTCCACGGATTGTGTGTTCATTGTTCTGTCCTAATACTATGTAAAGCTATTGAAGTATATACATTTGTTTTATGCATGATTTCCGATACAATTGTAACGCTCAAAATTTCTAATAACACTAAGATTTTTCATTTTGTAACATTGCTTTTTTATCTTAAATAGACTTGTCGGGTTTTGGGGAAATAACATTCCTTTTTTGGGAAAAGTTGACAGATCATATTTTTGCCATAATGTAGGCATGTTAAATTCATTTTTATTGTCTTTCACTCCCTCCCACGAGGCCGAAAGCCCAAAAATGGTAAAAAAACAAAATGGCCACCAAAACACTTATTTTCGTTATTATTTCCGATCTTTCGGGAATCAAATACACATAGTATTTACTCCTCCTTAACCACATTGCTGAGTACAAACCATACGTTACAGGAACATTCTTTGGGCTAATTTCTTTCAAAGGATTTATTCAATAAAGAGCTCTGATTGCCATGGCAACCAATGTGAAAAACTTGTAAAATCTTTAAAATATTTACTTGTAAAAACACCAGACACAGAGGTTAGCTATTTGATATATTGTATTTACTAGCAGATCTCAATCAAGTTTATTCATATCATATTCTTTCATCTAACTTGTTATAGGGTAACAATACGCTGAAAGCCATATTTTAATATATTGCAATATGCAGATACTGTATTGCAATATATAGCAATAAACTAGCGTCCGTCAAAATGTGTGTTACTTTGGCATTTACTTGAAATCTATATGTAAGATTTTTGTCTTAATACATCATTTTAAAGGCCAATTTCGTGCGGATTTGACAACTTATCATGCAAGTCAATATTCTTATTTTACACGGTCTAAATTTGGTGAAAATAACACAACACGAATGGCACTACAGCCATGCATGTTATAGAGTTTGAAACTACTATTGTGATGCATTGAAGGGCCAAATATAGTTTTATACTTTAATGTGTCAACATTTATGTTGTTTTGTTGTTATGCGAACGTTTCAAAACAAAGTTATCAAATTTAGTACAGTTTGTCGATGAATACTATATTCATACACATGTTATAGTTGATAGATTAACAACTTAGTTATTGAGAAACAAAAAATAGTTTAGTTTGTTGTAAAACTGTATCCTGTTTAAGATGAAATTGAAAAATAAATCACTTATTCGTAATCAATTTGTTATAATCAATAAACAAATGTAAGATCCTTTTTTGCATTATACACTTTAATGCATATTTTAATTTTACAATAAAAGTAGGTGAAACACACACCTCAAATTTATTAATACTATTCAATTTAATATATTAAGTGTTGGTGGCCTAAAACATAAGTAAAGTTCCAGCTAGTTCGACATTTAAAAGCGTTATGGCACTTTTTCTAAGCTATATGATATAACAATATGGCTAGTGCCTATGACTGTCAAACATTGATGCCTATTTTCCACAACGACGAGAACTGTTGATTTCAATTTATTATGCATCGATGTATCCGCAAGAAATGCGCTTTTCAACGATGTATTACACATGATTATTATACATGTGTGCAAAAGTAAAATAATTTTGGAATGACCCTCGTAAATAAAGAGACCCTGCCTCGGGGTCAATAGCTTGACATAGACTTATCGCATATAGAAAAATATGCTTCACAAAATTCATAAACCCAAAGCTCAAATATTTGATGTAAAGCAAAGCATAGTAGACATCTACACAGTTTGTTAAAAGCATTGTAGTCTGGATATAGTAAATAACCCCATAAATAGGTCACCAGCTTTACATAGATTTAAAAAGGAAACTTAAAGAAATCTTATCTAAACCTTATAGCCAAAGCTTCATTTTTAGTGCAGATATTTCGCCTAGAAGACCTCTATCAACTTTGTTAAAATCAAGACCTATGTCATCTTGATGGTCGAGGTTAACCCTGTCACTTTCCAAAGCAATGATGTATGCTCACTCTTTGCTTGCTCATGGTGACTCGCGCTAGATTCTTCATCGTACTCTGTACATAATCGGGGCCTGCCATAATTCAGTGTCTTAGAGGTGAAGGTCCTCTGTGATGCAAAGTGCACCCCATTGCCTTTGATGATTGCATTCGTCTGTTCGTGAGCTTGGTCTATTGCTAGGGTTGAGAATTGTCTAATTAAGGTAGTTGTGGTCTTAGTGTTACCAATAATTCCTGCATATTCTTCTATTTATTTATCAATTATTGGCTTTTAACTGGATCAGCATGGTTGAATCAACACTTAGGTTTCATCGCTACAACGATTCCATTTCAGAAATTCATGAAACGATTCTGTTGATAGCTGTATGGTGCATTTTATTCACATATACGTTTCCCCTTTGAGCATAGTTTGTGTGACTAAACTGCTTAAACAAGAGGACCGTAACCCCCCTATATCGCTCACCGGTGTCATGGATTTTGACACAATAGCCGCTGTGTGGGGACAATTATAATACTAGGGCTCTGATTTGAACTAACCTGAAAGAGGTCTACTACGTCATTCTGGTTAAAATATACTTATAGGATGTTTCGCATTATGGTATTGGACACTTTTTCAAAAACTAATTTTGCATTGGTAATATGTTGACATGACGGCTACTTTCTTTAACAAACTTGAAAGAATTCAACACTGCTGAATCGCTACAACAATACCCAGCCGTAGACAAATATGTTGTATGTTGTAAGGATGGAATTGTTATAGAAAGGTGTAAATTGCGTTGTATGGGCAAAAGTGGTAACCATTGTTGTAAGGAGGAAATCGTTGTAAGGGGGACTATTGTAGGGAGACAATAATGCTTTAGGGTGTTGACATGAATACTCTTTTAAGTATTCAAATAAAAGTCTATGTAAACCCATAAAACTATAGATACCAAATTCTAAAACTAGCGCTATGATTTAACAAAGTTGATAGATGTCTTCAAGGCGATACTCTACAATATGAAACGAAGTTCTGGGCTAAAAGGTTTTTGATAAGATTTTATATAGTTTCCTATTTAAATATATGTAAAGCTAGTGACCCATGGGCGGGTAGATTTATGAATCCCGAGCTATTATGGTTTTAACTACTTGGTATAGGTCTACTACATTATACTTTACATCAAATAGCTAACTTTGGGCTAATCCTATATACGATACGTCACAATACGATACACCACAATAATCTTGATTAAGGAATATGTTATGAATAAACTTGATAGAGGCCTGCTTGGTATTACTATACATAACATGTCTAAGTTCCGGACTTTGTGGTTAATATATTTTAAATTGTGCAGGTTTTTTTTACTGTTGTCGCCATGGCAACCAGAGTGTTATATTAAATCAATTCGTTAACCCATTAACTGATGCTTACGCTATATAACGCACCTATCAATTAACCAATGGTTACTCAGATTAACGCGTTTACGGCCTAATCAATGGTAACGCGATATGACGCGTTTCCCCCCTAACTGATGCTAACTCGATTTGACTCACTTCGATTTCCATCTCCAAAAAACAACATTTGTCGGCCATTTATAAATTCCGGGGTTCTACTATTTGAAAGGGACGGTTTTTATCTCTGGAAAACCGTATTTTAAAAATAGTGCTGCTATATAAAGATATTGTGTAAATAACCGCTAATGGGTGAAGGTCAGTGGAAATGTTTGCTTTGTGAGCGCCTTCGGCGTTTTTCGGATGTGTCGATTCTGTACGACAACCTAAATCGGCAAATTTGCATATCGTCGCATATGTTCGGCTTCGGAAAAGACCACGTTAGATCCGCCCACATTATGACGCTTCCAAAACCTAAATTTACCTAACCAATCAAAATTGAAAGCGGCATATATCACGCGTGTACAACATGTGTCATATGGCTCTCCACGTGAGCACACACGTGAACGATTTTAGCCGAGGGAATCCGTACGCAGGAAGTGTTTCCGGGTCAACTGAATTTCCAATAAACAATGATATCGGCAACGACTGATCAAAGACAATTCAAAAGAACCGACCACAGTAAGTATAACGACAAATCAGAGAAGCATATGACCCCCCAGACTCCCTTATAATCATATAGATCTAGAATCATTCTTCGATTTATCGCAGAATACTTCACATCGCTTTTTTGTCTGCTTAGCAATTACGTACGTTAAAAAATGTCTGAATCTGACTTTGAGTCGTCTGATGATAATCTTTCAGACTTTTCTGGGTTTGAATCTGACGATCTACCTTTAGCCGATTTTGTTGTTGATGATGATGATGATGAGCCTGCTGTCATGGAATGGACCAATAGGTTCACTCCACCGACGGTGTGTAATTCTTTTCAACTTTTTAATTTAATAAAAAAAAATTCTGTATGACACAACGAACAGTGTATGACCAGATCACATATTGCATTGAAAGGTGAAATGTGATCAGGTCATATACTGTATACGTTTTATACATTTTTTAACGAGAGATCTAGATATTTTTACATTTAAAATATAGATCTAGATCTGATATAGATCTAGATCTATATCATCTATTCATTAAATTTTTACACTATAAGCATTGATTAAATCAAGATAAATTTAAGCAGAGAAATTTGGATCTAGATCTAGACTTAAAAAAAACAAACTTGTGTCACTTTTTATGCAGAAGAAATTATTATGCAGAATTAATGCATTATTTTTCCTCTGTGTAAAGCAGCCACATGCCTAATTTATTCTTATTTTATATTTGATTCAAGGTTGGGATTAAATTGTTATTTAAGTTTTAACCATTATCCTGATGAAAACGACTAACAGTTTGGGTCCAGATCAGATACCACATGGCATGGTGGCTGATCTGGATCCAAACTGTTTGATACTTGACTCTTTCTTTAAATTTATACTGGTAAATGAAAAGTAGCTCAACATTGTTTGGGGGGGGGGGAATCTGTTTTCAACCTTTGTACTGTCATTCGCGACTTCAATAATTTGGGTAAACAGTTTGGATCCAGATCAGACTCCACATGACGTGGTGTCTGAACTTGATCCAAACTGTTTGATACTTGACTTCAATTTTGTTTTAGTTTATAAAAAGTAAAGATCTTTGCAGATAAGTTCAAAGCAAAAGATATTACGAAAGGATAAGGGTTGACAATTTTATTTTGTATATGGGAAATTGATACACAGATTAATGCAAATAATGTAGACCTTGACTAGCCACTACATTTCTAATGTGATGTCTGATCTATGTATGCATATTTGACAATATGTAAACTGAATAATGACTTCAAGCAAACAGATTTCTACATGTAGCAGTTACTTTACAGTTATGGTGAAGTGTACAAATTATTTATATCTGTATTTGTGTCTTATGAATTTACTTTCAACGAGGACGTGATTGGATTATTTGTGTGGTTTTTTTTAATTTTTCTTCTAGTATTTTCCAATTGAAATAAACTATATCAGAATATTAACACTTTTTTGTATTTAATCATAATAAACCCCTTCTAACTAATAAACTATAATAACTAAAATCTAATGGTATGTCAAGTAAATTAAAATATTTCATCAATACTAACTTTAACCCACTGTTACTTCGCTATGGCTCAACCGATCAGTCTAAATGAAACACCATCAAAGAGAAAATTTAATTTCCAACACATTTTACACTCACTCTATAGTGCTAAAATGAATGAAAAAGGTAGTTTTATTGTTGTAAAAACACATGTATCAAACAGTGTATGAGATTTGATTGAGAAAACTTGATACATTTCATAACTACTGACAATTAACCCATCGTAACTCAACTAAATATTAACCAATCTGTCTAAAAATAGCACCATCTGAAAGGAAATTTAATTTCCAACAAACTTGTCATTTACACTTATGTGTTTAAATGAAGAGAACATGCAGTTTTTGTGCATGTAAAAACATAGGTATCAAATTATCCATATTTGTCCAATAGTGTGTATTGAGATGGTGTAGGTAGATACACCTATACTGTATTGGCTATAGGCTTCCTAGATAAGAGATAGGTATTGGTGTTAAAGAGTTAATCTGAGAAATCTGTATGAGGGAATGGGTTAAAAGAGATTTGCCTAAAAATTGTCCATCTTGAGTTTCTTTGTAATCAGCCATGTGGTTTAGGAGAAGCAGATGTAATATGTGTGTTTGATCCCCGAAAGATCGTATATAATAACGAAAAATAATTGTTTTGGCGGTCATTTTGTTGTTTTTGTTCATCATTGTTTGGCTGTTAGTTTCATAGGAGAATGTGACAGATAGCAGGAATAGATTCAGCACACCTTAATTGCGGTAAAAAGGAGGTATGTCAACTTTCCTTAAAAAAGCCATTTCCCAAAAGTCCGGCAAGACTATTTTAGAAATAAATCAAAGTTTTAAAATGAAATCATGTGAAGGAATTTCGTTAGTATCTTCGTGTAGTGTGGACGTGGAAATCGTATTGGAATTAATGCATTAAACAAATGTATAGACTTTAATAACTTTAAATAGTAGTATAAGAACAGAAAAGTTTACAAATGGCCCGAGAAAAAGTTGTTTTATAATCCTTTAAAATTACATGTGGTTAAAGTACAATTGAAAATAGTGAAAATGGCCGCCATTTTGAATTTTTGGCTACCATTTTGAATAATTAGCAATATTTCGTAATCCACAATTGATGATTTTCATTTTACATCTCATACATGTTAGTGTTGTGTGACTTTTCGAACTGGCATGGAAATAACAATTACGAAAAAACTTATACAAAATGGAAATGGCGGCCATTTTGAAAATGGCCGCCATCTTGAATCTGCCAGGGAAATTGAAGTGGCTAACGGGTTTTTTCGGTTGACAATGGTCATGTTAGTAAACCTGCAAAGTGGTTTGCTTGCATCATGAAATGAAGTATTTTTCGACTTATGCCCCGGGCTATCCTCCGATCTGGCTATTTGCTGTTTGTAGCAAGTGATAATAAAAAATATAAACTAAAATTTAAAATTTTGACTTACGCAAAACATTTGCGTAAGTAGTTTAGTAAAACGGGCCCCAGAACTATTACATTGGCTGATTATCATATCAGCACCAATATACGCTAAGAGCAAGAGGAGGGTTAAGACAGTTTTTATCTAAATGAAAAGCTCAATCAGGATCTGATACAATGTATGACTAATATCTGGTGACCATACTGCACCTGTGCGACAGATTCCACACATCTACTACAGCGCAATAGATTAAGGGTGTCCAGGTTGTCAGTGCCTAAATACAGGAAACCTGTAAATCTCACCATCCAACAGACAACAAACAAGCATGCTAAGTGCCTAGCCGCTACTGATGGGTTTAATCGGAATATTATATGCCGCATATTATCAGTGGTGTACATCTCGACATTGAAGGGCTCGATATGTTGAGGCATTGCTTGAACTCACAGCCATATTCTCCAAGGAGTCATCTTTGCACAAAGAACCGTCAAAGTTGTTGTTGTTGAAATAGGGTTTTAAGTGGCTTTAACAATAGCTCAGTCATATTGCAACTACAGGAGACAAGTTGCCAGCTGAACACTTCATTTACTGCGATCTAAGTAGATGAGGTATTGATCTAGAAGTTTAACCTTGACCAGAATACCAGAGTTAAGATATTCTGGACTTTAACGATTTCAATACTTGGACTGACATACAAATACATCAATGTATAATAGATTTAATCGAACCTCTGAAGAAGGTTACACCTTTTGACAGCCTTCTACTGTATCGTGCCAGTCTGTGGCAGTAGTCCCCATTATTTTCTGCCAGTTGACCAAGCTGACATGCCCTGCAGAACCACATGGGGTAAAGAAAGAACCTTCACATATTGTACAAATTGAGGTGAATGTCAAAAACGTATTGTACACACACAAGCCACACTGATGTTTGTGCCGAGCTTGGCATCAACGTTGAGGTGACACTGTATTATTTACTTCATCCTGTTCCGGGGCCTTTAGCTATAAGATGGAATGCCCGGGAAAACTTACATGGCAAAGCTGTTACAATACAAATGTACATTGAATCTTCAACAGAACTAAAACCCCCATTCCACTGAGCGGCGATGCCTCTACGCTTCGAAATTTTGGAAAAATCGTCGCAAATCGTAGTAGGAACGGCAACAGCGCAGTAGAAACGCCAAGGTCGTAGTAGAAGCGTAACAGAAGCGCATTGATCGCCACCTCACGGCGAATGTTTTGACCCTGCTCAAAATTTACGTAGCGGCATCGCCGTGGACTCGAAGCGCAGAAGAAGCGTACTAAGAAACTCATGAGCGTAGTGGTATCGTAGTCGGAGCGTGCTTGACGTAGCGGAAACGCAGTCGCATCGTAGTAAACGCGTCGAGATATTTATCCGCGATTCCGCTACGTTTCTCGTACGCTCTGGGCGATCCCACTACGCTATGTACGATCTAGCGACGATCAACGCATTTTCACGGCGATTCGACTATTTATGAATCAGACACCACGACGCTTCTACTACGCTCTCACTACGCTGATGGCGCTTTGACTGCGTTTCCTCTTCGCTTCCACTACGCTCTTGGCAACTGAGCCACGCTCATGGTGATTTACATTTCGCGCATGGCGATTTACGTTTCGCGCGACCAGTGTATAAATATGCATCACTTCTACCTTTATCTTCATTATTTGTTTGCACTTAAAACTGTAAACATCAATAATTAAAAATGCCAAAACGAAAGACAAAATCAAGGGCTGCGCATGCTACTGTCAAGCAGCCTGAACCTCAGGTGGAGGAATCTCCTGTTTGTCAAGAAGCCGAGTCCGCTTTACACTCTCCAGCACTCGAAGTAGAGTCCTAACTACACCCCTAAGAACAACAAGATGAGCTCAGCGAAGTAGAAGGGGCTGCGGTTAAGAAAGGAAAACAAGTGGCTGCCCTGACTATACTGAACATAAAGATAAGATGGTTGAGTGGTTGGCGAAAGCATCAAATATTTATACAGAAAAGTTAAAGAAGCGCAACAGAAGCGTAGCTCCTGCGCTTAGGTCGAAGAAAGGTCGCAGTAGCAACGTGTTAAGCGTATAGGAAGCGTAGTCAGAAATCCTTTATCGTAGTGGCAGCGTAGTAGAAGCGTCTTGGAGAGACTTAAAGCGCCGTAGAAGCGTAGCAACAGCGTGGTTGGATCGTGATGAGCGCAGTGAGATCGTCGTTGAAGCGTACTAAAAGCGTACTGGAAACGCCCAAGTCAAATTTTATGCACTTGGCGTCGCTTCTACGGCGATTTTGATGATTTTCGAGAATCGCCATGATCGCCATGAGCGCAGCGGAACCGCCGCCCAGTGGAATGGGGGTATAATATCAACTCGCTTGAATGAAGAATGTGTATAAGTTTGACTGCAATTCTGTGCTACAGAGTCTGACATTAACTCTTTCCTCCCTAAGACTTTAAATGGCCAATTCTAGTTTCCATTTAAGTCTAGTCCATTTTTTACTTTTGTCAATGTTTGGCATTATGACAAACAGTGAAGACCCTGATCAGAGGACTCCTTTCGGAGCCCTCTGATCTGGGTCTTCACTGTTTGCACAGGACAAGTATACTATTTATATATACACTGTTTGACAATGACGCCTATATGCGGGACTAGGGTTCAAAGGGTTAAACCAGGATACTTTTAGCAGACATTTTCCTCAGTCATTTCTTCAAAAAGAAAACGTAGATTTTGTAACTGACATGTTAACACCGAGGTCAATTAAATCATTTGAACTTAAGTGAAGGGTTTCTACTATCTGCACTGTAAAAGCAGGTGTTTTGAATCCAAACATTTTTCTGTAACAGTTTGAGAACGTGTTTTGGTGTTTTCTGAAAAACACTAGTGTTTTACATTAAAACATTACGTGAAACAGTGTTTTGACTGAAAACGGGAAACGCGTGTTTTGGGCTTGTAACGAGTTGAGAACGCCAAAACACGTTTTAGTACAGTTAATGTTTTATTTCAAAACACATCAGTTTTATTTTGAGTTACATAAGATACGCTTTGTGATTTATCTCAAAACACATACAATTTGTATGTGATGTATTCAAAACACATATATTTTATGCAAAGTGACATAAACCCTTCATATACGACGTAGTTTGTATACAGATCTTAACATAATGGGCACAAAATTTATACTGTTACATGTAACTCTTTGCCCAATAATCTGTTTCTTGTATAAAACAGTTGAAATTTTAAAGAATATTGAAAGTAAAGCAGAGTGTGTCTTAAATCGTATTCTGCTTTACTTTCAGTCTGCTTTAAACTGAAAGGATTTAGAAACTATTTCTGATGGTACATGTTCATGACTATGAAATGATACTATGCTGTGCAGTGGAGAAGACGTAATTCTTTCCCGTTTAAACGAAATGAAACGCATATAAAACGCAATAAAATGGTGAAAATAACAACTTTTAGAAATAGCTCACGATGTATTCTAATCCGAGTTTAAACCTGCTTTCAATGGAAAAAAGTGTTTAGCGCAAACGCGTTTATTGGGAAAGAATAACGTATTCTCTGCTGTATTTTCTTCAGGTGAGGAATAAACTAAATGCTTAACCCTCACCATGCTAAGCGGGACTTAGCTAGCATTTGCAAACAGCTTGGATCAGGATCAGAGTCCGCGCCACACGGCGTTCGATCTGGGTCCAAGCTGTTTTCGACTCATAGTTAACTTTTCTTCAGCTTAAAAACAACAACATTAAAACTAGCTTGAAGAAGATGGCAATTCAGCATGATAAGGGTTAAAGTTAATGTTCCACCCTGACACAGTTATAAAACACTGTCACTTCAATGTCAATCATTGTCACACACATTAACTACCACTATTTCATCTAAATCCAGTGACGACATCACATAGGCTACTGGTCCTGCTGGTCCAGTGACGTTGTCCGGCTAGGGCGACGATCTAGATCCATGTGCGCATATTGAATAATAGGCAGGTCATCATTATGGTCCCCTTTACCATTTCCGATAAGTACATGTACATGTAAAACTAAGGTCAACCATTACACACTGGTCACTTTCCAATCGTGTTACAAATATTGTGTGCACGTGAAAACGTCTTTTAGTGCACTCCGGCATATTTAAAAGATATTCAAACCATCATTTCGTTGGGCGCCATTGTTGTCGGAGTAACCGATAACAAAACCCCAGTTTAGATTCTTGACGAGTTGATGTTAATCTCTCAACAAGGAGAACTATCAACAGCATGAGAAATAAGCAATCATAAGTAAAGTGTACATGTACATTGGAGAAAACGTTATTATTTCCCGTTTAAACGCAAACGAAACGCATCGAAATCAAACGTAGATAAAGACAACTTATCGACGACAATTCTGACCTTTCATGTTAATCTGAGTGGGGAAAAGTTTGGAGCCTGATCAGACGTCAGGTTACCCGGCGTCTGATCTGATTCCAAACTATTTGCAATTGAAATAATAGCTTTAGCGTAAACGCGTTTATTGGGAAAGAACAACGTTTTCTCCACTGTAGATCAACTATGAAGCTTCCAGTCCATAGTAAGTTGTTGGTGGAGACGATTATCACTACACATACATGTATGTAATTTGTAAACACATTGTGAACCACTTTACACAAATTTGAGTATTCCATAACAATTAGAATAAATTAACTAATTTACAAATACTGCTGGAATGAATAACTGTTCCAAAACGTGATGGCGATGATGTATGACAACAAATTCTGTATATTTACCTTGAAATAATAACTATTCCAATGAATCAAATATAATCCAAGCGGCAGCCGTTTCTCGTGCGTAACCAAATCGTTTCAGAACCCGTTACGTGATTTTAGTGATAACTCCGGGTTTTTTGTCACGTAACATTTTTCTAAAAATAAACGCCAGCACATTGACCTGTTTTCCACTGCAACGCTAAGAAAACGCTAACGTTTAGTTAGCGTTGTAAAACGATCATTTTTGAAGAGGAACATTCTGAAAGGCTTTGGTTTTAAGTCAATCTATTTAAATATGCTAAAAATGCCATTTAAAATGGATTGATATAAAAATAGTAGAATAATTATATGCATCGCATGTCGATGAAAACGCCAGTGTTTTATTACATTGAAGCTTGTAAAACTTTAAATGTGTGTAAAACACTAACAATTATATTAAAAATATTGGCGTTTTTCTAGAAAGTGCTAGTATTTCGACAGGGAACACCTTTAAAACACGTGTGGTGTTCGCCAAATTTACAGTGTGGCCCGAAGACTATCGTAACTCCTAAGGACTGGAATGGTGTCATGTGGGATGATGGTAACAAGTTGATACAGCTGGTTCTGGACAAACAAACACATATACATGTAATCCCAACTCTGCAAATAAATACGAAAGACTCAAGTATAGGACACGCAACACAAACAATACACCCACCTCTCAAGCAGAACACACACACAGTCATACCATAAAACACACACACACATACACACACACACACACACACGCGCAATACCATTCCCTCATCTACACACCAAATAGAAAACAACACGCAAGACAAACATAAAGCAAAGTAAATATAGGAGCCCGCCTTGATACGGTCAGTAGCAATTAATAATTAATTATAAATCAATTATCAACAACCACTGGGGGGTTAAACCTGGGTTTAGGGGCGCCCAACCTCACTCTTATCTCCTATATTCACCTATAAAGACGAACAATGTACATAAAATATAAACCCACTTCCACAACCTTACAACCAAAAATACCGCCAACACAGTAAGTAAATACATGTTAAACATCTAACAAAAATTCTATGACAAGAATATTAATAGTAACACGGGAAAGAATTAAACATTCAAGCCCGTGCTAAAAACAACCAACTATGGCAACGGTCAAATTGTACTCAAGCAACTAGTCCGTAGTCACGAGTAACTGTAAGACATGGATGGGTTCAGGGTACGACAGAGAGGGAGAGAGAAAACAAAGCACGAAAATCCGACATAACTCTCCCGGTTAAGGAGATACACCATCATGTAGTGCTAAACCCAAAGAGGAAAGCATAGTTATCAATTGTAGATTAATCGATAACCAAACGTGAAATACGCAGCAATATAATTGGATCATAATCTTTTTTGAGGAAAGGTTTTGAAAATGCATATGTCCAAGAATCTTAACGAAGTCTGTAAATGACATCACCATAAAACTCCGGATGTGAAATACCTTGCTGCAGAAACGACTTTAAGTTACATTTATACGTGTTGTCTATGAAATAATTTAGAAAATGTTTTACGAAGTTTATGAAATCTGTACCCCTGTTTCTTGTCAACCAGGTTCCCGGGTAGATACCTCTCAGTCTGTAAGGGGCATCCGTGGCCTAGTGGTTATAGTCATTGTTACTGACAATCGCTATGATCCTTACCGCTTTTGGTTCAACTCCCGGCCTGGGGACTTCAGATTCTTCATGTTGGGAAGCATTTCAGCTGGCTTGCGGAAGGTTGGTGGTTTTACCAACTTGCCGATTTGTGCCTGAAACAGTGCATAAAGGGCTTCAGGGGGCCTCTTCCACCTGTAATTAACTGGACGTCACAATATGACTGAAATACTGTTAAAGCGACGTAATATCATTACCAAATCAAAGTACTGATAGTACTGATGTGGCGTTTTTCTGTAAAGTTGCGGAATTTACCAGCAGTCCAAAAGTGATAAAAACTCGAAAACCTAGAATTCAAAGTCGCTTCTATTTCAGCATGGAGAAATAACAAATCATTTCTCCATGATTTCAGTCATATCGAAACATCCAGCTAAATACAGGTGGAGGAAGACCTAAGATGTCCTTTATACACGTATGGGTACAAATCAACAACTGGGTAGAACCTCCAATCTTTTGCAAGTCAGCTGGAAGGCTTACTCTCATGGAAATTGGAATTCAGAGATGAGTGATTGTCACAATGACTTTACAACCACTGGGCCAATGGGGTCATTCATGTAACTAAAATCACGAAGATGTCTCAATATCTGAATCCCAACTGCAATACTTGGTCCATAATATTAAACGCTTCTTTGCCTTACCAAAAGTTATGTTTATTTGCAAACAGTTTGTATCCTAATCATAAGTATTAAATTAGAGAAATAAAAAAACTAACAATGGATGAAGTCATGTCAGTGAAATGGTTAAAAGAACAAGAGGGTCATGGTGACCCTTTATCCCTCCCCTGAGTAAAATGAACTAAATAGTTTTATATTTGGATTTCGCCCATAACCCAAATCATCTGAGGACTTAAAGTCATATATAAATATATAGTTTGTCATATTTTCACTGATTCTAGACGCTATATAGTGTAAACACTGTGGCATCTAGAATGTTCACAAGGTTTGGCTATGAGTTGACCTAGTGACCTACCTTTTCACCTCACATGACCCACTTTCGAACTTGACCTAGATTTTGTCAAGAACAACATTTGGAGCAAGTTTAGTGAAGATTTGCCCAAAAGTATGGCCTCTAGAGTGTTCACAATTTTTTTTTAAGATTTGACCTAATGAACTACTTTTTAACCCCTTATGACCCATTTTCGAACTTGACCTCGATTATGTCAAGAACAACATTTGGAGCAAGTTTGATGAAGTTTGACCCAAAGTTGTGGTCTCTAGAGTGTTCATAAGGTTTTTCTATGATTTGACCTAGTGACCTTCCTTTTGACCCCACATGACCCACTTTTAAACTTTACCTAGATTCTATCAAGAACAACATTTGAAGCAAGTGTGTTGAAGATTGGTCCACAATTGTGGTCTCTAAAGTGTTCACAAGGGTTTGCTATGATTAGACCTAGTGACCTACATTTTGACCCACTTTCAAACTTGACCTAGATTTTGTCAAGAACAACATTTGGAGGAAGTTTGATCGAAAATTGTGGTCTCTAGAGTGTTCACAAGTTTTTCTATGATTTGACCTAATGACCTATTTATTGATCCCACATGATCCACTTTCAAACTTGACCTAGATTTTGTCAGGACCAACATTTGGAGCAAGTTTGATGAAGTTTGGCCCAAAATTGTGGCCTCTAGAGTGTTCACAAGGAAAGGTTTACGGACGACGGACGACGACTCCGGACACAGCACGGTCACAATAGCTCACCATGAGCACTTCGTGCTCAGGTGAGCTAAAACAAAGCTAGTAAAGGTCAAAGGGATAAAATATGAACTAACCTGCAATGTATCATGTCAACGTCAACAACAGAGCTAAAGTTAAATCCTCTTTTTAAAGCTTCAGATGTACAAATATGGGTAACACTATATGCCATGCACTACTTTGTAGCGTGGCATAAACATGCTTTTTTTCAACTCATACAGGGAAAACGCATATTGGCATTACTAAACAACAAGATCATATGTCTTCTCAAAATTTTAATAAAGTAATAATTCTACATGAAACTAGTGTATTGAGTCAGCCAAAAAAACATGTAAAGTAATAGATATTATAATATCAATAAAACGTGTAAACACGAAAATGCTTCAATAGTCTTCTGCCATAGGTTTATGTTAATGGCTAGTAGCTATAGCATGGTAGTACATTTTGTAGTTTTGAAAACAGGTGACCACGTAAAGCTAGTTGTAAGTAAAGCAGCATGCTTTACATTCATCTTGCTTTAAGCTGAAACTTAATTTCAACACATTACTGAATATTTTATTTTCACAAATTTTCAAAAATAGAATCAGGCTATGGGGTAATGGGTTAAAGCGCTCCAATGTGAAGGAAAGGGTCATATAATTGACGATTTAACTCCTTCCAAGTGGCTGCTAAACTTCCTCAGTCCAGAAACCTATATAACCCGATCTTATTTCTCAGTCCAGAAGCATTCGAGTTTCTGGTTTTACTGTAATAAATACTACACATCCCATTATCACGACAGTCTTACGAATGTCATTGATTCGGGTACCGGTAACCTATCTAATCCGATATTTTTTTCTCAGTCCAGAGGCATTCGATTTTCAGAGGTTTAACTGTAATAAATACTACACATCCCATTATCACGACAGTCTTACGAAAGTGATTCGGGTATTTAAATAAATGCTTCAGTTCTTTTCTTTTCCTCATATATTGTTCGACAATAATGACCTGACGTTGGTGACCTCTATTAGCATAATTACACACTTTGTTGCATTTCTAAATATAGCTTCGGAACACTTCGTTATCATTTATACGAGAACGCACATTGTAACCACATCGGCACCGAGAAAATATAGCATTGCCCGGTTGCAAAATAATATCGACAGGTATTTAGCGCAAGTGGTAAGGAAGATGACTATAGATTATTTTTGCGTAGAGTCAGTGGTTCGAATCCCATGCAATACTCGTACATTTTTTCACTACTTTTTTTTTTTACAATTTATGCTGTTTCTTTTAAGTAATCATACAACATCTATTTCGATTGGAACACGTTTTCTTTGGTTATTTTTAAAAACATTATGTCATAGCGTCTGTTTGGTCTATAAACTAACATTTTATAAAATAAAAATATTTTCCCCTCTATCGGGATTCGAACCCGGAACCTCGATGTTACAAATCCCTTGCTCTAACGACACACCTATTGCAGATTAGTTACATCTGGGGGTTGTAAATTAGGTATATATTGGCAAGAGTCGCAGGTGAGAACATCGACGATAAGCCCACTCGAAAGTGCAACATGATGCGTTTTAGTAGATGCGATTATACTAGGAGACTCGGGAATAATAGTTTATCAACAATAATCTTTTGAACTTGCTCAATGTGGAGTGTTGATCCAGTGAGGATCACAACTGTAACAAGATTTACGTAATCAGCCGAAACAACCCGAAATTGTACGTAGCCTATCGAATATTGATTTATACTGCGTCATCTTTTTATAAATTCTTCATGCATAAAGTTCAACGTCAGGTCAATATTGTCGAACAATACAAACAAGTGTCTAGCTATTACACCTATATACTGTCGTCACGCCATCAAGAGTTACTGTCTTCTGTTTCCATGTCAACCTGACTTGTTGTCTTTTGCTGATGCTGTGTTTTGAGGAACTTCTTCAGCAAGTGTTCCAGAGATTTCATAGCTTTGCCCTCATCCTCCAGTTCTTTGCGCATTCTTTTCTGCTCCTATAAAAAATAAATGAAGGCAATTTGTGAAATTAGCTTTTCAGAGTTCCAGATAAGGGAAGTATTTTAAACACATAAATCTTTTTTTCTGCATTAAACCCTACAGTGTCACTCATTAGAAGTGTCTCTTTTAGTCACACCATAGGATTTGGTGCAGAAATGAAGGAGAAAATGTTTAAAAACTGGAGTTTACTCCTTCTTATCTGGAGCCCTGACTTTTGACTTTGATATGCACTTTTAAAAGGTGTCTGAAAAGATAAAGTCTTCTGTATATCTGAAATTTACTTTTCCATGCCTACCAGTGGGTTCCAGATAAGAGTGACTGAACTAAATATTTTCAGCATTTCCTCCTTAACGTTTAACTTTGTTTTGACTACTCAATAAAATTGTCTCTTCGAGAATGAGTAGTCACATCATATATTTTTGAGCAGGCATAAAAAATTGTTTTCAAAATATTCCCCTTGTCTGGAGCTCTGACATGGGATGTGCATGTACAATTTGTCACACATTTTTCATCTACCGGTAGATTCTTTAAGATAAGAGTTACTTGACAACTCATAACAATTTGCAAAACTCATCAATACCATTTTTACCTGATTAGCTCTTAGAATGCACACCTTGTAACCATAGTAACCTATGCAAACAGTTTGGATCCTAATGGGATGCCAGGTAATGTGGTGTCTTATTAGAATCCAAAATGTGGGACACACTGACCATGTTTTGAAAAGAAATTTAGAAAAGTCTATTTTTAGAACAGTAGCAGACGGCGATAGTTTCAGAGCTAGGAGGGTTGGTGTTAACTTAGCTTTACTGGTTCCAGCAATAAATACCAATATCAAAAACTTTTGCAAACAGCTTGGATCCAGACCAGGCCCCACTGAACTTGAGACTTGATCAGAATCCAAACTATGTCACAAAGTTCCTGTTTCTATAAAATAAAGGTTGAGCCAAGTTTTAGAAGTATAGCACTCATCATATTCATATGGCAGTTATTCAGTGTTGAATAAGATAAATACACCTTTTAATGCCTTTACTTTATTCTTCCAATAAAGAAAAAAGTCCTGAATACAGTATCAATATAAGAAATACCTGTATTTCTATATCCTAGAAGGTCGTTGCTTAAAGCAGGTTGAAGGTAAAGCAGAATGTGCCTAAAGGCGCATTCTACTTAGTTTCAGCCTGCTTTAAGTGGTCACCTATTTTCAAAACTAGAACGGCTATCACTAAAGGTGAAAAATACCCCCACTATACAGCACTCTGTCACACTCTGCAGACGTTTTCAATAAGGTTTTACAATAAGGTCAAAGGTGTAAGCCAAGGTCATAATGATTTCAAAATGGTATATGACACTCTGCAACTCCTGAGTAACATTCATGCCGAGTATCAAGTGAATCCGGTTGAAAGTGACGGAGGAAGTCGCCGTACAAGATTATGCCTGCCAATTTTAAGACCAATTTCAAGGCCAAAAGGTCAATGTCACAGAGATTTGAAATTTGTGTCTTGCACATCTACTACTCCTGAGTAACATTTATGCCAAGTATCAAGTGAATCAGGTTTAAAGTGACGGGGGAGTTCAAAGTA
This sequence comes from Gari tellinella, assembly GCA_922989275.2. Taxonomy (NCBI): domain Eukaryota; kingdom Metazoa; phylum Mollusca; class Bivalvia; order Cardiida; family Psammobiidae; genus Gari; species Gari tellinella. Next base: position 77,119,861 of record OV277867.1, on the reverse strand, counting down.
CAAGATTTTGCCTGCCAATTTCAAGACTGATTTCAAGGAAAAAGGTCAAGGTCACAGAGACCTGAAATTTGTGTCTTGCACATATACTACTCCTAAGTAACATTTATATCAAGTGAATCAGGTTGAAGTTGAAGGAGTTGTTCAAAGTACAAGATTTTGACTGCCAATTTCAAGACCAATTTCAAGGCCAAAGGTCAGGGTCACAGAGACCTGAAATATGTGTCTTGCACATCTACTACACCTGAGTAACATTTATGCAAAGTATTATGGCAGAACACTACTCCTTTTTGTGTCAAAAACCTTCTTACAGATCGGACATTTTTACAGTTATACAGACGTACAGAAGTAATTTTCGCAAAATGGCGGTAGTGTCTTCAAGGCGGACCAGTCCGGTCACGTTATTCTTGTGATGAAACGTTAATAATTGGTCAGTATGAAATCGAGAGACTTTTTAAGTTTGTATAAATGAAATAAGCAATATAAACTACTTCAGATTTGATACATTAATGGTGGCTGTTGATATAGTGTAGGCATTATTACGGTATCCGCTGGTAGCAAGAAAGGTCCGTGTTTTACACAATGGCCTAAGTCTTTTTGGCTCAGTCGGAACACCTCACAAGTTTCTGCTATACTCCTGTTCAGAGTGCTTTGCCAACAGAATTTGGAATTGGCCAAGATGTTACGATGGGGTCCTAGATAAGTCAACATCCGATTTGAGCGTGATTAACCGACAGAAAAGGTTTATGAAACAAGGGCCACTATGGCCCTAAATCGCTCACCTGGTACACTATGGCAAACTTGACCTATAGTGACCTAGATTATGACTGGACATGTATACCCACAATCAACCTATAGAGTGTAAACAAGATTTTCCAATGATTTGACCTAGTGACCTAGTTTTTGACCGGACATGACCCATATTCACACTTGACCTAGATACTAATGCGACAAACATTCTGACTATTTCATCAAGATCCAATGAGATTTGTAGCCTCAAGAGTGTTCACAAGGTTTTTCTATAATTTGACCTAGTGACCTGGTTTTTGACCAGACATGACCCATATTCAAACTTGACCTAGATATCAATTAAACAAACATTCTGACCAAGTTTCATCAAGATCCAATGGGATTTGTAGCCTCAAGTGTGTTCACAAGGTTTTTCTATGATTTGACCTAGTGACCTAGTTTTTGACCAGACATGACCCATATTCAAACTTGACCTAGTTATCAGTTAAACAAACATTCTGACAACGTTTCATCAAGATCCAATGAGATTTGTAGCCAGGTGAGCTAAAAAAGTCAAACATGTCAAAGCTTATTTATGGGGGAAAACGACAATTTAATAGATCATACACATTATTTTCCACTCCTCCTGCAGGACAAAAAAAGAGTAATATACCAAGTTATAGTCTACTTTCAGTCCGAATGACCGCTCAACCGACTGTACATTTACTCCCCTGATCATTTAGCCATCTTGCCTACAATATTGAGCACTGCTAACATATGGCGCAGTCAAATGCAGCCGCAGTACCGACTCAGACCCTTCACAGGTACCCATGTTAACCCCTGGGTGGAGAGGAGCAATTCGCGGTACATGTCTTGCTCAAGGACATTCCTGTACATCATCGGGGACTCAGAAAAAATCCCCTAGTCAGACCGCTCGTCCGGCGTGGGATCGAACTCACGACCCCTGGTACCGTAGTACTGCATCTTATGATATCTTGAGCCCTGAATTAACCCATTATAACAACATTTTAGAAAATATCTAATGCTTAATTTACCTTCTGAATTCATCATCTCCACTAATGATGCATCTGCAAGGTATGTTGTAGATTCACCATCTACCTCAAGAGTGATGTAAAATCTGTAAAATATGTAAAAACAGTAGTTTTAATGTAATTTGCAAAGAAATCTTTAAGCACTGTGGTATTTTACAAAATGTTAGGAAAAGTTGTTTTTTTTACTTGGGAAAGGGGGCCGACTATCGCTTACCGGACCCCAAAAATGTCACAAAACTGGGCTGCCATAGAAATTAAATGTCATTCCAGTTTTATAGTTTTTGTTAGCGTCAAACTCAAGCTCAAAGGGGTCAAAACTTTAACTTGAGGACGAGTGACAAATTCCATTTCTTTTATCCCTGTATCATGATACTAGAAACAAGCTATTGGGCAATGGGTTAAGTGGGTTATGGTCAAAGCGTACCGATTCAAAACATACCATTTTTGGTCGAAGCGTACCACATAGAGGATAAAAGGATATACATATAGGGAAACATTCAATTTGTTATAAGTTGATGCGAAGACAAAGCATTATCTTTGAAAATTTAGTAATTAGGAACACATTTGCCATTATGGTCATCAGTTCACAATGTTTCAAAATATTAATATTAGTGTCAGTGTCAACAATTATGTTGATCCTGACAATTCTGTTTTCCAGTGCTACGTCATACTCTGTCTGTTTTGTTTGTTTGTTTTTTTATTTTACGTCGCTTTCAACAGTATTTCAGTCATATCTCGACGTCCAGCTAATTATAGGTGGAGGAAGACCCCAGAAGTCCTTTATGCACTGTTTCAGGCACAAATCGGCAACTGGGTAGAACCACCGACCTTCCGCAAACCAGCTGGAAGGCTTCCCCACATGAAAAATCCGAACGACCCTACTGGGATTCGAACTCACAGCGGTGAGGAGCTTAGTGATGTAAGTCACAGTGACTATACCACTAGGCCACGGAGGCCCCCTACTCTGTCTGTTTACACTTAGCGAGCATGCGCACTCGGGGACAACAAACCCAAAATCTACATATAAGCTAGTATACAGCGTCGCTTTTCATCTCATTCATTTTTACGCATTATTATCTGAATAGGTCCTATGAATACTACAAAGGTCTTACATAAGTTGCAAAAGCGTGATTTTACCGAAAATTAGATTTAATTTTTTCTCCAAGTAAGACCGACGCCATCCGAATGAAGGACCAAGAGTATGCATATGACATTAAATGCCCACGGATGACTGGAAAAGAGAATATGCCGCCATATACGGCTTCTGATCAGGATCCAAACTGCTTGAAAATAATTTGAGCACCTACCATGCAATAGATAGTCTTTCTTTATGCAGCTTCTGATCAGGATCCAAATTGATAAAAAAGTAATAGTAATAGTCACTACCAGATATATTTAACAAGGGCCACCATGGCCCTAACTCGCTCACCTGGTTCACCATATAAAACTTGACCTATAGTGACCTAGATTACGACTGGACATGACTCACAATAAACCTCTAGAGTGTAAACAAGAATTTTCTAAGATTGACCAAGTGACCTAGATTTTGACCAGACAGAATCCATGTTTGATTTTGACCTAGATTCGATGTATGGAAACATTCTGAAAATATTTCATTCAGATCTAATGAGATTTGTAGCCTCTAGAGGGTTAACACTGTTTTTCTTTGATTTGACGTAGTGACCCAGTTTCTGACCAGACATGATCCATATTTATACTTGACCTAGCTATCAATTAGGCAAACATTCAGACCAAGTTGCATTAAAATCCAATGAAATTTGTAGAGAAATCACAGTGTTTGTCTATAATTTGACCTAGTGACCTAGTTTTTGACCAGACATGACCCACATTCACACTTGACCTAGATACCAATAAAGAAAATATTTTGACCAAGTGTCATGAAGATCGGATGAGATTTGTAGCTTCTAGAGTGTTAACAAGGTTTTCTTATGATTTGACCTAGTGACCTAGTTTATGACCCGACATGACTCATATTCAAACTTGACCTAGATATTAATTAGGCAAACATTCTGACCAAGTAACATAATAATCCAATGAGATTTGTAGCCTCTAGAGTGTTCACAAGGTTTTTCGATGATTTGACCTAGTGACCTAGTTTTTGACCGGACATAACCCATATTTAAACTTGACCTAGATATTAATTAGGCAAACATTTTGATCAAGTTTCATTAAGATCCAATGAGATTTGTAGCCTCTAGAGTGTTCACACGGTTTTTCTATAATTTGACCTAGTGACCTAGTTTTTGACCCAACATAACCCACATTCGAACTTGACCTATATTTCATCAAGACAAACATTGTCATCAAGTTTAATGAAGATCGGATGAAATTTGTAGCCGCTAGAGTGTTCACAACCAATTGTGGACGGACGGACAGACAGACGATTGACGACGGACATCCAGCGATCCTAAAAGCTCACCTTGGCACTTCGTGCCAGGTGAGCTAAAAAGCATTAAAGCAAATATAGTCTGTTCTAAAACTAAGTGTCAATAATTGTGGATCTTAAGCTCTACACGGCTTCTGATAACGATCTAAAATGTATGAAATCAAATCTTTCATCCGTTAAAAGGTGGCTTTTGATCAACTAGCTTTTCTTGAAAAGTCGTCTGTTCTAAAAGTTTAAACACGGAATTATATATATATCAGTGTATAATTCTGTGGTTTAAACTAATAAAAAAAATGTCAACCATTGTGGATCCTGATCAGATGCCGCTTTACGCGGCTTCTGATAAGGATCCAATAGGCTTGACAAGTTGCATCCGTGAAAAGATGGTTACCGACTGTCACTTTTTCCCCCACCCACTCCGTAACGAGCTAAGGCTGGGCAATATTATAAGTTTTCATAAGGCCGTATTACTGATTCATCAACGAAATTCAGTACATAAAACATTAATAAATTACATAGAGAATTTGACTGATCAGTTGAAATTGTGTATGTTGGAGTAAATTACGAAAATTTGACATTTTTACTTACGAACTGCTGCCGACTTTTGGAACTAAAGGGCCCGTTCGATTCACTGTTGACAGACGGAACATCAATCGAATGCAGTGGAACAGTGTTCCAGTGTTCCGGACATGTTCCAACTGTTCTGGTTTTCGAGGTGGTGCAGTCGGAACAGTGACGTCATCAACATGGCGGCAATCGGAGCAATTGGAGACGCCAGATTTTTTATAAATGTTGCTTTGGAGTGTTTTTCACCACTCCTGAAGCAACATTCAAGCACAAATGTGCACAGTCAGTTAAATGTATCAGCCCCGTCCTGCATAGTAATATTTTGGGTCAAATTGGCCAGCGGAATTTCAACAATTGCATCAAAACCTTAACTGACACCAACCCCGATGCACAAGTACATGACATATTTTTATCTAATTTTTATACCGGGTTACTTGTTGGTTATACCAATTTTTTTATATGATATAGTAAAAAACGAACATTATTTTACAAAAATAAATGTGTTAAGTTCCTGTGCTCCGACACAGACGTGGCTACATTATAAGCGCTACAATTTGACTGGTGCACAAATGTTCTTCAGTATAATGAGGATGAAAATGGTGATTATTTTAAGAAATTTAGCCAGTGGTACTAATTTAGTGCTGCTCTTTGATTCAAAACTATTCTCTGGACGGGATAGCAAGAAAAACAATAACAACTTTGGGTTAACTGCAATCATTATTTTATTTTGACGCCATTTTGAATTTTCAACTTCCTGTTCTAAATAGAAAAATTGCGTTCGATTGAGAGCTGTTCTGGAACAGGTTTGGAACGTGTTCTGGACAGTGAATCGAACGGACCCCGTCCTGTTGTATCGCTCCGCGCACGGCGCGACCCCACTTCTTTGCATAATTTCTATTTGAGTTTTTCTTGTAATTGTTTTTATCACAAATACAATTTTTTTTAAGCGTACCTGAGTGGATTTATGCTCCAGACCTACTTTCTACGTTTTATGTGATAAATTAGTTAAGCAATCGCCCATATATTCAGGGTCTATTTGTTATTACGTCATGCTCGGAATATTAGCTGTTATAAGGTATCAAACTCGACCACAATATTGCCTGTTTTAAGCGAGCATGCAATGAGGAAGCAAAGTGCACATTAAAGACAGATGGCTTTTTATTCAAGTCAGATGTAGTGAATAACGGTCTTATGGGAGCGGTCTGCATTTTTTCCAACCTGCAGTAAGCAGTCACCTGTCTTTGAAACCTAGATAACCTCATTTTGATGGTCGTTAAAGACCGACTGTAGCATGTGATACGATTGTTGAAATTCAGTACTGACATTGTGGCGTTGTCTGACGACAAACGCCACAAAAATCGGGTAGTATGCCTTCTAATTGGCAGAAGTAGACACTCCACTTTTTGTGAAAACATGTGTTTGATATTGCCGGGATTTTACTGTCTAACTGGTTATGGAGATACTTGTACAATTTGTAAACTATGACTTACGTATTCAACCCCATGCTGTTGACTATCAGCCGGAATTTAATCAACTTTTTCAGGTGTACACTCTATTTCACCGAGTATTCACTTAGTTATAGAACATATTAAGTGAAATCTTAATGATTAAGATGGGGCGTTACACTTAATATGTTCTAACTAACTTAGAATAAAACCTATATTTCTATTGGCCGAGGACTACATAATTCCCACGTATTGTAAACAAAGCTGGCTTATTCTGGTTGTGAGATCGCCCAAATATGGCATTCTTTACAACTAGTTGCTACGAGGCGGAGTTATCTATACCGCGCGCAAGACACCACGCGACGTCGAAACACAACACAATTCTTAATGATTAAGTGTCGTACTTAATGGGGCGCAAACGGCAGTTTGATTGGTTAAAAATGTAGGTTATATTCTAAATAGAATAATTACATATATGACTTTAACAAAACAGTTTGTTAGATTTTGGGAAACTTTGTATCTTACAAATATTATATATTATGTTTTCTCACATAACTACCCTTGTTTTTTTTATAGCGAACAACGATCACGAATATCCTTGTCTCCAACATGTGTGAGATAAATTTGATGACGTCACTATAACGTCACTATTTATAAAGGCGTTTTGACGTCACCGGGGTTCCAGAAAAATGCCAATTGCTTTGAAAAATAGGTTAAAATCGTTGGTTATGCGAGAAAAAGAATCTGTTACTCGTCGATGTTTAAGACAAGTTGATCTCAAACTCGTCTAGAATAGAAAGGTTATTACTCAATGACGCTTAAAATCGCGTTGCAAACAGTTTGGATCCTGATCAGGCGCCGCGTAACGCGGCGTCTGATCAGGATCCAATCTGTTTGACACTCGTTTTGAACTTTCTTCAGTCATACCGTCTTATTTTATTAAATTTGAAACGACATTGCAGACAACAAAATTGAAGCAGACGGCAATGAAACGGTGAATGGCTAAAATTTGCACGAACTATTTGGTAGTGAAAGGGTTAAACGCGAATTTAAAACTTTCACAAGGTGTTATTCTAGGAGTAGTATGTAAAGTACGGGGCTTACTATATAAATAAATACAGCACTCCCTCTCTACAACGGCCCTCCCAACAACGACTCACTCCCCTTACAACGACCCTTGCCGTTATTCTCTAAACGGGACAATTATGTCTAACGCTTTCACTGCTGCAATATCGTCTGCTTACATGTACAATTGTCGTCTGCTGCTTTTTTCTCAAAGTTACATAATTATAAGTGGATATTTTGTTAGAATAAATATAATGACGAGTGAAAAACAGCTTGAATCTAGATCAGACGCCGCGTCTTATCTGGATTCAAGCTGTTTGCAAATGTAAGCCAAGTCTTAATTTACCCTCTCTATAACGACTCCCTCCGAACAACACACACAATATGTGTCTCCCATTGGGTGTCGTTGTAGAGAGGGGGCACTGTTATACATTTTATAACACAACATTTTATACCATAACGTAGGGCGTGAACGTTATAAACAGCACGCATTGGTTTTCTTTTATACAAACAACAAATTAGAATATAACCTACATTTCTAACCAATCAAACTGCCTTTTGCACCCCATTAAGTACAGCACTTAATCATTAAGAATTTTGTTGTTTTTCGACGTTGCGTGGTTCTCCACGCGGTATGGATAGTTCCGCATCGTAGCAACTATTTGTAAACACTGCCATATTTGGCGATCTCACAATCAGAATAAGTGAGGTTTGTTTACTAGAAACGTGGGAATGGGCGAATAAAAATATAGGTTATATTCTGCCCTTCTTAACCATTAAGATTTCCCGTTTAAATAGAGAAAAATAAACCCCTTTTATTTAAAAAGTATGCCTTAATATGGTGTTCTAAATGATCGCTATCTCCAGTTAATAGGGAATAGGCATTATGTTTTTCTAATCAATGTTTGTTTGACTACAACACTATATTGTGCAAACAACTTGGGACCAGATTAGATGTAGAGTTACTCAGCATCTGATTCGTCTCTAAACTGTTTGCCTCTCAGACTATTATTAATTGTCTAAATATTTAATTAATAAAACATCATTTTTTCATTCTAATGCACTGCGTTGGTTTCTGCTTTGTTTAAACGGTAAAACATTATCTAAAAATAATGTATTTTCCAATGAAGATAAACCCCACTGACATCTCAACTTTAAACAATTGTCGTCTTTATTTCTCAAATTTAATGTTAAGGTATTTTGACGTATGAAACATTGACATGAGTGTCCAGTAGTTTGGATCCTGATCAAATGCCGCGTCTGACGCCACGAAAGATCGACTTCAACATTTTTTATACTACAAAAAAACCCAACGAGTTTTGCTAGAGGAGTTTAATTATTTATTTTTGATAGCTCCACGTTTGCGTGACTGTTTGGTTTTGGTAGGATGTTTCTGAACCTAAATGGATATAATTTAACCCTTTCACTGCCTTACCCAAAATACAATACAGGGCTGCCATAAGTTGAAATGAAAAATCCTAAGATTTCGAAATTTGCATTTTTCAATTGCGAATTTACGAATAGTACCTTTACCCCATAGCCTGTTTCTAGTTGTGTTGACACGTGACTACTTAAAGCAGGCTGGAAGTAAAGCAGAATGCGCCGTAGGGCGCATTCTGCTTTACTTTCAGCCTGCTTTAAGCTACAATGTTTTAGAAAAAAAATCCGAAGATTTAGGAAAAATCCGGAGAAATGGCAGCCCTGACAATAGTTATTTGCAAACAGTTTAGATCCTCACGCTGCGTCTTTGACACTTTCAGATAGAATACCTAGACGTTTAACATTCATGACGTCATGGCAGTGAAGGGGCTAATATGACACTACATATTTACATTCGCCCTATTCAATTCCATTTAACCCTTTACCCAATAGAAGCGCCTTTTAGCGGATATAATTTATTCCTCCGCTGAAGAAAATAGTTCCAATTTAATCAGTTATGAATATATAGTAAAGGAAATATTTTGGCTGTTCTAGCACATGGAAGCTTAAAGCAGGCTGAAAGTAAAGCAGAATGCGCCTTAGGGCGCATTCTGCTTTACTTTCAACCTGCTTTAAGTGGTTACCTTTCTTCAATTCTAGAAATAGGCTATCAGGTAAATGTTAAATAAAGACGTTTTCGTAAAGATGCAATCTCTCCAGAGGGCCGGACTTATAGATATAATTCGCAGAGGATGCGAGGCTTATGGATCTGCTTCCCGCTAGTCATTTTGTTGCGTTACTTCAGTATTGCGGTTATGGCTATTCCTGTCATGGTAGATCTACACATTATTCGTGTTCACAACCTCTAATATGGATTAAACATGCATGCATACTAATAAAATAATTTTTTAATATTAGAAATTACAGCAAATATAATGTAGATCTAAATATAAGAAATGAACTGAATGTTTTCGGCGTTAAAGCGACATAAAAAACAGAAAATGATCGGCAAATTTACCATGAATCGCGCTAGCGATTAAGGGAATTTGCCGATCATTTTCTGTCGTTTATTTCGCTTAAACACCGAAAAAAGTCAGTTCATTTCTTGATCATTTTCTGTCGTTTATTTCGCTTAAACGCCGAAAAAAGTCAGTTCATTTCTTAAGTATATCCCACTATGTCCCACTTGTCACATACTTCGGACCTGTATCCTATGTGATTTGCAACCTCCGGAGAACGTAGTCCCATTATTGTATCGGTCGTAGGTCCTTCTGTTCCATACTTTGTCCAGTTTGTAGCCATGGTAAAACCAATATTGACATTACCGAACCAGGCAAAACTGGACCAGTACTTTATCATTGTGTCCGACAAGGAGAGTTCTTCAGCGTTAAATACAAGTGGTGGAATTCGAGCAGATTGAAAAACGAATGCTATGTCGATGCCGTGGCAGGGCTCATCTGCGCAATATGTTTTCTTTGGAAACACGTGTCGATAGAAGGACAAGGATTCGTTAAATACATAGGCGTAGACGCCCGTGCGTTTGGAGAGCTCTCGAGCAATCAGTCTAGCTGGGCAGGCGAATATGAAGTCAGTCGTCATGTCTGAAAACTCATCACGGGCATCAGACATATCGGATATTGGATACAGATCAAACAAATCAGAACCAACGCTCTGAACGAATGAGGACACAACGAAAGGCAAAGCCAAACCATGCAATGGTTTTGTGAAGGCTGGCATTATGTAAAGCAAACCCTCTTCTTGCACTGTTCCGATAATTACTTGCTTTCCTCCGAAGTTTTCTGTAACATTTAATAAGCCCTGAATTATGCCAGACTTTACCTCATTGCCATTGATGTGTGGTATCCAGGGAAGAAATGAGCGGGAACGACTGTCTGAGAACTTCTTCACTTTCTTCTCTTTCTGGATTAGGGTTATGGTGCCCGCTGGCAATAATCGTAGGCATGACGCATTAACACTAGAGTCAGCGTTCAAACAGTTGGCAACATTCCCGAACTCAACACCCTGTTTAATGGCAACTTTTTCAGTTTTCAGTGGTATTGTGAAGGGTGCACTCTGCATAATGACTCTATGGAAATATTTGTCAATTTTCCCAGACGTAAGATGAATAGCTGCGCACGTGGCACCAACGCTTTGTCCAAATAACGTGACCTATAAACAGAAGCAGTAAACTGTTTAGAATGATACACATTCAATATCCGAGATTTCGGATTCACTTAACGCCTTCACTGCTGTGAAGGTTGCCGTAACTTGTTCAAGTTTTCATCTACAACCTTCATTGTATGCATGATCATCTTGACAAGTCCTATAAAGAAATTCCAAATATTTGCCAATTAACCTTGAACGGAACCTGTGACCTTACTTGACTGTATTTTCACTAATCTCAAAAAAAGACGAGCGTTGTTACCCGCAGTGCTCTTGTTGAATGATATATTTTAAATGTTGCAAACTATACGACAATAACTTTTATTTTGTGATGTTCACTTCTTCTACCAAAGCAATAACTAATTGAATTACTGTTTACTGTAAGCAATGCAATACGTCTGTGATGAGTTCAGTAAAGAAATCGATGGTCGTCGTTGGCCATCGATTGCGAGTTGGCTACCGGTTAAAATACAGTGGAGAAAACGTTATTCTACCGTTCAATAGCAAACGCATTGAAATAAAATATAGAAAAAGACAACTTTTTGACAATACTAACTACCAGATTTAATCTCATTCTGAGTGACAAACAGTTTGGAGCCTGATCAGACGCCGGGTTACCCGGCGTATGATCTGGCTCCGAACTGTTTGCAATGAAAATAATGGTTTAAATGATGTCTCCACTGTACTCTGCACGCTGCACACGGGGCACAAGCTGCTAAACTAAACAGCAAACAGTGGTAATTGAACACGCTACTGGTTTCCTCTTGTCACGGTCTCAAATGTTTTCCACCATTCAGATTCATGTATATAAATTATTATAACGATGCGTTAGACCCCCAAGAATCTGTTCAAGTTGTTAGCTTGTATACAATGTATATGTTATTTTATGTACACTTTAAATCAGAAATAAGCTACCTTATAACGATTTCCTCCGAAGTATTGAATGTTTTCGTTCACCCACTTGAGTGCCTGTCGTTGGTCCATAATGCCATAATTCCCAGTTATGTCATCCGAGGTACTTCCGGTCACCAAAAACCCAAAGGCACCTGTACAGATTGGAGAATAAATTATATTAATGTTAATCTGCCAGATAAATCATTCAAAGGAATGTTTTATTTCGAAGCGTTTACCGATTAAGAAGCCTAAATAAGAGAAAGTGTTGTGACTGAATGTGGCTTCTTAATTGTAATATCGCTTCGAAAAACACCCTAACCGTTTTAGTTTTTAACCCGTCCACATATGACGTCACATGAAGACTATGGCTTAGAAACATGCCCACGATGTGCAGTGTGGGAAATAACACATTTGTCGACTGAGACAAATGTTAATAGACTGTAACTATTCTACATGTAGAAAGGTATTGAACAGTCCTAGAGCTTCTCCAAAATCATATGACCACTTGTTTACTATTAAATTACCGAATAAATAGATTTTCAGGACATTTCTGTTCACACTATATTACGAAGATCATATATTCACACTGGTAAGACGTAACGTCGCCGGCTGCTGTTCTACGTGCATGCTGCTGTTAACACAACGCTAAAGCTGTGGGACAAAAATGGCTGCGGCCTTAGTAATCAACGAGGTAAGGACAAGAACATATTGTTTTCTAGAGTATTTCTTTAAAATATCAAAAAGGGAATAGTTGTACGGAATATCCCGGTTATATGTGCATACTCCGGTGTTGTGTTCTCGTTGGGTACTCGCTTAGTTAAGACGTTTAACCCGATAAAGTTGCGACAGATACCGGATTTCTTGAACATTTATGTGTGTAAACCCCCGAAAAAGCTTCGCAAAGCTTGTGTATTAGACATTCTGCAATGTTATCCAAACCAAAAAAATCCCTGATGGACCGTATTAATAAATTAATATAAATTTGTCCCTTTTAGTGTATTAAAAACTTTATAGGTTATTTTTCAAATACAACGTTCCTCGATGCCGAACACGATACAACGTTCAGACTGCATGGTGAGCAATGCATCGAGCTAATACTATACGTATAGGATACCGTTTCTCTAACGTTACACGACACACCTTCAGTAGTGTGTACATGTACCTATATACCTTTGTGACGTATATATTTGTAGCCAACATCCCGGGCAATGAACTGTGTTATTATCAAGATCTATTTTATCCGTTTTCGTTATTGAGTTTTGTAAACACGGCGCTTGGCGATGCTTATGGGGCACACACACACACACACACACACGCACGCACGCACGCACGCACGCACGCACGCACGCACGCACGCACGCACGCACGCACGCACGCACGCACGCACGCACAGAAAGCTCAAATCTCATCTTTCGGCCATGCAGAGGCAGCCTGAACGTTGTATCGTGTTCGGCATCGAGGAACGTTGTATTTGAAATATAACCTGTAAAGTTTTTTATATTCACTAAAGGGGACGTTTTTATATTAATTAATCAATACGGTCCATCAGAGAGTGTTTTGGTTTGGATAACATTGCATAATATCTAATACACCAGCTTTATGAAGCACTTTCGAAGGTCTACATGCATAAATGTTCAAGAAATCCGGTATCTGTCGCAACTTTATCGGGTTAAACGTCTTAACAAAGCGAGTATCCATCGAAAACACAACGCAGGAGCATGCACATATAACCGGGATATTCCGTGCAACTATTCCTTTTTTGATATTGTAAAGAAACACTCTCGAAAACAATAAGGTCATGTCCTTACAGTACTGAACCTTATTAAATTAACACTTTTTGCGATTCGCTTGCAATTCGATGGCAATTCGCTTGCAATTCGATAGCAATTCGTTTGAGAATATTTTCCAACGCAATTAAGGCGCAAATTTGTGTATCTCACCAATATTCGCAAATATGCCTTCGTTAATGTTTTTCGATTCCATTTTCATCACAACCGCTTCGGAAAAATCGCATGAAACCACTCAAGCACACGGTTTGCTTTTTGAAGCGCCCGATTCGATGGCGATTCGATGGCAATTCGATTATTATCAATTTAATTTAATAAGGTTCAGTACTGTATCTCGTTGATTACTAAGGGCGTAGCCATTTTTGTTCCACAGCTTTAGCGTTGCGTTAACAGCAGCATGCATGTAGAACAGCAGCCGGCGACGTTACGTCTTACCAGTGTGATCTTTACATTCGCTCCATCTCTTGCCATGTAGGAACTGACGTTTTATTCTTATAAACTCCGTTATCAGCGTAAGGGTGTTTTCTCCGCGAGTTAATTTTCGAATTCGGACAGCAGACATTTGGCGAAATCGTCGAATGTGTTTTAACTTGCCGATTGCCAGCTTCATACTAGTAGAAATCTTGATTATCTTCTTATAAAAAATGTTTCTCTACTTATAAGAGATCAGGATCCAAACTGTTTGACATTATTTTTTCAATAACTTCAGTCATACCGTCTTCAACTTAACTTTAAAAGATATTGCAGCCAAAAATATTGAAGCAGACAACAATAAACGGTGAAGGGGTAAAATCTCACGATATATCATAAAAGGGTTATCCAAACAGTTGACGACGTGAGCTAAAACAACAACTTTTACATGTCACCTCAGTGCCATCGTTCGTTTCATTGCGAAGCGTGTGTACAAAAAGTGGTCCCATGTTTGTAAAGCGTTCGAGTTAAGTCTAACAAAGTTCTCAAGCATTTGATTGGTCAAATGCGAGTGTTCTGCTTAAATCTGACATATCAAAAGCTTAAAAATAAGCTGAGACTAATTTCAAACGCTTTATGACCTTGTCACAACGACATTTCTGTGTAAAACACTTACCTAGACGGTAATTGAACGTCACGACAATGACGTCACCTTTATTTGCCAACATCTCCGCATTATACACCATGCCACCGCCACTTCCAGAATCGAACCTTCCACCATGAATGTAAACCATCACGGCTTTTCTCGACGTCAAAGTCGTACCCAAGGGCGCGTAGATGTTCAGGTATAGACAGTCTTCAGATTTCTATAGAGACGTAGAATAACTTCTCGCTATTACAATTGCAAATAATAGTTATATTATTCCTTCGCTACATCAACTCATTCTTCCTTCAACCCTTTCACTCTCAATGACGTCATACAGCGCATTTGCAAACAGTTTTGATCCTGATCAGACGCCGCGTGATCAGGATCAAAACTGTTTACAACTTGTTTTGAAATTACTTCAGTTATATTGCCTTGAATTGCCTTTGAAACGATATTGCAGCCAACAATATTCAAGCCAACGACAATATGGCGATGAGGGGGTAAAAACCTCAATATAAAGTTGATAATATATAAAAGGGTTAAACTAGTAATGGACAATACGCGATTCCAGTTAAGCGTATTCATTGTTTTACATTGCAAAATGATAAACAGAACAGATCCTGTTAAAAGAGTTTAAAACAGGTGCTTTGGGACCCTAAAATATGTGTTGAACCTTTTTACGATCTACTCACCTCGCGTACACATTCAACGGGAATCGGTCCGTTACATAGCTTTCTCTGGTAACACATAGGCTTTAACTGTGTTACGTTAAGAATGCCTGACCATGGTACCGGGTTGACCGGTGGTGTCCATCTGTATGAAACATAATTTATAGTGTCACCTTGACGTATGTCAAGAATTAATTACACCAGTTCGGTGTCCAGAAGATGGCTTTTAATTACATTGTAAGGCTTTGGCACACTATTAGGCGTCAAATTAGCCCATAGATGACAGAAACGGACGTTAACACACAAAACGTATTGGAACACTAATCAAATTCGGAAAAATTTCGACAATTCGTGATCCCTCTTTATATTTCGCTACTCTTTCGCAACAACTAAAACGAGTGTCGAATAAAATTCCAACTAACTTATGAAGTCATAAAATTCTACATAACTATTCGTTAACTTTCTGTACGCTATCGCAACAAATACGACGACTGTCCAATCTTATTTTAATACATTCAACCCTAGCGACGAGTAAACTCGTCATTAACAAACGGTGTACCTGTGATGAGTACTCTTGTCCTATGCAAATAGTGTAGACTCTGACTAGAGGGCTCCTGTAGGAGCCCTCTGATCATGGTCTGCACTGTTTGTCATTTTGCAATATATTCTTAAAATCAACCTAAAGTATTAAATAATGGACTATATTTTATTGAAAATTGGAATTTTCCATTTAAGATTTCAGGGGTGAATGAGTTAAAGCAAGAGTAAATATTACATCATTAAGCCCAATAATCAAACTTAAACGGATACAATATTACAACTTTGATTCGTTGTAAAGATTTACCTACTAGAATTAGTAAACACGTCAAAACAATACTAAGTTGTATACGCCATTATAGTATCATGCTTTAGTAGATCTTTTATTAGGAGTGTGAAGTTTGCACGACATTCGACAATTCGACATTCGACCTTTCACAAATGAAAGGTCGAACAGCTGTCGAATTTCGACTTTCGACATTTAAGCTTTCACATATTGTAACAAATTGTGCCGTTCGACAAGTCAGCTTTGCCATAATGTCGAAATATTGTCGAAATTCAACGTTCGACATTCAACCTTTTTAAGACACATTACTTTGTCGAACTGATGTCGAATTTCGACGTTCCACACTTGTACAAAGTCGGATAATTGTCGAACTAGGGTCGAATTTCGACGTTCGACAAACTGCAAGTAAGAGAAAAAGTCGAAATATTGTCGAAATTCGACGTTCGACATTCAATTTTTATAAGACACATTACTTTGTCGAACTGATGTCGAATTTCGACGTTCGACACTTGTACAAAGTCGGGAAATTGTCGAACTAGGGTCGAATTTCGACGTTCGACAAACTGCAAGTAAGGGAAAAAGTCGAAATATTGTCGAAATTCGACGTTCCACATTCAAAATTTCTTAAACACATTACTTTGTCGAACTGATGTCGAATTTCGACTTTCGACACTTATACAAAGTCGGGAAATTGTCGAACTAGGGTCGAATTTCGACTTTCGACAAACTGCAGGTAAGGGAAAAAGTCGAAATATTGTCATAAATCATCGTTCGACATTCAAAATTTCTTAAACACATTACTTTGTCGAACTGCTGTCGAATTTCGACGTTCGACACTTATACAAAGTCCGGGAATTGTCGAACTACACAGTAAAACATTTAAAGGAAACGTTACACCAAAACGGGTGGCAGCTCAGCTGCCACCCGTTTTGGTGTAATGTTTCCCTGTTTGATGGAGAGAAACGTTTTCCTCACATTCTAACTGAAACGTTTTCCTAAATGCCAGTGGAAACCTTACCTTGACGGAGGGAAACATTTCCCTCAATATTTTACAGAAACGTTTCCCTAAATGCCAAAGGAAACCTTACCTTGATGGAAAAAAACGTGTCTCTAAATGCCAGTGGAAACCTTACCTTGATGGAGGGAAACCTTTCCATAAATGCCAGTGGAAACCTTACCTTGATAGAGTGAAACGTTTCCCTAAATGCTAGTGGGAAACCTTACCTTGATCGAGGGAAACATTTCTTTCAATTTTAACGGAAACGTTTCCCTAAATGCCAGTGGAAACCTTACCTAGTGGTATGGAAAGGTTACACTTTAGGCAAACATATCTTCAAAGTGTTTATAGGGCATGTTTCCTTCGGGGGAATCTTAACACTAAAGCGCTTAATAACACTCTAGTGTACAGTCACACCAAGGACACAATTTAATGCAGTTTACCTATAACACTCTCAATTTACAGATAACTTGTACTCCAACAGGAAACGTTTCACCAAAACGGATATCAACTTGGTTTCCATCCGTGGTTTTTGCAGTGATTTCAGGACGTTTCGCTACCTGCATGGATTTTCGCTACCCTAGCATGGCGGCTGGTCTTTTCGCTATCTTGATCTTAAGTTTCACACCTCTTATTTACTAATATACGTAATGTATTTTTATTTACTTATCTGGATCCGAACTAACGTAAACAAGAGTCCCATGGGGTATGTTTCGCTCACCTAAGAATAGCTGACAGAATGGAGATAATTATTTATGTCCAGGACGGGGTAACTTTTTACCCAAGGGGCATTATTAAATTTGAACAATCTTGATAGAGGACCTGTAAGTGGTCTACAATATAAGGTGTGATCTTACACCAGAAGGATTGCTTTCTCGTAAATTGAGCAATAAACGAAACACCCAAGTGCTTATTTATAGAGTTACACCTGTTTTGGGTAATGTTTCCCAAAGAAGTGTTAGAATTTGCTCAAACGGGTGTAACTGTGACACGACAATTAGGGTAAACTTACATATATGTTAACAGTGTAAGTGAACTATAATATTAGGTGTAATAGGATTGCTTTCCGTAAATTTACCAATAAAAGAAACACCCCAGTGATTTGATACCTCTTTAGTGTAACGTTTCTGATAAAAAAAAAAAGTGAATTTGAACACGTTAGTGTTAGAATTCCCTCAAACAGGTGTAAACTCATAGATTACACTAAAGAAGGTGTAACTGAAACACCACAATAAGGGAAAGCTTACACATATTTTTTACAGTGTAGGGTAGAATTTCGACGTTCGACAAACTGCAAGTAAGGGAAAAAGTCGAAATATTGTCGAAATTCGACGTTCGACATTCAAAATTTCTTAAACAAATTACTTTGTGGAACTCATGTCGAATTTCGACGTTCAACAATTATACAAATGCGCGAAATTGTCGAACTAAGGTCGAATTTCGTCGTTCGACAAATTTCGATTAAGGGAAAAGTCAAAATATTGTCTAAATTCGACGTTCGACATTCAACACTTCTTAAACACATTACTTTGTCGAACTCGTGTCGAATTTCGACGTTCGACACTTATACAAAGTCGGTAAATTGTCGAACTAGGGTCGAATTTTGACGTTCGACAAACTGCAAGTAAGGGAAAAAGTCAAAATATTGTCTAAATTCGACATTTAAAATTTCTTAAACACATTACTTTGTCGAACTCATGTCGAATTTCGACGTTCGACACTTACTCAAAGTCGGGAAATTGTCG
This sequence comes from Gari tellinella, assembly GCA_922989275.2. Taxonomy (NCBI): domain Eukaryota; kingdom Metazoa; phylum Mollusca; class Bivalvia; order Cardiida; family Psammobiidae; genus Gari; species Gari tellinella. The sequence goes on along the minus strand of OV277867.1, from coordinate 77,101,046 downwards.
AACTAGGATCGAAGTTCGACGTTCGACAAACTGCAAGTTAGGGAAAAGTTGAAATATTGTCGGAATTCGACGTTCGACACTCAAGATGTCTTAAACACATTCCCTCTGTTGAACTTATGTCGAATTTCGACGTTCAACATTTTGCCGGACCCGGGAAAAGTTGAAAAATTGTCGAAATTCGACGTTCTTCTTTGAACAATTCTTAAACACATTCACTATGTCGACCTTATGTCGAATTACGACGTTCGACAAGTGGCCTAGCAGGGAAAAAGTCGAAATATTGTCGAATTTCGACATTCGAAATTTCAACAAAGCCGGTAAAGTGTCGAATTTATGTATATTTTCGACATTCGACAAATTGCCAGACAGGGCAACAGTCGAAATATTGTCGAATTTTGACGTTCGACATTGTCATTTTACCAAAATGTCGAAAACTTGTCCAAATTCGACGTTCGACTTTCAACATATCTTAAACACATTCACTATGTCGAATTTATGTCGAATTCCGACGTTAGACAATTTGCCGGGCCAGGAAAAAATCAAAATATTGTCTAAATTCGACATTCGGTTAAGTGTCGAATTTTATGTATATTACGTTTCCTGCTTGAGTCTTTCGTATTTATTCGACAAATTACCAGACAGTGAAATAGTCGAAATATTGTCGAATTTCGACTTTCGACACTGTTCTTTTATCAAAATGTCGAACATTTGTCGAAATATGACGTTCGACTATCATCATATCTTAAACACATTCACTATGTCGAACTTATGTCGAATTCCGACGTTAGACAATTTGCCGGGACAGGAAAAAATCAAAATATTGTCTAAATTCGACATTCGACATTTCAAGAAAGCCGGTTAAGTGTAGAATTTATGTATATTTTCAACATTCGACAAATTGCCAGACAGTGAAATAGTCGAAATATTCAGAAATTTTGAATGTCGAACGTCGAATTTCGACAATATTTCGACTTTTTCCCTTACTTGCAGTTTGTCGATCGTCGAAATTTGACCCTAGTTCGACAATTTTCCGACTTTGTATAAGTGTCGAACGTCACAATTCGACATCAGTTCGACAAAGTTATGTCTTTTAAAAATGTTGAATGTCAAACGTCGAATTTCGACAATATTTCGACAGTTTGGCAAAGCTGACTTGTCGATCGGCAAAATTCGACAGCTGTTCGTCCTTTCATTTGTGAAAGGTCGAATCTCGAAAGGTCGATGGTCGTGGAAACTTCACACACCTTCTTTTATTTTGATTCTAAGGAAAACACATTGCCAAGATTGTCTGCAAGACCAGGGGCCCATTTTATGAAACGTCGTACTTCAAATATTCTCGTAAGTCAGATCTAAAATTCACAATTATTTTTTATTTCTCCATCTAATCCTGTAATGTGACATCTCTTTGTAATCGTCTTTTCAAGACGATCCCAAAGAAATGTCACAAGAAAGGATAAGATGGGGAAATCAGATATAAGTAGATGTATTTTTAAGTTTTGACTTAGGACCGTTTTAGTCGTACGACTTTTCGTAAAACGGCCCCCCTGTCGTCTGCAGTTCTATGCAAATTTTAACCTGAAAGTTCAACCTGCTTTAAGTAGTTTCATGTCTGCAAAACCTGCAAACAGGCTATAGGGTGATGGGTTAGACATATTTACCTTTCCACAGGGGCAGCAAATCGAATTCCCAAGTAAACCTGGGCCAGATTTGTAGAAGTTCCTTGAACACGACCAAACATGGTTTCACGTATAAAAGTGTCGTTATTGCCATTGTTCAAGTGATGAGATACCGCACGATGTGAAGAAATAAATACTTGGAATACAATGCTAATAAGAGCGCGAGAGGATAACATACTGCCTCTCCGTACACTGTTACAAATACAATGAAGTTATGCGCGCTATACATGTACACACAAACATATATACGAGTGGTGTTTCATAATAAATGCAACTTGATCAATAACTTAAATATAGAACAATGTACATGTGATACATGTGTATATCATTTGAAAGACCATTTATTCGCCTACACAATAGTATAACGCACGATAAGACAACATTACTAGATAAGTCACAACATGAACCTAAATAAACCCAATTAGAGAGCACTGGACCGTTTTTATGTATTGTTTATATAATTTTTCGAATAAATTTTGATACTATAATAATTAAAGCGGCTTTAATCCATTACCCCATAGCCTGTTTCTAGTTTTGAAAATAAGTGACTACTGAAAGCAGATTGAAAGTAAAGCAGAATGCGCCTTAAGGCGCATTCTGCTTTACTTTCAACCTGCTTTAAGCTACCATCTGCTAGAATATGATTAATATCTCTTATGATACATTTCATGACTGTATAAATTGGGACTATTTTCTAAAGCGGATGAATAAACTGAAAACGCTAAAAGGCGTTTCTATGAGGGAAAGGGTTAGTATATGGACTAATTTTATGAAACTTTCGGTCAAATAAAATTGAATAATTATGCACATACTATCTGTTTAAAATGTTATTGTTTTATAAAATGACAAAAATATAGCTAATACTTAACTCTTACTGAAAAAACACACTGCTGTTATATTTAAGAGTACGTTTTGAAAAATAAAATACTTTTTCTGATATCAATGTTATTTACATTAAAATTCGGACTTACACTAATATATTTCAAATAAAATGTTTAGAATTTTACTTTTTTATTATATCAATAAATAATGTCTGAGAAGTTCTATGTTCCAGTGACATGGGGTAGGGGTCATTTAGGATAGTTGTGATTTAACCGTGCATTATATCGTCGTGTAAGTGTGGAATTGCCCTTTCCATCGATATACCGCACATGCATATTACACTTATTTTATCGAAGTTATTGATCAAGTTGCATGAACTATGAAGCATACCCGTAGTATCTTAAATGTACTACATTTTGAATAACTACAGTGGATAATTCGTTATTCTTTTCCGTTAAACGCAAACGAAACGCAAACGCAAGACACTAAAATCTATAAAAGTACACCTTTTTGAAAATTCTGACTTTTCATTTTTATCTGAGTGGCAAACAGTTTCAAGCCTGATCAGTCGCCGAGTAACGGCGTCTGATCAGGCGCAAACTGTTTGTACCGAAAATAATAGTTTTAACGCAAACGCGTTTATTTGGAAAGAATAACGTTTTCTCCACTGTACAGTTGAGAAAAATGTTATTCTTTCCCAATAAACGCGTTTACGCTAAAACCATTATTTCCCATACAAACAGTTTGGAGCCAGATCAGACGCCGGGTAACCCGGCGTCTGATCAGGCTCCAAACTGTTTGCCACCAAAATAAACATGAATTATCAGAATTGTCCAAAAGTTGCACTTTTCTACGTTTTAGTGCTTTGCGTTTGCGTACGTTTGCGTTTAAACGGGAAAGAATAACAGATTCTCCACTGTATCACTTTCGCTTAACCTATTCACCCTAGGACATCAAATGGACGAATCCATTTTCTTATTTAAGAGAAGCTCTGTTTAACTTTAACATAAATGTATCTAGTGCTGATGTTTAACAATCTACTGCAAAATAACAAACAACTGATCCTGATCAGAAGGTGCCTTCAGGAGCTCTTCGATATGTGTGTATGCACTGTTTTCGTTGGACAAGTGTACTCGCCATACGTACACTGTCCGATATAGACGAGTATACTCTCCGAGTGGAATGTGTTGGATTGATATACTCATGTATAACATAAAGACAGAAAATAGATTAAAAATTAATGAATGAGTCTACCTCGATACATGATTATATTGATATCGATTGTCTTCTAGGATTCGATTTTCAAAGAACTTGGTTCCAGATCAAACTACCTAAACATTGATTATTCATGTTCATATGAGTGGCCATCAGTTAAGAGCCTGGTCAGACGCCGAGTAGCCCGGCGTCTGATCTGGCTCAAAACTGTTTGCAATGAAAACAATAGGAAGTAATCGGATAACTTATATGTATACGCAGTAAAGCACTCTTATACAGTCCATTACCACAATCAGTCGGATACCTCCCTTTAATACACAAAAATGCCATTTACTATGAAAATTAAAAAATTAGCATAATGCGTTTATTGGGAAAAAAATAACGTCTTCTCCACTGTATATGTATGTAAAACTATGGAAGCGGCGTTGGATTTTGATGTTCTGATGCTGTAGTGGAGAAGACGCTACAAAATGTGGAGAAGGACCAGATTTTAACAAATTATGATTATTTGTTTTTATTTGAGAGGTAAACAGTTTGATGCCTGATATGTCGCCGGGTTACAGGGCGTCTGATCTATCCCAAACGTTTTGCAGTAGAAATTATTGTTTGAGCATAATATAATGCGTTTTGTTTTCAAATGAATGACGTTTTATTAGCTGTTACTTTGTTTAGTACAAACACCCATCGGAAAAATGACCTTTTCTCAATTGAACGTGTTATAAACTTAAGTGCTCTCTCTATCTACATGAACACAAACTGGGAGACAAAGATTGTGTGTTTTGCTCGGAGGGAGTCGTTATAGGCAGGGCAAATGCATGGATTGGCTTACAGTACAATTGCAAACAGCTTGAATCCAGATCAGACGCCGCGTAACACGGCGTCTAATCTGGATTCAAACTGTTTGCCACTCGTCATTATAATGTTTTTGTCAAAATATCAATTAGGTAACTTAAAGAAAATCAGTAGAAGACCATTTTACACAGACGCTAAGATTGTTCATACAGTGGAGACTACGTTATTCATTCCCGTTTAAACGCAAATGAAACGCAAACGCAAAGCACTAAAGCGTAGAAAAGTACAACTTTTTAACATTTCTGATAATTCATGTTTATCTTGGTGGTAAACAGTTTGGAGCCTGATCAGACGCCGGGTAACCCGGCGTCTGATCATGCTCTTAACTGTTTGTACTGGAAATAATAGTTTTAACGTAAACGCCTTTATTGGGAAAAAATAAAGGGTTCTCCACTATAATCGACATGTATGGGCAACAGCGACACTCTTTGTTGTACATTGTAATAAGGGTCGTTGAAGGGCGGAAGCACTGTACATGTATATGAAATTAATTTTTGTGTTGATCCAAGTGAAGCATTCTTGCTACCAACACGGCTGGTGCTAATTATTACTTAGTGAAAGCACAACGTCGCGTGCTACTCATTTGTATAAAATTCAATTAACGAAATTTACGTATTCGCTCCATATATTGTACATTGTATGTCGGTGTTGCTTTTTCAAACATATTAAGTATTGATCCGTAGGATATACATGTAAACCCTGATCGAATCACAATTTAACCCTTTAACCTTTAGTCTGGTTCTACTTCTGAAGATGGGTGACCACTTAATTAAAGCAGGTTGAAAGCAAAACAGAATGCGCCTCCAGCCTGCGTTAAGCTACCATTGCTTTATCATATCAGCTAATATTTCTTATGGTGGAGTATTATTATTGATAATATTATTATTATTATTATTATACCCGATTTATATAGCCCTTTATATAGTACATCAGATTGGAGAAAATAAAAGTATTTATATATCTACAGTGGAGAAAACGTTATTCTTTCCCGTTTAAACGCAAACGAAACGCAAACGCATTGCACTTTAACGGAGAAAATGACACCCTTTTTGACAATTCTGACTATTGATCTAAACCTAGACGGCAAACACTTTGGAGCCTGATCAGACGCCGGTTTACCCGGCGTCTGATCTGGCTCAAAACTGTTACAGTACTGAATCTTATTAAATTAACAATTTTTGCGATTCGCTTGCAATTCGATGGCAATTCGCTTGCAATTCGATGGCAATTCGCTTGCGATTCAAAGTATTAACTTTACCCTCGGGTAAGTTTTCTTGAATGGTGTATCTCACAAATGTTCGCAAATATGCCTCCGTTATTGTTTTCGATTCCATTTTTGTCACAACAGCTTCGGAAAATTCGCGTTAAAATATTCAAACGTAGGATTTGTTTTTTGAAGCGCGCGATTCGATTGCAATTCGATGGCAATTCGATGGCAATTCGCGTTTATTGGGAAAGAATAACGTTTTGTCCACTGTAGCCATTGAGACATCAGAACAGCATGGATAAAACGTTGTTCTTTCCCGTTTAAGCACAAACGAAACGAAACGCATTGCAAAAAAATGTAGAAAAGTACAACTCTTTGACAATCCAGACTCTTCATTTTAATATGCGTGGCACTCAGTTTTGAGCCTGTTCAGACGCCGGATTACATGTTCCCGGCGTCTGATCCGGCTTTAAACTGTTTGCAATGGATACAACATATTTAGAGTAAACGTGTTTATTGGGAAGAAAAACGTCTTCTCCACTGTAATAAACTGGTTAAGACATACAGTGGAGAATAAGTTATTCTTTCCCGTTTAAACGCAAACGAAACGGAAACGCAACTCACTAAAACGCAGAAAAGTACAACTTTTCGGCAATTCTGATAAGTCATGTTTATTTTGGTGGCAAACAGTTTGGAGCCTGATCAGACGCCGGGTTACCCGGCGTCTGATTTTGCTCCAAACTGTTTGCAATTGAAATAATAGTTTTCGCGTAAACGCGTTTATTTGGAAAGAATAACGTTTTCTCCACTGTATTCTGTCATAACATAGTTTTTTTCGTAAATGTATTTTCTGCTTTTTATGTGAAACAGTTTGTATCCAGACCAAAGGCGGCATTTCGCGACGTCTGATCTGGATTAGAATTGCTTGCATATGCTAGTGTTATATAGTCGGGCAGCCAAAGGGTTACATACATGTGTACATGTACGCAATATAAAAACAACAGGGCCATGGCCCACAAGTCGCTCACCTGAGCACATTGCACCTAAGCTGACTGGGCAAAACAATATCGTGATATATATAGCTATAAAAAGAGTTTTAAAGGTTTTTCCTATATAAGTCTATATAAAACTGATTAGCCTTGGGGCAGGACCAAATTTGATCAAAGGGTCATAATTTTAACAATCTTGGTAGAGGACCATAATGCAAAGTTACAGGTCAAATATAAATGATCTGGGCCTTACAGTATCAGAGAAGAAGTTTTTTTAAAGGTTTTCCTATGAAAAACTAATAAGTCGAGGGTGGGGCCATTTTTGGCACGGGGGTCATTATTTGAACAATCTTGGTAGAGGATCACAAGGCAAAGCTATGTGACAAATATTAAAGAACTGGGCCTTACAGTTTCAGAGAAGAAGAAATTTAAAGGTTTTCCTATATAAGTCTATGTAAAACTGATAAGCACCGGAGTGAGGCCAATTTTGACCCGGGGGTCATAATTTGAACAAACTTGGTAGAGGACTATAAGGCAAAGCTACATTTCAAATATAAATGATCTGGGCCTTACAGTTTCAGAGAAGAAGATTTTTAAAGATTTTCCTATGAAAAACTGATAAGCCCAAGGGCGGGGCCATTTTTGGCCCAGGGGTCATAAGCTGAACAGTCTTGGTAGAAGACCATAAGGCAAAGATACATGTCAAATTTGAAAGATCTGGGCCTTACAGTTTCAGATAAGAAGATTTTTAAAGATTTTCCTATATAACTCTATGTAAAACTGATAAGCCCCTGGGCGGGGCCAATTTTGACCCGGGGGTCATAATTTGAACAATCATGGAAGAGGACTATAAGGCAAAGCTATATTTCAAATATAAATGATCTGGGCCATACAGTTTCAGAGAAGAAGAATTTTAAAGGTTTTCTGAAGAAAAACTGATAAGCCCAAGGGCGGGGCCATTTTTGGCCCAGGGGTCATAATTTGAACAATCTTGGTAGAGGGCCATTAGGCAAAGCTATATGTCAAATTTTAAAGATCTAGGCCTCACAGTTTCAGAGAAGAAGATTTTTAAAGGTTTTCCTATATAACTCTATGTAAAACTGATAAGCCCAAGGGCGGGGCCATTTTTGGCCCAGGGGTCATAATTTGAACAATCTTGGTAGAGGGCCATTAGGCAAAGCTATATGTCAAATTTTAAAGATCTAGGCCTCACAGTTTCAGAGAAGAAGATTTTTAAAGGTTTTCCTATATAACTCTATGTATAACTGATAAGCCCGGGGGCGGGGCCAATTTTGACCCGGGGGTCATAATTTGAACAATCTACGTAGAGGATCATAAGGCAAAGCTACATGTCAAATATTAATGATCTAGGCCATACAGTTTCAGAGGAGAAGATTTTCAAAGGTTTTCCTAAGAAAAACTGATAAAGTCCTGGGGCGGGGCCAAATTTTGGCCCCAGGGTCAAAATTTGAACAATCTTGGTAGAATATCATTAGGTCATGATACAAACCAAATATCAAAGGTCTGGGCCTTTTGGTTTCTGAGAAGAAGATTTTTAAAGATTTTCTTATGCATTAAAAGTTGTCTATACGGTCATGTTAGAAAATCTAGTCCCAAAGCAAGGGGAATAACTCTAGCCAAAATCTTTGAACAACATTTCGCTCCCCCTTGTCACTGATGCTTCTGACAAAGTTTGGTTGAAATCGGGTCAGTGGTTTCTGAGGAGATGTTGTTTGAAAGTGTGGACGGACGCCGGACGCCGGACGACGGACGGAATGGTATCACAATAGCTCATCCTGAGCCGAAGGCTCAGGTGAGCTAAAAATATACACTCAGAGGATCTTCTAACCGATCACTTTTTAAACTCAATTTTATCGAAACAGGAAATGACACACTGACGTAATCAGTTTTGTTTAAAATACTAGGTTGAATGTGCATTGAATCGAATTATGGAATTTTGAGTCTCTCTCTACGTTACGTCACACCTCCAAATTCGACGATTTAAGTATTTTGCACGTGCGAAGTGTGTATGGGGGCATTGGTAAACACGGCTTTTGATTATTTGTTGGTCATCAATCGTCCTAACAGAGAAATATTTAGCATGTCGAAAATGCGGATTGTACTAATCACAAGAGCACTCGAAATGTTGTGTCCAGAGCCAACGTGAAACACCACGTTAACGTCATTGTACGTCCTGGGTGCTCTGAAATCGTTTACATCAATATCTTATTTCACCAACTGAAACCCATTTCAACCTGTTTTTCGCTAATATCTGCTTGTTGTGAGGAAATTTTGTCAAACCGGAAGTGTAGAGACTAACGTCATTAGCGCCTACAGATGAAAAACTCACTATACGGAATCTTTCATTTTGGTTACCACACACTCGCTCGTATGTTTCCACGAATGTACGATGACTGCTCGCGCATGTCTGGACCGTCGAATATGTCAAAATAGCGTAACTTAACTGCGTTAACGGCATCAACGTCAATCGTTTAAATGCAAAATTTTAACTTGGTACGTCAAATTTCACCCTTTTTTATTGATACATTGACATTGCACGTCGCTGAAGCCGTTTAGGGTGGCATTCTTTGAGTATTCTGTAAATTTCACTAAGCCACTGCTGACAGCTAATGGGAATTTTGGTATTTTACATAGTATAAGAAAACAGACCAGGAGATGCCTCAGTATTCTTTTTTCAGTGCCAGTTGACAATATTCCATCAATACTTAGTATGTTTTCAAAGTAATCATATAAGTGCTACATATGGCACCAATGTCGCGTTGAAAGCTGGTAGCCCAACAGACAAATGTCATTCATGACATTGTGACTTGTCATTTAAGGGCTAGGTTACAATTTCATTCAAAATTTCCATAATTCGTGATCAATTTTAATGAAACTTTTCTTCCTGTTATAAAACATCTCCATCTCATGGAAAACGTAAATTTTGGCAACCGGATTAACTAGTTTTTAGAGTAGCACCTTTAAATCTGACTGATCGGTTAGAAGATCCTCTGAGTGTATTGTCTATTGATATTTCAATAGAAAAGGCTAAAAACTATGTTTGTTGAAAAGTGGAAAATAAGATATATTTTCTCAAAAGACAGCGGAGAATGTGTTATTCTTTCCCCAAAAACGCGTTTATACTAAAACGTTTATTTCCACTGCAAACAGTTTGGAGCCAGATCAGACACCGGGTAACCCGGCGTCTGATCAGGCTCCAAACTGTTTGCCACTCAGATAAAAGTGAATTGTAACAAATTTCTAAAAGATGACATTTTCTAGATTGCATTTCGTTTGCGTTTAAACGGGAAAGAATAACGTTTTCTCCACTGTATGCGATAACAACATTTTCTCAGTCCTTTGATGGACTCCTCCCTCATTCGATAGGCGTGAAAGTAACTGTAAAGCAGGAGCAAAGTGTGCACAGCCGATGTCACCAATCTCATGTTGTCTAGAGAGGCACTGACATACATGTACTCACACTCAACTTGAACTTCTCAAGGGTCTTTTCAATGGGTTTACTAACAAACTATCAAAAATAAGTTGCGGCCATCACATCGAACGCTTTAATGATTCAGAGTAATACAAGTATGCATGAAAATCTTGATTTTTGCAAGGGAACTGCCTGTATAGGGATCATCATTGAAAGTAGGTCAGGAAATGTCTTTAAAAAGGTTAAAAATGTTTGTCCATTGTAACCAGGTTGGAACCAGATCAGTAACCCCGAGATCTGATCAGGCTCCCAATGTTCGTGTCATTGAAATTGAAGTAAATTGTCAATGTTTTCAAGCACTTGTCATTTCCCCAACTTTAATTGCATTGCGTTTTCGTTTCGATTGCGTTTGAACAGGAAGGAATAACGTCTTATTCATTTTATAAGTACAGTGGAGAATATGTTATTCTTTCCCAATAAACGCGTTTACGCTAAAACTATTATTTGCAGTGCAAACAGTTTGGAGCCAGATCAGACGCCGGGTAACCCGGCGTCTGATCAGGCTCCAAACTGTTTGCCACCAAGATAAACATGAAATATCAGAATTGTCCAAAAGTTGTTCTTTTCTACGTTTTAGTGCTTTGTGTTTGCGTACGTTTGCGTTTAAACGGGAAAGAATAACAGATTCTCCACTGTACTGTATGTATTATGAACTATTTTTATTAGTTGTTTACAACAGTTTAAACGCATTGCAAAAAATGAAGAAAATGACTTGTTTTTTACATTTCTGAATGTTGATTTTAACCTGGACGGCGTCTGATCTGGCTCCAATTCTTCATTTAAGTATTTAAGTGGCCATTTCCTTCTTTATTGTATCTCTTTTATGTGGTTGAAATGTGTGTGGTTAGCCACATAATTGAAATATTGCATTTTACGCACGGGGCTTTAGCAAAGGCATGCTTCAACAAAAAGATGTAATTCTTTCCCTGGTTTCATTTTCAAACAGTTTGGAACCAGATCTGGAACCAGATCAGAAACCGGGTAACTCCGCGTCTTATCAGGTTTTAAACTGTTTACCACTCAGATTAAATGCGTTTAAGGGTGTATCAATGTCATGAGCCATTTTTTTCAAAGTATTAAACTTTTTTTCTATCATTGTTTTTTTGGAAGAGCTATTTATGATGAATGAAATAATGAAAAAAAATATATATGGTGGTGTACTTTTTTTTGAGCTACAGCGATTTGAAAAAGGTATGTCAAATTTGGATTTTTTTCTTCAAATTTTACCCATTCAGAGTACAAGTTTCAGTAAAATCTATTTCAAAACAAAACAAAAATGTTAATTTTGGTTGTCTTTATTTATTTCATGTCTATGGTGGTATGTTCACAAATATAAACCAAATTTAGACAAAGCAGGCACCAGGTTTGAACAATATGGATCCTTGAATATCAAAAATATGCTTGATATAGGGCATGATTTTATTAGATTTTTTTATTTTATGAAAAAAAGTAAAAAAGTTTGAAAATGAAATAGTTCTAGTATTTAACTTTTTCTTATATTCTACCAGATGAAAGCCCATACTAAGGCAGTTCAAAATATGAAATGAAATTGAAAGGTCAGTGTTGAAAATTTTGAGTTATTAAAGTAAAAAGAGTTATCACCCCTTACAAAATTTACAAAAAAGTACCATATCGATGATATTTAGAGCGTAATAAATTTCACATTTGGTGCCTTATTTTTCTTAAATTAGTTTTTGTATGAAGAAATACTACCATAGATAGGAAACAAATAACACAAACCCAAATTATCATATTTGTTTTCATTTAAAATGGGTTTTATTGAAGCGGGCTGTTTGAAAAGGACAAAATAAGAGGAAGTGGGTGGGGTAAATTTTACATGGCCGTAGAGCCAACTGTTGTTCACCAAAATGTACACTTTTTCTATTTTTTCATTCTTCTTAAATAGCTCTTCAATACAAAACCATCATAGAGTGTTTTCATATACTTTGAAAAGTTCCCAAATTCATGACATTGATACACCCTTAATGGGAAGTAATAACATATCAGTAAAATTAAAATAGCGGTCTCGTGCTGCAAAAGGATCATGCTATGTATCCGACGTTACCTTGCTTACCTATTTACCATTATTAACTATTCTGTTCTAAAATTAACTCGGTCATGTCAGAAAAATCGGATAGTACACGTAAAGCTGTTGTTTATCGAACACATGTATTGTTCGATTTTTCTGACCTGTCGGAGTTATTTTTAGAACAGAATAGTTCAAAATGGTAAATAGATAACAGGGTAACATCGGATCTATATAGTCGTACACTTTCAAACTTGAGATAACATGATCCTCGTGCAGCATGAGACCCTTGCGCTAACTTTACTGATATTTTATTCTTTTAACAAACGCATTTATATACTAAAACTATTATTTCCATCGCAAACAGGTTGGAGCCAGATCAGACGCCGGGTTACCCGGCGTCTGATCAGGCTCCAACCTGTTTGCTACTCAGATTAAAATATGATTAAAATTTCTTAAAGTAAATTTCCACAGTTTAGTGCATTGCGTTTGCGTTTAAACGGGAAAGAATAAGGTGTCCTCTACTGTACATTGCGCACAAAAATTACAGCTATCCGTATCATTAACCGTATGTAGAGAAAACTAATCCCTTTGAAAGTTTTAAAATGTTCCAATTTAAAAATAACTCCGACAGGTCAGAAGAAAACACTAATACGGTGCTCCATCTCTACAACGACACCCAATGCGGTACACGTATTGTTTGTGTTGTTCGGATGGATTCGTTTCAGGAAGGAAACATTAAGACCTGGCTTATATTTGCAAACAACTTGAATCCAATTCAGACACTAAATGTAGGTTGAAAGCAACGCAAAAAACTCATACATAAGTTCTTGGATCACTTTCAGACTATCTTTCGATAGCGGCTACAAAACTTTCTGATATGATTGTTTCTAAATACAGACTTTGCTGTATACAAATTTGAAATACAGTAAATCCTCTGTACTATATCCCTAAAACGAATGTTTATTGATTGTTTAAAGGACAGATGGCAGCTTAAAGCAAGGTAACAGTAAAACAGAAAACTCCTACAGTGACTTTCTGTTTTATTGCCACATTGCTCTTAGCAGTAACCTGTCGTAAACACCTGATAATTAACTAAAGTTTGTTGTCGTGATAGAGATATTTGAATGTATGCGTACATGAATACACATACAGTGGCGAAAACGTTATTCTTTCCTGTTTAAACGCAAAAGAGACGCAAATGTATTGCATTAATATGGAGAAAATGACAACTTATTGACACTCCTGATTATTAATTTTAATATGTGTGGCAAACAGTTTGGAGTCTGATCAGACGCCGGGTTACCCGGCGTCTGATCTGGCTCCAAACTGTTTGCATTGGAAATAATTGTTTTTGCGAAAACGCATTAATTGGGAAAGAATAACGTTTTCTCCACTGTATCATGCAGAGACTGGAGCATACATAGTGGAGAAAACGTTATTCTTTCACAATGAACGCGTTTACGCTATTTAAAACGTTTATTTCCATTGCAAACAGTTTGATGCCAGATCAGACGCCGGGTAACCCGGCGTCTGATCAGGATCCAAACTGTTTGCCAGACTAACATGATTAGTTAGAATGTTCACAATCATTTTCTACAATTAAGTGTGTTGCGTTCACGTTTGCGTTGCGTTTGCGTTTAAACGGAAAAAATAAAGTTTTCTCCACTGTATAATGGAAGCGATTTAGCACGTGTAGCACGTGCCTTGTCAAGGGTATATGACCAATAGGTTGTTTGGCCTCCAACACACAACACAAAAATAGAACTGACACCGACATTGTCAGGCCAGCATGGAGACTTCAAATATTGTTATGTGGTGGTTCACTATTTATGGTATCATTTTAACATATAGTAGAACAGTTGAAAGTTATGGTATTATCAGGAGAACCATATATGGCAGAGTGCGGGGTTTTGGAACAGACTTGGCCCAAGTCTTCTATGGGATTCCCTACGCCGCCCCACCGGAAAGGTAAGTGTATAGTGGAGAAAACGTTATCCTTTATTTAAGTAGAGACGTCAGAGTTTTAGGCAATATCGATTTCCTTATCTGACCTATTAGGCTATCAGCTGGCTAAGTAAAAAATTTCGTCCCCCTCACCCGAAAGGTAGAAAAATTCCACTTATATCATGATGTAACATACGCATAGGCGACCCCATTTAGGATGGATGACAAGCTTGAAAGTGGTGCAGATTTTTTTATTCGGCGTTTCCATGGTAACCGCTCAGTTTTACACCGTGTTTCAGGAAAACCACTGTAACTTGGCCAGTTTTAGTAATAGAAGAATGAAAATAGTACAGTGATGAAGCTTAGACATTGGGCTTTAATAAAGTGAGAATTATGTAAAATTATTTCATTTGCATACTAATGAATATTAATGAGATTATTTAAAAACTAATAAAATTGGGAAAATAATATAAAAATCATACTTTCAACTAACCATTAAACACACCCAAAGGACACAAAAGGTGCCAACTTTGCTTAAAAACATATCTAAACTTTCTCCTGTTTATGCCCCAAATTCCGTTTCCTTGACAACTGACCATTTTTTATACAGAAAACATGACAATCACTTGAATTTATATCACACTCCAAGATTTCAAGCCATTGTATCTTTGTTTGATAGAAGAATGAAAATAATCTTGCAATTGAGCTAAAACAGTTATAGTTTATTTGATGAAAAAATATTTACATTATTTTATCTGCATACTTATGAATATTAATGAGAATAATTAATGTATAGTTTCGTCTAAGTCATCATAGAAAATGATGAATTCATTTCATCTCAACAGTCGGAAGTAGGTCACACTCATGTATATGCGATTTAGTATACATATTAAAACACCGGTACATCATTTAGGGTGAATGTCAAGTCTGAAAGCGATGTGGTACTAATTAAATGTGTGACTGTTTTACTCCACCCATCAAAATTAACATTGCACACCGAAATCATTTATTATACATTACTGTTTATATAGCCGCGATAAAAAAAACCAACAACACTTAGATTACTGAAATCATTTGCCAAAAAATGCCATGCCTAAAAGTGCATATTCCTTAAAACGCAAATAAAATGTCGTCTGCTTAAGTTCCCGTCTGGTTCAGTTTTCAAACTCTTTCAAAGGGTTACTGGACGTTTCACTACCCTGTTACATTGGCGCCTGTCATTTCGTTACCCCAGACCTTTTGCTACCCGCAATTTTTATCGTAGTATGTTTACCCTATATAAGTTTAGTGTAATACACGAGTATATTTAATTGATAGATTAATAAATATAAACGTCTTAAATGTGGACCCGTGGAGTCTGCACACATATTTCATCAAAATGTTTCTGTCACGTTTAGTTTGGATTCAGATTAGTATATAGAAATCTCTTCTTTTTATGACGGTTAGTTAGGATCCAGGGGCCCGTTTCATAAAACCTCGTAAGACAAATGTTGTCGTAAATCAGATTATAAAACTCTCAATTATTATTTATTTCTCCATCTAATCCTGTCTTGTGTCATCTTTTTGGAATCGTCTTGAAAAGACGATTCCAAAACGATATCACAAGACAGGCTTAGATGGAGAAATCAGAGATTAAATGTATTTTAAAGTTTTGACTTACGACATCATTTGTCGTAAGATGTTTTATGAAACGGGACCCTGATTATTAAATAAAACCCCTTAAGTTCAGTTAGTCTTGGTCATTATATTAAAAGTAAACCTCTCGAAAATATAACGTCAAAATTGAAATTACGTCCTTTAGGTTGTATTCAGATCATGTTGGTTTTTTTTGTTTAAACTAAAATCACTTATATAGAGATTCAAATGCTTTGAATCCAGATAAATAAATAAAAGTTCTGATGGGGACGCGTGGCGTCTGGGCAAATATTACTTCTGTCCGTTAGTTTGGACCCAGATTAATAAACAAAACTCCATTATGTAGGCACACGGCGTCTGCATAATAATAAATAAGAGATATGAAAAATAAAAATGGATAGCCAAAAAAATATAGGTAGCGAAAATGCCATCCGCGAAAGCCACAATGTAGCAAACATGATAAGGTAGCGAAAATCCAGTAGCCAATCGTCCTGGAATATTTCAAAGCCATTCATAATTGGTGAAAATGTTGTCTGAGTGACAAATATCTGGGTGTGACGCAAAGCTACTCGGTGTCTTATTATGCAGATACAAGCTGTTTGCAAATGTCACTACAGTTACCTTTTGAAGGATAAGGATTAACCCTTTACCTGATAGCATTGTTTCTAGTATTGAAGATATGTGACTACTTAAAGCAGGTTGAAAGTAAAGCAGAATGCGCCAGAAGGCGCATTCTGCTTTACTTTCAGCCTGCTTTAAGCTATTAATTGCTAGAATAAGGAAAGTATTAAATATGACACATATTCATTACGGTATAATTTGGAACTATTTTCTTCAGCGGATGAATAAAATGAATGTGCTAAAAGTCGCTTCTATAAGGGAAAGGGTTAATGAGTGCTTGCATGGGTGGATGAGTTAGGTTTGACCTCACTGCGACACAAAATAGCTCATATAGCGCCATTGAATGATGAGGGATGATAAAATGATGATTGCAGAAATATGTTATACGCTAATCACATTCGTGAGAAGCAGCGCAATTAATCGAAACCACCGATCTGCCTTCCTTTTAGTTCTAAAAGCAGATGGGATTATCTCGGTCTAATAAACAGAAACAATTCCCTTTGACAAAAAGCACCACAACTGCGGCAAAGAGGGAATGTCTCTGAGTATGAGTGATTGCATTACACCATCTATGAAAATCAAATTCTACACAGACATATCAGTGCCGATTCCGATCTAAACACGTTTAGTCAGAAGTACTTAAAAATATCACATATACTATATGCTGATTAGTCTACATATTGAAAGCCTGTACATCATTTAGAGTTGATGCCAACTCTGAAATCTGCGCAATTTTACACATTGCAGCAAAATAGAAACCTACACCGACATTTCAGTTTAGATTAGTTTATCCTGACATTAGTTCACAGTTACAGGTGCTATGTAGAGTGTAGAGTGTCTTAAAACTCAAAACGGCAAGAAACGGAGAAGCTCAATTTGATTATATGCCAGTCTGAAATAGACGAGGCTTTGAGAAAGGCAACGTCTCAAGTGATAGATACCTTCTTTGGTGCTTTACTTTCTAGAAGGAGGACTGGCGATATAGAAGTCGCCGGGACAATAGACAGTTATGTTGAAAGGGTGTCTGAAGATGCGTACAAATTCAAAGAATCCTTCGGAGATATTCACTGGCATAAGGGGTGGTATTCAACATACACTTGTAAAACAAAAATTATCAGCTTACACATTGACCCTGGCCCTGCTAGTGATGAGAAACCGGGTCCTTCTATAGAGGAATTCTTCCAACTGGAAAGAACTGTGTTTGTTTTGTGAGAAAAAGTCTTATAAAAGAGACAAGAATCTCATAAATGTGGCAACATTTGAATTTTGTTCCAAATTGGAGAAGAGGGCACAGGAAATGAATGACACAGAAATGAGCTGTAGGATTGGTGACTACAGCAAGCTCATTCCAAATATAACAAAGGCCGTCAAAGCAAGTATATCAAGCAAGAAAGATGTACAAAAAGATTTGTCTGAAACAGGAAATGTTCATGATGCGGTCCCTGGAAGCTTGTTAACTGAAATAACAGCATAACAAGAGGCCCATTGGCCATATTTTGCTCACCCGTGAATAGCTGACAAAATGGAGAGAATGATTTATGTCCCGGATGTCATTTGTAACCCCAGGGGCATGATTTGAACAATCTTGATAAAAGACCAGTGGATGGTGCACTATGCCAACTATCTAAGCTCTGTGTACTAGGGCTTCAGAAAAGAATGTTTAAGTTTGCATTGGAAAAATCCTTTTTTAGCTCCTTTGACCTAGATATGCATCGGACCGAACCCATTTCTTCAATATTGGTTAAGGACATCTAGAAGTGTCACCATGCCCAATATCAAAGCTCTGGCCACATCAGTTTGAGAGAAGAATATGTTTGAAAAGTTCACTAAATAACTCTATTTAAAACTTTAACCTCCCGGGTAGGGCCATTTTTGACCCCAGAGACGTAATTTGAACACTCTTGACAAAGAACCTGTTCATTGAAATATCCATGTTTAGCTCCCGTCTCCTAGTTATCCAACAGACCCAAAGGCAAACCGTTTCATCAATATTGGTAAAGGACATCCAGCAATGTCCCCATGCCAAATATCAAAGCTTTGGCTACATTAGCTTCAGATAACCAGCTGTTTGAAAACTTAACTATATAACTCTGCGTAAAACTGACCTCCGGGGCGGGGCCAGTCTTTACCCCATAATTTCAATAAACCTGGTAGTGGACCTATATTGGAAGTAATGTGTCAAAAATCTAAGCTCTGGTCCTTTTAGTTTTTGACAAGAAGATTTTTTAAGATTTCTTAATATTCTTTTTACTTCGGTTGCTATGGCAACCCAAGTTCTGCATCGTTTTTAATTATTTGAACAAATGTGAAAGAGCTTAACCCAAGGAACATTCCTGTAAAGTTTGGTTGAAATATGTCAAAAGGTATTGGAGGAGATACAATTGTAAACGAATAAGGATGACGCACAACGCCGGACACATTGAGGCCATCACAACAGCTCACCTTGAGCCTTTGGCTAAGTTGAGCTTGAACAGATATCGCAGATAATTTTGGCACAAAACCAGCTCATTCATTCTATGAATGCCCTTTAATACTAGTATTCAGTTTAACAATATGTTCTGTTTGTGACCCCTGCGCCAGATTAAGGATTAGTTGCAAGTATGGTTTTGATACATGTTCATAAATTATCTATGTTTATCTTATTATCTCATTAATATTTATCAGTATGCAAATTGGGGGCCTCCGTGGCCTAGTGGCATAGTCACTGTGACTTGCATCACTAAGCTCCTCACCGCTGTGAGTTCGAATCCCAATAGGGTCGTTCGGATTTTTCATGTGGGGACGCCTTCCAGCTGGCTTGCGGAAGGTCGGTGGTTCTACCCAGTTGCCGATTTGTGCCTGAAACAGTGCATAAAGGACTTCTGGGGTCTTCCTCCACCTATGATCAGCTGGACGTCGCGATATGACTGAACTACTGTTGAAAGCGACGTATAATCAACACAAATCAAATCAAATCAAAATCAGTATGCAAATTAGATAAAGTGCATCAATTGTCATCAAACTGAATGCCAATGTCTAAGCTCTATTGAAAATTCATTTTCATTCTTTTTTCACAAATAACGCCAAATATACAGTGGCTTTCCTGAATCAACATATGAATATGTGTACGAAATGTACCGGGTACTTGTTGTCATGGGAACGGAATTCTTAGTATATGATAGATAGTTTATTGATACAAAAGGCCATGGGCCCATCAGTACAGGTATACTCAAAACTATAAATACATAATCTAAACTTCAATGGTAGATGGTAAAGGTTTTACGTTTGCAAATAAAGAGAGGAAAATGAGGCAAATTTTTATTTTGTAATTTCTAATGTTTTAACTAGCGTTTGCAACGAAAGATATTTTTTAAAGCAGATTTTATGATTTGAAGTCATATATCAGTCCGAAATAGTTATACGTTTTCATTTTAGCTTACTGATGTTGCTAATGATCACACCTTTTGCGCACTGAAACAAAATATAAGGCATTCGCTTTAATCCACAATAGATTAAAAAACATCTGTAAAGGTTTTGTTTTGTTTCGTTTGTCTCTCAAAAACATTTTTTCATACATTCAATGTGCTGTTTATCGATAGTTTTGTAATTTTGAAAGTATCAAACCCGTCATTGTGCACTGTTGTAAAATTCCCCTTCTCTGTCTTGACGTGTGAGAACTGTTTGGAAACTAATCACTCTGATCAGGATACAAAATGTAGGAGACTCCTATCGATGTACCATGTACATTAGTAATAGACCTATAATACTTATGAATGTGTTTACGCAAAATACTGATATCAGTTGTCAGAGTCTATATCATGACAAAGAAGGGGTTAATTTTACTCAATACAATACAAAAAAGTACAATACAGTTCATGCACAGTACAATATCGCACATGACACTACATCTATATACAGCAAACCTCTCAATCACGACCACTAAATAAGAGTTTATAAGACAGGTGACCGCCCATGCGAAGTGTCACTAAAGCAGAAAGGTCCTACAGGAGCTTTCTGTTTCACCTCCACCCCGCCCCGAGCAAACACCCTTCCTCAACCTCTGATAATTTACACAATTAAATGGTCGTGTTAGAGAGTCTCAACTGTTACCAACTGTTTCGTTAATTTGCTACTGTTTACGTGCCTCGCAATACAGTAAGCAAAATACAAATTAACTTAATAAATTAAGTATGTATTAAAATGCCATTGGCATTTTAAGACAAGACATATTGTGATGTGTGTTTCAAACGTGAGGCCTTACCCTTACTAGAGCGCAAGACTACACTATTGAAAATCAAATACATCGGTAAGTAACTATTTTAATTGTAGAAATAATTTTTATCAAAGATGAGAAAATGAGACATTGAAGTTAATAAATCATGTCTATTCGTTTGTAACAGTGGTAGCTTGAAATACAGAGTTCTAAGAAAATCAAGTGTTACGTAGCTAGGATTCAATATATTTGCACAACAGCATTTCATACATTTCCATTTAAAGAGTATTATATGAAAGCACGTGTTCGGCTGTTGATATTTTCCCCACTGTTAACATTGTGATTATACACAGGCACTGCAAGAAAATGAAACAGCACGCAAGCAAATTACAAACAAAAAACAAAAATAAACTACAACAAAAGAAATGAATGAAACAAAATGTAGAATATATATATAAATACAGTTTAACTAGTATTTAAGAGACTAATGAGTAAAAGGGCAATGTGTTCGGTGACTCCCTAATGCAGAACACAACAGTGTCTTGCACTAGTGATTCAGCCCTTTTAAAGGGTACATCAAAACGTTAATACAGATTTACCTCTAGAAGGCAGGTGACGCTCTAATGCAGAACACAGTTCAGTGTCTTGCACTAGTGACTCATCCCTTCCAAAGGGTAAACCAAACGTTTGTGTGGTTGCTCAATAAAGAATTACCATATACATGTATCTAGTTTGTTTTTTTTTAAATAAAGGGAGGTAATTGTAGTATCTTTTATATTGGCATTTGATACATGTGTGTACTGGACACAATTCTTACTGTTTCAAATGATAAATATTTGAAAATCAGGACGTTTAATATACGTTTAGATCTACTTGAAATTACAAGAGAAATAATGATTATGCATATTGATGTTGAAATTGCAAGTTAACGCATGCAACATATAATAATAAGTCTTATAAAATACAAAAGGGAGGTAATAACAAATTTCTTACATGAAGCGATCAGTTCAAAAGAAAAGTTCTATCCCTCTTTTCAAAACATTTATTAACGAAACATACCAATTTCCGTATTTTATCAGGTTTTTCTAGCTGTAACAGTTGAAAGAACTTAGGAATATTTGGATTTCTCCAGAAGTAAATATCAATGTATATTTTTCTTAATTCGTGGTAAAGTGGACATTCTAGTAAAAATGGTATTCGTCTTCAATGGTATTATATATTTGACATTTTCGTTCGATTCTTGGTGTCTTGTTTGGCTTAGTCCAGCGCCCAGTTTCAATTTTCAATCTATGTGACGATAGTCTTAATCTTGTCAAGACTTTCCTGAACTTCAATACAGTAACTTGTGTTTAAATATGTCTTAAACCCAAAATTGCAAATAAAATATAAGTTGATGACCGAGTTGAGTTTTCTATTTCTGAGTGCCAATTCTGACAATAGTCTTTTAACATTAAAAGCCCATGATTGTTTGTTTGGGTGTTGATCCAAATCGTTTATCATCATATTGTATATTACTTTAACATATTTCGTCTCAGGACTTTGAAGTACTTTAAGCCAGTAGCGAATAATATTAACTTATCTGTTCGCCCTTAAGTCTGTCCTACCTAACTCGCCATATATACAGTTGTTTTGGGTTTGAGTCCTAACACCAAGTATTTGCTTACAAAATTGTAGATTAATTTTTTCTAGTTTATTCGAATGTGTAAATCCCCATATCTCGCTCCCAAAATTCAGAATAGGTAAAATTAATTAGTCGAACAAATCTAGTATATGCTTGACTGATAGGTTTGAGAATTTGTTTAAATAAGATTTTAATTTAAAAATTGCCTTTAATGCTTGCCCACTGAGTGCGGCATGCGTTTCTGCAAACGACCCACTTGTTGTAAACACTATACCTAAATAACTAAACTTATTTACAATCTCAATTTCTGTATGGTTAAATGTAACATTTGTGTTTCTGTTTAATCTTCCACCTTTCCTGAAAATCATAATTTTGGTTTTATCGACATTTACTGTCAGTTTCCACTTAACACAGTACTCATGTAATATATCTAGACCAGTTTGTAAGCCAGTTTCTGACTCAGAAAATACAATAATATCATCTGCATATAACAATAAGCATAACTTTAACATTCCAACGTCTACTCCGTCAATACCTTTTAAAATAAACTCTTCCTCTAAATCATTTAAATACATAGAACACAAAAATGGTGAAACACATTCACCCTGAGCTACCCCTAATGAGCATGAGAAGCTCTCACTAAGAGAGTTATTATGTTTGACTTTAGATTTAAGATGATTGTACATTGACTGTATAATGTCTAATATTTTCCCCCTTACACCGTATTTTTAGAGTTTGTACCATAAATTATTTCCAGTCATCATAAATTCTTGGACTCTGATTGGCTAAAACTGCACATGTGACCACTGTGTACGAGACCATATTCATTGATTTTGCCGGGTAGTACGGATCACGTGACTTAATAGATTGTTTTCTCCCTCGATCGATTCGCGTAAATAATATCTCTTTTTCTGTTTATTATGCAATTGTTTATCAAGAAATAAAAAGAAATCTCAATTAAAAACTGTATTGAATCTATCATTATGCGCATGTGTAACTCAAATATCGATTGAATGCTAATTTCTTGCTTTGTTTTCCCTGATTACCCCACCCGCGCCGTCACCATGGTAAACAAAAGACTGGAAATGAAATGGCACTTGTCACTGGTTTATAATGAAATACATAATTAGGATATATTTAGATCAAAAGTTTTATCGAAATCAACCCAAATAGACTTAACTCGATATGCATAGCCACTGACCTACGTATTCATTCGTTCGCTCCTGATTGTTTCCGTTCATTTGTTAAAACTTATCGTTACAGTGTTTCATAAAACATAAATGTCGTCCTAGAACTGTCCGTTCGAAATAATTTGGTAGCCTACATGTAATGAACATTTATAAGATGCCCACATTCTAATGTGATGACGTAATCATGTTAGATACAGTTAAACTTAGGGCCTATCTTGAATTTTGTTCACTCGAACATATCGGTATTTCAAAGTTTAAAAGGTGGATATGCCACTTTGTTTAGCTTGAAATACGGATATGTTCAACAGAAGCAGGTTTATGACATTAATCTGTAGAAATGCAGTTAGATTCTACTTATGCGAGTTCCAAACATCGAAGTTTAACTGTATACAGTGATGCTCACTTATAACGAACTTGGATAAGATGAAAAACTGCTTAATACAAACTAAAAATAAATCCCCGTCTGCTTCCTTCTTTATTTCAATGGCCTCATGCTTGCTTAAGATGAAAACTGGATATAACGAAAAACTGGATAAGACAAACTGAATTTTAGGTCCCTAAACTGGATTTTACCTGTAAAATGGTTCTGTTAATACAACATACCGGTCATTATCACAATTTGACAAGTGGCTTAGAAAGGTGACAGTACTTAATTGCTTAGCTGCTCATCACCTCAGATAACAAAACATTACCCAACCAACATGTTTTGTATATATGCTATTGATAGGATGTTCAAACAACTGGAAATAATTAGTTTACTTTGCACATTATTGTTTTTGATCCAGATCAGATGCCTTATAACTGGGTGTCTGATCAGACTTCTTGCTGTTTGACACCTGTATTCTGCAAAAAGATATCAACCACTGATGTTTTATCAACATAGTAGAACTTTTTTTATATTAATGAAGTTTATTTATTAAATATTCATAATAGGTTGAGTTTTCTATTAATACAAAAACAGGGAACAGGTTAAATTTTCAAGAAGAAAAATGGCATTTCTTATGTCATAGCCAATCTTATTTTGTTATCATATAACAAAACTAGAAACTTTACATACTTTAGAGCCGGTTTAAGCGATGTTTTAATGACGTTTTATAAAATGTACGCACGTTTCATAATGGAGTTATCAATAAAGACCATAAAAAGCAACACTCTCGCTAATTTGTACCGCGCACGACGTAGAACGCTTTCCACTTCCGGTATTTAACACCGACGGCGAGTTGACCTAGTCAGGGTTAATTTTAAGTTTATTTAATGCAACAGACACACGCAGGCTTTAACAAAACACAGAAAAAACAAAAGTGTTAACATCTGCGTTTCAAAACTGATATGCCAGAGCTTTCTGAAAATCACAGAAATCAGGCCATTTGGCATGCTTACGGCGAGCGCGTCACTAACTGAGGTTGCGCGTCATTTTGGACGCATACGGTAGGCAACTCATATGCTAACTACTCGTTACAGAGTTACGGGGTAAGTCCAGGATCGTTTGAGATCGATGACGTCACGTAGAGGCGACCGCACTATTACGTTAACGTATCGACGTTACCGTTCCATCCCAGCAACGGTAAGTGCTCGGCGGTTTTGGATCACTGCCGAAAAAATAAGGAATTGTCTGAGGCAATGTCACGGTCCTATACATACCCGTAGACCGTATACAGGGTAGATCTTAATTGCACGCACAAGGCCCAGAATAACGTCAACGTCATGCCCTGGCCTGCGATATCACCAACTCTGAAACCAATAGAGCATGTATGGGTAAATTTGGCGACGGGTGCGGAATAATTACTACATTGACACGACAAACGACCTCAGAAATGATCGATTACGAAAATAGCATGTTATCCTAAATGACGTCATTAGACGGTACAACAGAGATTGAGCGTTGCTTGCATACGGCGTGACGGTGCACATGCACGCTTCTGAAGTAACTTTAAGCAAAAAGTCCCTGAAAATGAAACCGGAAAATTCATTAAACACATCTTGCGTACACGCTCACATCTCTGAGAATTTTGAAATCGACCTCTATGCATTTTGACGTTAAATTACGACGTGGCTTTTGGATTTGTTTCATCACCAATGTCGAGAACTTACAGACATTGATCCAAAGTTTCGAATAACAATAAGCTTTTTGCAGAATTGTGATTGTAGACAGAATTATACGCATTAGAATCCCATGTAAAGTTTCTATTTTTGCTGAGTATATTTGGTACAATTAAAATAAATGTTTAAGATTTAATTTCTATGCCTTTCTATCTTTCTAATCAATTATGTACTAAAAGTATGATGAGTAAAAATTTCTTTATATGCAAACTATTCACAAAGAAAATTCGATGTTTGGATAAGACGAAGTTTGGATAAGACGAACTAATTTGCAAGATCCCCTGAATTTCGTTATAAGTGAGCATCACTGTAGACTTCTTTGCTCTAGCGCGAGAGATTTCAGTGAACTGTTGTCAATTTCAAGTGTCAATTTAGGATCAAGTAAACAACTCTATGTCAGATGATGCATGTTGTCTTTCTTGTATTTGATCTAGACTGGAAATAAATTCGTTACACGGCATGCCGGCAGGGTGTACGGGCTTGTATGACGGTTTTGGATTCCGTATTTCCTTCGCGCTTTGCGCTCAGGAAATACGGAATCAAAAACCGTCATACCAGCCCGTACACCCTGCCGGAATGCCGTGTAACTAATAATATCTCTTACTACGAAGTCAAAAGCCTTTCTGAAATCAACAAAAGCAACATAAAAGTTCGTTTTATTGTTTAAAAGATGTGTTATTACGCCATGTAGAACAAAAATGTTATCAGTAGTGCACATATTTTTTCTAAAACCGGATTGTGCCTCTACATATACATGGTAATTTTCGGCCCACTCATTTAGCCTGGTATTTAATATCCTGGTAAAAAGTTTTCCTAGAGAGCTTAGAAGAGTAATTCCCCGATAATTTCCAACATCATTAACATCACCCTTATGTAATGGAATGATATGCCCCTCTGACCATTTCTCTGGATAATAACCTGTATCAAATACTTTGTTGAATAATTTGTATATATATGGAATAAAAACGTCTATACCATTTTAAAGAATTAATTTATAACTAAATCTGGACCTGCTGATCTTCCAATTTTCAGCTCTTTGCAAGCTTTCAATATTTCGGCATGTGTAATTTTGACATTCAATTCTGAGAACATTATCTGTAATTCGTTGTTTAAGTATCTGTCATTAAAATTTAAAATTTCATCATCTGGTTGAAAAAATGCAGAATCAGGACTATTTATCGCTTTAAAATATGCTTCAAAATTTGAGGCATTCAGTTTAGAGGAGCTTGATTCATGTACTACACTTTTCAGCATTGTCCAGTGTTCGTTAGCATTCTTATAGCGTAAAGACTCCAGCTTTCTAGTTTGTTTCTGGTCTTAAAGATTCTTTTCGTTTCTAATAAATGATTTATACCTAGCTCGTGTATTAGTCATATACATTCTTGACTCGTCTGTTTTCTCTGATCTATAAGAGTTAAGAGCTTCATAAAATTGTTGTTGTTTTTCTTTACAGTCATTATCAAACCAGGGTTGTTTCCCTTTATCTGAATAATTTTCATTATTTGCTAAATTAATGTTCTTCTTAAAAAGCGCAGCACATACATCTTCAACCACTGTGTAAAAACTACCTAAATTACAATCAATATCGTGGTTACTGCCTACACTATCAAGTTGCTCATGTAGCGTTTCTAACCTCTGCTTAACAGTATCATTATTTAAACTATTTCTAAATAATTCAGATTTATCTGAATCCCATATATATTTGGACTTAATCACCTCTGTTGGCTTACTATTATCCAATATAACATTGTCACTGGCTTTGTTTTTAAACAATTCAAAACTTAAAACACAGTGATCAGAAATAATATTTGGTTCTTTCACAGCGAAAGACTTAAAGCATCTAAATAATGAAGAATAACACATTACAAAATCAACCACGCTGCTACCTGCATTTTTGACACATGTAAAATTACCCACTCCATCATCTTCATGCATTCTGCCATTAATAATTCTTACACCCGTTTGATTGCAAAAGTTCAGGAGGTTTAACCCAGCCTCTTTAACTTGTTTATCTTATAAAAACATCTTCAATGTAATCATCTGGTAAAACGTCCAGGTTGACAAGCGATTCGTTGAGTTAAAGCAGTTCATTTAAGCTTAAAGCATTTCAGACAAAAACTTCAGGGGAAGATGGTACTGGTAAAACAGTGGTACAATACATAAACAAGCAAGGGGGCAAGAAGTCGAGCAGTCTTTGCATAGAGATATGGAATCTTTGGCAGTTTGCTATTCAAAACAATATAGGGTTGAAAGCAATTAATTTGTCAGGAGTTCACAACTGCTTGGCAGATAAATTGAGTCGCCACAAGGTACAACACACAGAGTGGACTCTATGCAAAAGAATAGTTTCGTCAATATTTCAACAGTGGGGAACTCCAATGATGGATCTCTTTGCATCCCAAATAAACAATCAGACTCCAGTGTTTTGCTCTTGGCATCCAAGCAGTCAAGCATATGCGATTGATGCCTTGAGCATTACATGGGAGAACATGTTTGCCTATGCCTATCCTCCAATATGTCTGATTCCAAAAGTTCTTAATCACATTCGCAAATACAGTTGTCAGATAATTCTCATTGCCCCACTGTGGCAGAGGAAGAGGAGACATTGGTATCAAGATCTTCTAGACTTAAACATAGCAATTCCCATAAGACTCCCTATCATTCAGGATGTGTTAACACAACCCAAAACACAAATCTGTCGTCCAAATCCGGATTTGTTCAATCTAACGTCATTGCTACTGTCGACAGACGTTTCCAAGAGATTGGGTTTTCTCAAATACTTTTGTCGAGCTGTTGATTCTGGTTTAAAAATTCGAGTGATCTTCTGTGACATCAGCAAAGCCTTTGATAGAGTTTTGCACAAAGGTTTAATTGAAAAGCTTAAGGCTGCTGGTGTTACAGGAGGTCTGCTTGAGTGGCTGACCAACTATTTAACCAACAGAAAACAACGTGTTGCTTTGCCAGGCACATTTACTGAATGGAAATATATCAAAGCTGGGGTACCACAGGGTTTAATCATTGGCCCTCTGCTATTTCTTGTTTTTATACATGATATTGTCAATGATATTGGTACTAACATTCGTTTATTTGCGGATGATACAAGCTTGTTTATTATAGGGAATGATCCAGTACTCATGACATCTCAGATCAATAGAGACATATCAAAAGTTAGTTTATGGGCGGACAAATGGCTTGTGAAGTTCAATCCGAAGAAAACTGAGTCCCTAATTATCTCACGGAAGTCGGTTAAAAACAACCACCCAACTGTATTTATGCAGAACCACATAATTCCAGAAGTAGACTCGCATCAGCATTTAGGAATGTTTCTGTCAAATGATTTATCATGGCAAAACCAGATTGATTATATCACATCAAAAGCCTGGAGTAGAATAAATGTTATGCGAAAACTTAAATACACATTAGACAGAACATCTCTTGAAACAATTTACATGTCATTTATTAGACCTATTTTAGAATATGGAGATATTATCTTTAGTAACTGTACTCAAAACCAAATGTATGAACTTGAAAAGATCCAATATGAAGCAGCCAGAATATCCACGGGAACAACTAAGCTGGTTTCAATTGAAAAACTCATGAAGTTGGTTGGGACAATCTTGAATCCAGACGAAGAAATAAAAAATTAATACTATTCTTTAAAATGGTCAATAATTTGACACCACAATATTTAACATATCTCGTACCAGACGTAGTTGGTAATGCGTCAAGCTACCACCTGAGGAATGCTAATGATATTCAATCTGTGACGTGTCACACAAGTTTTTATTACAAAACATTTCTTCTCTATACTAGAGTGGAACAAGTCAAGTCAAAGTCAAATATTCTTTATTGGCACAGACAACATAGTCCATCGCCTCTACAATCAGGCGGTCACAACCAAGCTCGAGAAGAGCATGACACGCAACATATATATACAAATTCATTCATGAGTCACGGAGCATCAAAAATAATACTACTCAAGTACAAAATATATAGTAAAGCATTAAATCAACTATGCTTAAATTTGCACATTGCTTATCTCTTAATCTGCAGTCTGTAACGGGTGAATTACATATGCAAACAGTTTGGATCCTGATAGGACGCCGAGAAATTCGGCGTCCTATGAAGATCCAAACGGCTTTATATACGAAGTACAATTAATCACAAGCATAAAAAGAACAACCCAAAGGTTAAATCAACTTCACACGCTTTAAAGATTGCATACTTTGTCCAATACGCTGAGTTCTCAGTCGCTAACTATTAAAGTGCAAAATATACAGTAAAGCATAAATTCTACATTACTGTTGCAGTCTGTAGCGGGTGAATCCGCAACACATATGCAAACAGTTTGGATCTTGATGGGACGACGAAAAATTCGGCGTCCCATGAAGATCAAAACTACTTGATATACAAAGTACAATTTATCACAAGCATAAAAAGAACAACAAAACTCGAAATTTCAATATCCAGTATTTCATGCTGAAATATACTAGGCCAAACTGCCAACGCAACACCTCCGAGTTCCCTTCTATTTTCATATGAGAGCGGGTGTTTTAAATCGATGGAAAAGTTGACACAAAACTATTAAATATTTTTATTTGTGTTTTTAAATTAATGTTCTGTCCTCAAAGTTGTTAATATTGGCAACGAATTTTCCTTGACACTTCTGACGAATAATAACCATGTATCCAAATGTATCGTTAATTTCTGGTTAACATTCCGCATTGAAAATGCATTGGAATGAGATTTCTGAAAACTTGTCATCACAAAATTCCATATTTTGGGGATCAAATGTCAATTCATTTTGTTTTTGTTTACCAAGAATAGTGTCCATTGATCACTCTTTGAATTACATAATAAATCTATCCAGGATATGCACACATTACAGAATTGACCAGACTAACTTAAGACATGTTTAACATTGAAAGTAATGGGAATATCCGGGGTGTTGCGTTGGAAGTTTGGCATAGAATATGTTGTTTTCAAGCAGACTAAAGGTTAAATCAACTTCGCACGCTTAAAACTGTATATTCCTGTCCGATATACCTTGAGCGTGTTCACCTGAGATCCTCGAGTCGACCCGAGTTCCTCAGGTTACAGGTGAACAAACCGCGTTCGTACTCGAATGACGTCATATGACCTCTGAACCGAACTCTAGGCTAACCCAGTCCCTGCGCAGGGTTAGTCGAGTTTCAAAATGGCGTCAGAAAATGACAACGCAAAATCCCAATAGTAAAAAGCTAAATACCGTATAATTTACGCATGTTTAAGAGTGTTTTAATGAACAATCCTGTAACCGTGCTATAAGGTAACAAATAGTTAGCCTAGGGTTGCATTGTTCGACATTATAATCATAAAATTGCCATTATTCGTCCGGGTTGGCGTGGTTCCCATTTTGTTTTAGGCCGTAATTTGACCCATTACTTACTCGTCTGAAGGGTTTGTCGTTCTGGTGAAAAATACGTGCGCATTCAGATTTTAGCGCCATTTTACGTCATTTGGTAAACTCTACTAGACTCGCGAGTCTCAGGTGAACACGCCCTTTGAGTTCTCTGCCGGAAGTACAGCAGGCCAAGCAAAACAACCTTCCAGAAGCAACAAGACAGTCACCTAGCCTTTCTATATTCAAATACTCCCTGATTAACAAACATAGGGTACCTAAACATTTCTATCATGGACACAGAAAAGTTCAAACTCTACTCACAAGACTTCGTACCAACTGAACTTTCTTGAGTCACGACCTCTTCTCAAAGAACATGTCTGATACCCCTCTCTGCACATGTGGCCACATTGAAAATTCAGCACATTTCTTCTTAAAATGCAAACATTTTGACATCCAAAGAATTGAACTTCTAAATGAAGTATCTTCTTACACATCTCCGTCGTTATCCGTTTTTCTTCAAGGTGATCCACAACTAAGTTATGTTTTAAACGTTAAAATTGTCGAAGCAGTTCATCGGTATATTCAAAGCACAAAGCGCTTTTAAGAAAATTGATAACATTGCTATTGTTAGGACGTTTACCCCACCTTCTTTTGTAACATACAAAGATTAGAAACAGGCAAAATAATGACAATTATATTATTTATATAAACATATTATCTGTGTCAATTTATAGTATTTACCTTTAATAAATCATCCATTCAGTATCAGTTCCTAAACTATTCGATTTAATAGCATTTTCTTTATTTAGATTCACTAATAATAAGACATGAGTTCCCCGCCATGGTATGACTATGTGTGACGTCATGTGACCGTTATTTTAGGAAATTCGGGAAACCCACATCTTGTTTTTGTCACATGACTTTTGTATATAAATAGCCCAGTTTTTAAAAGTATAAACATAATTGGAAAGAGATTTGATATAGTTGGAAATGGATTTGGAAATGTTATTAGAAATGATTGAAACTGAGAGAGATTAGATTTGAAGAGATAACGGATAAAGTTTGGAACACTGATATGATTTAAGGATGACACTGGGATTAATGTATAATTCTTATTAATGCTTTTAACCTATTTATTATGGTAATTTAAATGTAAATATGTCTTTAAAGGTAAAGATAATTAAATATTGAAATGTTTATTTGTGTTTTGATTCTCTTAACATCCACTCTCCGGCCCGTCCTGACAAATGGTGTCAGAAGTGGTTGTAAAGAATCTATTTTTGAAAATAAATGGTTCAAATTGAGAAGTTTGGTATACTTTGGTATAGCCATACTGTTGAAACATTTATAAAGCAAAAGATAAAGAAAAAGTAAAGAAAATTAAAGAGGAATTTTATTTTTGAAAAATAAGTGTTTCAAATTGAGAAGTTTGGTATAGCCATACTGTTGAAACATTTATAAAGCAAAGATAAAGAAAGGGTAAAGAAGAAAAATGACAAAATACAAATTTCGAAATTTTTATTTCAAATAAACATGAGACAATGTTATAGAAATCAGTTGGTAGAATTGATGTAGAATGGTTGTTGTAGAAGCTGGAAATGGGTTCTGGATTAGAAAAAGAATAAAAATAAATAATTAGAAAATAGATATTTTGATAACTACTGTTGATAGAACATTGATATAGATACAGATGGAAGCGGACAGAGATGAAACGGATATGATGAACAGAAATGATACGAATGGAGTAAACAGTAGTTCTCAGATGGAAAATCAAATTTCAGAAATGGCTAAGAATATAAATTCGTTAAGTTCTACAATTTTAGGCATGAATTCACAACTCCAGGAAAAGATTGGCACTTTAGAAAGTCAAATGTTAACAATGCAAACTGGTTTGTCTGAGATACAAAACCCAGATCCAGAAATCCAATTTAATTTGAATCCACGAAATGCTAGATCCCATTTTGATCACAACAGAAATACAAATCAAAATATTTCAGATAATAATGGAGGGTTAAAAGTTAAACCTCAACAATATGATGGTACTACAGATATTGAAGATTATTTAACACAGTTTAATATAATTTCAGAAATTAATGGATGGTCATATATTCATAGAGCTCTTTATTTAGCTAGTAGTCTAAATGGAAATGCTAGATCTCTGCTAAGTGAATTAACTGAAAGGGAAAAAAGAGATTTTGATAAATTAATAGAAATTCTCAGAACAAGATGTGGGTTTCCAAGAAAATTGACTTATTATACTACAGAAAATAAATGTATAACATTTTGTTATGAGTCTTATATAAAGAGACATTCTGCTTTATATACTACTCATACCAATAGTTCTATACTCAACAAAAATAGAAACGTCCCACATTTTGAACGGACATATCTGTGACGTTATTTAATTTATACATCAAGTTAATGTACTTATGGGATACTGGTCAGTTGGAGTTATACATGTGTAAAGTTTTCACAAAATAGCACAGATAAAAACCGCTAACGTAACGGAATGATGATTTGCACGTTTTGCACGTGCACTGTACACGCGTTTCAATAAAGTAATTATGTCACCGGCGTAAAATACACACGACACATGGTAATAAAAAAATTGAAAAAAACCCATATGAATTCAATTATTGCATCATGCCACGCTCGTCTGAAGTTGAAAGAAATCAGGCAATGACGGCCATTGACGTCGCCCGCTGGTTCGGCTGCTATAGAGAAACCAAACAGAGGTTTGCGACCCGGTACCATCAGAGTGGGACTGTTCACAATCGTTTTTGCCTTGGTCATCCCGTTTTTCCTCCGTCAGAACTGATCACTACGGCACGTTAACGCACTAACGTCTACGTCATTTTCCAGCCACCGGAACGGCTGGTGAACACGGTGAGTCATCACAAACCTTTGTAATCGCTTGCAATCCAACGCTAAACCAATCAGAGCATGACGCCCATAATCCGGTCAAATTTGGACGACACGTCACCGTGGGCTAAATTATCTGTCGTCACGACGTCATTTGAAATTGAAGCAAACTGGCTGGTACCAAATAAATACGAAAGAAGACTCAAGCAGGAAACGCAACACAAACAATACACCCATCTCTAAAGCAGAACACACACACAGCCATACCATAACAAACACACACACACCCACAACCACACACACACACACACGCAATACCATTCCTTCATCTACACACTAAATAGAAAACAACACGCAAGACAAACATAAAGCTAAGTGAATATAGGAGCCCGCCTTGGTACGGTCAGTAGCAATCAATAATCAATTAATATAACTATAGGTAAAACCTATATACGGCCGAAACCTGATTCTACAAAGTATAAAAAATAAGGTATGGAACAGCAACTTAATTTTTCGAGGGTACGAACTGATAAAAAAAATAGGGTGCGAAAAGGCGAGGGTACGAAATGGCCCGTTGCCGTGAGAACAACAATGGCGGCCATGTTGGAATCGCCCGCAGGTCAACTCGATTCACTAATCTGCTGCCAGCTTTTTGTTTTGGTCGTACAAAGTATAAGTGTGTTTTGATGTGATTTTCTTTGGAAAAGGTCCATAGAAGTCGAAATATTAGAAAAAAGCAGTTTATATTACTAACAAAGTATGAGAGTTAGAGCGCCGTTTTCTGGCCGCGTTTTATACCGAATCTTGAGCTCATAAGAGTTACCCCCCGTGCTAGAAAGCTCTTCTTTTTAAGACTCCTTTGGTATCCGGAAGTAGTTTATCATGTTCAGTAACAATGGCGGCGCCCGTTGTGCGATAATTTTTAAGCAGTATTAGATAATGAATTTTTTTTTTTTATCCTTGTTTTATTCACGCAACGCATACACATTATCTAAAGGCGACCTCCGCAAAAGCTGGCCTTCGGCCAGCTTTTTGTTTCGGCCGTATAAATTAATTAACCATTAACAACCACTGGGGGGTTAAACATGGGTTTAGGGGCGCCAAACCTCACACTTATCTCCTATATTCACCTATAAAGACGAACAGTGTACATAAAATATAAACCCTGTTCCACAACCTTACAATCAAAAAGACCGCCAGCACAGTAAGTAAATACATGTAAAACATCTAACAAAATTCTCTGACAAGATTATTAGTAACACGGGAAAGAATTAAACATTCAAGCCCGTGTTAAAAATAACCCACTATGGCAACGGTCAAATTGTACTCAAGCGAATAGTCTGTAGTCACGAGTAACTGTAAGACATGGGAGGGTTTAGGGTACGACAGAGAGGGAGAGAAAAACCAAAGCACGAACATCCGAAAAGTTCTTTTTATCTTGATTCATACTTAACAATTCAGATGGTAGACTACGCAAATTGATTACATTTAAGATTCAGCATTCAATATTTGACACAGACCTCACAGCAAGAGTGAATGTCTGACGTTCTCATTAAACGTTACGTTACGCTGTAGAAATGAAGCGTATATTGGTGCAAACGGTGGCCGTACACGATATTAATCTTACTGAATAAAATTTGGGACTTTTTATGAGAATTCAGTAATCAACTAAACATTTTTAAAAAAACAAACATTTATTCAGATTTTTTATTTTGACCCCTACCAACTTCTTCACTACATCACTCGAAACGTTTTTTTCTCAGCAATATGAGGTCAACTGATATGGATTTAAAAATGAATGAACTTCATTTTCTGTATAGGTTTTACTACCATCAACCTTATAACTTTCAAGAAAATGTCCCTGTAATAGGGTGGGACGTTTCTATTTTTGCTCAGTATATTTTCTGTAGTACAATAAGTCAATTTTCTTAAGATTTGGAGTCTTAAACTTAGACTTTGTATTTCAAGAGATAATTTGCCAATGTCAATAGTTTATAGTTGACATTTATTATAACTAACACTAAATATGTAGTGTAAATATTTATATATAAGATGTATGTTTCTGCATTTGAAGATGTAATTTTATCATATAATTGCATTATTTTGCCCAAATACTCACTTATCCATATTCTTTTACGACTTGGGACAAGTCTTTGAAGGATGGGGGTAGTGTTAGGACGTTTACCCCACCCACTTTTGTAACATACGAAGATTAGAAACAGGCAAAATAATGACAATTATATTATTTATATAAACATATTATCTGTGTCAATTTATGGTATTTACCTTTAATAAATCATCCATTCAGTATCAGTTCCTAAACTATTCGATTTAATAGCATTTTCTTTATTTAGATTCACTAATAATAAGACCTGAGTTCCCCGCCATTGTATGACTATGTGTGACGTCATGTGACCGTTATTTTAGGAAATGCGGGAAACCCACATCTTGTTTTTGTCACATGACTTTTGTATATAAATAGCCCAGTTTTTAAAAGTATAAACATAATTGGAAAGAGATTTGATATAGTTGGAAATGGATTTGGAAATGTTATTAGAAATGATTGAAACTGAGAGAGATTAGATTTGAAGAGATAACGGATAAAGTTTGGAACACTGATATGATTTAAGGATGTCACTGGGATTAATGCATAATTCTTATTAATGCTTTTAACCTATTTATCATGGTAATTTAAATGTAAATATGTCTTTAAAGGTAAAGATAATTAAATGTTGAAATGTTTATTTGTGTTTTGATTCTCTTAACATCCACTCTCCGACCCGTCCTGACACTATAAACATACCGAAACCGCGGATCAATCTGCCTATTGCCTATTTCTTTTCGGATTCTCCCCCCCCCCCCCCCTGTGTCATTTCGTATCAAAACAACTTTTTACTATTAATTGTTTGTATCTGAATTCTATTTTTTTTTTATCTTATTCTCAAAACATTAACTATTATCTTTATTATCATATTTATGGTTACTCGAAACATTTCGTTTAGTTGGTGCTGCCTCTCTTGATCGACGGGCTTAGTATAAATGTGAGTGTTAGCACAGGCGGGGGAAATGTGGTGTATAATTAATGCGATGAGCAAGTAATATGCATTCTGCATTACTTGTGCACTACTCTGGGCAACTACATGTAACTAGGTGTTCCTTATATCGTCTTTCCCGAGTGTCTTTTGAGAGAGATAGCGCCATTTTATGAAATAGTTACAATATATTTATAACACATTTTGCTGTAACATAAGTTTTCATAAAATATATTACAGTTATAGATAGAGCATGTGTACACATAACGGTGCAATGAGAGAAACACAATAACCTGTTTTGCTTTCGTTTCAATCCTAAACTTTGTTGTATGTTTGTAAAATACCTGTAAATTATTTAAATAAATATGTTTAAGGTACTTCGCATATGCGCGTAGTTTCCATACGATTGTTATGAAAATTGTCATGAAGAATGATAATAGCCTAAGAAACAATGTGTGTAAATATAGGCAAAATTTATCGTGTGGTTTGTCTTTAAGGTCTTTTTGCTGACGAAAACCTAGAATTTTTATGATTTAATTTTTCTTAAAAATGAATAAAGCTAATGACTATAATTCTCGCCCAATAAGTAGTCCACAACATTCATTACAAGAAAAGCTAAAAACATTTTGAATAAAGGTGTTCAGAA
Organism: Gari tellinella; assembly: GCA_922989275.2. NCBI lineage: Eukaryota > Metazoa > Mollusca > Bivalvia > Cardiida > Psammobiidae > Gari > Gari tellinella. The sequence continues at coordinate 77,063,537 of OV277867.1, read as the reverse complement.
AGATGTTATCAGCTATTTAAATTTTGCAAAATGCTAAAAAATTGAATTACAAAAAACTGACTCATTCAATGTATATTTGTTTTCATTTTATTCAAATATATGGTTGATGAACTAGTCAGTCTGAAAAAATTAGAAAATATTACAGTCAGGATTTGTTGTAATAACATATTTTCTTATTAAAATGTGGGATATTTGTTGTTTAGATACAGTTACCTACCTTAGAATTAAAACTTTGTCATTAAAATGCATTATTACTTATTCATGGACTTGCATACAAGGTTTATTGTATTGTTTGAACATAATTATAATGGGCAATATCGATCTTGAAAAGGTTAGCGTATTGATAAGCTTCAAGGTGTGGCTTTATAGTTCGATCAAATCGTTTACATGTATACCGATTTAATTGACTTGTAAGTCATTAAACTAAAACGTACAGGTAAGTGGACATATACTTGGACCGTAAACATCACTAGTACTAATCAACGAAGACTAAACATAACATGTCTCTTGATTACTGCGTTATGGATTGACAAGTCAATAAATCGGACACTAAAAATTTTTTTTGGATCGGATCGGTATCGAACCTATGACCTTTGGATTGCTAGTCAACCACTATAGTCAACCACTATACTAACTGCGCTATGAAGGATTATACTAATTTATATCAACATTTCCTTTATATAAATTTTCTAGTATAAACACGTACGAAAAAAGTCTGTGTCGTCCAGACGCATATCCGCTCGCCCGCAAGACCGACTTCCGGTAGCGAAAGGCATTAAACCAATAAGAGGGAAAGGGTTATAAGGTAGCACAGTGTTTGCAAGCTTTTTTTCTGAACTTGTTACACAATTAAATGAATCTTGAGATATAGTCTTAGTATTCTAATTTTCTTCAATAAAAGTTTCTTAATCTGCGCCTGAGCACGATGTGCGTTTCCTTTTGCACTGAATGTATATACTTATAATATACATGTACTACACAAACACTTACATGTATATTACTTACAGATGGACACCACCCTACTATCCGGAATCCTGGACCGGGATCCGGGAAGTAACGCAAGTAAAACCCAGCTGTTACTACTCCGGCTCGTGCTCAGGGGAGATGCCCATGGACTGCTTGCCTGAGGTAAAAATGTTGTCTATCTATAGACACAATAATTACAGTGGAGAAAACGTTATTCTTTCCCAATAAACGCGTTTACGCTAAAACCATTATTTCCCATACAAACAGTTTGGAGCCAGATCAGACGCCGGGTAACCCGGCGTCTGATCAGGCTCCAAACTGTTTGCCACCAAGATCAACATGAATTATCAGAATTGTCCAATAGTTGTACTTTTCTACGTTTTTGTGCTGTGCGTTTGCGTACGTTTGCGTTTAAACGGGAAAGAATAACAGATTCTCCACTGTACATTCGCCCCATTCCAACCCATTGATATTCGTGTAAACGCTATTTCTCGAAAGGGCGGGACCTGTGGGTAAGATTCGCAGAGGAGGCAGGACATATGCATTTTTTCATTCGCGAATTAATCTTTCGATCTCCGGCAGCAATCGTTTTGCGGATTTTTCAAAATTTTGTTCTTAACCGATCTCTGCCTTCTTATTAGCAGAAACCATGTTTACTTACTAAAATTCTTTTTTTTGTAATGAGATAAACTGTAAGAAAATTGATATACCTTTAAAACAGCAGCTGTCTTTTTTGCTTTCGAATGTATACAGCTTCGGTAATGCGGTCATGGCTGTTCCTTATAGGGTACACATTATTCGTGTTATCAACCTCTAAATGGATTAACATGCATGCGTACTAACAAAATGTTCATTTAATATTAGAAACTACAGCAAAAATATTGTAAATATAAGAAATGAACTGATTTTTGTCGGCGTTCAAGCAAAGTAAACGACTAGATTAACTACGATTTTATCGGCAAATACAGTGGAGAAAACGTTATTCTTTCCCGTTTAAACGCAAAACGTACGCAAACGCAAAACACTAAAACGTAGAAAAGTTCAACTTTTGGAAAATTCTGATAATTCATGTTTATCTTGGTTGCAAACAGTTTGGAGCCTGATCAGACGCCGGGTTTCCCGGCGTCTGATCTGGCTCCAAACTGTTTGTATGGGAAATAATGGTTTTAGCGTAAACGCGTTTATTGGGAAAGAATAACGTTTTCTCCACTGTTCCATGAATCGCGCTATATACATGTATACCACTAATGAGCCGTATGGCGAAACGCGTATGGAAATACAATATAGGAATAAACAACATATTTTTGACGTTCATGACGGTATGACTACATTAGCTTCGCAGGGGGTAAATTCCGTAAACGCCCGAAGGGCGTTTTCGATAAATTTACCCCCCGAAGCTAATGTAGTCATACCGTCATGAGCGGCAAAGAGATGTTGTTTATTCCTTATATTTATATTTTCTGTCTTGTCAATTTAATGTGTTTATTGGCCAGATTTGTTTTTTCTGTATAAGAATTTATCATATACCGGTCAAAGAGGTTTGATAGATGTAATGTCGATGTAATAGCCATTCCAGTTTCTAAATATGGTGAGAAAGTAGTCCCAACTACATGTACTGTAACTGTATTAAAAATTCAGGATTTTTTCCAGTAAACTTTCTCTCTGTGAATGGAAATGACTTACAAGGCAAACAAATAACAGTGCAACTTGAATATCTATTGCCAAAGCACATTCTAAAATTACAGGTCGCGGTTGTTTTCTTATCCCATTTACACACATAGCAACGCGATGGCAACGACCTATGGGTCTGTATCACTCCGCTAGTGTCATATTACCGTCGACCAATGGGAGCTTAGTGTTAAGTGCCCAATGTAGTCTTTTGAAGAAGTCCACGGATAGCACGGGGGAAATCCGAACTGGTTAAATCCAGATTCGAAGTGTAGGTTCATCGGCAGATGACTGCATATTTTTTAATAGGATTACATAAGGACTTTATAGGTTGAATGTAAATATGTAATAATAATAGGCGTGTTAAGACGATTTTTATCTTTATAGTTTTTTATATTTTGCCGGTCCGACTTTTGCCGGACTATTTTACTTTTTCCGTCTATATATTTGTATACAGTATTTCCCTACGTGACGCTTACGAATTTCTGAAACCAGTCGAATCTAGATCTATAATTAGCTACGTTTCTGACTTATTCGACATAAGCGAGCTAGAGTTATCGAAATTAGACTTTACTTAAAAATGTAATTAGGTCTCTATCTTGTCACTTCTTCATCTTCTTCGTGTATACAATACTCTCTCAATTTTAAGAATTATGTGTTGGCGCCAGATTTAATAGAAACATTTAAAAGAACAGCATGAATGCCAAAAGGTTAAAACAAGTTAAAACTATATACAAGCTTCTAGATTTAGCTGCTGAAAATTGGTGTTAGGACAGTCAGAGGAACAAGAGTTCTGAATGTGTCTACTGTGACTGCTGATTGATTATACTTGGTTCATATGTGTAGTTTAGAGTAGCCAACGTTGATCTAATTTCCTTTTTTCTTTATGACCACTTTCAAAGAAATCCGAAGATTGTTTGTACCTCAACATTTACGCGCCGTTGGATACTTCGAAGAAGTCTAAAAGGGCTGTGATGATTTGGTTTCATGGAGGCAGTTTTGATTGGGGATCTGCTGGGGCCTTGCTCTACAACGCTGAGATGTTAGCGAAGAAGGGTGGCGTTATTGTCGTAACAGTCAATTATCGAATCGGTAAGTACCATGTACATTATCACTTTAGTATATGCCGATTTTAATGGCAGGGCGGAGTTTCGATGCGGACATTGCACTTCAACTTTGGTTAGCGGCAGCACGCTCTTTATTGGAATTGACCGTTGTCGTCTGTCGTTTCTTCCCGGGATGCCGTTCCGCGGTTTTCATGTCTGGTACATGTATGCATGTGTATATGGATAATACCTTACCATACATTCAATATTCTAACCCCAGTGACATTAACGTTGAAGTAAGGGCCCGCGTTTAGGTTTCAAAATTTGTGTTTAGGTTTTTCAAATTATCTATAACTTAGATTCCATTGAGGTTTTGCTTTCATAGTGTGCATGTGTGTATATATGCACAAGACCTTCCCGTGCACTAATATAGTTTGACCCCTGTGACATTGACCTTATAGTATTTAAACAAAAGCATTAACCTTGCTTGCAAGTCTATGAATACAATGTAACTTATAATGCATTTTAAAGACAGAATTTCGTTTTTAAGGGAGGTCACTGCATCTAGTATTTAAACTTCCTAGTTTTGGAAAGAAAATAAGTAATAACAACATATCCTTACTGTAATTGTTCCTATTATTTCTTGACCAACTATTTCACCAACAATTATTTCGAATAGAATAAAAAATATAAACAATGAATGAGTCATTTGTTTGTAATTCATTATTTATGAACAATTAGCATTTTACAAAAGTTAAATAGTATAAAACATCTTTCTTACCACCTTTATTCAAACTGTCTTTTGATTTTCTTGTAATGGATGTTATGAACATCTTATTACAGAAGACTTTTTCATAAAAATTCTGGGGTTTTGCTAAAAATAGAGATCTTTAAGATATACTAAGCTTCATGGTCACTTGTCATATATGACAGGTAGTCTCTTAATTTAGGGTCAATATATAGAAGAAATTGTTGGGAGGACCCCAGTAAGGTCACATATTAAAACAGACGGTTACTAAGACAGGTTCGACTGTAGTAAGTTTTTGGTGAATAATTATTTCTGTCAATGTCTTGTGAATGATCGCAATTGTCAGTGTCAATCGAAGTCTGGGCCCCGTTTCATGAAACTTTGTAGGAAAAAAACGGTCGTAAGTCAAAACTTTAAAATACATTTAACTTCTGATTTCTCTATTTAATCCTGTCTTGAGACATTACGTTAGAATTGTCTTTTTCAGGACGATTCAAAAGAGATATCACAAGACATGATTTGATTGCGAAATAAACAAAATTTTAGAAATTTCGAATCTGACTTTCGGCAATATTTGTCTTACGAAGTTTCGTAAGACGGGACCAAGGTGATGAATGGTATAAGTGCATGCCTCGTATTTAATCGGAATAGTAAAGGTCTAGTGATTAGTGGTATTAGTAAATGTCTGGTGATTAGTGGTATTAGTGAATGTCCGGTGAATAATTTTAATAGAAGGTTTTAGTGGATAGTGGTATTAGTGAATGCCTGGTGATTGATAGTAAAAGGTTTTAGTGAATAGTGGTATTAGTGAATGACTGGTGAATAATAGTTTCTGGTGATTAGTGGTAAACATGATTATTACTCCTCGCGTTTAGTTACGATGTTAATTTCCCATATACCAAAATTAAACATTTTGCATGTCTTTTACATCCAAAATATACTGTCACTCTATATATTTTTTGTGAAACTTTCTATATGATATTGTTTTCTCTACTCATGAGTTGAGTTTATATAATAATTTGACGTCGTTTCGCGCGTTACGTGCATGGCGGCTCTAAATTGGTATTCACAACATATTTAATAAAATTCGAACGAGACGATTTCACAGCCAGGGTTGATAAGCTCGGTGTAATAAAATAAATATGAGCTGGCAGCTTGCGTGACATTCAGTTTCAGTTTCAGTTTCAGTTTATTCAAAATGTGCATAAGTCCTGCTATTTGCAGGCAACATCAGCGACAAAACATATGATATAAACATCAAGCCACGTGAACCACAGTGCATAGTCCCCGTATCATGTCTGGAAAACGACATTTTTGTGAAAAGATGCATACTATTATTGTTACTTAAAGTGTAGTAAAACTTACATTTTATTAACATGAGAATGACGCTCTACTTGCGCTAATTCGCCTTGAAAATGTTGTATCTTTGAATTCAAGGGAGATGTCAATCACCATATTTAATTCATATCACTTGACAACTCGTAGAATTAAACTATAAAGGAACGATTAAATGAATTTTTATATCTGGAATATATGAATCGTCAAACATATTACGGGCATTAAGCGCTGTGTTTCTATATTTTCCCCAAGAAGGTCTATATTATTTTATACAAATGAACGATTTTACATCACAATGATTTACATGATCAAAACATTACAGTTAACGTACAAAAACAAGTTGAACATTTTGCTCAGTCTGATTTTGTATGCATACAGTTACGAATGTAAACACATAAAGTGATTGGTCTCATATAGTACGCAATACACTTAAATTATCATTCTAATGTGAATACCGTTCAGTTTTAGTTTGAGTGAAACCTTGACAAATATTGTGGTTTTATGAGAAATCACTCAGCATGTTTATGAAAGGCTAAGTGCATGTCAAAAATAACACAGAAAGCTCCAGATAGAGCTCTCTGCGTAATTTTTGTCAAAACCCGAGCAGTTATCTTTCTTTATATACATGTATACATGTGTGCACATTCAGCATTTAATTAAGCATAACTATAAAAGAATACTATTAAGTTGTTTATAATGGTTACACGATGCAGAACAAACATAGCACAGAAAGTTATTGAGTGAGATTTTTGTGCCATGTTTGCCCCGAGTCGTGCAGTAATCTGTCGTCAGATATGTGTTCAGCGTTCCAGTTAACCTACGACAAAAAGGAGTTGCATAATGCTGGTCAAAACCTACGCAGAAAGCTGATATATGAGCTTTCCACGCAACTTTTATCCTGAGTTAAGGTTAAAATAATACAATCAACAAAGGATTTCACTTCCATACGATAATAAGCTAGATAAATAAATAGCACAATGCTGGTCAAAAAGCAACACAGAAAGCTCTTTTGAGCTTTCTGTGAAACTTTTATCGTAGACTGTTAACCTGTCTTAAGATATATTATCAGTAAACAGTGCATTTAACAATCATACGATTGTATATTATTTATACTTTCTTTAATAAGGGGGTTACACAATTCAAGTCAAAACTAACGTAGAAAGCCCCTTATTGAACTCTCTGTGTATTTTGTCCTGACCCGCGCAGTTATCTTTCTTTATATATACATGTATGTACATTCAACATTAAATTAAGCATATATACAAAGAATACTATTTAGTTGTTTATAATAATGTTACACAATGCAGAACAAACATAACACACAAAGTTATTGAATTAGCTTTTGTGCCATGTTTGTCCCGAAACGTGCAGTAATCTGTCTTCAGATATATGTTAATCGTTCCTTTCAACGAACGATAAAAAGGAGTTGCATAATTCTGGTCAAAACCAACGCAGAAAGCTGCTAAATTGGCTTTCCACGCAACTTTTATCCCGAGTTATACAGTCGGTATAAAGCTTAAAATAATACATTCAACAAAGGGTTTCACATCCATACGATAATATGCCAGATAAATAAGTTGCACATTACGGGTCAAAAGCAACACAGAAAACTCTTAAGTGAGCTTTCTGTGCAGCTTTTATCGTAGACTTTTAATCCGTCGTAAGATCTAGCAACAGTAAACATTGCATTTATCAATCATACGATTATATATTATTTACATTTTCTTTAATAAGGGAGTCACACAATTCAGCTAAAAATTAATGCAGAAAGCTCTTGAGCCTTCTGTATAATTTTATCCCGAGCCATATGTTCAACTGTTATAATATATATTTGCATTCAACATAATTAAACTACTTTTCGATATAATAATATGAGGTCAGTCATAGGAAATGTGCACAGTGAAGGAAAGAAATTACACAGAAAAACTTCCTGAATGAGCCTTCCGCGCTATTTTTTCCTGAATTATGCAGCCTAAAAATCTATGTAATGTAATAATTAAACATTGGAATGTTAGAATATTAATTTAATAATTAGTCTTTTGCTTGAAATGATTCATTATAATTTTACAAAAAATGCTCAGGTTTTTAATCTCATCGTAGTTTTCAGAATTGAAAAGGTTAAAAAGTTTAATGATATTTGGGTTTGTGTAATGTGATGCTCTAATAAACTTGCTTCTTGGTGAACTGAATTCGGGGCATAGTAATAGATAGTGAAATTCATCTCCAATGTCTCTACAGTAAGGACATTTTCTTTCATTGGCTGGAATACTGTTCCATCGACCAACTTCTATAGGTAACCTATGATTTCTTGTTCTGAAAGCGACGAGAGATTTACAAAGATTATATGGGAGCTTGTATAAATGTGGTGTTCGTTCGAACGTGGATTTTACTAGTTTATAGAAGTTTGTGTTTGATGTAGCTTCTATGGCAGAATACCAATTTTGGCTGTATATATCTCTAAGTTTTTGTCGGGTTGATATTGTCAACCATTTACTACTTAAAAAGCTTTGGCTATACCAAATTCCAGAATATCCGGAAGCACATAGTATATCTTTGATGTTATCAAACCATAGAGATTTTAGGTTTCTATGTGAGTATAAACTAAAATTCAAAAGGTAAATTTGCGTTGACAACTTAGGATTTTCCATAGAGTAACTATATTTTCAAGTAATTTGGCCCAGTATGATATAATTCTACTCTTTATATCAACAGTAAGAGGCATAATATTGAATTCACCGTAAATCATGTAAGACGGTGTTGATTTTTTCATATTGAATATATACTTAAAAAACTTTAGTTGAATTTTTTCCAGAATGTCAAGTTTACCATATCCCCATATTTCACAGCCATAAAGCAAAATTGGTTTCACAGTTTTTTCAAATAGGTCGATTTGTAAGTCGTATGGAAGTGACAGTCTTTTAATTCTTCTAAGTAATGCATAAAGGGCTTTATTGGCTTGCTCTGCCATATATGATTTTGTTTTTAAAAACGATCCTGATTTAGTGAAAAATAGTCCGAGATATTTGTATTCATTAACTATTTCCACTGTTTCGTTACCTATTTTAAAAGCTGTTTTGTGTTTTGGATTACCTTTTGCAATGATCATAATCTTTGTTTTTGAAATGTTAATCTTTAATTTCCAAGTGTCACAATAGTTTTTGAAGATGTTTAAGGAATGTCGGAAGTCATTTTCATCGTTACTAAAGATAATAGTATCATCAGCGTATAATAAGATAAAAAGTTTTAGATATATTCTTAAATCATCAGAAATTGATTCCTTGAAGATTCCATTTACTCTGTTTACATTTAGGTAGTTAGTTAAATCATTTAGGTACAGGGAAAATAGAAACGGTGATAGATTTTCGCCTTGTCTTACGCCAACTAAACATTCAAATTGTTGTGAAACGCCCTCATGGGTTTGAATTTGTGATTTTATATTTTGATACAAATTATATATAACTTTAAAACATTTGCCAGTGATATTTTGTTCAATAAGTTTAACCCACAGTCCATGCCGCCAAACTGAATCGAAAGCCTGTTTAAAATCAATAAAGCAACAATAAAGCTTTTGCCGACCAGTTTGTACTATGTCTATCAAATTTTTTAAAATAAATATATTATCGACAGTTGAGTGTTGTTTTCGGAAACCTGCCTGAGTATTGTTGATAAGGTTTGTTTCTTCGGCATATTTATTCAGTCTATTGTTAAGTATTAAAGTAAAAAGTTTCCCAAAGCAGCTCAGTAATGATATAGGGCGATAATTTTCTGGTTCTCTAGGGTTGCCTTTATTTTTGTAGATAGGTTTTATAATACCGTCTGTCCAGCTCTTTGGAATGATCCCTGTATCAAGAATTATATTAAACAGTTTAACATATATGGGTAACATATGGTTTAAGGAGTTTTTTATATGTTCGTTTAATATATTGTCACTACCCGGTGACTTGTTGTTCTTTAGAGATTTAACCGCATTAATGATTTCAGTATCTGTTATTGCCTTGTTAATTTCCTCATTTTGAGGGGTGTCTGCAGTGTAATGTTCACTTGTATAATTGTCTGTGTTGTTATATTGTGCTTCGTTTAAGGATTTAAAGTAATCGTGAAAATCATTTAAAGATGCTAATGGTTTTGTTGATTGTTTGTCGTTATTTATAACTTTCCAATATTGTTTTGGGTCTTTTGTTTTTAGATTTCTTAACTTATCTGCTTTTGAGACATTGTAATTTGCCTGTGATCTATGTAGAGTGTTTTTATACTGTTTGCTGACATTTTTCAGCTTATCTTTAAAATAATGTGATTTATGTTTATTATATGCTTTTCTGGTCCAATGGTACAAATCTCTCATGTCACTGCAGCTTTTATTAAACCATGGTAATTTACTTGCAAAGGGAATTTCTCGTTCTTTTTTAAGTGATTTTGTACCGAAGCTTTTTTCTGAACTTTTCATGTAAATGCGTGCTATATCATCGACAAATTCATCAATGTTTGTTTGATTAAGGGAGTTATTTTCTGACAGAAAATCTAATCTACTTTCTAGTTCTCTTACTTTAAAAGGATCTATGTTTTCTATAAACAGATCAGACTTATGCTGATCCCATAATTTCACTTTTTCTTGAAACTGAACATTGGTATTTTCTTTATGTGTGTTGCTGTTAAGTTTGGTATTGATGACACCAACTACTGGACAGTGTACATCAGAGAACAAATGTGAAAATTCGTCAATGTAAAAATCTACAACATTTTCAAATAAGTATGAAGTTGATATGAAATAGTCAACTACACTTGTGTTTTTGCATGTTAGTTTAGTATTAGATTTATCATTTCCAACTCTTCCATTCCAAATAAAAAAGTTGTTACCTTTGCAAAGTTCTAGCAGTTGGTTTCCGTAATTATTCAATACGGAGTCTACACATTCTCTGTTTATATTGATATCATATAGTTCAAAATTCTTGAAAACATCTGCCTCTTCATTTACTAATATATCCATTTGGAATATTTCGGCAAAAGTGTTATCAGTTCGTGTAAAATCTAAAGCGTTACCACATCTGGAATTAAAATCGCCCATCAATAAAACATGTTTATTTCCATTACAGTATCGAAAAATTTCATTTTGGATTTCGAAATATGGGTCATTGCTTACATATCTTGAACCTACAGGAGGTATATAAGCAAATCCGCATTTCAAATCTTCTCCATTTACTTTGTTGTCATTACCATATAGACTGTTCGAAATTGTAAAAAACTTTATTAAGTCGCTCTTTGGATTAGTGTCAAATTTCACATAGTCAGTCAGGTTTTCTTTAAGAAGAATTGCGATGCCACCAGATCTATAACATGTAAGTGTTGTCCTATTGAATAAATGTGTGACGTAACCGTCAATGTTAATTTCATCAGTATCGTCAGTTTTGGTTTCTTGGAGTCCAATAATATCAAAATTCTTAATATAAGAAAGAAAATCTGGGCATCGCAATTTTGGTAATATACCACAGACATTTAAGGATAGAAGCTTTAGATCGTGAGGTTTTTGCGAGGTAGATGTATTCAAATTACAAGCACTGCTAGGCTGTATAAAGTCGTTTTCCAGAAACTGCTATGTCTGTACATTTTCAGAAGCGGGTTCGTCTATATTATCGCGGCTGCTTTCCTGCTCTGTGACCTGATTCTGTTGTGAGCCTGTGTCCGTCATTCCAGATGGAGACGGATCGTATTGTGACTGATCATCTCTAGAGCTTTGGTTTCCGTCATCTGGTATGATCGGGGAAATAACACTTGTCTTTGTTGTAATTTCTGGCTGTTCCTTTTCAAGGTCTTCACTTATTGTTATTATTTCATGATCACTATCGTCACTCGCGATTATCATACTGCTGTTATTGCTGTTAGTGTCTGACCTACCATCGTAGTGTTGTTTTTTACGCATTTCATCGACTTCCAATGGGGATGTTGCTTTCTTTTTATTGTTCAATTTAGGATTGTCTGGTGTCTGCTGGCCGAAAATACCGAATCTGTTGTAGAACCCAGACGTTCTCTCAAATTGTTGATTTTGAACTGGTTTTTGTGGTCTTCGGTAGAATGTTCTACTCCATTTCTCTCCTCTATCATAATTGTTCTGCAGTTCGGACCTTTTCTGCCATTGCATTGTTTCTTCTCTCTCTCCGTATCGCGACCGGTCCCGGTTCGTTTCTCCTCTCTCTCTCTTTCTTTGGCGAGCATCTGCATCTTTCCTTTCTCCGGGTCGATATGGTACACTTGTCTTTGTCTCCTTTTCTGGAATATATTGTTGTCCATTTATGTAAAGTTTGTCTCTAATTAGCTTTACTTCGTTCCGTGTGTCTTCTCTTGCTTCATCTGCAACTCCATATAACTCTTTTCTTTTCTCCTCCATTTCTCTAGGATATTGATCCTTAACCCAATAGTCGGTATCTTTTAGTTTCTGTTGGGCCAGTTGTTTGATGTCTTCCTTCTCTTTGTAATGTGTGAACTTCACTATGATGGGGCGTGGTCGCCGCGTGTTTTCAGTTCTATATCTTCCGAGTCTATGGGCGCGGTCCATATCTATTTCCTTTTCTACTTCTAGCTTCTCTGCTATAAATGTCTGTATAACCTCTTCACAGTTTTCTCTGGTGGTACTGTGCCCTTGCGCTTCTGGGATGCCGAAGAACAGGAGGTTTTCTCTCATACTTCTCCATTGTACATCTGTAACTCTGTCAGCAATGGTTTCCACTTTCTTATCTGTGTTACTACTTTTCTGCTCTATTTCTTTAATTGTTCTTTCTATGCTTTTCAATCTATTGTCAAAGTCAGTGTTGGCGCCTGTGATGTCGTCACAAATTTCACTGTACTTGATAAGTGTCTCCTTGTATTCATTTACATCTGTTTGCATTGACCTGATTTTAGTTTCTGACTGCACCACTCTTTGGTTGGTTTGCTCTAAGCTTTGTTTAACTAGCTTAACTTCTGACAACTGTTTTTGCATTTCTATCAGTTTTTCGTTTTGTGCTGCAATGTTAGTTTCGACCTGGTTCCACTGGTTTGTGTGCCTATTTAATGTTGTTTGTAAATTTGTCATCTGTTGACAGAGAGTTTTCGCCCAAGATGGTACACTATTGTCACTATTCTGTGTCTGGGTGTCACTGTATGTATTGCCGGGTAAAGGATGACGGGTGAACTGTTGGGGATAAGATCCTTGATTATTGATCGGAAAATGTTGCGTTGGTCCGTAACCGACCGGCATTTGATGTATCGGATTTTGTAGCTGCCCTTGTTCGGCATATCCATTGTACATGAATGTGCTTTGGTCACGTTGTACATTTTGGGTATCTTGCCCTGCATATTGTTGTTGTTGTTCTGTGATCATGCTGTGTATGTTGTTTGATTTACAATGTTCATGTTGTTGATGATCGTAAATGACACTTCTCGTGTGTCCTAACAGCTCCGAAAAATTAGCTGTTAGATGTGGATCTATGCTGTTTGGTTCAGTTTCTTGCGGAGAAGCATTTGATTTATTTTCGGGATTGGAACACTCTGGTTTATTGTTTTTCTTTCCGCTTTGATGTTTCTGTTTATGTCGCCCCATAACGATTGTCAGTACCTGTCTGGAGTTTATGTGTCCTTTGTCACTCCGTAGTCGTGCGTCTTTTCAATATTTTGTCCCTTTCGAGATACCGTAGTTTTTTTACCAAGTGCAGAGCGTCCACTCACCAAATGCACGTGCAATCGATAAGCAAGGAGAATGTCCTATGCGTTACATGTACTTGTGTATTGGCTGTTGTTTACATATTGGGCTATTTATAGCTCTCCAACGGTACGAATGAAATTATGAAAATGGCTGATAAGTCTCTATTCAATCTACATAAATGTATACACATGTCATATTTGTCACATCAATGTATTAACGAGCGACCAAATGTTCAAGTTTCTTAGTTCTATATATCCAAAGCTGTGTTAGCTACGTTATCACCTGATGTTTACCTGTTGTGCTATTTATAGCTCACCAGCGGTACAATGGAAATTATGTAAATAGCTTATAAGTCTCTTTTCATTCTACGTAAATGCATATATGTCATATGCCAATATTCACGAACCTTCAATTGTCCAGTTCCTAAGTTCCATTTTTCGAAAGTCACAAATTTCACTATATTAAATTTCACTTTTATCTCAGTATCAAATTTACACGTCTATCACTGTGGTCACGTGTTCTCTCCTCAAATTATTATAAATATGAGATGGCCGTTTGCAAAACATTCAAATTGTCAACCCTCGAAATACTAGAATGTCGCCCTCGGCTTCGCCTCGGGGTGACATTCTGTTTCTCGGGTTGACAATTTGAATGTTTTGCAAACGGCCATCTCATATTTATAATAATGTCTGGTGAAAAAGAGCTTCTTATTTTACTTCTGTTCCACAATAGACCGTAAAACCAATGCGACGAATAGAAGTCATTTTTAAACGGTGTGTCTGTAAATAGGTACGTTCACCTGTCATAAGTTCAGTAAATAAACCAATGTCCGTCGTTAGCCATCGATTGCGAGTTGGCTTCCGGTCTGAAATACAGTGGAGGAAACGTTATTCTTCCGTCTAAACGCAAACGAAACGCAAACATATTGCATCGAAATAAAGAAAATGACAACTTTTTGACAATTCTGATTACCAGTTTTAATCTGAGTGTAAACAGTATGGAGCCTGATCAGACGCCGGGTCGCCCGGTGTCCGCCGGGTCGTCAGGCGTCCGCCGGGTCGTCCGGCGTCTTATCTGGCTCCAAACTGTTTGCAATTGAAATAATAGTTTTAGCATAAACTCGTTTTTTGGGAAAGATACGTTTTCTCTACTGTACTCTGCACGCTGCGCACGGGGCACAAACTGCTAACCTAAACCTTAAACAGTGGCAACTGAACGCGCTACTGTTCTAAACAATAAAGCGTAGACCCAGATCAGAGAGCTCCAAAAGGGATCCTTTGATCGTGATCATCACTGTTTGTCAATCTGCATTATGTTGTATAAAACTCAAAATAATCTCAAGCGGGATACACTTAGTTGGAAACTGGAATGGAAAGTTCAGGGGTAATGCATTAACAAGAAATATCTTCAAAAAAGATATTCCGTCGAAAGTTAAAGTTTATTTTTGGAGTGAACAGTATCCATTATATAAACCTAATACAGGAATTATACACAAGTTGGCCCAAAGTATAATTCCGTGCTTAAAATGTCTTTAAATTTGGCCAGCACAGTCTTGAACGATATAATGGAAGTCTATGGAAAATGTCTTGGTGGTACAGTGGTAAATACGCTATTCCTACCCATTTACGTGTTAATCTATGCGTAAGAAACGCATAGTGAACGGTTAACAAACGCCTAACGAACTGTTAACGCCTAACGATCTTAACCCGATTAAACGCGTTAATAAACGATTATACCAGAGATGCTGCGATTGGTGCTTCAGGTAGCCGTTTCACGCGGAGATTTCGGATCTTATCGACAGGCACTGACCACCGCCTGTAACCAATCTATTTATGTAACCCGCCTGTACATATGCCACTCAGATATCGGGGGATTAACAGTGTATTGCCAACTAAAGATAGCAATGTTATCGGCGATACCTCCTAGTGTTCTGTAATACACATGTCATAAAGTGGGTGTGTAAACCGCTGAAGCTAAGGGGTCCGTCGGCTAAGTGGTGACCCTTTCATCCGGGCTCTTTTAAACGCGTAAAGAAACGGCTAGGAAAGCCGTTTTACGAAACGGATAATAAATGCATAGTGAACGGTTACCGAACGCGTAAGAAACGCATAGAGTGGGTAGGAATAGCGTATTTACCACTGTATCTGACCTCTAGGTAATTTATGCCTATTTGCCAATGAGCGTGCTGCAGTTCAAGCAAGCGGCCATTGACCAAGATTTCTTATCATTACTGATTTGCTCAATCTTTTTAGCCAGAAGAGGTTAAAAGAGATTACATTCGCGTCTTCGACGGGAAAAAACGCAAACTTGATTGAGACATGGAATTATCAATTTGAACATTAAATTTTTGGAAACAATCAGCTAAAAAGCGAATACAATGTATCATTGAAAGCCCCCTTTAGGGGGCTTCCTCCGTGTTCAGGTTGAATGTAGCCATTTCCTTGGAAGGAACTTCTACTTATTGCGAAACGGTGAAAATAATTGGCGCAATATTGTACAACCAGTCAAAAATGCATTGTCTGCGCATGCCTGAAACTAGGTTGCATACATTTTCGCAGCAACCAATTTTTACGAAAATCAAATATTGTGGTTAGGAATAAAACCCGTACCGGATCACTTCGATAAGGAATAAAACTCATACCTTCACTACATAAGATGTTAAATGCTTGTGTGGCGGTCGTAAAAGTCGCTTACAACTACTAAACTAACGCTAATTGATTGTATGAATGACAGTAGGCAGCTTCAAGCAAGGTGGGAATAAAATTGAAACCTTTCACTGGAGTTCTGTTTACTTTCACCTTGTCTTATAAGCAGCATTGTGTTAAAAAGCGAACTGTATAAAACAACAGTTATACATGTACTGGTGTCTCCTATTCTCGCGGGGCTTAGCCTTAGATTATTATATAAAGCACATACATTGTTATTAAGAATTCTTCTTTGTGGCTTAAAAGTCAGTAGTACTCTGAATAAAGTATACAGTAACATCAATAAAAATAATAATAATAAAATCTTATCTAGTTCATTTCTACCTTTGAATACACCACCCTGCATAATCTAAATCAGTCAAATGTTTCCCTTATATTCTTGGGCCATCTGATTTGTTGTCAAGGTTTTTTGCTATGGAGGGGGTAAACTCTTTCAGTTCAGATAAGTATTTTTAGAGTCAATTTAAATCTATCCTTTGAAAAAATTTGCATCTGTGGCATCATTTTTTGTTTGTTTTTGGAGATTTGTATCATGCACAAGTACAGTGGAGAATCTGTTATTCTTTCCCAATAAACGCGTTTACGCTACAACTATTATTTACAGTGCAAACAGTTTGGAGCCAGATCAGACGCCGGGTAACCCGGCGTCTGATCAGGCTCCAAACTGTTTGCCACCAAGATAAACATGAATTATCAGAATTGTCCAAAAGTTGTACTTTTCTACGTTTTAGTGTTTTGCGTTTGCGTACGTTTGCGTTTAAACGGGAAAGAATAACAGATTCTCCACTTGGGCAACAAAATTCTTAAATACCTTTATTACTATATATTTTCTGATTTGCAATACATTTATTACCATAAAAATGAATTTTGAAAAGTTCTCATTGGTAAATTATGTAAAATATAGTCCTTTCCGTACAGGCACTGTTTCAAGATTTGAAAAAACTGTCCCGAGTAGCAGTTCTTGTAGAAATTATGTTTATGTTTTTATCAGCAGCACTGTAAATGCTTTAAGTAACGAAAACTTTATTTAATGCTGTTGTATTCACATACACTCATTTATTTACCAATTTAAGCAACTATTGGATGAATATTTTTCATTTTTAGGTCAACAGAGACCCAATTTGGCTATTGTGGGAGGTATATTTTCTGCATAAAATCTAAGGGGGTAGGGTTAGAAATTTGACCATATTTCATAAATGAACAACGCGACACCTAGGTTTCTTGACACCATTTGATAAGAAATACTCTAGATACCTAGAAAGTTTAAATAATTTTTATTGAATTTTTTTACATAATTGATGTTTTTGTGAGACATTGGCAAGAAAAAATGTCTTATTTTTCCGGTTTTCAGCATTCATTTTAGCCCAAAAGCTCATTAAAAACACAAGAAAGAGCTTTAAAAAGTTTATTTCACACTTGCTTGTGATGAGTGAATGCTAGAAACTTAAAAAGTGTACTAGAATTAGTTATTGTGTAGTTATATAAGTGCATTTGTCCCTTATGACGTTTTCTGCTCTGACAATGAGCAAATGCGGCAAACGTCACACTTTTCAAAGCCAGCTAGAGCTGAAAAAAGCATTGCAACCCCCAATTTTTATTTTAGCAATTTGCTTATATATACCTTAATTCAACTTTTCATGAGATTATGTTGAATTTTTCAAATACGCAAGTATCCCTTTAAATAAATGACAATATGCAGCAGGTTTTACATGTGAAATTTCGAAAATACAGAATTCAAATCCAATTGATAAATATGGGTCCATGCAACATTTTCCAACAAAAATTTATCGGAAGAAAAAAGTTGATATATTTCTGGATGTCAGGAGTGCTCATTTCATCTGATTTTGTTAGGCATGAGATTATGAGAAACCCTGATAATGCGAGATTTGACGTTAACGCAATTTACTGGTCGCTATATAAATAGAGGTTCATTTTACATAAATTATCTTCTCAAATATCTCAAGTATACCTTTCACCTATATTACTCTTTTCCCAAACCTTACATGTACATAGTTTTTTTTCCTACCACATATACATGCCACTTCATTAAAACTGCTCGGCTTCCCTGGCTACTTTTTTTAAAGAAGCCAACTTGTTTACAGTATACCTTTGTTCAACAGGTGCCTTTGGGTTTCTTGTGACCGGAAATAAGTCGGATGACATAACTGGGAACTATGGGATCATGGATCAACGTAAGGCACTCGAGTGGGTGATTTATAACATTCGCTTCTTCGGTGGGAACTTTAAAAAGGTAAACCGCCCTTAGTTTACATTTGTGCCTTTTGTTAACCCTTCACTCTCAACACGGTTGCAAACAGTTTGGGACCAGATCAGACGCCGCGTAACGCGGCGTCTGATCAGGATCGAAACTGTTTGACGCTCTAATCGATAGTTATTAACTCATTATCCCCTGGAACTTCTAATGGAAAATTCCAGTTTGCAATAAAGACTGGTCCATTTTAGACTATCTAGGGTTGTTTTTTGTAATAAATTGCAAAATGCCAAACAGTGAAGTCCCTGATCAGAGGGCTCCTGCAGGAGCCCTCTGATCAGGGACTTCACTGTTTGCATAGGACAAGCGTACTCTTCACAGGTACACATTTGGTAAAAGACACATATATGCGTCACTAGGGCTCAATGAGTTAAGTCATACAACCATAAAACTAACTTTAAAACGTGCCTTGCAGACGACAATTCTAATGCATACGACAATAAAGTAGTGAAGGGGTAAACATTTCCCGAATAATTTGATCATGAAAGGGATAACTGTTTTATGGCGCACATGTAGTGAACTTTTGATTCCAATATGGCACGTGGTAAATGTATATGCCGATTTTATTGACCTGGCAGGGCGGAGTTTCGATACGGACCATTGCAGTTCAGCTTTGGGGGCGGCAGTACGCTGTTTTATTATCGGATTTACCGTTGTCGTCTGTTTTTCCCTCAAAACATATCTCCTATACCTTATGGTGTGTGAGTACATCTTTGGATGACGCAGTGTCATGTACCCCTTTCAGGTCACTGTATCCTTGACCATGATCTTTGACCTCGATTTGTCATAAAGCTTGTTCGGAGCATATATCCTATACCTTACCAACTAAGAATTCCAAATGTGGTGTGTGAGTACATCTTGGAATGGCGGAGTGTCGCGTACCACTGCAGGTCACTGTGACCTTGACCTTGACATTTGACCTCGAATAACAAATGCTTGTTCGCTGCAAATATCCTATATCTTACCTGCTAGGGATTCCAAATGTGGTTGTGAATACATCTTGGGATGGCAGTGCTGCGTACCACTTTCAGGTCACTGTGCCCTTGACCTCGATTTAACAAATAGCTTGTCCTGAGCATATCTCTTATACCTATCATATGATTCATATTTGGTGTGTGGGTACATCTTGGGATGGCAGAATAGCGTACCACTTTCAGGTCACTGTGACCTTGACCTTTGATCTCGATGTAACAAAATGCTTGTCCGGAGCATATCTCCTACCAGCTAGCGATTCCAGTTTGATGTTTGAGTATTTTAGGATTGCAGATTGACGCATACCATTTTCATCTCAGAATTGAGGTGTTTCGCAAACCATGTCAGGTCACTGTGACCTTTAACTTTACCTTTGACCTCAATTTGACAAAAAGCTTGTCCAGAGCATATGTCTAATACCTTATTAGCTAGGGATTCCAAATTTGGTGAGCTACATGAAACTTTGACCATACGTTACCAATTGACCGGGTATGTTTTTAATGACAAGGATCACCAAAGGGTCTCTCTATAATGTTAACATTCAACTTCACAGTTGCAATCAGCACAGGATTTTTAACGTTGAAATTTGACCCTGTATATTTCTTTAAAACGTCAAGAATATACCCAGGATCTGGTTGAACGTTGACAATGGACCAAGGGTCTTTTTCAACGTTGAGAACGACATAGGGCCCTTACCTTATTTATAGTACTAAATATTTTCTCAGCTATCATAATCGGCAAAGGTTTTATTTTCAATGTTAAATAGTTAAATTTAACACTATCAACATTACACCTGTAGTACATTGTCTATTTGTTTTTCCGCAAATATGCATGTCGATGTCAAACACTGCGACGATCGGCGGAAACCGGAAACTGACGGACAAGGCCGAATATAGCCGATCGTCGCAGTGCGATTCTTGAGAAAGACATCGAAACTGTTGAAGGTAAATGATGTATTCAAGGAGTGTAAAAAGAACTTTATATACAAATAAGTGATCGCTGTTTAACTGTTTGCTGCAACGTTTGGTCGTTGTGATGAATAGGAATTGTCAAATCCTGCGCATCATGTAACTCTTACCGTTGTTTTTACAACTCAACACATAAAGTTAAGGAATTCTCAGAAGACCCTGGAACAAATCAATACCTATTATCAATTTTTTATTTATTTAATAAGATACATGTCTTGGCTTGTCAAAAATGTTTACTTTAGTTTGATATCTTTCATACCCTTGCCGAGTAACCTAAGGGTCAAAGTCATTTTTCACAAAATAAGTGTCTACAGAGTAGTCCCTCTTTCTATGTAAAATACATGATTAAGGTGCGAGTTTTTAATACTTGAAATTTAGTTTCTTTGAATGTCACATAAAATTAACGTAAATTATACGATAGCCTCAAATGTTCCGTGAAGATTAAACTGTTCAAAGAAGAGCACCGTATGTAGGTGCCAACGCTCGATTACTTTTGAAGATCGGTAAAATAAACAGTAAATTAGGAAAGACGACAGCGACACAGACCTCGAAGTGTGGCAAAAGCTCGGATGTTTACTTTGGAAAACAGAACAAAAACAAAATAAATCAACAGACAACTAAACATATGTTCAGTAATGAGTGTGTCTCGCGTCAGCGGCAAATAAAGACTCTCACTGGCCTCGCAAACACCGAGTGATTCTGACGATTTGGTGGTGAGTGATCAGTCTGCTTTCCCCCTGTAGGGCGGAATCAAGAGCATGGAGGCTGGTTGGTGTCGTACTCTGTTTCGAACCAACGTTTCCAGAATATTACACACATTTTCCTTAGGAGACAATTTACTTGGTATTAAAAGAGTTAAAACTTGATTCACAAACTCGTCATTACAGGAAGTCATTTTGACTCATTTGCAACTCAGGTTTTTAACTGTATTTACGGTGACTGTATTTTTCACTGATCTTCAAAAGCAGACGAGCGTTGGCTCTTGCATCTGGTACTCTTGTTTAAACATTTAAATCGCCCATACGTAAAACATGAGGCTATCATGAGAATTTACGTTTATTTTATGTGACATTTATACTTTGACCCCTAGGTTACTTGGCACAGTGCTACAGCGAGGAAATAGGTGATATCAATCTAAAGGAAACATTTTTGACAAGCCAAGACATAAATGTAATTAAATAAATAAAAATTATATAATGGTTTGTTTTGGTGTTCGTTTGTTCCGGGGTCTTCTGAAAATTCCCTAACTTTTTTGTTGAGTATAATTATACATGTAACAGCGTCCTTTAAAATCATTTTTACAGGTCCGTAAAACACGTATTGACATCGAAATTTATGAGTAAATATTTCTATCTAGTGCTATCTCCCTACAACGACCCTCCCAACAACGACTCCCTCCTTACAACGACCCTTGCCACTGTGTCCCCAAAACAAGGCAATTACGTCTAACGCTTTACTGCTGCGAAATCGTCTGCTTAAAATTGTCGTCTGCGGTTTTTCTCAAAGTTACATATTGGACAATTTGATTGAAGAAACATAATTAAGAATAGCAAACAATTTAAATCCAAATCAGATGCCGCGTAACGCGGCGTCTGATCCGGAATGAAGCTGTTTGTCCCTATGAGCCAATTTCCCGCCCTATATCGACTGCCTCCGAACAACACACACAAGCTTCAAATATCTCTCATTGGGTGTTGTTGTAGAGATGAAGCACTGTATAATAACAAAATATCTGTACAAAGTACAATACGAGATTAAACAGTACTGAACCTTATTAAATTAAATTGATAATCGCATGCGAATTGCCATCGAATTGCCATCGAATTGCCATCGAATCGGGCGCTTCAAAAATCAAATCTTACGTTTGAATATTTTTACGTGAATTTTCCGAAGTGATTGTGATGAAAATGGAATCGAAAAAATTAACGCAGGCATATTTGCGAACATTTGTGAGATAAACCATTCAAGAAAACTTACCCGAGGGTAAAGTTAGTATTTTGAATCGCAAGCGAATTGCCATCGAATTGCAAGCGAATTGCCATCGAATTGCAAGCGAATCGCAATTTTTTTTAATTTAATAAGGGTCAGTACTGTATGTACAGCGGATAATACGTTATTCTTTCCCTTTTAAACGCAAACGAAACGCAAACGAAACGCAAAGCACTAACACGTAGAAAAAGTACGACTTTTGGACGATTCTGATAGTTCAGGTTTATCTTGGTGGCGTCTGATCTGGTTCCAAACAGTTTGTTATAGAAATAATAGTTTTAGCGTAAACGCGTTTATTGGGAAAGAATAACGTTTTCTCCACAGTAGCTCGCCTGTATAAAGTACAATACGAGATTATGCTATACCCCGTCGTAGTCATTCAATTCAATTCAATTCAATATATTTATTTGGCATAACATATACATGTCTGTTGCCATAACATTGGCGATATATACATAACGAGAAGAGTATAAACAAACAATACCACATATGCAACTTCTAAAGTTATCATTATTAATAAGCTCTTATCTATATTATTGATGGCATCGTTGTCCTGAACGGCGTCACCTATTTTAAGAAAAATATTATGACTTCTATGTCTCTTAAGATATTGCTTTCGTATTCGGTACATTTGTATTAATGTGTTACATGTAACTCTTACGAGAAACTTCCGTAACGACGCATTGCAAAACAATCTTAATTGGATGTTATGTGATTCCTCGGGCGGGAATCGAACCCAAGAGAGATTGTTATTTACTCCATTTTATTGCATTTCGAAAATGTTTATTTTGGTTTAAACGATACAGACTACCATATGTTCTCCTTTACGTCACTATTGTTTCTGTTGATAGGTCACGTTATTTGGACACAGCGCCGGTGCCGATAGTGTAGCTATCCATCTTATGTCTGGGAAAGCGGACCCACATTTCGATAGGGTCATACTACAAAGTGCTCCCTTAACAATACCAATGAAGACTGAAGAATTGGCCATTGAGCAGGGTGTGAAGTTTGGTATTGCTGCTGGCTGCTCGGTAGCTGACTCTATCATTGATACGACATGCCTACGGGAATTGCCAGCTGGAACCATAGCCCGTCTCCAGCAGCGGCCGGAAATGAGCGAATTTACAAACAGCGCTATACGCTCATTCCTTCCCTGGGTACCGCACATCGATGGCGACGAGATTAAGTCTGATCTAATACAGGGATTATTAAATGGAATCTTCAACCCAAAGGATGTTCTTATTGGAACGGTAGCTGACGAAGGTGCAATATATTTACATAGTAAGTTTCCCGAGCCTCTGAACGTGTTAGCTTTGTCTTCTGTTTTAACAACCTTTGCTCCAAACTTTCCAATCGGATTGCTAGCCCTGTATCCAATCTCTAATCCAGCAGATGTGCGCGATGAGTTATCAGATATGACCACTGACTACGTGTTTGCCTGCCCCACAAGAATGATTGCCAGAGAGCTCTCCAAATGGATGCCTGTCTATTCCTATGTGTTTGACGAGCCATTCCCCCTCATTACTGATCTGTATTTAAATAAAACATTTTGCAAAAATAAAACCTGCCATGGTATAGAAGTGCCTGCAGTATTTCAATCGGCTCGAGAAGAACCGTTTGTTTACGACAATGACGAACTGGCTTTCTCTGACAAATTAATCACGTACTGGTCAAACTTTGCAAAATATGGTAACCCCAACAGAAAACTAGTGAATGGAACAGAGTGGACAAGATACAGAACGACGGGAAAGAAATCTGATACTATACTTGAGCTACGCAAGACCGAAATATCCAATCAGAGAGGTTACAGGTCTGACTATTGTGACCTCTGGGACTTGTCTGGGTACCAATAGCCGACAACATACCATGTACAGTGGAGAATACGTTATTATTTCCCGTTGAAACGCAAACGAAACGCAAACGCAAAGCACTAAAACGTAGAAAAGGACAACTTTTGGACAATTCTGATAATTCATCTTTATAATGGTGGCAAAACAATTTGGAGCCAGATTAGACGCCGGGTTACCCGGCGTCTGATCTGGCTCCAAACTGTTTGCAATAGAAAATATAGTTTTAGCTTTAGCGTGAACGCGTTTATTGGGAAAAAATAACGTTTTCTCCACTGTACAGCTCAACCTCATAACCCCAACAACATGGAATATACAGCAAAGAGTATACCCATCATTTGCAAATAATTTACATGTAAGAAGAGATTTTCTTTTATGCAAATAGTGTAGACCCAGCTCAGAGGTTTCTTACAGGAGCCATCTGACTAGAGTATGCACGGTTTATCATTTTGCAATGTATGGTTGAAAACAATCCTGTATAGTTAAAATGGACTTAACCTTATTGGAAAATTGAAATGGTCTATCTGAAAACTTTCAGAGATGAATTAGTGAACCTGAAATTAGCCTAAACATAATTCTTCCCGGAAAGGTTCGTTATTTGTTTTGTTGTATCTCCCTACATAATAATAATAATAATAATAATAATAATAATAATAACAATAATAATAATAACGACTTTATTTCATGTGGATTACATATTTGGTATCGAACAAACAAACCAATTTTCAATATGGTCCACAAACAAAATTAACATATATACAACACGAAGGAATACAATTACAAATCAGTATTTTTTTAAAACTTTTCAAACAGAGTGGACCCTGAAATGACAGTTCCTGTAGGAGCTCTCCACAGGGACTACTCTGTTTACTTAAATAATTTTAAAGATTAAGCTGGGGAGTTTACTGTAATAAAAAATAGAAATGTCGATTTCTAAAGTGTATTAGTCTTTAGTTTCATCCCTAGCTACGAGTTTAATCGCCATTTACCAACTTTCTACCGATGAAGAATAGACGTCCTATGCAAACAGTGTCGACCCTGATCAGAGGGTTCATAAAGGAGCCCTCATATCTGTGTCTGTATTGTTTGTCATTAACTAACAACTGCAGAAAACAACGCTACCATGGTGAACATTACAGTGGAGAAAACGTTATTCTTTCCCGTTTAAACGCAAACGAAACGCAAAACACTAAAACGTAGAAAAGTACAACTTTTGAACAATTCTGATAGTTCATGTTTATCTTGGTGGCAAACAGTTTGGAGACTGATCAGACGCCGGGTAACCCGGCGTCTGATCTGGCTCTAAACTGTTTGTACGGGAAATAATAGGTTTAGCTTAAACGCGTTTATTGGGATAGAATAACGTTTTCTCCACTGTATACTAGAACTTATTGAAAACTGATATTTCCATTAAGACATTTAACTCTAGCGACGAGTATACTCGTCATTTACAAAAAAAAGATACACTTGTCCTATGCAAACAGTGTAGACCCTGATCAGAGGTCTCCTTAAGGAAACCTCTGATTAGGACCAAAACTGTTTGTCATATTGAAATATACTGTAAAAATCATTTATAAATAGTCAAATATGAACTAGATGTAATTTGAAATTGGAATTGTCCATTAAAAGTTTCAGGGGTGTTAACTGATAAAAATAAATATAACGGTGTCCTTACATTGGGGAAAATATTATCTTCTTTCCCGTTTAGATTACCTTAACCGCAAACGCATTGCATCAAAACATTAACAAAATAACAAGGTTTAGAAAATTTGACTTTATGTCTTAAATCTTTCACCCCTGAAACTTTTAACGGACATTTCCAATTTCAAAATATGTCTAGATCATTTGACTATTAAGGGTTGATTTTAATACACTTCAAAACGACAAAAAGTGTAGACCCTCATCAGAGGGCTCCATAAGGAGCCCTCTTATCAGGGTTTACACTGTTTGCATGGTACAAATGTAATCCCCACAGGTACACTGTTTGTAAATGACGAGTATACTCGTCGCTAGGGTTGAATGTGTTTATCTGAGTTGCAAACAAGCTAGAGCTGTATCACACGCCGAGCTTTGCGCCACCTGATACTGCTCAAAACAGTTTGCAATAGAAACAATCGTTTTAACACAAACGCGCATATGGAGAGACTCACCTCTACTATTGCTACTACTACTACTATTACTATTGCTACTGCTGCTACAATTACTATTGTTACTACTACTATTTCTACTGAAACTACTCCTGCTACTACTATTCATATTGCTGCTGCTGCTGCTACTGTCACTGTTACTTCTACTGCTACTACAGTAACTGCTATGCTGCTTCTACTACTACTACATGTATTACTACTCCTGCTGCTGCAACCACTGCTTCTACTACTACTACTGCTTCTGCTGCTGGTGATATTACTTCTATTTCTAATTATATTAGAATGTAGCATAATAGTAACCATCACTATTGCCAATAAAACTACTAGTATTACTGTTATTGTTGTTTTTGCAATTGTGTTTTGTTAAAGCGGGAAAGAAAAACGTCGTCTCTACTGTATAATACAAATGTACAGTGGAGAATCTGTTATTCTTTCCCGTTTAAACGCAAACGTACGCAAACACAAAACATTAAAACGTAGAAAAGTACAACTTTTTGACAATTCTGATAATTCATCTTTATCTTGGTGGCAAACAGTTTGGAGCCTGATCAGACGCCGGGTTACCCGGCGTCTGATCTGGCTCCAAACTGTTTGCACTGCAAATAATAGTTTTAGCGTAAACGCGTTTATTGGGAAAGAATAACAGATTCTCCACTGTACACTATGACAATGTAGCATTTTGGCCTCAGTATGTATGACAGTGACGAAAACGTTATTCTTTCACAATAAACACGTTTACGCTAAATCTATTATTTCTATTACAAATCGTTTGGAGCCTGATCAGACGCCGAGTAACCCGGGGTCTGATCAGGCTCCAAACTGTTTGCCACCAAGATAAACATGAGTTACATGTACATGTATCAGAGATACCATTCGCTAGCATCTCTAAACAAATCTAAAGTGGTTATTAAATAGCACGAGATTCAAAAAAGCTAATTTATAATGCTTTAAAACTATTTTTTTTATTCACAAAAATCAAGTTTGATCAGCTTACTCTATCTGATAACTTCCCGGGGCCTCCGGTGCCTAGTGGTATAGTCACTGTGACTTACATCACTAAGCTCCTCACCGCTGTGAGTTCGAATCCCAGTAGGGTCGTTCGGATTTTTCATGTGAGGAAGCCTTTCAGCTGGCTTGCGGAAGGTCGGTGGTTCTACCCAGTTGCCGATTTGTGCCTGAAACAGTGCATAAAGGACTTCTGGGGTCTTCCTCCACCTATAATTAGCTGGACGTCGCGATATGACTGAACTACTGTTGAAAGCGACGTAAAATCAAAACAAATCAAAATCTGATAACTTCCCTGCGGACATTGGAAAATATTTTCAATCCCGCCCGTCTTTTATTTTGATTTTCGACGCCATGACATGTCTCGCGAGATCTCGTTTTTCCATATTTAGGCATTTCATTCATGCCGTATAAGGAAACCTTACTACGCGGCGGCCATGTTGTATACATTTGCATTAAAATTGCATCTATCTATTTGATCGAAAATTTGCTGAAGATGCCATATTTAAGGGTGTTTACAGGCTAGAGTTCACAATTTTTATCCAATCTTTCTCAAACTCGCTCAGATTATATATGACCGTAAGAGTTCAGATACGTTTGATTGTGGTTGAAATTGGACCAATAGGTCGAGAGTTATCTACCTTTGAATTGCTGAAAATGCTATCAGTTTTTGAAGGAGTGCAATTATTGTTGAAATCTAATCATTGTGGCAATAGTTATCTGCCATTGATATACTTTGAAATGCTAGAAAAGGCTTCATTTCAGTATTAGGCTCTAGTTAACTACCCTTGATGTACTCTACTATACTAGAATTATGAGGTTGTTTTCCAAAATTGTTTACTTGCTATACTACAAATTTGAATGGATTTAGATTAAAACGGGTGAAACAGAAAGTAAAGCTATCAGGCTTCAGTACAGCAGGTGATCGATATCAGGGCCTTCAGGCCCTCTTGTTTGAACTTTGTAGAGAACAGTGTACCGTTTGTTATAAATAAAAACTAATTAATGTGAATAAGTTTTTCAAGACTCTGGTTGACACAGTTTACTCATTAAGGGACCAAGTAAAGGCACTTGAAAAGTTGTTTAACCCTTTACTCCATAGTCTGTTTCTAGTACTGAAGATAGGCCGTAAGGTACATTCTGCTTTACTTTCTATTCAGCCAGCTTTAAGCTACCATCTATATAGAACATATTTCTAATGATGCGTATGCAAGACTGTATACATGTAAAATAGAACTACAATGTATTTTTTCACAATAAACACGTTTACGCTAAATCTATTATTTCTATTACAAATCGTTTGGAGCCTGATCAGACGTCGAGTAACCCGGGGTCTGATCAGGCTCCAAACTGTTTGCCACCAAGATAAACATGAGTTACATGTACATGTATCAGAATTGTCCAAAGGTTGTACTTTTGTACGTTTAAGTGTTTTGCCTTTTCGTTTCGTTTGCGTTTAAACGTGAAAGAATAACATATTCTCCACTGTACAGCCGGATAGTCATTAAGTGGAAAGTTGAGGCTTCCGGGACACACTGCTTCCGATTGATAATTGGTAACCAATTTACATTGGTACAGTGAAGAAAACGTTATTCATTCCCGTTTAAACGCAAACAAAGCGCAAACGCAAAGCTCTAAAACGTAGAAAATGACATCAGTTTGACAAATCTAACTATTCATTTTAAAGGAAGTGGTAAACAGGAATTAGTCTGATCCGACGCCGAGTTACTCGGCGTCTGATCTGACTCTAAACTGTTTGCAATGGAAAAAACAGATTTATCGTAAACGCGTGTATTGGGCTAGAAATAAAGTCTACTTCACAGTATCCTGTCATACATGTACAGTGGGGAATTCGTTATTCTTTCCCGTTTAAACGCAAACGAAACGCAAACGAAAAGCACTAAAACGTAGAAAAGTACAACTTTTGGACAATTCTAATTATTCATTTTTATCTTGGTTGCAAACTGTTTGGGTAACCCGGCGTCTGATCATTCTCCAATCTGTTTGTACTGGAAATAATATCTTTAACGTAAACGCGTTTATTGGGAAAGAATAACGTTTTCTCCACTGTAAGCTGTTTGAGACTCATTTGCAACGAGTTTGGATCTTGATCAGACGTAAACTGAATCCGGCGTCTGATCAGGATCCAAAATGGTTGCAAAACCTCTGACTAAGATTCGTACTTATTGGACAGAAATTGTTATCAAATGTTTAAATGCTTACAGAACAAAAGATTCGAACAAATTTACGTTTAAACTGCTGCAAATGAAAGGTTCACAGTAGACGAAACTATAGTACTACAGTGGAGAAGCCGTTATTCTTTCCCATCTATACGCAAGTGCATTGCAATAAAATGTCGAAAATGACAGCGTTTTGACTAGTCAGACTATCTATTTCAATATGACAGGCAAATAAGTTGGTGCCTGATCAGACGCCGGGTTACCTGACTTCTGATCTAGCTCCCAACTGTTTGCAATAGGTATAAAGGTTTAGAATAAACGCGTGTATTGGGAAATAATTACTGTGTAACAATGAACCTTCCCCATTGTATATACATGTAGTAGAGAATACGTTATTCTTTCCCGTTTAAACGCAAACGAAACGCAAACGCAAAGCATTATGACGTAGAAAAGTTAACTTTTTGCAAATTTTGATAAATCACGTTTGTCTTGGAGGCAAATATTTTGGAGCCTGATCAGACGCCGGGTTACCCGGCGTCTGATCCGGCTCCAAACTTTTTTGCAAAGGAAAAATACTTTTAGCGTTAATGCGTTTATTGTGAAAGAATTACGTTTTCTCCACTGTACACGTAACAATTAACTTCAGTTAAACTGGAAACCGTTTAAACACTATTGAAGTAGTAAGAGCACACGGATATCACAGTATTGTTGTATTTCGCATGACGTAAAAATGTTCGTTTTCTTGGCGCTTTCGTGCATTGGGATTGTCGCTTCGTATCCAACTGGCGCTCCTGAAAGTGCGTGTGACGATATGATGCCCAAACATAATTCTGCAGCGCAAACGGGCCAGTCATCGTTCATGATACAGGTTTTAGCCCCTTCCGAAAAGTGCAAAAGGTCCTTCAAAGGTAAGATCCGTACCATTTCATCATTAATTGATAATTTTAAAACCTGACTTACGACAATATTTCGAGGTACGTTCAAAGGTAAGATCCGTGCCATTTCATAATTACATGTAATTGAGAATTTACTGACTTACGAAAATAGTTCAAGGTACATTCAAAGGTAATATCCGTGCCATTTCATAATTACATGTAATTGAGAATTTACTGACTTACGACAATATTTCAAGGTACATTCAAAGGTAAGATCCGTGTCATTTCATAATTACATGTAATTGAGAATTTACTGACTTACGACAATATTTCAAGGTACATTCAAAGGTAATATCCGTGCCATTTCATCATTATCGATATACAAGTGTATTGCTTAACCCTCTCAATGCTTACTTTGACAAAACTAACATTTGCAAATTGTTTGGATCCTGATCAGACCGCATAGGTAAAAACCGCACAACATTTTAAATTATATACCGTGATAAGATAGCTCCTTAAGTTCTTGGTCTACTTTATTTGCATAGGACAAGTACACTATACACAGGAATACTATTTTAACACATTCAACCAACCCTAGCGACGAGTATACTCGTCATTTACAAAAAGTGTACCTTTGAGGATTAAACTTGCCCGATATACTAGTGTATAAAGCCCTCTCATTGCTTAGTTTGACAAAACTTACATCTGCAAACAGTTAGAATCCGGGTCGGACGTCGCATAACTGTTTACCACTCATATGAACCAATCGTCAGTTTGAAATGCTTAAAAACTTATTTTGATTAATTTTCGCAAACGATATATTTGAAGCAGAAGACGATACGGGTTTACACATTTACATGTAACCATATCCGTCAGAATACTCATCATTTAGAAATAGTTTATCTGTAAAGAGTACACTTGTCCTGAAGATTCCTATAATAGCAATCTGATCAGGGTCTGTGTTGTTTGTGATTTTCCAAATATATTGCAGAAAAAAACCCGAAAAATTAAAAAATGACCAGATTTCATTGGAAACTGGAATTTTCCATTAATTCAATCAGGGGTGAATGGTATCTTAATACACCCTTTTATTTCAGTGACCCTGGCCGGGCTTGCCAATTTTCGAGGATTTCTTTGTCAGCCAAGGATAACAGTAAACTCGAACAAAACATCCGGTACTTTTACACCATTGGGAGATTCATCTTTGATGAAGGACGCTTGTCTATCGGTATGACATACAGTGGAGAATACGTTATTCTTTCCCGTTTAAACGTAAACGAAACGCAAAACGCAAAGCACTAACATATGAATATTGAGCTTTAAATTCATAATAAAAAGCTCTTTTAATCAAGAAATGATTCAAATATGCCACAAAAGAGGCTTATTTTGCGGTGCTACATTTTTTGTTGATAACTAAGTAGCTGAGTGCAAAAATTTGCACTTGGGGTAAGCAAGCATGAAACATAAATGTTCACAAAGATGTGCTTACCTCATATCTGTCGTAAGCAATTCAATATGGAGGGATACTTCAAGTTAACTATCCTTAATAAACCCTTGTCACTTCAGAAAATAGCAATTATTTCAAACAAACAATGTCATATGATCTTCCTGATTAACAATGATGTATGTAGAAAAACCAAGATGGCGGCCATTTTTCAAAATGGCTATCAAAACCTGTTCCAACACCTTAAAATAAATTTCTGGTACATTTTCTATCGTATTTCCGAAGAAATTCACTTAAACTGAAGTCAAATGTTATGTTTTCACTCTAGAACTGCACAGTATGGTAAAGGCAAGTCCATTTTGTGGCACTTGCAGTGTCCACTGCATTCCTTCTTGCAGCCAGACTTTGTCAGCTGTTAGCAGCTCGCTGCTATAAGTGTAAGTCAATGAGGTCCAGTGAACCCTGCACATGTTGCTATGCTTTGTCCATCCCTATTCGGCAGGGCTTGCAGTTTCCATTAACGGTTCTAAACATTGTCCCCATATGCACCCTGCTTGGTACGCAGCCTGTTTGATATATTCATGAAGTGCTGTGTGAAACTTCAGGTCCAGTTACCATCCACCTTAGTCTGCTCATGGGCCTGGTCACCTGCCATTGAAGAGAAATGTCCCTTCGATTTAAGCCCAAAAAACTTCCCGTCCTGAAATGCCTGGTACGCATTAGGATGCGTCACATCTAAGGTAAGCATGTCATTCAGATGCACCGGTAGTCAGCATGCATAGATGACTTTGTTGTTTGAGAAGAAGAAATGTATCAATGCCGCTAATGGTAGAGGTTGAAATTAGCCCGAAACGCCATTGTTACTGACAGCATAGTCAGTTCCATTGACAACACAATGAACCAGTAGTTGAACTGTGGAATTATTTTATCCGTTTGTTGCACCAAGATTCAAAGTCAAGAGATGGCTGGTTTTCTCCGTCACATCCGATACAATATGAATCGTATGAATCCTTGAGAAGTTTGTAATGGGCAAATGCTGTAACTTGGTGAGCTTTGCGTGTTTTTGTCAAACTAGAGGCAGTCAAAAATGACTCTGCCGTTCCTGCCGATGGTATCTCTTTCTCTTCAAGGGACCCTGTCCATCTGTATGAATGGAGGAACGATCCAATGGATTTCAGCACAGCCATCTCTATATGCAGGCCGCAAAACACTGTCTTCTCCATACTCTGTGGGCTAGTTCCACTGAATTTGTTTTGCTACAGCATATATTGGCTGATCTGCGGACAGGTGTTTGAGCAGAATTCAGGTATGCGACCGTATCCCTAAGTTACTGTATCCATAACATGACATACGGTAGCCACTGAGTGGGCTGCGTTCCGTATCAGAGGTAGCAGTAAGGTAATACTTAATTCCAATGCAATACCCCTTTTCGACGCAGTGTGATATGCTGACCATGTGAGATTTATATCTTCGGACATCATTTGAGTAAGGCATACACTTTTTAGCCATTCGTACTAGCTGTTAAGCTGTTATTATGCACGCACACTATCAAGGTTGATAGGAACGTATACATTTGGAGGTTCAATTTTGCCTTTGATAATTGCAGAGGTTACTTTTGTGAAAGAATCTGGAAGCTCAGGCACTGGAATGCCTTTGTTGTCTCTTATTGTAAACGGTTCTCGTTTTCCCCCATCATTGTCAGCAGTTGAGTACTGGAAAAGTAATATACTCGTCTCATGAAACAATGTGATTGCTGCTGTAGCTGTTGGACTATGGTCTAAAGTATCAATTGGTGAATAATATTAGCCCTATTTCTTAGAGCAGATGGACCGATGATTCCTTCATTTGCATATCTTCTGATTACAGCATCGCCCAATTGGGCTGAGATTTCGAGGAGTCTGTTGTACGGAATTAATAAAGAGTACATTCTCATGTAGCAATTTGAAAGCGCTCTCGACTTCGAATGAACAGACGTTCCAAACAAATAAATAAATCGTGCCTCGCGTTCTTTATAATGTCTGAACGTGGAAGCTCCTTCTCTGTGTTTAGAATGGCAGTTGTATTGCAGGAGCTGTGTCATTGCGGACTCTAGGTTGCGATCGCTATTTCACGTCAATGCCATGTTCTAGCATGTATACAAATCATTGAACCTGCCATCAAAAGGAGCACTGGTGTTTTAGCACTGACTTGAGAAGAATTGTTGCTGCCTTACTGAGTACCAGGGCTTCAAAATAAATAGATGCTTTAGATAGAACTGGGCCAAATAGAAGAGTACCACTATTTCCGCTACTGTGAACTTCCAAGTCAGGAGTTTCAGCTAACAATCTTTCTTTCAGTCTTTTCGAGTGATTAACTGTTCTTGGTTGGGTTTCAATCCTAAACTGCCCAAGTCGTTGCATAAACATTGTCGCAAGAGCATTAAGATTAAATACAAGAGGATCTGTTGCACTCAACTTTGTCTCAATTATGAATGCTACGAGCTCTGAAAAATCAAGTGGAAACACTTGTTTTTTACGTGGGTCAGAACTTTCCTTTGCTTCAATTGATGGCAAATGAGCCAATTCCTTATTGTACAGTGTTGTCAAAAAAGTATTGTAATACTTCAGCTCTTGTACCACAGCATCACCACCACTAACTACAGCTACGAGCTTACCATCATTGAGGTTACAGGCATACTCGTTCAGTCATAGTCTCTTCCTATTGCCATTGCCTGTCGAGGCTAACCCTGGGTCAATTCGCTATATGATATGAGAGTTGGTAATGGCCTTGAATTACACAATGTTTGTAGCAATCATTGCATAGCTATCGTATTCCTGACTTCCAGGCTTTGGGGTTTTTAGATAGGTTTCTTCTTTGATGCTTAACAGCCAGGTGGTTTCAGTTTTTGAGCTGAATGGATTTGCTTTCGCCATAGTCATGCATATTCAATAAAAGACCGAGGGGCTATACTTTACTACCTTTTACCGTGATAAGTGAATCCATGTACACGTATAATATACGCATATCCTAATATGGGATACAACTAGATTCGGGTATATACATAATCCTACATCTAGTCCCATCTGTACACCATCCAGGTACCAATACCCGTTACCCTTGGCTCGGCTCTCCCGTTCTGGCAGATACTGTCAATTCAGGTGCGGCTGTCTAACATGATGACCTGGCTATCATTGACATCCCTCTTGAAGCACTGACTGAGCGACTGACCATATGGAAGACAGGAATGGAAACGAAGGGGCATAGAGTCATCATGACCAAGACCAAGGTAGTGATCTCTGTTCCCAATATTGACTCACTGAGAAGATCGGGAAAATGCCCCTTTCTATGCCTAAGTGGAACGGGCAGAAACATCATTCTTTGCTCATATTGCTCAAAGTGGGTCCACAAGAGATGCAGTGGAATCAAGGGACCACTCAGACCTGATCCACAGTACAAATGTCCATGCTTAGAGGGTTCAGTCAGACCAACATATGGTAGGCCTATGACAGAGGTAGAGGCTTGAAATGAAAAGCTCAATGTCGTAACAGACGTTAGCTACCTTGGAGACACACTGTGGTCCGGAGGAGGATGTGAGCTTGCAGTAATAACACGCTGTAAGTTAGCCTGGCAAAGATTCAGAGATCTCCTCCCCATATTGACAAGCAAGTGTCTGCCATCAGCAACCAGTGGTCGAATCTACTCAACCTGTGTAAAGAGTGTTATGCTCTCCGGATCTGAGACATGGGCCGTATCAGCAAGTACACTCATACATGTACGTATATATGCTGTGAAAGGACAAAGCCATGATACGATGGATTTGCCTATTCAAGCCAGAAGAAGATGTCAATTTTGACCCTGTGTTATCTCAGCAGCTTAACATAAGAGGCATTGCAAAGACTCTCCAATCACTTAGGCTGAGATGTCTGAACATCACAACACAGCGGGTTCAAGGCAGACCAAAGCTATCTTGGGAGAACTTTGTAAAATGTAGCAGCGAAGATTTTGTTCCAGACTGGACAGCCAGGCCTCACCCTCCTAAGAAGGATTATTCAATGGCCTGGTTAAACTAAATTGGTTGATGATGATGATTATTTTATAACATTTGGGACACTTACATGTTTATTACAATAATGGAACACCAACATTTAGCTGACACTGGATCCCATTCTAAGTTTCACAGCAGTGACATCACCAGTGTGCACTGGGTCTGCATTGTTAGTCACTCTTTTCAAAACATGTGCTGTTTTTAAACATATTATTAATAAAGACTTTCACATTGCTAACAATGTGTAACAAGAAAGATAAAGTTGGTATTGTTTGACGTAATTCTGTATTCGGTTCTGAGAGGAGGAATTATTTTGGTAATAAGGTCATTTTTAGTTGTTTGAGTATATAACAACTTAATTTCTTGACTTTGGGACAGTTTAAAGTCATTTCTGATGTTTGTATCTGAATGAATAGAACATAAATGCATGTTTTATGCATATTTCATCATTATTTGAGCAGTGAAAAATGAGAATTATCGTCTCTTAAATCGCAGCAATTTTCAATTAAAAGTGTGCCAATGCAATAATTTATGTTTTAAATATGATTCAAGGATATTGAGAATACTGTGTACTTGAAATATGGAATAACACCTTTAAAAATAAATGACCATGAAAATCTGACATTGTGTACATTTTTTGACTTCACATGGCGGCCATCTTAAAAATGGCCGCCATATTGGATTTTATAAGTGGCTAACAACTTATTTAAAACTAGAAACCTTAAATAGTATTTGTGAATAATTTGTTGCTTGCTGCACCAAGTGCACCATTTCTCAAAAATTGAATTGACGAGCTCAGGTTTTTCTGTATATGAAAATGTCCACTTATATATAAAGTGCATAGATCTAATTGGCGCCATCTTGGAAACAATCATGAAAAGCCTACTTTAACCAAAGTTTTGTTAAATGCAGCAGCTGGTTCCATAATGTACAGACTAAGACGGAAAGTTTAGTATAAAGAAACCAGTGTCATTAACAAGATATATTTAGTTCTTCATCAGTTAAAATTTCATTATCATGAGAAAAAACGCAAAATATGCTTTTTTGGCGGCCATTTTGAAAGTTTCTTGATTTCAAATGCCATTATTATTATTTTTTTGTTCCAAATACATATTTGATGTGTTTCGAATAAATTTGAGGCAAATGTAGTTTATACCCACAACTAAGACGTAAGGGATTTTCTGTATTTCCGGCGGCCATCTTGGACGCCATCTTGAATTGCGATGATGTCCATCGGCTTTGCCAACTGCATCAACCGGATCCAATATCTACAGGCTTAGACAAACATTTTGGTATATAGAAACCTATGTTTACAGGCAAGGACCAGTTGACCCCCGAAATAAGTGAGATATGGTCTCCCGTTTGCAGCACTATCATATTAACATAGATTGTCAATCATTTAACAAAGTTGCCTTTCCTACATTTAATGCATTGCGTTTGCGTTCCGTTTGCGTTTAAACGGGAAAGAATAACGTCGTCCCCTTTGTACGATCGTACATGTACAGTGGACAAAACTTATTCTTTCCCGTTTAAACGCAAACGAAACGCAAACGCAAAACACTTAAATGTAGAAAATGTCAATTTTTTTTAGATATGTCTTAACAATTCATTTTTATCTGAGTGACAAACAGTTTGGAGCCTGATCAGATGCCGGGTTACCCGGCGTCTGATCGAGCTCCAAAATGTTTGCAGTGGAAATAAACGTTTAGCGTAAACGCGTTTATTGGGAACGAATAACACATTTTCCACTGTATATCGGTCTGTCTGCAGGTCTTTTGATGGCCATTTCGGAAAAATGCAATGTCTGATTTGGGATTTTTTTAGCTAAAAGTCAAATAATTTGAGAAGATTTTTTTGGAATTGATTTCACTTTTTTATGATAAATCATTAGAAAAAAGACCGTTTAGCTAGAATCTAGTTACATGTATCCTGTTTTGTTATTATTTATGTGATTTTGACGTATTACATGTAGGAACAACTTGTAAAAAAAAAAAAAAATCACATTTTTTTTTATCAAATTTGGGTTTATTTTTTTTACAATTTTTCATTGGGAAAACGGATTTTTCATTGTTTAACGGATCCGTGGGTGCATAAAAAAAGGCCTGGTATGTCTGTCTGTCTGGGTTTCTGTATCCGACTCAGAATCCAAAACTATTCTCAAGATTTAATGTCAGTGTTGTCGGCCTTGACTGTAAAAGTCATTCTTCCACCCATATCTCTCCATCCATTTTACATTACACATTCAAATTTGTAAGTAACTATTAAATAATGTGCATAATTCAATAGAGAATACATTTTTCAACTGTACTGCAATGGAGTAAATGTTATTCTTTCCCAAAAAACGCGTTTACGATAAAACTATTATTTCCATTGCAAACAGTTGGAGCCAGATCAGACGCCGGGTAACCCGGCGTCTGATCAGGCTCCAATCTGTTTGCCCCTCAGATTATAAGAAAAGTTAGAAATGTCAAAACAATGTTATTTTCGATATTTAAGTGTATTGCCTTTACGTTTAAACGGGAAAGAAGATCACCTTCACCACTGTATAATGAAGTTTAGGGAAATGTACTTGATATTATGTATTTATTTTATCATTTTTAAAAAAAAAAAAAATGGATAAATATTTAAATTTTGTATTTTCTAGTCAACTGCATTAACCCACACTTCCAATGTCCCAAAGACAGCCATAGAGTTTGAATGGACACCAGTCGGTGTACAACCAGTTTACATCGTGTAAGTACATGTACATGTAACATCAGTCGTTTGTCGTTCGTTTCCTTGCAACATTTACATTGCAGAAGACCTTATTATTTCACAATAAACGCGTTTACGCTAAAACTAGTATTTCCATTGCAAACAGTTTGGAGCCTGATCAGACGCCGGGTTAACAAACATTTTGCAACTCAGATCAAAATGAAAAGGCGGATTTGTCAAAAGGTTATCATTTTTCACATTTAATTGCAATGCGTTTGCGTTTCGTTTGCGTTTAAACAATAAAAATAAACGTCTTCTCCACTGTAAATGCATAGTGAGTTTGCGGTGAGACAGCATACCGAGGAGATAACGTTATTCTTTTACAATAAACGCGTTTACATGTACGCTAAAACTTTTTTCTATTGCAAACAGTTTGGAGCCAGATCAGACGCCGGGTAACCCGGCGTCT
The DNA here is from genome assembly GCA_922989275.2 of Gari tellinella. Classification (NCBI taxonomy): domain Eukaryota; kingdom Metazoa; phylum Mollusca; class Bivalvia; order Cardiida; family Psammobiidae; genus Gari; species Gari tellinella. The sequence continues at coordinate 77,024,508 of OV277867.1, read as the reverse complement.
GATCTGGCTCCAAACTGTTTGCCACCAAGATAAACATGAATTATCAGAATTGTCCAAAAGTTGAAATTTTCTACGTTTTAGTGCTTTGCGTTTGCGTTTAAACGGGAAAGATTTTAAGGAAAAGAGTAAACGAGCATAACTTCTCACTGCCGCGATGTCATCTGTTGGAAACAAATGTCTTTTATTTTTATTTCTCTGTTTTAAAGTTACATGTAACTGGTTGGGTACACTAAACAATGTTATATCGTGATGAGTATCCAATAGTTTTGATCCTGATCATACAGTGGAGAAAACGTTATTCTTTCCCAATAAACGCGTTTACGCTAAAACTATTATTTCTATTACAAACAGTTTGGAGCCAGATCAGACGCCGGGTAACCCGGCGTCTGATCAGGCTCCAACTGTTTGCCACCAAGATAAACAAGAATTATCAGAATTGTCCAAAAGTTGTTCTTTTGTACGTTTTAGTGCTTTGCGTTTGCGTACGTTTGCGTTTAAACATGAAAGAATAACAGATTCTCCACTGTACCCTGCGTCTGATGAGGATAACAAATGTTTGCAAACAACCATTGTACGCGGGGAAAGGTGGTGAAAGGGTTGAGTTACAAATGTAAAGTTACCATTTCGATTGCAAACAGTTTTGTTACTCATGCAGTGATAAATACGCTATTCCTACCCACTTTACACGTTTCTTAAGCTTTTTTTACGCTTTTATTATCCGTTTCGTTAAACGCGTTTCCTAGCCGTTTCTTTACGCGTTTCTTTACGCGTTTAAAAGATCCCGGTTAAAAGGGTCATCACTTAGCCGACGGACCCCTTAGCGGAGACTGCATTAGTATAATTGTTTATTTACGCGTTTAAACGTACATGTAATACAGCGAATACTCAGAGTTGCCAAAATATTGTCATTTTTTACATTTTGTGTTAAACCCTTTCACTTTCAGTGACCTCACAAAGCGCGTTTGCAAACAGTTTTCATCCTGATCAGACTAAGTGTAACCCGGCGTCTGATCAGGATCAAAACTGTTTGCCACTTGTTTTGAAATTACGTCAGTTATACTGCCTTAAATCTGTTTTTGAAAGGATATTGCAGACAACAACATTGAAGCAGACGACAATATGGCGGTGAAGGAGTAAAACTCTCACGATAAATTTGATCATGAAAGGGTAAATTTATTTGTCTTCTTCATAGTACATCAAATGTTTTCGAATAATAAATGTAACAGTATTAGGGTTTTAGTGTCGTTAGCTCTGTTTTTTCGGAGTTTTAACCTTCTTTGTGGGAAAAAGTTACACCCTACATGTATAACCATTGTGATTTAATTCAAACATTTAAGGTGTACAATCGTTGAGAAATTTGACAAGATTTGGCATATGCAGAAATCGGAACTCGTGACCCCTAACCCGACAGACCCCACGTGTGCTACTATAAAACCGGAAACGTCAACCACCCAGCCTTCTAGAACTACCCTTTCTACAAGGACTGCAAATCCCAGAACAGAATCAACAACGAAGACACCGCATGCAGGAGCTACTCGCCTAGTAGTGCCTTCAACTCTGCTTGTACTAATGGCAGTCATAATACACTAATTTATCTCTATTGCAGGGTTGCCATAAGTTGCTCATACATATCCTTATATTTGAAATTTACAAACGTGATTTTAGATACCATACTTGTAACCCGTTCGCTGACAGGCTCTATAACACTTACATAATTATGCAAACAGTTTAGGTCCAGATCAGACGCCGCGTCACGCGGCGTCTGATCTGGACCTTACTATTTGACACCAATATCAATGTCCCCTGTGTAAAATACATATGATTCGAATCTGAAAAGACATAGATTTCGGAAAAAATACGTAGGTTCGGAGAAATTCAGAAAAAAATCGAAGATTTCGGAAAAATCCGAACAAATGGCAGCCCTGCCATCACGACCATTAACAAGGGGACAAACTGATTGTAGCTTAAAACAAAATGAACATAAACAGACACCTCCTAAGTTAACATTGCTTTAAGCATCATGTTTAGTTTTAAATACCACACAGTTGAATTTCCACAAGAATTGCTTTAAGCAGTTTACCTTTTACACATCAATAACAATTCAGTGGTCGTAATCGAGAGGTTTTATTGAATTGTGCTTAGAGAGAAATGAGCAGTAAGAGACAGTAAAGGCGACAAATAAGTGAACTCATCCCCCCTCCTGTAACTTTGAAGGGGAAATTCTAATTACCAATTATGTCTACTCCATGTTTTGAAAAAGTTTTACGGTAAAACGTTTATTTCAATTGCGAACAGTTTGGAGTCAGGCAGCTGTTTGCCACTCAGATTAAAATGAATGCAGGAGCAACTCGCCGTGTAGTCCCTTCAACTCTGCACTGAACCTTATTAAATTAAATTGATAATCGCAAGCGAATTGCCATCGAATTGCCATCGAATCGGGTGCTTCAAAAGGCGAATCTTACGCCTGAATATTTTTACGCAATTTTTCCGAAGCGATTGTGACAAAAATGGAATCGAAAAAATTAACGAATGCATACTCTGTATTTGCGACTATTTGTGAGATACACCATCCAGGCAAACTTACCCGAGGGTAAAGTTACTATTTTGAATCGCAAGCGAATTGCCATCGAATTGTAAGCGAATCGCAAAAATTTAATAAGGTTCAGTACTGTACGCATGGCAGTCATAGTGCACTAAAACTTTACTATAGCAGGGTAACCATACGTTGCTCATACAAATCCTAATATTTCAAATTTACAAACGTGCTTTTAGATACAGTGGAGAAAACGTTATTCTTTACCAATAAATGCGTTTATGCTAAAACTATTATTTCTATGGCAAACAGTTTGGAGCCAGATCAGACGCCGGGTAACCCGGCGTCTGATCAGGCTCCAAACTGTTTGGCAACAAGATAAACATGAATGATCAGAACTGTCCAAAAGTTGTACTTTTCTACGTTCGGAGTGCTTTGCGTTTGCGTACGTTTGCGCTTAAACGGGAAAGAATAACGTTTTCTCCACTATACATGTAGAATACCTGTGCATGTAACCCTTTCTCTGACAGGCTCCATAACACTTACATAATTATGCAAACAGTTAAGTTCCAGATCAGACGCCGCGTGACGCGGCGTTTGATCTGGACCTATTCTATTTGACACCCATATCAATGTTCCCTGTGTAAAAAATGCGTGACGCGGCGTCTGGGTTGGATCTTAACTGTTTGACACACATACATGTATCAATGTCTCCTGAGTTAAAAACGCACAATATTCCCAAATTATAAAGTAAGAGCAGAAATACGAAGATTTCGGGGAAATCCGTAGGTTCGGAGATATTCAGAAAATCCGAAGATTTCGGAAACATCGGGAGAAATGGTAGCCCTGCTACAGTATTACGAGAATTTACGACTATTAAAAGAAAGCTTACTGTACGAACGACAGACGAGAGCTGAAAGCATTATGAACGTTTTACAGAAAGTTCTGACATGAGCTTTCTGTTTTACGTTTACCTTGCTTTAAGCAGTCTGTCTTAAACACATGATAATCAACATCATTTAGTGGTCGTAATAGATGGATTTTACTGTATTGTGTTAAGATAAAGATGAGCAGATTCGAGAGAAAAATAGAGCGAATCGACAAATAAAGGAAGCCATTGCCCCCTGTAACTTTGAAGGGAAATTTCCAATAACCAATTATGTCTACTCCATTATTGAAAATTTAAGGCTGATTTTACAATACATGTACAACGTATCTTTCAAATTGACACACAATGCAGACCGTTTGCACAGGACTCCCGAAGAAGTCCTCTGATCTGCATCTTCACTGAGCGAATGCAGTAGAAAAGGCGTTATTCTTCCCCAATAAAGGCGTTTACACTATAATTATAATTTCCATTGCAAACAGTATGGAACCAGATCAGAAACCGGGTAACCCGGTCTCTGATCAGGCTCCAAACAGTTTGCTATTAAGATTGAAATGAGGAGTCTGAATGTCAAAAAGGTGTCATTTTCTACATTTTAGTTCAATGCGTTTGCGTTTCGTTTGCGTTTAAACGGGAAATAATGACGTTGTTTCCCCTGTAATTGGCCGAAAATGGACTAGACTTAACAGAATACTGTAATTTTAACTTTTACGATTCACGGGTGAATTAGATAATCCTTTTATTTGTTTGTTTTCAAAGCAGGTAGCTAGGAATGTTCTGCTTTGTTTTCACATTGCTTTAAACTGTTACCTTTCCTACTTAAAATAAGCTTTCTTTTTAGTGGTCGTAAAGGTGGGTACTTCTGTATAGCATAGAGGACTAACTATTGCAATCGGACCCTTATTCAGACCAAATTACATTTTCTTTTGCTTTAATACAGCTGTTGTTTTCAATATGACATAATTCAGTGGAGAATACGTTATTCTTTCCCATTTAAACGTAAGTGAAACGCAAACGCAAGACACTAAGATCTATAATAGGACACATTTTTGACAATTCTGACTTTATAATTTGATCTGAGTGGCAAACATTTGGAGCCTGATCAGACGCCGGATGACCCGGTGTCTTATCATGCTCCAAACTGTTTGTACTGGAAATAATAGTTTGAACGTAAACGCGTTTATTGGGAAAGAATAACGTTTTCTCCACTGTATATTCCTGGCCCGTTGGTCGTCTGTTTTATAATACTAAGGGAGATAATTGTTAACATCTTTCATCTTAGTGCATTAAAAGAGTTATCGAACATACCAGAAAACGTTTCCGCTTATGCTAAGCTCGACTTGACTTTCACTTGCAAAACTAATAGATCCAAATCAATTGTCGGCCATTGTCGAGATACGTTGCATTACACAATATTTCCAACGGGATATAGCTTTCTTAATCCCTTTCACTCTCAATGACGCCTAAAAGCGCACTTACAAACAGTTTGGATACTGATCAGACGCCGCGTAAAGCGGCGTCTGATTAGGATCCAAACTGTTGTCACTCTTATTGAATCTCACTTTGAAACGATCTTTCAAAAAACAAAATTGAAGCTCACGACAATGAAACGTCGAAGGGGTAAAATCTCACGAAAATTTGTTGGTGAAAGGCTTAAACAATAATGCAAAATGACTAATAACATGACATACCCTGATCAAACGGCTCTTTGAGGAGCCCTCAATCCTGAGTCTACACTGTTTTCATAGGACAAGTGCACTTTAAACATGTACTACATGTACATGTAATAATCAAAGGCGAGAATACTTATCTCTGTCGCATGTCAAATGTCGCTGAACAGTGCTCCCTCTCTACAACGACGCCCAATGGTAGACACAGATTGTGTACGTTGTTCGGAAGGATTCGTTATAGGGAGGGGAATTGACTTGCAATTGCAAACAGCTTGAATCCAGATCGGACGCTGCGTAACACGGCGTCAGATCTGGGTTCAAGCTGTTTGTCACTCGTCATTATTTTTTTTCGGTCAAAATGTCCATTATGTCACTTTGAGAAAAACAGCAGACGACAATTTTAAGCAGACGATATTGCAGCAGTAAAAACGTTAGACATAATTGTCCCGTATAGGGAACTGTGGCAATGGTCGTTGTAAGGATGGAGTCGTTGTTGGGAGGTCCGTTGTAGCGAGAGAGCACTGTATATATATCAACGACTGGGCTTGGGGTTAAAACATCTTACATAAAACATGTATGAAGCAGAATATTCCTCCCAAACTACCAAAATCGTGCATTCTTCTTACATGAAATTTATGGCACATTCGTAATCGTAACATACAAAAAAAGTAATGTGTGGCTCTCTTTTAGGTAATATTGCTTACAGTGGAGAAAACGTTATTCTTTCCCGTTTAAACGCAAACGAAACGCAAACGAAACGCAAAACACTTAAATGTAGAAAATGTCAAATTTTAGATATTTCTTACATCTCATTTTTATCTGAGTGGCAAACAGTTTGGAGCCTGATCAGGCGTCTGATCTGGCTCCAAACTGGTTGCAGTGGAAATAAACGTTTGAGCGTGAACGCGTGAATTGGGGGAAAATAACACGTTCTCTACTGTACAAACCTGTGAAATTTGTTGAAATAATAGAGTTTTAAATCGAGTTTGTTTACATACATGTACGAAGAACGACGAAGTCGAACGAGATTTTCCATCTACAGCTCATTAGCATATTCTATAGCTATTTTAGGTAGGAATTATAGCGCTTTCAATCAAAGAGAGATAACTCGTCAATTTTTTTCCCTCGAAATGTGACACAAACTGATAGTGCACATTAACTATATCGCCCGCCGTATCGATCACGTGACCTTTACACCGTTATCGGAAACAAACCCGAAGGGTTGTTATGTAAACAAAATGCTTATTTTTGTAGCCATCTCAATAAGAAATCGACACTTTTATGCATGGTTCTTAACGAAAGGGGGGGGGGGCATAATTATGTCATGCATCTTACATGTACAAGAGATTTCACTTAGTTTTAGTACATAGAAAATGCAAATGAACCAGAATATGCATTGTGCATTTTAAACATGAGTTTGGGCGGTCATTTACCTTTAAACTTTTGGTAGTAGTTAGCCCCTATAGACCACAACGCACCCATTGAGCTCTTCTATGGTCTATATAAATGCCGTCACACAACCCGGTGCAGTCAAAAATCATCAAGCCGTTACCATCTAGCGGACGACGCAAAATGTTATTGGATGGGAACCACTGGGGCATTAAGAAAAAAACACCCGAATAGATACTGACCGGGTTTCATAAGCGGCGACAAAAGGGAGCCGGACCTTTCAATAAACAACAGGGATTAGGTTACCCATACAGTATCGACACAATAGATGGTCTACTTTCCTTCTTTAACCCATAGGCATTCGGCCCGTAGGCTATGACACTACCCCTAGCTGCTACGTACCCCCCCCCCCCCCCCCCTCCACCACCACCAAACGTGGATAAAATACCCTAAAATCTATCCATACATTCAATACTCATCATAAAAGAACATTTCATGAAATTTAAAAAAATTTTTTTTATTTATAAGTAAAATAGTAAAGGCTGCCATGAAAAAGCGTCTTGCAGAAGCAACCCTCAAGTTCCCAACCCTGTCATTTTGTCAAATCTTGGGCGATCTGGACAAATGATGGCTCATTGTCTACAGCAAACAGTTTTCGTTGACGATAATTGATAAAAATTCAAAGCAATCGGCGAACACGCGCATGGGGACTCGAAAAGTAGGGAGACCCCTTATACGGAAACATTCGTCCACGCGAAATTTTCCCAAACAAACGACTCGTTGCCCAGTCAAACTATTAGCATTCTAGCGAAACCGAGAACCAGCTTCAAAGCAGGAAATGACGCAAAAGTCAAGCGCCTCAATTGGTCGTATTCGAATCAGGACAACTATCGCGTTAGTTGGAATAGTTGTCAACAAGTTCTATTCGAATCACCACTTGATGTTTTCCGTTGACAAAATGTTGTCAAACCATCAAATCGTTGACCACAATTTCGATTCGAGTCGGGTCAAAATAGTTGTCATCAGTAAATCTTCGCGCATTTGCTCCGCCCAATTTTCGTTGACAACAAACTCGATTATTCGAATACGACCAATGATCATATCCGTTTGTCAACCGAAACTTGAAAACGAAAGTTATCTAGAAATTTATTTCGTAACAGAAATGCTCATTTACCGATAATTCAAAAGGTATTTATTATATATTTCATTTTCTATTAAGTACCCGTACCACGGTGTAATGCATGGTCGCAAATGCACTTGTTAATCGCTGAATGACGAACAAGTCCAAAATTTAAGGCGGACGAATGATTCTGCACACGGTGCCTATCGAACTTTTTATTTCTTCACTTGTGCTCGTGTCTTGCTTGGGCTGTGAGCTAATTTTCTTTGAACAAAACTGTTAAATGTAAATAATAAGCCATCATTTGTCAAAATCTGCCCAAAAAAGACAAAATGACAAGGTTGGGAATTTGATGGCTCTGAAAATCACATCCACCTTCGTCCATTTCGTTGTATACATACATGATACTAAAAAAAAACCTTTTTTTTTTAAAAACTTCTTGAAACATTTGTTAAGGATGTTTGTTGAACATATGGATGTATTTTGACTCATTTTGAAAGATTTATGGGGGGTAGTAGCTGGGGGGGGGGGGGGGGGGGGAGGGGTTTCATAGCTTACGCGCCGAAAACATGTGCTTTAACCCTGTCCGGAGACCAGGCCACGACGGCAGCAACATAGCTATCGAAGTTCAATGTTTACCATTATGATACAAAGGTCTATTCAAACGATGTTTTTGTATATGAATGTTCTTAATATCTATTATTTCTAAAGCGTTAGGTCGTGAATGAACTTTAGATACAATTTCTTTTATATTTGTTAATTTCAACTAATAAAAGGGTTTTTTCTTTTCAGTCCTCAAATTTGTGTAATTCGATACTCAAGATAAGAGTGGTATTCACCTGATGTTATTAGCAGACGACAAGCCGATGTACATTGTACCTTACCAAAAAGTTGGTGTGAATGTATATAAAGGACAGGGTTAACCCTAGTCCTTCTAGAAAGACCCTGTGTTTCGAATTTTTATCATTTCACGTTTATCATGTTAATTTTTTACATTTTTTAGTTTCAGCTCAACCAAGTTCTTTCACTAATATATCAACTTGCTACATGTACGAATTAAGGATTTTTCAAGTTTATTTAACAAAGAACATAGTTTTTCAACGAACATAGATATATATTTAACGTTTTGCAATAATTTAGTTGTTAATTTAACGAATGCAAACTGTACTACATTGTGTACAATGGAGAAAACGTTATTCTTTCCCAATAAACGCGTTTACGCTAAAACTATTATTTGCAGAGCAAACAGTTTGGAGCCAGATCAGACGCCGGGTAACCCGGCGTCTGATCAGGCTCCAAACTGTTTGCCACCAAGATAAACATGAAATATCAGAATTGTCCAAAAGTTGTTCTTTTCTACGTTTTAGCGCTTTGCGTTTGCCTACGTTTGCGTTTAAACGGGAAAGAATAACAGATTCTCCATGTACGAATAAAGGATTTTTCAAGTTTATATTACAAAGAACATAGTTATTCAACGAACATAGATATATATTTAACGTTTTGCAATAATTTAGTTGTTAATTTAACGAATGCAAACTGTACTACATTGTGTACATGTATATAGATATCGTATTCATCGACTGAATACACTAGCTTAAACTGCTTTAATTTGAAATCGTCCGTATCACATAACATAGGATACAAAATTCTGCTGATACAGATAAAGGTACAGTGGAGAATCTGTTATTCTTTCCCGTTTAAACGCAAACGTACGCAAACGCAAAGCACTAAAACGTAGATTCTGATAATTCATGTTTATCTTGGTGGCAAACAGTTTGGAGCCTGATCAGACGCCGGGTTACCCGGCGTCTGATCTGGCTCCAAACTGTTTGCACTGGAAATAATAGTTTTAGCGTAAACGCGTTTATTGGGAAAGAATAACACATTCTCCACTGTACAAGTACATGTTAAGCAACATTTCTGTTTTAATGCATCACAGCATAAGTTTCACACTCTATAAACATACAGTGCTCCCTCTCTACAACGACACCCAATGGGAGACAACGATGTGTGTGTTGTTCGGAGGGAGACGTTAAAGGGCGGGAAATTGGCTTACATTTGCAAACAGCTTGAATCCAATTAAGAAGCCACGGTAATCGTTATTATATTGTTGTTTTCTGTCAAATTGCCCATTATGAAAGAAAAACAGCAGACAACAATTTTAAGCAGATAATATTGCGACAGTGAAAGCGTAAGGCATACTTATCTTAAGAACAGCGACAAGCGTTGTTGTAAGGAAGGAGTTGTTGTTCGGAGGGCCGTTGTTGGAAAAGAGCACTGTACGTTGTTTTAGATGGGTATATACTTAATTTATACATAAGGAACACAAGTACACAAGCATACAAAATGATACAATAAATAGTCTCAGTCAAAGGATTGGATAGCAATGTCTACGAGGAAAAGGGATACATACGTATTTATAGTGAAACAGAGTAGAAACGTTAATCTTTCCCATTTAAGGTGGTTTGACAGCGGGCGGCGTGCATCTCGAGTTCCGGAAATGCTGATGACTTTCACATGATCTTTTTCGGCATGTGTTTATATCGAACATTTACATAAAGAAAAATTTGATCAACTTCAGTGTCTTCTTTGTTAGCACAGTTGGTAGAGTGATTGACTAGCATTCCAAATGTTCTTTGTTCGAGTCCCACTCGCTTCAAAACCCTTTTAAAGTAAATTGTCAGATTGTATCGACTAGTTAGTCAATAACGCAGTCATCAAAGTACAGGATATGTTTAGTCATAAATGTAATAATGCATACTATCATGCAAGTATAGTCAAGTGACAGCTAAACTTTGTGACGATTTATAGCCTATATGACAGATGGCAGCTTACTTATGTAACACATGACACAAGTACATGTAATGCGAAATGATAAATCCTAAAGGAGCTTTTATGCTTTACTTTTGCCATGCATGACACAGTCACCTCTCTTTAAAGATATACAGGCCACCGTATTCAAAGATCACCTATTACAAGTTTTACTTCTGGTATTATTTAGAGCTGACGACATTTTAAAGTTGAACTCAAGGGAGGTAACTGGGTTTGTGTTAACATTTTGTCAGAATTTATGGAAATCATGTATAAAATGTAAAATCTACTTTAGATTTCCATTAAAGTTTTGTTACTAGCACATATAAGTAATATATATCTAATATCTAAAATAGGTATATGTCCCACAGGTAGATATTTTGTAATTTAAAATTAAGTGACTTTTTAAAGAATTTGACTTTTTTTAAACATTGATACATGTATTTCCAGAAAATATTTCATGAAATAGTTTTGTATGCACAATATATTATATTATATGTACAGTTTACTTGAATGTATAGACATTATTGAGTTATATTATTCTATAAAGAAATTATTCCTTTTCTTTTTACGATTGTTCACTCTCCATATGGTATATTTCAATTTAATCAAGGTTTCATTGAAGTCTGACAGGGAATTAGCAGACCCGTAAACCACCTTAAACGCAAACGAAACGCAAACGCATTGAACCAAACTGGAGAAAATAATAGTTTTTGACACCCCTTTTTATAAGCATGCACACAGTTTGGCGCCTGATCAGACGCCGGGTTACCCGGCGTCTGAACTGGCTCCAAACTGTTTGCAATATAAATTATAGTTTAGCGTAAATGCGTTTATTTAGAACAAATAACGCATTCTCCAATGTACATAAGGCCCAAAAGTACACAAACATACAAAACAATACAATAAATAGTCAAAGTCAAAGGATCGAATAGCAATATCTACGAGGAAAAGGGATACATAATTATGATATGCGAAAGTAATACACTATATGTACGGTATACAGTGGTAAATACGCTATTCCTACCCACATTACACGTTTCTTACACGTTTCTAACGCGTTTATCATCCGTTTCGTTAAACGCGTTTCCTAGAGGTTTTAAAAGAGCCCGGATAAAAGGGTCATCACTTAGCCGACGGACCCCTTAGCCGAGACTGCATTGGTATGATAGCTTATTAACGCGTTTAAACGCGTTAAAATCGTTAGGCGTTAACCGTTCGTTAACCGTTTACTATGCGTTTCTTACGCATAGATTAACGCGTAAATGGGTAGGAATAGCGTATATACCATTTTTAGATGCGTCTTTCCCTGTTAAATCGGAGCTATAATGAGCGAAAAAAGTTTAGTTAGTTGTTTAACATAGAATTTCCCGTAGACAACATTTCCGGTTTTTTTTTAGGTCTGGAAAGCAATATCATGTTTATCTTGGTGGCAAACAGTTTGGAGACTGGTCAGACATCGGGTTACCCGGCGTCTGATCTGGCTCCAAACTGTTTGTATGGGAAATAATAGTTTTAGCGTAAACGCGTTTATTGGGAAAGAATAACGTTTTCACCACTGTACATGTAGTTAATTGCAACCGGTTTGGATCCTGGTCAGACGTTGCTTTCAACGGCTATACAGTATTATCTATAGTACTATAGACCAGCAAATTCAATTGCACAACCAAGAGAAACGGATAAATAGTGTGAGCTGGGAGATAGTTTGCCTTCTGAGGGATATTGTCCTAATAGGCTAATGTCCTAATGGGGTTTAGGACAGTGGGGTACTGCTTTAACTCTTTCCTCCCTGAAACTTTAAATGGACAATTCCAGTTTCCATTTTAGTCTAGTCAATTTCTGACTTTTAAGGGTTGTTTTTGTCAATGTTTGGCATTGTGACAAACAGTGAAGACCCTGATCAGAGGGCTCCTTTCGGAGCCCTCTGATCAGGGTCTTCACTGTTTGCATAGGACAAGTGTACTATTCACATGTACACTGTTTGGAAAGCACGCCTATATGCGGGACTAGGGTTCAAAGAGTTAAGTGGAAAAGACATTGTTCTTTCCCATATGAATGCAAACGAAACGCAAACGCAATTGCAATAAAATGTAGAAAAGTACAACTTGTTAAAATTCTGACTATATAGTTTTATCTGAGTTGAAACAGATATTGGATCATGATAATACGCCGGGTTACAATATCAGACACAGGGTAATCCAGTGTCTGACCAGGCTCTAAACTGTTTGCAATGGAAACAATAGTTTTAGAGTAAATGCGTTTATTGGGAAAAAACATATTCTCCACCATAAGACTATCACAAATATATATAGATATACATGTATGGTCACAATTCTATACATTTACTGTCTGTTTCGGAAACAGTTTCCAACCTGATGTTGTGCAACGTTACACGTAGCTCTTTTGATCCAATTTGCAAACAAATTGGATCCTTGTGTGACGCCGCGTAACGCGGGGTCTCAAAAAGACCCAACGTGTTTACCAATCGGATAAAAATAAATTGAAAGCGCTTTTATTTACCTACATGTGTTATTTTTCTATATTTCATTGCAATTGCGTGTGCGTTTCGTTTAAGCGGGAAAGAATAAGTCTTCACCTCTCGACACGAATTTTTACTACTAACAATGCATGTACATGTACATGTAGGCAACTGAATAATTTGAGGTCGCACGCGCCTCGTTGTCAAACAATGTCGTGCAATGGAAGATCCTGCGAGTGATCGCTGAATCCCAGATTGACTGTATATCAGCTACAATGGATAAAACATTATTCTTTCCCAATAAACGCATTTACGCTAAAACTATTATTTCTATTACAAACAGTTTTGAGCCAGATCAGACGCCGGCTCAAAACCGTTTGCCATCAAGATAAATATGAACTATCAGAAGTGTCCAAAAGTTGTAATTTTCTGCGTTTAAGTGATTTGCGTTTGCGTTTGGTTTACGTTTAAACGGGAAAAATAACGTATTCTCCACTGTATGCTAAAATATATGTCCCTAGGGCAAGTTGTTCATCATACAGCCTGTGGACACTCCAGTAGTTTTATGTGAGAGTTGGTTTTGACAGATTATAGCTGTATTGATACACCTCATGCACGCATAACTTCAGTGGATATGACGGTATTCTTTCCCCATAAACGCGTTTACGCTAAAACTAGTTTTTTGATTGCAAACAGTTTGGAGCCAGATAAGACGCCGGGTAACCCGGCGTCTGATCTGGCTCCAAACTATTTGCCACCAACATAAACATGAATTATCATAGTTGTCCAAAAGTTTTACTTTTCTACGTTTTAGTACTTTGCGTTTGCGTTTCGTTTGCGTTTCAACGGGAAAGAATAACGTTTTTTCCACTGTATACATACAGTAGAGATGGCGTTTTTCTCCCCCCGTTCAAACTCAAACAAAACGCAAACGCAATGCATTAAAATGTAGAAAAAATCACAACCTTTTGAACTTTCTTGTAACTTTTTTCTGCCGAGTGGCGTCTTATTAGGCTCTAAACAGTTTGTAATGGGAAAAAAGGTTTCTATCGTGACGCGTTTATTGAGAAGGCGTAACAACGCCCACATTATACATGTAACTACAGTAAAACTCCGCGTGCATGTTTTATACACATGTTTAACAAACCATAACTTCATAGACTATTTGCTGTTTTTAAGACAGGTGGCCAAGTAAAGCACGTTGAAAGTAAAGCAGAATGCTCCTACATTGTTACTTTAACCCGTTTTAAATAACTATCTGGAAAGATACTGGAAATACCGCCTGTGTGTCTTAGATAGGGACTACTTTTCTTTCTGTAGAAATAACCAGTGTCGTAAAAAGGCGTTTTAATTGAGAGATAGGTTAATTCAGAATAAAAGTATTTGGCAGCGTCCTGCAAAAATAATGTTTGAATAAGCATCTACACGTATAGTGTATCTGTTTATAGAGGTGGTTTCTTATTTTGAGTTGCTGTTGCATACAAGCTTTATTGTACGTGTTTGCCCAACCACAAATATCAGACATGTAAGACGGGCGTTTATTGCACATTTTCGATAACCGTTCGCAAATACTCAGTTGCATAAGGATTAAAACAGTGTAAATAACGCGTTTTGCTTGAAAATAATTTCATCGCAAACATTTGGGAGCCAGATCAGACGCCGTGTAACCGTGAGTCTGATCTGATTCCAAACTGTTTGCCATTCAGATAAAAATAAAATTAATTGTTAACATTTTCAAAACACTGTCAATTTTAAATGTTTACAGTATTGTCTTTACATTAAGTTTCATATTTATAAATGATAAAGAATAATGTCTCTTTACAGTGTACATTGGATAATACGTTATTCTTTCCCGTTTACAAAACGCAAACGAAACGCAAACGCATTGCAATAAAATATAGAAAATGACAACGTGTCGACAATTCTGATAATTTATTTTAATCTGAGTGGCAAACAGTTTAAAGCCTGATCAGACGCCGGGTAACCCGGCGTCTGATCAGGCTCGAAACTGTTTGCAACGGAAAAAATAGATTTCGCGTAAACGCGTTTATTTGAAAAGAATAACGAATTCTTACAGTGTAACACGTTACAATTAGACAGTTGGGTACGGGATTTATAAGATCAAATATGATGAAAGCACTGTTCGTTCTCGGATACGTCGGGTATATCATGGCATACCCAAGTGGCGCCCCGGATACCGCCTGCGAAAGTATGCAGCCTCGACATAAGACTGTTGCCCAAACAGGAGCATCACCGTTCACGATATCTGCTCCTGTTGAAAAGTGCAAATCAGAAGTAACAGGTACAGTGGAGAAATATAAGATCTGTCATGAATCGATGTTTACAATGTAAGACAAGCTGATCTCAAACGATTGAAATGTTATCAAGCCAACCTTGGCGAGCTTAATGACTTTTCTATTCTAGACGAGTTTGAGATCAACTTGACTTAAACATCGACGAGTGACAGATTTTTTTCTCACATATCAAAACTATTTTTTAAGCAATATACATTTTTTGGAACCCGGGTGACGTCAAAACGCCGTTATAAAATTTAATAGTGACGTTTAGTGACGTCATCTTTAAGTGATCTTACACATGTTGGAGATACAATGTAAGGATATTCGTCATCGTTGTTCGTTATAGAAAACAGGGGTAAATAGTTATGTGAGAATACGTTACATGTCTTCTTTCCCGTTTAAACGCAAATGAAACGCAAACGCAAAACACCAAAACGTAGAAAAGTAGATCTACAACTTTTTAACAATTCTTATAGCTCATGTTTATCTTGGTGGAAAACAGTTTAGAGCCTGGTCAGACGCCGGGTAACCTGGCGTCTGATCATGCTCCAAACTGTTTGTACTGGAAATAATAGTTTTAACTTAAACGCGTTTATTGGGAAAGAATAAAGTGTTCTCCACTGTAGAGTATTATACATGTACCACTCTTTCTTTTCTATCTATCTATCATTTTATTTTATTATGTTTCCTTTTCCTTTCTTCATGCACAGTATTCAGTTGCTACTTCTTCATTTTTCTTCTTCTCATTTTCCATTCTTCTCATTTTCGCTCTTCGGGTTTTCTTCTGTTTCATCTTCTTCTTCCACAGCCTCTTCTTCTTTCTCCTCCCCTTGTCTTCTTTCCTTCGCCACGTTTGCTTCCGAGCGTTCGTTTTTGAACAGTTCTGTATCATCCCATCTTTACAGTTTAATATAAACGTAAACTAAACTCAAAAACATTGCAATAAAATGTAGAACACTACATATGTTTGAAATGTCTTACGAACCTTTTCAATCACAGCGTCTGGTCCGGTTTAACGCAGTAGAATGACCCACCCCTGCTAAAATGACCCATGGGTCACGTCACTATATACGTAGAACAATGACCCGGGTCTTTTGCTTCGTACAGTGGAGAATCTGTTATTCTTTCCCGTTTAAACGCAAACGTACGCAAACGCAAAGCACTAAAACGTAGAAAAGAACAACCTTTGGACAATTCTGATATTTAATGTTTATCTTGGTGGCAAACAGTTTGGAGACTGATCAGACGCCGGGTTACCCGGCGTCTGATCAGGCTCCAAACTGTTTGTAATAGAAATAATAGTTTTAGCGTAAACGCGTTTAGTGGGAAAGAATAACGTTTTCTCCACTGTAGAAAAATGACCTTAGGCAGCAGAAAAGGACTCCATCGACTCGTAGTAGAATGACTTCCTCACGATTTGGGGTCATTTCTCTACGTATAGTATAAAGACCCGGGTCCTTTTGCAAGGGTGGGTCATTCTACTGCTTTACACCGGCTCTAAACTTTTTGCAATTGGCATCATTGTTTTTACCACAAATTCGTTTATTTGGTGAATATTAGTTGTAGAAGTAGAAGTAGTAGTATTAATTGTATAAGTAGTAGTAGTAGTAGAAAAAGTAATAGTAGCAGTAGCAGAATAAGAAGTAATAGAAGAAGAAGAAGTAGTAGAATAAGTAGTACATTGTAGTAGAAGTAGCAGTAGTAGTAGTAAAAGTAGTAGCAGAAGTAGTAGTATTAATAGAATAAGTAGTAGTAGTAGAATAAGTAGTAGTAGAAAAAAGTAGTAGAAAAAAGTAGTAGAAGAAGAAGTAGAAGTAATAGAAGTAGAAGTAGTTGTAGTAGTAGTAGTAGTAGTAGTAGTAGTAATAGTAGTAGTAGTAGTAGTAGTAGTAGTAGTAGTAGTAGAAGTAATTGTAGCAGTAGTAGTAGCAGTAGTAGTGATAGTAGTTGAAGTAGAATTAGTAATAGTAGTAGAAGTAGTAGAAATAGTAGTAGTAGTGGTAGTAGTTTTTTTGTAGTAGTAGAATTAGTAGTAGTAGTAGTAGTAGTGGTAGCTGTAGTAGTAGTAGTAGTAGTAGCTGTAGTAGTAGTAGTAGTAGTAGTAGTAGTAGTAGTAGTAATATTTATAATTATAACAATAATCATAATATGCTGATGATAATAATAATAACAGTGATACTACTAATATTATTAATAATAATGCTGATGATAAATATCTGGTAACACATTTAGCAAACAGATAGTTCATTTGGCCTTCATAGCATTCATTAATTTGGCAAATTAAAATTGCAACGATCAATCAAAGCAAACATTTCAGTTGGATATGTATATACACATGTCTACAGCAGTACTCCCTCCCTACAACAACACCCAGTGGGAGACAACGATTGCGTATGTTGTTCGCAGGAAGAATTTCTGGAAGTGCTAAGCACCACGTGGCTTACATTAATGATTTGCAAACAGCTTAAATCCAGATCAGACCCCGCTTAACGCGGCGACTGATCTGGATTCAATCTGTTTGCCACTCGTCAATATATTTTACTTGTGAAAATATCCACTATGGAACTTTGTGAATACAATTTATGGAACAGCGGTAAGCGTTGTTGTAAGGAGGGAATCGTTGTTTGGAGGGCCGTTGTAGTGAGGATTTACTGCACAGGAAAAATGCACGGTAATCATCCTATATTCTCGTACACGGCAGTAAAGAACAAACGGTGTAAACCTAGACTAAAGTGAACTTACAGATGCAGTTTGGACAGGGGGCACCGTTTGTCATTCCATGAGTTAAACGATGCCATAAGTGATTTATTTGTAAAACCAATATGGCAGGCGAGTATTGAGGTTCCATGTGGTAAATATATCAGCGTTATTGAAATTGAGTTTTATAATTAATGCATTATATTAGTATTTCTTGTACAGTGGAGAATCTGTTATTCTTTCCCGTTTAAACGCAAACGTACGCAAACGCAAAGCACTAAAACGTAGAAAAGTACAATTTTTGGACAATTTTGATTACTCATGTTTATCTTGGTGGCAAACAGTTTAGAGCCTGATCAGACGCCGGGTTACCCGGCGTCTGATCTGGCTCCAAACTGTTTGTAATAGAAATAATAGTTTTAGAGTAAACGCGTTTATTGGGGAAAAATAACAGATTCTCCACTGTAGTATAAAAAGGCATATCTATTGAGTAAAGGGTTAAACACTGAAATTCGAACTTATCTATTTTTATTTTACATCGCTCAAACACCAACCCGTTCTCACCTGTCAAATGGGGTGTGGCATGAAAAGTGGGTAAACAGTATTTTCAATTTTGTAGAATACGTCGAATCCGATCATGGCAAAAATTGCAGATGAGAACAAGAGGTTGCATTATCATGTTACCTAAGCAAACCTCTTATATCTGCATCAAATCCTTTGGTCTAATTACATGTACATGTACTTATTCATAGAACAAGTAGTCACACAACGTGCTTGTTGCCGACAAAAGACCCCTGCTGGGAATCTTTAGTTCACTCCTATTGTTAATAACGTTCCGGTTGTTAATCCGGGTATGGCGTGTGGAGAAGACGTGATGTATTCCCAATTAACGCGTTCAATGCTAAAACATCTCTCCATTGCAAATTATGTTTCGATCCTGATCGGTTGCCGGGTACAGTGGAGAATCTGTTATTCTTTCCCAATAAACGCGTTTACGCTAAAACTATTATTTGCAGTGCAAACAGTTTGGAGCCAGATCAGACGCCGGGTAACCCGGCGTCTGATCAGGCTCCAAACTGTTTGCCACCAAGATAAACAAGAGTTATCAGAATTGCCTAAAAGTTGTTCTTTTCTACCTTTTAGTGCTTTGCGTTTGCGTACGTTTGCGTTTAAACGGGAAAGAATAACAGATTCTCCACTGTACCTAGTGTCTAATTGGACTCAACATTGTTTGCATATCAGACCAAAACAGTTCGTCAGATTTGTCAAATATTTTGATAGTAATAGTTTTATATATTTTATTTTAAAATGTTTTTGCGTTTTGTGTGCGGTTGATTCATCTCGCTGCAAAGTTTACATAACATGTAGTTACTGATTTATCTGAGATATTAACACGAACCGGTTTGCAAAAGTTTAGTGTTTAATTGGTTGCGCATTTGTTCAACCAAGCTTACCATATACATGTATGGACATAAAATATGTTTAAACTGATATTTTTGTTTCGTTGATGCTATACAATGTAGTATAAGACTTAGTGTACAATCCCATTCTATTTTCAGTTACACTAAGCGGAAGTACAGAGTTCAGCGGATTTCTCTGCCAGGCACGACTTTCTGTTGACATGGGCAATACATCAGGGACGTTCACGCCAATGGGAAATACCTCCTTGGTCAGGAATAAATGTCCATCGGTATGACAGATTTCTTTTAAACAATATACAGTAGGACCTCCATAACTCAAAGTTGACAATTACCCCATAACCTGTTTCTAGAGCATGTTTACAATTAGTCCGCCACCAAAAATGCCATTTTTATGGTATGGTCATGTTAATGTCACAAGAAATAGCAAGACTAATGGTACCATAAATGGCAAGGTTCATGTCACAAAAGATGGCCAGTTAATTTCTACGATCATACCAAAAAAGACCATCGGACAGATTGTAAGGTTCACCCTAACCCTGAGTTCCTAATCTTAGGTTTTGGTGGCGGGCTAGTTGTAAACCATAGCCACTCGTTTTTTAAGAAAGATGATCACTTAAAGCAGGTTGAAAGTAAAGCCTGCTTTAAGCTGGTATCTACAAAGATATAAGAGTTAATTCTTATGATACAGCAGTGGATATTCATGTGCATTCTGCTTTACTTTCAACCAGCTTCAAGCTTCAATCACAGTATTAATTTTGATATAAATTGGTAAAGTTTAATTTAACAAAAGTTGGTAAATGCACTTATTTACCGTTTCAGTGCCAGATTAGTCAACATTATCGCCTGATTATA
Source organism: Gari tellinella (assembly GCA_922989275.2). Lineage (NCBI taxonomy): Eukaryota > Metazoa > Mollusca > Bivalvia > Cardiida > Psammobiidae > Gari > Gari tellinella. Next base: position 77,004,353 of record OV277867.1, on the reverse strand, counting down.
GTTATGATCCAGATCAGAAGTCACCGCGCAAAGCGGGGTCTGATCGGGGTACACAGTTTTTGTTCATAAAGTAGTCCGGCTACATGTATGACTTTATAATGTCAGTGAAAGAGTTAATTGTGCATATTTCATGCTCTATGGAATATGTTGATATATAGGTTTAAATGTTCATTTCTACATGACATGTAAAGAAATTTAACAGAGTCAAATAAATGTAGTTCAATTTGAACACCTAGTGCACATGTACTGGTGCTTGTACTCAGTAACATCTAACTTGTACAGTGGAGAAAACGTTATTCTTTCCCAACAAACGCGTTTACGCTAAAACTATTATTTCTATTGCAAACAGTTTGGAGCCAGATCAGACGCCGGGTAACCCGGCGTCTGATCAGGCTCCAAACTGTTTGCCACCAAGATAAACATGAATTATAAGAATTGTCCAAAAGTTGTTCTTTTCTACGTTTACATGTTTTGCGTTTGCGTTTCGTTTGTGTTTAAACGGGAAAGAATAACGTATTCTCCACTGTATATGGGTTATACATGTATTGAGGGCCTCATGGAAAATTGACATTGCCAGATGAGTTCTCTAGTTAAATACAGTATTTGTTAGTATTATTATACCTATTCACGACTGTAATCAAAGGGATTGGAGGAATGAATTATAAGCGTAAAAAGGGCGTATTTAAGTTATAGGGGAAAGGGTTAAGTCAAACTTACCCGTGCTTGAAAGTTAAAACGTTCCTACGCCACGTCTTAACTTTAAAGTACGGATAAGCTCGACTTACGCTTGCGATAGCAATCAAAATTCACTCTTAAATAGATACGAATCAGGGGCTCGTTTCATAAAACTTGTTACGACAAATGTTGTCGTAAGTCAAAACTTTAAAATACATTTAATCTACGATTTCTCTATCGAATCCTGTTTTGTGACACCTTTTTGGAATCGTCTTTTCAAGACGATTCCAAAACGATGTCACAAGACAGGATTAGATGGAGAAATAAATAGTAATTAAGACTTTTATAATCTGACTTACGGCAGCATTTGTCGTACGAAGTTTTATGAAACGGGGCCCAGTTCATTTTACGCCAGTTCGAGCAAACGAGTGTTAGTTGTATCTGAAGATTTCTTTAAGACGTGTTTGTAATCAATATACCGGACAAGAAATAAAGTAAAACCAAAACCTAAACATCTCTAACAGGACTTTTGTGGTAAATAGTCATCTTGCTTGAGGCATAAATAACTAAATCAAATACACGCCTTGTTTTAAGTCCTGTTTGAAACTCATTTAGATCTAACCCTTCCGGTTCAATAAAACTAAAATAAGGGAATGCGCTCGCAATGAGATCCGGTCAATGTACAGTAGAGACAACCCTATTCTTTCCGAATAAACGCGTCTGATCAGGCTCCAAACTGTTTGCCACCAAGATAAACACGAACTGTCAGAATTGTTCAAAAGTTGTACTTTTCTACGTTTTTAGTGCTTTGCGTTTCGTTTGCGTTTAAACGGGAAAAAATAACATTTCTCCACTAGTTCGCTATCGGTACTCTACAGGGGAGAATACGTTATTCTTTCCCGTTTAAACGCAAACGTACGCAAACGCAAATCACTAAAACGTACAAAAGTACAACTTTTGGACAATTTTCATACTTCATGTTTATCTTGGTGGCAAACAGTTTGTAGCCTGATCAGACGCCGGGTTACCCGGCGTCTGATCTGGCTCCAAACTGTTTGCACTGCAAATAATAGTTTTAGCGTAAACGCGTTTATTGGGAAAGAATAACAGATTCTCCACTGTACAAAGAGCGATCCACCATTCTTGTCAACAGACGGATTGTACCATACTATGTCCGAGCAAATAATCCATTCCCAAAAAACAACCAACAAACAAACAAAATTAACAACACTAATTATAATTAAGTACAATCCTCCCTCTCTACAACGACACCCAATGGGAGACACAGCTTGTACATGTACAATGTATGAGCTGAAGTTGTGATAGGGAGGAAATATTAAGACTTAGCTTACTTGTACATGTGCAAACGCGGCGTCTGATCTTAATTCAAGCTGTTTGTCAATCGTCATTATATTTCTTCTGTCAAAATGTACTCTTATATGTAACTTTGAGAATAAAGCTGGCACACGACAACTTTTAGCAGACGATATTGCAGCTGAAGTTAAAGCGTTAGATAAAAATGTCCTGTTTAGGGAACTGTGGAAAGCGTTGTTGTAAGGAGAGTATCGTTTATTCGAGGGTCGTTGTAGGGAGGGAAGACTGTAATTCGGTCGGAATTTGAACCAATACAGAGAATGCACAGAAAAACGAAAGTGCTACAGTCTAACCTCTAGACCAGTAGGTCAATCATATTTGACATTTACAGTTGACAAGACGTTATTCCTTCCCAATAAAAGCGTTTCTACAAAAACAAATATTTCCAGTGCAAGCAGTTAACTGTTCGCCACTCAGATTTATTTTAATCTTGAGAAATCTCGAAAAACTGCCCTTTTCTACATTTTAATGCGTTTGCGTTTCGTTCGCGTCTTCTCCATTGTATTTTATCACAGTTGGTATTGGCTGCGAAATGTTTGGAGCAAAGTTTAAAAACCGATATTTTTCGTCTTACAAAACGCAAACGAAACACAAACGCAAAGCACTTAAACGTAGAAAAGTACAACCTTGGACAATTCTAATAGTTCACGTTTATCTTGGTGGCAAACAGTTTGGATCCTGATCAGACGCCGGGTTACCCGGCGTGTGATCTGGCTCAAAACGGTTTGTAATAGAAATAATAGTTTTAGCGTAAACGCGTTTATTGGGAAAGAATGTCGGAGTAGAAAAGACAATGAAAAAAATCTTAAAAGTTAAGATTCAGTGCTTTTATACTGATCATAATTGTATTGTCATATGCACCAAGCTGGCACACGTTTGATTTCATTCAAGCATGTTCTTGACTTTGCATCTTTACGGTCGGGTTGTTTGAAACGCATTGCCGTTAGATTGTTTCAAAACTTTAAAAAATGATAAATTCTTAGTTACAACCAATTTGGCGCCTGATAAGACGCCGACTATCTCGTTTAGTCGCTTAAAATGTTTCTATTAATTTGTTTTTTTCTTTTTTGATTTAGTTGACATCATTAACCCATAGTTCAAAGGAGCCCAAAAGTTCAGTGAAATTTACGTGGAAACCAGACGATGATGAATCTGTATACATCGTGTAAGTATAGTACGTCTCTGATATTTTTCTTCGTGAACACCATGTACATGTGAGTATACATGTACATGTGAGTATAGTTCGCCTCTGATAAATTGCCAAAATAAACGCCAGGTTACATTTAAGTATAGTTCAGTAAAACCTGTCTATTACGGACTCTGAAATATATGCTAATTTATTGTATAAAGGACAGGTGACAGCTTAAAGGACGGTGACAGTAAAAGGAGCTTTCTATTTAACTGTCAATTTCCTTTAAGCAGTCACCTGTTGCAAAACGCCAAATAATAACAAAATGTAGTGATCGTAATAGAGATGTTTTACTGTATCTATATATATCTCTCTCTGATAAAAGTAAACACCATGTAAGTATAGTTTGTCTCTGATAAATGCTCGTGTTTCACATAGTAAAAGTAGTCCGTCTAGGGTAAATACATGTACCACCTATCAACATTGAGATTTAAGTACTAGAAATCTTCGTTGAAAGTTTGGTGAGAAGAAGGTGCGGTTATGATGTACACGTATTTAACTTCGTATGTTGTGTATGTCTTCACTGATTGCACGTTAATCTCTTCGTTGCAATGACGTCAACTGCTTTGAATAATTGTTGTTTGCTTTTTTTCTCAAATTAAAACTTTAGTTAAATTGACAGTGTTCATGGTTTTAAAGCATTTGAGTTTAGTCTGATATTGTTCTCATACATTTGATTGGACAGATTTGAGCAAACGCTCAAATCTGACCAATCAAATGCTTGAGAACGATATCAGACTCAACTAATAAGTTTTAGAACCGTGTAAGGGGCAGATAATACAGTTAACCCTCTCTAAACGGAACACTCCTTTGAAATAAATGTCAACCGCAAAGGACAGGTTACCACATGCATTATGGGGTGTCTGATAAGGATCCAAACCTTTTGACAATCGTTTCAAAATTACGTCAGACATTCTGCCTTAAATCAAACTTACGGTTGAGAATACGTTATTCGAAATACGTTAACAAAACGCAAACGCAGAGCACTAAAATGTAGAAAAGTACAACTTTTGGGCAATTCTGATAATTCATGTTTATCTTGGTTGCAAACAGTTTGGAGCCTGATCAGACGCCAGGTTACATGTACATGGCGTCTGATCTGGCTCCAAGCTGTTTGTACTAGAAATAATAGTTTTAGCGTAAACGCGTTTATTGGTAATGAATAACGTTTTTCCACTGTAAACTTAACCGATACAATGTACAGTACTGAACCTTATTAAATTAAATTGATAATCGCAAGCGAATTGCCATCGAATTGCTATCGAATCGCGCGCTTCAAAAAACAAATCCTACGTTTGACTATTTTTACGCGAATTTTCCGAAGCGGTTGTGACACAAATGGAATCGAAAAAAATAACGAAGGCATATTTGCGAACATTTGTGAGATACACTATTCAAGAAAATTTACCCGAGGGTAAAGTTAGTACTTTGAATCGCAAGCGAATTGCCATCGAATTGCAAGCGAATTGCCATCGAATCGCAAAAATTGTTAATTTAATAAGTTTCAGTACATGTACTACAGCCTACAGACAACAGTGTGGCGGTGATATGTAAAATAAATATCACGATACATTGTAAATATGACGCCGAAAGGGTTACACTTAGTGGTTTTGGTAGAGGGGCTTACTATATTGTTTTTACACTTCAGGTGCACGTTTGTCCAGGAGTATGACACGTTTTGGATGATGCAGAAAACAGATCGTCTAACCCTTAATCTTAAAGATCCATCGTGTAGTTCGGCAGCCGGATTTTCAGTCCTAGTTCCATCTATCTTAGTAGTTTTAGCAATGTTAGTCAAACATGTCTTTGGTGATCACTAAATGAACAAGCATTGAGACATTGCAGAATGCTTAATGCAGGTCAAACGCATTTCAGAAAGCTCCTGTAGGAGCTTTCTAAAATGCGTTTGTCCTGCATTAAGTTGGCATCTCCATTTAGTACTAGCAATGTCTTCTATGTAGTGGCAGTAGCTTGTCGTAACTTTGAATGTATCGCATATGGCTTGTTCATGTTCATGTATGCATACATGTAGCTTGTAAGAAACATTGAAGAGAAAGAGAGCAGAGGTTGGAATAGAGAGAAAGGGAAGCGAGCTAAAATACATGGAAATATTGACAGAAAGACATTCAAGTTGGAGAAAACTTAATGCTGGTCAAACGCTATTCAGAAAGCTCATGTAGGAGCTTTCTAAATTTCTTTTGTCCTGCATTAAGTTTGCATCTGCATTTAAAAGTAGCAGATTATCTTCTATTTAGTGATTGCTTGCTGTAACTTTGAATGTATCGCATATGGCTTGTACATATATATGTAAATGTATGCATAGCTTGAAAGAAACAAAGAAGAGAAAGAGAGCAGAGGTTGGAAGAGCGAGAAAGGGAAGCGAGCTATCCTGACGGAAAGAAAAGAAAACAAGGGTACAGTGGAGGCAACGTTGTTCTATCCCAATAACGCGGTTACGCTACAACTAGATTTCTATTACAAACAGTTTGGAGCCAGATCAGACGCCGGGTAATCCGTTTGCTCCAAACTGTCAAAAAAATTGTTCTTTTCCACGTTTAGGTGTTTTGCGTTTACGTTTCGTTTGCGTTTAAACGGAAAAGAATAACGTAATTTCCACTGTAGATAGAGAGACGTACGAAAAGTGACGAATGTAAGACACTTTTGTATGGAAGTAGCCAGTGTACAAAGAGAGGCTGACACAGATTGAAAACCGCTTTGCTTACATGTACCGGTACATGTACCCACCAAACACTATTATACTAAAACATTTATGTCTATAACCAACAGTTTTGATCCATTAAATTAGGGGTCAAAATGGGAAGTTTGCAGATTATATTTCAATAAATGTTCAATATTTCAAGAAAATGTTATTTTTGTATTTTGTTGCATTGCCTTTTCTTTAAATGCTGAAAAATAAGTAAACGCTTTCTTCACTGTAGCGCAGACGAAACGGAGAAAAGAACAGTGATGTTACAGTGGAGAAAACGTTATTCTTTCCCGTTTAAACGCAAACGTACGCAAACGCAAAGCACTAAAACATAGAAAAGAACATCTTTTTGACAATTCTGATAATTCATGTTTATCTTGGTGGCAAATAGTTTGGAGCCTGATCAGACGCCAGTTTACCCGGCGTCTGATCTGGCTCCAAACTGTTTGTAATAGAAATAATAGCTTTAGCGTAAACGCGTTTATTGGGAAAGAATAACGTTTTCTCCACTGTACATGTAGTTAAATTACAGATATACAGTACTCCGTCTCTACATTGGCCATCCGAACAACGGTTCCCTTCTTACAACGACTATTTCCGTTATTCCTTAAACAATGTACTAATGTCCAACCTTTTTACGGCTGCAATATAGTGAACTTAAAATTGTCGTCTGCTGCTTTTCTCAAATTAACTTATTATACATTTTGACAGAAAAAAACCATAATGACGAGTGGAAAACAGCTTGAATCCAGATCATACGCCGCGTAACTCGGCGTCTGATCTGGATTTAAGCTGTTTGCAAATGCAAGCCAATTTCCCTCCCTACAACGACTTCCTTCGAACAACGCACATAGTTGTTGTCTCCCATCGGGTGTCGTTGTAGAGAGAGAGAACGCTGTAGTTTATTTCTGGAAAAAGCACGCCTTCCCCAATGTTTATAGTCGAAAAGATGATATTATTTCCAAGTAAATATTTTAATGCTATTTTTTAATTTCCATTACAAACAGTTTAGAGCCTGATCAGACGCCGGGTAACCCTGCGTCTGATCTGACTCTAACCTGTTTGCCACTCATATTAGTATGAATAGTCACAGTTGCCTAAATGTTGCCATTTTCTAAATTTTATTACAACGCGTTTGTTTGCCTTGTAAAGCGGGAATTAATAACGTCGTCTCCACCGTATGAATCATAGTTTATGCATGTTAGTTATTTCTTTAATCAATTTAGCCCGTAGTCATACCGCAAATCTTTCTTACATGTACGTGTACATAAACAGTGGAGAAAACGTGATACTTACCAAATACAGTGGAGAAAACGTTATTCTTTCCCAATATACGCGTTTACGCTAAAACTATTATTTCTATTACAAACAGTTTGGAGCCAGATCAGACGCCGGGTAACCCGGCGTCTGACCAGGCTCCAAACTGTTTACCACCAATATAAACATGAATTATCAAAATTGTCCAAAAATTGTACTTTTCTACGTTTTTGTGCTTTGCGTTTGCGTACGTTTGCGTTTAAACGGGAAATAATAACAGATTCTCCACTGTACATGCGCTTACGCTAAAATATTATTTGAACTGCAATTACTGTGTGCCAGATCAGTCTCTGGGTAACTCGGTGTCTGATCACACTCACAATTGTTTGCCACTGAGATTTAGATAAGTAATAAGAAATGTCCAAAAGTGGTTATTTTCTACATTTCAGTGAATTGCATTTGCATTTTATTTGCGTTTATTGGGAAAGAATAACGTCTTCTCCATTGTATAGTGGAGAATATGCTATTCTTTCCCTATAGACGCGTTTATGTTTACATGTGTACATGTAACCAATAAAGTAATTTCCAAAAAGTTTGGCGTCAGATCAGATGCCGCAGCCGGATAATCCAACGTCTTATCAAGCCCCAAACTGTTTGCCACTCAAGTTCAAATGCGTGGTAAAATTTTTCAAAAAGCTGTTACTTTTCCCATTTGATTGCATTTCATTTGTGTATTCCTTCTCTTGCCATTGCAAACATTATGAGTCAGGCACAAAACTGTAGGTTATTCAGATAAGAATAAATCTTCAACAGCTTGAAACACCCGTTACTTTCTATATTTATTTTTTTACGTTTTGTTTTATTAAGTTTCGTACATAATTTCCATCATAATCGGTTTTCAGTGGCGAAAACGTTATTCTTTCCCGATAAATGCGTTTACACTAAAACTATTATTTCTATAACAAACTGTTTGGAGCCAGGTCAGACGCCGGGTAACCCGGCATCTGATCAGGCTCAAAACTGCTTGCCACCAAGATAAACATGAATTATCAGAAATGTCCAATAGTTGTATTTTTCTACGTTTTAGTGCTTTGCGTTTGCGTTTCGTTTGCGTTTAAACGGGAAAGAATAACATATTCTGCACTGTACCCCGCTTTAGTACAGTTCGGGACATGTTATTCTAACGTCATTTATGACGTCATACAGTGAAAAAAGTTATCTTTTCCCAATACACACATTTAAGCTTAAACAATATATTATACTTTCTTGGCGGAAACAACCGATCTGACGAGCTCCTAGTCGAGATTATGGTTGGTTGTTTCCTCCGACAACGTCGAGAGCTGAATACAACACCCTGTACATAGCGCAGCACCAACTGGTTATGTTTTTATCCCATAACCCTAAATCGTGTTTCTAATTTTTAAGCCAGGTGAACACTTAAAGCAGGTTGAAAGTAAAGCAGAATGCGCCTTAAGGCGCATTCTGCTTTACTTTCAGCCTGCGTTAAAATATTTTCTGCTAGAATATAGAAACTTTAACTTTTTCCTTATTTGTAACAGTATAAATTGGAACTATTTTCTTCAGTAGAGGAATAAAATTGAGAGGCGTAAAAAGGTGTGTTCATAGGGTAATGGGTTATTATATGTCTTCAATACAGATCTGCACCAAAAATAACAACTAAACAGTTTTTTAAATCATTTTATATCTAGAAACATTTGATATATGAACCAGAACAAGAATGATTCCATGCCAAAAAGAATAACGGGGAACTTGTACATGTACGTAAACATGACGTCACGAAGTGGAAGTAAAATACAAACATTAAAATACACGGAATAAGATACAGACTCTTGTATCGTAATGTGCAGATACACGTGAAAAGACTCGATATCAAATGAAGGCATATACTAATATTTACTATTCAGCCTTAGGCATTTTTTACCAAATACGATACGATTATTGGTTATTAACCTGTTTTTGACCCGATTGAGCTGTTCAGATGCAAACACATCACAAGTACATGTACCTGTACGTACAGTGGAGAAGACGTTACTCTTTCTCAATCATCGCGTTTACGCACAAAATATTCTTCTCATGACAAACAGTTTGGAGCCATATCAGACGCCGGGAACCCGAGCTGTTTGGCACTTAGATTAACGTAATCGGAGTAGTCAGAATTGTCAAAAAATGTTATTTTGTTATTTTCTATATTTTATTGCAATGCGCTATTATTTCTATAACAAACTGTTTGGAGTCAGGTCAGACGCCGGGTTACCCGGCGTCTGATCAGGCTCCAAACTGTTTGCCACCAAGATAAACATGAATTATCAGAAATGTCCAAATGTTTTCTTCCTGATGTAACCCAATCATGATCAAATTATTCGGAAAAGTTTTACCCCTTAACCGTTTCATTGTCGTCTGCTTCAACTTTGTTGTCTGCAATGCCGTTTCAAAGTTAATAAATAAGACAGTATGACTGAAGAAATTTCCAAACGAGTGACAAACAGTTTGGATCCTGATCAGACGCCGCGTTACACGGCGTCTGATCAATATCCAAAATGTTTGCAAACGCGCTTTTAAGCGATATTGAAAGTGAAAGGGTTAACGTAAACGAAACGCAAATGTATTGCAATATAATATAGAAACTCACAATTGTTTTGACAATATTAAGGACCCAAGTTATTATGAGTAACAAACTGTTTGGAGTCTGATCAGACGCCGAGTTAAACGGCGTTTTGTCGGGCTCCAAACTGTTTGCATTGCATATAAAGCCTTTAGCATAAACGTGTTTATTTGGAAATCACGTCTTCTCCAATGTACAACACATAAAAGTCATTGTATGTATTTCTTTTTTACATGAGTCTTTTAAAAGTTGAGTGAAATCTTAGTCGCAAACGGTTCTGGGTCTATTCAGACGCCACGTTTCTCGATACCATATAGAATACAGTGCAGAAAACGTTATTTTTTCCCAAGAAACGTGTTTATGCTAAAACTATTATTTCCCATACAAACAGTTTGGAGCCAGATCAGACACCGGGTAACCCGGCGTCTGACCAGGCTCCAAACTCTTTGCCACCAAGATAAAGATGAAATATAAGAATTGTTCAAACGTTGTACTTTTCTACGTTTTAGTGATTTGCGTTTGTGTTTCGTTTGCGTTTAAACGGGAAAGAATAATGAAGTTACACGATATTTCGGCAGGGTGTACAGGCTTATATGACGGTTTTGAATTCCGTTTTTCCTGAGCAGGAAATACGGAATTCAAAACCGTCATACAAACCCGTACACCCTGCCGAAATACCGTATGACTAATATTATACGTATTCTCCACTGTACAAAAATGTAATTGTGTCATCTTCACAGTCTGGTAATATCTCACGTTGCAATAAACACACGCGTAGATCATCACGTTGATCAAGATTCCTAGAAATGTTTTATCGCCATCGTCAAGACAGTTGTTGTGTTTCTATATGAACGTGGCTTACGATCTTATTATATAATCAACATTATTTGATGACTACATTGACGCTTAAGTTACATTGACACTGTACGGTCGCGGAGTATGTTATAACCAACGCTATTTGAACACTAAATTAAATATGTGTAAGTGTTATCGCGGAGTATGTTATAACTAACGCTATTTGAACACTAAATAACGTGTAATTGTTATCGAGGATTATGTAATAACCAACGCTATTTGAAGAATAAATTACGTGTAAGTGTATTAGCGGATTATGTTATAACCAGCGCTATTTGAAGACTATATTAACGCTGTAAGGTCACATATTATGTTATAATCAATATTTTTGTATGACGTATTTTGTATTTTGTAAGTTACATTGACGCTGTAAGGTCGCGGATTATGTTATAATCAACGCTATTTGAAAACTATACATTGACGCCGTAACGTGTCGTGTTGAAGACTATACATTGACGCCGTAGGTCACGTGTTATATACTAGTAATCGGCATCATTCGAATCCGCTTACGTTACATTGACGCCGTAAGGTCACAGGCTAGGTTATAACAAACATTATTTTGTGACTACATTGACGCTGTAAGGTTCGTCCTGCATGGTGTTCTGTATTTCAGGGGTAGTTCGTCGTCTCTGAGGAAAGGAACGTTGGTGTCCTGTTTCAGACATAAGCTGTTTGTATTGAAGTTCAATACACACTGAAAAAGAGAAACACACAGTAAGCAAACACATTGATTTACCAATTCAATATCAATTCCGACAAACATTTCCTTAACAATTTGAATCCTGATAACGTGGGGTATTCTCGGGATCAAAACGTTTTGCAATGTCTCCTGTAGATACATGTACATGTACCTATGATGAAGAAGTGGGGTTCATGACTGCTTTAAGAAATGTGAAAAGGGACATTACTCACGATTATGTATGCTGGTCTATAATACCGGTTATTGAACTTGACCGATTTTACATGTACATTGTATGCATATAAGATAATGCAAAAAGAATCAAATAACATTTGAAATATTCAGGTTGATAAAAAGTTATAGACACCGTTAAACATGTACAGTGAAAATGTGTCATTCTATGCCATTTAAACGCAAACGAAACGCAAACGCATTGCAAAACAATGTAGAATACAGTGGAGAATCTTTTATTCTTTCCCAATAAACGCGTTTACGCTAAAACTATTATTGCAGTGCAAACGGTTTGGAGCCAGATCAGACGCCGGGTAACCCGGCTTCTGATCAAGCTCCAAACTGTTTGCCACCAAGATAAACATGAAGTATAAAAATTGTCCAAAAGTTGTACTTTTCTATGTTTTAGTGCTTTGCGTTTGCGTACGTTTGCGTTTAAACGGGAAAGAATAACGTATTCTCCACTGTATGACAAATCTGATTTCTTTAAAGCTGATCCTAAACTGTTTTCAATGGAAATAATAACTGTAGCGTAATCGAGTTTATTGGGAAAGAGTAACGTCTACCCAACTGTACAATTATAAAGTATGTTTCTATTGAGTATGAATGTATCCATATTAGTGTTTGATGCGTAAACATGTGTGTGTCGTTTTGCAATATATTGTTAAATCTGAACCATAATTAGTAAAAATAAAGAGAAAAAGGACTAGATCAGAATTTGCCATTTAAATGTCAGGGTTGAATGAGAAGGTGACTTACGCAATTGCTAGAAATAAAATCCATCCCAAGAACGACGTCGTGTACAGAAATATCTGAAAAAGAAAACATTATTTTCTTACATGACTACCCCTGTTTTCTTAAGTGAACAACGATCACGGATGTCCTTGTCTCCAACATCTTTGATACAGTGGAGAAAACGTTATTCTTTCTCAATAAACGCGTTTACGCTAAAACCATTATTTTCCATACTAACAGTTTGGAGCAAGATCAGACGCCGGGAAACCCGGCGTCTAATCATGCTCCAAACTGTTTGCAACCAAGATAAACAAGAATGATCAGAATTTTCCAAAAGTTGCACTTTTCTACGTTTTAGTGTTTTGCGTTTGCGTACGTTTGCGTTTAAACGGGAAAGAATAACGTTTTCTCCACTGTAGCAATGTGATGACGTCACTAAATTACTATTCATAAAGGCATTTTGACGTCACCGGGGTTTGTCTGAAATAGAAATGTTATTAAGCTCGCCAAGTCCGGCTTAATACATGTACCATTTAAATTCTAGACTCGTTTGAGATAAGCTTGTCTTAAACATCAACTCATTACAGATCTTATAAACCATTATGATCATTATTGTTATTACTACTTTGCCAGGTCTTATCTAGTGCTTTTTTCTCACAGGAGTTATGCAGAATTATTACACTCTTAATGTATAAAATAAGCTTTCAACGAATTATACCACAGACCCCAAGCCAGCCAGTTTCAAAGAGATCAGGGGCAATCCCTACCATTAAAATCCACCGGAGTGGCACCAGGTCAACAGTACAACTCCAGAACTCCTATCGAAACATACAGAATATACATCAAGAATACAGTCTAGATATAACAGACAATTATTTCCTACTTTATTCTAAAAATAAGTATTGAAGAGGCGTGTTTTTAGACGTTTTTTGAAGGCTTCAACTTGGCTCGCATGTCTTATGTATAATGATAGATTGTTCAAGAGTTTAACTTTCAGCGGACTGTTAAATTGTCTGTCTTTAAAGATCTCAAGACTGTACTTCACTTAGTGTTCGCTTAATAAAGGATTAGCTATAAAGTGAGTGGATACGACATTATTCTTTCTCAAACCGGTATACTTTCAAGCAGTAATGATTGTTAAAAATAGTTTTGAACAATATCAAACTGGACACTATTTCCCACTCTAGTTAATGAAAATAGAATTTTCAAAACAATGTCATTTCAACATTGTATGGCCATGCATTTGCGTTTCGTTTGCGTTTAAATCTGGTGTCTGATAAGGCTCTAAACTGTTTGCCACTCAGATCAAAGTAATCTTTAGCATTTTGAACAATGTTATTTTCTACCCCTGCCTCATGGTATAGTAGTAACTGTTCTAGGTTTCGTTCATTCCAGTTGGTATTTTGATCAGCTTTAGTGCCTGTTACATGTACACTGGAGAAGAAGTTATTCTTTACCATTTAAACGCAAACGCATTTAAAAAAAAACATAGAAAATAACAATTGGTTGACAACTCTTTTCATTTTAATCTGAGTGGCAAACAGTTTGGAGCCTGATCAGACGCCGGTTTATCCGGCGTCTGATCTGGCTCCAAATGTTTTGCAACGGAAATAATCGTTATAGCGTAAACGCGTTTAGTCGGAAAGTATAACGTCTTTTCCATTGTATAACAAAATATTGAAATAAAACACAAACAGTGCTGACCCTAGTAATATCTTACCATCTAACATGAATTTGATCTTAAATGGCAAACCTCCGATCGTTACCGAGGTGGCTGCAGTGGTCTTTGATATACTGAAACAAGTCAAGAACACAGTACGCATCTCAGATGAATGAATGGATAAGTTGGGTTTTACGGCACTGCGACACAAAATATGTCATATAGCGTAGATGAGTGATGAGGGTGATTACATGTAGATGAGATGGTGATGATTTCAGCAAGATGATTTCGTCTAATCCAGTTCGTTGCGAAAACAGCGAATGCGACCAAAAACCATCGGCCTTCCTTCTTTTCAGATCTTGGCAGCGGGGAAAATCTCGGTCTAATAAACAGAAATAATTCTCCTTGACAATAAAGCGTGTCTATTTAAAAGGATTATACTGCACGTGTGATTATTTATGGGTATACGGAATAAAATTGGTTATTCGACTTCACCGGCACTCCATATACCCATAAACAGCAAGATTTGTACTTGAATGATTATATTTATATATACATTATTATTTACGTTATTTTCTAAAGTTTACCGATAATCAATCGATGTACACTTGTGATATTATTGACAGAAGTGGTTATCACAAATATTGTATACATGCATATGGTTCCGATTATAACCATAACCGCATAACCAAAGTGTTTTTAAATTCTAAAAGAACAAAACTGAGACTTAAGAATAGCGAATACACCAGAAACGTTTCATTGCATTCGTATTTCGTGTGCTCTTTTAGGGGCTTTATGTTTCCTTCCGCCTTGCTTCAATCTGCCACCTGAATCCAGTTAAGGACCACTGCGACAGTTTAGGTTCTAACGGTCAAATGGAGACAACTCATGCAAAATATTGAAATGAGCCTCCCTTTGACCATAACTCTATGATTCATGTTTATATGCGAATTTTATTTTTTCTATCTCAATAAGCTAAATTATCCGTTCATACCTGCAATTGACGACCACAGTTAGAATAATGATATATTGTTGACGATTGAACTGTATTGATTTGGATCCATTTAAGCAATTTAAAGTGATTATCATATAGCATTTGTATATAGCCCTATGTAATTGGATTTACATGTGTTACTCTCTATGCAGATATTTGTATTTTTAAGAAAAACCTGATATTATTTTGATGTGTGATTTCAGTAAATGAATGCTTTAATAATATTTGTAAAAAATATCATCAACATCTGAATGATAGAACAGTAGACGAATAAACTTTGAAAAATAACCTTTTGATGTTTTTCCCTTTTAAAAAATGCGTTTAATGGATAATGTGTTGTTTTCATGTTTTTAGCTCACGTGGCACGAAGTGCCAATGTGAGCTATTGTGATTGCCCTTTGGTGTCCTCCGTCCGTCGTCAAACTTTTTCTTTAAAGAGCTTCTTCTTAAAACCCACTTTGCCAATTTCTTCAAAACTTCATAGGATTATTCCTTGTAGAGTACTCTCTCAGATTTCTTCAAATATAGGTCATCCAATTGAAATTGTGGTTGCTATGGCAACCAATTGAAAAAAACTTTAAAAATCTTCTTGTCAAAAGCTCCTGGTCCGAATTGAAAATAATTTTACCCAAATATGCCATTGGTGACCCTTTATCAGATTTCTTAAAATAATTTTCCTATCTTAAAAAACATGGCCACCAGTGGGTGGGGCAGATTTTCCTTATATGGCTATATAGTGAAAACTTTAAAAAAAATTATTGTCTGAAACTGCTCGTCCGATTTGAAAGTAATTTCACACAAATGATCCATGTGTAACCCTAAACCAGATATCTTAAAATAATTTTGATATCTAAAAAAACATGGCCGCCAGTGGGTGGGTCACATTTTCCTTATGTTACTGTATAGTAAAAACTTTAAAAATCTTCTTCTGTGAACCTACTGGTCCAAAATGAAAATAATTTAATAGAAATTATCCATTTATGACTCTCTACCAGATTTCTTAAAATAATTGTGTTATCTTTAAAAACATGGCCGCCAGTGGGTGGGGCAGATTTTCCTTATATGGCTATATAGTGAAAACTTTAAAAATCTTCCTGTCTGAAACCGCTGGTCCAATTTGAAAGTAATTTCACACAAATGATTCATGGGTGACCCTCTACCAGATTTCTTAAAACAATTTTGATATCTAAAAAAACATGGCCGCCAGTGGATTGGGCACATTTTCCATATGTTACATGTACTGTATAGTCAAAACTTTAAAAATCTTCTTCTGTGAAACTACTGGTCCAAATTGATAATAATTTAACACAAATGATCCATGTATGACTCTCTACCAGATTTCTTAAAATCATTTTGGTATCTTTAAAATCATGGCCGCCAGTGGCTGGAGCAAGTTTTCCTTATATTCTGTATAGAAAATCTTTAAAAATCGTTTTCTCATAAACTATTGGTCTGATTTAAGAATATTTTTACACAAATAATGATTCATTGGTGACCCTTTTCCAGTTTTCTTCAATTAAATCTTCCTAGCTCAAACATGGCCTCCAGTGGGTGGGGTGAATTTACCGATGATGGTTTATAGAGAAAACTTTACCATTACTGGTTCATTACCGTGACCGTAACCATGGGTACCAGGTGAGCGATTTAGGGCCGCATACGGCTCTTGTTTATGCTACATGTAATTCCTCCTATTGTTTTCATTTTATGAATACATATGTATAACCCAACAAAATAGGTAAATTACAAAGCTGAAGACGGTTATTCTGAGATTTTATGATCAAAGTACAGTGGAGAATCTGTTATTCTTTCCCGTTTAAACGCAAACGTACGCAAACGCGAAGCACTAAAACGTAGAAAAGAACAACTTTTGGACAATTCTGATATTTCATGTTTATCTTGGTGGCAAACAGTTTGGAGCCTGATCAGACGCCGGGTTACCCGGCGTCTGATCTGGCTCCAAACTGTTTGTAAAAGAAAAAATAGTTTTCGCGTAAACGCGTTTATCGGGAAAGAATAACAGATTCTCCACTGTACGTGACTCCGGATAAATAGCGGTATACCCAAAAATTATCTATTTGGAAAAAATCCAGTTCGGGGACCCCCTATTTTTATTTCATATTTTTGAATAACAGGATACATACGACATGTAGCAACATGCAAAATTTAATAAAGATCTGAATGTTATCAAAATTCACAGAAACTGGCGCGATGGTATTTAACCCTTTTAGAGGTTGTATGAACGAACATCCTAGATTAGATACCAGATTGATTAAGGCATTAGCCTATTCCTTTTGTTTCGATTGGATATATTCAAAGGCAGAATATATATGTACAGGAAAGGGGACGTTATTGTATCCCATTAAATGTGTTTATGTTAAAACAATATATCCATTGCAGACAGTTGAAAATCAGGAGTCTGATCCGGCGGCACCAAACTGTTTGTCACTCAAATAGTTAGATTTCTTTTTAAAAAAATATTAATTGCTGCATTTTGTTGTGGTGCGTTTCGTTTGCATTTAAACGGGAAAGAATAACGTCTTCATCACCGTGTACATGCAGTCTTACAAAGAATATGTTCGTGTAAGCACTGCTCGGTTATTCCTGTCTTCTCTTTCTAGTGACTGAGAAATTAAATGGCAATCAAAGCCGACCCAACCCTACAACGATACAAAGTCACGTAAATCAAACATTACAAAGTCTAACGTTTGGTCACGGAACGTATCTAATCAATCAGCACAGAAATGATGGTGCCCAAAACGGTCTCTAATTAAAGTTTTTCGTCTCTTTGGAAATTCCATTTCAGGGGCCGTCCTCAGTGTTGTGATTGAAAGTAGCCATTTTCTTAGAAGGAATTTCTGCTTAATTTCAGTTTTGTCGGT
The DNA here is from genome assembly GCA_922989275.2 of Gari tellinella. Taxonomy (NCBI): domain Eukaryota; kingdom Metazoa; phylum Mollusca; class Bivalvia; order Cardiida; family Psammobiidae; genus Gari; species Gari tellinella. The sequence goes on along the minus strand of OV277867.1, from coordinate 76,986,495 downwards.
CAGAATAAGTGTCCGCAATATAGCTCGTCCTTTTACAGTGGAGAAAATGTTATTCTTTCCCACTTTTACGCAAAGGAAACGCACACGAAATGCCATACCATGACACAATGACAATGTTTGACTGTCTGTCTTTTACTTTGAGTGGCAAACCGTTTAGAGCCTGATCAGACACGGAACAGAATAATGTCTTCTCAACTGTACGTTATGATTTAATGACTTACCAGTCAACAAAATCTGAATATAACATTTGACCGAGCTAATAAGCCACACAGAACTTTAAGCTTGTCAACCTTTTCTTTATAATCAGTAACAAGAGATATTTGACATTCAGCACGTTTGGTCGTGTCACGTGGCAACTGCAACAATGTACTATCTATACATGTACATATTGCAGCATTTTTACTTTCGATTTGTTACGGTTTTAAATCACCCGTTTTAGTTGTTTATGTCTGTTCTTCAACATGTCCAAGATCGGTATGACCAAGAAGAAAGTTAAAACATTATTATATTGGCTGTTATTTCAAATATGTTTTAAAACAATCTTACAAAATGAGATTTTAATTGAAAGCCAGCTCCAAGGATTAATAAAAAGTAATTCCTACATTTTCGCATTTCTTTTATTTTTGAATAAAATTAAACAAATCTCCAATTATAATTGGTGTCAATTAAATGAAAGTGGACAGTGGTAATATGTTATCTGTTTCGAATTATTGCATAAAATAATTTACATAACAACCACTTGGGGTCGGAAAAGACGATAAACTCAATAAGCTTGTCATTCACATAGAAATAAAATGCCATACTTTTCAAAAAGCTATTATCATTTACAATTCAATGCATTTTACTTCTGTGATGTTTCGTTGAAAATTAGGAGGAATACATGTAAGATCCCTTTCACAGTATATACATGGCATAATGCGCTTCTATTGAGGAAGGGATTACCCAATGCCACTACGTCATCGATTTTAAACAACTGTCGTCTGCTTTTATTTCTTGTATTTAAATTTTGATATTTGACATAAAAAGTTGAGGTGAGTGTCAAACAGTTTAGATCCTGATCAGACACCGCGTAAGGTGGATTCTGGTCAGGATCAAACCTGTTTGCGAATGACCATTGCAATGAAGGTATATGTAAGGAACAACATGAGAATGAATTATAATACACAGACCTAGTTGCATCCATGACCCGGCGGTGAACACTTGAATTCTGTGACCCTGTGTTAAGGTGGGCTTTGAAGTCTTTATCGTTTATCTATAAAATAGAAGAAAAAGGCAACAAATAAGCTTTGTCGTGAAAAAATACTTTTTGCATTGACGATCTAGACAAGACCCTGTGAAAGAGACACTCCTTGATACAAAGAGGGAAGAAGATGTTTTCTTTTCAGTAAAAATGTAATAAACGCAAAAATGTAGAAAACGACCTTTTGAAAGTACATACTATTTATTTTCATTTGAGTTAAAACCGATTGAAATTCGTTTGTAATGCCCTCGTTATATTATTAAGCTCTCAAGGTTTACTCTTATTTGATGAAATACCGTCAAATAACGTCACAATACGTGAATTTTTAACGAAAATGTACATTAAAGTCGCCTATTTTGTTTCTGTCGTATTCTTCTCTGGCCAAGATTCAATCTGTTTTCTATAAAAATAGCAAAAAAGCGTTTAGAGGACAATAATAACATCTTTTCTACTGTATATTCTCTGCGACATGTACAGTGGAGAATGTGTTATTCTTTCCCAATAAACGCGTTTACGCTAAAAACTATTATTCCTATTACAAACAGATTGGAGCAAGATCAGACGCCGGGTAACCCGGCGTCTGATCAGGCTCCAAACTGTTTGCCACCAATACATGTATAAACATGCATTATCAAAATTGTCAAAAAGTTGTACTTTTCTACGTTTTAGTGTTTTGCGTTTGCGTACGTTTGCGTTTAAACGGGAAAGAATAACAGATTCTCCACTGTACCACCTGTCTTTAACCCCTACACTTCCAATGTCGTGAATTGTTTTTACATGTATATCCCTTCATCGCCATTATCGTTTCAACATTATACCGGTATTTAAAAGGCAGTATGACTGAGGTTATTTCGAAACGAGTATCAAACAGTTCTGATCCTGATCAGACGCCGCGTTACGCGGCCTCTGACCAGGATCAGAACTGTTTCCAACGCGCCTGTTGGCATCCTTTACAGTGAAAGGGTTATCACGTATTCTCTTTCAGTACAGTGGAGAAAACGTTATTCTTTCCCAATATACGCGTTTACGCTAAAACTTTTATTTCTATTACAAACAGTTTGGAGCCAGATCAGACGCCGGGTAACCCGGCGTCTGATCAGGCTCCAAACTGTTTGCTACCAAGATAAACATGAATTATCAGAATTGTCCAAAAAATGTACTTTTCTGCGTTTTAGTGATTTGCGTTTGCGTACGTTTGCGTTTAAACGGGAAAGAATAACATATTATCCACTGTACATGTACAGAAATCTTTATTCTTTCATTTGTAAACGCAAACGAAATGCAACAAAACAAATACAATCACAATATGTTCGAAATTCTGAAAATCGATTTTTATCACCCGGCGTCTGACCAGGCTCCAAACTATTTGCAATAGGACAAAGGTTTTAAGAATAATCGTTTTCACTTGGAAAATACGTGTTCTCTATTGTAATTGTTGTTACTGAGGTGAGGAGAACACGTCATTCTCCCATTTTCGCCTATGTGAGATAGAGATATTCCCCATGCGGAATCACTCTATCCTCCATACATGTACCACGTGACGTCTTTTATTGTTTGCCCCGCTTTACAACAAGCGCTGCATGGCGCGGGTAACTAAATGACGTCATTTCTTATGACTTTACTATAAACAACGTCGTGTTTGGCGGAAAAAAGTGCACAAAAACTGCAATTATTTCGTTATTTATATCATGCTTTAATGATTTAAATGGGAGAAAAAAAATCCACCATTCATGCAAGCCTCGTCCCTGCATGATTTTTCTGACCCGAGGGGGAGAAAATTACTATCCCACATCAACACTCATGGTGGATTCTTATATTCTTTCCCAATATGTATACGCATTTAGGCTAAAACTATCAGTCTGGTACCCGATCAGACGCCAGGGTAACCCGGCGTCTGATAAGGCTTCAAACTGTTTGTCACGTAGATTAAGATGATTTCTTAAAAATTGTCGAAAAAGGGTCAAATCTACATTTTACTGCTCTACGTTTGCGTTTCAACGGGAACGAATAACGTTGTCTCCACTGTACATCGGCTTTTCGCTGTATATATCTAAATAAGTGATATCCCCCACTACAGTTTCTTTATTGCAGGTAGAGCCATTCAGTATCCCTGATGAGCCAAGGGCAATAATCAATATGTATCCTTTGTTGCACCTCACTTCAGCACACAAAGGCGTTCCAGTACACCTAGATACACAGGGGAAAGGAACCTAATACAGTGGAGAAAACGTTATCCTTTCCCAATAAACGCGTTTACGCTAAACATTTTATTTCTATTGTAAACAATTTTATTTCGGCTTTGGTTCACAAATAACATGAACAGCAAAAGCATCAAGTAATATACAATACCTTGCACGCGATGAGCGGAAGTCGTGATACATGCACTTTTGTAGGCTGGTCTCCGGCGCTATTGAGAACATCCGGTGTAGTATTCTGAGATATTGTACGGCGCCGAGGCGTTCTGGGTCGTTCGTCTGTTTTCGTCTGCGTTGCCAAGTTTCCAAGAGAGGCTGAATGGTCCTGGGGCTGGGTACCAGAATATCGTATTGGTGGAAGCGACTGCTTTGTGTCTGAATGAATCGGAGCCAAACTCTGAGGTATCTATGGAATTATACAGCAGAGAATATGCAATTATTTCCACGTTTAATGAGCCATCTGAAACGGATATATACTGTGTGCAAACAATGTGTATACGGTAAGAGTCCTCTACAGTGGAGAATACCCAAATATTTCCCAAATAACGCGTTTAATCTAAAGCTATTATCACCCGCTTACAACTCCGTTAGAATGGGGCGCGCTTCAGAACGAGTTTTGGTGCAGATTCAGACATACAAGTGTTACGGATTCTGTCCATGGCGGTTGTAGATGTGGAGCGGTGGTATGTTAAACATGTAATTCAAGCCTAATATCAAACAAATATGTTATAAACATCGTGCATTTCTGTTGTTCCGATTAATTCGAAGCCTTATGTATGTATACCCTGGTTGAATGTATGCCAGCAATCCTTAAAAGTGATGAACTGCATTGAAAATCGAGTTTTCTATATGATTTCTTTGAAATTTTGAAACAAGGCCTATAAATTTGCATGTCTAGGTTATTTTCTCAATTGCCTAAGTAAGGTTTATATTTGATCAATACTTCCAGCGATTGTCGATTCCAATTGTTTTGCATAACCTCTGAATTCATCGATATTTTGATCGCGCCTTTCGGTACAGATTCGGACAGATAGCGTTACAGATTCTGACCGAGGTTATGATGAAAGATACAGATTCTTACCGACATTTCTCTTCCATTTCAGATAATGGACCAGAAGTGTAACTACTGCAAATAAACGTTTGATGCCTTTGACCATGTTGCACGTCACTGCATAAAGTCACAGGGGTGTCATTTATAAGTGTTGATGTCGAAAACAACTATGTAAAATAAAAACGAGTATAAAAAATATGATTTATGATTTATTTTGATAACTTGTAATTCCTTTTGAATGGGCTATATAAAATAGTTTACACCCATCTAAGACACCACCTCTCCAAAGCGGCGTCTGAGATACAGTTTTATAATTTATTTCCATTGCAAACAGTTTAGAGCAAGATCAGACGCCGGGTAACCAGGCGTCTTATCAGGCTCCAAACTGTTTGACACACAGATAAAAAAAGGTGAGATTTTTTTAAAATGTCTTTGTCTACATTTTACTTTAATGCGCTTGCGTTTAGGTAGGTTTAAACGATAACGTTTTCTCCACTGTAAGACTGAATTATAATCAATGGGGCATAACTGCGACTTTGGCAGTGACAGAGATAATAAATAACACGTCAAGATTAGCAAGGGCCACATTCGCGGTATGTAAGATCAACACATAAATACACGAACTATGAGAAAAAAGCCAGAAGGCGTTCGGCATTTCTTCCGAAAGTGACAGTTGTCTTAATAAAAGTGCAGTGTACATGTAAACTTTACAAGCAATCGCTCCGTAATCGGCAATTATACAAACTTCAAAAGTGACAGTGGTCATTAAACCTTGAGAAATATATATCAAAACGCAATACCTATTTTGGGTGTGCATTCGCCTGAGGATTTTGCGGAAATGGAAACGGTTTTGTACCTAAATCTGTTTACACATGCAGCACGGTGCAGAAGCCGTAACACAAAACGGAAAGAATCTGTACAAAAACTCGTTCTGAAGCGCTCCCCACTGTAACGGAGTTGTAAGCGGGTGATTATTTCCACTGCAAACAGTAATCCGGCGTCTGATCAGACTCCAAACTGTTTGCCACATTTTAAGACATTATTTGTGTCTACATTTGGAAGTACATGTACGCCGAAGTACTTGATTGGTTGAGCTATTGTATGTGACATACGGTTTGGAGCCTGATAAGACGCCGAGCTACAGCTTGCCTGGTCTGGCTCTAAACTTTTAACAATGGCCAAAGGGCTTGTAAAATTGACGTATCTATTTAGGCAAAATAAAAAAGTACCTGTGATCCGGTAACCCGACCGACCCTAGTTTTTCCCCCGACCCAAAACTTTGTTTTCACTTTTAGAAAAATGTGTTGGCAAATGTCGGTCATGTTTGCGACAATCGTTTTTTAGGAACGTGTTATAGAATATATTCTTCTTTAATTTGTTTACAAATCTAATTAATAGACGTTAAAGGTGTTTTAAAATTGATTTTAAAATAAGATTTAGCAAATATCGAAGTGAAATTTGCTCTAAATCTGTCATAAATAAATACGAAAGAAGACTCAAGCAGGAAACGCAACACAAACAATACACCCATCCCTAAAGCAGAACACACACACAGCCATACCATAACAAACACACACACACACACAACCACACACACACGCAATACCATTCCTTCATCTACACACTAAATAGAAAACAACACGCAAGACAAAAAAGTAGCTTCCTTGATATGCTAGTTATTTAACCATTGACACGTTCAACATGCAGCCGGCACATATCAATGACACTTTTAACATGCATACAACATATTTCAAAGCATCATTCATTCCATATGTCATATATGTCACTACTTTGTCGTCTTGGTATATAGCTATTATAAACAATCATACCGGTTTATATTTTTAAGATAATTTTGGTAAAGGGACCTAGTTTAAGCATATTTTATTACTCATATACAAACGGAATATTACTATACTTTGCATATCTTATGCACCGGATCACTCGAGTTGTGTGTGTAAAGGCTATATCCAACGAGACCGGAGGTCTTGTTGGATATAGCCTTTACACACACAACGAGAGTGATCCGGTACATAAGATATGCAAAGTATAGTAATGTTCCTTTTATTATATACCTCTTATAATAAAAATAAAATGAAAAACGATAGAAGTGTTTCGAGCGTTACTATAAATAAACGGGATTCCCCATACGTCACACTTCGGGGAATGGCACGTGAAAGTAAATACTCGCTATTACGACCACTAAAACGAATGCTAATTGATTAAATAATAGAGAGGTGACAGCTTAAAGCAAGGTGACAGTGAAACAGAAAGCTCCTAAAGGAGCTTTCTGTTTCACTGTCACCTTGCTTTAAGCGGTCACCTACCGTAACACCCTAATACTTAACATAATTTAGTGGTCGTAATAGAGAGGTTTTACTGTTGTTCCGAACTTCCGACTACACAGTAAACGTTCTTTTCCCATTACACAAGGTACATGGGTAATACGGAATTTTCAATCCGTCAAGGTGTATTTGTTCGATAAAATACAGAAATATTTCGGGCAGAACATTGGTAGGTATATAATAAATGTATATATACATGTATGTAATACAGTTGACATATTAACAAAACGTGTAACACCACAAAGTATGAATACATGTATAAGTAAAAGGGTTGGGCCACAAGGTCTATCAACATTAGTAAAGGCCCTCCCCTAAAATGGGGCATTTGTAACATTGGTAGTGCTTTATGTTTGTTAACAGAATTAACAACTGAAATTGTTCAAAGAATAAACGTGCTATGTTCGTAATAAAGGTTAAGTCGAAGAAGAAAAGTGTGATAATAAGAGACATAGAGGAAGGTAAAGATTTGAAGAAAGAAGAAAGTAAGAGGAAGGCAAATCTACATAACTGACCACAGTCGATCCTCGATATCTCTAAGCTGCCTAAGTTGGTTCCAAGTCAAGCAATCTCACGTCATCGAGGCTCGACTGTATTTTACTGACTCACCCTACTGATTAAGTGTATACACGTATAATTTTCGTAATTCTTTTAAAGTCCTATTATTATAATGTTAAAAACGCTTGGTATCCCTTAGGAACGTTTGAACAGCGCCAAATAGACATGTATTATCAGTATATGACAAGGAAGTCGAAACAAAAAGTAGCATGTTACAATTTAAAGGATGAAAACAACGTGTGGCTCTAAAAAGTTTAAGCCTTGCATCTCGGTATTTGTTACAATGAAATATATAGTGTTCAGCATCTTCCTTTTCAAAGCCACACTCGCATGTTTCATCAAGTCTTAAGTGATTATTAAACAAATCTGAATTTAGATTACTGCATTTATTGCGAATTCTAGAGTGGATGAGAGAATGACGTCTCTCCCCTTTAAAGTAGTACGATGGAATATTTTGCGTTTTAAAAATGGTTGTGTTTAGAGCTCTTTTAAATTAAGCTACATTCCTAACAGTATAGGGTAATTCACTCCATAATGAAATCGAGGAAGGTACAAAAGATTTGCAAATAACTCAGTTCTTCGATGTAAAACGGAAATATCTTGTGAATTTCTTAAAATATAATTATTAGTTAAACCAACAAGTTCAGGGAATAGATTATTAAGATATGAAGGTGCAGAACCCGTCATAACTTTATATGTAATAACCAGTTTTTGATATTTTCGACAATCGGAAAGAGATAGCCAGCCTATTTCTTTATAGAGGTTTGAGAGATGTACTGATCTTGTTAGTCCTGTAACTATTCTTGCAGCTTCATGCTGAATTCTTTCCAAATTTTCTTTTTCATAAAGAGTACAACTGTCCCATACAACAGATGAATATTCAAGAAGAGGTCGTAGAAATGATACATATATTTGGTTCAGTGCTTTTCTTTTAACAGAGTATTCTATTTTCCTTAGCATGCCTAAGACTTTAGAGGCTGACATTATAATGTTATTTATATGACTGTGAGTGCCATTTTCCATCAATGCTCAAAGTTACTCCTAAGTGTTTATGGTTCTCGACAAATGTAACGGGGATTCTATCAAAAATCAAATTTGGATTGGTGTTCTCCCTATGAGGCGTAATATATAATGCTACTGTTTTGTCAGGGTTGAATTCAACGAGCCATTGTTTCGCCCAAGATGAAATTATATGCAAATCGTGATTTAAAATTCCTTCCATGTCAAGTTTGTTTCTGGACGTAGAAGTTATGGATGTATCATCCGCAAAAAGACGGGCTATACTTAATAATTTATCAACAATGTCATTAACATATACTAGAAAAAATAGAGGACCGAGCACAAATTCCTGTGGAACTCCAGCTGTGACGTGTCTTGTTGAAGAAGAGGCTGATCCAAGAAAAACATTTTGACTTCTACCATTTAAGTAACTTTTTATCCAAGATAGTAAAGATCCATTGATTCCATTTTGTTACATTTTGGATCAGAAAACGACGCATTGCAAACAACTTCTTCAATATTGTTGTAAAACTGTTCTTTCGCATGTTTTTTTAAATTGTTTACTTTGTTACGTAATTGCTTGTATTTGAACCATTGAGTGTCAGTTTTTGACTTAATTGCTTTCACCTTTTGCCTATCTCTCTTTCTCGTAAACTTTCGAATTTCTGAATCGTACCAAGGTTTGTCATTCGTTCTAATTGTTACCTCTTTATATGGAATACATTGTCGCATTAAGAATAAAAGTGTGTCAGTTAGTTTTTCTGCAGCATTGTCAACATCTTCATTGTTAATAAAAGACCAATTCTCATTTAAAATCAATTAATTCAGTTTCTCATAATCGGCATGTTTATATATCCATACTTTCCTCATCATACATTTACAATTATTGAAGGCTAATTTGGTAAAGGGACCTATCAATACAATCAAAATTTGAATGGATATTTATAAGGTTTGTTATGTATGGCACAGGGCTTTGCATACTAGAAAACATTCATGCATGTCCAAGTAAAAAATACTCCATCAGAAAGTTATATGTATTATTTATGTTTATGTTTAAAAAAAATAAAAAATTCCGACCGTCCGTCCCTAATATATTTGGGCATGTAATAGGAAACACATGTATTTTTTTTTTGGCCTTAGATAGACTTGTGTCTTTTCCTCTGTACTTACTTTTAAACACGAGTTTTTTTAATGCCTTAATCGCCTAACCACGAGTAGAGTGTTTACTTGGAAACAGTTTCAAGATCCTGATCAGACGCCGCTTAACGCGACACTCAATTTTATAATTAACTATTCATTTGAGAAATAAAATTAGACGACAATAATTGTCTAAATACATGTATGATGACGTCCTGGCAATTAATGAGTTAAAATCTGTAATTTCAAGTTAAGTCAACTCCAGTTATGATTGTGGGTTGATTTTTCTATTTAAAAAGTACAAGCAGTGCAGACCCATAAATTTGTTTAAAAGGTGTTTATAGGGGCTATACTCAGTTTTATGGATAACAGCCACATTGTTTGAAAAATGAAAAATCAAGAATTTTTACCTTTATACAGTTTTTATCCAGCAGTAAAATTTCTTCATTTTGCATAGTTGAACGAGGGCGCCGCTGATGGCGAAGTTCAGCCTGTCTTACCAGATCCTCTGACATGCTTCCGCTTCCGGTTAGAAGCTAGTACTTCCGGTTTCGGAGAAAAGCTCAGAGTTGAAGCTAAAGTGAAAATAAAATAAGAAAATATAATAGTATTACCAAATACCAGACAAAGTGTAAATCATTACTTTTTTAAAAGAAATGTGCTATACTCCTGCCATTTTATAGAATTGCGTTTAGCTTCAATTGAATTGTAACGAATGCCACCCTCTTTCCTGCGTACTGTACAAATGGAGAATACGTTATTCGTTCCCGTTCAAACAAAATTTAACGTATACACTGTACATTGTACGCAGTACAACAAAATGAGGGAAACGATACCCGTTTTGAAATTATAGACACTTAATTTTTAATGAGTGGCAAACAATTTGCAATAGAAATAATCGCTTTAGCACAAAACCTTTATTTGGAAAGAATGACACCTCTTATAATGGTGGCACCATTTGTTGAAAATGTACACGTCTATAGGTCCTACATATACTGTACGAGTACACGTATGCATTGGTTCTAAATACTTAATGATTTGTCCGATACAGTGGAGAAGACGATATTACAGTGGGGAATCTGTTATTCTTTCCCGTTTAAACGCAAACGTACGCAAACGCAAAACACTAAAACGTAGAAAAGAACAACTTTTGGACAATTCTGATAGTTCATGTTTATCTTGGTGGCAAACAGTTTGGAGCCTGATCAGACGCCGGGTTACCCGGCGTCTGATCTGGCTCCAAACTGTTTGTAAAAGAAAAAACAGTTTACGCGTAAACGCGTTTATCGGGAAAGAATAACGTTTTATCCACTGTACATGCATTTCCAAATTAACGCGTTTACGATAAAACTTTTTTTTCCAGTGCAAACAGTTTGGAGCCAGATCAGACGGCGGGTAACCCGGCGACTGATCAGGCTCCAAACTGTTTGCCACTCAGATTAAAGTACATAGTCAGAATCGTAAACTAGTGGTTATTTTCTACGTTTTATTGTAAAGCGAAATGCGTTTCGTATGCGTTTAAACGGGAAAGAATAACGTTTTCTCAACTGTATCTAGCATACCTTATGTCAAACAATTTGTCATTTTAGAAATACGTCGTCACTCGTCTTTAACAATTTGAAATAAATATTTCAACACCCATAATGGAGTTTGCTGTCAGTTCTCAATTTCAACTTGACAACCTGTTTACAACGTTTATTGAAATCCAGAAAACGTTTGCCCTGACAAAACAAGTCGATCCTACATGTATTACATGAATACAATGGGAAAACGTTATTCCTACCAGATTTACACGAAATTAAACGCCAACGTAATGAAATAATATAAAGACAATGGTAGTAACTTGACAACTTTAACATGTATTATCAATTATAGTGGAGAAGACGTTATTCTTAAACGCGTACAGTGGAGAATCTGTTATTCTTTCCCAATAAACGCGTTTACGCTAAAACTATTATTTGCAGTGCAAACAGTTTGGAGCCAGATCAGACGCCGGGTAACCCGGCGTCTGATCAGGCTCCAAACTGTTTGCCACCAAGATAAACATGAAGTATGAAAATTTCCCAAAAGTTGTACTTTTCTACGTTTTAGTGCTTTGCGTTTGCGTACGTTTGCGTTTAAACGGGAAAGAATAACAGATTCTCCACTGTAAATGCATGGTGCAGTGCTCCCTCTCTACAACGGCCTTGGCCCTTTACCTCATAGCCTGTTTCTAGTTTTGAAGACAGGTGACCACTTAAAGCAGGTTGAAAGTAAAGCAGAATGTGCCTTAAGGCACATTCTGCTTTATTTTCAGCCTGCTTTAAGCTAAACCCTGCTAGGCTATATAAAATATTTGTAATAGTAATTGTTCATGAAGTTATAAACTGGAACTATTTTCATCAGCGGACGAATAAATTAAATACGCTAAAAGTCGTTTCTATGGGGTAAAGGGTTAAGAACAACGATACCCTTCTTTCAACAACGTTTTCCGATGGTACACAAACGAAACATTTATGCCTAACGCTTTTATTGCTGCTATATATTCAGCTTTATTTTTGTCGTCTGGTGTTTTTTCTCAAATTTACGTATTGAACATTTTGACAGAAAAATCATAAGGGCGATTGACAAACAGCCTGAACCCATATCTGACGCCACATTACGCGGCGTCTGATTTCGTTTGCAAATACACTCTTAAGGTAATAACTTCCCCTCCCTATAACGACTCCCTCCTGGCGTTTGATCAAGCTGCAAACGGGTTTACAATTACAGTGGAGAATCTGTTATTCTTTCCCTTTTAAACGCAAACGTACGCAAACGCAAAACACTAAAACGTAGAAAAGTACATCTTTTTGACAATGTTTATCTTGGTGGCAAACAGTTTGGAGCCTGATCAGACGCCGGGTTACAGTGGAGAATACGTTATTATTTCCCGTTTAAACGCAAACGTACGCAAACGCAAAACACTAAAACGTAGAAAAGTACAACTTTTTGACAATTCTGATAATTCATGTTTATCTTGGTGGCAAACAGTTTAGAGCCTGATCAGACGCCGGGTTAACCGGCGTCTGATCTGGCTCCAAACTGTTTGCACTGCAAATAATAGTTTTAGCGTAAACGCGTTTATTGGGAAAGAATAACGTTTTCTCCACTGTAGCCTGTTTCTAGTTTTGAAGACAGGTGACCACTTAAAGCAGGTTGAAAGTAAAGCAGAATCATTCTGCTTTACTTTCAGCCTGCTTTAAGCTAAAACCTGCTAGGCTATATAAAATATTTGTAATAGTAATTGTTCATGAAGGTATAAACTGGAACTATTTTCATCAGCGGAGGAATAAATTAAATACGCTAAAAGTCGCTTCTATGGGGTAAAGGGTTAAGAACAACGATACACTTCTTTCAACAACGTTTTCCGTTGGTACACAAACGAAACAATTATGCCTAACGATATCGTCAGCTTTAACTTGTCGTCTGGTGTTTTTTCTCAAATTTACGTATTGAACATTTTGACAGAAAAATCATAAGGGCGATTTACAAACAGCCTGAACCCATATCAGACGCCACATTATGAGGCGTTTGATTTCGTTTGCAAATACACCCCCTAAGGTAATAACTTCCCCTCCCTATAACGACTCCATCCTGGCGTTTGATCAAGCTGCACACGGGTTTACAATTAGCATCAGCTTTACAAGCATTAACGCGTTAATTTGGAAAGAATAACGTCTTACATTTGTATCTACGATAACTTACTACAATTAATATGTATAGCATTGATTTATAATCTACACCAATGTTTCAGAATTTCTATTTAAATTAGTTACAGTGGATACGTTTAATTGTTTATTATTATTATACCAGATTTATATAGCGCTCACTTCACAAAGGTGTTCTGCGTTCAAAAGCGCTTCACATGAAATTACACAAATGTACCTACAAAGCGAGAAAAGACATATACAGTGGAGAATGTGTTATTCTTTCCCAATAAACGCGTTTACGCTAAAACTATTATTTGCAGTGCAAACAGTTTGGAGCCAGATCAGACGCCGGGTAACCCGGGGTCTGATCAGGCTCCAAACTGTTTGTCACCAAGATAAACATGAATTATGAGAATTGTCAAAAAGTTGTACTTTTCTACGTTTTCGTGTTTTGCGTTTGCGTACGTTTGCATTTAAACGGGAAAGAATAACAGATTCTCCACTGTAACTACATTTAGATCTCAAAACAAATATGGTTACCTTATGGATTTACATGGAAACCACAGGTACTTGACACATACATCTAGATCTATTACCAAAAAGATAGATACATAGAAGTATATTAAAAAAAACATTTTTTTTTTTTTGGTAATAGATGTATGTGTCAAGTACATGTACATGTGCCTGTGATGGAAACAAATTCCGAACAAGTGAAGTCCTTTCAATGTTATTATGTATACATGTACCAAGATTATGAAAATAATTTATCAATAGTTTGTGAAATCAACTTTAAAGTCAAACATTTTAAAAGATCAATGACATGATTAAAAATGGTGAAAGCTGTCCAAGAATTATACCATAGACCCCGCCAGCTGGTTTCAAAAGAGACCAGAGTCGTATCCCTACATGTACCATCAAGATCCAACAGGCAGGCATTGGTCGACGGTACAATACCAGAACTCCAAATTAGAGCCATAACATCTACAGAATGAACACAGCCCTGGGGTAGCAGTCATCTACCCTCTCCACCCCACACCTGTGGGACCTGCATAATCCGTGGCTGAATCAATTACATGTATTTCCGTTGCAAGCAACTTAAGGCCGGATCAGAAACCGATTACATTTGTAAAAGGTTAGAACATGTAAGTCAACATTTTCAAAACGTGGCTATTTTCTCCATTTCATTATTACATTGCCTTTGTACGTTTGCATGAGTTTCGTTTAACTCGTTCACTCTCAATGACGCCAACCAGCGCGTTTGCAAACAGTTTCGATCCTGATCAGACGTCGCGTAACGCGGCGTCTGATCAGGATCGTAACTGTTTCACACTCGTATGTTTCAAGTCATACTACATGTACATTGAATCTTACTTTGAAATGATCTTGCAAACTACAAACTTGAAGCAGACGCCTATGAAACGGTAAAGGGGTAAGTATCTCACGATAAATTTGTCAGCGAAACGGGAAAAGACCAACGTCATCTCCGCTGTAGAGAGACATGTCATATACAGTGGAGAATCTGTTATTCTTTCCCGCTTAAACGCAAACGTACGCAAACGCAAAGCACTACATGTAAAACGTAGAAAAGAACAACTTTTGGACAATTCCGATATTTAATGTTTATCTTGGTGGCAAATAGTTTGGAGCCTGATCAGACACCGGGTTACCCGGCGTCTGATCTGGCTCCAAACTGTTTGCACTGCAAATAATAGTTTTAGCGTAAACGCGTTTATTGGAAAAGAATAACACATTCTCCACTGTACAGATACACAAATAATTGGATAAAATACAGGTACATGTTCAAGTAATAATTTATTGTTACCTAACCGGACTATATAATGTATTACAGTTGAGAAGACGTGTTTACTCGGCGTCTGCCTCAGCTCATCCATCCATCAATTCATCCGCCCATCAATCCATTCATCTATCTACCCATCCATCCCGGCATCTGATCAGACTCCAAACTTTTTGCCACTCAGATTAAATAGAAAAGGCGGAATTGTTAACAAGTAATAATGACACCTTTTCTGCTGCATACTTTGCAGTAGTGATTGACCTTTAGTCACATCTGAGAATACCGATAAACTTCAATATATAAAGATATATTTGTACCTTCGATACATGTACATGTAACATTCAATCCGTTTCATTATCTCTTAACACGCATATACATTGATAGACATACCTTTACAAAAGACTATTAATAATCTATTTATAGAAACAATGTTACTTACAAGTGTGTGCCGGTTACACTGTCATGTCAGCGTCAACACGTTTCCTAGTAGATTTCCCGGGGAGTCTCACACTGACCTAACGATGCTCTAAGGAGACGTTTTCCGGAGACAAATCCGCGATATTGATCTAATTGTATCGATTACCTGCACAATAAATCACAGACCTGTCGACAGCTCCATGCCACTTGTAGAACTGCTTTAAGGTTAAATAATTAATTATTAATGACCAAGGGGAAAGTGAGGTAGGAGAGGGAAGAAATAGATAGATATAAATATACAAAATACATCACGAGGTAGAGAGAGACTGAGAGGGACAGAGAGAGAGAGAGAGAGATGGAGAAACACACGTATAAATATATAGAGAGATACAAAGAAAGAGGAGGGGGAGAGAAAGAGAGAGAGATAACCAGATGTATATATATAGAGAGAGAGACAAAGAGAGAGAGAGAGAGACAAACACATATAGAAACATAGAGATATAGAAAAGAGGGAAAGAGAGACAGAGACAGAGACAGATAGACAGACAGACATACAGAGACAGAGAGAGAGGGGGAGAGAGAGAGAGAGAGAGAGAGAGAGAGAACGAGAGATAGAGAGAGAAATGGTCTCCGGAAAGCAACGTGTTTGGCACACTCGCTTCTCACCAATGGGCCTCGAGTTGGAACAACACTATGAGATCACGTAGTACGAGCAGTAGAAATATTTAGTGGTAGTACATGTAGTACATGTATTAAATGTAGAACATGTAGTAATAGAAAATAGAGACTAAGTAACATATGTATATGTTGGTACTACATGTAGAAGTAGCATTTTGATAGTAGTAGAAGTAGTAGAATTGGAGGCACATGTAGTTATAGTAGTACATAATTTAGTAGTGGTAGTAGTAGTGGTAGTAGTAGTTGTAGTAGTTAGTTTTTAGTTTTAGTTTAAACATATTTTATTTCCAAATTGTTGTACAGGAAAAGGGGTTGGGCCACAAGTTCTACCAACTTAGAATCGGCCCTTCCCCTACAGTTTTACAAATAATACAATCACTATTGGAGAGGGGGAGAGAGAGAGAGAGGAGAGGGAAAGAGAAAGATAGAAAGAGATAGAGAAAGAGAGAGTTTGCTTGTTTACAGGTGTCACCACATTATCTTGATAAGAATAATCAACTTAGATAGATAAAAAACACAAAGCTAAATTATCTATCAGTGCATATTAAACTGTCTCTCAAAAGAATCCCAGAAATGGTCTATTAGTTAATGATTACAATCATATCAATGTAGGGTAAAAGTAATGCAGATAGCTTCTAGAGGGGCTTTATGCATTACTTCTATCCCACGTCATTTTCCAAATAAGTAAGGTTCTGTGCTTCTGCATTTAGGCTAAACTTTATTTAACATACACATATATAGATGAGCAACTAGTAAAAGGTCTAAGGGGGCAACTTTGTACATTTTGGGATAACAACTTTTGAGATACGCCCCACTTAGACATTGGCATCGCTTCATAAGGTTTCACACTGCATTAGTGCTCCAGATAAGAGGGAGTAAATTGAACAAATATAGCCTTCTTTTTTCGCTCATTTCAGCACGGATTAATATGCTGCCACCACCCACTAGAATCGTTTCTTCGAGACGATTCTAATGAGTAGTGGTACCATCGCGTCTAGTGCAGAAATAAAAATGTAGTTTTTCAAAATACTCTCCCCATCTGGATCCCCGCTGCATATATGAATTGGACAATATAACTAGTCAAACTAGGACATATCAGTTATATATGTATCAAAGCTCAGTTACAGGAACGAACCAAAATAGAGGGGAAAGAACTGATCAAGTGTTAAAACGTTTGGTTTCTTTTATAAACGCTTGTACAGCTCCAAAAATCAAGCAGTTTTGCTCAAAAGTTAGGTTATCACTTCCATTGAGAAGTATATTGCTATTAATCGGATTAAACGGGCTTGTGCTCTGGAGTAGGGTATGTCGTACGTTGATATAATTGGGGCATTTAAAAAAGTAATGGTCAACATTTTCAATTTCATTTTCACAAGAGCAGAACCTGTCTTGTTTTAAGTGATTTAGAAAAAGGTGATCATTCAAATTACTACACCTGTTTCTTAAACGTGCATGCAATACTGATAAATGTCTATTACCGACCAGATAGTACCCCGGAACTCTCCCTGGCTTTGATCTAGACACTATATTGCTTTTAAATGACGAAAATGTAGCGACCTGCCTGAGATCAGAGCCAATAGAGTTCCAGAGCACTACGGAAGAAGGAATACAAGATTTCTGAAAAATGGAAGTTCTAACTGGTAACATTTCATAATTTTCACGGTTTCTTAAGGGATAATTTGACATTTCACCGACAAGTGGAGGAATTATATCACTTATATACTGTGGGACAGTGTCATGTGAGACTTTGTACATAAAAAATAGTTTTTGGTTTTCTCGCCTCTTGAACAAAGACTCCCAGCCACATTCAGCGTAGAGATTTTCAAGGGAAACTGATCTTGTCAGCCCTGTGACGATACGTGCAGCTTCATTCTGCAATTTTTCTAAAGTGTTAGTATGTATTTCAGGGCAGCCATCCCATACAATTGAAGAATATTCAAAAATTGGGCGTACATATGACAAGTATATTTGATTTAGAGCAGATCTTGATAAAACAAATTGTACCTTACGCATTATATTGATCACTTTAGAAGCTGACTGTATGATATTATCTATGTGGTTAGCCCACTGGCCATTTTTACTGAGTGTCATCCCTAAGTGTTTATGGTGGTCGACAAAGTTTATTTCAGTGTTATCAAAGAGTAGTCTAGGTAAAGCAGATTGTCTTTTAAGAGTAAATAGAATAGCTTCTGTTTTATTTGGGTTAAAATTAACTAGCCATTGGTTTGCCCATTCTGAGATGTTATTTAAGTCATGATTAATAATACCTTCAATATCGTCTAGGGTACTTGCAGAGTAATAAAGAGAACTGTCATCAGCATATAATCTTGTTAAACTAAGTAATGAATCAGTTATGTCATTTACATAGATGAGAAAAAGTAATGGTCCTAAAACTGAACCTTGAGGGACACCGGCATTAACTGGCATTAGTTTTGATTCAGCAGATTGTATTGTAACTTTTTGATGTCTATTATTTAAGTAACTTGTAATCCATGTCATTAAGTTAAGATTTATACCATTTTCACTTAATTTAAAAAGTAAACCCTTATGCCATACTCTGTCAAAGGCCTTTGAAATATCACAAAAAACCATACAAGAATATTGATTATGCTCAAAGCTTTGACAGATATGGTGATATATATCAACAAGTTGATATGTAGTAGAGTGATTTGGTAAAAACCCTGACTGGTATTTATAAAGCAAATTATTGTCTAAGAGAAAATTGTACATATGTTTAAAAACAATTCTTTCAAGGATTTTTCCACAACAGCTTAATAATGATACAGGTCTATAATTTGAGGGTGTTGATTTGTCTCCTTTTTTAAAAATGGGAGTTACTTGGGCAATTTTCCAAGCATCTGGAAATATTCCTTCTTGTATAGATCTATTAAATAATATAGTTAAAGGAATTGAAATAGATTTAGCACAATTTTTCAACATTTTATGACTTATGCTGTCAGGTCCACTTGCTTTGTTTACATTTAAGTTTAAAATAATGTCTTCTATTTCATTTTGATTAATGTTAAATACTGAAAGTCTATTAAGAGTTTTTTCATGAAATAAGGGAAGATTTACATTATTATCATCAACATTTGAGATTGACGTAAAATACTTATTTAAGCATTCTGCCTTTTCTTCATTTGTTGTAAACCAAAGTTCTTGACCATTAGGTAATGTTTCACAAATAGGGGGGAAGCAAGTTGAGGAAGAGTTATTTTTTACGAAATGTCTTATTATTTTCCAAAAGCTCCGCTTGTCATTGCATTGTAATTCTGCCAAATTTGTTTCTAAAGTATTATAAAATTTCTCCTTTGCATGTTTCTTTAAATTATTAACTTTGTTTCTTAATTGTTTATATTTTATCCAATCTGTTTGTTTTTTAGAAGAATTTGCTGTTCTTTTTATTCGATCTCTCTTTCTAGACATTTTTCTTATTTCCGAATCATACCATGGTTGATCGTCAGGCCGTACACACACTTGTTTAGAAGGAATACACTGTTTAATAAAAGACATAAATAATTCAGTAAACACATTACAAGCCTCATGAATTGATCCATGAAACAAAACATCCCAGTTATTATCACGTATTTTCTGATTTAATAATTCAAAATTTGCCCTATCATAAAGCCACACAGTTCTTTCAAAACAAGGTTGAACATGATAAGAGAATGGTAAGATTATGTATGTAGCACTGTGGTCACTGATTTCACTTGGTACCTGAATAATTCCTGCATCTGAATAAGCTGTGTCTGTAGGTGTAATTATAGGATCAAGGATAGCTTTTTGTCTGGTAGGAACATTAATAACATTATGTAGTGAATTAAGTAACATAACATCTTTTAAATTATGAAAAGATGGATTTAACAAATCCT
Source organism: Gari tellinella (assembly GCA_922989275.2). Taxonomy (NCBI): domain Eukaryota; kingdom Metazoa; phylum Mollusca; class Bivalvia; order Cardiida; family Psammobiidae; genus Gari; species Gari tellinella. Next base: position 76,966,543 of record OV277867.1, on the reverse strand, counting down.
CATTTAGATCTCCAAGCAAAATTATATTTTTTGATTTTTCAAAAGCTGCTTCCAGGTTTAAATTTAAATTATTAAAAAATACACTATCAGTAGTTTTGGGGCTGTAAAAGACACCAAATAAATAACACTCATTTTTTATAATAACCTCTACCCAAATTGATTCGGCACAGAATATCTCAAGATCAGAAACCCTTGAGTGCACTAGATCTTTGTTCAAGTATACAAGAATTCCACCTCCATGGTTCGTTCTGTCTTTCCTGTATGGTTCATCAAAAGAATTGGATACACACAATGATTCATTTGACATTAAGTTATCTAAATGAGTTTCTGTGAAGCATAGTATGTTAAAATCGAGAAAATGATCTTTAATAAAGTCCAGTTTGTTTCGTATGCTCCTTATATTACAATGCATAACAGATAAATCAGATATGACAGGACCAGGGTTTTTTTCAACGTCTCCTGCTACAAAAAGTAGTAGCAGGACAACCATACTGAAACTGATATTGTAAATTATTTCTTTTAAAAGACATATTCCTTTATGTAGAAAAACTCGCAAATTTCCAAACAGCCATATACAATATCTAAAGAAAACAAAAGTATCATGATGCACACAAAATCGTTTAAGTACACTAGAACATCTGCCATGAAACAGTCCAATGGATATCCTCCACGCATTTAAGTCGTTACCTATGTGGTAATAGCACCACCATTAATTGAAAGATATCCATCTGGACCATTTCATGACCAATGTCTGTCATTGGGGCACCTGTATACCAAATTACAAACTTATTGTAAACATAACCTTGAAAGAGAGAAGAAGAAAGAGGGAAGTAAAGAAGTAGAAGTAGAGTAATACATGTTGGAAAATATAAAGTTGTAGTCATACTGAAATCAAATCAGTGGAAAGGAGAATTCGAGAATTTTGGTGTTACAAAAGATCGATATGGTTGATCAAAAACAAAGAAACCAAGATTTGTATTTACTAGTAGATCTAAATAGAGAAAATTATGGAGACGAAAAAAAAAATTCCTTCATTTATAGTTTCAAATTATTTCGTCTCTCATTTATGTTTAATCTTTAGAAGAAACACTTGCAAGTTTAAGTTATCAAAAACAAAAACACACACAAAAAAAAACTCTTTATATTCACACCGGCAACGAAAGCTAAACCAAACAACTACACACACAGACAGCCACACACCATACAATCATACATATACTAACATGCACACACCCTCACGCACGAGCTTGCACACGCTCGCTTGCACTACAAACTTATACACTACAAGCCACTTATGTCATGTATATGTACATAATCTCAAAACCCAATACACACACGCACGTGCACACTCACACACGACATAACGTATCCAAAGCCATTCATACACACACCTATTCGTAAGAAGAAGTATCTACTAGATTCATATAACCAAAATCAATGTAAGAGAAAGCCCAATTCACGGTGTGGTGTCAGCACACGTTTTGACGCATACAGATACAACCGTGCACTAAGCCGTCGGCGTCTAAACTGTAAATCTACCTGATGTTAGGTAGCTGTTTTGAACCCTTTCCTCCACAACCAAAGTGCATTACATCTATACCCATGTGTCTTTATGACAGGAGGTTGCAACAGGTGAGACGAAAACAAAGCAGAAAGCCTTTTTTGATTTCGACTTTGCTTTCATCCCACTTCGAGCCGCCGTTTGAATGAACAGAATCAAATAAAATTCGTACAATGCGCCTATAGTGTGGAGGTAGGGCTAAAGACAGTCAATGAACATTGTGTGGAGGAAAGGATAAAAAATCTATGAGTACAATGTTTCAGCTTTTTTCTTTTTTTCTTTTTTTTTACAGCTTTTTGGATTATAAGAAAGAAAAAATAATGCTCAGATCGGGACACGGTAAAGTATATTAAATGGACCAGTCCACTATATAAAATAACCCTTTTGGTTGCTCTTAGCAATGATCGAAAGCAAAATTATTGCCAAGACCAACCACAGGTTATATTTTGAATATGTTTACTTAAAATTTAACTTTACTTTAATCCCTTTCATCGACAGAAAGCGTCGTCTGCTTAAAAAAAAAAACAACCAAACTTGTAACAGTTAGAGTCAAACATGTACGAAGTCATTTCAATATGCGTTAAATTCGCTAAAGCAATAAAAAAAAAAAAAAATATGGAGCCAAATCATTATTTCAAGTGAACAAGTTGATTTTTATCCCGGCGATCCATAATAGATGCGACAGTGACAAGCAGAGCAGACTCCGACCAGACGCGGCACATTGAGGCATCTGATTCGAGTCTACATCGCACGTTTTAAAAAAAATCAAAAAAAAAAAATCTAAAGAGCAAATACATATACAATGTTTAATAATAATACAATGAAGGCTGAAGAATAGGACCACAACACCCCCAGTATAGGACAAAGACTCATCATGGACTCAATTAGGCTCTAATAAATTCAAAGTAAAATCCATTGACGAATATTTGGAACATCCACCTGTCTCAATTGGAAGGACAATGCTGTGCTATGATAATAACATAATGCATGACAAGCATGTTACTATAGATAACATACAGTGAAGCCCTGTGACGGCGATTTATCATATAGGATAATGTAGGCTCTTTAATTGGACGTAGATGCCTAATTCAGGACAAAAGTAATGCAGAATAAAAGTAATACAGAGAGCCCCAACAGGAGCTCTCCACCTCACTTCCATCCGCAGGACAGTGTCCCTCATTATGGATAGACCTGTGGCATATACAACAGGGTAACGTAATGTGTATGTAACGACCTGAAACTCTCTTTTTAACCAGAACTGCAATATAAGTTTTATACAGATTTTATACAGTGCTGCCCCTCAACAGGGACCAATCTTCAAATATGAGCTAGGTTCTTTAAAAAATCAAGTGGATGCTCAATGTCGGGCAAAAGTAATACAGAAATTTCACACAGGAGCCCTCTGCATTACCCTTGCTCCACAGAACAGCCTTATTAAAGTCTCAAATGAAGCATGAATCCATTGTCGCTCAATTGGGACAACACTGTAACACACAATAAAATAGTTCACGAACGTTAATACTATTACGCAACAACTGCAAAGTAGCTGTTACACAGTGTTACCCCCTATCAGCGACCTGTCAATATATGCGTGTATGATGAATAAGGATCTTTAAAAAGGCACAGAGGCCCAATGCAGGACAAGATCATCACAGAGACATTCCTATTAAAGTCGTCGTACAGTGTGTTACCGGTTCAGTGTCGCTAAATAGGGATACCACAATGTTAGGGTAACATTACTATGAAACGTACCGCTCTTAACACATTGCCCCATGGGTACATTTTTTGCGCCTTTCATTTTCTCATTCACTAAAATAAATACAGTAAAATAATTACATTACAGTAAAATAATTACAGTAAAACCTCGCTATTACGACCACTAAAACGAAGGCTAATTGATTATATAATAGAGAGGTGGCAGCCTAAAAGCAAGATGAGAGTGAAACAGAAAGCTCCTAAAGGAGCTTTCTGCTTCGCTTTCATCCCACTTCAGGCGGTCACCTATCATAAACAGCCTAATAATTAACAAAATTTAGTGGTCGTAAGAGAGAGGTTTTACTGTAATTCAATTTTATATTTTTCATAATTATGTTTCATAAGAACTTATTTCTATATTCTAGCAGATGACAGCTAAAGCATGTTAAAAGCAAAGGAGAATGCGCCTAAGGCGCATTCTGCTTTACTTTCTATCCGCTACAAGTGATCACCTCTTTTCAAAACTATAACCTGACTATGGGACAATGGTTTAAACAAACCAGAAATACAAGTGTTTAACAGTGCTACCCCACAACAGCGACTAATCTTTCAGTATGAATTGCGTTCTCAAAAACACGTGGCCGCTCAATGCATGGCAAAAGCAATACAGAAAGCTCATACATTAGCCCTCCGCATTACTCCCGTCCAGCATCTCACTGTCATCGCCTTAAATGAGATATTGTTTCAGTGTCGTTAAGAAGGGATAACACTGAAATATGGTACAGTTTAAAATAAATCATGAAAAGTAATGCTATTAAACAAACAACTGCAATATGTATGTTACATCGTTAGCGACTTATCCTTTGTACATTTGTATGTATATGAAAAGTTGGCATCATTAAAAAGGCATGGTTTAATACTGTACGCGTGAAGGCAGTACTGAAAGCTCCTCTAGGAGCTCAGTCCATCCCACTTTCATCCTGCAGTACATTTTCAGTTCAGTATCGCTCAGGAGAGGCACCACTGTACTATTATGCAACAATTAAATTTCATAAAATTTCATAAAACGTAATGCCCAGACTCTTACACAACTGAAAACAGTGTTACCTCTCTCAAGCGACATATCTTTCAGGATGATATCGGATCTTAACACTGGCTTCTTAATGCAGGGCAGGATGGGCACAAAGCGCTCCCATGAGAGACCTCTGCACCTCCCCTGTCCTACAGTACTCTGATTCTTTAGAATGATAACGATAACCATAAAACAGAGGCAGCAAAAAGATCAAGGTACAGCTGATACTGTTTCTCCCATTACTTTCTGCATTAACACCTGCACAACTTGCTTTGTACAGATGCCTTCCTTTTTAATTTCGCAAAATTAACTCCCGAGAAATCTTACCAAAGTAATCTAGCTTGGGGTGTCAAACAGTTTCTATCCTGATCCGATGCCTCGATGTGCGGCATCTGATCAAGATCCAAGCTGCCTGTAAGCAGCCATTGGACTCAGGATTTCTTGAGACTCAGGCTCACCGGAAGAAGATGCAATATCTACATACATAGCGAGAGCAGTGCAGAAAGTCCATATACATGAGCTCTATGCCCAGACCCCTTTGTATATCTATCCTATCCGTAAACAATAAATACAATTTGTGTTATAATAACAAATAACATTGAAATGTGTATTAACTCACTCAACCCTGAAACTCTTAATAAAGAAATCAAGTTCCCAATTTAATCAATTCAATTATATTTGCTACTATTAAGGACTGTTTCTTGGAATATTAATTCAGAATTACAAACAGTGCCGACCCTGGTCAAAGGACTCCATTTTGAATCCTCCGATTTGGGTCTACACGGTTTGCGTATGACAAGTATACTCTTTAAAGGTACACTGATTATAACGGACGAGTATACTCTACCCTCGGGTTCAGTGGGTTAAGCCAGTATCGCTTGTAATAAGTTTGTAAAAAAATTGTAAGAAATGATATCGAGGACATAAATAATGGACATTCACTCTCTTCCTGATAACTGACACTGATCTGTTTCCACGAAAAAGGAGAACAAACGTTTTCTGGATTAGTGCTATTGGCATTTATCGCACAGTCTCTACTTATATAGAAGAGTTATAGTCAGTGCGTACAGCCGCACCTGTGGTTTGCGACCGCTAAGCAGACAACATATCAAAAGGTCAAAGTCACATGACAGCTTATCGCAGGGCAAGAGCAAAGAGAAGGCATCTCCTAGTGGAGTCCTTCGCCCGACTCCTGTCACTCAGCAGGCAACTGAGATCATGAATAAGGGAGTATCCTCGAGTAAGGGACGCAATGTACAGGTCCGACTGTACTATTGAACGCATGATGTCACCATGCCCGTAACTAAGGGCTATATATAGACACGTTTAAGTTTCGGCAAATCAGATTATAGTTATAAATAGAACTTGGGTTTTCCGACCACAGTAAAGCTAGACATACAAGACCTATTCAATTGTATATAAACGTTACGTACAGCTGAACTTTAGACACTTTTTGACACACGAATATTTGGATCCAGATCATCAGTAGACATTCTGCATATAATTGCTCAAATATTCCGCACGAGTTTTGTGATGCGCGATTGATGTAGAGAACGTCTTAATTCATGAATATAACTGAAACACGGCGATTTTTATTATTTGTTAGCACTTGCGGAAAATTTTAAACGTTTTACCAAATACGTTTACTGGAACGTAACAGACTCAATAAGGACTATTTTCTGTTTGCCAGAAGCAGTGTGGTGATACTGCCAACATGGTGGATCCTGACGGGGCGACTATGTTCACTTTGTTTGGCCAGAACGTTTCCATTTGAGGTCCAGAAGCTGACAATCTTACCAGACTTCCTGAGAGGTTGCAGTTCTTTGATGATCGAATAATTTGTTTTGGTAAGATCTTCAGAGACAAAAACCCTCGATGGATTGGACTTCAGTTTCGCCTTTGAACCATACACCAAGTGCTTGAACTTGTATTGAGTGAATTTGATGAGGATCTGTGATTGTCCATTGGGCCTTGGTCTGCCTATCGGATGACAGCGGTCGACATCGGCTACAGTCAGTGGAGACTCCTCCCTTAGCATATGTTTATTTATAAAGCCGACGACGTGTTTGGTAATTTCGGGTTCAGGCAATTTGGCGTCAACATCTAAATTTGAAAATCGTAGAGAGTTGCGACGACCGTACTGTTCAAGTTCGTTTGAGGCCGTCTTAATAGAATTAACTTCAATAGTGAGATCCTCAACTTTCTGTTCCAGTTTTGAGATTGTTCTACTATTTTCATCTATTGTACGAGCCTGTTGGTCTATTTCATCACGTTGCAGATTTATTATTTGCATTTGACTTGTAAGTGTTTTTTGGAGTTTTTCGTTGGATTTGATTACTTCTTCAAGAACATCCGTTTTTACTTTGGCGGCAGCAGTTTGTGCTGACCTTTCAATTGCGCGTTCGACTGTAGGCTCTACGAGGGAATGGAAAATGGGGGCCACGCTTTCCAAAAAGGCTGGGTCTCTGAATGTGGAGCTAAGCATCTCTGCGAACGACATGTTTCCTTTACATTTTAATGCTGAAGCAGATTTCTTAGCAGCTATTTTATACAGCGGTGACGCTTTACGTTTCGTCCTTGAGGGGGTTGATGTACTGATCAGGGATTGGGAAATGTCTGTCATTGACGACTCTGAAAAACTGCTGTCACTTTCCCTTTCTCTTTCTAAGTCTTTATTTACATCAGCTTTATTAGCGGCCATTTTGTCAGAAAGCAATTTCACTCACGTGTGTTCAAATCGATATCGCGAGAATACAAAATGTGTAGGCTAAAGGTATTCAGATATCTTGCACGTGAAGTTCGTGTCGTGTTTATACAAAGAAAATTCAATACTCCAATATTACACTGTCCAATATGAAAAAGTTTGGCCTCTTATTACACCTTTATGCAATAAAATACTGTTTTTTCAGATATCGAAATCGACTTACTGTTCATTTATAAGTGTCCAACCACATATGAAAACTTCAATATTACATTAAATCACCATAAAAAACCTCGAATTCTCCTTAGCGTATTTCACATGACTACACTTTGTCAACGTCAGAACCGGAAGTAGTTGTTGTAGTAGTAGTAGTGGTAGTAGTACATGTAGTTGTAGTGGTAGTAGTAGTAGTAGCAAGTGTAGTAGTAGTAGTAGTAGTAGTGGTAGTAGTAGTAGTAGTAGTAGTAGTAATATTAGTAGTGGTAGTAGAAGTAGTAGTACATGTAGTAGTAATATTAGAAGTGGTAAAAGTAGTAGTAGTAGTAGTAGTAGTAGTATTGGTAGTAGTGGTAGTAGTAGTAGTTGTGGTAGTACTGTAGTAGTAATAATATTAGTAGGGGTAGTAGTAGTAGTAGTAGTAGAAGTAATATAAGTAGTGGTAGTAGTAGTAGTTGTAGTAATAGTAGTAGTTGTAGTAATACAATGTAGAAGTAGTAGTAGTAGTAGTAGTAGTAGTAGTAGTAGTAGTAGTAGTAGTAGTGGTACATGTAGCAGTAGTAGTAGTAGTTATAGTAGTGGTAGCAGTAGTAGTAGAAGCAGTAGTAGTATTAGTAAAAGTAGAAGTAGCTGAAGTAGTAGTAGTAGTAGTAGTAGTAGAGGTAGAAGAAGTAGTAGCATTAGTAGTAGAAGTAATAGAATGAGATTCAAATGTACAGACATACCTAACTTAATTGAAATAATGATCGGAAATAGATGTGGTTTGTATTTTCAATTGTTAACATTAATTAAACGAACACTCGTGTAATTTCCTATTTGAATAGAGCCTTCACTAGTTCAATGAATCTTTGTTCATGAGGATTCACCGGTTCTGGTTTAATTCAAATTAATTGTCTGCGTCAGCTACAGTGGATAATCTGTTATTCTTTCCCGTTTAAACGCAAACGTACGCAAACGCAAAACACTAAAACGTAGAAAAGTATAACTTTTAGACAATTCTGATCATTCATGTTTATCTTGGTGGCAAACAGTTTGGAGCCTGATCAGACGCCGGGTACCGGCGTCTGATCTGGCTCCAAACTGTTTGCACTGCAACTAATAGTTTTAGCGTAAACGCGTTTATTGGGAAAGAATAACAGATTCTCCACTGTATGACAATCAATATAACGATATTTAATATGGACGCAATATATACTGTAATAGTGTAGAAGACGTTATTCTAAACAATGTTAACCCTATCATCATAAAATTTACCGTGAGATGTTTACCCCTTCTTCGCCATATTGTCGTCTGCTTCAATATTGTTGTCTGCAATGTCGTTTCACATTTAGATTTTTTTCCAATAAACACGTTCACGTTGGAATTATTATTTTTAATGCAAACAGTTTGGAGCCAGATCAGACACCGGGTAACCCGGTGCCTGGTCAGGCTATAATCTGTTTGCCACGTAGATTAAAATAAATCGCAGGACATTTCAAATAACGGTAATTTTCTACAGTTTAGTGCATACATGTAGTTGCGTCTGCGTATCGTTTTCGAACGGGACAGAATAACGTATTCTCCACTGTAGCTTGTTTGTTTCTCTAAAACGGCGGAATAGGTTTAGATACAGTTGTAGAACTAGCAACATGGTTTTCGCGAAAAGAGAACACAAGCAAGACTAATAGTATTACAAACGAGTAGACCCGGACCAATACATCGCCTGTGATATGTTCAGATCAGACGTGGGGTAATTGAAATTGATAATTTAATTAATTAATAATTAATTAACAAAAGTGAAATAATTGGAGATAATTGTTAATTGAGCAATATTTCAATTACTTTAATTGTAATTTAATCATTACTTTTCAAAACAGTGGGTAATTGTTAATTGAATTTCAATTACTTTTCAATTAACCCTGCACAATATGTACAAGATTAGGAACAATAACATTCTGAAATCATATTGAAAACAAGATATGCCTATTTATACACTTTCTAAGCATGTTGATGTTAGTTTTAAAGGTTGACTTCATATTAGTTTAAACATTTAATTCCATAATATTTACAAACTGACATGATTGAAAACATATATATTAATGAAAAAGATTAGATTAAAAGCTTATTGGGATATTCTCCATGTTGTCAATAACCTGTCAATAACCTACAAGTATAAATGCTACAAATGTGGTAATGCTTAAACAGCTTTAATTCTCGGGTCAATAAACCATGGTTTGTTAAAAAGGTGTTAAAATACATGCATGCTGTTGTTGTAGCTTCATTATGTATGGACATAAATACATATTAGCTGCAACAATACATGCACCAAGAGGCAATACCCATTTTATTTAGCTAGATCTTATTCTCAAGTTGCAAAATCGAATTGCTTAACCCTTACTGGAGTTGCTGATAGACCAAATAGATTTTGGAAATATACTATGCATTCATATCACTTGAAAAGTCAGTCTGAATCCAGATCAAGTCACACAAAGATCCCAACATTTTAAACATCATTTTATATATTTGTGAAAGTATTAGAAAGAAATGCAAGTATTTTCTTAAAGACTACAGATGACAAATTTGCTGTCAAAATTCACTAAATGTGCATTGGGTTAAAGGTCATTCATCAAGTCTTACATTGGTGACATTTGTATTCTATACACAAAGCTATTTTTCACACATTGGGCACTGGGCAGTCCAAGTGACTCATTAAGTGTTAATGTTGTCATGTGCTGATAGTGTCAGATATCCAGATAAGGGGAGTATTTTGAAGACTAAAATCTTTATGCCTGCTCAAAACCCTATGGTGAATAGAAATTTCCATTGGAATTGTTTCGTTGAGATGATTCTAATGCATAGTCTCACCATGGGGTTTGGTTTAAACATAAATAGAAAATTTTGGAAATATTAAGTAAACACCCCTAATGTGTGACGCTGCCATGATGTCACTTTTTTGTGTCATCTACTTTGAAACTAAACACTAAAGTTTTGACAATTTCATAACAAACCTTAGCTCGGCATAATAACTTTGATCCTAATCAGCTTCAAAATAACTCAAAGTCTGATCTGTTTGCACACTGGTTTCACGTTTCTACATGGTTGTGATTGGGAGTGACATTTTCGAATGCATAGGATTGTGCTAAATAGTAAATAGAGCAGACTCTTATGAGAGGTCACCTTCAAAATCCTCAGATATGGGTCTATATTGTTTGCAATGAACTTATAAACTTAAATAATGTAGTGTAACGGTGAATAGTAATTGTTAATTTAATTTAATTGTCAGGTAAAGTAATTTAATTTAATCATTACTTTTGGAAAAACAGAGTAATTGAATTGGTAATTTAATTGCATTTTATCCAACTAATTGGCAATTTAATTAACTACTTTGCTAAGTAATTGACCCCATGTCTGGTTCAGATAAGCATTGTCAAATATTTTAATTTTGTGTGTTGTCCTTTTTTTGGTAAGCTGTGATTTGCTGTAAGTTTTTATTCATAACCCAATGAATAAAAATATTTAGACCATGCCTTGTCGGTACTACTTTCTTTAAGTTCAACTGTTCTCAACATGCGCGTCATTGGCGTTGACGTTACTACAAAACAACGTCACGTTTTGGCGGTAAATATATATGGCGAAGGGACTACAACTTACGACTTAAAAGCATTAAATGACGAGCACGCGTGTCAGATGTTCTATATTTAATTTCTGCCTTAAATTCAGTAGTTATATTAAATTTTAAGGAATAATTCAAATGTGTATTGTGTTTGAATTTGTGATAAGTCCACTTTTAAAAGGGAAGTAATCTCAGATGAAATGTTTAAACATTTGTCTCCCTTTTCCGTCAGCATATTCCCCTCGTTAACGCCAAATGACTCTAAAGTATTAGTGTTGTCTTCTGACCTGTCAGAGTTATTTTTAGATTGGAACATTCTAAAACTTTAAAAGGGGTGAGTTTTCTCTATATCCAGTTAGAGATACGGATAACTGTACTTTTTTGTGTTTAATGTACAGTAGAGGATACCTTATTCTTTCCCGTTTGAACGCAAACGCAATGTACTATACTGCGGATATTTACTTTTAGAAATTTTAACTATATTTTTAATCTGAGTAGCAAACAGGTTGGAACCTGATCAGACGCCGGGTTTCTCGGCGTCTGATCTGGCTCCAACCTGTTTGCAATGGAAATAATAGTTTTAGTATATAATGCGTTTATTGGGAAAGAATAAAATATCAGTAAAGTTAGCGCAGCGGTCTCGTGCTGCACGAGGATCATACTTATCTCAAGTAGGAAAGTGTACGATTACATATTCGATTATACCTTGCTTACCTATTTACCATTATTAATTATTCTGTTCTAAAAATAACTCGGACAGTTCAGAAAAAGGGGACACTATCTTGATTTGAACCTGTTTGCCATTTGTTTTTAGATAAAAAGATCAAAAGAAATCAAATACTCTACGTTGATCTGGATTGCGTTTGTGTTTCGTCACGTTTAACTCTTTCACTACCATTGGCGCCAAAGGGAGCAATTGCAAACAGTTTAGACCCTGATCAGACGCCACGCCACGCGGCGTCTGATCAGGATCCAAACTGTTTGACACTCGTTTCGAATTTCGTCAGTCAAACTGCCTTTAATCTAACGTTGAAACGATATTGTATACGAACATATGAGAGAAGACAACAATATGGCAATGGAAGGGTCAATAACTCGCCATTTGGCATGGAAAGGGTTACATGAGAAGTAGTACCCATACACTATAGAGTTTCATTTTGGCGAATCCATTGTGCCATACAATCGCAACCATTTCTGTTCTCATATTACCATTATATTGTTACAGTGGAGAAAACGTTATTCTTTCCCGTTTAAACGCAAACGTACGCAAACGCAAAACACTAAAAAGTAGAAAAGTACAACCTTTTGACAATTCTAATAATTCATGTTTATCTTGGTGACAAACAGTTTGGAGCCTGATCAGACGCCGGATTACCCGGCGTCTGATCTGGCTCCAAACTGTTTGCAATAGAAATATTAGTTTTTGCGTAAAACGCGTTTATTGGGAAAGAATAACGTTTTCTCCACTGTATTCAATAAGCATGAAGATCAAGTGTCACGTTGTTTTAAAGTCCTCTTATGAGACGTGTTGCTTTGTTTCGTTATTGGGTTGTGGCTAACGTAATATAAAATGAATCAGTGGTACTGACTACAGAATTAATATTCCACCCTGGATTTAGTACCTATACGCTGTGGATATGTCTCGGCAATGCAGGTGTACGTGTGTGACCGGCTCAGAGGAAGATGTATTTTGTGACCCGTGTCACAGCGAGGGCCAACTAAAAACAGCTGTTGGAAATTGCATTGATTGCAACGAAAACTTTTGTGAATCCTGTTTTAATGTGCATAAGAAACTGTCAGCTTTAAAAGACCACGCCGTTCAGGATAGATCAATATTGTCTCATTCTCACAAAGAAAGAACAATTAAATACAGATCAACGGAAGAGAAAGATCCATTGACAGATCGATGTCTAAAACACCCGGAAGAGCTAATTAAATTCTATTGTAATTCACACGATACGCTTGCTTGCAGTGTCTGCATCTCATTGGATCATCGCACATGCAATGGTATATTGTATATACGGGATGTTTCTAATGGCGTTGCTGACAGTGTTGAATTTAAACAAGTTCAAACCGAACTTAAACTGCTTCTTGTTAAACTGACAAGCACCCAGAACCGCAGCAAATGGATCAAAGACGCTGTTGACCAAAGTTATACGCAAGTTGTTGCTGACGTCAGTAACCTGAAAGAAGAAATAATTGACATGTTAGATCAATTGGAGAACGATCTGCTGGAAAACGCTTCACGTATAAAAGAAGAAAAGATAAAAGAATTGGATAGCATGGTATCTAGTTGTGGAGATTTAATAGAGGAAACCAAGGCAATTATTGCTGACATGGAAAAGAACAAGAGCAAGAGTCATAACAACAGATTGTACATATCTATGAAAAACGCAAATGACCAAATTAAAAACCTCAATGGAAATGCTAAAGGTGTCGATGACAAAAATAAGTGCGAACGTTTATTCTTCGATCCTGAAGAAAAGATAACTGACCTATTGTCTGCGTTAACCAGTCTCGGTACAGCGTCCTTCGTCAGCAGGCCTTTAGACGCCAAGGCTATACACCAACACGACGTTAACATAAAGACTAGCTCTGATGAACAAGAATGTGTAATCACAGGGATTGTTGTGACGCCCTATGATCTTATGGCACTCACAGATAACCTCAACAAATCTATTAAGCTGATACATTTGGCTCAACGCAAAGAACCTGAACAAATTAAGCTGGAGTCGAATCCGCTAGATTTAACGCTGATCAAATCAGATCAAATTGCGGTTACTATGTTTGAGAAAAGGTATATTCAAATTATCTCGTTGTCCCCAGAACCTTCAAAATGCCACACCGTCTCAGTACCTGGCCTTTACGGCGGAATTGAGTACAGCTCGGACAAACTAATTCTAGCCTGCCACGATCCAATCAAAGGATTACATGTATGTGATATGACGGGAAACCTGCTGCAGTATATTGAGACCGACTACGGTGGAAACAAACTGTTCACACGACCTTCCAGGATAGCCATTAGTCCTGACTGCAGCGTGATTTATATCACGGACTTCGATGAGAATACCGTAGTATCTTTGACCATGAACGGGGAGCTTATCCGGAAATACACTAACGACAAGCTACAGGGACCCACGGGCATCACGGTGGATGATGACGGCTATATATACGTGTGTAGTAACGGGAACAATACAGTTCACCAGCTGTCTCACAGCGGTCAGTTGGTCAATATCCTATTGGTGGAGAAGGATGGGATCAGGTTTCCTAGCAGTGTAATACATAGTGCTGGCAATATCTACATCAGTAACGGCGGTGACGAACCCACGTACTGCAACACCATCAAAGTTTACTCACTGGAAGGTTGAAATACATTGGAGAAGACAAGACAGACCCGTGTTGACGATTCTACTTCAGATTTCACACATCAGAATTCATTTTTTTCAATTTTCATGATTTCAGCTTAACGAATTCACTATTTCGATTGCATAATTACAAAATTACTAGATGATCATTTTAACTTTTTCCAGTTTCTAATTTTCTCCAGTGCATGGTTTATCTTCCAAATCTCTTCTTTTTTTTTTATCAATTTCTTGGTTTAACTATTTTACTTCTAACTTTCCAGATTTATGCTTTTCTATGTTTTCTAAGTTGAGTGATCTCACTTCCAAATTTCCCGATTTTCCAATTTTCTATTTCTCAAATACATATTATTTTATTACTGAAGAGTAATCGTGCAATCGATTTGTGAAAGTTTGGTGTGAAACCATGTTGCTCGGCATCAGATCTGACTCCAAACTGTCCGCAAATGTTCAAGCATAAAAAGATTTACAGGGAAATATTATTCTCCCATTTTCGCCCATCTGGGATAGAGGTATTCCCCATGTGGAATCACTCTGTCCTCCATACCACGTGACGTCCTTTATTGTTTGCCCAGCTTTACCACAAGCGCTGCATGACGCGGGAACTAAATGACGTCATTTTTTACGACGTCACTATAAACAACGTCGTGTTTTGGCGAACAAAAGTTCACAGTAACTGCAATTATTTCGTTATTTCTATCATGTTTAAATTATTTAAATTAGAGAAAAAAAATCTACCATTCGTTTTGTTGATGTAGGATAGAAATTTTCTGACCCTCGGGGGAGAAAAGTCCTATCCTACATCAACACTCATGGTGGATTCTTATAATATCACCTTCTTCTAAAATATACTTTGGAGAACTGCTACGGCACTGATTTCTGTTGTGTGCTGCCATTCTGTTAAACGTATTTATGAGCGTATGACGCAAGTGAAGTTGAGAAGACGATATTATTGCTCGTTTAAACGCAAACGAAAGGTTAACGCATTACAATGAAATATTGAAAATTACAACTTGTTGACAGCTCTGATTATTCATTATTACACATTTTTATCTGAGTGAAGAACAGTTTGGAGCCGGGTCAGATGCCGGGTAGGCCGACGTCTGATCTGGATTCAAACTGTTTGCAGTGGAAATAATAGTTTAAGCGTAAACCCGCTTATTGGAAAATAATAACTTCTCCATGGTATAATTCAAAATAAATATATGCGTAGGTAAACTGTCAACATTGCTGCGAATAAAAAATGATGCAGAAGAAGTGCCTAGCATATTGATCATTTATCCAATTGCCTTCTCGCTCAGAAGGCATTCTGATTTTACTTTCAACCTGCTCTAGACTTTTATATTGATATTCTACTGTAAATGACCTCTCTGTTTTATGTTAGGCGGAAACCTACTTTCCTTATAGTGTAGATATAATCAGAGGCGTGAAAGGGCATATTTATAGGACGGTGACAGTTACTTAATGGGTAAAAGTTTCACTGATCGTGAAATATTTTATTTATACTTATCGTCCTTATTCTTGCTCTGTTTAAAACTACATAGATGTAATGTCTTTAACTGTCAAATAAAATATGAATAGATTGTGCATGTAATTATATTGGTTTTATTTTATACATGTACCAATATTAGACTCCACTGACGTATCCAATAGAGCTGCTGCCTTGTAAATCAAAATTGCGTATGATCATGGTTATTTGTCTAGGGATAATGGAGAAAATACTGTTGACTCAGTCGAGTCAAATATAAGATAAACAGTAAAAAGAAAAGTAAAGTAAAGCACCAAATTAAAGTCTACTTTCAGTCCAAGCAACTGTTCAGCCGACTGTACATTCTCTCGCCTGACCATTACTCCATATTGTCTACAATATTGAGCACAGCTAACATATGGCGCGCAGGTAGCCACAGTACCGGCACAGACCCTTTAGAAGTACATGTACCCATTTTAAACCCTGGGTGGAGATGGGCAATTCGCGGTAGATATAGTCCGAACATATTGACCTGACGTTGAACTTTATGCATGAATAAATTAAATTGAGATGACGCAGTATAAATTAACAATCGACAGCGAATCGTACACTTTCGGGAAGGTTCGGTTAATTACGTGAATCTTGAAAAAGTTGTGATCCTCAGTGGATAAACGCTCCACTTTAAACAAGTTGAAAAAGTTGTTGTTCATGAACTAATATCCCCGACTCTTCTCTTATAATAGTATTTACTAAAACGCATCATGATGCGCTTTCGCGTGAGTTTTAAAGGGACTCGCACCCGGATGGTTTACTTGTCAAAACAAAATAAAATACTCAAATAAAAGCAAATTTGTGGCATTATTTGGCTTCTGACATTAAAAAATATGATCAGTCCAAAAAAAGTATCCAGAATCGTCACCGAATCTTAGTTTTCTAGATATTTTCCATCGTCTTTCTACAGTACTGAATCTTATTAAATTAAATTGATAGTCGCAATCGAATTGCCATCGAATAGCCATCGAATCGGGCGATTCAAAAAACAAATCCTACGCTTGAATATTTTTTTCGCGAATATTCCGAAGCGGTTGTGACAAAAATGGAATCGAAATAACTAACGAAAGCATATGTTCGAACATTTGTGAGATACACCATTCAAGAAAACTTACCCGAGGGTGAAGTTACTATTTTGAATCGCAAGCGAATTGCCATCGAATTGCAAGCGAATTGCCATCGAATTGCAAGCGAATCGCAAAAATTGTTAATTTAATAAGGTTCAGTACTGTATAGCGTCAGCTGAGGGTATTGATTTAATCATATTTTATTGCATATATCAGATATCATATACATTTTCGACTAACATGTACACAGTTTTTACAGCATATATGTATACAAATTATCAAAATATTATAATATATTGCAAACGGGTTGGGCCACAAGTTATACCAACATTAGAGAAGGCCCTTCCCTTGATGTCAATCGTAAGTACGTTATGATGTAATGCAGAAGAAAAAATTTCTATCTTAGTTTACAAAAAGAAACAGAAAAAAAAACTTTATTCAAGTATAAAGAAGAAAAGAAAATCCATATGTCCTCCCCTACATGTGACCACCCAGCCCAGATCCCACCAATTGTTATCTTCATAGTTAGAGGATATTGGACAAGATAAAGTGTTATGTTTCAAAACGTTTGGTCCTTTTAATAAATTTCTGAAACTCCTTAAAGAGCAGCAAATTATCTTTGTGTGTTAAGTCAGTGTTGCCAAATAGCACTGTATTGGTGTTCAATGTACGGAGGTGTTGTGTTTTTTGTAGAAAGAGAAGACGTTCATCAGCATACATTTGACATTCAAAAATAAAATGTTCAGCATCTTCTATATCAGAGCCGCATCTACAAGTAGGGCTTTCACGTAAATGATTATTGTAAAGATCGAAATTAAGATCACTGCAATTGTTACGTATTCTACAGTGGTATACTGATAAACGTCTGTCTCCCTCTACAAAAAAGGATGGCACTTTAGGGGCTTTATAAAGTTCTTTAAGTCGAGACTTGAAAATTGCTAAGGATACAGATTCACGTATGTTTATTGGGGTTTTATTCCACAAGTCTATCGATGAAGGAATGGTTGAGTTGGAGAATATTTCTGTTCTTCTGGGTATAGTTAATAAATCGTGCGAGTTCCTTAGTCTATACTGAGTTGTTTCACCAACAGAAGGCGGAAGAATGTCATTTACGTAAGGTGGTAACATATTATTTACTCCTTTAAATATTAATACCAATTTTTGCATATGTCTTCTATTTTCTAATGAGACCCACCCAATTTCTCTAATTAGTTTGTTGATCGAAACTGATCGTGTTAAGCCTGTAACAACCCTAGCTGCTTCGTATTGTAGTTTTTCTAAGCTGTCTTTTTCATACATTGTGCACCCATCCCAAACTATAGAAGCATATTCTAACAATGGTCTTAAATATGACAAATAAATCTGATGAAGTGTTTTCCTACTGATCTTATACTTTAATGCCCTCATTGACCCAAGTATTTTGCTCGCTTTTAAAGTGATTTGGTTAATGTGTTCATGCCAAGTACCGTTTGAGCTAAGGGTTAAACCTAAATGTTTATGATTTTCAGTAAAATATAATAAAGAATCTTGAAAAATAATGTTTGGTCTGCCAGATTGTAAAAATGAAAAGAACATGACCTCTGTTTTATTTGGGTTTAACTGGACTAACCATTGTTTTGACCATTCAGAAACTTTCTGTAGATCTGCGTTTATATTGGCTTCAATTACAGCTATATTACCAGATGATTGTGCTAAGGAACTATCGTCAGCAAATAAACGTGTAGTACTTAATAAATTGTCTGCAATATCATTAACAAAAATTAAAAACAGAAGAGGGCCAAGAACAGAGCCTTGCGGAACTCCGGCATTAGGTGTTTTATATTGAGAGAAAGATGACCCGATAAAAACCCGTTGCTGTCTGTTTGAAAGATAATTCGATAACCAGTTATAGAGATTGTCACATATTCCATATTGTTTAAGTTTAAAAAGAAGTCCCTTATGCCATACTCTATCAAAGTACTTACTTACTGAGGGTATAGTTGTTGTTGTTGCTTCTCTACACGGGCTGAGACATAAACCCGAACCGAATAAAGTACTATCAATCGCTACCAGTGAAGTACGTTAATTCGCTACCATATATATAGAGAGCGCTGGTAGCCGTGGGGGTAAAGGCGTTTCTTCATTTTTCATGTTTATCTCCGCATGGGGGTCAATGGATTGTGTGTGTGTGTTCTGCTTGAGAGGTGGGTGTATTGTTTGTGTTACGTTTCCTGCTTGAGTCTTTCGTATTTATTTGAATCCCACCAGAGCTTCTTCTTTTATTTTACTTTTGAAATGCATTTTTTAACAGAATTTATTATCCTAAACTAAATCTTACCCATTTATATAATCATTTGACATATACATGTATTTACAAATTACTATTTTTAATGTTAAATCCTGTTGTGAACCTCTTTAATTCACGTAAGCTAATCGATGCCCTCACCTGCGACTCACGCAAGTACATGTACACTATAATGTTTATAAATAAATACTTTTATTTTATAAATGTTATTTTACAGACAAAATAGACGCTATGACGGTAACTTTTGAAAAATAACAGAAGACTTATGTTCCAATCGAAATAAATGTTGTATGAATAATAAAAAACCAGTATAAAATGGTAAAAAGGAAAACAAAATGTAGGAGTATTGAATGGGATTCGAATCACTGACTGTACGGACAAAATTGTAAAGTCTTCTTCCTTACATATGTACCATTTGCGCTAAATACTTGTCAATATTTGTTGATCGTAGCAATGCTATATTTCCTCGGTACCGATGTTGTTACAATGTTCGTTCTTGTATAAATGATAGCGAAGTGTTCCGAATCTATATTTAGAAATGCAACAAAGTGTGCAATTATGCTAAAAGAGGTCACCAACGTCAGGTCTATGTGTCCGGACTATATCTTGCTCAAGAACATCCCTGTACATCATCGGTAATTCGTAAAAATCCTATAGTCAGGCCGCTGGTCCGGCGGGGGATCGAACTCACGACCCCTGGTACTGTAGTTCCGTGCGTTACCACTGGACTATATACATGGTGGAGAATCTGTTATTCTTTCCCGTTTAAACGCAAACGTACGCAAACGCAAAACACTAAAACGTAGAAAAGTACAACTTTTGGACAATTCTGATAATTCATGTTTATCTTGGTGGCAAACAGTTTGGAGCTTGATCAGACGCCGGGTTACCCGGCGTCTGATCTGGCATCAAACTGTTTGCCCTGCAAATAATAGTTTTAGCGTAAACGCGTTTATTGGGAAATAATAACGTTTTCTCCACTGTACCACCACCTTTCTCTAACGATCACTAAACGTAGGCGTGTTGCTTGTTTAATTAAGTAAGACTACATATATAGGTCCTGATCAAAGGCTCTTATTCTATTGTTTATAGATCTACAATGTATACTGTTTGCAATATCGGAAGATCTGTGTTTCAGGTATACTCACATTGGATTTGATTTTCACTCAATTGCTAGAGATGGAACTCGATAAGACAATAATTTAGTAACATACACCTTTGGCTCGCTTACATGTAGCTAAATGTGTGATATTATGCGCAAACAGGTTGGATCCAGGGGAGTCAGCGAGTAACTCGGTGCCTCATTTTGATCCAAACTAATGTATTTGTAAATATTTTTCTGTCATAATATGCGTATGTATGATCTCTAAAATTGGGCTGCAGACGAGAACTAGGCATGTACAGGGCTGCCATTTCTCCGGATTTTTCCTAAATCTTCGGATTGTTTCTGGTACATGTACATGGTAGCTTAAAGCAGACTGAAAATTAAGCAGAACTCCACTGTAACATGATAATGTCAACCATTTTCATGCTAATGTGTCGTCTGCTTCAACTGTACTGTCTGCGTAAAATCTCAAAATCAGTTTTAACGTTTTGAACCGAAGAAATGTTGAATACGAGTATATGTACCAAACATTTTGGTCCCATATCAGACGCCGCTTTACATGTACGCAATGTTGCTTTTAGTACTAGACATGTACATGTATAAAAGTTGCGGAAAAGACACCAAAAAGGTTTGAAATGATAAGCCTAAGTTTCGAAGCCTTTGTTATAGGTGTCTTAAAATATAAAACAGTTGTCCCTTTTCTTTGTCTTTCCATAGCCAAACTAACGCGCTTATTGTTCCATATCTTGATCCGATTCATTAACCTCATAATGGCAACTAATGACCTCAGACACAGCCAACTGCCGTGACGCAATAAGCTTTAAACAATTGTCGTCTGCTTTTATTTCTCAAATTTTAAATTGAGGTATTTCAACCTAACAATTGAAAAACTGAGTTTCCAGCAGTTACATGTAGATCCTGATCAGGATCAAGACTGTTTGCAAATAACCGTTGTACTCGGGCTAAGACAATGGAGGGGTACAGTGGAGAATCTGTTATTCTTTCCCGTTTAAACGCAAACGTACGCAAACGCAAAACACTAAAACGTAGAAAAGTGCAACTTTTGGAAAATTCTGATAATTCATGTTTATCTTGGCTGGGAACAGTTTGGAGCCTGATCAGACGCCGGGTTTCTCAGCGTCTGATCTGGCTCCAAACTGTTTGTATGGGAAATAATGGTTTTAGCGTAAATGCGTTTATTGGGAAAGAATAACACATTCTCCACTGTAAATACAATGTAACCCTTTCACTCTCAATGACGTCATAAAGCGTATTTGCGTCTGATCAATATCAAAACTGTTTGCCACTTGTTTTGAAATTACGTCAGTTATACTGCCTAAAAATTTAACTTTGAAACGATATTGCAGACAGCAGTATTGAATCAGACGACAATATAGCGGTGAAGGGGTAAAAACCTCACGATAAAATTGATCATGAAATGGTTAAATTGTTGACACTCGCTTCAGTGTAACATCAGCCAAGGCATATATACTAGCTAAATCTGAGAAATAAAAGCAATTGACACGATGTATGCAGACAGTAAGAAATCGGTGAGAGGGTAAAGGCATGTCTGTGATACGATCATTGGATTGTTCCAAATTTGATATTCGGTCCCGAGTGTAACCTAACCTCTACTTAACAACTATCGCAGTTGTTTTCATATAAACACGCTTAAGTACATTATTTCACCTTATAAAAACATAATTTATAGATCTTGTAAGGTTTGTGGCTGTAAACTACTCCTACAGTAGATTTTTGATGGGGTTTTGGGTAATTCCGGGGTTTGTGGGGTTTTGGGTAATTCGTGCCACCGCATTACAACCTCTCTATTACTACGTACAGTGGAGAAAACGAAAGGCAAATGCAAAGCACTAAAACGCAGAAAAGTACAACTTTTTGACAATTTTGATAAATCATGTTTATCTTTGTAGCAAACAGTTTGGAGTCTGATCTGGAGTCTGATCTGGCTCCAAACTGTTTGTACTGGAAATAATAGTTTTAGAGTAAACGCGTTTATTGGGAAAGAATAACGTTTTCTCCACTGTAACGCAAACATAAAGCACACACATGTAGAAAAGGACAACTCTTTAAGATTTCTGACTATTTATTTTGATAGCAAACAGTGGCGAACAGTTTGGAGGCTGATTAGACGCCGGGTTACCCGGTATGTCTGATCTGGCTCTAAGCTGTTCGTAATAGAAGTAAATATTTCAGCGTAAGCGCGTTTATTTGAAAATCATACCATCCTCTCCACTCTAAATACCTAACACAGTGGAGAAAACGTTATTATTACCCGTTTTAACGCAAACGAAACGCAAACGCATTGCAGAAAAATGAAGAAAATTACAACTTCTTGACTATTCTGAATGTTGATTTTAACCTGGACGTCAGACAGTTTGGAGCCTGATCAGACGCCAGGTAACCCGGGGTCTGATCTGGCTCCAAACTGTTTGCATTTGAAAATATATATTAAGCGTAAACGCGTTTATTGATAAATAATAACATTTTCTCCACTGTAATTGACACAATTTAGTGGTCGTAAAAGTGAGGTTATACTGTTATTATTTTTGCTACAGTGTAACCTACGAACAACGGGTCCCATTTACATGTACATGTAACTCATTCACTTCTGATACTTCTAATGGATAAGTCCAGTTTTCGATTAAATCTAGTACATTTTTTACTAAATAGAGTTATAAGATTTTTGCAAAATGACGAAAAGTACGGAGCCTTCTGATTTGGGTCTACACTGTTTGCATACATGACAAGTGTATTCTTCATATATCACCAATGCACTATTTGTCAATGACGAGTATACTCGTCGCTAGGATTGAATGTATTAACCCAACTTTTAAGCTTAGTGTCGACATATAGCGGATATTTACTAAACGTTGTACATTTGTACACTGTAGACCAGGGGCCCGTTTTACTAAACATCTTACGCAAAATTTTGCGTAAGTCAAAATCGTTTAACTCTTATTTTTTAATTATAAACGTTTGCAAACAGCAAATAGCCAGATCAAAGGACGCGCTAAAAGCGCGTCCTCTGATCTGGCTATTTGCTGTTTGTAGCAAGTGATAATAAAACATATAAATTAAAATTTAAAATTTTGACTTACGCAAAAATTTTGCGTAAGTAGTTTAGTAAAACGGGCCTGGCCCTGGCGAGAGACCGCGTTACGCAGCTTCTCATCGGCTCTGCACTGTTTGTTATTTCATACACACAAAAAACTACATCATGTACACAAAACCTGTCGGCTCAATTTGCAGAAATCATGATCTGGATCATCATTTCTGTGCAGATGATTCACAGTTATACTTGTCATTTAAGCCTAAAGACACATCTAGTCAACAAGAAGCCCTTTCAAAAGTCGAAGGATGTCTAAAAGACATAGTCTCATGGATGCACCAGAATATGTTAAAGCTGAACACTGACAAAACTGAGGTCATACTGTTTCATTCAAAAAAGGTTAACGTTCCCGGAGATTTTCATGTTCAAGTGGGAAACTCTAAAATCAAACCGTCATTATGGGTGAACAACCTTGGTGCTCGATTTGATTCCCAAATGGATATGACACAGCACATCAACACTGTGTGCAGGTCTAGCTACGCACAGCTGCGGCAAATAGGTCATATTAGACAGTACCTTTCTCCAGAAGCTACAAAGACTTTGGTCAATACTCTGGTCACATCAAAAATTGACTACTGCAACTCACTGCTATATGGGATTCCCCAAAACTCACTACGAAAAATACAGCGTGTGCAAAATACAGCAGCCCGCATCATTACCAGGACTCCTCGGTACAATCACATCACTCCAGTCTTGAAGGAGCTTCACTGGCTTCCAGTTCAACACAGAGTTGAATTCAAAATTCTGACACTCACATACAAAGCCATGTGCAATGATTCTCCAAGGTACATTGTTAGTATGCTGGACGTGTATAGACCTCGAAGAGAGTTGCGGTCTGCGAGTAAATCAGCATCGCTGGTTGTGCCGAGAAGTCGTTTAGTGAAGTTTGGAGATAGAAGTTTCATGCATGCAGCCCCAAAGCTCTGGAACTCTCTACCATCAGACATCAGAGATGCGAGCTCAGTTGCAGTCTTCAAAAAACGTCTGAAAACACACTTCTTTAATATTTATTATTAGAACACATTAGGAAATGGATGACTGCTACCTCCGGGCCATGTTCTTGCTGTAGATATTGTGGGTCTAAATGGGAGTTCTGGAATTGTACCGTTTGCCCATGCCTGTTCGGTGGATCTTGATGGTAGGGATTGCCCCTGATCTCTTTGAAACCGACTGGCTTGGGGTTTGCGGTATAATTCAAGGACAGCTTCTTATCTTGATGTTTTATAAAGTAAGGGTATAATTTAGCCATGGAACATGTAGGTCTCGCGGGTGTGGGGTGGAGAGGGTAGATGACTGCTACCCTAGGGCTGTGTTCATTCTGTATATGTTATGGGTCTAATTTTTAGTTCTGGGGTTGTACTGTTGACCAATGCCTGTCTGGTGGATCTTTGATGGTAGGGATACAACTCTGATCTCTTTTGAAACCAGCTGGCGTGGTCTGTGGTACAATTCGTGGACAGCTTTCACCATTTTTAATAATGTTATTGATTTTCTATAGAGTTTTTAGTTATGGTCGCATGCTATTATTCCTAGTTATGTTACATTAGATGGCCTGCATTGGGCGCTCTGCTATTATTTCTATTGGTCGGCAATCTTTAGCCGGTTGGTTCATTGCTGATTGATGGGGGTAGTGTGATTGCCGTTTTGGGGGCTGTCTTTTGTATGTTTATTCTTATTTATTTTAGATCTAATTATAGTAATTTGTGTTTTGTCGATGGCCTGCATTGGGCGCTCTACCATTATTTATATCAGTCGGCAATACTTAGCCGGTCGGTTCATTGCTGATTGATGGGGGTAATGTGATCGCCGTTTTGGAGGACTGTCTTTTATATGTTTATTCATGTTTTATTTCAGATCTAATTGTAGTTATTTTGTCTTTTCACGATTTATAGGTACATATGTGTTATTTCATGTAAAGCGCTTTTGAACGCACAATCCCTGTGTGAAAAGAGCGCTATATAAATCTGGTATAATAATAATAATTATTGTATTCATATTGACAATCACGGCAACACCTTCAGATTTCACTTGTATATCTATATGTATAAGTGTATAAAGCACACAGGGAAAAATTCATTGCAACACCTAGGTACAGTGGAGAAAAAGTTTTTCTTTCCAAATAAACGCATTTACACTAAAACCATTATTTCTATTACAAATAGTTTGGAGCCAGATCAGACGCCGGGTCTCTGTATATTTGTATGTATACATGTATCTGTCTGTTCCTTACACGCCTACACACATGTAAAACTACACACAAAATCGCTATATCCCTCGAGAACAATGGCAAAATGTGCTGGAGATAACTCTTAACGTAATTGTTGTGTACCGGTTCATATGATTTATTTCCCTTAGATACAAAACCATTGGTTTCCACCAAACTGACTTTTTCATCATCTTTATAGTGGCAAATACGTGTTCATTTTCCTTGAAATAGAGCGTAAAGCAATGCAATAAAATGTAAAATTGTTACATGTCTGGTGCACGTTTCATAAAATGTTGTCGGAAGTTAGATTATAAAGGTCTCAATTTTTATTTATTTCTCCATCTTATCCTGTCTTGTGACATCTCTTTTGAATCGTCTTGAAAAGATGATTTCAAAGATATTCACAAGACAGAATTAGATAGAGAAATCAGAAATTAAATGTAAGTTAAAATTTTGACTAACGACCGTTTTGTCGTACGAAGTTTTACGAAACGGGCCCCCTGGTCTTGAAACAAAAGTCTGTGTATCAAATGTTGGTGCTTGCCTAGGTTCCGAGCTAGTCAAACAATATATAATAGAATCGTCTAACAGTGGTATTCTTCCCCAATAAACGCGTTTGCGTTTAAACTGTTATTTCCACTGAAAACAGTTTTGAGTAACCCAGGCTCAAAACTATTTGTTACACAAAACTATTCGTCAAAATGTTCCAATCTTCTCCGTTTCATTATATTGCGTTTGCGTTGCGTTGCGTTCGAGTTTTAACCGGAAAGAATAACGTTTTCTCCAGGGTAGCACATGCTTAAACATAACGACGTTTTTTTGGAAATAATAACGTTTTCGCCCTTAAAGTAATGTTAGTTGATCAGTGTGGCAAACTGCCCGAGACATCGATTTAATCAAAATATTACAAACTGTTTGAAACAAGACAAAATTACAGTGGATAATACGTTATTCTTTCCCGTTTCAACGCAAACGCAAACAACTAAAACGTAGTACAACTTTTGAACAATTCTGATAATTCATGTTTATCTTGGTGGCAAATAGTTTGGAGCTGGCTCCAAACTGTTTGTATGGGAAATAATAGTATGGGAAATAATGGTTTTAGCGTAAACGCGTTTATTGGGAAAGAAGAATTGAGTAATTGAGTATAGAAATAAAGAAATTGGGAAAGAATAACGTTTCTCAACTATACTAGTGTACTCTTTTATTGAGAACCTCTTCCTTGCCTCTCCATAAGAACAGGGTGGATAATTTTTGAAGACTTACAGTTCAGAAAGATGTTTTCTTTCCCGTTTAAACGCAATCCAAATGTACCCCAAAGTAGAAAAATACTACCTTTTGAAGTTTTTAACTATTTGTCCTAATGTGAGTGACAACAACTTTGTAGGCTGACAAAACGTAGGGTTACCCGGTTTCTGATATGGCTCCAAATAGTTTGCAATAGAAATAATAGTTTTAGCATAAACGCTTTTATTGGACAAGAATATCGACATCTCCACAGTACTATGTAGAGCGGAGACGTTATTCATTCCCATGGAAACATAAATAATGTACAATACACTAAAATGTAGAAAATTTAAACAGTTTTCTTGAAATTTCGATCTATTCATATTTATCTGAGTTAAAAACTGTTTGGAACCGGACCAGATATCAGGTTACCCGGCATCCAAACTGTTTGCTATTTAGATTAAAATTAATATTCAGAATTGCCATTTTAAATTTCTAAATTTTAATGCAAATTCCGTTTGCATTTCATTTGCGTTTATACGGGAAAGGATAACGTCTTATCCGCTGTATACGCGAGAAAGAATGAGATGTTCTCCTCTCTAATTGTGAAATTATTTTCGAATTTCTGCAAAGATACTTAACGTATTCCTCGGCCTATTTTCAAATGATGTGTTGTGAGTTTCCGCTAAAGTGATTATTTTCTTTGATGAAATATACAAAAAGGCGAAACACTTGAGAGAAATAGACATCTCAAGTGTTTTCAGAAAAAACTAGCCCAGAATATTAAAGCGACTACAAACCAGATGTTTCATTGGCGAAAATATATCTGAGAAAAAATAATTGTGCTACATGTACATGTATGTGTTCGTAAATATAATTATTTGAATACGATACCGGTAATGTCTTAAAACCCCCAGACATAT
This sequence comes from Gari tellinella, assembly GCA_922989275.2. Lineage (NCBI taxonomy): Eukaryota > Metazoa > Mollusca > Bivalvia > Cardiida > Psammobiidae > Gari > Gari tellinella. The sequence continues at coordinate 76,938,883 of OV277867.1, read as the reverse complement.
CAAGACAGCGAACACATTTCTCAGTTCCTGAACATATTTCTGCTGCGTCCGCAACTACAGTGGTAAATCTGTTATTCTTTCCCGTTTAAACGCAAACGTACGCAAACGCAAAACACTAAAACGTAGAAAAGTACAACTTTTTGACAATTCTGATAATTCATGTTTATCTTGGTGGCAAACAGTTTGGAGCCTGATCAGACGCCGGGTTACCCGGCGTCTGATCTGGCTCCAAACTGTTTGCACTGCAAATAATAGTTTTAGCGTAAACGCGTTTATTGGGAATAAATAACGTTTTTTCCACTGTTCCATACAGTGCTCCCTCCTTACAACGGCCCTCCGAACAACGATTTCCTCCTTACAGCAATGCTTACCGCTGTTCCGAAACAAGACAACTATGTCTAACACTTTCACTGCTGCAATAGTGTCTGCTTAAGTCACATATCCATTTGGGAGTCAAATCTAGCACCAAGATTCTTCACACACAATGATACCTTTCCCCTGAAGCTACAAATACCTTGATCAATTATTTTCTCACATCGAAATTTGACTACTGCAACTCGCTGCTATATGGGGTTCCCCAAAACACACTAAGAACAAGACAGCGTTGTAGCGGCATGATTTGAAAAAAAATTCTAATTTTAAATATTTTATCAAATCATGTCAATTTTTTCACAGTCGACATGATTTGAAAAAAAAACAACATAATTTGAATTTTTTTTACAAATCATGTCGAAAACCGGCATCTGTAAATTTGATTCAACATGATTTGAAAAAAAAAAAAAAATTAAAAAAAAAGTTTTTACATAGGCTGGTATTTAATAGCATGCATATATAAAGTATTTATATAAGTGTTTGCGGTGTAACATTAAATTTGGACCCCATTGAAAAATGACCTCCCGGTCATTTTTCAACGGTGAGAAATGAACTCCCGGTCCTCAACGTTGAAAAAATACCCTACCCATGATATTATGACTCCCGAATTATCTGTTGTAAAATGACCGGAAGGTCATCTCTCAACGTTGAAAAATGACCCGTGTATAGTTTCAACGTTGAAAATTGACTTAACCCGTGCTTGTCTCAAAGACTTAATTGTGATAAACTGACTACTGGTATGAGGGGCCATTGTTCAACGTTGAAAAAAGACCCGGGGTCAATTCTCAACGTTTAAAAAGATCCTACCCATGAAATTATGACCGGGTGTCATTTCTCAACGTTGAAAACAGACCCTTCCATTGAAATTATAACTCCTGAATTATCTACTTGTAAATGAAATGGGGGTTATTTCTCAACGTTGAAAAATGGCCCATGTAAAGTTTCAACGACTACTGGTATCGGGGTCATTGTTCAACGTTGAAAACTGACCGGGGTCATTTCTCAACGTTTAAAAAAGACCCTGCCATTGAAATTATGACCCTTAATTTATTTTCTTGTAAATGAAATGGGGGTCATTTCTCAACGTTGAAAAATTACCCTTGTAAAGTTTCTACGTTGAAGACGTAACCCGTGCAGAATCGTCTCCTAAACTTAATTGTCTTTAACTGACTACTGGTTTGAATGGGTCATTGTTCAACGTTGAAGAATGACCCGGGGTCAATTCTCAACGTTTAAAAAGGCCCTACCCATGAAATTATGACCCGGGGGTCATTTCTCAACGTTGAAAAAAGACCCTTCTATTGAAATTATAACTCCTGAATTATCTTCTTTTAAATGAAATGGGTGTCATTTCTCAACGTTGAAAAATGACCCATTTAAAGTTTCAACGACTACTGGTATCGGGGTCATTGTTCAACGTTGAAAAATGACCCGGGGGTCATTTCTCAACGTTAAAAAAAGACCCTACCATTGAAATTATGACTCCTGAATTATCTTCTTGTAAATGAAATGGGGGTCATTTCTCAACGTTGAAAAATGACCCATGTAAAGTTTCAACGACGACTGGTATCGGGGTCATTGTTTAACGTTGAATCCCGTTCATTTTACAACAAGATAATTCAAGAGTCATGATCTCATGGGTAGGGTCCTTTTTCAACGTTGAGAATTGACCCTGTGTCATTTTTCAACGTTGAACAATACCCCCCTCCCCCTTTATACCAGTAGTCAATTAATCACAATTAAGTGAAGTAGACATATCTGTACAGGTTAAGTCGTATTTCAACGATGAAACTTAACACGAGTCATTTTTCAATGTTGAGAAATGACCTACGGTGATTTTAAAACAATATAATTGAGGAGTCATAATTTCATGGGTAGGGTCTTTTTTCAATGTTGAGATTTGACCCCGGGTTTTTTTTAACGTTGAAGAATGACCCCCCCCCCCCTCAAACCAGTAGTAAGGGTCTTTTTTCAACGTTAGGAATGGACCCCGGGTCATTTTACAACGTTGAGAAATGACCCCAGGTCTATTAGCAACGTTACAAAATACCCCCAACAAGGATCATTTAATAACCAATAGTTTGTTTAAGGAAATGTAAACTGGAAAATGCAATTGGGTGAATGACCTGTACAATATTTCTATTTAAGCCCAACTGCTGCAAACTTCCAAGACATTTAAACGAGTCATTTGTTAATTTGGTTATAAAATTCCCCGCGAATTCAATTTCATTGAGGCTTGGACATATTGGTTTTCCGTCCGGTGAGCAAAACCAATCATGGCGGACTTCACTCACTAGGATATTGTTTGCTAAGTTAATGTGACGGAGACTTGGTTGTATGGCGTCATTGACAATGTCTTGTATTTGGTTATCTTTCAAATTTATAGTGTACAAGAGATTTAGACTGCGAAACGGTTTGACGGACAACATTGTTAGTTTGTTTCCAACTAATGTTAGATGTTTTAGATGCACGAAATCAGAGAAGGCGTCGGCAGAAATGTTCTGAATGCTGTTGTTTGCAAGTGACAAATTAGGAATGTTTTCTGTTGAAATATTACTAAGATGCGTCTTTGTCAGAACCGGTTAATAGTTGCCCACAAACAGTAAATGTGAGATACGCTGTTGTAATCGCGGTATGTATGTCAGTTCAGGACCAAAACCATTGCAAACTGTATGCTTGTAGATACAGCAGCATTTATTATCGCCACAAGGGGTATATAACCTTTATAAGCTCTCGTCGTGTAATTGTCTGTTCTCTGCCCAAATGCTCCACCAATCATCGATATGAAAACAATCATCGTCAACATAGTTTTGGCAGACATGTTGCCCACAGAATGGTTGGTATCTATTGGTGCTACAGTGGAGAATCTGTTATTCTTTCCCGTTTAAACGCAAACGTACGCAAACGCAAATCATTAAAACGTAGAAAAGAACAACTTTTGGACAATTCTGATATTTCTTGTTTATCTTGGTGGCAAACAGTTTGGAGCCTGATCAGACGCCGGGTTACCCGGCGTCTGATCTGGCTCCAAACTGTTTACACTGGAAATAATAGTTTTAGCGTAAACGCGTTTATTGGGAAAGAATAACAGATTCTCCACTGTATCTATTGGTGATTCGTGACCTGCAATGATAACTATGAACTGTAATTGCAATAAAGGCGACATACAATGTATGATTATGGCTGTTGACTGTGGCATTTGAATTCTGATTAGATGCCGCCTACCACGGTATCACGATCCAAACGATTTACAAACTGTTTAACAAACATTTTAATTCAAAATTAATTTCTCACAATATTGATAAATAAGTAACCAATTAATTTCTTTCTTCCAATTAAGAAAACATTAACAAACGGTGTAGACTCTGATGAGACGGCACAATTTGCTGATGAACACAACTGTGTCTTGAACATCTACATGTGTACATCTATAATGACATATTCTGGCAGAAACATAGGGAAAGCTTATTGTAATAGATCTATTATGGAATATATGTACTTTAAATATTAATATCGAACAGTGCGAAATGAAAATTCCTTGAGTACCTGGCTGTGTTATAAAGCCATTCAATATTCTTTTTTATTACACCTCGCTTTGAGTTACAATGTTAAATTCCCATAGACCTACAGTTAACATTTTGCATGTCTTTTACATCTATTCAAAATATACTGTCACTCTTTATGATATTCTTTTTGTGACGTCACTCTAAAGGACATTACTTTTTTACTCCGTCCGAAAACGTACTGTCAGCATTGACATTGAGTTCGCTATTGGATACATTGGAACGTTATAAAGAGTGGTAACATAATTATAAACAATGTGACGTCATAGACGGTGACGTCGTTTCCCGCGTTACGTACATGTCCACGCTAAATTGGTATTCACAACACATTTTATATATTACAAATGAGACGATTCTAAAGCTAGGGTTGATAAGCTCGGTGTAATAAAATAAATATTAGATGTCAGTTTGCGTGACATTCAAATTGTCAATCCTCGAAAACAAGAATGTCACCCTCGGCTACGCCTCGGGGTGACATGCTGTTTCTCGGGTTGACAATTTGAATATCACGCAAACTGCCATCTATATTTATATAATATTGCACTGCTGAGGGGTTTCACTGTACATGTAATTTAAATATTGATATCGAACAGTGCGAAAGGAATATGCCTTGAGTGCAGTGGGGAGAAGTTATATAGCGCTCCCTCTCTATAACGGCCACCCCAACAACGATTCCCTCCTTACAACGACCATTGCCACATTTGTGTAATATCGTCTGCTTAAAATTGTCGTCTGCTGTTTTTCTCAAAATTACATATTCGACATTTTGATATAAACATACTTAATGATTAGTGACAAACAGCTTGAATCCAGATCAGACGCCGCGTAACGCGGCGTCTGGTCTGGATTCAAGCTGTTTGTAAATGTAAACCTATTTTCCATTCCTGTTACGACTCCCTCCGAACAACGCACATATTTTGTGTCTCCCATTGGGTGTCGTTGAAGAGAGGGAACGCTGTATTATCATAAAAAACAGTCCCTGACTGCATTATAAAGCCAATTAATATTATTCACTGCAGTGGCTCTGTTCAATACCCAATTGCAAGAATTTTTTTAATCTTAAACAAGGGTCGTTTTGGTCGGAGTCTGATTGAGTTTCAAACTGTTGTTGAAATAAATAGTCAGGATTGTCAAAAAGGTGTCATTTTCTACGTTTTATTGCAATATGGTTGCGCTTAACCCTTCACCCATTAGCCTGTTTTAATTTTAAAGACATATGATCACTTAAAGTAGGTTGAAAGTATAGTAGAATGCGCCTTAAGGTGCATTCTGCTTTACTTCCTGTCTGTTTTAAGCTAATATCTAGTAGGATATAGGAAATATTTGTTAAGCTTCCACTTACCAAGACGATTCTAGTGAGTAGTCACACCAGAGGATCTGTTGCCACTGAGCCTATGTGGTGACTACTCATACGGTTTCAAAGTTAGTGGTTTGATCAAATAAATCGCTCTTAGCTGGAGCCCTGCTTGTAAACACTGTTTCACGGCAATATTTAAGTGTTTTAAGCCTTAAAATGTGATTAGCCCCCACATGACTTTTTTGTGTTTTCAACGTACAGTTTGCTTGTCTTTGGCGACCACTGTCTACTGATAGGGTTTACCCAAATATAACAACTGCTTAGTGTTAGACAGTACTTTAAATAGGTAATTCCGATAAGAAAGCAGACATAAGTTTTAAAGACATGCAGTTTTGTATGTTTAGAAGTGGTCGTTCGGGACAGGCCTGGCTGTATCCTCAAGTAGACTACATAGTACTTAAACTTCTGTTCTTATCTATTCTCTCCCTGTCTCAGTACTTATTTATTTTCTTTTTTCTGTTTCTTCCTCTACATTCACTTTCTTCTTCTTTATCTTCTTGTTATGTCGATTTGAATATTTTTCTTGCATTAGTTATGCACAGGGCTCCAGATAAGAGGGACTAAATTATCAAATAATTTTTTTAACTCATTTGAGTTATGAAACCATGCGAAGTAATTACTCACTGAATAACGTCTCTAATAGACAATTGTTTAAGATGGCTGGCATCTTTGGCTAAATGAAGAGACAACCTTTTCTTATTATAATACCCCTTATCTGGAGCCCTCACTTATGTTTACGTCATAACTGTTAGTTCGTGTTAGTGTGCGTGTGTGTGAGTATGTGTGTAAGGTCAATGTACAGTGGACACTCTGGAACAGGTGTTCAGGAAATCTTACTAGAATTTTGGTAATCATATGCGGACACAGGATGATGTGGAATGCTCCTTATGGAGATTTCAGCGTCATTGTGTCCTGCAGCACTATACATCCGTAAACCATTCGTGGTTCTTCTACTTCTTACAGAGTGACTACTGTGCAAATGTACATAATTTGTATTTCCATATCATGTGACCATCTGTATATTATTTGTATCACTACTTGAATAGGGGAGGGCCGTAACTAATGTTGGTAGAACTTGTGGCCCGACCCGATTTCATGAATTTGAAATAAGATATGGTTAAACTAGCTTCCACTAGCTAGAATAGAGAAAATATTCTTTCTGACACATATCCATGACCGTAAAAAATTGAACTATTTTCTTCAGTGGTGGAATAAATATAATGTTCTAAAAGGCGCTTCTGTAAGGGAAAGGGTTAAACGGTTAAAAATGATAGAGTGTTCCCTCTTTACAACGACACCCAATAGGATACACAGCTTGTGTGTGTTATTCGGAGGGAGCCGTTATAGGGAGGGACAATTTAGACTTGGTTTACATTTGCAAATAGCTTGAATCCAGATCAGACGCCGCGTGGATTCAAGCTGTTTGTCATTCGTCATTCTATTTATTCTATCAAAATGTCCACTTAAATGTAAATTTGAAAAAAATACAGCAGACTACAATTTTAGGCAGACGATATTGCAGCAGCAAAAGAGTTAGACATAATTCATGTTTGTGGAACAGCGGCGCGGGTCGTTATGAGGAGGGAGTCGTTGTTGGAAGGACCGTTGTTGTTTTTGTAGTGGAGGAATAACTTCAAGGCATAAAAGGCAGATACATTGGGGAATGGGTTAAGTGACCACTCAAAAGAAGTTCCCTGTGTTGAATCCAGGGCTGCCATTTCTCCGGGTTTTTCCTTAATCTTTTGTTTTCTAGTACATGGAAGCTTAAAGCAGGCTGAAAATAAAGCAGAATGCGCCTTAAGGCGCATTCTGCTTTACTTCAAGCCTGCTTTAAGCAGTCACATGTCAACAAAACTACATGTAGAAACAGGCGATGGGGTAAAGGTCGATTCGTAAAATAGCACTTGAAAACTGCAAATTTGGTAGTCTTAGGACTTTTCATGTCAACTTATGTCAGTCCTGTGATTTTGATATATGCAGTTGCTTAATACAGGATGACATTAATGCAGAAAGCTCCCAAAGGAGCTATCATTTCTATTATTTGAAGCTAACGGTATTATTTCGATCCAATGGATTTAAAGCTGACATTTGCTAGACGACAAAAAAAAGTTTTAAACATATCAAGTAATCGGATGTTTTAAATAAATTATTAATGAAAATGATTACAACGGAAAATTCAGTGAAAAGTCACAGAAACCAAAATGGAAAAGAAACATTCAACAGAAGAAAACAAATACAAATGGACCTAAGAAGCAGAAATCGCTTATTCACCAACACCCGATGCATCTGGTCTCTACAACTACATGTATGTGAACTATGTGAATGTGACATATCCACGCTTCACTCGACTGGGTGGTTAAATTGCTAATAGCACAATATTTATATTGACTGTATAATTATTGAAACCCAGAATATTCCATTCTATACAACCCATTAACCCCTTGAATAGAGTGAATGGATTTGCCCAAGGTTTTCTTGACAAGTGCTCATGATGCCCTAAATAAGCAGCCCTCTAGCTAACTTGATATTGCCATCTCTACAGACTAGGTTCTAAGGTGTGAAAAAAGCATTGAAACTCAATGTGATTGTTATAGTGTACAGTTACGCATGTATTAAGTTGCTGTTTTTGAAAAGTTGGTGCCCTAGACAGGTGGCTTCTTTCTGCAAGACAACTGTAAATAACATAATGCATCTTTTGAGATTCTTTTCGCCTAAATTTGAAACACTTCAAGTTCTCTCTAGAAAGTTGCATCCTTCTGCATTCACTGGCAGCTCAATAGGTTTGACTGTACAATTATTAGTGAGAGGCATTGCTCAAAGATTAACCCTTTGCCAGCTGGTCGCGACTTTCTTGATGTTTGCTAACAGTTTAGATCCAGATCAGACAACGCGAAAAGCGGTGTCTGATCTGGATCCAAACTGTTTGACACTCTTCTTTAGGTTTCTTTACTTAAAAAATGTATAAATCTAAATTTAACAGACTTTGCAGACGATAATTTCGAAGCAGACGAGATCACCGCAGGATAAGGGTTAAGTACAGGTGGTCCGAGTGTACCTGTTTTCAGTTCAGTTGACTGAAGATTACTGCTTGAGATGGTGGTAAGTTTATACACATTAATTAATATGACTCCAGATAATGGAATATCTTGAAAACTAAAATCTTTATACCTGCTCAAAATGCTATGGTGTGACTACTCCTTTGAAACATCTTTCAAAGAGTCTAAACATGAATGAGAAAAAGTGAGAAATAGTTTGGTTACTCCCTCTTATCTTTCTTTCTTTCTTCCATTAATGCCGACCACTCATAAATGAGGATTTTGACATGTGTTGGTCTATTCATTTCTAACTCTTGCTATTTCTATGATAATGTTATATCATGTGCATTTGTTTTAAACCCCTACTGTGCTCGGACCAAGCAAAAACTGCAGTTACTTATGAATAGTACACTTGTCTTGTGCAAACAGTGTAGACCCTTATCAGAGGGCTCCTTTAGGAGCTCTCTGATCAGGGTCTGCACTGTTTGCCATACTTTTATAATATTTTTGCGATATTTTTCTTTGAAGGCACTTTAGTAGTTATGGTAATTTATATAAAATAACTCAATGAGTTTGATCAATTCTGGAGTTTTGTAAGGATTAAACTGACACACAGTTTACAAAGATTTACTTGACAGTGAAGCCAAATTTTACCTTTTAATCATATTGTAGCAATTCATGAGTTTATTTATAATAATTCAGGAAGTACTGAAGATGCCAGATAAATGAGATACTACGTCTCATTATAATATAAATGATAAAAAAGAAAGTTAACCAATTTGATATACATGTACAGTCATGAATATGCACCATGAGAAATATGCTAGCAGCTAGTTGCTTAAAGTAAGCTGAAACTAAAGCAGACTGTGCCTTAAGTAAATATTTCACTTTTATCTGGCCATGAATATGAACAACAAGAAACATGTTCTTTATCCTTGCAGATGGAAGCTTAAAGCTTATTTTCTGTATTCTAGCAGATTGTAGCTGAAAGCGTGCTGAAAGTAAAGCAGAATGCGCCTTAGGGCACATTCTGCTTACTCGAGGATGTCAACCTGCTTAAAGTGACCATATATCTTCAAAACTAGAAACAGGCTATGGGTAAATGAGTTACGCATACTGAAACTAAGCAGAAATCTCAGTTCTGGCTTTAATTTCAGTCAGCATTTACTTTCCTTGCTAAACCATCCTTGGCTTAACCCTCACAAGGTTTTTCAAAAGGACATGTGTCGGTATCTCATGAGTTGGGAGTTGACACTGTATTCCAGAGGGGTTTATCCCCAAAAGTATTAAAACTAGAATTATGCATAACAGTGTACACACAAGAACCCACTGATCTGGGTCTACACTGTTTGCCAAGTATGTGTAAGTCTGTTTCCAGCACACTTATGGTTACTCTTTGAGAGCAAGCCATGAAGAACTGAGTACAGTAAAACCTCTCTATTACGACCACTAAATTATGTTAATTATTAGGGTGTTTACGATAGGTGACCGCTTAAAGCAAGGTGACAGTGAAACTGAAAGCTCCTATAGGAGCTTTCAGTTTCACTGTCACCTTGCTTTAAGCTGTCACCTGTCTATTATACACTGAATTAGCCTTCGTTTTAGTGGTCGTAATAGCGAGATTTTACTGTATTACAGGGCTCCCGCTAAAGGGAGTATCTGGTATTTGAAAGAATACAGTGCTCCCTCCCTATAACAGTCCTCCGAACAATCATCCATTCTTACAACAACGTTTGCCACTGTTCCCGAAACATAACAATTATGTCTAATTCTTTCACACTGAAATAATATCTGCCTACAATTGTCATCTGCTGTTTTGTCCTTATGTAACATATTGGATGTTTCGATAAGAAGAAACAAAATGACAAGTGACAAATAGCTTGAATCCAGATCAGTTGTCACAGTACGCGGCCTTTGAACTAAATTTTAGCTTTTTGCTAGTGTAAATCATTTCTCTCCCTGTAAGGACTCCCTCCAAACAACACACAATATCTGTGTCTCCCATTTGGTGTTGTAGGGAGCACTGCAAACAATTATTTCTGAATTAAACCCTGTTGTGTCATTACTCAAAAAGAGACGATTCTAATGAGTAGAAACATCATAGAATTAGATTTTAAAATAAGTGAGAAAATGTTGGATTTGTGCAGTTTACTCCTTCTTATCTGGACCCCTGGTGTTAAACTTTCCAACACTGGGATCCTGTATTGAAGACCTTGTAAACAGTTTGGATCTAAAATGTATTCCTGGGTTAGTCGGTTAAGCTTTGTTAAACACTTATCTTGAGCCCTTTTGATTTATACTCGAGGATGTCATTTTCCTTATAGGATGGAAAGAATGTTGAATAAATCTGTATTCTTATATGAGGCATAGTTTCTAAAAAATAAACATGTAATTCAAAATGTAAAATTTCTACTGGCATTCTAATACAGACTGATGGTAACTGAAGATAGGAGAAAAGTAATAAAGAAAGCATTCTATTGGAGCTTTTTGAATTACTTTTGTCCTTCATTAGACAGTCACCTGTCTATATGCTGCTTCATTTAGTGATTGCTTAACCAATGGTCTTTTTTAAAACTGAAGACAGGTGACTACTTAACCCTTTACTCTATAGCGTATTTCTTGTTTTGAAGATAGATGATTACTTAAAGCAGATTGAAAGTAAAGCAGACACACATTAAGGCACATTCTGCTGTACGTTCAACATGCTTTAAGCTACCATCTGATATTAAATATAAAACATGTATAAGGATTGAAATTCATGAGTGTATCAGATGGATAAATTGATTAAGTAAACTTGTTCTTAGTCAAGATGAAATAAATAATATGTCTTATATTGTCTATACCCCATAGCCTGTTTCTAGTTTTGAAGACAAGTGACCACTTATAACAGGCTGAAAGTAACGCTGAATGCACATTAAGTCACATTCTGCTTTACTTTCAGCCTGTTATAAGTTCACATAGAGAAAATATTTCTTATATTGTTCATGTTCATAACTGTATAAAGTGGAGCCATTTTCTTAAGGGGAGGAATAAATTTAATATGCTTAACCCATTACCCCATAGTCTTTTCTTATATTGAAGATATGTGACCCCTAAAGGCAGGTTGAAAGTGAAGCAGAATGCACCTAAAGGCGCATTCTGCTTTACTTCAACCTACTTTAAGATACCATCTGCTAGAATAAGGAAACAACAAGAGCCCCATGGGGCATATTTCGCTCACCTGAGAATAGCTGAATGATTTATGTCTAGGACTTGGTCATTTGGGGCGGGGCCAATTTTGACCCAAGAGATATAATTTGAACAAACTTGATAGAGGACCTGTAGATGATGCTATGTGCCAAATATTTTAGCTCTGGCCCTTGTAGTTTTTTAGGAGAAGATTTTTTAAGTTTTTATAGAACAAATCTATTTTTTGCTCCTGTGACCAAGAAACGCAATAGACCCAAACCATTTGAAAAAGATACATAAAGCATATTTAGAAATGTCACCATACCGAATATCAAAGCTCTGGCCATATTAGTGTCAGAGAAGAAGACGTTTGAAATTTTCACCATTATAACTCTATTTAAAATTGTGACCCCGGGACGGTGCCAATTTTGACCCCAGGGACATAATTTGAACAAACTTGATAGAGAATTCGTAGGCGATGCTATGTGCCGAATATCTAAGCTCAGGTCCTTGTAGTTTTAGACAAGAATATTGTTTTTATTGAAAAAAACAAACTATTTTTAGCTCCTGTGACCTAGATATGCAACCGACCAGATTCATTTGAACAATATTAGTATATGAACATCTAGAAGTGTCACCATGCTAAACATCAAAGCTTTTGCCATATTATTTTCAGAGGAGAAGACGTTTGAAAATGTCACTACATGTATATAAGTCTATGTTTAACTATGACCCCCGGGGCGGGGCTAATTTTGAACCAGGGGCATAATTTGTACAAAATTGATAGAGGACCTGTAGATGATGCTATGTGCAACATATCTAAGCTCTGGCCCTTGCAGATTTTTACAAGAATATTTTTTAAGATTTCCTTATTTTTTCACTTCATTTCTGCGTTGTTTTAGTTCTTTGAACAAATTTGAAAGAGCTTGACCCAAGGAACATTTCTGTAAAGTTTGGTTGAATTCTGTCAAGCGGTATAGGAGGAGATGTCATTTGAAGCAATTGTTGACGACGCACAGCGCACGACGCCGGACACAGGACACAGGGCCATCCCATTAGCTCACCTAGCTAAAAATGATGCATATCCAAGACTATTGAAAAATGGTGTTATTTTCTTCAGTGGAGGAATAAATTAGAGGTGTAAAATGCATATTTTATGGGGTAATGGGTTACAGGCTTTTCTATGGAGGAAAGAGTTAAACTTAGAGATGGTTCTGCCCCTGAAATATACTGTGTGATCAGAGAGAAAACATGTACTTGTTTATTCCCGTGATTCAGCCTGCTCTGGTGGAGTATGACACTCTCAGAAACAAGTATGAGATTGAGAAAGGCTGTCGGTATGAGGCCCAGAACTACGCCACACAGTTAAATATAAAATACATATGACACTCTCAGAAACAAGTATGAGATTGAGAAAGGCTGTCGGTATGAGGACCAGAACTAACATATATGTTACATGTAAAAGTAGCTTGATTTTGTTGAAATGGGTTTTAAATTAAAAAGAATTAAAGATTGAGAAAAGCTGCCGGTATTTAACAACCACATAGGATTGGGGGTTTTATTATTATTATTACTATCATTATTATTATTATCATACACTATCATAATTTATTATTATTATTATTATTCAACAATGACAGGTGGTGCAACAAAACAAAGAGTTGAAGCGACAAAGTATGGACCTAATGGGTGCCTTGAACAAGTCACATGTAGATATCACAACCTTGAAGCTAAACCTGGACGAGGATGAACCCGATAGTAATACTCAGGTAAATGGCCTTACAAAGACACTGAATGCTAAACTGAAAGGTACGGTAAAAACAGCCCTATTATTCATAGCTTGTGTTGTAAGACTGGTAAATACTTAACCTATTACCCCGTAACCTGTTTCTATTTTTAAAATAGGGTACCACTTAAAGCAGGTTGAAAGTAATACAGAATGGGCATGAATAGTAATACTCAGGAAAATGGCCTTACAAAGACACTGAATGCTAAACTGAAAGGTACGGCAAAAATAGCCCTATTATTCATAGCTTGTGTTGTAAGACTGGAAACTGCTTAACCTATTATCCCGTAACCTGTTTCTAGTTTTTAAAATAGGGTACCACTTAAAGCAGGTTGAAAGTAATGCAGAATGCGCATGAATAGTAATACTCGGGAAAATGGCCTTACAAAGACACTGAATACTAAACTGAAAGGTACGGTAAAAATAGCCCTATTATTCATAGCTTGTGTTGTAAGACTGGTAACTGCTTTACCTATTATCCCGTAACCTGTTTCTAGTTTTTAAAATAGGGTACCACTTAAAGCAGGTTGAAAGTAATGCAGAATGCGCATGAATAGTAATACTCAGGAAAATGGCCTTGTAAAGACACTGAATGCTAAACTGAAAGGTAGGGTAAAAACAGCCCTATTATTCATAGCTTGTGTTGTAAGACTGGTAACTGCTTAACCCATACCCCGTAGCCTGTTTCTAGTTTTGAAAATAGGGTACCATTTAAAGCAGGTTGAAAGTAATGCAGAATGGGCATGAATAGTAATACTAAGAAAAATGGCCTTACAAAGACACTGAATGCTAAACTGAAAGGTACGGTAAAAACAGCCCTATTATTCATAGCTTGTGTTGTAAGACTGGTAAATACTTAACTCATTACCCCGTAGCCTGTTTCTTGTTTTTGAAAATAGGTTACCACTTAAAGCAGGCTGATACTTTCATCCTGCATTAAGCTACCGTTTGCTAGATTATAAAACATAGTTTGTATGGTGCATATTGATTAAATATCATTCTGCTTTACTTTCAGTCTGCTTTATTAGACTACCATCTGCTTGAATATAGAACAGTATTTCATATGATTCTTATTAATTAGTGTATGAAATGGAAGTTTTTTAACAGTGGAGGAATAAATTAAAGGCGTAAAAAGGTGTATTCATGGAGTACTGATGGTTCAGCGACTTTGAGATATTGCAGTTCCACTGTATGTGCTCGAATATTGTTAAATGTTGTCAATTCTGAAATTTTGTATAGTGTTATTGCAGAATTGAGGAATTTATATTATAAAATTTGAATAAACTTTATTATTTTTAAAGATAATTTTTTGTATGTCGATTATGTTTTGTCCATATTTTGTTTACTTTCCCGTTGATCGGGACTGACATTGACGTAATCTTTAATTTGATATTGTTTTAAGTTTAATATTGTCATTATTTATTCGGCTCTAAATGACCTTTTTGTGTCGATGGGCCGTAAAACACCATTCATTCATTCATTCGAATATTGTTAAGTGTTGTCAATTCTGAAATTTTGTATGGTGTTATTGCAGAATTGAGGAATGAAATGGCGGTGATGAAGACAAGAGTTAACCCAGACCCACCAAGATCTGCACATAGAGAAAGAGAATAACAAGTGGGCTCAAGCCAGGATAGGTTTCTTCTCACCCCTAATCCTGCTAATATTGTATGTTGATGATTTTTGAAAACAGTGAAGACCCAGATCAGACAGCTCCTGAAGGAGCTGTCTGATCAGGGTCAGCACTGTTTTGGTATATATGAATGTACACTTTTCTTGGGAAAGGCACACTCTGCTTTACTTTTAGGCTGCTTTAAGATACCATCTACATATAATTGTAATGGTACATATTCATGACTATACAAAAAAGAGCTATTTTCCACAGTGGAGTAATACATTAGAGTCGTAGAAAGGTGTCTTTATGGGGTAAATTGTTTAAAACTGGGGTATAAAGTATAACACATTTAAAGATAACACATCCCTGAGGAGATTAAGAGAATCACTATGCATCGCACAGGAGGACAGAGTCATGAACAGGGACAAAGGGGGATATCAAATGAGCCCCATCTACTGGCCTCTATTTACTAGAGGGGTGCATTTAAATGGGAGTGTAAGGTGTACAGTGCTCCCTCTCTACAACGACATCCAATGGGAGACACATATTGTGTGTGTTGTTCAGAGTGAGTCGTTATAGGAAGGGACCATTAAGAATTGGCTTACATTTGCAAACAGCTTGAATCCAGATCAGACGCCGCATAACGCGGCGTCTGATCAGGATTCAAGCTGTTTGTCACTGGTCAATATATGTATTCTATCAAAATCTCCACTTATATGTAACTGTGAGAGAAAACAGCAGACGACAATCTTAAGCAGACGATATTGCAGCAGTAAAAGAGTTAGACGTAATTATCCCGTTTAGGGAATTACGGCGAATGTCGTTGTAAGGAGGGAGTCGTTGTTGGGAGGGTCGTTGTAGAGAGGGAACGCTGTAGTTGTAATGTAACATTTATTCTTGGTTTTGTTACAGTACCAGTCGGTGAAGACCCAGATGTTACAGACAGAACAGTCTCTGAAACAACACAAGGATGCCCTGAAAGAATTGTCTAAAGGCAGTGATAATTTTACCTCTGCATCCCGAGTCCTATACTCATTAATTTTGCCAGGTACTCGTTATTTCAAAAGTTGAGAGTCCCATTGACCCATAACTTTTCTTGCCTTTATAAACCTATAACTCATAAGCAAATAGTAGCTTAAAGCAGGTTAAAAGTAAAGCAGAATGTGCCCGGTTAAGGCACATTCTGCTTTACTTCAACCTGCTTTAAGTGGTCACCTGTCTTTAAAACTAGAAATTAGTTACAGGATAGTGGGTTAATTTTTCACATCAATGACTCAATGTTTGTCTCTTTGGACTCATTGTATTAGAGAATTGTGCATCCCGAGGACTCCTTCATCTGATTTCTAAAAGTGTCACTTGATTGTTTAGTAGGGTGTTACACTCACTCACTCACTCACTATCCGGTTTATTTGTTGATCAGGCCACAATTAATCCTCTGCTGAGGGTGGGGCCTGACTGTCCAATCTCGATCTGAGTCTTCCTCTCTGTTCTTCTGCATGTTGGCTGTGAGACTTTCCAAGTTGACTTGGTTGAGGAGGGGTTCAAACGGAATGCTTTGTTCAGGCTTAACCAAACACATCCATCTGATCATTGCTTTGCCATTCCGCTGCAGTTTCTTTAGTGTGTTAGAAGAGACAGCCCAAGTTTCGGAGCCATACATTAGCACACTTCTAACACATGATGAGTAGACACGACCCCTTGTAGCTGTTGGTAGGTGCTTGTTTGTTAAGATTGGTAGCAGCTCCCTAAACTGTTTCCAGGCAGACTTGCAACGTGTAGCTGCAGCGAGTTCACATCCTCCACCTGATGACAGCATGTCTCCAAGGTAACAGAAGTCTGTCACTACTTCGAGCTTGTCATTGCCAGTAGCAACCTCCGTCAGTGGTCTGCCATCTATTGGTCTTGCAGCGCCATCACAACGCAAGCACTTAAAGTGCGGATCTGCTTTGAGCGGGCCCTTTATGCCACTGCACTTTTTGTGGATCCATCGTGAACAGTGGGTGCAGAGGATTGAGTTGTTGCCTGTTCCACTCAGACATACAGCACATGGGTATTTTCCTGTTTTCCTCAGTAGGTTGAGGTTGGGACCAGCGATCATGACCTTGGTCTAGACATTATTCTTTCTCAATAAACACTTGTTAACTCATAAGCGATAAACAGTTATCAATGCTTATCTCAATACAAGCTAGTTGATAAAAGTGTGTCAAACTGAGTCAGTATGAGAATATTGCGCAATGCGTCATTATGACTCAGTATTGCTTAAAAGTAAAAAAACTAAAACTATTTATTTCATTGCAAACAGCTTTGAGCCAGACCAGACGCTCTTATAAAGGACCTGTCTGCATTTGGTTTGGTCTGCCTTAAGCTTTTCCTATCTTTAAAGACTGTTCTAATCACATAATTATATTTAGTCAAAAGTATTTCAGTGTTATATGATCACTGCTATTTCGGTGTTGTTTGTTCACTGTGTTATATGTTCACTGTTATTTTGGTGTTGTTTGCTCACTGTGTTATATGTTCACTGTTATTTCCGTGTTGTTTGTTCACTGTGTTACATGATAAATGTTATTTCTGTCTTGTTTTTCACTGTGTTATATGTTCACTGTTATTTCAGTGTTTGTTTGCTCACTGTGTTATATGTTCACTGTTATTTTGGTGTTTGTTTGTTCACAATGTTATATGATCACTGCTATTTCGGTGGTGTTTGTTCATTGTGTTATATGTTCACTGTTATTTCCGTGTTTGCTTGTTCACTGTGTTACATGATCACTGCTATTGCGGTGGTGTTTGTTCACTGTGTTATATGTTCACTGTTATTTCCGTGTTTGTTTGTTCATTGTGTTATATGTTCACTGTTACTTCGGTGTTATTTGTTCACTGTGTTATATGTTCACTATTATTTTTGTGGTGTATGTTCACTGTGTTATATGTTCACGGTTATTTCCGTGTTTGTTTGTTTAGCTGTGTTGTATGTTCACTGTTATTTTGGTGGTGTTTGTTCACTGTGTTATATGTTCACTATTATTTCGGTGTTGTTTGTTCGCTATGTTACATGTTCACTGTTATTTCGGTGGTGTTTGTTCACTGTGTTAAACGTTCAATATTACTTCGTCGTTGTTTGTTCACTGTTATTTTGGTGGTGTTTGTTCACTGTGTTACATGTTCACTGTTATTTCGGTGGTGTTTGTTCACTGTGTTATATGTTAACTGTTATTTCGGTAATGTTTGTTCACTGTGTTACATGTTCACTGTTATTTCGGTGGTGTTTGTTCACTGTGTTACATGTTCAATGTTATTTCGGTGTTGTTTGTTCGCTGTGTTATATGTTAACTGTTATTTCGGTGTTGTTTGTTCACTGTGTTATATGTTCACTGTTATTTCGGTGTTGTTTGTTAAGTGTTATTTCGGTGTTGTTTGTTCACTGTGTTATATGTTACCTGTTATTTCGGTGGTGTTTGTTCACTGTGTTATATGTTCAATGTTATTTCGGTGGTTTTTGTTCACTGTGTTATATTGTTCACTGTTATTTTGGAGGTGTTTGTTCACTGTGTTATATGTTTACTATTATTTTGGTGGTGTTTGTTCACTTTTATTTCGGTGGTGTTTGTTCACTGTGTTACATGTTCAATGTTATTCCGGTGGTGTTTGTATACTGTGTCACATGTTTACCATTATTTTGGAGTTGTTTGTACACTGTTATTTCGGCGGTGTTTGTTCACTGTGTTATATGTTCAATGTTATTTCGATGCTGTTTGTTCACTGTGTTGCATGTTCACTGTTATTTAGGTGTTGTTTGTTCATTGTGTTAAATGTTCACTGTTATTTCAGTGGTGTTTGTTTACTGTGTTACATGTTCAATGTTATTTAGGTTTTGTTTGTTCATTGTGTTACATGTTTACAGTTATTTCGGTGGTGTTTGTTCATTGTGTTACATGCTCAATGTTATTTAGGTGTTGTTTGTTCATTGTGTTACATGTTCACTGTTATTTTGGTGGTGTTTGTTCACTGTGTTACATGTTCAATGTTATTTATGTGTTTTTTGTTCATTGTGTTACATGTTAACTGTTATTTCGGTGTTGTTTGTTCACTGTGTTATATGTTAACTGTTATTTCGGTGGTGTTTGTTCACTGTGTTATAAGTTAACTGTTATTTCGGTGTTGTTTGTTCACTGTGTTATATGTTCACTGTTATTTCGGTGTTGTTTGTTCACTGTGTTACATGTTCAATGTTATTTCATTGGTGTTTGTTTACTGTGTAACATGTTCACTATTATTTTGGTGTTGTTTTTTCACTGTTATTTGGGTGGTGTTTGTTCACTGTGTTACATATTCAATGTTATTTCGATAGTGTTTATTCACTGTGTTATATGTTCAATGTTATTTCGGTGGTGTTTGTTCACTGTGTTACATGTTCACTGTTATTTCGGTGGTGTTTGTTCACTGTGTTACATGTTTAATGTTATTTCGGTGTTGTTTGTTCACTGTGTTACATGTTCACTAATATTTCGTCGATGTTTGTTCACTGTGTTATATGTTTTTTGTTATTTCGGTGATGTTTGTTAACTGTTATTTCGGTGGTGTTTGTTCACTGTGTTACATGTTCACTGTTATTTCGGTGATGTTTGTTCACTGTGTTATATGTTCACTGTTATTTCGGTGTTGTTTGTCAACTGTTATTTCGGTGGTGTTTGTTCACTGTGTTACATGTTCAATGTTATTTCGGTAGTGTTTGTTTACTATGTTATATGTTCACTGTTATTTGTTTGTTCCATGTTATTTGGGTAGTATTTGTTCACTGTGTTACATGTTCAATGTTATTTCGGTGGTGTTCGTTCACTGTGTTATATGTTCAATGTTATTTAGGTGATGTTTGTTCATGGTGTTAAATGTTTATTGTTATTTCGGTGTTGACTGTTCACTGTGTAACATGTTCAATGTTATTTAGGTGATGTTTGTTCATTGTGTTAAATGTTCACTGTTATTTCGGTGGTGTTTGTTCACTGTGTTACATGTTCAATGTTATTTAGATTTTGTTTGTTCATTGTGTTACATGTTCAATGTTATTTAGGTTGTGTTTGTTCATTGTGTTACATGTTCACTGTTATTTCGGTGGTGTTTGTTCACTGTGTTAATGTTCTATGTTATTTATGTGTTGTTTGTTCATTGTGTTACAAGTTCACTGTTATTTCGGTGGTGTTTGTTCACTGTGTTACATGTTCAATGTTATTACGGTGTTGTTTGTTTATTGTGTTACATGTTCACTGTTATTTCGGTGGTGTTTGTTCACTGTGTTACATGTTCACTGTTATTTCGGTGGTGTTTGTTCTCTGTAATA
Source organism: Gari tellinella (assembly GCA_922989275.2). Lineage (NCBI taxonomy): Eukaryota > Metazoa > Mollusca > Bivalvia > Cardiida > Psammobiidae > Gari > Gari tellinella. Next base: position 76,918,652 of record OV277867.1, on the reverse strand, counting down.
CATGTTCACTGTTATTTCGGTGGTGTTTGTTCACTGTGTTACATGTTTACTGTTATTTTGTTGTTGTTTGTTCACTGTGTTATATGTTTTTTGTTATTTCGGTGATGTTTGTTAACTGTTATTTCGGTGTTGTTTGTTCATTGTGTTACATGTTCACTGTTATTTCGGTGATGTTTGTTCACTGTGTTATGTGTTCACTGTTATTTCGGTGGTGTTTGTTCACTGTGTTACATGTTCACTGTTATTTCGGTGGTATTTGTTCACTGTGTTACATGTTCACTGTTATTTCGGTTGTTTTTGTTCACTGTGTAACATGTTTACTATTATTTTATTGTTGTTTGTTCACTGTGTTATATGTTCACTATTATTTCGGTGGTGTTTGTTTACTGTAATACATGTTCACTGTTATTTCGGTGGTGTTTGTTCACTATCTTACATGTTTACTATGATTTTGGTGTTGTTTGTTCACTGTTATTTCGGTGGTGTTTGTTCACTGTGTTACATAGTATTGACACGTGTTAATATTGTGTCAGTAGAAAAGTTTAAACTCTGGACTTTTAAATCTTAAGTTGTTTTAATTTAATTATTGGACTTAGTAATTTATAGTACATTAAGTTGTGTCTTATCGTGTGGTGGTGTTTTGTGATTATGAGTGCGCTGTGCATTGTGTGCAATAAGGAGGTTCGACCGAAGCAGCATGGCATCACCTGTGACGAGTGTGAGAGGCGGCAGCACCGCACGTGCAATACAGGTTAGTTTATTTATTAGTATATTTACTAAAACTTTTTGTTACCCACTTCACTGCCCTTACGACCACAGTACTAAATATTTGCTCAGAGCTTAAATTACGTGTGTAGAGGGTCTTATTTCCAGATCGGGCGCCGACTTACTTGCCGGGAACCTGATCGGGGTGTATACTATCTATACATTATCTCCCGTTTATCTTGTTTCATTATGCATGTTTTTATTATGTAACACATGATAGAGCCTTATTTGCATGTGTTATACAAATGTTAATTACTGTTGATTTTTTCATATGTTTGTCGGAATGAAAGCCCTTCTGGGCTTATGTTACACTTTTACAAATAACCGACGTAAAATAAAATTTGTCAATGTCTATATTATCATGTATGAAATATTGTCGAACAGTTTGCAATATGCATCAGTTCAGTAAGCAAATATATGGTGCAATTAATTATTTTATCACATACAATATAAAATACAAATGCGTCTGTGTATCCTACACACGTGTTTCGTTTTGGCGGGAAGTGATCAGGTCCCACGTGCAAATTTTAACTGGGCGTCTTATCCGTATTCAAGCTATTTGGCACTCATAGTATTTGTATAAGTCCCACCACTTATTTATCTCGAATACAATGGTTAATTCCAAATAATATATTGATCTTAATCAGATGCAGAGTAACTCGGTGTATTGTCATGATAAAAACTATTTGACGAATCCTTAAAGTTGGTCAAAAAAAACTTTAATTTAAAACTGAGACTTTACGGCAGAGATGAATATGACGGCATTGGGATGAACTGATTAAAGAAGTTGTAAACTTATACAGCGGTGCACGTATACTACGGCACGTGCATTGCCAATAATGGATACATTGTAGAAATTTTTCGAACCTACACTATATTTTAACACAAACTATTTGTATTAATCCCTATAATGATTTATGCTGATTACAATGACTGATTACCAAAACATATGGACCTTGATCATCTGCAGAATAACTCGGTGTATGGGCAGGATCGAAATTATTTGAAAATCATTGACTTTGGTCAATTTATCAAATATAATATTATTATAAATATCATTATCATAAAAAAGCATACGATAAATATTTAAATCAGATGACGGCATGCAAGCGAACGAATTACAGAAAATTTCAATATTAATAGCAATTCACTTAAGGCACGTGCATTATTATTAATTGGTAAAATGTCTAAACTAAAAAAAGGCAGTTATAATCACCATTGATATTTACACGCATTTAAGTTATTGTATTAACCCTATTTTACAATTCTTGACTTTACGCAATTTACATTGAATCTAAAATTGAATTGAAAGCAAACTATATATATTGAAATAATTTGACGACAGGGCAGCGGAAAACTTAGAGAAATATAATTGTTTTTATAGATCTGCACGTATTGTATAACTACTAGAGTCGAAAATGGTGAAAATGGTGAATGCAGATTAAGTATTTTCAGTCAAACAATATATATACACTCAATGTATTTGTATTAACCTGTCACTGATTTAATCCGAATTCAATGGTTATTGAACGGTTTTGACCCTGATCAGACGCAGAGTAACTCGGCGTATGGATAGGAGTCAAACCTATTTTACAGTTCTTGACTTTACTCTTACTAGTTGCATTTAAACTTGAAATGAAAGCAGGGTTTATGTATAATTATTTTTAGTCATTCGACGGCTCAGCAGACTTACTAAAAAGGTTTTTAACGTTTTATATATGGGCCGTTCCACGACAAAACCGGTATTAGTGACACATTTTTCGAAAATTGAATTTTCTTATTATCTGAAAGACCATTATTTAAACTGTCGGATTCAACTTTTTTTCGGCGATAGGTCGATTTTTTTATAATTTTCTGGACGTTTGAACGCGTCGGGTGGTTTAATTTAATTCTTAAAAAAGAGATGACGTCAACGTCATGATTTGCGACGTTAACGCCTTCCTGGCATACTCTTGTGAACGTAATATCACGACAGGTAAGTATTTCTTTATCCAATTAAGCAAAATGGACATTGAATACTGCTGACTTTTTCGAATTTTCGAACAGTTTGGAACCAGATGAAACCCCAAGTATCTCCGCTCGTTGTCTAATCCAGTCCAAACTTTATCACGGATATTATTTGAAATGCTAGAGGAAACGATTGAAATTTGGTTTGTTTCTAGTGGCATTCAATTTGCTTGAATGGTAAATAAAAATAATTTCCCCCGTTCATGGTGACAGGTGTTGTATATAAAATCGAAATTTGGTTTGTTTCTCGTGGCATTCAATTTGCTTGAATGGTAGATAAAAATAATTGCTCCCGTTCATGGTGACAGGTGTTGTATATAAAATTTAACTTCGTTTAAAACTAAAGGATCGAATTTTATTTTCTGTATGACCATAAAAATATGAGCTGACTTATGGCAAGTTGAACAGCTGCTGCACTTAGAAACGGTTGAACGGTCTTGTTGAGATTTCGCTTCCGTTCTTCGCAGGAGACCAAGAGTCTCGAGTAAATCTGGCAAGTCGCTGATCACGCAGTCTCGCACCAAACTGTTAACTTTGTATTTTGGCTTCTCTTCCCCGGTGTGCATGGATACAGCTCGGCGTTCTTCTCTGGTCAATTTGAAGTACTGATGCTTACAGTACTGTGAATGAAAATAGGAGCCCGGGTATCTGAAATATTCTTACTGGGCTGTTCAGATAATGTGATTCAGAAACATACAAATAGTTGTATATTATACTTAAAAATAAAATCGTGCGGGAGCTCGAATTAAATATGTCAATAAGCCACATAAACAGCGCAGAACATGTATGATTATTTTCCGAAATTGGAATAATTAGTTTGCATCAACGTGGAATACCGACTCGCTCCACAGCGGGAATAGCTTAATGTACTTTAGACACTTCAAAACTACTAACCTGATTTGAAAATACATGACGTCAAACTTTGATCGATCGTTACGTCATTGTGTATACGATGTCGCTAATACAGGTTTTGTCATGGAACGGCTCATATATACTTGTATATATTTAGATCTGCACGTATAGCACGTGTACTACTACTAGAGTGGAAAATGTTTAAAATGGTGAATGCAGATTAAGTATTTTCTGTCAAACATAATATATACACTCAAAGTATTTGTATGAACCTGTCACTGATATAACCCGAATTAAATGGTTATTGAATGGTTTTGACTCTGATCAGACGCAGAGTAACTTGGCGTATGGTTAGGAGTCAAACCTATTTTAACATTTCTTGACTTTACTCTTACTAGTTGCATTTAAACTTGAATTGAAAGCTGGGTACATGTATAATCATTTGACGGCTAAGCAGACTTACACAAAAGGTTTTTAACGTTTTATATATATACATGTATATATTTAGATCTGCACGTATAGCACGTGTATTACTACTAGAGTGGACAATGTTGAATGCAGATTAAGTATTTTCAGTCAAACATAATATATACACTCAAAGTATTTGTATTAACCTGTCACTGATTTAATCCGAATACAATGGTTGTTTTCAGAAAATAGTTTTGACCCTGATCATATTCAGAGTAACTCGGCGTATGGTTAGGAGTCAAACCTATTTTAACATTTCTTGACTTTACTTTTACTAGTGGAAGAGATGGTAAGAGTGGAGTAGAATTGTCCTTTGCAACAGTATAGACCCAGATCAGTAATTGTGCTGTACCATTAAATAATTATTAATAATTTTTAAATTATGTTGAGACAGCGCTTGCAAATAGTGTAGACTCACATCAGCAGTTGGTAACACTGCCGTAACACGTATGAAACAGTTTTTTGCGAACAGTATTGAACCTGATAGGAATGTAATCAATAAGTATTTATACCGAAATTTGAATTTCATACGCGACAACGTTATGGCAGTTAAGGGTTAGCTGTTAAGAGTAACTGTTTTATGCAATTAGTTAATAGTCAGAGACTAGACTAGGTGTCAAGAGATTGGCGCCTTGCGTTGGTTTTACTCAACAAACAATTCGAGAATTTTCGCGGGCTATGCTCGTGCATGTTTAGCTAGTTAATAAATACAGCAAATTTAGCAATTTAATACCAGATTCTTAATACCAGATTCTTTGTTTGACTCGCAAATATATATATGACACTTTCAGATATCAGTCTCACAGCATACCGAGAATCCTTGAGGTTGCGTCTGCCTTTGCCATTTGTCTGCAACCCGTGCATCGCTAGAATACCAGTTCTAGAACATAGTGTAAGTATCTTATATTTTTGGGTTATCTCAAGTTTTAGTTCAACTTTATTACACAGGTATTCATTTGAAATGTAGGTTTAAAGTGAAAGAGGTTTTAAATATATGTTTTGAAATGAGCTAGAATTTAAGAATATTGTGTAATATGTAATATAATAATATAGTTATTTTTTTGTTTTTTAATACAGGTGATTGATGAAAGCAGTGACATGCTTTTCACACAAAGCAGTTATCTTCCTTATTTATTTTGAGTAAATACAGGTCACTGACGAAAACAAGGTTAAAGTAAAACAAAACTTTAGGAGTTTTCTGTTTCACTTCCACTTTGCTTTCAGCGGTCACATTATTTTTTATTCAAGTATTTGTCCTTATTTCGAGTAGTCGTATTATAGAGATGTTACTGTATTGTCATATTTAGGCAAACGACGAGACAACGTACATTTATGGCGAAGTTGAGGACCTACCACCTCCGGTGTTGGAGAGGAGCGTTCCGATAGTAGTGAATGAAGCAGCCGAGGACGAGCCACATACATTTGAAATAAGTGTTGCAACTGGACATGTGGAGGTTTGTTTCAGTACCAAAGGGTTAAGCAATTGAAAACAAAATAATTAAATTAAGAATGAAACTAATAAAATTAACGGTGACGGTCGTTATGTATACTGTCCTATGAATGAATAATTATGATGATAATGATGTTGAAAATATTGATGATCAATATAATATTATTATCTAATAACAATACTGATTATGATAATGATGATGATGATGATGAATATGAAGGTGATTGTTATTATGATGATGAATATTATGATGATTGTAACATATTATGTATCTTGTTTAACCCATTACTCCATAAATAAGCCTTTTTAAACCTTTCATTTATTTTTCAAATCGGGAGAATAGTTCCAATTTATATTGATACATATAAGTTTTACTTTCATCCTTCTTTAAGTGATCACCTGTCTTCAAAACTAGAAACAGGCTATGGGGTAATGGGTTAATGAATGTATTGTTTTACAGGATGTTGAAGTTGAGACATGTGATGAAGAGGAGGACGTAACATCCATAATTGAAATGAGCGTGTCCGCTGGACAGACATAGGTTGGTTACAATTCATAATAATAATAATAATTATTATTATACTTAAACTACTGATACTAATAAAAATGATAATAAAAGTGATAATGCTAATGATAAAAGAAACCGTAAATACAAATTAACATAAAATATCTTTAATTTTTGTTACCCTTTCACTCTCTCAATGACGTCATAAAGCGCATTTAAAAATAGCTTTGATCCTTATCAGACGCTGTGTAAAACGGCGTATGCTCAGGATCAAAACCGTTTACCACAAACATGTATGTGTTTTTAATGAATTTATTGTTTTACAGGACTTTGAAGTTGACGCATCCGATGTAGAGGACGAAACACCAAGACTTGAAATGAGCGACGTGCTCATGGATGTTGAAGAGTATGTTGGTTATAGCTGGAGATGCGATATGATTGATGACGATTCTATGGTAAGTATATACAAATTAACAATACATTACAAATGACTATAAAATATGATTAATTTATTAACCCTTTGACTCTCAATGACGCTACTGGCTTCTAGAAACTAGTGTCGTTTTAGACAGTGGAAATTAAAAAAAATCTTAAACGTCACTGGCAACCAGAAATTTGTAGTGTTTACGCTAATGGCTTCTAGAAACTAGTGTCGTTTTGGACAGTGGAAATTTAAAAAAATTCTTACACGACACTGGCAACCAGAAACTAGTAGCGTTTACGCTACTGGCTTCTAGAAACTAGTGTCGTTTTAGACAGTGGAATTAATAAATTTCTCAAACGACACTGGCAACCAGAAACTAGTTGCGTATACGCTACTGGCTTCTAGAAACTAGTATCGTTTAAGACAGTTGAAAAATGTTCTTAAACGACACTGGCAACCAGAAACTAGTAGCGTTTACACTACTGGCTTCTAGAAACTAGCGTCGTTTTAGACAGTGGAAATTAAAAAAAAATCTTAACGCCACTGGCAACCAGAAACTAGTAGCGTTTACGATACTTGCTTCTAGAAACTAGTGTCGTTTTAGACAGTGGAAATTACAAAAAATTCTTAAACGACACTGGCACCCAGAAACTAGTAGCGTTTACGCTACTGGCTTCTAGAAACTAGTGTCGTTTTAGACAGTAAAAATTAAAAAAATTCTTAAACGACACTGGCAAACAGAAACTAGTAGCGTTTACGCTACTGGCTTCTAGAAGCTACTGTCGTTTTAGACAGTGGAAATGAAAAACAAATCTTAAACGACGCTGGCAACCAGAAACTACATGTAGTAGCGTTTACGCTATTGGCTTCTATAAACTAGTAGCGTTGACGCTACTGGCTTCTAGAAACTAGTTTCGTTCAAGACAGTTGAACTTTAAAAAATTTCTTAAACGACACTGGCAACCAGAAACTAGTAGCGTTTACGCTACTGGCTTCTAGAAACTAGTGTCGTTAGACAGTGGAAATTAAAAAAAATACTTAAACGACACTGGCAACCAGAAACTAGTAGCGTTTACGCTGTTGGCTTCTAGAAATTAGCGTCGTTTTAGACAGTGGAAATCAAAAGAATTCTTAAACGACACTGGCAACCAGAAACTAGTAGCGTTTACGCTACTGGCTTCTAGAAACTATTGTCGTTTTAGACAGTGGAAATTAAAGAAAATTCTTAAACGACACTGGCAACCAGAAACTAGTAGCGTTTACGCTACTGGCTTCTAGAAACTAGTGTCGTTTTATACAGAGGAAATTAAGAAAAAATCTTAAACGACACTGGCAACCAAGTACTAATAGCGTTGACGCTACTGGCTTCTAGAAACTAGTGTCGTTTTAGACAATGGAAATTAAAAAATGTTCTTAAACGACACTGGCAACCAGAAACTAGTAGCGTTTACAATACCGGCTTCTAGAAACTAGTGTCGTTTTAGACTGTGGAAATTCAAAAAAAAACTTAAACGACACTGGCAACCAGAAACTAATAGCGTTTACGCTACTGGCTTCTAGAAACTAGTGTCGTTTTAGACAGTGGAAATTCAAAAAAAAATCTTAAACGACGCTGGCAACCAGAAACTAGTAGCGTTTACGCTATTGGCTTCTATAAACTAGTAGCGTTGACGCTACTGGCTTCTAGAAACTAGTTTCGTTCAAGACAGTTGAACTTTAAAAAATTTCTTAAACGACACTGGCAACCAAAAACTAGTAGCGTTTACGCTACTGGCTTCTAGAAACTAGTGTCGTTAGACAGTGGAAATTAAAAAAAATACTTAAACGACACTGGCAACCAAAAACTAGTAGCGTTTACGCTACTGGCTTCTAGAAATTAGCGTCGTTTTAGACAGTGGAAATTAAAAAGAATTCTTAAACGACACTGGCAACCAGAAACTAGTAGCGTTTACGCTACTGGCTTCTAGAAACTAGTGTCGTTTTAGACAGTGGAAATTAAAGAAAATTCTTAAACGACACTGGCAACCAGAAACTAGTAGCGTTTACGCTACTGGCTTCTATAAACTAGTGTCGTTTTATACAGTGGAAATTAAGAAAAAATCTTAAACGACACTGGCAACCAAGTACTAGTAGCGTTGACGCTACTGGCTTCTAGAAACTAGTTTCGTTTTAGACAGTGGAAATTAAAAAATATTCTTAAACGACACTGGCAACCAGAAACTAGTAGCGTTTACAATACCGGCTTCTAGAAACTAGTGTCGTTTTAGACTGTGGAAATTAAGAAAAAATCTTAAACGACACTGGCAACCAAGTACTAGTAGCGTTGACGCTACTGGCTTCTAGAAACTAGTGTCGTTTTAGACAGTGGAAATTAAAAAATATTCTTAAACGACACTGGCAACCAGAAACTAGTAGCGTTTACAATACCGGCTTCTAGAAACTAGTGTCGTTTTAGACTGTGGAAATTAAAAAAAAAACTTAAACGACACTGGCAACCAGAAACTAATAGCGTTTACGCTATTGGTTTCTAGAAACTAGTAGCGTTTACGCTACTGGCAACCAGCTTCGTTTACGCTACCATATTCAGCCTCCCTATGCTAAGGTATTTACGTCACTGTTACTAGTTAACATGCGAGTAATATGGTTATAATGTCGATCTACTCCAATTTCTTGTGTCTGTCAGGTCTCGTGGTCTCTCATACATTTATACTAGTATGTATGCGTAATAGTAACGGCAATCGAGAATATGTATCTAAGTACACATGTCTATAAATAACAATGCCGTTACAATTTCATGTCTATGGATTAACCCATTGCCCCTTAAATAATAGTTCCAAATCAAACAGTGATAAACATGTTCCAAAATGTTCTTTAAGCAGGCTATGGGGTAAGGGATTAACTGCTTTGTTTCTATATACAGGTACGTAAAACAGCCAAGGCCAACGTGTTCAGAGCAGCCAAGTCCATTGCTGGAGATGTCATTGTGGAGCATGTGGAAGCAGAACACGTCTCTATTCCGAGGAAGGGTCTATTAAAGCGGGTCGCTAATAGGACAAGAGCAAAGCATCGCCCATCAGAGCCACAGTCTTTAGATTGTGAAGTAAGTATGGTAAACTAAAAATGTGTTTGGTAATGGATGCCCCTCGGCAATACGAATTAATAAAACACTTAAATAGCTAAAAGCTGACCTTAACGTACACAATTATAGCAGATACAGTGTATGTACGTACAGCCAAACAATGGTAACGCTATATGCTAAGTACTACACCTTGACTTAGCCCAAACAAGTGGACTAGTTTTAAGAACAGAACAGATATTTGATTCTTCGGATTTAAACATTTCGTTTGCGTCCATATACAAGTTCACAAAAGTTGTACAACCTATTGTCCATTAATATTCTGCTATATATCGCTTCCTTCTTACAGTACACCTTCTACGTTCGATAATAAAATAAACCATATTTACTTTTTCAGTGACGTTGATTTTATCTTATTTAACTATTCAAATATATATTGTATTTTTTCAGGTTAGTCACAACTTCCTCCAGGTAGAGGATTTTCTAGTGGCAGATATAAGGTTCGAGCGTCAGAGGCATTTTGTATTTGCCACACAGTACCAGATCGATCTGCTTCGTAATGCCTGACGCTGGTATATGGATAGAACTTTTAAGGTGAGCTTCTTTTCATCATGACTTTCACATCGAATGCCCCATAATTTTCTACAGTATCTAGAAGAAGAATATCGAATAATGATATCTTTAATTCACCACTGAAACTTTTTAAGGGATACTTGCGTTTTCCTATAGGGAAGTAAATGACGTCTATTAACCCCTATCGCTGCCGTACACCGAGTACAATTTTTATTTGTAAACAGTTTGGTTCCAGGGACCAAACTGTGTACAACTCATTTCAACAGTCAAAAGAGCAGACGACAATTCTTTAAAATTCATGAGGTCATGGCAGTGAAGGGGTCAATATGTCGCCCTGGTCTACCACGTTTGCAAAAACAAGTATACTTAGCACAAGTACACTGTACATAAATAGTCGCTCCTAGCATTATATGTGTAAAACGGTATAGTGTTTATTTATATATATCTTTCCATTTCAGGTTATTTGGCCCCCCCCCCCTTTCAGAAACCAGGTGAACGAAAAGGGCAGATGATGTCTATACATGCGTTTGTGGAGAAGGACGGAGACACACAACAATTTCCCCTGGCATTCTGCCTGATGTCTAGAAGTTCTAAAGAGGTTTATGTGGAGGTGTTTCAGGCCCTGAGAGGAAGAGTAGGGGAAACTCGTGCTGAGGGTTTCGTTGTAGACTTTGAGAAAGGTAAAAATAAAAACTTACAGTTGAACTTCTATCTATATCTCGTCTTTCTTCTGTAATGGAATAAGAAGCCATCTTAATATTTATTCTAATTAAATAAAGGGAGGTAATTCTCCAAGTGCTAATTTAGCAAAGACAGTTTTTCACTACGTTCATTTCTATAATTTCATAATGCTCTATTGTAAAATAGTTTTAATACAAGCCAGGGTTTTACGATGTTGTCTAACTTGCGTAATTCCAAGTTATGCAACATCGTGACCCTGTCCCTTGTCACCCTAATTCGATTCATATGTTTGGTAAAAGTGCTTATCGTGGCCGGTTCACTCATTTAATCACGATTGAAAGTATGATAATGCTTGTTCGTGGAAGGTACTCTGGTGCCTGTTTTTAGTGTTCCATTAACATTTACGGCCTATTTCTAAACTCTTTAGTTTCTTGTAATTTGTCATTATTAAAGCTGGTCGATAAGTAATACATCTTGGCTATTCATTAATATTCCCTAAAACAAAGAACTCTGGGTTTTCTGCTAGCAGAGTTTCCCCTAGAACTCTGCCCGCTACACTTCAGTTGAAGTACATGATTTTGGACGTTCAAAAGTCCGACACATATTCGACTAAAGTGAGTTCATGGTATCAGAGTTTGATTAAAAAGTGTTATTTTAGTATAAGTTTACTGCATCAAATTACGTCATCACCATAGCCTATGATGATGCATTGATTGTAACAACATAAAATGCTCGGCTCTCAGAGCTATTATGAGCCTATTATCACAACTGCTTTATTACCAGCCTAGCAAAGACACAGGCGTATTATCATAAAGATGTCTACAAACAGTTTAAATGAATTTAAATGAAAGCCGTAATCTGTTCACGTCATTTTGTTTTAAGCGGCATTATTCGCTATTATCAGTCAGACAAACAGTGTGTTTCATTATAATATTATGTCGGTTTTATAAGTAAGTGTATTTTCAAAGATATTAACACGTAATTTGTTCACGTCGTTTTGGTTTTAGCGGCCTGACAGGCAATCCGACAGGAATCCCCGGAGTAGAGATGAAGGGATGTGTTTTCCATTGGTCTCAGGCAGTTTGGAGACGTGTTCAACGGTTGAGACTGGCAGAAACTTACCAAAGACGGACAGACATGCACTCCTTCATCCGGCAGTTATTGGCCCTGCCGTTCCTGCCATATGCCCATATCCAGCCAGCCTTCCAGAAACTGAAAGAACAGGCAACCACAACAGAAACCAAGGACCTGGTTTGATATATAGAAGACACTTGGATGACAAACACTGTCCACCCGCCTCGGTCGTGGTCGGTTTACCGACAGACGGTCCGAACGAACAACGACGTGGAAGGTGAGAACTGATAATTTATTGAGATTTCTTTTCGGTGTCTAAAGCGTTTGCAATTCATCATTATTTACTAGTTTTTATTACTTTAATATGATAGGGACATACATTGTTTAGATGCTACATATTCATAAAACATTTGACCAGGATCTGTACCGGTTGTAGTGTCTGGTGGCTGTGTTCAGTTTCTGTTGTTCATTATAAATATTAATATCAAATAAAAGTATTTAACATTATTGTTATTATTATTATTATTATTATTATGTGCGCAAACTACGACTATGTTCAGGTCAACATTATGATTGAGCATATTATGAAATGCTTTTAACTTCTCATAATTCTCAAATATGCTTCGGTTTGAGGGGACAAATTAAATTATACGTGTATGTTGTGCACATATAGTTTAACACTTTACTCCATAGATACTCGTTATCACACTGTTAATTCTTTATTCCGGTGAAGAAAACAGTATTAACCTATACAGTCATGAATATATATATAAAATGAATATAATTATAGATGTTAGCTCAAAGCAGGCTGAAAGTATAAAGCTTAATGCGCCTCACGGTGATTTTTACTTTACGATCATCCTGTATTAAGTGGCTATCTGTGGTTAAAACGAGAAAGAGGCTATGAGGAAAAGGGATACGTTTTAATTGGATCTTATTTTTACTAAGTTCACTTTTGTGCAAACTTTTAGCTTTTAGGCTGGCACCATCGCTTCAACGCCGCAGCAGCAAACTCCGGACTGCAGTTCTACAGACTCGTCCCCCTTCTGCGTCGGGAGGCAGAGATTTTTTATCTGGCAGTTAGAGGAGGAGATCTGACGAGGAATGTCCGTAGACAATCCAGATTTCTTGAGCGCCAACTTGAGAGACTGTGGGACGGCTACGGAGCAGAAGAGATCACCACTTCCTACTTCCTGAAGAGATGTGGGGAGCTCTATGGTATTAGGACTTGAATAAATTGTTAGATCCTGATCGGAAGACTCCCCTAAAAGCCCTTTGGTCCGTCTTACCAAACGTTGTACGACAACATTTATATTGTCGTAATTCAAATTATACAATTCAAAATTATTATTTATCTCTCCATCTTATCCTGTCTTGTGACATATCTTTGGAATCGTCTTGAAATAAGAAATTATAAGAAGTTTTGACTTATAACTGTTCGTACGACGTTTGATAAAACGGGCACCAGATCTAGTTCTACACCGTTATAAGACATTCGTTTTTTAGCTCGCCTATTCGGAGAATGGGGGGGGGGGGGGGGGTTATGGAATCACCCCGGCGTCGGCGTTGGTTTTTCATGGTTAAAGTTTTGGGGTAAGTGTTGTAATGCACTAATACATCATGAAATATTTGCATTAGGAAGCTGATATTTGGATTGGAGGTGCCCTGTGAGTTGAACATTGATGTTGTGTAGTTAAAATTAAAAAATAAGTTTAAATTTAGTCAAAATTTCACTTTTTGTGGACTTAGGTTTTTCAGCTGATTTCTCATGGTTAAAGTTTTTGGGTAAGTGTTGTTATACCCTAATACTACATGAAATATTTGTATTAGGAAGCTGATATTTGATATGGAGGTGCCCTGTGGGTTGAACATTGATGTTGCGTAGTTAAAATTTAAAAAAAAGTTTAAATTTAGTCAAAATTTTACCTTTTGTGGACTTAGGTTTTTCGGCTGATTTCTCATGGTTAAAGTTTTGGGGTAAGTGTTCTTATGCACTAATACTACATGAAATATTTGTATTAGAAAGCTGATATTGGGATTGGAGGTGTCCTGTGGGTTTAAAATTGATGTTGCATAGTTTAAATTTAAAAAAAAGTTTAAATTTAGTCAAAATTTTACCCTTTGTGGACTTGGGTTTTTCGTCTGATTTCTCATGGTTAAAGTTTTGGGGTAAGTGTTGTGATGCTCTAATACTACTTGACATAATTGTATTAAGAAGCTGATATTTGGAATCAAGGTGTGCTGTGGGTTGAACATTGATGTTACGTAGTTAAAATTTTAAAAAAAAGTTAAAATTTAGTCAAAATTTTACCTGTTGAGGACTTAGGTTTTTCGGCTGATTTCTCATGGTTAAAGTTTTGGGGTAAGAGTTGTAATGCACTAATACTACATGAAATATTTGTATTAGGAAGCTGATATTTGGAATGGAGGTGCCCTTGGGTTGAACATTGATGTGGCGTAGTTAATTTTTTTTAAAAAGGTTAAATTTAATCAAAGTTTCACCTTTTGTGGACTTAGAGTTTTGGGACTGAATTTTCAAAGTTAGTTAAGGAGTAAGTGTTGGAATGCACGTATACTACATGACATATTTGCATTAGGAAGTTGATATTTTGAATGGAGGTTCCCTGTGGCTTGAATATCAATGTACTGAAACACTTTTCTTTTGATAGTTACCTATTTAAGAAAGGTTTAATTAGGCGAGCTTTGCTGTTCTCCGACAGCTCTTGTTATATAATCATTTTATATATATTAGTCTGTATATAATTCGGATCTTGTATCAAGTTGTATGCTTGATCGTTTTCATCTATTAAATACATGTGAAGTTTGCGCCGATATTGGCATAAGATATTAGTATATTTGTATTTTATGACTTACGGCCGTTCTTGTCGTACGAGTGTTAATTGTTGAATGTGTTTGCATTTTATAATTGTATCCATAAACGGTGCTGAACCTTGTTGGGGCTTCACTAGGGACCCCAGATCTGGATCTGCACCGTTATGAAACGACTGAAGAAACGCCGTAAGATAAATATGGTCCTAAGTCAGATTCTCAAACTATCACTTGATAATTATTTCTCCTTCTATTCCTTTAATCCTGTCTTGTGACATGTCTTTGGAATATAAATGTCATAAGACAGGATAATATTAGAGAGAATTTAGAAGAAAAAAGGAAGTGGTCTGGGTATACACTGTTAATCGACTGTTACACGACATTGGCATATTTTTTTTTATAAATTCATCATATAAGTCTGTACATACAGTGGAGAATGTGTTATTCTTTCCAATAAATGCGTTTACGCTAAAACTATTATTTCCAGTGCAAACAGTTTGGAGCCAGATCAGACGCCGGGTAACCCGGCGTCTGATCAGGCTCCAAACTGTTTGCCACCAAGATAAACATGAATTATCAGAATTGCCAAAAGTTGTACTTTTCTACGTTTTAGTGCTTTGCGTTTGCGTACGTTTGCGTTTAAACGGGAAAGAATGACAGATTCTCCACTGTAATTCTGCTCCTATGATATTCACTTGTATCAAGTTGTATGTTTGTTCGTATGTACTCGTATGTATTAAATACATGTGAAGTTTGCGCCGATATTGGGACTTTTAAAGCTAAAGCAGAAAACGCATATATGGGTTTCGTGTTTTATCTCTGAAAATATAGGCCTACTATATAAAGCTGTGGTCTATATAAAAATTATTTCCATTTTAAGATTTCTCAGTAACTTAGTTATCAATGTGTATATTCTATTTATATTATGAACATCGGTCTATGACCCCTTATTTAAATAAAGTAATTTTCGTGTAAGAATGTGCTTGTGTTTTGTTACCTGTCAACATTTGATATAAAATATCAATACCGAAAAATTGTATGATAGAATCTACATATACACTGATAATGAGTTGGATACATGCAGTACACTGAAAAACACACACTCTTGGGCCGATTTGGACTAGGCCGATATGGACCGGGCCGATATGGCTTTGGGCCGTTTTGGTAGTGGGGCGTTTCGGAAGTGGGTCGATATGACCCGCATTCGATATTACCAGGAACGTATATTAGATATATATAATCTACGTTCCTGATATTACTTAGTTTTACCAGGAACGTAGATCTAATATACGTTCCTGGTTCTACTAGTCGCAACTTTTTTATGAAAATCTACAGTGGAATTTACATTTTATACATGATTTCCAGAAATTCTGACAAAATGTTAACACAAAACGAGTAACCTCCCTTGAGTTCAACTTAAAAATGCCGTCAGCTCTAAATAATACCATAAGTCAAACCTGTAATAAGGGACCATTGAATGCGGTAGCCTGTATATCTTTAAAGGCAGTTGACTGCTTAATGCATAACAAAAGTGATGCATAAAAGCTCCTTTAGGATCTATCTTTTAGCATTACTTTTGTCCTGTGTTAAGTTGCCATCTGTCAGTACAGGCTATAAATCCTCACAAAGTTTACTTGTCACTTGACTGTACTTGCATATGATATTATTCATGATTAAGTGTCTAAACATAGCCTGTCCTTTGATCAATGCGTTAAGGATTGACTAGTCAATAAAATCGGACAATTCATTAAAAAAAAAAGTTTTGATGCGAGTGGGAATCGAACCTAGAACCTTTGGATTGCTAGTCAATCACCGTACCAACTGCGCTAAACAGAGAAGACACCTTAAAGAATTTTCCTCAGTCCATTGAGGGACCACCAGCCCATTTTTCTGGAGGTGTCAATGTAACTGTCAAATCACGTACAACACAATCTCAGTTTCCCTGGTGAGGTCCAGATTATACCCATGCTCTAGTAATTTTCAATGGTTATTTCTAACCAAACTATCAAATATAAAGGTCGTGTCTCACATGGGAAGCTCCAGTGGTTCCTTGCTATCTACATGTCCACAAGACTCATGCTTTTTGTGAGGAAATTGTCTAGCAAGGTGTTATGATCAAAAGGTCGTCAGGAGATGTATTTAAGGAATTCCAAGACTGAAGATCGTCTTTTTCCGTGTAATCTCGGCATTTTCCGTGTATAACGGAATATACCGAACACTCCCATATAAAACCTGTACGATTATGTTAGAAATTATCCGAACGTAGTCCGAAATGTTGCAAATCTCGTCTTATAAATTTGCATGGCCTTCCCCACACGGGTTCGAATCCCGACCGTGCTCAATATATTTTTCTCTGAAATATATATCTTTTTTAAACTTTTCCTAAATCAATGATTAGATGTTTATAAATGCGCCTGATATTAACTTGCACAAACATTTAATTATAAGCCAAATTTATTGTTCTGTCTTTATAAAGTATTCAAGGTCTCAAACACTTTTTCGAAGACAAACTTAGGTGCGGCTAAATGTCTTCATATTTTGGATTTAGATTGCGTAAGTATTGTATGAAAAAATAAGCAAGTAGATTGCTTTGCCCATGCTTTCATTTTTGTACAAACACTCAACCTTTTAGGTCATATAATGTAAAATCGTATGGAAAATATTGCACATTTTTAAGAGGACGGTTCAGATTTTTTTCACATCATATGATGCAAATATTGGGACAATAACTTTTATTTTGTGAATTTCACGTCTTCTGGCATAGGCATGACATTAAAATTATCAGTATTTTAGGTAAGAATAGGTAAAAATCACCTTTCAGGAGTATTTGTCTTTTAATTTTCTCGCATATTTGTCCTACCTGTAAGGCTATATACAATATTTCAAATATTTTTGAGAAGAGATTACGAAAATCCTTCATATTTCACACAAGACACGGGGATTACATGTAGTATCCATTCATAATATAATTTTCACATTACAATCGCCCTACCTTCAGTGTTGGAATATTAAATACGTCACGAAAGATAAAAATCCCTTTCTTTGTAAACAATGTATAACCTGACTCATATTTCAGACAGCAAACGAGTGAATCATTGTAGATCTAAGTTTATTTGATTTGTTTGTTTGTTTGTTAACGTCCGTTTCTGCCATCTATGGGCTAATTGGGCGCCCTAGAGAGAGAGAGAGAGAGAGAGAGAGAGTGGAGCGGATACAGAGAACCCGGACGCAATGCCCTACTCTTATTATCGAAAGAGTTCTTTGGTTCTTTTAGATGCCAAGTGTAAAACACTCATAAATCAGACCTCGGTTTTATAAAGTCTCATTCGAAGTACTTCGTCCGGTGGGGGATCGAACTCGCAACCCCTGACGTCGTAAGCGGGTGCTTCGTGACCCCTCGACTTGATACTTCCTAGTCTATTATATTAAGTGCAACTTAAAAGAATGCTGACACGGATTACGTGACCCCACCCCCCAGGGGGCCTAATTTATATTTTGCAAAATAAATAGATCTAAATTTTTATTATTTTATTTTGCTTCAGTCATCATTTAGCTAGGAATGCTGCATTGGCATGTAACGGCACGGGTACCCCAGCTGAGCTGAACTGTTTCTTTATTCCTTTGCTTCCAAGTTTAACTTAACTGGGGATGCTGCATTGGCGTGTGTCTCTTATCTCGGGTCATCAAATCCTGGCTATTCTAGTCCTTGCCCGTGTAACATTAAATTTGGACCCCATTGAAAAATGACCTCCCGGTCATTTTTTAACGTTGAAAAATGACCGGGAGGTCAATTCTCAACGTTGAAAAAATAACCTACCCATGATATTATGACTCCTGAATTATCTGTTGTAAAATGACCGGGAGGTCATTTCTCAACGTTGAAAAATGACCCGTGTAAAGTTTCAACGTTGAAAATTGACTTAACCCGTGCATAATTGTCTCAAAGACTTAATTGGGATAAACTGACTACCGATATGAGGGGTCATTGTTCAAAGTTGAAAAATGACCCGGGGTCTATTCTCAACGTTTAAAAAGACCCTACCCATGAACTTATGACCCGGGGGTCATTTCTCAACGTTGAAAAAAGACACTACCATTGAAATTATGACTCCTGAATTATTTTCTTGTAAATGAAATGGGGGTCATTTCTCAACATTGAAAAATGACCAATGTAAAGTTTCAACGACTACTGGTATCGGGGTCATTGTTCAACGTTAAACAATGACCCGGGGTCATTTCTCAACGTTGAAAAAAGACCCTACCCATGAAATTATGACTCCTGAATTATCTTCTTGTAAATGAAATTGGGATCATTTCTCAACATTGAAAAATGACCCATGTAAAGTTTCAATGTTGAAGATTTCACCCGTGCAGAATTGTCTCCTAGACTTAATTGTGATAAACTGACTACTGGTATGAGGGGGTCATTGTTCAACGTTGAGAAATGACCTGGTGTCAATTCTCAACGTTGAAAAATGACCCTACCCATTTAAATATGACTCCTGAATTATCTTGAAGAACAAATGAGCGGGTGTCATTTCTCAACGTTGAAAAATGACCTGTGTAAAGTTTCAACGTTGAAAATTAACTTAACCATTACAGAAATGTCTCTTAGACTAAATTGTGATTAAATGACTTCTGGTATATGAAAAATGACCCGGGGTAATCTTGTAACATTCCGGAAATGAACATTTGCATTTTCGACCTACACGAGACCATCTAGTGGGTTTTTTGGCATGAACACTAGAATGAAACATTCGCAATTAAGACTAGAATTACCGTTTAAATCGGATGTAAAACACTCCATAGGTATCACAATTTCACAGTTAGGTTTTGTTTTCAACGTTGCGAAAGAGAAAGAGGACATGAAGCTGGGATCAGTTCTGAACGAGGAAATTTACTTTATCAATAAGATAATGACTCCTAAAGTAAATAACGATTACGAGGGAGTCACTTTTCAACGTTGAAAAAATGACACGGGGATTAGTTCTGAACAGTGTTAACTCTATCAATATGATATTGACTGTAAAGAAATTCGTAATCGTATGACCATTGATGAGAGGGGGTCATTTTTCAACGCGTTGGTGGGTGTCATTTTTCAACGTTGAATAATAATAACGTTGATAATACAGGAGCAATAATTTCATGGGTATAGTCTTTATTCAACGTTGAGTATTGACCCCGTGTCATTTTTCAACGATGAACAATGACCCCCTCACACCAGTATTCAGTTAATAGAAATAACGTCTAGGAGACATAGGTACAGGTTAAGTCAATTTCTAACGTTGAAATTTTTCACGGGTCATTTTTCAACGTTGAGAAATTACCCCCGTTCATTTAACAACAAGATAATTCAGGAGTCATAATTTCATGGGTAGGGTCTTTTTTTAACGTTGAGAATTGACCCCGGGTCACTTTTTCACGTTGAACAATGACCGTTCATACCAGTAGTCAGTTACTAACAATTAATTCTAGGAGACATCTGTTCAGGTTTAGTCAATTTTCAACGTTAAATCTTAACACGGGTCTTTTTTTAACGTTGAGAAATGACCCCGGTCATGTTACAACACGATAATTCAGCAGTCATAATTGCATGGGTAGGGTCTTTTTTAACGTTGATAATTGACCCCGGGTCATTTTTTTAACGTTGAACAATGACCCCCTCATACCAGTAGTCAGTTAATAACAACTAAGTCTAGGAGACATCTTGTCAGGTTAAGTCGATTTTCAACGTTAAATCTTATCACGGGTCTTGTTTTAACGTTGAGAAATGACCCGTTATTTTTCAACGATATGTTTCAGGAGTCATAATTCCATTGGTAGGGTCTTTTTTCAACGTTGAGAATTGACCCCGGGTCATTTTTTAACGTTGAACAATGACCCCCTCCTACCAGTAGTCAGTTAATAACAAGTTTGTCTACGAGACAATTCTGCACGGGTTCAGTAGTCTTTTAACGATGAAACTTAACACGGGTCATTTTTCAATGTTTAGAGATGACCCCGGTCATGTTACAACAAGATAATCCAGCAGTCATAAATTCATAGGTAGGGTCTTTTTTCAACGTTGAGAATTGACCCCGGGTCATTTTGTAACGTTGAACAATGACCCCCTCCTCCTCGTCTTTCAACGATGAAACTTAACACGGGTCTTTTTTCAACGTTGAGAATTGACCCCGGATCATTTTTTAATGTTCACCAATGACCCCCTCCTACGAGACCATTCTGCACGGGCTCATTCGTCTTTCAACGATGAAACTTAACAGGGGTCATTTTGCAACGTTGAGAAATGACCCCCGTTCATTTTACAACCAGATAATTCAGGAGTCCTAATTTCATGGGTAGGGTCTTTTTTCAATGTTGAGATTTGACCCCGGGTCTTTTTTCAACGTTGAACAATGACCCCCTCAAACTAGTAGTCAGTTAATAACAATTAAGTTTAGGAGATATATTTGTACAGGTTAAGTCATCTTTCAACGATGAAACATAACAGGGGTCATTTTGCAACGTTGAGAAATGACCCCCGTTCATTTTACAACCAGATAATTCAGGAGTCCTAATTTCATTGGTAGGGTCTTTTTTCAATGTTGAGATTTGACCCCGGGTCTTTTTTCAACGTTGAACAATGACCCCCTCAAACCAGTTGTAAGTTTTTTTTTCAACGTTAGGAATGGACCCCCGGTTCATTTTTCAACGTTGAGAAATGACCCCGGTCATGTTACAACAAGATAATTCAGCAGTCATAATTTCATAGGTAGGGTCTTTTTTCAACGTTGAGATCTGACCCCGGGTCTTTTTTCAACGTTGAACAATGACCCCCTCAAACCAGTAATAAGGGTCTTTCTTCAACGTTAGGAATGGACACGGGTCATTTTTCAAGGTTGAGAAATGACCCCAGATCTATTACAAACGTTACAAAAAATTCCCCCTAACAAGGATCAGTTAATAACCAATAATTTGTAGCAGCCATTTAAAGTGTATGGGTATGGTCATATTTTAATATTGTGAATTGATTCCCGGTCATTTTACAATGTTAAAGAATGACCCACTCTCTTCCGTTTGTTATTCAATGGCGTATTAACACTGTCGTCATTATTTCACACATATAGGATCATTTTTCAACGTTAAGAATTGACCCTGGTCTTTTTTCAACGTTGAGAAATGACCCCAGCCATTTTACAACTAGATATTTCAGCAGTCATAATTTCACGGGTAGGGTCTTTTTTCAACGTTGAGAAATGACCCCTTTCCCGTTGAAAAATGACGCGGGAGGTCATTTCTCAACGTTGAAAAATGACCGGGAGGTCATTTTTCAACGGGGTCAAAAATTAGTGTTACACCGGCACCGCAACACAGTGAATATAGTTGAGTTATTTGAATGTGAAATAAGACAGTCAGTAGAAATAAAAGCTTCATAAATGGCATGTATTTGTATCTCATTGGGCTGCACATTTTGAATGGAGGCATGTCAATGTCAAGGTCGTCCTTGAAGGTCAAATATATAGGTGAATGTCATAACTTCTAAGCCAGTATATATAATTACTTAATAATTGGCATGCACGTGCATCTCATGGAGCTGCACAGGTTGAATGGAGACATGTCAATGTCAAGGTCATCCTTCAATGTCAAGGGCGGAAAACCGGACATAGTGTTGTTTCACAAAAGCATCTTGTTTCTTCTTTGTTTAAGGATGTCTTTTTTTCGAAATTCTACGCACCTCCCCCTAACCGAAAACCCTGGATCTACACCTAGATGTGCAGGCAACATGGCAGTTATGTTGTTGTTTGTAAGGTTTGGAGGACAGCGTAAGGTCATGTTGGATGGCGGGAGGTAATACGGACATGTGGTTGGACTGGCAGGCGGATGGGCGGGTTGGATTTATCAGTTCTCTGATGACGATTTTGAAATCTATTTGTTTTCATGCCAGCTGATTATGCATATTTCGTTGAATATCCTCATGGGCGTATGACTTGCTTAAATAAACTGCTATGATGATTTTCTTAAGTTAATGGTGCGATGATTGACAGTCCAATAAAATATGAGGATACAGAATGTTTATTAAGGTGTTAGTATACAGTGTAAGGGTTTGGTCCATACTCCTTGAACTGGTACTATGTGCCCTCGTTAAAAACATATAAACAAACAGGTAAATCTCTTTTACTAAGTTGTCCGATTTTTAATTTGCTTTTGTTTATTTCCGATAGGGTCGGTACTGATAGAATTTGAAATATCGTATCGTACAACGTTACATTGCGAAATAGTATGAGACCTATGAACCACGAATCATTTATAACTGCCAGGTCAATGCAACAGAGCTTAATTTTCAGCTGGACTAGGCAAAGAGTTATTCAATTTAGGTCTAAGCACCACCGGTGTAGCAACATGATTTGAGAAAAAAAAAGATTTTGTTTTTCAAATCATATCAACAATATTTTAAATCATGTTTTCACACTTGACATGATTTGAAAAAGACCACATCAAACTAGATATTTTTCAAATCCTGATGCTACACACCAAAAAAAGGCAATTTGTTACTGATGACATTGTCATATCAAACACAGTTAAACAGACATTAAAGACATATATATTATGTATGTTTTGAATGAGAACGAACGGCACATGATGAGATACCGGTACCGGACACAGTACGTATTTCCCCAATAACTTTCTGTACGACAATAGCATTGCATATCAAAGATAAGCGTACACCTAAAATGGCATTTAAACGTTTGGGTTTATTACAAGATTTAGTCATGTTATTTACTTTTATAATTATTTTGAGAAAAGTAAATTGCAACAGTAGATCAAACATATCATGTATACAAGGTGTCCCAATATACCTGACGCTACTTTCAAAATTTATAAATCGCATTTTCTTAGTCAGAATATCAAATACCAAATACCATTGTAGCAATGGGAATTTGCCAAGTAGTTCCCGATATTTTGAGACACCCTGTGTGTTACAATACTATAAATTATTGAATCGACATGCGGAATGGAACATAGTGGATCGCATCAAATTTTTGTATCCCTTTTTAATACTTTACAAATAGGCCCGACTCTGGTGAGACGCCAAGCAACTCGACGTGTCACTAGGCTCCAGACTATTTGCCATGTCCATTTTGATGTATATGCCGTAACGGATATATAGATATTATGGAACAGGGAAAATCTAAAATTAATAAATTGCAGTGTAGTCTCGCATCGAGAAACTGTTCCGCATAATTGGCAAAATCCCGCATACAAGGGGCTGACCAATCACCACATTGTAGTACGACTCGCCTTCTAGATACAATTATAAAATTAAGCAAACTTCGGGGGATTGGGGTCAAACGGCCAATGATGTATAAAACATAGGCAACATGTAACCAATAATTGTTTGTCTTTAGATATGAGAATTCACCATCGATGCGGTTCTGCAGCATACTAACATGTCAACGCAGCTGTACATGCTCATTAATTATGATCATTGCGTATTTTAAGGTTTATACACTTATAAACTAGGTTAACCCTTTCATTTGCGAGAGCTGTTTCAGTGCATTTGCAGAAAGAGTAGACACTGGTGAAACAGATTCAAAGGGAGCTGCTTTATCCGTGTTTAATCCTTTATAGTTTTGCGGTGTTAGGGGTATACGGAAAACTGTACAGCTCCATGAGATGCAAACGCATGCCAATTATGAAGTAATTCTATCTACTGGCTCACAAGTTATGACATCACCTACATATAAATATTTGACCTTCAATGACGACCTTGACCTTGACATGCCTCCATTCAAAATGTGCAGCCCAGTGAGATACAAATACATGCCATTTATGAAGCTTTTATTCCTACTGACTGTCTTATTTCACATTCAAATAACTCAACTATATTCACTGTGTTGCGGTGCCGGAAACACTTATATACATACTTAATATATGCATGCTATTAAATACCAGCATATGTAAAAACTTTTTTTTTTTCAAATCATGTTGAATCAAATTTACAGATGCCAGTTTTCGACATGATTTGTAAACATTTTTCAAATTATGTTTTTTTTCAAATCATGTCGACTGTGAAAACATAATTTGAAATAATTGACATGATTTGATAAAAAAATTCAAATTAGAATTTTTTTCAAATCATGCCGCTACACAACGTGTACAAAATACAGCAGTCCGCATCATTACCAGGACTCCTCGGAACAATCACATTGCTCCAGTCTAGAAGGAGCTTCACTGGCTTGAAGTTCAAAAAAGAATTGAATTAAAAGTTATGACACTCACATACTGTGCAATGATTCTCAAAGGTACATTGTTAGTATGCTTGACGTGTATATACCTCGAAGAGAGTTGTGGTCTGCGAGTTGAGCAGTAGCGCTGGTTGATCCGAGAAGTCGTTTGGTGAAGTTTGGAGATACAGTGGAGAATACGTTATTCTTTCCCGTTTGAACGAAACGAAACGCAAACGCAAAACACTAAAACGTAGAAAAGTGCAACTTTTGGACAATTCTGATAGTTCATGTTTATCTTGGTTACAAACAGTTTGGAGCCTGATCAGACGCCGGGTTACCCGGCGTCTGATCTGGCTCCAAACTGTTTGCAATAGAAATAATAGTTTTAGCGTAAACGCGTTTAGTGGGAAAAAATAACGTTTTCTCCACTGTAGAAGTTCCATGCATGCAACCCCACAAAAGCTCTGGAACACTCTACCCTCAGACATCAGAGATGCGAGCTCAGAAGATAGTAGGAAGTAGATGACTGCAACATATTGGCTGTGCTCCTGCTGTAGATGCTCTGTGTCTAAATGGGATTTCTGGAGTTGTACCGTTGGCCTTGTGCCTGTCTCGTGGTTCTTAATGGTAGGGATTGCTCCATCGCTTTGAAACCAGCTGGCGGAGGGTCTGTGGTATAATTTTTGGTCCAAACTGGTCTAATGTGTAAATTGAAATGTAAAGCATTTTAAAACAGTCACAGTAACCATATACCAAATTAAAAAGCATATCTCAATGATTACATTCATTATTTTGTACCCCGCACAATACGTCATGGCCTTTTTCTAGGTTAAAAGACATGCGATCGCTTAAAGAAGATTGAAAGTAAATCCATTATGTAGGTCCCGGGATGGAGAGAATTGATGGCAGCTCTAGACTGTGTTCGTCCCGTAGATGCTAAATTAGAGTTCCGGAATAATATCATTGAGCCGGTGTCTCTCTGGTGGATCTTAGTGGTAGGTTTTGACTCTGATCTCTTTGAAACCAGCTTGCTTCTGGTCTGTGGTATCATTCTAGGGCAGTTTATTCTATAGATGAAGGGTATAATTCAGCTATAAATAATGTAGGTCCTGGGTTGGGTGGGACAACAAAAACTTTTAAATCTCTATGTTTAACCATGCCATTGATCTTTTAATTAGATGACTAATTTAAAAGTTGATTTTACAAACTTATTTGAACAATTTTTATGATATTGGTAATAATAGGAAAAGAATGTCCATGTTTTCATGTAACTCCATAATGTATTATATTTATTGTGAATGTTAGTTATTTCTGTTTTCTCGCTTTGTAAGTACATTTATATATTTTCATGTGAAGCGCTTTTGAACGCATGACTCCCGTGTGAAAATAGCGCTATATAAATCGGGTAGATTCTATAATAATAATAATTAATTCTTGAAAATGGATGTTGATATATTATCAGATTTGATTGACAATCACTTCAGCCTGACCAGAGGCAGATTTACACCACGTCTAATTGGGTCAAAGTCTGTTTGAAATCATACTCAGTTATTGTTGTTAAACAGTTGACAATTTTACGTTATTATGACGTCATAGGTGATGTCATACAGTGGAGAAGGCGTTATTATTTCCCGTTTATACGTAAACCAAACGCAAACACATTGCAGTAAATTAAAGAAAATTACAATTTCTTGATCATTTTCAATGTTGATTTTAACCTGGACGGCAAACAGTTTGGAGCCAGATCAGACGCCGGGTTACCCGGCGTCTGATCTGGCTCCAAGCTGTTTGCAATAGAAATAATAGTTTTAGCGTAAACGCGTTTATTGGGAAAGAATAACGTTTTCTCTACTGTACATGCTAAAAAACAAAACAAAAACCTTATGTCCATTGCAAGCCCGAAGTGTGGCCAGGCTCCAAAATATTTCCAACTCAGACAAAACTTCAACAGTTTGTTACAGTGGAGAAAACGTTATTCTTTCCCGTTTAAACGCAAACGTACGCAAACGCAAAGCACTAAAACGTAGAAAAGTGCAACTTTTGGACAATTCTGATAATTCATGTTTATTTTGGTGGCAAACAGTTTGGAGCCTGATCAGACGCCGGGTTACCCGGCGTCTGATCTGGCTCCAAACTGTTTGTATGGGAAATAATGGTTTTAGCGTAAACGCGTTTATTGGGAAAGAATAACGTTTTCTCCACTGTATATTTTTAACCTTTTATTGCATTGCGCATACGTTGTATGTATTTTTTTAAAAACGCTGAAACGTATACAGTAAAACCTCTCTGTTAACACTTTCATGGTCAAATTTATCGTGAGATGTTTCCCTCTTCACCGCCATAGTGTCGTCTGCTTCAATATTGTTGTCTGCAATATCGTTTCAAAGTTACATATAAGGCAGTATAACTGACATAATTTAAAAACAAGTGACAAACAATTTTGAGCCGTCTGATTAGGATAAAAACTGTTTGCAATTGCGCTTTATGACGTCATTGAGAGTGAAAGAGTTGAGACCACTAAAAGGAATGTAAATTGATTTTATAAAAGACAGGTGACAGCTTAAAGCAAGGTGACAGTAAAACTACATGTAAGCTCCTAAAGGACGTTTCTGATTTACTTTTACCTTGCTTTAAGCAATCACCTGTCGTAAATGCCTAATATTTACCACAATTTAGTGGTCATAATAGAGAGGTTTTATTGTATCTATAAAACAATACTCCCACTAAGGTAACAAAACATTATTCAAGAATATCGTTATTTTATAGCACACACTTGCGAGATTTTCTAGGAAATTGTGAGTATTATTAGATACGTTCGCCCTACAAAACGAATTACAAAATGCGTAAACATCAAACTTAAAACTACCTTTGGCTGCTTTATTTCTTTATTTACTTATCCAAAGGGAATTTACATTTAGGAATAAAATAGATACAAACCAGACAACGTGTTACCCGGCGTCTGATGAGGTTCAACACTTTGTTACTTTTATTAGTTTCATAGCACACAGTTTGGGGCCTGATCAGACGCCGGATACAAGTAACACGGCGTCTAATAATTATCCACACTATTGGTCATTCAAATTAGAATGAATAGTATTTTCTTCCAAAAAACAAATATTTTCTACATTTCATTGCTGGAGGTTAGCAAAAATGCGTTTATTGGGAAAGAATAACGTCTTCTTCACTGTAAGAACAAACATTTGTATTTAAAATGCTTGCAGTATCAGTGTTTTACTTACAATGTAATATATATAAATCTTATTAAAGATTGAAATTCAAATATAGACTACATGTACTTAAATTATTTTCCAAAACTTTTTACAATCAAATTTCTAAAAATAAATGTATGAATAATTTGTTTTCTACTGTTTTGTGCTTCGCTCTGGTTTAAAGGGAATTGGCAACCTGTTTGTGAATTTAATATCTCAGACGTTGAGTGGGAGTCAATAACATAAGGATTAGGAATTTATATTTACACGCAATCGGAACCTTTTCTGTGGCTGAAACCTGTATATGTGAATTTTGTAAAACGTGCAGACCACTTTAGGAGCCCTCTGATCAGGGTTTGCACTTTTTTTATTTTCATTGTTTTGCAATATTTTCTGAACATAGTTCTAATATCAATATAAACCGGTTATTATTTTATACGTGGAATGGTATATGTGAAATATTCAACATCAAGATGGGTAATAGCCAGGTATCTGCGGAGAAAAGTGCGCAATAATGTTTGGAAGGATTATGGTATTAGTGTTATCAACGGTATTTTAATCATTGGCATGTGTGAATACTTCCGATGTTCTTTAACCCTTGCCCTCATAGAAGTGCCTTTTAGCGCATTCAGGTTTTTCCTCCGCTGTAGATAATAGTTCCAATCTATACAGCCATGCATATGTATCATAAGAAATATTTTCTTTATTCTAACAGGTGGTAGCTTAAAGCAGGTTAAAAGTAAAGCAGAATACTTTCAACCTGCTTTAAGAAGTTACCTATCTTCAAAACTAGCAAAAGGTTATGGGGTAAAGGGTTAACCCATTTACTGCTTGTTTTGGAAGAGTTAATTTCCTAAAACTCGTGTTTCAAGTGTTTAAACAAAGTAATTAATTGCATATAGTTAGAGAACTTGTCTATGCTAAAAAGGTTTTCTCTTATACCCATGCATTACAAGCAACGTTTATTCTATGTATTCATGGACTGCTTTAATCCTCTCCTAAACCCTTGAAAGTATCAATAAAGGTTATCAAAAGAAGATCAAAATACATTAGGCATGACGTGTAAGCCATTAAAGATGATTATTAATTTCTCTTCTATATGCGATATTTTAATTGCTAGACTAGGCAGGATAAAATGCAATAATTCATAACAAGGTTACATGTAACAACAACAACGGTAAACGACGAGTATCCGTATCATTTACAAATAGGGAACAGCGGCGAAAACGTTATGTTTTCGCGTTTACACGCATAGGAAACGCAACCGCAGTGCAATTAAACGGAGAAAATGACAATGTTTTCAAAAATGTACGACTCAATTTATATTTCAGTTGCAAACAATACAAACTGTTTTAGCATAAACGCGTTTATTGGGAAAGAATGACGTATTCTCGACTATACCTACATGTACATGTTATAATAGTTTAATTACAGTGGAGAATCTGTTATTCTTTCCCGTTTAAACGCAAACGTACGCAAACGCAAAGCACTAAAACGTAGAAAAGTACAACTTTTGGACAATTCTGATAATTCTTGTTTATCTTGGTGGCAAACAGTTTGGAGCCTGATCAGACGCCGGGTTACCCGGCGTCTGATCTGGCTCCAAACTGTTTGCACTGCAAATAATAGTTTTAGCGTAAACGCGTTTATTGGGAAAGAATAACAGATTCTCCACTGTACCTTGGGCGAAATTGGTGTCGACAAAAACCAGAGAGCAGGGGTCCTTTGTTCAAGGACTGCACTGTTGCCATTTTGAAACTGGATTAGACTTTAATTGTAAACTTGAATTGTCCACCTCAAGTGTTAATAATTCATAAAAGTGCTATTAATAAATAGCATATGATTAAAGTGGAGAACATGTCATTCTTTCCCGTCTAAACGCAAACCAAACGCAAGGGCACTAAAACGTAGAAAAGTACAATTTTTGAACAATTCTGATAATTCATGTTTAACTTGGTGGCAAACCGTTCGGAGCCTGATCAGACACCGGGTTTCTCGGCGTCTTATCTGGCTCCAAACTGTTTGTAATAGAAATAATAGTTTTAGCGTTAACGTGTTTATTCGGAAAGAATAACGTTTTCTTCAATGTTTCCTATGAAGACAAAGCAATTACAGTGGAGAAAACGTTATTCTTTCCCGTTTAAACGCAAACGTACGCAAACGCAAAGCACTGAAACGTAGAAAAGTACAACTTTTTGACAATTCTGATAATTCATGTTTATCTTGGTGGCAAACTGTTTGCACTGGAAATAATAGTTTTAGCGTAAACGCGTTTATTTGGAAAGAATAACACATTCTCCACTGTATAGTAGCTGATCGTTTAAGATTTGTTGCTTTAAGCTGAAACTGCAATAAAATTACTGTACATTTTCAAAGAACATTCGTTTTATTCAATGACTTGAGTTTGTGTTTCGTTTGCGTTTAACACTTTCACTCTCAATGACGTCATGAAGCGCCTTGCAAAGCAGTTTTGCGTAACGCGGCGTCTAATCAGGAGCCAAACTGTTTGACACTTATCGATATTTATTCAGTCATACAGTGGAGAAAACGTTATTCTTTCCCAATAAACGCGTTTACGCTAAAACTATTATTTCTATTACAAACAGTTTGGAGCCAGATCAGACGCCGATTAACCCGGCGTCTGATCAGGCTCCAAACTGTTTGCCACCAAGATACATGTAAGCATGAATTATCAGAATTGTCCTAAAGTTGTACTTGTCTACGTTTTAATGTTTTGCGTTTGCGTTTCGATTGCGTATAAACGGGAAAGAATAACATGTTCTCCACTGTACAACCTTAACCTAACTTTGAAACGTGTCTTGCTGACAACAATACTAAAGCAGATGATAATAAAGCGGCGAAGGTTTAAAAATCTCCCGAATAATTTGATCATGAAAGGGTTAAGCTAGAAAGAATAATATTGATGAGAATTTCATGAAAAGAAATACATGTACAGTGGAGAAAACGTTATTCTTTCCCGTTTAAACGCAAACGTACAGAGGTAAATACGCTATTCCTACCAACTCTACGCATTTCTTACGCGTTCGTTAACCGTTCACTATGCATTTATTATCCGTTTCGTTAAACGGCTTTCCTATCCGTTTCTTTACGCGTTTATTTACGCGTTTAAAAGAGCCCGGATGAAAGGGTCATCACTTAGCCGACGGACCCCTTAGCTTCAGCGGTTTACACACCCACTTTATGACATGTGTATTACAGAACACCAGGTGGTATCGCCGATAACCAGCTATCTTTAATTGGCAATACACTGTTAATCCCCCGATATCAGAGTGGCATATGTATAGGCGGGTTACATAAATAGATTGGTTACAGGCGGTGGTCAGTGCCTGTCGATAAGATCCGAAATCTCCGCGTGAAACGGATATCTGAAGCACCAATCGCAGCATCTCTGGTATAATCGTTTATTAACGCGTTTAAACGGGTTAAGATCGTTAGGCGTTAACAGTTCGTTAAGCGTTCGTTAACCTTTCACTATGCGTTTCTTGCGCATAGATTAACGCGTAAATGGGTAGGAATCGCGTATTTACCACTGTACGCAAACGCAAAACACTAAAACGTAGAAAAGTGCAACTTTTGGAAAATTCTGATATTTCATGTTTATCTTGGTGGCAAACAGCTTTAAGACTGATCAGGAGCCGGGTTACCCTACGTCTGACCTGGCTCCAAACTGTTTGTAATAGAAATAATAGTTTTAGCGTAAACGCGTTTATTGGGAAAGAATAACGTTTCTCCACTGTAATATGTCTTCACCTTGCATTCCATCTGCGCCTATATGGCAAACGAACTCAAGAGAAAACGTTCAGTTTTACCACAGCCATTTGGATTTCATAACGAAATGTTGAATTACATGTAGTGCATTGACATTTTCGGATCTAGGAGGACTAGATCCCACTAATGCATCTTGATCCCCACGAGGTTTCGTTCTGTTTGCAATTCGAACCCTAATTTGTAAGTTCTGTCTGGCTCGCTCACTCATTTTGGTAGTCTTTTTTAAATATTTGTATTTCATCACTTAAGCTCTATATTCCCATAGGAAAGAAGACATTATTATTTCTCTATCAACGTGTTAACGTCAAACCAATCATTCTCATTGCAAAATGTTAAGAGCTCCTAATTATTTACAATTGATTACAATGAGTTTTTTTTAACTTTCCAGTGCAGTGGAGAGACCGTTATTCTTTCCCGTTTAAACGCAAACGAAACGCCAACGCAAAGCACTAAAACGTAGAAAAGTACAACTTTTGGATTATTCTGATACTTCATAATAGTTTTAGCGCAAACGCGTTTATCGGGGAAGAATAACGTTTTCTCCACTGTAATTGTACTGAACGTATCAGAGATAACCAACTTGCATTGAGCATTATTAATAGTCTAGACTGCATTAAGTTTGATCGAATGAGCAGATGGATATCTCTTTTTTAAATTTGAATCAGTTTTGCCGACAGTCTACGGGGAAATGTTTAAAACACAACATCTTACTCGGTTCAAGGAATTAGATAACAGACTACGTCAAGTCTTTGATGAATGTAAGTTGTGAAGAAGGCGTTATTCTTTCCGAATAAACCTGTTTACGCTAAAAACTATATTTCACATTGCAAACAGGCTGGAGACAGCATGTTGCCACTTAGATTGAAATGAGTCGTCAAAATGTACAAAACATTTGTCAATTTTATTTCAAGTAGTTTGCGCTTCGTTTGCGTTTAAACGGAAAAAATAACGTCTTCTCGACTGCAATAGACTAAGTCAGCCCTCTGATAACCGAATCATTTATACAGTGGAGAATCTGTTATTCTTTCCCGTTTAAACGCAAACGTACACAAACGCAAAGCACTAAAACGTAGAAAAGAACAACTTTTGGACAATTCCGATATTTAATGTTTATCTTGGTGGCAAATAGTTTGGAGCCTGATCAGACGCCGGGTTACCCGGCGTCTGATCTGGCTCCAAACTGTTTGCACTGCAAATAATAGTTCTAGCGTAAACGCGTTTATTGGGAAAGAATAACACATTATCCACTGTATATACTTCTATCGACAGTAAACGTTCACAAATAAAGTCAAAAAACGTATATGGACAAAAGTAAGAGGTTGCACATACAGTACTACAGTCGAAATTCGATAGTTCGAACTTGAACATACCCATATTTCAAAGTTAAAACGTGGCTTAGCCAATGCCTAACCACGTTTTAACTAAACCACGTTTTAACTTTGATATACGGATATGTCCCACTTAAACAAGATCGTGTTACATGTATCGAATTTAAACTAAGGAAATACTGGTAAGGTTGATTGAAGCGAGATCAAAGTATCGAGTTTCAAATGTTTTTAAAAGTTAGAAAAAAAATATACCAACAGCATGTACTTCGACCAATCCGGCTTGGGTGGCGCTACCAGAACACATGGTCCCGTCCCCCGCGCCACAGCTCCCCCCCCCCCCCAAGCTCGGAGGTGTAGCATGTACATGTACCTTAGAAAGGTTGGCGGGATAGATGCGGACAACACATGTACAGTGGAGAATGTGTTATTCTTTATAAACGCGTTTACGCTAAAACTATTATTTGCAGTGCAAACAGTTTGGAGCCAGATCAGACACCGGGTAACCCGGCGTCTGATCAGGCTCCAAACTGTTTGCCACCACGATAAACAAGAATTATCAGAAGCGTCCAAAAGTTGTTCTTTTCTACGTTTTAGTGATTTGCG
Organism: Gari tellinella; assembly: GCA_922989275.2. Lineage (NCBI taxonomy): Eukaryota > Metazoa > Mollusca > Bivalvia > Cardiida > Psammobiidae > Gari > Gari tellinella. Next base: position 76,884,811 of record OV277867.1, on the reverse strand, counting down.
TTTGCGTACGTTTGCGTTTAAACGGGAAAGAATAACAGAGTCCCCACTGTACGTTACTTTTAGTAACGCAAACGTGTTGCAATAAAATTGTAGAAAAGAACAACTTTTGGTCAACTCTGATTATTCATTATTATATAAGTGGCAAACAGTTTGAAGCCTGATCAGACGCCGTGTTACCCGAAACCTTTTGCCACTCAGATGGAAAATGATTGTCTAAATTGTCTTAGAAGTTATGAATTTCTACTTTTATTGCTATGCGTTTGCGATTCGTTTGCGTATAAACGGTAATAAATAACGTCTTCCCCGATTATGCCAACCAAAATATGTTATTTTCTGCTATGCCTTGATAGAAAATTTGAAAACATTTCTAGCATCCAAACAGAGGACTGCTTTAACCAGCCTGTCACGTATCGTATGCATGTAAACTATATGTAAGAGACAAGGGCGTTTTATTACCCTTTATTTCGTGTTAATTTTGTTCCATTTACTACTAAATATATGAAACAACGATTATTCAACTGTAAGAAGTGTCACAGTGAATCTGGCAATGCTGCTTAGTGGTCACGAGATACAGCCCAAAACAACATAGTGTTACGTTTGCAGTGGAGAAGGCGTTATTTCACCAATAAAAATGTTTAGGCTAACACTGATACAGTGGAGAATACGTTATTCTTTACCGTTTAAACGCAAACGAAACGCAAACGCAAAACACTAAAACGTACAAAATTACATCTTTGGGACAGTTTTAATTATTCATATTGATCTTGGTGGCAAACAGTTTGGAGCCTGATCAGACACCGGGTTATCCGGCGTTTGATCTGGCTCCAAACTGTTTGTAATAGAAATAATAGTTTTAGCGTAAACGCGTGTATTGGGAAAGAATAACGTTTTCTCCATGTAGTAAAGCAAACAGTTGAGAGCCAGACCAGACACAGAGTTACCCGGTGTCCGACCATACGCCAAACTATTTGCAAATCGGATAAGAGTTTACATAAAAATTTCAATAAGCTGCCATTTCTACATTTTACTACATTGTGTATTCGTAAGGGGAAACTAAATACGTCGTCCCAACTGTACCAAACTTTTATTGTACACCAACGCAAAACATCTTTAGGATTACATGGCATCTAAATAAGGATACGAACTATCCTCCGAGGGTGTCATTAATATAATTTGTGTCTATGTTTTATGACGATGTATTGTTTTGCTGTATCAGGGCTGCCATTTCTCCGGACTTTTCCGAAATCTTCGGATTTTTATCCAAGCAGATGGTACATGTAGCTTAAAGCAGGTTGAAAGTAAAGCAGAATGCGCTTTGAGGCGCATTCTGCTTTACTTTCAACCTGCTTAAAGTAATCGCGCTTGTAAAATATAATATTTTTGAAATCTTAGGATTTTTCATGATTAACTTCAGGCAGCCTTGGTGTATATGCTTCAACTTCTTCAACGTTTTTCCTTCTCAATTAAATCCTTTATGACAAAACTATTTTGTCCGTTGCAAACAGTCTGTTGTCAGATCAGACGTCGCCTGTTAGATTAGGTAGCAAACTGTTTGCAACTTAGAAAACAAAATAAAGTGGAGCAGACGTAATTCTTTTCGAATAAAGTCGTTTATGCTAAATCTAGTATTTCCATTGCAAACAGTTTGAAGCCAGATCAGACGCATGGTTACACTGCGTCTGATAAGCCTCCAAACTGTTTGCCATTCAGATTAAAATGAACGTGAGTTGCTTACACTCATATTCCATATTTTATTGCATTGTTTTTGCATTTATTATAACCGGGAAAAGAACTATAACGCCTTAAGAATCACCTGTACATGGAAGGAAGTCGACAAAACGTCTTTAGTTTTTATTATTACCTTTGCGTTTAGGTTCATTTAAACGACACATGCAGTGGTGTTAACGTTATTCTTTCCCGTTTAAACGCAAACAAAACGCAAAACATTGAAATTAAATGTATTCAAACGACATCCTTTTTAACATTCTTACTATATATTTTAATATGAGTGGCAAACAATTTTGAGCCTGATCAGGCGCCGGGTTACCCGGCGTCTGATCTGGCTCCAAACTATTTGCAATCGAGATAACAGTTCTAGCGTAAACGCGTTTATTGGGAAATAAAACTGTCTTCTCCACTGTAATATCATCTCCACTGTAACGACTATTAAGCTCAAAAGTGTTTGACACTCTGACTGAAATAAATCGTCCTCATTTTTCAACGTCTGTTTTTTGGTCACATATTTAACAACTATGCATTTGTGCTTTGTTTTGATTAAAAGGGAAAGAAAAATATTTTCCCCACAGGTGCACCAGATAAGACGCATTGTATGTTATAAACGCTTATATGCTCAAAGGCGTATATGTTCGTCCATTGAAAACAGTTTGGGCAACTTACGGTCTTACCAAGCTCCAAAATGTTTGCCATTCAGAAAATAACAAATTGTCAGGATGTTCACATTGTTGTAATTGACGTTATGTTGTTTAAATTGCGTTTAAGTTAACTCTTTCACTGCCAATGACGACTTTGACAACATTTTGGATCCTGATCAGACGCCGCGTAACGCGGCGTCTGATCAGGATTTAAAATGTTTTGCATTCTTATATATAGATTGTTCTTAAGTAAAAAATACCCGAAATCTGCATGTCCAAGAATGCAGGCCATATTTACAGGATTGTCGTTCTTGCTCACTTTAGTATATCAGACGTAAACCATTATCTCCCTTGGTCCACGAGATCAATTATCGATTCGTTAGGCAGACTATCGGGCACCGCTTGATCATCTTAGCCTTGATAAGAAATCACGAATGCTTCGTTATCATCGGCTGCCTTCGGAACACTGCTTCCGGACTCGTTCTTATTCTCAACGGTACCTCTGAAAAGCCGTGTATATCTGCTGATGAAGTTGTTACAATACATTCGCGTTCTACAACAATTATACCCCGACCAGCATTATCGATCGAATCTTATACTAGCTTATTACTTGTACATCCACACTTAACAAACGATAGTATGAATTATGATCAGACTAAGTAATTTGTCTATACGTCAAGTTGCAAACTGTTAAAGCGTGTACTTTGCTGATTTGTCCGATTTCAGCAACACATTTGCCAATATTTAACTAAATTTGGAAGCAAAAAGACTTAATTTAAATTCAAAGTAAAAACGAATTTTGAATAGATTAGAAAACAGTTTTTCTCCTCATAACTGCTAAAATATTCGTAGATGTTTAAATGGATGCTTTATTCGCGTTCAAAATCAGCAAAGTACACGCTTTCACCCTTTCTTACTACCTGTATATGTTTAATGTGTCCGACACGTACCTGTTTCAAATCAAAATGGAAGCAAAAAGTCATTAAAATAAAAAATTAAAATTTACACCATGTGAAACAGAAGAAAATAAAGTTTATAGCTATAACTGCTAAAATATTGTCAGATATATTCAACACCTTAAAATATGAGTTTTAGAATTTCCCCCCTCGGGAAATTGATCGATTTCAATTTTATCGGCTTTTTGCAAGGAGGACAATCCACTTGATTAAGCCAGTCAAAATGGACTGAATGTTGGGTATGGACTTGACAAATATTGCAGACGTCACCATGCATACAAACGATAATTTGGCGGTGAGTAGGTTAAGCAGACGATAGAACATGTCAGTGAAAGAGTTAAAAGGAACATAATAACGTCCTATCTACTGTAACTTAGAATCAGATCAAGATGCAAACTGTTTAAAACAGTTGTCGATGGTACATGTTGTACAGTGGAGAAGACGTTATTCTTTCCCGTTAAAACGCAAACGAAACGCAAACGCATTGCATTAAAATTTAGAAACTGACTACCTGTTGACAACTCTGACTATTTACTTTAAATTGATTGGCAAACCGGCGTCTGATCAGACTCTAATCTGTTTGCAATTAGAATAATAAATTTTGCTTAAACGCGTTCATTGGGAAATAATAAGGTTATTATTAGGTCTTTTCTACTGTACGGCAAATGTAAAAGTAGACGTTATCCTTGGAGTCACGATTTTTGAATAAAATGCAAAAATGCCAAAGTCTACTGAGACCTTTGTAAAATGTGCACGCAGATGTGACCAACACATTCAGTTTTCGTACTTAAGTCAGTGCTTTTAACAAGATAAGCATATTTCCAGAATGTGTGAATAGTTATTCTCAAGAACTCAGCACAAGGCATGGCGATAATCTTTGATACATGTAACCAATACTACTGTGGAGAATACGTTATTCTTTCCCTCTTTACACAGTCTTGATTATGCACCATAAGAAATATTTTCTATATTTCTGAAGGTAATAGCTTAAAACAGGCTGACATTTAAACGCAAACGAAACGAAACGAAACGCTAGACACTAAAATCTATAAAAGGACACCTTTTGACATTTTTATCTGAGTGGCAAACAGTTTGGAGCTTGATCAGACGCCGGATCACCCTCCAACTGTTTGTACTGGAAGTAATATATTTAACGTAAACGCGTTTATTGGGAAAGAATAATGTTTTCTCCACTGTAGTACATGTATATGTGTAACTAATAACGCAAATATCACCTATACGAATTTTCTTAAATAATACAACGCACTGATCAGTCATACATGTATGGCAAAATTCAACTTTCTAAAAGTTTAATGTACTAAAGTAACACACAGAGACACACTTGTCTGTCTGCGTGTGTGTGTGTATGTGTGTGTGTGTGTGCGTGTGTGTGTGTGTGTGTGTGTATGTGTTATTGTCCAAAACTACCAAGTACAGTGGAGAATACGTTTTTCTTTCCCGTTTAAACGAAACGAAACGCAAACGCAAAACACTAAAACGTAGAAAAGTACAATTTTTGGACAATTCTGATAATTCATGTTTATCTTGGTTGCAAACAGTTTGGAGCCTGATCAGACGCCGGGTTACCTGGCTCCAAACTGTTCGTAATAGAAATAATAGTTTTAGCGTAAACGCGTTTATTGGGAAATAATAACGTTTTCTCCACTGTAAGTACATCTATTGTCAGTCAAGGGAGATTACAGTTGAGAAGACGTTATTCTTTCCCCTTTCAACGCAAACGTAAAGCACTAAACTGTAGAAAATGACAACTCTTTGACAATTTTGACTTTTAATCTTAATATGAGTGGCAAACAGTTTTGAGTCTGATCAGACGCCGGGTTCCCCGGTGTCTGATCTGGCTCTAAACTGTTTGCAACGGATATAACAGATTTAGCGTAAACGCGTTTATTGGGAAAGAATAATGTTTTCTCCACTGTAGGTGCAGCGTTTCCTCCCAACAACGGCCCTCCAAACATCGATTCCCTCCCTACAACAATGCTTGCCGCTGTTCAAATGCTTGCTCTGCTGCAATATCGTCTGCTTAAAATTGTTATTTGCCCTTTTTTCTCAAAGTTACATATTGGACATTTTGCAAAAAGAAACATCAATACGAGTAGCAAACAGTTTAAACTCAGATCAGACGTTACGTTACGTGGCGTCTGATCCGAGCTCAAACTGGAATAATATTTCCTCCCTATAACAACTCCCCCCAAACAACACACACACTATTTGTCTACCATTGGGTGTTGCACCAAAGAGATGGAGCACTGTCTATGGGGTGAAGTTTGATTTAGATTTGTAAAGGGTCAATATGTTTTTGCTCACGTTGTAATTATGCTGGTATTGTTTAGGTTTGTTTTTTCTGCTAAAGTTTCCACGTAGGGATTTCCAGAGGTTTTAGGGTCGGGTTGGTTTTGTATCTATATGTGTAACGTAGTTACCTTATAGCAGCAGACATAAAATGCTGGAGAAATATCTTATCTGTTCAGTGGTTATATTTAGCATACGTTCTTAAAATAAATTATTACTCAATCTACGTCACGCCTTCTAGAATGGTCGGGGGATTACGAAAGGTCAAACTACGTCACTGATTAGTAAGACTTTGGTACCTCCCCTTATCCCGGAAAAGGCAATTATGTCATCCCACGCTTCCGTTATGCAAATTGCATAACAACGGATGTTACGTCAATCGACTAGGTTATTACATATTAGGTTATCAGCCAGGGATAAAGTCCCATATTAGGGAGCCAGACACAGTAAGAATACGCCTGGTTACGTTGCTAGGACGTGGCTTGAATGTGTTAAGTAGCTCTGGCGTTATTCATTCGAGTTCCTACAGACTGTATATAACGAGCGTGCGCGCTCTGTTATGGAATTGAGGTTGAATTGGAACTGGCAAGATGTAGGGATACGTTAAGTACAGGTCTTGGAGAGATGTAGGGGTGAAGTTAGATATGCTGGTGTATAGAGACGTGCCTGGGAACTGTTTAGGAAATAAAAGCTAGACTGAAATGTTCGCCTTGTTATAAAGCAGATCCATGAACCTGGGTTACATACACATCGCGAAGTGGATTAAAACATCGAACTATGCTACATATGCTCGCGTTGAGTGTGATCTTTAGTATCCCATACGTTGAGTGACGCCATGTCACCTCTATTACTCCAGGGCTTTGGCAAGTTGTCCAGACATATGCCAATTGATAATATCGTCTCCCTCGCCAACAAATGTCCTCCTTACAAACATACGAGGAACCTGAAAAAAATGAAAAGTATTTCATTATCCTTTCTTTGCCAATGCCATTGATTGGCCGCCGAGGTACTTTTCATCTGATCTTAATCCAAACTGTTTGCTACTATCAGCATAGTAGTCGTACGTGGTATTGATATTACAGTTTGAAAAACCATTAACCTGATAGCTTGTTTCTAAAGTTAAAGACAGGTGACCACTTAAAGCAGGTTGAAAGTAGAATATAGAATCTATTTCTTATTTTACATGTTCATGACTGTATGAATTGGAACTATTTTCTTTAGTGGAAAGAGAAAGGCAATGCGCTATATGGCGCTTCTATTGGCGTTGCTAAACTTTTAAAGAAGGTAAATTGTTACAAAGCTCCAGGACCAGCAGAGATCCCCAACCAGATCCTAAAATCGGCTGCTGAAGAACTTGCCACCGTGCTTACCCGGTAGTTCCAGCTATCCTTAGACAGCGGCCAGGTCCCGCAAGACTGGAGAGAAGCTTATGTGGTACATGTACCTATATTTAAAAAGGGAGAAAACACACATCCCAGCAAATTACAGACCAGTTTCACTGACATCCGATACGTGTAACATCTCGAACACATAATACATATTACTAGTACTTAGCATCATGTCGCATTTCGACGCCAATAACATCCTTTAGTTAGTGATAACCAGCATGGATTTAGAAAGCGTAGATCCTGTGAGACACAACTCATAATAAACATAGAAACCATCGCCAAGCAGCTCTTCAATAAAAGAAAACAAGTTGATGTCGTTCTACTAGATTTTGAGAAGGCATTTGACAAAGTTCCTCACTCCAGACTTCTACATAAGCTAAACCACTGCGGTGTTAGAGGTCCCCTCATTCGCTGGATACAGTCATTCTTCCACAACAGGAAGCAACAGGTCGTTCTTGATGGTGCCAAGTCAACGCAGGATGACATCATTTCCGGTGTCCCGCAGGGAATAGTGTTAGGCCCCTATTATTTCTTGCCTACATAAACGACATGCCAGAATGCACATCGTCAGACGTTCGACTCTTCGCTGATGACAATGTGCTCTATAGACATATACAATAATCACAGGACAACCTGGCCCTACAGAAAGACATCGGGGCGCTTAAGAGGTGGGACAAGACATGGCAGATGAGCTTTAATGCCTCAAAATGCCATGTTCTTCACATAACCCGAGACAAGACAAAGACAATACAGTTTGTATACCAGCTACATGGACAAGCGCTAGAATATGTGGACCACAGCAAGTACTTGAGGGTCACAGTAAAGAAAAATCTGTCCTGGGATACCCATGAACAGAATGTAGCAACAAAAGGGAACATGACCTTGGGCTTCATCAGGATGAACTTAAAGGACTGTGCACCGAAAGTCAATGCAGCTGGATACACCACACTAGTGCGTCCCATTGTGGAATATGCAAGCACAGTCTGGGACCCCTATCTACAAGCACAATCACGTACCCTGGAACAGGTCCAGAGGAGGCCAGCCAGGTTTGTCACCAGCGACTACACATCAAGAACGCCAGGGTGTGTGATCGCCATGTTGAGGAGGCTGGGTGGGATGCCCTTCAGCAGCGAAGACAAGAGGCTCGACTCCTAATACTCTACTGGACCCACCATGCTCTGGTTGACGTGAACGGAGATAAGTATCTGCATGGCGACTCCAGGACAAGAACTCGCTTCTTCCAAGAGCGTACTGCAAACCAACTCTACGCCAATACTTTCTTCCCACGTACATGTACCATAGTGTGATGGAACCGGTTGCCTACAACAGTTATCCGCTGCAGATTCCCTTGGAGTATTCCACCAGGGTCTGACAGCCACCCGCCCATAATTTACTACTACCAGTGTATTAAGTTTTTTATCCCGTCATTACAGCCTCTACTGACATAATAAAGAGGTAGCGTAATAAACCTAGGTTTTTCTGTATAGTAGCAGGTTTACCTGGTTATCTGTATAGTTGGTGTATGAATGAAACTATTTTACTGAAGTGGACTTTTTCAATTTTCAAAACAAATAATTAGAGTAGATATCTAGTAGGTCTAGTTAATTTGCAGCCACGGAAAATGTAATAAATATGTTAAACTATCATTTAGCATATTCATAAAACCGAACTTATAAATAAAAAAAAATAAAAAAAGGTTTATCCAAGTGGGATTCGAACCCGCAACCTCTTTCTTCGAAGTCTAGCGATGCTAGCGATAGCGACAACCAATGTCCATTTAAGGTGTATATAAAGTTAGCGTATTGACGCGTTTAAAAAAATACAAAAACAAATGAACTAATAAATGGAAAGAGAACCATTTTTCAAACAAATCGAGGAAAAGAACAGTTTGCAAACTCATGTACCTTCAATATTTCCTTTCTCAAATAGATCTACGCTGATATTAACAATTCGTTTCTAAATTCTAATTCTGTCTTCTGCTAAAGCAATACGGTAGACTAGCTGTAGCAACACGTTGAAATATACTTTATGTAGGCTAATAGAAAAAGCAGAATGTCAGATTTCGACATAAACAATGGAATGGGATGCAGAGTCTGAATCTGAGGAGTCAGAAAAGAATATGTTCCAAAACAATGAACGACCTTAAAGAGCAATGCGAACACTGGTGACAATTTGCAGTCGACCTTTTTGAAATTTTATCGTATGAGATGAAGCATCAAGTATTGTCCATTTGAGTTCAAATGTATCACTGTTCAAATTTGAATCGACTCACTTTTCCAGTTTGTTGCCAGTTTTTTACTCTAAGCGTTTTGTTGTGGTCATTTTTCTGTTGTGTAAGATTAACTAAGCGCAGTTCCGCTGGGAGTGGTTATTATTTTGTTGTATGTTAGAAATTACGTGAAACATGTCAAATTTAGTGTTATTGTAAATTTGAAAGGCCAAAATCATTCAGTGACGGGGTAAATCGAATAATATGTCATTGCATGAGATAGGAGTGGTTTATTCTGCGAGAGGAGAAACCATTAAGTGCTCGGCGAGCCTCGAGCTAAATGGTTTCTCCTCTCGCAGAATAAACCCCTACTATCTCATGCAATGAGATATTATTCTCTATAACAATTTTAGACTCATTTCATGCTAAGACCATTTGACCCGGCTCGCCATGTGTATATAGTCAGCAGAACCTTCATACGGTCCTGAATGACCAGCTTCTAATACCGGTATTGGAAGAAGAAGAAGAAGAAGAAGAACGGTTCAACGCAGCATATAATAAATTGTAGAAATTTACGGACCTTAACAGATGTTGACGGTTTATTAACTCTTTCGCTGCCACAATAATTGTAAGATTTTAACCCCTTCCTCGTTTCATTGTCGTCTGCTTCACTTTTGTTGTTTCCAGATCGTTTCAAAGTGAGATTCAATGTAGTACATATATGACTTTTAACATAACGCTACGAGTGTCAAACAGTTTTGATCCTGATTAGACGCCGCGTTACGCGGCGTCTGATCAGGATCGAAACTGTTTGCAAATGCGCTTTATGACTTCATTGAGAGTGAAAGGGTTGACACCTGTACAACAGTATGACTGGATCTAGATCAGACGCCGAGTTACCCGGCGTCTGAACAAGCCTCAAACTGTTTGCAATGGACATGATATGTAAATGTTTTAGGGCAAACGCGATTCAAACAGAAAATAAGTCATGACTTAGTTTGGTTTTGTCAGGATATTGTTTATATTTACAGTATATTATTTGGTATGGTAATTACTGCGTTTTATTATTTTAGAACATGTTTTACTGGTTTATTGGAAATAGATGTTCCCCACCAAAGATGTCCTGCGAGGGAAAAACATAATGTGGTATCTTCTTATTTCAATTATTCTTTATTGTCCATATTATATACAGCCAATACTACGAAATCGCTTAAATCAACATTACCAGTATTTCATTAGTATTTTAACCTTTCACTGTCATATTGTCGTCGGCTTTTAAATTGTCCTCTAGATCTACATTATTTTTAAACGGACACTTTCGGAATTTTGACTGTCTTTTGAAGTATTGTCTGTAATTCTGTCGGTGTTTCTCGGAGGTTCTCTCGCTCAACTAATGAAAGTTGTGAATAAAATCAGAAAAAAAATATAGGAAATTATTTTTATTGTGCAGAATCTTAAAAATGTTTTTGCCGTTTTAATAGTAAATTGTGTCCGTGTGACTGACCTTGTTACGAGGGTTGTTCAAAAAGTAATGATACATGTACTTGATCGATAACTTCAATATAGTAAGTGCAAAATGCATGTGTGATATAAAATTTAAAGAACCTTTTTACGCCTACACGATGGTATACATGTAATGCACGATAAGATCACATAACTCGATAAGTCACAACATGATCCTAAATGACCCCTACTCGAGGACACTTGGACATAGCACTTTTCAGACATTATTTTTGACGTAGTAACTTTTTAAAGAGTACAATTTCAAAATAATGTTTGGAAATATATCAGTTTACATGTATGTCTAAATCTTAATGTAAATAAAAATGTATTTCTATTGAAAGAGTAAACTGTCTTAAATCCATTTTTTTTCAAAATTGACATTTCTTATCATGCTAATGACGAAAGTGGACATGTTTTTGCGAACGCTATGAAAATGTTCTAGGTCAGTATACAGTGGAGAATACGTTATTCTTTCCCGTTTAAACGCAAACTTAACGCAAACGCAAAGCACTAAGACGTAGAAAAGTACAACTTTTGGGCAAATCTGATAATTCATGTTTATCTTGGTGGCAAACAGTTTGGAGCCAGATCAGACGCCGGGTTACCCGGCGTCTGATCTGGCTCCAAACTGTTTGTACTAAAAATAATAGTTTTAGCGTAAACGCGTTTATTGGGAAATAATAACGTTTTCTCCACTGTATCTACATTTTGATTTTAAAACATGAAAATCTACATCAGAGGCTTCAATTATAGCCTGATTTGATATAAAAAATGAGTTTGTGATTCCACTAACTACTTTTATACATGACAGTAGATTATTTGTTTAATTATATTTTCAGTATGTATGTTTAGTATTAGCTCTATTTTTTATGTTTTATATAATAATAACATTTAAAACTGTGAAGTGTTTGCATACATGTAATTGTCCGGGTTCTTTTTGACAGAAAATTTCATAAACTTATTCAAACTTTTAAAGCCGTAATGATAAATATAGTATCAGATTGTGTTCAGAAACTTAACTCAACAATACACAAAAAAGGTTCAGTGTCCTCGAGGAGGGGTCTTTTAGGTTCATGTTGGGGCTGGCGAGTAATGCGATCTTGTCGTGCATTATACCACCGTGTCGGCAAATAATTGATCTTTACAATGATATATCACACATGCATTTTGCACGTTTTATAATGAAGTTATTGATTCAGTATCAAAACTTTTTGAACTACCCTCGTACTGTTTTGAGTACCAGATTCATCATGAGTCCTAATTATTTGGACTAGATCTAGTTTCGATAGTAATAGTATCCATAAGGTTTGACCTGGCAGTTTAAGAATATTCCGTCTTTTTCCGTAAGTAATTATATCTTCCGACAAGAACTACAGTAAACAGTTCATAAGCAATTCAACGATGACTCGAATTGGATGATATTATCTGTTACAGATAAGTACAGTCGGTAATGGCTCAGTGGTTATGTAACTGTGCAACCAACGTAAGGGTTGTAGGTTCGATCCCCGATAACGTTTATTTTGTATTATTTCTTGATGTGTAATTTTTAAATATTTTTTTCTGTTAGACTCATAAAAAACATGACATTGATACAATTATATTAAATAAAGTTCTGTGAAATGTGCTAGAAAAACTTGGATAGAAAGGTTGTCCAAAAGAAGTGCTTATAGCTTATAGCTTACAGTGGATACTCTGTTATTCTTTCCCGTTTAAACGCAAACGTACGCAAACGCAAAACATTAAAACGTAGAAAAGTACAACTTTTGGACAATTCTGATAATTCATGTTTATCTTGGTTACCCGGCGTCTGATCTGGCTCCAAACTATTTGTAATAGCAATAATAGTTTTAGAGTAAACGCGTTAATTGGGGAAGAATAACGTTTTCTCCACTGTACAAAGCACGTTGTGTTACTTTGGTATTTCTTAAAGCAGCAATACGCAGCAATTCGTTCTATACAAAAACGTTTACTGCTTTATTTTAGTACCACGAAGGCGGACTTCTCTTTTTTATGTAACCACTAGTCTGGATGAGCGCTCAATACAATATACAGTTTCTTCGCTGTGAGAGGAGTTGCCAGTTTTCAGAGACAGATAGATGTATATATACGTGTGGTCGGGAAGAAGTCACCTTTGGCTATAAAATGTTATCTAAGAACAATAAAGCTCTTCACATACAAGACACAAAAACTTGTTTCCGATGTATCACAGCAGTTTGAGAAGAATAAGGGCAAATACATGTACTCTTTTCATTCAGGAAAAAATACAGTCTAAATACAAAATTTAATATGACACAAACTATAGTTTATATTTAAAAATACCTGAAGCCCTAAACTACAATTTGGCTGATATTGTTATAATACCTGCATTCGACGTTTACAAAATAGTTCCGAGAATCGAACCAACGACCCTTACACTACGAGTAAATGACATTATCCACTAAGCTATTGCAACAAAGGGGCTTTTTGATTATCGACTAAAGTATATTTCGTGAAGTTTTCATTGATCTATAAATAAAAATACGGAAACTCCCGATGGTACCGACGAACATTGACGGAAAGGGATGACAGCCAGGTCCAACCCAATGAATAATACAGTGGAGAATCTGTTATTCTTCCCATTTAAACGCAAACGTACGCAAACGCAAAGCACTAAAACGTAGAAAAGAACAACTTTTGTACAATTCTGATATTTCATGTTTATCTTGGTGGCAAACAGTTTGGAGCCTGATCAGACGCCGGGTTACCCGGCGTCTGATCTGGCTCCAAACTGTTTGCAATAGAAATAATAGTTTTAGCGTAAACGCGTTTAGTGGGAAAGAATAACGTTTTCTCCACTGTATATCGACATCATGTAGCAACGACAGTGTTGGTTTATTATGACAACTCCATGACATCCTCAAACTACAGCCGATATTTTTGTATACTATGAATGGGATCGACGACCATTTTACTGACTGTATAACATGTAAGTAATGAGATATATTTTTTAATCAATATCCTTTACAGTGCTATAAAATGTTAAAGAGGTGAATCATATCGCACTATTTTAGCCAGCCACGTGCGTAATCAATTATGCTCCAATGGATACTGGCTTGTTTTGGTTATCTCATGAGGTAGCTGATCAAGGGTAGTTTATTAGTACTTTCAGACAACGGATACAGTGGAGAAAATGTTAGTCTTTACCGTTTCAAACGCAAACGAAACGTAAACACTACAATGTGGAAAATGACAACATTTTGATTCTTCTGACTATTCCTTTTAATCTGAGTGGCAAACAGTTTGGAGCCTGATCAGACACCGGGTTACCCGGCGTCTGATCTGCTCCAAACTGTTTGCAATAGAAATAATAGTTTTAGCGTAAACGCGTTTATTGGAAAAGAATAACGTTTTCTCCACTGTAGTTGATTGCTCGATTCAAAAGTAGAACTCAAATCTTACCGAATCTTATAGTCGACATGTACACATTTTCACATGAAGACCGGTATTTAAGCATTTACATGCCTTTCAAATAACGAAGTTGTCTTGCAAAGTTCTAATAATAAATTATACAAAGAAAACACCCTGTGGCAGATCCATCTCATTTTACCTAGAGAGGCCCTAACGTACTCAAAACCGATGGCTTTTTCAAACCAAACCATCAACAATAAGAGACGGGCCTCACCCGATAGGCTTGACTGGTACTTTGTCTACTCAATTTACAGGTACATGTATAGAAGACTTCGCGTGCTTTATTGCAAACAATTCACTGGACTAGGTGTAGCCGCCCTAGCTGAGTAAAGTAATGTCACGTAAAATCGACGCCATGGTTGTATTAGGGTCATTTTGATCAAAAACTACACAACTAGGTAGTAGAAGAAGAAGTAGTAGCAGCAACAGAAGTATAAGTACATGTATGTATCGTTGTTGTAGAAGTAGAAGTAGAAGGAGAAGCAGTAGTATGAGCAGCATTGTTATTACATGTATCATTATTAGTATAAGTATTATTTATATTATTGTTTGAATTATTATACATGTAATTATAAATATATTATTTTGTTATAATTTAATATTATTTGTTTTGATCACTTTTAGTTAGCTGTGATTGGCTGTAATTTTATTTTCATAACCCCATAAAAAAAAAATAAGCCACGCCTTATCGGGACATCTTTCTCTTAGTCTAACTTCTTCACAACAACAACAACTACAACTATTACTTTTTATTACTCATTACATATAACATGTACATATGAGACAATACAGTAATAAAAACCAGACACTGAGTGTGGGTGGGGAAAGTATGAGGAGAAGTGAAATTGTGTCTATAATTAAGCGCTGCATGAAGCAGAGCTCCAAATGACGTCATTGACAACGATGTTACTACAAACCAACGTCGCGTTTTGGCGGAAAATATAAATGGCGGAGAGACTACAATATAAGTTTTATTGTTTTCATGGAGGTTTTTTTTCATACCTCCATGAATACAATACATATTCTAATTATTCCTTATATCATTATTCTCATCAATTTCATTGTTATTTTTGTTATTAATAGTATATACATTTGTATGTAACTTATTATTATTATTATTACATGTATTATATACTAGGTAAAACTTACCGTACGCCCTCCTGTAATCGTTTTCAGATATTCCAGTATGGCATCGCAGTCTTGGCGATTTTCTATATCCACGGCAACATAGTCACTTTGTGGAATAAGATGCATGTATTTATCTAAAATAAGCATTGTCCTATTACAGCGTGGGCAGGATAACTTTAAGAAAATAACTATCTTGTTCCGCTCTATCATGTCGTCTACAAATGCTTTCGCCATTTTGAACACAACGTTTTAATATCGCGTGAAATGTTAGCGAGCGACTTTAAATACTTCTAGAAAGCAAGTAGACAACTTATCGGCCTATTCATTTAACATATCCACTGCCTTAGCCGAGTACATTTACTATTTTCAAACAGTGTGAACTCTGACCACCACATACGCGACGTCTGATCACGATCCAAACTGTTTAACTCTCATTTTAACAATTCTTAGGTTACAATACCTAACAATTGATTTTAAATATGAGAAATAAATCAGACGAACATGTTTAACACATTCAACCCTAGCTACGAGTATACTCGTCGTTTACAAACAGCGTACCTGTGAGGATTACACCTCTCCTATACAAACAGTGTAGTCTCTGGTCAGAGGGCTCCTTAAGGAGCCCTCTGATCAGGGTCTACAATGTTTCTCATTTTGAAATATATTTACTGTTGAAATCGACCCTAAGTAGTCAAAAATGGACTAGAATTATTTTGAAATGGGAATTGTCCATTAAGGGTTTCAGGGGTGAATGAGTTAAAGCAAATGACGACAGGGCAGAGAAGGGGTTAACGCCTTTTAGGCGGCATGTGGTTTCTTTTGCATGTGAACAATAATTATTTCATGATTAACTCTTTCGCTACCAGATTGATCGTGAGATGCTTACTCCATCACCGGTTCATTGTCGTATGCTTTAAGTTTGTTGTTTGCAATATCGTTTTAAGTTAGATTTAAGGCAGTATAACTGACGTGATTTAAAAAATCATGTGGCAAACAGTTTTGATCCTGATCAAACCCGAGCTACGCGGCGTCTGATCAGGATCAAAATTGTTTACAAATACGTTTTATGATGTCATTGAGAGTGAACGGGTTAAGAGATCAGTGAATATACATGTACAGCGCTCCTTCTCTACAACGGCACTCCCAAAAACGATTCCCTCCTTACAACGACTCTTGTCGCTGTTCCCGAAACTTGACAATTATTTCTAACGCCTTTATTGCTGCAATATCGTCTGCTTAAAATTGTCGTCTGCTGTTTTTCTAAAAGTTACATATTTGACCATTTCAGAATAAAACACTTAATTACGAGTGACAAACAGCTTGATTCCAGATCAGACGCCGCGTTACGCGGCGTCTGATCTGGATTCAAGCTGTTTGCAAATGTAAGCCAAATTCCCTCCCTGTAACGACTCCCTCCGAACAACGAACATATTTTGTGTCTCCCATTGGGAGTCGTTGTAGAGATGGAACGCTGTAGTACCCATGAACAGTAAAACATTATTCTTTCCCGTTAAAAGAAAACGATACGCAGACGCATTGCAATAAACGTAAAAAGGCAATTATTTGAAATTCCCTACGATTCATTTTAATTAAAGTAGCAAACAGTTTGGAGCATGGCCAGACGTCGAGTTAATCGGCGTCTTGTCTGGCTTAAAACTGTTTGCATAGGAAATAATAGATTTAGCGTAAACGCGTTTATTGGAAAAATAACGTATTCTCCATTGTACATGTGATTGCTTACATGTAATGCATGAGCTTTCTGCAGTATTTTTACCCTGCATTAAGCAATCACCTCAGTATTAAATATTACACATGAATATATTATGGCTTCGTGTGGACGTGATTCCTTCTTAGAAACAACAACAACAGCAACAGGCTTGATCCATATCATGCTCAGCGCGACGTTTGATCTGGATCCAAGCTGTTTGATACTCATATTCATTTCTGCCTAGGATTGAAAAGCATAAATAATTGACACTTATGTTGAATCAAACGCCAATATGGCGGCGAGAGGGTGAAGTCCTCACGATAAATTTGACCATGAAAGGGATAAAAGCGAGTTTGAGTATTTAAGTTTGACTGTGTATTTATATGAACTAATATGTATACAGCCCTTAACTACCTGTGACACTGAATAGAATCCTTATTTTCCTTGCTAATCGAGTTTACTTCTTACAATAGGCTGTGTTTATAGTTGGTTTCTGACCCGTAATGCCATGGCAATGGCGGGAGACTTTTGAGTGAAATTCTGACACAGGAGAACCTTATGTTCTATTTATAGGGCTGACTATTGCGACCAAACTCGCTATCACAATAGTTATCGATAGTTGAAAACACTATCACGATACACTGTCGATAGTTGGGTTCACCTTTGCAGTACTGTCATGATAGTTTATTACAAATTCTACTAAGTAAGGAATATAAACCATGAGGAACGTTTTCTCTACTCTAGCAGATGGTAGTTTAAAATAGGCTGCACGTAAAACAGAATGCACCCTATGGCGCATTCTGTTAAACTTTCAATCTGCTTTAAGCAACCATCAATCTTCAATATTGAAAAAACGCTAATTTGGAAATGATTAAAAGAATCCCAAACACGTACATGTACATGTACTGGGATCTCAAACATTTGCTACAACTTGTGGGGAGAGTTACTTGTAAACAGTTATACAACGTTTCATTGTTGAAAGAGATAGAGGTCAAACTATCGATTTGAGCTCATACTATCGCCGATAGTATCGATTGTTTGATTTTGAAATCGATGGTCGACTATTCAGCTTTTGCGATGAGACGATTTTTTCTCCCACTTTCGCCTATGTGGGATAGGGAGTTGTCCCATGGGGAATCACTCTATCCTCAATACCACGCGACGTATTTTATTGTTCGTCCAGCTTAACCACAAGCGCTGCATGACGCGGGTAACTAAATGACTTAATTTCTGACGACGTTACTATAAACAACGTCATGTTTTGGCGAAAAAAATCCACCATTCGTTTTGTTGATGTAGGATAGGAATTTCTCCCCCCTCGGGTCAGAATATTCACTCGACAAGCATTGTCCCTGCATTGATTTTCAGACCATCGGGGGAGAATATAAGAATCCACCATGAGTGTTGATGTGGGATAGGAATTTTCTCCCCCGAGGGTCAGAAAATTCATGCAGGGACGAGGCTTGCCGAGCTCCTGTGTGAATTGTCTGACCCGATGGGGAGAAAATTCCTATCCCACATCAACAAAACGAATGGTGGATTTTTTTTCTCCCATTTAAATTATTGAAAAATGATGTAAATAAGGAAATAATTGCAGTTTCTATGCACTTTTTTCGCCAAAACACGACGTTGTTTATAGTGACGTCGTCCGAAATTACGTCATTTTGTTACCTGCGTCATGCAGCGCTTATGGTTAAGCTGGGCAAACAATAAAAGACGTCACGTGGTATGGAGGATATAGTGATTCCACATGGGGAATATCTCTATCCCACATGGGCGAAAATGGGAGAAATTCCTTTCTCACCTCTCAGACAGAGGTATCTCTAAATCTAGGGTGTGTGAGATTAATAGAATCAAGCACGGCTTTTGGTAAAGACGGGGAATTCTATACCCGAGGTTTGTCTGTTCCCAGTCGGAAACGAGCTTTAGCGAGTTTCCGACAGGAACAGACAAACCGAGGGTATAGAATCCCCCGTCTTTACCAAAAGCCGTGCTTGATTATTTTTCTCGCTTAAAATTACCGTTAAAACGAGTTATTTAAAGGAATTGTAAAGACCTATTTTTTATCCGAATCACACATTCCATATCCAATAGCAACAAACAGCTGTTTAAAAGTCGCGCTATTTCAGCTTGGCTTTAACATTTATTTGTACACACGTTTTAAGAAGAAAACATGTCTCATTTTAGATCACAACTCAGAAATACAAACGTTTTTATTGAATCCAAGCGATTTTGAATAGTAAAAGTTATCAAAACGTCCATTTCTTCCTTTATATGCGTTCTACTTTCAAGCCATAACAGCAACCGACGTCAACGACCTCATATAAGAACATGACCTTACATGTATACTCGATCATGTGAAACAATCAACAACAACAACATAAAATATGGTTTAAACATCGGATCATTGAATTGTCGAAAGCCACAGACAACTGTAGTCTACTGTAAAATTATCGATTTCATTTCTCTCTATAAACGTAGTTTGTGGTCCATTTTTCTGTAAGAGTAACGTCCCTTTCCCTTGCTTTTAGCCAATCGGGCGGAAAGATACCGTACCAGACAAGGTTTGTCGCACTGCTATTTATAGTAACAACATGTGGTCTAGCACCCCTGAAAAGCGAGAAAACCTTTTCTGTCCGGACAGACAAGCCGAACATTGTTTGTCATTGCCGTTGTCATGACGTCGTCATGACGTCGTCATGCATGCATCAGCGCATCAAAATATCCTCCTTGACATTACAGCCAAATTCTCGCTAACGGATCTGGTTCATATATCTATATTCAGTTCATAAAGGCTATATAGTTAATAAATAAAGTGAGGTACATGTAACGGTTTTAAACAATAACACATGTGTTAATATATTAAGTTGTTGAAACTAGTGTACTGTTTTTTCTATATCTGTCCCTTATTCATGAGTCGAAAGCTAAAATACAACTCGCCACTGTATAGCAAGTTGAACGCGTTTTAAGGGTTGACAAGGTGAGAAAATAAATCTAACACCACAGTTGAGTGTCAGATGGATATCCCACTCTCGGTATGAAGATATTTAAGAACACTCGACGGAGGCTCGTGTTTCTAAGATATCTTCAAACCTCGGGTGGGATATCCTTATCTGACACTAACGGTGGTGTTAGATTCACTATATCCTACATCAACACTCATGGTGGTTTTCTTATAATCTACTATCGCGTCACCCTGCCTCAGAAAGACGAACCCTTCTGCATAGAGTAAACCTCTGTGTTCAGTGGGTTCTTAAATCCTAATCTACACCCTTACCCTTATAAATAACTGACATGTTTACATGTCATTAAATGCTTAAATTCATGCATTCAATACATAATTATGATAAGTAGTGGGGAATTATTCTAGATGGGGAATTGTCTTGGTGGGGAATTGTCCTAGTGGGGGGATTGTCGTGGAGGGGAATTATCCTACACTCCTTAATTACGCCGATTTAGCAACCAATAGTGAGCAAATACAACACATATTTAGGGTCAATTAACTTATTCGCGTTTTCACGGACCTCCGGTTTTTAGAAGTTTTGTTTTGGAAATACCTAGTTAAACCTATGTTCGTGCACATTTGATGCGAAGTCGTTTTAGATAAATCTAAAATACTTTCTATAAGCTCTCCAGAGAGAATCAACGCCGACGCAAAAATATTCTCCATTTCGCACGGCATTGTGGTATGATTGGTTTAATCCCCTTCGCTGCCTTAACCTTACTACAATAATTATGTGCAAATAGATTGGACCCTGACCAGACGCAGCGTAACGCGGCGTCTGATCAGGCCCCAAACTGTTTGATACTCATTTTAGCATTTCTTAAGTCGGAGTACCTACACTTTAAATCTAAGAAACAAATGCAGACCACAATTGCTTTCTGTAGATGAAGTCAAGACAGTAAAGGGGTGAAAAACTAAAAGCATTAAATTCGTTTTTTCTTGTCAACAGCTATCACGATTCAAATTTACAATATAGCGAAAATTTACACTAAGCGGGCATTTACCGTTCACTTCTATAGATACATTGTACAGTGTCTTTCCCGTTTAAACGCAAACGTTCGCAAACGTAAAACACTAAAACGTAGAAAAGTACAACTTTTGGACAATGTTTATCTTGGTGGCAAACAGTTTGGAGCCTGATCAGACGCCGGGTTACCCGGCGTCTGATCTGGCTCCAAACTGTTTGTAATAGAAATAATAGTTTTAGCGTAAACGCGTTTATTGGGAAAGAATAACGTTTTCTCCACTGTATCATTGTCTTCTTAACTCATTACTCTTTTTGTGCACGACTTTAATGTGTTACATGTAAATCATTTTTATAAATTGTAACTTTCTATTTATTTTCGTCATACTGTGATGTTATTAAATATCTGTGTTATATATGGCATGTTATATCATTTATATCATCTCTTATAATTCCTTTATGGAATGGCTAAATGCGCTATTTTACTGATTTTATTGTATATGTTCTTGTATGTATTGAATGGGAATTTATAAGGTGTAAATAAAGATTCTATCTTAACTGCTTAGTTTTATCGTCTGCTTTGACCCTCTTACCGCAAAAATGCCGTCTGCTTTGGTAGTGTCGTCTGCCATATTTTTAAATTCA
This sequence comes from Gari tellinella, assembly GCA_922989275.2. Taxonomy (NCBI): domain Eukaryota; kingdom Metazoa; phylum Mollusca; class Bivalvia; order Cardiida; family Psammobiidae; genus Gari; species Gari tellinella. The sequence goes on along the minus strand of OV277867.1, from coordinate 76,863,177 downwards.
GATTTAGGGCTGTTTTGACTGAAGAAATGTCGATACGAATGTTAAACAGTTTTGAACATGATCAGACGCCGCGTTAGGATCACAATTGTTTGCAAAGTCGCCGTTGGAAGTGAAATAGTAAAAGTAAAATTCGGACATTCATGAATTTTAATTTAACAAACATCAAAACATTATGTCTCAAATTCCTTATACCGCGTAGATCTACAATGATTCTTTGCCAACAGGTTGGATCAAGATCAGCCGCTGCGTTATTCATTGGAAGGCGTCAAATGATCAGGATCAGACTTGTTTGCAAATGGAAGTGGTTTCGGGGCTTTTGTATTTCTCGAGTTTATTTGAAAGGAATACATGTAACTGTTTGAATCCGCGTCAGAACTGCTTTAATTAATTAAAGGGTCAATGTTTACATACAGTGGAGAAAACGTTATCTTTCCCAATAAACGCGTTTACGCTAAAACTATATTATTTCCAGTACAAACAGTTTGGAGCCAGATCAGACGCCGGGTTACCCGGCGTCTAATCAGGCTCCAAACTGTTTGCCACAAAGATAAACATGATTTATCTTAAAATTGTCCAAAAGTTGTACTTTTCTATGTTTTAGTGCTTTGCGTTTTTGTTTCGTTTGCGTTTAAATGGGAAAGAATAACGTTTTCTCTACTGTAGACTTGAACATTACCGAACTACATTGTATCTCAGTCTGAAAATGTCAGTGCCTAGCATGTTGAACCCCTGAAGTTACATTAGTGGCATGACATAAGGCTGGACAGTGAGGGGAAACAGCCGTTTGGAAATGTACATGTATTTGAAAATGTCCAGGGACAGGCATTCATATATAAAAAAAATTATGTATACATTGGAAAACGTTATTCCTTCCCAATAAACGCGTTTTACCTAAACTATTATTTCTATTACAAATTGTTTGGAGCCAGATCAGACGCCGGGTAACCCGGCGTCTGATCAGGATCCAAACTATTTGCCACCAGAATAAACATGAACTATCAGAATTGTCCAAAAATTGTTCTTTTCTACGTTTTAATGCTTTGCGTTTGCGTATTGTTTGCGTTTAAAAGGGAAAGAATAAAGTATTCTCCACTGTAATGGTTGCATTGCAAGTGGTAGCTGAAGTCCTTACAGCTTAGTTCAGTTGAAACGTTAGTTATCTTACATAGACTATAAAACACGTTCCAAGAACTTACTAAATAGGTAAATCAATTTCGATGTCGCAAATGGTGGCGTGTTTGGGCATTGCTATAGGAAGAAACAGGGATGTCATGGGAAAACCCAATTGTTCGGACGGGAGACTAATCAAATATACATTATCACATACTATTCCAACCCGGGATCGAACTCAGTACGCATCGGTGAGAAGTGGTGCGCTGTCCAAACACGTACAGAAATCATTATACAGTGGAGAAAACGTTATTCTTTCCTGTTTAAACGAAACGAAACGCAAACGCAAAACACTAAAACGTAGAAAAGTGCAACTTTTGGACAATTCTGATAATTCATGTTTATCACGGCGGCAAACAGTTTAGATCCAGATCAGACGCCGGTTTACCCGTCGTCAGATCTGGCTCCAAACTGTTTGCAGTAGAAATAATAGTTTTAGCGTAAACGCGTTTATTTGGAAAGAATAACGTTTTCTTCACTGTAGGAAAACCCAAGTGTCGGACGGGAGACTAAATAAGTATACAGTCTCACATACTACATGTGTATTCCAACCCGGGATCGAACCCAGTACGCATCGGTGAGAAGCGGGTGCGCTGTTCGAACACGTACATAAATCATTATACATATATCGTACATGTACATGGCAAAATTTCATATTTGTTTTCTTTTGTTGAATGCAGTACGTTTGCCGGTCGTGTCATTTAACTCATTTATGCCTTGAGGATTATTCCATGCTCATTCATTTGATTCCTCCTATAATCATTTAATTAACGTTCGTGTCATTTAACTCATTTATGCCTTGAGGATTATTCCATGCTCATTCATTTGATTCCTTCTATTTTCATTTAATTAACGTTCGTGTCATTTAACTCATTGATGCCTTGAGGATTATTCCATGCTCATTCATTTGATTCCTCCTATTTTCATTTAATTAACGTTCGTGTCATTTAACTCATTTATGCCTTGAGGATTATTCCATGCTCATGCATTTGATTCATCCTATTTTCATTTAATTAAGGGGTGCCTTTTGTTTTCATTATACGTTATAATTATGTAAACTCCTGTTGGTAAACACTGCAGATTAAGATCAGACGCCGCGTCTGATCTTAATCTGCACTGCTTGTCTATGTGTAATCTATGGGAGGGGTTCAACAGGAAATATTAAATTCTTCTTTAAAATACATTTCGCCCCGCACACTTAAGACTTTTATTATGGTTTTCCAAGTACAGTGGAGAATCTGTTATTCTTTCCCGTTTAAACGCAAACGTACGCAAACGCGAAGCACTAAAACGTAGAAAAGAACAACTTTTGGACAATTCTGATATTTCATGTTTATCTTGGTGGCAAACAGTTTGGAGCCTGATCAGACACCGGGTTACCCGGCGTCTGATCTGGCTCCAAACTGTTTGTAAAAGAAAAAATAGTTTTCGCGTAAACGCGTTTATCGGGAAAGAATAACAGATTCTCCACTGTAAAGTGGTTTCCTATTTTTTATTAATCATTTTAGCAACCGTAAGGAATACATGTACATGTACCTGTGCAAAATTATTTTAACTGTTCAAATAAAATTCTCACTAATTCTAAATTTGTGAAAGACTTATACATGTATAAATAGTTAAATACCTTTAACATAATCTTTACAATACACATGTAGATAAAGAAATGCAGATAGACATAAAGATCACACTGTGCAAGAATGTTCAATGCTAAAGAAAGATATGTGACCACAAATTTAATGTGACAATGTGACGCTATAGTAAGTAATGTCTTGGATATGTTTTTAAGACTAGTGTCACTATCTATTTTAGCCCATAATCGACTTATTACGACCAGAAATAATTTCGATCTGTGATACAATCAGGTCACCAATACATCGGTCGTCTCTCACATCGACGAGTGACAATTTCTTTTTTCCACATAGCCAACGATTTTAAGCTATATTTAAAAGCAATAGGCGATCGTTGTTCGCTATTAAAAACAGTGATGAGTTAAGTAAAGACATCGATGACCGTCTGTCGATGGCCATCGATTACATGTTGGCTACCGGTCTGAAATACAGTGAAGAAAACGTAATAGTTCGCTCAAACGAGAACGCAAATCAATGAAATATAGAAAATGACAACCTTTTGACAATTCTGACTACCAGTTTTATTCTGAGTGGCAAACAGTTTGGAGCCTGATCTTCTGATCTGGCTCCAAACTGTTTGCAATGAAAATAATAGTTTAAGCGTAACCGATGTTATTTGGAAAGAAAACGTTTTTTCTACTGTACTCTGCACGCTGCACACGGGGCACAAACTGCTAACCTTAATAACAAATAGTGGTAACTGAACACGCTACAGGAGTACATGTAGTTATGTGAGAAAATGATATAACAGGTGTGGCATTATACATGTATATACGACATGGACGACATACAAAACGGCAAATTTAATCCTGTTCGCAACTTATAAAAAGTCGTTTTCTCCTTCACAGCCTTACCCAGAGTACAAATGTTATTTGCAAACAGTTTGGATCCTAATCAGACATCGCTTTTTTCAATACTTATTAACCGTCAAATAGAGTTCTACTTACATGTACATGAAGTATTAAATCTAAAAAACAAGCACAGCAATGTTATACTTGCTATAACCAGATGTTATCATACTGTTTAACGTTTAACCCCATAGCTTGCTCTTCCTTTCGAAGGCAGGTGGTCAATTGCAGTAGGATAAAAGTAAGCAGAATGCACATTTAAAGACATCTCATTTAATACAGAAATCTACTGAAAGGAGCTTTCTGCATATCTTAATACAATGTAGCTGTCACCCATATACAAAACTACAAAATCATATAATTTTACTTGTTTAAAATATATTTAAGAAATAAATTGATTTTTTCGGTGTTCAAGCGAAATGAACGACAGAAAATTATCGGCAAATTTACCATGAATCGCTAACGCTAACGCGATTCATGGTAAATTTGCCGATATTTTTCTGTCGTTCATTTCGCTTGAACACCGAAAAAAATCTGTTCATTTCTTAAATTTACATTATTTTATCTTTATATTTGTTATGAAAAAAATTCAGACTTTCAGTTTTTAAAGGAGAAATGGTGTTGAAAAGGGGAAAAGTACGTCGAAGAAATGCACTTGAAAGAACAACTTTAACGAAGTTAACTCCGCCCCCTGTAACCAAATAACATAGATAGATAGATAGATATCTTTATTATCCTCCGTAAGGAGAGCAGTTACATACAAATACAGAACATACAAACAATTCAATACAATATCAATACCTGGAAAAAAAGAAAGAATGCAAATATTATACAATTATGACAAAATATGACAGAATATAACTTTGCCAAATCTAGTAGAGTTCAGAAGGGGGTCAAATGCATACAGTAACCAAATGCATTATACGTCGTTTTGGTCAATCATTGGCAGACACGAGATAAGCTGTGCATATCCCATTAGCATATACTTATATAATGTAATTAAAATGCAATGACATTATGTTTTGATAACTGCGTCTGATTGTGTATAAGCCGTTAATCATCAACATCAACAACATCATCATCATCATTATCATCATTATCATCATCGTCATCATCATCAGCTTGCGTGGTATGTAATATATAACACATTCAATTTGTTGATAGATGTGACAGATTATGTATACAATCAATGTGTCTCAATAAAATTACTTGATATATGATACAGTGGCACTGGTAACCCGGCGTCTGATCTGGCTCCAAACTGTTTGTCACCAAGATAAACATGAATTATCAGAATTGTACAAAAGTTTTCTACGTCTTAGTGTTTTGCGTTTGCGTTTCTTTTCGTTTAAACGGGAAAGAATAACGTATTCTCCACTGTATTATAGTGTTATATAATAAAAATGTATGCCTTTATTACATTTATTACACTGCCAGTCGGGGTTTTTATGTGATTAAAAACTCTTACAAGAAACGAACAACAAAAATAAACAGCTATATATAAAGCTTTTTTACGTTTTTATGTTCTTCCTACATGTACTGTTGAGAAAACGTTATTATTTCCCATTAAACGCGTTTACGCTCATACTATTATATTTATTGCAAACAGTTTGGAGCCAGATCAGACGCAGGGTTTCAGCCTGTTTGCCTCCAAGATAAACATGAACAATCAGAAGTGTCCAAAGGTTGTACTTTTCTACGTTTTAGTGCTTTGCGTTTGCGTTTAAACGGGAAGGAACAACGTATTATCCACAGTAATACTTAGAAGAAAACCATTCCCTTTTTGTTTTTGTCATGACAAGACAATTCCTTATAGGCAATTTGCCGATTTTTTTGTGTTTTGTTTTGTCCTTATAAAAAAAGAATCTTGTCGTTTACATATACATGTAGAGTTTAACCTAGATATGACGTTTTGCTATTGCTTACAGAAGACAAAACGATACCCCCACCTCCGGCCGCGTCCGCAATGTAATTATGTGAAGAAAGGGCCACCATTTATTTTTTAAAAGTTGACGATTAATTTTACTCTGAATAGCTAATATTTTGGAGTTTAGCGGACAATGTGTTACCCGTCTGAGCTAGATAAAAAACGATTTGTAAATGAGTTTTAATTAACAGTGGAGAAGACATACTTATTTTCCCAATAAACGCGTGTACGTTCAAACTATTATTCACATTGCAAACAATTTGGAGCCAGATCTGACTACGAGTTGCCCGACATCTGATCAGACTCCAAACTAATTGCCACTCAGATTAAAATGAACAATGAAAATAGTCAACATGTTGTAATTTTCTACTATTTATTGCAACGCGTTTGTGTTTCGATTTGCGTTTCAACGGCAGAGAATAACTTTCTCCACTGTTATAATAATTCTTTTGTAACGAATAACGTTGTTTTCACTGCAAAAAGTAAACTTTGATCATCAAACATTAAAAGTAAATAAAGAGTTCATTTACCCGGTATCTTATCCGGATCCAGGGGCCCGTTTCATAAAACATCTTACGACAAATGTTGTCGTAAGTCAGATTATAAAACTTTCAATAAGTATTTATTTCTCCATCTAATCCTGTCTTGTGACATCTTTTTGGAATCGTCTTGAAAAGACGATTCCAAAAAGGTGTCACAAAACAGGATTCGATAGAGAAATCAGAGATTAAATGTATTTTAAAGTTTTGACTTACGACAACGTTTGTCGTAAGAAGTTTTATGAAACGGGCACCAGGGTCCAAACGTTGAAGTTGAGTCATAAATCATTCTCAGGCATTTGATTGATCAGATGCTTGAGAACGAACTCAGACTAAACTCAAGCGCTTTATAACTTGCAAATGTCTGATCTGAGTTAAATTATATGAAATCTATCACAAACTCTTGAATTTGGAAAACAAAAATCTCACATTGGAGAAATAATTCTTGACTTATCAATTCCAAATAAATGTACGAGGTGTGTTTTATAATTAATGCAACTAGATCAATAACTTTAATAATATAAGTGCAAAATGCATGTGTTATACATCATTCAAAAGAGTCATTCTTCGCCTTCACAATGGTATAATGTACAGTAAGATCACGTTACTAAACAAGTCACACCATGAACCTAAATAACACCAAGTCAAGGACACCGGACCTTTTTGTGTATTTTTGGGGTAATGTTTCGAACAAATTATGATACAGTAATTACCATGACGGTTTTATTATTTGAAATATTTTGATGAAACTTTCGGTCAGATTAATTTAGACGATTGATTATACACACATTAAGTTATTCAAAATTATATTATTTCACAAAATGACAAAAATATAGGTAACATTTAATTCTTACTGAAAATATCATAAAAATGACACTACTGTTATGTTCAAACCTAGAACACATTTTATTATATCAAACCATGCTAGAATTGAAGTAATTGAAGCAAAAGTTTATGTTTTAAAATCAAATTATAGATATACAAATTTAGAAAAAGTTCATAGCGTTCGAAACTTCATGTTTACTTTTTTCATTAGCAAAATGAGAACTTTTATTTTCTTTAAAAAATGAGATTTAAAACAACTGAGCCTTTTAATTGTTATGAAATCTTATTTATATAAAAATTAAAACAAATGAGAAATTTTACTTTTAAAAAAGTTATTAGGTCAATAAGTAAAGTCTGAAAACAGCTACATGTATGTTCTAGTGTCCTTGAGGAGAGGTCATTTAGATAAGTATTGTGATTTAACCCGCAATGTGATCTAATAGTACATTATACCATCGTGTAGGCCAGAAATTGCCGTTTCTAACGATACATCACATATGCATATTACAATAATTATTATTATATCGAAGTTATTAATGGAGTTGCATTAATTATGAAATACCCCTCGTATATGAACAGGTTTTTCCCATTGCAAAAAGTTTGAAGCGAGATAAGATGACTAGGCATCAAAACTGTTTGCAACACAGATCGTACTATATTGAATACTTTTACAAGTTTGTAATAATTTATGTTTCATTGAATTGCGTTTGTCTTTAATTTCGTTGAACCTTTTCATGATCAAATTTATCGTGAGGTTTTACCCTTTAGTTTAAACAATATTTTATTCAGAAGAAAAGGATTGGACAACAGGCAAAGCCTATTTGAGTCCTCTCCAAGTACAACCAAGGTATGAACAGTGTTATACATATACATATATGAGTCGAACTTATAAATTATTGTAAGTACATGTACGTGTATAAAGATACTTGTAATCAAGTAAAATTTGTATCTAACTTGTTTTACCCTTTCACCACCATACTGTCGTCTGCTTCAATATTGTTGTCTGCAATGTTGTTTCAAAGTTAGATTTAAGGCAGTATAACTGACGTTATTTCAAAACAAGTGGCAAACAGTTTGTATCCTGATCAGACGCCGCGTTTCGCGGCGTCTGATTTGGATCAAAACTGTTTGCAAATGCGCTTTATGACGTCATCGAGAGTGAATGATTACGGAACAGAAAGACGTTTTCCTCACTGAAATTTGGAGTGGCCGTTTTTGCGGGCATTCGCGGTACTGATTGTTCTTCAGATGTCTGTAAGATAGCTGGATTTGTTTCAAACTATTTTTGCAACAGAGCATTCAGAGTTCACTGATCATGTGCCATAATTTCCACGCAAATTATCCCTATCTTCTGGCAACCACATTTTCATTGAGAAAACATACTTGTTTATGGAACTTTGCTACTTTTTCAAAATACCGAAATAGGTACCGAGGAATAACCGTTATTTCTTTATCGTTTTAAATGCAAGCAAATCGCAAACGCATTGCAGTGATACATGTAGTAAGACATTGGTACCTTTTTGACACATATTGGGTATTTATTTTAATTTGAATTGCAAACAGTTTTGGACCCTGATCGGACACGGAGCTGTACCCGGTGTTCGATATGGCTCTAAACTTTTTGTAATTGAAAACAAATGTTGTTTTGAATAAACGCTTTATTTTAGAAATGACCTACATATTCTTCACTGTATACATTACTGAACCTTATTAAATTAAATTGATAATCGCAAGCGAATTGCCATCGAATCGCCATCGAATTGCCATCGAATCGGGCGCTTCAAAAAACAAATCCTACGTTTGAATAATTTTACGCGAATTTTCAGAAGCGGTTGTGACAAGCGAATTGCCATCGAATTGCAAGCTAATTGCCATCGAATTGCAAGCGAATCGCAAAAATTGTTAATTTAATAAGATTGAGTACTGTAGTTTTCCTGACCCTGAATAAATCTTGCGTAATGTTCAATGTGCTCCAACAAGTTTGGATCTTAACAAAACGCCGTGTTACCCGGCGTCTGACTATGCTCCAAATTGTTTTCCATTTAGACACTAGTATTAGTTTACAAGTGAAGAAAACATTAGCCTTTCTCAAAAACGCGTTTGATATGAAAACGCATTTCACTAAAAAAACAGAAAATGACAGCGTTTTGACGATTCTCAGAATCTTTTATATGAGATTCAAAAAATGTATAGTCTGATCAGTCCGGATTACATGGTGCTTTATTTTGCTCGAACCTGTTTTTTTGGGGGGAGCTACCTACTGGTAGTCCGTTTATTTACATGAAATAACAATCATAAAAATATAACATAAACAAGAGAATCATATACGATGTATGTTTGTTATGGAAACACGATATTTATAAAAAACAGTTTATTGAGAAAGAATAACGTATTCGCCAGTGTGTATATGAAAGGCATGGGATGTATTGATGAACTAGTTACCAACAAGATCAGACGCCAATTTCAAACACGATTAGCAAACTAACATTAACCCCATTTATGCCTAATGGATTCATGCACGGAATTATACATTCACAAATGTTATATAATTCCCTGATTCTTTCATGCTTATACAGATCGCATATTTTCGCTAATATTATTATAGATTCCTTTTTCTTTTTGTTACAGCCGCTTCGGAAAAATCGCTTGAAACGATTTATTGGCTTGATCGATTTTCTAAGCGCCCGATTCGATGACAATTCGATGGCAATTCCCTTGCGATTCGCTTGCGATTATCAATTTAATTTAATAAGGTTCAGTACTGTATGTGCTAGTGCCTCGTCTAAATGTTAGTCTTATTTGTGATATTTCCCACGCCTTTATATTTTTAAAGTCCTGCTTCCATATAGTGCAGAGCCTTGCAAGATGACGAAGTCAGGTCAATCAATTCGTACAGTTTCTATCGACATTGCATTCTAAAAATGATACTTTTAGCATGTTAAAGTTTATATTGAAATGATATCAATCAATCAGATGAACACTGCAATTGATTATACGTTTGATTAATGTGTACTTTAATTTATTGTGTTATTGCTCCTTGTAAGTGCACTTTTGTTAAGAGATTTCTTTCGAATACAGTAAAAACTCTCTATTACGACCACTACAGTGTGTTAACTGTTATGCGTTTAGGACAGGTGACAGCCTAAAGCGGGGTGACAGTTAGACAGAAATCTCCTCTAGTTTTCTGTCTTACATTCACCTAGCTTTAAGCCGCCACCTCTCTTTCATGCAATCAATTGGCCTTTTTAGTGGTCATAATAGAGAAGTGTTACTGAACTCGTTCTGGAATTGGAGATGTTTGCACTTTTCTTCTCCTTTATTAGGCTGTCACGTTTATATAAGACTGGCAAGGTTCCATGACCAGGTTATACTCTACTGCCAAACCTCAGTAACTCGAATATCTTGAAGTCCAACGCACCCGGACTTGAAAGTTGAAAAGTTGATAAACCACGGTTTAACTTTAAAATACGGATACTTTCAAGTAAGACATCCCATATTCATTGAAAATAAACTGAAAAACAGTCCGACAAAAGTCAAATTAAGTTCTCTAGGGTTTACTGATATTATTTCAATGCCAGAAGTGGCTGTAGTTACTCAAAACGTGTCAATTACAAGAGACGAATATCACCAACTATATCATTATTGCGTCGAAAAAGGTTAACGTGACTTTCGCGACTGATCGTTCCAAGATGGAACAATGTAGTCCAGGGCCCCGTTTCATAAAACTTCGTACGACAAATGTTGTCGTAAGTCAGATTATAAAAAATCTGAAATGGGGGAGATCCTTTGAAAGCACAGAAAACAAAGCAAATACTGAAAAGTGCAGACTCGGTTTAATTGAGTCTGTTCATGAGCAATACTGAAATATGCTACAGTGCTCACGCCCCCTAGCACCAGCTTAAGCGGAATTCACCTTTCGACTGTAAATACAATCAATAATTTTTTTTTTCTTCATCTAATCCTGTGTTATGACATCTCTTTGGAATTGTCTTGAAAAGACGATTTTAAAGAGATGTCACAAGACAGGATAAGATAGAGAAATCAGAAATTAAATGTATTTTAAAGATTTGACTTACGACCATCTTTTTCGTACAAAGTTTTATGAAACGGGCCCCTGCTCCACACAACAGTTTATTGTTTTGTCAAGCACTTTGTTTATGTCAGGTCGAATGTTCTCTCTGTTTCGTACTCTATTGCATAAATATTTACATTCGCCAAAAAACAAATCCATTGGAAAAAATGACGTTCAATTCGTGTAAAAATTATTTCTCGAGAGGACGGGACTTGTGGATAAGTTTCGCAAAGGATGCGGGGCAAAATTATGTAATTTCATTCGCAAATTAATCTTTGGAACGCGGACAGCAAACTTTTTGCGGATATTTCAAAAAATTGTTCCTAACCGATGTATGCCTTTCCATTAGCAGAAACCATGATAACCAACTAAAATTCTTTTTATTAATGAGTCTGCATTTCGTTATGACAAAAATCGATATATTTATCTTCCTTTAGCACATGGCTTGGAGCTCTCGGCTAATCAGATGCCTCAAAAACCTGTGAATATATCGTTTATTTTACAAAACCATGAAATAACTAACACACTGTTCACTTATTCAACGCTTCCGTCATCTCAAGGCAATTTGACGTCACAACCCTAGCAATTCTCCGAGCGGGCCACCGCGAAAACCTTTTGCCTGCACTGTAAGCTTAACGATAAATAATCGGAATAAACACCAGATCAAGGATTCAAACTAAAGCAATACGGTAATTCCACAGTATCAATAATAGATCTAGATCTGCCCAATCCATTTGGACCTATATACATGTATATGCATTGTTTCAGCTGTAGATGTAAAAAACCGCGATATGCATGTCTAGATTGTCTTTACTATACAGCTAAGATCGGAAGGGAACTGCACTCGCTTGATGACGTCATATTATGTACCAAATCCTTGGTTTAAACTCTGACGATTTTTAGTTTGAAATATATGAGATCGCATGACAAAAAACAAACGTTGCAAAATGTATAGATCAAAGTTATGTGCTGAAAATTTATAAGTTCCATACATGTATGCATAGCGTCTACTCTGGTGTTGTTCATAATCGAAAAACACATGATTTAAACGGCGTTAAATAATCAATGCTGGATGGATATTAAACCCAGAATCTGAAATGGTTCGAAACTGGTTGCAATTGACAAAACAGTTTTAGCATTAATATGTTTATTTGAAAACAAATAACCATCTCCGCTGTCAAACGCACACATTTCTAAGAATAATAATAAAACATATAAAGACGGAAGTAACTTTTACAATACAAGGTGACACTACTTACATTTGTGAATTAATTTCACTGACACTTTTGAACAGTTAACGTCATAACACTATCATAATTAGTTAATTTCCCTTGTTTTGTCATAAAAACAGATGACGCTCGACAGAACAAGACTGTTCTAGCCAGGTGTATCAGTCGGGTTGGCTTTTGAAAATAAGGTTTAAAGTTTTGGATACAACTAAACTTCTGTTAACCGAACATTTTTGGACAAAGATTAATGTTCGGCTAACCTGTCAGTGTCTACAATTTGTTGCATTTTCATTGCATTTAAACGGGATCGACTGACGTCTTCTCCACTTTTGTAAGCAAGTAGAATAATGGCAATAAGACCAAATCTCTAGTTTGGTTTTCGGACACTTCCATTGTTTGAGGGTTTGGTTATTTGGAATGAATACTGAACAAACAAGTACGTTCGACAAACCGAGGCCCAATTGTATACTACATGTACATATTTTGTTCTTTTAGGCAATTTTCAATTGTGGTTTTGTCATTGTCATGTAAGGCGTGGGAAATAGCACAATAAAGTTAACAAACTATGAAACACCCACTACTTCACATCACTTGTCATATAGATGACGAAATAAGTATATAATTATAAAGTGGAGAAGACGTTATTGTTACCCATATAAACGCGTTTTAAAAATCTAAAGCAATTGTTTCGATTGCAAAATCTTTGGAGCCAGATACATGTAAGACGCCAGGTAACCCGGCGTTTAATCAGGTTCCAAGTTGTTTGCCACTAATATAAAATGAATAGTCATAGTCGTCAAACAAGTGTCATTGTCTCCATTGTATTGCAATGCATTTGCGTTTTTTTGCGTTTAAACGGGGAAAAATAATATAGTCTCTACAGTATGACGAACACTTTAAGTATGAATAAGTCGAAACTTGAGAAAACATGGAAAGGTAAAAGCACTAAAATGTAGAAGTTTCCATTTTGTTGATGTTTTTAAAAATTCATTTCAACATAAGTAGCAACCAGATTAGACCCCGATCAGACGCTATGTTATCCGATGTCTGGTCAGGCTTCAAAATGTTTGCAATGGAAAACATCGTTTTAGCGTAAACGCGTTTATTGGGACAGAATAACTTCTTTTCCACTGTCAGACGAATACTTCAAGTATAAATTTATATGTCAAAACTTGAGAAAACATTGAGTTTCTAAATTAATTTGTCGTATGCAGATTTTATTTTGTATGTGTGTTTTGTTTGTGAAATATGAGGTTACATGTAGGAGATGACACTATGGTAGGATGTTCAAAACAAAACGCCCCCATCAGGCATCTCATGAATAAAACTTCGAATCGTGTATCAGAAAAGAAAATAGATGTTTAATGAGAATTCTACAAGTCCCCTTTACATATTCCACATTACCATTAAGTACTTTGGTTCAGCAAAATGTCAAATCTAACCAGTCAAATGCTTGCGAACGAGTTAAGCATCTAGTTAAATGTTTTATCACATTGGGGCTAGGTTGCCTGGCGTCTGGTCTGGATCTAAACAGTGTGCAATCGAAATATTATTTTTAAGCTTAAACGCAGTTATTGAGAAATAATGACATCTTCTCCGCTATAACAATATCTTTTTTAATCCTTACCACTCCCTAATGAAACATAAATTCAATTGATTTTCAGTCATATTTCCCAAAAGGGCATTTTGATTGAGCGTACAAACCCATTTTAACTACAAAAAGTAGAAACATATGCTACTTGAATCAGCAGCAAACTTCAATCATGACACTATCTTCTTGATACTATTTTTTGTTTGAACTACAGTGCTCCCTCCCTACAACGACCCTCCCAACAACGACTCCCTCCTCTTAACGACCCTTGCCGCCGTTCCCAAAAGAAAAACAAATATGTCCAACTTATTCACGGCTGCAATGACGTCTGCTTAAAATTGTCGTCTGCTAATTAAGTTACATAATGGACATTTTGACAGAAAAACAACTTCTGGGGAGAGACAAACAGCTTGACTCCAGATCAGACGCCGCGTAACGCGGAGTCTGATCTGGATCCAAGCTGTTTGCAGTTGTAAGCCAACGTCCCTCTCTATAACGATTCCCTCCGTAAAACGCACACAGTTGCTGTCATGACGTCATCAATTTTAGACAATTGCCATCTGCTTTCATTTCTCACATTTAAATCCTAGCTATTTTGACTTAAGAAATACCAACATTGGTGTCAAACAGAATGGACCCTGGTCAGACGCTGCGTTTGGCATAATACAGTGGAGAAAACGTCATTCTTTCCCTATAAACGCGTTGTGTATACGCTAAAACTATTGTTTTAGCTATTACAAACAGTTTGGAGCCAAATCAGACGCCTGGTTACCTGGTGTCTGATCAGGCTCTAAACTCATTGCAACCAAGTTAGATCACCACTAGGGTTTCTTATGTAGCTCATTGAACCCTAGCGACATATTTACTCATCCTTTGCAAACAGTGCGTGCATATAAGAGAATGCAAACAGTATAGAACCAGATCCGATTACTGCTGTGCCATCTGATCAGGGTATACACTGTGTTGCATAATACAAATACGTTGCACAAGCCTACAATGAATAGTCAAAGTAAGATACAGTGGAGAAAACGTTATTCTTTCCCAAAAAACGCGTTTACGCTTAAACTATTATTTTCCATTCAAACAGTTTGGAGCAAGATCAGACGCCGGGAAACCCGGCGTCTGATCAGGCTCCAAACTGTTTGCCACCAAAACAAACATGAATTATCAGAATTGTCCAAAAGTTGCACTTTTCTACGTTTTAGTGCTTTGCATTTGCGTACGTTTGCGTACGTTTGCGTTTAAACGGGAAAGAATAACGTTTTCTCCACTGTACATGTAGACTTGTCTTGAAACTGGAATTGTCCGTCAACAGCTTCAGAGGTGAATTAGTTGAACAAGTTTTTGTTTCGTACTAGGTGGCGGAAGTATTATTGTAATCTCCGCTAGGTTTTAATCTGATAATCGGGCAACTGATCTGAGTTTTGTGTGTTTTCTCAATAAAGAAGGGGTAGATTGAAAGATTCGTTGAACACGTATGGAGCTTGTCTTGGTAAAAGAATAAAAGTGCCACAAAAAGATCACGAATAGATTGGCCAGTCTAGTGGTGGTTTTTTTTATTTTGAAAACATTGTACAGTGGAGAAAACGTTAATCTTTCTGGTTTAAACGCAAACGAAACGCAAACGCAAATCTCTAAAACGTAGAAAGATACAATTTTTTGACAACTTTGATAAATCCTGTTTATCGTTGTGGCAAACAGTTCGCAGCCTGATCAGAGGCTGGAATACCTGGCGTTTGATCTGGTTCCAAACTGGTTGTAATAGAAATCATATTTTTAGCGTAAACGCGTTTATTTGGAAAAAATACGTTTTCTCCACTGTACCTTCTATACTTTACCTGTATTGCAATGTACCTGTATATAATTAATTACTGTTGAGAAGACGTGATTCTTTCCCGTTTAACGCAAACGAAATGCAAATGAATAATATGTAAAAAGGACATGTATTTTATTTGAAAGGCTAACCGGCGTCTGATCTGGTTCAAAACTTTTTGCCATGGATATACATGTATACACATTACCAGTTGACAGTGCGATACAGATTGATGTATTTAGATCGAGACATTTTTGGTGGAAATAGCCGATCTGACGAGCGCATTGGCGCGAGTCTGATCGGTTGTTTCCTCCAAAAACGTCGAGAGCTAAATGCAACAATCTGTTGCGCATTGTTAACTGGTGATGTGTTTATTATATGCCTTTAATACACTCCAGAAACAACTAAATAGTTGTTTAAATAATTTTACATCCAAAATTTATTAGTTATTTGAAGCAGAAAAAGATTTTTTTGCATGCCACAAAGAGTAACGCGGCACTTAAACATGTACGTAAATGACGTCACGCTAAATCGAAAGCGACGTCAGAGTAAAATACAAAGTGGCTGATACAAGGTTGTTGATACAGACTCTTGTATTTTACTCTGCAGATACACACGGAAACGCTCGATATCATGCGAGGGCATATAATAAAATGTTTTAGCATAAACATGGATACTGAGAAAGAATCCTTTATTTTCGCCACTTTATCGGTATACATCTAGTACACATGTACTAAGTTAGGGTGGGGGTCGTATTTGCAACAGTGTGGACGTATTGTAGGACATCGAAATGTTACACTAGTAGATGTTGAAATATTTATGTTACTCATAAGTCCCTATCTTTGTTTTACTAAAACAATGAAAACAAAGACAGATGACTTATATATACTATGTTTATAATATTTGCTTTAATAAAAATTATATATTATATATGTTTCGTACCATTTCAGCGATATATAATTTTATTTGATCGACATTTTTTGAGACTTGAACACCTACGTACTTCATGAATTGAAGTTTCACTACAACGACATTTATAAAACATTCAGTTTCATATTATTTTGAATTTATTCTCTACAAAGTTTAATGGAAATAGTGTATACATGTAATAAGACCAGACGCCGCTTTTTGTGTTGTCTGATGTTAGTCTGCATTGATTGCCATTCTCCAAAATATTAAACACTAGCTACTCATAACTAAAGTACAGTCAGGACTCGATACAACGACACAGTTCGTTCCCAACAAAAATGTCGTTGTACATGTAACGAGTTTGTCGTTATATCGAAAGTGAGTATTCCGTTGTAACGAATGTCGTTGTATCGAGTACTGACTGTAGTACATGTACATACCACGTGTACTTTGTTAAACACGTGTTCTTTGAAAACGGCAAGAGACAAAAGGCAAACAGTACGGGTCCTATGGAATAATCAACCGAGATACAAAACATTAAAAAGTAAGTGCAGTGGAGAAAACGTTATTCTTTCCCTTTTAATCGCAAACGTACGCAAACGCAAAACACTAAAACGTAGAAAAGTACAACTTTTGGACAGTTCTGATACTTAATGTTTATCTTGTTGGCAAACAGTTTGGAGCCTGATCAGACGCCGGGTAACCCGGCGTCTGATCTGGCTCCAAACTGTTTGCAATAGAAATAATAGTTTTAGCATAAACGCATTTATTGGGAAAGAATAACGTTTTTTCACTGTACTCATGAATCCCAATCTGTATTCAATAAAAAAAATGAGAACAAAGACGGATTACTTAAATTATATGTTTATTATATTTGTTTAAATGAAATTTGATATTTTATATATCAATTAAGTGCATGGAAGAAGTCCATAAACATGCGTATCTTACCATTTCAGTAATATATATTTAATCGACATGTTTTGTGACTTGAACACCTACAATTTACGTACTTCATGAATTAAAGTTTCATAACATGTCCATTGCTAAGAAACTAATTTTCATGAATTTATTCTCTATCAATTTTAATACATCAGAGTAGAATAAGATCAGATGCCGCTTCAATGGCGTCTGAATTTAGTCTGCACTGTTACCCTTGTCCCATATAGTGGATACTGGGCACTAATTACTAAAATATGTGTTCTGTGAAAACGGTAAGAAGACAAAGGCAAACAATACAATACAATACACTATATTTCATTGGCATTAAGTACAATTGCTACGTCTAGCCATCCAGTGTCACTGGAGTGAACATGAAAATTACACATACAAATAACATTTTATCAGAGAAGCATAAATGAAAATTGCACATACAAATAGCATTTTATCAGAGAAGCACAAATGAATCAACAAGTAATAATAACATTGTCGTACATGTACCTTTAGAATAAAGTTATCTGAGACTGACTCGAGTACTCCATAACAGGAAGGACGGTCTATACCGTCACTCACTATAAAGGAATACGATGAGTGGTAACAGGTTTATTTTATAGTTTTATTTTATAGTTTAACTGGGAGATGTTATGTTAGTCTTTGAAGAGCATTTAGAAAATTAATAATGGTCACTTGAAATTGAGTTAAAACGACACAGACAGCTTCTGTGTCGTTTTCATCCCACCATAAGCCCTCGTCTGTTTTAGAAATTTACGCTAGGTCATAATCGCTAAAATTTAAGTTTGAAATGTTGCAAAACGTCAATCGATCATAATGCAAACATTAAGGGTCCAATGGAATAATCCTCGAGATGCAAAAACATTAAAAAGTAAGTTAGAACGTTGGGTAATAGAGAGCGGAAATACATGATTTAATCTCCATCTTTGTTTAATCTGATAATTGAATAAATAATCTGATCATTGTGTGAGTTTGCCATCAGTTGGCAAGAGAGTGAAAGATTTATAGATTTTCAGTCAGGCTGACGTGATGCAAAGATAGGTACACATATACCTAACACAAAGTAGAATATAATGAAACTGTTTATAAGCATTACAGTGTTCAGTTACAGTGGATAAAACGTTATTATTTCCCAATAAACCCGTTTACGCTAAAACTATTATTTCCCATACAAGCAGTTTGGAGCCAGATCAGATGCCGGGAAACCCGGCGTCTGATCAGGCTCCAAACTGTTTGCTACCAAGATAAACATGAATTATCAGAATCATTCAAAAGTTGTGCTTTTCTACATTTTAGTGCTTTGCGTATGTGTTTCGTTTGCGTTTACACGTGAAAGAATAACGTTCTCTCCAATGTACCCTTTAACTGTATACATGTAACACTAGTTTTGACAGATTACTTGTATAATTTGCCATTTTGCTTTTAAAAGCCAAGATTATGCCATGTTATGTGTTTATTTCAAAGGACACTCCTTTCTCCCACAGTAGCGTATTTAAGCGCATACAGTTTATTCCTACGCAGATGAACATTGTTCTAGTTTATACAGTAGTGGATATGCATCATAATAAATAGTTTCTCTATTCTTACAGTTGAGCTGAAAGCAGGATGGAAATAAAACAGAATGTACCATAAGGAGCATTCTCAATACTATTTAACAGGCTTTTTGTAAGTGGTAACCTTTCTTCAATACTATGAAGAAAAGGGTTAAATGACAAAGAAAGAGTATGCTATGTTATATTATCTAAATAATTCAAGAGTACTGTAAAGCAGAAAGTTTATTCACAGCCATTGTATGAGCATATATTGGAAACAAACGTTATTCTTTCCTGATAAAACGTTTACGTTAACTCATTGAGCCCTAGTGACGCATATATGCGTCCTTTTACCAAAAGTTTAATGCAAACAGTGAAGTACCTGATTAGAGGGCTCTTGCCGGAGCCCTCTAATCAAGGACTTTTCTGTTTTTCATTTTGTAATATATTATAAAAAAAAAAAAAACCCTACATAGTCTAAAATGGAACAGCCTTTATTGTAAATTGGAGTTGTCCATTAAAAGTTTCAGGGGATAATGAGTTAATACTATCATACCGTTTTCAAGCCAAGCGACTGCACGCGTCTGAGGCAAACCCAGTGACTGCACGCGTCTGGTCAGTCTTTAACCGACCGCAATAATTATTATGATTGTGAACAGAAACGAGGATAATAATAACGTCTTCCACTTTTGTAAGCCGAAACTCCGCAAATTCATTACAAGTAAAATGTAAATGCTGCTACATGAATTCAATCCATCTAATTATCGGTAGTCTTACTTAACCCTTAGCCCGCCAAATAAATTGTTGTCTGCTATATTTCTCGTCTGCTTCATGTTTCAAAGTGCTTCAAAGTTGCTCAAAATTGCTGAAAATGTTGTCCGAGTGTCAAACAGCTTGGATCCGGATGAGACGCCGAGTTACTCGGCGTCTCATCCGGATCCAAGCTGTTTGCATATGGAGCTATAGATGTGCGTGGCAGGCTAAGGGTTAAAATGAACGTCGCCCAGAAATCATTGCACATTGTGCTCATCGCGTCTAATCAGTTTTCAAACTGCTTGACACGCATACAGTGGAGAATCTGTTATTCTTTCCCGTTTAAACGCAAACGTACGCAAACGCAAAGCACAAAAACGTAGAAAAGTACAACTTTTGGACAATTCTGATAATTCATGTTTATCTTGGTAGCAAACAGTTCGGAGCCTGATCAGACGCTGGGTTACCCGGCGTCTGATCTGGCTCCAAACTGTTTGTAATAGAAATAATAGTTTTAGCGTAAACGCGTTTATTGGGAAAGAATCACGTTTTCTCCACTGTAACGGTATGTCTTTGGTTAATTTGCCTTATTTTAGAACTAAACACAGACGATAATTGTCTAAAACTAAAGGGCGTCATACATGTATCAGTGAATGGGTTAAATCTACCTTTGAAAAGATTTTACGAACTATACTATCAAAGCAGGCGTTATGTTAACGTTGAAATGGTTAAATCAGAAGATACATTTGGCGGCAAGCGTATTAAATATCAATATAAAGTCACGTGAACTTAATGGTCGGAAAACTGCCAATACCACACACAGTAGACATGATAAAAAGTCTGTAATTTGAATTTGCATAGAAACATTTATAGCAAAGGTTCAGATGTAAGGTTGATTTCCAAAAAGTACAATTACAGTGGAGTAGATGTTATTCTTTCCCAATAAACTTGTTTTTGTTTCAATGATTACTTCCATTGTAAACCGTTTATTGGCAAATGTGTTAATTGTACAAGTTGATACTTCTTTTGTAAACAATATCATGAAACATCATCGCACTTATTTTACCACTTAAACATTTGATAATTGGTATTTTGTTTATTATCATCTAATAAAATAAATAATCCTTAATATTAAAATTTTGAAACGATTCTATACAAATGAACCTTGGCATGACAAAACCTGACTTATTGCGTTGCAACATTGTACAGATCAAGCACCGTTGTCAACTAGGCCCTGTGCCTGATTTGGATCTACACTGCAAAATACCATGTAAGACAAAGCTACATAAAATGCTTTAGGTGCATGTGGGTATCAAACAATGTAGATCAAGAAGAGTCGCAGTCTCTTTGGCGCAGCAACTGGCCTTGATCTACACTGTTTGCAATGCAATAAGTCAGGTTTTCTCATGGTATGGCTCAAATCTTGTCGTTCAGAATCGTAGAAAGGGAAAGCTATCAGCACATGTTGTTCATCTTCCACAGCGTTGTTACAGTGAAAACAAAGTGCGGTCATATATTGAAACCCCCTCGGTCGTGTCAAATTTCTCTTATGAGAGAAGCTACACCGCGTCGGAATTTGGCTAGCCCACTTCTATGTATCTTTGGCAGCACACTTGCATTAAGTTAAGGTTCTGTACCAAACATGTACCAAATATATATATATTATAATGTTGTAAGTTTATAACTTCTGTGATTGGGTATGTGTCTATGATAATTACTACTGTGAATGCGTATACCATTTACTCTGATAATAGGTGAACTCTCATTTTTTTATATTATGTACATTTAATGTTTAATGTATTTCAGTCGACTTTACAAATTATTTGGCTTCTGATCAAACAGTGCCTTGAACAAACCATTTGGTACTCATATCAATATGTCTTCAATCAAAACTTCAAAACATTGCATTTGGCATAAATTTACAGGAGACAAATTTTAGCAGAAGACATTTTGTTTGAGAAAAAGTTAAATCAGACATTTCTAATTTGGCGGTGATGAAAGGGTTAATTAAACATGCGGAAGGTAAGACAATACATCTTCATGTGCGGTACTTGTTATATTTGGCACTTAACTGTTCTTAATATTTAAGGAGCACTTTGTTTAACCTTGATATAACGATATTCTAAAATGATACATCATCGATGATGCAAGAGTGGTGTCAACCGACATCAGAATGTCAAGTGGCAAACTGGAAGAAGTAGAGTGAATGTAAAACAGAACAAAATGTTTCATTTTATTCTAAACAACCATTTGTATTAGTTGAAAAATATCAATAAATACTTATATCTATGAACGTTACGGTGGAGTTTACTTGTACATCTGTAAAACATTTATATCAAAGTTACTCGAATCTGTTGCCTATTATGTTTCTTGTTGCACCCAAGCAACCAGACAAACAGGCTACCACTTATAATGTTCTTGTATTCCTGCTTTACCTGCCTATTGGGTATTTACCGATTTTGCAAAAAGTTAAGATCCAGATCAGACGCCGCGTAACGCGGCATCTGGTCTGGATTCAAACTGTTTAACGCTCGTATAAATTCATTAATTGCAAAAAGTAAGAATCTAAACTTAACACATTGTGGGCGATAATTTCAACGATTTTACGACAGAAAACGGTGTTAAGCTAGTCGTTGAATTAGAAATACATGGTATGAATAATGGTTTGTAATAAATACAGAAATATCAAGACGAACTGTGCTTGTGTCCGTCAGTTAGAATCTTTAGAACTTCTGCGCCATTCATCGCAAGATCTAATGTATAATTGTCCCCTGTCGCCATAAACCAAAAAACGCATCTACCTCGATCTGTTTAACCCTTTTCCTCCTAATCGACGACCCGCAAACGTTTGCAAGAAATGTCGATCCAGATCATACACCGAGTAGCTCGTTCAGTGGAGAAGATATTGTTCTTCCCCAAGTACATTGTCTGCCTAAAGTAAAGGAGGTTTTATAGTGGAGAAGTGAAGACGCTCTTTTTTCAAGTAAATGATCTGGCGGCTGAGCATAACAAGGGAGAAGTTAGGACGGTATTCTTCTCAACATCGTTTAATTTATTTGCGTTTAACCATAACATGTGAGAAGAGAAGACGTTATTCTTCACAATGAAATGTAGTGCACTAGCGTTTAACCATGACAACTGAGAAGTGAAGACGTTATTCTTCACAATGAACCATGACAAGTGAGAAGTGAAGACGTTATTCTTCACAATGAAATGTAATGCACTAGCGTTTAACCATGACAAGTGAGAAGTGAATACGTTATTCTTCCAAATAAGATTCAATGTAATGACGTTTAACTATTACAAGGGAGAAGTAAAGACGCTAATATTCCCTACAAAAGTTAATGTACTGGTGGGTACCCATGATAAAGGAGAAGTGAACACATTACTCATTCTTCACAATAAATGCAATGCCGGTTAACCATAAAATGAGAGAGAGGTGAAGACATTATTCTTACTAATATATGCATTGGCGTTTAACCATGACAAGGGAGAAGTGAAGACATTATACTTCCCAACAAAATACATGCATTGACGGGTATCCGTGATAAAGGAGAAGTGCAGATAATATTTTTCTCAACAATATATGCATTGGCGGTTTACCATGACAAGAGGCAAGTGCATCTCTGATTTACATAAAACGCGGCTGTTGTTATTCCCAAAACACCATTTTCACCATTTCATTGCATTGTCTAGTTGTTTAATTTCGTTCAAAGGGAGAATAATAAAATCTTCAATACTATATTGTAGAACACGGCTGAACCCTTATCATGCTGTTTTGTTGTCTGCTTAAAAAAACATCATCTTCGAAAAATAAAAACAAAACTAGTTTTTATGTTTTATTTAATCAAAGAAAAGTTAAAAATGAGTGACAAACAATTTGGGAGTCAGATAAGACGCCGCGATACGCGGCGTCTGGGCTGGATCCAAATATTGTGCATATGTAAGCCAATTCGCACTTACATGTAGCAGGAAGAGGCGTAAGATGTAATCAACTAGTAGTAGAGTAAAATTCACAGCGGTATTGTTGTATTTATTGCTCTCGTCTGTTGAAACCTATGTGCATCAACAGGTTATTCATAGTACTCAGTGTTATCTCTATTATCTCAACTCAAATCCTTTTGTAACAAATGTTGAATCTCTTCAAAAACTATAGTATAATATGCCTTAGTGTATTCTTCCTAGTTTACTTCCACAAATATTCTGAATGTAGAAATTTGGATATGAGTGTCAAACAAGCTGTATCTTAATCAAACGCTTGGTTATTGGACATGTATTATTTTGGAACCACCTTTTATGCAGATGTCCGTGCAGTCAGTTTTGACAATAAAGGGGCACATGTTTGAATTTATTGTAACAGGTGTCTGTAACTTACCTTGCATTATACTACACAAACGGTCTGATGTAATAACAGTGCTCAATCCCTACAACGACCCTCTGAACAACGATTCCCTCCTTATAACACCGCCTGTCACTGCTTTCTATACAAAACAATAATGTCCAATAGTTTAACGGCTGCAATATTTAGATGTTTAAATTTGCGTCTGTTGGTTTTTCTAATATTTACATATTTGACATTTTTACAGAAAAGAAACATAACGACGAATGCCAAATGAATTTAATCCAGATCATTAAGCGGTGTCTTATCTGTATTCAAGCTGTAAGCCAATTTCCATCCCTATAACAACGCCCTCCAAACAACGCTGACAATCTGTGTATCCCATTGGATGTTGTTGTAGAAAGAGAACAATACACAGTAGCAAAAATGCTGTTCTGTTCTGTATAAACAAACAACCCATTTAATATAATAAAACAAAGGAAAGAGCTTTGAAAACGTAGACGATCTGTTAAATGACAGTGACATATATGGAGGATCTTACATGAGCGCTTATCAATTATCATTTTAATAAACGAGTTGACTAGAATAATATTACACGAGCTCTGGCGAGCATTATATTTATTTTAGTCAACGAGTTTATTAATAAGGATAAGTAATGATCACTCATGTGAGATTCTATTGATCACATAAACAAGTTGAAAACATATTAAACCAAATTAATTCTTGATGTTATTAAATTTTGTGGTCCCTCCGCCATTTGTAGTTTAGCCAAAACGTGACGCCTGTTACATGTATTGATACGTCATCACAAATGATAGCACATCGCATGACTCGAGACGAGGTGGTAGGGCGCTATTAGATGAGACCAATCTACAGGCCTTTGTTTGCTGCTGGTAACCTAGCCAGCAGTAAACATGGTCTGTGACGTCGTTTCCGGCCCGTGAAGATCACAGTCTGATGAAAGATCGCCAAATACGGACTGAAACTGTCACAAAGGTAAACAAAAATTGGATATGTACAAAGAATATTTAAAATTAGTACATTGTACTTAACTTATCATGATTTATTTCTTTCGTAAACAAAGACGTCATGTGGCGGCCCCGCCTTATGCAGCGCGTGTGGACGAACAGGCTGGGCCGAGCCCAATTATCGATATTTCACTTTCATTTATTGAATGGCTTTATTATACTGCAATAGGAGGTTTTATATGATAAACTTTAAAACATGATCAGACTCCACGTTATTCGGGGTCTGATCAGGCTCCTACCTGTTTGCAATAGTTATACATGTACCCCTTTTAGAACAACTATATCAATTAATGTAATCAGCACAGTAAGAGTGGGAATAGTAATCTTGTTTAATTACTACTTGAACAACCAATTTAACACCCAATTCCAATTGAAAAAAGATTTTAGAGCCAAATAAGGCTTCAAGTAACTCATTCGGTGATAAGGCTTCAACACGTCTCCCATTTAGATATACACGAACCGTTAACCTGTTTACACCCAGTGAATAATGTAGTTTTTATATATTGGATAAGTATATTTTTTATTTAAGGATATACTGGTCTAGATTTTCTTTTCTTCTGGTGTTATACTGAAATTCTTAGCAGCAAATAGTGTAGACTCTGATCAAACCACGCATCATGCGGCGTCTGATCAGAGTCTTCACTGATTGCCTATATCATATATACATGAACATGGGCACAAATAGGTTATTAATTGACTAGTCCTCAGTGGATATTGATTTTAGGGATCAATGAATTTATTCATTGTATACGTAACTCGTTCCAAAGGTCCAAAAGAAACAAGAATTTTATTATTACGTAATGTATTACATTTTGTAGTCATATTACTTTATTTTTGAGAAACAAAACTGGTTTTGTAGCATCATGCATCTCTTATCTGAGTCTGCATTGTTTGCCAATTGCCCATTTGTGGGACGATAGACATGATTGGGTTATTGCCATTTTTTATATAGCTATCGAATCTTGTTTCACACAATTTAGATTGCCATGAAATATACACAAATTGGTTCATCACATAACTTGCGGTCTAGAGGTGACATAAAAATTCCATTATATAAATATCGTATTTCACCCGTGAAATATCGGGTTTGTGATGACGTTAACGTAAACAACGTCATGTTTTGGCGGAAAATCTACATAGCGGAAGGTCTACAAACGACGGTTTCAATTTATTTAATAGGTGCTTAAAATGTTATATGATAAAAGAATCTCACACTCGTGCTCATTATTTATCATTTTTAATCAACTTGTTGATTAAAATAAATATGACGCTCGCTCAGGTTGGAGTCATATTATTTTAGTCAACGAGTTTATGAAAAATGATAAATAATAAGGACTCATACAAGATTCTCTATACCTGATCAGGTCAAAACCAGTTTCTACTGCTACTGTATTCGCCTACTGTTGTGAAAGGGTTATACACAAACAACTTTTATTTTTTCTGAACTAGAAATAACCTTCGTGTACTCGACACACGTATACGCCATAATTCTTTTACCATCGATAACATTTTGACAGTTTTATGATAAGACAATTGTCAGGGTACATGTACAACATGTGCATTTTTAACAGGAACTTCTCTGGCGTAGATCAAAAGAATTAATGTTCTAAAAAGTGACGGTGACGTAACTAGCAAACGCCGATGGTCCGCCACTATACCCTCATTTCTTCATGTGTACATTGCTAACAAATTAATATGAAAATAGACTTTTTATGTTGACCCCTACCTTCATTGCCTTGAAACCAAATAAACAGAATCGTGTCGAATTTATTGCAAATGCCACCATCATCAAGAAGAATCATTGATGGAGTTTTGATACCGGATAAGTCACATTCCATCAATCAATATGCCTTGAATGGCGAAAATTCGCATGCAGTTTGAGTATATATTTCAATATCAGTTGTGATACTACTCAGAAAATAACAGTACAAGTAGCCGTTACTTAGTAAGTTGTACCAGAAACTGAATGATGTGGAAACATTGAAACTGTTTTAATACGGTTTAGAATAATTTAATATCTTCCTTTCTACAACTAAGACTCATAGCAAATCGGAGTACTGTTTGAACTGATTAAAGGGAAAAACTAAGTTTTGATTGAAGCAATATTGAAACCAGTGCCAGGCAGTTTGAAACGAGTACCAAAGTTTGAAAACTGATCGGACGCAGAATCTGACATTATACAAGTATAGATACAAACTGTTTTCAAACTCCACTTATTCGCACTATGCATGGGGGATGAAAATGAAAAGTTTAATCCCATAAAATTATAGTGATTTTATAATTTCTTAACTAAACGTAGTACCCATTGTAGATCATTTGCCTAACTTATAGGTAATCTGTGTATAATATCTACGGATTCACACTTGAGAAACTTGTGTTTTTATGTCTAGCGCCTTATCAGCAACATCTCTTGATGAAGCGATGCATTTGTTATCGGTTCCATGCATCTTTTTCCACACTTTTTTTAAAAAACTTCCCAGACATTTTCTTCCTCGCTCGCGCTTTAATTCCATTCAGAAAGACCGCCATAGAGTGATCACCCATTCGATAA
Source organism: Gari tellinella (assembly GCA_922989275.2). NCBI lineage: Eukaryota > Metazoa > Mollusca > Bivalvia > Cardiida > Psammobiidae > Gari > Gari tellinella. The sequence continues at coordinate 76,835,475 of OV277867.1, read as the reverse complement.
CGTACAATGAAGAATACGCTATTCATTTTAGTCTAATCGCAAACGAAATGCACATGCAATACACTAAACGTTTAGAATTACTTTTTATTTAAACTTTATTTATATATTTCAATATGTGTGACGAACAGTTTGAAGCCTGACCAGACGCCGGGTTACCCGGCCTCTGATCTGGCTTCAAACTGTTTGCAGTTGAAGTAAAGGATTAAGTGCAAACGCGTTACTTTGAAAACATGACGTCTTCTTCACTGTATAAATTTCAAGAAATGGTTGCCACAAATGAATTATACATTCTAGTTTACAGGTAGTAGTTCTGTTTCGGCTAACTTCGGAACGAGACGAGCTCTCATGACTCAAGTTACATCGTCAGAATGATATTCACAGAATTGAATTCTACTTTCTTTGCTATTAGAATTAAATGCATCTAACAGACACGTCTGAATGCAAACAGGGAACATTTAGAGAAATTCACTGGAATATTGTAATCATAGACAACCTTGCGGTAATAGGCAGGCACTCAAATCACGATATTCATATACATTGTATAGTTTAAACATATTTTATTGAAATTTATATCATATCCTACGGTGCGAGCGGTGAATACCACACGTTGTTTATTTCTCGTATTTAACTAGTAGTTTAAGTATGCAAATGAGGTTGTCTTACTAAATTGTGTATTCCTACGCGCTGTCAAAATTTATAAAAATAAATATGGCGTCAAACGACATTTCTGTTGGCGAACGCTTGGCTATACAGATGGTAAGGGAAAGGGAATGATGGCTCAATAGATTTATTCTGAATAAATTGGAATTAAGCCTGGAACTACATTTTGCATGTTTACTCACTTGGGTGTCACCCAATGACTTGCCAGGCTATGTTATAAATTGATATAACTTCATGTTCGCAATACATGTATATCGGATTAACAAAACTCGTCTTTTAGAAAACGACAAAAAAATCGGTAAGCCTCATTTTTATCGTTTTCTAAAGACTCGTTTCATTAATTCAATATATTATAAACACTCATGTAAGATCCTATATATATGTTACAACCATATAGCGCAAGGTCTAAATCCAGTTTAGCAAAATGCAGATATGAGAGCAAAGGGTCGGGCCACAAGGTCTGCCAACATTAGTTACAGTTCTTTCCTTTGAACATTGTATAACAAGTGACATTTTCATGTTGAAGCAAAATTCAGGACAAAAATGTAGAGTGCTCGTATTTGAGCTTTCAGGGATGAGTGCATTTTCAAATACAGAAAAAACCCTGTCTATTTCGTAGAAAAAAAAGAAGGCTAATAAATTTAGAAGGCTCCATAAAAGACATGTTGCAGCTTAAATCAAGTTGAACATAAAGCAGAAAGTCACCTGCCTTAAACACCTCGGGCCCGTTTCATAAAGCTTCGTACGACAAAACGGTCGTAGGTCAAAAAGTCTTCTTTCGTATTTATTTGAAATACATCTAATCTCTGATTTCTCTATCCAATCTTATCATGTGACATCTCTTTGGAATCGTCTTTTCAAGATGATTCCTAAGAGATGTCACAAGACAGGATTAGATGGAAGAATAAATAATGATTGAGACTTTTATAATCTGACTTACGACAACATTAAAATTGTGTGGATGTACATGTAGTTGTGTGGTGTTGGCGTGCGTGCACTTGTGTGTGCTTGTATCGTAAATTGTACTGTAGAATGCACCGTGAATTGTATAGTATCAACTGAATCTTTATTTGTATGTTGAATGTACATTTTTATGTATTTAATTATGTATATTATGTACTCCTTAACAGGAAAATAAAGAGTTTATATATATACTGCCGAGAAGACGTAATTTTACAGTGGAGAGGACGTTATTCTTTCCCCATAAACGCGTTTACGCTAAAACTATTATTTCCATTGGAAACAGTTTGGAGCCACATCGGACGCCGGGTTACCAGGCGTCTGATCAGGCTCCAAACTGTTTGGTATTCTGATTAATATGAATAGTCATAATTGGCGAAATGTTAACATTTACTTCGTTTATGGCAATGCGTTTGCGTTTAAACGGGAAAGAATAACGTCTTTACATGTTTATACTACAGTCGAAAAAAACTTCGTTGTCGTAAGTCTGATTATAAAAGTCTCAATTATTATTTATTTCTCCAGCTAATCCTGTCTTGTGACTCTTCTTTGGATTCGTCTTTTCAAGATGAGTCCAAAGAGATGTCAAAATACATGGTTAGAAATCAAAAATGAAATGTACAGTATTTTAAAGTTTTGATTTACGACCGTTTTCTTCGTACGAAGTTATATGAAACGGGTCCCTGAAGAAGATTGCAGTTGATGAACTTATAATCAACCTTCGACTTCCCACCTACAGTGGAGAATCTGTTATTCTAACATGACACGCGTTTTGCTCACTATAAAAATAGACCAAGCTCATCGTGGTATACCTGAGACGTTTTACAACGCTCTTCTCTACCCTGCTCCTCCCGCGGTTATATGACATGACGTGACCGGATGCATTCATACGTTATGTTTTTGAAATTTCTTACGTTATTCATATACATGTGGACCGTAAAGACCATATACGTTTAACCAGTCATGTTACTGTAATTTTCCCATTCTTCTGTCTTGTTTCATGTAATGTTTGTTCTATGCCAGATTGTGGATCTGTAAATGTAAATTTGCTGTTGGGTGTTAGATTCTTGGAATGTCGCGGAAAAAGTTATTCGGTCGAAAAACTGCATCCGCTGAGGAAATAAGTATGGAACATTTGATTTCCTTTCTAATGAATTTCTTTAAATCTGGTCATGTTAGAATCGAAATAATCTATGTTCTACCGTTGTGAAACGGTATTTTACAACGGTCGGTCGTTCGGCCTTCGTGGTCAATTCCTGCGCACCACAACTCCCAACCGTTGTAAAATACCATTTCACAACGGTACAGTACTGAACCTTATTAAATTAAAAAAAATTGCGATTCGCTTGCAATTCGATGGCAATTCGCTTGCGATTCAAAATACTAACTTTACCCTCTGGTAAATTTTCTTGAATGGTGTATCTCACAAGTGTTCGCATATATGTTTTCTTTAATTTTTTGGATTCCATTTATGTCACAACCGCTTCGGAAAATTCGCGTGAAAATATTCAAACTTAGGATTTGTTTTTTGAAGCGCCCGATTCGATGGCAATTCGCTTGCGATTATCCAAAGTTTTAATTTAAGGTGGTTCGCGGTTCAGCTTATTCTGTGTCAGAATTGTTTGAAACCTTGATTAAATTGAAATATACCATATGGAGAGTGAAAAATCGTTAAAATAAAAAAAAGTTACAGTGCCGTTTTTTTCTGACAGGACCTTTTGTCGAAAAAAGCTCCTTTTTTGATAAACAGGAATATTTTCTTTATAAAATGATATATCTCAATAATTTCTGTACATTCAAGTAAACTGTACATAGACTATAAGATATTGGGCAAACAAAAGTATTTTATGACATATTTGTTGGAAATTTCAATATTTAAAAAAAGTCAAATTCTGAAAATATCAAATTACAAAAAATCTAGCTGTTTAACGTACACTTATTTTACTCTTATTAGATAGATATAACTTAATTCTATCAGTCACAACAATTTAATGAAAATCTACAGTGGAATTTACATTTTATACATGATTTCCTGAAATTTTGACAAAATGTAAACACAAAACGAGTACATGTAACCTCCCTTGAGTTCAATTTTAAAATGCCGTCAGCTCTAAATAATACCATAAGTCAAACCTGTAATAAGGGACCATTGAAAACGGTAGCCTGTAGATCTTTAAAGGCAAGTGACTGCTTAATGCATAACAAAAGTAACGCATAAAAAGTCCTTAAGAATCTATCTTTTAGCATTATTTTTGTCCTGTGTTAAGCTGCCATCTGTCATATAGGCTATAAATACTCACAAATTTAGCAGTCACTTGACTATACTTGCATCTGATATTATTCATTATTACTTGACTAAACATAGCCTGTCCTTTGATCACTGCGTTATGAAATGACTAGTCACTAAAATCAGACAATTTGTTAAAAAAATGTTTTGAACCAAGTGGGAATCGAACCTAGAACCTTTGGATTGCAAGTCTATCACCGTATCCACTGCGCTAACAGAGCAGACACCGAGTAAGATCAAACTTTTCCTTATCTAAATTTTCTACTATAAGCACGTGCCGCAAAGATCAGGTGAAAGTCATCAGCATTTCCGGAACTCGAGATGCGGGCCGCCCGCTGTCGAACCACCTTAATAAGGTCCTGTTATTTCTTATTTCTTTCCCGTTTAAACGCAAACGTACGCAAACGCAAAGCGCTAAAACGTAGAAAAGAACAACTTTTGGACAATTCTGATAGTTCATGTTTATCTTGGTGGCAAACAGTTTGGAGCCTGATCAGACGCCGGGTTACCCGGCGTCTGATCTGGCTCCAAACTGTTTGCACTGCAAATAATAGTTTTAGCGTAAACGCGTTTATTGGGAAAAAATAACAGATTCTCCACTGTACGAAAGTAAGTCTCGGTTGATTGTTAAATTATTCACGGAAACGTATAACTGTGATTTGATTATAACATTGAGTATTTTAGGTGATACCGTGGATTGGTTTTCTTTTTAAATTAACATTATGGGTTACAGTGGTAAATATGCTATTCCTACCTACTCTACGCGTTTCTTACGCGTTCGTTAACCGTTCACTATGCGTTTATTATCCGTTTCGTTAAACGGCTTTCCTAGCCGTTTCTTTACGCGTTTAAAAGAGCCCGGATGAAAGGGTCATCACTTAGCCGACGGACCCCTTAGCTTCAGCGGTTTACACATCCACTTTATGACATTTGTATTACCGAACATTAGGTGGTATCGCCGATAACATTGCTATCTTTAATTGGCAATACACTGTTAATCCCCCGATATCTGAGTGGCATATGTAGGTGGGTTACATAAATAGATTGGTTACAGGAGGGTGGTCAGCGCCTGTCGATAAGACCCGAAATCTCCGCGTGAAACGGATACCTGAAGCACCAATCGCAGCATCTCTGGTATAATCGTTTATTAACGCGTTTAAACGGGTTAAGATCGTTAGGCGTTAACAGTTCGTTAACCGTTCGTTAACCGTTCACTATGCGTTTCTTACGCATAGATTCACGCGTAAATGGGTAGGAATAGCATACTTACCACTGTATGGAAACACTTTTCTATGCTTAGAGACACCAATATCCGATGATGAAATATATTAACCGGGAAAGAATAATGTCTTCTCAGCTGTAAGTTGACTTTGATTTAAGTTTAAAAATATAGCACAGAAAAAATTGCAAACAAGTTATGATGTAGATCTAATAGTGTTAACCCCTTTTTCTGCAGTGAAAGAATAAACATTTAGACTGCTAAGAGATACCAGTACGTATATGTACTTGGTTGCCATCTACAAGCTATATGTATTTAGAACATGGTGAGACGTCGAGTAAATCGGTGCCTGGTCAGGACCCTAATTGTTGAACATTCAGCTTAATGTATCCATATTCAAAACGTTTCATAAGAGGAAATCAGAAGTACGAAAAGCAGAAGATTATGTTATAAAATTTATTCTAGACTCTAGAATGAAGCGCTGAAATGTTTAACCTATCTTGCACATAAGCGCATCATCCCCTCTCTCTCTCTAAACGCTCAATTCATGAGCAAATTATTGATGATGTTGAATACGGATGGCGGCTTAACCTAGAGCCAGATTGGAGTAAAAACAAAGTTCCTACTGGAAATAAAACCTGCTTTGCGCAGTTGATTGCCTAAAACACAATTTGATATAGGACATTACAGTGGAGAATCTGTTATTCTTTCCCAATAAACGCGTTTACGCTAAAACTATTATTTGCAGTGCAAACAGTTTGGAGCCAGATCAGACGCCGGGTAACCCGGCGTCTGATCAGGCTCCAAACTGTTTGCCACCAAGATAAACATGAATTATCAGAATTGTCCAAAAGTTGCACATTTCTACGTTTTAGTGCTTTGCGTTTGCGTACGTTTGCGTTTAAACGGGAAAGAATAACGTTTTCTCCACTGTAGGACATTACCAAGTTTAGCGAAGGAGTAAAGATTTAATGGGTTCAGCGCCTCGCGTGTAATTTCATCTTAGAGCTAATGGAAGGAAAGGTGAATTTGAAAGGTCATTCCATTTAATGGTGACACGATTTACATCTGATTTTGCTGTACTAGAGTATAAGGCACTAGACTTCTCCTTGAAATCTGAGTCCTTGTACAGTGGAGAAAACGTTATTCTTTCCCAATAAACGCGTTTACGCTAAAACCATTATTTCCCATACAAACCCGGCGTCTGATCAGGCTCCAAACTGTTTGCAGCCAAGATAAACATTAATTATCAGAATTTTCCAAAAGTTGCACTTTTCTACGTTTTAGTGTTTTGCGTTTGCGTACGTTTGCGTTTAAACGGGAAAGAATAACCTTTTCTCCATTGTATAAAGTGACTACGACGCTATTATGTCTTGTGTCTACGATCATAGTTACAAATGCAATGCAATAGAATGTAGGAAAATAAAAATCTGTTTGATTTTTCTGACCATACGTTTACTTTTAGTGACAAATAGTTTGATGCCTTGTTATGTATATGTACTGATAAAGTGGAACAACGTAAGTCTTTTCCAATAAACGCGTTTACGCTTAAACTATTATCTATATTACAAACAGTTTGGAGTCAGATCAGACGCCGGGTAACCCGGCGTCTGATCTGACTCCAAACTGTTTGCCATCAAGATAAACATAATTTATCAGAATAGTCTAAAAGTTGTACTTTTCTACGTTTTTGTGCTTTACGTTTGCATTTCGTTTGCATTTAAACGGGAACGAATAACGTATTCCCCTTTGTAGACACCACGTTATGCACCTATTCCACACCGACTACGAATCTCACGAATCCCACGAATTGATAAATGCTGTGATTCGTGGGGATTCGTGGAATTCGGCATTTCTTTCTATCCAATTCGTGGTCCTCTACGAATCGGCTACGAACGAGTTAAGACTATTCGTGGGATTCGGCTCGAATCTTACGAATACTGTCAAGAATTCAGTGCGAATTACAAGAATACACTACGAATACTGCACGAACGCTAAGAATCAGTTACGAATATGCCGAATGCATCTACGAATCAGCTACGAATGAAGTTTGATTCTTGACGGTTCGTGGGATTCTTGAAGGTATGTAGTGTTCCCTACCTGCAACAGCCGTCCCAACAACGAGTCCCTCCTTACAACAACACTTGTCGTTGTTTTTCAACCATAACAAATACGTTCAACCTTTTCACGCCGGCTATATTGTATGCTTAAAATCTTTTTCTGCTGTTTTTCTCAAAGTTACATTATAGACTTTGACAGAAAAATATTAATGGCGTATGATAAATAGCTTGAATCAAGATCAGACGCAGCGTTATTCGGCGTCGGATCTGGATTCAAACTGTTTGCAAATGTAAGCCAATTTCCCTCCCTATAAAGACTCCCTCCAACAACGCACACAGTTTTGTCTCCCATTTTAGAGAGGCAGCGCTGTATTTCCCGTTGCAACTCTGGCATCAGCCCAGAAATGGACTTTTAAGATAGAGCAGCAGTAGCACTGGTTTTTGGAACTGGCGTATCAACGCTAGCTGCATGCTAATTGCAAGGAGATACTCCGAAGAAGAAGGGGAAGATCCACAAGGTGGTGGGTTAGACATTGGCTGACTCCAGCTACATGTAGAAGGCTAGAACATTAGCTTAGTGTGGAAGATGAGAATACCTTTACCAACTTCAGTGTTCCCTCTCCACAACGACCCTCCCAACAACGACCCCTCCGTACAACGACCCTTGCGGCAGTTCCCCAAATATGACAATTACGTTTAACATTCTTGCTGCTGCAATATCACCTGCTTAAAATTGTCGTCTGCTGGTTTTCTCAAATTTACATATTGGATATTTTGATAGAAAAAAAAGACGAGTGACAAACAACTTGAATCCAGATCAGACGCCGTTTCACTCGGCGTCTGATCTTAATTCAAGCTGTTTGTAAATGTAAACCATGTCTTAAGTTTTCCTCCCTATAACGACTCCGTGAGACCAAATATATATGCCGGAGTGAAGCTGGCATTGCCTCTCAGACTCCTGGCTACAGGAGAAAGGTATTAAACTAGTACTCACGAATCCCACGAATGAGTTAAGAATACCACGAACGTCCAAAAAGCCGTTTACGAATCCTACGAATCAGCTACGAATCCTACGAATGCACTACGAATTTGTTACGAATTAACTACCCATTGTTCCATTCGTGGAGATCTTGGCCAAAACTTTGAACAGCTCAAAACTTTTGCCACGAATCCCCGACCGCCCACGAATTGCAAGAATTGACTACGAATCAGGTAAGAACTCCACGAATTTGTTACGAATCATCTACGAATCCTAGAGTTTTCCAATTCGTAGCGATTCGTGGGATTCGTAGTCGGTGTGGAATAGGGGCATAAGATGGTGCCTAATTCGGCCCCAAACCGTTTGCAATGGACAAAGGGGGGCTTTAGCGTAACCGTGTCTATTGGGAAAGAATAACGTGTTCTCCACTGTATTTCTGGATCACATATGTTCGGTCAATGTCCTATTTATTCGTTGTCACATTGAAATGGCTTTTGACACTTTTGCCTACTCCTCTTATGATCATTTATTCATGCGTCTTCTATTTTGAATTATTTACCAAATACTCCATATGTATGCCTTTCTACGCCTATAGTCCATGTTTTTCACTCCTCAGAGAGAATTATACAGATTAATAATGTCATGAACATTAAAATATAATATTATATAGACCAGTAGATTGTAGCTTAAAACAGACTGACAGTGAAGTAGAATGCGACTACCACTCAGAAACATAATAATATTGGTTCTTCACAGTTCAAATTGGAGCTCAATTTATTTTTTTATGAATAAAAAAATACAGTGTAGAAGACGTTTTTCTTTCCCGATACCATACAATTCTACTGTAACGGCCACTCAATTGTAATAACAATCAGGGGCCGGTCTTACTAAACGTCGTACGACAAAAACGATCGTAAGTCAAAACTGAAAAACACATATAATTTCTGATTCCTCCACCTAATCCTTTCTTGTGACATCTCTTTGGAATCGTCTTTTCAAGACGATTCCAAAGAGATATCACAAGAAAGGATTAGACTGAGAAATAAATAATAATTGAGAATTTGACTATTTGTCGTACGACGTTTCGTAAGACCGGCCCCAGGTGCTCAAAGTAGGTGACTACTTAAAAGGTGAACGTTAAACTGACAGGTTTGTTTTTACGTTCGCCTTGTTTAAAACCGTCGTTTGATTCTCTTGCAGACAAGAAGCGTTCTTTTTGGTTGTCGTAAAAGAGGTTTTACTGTAAACGCGTTTACGCTAAATTATTATTTCTGTTGCAAATATCTTTGAGTAAGATAAGGCGCTCGGTAATCGGTCGTTTGATCAAGCTCAGATAATCATTAATAGTAAGAATTCTCGAGAAGTTGTCATTTTCTACACTTTAGTGTATTGCGTTTGCGTTTTGTTTGCGTTTAATCTGAAAACAATAACGCCATCTCCACTGTTGGGTACTGATAGACAACAGTGAGGCAGTAAAACGTTATTTGTTTCCTTATAAATGCGTTTGTTCTCGTTCTTTTGACGTCATCAATGACGTTATACAGTGGAGAAAAAAGGTTATTTATCGTTTAAAAGAAAACAAAACGTAGACGCATTGTAATACACTGTAGTAAATAATCAATATATTTGACAATACTGACAATATCGGCGTTCTTGATAAACTTGCCGATAAGTTTCTGTCGTTCATTTCGCTTGAACGCCGAAACAATCTGTTCATTTCTTATATTTACAATTGTATTTACTGTAATTTCTGATATTTGATTAACATTTTGTAAGTATGCATGTATGTTTAATTCATATTAGAGGTTGATAACACGAATAATGTGTACCCTTTAAGGAACAGCCATGATCGACTTACTGTTCGAAAAAAGGCTGCGTACATTCGAAAGCAAGAAAAAAAAAGTTCCCTTGTTTAAATTCTAAGATCAACAACTTCGACAGTTAGGCGCGAAAATGACGATTTGACGTCATTGGAAGTGACGTCATTTTTAGGTAGGATAAATATATCGGGTTATTTTTTGGCATAAAGGAATGCAGAAAGGTATGTCAATTTTCTTGCAATTTATCTCATTAATAAAGAAGAATCTTAGTCGGGAATCATGGTTTCCACTATTAGGAAGGCATAGATCGGTTAAGAACAAATTTTGAAAAAATCCGTAAAATGTTTGCTGTCTAAGTTCCAAAGATTAATTCGCGAATGAAAACTACATATGCTCCGCCTCCTATTCGAAACTTTTCACAAGTCCCGCCCTCTCGAGAAATGGTGTTTATACAAAATGAACAGCATTTTTGTCAATGGAATTGAATGGGGCGATTGTAAATATTTGGAAATAGCAACTTCTTCTCTACTGTATGTCCACTTTAAGCAGGGTAAAGACTGTTTGTACTCGGGATTAGGCAGCTAAGAAGTAAAGATACCTACTCGAGCTAATTGTCTATTTATGTGTGTATGTTTACATCTCCCGGTGCCTGAAGGTGTGTTCATTCGATATTCGGATATAGATGAAACGCTAAGTAACTCTACGTTTGATCGGGATAAACTGATGGACACAACATTATAGGTTTGTTTAAATTCAAAATACAACCCATTGCAGCTCCTTCCCAGGCAGATGGAACGATACACAATGCTTACAAATGTTGATCATATCAACATTTAGATGGTTTCAATTTTCGAAAACCTCAATATTTTCAACGCCGAGTTTCCAAAACTTTTACTCAGTTTTCATCCGCTCAAGAAAGCGATGCGTTTGCGTTTCGTTTGCGTTTAAACGGGAATTATAATGTCTTCTCCCATTTACATGTAAGAGCTCAAATGCCCGCTGCAGTTTTTGTCATATTCGGACTTATATCAATCTTAAACTCATTCAGCCCTGCGGCCTTTAATGGACAATGACAGTTTTCAATTAAGTCTTGTCCATTCAGGGTTACATGTATTCAGGGTTGTTACAGTGGAGAATCTGTTATTCTTTCCCGTTTAAACGCAAACGTACGCAAACGCAAAGCACTAAAACTTAGCAAAGAACAACTTTTGGACAATTCTGATATTTCATGTTTATCTTGGTGGCAAACAGTTTGGAGCCTGATCAGCCGCCGGGTTACCCGGCGTCTGATCTGGCTACAAACTGTTTGCACTGCAAATAATAGTTTTAGCGTAAACGCGTTTATTGGGAAAGAATAACAGATTCTCCATTGTAATGCAATATATTGCAAAATGGCAAACAGTACAGACCCTGGTCAGAGTACTCCTTCATAGTAGTAGCCCGCTTTTCAGGGTATACACTCTTTGCAGATTACAAGTTTGTTTATTCTTCACGATTACACTGTTATAGAAAAGTATACTGGTCGCTAGATTTTAATGTGTGCCTTGCAACAAGTATAGACATTATAATTATATCAATAAGTGTTATGGTTGTATACAATACTCGGCGTTATTGTTTTAGCATATGTTAGTGTTGTAGCTACAGTGGAGAAAACGTTATTCTTTCCCAATAAACGCGTCTGTTCTAAAACTATTATTTCTATTACAAATAGTTTGAAGCCAGATCAGACGCCGGGTAACCCGGCGTCTGATCAGGCTCAAAACTGTTTGCCACCAAGATAAACATGAAATATCAGAATTGTCCAAAAGTTGTACTTTTCTACGTTTTAGTGTTTTGCGTTTGCGTACGTTTGCGTTTAAACGGGAAAGAATAACAGATTCTCCACTGTATTACGCATTTGCGTCCTTTCAGGTACATGTACATATTCGCCACCCCACTCCTCACAGCGACGGTCAGCAACGGCCCACAGTACATGTACCTGGACGTGTTTCTGTCGACACTGAGATTCTGTAGTCAAGGTCCCTAATTTAGATTCAAATTCTTTACAAATATCAGTAAAGTTGCGATCGGCAAGCAATTTATTAACCCATTTGTGCGAACTTTCCCATATATAAAGGCAAAGAGTATAGACTCTGAACAGTCACCGCATTGTGCGGCGTCTGATCAGAGTCTACACTGTTTGCTGATAGGAATTGCAATATAAAACAAACCGAAAATAAATAAATTAAACACAGGTACCCTTTAGATAAACCATTGACTAATCCAATATACATGTATAAGCATGGAATAATACACTTTGTCCAAATGGGTTAAACAGACGCTATCGAAGCAATGCTTGGTTAACATAGACATAATTTGTTATAACCTTCTACATCTGATTTAGTTGTCTGCAATATTTGTGATGCCTGCAAAATTTCTCAAACTTGGTTTATCTTAACTTTAATTTCAAGTAGTATCATCAAAATGGCAAACACTTTGGATCCAGAATTCTCACCTGAATCCAAATTATTTGCAACAGTAAACACGAATTCACCAGCAGTGTGTATAAGGTTTCCCCTGCTTAAAATATTGTGTCTCGGACAGAAAGTCAACATTTGTTCTTATGCTTTTGAATCTGAAGAAACGTTGAATGTAAGTGATAAAACAATTTTGAGCAAGATTGTTTCCATATGTTAGCCAATTCGTAAGAAGCATAAAGTTGACAAGACGTTATTATTTCCCGCATTAACACAAACGGAACGCATGAAAATCAAATGTAGAAAATGACAATTTTTTCTATAATTCTAAATGATCATTCTACTCTAAGTGGCAAACAGTTTGGAGTCTGATCTGGCTCCAAACTAATAATAGTTTTAGCATACATGTAGACGCGTTTATTGGGAAAGAGTAAAGTCTTCTCCACTGTAAAAAACGGTAAGGAGTGGAAGAAATAGCTGGAAACTGTACTTTATGCTAATTCATAGAATAGACTGTGCGTATCTTCACAGCTTCTTTCCTGTTGACCTCTTTGGTTCGAGAACATTTATTAGCAGAGTTATCATTATCAAGATATTACTAAGCTTATAAAGTCATGCTTGTTTTTATCGACCATTAAACTGAAGATAAATGTGTTTTCTTACAGATGACGACTGTCTACAGTCTGTGTGCGGTGGATGAGGGCTTTAAGTTCTCATATTCAATCGAAACTAAAGGCAAACGCAATAAAATAAGATGTGTATAAACAAATGACAATTTATTGAACATTTATTTTTTACGCTTAGTGGCAAACAGTTTGTAGCCTGATCAGACGAACCGAAGCAGGTCTTAAGAATATAGACACCATTCTTAAAGAGACCGAACACCAGATGAAGTATTTGCAAAAATAAAAGGAATTCAAATTGTGTGCTTAATTAGGTATTTAAGACAGTTGACTTCGTAAAAAGGTTACCGTAAAACAGAAAGGTCCTTCCTAATGAATTTTGTGTTATATTGTCACCTTGCTTGAAACTTACACCTGACTTTTATACAATTTGTTAATTTTAGTTATGTATTAAATAGACATCCATGTAATCCAATATCACAGACCGAGAGCACACGCGTCCCTAAAATTTTCAGAATTCCAATAAACGCATTGACGCGGAAGTTATTTTCTTCATTGCAAACAGTTTGGCGTCTGAATAGGCTCCAACCTGTTTGCCACTCTGATTTAATAAATAGTCAGAATTGTCAACAAGTTGTCATTTTCTACATTCTATTGCAATGCATTTGTGTTTCGTTTACGTTTAAACATGAATGAAAAAATACAGGGCCTTTAGATTAGCATTGTATATCTAAAATTAAACCTTCCAGCATGCTTATAGTGAGAGTTTATTGCAATATTCAGGCATATTTCACCTTACACACATGTACAACGAAATTGCATAATACTATAACGAAATATTTTATATAAAGAAACACAATTTATCCTCCTTCTCTGATTAAGGTACATGAAAATGAACGTATATAACCACATTTGGATATTACAAAATGTATTAGATGTTTTCCTTTCCGGTTTAAACGTAAACGAAACGAAAACACCTCGCACTAAAACGTACATGTACTTCTAAAAGGACAACTTTATAGCAATTCTAAAAAATAATGTTAATATGAGTAGCAAACAAGTTTGAGCCTGATTAGACGCCGGCGTACCGGTGTTTGCTCAGGATTCAGACTGTTTGCAATTGAAATATTCGTTTTAGCGTAAACACGTTTATTTGGAAAGAATAACACCTTCGCCACTGTAAGTGAGCTTTATTCTAAATGGGTTAACCCTTTCACTCTTACTGACGCCAAAAGGCGCGTTTGCAAACAGTTTGGATCCTGGTCCAAACTGTTTGGCGCTCGTATCAGTATATTTTAAGTCAAACTACATTACATCTTACTTTGAAATCATCTTGCATACAATAGAATTAAAGCAAACTACAATGAAACGGCGAAGGGGTTAACATCTCATACTTAATTTTGTAGCTAAAGAGTTGCGGATACGGTGCTGTACTCTAGCGTGCAATGCGCGTTTTGCTTGTGGTCTATTGCGATAAATCATTGAAGGGTTTATACCGTCTATGAACGGGGCTGTTCGCACTCGACTGTGAATGAGACTATAATTTTCCAGTGTTTGTAAAAATACTACTTACCTTTGGATAAAATGAGCTGTTAACACGTGCCTGTTCAACACCAGCGCGCGTTTGTTGTAATCATTTCACACACGATATTGTATTTAAATCAGGCCTATAAAGATTGGTGTGTGAGCGTTATTACCTGCAAATAAAGTGTGTTTTATATACGAATGCTTATATTACACGGATAGGCATTTAAGGTTCAAGGAAATGCATACAGTGGAGAAGACGTTATTCTCTCCTAATAAACGCGTTTAACTAATAACGTTTAACGTTTAACTATAACTAACATTTCCATTGCAAACAGTTTGGAGCTAGATCAGACGCCGGGTAACCCGGCGTCTGATCAGGCTCCAAATTGTTTGCGATTCATAAAAAATGAAAATTCAGAGTAAACAAAACGTTGTCCTTTTCTACATTTTATTGCAATGCGTTTGCGTTTAGTTTGCGTTTAAACAGTAAGGAATAGCGTCTTCTTCATTGTAGGTAATAAAACAAAAAAGGATTGCTGACGAGTTGCGGGATGTTTAAAGTAGTGAAAGTGTGTTCGTCTGTGACATAGCCATGACGTTTGTTGCACAATTGGATATTACCGTCACCTTTTGCAGGCGGCAGTGTTTAAATAAGCGAATCATACTTCAAAACTAGAATTGCGGAAGGTACAGTGGCGAAGACGTTTTTTTCTGTCCTAATAAAAGCGTTTAAGTTTTATCATTTCAAGTTTAATTGGGATAAGATAGATAGTTTGACATTAAAATGAAATGTTCTAAACGTTAGTGTACTGTGTTTGCGTTCTATTTGCGTTTGGACGGGAAAGTATAACACCGGCTTTACGCTATATCTATACTTATACATACATGTATGTAGTGAAACCGGATTAAATACTAAAAGCTGGGTGCTTTCTGTTACTTATAGTACGGTATTAGTGATATTTGAATTATTCCTGATGTGTTTTTATCGCGGTTTCGATTCAATATTCGGATTACTCAGACTTGATGGCCAAGCATATTGACACAATAGATCAATTACACAACTTAAATGACGAGCACAAAACCAATTTAAAAGGTAAGAACTATCACATTTGAGCTGTGGCTTGAACATACATGTACCAGACTTATTGTATAGCATGTAGACTATGATAGCAATCACACCCACAGTGGGGGATACGTTTTATTTCCCAATAAACACGTTTACGCTGAAACTTTTGTTTCCACTGCAAACATGTACATGTAGCAGCCAAATCAGACGCCGGAAACCCCGTTGTCTGACGATACTCATAATTGTTTGCCACCAAGACGTTATTCGGCTTCGTTTTAAACGCGTACGAAAGGCAATGCAATTAAATGTATACAATTATAACGTTTTGAAATTTCTCACGCATTATCTTAATCTGAGTGGCAGCTTCTGATTTGGCTCCAAACTGTTTGTATGTTATTGAACTAATAGTTTTAGCGTAAATAACGCCTTATCCACTGTACAATGTTTGACACCAACAAGCTCCAACAAAACTTGGTTATACAATGTATACATTTACTTGTATTGCCTAATGAGCTCTTGATCAGATAACATTCATGTACATGTATGATCTACAGTGGAGAAGACGGTATTTTTTCAGTAAACGTGTTTATGCATGCTCAACAACCTACAGTGGAGAAAACGTTATTCTTTCCCAATAAACGCGTTTACGTTAAAACTATTATTTACAGTACAAACAGTTTGGAGCATGATCAGACGACGTTTTACCCGGCGTCTGATCAGGCTCCAAACTGTTTGCCACCAAGAAAAAGATGAATTGTCAAAAAGTTTCTTTTCTACGTTTTAGTGTTTTGCGTTTGCGTGCGTTTGCGTACGTTTGCGTTTAAACGGGAGAGAATAACGTTTTCTCCACTGTATGACAACTACAAACAGTTTGGAGGCAGATCAGATGCTGGTTAATCTGGTGTGTGTTCGTGCTGCTAATACTTTGTTCCTCAGATTAAAATCAGCCTTAATAAAATTAAACAAATGTGTGTCATTTTCTCAATTTGAATGCATTATCGTTGTCGTTCGTTTATACGGGAATAATTTAGCTTTACTGTAACGTACGACCAGGAACTTCACTGTTTAGCAGTACAATAGGTTTGCTTAAATCAACGCACGGTGGTTTGTATACAAAGGAGAAAACGTTATTACTTCCCAATAAACGCGTTCACGCTAAAACTATTATTTCTATTGCAAACAGTTAGGAGCCAGATCAGACGGCGGGTAACCCGGCGTCTGATCAGGCTCCAAACTGTTTGCCACCAAAATAAACATAAATTATCAGAAATTGTCCAAAAGTTGCACTTTTCTACGTTTTAGTGCTTTGCGTTTGCGTGCGTTTGCGTACGTTTGCGTTTAAACTGGAAAGAATAACGTTTTTCTCCACTGTACGACCATGAACTTCACTGTTTAGCAGTGCAATAGGTTTGCTTAAATCCAGGCAGGGTGGTTTGTATACGCAACATTTAACTTGATCATGTGAAATTATCTTCTTTTTAAGAAACTGTCGATTCCAAAATCTGAACAAAATTGTATCAAACGTAAACAGAAATGGTAAACATGTACATGTAAGAACCGCAATAAATTCTAAGTGATGCAGCGTCTTATTTAGATCTAAACGGTTGGAAAAGTCACACTAACAGTGGAGAAAACGTTATTTTTCCCGTTCAAACGCAAACAAGACGTAAATGCATTGCAATAAAATGAAGAAAAGGAGAAATTTTGACAATCATGACTTTTTATATTAATCTGAGTGGCAAACAATTTTGAGCCTGATCAGACGCTGGATCACACGGCGT
Organism: Gari tellinella; assembly: GCA_922989275.2. Classification (NCBI taxonomy): domain Eukaryota; kingdom Metazoa; phylum Mollusca; class Bivalvia; order Cardiida; family Psammobiidae; genus Gari; species Gari tellinella. Next base: position 76,818,037 of record OV277867.1, on the reverse strand, counting down.
CCCATCTGGCTCCAAACTGTTGGCATTAGAAATACAAGTTATTGTTTTAGCATAAAGCGCTTCTTGGGAAAGAATACCTCCGCTGTTACAGTGGAGAATCTGTTATTCTTTCCCGATAAACGCGTTTACGCGAAAACTATTTTTTCTTTTACAAACAGTTTGGAGCCAGATCAGACGCCGGGTAACCCGGCGTCTGATCAGGCTCCAAACTGTTTGCCACCAAGATAAACATGAAATATCAGAATTGTCCAAAAGTTGTTCTTTTCTACGTTTTAGCGCTTTGCGTTTGCGTACGTTTGCGTTTAAACGGGAAAGAATAACAGATTCTCCACTGTAGCACGATAACTGTTTAAGATTACTGCCATTTTCCTGTTGATCAAAGCGTTTGTTCTTTGCATCTGTTAAAAATGACACTAGCACTAGCTTTTAGATTTCTTCAAGTAAGAACTCATAAACAAAACTATACATTTGAAAAGACATTATTCTTTCCCCAATAAACGCGTTACATGTAACGCATTTCAAACAGTTTTGAGTCAGATAAGAAGTTTGGAAACCCGGAGTCTAATCAAGCTCCTAACCGTTTGATACTCAAATTCAAATTAATCGTTAATATTAAGAATTGCTGTTTCGCGTTATAAGCCGTATCTATCTGGAAATGGGTTAATACTTTAATAGTATTGATGGCAACCAGATTGGAATCTGAACGCGTGTACGAGGAAAGAATAAAGTATTCTCCCCTCTACCAAACATAAATGCATTTATACAGTGGAGAAAACGTTATTCTTTCCCAATAAACGCGTTTATGCTAAAACGTTTATTTCCACTGCAAACAGTTTGGAGCCAGTTCAGACGCCGGGTAACCCGGCGTCTGATCAGGCTCCAAATTGTTTGACACACATATTAAAATTTAATAATTAGGAGTGTCAATAAGTTGTCATTTTCTCCATTTTAATGCAAGCGTTTGCGTTTCGTTTGCGTTTAAACGGGAAAGAATAACGTTTTCTCCACTGCATGTACCAATACAAATTTGTATTTATACTACTGAAGACGCCATTCGTTCCCTTTTAACGAAACTAAACGCTAACACAATGCATTAAAATATAGGAAGTGACATAATTGTACTGTACATCTGCTTTTGATAATTATTAAGATGATATTGACAGAGGGGTAAACGTTATCCTTTCCCTTTAAAACGAAATCGAAACACAGACGAATTGCACAAAATTGTAAAACAGGAAACTTTTCGACAACTCTAACTATTCATTTTTATATTAATGGCAGACAGATTGTAGCTTGACCAGACGCCTGATTACCCGGCGTCTGATCTGACTAAACTAATTGCAATAGAAATAATAATCTTAGCGTAAAAGCGTTTAATCGGAAATAGTAACGTAATCTCCGTTGTACATTGTACAAAGTCGCCGTAGGAAACTGTATATATATTGGGGCAAGTGACTGCTTCGATCACACCGACCATGAAGCAAAACTCACTCTTTTGGAGATATCTGCCTTACTGTCAGCCTGCTTTAAATGACCACCGATCAACACTCTGAAACCAAGCTATTGTAAAACAATTGAACGACCGATAGTTTAACAAACTTGTAAAATGCCACTGAGAATGTAGAATGAGCTGTATGTATAAAAGGCTACCAGTTTTTGTTCCGTCAAATGTGTGTTCAGGCCATTTGCTTTTGGCAAATAACCATGGCATTCGGGGATCATACGTGAAGGGATTGACCAGTTGTGGTATTAGCATTGAGTATACACATTTGGAAAGTATACGTTTCTATATGTAAAATGTATATATACCATTTTTGTATCGTATAGCTTAGGAATTCAACAACTCGTGTTTCATATTTATAGTTCAGTCTACCAGGTTTGCAGAGGCGCTGTCTCTTTCTACATGTACAGTGGAGAATCTGTTATTCTTTCCCGTTTAAACGCAAACGTACGCAAACGCAAAGCACTAAAACGTAGAAAAGAACAACTTTTGGACAATTCTGATATTTCATGTTTATCGTGGTGGCAAACAGTTTGGAGTCTGATCAGACGCCGGGTTACCCGGCGTCTGATCTGGCTCCAAACTGTTTGTAAAAGAAAAAATAGTTTTAGCGTAAACTCGTTTATCGGGAAAGAATAACAGATTCTCCACTGTATAAACATATTAGTGCTAAAACAACTACAGCGCCCCTCCCTACAATGGCCCTCCCAACAACGACTCCCTCCTTACAACGACCATTACCGATGTTCTCTAAACAAGACAAATATGCCTTACTCTTTCACTGCTGCAGTAAAGTTTACTTAAAATTGTCGTCTGCTTTTTCTCTCAAAGGTTACCAAATGGACATTTTGACAGAAAATAAATTAAATACGAGTGACGCGGTACGCGGCGTCTGATTTGGATCAAGCTTTATGCAAATGCAAGCCATTTTCCCTCCCTATGACGACTCCCTCCATCCGCTGTGTTTATATTGGAAAAACAGTGTTGTGTCAACTCCGACGGTTACCTATTACAGTGGAGAAAACGTTATTCTTTCCCAATAAACGCGTTTACGCTAAAACTATTTTTTCCATTGCAAACAGTTTGGAGCCAGATCAGACGCCGGGTTACCCGGCGTCTGATCAGGCTCCAAAATGTTTGCCACTCAGATCAACATGAATAGTTAAAATTGTCGAAAAGTTGTCCTTTTCTATGTTTTAGTGCAATGCGTTTGCGTACGTTTGCGTTTAAACGGGAAAGATTAACAGATTTTCCACTGTATCTGATCGGGTTCCTAACTGTATGCCGTCAAGACTAAAAGTTGTCAACAGCTTTCATTACGCAACATACTTTCATTGTATAGCTTTCGTTTACGTTGTTTAAGTTACCAGGACAAACTAACGTCTGTCATACGATGCTAAAGTTTATATAGAACTACACATGATACATTTACATGTACATGTATCCTACAAGATAAAGCGTCATTTTTCAGAAAACGGGTGTTTGTAATCCAACAGCTGATACAGTGGAGAATCTGTTATTCTTTCCCGTTTAAACGCAAACGTACGCAAACGCAAAACACTAAAACGTAGAAAAGTACAACTTTTTGACAATTCTGATAATTCATGTTTATCAACAGTTTGGAGCCTGATCAGACGCCGGGTTACCCGGCGTCTGATCTTGCTCCAAACTGTTTGCACTGCAAATAATAGTTTTAGCGTAAACGCGTTTATTGGGAAAGAATAACGTTTTCTCCACTGTAGTTATACAGTCAAACCTGCTCTAACGACCACCTTCTATAGGCGACCACCTGCTGTAAGCGACTGTTTTCGGGACCTGCCATGAGTTTCCCTATACACGTATATTTAACCTGCTATAACCTTACATGCAGTGTGGTCTTCGAGTAACTCGATGTCTGATTAGGATCTACACTGTTTGAAACAAATACTATAAACACTCATCAACATTTTAAAGACTCTGCAAGGTTCTACATTCAATTGTTTTTACAGTGGAATATACGTTTTTGTTTTGTACACGTTTAATGGAGAAGATGGTGCGTCTTTAGAAAATGTTGAGGACTCGGATTAAATTTCAGTGCCAGATAGTTTAGATTACCAAGCGTCTGATCTGACCCAAAACTGGTTCAAATGGACATAAGGCTTTTAGCAAAGACACGTTTTTTAAAGAATAATGTTTGCTCAACTGAAGTGTGCGTTCCGTTTCTATGCACAGGAAATAACAATGTTTTAACACTATATCTTGAATTAACCTCACATACCAGAAACAGAGCTCAGAATGGCAAAAAATGCAGTTGATAAATTTGTAAATATGTTAAAACAGATATAAGCACAAGAATACTTCAACTTAAAAGATATGCTGTTTAACCTAATAAGTGCTTCGCAGATTACGTCTGTTCTCGTGTGTTCTACGCTAAATACTCCGGTAAATAATTTTCGCATTTCATATTTAATAGTTACAAATGTTTGGTTTTGCTCTTTCAAATACTTCAGAGCTATTCAAGAAGCATTTGAGGGACGATAATCAAGGCTTCTCGCATCATGATCTTCGGCTTATGACACGCTAAAGGTTACAGTGGAGAAGCCATTATTCTTTCCCGGTTAAACGCAAACAAAACGCAAACGCATTACTGTAAACTATAGAAAACGAGAAGTTTCTTTTTACAATTTTAATGTTCATTTTAATCTGAATGGCACACAGTTTGGAGCCTGATCAGACGCCGGGTTACCCGGCGTCTGATCCGGCTCCAAACTGTTTGCAATGTAACTAATAATCTTAGCGTAAAGGCGAATATTGGGAAAGAATAACGTATTTTCTACTGTATGAGAATACGCAATCTGTCTGCATCTGTCAAATTTAGTACCTATGTTAACTATAATTTCGTCAAATAAGACATTTTAACAACACTTTAGGTCTTTATAATGCTTGGCGGACAAAAGGTAATCAGAGTCTATGATTAATCATTGGCAAGCATCGCTGGTTTTAAACATTTCATGTTAGACAAGACAAAAAAGTGTGCGTACACTGTACAGTGGAGAAGACGTTATTCTTTCCCAATTTATGCGTTTATACTTAGACCCTTATGTCCTCTGTAATCATTAGGAAGCCTGATCAGACGCCGGGTAACCCGGTGTCTGATCGGGCCCCAAGCTGTTTGCAACTCAAGCGAAAATGAGTCGCAACATTTATAAAAAAAAAGTCATTTTATTCATTTTATTACATTACGTTTGCATTACGTTTGCGTTTAGTTGTTCGTTTAGATCATAACATTTATAACATATTCTCCACTGTACGTTATTCAGTTATAAAGCCGTTATTCTTTCGGTATGAACATGTTTGTGTTACAGTAGAGAATATATTCTTTTCCGTATAAACGAAACGGAAATGCGTTTCAATAAAAGGTAAAATATTACAAGTTTTTTAAATTGAATGCAATTTATTTTAAACTGAATGACAACATGTCTGGAGCCTGATAAGACGGTGGGCAATCCAGCGTCTTAAATGGCTCCAACCTACTTGGCAATGACATTAAGTGTTTTAATGTAACGCGTTTATTGGGCAGAAATAACGTTGCCCCACTGCAGACGAGACAAAAATGTGCATACGGTTAGAAAGTCGTTTGTCTTTTTCATATAAACATATTTGTGTCAAAACAATTACAGTAAAACCTTTCCATTACGACCATAAAAGTGTATTAATTATTAAATGTTTACGACAGGTGACTGCACAAAAGTAATGCGACAGTAAAACAGAAAACTATTATATACTATCAATTGGCCCTCGTTTTAGTGATCGCGGAAGAGAGGTTTTACTGTATGTCAATTGCAAGCAGGTTAAAATCTTATCAGACGGTGACCCTTCCAGATGTTTTGCTGCGGAATGTCGTTGGTTCTACCCAGTTCTCGAGCTGTGCCTGAAATGATGCATAAAGAGTTTATGTGTAGGGATGCACAATAAAACCGGTTATAATTATACTGCAATTCCTTCTCTGAAAGCGATACAATACAATACCTTGTGCTTTCAATATATAAACTATTTTGTTTTGTTTAAACTAAACGAACCATTTAAAGCATTTCTTTTGCGTTTAAACGGGAAAGAATTAACGTTAGTGGGAAAGAAATACATCTCGCCTGTAGTTTTGAGAAGACGCTATTTCATTTCCGTTTAAACGCAAACACTATGTACATGTAGTTAAACAGAGAAAATGGCAACGTATTGAACATGTTGACGACTCATCTTCTTTTGAGTGACAAATAGTTTAGAGTCTGATCAGATGCCGAGTTACCGGACGTCTGATCTGGCTCCAAACTGTTAGCGTGAACGCATTTATTAACCCTATTCCCCATAGAAGCGACTTTTAGCGTATTAAATCTATTCCTCCGCTGAAGAAAATAGTTCCAAGAAATACCCTCATGAACCATTACCATTACAGAATATTTTATACAGCCAAGCAGAATTTAGCTTAAAGCAGGCTGAAAGTAAAGCTGAATGTGCCTTAAGGCACATTCGGCTTTACTTTCAACCTGCTTTAAGTGGTCACATGTCTTCAAAACTAGAAACAGGTCATGGGGTAAAGGGTTAAGGAAGAATAATGTCTTCTACATGTACACTGTACAGTGGAGAAAACGTTATTCTTTTCCGTTTAAACGCAAACGTACGCAAACGCAAAACACTAAAACGTAGAAAAGTACAACTTTTGGACAATTCTGATAATTCATGTTTATCTTGGTGGCAAACAGTTTGGAGCCTGATCAGACGCTGGGTTACCCGGCGTCTGATCTGGCTCCAAACTGTTTGCAATAGAAATAATAGTTTTAGCGTAAACGCGTTTATTTGGAAAGAATAACACATTTTCCACTGTATGTGGACCTCATGTTTTTGCATCTTACTTCAAGCTCTCAATACACATGGAACGAAATACAAAAAGAACATCGGATATTGCAGATAGGCCAGAATCACTATATGAACTCAGAGATTGGTCTTCACAGTCAGCAATAAATTACAGTTGTTTGTGAGTGTGTTGTTTTGTTTGTTACGGCGTGGGAGAGGGAGAGAAACACCTGATGTCTCTGAAACATACAGACATATATACAGTGGAGAAGATGTTATGTTTCCAAATACACGTAATACCACTTAAATCATTATTTCCATTGCAAACAGCTTGGAGCCAGATCAGACGCAGGTACATGTAACCCAGCGACTGATCAGCTCAAAACTGTTTGTCACTCATACAAAATGAATACAGGTACAGTGGAGAAAACGTTATTCTTTACGAATAAACGCGTTTACGTTAAAACTGTTATTTCCATTGCAAACAAATTGGAGCCAGATCAGACGCCGGGTTACCCGGCGTCTGATCTGGCTCCAAACTGTTTGCCATTCAGGTTAACATGAATTTTCAGAATTGTCCAAAAGTTGTACTTTTCTACGTTTTAGTGCTTTGCGTTTGCGTTTCGTTTGCGTTTAAACGGGAAATTATAACGTATTCTCCACTGTAGTCAGTGTTGACATAAAGTTGGCATCTTCTACATTTTATTGCAGTACGTTTGTACGAAATTTGCGTTTAGACGGAAAAGAATAACGTTGTCTCCACTGTACAATGTCTATAATTACTTTTGTAATCTCGACACTAAATCTTCATGTCTAAAATATTTCTAACGTTTAAGTCTAGTATGGACAAACTGTTGATCTGTTCCATTTAAACGGAACGGAATGGAACGCATACACAGTGAAATTAAATGAAGAATATATGACCTTTGTAAAATGTTCCTGATTTCTTTTTACCTACCAGAGTTGCAGAAGGTTCGGAGCCTGGTCAGCGTCTGATTGATCTGGCTTCGAATTCAGGGCTGCCATAATTTGATAATAAAATGTTCAATTTTTCAATTTTTCAGACGCAATTTTACTAATCGTACCTTTACCCCATAGTCTGTTTCTTGTTTTGATGACACATGACAGCTTAAAACAGGTTTAAAGTAAAGCAGAATGCGCCTTAAGGCGCATTCAGCTTTACTTTAAGCCTGTTATAAGCTATGATCTGCTAGGATAAAAATCCAAATACTTAGGAAAAATCCGGAGAAATGACAGCCCTGCAAATTGTTTGCAATGGTAACCATATTTTCACACAAACGCGTTTAATAGGAAAGAATAGCGTACTCTCTACTGTATAAGTATCATTTTAGCACAATATATTTATTTGCATTTAATCAGGAATTCTTTTCTCGAACATGGCACTTTTAATTGAACTATAAACCGAACTTATAAATGATATTAGCTCAATAAATTATACTAGGATTTAGTCTCAGATTGCCAAGGCTTTGAATAGGAATGACACTACGAAAACATGGTACAGTGAAGAAGACGTTATTCCTACCCAACAAACGCGATTACGCTATAACTATTATCTTTATTGCAAACAGTCTGGAACTATATCACACGCCGGGTAACCACGCGCCTTGACCAGGTTCCGAATAATTGCAAATTTGATCTATATTAAATAGATAGAATTTCCAAAATAGTGTTATTTTCTGCATTTCAGTATATTGCGTTTGCGTTTCTTTGGCATTTAAACGGTTAAGAAGAACGTCCTCTCCAGTGTACAGTGGAGAATACGTTATTCTTTCCCGTTTAAACGTAAACGAAACGCAAACGCAAAACATTAAAACGTAGAAAAGTACAACTTTTGAACAATTCTGATAATTCATGTTTATCTTGGTGACAGACACTTTTGAGCCTGATCAGACGCCGGGTCACCCGGCGTCTGATCTGGTTCCAAACTGTTTGTATGGGAAATAATAGTTTGAGCATAAACGCGTTTATTGGGAAAGAATAAAGTTATCTCCACTGTATCCGTTCTACTGATTATTACTCGAATAAATCCTTAATATTAAAAACCCATAATCAAGATAGCAGGTATATTTATTTTTCTAGATACTGTTGATAGTTCGACATGTAAAGTGGAAATGGCGTTATAATTTCACATTTAAACGCAAACGAAAAGCAAAAGCATTGCACTTAAATGTAGAAAATGACAATTTGTTGTCAAATCTGAGTATTAATGTTAATCTTTATGGCAATCCATTTTGAGCCTGATCAGACAGTGGAATACCCGACGTCTGATCTGGTTCCAAACTGTTTGCAATGGAAATAATAGTTTGAGCATAAACGTGTTTATTGTGAAAGAATAACAAAGTAATCCACTGTAATTCTGTCCTTGGGCCAACTATTTTAGAAAAACAGTATTTTATCAATGTTTCGACATCTCAAATGAAGACATCTTGGTGTGATTAATGAAAGATGGCAGCCTTACTATTTCCCGTTTAAACGCAAACGCAAACAAAACGCAAACGCAAAACACTAAAATGTAGAAAATGTTAATTTTTAGAAATGTCTTACAATTCATGTTTATTTTGGTGGCAAACAGTTTGGAGCCTGATTAGACGCCGGGCTACCCGGCGTCTGATCTGGCTCCAAACTGTTTGCAGTAGACATTACATGTAATAGTTTTAGCGTAAACACGTTATTTGTGAAAGAATAACGTTTTCTACACTGTATACTGAATATACAGCGGAGAATCTGTTATTCTTTCCCGTTTAAACGCAAACGTACGCAAACGCAAAACACTAAAACGTAAAAAAGAACAACTTTTGGACAATTCTGATATTTCATGTTTATCTTGGTGGCAAACAGTTTGGAGCCTGATCAGACGCCGGGTTACCCGGCGTCTGATCTGGCTCCAAACTGTTTGCACTGCAAATAATAGTTTTAGCGTAAACGCGTTTATTGGGAAATAATAACACATTCTCCACTGTACATTCTTGTGTACCGGTAGCCATTGTAGTGGAATATTACTGTAGAAAGAATTCGGTCAAAATGATTCCCAATCCTATAGTGGAGAAGATGTTATTCTTTCCTAATAAACGCGTTTGCGCTAAATAACACATAATAATAATACATTGCATTGGAAAACACGTTATCCTTTACCGTTTAACAGCAAACGAAACGCATAAAATAAAATGTGAAATATAATAATTTGTTGACAAATATGGTTATTCAGTTTAATCTGAGTGGCAAACAGTTTGGAGCCTAATCAGATGCCGGGTTACTCGGCGTCTGACCAGGTTCCTAACTGTTTGCAATGTAAATAATAGTGATAGCTTTTACTGGGAAAGAATAACATCTGAACTGTACGTGTTTGTCCTTTACAAACAGTGTGTACATGTAGTCAGAACAGACTGCAAAGAGCTCGGCATCTAAATAAGCTCCAATATTATGTTTCCCACTCAGATTCATTAAAACCAATCACCGTCGGAATTTTCAAACAACCCGTCATTTTCTACAGTTTAGAACAATGCGTGTTGCGTTTTATTCCAAGAAGTTATCTCATGATCGTACTGTAGAGAAAACGTTATTCTTTCCCGTTTTAACGCAAACGAAACTCGTACGCATTGCATTTAACCCTTTACCCAATAACACGTTTATAACATTAAATACAGGTGATCAGTTAAGGCATATTCTGCTTACAGTGGATAATCTGTTATTCTTTCCCGATAAACGCGTTTACGCTAAAACTATTTTTTCTTTTACAAACAGTTTGGAGCCAGATCAGACTCCAAACTGTTTGCCACCAAGATAAACATGAAATATCAGAATTGTCCAAAAGTTGTACTTTTCTACGTTTTAGTGCTTTGCGTTTTCGTACGTTTGCGTTTAAACGGGAAAGAATAACAGATTCTCCACTGTAACTTTCATCCTTATTTAAACTACCATCTGCTACAGTGGAGAATGCGTTTGTCTTTCCTGTTTAAACGCAAACGAAACGCAAACGCAAAACACTAAAACGTAGAAAAGTATAACTTTTGGACAATTCTGATACTTCATGATTATCTTGGTGGCAAACAGTTTGAAGTCTGATCAGATGCCGGGTTACCCGGCGTCTGATCTGGCTCCAAACTGTTTGAATTGGATATAATAGTTTAGTGTAAACGGGTTTATTGGGAAGGAATTGTGTCTTCCCAACTGTACAAGGGTCCGAAAGCACAATGACTATACCTGGGACATATTTGGAAGTTAGAAAGAATAAAGTGAGAATTAAACGCTTGAGAAACGCATGAGAATCACAGACTGCTTCATTTTTGTCCGAGTCGCAAACAGGTTCGATTCCGATCAGACGCCGGGTTACTCTAATCTTGATCAAATATGTTTGAAATGGACTCAAATGTTTCAGCCTAATATTGTATGCGTCCAGTGAGGCAAAATAACGTCCCCTCGACCTTGTAGTTCTCTTAGCAAATTTATACAGTTTTCCGTCTATACAGCAACACCCATTGGGAGGCAAAGAGCGTTGTGTTGTTCGGAGGGAGTTGTTATAGGGGGGAAAATTGGTTTACATTTGCAAAAAGCTGGAATCCAGATCAGACGCATCTTTAGACTGTTACGGATTCAAGCTGTTTGCCATTCGTCATTATATTTCTTCTTTCAAAATGTCCACCTATATGTTATATGTAACTTTGAGAAAAACAGCAGATGACAATATTAACTAGACGATATTGCAGCAGTAAAAGCGTTTGACATAGTTGTCGTGTTTAGGAGGGAGTCGTTGTTGGGAGGGCCGTTGTAGGGAGGGGACACTATACTTTAAAATACCGGTATTAAAAGGACAAATTAATATACAAAAACAGAGTTAAACAGTTCTAGTGCTCAATTGAAACAGAATTGTCGGCAACTTATAGTCTTTTAAGTGTTTTATTCAAACAACGATGTTCCTTAGGGCGTAGTTATCTTGTTGGAGAAATAAAAAACAGCGACATTTTAAAACAAATTCTGAATGAATTGTAGAAAAACCTGCATTTCTGTGAATGACTGAAATTTTTAAATTTACACGTATTGCCAACGGTGTAATTGAAATATTTTGAAGGCCTTTATATCTAGCTTTATGTACATACATGTTTTTGTTTGGTTTTTATGGTTGTTTATATTTTATTATTATTTTAAATGCCGGGGATGGGTCGTACATGTATTTCTTCGAAATGGAAGGCGTCTCTAGTTCAAGGACGTATAGTGGAGAAAACGTTATTCTTTCCCAATAAACGCGTTTACGCTAAACTATTATTTATGTAACAAACAGTTTGGAGCCAGATCAGACGCCGGGTAACCCGGCGTCTGATCAGGCTCCAAACTGTTTGCCATCAAGATAAACATGAACTATCAATTGTACTTTTGTACGATTTAGTGCTTTGCGTTTGTGTTTCGTTTGCGTTTAAACGGGGAATAATAACGTATTATCCACCGTATATCTTCCAAATGGAAGGTGTCTCTAGTTCAAGTACGTATATAATGATGATACGTGATTCTAGACAAAAAATTGTGAAAGTATCGTATACAAATTGGACATACTTGGAAGTTACATGTGGGACAACCGTATTCCGCCATTATAACGCCACACTTATACAAACGCCCCAAACCAACCAATCTGCCAACATTTACAAAAAACCAAAACAACTAAATACGAGGATAGTTCAAATAGTTTTGATACTGGATCAATAACTTCTTTATAATACGGACAAACTGCATGTGTGATATATTATTTTAAAGAACAATTCTTTTCCAACACGTTGGTATAATGCACGATAAGATCGCATTACTCGATCAACCCAAACATGAACCTAAATGACCCATCCTCAAGGACACTGGACCTTTTATTTTTGCATTATTGAGTTAATTTTCGGATAACAATTTGATACATGTACAGTGGAGAATCTGTTATTCTTTCCCGTTTAAACGCAAACGTACGCAAACGCAAAGCACTAAAACGTAGAAAAGAACAACTTTTGGACAATTCTGATAATTCTTGTTTATCTTGGTGGCAAACAGTTTGGAGCCTGATCAGACGCCGGGTTACCCGGCGTCTGATCTGGCTCCAAACTGTTTGCACTGCAAATAATAGTTTTAGCGTAAACGCGTTTATTGGGAAAGAATAACACATTCTCCACTGTACTATATTTAATATTACGGCTTTACTATTTGGAATAAGTTTATGATTTTTTCTGTCAAACAAATTCAGACAATCATGCAATCGCTACACAGTTTTAAATGTTATTTAAGAAATTATAAATTCATACCAGTGTTTTATCTGCAATCGAACACTGGTAGGAGTTCAGATGCGTAGTAATTTAATCACGAGGCCTATAGGCCGAGTGGTTAAATTACAAGCATCTAAACGACAACCCGTGTTAGTTTATTATTACGATTATAACACATAATTTTACCTCAATTTGCACCGAAGCCACGGCGCAAACATTTCTTGGCGTACGCATTTTCGAAGCCATATGACGTCACGTTAGAACGTTTTAAGCGCGTGAATGTTTTATTGAAAATTCAAACACTGAAACATTCGTTCTTTGTTTATATAGGGGCGTGTGCAAAGTGTGTTAGAGTTTTACATAAAGAATCAACATTAGGGCTAATACTAAATACGTACTGAAAATCTAATAAAAAAAGTTAATCTACTGTTATGGAAAAAAGTAGTGAACTCGTTTTTTTTTTATATTAAATCAGGCTATAATTGAAGCTATTGTAATAGTGTTTCATGTTGTAAAATCAAAATGTATATATATCGATCTAGAACATTTTCATAGCGTTCGAAAAAAAAACATGCCCACTTTCGTCATTACCAAAACAAGAAATCTCATTTTTGAGAAGAAAGAGATTTAAGACAGTAACCCTTTCAATTGAAATAAAATTTTATTTACATTAAAATATAGACATACATTGTACACTGATATATTTCAAACAGAATCTGGAATTTGTACTCCTTAAGAAGTTATTCCGTCAAACTCTATTGTCTGGAAAGTGTTATATTCCAGTGTCCTCGAGTAGAGGTCATTTATGTGCATGTTGTGACTTATCGAGTTTTGTGATCTTCTCGTGCCTTATACCATCGTGTAGGCGAAGAATTGCTCTTTAAAATGATATATCACACATGCACTTCACATTTATAATACTGAAGTTGGGGGCCTCCGTGACCTAGTGGTACAATGTATACATGTAGTCACTGTGACTTACATCACTAAGCTCCTCACCGCTGTAAGTTCGAATCCCAGTAGGGTCGTTCGGATTTTTCATGTGGGGATGCCTTCCAGCTGGCTTGCGGAAGGTCGGTGGTTCTACCCAGTTGCCGATTTGTGTCTGAAACAGTGCATAAAGATTCCTCCACCTGTCATTAGTTGGACGTCGCGATATGACTGAACTACTGATAAAAGCGACGTAAAATTATAACAAATCAAATCAAATCAAATACTGAAGTTATTGATCCAGTATCAAAACTATTAGAACAGCCCTCGTAAAATTGCAGTTGAACTCCTTTTGCGTATACCGTGTTTTCAGTAATGAGAACATGTGGTTCCTTGCAGCAGGCTGAAAGTAAAATACTTGACCTTCAGTTTGTTTTAACTCTTTCCTCCCTGAAACTTTAAATGGACAATTTCTGTGTCCATTTTAGTCTAATCTATTATATACTTTTATGGGTTGTTTTGTCAATGTTTGGCATTATGACAAACAGTGATGACCCTGATCAGAGGGCTCCTTTCGGAGCCCTCTTGTCTGGGTCTTCACTGTTGCATAGGACAAGTGTACTTTTTATATGTATACTGTTTGAAAAGGACGCCTATATGCGGGACTAGGGTTTAAGCTACCATCTGCTAGGGTGTCTTACGATGCATGTTCATGACTGTATTAATTGACAGTATCGTATTTAGTAAGGAAATTCACTGAAAGTGTAAAAAGGCATACCTATTTGGTAATAGGTTAAAACACTGACACACCAATTAAATGTTTCGTATAGTGGAGAATACGTTGTTCTGTCCTGTTTAAACGCAAGCTAAACGCAAATTCATCGCAATCACTATAACACGGCGAAAAGGACAACGTTTTCAAAACAATTTTCATTTCAATTTTAGTTGCAAACAGTTTGGAGCATGATCAGACGCCGGGTTATTGTCAAAACTGTTTGCAATTGTCGATATTTTACCATCTATAATCAAACTTTACCTAATCAATATGGTACATGCAATATTATCTGCATTTATATGATATTTTGTTTAGAAGCGTTTGAAACGAAGCGGGGATGGAAAAGCATTTTACCCAAGGAACATGTACTTAACTAGATAGTGGAATCGAAACGCAAACGCGATAAGAACTGATTGTAATTAAGGATACATGTATCTTTTTAAACAGAATGGCGATTTATTTTTATCTGCATGGCAACACTTTGGAGCTTGGCTCCGAACTGTTTGCAATTGACATTGGGATTTTAGTATACACACGTTTGTTGGGAAATAATAACGTCTTCTCCGCTGTAGAGACATTGGCAGAGAGGCCCTCTTCAAGCATGTTTTATCTATTTCACACGAGGATTTTTATCTGCGTGATTTATTCCATGATTCACTTGCTCATTGAAATACCAAATCCATCGTTCGTTTATTTTAGTAACAATCAGCCACTTTAAGAACAATTTAAGCAGGTTTCATGATTTTTGGCGTGATAACAACAATTAACCCTTTTCACTGCCAAACCATAGCTATCCTGTCATTAGCCTCACGAACAGTTTCGATCCAGATCAAACGCCAGATATACTGCTGTATGTTTAGGGAATATACTGGTTTACATTCTTATGGGCGGTTATTTGGTCAAACATTTCTAAAATTTATTTTGAACAATAAAGACAGACAACAATTTAAGCAGACAAGTTGGCGGTGAAAGGGTACCGGTGTAATCGTTGGATCTATATCAGTGCACTAACTTTATATTTTACTTTAAATTTGTATCCATTGACGCGTCGTATAATCATTATGTCTGGGATAATTTTAAAACGTTTGCTGCAAGTTTGGTAAAGGGGTGATATGCTTTTTTATTATATGCCTTCTTATGATATCGAGCGTTTCCGCGTGTATCTGCACAGTAAAATACAAGAGTCTGTATCGTCCACCGTATATATTACTGGTTCTATTTTTCTCCAACCTCGTTTCCGGTTAAGCGTGTCATATTTTACGTACATGCACAAGTTCCGCGTTAATCTTTGTGGCATACAAGAGTTCTTGTTCTGCTTCAAATAACTAATGTTTCTGGATATTAACTGTTTAGTCGTTCTTGGTGTGTATTCAATGCATAAAATAAACACGTTACCGGTAGGCAGTGAGCAACAGGGTGTTGTATTCAGCTCTCGACGTTTTTTCTGATCTGACTCCAAACTGTTTTCAATAGAAAGGATTGTTAAAACAAAAACATAATTATTGGCAAAGAATATCGCCAAATCATATATGTGATAAATAGTACAAACAATTAGAATAAAGATCAAGCACCCTACACTATTTAATCTGGGTCTACACGTATTGACATTCTTGTAAACTTGTCTGAATTTTGAAAACGCAGATCGATGATTTCTGTAACAAACAGCAAATTGTGGCAACTGGCATTGCTTAGTTTATGCCCAAGATAATGTTTTTGTTTTTGGATAACAATAGATATTGTGTCACTCGATTGAAAAGCATGTTTTCCCTAAGACAGACAGTCACTGAATACAGGACATAAGTAAAGCTGAAATCCCCTGTTTTACCTTTGATGGAGGCAAGTTATGTATGTGCATATACATGTATTAACCCATCTGTGCCCACGATCCCATATGTGGGACATAGCCATACAGTGTAGACTCTGATCAAAACGAAAATTAAAGTTTACAACAGACATCCCTTAGATAAACATTGTACAGTGGAGAACACGTTATTCTTTCCCAATAAACGCGTTTACGCTAAAACTATTATTTGCAGTGCCAACAGTTTGGAGCCTGAGCAGACGCCAACATAAAAATGAATTATCAGAATTGTCCAAAAGTTGCACTTTTCTACGTTTTAGTGCTTTGCTTATGCGTACGTTTGCGTTTAAACGGGAAAGAATAACGTTTTCTCCACTGTATATACATGTTCTACTCAGAGTTTGCTAAGCACCAATGGTAAAATCACTATAGAAACCACTGCATTGACCTTATCCTATCTCATCACATTAGTTCCAACATATTTGTTCGATTTCTTGCAAATTTTGAAAATGCTTTGGCCAATGGTTTACTTTACAGATTCTGGTCATGTGTGTCCTTATTCAGATCATGTAGGCGAAACCCGAGAAAAATATCAAAATGTGAAATTTCTGAGATTTCACCGAAATTTTCAAATCCATTGATTCTACATTCTTATGTTCTTAGAGATTTGACATTGGGTAAAATTGATCATTGAAAGGTAAAACATTGTTTTTACAAACGAATAACATCCTCTAAGAACATTACAATGTACAATTCAATGGATTTGAAAATTTGGGTGAAATCTAAAAAAATTCACAATTTTATTATTTCCTCGGGTTTCGCCAACAGGACCTGAACAATTGTATAACATTTTCAGAATCTGTAAAGTAAACACTTGGCCAAAACATCTCCAAATTTGGAAAAAATCGAACAAAATGTCGGACATTATGTGATTAGAAGTGATAGGGTCAATGCATCGGTACATGTACCTATGGAGATTTTACCCTTGGTGCTTAGCAAACTTTGAGTAGTATATACATGTAATCCAATATATAGCATGGAAGAAGCCAATGTGCGCAAATGGGTTAAGTATTGTGATGATTTTCCTGTTTTTTAGTGTCCTTTAAACACATGTTTGACTATGTTAATGTATTGAAATATATGATACAGTCGTATAATGTCATACCTTCAGGGGAATGCAGTGGAAGTTGTATGTAATTATTCGTCCGTAAAGTTTAATTGCCTTTTTCAATCATATACACATTTGCAAGAGGACACAAATGCAAGTTAAACAAAACAAAAATCAAACAAAACATGACAAATTACAGAATTCTAGTAGAATCAACTTTCAATTGCACCGGTATGAAAGCGGCCTTGCAATTAAAGATATCACAGTGGAGAAAACGTTATTCTTTCCCAATAAACGCGTTTGCGCTAAAACTATTATTTCTATTACAAACTGTTTGGAGCAAGATCAGACGCCGGGTAATCAGGCTCCAGACTGTTTGCCACCAAGATAAACAAGACTTATCAGTAATGCCCAAAACTTGTACTTTTCTACGTTTTAGTGCTTTGCGTTTGCGTTTAAACGGGAAAGAATAACGTTTTCTCCACTGTGTTAACAAAAACAATCAAATCATTGCAATGAAACATAACGAAGAAAACTCCTTTATAAAAAGTGCTGAATCAGCATCACGTTAACAACATAGTACAAAGAAGAATACTTGATTATTTCCCTTATAAACACTTTTAACGCTAAAACTGTTATTTCAATATGCAAAAGGTTGGAGCCAGATCAGACAAAGGATAAACCGCCGTCAGATCGGGATCACAATTGTTTGCCACTCAGAGTAAAATGAATAGGCAAATTGTCAAAAAGTTTCCATATTCTATCTTTTATTACAGTGGAGAAAACGTTATTATTTCCCATTAAACGCGTTTACGATAAAACTATTATTTGCAGTACAAACATTTTGGAGCCAGATCAGACGCCGGGTAACCCGGCGTCTGATCAGGCTCCAAACTGTTTGCCACCAAGATAAACATGATTTATAAAAATTGTACAAAATTTGTTCTTTTCTACGTTTTAGTGCTTTGCGTTTGCGCCTCGTTTGCGTTTAAACGGGAAAGAATAACGTTTCTGTACATGTTGCCGCCTATGCTCTACAGTGGGAAATAAATGTATTTGATCTTCCTAAAAAAACACTTTTGTGTTGCAACAATTACAGTTTTATTCTTTCCCGTTTAATTTCAAACTAAACGCAAACACATTACTATACAATTGAGAATATGATAACGTTTTGACAATTTTGACGATCCATTATAAATTGAGTGACAGCTGGATCAGACGTCTGTTCATGTACCTACAGTGGAGAATCTGTCATTCTTTCCCAATAAACGCGTTTACGCTAAAACTATTATTTGCAGTGCAAACAGTTTGGAGCCAGATCAGACGCCGGGTAACTCGGCGTCTGATCAGACTCCAAACTATTTGCCACCAAGATAAACAAGAGTTATCAGAATTGTCCAAAAGTTGTTCTTTTCTACGTTTAAGTGCTTTGCGTTTGCGTACGTTTGCGTTTAAACGGGAACGAATAACATATTCTCCACTGTAGCTGTTTTTCAATGGAAGTAAAAGGTGTTATGATAACAAGTTTATTTGGAAATAATAACGAATTATCCACTGTATGAAACCATATCAGATGTTGAATAGGCTAGTACATGTACATTGTATACATGTAGTTAAAATCGGAGTCTGAACAGACTCAACACCGTTTTCGATCCAGATGTCAAAAAATGGTCTTGTCAAGTTTGGCATGTTTTATTATAGTGGTGAAGACGTTATTTTTTATTCCTATTAAACGCGTTTACCCTAAAATTATTATTGCCATTGCAAACATGTTGAGGGCAGATCAGACGCCGGATAACCAGCCGTTTGATCAGGTTCCAAAGCGTTTACCACCCTGTTTAAAATGAACATTCAGAATTTCTACATTTTAGCAATGTGTTTGCGTTTAACCCTTTACCTGATAGCTATTTCTAGTATTGAAGATATGTGACTACTACAAGCAGGTTGAAAGTAAAGCAGAATGCGCCTTAAGGCGCATTCTGCTTTACTTTCAGCCTGATTAAGCTGCCATGTGTTAGAATATAGAAAATATTCCCGATGATATATATGCATGACTGATTAAATTGGAACTTTTTTCTTCAGCGGAGGAATAAATCATATTCGCTATAAGGCGCTTTTTTTGAGGGAAGGGGTTAAACGGGAAATAACGTCTTCTCTTCTGTTTGACGCGTAACGTAAGGTCTCGTGGAGTGTCAAAAAGTTTGACTGGCTGCAGACTACTGTATTTTAGCACATGCACACGTGTTACAGTGGAGAAAACGTTATTATTTCCCGTTTAAACGCAAACGTACGCAAACGCAAAACACTAAAACGTAGAAAAATACAATTTTTGAACAATTCTGATAATTCATGTTTATCTTGGTGGCAAACAGTTTAGAGCCTAATCAGACGCCGGGTTACCCGGCGTCTGATCTGGCTTCAAACTGTTTTCACTGCAAATAATAGTTTTAGCGTAAACGCGTTTATTGGGAAAGAATAACGTTTTCTCCACTGTATAACAGCTCTTTTAGCAACATCGAAAATGACAGCATTTTTAATCGAAGTACTTGAGAATACTGATGATAGTTTCAAACTGTAGTATAGGGGTATGGAATTAAAGGAAAACCAGGAGATGTATGTTGAAAATCTGAAAACAATGTTTCGTTTTAAATGTTTATGGGAGTAGGATTCGTAATTGCTTATACATGTACATGTACATGTATATACTTGGACCTTCCTCCAACATTGACTAATACTTTTTAGAGTCTGAAACCCCGGATTTTACTTTAACATTTGCCCTTTTTATTGTGTACAGGTAAATGATTTAAACACTTGACTATTATTGCATGCATATTTTGAGATTAAATATACAGTGTACATGTAAAAGACATACTTATGTCTCATTAAACGCATTTACGCAAAAACTATTATTTTCATTGCAAAGAGCTTGGAGTCAGGTCAGACGTCTGGTAACCCGAAGTCCGATCAGGCTCCACATTGATTGATATTCATTTTGTAGATTTTAGTGCAACGTGTTTTACGTTTCGTATGCGTTTAAACGGGAAAGAAATACTGTTTTATCCACTGTTGTTATGGTCTTTGAATTTCATTAAACAAATATGAGTATTTCTACGTTTGACCAGGCTTAACTTCGAATTAAATAATCAACATTTTACAATAACAAAACTATCACATTAAGCATTGTATTGCAATGTGTTTGTGTTTCGTTTAACCCATGTGTGCCCAGTGGATTATTCCATGTTCATATATTGGATTTGTCAATTGTTAGTAAAGGAATGCCTGATCAAAATTGTCATTTTTCATTTTGTTTTATATTGAAATTCCTATCAGCAAACAGTGTAGACTCTGATCAGACGCCGCATAATGCGGCGTCTGATCAGAGTCTACACTGTTTGCCTATGTCCCATATATATGATATCGTGGGCACAAATAGGTTAAGCTGAAAAGAATAACGTCCTCTCCACAGTGCCGTTTGACCTTGACCGAAAACAATAAAAAACATATAAATAATCCGTTAACAATGCTGGAATGTTATAAACCATAAAACAGAACAGATGTTTAAACTTTGGCTTAGAGTTTACAAATGTATGACAACTGCTGCAAACAAATTGGACGCGACTGCGACGCTTAATAACACGGTGTCTCGTCGGGATCTAAGCAGTTTTATACACCGGTGATATTTCCTAAAAGTAAATTTAGAAAATGCATTATAAAGTGCTGCAGTCGTTATTTAAAGATTGCCGAGAAAAACTAAATAGTACATTAAGTGTTAATGTGACATAAACACACAAGGCTATTATCATAACATAAACATGACAGTCAATCTGATAGCATTTATACAATGGAGAAAGTGTTCTTCTATCCAATGTCAACGCAAGCGCAACGCACAAGCGTTAAAAACAATGTACATGTAGAAGTTGAAACTTATTTTTAATTTCTGACGATCTATTTTAATCTGGCAAGTGACGCCGGGTTACCTAGCGTGTGCCAAGGCTATTAGCAGTTTACAATTGATATATACTCGTTTTAGCGTGAATGCGTTTAATTTGGAAAGAATGACGTCTTCTCAACTGTATAGCATAGGTGAAGCATAGCATTATACAGTGTAGAATACATTATATTTTCCCGTTTAAACGAACACGAAACGCAAAATAATTAAACAGAGAGAATGACAATGTTTAGAACATCTTGACGGCTCATTTTTATTTGAGTAGCAAACAGATTGGAGCCTGATCCGACGCCGGGTTACCCGGCGTCTGATCTGGCTCGAAACCTTTTGCAATATAAATAATAGTTTCAGCGTAAACGCGTTTATTGGGAAAGAGTGACGTCTTCACCACTGTACCATACATCATCGGCATTAACAACTTAGTAAATATATTACTAAACTACTATTTGTACATAAAGAGTTCACTGTATCATCGTTAAGTGATTGCCTTGCTCGGTGACACTTAAACTCGTGGTTTGTTTTCTAGCGACTAAAACTGTTGGTTGCTAAATGTATGCATTGAATAGACAGAAACAGAGATGGAGAGAAAAAATTAGCGATATAGAGATATATTTAGCGATAGGCAGATATATAGAGATAGAGAGAAAGCGAAAGAGAGAGATACGTTAATAGAGAAAAACAGACAGTTGCAATATATTATATAGACACGGTTATCCAAAATATCTTGGCGTTATTCAAGTACATGTAACTTAAAGTATACTAGTTTTACAGTGGACAATACGCCAAATGATTTCCCATTTAACGAAACGCAAACGTAAATGCACCAGAATGAATATCAAATTATTTTGAAATTTCTAATTATATACTTAAATCTGAATGACGACCAGTCTGGGACCTGGAAAGTCACTGGAATTTTCAGCCTCTAATATTCCATCCGTTGCATTACAGTGGAGAATCTGTTATTCTTTCCCGTTTAAACGCAAACGTACGCAAACGCAAAGCGCTAAAACGTAGAAAAGAACAACTTTTGGACAATTCTGATATTTCATGTTTATCTTGGTGGCAAACAGTTTGGAGCCTGATCAGACGCCGGGTTACCCGGCGTCTGATCTGGCTCCAAACTGTTTGTATTGTAAATAATAGTTTTAGCGTAAACGCGTTTATTGGGAAAGAATAACAGATTCTCCACTGTAATAGTTAAGCCGTGCCATGACAAAACCTGCTTTCTTGCATAGCAAATAGTGTAGATCAAGGTCAGTCGCCGCTGAATGACATCCACATGCATCTCAATCAGTTTATGTAGCTGTATTATATACAGTATTTGGCAATGTAGACCCAACTCAGATACAGAGCCTGGGACGACAATGGTGCTTGGTCTGTATCATGTTGCAATGCAATAAGGCAGGTTTTGTCATGGCACGGCTCGCTGATGTAATTGTGTGAATTGTATCTAGGTAACATAGATGCAGGTGCTGATCTGGGTTCAAACTGTTTGCAAATGTAAACCAAATCATACTTGGTTTTCTTTCCCCCTCCATATTACATGTATAACAACGCCTTCCGAACAACACACACACACACACTATTCGTCTCCTATTGGGTGTTGTTGTAGGGAGGGAGCACTGTATTTATTTAACTGTATTTTTTGTTTCGTTTTAACCATTGCAAGAAGTATCTTTACTGTGGATATCACGTTATTCTTTTCCATTTAAACGGGACTAGACGCAAACGTAATACAAAGAAATGCAACCAATGACAGGTTACCCGGCGTTTGATCAGGCTTCAAACTGTTTGCAATCGAAATAATTGTTTTAGCGTAAATGCGATTATTTGAGAATGATACACGTTTGATCCACTGTACATTCGCACTTTTAATTAATAACGTATCTACCAACTGAACAAAACAACTAAACTCACAAAACTGTAAATTATAAGCCCCCTTTAAAAAGTTTATTAGAAATTGATTGAACGTGGTGCTAATAAGATAGGAATGTATCTAATCCTACAACATTCCGCTGTTAATTCTTTCGGCGTTAAGAACAATAAGGTAGTCTTTATTTTGACACTAGTGCAAGATCTATTAAAAAAATGTTCAACTCATAGAGTGGGGAAAAACATCGGAAACTAATTAACCCCTTCACTACCGTGACGTCATCAATTTGAAACATTTGTCGTCTGCTTTTATTTCTTAAATTGAAAAATTAGATATTTTGTCTTAAGAAATATTGAAAAGAATGTCAAACAGTTTTGATCTTGATCAGACGCCGCGTCACGCGGCGTCTGATCAGGATCGAAACTGTTTGCAAATAACTCGAACGTTCGGGGTAAGGCAGTGAAGGGGTTAACCACTTACAAATAGCTGCGAAGAGAGGTCAAACCTATGTATGTTTAACTGATAAACAGCAGAACAGGTGCGATGAAAGACCCCTGGAACCTGTACAAGTTACTAATATATGAACGGGTTCTTTCATGACCAGGTCATTTAGGCACCTTTAGCACCTTGGCAAGACGTTAAACCTTAGTAGCAATAACAAGTAGGTCATTTACAGTACAGACAACCTTATGTAAAATGGACAGATTTGAAAACGTATTGCGATCCTTTTACATTTTTCATACATGTAATCGCCATTTTCATAACAATTCCCGGCGTCGAATCTGGATCCAAACGGTTTGCAATGGAAATAATAGCTTTAGTATAAACGCGTTTATTGTGAATGAATAATGGTTATTTAACTGTAATTGCTAAAGAACAAACACGCTTATTGGGAAAGGATACCTTACCTAATATGCAATCTTAATCGTGTTAATTTAGCTACAGGAGAATGCGTATTCTTACCCGTTTAAACGCAAATGAAACGCACACGCCATAGAATAAAATATAGAAAATAACAATATTTTTAAATTGCAATCTATTCATCTTGACTGGGTTTCAGTAAGTTTGGAGCCTATTCAAGTCGTTTGCAATAGTACTTATAAATGTAATGCTTTTTTCGCAAAGAATAACGTCTTCTTCACTGCATATACATACAGTGGAGAATCTGTTATTCTTTCCTCCCTTTAAACGCAAACGAAACACAAAACGCAAAGCACTAAATAGTAGAAAAGTACAACTTTTGGACAATTCTGATAATTCATGTTTATCTTGGTGGCAAATAGTTTTGGATCCTGATCAGACGCCGGGTTACCCGGCGTCTGATCTGGCTCCAAACTGTTTGTAATGAAAATAATAGTTTCAGCGTAACGCGTTTATTTGGAAAGAATAACGTATTCTCAATTGTATTTATGAAAGCGCCTAAGTATCTTTAATTCATTTACCTTATTCCCGTGTCAAACGGGAAATGTGTACTTTATACCGACGGCCTGTAATTGTAGAAATGAGCAGGTTGGAAAATAAACAAAGGTAGGCCTTTTCTGCATACGATATAGTGGAGAAAAATGGGTTTTAACGCACACAAACAGATAATGCATTGAAGAAAACATATAGTATTTTGAAACTTCAGTGCATCCTACCAACAACAATCCTCTGAACAAAGATTCCCTCCTCAAAACAACATTTGCAGATGTTCCCAACACAAGACAATATCATGCATGTCCAAACTTTTCACGGCTGCAATATTTTCTGTTTGAAAATTTCGTTTGCTGTTTTTCTCAAAGTCTCATATTCGACATTTGATCAGAAGAAAATACAATGGCAAGTTACAAACTGCTTGAATCCAGATCAGACGCCGCTTTACGCAAATGTAAGCAAATTTTCCTCCCTATAACAACTTCCAAACAACGCACACAATCCGTGTCTCCGGTTTGGGTGTTGTTGTACAGAGGGAGCATTGTACATGTACATAAATAAATGTCGTAGTTTAGTTCAAGGGGCAAAGGGTTTTTGAAAATCCTTAACACACACCGACATTCTTGTTTTAACGAAAGTTTTTGATTGGAAAATACAAGTATTAACAACTTCGATATTCTTTCCCAATAAACGGGTTGATACATACACATTACCAGTTGACAGCGCGATACAGAGTGATGTATTTAGATCGAGACGTTTTTGGCGGAAATAGCCGATCTGACGAGCGCCTTGGCGCGAGTCTGATCGGTTGTTTCCGCCAAAAACGTCGAGAGCTAAATGCAACACTCTGTTGCGCACTGCCAACTGGTGATGTGTTTATTATATGACTTGAATACAAACCAGAAACAACTAAATAGTTGTTTAAATCATTTTATATCCAAAATTTATTAGTTATTTGAAGCAGAACAAGATTTTTTGTATGTCACAAAGAATAACGCGGCGCTCGTACACGTACGTAAATGACGTCACGTCAAATCGAAAGCGAGGTCAGAGTAAAATACAAAGTGGCTGATACAAGGTGGCTGATACAGACTCTTGTATTTTACTCTGCAAATACACGCGGAAACGCTCGATATCACTCGAAGGCATATAATAAAAAACATAATATGTCAATTGCAAACCGTTTAGGATCAGATCAGACCCATAGAAACCTGACGTCTGATTAGGTTCCAAGCTGTTTGCCATCCAATTCAAATCGTCAAATAATTGCAATTTCTACATGTTGGTACAGTGCGTTTGTATTTATTTTAAATGATAGCGTTTTCGTTTGGTATGATATCGCACGGCGCGATCTAATAATTCGCCACTAAGCCTTTCACTATCAATTACATCATACAGCGCATTTGCAAACAGTTTTGATCCTGATAAGACGCCGCGTAACGCGGCGTCTGATCAGGATCAGAACTATTTGCCACTTGTTTTGAAATTACGGCAGTTATACTACCGTAAATCTAACTATGAAACGATATTGCAGACAGCAGTATTGAAGTAGGCGGTGAAGGGGTAAAACGCCTACGATGGATTTGATCATGAAAGGGTTAAGAAATGCTTCTCTATATTTTTCAGCCGATGCGGAGCGCTGATAACCTCTCTCTTGATAGGCCAACAGTGGAACTCTTACTTAACATATCTTTAGTAAAGCATCATCAATATGTCTTCAAACGATTGACTGCTTATTGCAGAATAAAACTACTGCAGAAACTGTATCACTTTTGTAATTCAATAAGTTTCGATCTATTATTGAAGATTAACCATACGCGCAAGTATATTAGGTAGTATTTGTTTCGCCATTAAATACAGTTTGAACTGTGCAAGTCTAAAACCGATGTTTACATTCCGATCCATCTTATAATGACAATTTCAGGTTTCGAAGAAACTGTATAATCCTTTAGAGATATAATGAGGCATGAAGGCCAGAGCAATAGACTGTGGAATGTATAGAGAAAATGCCAATGCTTACTATATCTGTGTGAACTACAGTTGGGATGATGTTATTCTTTCCCATTAAACGCGTTTACGCTAAATACTATTATATCCATTGCAGTTCGGAGCCAGGTCAGACGCCGGGTAACCCGGCGTCTGACCTGGCTCCAACATGTTTGCCACTTAGATTAACATGAGTAGTCAGTATTGTCGAAATATTTTCATTTTCTACGTTTTATTGCGATGAGTTTGCGTTTCATTTGTGTTTATCTAGAAAGTACAACGTCTTTTCTGTGGTTAAAATGGAGACCCGGACAGAAAATGTGATAAGAAATCTGACATCCATGCATGCATGCACGACGGTCGAATCACGCATTAAGTAAATAAATTTCCATATTTAAAAAAAATTCAATTCCTGTATTAATTTCCCCAAAAGATTCAGTTATATGAAGGTCGGTATGGTACGTGCACATTTATTACTTTAAGACTCGCTTATAGGCAGATGTTAACGTGACAATATTGGCTAGAAATCTATTTGTATTTCATCTTGCGGGTGATTAAACAAGTTATTAATATGGTATAACGATTTATACACATGTACTAGTATACGTGGCGGTTAAACGACGCGCAATCATAGATGACATTTTCTCTAGAGAGCGCATGCGTGAATTGGCAATAGTAAAGGTGTGACTCTTGGCAAATTCTACCAGAACAGAACAGAGCATGACTTTATTTAAGTCGTTTATTGTTCCAATCCAATTCCAACTGGAGAATTCAATAACACATTGGCATAATGTTGCACTCCAGTAGCCTTGGATTTCTAAAACAGTATCTCCTTGACTTACTTTTCAGTTGAACGCAGTAGCTTGTTCATATACCAGGCGTCAACAAATCTAAAATATTACCCTTATCTTGCTGCATTGTCGTCTGCTTAAAATACATCGTCTGCGAAACAATTAAGAATTAACTTTGATCGTTTGAGAAAATATTGATATGAATGCAAACAGTTTGGATCGAGATCAGACGCCGCGATACGCGGCGTCTGATCTGGATCCAAGCTGTATGCAAATATTAGTCAATTCGCGCTTAGCACGATGGGAGTTCACTGCATGTATACATACATTGTATTGCAATGTTTGATTCGCCAAATCCTTTACGACGACGATAAATAGTAAAACATGTTCCCACATACATGTAACTACAGTGGAGAATCTGTTATTCTTTCCCGTTTAAACGCAAACGTACGCAAACGCAAAGCACTAAAACGTAGAAAAGTACAACTTTTGGACAATTCTGATAATTCTTGTTTATCTTGGTGGCAAACAGTTTGGAGCCTGATCAGACGCCGGGTTACCCGGCGTCTGATCTGGCTCCAAACTGTTTGCACTGCAAATAATAGTTTTAGCGTAAACGCGTTTACTGGGAAAGAATAACAGATTCTCCACTGTACCCCTGTTTTCTATAGCGAACAACGATCATGAATATCATTGTCTCCAACATGTGTGAGATAAATTTCAAATTTGATGACATCACTCTTATAACGTCACCATTTATAAAGGCGTTGTAATATCACCGGGATTCCAAAATAAGCCTAATGCTTAAAAAACAACTAAAATCGTTGGTTATATAAGAAAAAATCTGTCTCTCGTCGATGTTTAAGACAATTTGATCTCAAACTCGTCCAGAATAGAAAAAGTTATTACAGTGGAGAATCTGTTATTCTTTCCCGTTTAAACGCAAACGTACGCAAACGCAAAGCACTAAAACGTAGAAAAGTACAACATTAGGACAATTCTGATAGTTCATGTTTACAGTACTGAATCTTATTAAATTAACAATTTTTGCGATTCGTTGGAATTCGATTGCAATTCGATGGCAATTCGCTTGCGATTCAAAGTACTAACTTTACCCTCGGGTAAGTTTTCTTGAATGGTGCATCTCACAAATGTTCGCAAATATGCATTCGTTATTTTTTTCGATTCCATTTATGTCACAACCGCTTCGGAAAATTCGCGTAAAACTGTTCAAACGTAAGATTTGTTTTTTGAAGAGCGCGATTCGATGGCAATTCGATGGCAATTCGCTTGCGATTATCAATTTAATTTAATAAGGTTCAGTACTGTATCTTGGTGGCAAACAGTTTGGAGCCTGATCAGACGCCGGGTTACCCGGCGTCTGATCTGGCTCCAAACTGTTTGCACTGCAAATAATAGTTTTAGCGTAAACGCGTTTATTGGGAAAGAATAACAGATTCTCTACTGTACATTGTAAGCTCTCGTTTGAGATCAGTTTGTACATGTATTCGATACTAAGTTCTAAATAAGTGACAAGGGAGCTTTTTGTTTTACAGTCACCTTGCTCTAAGCTGTCACCTGTATTTTGTATAACCCTTTAGTCTTTGTTTAAGAGGTCGTTATGGAAAGGTTTTATTGTACAGCAGATATGATGTTTTCTTTCCTAAACACGACACTGTGAAAACATAAAAACGGGAAATATGGCATTTATTTTGACAATTTTGAAGCCTGATTACACGCAGAGTTACTAAACTCTGACTTTTCAGAGTAAGACCCCTGTTACAACGTTATGTTATGTGTACCAGGGACAAGACATTGACTGGTTGATAATGATCGAGAGTCTCAGGTAGGGTGGTCGACTATACTATTTCAACAAACAACATTTTTGTCATACCCTTGATGAGTTACAGTCGAAAAGATGCACTCTTCATCTTACTACTTACAGTGGAGTAGACGTAAAAGCGTTTAAGTTTAAACTATTATTTCCAGTTCAGACAGTAAGGAATCCGATCAGACGCCAGGTACATACATTGTAACCCTGGTAAACCGGGTTACTGTTTGCTATTCAGAACAACTTAAATTGTCAGAATTGTCTAAAGGTTGTTATTTTTTATGTTTATTACGATGCGTTCTTCTCCACTATACAGTGAAGAATACGTTATTCTTTCTTGTTTAAACGCAAACGAAAAGCTCTAAACGTAGAAAAGTACAACTTTTGGACAATATTAATAATCCGTGTTTATCTAGGCTCCAAACTGTTTGCAATATAAATAATAGTTTTAGCGTAAACGCTAAAATTTATTGTAAAAGAATAACGTCTTCTCCACTGTATATGCATTCGCGCTGAAACAATGTTATTTCCATAGCAAACACCATTGGCTCAGAGTATACGCCGTGTTACCGAATGTCTTTTTTATGCATTGCGTTTGCATTTTACCTTTGTTTAAACGAGAACGAATAACATGTTCACTGTATAAGAGAACAGGAACAGCGCAGAAAAGTAAACAGTATCGTCTGAGAATGTCGACAATGTCTGTTATGTAACGTTAACTGTGTCCCGTCATTAGTGTTTTCACAACCTTGGTTTATTGGTGTACAGTGGAGAAAAAGTTATACTTTCCAAATTAACGCGTTTACTTTTATAGGTCTATAACTATTATTTATATTACAAACAATTGGTGTTTGCCACCAAAATAAACATGCATTATCAGAATTGTCCAAAAGTTGTACCTTCCTACGTTTTAGTGTTTTGCGTTTGCGTTTCGTTTGCGTTAAAACGGGACAGAATAACCGTTACGTTTCACCACTGTATACAGTAGAGAATACTCTATCATATTTCGTCTGAACGCGAACAAAACGCAAAGCACCTTGTAGTAAAGTGGGGAAACTGACAACTCATTGAAATTGTTGACAACTCATTTTAAAACCCTCTCGCTCTCAATGACGCTTGAAAGCGCCGCGCCGCGTTTGACACCCGTTTTGAAATTTCTTCAGTCATGCTGCCTTATTTGTTAACTTTGAAACGACATTGCAGACAACAAAATAGAAACAGACGACAATGAAACGGTGTATGGGGTAAACAACTCACGAAAGATTTTGTAGCGAAAGGGTTATTTGATCGTTCATTGAATTAAAGATTCACTTCATATTTCATATGAGCATCTGTCAGTGAGTGAACTGTTTATTAACGCTTATATACATGCATGTAATAATTTAACACGAAGATACGGTGGAGAAAATGTTATTTTTTCCAGTTTAGTCGCAAACGAAACGCAAATACAATAAACGTAGAAAAATGACAACGGTTTGAAAAGCTTGACGACTCATTTTTATATGGGTGGCAAACAGTGTGGAGCCTGATCAGACGCCGGGTTACCCGGCATCTGATCTGGCTCTAAACTGTCTGCATTGGAAAAAATTAGTTTTAACGTAAACGTCATCATTGGGAAATAATAAGATCCAAAAATTAGTTTTAACGTAAACGTCATCATTGGGAAACAATAATATCCACTGTATATTTGAGAAGACATTATTCTTTTAAGTGTAAAATAAAATGTTGAAAATATAACATATTTTAGAAAATGTTGACGATTTATTAACTAGGTGTATTTTCTTGCTCAAAACTGTTTTATAGGTATACTATTGATTTAGCATCAACACGTTCATTTTGAACGAATAACGCCTTCTACATTGTTAAACATGGCTTTCTGTTCAGCTTAATACAGGCAACATATTTGCAAGTTTGCTTTATATCCATCAATATTAAACAAAATGCTTGAGAATTACAGTTGTAGGTTCCTTCAAACATCTTGTTTCCGCAAATCAATTGACAACCAACAGACAGTGTTAATTATGTGTGCATGAAATGGAAGCACAATCGAAAGATCTTGGCATTGACAGCTTCTTCCTTCTATGATTTTACTGTTAACATCACATCTCGTTTCGACACCGAAAAAAGCAATTTTGAACGGTTTAAATATCAATAGAAGACACTGAACTACATCTGTCATTGAAGTTTTTATAACATTCTCATTACAGTGGAGAAGGTGTTATTCTTTCCCAATAAACGCGTTTACGCTAAAACTGTTATTTCCCATACAAACAGTTTAGAGCCAGATCAGACGCCGGGTAACCCGGCGTCTGATCAGGCTCTAAACTGTTTGCCACCATGATAAACATGAATTATCAGAATTGTACAAAAGTTGTACTTTTCTACGTTTTAGTGTTTTGCGTTTGCGTACGTTTGCGTTTAAACGGGAAAGAATAACAGATTCTCCACTGTATTACACGACACGATTTCTTAACTGCATTAACGCTTGCATTGCCACATCATCATCTGCAGAAAAATTGTCGTCTTCAATTTTGCGTATGCCACATTGATGTGTTGAATGCTGTGATAACAAAAATATTGATAAAAGTAATAAACAGTTTGGATCCTGATCAGACGCCGCGTAATGCGTAATGCGTAATGCTGCGTCTTATTAGGAGTCAAACTGTTTTCAAATTTATAAAATTCAGCCATCTCAGGTTAATAGATGCATGTTTTATATAAGAAAGGATGATACGTAGTACATTTGTAACGAGGTTAAGCTAAAGGTATATTATATCATTTTGTAATGGAATGCGTTAGGTTAGTGAACTTATGATACAGTGGAGAATCTGTTATTCTTTCCCGTTTAAACGCAAACGTACGCAAACGCAAAACACTAAAACGTAGAAAAGTACAACTTTTGTACAATTCTGATAATTCATGTTTATCATGGTGGCAAACAGTTTAGAGCCTGATCAGACGCCGGGTTACCCGGCGTCTGATCTGGCTCTAAACTGTTTGTATGGGAAATAACAGTTTTAGCGTAAACGCGTTTATTGGGAAAGAATAACACATTCTCCACTGTACGATAGCAAGTTCAGATAGGCAAAACTGCTAACTTTTATCAACTACGAAGTTCATATAAAGAAAACTGCTAATCTTTCTTAACAACACGTGCCAATAAGGTCCCTCGTAACCTTTCCCGACAGCAAGTGCTAACCTTCCACAGCAGCAAGTGCAGAGAGAGACACGGCTAACCTTCCACAGCAGCAAGTGCAGTTACATGTGTACAGGAACAGCTAAACTTTCAAAGGAAAGAACACACAGTGGCATTCTGTTCAGAACAGCAAAGCCAGATAGGGAAACAGCTAACCTTTCACAGCAGCAAGTGCATATTTGGAAAAGGCTAACCTTTAACTGCAGCAAGTACAGATAGAGGAACGACTATCCTTTCACAGCAGCAAGTACAAATAGAAGAACGGCTATCCTTTCACAGCAGCAAGTACAGATAGGGAAATGGCTAGCCCGTCACAGCAGCAAGTACAAATAGGGAAACGGCTCACTTTCACTGCAGCAAGTGCAGATTGGGAAAAGGCTAACATTTCACTGCAGCAAGTGCATATAGGGAAACGGCTATCAAGATCGGTTAGAGAATCGGAATTATTTCACAACATGAACTGAAGAGAGACTCGAACGGCTAACATTTTACAGCAGCAAACGCAAATAGGGAAACGGTTAACCTTTCGCAACATCAAGGTCAAATAGGGAAATGGCTAGCAAGTGCAGATAGAGGAACGGCTAACATTTTCCAACAGTAAGTACAGGTATGGAAACTGATGACTACTCTTTCCCTTTACAAGTAGAGATGGGGGAAACTCACTGACCTTTCTCAACATCAAGTACCGATAGGAAAACGACAAACTTTTCTCACCACAAGTACAGAAAGAGAAACTGCTAACCTGGCTCAACAACATTTGCAGATTGGGACAGGGCTAACATTTTTTGCTACAATTACATACCGGTATAAGGGAACCCGCTAACCTTATCAACAGCAATTGAAGATAGCAATATGACTTAAGTTTCTCACTAAAAGGGCAGAAAGGGAAACGTTTTTTTAAGCATCAATTAAATTTAAAGATAAATCAAAACAGTTATTGATCAGCTTGCGTATATATGTAGAAAACCTCGATCGTATCCACAGAATGATAACTATCGCAATACTGCTGTAAGATCCCGCATTCTTCCGAACGTAATCCACAACAGTTCTGATTCAGATGAGCCGTCGAGTTACATGTACTTGGTGTCTCATCTGGAACCAAACTGTTGGCAAATTTAACTAATTTGACCGTCGCATGCAGAAAATGAGACATCTAATCCATTACCCAAAACAGTACTGCCTCTCTACAACGGACTTCTGAACAACGATTCCCTCCTCAGAACGACACAAGCCGCTGTTCTCCAAACAAGACAATTATGTCCAAACCTTTTATGGCCAAAACTTGTTGTCTGCTGTCACATATTGGATATTTTGACAGAAAATGAATAATGACGAGTGACAAACAGCTTGAATCAGAGACAAGACGCCGCGTCACGCGGCGTCTGATCTGGATTCAAGATATGTGCAAGTGTAAGCCTAATGCCCTCCCTATAACAACACCGAACAACACACACACACACACACAACACACACACACACACTTTTTCTCTTCTTTTGGGCGTTGTTGTAGAGTGGGGCACTGCACTCAGATAATTTATCGTCAATATAATTTTATTTTTTGCCTTACGTTTGCGACGATTTTCGTTCTAGACAAGAAGGTTAATCTTTTCCCTATTGAACAAAACACGTACACATTAATATGTTGCCACTTTACAAAACTATTAAAGTTTCACTGTTTTAAAGGTTGTCTTCTGGCAATCACTTACTCTACATACGCCTACAGCTGTTAATCTGAATAAAAATTATGTGATTATGTAATGTGATTGTCCTCTTGTAATCCTTCATATTTTTCGCTGCCAAATTAATCGTACATTGTACTAGTTTTACCCCTTCACCATTTCATTGTCGTCTGCTTCAAGTTTGTTGTTTGCAAGATCGCTTCAAAGTTAGATACAATGTAGTATGACTACAACATATCGATACGAGTGTCAAACGGGCTGGATCCTGATCAGACGCCGCGTCACGCGGCGTCTGATCAGGATCCAAACAGTTTTCGAAGTCGCCTTTTGGCGCCAATGGCAGTGACATAGTTAACCCATGAATGTAAAGTGGTTACTACCATGCTTATAAATACAATGCTCCCTCTTTGCAACGACATCCAATGGGAGACAAAGATTGTGTGTGTTGTTCGGAGGTAGTCGTTATAGGGAGGGAAATTGGCATACATTTGCAAACAGCTTGAATCCAGATCAGATGCCGCGTAACGCGGCGTCTGATCTGGATTCAAGCTGTTGGTCACTCGTCATAAATTTATTTTCTGTGAAAATGTCCTTTATATCACTTTGAGAAAAACAGCAGACGATAATTTTGAGCAGACGATATCGCAGCAATAAAAGCGTTAGATGTAATTGTCCAGTTTAGGGAACTGTGGTAAGGGTCGTTTTAAAGAGGGAGTCATTGTTGGGAGGGCCGTTGTAGAGAGGGAGCGCTGTATATTGAACGAGCCACGTTTTCACTTAAAGGCTGCCTCATCTGATCTTATGTTTCAATTTCATTTTACTTTTGGTTGAAGTTCCTTTTAGCACATAGTGCAGACTCAGAATAGACGCCGATTATGCGACGTCTGATCTCAGTCTGCACTGCTTGCCCATGGCTGCTGTATGGGAGGCTAGACATAACCTTAAAAGAACTACATGGTTTATAATTGTTGTCATCGAGATTTGTTCACAAATTGTATAGAATATTAATTTATGTTATATATAGAATTGTGTGAGCATTGCTGGCAAAGGTCATTGATTGTGATAAAGTAATTGCTCTGAATTTACAACATTAAAATTGACGAGATAAAACGCTAAATTAAAATGTTAATTACCCTTGACATTTTAAGGAACCAAGCCTCATTAATTTTAAGGCACCTACACTCGCACACTGAGGTGTCCTCGGGTTGGTTATTAAATGTGCGTTATTGTTCAGAAATCGTTTCCAACGTGCAAATATCAAATTTTAAAGCACAGTTAAAATCTATCTATAATACGCTTGTCATAAATAATATCGTTCTTTAAAATTAATATTCGGTGCGATCGCTCCTCACGAGCATAATCTCTAATGAGTGACAAAATAAAATCAATTACATACAGTGGAGAAAACGTTATTCTTTCCCAATAAATATATACGTTTACGCGTAAACTATTATTTCCAGTACAAACAGTTTTGAGCCAGGTCAGGCTCCAAACTGTTTGCCACCAAGATAAACATTAATCATCAAAATTGTCCAAAAGTTGTACTTTTCTACGTTTTAGTGCTTTGCGTTTGCCTTTCGTTTGCGTTTAAACGGGAAAGAATAACGTTTTCACCACTGTAACTTGATTTTATGAGTTACGAATAACGAATCATTACATGTACGGGTTAAAGCAAAATTAATGTATGCCCTAAATGTAACCAAGTAACTTTTTGCTTAAATCACAACATCGCTTTGCTAAGAACAGGTAAACAACTATCTTGAAAATAAATAATTACGGTGGTATGTCAGTTTACAAGTCATTTTTGTATTTGTCATAATCCATCATGCATTAACATATAAAAAGATAATTGATAGTTTTGTAGAAGATTAATATATTTAAAGATTTACTTTAGGTTACTATTCGTCTCGCTATTCGTAATTGGTTACAGTAAAGAATACGTTATTCGTTCCCGTTTATGCCAGTGTTCCATTGATACGCCTTTTATGTCTTAACCCTTTACCTGATAGCCTATTTCTAGTTGTGAAGACATGTGACCACTTAAAGCAGGTTGAAAGTAAAGCAGAATGTGCCTTAAGGCACATTCTGCTTTACTTTCAGCCTGCTTTTAGCTAAAATCTGCTAGGCTACATAAAATATTTGTAATGGTAATTGTTCCTGAGGGTATAAACTGGAACTATTTTCTTCAGTGGAGGAATAAATTAAATACGCTAAAAGTCGCTTCTATGGGGGAAAGGGTTAAGACATTCCTCCACTGTAAGAAATAGGCCCACACAATATAGGGGATAACTGTTGTTGTTTTTTCAGTGTAAGATCGAAATTTAATCCATTGAGTGAACACCAGACGTTATATTTTCACAAGTGGCGAAGCCACGAGTGAAAATATAAGAGTCTGGTGTTCACGAAATTGATTATATTCAATCTTACACTGAAAAATACAGTTATTCTATTTATTTATACTTTTAAGCTACTTTTTAAACGAAACTATTCGACAATTGAAAGCGAAGTTACATTATATATCCGATGTGGAGCCCCAAAGTTAACACAACTTAGTGACAGTTTGCCTTACAATGACGTCACTGATTTATTGATTTGACGTCATCGGAATTACGTCGTTATTTCCGATCTTGGATATGTGTTCTTCCATTGAATGGTTCGCGTAAATCGGGCTACCGGAATTAAACGAAAAGACACGATTGACTACGATTCTTAGGGAGCCCTATTGGGAAAAATCGTAAAAGAAGCACACGCGACGATACTCATACTGCTTGAAACAGTGAAATTATCCACTGCTATTTCCTAGTCATCCACAGAAAAGCATAAATAAACGTCTATAAACATGCAACAGAAGGAATACATGCATTTACTTTATCCTAAAGATGGCATTTGTATAATACAAACTTGCCTTTATTGATTAGCCACTTTACATATACATTTGTACAGTGGAGAAAACGTTATTCTTTCCCGTTTAAACGCAAACGTACGCAAACGCAAAGCACAAAAACGTAGAAAAGTGCCACTTTTTGACAATTCTGATAATTCATGTTTACCTTGGTGGCAAACAGTTTGGAGCCTGATCAGACGCCGGGTTACCCGGCGTCTGATCTGGCTCCAAACTGTTTGTACTGCAAATAATAGTTTTAGCGTAAACGCGTTTATTGGGAAAGAATAACGTTTTCTCCACTGTATATGATTGTAATTCCGATCGTTATTTATTGTAACGTTTAAACTATTAAAGCTGGTTGCCATCATTTACCCTATCATCACATACAAGGGAGAAGACGCCAATTTAAACGTAAATCAAACCCAAACGCACTGCAATAAAATGGGGAAAAACATTTTTAAAATTCTGACAAATTTGTAATGTCTGAGATGCAAACAACTTTGAGCCTTTTCAGACGATATGTTTTCAATGACAATGATTGTTAAAGCACAAACGATGGTTTCTTTTTCAAGTAAATGTGTCTTATATATTGTACATGTAGCTTACTGTTCTACTTCGTATAAGCTACAACACATTGCAGATGAGTTATTGATCAAATTATATATACAATTCGAGCGATAGCTTAATACAGGACGACCGAAATGCAGCACACTCCTCAATACTTTGGTCCTGCATTAAGCTTTAAACCGTTTTAAAAGCTTGAAAGACACACATTTTATGTGTCGCTTATTACTATTATGATCAAATTTAGTGTGGGAATTTTACCCCTTCACCGCCATATTGTAGTCTGCATTAATATTGTTGTCTACAATATTGTTTCAAAATTAGATTTAAGGCAGTATAACTAATGTCATTGGAAAAGAAGTAGCAAACAATTGGTATCCTGATCAGACGCCGCATTACGCGACGTCTGATCAGGATCAAAACTATTTGCAAATGCGCTTTATTACGTCATTGATAGTCGAAGGGCTTAGTGAGAGGGTACATGGTATTCATATCGACAGTATTCGATGACTAGCTAATAGCTTGTTGAGCAAAATGCAGGAAACTAATTGTCTTGTTTCGAAAGATTGTTTTGCATTCCAAGCATTCTCGTCACTCATCACTTTTTAGTCTTTCCACAAGGTTTTGGAATAGTTGTCATTCAAGAGCATTTCACTCTCGAATGTGTATGACAGGTTTGCCCGCATTGTACTGATTGAGTAATTTTCTAGTATATGTTAAACGCACACTTGCAAAAGAACGAATCGATATTTTCTCTAAACAAAATAACGTAATAATTGATTGTTTCCTGTTTGAACGATACGCAATGCTAAACAAACAAGATGTAGTGTATGACAGTTTTAAGGCCCGATAAGACTATGACCCCAAAATGTTAGTGATGACTACCAACTCTTTCAGGGCAAGGACAACGAATACTCACCTAATATATTATATTTTATATAATGATTTTATGACGGTTTCAACATATCAACCATATATACAGTGGAGAAAACGTTATTCTTTCCCGTTTAAACGCAAACGTACGCAAACGCAAAACACTAAAACGTAGAAAAAGGCAACTTTTGGAAAATTCTGATACTTCATGTTTGTCTTGGTTGCAAACAGTTTGGAGCCTGATCAGACGCCGGGTTTCCCGGCGTCTGATCTGGATCTAAACTGTTTGCACTGCAAATAATAGTTTTAGCGTAAACGCGTTTATTGGGAAAGAATAACGTTTTCTCCACTGTACAGTTTTTACAAAAATGTATACATTTAGTAATTATAATATAACATTTACCATGCCATTGAATGAATAAGTACAGTAAACCCCCTTAAAATCCCTACAACTAATCGAAGGCTAATTGATATTGGTGTTTTAAAAGAGTCCCTGTCCTAATAGACATTGCTTCTTTGCAGAGGATAAGACGTTTGGGTTTCCCAATGAAAACCTTCTTGCTAAAACAGTTATTTTAATCCAAAACAGTTTGGAGTCAGATCATACCCTGACTAACTTGTCACGAACTGCTTGCCACTTTATAAAACCTAATAGTAAGAAACGTCAAAATGTTGTATTTTTTCTATATTTTATTTTATTTCATTATTCAGCGTCTGATCTTGCTGCAATCTCACGATTTGCAATAAAAAAAACGAAAGACTCAAGCAGGAAACGCAACACAAACAATACGCCCACCTCTCAAGCAGAACACACACACACACATACCATAACAAACACACACACACACGCACGCAATCCCATTCCTTCATCTACACACTAAATAGAAAACAACACGCAAGACAAACATAAAGCAAAGTGAATATAGGAGCCCGCCTTAGTACGGTCAGCAGCAATCAATAATTAATTATAAATTAACCATAACATGTGCACCACTGGGGGGTAAACCTGGGTTTAGGGGCGCCCAACCTCACTCTTATCTCATATATTCACCTATAAAGACGAACAGTGTACATAAAATATAAACCCTGTTCCACAACCTTACAATAAAAAAAGACCGCCAGCACAGTAAGTAAATACATGTAAAACATCTAAAATAGCTGTTTAACCCATTACTCCATAAATACGCTTTTTTACGACTTTGATTTATTCCCCCACTGAAGGAAATAGTTCCAATTTTCACAGTCAGGAATATGTAGCAAAATTAATATTTTCTATTTTCTTTCAGATAAAAGCTTAAAGCAGGTTGAAAGTAAACCAGAATGCGCCGAAGGCGCATTCTGCTTTATTTTCAACCTGCTTAAAGAAGTCACCTGTTTTCAAAACTAGAAACAGGCTATGGGGTAATGGGTTAAGCTGTAAAGTAGTGTACCCCCTCCCCCTTCTGTACTCACATTTCCACTGCCTTAATAACGGCCCAGTGATTATAGAATATGTCCATGTAAAAAATGTTCCAAAAAGGTCGGCAAGGATGTTTAACAAGAATCTCAAAGAGGCGCAATATATTAAATATGAATGTCAAAATTACTGATTAAGGTATTGAATACCTGGTCAATAAAAACTTTGTAATATTGGTTTCAACCGGAAATTCAGAAAGTTAATGAATTGATGTTCAGACATATTCGATCGCACACTTGCACTTAACTATCAATTAACTCTTCACTTACCAATGTGGACTTTACTTGCATTGGCACAATTGTCTAGATCCAGATCAGTGACCGAGTAGCACGATGTCTTATCGAGCTCCAAAACGTGTAAAGGTTGTATAAGAATTTTTTAAAATATCATAATATGAAATTCAATTTCTAAACAAATTACAGACTAATCTATTAAAGCATCCGGTACTACTACGGGATAAGAGGTAATCGTTTAGCTTTCAATGAGCCTGTTCTTGATAACGGAACGCTATCTGGCATAACCCTTATCATTCCGATTCGTCGTCTGCTTCAAATATATCGGTTGCGTGAGAAACATCTACAGTGGAGAAAATGTTATTCTTCTCCGTTTAAACGCAAACGAAGCGCAAACGCAAAGCACTAAAACGAAGAAAAAGTACAACTTTTGGACCATTTTTATACTTCATGTTTAACTTGGTGGCCAACAGTTTGGAGCCTGATCAGACGCCGGGTTATCCGGCGTCTGATCTGGCTCCAAACTGTTTGAATTAGAAATAATAGTTTTAGCGTAAACGCGTTTATTGGGAAAGAATAACGTTTTCTCCACTGTAACAAGTACAGTGGAGAATGTGTTATTCTTTCCCAATAAACGCGTTTACGTTAAAATTATTATTTGCAGTGCAAACAGTTTGGAGCCAGATCAGACGCCGGGTAACCCGGCGTCTGATCAGGCTCCAAACTGTTTGCCACCAAGATAAAAATGAAATATCAGAATTGTCCAAAAATTGTTCTTTTCTACGTTTTAGTGCTTTGCGTTTGCGTACGTTTGCGTTTAAACGGGAAAGAATAACAGATTCTAAACTGTATTATGATGTTCTTAACTGTAAAAAAGTTGCATGTGATTGCTAAACAGTTTAGATCTAGATCCTAACTGTTTTCAAATGTAGCCAAGTCGTGCTTAGAATAATATGGGATAACCCTTTTACTGTCATTGTGAAGTAAAGTGATAACCCGTACAGCACATGTACTGCCACAGTGACGTCACCTGAAAATGCTGGTCTGCAAAACTAAATAAAATACAAAATTTTATGTGGTTTTGACTATAGAAACATCGACATGGGTGTCGAGACGATTTGATATAGATCAGACGCCCCTCTAAACCGGACATGCGTTTGGACAATATAATCGTCCGGTTTATAGGGGTTTCCGGTTTTTAGGGGTTTTAACCCGTAACTTGTTTCTAGTATGGAATATAGCTGATCACTTCAAGCAAGTTGAAAGTAAAGCAGAATGCGCATTAAGGCGCATTCTTCTTTACTTTCAACCTGCTTCATGGTAGCACCTGCTAGAGTATAGAAAATATTTCCGATGATACATATTCATGAATGTTTTTTCGTCAGTAAAGGAATATAGCAAAGGCGTACATGTATAAAGGCATATGCATGGTGTAATGGGTTACAATAAAGAATGATCGGAAACGGGACCAGAGAAAATTCCGGTATTTCTAAAGAGATTCCGGTTTAGAGGGGTTTCACTGTATTTGCAAACCTTAGTGTTACATTTAGGAAAATGTTATACATAAACTAAAACAATCATCACGTATTTCAATTGAAAACAGCTTGGGCTAGATCAGACGTCGAGTAACCCGACGTCTGATATGGTTCCAAAATGTGTTTCACTCAATTTGTAAGGAATTATCCGACACTTACATGTACCTTTTTATAGTTTAGTTCGTTCCGTTTGCGTGTCATTTGCGTTCAAACGGAGCAAACTAATGTATCTTCCATTGCTTCACTCTTTGCATTGAAGTGGTAAACAAACCTAACGCAATGAAGTATGCTGAAGGCAATAGCAGGCATTAGAAATATTTGACTAGTAAAACCTCTCTATAACAATCACTAATTATTTCAATTTCAAAATGTTTAGGGTAGGTGACTTCTTAAAGCTTTCTGTTATACTCTTACATTGCTTTTTATATTAATCGCAAACAGTTTGAAGTCTGATTTGGCACCAACATGTTTGCAATGAAGATTATAGTTTTCGCATAGACACGTTGATTAGGAAAGAATAATGCCTTATTCACTGTGTCTGTCGAGGCAGACAACCTTGATTCGAGGTCATTGGAACGGGGAGAAAATCATCCTAGTTTTCTCTGAATACAGTGGAAAAACGTTATTCTTTCCCGTTTAAACGCAAACGAAACGCAAACGCAAATCACTAAAACGTAGAAAAGTACAACTTTTG
Organism: Gari tellinella; assembly: GCA_922989275.2. Classification (NCBI taxonomy): domain Eukaryota; kingdom Metazoa; phylum Mollusca; class Bivalvia; order Cardiida; family Psammobiidae; genus Gari; species Gari tellinella. The sequence continues at coordinate 76,775,887 of OV277867.1, read as the reverse complement.
GACAAATTTGATAAATCATGTTTATCTTGGTGGCAAACAGTTTGGAGCCTGATCAGACGCCGGGTTACCCGGCGTCTGATCTGGCCCCAAATTGTTTGCACTGGAAATAATAGTTTTAGCGTAAACGGGTTTATTGGGAAAGAATAACGTTTTCTCCACTGTATGTCGACATCATTCATAAAAGAATCGGGTGAGGTTTTGCTACTACAAAAACAGAATTCAAACTTTTTTATTATTATTTCATGACACATCAGCCCACTTTAACATTTAATAACTGAGTTATAAAAAGGCATTTCATATAAAAAAAGGTACCATTCCTGGACAACACCAGCTAAATGTCATCATGTAGGGCATATCTGATCCCTCAGCGCAATCGATTATAGTACTCCCTCTCTACAACGACACCCAGAGGGAGACAGATATTGTGTGTGTTGTTCTGAGGGAGTCTTTATAGGGATGGAAATTGGCTTACATTTGCGAACGCGGTGTCTGATCTGGATTCAAGCTGTTTGTCACTCGTCAGGAAGTAATTTTCTGTCAAAATGTCCATTTGTAACTTTGAAAAAACCAGCAGACGACAATTTAAGCAGATGATATTGCAGCCGTGAATAGGTATGACATTATTGTCCTGTTTAGGGTACTGCGACAATGGTCGTTGTAAGGAGGGAATCGTTGTTTGGAGGATCATTGTAGGGAGGGAACACTATACTTACTCAACTCCAGGCTCCGAGGTTTTAAAGTTAGACTTGAGTCTTAACTCGTTACCATGCATTTGATTGGTCAGATTTGAGCCTAGTCTCAAATCTGATCAATCAAATGCTTGGGAACACACTCAGACTCAACTAAAACGCTTTATAACCTTGGAGCTTGTTTTATGTAACCGATTTACGTTTTGATTTGCGACTTATCGTCTCATGTCATGAGTGCGTGTAATAATATCCTACTTACAGTGGAGAAAACGTTATTCTTTCCCAAAAAACGCGTTTACGCTAAAACAATTATTTGCAACCAAGATAAACATGAATTATCAGACTTGTTCAAAAATTGCACTTTTCTACGTTTTAGTGTTTTGCGTTTGCGTACGTTTGCGTTTAAACGGGAAATAATAACGTTTATCTTACTTACATTGAAGCTCACTTAGAACGAAGCCGTCGGGATCGTCTGATTTTTTTCATTATATCCAGATTTCGTTATACAGTGGAGAAAACGTTATTCTTTCCCGTTTAAACGCAAACGAAACGCAAACGCAAAGCACTTAAACGTAGAAAAATGCAGTATTTTGACAATTCTGATAATTCGTATTTATGTTGGTTGCAAACGGTTTGAAGCCTGATCAGACGCCGGGTTACCCGGTTCTGTTCTGGCTCCAAACTGTTTGCAAAAGAAATAAAGGTTTTAGCGTAAACGCGTTAATTGGGAAAGAATAGCGTTTTCTCTACTGTATAAGGTCTATTTTACTCTACGTTAATTAAAGATGGCGAATGAAATTTGTTTCGTTATATCCAGTATTTCGTTATATCCAGTTTCGTTATAAACGAGCTTCACTGTATATGCAATGCAGATTTGTAGTTACTTGCTGTTGTATCCCGGTGTCAGATAAAATTTTCACCCCTTTTAACTGTCACACCCGGTGAAAAATTAATAGCGAAATAAGCACCCCCTTATAATCTTGTCACCCCGCCTTAAGGACGCCAACTCTTCTCCCAAAAGCAAAATACTGTTCCATTGTGTTCTTTTATGATGAATTGAAATTATTTGTTATATTTTTAATAGATACACTGCTTTTAGAGGCTGCTGAGGCATCTTTCACAACATTCAGATTGTATTTATTTCATTTCAGCCTAAATCTCCCATAGATATCCATTTGTGTCAATAACTTACAAAGCAGTGTCAAAACCTAGTTCTGTCTCTGTTTCCAGGAGTTGAATACCATTTGCACCTATGTTTGAACTGTTAGAAAGGGGAGGGCGGGGTGGGCATTTGATGGTGTTAAGTCCCCCATACCCTAACCCCTCTTACACCAACACATAAAACCTTATTATTTGATCTACACCTCAACTTTAATAATATTCCATTAGTTGGTCAGATTTGATGATACAGTGGAGAAAACGTTATTCTTTCCCAATAAACGCCTTTACGCTAAAACTATTATTTTCCATACAAACAGTTTGCCACCAAAATAAACATGAATTATCAAAATTGTCCAAAAATTGCACTTTTCTACCTTTTAGTGCTTTGCGTTTGCGTACGTTTGCATTTAAACGGAAAAGAATAACGTTTTCTCCACTGTATCATCAGGGTACTGTACCTTGTAAATACGTTCCTGTAGGGAGCGGAGTGAAACTTTAATGGTGTTGAAATCGTCAATACCCATCCATCAACTTTAGTCATTCGGTAGACACATCAGCTATGCTTATTTTCAATTAGGTTTTTAGTTTTGAAGCTGTGTTTAGTCCTATTCCTAGGGTACTATGTCCTGCAAATCGTTTCAGTTGGAGAGCGAGGTGGAAATTTGATGATGTTATATTTTCACCCCCTCCCTCGCCAACACTCAACAATCAATCCTAGTCATTTTATTTACACATCAACTTTACTTACTTTCAAAAAGCTATTTAGTGTCCAAGCTTCCATTAAGCTAACATCTGCTAGGATAAAAAAATATGGCTTACAGTAAATGTTTGTGACAGTATAAAATGGAATTGTTTTCTTCAATATAGGTATAAATTTAAGGCGTTAAAAGGCATTAAAATGGGTTTAAACATTATTTTGCTGATTTTGATTGGATGAAATATTTTAAGTACGGTTTGAGATTTCTCTAATTAGAAAAAGTAAGCCTAATGTTGGTTTAGCTTTAGTCGAGTACAGCGGTAATGCAAAACGAAATCGTGATTCTAACTTTTAAAATACGAATATGTGTGCCCATATCGAGCTTAAAATATAATTGTGTATACATTTAACATACATGTACAGTGGATAATCTGTTATTTTTTCCCGTTTAAACGCAAACGTACGCAAACGCAAAGCACTAAAACGTAGAAAAGTACAACTTTTGGACTATTCTGATAATTCATGTTTATCTTGGTAGCAAACAGTCTGGAGCCTGATCAGACGCCGGGTTACCCGGCGTCTGATCTGGCTCCAAACTGTTTGTAATAGTTTAAGCGTAAACTCGTTTATTGGGAAAGAATAACGTTTTCTCCACTGTACCATACCGGTACATGTATTTCCTTGCATTAAACGCCCCTGAAGTGATACAAATCGACGTTTCAGCAGTTAACTTTTCGCACGCCAACAACGAAACAATATTACCATTGCAACAGAGACGCCGCATATAGTACTGAACCTTATTAAATTAACAATTTTTGCGATTCGGTTGCAATTCGATGGCAATTCGCTTGCAATTCGATGGCAATTCGCTTGCGATTCAAAATAGTAACTATACCCTCAGATAATGTTTTTGAATGGTGTATCTCACAAATGTTGGCAAATATGCCTTCGTTAATGTTTTTCGATTCCATATTTGCCACAACCGCTTCAGAAAATTCGCGTACAAATATTCAAAAGTAGGATTTGTTTTTTGAAGCGCCCGATTCGATGGCAATTCGATGGCAATTCGCTTGCGATTATCAATTTAATTTAATAAGGTTCAGTACTGTGGTGTATCTCTTAATGCCGCGTCTCACCACGAACCAAACTATTTTACACCCTGTCAGTATTTTTAAAGAACTGATTGAAATGTCTAAATGTAGAAATAATGACAACACATATAAATGTACTTTGGCTTAAAGAGAATTTTAGTAACACACAGTGTCAATTCTTATATTAAGGTACCTTTTTTGAGGCGCGTATATTTATTAAGGTGAATTAAAATGGGAGGGATGGGGTACATGCTTTCGCGATTCCATCGCATATTTATTATATTATTCCAATCTGCAGCTAATGGTATAAAAATTATGTGCTACAGTTAATTTTGCTTTCGAACAAACCGGTATTACAAAGTCAAAACGTTGTTAATACGGGTATGTTTGATTTCAGCTGGCAATAGTTATTGCAACTCAACTGCGGTATTAAAAAGAGGTCAGCCTAATCAAGCCCATGTTATCGAAGTTCGGCTGAATGTTTCTACATGTATCTGTTTGTTGGAAGTAAAGCCAGGAAGCGACAGCTGGGGAAAACGCGAATCTTGAAAAGTACATGTTCTTGTTCGTTGGCCTAGTATGTAAACTTCTGCACACTGAGAACTAATTCGTGACACGAGTTGAACATGTTGCAAACAGTTTGGATCCAGATGAAAAGCCGAGTAGTTCGGCGTCTAATTCTAGAACAGATCTGTTCAATAATGTGATACTATTTTCCGAACGAAACTTTCTGAGACTAGCTGCACACAATAATTACACAGCATGCATAAGGGTAGTATCTGAACAAATGGCTGCTTGAAAGTATCGGTCAAGGTGAATACTGTTTATGTGTTGGCCTTGCGCCCAATGCCAATGGTCAGTTTAAGTTTCCAAATATTTTTCCCCATGATGCCAAAGTGAACCGGAACTCCCGACAGTCTGCAGTGGACAACACGCTACTATTTCTCTTTTAAACGAAACAAATAAAATGCATTAAATTGTAGAAATGGCAATTTTATTTCAGAATGTTGTTTGTCTTTAACCTGGTTTATCAGACCTGACTCCAAACGGTTTACATCAGAAATAACCATCTTTGCATACACGAGTTTACTGAATAAAAATAAAATAGTCTCTCTTGTATACTTATGTATGGCCATTCATAAGAACAGATATCACGCTAAAGAATTGATTGTCAATATTTCTAACCAAGGTTGTGTTCTAAATATTGAATGTATTGTTTGCGTGAAACAATGCGCATGTTTTTCAAAACTTAACAAAGTAGGCATTTTAACAAAAGAAACATTTTGTAGTTCCAAACAGTTTGGATCCTGACACGGCACCTTGTTGCAATTACATATGCAGACGAACTTGACACTGAATGGGGTAACACCTTTATTTACCCATTCATAATCAAATTATTCGGGATATTTCTACCCTTCACCGTTTTATTTACGTCTGCTATAGTGTTGACTGTAAGACACGTTTTAAAGTTAATTTCAAGGCAGTATGACGAGTGTCAGACTGTTCGGACCCTGATCAGACACCGCGTTACGCTGCGTCTGCTGAGGATCCAAACTGATTGCAAACGCGCTCTTTAAAGCGTCATTGAGAGTAAAATGGTTACAGTGGAGAAAACGTTATTCTCTCCCAATAAACGCGTTTACGCTAAAACTATTATTTCTATTACAAACAGTTTGGAGCCAGATCAGACGCCGGGTAACCCGGCGTCTGATCAGGCTCCAAACTGTTTGCTACCAAGATAAACATGAATTATCAGAATTGTCCAAAAGTTGTACTTTTCTACGTTTTAGTGCTTTGCGTTTGCGTACGTTTGCGTTTAAACGGGAAATAATAACAGATTCTCCACTGTAAGTGTTACTCTGTTTTAACTTTACGACAATCTGAAACTAGGTGTTGAACAACCTGGAATCAAACAAAATGTCGAGTAATTCGTCCAACTACAGTATAGAATATGCTATCAATAAATTACAGTGAATGTTTTCGTTTAGTACATGTAGGTCAACTCCATTTACATAGAATTTATTTTACACTATTTGAATTATGTTTTACATTCGACATATTCGACATCTGCTAATGTCTTTCTCACAGTTGATGTCGAAACTATCGAAAGTAACAACTCATTTAAGTACATAGTGTTAAAAGAACATTCTATAAATGCGTTTATGCTAAAACAATCATTTGCTTTGCAAATAGTTTCTAGTCCTGGGTAACATGATGTCTGATCAGATTCAAAGCTGTTTGAAACTCAAACTAAAAGCAGTCTTCAAAAGTTTCCAAAGTTTGGTATTTTTGCATTGCGTTTCCTGTGCGGGAATTGTTACAGTGGAGAAAACGTTATTCTTTCCCGTTTAAACGCAAACGTACGCAAACGCAAAACACTAAAATGTATAAAAGTACAATTTTTGGACAAGTCTGATAATTTATGTTTATCTTGGTGGCAAACAGTTAGGAGCCTGATCAGCCACCGGGTTACCCGGCGTCTGATCTGGCTCCAAACTGTTTGTAATAGAAATAATAGTTTTAGCGTAAAACGCGTTTATTGGGAAAGAATAACGTTTTCTCCACTGTTACGTCTTCTCCCTCCACTGTGATATCGCAACCTGGCTACCTGACAAAACCAATAACAAATCACGGTTAAAACAGAAGTGATACCCTCACAACGGGGGCGGCGAGAAGATGTCAATACAGTGGAGAATCTGTTATTCTTTCCCGTTTAAACGCAAACGTAAGCAAACGCAAAACACTAAAACGTAGAAAAGTACAACTTTTTGACAATTCTGATAATTCATGTTTATCTTGGTGGCAAACAGTTTGGAGCCTGATCAGACACCGGGTTACCTGGCGTCTGATCTGGCTCCAAACTGTTTGCACTGCAAATAATAGTTTTAGCGTAAACGCGTTTATTGGGAAAGAATAACGTTTTCTCCACTGTAACGTTTTCTTCCTCCACTGTGATATCGCAACCTGGCTACCTGACAAAACCAATAACAAATCACGGTTAAAACAGAAGTGATACCCTCACAACGGGGGCGGCGAGAAGATGTCAATACAAGATATTTAACCTTTTCTCTAATAACCAACGTAGCGAAGTACCTATCCAGCTCATACGGCATACAGCGACGAAGGCTTTTTATTTTCCTGTTTAAATTAAACTTAACAAAACACGGAATGTAATACAATGTAGAAAACGACATTTGTTTTGAAATAATTGCTGAATATATTTTTGTGTTTGGTTGGTCACCTTACGGCTGATTTTGATCGAACATCTTTGCATGTTTGTTTCTCGAAACGCGTTTATTGGATACACTAACGTCTTCTCCACTTTATATTATAAATGATATTGAAATACTTTTTAATAACTTAAAAAGTTTGTCAAGCGTTTAACTTCATAAAACCTTAGTGTCGCATGTGTGCGTCATCTCCTTACAATTAATTAACACATAGTGCAACTAATATGTGACATTTACTTAACAATGTCCCTAAGGACCGTCTTACCTTATCGCAGTTCTTCCGCTTTATTGTCATATGGGGTGGTTTTGTTATTTTGACAGAGATTATTCCCTCTGCCAAATACTAAATGGAATGCAGATCGTAGGTTTCGAACCAATGCGCTGCTTTGTAGCGAATGCGATTAGCCGACATCATCTACCTGAAAACGTCTCTCATCACGCCATCTTTCATCGGGCTATATGACCTGTTCAGTGTAGCAGTGCTATACACCCAACTCATCCATCCATTCATTTGTTAACAATGTACTAGTAAATAGTGCACTTTTCCTATTCAGACAGCGTATCCCCTACTATTCCTTAAATAGCCTTTTCGTCAGGGACTGCACATTTTGTCTATTTTTCAGTACATTATAAAGAATGACCATTACTAGTGAAAACAGAAAAAAGACTTTAAAAGTGATATTGTTCATTTAAGGTTTAAAACAAGTTACTCTCGTAGGAGCTTTCTGCTATTATTTCATTCTGCTCCTAGCATGTAACATGTGGTATTGTGGCAGAAAGTGGGTATGTGGAAAACTAAGCAAATTTCTGTGGCGGAAAGATTTAATACGCCTGTTCGTAAAAAGAATGGAATTTGATACACGTGCATTCAATTAATTCACCATAACTATTTCAAGCATAGGATTATGGGATTTGCTATTGTTTTTATTTTTAAACTAAACCTTTGCAATGAGTACACATATTGAATTGTTTACAAAGACTTCAAAATTTATCGGCGGTGCATTCCATAGAAGCTGAATCACGTGCCTAAACAAACTGCAAGGTACAAAAAAATTGTGAAAACTGTTTCAAAACTATGTGGATCGCGAACTAACTCGTCATTTTGATTTTATTCATACTTTTAGACATTCTGGCGATGAATTTCGAATGAAAAATTAGATATATCAATTTAACAAATTGTTGCATATATCGATTTTTGCAGGCAATTATTCCCCGTGCTAAAGGTTAAGCATGCCTGCTTCAGTGGAGAAAACGTTATTCTTTCCCAATAAACGCCTTTACGCTAAAACTATTATTTGCAGTGCAAACAGTTTGGAGCCAGATCAGAAGCCAGGTATCCCGGCGTCTGATCAGGCTCCAAACTGTTTGCCACCAAAAAAAAACATGAATCATCAAAATTGTCCAAAAGTTGCACTTTTTTTCGATTTAGTGCTTTGCGTTTGAGTACGTTTGCGTTTAAACGGGAAAGAATAACGTTTTCTCCTCTGTACATCTGACTAGTTCGCCTTAATATTGACTAATTGTTAATGTCTTCTGTCGATATCTCTTAGCCCTGTGCTAACAATACGGGATATTAATAACTTTATGGCATTCGCGATAGTGTTGAATGAGTTATCAATGAGCACAGTCAATGGTCCGCAGGCTGATGGGAGCGGACATAAAATATATGAGCCGTGTCATGACAAAACCTGCCTTATTGCATTGCATCATTGTACAGACCAAGTACCGTTAATATCCCAGCCTCTGCGTTTGTGTTTGGTCTACACGGATATATACTGTATATAATACTACTGCTTAACACAATGATTTAGATGCAGGTTGGTGTCAAGCAGTGTAGTTCAATACCGACCGCCGCGTCTTTGACGCGGTGGCTAGCCTTGATCCACACTGTTTGAAGTACAATAAGGCAGTTTTGCCATGGCACGGCTCATATGTTCATGTACTTGTATTCCTCGCTATAACGACCATTCACGCCTGAAACCTTCAATGGGCAATTCAAATTTCCAATTAAGTCTCGTCCAGTTTTGACTATTAAGGATTTGATGTGATCCTATTTTTTTCACAATGAATAGTGCAGACCCTGATGAAGACTGTCACTTTCCTGTAGGAGTTCTATGATCTGTATATGACACATGTACTCTTCACTGATTCATTGCTTGTAAATGGCGAGTATATTCGTGGCAAGGGCTTAATGTGTTTCGCTGAAACAATATTGTGGATTGCAAACAGTTTGGAGTAATTTAGACGCAGAGTAATCTATCGCCTGATTAGGTTGTAGACGATTTGCAACTCGTATTGACATAAAAAGAGTTGTCAGAATGTTGCCATTTCTCTATTTTATTGCATCGCTGTTGCGTTTGTAAGGGACATTCTACTATATTGTACTACAGTGGAGAAAACGTTATTCTTTCCCGTTTAAACGCAAACGTACGCAAAACACTAAAACGTAGAAAATAAGAATTGTTTGACATTTCTCACTTTTTATTTTAATCTGAGTGGCAAACAACTTGGAGCCTGATCAGACGCCGGGTAACCCGGCGTCTGATCTGGCACCAAACTGTTTGCAATTGAAGAAATGGTTTTAGCGTAAACGCGTTTATTGGGAAAGAATAACGTTTTCTCCACTGTATAACAGTATCGATGAGTTATATTTGAGTGGTCGTAATGGTGGGAATGTTTTGCATCCTGCCAGGAAATTGTCCATTGAAAGTGCAAAGACCATGACGGATGGCTTGATGTAAATATATGTGTTCCTCTACAGTGGAGAAAACGTTATTCTTACCCAATAAACACGTTTACGCTAAAACCATTATTTCCCATACAGACAGTTTGGAGCCAGATCAGACGCCGGGAAACCCGGCGTCTGATCAGGCTCCAAACAGTTTGCCACCAAGATAAACATTAAATATCAGAATTGTCCAAAAGTTGTTCTTTTCTACGTTTTAGTGCTTTGCGTTTGCGTACGTTTGCGTTTAAACGGGAAAGAATAACATATTCTCCACTGTATCTATTGTACTACAGTAGTAGCATTGAATAACAATATTGTTATTGACGTATTAGGATTGTTATACAAATCAGGAAACAAACGACTATCCCAATTATGTTTGAGATAATGTCAACTACAGTAATAAAACGTTATTTTTTCTAATTAACGCTTTCGGCGCCACATAAGTCGTGGGGTGGTCCCTCTTCACCGCTATTGTGTCGTCCGCTTCATTATCATCGTCTGCAAGATCTTTTCAAAGTTAGATTTAAGGTAGTATGACTTAAGAAATATTGATAAATGTGCCAAACAGTTTGAATCAAGATCAGACGCCGCGTAACACTGCATATGAGCTTGGTCCAAACTGTTTGGAAAGCTGCCTTTATGTGACTTCGGCGCCAAAAGAGTTGACAGTTATATTCATTGCGAACAGTTTAGGGCCAGATCAAAAGCCGGCTAGCCACAGTCTGAAAAGGCTCAAAGACGTTTGACATTCAAATAAGAATGAAGCTTAAAAAATTTCAAACCAATTTTATATTCTTCACTTTAATGTTTTGTTTTCTTTTGCCTTAAATATGGAACGAAGAACGTTCTCTCCACTGTTTATAATTGGTGTCTATTCAAAAGAAACTCAGCAACATAATGCCCGAAGCTCCTCACTGAATCAGCTGAGCTCTATTCTACCCAAAACATACGCTTTCTCTGGAACAGTGGAAAAACGTTTTTCTTTCCTTTGTAAACTGAAACAAAATGTAAAGGCAAGGTACTAAAATGAAGAGTATTTAAATATTTGGCAATTGCTATCTGCATATTCTAATTTGAGAGACAAATATTTTTTCGCGTTCTCAAATGCCGGCGTCTGATCTAACTACATGTACAAGCTGTTTGCAATGGAAACTGTTAAGCGTTGATGCGTTAATTAGAAAGAATAACATCTTCATTGTACATGTATACTATCACTGGGAAGCATGACGTAGCATTATTTGACAATACATGTAGTTTGAAAATGTTTAAAGAGCTGTTGTTTTTATCTGAGTGACCATCAATTGACATGAGAAAAAAAAGCCGTTTGTACGTCTGGTCTGAATCAAAACTGTATGCAATCGATAATCCGAGGAACTCTGTGTCTACCCTGTTTAGACATGGAATATGGCGTTATGTGACCCAATTTAAATATATATTGCATTTCACATGTCGAACTCGGACAGCAGACATTTGCGGGTTGTTTTTTCAATGCACTTAAACTAGATGATTGGTGCCTTACAAATCGAAACCTTGAAAATCGTCTGAAAATCGTCTTTATTAATAAAATACTTTTTTTCAATACGAATGCAATACTTTTGACTGTTTAATATCAACATAAATATTTCATTTGTCTTAGATTATAGATGACGTCATATGAAACGACACCAGATCGGTGTTTGCCCCAAAATGTCAATACATTGCCGTTTAATATTTACAGTGGAGAATTCTATCTTGGTGACAAACAGTTTGGAGCCTGATCAGACGCCGGGTTACCCGGCGTCTGATCTGGCTCCAAACTGTTTGCACTGCAAATAATAGTTTTAGCGTAAACGCGTTTATTGGGAAAGAATAACGTTTTCTGCACTGTACGTGTCAATACACTATTCATTTATCTAAACCAATACAGGACTTATCTATTTCGGTGTTATAGCATCATGAAAAAGGAAACGAAAGTGAACAAAAAAATACGGATAAAGCGCGATCATTTTTTGTCCGTTCACTTCACTTAAACACCCAAAAAACCTGTTTATTTCTTCAAAATGCCAAAGGCAACACTATTTCTGACTATTCGGGTCCTGGTTTTTCAATACAAAGTATTCTTGCAAAATTTAATCAACAGAAAGAAAATTTCACCATAAGGTCGTTTTTGTAACGTTATATCGTTTTCATATTGACGTTTAGTTTTTATACAATGTTTTACTGACAAATATACTGATATTTGTCAAACCGATTTGTTATTTCGCGAAACTGTGCCGCAAACGTCTCCAAGGATCGAAAAACTGAATGGAATTAAAACACATAAATAACAGTAAAACTAGAAATAAAACGCATGTACCTGTTAGATCTATATAATATAAGTAAAGTTACTAAACTGAACAAATTTTATTATCACGAGTATAAAACGCAAAACACTAAAACGTAGAAAAGTACAACTTTTTTGACAATTCTCATAATTCATGTTTATCTTTGTGACAAACAGTTTGGAGCCTGATCAGACGCCGGGTTACCCGGCGTCTGATCTGGCTCCAAACTGTTTGCACTGCAAATAATAGTTTTAGCGTAAACGCGTTTATTGGGAAAGAATAACGTTTTCTCCATTTTAAAGGCGCAGAACTACTGCATTGCTTTCAATAGAGAACAATAACGCCAATACGTTAAACATACACTGATAGTTGCCATAATTTGTTTTGAATAGAACCATGCATCTAAATCGGGGTTTCTTTAAGAAGAACTACAGCATAAACTTTCCGCTGTCATGCAGCTCTTCTGTTCCTAGAAAGAACTCGTAACAACAGAGAAGGGATTTATTTGTATTTAAGCTTTGTCTATGCATTGCAGTCAATTTCGAGCTAGTTCATAGACTACCGTATCAATCCGTAAGTACAGTTGAGAAGACGTTATGTTATTATTTCCCAATAAACGGGTTAACGCGAAAACTATTTTGGAATTGCAAACAGTTACCCGGCGCCTGATCAGGCTCCAAACTGTTTGCCATTCAGATTGAAATAGATAGTCAGAAATGTCAACGAGTAATTTTCTACATCATGCTTTTATTGAAATGGGTTTGCATTTTGTTTGCGTTTAAACGGGAAAAAGTAATGTCTTCTCAACTGTACAGATATCGTGTTTTGCTTTTTTCTTACGGATATAACTCTTTCTACATGTTTAACCTAATAACAGAGAATCGAAGTAAATTTCAATGCTAATGGAGGTTAATGAGACGCCAGATCTGACGCCGAGTGATTCGGCATCGAATCACAGAAATTTGCAGTTTCTAAACTGCTTGACACACTCGTATCAAATTGTCGTCAGTCATCTTGCCTTAAACCTAATTTGTAAACGATATCACAGACAATAATTTTGACACAGATGACAATATACAGTGGAGAAAACGTTATTCTTTCCCGTTTAAACGCAAACGTACGCAAACGCAAAACACTAAAACGTAGAAAAGTACAACTTTTTGACAATTCTGATAATTCATGTTTATCTTGGTGGCAAACAGTTTGGAGCCTGATTAGACACCGGGTTACCCGGCGTCTGATTTGGCTTCAAACTGTTTGCACTGCAAATAATAGTTTTTAGCGTAAACGCGTTTATTGGGAAAGAATAACGTTTTCTCCACTGTAACGATGAAAAGGAAAAAATGTCACGATGAATTTGACTATAAAAGGGTTAAACAATTTATCTTATCATTTACTGTACATACATTGTATACAGTGGTGAAAACGTTATTCTTTCCCGATAAACGAGTTGACGCTAAAACTATTACAAAGTTATGTTGCAGTTCTGTTTGAAGCAAGATCAAACTATTTGCCACCAATATAAACGTGAATTATCAGAATTGTCCTAAAATTATTCTGTTATACGTATTTGTGTTTTGCGTTTCGTTTGCGTTGAAACGGGAGAGTGTTTTTGTCTACCAACAAACGCATTTGTCCTTCACGTTCGCTACCAACAATGTGGATTAGACACTGAGTAGTTCCAATTTAAAACTATTTGCAGCAAATAGTAACTGTTTATTAACCCTTCCATGATCAAATTTATCGTGAGGTTTTTACACTTTCATCGCCATAATCTCAACTGCTTCAATATTGTTGTCTGCATTATCGATTCTATGTTAGATTAAAGGCAGTACATGTACAACTGACGTAATTTCAAAACAAGCGGCAAACAGTTTTGATTCTGATCAGACGCCGCATCACGCGGCGTCTGATCAGAATCAAAACTGTTTGCAAATGCGCTTTATGATGTCATTGAGAGTGAAATAGCTTAGTTATCGTAATAGTAGGCCCTACTGAATAGCCTTGTAAAGTGTGAACACACCTCATACCAGGCATATTCAAGATTCATAGACGATCGTATCTGAATAGTTGTTAGTCTGTGTTACTAACAATGCTGACGGAATGACAGAAACCTAAATGGTGTAGGCGGACCACCCCTTGTTTCGTGATACAGTGGCAAAAACATTGTTCTTTACCAATAAACGCGTTTGTGAAAAACGATTATTACCATCGAACATAGTTTGGGATAAAAAAAGGTGTCTTGTGAAGCTCCAAGTTTTTTGCCACTCAAACTACAAACGAATACTAACATTTTAGAAGAATGTAAACATGTTCAAACGGCCGCCATCAATGATTAAATGTTATTACATTGCGTTTCGTTGAGTTTAAACGGACTGGAATGGAATAGTCTAATTGTGTCATACAATGCGCGGCTGTGCGTGCATTTGCAAGTGTTTTTGTTTGTTGAAATACTCGACGGTCAAAAGAAAAGTTTTGCCGACAAAAATCAGGCGATATGAAGACAGGTTATGTAGTGTAATATGCAAGGTTATGTTTTGCTACAGTGGAGAATCTGTTATTCTTTCCCGTTTAAACGCAAACGTACGCAAACGCAAAGCACTAAAACGTAGAAAAGAACAACCTTTGGACAATTCTGATATTTAATGTTTATCTTGGTGGCAAACAGTTTGGAGGCTGATCAGACGCCGGGTTACCCGGCGTCTGATCAGGCTCCAAACTGTTTGTAATAGAAATAATAGTTTTAGCGTAAACGCGTTTAGTGGGAAAGAATAACGTTTTCTCCACTGTACAAAACAAGCTATTCGCAGCAACCTCGAACTAGTAGTTTTACGATTCTTGTAGAAACTACAGTAAGGACTCTTTATATCGACAACAGATATAACGGAATAATCACTATCCGACATAGAATGATTAGGAGCCAAACGAGTATTATCGCTTTTCAACTTACAGTTAACACTTTCACTGCTATGGACCTTCTTAAATCGATTTCGCAAACATTTTGGAATCAGATCAGACGCGGTGTCTAATTATAATCCAAACTGTTTGAATCTCTTTTTATGCTGCCTTAAATGTAATTTTTACACATAATACAGTGGAGAAAACGTTATTCTTTCCCAATAAACGCGTTTACGCTAAAACTATTATTTCTATTACAAACAGTTTGGAGCCAGATCAGACGCCGGGTAACCCGGCGTCTGATCAGGCTCCAAACTGTTTGCTACCAAGATAAACATGAATTATCAGAATTGTTCAAAAGTTGTACTTTTCTACGTTTTAGTGTTTTGCGTTTGCGTACGTTTGCGTTTAAACGGGAAAGAATAACAGATTCTCCACTGTAATATTACAACAGATGACCGTATAGTGGTGAAGGGGTTAACACTTACAGTTAATTTAGCGATGGATGAGTTAAACGTGCAATAAGCCCGTCATTTCTAAGAAAGACCCATTGCCAGTACTTACATGTAGCACAGCTGGGTGGTTAATGCAGAGCATACACGTATGCAGAATATTTTAGTTTATACTTAATTACCGTAATACAGGGCTGCCATTTCTCCGGATTTTCCCTAAATCTTCGGATTTTATTTCTAGCACATGGTACACATGTAGCTTAAAGTAGGCTGAAAGTAAAGCAGAATGTGCATTAAGGCGCATTCTGCTTTACTTCCAGCCTGCTTTACGCAGCAACGTGTCAACAAAACTAGACACAGGCGATGGGGGTAAAGGTACCATTCGTAAAATCGCACTTGAAAAATGCAAATTTGGAAATCTGAGGATTTTTTATGTCAATTTGGCAGCCCTGGTAATAATCTTATACAACGTATATACTGGGACATAACCGTGCGCGAAGAGTGGTGACTCTGATCAGACTGTTCGCAATGGAGCACCAAGATCGGGGCTTACACTGTTTGACAGGGCTGCCATTTCTCCGGATTTTTCCTAAATCTTCGGATTTTATTTCTAGCACATGGTACACATGTAGCTTAAAGTAGGCTGAAAGTAAAGCGGAATGCGCCTTAAGGCGCATTCTGCTTTACTTCCAGCCTGCTTTACGCAACCACGTATCAACAAAACTAGACACATGCGATGGGATAAAGGTACGATTCGTAAAATCGCACTTGAAAAATGCAAATTTGGAAATTTTAGGATTCTTTATGTCAACTTATGGCAGCCCTGGAACAAAGCGTTTTTTTCAAAGTATTAAACTTTTTTTCTATCATAGTTTGTTTGGAAGAGCTGTTTATGATGAATGAAAAAATGAAAAAAAATATATATGGTGGTGTCCTTGTTTTTTAGCTACAGCGATTTGAAAAAGGTATGTCAAATTTGGATTTTTTTCTTCAAATTTTACCCATCCAGAGTACAAGCTTCAGTAAAATCTATTTCAAAACAAAACAAACATGGTAATTTGGGTTTTCATTATTTATTTCATGTCTATGGTGGTATTTTCACATATAGAAACCAAATTTAGACAAAGCAGGCACTAGGTTTGTACAGTATGGATCCTCGAATATCAAAACTATGCTTTTTATAGGGCATGCTTTTATTAGATTTTTTTATGTTATGAAAACAAGTAAAAAAGTTTGAAAATGAAATAGTTCTAGTATTAAAATATTTTCTTATATTCTACCAAATGAAAGCCAATGGTAAGGCAGTTCAAAATATGAAAAGAAATTGAAAGGTCAGTGTTGAACATTTTGAGTTATTAAAGTAAAAAGAGTTATCTCCCCTTACGAAATTTACAAAAAAGTACCATATCGATGGGATTTAGTGCTTTATAAATTTTACATTTGGTGCCTGTTTTGTCTTAAATTAGTTTTTGTATGAAGAAATACTACATGTACCATAGATAGGAAATAAATAACACAAAACAAAAATATCATATTTGTTTTCATTTAAAATGGATTTTATTGAAGCGGGCTGTTTGGAAAGGACAAAATAAGAGGAAGTGGGTGGGGTAAATTTTATATGGCCGTAGAGCCAACTGTTGTTCACCAAAATGAACACTTTTTAAATTTTTTCATTCATCTTAAATAGCTCTTCAATACAAAACAATCATAGAGTGTTTTCATATACTTTGAAAATTTCCCAAATTCATGACATTGATACACCCTTAACTGGAAAATAATACCCGCTTTCAAAGGCACCTTGAATGGAATTCATAAATTTGAATTGTACATACATAAAATGAAGTCCCTATTGATACGTTAAATAACATAGTGTTAACTTTGAGAAATTTCAATATGATTATACACTAGAGTGTTATTTCATGACATGGAATCTTTTCTTTATTAGATCGAATACAGCTAATCCTTTACCCCGTAGCATATTTCTTGTTCGAAGAATTGTGACCACTTAAAGCTTGTTGAAGCACATTCCGGCCTGCTACAGTGGAGAAAACGTTATTATTTCCCGTTTAAACGCAGACGTACGCAAACGCAAAACACTAAAACGTAGAAAAGTACAACTTTTGGGAAATTCTGATAATTCATGTTTATCTTGGTTGCCAACAGTTTGGAGCCTGATCAGACGCCGGGTTTCCCGGCGTCTGATCTGGCTCCAAACTGGTTGTATGTGAAATAATTGTTTTAGCATAAACGCGTTTATTGGGAAAGAATAACGTTTTCTCCACTGTACATGTACAGTAGGGAAGACGTTTTTTTTCCAGTTTTAACGCAAACAAAACGCATATGCAATACAAAAGATCGGAGAAAATAACAACGTTTTGAAAACTTTGAAGACTCATTTTAACTTAAGTGACAAACTCTTAACGGTCTTATCTATCTCCAAACTGTTTGCAAGCTACCATCTGATAGGACACAGAAATTATTTTTATTACATGTATGCCTGCTCATGATTGTATAGAGTGGTACTATTTTATCCAATGGAGGAATAAATTAAAGACGTAAAATGCTTCCAAATCTCTTGAGTGATGGATTAAAATGTGAACATCTAGCGAAATACGATTATCTCTGCAAATGTACAGTGGAGAAAACGTTATTCTTTCCCGTTAAAACGCAAACGAAACGCAAACGCAAAGCACTAAAACGAAGAAAAATACAACTTTTAGATAGTTTTGATAATTCATGTTTATCTTGGTGGCAAACAGTTTGGAGCCTGATCAGACGCCGGGTAACCCGGTGTCTGATCTGGCTCCAACCTGTTTGTATGGAAAATAATAGTTTTAGCGTACACGTGTTTATCGGGAAAGAATAACGTTTTCTTCACTGTAATACCAGTGAGCGGATTGTTACTTACCGTTTTACCCATTATAAAATACATGTAGTATGTTTCTAGTTTAGAAGACGGACGGTCTCAGTTTTAAACTTAAATAGCATTTGCCTTAAGTCGCATACCCTAAACCTGACTTAAAAATCATTCCAGACGACATTATCAATGCAGACGATATTTTTTGCGATGAACAGACGATAAAACTTGGCAATGAAATAGTTAATTAAAGGTTGCATGAGTACATCTTTACATACTAAGAACCTGTACTATATTTTTATATCAGCTCATCACAGTATTAGAAACAGTTTTTGATAGTTGTCTGAACGGATACAAAACCTGAGCACTGGAAGTTGACTTGAGTACATTGGAGAAAACGTTATTTTCCAGTTTTAAGGAAACTTCACCCTGACGCAATGCAATCAATGTGACAGATTATTACTCTAAATATTTACACAATATATTTCTACATGAGTGGCAAACAGTATGGCTCCTGATCAGGCACTGGGTAACCGATCAGGCTTCAAACTGTTTACAATTGAAATATAGTTATTTAAGAAACAATACATGTATTGGGAAAGTCTTCACCACTGTAATCAGGCTGGAGTTATCGACGTTAACCAATTATCCCATAAATACCCTTTTTACGCCTTTAACTTATTCTTCCACTGAAGAAAATAGTTTCACATAGTACAGTAATGAATAAATACCATCAGAAGAAAGTTTACGGGAAAGAATAACGTTTTAGCAACTGTGACTTTAAAGAGGCTCGCAACCGGATTTAGCATTAAAAATAGAAATTTGTAAATATATGTCAAATGCTTATATAAATGGGTAAGATTTAGTTTTGGATAATAAATTCTGTTACAAAATGCATTTCAAAAAAAATAAAGGAAGAAGCTCTGGTGGGATTCGAATCCGTGACCCTCCATGCGGAGACAAACATAAAAAACAAAGGCAAACGCCTTAACCACGCGGCTACTGGGGCTCTCTATCTATATGGTAGCGAATTAACGTACTTCACTGGTAGCGATTGATTTATACATATTCGGCTCGGGTTTATGTCTGAGCCCGTGTCGAGAAGCAACAACAACTATACCGTCAGCTGACGCTATAGAAAAACGATGGAAAATATCTAAAAAAAACAAGATTCGGTGACGATTCTTGATACTTTTTTTGGACTGATCATATTTGTTTAATGTCAGAAGCCAAATAATGCCACAAATTTGCTTTTATTTGAGTATTTTATTTTATGTTGACAAGTACACCATCCGGTTGCGAGTCCCTTTAAAGTACAGGTGCATATTACTTATACAAACTCGAGATATCGAAACACCACTCTAACTTCATATCTAAAACACTTAAATCTACAAGACTGAAATGCTTATCTGATCCGGAAAAACCTAAATCAATGTTACATGTATTTGATACAGTGGAGAAAACGTTATTCTTTCCCGTTTAAACGCAAACGTACGCAAACGCAAAGCACTAAAACGTATAAAAATGCAACTTTTGGAAAATTCTGATAACTCATGTTTATTTTGGGTTACCCGGCGTCTGATCTGGCTCCAAACTGTTTGTACTGCAAATAATAGTTTTAGCGTAAACGCGTTTAATGGGAAAAAATAACGTTTTCTCCACTGTATTATGTATATAAGTGCAACGGTACCTTCACGTGCTTTCAAATGATCGAGCATGGTCATTGTCAAATGTTTCTATACTGTAACGGGTTGTTATATTTTAATACTCTCTTAACATTCAGATCTACATAGATAACATAGAAGATAGTTACAATGTATCCTCTCAAACAGGTACTCTAATTGCAGAAGAAGAGTCGTCACGACGTTGCTATTGTCTTTTAAGGTGGTTCGCGGGTCAGCTTATTCTGTGTCAGAATTCTTTGAAACCTTCATTAAATTGAAATATACCATATGGAGAGTGAAAAATCGTTAAAATAAAAAAAAGTTACAGTGCCGTTTTTTTCTGACAGGACTTTTTGTCAAGAAAAGCTCCTTTTTTAATAAACAGGAATATTTTCTTTATAGAATGATATAACTAAATAATTTCTGTACATACAAGTAAACTGTACATGGACTATAAGATATTGGGCAAACAAAAGTATTTCATAACATATTTTATGGAAATATCAATGTTTTAAAAAAGTCAAATTCTGAAAATCTCAAATTACAAAAAATCTAGCTGTTTAACATACACTAATTTTACTCTTATTATATAGATATAACTTAATTCTACTAGTCACAAAAATTTAATGAAAATCTACAGTAGAATTTTCATTTTATACATGATTTCCTGAAATTCTGACAAAATCTTAACACAAAACGAGTAACCTCGCTTGAGTTCAACTTTAAAATGCCGTCAGCTCTAAATAATACCATAAGTCAAACCTGTAATAAGGGACCATTGAATACGGTAGCCTGTAGATCTTTAAAGGCAAGTGACTGCTTAATGCATAACAAAAGTAATGACTGCGCTAACAGAGACGACACTGAAGCAGATCAAACTTTTCTTTATCTAAATTTTCTACTATAAGCACGTGCCGCAAAGATCAGGTGAAAGTCATCAGCATTTCCGGAACTCGAGATGCGGGCCGCCCGCTGTCGAACCACCTTAAAATAAAAACGAAACGCAAATACAGTACATTTGTACCAATAAAATGTAAGCACTTTCACTGGGTTAAACTTTCTAACGTATTGCTCAAACCAGAACCTAACTACACTAACACGTGCCTATCATGGTTAGGGGTACAGTGGAGAAAACGTTATTCTTTCCCAATAAACGCGTTTACGTTAAAACTATTATTACTGTTATTTCTATTACAAACATTTTGGAGCCAATTCAGACGCCGGGTTATCCGACGTCTGATCAGGCTCCAAACTGTTTGCCACCAAGATAAACATGAACTATCAGAATTGTCCAAAAGTTGTACTTTTCTACGTTTTACGTGTAGTGCTTTGCGTTTGCGTTACGTTTGCGTTTAAACGGGAAAGAATAACGTATTCGCCAATGTAACCTATTACAAATGTAGTACCTAGCAGCCTATAAAAGGGTCATACATGTACATGTCGGCAAACAGTGCAGATTCGGGTCAGCCGTCATATTCTGCTGCGTCTGATCTATCTCAGTCTGTACTCTTTTCTTAAAAGGAACATGTACATGTATCAACAATTAAAAATTAAGACATGTACAAATGTAATTAAATCAGGCACCTTTAAAATGAAACATGGACTTATCAAATGTAAGGTGGAGAAGACCTTATTATTTCCCTTTTTACAGGGCAAACGAGATGCAATGCAATACAATTGAAAAAAAGACAATTTTTTACATATTCGACTCAGTTTCACTTGAGTGGCAAACAGTTTTGAGCCTGATCAAATGCCGGGTTACCAGGCGTCTAATCAGGCTCAAAACTGTTTGCAATGGAAATAAAAGTTTAGCGTATATGCGTTTATTTCGGAAATAATAAAGTCTTCTCTACTTATGTAGGCATAGACGAATAAACTGGTCAAATACAATAAAAAATATTTCCTTGCAAGTCAGTGCACTAGCAATTAGAATCCGGTAAGTACATTTACAATTGTAAATACTTTATTCTTTCTCTATAAATACGCTTACTCTTACACTATTGTTTCCATCTCAAACAGTTTTCAGCATAATGAGACGCCAGATAACCCGGGGTCCGATCAGGCTCCAACTGTTTGCCATTCAAAATAAAAATGGGTCATCAAAAATTTCACACTCTTAATTTAATTTGATAGCGTTTGCGTTTCATTGCGTTTAAACTGGGAATTATAAAGTTTTCTACCATGTGTGGGTGAAGGTACATTTGTACCTATTGTTTTTCAGAATATCCATAAAGCTATAAATACCAACCAAATTTACATGTGGCAGAGCGATCGCCATGGCATACCTTTGGTATTTTGCTCGCTATTAACTCTTTCGCTGCCAAATTAATCGTGTGATTTTTACCCCTTCACCGGTTCATAGTCGTCTGCTTCAATTTTGTGTCTGCAATATCGTTTCAAAGTTAGATTTAAGGCAGTGTGACTGACGAAATTTCCAACCAAGTGGCAAATAGTTTTGATCCTGATCAGATTCCGCGTTACGCGGCGTCTGATCGGGATCCAAACACCTTGCAAAGTCGCCTTTCGGTGCCATTGGCAGCATAAGGGTTACAGAAATTTATCGACATTTAGGAAATTCAATGACCTCTTTATTGCCTATTGTTATCGTATCGTTTAGTGTAGATTATTTATACGATATCAGATATTATAAAACTTTCTGATTCTAGATGGTTTCAATATGTGGATACAGTGGAGAAAACGTTATTCTTTCCCGATAAACGCGTTTACGCGAAAACTATCTTTTCTTTTACAAACAGTTTGGAGCCAGATCAGACGCCGGGTAACCCGGCGTCTGATCAGGCTCCAAACTGTTTGCCACCAAGATAAACATGAATTATCAGAATTGTCCAAAAGTTGTTCTTTTCTACGTTTTAGCGCTTTGCGTTTGCGTACGTTTGCGTTTAAACGGGAAAGAATAACAGATTCTCCACTGTATAATCCATTCAATGCCATGACGTCATCAACTTTAAACAATATCGTCTTCTTTTCTTTTTAATATTTGAGGTAGCTTAACGTACCTACAGTGCATAAATATGAAGCTATATAGAGAAGTGTCGAACAGTTACACGACATCTGATCAGGATCCAAACTGTTTGCCAATAACTATTGTATTCATATTGTTTCGTAGTAAGGCAGTGAAGGGGTTAAAGAGGCTCGCAACCGGATTTAGCATTAAAAATGGTAATTTGTAAATATATGTCAAATGATTATATAAATGGGTAAGATTTAGTTTAGGATAATAAATTCTGTTAAAAAATGCATTTCCAAAAAAAAAAAAGAAGAAGCTCTGGTGGGATTCGAACCCGTGACCCTCCATTGCGGAGACAAACAAGAAAAATGAGGACACGCCTTTACCGCCTCGACCACGGACGTTCTCTATATATATGGTAGCGAATTAACGTACTTCACTGGTAGCGCTTAATACTACATTATTCGGCTCCGGTTTATGTCAGAGCCCGTGTAGAGAAGAAACAACAACAGCAAAACCGTCAGCTGACGCTATTGAAAAACGATGGAATATATCTAAAAAAACAAGATTCGGTGACGATTTTTGAGACTTTTTTTGGACTGATCATATTTGTTTAATGTCAGAAGCCAAATAATGCCACAAATTTGCTTTTATTTGAGTATTTTATTTTATTTTGACAAGTACACCATCCGGTTGCGAGTCGCTTTAAACATGTCAATTGCACTAATACTTATATTTCCATTGGAGTCAGATGAGACGCAGAGTAACAAGTCAATCAGTTTGCTATTCAGATTAACATGTTAATCTGAATAGCAAACTGATTGACTTGTTACTCTGCGTAAGTATTAGTGTAACTGCGTTTATTGGGATACAATATAATGTCTTCTCTACTGTAGTTAGAGGAAAACTGTCTATAGATGAAAAGTCCAAAATGTTAATGTCAGAATTATTACCGCCATAGTTTAAGGCCAGTGTCGTGTCTTACCTAAGAAAACACGATGTGCTCAACTACATTGCAAGACACACACTGGAGTTTTAAACATTATTGTTTGAATGTTAAAGACATTTTATTTTTTCATATAATTCTAACTTAGCACCTTGACTGTGTATTGTAATTTATATGAAAAGGAGAAGAATTTATATAAGTTTACCAAAACTTGTTTTCTAATCCTTATATTTATATGTGAAATTATATGTATTGTCATTTATGACTGTATCTATTTTGAAATAAAATACTGTTTAAACTAACTTAGCATCTAATACAGTTGCGAAAATGGTTTTCGTTCTTGTTTAATCGCAAGTAATATGCTATGCACTTAAAGTGTATAGTAATATTCAAATATGTTTATAATATCTATTTGTTCATCTTAAACTAAATGACAAAGAGTTTAAAGCCTGATCAATCGGCGGGTTACCTAGCGTCTGTTCTGGCTCCAAACTGTTTGCAATGGAAACAAATGTATTGCGAAATGCGTTTTTTGGAAAAGAATACCGTAGTATTCACTGTATCTAGTACATATGTAAGACTAAGTGGTGATGTATATCGTTCGCAAGTTGGTATTCTCCTGATTTCAGTAAGTGCGATTTGTCCTCTATTTCATAGAATCATAAACTGTTGCCTTAAGTAAATGCTATTGATAACCACATTGAGGTTTGTATAGACTATAGCCGATTAACTGACTATCAAATGATGCAAGTTAAGTACGGCAATAAATGCACGCTATCGTTGATACGTTGAACATGAGTACTGAGTGCACAGACAATGCACAATGAACCCATAGTACTTGTATAAAATTCAAAACATGCGTCGTTGGCATCCGTATTAGGGTAAATTCAAAGATAACAATACAGTGGAATTGTACATAAACATACCCCTTATTAATCTAGTAAAAGTATTTTAAAGTTCTGTGTCTACATACTTCATACAAATCACTTTGGTGTGATTAAATGTATGTATGCTGTTACCAATTCTCTATAAAAAAATCGAGTGATGCCTTTTGTTGAGAACCTTAAAATGGATGCAGTTTACGAAGATTTCTGTTGCTCTTTTTGTTTGTTGCGTGTCTGTTTAAGAAAAATGTATACATGCGAGCCTACAAATTCCCACACAAGGGGTTATAGCGGAGAATACGTTATTCTTTATCAGTAAATATGTTCCCTTAGTTTACCCTTTTCATGAAGATACATAACATACAGTGGAGAATACGTTATTCTTTCCCGTTTAAACGCAAATGTACGCAAACGCAAAGCACTAAAACGTAGAAAAGTACAACTTTTGGACAATTTTGATACTTATGTTTATCTTGGTGGCAAACGCAAAACACTAAAACGTAGAAAAGTACAACTTTTGGACAATTTTGATACTTATGTTTATCTTGGTGGCAAACAGTTTGGAGCCAGATCAGACGGACGCCGGGTTACCCGGCGTCTGATCTGGCTCCAAACTGTATGTTATGGAAATAATAGTTTTAGCGTAAACGCGTTTATTGGGAAAGAATAACGTTTTCTCCACTGTATGTACAGAGTTTACTCGTAGGATATGACATACGTGTTTTGATATTTGATTTATTAAACGATGCTTTTATAAAACGATAAAAACTCTTTGCCGAGTTTTATTATTTTCTAGAACGAAGAGTTTAAGAGATCCAATCAACTTTGAACATTTATGATATATTCTGTTTACAATACAACATTGAGCATTTTATTCCATGTGTTTTCGTCAGGTCTTGGGCGCTTCCTTTGAAGACGAATGCATTACTTATTCTACTCATAAACGTAAACATTGTAAACAGACAAAAATTGATTCCTTATTTATTTATCATTATCATTTATTCATTAGATAGTATATATCTTGTATAAATATTCAGATCTGAACGAGTTCAGGTCGACACCTAGATATCATCATTTCATAATTAAATTGGAATACTATAAATTATGTATAAACATGTGATGACGTAACGAAGGACATTGAACGAATTGTAATGACGTCATACGTACACGTCGAATACCTCATTTACATAGTTTTACAACCAGTTATTTACGAATATTGAACAACGGGTATTAATTAATTGCCAAAGCTGTCTGTAATGTGTTAACCCTAATATACGTTCCTTACTTATATGTACAATGATAATCACATTTGAATAACAGCGGCACAACAAACTCATACAGTGGAGAATGTGTTATTCTTTCCCAATAAACGCGTTTACGCTAAAACTATTATTTCTATTACAAACAGATTGGAGCCAGATCAGACGCCGGTTTACCCGGCGTCTGATCAGCCGCCAAACTGTTTGCCACCAAGATAAACATGAATTATCAGAATTGTCCAAACGTTGTTCTTTTCTACGTTTTAGTGCTTTGCGTTTGCGTACGTTTGCGTTTAAACGGGAAAGAATAACAGATTCTCCACTGTACTAGACTGAACTTGGTTGACCTGCGCTGTGTTGGAATACACGCCATACATCATTTCATAATAATGTACGCATTAGTGTTCAGATTTTTTTCACGTTTGCCTTTTTGCAGTAAGTAAAACGATTAGCAGCACCACGTGGTCTTACTTGTGAATAACTTATGTTATAATCATAAAAGAAATAAATGATGTATATGATATTTAAACTGTGATAATCCCTTAAAATTCTTAGAAAGAATGGCAGTAGTACGCCATATTTACTGTATATATTATATATGTTATTATTTGTTCTGTATGTACACAGATGAGAATTAAATAAAGATATATAATAAAACATATTTATATTTTTAATTTTTTTAGATAATAAATCATATATATAGACATACAAAAGTAGTAAGCAAACAATTAACAAATATGAAATAATTGTGTTAATTGGCGTCCAAATACGCACCAAACAGTTTTGACAAATTGTCAATATAGTCAAAGCAAGTCCTTTTTACATTTTTATTTCTTTGTGTTTTTTCTTAGTTTCGTTAAACATAAATATGAATAAATAAACAAATTGACAAATAATACAACTCGTTGTACGTTACTGAAATGCCTATAAGTAAGTAAGTAAGTAAGTAAATATTTTATTATTGTGACATGTGCATAGAACAAAATGTGTTTAACAAAATATTGTTTAAATACAAACAATTTGCACCCGGCCCAGTGGGCATATAAGTCACCACCAATTTAAACATAAATGTCTTGTCCCTTTTTATATACATTTAACGAATATGTAGTTAACGATGCTGTTCCATTTATATCGAATTATAGTCAAGACTTATTTTTTTAACCTTTTTTACTGTAAATGAGGCCAAACAGCGATTTTATTTTAGTCAAAGATTTCTAAATTTAATTTGGAAGAATATTGCAGACACTACTATCCATGCAGACGATAGTTTGGCGTTAAAGGGGTTAAAGCAGACGATACAGTGGAGAATCTGTTATTCTTTCCCGTTTAAACGCAAACGTACGCAAACGCAAAGCACTAAAACGTAGAAAAGTACAACTTTTGGACAATTCTGATAATTCATGTTTATCTTGGTGGCAAACAGTTTGGAGCCTGATCAGACGCCGGGTTACCCGGCGTCTGATCTGGCTCCAAACTGTTTGCACTGTAAATAATAGTTTTAGCGTAAACGCGTTTATTGGGAAAGAATAACAGATTCTCCACCACTGTAAAACGTGGCGCTACTGAATCACATTTAGTCTTATGCAGATCTTATGTAGATATCTATTGATTTCCCAGGGGTATCTAATACAAAAGGAGTGGATAAGAAATAAAGAAGAGTTCTTTTTTTTTTTAATGAGAATGACAAATTAAAGTTGTTCATAACGTTGTTGAACTCCTGTACTGCAAATTCTTACTAAAGACCGACATTCGTATCACGATAACACGACACGGTGGAGAAAACGTTATTTTTCCGGTTTAAACGCAACCGAAGCGCAAACGCTTTGCAATACAATAGAGAAAATGACAACTTTTGACAAGTGCACACATTGATTTAACCCTGAGCGACAAACAGTTTGAAGCCTGATCAGACTCGCAACTGTTTGCAGTGGAAATAATAGTTTAAGTATAAACGCGTATATTGGGAACAACGTCTTCTTTATTGTATAACAAGGCTACAGGCAATGTGAGTATTTAAAAAAAACAGTCGAACTTCGATATCTCGTTATTCATTTCCAGTAAATGCATTTACGCCAAAACTATTTTTTCTACCTTGCAAAATGTTTGTGGCCGGATAGGATGCCGGGTAATCCGGTGTTTGTTTAGGCTAAAAAAGTTTACCACCCAGATTAAGATTAAAAAAATTCGGAATTGTCAAAATGTTATCCCTTTTGACATTTCATTGCAATGCATTTGCGTTTCGTTTGCGTTTAAACATGATTAAAGCATATAGTTAAATATTGGTGATGAAAGGGTTAACCCTTTCCCTTATAAAAGCGACTTTTAGCGTATTCATTTTATTCATCCGCCAAAGAAAATAGTTCCATTTTATACTGTCATAAATATGTACCATAAGAAATATTTTCTATATCCTAGCAGATAGTAACTAAAAGCAGGCTGAAAGTAAAGCAGAATGCGCCCTAGGGCGCATTCTGCTTTACTTTTAGCCTGCTTTAATAGGTCACATGTCTTAAATACTAGAAACAGGCTATGGGTTAAAGGGTTAAAGTACTTGGTTATATTGGCATCAAAATAGTTAATTATTTATTGATGTTTCTTCAACATGCTAAATACATGTAACATCTTAGTGCAAGTGTATGTTAAATTTGATGTTTTTCAAACATAACCCTACAATCATGTAGTTTGGTTCCGTGTCAGATACCAGTCATTCGCAGACAATGGCTGTATCATAACCACATGTGATAACCAATAACTAACGGTGGTATGTAGAACTTCTCTTCAGTGAAGAAACTGTTAGTCTTTCCGTTTCAACGCAAACGAAACGCAAACGCAAAACACTTAAACGAAGAAAATTACAACTTTTGGACAATTCTTATTATACATATTTATCTTGGTGGCTAACAGTTTGGAGCCTGATCAAACGCCGCGTTATCTCTCCAAACAGTTTTAGCGTAAACGTGTTTGTTGGGAAAGAATCCGCAATGTTTGCAATGGAAATAATATTGTTTACGTAACTGCGTTTATTGGGAAATAATGATGTATTTTCTACTGTAGCTTCCATAGCGTGCTTGTCATTCTGAGATGAGGGTTTCACTGAATAGTTACACGTAGTATGCATTCTACTGAGTATCCATTCCGCCATGCTGAATTTGTACATATATGTGTGTCATAGACAGTCTACAGTGGCGAGAATATAAGTACAGTGATGAAAACGTTATTCTTTCCCGTTTAAACGCAAACGTACGCAAACGCGTTACACTAAAACGTAGAAAAGTACAACTTTTGGAAAATTCTGATAACTCATGTTTATCTTGGTTGCAAACAGTTTGGAGCCTGATCAGACGCCTGGTTTCCCGGCGTCTGGTCTGGTTCCAAACTGTTTGTATGGGAAATAGTGGTTTTAGCGTAAACGCGTTTATTGGTAAAGAATAAGACATTCTCCACTGTATAGGTGTGTCATAGACAGTCTACAGTGGCAAATGTAAAAGTATCCCGTTTGAAATGCAACTAAACGATAACCCATCGCAATACAAGGTAGAAAATAACCGCGTTATGAGAATGTTGATTATTTCATTGTCTATGTGTGGCAAACGGTTTTGAGTATGTTCAGACGCCTGCTTTTCCTTAATTTGATCTGGCTCTACACTGTTTGTAATGGGTATGATAGTTTTGGCATATACGTGTTTATGGAGTCATTTTTTCTAAGTATCGTATGTGACCATCTTTGCTCATGCTGCAAGTGACAATGAGACATAGCGTAGACCTTACGTGACGTCTAATACATGTAACGACGTCGGGAATGAAAAGTTGTTCTATCCCTGAGTAATGGCATTTGCAGGTCCTATAAGGTATATGCTGACTAAGAGTAGTATTAGACCTATCACAGAAATAACACATTCCACTACTGTCGTCCCAAACGACGTGCTGTCAAGATCTGTCTCACAAAGCATCCCCTAGCCGAGATGGGAGTCCGTGTTTGCCGGAGCCAACACCAAACGGTCTTTCAGCTGACACCGTACTGTCCTGCAGAACGAGACGCTTTTTGAAAATGACGTCTAAGTAACGTCAACGTAACACATTCTCGTGTTGAACTGCTGTTCTAGGTATTGTGCAATATCTGTGGCAATCTCTCACTCAACTTTTATGTTTAAAACGTTTGAGCGACCGAAGTATTGTGTTTATTTGTGTATCCTAACGTCTTACTCACGTTAGTGTCGTTGTAGTTGTGAACAAGCATTGCAAGACTCCTTATTTGCCTATTTTCATTCCATCTCAGCAAGTTCGTTGTGTACCGATGTGAAGTGAAATGTGTGTTGATCTTTCTATAAGTCATACGAATTACACTCATGCACGTTTTCGGTGGCATATTCCTTGAGCTGTACGTGCATTTTCCTTGAGCTGTACGTGCAAAAAATGCAAAATACGTATTTCATAATAAACTAAATATTTCTTCATACTAAGCAATATATTTTGTTATCGATGGATGGCAAATATACATGAAGTATTGTGTGCGAATTTTAAATCGATACGTCTTCTATATATCAAAATATTTGAAAATAATAAGTGCACAGTTACTTTTGGAATTGTGTACATGTATATTTATCTGAGTGGCATACAGTTTCGAGCCGGTTCAGACACCGGGTTACCAGTCGTCCGATCAGGATCAAAACTGTTTGCAATGGAAATACATGTTATAGTCTTAGCGTAAACGCGTTTATTGGGACAGAAATTATTCTTTCCAAATAAACGCGTTTACGCTTAAACTATTATTTTTGGTGTAGAAGTCAACGACTCATGTAACATAATGATTATAATAGCTAGGAATCGGGTTCCTGTATACTATTTGTCTACCATATATCCCATGGTTATATATAAGTTTAATGCTTCTAATGAGTAGCTGAACCGTAAGGTTTTGGGGCTGACATAAAGGAGAATATGTTGAAAACAATAAGCCTACTCCATATGTTTGTGTCTTCTGTTCTAATTGCTGGCCAATTTCAAATAATTTGTATTGATACAATTCACAAACTAATATTACTTTCATTTGGTATTCAACTACAACAACATGTGTCTTCCCAATGGACACGAAACAATAGCACGAACTATATACAGTGAAGAATCTGTTATTCTTTCCCGTTTAAACGCAAACGTACGCAAACGCAAAGCACTAAAACGTATAAAGGTGCAACTTTTGGACAATTCTGATAATTCATGTTTATTTTGGTGGCAAACAGTTTGGAGCCTGGTCAGACGCCGGGTTTCCCGGCGTCTGATCTGGCTCCAAACTGTTTGCAATAGAAATACTAGTTTTAGCGTAAACGCGTTTATTGGGAAAGAATAACAGATTCTCCACTGTATTAGATGAACCCGATGACATCTATTAACTCCTTAACTGTCATAAAATACAACAATGTAGAAGAAACCCTACGATACTGATATTACATGTATGTTCATTTATGTCAAGAAAACACTTTGATTACCGGTAGGCTGTGTTGGTCTTATTAGGTAAATTTCATGTGTAAATGATCAAAGGCATCGATGGATGTCAATAAAACTGAATCTGAAACTGGTACATGTACAGTGGAGAATCTGTTATTCTTTCCCAATAAACGCGTTTACGCTAAAACTATTATTTCCAGTGCAAACAGTTTGGAGCCAGATCAGACGCCGGGTAACCCGGCGTCTGATCAGGCTCCAAACTGTTTGCCACCAAGATAAACAAGAATTATCAGAATTGTCCAAAAGTTGTTCTTTTCTACATTTTAGTGCTTTGCGTTTGCGTACGTTTGCGTTTAAGCGGGAAATAATAACAGATTCTCCACTGTAACTGTTATAAAATACAACAATGTAGAAGAAACCCTACGATACTGATATTACATGTATGTTCATTTATGTCAAGAAAATACTTTGATTACCGGTAGGCTGTCTTGGTCTTATTAGGTAAATTTTATGTGTAAATGATCAAAGGCATCGATGGATGTCAATAAACCTGAATCTGAAACTGGTACAGTGGAGAATCTGTTATTCTTTCCCCTTTAAACGCAAACGTACGCAAACGCAAAACACTAAAACGTAGAAAAGAACAATTTTTGGACAATTCTGATATTTCATGTTTATCTTGGTGGCAAACAGTTTGGAGCCTGATCAGACGCCGGGTTACCCGGCGTCTGATCTGGCTCCAAACTGTTTGCAATAGAAATAATAGTATTAGCGTAAACGCGTTTAGTGGGAAAGAATAACGTTTTCTCCACTGTACTTAGAAACGGAGATTGTGTACAAAAAGAAAGATGTTAGACTAATAAAGGACAGAGCATTGATATTGAATATGTTTTTTTTTAATATTTCAGAATAAGCATTAACGCTTCCGTGTATAGGCCACTCACATTATGTGTTTACAGTGGAGAAGACGTTAATCTTCCCCAAATTATATTTCAACTGCAAACAGTTTAGAGCCAGATAAGGCTCAAAACTGTTTGACACTCATATTAAAATGAATAGTCCGAATTGTCAACAAGTTGTTATTTTTCTGTTTTTGTTTCGTTTCGGTTTAAACGCGATAGAAAAACGTTCTCTCCTCTATAGTTATGTGTTTTTATTGCTTGTTCAAAAGTACGTTGGGTAATAAAAAAATATGTTTGGCTGAAGGTACTGAAAGCAAGTTTACTTTATTCATATTGCAAAGAAAGTTTTTAAAGTGAGAATATCCTTAATATTAATATGTCTGGTTCGCGATGAAGTTATACAGTGAAGACGTTATTCTTTCCTACTGTTAAGAAAACGTTATTCTTTTCCAATATTCGCGTTTATGCTAAAATTATCATTTCCCATACAAACAGATTGGAGCCAGATCAGACGCCGGGTAATCCGGCGTCTGATCAGGCTCCAAACTCTTTGCCACCAAGATAAACATGAATTATCAGAATTATTTAAAAAACAATGTACTTTTCTACGTTTTAGTGCTCTGCGTTTGCGTTTCGTTTGCATTTATACGGGAAAGAATAACGTTTTCTCCACTGTTGTTAAACGTAAGTCAACGCAAATGGAATGCAATAAAAAGTAAAAAAGCTTTTTGAACATACTGATTAGTTAAAATATAAATTACAAACAGTATTAAGTCTGATCAGACGCCGGGTTACCCTGATACAGTGGAGAATCTGTTATTCTTTCCCAATAAACGCGTTTACGCTAAAACTATTATTTCCAATACAAACAGTTTGGAGCCAGATCAGACGCCGGGTAACCCGGCGTCTGATCAGGCTCCAAACTGTTTGCCACCAAGATAAACCTGATTTATCAGAATTGTCAAAAAGTTGTACTTTTCTACGTTTTAGTGTTTTGCGTTTGCGTACGTTTGCGTTTAAACGGGAAAGAATAACAGATTCTCCACTGTATCTAAGTTCGCCATACAACGGAAAGACGTTTTCACTTCTAAATAAAGGCGTTTATCCTAAATATCAATTGTTTACAAAGCCTAACGAAACTGGAAGCTGAATAACCGTTTTTTGATCTGGGTTCAAGCTGTTTACGACTAAGATTGAAATAATCATCAGAAATTTCAAGACGTTATTTTCTATTTCATTCTTATTTCATTTTATTGCGTTTGTGTTCGGATTTTTACCAAGAAAACTATCATTTTCTGTACTATACATGTACAAGTATTACCGATAAGGTGTAACTTCAAGTGACTGGATTAAAAAATACCACAGTGAATATCACAGTACAGTGAAAAAACGTTATAATTTCCCATTAAACGCTTAATCTATTATTTCAACTGTTTGGAACAAGATAATACATGTACGCCTGGTAACCCAGCGTCTGATTAGGTCCCAAATGTTTTGTTACTAATGTTAAAATGAATTGTCAGAATTGTCAAATGTTGCCAATGTCTACATTTTATTTCCATGCGTTACGTTGTCGTCGAAACGGAATGAATAACGTCTTCTCCCCTGTACGACATCCATGTGTTACAGTGGAGAATCTGTTATTCTTTCCCGTTTAAACGCAAACGTACGCAAACGCAAAGCACTAAAACGTAGAAAAGTACAACTTTTGGACAATTCTGATAATTCTTGTTTATCTTGGTGGCAAACAGTTTGGAGCCTGATCAGACGCCGGGTTACCCGGCGTCTGATCTGGCTCCAAACTGTTTGCACTGCAAATAATAGTTTTAGCGTAAACGCGTTTATTGGGAAAGAATAACAGATTCTCCACTGTATAAAAAGTCGTTAAAACTGACAAAATTTAAACTCTAGTAATAGCACCTGTACATCAGCAAAAAGCGTCGACCATGAAGTCGGCCAAAGAAATATCCATTCTATAAAACAGCGAATCACATCCCAATGTGGTATTCTGAAATGTTGAAATGACAAAAAGATGTTCATAATCAAAATAAATGGGCAATTTCAGTCTAACGACAAAATGTCAATTGATCAAAGCAAAACATAGAGTGGACCTGGTGTTTAGAATTTAATTAATTACTCCATAAATATGCATTTCACGACTTCAATTTGTTCATCCGCTCAAGAAAATAGTTCCACGTTTTACAGACATAAATATGCACCATGCCGTTTCGGCAAATTCTTGAAGAAGTATTAACAACTTTTCGATGAACTTTCTGCTTAACTAGATCTTGAATTTGGCTGCCACTTGAAAACTGATACAGTTGAATAGACGTTATTTTTTCAAATAATAATATTTCCATGGCAAACAGTTTCGAGCCAAATCAGACGCCGGGTCACTTAGATTATATAAATAGTCACACTTGTCAACAAATTGTCATTTTTTTTAAATTATTACTGTTAATCTAATGTATTTGCGTTTCGTTTACGTTAAAACTGGAAATAATAGCGTATTCTCCTCTGTATTTTCGCTTTTATTGCGTTACTGATTACTGTTACAGAGGAGAATACGTTATTCTTTCCCGTTTAAACGCAAACGAAACGCAAACGCAAAGCACTAAAACGTAGAACAGTACAACTTTTGGACAATTCTGATAGTACATGTACATGTTTATCTTGGTGGCAAACAGTTTGGAGCCAGATTAGACGCCGGGTAACCCAAACTGTTTGGAATGGAAATAACAGTTTTGGCGTTAACGCGTTTATTGGGAAAGAATAACGTTTTCTCCACTGTAGCACTTTTTACCCTAGTGACGAGAATACACGTCCTTTGCAAATAATGTACATGTATCTAGGACAAATGTATTTGTGATATGCAAATTGCGTAGACCCTAGTTGAAGGGTTCATTTAGGAGATCAGGATCCTTACTCCGATCATGACTTACTGGTTTTAAGTTGCCATATATTGTAGCTACATTTGTATATGGTATCTTTGAATTTAAAAAATAATTGAATATCCTTGGTTAAAAACTTGAATTGCCCTTTTAAGGTTTAAAGAATTACAGTAAAGAGCTGATAATCATATATTGATAACCAATTTTGTCGCAATTCATGATCTAAACTGTCGTTAGTAGTATTCCATATTACAGTAGAGAAAACGTTATTATTGCCCAATAAACGCGTTTACGCTAAAAATTATTATTTCTATTACGATAGTTTGGAGCCAGATCAGACGCCGGGCAAACCGGCGTCTGACCTGGCTCCAAACTGTTTGGCATAAAAGTATAAACACGAATTATCAGAATTGCCAAAAAAAATGTAATTTTCTACAATTTAGTGTTTTGCGTTTGCGATTCGTTTGCGTTTAAACGGGAAGAATAACATATTCCCCACTGTAACACATGCAACCCTAGACACGAGTAAACTGGACATTAACATAGTGTATGCATGTAAATAGTACACACAGTATTGACCAATGCAAACAATGCCAATGTTGATAAGAATTCTCCTACAGGGGCCGCCTGATCAGTGTCTACACTGTTATTCACTTTGCAATGTTTTGAAAAAGTTCAACCCATATACATGTATATCGTATATATATGTCAAAATTGACTTGACTTCATTTGGAATTAAGATTTCCCATCTAAATAGTCTCAGAGGTCAAATGAGTTTAAGTAGTATACACTAACGAACAGTGTATAGACTGTTTAACGGTGGTTCACCTAGATTTTTTCTCTTTAACCCAATTCACTGCCATGCCGTAATCATCTTAAGACAATTACCATCTGCTGTTTATTTCTGTAAGTTTAAAATTTAGGTATTTTGACTTAGGAAATATAAAATCGAGTGTCAAACAGTGTGGATGCTGATCAGACGCCGCGTTACGCGGCTTCTGATCAGAATCCAAACTGTTTGCAAAAACCTTAAAATTTGTACTCGAGGCAAGGCGGTGCGTCGGGTTAATTTGTCAAACCTTCATTGTCACCGTAGGGCAGCTTATTCATTTTCCTTAAGATTTTAATTACCTTGTGTCTCACGTTTCTCTCTCTCTTATATTCATCATAGAACAATCGTGGCAGCTTTATGCATGGAATTAAATTTAAATAGAATCAGAGCCGCTCCTTTGAAAGGTTGGAGAGATCATTTCACTACAGCAACCAGCTGACAAAAACGTATTTTATAGGCAATCCTGTAGTAACTCTTTCATGATCAAATAATCGTGAGGTTTTACCCCTTCACCGCCATATTGTCGTCTGCATCAACATTGCTGTCTGCATCTTCAATACCGTTTCAATATAAGATTTAAGGCGTTATCACTGCCGTTATTTCCAATCAAGTGACAAACAGTTTCGATCCTGATTAGACGCCGCGATCTGACGCAACTGTTTGCAAATTCGCCATATGATGTCATTGAGAATGAAAGGGATATAGGATTATGGCATGAAGAATAATGAATATCTCTCAAGATAACTGGTTGCTTACTGCATGATTCAGATAATACAGAAAGGTCCTATCGGAGTTTTCTTTATTATCAATTGTAGCCTAGTAGAGAGTATAGACGTACATGTACAGTGGAGAATGTGTTATTCTTTCCCAATAAACGCGTTTACGCTAAAACTATTATTTCCAGTGCAAACAGTTTGGAGCCAGATCAGACGCCGGGTAACCCGGCGTCTGATCAGGCTCCAATCTATTTGCCACCAAGATAAACATGAATTATCAGAATTGTCCAAAAGTTGTACTTTTCTACGTTTTAGTGCTTTGCGTTTGCGTACGTTTGCGTTTAAACGGGAAAGAATAACGTTTTCTCCACTGTACTCAACAGAGAGAGAGTACCTCAAATATAACACTAACCTATGCAAAGAGTGCAGACCAAGATCAAATAGCTCTTAACGAATCCCTCTGATCAGAGCCTGCCGTGTTTGTGATTTTGAAATATATCCTACACAAAACCTTAATAGCCACACATTGGCCAGATTGAAATACAAACTGGGGTTGTCTATACTAACTTTTAGAATGGAATGAGTTACATGTACGAGTAGTACAATATTGACTTACACCGTGTACTACAGCACACTATTACATGTAACACAATACATTCAGACTCCAATGGACAACAAATGAGCCGTGAAATGAAAAACCAGCTTTATTGCATTGCAAACAGTGTAGAACAAGGCCAGCCGTAACACAATACATTCAGACTCCAATGGACAACAAATGAGCCGTGCCATGCAAAACCAGCTTTATTGCATTGCAAACAGTGTAGAACAAGGCCAGCCGCCGCGTCAAAGACGCTGCCACTGGCCTTGATCTATACTTTTTGATATTGACATGCATCTAAAACATTTAATGTAAATGTAGCCACATGTACTATATACGGTAATTGGCAGTGTTGATGAAACTCAGACACATAGCCTTAGTTGATAACGGTGCTTGGTCCGTACAACGTTGCAATGCAATAAGGCAGGTTTTGTCATGGCACAGCTCAAACGCTTTCATCTTATGGCGTCCACACAGGATGTACATGTAGTTTTATTGTTTCACTTTCACTTTTATTCAAATAGTTATGAGTATCGTATATAAATCGTTTGATATTTGTGGTATTTCAAAACAATATAAATTATCTATGGAAGTGTCAAATTCGATTTATTTAATGTACAAATAGTGGCAAAGTTGTGACACGCCTGTGATTCGAACCAAGGCTCGCTGGCTTACTATGTAAAAACAGCGAATATTTCAACTTTTTCAAAACAATCTCTTTCCGGCTATATATACCTAAGGCTTAAATAAATTAAGTAAATAGCTTGAGTGTTGAGCTAGTCGAGCTCTGTAGTATCGAACATACATGTACATGCACATGTACAGAGGATACATGTAAAACGTTAGTATTTCCCAATATGCTAAAATCATTATTTCCATGACAAACAGTTTAGAACCAGATCAGATGCCAAGTAACCGGTGTCTGGTCAGTCTCTAAGCTGTTTGCCACTCATATAAAAATAAACAGTCAGATTTAACAAAATGTGCCCTTTTCTATATTTCAACAGTAGGACATGCATCTCTTCAGATAAAGGAATCAATTCAATACAATGAACCTAATTGCATGACCAGCTATTAATCAGAGAGTGAAAATGATAATCAACTTATTCTACAAGTTATCCATCTTGCTATTCCGGACTAAATATTTCTAACACTTTCGCAGTGGGATGCCACCGCTCCTTGTAAAGGGAAATAGGCACAGCAATCGATGGCACATGTATTGTTGTTTGCAATCTTCAGAATTTATCAATGACAAGTATGCTCGTCGCTATGGTTAAATGTGTTTCAAGGTAAATCCTACAGGGAAAAAACGTAATTATTTCCTGTTTAAACGCAAACGTAACGCAAACGCAAAGCACTGAACTGTAGGAAAAGACAACTAACTCACAATTCTGACTATTCACTTTAATCTCAGGGGCAAACAGTTTTTAGCCTGATAAGACGCCGGGAATAATATCTTCTCCAATGTAACCTATTCTCCATTGTATGGCTGCTACTGCAATTATATTTTAATATTTCTAATATTGTTATTTCTAATTCAAGCCAGGCAGTAATCAGTGTAGAGCTTGGTCGAAGCACAACATACTCGGAGCGGAGTTTGATATGACTCCACACTGTTTGCAATTAGGGAAAGTTTTTGTAAGCAATGCTACATTTACGTTTAATTTGATAGTATGATGTGTACAATGCACCCTTACCATCGACATTATTTGATGCTTGGAACTCTGGCATATTTTGCTTTATATCTAAAAACATATTTTGAGACATCATACATGGATTGCATAGCCTTTACAAACTGTGAGCTTACAGCTGCTTGTTTTAGTTATTGTAAAATATATAGCCAAACGAAACAAAACATTAAACGCAGACTAAATGCAAAAGAATTGCAATAAAATGTACAAATTTACAACTTGTTGACAGATCTGACCATTGATTTCAATCTGAGTAGCAAACAGCTTGGAGTCTGATCAGACGCCGGGTACCAGATGCCTGGTTACAACGGCGTCTGATCTGGCTCCAAACGTTTTTGCAAT
The DNA here is from genome assembly GCA_922989275.2 of Gari tellinella. Lineage (NCBI taxonomy): Eukaryota > Metazoa > Mollusca > Bivalvia > Cardiida > Psammobiidae > Gari > Gari tellinella. The sequence goes on along the minus strand of OV277867.1, from coordinate 76,736,649 downwards.
GGAAAAAATAATATATGGAAAGAATACCGTCTTCTCCACTGTGTCCTACAGTTTTCAGAAAGGTCAGACGTTTTGTAAGCTCATTCAGCCCTGATATTTTTAATATATTTTCCAGTCTCAATAAAGTCTGGTCCATTGAAGACCATTAATGGGTAGTTTTTTGTCAATGTATTGCAATGTGGCGAGCAAACAGTGCAAGATAGCTCAATGATCAGGGGAGTGTAATGTACAGTCGGCTGAGTGGTCATTTGGACTGAAAGTAGACTATAACTTTGTATATTACTTTTTTATCGCTAGGGTTGAATGTGATAAACGTTAACACTCAGAAACTCATATCTCATCCCCTTCTCTGTCTGTCTGTCTGTCTCTGACTGTCTGTCTCCTTCTTTATGTCTATCTCTCTGTCTGTCTATGTTTGTGTCTCTATGTCTCTCTTCTTTTCTCTCTCTCTCTCTTACATTTCTCTCTATTACACTGTATTTTAAATAGTCACGTTTTCTTCAATGTTTTTCTTCAATGATTGTAACAGACACACATATCATGTAGTTCTTATTGGTCCTACTGCCTTGATGAGTGCGCTAAAGCGTATTGCTTGTTCAAGTAGATTCCTGTAATCTTATCACCACCTCGCTTGATAAACGCCAGCTAATAATAAAATAACACATGTATCATAACGTCCGTTCTTGACCCTTGTACAGACAGGCCTGTCTTTAATGACGATTTTAACCAGAAGCAGCATTCTACATTCAATTTGGTCATAATTCGCCGGAAACTGTCTAAAATACATGTACGTACATTGCGTCCTATTTATATATTCTACTACATGTACGTGGACAGATAGAAGACGATACACAGTAAAACATCTCTATTACGACCACCAAAATGAAGGCGAATTGACTGCATGGGAATCTTACTACACATTGGATATGCCTTAAAATAACCGCGTTTGCGTAAAATTATTACATGTATTTCGATTGCAAACAGTTTTGAGCCAGATCAGACGCTGGATGACACAGCGTCTGATCAGGCTCTAAACTGGGTTTGACTCAGATTAAAATTAAAAGATGGAAATGTCATTAACAAATATTGCAATTTTAAATTCTACTGTATTGTTTTGGCTGTTCGTTGGCGTTTAAATGGGGAATAGTAACACTGTCCCCTGTATTTATGCGTTGTATAGAAATGGGATGACACTCAGACATTGCTTGTCAACCCTCAGAAATACATTTGCGTGAAGTTGGCTGGCAGTTGGTTATTGTCAGTTGGATATTCAATAAACAGCTGGCAGTTGGTTATTCAACTGTTTATTCGCTGAAATGAAAAACCGCCGAATAAACAGCTGGCAGTTGGTTATTCAGCTGGTTATTCGTTAATATGAACCAATGGTCGAATAACCAACTGCCAGCTGTTTATTCGGCGGTATTTTATTTCAACGAATAAACAGTTGAATAACCAACACAGGGCTGCCATTTCTCCGGATTTTTCCTACATCTTCGGATTTTTTTCTAGAACAAGGTAGCTTAAAGCAGGCTGAAAGTTAAGCAGAATGCGCCATAAGGCGCATTCTGCTTAACTTCCAGCATGCTGTAAGTAGTCACGTGTCAACAAAACTAGAAACAGGCTGTGGGGTAAAGGTACGATTCGTAAATTAGCACTTGAAAAATTCAAATTTGGTAATCTTAGGATTTTTCATGTCAACTTATGGCAGCCCTGCCAACTGCCAGCTGTTTATTGAATATCCAACTGACAATAACAAACTGCCAGCTGTTTATTGATATCCAACTGACAATAACCAACTGCCAGCTGTTTACTGAATATCCAACTGACAATAACCAACTGCCAGCTGTTTATTGAATAACCAACTGACAATAACCAACTGCCAGCTGTTTATTGAATATCCAACTGACAATAACCAACTGCCAGCTGTTTATTGAATAACCAACTGAAAATAACCAACTGCCAGCTGTTTATTGAATATCCAACTGACAATAACAAACTGCCAGCTGTTTATTGATATCCAACTGACAATAACCAACTGCCAGATGTTTATTGAATATCCAACTGACAATAACCAACTGTCAGCTGTTTACTGAATATCCAACTGACAATAACCAACTGCTAGCTGTTTATTGAATATACAACTGACAATAACCAACTGCCAGCTGTTTATTGAATATCCAACTGACAATAACCAACTGCCAGCTGTTTATTGAATATCCAACTGACAATAACCAACTGCCAGCTGTTTACTGAATATCCAACTGACAATAACCAACTGCCAGCTGTTTATTGAATATCCAACTGACAATAACCAACTGCCAGCTGTTTATTGAATATCCAACTGACAATAACCAACTGCAAACTGTTTACTGAATATCCAACTGACAATAACCAACTGCCAGCTGTTTATTGAATATCCAACTGACAATAACCAACTGCCAGCTGTTTATTGAATATCCAACTGACAATAACCAACTGCCAGCTGTTTATTGAATATCCAACTGACAATAACCAACTGCTAGCTGTTTATTGAATATCCAACTGACAATAACCAACTGCAAGCTGTTTATTGAATATCCAACTGACAATAACCAACTGCCAGCTGTTTATTGAATATCCAACTGACAATAACCAACTGCCAGCCAACTTCACGCAAATCAGAAATACACTTGTTTCCAAACTCACGTGCTACAATGGAGAAAACGTTATTCTTTCCCGTTTAAACGCAAACGTACGCAAACGCAAAGCACTAAAACGTAGAAAAGTGCAACTTTTGGACAATTCTGATAATTCATGTTTATTTTGGTGGCAAACAGTTTGGAGCCTGATCAGACGCCGGGTTTCCCGGCGTCTGATCTTGCTCCAAACTGTTTGTATGGAAAAATATAGTTTTAGCGTAAACGCGTTTATTGGGAAAGAATAACGTTTTCTCCACTGTAACTATTGGACAGTACTGTTATGAAACCATTGCAATGTACAGTTAAGAAAACGTTCTTCTTTCCCAATAAACGTTTTTACGCTAATAGATGTTTAGATAAACATGAATTATCAAAGATTGTACTTTTCTACGTTTTAGTGCTTTGCGATTGTGTTTCGTTTGCGTTTAAATGGGAAATAATAAAATATTCTCCGCTGTAATATTTATATCAAAGTGCAGTTGAATGTGAGAAATGACAGCATTGCTTTATATGTTGACGTTTGTTGAACTACATGTATTAGTTTTAAATCTGTGCTTTCAGCATGATTTTAAAATCATATTCTGATTCGACTGCATACTACATTGTATATGTAATTGATATACGGTTTGTTAAGAAATAAGACAGTCAGCACATTTGTACTTCAGATGCATTTGATGTATGTTAACCTATTTATTGCCAGGTGACAAAAGTAATAGTTGCAACAGTTCGATCCGGATCAAACGTCGCATTACGAGACACTCAAAAATACAATGTACACTCTTAGTACAATGTACAGGTAATTAAACAGACAACAGTTTTTTAGCTGGCGATCTTTAGGGGGAAAATGTGCTAGACGGGTTATTACATCACAGAGGTAATGAAAGAGTAACATATAATTAAATCGAAATAAACCGTCGTACAGTTGAACTTCAATCTTTCTGAAGTCGAACATATCTGTATTTCGAAGTTAAAGAGTGGCATGGAAAGGTTTTAAAGAAAGGTATGTTCGACTAAAATTAACTAGATATCAAAGTGGATTGCATGTATCTAGTAGTGTGAATGACATTCAGTCGAGGCTTATAAAATATATCCAATGAACAATAATAGGTCCCATGAAATAAACTCAGCGAGTATAGCTCCCGGGAGAATTTCAATTTTAACATTTAAGTCATTCATTATTCTCGGATTTGAAATGTTAAGTCATTATATTAACCCGTTTTGCCGTAATTAAGTCTGCTTTGAAATGTTCGTCTGCGAAACTATTCATTTAAGATTCATAACTTTAACTTAAGACGACTGGCACACAGTTTGGATAGATATCAGACGCCATGTTACATGTACATATACGCGGCATCTGATCTGAACCCAAACTTCGTTTTTAATAAGTACATGTAAATTATTGACCTATTGAGTAATATCGACTGCTTTTAAAATGTCGTCTATTTCTTTTTCAGCGTAACATTTCATGGATTTTTACTGAAGAAATATCGAAATGGGTACACATGTGAATGACAGTTTTGATTCTGATACGGTGGCGTACGCGGCGTTTTATCTGGATCAATACAGTTTACAAATATAAACTGAATCGCGCTGAGCAGGGTAAAGGTGAAAATATTTTTATTGTGCTCCCACGCTAAATAACTTGACATTTAACTTGCTTAGTATCGTCTATTTAAAAAATGGTGTCAGCAAAATAGTTTCGACCATTTCAAAATAGGTTCCATGGCTTATCAGAATTGTTCAAAAGTTGTTCTTTTCTACGTTTTAGCGCTTTGCGTTTGCGTACGTTTGCGTACGGGAAAGAATAACAGATTCTCCACTGTACATGTAACGTTTTCTCCATTGTATCAAAAAGTGCTACTCGTCGCTAGGTTTTAATACAGATTAAAAAACGTTATTCTTTCCCAATTAACGCATTAAGCTTTTACATGTATTCATACAATGGAGAATCTGTTATTCTTTCCCAATAAACGCTTTTACGCTAAATCTATTATTTGCAGTGCAAACAGTTTGGAGCCAGATCAGACGCCGGGCTCCAAACTGTTTGCCACCAAGATAAATATGAAGTATAAAAATTGTCCAAAAGTTGTACTTTTCTACGTTTTAGTGCTTTGCGTTTGCGTACGTTTGCGTTTAAACGGGAAAGAATAACGTATTATCCACTGTATTTCAATTGCAAACGGTTTGGAGCCTGGCCAAACGCCGAGTAACACGACGTCTGATCAGGCTCCAAACTGTTTGCCACTCAGATTATCACGAATTGCCAGAACTGTCTGAAAGTTGTTATTTTCAATATTTAGTTGCAATGTTTGCGTTTAAACGGGAAAAAATACGTTTCCTTCACTGTAGGTACATGTACATTAGTTGATAAGCTACATGTACATGTAGCAGAACAAATGTTTAGACGCCTAGAAATTGTGTCGTTTTACACTACTGGGTATTAGGAGCCATATTGAATTGTACATTGTTTTCAAAGTCATGATATTAAGTAAGCAACCTCTGAGATGGCAGAAATGGACGTTTACAAACTACCAAAATAAACCATCTGAAATCAAGAAATCATTGAAACAGTTTCGTATAAAATCTGTTCGCAAATATATTGATTTCATGACAACAAATATGATCAGAAGAGAAAATAGAACAGTGCCTTTAACGACGTCCGTATGAAAATAAAAGTTTTCTCTTTAATTTTGACTTACATCAGAGAACTTTTCTTTTCTATAAAATTGCAAACAGTTTTAAGACAGCTTAAACGCCGGGTAACCCTTCGTCTGATTAGGCTTCGAACTGTTTGCCACTGAAATGAAAATAAACTGTTTGAAATTTCAGTTATTGTAACTTTCAACAATTTATTTGCGTTTAAACGGGAACGAATAACATTTCTGTACTAAAAGGTGTCATTTGTCTTAAACAGCATTTGCATGGCCGTAAAAGTCATATTTTCCTCTCCGTATTGTAAATACCAGCGATTTTATGTTGAATTGCACGTTAATGTTAAAACACAACATGCTTCCCTTGTCATTTCCAAAGGCATCACACCCTAAACTATGTTACTTAACACATTTGTACCTAGCGTATCATACAAGGGACACAGGCACACATTGTAGACTCTGATCAGACGCCGCATCATGCGGCGTCTGATCAGAGTCTACACTGTTTGCTTGTTAGAATTATAATGTAAAACTAAAACTAATACTAAATTGAAATTTTAGGCCAGGCACCCCTTAGATCAGAGTCACCACTGTTTGCTAAAAGTAATTAATATAAAAAATAAATGAGTATGTAACAGACATCCCTTTAATGTAAAATGTACTCATCCAATGTATAAACATGAAAGAATCAACTAGGCTCAATGGGTTAACATTTAGAAATCATAAGGAAACCGATGGGACCACAAAATGGCTATAATGAAACAAGATGCTAACCTTTTAAACATCTTATCTATTAGTTACCCTTTTTATACTGACATTTTCATATAAGCCATTCCTATTGTGAAAACTGACCAGTGCGTGGTGATTTTATGGGATATTTTTGGAGGATGTTTGAGAAACACAAACGTCAACAAACAATGGAAACATACATCTTGGTCAGAAGTTTAGAAGTGCTCTGATTAAGATCTATTTTGTTTTCAAAGGACACTGATCTTACAGCAAAGATGGGGTTAACAAAATCAGAGTGTCTGTTATTGGATTTAGCAATGGCGACCTTCATTGGTGATTATTTTATTGGTTGTAAATGTGGCCATTAGTGACCAACAACGAGTAAATGATTGGAACATTTATTGGTCTTATTATTTCACGCCCCCATCACGTTAACCTTTAAACCCTCTTTTGCGACATTGTGCCACTGGATCAGTTTGGATCAAGATCTGATATTGTATGTATACTTCGACGTCATTTCAGACGTCATATGGTTCATAAATGCTGTTTAACATATAAAATGCAAAACCGTCTGTGTTATGATTTTCTGAAGAGGACAATTGTTCAGAATACGAGAATCGACTCGAGAGGTTAAAGGTTCGAAACGGGCAAAGGTAAGGCATCGTTAGAAGCTATTGAACACTGCCCACTGAGATAACAGTGGAAATATGTTATTCTTCCCGAATACACGCGTTTATGCTAAAGCTATTTTTTCCATTACAAACCGTTTGGAGCCAGATCAGACGCCGGGTAACCCTGCCTCTGATCAGGCTCAAAACGGTTTGCTGCTCAAAATAAATTTAGATGTCTAAGTTTTCAAAACGTTCTCATTTTTCTCATTTTTATTTTATTGCACTTGCGTTTCGTTTGCGTCTAAACGGGAAAGAATAACGTCTTCTCCACTATAGAAGCGACTTTTAGTTCTTCAACAAATGCAACAGCCTACATGTACATACAGTGGAGAATCTGTTATTCTTTCCCGTTTAAACGCAAACGTACGCAAACGCAAAACACTAAAACGTAGAAAAGTACAATATTTTGACAATTCTGATAATTCTTGTTTATCTTGGTGGCAAACAGTTTGGAGCCTGATCAGCTGCCGGGTTACCCAGCGTCTGACCTGGCTCCAAAATGTTTGTAATAGAAATAATAGTTTTAGCGTAAACGCGTTTATTAGGAAAGAATAACGTTTTCTCAACTGTACAGTGAATGAGGCGTTATTCTCTTTCCTATTTAAATTAAAACGAAACGAATGCGCATGACAAAAAATGTTACAGAAACTTATTAATTTCCAAATCTCAAACTATTTTTTTTAATCTGAGTAGCCAGCAGTTTGGAGTCATGATGCTCAACTCAATTCAACTCAATTTTATTTCGGCTTTGGTTCACAGATTCTTTGAACAGCAAAAGCATCAGAAAATATACATATATACATAAGATAAAGAATATCCAAACTCAAATCATTATGAGTCGTCTAGATTTCAGGTGCCACTCGCTCAATTTTATTAAATTTCGTTTGTGTTTTGTTTGCGTTTAAACGGAGAATAATAACGTCAACGTCACTGTAATAACAATGTATGTCGCTAATAGTGTCAGAATAACATCTTCTCAACTATAATTAACAATGGTTGCGCAATAGCATTTTGATATTGTAAACATGTTGTCACACAGAGAAAAGTACAGATGACGTATGCCATCTGCAACAATAGGTAAATAGCTCGATGAAGAAAGTCGATCCAATAAAATGCTATAAACTATTCCACAGGCCAACGGCGCCAGAAGGCGACTTTGCAAAACGCTTGGAACGTAGCGTCTTATCAGGATACTCATGTCGACATTTCCTCAGTTAGAACAGCCGTAAAGCTGACTTTACTTATACTGCAGACGACACAAGCAATGCAGACGGTATTTTAGCCGTAATAGGGTTACATGTAAAGCAGACGGTAAAACTTGGCAGTATGTTAAATTACTTTAATTTTGATATAGACTGAGAACTATGTTATGTTACATGTCTACCTAATTGAACAGGATTTATTATTTCCGAATACCCCCTGCAAACAGTTCGGAGTCTGATCAGACGCTGGTTTACTCGGCGTCTGATCAGGTTCTTCTTATCAAAACAGAGTTACGACATTGTCAACATAATAATCTTAATATAATTTTTACATGTTACATGTGTTGTTCTACAGTTACGTTTAAAATCATGTTTAAACTGAAAACAAAAATGTCCTCATTAGTGTAAACGGTTTAATGTTATAGTGGAGAATGTGTTATTCTTTCCCAATAAACGCGTTTACGCTAAAACTATTATTTCTATTGCAAACAGTTTGGAGCCAGATCAGACGCCGGGTTACCCAGGCTCCAAACTGTTTGCCACCAAGATAAACATGAATTATCAGAATTGTCCAAAAGTTGTTCTTTTCTACGTTTTAGTGTTTTGCGTTTGCGTACGTTTGCGTTTAAACGGGAAAGAATAACAGATTATCCACTGTAAATCAATTATTTCCTATGCAAACAGTGTGGTGTATGACTAGACGCTGGAAACCCGGCATCTGATCAGGTTCCAATTTTTCGCCTCTTAGATTGCAATAAATTGTTTGCAAATTTAAAAATGTGTAATTTTTTACAATTTTGTACAATGCATTTGCGTTTCATTTGCGTTTAAACGGGAGAGAATAACGTCTTTCTTCACTGTATGACGTCACTTATGACATCAGGATAACATCTTCTCTACTGTATACGTTGCTTCGGATGGTCAGCGAACACGTGTTGTTTATTTCCAAGGTTATGTTTTATCCACAGGTGCGTTTGGTTTTCATATATCACACATTTGCAATAAGCACCGAGTAGAGAAAAACAAGACATGCTAATGGAAAATAGTTTTCATAAACCTGAAACTCTTTTCTGACAATTTTTTCCAGAATATATAGGGTACCCACATACTTTTTTACTACAACAACGAAGTAAACACACACTAGGTCTGCACTGTTTTGAACTGCAATAATTCTTATTTCCCCATGGCATTGCTCAGGACAGTGTACAGCTTACTAAAACAAATATACAGTGGAGAAAATTTATTGTAGTCAGACCTGGCGTCGGTGAAAATCTACATTTCATTGCCATGCGCTCGCGTTTCGCTAATATATAAACCCATCCACTTCAATGACATCATTACTTTAAAACAATAATCGTCTGTTTTTATTTCTCATGTTTAGGTTTTAGGTATTATAACGTATGAACTATTGAAAGGAATGGCAAACAATTGGGACCCTGACAAGACGCCGCGTATGGCGGCGTCTGATCAGGATCTAAACTGTTTGCAAATAACCGTTGTATTTGGGGCCATGGGTTCGACAGTGAAAGGGGCCTGAAAAATCCTCGGGGCAAGGTAATGAAGGGGTTAAACTGAATGGCGTAATGGGGATAGAGCAAAGGCAACATAAGCTACAATCTATCTTGTACATGTATCCATCTTGTATCAAGATACTATATATTAACAAAGAATAACATAGATCAGTTTTTATACAGATTAATGGTTAATGTAGGATATTAATAAAACAGAAAGCTCCTTTACATGTATGAGTGTGCTGCATTATTATACACGTATCTCGCATTCATAAGGGTCATGTAATTATTAGCTCCCAAGGCATTGCAGTATAGATATCGTTTCGCACAACATTGATAGTACAGTGGAGAAGACGCTATTCTTTCCGAAAACGCGTTTCCCCTTAAACTATTTATTGCATTGCGAACAGTTTAGATCCAGATCAGACGCCGGGTTACCCGGCGTCTGATCAGGCTCTAGACTGTTTGCTACTAAAATTTAAATGAATAGACATAATTTTCAAGGACTTATAATATTCTACATTTTATGACAAAGTGTTGGCGTTTCGTTTGCGATTAAACTTGAACGACTGACGTCCTCTCCACTGTATGTACAGTAGAGAATACCTTAGTCTTTCCAAATAAACGCGTTTACGCTTAAACTATTATTTCTATTACAAATAGTTTTGGAGCCAGATCAGACACCGGGCAACCCGGCGTCTGAGCAGGCTTCAAACTGTTTGCGACCAACTAAAAATGAACTTTTAGAATTGTCCAAAAATTGTACTTTTATACGTTTAAGTTTTGTGATTGCGTTTCGTTTGCATTTAAACGGGAAAGTATAACATATTCTCCACTGTATTTATTTGTAGCCTGGTCAGTCCAATTTGTGTATCAGTTAGTTGATGTTTTGACAGAGATTATGAAAATAGATCAGAGATAGCTGGCATACGGTTCCAGGAGGGAATATCGCCTGGGTCGAAGGGTGAGTCACGGTTTGGAGGAAATTTCATCTACTGCAGTGCTCAACATTGGCCATTGGTTCTTTGAATGGACAATTCCAGTTTCCAACTTTGTCTGGTCCATTTTGACTATTTAGAATTATATTCTACAGTATATTGAAAAATGACAAACAGTGAATAGTCCTGGTCAGACCCCTCTGATATTTGTCTATATATGTATTGTTTGCATAGGACAAAAATGTTCTCTTCAAAGGTACACTGTTATGCAAGGACATGGATACATGTGTGAATCGCTACAGGGGCCCGTTTTACTAAACTACTTAAGCAAAATTTTTGCGTAAGTCAAAATTTTAAATTTTAATTTATATTTTTTATTATCACTTGCTACAAACAGCAAATAACCAAATCAGAGGACGCGCTTTTAGCGCGTCCTCTGATCTGGCTATTTGCTGTTTGCATACGTTTATGATCGACAAATAAGAGTTAAACGATTTTGACTTATGCAAACAATTTGCGTAAGTAGTTTAGTAAAACGGGCTCCAGGTCTATATGAGTTAAAATAATCAAAACGAAAACGCTATGCAATAAAATATAATGTTTTACCATATGAAGTGAGTTCATTTTTTTTTACAATTATAAATGTTTGCATAGGAAAATATCGTTTTAGCGTAAACGCGTTTATTGGTAAAGAAAAGCGTTTTATCCTCTGTACGATCTAGTATGAATAAAAGTGGGGGATATCGATTAAAAATTACAGGGCTGTTAAAGATAACATTAATTGAAACAAAGCTGATCAGGATCCAACGTACATTCATTTGCAAATTAGCTTTTTAACAGTTTAACCCTTTGAACCCTAGTCCCGCATATAGGCGTTCTTTTCAAACAGTGCACATGTGAATATTACACTTGTCCTATGCAACCAGTGAAAACCCAGATCAGAGGGCTCCGAATGGAGCCCTCTGATCAGGGTTTTCACTGTTTGTCATAATTCCAAACATTGACAAAAACAACCCTTAAAAGTCAGAAATGGACTAGACTAAAATGGAAACTGGAATTGTCCATTTAAAGTTTCAGGGAGGAAAGAGTTAAGGAGCTTCAGTGGAGAATGATGAATGAAAGAATGAATGAAATGAAGACGTTATTCTTTACCGTTTAAACCGTAAGCGAAACACAAACGCAAAGCACAATTATGATAATTCATGTTTATCTTGGTGGCTACGTATTGGAGTCTGATCTGGCTCTAAACTGTTTGTATGGGATAATAGTTTTAGCATAAACGCGTTTATTGGGAACGAATAACGTTTTCTCCACTGTGCGCTTTAACTATTTTTACCTTTGCAAACAGTTGGAGCCGGATCAGACACCGGGTAACCCGGCGTCTGACCAGGCTCCAAACTGTTTGCCACTGTTAAAATGAACTGCCAGAGTTGTCAAAAAGTTTTAATTTTTCTAATAATATTGCAATGCGTACAGTGGAGAAAAAGTTATTCTTTCCCAATAAACGCGTTTACGCTAAAACCATTATTTCCCATACAAACAGTTTGGAGCCAGATCAGACGCCGGGTAACCCGGCGTCTAATCAGGCTCCAAACTGTTTGCCACCAAAATAAACATGAATTATCAGAGTTGTCCAAAAGTTGTACTTTTCTACGTTTTAGTGCTTTGCGTTTGCGTACGTTTGTGTTTAAACGGGAAATAATAACGTCCCTCCACTGTAGCTCTTCCGCTGCCAACAGGGCGTCATTCATTCTCTGTCATCCGTTCGTCTGCTATAAATACATGTAGTAGATGTTAGGCAGTTTGATTTAATAGTGTCAAACAGTTTTGAACCTGACCAGATGCCTAGTTTCGCGGTGTCCGATTTGGATCCAAATTATTTGTATATGTTTTAATGTAGATGTAGTGTAATCGAGCCTGAGACTGAAGTAGTGAAACACATTTTGTTATTTGTCGTACACGTACATTAAAGACAACTGCAGAGTCATCACTTTTCTATTCAACAGTAATGCCCATATCGCTATAATCAAACACTTTCATTTGTCATAAATAGTGAGGGGGCCTCCGTGGTATAGTCACTGTGACTAACATCACTAAGCTCCTCACCGCCGTGAGTTCGAATCCCAGTAGGGTCGTTCGGATTTTTCATGTGCTGGCTTGCGGAAGGTCGGTACATGTACATGTAGTTCTATCCAGTTGACAATTTGTGTCTGAAACAGTGCATAAAGGACTTCTGGTGTCTTCCTCCACCTGTAATTAGCTGGACGTCACGATATATGACTGGCGACAATAAATCAAAACAAAATAAAAACATAGATAGTGCTCATAAAGAAATGTATTCTGTAAATTGCTCAGTCATATATGTACGTAAAGTTAAATATCCATAAACGTTACAAATATTAAAAAGCTCAGCTTGCAGTAGTCTAAAACGTGACTTAATATATTAAGCGAAACAGAACGTGCCTGCTTTTCAGTGAAGAATATATGTTTTATGAGTATAATAATTGCTTTCAATGTAACCTTGGATAATTATACAGTAAAGTATCTATTAACTGTATACTCTGGAAAGCTGATAAATCACAAAAGACATGTGACTTTTTAATACAGGGTAAAACCTAAAGCACTAAAACGTAGAAAAGTACAACTTTTGGGCAAATCTGATAATTCATGTTTATCTTGGTGGCAAACAGTTTGGAGCCTGATCAAACGCCGGGTTACCAGGCGTCTGATATGGCTCCAAACTGTTTGCGATAAAAAAAATGTGTTTGTCTCGAAAGAATAACGTTTTCTCCACTGTACATGTACATTTGTAACAACTGCTTTTACTGTAACCTTAATTAATTTATACAGTAAAATATATCTTAACCGGATACTCTTTGGAAAAGATAAGTCACTGATTAGTGCAAGGTTAAAGTATGGCAGAAATCTCCCTTTAGTTTCTTGTTTTATTTTTACATGTAAACTGCATTAAGCAGTTACCTGTTTCGGAATTTTTTGTCTTACTTTTACCCTGCATTAAGCAGACACCGGTTTGAGAGCTTTTTGTCTTGTTTTAACCCTGAATTAAGCCTTCACCGGTTTGAGAGCCTTTTGTCTTGCTTTTAACCTGCATTAAGCAATCACAGGTTTGAGAGCTTTATGTCTTACTTTTACCTGCATTAAGAAATCATCGGTTTGAGAGCTTTTTGTCTTGCTGTTTCCTTGCATTAAGAAATCGGCTTGAGAGGTTTTTGTCTTGCTTTTACCCTGCATTAAACAATCACCTGTTTGAGAGCTTTTTGTCTTGCTTTTTCCCTGCATTAAGAAATCATCGGTTTGAGAGCTTTTTGTCTTGCTGTTTGCCTTGCATTAAGAAATCGGTTTGAGAGCTTTTTGTCTTGCTTTTTCCCGGCATTAAGAAATCATCGGTTTGAGAGCTTTTTATCTTGCTTTTTCCCTGCATTAGGAAATCGGTTTGAGAGCTTTCTGTCCTACTTTTACTCTGCATTAAACAATCACCGGTTTGATAGCTTTTTGTCTTGCTTTTTCCCTGCATTAAGCAATCACCGGTTTGAGAGCTTTTTGTCTTGCTTTTACCCTGCATTAAGCAATCACCGGTTTGAGAGCATTTTGTCTTGCTTTTACCCTGCATTAAGCTATCACCGGTTTGAGAGGTTTTTGTCTTGCTTTTAACCTGCATTAAGCAATCACCGGTTTGACAGCCTTTTGTCTTGCTTTTACCCTGCATTAAGCAATCACCGGTTTGAGAGTTTTTTGGGTTGCTTTTACTCTGCATTAAGCAGACACCGGTTTGTGAGCTTTATGTCTTCATTTTACCATGCATTTAGCAATCACCGGTTTGAGAGCTTTATGTCTTGCTTGAACCCTGCATTAAACAATCACAGGTTTGAGAGTTTTTTGTCTTGCTTTTTCTCTTCAATAAGAAATCACCGGTGTGTGAGTTTTATGTTTTGCTTTTACCCTGCATTAAACAATCACCTGTTTAAGAGCTTTATGTCTTACTTTTACCCTGCATTAAACAATCACCCGTTTGAGAGCTTTATGTTTTGCTTTTACCCTGCATTAAACAATCATCGGTTTGAAAGCTTTTTCTTTCTTTTACCCTGCATTAAGCAATCACCGGTTAGAGAGCTTTATGTCTTACTTTAACCCTGCATTAAACAATCACCGGTTTAAGAGCTTATTGTATTGATTCTACCCTGCATTAAGCAATCACCGGTTTGAGTTCTTTTTGTCTTGCTTTTAACCTGCATTAAACAATCACCGGTTTGATAGCTTTATGTCTTGCTTTTACCCTGCATTAAGCAATCAACCGTTTGATAGCTTTTTGAATTGCTTTTACCCTGCATTAAACAATCACCGGTTTGAGAGCATTTAGTCTTGCTTTTACCCTGCATTAAACAATCACAGGTTTGAGAGCTTTATGTCTTGCTTTTACCCTGCATTAAGCAGTCACCGGTTTGAGAGCATTTTGTCTTACTTTTACCTTGCATTAAGCAATATCCGGTTGAGAGTTTTTTGTCTTATTTACCCTGTAATAAGAAATCACTGCTTTGAGATCTCTTCGTCTTGCTTTTAACCTTCATTAATAAATCACAGGTTTGAGAGCTTTATGTCTTACTTTTACCTTGCATTAAGCAATATCCGGTTTAGAGCTTTTTGTCTTGCTTTTACCCTGCATTAAGCAATCACAGGTTTGAGAGCTGTAAGTCTTACTTTTACCTTGCATTAAGTAATATCCGGTTTGAGAGCTTTATGTCTTGCTTTTACCCTGCATTAAGCAATCACAGGTTTGAGAGCTTTAAGTCTTAATTTTACATTGCATTAAGCAATATCCGGTTTGAGAGCTTTATGTCATGCTTTTACCCTGCATTAAACAATAATAGGTGTGAGAGCTTTATGTCTTGCTTTTACCCTGCTTTAAACGATCACAGGTTTGAGAGCTTTATGTCTTACTTTTACCTTGCATTTAGCAATATCCGGTTTGAGAGCTTTTTGTCTTGCTTTTACCCTGCATTAAGCAATCACAGGTTTGAGAGCTTTAAGTCTTACTTTTACCTTGCATTAAGCAGTATCCGGTTTGAGAGCTTTATGTCTTGCTTTTACCCTGCTTTAAACAATCACAGGTTTGAGAGCTTTATGTCTTACTTTTACCTTGCATTAAGCAATATCCGGTTTGAGAGTTTTTTTCTTATTTACCTTGCATTAAGCAATATCCGGTTTGAGAGTTTTTTGTCATACTTTTACCCTGCATTAAGCAATCACAGGTTTGAGAGCTTTATGTCTTACTTTTACCTTGCATTAAGCAATATCCGGTTCGAGAGCTTTATGTCTTGCTTTTACCCTACATTAAGCAATCACCGGTTTGAGAGCATTATGTCTTTCTTTTACATTGCATTAAACAATCACCGGTTTGAGAGCTGTTTGTCTTACTTTTACCTGCATTAAGCAATCACAGGTTTGAAAAAGCTTTTTGGCTTACTTTTACCCTGCATTAAGCAATCACCGGTATGAGAGCTTTATGTCTTACCTTTACCCTGCATTTACCAATCACCGATTTGAGAGCTTTATGTCTTAATTACCCTGCATTTAGCAGTCACCTAGCAAGTTATTTTTAGCTTTCTATCTTACCTTTGCACCTGTTGCTGCTGGTTTAGAGATAGGAATATCGTTTTGTTAAGTGTCAGGGGCCCGTTTCATAAAACTTCCTACGACAAATGTTGTCGAAAATCATATTATAAAAGTCTAAATAAATATTTATTTCTGCATCAAATCTTGACTTGTGACATCTTTTTGGAATCGTCTTGAACAGACGATTCCAAAGAAATGTCACAAGACATGATAAGACAGAGAAATCAGAAATTAAATGCATTTTAAAGTTTTGACTTACGACAACATTTGTCGTAAGAAGTTTTATGAAACGGGTCCCTGGTTTAGAGAGATATTATTGTTACAATGTGTACATGTAACGAACAGAAATACATGCTACACTCACAGCTGGGAAACTCGAGTTTGTTCGAGCTTTCAAAGTTAAACTGTTGTTGTTGTTGTTGTTGTTATTGTTGAAAAAGGATTGTATCGCGACTCCAGGAAACAAGTTGACACATCAACACCGGTTGTGATCTAGAAATTTGAACCCTAGCAAGAGTACATGTACCAAAAATAAAAATATTCTGGATTTTATCCTTTTCAGTTCTTTGACAGACTTACAAATTTATAATTGATGATGGATTTATCCATCAATCGAATGACTGAAAATGATACACCTTTTGACAGCCTTCGTCTGTACCCTGCCAGCCTATTGCAGTGGTCCCCATTATTTTCTGCCAGTTGATCTAGCTTGCATGCCCCAGAACCACATGGGGTAAGTTAAACTGTGGCTTAGGGTACTTGTAGTTTACATGATTGTAATACTGTTCCTTACAATGTTTTACAATTCTACGTGTTGTTAGTGGCTTTAAACATTCAACCCTTGCGACGAGAATACTAATCATTTAGAAACAGTGTATCTTTGAAGAGTACAATTACATAAACCCTAAACAAACACTATAGACCGTGATCAGAGGGCTACTATAGGAGCCCTCTGACCATGGTCTGCACTATTTGTCAAATCAGAAAAATATATTGGTAAAACATGAACGAGAAATAATTCAAAATAGATAAGACTTACAGTGGAGAAAACGTTATTATTTCCCAATAAACGCGTTTACGCTAAAACTATAATTTTCGATACAAACAATTTGGAGCCAGATCAGACGCCGGCTTCTAACTGTTTGCCACCAAGATAAACATGAATTATCAAAATTATCTAAAAGTTGTACTTTTGTTCGTTTTAGTGCTTTGCGTTTTGTTTGCGTTTAAACGGGAAAGAATAACGTATTCTCCACTGTAGGAGCCCTCTGATCACGGTCTGCACTTTTTGTCAATTCAGAAAAACATATTGGTAAAACATGAACGAGAAATAATTCAAAATAGATAAGTCTTAATTGAAAACTGAATTGTCCATTTGACGGCTCATGGTGAATGAGTAAAGAGACTAAGGTCATTTCGCCAAGCATTTATTAATATTACGGTATAATATATAAATAATAATAAATAACCATTCTTGCGGCGGACATGTGCCACAGTTATAACCGTTGAAAGCCGTTTGGAACCAAATTTGACGCCGCATCATGCTGCGTCTCATCAGGATCCAATCTGTTATACACTCTGATCCTGTTTTCAAAAGAAATTAAAACAATTTATTTTTAGAACAGCTGCCGACGACAACATTTTACAGACGAAAATAATATTCAGCATGCAAAAAGGTAATGGTTTAATCGTGAAGTTATTTTATACTTATTGTTTCGCATCAATAAGCCTACTATTTATAAGTCAGTGAATTTAGGGGGACGATGAGTTAGTCTTAAAGGGGCTCGCAACCGGATGGTGTACTTGTCAAAATAAAATAAAATACTCAAATAAAAGCAAATTTGTGGCATTTTTTGGCTTCTGACATTAAAAAAATATGATCAGTCCAAAAAAAGTCTCAAGAATCGTCACCGAATCTTAGATTTTTAGATATTTTCCATCGTTTTTCTATACCGACTAGTAGACAGTATAGTTGTTGTTGTTGCTTCTCTACACGGGCTCAGACATAAACACGAGCCGAATTACGCAGTTGTATGCACTTTCGATGGCTACACATTGAAATACGTTAAATCGATCCGAGATAAACGGATAGTTCCGTGGTCCATTGGTCTAAGCGGCTTCCCCTATTTTGCCTTCTGTCCGCCAATGCCGGGCCCCGGGTTCGAATCCCACCAGAGACCAATATTTTTTTTTATTGAAATACATTTTTTTAAACAGAATTTCTTATCCTAAACTAATTCTTTACCATTTATATAAGCGTTTGACACATATTTACAAATTACTATTTTTAATGCACCATCTGGTTGCGAGTCGCTTTAAAGGACAATATTGCGCTACTTTTAGAACAATTGTTCATTTTCATGTATAATAAACATTATCACAACGAGTTATGAAATGATTTATGTAAAAACAATGCCAATGGCGTCATTTCATTGAAGGTCTTATTTTTGTCCCGTGTTAATGACTAAATGCAGACCAAACGCATTGAACATATACGTAGAAAATGACAACGTTTTGAAATTTCTGGCAATCAATTTGAAGTGAGTGGTTAACAGTTGAAAAAGTTATGTTAGCTTAATAGCGTTTGCTTGGGAAGAATGACGTCAAAGTTCAAGGTTGATAAGTAATGTTTACAAAGTGTAGTACAATACGAACATATTTTTTTCCTGTTTGTTTGTTGTTATCTGTAACATATGACAAACACGTTTGCCAATTATATACATTGTATTGTAGTTTAACTAATATGCACTATAAATAGAGGATATTGTATGAGTGCTCATTATTTATCATTTTTAATAAACGAGTTGACTAAAATGATATGACGCGAGCTTTGGCGAGCGTCATATTCATTTTAGTCAACGAGTTTATTAAAAACGATAAATAATGAGCACGAATGTGATATTCTATTTATCACATAGCAAGTTCAAGCACCTATTAAATTGATTTGAAGCCGTAGATTGTAGACCTTCCGCTATATAGATTTTCCGCCAAACGCTACGTTGTTTACGTTAACGTCATAGTTAATGACGTCATTTGGTGCCACGCTACATGCAGCGCTTATGGACGAACAAGTTAGGCCGGAGCCCAAAAAACGATATTCCACTAGTGGATTACGATATTTTTACAATCGCTTTATGCAACTCCCAGACCGCAAATTATGTGATAATTTTATTTAAAATAGTGTAAATGTATTATTGGCCGTCGGCCTTCATTACACTGAATAAATTGAATTGAATTGAACTGATTAGCTTTAGTTAACAAAAGCTTGTTTTCAGTTTTCATTACAAACGATTGCGTAACTCTTTTCGCCGTCAAAGAACAAGGTTCACGAAGCCTCCGTTTTGGTCCTATAATTTTTTTTTCCAATTCATGTGTTAGCTATGTTTTCTCCTTATTTGTCAATTTCAGATATTAATACTTCATATTATACATAAAGCTCAACCCAGATTCAAGTTTATAGTTTCTTGTGAATAGACCACGAGGCCAAAAAAGGCCAAAACAAGCGGATTTTTGGTACAATTCAGGGTAAAAATCATA
Source organism: Gari tellinella (assembly GCA_922989275.2). Lineage (NCBI taxonomy): Eukaryota > Metazoa > Mollusca > Bivalvia > Cardiida > Psammobiidae > Gari > Gari tellinella. The sequence goes on along the minus strand of OV277867.1, from coordinate 76,717,101 downwards.
GAAATAAACAATGAAGGCACTAATGCGACACAAATATATTTTAAGTACACAATAAATATTTAAGTTGAAGTAACATATCCAAATTTTGAAGTGTCGCATGCTTGCCTTCATATTTTATTTATAGGATTTACACCGAGAATTGTACCCAAAATCTGCTTTTTTGTCTTTTTTGACCCCTCAGTTCATTTACAAGAAACTATAAAATTGTCAAAACTTGACTTTAAGTCGTTTGTGTGTCATTTATGGAGTATTAGTATCTGATATTGACAAATAAACAGAAAATAAAGATAAAAATCTTTTTTGGAAAAAACTATTTTTTACAGGGCCAAATCGGAGGCTTCGTGAACCATGTCAATCTGCTTTACCCTATAATGAGGCTCAAATGAAACTTAAAATTACAATGTCCTCGTTAATGATACTTGTGCAGAAATCCTTTTAAAACAGGCGTTTATGAAAACTTGATTTTCGAAACTAATATACATGTAAATGTACAAATGTATATGGCGTCTCGCAAATATGATTTGATACATGCACATATACCGTCGGCAAAAGGCCATGTATGTATCAGTCTGTTTCTACCGTATTCAAAACAGATTACGATGAGAAAATACATTTCGAACTTCGGGTTATCGATTGATTCTTGAATACATGTACATGTGCCTTGAAAAAGCATAGTCAGCTATATATGTAGATGTTGTTGTTGTTGTTGGCGTACCTGTGCTTAACACTCACAGGACAGCTTGGAACAGACATTATTGTCTGTCAAGCTGGAGGATTACGTGCATAGCTGTTTTCAATTATCTCGCCATATAGGCAGCCATGCTCCGTCTTCAGAGGATTTTAAATACCCAATAGAGGGCAAAGAGCTGCTATTGAATGAGATTAACCATATTGGCGCACTCCACTAAACCAGGCCAGTAACAGAGCTGAACATAGCTTCCCATGAGCAACTCAATTCTGACAAAGTAAAACTTTAAGGGTGCTTGATCTCGCATAATCCCTAAAGATGATTTGAGATCGGTTCTCTCTGCTCAAAAGGATAACAACTTTTTTCTATTGGCCCCATTGGTTTCATTTCTTACCTATTGTGTTAGTGTGAAGCAACTGAACACTGTACAATGCCCAGTGAAACACACAACTAAGGTAAGAACTTCAGCCAAGGGCCGGATATATGTAGATCAAAAGGTATTCTGCCAAACGCCATCTTGCCATACCGGTTTCCCTGATACATGTATGTGTTTACTGTTGCTATGCTCATGGCTCATGTAAGAGATCTTGCATAAAAAAGATTATATTCTATTATATTCTTTAAACCTTTTGCCGACAAAATGTCGTTTGCTTAATCTGATTGTCTGCAATTTTATGCAAATTGTTTAAGGCACAATCTGCTTTACTTTAAGGGTGCTTTAAACTACTATCTGCTTTGATATGGTCATTTTTCTTTTGACAGTATGCTCGTAACTGTATAATTTAGAACACTTTTCTTCAATTGAAGATTAAATTAAATGCACTGTAAGGCGTTTCTATTGGGGAAAAACCCTTAGAACTATGGGGATAATGGTTGCAATTTGAACACATGTCTAATTCCCAGAGCATATCTAAAGGAATAATACTGGTTTATAGCGTCCCAAAGAAATGAATAATGTACAAAACCATTAAAGATCGTTTGAGTTGAGTCTCAAACCATTCTCCATATTTCGTTTGATTAGATAATTATAAGCATTATGCCGATACCTTTTCGGTGATCAAGGTTATAAAGAGTTTGAGTTGAGTCTGAGATCGTTCGCAAGCATTTGATTGGTAAGATTTGAGGCTAGCCTCAAATCTGACCAATCAAATGCTTGAGAACGACTTGAGACACAACTCAAAAGCTTTTTAATCTTGGAACCGGTTAAATGGTTGAGAACGATTTCAGACGCATTACGAACGCTTTATGACTATCTCTGAGATTTATCGAGGGAATAGCAAGAACGGTGATTTGGATTGTTTTGCCGACCGCGCCTGTAAGGTAATTATTCATCTATTTAGGCACAGGTTATATCTATAATGCATAACTTGTCCATATGCAGAACAGCCTATATATAGCTAAAACAAAGCTATAAAAAGATACAATGCCCCCTCCCTACTACGATCCTTAGAACAGTGAACCCCTCCCTATTACAACAGCGTGTGTCGCTGTACACCCAACAAGACACTTATGTATAACCCTTTCACTGCTGCAAAATATTCTATTTAAAATGTCTCCTTTTTCTCCAAATAACATATTTGGGGATTTTGACAGAAGAAACATTATGACGAGTAGTTAGTGACAAACAGTTTGAATTGAGATCAGACGCCGCGTTACGCGGCGTCTGATCTCAATTCAAACTTTTAAACGCGGCGTCTGATCTCAATTCAAACTTTTTGCAAATGTAAGTCGAGTCGTGCTCAGCGTTTTGAAGACAGATGTACATGTACATGAATTATGTCAATTTTCGTTTGGTTGAGTCAATCCTGTTAAACCTGTCAATACCGGGTTTGGAACAAATTACGTTAGAGAGTGTTTGGTATTGGTTACTACATTATATGTTCCATTTCGTTCGATCACTAACTACATAATTTCCCCACGTCGCCATTAGAACACAAACTTTTTCCTCACGTACATGTAGTTCATCTGCACTGGCAACATTCGCTACAATGTAACAAGTCAATAACGTTTAGCTATAGTCGATGATGTTTGAACTGGCACCCTATGCATATTCCGCCTTTTTCCGTAAGCTATTTTTATCTTACGGAAAAATATTGGAGAATTCGTCACTGAACAAATATATTTTTGGACAACATCATCTGTTACAAGCGACGATAGCTCAGTGGTTTAATCGACCCACTAATCTATCAATTTCTGGTTCGTGAGTTCGATCCCTGCCATAGTAGTGTTTTTCTATTGCGATGATTTTCTTTTTTTGTAAATTATTTTGTCGGGAAGACGCATGCTTGTCCTGAAAATCATTATGAAAAAAGAAATAAACCTAACGGGGATCAAACCCACAACCATTCATCCTTTTACAAGTACCCGTACTCGCTACCAACTACTCTAACTCGATAATTGATGTAAGTTCGACACAGAATGAACAATATCCTTCAGTTCCTATCCGTAAATCAAAACGGAAAGTATCGACTTTATACCGAAGCTAAATATATCCTTTCAGTGACGTATGAATATTCAAATTTTGACAGGTCAATAAAACCAAACAATACTCAAGTAATGTCCGTGGAAGCAATTAGATCCAGTTTGTACCCTGGTTAGACACCCAGTGGTTTCTGCATCTCACTAGAAAACAAAAATAATTGGCACGCAGAGTATAATTATCTTCTAAACAATGATTTTGAATACTTATGAATCGTTAAGGGTAATAAATTTTGCTGAGATTAACTGGAAAAGTACCGCAAGGTTGATTGTCTATTTTTAGACTCATATATCAAGTAGTGTCTTGGTGATACCAGTTATATTGCACCAAAGTACCTTTGAATCGAAACGCATGACTTCTTTGTAGAGAAATGTTATTAATATATATCCTATTACCAGAGACTTATAAACTTAACACTATGTCTCTGCTATTACTGGTAATGAAACAGTATCATAGTGGGCTCCAGATAAGAGGAAGTAAACAAATCCAACAATTTCACTTGTTTCAGCACTTGTTTTTACCTGGAGCTCTGCATTATGTGTTTAATTAGATTCACGTTATTCTTCTACATAGTGCGGGTGAACTTAACATTATAGTTGTTAAATATTTTAAGTACAGATTAGATACAAGGTGCATGTACGCTTAACCCTTTACCCCATAGAAGCGACTTTTAGCGTATCTAATTTATTCCTCCGCTGAAGAAAATAGTTCCAGTTTATACCCTCATGAACAATTACCATAACAAATATTTTATATAGCCTAAAATATAGTTGTTTAAAGCAGGCTGAAAGTAAAGCAGAATGTGCCCTAAGGCACATTCTGCTTTACTTTCAACCTGTTTTAAGTGAGCACCTGTCTTTAATATCATAAATAGGTTATTGGGTAAAGGGTTAAACTGTTAGTTCCATTAGAAACAATCTTGAACCATATCAGACGCAAAGCCCGGTGTCTGATCAGGCTCCAAACTGTTTGCCACACGAAAATGATATAAATAAAGAGAAATTTCAAAAGGTAGTACATTTTGTAAACGCGAAACAGTAACGTCTTCTACATGTATACTTAATCTCAGCGTCTTATTGCTTGCAATTCAAATGAACGTTTTTAAACTGTGCTGACTCATTTTAGTTTGACGGGCAAACACTTTGGAGCCTGAGCAGACGACTGGTTACCCGGCGTCTGAACTGACTCTAAACTGTTTGCATTCCAAAAATTAATCTTAGGGTAAACGCGTTTATTTGGAACGAATAACGTCTTCACTGTAGTTGCATAAGACATAAAATATATAAAGAAAGCTTAGAGGTCAATAACACTTTCTATCGAGTCAAGTAGAAAATATGTTATTCTTTCTCAATGAATGCGTTTAAGCAAAAACTATAAAAAGAGAATAATAGTTTCCTTTATAAAGTGGTGTGTTTTTACAACGACACCCAAATGACTGTATGTAATGTTCGGAGGGAGGTTTTGTAGAGAGGTCAATAACACTTTTTTTTCAGTATAAAACATGTTATTCTTTCTCAATGAATGCGTTTAAGAAAAAACCATAAAGAGAGATGGTTTTATTCCTCTGAAAAGTTCTCCTTCTCTACAACGACACCAAATGTTTGTATGTGTTGTTCGGGGGGAGTTATGATAGATGTGAAAATTGAAACCCTTAGAGTACATTTGTAAACAGTTTGAACCAAGATCAGCCGCCGCGTCACGCGGCGTCTGATCTTGGTTCAAACTGTTTGTCACTCGTCTTTCTGTTTCTTCTGTCAAAATGTTCAATAGTAACTTTGAGAAAAAATAGCAGATGCCAATTTTAAAGGGACTCGCAACCGGATGGTGTTCTTGTCAAAATAAAATAAAATACTCAAATAAAAGCAAATTTGTGGCATTATTTGGCTTCTGACATTAAAAAAATATGATCAGTCCAAAAAACTTCTCAAGAATCGTCACCGAATCTTAGTTTTTTAGATATTTTCCATCGTTTTTCCATAGCGTTAGCTAACGGTATAGTTGTTGTTGTTGCTTCTCTACACGGGGCCACACATAAACCCGAGCCGAATAATGTTCTATTAATAGATATCATTGAAGTACGTTAATTCGCTACCATATATATAGAGAGCGTCCGTAGCCGAGGGCGTAAAGGCGATGCCTCATTTTTCATTTTTGTCTCCGCATGGATGGTCACGGGTTCGAATCCCACCAGAGCCTCTTCTTTTCTTTTTTTTGAAAATGCATTTTTTAACAGAATTTATTATCCTAAACTAAATTTTACCCATTTATATAAGCATTTGACATATATTTATAAAATTACTATTTTTAATGCTTGATCCGGTTGCGAGCCTCTTTAAGCAGACGATATTGCAGCAGTGAAATTGTTATACAAAAGCGTATTGTTTGGGAAACAGCTGCAAGCATTGTTGTAAGGAGGGAATCGTTGTATGGGAGGAAGCACTGTAAAACGAACAAACTACATTGGAGAAAACGTTATTCTTTCCCAATAAACGCGTTTGTGCTAAAACTATTTTTTCCCATACAAACAGTTTGGAGCCAGATTAGACGCCGGGTAACCTGGTGTCTGATCAGGCTTCAAACTTTTTGCCACCAAGATACACATGATTGATCAGAATTGTTCAAAAGTTGTACATTTCTACGTTTTAGTGCTTTGCGTTTGCGTTTCGTTTGCGTTTAAACGGGAAAGAATAACGTATTCTCCACTGTACAAAATACATGTAGTGCTTTTGATGATGGTGATTAGTTACCGAAACTGTCGGACGTTAGTTGAAATAATTAGAAATGTTAAAAGAACTCTCTATTCATTACGTACTGCCTACTAAATGATCAGTTTTAGGCAAACAGAATACAGTGCCCCCACCCTACGACGACCCTCCAGACAACAATTCCCGCTTTACAACAGATAGTGCCGCTCTTCCCCAAACAATATAAATATGTCGAACGCTTTCCCTGCTGCAATACCGTCTGCTTAAAACTTTTTCTTCAAGGTACCCCTGATCTGGGTTCAAACTGTTTGCAAATGTAAGCTAAGTCATATTCAGCACTCTTCGGATATTAATTCCCCCTCCCTATAACAACTCCCTCCGAACAACACACATAATCTTTGTCTTCCGTTTGGGTGTTGTTTGTACATTTATAGTGAAGGACACGTTATTCTTTTCCAATAAACGAGTTTACGCTAAAACTTTTATTTCCGTTTCAAACAATTTGCAGCCTGACCAGACGCCGGGTATTCCGGCGTCTGATCAGGCTCCAAACTGTTTGTCATTTAGATTTAAATGAGGAGTCAGAATGGCCAAAAGGTTGTCATTTACTACATTTTAATGCAATACGTTTGCGTTTCGTTTGCTTTTAAAACGGGAAAGAATTACGTCTTACCCCCTGTAGAGAGAGTGTGCTGTACAGTGATCCTCCCTACAACGGCCCTCCGAACAACGACTACCTCCTTACAACGATTTGTGCTGCTGTTCCCAAGAAAAAACATAATGACGAGTGACAAACAGCTTAAATCCACATCAGACGCCGCCTAACGCGGCGTCAGATCTGGATTCGAGCTGTTTGCAAATGTAAGCCAGTTTTTCTCCCTGTAACGACCCCCTCTGAACAACGCACACTCTTTTAGTCTCCAATTCGATGTCGTTGTAGAGAGGGAAGACTGTTCTATATTTAAAGCAGACGATGAATACAACATATAAAGGACTCATAACCAATATATCGAAATACATGCCTGTGAGTGTAGCGTGGGTCTATGCGCCTATATCAGGAAAAGTATTGGAGACCATGATTGCATTTTGTTTCTGTTAACAGTTCGGGCTTGGGGCTTGATCATGCTTAATGCAGCTATTGACTGAACATAGAGTTAGGAAAATTAGTACTATAGACGCTGGAGTTCATCGAATAACTAACTCCTGCTTAATCCCTTCAGTATTGATTACAACTTTATTATATATAAGGAATTAAGCTATATTTAGTTAATCGAGTTTTGGATACTAAATATACGAATTCGTTTATAAACTTTGGAAACTATATTCTTATGTAGAAAATATAGAAAAAGTACAAGACTGACAATTTTCTATGCGGATATTTTAGTTCAAGAATTGTAGCTGTTTCATGAAAGAAGATTAGAAAACGAGACAACGGTTATTTAAAGTATTGTAGACTGACAATAAATAATGAAAAGTAAAGAAAGCTGATACAATAGTCTTGTGGACCTAACTGTCAGGATTCTCTCCTGTAGACTAATCGGACTTAACTTGTTCGGATCCTGGAATGCTAATACTAGCAGCTTGCTTTAAGGTAAATATGACATGGACTAAACATACTTTCCCACTTAGGATACCAGATTCATTGCAATTTGTATTTTTGTTCTTTTTTGTATCTCAAACGATTAATTTCAATCTACAATGGAAATAGCTTGTTCTTTCCCTTTTAAACGAAAATGAAACGCAAAAGTAATGCACTAAATGTAGACGAAACTGAACTTTCAAACGATTTACTTCAATTTCAGTTGTAAACAGATTGGAGCCTGATCAGACTGTTAGCAAGTAAAACAACTATTTTAGCTTAAACGCGTTTATTGGTACATGTAACAGTAACATTTTTCAAATGTAAGCTATTCCAATTTGTTTGAAAGATGTACGTGATTTAAGCACAACGAAGATTCCATGTTATTTTCTTTTTTCTATTGTAATTATATGTAAACGCAATGCCAACATAAATTTGACACTTACATGATCTTGAAAATATTAACATTTTATCAAAATCTAATTCTAGTGGCAAACAATCTACAGCCTACTTAGACACCGCATCTGAACAGGCTCAACGGTGTTCGTTATTTAGATTTGAACATATTGTCAGAATTGTCAAACATTTGACATTTTATACATGTAGTTGTATTCCGTTTGTTTCTAATTCCGTTCAAACCAGAGAGACTTTCGACTATTCCACTGTATGTACAGTAGAGAAAACGTTATTCTTTCCCAATAAACGCGTTTACACTAAAACTTTTATTTCCATTGATCAGGCTCAAAACCGTTTGCCACTCAGATTATTATGAGTAGTCAGAATTGTCGAAAACCTGCCATTTTCTACGTTTTATTGCTTTCCATTTACGTTTTGTTTGCGTTTAGACGGAAAGGAATAACGTTTTCTCCATTGTATTAATGTGTCTGAACAATGAACAATGTAGAAGTATAGAGATAGTCCCTTGCATGTAACGCATTCATCCAAAATAGACAATTCCAGTTTCCATTTTTAAAAGATAAGTTTATTTTATTCACTAAATAGGTTGGTTTTGTTTAAATGTATTGCACATGTTGTGAAATGGAAAATATAGGAAGCAGGGAACTTTCTTTTAAGCTTATCATAAGCAGTTATCTGTTTTATATTCTGAATACCCTTTTGATTTGTAAAACCAACATTGTACCATACATGTTTATAATGAGGAAAAGACATTGTCCTTTCGCGTTTGAACGAAATCAAAATACAAACACATTGTAATAAAAATGTAGAAAATTGCAGTTTTTGACAATCGAAAGTGTATTCAATCGAAATAATTAGTTTAGCATTAATGCGTTTATTGTCAAAGAATAACGTCTTTTTTCTTTTATTTAAACATACATGTTGTGTAGGCCTATAGTAGAAATACAGTTGAGAACACGTTATTCCTTCCAACAGTGGAGAATTTGTTATTCTTTCCCGTTTAAACGCAAACGTACGCAAACGCAAGGCACTAAAACGTAGAAAAGAACAAATTTTGGACAATTCTGATAGTTCTTGTTTATCTTGGTGGCAAACAGTTTGGAGCCTGATCAGACGCCAGGTTACCCGGCGTCTGATCTGGCTCATAACTGTTTGTATGGGAAATTATAGTTTTAGCGTAAACGCGTTTATTGGGAAAGAATAACGTTTTCTCCACTGTACATGCATTAAACGTGTTCGAAACTAATGCATTTAAATGTAGAACATTACATTGTATTGACATTTTTCACGCATTATTCTAACCTAAGTGGCAATAGTTTGGAACCTAATTAGACGCCGGGTTCTCCGGCGTCTGATCTGGCTCCAAACTGTTTGCAACGGCCAAACTAGATTAAGTGTAAACGCTTTTATTGGGAAAGAATAACGTATAATGCCCTGTAAGACTGACATAACTACAGTCGCCAGAATATTGAAAAAGCTATTCTTTTCTGCTTTTGCGCTTTGGTTTAGTTATTTTAAGATTTCATTTATCGGTAAACTTTTTACATGTACACAGAGACAGCGTTCACAGGTATTTCCATTATTACTATGGCTGTACAGTTGAGAAGACGAAATTCTTTTCCAATAACTTGTTTAGGCAAAAGAAATATCATCTTCTTCGCAAGTATGTTTCTAAGGTTGGTCAAAGTTTAGCCATTTAAAATGCAGATTAACGACTGCTCGAATGACTTGTGTACAGTGAAGGAAATGTTGCCCTTTCCCGTTTAAGTTCAAACGAAGAGCATGCGTTTTGCAATAAAAGATAGAAAATGACTACACTTTGAAAAGTCTGGCTATCTTATGTTATCTAGTGGCTAACAGTTTGGAGCCTAATCAGACACCGGGTTAACCGGCGTCTGATATGGCTCCAAACTATTTGCAATGGTAATAACAGTTTAGCGTTCATGTTTATGGGGAAAGCATAACGTCTTTCCCACTATACGACGTATATGTACAGTGGAATAACGTTATGTTTCCCTCCATGCTCCTTTTTACATGTATTTTAAAACTGGTTTTTTCCATTGAAAATGAAGTTGCAAAGTCGGTACAGGGAAGAAAACTTTTTTCTTTCCAAATAAACGCGTTTACGCTAAAAGTATGTTTCCCATTGCAAACAATTAAGAGCCCAATCAGACACTGGGTAACCTGACGTCTGATCAGACTCAAATAAGTTTGTCACTGAAATTAAAATGAAAAGTCAGAATGGTCAACAAGTTGTTATTTTCTTTGCAATGAATTTGCATTCCGTATCCGTTTAACCCTTTACCTGATAGCCTATTTCTAGTATTGAAGATAGGTGACCACTTAAAGCAGGTTGAAAGTAAAGCAGAATGCGCCATAAGGCGCATTCTGCTTTACTTTCAGCCTGCTTTAAGCCACCATCTGCTAGCATATAGAAACTATTTCCCTTAATACATATTTGTAACTGTATAAATTGGAACTATTTTCTTCAGTGGAAGAATAAATCAAATACGCTAAAAGTCGCTTCTATGGGGTAAAGGGTTAAACGGGAAAGAATAATGTCTTCTCCACTGTACTAGAAGCCGTTTGAAATGAAGATTAACATCTGCACGAATGGCTTGTATAGTTTCAAGGACGGAACCTGTCATCTTTGAATCTTATTGCTCCCGGTGGACTTTGATGCAAATGCTTTCTTTGGTTTTTTCACATTAGGAAAAACATAATTATTTCCTAATAAATGCCCTTGTGCAAAACCAGCTTATGCAGTGAGGCAAACGTTATAACATGTATTTCCCAATAAACGCGTGTAGGCTAAAACAATTATTTGTTTTGCAAACAGATTGCAGCTTAGTCAGACAGCGGGTAGCCGGCTACTTACAAGTCTCAAAATTGTTTGTAACTACATGTACTACTATTAACATGACTTTTAAGTTATCAAAAGGGTGTAATTGTCTATATTTTCTTGCAATGCGTTTGCATTTCCTTTGCCATCCAGAGGTTTATACAGTGAAGACGACGTTATTATTCCAAGTTAACGCATACAAAATGCAATGCACTAAAATGTAGATAGTTAAAACTTTTTTGAAATTTCATACTCTATACATATATATTAACCTGAGTAGCACGCCGTTTGGGGCCTGATAAGACACCGGGTTACCCGTTGTCTGATCATGGTTCAATCTGTTTGCAATGGAAATAACTGCTTTAGCATCAACGCGTTTATTGAGAAAGAATGACATTTTCCCACCTATATATCGCATTGTATATATGCGTTTAGTTTCTTCTACATTGTAAATGGGCAGATTAACGCCTACATACGACAAAAACGGCCGTAAGTCAAAAAACCCTTAAAATAAATATTATTTCTTATGTTTCTATATATAATCCTTTCTTGTGACATCTCTTTGGAGTTGCTTTCAAAAGACGATTCCAAGGAGATGTCACAAGACAAGATTATATGGGGGAAATAGATAACAATTGTGAGTTTTATAATCTGACTTGCGGCAATATTTATAGGATTCGTTTCGTAAGACGGACCCCTGATGTCCATTCAAACTCTTTCGAGTAGGAGCAGTTTGAAGGAAAAGCACCAAAGTACTAAAGTCGCATTCTGCTTTACTTTCTGCCTCCTTAACGCGTCCATCTGTCAGAATATAGACACAGTTTCTTATTGTACATCTTAATGACTGTATAAATTGGCACTATTTTGTTTGGAGGGGGCATACATAAAAGGCGCAAAATGAGTATCTATGGGATAACGGGCTAAGACTACCAATGTGGTCCAATGTAGATGCTCTTATAATAAGTTTACTACAGAGAACCATTTCAAGAATTGAAACAAATGTGCTCGTACAAAAAGGTGCAACTGTAGTTTAGTTTAAACATATTTTATTGCCACATATTTGTTCAAAAATTGATACATGTATACAATTCCAAATGAACAAATGGTAGTATGTTACATACAAATATGTGTACATAAGGGTCGGGCAACAAGTTCTTTTAACGTTAGTAACAGCCCTTTCCTTAAACTGTACATATGCAACTGTACAGATGCTGTTGTGAAGAAATTATCATTTCCCGTTAAACTAGTAAACTGGTAAAACTCGTATGTCCATTGTAAACAGTTTGCAGCGAGATCAGACGCCTAGCAATTCGATATACAGTAAAACCTCGCTATTACGACCACTAAATTATGTTAATTATTAGGGTGTTTACGATAGGTGACCGCTTAAAGCAAGGTGACAGTGAAACAGAAAGCTCCTATAGGAGCTTTCTGTTTCACTGTAACCTTGCTTTAAGCTGTCACCTGTCTATTATACACTCAATTAGCCTTCGTTTTAGTAATAGCGAGGTTTTACTGTACATTATTATTTATTATTTTGTAAAGAAAAAAAGTTGTTCCGTATTTCATGATATACATGTAGTGACACCTCTCTATTACGAACACTAAAACAGTGCTAATTTGATTTAATTAAATGCAGGTGACAGCTTAAAGCAAGATGCATGTAAAACAGAAAGTTCCTTTAGGAGCTTTCTGTTTTACGTTCATATTACTTTTAGCAGTCCCCTGCCTATATACACTAATTAACACGCGTTACATGTAGAAGTGGTAATAGAGAGGTTGTACTGTATTGTGTTTACGTTACGTTTCGTTTCGTTTGATGACGCCTCCCCCGCCGTATTCAGTAAACGGAAGGTTGTGTAGGCGATTTATTATTGATAATGTTGATAATCACAGACCTTGTAGCCAATGACAACTAATCGCATCCCTTTTACATCTGACTGCTGTGGAGAACACTCAGACTAATAAATGACAGGCGGCAACTCAAAAAATTGTAAATTATTATCCCCTTATACAAGTCGTAGTTTAATGCAGGACAAAAGTAAAGCAGAAATCTCATATAGGAGGTTTTTTGCTTTACATTTGTCCTGTATAATTATATCACCTCTCTAAATATCTTTTAAACATATTCGCATTGACTGTACCTCGTACTAAGTACCAATATTTATGACCTGAATAACCTCATTTTTAATTTATCACGGTATCCCACCCACGCCATGGACAGTCAAACTCCATGACATTACAGAGCTTCCTCCCTACAACGGCCCTCCAAACACCGATTCGTTCCTTACATGTACAGTGGAGAATCTGTTATTCTTTCCCGTTTAAACGCAAACGTACGCAAACGCAAATCACTAAAACGTAGAAAAGAACAACTTTTGGACAATTCTGATATTTAATGTTTGTAATAGAAATAATAGTTTTAGCGTAAACGCGTTTAGTGGGAAAGAATAACGTTTTCTCCACTGTACAACAGTGCGTGCCGCTGTTACCCAAACAAGACAATTATTTCTAACCCGTTCACTGCTGCAGTAACGTCTGCTTAAAATTGTCGTCTGTTGTTTTCTCTCAAAGTTACATATTAGTTTACATTTTGACAGGATAAATATAATGACGAGTGACAAACGGATTGAATCAAGATCAGACGCCGCGTAACGCGGGGTCTGATCTTGATTCAAGCTGTTTGCAAATGTAAGACAATTCTTTGTGTTCCACCCTATAACGACTCCCTCTGAACAACGTATACAATCTGCGTCTCTCATTGGATGATGTTGTAGAGAGTGGGCACTGTTTTTCATGCTTTCGTATAGTGCCTTCATGATATGGACCGAAACTGTGAAACACGGTCATTTTGGTGTTGACGACCACTGAATGAATAAGCAGAAAAAGATGTTAAGACTTTTGACTATTTACATGTAAATAAATCAAAGCGCTCATACGTTTTTTCCTTTTTGTAACTATGTACTATCCGCTGGACCATCAATATTATTTCTTTCCAGTGATTGCTAACTTGTAACCATACCCCCTAGCTTATTTCACAAATTAGAAACAGTTGCTTAAAGGAATGCACAATGCTTCGTAATGAGCATTCTGCTTTTCTTTCAACCGGCTTTCAGCAGCCATTTTCTAGGGTACATGTACATGTATAAGAAATAGTTATTTGATGCATAACCCGGTATTCTTATTAACAACTCTGTAAACTGGAATTAATTTCGTCAGATGAGGAACAACTTACAGGTGTTAAAAGGCCTATTTATGGGGTAAAGGGTAAATACATGTACAAGTGTGTCAGTGCAACTCAAACTGAATGTCTAATTATTTTATATGGGTAAATCATGTTCGTGAACAAATGGCTGGTTATAAAATATGAATGGGGCTAATGTTCCGTTTGCAAGAGAAAACGATTTTATACCTTTAGCCAGCTTCTATGCCACAGTCGCGATGAAAATAGTTCGTCCCATTTAACCCTTTCATTACAGTGGAGAATCTGTTATTCTTTCCCGTTTAAACGCAAACGTACGCAAACGCAAAGCACTAAAACGTAGAAAAGTATAACTTTTGGACACTTCTGATAATTCATGTTTATCTTGGTAGCAAACAGTTTGGAGCCTGATCAGACGCCGGGTTACCCGGCGTCTGATCTGGCTCCAAACTGTTTGTAATAGAAATAATAGTTTTAGCGTAAACGCGTTTATTGGGAAAGAATAACGTTTTCTCCACTGTACGATTGGCGCCAAGATGCGACTTTGTAAACAGTTTATATCCTAATCAGACGCCGCGTAACACGGCGTCTGATCAGGATCCCAACTGTTTGAAACTCGAATCGACATTTCGTCAGTCAGCTGACTTTGAAAATATTGCAGACGATACTACCAATGCAGACGGTATTTTGGCCGGAGAGGGTTAAAGCAGGCGATAAAACATGACAGTGAAAGAGTTAATGAAATATATATGCAAGCGCAAAAGATTAACATGTAGAAAATAACAACCATTTTAAAAGGTTTAACGATATACTTGAGTCTGAGTTGCAGTTTGTATTATGGTAAAAAAAAAACCTGGTTACAAGAAAGACAGGAAAGTGTTTGGAATGAACTTAACGGAACCGGGCATTTGGCGTAAACGCATTTATTTGGAAAGAATAACGTCTTTTTTCACCTTATATGATATAAAAGAGATTGATTTGATTTGATTTTACGTCGCTTTCGACAGTATTTCAGTCATATCGCGACGTCCAGCTAATTACAGGTGGGGGAAGACCCCAGAAGTCCTTTATGCACTGTTTCAGGCACAAATCGGCAACTGGGTAGAACTACCGACCTTCCGCAAGCCAGCTGGAAGACTTCCCCAAATAAAAAATCCGAACGACTCTACCGGGATTCGAACTCACATCGGTGAGGAGCTTAGTGATGTAAGTCACAGTGACTTTACCACTAGGTCACGGAGGTCCGATACAAAAGAGATAAATTATCCATTTGAAACAGAAAACGATTTGATACATTTAGCCTGATCTGAACTGAGCTATCAATAATGTAAGCCAGTTTGAATATTGAAAATATACAGTTCCTCTTATTACAAGGTTACGTTCAACTGTTCACTTTTGTACTACAGTAAACCCTCTCTAATACGACCACTAAACATAAGACTAATTGATGTAGAAAAGACAGATACATGTAAGAGATTAAAGCAAGATGTAAATGAAATAGAAAAATCCTAAAAGAGCTCTCTGCTTTACTTGCACAATGCTTTGTGCAAGCAACTACATTAAAACAAAACATTTTTAACAGTTTACTGATCATAATCGAGAGGTTGTACTGTACAGTGGAGAATCTGTTATTCTTTCCCGTTTAAACGCAAACGTACGCAAACGCAAAACACTAAAACGTAGAAAAGTACAACTTTTGGACAATTCTGATAATTCATGTTTATCTTGGTGGCAAACAGTTTGGAGCCTGATCAGACGCCGGGTTACCCGGCGTCTGATCTGGCTCCAAACTGTTTGCACTGCAAATAATAGTTTTAGCGTAAACGCGTTTATTGGGAAAGAATAACAGATTCTCCACTGTACTTGCACCTAATATTGCGATTTGCATGTTCTATTTTCGACTAAATAGCTTTAACTGTTTGCTGTCGATCCAAAAGAATGAAAGCTTCTTGGAAACTGTTGTACTGCGTGGGCGTATTTTATCAATATTTTCTAATAATTACCAATAAACTTTGAATTGCACATGATTTGCAGCTAGCAAGCGTTTGATGATCTAGACTTAACATCAATAACGCCAAACAAGCGTCTGGTTACATTTGAAATCTAGGTCAATAAGCCAATAGATTGGGGTACAGTGGAGAAAACGTTAATCTTTCCCAATAAACGCGTTTACGCTAAAACTATTATTTAAATTGCAAACAGTTTGGAGCCAGATCAGACGCCGGGTAACCCGGCGTCTGATCAGGCTCCAAACTGTTTGCCACCAAGCATGAATTATCAGAATTGTCCAAACGTTGTACTTTTCTACGTTTTACATGTAGTGCTTTGCGTTTGCGTTTCGTTTGCGTTTAAACGGGAAAGAATAACGTTTTCTCCACTGTATCAACAATTGATCGTTTCGTCAAACGAAGATGTTCTTTGTGTACAGTGGATAAAACGTTATTCTCTCCCGTTTAAACGCAAACGAAACGCAAACGCAAAATACATGTATTAAAACGTAGAAAAGTACAACTTTTGGACAATTTTGATAAATAATGTTTATCTGGATGGCAAACAGTTTGGAGCCAGATCAGACGCCGGGTTAACCAAACTGTTTGTAATAGAAATAATTGTTTAAGAGTAAACGCGTTTATTGGGAAAGAATAACATTTTGTCCTCTGTAGGAGGGGTGTATTAGTTTTCGTCACTTTCGCGATAAAGCACCATTGTCCCGTCTAAACGAAACTAAACACATACTCATGAAATAATGTAAAAAAGTATTTTAAAAACACTGACGAGTAAATTTGTCTTAATCGCAAACAGTTTGTAGCCTGACCCCATGGTTACATGTATCAAGCTTTTGAATTAAGTCTGAGATCGCAAGGCTCAAGTTTGACCAATCAATCGCTTGAGAACGTTATCAGATTCAACCCAAACTCTGTACAGTGGAGAAAACGTTATTCTTTTCCAATAAACGCGTTTACGCTAAAACTATTATTTATATTACAAACTGTTTGGAGCAAGATAAGACGCCGGGTAACCCGGCGTCTGATCAGGCTCACAACTGTTGGTCACCAAGACAAACATGAATTATGAGAATTGTCAAAAAGTTGTACTTTTCTACGTTTTAGTGCTTTGCGTTTGCGTTTCGTTTGCGTTTAAAAGGGAAAAAATAACGTTTTCTCCGCTGTATAACTTTGGACCCTGGTCAAACGCCAGCGTCTGAATTTGTTCCAAACTAATTGCTTTAATTGAAATTGATGCCGTGACTATAACAATCACTCACGAATAATGTTTGTCCGAATTTCATATTTTGTCCGAACTTTAGTGTTGGTAAACGTACACCGCATACCATCTTGTAGTGATACAGTTGGGAAAACGTTATTCCTTCCCATTTTAACGCAAACGAAACGCAAAAGCAAAGCATTATAATGTAGAAAATGACAATTCTTGGACAACTCTGACTATTCATTTTAATACATGTATGAGTGGCAAACAGTTACATGTACCCGGCGTCTGTTTTGCAAACTGATTGCAATGGAGTACTAGTAACAGATTTAGCGTAAACGCGTTTATTGGGAAAGAATAACGTCTTCTCCACTGTACCTCGCTTAGGTCTAACTTATCCGTACATGTATCTCAAAACTTGGCTTGCAACATTTAACTTTTGAATAAGGTTTGTCCTTGAAAGCAGTGCTACCATTTCTCCGGAATTTTCCGAAATCTTCGTATTTTTATCCTAGCAGATGGTACTTAAATAAGGTTGAAAATAAAGCAGAATGCGCATTCTTCTTTACTTTCAACCCGCTTTAAGTTTCACATGTCTTCATATTGAGAAACCTACTCTAGAGTAAATGGTTAAAGGTACAATTCATAAAATCGCACTTGAAAAATGGAACATTTGAAAATCTTGACAAACTTACGGCAGCATTGTTACATGTAAAATGAATTTGACTTTTCGAACTTATCAATCGCTGAGTAAATGTTTCAAACCCCGTAATACAAAACACTCCTACGCGAGCCAGGATGTTGTCGGTGCCCTGATTAACATTTTGAATCCTAGTCGCACATAATTATACACGTCCTATGCATACATTGTACATGTGAATATTACACTTACACACAATGAAGACCCAGATCAGAGGACTCAGAAAGGGCCCTCTGAACAGGACCTGCACTGTATACCATAGTGCAATACAGTAACAAGTCAAGAATAGACTAGACTGGGTTAATTGGAAACTGGCATTGTCCATTTGAAGTTTCCGGGATGATAGGGTTTAGGTTAACGCCCATCGTCTCTTACAGTGGAGAAAACGTCATTCTTTCCCAATAAACGCGTTTACGCTAAAACTATTATTTCTATTACAAACAGTTTGGAGCCAGATCAGACGCCGGGTAACCCGGCGTCTGATCAGGCTCAAAACTGTTTGCTACCAAGATAAACATGAATTATCAGAATTGTCCAAAAGTTGTACTTTTCTACGTTTTTGTGCTTTGCGTTTGCGTACGTTTGCGTTTAAACGGGAAAGAATAACGTTTATCCACTGTACGATCTCTAGACGCTATCCCTGAGTGTTCTTTTAATCGGAGTCTTATGCAAAAGGGTTCCCATATGAAGTAATTCATGAAAACATGTGAAATACCGATGGGGACTTTATGGTATGCCTGGGGTTTACCAACTAATCCCCCTTGTCCTGCTTCCAACATACCAATACACATTACTCACATATATTAAATAACTTTGAACAGCAAAGGCTACGTTATTCTATCCAGTTCGCAAACACAATACAAAGAAATGAAAAATATGACAACGTTTTGAAATATTTGAAGACGCATTTTAAATTTATTGGCAAGCAGTTTAGAGCCTGATCAGACACCGGGTTGCCCGGCGTCTGAGCTGGCTCCATACTGTTTGCAATAGAAATAACACTTTTAAGGTGAACACGTTAACAATGTATTAGGAAATAATAACTTCTTCTCCGTCGTATATGACTTGGTATGCGGGAAGGGGATGCAGTTGAAGTACGACTAACAGTAGGATAATATTTCTATCCGGAAGTTTAACAGTTCCAAACATGTGCTACAGTCGACAAGACGTTATTCTTTCCCAATAAAAGCGTCTAAGGTTAACCCTTATGTTCATTGCAAACACTTTGGAACCAAATAAGACGCCGGGTTATTCAGACGCCGGGTTACTCAGACGCCGGGTTACTCAGACGTCGGGTAAGCCGACGTCTTACCAGGTCCTAAACTGTTTGCCACTCAAATTAAACGAGTTTTAAAACAGATTCAGGAAGCTATATTTTTCTCCATTTAGTTTCGATTGCGTTTAAATTGGAAAGAATAACATGTTCTCTACTGCACCTGAAACATGGAGAAGACGTCATTTTTTCCCGTTTAAATGCAAAACAAATGTAAACGCATTGCAATAATATGTAGAAAAATTACAAGTTTTTGACAATTCTTACTTTCCATGTTAAACTTAGAGGCAAACAGTTCTCAATGGAAATAACAGTTTAAGCGTCAACGCGTTTGTTGGGAAAGAATAACGTACGCTCCACTGTAGTACAGTATATGCTCATACAGCGTTCCCTCTCTACAACGGCCCTCCCAACATCGACTCCCTCCTTACAACGACACTCGCCGTCATTCCCTTAACGGGATAATTAAGTTTAACTATTTTACTGCTGCAATATCGTCTGCTTAAGATTGTCGTCTGCTGTTTTCTCTCACAGTAACATATTTTGATATATTACATATATTTACCAGTGACAAACAGCTCGAATCCCGATCAGATGCCGCGTTACGCGGCGTCTGATCTGGATTCAAACTGTTTGCAAATGTAAGCCAAGTCTTAATTTTCCCTCTCTATAACGACTCCCTCCGAACAAGGCACACAATATGTGTCTCCCATTGGTTGTCGTTGTAGAGAGGGAGCACTGTACCAATAACATCCGGGTTCTCCTTCCATACCCGATAAGCTGGGCATCACGATATGATTACTACCAAAAGCGACCTAAACTCTAAACAGCGGTAAGAGAGTTAACCCTTTACCTCATAGCCTGTTTCTAGTTTTGAAGACAGGTGACCACTTAAAGCAGGTTGAAAGTAAAGCAGAATGTGCCTTAAGGCACATTCTGCTTTACTTTCAGCCTGCTTTAAGCTAAAATCTGCTAGGCTATATAAAATATTTGTAATGGTAATTTTTCATGAGGGTATAAATTGGAACTATTTTCTTCAGCGGAGGAATAAATTAAATACGCTAAAAGTCGCTTCTATGGGGGAAAGGGTTAAAGCAGACGATAAAACTTAGCAGCGAAAGAGTTAAACGGGAACGAATAACATCACCCCTACTGTAGGAATCAATTAAAGAGTCATGTTGATACATGGAACATATTCAGAATCAAATGACCTTCAAGTAATGATAATGTGTTTTGAAATACATCTTCAAAACATATTAGCACATTTTATATCTAAATGTTACATCAATCTTTATATACTTTACGATAACAAATGGAAACTGGAAAGTGTTTAAACGAAGTCGTGATATAGCAGGGGTGGTAGTCATTTGTAAAAAAAACGCGGGAAATAAATCTCATCCGGGTGCAATTACTGCCTATTTAACCTTTTCAAAGCCACATTTAACCGTTTTCTTTAACCCTCTATAATACAGAATAGTGTCTTTTTTTAAATGTGATCTATACTATTGATATACATGTACAAAACTACATGTATATTAAAGACAAATACTGATCTGGATCAACAGTGTTTGCCAAGTCGTCTTTTGGCGTCATTTGCAGCCAAATGTATTGTCTACAGTACTCGTTGTATCATGCTCAATTGTCGTCTGCTCCAAAAATATTTTCTGCCAGAAATGTAAAAAATAGTTATCACGCTTTTGAATCATAACAGAAGTTCATTACGAATGACAAACAGTTTTAATCCAGATCAGACGCCGCGTAACGCGGCGTCTGATCTGGATCCAAACTGTTTGCAAATTTAAGGCAAGTCGCGTTTAGCATGATAATGGTTAAGTATTTTAGTTTGTTGTGGTTCTATTTTAACGCCAACACTCTAATGAGTTTCAGGATGTTAAGCTGACCCTTCGCCGCAATAACATTATTGTAAAAAAATTTAAACCTGATTAAACGCCGACTTAATACGTTCCTGATCAGGATTAAATCTGTTTGTCAGTAAGTGTTGTATCGATCTGTTGTAAACATACATTGGTATTTCAAAAATGTCTCTCGAAAAGTAAAGTTAAGAAAATATTTTTTTAAGCAGACGAATAATCTGTCATTGCAAGGCTAAATAATTTGGTTTTTCACCCGCTACTGTTTTAGGGATAAACCATATCCGGCATATGGAGGGTATTTTTCGGGGATGATTTATATAGTCTTTGACTTAAAAGACTCATTATCGCATAAGGCACGTTTTGTTCAAGTTACAAGGACATATTTACATTCATTTCAGATTTATAGGTACTCTTCTTTTTCTTAAACTTTCATATTAATGAGTTTTAAAGTTACTATATGTATCTGAAACTAATTCCTGTTACTGTTATTTTATTACCTGCTTATAAGTCTCCGCCTGTGGTTGTTTTCATTTCAGATGTAAAGTGTTGTGAATGACGAAGTATTGTTATATAAATACAATATGCGAACACCAAGCAGAAAAGAAGTTGGGCCTAAAGCTCCTAGTACTATATACAGTGGAGAAAACGTTATTATTTCCCACTAAACGCGTTTACGCTAAAACCATTATTTCTATTAAAAACAGTTTGGAGCCAGATCAGACGCCGGGTAACCCGGCGTCTGATCAGGCTCCAAACTGTTTGCCACCAAGATAAACATGAATTATCAGAATTGTCCAAAAGTTGTACTTTTCTACGTTTTAGTGCTTTGCGTTTGCGTACGTTTGCGTTTAAACGGGAAAGAATAACAGATTCTCCACTGTACATTTGTACTACAGCAGAGAAAATGTTGTTCTTCTAAATAGTTCTATTACACAGTTTGTAGTCAGATCTTGTCTGGCTCCATACTGTTTGCGACTCAGATTTGAAGAAAAAATTATATGTAGATATTTACGGGAAACAATAGTTCGTCTTTTCAAATGAACAGCAACTAAGTCCATGACACGGTTTAAAGTTTGATCAGGTTCCAAACTGTTTGCAACTAAATTTGTTTTTAAACAATCGTCAATACTTTCAAAACACTGTCATGTTTTGTATTTAACTACATTGCGTCCGTGTTCCGTTTCATTCTGGCGGAAGGAATATGGTCTTCTTTACTGTAGACGTTATGTCAAGCTATTGTTATAATACAGTGGAGAATCTGTTATTCTTTCCCGTTTAAACGCAAACGTACGCAAACGCAAAGCACTAAAACGAAAACGTAGAAAAGAACAAATTTTGGACAATTCTGATATTTAATGTTTATCTTGGTGGCTAACAGTTTGGAGCCTGATCAGACGCCGGGTTACCCGGCGTCTGATCTGGCTCCAAACTGTTTGCAATAGAAAAAATAGTTTTAGCGTAAACGCGTTTATTGGGAAAGAATAACATTTTCTCCACTGTACATGAAACATATTTTGTCTAAAGAAAACCCTAAAAAAGATTTTAAGCTTTACAGGAAGTTACTTGTGTCATTTTTTATTTCACCTTTATAAATGACGAAACTGTTCACGACCTTTGAATGTAAGAATATTGCATTCTATTAGTGTTTAACCTGATACAATGTAAGACACACTACTACTCGACGTTTTAGATGGCTCAAAACTGTGTGGGAACAGACTTCATATGATTTGAACCCATTTGACAATAGCGACGAGTATTTGCGATCTTTACAAACAGTGTACAAGTACATACATGTATGAATGGTATATGTGCCATAAACAAACAATGTAGACCAAGAGATTAGGTGGTTTCTCAAGAACCCCTCTTATAAGGTTTAGCCCTGCTAGCCTATTCGAAGTATACACACAAAAACAATTCCATATACATGGCGTTAAAAATGATTGAGTTAAGTACAGAAGTGTTTGATGGGAAAGAATCTCAGTTACGCTGGCTCTCCACTTTGTCAAATGAAAAACAGTGTTTCAAGTTTGTGTTGTTTCCAATTATACAGTGGAGAAAACGTTATTCTTTCCCAATAAACGCGTTTACGCTAAAACTATTACTTTCCATACAAACAGTTTGGAGCAAGATCAGACGCCGGGAAACCCGGCGTCTGATCAGGCTCCAAACTGTTTGCCACCAAAATAAACATGAATTATCAGAATTGTCCAAAAGTTGCACTTTTCTACGTTTTAGTGCTTTGCGTTTGCGTACGTTTGCGTTTAAACGGGAAAGAATAACGTTTTCTCCACTGTACATATGTACCGTGACTCAAATTTTACATTTCGTTTTATGAGAAAGAACAACGTTTACCCCCACTTTAAACTATAAATTAAAACCTGCTTTTGAAACTAGTAAAAAAGGAATCACAATGTTGTTTAAAGCAGATCATAGCGTACAGTGGAGAAAACGTTATAATATTCTTTCCCAATAAACGCGTTTACGCTAAAACTATTATTTCTATTACAAACAGTTTGGAGCAAGATCAGATGCCGGGTACATGTACATGTAACCCGTATATACAGTGGAGAAAACGTTAATCTTTCCCAATAAACGCGTTTACGCGAAAACTATTATTTCTATTACAAACAGTTTGGAGCAAGATCAGACGCCGGGTAACCCGGCGTCTGATCAGGCTCCAAACTGTTTGCCACCAAGATAAACATGAATTATCGGATTTGTCCAAACGTTGTACTTTTCTTGGTTTTTGTGCTTTACGTTTGCGTACGTTTTCGTTTAAACGGGAAAAAATAACAGATTCTCCACTGTATATATAGATACAAAAAACAGTAATGTAATTCATTGCAAATTAACGAACAGTGCAGATTCTGTTTAAATGGCTTCTCGAGATCTCTCTGATATGTTTTACACTGTCTGTTTTACAATGGCAAATGAATTCTTCACATAAGTCACTTTTGTAATTGACGCGTATACTTGTCATTAGGGGTTAGATTGTTTTAACCCATTGACAAGGCACTCCTTACATAAAAATGCACTAATACAATATATGGGCATTGACGAGTCCACTGGATGCAAATTGGTTTAAAACAGCCCAACACTCCTTCGTTTGGAGTGGTCGTTACATTGGAAACCATGAAACTCCTTTCAGTTTAAACGAAACTAAACGCAAACACTGTGACATTATACATTGTAGCTTTGAATAAAACAAGTGTTTGACATTATTTACTAGATCTTTATAATTGAAACTGAAATGCAAACAAATTGTAACCTGACCAGACACCGTGTTACCCGGCGTCTGGTCAGTTTCCAAACTGTTCCTTTTTAGTAAAGATCGTATTTTACAGCGGAAAAGACATAATTCTTTCCCAATAACCGCGTTTACGCTAAATCTGTTATATCCATTGCGATCAGTAAAACGCGAAATCAGACGCAGGATAACCCCGCGTCTGATCAGGCTCTAAACTGTTTGCCATTCATATTAAATGGATAGTTAGAATCGTCAAAGATTTTTCATTTTCTACATTTTAGTGTTTTGCGTTTGCGTTTTGTTTGCGTTTAAACGGGAAAGGAAAACGTATTGTCCACGGTAGCACAAACGCGTTAATCAGTTTGAATACCATGTTCTCAACTGTAGTTATATGTTTAACTGTGCAATATATAATAATATGCATGCCTGTGAATACTATAGCAGTGACTAACAGTCGATTAATTACTGTGTATAAGTATGTCATCTTATCCACAAGTGACCTCTTCACTGTCCTTGTGCAAACTACTTTTATGTTTGATTTGTTACCAATAGGCTACAGTGGCGAATACATTGAATGTTTTTTACTCTAATAGTAATACGCGTTTATGCAAAAATTCTGATGCCCATTGCAAACAATTTGGACTTTAAACAGTTTGAAACCAGATCATATTCCGCTTACCGTGGCGTCTGATCTTGGTTCAAGCTATTTTTCATTCGTCTTTATGTTTCTTCTGTCAAAATGCAGAATACGTAAATTTGAGAAGGAACCCAGCAGACGTCAATTTCAAGCAGTCAATATTGCATCGGTGAAAGCTTTTGACATATTTCTCTTGTGTTTTTTGGAACAGTGATAAGCATTGTTGTAAGGAGGGAATCTTTGTTCGGGTGCCGTTGTAGGGCGGTAGCACTGTACATCGTCAACTTTTCCAAATACCGTCATTTTCTCCATTTTATCGCATTGCGTTTGCGTTAAGTTTCAATAAACGGGAAATAATAACATCTTCTCTGATGTGTTCAGTGGAGAATATATTTTTTCTTTCCCGTTTAGATGAAAACGAAATGCAAACGTATTGCTGTTAAATCTAAAAACAAATACAAACTTTGACAATTCCGACCAATCCGCCTATCCACTTTACTCTGAGTAGCAAGCAGTTAGAGTGTAAACGCGTTTACTAGCGGAAAATAACGTATTCTCCACTGTAACGTATTCTCTGTTATGTAACAACTGTTAGCTGTAACAAGGGACGTCTTCTTAAAAAATGTCGCCTACTCTAAAATGTTCTTGATGCCACAACAATTGTCACCAGCTTGTTCTTATTGAATTATCCAATATTTGGGACAAACTCTTTAACTTCCCTCTGCAAAAGATTTTTGTTTTTGCATTTTTTCTCTCCAATAAAGCCATTGTCCTGGTGCCCATTTCATAAAACTTCGTAAGACAAATGTTGTCGTAATAAGGTTATCAAATTCTCAAATATTACATTATATTTATTTGTCCATCTTATCGTGTTTTGTGACATCTGTCTGGAATTGTCTTGAGATGTCACAATACATGATTAAATGTATTTTAAATTTTTGACTTACGACCGTTTTGTCGTACGAACTTTTATAAAACGGGCTATATTGTTGACGAGATGAGTCCGTTTAGGGCGAAACGCAAACGTACAATTATCAAAATGGAGAACGTATTTTAAAAGGGTAAACAATTTGACTACATTTGACAATTATTAGATACAGTGAAGAATCTGTTATTCTTTCCCAATAAACGCGTTTACGCTAAAACTAGTATTTCTATTGCAAACAGTTTGGAGCCAGATCAGACGCCGGGTAACCCGGCGTCTGATCAGGCTCCAAACTGTTTGCCACCAAAATAAACATGAATTATCAGAATTGTCCAAAAGTTGCACCTTTCTACGTTTTAGTGCTTTGCGTTTGCGTACGTTTGCGTTTAAACGGGAAAGAATAACAGATTCTCCACTGTAACAATTTGACTACATTTGACAATTATTAGATACACAACTCAACTAACAATGATCTGATGTCAAGTGACCGTTTAAAAGTTAGGCACAATACTTTATCATCACAGATTCAAACTGTTTGTCACTCGTCATTTTCTTTCTTCTGTCAAAATGGCAAATATGTAACCTTGAGAGAGGAAAAAACACCAAATAACAAGTTTAAGCAAAAATGCAGCCGATATTACAGTATTGAAAGAGTAAGGCATACTCGTTTTGTTTGGGGGAGAACAGCAATCATTTTTGTAAGAGGGGAGTCGTTATAGGGAGTGAGTACTGTATATCAAAGGTCTGTGTCATAAATAGCACCAGTGCGAGTGAAGCCCTTGACGGTATAGTAAAGTGGGCTATCTTTGTCATCATGTGTATTTCGCAAAGTCATGTTGATGAACATTGGTCCAAGTGTTCGGCTTCTAGTCTTAAAGTCACTATGTATGTTCAAGGAATATCGCGCATGTTTTGTTTGGGATTTTCACAATGGGTAAATACAACACGATGCAGTTATGAAAACACGAACATACTGTTTGTTTCCATTTAAACGAAACGCAGACTAAATATTGAAGTACGATAAAGAAGCCGTTTTTTCTCAATAAAGTAGTCTACCCTTAAAATGTTATTGCATTTGCAAACGATTTTGAGCGTGGTAAAAATCTCGGTTACTCTGCGTCTGTTAAAACTCCAAACTATTTGTTACTCAGATTTTCATAAATCATCATCCTTTGAAGTGTCATTTCATTATCTTCATACTCCGTATCTATGTATACTGTTTAAATCGTGCCCAAACCCGGTTTCTATAGGAGAAGAACCTAATAAGCGATTGCTTTCGTTCTAATCCTAATGATCTATGTATGACTTAAACATATGTTTGTATTACGAAATAAAATATGTTTAAACTAAACCCGGTTTCTTGTTAAGCAGTTCAATGGAGAAGACGTTATTGTTTTGCAATAAACGCGTTTACGCTAATAATATTATTTTCATTGCAAACAGTTTGGAGACCGATCAGTCGCTGGTTGACCCGGTGTCTGATCATGTTTCAAACTATTTGCCACCCAAAGTTAAAATAAATAGTCAGGGCTGTTAACAAGTTATCCTTTTCTACATTTTATTGCAATGCGTTTGCGTTTCGTTCGCGTTTAAAAGGGAAAGAACAACGTCTTCTCCACCATAGTTGTGGTTTTTTTACAAACTATTCACAATTGACAAATAAAGTACAGTGGAGAAAACGTTATTCTTTCCCGTTTAAACGCAAATGCAAAAACACTAAAACGTAGAAAAGTGCAACTTTTGGAAAATTCTGATCATTCATGTTTATCTTGGTTGCAAACAGTTTGGAGCCTGATCAGACGCCGGGTTATCCGGCGTCTGATCTGGCTCCAAACTGTTTGTAATAGAAATAATAGTTTTAGCGTAAACGCGTTTATTGGGAAAGAATAACGTTTTCTCCACTGTAGACCCTTATCAGAGGGACCCTATAGGACACCTCTGATCGGTGTCTATACCGTTTGCATAGACATTGAATCAGACATATGCGCCAACCACTGCAAACTAATGATTTAAGTGGCCACTTAAACACCCGTTTTGATGTGTAACCGAACCCTAAATGATATACCATTATGTTAAACAGATAGTATCAAAACAAATTCGGTATTTTGAGTGTTATATGTTGTAACGACTATGCAATGTAAAACAAATTCGGTATTTTGGGTGTTATATGTTGTAACGACTATGCAATGTAAAACAAATTCGGTATGTTGAGTGTTATATGTTGTAACGACTATGCAATGTAAAACAAATTCGGTATGTTGAGTGTTATATGTTGTAACGACTATGCAATGTAAAACAAATTCGGTATGTTGAGTGTTATATGTTGTAACGACTATGCAATGTAAAACAAATTCCGTTCCATTGCAACCTAATACGCCACTGAAATGGGAGATAGAGAGAAGATATCATTATTTCCGGTTCAAACGCAAACTAAACATAAACGTATTGAAAGAACATGTAGAAAATGACTAGTTTTTGTCAACTGTGACAATCAATTTTTATATGAGTGGCTAACAATTTGGAGCCTTGTCATATGCCGGTTTACCCGGCGTCTGATTTGGCTCCAAACTGTTTGCAAACGAAATGACAGATTTAGCGTAAACGCGTTTATATTGAAAGAATAACGTCGTCTCCACTGTATCATCATTTTGTTCATAGACCAGTAATATAGTTGTTGAAAAGTTATTATTTCTCGTTGAAACGAAACTTATCGCAAGCGCAATAAAATAATACATGTATGAAGAAAAGATCGATTTTTGAAAACCTTTAAGATTTTTTTAAATATGAGTAGGACAGAGGTTGGAATCTGGTCAGACACCGCCTAAAATAGCCTTTGACCAGGCTCCAAACTGTTTCACAATTAACATACAGTGGAGAAAACGTTATTCTTTCCCAATAAACGCGTTTACGCTAAAACTATTATTTCTATTGCAAACAGTTTGGAGCCAGATCAGACGCCGGGTAACCAAGATAAACATGAATTATCAGAATTGTCCAAAAGTTGCATTTTTCTACGTTTTAGTGTTTTGCGTTTGCGTTTCGTTTCGTTTCGTTTAAACGGGAAAGAATAACAGATTATCCATTGTAATTGTTAAAGCACAAAATGTGTATATTCTAAACGCAACACGTTTTATTAATTTGCTTTGGACATTTTATTCTCCTACTTTCAGTGTCCTATCACATAGGTTTTCTCTTGCTTGTGTGATCTTGCTCAAAACCATTTGAAAATATTGTTTTTGTACATAGACGTTTTAATGGAACGAATAACGTGTTCTCTAATAGTTTAACAGACACCAGCAGATAGATTGAAGACATTAAACTGTCAATACATATACTATGCGAGGTGATATCAAATTGGCCCTGAAATAACATAATACGTTTAACCGTCTGCGTAAATAATACATCACTCTTGTTACATGTAAAAGTGATACGCCAGTTGCAAACAGGTTGGTGCCAGATCAGATGCCGAATAGATCGGCGTCCGACCGGGCTCCAAATTGTTTAACACTAGTATTTCAATTCCTTTTTGATAGATATAACTACATGTAACAAAAACAATGAAGTGACGGCGATTTCGAGGTTGGTTCAATGTTAACAGAGATCTCAACAGTTGCCTCTGATTGGCCAACCTTTTACAGTTGACCCCTGATGATGTCTTGATAAATGTCAAATATGTCTGTTTAAACGCTATGCATGCCTATTTTACGTGATATATGTCTATCTATACGTGCTATAAGTCTATTTTTACGCGTTGTATGTCTGTTTATGCCCGATATGTATGTTATATATGTCATTTTATACGTGGTATATGCATATCTGTAAGTAATGGATGTATATCAATACATGATAAATGTATACGTTAATTTACATGTTACATGTACATATACGTACAATTCTACTTGTGTGTCCATTATACTTGATACACGTGTTATATATATATTTGGGTTAAACAGTATCTATTTCCAAATAGTACAAGCATTGCGTCATATATTACAGAACATACTGTCTAAAACATTCAAGCATGGATTAGAAAAAAGGTTACTGAAAACGTTTGTGAATTATACTCCTTGCCTCTTATGTTTATTTATTCGTATTGTACATGTAGGTAAACATAAACCTGGTACATGTATATGCCTATTCATACGAGATATATGCCCATTCTTACGTAGTCTATGTGTATTTTCAGATATGCCCAGGACTGTGATTGTATACCGGCTGTCTGTCTATTTCTCTCTGTGTCTCACAGTGTCAAGCCTCTACCTGCCAGTGATGAAATCACCACATAATCCTCGCCGAAACAGACATTTGTCTGAATCATTTTCTGGCTTAGCTTCATCACAAAGATCTACAGGTAAGCATATCTAGATAGAGTCTAGGAGCTGACATGAGTTGCAATTTGAGATATAAATTTTTTTCTTACAGAAATTTACCCCTATACTGCCATATCATCATCTGCCTTGAATACAGTGGAGAAAACGTTATTCTTTCCCAATAAACGCGTTTACGCTAAAACTATTATTTCCATTGCAAACAGTTTGGAGCCAGATCAGACGCCGGGTTACCCGGCGTCTGATCAGGCTCCAAACTGTTTGCCACTCAGATTAAAATAAAAAGTGAGAAATGTCAAACAATTGTTATTTTCTACGTTTTAGTGTTTTGCGTTTGCGTACGTTTGCGTTTAAACGGGAAAGAATAACGTTTTCTCCACTGTAACTGTCGTCTAGATTTGTTTCTCAGACTTAAATCTTAGATGAATTGACTAAGGTAATAAGCTAATTACGGAATGACATGGCGTCTGATCAGGAGTCAAACTGATCGCAAATAGCCATTGTAAACAGAGCAAGGTTGAAAGCAAGTGTTCCCTGCAGTATTAGATGTCTATCCTCAACGAAGACGCGTACATTGTACGTACGTCTGAACTTGTTTCAAACTAATTGCAATAGAACTAATAGTTTAAGCGTTAATGAGTTTGCTTTGAAAATATAAAGTCTTTTCCACTGTAAATTTGTTGCAATGAAAAGGATTACTTTTGATAACAACTCGTTAATTGGGAAAGAACATTGTCTTCTCAGCTTAATTTAGAGATTTCTTCAAACAAGTTTTCAAAAAGCCCCGACAAATGATAGCAAAGAAAGTGTGTAGACACGATAACTTAACGTTTGAATTTGCAAAGTCTGAACAGGCTCCAAATGTTTACCAGTCAGTTTTTGTTTAAATTACGATTTTGGCAATAAAAACATATATACCACATCTCCACAATTCTTATTGAACACAGCAACACACTTAAGTGCGACTTTGGAATGGACAGAAATAACGAGTGTAATAATTTGACTCGAACAATAACAGAGGTCATACATGTATATCTTTAAAGAAGCAAATTAATTAAAGTGCATCGCGATGGTGGTTAAAGCGAAACATGAGAATTAGAGATTCGAATCTCTTCGACCACGAATTCTTTTTACTTATTTTTCTTTTTTTAATAATAAAATCATGCTAACTTGCTATAGATTATCAGGTTTAGCTCAACACTTCGAAAGTCGAGCCATTGTCGCTCCCTTGTCGCGTGCCTTTTGCTGTTGGTTTTCCTGTTAATCTTTTACAATATTTCTCAATAACTATCTTAGGTAACCGTTTGAAACTTAACATACCGTGCAGAAAACGTTATTCTTTACCAATAAACGCGTTTACGCTAAACTATTATTTCTATTGCAAACAGTTTGGAGCCAGATCAGACGCCGGGTAACCCGGCATCTGATCATGCTCCAAACTGTTTGCCACCAAGATAAACATGAAATATCAGAATTGTCCAAAAGTTGTTCTTTTCTACGTTTTAGCGCTTTGCGTTTGCGTACGTTTGCGTTTAAACGGGAAAGAATAACAGATTCTCCACTGTATGTATACCGAGTATAAAAACAAACAATATACGAAACGACGACAGACGACGGACACAGGGCGATTACAATAGTTGACATTGGCACTACGTACCAGGTGATCTAAAGAAGCTGTCAAGCATCAGCGTCAGCAGGGCTTTAGTTGCTTTGTATTTGGAGCATGTTTTAAAAACGGAAAATAATCATGACTTCCATCACCGTTTTATATGCATTTAGCCACAACCAAAACGAACGTATGTTGATCATATTTAAGACAGATTCTGCAGTCACAGACACAAACACGCAAATACCCCTTTTAACCAAACACACACACAGTGTACTTATAAAATAAAAGCTACATCCCCATAAAATGAGCTGTTTTCCTGAATTTGAAACCAAAAACTTCGATTCTTATATCAAAAAATGTCACAAGCAAAGTTTAAATGAAGATGCGATTCAGTAAGATATCTCTTGAGGTCACTTTCACATGCCTTCAGTGAAATATAACATGAGTTTCTTTTATTCTGAAATTCAGTATAAGACGTTTGCCTTTCCTGTCTTAAAGAAAAAAACGAAAACGCATAACATTTGACTTTAAAATATGATACATGTAACTGTATGAAAAGGTTAATGATTCTCATAGATTCTCATAGAGCTGAGTGGCTAACAGTTTGGAGCCTGATCTGACTCTGGGTGCTAGTTCTGTTCATATTTACTATACTAGCTCAACTACAGCGGAGAAGATGTTATTATTTCCCGTTTAAACGCAAACGAGACGCAAACTTAATACAATAAAACGTTGAACTTACAATGTTTTAAAAAGTTTGACTACTTATTTTTATTTAAGTGGCAAACAGTTTGGAGACTGATCAGACGCCGGGTTAACCAGCGTCTGATATTGCTCCGAGCAGTTTGCAATGGAACTATTAGTTTTAGCGTAAATACTTATATTGGGAAAGAATAACACATTGTTTACTGTATGAATACCCACTTTGCAAAAAGATTTACATACAAACGCCTTAGATTATACAGAGGTAATAGATCAGAGGAAAATACAAACACTTATGTAAAGAAAATAAAAATAAGTGTATGAATGATAAGCTAGAGGATCTTGTATCAAATGTAAATGACCCAAAGTCATTCTGGTCTAAACTCAAGAGGTTAACACAAGCAAAATCTTTTTCTAAGAATAAGATAACAACAGCTGAATGGGTAGAACATTTTCAAAGTTTATTTAATCCTGAATTACCAGATGAAAATTATGACGATCTGATTGATATAGAAGATGACCAAATTGATGATATTGAAGACTATATTTTTAATACAGAAATTTCAGAAGATGAAATAAGACTTGCGATAAAGCACCTAAAGAAGGGTAAAGCACCGGGTCCCGATAATTTTACTGCAGAGATTTATATATATGGAATAGAATGTTTTATCCATGTTTTAATAAAACTATTCAATAGATTGTTTATATATGGTCAGTACCCAGATTCTTGGTGTGAGTCATCGATCATAACAATACATAAAAAGGGCACTTTAAACGATGTAGACAACTACAGAGGAATATCATTACAAAATATCTTAAGTAAAGTGTACAGTACAGTATTAGTGACACGGCTGAATTTTTTCAGTCAAATATATAGAAAAATATCAGAAAGTCAATTTGGTTTTAAAGAAGGCTATTCTACTGTAGATAATGCTTTTATTCTAAAGTCCCTGATTGACAAAGCATTGAGTAAAAAGCGTGGTAAGTTCTATGTAGCATTTGGTGACTTTCAAAAATGTTTTGACACAATAAGACGACCACTTCTTTGGAAACTGATACATGAGGCCGGTGTTAAAGGGAGATTATTTGCCGCTTTGAAAAGTATGTACAATAATGTAAAAGCATGCGTT
Source organism: Gari tellinella (assembly GCA_922989275.2). Lineage (NCBI taxonomy): Eukaryota > Metazoa > Mollusca > Bivalvia > Cardiida > Psammobiidae > Gari > Gari tellinella. The sequence goes on along the minus strand of OV277867.1, from coordinate 76,683,557 downwards.
AAATGTAATAAAACATACAGTGAGTTTGTTCCCTGTACAATTGGATTAAAACAGGGTTGTATAGCAAGTCCGATACTTTTTTCTTTTTTGTCGATGAATTGGAACATAGTTTAAGAAATAGCAATATCAAAGGCATTCAGTTACATCCAGATATGGCACAGGTACTATTACTAATGTTCGCAGATGAAATAGCTTTAATAGCCGATACTGTTTCTGGTTTACAAAGGCAACTGAATATTTTAGAGAAATTTTGTGGAGACTATAAGCTTACAGTAAATGAAAAGAAAACAAAAGTTGTGGTTTTCAAAAAAGGTGGCCAACTTTCAAGGTTTGAAAAATGGACTTACAAAAATTTACAGTTGGAAGTTGTCCCGGAATTTTACTATGTTGGACTTACTTTTACACGACAAATGTCGGTCCGTAAAATGGTAGACAATTTATGTATTAAAGGTAAAAGAGTATTAATGTCAATACTCAGCTCATTGTATAGTGAAAAGCAACTACCAAAAAGGGTATTTTTCAAGATTTTTTATACCAAAATATGTCCGCAGTTATTATATGGTTCTGAGGTCTGGGGATTAGAAAGGTTTGATCAGATAGAGAGAGTACATAACTATGCGTGCAAGAGATTCATGTGTATAAAATATAATGCCTGTAATGTTGCTGCATTGGGTGATTGTGGAAGATACCCTTTATATATACAAACAGCCAAAAGATGCATAAAATACTGGATAAAAATTCTTAAAATGCCAAGCGAAAGGCTTGTCAAAAAGTGTTACATAAAAATGGTTTTAGAAGATAGAAACGGCATTTCTAATTGGGTAACAAAACTAAGGATCTGTTTACAAACAAACGGTTTTGGATATATTTGGGATGATTAGAAAATTACCAATGAAAAGCATTTTATTTTAAGCTTTACAACAAGATTAAAGGACCAGTTTCTACAGTCATGGAATGCAGATATAGTATCGATGTCAAAGCTTGATACGTATATAGGATTTAAACAGACTTTTGGGTATGAACGTTATTTAGATATATTAGATCTAAAGAAGTTTAGATTTGTTTTTTCAAGCTTTCGAGTAAGTTGCCATGATTTGGAAATCGAAAGGGGTCGATATAGAAATTTGCCAAGAGAAAATGGAATATGTACATTATGTAATAGAAATCTTATAGAAAATGATATCACTTCCTGTTGAATTGTAATGTTTATGAAGACCTAAGGCAAATGTATATATCCAACCAAGTATACAAAGAATCCAAATGTATTCAAATTTAATATCTTAATGTCAACACAGAACGAAAATCTAATTAAAGCTACGGCTACATATTTATACTATGGTTTAAAAAGAAGGAAACAGCTCAGAAATTGAAAGCTTTGATAACGTCTACTATTGTTTGTATATACATACATTTTTCATGTTCATTGGCATGGTGTATTGTGTATATAAATATATGAATCTTGCCAACTGAAAATGTATATGTAATATATGTTGATTAATAGTTAATGGTCAGACACTTTCTATATTGTAAATATGTTGCTATGTATATATTTTGCATGGGCTGGTGGCCTGGAAGCAATAAAATGTTTGTCATTGTCATTGTCATTGTCATTGTCACTGTGTTAGTATATCTTGGGATGGCGGCGTGTTCAGTTACATTTTCAGATTACTATTGACCTTTGCCCATTTTTATATGAACGATCATATCGGGAGCAAATGTTCAAAAACTTGTTATGTGAGTACATGTACCTCTTGGAATAGCGCATAATTGCATACATTGTTACGTCACGGTGACAGATTTGTGTTTAAACCAAACTTGTGTTCAAAGTACATATTTGGATATTGGAATGTAGCATAATGTTGTCAGATCACTGTGATCTTGACCTTGACCTTTGAACTAAATGATGAAAGTAGCAAGAGTAGGAAGAGCATATTACCTTGTGCCACATCAGCCAGTGATACCAAATTAGGATGAATGGGTAGATCAGTTGGGTTTTTAGCACGATGTACAGTGGAGAAAATGTTATTCTTTCCCAGTAAACGCGTTTACGCTAAAACTATTATTTCTATTACAAACAGTTTGGAGCCAGATCAGACGCCGGGTAACCCGATGTCTGATCAGGCTCCAAACTGTTTGCCACCAATACAAACATGGATTATCAGAATTGTCCAAAAGTTGTACTTTTGTAGCCTACGTTTTAGTGCTTTGCGTTTGCGTTTCGTTTGCGTTTAAACGGGAAAGAATAACGTATTCTCCACTGTACACCATTCGATGATATATATAATTTTCTGGCCATCATTGTCTTGATTTCATATACAGATGACGTTAACTCGGTAAACAGGTTAAATGACCATTTAGCAAACACTCTACAGTCCATGTAAGTTAAGAAATCCCCCATAGCCCATTTAAGTATTAACCTAAAGATGGCCAATTAAAGCAGGAAAGAAGTAAAGCTTAATGCGCAGTCTGCTTTATTTCAGCCTGTTTTCATTTACCCATCTACTAGGCTGAATAACATGTGTGCCATTATTATACATTTGACTGTATTAACTGGAACTATCTGTTTCGGTGAACGATTAAATTAAATGGTATAAAATGGTTATATATGGAGTAATAAGTTAACAAATGATCTCTTTGATATGACTATGTTATTTGTATGACTTTGTTTACATTTCAGTACACGACTCATCTAGTTGGAACAAAAGAGCGCCATCATATAACAGATTTTCCAGTGTTATGACACGGCACGCGGGAAGGCATAAAAATGACCAGGCATTTGTACAAAAAATGTTTAATATTTTTGATTTAGACAGTAAGTATTCGATAGATTGGTGCTACACAGTAATTCGGACACAGTTGACAAGATGTCATTATTTCCGTAAAACAATAAAATAAAATTGAAAACAAAATATGTTGACGACTCATTTTAGTTTTTGTGACAAACGGTTTGCAGCCAGATCAGACGCCGGGTTACCCGGCGTCTGATCTGGCTGCAAACGGTTTGCATTGGACATCATTATTTTAGCATACATGTAATTACGTTTACATGTATAGAGAAAGAATAACGTATTGTCCACTATCAATCCGTCACAGTGGACAAGCCATATTTTGTTCCGTTTAAATGAAACTAAACCCAAATGCAATTCAATGAATATAGGAAATGACATGTTCTTAAAATTATTGACTTTTGTTTTTTAATCTAAGTGGCAAAATAATCGAGGCTAATCAGACACCAGGTTACTCGGTCTCCGATCTAGATCCAATGGTATTGCCTTTGACTAAAGTGTTTTAACATCATTACGTTTATTGGGAAATGGTAACGTCTTCTCCTTTACAGTGGAGAATCTGTTATTCTTTCCCGATAAACGCGTTTACGCGAAAACTATTTTTTCTTTTACAAACAGTTTGGAGCCAGATCAGACGCCGGGTAACCCGACGTCTGATCAGGCTCCAAACTGTTTGCCACCAAGATAAACATGAAATATCAGAATTGTCCAAAAGTTGTTCTTTTCTACGTTTTAGTGCTTTGCGTTTGCGTACGTTTGCGTTTAAACGGGAAAGAATAACAGATTATCCACTGTATGCGTACATATTATTTAATTGATTGTATTAGGTATGCGTTTGATTTGGTAAATGTTAAACACACTTCCACTGTCTTGTAGCGGTTTAGTGGTTTAGTGGTATGTACTCCCTCCCTACTACGGTCTCCAAAGTCCCTCCTTACGATAATGCTTGTCACTTCCCCAAACAAGACAAATATGACAAAAGTTTAAACTGCTTCAATATTGTTTTGCTTTAGATTAATGTGTGCTGCCTGCTCTAACCGCTACGAATCGGACATTTTGACAGAAGAAATATAAAGGCGAGTGACAAACAGCCTGAACCCAGATCAGACGCCGCGTTAGGCGGCGTCTGATCTGGATTGAAACTGTTTGCAAATGTAAGCCAAATCATGCTCAGCTCACTAAGAGAAATACTATTCACACATTAAAACAACTTCCTCTGAACATCACACATACATGTACTTTTAGTCTTCCATCGGGTGTGCAGTAGAAAATAAGCACTGTAATACGCTGGCATTGTAACACAAGGGTCGCAGGTTAAAGTCCTCGCTGCAGCGAATAAAACATAAATGATCCTTAGGATAGAACCTTAAACCGAGATCCAATGTATCGATACTGAACATCGGGTATGTAAAAGAATCAGTGGTTTTTCCAGCAGTGATATTCCACCAGGTCCCGTGCCATTATAAAGCGTTTGAGTTGAGTCTGAGATCGTTCTCAAACATTGTTAGGTCAGATTTGAGTCTAGACTAAACCATGACCAATCAAATGCTTGAAAACGAAATCAGAATCAACTCAAAAGCCTTATACATGTACATGTAACCTTGGACCCATGATCCGTAATAGCACCGCCCCAACTAACTAACGTCTGTTACGGACGTTTCCACTATGAGAAATCCATGTTAAATTGGTGGGACGCTAATCCTACCTACCTACCAACCTACATACACAGCAATTTGTCACTGTCCACTTTTCGCCTCTGTAGAGTTAATCTGAAAGCTAATAAGCCTATCTACTAAAATGCTTATGAAGGTCTTGTAAGAGCCCGGTCTTGTTAGAGCTCTGGGAATTAAACAATTTTCCATGACCTTTCGATTCTTCCACGAAAATGGACATAGCGTATTTAATACCCAAACCGGAAATGACTTAATCTTATTTGATCCCCAATAAACAAGTGCATGTTTTGAGACCGAAAAGGTCAGTCTAAATATAATTGTTGTAAACGAAGCCTGGCATTTGTAATCAGCTCTCATGCTATCAGAGATCCGATTTGTACCCTAACAAAATCATCCAGTTCACATGCCTCCCAGTCAATACTGCACGCAGGGGGATAGTTGATGAACATTGTCGCCAATACAGTGGAGATAACGTTATTCTTTCCCAATAAACGCGTTTACGCTAAAACTATTATTTCCATTGCAAACAGTTTGGAGCCAGATCAGACGCCGGGTAACCCGGCGTCTGATCAGGCTCCAAACTGTTTGCCACCAAGATAAACATGAATTATCAGAATTGTCCAAAAGTTGTAATTTTCCACGTTTTTGTGCTGTGCGTTTGCGTTTCGTTTGCGTTTAAACGGAAAAGAATAACGTATTCTTCACTGTACCTCTTCCAATACAATGTTCCCTCTGTACAACAACACCCAATGGGAGACAAGTAGTGTGTATGTTGTTCGAAGTGAGTTGTTATAGGGAGGGAAAATAGAATATTTGGTTTACATCTGCAAACAGTTTGAACCCAGATCAGAAGCCGCGTGACGCACCGTCTGATCTTGGGTCAATCTGTGTGTCCCTTGTATTCACGCTTCTTCGAAATGACCAAAGTGTAATGTTGCGAAAACACTAGGTATTGCAGAAGTGAAAGTGTTATGCATTAATGTCTTGTTTTGGGAACAGCAGTAAGCATTATTGTACGGAGGTACAGTGGAGAATCTGTTATTCTTTCCCGTTTAAACGCAAACGTACGCAAACGCAAAACACTAAAACGTAGAAAAGTACAATTTTTGGACAATTCTGATAATTTTTGTTTATCTTGGTGGCAAACAGTTTGGAGCCTGATCAGACGCCGGATTACCCGGCGTCTGATCTGGCTCCAAACTGTTTGCAATGGAAATAATAGTTTTAGCGTAAACGCGTATATTGGGAAAGAATAACATTTTCTCCACTGTAATCGTTGTGTTGAGGGTCGTTAAAGGGCGGAAACACTGTACAGTCACAACACGAAAATCCCGAACCTTTCTAACTGAGTAATGACAAACAATGCAGACCCTGGTCCGATGGTTCCATAAGGAACCCTCTGATCTAGGTCTACAATGTTTACATAGGCCAAGTGTACTCTCCACAGGTACAATGTTTGTAAAGGATGCACAGATGTGTCGCTAGGGGATAGTTAAATGTGTAATTTATATATAATTGTGTACAACAATCAATACATTAAAAAAGTGGGGGGAAAAGAATAACTAATAACTACTGTTCGACCTATACAAGTTACCGGGTTCAAAGAGGTTAAACCCTTTCCTTCAAGAAACTTCCAGTTTCCAATTTGGTCTATTCCTTTTTATACTAGATCTGTTTAGGCTTGTGTTGTATCAATGTATTGCAATATTGCAAACAGTACATATCCAAACAGAATACTCCTTTAGGACAATTGTAGGTATGCTTACACTTTTAAGCTTAACTTTTTTACCATTGCAAACAGTATGTAATCAGGTTAAACACCGGTGAATCCGGAGACATTCTATTAGGCTATACACTGTGTGCACATCTGAGACCCTCGACTCGATCCGAGTTCCTCAGGTTACAGGTGAACAAACCGCGTTCGTACTCGAATGACGTCTATGACCTCTGAACCGAACTTTAGGCTAACCCAGTCCTTGCGCAGGGTTAGTCGAGTTTCAAAATGGCGTCCGAGAATGACAACACAAAATCCCAATAGTAAAAAGCTAAATACCGTATAATTTACGCATGTATAAGAGTGTTTTAATGAACAGTCCTGTAACCGTGCTATAAGGTAACAAATAGTTAGCCTAGGGTTGCACTGTTCGACATTATAATCATAAAATTGCCATTATTGGACCGGGTTTGCGTGGTTCCCATTTTGTTTTAGGCCGTTATTTGACCCATAACTTACTCGTCTGACGGGTTTGTCGTTCTGCTGAAAGATGCGTGCGCATTCAGAGTTTAGCGCCATTTTACGTCATTTGATGAACTCTATTAGACTCGCGAGTCTCAGGTGAACACGCCCGACAAGTGCACTCTTTTTTTGTACGTACAGTGATCCTCCCCGGCAACGGCCCTCTCAACAACGATTACCGTCTAACAACGACGCTTGCCGCTGATCCCGAAACAAGGAATCATCTCCTACCTTTTTACGTCTGCAATATCTTATCTGCTTAAAAGTGTCGTCTGCTGTTTTTCTCAAAGTCACATATTGGACATTTTGACAAAAAGAAATAATGAGTGACAAACCGCTTGGATCCAGATCAGACGCCGCGTCACGCGGCGTCTGATCTGGATTCAAGCTGTTTGCAAATGAAAGCCAATGTCCCTCCCCATAACGACTCGCACGGAACAACGTAATCATTTTGTGTCTCCCATTTGGTGTCGGTGTAGAGAGGGAGTGATGTACATGTATTTGCAAATTACACACATAATGACGTTATTAAAGATGTACAAATACAACAATCAATTGAACCTTGGATATATACACTTGTTTTAACTGTATTATTGTCTTTATTTGCAGAAGACAGAAAAATAGAATATGGGGAATTCAAAGTTGTTCTTCAATTACTAAAGATCGTCAGTCACAATTTCTGATAGGACTTGAATCTACTGTTGTTAACCTAAACGAAGATTTAGCTGTGATACATGTGCTAACAGTAGCATGCAACTGACAGTGTCCTAGTTCCTGCTATCATTACGCATGCGCACAAGAAGAAGAACTTCCGTTCATGCGCAGAAGGAGAAGTAGATACAGCATCGTGTTATATTGATAAAGCTAATTCCGGAACAAGCTGCTGACGGTCATATCATTATGCGACTAGTTCCATTATTTCTGATGAATGGGGAGAGGATAAACACAAAAGGCTAGCCGAATTAATATTTTCAGTTTTAAACATACGACCACCAGCTATTCAGAATTTATGTTAGAAAGTTGATAAAAAAAATCAAGTGATTTATAGAGACATGCACAGTCAATCGAATTTTAATCGACCACTTGAAATATATTAGTTCGTTTAGTCTTAAAGAATGTAGGATGAATGCTTAGATTTGCAAACGGTTTAGATCCAGATTAGACGGTCTGATCTGATTCCAAAATTGTTGCCACTAATCTTTAACCTTTCGTCATTTTGAAATTCCTTAAAATTGAATTTTGAATTATTTTTGTACACGATATATTTGAAACAAAGGATAATTCAGCATGGTAGGGGTTAAGCAGTCAGCAGTTTTTGAAGCTAACCAGTTTCCTAATTCAATGGTCGCTTATCTCGTTGACACTTAGTGCTACATTTTACGTCTTTACATACGATGCACTTGTCCTGTGCGAACAGTGTAGACCCTGATCAGAGGATTCTTGCAGGAGCCCTCAATTCAGAGTCTTCACTGTTTTTCATTTTGCAATCTATTGCAAAACACATCCCTAAATTGTCATAAATGGACTAGACTTTATACTAATCTACATTAGTCCATTAAAAAATTCAGGGGTGAATAGAACTGCAAAATGAATACGAATTCCTTCAATAGAAGACACGCAGTGAATTGTGACAGAGGTTTGAGTCTTGCAACGTGAACAAATTATTTATAAGACTACAGTGGAGAAAATGTTATTCTTTCCCGTTTAAACGCAAACGAAACGCAAAAGCAAATCACCATAACGTAGAAAAGTAAAACTTTTGGACACTTTTTATACTTAATGTTTATCTTGGTGGCAAACAGTGTGGAGCCTGATCAGACGCCGGGTTACCCGGCGTCTGATCTGGCTCCAAACTGTTTGTATTAGAAATAATAGTTTTAGCGTAAACGCGTTTATTGGGAAAGAATAACAGATTCTCCACTGTACTAGTTTATGTGTTCCAGTATTTTAACCTTTGACATGGACCATATTTTGTTATATTATAATGGAGAAGACGTTATTCTTTCCTTATAAACGCGTGAATGCTAAAATAATGTTGTCCATTACTAACAGTTTGGAGCTAGATTAGATGCCGGGTTACAGTGGAGAAAACGTTATTCTTTCCCAATAAACGCATTTACGCTAAAACTAATATTTCTATTACAAACAGTTTGGAGCCACATCAGACGCCGGGTAACCCGGCGTCTGATCAGGCTCCAAAATGTTTGCCACCAAGATAAACATGAATTATCAGAATTGTCCAAAAGTTGTGCTTTGCGTTTGCGTACGTTTACGTTTAAACGGGAAAGAATAACAGATTCTCCACTGTACCCAGCGTCTGATCAAGCTTCAAACTATTTACCACTCAGATTAAATTAAATCGTAAGAAAATAAAAAATACATGTTTTTGTCTACATTTTATTGCATTCTATGTGCGTTTTATCGGGCAAAATTACGTATTCGCCACTGTAAAAGATATTCACTTCAGAATTTTGAAAATATTTGCTCTTCGTTATGTCTTGTTTTCTGAGCCAATGTGTGCTTAGCGTGTGTAGGACAGCAATGTAGACTCTGATCAGACACCGCATTTTACGGCGTCTGATCAGAGTCTACACTGTTTGCTGGTAGGAATTTTAATATTAAACAAAACGAAAATGAAACTTTAGACCAGGCACCCTAAGATGAAACATGGACTAATCTTATACATAACTATGGAAGAATCCACTGAGCGCAAATTGGTAAATCTTCACTGTCAATATACATTTTATCGTCTGCTTTATTTTTCTCGTCTGCGATTTTGCTAAAATGTGACATGGCTTTTTTGGCTAAAGATTTATTTTATATGATTGACAATCAGTTTGGGTCCTGATCAAACGTCGAAATACTCAGCGTCTGATTATGATCAAAACTATTTGAAGATATAATTGTATTCGGGTGCACGGCAGTGAAGGAGTTAAATGATTCAGGCATAACATTATGGCTCTGTAACCATACTCTTTTGTTATTTATGATATGCTTAAATTGTAAGTTATCACAATAAGAACAATCAATTTCGTTGTTCGGGTAATCAGGCGTCTCATCAGGTTCCATACCATTTGCCACTGAAGTAAAACACAAATCCTCATATTCTGTTTTGTAAAAAGTATTTTATTTTTACAAAGTATTACATTGTGCTTGCGTTTCGTTTTTGTTTAAACAGGAAAATATAATGTCTTACATGTATCTACTGTTCAAAAGTAAATGTTACTCTTTGCCACAGCAGTCGATACAGTGGATAATACGTTACTCTTTCCCGTTTGAACGCAAACGAACCACACACGCATTGCAATAAAATGTAGAAAATGAAAACATGTTGACAATTCTGACTATTTATTTTAACCTGAGTTGCAAATATTTTGAAGTCAGATCAGACAACGGGTAATTTGGCGTCTGAACAGGCTCCAAACTGTTTGTAGCGGAAACAATAGTATTTGCGTAAACGCGTTTATTGGGAGAGAACAACGCCTATTCCATTGTAAACGTGTAAACTCGGGTTTTAATCAAGTGTATATCTGATCCAATCACAATTTCATTCTTGAACAACTCTGTAAATGAGACTAATGTATATAGTGGATAGGACGATATTCTTGACTGTTTAAGCGCAAACGAAACGCAAACACAAAGCATTACAGTGGAGAAAACGATTTTCTTTCCCGTTTAAACGCAAACGAAACGCATTGCAATAAAACATAGAAAATGACAACTTTTCGGCCATCTTGGCTATTTATGTTGATCTGAGTGGCAAACTGTTTGGAGCCTGATCAGACGCCGGGTAGCCCGGCGTCTGATGTGGCTCAAAATTATTTGCAATAGACATACATGTAATAAGTTTAGCGTAATCGCGTTTTTGGGAAAGAATAACGTTTTCTCCACTGTAGATGTAGAACGTCACAACCTATAGACAATTTTGAGGAATCGTCTTTTTTGAGTGGCAAACTGTTTGGAGCCTGTTCAGACGCCGGGTTACTAATTATGTGTATCGCAAACACGTTTTTAGGGAAACATAAATGTTTTCTACACTAAAACACTTTCAACAGTACAGTAGGGAAGGTGTGATCCGCACCAACAAGTTCGTGTGTTGATCTGACGCCGAGTAACCCGACTTCTGGTCAGGCTCCAAACTGTAACTTAGATTAAATCAAGAAGTACATACAGTGGAGAAAACGTTATTCTTTCCCGTTTAAACGCAAACGTACGCAAACGCAAAACACTAAAACGTAGAAAAGTACAACTTTTGTACAATTCTGATAATTCATGTTTATCATGGTGGCAAACAGTTTAGAGCCTGATCAGACGCCGGGTTACCCGGCGTCTGATCTGGCTCCAAACTGTTTGCACTGCAAATAATAGTTTTAGCGTAAACGCGTTTATTGGGAAAGAATATGAAACGTTTTCTCCACTGTATGTTCTGAACATTATCATTGTCCGTATTTTAAGCACTGCATTTGCATTAAACATGAAAGAATAATGTATTCTCCGCTGTAACACTTCTCAATCATTCATACATTGGCTAGAATAAACAAATAGATACACGTAAGACTCATATATAATGGAGAAAACGCTATCCGTTCCCAATAAACGCGTTTACGCCAAAACTATAATTTCCATTGCAAACAGTTGGGAGCTAGATCAGACTCCGGATAACAAGGCGTCCTGATCAGGTTTAAATTGTTTGAAATGGAAATGGTCGTTTTTTAAACAAACATGTTTTTTGTAAAAGAATAACACTTAAAGTTGCCATATAACACTCTGTTAGACACCCAAAGTCGGTTTTAAATCCGTGAAAATGAATAAACATGTAACCTTAATTTGATAAATGAAGCCCATTGTAGTTAATAAGCAATCGGTAGTATTGCACATAAGGGAATAATTGAAGACAGGTACACGTATCATGCATTTCTGGATTAATAGTATATCTACAGTGGAGAAAACGTTATTCTTTCCCAGTAAACGTGGTTACATTAAAACTATTATTGCTACTGTACAAACATTATTGAGCCAGATCGGACGCCGTATAACCCGGCGTCTGATCAGGCACCAAAATGCTTGCATCTAACATAAAAATGAATAATCAGAAATTCAAAAACGTCATTTTCTATGTTTTATTGTGATGCGTTTGCGCTTAGTTTGCGTTTAAACTTGAAATAATAACGTCTTCTCCACTGTAATAAGTAAATGGTATTATTGCACAGAAGGGAATAATTAAAAACAGAAAAACAATCATTTCTTGGTTATTACAGTGGAGAAAACGTTATTCTTTTCCAATAAACGCGTTTACGCTAAAACCATTATTTCCCATACAAACAGTTTGGAGCCAGATTAGACGCCGGGTAACCCGGCGTCTGATCAGGCTCCAAACGGTTTGCCACCAAGATAAACATGAAATATCAGAATTGTCCAAAAGTTGTTCTTTTCTACGTTTTAGTGCTTTGCGTTTGCGTACGTTTGCGTTTAAACGGGAAAGAATAACAGATTCTCCACTGTAATACATATGAGCCGTGCCATGACACAACCAACAGTTTTGCATTGCAGCATTATACAGACCAAGCACCGTTGCCACCCCAGACTCTAATCTGTTCTTATTCTACTGACAAGTATCGTTTATAATACAGCTACATATAATGCATGATTAGCGTACATGTAAGTGTCAAACAATGAAGATCAAAGGTGCGGCTGCTGCGGTGGCTGGCCTTGATCTTCACTGTTTGCAATGCAATAAGTCAGGGTTGCTCATGGCACGTCTCAATTGTATATTATTATGTGAATGTTTCTCTCTTACTTTACGGGTATTAACCCTTAGCCTGCCACTCACGACTATAGCTCCATATGCAAACAGCTTGGATCCGGATGAGACGCCGAGTAATTCGGCGTCTCATCCGGGTCCAAGCTGTTTGACACTCGGACAACATTTTCAGCAATTTTCAGCAACTTTGAACCACTTTGAAACTTGAAGCAGACGAGAAATATAGCAGACGACAATCTATTTGGCGGGCTAAGGGTTAATTAACGCCTGTAATTTGGATCCTCTTGCGACTTTGTCACTACAGTGGAGAAGACGTTTTTCTTTCCAGTTTAAACGCATACGAAACGAAAATGCATTGTAATGAATTGCAGAAACTAACAATTTGCTGACAATTCTAAATTTGTGTTTTACTCTGAGTAACAAACAGTTTGGAGCCTGATCAGACGCCGGGTTATCCGGCGTCTGATCGGGCTCCACACTGTTTGCAATGGAAATAATAGTTTGAGCGAAAACGCGTTTATTGGTAAGCAATACTGTATCGAGCTTGGTATAGAAAGAGTTTAACAGATCTTGATGCAAATTGTTTGCAAATGTTAGTTTTTGTCTGTTGCTCTGAAGAGATTAAATGCACGTCACTGTCTACAGCTGTTAATAAAAATTATGTGTTACTTTTGGAGAAAACGTTATTCTTTTAAAATTAACGCGTTTTACGCTAAAACTATTATTTTCATCGCGAAAAAATTGAAGCCAGATCAGACCCCGGGTAACCCGGCGTCTGATCAAGCTTCAAACTGTTTGCCACTCATATTAAAATAAATAGTTAGTCTATGCATTTGCGTTTCGTTTGCATTTAAAGGGAAACAATAACATTTTTGTCACTGTGCTTTCGTTCTGCTCGAAGCAGTCACGTGTCTAACTGTGTCTTGTTAAATAGGCATACTGTTCAATCTATTCAATGGCAATGCATTGTTGCTGCTTAAAGCAGCTTGTCGCTGAGTGCAGGGCAAAGGTAATGACAAATTAAGTAATCCCTCTCTAATACGACTACTTAAATGTAGGTGTGTAGTATTTAAGACAGGTTGCAGCTTAGAGCACGGTGACAGTAAAGTAGAAAGCTCCTATATGAGCTTTTAGCTTTATTGTCATCTTGCTATAAGCAGTCACCTATCTTAAACTCCGAAACATTCATATCATGTAGTGGTCGTGATAGAGAGGTTTTAATTCACCAAGTAAACCCTCTGCACTATTCGTGTATCCGCCACCTTTCAGAAAGACTACAGTGGAGAATCTGTTATTCTTTCCCGTTTAAACGCAAACGTACGCAAACGCAAAGCACTAAAACGTAGAAAAGTACAACTTTTGGACAATTTTTATACTTTATGTTTATCTTGGTGGTAAACAGTTTGTAGCCTGATCAGACGCCGGGTTACCCGGCGTCTGATCTGGCTCCAAACTGTATGCACTGCAAATAATAGTTTTAGCGTAAACGCGTTTATTGGGAAAGAATAACAGATTCTCCACTGTAACTATGCATTGTCATTTTGGCAGTCTCAGCGGAAACTGCGAGTGATCAAAAGACTTATCATATTGTTAATAATCAATTATATACTATTTTGATAAAAACTCTTCTCGAAAGGCCCTTCATGTACGATGGTTTTTATTTACATGTATCTGTAAATGTTGAAATACTTAATATAGCCATAGGGCATGAAGAGTTTTCGATAAAGAGTTACTTCAAGTTAAAATGAGATTACAATATATTTACTTAACATGTTAAATACATGTTAAGACATGATAGATTTCGTACGGTCGTAACTATTTCATAGAGTTGATAAGACGTCATTCCTTCCCTTTTAAACGCGAACGAAACGCCAACGCATTGCAATACAATGTAGAAAATGATTGTTTGACAATTCTGAATGTTCATTTTAAACTGAATTGCAAACAGTTTGAAACCTTATCCGACGTCTGGATCCAAAGTTTTGCTTAATGTCTGGAAAATGTTGCTTAAAAACATTATCTCAATTTCTTGCCAATCACATAATCAGCAAAACAATAATGTACAATGTACATGATGTATCTGTTTGATGTCAGGTCGGATGTCGTGTAACCCGGCGTCTGGTAAGGGTGCAAACTGTTTGCCACTGAGGTTGAAACGAGTGCAAAACATTTTCTAAAAGTTTAATTCTCCATTTTATTGCATTGTGCGTGTGCTTCATTTGCGTTAAACGGTACAGAATGATGTCTTCTTCATGTATGTGTCGGAAGATAGTTGATGCAATAGGCCGTACAGATTTAACTATAGTGTTCAAATGTGGTCTCTTTTTGTCACGACAAGAATATTTTGTCGCACATATTCGGAAAGATGACGAGTTAATACTAGTCATAACATAACATATTTGGCAGAATTCGGAGAGGAGACGATTAAATGCTAGTCATAACATAACGTTTTTTGCAGAAGTATGGTCTTATTATTTGAATAATCCCACTTATATGACAAAGCATTTCATGAAAATATTTCAATTTTGTTTCGATATAGATCTATATTTCTTGTTGATATCTTATAAATAATGATACTTATTTATAAAATTCTTGAATTTGTTTTATGTAGTCTTTAATTAAAATGTATATTTCGCAATGAAAATGATATATGTGTTTTATCTATAAACTCCCTGATTATATAATCGCAAATTGATTTTTCAGACAGCGTTTACTCATTGTCTTATCTGGAAGAACAACGTTATACACTGTGCATAGTCCCAAGGTTATAAATCGTTCATGTTGAATCTGAGATCGTTCTCAAGCGTCTGATCTGCATCTTAACTATTTGACATTCATCTCATAAGTTTTCTTTCCCTAAACAACGTAATAAACTAAATTTAATACGTTTTGCAGACGACCATTTCGAAGCAGACGATATCATCGAAGGATAAATGTAAACTCCTAGAGCCCTAGCAACGAGTGTGTAAACTGGTGTACATGTGAAGAATATACTTGCCCTATGCACAAACTGTAGACTCAGATCAAATTGACTCTGACTCCTTAAAGAGGCTCGCAACCGGATTTAGCATTAAAAATAGTAATTTGTAAATATATTTCAAATGCTATATAAATGGGTAAGATTTAGTTTTGGATAATAAATTCTGTTAAAAAATGCATTTCAAAAAAAAAGGAAGAAGCTCTGGTGGGATTCGAACCCGTGACCCTCCATGCGGAGACAAACATGAAAACAAAGGCAAACGCCTAAACCACGCGGCTACTGGGGCTCTCTATCTACATGGTAGCGAATTAACGTACTTCACTGGTAGCGATTGATTTATACATATTCGGCTACGGTTTTTGTCTGAGCCCGTGTAGAGACGCAACAACAACAACTATACCGTTAGCTAACGCTATAGAAAAACGATGGAAAATATCTAAAAAAACTAAGATTCGGTGACAATTCTTGAGACGTTTTTTGGACTGATCATATTTTTTTAATGACAGAAGCCAAATAATGCCACACAGTTGCTTTTATTCGAGAATTTTATTTTATTTTGACAAGTACACCATCCGGTTGCGAGTCCCTTTAAACACAAACTACTACTACTACTACCTGTTTTGTTTCCAAACTGTTTGCAAAGGACATACATGTAGTAGTTTTAGCATAAACGCGTTTTAGGGAAATAATAGCGTCTTCTCCACTTTAGGAGCAACAGCAATTAACCCTTATCCTGCGGTGACATCAATAAAGAGCACTGGTGATACAGTGGAGAATACGTTATTCTGTACCGTTTAAACGCAAACGTACGCAAACGCAAAGCACTAAAACGTAGAAAAGTGCAACTTTTGGACAATTCTGATAATTCATGTTTACCAGTTTGGAGCCTGATCAGACGCCGGTTTACCCGGCGTCTGATCTGGCTCCAAACTGTTTGCACTGCAAATAATAGTTTTAGCGTAAACGCGTTTATAGGGAAAGAATAACAGTTTATCCACTGTAAAACAAATTGGTGACTTAAAATTGAAATACAGAGGTATGGAGTGAAACGTTTACAAAAAGCGAAAATTCGGAGAGAACAGTAATTGTATTTTTTTCAATGTATTTAATGGTAGGATTTGAAACTTTTTAGAGTAATATTCTTTATATGAACATTATACAAACAGAGAACTTGAAACATCGAATACTACTGTAAAGAGTGTTGGCCTATTTTTGTTTACGATTTCATGAAACACGTGAATATTTTAAGAATATTTGAAGATTCTATATCTATACATATACAGTGGTAAATATGCTATTCCTACCCATTTACGAGTTAATCTATGCGTACATAACGCATAGTGAACGGTTAACGAACGCTTAACGAACTGTTAACGCCTAACGATCTTAACCCGTTTAAGGTAGCGTTTTACGAAATAAATTGTAAAATAGTCGTTTTATACTTTTTTTACAAATCCTGATAGATAAAGGTATTTTCTACAAGTTAACAAATTCGCTCTTGCTTTCTGTTATTTTACCGGTAAATCACGCGTCAGAATCCCCGCTGGGTGCCTCAATTGCGTAGATTACGTGACTAGATAGGTGGTTTATTCCGAAGCTATCAGAGGTGATTTACGACTTTTACCGTATTAAAATCGTTATTTTTATATGATTGGCTTTGTTAATTTGGGACGGAGTTTAACGAAATGGTTGATCATAAGCCGGGTCATGTTATTTGTTGAAAAAGAAGGTCTTAGTTGAATACCGGGCGGTCACGGGAGCCTAATTGACACATCAGTCAGTTAATTGGAGTTTCCGGCATTACATAATTTGAAGCAAGCGGTTGGGGTTCGATTTTCGTGCGGTTTGAAGCAGATGAAATGGTATTATCTCCCCGAGGGAACCATGTCTCAGAAATTGTATCAGTAGCTCAAGTGGTCCGTTATAAAGCATTACGTAATAGTGGTCGACTTTAAACCGCAAAAAAACTTTGATGTTTCATAACAAAAGTTTGAAGCGGTATTTTAAAAATCTGAGACACTGATCCCTAGATATGTTTATAAAGAGTATTTTGGGCAATTTTAATCATGTTACGAATAAAGATAGCTTTGATATCGTTGTTTGAATTTTTTTAAATGTTCTTATAAAATCGTAAAAAAATAAAATATTTTTTGTTAATTGACATATTCTGATGGGATGTGTACCATTTTCATCCGTCAGCTATACAATTTGGGGGGGGGGGATCATCAATCACGACAATTAATTAGAAAAATCCGCTTGCAGTATCGATCATATACAGCTACCTTAAACGCGTTAATAAACGATTATACCAGAGATGCTGCGATTGGTGCTTCAGGTATCCGTTTCACGCGAAGATTTCGGATCTTATCGACATGCACTGACCACCGCCTGTAACCAATCTATTTATGTAACCCACCTATACATATGCCACTCAGATATCGGGGGATTAACAGTGTATTGCCAATGAAAGATAGCAATGTTATCGGCGATACCACCTAGTGTTCTGTAATACACATGTTATAAAGTGGGTGTGTAAACCGCTGAAGCTAAGGGGTCCGTCGGCTAAGTGATGACCCTTTCATCCGGGCTCTTTTAAACGCGTAAATAAACACATAAAGAAACGGCTAGGAAAGCCGTTTAACGAAACGGATAATAAAGACATAGTGAACGGTTAACGAACGCGTAAGAAATGCGTAGAGTGGGTATGAATAGCGTATTTACCACTGTAGCCTTTATATGTCATTACACAATCTCAAGGAAGAATTTTCAACAACCACGGAATCGTCCGCCGTGGCTCCCTTGGTACCAAAGCATGTCACTATTATTCGTACACAAAAGGAAGTGAAAGTATATTCTACATAGTTTATTATCATCATACGGCATTTACTTCATAGTGTAATATTTATTCACTAGACATTTATTATTTCATATCGTTTCACTGTTTCTTTTAATATAGTTCTTAAAAGCATTCGACCTTTCGTTCTTAAGGAACGGTTATATATAATATCCTACATTGTACAATATCATTGAGTGTTGCTTACAGTGGAGAATCTGTTATTCTTTCCCAATAAACGCGTTTACGCTAAAACTATTATTTGCAGTGCAAACAGTTTGGAGCCAGATCAGACGCCGGGTAACCCGGCGTCTGATCAGGCTCCAAACTGTTTGCCACCAAGATAAACAAGAATTATCAGAATTGTCCAAATATTGTTCTTTTCTACGTTTTAGTGCTTTGCGTTTGCGTACGTTTGCGTTTAAACGGGAAAGAATAACAGATTCTCCACTGTACTTGAGCGCATGAAGACTGTGTCAAGGCTTTGGAAACTCGACGCTGAGTATAGATTGTTTCAAAGGTTGAAACCCTCAATAAAAGCAGACCTTATTTTTTCAAGTAGACGACATTGTGACAGTTAATGTTTTAGGTGGTTTATTACATTATAAAGGGATGAATAAACTATCAAAATTTCTTTAATTTCTAAGAACGCAATAATCGCATATCAAAGCGCGACGCATTGGTAGTAAACGTAGTTTAAACGAGTTAACAATTTGATTAGTAATACATTTGCAGTTATAATATGTTTTAGTTTGGGATTTCTCCATAGATATGGTTACATGTACACATGTAGTTACGTATTGCATAAGAACATCAGGGATAATTTTACATACGGACTGGCAAGTACAGTCGATTAGACTAAATTCTTTCCCGACAAACGCGTTTACGTAAATACTATTATTTCTATTGCAAACAGTTTGAAGCCGTCTGATCAGGCTCCAAACTGTTTGCCACTCAGATTTAACAGAAAAGTCAGAATTGACAAAAAGACTGTTCTTTTCAGATAAACGCGTCCACGTAAAGACTTATATTTCCATTGCAAACGGCTTTGAGCCACATCAGACACCGGGTAACCCGGCGTATAATCAGACTCCAACATGTTATCCACTCAGATGTAAAAGAAAAGTCAGAATTTACAATATTTTCTACATTTCATTGCAATGAGTTTGCGTTTCGTCTGCGTATGAATGGGAAATAATAATCACATTGAGGTCGCATCAAAATCGGTACCCTACATGTACATACATGTACATGTATCATATATATCTTTTTAAGTAACCACAGGAAAGGAATAGGATGGCCCTGCTTGCCGAACATGTGATACCTCGTTTGATGCAATTTACAATGTTATCATCCATTATTTAACCATTTCAAGATCAAAAAATGTCGTGAGGTTTTTACCCCTTCATCGCAATATTGTCGTCTGCTTCAATATTGATGTCTGCAATATCATTTCAAAGTTAGATTTAATGCATTAAAACTGACATTATTTCGAATCGAGCGAAACACAATTTTTATCCTGCAGACGCCGCGTTAGGTGGTGTCTGATCAGGATCAAAACTGTTTGCAAATGCGCTACAATATGATGTCATTGAGAGTGAAAGGATTAACAAATTGGTGAAATTCTAAACCGTAAAACGATGTATAGCCATCTTATCCATAAAATTGAAGATTGCAATGATTGTCGTGTCTATTTCCCAAAGATACTTCAACTTAGTGTAGTAGCACACTCGACAACGCTGCAAGGGGCGCCCGCCAGACCAAGTCCTTCGGATGAGACTTTATAAACCGAGGTCCGATGTTTCTGTGCATCTAAAAGAACGACATAGGTATGTCGATAATACGAGTAGAGCATCGAGTCCGGGTTTTCTGTTTCCGTTCCCCTCTCTCTGGGGCGTCCACTTAGATTATAGATGACAGAAACGGACGTTAACAAACACACATTATCTTTCGGTACCATGCTGTATCTGTAATAGAAAAACAATTTGGAACTAGATCAAACGCCGCGTAATGTTATTTAAAGTTAAAAAAAAAACATGCTTGTGTTCAAAATAATTGCGACCAATCCCTTGAAAAAGTTTTGAGGCTAATCCATTTATCTTCTTATAGAGAAGTCATTTCCTGTTCAACATTTTCTTAAATGCTCAGAGGTCCTATTATTGATTGAAATGTACATCACTATATCGAACACTTTCATTGAAGTTCGTGCATAGACTGGTTTGTAATAAAATATAATATATATTGTTCTCATGGTAGTGCAACGTAGTTTCTTTTCTGACATAAAAAAGTTGCTGTAACGTACCACAATTTTACAAATTATTGTACAATAGATAACATGATGAACCGTAAAAAAAATAAACAGGGACACCCTGTTTAATTGATGTAATGTAAATTATTATTTAGTCCTAGATATGTGTTCAAATACATGTCAATAGTGCGAGTTTTACACTGTCACGTAGGGAGGTTATGAACTATACTTGGCAAAAATAGAAACATTCCACTTTTTGAACGGACATATCTCTGATTGCATTTACGTAATTCATCAAGTTAATGTACTTGTGGAATACTGGTTTGTTGGAGTTACACATGTGTAAACTTTTAATATTCTAACACAGATACAAACCGTTAACCTATCGGAATCATGGTTTACACTGTTCGTGCACGGTACACACACGTTCAATAAGTAATTATGTGACCGTCGTACAATACACACGACACATGCTAATAAACAAAATGTAAAAACACCATATGAATTTAACCCTTGCATCATGCCACGCTCGACTGTTGAAATAAAAAAGGCAAAGACGGCCATTGACGTCATCCGCAGGTTCGACTGATGTCGAAAGACAATATACAGAGGATTGCGACCCGAAAAAACCAGGCTGGGACTGTTCACGATCGTCTTCGCCGTGGTCATCCCGTTTTTCCCCCGTCAGAACTGACCACTACAGCACGTTAACGCACTTACGTCAACATCGTTTGCCAGCCACTGTAATGGCTAGAGAATACGGTGAGTCACCACAAGCCTTAGTAATCGCATGTGTTCCAACGCTAAACCAATTAGAGCATGACGCCAATATAACGGTCAAATTCAGACGCGATGTCACCATGATGCTAAGTTATCTGTGTTTACTACGTCATTTGAATGGTTCCAAGTTCTTTTTACTGACGAATCTCGATTCACACTTAACAATGCGAATTATTTAAATTTAAGATGATTCTGCATTCAAGATTTGACACAGAGTTCACAACAAGAGTAAATGACTGACTTACGTACTGAACGTTACGTTACGTCGTAGAAAGTCAGCGTGTATTAGTGCAAACGATGGACGTGCACGTTTCTAATCTTACTGAATATAACTTGAGACTTTTTATGATCATTCGGTTATCATCTAAACAATTTTTAAAAACAACACATTTATTCAGAATTCTTTTATTTTGACCCCCATCAACTTCACCATTACCTCACTCGAAAAGTTTTTGTCCAAGCAATATGAGGGTAACTGATGTGAAATCAAAAATGAACAAGCTTTACTTTTTGTATAGGTCTTACTACCATCAAACTTGTAGTTTTCCAGTAATTCTACTTATAATAGGATAGGACGTTTCTATTTTTGCTCAGTATATATCAATACATCAAGCACCGCAATGTTATCCAGTGCACGAGTGGAACTCACCAACTGAATTCCGAAATCCTTAGATAAATCATGACACACGCAACTTTCATCAGCTGACACAATTTACTTCCACGTATATTTTATCAATGAGAAACGCTTACGAAAATAGAGTCTGAAGACTCGATGTGATTGATTAACCATAAACAGATTATCATTAACGATTGACTTAACATATCACCCCATAGGCTGTTTCTAAATTTCGAAGATAGGTGACCGCTTAAAGCAGGTTGAAATTAAAACAGAATGCGCCTTAAGGCGCATTCTGCTTTATTTTCAGCCGGCTTTAAGCTATAATCTGCTGGAATATAGAAACTGTATTTTATTATGCATATTCATGACTGTATAAAGTTAAAAGTTAAACAAATACAGTCACTCTATTCATTTATGCTTTTAAGCCACTCTTTTAAACGAAATTGTTCAACAATTGAAAGCGAAATTACATTATTTAACCCGTGTGGAGCCCCAAGTTTTATATCGAACACATTTTCGTGACATATTTACCGTACGATGACGTCACTGTTTTTTTTATTTGACGTCATCGGAATTACGTCGTTACTTCCGATCTTGGATTCGTGTTCTTACGTTTAGTGGTTCGCGACAAATCGGGCTGCCGGAATGAAACGATAGGACACGATTGACTGCGTTGCTTGGGGAGCCCTACGGGGAAAATTCTTAAAAGAAACACGCGCGACGATAATCCCACTGCTTAAAACAGTGAAATTATCAAATGATAATCCACTGCTGTTTCATAGTAATCCACCGAAAAGCATACATAAAATAGATCTATACCCTTGTCCGAAATACTAGTTGCTATAGTCCAACCTGCTTGAAGGACATTTATTTAAAGCGAACCACAGTCCTGATGTTTACGTACCTTAATAAATCAGATCCCAGTCAGGTTTTTCCAATTATGATGATCTAGTCGATGTAAGGTCGCGCTTAACTATGTTCTAGCATATTTATAGTACACGAACACAACAGAATTAGAAAATTCTAGATAGAAGTATGCAAAGATAACATTTGAACACGTTTCTTACCTCCTATATATATATACATAATCAAATAGAGTAGAGAAATAAAGTGTGACATCTACTAACGTCCTTCCAAAGCACTGGATCAAAATTATTTGATGCAAAGAATAAGAGTAAAGATTTGTATTTAGTAGATAAAAGAAACTTATTCATACAGTGCGAAATAAATATTTGCTAAATACTGCAAACATTTGCAGTATTTAGCAAATATTTATTTCGCACTGTATGAATAAGTTTCTTTCTCTACTACATGTATATACATAATCAAATATATATCTGAAGCTTTAGACGTATCGCATTATTATTACTTTGAACTCATTATCCCCTAAAACTTCCAATTGTCAATTCCAATTCCTGTAGGGACCTCTAATCAGGGACAACATTGTTTGCATTAGACATGATGTATATATATATGTGTCACTAGGGTTCAATAAGTTAAATACATAATGGTTTCTGCAACTATAGATATGATATACAAAGGGAATAAATGTGGTTAAGATACCAACCCGCCCGCCCCACCCATTTACAGAGCTCTAACTTAAGCGAGTATTTCCAAGTTTAATCTTTATATTCTGAACCAAACCTTATTCTGCAAATACTCCTTAGAACATTCTTATAATAAGGTGTAACAGAAACATTAAGGGAACATGTTGGAATTTTTAGTTTGATGACAAATATTTGGATCGTAAGTCAGATTCTAAAACTATCAACATTTATTTATTTCTCCATCTAATCCTGTCTTGTTACATCTCTTTGGAATCGTCTTAAAAGAAAATTCCAAAGATACATGTATGTCACAAGACAGAATTAGATTCGTTTTTGAAAGTTATGTGTACGACGTCTCATAAAACAAGTCCCTGCTGCAGACTTTTGTGTTTTACTCGATAACCGCTATCTTGACGATAATGGTAAAGTCAAACCACGGACATCATAAATGGCGTGGTCAGACAGTGTGTTGCCTGAGGCTAGTTGCAATAATGGATTTGGCAACAGCGATGTAACACAATCATCGTTCCTCACTTAATAATACATGACTAATACCAACTTATGATCATACCTAAGTATTGGGACAGACATCCAATATTAAACAGTATGGACCCTGACCATACTGCTTCTCAAGGTGAAGTCTGGTCAAGGTATTCAGTGTTTGACATTCAGTTTGTACATTTTGGAAAATATTTATTTGATAAAATCACTTTTATGATAATTACAGCAATCGCACAAGGTGTCCCAATGTTTCGGATGTTTACGACAAAGAACCAAATCACCAGGCGTAGAGTGTTTGTACATCAAAGGAAAATCATATCAGTACTTATATGTTTTTACACCATCGTTTGTACAAACCAACTTAATGAAATGCATTGGATGAAGCATACTTTCAACATTCAACGATCCATCGTAGCATTTCATATCATTTAAGTTGAGTTTTATCATTTTATCTAAAGGAATATTAAATTTCGTAACTTCAGATAAGTAACGTATACATTTTATCTAGAGAGGGTGACCCCTTGGGAGACCATAAAAAGTAGACAAGAGACAACAAACACTGAATTATATAGTACAGTGGATAAGGCATTATTACTTCCCAATAAATAGAGGATATTGTATAGAGTGTTCATTATTTATCATTTTTAATAAACGAGTTGACTAAAATGATATGACGCGAGCCTTGGCGAGCGTCATATTCATTTTAGTCAACGAGTTTATTAAAAATGATAAATAATGAACACGAATGTGATATTCTATTTATCACATTACAAGTTCAAGCACCAATTAAATTGATTTGAAGCCGTATTTTGTAGACCCTCCGCTATATAGATTTTCCGCCAAACGTTACGTTGTTTACGTTAACGTCATAGTAAATGACGTCATTTGGCACCCCGCTACATGCAGCGCTTATGGACGAACAACTTAGGCCGGAGCCCAAAATACGATATTCCACTAGTGGATTACGATATTTATACAATCGCTTTATGCCACTCCCAGACCGCAAATTATGTGATAAACGCGTTTAGGCTAAAACCATTATTTCCATTGCAAACATTTGAGTGACTGATAACTACAGTGGAGAATCTGTTATTCTTTCCCGTTTAAACGCAAACGTACGCAAACGCAAAGCGCTAAAACGTAGAAAAGTACAACTTTTTGACAATTCTGATAATTCATGTTTATCCTGTCACGTGCCTATTTTCCTGACGGATAAAGGGGTGACAGATAAACTTTGCTTTATTATGCTATGTGGTCACATGACCGATGTTATTATGTCAAGTGGTCACATGACCTGTAGCCGGAACTATTTTTTTCCACTGAGACGCTTATTTTTCCCGCTGTTTGGAAAAGTATTCTAAAACTCTTTCAACAGAATCCGACGTGTAACGACGTTTATTCGAACTATTCGATGCAATCAAAAGGTTATAAAGTACGCGCCACCAGTCGCTTGCTGAGATACTTCTATAATTGTCCACGATTTAGATTTCCTGAGTGAAATACACTAGATTTTGGTTCTTTTATTTCTTTTCAACGTAACTAGGATGTGACGTCACTAACGTCATCTATATAATAGCGCGCTTTCCTAGAGTAACATAGTTCCTTAGTTGGAATCTTATCTAGACCAAAAAAATGACTCTTGCTTTAAAAAAGGCATTCTCTGTTTATTTTACAATTGTGACAAGGATAAATAGAATATTTGGTGACTAGCTTTGAATGAGAAATGTTATCTGGCTCGGCTTCTGAAAATATCAGGTTCGCCTGCGGCTCACCAGATATATTCATCCGCCTTGCCAGATAACATTTCTCATTCAAAGCTAGTCACCAAATATTCTCTATTTATCTTGGTGGCACACAGTTGGGAGCCTGATCAGACGCCGGGTTACCCGGCGTCTGATCTGGCTCCAAACTGTTTGTAAAAGAAAAAATAGTTTTCGCGTAAACGCGTTTATCGGGAAAGAATAACAGATTCTCCACTGTAATACTGGGTAATAACAATGTGGTTCTGAGCCTGCTCAGGCAACGGGTTATCCGGTGTCTGATATGGTTCCGAATTGTTTGCAGTTAAAATTAACTGTACAGCGTCCCTCCCTACAACGACACCAATTGGGAGACAAATATTGTGTGCGTTGTTCGGAGGGAGGTATTTTTGGCCTACATTTGCGAACAGCTTGAATACAGATCAGACGCCATGTATCGCGGCGTCTGATCTGGATTCAAGCTGTTTGTTACTCGTCATTATATTTATTCTATCAAAATGTCCACTTATAGAACTTTAAGAAAAACCGCAGACGACTAATTTAAGCAGACTGTATTGCAGCCATAAAAATGTTGAACATAAATGTCTTGTTTTAGGAACAACTTGTCGTTGTAAAGAGGGAGTTGTTGTTTAAAGGACCGTTGTAGGGAGGGAACAATGTAAGAACAAACACGTGTTTAATTGTAAAAATAACATAACCTTAACTGTGAGTTAAATCTTTTCAGTGTGACGCCCTCGGAGAAAGGTCGCACTCTAACGTATGCTCTAATCAATTTTACCATTCATTATTCTTACAAATGTACAAAACATGTCTGACAATATGAACACGAGTAAATCCTTTTATGATCAAATTAATCGTGAGGTTTTGACCCATTCACTGCCATATTTTCAATATTGTTGTCTGCAATATCGTTTCAAGGTTAGATCTAAGGCAGTATACATGTAACTGACAACTTTCAAAACAAGTTGTAAACAGTTTTGATACTGACCAGATGCCGCGTCTGATCAGGATCAAAAGTGTTTGCAAGTGCGCTTTATGGCGTCATTGAGAGGGGAAATGGTTTATCAATTACGGTGGTAAGGGAAATAAAAATCCCAAACTCAATCACTTTTATACGCTAAATATTCGTGTTCATTGACACTATTTTACAGGCAGATCAGACAGGGCAATCATATACAGCGAAACCTCTCTAAACCGGACATGTGCGGGGACAACAAAAATGTCCGGTTAAGAGGGGTTTGCGGTTTAGAGGGGTTTTGACTTGTTCTAGTATGAACGATAGGTGACCACTTAAAGCAGGATAAAAGTAAAGCAGAATGCGCCTTAAGGCGCATTCTGCTTTTCTTCCAACATGCTTAAAGCTATCATCTGCTAGAATGTACAAATTTTTTTCTTCAGTGTAAGAATAAACCAAAGACGTAAATAGAGAATATTTGGTGACTAGCTTTGAATGAGAAATGTTATCTGGCAAGGCGGATGAATATATCAGGTGAGCCGCAGGCGAACCTGATATTTTCAGAAGCCGAGCCAGATAACATTTCTCATTCAAAGATAGGCACCAAATATTCTATTTATCCTTGTCACAATAGTAAAATAAATAGAGAATGCTTTTTTTAAAGCTAGAGTCATTTTTGGTCCAGATAAGATTATTCTAGGAAAGCGCGCTATTATATAGATGACGTCAGTGACGTCACATCCTAGTTACGTTGAAAAGAAATAAAAGAACCTTTAAAAATATAGTGTTATCTAAAAGGTGGACACTTATAGAAGTATGTGGCGCGTACTCTATTACGCTTTAATTGCATCGAATAGTTCGAATAAACGTCGTTACACGTCGGGATTCTGTTGAAAGAGTTTTAGAATACCTTTCCTAACAGCGGGAAAAATAAGCGTCTCGGTGAAAAAAGTAGTTCCGGCTACAGGTCATGTGACCACTTGACATAATAACATCGGTCATGTGACCACATAGCATAATAAAGCAAAGTTTATCTGTCACCCCTTTATCCGTCAGGAAAACAGGCACGTGGCAGGATAAAAAGGCGTATTTAGTGTGTAATGGGTTAAAACAAATAAGGGTAGGAATCGGGACCAACGTTTTTGTCCGGTTTAGTGAAAATTCCGGTATTTAGAGGTTCCGGTTTAGAGGGGTTTCACTGTTTCATCACTTTTTTTCTTCAGACAACTGTTGTCTAAGACGTCCATTTACGTGTATGAGGGGAAACTATTTAGACCTCAATACTGTGTCTCCAGCCTACAAAGGTCCTCCGAACAATGATTCCCTCCTTACAACAATGAGTGCTGCTGTTCCCCAAACAATATCATTATGTCTAACAATTTCCCTGTTGCAATATCGTCTGCTTAAGATTGTCGTCTGCTGTTGTGTTCTTAAAGTGACTTATTGGGTAGTTTGACAGAAGAAACATAAAGACGAGTGCCAAGCAGTTTGAAACCAGATCCAACGACGCGTTACGCGGTGTTTGATCTGATTTCAAGCTGTTTGCAAATGCATTCTAAGGTTATCAAATTCCCCATCCGAACAGCACACACAATCTTTGTCTCCTGTTCGGTGTTGTTGTAGAGAGGGCGTACTAAATGGAGGAAATATTTACTGTTATTTATCATTTGAACTGTTGGGATGACGTGAATGTTTTCCGTTTAATCGAAACAAAATGCTATGAAGTAAGATAAATACTGTGCTGTGTTTATAGTTACATCTGACATCTGAGTTACCTGGTATCTGATATTGCTCAAAACAATGTTCAATAGAAACAACTGTTTCTGAAAAAGCACATTAATTGAGACGTTGTCATATCTGAAGCCATACAATCACTTAGCTGTAAACAATTTGTAAACTTTTATATATGGTCAAAACAGATTGTTCGTAAAACGCATTATACTGTGCTCCCTCTCTACAACACCTAGTGGGATACAAATATGCTGTGTGTTGTTCAGAGGGAGTTGTTATATAAGACCCTTAGATTGCAGAGTATGAATTTGTCTACATTTGCAAACAGTTTGAACTCAGATCAGACGCCATGTTACAATGCGTCTGATCTGGGTTCAAACTTTTTGACATTCGTCTTTTTTGGTTCTTCTGTCAGAATGTCCCCTGACCCTAACAGCAATCTTAAGCATACAATATTGCAGCAGTGAAATCGTAAGACAAAACTGTTTTGTCTTGTTTTAGGAACAGGGTTAAGCATTGTTGTAAGTAGGGACTCGTTCTTCAGAGGGCCGTTATACAGTGGATAATCTGTTATTCTTTCCCGTTTAAAAGCAAACGTACGCAAACGCAAAACACTAAAACGTAGAAAAGAACAACTTTTGGACAATTCTGATAATTCATGTTTATCTTGGTGGCAAACAGTTTGGAGCCTGATCAGACGCCGGGTTACCCGGCGTCTGATCTGGCTCCAAACTGTTTGTAAAAGAAAAAATAGTTTTCGCGTAAACGCGTTTATCGGGAAAGAATAACAGATTCTCCACTGTAAGAGGTTGGGGTACAGTGGAGACGATATCATTCGTTCCAAATAAACGCGTTTACATTGAAACTATTATTTCAATTACAAACAGTTTGTAGCCAGATCAAACGCCGGGTAAACAAGCGTCTGATCCGACTCCAAACTGTTTGCCAATCTCAATAAGATAAATATTTGGGGTTGTCAAACATTTTTCATTTTCTCCATTTTATAGCAATGCGTTTGCGTTTCGTTTCCATGTGAATGGGAAAGAATAACGATTTTTCCACTAAAGTGCATTACTTTTCCGTAATGACGCCTGAATAAATTTGGTTCTCTGCATTTTTTGTTTTTTTTTTTGTTTCTTTTAAATATGCGGATATCACATCTTATCAACGCAAAAAGATATGTTAAACTTAAAGGAATTAGCTGTCATTTTTCTTCATAAATATAAGCCAAAAATAGCTAGATACATAAGGGAACACTATACACGCAATATCGCAATTGTTCCTTTATACCAATCTATTTCCATCACCATTTCTTTCGTGCCTATTTATTGTATTCAAATTAGACTTTATAAAAACCGAGGTCCGTCAGTGCTTTACACTGGACATCGGAAAGAATATAAGAACCATTTCGATAATAAGAGTCCTCACTCTCTCTCTCTCTCTCTCTCTTTCTTTCTCTCTATCTCTCTCTCTCTTTCTCTCCCTCTCTCTCTGCGCATGCATGTCTGTTATCTTTCTGTCTCTCTGTTTCTTTCTACCTCTATTCCTCTATGTGTTTCTCTCTCTCTGTTTCTCTCTGTGTCTGTCTATGTCTCTCTGTTTCTGTATTTCTCTCTGTTCTCTCTTTCTGCTTCTCTCTCTGTTTCTCTCTCTGTGTCTGTCTCTCTTTGTCTGTCTCTGTCTCTCTCTCCGTCTTTCTGCCTCTCTCTCTGTCTCTCTTTCGTTCTTTCTCTCTCTCTCTACCCTCCCTCTCTATGTCTGTCTGTAATTCCCCCCTCTCTCTCTCTCTCTCTTTGTCTCTCTCTCTGTCTCCTCTCTCTCTCTCTCTCTCTCTTTCTCTCTCTCTCTCTCTCTCGCGTTTAATCAATACTATATCAAAGTGTTATTAACTTAGGTTGAATATATATCGTCCGGGTACATGCTCATAAAGCGTTTGTTCTGTTACCACCAAACACTTGAGAAAGACTTGATAAACACAGGTTCAGACATCGAGCAAAATATTCCAAAACCCATCTAGCATAACTAGCATACAGGACAAATGACAAACCGTTACCCATGCGTCCACGGCAGAAACCTAAGTGTTTTACAAAACGTTATACAAGCGCCACATCTAGCATTTGATATACAGTGTTCCCTCTGTGTAATGATCCTCCCAACAACGATTCCCTCCTAACAACAGCATGTGCTACTGTACGCCAAACAAAACAATAATGTCTTATTCGCTCACTGCTGCAATATCGTCTGCCTCTTGCTTATAATTCTCGTCTAGTTCCTGCATATAGGCCATTTTGACGGAGACTTTATAATGACGAGTGACAAACAATTTGAATCACTTTCAGACGCCGCTTTACTTGACGTCTGATCTGGATTCAAACTGTTTGCAATCTAAGGGCAAGATCCTCCCTATATAAACAAACGTCCGAACAACGCACACACTTTTTGTCCGCCATTTGGTGTTGCTGTAGAGAGTGAGATCTGGGGCCCGTTTTACTAAACTACTTACGCAAAATTTTTGCGTAAGTCAAAATCGTTTTACTTTTATTTTTCGATCATAAACGTTTTCAAACAGCAAATAGCCAGACCAGAGGACGCGCTTAAAGCGCGTCCTCTGATCTGTCTATTTGTTGTTTGTAGCAAGTGATAATAAAAAATATAAATTAAAATTTAAATTTTTGACTTACGCAAATTTTTTGCGTAAGTAGTTTAGTAAAACGGGCCCCTGTAACCGACGAAGCTGTCAGCGATCATATTCTCAGTATGCGTTCTAACCAAGTGGGAACGATAGAGACGGAGAAAGAAGGCAACTGAAAATCAAATATGACATTTGTCACAAGTATTAAGACTTTGCAGTCTTATTTGGACATATTGCAGTCAAAACGATTGCCATTAGTCATTGTTGAAGTAATGCTATATAACTGCATTTGTAGTATATTTTATAAAAACTATTTATAAATATTTACAGTTGAAAACTGACAATTGTTTGTAACGAGTTTATCTAATATTTTTGACTGAAAAACACGCTATTCTTTCTCATTTTAGTTCCAACTTAATTGCAGCAAACACAATTTTATCATATGTTAAAGATTACAACGTTTTGACAATTCTGACAATTCGTTTTAGTATTAGTGTTAAACAGTTGTGAGCCTAATCAGACGACGGGCTACCGCTTTCTGAATAACGTCATCCTATTTTAAACATCTACTAGCCTTAAACATGACACATAACAACATCATTTGGTGATCTTTATAGAGGAGATTTACTGTATCCTTTGTACTGGGAAACTGTATAACTAGATTTAAGATAAGTATGGAGCTTATTGAATGTCATATCAGCGCAACCGCCCACTCTTCAATATCAAATATTTAAACAGTCTTGCATGACAGGGCTCAGATAGAATGATTACAATTACTTGGTCTCAATTAGATTCCCATTTACACTTTCACTACCGATGGCGCAGTTGTCTTTATTTGCCAACAGTTAAGAATCAGATCAGACGCCACATAATGCGGCGTCTGATCTGATTCTAAACTGTTTGTCGCTCATATCAATATGTGTTTATTCAAAATAACGAGGAAATAATTTTTCATTAAAAATCATTAATAATATTTTAGCATACTATCAATTGATAATGAAAGTTTTAAATCCTACATTGCCAAGAACTGTGTATGCAAAGACTTGCCAACAGTTTTGGTTTCAATTAAACTTTAAGTTACATGGCGTCTGGTCAGCATTTTTTTAAGTATTTGACAATTGTAATGAATGTTAATAAAGTTAAACATCATGAAAACGTATTGTAAAACGGCTGCATATGGCATTATTTAGGTAGATGAACAGAAAGGTGAGGAAGGGTCAATTATGTATTCAGAAAAAGCGACAGACAATAAATGTGCAACACCTGGGAAATTAAAATAATACATAGTACTAGATAACTTCTGATGTATCGAACTATTTGTGGTCTTGATATTTACAAATGATTTTCATAATTAAGATTTATAGACCTGATAATCGCTTTGGGCCTTTACCTTATTGATAGGGTTGAAACTGATTTACATAAAACACATATTGTATGGTTTCATTTGCATTCGTTTTGCATAAATGCCACTCCTTGTTCATGCTACTGAAATAATTACCGAATGGATATGTGTAAATTAAAAAAGGTGTTTCTTTATCTAAATGTCATCAATCCTTTACTAAGCGCACGGTTATTTGCAAACAGTTTTCACCCTAATCAGAAACCGAGCAACTCAACGTTTGATTAGGATTCCAAACTGAACATCATTTATATTGATGTCCTTTTTGGTATGGTTTCTAATATCTCAATAAACAAAACATTTTTTCTGACAGAGAAATGATAACATACGTCCACTTCTGAGCAATTAGAATACTTATGAAGAAAGGCATACTAGATAGAAAAATTCGTAATAAAAATAACAATTACTGATTTTTCCTGCACGTAACCTTTATTGAAGGTTATATTACTAAGCACATGCACTGCCCGACCCCGACGGTAGTAACATTGGAAAAAGCTGATTGACACTCGGTCATATTCAAACTTGCACCAGAGACCTTCCAAACGTGTCGTTGTTCAGGGGGTAAATGTTCACAAGGAATGTTTCTGTTTATTAGACAGAGATTATCCCCTCTATCAAGAACTGAAAGGAAGTCAGGTTTGTGGTTTTGATACCATGTTCTGCATTACATCCGTGAAATTTTTTATATTATACGTGTTTGGTGAAATACACATAAATTCATAGTAGATCTCAACCTATAGATGAAGACACTGATCAACAGTTTTAGTAAAAGCTTCTTGTACAAATGTACATGATCAAAGTAAGCACTAACGTATGCCTTTTCACTACAACTGCCAAAGCCCGACACGTGCAATATATTTTAACCCTTAGCCTGCCACTCACGACTATAGCTCCATATGCAAACAGCTTGGATCCGGATGAGACGCCGAGTAACTCGGCGTCTCATCCGGATCCAAGCTGTTTGACACTCGTACAACATTTTCAGCAATTTTGAGCAACTTTGAAGCACTTTGAAACATGAAGCAGACGAGAAATATAGCAGACGACAATTTATTTGGCGGGCTAAGGGTTAATCAATTTCAAGCGACGTCTGATAAGATTCCAACCTGTTTGCGAATATGCATTGAACTCGAGTATTGCAGAAAAGGGGGTTAAACACGTGTCCTACTAAATCCGGATGAACGAAAACGAGATATCTGCATTGCCTAAAAATTCAGTTTTTATAATTTAACATATGTGTTTGACCTAACTAAATACATGATATATTCTTAATCCCCTTCACTGTCTTACCCCACCTACAAAAGTTATTTGAAAACAGTTTGGATCCGGATCAAACGTCGAGCAACGCAGCGTCTGATCCGGATCCAAACAGTTTGACTTTAATTTCAATTGTCTTAAAACATATTTAAAATTGGGAAATAAATGGCAGACGACACTTGTTTAAGAGTAATGACGTCATTGCAGTGAATGTGTAAACCCTTTCATGATCTAAAAATTCTGACGTTTTTCTCCCTTTATCCCTTTAGTATCGTCTGCTTCATTATTGTAGTCTGCAAGATACGTTTCAAAATTAGATTTAAGGTCGTATGACTTAAAATAAATCAATAAGAATGTCAAACAGTTTGGGTCCTGATCAGACACCGCGTTACGCGGCGTCTGTTCAGGACCCAAACTGTTTGCAACGCGCTTTAAAGCGTTAATAAGAGTGAACGCGTTAAACAACATTATACATTTGTTTCATAGGTACTGAAGGAACAGTCAAATCAAAGACCCGAGGTACCAGGGAAGACCTTGAGAACTGTTGCCCGAGGCCAACGGCCGAGGTCAACAGTTCTCAAGGTCTTCCCTGCTACCGAGAGACAATGGTTTGACTGTTCCCGAAGTAACTATCAAACAAATGATTTATTACCTGACTCTCTATTTAAGCAAGGTTGAATGAATTGCTAGATCTAGATCGATTTAGATATACAAGGTTCGAACAAAACGTGTTTAGATTCTACAGATGATTATATATTTAATCTTTATTAAATTCAATACAACAACTTAATGTGAACATCACTGTTTTGTAAAAAGATTTCTCTACTATAGTCTTTTTTTTAATTAGATCTACGATTGAAATTATTATTGTTTCTTATTGACTGAAATTTATTGACACTTTGTTTGGTTTTCCAAATTACGTCATTATGATATGACGTCATTTATTTTTGTAACGTCATAATTTGTTTAAAAACAAACGTTAGATCTGCACGCGGTTTATCGATTTTATTCAGAGTTACTCTTAATACTAGATCTAGAACTATATAGATCTAGCCTTTTAGCGGATTGTTCGGGAGAGAAAAAAAGACCAGATCAACCCCGCAAAAGGCTAGATCTTTAAACAAAAATCTGTATCATAAATACGCCTTATTCGGTCCCGCGATGCAGAATTTTTTGCGCATCATTTTCGCGCATGTAACAGTGCTGTGTAACAGTTAACTGTTGCCCCTGGCCTCAGTCTGGTACATCTTTGCGGAAAACAGTCAAAAATGCTTAATAATCACTTAAAAAGAGAGTCAGGTAATAATATAGCATGTCTGGTTTGTTTAGGTTACCACATACGAGCTGTTGATATCTAATTAACTCATCGGGCTACCAAACATATAGTTCACAAGTTCATGTATCCTTTCAATCAGTCCAGTTTTAAAACATGATGAACACATTATGCTGCTCAATAAACGATTATTAGGAACAACAGAAAACGCATTGTACACCAATATTCAAAACACCATTACACTTACTATTAACCCTTTAACTCATAGCAGCGCTTTATAGCGAATATGATTTATTCCTCCGCTGAAGAAAATAGTTCCAATATATACAGTTACGATTATTTATTATAGGGAATATTTTCGATATTTTAGCACATGATAGCTTAAAACAGGCTGAAAGTAAAGCAGAATGCGCCTTAAGGCGCATTCTGCTTTACTTTCAACCTGCTTTAATTAGTCAACTATCTTCAATACTAAAAGTAGGCTTTCAGGTAAAGGGTTAAGTCTAGTCAGATTGTTTACATGTAGAGTTGATTTAAAATATATTGCAAAATGACAAACAGTCCAGAACATGATCAGATAGTTCCTATATGAGCTCTTTCATCTGGCTTTACTCCATTTTGTATAAGACCAATGTGCCCTTCAAAGATTAACAGTTTGTAAAACAATTATCACGATTATTTCAATTGGTTAACCTAATAAGTGGTTGATAACAATGCACAGATAAGATGCAATTTATTCATAACTTTCTGTTAGCTCTTCAGAGAGGCGTTACATTAATAAAAATGTATGATATACATACACGTACGTGCATACGTGGGATAGCAATGAAATAAAAGTCAAAATAGACACTTGATGTCTCCACGGAAACGGAGTATTTATTGAGAATTTAAGTCATGCAATAAATGGTAAGTCTTATGTTAGATAATGTTGGAAGAAATAAAGCACTAGACAATCCTTCGTTCGTAGCAGCCAGTAAGATATTATGTTGAGGAAAAGAACGTTAAGCTACCATATGCACGGATATAGTGTAGAAAATATTCATTTATGTTCCATATCATTTGCTTCAGTGGAGGAATAAATAATCGTAAAAGAACTAGTTTAATCATGCTTTCAAAAGTTTAAACATACTAACTAGGTAAACATTTCAAAATGTCAGTCGTTAGATATTAATACAAAAAGAGACTTTTAGCGTCTGTTTAGGTACTAATAATGTGTGAATTGCAGTCCAAATAAGCTTAAGGGTCATATACATTCCAAGATACTTATATGAAGACATATGAAGATGTCAATAGGATTTCCTTTTACAAAACCTTTTTCGTATGGACGAGGACCACTTATAATGTTTGCTGTAACTGAACTAATTGAGTCAAACAAAGTTGAAATCATTTCTATTTGATTTTGATATTTTAGTGAAGCTTAACTAAACATCAAAGCATTGTCAGCATATAAGAGTGCTGAAAGATCATTTATATCGTTTGAAGCAGATATTTCGTACCCGCAATCTTGTCGTAAATATAAAATTAAATCATTAATAAAGAGGGAGCATCCTCGTCTCATTTTAATAAATGTACTTTCAAAGTGAATTAAAACAAATAAAAATAAAATACAATACCGGTACAGAAAAAAACATTTTATCTTATGGATTACATGGAAATAAATTCTGAATAAGGGATTTGTTTTCAGAATAATTACTAAGACTATAAGAATTGTTATATTAAGTTTATAAAATCAATGTTAAAATGAGTAGAATTTTAACAGATTAATGGCATGATTAAAAGTGTGATTCAAAAGTCCTTGTTGTTCTAAATATATCCCAGGACCTATATTATCCACGGCTGAATTACTCCCCTAATCTACGCTACCACAGACCCTCAGCCAACTGGTTTCATAGAGATCAGGGTCACTCCATACCATGAAGATCAACCAGACAGGCACCGGATCAACGGTACAACTCTAGATCTCCAATTTAGACCCAAATATCCACATTAAGAACACGGCGGAACTATTCATCTATATCCTGCTTAGATCTTATAACAAATATCTAAGAAGTGTATTTTCAGACTTCTTTTGAAGGCTGTAACTGAGCTCGCATCTCTGATGTCTGACGGAAGAGTGTACCCGAGTTTTTGGACTGCACACATGAAACTTCCATCTCCACACTTTACCAAACGGCTTCTTTATACAGTCAGCGATACGGATTTACTCGCAGACCTCAACTTCCTTCGAGGTCAATACGCGTCAAACATACTGACAATGGACCTTGGAGAATCATTACACCGATCTTTGTATGTAAGTGTCATGCATTTGCACTCAACTCTGTGTTTAACTGGAAGTCAGTTAACTCATTGCTCCCTAGTGACGCATATGTGCGTCATCTACCAAACGTGTACCTGTGAAGGGTACACTTGTCTAATGCAAACAGTGAAGTTCCTGATTAGAGGGCTTCAGGCGCCCTCTAATCAGGGACTTTAGTTTGTCATTTTGTAATATATTATTAAAAACAACCCTAAATAGTCAAAATTGGACCAGCCTTTATTTAAGAAATGTACTGATTGTATTCGGCGTTAAAGCGAAATGAACGACAGAAAATTATAGGCAAATACCACGAATCGCGCTAGCGATTCATGCTAAATTTGCCGATAATTTTCTGTCGTTCATTTCGCTTGAACGCCGAAAAAGTCAGTTCATTTCTTATATTTACAATATATTTGCTGTAATTTCTAACATTAAATAAACATTTTGTTAGTACGCATGTATGTTTAATCCATATTAGAGGTAGATAACACGAATACTGTGTACCCTATAAGGAACAGCCATGACCGATTTACTGAAGCTGTGTACATTCCAAAGCAGAAAAATAAGTCCCATGGTTTACATTCTAAGTCAAAACTTGACAGTTTGGCGCGAAAAATGCCGATTTTTGACGTCATTGGAAGTGACAAGTTTTTAATGTAGGATACATATATCGGGTTATTTGTCATAAAGAAACGCAGATAGCCGTTGTTTATAAGGTATGTCCATTTTCTTGTAATTTATTTCATTAATAAAGAAGAATATTAGTCGGGAATCATTGTTTCCACTAATAGGAAGGCATAGATCGGTTAAGAACACATTTTGAAACAAATCCGCCAAATGTTTGCTGTCTCAATTTCCAAAGATTAATTCTCGAATGAAAACTGCATATGCTTCCCCCCCCCCCCCCCCCCAACCAACTGAATCATTTGGTTTTGAACAACATGTCAAAGAAGCTACTCATGTAGGGGGACACACTCTTGATGTTGTTATTACAAGAGAAAATGAAGACTGTGTGTCAAATATTGAAGTCACTGACCCTGGACTATCTGACAGTAGTGGCAAAATCTCTCAAGACCATTTCGCTGTGTCTTTCAGCGCAAAGGTAGAAAAACCTTCATCCATCAGAAAAACTGTTTCATTTCGAAGGCTTAGGGATATTAATGTTGAATCGTTTAAAAGAGATATCCTCAGCGATGTTTTCATTGAAAAGGTGGACAAAATACGGATAGGCATTGACTCTGAATCAACGTCATGTACCCCAGTCATCACAGAAACGTTGCATTCAATGAATTCTTTAGAAAGCTTTGATTCTGCTACAGCAGCAGAAATTGTGGAGATTGTGAAGGCATCCCCATGTAAGTCCTGTGAACTCGACCCAATACCTACATGGCTCTTAAAGTTATGCCTTTACGAGCTCCTACCGTCGTTAACAAAAAATGTGAACTCTTCGCTGGAATCTGCGTATGTTCCAAAAGAATTCAAAAAGTCGTATGTAAGACCTCTTTTGAAAAAACCTGATCTCGATACAAATGATCTTAAAAACTACAGGCCTGTATCAAATTTGCCATTCCTCTCAAAAGTATTCGAAAAGGTAGTAGACAAACGCATTAAGTCCCATTTGACCACAAACAATCTGCATGAACAGCATCAGTCAGCATATCGTAAGCATCACTCTACAGAAACTACTCTTCCCCCCCCCCCCCCCTCTTCGAAACTTTTCTACAGGTCCGCCCTCTCCAAAAGTGGTGTTTATACTAAATGAACACCGTTTTTGTCTATGGCATTGAATGGGGCGATTGTAAATATTGTAAAATGGATAATGAGTTAAGCTCCTTCAAGGCTGGGATGATGTGAGTGTACCACGGAGTCCTGGTAATGATGCGGGCTGCTGTATTTTGCACACGATGTAGTTTTCGTAGTGTTACTTGAGGAATCACACAACAGCAAGGAGTTGCAGTAGTCAAGTTTCGATGTGACCAAAGAATTTTTCTTATCGAATTTTACAACCACAGATAAACAAGTCTAGGGGATTTAAACCTTCATCTTGATATCTCAAACGATAGGAACACTGTCAGTTTCGTCAGTACAACTGAATCATTTGGTTTTGAACAACATGTCAAAGAAGCTACTCATGTAGGGGGACACACTCTTGATGTTGTTATTACAAGAGAAACTGAAGACTGTGTGTCAAATATTGAAGTCACTGACCCTGGACTATCTGACAGTAGTGGCAAAATCTCTCAAGACCATTTCGCTGTGTCTTTCAGCGCAAAGGTAGAAAAACCTTCATCCATCAGAAAAACTGTTTCATTTCGAAGGCTTAGGGATATTAATGTTGAATCGTTTAAAAGAGATATCCTCAACTCAGATTCAATGAAAGAAATTCTGCAAATGACAGATATTGACGAAACTGTCAGTGTTTATACACACGAACTTAAAACTCTGATCAATATGCATGCATCATTGAAAACTAAGACCATAACTCTCAGGCCATCATGTCCATGGTAAACCCAGGAACTTCACGATGCTAAACATTTAAAGCGTAAGTTGGAACGAAAGTGGAAATTATCCAAACTCATAATTGATCATCAACTGTATCGAGAGCAGTGTGCTAAAGTAAACAAACTATTAGCAAAGTCAAAGGTTATTTTTTACACAAAAAAGTAGAATCCTGTCAACGGGACTCGAAGAGTCTTTTTAAAGTCACTAAACATCTTCTGGGTGCAAACAGTGAAACTGCACTTCCAAACAATGTCTCCTCAAAACAACTTGCGCATGATTTCAGCGATGTTTTCATTGAAAAGGTGGACAAAATACGGATAGGCATTGCCTCTGAATCAACGTCATGTACCCCAGTCATCACAGAAACGTTGCATTCAATGAATTCTTTAGAAAGCTTTGATTCTGCTACAGCAGCAGAAATTGTGGAGATTGTGAAGGCATCCCCATGTAAGTCCTGTGAACTCGACCCAATACCTACATGGCTCTTAAAGTTATGCCTTTACGAGCTCCTACCGTCGTTAACAAAAAATGTGAACTCTTCGCTGGAATCTGCGTATGTTCCAAAAGAATTCAAAAAGTCGTATGTAAGACCTCTTTTGAAAAAACCTGATCTCGATACAAATGATCTTAAAAACTACAGGCCTGTATCAAATTTGCCATTCCTCTCAAAAGTATTCGAAAAGGTAGTAGACAAACGCATTAAGTCCCATTTGACCACAAACAATCTGCATGAACAGCATCAGTCAGCATATCGTAAGCATCACTCTACAGAAACTACTCTTCTAAAAGTTCAAAATGACATCTTGCAATATCTTGATAAGAATGAAATCACAATTCTGGTGATGCTTGACCTATCTGCCGCATTCGACACAATTGATCATCAAACATTACTCAATCGCCTTGAAAAAGACTTCAAAATTATTGGAAACCCACTTAAATGGATGACCTCATCACTGACTGACCGTTACCAAACAGTCGCAGTAGATGGCGAATTATCTGCCCCAGTTCAAATGAAATATAGTGTGCCACAGGGGTCAGCCCTAGGGCCGAAGAACTATATCTTGTACAAAACCTGTCGGCTCAATTTGCAGAAATCATCAGCTGGATCATCACTTCTATGCAGATGATTCACAGTTATACTTGTCATTTAAGCCTAAAGACACATCTTGTCAACAAGAAGCCCTTTCAAAAGTCGAAGGGTGTCTAAAAGACATAGTATCATGGATGCACCAGAACATGTTGAAGCTGAACACTGACAAAACTGAGGTTATACTGTTTCATTCAAAAAAGTTTAACGTTCCTGGAGATTTTCACGTACAAGTGGGAAACTCTAAAATCAAACCATCAGTGTGTGTGAAGAATCTTGGTGCAAGATTAGATTCCCAAATGGATATGACACATTAACGCTGTGTGCAGGTCTGGCTACTCACAGCTGCGGCAGATAGGTCATATTAGACAGT
Source organism: Gari tellinella (assembly GCA_922989275.2). Lineage (NCBI taxonomy): Eukaryota > Metazoa > Mollusca > Bivalvia > Cardiida > Psammobiidae > Gari > Gari tellinella. The sequence continues at coordinate 76,642,328 of OV277867.1, read as the reverse complement.
ACCTTTCTCCAGAAGCTACAAAGACCTTGATCAATTCTCTGGTCACTTCAAAAATTGACTACTGCAACTCACTGTCGTATGGGATTCCCCAAAGCTCACTATGCAAACTACAGCGTGTGCAAAATACAGCAGCCCGCATCATTACCAGGACCCCTCGGTACAATCACATCACTCCAGTCTTGAAGGATCTTCACTGGCTTCCAGTTCAACACAGAATTGAATTCAAAATTCTGATACTCACATACAAAGCCATGTGCAATGATTCTCCAAGGTACATTGTCAATATGCTTGACGTGTATAAACCTCGCAGAGAGCTGCGGTCTGCGACTAAATCAGTATCGCTGGTTGTACCGAGGAGTCGTTTGGTGAGGTTTGGAGATAGAAGTTTCATGCATGCAGCCCCAAAGCTCTGGAACAGGCTACCATCAGACATCAGAGATGCGAGCTCAGTTGCAGTTTTCAAAAAGCGTCTGAAAACACATTCCTTTAATATTTGTTATTAGAACACTGCTACCTATGCGATATGTTCTTGCTGTAGATGTTGTGGGTCCAAATGGGAGTTCTGGGGTATTATCTGGTTTTTGGTCTCTTATAGAATTTTTTAGTTATTGTCGCATGCTATTTTTCCTAGTTATGTTACATTGGGCGGCCTGCATTGGGCGTTCTGCTATTGTTTCTATCAGTCGGCATAAAGAAGCCTTTTCCTTCGTTTCTCTAATAGATTGATGAAGTAATGCAATCGCCGTTTTGTGGGCTGTCTTTTGTATGTTTAGTGGCCTTCATTGGGCGCTCTACTGTTATTTCTATCAGTCGGCATTAAGAAGCCTTTACCTTCATTGCTAATTGATTGATGGAGTAACGTGATCGCCATTTTGGGGGCTGTCTTTTGTACGTTTATTCATGTTTATTTTAGATCTAATTGTAGTCATTTGTTATTTCCTGGCGGCCTGCATTTGGGCGCTATACTATTGTTTCTATCGGTCGACAATCAGAAGCCGGTCGCTTCATTGCTGATTGATGGGAGTAATGTGATGTCTTTTATATGTTTATTCATGTTTACTGTAGATCTTATTGTAGTTATTTTGTCTTTTCTTGCTTTGTAGGTACATTTTTGTAATTTCATGTGAAACGCTTTTGAACGCACTACCCCTGTGTGAAAAGAGCGCTATATAAATCTGGTATAATAATAATAATAATTTCTCAAGGTTTTCGTAGCCTTACGGGAAAGGTACATGTATTACATATTTGTTGCAGCTGTGCGTAGCTATAACTGCATACAGCCTTGATGAGCTGTGTCCACCCTTTTTAGAATAAAACCTACGCCAAGAGTCTTCACACACAATGATGGTTAGATTTTGGAGTTCCCACTTAAATATAAAAGTCTTCAGGCTGTTTTGTGTGAAACAGTATGATCTCAGTTTTGTTGGTGTTCAGCTTCAACATATTCTGATATTAAGGACTGACTGATTTGTTGTGATAAATACAACCAAAGGCTTAGGCACAATCTAAGAGAAATACAATAAACTTTCACCTTCGATCTAGAAATGTACTCCTGTGCTACCGCTCTTAATACAAAAATGTTTTCCTCTGTAGCATATTGTTTTCAAAACTCCTGCTTGAAACTCGTTAGTAAATTAATTTTCATCACGGAATTCTTGTTACCGTCAATTCAAATAAACACAACTATTGAGTTGATCAATGAAACGCCTCTAAATTAACCAAGAGCTGATATTTCCTTTTTTATGAATTGGCGGTATACCGGTAATACTCTTGCACCAATCCTATGGAAACGTTTTGGTATCAAGGACTTCGAACCACACACGCAATAATAGTACCAAATTATGCTGTTGTAGAGCGGAAAACTGTACGTATGACTATTAAGTGAGACAATGTCTAAATTTACATAATTCTTTACAATAAATTCCTATCTAATAAAATACCTTATCAACTCCAGTTTTGTTTGATATTTTAAAGTTTTCAATGAAATACGCTCAGATTAAATGACACATGTAACGAAAATAAACCTTAAAAGGTTAACGTTCTCTTTTTATCAAATAAAACGGAGATAAATTGATATCATACGACTTTCTAGTCTTAATAAGGCCGTGACTATTGTCATGAATGAAAATCTAATAAGATACTATTTCTGAATTTAAAAGTTCTAGCTGCTGAATATGAGCACCATCGTTTTTCTTCTGTAGAAATCATTTCTAATAGCAAAATGAAAAATACCGTTTTCAGGAAAAAGAGTTATATTATAAACCTTTTATTTTCAAAACAATATGCCCGTTATTTAGCCACAACTATATCATACTGTCTTCCACTTTCTATAGAACAAAATTTAGATACAGCTTATGTATGGCACACTGATAATTTAGAACACAAAAGTTGATACGTACTGTTTTGGCAGAGTATACAATGATAACTGTTTATTACCTTACGCCTTATTTATGTCTATTTCAAAGCTGAAAATAACTTTAAACTTAATCAATATACGGTATAAGATATATAATGTCCCAGTGGGTTACAAAAGATGTACTTGTTTCTGATAAATCCGTAACTTCTCAACGGAACAACATACGTTTTATATGTTTTATGCAAAATACTGCAGATAAAACGGATGTCCCTTAACGATCGTTTAGATGTAACGGCAAACATGTGGTGCACAGTGTAGGAGACGCATGCCAGTAGATGTTGAAAATAGCATCTGTAAAAAAAAAGGGTATCGATCATAATTTGTATGAATAGCAAACAGTCTGGGGCATGATCAAATACCAATTTACAAAGCTGCTAATCTGATTCAAAACTGTTTGCAATGGACAAAATTATATTAGCACAAACGTGTTCATTGGACAATAATAACGTATTCCCCCTACTATATAATAAAATGTTCCTACAGCCAGCGCTTCAAGCATTTATAAGTCATAAAACGTACAAACAAAAACCTCCAGAATATTCAATAAAATTGTTTTCAGAAACATCTTTGATAAGTTGCTTAGATTTCGGGCATAGGGTGTGTTTAATCTATATCAATATGTGTACATTTTAAGTTTAGAACAGTCTTTAAAACAAAACTGTTCTGGTCTGTGTCAAAATTGTTCCACTAATTCGCAACTGAAACTTTTAACGGACAATTCCAATTTCAAATAAGGTCTAGTCCATATTTCACTACTAAGGGTTGCTTATTGTAATATATTTTAAAATAACAAACAGTGTAGACACGGATCAGAGGGATCCTTTAGGACAAGTGTACTCTTCAAAGTTTTACTGTTGATAAATGACGAGTATTCTCGTCGCTACATTTGCTACTAAAGAAGTTATTCCATTGCAAACACTTTAGGTCTAGATCAGTCGCCGAATAGCTCAATTAAGATTCTCTATTTGCTCCTTTCATATATTCATCCAAGGAAGGAAACAGCTATTCTTTATATAGTCATTCATATGCACACTAAGAAATTATTTTTATTATCCTAGCAGATGTGGGCTTATAGCGGCTGAAAGTAAATCAGAATGCGCCTTGGGGCGCATTATGTTTTACTTTCAACCTGCTTTCAGTGGCCACATGTCTTCAAATCTAGAACTAGGTTATGAGGTAATGGGTTAAAATGCACACTTGCACTTTTCCTCCAGTATAAGCCTCTCGCAGACTCTTTAACCCATTACCTGATAGCGTTGTTTCTAGTATTGAAGATATGTGTCTACTTAAAGCAGGTTGAAAGTAAAGCAGAATGCGCCCTAAGGCGCATTCTGCTTTACTTTCAGCCTGCTTTAAGCTACATTGTATTAACTGCTAGAATAAGGAAAGTATTTAATATGACACATATTCATTACGGTATAATTTGGAACTATTTTCTTCAGCGGATGAATAAAATGAATGTGCTAAAAGTCGCTTCTATAAGGGATAGGGTTAATTAACCTCTCTGCAAGGAGTGATTTGTACATTCTCCGGTCTCGAGATAACAGATATTTATTGCAGATATGGTAAGGGCAACTACTAGTCTTTTTGAATGAGTTTCAGACATTTAATTTCTTTGCTGTCACTTACACGGTTGATGTTTGTTATGAATGAATATTATCAGCGCCGAATATCAACTCCTACGCTCAAATTTGTGGCATTGGGCCAGAATGACTCAGCCTTAGTAAATCAAGAATGAGATCAATGAACAAAAGTTGGCAAAGGCTTAAATCCAGAAACAGTAACAGTAATGTGGACAATCGGTGGAAAGGGAAATGGAAAATATCAAGAAAGAAAGTATCGATACGTAGAGTAGAGAAAACGCTTTGTTTCCCGTTGCCAATGCAATTCGGGACACAATGCAATAATGTGAAACAATACATTGATTTTAAAAAGTTAACCCTTAATTCTAACATGAAAGTCAAAAGATTTATAGACGTAAGTTGAATGCGGTCGAGTTTTTAAAAACGATACACTCGGAAACTAGTAATCAGTAATATACGAGTATATAATTAAATTTACCGGGATTCTTCAGATATGCCGATAGTTCTTAGAACCTTAGTAATTAGATAAACAATAGCTTTAAGCCAAACTATGAAAATGTATCTCTTCTTATATATTACACAACTTGTCATGTGATATTTTACTACAAATCAACATGTGCAAAATATTGCGTATACGTGTGTAAAGAGTAAAAACTCCAGATGACGCTTTATCAAAAGAAAAGGCAAAAATCAAATAAAAGATAATTATGTTGTATAATAATCGTGCAAAATGTGTTTTGATGTCTTCAAAGCCCGGCCGAGGTCATTAATTGTTTAATTAATGCCTTTTTTAACATCAATCATTTATTTGTTTCTGCCAAATCTGGTTGTCAGTCTCTTTAAAGCGTGGTAAAATAAAGCTATATATACCTTTTCTGAAACCTGCAAAATCGACTACATGTACCTCATTGCCTTTATCTAATATTGAAAGTAGGAAAAAAGTTAACGCAGATTGAAAGCAAAACCGAGTGAACCTCCAGGCCCATTCTGTTTACCTTCTAACCTGCTTTAAACTACCATCTGTAAGGATATAGAAACATTTTTTATGAGTCATACTCATGTCTGTATAAAGTGAAATTATTTTCCTATACGGACGAATGAAATAATGGTAAGAAATTGCGTATTTATGGGTACTGGGTTAACTTGTCATCAGTTCGTAACACAACCCCTTGGTATATGCATTCTCTCTTTATCTGAGCCTAATAAGCTGTTCCTGTTGATACAGTGGAGAAAACGTTATTCTTTCCCACTAAACGCGTTTACGCTAAAACTATTATTTGCAGTGCAAACAGTTTGGAGCCAGATCAGACGCCGGGTAACCCGGCGTCTGATCAGGCTCCAAACTGTTTGCCACCAATATAAACATGAATTATCAGAATTGTCCAAAAGTTGTACTTTTTCTACGTTTTAGTGTTTTGCGTTTGCGTACGTTTGCGTTTAAACGGGAAAGAATAACAGATTCTCCACTGTAAGAATAATTGCTTGTGCTAAGCATGATTTTTATAACCGTGGCCTATATAGAGAATCGTACATGAGTGCTCATTATTTATCAATTTTATAAACGAGTTGACTAAAATAATATGACGCGAGCCTTGGCGAGCGTCATATCAATTTTGGTCAATGAGTTTGTTAAAAATAATAAGTAATAAACACGAATGTGAGATACTGTTTATCACATAACACTTTTTAACACCTATCAAATCGATCGAATGTGTAGTTTGTAGTTTATCTGCTATATGGAATTTCGCAAAAACCTGAAGTTATTTACGGTTACGTCATTTAGTGTCCAGCTACATGCAGCGCTTGTTGACGAGAAGGTTTGAGCGGAGTCCAGAAAACGATCTTCCACTAGTGGATTACGTTATTTATATATAATTGCTTATTTTACTACAAACCGCAAGTTCTGTAATAAACTGATTTGGTCTGCCTCTGTTACCCAAACATTTAGGTATAACGCTTTAAATGCTGCAATATCGTCTGCTCAAAATCGTCAATTGCTGTTTTTTAAATAGTAACGTATTCGGCATTTTGACAGAACAAAACATATATATGAGTGACACTCAGTTTGAACCTAGATCCTGTCTAAACGGCGCGTCTAATCTGAGTTCAAACTGTTTGAAAATGTAAGCCAACTCATGTTCAAGACTCTAAGGTAATAATTTCTCCTTCCTATAGAAACTCCATCCGAACAACACACGCTATCTGTGACTCCCATTGGGTGGTGTTGTAAAGAGGGAACACTGTAACGCGTTACCATTATACAACAACCACGTGTTATCTAGAATTACTTTTCACCATCTAGAAATAAGCTTCGACATATTAAAAGGAGAATAGCGTTTCTTATAAACACATGTGTGCTAATTATTTTAATTGTGTCCTTGTTTTCCATTGCAAAGAATTTAAAGCATAATCAGATGCCGGGTTACCCGGCATCTGATCAGGTTCTGAACTGTTTGTTTACGCAAATAAAACTAAACTGTCATATTGTTAAACATGTTGTCATTGTCTACCTTCCATTGCATTGTGTTTGTGTTTCGTTTTCTTTAAACAGAACAGACAGGCCTCGTCACCACTAAATGATTCCTGCACAATGACACATCGATTATAGACTGTTTTGAAATACCAAATTCGGTGACGTTTAACTTATGAAATCTCACTACTTAATGTCATACAGGTTTAAGACTTAGTGTGTTTTGGATCCAAACTGTTTGCGGCCACTAACCAAATTATGTCCAATTTGGTAAAGACTGTTTCATCCCCAAAACTCTAAATGGTAAGTTCCAATTTTCATTGAGTCTAACCCTGTTATAAAGTTTTTTATAACAATATATTTTAATCCACCGCTTGTACAGTAGAGACAACGTCATTCTGTTCCAATAAACGCGTTTACGCTAAAACTAGGATTTCCATAACAAAGATTTTGGAGCCAGATCAGACGCCAAGTAATCCGGCGTCTGATTAAGATCCAATCTGTTTGCCACCAAGATAAACATGAATTTTCCGAAATGTCCAAAAGATGTACTTTTCTAAGTTTTAGTGTTTTTTGCGTTTGCGTTTCGTTTGCGTTTAAACGGAAAAGTATAACGTTTTCTCCAGAGTAACAGTGTAAACCATAACTAGAAGGGTACTTTAGCTACCTTCTGATTTTGGTGTATACTGTTTGATTCGGACATTCTTGCTTTTTACAAGTCATTGTTTGTGAAGGACGAATACACTCATGGCTAGGGTATTGTAAAGATTTTTATAATTCACAACAGCAGATGTTAAGTGCTTGTGTGGCGGCTGTAAAAAGTCGCCCCGTACTTCATTCTCAGTGTTGTTATACTTTCTGGTCCTTTGGAATCATTGATTTCAGCGCATTTACAGTTGAAAGTTGAATTCCGCTTAAGCCGGTGCTAGGGGGCGTGAGCACTGTTGCATATGTCAGTATTGCTCATGAACAGACTCAATTAAACCGAGTCTGCAATTTTCAGTATTTGCTTTGTTTTCTGTGATTTCAAAGGATCTCCCCTTATTAAGATTTTTATAATTCACAACAGCAGATGTTAAGTGCTTGTGTGGCGGCTGTAAAAAGTCGCCCCGTACTTCATTCTCAGTGTTGTTATACTTTCTGGTCCTTTGGAATCATTGATTTCAGCGCATTTACAGTTGAAAGTTGAACTCCGCTTAAGCCGGTGCTAGGGGGCGTGAGCACTGTTGCATATTTCAGTATTGCTCATGAACAGACTCAATTAAACCGAGTCTGCAATTTTCAGTATTTGCTTTGTTTTCTGTTATTCCAAAGGATCTCCCCTTATTAAGATTTTTTTAGAAGTCGGAAACTAATATATCTATAAAGAAGGCAAAAACCGATGGCACGAATACTGTTTGCTCACTCGCCCATAGCCGTAAAACAGATGGCCAATTTTAGCCGTAAAACAAATGGCCAAGCGCTATGACTCATGGAGATTCTGCAGGAGAGTGAAATAGATATGTATTTTTCATTATTATGACAAATAATACAATACCATTGCTGTTATCACATTACTTATCCTTCAGACATCAAGGAGACACTGCCTCGACACACAAGTTTAGGACGTTCATTGGATTTTATTTAACCATTGGGAAGACTTTTTTCTTTCCATTTAATTTTTTACACCATAAATGCGTCTTATTTACGCCTTTGGAGTATTCGTCCGCTGATGAAAATATACTAAGCTAAAAAAGAAGGTATCCACTTTTGTATTATAAACCATACAAAAACTGGTTTTAACTCTTGTTTCATAGAAAGTGGCAGACGGCATAAAATTATAGTGGCTAAATAACTTGCACATTGTAATGAAAATTAAAAATGTATAACTCCTTTTTCTTGAAACAGCATTTTCGCTTAGAAATGTTCGCCTTCTTCTTCTTTTAGTATAATGACAAGCAATCACTGTGATTATTTGGCCATGCACGGGGGTTAGAAAAGAGATAAATATGATGTCGCCCAAGCTACTCAATCCACCCAGTAAAATCATGGCATAGTGAAACGAACAAGTGTAGACTTAAAATCATTAAAAAATACTTGGTTGTACATATGTATATGGTGACTGAAAAGACTGGTAGTATAATTAAAAGATAAAAGCAGTAATGTGTGTTTATGGAAGTGGCAATGTGGCAAGCCCTGACTTAAGTCCGAGGATTGTGTCAGCGCTAACCACGTTTGATGGTAATGAGTTCCATAAAGTGACTGTGCGGGGATGAGAATTTGTGATAATCAACTGTTGTAATTGGTCTTTAGAATGACAAGTGATGGGAATGTCTTGATTGTCCGGTCTTTGGGACTTAAAAATTTGAAATGGGAACATCAGCATGACTGTTAACCATTTTATAGAGGAGGGCAAGACGACTGATTTTGCGTCCCTCTGTAGATGTGCCATTATATTTGTCACCGTCCCTGGAGTATTGGCAATATTGTCCTGTGACTAAGCGTGCTGCACTTCGCTGGGCATTTTCGATCTTTTGTTTCTCTTTTTGTATGTATGAATCCCAGGAAAAGACACAATACTCCAGGGTCGGGTGCACTATAGAGGTGTATGCGGCCTATTTGGTCGCATGGCGAGCAAATGGAATATTCTGCTTAAGGAATCCAAAGGTCTGGCTGGCTTTGCTCGTTGTTTTTTTAGATGTGGGGATCAGGACAGGACGGCTGATATCTACACACCCAGATAAGTTGCCTGGTTTACAGTTTCAAGAGGCTGATTGTGCAGGGTATAACTAGTTTACGGTACCCTTCGTGATCTAGAGATGTGTATAATATGGCACTTGGAGGTACTGAAGGACATTTTTGCTAGGCTATCAAGGTCAGCCTGCAACTGCACAGCATCACCTGGGTCCTGTACCTCACTGTATAGTACACATTCATCCGCAAAGAGTCTGACGTTAGACCTAACTGATGCCGGTAAGTCGTTTATGTAGAGAAGGAAAAGAAGAGGCCCTAAAATATCCTTTAGAAACGCCAGATTGCACAAGGCTCTCATGGGTTTGGCACCATCAGCAACCACTTGTTGAGTTCTGTTACTCAAAAAGGCTCTGATCCAGTTGTTTGTTTTACCCCTACAACCATAATGTGAAGCTTTCAATAGCAGTATGTCATGATCTACAACATCAAATGTTTTGCTGAAGTCCATGATAGCAACATCAACCTGGCTTCCCCGCATGGAATGTACAATAACATGAATAAAGGAAGCTAATCATGTTTCGCATGATCTCCGAGCTCGGAAGCCATGTTGGTTGTCAACATGGATCTGATGCTGATCTATATGATCTAGGACATTACTGACTACTAAGTGTTCTAGTGACTTACATGTACATGCTATGCATGTGAGCGACACAGGTCTATAATTGTTGGCTCTAAACTTTCCACTTTTTTTGAAAATTGGGGAAGCATTAGCGTGATTCCATTCTGCAGGAACAGACCCAGTGTTTAGTGAAATGTTTAAAAGGTAAGTAAAAATTCGGGGCAATGTCTGAGGCGCACTTTTTGTACAATTCTTGGCTTGATTGGGCCGAAATTAAAGCAAGTATACTGCTTTCGGGACAAAGTAAGACATGCAAACAGAAACGATAACGGCCCAAAACATATGGGATAAATTTACCACTACCCTAAACCTAAATGAAAGTGTTGAAAAGCATATTCCTACAAACATGCTTTGGCCACAATCGTGACATCACTTTGAAATATGCTTTGATACATGTTATAGATATTCAGGTTGAATAATTTACTTTTTAATGTCTTATCAGAATTTACAAAGCACAGAGAGACAATTTACTAGGCACAATCCTGAATTTGTAATGTAAGTCCAATACATGTGTTTGGGACTACTTTTCATATATATCGAATGGCTATTACAACCAGGAATACATCCATCAAATATATGTTGCCTGCATATGAAATATTAATGTACATAAAAACAAATCTGGTCAAAAATACACAACAAATGGTCAAGGAAGAATTTAAAAAAATTAATATTAGGATTAAACGACAACTGTCTACCGCTTATCAAAGTATGAACCCCGTAGCTTCGCTGGGTAAGTTTATCGTAAACGTTCTCCGTACGTTTACAAAACTTACCTACAGCGAAGCTAAGGGGTTCATGCTTTGATAAACGACAAAAAGTTGTCGTTCATTCATTAAGTAACTTTTAATTAAATTAAATCTATATGTATCTGTAATTAAATCCAGCATGTGATATGTGATAATTACGTGATAGTACTGTACGTTTGATATTAAATCATCATTTCTATGATTTAATGATTATTTAAATTTTCAATATTATTTCATACTAGTATTAAGAGACAAATAGGCGTCATATTTTAATCAGACCATATAATGTTAGCCAAACGAAAAGGAGATAATCCCCTAAGTAAAGATCACAACCGCAATTGAAGAAATTAAAACTGACATGAAGCAGAGCTATGTTTAAGACTGTGCATACAGTGGATAAGAGGTTATTGTTTCCTTTGTAAACGCAAAAAGGTAACGCAACTTGATACAACTTAGAACAAAAACACGTGAAATTATGTTCTAACATTTTGTATATAAATCTGAAAGATAAACTATTAGGAGCCTGGGGCCCGTTTTACTAAACTACTTACGCAAAATCTTTGCGTAAGTCAAAATTTTAAATTTTGATTTATATTTTTTATTATCACTTGCTACAAACAGCAAATAGCCAGATCAGAGGACGCGCTTTTAGCGCGTCCTCTGATCTGGCTATTTGCTGTTTGCAAACGTTTATGATCGAAAAATAAGAGTTAAACGATTTTGACTTACGCAAAAAATTTGCGTAAGTTGTTTAGTAAAACGGGCCCCTGATCAGACACAAGACAACCCAGAGTTTTAAATGACTCCAAACTGTTTGCGATGGAAATAAAACTTTTAGCACTCACGCGTTAAGAATACTTTCATTACAACTGGTTTGGAGCCAGATCAGACGCTGTGAAACCTGGCATCTGGTCAGGATCCAAACTGTTTGCCACTCAGATTAAAATGATAGTCACCATTGCAAATATGTTGTAAGTTTCTACGTTTTATTGCAATACGTTTGTATTTTGTTTGCGGTTTAACGGGAAAGAATAGCGTATTTTCCACTGTATGACAAGGGCAAGGAAAGTTATCTTGGAAGGCCTATTCTCTAGAGTGAAATACATACTAACGCAATTTCATGATTACCACTATCACTTACACAATTTATCAACGGAACAGCCAAACGTCTTTAAACCGGTCTAATCGGCCACCCCCGTGATGTTAACCCCTTCACTGCCTTACCCCGAGTACAGTAGTTATTTGCAAACCGTTTGGATCCTGATCAGACGCCGTGTAACGCGGAGTCTGATCAGGATTCAAACTGTTTGACACTTGTTCATATATTTCTTTAGTAAATAACTAAATATTTAATTTTAGAAATAAAAGCAGACGACAATTGTTTAAAATTGATGACATAATGTGCCTCTGCACATCGGACGGCGAACTTGTGATACAGTGCTGCCTCCCTATAACGGCCCTCCGAGCAACGATTCCCTCCCTACAACGGCCCTCCGAACAACGAATCCCTTCCTACAACGGCCCTCCGAACAACGAATCCCTTCCTACAACGGCCCTCCGAACAACGATTCCCTCCCTACAACGGCCCTCCGAACAACGATTCCCTCCCTACAACGGCCCTCCGAACAACGATTCCCTTCCTACAACGGCCCTCCGAACAACGAATCCCTTCCTACAACGGCCCTCCGAACAACGATTCCCTTCTGACAAAAATGCTTGACGCTGTTCCCCAAACAAGATTATTATGTTTCAGTGGTGCGAAACCGTCTGCTTAAAATTTTCGTCTGCTGCTTTTTTTTCTTAAAGTTACATATCAGACATTTTGGAAGAAGAAACACAATGACGAGTGACAATTTTTTTTAAAACAAGTTCAGACGCCGAGTTACGCGGCATCTGGCATCGGTTCAAATTGTTTGCAAATGTAAACCAAGCCAGGCTCATCTCTCTAATTGGTAATTAAATTTTCCTTATTAACACCCCTCTATGTGTCTCCCATTGGATGCTGTTGTGGAGAGGAAGCATCGTAATATGTTTCAAACAGATTAGATTTAGATGAGACGACGAGTAATCTGATGTTTTTATTTTTTGATCTAAATTATTTGATATTATTGTCTTGTTCTCTGTTTTCAAATGCATATATGTTATCTCTGAGGATTGTTTAAGACAATTAATTTTGGAAAAGAAAATATCACTTGGTATTTAGCTAAATGAATTTCTGTTTCGGTATTTTGCGGATACGTGTTTAAATTTTAAATTTGTCATTGTTATGAATTTATTTGAATAGATATTTACAATTTACATTTTATTTGCAGACTTTTTATATTCCGCCTACATTAAAGATACACGAACTTGCTAGGGTGAGTTTTTATTCTTGAACGCCGGTTTTACAATGGCGACCACGACGATTTGGCGACGCTAAAGTCAAGCATTTTAGGAATCTTAGAAAATGTCATTGGAGACGATATCCGAGGGAAGCCAGTACAAAAGACGACCCAGGAGGAAGATCTCTAGTGGTTATTGTCTTTTGTCATTTCCATGGGCCCTGGAGTCATTTTCATTGCTATTTATTTATCGCATTTGCGCGCAGGCGAAATCATTTTCAAGTTGTTTGTATACTATTTGAATGTTATTGACATTTTAGTATTGTGTGATTTTGTAAATGTATACATTGTAAGGCTTTATCTTAGGTTGAAGAAACTGATTATACAAATACATCGGTTTTCTCGTTCTTGAATGTGCCTGGAGGTTTACCTTTAGCCTGTATATGTGTGTAAAATTTCATGTGACTACCCGTACGCTTGTTAATTTTCTATTTCTAATTATTATTTTCCTGCTAATTATTTTTAGTTTCGTATGTATTTTGGAGGGTTTTTATGCTATAAATGTTTGATTGTGCCTTGATTTTGTTTCCATATTGCGGTAAATCAATCGTTTTAGGTTGTCTTCGTCATTCTAAAAATAGATGCTTTATTTGGATTAGCCAATGGGAAGTTTTTGGCACATACTGTCACGTGGTTAAGATAAAATGTCAAATCCTTAATTTGTATACATATTTATTGTAAGCTGGTCACATTTTTGTATGTAAATATTGTGGTTTAAACAATATTTTGTTCACAGAATGAAATGGAATGGACAATGGGTATTGTCTATGTAAGTCCTCTGCTAAGTACCCCAAATCTATTTTTTTTTAATTTTCCTTTTCATGAATGGTGATAAAGTAATGGGTTTTTTTCTGATTGATGACATACAATGTTATTTTACATATTTCATGGAAACTATAACATTGTTTGTGATTAAATGATGCTATAAGGCATAGTGCCAATTAAAAAGTCACATTTTACGGGCTTGTCAATAACGTGTATGACCACCGTTAGCTCTCTCTACAGCCATGCAGCGAGCACTCGTGGAAATGAAACATGATGCTGTAATACAGTTAAAAACAAGACCCGATCAAAAAGTCAATTTTGAGCATATGTCTATAACGTGAACGGCGATCGTTAGCTGTCACTACAGCCATCCAGAGATCCCTCAATGCCTCGTGGACACATTACAATTCCTGATGAGTGCTTCAGTGAAATACGAGAATGACTTTGATGCTGGGTGGTGCAATATGTCAATAACCTCTTTATACAAACTGGATTTATGTTTTGCCATAGTCATCTAAGTTACTCGACCATAACCTAATAGAGCACATTTTGGATGAGCTATTGTGACGCATAAACAGGGGAGTTAATATTTGCAATAATATCACAGAGTTCCAGAAAAGGATCCATGAGAAATGGAGCAATATCCCTGTATCACTCACCAGGAATCACATCATGTCCACGAGAGCTCGCTGCATTGTTGTAGTGAGAGCTAACAGTGACCTTACACGTTATGTTTTCCATTATAAAATTAAAGTATGATTACCTTTCATTAATCGGAAAAAAACCTTTACGTTATCACCATCCATGAAAAAGAAAATTCTAAAATAATCTTGGAGTACTTAGAAGTTTTACTAAGTATATGTAAATGCTATGATGCCTGCTAGAGAAATATAAGTTATTGTTCCTTTGTTTGTTGAATTGTGTTTGACTTTGAGTTTAATTAAAGTTCATATTTGGTTTTGTTTTAGAAGTTGACAAGAGTCATTGCTCACGTTAGTTTGTATTTGGATCAATTTATATTTACTAAGCTTGTTTATGTTTCTTTAATAAATTTGGACACGTATAAAGTGGACATAAAAATAGTGAAGGTCGTGTGCAGGAGTTAGTTCGTGCATCCAAACTATCTCCCTCTCAATCATGCTCTCATACACTGATGTATGTATATGTGATATGTGTTGATACACATGAATGCTCGTAAAAAGTATGTGCATTATATAACAATATGGAACCCTGGTTCCACATAACTATAGCAGACTGCACTCTAGCAATATGAAACACTGGTTACAATTATTCTTGAGATATTTTCTTTCAGTGTTACTGTTATTCGATTCAAATTTAATCAATGTGTACAGCTTCTAAATACATTTTTATATAAAAGTAAATTATATATTTTACCCTTAAGGCGTATTATTTCAATTAGGTTACATTCTGACCGTCGACCAATGGGATCTGGTTTGTTTTAAGTTATATGTGGTGCGTCCATGTCCACCATGACACTTTACCTATATTACTACCTTTTCCGTTCGACTCATCTGATGCCTTCGCACTCTTGTCATGCTACTTTAGTTTGTACTATGGTGCCAGTCGAAGTCGGCCTATATTGAACTAAACTTAAACGTAGTACTAGGGTTTCAAACTATTTAAATAAAATTGACATTCACTTGTAATATTCTCCTATATTAATTACAATACCTGCAATGAACATTTTTACCGAATTTATAGTAAAGGTCAACGATTTAGTTGTATGAATTGATCTGGCAATGCGATAAGATAGATGACGCTGGAACTTTTAATTTGTGACCTCATTGTGATTTAAATCATCAATACAGTAAACATCTCTATTACGACCGCTAACAAGCAGGCTAATTATTTGTATGAAAGGCAGGCGACAGCTTAACGCAATGTAAAAGAAAGAGCAGAAATATGTTTTGCATTGCTTTAAGCAGGAACTTATCTTAAAAACCTGGTAATTGAGAATTTGTTGTGGCCGCAATATAAAGGTTTTACTGTTATAAAAGTTACAGTTCAGCCACACCTACATGTATATTTAACGGTTATTTGTATAGAATATACCTTTCTTACTTAATTGCAGGGGGCATCTTATTACTAGACAAAATAAGGGCATTTTGCTTTTATTTCATGTTGAATTGCGCAAGTACATGTATCTGTCGCAACCAAATTGTGCCTAGAATCCTAACGATGGTACAGAGCCAAGCAATACAGACTCATATCAGACACCGCATAAAAAACGAAATTAAAATTAAATTGAACCGGAGACTACTTAACAAACAAACAAAGAATCCATTTGGCAAAATAGGCTTAAAAAAGATCAATACTTCTTTATGTAATGACCTCTAAATAAACTTTACCATTTATAATATCTATGAAATCCAAATGAGATGGCTTCAAGATTCTTTATCCTATTAGGTACTTTCAAATCTATTATCTGAGATAATAATAAAAACAGTATTTACGGTTATAGACACATACCTACATTGTAATGGAAAGTGACATACATTTGTTTTATCTTTTATTCTATAAACACATAAAACAGTTATTATAAACAGAATGATAATGTTATCTATATAGAGTTTTTTCTCGGTTTTTTGTTGTTGTTGTTTTTGTTGGGGTTTTTTTTTTGGGGGGGGGGGGGGCGGTTATTGATTAAGAGTATAATTCAGCTGTTGAAAATATAGGTTCATGGGTGGGTAGGACAACAATGATTTTTAAATCACTATTTTTATTATTCCATTTATCATTTAAATATTTGACTCATTTTAAAGTTGATTTTACAAACTAATGATAACAACTTTCATAATCGTGGTCATAATATTGAAAACATTTCTCTTGTTTGGAATTTGTTTGCATGTCAATCCGTACGGTATCATGTTTATTTTATATCTAAATGTAGTTATTTGTCTTTTTCTCTCTTTCTAGTACACTTATATAATTGAATGTGAAGCGCTTTTGAACGCACATCTCCTGTGTGAAAAGAGCGTATTATAAATCTGGTATAATAATAATAATAATAACAATAGAGTGTCTTACACGAGTGCTGATGACTAAAATGGATCTTACTACCAAAGTTTGTTGTATTCTAAAAGCCGAATTTTATACTTCCAAACTTGTCTTGCACACGAGAGTTTTCTGTTTTACATATCATTATTTTATTTTAAAAAGAACAAAACGCTTTCTAATCACTAATATATTGTATTCTACCTGTTAAGGAAATACGTTTTTAACTTCCCACAAAACTTTGATTTTACTTTTGATATCTTAATCTATTCACCATATATAAGCGCCTTTTAATGAATTTGATTTATTGTTCCTATTCAGAGAGTCATAAACATGTACGAAAAGAAATTAATATGTTATATATTAAAACATGTGGTAGCTTACAGTCTACTTTAAGGCCCACCTGTCTTCAAAACTAGAAAAAGGCTATTTGGTAAATGACAAAAATAAATAAATAAGATCAATATCAACGTTTTTAAAAGTTTCAAGAACAAAATACAATCTGTGATTGTTAATGAAAATACAACTTATTTCACGAGCCAACTTGATCAGAATAAGAATGATCCTTAGACTTTGTTAAAAACATTGAAAAAGCATGGAATGTCTTTGAAAATACTCGCTTCTGCTGGCAGTTTCGGACACAATATCAATGGTGAAAATAGCTTGAAAAACTAAATGACCAATTTTGTCATAAACAATTCAAAATAGCACAAGTGGTTGCGATCCATAAGAAACAATAGCACTCTTGAGAAAGGCAATACTAGACCTGTCAGCTTTCTTTTAGAATCATTTTGATTCTTATCTATCAGCGTTCAGGCCAAGTTATGGATGTAACAGTATTCTTTTAGAAATAACAAAAAAAACACTAGATGAAAACACTCTTATGGATACGTCTAAAGCTTTCGATTGCTTACATCATGACCTCCTTCTTCTGAAACTTAAAACATTTGGTGAATCTGAGCAATTTCTTCTACTTCTAAGTAGCTATCTAACTAATCGTAAGCAATTTGTAAAACTAGGAAGTGAGGTGAGCAAACTAAACCAACTACTCAAAGGCGTTCTCCAGGGTTTACTTGTATGGTCGATTCTTTTTAACATCTTCATCAATGACTTGTTCGATTTTGTATATAAAACTGATTGATGACAAGACACTTTCCAGCTGCCATAACGATGCAGATACAGAAAAAACATCTTGAAGAAGACAGTCTTTCTCTTTTACAGTGGTATTTAGATAACGCAATGCAAGCTAACCAAGACAAATTCCAGGCTGTAGCTATTGGTAAAAAGACTAAAGGATTAAATCTGAATTTCAAAGTGATGAAAGTCTTATTCCTTGTGATGAGGGGGGACTATTAGGTGTTAATTTTGATTTTAAACTGTCTTTTTATACACACTTATCTAACATATGTGAGAAGGCTTCTTTACAACTTAATGTACTTAAAATATTAGATAGGCATTTATGCAAACTTGGTAAACTTAACAATACTACTCTTTTATCATGGCAAATTTTAATTATTGTCCTCTGACCTGGCATTTATGTGGAGAAACATACACAAAAGAGCTTGAAAAGATCCAAGAAAGAGCACTGCTTTTCATCTATGGTAACTATGCTTCTAATATTGAATGTCTAATTTACCATTCTAAGCTTCCTTCTTTGAAGTTAGGAAGCATTAGAAACTTTTCACTGGAGACTCACATAATAATACATAAGCAAGAACCCGACTACTTACATGATCTCGTAACAATTAAAACACATTCTTTCAATTTTAGTTATCAGCTAATGGTTGATGTCCCACAGGTAAGAACAACGAGGTACGGCAGCAGCTCTTTGCGATTCAGTGTTCCAAAACTGTGGAACTCGCTGCCTGACCACCTACGACAGGCAGCGGCTCTTAACAATGTCAAGAGCAGTATCAATTCATAGAGCGGGGAGGGCTGTTCCTGTAACTTTTGTTCCTGATGTATCTTGTAGCTTTGCTTATGGTTCCTTTTTTGTCTTTTCTTTCTAGTTTTCTTTATTTTTGTCTTTTTGTTTTGTTTAGTTTTGTTATGCTGCGTTAGCTTGTTTTGTATTTGCAATCTTGTTCTGCTTCTACTAGACCAGGAAGTCTGACCTAATGTTACCCAGGGCCTCAGACAAGAGAGTAAAAGAATAATTTTCAAAACCTTCCCATAATATTTAATCCTAACTGTCTCTTAAAGATAATTATGATGAGTTGTCACACCATAGGGTTTTGAACTTACATAACGATTCTAAGATCTCCGAATCTCCCTTGTCTGATCCCCTGCTTATCTAAGCTAGAAGCTGTCTATTTATGTTTTGCTTAAATCTATGTGCTTAAAGCATGCTTTCTGTGCTGTAGTTTCTTTAGTATTTTTGTTAGCCTTTAAATATCTCACATGGTACTACAGGGTGTCCCAAAATTTCGGGGGCCTAAAGTAAAGGCTCATAACTTTTTCAACTATGGATAGTTTTTGCTCATATTTCATCATGTTATAGAGTACTTATTACCGTAAATGGAGAAACAAAATTTAAGCAAATATATATTTCCTGTAGAGAAAAGCACTTTGTGATTTTAGAAAGTTGAACATCGGATTTTGTCAATTCAAGAATTTCTAGACGTCTTTACTTGAAAATAAATAAACAGTTTTAAGCTCATAATTTCAAGTTCTAATGAAAATATCAGTTCTAATAGTAACACCTGGTTTATCTTACAGTTCAAAATACATTTTTTAAGGAATAAAGTACAAAAAGGGTGTACAATTATCTCAAAATGATATATTTAGCACAAAAATAGTCTGGCTAAAATGAATCATAGGTAATCTCATAAGGTCAAGGGTCAAAGTTCAAGGTCAAAACCAAATAGATGGAAAGAAAGGTATTGTCATGTATTAACTTTGTGTCAAATATTATATATCCATTCAGCTTATATTTAAAGTTATAAAAAATAATGTTCTATGAAGGTCATTTTAAGAGACAAAATGGCAACAAAGTTATTACCCCATCATATATGGTTTTAGAACAGCTCCAGAAAAAGTGAATTTTAGAACACACATATTAGTGATATTTCTAAACTAAAAATTCTCTGAGGAACAATGTCAATCAATTGATTGAACCTTATGTCACTATTTGACCTATTTAACTTGAACAAATCCACTTGGATCATTGACAAAAGTTCCCAGTGTAGTTATATAAGGCTAAATTCAACAGTTAATTAAAGAGGAAATAATTCATAAAAAATGAAATGGTCATCATTTTGCTTATTGATATTTTAGATTATTTTTTTTGTGTATCTGTTCTTCTTATGGTGCTTATATTATTTCTAAATCCTGTTGAATAATGACTTACTACTTTAGGTCCCCTTAATTTTGGGACACCCTGAACTGAGCATAAGTCATTAGGTGTGCTATGACACAGATTTAAGACATATCATTCTGTGATAAGCAATTTATTCGTTAATAATTAATATTTTACTACCAAAGCTGATAAACATACAATGTCTTATTTCCATTGTAATGATTCAAGCGAAAATTTTATAAGACTAATTAAGTTATTAATTTTGAACAAAATATTTGGCTAATATTTTCTTATTGTCTTCTAAGTTTTCTAATTAGCTATAGTAAAATGTTTTATACTGGAAATCTGTTATATTTTAATGTCTTAAATATTTTATTTCTTAAACTAGATATTTATTCATCATTTTGCATTATGATAAAAAAGCTATACAAGCTTATGTTATATGTTAAGAAAATATCCGACAATAAATAAATATTGATTTGATTTGATTTGAATGATGCTAAACAATTATCTCTTTTTATGGCAATACAGCGTCTAGTCTGATTTAAAAGCTTCCAAAACTTATAAACAAACATGAACAAACATGACATAACATTTGGAATTTGGTACAATTCTTCAAAAAGTGTAACAATTTATAATTATCCATTTAAAACTGTTAATGAAAACAGTGCTTTAAAAACTTGACCGACGAAGGTCTAAATGTGTATGTAATTGTGTTCACATTATTAGAGCTTGCCCTGTCATTCATGTTATAAATCAATATAAAAAATTCAAGGGACTGTCCAAGATGATTTGAAAAAACTCGAGTTGTTACATTCGTATACGAAACATACAAGTCAGATATAAGTAATAACAGGCCAGTATCAATTCTTTCTATTTTGCATAAGTTATTTGAAAAAATTAGTCTTTATCAACCTAAACTACATTTAAACGACAATAATTTTCTATATAACTTCAAATCCGGTTTTAGGGCGAAGTCCCCCTACAGGCACTTGTCTTATTCATCTGTAATCTATCTTTCTATAACCTAGTAAGTGTCACTAAACTTCGTTTGTATATTCGGAGGGCATGGTATCGACATTATATTTACATCCATAAACAAAGATGCGTTTTGTGGTTTTAACAGGGACTATGTTGATCCTATAGTTTGGGGAATATAATTGTCAAGGACATTATCAAATACCCCGGTCTTAAAATGTATTCATTTCGAAATTGTGAAAGCGTCATTGAATCGTTCTATTCAAGGAATTTAATTCATGAATACTTTTTATGTAGAAACTGTTACAATGCCTTAGGGATACTTTTAGCTTTATATTTGCTCGAGATCTTCATATCTACATTTAACACTTTCACTTTCAATGACGCTTCAATGCGCGTTTGCAAACAGTTTGGATCCTGATCAGACGCCGCCTAACGCGGCGTTTGATCGGGACCCAAACTGTTTGGCACTAGTTTTGAAATTGTTTCAGTCATACTGCCTTATTTTTTAACTTTGAAACGACATTTCAGACAACAAAATTGAAGCAGACGTCAATGAAACGGTGAATGGTTTAAAATCTCACGGAAAACTTGGAGTGAAAGGGTTACGACTGGTCTGATTGTACGCGAAGTAAAACTATACCATTCTCGTAAACAAAACTTGTTTTTCTTTAGAATGATCTGTACATGGAATAAATAGTTAAAATGCACACAACAATGCCATCTATTGAGACGGCCATTTTGCTTTACTAGGTACGGAAAATTCCCACTGAGAGAATGTTTGAAAATATTTAGACCGGAATAGTCATGACGAATAGCTTGTAGAAGAAGTTGATTATCAATTTCAGTTTTTGATTAATAGCTGGTCATGCAAGTAGTTTCATTTAATTCGAAGTGCTTTATTCATCTGAAGAGAAACAATGCGAAAAGACCTCGATTCGCTCAACTCATTTTATTGATTTAAAAACCTAGCCTAGAGTCTACTAACATGGACATTGGCAATCAGTATATACCCTGATCCGCGTTATTGTTTTTTTATTATCATTATTCATTTTCTGTGGCGTGGGAACTGCAGTGTCTTTATATCTCCACTTTATATCTATATTATCAAATCTGTCAGCAAATATATACCGATAATTATTTCAATACCATGTCATAAATATATTAACCCTTTCATTCCCAATGACGCTTAAAAGCGCGTTTGCAAACAGTTTGGATCCTGATCAGACGCCGCGTAACGCGGCGTCTGATCAGGATCCAAACTGTTTGACACTCGTATCGATACGTTTTAAGTGATACGACATTGAATCTTAATTTGAAACTATCTTGCAAACAACAAAATTGAAGCAGACGATAATGAAACGGTGAAAGGGTTAAATACTCACGGAAATGTTGGTAGTAAAAAGGTTAAGTTACTTTCACCTTATTGCAGTGAACCTATCGCATATTTTCCTACACTTGTTTGCTACATATGTAAAGTACAACCTCTCCATTACAATAATAAATCGTGTCAACCATTTTGTGTTAACAATTAACGACAGGTTAATGCTTAAAGCAATGTACCAGTAAAACAGAAACTCCTTTAGGAGCTTTCTGTTTTACTGTCACCTTGCTTTAAACTGTCACCTGACTTTTACACACTCAATTCGCATTCGTTTAAGTGGTTACATGTATAAAAGAGAAGCTTTACTGCATTTAAATCAAATTTAACGCACATTTAAGACGCATGAGTATAGCTTAACTGATTTTATCACTTGGAACTCGTTACAGTGGTAAATACGCTATTCCTACCCACTCTACGCGTTTCTTACGCGTTCGTTAACCGTTCACTATGCATTTATTTTCCGTTTCGTTAAACGGCTTTCCTAGCCGTTTCTTTACGCGTTTATTTGCGCGTTTAAAAGAGCCCGGATGAAAAGGTCATCACTTAGCCGACGGACCCCTTAGCTTCAGCGGTTTACATACCCAATTTATGACATGTGTATTACAGAACACTAGGTGGTATCGCCGATAACATTGCTATCTTTAATTGGCAATACACTGTTAATCCCCCGATATATGAGTGGCATATGTATAGGCGGGTTACATAAATAGATTGGTTACAGGCGGTGGTCAGTGCCTGTCGATAAGATCCGAAATCTCCGCGTGAAACGGATACCTGAAGCACCAATCGCAGCATCTCTGGTACATGTATAATCGTTTATTAACGCGTTTAAGCGGGTTAATATCGTTAGGCGTTAACCGTTCGTTAAGCGTTCGTTAACCGTTCACTATGCGTTTCTTACGCATAGATTAACGCGTAAATGGGTAGGAATAGCATATTTACCACTGTATTTGAACTAAGCATTTCAGATCAGCATACAGGGATGTGTTTAACTGATCTACAAATTAACATTGTTAAATAAGTCCAATCAAAAGCTTGAGAACATAGGGCCTGTGTGAAATCATTGACGAAGTTTTTTGCTGAAATTCACATACAGGATTTTTTATTAACTCAACACCTCCCACACTCATGAGCGAATTACAAATCTTTTCCTATTCAGACTCGGTATTTTCTTAGGATTGATTTCCTGTAGTTATTATATAAAGGCTCTAGATATTGTTTTGTTAGTCTATCTAAAGCATTTGAGTTACATTTAATTGGAAATAAAAGTTAATTTATTTATAATGTTAAATGTCGACAACATTTAAGAGTGGTATTCCGTCAGTCAATATGCAATATGTCAGTTTCATGAAATTAGACGTTATCATATAATGCTGAGCAGTGTTTAAGAGTTTATTACTAGCCTCAGAAAACCATTTCCCCCTAGAGATCAATATATCATGTGCCAATTTAGTAATTGTTGCATTAACCAGTAACATGTTAATACCGCCATTTAGCATGTGCAGATAAGTTTAACTTGAAAGGAGACGCTGAGTAATTGTGCGTCTGTTTTAATAACTTATTTGTAATTTGATGACACTTGTTTATAAATTTTGTCAGTTCACAAGATATTACCAATTATAAATTGTTCCATAACACAACGCTTAAGCAGAAGGTTTACCGACATTATAAAGATATGGGTATATTCTCAAACAGTGGAGAAAACTATACTGTTCCCCAATAAACGCGTTTAAGAGTAAACTATTATTGCTATTTCAAACAGATTGGTGCCAGATTAGACGCCGGGTTACCCGGCGTCTGATCAGGCATCCAACTGTTTGTCTGTTGGATTAAAATTAATTTACAAAATGTCATAAGATTTTAATTTAAAAAATTGGTGTTTCGTTTGACATTAAATGAGCAAGAATATCGCTTCTGCTCTGAAGATGGGCCATAGCCAAGGTTGCAACCCTATACATGAAACCGCCCACACTTCACAAAAGTACAATACTCCCAGGAGCAATACCTATGGTGATTTAGTTATTTTTGTGATCATATAATGATCCTTATATTCCATTAAAGCAAATGTGTATTTCTGTCTTGGCCATGATAAAGAATACGACATTATCGTTGGATTGATCTGGTGTGTAGTTGTATAGTATGTCCCTTTTAATTAATTTTACTTTATGATTTACCATTCTATATGTTGTTTTGTTTAGAAGACGTGTTTGTGTCCCGTTTAAATAAAAAAAGATGTGCGCACTCAATGCAATTAAATGTACAAAATTTATAATTGTTTTCATCTGAGTGACAACCTGTTTGCTAACACGTTCAATATTATGATGACGTAGTACAGTGGAGAAAACGTTATTCTTTCCCAATAAACGCGTTTACGCTTAAACTATTATTTCTATTACAAACAGTTTGGAGCCAGATCAGACGCCGGGTAACCCGGCGTCTGATCAGGCTCCAAACTGTTTGCCACCAAGATAAACATGAATTATCAGAATTGTCAAAAAGTTGTACTTTTCTACGTTTTAGTGTGTTGCGTTTGCGTACGTTTGCGTTTAAACGGGAAAGAATAACAGATTCAACACTGTAACTGTGCTAGAAACCATTGTCTTCCGAGACAGAAGGTGCCAACAACAAGAACAACTGTGCTAAAACAGTGCTCCCTCTCTACAGGAACAACCAATGGGAGCCAACGAGTGTGTGTGTGTGTTGTTCAGTGGGAGTTGTTATAGCGAGAGAAAGTTAAGAATTGCTTATATTTGCAAATAGCTTGAATCCAGATCAGACGCCGCATTAAGCTGATTGTCATTCGTCACAGCAGACGACACTTTTAAGAAGACGATATTGCAGCAGTGCATGTGTTAGACATACAGTCGAACTTTGATATCTCGAACTCGCTTATCTCGAACTATCCGATAGTTAGACACATGAACTGCATTAAATCGTGCTCGGTTAAGTCGAATATACCCATATTTCAAAGTTAAACGTAGCAAAGCCTCGTTTTAACTTTAAAATACGGGTAGGTTCGATTTAACCAAGTTCGAGATATCGAAGTTTGACTGTAATTGTGTTGTTTGGGAACAGCTTTAAGCGTTGTTGTAAGGAGGGATCGTTGTTCAAAAGCACGTTGTAGGGAGGACCACTTTACAGAGACTTCCATAATAACGCCTTCTTAAAACTGTTGTTGGATTTTATTGATAAACTCTGTGACAATGGGCAATATGGGACACTTAACAAATGGAACATCGTTTTTTAGGATGATTTTGCAATGCTCTACAAACTGCTTTATAAAACTTCCGATAACATGCGCGGTTAAATTGGAAGCGAATAATTTAGGGCGAAGACGACCAATTCACAGCGTACCAAAATCTAAACACGAACAACAATGTCCATAAAAAAGTTTGAAAGCTATAGGTTGAAGGACAACCACTTGATATCAAAGGGGTTTTAAATTAACGGCTTTGTCCCCCCGGTCCTGCATATAGGATATAGGTAATCACCGTAGACTCTGATCAGACGCCGCATAATGTTGTATGCTGATAAAAATTTCAATATAAGACAAAACGAAAATAAAATTTAGACAAAGTACAGTGGAGAATCTGTTATTCTTTCCCAGTAAACGCGTTTACGCTAAAACTATTATTTGCAGTGCAAACAGTTTGGAGCCAGATCAGACGCCGGGTAACCCGGCGTCTGATCAGGCTCCAAACTGTTTGCCACCAAGATGAACAAGAATTATCAGAATTGTCCAAAAGTTGTTCTTTTCTACGTTTTAGTGCTTTGCGTTTGCGTACGTTTGCGTTTAAACGGGAAAGAATAACAGATTCTCCACTGTACCCCTTATATAAAAAAGGACTAATCCTATATATTACTTTGGAAGAATCCATACTATTTATAGTGTTCATGGAGATATGAAACAAATGATATGGCCACATCTCGGTTTTTTCATACCTCCATGGACACAATGCAAATTCGAATTATTCCTTAAAACAAAACATGCTTCTATTGTAAACTATCATAATCTAAAGACATATGAAACTTAGTTTGAAACTTTGCCTTGCCATAGGGCTCACTCCGTTTTCATCACTCTTCGAAGGTCTTCGAAGCAATATAAAACGGAAGCAATGCATCCGTATATTTATGTTATAACATTTACAGACACCAGACTATAACTTAAGGCATACTATGTATTGCTTGTAAAGGCGGTGCGTGGGTGGAGATGTGAGTATTGCCAGCACCCTGTCGTCATAGCTACAATACCATATGAAACTTAAGCAGCCATTACTAAATTAGCCCAATATTTAGGGCTCTCTTGAGAAAAGTCCTCTTTAGAAGTAGACGCTATAGGCACAAGCAATTGCACACTATGTCTCTATACAGTGGAGAAAACGATATTCTTTCCCAATAAACGCGTTTACGCTAAAACTATTATTTCCACTGCAAACAGTTTGGAGCCAGATCAGATGCCGAGTAACCCGGCGTCTGATCAGGCTTTGAACTGTTTGCAAATGATATTAAAACAAATAATCAGAAATATAAAAAAAATGATAATTTTCTACATTTAAGCGATTTGCGTTTCGTTTGCGTTTAAACGGAAAAGAATAACGTTTTCGCCACTGTACAATGCTACTGTCAGTGGGTCATGAATTATTATATTCTAAATAAAATAAATCGACTTCAAATATCGTTTTGAAAGCATTGTATGTTAAAGAAAACACACACAGATATATGAATATATGAATAGTTTGATTAAACTATTACTCAAGAAATAAGCCTTGTTACGCCTTAAATTCTTTACCCTACTGACAAAAAAATAGTACCACTTTATACTCGTACAATCATGAATATGCACCACAATAACCTTTTCTATAGTATAGCTGATGGTAGCTTTAAACAGGCTAAACCTAAAGCAGGAGCGCCTGAATGCGCATTCTGCTTTAGTGTTAACCTGCTTTAAGTAGACATCTGTCATCA
Source organism: Gari tellinella (assembly GCA_922989275.2). Taxonomy (NCBI): domain Eukaryota; kingdom Metazoa; phylum Mollusca; class Bivalvia; order Cardiida; family Psammobiidae; genus Gari; species Gari tellinella. The sequence goes on along the minus strand of OV277867.1, from coordinate 76,614,975 downwards.
AAACTTAGAAACAGGCTATGGGAAAACACGATTATATATGCATAGTGTAAATACATATTACGCGTATTTCCATTTGTTCTGAACACCGCAACATGTATCAAAAATGATTCATCTGCATTATCTTTTAAAGACAGCATCGGCGTGTTTCAATTTTTAGTTATAAAGCCCCGTAGAATTTGGCCAGAAGAAAACCTTAGATTTCCTAAAACAGATAATGCTTCATAGCTGATACAGTGGGGAATCTGTTATTCTTTCCCAATAAACGCGTTTACGCTAAATCTAATATTTGCAGTGCAAACAGTTTGGAGCCAGATCAGACGCCGGGTAACCCGGCGTCTGATCAGGCTCCAAACTGTTTGCCACCAAGATAAACAAGAGTTATCAGAATTGTCTAAAAGTTGTTCTTTTCTACCTTTTAGTGTTTTGCGTTTGCGTACGTTTGCGTTTAAACGGGAAAGAATAACAGATTCTCCACTGTATAATCTGCCTGACATCTGATCTGTCTACAGACTATTGGCAAAAGGATTCATTTGTAGACAAAATTGACATACAGTGTTCTCTCCCAACATCGACCCTCCCAACAACGGCTCCCTCCTTACAACGACCCTTATCGCAGTTCCCTAAACGGGATAATGATGTCTAACGCTTTAACTGATGTTATATCGTCTGCTTATAATTGTCCTTTGCTGTTTTTTCTCTAAGTGACATAATGAACATTCTTATAGAAAATAGATCAATGATGAGTGGCAAACAGCTTGGATACGCGGCGTCTTGTCTGGATTCAAGCTGTTTGCATATTTAAGCCAATTTACCTCCCTATAACGACTCCTTCCGAACAACGCACATGATCTTTGTTTCCCATTGGGTGTCGTTGTAGAGAGGGAGTGATGTATCTGTAAACGCGAATATTTTGAAGAATATCGTCGTCTCACTTGTACTCTTATGTTAGCTTAGGTAGGACTATAAAACGGACCCCATGCCAATTGCTTCACACGACCATATGAACCTTACTGTATACAAGTTAAATGTATATAACTACAAATACAGTGCAGAAGACATTATTTTTGTCTGTTTACACTCAATTAATGCAAACGCAGTGCTTAACTATCGAGAAAATGACAATTGTATTCCATTTTACGACCCATTTTAAATTGAATAACAAACAACTTAGTGCAAGATCAGACGCCAAGTTACCTGTCGTCCGATCTGGCTCCCAACTGTCTTCAAATGGATATTATTGTTTCAGCATTGACTCATTCATTCTAAAACAACAACAGCTTCTCTACTGTACGATCTATTATTTACAGATGTTGCTCTACATGTAATGGATTGTTTCTAAACCTAAAGGTCATCTGCAATAGAACTGGATATTAATTATGCAGTTCATTTATCATACATTTCAACCAGTTGATGGAATCGGTACTACTCAATATTTTTGTCGTCTTTTATCAAGGTATGTATCGAGTTTAGTTGGTAACTGTCTTAACCAAATGAGCCGCCCTATAACTTGAAATGGAAATAATAGTTCCATTGAATACTGTAAATCCTTTTGGATTAACGCTTGTTTTAAACACAGTGGACCATTTTTAAGACATGCTAACCAAGCGTTTGTATGAATGTGTTTCAAGGTTACAGCGATATGAAAATGACAAATGTATTCCATAGTTTAGGTCACAAATCAACGTATCAGAGAATTGAAATACATGTACAGTGGAGAATCTGTTATTCTTTCCCGTTTAAACGCAAACGTACGCAAACGCAAAACCCTAAAACGTAGAAAAGAACAATTTTTGGACAATTCTGATAACTCATGTTTATATTGGTGGCAAACAGTTTGGAGCCAGATCAGACGCCGGGTTACCCGGCGTCTGATCTGGCTCCAAACTGTTTGTATTAGAAAAAATAGTTTTAGCGTAAACGCGTTTATCGGGAAAGAATAACAGATTCTCCACTGTACATGTAGAACGCGACATTCCATTATCCCAAGATGTACTCACACTAAACCTTAGGTATGTCTATGATGTGTACAGTGAAACCCCTCTAAACCGGACATGTGTGGGGACAACAAAAATGTCTGGTTTAGAGGGGTTTCCGGTTTAGAGGGGTTTGGACTTGTTTCTAATATGGAAGATAGCTGACCACTTAAAGCAGGTTGAACGTAAAGCAGAATGCGCCTTAAGGCGCATTCTGCTTTACATTCAACCTGCTTTAACCTATCATCTGCTAGAATATACAAACTATTTTCTTCAGTGTAAGAACAAACCAAAGACGTAAAAAGGCGTACTTATGGTGCAATGGGTTTAAATAAAGAAGGATTGGAAACGGGACCAAAAGTTTTGTCCGGTTTAGAGAGAATTCCGGTATTTAGAGATTCCGGTTTAGAGGGGTTTCAGTGTACATGTAGTAGTGCTCCTGACAAGCTTTTGCTATTATTGAAGTCAAAGGCCATGTCGTGATGTACTAACTATCACACCAAATTAAGTACCCCTTAATGATATGTTGTAAGAAATATTATCCGGAAAATAGATACAGTGGAGAATCTGTTATTCTTTCCCAATAAACGCGTTTACGCTAAAACTATTATTTGCAGTGCAAACAGTTTGGAGCCAGATCAGACGCCGGGTAACCCGGCGTCTGATCAGGCTCCAAACTGTTTGCCACCAAGATAAACATGAATTATCAGAATTGTCAAAAAATTGTTCTTTTCTACGTTTTAATGCTTTGCGTTTGCGTACGTTTGCGTTTAAACGGGAAAGAATAACAGATTCTCCGCTGTACATACGCGGACGAACGGACAGAAATACGCACACAGTTCAGTCAATATAATTATGCACCAAAAACTAGCCTTGAGACATGTAAATACCCAATAGTAGTTGTGCCGGGAGGACTTGCCTAAAGAAAAACTAAATTGTAAATGTCTAAGGAAACCGTATAGATAGAGAAAGATCTAATAGGAGCGTTTTACATTTGTGTTATTTCACCCCCAAGTTTTATCATCTGATTTAACCTTGTATCGCCAAACTACCGTCTGCATGGACAGTGATGTCTGCACTAATTTTTCAACTTAGATTTAGGGATTCTTTGACTAAAATAATATCTATATGAATGTCTAACAGTTTGGATCCTGATCAGACGCCGCGTTAAGCGGTGTCTAATCAGGATCTAAACTGTTTGCAAAGTCGCTTTTGGTGCCATTGGCAAAGAGTTACGCAATTTACATAAGTTAAGGTCACACTATTTCGTTTGAGAATGGCATCCGCACTATCATGTTACTGTATTGGACACTTATACAAGTCCGTTGTCTAGCAATGTTGCCTCAAACTATTGTAACCTTACATACCGATCTACATGGGTGTCATATTTTCTCCAATAAAATGTTTTAATGATATAAGTATCATGTCAATCTGTAGATATCAAGCAATGGTCCTTTAATCTTACATTACAGTAAAACCTTTCTATTATGACCACTAAATTAAAAGTTAAATGTTTGTAAAAAGCACATTGACAGCTTAATTCACGGTGACAGTAAAACTGTTTTACTGTCAGAACGCTCCTTAAGGAGCTTTCTGTTTCATTCTCACTTTGCTTTAATCAGCCACATGTCATAAACGCCTAATAATTAACACAGTTTAGTGGTCGTATTAGAGGTGTTTTATAGTATGTACATTTAGATATCAGCTGTGGTATTCTGCATTTTATAGTGAAGAAGACGGTATTCTTTCTCAATAAACGCGTTTACGATTAAACGATTAATCCCATTGCAAACAATTTGGTGCAAGATCAGACGCCGTGTTACAAACTGTTTGACATTCAGGTGAAAATAAATAGTCAGAATTGTCAAAAGGTTGTCGATTTCTACTTTATAGTTTAATGCATGTGTGTTTTGTACGCGATTAAAGAAAAACCTCTTCTCCACTGTACAAAACAAAGACACGAGACACTGAAAGTTTTTCTGACAGACAATTATTCGCCTTACTCAGCACCCTCTAGATGTTTCTTTTTATTTCGAGTCCTTGAAAATAGATTTCGGGATTGTAACATAATATGATATTTAATATACAGTGGATAATGTGTTATTCTTTTCCGATAAATGCGTTCACGCTAAAACTATTAGTTCTATTACAAACAGTTTGGAGCCAGATCAGACGCCGGGTAACCCGGCGTCTGATCAGGCTCTAAACTGTTTGCAACCAAGATAAACATGAATTATCAGAATTTTCCAAAAGTTGCACTTTTCTACGTTTTAGTGTTTTGCGTTTGCGTACGTTTGCGTTTAAACGGGAAAGCATAACAGATTCTCCACTGTAGCTCTACTTGGTCATCCTAGGACTGGAAGAAGAGACTGGTGCACAGTTGGCGAACCAAACGAGACATTTTGATATAATGAAAGGCAATCTTATTTTATCATATTATGTCATGCGAGAGCTTGCATAGTATACTATTGCATTACCGTACTTGCTTGAAATACAGTGAACACGTTATTCTTTCCTGTTTAACCCTTTACCTCATAGCCTGTTTCTAGTTTTGATGAGGTTACCTCTTAAAGCAGGTTGAAAGTAAAGCAGAATGTGCCTTAAGGCACATTCTGTTTTACTTTCAGCCTGCTTTAAGCTAAAATATGCTAGGCTATATAAATTATTTGTTATGGTAATACTTGTTCATGGTATAAACTGGAACTATTTTTCTTCAGCGGAGGAATAAATTAAATACGCTAAAAGTCGCTTCTATGGGGGAAAGGGTTAAAGGCAAACAGAACGCAAATGCGTTGCAATGAAATGGCGAAAGTTACAACTGTTTTACAACTCTAACTACATTTATTTATTTTTACATAATTTGCAAACAGTTTGGAGACTGATCAGGACTCATGTCACCCGGTGTCCAATCTGGATCAAAACTGTTTTGCAAAGTTTATCATTGTTTTAGTTTAAAACCGCTTATTGGGAATGAACAATGTCTTATTCAGCAATGTAATAAGCATTTAAAACACGCTATCAAAACACAACTTACTCGATGTCTTATTCTTTTCATGATTAAATTTATCGTGAGGATTTTACTCATTCACCGCAACATTTTCATCTGCCTCAATATTATTGTATGCAATATTGTTTCAAAGTTAGACGTAAGACCGTATACCTGATCGTATTTCAAAACAAGTGCCTTTATTTTAGTTATGGTAATAGAGAGGCCATACTATTTATTCTGTGGAGCTTAAAACATTGTATATCGAGACCATCCTAAGCGGTTTCTTGTCTATGTCTAAAATGTTTGTAATGCAATTACATGTAATATATTATTTTAAAATTATTGTCATCATGTTCAAGAAAGTGTCACTTTTAGCACTTTATTGCACTGCGTTTGTGTTAAAAAAATCTAAATAAGGGGAGATCCTTTGAAAGCACAGAAAACAAAGCAAATACTGAAAATCGCAGACTCGGTTTAATTGAGTCTGTTCATGAGCAATACTGAAATATGCAACAGTGCTCACGCCCCCTAGCACCGGCTTAAGCGGAATTCAAATTTCGTTTTAACAAAAGAAGATATTGTCTTCTCCTCTGTATGAATTAAAGCTATTGAAGCATAGATATGTTTTATTTTCGTCATGAGTACAAACTGCCACAGGCAGAGTCATTATGTCTGTCTTTGGTAACAATAACTAGAATGTGTAAGATCGGTTTTCTACTTCGTTGAATACCCACAATTTCAAGGCGTGCAACAGTTTGCTGACCAGAATTAACTGACACAGTACAGTGGAGAAAACGTTATTCTTTCCCGTTTAAACGCAAACGTACGCAAACGCAAAGCGCTGAAACGTAGAAAAGAACAACTTTTGGACAATTGTGATATTTCATGTTTATCTTGGTGGCAAACAGTTTGGAGCCTGATCAGACGCCGGGTTACCCGGCGTCTGATCTGGCTCCAAACTGTTTGCAATAGAAATAATAGTTTTAGCGTAAACGCGTTTATTGGGAAAGAATAACGTTTTTTCCATTGTATCATATTGCTTTTAGTGCTTTTGTGCAATTTATTCATTAATCACTAGTGCCACTTTTGCTTCTTTTAACCCCTTCACTGCCTTACCCCGAGTAACGCGGCGTCCGATCTGGATCCAAACTGTTTGACACTCGTTTCAATATTTCTTAAGTCAGAATACCTAAAAATTGATTTTTAGAAATAGAAGCAGACGACAATTGTTTAAAGTTGATGACGTCATGGCAGTGAATGGTTTAAAGTAGTGTACAGTGGAGAAGACGTTATTCTTTCCCCCAATTGACGCTATTGTCATGTCACTGTTTTGTTTTGTTAATATCTTGGGAGCGGGCATTTTATATAATGTTGCAAAAACGTGTAGCCCAATCCCCTGCACGTAAACTGTATGCAATAATCATGTGAAAAAACTAAACGCGTTTTCGCAAAAACCATTATTTCCACTGCAAACAGTTTTCAATTGCAAACTGTTTGTCACTCATATAAAAATGAATACCGGTTGTCAGAATTTTCCAAAAAGTGTCATTTCCTACATGTACAGTGGAGAAAACGTTATTCTTTCCCACTAAACGCGTTTACGCTAAAACTATTAGTTCTATTACAAACAGTTTGGAGCCAGATCAGACGTCGGGTAACCCGGCGTCTGATCAGGCTCCAAACTGTTTGCCACCAAGATAAACATTAAATATCAGAATTGTCCAAAAGTTGTTCTTTTCTACGTTTTAGTGCTTTACGTTTGCGTACGTTTGCGTACGTTTGCGTACGTTTGCGTTTAAACGGGAAAGAAAAACAGATTCTCCACTTAACGTGTTATTGTGATGCGTTTACGCTTATTTTGCGTTTAAACGGGAAATAATATCGTCTTCTCCACTGTAGATCTACATAATTATGAAATGTACAAATGACCTTTGCAAACCATGTACAGTTGAGAAGTCGTTATTCGTTCACGTATAAACGCAAGAGAAACGCAAAAAGCATTACAATTAAATGTAGTTAATGATAAGTCCGAATGTTCATTTTAATTTGAGTCGCAAACGGTGTGGAGCCTGATCACTCGAGCAATTCTTTGCAATGGAAATATATAAAAGCTTCAACGCGTTATTTGAAAACAAAAACGTCTTCTCCACTATACACCCTTGTCAGAGTCTGCACTATTTGTCATTTTGCAATACAGTGGAGAATCTGTTATTCTTTCCCAATAAACGTGTTTACGCTAAATCTATTAGTTGCAGTGCAAACCGTTTGGAGCCAGATCAGACGCCGGGTAACCCGGCGTCTGATCAGGCTCCAAACTGTTTGCCACCAAGATAAACAAGAGTTATCAGAATTGTCTAAAAGTTGTTCTTTTCTACCTTTTAGTGTTTTGCGTTTGCGTACGTTTGCGTTTAAACGGGAAAGAATAACAGATTCTCCACTGTATGTGGTAAATTTAGGCAAACACAGATTGGACCTGATTTGAAATATATGTCAAAGATATGGCATTGGTAGTGGTAATGAGATAATTCTTGTGAAAACATTATTGCTTACTTGTTTAAAAATAATATAAGACTATACAGAAATAGTATGACTTCTATAAGCGTGCCTTTACCGTTCCCATACACGTTATTCCGTTACTCATACCCAATAAACGCATCCATGATACAGCATATACAGGTAAATGAGATAAGTCATAAAAATGTATATTTTTTATATTTGATTGTAATGTGTTTGCGTTTAAATAGGAAATGTTTTGCTGTTATCTGTAACTAGACTTATCACTGACTGTGATTAATATCCAGGCCAGCTTCTTTTATAAGAGACAAACGTTTCATAATAGTGTCGATGTGTGTGCTCAATTTGAAAGAATGACACTGCAAAACGGCTTTCCAAATCGCTGTCTTGTATATCAAAATAAGTGTGATACAAACAAATAAATGTTAAATAATTAAATATCCTAACTCTGAAATACTGTAGACAAAATTAGTGATCTTGCACAATGCACATGTTGTCAATGTGATTTATCTGTATTTGAAGGTTGAAATCAATAGCTTTTATGTTTTTCAAGTGTATGATCAGGATCCCAACTGTTGCATGTAACCTTTTGTATATGGGTAAGGCTGTGAGTTGGTTTATGGAACCAAAAGAACTTTAATCGCAAGCGACGCGCCTCGATTTATAGTTGTACTTTAATTCCTGATTTTCGTTCCCTCTCTCATCTTAGACATCTTAAACACAATTGCGTGGGTGTGGAGATCAGATATCCCATGTTCTCTTCATTCATAACAAATATCAACTACGAATATGACAGGAAAGGAATTACCCATCGAAATTCATTCAGAAATACAGAAATTCACAACAATAAATTACCTAGGAAAGTAATTAATATTGCTGTGACGATAAGAGAATACCAAACATTTGTTATTTTATTTTGGACGCGTTATTGAGAGAATTTAATCAAACAATGGAATGAGTTTTAGAATAGTAGACATTCGTTTTGACTGTTAAGTAAGACCTCTCCGTTACGACCACTAAATCGTGTTAAATATCAGGTGTTTAAAATCCCCCATCGGGATTGGCCGAGGATAAACACACCCACTGTCCGAACTGGCAAAGTTGTAAGACTCCGACAAAAGGTGACACCAAGATATTAACACACATGCATGCCTCACACTTGGGCTATTTGACCATTCTATGTTCAATTGCCGTAAAACCAAACCCAAACAAACACGTGTTTAAGACAGGTGACTGCTATAAGCAAGGTAACAGTAAAACAGAACTGTCACTTTTTTTTTTTTTTTTTTTTTTATAACACTTTATTTTCTCCGTAATAGGTGTTGGCAGGTCGGAGAGCCATCCTGTACAACACCGTACAATATATAAATGCATACATTCAATACATAATATTAATACTGAGTTCAATATTGACACGGTAGTATTTCCTATGATTAATTATAAAGTGATAAAGTGTTACGGGTTTTTTTTTAAGAAAAAAGGGATGCGATAGAAGAAAAAAAGGATAAGTGACATGCCTCGAAGTGAGTCTTTAACAAAACAATTTTGTGTACCTCTCCCTTCTCATTAGGCATGAGAAGGGTAAAGCGTATTTAGATGCGGTTGTATTTAATGCTAGGTTCACACCAGCGGCGCTTTGATGGCGCTTTAAAGCGGCGTGCAAAGCGGCACCAAAGCGTAACAAAGCTTGATTAAAGCGTCAGGGTTGTAATAGATCGTGAGAAAGCTTGGAGTAAAGCGGGACATTCGGCAAGAGCGCCCAATTTTTTTAAACTGTTTAAAAATTTTGGGCGCTCTGTTACGAATTGATTAAAGCGCCTAGAGCGTATCAAAGCTTATCAAAGCTTAACAAAGCGTAACAAAGCTCAGAAAAGCTTGACTCAACGCGTAGGAAAGCTTAACAGAGCTTGGTTCAAAGCGGGGACTCCATTCTTCACGGTCTGTCACCACTTGACACGCTTCGTTAAGATATCTCAAGATTTGTTACGATCTGGCATGAAGATCTGACACGAGGTCAGACGCTTTCATCAAGATCTGACACGCTTTGTTGCGATTTGTTACGTTTTTATGAAGGACTCTCATGATTTCCCACGAATTGAGACGCTTCGATCAAGGCTTGACACGTTTTGTTAGGCTTTGTTACGCTTGGCAAGCTTCCTCACGCTCTCTCACGCTCTTTCACGCTTTCAAGGGCTAGGATGTAGTTATACAATTTGGAGACAAACATCATGTCTTCTTTAGATAGATAATGCTTTGGTACATCTGGAACTTCTGGATCTTGTTGTTTTGCCATCGTTTATGCTAGGTTCACACCAACGGCGAATGCCGCGCTTTAAATCGGCGAGCAAAGCGTCGTCATTTTCGTTAACTTTTCCAAAAGCATCACGATCTCTTACGGTCTGATAAGCTCTGTTACGCTCTGATACGAATTGGTTGCCGCTTTGGGGCGAATCATTTCCCGACTTGTTACGGTTCCTCACGCTTTGATCCCGCTTTGACCAGTCTTTGTTGCGCTTGAAATCACGCTTTTATAAGCTTTATTACGCTTTATCACGCTTTGATGCGATTGTGGCGCTTTAAATAAGGCTCTCATACGGTTATCGCGCTTTGTTGTGTATTGGTACGCTCTGTTCAGCTCTGTTACGCAATGGAAAATGTCAAGATCGCCGATTTAATGCCGCTTTTTATCCAGAGCCCATATAACGATGCAGTAGAACCACAATATCTTTGCACCTTTGACTCCAGTATACGATGGCAAAACAACAAGATCCAGAAGTTCCAGATGTACCAAAGCATTATCTATCTAAAGAAGACATGATGTTTGTCTCCAAATTGTATAACTACATCCTAGCCCTTGAAAGCGTGAAAGAGCGTGAGAGAGCGTGAGGAAGCTTGCCAAGCGTAACAAAGCCTAACAAAACGTGTCAAGCCTTGATCGAAGCGTCTCAATTCGTGGGAAATCATGAGAGTCCTTCATAAAAACGTAACAAATCGCAACAAAGCGTGTCAGATCTTGATGAAAGCGTCTGACCTCGTGTCAGATCTTCATGCCAGATCGTAACAAATCTTGAGATATCTTAACGAAGCGTGTCAAGTGGTGACAGACCGTGAAGAATGGAGTCCCCGCTTTGAACCAAGCTCTGTTAAGCTTTCCTACGCGTTGAGTCAAGCTTTTCTGAGCTTTGTTACGCTTTGTTAAGCTTTGATAAGCTTTGATACGCTCTAGGCGCTTTAATCAATTCGTAACAGAGCGCCCAAAATTTTTAAACAGTTTAAAAAAATTGGGCGCTCTTGCCGAATGTCCCGCTTTACTCCAAGCTTTCTCACGATCTATTACAACCCTGACGCTTTAATCAAGCTTTGTTACGCTTTGGTGCCGCTTTGCACGCCGCTTTAAAGCGCCATCAAAGCGCCGCTGGTGTGAACCTAGCAATACTGGAGTCAAAGGTGCAAAGATATTGTGGTTCTACTGCATCGTTATATGGGCTCTGGATAAAAAGCGGCATTAAATCGGCGATCTTGACATTTTCCATTGCGTAACAGAGCTGAACAGAGCGTACCAATACACAACAAAGCGCGATAACCGTATGAGAGCCTTATTTAAAGCGCCACAATCGCATCAAAGCGTGATAAAGCGTAATAAAGCTTATAAAAGCGTGATTTCAAGCGCAACAAAGACTGGTCAAAGCGGGATCAAAGCGTGAGGAACCGTAACAAGTCGGGAAATGATTCGCCCCAAAGCGGCAACCAATTCGTATCAGAGCGTAACAGAGCTTATCAGACCGTAAGAGATCGTGATGCTTTTGGAAAAGTTAACGAAAATGACGACGCTTTGCTCGCCGATTTAAAGCGCGGCATTCGCCGTTGGTGTGAACCTAGCATAAGTAATTGCCATGTAAACTCCTCTCACTATTTCCCACTTATTTTCAAATTTTTCTACGCTCATTTTATTTTCTGAACTCAGCTTATTTGCTTCTATGTTGCGTTCCAAATGTTTTTTAAAACAATTTAAGTTAATAGCGTGAATGAATTGTCTTGTACTATATATGTATTGTTTTATGTAAAGATTAAGTAGATTTATCTTCTCACATTTTTCACCAAAAACCATAGACGTTTCCGTAAACTGAATGTTAACGTTAATTGTGTTAAGTATAGTTTCGACTTGTTTTAGAAAGATTTGTGTTTTATCACAGTGGAAGAATAAATGCGAAAGTGTTTCAGGATGCATGTTACATAGTGGACAAAGATTATTGTCTCGTAACTTGAGTGTTGCGAGATATTTGTTCACCGGTAAGATTCGATGCAATATACGTACCTGTAACCACTGTAAATTACTATCTTGTGTTATATTAAATGGTATACTGTAGAATAATTTCCACTGTATTTGGGTAAAATCATATAATGAGTTCCATTTTGCTTTACTTGTAGGTTCAGCGTTATTAACATTTAGGATATCGTAAAATACTCTACTACCGGACTTTGTTTTTAAGACTCGATCATAAAAGTGTGGTACGAAAGGGAGTTGTAGCTCGTTGTCTGATTCTTTACAGCTGAATGTATTTAAGTATGTTGATACTATTTTTGTTACTCCTATAAAGTGTAGGTAATTAACTTTTATATTGTAAATTGATTCAAAATCTTCTATGGTCATTACCTTTTTATTAATGTATAAGTCATTTACATATATTATTCCCTTTTCATACCATGACTTTAGAAAAATGCTTTTTTCTCCAAGTTGAATATTAGAATTATAAAAAAGTGGGCATTTAAGACATTCTTCTTTATTATTTACTGGTAATGCCTTTATATAGGACGTATAAGATTTAAGAACATCCTTCCAAATTTTATTATTTGTTTTTGACATAGTTATTTCTGGATAGTGATGTCCGCTGTTTATCAGTTTTTCAATATTTAAGAAATGTTTTGTTAAAGACGTCCACGTAGCGTCTGTATTATATAATCGTCTAATCCATGTGCATTTTAATCCTTTGATAAAGTTACATGTATTTATCATTCGCAGGCCCCCCTCCGAATAGTCTTTTATAATAACACTATTTTTAAATTTTTGCTGGGCCATGCCAAAGGTAATTGAAAAACATGGAATTTAATGTTCTTATTGTTGTTTCTTTCGGGTCCGGTAGCGCAATAAACAAATGATTAAACAATGGCAAAAACGAAGTTTTAATGACTGTAATTTTACCTATAGGTGTTATATATCTTCTATTCCAAAATTTAATCATTTGTTTTAATGAATTGATTTTTTCAGCATAGTTTAAGGTGTCCATTTTGTCCAAATCTACATGAAATTTAACACCAAGTAGTTTAAAATCACATTTACCCCACACTAGTTTAAATTTTGTGTTTATCGCTTCTGTACTATATTTTTTGGAGCCAAACCAAATAACATGTGTTTTGTCGAAGTTCACATTCAGTCCGGATATTCTTGCAAATATGCTGAGCTCATATAATGTTTCATGTAACGATTCAGCAGAGCCGTCTAGTATTATTGATGTGTCATCCGCAAACTGAGATAATAAGTGTTTTGTACCATTAATGGACAGGCCGTATATCTTTTTGTTTGACTTAATTTTCTGTGTTAAGATTTCTGTGCAAAGAATGAAAATATAAGATGAGAGAGGGTCTCCCTGTCTGCAGCCTCTTCCCACATTGAAGAAGTCTGACAAGAAACCGTTTTGAACAACGCATGATTGTATATTATTATAAAATACTGAAATCCAATGTTTAAAGGAATCACCAAATTTAAAAAGGTCAAATACTTTGTGAATAAATTTCCATGACAGGGAATCGAAAGCTTTCTCAAAATCAATGAGTAATAAAAGTCCAGGAATGTTCTTTTCTTCAGCGTATTGCATTATATCATATACAAGTCTAACATTTTCTCCAATATATCTATTTTTTAAAAATCCAGTTTGTTCTACACTTATTATATCGGGTAAAACTGTTTTCAATCTGTTTGCTATTGAGCCAGATGCTATCTTATAAACTGTGTTGAGAAGTGTTATGGGTCTCCAGTTTTTTAAGAACTGTCGGGGTTTGCTTTCTTTTGGTATGCACGTGATTATACCCTGACGTTGAGTAATTGAAAGAAGGCCCTTATCAAAGGATGTATTTAAAGATTTTACAACAAATTCCCCTAGGTCTTTCCAAAATATTTTAAAGAAGTTTGCCGTAAACCCATCACTTCCGGGACTTTTATCATTTTTCATATTCTTTAAAGTGTAGCTGGCTTCCTGATATGTTATATAACCATCAAGGTTTTTTATTTGGTTATCTGATAATTTATTTACATTGTTTTGTATTTCTGTATTAAGGTCAAAATCTACATCGGTTTCATCTCTATTGGAGTAAAGATTTTTATAGAATTGTTGCGTTTCAGATAGAATTTGTTCTTGATTTGTTAAGGTTAATCCGTTCGCTGTTTCTAATTTGTTAATTGTTTTATTTATATAATTATGTTTTTCAAGATTGCAAAAGAACTTTGTAGGCTTTTCACCACAATCTATTCATTTAGCTTTTGACCTTATTGCGTGTCCTTTAAGTTTGATTTCCCTTAATTCTAATAATTCCCGCCTGTAGCTTTGTAAAGTGTGTAAATTATCCTCCGTAAGATTTTCTTCGGCCTGTTTTATGTTTTGTATTAAAGAATTTTCTTGTTTGTTTGTCAATTTCTTTTTATAAGATCCATATGATATTGATTCACCACGGATTTCCATTAATAAAGTTTCTAGAAATAAATCATCTGATATTGTAAATTGTAATTCCCGCCCATTTATGTCATTTATGTTATCTAAATTGTATACTGGAAGACAGTATTGTTGTTTAACATTTTTTATCTTTTCTCTGATTTGAAGTACGTAATCTAAGTCTAGTAAAAGTGAGTCGTTATGTGTCCATAACCCTTTTCCATGTGTAATATCTGAAAATAACAAGTCCAACTGTACTATTGAATGGTCTGAGTTTATACTTGGCTCTATTTGACAGGATTTAGAAAATTGAACTAAATCTTCTGTAACTAAAACAAAATCTAAGCGTGCTTGTTGAAGTGGTTTTGTACGTCTCCAAGTGAATCTTTTTGTGTCTGGGTGAAGGTCACGGTATATATCAATTAACTGTCTGTCTTGCATGTTTTCAATTATGACATCTCTAGATTTTTTGTTATTCAAGTTCTTGTAATTTTGATAGTCTATTGAAGGATCCATAACACAGTTAAAATCGCCACATAAGATATAAGAATCGTTTCCAAATTCATCTATTTTGTCAAAAATGTTCTTAAAAAACGAAGGATTGTCCTTATTAGGCCCATACAGACTAACAAGTGTGAATTTAAAGTCGTCAAAAGCTAGATCTAAAATGATGAAATTTCCGTCTTGGTCACAGAACTTATTTCGTACATGTACGTTCAGATCTTTGCTGAAAAGTATAGCTACGCCCCTTGAATTGGAAGAACAACAGCTAAGATAAATATCCCCGTTCCATTGTGAGTAAATGAGTTTTTCTTGTTCTTTTGTGAAATGGGTGTCTTGAAGGCAATAAATGTGATATCGTTTGTCTTTAAGATGTTTAAATAAATCTCTTCTCTTTTTATTGCAGTGGAGTCCACGACAATTTAAAGATAATATTTTAAGATCGTGCATTAGTTGTGAGATAGTTCAAACTAGAATATAACAACAAACAGTAAATAAATCTAGAGGCATGTCTCTTATTTAAGTAGCGATGAGATAAGTTCATCTTTAAAGAAAAGCAAAGTGGTTTCATACCGCTTCTCCTGGTGCAACCCACTACTCCACAGATACGCATGTTTAAGTTTCAATTCGTTGATCCAAATCAGAAAAATAGTTCTACTTATACAGTATGCGCCGTGATCAATAATTTCTAAAATCTAGCGGATGATACCTTAGGGCAGATTGCAAGCGATGCAGAACGCGCTTTAATGCGCTTTCTGTTTCACTTCCAACTCGCTTTCAGTGGTCTCAAATAGTTAAAACTAGACGCAGACTATGGAGCAATGGGTTGAAATAGGAAATTAATTACAGGTCGAGACCGGTTTATTCCAAGAAACAGCATATGATTATGTACACTTATTTCCAAGTGTAGGAAAACGAAACAAATTAAAACGGTACTGCACTATTTATGAAGTAGCAGGGCTTGAACAGCCAGTGGTTAAATTGATAATATGTAGTACATTTCAAACACTTTGCACATGTAAGTTAAAAACCTAACTGACAGTCTGTAATATATATCATGTATGAAATCATCCACCCCTGAACTACCAACAGAAACTTGTAGTGGTCAAATTGGTAAAGCCCATTTTGAACTTTGTATGGTTATTTTCTACTAAATGTTATAAGATAGTGTGCAGATCCTAATCAAAAGTTTCATATAAGGTTCCTTTGGTCTGGTTCTGCACTGTTTTCATTGAACAATACTACTACGACCACCAAATATAATGCCAACTGACCATATACAATCAATGCAACAACCTATGACAATGTGAAAGTAAAACAGAAAGCTCCAACAGGAGCTTTCTGTTTCACTTTCATCCCAGTTATTGGTGTCCAAAAAGAATATTGCATATGACAAGTTCTACACAATACTACTACGGACATCAAAAATATAATGCCAACTGATTATATGAAATCCATGCAACAGCCTATGAAAATGTAAAAGTAAAACAGAAAGCTCCAAAAGGAGCTTTCTGTTTCACTTTCATTCCAATTATTGGTGTCCAAGGAGAATATTGCTTATGACAAGTTCAGCTAAACAAATAACGGGAAAATCGCCACAGTGGCCACCAAAAATAACATTCACCTCAGTGTGTATTCTATTACTTAGGACATGTGACGGTCCACCGTCGGTTGGAAGCAATGTAGAAGACTCACACATGTGCCCTCTACCTCCAATGTATTGCTATAGGGTGGTCGTCATGGAGAGGCTCTACTGTACAATAATACAGACAACCTCTATCATCACCACGATTGCTTCATGAATTGTCCCAGATCCGTCTCCGCTGCGACAAAAACTCGAAACTCGATACCTCGAACTCTCTGAACGGTATTTCATAGTTGATTTTCGATAACACGATCTGACCTAAGTCGTGCACACATGTGCCTGAGATTAAAAAACGTGTTTCAATTTCGAAACACGTGCCTGCCTGAATTAAGGCGAGCTCGAATTACCGAGCTTCGACTGTAGCACAAGTTTTCCATATATCATAAGCATACCTAAAAAGACACTTTTCAAAGTAAGATTTAAGGTTGCATGACCAAACAAGCATCAATAAGAGTGTCAAACAGTTTTGATCCTAATCAGACGCCGCATTATGCGGCGTTTGATCAGGACATTAACTGCTTGTAAACGCGCTTTAAAGCGTCATTTGGAGCAAAACGGCTTTCTGTCCCTGATCAGCCGCCGCCTCTACGAGTCACGGCCAATCAGCGACATCACTATACTTATTAACACAAAAAGTTGTACATAAACTTCATTCGACATCGATATGAACGACTGGAAATAGTGTTGTCCCAGATCACCGCAATTCTGATGTGGTATGGTAACACCGAGACATCACAAATCTATGTGAAGATATATTTAAGTCATTACCCCGTAAATACGCTTTTACGCCTTCCATTCATTCCTCCACTGAAGAAATTGGTTTCACTTTATACAGTTATGAATTTATACCATAAAAACATTTACTATATCCTAGCAAATGGTAGCTTGAAGCAGAAAGGAAGTAAAGCATAATGCGCCTTACTATATCTAAGCAAATGGTAGCTTGACGCTGGGTCAAAGTAAAGCATAATGCGCCTTAAGGTGCATTCTGCTTTACTTTCAGCCCGTTTCTAGAGGTTAATCATTATCAATACTAAAAAAACGCTATGGGGCAATGGCTTAAATTATGCAGGTTCAAAGGACGTTTCTTTTTCTATAAAGGGACAATTATACATGTACATAATTTAACTTTGGTGATGTTATAAGTGACATTCGTCGTTACTGTAAACAGTGCTCTCCCTGATCAGCCGACGCTCCGCCGGGGCGGCAACCCATCAGCGACGCAGTTTTATGTATTTATGTCTGACCCAGGTCTATCTGGACACTCATGTTTAGACTTTAAAATGAAAAAAGACATCTGCTTTTAATCCTTTCACTGCCTAGATTAACGGTACTAATTACGTTTATAAACGATTTGGATCCTGCTCAGACGCCGCGATCCGTGATGTCTGATCAAGAAGCAAACCGCTTAATACTCATATCGTTGTTTCCAAATACCAAATAGTATAGTTTTCAAAATATGATTAATAAGTATAAAACCAACGATTTTATTGCCGACGATATTATGACTTAGACTGTGTTAGACAAGCTAACATTGGCAGTGAAAGGTTTAACAAACTGTAATTTCGACCACGTGTTTTTACAGTGGAGATGACGTTTGCTCTCCCAATATATGCGGTTGCATTATAAATATTATGTCTAGTTTAAACGGTTTCAAGCCAGATCAGAAGCCCAGTAACCCGGCGTCTGACCTAGCTCCAAACGGTGTTTCACTTAGATTAGAATAGGTAAACACACTTTTTAACCAGTTGTCATTTTACACATTTTGTTGCAAGGAAGCACATAAAACGTATTCTCCACTGTATCCACTGTATATAGGCTAATAGAAGTGTACTCAATTCACACACTTATCCTGTTATAGTCTGTTGTTGTTTAGTGTCATCTGCTTAGCATTTATGGCCAGCATTAGGTCTATTTTGGGGTAGCGCCGATTGTCTTAGTCCGCATTCACACTTGGAAAGTTGATGTACAGGTCTTTGGATTATTTTTACCGGTTCAATATGAATTTTATAGTAATGGATCTACATTGAACGCGAAGCTATACAATTAGTTAAGCGCTATAATATAGATAATCGCTGTTACACTGTCCAAAAAAGGTAGGTAGTTTTGGGTCTATGGCCATGGCATGTCAAACCAGGTCGCGTACTCTTCAAATCTTAACGTGTGAATATTTCCACTCTTGTTCTTGTTCTTGTATCTGACCTGACATCCCCTTGTCCACGCACTTTCAATTTCATCGGGAAGTTTCTTCTTTACACTCATCAAAGCTGACTGATTGAGTTTTGTTAGGTCTTCATTGATGAATATATCAGTACCTTTCAGTTTTTTTTTGTTTCTCAAGATGGCTTCAGCATGATATCTGGATACAAATTTTACAATTATCTGTCTCTTACCATCTTTTGTCTTGCCTAATCTGTGAGCAATGTCGATGTCTCCTCTTTGTAACGTCATATCTGTCATGTGTCGATTGATCGTTGCAATCACTTTTGTGGCAGTTCTTTCGGAGCTTTCGTTTTCCTCTTCTGGCAGGCCATTTATTCTGACATTATTCCGCCTTCCATATTGCTCGTACTCGTTTAGCTGACCTTGGAACTTTGTTTCTGTTTTCTGTATTCCTGTTTTAAGTAGGCGATTTTGTGACTCTACATTGTCCAGCTTCTTGCTCAATTCTTGAACTTTCTCTTTCAATCTATCTGTCTCTTTTTCTTTGTCAAAGAGTTTTGACTCCAGTATATCAATACGGTGTAAGACTGGTTTGAGTAGATCACCCTTTATGTTGTCGAACATAGTCTTTACAAGTTTTTCTAGACATGGATCGTCTTTTTTCATGACTGTAGATAGAGAGTCATTTATAGACTTAAGCTCTTGCTTTATGTCCTCCATCTTATTCCTAGTTTCTTTCTCGTCTTCTTTTTCTTCTTTGTTTTTCTTTGACTTCTTCTTTTCCTTTTTGACAACTGGACTACTTTTGTTGGTGTCTATATCACTTACACTTGTAATGTCACTTCGCTTTCGTTTCTTATCCAAGTCAGATTTCGAGGGCGTGTCACTCATACTTTTTTGGCCAGTATAGGTTGTAACTAATCAAGCGTGACGCCTCTGCTGTACATGCCTGTATACAGCGTTGGTGCAATACTGTTTTATCGTTCAACTAGTGTGCATTGAGATAGGGTACTTTACGGTACATTGAATCCACTTGCTTTATGGATGGTTGTCTATAGCATATTTTCAAAGTCAAGAAAGTCTATTTAGACAGAGTTTATGAAAGATTGTATTTAAGCACTGTATTTACCAATAGTGTTTGTATCCTCATATCCAATTTTATCCCATAAATCCGTTTTTAACACTTGAAATTAAGTTATTATTGTTGACGCGAGTGGTGGTACGTGCACACACACCGCTGGTTCCCCCATTTTCAGAACTGTCACTTTGCTTTATGCTGTCAAATGACTTTTATACAATCAATTAGCCTTCCTTTTAGTTGTCGTAATAAAGAGGTTTTAATGCATTTAACCCTCCTTAATTACGACCACTAAAATATGTTAATCATCAGGGGGCTGTTTTCTTAAAACTTCGTTCGACAAGAAAGATCGTAAGTCAAAACTCAAATATACATTTAAATTTCGATTTCTCTATCTAATAATGTCTTTAAAAGACGTGTTCAAAGAGATGTCACAAGACAGGATTAGATAGAGAAATAAATAATAATTGAGACTTTTATAATCTGACTTCAAACAACCTATGTCGTGCGAAGTTTTCTGAAACGGGCCCCAGGTGATCACGGGACGTTACTGCTTAAAACAAGGTGAACGTAACACTATTGGTATTTATAAAGAGGTCTTACTTTATTTGATGATATATACTAAAGTAGACATTTTTATCATATAGCCTTACATCATAGTCTTAGGACTTTAACATTTGCAGTAGCTATCCTTAAATGACTATGTACCACATTATGCCAACACTATAGAGTCTAAAACACCCATTTAACCCATCTGTGCCAAACTTCTATATATGGGACATAGGCAAACCGTGTAAACTCTGATCAGATGCTGCATAATGCGGCGTCTGATAAGAGTCTATCCTGTTTGCTGAAAGGAATTTCAATATAAAACAAAATAAAAATGAAATTTTGACCAGGCATCCCTTTGATAGAAAATGGACAAATCCAATATATAAACATGGAAGGATTCAGTGTGAGCAAATGGGTTAATGAGTGGAGTACAATGATACAAACTAAGAAGCAGACATGTTAAGGCAAGAGCATACAGAGCATCCCCCATTTACTCTTTCGCTGCCAAATTAATCATGAGATGTATACCCCTTCACCGTCTTATTGTCGTCTGCTTCAATTTTGTTGTTTGTAAGATCGTTTCAAAGTAAACATTTCAATGTAATGTGACGGAAATGGACGGTATATAAATACTTCTACAGTCTGACTGTGGAAGCCGGCTTTTATAGCTAGGTTGTCTAAGCGTTTGTCTCGGTTGCGAAGTTAAGCAACGTTCTACGCGGTCAGTACCTGAAAAGGTGACCGGCAGTGTCTACCGTTGGCCCGGTACGTGTTACTTATAAGCGCTCCACGGTACATCGTTTAGTGGAGCGCTATTGTCCTATCGTTGTTCTACTGTACAAAAGCGGGATTTTGTCAGTCACGTGACTGGGGTTTATTGTCGTGTATTGAGTGTGGTCAGTTCTAGCGAGTATCTTCTCTGGGCTACATCGAGAAATTGAAATGAAGTCAGCTCAAGTTTGAAATTGGATTGACTAGAGGGGGCGGACGTTTTTGGCAGAGCACAGGACGGACATGTTGAATGCCATTGAAACTTTGTTTCTAAAGATAAGTGACTTATAATTCTGCAGTTTAATAAAATATCTGGTTTGCTGTTTTTGGACGTAAAGGCTAAAGCAATTTAAGAGCAAGCGCACCGAGGTGCAGTTTAAGTACAATACCAAGGTCAACATAGTAATAGATGATGCAGATAATCTTCTGCATACAGAAACATTAGTTAAATGTCGTAAAAAGCGCAAAGTATTTTAGAATGCTTAAATGTATTTATTTGTGTGCGGGACGCCGGTTACGCTAGGCATGACTGTATATTATAGTATCGGCGGAGCGAGCTTGCTCACGCTTGCGTAACAGTTGTGTATTTACTGTTTAATCTGTACCTGTGTTATACATGAAAGTACGATTGAATTTCGTTGGAGCTGCTTTCTACTGAAATTGTTTATTACATTATTAGATCTTTCTTAAAACAATAATTCTAAAAATAATGACAAATGGGCATAAAGTAATATACATGTACAAATGCCACGTGGCATGGCTTCACATTATATTTATCTCATGTTTCAGCGAGATACATGTATCATATCTCACAGATAAAAAAGCATCTAGAGATGGCACTGGCGTCTTCGACGGGCCAGCCTAGGAGACCTCTGGGTTTTGCACGTGGGAAATCTGGCCACTGGAAGCGCTCCCCAGAATGTTTTGCTAACAATTCTAACAACAAGATAAGTATTTGTAGTAGTTTGTTTAAACAAGTTGACATTTTCAGAACATAGTAAACTTGTTAAATCTGCGGATACATGTTTTAACGAATCCGATGAGAGTTCAGATACATGCAAAGTTTTTTGTCCGTGGGTAGGCTTAAAGCATGTCTCCAAACGGAGAGAAGCGTCAGTTGGCAATAACTCGTTTGATGTGATTTAAATCGGGTATTAGTGGCCTTTTTAGGAATATTAAGCAATAACAAAACTGCTAGAGATAATCAAGTGGTTTTAGAGAATGAAATACAACAGTTACTAACTAAAGGTGTTATTTCTAGATTAGAATCTGTTCCAGTTAGTAGTTAACCCTTTGACAGTTGATTACAGTAGGAAATAGAATGGTGCCTGATTGTTGTCATATTAGATCTAATGCCTCTTTGCATGTTTTAGATTAGATATTAAGATATCAAGATCGGTGAATCTATTTTTGAAAGAAACTTTTTATTTTTCACGTTTGCTATCAAGCGTGCTTATCATATTGATATTGCTCAATAGTAAAGACCGTATTTGGGCTTTTCTTATTCAGAAGTAGGAAAAATGAAATATTATGTTTCAATTCATTATCGGTTAGCATCAAAACTGCTGGTCATATCTTCACTAAGATATTAAAACTTGTTAGTTATCTGAGGGCTAGAGGCTACTAGAATATTAAATTTCTAGATGACGGTATATGGCAGTAGGGTTTTTGAAATATATTAGATTAGCAAAGTTTTTATAGGTGTTAAGAGATGCCACCGGAAGTTGGCAGTTTAAGATATGTATATTTTAAGGATTTACGGCCCCCGGAAGCGGGCGTAGTGGATGTTGATTTTTTAAGGATTTACGCCCCCGGAAGCGGGCGTAGGCGATCGTAACTATATGATTTCAAATATATCAGATGAGCAATGTTTTACAGGTGTAAAGAGATGCCACCGGAAGTTTGGCAGTTTAAGATATGTATATCTTAAGGATTTACGGCCCCCGGAAGCGGGCGTAAGCTATGTAGATGTTTAAGTATTTACGCCCCCGGAAGTGGGCGTAGGCGATCGTTACAATACGATTTCAAATATATCAGATGAGCAATGTGAGATGCCACCGGAAGTTGGCAGTTTAAGATATGTATATCTTAAAGATTTACGGCCCCCGGAAGCGGGCGTAAGCTATGTAGATGTTTAAGGATTTACGCCCCCGGAAGTGGGCGTAGGCGATCGTTACTATACGATTTCGAATATATCAGACGAGCAAAGTTTCACAGGTGTTTAGAGATGCCACCGGAAGTTGGCAGTTTAGGGTATGTATATTTTCAGGATTTACGCCCCCGGAAGTGGGCGTGGTCGACTTAGATATTTTAAGGATTTACTTCCCCGGAATCGGGTGTAGGCGATCGTTATTATACGATTTCAAATATTTCAGATAAGCAAAGTTTTCAGAAAGTGTTTAGAGATGCCACCGGAAGTTTGCAGTTTAAGCTATGTATATTTTAATGATTTACGGCCCCGGAAGCGGTCGTAAGCTATGAAGATTTCTTAAGGTTTTAAGTTCCCCGGAAGCGGGTGTAGGTGATCGTAAATGTACGACTTCAAATATATCAGATTTGCAAAGTGTTTATATGTGTTAAGAGATGCCACCGGAAGTTGGCAGTTTAAGATATGTATATATATATGTATGCCCCAGAAGCGGGCATAGGCGATGTAGACTTTTTAAGGATTTACGCCCCCTGAAGCGGGCGTAGGTGATCGTAACTATACGATTTCCGCTGTGCTACTGGAGGCCGGTTGATCTTGGTTGTGGTAGGTCACTGTTAGTATTTAATGAAACACTAGTTTATCTACCCCGGCAGAGTGTTTTTCGTGTGTTCGAACACTGTACATAATGAGCATTTTAGTGCATTTTCGTCCCTGGAAGTGGATGGTCATAGCGTATATATTATTCTAGTTCTTTATTAGTCTCGGTTTTTATTAAGATTGCAAATCTTGCGTTAGAATCGTAGAGATCCTTGGTTCTTTGAATAGCGCAGAGAGAAAGCGTTTTGCTTGGCGTGATACAAAGTCAGTACATATATAGAGTAATTCGGATTTATTCGTATGTTCTTGAAGAATTCTGTTGTAAAAGGTTTATTCTGATTTTAAAATTTGAAAATCAATTTCGCTCTTTGGGAGCTCAAAACCATATTTGAACCATATTGCAGTTGACCTGCATGTGTTTTGTACGCATTAAATATGATACTAAACCCGGAATGGCTTCCTAGAGAAATTCATGAAAAGGCAGATCACCTTAGTAGGTATTTTGACAGTGCTGCTCGGTCGTTTAGTTCGACCATATTCTTAAAGCTTAGCCTGTTATGGGGTCCGTATATTGTAGACAGATTTGTTTCTCACTTAAACAATAAGTGTTCAAGATTCAGTGCATGTTGTGAGTTCCCGGATGTGAGACTGTAAATGTTTTTGATAAGTTTTGGGGGGTTTAGATCAAAATCGGGTATTTCCTCCACCTAGACTAGACGTTGTCTGTTTATCAGAAATTGCTAGTGAAAATGCAAAATGAACAGTCATCTTCCATTTTGGAGAAACGCTCCATTTTTGGACGTGTTTAACCAATGCGGAGGGAGATTACCGGTGTAGTGAATTTGTACAAAACAGATTGTAATAATGCCCCCCCCCCCCCCCCCCTGAGAAATCCACTATCCTTTAACATGCTGACATTAAAACATTGCTTATGTTATTTAAATTGGTTTCAGCTTTGACAGGTATGAAGAGAATTGCTACTTGATCAGCTTTAACAGGATGGTGTCTATGGAAAGGAACAGGAGAACGTTGCCGTCGAAATGATCGGTTGTTTCGTCCGTCAAAGGCCGATGGTGCAGTGGAGAAGCACAGTGGTACTTGTTCACGGTTTCTAAGTCATTTTAAATCTAAAGGGCAACTGAACTTGTATAGTGAAGTCTCTTATGGAAGCTGTCACACGTGTGACCAGAAGAAAGGCATTGTGACATCGGACATGCTATAGACTGTTTTATGTATGAAACGTCTACTGATGCCGTAGATTTAAGCGTTTTGTGTATGATATCATTATCATTTGCTGGTTTTCTCAGATTTACTGAAATAAGCAATGTGTACTGTAGTAAAGTATAATTCTGTCCGGATTATTTTACTGTCACGATTAGGCATAGAAAAACAGATGTTTATAGAAACGGCTATCAGGTTTTTTCATATCGAAAGGTGACTATTCTGTATGTTAGTTCACTTCGTTGAAGAGATATATTTCTGTTGCAAATATTTTGATTCAAGTCGGCTTTCCGGTCGAGGGGTGAAGTCAAATTCATTAAGATTAATAAACAGATTATTTATTCTCGAATTATTTAGAAATAAAGAGTAGTCGCCCTTGACCTAAAACTTGGTTTTCATTCTTTAGAGATAGCGTTGTCATCGCGGCTGCTAACACAACTGGTGTTTCCGATAGGTGCCTCAAGAGGCATGGCAGAATGAAGTTTGATATTGCCAAAGAAGGCTACATAGATGATTGTACAGAGAAAACAAACTTAATGTGTAATTTTTAAACACTGAATTTGATATCTTCTGCCCTATGATTTGTAATTCTATAAATGCAACTCGCTATTTGCAAAACAGTTGTCTGTTGTTTTGTTTCTGTGACATAGAGAGGACTTATAAGCGCTCCACGGTACATCGTATAGTGGAGCGCTATTGTCCTATCGTTGTTCTACTGTACAAAAGCGGGATTTTGTCAGTCACGTGACTGGGGTTTATTGTCGTGTATTGAGTGTGGTCAGTTCTAGCGAGTATCTTCTCTGGGCTACATCGAGAAATTTCAAATTCAGTGTGTATTATCAAACGTTTTATCGACTGGTTTATCCAATGTTGTTATTGCAAGTCTATACTGTTCGCACACATAATTTGTTAGCGAAGATGAGGCCCGACATCTACGTGGTATTGCTTTAATCACTCATTCTCAATAAGAAGGTGCACTTAACAAATTATGTTGTCCTTGTATTCTACAATGGTCTGAATCCTCTACAAAATCAAACCTACAATATCTTCTAATGCACACATAAAGTATTGTTCCTGGCACATACCTTTGACTTTATATTTCTTCATATTTCTTGTCAAATTGCAGACTGAATATACAATTCTGTAAGGTTTGTTACTGTCCCCGATAAGGTATCTCATTTTGTAGTGTTATTTTCTCAAATAATCTATTAAATTTAGATTATTTTACATGCAAATCGTATTGCATATGGTCCTACCTACCAGAAACGGAAGATGACATCATCTTAAAGTTTCTTTGTTGAAAGCAGAGCCTTGTTAGTTAATTGTCTCTTAAATCTTAATTAATCCAAAATTCATTTACCTTATTCATTACAAAGTAAAAATATGTATCTCTTTTTACGAATAAGCTATATTTTTTTTACGTTATAAATTCATGTAGCACTCATTTTGTTATGAAATAGCATCTATAGTTAGTATAAAAGGACATTGCCTGCATTAATCGATCATGAAATTTGTTTCTCTCAACGTTTGTTTTAAGGCTGTAAGGTTTGTTACACCTTTTAACACAAACATGTTAACTATATTGAGTGGTGATTACACTATTTTAAAGAATACAGATAAAGGATACAATTGATATAGAAATATATTATTGACAGCGTAAGAACAACTATAAAGTAGACTTTGAACTGTGTTCGTAAGGTTCATTCTGTAAGGTTAGTTACCAGGAAATAAATAAAGCTGGTAGTTTTAATCAATATTGTACAGACACGTTTGCTTACGTCATATTTTATAACAAATGACGTTAATGGTTGGAATACATATCAAATAAGCCAATTATAGTGAGTATTTTTGCGGAGAGAAGTGTACACATGTCTTGTTTTGGTAACATTCTGACTAGCAGACAAAGTAAAGATTTTTCACAATACTTTTTATATTTTATATGACCTTTTGTATAGCAAGTATCTTGTTAAAATAATGTTTTTGCTAGCAAAGTACAGTTCAAACTTAATACAGAGAAAATACTATGGTAAAATTAGGTTTAAAGACATGTAAGGTTCGTAGTTTTGGTAACTAACCTTACATGTCTTTAGCAATGTCAGTGAATATCAATTGCTTTGTAGATTTCACTTATTGAACTGATTATCATATTCTAGAAGAAGTTGTTGTGACTCAAATGTCTTACAGTGACTGGAAAACGCTGGTTTAAATTGATTTTATTTGTTTGTAAATATCACGAGATAAAATTTGATTGTCTATCAAAAGTGAAGTTTTATCATGTATATGCCCTATTAATTATTTGTAAATTTAGAAAGATATTCGTGTAAAAATGATTTTATATTACTGCAGGCATTGATTTTTATCCTGGTAGTATATAAGTCAAGTGAATGTCTGTTTTGCTTATAGTAAGGTTAGTTACCCATAGTAACAAACCTTTCTTATTAGTAATGGTAGCGTCTGGCGAAGTTAGCAAAAGAAAAGGGGTATAATATAGAGAAAGAACGTAAAGTGACCCCAGAGGGTATCAATTATACATAAGAAAGGCAAGAGCACGGAAGAGCAAAGAAGAGAAATAATTAAAATACCAGCGGACAAGCTGGTAAAGAAACAGGGGGTAGATCGTCGAGCCAGTGCAAAGGGACATGTCACTCATGTGATGGACTGAGTGGGGACACAAAGAGAATGGCGGACGATGCAGTTAACATATGAACATTTAAGTTACACTAAAAGATGCTAGCTATTTATTGAAATGGGCACAGTCAGCAAGTTGTTCCAATACGACTTCGATTTGTTTGGTAACGTACGTTTCTGCCATCTATGGGTTAGTTAGATGCTCCAGAGAAAGAGGTGCGGATACAGAAAACCTGGGTGCTTTTTCCTACTCTTATTATCAACAGATTTGTTTAGGTCAATCTGATATCTAGTGTGAAGCACATACATCGGATATAGGTTTATACGAACGTCTCATCCAAAGAACTTGGTCCGGTGGAGAATCAAACCCATGCCCTCTGGTATCGCAGTCGAGTGTGTTACTACTGGACCTCGTCTGCCGGTGTACCATAAAAACAATGAAGTTCTCAGACACCAATGTAGGTGATTTTGTTGCGACTAAATATGATAACAATGTATACAGCCCTTAGATAGGGAATGTTTTAGAGATGATGAAGACGATGAGGTTGAGATCACAATGATACATTTGGAAATCAAAAGAATGAATCCCAAGGATATTTATTCTGTGAAACAACGAGTCCTTGAGGCACACATTCAGTCCTTGAGTTTAAACCTAACCAATTATCCAAAAAACCTACTTTAAGTTTTGAAGATACCTTTAAAGCGTTTGAAAGTAAAACAGGATGTGCCTTATTGCTGCTCTAAGCTATCATCTGCTAGGATATAGAAACTATTCTTATGTTGAGCAGTTATAACTGTATAAAGCTTAACTATTCTCTTTAGTGGAAGAATAATTAAAGACATTAAAATGCATAATTATGAGGTAATGGGTTAATAAAGGCAGGAAAAGTTATGAATCCATGGGACTCACATCCTTTCATCAAATAAGTCCCTGGTAAATTTTATGAGTATCTGACTCAGGCTCGATGCGCAGGTGAAAATACCTTTGAATTACATTCATGGAAATGTGAAAAAGTTATTACAATGGTTGAAACATGGCGACATACATTGGATACACAGACATGATACTTTCTGCACAGTTGCAGAGCCTTTACCTACAGGGAAGTCACAGCGAATGTTTAAACTGAGTAAAACAAGACATAGACACAGTTGAAAGCAAAACGTAACTCCAATATGTTGAGCGCAACTCAGAGGCACAAACCTTACATAGTGGTAGATCTATATTGTACAAACATAGCAACATTCATAGCAAGAAAATACAGAGTTATAAATCTATCTATTTAAATAAGTGTTTCCCAATGTATTTGCTGTTTTGCTTTTGTTAAACTGTATTGCAATAGTTAGAAAGTTCATTATATTTTAATATTTACTAGTAATGAACCTTACACTGTGAACGAACATTACATATACATATTGAACTAACATTTTCTTAGGTACGGTACAAAAGAGATCCATAATAATGATTAAGTCAAGTCTGTATGTCATACAGACTAACACAACATGTAAACAACGGTAGTGTTGATGTTTGTATCTAGAACATGATGCTCAATGTTTAAATGGCCTAAGGTTGTTCGATCAATTTTAACTGCATTCAGATTGGCTAGTTTATTTATGTACAGTGTAAAGTACATAACATTGTTGTTTCTGTGCATGATAAACATTATTGTTTCCAAATACACTCTTATTTGTTACTTTAATTCTTGCATTTACTAACAGCATTTGTAGAACTATTTGTGGTAAGGTTAGTTACTTGTGGGTCAGTTTGTTTAAACGTTATAAATATTTATTTATATGGAAGTAATATGTTAAAACTGCATTTGGTTTTGACCCAGCACTAATAATTCTAATGTTTCTAAACACTAGATTAAAAAGAACATCGAATAACGTCGTGTATTGCAAATGTTAGGCATTGCATTTATACAGTATTACAAAAATATGTTTTTCCAAATACACAAATTAACTTGCAATCAGTTTTCCAACGGGTATATTCCATTTTAAGGAAGATTATTTATAGGGTATATCTAGTACACTTGCATACTAACTTTAAACAGTATAAGTGTGCAAATACTATTTAAATAAACATGCCAAACTCATCTTAAGAACAAACTACCCATACAGTAACTAACCTTTCACTAGAGAAAAACAGAGGTTTGTTTGAATGACCGTATAACAATTGATAGTTGATTCATGTTCAAGAAAATTTACAATATTGCACACAAAACATGTATCAATTGATATAATACAAAACATCAAAGAAATTTTGAATTTCATTTTTCACTTATTAAATATTCTATGTGCACCTGTTTATTGAGAATGCGTGTATTAATGCAACTCGATACTTGCCATACGGGTACCATTTTCCAGAGTTTTTTCTTTATGAAGTTTTTACCTCTGGTTTTTGTATGGGCGACTCGACCACATCGCAGACAAATTGTGTGACAAAGTTGCTTTCGTTTGGTGTGTTTATAAAATTATAAAATTATAAAATATACTAAGAGTTGTTAGACTTGCATTGACGGATCTGTTGTTACTTGCAGTGAAGGGTCATTTTTCATTGAACCCTATTGTGTGGGATTTTGACTATTCCAAGAAAGTTACGTAGTTACATGTATGTGTACATGCATGCATATTTGTGCTGATATTACTCAGAAATATTTAAGTCTTTTTTCGCACTATTCAAGCTGTAGTCCAATAAATGCAACTGCTTCAATTTTGTTGTTTGTAAGATCGTTTCAAAGTAAACATTTCAATGTAATGTGACGGAAATGGACGGTATATAAATACTTCTACAGTCTGACTGTGGAAGCCGGCTTTTATAGCTAGGTTGTCTAAGCGTTTGTCTCGGTTGCGAAGTTAAGCAACGTTCTACGCGGTCAGTACCTGAAAAGGTGACCGGCAGTGTCTACCGTTGGCCCGGTACGTGTTACATGTACAGTAGTGTGACTTAATACATATCGAAATGAGTATCAAACTGTTTGGACCCTGGTAAGAGGCCGCGTTATGCGGCCTCTGATCACGATTCAAACTGTTTGAAAACGCGCTTTTTGGGGTCATTTAGGGTAAAAGGGTTAATAGATTTATACTAAAACTGTTTTAAAGTTATTAAGTTGAACTAACATTATACTGTCTGATTAATACTTGTTTATTTGTTTCTCTCCTTAGTGTAAGTATAATGTTAATTGCAAACAGTTTGTAGCCAGGTCAAGCCTCGGATAGCCCGGCTGCTATTCAGATTCCTAACTCAGATTAGATAGAATAAATCGTGAGTAAATTCAAAAAGTATACTTTTCTACATTTTATTGCAATGATAGTTCGTATGATTAGCTAAATAGGCTGGAATAACGTCTCCCCCACTGCACTGAATAGTTTGTGCTTTTCAAATAATTCCGATTAACCCATTTATGCCCATTGGATTTTTCCATGTTTTCTAATGGATTAGTCCATTTTTTATCAAAGGGATGCCTGGTCAAAATTTTCATTTTCTTTTTGTTTTATATTGAAATTCCTATCACCAAACAGTGTATTCTCTAATCAGATGCCGCATAATGCGGCGTCTTATCAGAGTCTACACTGTTTGCCTTTGTCCCATATATGGGATCGTTGGCACAAATGGGTTAAGAGGGGTCTGGTTTTTAAGGGTTACCATGTAAACATGCAGCAAAACCTCTCTATTACATGTTGTACGACCACACAATTATATAAATTATTGATTGTTAACGACACCTGACTTCTTTAAGCTAGGTGAAAGTAAACTGAAACAGATTTTTGTTTTACTGTCACCTTGCTTTAAGATGTCACCTGTCTTTCATACAATCAATGAGCATCCGATTTTAGTGATCGTAATAGAGAGGTTTTTTCTGTATTCGTTAGTATTAACCCTTAGCCCGCCAAATAAATTGTCGTCTGCTATATTTCTCGTCTGCTTCAAGTTTCAAAGTGCTTTATAGTTGCTCAAAATTGCTGAAAATGTTGTCCGAGTGTCAAACAGCTTGGATCCGGATGAGACGCCGAGTTACTCGGCGTCTCATCCGGATCCAAGCTGTTTGCATATGGAGCTATAGTCGTGAGTGGCAGGCTAAGGGTTAAAGCATAATATGATATGTTATATTGTTAATTCTAACATGACACGTGAATTCGTCTCTATAAACAAAGAACAGGTCTATCGTGGTATACCTGAGACGGTATACCACGCTCTTCCCTACCCCGCTCCTCCCACGGTTATATGACATGACGTGACCACGTGCGTTCATACGTTATGTTTTTTAAATTTCTTTCGTTATTCATATAGCCCGTAAAGACCATATACTTTTAACCAGTAACGTTACAGTAATTTTCTCATTCTTCTGTCTTGTTTGATGTAATGTTTGTTCTATGCCAGATTATGGATCGGTAATTGTAAATTTGCTTATGGGTGTTAGATTCTTGTAATGCCGCGGAAAAAGTTATTCGGTCGAAAAACTTCATCCGCTGAGGAAATAAGTATGGAACATTTGATTTCCTTTCTAATGAATTTCCTTACATCTGGTCATGTTAGAATCGAAATAATCTATGTTCTACCGTTGTGAAACTGTATTTTACAACGGTCGGTCGTTGTGGTGCGCAGGAATTGACCACTCAGGCCTTCGGCCTTCGTGGTCAATTCCTGCGCACCACAACTCCCAACCGTTGTAAAATACCGTTTCACAACGGTAGAACATAGATTATTTCTTAAACAATGGTCATTACAACCAGAATGATAAGTTAATCATTACAGTAAAACCTCTCTATTACGACCACTTAATATTTGTATTAATCATTAAGTGTTAACAACAAGTGGCTGCTTAAGGCAATGTTTGAGTAAAACAAAAACTTTAAGTGCCGATCAATTAACTTATTGACTATGCATTACACGATATGCATTAACAGTGAATAGCATATAGTTTTTTGATGGCATCATTAAGTTTTGAAAACGTGATTATGTTATATTACGTATTAATGACTCTTGAATTTTATTCCTACTAAATTAGTAATAGTACATGACACGTGTAGCTAAATAAGTGTTCATTTCATTAAGATGATTGTGTTACAAAAGTTAAACATCAATATAATATGCTGTAAAGACTGTTGTATGCATTTCACTGTTCACTAAATATTTATAAACACACTTGGCATTTTGATGCTCATTAATATAAGATGAGCAACTTCGACTCATTTGATTGCATTGTGTCTGTTATGGTGATTGTTAAATGTCAAACAAAAAATAAACTGCATTTTGAAGGCAATTCAGTAAAACCTCTTCTCTATCATGACCACTACTACGAAAGTTAAATGATTATATAAAAGACAGATGACAGCTCAAAGCAAATTGACAGTAAATCAGAAAGCTCATCTTTGTTTAAGCAGCCGCTGGTTGTATACACCTAATAACTAAAACAACAATTTATAGGTCGTAATATGGAGGTTTTACGGTAATGATTCACTAATCATTTTCGTTATTAAGACCATTGTTTGTTTTTTAACTCTTATCATGCTAAATTGTCGTCTGGTTAAATTATATTGTCAACAAAAACCTAAATATCAGTTATTTATGTTTTTAAACTGAAAACAATGCTGAATATGGGTACCATATAGTTATTATACAAAGGGACACAGGACAGACACATGGTGCCATTTTCGGATCTTAAATATTAGCATGAGTTAGTCAAGTATCGCTTAGTATAATAATGTTTAACCTTTAACAAGTTACTTTACCGTCGGCGTCAAATGTGCTGTGGTAACATAATTCAAAAGCAATTTAATGCTTAAATTTGGAAAGAGAAAACTTACAACGAATTTCATAAGTTTTTATGAGCAGGGTATGGTCCATATCCAAACTGTTTGCAAATATAAGCAAAGTCATATCTAACTTATAAATGTTTAAACTGTGTACATGTATGTAGAGTGTCAACAACGAGTTTTGCAGACCGAGTTTAATTAGACCCCTGAACTAAGTCGTAAATGTGCTATTACAACACGAATGTATTATTAAAAGATTAACACTGTCTTATAACTTTGGTTCGCAGAAAGTTATATCTTACTGATTAATGTCTAGGTGCACTGCAAAAATCTAATATAAGTGTTAGATGTTATACAATTTAAAATGAATGTGTCTCGCTTTAAAAGTCACTAATATAAACTTATATTTTGGTGTATATAGTATATGGTCACTTAAACATGACAATCATAAAACTGAACACTCCTATTCTGCTTCGAGTCCATTATTTAGAATACTGCGTGTCTTAATCACTAGTATTTTAATCTTTACTATTATTTATTTAATGGCCAAAACATGATAGCTAGAATATGACTGGCAACTCAACAAAACTGTATCATTTATGCAAATAAGGTGTTTGCTATTTCTCTGATATTAATAAATAAAACGTTTGTTCGTAGTTCACATCTAAACGTCTAAGTTATTACTAAAAGTGTGGTATTTAGATATAAAGTGTAAACTTAAACGTTAAATGTATACAATGGTTATTGGAGTATTGTATACACCGTTGCTACGTTGCATTATGCTACAAATGTTTTTTGTTTCCTCTAACTTGTAGACACCAAAGGGAATTGATTGATTTCGATATATCCATCAAAACTATTGATTATCACGTGTCAGTTACCCACTAAACAAACATTTACAACGACAGTGTTAAAAATGTCAAAACAAATGCACACTACTTTTGGAAAACACTTACTGGGATTTTCTCCGATATGCTTGCCAAACATTACGCTACGTCCTGAAAATTTTGAATAAATATGTTGTCCTGTTTACCCGATTCTAAACGTCAAGGCAATGCATTCAATTGTGTTTTAGTTGTTTGTTTAAACAAAATGTAAGTAATATACGCGGCTTTGAGCTATATCAGATGCCGACATGCCCGGTCTGTGACCTGGCTAAACTATTTGCAATGGAATATATTTCTATACAGTTGAGAAAACGTTATTCTTTACCAATAAACGCGTTTACGCTACAACTATTATTTCCTATGCAGACAGTTTGAGTAAGATCAGATGCCGGGTAACCCGGCGTCTGATCAGGCTCCAAACTGTTTGCCACCAAGATAAACATGAATTATCAGAAGTGTCAAAAAGTTGTACTTTTCTACGTTTTAGTGCTTTGCGTTTGCGATGCGTTTGCGTTTAAAAGGAAAAGAATAACGTCTTCTCCACTGTAGAATACACGCGTTTATAGCGCGACAGATAAAGTCATGTAACTGCATATCTAGCACTAAAGATCATCGGCTATTTCCATCAGCAGACTCAGCTGGAGTTTTGAGAATGATGACAGCAGTCATCGAAACTGTCAAAGTACGTAAAACTTCCTACATGTAGTACTGTTATAAGATCAGTATATTTACGTATATAGGTTTACTTACGAAATGAACTATATCAAATATAATTAACTATTACATTTTCATAATTCGCAATGTAGAGAACGTTTAAAGTTGTTGGGTTTTTTTTCTAATGCTTCGAACTCGCGTCAGTTCGAATCAACCCATATTTTAAAGTTAAAACCTGGCTTAATACGTGTATGTTTGACATAAGCGATATCAATTAATCGAAATAAAAATTATGTAATACAGGTAAGGTCGATTTAACCCTTTCCCTTATAGAAGCGACTTTTAGCACATTCATTTTATTCATCCGCTGCAGAAAATAGTTCCAAATTATACCGTAATGAATATGTGTCATATTAAATTATTTCCTTATTCTAGCAGTTAATAGCTTAAAGCAGGCTGAAAGTAAAGCAGAATGCGCCTTAGGGCGCATTCTGCTTTACTTTCAACCTGCTTTAAGTAGTCACATATCTTCAATACTAGAAACAATGCTATCAGGTAAAGGGTTAAGCGAGATCGAAGAAATGTCTATAAAGAGTAAGATATGTGTCTTTTGACATGTTCTGTAAAAGTCTTACCAATGAGACCAAGCTATTTGCGTATGTACATGATAATACAGTGATTATAATACCAGTTCTTTGTGAATGACACTTTTTCTCATGACATATCTAAGATAAAATTGTGTTTTATGTGATTTTACACATATTACCACTGTCACTGTTTCCATACAGTATTCCCTCTCTACAACGGCCCTCCCAACAACGACTCCCTCCTTACAACGACACTTGCCGCTGTTCCCTAAACAGGACAATTCTGTCCAACCTATTCACGGCTGCAATGTCATCTGCTTAAAATTGTCGTCTGCCTTTTCTCGCAAAGTTACACAATTAAATGGACATTTTGATAGAAAAACTCGTAATGAGGATTGACAAACAGCTTGGATCCAGATCAGACGCCGCGTAACGCAGTGTCTGATCTGGATTCAAGCTGTTTGCAAATGTAAGTCAATTGTCCTCCCTATAACGACTCCCTCCGAACAACGCACATATTTTTGTTTCCCAATGGGAGTCGCTGTAGAGAGGGAGCACTGTATTTTTAGATAGTTTTACAAATGTCTAGTGGTATTCATTATTTAGTGGGGCTATTTTATAAAAAGGATGATGTTACGTATGTCTATATAATTCGACAGCAAGTGTCCTTATACTGTTTGAAATAAAACATCTAACCACGTCTTTCAATGTTAGTTGAGTTCGGTTAAACGGCACCGCGACACATAAAATGGTTTTATAGCGCGTCAGTGTGTGCTTGTTAATGTATGTGTGTGAATGTATTGTGAGTGTATTGTGAGTGTATTGTGAATGTATTGTGAGTGTATTGTGAGTGTATTGTGAGTGTATTGTGAATGTATTGTGAATGTATTGTGAATGTATTGTGAGTGTATTGTGAGTGTATTGTGAATGTATTGTGAATGTATTGTGAATGTATTGTGAATGTATTGTGAGTGTATTGTGAGTGTATTGTGAATGTATTGTGAATGTATTGTGAATGTATTGTTAACTTTATTTGGAGTTTAACCACTCTACCTTCCACAATCCCACTGGTGGTCTTATATTCTATTTAAGTAATGTATTACTTTATCGCTTATGTAAATGTAGAGCTAGTCAAATAAGGTTCGATTTATTTTACCGATTACCCATAGCCTGTTTCTATATTTGAAGACAGGTGACCACACTTTACTGCTTTACCTTCAATCTGCTGATCGCACTTACAAACTCGCTTGCGTAATTTCAGTCGGCCATATTTGCAAAACACGAAAGACAACTCCATTAATCTGTCTCAAATTGGGCCAGATTATTCCCCTTCATATTGACAGGAAGAATGGATTTTGTCCGTCTTTTTGTACATATGAATTCGAATTTTTACCAAGAAAAATACTTATTTCTTTTAGAGTTTATGTAATTTCCTTGCTTTTCATATGCGGTTTCTACGTATAAAATATGGTAAATATAGGAATTGTCATTGTAATCAAGTACATGTTTGAAACCGAAAATACACGAAATATACACTGCGTCCGTTTATTATCAGTTAGAACGATTTAAAGAGAAAATAAATAAGATATATATGCAGTCTAGTATGGGAATAGTTTTTTAAATTGTATTGTTTTGCGCCGATATTTCGTGACCATATTGAAAAGACTAATAGTGGTGTCGACCTGGTCTAATTTCGCCCTATATAATCTATAGTACAATGCCTAACTTTCCAAGCCAACAGCTCCCTCCAAAATAAGGATCTAGGCTTTAAAAGCCATACCCTTTAATTCTTGATTGAGGCCAGTGAACCTATAACATCGGCAATTGCATGTTTGCTGTCAATGATTTTCTAAGGTCACTGTCAAAATAAGATAAACAACTTTCACTTTCATCCCATTTACTGTGTTTCCATATGTATCCGCCTGGGGAAAAAGTCCTGAAATGAGATCCCTAAAACAATGCCCTTTTGGTGGAAATGACCACAAATAACCAGTTTTTATCAAGAAAATTATTCAAACTCACCCACAGGCAACACTAAACATTGCAAATCTTGGAAATTGTATTTTTCAAGGTACTACTTCCAAGACAACAACGACCCGGAAGTGATTCATGACCAGGCCGACACCTAGTGTGGCTAAGTGCATGCGTTCGCACTGACTACCGCTGTGTTCAAATATTGTAGGCGCGTACAGCGAAAGTCTATAAGTGGTTCCTGTAAAGTTATATTATAAAACTTACAGTTCATGTTTATATCTATATAAATTAGAACTATTTTCTTCAGTAGATGAATAAAATATATACACTAAAAGGCACTAATATGGTGGAAGGGTTAATTGCGTCATCTGTAAATAGAAAAGAGCGACACGGTAAAGCTATCATGTTTAATTGTTGACAAACACGCCATTGTCCTCAGACCAAGGCCGTTGATGGCTAGACGATGAGTAATATTTGGTTGGCATCTTTGCAAAAATGGGTCTGGTTTGTGTCCAAATAATAATTCAGTTGTACCTAAACTGTAACACAAATTGGCAATTTTTCCGATACCAACATATCAATGACTTGGATAGTTAATGGTGACTTTAATAGGATATGTGAAGGCGTAGTGCGGAGAGCTAAATAAAATAGCAATCACTTGGATTGTTTATTGTGAGTTTTCATTATTATGCTCTAATGTGCCAGTGTCATGTCTTTTACATGTTTACCCAAAATAAACTACTTACATGTACTTACTTACTATACTTAACTTAACTTTACCTTAATTTAATTTGATTATTTTGCTTCGATGAAACTATTTTGGATGCTACTTGTTTTCATGTGATATTTTATCACATAAACGTGCAATAATTAATACAGTGTAACATAAATCTTATGTAATATAGAGAGCAGAATATCTTATTATATTCCTGTTTAAACACAACCAACTGTAATATATAATATACTAATGTTATGAATCGCTAAAAGTCTGTATTACTACGCCGACTGTTAAAAAGCTTATATGTTCTAGTTGAACAACATTGGATCAACATATTTCTGCCAATTGTCTAACTATCCCCGGGCATTTCCACAAAGCAGGCCACATAGAGCTCTAGCATTAACAGTGGCTCAGAATAAGACTTACAAAACAACCTGTATCATGAACAAATATGTGGAGAGATTGTTTTAATTTCGAACGTTACATCATCAAGACGTCTATTAACAATAATGAGTTTAATGACTTATTTCGAAAAACGAGACTTAGTGTCGAATTATCATTTTTTAGTCAATAAGAACAATTAAAAAAGAACTACATGTAGATATTAATTGAAAAAACAAACATGCTATCAAATATGTATTGTCACAACTCATTGATGGATTGAAACACAT
The DNA here is from genome assembly GCA_922989275.2 of Gari tellinella. Taxonomy (NCBI): domain Eukaryota; kingdom Metazoa; phylum Mollusca; class Bivalvia; order Cardiida; family Psammobiidae; genus Gari; species Gari tellinella. The sequence goes on along the minus strand of OV277867.1, from coordinate 76,576,245 downwards.
ACAGTGGAGAAACTGTTATTCTTTCCCGTTTAAACGCAAACGTACGCAAACGCAAAGCACTAAAACGTAGAAAAGAACAACTTTTGGACAATTCTGATAATTCATGTTTATCTTGACGGCAAACAGTTTGGAGCCTGATCAGACGCCGGGTTACCCGGCGTCTGATCTGGCTCCAAACTGTTTGCACTGGAAATAATAGTTTTAGCGTAAACGCGTTTATTGGGAAAGAATAACACATTCTCCACTGTATACGAATAGTTATATTGTATGACGAATCGGTTTCCTAACAGCTGAAAAAGTGAAAGTAACAACGTTCGGATTTTTAAGCCATAAAATGTAGCAAAATAACAATCTTATAAAAGAAATGACAATTTATTTGTGACTGGGTGACAAACAGTCTGACGGGCGGGATTGGCAATTTTATTCCTATGAATAGATTGTAGACTACGGTCGATTTTTTAACGTTAATCAACAATTAATCAATAAGTACGTTTCTAACATCATTCTTAAATCAATGTAAGAAGTTGCTATCTCGATTATCTATGCGATTAAGAGAACGCCAAATAATACGTTTAACTGATATTTAACGTCATCATAAATGATGGGTTGGCGGACAAAAAGGAAATCAACGGAATTAGGACATAATCTACGATATGTAGAATAAAATAATTGATAATTTACCGGTATTGCGTTAAAACAGAAAAGTAATGTCTTAAAAGGATTGCGTTTGCTTGTATATAATATCTGATATCGATTTAGATCAATTAAAGATGACTTTTTAGCTCACCTGGCACGAAGTGTCAATGTGATTATTTAGATCGCTGGGTGTCCGAAGTCCGTCGTATGTCTGTCAGTAAGTCTGTCTATCTGTACACACATGCATCGTTAACACTCTAGCGGCTACAAATACCATTGAATCTTCATGAAACTTGATTACAATGTTTGTCTTGAAGTCTAGGTCAAGTTTGAATGTGGGTCATGTCTACTAGATCACTAGCTCAAATCATAGAAAACCCTTGTTAATACTCCAGAGGCAACAGCTCCTTTTAGATTTAATGAAACTAAGTCAATTGATTGACTCATAAATAACTAGGTCAAGTGTGAATATTTTTATGTCGGGTCAAAACCAAGATCACAAGGTCAAATCATTGAAGCATCCAATAGGCTAGAGGCTACTTATCTCATTACATTTAAAATGAAACTTGGTCATTTTGTTGTCTCATGAATATCTAGGTCAAGTTTAAATGTGTATTACGTCGATTGAAAAACTAGGTCACTAGGTCAAATCATAGAAAAACCTTGTTGACACTGTCTCTCAGACCTCAGTTTGAACTTGATCTTTGAATATTTTCCTGGATGAAATCTATGTCAAATTTGAATTTGGGTCACCAGCTGTCAACATATAGGTCACTGGGTCAAATCATAGAAATATCTTGGTAATACTCTATTGTCCACTAATTTCATTTGATCGTAATGAATATTGGTACAAATGTTTGCCTCATTGATATCTAGGACACGTTTGAATGTAAGAATTGTCGGTTTAAAAACTAGGTCACTAGCTTAAATCATAAAAATACTCTGTTAACACTCTAGAATCTACAAATCTCATTTGATCATAATGAAATAATGAAACTTGCTCAATATGTGTGCCTCATTAATATGTAGGCCACGGTTGAATGTTGGTCATGTCCGGTCAAAATCTAGGTCACAGTTGTCAAGTTTACAGGATGTGCCAGGTGAGAGATACAGGGCCATGGTGGCCCTTGTTTAGTTTCCAACATAATGAAAACACAACCAAGTAGTCTAACGGATTTGAAAATTTTGCAAACTGTTTTCATTACTCTCTCTTTTGTAAATGTATTCCGCTACGTTATGCTTTCAAGAAATAATATCAAACTTTAAGTAAGATGTTACAATAATCAAGAAGTGAAGGGAATACACACAATAAAACAAACTATGAGAAATATTCGATGAGATTTAATACCTTTAACGAAGACATATGATACGATTAAACATGTAAACAAAACAGTACATGTATTTATATCAAAGTGGTCGCATGACGTAAACTCCGTTTAAATTATATTAACTAAAATCTCCGGCAGACATATCGCCGCGTGGGCGTTTCGAATATAATGCTGCTATATGTCAAATGGCGTAATGATCAAATTCCGTGAGGCATGCATGGACATATACGTATATCAACTGTGAGACTCCCGTGTATTTTGGCGTCGTGAGTGTATGATGACTGTCCGACCGGACAGTACACTTATCGTTAAGTAGATGTAAATGCGTTTTTAAACAATTTGTTTTTGCGTTTCGTTTGCGTTTCGGTTGTGTTCAAACAGGAATATAATAAGATATTCTGCTCTCTATATCTGCACTGTACTCTTCTCAAAAAGTTGAGCAAATTTTGTTACAAGTCGGTTGATATCATCGAAAGAAGAACAATAGTTTTTACAAAGCCAACACCAACGACTCCTTTTTAACTGATTTCCCCGTGAAACATCAAATGCACAATTTTCCATCCATAGGTCTAGTACAATAATTTACTCTTTAGAGGTGTACGATATATTGCATAATGACCTAATCAGAGACTTCCTTTAAGAAACCTCTGATCTGAGTTTACACAATTTGCATATTACATGTTTAGTCTTCACAGGTAAAGAGTAAGTAAATGCCGAGTATAGATGTCACCAGGACTCAATATATTGAGCGAGTTCTATTTATCAAAGTTTGACCGTATCAGCTAGCATGAAACGTTTTCAATGATGAGTATAATAACGTTTTTTCTCCATGTCCTGTTTTCTAGTTTTGAAAATAGGTGGCCGCTTAACGCAGGTTGAAGTAAAGCAGAATGTGCCTTAAGGCACAATCTGCTTGAATCTTAGTCTGCTTTAAGATACCATCTGCTAACATATAGACACTATTACTTCTTAAACATGTTCATGACGATATAAATTGAAACTGTTTTCTTTAGTGGATGAATAAAATGGATGTGCTATATGCGTTTTTATGAGGGAAAGGGTTAAAAAGTTGAAACAGTCTATGCCATTCCACTGTATGAAAGGGCTGCGCCGCCAAACATTTGGCAAAACACTTGCGCAGTTGAACTAAGAGCTTCATTCCCTATAAAGACAAGTCATGAAGCTGTTTTCTGATACGCTCTACCTAAAAAGAGATTCAGTGTCTGGAAGTTCATTGGCAGAATGCATGACACGATATCGTTACCTTTCTAAGAGCAGTCAAACAGGTCAAAGACAATTACTGACCTTTACAATCCTTCCAATTCATTCACTGCCATAATGTTTCTTGCTTGCCAAGGGTTCGACTACTTTTCGGGACGTTTTAACATTGAAGCAATATTTATATTGATATCAAGATGTTTAAATCCTGACCAGAAATTAAGATTCCAACTGCATTTCCACTCCAGAGACCTTCCTGCCCTGTCGTGATTCTGAGGCTTAATTTTCATAGGGAATGTTTCAGTTTATTTGAACGAGATTATACCCTCTGCCAACTACAAAGAAGGCAGGTTGGTAGTTAATATTCCATGCGCTTCTTCGTTAAGAGTGAGATAAGCAGAAATCATCTTCCTAAAATCATCATCACACCTCATCATCCCTCATCATTCGTCGGCGCTGTATGACATATTTGCTGACGCAGTGCCTTAAAATCCCACTCATCTATCCAATATTATATAATAATCCTCCTTCTCACTTTAGGATAACTGAATGCCATAGTGCGTGCTAACATCATCCAGTCGTGGCCAGACATCTTGGTAGACAAAGTTTTCAACGAGCATACTGTCAATAACTAACCTGCATCGACAGTTTGTCAATTTGAACTACTTACCAAACGCCAATATATAAGTGTGGTATGTCACCAAACATGATGATCGTACAGCTCATTTTCATTCCGTCTGACATTAGAAAATAGTTATCATTATTTATAAAAAGGAACTTGTATTGGATTTGCCAACATATATCTTGGTCGACACCAATGATAGTTATTTACCAAATTATTTAATTATATTATGTCCTTTTCTCTATTTTATTGCATTGCGATTTTGCGTTACGATTTCGTTCGAATGAGAAAGAATAACATATTCACTGTAAACGGATAGTGCGTACGATGTATAGGGTATGTTTGATACAATTGATAGACACTTTAAACAAGTAAAAATATTATTATTTTTTTAAAAAAAAGTGTCATGCTATATTTAGGGTACAATCCATTGAGTGGCACTACAATGGCATTCATTATTCATTAGATTCCCATAAAAAAGAAACAACTTTGTTTTTTTCAAGATCTGTGTCTCTTCTTATACCGCCGGTGTGCTTTACACCTACTTCATTGGTATACTACAGTGTAGAAAACGTTATTGTTTCCCGTTTAAACGTAAACGGAACGCAAACGCAATATACTAAAATGTAAACAATAACATCTTTTTTACAATTCTGACTATTGACATTTAGCGGATTGGCAAACAGTTTTGAGCCTGATCAGACGACGGGTTACCCGGTGTCTGATCAGGCTCCAAACTGTTTGTCCTGGAAATATTAGTTTTAGCATAAACGCGTTTATTGGGAAAGAATAACGTATTCTCCACTGTAATTACTGGGTTTTTCTGTTGTTATAGTGGTTAAAACGTTATCTTTTACCAATAAACGTATTTGTTCAACTATAATTTCCATTGCAAAATGTTTGGAGTCAAATCAAGACTCAAAACTGTTTGCCAAACAAATAAAAAACATTCGTCAGCAATTATAGGACGACAGTGTTTTCATTTCATTGCACTGCTTTCGCGTTTAGGGTCGTACAGACAGAAGCGTGTGCATTATCTACTACAATGACGAAGACGTTATTTTTCCCAATAAACGCGTTTACTCAGATTAAGATGAACAGTCATAATTGTCGAAAACATGTCCCTTTGTACGATTTATAGCAATACGTTTGTTTTTCGTTTGCGTTTAAACGGAAACGAATAAACTCTTCTCTACTGTATATATTCTAAAATAACAGCATACAGTGGAGAATCTGTTATTCTTTACCAAAAAAACGCGTTTATGCTGAAACTATTATTTGCAGTGCAAACAGTTTGGAGCCAGATCAGACGCCGGGTAACCCGGCGTCTGATCAGGCTCCAAACTGTTTGCCACCAAGATAAACAAGAATTATTAGAATTGTCCAAAAGTTGTTCTTTTCTACGTTTTAGTGCTTTGCGTTTGCGTACGTTTGCGTTTAAACGGGAAAGAATAACAGATTCTCCACTGTACCGAGCAGTTTTATAAGATGAGCTTTGTATCTTGCTCATTCTATTTTACTGTTGTTTTTTTACGCTGACGTCGTGTTCGATAAACATGACGTCATATACACGTATACGTACAAGTTCCGCGTTTCTGAATATAAAATGATTTAACTAACTATTAAGTCGTTGATGGTGTGTATTGTAGCCTTACAAATACACATCTACAGATGGCGGTTTACTATAGTGTGTTGTATTCAGCTTCCGACATTCTTGATGGAAGCAATCAATTCGGCAATAACATTTTGCGCTCCATACATCAACCTGTATCGCACTGCCAACTGACTATATGTATTTATCAACTGCCAATCAAATGGTTTCTATTTCAGTTATCTACAAACAGTGCAGCCACTATCTGGAATAAACTAGCATGCAATCTCTCTCCAGAGATAACCGTAGCCTCTTCTTTTTATAGGCATACTTAAGTCTGTGTATATTTTTATCTAGAAGACATCTGGTAATGTGTTAATACTATTTATCAACTGTCAATGCAACGGATTTATTTCCTTTATCTGCAAGCAATGCAGCCACTACATACAACCTGTCTTCAGAAATAACCTTAGTCTTCCCGAAGTGGATGGTAATAATAGGTTATGATCTAGTAAATTTAACGTTTATAGAATTATTTTGAATTGCTCATCTCCTTAGATAGAAACGTTCTGGTAACTTGCTTGTCTGTCAACATGATGTTCTTTTAAGTGTAATAATGTGTGAATGCCCTGTTGATACCAGACAAGGTGTCTGATCACACTCGAAACTGTATAAAGCAACATTGCTTAAAATAAAGTGTCACCATATTGAGAGAAACAAACAAATACAACATACACGTTGTTCCTTTTTACATTCAAATGCATTGCGTTACGTTGCGTTTAAACGCAAACGATTAATGTTTTGATCAATATTAACTCTTCCCAAATATAACGCTTTTACTCCTTACTTCAGTAATGCAAAACAAAAGAACATTAATTGGTGTTGTTATATACAAGTGGCTGCTTAAAGTAAGATTTAAGTATAGCAGAAAGCTCCTAAATGAGTTTTCAGCTTTACTTTTATTTTCATTAAACAGTACGCAGCGTCAAACACTATTAGACATAGACTATTTGCAGGTTTGGGTATGGAGAATAGGGTAAAGTCGTTGAAATATCGACAGTCCATGACTCACCCTGTAGTCTATCGCTTCTGCTTTCTTTTGATATTGCTCGTTATATTTTCAGACAGTTATTCCTCAGGGGTAGACTATTGACATATCATGTTGATTTAGTTTTATTGCATCAGGGGTTTACAGTGAAACCCCTCTAAACCTGGCATGTGTAGGGACAACATATATTTCCGGTTTAAATGGGTTTCCAGCTCAAAGGGATTTTAATCCATCACCCAATGGTTTGTTTCTAGTTTGGTGGATAGCTGACCACTTGAAGTAGATTGAAAGTAAAGCAGAATGCGCCTTTATGCTCATTCTGCTTTACTTTTAATCTGCTTTAAGCTATCATCTACTTGAATATAGAAATTAATTATGATGATACATATAAATGATTGCCTTTTTCAATGTATGAATAAATCAAAGGCTTGAAATACGTATTTATGGTGTAATGGGTTAAAATAAAGATGGGTTGGAAACGGGACCAAATGTTTTGTCCGGTTTAGAGAGAATTCCGGTAAAGAGAGGTTCCGGTTTGGAGGGGTTTTGCTGTATTTGTAATAATCAGTTGTGGAGGCTGCAGCACGCGGGCCAGGTTTTGCGTTAAATTGAGCATTATGATTGATGCGCGTTGATAGGTTTAACCACTTTTAACGCAAAACGATTCAAATGGTATATGTGCAAACAGTATGGATCCAGATCAGACACCTAGAAACTTGCAGTCTGATCAGGAGTCACACTGATTGACACGCAAATCGATGAATTGGGGGGTTCAGTCTAGTGGCCTAAACTTGAACATTGAAGTCAAAAAGATGACTTCATTTTTAGCAAACAAGTGTATGGTTTAGGGGGATTTAATATTGTTTGGAAAATGCATGGTAATAATTATTTACTGTTATAGCATATAACCCACGTTGTAGCAAATGGGTTAGCTTCATAAACATTGTGACCCTACCCTTATTCAAGCTAGCGACAATTACACTTGCCAGTCTCTGCACTGTTTTTCATTTCAAAACATATTGTTAAAATCAGTCCTTGATAGTCAAAACAGGACAAGACTTAATTGGTTATTAAAATTGTCTATTAAAAGTTGATAATTTGGCAATCAATGTGATATGAAATTGTCGTGTTACATTTGTTGTATTTTGATTTAAAGAATATTGAAATAAGTGTCAAACAGTTTGGTTCAGATCAAACACAGCGTGACACGGCGGCTGATTAGGTTCCATACTGATTATTTTTAATAATGAATATACATGTACCCTATTACACAGTGTACTCTTAGCAAGGTGGTGAACGGTTACAATACACAGCAAACCCTCACATGCATAATTATTTTGCACCTTTTAATCACTATTTGTACTTGTCATCCACTTCTCGTCACGTCGCGAGCTTTACACCGTTTCGTAAACAATTACGTTCTACAATAAATATAACAATATTCCAAATAGATATCAAAATAATATTAATTTATAAAAATGCTCTTTTCTAATATATTTCGACCTTTAAGGGCCTTTTTCAAAGAAAATCATGACAAGCGGCATCTGATTATGGTCCACTTCTTTGCAAAGTTGACTATAGTTTATCTGTAAGGTATAACAAATATCAGATATGATAGTTGTCGTAAGCATTTGGAGCTAGTTTGGACAAAGAGGATATAAGCATATTTCTCTATTGGCTGCAATACCGTGCAGATTACTTTCTGTGCGAACTGGCAAATTCGTGATAGCTATTTGAAAAGGTCGATGTCAGATAAGACGTCGAATTAATCCTTAATCCCACGGTCTGATTCTAATTTTGAAAATGCAGGTGATCACTTAGACAGGTTGAAATAAATGCAGAATGCGCCCTTGTGTCAGTACGATTTACATTTTGTCTGCTTTAAGCTGCCAATCATTGATGTGTGGGGGGACAGCAACAATGACGTTTAAATCACTTTTTTGATAATGTGATTATATATGTATTTTAATTTTCATTTTAAATATTTGACGCATTTTAGAATTGATGTTATAAACTAATGATTATAATTCTCTTAATTTTCATACTGAAAAATCCTTATCCATTGTAAGTATATTAATTTTCTTTTCTCACTTTGTAAGTACATGTATGCAATTGCACGTAAAGCGCCTTTGAACGCACAACTCCCGTGTGAAAAGGGCTTTATATAAAGCTGATGTAACAATACATGTAATAATAGAAACTAGATCGCTTTGACAGAAAATTATACACTCAGGCCCAAAGAATCGAAACAACAAGACAATATGTAATAATGCACAGTATTTGATTATTTATTGATACTTAAACAGTGTACGAGCGTAAGGGAAACTCTGTCCTTCGACATGCTATGTTGCCTCGACATCTAAACACTTGAGAATCAAGGAACATGGTAATTATATAGGATACCGTATTTGTAAAAAAAAAAAAAGGACAAAACTCACCACAAGCCGGAATATGGTATCCGTGCAACGGTATATACATTTAAATGGAAATGATATGAAATAAAAACAGACATAAGATATAAAATATTACAGTGGATAAAACGTTATTCTTTCCCAATAAACGCGTTTACGCTAAAACTATTATTTCTATTGCAAACAGTTTGGAGCCAGATCAGACGCCGGGTAACCCGGCGTCTGATCAGGCTCCAAACTGTTTGCCATCAAGGTAAACATGAAATATCAGAATTGTCCAAAAGTTGTTCTTTACTACGTTTTAGCGCTTTGCGTTTGCGTGCGTTTTTGCGTACGTTTGCGTTTAAACGGGAAAGAATAACGTATTCTCCACTGTACCATTGCGTTGACGCAACCACAAATGTTTACACTGTTGCATGCTTGAATGTCGTCGTCTCTGAAATTCAAAGAATGTATCCAATTGACTGCCTACCTCTCTGACATTAGATGCAAATATGTTATAACAAAAAAATAAAACATGCGGTGATACAATAATTGAACATAAATGTAGCGCTAGCTGAACATCAAACAATTCAGTCTATGTTAAAACAATAAAAGCAACGTAAAAGTCACAGATTCCAACACAGTACATCTGATAACAAGAGGGCCATGGCCCACAAGTCGCTCACCTGAGAACAAAGTACCTAAGCTAACTGGGCAAGACAATATTGTGATATATAGCTATAAAAAGAGTTTTAAAGGTTTTCCAATATAAGTCTATAGAAAACGGATAAGCCCCTGGGCAGAGCCAATTTTGAACCGGGGGTCATAATTTGAACAATATTGGTAGATGACCATAAGGAAAAGCTACATGTCAAATATAATTGATCTGGGCCTTACAGTTTCAGAGAAGAAGATTTTCAAAGGTTTTCCTATGAAAAACTGAAAAGCCAAAGTGCGGGGCCATTTTTAGCCCAGGGATCATAATTTGAACAATCTTGGTAGAGGACCATAAGGCACAGCTATATGTCAAATTTTAAAAATCTAGGCCTTACAGTTTCAGAGAAGAATATTTTTAAACATTTTCCTATATAAGTCTATGTAAAACTGATAAGCCCCAGGCTGGGGCCAATTTTGACCGAGGGGTCATAATTTGAACAATCTAGGTAGATGACCATAAGGCAAAGCTACATATCAAATATTAGTGATCTAGGCCATACATTTTCAGAGAAGAAGATTTTCAAAGGTTTTCCTATGAAAAACTGATAAGCCCATGGGCGGGGCCATTTTTGGCCCAGGGATCATAATTTGAACAAACCTGGTAGAGGACCGTAAGGCAAAGCTTTATGTGAAATTTTAAAAATCTGAGCCTTACAGTTTCAGAGAAGAAGATTTTTAAACATTTTCCTATATAAGTCTATGTAAAACTGATAAGCCCCAGGGCGGGGCCAATTTTGACCCGGGGTCATAATTTGAACAATCTAGGTAGAGGACCATAAGGCAAAGCTACATGTCATATATTAGTGTTCTAGGCCATAGAGTTTCAGAGTAGAAGATTTTCACAGGTTTTCCTCAGAAAAACTGATAAGCCCCAGGGCGGAGCCATTTTTGGCCCCAGGGTAGAAGATCATTAGGTTATGATACATAAATAATATCAAAGGTCTGTGCCTTTTGGTTTCTAAGAAGAAGATTTTTAAAGATTTTTTTATGCATTAAAAGTTGACTATACGGTCATGTTAGAAAATCTGGTCCCAAAGCAAGGGGAATAACTCTAGTCAAACACTTTGAACAAGATCCCCCTTGTCACTGATGCTTCTGACAAAGTTTGGTTGGAATCGAGTCAGTGGTTTCAGAGGAGATGTTGTTTGAAAATGTGGACGGACGACGGACGACGGACACTGGACGACGGACGACGGACGGAATGGGATCACAATAGCTCATCCTGAGCCTATGGCTCAGGTAAGCTAAATATGTATTAAACACCATGCCTATCCGAAATAACTTATCTCTGGCTCGCCGTGGTGTCATTAAACTTTTGGCAGCCCACCTTCATGGGGCCAAGGCATCTGAGTTGAGTCGGTTATAGTTCTCAAGCATTTGATTGGTCATATGCGAGCCTAGGCTCACATCCGACCAATCAAGTACTTCAGAACTACTTCGGACTCAGCTCAAACGCTTTATAACCTTGGACCCAAGAAGCAAAATAATGTTTCTGTAGAACCCTTGTTGTTCTTGCCTTCGGAGAGTCCCTCTTTACTTTATTTACCGGTATATCCGGAGTTGGTTGTGACAAAATCACATACGGGGTATTCTCTCATTTTTCGGCAAGTTTGCGTCGTTTTACTAAACAACTTACGCAAACTTTTTGCGTAAGTCAAAATCGTTTAACTCTTATTTTTCTATCATAAACGTTTGCAAACAGCAAATAGCCAGATCAGAGGACGCGTTAAAAGCGCGTCCTCTGATCTGGCTATTTGCTGTTTGTAGCAAGTGATAATAAAAAATATAAACTAAAATTTAAAATTTTGACTTACGCAAAAATTTTGCGTAAGTAGTTTAGTAAAATTGACCCCTGGTGTCGCATTGTCACTTTGCTGGCTTTGACTGTGATGTTGTAACGTGTCTTCTTTCTTCAACGCTCCTTTCGCTGCAGACCATTCAGCCTTTTGGAAAGCTTAGGAAAAGCGATCGTACAGCTGTCCACCGAGTCTTCCGGGTCTGATAAAATGTATCAATAGTTTATTCCAGCGTAGATCAAATATCATATGCACTATGTGGCCATGATGATTTGTGAAAAGAAAATATACGTAATAGCAAATAGCATTGACAGTCCCTGATTGTATAAACAAAGTAGTTGTACACAGTTATATGTATTTCCTGTAAACGTATACATGTATACTCAAGGAAATCTAAGGAAAATACATCGCTTTGTTACTATACTAATAATAACTCTTTTACAAAAGTTATCGTATCCTTACTTAGATGTAGGAAACACTAAATGTAACACAATTATATACGTAGTCGAAATCAATACGTGTTAACAAATGCCTAATATGGCTGGCATTTAAATTTACCAGGTACGATTGACTAAAAATCAAGTGAAATGAAAAGGTTAGCCAATCGTAAGTTATTATGTCAATTTTCCCTGGGCCAAAACGTTTAAACTAAGACCTTAGCTTCTTGGCTACAGATAATTCTAATGGAAAAATCAAAAAAACAAGGTGATACTACACTTTATTATTGAATTCACATTTCACAATTTTAACAGTGTAAAGAAAAGTCACCTTACGTCATAACTTTGATCCTCTGAGGTAGGGAGAAATTCAATCTACTTATCACCGTTTAATTAACCCATGAATTGTCACATTTATGGCGACGGCGTTCCCCTTCATCACGATATTGTAGCCTATTTCAATATTGCAGTCTGCAATGCAGTTTCAAAGTTGGACTTAAAACAGAATGGCTGACCAAAGTTTGTACCGAGTGACAAACAGTTTGTGTTCTTATTAGATACCGCGGTACGCGGCGTCTTATTAGGCTCCAAACTATTTGCAAGCGAGACTTTTGGCATATTTGACATTTAAGGGGTTCAAGTCCCATTGTGTTTTCAGACCTTTTCTCAATGCCTAAAATACAATAACGGTTAATAATAATGTTTGAACATTCTTATAGCCCAAACTGATCCATGAAATGATGAAGACGGACCTAAATCACAAAAAGGGCGATTTAAAATAATAACAAACCGAAAATAGAACGTCTGATATAAACATTTCCACACGGCTAAGTATCACGTGATACAGCCGAAAACAACTTCACGGGGTGCAACCGTATCTACCTCCGCCCGTCCATCCATCAGTCAGTTAGACTATCACACTTTATTGTCCGCTCTCTAACTCAACTATTTTTTATCCGATCTTCCACAAACTTGCTGAAAATGTTCATTGATATAAAATCAAGGTTTAGTTGGATTACTACTAAAATCGCATAAGGTATTTTTGAGTTAGTTCCTGTTAATTAATAGAAAATGACTGTTTCAGTCATTTTTGCACTCTAAAACAAACAGCTTTTATCGGATATTCACCAAACATGCTGAAATTATTAATTTATATAAAATTTAGGTCTAGTTTGATTATTACTAAAATCGCATGTGGCATATCTGAGTTTTTGCCCTTTATGTATTAGAAATGACTGTTTTCAGCAAGTTTTGCTCTCCAACACAAATACTTGATTTTTAATCTTCACCAAACTTGCTGAAAGTTTTCATTAATATAAAATCAAGGTTAGATTTGAATCCTACTAAAATCGCATAAGGCATGTTGGAGTAATAGCCCTTTAATTATTTTTAAAAAATGGCTGTTTCAGCCTTTTTTGCTCTCTAACACAAAGAGTTTTCATCGGATCTTCACCAAACTTGCTGAAATTCTTTATTATATAAAATCTAGGTCCAGTGTGATTAATACTAAAGTCCCATAAGGATTATCTTAGGACTGTTTCACCATTTTTTGCTCTCTAACACAAATACTTTTTTCTTGACCTAGATTTAATACCAATACACATTGTCAGCAAGTTTGGTGAAGATCCAATAAAAAGTGTTTGTGTTAGAGAGCAGAAAATGCTGAAACAGTCATTTTTTAATTATTCAAGGGCAATAACTCAGACATGCCTCATGCGATTTTGCTAGTTATGGAACCTGACCTAGATTAGATACTAATAAACATTTGTAGCAAGTTTGGGGAGGATCCAAAAAGAAGTGTTTGAGTTAGAGAGCGGACAAGGCTGAAACAGTCATTTTCAGCAAGCCCAAGGTAAAGATTCTCCGTATTTGTTTTAATCGCTCACCCCCAGTGAATAATATTTACACATTTTGACTGGATCGCATAGTTTAACCCTGTGCCTACTGGTCGTAACTTTACGGAGTTTACAAACTGTTTGAATCTAGAAAGACGCCGCGTTACGCGGCGTCTCATCTGGATCCAAACTGTTTGACACTCGCCTTAAGGTTTGTTTAATTAAAACAATGCATAAATCTAAACTGAACAAATTTTGCAGAAGACAATGTCAAAGCAGACGTCTGTGCAGCAGAATAAGGGTTAACCAGATGCTCCAGTACACATGTAAGCGGGATTAATCTGAACTAATCTAATATTTTTTTCACTTATTTCAGCACCGAATGCTATGGTGTTACTACTGATTAAACCGTCTCTTCGAGACACTTTTTAATGAGTATGACACCATTGGGTTTAAAAGCAGAAATAAAGATTTTAGTTTTCGAAATACTTCCGTTATCTGGAGCCCTGTATTTACAGAGTTGTCCTTCTTATCATTCACAAGGGAGGCTTTTTAATTTGTGCAGCACAAAAATATTATAAATAAAATTTAAAAAGCGAATTTCTTAGATAAAGACGGTTTTTGTGAAAGAATCACGTCCCACGTAGTTCAAACGGGACCCCAAACAACCGTTTTATGCAGGTTTCTCAAAAACACAATGCGGCTTTAAACGATATGTGAAATGTGCGACTTTTCGGTTTTAAACAAGCGTTATATGACAATGAAACTTCTTTCCGTCTAACTTTTGATATTTCGACAGTTGACAACTTACAAGTTACGCGTTAAGAAAGTTATGCCGAAAAATGTCCTTTAGAAACTGAGTTTATTTAAAGATCACATTTCAATCTTAATGGTATACGTTATTCATGTAAATTTAAACCTTTCTGGTTTGTTATTAAAAATTGACAAATATGTGGACAGTTCTGAAGGGCATATTTCTGGATGATTTAATTACTAATGAAAGTATTTATACTTAAAAAAACATGTTATTTTTTGTTGACGACTTTAAAACAGATCAGCCGTTATAAAAGTTCATCATGCATAGATTTGACTTGTTACGTCATGTTCTGCCAAACAAGAAAAAGTAATACGATCAAAGTACATGTACTTCAAATTCAGGTTAACAGGAAACCTTTTTAGGGAAACTAAAGTTATTTTTGTTCAGAATATTCACATTTCTATTCACTGAACATTGCGAAGATGATCCATTGCTAATCTTTAAAACCAGTTACAAGCTCGTGCAGGACAAAAGTAGTTTAGAAAGCTCATAAGCGCCATATATAGTCAAGGACTATATTTTCAGTGTTTACTTAAACGCGAAATATTGATGTGTCTTCCAATGTACAAAAACAGAAATAAGATATTCTGCAAAGATAATCGAAGAACAGAAATGCTATTATTAAATGGTAATAAAAACTATGGTATAACTCAGGTCATGCATCGACCTGGATCTAAACAGAGCTACAGTGGAGAAAAAGTTATTCTTTCCCAAAAAATGCGTTTACGCTAAAACTGTTATTTCCCAAACAAACAGTTTTGAGCCAGATCAGACGCCGGGAAACCCAGCGTCTGATCAGGCTCCAAACTGTTTGCGACCAAGATAAACATGAATTATCAGAAGTATCCAAAATTTGTATTTTTCTACGTTTTAGTAGTTTGCCTTTGCGTTTCGCTTGCGTTTAAACGGGAAAGAATAACGTATTCTCCACTGTATATATCATACAGTAGGGAAGATGTTATTCTTTCCCGTTTAAACGCAAAGGAAACGCAAATGCATTGCAATAAACTGTCGAAAAAACAGGTTTTAGACAATTGGGAGTATTTATTTAATTCTTAGTGGTAAACGCTTTTGAGCCTAATCAGACGGATGTATCTCCAACGTGTTTGAAATAGAATTAGCTGTTTTAGCGTTAAGGCGTATATTGGGAAAGACGAACGTATCCTTCACTGTACATTCAATAATACCTCCTGTGAGATAGTTCAACGAGATGTACAGTGGAGAATCTGTTATTCTTTCCCGTTTAAACGCAAACGTACGCAAACGCAAAACACTAAAACGTAGAAAAGTACAACTTTTTGACAATTCTGATAATTCATGTTTATCTTGGTGACAAACAGTTTGGAGCCTGATCAGACGCCGGGTTACCCGGCGTCTGATCTGGCTCCAAACTGTTTGCAATAGAAATACTAGTTTTAGCGTAAACGCGTTTATTGGGAAAGAATAACGTTTTCTCCCCTGTAATGACATATAGAAATTACCAATTTTCTTTTGCATTTTAGTGCGTTTGCGTTTCGTTTACGTTTAGACGGAAAATATTAACGTTTCCTCGTTGTATCCATGTTGTATCTATTCAATGAACATTGCGAAGAAGATCCATTGCTAATCTTTAAAACAAGTTACAAGCTCATGCAGGACAAAAGTAGTTAAGAAAGCTCATAAGCTCCAATATAAACGTTCTGTATTGTTTATGATGCACACGAAGAGATCAACTGTCGATCGCATTGCCTTTAATACTTACTGTACGTTTATTTTTTTAAAAGAACCAATCTGTTTAGCTTCAATATCAGTTTGTTTGGAATCAACAGTGTTAGTATAATCTAGTCTTATTGACACACCAGTAATGATTTACTCCAGGGTTAAGGGATAGGCTTCGTTTAGTACATGTTGGTTGGCATTAGTGTCTGCGACAGCTTGTGCTATTTACGTCTTGGTTTTATTGACTGACAATAATCCAGTGGCAATATACTCGACTGATGTATCAGGGCTCGTGATTTCGATCCCCTGCCGGACCAGCGGCCAAACTATGGGTATTTCTAACTATCTATTTATTACTTCTACGCCATCAATACTGATGATTATGAGAAGGGGCGCTTTTTAGGTGCACCATTGGGACTGTACTCGGCCGATCACTTTATCCTGACACCGACGAACCAGTTGTAATGCTAACCTGAAATCCTGAGCACCAAGGAGGGAAGCCATTACTACCAATTTTTAAGTCTTTGGTTTGACCCGGCCGGGGATTGAACCCGCAACCTTCCGCACCGAAAGCGGACACTCTACCACTGAGCTATACAGAATCCTCGATGATTTACAGCAAGTTTCTTGAGCAAGATATGTACCGCATATTACTCTTAACCACCCAGTGATTAAAATGCGGACATGTTACATGTCAGGGTCTGAGCCTGTACTGCATATACCTACGAGCCATATGTTACATGTAGAAGTGCTCATTATTGTAGACAATTTGGTTCAATGATCAATGGAGTGAATGTACAGTCGGCCGAACGGTCGTTCGGAGTGAAAAAAGACTACGTTATTCTTTCCCGTTTAAACGCAAACAAAACGCAGGGGCCAAACACAAAAACGTAGAAAAATACAACTTTTGGATAATTATGATAATTCATGTTTATTTTGGTCGCAAACAGTTTGGAACCTGATCAGACGCTGGGTTTCCCGGCGTCTGGCCTGGCTCAAAACTGTTTGTTTGGGAAATAACAGTTTTAGCGTAAAAGGGAAAGAATGACTTTTTCTCCACTGTAGCTCTGTTTAGTTCCAGGTCGATGAGTTATACCATAGTTTTTATTACCATTTAATAATAGCGTTTCTGTTCTTCGATTATCTTTGCAGAACATCTTATTTCTGTTTTTGTGCGTTTGCGTTTCGTTTACGTTTAGACGGAAAATATTAACGTTTCCTCGTTGTATCCATGTTTGGTTTACATACAGTTGAGAAAACGTTATTCTTTCCCGTTTAAACGAAAACGAAACGCAAACGAAACGCAAACGCAAAGCACTAAAACGTAGAAAAGTGCAACTTCTGTACAACTCTAATAGTTCATGTTTATCTTTTTGGCAAACAGTTTGGAAACTGATCAGACACCGGGTTACCCGGCGTCTGATCAGGCTCCAAACTGTTTGCACTGGAAATAATAGTATTAGCGTAAACGCGTTTATTGGGAAATAATAACGTTTTCTCCACTCTATGCGCCGTATCATGACAAAACCTTTTTTATTGAATTACAAACAGTGTCGACCAAGGATGTCCTTGATCTACTCCGTTTTACACCAACAATCATCTAAATCACTGTATTATGCAGTAATACAGTACTGAACCTTATTAAATTAAATTGATAATCGCAAGCGAATTGCCATCGCATTACCATCAAATCGGGCGCTTCAAAAAGCAAACCATGTGCTTGAGTCGTTAAACGCGATTTTTCCGAAGCGGTTGTGACAAAAATGGCATTGAAAAACATTAACGAAGTCATATTTGCGAATATCGGTGAGAAACATAACTCGGGAAAACTTAACGCGTTAATTGCGTTGGAAGATATTCTCAAGCGAATCGCCATCGAATTGCAAGCGAATTGCCATCGAATTGCAAGCGAATCGCAAAAATTGTTAATTTAATAAGGTTCAGTACTGTATATACATGAACGGTATTTGGTAGTGTATACCAAACTCATATTCAGAGCCTGTGATGACAACGATACTTGGTCTGTTCAATTTTGCAATAAAGCATGTTTAGTCATAGCATGGCTTATATACATGTTTTACTACATTATTTGTCAACCAACTGATATAAGCAAAAACCATAGTCAATATACATGTACAGCTATGAAATGTCTATTAAGGTAACACGACATTTGAACAAAATATACAGTAAAACCTCTCTATAACGGCCACTAAAACGAGGGCTAATTGATTGTATAAATGACAGGTGACAGCTTAAAGCAAGGTGACAATAAAACAGAAAGCTTCTACAGGAGCTTTCTGTTTTACTGTCACCATGCTATAAGCAGTCACCTGTCGAAAACAACTAATAAATTATAACACGTTAGTGGTTGTTATGGAGAGGTTTTACTGTATGTCTCTTATATGTCATTTATCTCCGGGGAAATCTCAAAGATGCTTTGTATCGTTCTTTCATATCGTTACAATATTCAAGTCAAAGAATTGAACTAATTAGGTCCTTTGGGCAATATTTAGATGACTGAAACCTTGGATTTCATTTCTCAACTTGAATTTAATGATGTACATGTAAGTGGCAAATACCTTTTCGATCGTCACCTCTCGCCTGCTATATACAAACTTACTCAGTTTTGAAACTGTTTGGAGCCAGATCAGACTCCGAGTTATAAACAATGTTCATACTGTCCTACACAACAAAACGTTTAAAAATACAGGGACAGTTCTGGTGGGTGGATGATGAATTAATTGGGGGTTTACGGCACTTCGACACAGAAAATGTCATAAAGCGCCCAGAAATGTTGGGGGTGACGAGATGAGACTATGATTATTCCAGGAAGGTGATTTCAGTTAATCTCATTCCTTGCGACGCGGTGCATTTCAATATGAGTTATGGTAAACAGTTTGAAGCCTGGTCTATCGACGGCTGGTTACCCGGCGTGTGACCATGCTCCAAACTCACAACTATGTGTCACTTAGAGCAGAATAAGGCTCTAGTATATTTTACGCCAAATTTTAAAAACCCTTGAATCTTTAACTGTTTCGTAATTCTGTAAGTGTTTGTATTTAGTATTAATGTTTGTATAAGCATATGTTTGTGTTTGTTATGCCATGTTCTTTGTCTGTATGTAATTTGACGGGGGAATTTCCTCCCAGACAATGGAAGACAATAGTCAACAGCAACGTCAAAATAAAGCAGTTTTCTTTAATACAGTCGCGCATCTCAGCCGACAATATGCTTAATGATTATAGTACATGTATTATTCAACCCTTGACAGATTTTGGGCCCTGTCAGTTTTGGTTAATGAGTAAAGGTAACCGTAAGTATCTGCAGTTATCTCAGGCCGCTGTAAAATTTGCACATCTTCGGTTTCAGACGGGTTTGCTGTGCATATTGCTTTTTACTGTGAGCGTACACTTAGTGCAAGATGCAGACTATGGAAAAATCTGTATCATGTGTTTGGTAAAGACATTTTTCAGGCGTTAACTTCATATACCCCGCGTCTGCAATTAATCCATATGCTCTCTGGTTTTCGCGTTCTTTTGTGCACAGATTTCGATTCAGCTTGCCTTAAAATAGTGGGGTCATTTTGCTTTAACTTATTGAACTTTATCTGCGACTAAGGCAACCGAAAACCTTGGAACATAGGATGCACTAGGCGGTTATGATATTTACTTGATTCTGTGTGTCTATATATATATATATAGACTATTATCTATAATAATAGCTATTGTCATATTTTTCAACTCTTTTGTCATAATCTTTTATAATCATAATCTATAACAACAGCAGAATCTTTATTAAAATGTCGTAATGAACAATGTTACATTGCTACAGTCAATACTCTGATATGTTCTCTAGGTTTCGTTTTGTTTAGCTAGAGGGCGTTGTCGTCTGAGTTTCTGTACAGTGATGTGTTGTAAGAATTGTTATTATCATATAGACTCGAATATGTTCTCTAGGTTTCGTTTCGCTAGTGGGCTCAGTAGTTTGAGTTTAATGATGTATTAAGAGAATTGTTCTCTAAAGATGTTATAACATTTTGTTATAACGCTTATACAGTGGAGAGAATGTTGTTCTTTCCCGCTTAAACGCTTACGCAACGCATTGCAATAAAATGTACAAATAACAACTTTTTGACAAATTTGACTATTCATTTTTATCCGAGTGGCAAACAGTTTGGAGCCTGAAATAACAGTTTTAGCGTGGACGCGTTTATGGGGAAAGAATAACGTTTTCTCCGCTGTAATGAGAGATGGGCATAATATTGAGTCACCAGTGAAAAGATTGGTCGTACTATGTCCAAGTTGCATAATGACCATTATGAAACAAACGTATGACGCGTCATATGTAACAATTGGTATTTACGAATTCAATTGTCTTGTACATTCATGTGTTTCTATGCTGGAGTCAGTTTCATATTTCTTCGTACTTGGTTTGTAATTTAAAGTGAATACTCTACAACCCCACTAAAGTAATACCGTTGTCGCTAAGGTAGTTTTATTAAACTGAACTCAACATATGAAACTTTATCACGTAATGAAGTATAGTTGATACATTTAAACATGGTTATCATGTTTGCATAAGTATGCTTTCCTTTCTACTACTAGATTGACACATACTTCATTTCTTTTCATGTATATTGTATTTATTGTTGTTTGTCACATGCTGTATACACTTAACTATGTTTTGTAATCTTCAATATGGAGGAAATAAGGATATATATATATTATTGTGATAGACTCACCTGTCAGATTGACTGTATTATTTCGACATGAATGAATAGGTGGAAGTATAATTGTGTGCATTTGTCTCTTCATGAGGGTCAAATGCAGGCAACTATACTTCACCTCATAATGACTTCATATGTTGCTCTTATTGTTTGCTTTTGTCTGTCTGTCTGTTTGTTTGTTGTTGTTGTTGATTTTCTTATGTCGTCCATGTTTTGTCACTTTATATGTATATACACATTTGCACTGTTTGTATTCTATGATCTATGCTCTCCTTATCTGGAGGAAATAAAGATTATTATTATTATTATTATTATTAATTTAGTTGCCGATATGCTAATAAAGCTGAACTGAACTGAAGTATTTACCACCCAGATAAAGATGATAGAATAAAAATATAAAATATGTAGTTTTATACATAATTATGAATAGTGTTTGCGTTTTGTTTGCGTGTCGTTTGCGTTAACACGGCAAACATAACGGCTTCTCCATAGTCATTGGTCAATGAAGCGAGTTTGAATAATTGTTCAACACTAAATCAGTACATTATCCAATTGTACATTTTAGATCACGTTTTTTTCTTTCCCGTTTCACATGCATAACTTAATGAAGAACCATCATAATCGTCAAACAACTGACAAGTCACTTAAAGGATTAAGTTAAATATTCGACATTAGAACTTAAAACATTTAATGCTTTCAAACCTTAATCCACGAAGTGTTATTTTTCCCCTAATAAAAGCGTTGACTCTTAAACTTATATTTTCATTACAAAATAGTTTGGAGCCTGATCAGAGGTCGGGTAACCCGGCATCAGATCAGGCCACAAACTTGTTTGCCACTCAGATTAACATGCAGTTTAGAAAAGCAGTAAAAGTGTCATTTTCTACGTTTTATTCCAATGCGTTTCCGTTTCGTATGCATTTAAAAGGCAAAGAATATCGTCCTCTCCATTGTATGAAAACACTATGGCGTCAAGATTTGATTGCTTCTATAAACCCCACCCACACTATTCCTCTTCACGACCCCGTGAGAATATTTGATTCAGGGTAAAAGCTTTTAAACAGCAGTTTAACCCCCATATATTATCAAATTGCAATGTAACTGCTTTTATTAAACTGTTTCACTGTAAGAAGCACGTTCACCTGTGATTTCATGTCTTACTTTTCTCTTTCAAAAGTATAAGAAGTGCTATTAGTTCGATATAGATTGCTACGTAAAACTGTTGTAATAGATCCTTTTCAGTACTGCATTGCTACTATAATCTTAAAATAAACTGTGTGACAGTCATCAAAACAAAGTGTTCATGTTTAAATTATACAGTAAAACCTCTCTATTACGGACGCTAAAATGTATGCTTATTGATTGTATAAAGGACAGGTGACAGCTTAAAGGAAGCAGTCAACTGTTGCCAAACGCCAAATAATTAATAAAATTAAGTGGTCGTAATAGATAGGTTTTACTGTATAACGTATATGCTCGTACAGTGGAGAAGACGTCATTCTTTCCCAATAATCGCGTTAACGTTTAACTTATTACAGTGGAGAATCTGTTATTCTTTCCCGTTTAAACGCAAACGTACGCAAACGCAAAGCACTAAAACGTAGAAAAGAACAACATTTGGACAATTCTGATAATTTTTGTTTATCTTGGTGGCAAACAGTTTGGAGCCTGATCAGACGCCGGGTTACCCGGCGTCTGATCTGGCTCCAAACTGTTTGCACTGCAAATAATAGTTTTAGCGTAAACGCGTTTATTGGGAAAGAATAACACATTCTCCACTGTATGTCCATTGCAAACAGTTAGAGTCCAGATCAGACGCCGTGTAACCTGACGTGTGATCAAGCTCCAAACAGTTTGCCACTCAGATTTAAAACAAAATGTAAGGATTGTCAATAAATTGTCATTTTCTTCATTTTACTGCCATGTGTTGCTTTGTATTTTCGTTTAAACGGGGAAAAATAACGTCGTCTCCACTGTATACTTGCATTTAAATGCTAAAAAAGGATTTAAAGACAGTTATTATGTAACAGTTTACATGTAGCTGTCAACACGGATTCTAAAATATTTACATTAGAGAATACGTACTTACTTTCATTAATCCTTTTAACCCATTTATACTCAGTGGATTCTTCCATATTTATATAATGGATTAGTCCATTTTTTATTAAAGGGATTCCCGGTCAAAATTTTCATTTTCATTTTGTTTATATTGAAATTCCTATCAGCAAACAGTGTAGTCTCTGATCAGACGTCACATGATGCGGCGTCTGATCAGAGTCTACACTGATAGCCTATGTTCCATATATGGGATCGTGGGCACACCAGGGTTAAACAGTTTTCGTCTGCCTTAACGCTCTTGCCGCCAAAATATTGTCTGCATTGGTAGTGTCGTCTGCAATATTTTTTAAAGTCAGCTTTAGGGATGTTTTGACTGAAGAAATGTCGATAAGAGTGTCGAATAGTATAGATCTTGATCAGACGCCGCGTTCAGCGGCGTCTGATTAGTATCAAAACTGTTTGCAAAGTCGCCTTTTGGTGTCATTTGCAGTGAAGGGGATAAAACAGGTTTATACTTAAACAGTAGTGTCTACTGTGTTCATCGAAAACAGTTCGGAGACGTTTGCCACTCAAATTGAAATAAGTTATTTAACTGTGCAAAACAGTTGTCATTTTTTGCAATTTTAGTGCATTGCGTTTAGGTTTCGATTGCGTTTAAACGGGACAAAATTTGCAATACAAATGATTAATTCAGCATAAACACGGTTAATGGGAATGAATAACTCTTTATCCCCTGTATAAGCTTTCTACACTGTAGCAAGGATATTTTTCTTGGAAAACACAAAAACACCCTTTTACAATTTATATGTAAAAACCAGCCTGATAGTTTGAAACATAATATGAATGAATATTATTTTCTGAAATAGTTTCTTTTGTGAAGATACATTTCATTATCGAATCGACATTTTTATGACGTAAGAATGACAAAAATATCTCCTAAAGTATTTTGACATTTACATTGTCTAATATTATTGTCAAACGGTTAATCTTGTGATACAGATAAAGCTAAAATGTAAGTTTAACGGGATTTAATTCAATTTTAAGAATCGTTTAAATAATACATGTTAATATAGATATTTAATGTCATTGTCATGATAAATAATATCGAATTGACAATTCACATTTAAACCATAGTCACTTAAAATTTCTTGAAACAAATTACATGTAAAACGAACTGTGTCGCACAAGGTCTACGTCACAGTGACCTGAGTATGCGACACTCCGAATTCCAAAGATGAACTAAAATAGCACATCTGTCATAAATAACCTAGCTGATGTTTTAATTGGAACATATTTCACAAATTAAGCTTGTTCTGTCATTGAAGTCAAAGGACAAGGTCACAGTGATGTTGAAAAGATATTACTCAATGGTTATCAACGATGCTCCAAGACATCAATAACAAACTTGATACAAAATTAAACAGCATAGAAACAAAACTAGTGCAACAAGGTGAGGACAGGAAATGTTTTGAACAAGCTTTGAAAACTCAAAATGAAAGATTAACCAAAGTAGAAAAACACGTGTCTGAAATAAAAGGTCTGAACCAAAATATAAAACAATCAGTTTCGAGCAACGCACTGAAAGTTTGTGACATGAATACAGAACTTATTGAAATACAGAGTAAGATGAATGACTTGGAGCAAAGCTGCCAGACAAATGGGGAATTATTTGACAACCAGATGATTACAAACACAGAAGCACAGGAAGTTCTAACAGACCACAAAAAACAAATCCTCAAATTAACAGAAGAAAATGAAAATCTAAAATCAAACCAAGAAATCCAAAAAGAGACCATCCTTGAAATGCAGTGTAAACTAATGGAAAATAACCTGATCTTCTTTGGGATAGAAGAATCTGAACTTGGCTTAGATGCAATAGAATACACAGAAGGTGTAATAAAACAGTTCTTGAAAGTGAAACTGGACATTCAAAGATCCATAACAATAGACAAGGCATACAGAATAGGAAAGAAGTCAAGATACCAACTCCAACCAAGACCTATAGTGATCAGACTAGTCTCCTTAAAGGACAAAGATTATATACAACACATGTCATCAGACAAATTAAAAGAAACACCATATTCAGTAAGGGAACAGTTTCCCAAAGAAATACAAGAAAGAAGAAAACCTCTTTATGCAGAGCTAAAAAAGGCAAAGGGAGATGGAAAGAAGGTAAAATTAGTCAGAGACACACTCTTCATAAACAATGAAAGATTTACACCTCAAGAAAGAGCAAACAAAAATGTCAATCCTCCAGCTCACCAATATACTGCTAGAAACAATCCATACAGGCCCAGGAATTATCAAGATAGAAAGGTAGATAACCAGTATCAAAGAAACCACCAGTCAAACTATAGAATGATCTATAACAGTACAAGAAAAGACACACACATGTACAATGAAATGCTACAACCACAAACCCCAACATCCAACAAATACAATTTGCTCAATAGTGAAACACCATTAAACACAAAAAATGGAAAACAATCTGACAAAAGAACTGCAAGTGAAAGATCACCTATAGACATAGAACCAGAATGCAAGAAACACAGAGACAATGAATCAGAAGAAGAGGACATGGAAAATCAGCCATCAGAATACCATCCAGTAATAATTGAAGACTGTGATGACAGTGATAATGATCATTAGGACAGGAAAGAGGGCAACACTAGAGATTACAATAGTGCTCATTATACATGTATAGACACAGAGAAACAAGAAAAAATCAAAATCTGTTCACTTAATGTCTGTGGCTTAAATAGCAAATTACTCTCACCAGAATTTGACCAATTTATTCACCAATTTGATATTTTGGCAGTCCAAGAAACAAAGCTTGACAATATTGATACAATAAATATTGATGGCTATAAAGTATTAATGTCAAATAGAGAGGAGATTTCCAAAATCAGGTCAGGTGGTACCGCCTTTATTATTTCGGAAAAATTGGAATCTTCCATAAAAACCCTAGAAAACACTAGTAAACTTGTTCAATGGGTAAAACTGTCATGTAATATTGATAGCAAACCTATAGAGTTGTATATTGGAAATGTTTATATACCCCCTGTTGGATCAAAGTATGAACACACTGACCCTTTTCTTGAATTACAAGTAGAGATTGATAAAATTGATGATGAAAATATATTACTGCTAGGCGATTTCAATTCAAGAACCGGTGATAAAGAAGATTTCATTATATGTGATGAGTATATTTTCAACTTATTTTGCAATGAAGAAATGTTTACAGATAGTACAAATCCCCTGCAAGAACTAGATATATTAAATATTCCCCAAAAGAGACAATCCCTAGATAAAACAGTCAATAATTATGGTAAACAGCTACTTGAATTATGTGCAGCCATTGATATGTTTATACTAAATGGCAGAATTGAAAATGACAAGACCTCACCAGGACTTACCTGTAAAGGAGTAAGTACCATAGACTATTTTATAAGTAAAATACCTATCATGAAGTATGTGACAACTTTAAACATACAACCATTTTCATGTCTATATTCAGATGTACATAACCCCATTGAACTGCATATGAATCTGACTCAGCAAAAAAAGAGTAACAATACCTCTGAAGAAGATAATCATAATACTAATCACCAACTATTATGGAATAAGAATAAAGAACATACCTATTTACAGAATGCTGATGACCAAACAATCACACATATTAATGAGTACTTAGAAAACCTTAGCAGACATGACAATGTTACCCCTGAAGAAATAGATACATGTTTAGAGGATATCCAACTATTGTTTCATAACACATGTACAAAAACCTTTGGGGAACCAAAGTAATATACCACAACTAAAAACAAAAAGGAGTGGAAACCATGGTTTACTAAAAACTGCAATACCATGAGAAACAAATATCATATAGCTAAAAGAACCTATAACAGAAATAAAACAGAGAGAAATAAAACCATTTTAAAAACTATAAGTAAAGAGTATAAACAGAACATAAACAAGGCCTAAAGAGCACATAAAACATCTAGAACAGAAAAAATTTGAAATTTGAAAAGTACAAATCCAAAGGAATACTGGAAAATAATCAACTCCTTTGATAAAAAAAACAAAACAACAAAAGCAAGTCTGCAAAATTTATATACCTTTTTCAAAAAAGTTAATGAAGGAGACCCCTACCAGGAGGACAGTGAAGATCCTGATATTAACTTATTAGATAACACTGATAATTTAAATGCAGAAATTACTGAGGAGGAAATATCTAAAGCCACAAAATCACTAAAACATAGCAAAAGTCCTGGGATAGATAACATTTTAAATGAACATATTAAGTCAACCATAGACAAAATGTTACCAATATATACAAAACTATTCAACATAATATTTAACTCTGGAAACATTCCCTCAAGTTGGACAAAAGGCATTATATTACCAATATACAAAAATAAAGGCAATCAAGACTCACCTGAAAACTACAGACCAATCACTTTATTAAGCTGCCTAGGAAAACTATTTACTACAGTGCTAAACAGCAGAATAACAAGATTTACAACTGAAAATGAGACCATCACAAACTGCCAGGCAGGATTTAGAAAAAATCATTCCACAATAGACAACTTATTTGTACTTCAAAGCCTAATTGATATTATAAGATCCCAAAAGAAAAAACTATATTGTGCTTTTATAAGACTTCAAACAAGCCTTTGACACAGTCTGGAGAGCTGGCCTATGGACAAAATTAGTAAACTACAATATAAATGGAAAATTTCTAAATATAATCCAAAATATGTATAAAAACATCAAATCTTGTATTAAAACATCCCAAGGAATGTCAGAATATTTTCCAAGTTTGATTGGAGTAAGGCAAGGTAAAAACCTGTCCCCAATTTTATTTTCGCTGTACTTAAACGACCTCAAGACCTTCTTGAATGAAAATAATGCACAAGGAGTAACATGCAATATAATGGAACAAGACCTAACATTGTACCTAAAATTATTTGTAATCTTATATGCTGATGATACTATTCTCATGAGTTACACCGCACAAAGCCTACAGAAGGAACTAAACATATTTGAACAATATTGTGCACAATGGAAATTAACTGTTAACATTACTAAAACTAAAGTGCTAATTTTTGGATCAAGACTAAGAAACCATTTACCTAAATTTACCTATAAAAACGAGGAAATAGAAATAGTAAATGAATATAGGACTTTATCTGTCAAGAACATGTAGTTACAAAAAAACTAAAGAACATATATCACAACAAGCCAACAAAGCAATGTTTCTGTTACTTAAGAAAATCAGACATCTGGACCTAACATATGATATACAAGTAGAGCTATTCAACAAGACTATAAAACCTATCCTACTCTATGGTAGTGAATTATTTGGATTCAGTAACATAAATATCCTAGAAAGAGTACAACTCAAATTTTTTAAACTTATTCTAAATCTGAAAAAAACAACCCCTTCTTACATGATATACAGTGAATTAGGTATAATGCCACTTAAAGAAGAAGCCAAAATAAGAATGGTTTCATACTGGTGTAGGTTGAACAACACTGATAATGTAAACAATAATAATAAGTTAGCCACAAAGGTGTATAAACTAGTAAAGGTCCTCAAGGAACAAAGAAATATTAAATCAAATTGGCTTGACTGTATACAAAACCTAATTGAAATCAATGGTTACAATAATGTATGGTTAAATCAAGATACTACTAATTTTAAGTGGTTTTCCTTAGCTTTCAAACGAAGCATCTCAGACCAATATTTACAAACCTGTAATTCCACAATTAACAACTCCTCAAATTTTATCTATAAAACAATCAAACATGATCTACAACTTAATACATATTGTACAAAAATTCCTAATTATTATTGCCAAATATTAACAAGATTTAGAACTAGAAATCACAAACTCCCAATTGAAGTTGGGCGCTATCACAATATACCTATAACTGAGAGAAGATGCTTTCTGTGCAATAGTGGTATAGGTGATGAATATCATTATATTCTAGAATGTAAACATTTTGAGGAGTCAAGAAAAAAACTTATCAAACCATATTATTATAAAAATCATAACACACTGAAGATTGATCAATTATTTAATTCTAGTAACAGAACCGAGCTTATAAAGCTAAGTCGCTTCACTGAAATAATACTTAAAGAGGTCAAAACCCAGTATTAGAGATATGAAATGGAATGAGTACAGTGAATAGTACTTATAATTACCTATAGTTTCATAATTATTAATAGTTTTATAGTATATACAATTTAAACTATTACATGGAGAAAAGCAAGAATCAACACAACTTGAGACAGGTTTAAAGCAAAGCATAATGTGCCCTAATGCCCATTCTGCACTGCTTTCAACCTGCTCATAGACCAAAATATATACAATTATGACTCCAAAACATATAAACTATATTCAAAACAGTAACAGAGGCTTCAGGCTGTTTGAGGGTAGGGCAGAATGGGCCTTTAAAAGGTGCTTTCTGTCCTACTCTCACCCCTTCAAGTGTTAACCTGTTTTTGAAAGAAAAAAAAACAAAAAAACTTCTTCATAGTTAAGTATGTAAATCAAAGATAATATAGTAATTGAAGCTTGGGACCTGCTGAAAGTAAGGCAGAGTGCACTGAAAACTCATTATGTCATGCTCTTAACCCACCTCAAGCAAGAATTACTTTAAAATTCATATCAGTGTTAAAGTATACCTCGCTTTAACTATTTCATGGTGAAAAACAATAATCAACACAATTTAACACATTCTGCTTTGCTTTCAACCTGCTCCAAGACCTTAAACACAATTATGACTCTAAAACAGATAAATCAAATAGTCAATAGAATGACAGAGGCTTAAGGCTGTCTGAGAGTTTAGCAAAATGTGCCTTTAAAAGGTTAATATAATGCTTGGAAACTTATTCATAAAAAGAAAACTAAAGCCAATTTATTGATTGTAGACTGAAGCCTGTAGAAAGTAAGACAGAAAGCACTGGAAGCACACTGTGCTTTGCTTTCAACTGACTTCAATGGTATAAATCATCAACTATATCATAGTTAAGTATATACATGTAGATCAAACTTAATATGTGATTGTAGCTTGTGGCCTGCTGAAAGTAAGGCAGAGTGCATAAACACTCATTCTGTCATGCTTTCAATCCGCTACAAGCAGTAAAGATGCTTCCAACACTAGGGGCATGATGGTAAACAGTGTATCTGTTACATAGTGTACAAATAAGAAGCTTAAGGCAGTTTGAGAGTAGAGCAGAATGTGCCTTTAAAAGATGCTTTCTGCCCTATTCTCATCCACTTAAGTGTTAAACTGTTGTTGTTGTTGTTTTTCCATAAACAAAATACAAACAAATCCAGAAATAGGCTAAAAAACATTAACTATTTCATAGTTAAGTATATAGACCAAAGTTAACATGGGATTGTAGCCTGCTGAAAGTAGGGCAGAATGCACTGAAAACTCACTCTTGTCATGCTTTCAACCCGCTACAAGCAGTAAATATATTTCCAACACCAGGAGCAGGGTGGAAAGCAGTACAAATGCTCCAAAGTATACATATCAAAGTTAATACAGTGCTTGGAAACTAAAACAAAGCTAATTTATTGATTGTAGCTTGAAGCCTGCAGAAATTAAGACAGAAGGTGCTGAAAGCACACTCTGTCTTGCTTTCAACTCGCTTCTATTGTTAATTTGCTACCAACATCAGGAACAAGATGAAAATAGGTAACACTTTAAAACTGGGAGCCTACTGAAGGCAGAGCAGATTGCGACTTGGAGGCACTCTGCTATGCTTTCAATACGCCTCAAGTGATACCCTGTTTTCATAACCTAGAAACAGGCTATAATACAGTAACTACTCCATAGTATTTCGATTCAAAGCTAATACAGTGATTGAAAGCTTAGGGTTGACTGAAAGTGAAGAAGAATGCGCCTAAGGAAGCATTCTGCTTTACTTTCACTCACCGGTTTCCAAAACTGGAAAATGGCTATGTAATGAGTTCATTTTAATAATTATGGTAACTACATGTAATTATGATAACCACTTAGTTGGTTGTCATTGTATGTATGTTTGCTTGCATGTTTGTTTGTTTGTACAAAGAGAATGTAATTTATTACCATTGTCTTTATATAAATATATATATATAAAAAGATCTATTTAGTAGTAACAAATATTGAAATGGAAAAGCTCAGTTCACATTACAATTTCCATATTTAGGTATGTTTTCTTCCAAATACATACTACAACGCCACCAAACGGAGATTTGGTGCAGTCATTCATAAGTTTGTAAATTTTGTATTGAACTATACACTAAAACCAACAACATATAGATCTACTGTCTCCATAAATAGTACAAAAATATTATGTACACAATGCAAGGGACAACAGTTATTCAGACAGCGTATTTTGGTTAAACGCACACTGCTACCCCCATCCCGTCTCAGTTACACCCCCACCCCCCCCAGAAAGCTAGAACCCATTCATATTCTTCACGTGACCCCCCCCCCCCCCCCCCCATTTAAACAAACACAAACACTTTACGACTTTTACCTTTCTTTTAAAGTATAGTGCACCTATTTCAGAGTCTGACGGTCTAATTGGCTAGTTTTTGCGTTTTGTTTTCGGCAAAGGTTGGCAGATTTGACATATCATTTATGAACAGCAGGCTATTAGCACGCCGGCACTATCTACATGCCTACTTACTTCAGGCTATTAATTAACAATCAAGATTTACTTACCTACATGTAGAAGGTGGAAACGGCATGCGGTCACACATTCTAAATGCAGCTTAATAATACTCCAAATTTATTTCACTAATCCACTTTAAATTCCATCTCTGCAGAATACTTCTTATGAATTTTATCACATTTCACTAAATTCCCTTTGAACTTCGAACTAGATCACTTTTGTCGGTAGCTTAAACACACGATGTAACATTTCTACAACCACCCAATTCAAAACAAAAAATCCGAAATTCACGTGCGACCTTGACCGACTCACAATCCAGTGACCCAGAGAGACAGTAATTTACATACATGTAGCGGTTCAGCCGCTAGCCGATCTAAACTAGGTTATAACCAAAAATAGATCTATAGAGAGATGCCAAGGAATTTATATCACATTTCACAAAAACTCCCTTTGAAACTTGAACTAGATCACTTTGGTCGGCAGTTTAAACGCACGCCGTATAACATCTCCTACAGCAACACCCAATTAAAATAAATCGGAATGCACGTGCGTCCTTAGAAATAAATCGAGGTCGCCAGACACACACCCACTGACCCAGTGGCAGTCTACACTGGCCACGCTTAACTCATTCACCCCTGAAACTTTAATGAACAATCCAATTTTGAAATAAGTCTGGTCCATTTTTGCCTTTTAGGGTTGATTTTAACAATACATTTGAGAATGACAAATAATGTTGATCCTGATCAGGGGGCTCCTTAAGGAGCCCTCTAATCAGGATCCACACTGTTTGCATTGGACAAGTGTAATCCTAACAGGTACACTGTTTATAAACGACGACTATACTCGTTGCTAGGGCTGAAAGTGTCAACTAGGTAATAACCGAAAATATATCCCTAAAAAATTGTCAATATTTGATGTTAGAGGGAGATTTCATATAACTGCTTTTGAATAAAAGTTGTCCTCTGTGTTCACGTGGCTTTGATATAGTATTAAAGAATGTATTCTCTTGTATATGTAATTGTACATACTGAGAAAATGAAGAATAAAACTTGGAAAGAAGAGTGGCACGCCGCCATCGCAAGATGTTAATTTGGGTTTAACGGCACTGCAGCACAAGTATTGTTGTATTATTTCCCGTGTAAACACACACGAAACGCAAAGACGTTGCACTAACATGTAGAGTACATTGTGTACAACAACATGGTGACCTTTCTCACAATTCATTTGTGTCTGAGTAGCAAACTGTTTGATGCCTGATCAGACGCCGGGTTACCCGGCGTCTGATCTTACTCAACTATTTGCAACTCAAATTAAAATTGGTCGTAAGAACGTTGTCATTTTCTCCGTTTAACTGCAATGCCCTTGCGTTTCGTTTGCGTTTCATCTGCAAAAAATAACGTATTTTCCACATAAGATATTTGGTGAAAACAATGAAGTGCAGTGGGGAGACATTTTGTTTCCCATTTAAACATTAACTAAACGCAAGGACAGGGCAATCAAATGTAAAAAAGTACAATGTTTTTAATTTTTGACGATTCATTTTGAATTTAGCGGTATGATCAGACGTTATTGTTATGCATTTAATTATGTGTTTGTTTTTCGTTTGTATTTTAACGGGTTATTCATGATAATAGGACTTGATGTTTATCCCGTGATATATAAAATGGATAATTTTATAAACTTCAATACAAATATTTAACTGTTTCCATGCTATAGAGAATAATAGACAAATGTATCCAGGAATAGCAAACATTAAACAGAAATTAACCAAAATTAAAAGTATTATCTTTGGTATGCCATGGGGGATGTTGAAAGGATGCGTTTTCATTATCGAATTTATTGAACGAGTTTAAATAAGTAGTAATGAAAACGCACAGATATAATATTTTATTTATAACATTAACAACAAAGTCAGTGCTTAGTCTGCCACATTGCAATGTATAGTTCAAATCAATTATTATATCATATGTAAAAATGGGTTAAGTTTTAATGAAAACTGAACATTTTAATTTGAAGATTCAGGGAGGAAAAGGTTACGGAGTATTCGATATTACAATCATTCAGCATTAGGCAGTAATATGTGTTCAACAATCAGTGCCTACTGATTCACTAACAAATTACGGTCAAACTTCGATAGCTCGAACTCGCTTAAGTCGAACATATCCGTACTGCAAAGTTAAAACGAAGTTTAACAAAGTCAAAGCCACGTAAATTCAAATAAGAATATGTTCCACGTAAGTTGGGTCAAGTTAATGAAATCAAACTGTAGAAATACGGAAACATTCGAGTTAAAAATGTTCGAGATATCGAATTTCGACTGTGTTGCGAATATTATACGGAATATATGGTATACTTATGTGTTGCCGATTGCCAATAAAAGTGATTAGAGTTGCGTTGAGTAGTATAAAAGAGTATTTCACCGCGGTGCTCTCATTTATAGAAGACAGTCATTGTACAGTGGAGAAAACGTTATTCTTTCCCAATAAACGCGTTTACGCTAAAACTATTATTTCCATTACAAACAGTTTGGAGCCAGATCAGACGCCGGGAAACCCGGTGTCTGATCAGGCTCCAAACTGTTTGTCACCAAGAAAAACATGAATTATCAGAATTGTCCAAAAGTTGTACTTTTATACGTTTTAGTGCTTTGCGTTTGCGTTTAGTTTGCGTTTAAACGGGAAAGAATAATGTTTTCTCCATTGTACATATCTATTTGTGACAACTAGAGATACAGACAGGGAATTGTTGGGGGAAACGTAAACAATTGATTATGAATGATAAAATGACTCCCCCGTAATTGAACAGACACCAAGGCGTCAGTAGTAACAGACCATCTCTATGATAGACACACACGATCACAGCATAGCCTCTATAACAATAGAGAATATGTTATTCTTTCCCGTTTAAACGCAAACGAAACGCAAACGCAAAACACTAAAACGTAGAAAAGTACAACTTTTGGACAATTCTGATAATTCATGTTTATCTTGGTGGCAAACAGTTTGGAGCCTGTGCAAACGCCGGGTTACCCGGCGTCTGATCTGGCTCCAAATTGCTTGCAATGGACAAATAGTTTTTAGCGTAAACGCGTTTATTGGGAAATAATAACGTTTTCTCCACTGTAACAGTAGAGAATACATTATTCTTTGCCAACAAACGTGTTTATGCTAAAACTTATCTCCATTGCAAACAGTTTGGAGCAAGATCAGACGCCGGGTAATCGATGTTTGCAGATGACATAGCTTTTTTCTGGTTTACAAAGGCATCTTAACATTTAAGAGACATTTTGTGGAGACTATAAG
This sequence comes from Gari tellinella, assembly GCA_922989275.2. Classification (NCBI taxonomy): domain Eukaryota; kingdom Metazoa; phylum Mollusca; class Bivalvia; order Cardiida; family Psammobiidae; genus Gari; species Gari tellinella. Next base: position 76,541,346 of record OV277867.1, on the reverse strand, counting down.
CTTACAGTAAATGAAAAGAAAACAAATGTTGTGGTATTAAAAAAAAGTGGGTAACTTTCAAGGTTCGAAAAATGGACTTACACAAATTCACAATTGGAAGTTGGCCCTGGATTTTGCTATGGTGGACTTACTTTTACATGACAATTGTCTGTTCGTAAAACGGTAGACAACTTATGTACATGTATAAAAGGAAAGGGAGTTTTAATATCAATAGCCCGCTCATTGTATAGTGAAAAGCAGTTACCAAAAAAGGCATTTGTCAAGATATTTGATACCAAAGTATGTCCGCAGTTATTTTATGGTTCTGAGGCCTGGGGTTAGAAAAGTTTTATCAAATAGAAATAGAGAGTACATAATTATGCATGCACGAGATTTATGTGTATTAAATATAATACCTGTGATGCTGTTGCATTATATATACAAACAAACACAATATGCATAAAATACTGGATAAATAAAATAAAATGCCAAGCAAATGGCTTGTCAAAAGGTGTTTTCCTTAAATGATTTTAGAAGATAAAAACGACCTTTCTAATTTGGTAACAAAACTAAGGATCTGTTTACAATCAAACGTTTTTGGATATATGTGAGATGATCAGAAAATTATAAATGAAAATTTTTTATTTTAAGCTTTACAACAAGATTAAAGAACAGTTTCTACAGCCGTGGAATGCAGATATTGTATCAATGTCAAAACTTAATACGTACAGTATATAGGATTTAAACAGATTTTTGTTATGAACATTATTTAGATATATTAATTCTACGGAAGTTTAAATTTGGTTTTTCAACATTTTGTTTTGGAAATCGAAAGTGTCGTTATAGAAATGTGACAAGAGAAAATAGAATATATACCTTATGTAAAAGAAATCTAATAACAATATCACTTCCTGTTGTTTCGTTATGTTTACGATGACTTAAGGCAAATGTATATACCAAACAAGTATTCAAAAAATCCAAATGTATTCAAATTTAATATATTAATGTCAACACAGAACGAAAAGCTGATTAAAGCTACGGCTACAAATTTACATTATGGTTTTAAATGAAGGAAACGGGTCAAGAATTGAAGGTTTTAATAAAGCGTACATTCGTTGCTACATGTATATACATACATTTTTTCATATGCATGCATGGGTATGATGTATTGTGTATATAAACTTATGAATCTTACAAACTGAAAATTTACAATCTATACTTATCATTATCAAACGTGTTGTTAATTGTTAATTAATAGTTAATGGTCAGACACTTTCTATATTGTAATTATGATGCTATGTATATATTTTTCATGGATTGGTGGCCTGGAAGCAATAAAATGTTGTCATTGTCATTGCTACTCAAGTGAAAATGAGTCGTCAAATATTTCAAAAAGTTGTCATTTTCTCCATTTTATTGCATTGCGTTGAGCGGTTGTTCATTTTTGTTTCGTTTAAACGGGAAAGAATAACGTATTCTCCACTGTATGGCCTATAGAAGACAGAGTTGTTGAAGATGGGACTTCTTCAGAAATTAACTGACTTTTCGGCGTTGGAGCGAAATAAACGACAAAAAATTATCGGCAAATACACGTACCCTGAATCGCGCTAGTAATTTACGGTAAATTTGCCGATCATTTTCTGGCGTTTAATTCAGTTCATTTTTTGTATCTACATTATTTATTCATTCTTTAATTTCGTTATGAACAAATCCCATCTTTTTATGTTTTAAAGGTAACATAATGTAGAAAAAACTGTAAAATAAGTCGAATAGTTACATAACTATTGAAATAGAACAGCTTTAACAAAGATGGATCTGCCCCAGTAATAAAATAACACAAGGGCACAGGTACTAGAATATAGATATTAACTTCGTCTCGGGTATTTCAAGCGTCTTGAAACTTGCCTCATCAATAAAGAAGAATTTTAGTCGATACATGTAATTATGGTTTCCGCTAATAGAAAGGTATATACCGGTTAGGAAACATATTTGAAAACTCCGTCAAATATCTCCTGTCCGAGATAAGTTGCGGAGAAAAGATCCATAAACCCCGCCTCCTCTGCGAAAGATCCCGCCTTCTCGAGCAATTGCAGCTATACGAACAAACGTCATTGTTTTCAATGAAATTGAATCGGGCGAATGTAAATATAGTACAATGTAGTGTAAACGGCATTCCTTCTCAATGAATATGTGTATGCTAAACACATTATGTCAATTGTAAATAGTTTTAGACAGATCTAACGCCGGGTAAACCGGCATCTAGACAGGTGCCAAAACAGGTGCCAAAACGATTTGCCACTCTGACAAAAATTCATCTAGATTTTAAAACAAGCTAGAAAATAATAAAATGGTACTTTGTGGGCAACATGGTGACCTTAAACATAATGAAATCTCTTTTCCCTCTGCCAACATCCTAATTTAATGAATGCTTTTATGTTTCTCTGTAGTTGGAAACTTAAGACTCGTAAGTAGGTAAATAATCTCAAAATATTATTTTTATAGACTGTCGCGACTAATATGTTTTACATTTACCATTTTAACCCTTAGCCTGCCAGTCACGACTATAGCTCCATATGCAAACAGCTTGGATCCGGATGAGACGGCGTCTCATCCGGATCCAAGCTGTTTGACACTCGGACAACATTTTCAGCAATTTTGAGCAACTTTGAAGCACTTTGAAACTTGAAGCAGACGAGAAATATAGCAGACGACAATTTATTTGGCGGGCTAAGGGTTAATGCCATTATGACCTAATAACCTGTCTTACAAAGTTCATGCTGTAAAATAATCTGCTGAAACTCTTCGTGTGCTTTAATTAACAAAATTTGGAATTTATACGTTTTTACTAATATAAGATGTTTCTGAATATTAAACAGTTGTTTTTACTGATCAGACCCGCGTAAGTCGGCGTCTGAATAGGATTCAAACTGTTTGCAAATGTTTGTATTTTCTTACTCAGCAGTGAAAGAGTCAGTTGGATTTATCGTTACATAAACAGTGGAGAATACGTTATTCTTTCTTGTTTAAACGCAAACGAAACGCAAACGCAAATCACTAAAACGTAGAAAGTACAATATTTGGGCAATTCTGATAATTCATGTGTATCTTGATGGCAAACAGTTTGGAGCCTGATCAGATGTCGGGTTACCCGGCGTCTGATCTGGCTCCAAACTGTTTGTATGGGAAATAATAGTTTTAGCGTAAACGCGTTTATTGTGAAAGAATAACGTTTTCTCCACTGTATCTTTATATGTATATATCAATTTAGTGGGAAATAAACAAAAGTTAGTGTTAAATTCCAAGGATATTGTCATCTTTGAAATCCAAGGTCTTGATACTAACGCCTACAAATATTATTTATCGGATTACCAAATGTACAGTGGTGAAGACGATTTTCTTTCCCCAACAAAAAAGATTTGTGACAAAACAAGTATTTGCACTGCCAATAACTCGAACCATCTCAGGCATAAGATAACCCGCCATCTGGTCAAACATTAAACTGTTTGCAGCTCAGATCAAAATATAGACTCAATATTTTAAGTTTAGGTTTGCATTTACAGTGGAGAATCTGTTATTATTTCCCGTTTAAACGCAAACGTACGCAAACGCAAAGCGCTAAAACGTACAAAAGAACAACTTTTGGACAATTCTGATATTTCATGTTTATCTTGGTGGCAAACAATTTGACCCGGCGTCTGATCTGGCTTCAAACTGTTTGCACTGCAAATAATAGTTTTAGCGTAAACGCGTTTATTGGGAAAGAATAACGTTTTCTCCAATGTAGTTGTGTTTAAACGGGAAATAACAACAGCGTATCTGCCGTACAAGTGGGAAATAAGGTCAAGGGTACATAGAAAATACTGGCAATGTCAGATATGTTAGATATTTTCTACAGTCTATATTGTATCAACCCATTACTCCCAAAGTCTGTTTCTTGTTTTAACGATACGTGACCACTTAAAAAGATTAAAAGTACAGTAAAGCAGGCTTAAGGTAAAGCAGAATGCGCCTTAATGCGCATTCTGCTTTACTTTAAGCCTGCTTTAAGCTGTGACTAGCTAGATATAGAACATATTTGGCATGCTACACATTCATGAATGTATTAATTGGAATTAATTTTTCAGCGGAGGAATTATTTAAAGCCTAAAAGATTTAAACTACCAATAATAGCAGTGTCCGTCATGCAGTTAGCAATCACCTGAGTGTCCAAATGATTACCAAAACGTTTTATATTGCATGACTGATTAATACACAAATGACTATATATGTTTATCCATTTAGATGTTAATTAATCAGTCGCACTGCCCTTTTTTAGACTACTGTATGTGTGATATCGGCATTCAATAAACAAACACAATCGTTTCTTACATGTACAACAATGAACTTTTAAATATGTGATACATACATCTAAAAAATCATGATGATACTTAAATAAAGAATTGAACTGTACAATAGGTTAAATCGAGTCATAGGCATTTCTTTTTATATATTAAAAACAACTCAAAACCACCTTTTGCACTGTCAAATCCCATGATAAATGTATTGAACTTAATCCAAGATACGTAGAAAGAAAAAGTAAGGTTATATAGATATGGTTATTTATTTTTCGACAACCTATCACACTTTGCAAACAATTTGAATCTTTTTGACAATCCTTTCCATGTTTTTAGTAATTTTTCCCTACATCTAGCATTGGAAATATCGTACTTATATGACATTACAATTCCGCTGTTGAACAATTAAAATTGTTTCTATGCCAAATAATAATCAGTGCTCTCTACAGCGACAACCGATAGAAGACAAATACTGTGTATACTGTTCGGATGGAGTCGTTATAGAGAGGGAAATTTGCCTTAATTTGCAAAGAGCTAAAATCCACATCAGACGCCGCGTAAAGCGGCCTCTGATCTATATTCAAGCTGTTTGTCACTCGTCAGTTTGTTTATTTTCTGTAAATATGTCCATTTGTCCATTATGCGACTTCGATAAACACAGCAGACGGCAAGTTTAAGCAGACGATAATTATGTCAGCCGTAAAAAGATCAGACATGATTGTCTTGTTTGGAGAACAGCGGCAATGTTTACAACAATATGGAAGCTAATGTTTACGATAAATATTTTTGTTAAACTTTTTTATTTGTGGCAATTAATCATTGCTGTAAAATGTGAATTCAGTAAATAAAAACCAACAACGAAACAATATACATGTATACATGTACATGTATTTAGTTCCACCTGTTTTCTAGTAAGGAAAACTACGGGGTACAATTATTTTGGGGTATGACTTTATTGTATAAGTTGGGTTTGTTATTTTGGGGAAGTTGTTATTCTTCTCTAATAACAGTGTTGAATACTAAAACGTGTACTTCAGTTCAAAAGTTTGAAACAAGAGCAAACGCCGGGTAACCAAGGCTCCCAACCATTTGCCAATAAGATTTACACAAATTGTCTGAATTGTCACAAAAGTTCGTCATTTTCTACATTCATTACATAGTGTTTTGCGTTTAGTTACATGAACAGTGGAGAAGACGTTACTCTTTCCCGTTTTAAACGCAAACGAAACGCAAACACATTGCAATAATAATCTAGAAAATGATTACTTTTTGACAATCCTACTTATTTATTTTAAATAGGTTGACAAACAGTTTGAAGCCTGATCAGATGCCGGGTCGCCGTCTGATATGGCTCCAAACTGTTTGCACTGGAAATAAATAGTTTATCGTAAATGCGTTTATTGGTAAAGAATTAGGTCTTCTCAACTGTAAACGGACGATAACGTATTCTCCACTGTTCTAAAAAAAGCTATTTACATGTATATCATTTCTTCTTTTTTATATCCACTTTTTTGTAGTTATAATTTTCTTTCTTTTTCTTATACACCAGGGTAACGATATTAAATGTCTAATTTATATATAAACGGATCTTAAAATTGAATATTTACATTCACCTTGTAAAGTCTTTATGTAATCCTATTAAAAATTTGCAGTACATCTGTCGATGAACCTACACTTCCAATCTGGTTTTAACCAGTTCGGATTTCCCCCGTGCTATTCGTGGACTTCTTCAAATAGACTACATCGGGCACTTAACACTAAGCTCCCATTGGTCGACGGTCATATGACACTAGCGGAGTGATACAGACCCATAGGTCGTTGCCATCGCGTTGCTATGTGTGTAAATGGGTTAAGAAAACAACCGCGACCTGTATTTTTAGAATGTGCTTTTGCAATAGATATTGAAGTTGCACTGTTATTTGTTTGCCTTGTAAGTCTTTTCCATTCACAGAGAGAAAGTTTACTGGAAAAAATCCTGAACTTTTAATACAGTTACAGTACATGTAGTTGGGACTACTTTCTCACCATATTTAGAAACTGGAATGGCTATTACATCGACATTACATCGATCAAACCTCTTTGACCGGTATATGATAAATTCTTATACAGAAAAACAAATCTGGCCAATAAACACATCAAATTGACAAGACAGAAAATATAAATATAAGGAATAAACAACATCTCTTTGCCGCTCATAACGGTATGACTACATTAGCTTCGGGGGGTAAATTAAGCGTAAACGCCCTTCGGGCGTTTACGAAATGTACCCCCTGCGAAGCTAATGTAGTCATACCGTCATGAACGTCAAAAATCTGTTGTTTATTCCTATAATAAAATCCCATTTACATCCCCTTTGAGTTTCATTGGTGTCACAAAAACAAACCATTTTACAAAAATATAAGAAAAGTCTAAATGTCAAACTACGTTAGTGACCTTTCTTTCAATTCTAACATAATACCATCTGTTGGCCTTATTATGGATCTATTTTCATAACATGTTTAAACTTTCTCTTCCATAATTTATCTGTTTATCATGCTAGTTTTACATTTACTCACGTTTTAAGTTGTTTTGTTGGTGTGTTTTTTGTTGTTGTTTTTTTGGGGGGTGGGGTTGTTTTTGTTTTGTTTATGTTTATTTGGGGAGGTCAGAAGTTACCCGGCTTCTGATCTGGCTCCACACTGTTTGCAGTTGAAATATTCGTTTTAGCGTAAACGCGTTTATTGTGAAAGAATAACACAGTTTCCACTGTATGCTGTTGTATTGCCACTCGTACCCGCTCACGATCTGCTACTCGTTCATACCAACTATAATTATTCTACTCGTACCTTGACGTCTTATGCTACTAGTTCTACTAGCCATACTCGTTCACGGCTTGCTGCTTCGCCATGCTTACTGCTCGGCACTCGATCTAATCGGGGCTTTTTTTTTTTTAACTACTTTCATACCCTGTACTTGATTGACTATTGCCTTTATCTACATTTATGTGTATTAAAGCCCCATTGTGTTTTCAGACCTTTTCTTAATGCCTGAAATACAAATAACGGTTAATAATAATTTTGAACATTCTTATGGGCCAAACTGATCTATGAAATGATGAAGACGGACCTAAATCACCAAAAAGGACAATTTAAAATCATAACAAACCGAAAATAGAACGTCTGACATAAACATTTCCACACGGCTTAGTATCACGTGATACAGCCGAAATCAACTTCACTGGGTGCAACCGTATCTACCTCCGCCAGTCCATCCATCAGCCAGTTAGACTATCACACTTTTTTGTCCGCTCTCTAACTCAACTATTTTTTATCCGATCTTCCACAAACTTGCTGAAAATGTTCATTGATATAAAATCAAGGTTTAGTTTGATTACTACAAAAAGCGCATAAGGTATTTTTGAGTTATTGCCTGTTAATTAATAAAAAATGACTGTTTCAGTCATTTTTGCACTCTAAAACAAACAGCTTTTATCGAATATTCACCAAACATGCTGAAAATATTTATTCATATAAACTTTAGGTCTAGTTTGATTATTACTAAAATCGCATGTGGCATATCTGAGTTTTTGCCCTTTATGTATTGAAAAATGATTGTTTTCAGCAAATTTTGCTCTCTAACACAAATACGTTTTATTGGATCTTCACCAAACTTGCTGAAAATGTTTATGGATATAAAATCAAGGTTTAGTTTGATTACTACTAAAATCGCATAAGGTATATCTAAGTTATTGCCTGTTTATTAATAAAAAATGACTGTTTCAGTCACTTTTGCACTCTAACACTTACAGTTTTTATCGGATATTCACTAAACTTGCTGAAAATGTTTAATTATATAAAATTTAGGTCTAGTATGATTATTACAAAAATCGCATGTGGCATATCTGAGTTTTTGCCCTTTATGTATTAGAAATGACTGTTTTCAGCAAGTTTTGCTCTCTTACACAAATTTTTTTTTTAATCTTCACCAAACTTGCTGAAAGTTTTCATTATTATAAAATCAAGGTTAAGTTTGAATCCTACTAAAATCGCATAAGGCATGTTGGAGTAATAGCCCTTTAATTATTTTAAAAAATGGCTGTTTCGCAAAGAGTTTTCATCTTTATTTATATAAAATCTAGGTCCAGTGTGATAATTACTAAAATCCCATAGGGATTGTCTTAGTTATTGCCCTTTATGTATTAAAAAGGACTCTTTCACAATTTTTTGCTCTCTAACACAAATATTTTTTTTATTGATTTTCACCAAACTTGCTGAAAATGTTTATTTATATAAAATCAAGGTTTGGTTATCGCAAAAGGCATGTCTGATTTTTTGCCCTTTAAGTATTAAAAATTAATATTTCAGTAATTTTTTGCTTTCTAACACATACAGTTTTTATCAGATATTCACCAAACTTGTTGAAAATGTTTATTAATATTAAATCTATGTCAATCATCTTAACTACCAAAATCGCACAAGGCATGTTGGAGTTATTGCCCTTGAATGACTAAATGACTAAAATTTGACTACATCAGGCTTGTCAGCTTTCTGACTCAAACAGTTTTAATTGGATCTTCACCAAATTTGCTGAAAATAATATTTGTATAAAATCTTGGTCCAGTTCCATAAATACCCAAATCGCCGAAGGCATGTTGGAGTTATGGTTCTTTAATTTTTAAAATTTTGCTATTTTATCCATATTTTTGCCCTGTCCACTCTGTAAAAGGACCAGTTTTATTCTATTTTTAGCCAAATATTAAGTCAATGGTTGCATGTGCTTCATCTTAGCCGTGTTGGTAATAAGTTAAGTAATAAATGAATACTCCATTTCTCCTTTACCTCTTGAAGGATTTTCATTCAACTGTATTCGATTTTTTTCCTTGACCTAGATTTAATACCAATACACGTTGTAAGCAAGTTTGGTGAAGATCCAATAGAAAGTGTTTGTGTTAGAAAGCAGAAAATGCTGAAACAGTCATTTTTTAATTATTCAAGGGCAATTACTCAGACATGCCTTATGCGATTTTGCTAGTTATTGAACCTGACCTAGATTCTATACTAATAAACATTTGCAGCATGTTTGGTGAAGATCCAAAAAGAAGTGTTTGAGTTAGAGAGCGGACAAGGCTGAAACAGTCATTTTCAGCAAGCTCAGGGCATAGATTCTCCGTAGGTTTTTTAATTGTTTACCCACCGTGAATAATATTTACACGTTGTTACTGGATCTCATAGTGTTTAACCCTGTGCCTACTGGTCGTAACTTTACGGAGTTTACAAACTATTTGAATCTAAAAAGACGCCGCGTCACGCGGCGTCTCATCTGGATCCAAACTGTTTGACACTCGTCTTAAGGTTTGTTTAATTAAAACAATGCATAAATCTAAACTGAACACATTTTGCAGACGACAATGTCAAAGCAGACGTCTGTGCAGCAGAATAAGGGTTAACAGGGTCATTTTCAGTGCTCCAGCTATACATGTAAGCGGGAGTAATCTTAACTAATCTAACATTTTCTCACTCAATTCAGCACCGAATGCTATGGTGTTACTACTGATTAAACCGTCTCTTTCAGACAATTTTAATGAGTATGACACCATTGGGTTTAAAAGCAGAAATAAAGATTTTAGTTTTAGACATACTTCCGTTATCTGGAGCCCTGTATTTACAGAGTTGTCCTTCTTTCCATTCACAAGGGAGGCTTTTTAATTTGTGCAGCACAAAAATATTATAAATAATTTCTTAGATAAAGCCGGTTTTTGTGAAAGAATCACGTCCCACGTAGTTCAAGTGGGACCCCAAACAACCGTTTTATGCGGGTTTCTCAAAAACACAATGCGGCTTTAATTGAGTGTACAAAAGAAACATATATATACATGTAATGGAGGTACATTTTTTGTAATGCGAGAGAATATAAATGATAAAAACTATACATAGTATGCCTTAGAAAATGTTACACCTTCGTTTTGGTAGGATTTTCACAAGGGCAAATTATGATACTTTTCCTTTTGTAATTGAAATATGGCCTGCACATCCTCTCTTCCGACTACCTAATGTACATATAGAGAGGGGGTCAGACTATATTTAGACTATAGCAATGAGTTGTAAAAACTGTATGTTCAATACATTGTATGTATATAGATGCCTAAATGTTGTATGACTGATTATATTGTAATGTTAGACATATCTGCTGAAGTGGAGGAAATAAAATATTGAATTGAAATGAATTGAATTGAATTGTATAGCATAGTCTAACGGAGAAAGATTAGCATATCTCCAACCTAATAGCGACGTGTGCAGCTTTCTAAAATATATTACAGGGCTCCAGATAAGGGGGAGTTAACTGCACAAATCCAACATTTTCTCACTTATTTTAGCATCAAATCCTTTGATGTTACTACTCATTAGAATCGTCTCTTCGAGACGATTCTAATGAGTAGTGACACCATAGGGTTTAAAGCAGAAATAAAGATTTCAGTTTTTGAAATACCCCATTATCTGGAGCCCTGTTATATTACAGTGCTTCCTCCCTACAACGACCCTCCCTACAACGACCATTGTCGCTGTTCCCTAAACAGGACAATTCTATCTAACGCTGTAACTGTCGTAATATCGTCTGCTTTAATTTCAAAGTTACATAATGAACATTTTGACAGAAACAACTTCCTGACGAGTGACAAACGGCTTGAATCAAAATCAGACGCCGCGTCACGCGGCGTCTAATATGTATTCAAGCTGTTTGCAAATGTTAGCCGATTTTCCTCCATATTACGACTCCCTCCCAACAACGCACACAAGTGTTGTCTCCTATTTGGTGTTGGTATAGAAAAGGAGCGCTGTCAAAATATAACTACACTATAATAACTTGACATTTTATGATTTTCGTATCAATATCATACAGTACTCCCGAACAACGATTCCGAACGGCCCGAACAACGATTCCCTCATTACATGTACAACAAATGATTGCAACAAACAAGACAACTTTGTCTAACGCGATATTGTCTGCTTAAAATTGTCGTTTGCTAATGATTACTACATTTGTAACAGTTACATATTGGACATTTGACAAAAGAAACGTAAATACGAGTAATTTGATTTGATTTGTTTTGATTTTACGTCGCTTTCAACAATATTTCAGTCATATCGCGACGTCCAGCTAATGACAGGTGGAGGAAGACCCCAGAAACCTTTATGCACCGTTTCAGGCACAAATCGGCAACTGGGTAGAACCACCGACCTTCCGCAAGCTAGCTGGAAGGCTTCCCCACATGAAAAATCCGAACGACCCTACTTGGATTCTAACTCGCAGCAGTGAAGAGCTTAGTGATGTAAGTCACAGTGACTATACCACTAGGCCATGGAGGCCCCGTAAATACGAGTAACGAATAGTTTGAATCTAGAACAGACGCCGCGTTACGCGGCGTCTGATCTAGGCTTAAACTATTTGCGAATGTAAGCTAAGACATATTCAGTATTCTTAAGATATTACTTTTCCTTCATTTAACAACTCGCTCCGAATAACACACACAATCTGTGTCTCCCATTGATGTTGTTGTATCAGCAACTTATTAACTCTAACATTCCATATGACTTTTTTACTCTCTAGTCACGTTCATCCGCGTCCTTTGCAAATGGCTGGCACGTAGAACAGCAGCCGTTGACGTTACGTCTTACCAGTGTGTACCTGGGAAGAACACAATTTACCTATGAAGCAAAAGTGAATAAATACAGCTCTAACCAACGTCTACATTGTTTGTCATTTTGCAAAATTATTTTAGAAAACAACAATAAATAGTTACAGGTATTAAATTGACTAGACTAAATTGTGAACTATTGTTCATTAAAAGTTTTAGGGGTAAATTAGTTAATTTAAAGATTCGATTATAATATCCTAAAGACTATTTTAGAGGATCAAACCCTATTTTTCGATTATATCGTCTGCTTCGAAATTGTCGTATGCAAAACATATTAAATTTAGATGTACACATTGCTTAGGTAAATTAACCTAAAGACGAATGTCGAACAGTTTTGACCAAGCTCAGATGCAGAGTTACGCGAGTGTCAAACAGTTTGGATCAAGTGCATAGGCTGCGTTACGCGGCGTCTGATCTGGATCTAAAACGTTGCAATAGTCGGGGAGTCGTGATCAGTAGACAAAGGGTTTATAAGTACAAATGTATGAACGCACACCGTATTTACCATGTAACATTTTTTATATGTGTGTCCAATTACTGAAGCTCCAGATAAGTCGATTATTTCAATTACAGTGCCCCTTCCTACAACGGCCAACCGAACAACGTTTCCCTCCTTACAATAATGTTAGCCGCTGTTCCCTAAACAAGACAATATGGTCTAACAATTTCACTGCTGCAATATCGTCTGGTTAAAGTTGCCGTTTGCCTTTTTTCTTAAAATTACATATTGGACATTTTGAGAGAAGAAATATAAAGACGAGTGACAAAAAGTTTGAAACCAGATCAGATGCCGCGTAACATGGCGTCTGGTACAGTGGAGAGTCTGTTATTCTTTCCCGTTTAAACGCAAACGTACGCAAACGCAAAGCACTTAAACGTAGAAAAGTACAACTTTTGGACAATTCTGATATTTCATGTTTATCTTGGTGGCAAACAGTTTGGAGCCTGATCAGACGCCGGGTTACCCGGCGTCTGATCTGGCTCCAAACTGTTTGCACTGCAAAAATAGGTTAAGCGTAAACGCGTTTATTAGGAAAGATTTGATTTGATTTGTTTTGATTTTACGTCACTTTCAACAGTATTTCAGTCATATCGCGACGTCCAGCTAATTACAGGTGGAGGAAGACCCCAGAAGTCATTTATGCACTGTTTCAGGCACAAATCGGCAACTGGGTAGAACCACCGACCTTCCGCAAGCTAGCTGGAAGGCTTCCCCACATGAAAAATCCGAACGACCCTACTGGGATTCGAACTCACAGCGGTGAGGAGCTTAGTGATGTAAGTCACAGTGACAAACCACTAGGCCACGGAGGCCCCCTTATTGGGAAAGAATAAGAGTTTCTCCACTGTAGGGTTATACAGGTGAACAGATGTTCAAACCGTTTGCAAATGTACTCTTAGGGTAGATTATTAATTTTCCCTCCCTATAGCAAGCCCTCCGAACAACACACACAGTATGTGTTCCATTGAGTGTTTTTATAGAGAAGGGTCCCTGTACTACATTCCCTGTTACTCACCGTCTGTAAGTTCAACAACAATTACTTGTATAGTGGAACTGTGGCAAATTGCAATAAAATGAAATGTTAATGTTCATGCTTCATACAGTGGAGAAAACGTTATTCTTTCCAAATAAACGCGTTTACGCTAAAACTATTATTTGCAGTGCAAACAGTTTGGAGCCAGATCAGACGCCGGGTAACCCGGCGTCTGATCAGGCTCCAAACTGTTTGCCACCAAGATAAACATGAAATATCAGAATTGTCCAAAAGTTGTTCTTTTTCTACGTTTTAGTGCATTGCGTTTGCGTACGTTTGCGTTTAAACGGGAAAGAATAACAGATTCTCCACTGTAAAAAAACTAAAAATAAACGTCTCTAAATTGAACAAAAATTGCTTGTATAGTGGTAGCGTGGCAAATTGAAAAAACAATATAGACATTCATACTTCTTAAAAAATCCTAAACATAATCGTCTCTAAATTCAACAAAAATTGCTTGTAAAGTGGTAGTGTGGCAAGTCGAAAAAAAATATAGTCTTTGCTTGTTTCTTAAAATTTTTAAACAAATACTGAATGTCAAAGAATAGTTTAACCAATATGCTGCAGAATTACTGCGCGCCTCACATGGCTCAAAACACTTTCTAATGTATGCAAGGCTGCTTTCAGTGTAAGTAATTGCATTTACCGTCAATTTACGTTTTACACATTTCGTGTCGATCTATAGAATATGAGAGGGACTGAGACACCTTAGTGTCTGGAGGCTAGACATAGAATTCAGTGGGGGAGTCGTTGTTAAGGCCAACAACAACTAAACCTTAGCAAGCTATGCATATGAGACAGGGCATCAGATAAGGTGTCGGCCTGGTCTAATTTCGCCCTATATAATCTATAGTAAAATGCCTAACTTTAAGAGCCAACAGCTCCCTCAAAAACAGGATCTAAGCTATAAAATACATACCCTTTGATTTTATAGACATTTCCCTGTTGATTGATACCAGTCAACCTATAACATCGGCAAATACATTTTTGCTATCAATGATTTTCTAAGGTCACTGTCAAAATAAAGGTAAACAACTTTCACCTTCAACCCATTCACTGTGTTTCAATATGCATCCGCCTGGGGAAAAAGTCCTGAAATGAGATCCCTAATACAATGCCATTTGGTGGAAATGACCACAAATAACCAGTTTTAAGCAAGAAACCATTCAAACTCATCCACAGGCAAGACTAAACATTGCAAATCTTGGAAATTGTATTTGTCATGGTACTACTTGCAAGACCCACAACGACCCGGAAGTGATTCCTAACCAGGCCGACACCATAAGAGGGAGTTTTCCGAACAATTCTCACTCATTTCAACACCAAATCCTATGGTGTTACTACTCATTAGAATCGTCTCGAAGAGACGATTCTAATGAGTAGTGACACCATAGGGTTTACTGCAGAAATAAAGATTTTAGTTTTTGAAAAACTCTACTTATCTGGAGCCCTGTGAGATATCGATTTGTTATCTTAATTACAATGGAGAAGACGTAATTAATTACCGTTTTAACGCAAACGCGATGCAATACAATAGAGAAAATGACATCGTGTTGACAACTTTGACGACTCATTTTATTTGAGTGCAAATAAGAGTGGGTAACGCAACGTCTGACCAGGTTCCAAACTGGTTGACACTCATATGAAAATAAACAGTCAGAGCTGACAAACGAAGAACTTTTCTACACTTTATTTGAATGCGTTTGCGTTTAGTTTGCGTTTAAACGGGAAAGAATAACGTTTTCTCCACTGTAAATGGTTACAATGTATGTCTAGACCGGAGAATGCAGGTTCTCAATGGCCATGTGTGAGTCAGATCATGTATAGTAACTACTAATCAACCCATCGATATTTTGTTTTATGAATGAAACAGTTTATTGAGTTGGAATAGATAAGAGAACAGATGAAAGATTAAATTGACCATGACAAGCCAGTTATTTACGAGGCTTTATTATACTGTATCCATATTCGATTCCAGTTCTGTTTTATATTACAGCGGAAAATAAAGGAAAAATAAGACGTTATGTCGCTATGCTTTCCGAAATGCAGCGTTTAACAACTCCGCTGAACACAATTTTAATCCAGTTCAAACGCAGAGTAACTTAACGTATGCTCAGACTTCAAACTGTTTGAAGCTCTTATTATATTGTAATTTTTCAAATATGCTTTACTCATAAGTGCCTACGACTCCATATAAGGGACATATGAAACAAAAAATATCTTTAAAAAAGATATTCAGCGGAATGGGTGGTGGAGTTAAGTCATGCTGTAGATGGATGTGCAAAATTGTATGAAATTGGGGTTTTTCAAATAATTGTAATATCTTGGATTTACAAGCAAAAAATACACATTCAAGGATATAGCATAACTCTGACTAAAAAACTATAATGTACAGAAATGCAAAACAATAATTTAACCCTCATACAGATACTGTAGCAATTTTGTAACGGCAGTCTGCTGTAAAAGTTCTACCATCTCGCTTTTGTAAATAAATGATGAAACAACACAAATGTGTTTAACTCACTTGAGGCCATTTATTATATTGCTATTAATGATGAAGTATATGCGGCAGGTGTGTTCTGGCTGCATTTTTCTCAGCTCTCACTGTTATCAATATTCAAAGTGGAATTACTGTATATAAACTTCTGAAACTTGACAGTGTTGTAAATGAATATATTTTTTAAAATAATGGTGTGATTGAAAAGTGATTTTTATAGTGAGATTTAAAAGATATTGTGGATTTAATAAATCATATTTGTGGAGTATATAGTGTTACACTGGACATATTGGATATTTAATTCAACATGTGTTTGCCCCAAGGCAGTCCTGACCATGAGCGAAGCCTACCAAAGCGGATTAGATATACGGGGAAGTACATTTATTCACTTGATAGTCAATTATCACCTTATTCTAAACCTGATCCCCTTTTATTATCTAGATTGAGAGATTTAGGTCTTTATGACTTTGGGCAATTTGGATTAGCAAAGTATAGGGGTACAAAAGGGGGTAAATCCAAACTGAAACGCATTTGGGATACAAATGATGGCATTCATCATGAAATTGTTAGAGAATTACCACAGTCAATAGAAGTTGTTTCCAGTACTTGTCAAACAAATAGTAAACTTGAAATCTCAGTTGAACCTCCTAAAGCAAAAACACAAAATCTCATTCATGTAAAGTATGAACAGCCCATGTCCACCAAACCTCAGAAGCAAATTAAAATCTGCAGTTTAAACCCAAGATCAGTAAAAAATAAAGCTTCGGCTATACATGACTATATACATCTCAAATGACATCGATGTAATGGCCGTCACTGAGACCTGGCTTGGTAGTACTACAGATAAACCATGCTTAGGTGAACTAGTTCCTGACAGCTATAAAATCAAACATGTTCCTCGCTGTAGTGGAGGCCGGGGTGGTGGGGTTGGGCTCATATATAAGGCATCAATTGATATCAAAATCCTTTCTTCTACAAAAGATAATGATTTTTCAACTTTTGAGCATATTGACTGTACATTAAGCATCACAGATTTCACAGTGCGTCTAGCAGTCGTCTACAGACCCCCTCCATCCACTGCAAACGGTCTAAAAACTACAGTCTTTCTTGATAAGGAATGGCATCTTTTCTTATCGAAATTTGCAACCACTGATAAACAAGTCATCATTGTAGGGGATTTAAACCTTCACCTTGATATCTCAAACGATAGGAACACTGTCAATTTCGTCAGTACGACTGAATCATTTGGGTTTGAACAGCATGTCAAAGAAGCCACTCATGTAGGGAACACACTATTGATGTTGTTATCACAAGAGAAAAGGAAGACTGTGTGTCAAATATCGAAGTCACTGACCCTGGACTATCTGACAGTAGTGGCAAAATTTCTAAAGTCCATTTATCTGTGTCTTTCAGAGCAAAGGTAGAAAAACCTCCACTCATCAGAAAAACTGTTTCATTTCGAAGGCTTAGGAATATTAATGTCGAGTCATTTAAAAGAGATATTCTCAACTCAGATTCAATGAATGAAATTCTGAAAATGACAGATATTGACGAAATTGTCAGTGTACATACACAGGAACTTTCATCATTGATCAATACGCATGCACCATTGTGCACTAAGACCATAACTCTCAGGCCATCATGTCCATGGTACACCCAAGAACTTCATGATGCAAAACGTCTAAAACGTACGTTGGAACGAAAGTGGAAATTATCCAAACTCACTATTGATCAGCAACTGTATCGAGAGCAGTGTGCTAAAGTTAACAAATTGTTAGTAAAATCAAAGGTCACTTTTTACACAGAAAAAGTAGACTCCTGTAAACGAAACTCGAAGAGTCTTTTCAAAGTCACTAAGCATCTCTTGGGCTCAAACAGTGAAATCGCACTGCCAAAAAACGTTTCCTCAAAACAACTTGCGCATGATTTCAGCGACTTTTTCATAAATAAAGTAGACAAAATACGCACAGGTATTGCCTCTGAACCAACGTCATGCCTCCCAGTCATTACAGAAACGTTGCATTCAATGAGCTCCTTAGAAAGTTTTGACTCTGCTACAGCAGCAGAAATTGGGGAAATCATCAAGGCATCCCCATGTAAGTCCTGTGAACTCGACCCAATACCTACATGGCTCTTAAAGTTATGCCTTTACGAGCTCTTACCATCGTTGACAAAAATTGTGAACTCTTCGCTGGAATATGCGTATGTTCCAAAAGAATTCAAAAGGTCCCATGTATGACCACTTTTGAAGAAACCTGATCTCGATACAAATGATCTTAAAAATTATAGACCAGTATCAAATCTGTATTAGAAAAAGTAGTAGACAAACGCATTGAGTCCCATTTGACCACAAACAATCTGCACGAGCAGCATCAGTCAGCATATCGTAAGCATCACTCTACAGAAACTGCTCTTCTTAAGGTTCAAAATGACATCCTGCAGTATCTTGATAAGAACGAAATCACAATTCTGGTGATGCTTGACCTATCAGCCGCATTTGCCACAATTGATCATGAAACATTACTCAATCGCCTTGAAAAAGACTTTAAAATTATTGGAAACCCTCTAAAGTGGATGACTTCGTACCTTAATGACCGTTACCAAACAGTCGCAGTAGATGGAGAATTATCTGCCCCAGTTCAAATGAAACATAGTGTGCCGCAGGGTTCAGTCCTGGGGCCAAAAAACTACATCTTGTACACAAAACCTGTTGGCTCAATTTGCAGAAATCATCATCTGGATCATCATTTCTATGCAGATGATTCACAGTTATACTTGTCATTCAAGCCTAAAGACACATCTTGCCAACAATTAGCCCTCTCAAAAGTCGAGGATGTCTAAAAGACATTGTCTCGTGGATGCATCAGAATATGTTGAAGCTGAACACTGACAAAACAGAGGTCATATTGTTTCACACAAAAAAGGTTAACATACCAAAAACTTTCACGTTCAAGTCGGAAGCTCTAAAATCAAACCATCATTGTGTGTGAAGAATCTTGGTGCTAGCTTCGATTCCCAAATGGATATGACACAGCACATTAACACTGTGTGCAGGTCTAGCTATGAACAGCTGCGGCAAATAGGTCATATTAGACAGTACCTTTCCCCTGAAGCTACAAAGACTTTGGTCAATTCTTTGGTCACATCGAAAATTGACTACTGCAACTCACTGCTATATGGAATTCCCCAAAACTCACTACGAAAACTACAGCGTGTGCAAAATACAGCAGCCCGCATCATTACCAGGACGCCCCGGTACAATCACATCACTCCAGTCTTGAAGGAGCTTCACTGGCTTCCAGTTAAACACAGAATTGAATTCAAAATTCTGACACTCACATACAAAGCCATGTGCAATGATTCTCCAAAGTACATTGTCAGTATGCTTGACGTGTATAAACCTCGAAGAGAGTTGCGGTCTGCAAGTAAATCAGTATCGCTGGTTGTACCGAGAAGTCGTTTGTTGAAGTTTGGAGATAGAAGTTTCATGCATGCAGCCCAAAGCTCTGGAACACTCTACCATCAGACATCAGAGATGCGAGCTCAGTTGCAGTTTTCAAAAAACGTCTGAAAACACACTTCTTTAATATTTATTATTATTTTATGTTTTTCAGGCCTTGTCAGTAAGGACCTCATTTATTGTCCCCGTCATAGGTGCGTCGGGATCGGGGAGCCGTCCACCGACACACCTTACAAATACATATAATAACATTGTGGCTGACAAAGCTCCAAATGTTACATTTTCATACAAAAAGAAAAAAAAGTATTTGAAGCCAGGTATACTAATAAGTTTTCTTTGTGATTTTGAAACAGAAAATTATTTTGCAATGAATAGATTATGCTTATTACTAGTATTGTTTTATCCATATACACCCACATCTTCGTACATACTAACACTTACATTTATATGCAGACGTTTTGAAGATAGAAAAAAGAAAAAATCTAGGTCTTTGTCAGAATACTAAAATGCTCCCATTGTTTATGAAAAATGTCCTCAGTACTATTTTGAATTGCAATAGACTTAAGTAAATTGTATTTAAAAGATATATAGTTCCTTAGACCTTGTGTCGTAGGTTGATATTTTTTGTATTTGCATTGAAAAATATACATTTTAAAAAAGATGATAATTAAATTCTTTACATTATCAGAGGTTTGTCTAAAACCAAAGAGCATTGTTTCCATGTTGAGATTTTGAAAAACGTTATGAATGGACATCAGTATGTTATTTATAAGTGCTTGGCTGATGGTGCACTTCCAAAACAAATGATCGACAGTTTCTATGTCTTTGTTACAGAACGTACATAACGGGCTATCAGCATACTTGATTTTAAATAGATAAGAGTTAGTGCCCAGTATTCTATGTATTACTCTAACCTGAAACCATTGTATATCTTTATCATTTGTTACTGAAAAGGGCATATGAAATATTTGTTTCCAATCATCGTTGCAAATGTTCTTTCCTAATATTTTACACCATGTTTGAATACAAGTCGGGTTATCAGTGTTTGTATTTAAACATTCGTACATTGCTTTAGAACCTCTAGAATCTTTAAAAAGTATTTTTAAATAAGGCGGGAAAGCCGGTTTCATTACAGGTTTTAAGTTTCTCTTTCGTATTTGTAACTGTTCAAGCCCCTTTTCAAATGCAAGTTTAATTCCATTATATATTAAAGAGTTGGTAGATAGTTTATATTTATTATTAAAATCGTCAAAGTTC
This sequence comes from Gari tellinella, assembly GCA_922989275.2. Taxonomy (NCBI): domain Eukaryota; kingdom Metazoa; phylum Mollusca; class Bivalvia; order Cardiida; family Psammobiidae; genus Gari; species Gari tellinella. The sequence continues at coordinate 76,520,612 of OV277867.1, read as the reverse complement.
ATGATAAAACCATATTCATTTACTAAATCTCCAATACAGTGTATTCCTACCTTAAACCATGATTTCAAGAAAACACTTTTCCCTCCTACTAAAATCATATGGTTATAAAATAATGGATAATCCTGAATATGGTTTTTATCTATAATGTGATTATTGAATAATTTTGAAAATGCTGTAAAAGTTTCAGCCCAAAATATATTACTACATTTATTTGCAAGAGATTCATAAAAATGTTTCCCACAGTGTAGCATTTTGTTTAAATCAATGTTAGTTTTTATTATACCTGTCCATCCACCGTTATTTATTATTAGCCTTCTGATCCATGTTGTTTTTAGTGAATCAATAAAAGATCTTAAATTTATCATTTTCAAACCTCCTTCTTTATAATCTTTTACTATTATAGATTGCTTTATCTTGTGACATCCGCCCCAAATGTAGGTATAAAATATGTTATGTAACTTGTTTATCATTTGATCCGAAGGTTTCGGTAATGCAAGAAATAAATGGTTTAATTTTGCAATACACAAACTTTTAATAACTGTAATTTTGCCTTATGGTGTTAATATTCTTCTATTCCAATTTCTTATCGTGTTTTCTATTTCAACTAATTTTGGGTTATAATTTAAATGTATCATTTTATCTAAATCTACATGGAAATGTATACCTAGCATTTGGAATTGATGTTGGTTCCATGTTAGCTTCCATTTAGTTTTAATTGTATCGGAACTATATTTTTTCTTCCCGATCCATACCACTTTTGTTTTTTCAAAATTTACTTTTAATCCTGATATTTCTGAGAACTTTGAAAGAGTGTCCAGTGTTTCATTAAGAGATTTACTTGAACCATCCAATATTATACTTGTGTCGTCTGCAAATTGGGAGAGTTTGTATTTAGTTTCATTTATCTTTATTCCTTTAATGTTTGGATTAGACCTTATTTTAATAGATAAAATTTCTGCACATAAAATAAAGATATAACAGGATAAAGGATCTCCTTGTCTGCAGCCTCTTCCTATTCTAAGAAAGTCTGAAAGGAATCCACACTGAGTTACAGTTGATTTTGCATCTTTATAAAAAAACATCAAACCATGTTTGTATTGAATGACCAAAATTAAAAGCTTTCAAAGTTGTTTTAACAAAGGACCATGAAAGAGAATCAAAGGCTTTTTCAAAGTCTATTAAAAGTAAAATTCCTGGAATGTCATGTTCTTCAGTATAATGAAGCAAATCATATATCAATCTAGTATTTTCTCCTATAAAACGCCCTTTAAGAAAACCTGTCTGATCCGGATGAATCAGTTTGGGAAGAAAAGATTTTATTCTATTTGCAATACACCCAGTTCCTATTTTGTAGACTGTATTTAGTAATGTAATGGGACGCCAATTTTTAAGATATTGCTTTGGTTTGTCTCCTTTAGGTATACATGTAATTAGATCCTGAGTAAGAGTTTCGGACAATTTTTTAGTATGATATGATTCGTTTAAAGCTCTAACTACAAAAATTCCGATTTTTTTCCAGAACACTTTATAAAAATCGGCGCTAAAACCTGATGTACCAGGACTCCGATTATTTTTCATATTTTTTAAAATAATTGTAGCTTCATCAATGGTTATATTTCCTTCTATAAGTTCTGATTCATGTGTACTCAACTTCGGTATGTGTTCATTTTCAAAAAAATAGTTATGTTCGTTATGTTTTGTATTATCGTCACGTGATTTATATAAAGTCTCGTAAAAACTTTTAATTTCATCTAGAATCAAATTTTGTTTAGTTATTTCCGACCCATCGTCTTTTATGATTTTTCGTAGCGTTTTTGTCTGCATGTTTGACTTTTCTAGACCACAAAAATATTTAGTTGGTTTTTCACCTTCTATGCTCCATTTTACTTTAGATCTGATAATATATCCTTTCATCTTATTTTCATTTATTTGTTTTAGTTCACTATGTAAAGAAACAAGTTCGCCTGAATTTTCATCTGTTAAATTTTGTTCTATTTTATATATTGCATCTTTCAGTTCTGCTTCTTTATTTTGGTTAATTTTTTTTTTATAAGAGCTATATGAAATCGATTTCCCTCGTAGTTCCATTAATAATGTATCTAAAAATAATTGGTCACTTATACTAAATTGGATTTCACAGTTTGGAATATCTTTTATCGCATCTCTGTTGTATATTAGTATTGAATATTGTTCTTTAATTTCTTCAATTTTACTATTTATTGTATTAATGTATTCTATATCATTTAATAAGGAGTTGTTGTGTTTCCATAAACCTGAATTATGTTGAAACTCGTTAAATTGGAAAGAAGATGTTACGATTGAATGATCAGAACAAAAACTATGCTTTATGGATGAGTCTACCGAATATATTGCTATAGATGGTGAGAGCAAGAAGAAATCAAGTCGTGCCTGTTGAATAGGTTTTTGTTTTCTCCAAGTATAAAGTTTATTTTTAGGATTTAGTTCTCTAAAAGGATCAATTAGTTGTCTATTTGAAATATATTGTAACAGTGTGTTTCTAGCATTTTTATTGTTTATATGTTTATAGTTGTAATAATCTATTTCTGGATCTAAAACTAAATTAAAATCGCCACATATTGCATATGATATATTTCCAAGGTCATCTATAAAGACTATATTCTCAAAAAGTTTATCGTAAAAGGTCGGCTGGTCGACATTTGGACCATAAATTGATGCAAGTGTGAATCGATAATCATTAACACTTAAATCCAGTATTACAAAATTTCCATTCGTGTCGTGAATTTCTTTATGAATTTTATAATCGATTTTATTAAATAATATCGCGACACCCCTGCTATGTGAAGTATTACAACTTGAAACAAAGTCAGACCCCCATTCTGAGTATATAGTTTTGTACATATCCTTGGTGAAATGGGTATCTTGTAAACAATATATTTTGTTTGCTTCTTCCATGCTCCTCTATAGAAGTATATACCTTTTTGTTACAATTTAGATTAAAGACAAACCATTGTTTATGTTTTTATGTTTTTTTGTAAACAGTTTAGGGAAAAGGTCAAACTAATGTTGTTAGAACGTGTGACCCAATCCGTAAATGCACTAAAACGTAGAAAAGTACAACTTTTGGTCAATTCATGTTTATATTGGTGGCAAACAGTTTGGAGCCTGATCAGACGCCGGATTAACCGGCGTCTGATCTGGCTCCAAACGTTTTGCAATAGACAAAATAGTTTCAGCGTAAACGCGTTTATTGGGAAAGAATAACGTTTTCTCCACTGTAGGAATATATCTTGGATATGCTGGAGGGAGATGATTCGTTGGCTAGTTCTAGTCTTTTGTGGTTGCCGAGGCTCATAAGTCTTTCCCCAAAATGGCTGCCGCTTTGTTCTCTACTCTAAGCACATGCAAACTTTAAACATCACCCAACACAAAACGGCAACTCCAACTTACATGAAACTTTCAGTATGTTGACATAGACCCATTTTCTCTCAGAATATACCAAATTCTTCTGGAAATACTCTCATAAAGTGATTGCACGTAGGCATGACTGTAACGATCCCAAATGTCAAGAACATGTCTAAGCTCATCCTTAATTTTGATATTCACTGCACGCCTGCACAAGTTAGTTTTCAAATATTTCCACACATTTTTTATTATATTTAAGTCTGGGCTTTAGGCTGGTCGAACCATTGTCGGCATATTATCGTTCCTTTACCATTTGACGGCGAGTCTAGATTTATGCTGAGTAGCATAGTAATCATGGACACTGTAGGTCTTATTTGAGAGCTTTTTAGCAATAAATGGCCACAAATTTGTGTCTAGATATTCAATATATTTCTCGGAATTGATATTACCATCAACTGATGTCAGGGTTCCAACTCCATCATATGTTAAACAGCTCGTGAACACAACAGATGCTTTACAATATGGGGTGGGGTCGGCATGGTTTTCCGTGGTCTCCAATACCCGCCAACTTCGAATCTTGTTTTCGGAGTTTCCTCACTCTCGAAATCTCTTTATAAATTTTGAAATGGTAGATCTATCGATGTTTACCGATCGTGAACTTTGTGAGCACCTTGAGAGTCCTTATTTAAATGACGGATAGCGTTTTTTTCTGCTGGTGTGTCAATTCCTTTCGTTTCACACTTGATATGTAATGTAGCAGACGATCGAAACAAATCAATATTAATTGTTTACAAAAAGTTTCTTTTATGGTGGCATATTTCTGACACCAGTTAACCACTTATTTATCATGATAGATTCCTGTTAATATCTCACATAAATACTCAACTAGATAGTTTTCACAAAAACTTTCGCGTTAGTTTTCAAATAATTATCTGTAAAGTGGAATGTGAAAATTTTTCACGATAACCAGATACATATCTGAACACGAACTTTGTCATGATACTGCTTTGAACTGCCACCACTTAACGAATTTATCTAGTTACCTAACTAGATAATTAACTAGAAAAGTTTCGTGTTACCAGTTATCTAAAAGTAGAACATTGAATTCGGATGACTTCGGTAAGGACAGGATATTTAGTTTGAGCTAAGTTAACACGAAACTTTTCAAAAAACGTTTCAATTAACTTAGATGGTTTATTGTATCTCTTTTAAACTGTTCTAAAATATTGCTCATCAAATGATGTAAATACTCCAATAACAAATTGATTGTTTTTGTCCGCATGCACCTACAGTTTGTTTTGTCTCCAGCGGCACCCTGTGAATGAATATGGTGCTCTGCTAAAATGTTGATAAATTGGTACATTGCAGAAGTAAATCAGAAAGACACTTTGCGCTTTCTCCTTTACTTCTGTTCTGTATTCAGCAACCGAAGTAATACAATATGAAACTATACTTTTTCTAGTAAAAAATTTTTCTAGAAAGCCGCTGAACACAAGACTAACTGTTTTGTTTATAAGTAAGGAGAGAAACTCAATAAGTTTATTCTTTCGTTTCAATCCTTTTCCTAAGTATTGTATAATAACGTTAGCATGTATAATTGTAATCATATGTACTTCTGGAAATAAATATGATTAAACTAATTAACTTAGATATTATGTCGTGACATTATGTGGCACTAACAGGTCATTTGACGTGGTACGATAATTATCAGGGTTTCATGAAAATATTCCACTTTCCACTTACTAGATAAGTATGTGAGATATTAACTTGAAATTTTTCAGAAAAGCTAAGTATTAAGTGGTGTCAGAACCATGCCACCATAGAAGAAGATACAATGTATCGGTGTAATCATAAAATTTACTGTGTTAAAATTTCAATCTTCCTAGTAACTAAATCGCGGCGCTATTTCAGTTTTTCTAGCGCGGCCATATGCGGTACCGATATCGGCGCCATGTTTTGGGGAAAAGACTTATGACCCTCGGCTGTACATCATGAAGTAGCTGGGTAGTACATGTAGTACTTGTGTTTTCAATGAATCCGGAAACACATTGAACTCCTCTTTTCCTGTCAGATGTCGTATTGGTGAATAAAGAGTTTAATCTTCTTGACAGGAAATAAAAGGTTATTATCTGATTTGATTTGATTTATTTTGATTTTTCGTCGCTTTCAGCAGTATTTCAGTCATATCGCGACGTCCAGCTAATTACAGGTGGAGGAAGACCCCAGAAGCTCTTTATGCACTGTTTCAGGCACACATCGGCAACTGGGTAGAACCACCGACCTTCCGCAAGCCAGCTGGAAGGCTTCCCCACATGAAAAATCCGAACGACCCTACTGGGATTCGAACTCACAGCGGTGAGGAGCTTAGTGATGTAAGTCACAGTGACTATACCACTAGGCCACGGAGGCCCCAAGGTTATTATCTCTCCGACATTCTAAATTGGCAGACGTTCTTTGAATTTTTCTCTTACAGTGGAGAATCTGTTATTCTTTCCCGTTTACACGCAAACGTACGCAAACGCAAAGCGCTAAAACGTAGAAAAGAACAACTTTTGGACAATTCTGATAATTCATGTTTATCTTGGTGACAAACAGTTTGGAGCCTGATCAGACGCCGGGTAACCCGGCGTCTGATCTGGCTCCAAACTGTTTGCACTGCAAATAATAGTTTTAGCATCAACGCGTTTATTGAGAAAGAATAACACATTCTCCACTGTATCATAAAATACCTTTGCAAATAAGGTACACCGATGAGGATAAAAGCAATATCAAAAGTATGGAAATTGTTGCAGGGAGATGTGAATATTGGTTTTTTCCCGAAGAATTCCCTTTCTCTAAGACAAAGCCAATGTTAGATCTGACTTCTGATTTCGATATATGGTTTAATGACCAAATTGGGATACAGCACAAGTACTTGACACATAGATCTATATCTACATTATTACCAAAAAACGGAATCCAAAAGGTAGTCTCAACTATCGACTTAACAGTTGAAGTCGATAGTTAAGACTACCTGTTGGATTCAGTTGTATACCTTGTCTTTATAATAGAAGTCTAGTAAAATAGTTTGGGTTTTTTTGTTTTGTTTTTTTGTCGGGGGGGGGGGGGGGGGGGGTAATAAATCTAGATATATGTGCCAAGTACCCGTGGGATACAGTGTAGCAAATAAGACCGACTTAGATGCAGAAGTATAATTGTCAACTTATTTGAAACATAAAATAAAATAAAAATGAACAATGTGAAATTAATTGCTTTGCGCATTTTATAAAATACCGCTACATTGTACATTTAATCTATCTAATTTAAACCCAAATATAATACGAGGGTTTTGAAAAGTATTATAACTTTAAAATCAATGGTTGCTCGTCAATATTTATACATGTATTTAAGAAATAATAAATGCATACCAATGTTTTATCGCGTATTAGAACCCAGGTAGGAGTTGAGATGCGTAGTAATTTAATCACGACTATCCGTGCTCTATTGCACGATAAAACACTGCTATTAATTTATTAATTCGATTAAACACTTCGATTTAACACAATACATACCGAAGCAACGGCGCTTCATTTCTTTTATTTGTGTACGCATTTTCGAAACCATATTACATCAGTAACGTCATATTTTAGCCGTTACAGCGCGTGTGTGTTTTATTGTGAATTCAAACACAGTTGTGTCCTGCTTTGTTTATATAGAAGTGTGCGCGAGTTGTGTTAAAATAGTGATTTTAGGGTTATCTGTACTAATTGGTTATTAGAAATTACTGTTAGCATTCTGTAGCGTCTGATCTATCTGTGTCTGCATTATTTTTCTATGTCCCATGGTCCGCTAAGCTGAATTGGGTTAATGATGATCATGTTACTACCCGGAAATGTATTATGAAAACTTAACCAAAATACCTTTGTCCGAAATAAATCTCATTTTATCTGAAGTGGAAGAGATAATGATTTGTTTAAATGTGCAAATAGCCTGTTGTTAAACTCTTTCTAACCTTTAAATGTTACATGTAAAAGGTAGTGCTAGATCAGTGTCTGTCTAAACATTTGACATTGTCACGGTGTTAAACATATTTAACTATTTTCTACATATCTCGTTTTCAGTATTGAAGACAAAAGGTTTCTTAAAGCACGTCTAAAGTAAGATAAACATGTAATGCTCTTTAAATAGCATTCTGCTTTATTTCCAGCTTGAGTTAAGCTACCAGCTGCTAAGATATAGGAATTGTTCCTCATAAACTCCCACGGTTGTATAAAGTGGGAATTCTTTTATCAGTGGTGGAATTAACCAAGGGCGTAAAAAGGTACACCTCTTTAGTAATGGCGTGATGAAGGAATATTTCCTTGGTTTAATCAGTATTTATTTCAAAGTTTTTACACACATTGTGTCATATTCACAGAAAATAATGTCAAGAAACATTTAAATATGGATTATAATGGTTCCTTATTCATGGAAGGTAGCGATTTTTACAAAAGGTAACTTGAGTTCCTATTGATAAACATGTTTTATTATTATGCTGCAATGGAAAATTACTCCACTTGACATTTAATTTTACTACAGTGGAGAATCTGTTATTCTTTCCCGTTTAAAAGCAAACGTACGCTAAAGCAAAACACTAAAACGTAGAAAAGTACAACTTTTTGACAATTCTCATAATTCATGATTATCTTGGTGACAAACAGTTTGGAGCCTGATCAGACGCCGGGTTACCCGGCGTCTGATCAGGCTCCAAACTGTTTGCACTGCAAATAATAGTTTTAGCGTAAACGCGTTTATTGGGAAATAATAACGTTTTCTCCACTGTATCAGTTCATTTTACATGAAAACATCGAAAGACTAGTCCAAAAATTCGAACTCATTTAAACAGACCATACCAGTATTTCATAAGTTTTTTTTTCGATAACTCGATATCGCTTTAGTCGAAATATGGGTATGTTCAAACTAACGCGAGTTCGATGTATGGAGTTTCGATTTTTTTTCTTTCTTAACAATAAATTAATAATCATCAAAGCAACCAAGTAGATTGAATCCAGACCAGACACATAAGTATTTCCCGTTTTATCTGGATAGCAAGTAATATATACATGTATGAGCCGTGCCATGCGAAACACTGCCTTAGTGAATTGCAAACAGTGTAGATCAAAGTCAGTCGTCGCGTCAAAGTCTTGATCTACACTGCTTGACATCCTATACATCTAAGTCATTTTATTTGCTGTATTATACATGTATACGGTATTTGACAGTGAAGAAAGATCTCAGATACAGAGCCTGGGATGACATTGGTGCTCAGCCTGAATTATGTTGCAATGCAATAAGGCAGGTTTTGTCATGGCATGGCTTAGTTATATACAGTGGAGAAAATGTTATTATTTCCCAATAAACGAGTTTACGCTAAAACTATTGTTTCTATTACAAACAGTTTGGAGCCAGATTAGACGACGGGTAACCCGGTGTCTGATCAGGCTCTAAACTGTTTGCCACCAATATAAGCATCGATTATTAGAATCCCCCAAAATATGTATTTCTGTACGTTTTAGTGATTTGCGTTTGCGTTTCGTTTGCGTTTAAACGGGAAAGAATAACGTATTCTCCATTGTATAAGTACATGTACTACTGTGGAGAAGACGATACATTCTCAGTTTGGAAACTTATCAGGCACCACGTTCCAAATTCTATGCAATATGCCTAATTGCTTAAGCACAAACCGGTTTATTTGGAAGAACAACGAATTCTCCTCTGTACAGTGGAGAAGACGTTATATTGTCGCGTTTACGCGCAAACAAAACGTAAACACATATACAATAAAACGGGGAACATGACAACGTTTTGAAATATTTGACGACTCATTTTAATTAGAAGGGCAAACAGTTTGGAACCTGATCAGACGCCGGGTTACCCGGCGTCTGATCTGGCTTCAAACTGTTTGCATTGGAAATAATAATTTTAGCGAATTCGCGTTTATTGGGAACAAATAACGTCTTCTCCATGGTATGAATCTCTTGTCAGGCTGTTGCAGACATTCTGTTGTAAGAGGCGCCCATGTGTCTGTACAATAACGGGGGAGTAGAATTAACTGACAAATTCTTACACTTACCTTTTGCTCAATCATGCCACTAAGATACAGTGGAGAAAACGTTATTATTTCCCAATAAACGCGTTTACATGTACGCTAAAACTATTATTTCTATTGCAAACAGTTTGGAGCCAGATCAGACGTCGGGTAACCCGGCGTCTGATCAGGCTCACAACTGTTTGTCACCAAGATAAAAATGAATTATCAGAATTGTACAAAAGTTGTTCTTTACTACGTTTTAGCGCTTTGCTACGTTTTAGAGTTAAATTGCGTTTGCGTTTCGTTTCGTTTAAACGGGAAAGAATAACGTATTCTCCCCTGTAACACGAGACGGTAGCCTTTTCCATTGAACTCTTTCACTGCCATTGGCGCCAAATGGCGACTTTGAAAACATTTTGGATCCTGATCACAGGGCTGCCATAAATTGATAAAAAAGATAATAAGATTTCAAAATTTTCAATTTTTCAAGCGCGAATTTCCAAATTATACCTTTTACCCATAGTCTGTTTTTAGTTTTTAAGACACGTGATGCTTAAGGCGCATTTTGCTTTACTTTCAGCCTGCTTTAAGCTACCATGTACCGGAAAAAATTCCGAAGATTTAGGAAAAATCCGGAGAAATGGCAGCCCTGTGATCAGACGCCGCGTTATATACGGCGTCTGATCAGGATTCGAACTGGTTGACACTCGTATCGATATGTTTTAAGTCATACTACATTGTATCTTACTTTGAAACGATCTTGCAAACAAGAAAATTGAAGCAGACGACTATGAAACGGCGAAAGGGTATAGTCTTATTATTAAATTGGCCAAGAAGGAGTTATGTGTCAATCAATTTGTAAAACAAGGGGAGTGTCCTTTGGTATGGTACATGTATCATGAACTTAACCCCGCTATTATTCAAGAAACGCTATTGCTCTAAAACAAATGTTTCGATTGCAAACTGTTTAGGGCAACAGAAACAGTTTGGGTTACACGGCGTCTATTCAGGATCCAAAGTGTTTGTTACCCAGATTAGAATAAATCGTCAAACATTTCGAAATGTTGCCATTTTCTAACTTTTATTTAATTGAGTCTGCGTTTGTATCGTTTAAGGGGGAAATAATAACGACGTATATATTGTATGGGGATAATCAAACATGACTATATGTTTGGAATTAATTAGATTTATTTTCTCACCTCGTCAACCCTAAAAACGCGTTTAACTTGCTATACAGTGGCGATGCTGTATTTTAATGCGCTAATGCATGCATAACGACGTCATGACGACGTCAAAACAACGGCAGTAACATCCAATCATAAAATAGTTCGGCTTGTCTGTCCGGACAGATTATAAGAATCCACCATGAGTGTTGATGTAGGATAGGAATTTTCTCCCCCGAGGGTCAGAACATTCATGCAGGCACGAGGCTTGCCGAGTCCCTGCGTGAACTTTCTGACCCGAGGGGGAGAAAAATCCTATCCTACATCAACAAAACGAATGGTGGATTTTTTTCTCCCATTTAAATAATAAAAACACGATATAAATAACGAAATAATTGCAGTTTCTGTGCACATTTTTCCCGCCAAACATAACGTTGTTTATAGTAACGTCATAATAAACGACGTCATTTAGTTACCCGCGTCATGCAGCGCTTGTGGTGAAGCTGGGCAAACAAGAAAAGACGTCACGTGGTATGGAGGATAGAGTGATTCCCGATGGGAAATATCTCTATCCCACATGGGCGAAAATGGGAGAAAATGTTATCTCACACCCCCTAGATTTCGAGATACCTCTGTCCGAGAGGTGAGAAAAGCTGATCTCAAACGAGCCTAGATTTGAAATGTCATTAAGCGAGCCTTGGCGAGCTTAATAACTTTTCTATTCTAGACGAGTTTGAGACCACATTGTCTTAAACATCGACGAGTGACAGATTCTTTTTCTCACATTACGAACAAAGTTAAGCTATTTTTAAAGCAATATGCATTTTTTGGAACCCCGGTGACAAATCAAAACGCCGTTATAAATAATGATGTTATAGTGACGTCATCAAAGTGATCTTACACATGTTGGAGATAAGGATATTCGCCATCGTTGTTCGCTATAGAAAAACAAGGGTAGTTATGTGAGAAAAAGTATTTCGTTATACAGCGACATCCAATGAGAGACCAAAGTAGTGTGCGTTGTTCAGAGGGAGTCGTCAAATGGAGGGAAAGTGGCTAACATTTGCAAACAGCTTGAATCCAGATCAAGCTGTTTATCACTCGTCATTAAGTGTTTTTCTGTCAAAATGTAAAAAATGTAGCTTTGAGAAAAGCAGCAGACGACTATTTAAAGCAGACGACATTGCAGCAGTAAAAGCGTTAGACATAATTGTCTTATTTAGGGAACTGTGGCAATGGGTCGTTGATAGGAGGGGTAGTTGTTGGGAGGGTCGTTGTAAGGAGGGAGCACTGTATATTGTAGGAGGAAAGGAGCAATAAAGCTTTAGTAACGCACACCCGCTGCCAGTTAAGATTATCGTCTGCAGTCTTTTTTTAAAAAATTAAAATTTTATCTGCAACATTTAACCCTTTCCCCCCTGAAACTTCAAATGGACAATTCTAGCTTTCAATATTGTCTAGTCCATTTTTGACATTTTATGGTTAATTTTTACTATATAATTCAAAATGGCAACCAGTGTAGACTCCTTAAGGAGCCCTCTGATCAGGGTCAACACTGTTTGCATAGGGCAAGTGTACTCCTCAGAGGTACACTGTTTGCAAATGACGCATATATGCGTTACTAGGGTTCAAAGAGTTTAGCCAAGATATTCAAAAATGGAAGTGTTAGGTTGGTATCGTAAGATACCGTAAACTTATTAAAATGCTCTTATAAAAAAGGTCGACCTCTACGGGCCATTTTCAAAGACTCTTTTCCAGTTTTACGTCACAATTCTATTTTATGTATTCGGTCAAAAACCATAAGAGTATAAAAGCAATTTAACAATTTTATTAACCCTTATTCTGCTGTAATTTTGTCTGCTTTGAAATTGTCTTCTTTCGAATTTTGTTAAATTTAGATTTATGCATTTTATAAGTACAGGAACCTTAAGCCCAGTGTCAAACAGTTTGGATCCATATCAAATGCCGCGTAACGCAGAATTTGATATGGATCCAAACTGTTTGAAAAAGTGAGGTCGCGATCACCAGACGGCGTTAATAAAGAAACAAGAGCCGTATACGGCCCTATATCGCTCACCTGGAGCCATTGATGTAAATGTAATATATCTTGGAATGCTGAGAAATTATGACAATATCATTGTGCAATTTGCTGATTGGATGATGCTGAGTGCCAAATAGCTAAGCTCAGGGTACTATGGTTTCAGAGAAGATTTTTTAATTATTTCTTTTAAAAATCTATATTTAGCTACTGGGACTTAGTTATGCAACGGACCGGAAACATTTGAAAAGTATTGGTAAAGTACCTCTAGGAGTAACACCATGCCAAATATCAAAGCTCTAGCCACTATATTGGTTTCAGAGACGAAGAGGTGTGAAGATTTCACTATATAACTCTATGTAAATTTGAGACCCCCGTGGCGGGGTAATTTTTGACCCTAGGGACATAGTTTGTACAATCTTGGTAGAGGACCTGAAGATGATGCTTTGTGCCATATATCTAAGCTCAGGGTACTGTGGTTTCAGAGAAGAAGATTTTTTAAGTTTTTATTGAAAAAATCTATGTTTAGCTCCTGTGACCTAGATATGCAACGGACCTGAACCATTTGAACAATATTAGAAAAGTACCTCTAGAAATTACACCATGCCAAATATCAAAGCTCTAGCTATATTAGTTTCAGAGAAGAAGAGGTTTGAAAAGTTCACTATATAACTCTATGTAAATTTATGACCCCCGGGGCGGGGCCATTTTTGACCCCAGTGACATAATTTGAACAATCTTGATAGAGGACTTATAGATGATGCTTTGTGCCAAATACCTTAGCTCAGGGTACTGTGGTTTCAGAGAAGAAGATTTTTTAAGTTTTAATTGAAACAATCTATTTTTTAGCTCGTGTGACCTAGATATGCAACGGACAGAAAACATTTGAACAATATTGGTAAAGTACCTCTAGAAGTTACACCATGCCAAATATCAAAGCTCTAGCTATATTAGTTTCAGATAAGAAGAGGTTTGAAGATTTCACTATATAACTCTATGTAAATTTGTGACCCCCGGGGCGGGTCCATTTTAAACCCCAGGGACATAATTTGAACAATCTTGATAGAGGACATATAGATGATGCTTTGTGCTAAATATCTAAGCTCAGGGTATTGTGGTTTCAGAGAAGAAGATTTTTTAAGTTTTTATTGAAACGATCTATTTTAGCTCCTGTGACCTAGATATGCAACGGACCGGAAACATTTGAACAACTTTTAAAGAGGACCATATAAGGATCATTTCTACCAAGTTTGGTTAAAATCCATCCAATAGTTTAGGAGGAGATGTCATTTAAAGAAATTGTTGACGACGGACGACGAACGAACGGACGGACGACGACGGACACAGCACGATCAAAATAGCTCACCTTGGCACTTTGTGCCAGGTGAGCTAAAAATGTACAAAACGGTCAGAATCCTGGCAGCGACTGAGCCTTTCATCTGGGTCGCAAATCGCATTAGATAGTGCAACTGTTTCATTAAACAAAACGGCTATTCTGTTGATCAAATGTCTGGAGAGAGATCGGCCGTTACTATGAGTCATAAATAAATGAACAGTAGAGAAGACGTTCTTCTTTCCCAATAATTCCATGTACGCATAAACTATTATTTCACTTGCAAACAGTTTGGAGCGAGATCAGACGCCGGGTCACCCGGCCTCTGATCAGGCTCAAAACTGTTTCCCACTTAGATTGATACAAAAAGTCAGAATTGTCAAAACGTTGTCATTTTTCCTCATTTCATTGCTTAACTTTTATTTCAATTGCAAACAGTTTGGAGCCAGATCAGGCACTTAGTAACCCGGCGTCTAATCAGGTTCCGAACGGTTTGCCACAATTGTTGAGATTGAAATAAAAAGTCAAAAGTGCTCATACGTTGTCAGTTTTGTCACATTTTATATAAACGCTTGTATTGGGAAAGAATAATGTCTTCTCTACTATATAACACGTGGGCGTACGGCTGTAATGTTTCAACACAACCATCGATATTATGTTTTCAATCTCTTGGCTATCACCACTTCAAACTTTCTCCATAATTCGTATATTGAATTATGTATTCATTTATTGAAAGACGTTGTCAATCGAGAGATGTCTTAACTCTTCTCATGCTGTACTGGTTATATTTCATATTTCTAAACATTAGCAGACAGCGAAACCACAGGGTTTCGGCGCGTAGGCTATAACACTACACCCCCACCCCCTTAAACTTTCAAAATGAGTCAAAATACATCCATGTGTTCAACAAATATCCTTAAAGGGACTCGCAACCGGATGGTGTACTTGTCAAAATAAAATAAAGTACTCAAATAAAAGCAAATTTGTGGCATTATTTGGCTTCTGACATTAAAAAAATATGATCAGTCCAAAAATGTCTCAAGAATCGTCACCGAATCTTAGATTTTTAGATATTTTCCATCGTTTTTCTATAGCGTTAGCTAACGGTATAGTTGTTGTTGTTGCTTCTCTACACGGGCTCAGACATAAACACGAGCCGAATTACGCAGTTGTATGCACTTTAGATCGCTACACATTGAAATACGTTAAATCGATCCGAGATAAACGGATAGTTCCGTGGTCCATTGGTCTAAGCGGTTTCCCCTACTTTGCCTTCTGTCCGCCAATGCCGGGCCCCGGGTTCGAATCCCACCAGAGACCAATATTTGTTTTTATTGAAATACATTTTTTAAACAGAATTTCTTATCCTAAACTAATTCTTTACCATTTATATAAGCGTTTGGCACATATTTACAAATTACTATTTTTAATGCACCATCTGGTTGCGAGTCGCTTTAATGGCTGTTTCGAGAAGTTTCACGAAGTTTCCAAAATAATGATTTGTTTTTTGCATCAAGTATATATGTAAAACAACGAAAAGGAGGATGTGAATACAGATCCATCAACTTTCCAACCCTGTCATTTTGTCATTTTTGGGTCGATCTTTACAAATGGTTCATTATTTACAGTTAACAGTTCTCTTTAATGAAAATTAGTTCACAGCCAAAGCAAAACACGAACACAGACGTAGAAATAAAAAGTTCGACAGGCACCGTAGTCGTCATCATTCGTCCACCCTAGATTTGTACGTATTCGTCATTCAGCGATTATAAGTGCATTTGCGACCAATTCATTACATCATGTTACGGGTAATGCAAAGAAAATGAAATATAAATAAATACCTTTTGAATTCTCGGTAAATGAGCATTTCTGGTACGAAATAAATTTCTAGATAACTTTCAGTTACCAGTTTCGGTTGACAAACGGACATGATCATTGTCTTTGAAGCGCTTGGCTTTTGAACTGAAATGAACTGAACATATCAAGCGCCTGGCGACCTTGATCAGCTGCTGGAAGTTGGCTGAAGTTTCATGTTTACATTCAATTTTTGGACACATATGCTACAATATTCTCCGGTACGTCTGTTAATGACTTTAACACAATTTTGTTTATTGATCCTTAATGTGGCATGATGCATTTAAATCGTAAAAAACACACTAGGTTGATTTAGGTAGAAAAAAGGTAAATTTCGCGTAGACAAATGATGTCGACAAAAGCGTCTTCCTACTTTTCGTGTCCACATGCTCATGTTCGCCGGTGGCTTTGGATTTTTTGACCATTTATCGTCAAAGAAAACTATTTACTATAAACAATGAGCCATCATTTGTCCAGATCGTCCAAGAATTGACAAGATGACAGGGTTGGAAACTTGATGGCGCTTTTTAATGGCAGCCTCTACTACATGTATTTTACTTATAAAGTAGCTTTTTTTTCAAAAAAAAAATGTTCATGAAACATTGGAAAAGTTCTTTTATGGTGTTTTTTGAATGTATGGGCGGATTTAAGGTATTTATGCGCGTTTGGGGGTGGCAGATGAAAAACAGAGGGGGGCGGGTGTTAGCAGCTTTGGGGTAGTGTCATAGTTTACGGGCCGAACGCATATGAGCCAAACTGGGTTTGAATGTCTGATATGTAATTAATTATGTAAATTACATATGAACATATACTAAAACGATAAAGAAACTGTACATTTGGTTTTGGGGACTTTTTTAATACATGTACATATAAGTACAAGACAAATTTTGTATCAAAATGCGCACAAATGCATTTGTTAAACGATGGTATATGAGTGTGATTGATTAATTGCAGATCAGAATTTTGTGTGTGAAAGACGATTGAGTGAAAAGTTGCAGACCTGTAATATTTTGTAACTGTCGTTCGTCAATCTACGTACCAATTGTCTTGTGCCAAACCGTGGGACCTAGAATTTTGATATTTGACATGTTGTCTTATATAGTAGACCTCTACCAAAAATGTTCAAATTTATACCCTGTGGTCAAAACTGGCCCCGTCCCGGTGGCCACAACTTTACATAGAATTATAAAAACATACAAATCAACGACTTCTACTTTCACACCATCGTCTTTCACACACAAAATTATGCTCTGCAAATCATCGTGTAGCCAAAACATTTGTGCGCATTTTGAGACCAAATTGACCTTGGTTTGTACTTATAAGTACATGTATAGCAAAAGTCCCTCCAACCAAATGTAAAGTCTCTTTATCGTGTTAGTACATTGTATATAAAGCACTTATATGAACTTTCTGCACTAGTTTTGTCCTGAATTAGGCTGCAATCTGTATTGTAAAAGTTTTTTCTTCATTCAGCTGTCACTTAACCATGTCACTGTCAGGCTCTATAACAAACTTATTTGCAAACAGTTCAGATTCTGATCGGACGCCGCATAGCGCCGAAATAACCCCCTCTGCAACGAACTAAAAGGGAGGCAGATAGGTTGGTTTGAATCATGCGCTGCTTTGCAACGAGTGAGGTTGGTCGAAATCATCTTCCTGAAATAATCATCTTCTCATCTCATCATCCATTATCATTTATCGGCGTTATATGACCTATTATGTGTTGCAGTGCCGTAAACCCCAACTCATCCGTCATACAAACTGAATAACTACCCCGACTTTAAATGCAGTTTAGTGTATCAAACTGAAATCGGAACACCATAAGTCGACGAAAGAATTTATCGTGTCCACTTGGTCTATGTCAGCTTTTGTCTCCTGAGCACCCCTCTCACCCCGCCCATCTTTCCCAACAAAGAAGATACATGTAATGCTACTAAATATTAACAGCGACTACGAATTTGACTGATTCAACTGTTTGTAGCACGAATATATTAAGTGTTTTAATTTTCATAACGAGGTCATGCTATCATAACGGCATCATTAAGTAAACGACTGAGTGTCAAATAATCTTTTTTAGTCAATAAGAAATAATATTTAGAATAATCTTAATGGGGGAAAATAAATTTGTTATCAAACAAGTCTTTTCACAATATTTGATGTTGTCTCATGTCATTTTATTTTTGTACTCGTTGCTTTTATTTACAGCGGAGAATACGTTTAAACGCAACCAAAACGCAAACACAAAGCACTAAAACGTAGAAAAGTACATTTTTTGACAATTTTGATACACGTAACTCATGTTTATCTTGGTGGCAAACAGTTTGGAGCCTGATCAGACGCCGGGTTACCCGGCGTCTGATCTGACTCCAAACTGTTTGCAATTGAAATAATATTTTTAGCGTAAACACGTTTATTGGGAAAGAATAACGTTTTTTCCACTGTATGGATGAATAAACCCCGATACCAGATAAATATATTTTGAGTCGTTGTCTAAATAACTGAAGCAAAAGTAAACGTAAAAACTGTCAAAGTTTTCAGCATTGAAATTACTAAACTCGTTAGATAAAATGAAACAGTGGTTGTTTAGAGTCAAATATTTTATGTAACTTGTTCAACATAGTCAATACTGAAAGCACATTTATTAAATATTTTAAACATTTTAGATTGAACCCAATGGACAAATCTGTCTTGATTAATATTTTCCTGACTTCCAAGATTTCATGCATAACATGTTATCAGCGTGGTAGATTTTGATACTTTAGTAACTATTTGAATTGATTAATGTATGAGTAATATACCAGTTATTTAGATACCTCTAGACTTGTGTAATATTCTTATATTTTATAATTTTATTCAATGTTTGTTCATCTTATAAATCGATTTTTCCAGAAATACGTCAGGATATGTTTTGTTTGATCTGCATTTGTATATCTTGTTTTATCTGTATACAATACTTTATCATATAAAACTAACTGAGTCTTATTATTCAGAGCATGTCTAGTCGTGTTCATTAAAGTTAGGACTTTTGTCCTAAAAAATGTCCTTTAAGAAAAAACCCTGTGTGGTATTGTTTTCTTATTCTAATTCTAATTCTTTTTCACTCTCCACGCATTATACAGTGGAGAATCTGTTATTCGCAAAGCACTAAAACGTAGAAAAGAACAACTTTTGGACAATTCTGATATTTCATGTTTATCTTGGTGGCAAACAGTTTGGAGCCTGATCAGACGCCGGGTTACCCGGCGTCTGATCTGGCTCCAAACTGTTTGCACTGCAAATAATAGTTTTAGCGTAAACGCGTTTATTGGGAAAGAATAACAGATTCTCCACTGTATGCCAGTCCAATTAAAAGTATGAACAATTGGTGAGTCGGTAGAAAGTAAACTTTGCTTCAGTCCACATTGTTCACATGAAAGTCCACATAAATTGTCACCATTGATAACGCGCTCGACTACGATACAGTAGTAGTAGTAGTAGTAATCTTTATTTACATCTCATCATTATACATACATGTTTGTAAATATAATCACAAAAAAAGTAAACTATAGACATGTATAATGCCACTCCTAGTTGGAGTTATAAGAGATGAGTAAATATTGTAACAATTATCATTTAAGAGTAACTGTACATATACTGTACATATCTAAGATTAAAGATAAAACTGCAATACCGATGCTAATCAGAATCTAAAATTACTGCTCTAAAACAAGTTTTAAGACACTGAAAGACAAAAACTGGCACTACTGTGCACTACTTAAAGAATGGTTATACGAAAACATATGTTCCTTTGATCAGATCAAAGTGAACAGGATTAGCAAAGATATTACAGACCACATAAAAAGATAGTCATTTCCTGACAGTTTGCAAAAAAACACAATTGACATTATTTACATTATAAAACGTTATTTACACTGTAAAAACTGCCGGTGTTGAAGAATGGCAAAACAGGTTTTGGCACAAGTACGGACCATATCTGGGTTAGAAAACAGAAAGCAGAACTTATTCATATCACATAGAGAATGAAACATGGAGCTTAAAACGTGAGCTCTTGAAAGAAGGTCTTGTCTTATATTAATATACATGGGACAATTCAATAATACATGTACTTCATTCTCGATGGTATTTGTGTCACAAAAGGGACAAATTCTAGAACCTTCTGGCAGACCCTCGTAACGACCAGTTTCAATTCTAATAGGGGCGACCCCTAATCGGAATTTACACAAGGCCGAACGATGTCGGGGTGGCAATATAATTTTACAATAATGTTCGGCGTAAAAATCCGTTTTAAAAGATTTATAAACTCTTAGTTTATTACGACCACGGCCAGAAGGACCCACAATATTGTTTATCCTGTTTGACCAGCTGTTGATATGGGCATTAAATGTTCGAATCTCAGCCTCGTTTGCAAAAGAACGAGAAATAGGGTTGGTTAAACTAGTAAACATAGAAAGTTCATTAGCATCGTAATACTTCTTTACATTAAAAAACCAGTTTTTACAAGAGTTACTAGCCTTACCATAAGCCCAGAGTGCCACTCGTTTATTGACCCTTGTATTATTCATACATGAAAGTTTTGACCAATATAAAGAACCAAGGGTCGTGATCAAGTCCTTCGGAGTCCTGTTTTGCGGATAGCCACGCCTTGACACAACTGCGAGACAAACAACAAAACGATTGCACAGTAACTAAAATATTATCATCCTACCCTAAAATCTCTCAAGGAAAATTCCAGTTTCCAGTTAAATCCCATCAGTTTTACTATTTAGAGTTGTTTTTCACAGTATATTACGAAATTACAAACAGTACATACCCTAATCAGGAGGCTACATAATGGATCCCCTTGGCCAGGGTCTACAATATTTACATATGACAAGTGTACTATTTACATACATGTATACACTGTTAGTAAATCAGCTTATATAGGTCACATGTACACGGACTATTCGAAGTATGTAGTCGCTTGTTACATGTAGTGCTGAATTTTCTTTTAAAAGAAAAATAAATCAAAACAAATGCCCTAATTTCAGAGCACAATTATTTACACCATTTATTAAAAAAACAATTGTAAAGTTCAACTACAAGATAGGAACATATTCATAAGTAAACATTAACAAACTAATGAACATCTTGAGTATTATGATTGGGCGAATTGGATTAAATAGCATTGCAATTTTGCATTGTTCTTCATCTAAATTGGCCCAAACATACAGTCATCTGCTTACAATAATTAGTCAGAAACATATTAAAGTCTTATTATTTTGTCAATGCTTTATATAGTCAGAAAATCCGTAGTTTCTTTGGACTGTCATGTTTTCAGTCACTTACGTTGTCAGTCGGTCTGTAAGTGGTTGTTTCTTGTTGGTTGTAGTAACTGGTAGTCGTTTTTTTTCTTCATACTATTGCCACGAACCCTCAATTTATCTCGAAATTACTTGTATATATGAATTTACTAACGGAAGCCTTTTATTTGCAAATACATGATGATCTTTATTTTGTTTTATAGACCCCTTCAGAGAATTGCATGGAAATATCCAAAAATATACATGGAGAAGATTAACCCCCTTACAACAAGGTAGACTTGATTTCTTTTTAATGACTGATAATATGATTAATTCTTTAAGAAAATGTGATATTGATGTTAGTTATAAATCTGATCATTCTATTATATTTTTAGAATTGTGTTTTGTAAACACTACACATGGAAAAGGGCTGTGGAAATTTAATAATGATCTGTTAAATGATATTGAATATGTAAATTGTATAAATAGTAAAATAGATGAAATAATATTACAATACACTGTTCCTGTTTATGATCTAGATAGTGTATTATTAATGGATAGGTCAGATATACAGTTTGTTATTCATGATCAATTATTTATAGAAACACTTTTAATGGAAATTAGAGGGAAAACAATATCATATTCAAGTTATAAAGCAAAAGAGAAAAGAAATAGGGAACAAACTTTATTAACTGAAATTCAACTTCTAGAGTCATGTCTTACAGAAAATAACAAAGATCAATTACTTTTATTAAAAAATGAACTTACAAACATAAGAAATAAAAATCTTAGGGGTGCTTTTATTAGATCAAGATCTAAATGGATAGAAGAAGGTGAAAAAACCACAAACTATTTCTGTAACTTAGAAAAGCAACATATTACTAATAAGAATATATCATTTATAGAAAAAGATGGTTCCTATATATTTGACCAAGAAGAAATACTAAAAGAAACTAAATCATTTTATGAGAATTTATACGATGAGCAGGACACAAATACAAATTTTGACCTAGAACAAGAGTTGGAAGGCTATGATATACCAAGGTTAAACTCAGATCAAAGCAATTCCCTAGAAGGACTTTTAACATATAAAGAAGTCACACTCACTTTAAAAAACATGAAAAATGATAAGAGTCCTGGTTGTGACGGCTTTACTACAAATTTCTTTAAAGTTTTTTGGACAAATATTGGACATTTTGTTGTAAGAGCTTTAAATTATGCCTTTTTAACTAACTCTCTTTCTAGGAACATTAAACTAGGAACAATTACATGTATACCAAAAGAAAATAAACCAAAACAATTTTTAAAGAACTGGCGACCGATAACTCTCTTAAATGTATTATATAAATTAGCATCAGGCAGCATTGCAAATAGAATAAAACTAGTTCTCAATGATCTGATCTCTACAGACCAAACTGGATTTGTTAAAGGTAGGTATATGGGTGAAAACACTAGATTAGTATATGATATTATGAATTATTGTGAAAATAATGATATTCCAGGCTTGTTGATGCTAATCGACTTTGAAAAAGCTTTCGACTCACTATCATTCAATTTTATTGAGAAATCCTTATCGTTTTTCAATTTTGGAGATATGTTTAAAAAGTGGGTCAACTTATTTTTATATAACACTGAAGTCTGTGTGCAATTAAATGGCTTCTTATCTAGTTTTTTCCATGTTAAAAGGGGCTGCAGACAAGGGGACCCCATATCATCATATATTTTTATACTATGCGCTGAAATTTTAGCTATTAAAATAAGGAATTGTAAAGAAATCTCAGGAATTAAAATTAAGGGAGAAGAATATAAAATATCACAATTTGCAGATGACACTTCTTTGCTTTTAGACGGATCAGAAAACTCACTGAACAAAACACTAGAACTTATAAATAATTTTTCATTAATATCTGGTTTAAAAATCAATTTTGATAAAACAAAGGTAATCTGGATTGGATCCTTGAAATATAGCACAAGATCCATTAAAACAAAATGGAAATTATCATGGGGAGATACCCGTTTCAAATTACTTGGAATAATTTTTGATGTTAATCTTGATATAATAAATGAAATCAATTTCCAAGAAAAGATGACATCTATTACAAACTATATTTCTTACTGGAAAAGAAGAAAACTTACTCCTATTGGAAAAATAACTGTTGTCAAATCTTTACTTTTACCTATTCTTACGCATTTATTTATTAGTTTACCAACGCCATCTAACATTTTTGTAAAAAAATTAACCAGCTTATTTTATGATTTTATATGGGATGGTAAAGCAAAGATAAAACGAAATGTACTTATTAAAGACTATCCAGAAGGCGGTTTAAAAATGATTGATATTGAAAGTTATATATGTAGTTTAAAAATTAAATGGCTAAGAAATTTTATAATATACAATGACAGTAAATGTTATAAACTAGTAAATTGTTGGATTGACAACAAAAAAATCATAAACTGTGGAAATGAGTTCTGTAAGTTGTTAATAGATAAGATAAAAAACGATTTTTGGATTGATGTTTTAAAATCATATTTGCTGTATATTAAAAAGTTTTGTTATAGTGATGTTAGCCAGATATATGATATGCCATTGTTCTAAAACGACAAATTTCTTGTCGACAAAAAAACCTGTTTTTATACCAATACTGTATAACAGAGGAATACGATTGGTAAGGGATATTCTTGACAAACATGGCCAGTTTGTAGAAACTGCCTTTTTGGAAAGAATAACTGAGGAAAAAATTAACTTTCTCATGTATTATGGTCTAAAAAAGGCAGTTAAATCTTTTTTGAGTAAATTAAACATTACATTGATAAATGATTCTATATCTGACTATCCCTTACCAACGATGAATTGTTATATGTACCCCATTATAACAAAAAATGATGTCAACAAATTTATTTATAATATTCTAAGTAAAAACGAAGATGTGCCTACAAGTAGATCAAAATGGATAACTTTTTATGAAAATGATAACATTAACTGGAAAAATATATATAGCTATGTTTTTAAATGTACCAAAGATACATATATTCAATGGTTACAAACAAGAATTATTCACAGAATTTTACCAACAAACTCATTACTGTATAAAATGAATATTAAAGATTCTAATTTATGTAGCTTTTATCATAGTCATGAAGAAAATATAAACCATATTTTTTGGGACTGCTGTAAAATTAAACCACTGATAAACCATATAACAGAAACACTTTTTAAATTTGAACCTTCACTCAAGATAGATAGTTTCAGTGTAATCCTAGGCTCCGACAGAAAAGACTACAAACTTGATATTTTTTTCTTAGAAATAAAAAGATATATTTTTCTGTGTAAATGCAAAGAAATTATACCGTCAATAACCGGAATAAAAAACTCCTTAAAATTGGCATAAGATATAAGTCAAAACACAGCTAAAACAGATAATTCATGGACAATCGTAAAGCTTTTTCTAACAAACTACATATAGTCACATAGCATATTTCTACAAGAATAAAAAATCTATATACTTTTTTCTCTTCCATTTTTTTCTTATTTTTCTTTTTTTTCTCCAAAAATTCATAACAACTCTTGAATATTGCAATATTAAAAAAATGTTCACTCTTTTGTTAAATGGAATATATTGTCGTTGATTCTCTGAATGCAGAAGACAGTGTAGATGAAAATTCTATGCATATCCACCAGGGCTAAAAATTTGGAAAATACCACTTTCTTGAATATATCAAACACAAACATTGATCAGCATTCAAAGTTTCAACGACAATATATATATATATACATGTATATTGATATAAATATTGATATGAATGTACATACATACTGTACACATGAGGTTGTGACTTTCTTAAATTACATTACAGTATATATATAAATATTGTGTATGTGAAATTTATACATAGAAAGTTCATTAGCTTCGTAATACTTCTTTACATTAAAAAACCAGTTTTTACAAGAGTTACTAGCCTTACCATAATCCCAGAGTGCCACTCGTTTATTGACCCTTGTATTATTCATACATGAAAGTTTTGACCAATATAAAGAACCAAGGGTCGTGATCAAGTCCTTCGGAGTCCTGTTTTGCGGATAGCCACGCCTAGACACACCTGCGAGACAAACAACAAAACGATTGCACAGTAACTAAAATAGTATCATCCTACCCTAAAATCTCTCAAGGAAAATTCCAGTTTCCAGTTAAATCCCATCAGTTTTACTATTTAGAGTTGTTTTTCACAGTATATTACGAAATTACAAACAGTACATACCCTAATCAGGAGGCTACATAATGGATCCCCTTGGCCAGGGTCTACAATATTTACATATGACAAGTGTACTATTTACATACATGTATACACTGTTAGTAAATCAGCTTATATAGGTCACATGTACACGGACTATTCGAAGTATGTAGTCGCTTGTTACATGTAGTGCTGAATTTTCTTTTAAAAGAAAAATAAATCAAAACAAATGCCCTAATTTCAGAGCACAATTATTTACACCATTAATTAAAAAAACAATTGTAAAGTTCAACTACAAGATAGGAACATATTCATAAGTAAACATTAACAAACTAATATCGGTAGCCCTTAATCTAGTGATATTGTTATTCGTGGTATACTCTGATACAGGACAGTAGAGGTCGATATATTAAATATTAAAGGCGACAGGTTGGGTCCTTGTCAGACGCCGCGTTACGACATTTCTTCAGTCTTAAAAGCTCTTATTGCGAGATGTTCAAAACATTATTGTAGAACACGCTATCAAAACAGTCTGCTCGTCCTTCGTGTGCTGGGAACACCTCGTATTTGGAACCGCTATTCGGACTTTACCCCTACAGTGGAGAAAATGTTATTATTTTCAAATAAACGCGTTTACGCTCAAACTATAATTTCTTTTACAAACAGTTTGGAGCCAGATCAGACGCCGGGTAACCCAGCGTCTGACCAGGCTCCAAACTGTTTGCCACCATGATAAACGTGAATTATCAGAATAGTCCAAAGGTTGTACTTTTCTACATTTTAAAATAGTGCTTTGTTTTTGCGTTTCGCTTGCATTTAAACGGGAAAGAATAACGTATTCTCGACTGTAATGCAGACAGTCATGTCATTCACTCAGTGGTGGGAGTATTTCTTTCTCTGTGGCATTGTTTGGCATGTTTGCAATACGATATTAACAGACCATATAGGCAAACCACTGCATCACTTCACCATTGCATTTGATTTATATTCGTCAATATCTAGACTTATTTGCACTCTTGATTATCGTCATAAAATCAATGGGATTCTAGCGATATAAGAAATAGTTTACAGAGGTATCGAATAAGAGGAGTACATTGTTGCATTTCAAAAAACTAAATTCTTTATTTCTGCTTTAAACCCCCTGGGGTCACTACTCATTAGATGTAACAGCATAGGATGTGGTGCTATCATTTGTGAGAAAATTTTGTTCCGTATACTCGATCCAAACTGGTTTCATAGTCGCCTTTTGGCGCCGTTGGCAGTGAAAGAGTTAACTTTAAACTCGAACAGAACCGTATTTCAAAGTTAAAATGTAGCTGAGCCACGTTTTAACTTAGACACGTGGGTAGGCCACGTTTTAACTTTGGAATACGGTTATGTTCGATAAGTTCTAAAAAATGATATTGAACATAAAACATGTGAATATTTTGAGTCAAGTGAGATTCGACGGTGTATTATACAGTGGAGAAAACGTTATTCTTTCCCACTAAACGCGTTTACGCTAAAGCTATTATTTCTATTGCAAACAGTTTGGAGCCAGATCAGACGCCGGGTAACCCGGCGTCTGATCAGGCTCCAAACTGTTTGTCACCAAGATAAACATGAATTATCAGAATTGTACAAAAGTTGCACTTTTTTACGTTTAAGTGTTTTGCGTTTGCGTTTCGTTTCGTTTAAACGGGAAAGAATAACAGAGTCTCCACTGTACAATGCCAAACTGGATGAACTATATTTATACAGTACCAGGCTATTTATAGACTATTTCATTATATTTCTGTCATTATAGAATCGCCAATATATACATCAATATAGAGTGACGACTGGTCAAATACACTGGGAATTATTATGATAGAAAGATCCATTTGATAATGAGTGTTGATGTAACGCCCCCGTAATGGAGCAGACACCCTGGCGTCGCCGATAACAGACCGTCACACCCTAACGCACGCCATTTCTGGATACAGTGGAGAAAACGTTACCCGTTCCCGTTTTAACGCAAAAAACAAACGCAAACGCATTGCCATAAAATTTAGAAAACGACAACTAATAGACAATCCTATTTTTTTATTCTGAGTGTCAAACTGTTTGGAGCCTGATCGGACTCCGGGTTACCCGGTGTCTGATCTTGCTCCAAACTGTTTGCAACGGAAATAATCCTTTTTACGTAAACGCGTTAATTGGGAAAGACTAACGTCTTCTCAACTGTATAATATTATAGAGCAAATACCCCTCTATTGCACCAACTACAACGAAGACTTTATTTAAGGTATTAAAAGCAGGTGACTGCTTAAGCAAGTTGGAAGTAAAGCAAAAAGTTCCAACCGGAACTTTCTGCTTATCTTTTATCTTGCTTTAAGTTACAACGTGCATTTTACATCAAAAAGGTTACCTCATTCAGTGGTCATACAGTGGATAATCTGGTTTTCTTTCCCGTTTAAACGAAACGCAAACGCAAAGTACTAAAACGTAGAAAAGTACAACTTTTGGACAAATCTGATAATTCATGTTTATATTGGTGGCAAACAGTTTGGAGCCAGATCAGACGCCGGGTTACCCGGCGTCTGATCTGGCTCCAAACTTTTTGTAATGGTAAAAATAGTTTTAGCGTAAACGCAAAATAATAGTTTTGAATAGCGTAAACGCGTTTATTGGGAAAGAATAACGTTTTCTCCACTGTATTAATCACCATCTGAAATTGAACGCCTACGATTGCGGATTTGATTAGTAATTTAGTTCTTGAAATACCGTATCTACATGTATAACTTTAACATGTGATTTTTTTTCTGCAGAGAATTCTGTCCTGCTCTCAACGGAACATATTTTAAACATTTGCAGTATTGTTGGAAAATGTCTGAAATTGTGCACCTGTGATTGTAGTTTTGACCCCTTCACTGCCTTACCCTGAGTACCATAGTTATTTGCAAACCGTTTGGATCCTGATCAGACTACGCGTAAAGCGGCGTCTGATCAGGATCCAAACTGTGTGACACTCAATTATATATTTTCCAAGTCAATAAACCTAAAATGTTTATTTGATAAATAAGAGCAGACGACGATTGTTTAAAATTGATGACGTCATGGCAGTGAAGGGGGTAATGCCTCACATGTGCTTGACTCATCTCCCTTTCCTAATCTTTTTTTGTACGACCGTATTATGTAATGCTTCAACAGAAACTGATTAAATTATACAGTATTGTTACATGTAAGCACCATCTGATATTGTGCACGTGCGATTATGGTCATGATTCATTTTCTACTCTTGAATTATCCCCCTTTTCTTCATTTTAACAAATCGATTGTTCGAATGTGTTTTTTTATTGAGCGGCCATAATTGTCATGTTTCAATTTACAAAGGTATTTCATTTACGGAGCATCATACAGTAGAAAAGTACTTATTTTTTCCCGTTTAGACGCAAATGAAGCGCAAACGCAAGGCACAAAAATATAGAAAAAATACATTTTTATTTTTTATTTCGCACTTTTAATTTATACCTGAGTGACAAACAGTTTAGAGCTTGATCAGAAACCAGGTTACCCAGCGTCTCATCTGACTCGAAGCTGTTTGCAATGGAAATAACAGTTTTATTTAGAAAAATAATTTCTTCTCCACTGTATATTTCCAAACAAATTAACAGCAGCAGCTGCTGTTACAGTGGAGAGTACGTTATTCTTTCCGGTTTAAACGCAAACGAAACGCAAAGCACTAAAACATAGAAAAGTATAATTTTTGGACAATTTTGATAAATTATGTTTATCATGGTAGCAAACAGTTTGAAGCCTGATCAGACGCCGGGTTACCCGGCGTCTGATCTGGCTCCAAACTGTTTGTTATAGAAATAATAGTTTTAGCGTAAACGCGTTTATTTCTCAATAAACGAGTTTACGCTAAATCGGCTATAACCACTGTAAACAGTTTAGAGCCGGGTCAGACGCCGGGTTACCCGGCGTATGATCAGGCTCAAAAAATGTTTGTCATTCATATCAAGATAAATAAAAGAGTTGTTAATTTCTACATTTTAGTGTTTTGCATTTCGTGTGCGTTTGAACGGGAAAGAATAACGTTTTCTCCACTGTAACAATATAAGTAGCATCTTCTTTACTACATGTTCGAAGCGAACTCCTACAAGCCGGGTGTCTCACAGACATATTATGTTTTGATTCGCAGTTAGTTGTCACTATCTTTAACACATTGCTATCTAACCACTGACCAACAAGCTTCTTACTGTGCACAAATGTGGTTATCTATGTGAGTAAATAATAAACAAATCAATCTGGTCTTGATCTGTTTGGCAACCACATGCATATAAAATATTTTATGTAGCTGTATTATATACGGTATTTAACAGTGTACAGACCAAACTCGGATACAGAGCCGGAGATGACAACGGTGCATGGTCTGTTCAATGATGTTGCAATGCAATAAGGCTGGTTGTGTTATGGCACGGCTCATATGTTCACATTTGTAAATTGTTCTAAAGTACGATATCCTTTACCAAATGATTATTGATTTTAAGCGAATGGGTTCCTGAAACTGTGACCTCTTGTAACAGAAAGGAATACGGTATACAAGTCATGCTACATGTACATGTACAATGTCGAAACTACTGGTAAAACGTTGTACTTAGAATATACACAAAACATAGACACATAATTCTGCTGACATAGCATTAAGTGCGTTGTTTCACAGATGGCGTCTGCAATCATTTTTACAGTTTTATAACATAACCAAGAAGATCAATAACAAGCAAATGGTTAAAAGTCTTATCATAAAGGCCCTAACCAGTTGAACCGTGATCATTCGAAGTAGCCTAAGTTGAATGTATCCTATTTCAAAGTTACAATAAAGCCACGTTGTACCTTTGCAATACGAGTATGTTCGACTAAAGAGTATACGAGTTATTGATTGTATTATGTAGATAAACATGTAATTGCAACTTAAACCTTTTACTCCATAGCCTGTTTCTAGTTTTGAAAACAAGTTACCATTTAAAGCAGGTTGATAGTAAAGCAGAATGCGCCTTAAGGCGCATTTTGCTTTACTTTCAGTCTGCTTTAAGCTTCAATCTGCTAGAATATTGAAACTATTTCTTATAATACATATTCCTGACTGATTAAATTTGAATTTAAATTACGCTAAAAGGAGCTTCTATGGGGGAAAGGGTTTTATAAGTTTGAGGAGAATATATTATATATTTCATCCGCTCCGACACGCAATTTTGCAATCGTTTTATATCGGGACACGGAATGAATTCCATAGTCTTTTTGTAGTTTGTATCAGACAGTGTTAGAAATCATGAGAAAATTCCAGACGCTTTTTTATGCCTTGGTATTAAATGAAGTCTCGTGAACGTTTGTCCTACTGACTACCGTAATGATCCTACATGTAAGTAACGTGACATATTAGTCTGGGCAAGAAGTGTGGACCATAGTTTTCTATTTTCTATTTTACGAAATAAGTGCTCCATCTCTACAACGACATCCAAGGAAGGAGACACACAGATTGTGTGTGTTGTTCCCAGGGAGTCGTTAAAGAGAGGGAAAACTAAGACTACGCTTATATTTGCAAACAGCTTGAATCCATATCAGACGCCGCGTAACGCGGCGTCTGATCTGGATTCAAGCTGTTTATCACTCGTCATTATATTTATTCTAACAATAATGTCCTCTTATATGTGACTTTGAGGAAAAAAAGCAAAATACTTTTTTAAGCAGACGATATTGCAGCAGTAAACGCGTTACATGTTATGTTTCTGTTGAGAAAACTGCAGCAAGGGTCGTTGTAAGGAGGGAGTCATTGTTGGGATGGTCGATGTAGGGAGGTAGCACTGTAGACAAATAAATAAATTTGGATTGAATGTTCCATGTCCTTACGAAAATATAACTCGCTATGTAAACATAAAACAATGATAAACTTATTAACTGCAAAAATGACGTCATGACCGTCATCGCTAGCTGATATATATAGTCGTGTCCATCACAAAATAGGTGTACCAAATTACTCTATTTTTGTAGCTTACATGTATTTACTGTTGTCCGTATAAACCGTACACGTTTTCAACCAATTCTATAAGCTGACTATTCTACTGTCCTGTTTCTTGTTGTGTTAAATTCTATTCTATGATAGATGTTGGATTAATATACGTGCGTTCTGTGTATGATATGGTCTGTTTCTATCATACCATTTCTACTGTCAGATTCAACGGTATGGTTTATTAAAACATTAATTTATCATAACAGTATCTCATGTTCTGCAAAAAGACTATTCTAAATAAAGATTAGATTTATATAGCCCACGCTCAGTGAAAATATACCCCATAGAACGACAATAATCTACTTTTCTTTTTTTTTGTTTAAAAAACAAAAGAGCATTTGCGTTCATTTGAAAACAAAATATTATAAGCATAAAAACATTCTTTAAGGCCATCCTTTCTATACAGTTGGGAATCTTAAATAGAGATATTCTGACTACAAAATTTTAATATTACAATGTTATTTTAATCCTGCTATAATCTGTCTGTTAAACATGTTCCAGTGTACGAGACATTTGTTCATGTTTTTGTCTTTATGGTGTTTTACCTCAAAATCGTAACACCAAGGGCAAAGTAGGTTGCACTCTTTAATAACAGTGACTTTTATAGAGGCATTTTTACTGTAAAAACATATATATATATTCTAACAGAGATCTACTGTTTACACAAAGTGAAAAAGACGTTCTTCTTTTCGATTTAACCCAACGAAACGCAAGCACAGTACAATAAAATGTTGAAAACCATTCGTTTTTTATTAGTCTGACTTTGTATTCTGGTCAGAGAAGCAAACAGTTTGGAATGTGTTAAATGGTTTTAAAGCGGCATAAACGCGCTTGTTTAGAAATTATAATGTACTCTCCACTGTATGGACGTACACAATGTACATGTATGCATTCTTGTTTATACATGAAAATTGCAAATAAAATATGTTTCAACTACAAAATCAAATGTAACTTCTTGACCTCCAGAGTGATGGGGGGGGATAGAATACACCCACTGCCCGAACTGACAGAGTGGTTAAACTATACCAAAAAGTGGCACCGGTGCTATATTTATATAACCATTAACGTGTTATAAAGTCGTTAAACCCACGATAATTCCTGTATAAATAGAGTTCAATGCTTCGTCAGTCAGTTAGCCATTGTTTGACTCCACCTTGACTACACTTATCTGGGACCCGTCTTACGAAACGTCGTACGACAAATATTGTCGTTAGTCAGGTTCTTATCCTGTTTTGTGATTTCTCTTTGGAATTGTCTTTTCAAGACGATTTCAAAAAGATATCACAAGACAGGATTAGATGGAGAAAACTGAAATTAGATGTATTTTAAGGTTATGACTTACGACCGTTTTTGTGGTGCGACGTTTCGAAAATCTTGTCCCTGATCTTATAAAAGCGAACGCAACAATATGGTAAGTTTATGTTCTTCACTTCACCTTGAGTAAAAGGCAAACACATTTACTAATTTCTCGGCTTCGCTATTTGTTTCTTGTCACTCGCGAAAGAAATTTTCATTTTTTACTTGCATTTGAATATTTCTCAATTTCAGAATTCATCTAAACATACAGTGGACATTACGTTAGTCTTTCCAAATAAACGCGTGTATTTACATTTCAAACAGTTTGGGGTCTTCGGCGTCTGTTTTGCCCATTGTTTTGCCCATTGTAGTTGACAAGTTGTTACGAGATGTTACTGTCCACAGGGACTATGCTATATGTTATAGACGAGTTGTATATGCATACTATAAAAGTAGAGTAGATTATATGGAAATGGGTGAGAAAAAACACATTTTTTAAACATCTTTTAAATCTAGAAGAATTAAGACAATCAAGGAAAACGCTTTCGACTTTAAGGGCAGTCACGCCCAATGCTTGCGACACCTAACGGTTTGTACCCAATACCGATAATGCAAGAATCGTTATTCAACGAAATAATGCGTATCGGTAACGTCCCATAGGTACTTTCGGTTTTAAACAATCTCTATTCATCGCGAAAAATTAACGAAACAAAAATGATATGACACTGGAAAACGAAGTAGGTGAAACCTGTCAAATACTCTATCAAATAAGGCCAAGGGGATAACCCATGACTCCGATAAAAGTGAATATTAGCCCGAGAACACAGAGAGGAAGCCGTCTGCTTATTCATTCCAGTAGTTTACCGTATATATATAAAGGGACCTTTAGTTTCAAAAACAGCATTATAACATGTTTATTTTACCATTTTCTGATTATTCACACCTATTCATTTGTGAAGTTTGATCAGTTTCTTACGGATAAATGTTGACTGAGTGAGTGTTTTCATTAAATTTGAGCCAAAAACCATTAGGAAACAAGAAATATATTTAAAAAAGACAATCTGTCGAACGTTAACGTTGTTTTGGGAGGTAAAGTATTCATTATATAAACTTAACACACGGAATTATACAAAACTTGACCAAGTGTTTCCTACATGTTAAATTTAGAGACTATCCACGCTAAACTTAGAAATGATGACATAGTAACAACAATAATTTAGACTGTGTCTCATTTTCGACAGTATCGCATGTTTAAACTCCAAGATAAATGTGCCAAAACAACAGAACACCAGTCTAGGCAATTTTGACCAATTAGCCAATGAGAGTGTTGCTGTTCAAGCAACCGGTTTCTGATCATTGCTGATTGGTTATAAATAAATAATAATCGTTTCAATCTGGAGGTCAAACGAGATAACTTTCCCGTCTACGGCGCGAAAAATGCATATATTTCAGGCAACAAACTATACACTTTGCATCATACTTTTAGTAAACATCACTTTCTAACTTTGTGCCAATTACTACTTTACATTATTTCAGAAAGCCAATATAATACATACATACTTTGGCGAGAATGGCTACATTATACATTTAACATGCCCATAGACAAAAAAGCATTATAACCTATGTTTTTCTTTTTACCATGGTCCAATAATATGTTTGAAGAACCTATGCAGAAACATTCATAGAAATCCAACGGAGATTTCATTTGGGCGCGTATGTCCTTAAATATTAACGGAGAAAGGGTATTTGATAGGGACACAGTATAAGCAGAAGAAGTACGTGTTTCGAAAGTTTATATCAAACGAACAATATAGTTTCGAATAACATAAATAATTATCTGAACAAGCCTGCATCTAAGAAATTAATAGAGGCAAATGCCGACAAATGGTAAGGCAATATTAGCCGCGAAAAATTGACAACTTCTTTGCAAGAAATGAAACATGAAACATATAATTATTGAAATCTAAGCTTCACTGTAATAAAATAAAAACAAAAAACAAATATCTGCAACAAATGATCGCAAATGATTCAATCCCTGTTTATCATATCTATTGTAGCATTACAAGACAACCTTTACGTTTCAAGACAATAAAGACCCAAACCACTTTTAAAAACAAGTTTTCAATATTCTAGCAGATAGTAGCTTAAAGCAGGCTGAAAGTAAAACAGAATGCGCATTAAGGTGCATTACGCTTTACTTTCAACCTGCTTTAAGTGGAAACATGTCTGCAAAATCAGGAATAGGCTTTTGATAATGTCTAGAAGTTACAGAGTAAAGCTATCATAAGTTTATACGAGTTGCTCCCCTTGAAATGAAAAACATCATATATTTAGTTTTAATTAAACTTTGATTTTTCAATGTTTTAGCTTAAGTTCGCTATTTATAAGCTTTATGTGATTAGATAATACGGACTTTAAGTAGTTTGATTTGTTTTTAAGTGATTTGGAAAGGCTTGGAGTGGTTTGGGGAGATTTGGGGGTCTTTAGACGGACCCGAGCCGACCTGTATTTCTTTTGATGAATTTCGATATCTCAAGCTTGCTTAAAGTGGAACATATCCGTATTTCAAAAATAAGTCTAGTCTATATTTTTATACTTAGTGGTGAGTTGAACTGTTTTGCTCATCTGTCGTTCCTGTTTTAGCCCTTACGACTATAGCCTGTTAAAGGATGTATTAAACTCACGAAATTGTGAAATTTTCAGAGTACTGTGAAAACAAAATTCTATCTTGGTACTTTTTGAAAAGCTATTTACGTTGAATGTAAATTAGACAAAAGTCATATGTTGGTGTACACTGTTTATTTCTATCGCCATTTCTAAAAGGTGTGCCAGGTCAGGATTTCATTTTGTTGTCTTATTTAAAGAACGCGCTTCAGCAAACGTGGTTATTTGGTTTTGCATTTTTATGTATGTCTACGGTCGTATTTACTCATAAAAACTATAAAGCTTTCAACATCACCAATATGGTACTATTTTGTAAAATGATAATTAAAACTAAAAAGTCCTTACCTATAAACCATGTTGTTGATATTCAGAGATTCATATTTTTCATGTATGGTGCCTGTTTTGTGGTGATTTGGTTTATTGATGTGAAAGTACTTCCATAGACATGACATAGATAATAAGAAACAAACTTTACCATGTTAACTTTATTTTCATTTGTATGATGAAAAATCTACCAAAGCGTGTCCTTTGAATGTGACAAAATTTGAACAAAATCCTTTGACACACCTTTTCCAAACGGCCGCAGTGCAAAAAAGAAATGAGCACCAACATATGATTCATCTTTTCATTTATCATATGAAGCTCTTCAAAAAGCTGAAAGTAATACAGTCGAAACCCGATAACTCGAACATGCTCAAATCGAACCTACCCTTATTTTAAGTTACAACGTGGCCAATTGGCCACGTTTTAACTTTGAAATATGGGCAAGTCCGACTTAAGCGATATTGAACTATCGAAATTTAACTGTGAAATGCGGGTAATTTTGACTTAAACGGGTCCGAAGTATTGAGTTTCGACTGTGTATAATTATGACCTTAGCTTTCTGCTTTACCTTTAGCTTGCTTGAAACAATCACATGGGAGAGTACAGGAAACATTCCCAGTGTTTTAACAGGACAACATTGTATGAAAAGTCATTGCTCTAAAGAACACAAAGGCGTCAAAAGAATTATCTATGTGCCGGGGCGATGTTAAGCAGACAATTTTCACATCCCGAAACGCGAGGTACATGCTTGGGTGAAGCTCTGGCAGAGGGTTACTGTGAGTCTATAGCAAGCATTCAAATACAGTAAAACCTCTCTGTTACGACCACTAAAACGAAGGATAAATTGTGTTTGTATAAAACAGCTTACAGCTTAAATCAAGATGGCAGTAAACCAGAAAGCTCCTGTTTTAATGCCACCTTGCGTTACAAAGCAGTCACCTATCGTAAACACCTAAACATTAATACCCTATTGTTGTCGTAATAGAGAAGTTTTAATGTAGACTGTTTCTTTCGCACATTGCTAACACTATAAATGTCACCATCGTTATAGTTTTGACCATATCGAAATACGTGTGTGCATCACTGTCCCAGGGGGACATATTGTATACTATCTAAGCAGGCCCAAATGTACCAAATCGACCAATTGATTGTTTTCGTGAGGTGAAAGTCGGTTGGGGCTAGTTGACTCCTCGAACGTTTTGCCTCAACTCACGCCGAGAATGCACTTGTGGGGCTGGAGAACAGATGGGTCCATGTTGGTTAGAAAGGGAAGCAACACTCCCGCTTCTAATAACGGACGTCTGCGATGGTGATGCTGATTTCTGTTGAGCAGCATGTGGCACTGGACTGTAACTATTGACCATCAGGGAGGTGGCATAAAACTCCATTTTGGGCTGACCATTCGAGTTTTCACGAACCCAGGTTGGTCCGTTTCGTTGAGCTTCGTCCAGTTTCGGAGCCTAGAAATAATATACATGTACAGTGGAGAATCTGTTATTCTTTCCCGTTTAAACGCAAACGTACGCAAACGCAAAACACTAAAACATAGAAAAGTACAATTTTTGACAATTCTGATAATTCATGTTTATCTTGGTGGCAAACAGTTTGGAGCCTAATCAGACGCAGGGTTACCCGGCGTCTGATCTGGCTCCAAACTGTTTGCACTGCAAATAATAGTTTTAGCGTAAACGCGTTTATTGGGAAAGAATAACGTTTTCTCCACTGTATACATGTACTACATGTATATAAGATGAATGCCGAGTTAACTCTTTACAGAGGAGAAAACGTTATTCTTTCCCAATAAACGCGTTTATGCTAAAACTATTATTTAGTTTGGAGCGAGATCAGACGCCGAGTTACCCGGCGTCTGATCAGGCTCCACACTGTTTGCCACCAAGATAAACATGAATTATCAGAATTGCCAAAAACTTAAACTTTTCTACAATTTAGTGCTTTGCGTTTGCGTTTCGTTTGCGTAAACCCGGAAAAAAATAACGTATTCTCCGCTGAAACAGTGGATAAGAAGTTATTCATCGCCGTTTAAATGACACTTAACGTGAACCAAAAACAATGAAATGGAGAAAATGACACCTTTTTGGTAATACTGACCATTTAAGTTAATCTGAGATACAATTTCTTTTATGCTAAACAGACAATTGAACGGGTTATCCGGAAAATAACACCTTCTCCCCTTCAACTTTCTTCGCATTGTTTAAGATTGTGGTAATTTACAGCCGACTGAAAAGAGAGCACGCAGTTCTTAAAGGAACATTCTGCTTTAATTTTATTCTGATTTAAGACAAAACTGTAATGTCATTGACAGTTCAGCGGAACATGGTAGAAAGAAGAAATTGCATTGCATACATGTATTAGGCATAATTATGCAAACAAAGCTGATCCAGGTAAGATCCACTTTTGACTAGATCCATTCATAGTTTGTTTTTTTCAAAACTTATTTTTAAATGACAAAGTATGTATGGATGAGTTTGATTTTACGGCACCGCGACACAAAGTAGGTCAAATAGAGCCGATCGAAATGACAGAACAGAACAGAATTTTATTTCACGTAAACTTTACAGTTTCTACTGATTACATTTCTCTATATTTAAACAAAACATTTTAACAAGAAATCTTAGTGGTAAGTTTGTTCGATCGGTGAACATATAATCTAAAATAATCTGAACCGCTCTCGTTACAACATCCCTGAACCTTCTGCCAAGAGTATCGCTTGGACAGCGGAGTAAACCAATGACGTGTTTGATACAGTGGAGAATCTGTTATTCTTTCCCGTTTAAACGCAAACGTACGCAAACGCAAAACACTAAAACGTAGAAAAGAACAACTTTTGGACAATTCTAATAATTCTTGTTTATCTTGGTGGCAAACAGTTTGGAGCCTGATCAGACGCCGGGTTACCCGGCGTCTGATCTGGCTCCAAACTGTTTGCACTGCAAATAATAGTTTTAGCGTAAACGCGTTTATTGGGACAGATTCTCCACTGTATAGATGTTACTAGATCTATGAGTGTAATATAAACCACTTTTGTTACTGCGTCAATGCTCACAGTATGTATGTACACACACACATATTTACATCTATATTGCAAATAGCATAATTATATATCATATACTCTTATTACACACGAACTTCACATTATATGTGTTTACAAAATGTGAACTTTTTACACTTATACACCGGTTTACATCTACATGTATATGAATAAGATAATAAAGCTTAGTTCCATGTATGGTCTTTAGTAAGTATGTAGCATCGTGATTGAATGCATATCTAACATTTTTTTATAATGCATATATTTATCAGATAAACACATATTCCGCTTCAAAAGCATTTTCTTCGTTTTCTAATTGGACAAAATATCAGTATGTCGTAATGATGGAAAAAGAAAATGTGCTTTTCTACTACAATTTAATTAAAAAATAAAACAGTGGCATTTGTTTTATAATTAAGACGCATTGGTATCGTGTTAATTCTCAGTTTTGAAGCTTCTGAAATATATCTACATAACCTAAAAATTTAACTCATTTCTAGTTTGTGTACCAAGCAATTCAGTTAGTTTAAACACTAGGTCTATCTTTAAAATATATTTTAATATAACGCAATCTCAAACCTTGGTACATGTACTTCCTTATTTGAAAGCAAAGTGATATTCATATTCGATATCATTACAGTTACATTGACATGTTCTCTGTTCTGATCGAAATGACAAAGAGTGCATATTGATCAGGCAGAGGGTTCCTAAAGGAGCCCTGAGTGTGGTAAACTGTTATCTTGGTATCTAACAAGTGAAGTCTTCACGGGTACACTGTTTGTAAAGGACAAGTATACACATCGCAAGGGCTCAATGGGTTAAACTGTAAACTTTAGAAATAAAACTTGACGATGTTACGACAGGGAATATGTTAGACTAGTTATAACGTCATAATGGCAGTTAAAGGGTTATCAAGGTTGTACACTGCTAAAGTTCTACAGTAACAGAGGAGAATACGTTATTCTTTCCCGTTTAAACGCAAACGAACAGTAAAACGCAAAGCACTAAAACGTAGAAAAGTACAATATTTGGACGATTCTGATAACTCACGTTTGTCTTGGTGGCAAACAGTTTGGAGCCTGATCAGACGCCGGGTTACCCGGCGTCTGATCTGCTCCAAAATGTGTGTAATAGAAATAACAGTTTTAGCGAAAACGCGTAAATTGGGAAAGAATAAAGTTTTCTCTACTGTATTCCATTTCAAGATAGAATGCTGAACACTAAATTTTCAATAAATAAATTTCTTACAAGAATATGAGAGGGAACTCTTGTATGTTTGGCGTGAAACGGTTGCGGCCTCGTTTTCGCCACTGGAGTTCTCTTTGGCACGGGAACACCGGGTGTGGTGCCATCGGGTACCTTCTCGCTGACAGTAATGTTTTGTTGTTTCAATGAGTGGCTCTGGTTGGGGTACCACCTATTTATACACCTAGTTGACGTCAGAGACTCGAGACACGCGGTGTTACCGCATGCGCAAACGAGGACGTCTATTGGAATAGGCTTGGTATGATCTTGACAGTCCCTCAGTTTTTTGTATGTATATTCCTCTCTGCAAGAATAAAGAATGTTGCCATATAGAGTAAAACCCTACACCTACGACCAATCAAACAACATGTTCGGATCCTGCGACCTTTCCCTGAGGGTATCCAATCAAGAAGATTTATGCTGCGAACAGTTGGCAACCTGATCAGACACCGGGTAACCCGGCGTCTGATCTGGCTCCAAACTATTTGCAGTAGTTAACATAAATTATTTCCCAAAACCAATACTTACGTGTTTTCAAATATATGCATCTGAAATCCATTTGAAAAAAAAGTTTGTTTTTCATGCCAAATCTGGTTTTCAATATCTGTAAAGGATAAATCTTGGTATTCATAGGAACGTCTAAGGCACATTTAAGACCGGCATGATAATATATCTTTATGAACCATGGACCTTTGTCATGTTATCAATTCATGATACAATTAATTTAACAAATGTTTTGCCAATAAATAATACAATGACGATAACTTATCCCCTAAAGGGAATTGTCAATGTGATCATTCTGAGTAAGATTCATAAAACTTTGGTTTCAATATATGGCCTCAAGTGTGTCCAAAACTTTTTATATGATGTGACCTAATGACCTACCTTTTGACCTGACGTAACACATATTCAGAAATTACTTCAGATTTTACACATGTCTATGTAAGCGGGTGTTCTTATGAAGAAACATGCCCGCTCCGATCCGGTATCGAACCCAGATTGCCATGTTTGCAGCCATGCACTCTACCACGTCGCCATAAAAGTGCGTTTGTTTGAAGCAAGGCCGTACTTTTAAGTGCTAATAAACCTACACACTGTGACTTACTGTTACCTTGCTTTAAGCAGTCACCTGTAAAATACATCAAATATTTAATGTTATTTAGTGGTTATTTAATGTCATTTAGAGGATTAACAGTAGTTTCTTATTACCTGTACTGGTCAATATAGCTGTTAGTTCTTCTGAAATGTTTGAAGCGCCTCCCAACTTTGATTGGGCTGCCATTACATGACAACACAGAGGTTGATGATTCCTGGCTTCCAGCCTCATCTCCGCGCTCGCGCACTGACTTCCGGTGTGCGCTTCCGCTATCGTTTTTACACTGTCCGCTATTAAAGGAACCTCCGAATTTGTGATTTCTCAAGGAGTTCTGGAAGGTTTTGCTGGGTGGTCCCCTGAAATTTGCAGATTTACCCTGCCTGCGACACATATCTTTCGATTCCTCGGACGTTTGCGAATGGTATCCAGAAGAGTGAGGACGTTCACATGTTCTCCACCCACTGACATGCTAGAAAGGAGAATAATAAATATAAATTGTTTCCGTTAACTCATTCACACTTAAAACTTTTAGTGGACAATACCAATTTCAAAATAAGTCTAGTCCATTTTTGACTATTATGGGTTAATTTTAACAAAATATTTCAAAATGACAAACAGTGTAGACCTTGATCAGAGTGCTCCTTAAGGAGCCCTCTGATCAGGGTCTTCACTGTTTGCATAGGACAAGTGTTATCCTCACAGGTACACTGTTTGTAAATATGACTAGTTTACTCGTCGCTAGGGTTGAATGTGTTAACCCTGTCACCGACAATTTAATCGTAAGTTTTAACCAACGCCGTCAACATTAATGTCCGTCTGCTTCAATTTTATTGTCTGCAATGCAGCTCTAGCTTGATTTAGGGCAGTCCTTTGCATTGTGTTTGCGTTTTGCTTTGTTTTAAAATTAAGATTTTGTCACAGTAGCTTCTAACCTAATATGTGCTGAACTACATAAATACCAATACAAACAGAAGCACTAAGTTACTAAAGAGAGTCGCAGGGGTGTTTTGACATCGTTTGTCTCATTTTTCATAAACATACAGTGGAGAAAACGTTATTCTTTCCCAAAAAATGCGTTTATGCTTAAACTATTATTTCTATTGCAAACAGTTTGGAGCCAGATCAGACGCCGGGTTACCCGGCGTCTGATCAGGGTCCAAACTGTTTGCCAACAAGATAAACATGAATTATCAGAACTGTCCAAAAGTTGTAATTTTCTACGTTTTAGTGCTTTGCGTTTTGCGTACGTTTGCGGGAAAGAACAACATTTTTTCCACTGTATCAGCAAAGATAGTGAATGACAACTGACAAGATACAATTAGTAATTATGAGTTGAATCATGAGAAAAAATTGACTAAATGTATTGCAAACAGTGTAGACAAATACAAGCCAGCGCGTCCTTATATAAATCTAAATTAGTATAGTCACGCAGTCAATTAAGACTTAAAAAAAGCTGTCTGTTTTTAGTAAATTCTCTGTAAACTAGTGTTTCTTAACCCCTTCACTGCTTTACCCCGAGTACAACGGCAAAGAGTCAACGCGGCGTTTGATTAGGATCCAAACTATTTGACACTCATTTCAATATGTCTTAACCCTTTACCTGATAGCATTGTTTCTAGTATTGAAGATATGTGACTACTTAAAGCAGGTTGAAAGTAAAGCAGAATGCGCCCTAAGGCGCATTCTGCTTTACTTTCAGCCTGCTTTAAGCTATTAACTGCTAGAATAAGAAAAGTATTAAATATGACACATATTCATTACGGTATAATTTGGAACTATTTTCTTCAGCGGATGAATAAAATGAATGTGCTAAAAGTCGCTTCTATAAGGGAAAGGGTTAAGTCAGAATACTTACATGTAAAATGTAAATTGAGAAATAAAAGCAAACAATTGTTTAGAGTAGATGACGTCATGTCAGTGAATATGTTAATAGATGCTGTCTTTTATACATGTATGTTAGAAGATGATCGAGCTTATTTTACCTTATCTGAGTGTCAAACTCCATGGTTAGATACAGTGGAGAAAACGTTATTCTTTCCCGTTTAAACGCAAACAAAACGCTAACGCAAAGCACTAACAAGAGCTGTCGGAGAACAGCAAAGCTCGCTTAATTAAACCTTTCTTAAATAGGAAATTATCAATAGAAAAGTGTATCAGTACATTGATATTCAAGCCACATGGAACTTTCATTCCAAATATCAGCTTACGATTGCAAATATTGCATGTAGTATAAGTGCATTCCAACACTTATTCCATAACTAAGTAAACTTTGAAATTTCAGTCCCAAAACTCTAAGTCCACAATATTTTTTAAATCTTAACTACGCAACATCAATGTTCAACCCACAGGGCACCTCCATTCTAAATATCAGCTTCCTAATGCAAATAGTTCCTGTAGTATTAGTGTATTACAACACTTACCCTAAAACATCAGCCGAAAACCCTAAGTCCATAAAAGGTGAAATTTTGAATAAATCTGAACTCTTTTTTTTTTTAAATATTAACTACATAACATCAATGTTCAACCCACAAGGCATCTTCATTCCAAATATCAGCTTCCTAATACAAATATTTCATGTAGTATTAGTGCATTACAACAATTACCCCAAAACTTTAACCATGTGAAATCAGCCGAAAAATCTAAGTCCACAAAAGGTGAAATTTAGACTATACTAAGTTTAAACTCTTATTTTAATTCTAACTACACAACATCAATGTTCAACCCACAGGGCACCTCCATTCCAAATATCAGCTTCCTTATGCAAATATTTCATGAAGCATTAGTGC
Organism: Gari tellinella; assembly: GCA_922989275.2. Classification (NCBI taxonomy): domain Eukaryota; kingdom Metazoa; phylum Mollusca; class Bivalvia; order Cardiida; family Psammobiidae; genus Gari; species Gari tellinella. The sequence goes on along the minus strand of OV277867.1, from coordinate 76,476,791 downwards.
ATTACAACACTTACCCCAAAACTTTAACCATGAACAAGAGGCCCATGCGGGCCTAAATATCGCTCACCTGGAAAAAACAACACAAGGGTCACATGACCCCTGGGGTGGGATCATTTTTTACCCCAGAGACATACAAATGTAATTTAAAAAATCTTGCTGATAAACTTGAAAATTAAGTGTTCTGTCAAATATTTTGTACATGAATGGTTTCAGACAGGAAGACTTTTCATTGAAATAGTTTCAGAGAAGAAGATTTCACTATATGTAAAACTGCGACCCCTAGGGCCTTGGCAGTTTTGACCCAAGGGGCATAATTTGAAAAATCTTGATAGAGGACCTGTAGATGATGCTTTATGCCAAATATCTAAGCTCAGGGTACTGTGGTTTCAGACAAGAATATTTTTTTAGCTCCTGTGAACTAGATATGCAACGAACCGAGACTATATTTACAATACTTGTTAAGGGCTTCTAGAAGTGTCACCATTGCAAATATCAAAACTCTGGCCATATTAGTTTCAGAGAAAATGATGTTTGAAGATTTCACTATATAACTATGTAAAATTGCGACCCCCGGGGCGGTGTAATTTTTTTAAACCCCAAGGACATAATTTGAACAATCTTGACAGAGGACCTGGACCCGAGGTTATGAAACGTTCTCACTTGAGGATCTAACTAAATGCTCATACTCACAAATTAGATACTTATGTTAGCATCTTACAAAAGTCGGAGGTTATGAACGTCCCTGAATATTTGCTAACATGAGCATCTAACGAATTGCTCGAACCAGTCTAGCAATTAATTATTGTTTAGCGCGTAAGCGGTAATCAAACCGGAAATAGTGTAAACAATGAAGGTGAACCTCTACCTGTCAAAGGTTACGCCGTGAAGTAAAGCCCTCCAACGGACATGAATCTAAATGAAAATAGTATTTGTAGACAACTATGAAGATTGCAATACGATCGTGTAGAAAAATTAAAGCTTCATCGAAGAGCAATGGCATGTGACAGGACTGAAAACCGGCGATCGGTAAGTGAATCATTCATTCATTGATTGTACTTGTCTTGATATGGGGGTGGGTGAAGTGACAAATATCATAAACTCACGGCGAGTGACGTCAAGATAGGACTGGTGTTACCTTAGCGATAACATCGACCCTTTCATAATTTTTTGCTAAGCTATATGATTTTTAACGAGACCGTTAAACGGTTTCACGTTCTTATTATTTATCATCTTATGCTGGGTGTGTTGACAACTTGACATATGAAACTTTGCACACATTATGCAGCTGCAGTTACACAACTGAATTATAATAGATCGACATTACCATGGAGGAATTATAATTCCTCCATGACATTACACAAACGACCGTTCATAATAATAACTGAAATAACAAATAAGTTCTCTCATTAAAAACGAACCACTTAAGGTGGAGAAGCTGTGGTGGGGTTCATGCGAACTTTTACTTAAGGTTGAGGACCCCTAATTAATGGATAAAAATATCCGACCAAACTTGATACTCTATGTAGATCTACAGTACCCAACTGTTTGGGTCATAGTTGAGAGTGACTGATCGATTTCCATAGAGTATACTACCTATATTGCTCTCCATCAAGATTGATTGTTATGAGAAGGGGCACTTATGAGGTGCACCAGGGACTGTATTTGGCCGGTCACTTTAACCTGACACTGCCAAACCAGTCGTAGCGCTAACCCGAAATCCTGAGCGCCAACAGCAGGGAAGCCATTACTACCAATTGTTTAGTCTTTGGGTTTGATTCGGCTGGGAATTAAACCTGCGACCACCTGAACTGCAAGCAGATGCTCTACCACAGAGCTATGCAGGCCATTGTTGTAGATCTCATTATGGGTCCTCAACCTTAAACCTTAAGGCTGAGGACTGCTAATGGATCAAACCAAAATCAGTACTCTAATAGTCTCTATTAACCCTTTCTCCCATAGAAACGCCTTTTAGCGAATATGATTAATTCCTTCTCTGGAGAAAATAGTTCCAATTTAATCAGTCATGAATGTACATTTGTATATTATAGGGAATATTTTCTATATTCTAGCACATGATAGCTTAAAGCAGGCTGAAAGTAAAGCATAAGGCACCTTAAATTCTGCTTTACTTTCAACCTGCTTTAAGTAGTCACATATCTTCAATACTAGAAACAGGTTATCAGGTAAAGGGTTAACAGTGAGTGACCATATTCACAGACAGTTGACTATCTCTCTCCCTAGAGTACCGATATTGACCCGGTCTCAATAGGGGTCCTCAGCCTTAAATAAAATCTTGTGTTCCTATCACATTTTGATAAATACTTTATTGAGGGGGAATAACATAATTTTTTTCTTATAAACCTTAATGTTTATCTCATTTAATTGTTTTATTAAATTATTGATTATATATTTGCAGAGTGATGGAAAAAGTCACCAATATCAATATAGACTAGATAGTACCAAGAAAGGGGTCATACCAAATCCACTAACAGGTAGGTGTTTTCATGTTCAGCTGGTAGAAAAACAGTCAATTTATTAATAAGTGACAACTTGATTGTAAGTTGATAGGAGACCTTTATGCACACAGCAGACTGAGCAGTATCTAGTAGCTTTGGCTGCTTAAAATTAATGTAAGATACAAATTATGCGGAAATTTCCTATTGGAGATTTCTGAATTTCTATCCTGTATTAAGAAGTCAATTGTCCTAATAGGTCTCCATGTCACTTCACTCAGTTTTCACTTAACTCTGTTTGTTTCTATTGTTGAAGACAGCCGACTTCTGAAAGCAATCAAAGCATTCTGCTTTACTTTTAATCTGCTTTAAGCTACCATCTGCTAGGATTTAGGAAACATAAATATTCATGACTGTAAGTGTATACAGTGGAACTATTTTCTGCAGTGGAAGAATAAATCAAATGTGTTAAAATGTGGATCTATTGCCCCATAAGTATGCATTTTTACCCCTTTACCCCATAAAAATGCATTTGTATACCTCTAATTTGTTCTTCCACTGAAGGAAATAGTTCCAATTTACACTTTTATGAGTATGACCCAGAGGAAATACTTTCTATATTCTAGTAGATGGTAGCTTGAAGCAGGCTGAACGTAAAGCAGAATGTGCCTTAAGACACATTCTGCTTTACTTTCAACCTGCTTTTAGAGGACCATCACCTATCTCCTTCCTTAACCCATTACTCCATAAATGTGCATTTTGTTTATTCCTCCACTAAAGGAAATAGCTTCACTTTATAAAGTCATTAAAATTAATATGCACCATAAGAAATAATTTCTATATTCTAGCAGATGATAGGTCAAAGCAGTATGAAAATAAAGGAGAATGCTCCTTAAGGCACATTCTGATTCACTTTTAACCTACCTTAATTCTGTCTTTAAAAATTGGAAATATGGGGCAAAGGGTTAAAGTGCCAGGTAAACATCATAATTATGTAATGCTTAAAGGCTGATGTGCCAACATTTAACATGGAAGGGATACATGAAAGAGCAGTCAAATCAAGATTGTTCATACAATTTTATCACACATTTTCTGGTTATATGTACATAAATTACAAATTCCCAAATACACATGTAAGACTCCCACTATTACATGTAACTGTCCATGCTATCAATCACTGTCAGACTCACACTGCAAAAGTGTTTTAATCACTTTGAAGGGATGTTTCATTTTGAGCATCTGTTTCCATGTTTCTGAAAAACAAAATAAACAAATTTGTAATTCAGTTTCATTCATGATGAAGTGGCTATCAGAGATCACAAACTGTTAACTCATTCAACCCTGAAGCTTCACACTGACAATTTCATTTTCCAATTAAAAGTCTAGTCCATTTTCTACTATATAAGTTTGTTTTTGACACTGTATTGACAAATGACAAACAGTGCTGACCCTGATCAGTGGGCTCTTGTAGAAACCCTCGGTTCTGGGTGTACACTGTTTGCATGAGAGAAATGCACTCATCACAGGTACACTGTAAAAGATGGGTATGTTTGTCACTATGGCTCAATGGATTAACATGTGATATCAGAAAGGAGACCATACATTACAGTATACTGTAAATTGACTTTTTAAATCAAAATAACAGAAGAAAATCACTTAGTACCACATAGTTACAGTTTATTATTTTATATGTTTGTTAAATTGGTTAAACTGTAAATATGGTTTGTTGTATACACATGTATACTGCCTCATGCGCCAATGGCCTAATGGTTTTGAATAAAGAATCTTATCTTAACCTTATCTTATGTATTACATGAAATGATGATGTCATAAATTATTTTGCTTTTATACAAGAATTATTGACAGCAACATCAAGAGATACAGCAATCAGTTAAATTTAAGTTAAAACATTGAAATTATGTATAAAATGAATTGATTTTTTCCTATTCTATTTCAGGTTCAAATTTAAGATTCAACCAGCATCCCAGAGAAAATTCACCAATATAACTAAAGAAGAACCCACACATGGAAAGTGTTTTGATGTGACCAGTACTACTTAAATCTTTTGGAAACTGAGAGATTACTTAAATCTGGTGATGACATTAAAAACAAATTCCAGATAACTTGAGATAAGCACTATTTTCTTAGACACTTGGACAACTGCTGTGTCCAGATGCCAATTTTGTATTTTGACTTATGAGATCACTCAATAAGAAGAACTATATAATTATGTGCAGTATAAAAGTATTAAACCTGTGGATGCCTAAATGTAGGATAGAAAGAATAAGATAAGAAGGGGTTAACTTCAAAGTTAACCATGTTTCTGTGTCATGTCTCCATTGAAATTTATGTTGTGACTTTTCATTAGAACAAAGTTCTGTCTTTGAAAATGAGATTATTCTAGTGAGCAGTCACAACATATAATCATATACATTTTTGTCATAAGCAATGCATAGAGGACACAGTACTTAGTCTTACATCTACACTTAAATTGCATAATGGATGGTTATAACTAAATTTCAGAAAAAAAAATCAGATGGAGACATTTAGGATTTACATGTATTTGCAAACAGCAATTAGTGCCAATTACACATACAGAATTACTTTTAAGAAATATTTAAACTAGTGACTGATGATTACAGTTACATACAATTATACATGAAACATAAACTGTATAATACTGAATATTCAGAATATCTTGAAATGTTTTTGTTGTTCTATTATCCCCTGAATAACTCTAGAACTTGTCTTAGACCTTTCCTCCAAATAAGTGCTATAGTTTAAAGAATGCTTTTACCTACTCCCCCAACAGTCAGAATACATGATATTGCTAAATTCAGGTGACTGCTTAAAGCAAGAAAAAAGTAAAACAGAAAGCTCCTAAAGGATTTTTATCAACCTTTGCATTCATGATTGATTCACGGTGTCCCTCTTGTTTAGTTTACTATCAGCTAGCATTTGCTCTGATGACCCTAATGTAGCCCTAATTCTGCTTAAGGGTGTATCAATGTCATAAGCCAATTTTTCAAAGTACATGTATCAAACTTTTTTTCTAACATTGTTTTTTTGGAAGAGCTGTTTATGATGAATGAAAAAATGAAAAAAAAAAAATATGGTGGTGTCCTTTTTTTTTAGCTACAGCGATTTGAAAAAGGTATGTCAAATTTGGACTTTTTTTTTCAAATTTTACCCATTCAGAGTACAAGCTTCAGTAAAATTTATTTCAAAACAAAACAAACATGATAATTTGGGTTTTCATTATAAATTTCATGTCTATGTTGGTATTTTCACATCTAGAAACCAAATTTAGACAAAGCAGGCACCAGGTTTGAACAATATGGATCCTTGAATATCAAAAATATGCTTTGTACAGTACTGAACCTTATTAAATTAAATTGATATTCGCAAGCGAATTGCCATCAAATCAGGCGCTTCAAAAAACAAATCCTACGCTTGAATATTTTTACGCGAATTTTCCGAAGCGGTTGTGACAAAAATGGAATCGTAAAAATTAACGGAGGCATATATGCAAACATTTGTGAGATACACCATTCAAGAAAGCTTACCCGAGGGTAAAGTTACTATTTTGAATCGCAAGCGAATTGCCATCAAATCGCAATAATTGTTAATTTTATAAGGTTCAGTACTGTATAGGGCATGATTTTATTAGATTTTTTATTTTATGAAAAAAATTAAAAAAGTTTGAAAATGAAATAGTTCTAGTATTAAACTTTTTTTATATTCTACCAGACGAAAGCCCATGCTAAGGCAGTTCAAAATATGAAAAGAAATTGAAAGGTCAGTGTAAATTTCACATTTGGTGCCTTTTGTTCTTAAATTAGTTTTTGTATGAAGAAATACTACCATAGATAGGAAATAAATAACACAAAACCAAATTATCATATTTGTTTTCATTTAAAATGGATTTTATTGAAGCGGGCTGTTTGAAAAGGACAAAATAAGAGGAAGTGGGTGGGGTAAATTTTACATGGCCGTAGAGCCAACTGTTGTTCACCAAAATGTACACTTTTTCTATTTTTTCATTCATCTTAAATAGCTCTTCAATACAAAACCATCATAGAGTGTTTTCATATACTTTGAAAATTTCCCAAAGTCATGACATTGATACACCCTTAACTGACAAAGTCATATAGGATATGGTCTGTCTGGTCACATTATGTTGGTATTATGACTGCATGTTTGTATGGGTGAAATGCATTATATGCTTGATAAGGCAACAAATACCTTCAGTTTTTATCAATGCAGTCTGGTAACCGTATCTAATCCATGGTGGTCAGGCAATTGCTGTGTTAGTCTAGATTGCTATGGGTGGCCTTTGGAACTGGTTTTTGCCTGTTCTCCTATGAAATATAAATAAAGATAAATATTTAGTCTAAATAGTGTCAGATATATACAATATGAAGGTGCTTCATGAGTTGACAAATTGACAGAAAGTTTTATTAAAACTTAATTTAAACAATCAGGACTCTGGACAGATAAGAGGGAGTAAACTAAACAAATCAAATATTTTCTCACTTATTTCAGCACCAATTCCTATGGTGTTACTACTCATTAGAATCGTCTGGAAGAGACACTGCTAATGAGTAGTAACATCATAGGGTTTAATGTAGAAATAAAGATTTTAAAATACCCCCCTTATCTGGAGCCCTGAACACTTTACATATTTTTAGAACATTTAACCCTCTACGCAATAGTTAGTTTTGAAAACAGGTGACCCAAAAAGCAGACACATTCTGCTTTACTTTCAACTTGCTTTAAGCTACCATCTGTTAGGATATAGATCAGATTTCTTATGGCGCATAATCATGACTTCATATTTGGTCTATGTACTCAAATTAAAAGCGTTTGAGCTCAGTACGAGAGAGAGAGAGAGGGGGGGGGGGGGGGGGTACGTATCCCATCTCTATTAAAAGTCCCCCACTATTTTCTATGTGAGGTTGTTTTTTTTTCAATATATAGATATCGTTCTCGAAGACAAAATCTTGAACTGGTACCATATCAAAACTTAATTTAGACCCCCACCCCCTTATTTTCGATTCTCAATGAGAAGAACTATATAAGTATATGCAGTATAAAAGTATTAAACCTGTGTATGCCTAAATATAGGATAGAAAGAATAAGACTTCAAAGTTAACTATGTTCCTGTGTCATGTCTCCATTGAAATTTATGTTGTGACTTTTCATTAGAACAAAGTTCTGTCTTTGAAAATGAGATTATTCTAGTGAGCAGTCACAACATATAATCATATACATTTTGTCATAAGCAATGCATAGAGGACACAGTACTTAGTCTTACATCTACACTTAAATTGCATAATGGATGGTTATAACTAAATTTCAGAGAAAAAACAAATTCAGATGGAGACATTTAGGATTTATATGTATTTGCAAACAGCAATTAGTGCCAATTACACATACAGAATTACTTTTAAGAAATATTTAAACTAGTGACTGATGATTACAGTTACATACAATTATACATGAAACATAAACTGTATAATACTGAATATCTTGAAATGTTTTTGTTGTTCTATTATCCCCTGAATAACTCTATAACTTGTCTTAGACCTTTCCTCCAAATAAGTGCTATAGTTTAAAGAATGCTTTTACCTACTCCCCCAACAGTCAGGATACGTGATATTGCTAAATTCAAGTGACTGCTTAAAGCAAGAAAAAAGTAAAACAGAAAGCTCCTAAAGGATTTTTATCAACCTTTGCATTCATGATTGATTCACGGTGTCCCTCTTGTTTAGTTTACTATCAGCTAGCATTTGCTCTGATGACCCTAATGTAGCCCTAATTCTGCTTAAAAGCCTATTCCTGGCTCAGCAGGATGTCTATTGGATTGTATATTGTGGTTGGGCTTGATATACAACTGTTACATCATATTACCCAGAGGCACCTAGGGCATCATGGCCTAGGGTACTATGTATTAATACAGGTAGATAAGGGATCTAGCTGATCCATTTCAACACTGTGATATTATTGCATACATATAAAGATAAGAATAGGCCTTCACAAAAAACTAAAGGTTTGCATCTAGATCATTTCCTTTAATTGTCAAATTATCAAGTTATGAAACCATTTTCTACACTTTTTAACATCTGTATTTTGTCAACTAATAACAGTGGTATAAGTTTTCTAGAAGATTAACCCTTTAAAATGCTTTGTTTGAATACAGGTGACCACTTAAAGCAGGTTGAAAGTAGAGCAGAATGTGCTTTACTTTCAGCCTGATTTAAGCAACCTTCTGCTAGGATAAATACTATATTTCGTAAAGTACTTATTCAGAGTTATATAAATATTTAGACCATGTTTGCAGAGGATTAATTCTTTGTTTGAATACAAGTGACCACTTAAAGCAGGTTGAAAGTAGAGCAAATGTGTTTTTATGGTGAAATGGGTTAAATCACAAGAAAATGCCAAGAAAGTAAAGCGTTTTTCTTTACTTTCAACCTGATTTAAGCTACCATTTGCTATGATACAGGGGTAAATTATACCGTTGAACACTTTTCAGATTTAATAGTCAAAATTGACTAGACTATTTGCTTTTATAGCGACCCTACCATATGGTCAAAATGGACTAGACTATTAGCTTTTATAGCAACCTTATCATATAGTTAAAATGGACTAGACTTTACGAGAAACTGGAATTGTTATTAAAAAGATTCATGCTGATCAAACATATCAAATATTTTGCTAATAACTTAGTTTTCAGTAATCAAGGTATATCTATTTGTCCTAAAGTCATTAGTATGGCCCCAGCTCATGTGCTTTGTAACTGAGAATTTGATCTGGATCTATGCAGTTTGCAGTTTTTAAATGTAGTTTGAAAGTTGATGATTGTAAATGTAATGTCATGACTTGCTTGGTAGTATGCTTGATGTTATTTATTAAAGCTAGATTACTATCCCACTGTGTTGCTATGTAGTATAAGACCCAAAATTACAGAATAATAAAATAAAATAAATTGCATCAATTTTTAATCTACAGACAATATCACTGTGTGCTTAACCCTGATCATGCGGTAATATCTTCTGCTTTTAAATTGTCGTCTGCAAACAATATTTAAATTTGATTTGTACATATTTCAATTAAAAAAGTCTCAGCGATAACTGGTATACAGTTTGGATTATGCAGCATCAGATCTGGTTCCAAACTGTTTGAAAAAATAACAGTCAACTCACGATGTACAGCTTAAGGGTTAAATGCACAGCTATCACTTGCACCTATATTGGTCTACATCTATCAAATAGTACCCTGCTGTGATAATTTGTTTGTAATAAACATACCCTGATAAGGGCGATCTAATCACCAAGTATCAAGCTGTGATTGGGGGGGGGACTGCTATGAAGGACTTGGAATAGGGCTTTAAGGATGTATCAATGTCATAAGCCAATTTTTAAAAGTATCAAACTTTTTTTCTAACATTGTTTTTTTGGAAGAGCTGTTTATGATGAATGAAAAAATGAAGAAAAAAAATATATGGTGGTGTCCTTTTTTAGCTCACCTGAGCTAGCTCAGGGTGAGCTTTTGCAATCCTTGAATGTCCGGCGTCCGTCGTGCGTCGTCAACAATTTTAGTGTTTACCCTCTAAAGGCCACAATATTTATCCAATCTTTCTCAAACTTGCTCAGATTGTATATTACCATAAGAGTTCGGATGAGTTCGATTATGGTTGTAATCTGACCAATAGGTCAGTAATAATATACCTTTGAATTGCTGAAAATGCCATATTTAACAGTGTTTACACTCTAGAGGCCACAATATTTAATCAATCTTGTTTAAACTTGCCCAGATTGTATATTACCATAAGAGCTCGGACGAGTTTAATTATGGTTGAAATTGGACTAATAGATCAAGAGTTATATACCTTTGAATTGCTGAAAATGCTATATTTAACAGTGTTTACACTCTAGAGGCCACTATTTGAATCCAATCTTATTCAGACTTGCTCAGATTGTGTATGATCATAAGCGTTTGGATGAGATTGATTATGGTTAAAAGCAGACTAATAGGTCGTGAGTTATCTACCTTTGAATTGCTGAAAATGCCATATTTAAGGGTGTTTACACTCTAGTTGCCGCAATATTTATCCAATCTTTCTAAAACTTGCTCATATTGTATATGTCCATGAGAGTTCAGATGAGTTCGATCATGGTTGAAATGGGATGAATAGGTCAAGAGTTATCTACCTTTGAATTGCTGAAAACACCATATTTAACGGTTTTTACACTCTAGCGACCACAATTTTGATCCAGTCTTTTTCAAACTTCCTCAGATTGTATACATGTATTACCATAAGAGTTCGAATAAGTGTGATTATGGTTGAAATCATACCAATTGATCAAGAGTTATCTGTCCTTGAATAGCTGAAAATGCCATTTCTAACAGTGTAAACACTCTTGCAACTATACATGTACAGTTTACAATGGATTTTGGTTATACTTGCACACAAAGTATATAGTTATAAGTTGTCGAAGCAGTGCAATTATTGTTGAAATCTAGTAATTGTGGCAATAGATATCTGCCCTTGATATACTTTGAAATGCTAGAAAAGGCTTCATTTCAGTATTGTTTAGGCTCCAGTTATCAGCCCCTGATGTACTCTACTATACAATAATTATGAGATTGTATCACAAAATTGTTTACATGCTATACCACAAATTTAAAGGGATTTAGATTAAAATGGATGAAACAGAAAGGTAAAGCTATCAGACTTCAGTACAAGAGGTGAGCGATATCAGGGCCCTCTTGTTTTGAGCTACAGCGATTTGAAAAAGGTATGTCAAATTTGGACGTTTTTTTCTTCAAATTTTACCCATTCAGAGTACAAGCTTCAGTAAAATTTATTTCAAAACAAAACAAACATGATAATTTGGGTTTTCATTATTAATTTCATGTCTATGGTGGTATTTTCACATATAGAAACCAAATTTAGACAAAGCAGGCACCAGGTTTGAACAATATGGATCCTTGAATATCAAAAATATGCTTTGTACAGTACTGAACCTTATTAAATTAAATTGATAATCGCAAGCGAATTGCCATCGAATCGGGCGCTTCAAAAAACAAATCCTACGCTTGAATATTTTTACGCGAATTTTCCGAAGCGGTTGTGACAAAAATGGAATCGTAAAATTAACGGAGGCATATATGCAAACATTTGTGAGATACACCATTCAAGAAAGCTTACCCGAAGGTAAAGTTACTATTTTGAATCGCAAGCGAATTGCCATCGAATCTCAAGAATTGTTAATTTTATAAGGTTCAGTACTGTATAGGGCATGATTTTATTAGATTTTTTATTTTATGAAAAAAAATTAAAAAAGTTCGAAAATGAAATAGTTCTAGTATTAAACTTTTTTTTATATATTCTACCAGACAAAAGCCCATGCTAAGGCAGTTCAAAATATGAAAAGAAATTGAAAGGTCAGTGTTGAAAATTTTGAGTTATTAAAGTAAAAAGAGTTATCTCCCCTTACAAAATTTACAAAAAAGTACCATATCGATGATATTTAGAGCTTTATAAATTTCACATCTGGTGCCTTTGTTTCTTAAATTAGTTTTTGTATGAAGAAATACTACCATAGATTGGAAATAAATAACACAAAACCAAATTATCATATTTGTTTTCATTTAAAATGGATTTTATTGAAGCGGGCTGTTTGAAAAGGACAAAATAAGAGGAAGTGGGTGGGGTAAATTTTACATGGCCTTAGAGCCAACTGTTGTTCACCAAAATGTACACTTTTTCTATTTTTCATTCATCTTAAATAGCTCTTCAATACCAAACAATCATAGAGTGTTTTCATATACTTTGAAAATTTCCCAAAGTCATGACATTGATACACCCTTAACTGACAAAGTCATATAGGATATGGTCTGTCTGGTCACATTATGTTGGTATTATGACTGCATGTTTGTATAGGTGAAATGCAATTATAAAGCAACAAATACCTTCAGTTTTTATCAATGCAGTCTGGTATCTAATACATGGTGGTCAGACAATTGCTGTGTTAGTCTAGATTGCTATGGATGGCCTCTGGAACTGGTTTTTGCCTGTTCTCCTATGAAATATAAATAAAGATAAATATTTAGTCTAAATAGTGTCAGATATATACAATATGAAGATGCTTCATGAGTTGACAAATTAGCAACAAGTTTTATTATGACTTAATTTAAACAATCAAGACTCTGGACAGATAAGAGGGAGTAAACTAAACAAATCAAATATTTTCTCACTTATTTCAGCACCAATTCCTATGGTGTTACTACTCATTAGAATTGTCTGGAAGAGACGCTGCTAATGAGTAGTAACATCATAGGGTTTAATGTAGAAATAAAGATTTTAGTTTTTTAAATACCCCCCTTATCTGGAGCCCTGAACAATTTATATATTTTTAGAACATTTAACCCTCTCCGCCATAGTTAGTTTTGAAAACAGGTGACCCAAAAAGCAGACACATTCTGCTTTACTTTCAACTTGCTTTAAGTTACCATCTGTTAGGATATAGATCAGATTTCTTATGGCACATAAATGATAATCATGACTTCATATTTGGTCTATGTACTCAAATTAAAAGCGTTTGAGCTCAGTACGTCTTGGGCCATTTACGACAAAGGTCAAGGTCATTTTGAGGTCAAATAAGCTGAATAAAACTACAAGCATACTTTTATAGTAACACGGTAGTGTAACCGGGTGTCCTTAATAACTCCTTAAACAGAAGCACCCAGGATCAAACTCGGGTCGCCAGGTTGACGACGAGTCCACAGATCAAGGATAAAGGATTAACAGTCATGCACTTGGCCATAAAATTGTGCTTGTACAGCAAGGCCGTACAAGTGATGATAACCTACACCCATTGACATACCCCCCCCCCCCCGCTATTTAAATTCACCTCAAATTTCTATATGGGTATGAGAACGACTAGAGGTGGGAACCTGGTGACCCTGAATTGATAGCGGGTCTGAGAGGGTAACCGTATGTTTCTTTAAAAGTAAAGCTACATAACAAATCGAAAGTGAAATAGATTTTGATTCCAAACGAATATGAGTCTAGTCTAGCTATCATAGAGTCTACTCATGAATGAATTGTCTAACTGTCTAGTCTTGGAGAGAGAGAGAGAGGGGGGGGGGGGGTGTTACGTATCCCATCTCTTTTAAAGTCCCCCACTATTTTCTATGTGAGGTTGTTTTTTTCAATATATAGATATCGTTCTCGAAGACAAAATCTTGAACTGGTACCATATCAAAACTTAATTTAGACCCCCACCCCCTTATTTTCGATTCCTTGAGACTTGAATCTAGACCCTCTGCCTGAATTTTTTTATTAAACTTTAACAAACAAACAAAACTTGGACGTAGAGCTAGCTCACGAAAATGTTTGACACATAAAGCAGTGTTTTTAGAAAATATCAGAATGTCTCGTCACTCGTCAGTGTTATTTATGTTGGCAAACTGTCGATTCAAGAATCGATACGAAATGATCTTGGGACGAATCGATTCCGGAAACAGTCGGGCATAGATATCTAGATCTATGTAATATTAAAAGAAAATACTTTACAAACCTTCAGTTAACTGTTGAGGTGTCTTAATTCGTTGACTGATCACACATGGTCCTTTCATTCTGGCGATCGAAACCTTTGTCCATTTCTGACAGCAAAAGTTTGTGTATTGCAGCATCCGTTTGGGTATGGAGTAATAAAATGACGCTCCCGAAAGTTTTCTGAGGAGCCGCATTTAAACATTACGAGTTTGTACATGATCGTGACGGATTTCATCCAATTTTTGCTTTTTTTTCGTGTGAATCAGCGTTCCCTTATCGCTGGCGGCCATGTTGAGAATCAGCGTGAGTACGGTACCCTAGCATACTCAAAGTGAGGTGCTCAAAGTGAGTACTTGTCACTAGATGCTAGTGCTCAAACGTTTCATAACCTAGAATTATTTTACTAAATACTCAGGTTTCGCTAAGTGCTCACATTTGAGCATTAGTAAGTACTCAAAAAGTTTCATAACCTCGGGCCCAGAAGACGATGCTTTGTGCCAAATATCTAAACTCAGGGTACTGTGGTTTCAGACAAGAAGATTTTTTAAGTTTTCATTGAAAAAATCTATTTTTAGCTCCTGTGACCTAGATATGCAACAGACCGGAACTATTTGAACAACTTTGAAAGAGGACCATACAAGGATCATTCCTGCCAAGTTTGGTAAAAATCTATCCAGTTGTCTAGGAGGAGAAGTTGTTTAAAAATTGTTGACGACGGACGACGACGACGGACACAGCCCATCAAAATAGCTCACCTTGGCACTACGTGCCAGGTGAGCTAAAAACCAACGCCGACGCCGGGGTTTTGTAGAAGAAGTCTGATATTTCATGTTTATCTTGGTGGCACCCAGTTGGAGCCTGATCAGACGCCGTCTGATCTGGTTCCAAACTGTTTATATGGGAAATAATAGTTTTAGCGTAAACGCGTTTATTGGGAAAGAATAAGGTTTTCTCCACTGTATGTGCGAGATGACGCATTGTCCGGTATCTCAGACAGTTTGCAAAACAAGACGGCCATGATGACCTTGATATGCTCACCTGGTAGCCTTTTGATACGGTCACGGTGATACGTGTATTACAATTTAGTTAGAGTTGTTTCAGAAAAAGAAGAATTGTAAGCTTACGCTAAAGCTGAAACTGTTCATAAAATTCAATAGAGGATCGCCCATTGATCATTTGTGTACAATTTTGTTTTTTCAAATTGACTATTGTGTATCATTATACTATATAGCCATCATTGATAAACTTGCCAAATCCACTGGCAGCCATTCTTTTAAGCTACAGTGGTAAATACGCTATTCCTACCCACTTTACGCGTTTCTTACGCGTTTATTATCCGTTTCGTTAAACGCGTTATTATCCGTTTCTTTACGCGTTTCTTTACGTGTTTAAATGAGCCCGGATAAAAGGGTCATCACTTAGCCGATGGACCCCTTAGCCGAGACTGCATTGGTATAATCGTTTATTAACGCGTTTAAACGCGTTAAAATCGTTAGGCGTTAACCGTTCACTTTGCGTTTCTTACGCATAGATTAACGCGTAAATGGGTCAGAATAGCGTATTTACCACTGTAGGAAACCATTTTATGACATCTGATAGCGGGCAATCCATGTTTTATTTGCGTAAAATTATTTTCAATTCGGACATGCAGTTTCTTATAGGAAGATTTAAAATAGAAACTTATGGAAAACATGCCTCAACCATGGGTTTTTAAGCTAGGAGCATTATTTTATAGGAATCTGGTTCAGATGTAAAAAAATGTTTTCAAATCAGGCCTGCAATTTCAGACAAGAAGATTTCCATTTTCTAATTGGTTGTTATAGCAACCTTATTTGCATTTGAATGATGTATGGTCTATGAAGAAATCTTCTTACCTCGTACCTTTAGTGTACTTACAAAGAAATGTCATATAACGTTTAATGAAAGAAGTTTCCAAGAAAAATTATTTAAAGGAAACGTTGACGACGGATGACGGACACAAGACGATCAAAATAGCTCACAATGTCACTTCATGCCAGGTGACCTAAAACATTAATATACACAGGGCTTCCATTTCTCCAGATTTTTCCTAAATCTTCGGTTTTTTATCTAGTACATGGTAGCTTTAAGGCGCATTCTGCTTTACTTCAAGCCTGCTTTAAGTAGTCACATGTCAACAAAACTAGGAATAGGCCATGGGAAAAAGGTAGAATTCGTAAACTGCAAATTTGGAAATCTTATTATTTTTCATGTCAACTTATGGCAGCCCTGGCCCCTGTATACAATAATCACGAGAAGAGCAAGCAAACGTCATTGAAACGATTCCTGGAAAGTCCCACAACAATATGGTAAACGTGGTATGCTAATTAGAAACAAGGCAAATGATTATAGTATTACTGAGACACAGCTGCGAACCTGATATAGCAAGACCCGTATTTACTAACTTCAGAGATGTACAGTGGAAAAAAACGTTTATCTTTCGCGTTTAAACGCAAACGAAACACAAACGCACCCCAATACAACGTAGAAAAATACATCATTTCGACAATTTTGACTATTTATTTCAATCTGAGTGACTAACAGTTTGGAGACTGATCAGACGCCGGGTTACCCGGAGTCTGATCTGGCTCTAACCTGTTTGCAATGGCAATAATGATTTTAGCGTATACGCGTTTATTTGGAAAAAATAACGTTTTCTCCACTGTAATGATCAAAAGAATTTTACTACAGTCGAACGGTTCGAACCTCAAGTACTGCTGAGAATATGTTATTATTTCCCGTTGAAATGCAATGGAAACGCGAATGCAATACAATACAAGAGGCCCAGAGGGCCACATTTCGCTCACCTATGAACATTAGAAGCTGACTGGGCAAGACAACATTTTGATATATGACCCAGCCCTCTGTTCAACTGAATCGAGCGGAAACCTAGCGGAAACCTAGCGGTCGCTGTGCTTGTTGAACGATAGCGAGCAACCTAGCGCTCGCACGGTGTACGTTAACACCGGTAATGTGTCAACTCGGCCAATTACCAACTCGGCCTGGTTCAACTCGGCCAATTTAATATACTAATATTAATGAATACTCTATATTGACATTACTAAAAGCCGTTGTAGGATTCTACGACGTATTGATACAGATACAGATACTAATACACTTAGAACACTATGAATAAAGAGTATATAATTCACATTGATCTATATTTATTTATACTAACCTTAACTACTAAACTGTTTCCTTATTTTGAATACAGATATATACACAATGCATATACTATATTACATAATACTAGATCTATACATAATTCTATCAGTGTAAGAATCCCATATATACTTTTTATTCGAAGTTTTGCATCGAAGATGGGAAAACGTGGAGCCTGCTTTTGTGAGCACACATAAGATAAGAAAGCTACGATGTCGTCCATATTTCACTAATATACCCGCACGGCTATTCAACTTTGCAATTTCTGTAACCCTTTCCAGAGACTTTAAAAGCTTTTAAAGTCTCTGCCCTTTCCGTGCAATTCCGTCACCTGATTTAAATATTTATCGTCAACTTTTATTAGAGCATCTAATAATGAAAATGAACAATAATATAATGTTCAAGTACATGGAATTTAAGTCAAGGATTGACTACTAGTCTTGACCCTAATCACACGCCGAGTTACTCGGCATCTGACCAGGGTCCCACTTTTTTCCAATTGCCATTGTATTTTGGATAAATCAGTGATGGGGTTAGTACTCATGCATGTACTAAGAGTGCCGAACTGTTTTGATCCTGATCAGACTTCTAGTTAAAATTACACGTTGGTCTCGAGTACTCTCATATCAAAATAAGACCTGTGTGTAGGATCCACGGACGTATTATTATTTATATGCTATGCGCTAAAATTGCACGATACATTTGGTAACAAATATTAACCCCTTCCTGCCTTAACTTGGCGTTTGATAAGACTCCAAAATGTTTGACAATCTTAGATACATAGGGTGTCAGAAGTTTCGGTAAATGACAGTTTTAATTAGTTTACCTAACTTTGAAACTTGACATTAGCAGGCTGAAGCATCAACACTGCTTGCTATCATGGTTGACTACTTAACCTATTGCCCCATAGCCAGTTTCCAGTTTTGAAAGACTGATGACCTCTTAAAGCGGATTGAACGTAAAGTAGAACGCGCATTACTTTGTCTGCTATAAACTGCAATTTGTTAAGATATAGACACTACTTCATGCCTGTTTAAATTCGAACTACATTGTTATGCGGAGGAATAAATTTAGGGCATAAAAAGGCAACTTAATGGGGTAATGGGTTTACGCATTCAACCCTAGCGACGAGAATACTCGTCATAAGCAGACAGTTTACTATTGAAGAGGACACTTGTCCTATATAGATGCAGACAATGTAGACGCTGATCACTAGTGATCAGAGGGCTCCTACAGGAGCCCTCTGATCAAGGTCTACACTGTTTGTCATTAGGCAATATATTGTGAAAATCAACCCATATTAGTCAAAATGGACTAGACTTAATTGGAAACTCGAATTGTCCATTAAAAGCTTCAGGGGTGAATGTGTTAATCAGTTGTTTCCTTGTGCCAAAACCAAACTTATATATTTCAAATTGGTTATTTCTCGAATACCCCGTTCCCATATAGCCTGCTTGCAGTATTGAAGACAGACGTTTGGTTTAAGCATGCTAAATGTAATAAGCAATAAGGGCTAAAGAGCATCGAACTTCATTTTCAACGCAATTTAAACTACCATCTGCCAGAAAATAGGATTTTTTTAGTATGGTGCATATTACTGTATCAATGGGAACTATTTTGTTAAATGGAGAAATTAATAAAATACCCAATTAAAAAGGCACATCTATGGAGTAAAGGGTTTACAGGGCCTAACAGACTAAAGGACTGCAACTGTTACCCCTTTCCTGTATAGGCTGAAAAAACATTTAAGTAGCAGGTAGCTACTTAAAATAGGATAAGAGCAAGAAAAGGCTACTGTATGAGTTTTCGGATTAACTTCCACCCTGCCGAAAACTGTCATCTTTCAGGGAATAGTAAAAGCTAATAATATTTTATCCTAAAAAGTATTTCCTGGGGGGGGGGGGAGGGGTATAGGTACAGTAAAATGGTGTATGCGACAGAAAGATTTATGCCATAAATACATCTACAGTGATCCCTCTCTACAAAATCCCTTCCAACAACGACTACCTCCTTAAATTACAACGACCCGTGTCGCAGTTCCCTTATCAAGACAATACTTTCATTGCTGTAATAATCGTATGCTTAAAATTGTCGTCTGCTGTTTTCTCAAAGTTACATATAAGTGGACATTTTGATATAATAAATATAATGACGAGTGAATAACAGCTTGAATCCAGATCAGACGCCGCGTAACGCGGTGGCTGACCTGGATTCAAGCAGTTTGCAATTTTAAGCCAAGTCTTAATCTCCCTCCTATAACGACTCCCACCGAACAACACACAATACATGTCTCCCATGGGGTGTCGTTGCAGAGAAAGAACACTGTGTCTATTTTTCAACTAAAACTTCACTCATAAATATGCACAATAATATTTTCTATATCTTAGCAGATGGTTATAAGCTTAAATCAGATTGAAAATAAAGCATAATACTCCTTGAGGTGAATTCTGTTTAAGTTTAGCCTGTTTTAAGCGGTCACCTGTCTTCAAAACTAGAAACAGACCATGGGATTATAGGTTAATTGTCCAACTCTGTACAGGACAAGCAAAGCCTTCTTAATATGCAAGGTGTGCGACTCCAGTGTGAATATTCATGGTTTACTTATCCCTTTACCCAACAGCCTGTTTCTATTTAATAGGTGACTACCTAAATCAGTTTGAAAGTAAAGCAGAATGTTCCTTAAGGTGCATCTGCTTTTCTTTCAGTCTCCTGTAAGCAACCACTTGTTAGTATTGAGAAAATATTGCGTATGATACTATGTGCCAAATATCTACGCTCTGGTCCTTACTGTTTTTGACAAGAAGTTTTATTTGATGATTTCCTTATTTTTTCAATTTTGTTGCCATAGCAACCAGAGTTCTGCATTGTTTCAAATTCTTTGAACTACTTTGGAAGACCTTGACCCATGGAACATTCCGGTGAAGTTTGGTCGCAATCAGGCAAGTGGTTAAGCAAAGGAAGATGTTTAAAGAAATTGTTGACACACGACGTACGACGCCGGACAAAGACCGACCACAAAAGCTCACCCTTGGGCTTTTTGTGCTCAGGTGAGCTAAATAAAAACAACAAGATTTGGGTCCCTTAGTGGGTAAGTGGCATCAGGAACGTATATTATAGATACGTTCCTGGTGGCATATATTTGAGCCTTGGTATCTTAAACTCATTTAAGTCAAAATTTCTTGTGTTTACCCCAATGAAACATTAATTTAAACTTGATTTAGAATAATAAAATATCAGCATGTCAAAGTTCAAACTTAGCACATTTGAACTTTGAAATATAGATGTGTTCGACTTAAAAGTTTGAGTTAGAGCTAGTATGAAAATTTGAGTAGTATTCCTTTTAGTGTTTAACCCTTTACCCCTTAGCCTGTTGCTACTGTTGAGAAGACGTTATTCTTTCCCAATTAATGCGTTTATGCAAAAACCATCATTTTCATTGCAAACAGTTTGGAGCCAGATCGGACTCCGGGTAACCAGGCGTCTGATCAGGCCCAAAACGGTTTTGCCATTCAGATTAACATAGGCAGTATTATCTAAAAGTTGGCATTCTATTTGAAAAATGCATTTCAATAAAAAATATATTGAGCTCTGGTGGGATTCGAAGCCGGCATGTGGGGAAAATGAGTCAACCCCTTAGCACATTGGACCCAGGGCTATTTATATATTTGGGATCGATTTAACGTACTTCAGTATGTAGCGATGGAGAGTACATAAATCGCTCGGGTTTATGTCTGAGCCTGTGATCAATTTCTGGACGCAACGGATAAAGCGATGGAAAATATCTAATGCTAGATGCACCATACGGCTACATATTTATTTTTATTGATTTTTTTGATTTTTTTTTTGCAAATACACCGTCTGGTTGCAAGTCGCTTTAGAAGACACAAGACCACTTAGACCCGGTTGAAATTAAAGCAGAATGCACCATCATACACATTCTGCTTTACTTGCAGCATGCTTTAAGCTATCATCTGTTTAGATGTAGAAAATATTTATTATGATACATATTCATGTTGATAGTACAGGTTGAAAATATTTTCTTCAGTGGATGAATAAATAAGAGGCTTATTATATGGGGTAATGGGTTAACCATTTTATCCATAGCCTGTTTCTAATATTAAAGATAGTTGACTCTCGTGACTTAAATGCATGTTTATAGTAATGCAGAATGTACCTTCAGGTGCACTCTGATTTACTTCCGAAGATTAAAAATAATGCATGATGAACATTGGTATCTCAAACTCATTTAAGTAAAACATACTTGTGTTTACCCCAATGAAACATTAATTTGAACCACTTAGCCTGCTGCTACTGTGAAGAAGACGTTATACTTTCCCAATTCATAATGTGTTTATGCAAAAACTATTATTTTCATTGCAAACTGTTTGGAGCCAGATCGGACTCTGGGTAACCCGGCGTCTGATCAGGTGCCAAACTGTTTGCCACTCAGATGAACATATATAAAAGTTGTCATTTTCATAGTTTAATTGCGATGCATTTGTGTTTTGTTTGCAGTTTGAAGGAAAGAATAACGTTTTCTCCACTGCAGTATTAAGAGACAAGACCACTTAAAGCAGGATGAAAGTAAAGCAGAATGCCCCATAATGCACGCTCTGCTTTACTTGCAGCATGCTTTAAGCTACCATCAGGTGCACTCTGATTTACTTTCGGCCTGCTTTAAGCTACCATCTGCTAGAATATAGAAATATTTATACAGCAAAAAACTCCATAACTGTATAAAATGAACCTCTTTTTTTCACTGGAGGTTTAAATAACAGGCACAACGTGTCCTAGTATTTATGGAGTAATGGGTTGAAAAGTGACATACAGCAAAGCATACATATTGTTTTAAAGACACTTTATTCATTCTCATTCCATTTATTGAAGAGCCATCTCTGTCCCTCTTCATTAGAAAGGTCAATGTTACAACCAGTGTCAATAATTATTGGCAATTGCTGTGGACAGTGGGGAATGTACTGAATACACTTCTATCTATCTATCGATAATGCCGGACTCCACTTTCGTGTATTATCGGCATGGGGGGTTGTGCGTCGTGCAGATTAAAA
Organism: Gari tellinella; assembly: GCA_922989275.2. NCBI lineage: Eukaryota > Metazoa > Mollusca > Bivalvia > Cardiida > Psammobiidae > Gari > Gari tellinella. The sequence continues at coordinate 76,454,523 of OV277867.1, read as the reverse complement.
GCATCTAGATCTAGATCTGCTTTAATTGCTCTAGCAGAATGTTTTTCTGTGACCACTCAACTGTCAACACGTCTATTTGGCAGAATCTTCACCCTGAAAAATACAAATAACAGGCATTATAAACATAATGAAAACTTTGACAAGTGTTTACATGGTCATTCAAGAACATACTTTAGGAGAGGGTTCAATCACGCCTTTAATCTGTTTCAAATGCAGTGTAATCTTCTTCTTCTCTTGTTTCTATATGATTTTTCTGGATCCGCACATGTATCGTCAGTGTACCTGTTTCAGTGAGGTACCTATTTCGGTGCACTTAACTGCGACAACTCTATCTTCTTTCTGAAGAGCTCAATTACGTTATCACTTTTTGCTATCAGCAAAGTAAACTTTTCCTGTCATCTTTGTCCAAAAAAATCCAAAATTTGATGCAAACGGATAATTTATTGACTATAAAAAATAAAGCATAGCAATTTGAACCAATTTCCTTATGTCCGTTTTCACTCCGAAAACACATGTTCCAAAATAACACTTTTTACAATTGATTTTCATAATTTTGTAGTGGTATGCATTTTTTGTTATCTTCTACACCAAAATCACATGAAATAAGTGGGCCCGTCTATTTTGTTTCATGTACAGTATACTTACAAAAGTATGCTCTCCTTATATACAGAAACTGTTTTTCGGTAAATTATTTTTTGAATGGCTTGATATTGTGATTTGATTTACATTATTTAAGCGACTCTTTTGAAGAAATAAAAATGACGAAAATAGCCTACAGGGTATACTTGTCAAAATTATGTGACCACTCCTTGCCAAACTGAATTGGAACAGAGACCAACATAATTCATAAAGGAATGACTGAAAATGTACTGTTGTTGTTTTTCTTATTCAAATGGGAGAGAGGCAGTATAGACAAGGAACCAATTATATATTCAAAAGGGAGAAAATCCTAATCTTTAATATTTATATAGGTGGGAAACATTACAGGAATGATTCTTACAATATTTTTATTGATCACATACTTTTGATACAGTCTGTACTTCGATAAAACCAACCCTCACTGAAATAGGTACAACAAAATGTTCTCAGCACAAAATGACTACGTCATTGAAACGGTGGCGATTGCGCTAAATATAGAATATTTTGGAAATATTTTTACAGGGAATTAACCTAGACAATTGATTACAAAGGTAGGAATAATTGTTCCATAGACTTTTATGATTTGTTATCACCATGATCAGTTTGAACGTTAAGTGCACTGAAACTGGTACCTCCATGATATATAGACTCTATCACATTTATATAAAGACCATCGCAATGTTATGAAACGTGCGCTGTGTAGTTTTCGACTGGGTGCCTTATAGTTATACATGTATACACTTCCATCACATTTATATTAGAATCTAGTCTGGGTCCATTGTAAGGGAAAATATGTAACAATAGTTCACTTTACCTTCACGGCAATGTCTAAGGACATCACCCGGTGCAGTTTCGTGCTGTAGTTTGGTCTGACAAAGTCGTTTTCAACATTTTTGCAACTTTCAAAGATCAATGTTGTGCTTTGTCCGCCATCTTTGTTGTCACGGCGAGCACACCGAAGCAGCCTTTTTCAGTGACACCTTCCGCTTGCCTAGCGCTCGGCGAGCAATGTCGTTCAAGAGGCGAGCGATCGTCCGCTCGCCAATCGGAAAGCCAGTTGAACAAGCCACAGGTGTCATGATTTGATCTCGGTAGAGGACCACAATGCGAAGCTACATCTCAGATATTAATGATCTGGGCCTAACGGTTTAAGAGAAGAAGATTTTTAAAGGTTTCCCGTAAACAAAAACCCTGACAAGCCAAGGGCGGGGCCAACTTTAGTCCGGGTCATAATTTGAACACACCTGATAGAGAACCACATATAGCAAAGCTACGTATATGTCAAATATTAAAGATCTGGGCCTTACAGTTTTAGAGAAGAAGATTTTTAAAGGTTTTCCTATATAAGTCTATGTAAAACTGATAAGCCCCAGGGCGGGGCAAAATTTGATCAAGGGGTCATAACTTGAACAATCTTGGTAGAGGACCATAGGGCAAAGCTACATGTCAAATATAAATGATCTGGGCATTACGGTTTCAGAGTAGAAGATTTTTAAAGGTTTTCCTATGAAAAACTACAGTACTTCTCTACAGTGCAGAAACCTGGAGACGTACTAAAGGCCTAGACCACAAACTCCAAGTCTTTGTAAACAACTGCCTAAGAAAGATCCTTGGTATAAGATGGCCGGATAAGATTTCCAACGAGGAACTGTTGCTCCGAACAAACCAGAAACCAGTCACTGAATCAGTAACACAGAGGAAGTGGAGGTGGATTGGTCACTCATTACGGAGGACGCAGCCAAACATAGCCCGACAGGCCTTGGATTGGAATCCACAAGGGAAAAGAAAACGTGGTCGACCAATGAACACCTGAAGAAGAACCCTAGAAACTGAGCTGCGACGCACAAGAATGGCATGGGGTGAGGCTAAGGCCGCAGCAAAAGACCGTGACAAATGGAGAGAGCTGGTGCTGGCCCTTTGCTCCGAGCGGAGATGAAGAGGATTAAGTAAGTAAGTAAGTATGAAAAACTAATAAGCCCAAGGGCGGGGCCATTTTTGGCCCGGGGTCATAATTTGAACAAACGTGGTAGAGGACCACACGGCAAAGCTATGTGCCAAATATTAAAGATCTTGGCCATATAGTTTCAGAGAAGAAGATTTTTAAAGGTTTTCCTATATAAGTCTATGTAAAACTGATAAGCCCCGGGGCGGGTCCAATTTTGACCCGGGGGTTATAATTTGAACAATCTTGGTAGAGGACCACAAGACAAAGCTACATGTCAAATATAAATGATCTAGGCCATACAGTTTCAGAGAAGAAGATTTTTAAAGGTTTTCCTGTGAAAAACTAATAAGCCCAAGGGCGGGGCCCTTTTTGGCCCGGGGGTCATAATTTGAACAATCTTGGTAGAGGACCAGAAGGCAAAGCTATGTGCCAAATATTAAAGATATTGGCCTTACAGTTTCAGGGAAGAAGATTTTTAAAGGTTTTCCTATATAAGTCTATGTAAAACTGATAAGCCCCGGGGCGGGGCCAATTTTGACCCGGGGGTCATAATTTGAACAATCTTGGTAGAGGACCATAAGACAAAGCTACGTGTCAAATATTAATGATCTAGGCCATACAGTTTCAGAGAAGAAGATTTTTAAAGGTTTTCCTAAGAAAAACTGATACATGTAAGCCCTAGGGCGGGGCCATTTTTGGCCCCAGGGTCAAAATTTGAACAATCTTGCTAGAAGATCATTAGGGAATGATACATACCAAATATCAAAGCTCTGGGCATTTGGGTTTCTGAGAAGAAGATTTTTTAAGATTTTCTTATGCATTAAAAGTTGTCTATACGGTCATATTAGAAAATCTAGTCCCACAGCAAGGGGAATAACTCTAGCCAAAAACTTTGCACAACAATTCGTTCCCCCTTGCCACTGATGCTTCTGACAAAGTTTGGTTGAAATCGGGTCAGTGGTTTCTGAGGAGATGTTGTTTGAAAATGTGAACGGACGACGGACACCAGATGCCGGACGACGGACGCCAGACACCGGACGACGGACGGAATGGTATCACAATAACTCATCCTGAGCCTTCGTCTCAGGTGAGCTAAAAACGGAGAAATAGACGTTTTGCAAATGTTAACGACTCATTTTAATCTGGGTGGCAAACAGTTTGGAGTGAGGTCCGGCAGACGCCGGGTGACCCAGCCTCTGTTCGGGCTCTAAACTGTTTGCAGTGAAAATAGCAGTTTAAGCGTAAACGCGTTGATTGGAAAAGAATAACGTCTTCTCCACTGTACATAGGTTAGTGGTCACTCAAAAGACACCAACAATCAGTTTTAAAAAGGTGATAGGTTAATGCATGACGACAGTAAGCTATCCAGTATTAATTCATTACCTTATAGATCAAGATTGTTTCTAGTTTTAACACCGGTGACCCCTTAAAGCAGTTTAGAAGTAAATAAGCGCATTTTGCTTTATTTCCAACCTGCTCTAAGCTATCAGCTGCTTTGATATGGCAAACTTTAATGTTGTTTATGGAGCATTTGTTTTATTTCCAACTTGCGTTAAGATACCAGCCGCTAGGATATGTCAAATGTTTCTAAGGGAACATATTTATAATTGGAACTACAATTGTATTCTGTTCAGTGGATGAATATAATAACCCTTTCCCCCTTAGAAGCGACGTTTAGCGTATTTAATTTATTCCTCCGCTGAAGAAAATAGTTCCAGTTTATACCCTCATGAACAATTACAATTACAAATATTTTATATAGCCTAGCAGAATTGAGCTTAAAGCAGGCTGAAAGTAAAGCAGAATGTGCCTTAAGGCACATTCTGCTTTACTTTCAACCTGCTTTAACCCTTTACCTGATAGCCTATTTCTAGTACTTAAGATAGGTGACTACTTAAAGCAGGTTGAAAGTAAAGCAGAATGCGCCTTAGGGTGCATTCTGCTTTACTTTCAGTCTGCTTTAAGCCATCATGTTCTATAATATAGTAAATATTCCCTATAATACATATTCATTACTGATTAAATTGGAACTATTTTCTTCAGCGGATGAATAAATCATATCCGCTAAAAGGCGCTTCTATTGGGGAAAGGGTTAAGTGGTCACCTGTCTTCAAAACTAGAAACAGGCTATGAGGTAAAGGGTTAAAAGCGTAAACATAGGTATGAAGAGGTAATGGGTTATGTAAGTATCGTGATTTGTTTTTCAAAAGTATTGTAACACGAGTATTTCGGTATGTAACACGATAAGTCATTGTCTTATATTTTATCATACTTCGAGGAAAAACTATAACAATTCTACGAAAAGAATAATATTAAGTCACAGTTGTGGGCGAAACAAGAAGGTTTTTTTTCATCTCTTTCATAACATAATTAGAATCTATGTCACAACTAATGTTTTTTTTGCAAGCAGTATGGATCTAAATGAAACGCCGAGATACGCAGCGTCCCATTAGGATTCAAACTGTGTGACATTCTAGTCAATCTTTCTTAAGTTTAAATTGCTGCGGTTTTTTTTTATTTTACATATATTTGCAGACGACAATATTGAAACAGGCGATAATACATGTAGATCTACATGTACATGTATGTCGGTGAACCTGTTAACCCATTTATTGTCTAACCCGGAGTAACAATTATTATTTGCAAATATTTTAGATCCTGACCAGACGCTGCGTCGCGCGATGTCTGATCAGGATCCAAACTGTTTGACACTTATTTCAATAGTGCTAAAGGCAAAGTACCTAAAATTTAAATTTGCAAAATATTAGCAGATGACAACTGTTTAAAATTGACGTCATGGAAGTGAAAGTATTCCGAAAGGTTAATAACCAGAAGGTAAACCCGCGCAGGGAAGTTTTGCAAGCAGTATCGATCAAAATCAGACACCGAGAAATGCAGCGTCTGGTTAGGATCAAAACTGTGTGACACTCTAGTCAATATTTCTTTAGTTTAAATTGCTGCCTTTTTTTAATTTTACATATATTTGCAGACGATAATCCTGAAACAGACAATATCAGACAACATCCATGGCGGTGAACGTGTTAACCCCTTTAATGTCTTACCCGGAGTACAATAGCTATTTGCAAACAGTTTGGATCCTGATCAAACGCCGCGTCACGTGGCGTCTGATCAGGATCCAAACTGTTTGACACTTATTTCAATAGTGTTTAAGTCAAAATAACTTTTATATCGCAAAATATAAGCAGATGACAAATGTTTAAAATTGACGTTATGGCAGCAGAGGTTAATAAGCAGAAGGTAAATCGGTGCAGGGAATGTTTTTCTTTAGAATTAAAAGATGATGTAGCAAAATTTAAATTCAACTACTGACAAAATTAATCAAATAATTTACATATTTACATTGGAAAAGGTAGTGGATGGATTTCTGTTGTTGTTTTTGTTTTTTTTGTTTTTTGTGGGTTTTCTCTCAAATAACTGCGTTATAATGTAAAAGAAACAATTTGAGATCATTGTAGTACAGTACTGAATCTTATTACATTTAATTGATAATCGCAAGCGAATCGCGAGCGAATTGCCATCGAATTGCCATCGAAGCTGGCGCTTTGAAAATCGATCAAGTCAATAAATCGTTTCAAGCGATTTTTCCGAAGCGGTTGTAACAAAAAAGGAATTGATATTTGTCTGGTCACGCTCAAGTATGCTCGCCCATTGAACCAATATAAGACTGAAACCAATCGTTGACTTTTTAAAGAGACGGCTATTGTCTACATTTTAGTGTATTGCTTTTGGTTTCGTTTCGAATCACAAGAAACACCTTATTGAACACTCGTTATAGCAGAGACCAAATACATTTGTGTACAGTGGAGAAGAAGTTATTCTTTCCCAAGTAAACGCGTTTACGCTAAATCTGTTAAATCTATTGCAAACAGTTTAGAGCCAGTTCAGACGCCAGGTAACCCGACATCTGATAAGGCTCAAAACTGTTTGCTACATGTACTCATATTAAAATGATTAGTCATGCAGAATTATCAAAGAGTTGTCATTTTTGTACATTTTATTGATTTGCGTTTGCGTTTCGATTGCGTTTAAACGGAAAAGAAAAACGTTTTCTCCACTGTATATGTATATATACAGGTCTGCATACCGCCACAAAATGCATTTCAATGTCAATTTGAAACGTTTTGAAGCACTTATCACTGTGGCATTGTACTTGTTCCTTCGGTTTTAAATATATTCTCTGACCAAGAGAAGATAGGTTTCAGTTACAGTTTTCACAAAGGGTCATGAGTATAAAAATGTTTACGTACAGGCTTCGATTAAGCTGTGATATGACAGTGCTCCCTTTCCACAACGGCCCTCTGAACAACGATTCCCTCCTTACAACAACGCTTGCCACTATCCCCCTAGACAATTAATGTCTATACTTTTCACGGCTGCAATATCGTCTGCTTAAATTGTCGTCTGCTGTTTTTCTCAAATTTAGATATTAAACATTTTGACAGAAAAAGTCACAATGACGAGTGACAAACAGCTTGAATCCAGATCTGGATTTAAGCTGTTTGCAAATATAAGCCAATTTCATTTCCAATAACAACTCATTCAGAACAACGCACACAACCTGTCTCCCATACATTGGATATTGTTAAAGAGAGGGAGCACTGTATATATACAGTGGATAATCTGTTATTCTTTCCCGATAAACGCGTTTACGCGAAAACTATTTTTTCTTTTACAAACAGTTTGGAGCCAGATCAGACGCCGGGTAACCCGGCGTCTGATCAGGCTCCAAACTGTTTGCCACCAATATAAACATGAAATATCAGAATTGTCCAAAAGTTGCACTTTTCTACGTTTGTGTGCTGTGCGTATGCGTACGTTTGTGTTTAAACGGGAAAGAATAACAGATTCTCCACTGTATTAGTAAGACAGTTCACTGCAAATAATAGCATTGTTGAAGCACAATAGTGCATCGTGTTCTATTAAATAAGTAATTACAGCAAGAATTGTTCACTTCAATGTGATCACACCTAAGGGTGGATAGATAGGTCATCAGTATTGAATTTAGGAAGCCATGTGTCCCTGTCAGAGGACAGACCATAAATGAAAAGGAAATTAAATCTTACACAGGGGTTGTTCAAGTGTTATGATGCGAAAGAGACCAGTTCACTCGTGATGGTCAGGGTTTCACTAAAAGTGCATGAAAAACAGGTTTCTTAACACTTTCAACCCTAAGTATCTCTTGTGGGTATTTGTAATGCTTTTGGACTCGTCTACTACAAGAATTTGGAAGCAGTCTACTGTTGCAATTTTGGTATAACAACAAAAACCAATGAAAACATCAAACAGTGTAGACCCTGATCCGAGGCCTCCTATACATGTAGGAGTCCTCGGACCAAGGTCTACACATTTTGCATATGTAATCAGTAATATCTACAGAGGGGGTAGGGGTGAAAGGGTTTATAAAATAATCTTAATGCCAGAAAACAGCAATTTTATGTTTTGCCAGGTGAGAAAAGTGGAGAAAACGCTCTTCTTTCCCAATCAACGTGTTTATTATTCCCAATCAACGCGGCTATTATTTCCAATACAAACAGTTTGGAGCAATATCAGACGCTGGGTAAGGCTCTAGGCGTCTGATCAGACTCTAAACGGTTTGCCATGCAGATTAGAATGGAGACATGTAGTCAGAATTATCAAAATGATGTCATTTTCTCAATTGTAGTGCAGTGCATTTGCGTTTTGCTTGCGTTTAAACGAGAAAGAATAAAGTTATCATCCTCCATTAACAATACTAATCGCTATGCATTAAAATGTAGAAAATGACGTATTTTGAGAAAGTTAGCAGTTCATTCTTATCAGAGTGGCAATCAGTTTGGAACCTGCTCAGACGCCGGGTTGTTGGTCTTCTGATTTGGCTCCAAAGTGTTTGCACTGAAATAATATGATAAACACAAACGCTTTTATTGGATAAGAGTACCCCCCTCCACTGCCCAACAAGTGATTTCTAACATAGGGTACTCAGTTTGTATAGATTTCATAGAAAGTTAGTTTCAGATTATGGTGCCATACAATTGCAGGGCTGTCTTTTTCTCCGGAATTTTCTGAATACATGTATTCGGATTTTATCATAGCAGAGTGTACATGTCAGTAGCTTAAAACAGGTTGAAAGTAAAGCAGAATGAGCCTTAGGGCGCATTCTGCTTTACGTTCAACCTGCTTTAAGTAATCGCGTTTGAAAAATAGCAAATTTTGAAGTCTAAGGATTTTTCAAGATCTTCTAATTGCAGCCCTGCAGTTGTTGCTGTGGTGGTAGCTAGGGAACTTTTACGTTCCCTTCCGATTATAACGTACCGTAAACCCATCCCTGTATAAATGTGGGACTTTTTACGGGTGCATTATTTTGCGAATTTATTTTGATTATTTGGTTTCTTTTGCTTAATCAATGTTTAATAATGGCCATGTGACGGCGGTTACACCGTAGTCTTATAGTACAAGTTCTCGAATGGCTGTATGGCGTTGAAACAAACTTGGATGTTGCTGACAGATGCCCAAAGGAGAGGCGTGTACGCTACGTTATAAATCAGAAGCGACGTAAAACTTCTGTATATATCACCATAACAACAACTGCAGGGCTGCCATTAGAAGATCTTGTATTGGGCAACAACATTCTTTTAAATCTAGTCCATTTGCTGCTGTTTAGGGTTGATTTTACATGCATTGCAAACTGACAAATTGTGCCGACTAAGATCAGAGGACAGAAACCCTTTGGTCAGGGTCTGCACCTATTTGCACAGCACAAGTATACTATAGGAAAACTATTTGTAAATTAGGAGTCACCATACCTTGGATTTTTCCGACTGACCCTTTTTGGACTGGAGACCGGATGTAGCGCTGTATACACATGAGTTGCTTCTGTCCACGGCATCATGCGGCGACCTCGGTGTTCCGGGAACAGACCTGCTACCCTGTCTCGCTGCAGAGGATATTACTCCATTTGTTGGACTTCCGCTTTCTTTGTTGAAATTTGTAAACTCGATGAAACTACAAAAAGATCGACCTTGTGATAAAAAAATACCGTGACCTTTAAAAAAGACATTAAACTTAAGTAAAAAGCCAAGGCTGCAATTTTATAAGCTTAAACTATTCTTTAAAATAATTCTAATGCAATGCATATGAAATATAGAAAAATATTTTGTGTATTTTATGTAACAGTTATGATTAATATGGGACATAAATACTTATTTGGATGATTGTATTTTAGTCCGCACAATGTGTAAAAAGTATCCTAAGCTAACCCCCTCATTGCCATGACGTCATACATCTTAAACGATTAGCGTCTGCCTTTATTTCTCAATTTTAAAGTTTAGGCATTTCGACTAAAAAAAAATATTGAAATGAGTTACACGATGTCTGATCAGGATCCTGACTGTTTGAAACCACTGTTGTACTCAGGATAAGGCAGTGAAGAGATTAATTACAGTGGGAATCCTAATTGCAAACAGTTTGGAGTCAAATCAGGCGCCGGGTTACCAAACCGTTTGAAACTCTGATTACAAAAACTATTCAGAAATTTGGCATTTTTCTGCATTCTTAGTCAGTTGCAAAGAGTTTACGTTTCGTTTGCGATTAAACGGGAAACAATAACGTATTCTCCTCTATATTACCTTAATCTGTATATATTTTAGTAGCGATCATTTGATTTGTATAAGAGCTCTAAAGTTTGTTTATTATACAGTTGCGTCGCTAAATCGAAATGTGACCACTAACTCAAATTCTTATATTACATGTAATATATACAGTGGAGAATCTGTTATTCTTTCCCAATAAACGCGTTTACGCTAAAACTATTATTTGCAGTGCAAACAGTTTGGAGCCAGATCAGACGCCGGGTAACCCGGTGTCTGATCAGGCTCCAAACTGTTTGCCACCAAGATAAAGATGAATTATCAGAATTGTCAAAAAGTTGTACTTTTCTACGTTTTAATGTTTTGCGTTTGCGTGCGTTTGCGTACGTTTGCGTTTAAACGGGAAAGAATAACAGATTCTCCACTGTAGGCTGCTCGAGAAAAAAAGCAGGCAGAACTTAGTATACTCATAGCTCCAAGGTACTGAAGGAGACAATAATTAACCTTATACATGTATTACTAGCCAGTGCGCAATCTCATTAAAACAGGTCGGTTACACACAACCGTTACAGTTACAGTTTATTTCTCTCAGAACATGGCTTATCATGTTATATAAGGTACAAAATAAACATACATGTATAATAATAGTTCAACCCTCTTTACAAGAATTCATCCCTAAATCTTCGGGTGACATTTTGTTTCTCGGGTTGACAATTTGAATGTCACGCAAACTGCAATCTAATGATTATATAGTATATAAAATGTGTGCTACAGTACTCTGAGCTGAGAATAAAATAAATTCTGAGTTTTGAGCACAGAGTTCGTTTCAAGTTTTATAACCGCGGGTCAGCTCAGACGTCGTGTTACGGCAGACTGTTGCGTTTAGAAATAACAGTTTAGTGTAAACGCGTTTATAAGGAAAGAATAATGTATTTTATCCACTGTACACGCGACTTACAACTCATCGTCGGCAACACCTGTACCGTCGTCGTCGGCCAATCGGAGATTGTAGATGGAGTACTGCTCAAACATTTTCTTGTAAACACAGGTAAGGTTGTATGGACTTATCTGGTAGACCAGGTCCCGAAACCCGTCCGTGTATTTCAAGTTGGGACTGTTGTACCAGACAGAGAATTCGCTGTTGCCATAGAAACGGGAATATTTCTCTAGTATGTCCATTCTGGCATTAGACGAGAAACCATTGGTTGCTGGTGGCAGATCCGGTTCTGAAATAAGAAACAAAATAGAAATTCTAATTTTAAGGGTGTGAGAGGGATTTCGTAAAGCGTTGCACGGTTCGAGATATTGGGAGTTTTTCAAAATCTAGAATCTCTTTATGTATTTAACCATATGGGGTCACAACTCATGACGATTCAAATGAGTAGGGAAACAACTGGTTTAAAGCCGACATAATGAATTTAGTATTTTTGAAATACTCCCTTTATCTGGTATCTCTGTAAACTAGTTCTTATATATCTAGAATCCTTTGATTTTATGACGAAAAAGCGGGAAACACCATAGGATTTAGTGCTGAAATGAGTGAGAAAATGTTGGATTTGTTAAGTTTACTCCCTCTTATATGGAGTCCTGTACATGTATAAGTGAGCATGTACATCCACAAAATATCTAGCCTGTTTATTGACAGAATGAGTAAATACATTGTATATGCCGTACCATGAGACCGCTAGACAAGTTGCATTGTCAACAGTCTAGACCCAAAGCTACATCATTTGACATTCACCAAGCGTGTGCGCTTAACCAATTTATGCCAACGGTCCTATATATATAGATAGGACATAGGCAAACAGTGTAGACTATGATCTGACCTCGCATAATGCGGCGTCTGACCAGTGTGTACACTGTTAATTGATATACATGTCAATAGGATTTTCAATATAAAACAAAACGAGAATTTAAATTTAGACAGGGCACCCTTAGATAAAAAAAAAGAAAAGAAAAAGAGTCCTATGCTCATTAAATTTGCCAACCAGGGAATTGTTATTTGAAAAGTTGTGAGTTCCATGGACCCATAGCTTATCCGGCCTTTATTAACTCATTACTCCGTATTTCACAAGTTTCATGCCTTCAATTTATTCTTCCACTAAAGTGAATAGTTCCACTGATTTAATATGCAACATCAGAAATACTTTATATATCCTAGCAGATGGTAACTTAAAGCAGGTTGAAAGTAAAGCAGAATGTGCCTTAAGGCACATTCTGCTTTACTTTCAACCTGCTTTAAGTGGGCATCTGTCTTCAAAACTAGAATTAGGGTGTGGGATATTGGGTTTAAGTTTCACCTCAAGGACTCAATGTTTGTCTCTATATATAGGACTCATTGCTTTAAAGAATATGCATCCCGAGGACTCGTTCATCTAATTTCTAAAATTATCACTGCAATATAGATGCATGGAATAATCCACTGGGCACAAACTGGTTAAGTTTCGTTTTTGAAACCGTGAAAGAATGCCGTTCTCTTCACTCTATGCAATATCGATGATGCCATACATTAGTCGTAGGGTGTCTTTAGTGTAAGGGAAGAAACCCATCGATTATAGGATTCCCACATCAAAGTACATTAGGCTCCCTTTGTATCCATTTTAACAAGCCATTATTATTTCCCGTGTAAACGCAAACGCAACACAATAAAATGAAAAGCTGTAAATTTGTGAAAAAATTGTCGACTCATTTTTAACATAAGTGACAAACAGCTTGAAGCCTGGTCAGATGCGCTGTTACCCGGCGTCTGATCGGGCTCTAAACTATTTGTTAATGGACACAATTGTGTAAATATAAACGTATTCTCCACTGTATATAAGAACACGACAAAAGAGTGTGGCGTTTAGGCAGTTTACACCCATTACCCCATACATGTACATGTAGCCTATTTCTAGTATTGAAGTTATGTGACTTAAAGCAGGTTGAAACTAAAGCTACCATCAGCTTGGATATAGAAACAATTCTTCATGGCGGATATTCATAATTATAAATAAAATGAAATTATTTTCTTCAGTGGAGGAACAAGTGAAGGCGTAAAAGGCGCATTTATGTGATAAAGAGTTAAGTTTTTCGTTTATATAGATAGATAGATTTATTTCAACATAAAATGTACAATAACATGGAAATCTATTATTAAAAACATACACAGTAAACAATAAGCAACAATATGTATGATTTGATACAGTCATGTCACTCAACATTTTATGCCAAGGATAACACAAAAAAGAGTAAGAATTACTCTTATTTCCATTGTGGTCCTTAAGATATAGCATTGTATGACATAGGAAGGTATCACAATCAGATTCAAAATCACAGCATGCTACTGAAATGTAAGACTAGATAAAGTTAAAGTTTAAATTATATTTGAAAGAATTAAAGATGAAAATTTAATATACAAACGTATACATGTATATCTCTATCACAGAATAATTAAATACCACATGCTGTATTGAAATACCTGTATGTATAGTTACAACTCAATTTAAAATTAAAGAGTTTTGCCTTGAAACAGTTAGACCTACTAAAACACATTTTCTATTTTAAAACATTAAATGAAAACAACTATAATAACCATGTTAATAGTGTACGCCTGTTCTTTCTAATATTACAAGCATTTGTCCAACATTCACAATTTATACACATACATTTGCAGTGGAGACGACGTTATTCTCTCCCGTTAAAGCAAACGAAACGCAAAACGCACTATACTAAGATGTAGAAAAGGACAACTATTTGTCTAGCTTGACAATGCATTTGCATATGAGTGGCGATCAGTTTAGAGCCTGGCCACAGACGCCGATTATTAGGAAAGAATAACGTCTTCTCCACTGTACCTATTGTTGTTTAAGAGTGCTGGTGGGAAAATGGACTTCTAACCGACACGAGAGAAGTGAATTCTTTACGTATGATTTTGATTTGTTCTGATTTTACGTCGCTTTCAACAGTATTTCAGTCATATCGCGACGTCCAGCTAATTACAGGTGGAGAGAAGCCCTAGCTTATGCATTTTTCAGGCACAAATTGGCAACTGGGTAGAACCACCGACTTTCTTTACGTATGAAAACGGGCGTGTATTAACCCAATACCCTATTACAGTGGAGAAAACGATATTCTTTCCCACTAAACTCGTTTACGCTAAAACTATTATTTCTATTACAAACAGTTTGGAGCCAGATCAGACGCCGGGTAACCCGGCGTCTGATCAGGCTCCAAACTGTTTGCCACCAAGATAAACATAAATTATCAGAATTGTCCAAAAGTTGTTCTTTTCTACGTTTTAGTGCTTTGCGTTTGCGTACGTTTGCGTTTAAACGGGAAAGAATAACAGATTCTCCACTGTACCTGCTACTAGTCTTGAAGACAGGTGACCACTTAAAGCTGGTTGGAAATAAAGCAAAATGCGTCTTAAGGCACATCCTGTTTTATCCTCAACCTGCTTTAACCCAATACCCCCAAAATACGCCTTTACTTTGTTTCTTCCCCGGAAAAAAACAGTTCCATTTCATACAGTTGTGAATATGCAACAACAAATCTATTTCTACATCCTAGCAGATGGTAGCTCAAATCAAGCTGAAAGTAAAGCAGAATGCGTTATAAGCTATTCTTTGATATTTTTTAAATATTTCAACGCTGAAAATTGCAATGATATCTGTATATATTTAACCCGTTCACTGCCATGACAAATTTAAGTTATGATCATGATCAAATACTCTATTCTAAACAAAATTTTCACCTTTTAAAAACTCAAAATCACATGTAAACGTTTAATTTTTGAAAATATAAAGTTGCAATATAAAAATAACAACTTTTGTCATATTGAGGACTATTTATTTAAATCTAGAAACTATCACATGATCAAAGAGTCATGGTCAATGTTTACTTAGCTATATTTGACCTTTAAATAACCTTGACATTTGTTGGACATGACCCCAGTTGTGCCAAACTTTAACGCTTTTTTATTTAATTTCCAACACCAAATATAAAGCCTCTATCACATGCAATTCCAAAGTTATGGCCAATGTTAAATTCACACGATTTTACGTCTTAATGACATTGACCTTTGCCAGACATGACCCAAGTTGTATTGAGCTCAAGAGCTCCTTGAGGTGAGAACATATACCAAATATAAATAATCTATCATAATATTTTATGTAGTTGCAAAGTTATGGCCAATATTAAAGATATGTACAAACAAACAGACAGGCAGACCAAAAACAATATGTCCCAACGAAGTCGTGCTGGGGCATAAAAAGATGTGTTTGTGAAACACTCTGCCCTCTGATGTGACCATGACCTATAAATTATATTGACCTAATTTGTCTGACATGACCCAACTTGTACTGAGCTCAATGGCATCTTGAGTTACGAATGTATGCCAAATATGAGATCTCTATCACATGTAAATTTAGCAGTATGGCCAATGTTAACGTAAGTCTATTAATTTGAACTTTACATGGCCTTGGCCTTTGATGGACACTGAGAGGCAATTTGGTGAAAGCAAAATTGAAATCGGCCCAGTCGTTCCGGAGAAGATTTTTATATACATTGTACACGTTTCCCATGGCAACAAGATCATAAGCCCAAACCACTTTCTTTGGACAAATTGTGAAACTCGAACCAACAGTGTTTAGCACATGGCTTGGAGCTCTCGACCAATCACGGGCCTCAAAAATTGTTGACTATATCGCGTAAATTTTAAAAACCATGGACTATTTAATATAGTCCACGTTTCCGTCATCTGAAGGTAATTGGCATCAACATCCTAGCAATCCTCCGAGCGAGCGACTGCAAAAACCTTTAGCCTGCTCTGTAGGCGTAACGATAAAAAATCGAAAGTTAAGTGAAATAAACACAGTATCAAGGATTTAAGCTGAAGAAATACAGGAATTTCACAGTAACAATAATATATCTAGGTCTTCACCGTCCCGCTAGACCTAGATATATGCATTTTTTAGCTGTGGAAAAACCGGGATCTAAATGCCTAGATTGTCTTTTTAAAAATGTGTTGCTATCAGAGGGGGAACGACAGACGCTTGATGACTTCATATTTTATTTTTAAAATGAACAGTGAGACCTAGACTTTAAAGACAATTCCTAATGAAATGTGCCTACATATAGTACTTTAATAAACTTCACATTGAAATAACCTTTCAAATTTTGTAAAACATTACAAATAAAATGACTTTTTTCGTCTAAAAACAAAAAGCAGGAACGAAAGGTCATGTCATTTCTTATTTTCCTCAAGCCCAAGCCAGTGCTAAATAGGTTATAACATGGTTGCACGCTTTAGGTCTCAAAACTTCACATTGAAATAATCTTTCAATTTTTGTAAAATAATACAAATAAAATTACTTTTTCGTCTAAAACAAAAAAGCAGAAACGAAGAGTATTCTTATTTTACTCGAGCCCAAGCTATGTGCTACATGTAAATAGGTCAGAGCATGTTAATTCATACTACAGAACATAGTCCACTCGGCGCGTCCCGCGCCTCGTGGACTATATTCCATAGTATGAAATAAACATGCTCTAACATATACATACATACAAGGATATTATCATGTTTGGTTACAATGGGGCTATTGGTTTCAGAGAGCAAGTCGTTTCAACTTTGCCATTGTTGACGGACGGAAAGACGGACGCCGGACAATGCGGTATCAAAACAGATTATACTTTGTCTAAGACTTGAGCACTTTGTGCTCAGGGGTCCGTTTTACTAAACTACTTACGCAAAAGTTTTGCGTAAGTCAAAATTTTAAATTTTAAATTATATTTTTTATTATCACTTGCCACAAACAACAAATAGCCAGATCAGAGGACGTGATTTGGCTATTTGCTGTTTGCAAAGGTTTATGATCGAACAATAAGAGTTAAACGATTTTGACTTACGCAAAATTTTTGTGTAAGTAGTTTAGTAAAACGGCCCCCTGGTGAGCTAAGATTGAACGAGTAAATTCGACTAAAGCGAGTTCGATATACGGAAATGTCGATTGTATATATTGTCTACAATCGAAAATATGAAATTCAGCCATGAAAAGGGTCGAAAGGTGATGTTACAGTTTCCGAGAAAAGGTAATATTCTTTGAAAAATTGCAAAAAACAAGGTTATCTTTCCAGGAATTATGTCTAATTATAGATTTCAATCGCTCACGACGAAATGGGTGCGAAATATCCCCGTAATGTAAAAGTATACTTAAACGCAGCTTGTAGGTATAAATCTAACAATTTAATATCAAACCATATACAAACACATTGCAATTAAATTCTGAAAATGACGACTTGATGATTAATTCTGAAAATTCATTTGAGTGGCAAACAGTTTGGAGTCTGATGCCGGATTACCCGTAAACTACGATTTAAATGTTAAATTTATGGAAGCTGTTAGTATATTCTGATAGTAGATCTATGTTTGGTCTTAATCTTACTAAATCTTACTAAAGTTACTATTATATCTATTATTATAATCATATTTCTATAGATAAAAACACATTTCGTAAATGTATTGTTTTCTCTATTCTGCAACGGGGCCAAGCGGCTTGGTGTGGGGCAGAATTAATGCGGAGACGCCGTAGAGCAACTAAATGTGCCTTCTGCATTGCTTACATATCCTGCATTAGGCAGCAAATCGCGAGAACGTCTTCCCAGTTCGAGTGTTGTTCGAGTGAGGCAGGGCTGCCATTTCTCCGGATTTTCCCGAAATCTTCGGATTTTTATCCTAGCAGATTGTAGCTTAAAGCAGATTTAAAGTAAAGCAGAATGCGCCAAAAAATTAATGCGTATTCTGCTTTACTTTCAACCTGATTTAAGTAATCGCGCTATAAAAATAGACCCAAGGATTTCGGGAAAGTTAACATGCACATGCCAATGCAGCAATGACCATAAGTGTTTATATTATACTATAGTTATATAGTTTCTTCACAGTGTCATGGAGAAAGGACAAATTTGTCCTTTCTCCATGACAGTGTATAGGAAGATTTATTCCCGGCTGAGGTAAATCATGTTGCCGGAGTCGTTAGGCGAGGGTTACATGATTTTACCAGCCGGGAATAAATCCTCATCTACACGTGAAGAAACTGTATAACGAATTTATTATACTGCAAAGTGTTCACTGTTCAAACGAAATATTTCGGAATTTGTCGTGAACAGCACTCATAGTAAACAGTAACAAAATCGCGCCAAAACAGATGACGTTGAGCATAAATGACGTAATGTTTCTGACGGTTGTTATTCATAAGAAAGATGGACACGCTCGAAGACGTCGGCGTCGAACTTAACTAGAAAAAAATGCGACTGTTAAAAGATCCAATCCCCGATTGGTTCTTAGCCGGAATGAACTTAAAACGGAAGATGCGCAATCGAATGTACTCAATCCTGTCAAGCAGTCGGTCAACTTATTTTCTGCAAAGCAAGACTCAGGGACCTGTCAGCCAAAGAAAATATATGCATACCATGTCAGCTAACAGGGTACTTGGGATCTAGTATATGGCTTTGTACCCAATCAGAAGTAAGGAATTTACTCTGCAGTATAATAAACTAAAGTATCCCTTGAAGTAGTGTGCGTGGTGTTAATATCAAACAGTTTATAAAGCTACATCAAACGTGGGGGCAATTGGCTACTTCTACTTCTACAGCTACTGCTAAATACATGTACAACTAATTAAATATTACTACTATTTCTGCTACTGCTATTTCTACTACTACAAATAGGCCTACTACAACTGCTGCTGTTGCTATTACTATTACTACTACTACTATTACTAGCACTACTGCTACTACTACTACTACCACCACCACCACTACTACTACATGTACTGCTACTATTATTGCTAGAGTCATCACTACTACGTACTACTGTTAGATCAACTATACTAGAAGCTACTTCTACTTTTATTCGTCTAGGTCCCAACAAGGGGTTTCACTTAAAGGCAGATAGATGGATAGATAGATCTAGATTAGCATAATAATAATTATAATCACCATTATCATTATTATTGATAAGTTTCCCAAAAACAATTAAGGCACACGTAGATTGGGTTATCTTAAGACTACTAGATTTACAAGTTTAATGTAAGAGATAGATCATCTACATGTCTTATGTTTCTGCCAGATGTCCACCACCCTTTTCAAACATTGGTGTTATATTGGCATCTCGACCTTCACTTCATCCAGTCCGTCTCTGGAATGGTAACGGGTCGTTTCGGCCCTGACTCTGGAATAATCCCAATGTACATGTAGAATCATTGATGAAAGAATATCCAGCATCCTGTTGCTAGCTATTTGAACAGGACAGTTTTCACACAATATGTAGGATACAACCACCTACTACATGTAACGGCCTCTTTTACTGCCTGTACATTTTCATTATTAATTTAAAACATTTTTCTCTGTAATAAGATTTGAATTGAAGGTAAAGTTAAACATATGTAGTGAATTTCATCTCGGTTAATTGGTGTGATGGTAAATTTATACTGGTTCAAATTGGCCAATTCAAGTGTTAAGGTGGCAACTGGATGAAAACTAATTAACAATATCTCATCTGGACGCCAAACTGATCTCATACTCCTTGATTTCAGCAAGGCGTTCGACAAGGTAAATCATCTTAAACTTCTTTATAGTCTTCAAGAATGCGGCGTCTCCTCTCAAGTGTTGAACTGGTCTCGCTCCTTTCTTCTTGGCAGGAGCCAAACAGTTGTATTGGATGGTGATTCCTCCACTGAAGTCCCTGTCACCTCTGGGGTACCGCAAGGTTCTGTCCTTGGGCCTCTCTTCTTCTTAATCTATATTAACCAACTACCCTCTACTGTTTCTAGGTCCCAAGTCCGTCTTTTTGCGGATGACACGGCCATCTATCTCACTGTTAACTCTCTATCAGACTGCTCATCCCTACAGCAGGATCTTGACAAGTTGCAGGAATGGGAAAAGCAGTGGGATATGGAATTTAACCCGTCAAAGTGTCAGGTCCTTCACATCAGTAGAAATAAAAACATCATTAAACATAAATACTTTCTCCATGGACAACCTCTTGAACCTGTGTCTGAAGCCAAATACCTAGGATTAAATATCTCTTCAGACCTCAACTTCAATAATCACATCACCAGAATCACCAATAATGCAAACAGATCCCTCGGTTACATTAAAAGAAACATCACAACACGTAATGAAAAGGTAAGAGCATTGGCATACAAGTCCCTGGTCCGGCCACAGTTGGAGTATGCTTCTTCAGTTTGGTGCCCCTACACAAAAACTGCCATACAAAGGGTAGAAAAGGTCCAGCGCCGCGCAGCCAGATGGGTGCTACACAACTACTCCCCTCTCTCTAGTGTCTCCGCTATGCAGGAGGGTTTGGGATGGAGGTCCCTAGAACATCGTAGATATGATTGTAGACTGATAATGTTCTTCAAGATTTATTACAACCTAGTTGCTGTGCCTCTACCACAATACATACAAACACCCACCAGATTTACAAGGCACATGCACCCTCTAACATTAAGACAAGTTCAAGTAAATTCAGACTATCAGAAATACTCGTTTTTCCCCCACAGCATCACTCTCTGGAATCAACTCCCTACTGATATTGCTACCCTTACTGATTTTGATCAGTTTAAAAGGGCAGTGGTAGGAGTGCAGTATTAGCCTCGTATGCAGTGTTTTTAACCTCACATTTTTAAGAACCTTCACTTAACTAATATTTTAATGAACTGATCTTGTTGAATAGTTGATCCTTTAGATTCACTCTTTCCTGACAACAATTATTGCCAGGTCCTTTTACTCTTTCACTTTACTAACACTCCGACGTGCACTTTTTCCTGCCTATAATACTCGCAAGAGGGGTTGGCAGTATCCAGAGATAGATAAAAACTATTTTCCATTATGTCGATCTACAAGCGTTACAATAATTACACCAATTCAGGATAAAGTGGGCAAATCCATTTATTATTATTTATTTTAATGAAAATGACCCCATATGTACGCGTAACATGGTACACTTCAACCAAAACTGGTACGCTTTGACTTGGTACAGTTGAACCAAGGTACGCTTCGACCAGCAACATATAAATGTGACGTCAGAAGTTCGTCACAACAAAGACATGCCATTGCTTTTCTTGGAATTCCAAAGTGTCGCTTGGATGAACATGGTTGAGAGCGCCCTTCGATTTGTACAAAATGTATGTATGTTACTTACCATCTGTTTTACGAGTCATGTTTTCTTTACAAACAGTTTATTCTCGCCGGTTCGAAGTTTTCGAATCTTGTCGGTGTTCCATATGACGTCATAAATCCCGAACCAATCAATAACTGGCTTTAAGATTCTTTGACCCAGTGCCGAAAGGTTCAGGTGTAGGTGTGACTTTCGACAAAAACGTTTACCACAGTAAATATCTCAAACTATTATTTTCTTTAAGACATACATCGCTAAAAATCACAACTACATGCCATTTTCAATTTTATCTTTCCAGCAAAAAATAAACACGCCGACCAGAAAATTCACCGGTTGACCTCATGAATAATTCATAAGGTGTTAGAAGGAGGCTTTAGAGTGTGTTGTTTGTGTAGTGTTGAAAATGTCGGACAGAGAGAGTGGTGACGAGCACCAAGCTCAGGGTAAGTATCTATTTGAGTTAAGTTACATTATAAATGGTATCGTGTGTTCACGTTTCTTTAGTGTAAGCTTCTGTCTAAGTGGCCTTCTGCTGACATAGCACTTTCCTGCACTCGTGTCAGTTTCCGATCTTCACGAAAACACTCCATTTCTGACATGTTTTACACACTATCTCAAACCCTCTAGCGTATGTCAGTAATTGAAACACTTATATTTGGCAAGATGTTGCTATTCAGAATCAAACAGTTATGTGTTTTATTCGGGGCATTGCATAAATATGCTGTCATAGCGAGGGTTTTACTTCCACTCCAAATCACCGAACCAACATGGCGAGGATCGTGACCCAATTACCTGACGAAAAATTGGCTCGCTAACATTTATAGGCATCGATTTATTAGTTAAAATATAATGCCTAGGGTGTCATTTTGATAATTCTTCCATCTTACACGTTTGTATTAATTAGTTGGTTTATAATTACCAGCGTAGTACATTTTATTCATTTGCGGAAGTGGATAGTATGAGTTAACTCCCTTTGCAACAGACATAATGTGTCAATTACACGACTGACCTGTGAGGCTTGTTTTGATCAAATGTTGATTAATATTTGACAGATAGACAGCGTACATTTGATGAGGCCCTGCTAAAACAAAATCACACAAATAACACGCCTCTTTGTCCAATCATAACTACTATTTTTTTATAAGCAAGTTGTTTGTTGACATTTTGACAGCAGCTATATAGGTGAACAAGTAATGGCATTTAAGGCTTCAAAACCACAGGGTTAAATACTTCTCAGCGCTACCATAGGTTGTCCCACGTTGGCGCCAAATGTATCTATCTACATGTATCTCGATATACTCTGCTTCACACCCTTGCGTCGGCTCTAAATGACCTTTTTGTGTCGATGGGCCGTAAAACACCATTCATTCATTCATTCACACCCTTGCGGGTAATTTCGAGCAGTTGCGCGCCGGTGCCTTTTTGATAAAAATATAAACAGATAAAAGATAAGTAAGTGGAGGTAGAAAGGTGGAAGGGTTAAATACTAGCATGAACAAGATAGAAAATCAGGATATAAACATCATTGCAGGGTTCATGTAATTTAACATAATGAGAAAAATTTGCAGCCAGACTGGGATCCAAACCCAGGACCCTCTGCCCATTGGGCATGTGCTCTCCCCTCTGAGCTATTGGCAGAGTTGTAGATAAGCTTTGTCTTGGAATTGGGTATCACTCCATGGATTTTAAATGAATTGGGTTTTTTGGAAAATTTATTGGGTATTGCATTGACCACATCCCCATGGTTTCTAATTCGATTGGATATCCACAGTCTAGAACCCACGATTTGTAATATAAATGGGTATCAGTAGGAAATAAACTTTCATTTCCAATCATTGTCCTTTCAACAGTGCATTCAGGGTATTGTTGTTCATTACTTTCAGTGTTTACCTTACATAGTTCTATATGAAACTTTTGTTTACACACGTTCGACTAAAGTAAAAGTTCAGTTGATAACCCAATGAAATTAATTTATTATTAAAAAGCAATTGAGTATTCGTTTGGTTTTTACCCAATCACTTTCAAGTAATTGGGTTTCCTTTTACTTTTGTTGGGTACTGTCACCCATTAGTTTTGGAATAATTGAGTATTTCACCAATTTCAATTGGGTAAATACTCGGATACTCTGCTTATCTACAACTCTGTATTGGGGTGGCTTACACAAAGCTTATCACCATTTAACAACAAATTCAATACATACCTTTAACCAATTTGCTGCCAGGCTCTATAACACTGTAACGTCCATACCGAGAGACCCAGCAACAACAAACCCTGTCGATGCAAAGCTAAAGCTCACACCAAGAGATGTTTGTTGCGCGATATTATTTACTCACTTCCCAACATACAACGGTTTGGGAAGCCTCATTTGCATATACCACGTACGTTACATAACTCTCCCCTCCGAGAAGTCTCGTCCCGAGACTTGGACCCTGAGAGACCCGTGGGTAAGACAACTCCGGTCTGGCAGTTGTCATTATCCCACCCCTGCCACCATTTGTAACGTGCAAACCGAGTGACCCAGTAACAACAAACCCCGTCGATGCAAAGCTTAAGCTCACACCAAGAGATGTTTGTTGTGCTTTATAATTGACTCACTTCCCAACATACAACGATTTGGGAAGCCTCATTTGCATATACCAACGTACCATGTACGTTACAACACTAACATAATTATGCTTGAATTAAGTTTGGATCCAGATGATGATCAGGCGCCAAGTAAAGCAGCATCCTATCTGCATCTAAACTGTTTGACATCCATATCAATGTTAAAAATAAAATAAAAAAATGCATAAAATTCAAAATTTTGAAAGTAAGAGCGGAAATCCTTAGATTTTGTAAAAAAAAGCCTGTAGGTCTGGAGTAATTAAGAAAAATCAGAAGATTTCGAATAAATTCGGAGAAGATATGCTGCCCTGTACTGTCAGTTGGCCCTTAATTTACCCCATAGCCTGTTTCTAGTTTTAAAGGAGGCCTTAAGGCCCATTCTGCTAACAGCTTTACTTTAAGCTACCATCTGCTAGATTATAGAAACTATTTTTTATCATACATATTTATAACTATATATATTGAAAGTTATTCAGTGGCGGAATAAATTAAAGTTATAAAAAGGCGCATTTATGTGTGAATAGGTTAAAACGCCACCTGTTTTAATCATTCCCCCAATATCTTGTTTTCAGTATTGGAGACAGATGGTTGCTTAAAGCAGAATGCCTCTAAACCTTAATCCATCGAACCTTAACTAATAAGGTGCATTGTGCTTTACTTTCAACCTGCTTTAAGTGGTCACTAGTTTTCAATGCTAGAAAGAAACTTTGGGGTAATGGGTTGGGGAGCATTTTTTTTTCAGCCTGCTTTAAGCTACCATATGCTGGTGTATAGGAAATATGCCATGCATATTCATGGCTGTATAAAGTTGAAATATCTTCTGAAGTGGAGGAAGAAATTCATGATACAAGTTTGACTGTAGTGCAGTGTTTCTGAGCGGGTGGGGTTGGTTTGATTTGTGTGGTTGGTTTGAATTGTATTTATATGCGCATATAAATCTTTCTCCTGCTTAATATGATTTATGTTAAAGAGTTGTGGCCTCTGATTGAACTTAAAAAACTCTTGGGATGCAAACAACTTCTACATTTCTGTACCAATCGACTTAAAATTTTGCATTAATGAGTAAATGTCACAACAGCTTTTGAGTAACAGGCTATTGGTTAATGGGGTAACGTACATCAGATATATAAAACCACTTAATTTTGTCTCAATTTGTCTTAAAAGTATGAATCACTACTAGAAAACTTCCCACAACCTTAAACTTAAGTAAAGCATGCAGAATTGTATATAGAAGAAAGCTCTTACAGCATTGCATATACAGTCAAACTTCAATATCTCAAACTCGGTTAAGTCAAAACATACCCATATTTCAAAGTTAAAACATGACTAAGCCATGTTTTAACTTTGAAATATGGCCATAATGTTTGACTGAACAAAGCATGAAATAATGCAGTTCATGTGACGAACTATTGAATAGTTTGAGTTAAGCGAGTTCGAGATATCAAATTTCGACTGTACAATGAACTTAGAACTTGTCTTTGTATTTCAATTGTTTGGTCCATAGTTTTTTCAGACAATGACTACTGATAGAAAATACAATTGTCGACTCGCATATTTGCTCGATGTCAGCTATTGAACACAAGAGAGGAACATGTTCTTATCTTTTTTGTCAATCCGATTTGTCATTTAACCCATTACTCCATAGATACACTTTTGTATGCTTTAGATTTATTCCTCCACGGAAGAAAATTATTTAAATTTATACAGTCATGAATATCTATCACAAGCAATATGTTTGATACCCTAGCTAGCTGATGCTAGCTTAAAGCAGGTTGAAAGTAAAGAAGAATGCACCATAACCCATTACCCCATAAATACAACTTTAATTTATTCCTCCACTAAAGAAAATAGTCAAAATTTATTGCCAAATATTAATTGCTAAATATGTATGATAAGAAGCAGGCTGAAAGTAAAGCAGAATGCGCCATAAGGTGCATTCTGCTTTACTTTCAACCTGCTTTATAGTGGTCACCTAATTTCAAAACTAGGAATAGGCTATGGGGGAATGGGTTAAGGCCCATTCTGCTTTACTTTCAACCAGCTTTAAGTGGTCACCTGTCTTCAAAACTAGAACTAGGCTATTGAGTAAAGGGTTAAATGCAGAAAAAGTATGAGAGGTATATTGTGATGGCGTGTATATATGTCACTAATGTTGTAGACTGTTCCTATCTGCAGTGGTGTGAGCATGTTAACTCTCTCTAGGCTGTGATAAAACAAGAATCATTTGTGGGTGAATCGTCCCAGCATCATTCTGAACATTAGACTTAAATGCTTAAATCTAAGAATGTTTGAAATAAAAAGTAGTAAATCTGATACAGTGCAACATCCTTATACATTAAACAATATTCTCCACAGATGCACTTTTTTACGCCTTTAATGTAATCCACCAAAGAAAATAGTTTCATTTTATACAGTCATGAACATGCATAGTAAGAAATAGTTTCCAAATCCTAGCTGATGGTAGTTTAAAGCAGGCTGAAGGTAAAGCAGAATGGTCCTTGAAGCAATCATCTGTCTTTAATACAAAAAAGAGGCTATGGGGGAAAGAGTTACCATTATTAAACTCCTGAGTTTTTAGGAGTAAAGTTCAAATACTTTATTCTTCATTATATTACTATCAAACCCTACTTTGTGAAGAAAAAACATTTCATAAAGAGGATTCTACTTGGTTACGCTTATGTCACAACATAAAACTTTACAGTTTAAATTGTTTTGTTCGTTAACGTCCGTTTCTGCCATCTATGGGCTAATTGGACGCCCCAGTATCGTGCGCTTTACCCCTCGACTATGTCCGTCGGTACAGTTTGAATTGTTAGAACTGATATATATGTTTCATAATCAAGTTAAAACTTCAAAGACACCGCATAGATAATCAACGTAAAATAAAGTTAAAACTTCAGACACAGCATAGAGTTTGTTGGCTACATAATGGTTTGTCCCAGGTGTCTTGAATTTTAATGAAGTTTCAGCTATGAAATAGATGTGATTCTTATCAGGTATAGAGTTACATTGTATCATTCTTCAATATAACAACTTATAAAAAATAATTAGGTTTTAGCTGGTACTGACATTAAACCTCAGATAACCATGATAATGGGTCACCCGGGTAAGATCCAGTGAGTAAACAGACCGTTCCAAACCCTTTCCAGGGCTCCATTTACGAGGGAGTAATAAAATAATTTATGAATTTTCTCCCTCATTTTCACTGCTCATTAGAATTGTCTATACCTTAAGAAAGAGACGATTCTAATAAGAAGAAACACCATAGGGTTTAAGCAGGCATAAAGATTTAATTTTTAGCTCACCTGAGCTAGCTCAGGGTGAGCTTTTGCAATCCTTGAATGTCCGGCGTTCGTCGTTTGTCGTTCGTCGTCAACAATTTTGGTGTTTACACTCTAGAGGCCACAATTTTTATCCAATCCTTCTGTAACTTACTCAGATTGTATATTACCATAAGAGTTCGGATAAGTTTGATTATGGTTGATATTGGACATATATGTCAAGAGTTATCCACCTTTGAATTGCTGAAAATGCATTATTTAACAGTGTTTACACTCTAGAGACCACAATTTTTTCTATATATACTGCTACACACCCCTTTCGGGTATTACGAGCGTGGGCACTTTTTAGGTGCACCAATGGGACTGTACCCGGCCGGTCACTTTATCCTGACACCGACGAACCAGTTGTAATGCTAACCCGAAATCCTGAGCGCCAAGGAGTGAAGCCATTACTACCAATTTTAAAGTCTTTGGTTTGACCCGGCCGGGGATTGAACCCACAACCTCCCGCACTGCAAGCGGACGCTCTACCACTAAGCCACGCAATCTTTCCCAATCTTGCTCAGATTGTATATAACGGCAAGAGTTCGGATAAGTTATATTATGGTTGGAATCGGACTGATAGGTCAAGAGCTATCTACCTTTAAATTGCTGAAAACGCCATATTTAAGGTTGTTTACACTCTAGAGGCCACAATTTTAATCCAATCTTTCTCAAACTTCATCAGATGGTATATGACTAGAAGAGTTCAGATGAGTTTGATTATGGTTGCAATCGGACCTGTAGGTCAAGAGGTATCTACCTTTAAATTGCTGAAAATGCCATATTTAAGGTTGTTTACACTCTAGAGGCCACAATTTTAATCCAATCTTTCTCAAACTTCATCAGATGGTATATGACTAGAAGAGTTCAGATGAGTTTGATTATGGTTGCAATCAGACTTGTAGGTCAAGAGTTATCTACCTTTGAATTGCTGTAAATGCCATATTTAAGGGTGTTTACACTCTAGAGGCCACAATTTTAATCCAATCTTTCTCAAACTTGCTCAGATTGTATATAACCATAAGAATTCGGATGAGTTCGGTTATGGCTGGCATCGGACCTATAGGTCAAGAGTTACCTACCTTTGAATTGCTGAAAATGCCATATTTGACAGTTTTTGCACTCTAGAGGCCACAATTTTCAATGGATTTTAGTTATAATTGCACACAATGTATATAGCTATAAGTTCTCGAGGAAGTGCAATTATTGTTGAAATCTGATCATTGTGGCAAGAGTTATCTGCCCTTGATATACTTTGAAATAAGGCTTCATTTCAGTATTATTTGGGCTCTAGTTATCTGCCTTTGATGTACTCTACTATACATACTAGAATGGGTCATATTGCAATGTTGTGTACATGCTATACTACAAATTTGAATGGATTTAGAATAAAACAGGTGAAATTCAAAGGTAAAGCTATCAGGCTTCATTATAAAAGGTGAGCGATATCAGGGCCTTCAGGCCCTCTTGTTGAAAATACTCACCTTACTGCTAACCATATTATAAATGATGTTGCTTAAATCTTAACCTCTTTGAGATGATTCTAATAAGTTGACTCTACTTAGAGTTTGGTTGAAACATAAAGCAGTAAAGTATTTCTAAAGACTTGCATTTTCTGGAGTTCTGCATAACTTAAATTTGCACTTTGTTTGGAATCAAATATAACAATTGCACATTGATTATATATAATAGTATAATAACTTATACTTTCATCTTTTTCTAATCATACAGTATTACTAGTTTTCCTTTAGCATTTATTAACCCTTTCCTCCAATGTAGTTCTATAGAATACCTCTATCATAATACACCCTCACTGTCACATTAATATTTTGACCCCCCTACCCTTATTCAAGTTACTGATACGAATAATTGTCGATAAGTATGGAAATATTGGTTGCAGTTTACAGCAGGATGAAAGTAAAACAGTAAGAGCTGTCTGTTTTACTTTAATCTTGATTTAAAAGGTCAAATGCCTTAAAGATGCACTATACCTCAATAAATGTACTTGCTTTTAACCCATTACTGCATAGCCTTGCTCTAGTTTTGAAGACAGGTGACCACTTAAAGCAGGTAGAAAATGAAGCAGAATTGTCTTTAGGCACACTTTGCTTTACATTCAGCCTGCTTTAAGCTACAATCTGCTGTATAGTCAGTCTATTATATATAGAAAATATTTCTTAAGGGCTTAGTCATGACTATATAAACTGTCTATTTTCTTCAGAGGAGGAATATTAATTAAAGGGGTGTTTAAGGAGTAATGGGTCAAAAGTTTGAGATGAGTGATTTTCACTGATGACTAATGGAGGAAAGGGTAAGACCATCCAATCTGAGTGACCAGGCAATAGTTGAATGTATGGCACAGACACAGTTAGCGTTTCTATTTAATGCTTTGTTTGTTTATTTCGCTGTGTAGGACAGCAGGAAGTGCACTCTGATGACCAAGTAGACAGCAATGGTATGTATCCCATCTATTAGTGTTTTCTTCTGACCTGTCAGAGTTATTTTTAGATTAGAACATTATAAAATTTTAAAAGGGATGTTCACCGTACTCATTGATTTCCGTACGGTCAACCAGGGATACGGAAAGCTGTATTTATTGTGCGTAATGAACAGTAGAGAAGCATTATTATTTC
Organism: Gari tellinella; assembly: GCA_922989275.2. Taxonomy (NCBI): domain Eukaryota; kingdom Metazoa; phylum Mollusca; class Bivalvia; order Cardiida; family Psammobiidae; genus Gari; species Gari tellinella. The sequence goes on along the minus strand of OV277867.1, from coordinate 76,424,638 downwards.
CTGAATACACACAAACACAATACACTAAATTTAAGAAAATTAATTTTATCTTTTAAATCTGGGTGGCAAACAGGTTGGAGCCTGATCAGACGCTGGGTTACCCGGTGTCTGATCTGGCTCCAACCTGTTTGCAATGGACATAATAGTTTTTAGCATAAACACGTTTATTGAGAATGAATAACATATCAGTAAAATTAGCGCAGCTGTCTCATACTGCACGAGGATCATGCTTATCTCAAGTTGGAAAGTGTACGACTATATAGATCCGATGTTACCCTGGTATCTATTTACCATTATGAACTATTCTGTTTTAAAAATAACTCTGACAGGTCAGAAAAATCAGACAAAACATTCCTACTGGTTAGCAATCATCTCCAGGTCTACATCGTATCTAACAACAATACTTTCTGCTTTATTACCTTAATTGACCCATAGCCTGTTTCTACAATGAAGACTTGTGACCACTAGAAAGCAAGTTGAAAATAAAGCAGAATGCACCTTAAGGTGCATTCTGCTTTACTTTCATCCTGTTTTAAGCTACCTGGCAGCTAGGATATAGAAAATATTTCTGAATTTACAATGCATTGTGCATGAATGATGACAGTATAAAGTGGAACTATTTACATTCATTATTAACATTTAAAAGTTTACCCAATAGCCTGTTTCTATTTCTTACGGAACATATTCACGATTGTATAGAATAGAACTGTTTCCTCCCAGGAGGATTAAATTAAAGGCGTAAAAACTAAAAAGGTATATTTATGGGGTAATGGGTTAACCATGTATGTTTTAGTTATATATTTTCTATAGTCTAGTAGATGGTAGCTTAAAGCAGGCTGAAAGTTGAGGTACATTTCTAGGGCTCCTGATAAGAGGAAATGAACTAACAAATTCAGTATGACGTTCTTACTCATTTCAGCACCAAATCCTACATGGTGTTACTACTCATTAGAATTGTCGAGTAGTACATGTACCATCATAGGGTTTGATGCAGAAATAAAGATTTTATGGTTTGAAAAACTATTCTTATCTTGATTCTGCTTTTTTCCAACCTGCTTTAAGTGGTCACATTGTCTTCAACTCTAGAAACAAGCTGTGGGGTTTTAAGGTTAAACAAACAAAATTTATCCAGCATTGATACAGTTAACAATGACATTCACAGCTTTTTGAGATTTAATTTACGATGTTGTACCAGGAGATGATTTCCATGGGGAATGTGTTCAAGCATGCATGCATTTCATCCTATCATGGCATTATGTTTCTTTGTTGTTCAATTACAGTCAAAGTTGTAGAATTAACTAATGCTTGTTGCTTTCACAACAGTTGAAAGCTTAATGCAGAGCAAAAGCAATGCAGAACAATCCTTATGGTTAATGCAGAACAATATAAGACATGAAGAAACCAGCTACAGTGGAGAATCTGTTATTCTTTCCCGTTTAAACGCAAACGTACGCAAACGCATTGCACTAAAACATAGAAAAGGACAACTTTTCGACAATTTTGACTATTCATGTTGATCTGAGTGGCAAACAGTTTGGAGCCTGATCAGACGCCGGGTTACCCGGCGTCTGATCTGGCTCCAAACTGTTTGCAATGGAAAAAATAGTTTTAGCGTAAACGCGTTTATTGGGAAAGAATAACAGATTCTCCACTGTACTTCTAATTGAATTTGAAGTTTTCTTTGGAGGAGTATAAAAATTGTGTCAATTTTTTGCATGAAACTGTTAACAAATGGTTCTTCAGGCTGAAGAAATAATTAATGATGATGGATGATAATATAATTATATAATATGTAGTTGTTTGAAAGAATGTTTCTACAAAGTATGCCAAGCATCTTCTTTCAGTGCATGTATAGTTCGAACTCTATACCTTGAAATATCTTAAATTGATTGTTCCAGTATTTCATATACACAATATATTGATTTTTGATAATTCGACCCCACTTAAGTTGAACATACTAATATTTCAAAGTTAAAACGTGACTAAGTCGCGTTTTAACTTTGAAATATTGGTATGTTGGAACTTATGCAAGTTCGAAGTTTTTGACTGTATAGTATAACACAAGTTTGACTGTACTTTTGGCTTTTAGTTAATAATGAATCTGTTGTACATATATTCCTATTGTTTTCATATTTTAACCCATGACTACTAAAAACAAGGTTTCAATACCTTTACAAGCAGTTTGGATCCTGATAAGATGCTGCATAAATTAGGTCATGATCCAAAATGTTTTTGAGAGGATTGTACATTGGCAAATTTAGACAAGACTTGGCCAAGTTTTAGACTCTAGCACAAAGCTCCAGATAAGAATATTTAAGCCTTTACTATATACATACTTGCGTAGCAGGTAAATCAAGTAGAACGAACGATCAGCAGCTACAGTAGAGACGATTTATTTTCGATCCAGCGTTTCGCTTATACAATAAGCTTCATACTTGTAGCATGTTTCTAATTTTAAGGACAGGTGACCACTTACAGCACTTTGAAAGTAAAGCAAAATGTGCCTTAAAGTGCAGTCTCAGTCTGCTTTACTTTCAACCTGCTTTAAGCTACCATCTGCTAGGGTCTAGGAAATATTTCTTATGGTTTATATTCATTACTGTATTATATTATAAAATGGAATAATTTTCTAAAAAGGAAGAATAAATTATCAGTGTAAAAATTCCTATTTATGGAGTAATGGGTTAAAGCATAAAGCTCTAGATAAGAATAATAAGAGTAATATTGGAAGTGGGGGTTAAAAGCAGGGATATACATGTACGTACAGTCTAAAAGTCTGAAGCACAGTTTGTGAGGTCATGGTCAACTTCTCAGAAATTTGAAATGAGAAGAGCTAGTTTATGGGCTTGCACTAATGAATGTTATTTGCTAGCTCTGTATTTAATGCTGCATGGAATTAGTTTCAAAATGCCTGTTACTTAGCTTCTTAATTTTAGTTCACTTCAGAGAACTAACCTATCATTACTCCATAGATATCTATCGATGCCTTGTTTCACCTTTGATTTTTTCTACCACTGAAGAAAATAGCTTAACTTTCTATGGTAGCTTAAAAAAGACGGAGAGTTAAAGGTTCATTGTGCTTGAAGCTTTCACTCTCAACTTGCTTTAAATGGTCACATGTAAAAACTAGAAACAGGCTATGGGGGTAGGGGCAGGGGGTGCAGTACTTATCTATAAGTCAAGCACAGTGTTTCATTTGGTATTTCCTGCTTAAATGTTATCTGTTGATAATAATAACACATTCAACCCTAGTGACATGTGAAGAGTATGCTTGTCCTATGCAAACAGTATAGACCCTCATCAGAGGACTCCTTATGGAGCCCTCTGATCAGGGTCTGCACTGTTTGTTATGTTATGATTAATTTGTTGAAACAGCCCTTAATATTTAAAAAGAACTGTCCAGACTTAATTGGAAACTGGAATTGCCCATTAAAAGTTACATGGGTAAATTAGTGAAAAAAAATCAAAACTCTCCATTATTTTCTTTGTGGCGTCTTGCACACATTTGATAGAGCTACTCAATTATGCCAGCATTCAATGTACTTTATAATTTGATTTAAAAGTCTTTAACCTTCAAACATTTCAGAGTATATTTTCTCATTTGACAGATGGAATGCTTTAGTTATTACTTATTAACGATATAGACTTATGCAGAGCTCCAGATAAGAGGGAATAAATTGAACAAATCCAACATTATTTCCACTCATTTCAGCACCAAATCCTATGGTGTTACTTCTCATTAGAATCGTCTCAAAGAGACGATTCTAATGAGTAGTGACACCATGGGATTTAATGCAGAAATATAGATCTTAATTTTTGAAATACCTCCCTTAACTTGAGCCCTGCTTTTGCACACTTGGTTGTTGGTAGATAAATAACAGTGATAAAATCTGTGTAGCGCAACATTTTTATGACTCAATAATAAACATTGACATTTAAAAATGCTTTCTTCATAATATCAGTAACACCTTTTTTATGGTTTTGTTTAAGCCTTATAGAATTGACTTCATACCTATACATTTCTCTGATAAAAGAGCTATAAGACACCTGAATACAATCTTGACAGGTGGCTGATTAAAGCAGGTTGAAAATAGATTCATTTTCAGCATACTTTCATGCACCCATATGTCTGGATCTTTCCCACTGTGATGGTTTGTTTTCAGTTTTCAAACAGGTGGTTTCTAAAAGCAGACTGATGGTAAAGCAGATTTCGCTCAGTCAGGGTAGAAACATTATACATGTAAAGTGTTTGTATGAATACATAAAGGTTGAAAAGGTGTTATATTTTAAGAAGTGTTAGTTGTTGTCAATAGTCTTTTTGCTTTTTAACCCATTCAAACCTTATAGTATCTATTAAAGAAGATATTGGCAAACAGTGTAGATCATGATGAGACACAGGGTTTTGCACTGTTTCTTATAGAATTTTGTCTGATATCAATGATATATACATGTAGTTAATTTGGTTTATGTAGTGGGTGGAGTGTTATGAATGAAATTTTCAGTGGGAGAAAGGTTGAGAGCTACAAAACTTGTTGTACAGTGGAGAAAATGTTATTCATTCCCAATAAACACGTTTATGCTAAAACTATTGTTTCCATTGCAAACAGTTTGGAGCCAGATCAGACGCCGGGTAACCCGGCGTCTGATCAGGCTCCAAACTGTTTGCCACTCAGATCAACACGAATAGTCAAAATTGTCGATAAGTTGTCCTTTTCTATGTTTTAGTGCAATGCGTTTGCGTACGTTCACGTTTAAACGGGAAAGAATAACAGATTCTCCACTGTAACATACAAAAGGTTAGGAGTTCATGCACTAAGCAAAAGCAGGGCTGCCATAAGTTGCACATAAAAATCCTAAGATTTCCAAATTTTCAAGCGCAAGTTTAGGAATTGTACCTTTAACCCTTTAGCTGTCAGGCTGTATTTATAACACTTATATGATTATGCAAACAGTTTGGATCAAGAGCAGACACCCCATCTGATCTGGATTTAAACTGTTTTGACACGGATAGCAATTTCTTTCCTAAGTAAAAAACACATAAAATTCCAAATTTTTAAAGTAAGAGCAGAAATACAACGATTTCTGAAAAAATTCATTGGTCCAAAGAAATAAAATAAAATCTGAAGATTTCAGAAAAATCCGGAGAAATGGCAGGCCTGCAAAAGTAAGCATAGGTGCTAGACAGGGACTGTGTTTGCAGTCATTGTAGGTCACCTGCAGTTCAGGACAATACATTATAGTTACCTTGTCTGGTACCGTATCCGAGTATCTGTCTTTTAGGACAGGACTACAGATATATAGGTGTAAGCTAAACATGTTACATGTCTGGGTTAGTGCACAAACCCTTAACTCTTAATTCCAGGTGATCACCTGTCTTCAATTTTAGAAACTGGACATGAGGTAAGGGGTTACAGGGGTAAAAAATTATAAAAATTTGTCACTCGTTCTGCATAAAAGACAATGAAGGAAATCCCAAAAGTGCACTTGCCCTGCACATTAGACAAAGAATGGAAAAAGCATGCAGGACGAGCGGACAAGTATAATTCTTAAGCCCTGGGTTAATTAGTATCATAAAACCACAAAACCGCAAATCACTGTATGATGGCACCTGATAACAGTTACTGTAAAATATAGCCTGTTGACTGTATGATGTCTCTCTATTTTCAGTGTCAGGAGAGCAGGAGTTGGCCACAAGAACGTTGACAATACAGTCCAAGAGATTCTACCTCGATGTCAAACAAAACAGACGGGGACGTTTCATCAAAATAGCAGAGGTAAGACCGATCAGAAAGTCTCCCAATGTAATATAACTAAACCCTGATGCTACAAGTTTACTCAATTATGATTTTTAGATAGAAAAATGGCAGTATAAAGCAGGCTTAAAGTAAAACAAAAACAGCACACTTCATACACTAAAAATACTACTTCCATTGCAAACCGTTTGAAGCAAGATCAAAAGCCGAGTAACCCTGCATCTGATCAGGCTCTAAACTGTTTGCCACTCAGATTAAAATGTATAGTCAAAATTGTCGAAAAGTTGTCCTTTTAAAAGTTTTATTGCAAAATGTTTTAAACCGGAAAGAATAATGTCTTCTGTAATGATAATCAGAAAGCTCTTAGTGCCATCATTTGAATTTTGTTGACTTTTTTTTTTCTCAGGTAGGGGCTGGCGGGAAGAAGAGTCGTCTGCTGCTTGCAATGTCATCTGCTGCAGAGTTTAGGGATCATCTCACAGAGTTCAGTGACCATTACTCATCATTAGGTAAGTTTATCCCATTTGCCCTCAGTGGATTCTTGCATGCTTATATATTGGATTAGTCCATCAGGGTTTAGGTATACGTAATTCAAATAAAAGTAATAAATTAGTTTGATCACAGAAATTTGTATTTACCATATAATACATTAACTTCATGACCTGGCCCAGCGCTTATAAAGCGTTTGTGTTGAGTCTGAGTTCGTTCTCAAGCACTTGATTGGTCAGATTTGAGCCTAGGCTCAAATCTGACCAATCAAATGCTTGAGAGTGTTTAAGAATCAGCTCAAACAGTTATAAGCATGGACCCAGAACTTATTCTATACTTTTAACTTTGAACTTGATCATGATTATACACTGAAACATAAATGTAGTAAAATCTGTGCATGGTGGTCACTGAAAAGTAGATTCATATGTAGTCCATTTAGACAGGCAGGTAGTTGTTGAATGTAGACAACTCTAGTCTCATTTCGTAGCAATCAGCAGTACGTGTGTCCTGCATCAAGCAGCCAGAGTAATTTGAGGATTTTGTCAATGTCTTTCCGTGGTTTATTGATAATAAATGACCTTTTGGATGTGGAATTTAAGAGCTTGAACCAGTGATACAGTTTAGTTACTTTCGCACCCGCATTGGCTTGATTGATATTGACCTTGACCAAAGTTGGACTTATAATATTTTTAATGTGCTATGCCCCAGTTAACTAGACCTTACTGCATACTAGAACGGTTGGATACTTTTAAACAGTTGTTGCCTGTGACCATTATTTAATTCATCTTTGTCACTCAACCTCAATTTGACCTTGACCTAATTTAGACTTAGAAAAGATTCAGAATATGATATTGAACTTTTCTCGACAAAAGGTCCTGTCAGACATCCTGTAATATGACATTTATTGAGTGCAGTCTTGTTTTCACATGAGGTTTTAACAATGTGTATGCAGGGACAATTTTAGAAATCGAATGAATGAGTTCTCGGGATGCACATTCTGTAAAACAACAAGTCCTTGAGGTGAACAATTAAGCCAATATCCCGTAACTTATTTCTAGTTTTGAAGACAAATGACCACTTAAAGCAGGTTGAAAGGAAAGCAGAATGTGCCTTAAGGCACATTCTGCTTTACTTTCAATCTGCTTTAAGCTACTATTTGCTTATGAGTAAAAGGTTGATAAAGGCCAGAAAAGCTATGGGTCCATGGGACTCGCAACTTTTTAAATAATGAGTCCCTGGCAAATTCAATGAGCATAGGACTCTGGATGCACAGCCAGGTAAAATTATCACTGTGAATGTCTTACAGGACCCCCTAATCCTGACAACCTGCCAGATGATGGGAAACTGAAGAGTGAGATGATGACAAAGGACAACAAGCGATACTACTTGGACTTGAAGGAGAACCAAAGAGGACGGTTTCTGAGGGTATGAATTTAACACTTTACTCCATAGCTTGTTCCTAATTTTGAAGACAAGCAACCACTTAAAGTAGGTTCAAATTAAAGCAGATTGTGGGCTATGAGGCAAACTCTGCTTTACTTTCAGCCTGTTTGTTTTTAGCTACTTTCTGCTAGAACATAGAAAACACTGCATATGCTACATATTCATGACTGTATAAAGTGGAACTATTTTCGTCAGTGTAAGAATAAATTAGATGTGTTAAAATATGTTTCTATAGAGTGATTGGTTAAACATACAACTAGGACTAAGGGATCCAAAAGTAGAGAGGACATTATTCTTTCTTGATTAAAAGCAAACGCACAAAATTTCAACAAAATTTAGAAATTAACAACTTTTTAGCTCACCTGAGCTAGCTCAGGGTGAGCTTTTGCAATCCTTGATTGTCCGGCGTCCGTCGTCAACAATTTTAGTGTTTACACTCTAGAGGCCACAAATTTTATCCAATCTTTCTTAAACTTGCTCAGATGGTATATTGCCATAAGATCTCAGATGAGTTCGATTATGGTTGAAATCGGACAAATAGGTCAATAATGCCGGTCATGAGTTATCTACCTTTGAATTGCTGAAAATGTATATTTAACAGTGTTTACACTCTAGAGGCCACAGTATTTATCCAATCTTTCTCAAACTTGTCCAGATTGTATATGACCATAAGAGTTTGAAAGAGTTCGATTTTAGTTGAAATCAGATAAATAGATCAAGAGTTATCTACCTTTGAATTGCTGAAAATGCCATATTTAACGGTGTTTACACTCTAGAGGCCACAGTATTTATCCAATCTTTCTAAAACTTGCCCAGATTGTATATGACCATAAGAGTTCAGATGAGTTCGATTCTGGTTGAAATCAGACAAATAGATCAAGAGTTATCTACCTTTGAATTGCTGAAAATGCCATATTTAATAGTGTTTACATTATAGAGTTCACAATTTTTATCCAATTTATCTCAAACTTGCTCAGATTGTATATGACTATAAGGATTCAGATGAGTTTGATTATGGTTGAAATCAGATTTATAGGTTGAGAGTTATCTACCTTTGAATTGCTGAAAATGCCATATTTAACGATGTTTACACTCTAGAGGCCACGAATTTTATCCAATCTTTCTCAAACTTACTCAGATTGTATATTACCATAAGAATTCAGATGAGATCAATTATGGTTGTAATCGGATCAATAGGTCAAGAGTTACCTTACTTTGAATTGCTGAAAATGATATATTTAACAGTGTTTACGCTCTTGAGGCCACAATATTTATCCAAGCTCTCTCAAACTTGCCCAGATTGTATATGACCATAAGAGTTCGAAAAAGGGTGATTATGGTCGGAATCGGACAAATAGATCAAGATATATCTACCTTTGAATTGCTGAAAATGCCATCTTTTACAGCGTTTACACTCTTACAACTACAGTTTTCAATGGATTTTGATTATACTTGTACACAAAGGATGTAGCTATACGTTCTCGAAGGAGTGCAATTATTGTTGAAATGTAATCATTGTGGCAATAGTTACCTGCCCATGATGTACTTTGAAATGCTAGAAAAAGGCTTCATTTCAGTAGATTAGGCTCTAGTTATTTGCCTTTGATGTACTCTACTATGCTAGAGTAGGTCGACAAAACTTGAATGGATTTAGAATAAAAAGGGTGAAATTCAAAGGTAAAGCTATCAGGCTTCATTACAAATGGTGAGCGATATCAGGGCCTTCAGGCCCTCTTGTTGACAATTCTTAACCAATTATTTAACATGAGTGGCAAACAGTAAGCCTTAAGGCACAGCCTGCTTTACTTTCAGTCTACCTTAAGCTACCATTTGCTAGGATACAGCAGCCTTTTTTCATGCCATTTTTTGGGCATCAGCCCCATTCCCAGGCAATAAAAGTATATTTTCCTCCAGGGTGTGGACTGTATGTACTGATTATTATAATCTATTACAGGTTGCCCAGACTGTCCAGAGGGGTGGACCCAGGTCCCAGATAGCCATACCAGCACAGGGTCTCATTGAATTTCGTGATGCCCTCACAGATCTCCTTGACGAATTTGGAACAGATGATCACGGTTATTTGAACCCATTACCAAATGACCATGAGTTTCTAGATATGAAGACAGGTGACCACTTAAAGCAAGTTGAAGGTAAAGCAGAATGTGTCTGAAGGTGCATTCTGCTTTATTTTCAGCCTACTTTTAGCTACCATCTGCTAAGCTATAGGAAATATTTCTTATGTTGCATTTCAGTTACTGTATACAGTAAAACTTTTTTATAACGAACTCTGATACAGCGAATTTCGGCTTATAGCGAATTTATTTTCGTTCCCCGGCCGAGCTCTGCATTAATTCTATGTTGACTAACATGTTTAGTACGAATTCGGTTATAGCGAATTCTCGTTTATGGCGAACTGATTTTCAAGTACCTTTATTCACAAAACAGTGTAAAATACCTTCGTTAAAGCGAAGTCTCATATTGCTTCAGTCTTCAGTCACCTATGTAATTGTCGCGATAAACACCGTGACACATAGGTGTTAAAACACACAATAAGATCTGGATGACTTGTGAATTGATCCGTAATTACGATACGGTATAATTACCGTATAAACTAAATGCTTTGTTAACTCCATTAGTCCTGGAAGCATAACGTGCGCTTCACTGTACGTGTTGTCACTATGCAGTTCTCGTGTAAACGTTTATTTTTGTCCGTGTCGAATTATAGATATGCGTAAGTAACTGGCCCCATATCTTGTCCATTTCCTACGTGTAGACGAAAAAGATGAAGTAATCCTATTGTCGTTTCATTTACATAACCGGGACTGATTATTTCGACTTGTTTGATTGGATGTTTAAAAGAATAAATAAAAACACGATAACTCTCAGCCGGTGAAGCAGAAGATTTAACTAAACGGAATCTCAATGATTTAAAAATTAGAGGTCGGTAATATTATCACGGAATATTAAATCCTTGATATTTATAACAACTCAAGTAAAATGAGCATATGACGGCTCGCGTGTTAATCAAACTGTACACACTAGTGTATTTACGTGTTTGGTATCATGGAAGTTTAAGAGAATACACGGCATATGCGCTAACAAATAGCGTTATCGCTGCATATATTTCTTTTCCATTTTTTCTCTTGAAGATGTGACATAGATCGTGAATTGCATTCCAAGATTAAATGGTAGTCAAGGTAAATAATAACCAGTGTATGAATATAGAATGTGACCGCGTACATGTATTATGGCGACGCATTTCAATATGGCACTGAATATAAAGTTCAGTCGCAAACCAGGATGATAACTTATAACGAATTTCGTACTATCAATATAGCGAATAATGTTTAGAGCGAAGTAAATCCTCAAGTACCTTGGAATTCGTTATAACCGAGTTTTACTGTATAATAGATCTATTTTCTTCAGTGTAGGAATGATTTAAATGTGTAAAAATGTGTATCTATGGAGTAAAGGGTTAACAAACTTAATACAATAAGCTGACCTTAGAGAAGAAACCAGACCTATAATTGCACTGCAAAATTGCATATATCAAACATCCTAATCATTTTTTATGCTCTGTATCTGAGTTTGGTCTGCACTGTCTGTAAAACAAATGTATATGATACTGCTGAACAAACTGCTGCAGATGCTTGTGAGAGTCAATTAGTCTCGATCCAATCTATCAAGAGGCAGTGTTTTCTCATGGAATGTCTAATTTTGGTGCTTAACCCATTACGCCTTAAATATGCCTTCTTTAAGCCTTGAATTAAATGTAGTGCAGGAAGCCTTAATATATGCTTTTCAAGCTTACCATGTTTTTATTTTTGAAAAACAGGTATGTTCCACTTAAGCGAGTTTGAAACATCATAGTTAAATCTTTTACTGTATATTTAAAACCTGTTTTTAACGGACATACTGCTTCATATGATATCTGTTGATACCGAAAGGTGTCTTATAAGGTAGGTTAACTGTTATCTTAATTCAAGCTTCTTACTCATTACAGAAGGTCACTGTGATCTGCCAGAGAGCAAGTACCTGAGAGTTGAGAACAAAGTCTTCTACTTCGATGTTGGTTCCAACAGACGTGGCGTGTATCTGAGAGTGTCAGAGGTTTGTATAATAAGATGATTAACACCTTTCCCATCAGCTGATTACTCTCGGATTAACCCTTTACCTCATAGCCTGTTTCTAGCATTGAAGATAGTTGATCACTAAAAGCAGGCTGAAAGTAAAGCAGAATGCGCCTTAAGGCACATTCTGCTTTACTTTCAACCTGCTTTTAGCTTACATCTGCTAGAAAATAGAAAATATTCCGTATAATACATATTCATTACTGTATGAATTGAAACTATTTTCTTCAGTGAAGGAATAGATTAAATTCGCTAAAAGGCGCTTCTATGTGGGAAAGGGTTAAAGTTGATCACCAAATTTCTCTGAAGTAGAAACCTGTTTAAAAGATCATTTTGTTCTGTCTGAAAAGGTTTGGTTCTTGAAAGGTTTGACTGTATTCAGACCTAACTAAACTCTTTCACTGTAAATGGCGCCAAAAGGCATCTGATCAGGATTCGAACTGTTTGACATTTGTTTTGAAATCATGTCAGTCATACTGCCTTTAATATAACTTTGGAATGATATTTCAGACAACAATATTGAAGCAGATGACAATATAGGGGTGAAGGGTGAAAAACCTCATGATAAATTTCTTGGTTAAAGACTGTTTTTAGCTCACCTGAGCCAAAGGCTCAAGGTGAGCTATTGGGATGGCCCTGTGTCCATCGTCCGTCGTCGTTAACAATTGCTTCAAATGACATCTCCTCCTATACGGCTTGACAGAATTCAACCAAACTTTACAGAAATGTTCCTTGGGTCAAGCTCTTTCAAATTTGTTCAAAAAATTAAAAACAATGCAGAACTCTGGTTGCCACGTTTTCAAACGTCTTCTTCTCTGAAACTAATATGGCCAGAGCATTGATATTTGGCATAGTGACACTTCTAGATGTCCTAAACCAAAATTGTTCAAATGGTTCTGGTCAGTTGCATAACTAGGTCACAGGAGCTAAAAATAGATTTTTATGCCCCCAGAATCTACGATTCGGGGGCATATAGTTTTTGTCATGTCTGTTGGTTTGTCCGAGCGCACGAAAGGTCCTTTGTTGGGTAGGGAGAACAATAGATTCCATTCATTCCGTGATTGCCCTATTGTTATTGTTGGGTATATTTGTGTACTGTTGGGTACTTTTAAACAAAAAAAATACCCAACAAAAGTTCAACTGTGAGAACGTCCGTCCGTCCGTCCGTCTGTCTGTGCCAAAAACCTTAACCTTGGCTATAACTCTTGCAGTTTTGTACCTGGGCCTTTTATACTTGGCATGTGTCTTCCCTGTATCAAGACCTTTGCAACCATACAAAACTTTTTGACCTTGTGACCTTGACCTTGACATTTGACCTACTTTTGTAAAAATCTTTAAATGGCTATAACATTTGCACCAGTTGGGCCAGGGCTTTCATATTTTGTATGTATATTTCTTGTGTCAAGACCTTTCCAACCATACCAACACTTTTGACCATGTGACCTTGACCTTGACTTTTGACCTATTTAATCAAACTTTAACCAAAAACCTTAACCTTGGCTATAACTTTTGCATTTTTGAACCTGGACCTTTTATACTTGGCATGTGTATTCCTCATGGCAAGACCTTTCCAACCATACAAAACTTTGTGACCTTGACCTTGACATTTGACCTACGTTTGTAAAAATCTTTAAATGGCTATAACATTTGCACCAGTTGGTTCAGTGCTTTCATATTTTGTATGTATATTTCTTGTGTCAAGACCTTTCCAACCATACCAACATATTTGACCATGTGACCTTGACCTTTACCTTTGACCTATTTAATCAAACTTTAACCAAAAACCTTAACCTTGGCTATAACTTTTGCAATTTTAAACCTGGGCCATTTATACTTGGCATGTGTATTCCTCATGGCAAGACCTTTCCAACCATAAAAATCTTTTTGACCTTGTGACCTTGACATTTGACCTACTTTTGTAAAAATCTTTAAATGGCTATAACATTTGCACCAGTTGGTCCAGGGCTTTCATATTTCGTATGTATATTTCTTGTGTCAAGACCTTTCCAACCATACCACCATCTTTGACCATGTGACCTTGACCTTTGACCTATTTAATCAAACTTTAACCCAAAACCTTAACATTGGCTATAACTTTTGCATTTTTGCACCTGGGCCTTTTATACTTGGCATGTGCTTTCCCTGTGGCAAGACCTAAACTTTTTGACCTTGTGACCTTAACATTTGACCTACTTTTGTTGAAATCTTTAAATGGCTATGGCATTTGCACCAGTAGGCCTACGGCTTTCATATTTTGTTTATATATTTCTTGTGTTAAGACCTTTCCAACCATACCTACGTTTTTGCCCTTGTGACCTTGACCTTTGACCTTCTTTTGTATAAATCTTTATACGCCTATTACGTTTGAACCAGTAGGCCTAGAGCTTCCATACTTTGTATGTTTCTTGTGTTAAGACTTCTCCAACCATGCCGATGTTTCATTTACCCTATGACCATGACTTTTTACCTACTTTTGCAAATAAGCATTACATTACAGAACATGACGCTGGCTGGGGGCATTTGTGTTTCACAAACACATTGCTTTTCATCGGATCTTCACCATACTTTCTGAAAATGTTTGTTGACATAAAATGGAGACCACTTTGGATAACCAGCGGTGCCAATATATGCTAGGCCCTTTAGAGTAATGGCCCTTGAATTCCTCAAAATGGCACTCCACGACAGTTTCAGCTCTCTAACTCGTACATACTACATTTGATAGTCTGGATTCCCCTCCCTGTATCATCGGGGGCATTCGTGTAACTGGGACACGCTCTTGTTTTCAATGAAAACTTAAAAAATCTTCTTTTCTGAAACTACAAGGGCCAGAGCTTAGATATTTAGCACATACCATCGCCTACAGGTCCTCTATCAAGTTTGTTCAAATTATGCACCCGTGGTCAAAATTGGCCCCACCCCTGGGGTCACAGTTTTACATAGAGTTATATAGAGAAAATTTGAAACGTCTTCTTCTCTGACACTAATATGGCCAGAGCTTTTATATTCGGTATGGTGACACTTTTAAATATGTTCAAATTGTTCGGGTCTGTTGCATATCTAGGTCAGTCCTGGACCTTATCTAAGTCAGTCCTGGACCTAAATTATTATCGCCATTTTTTCAGCTATTTTCTCAGGTGAGCGAAATATGCCCCATGGGGCTCTTGTCTTGATTCTTGAACTTTCCTGGCCTTTCAGGTACGTTCGAACTATCGAACATCCATCACCATTCCAGAGCGATCATGGGGAAGATTTCGTGATATGTTATCAGAATTCGCAGACAAAACAGGAGAAGGCGGACACTAAGAACCAGTACAGACAGGGGGGAATGTGCTTGAAGGGATCAGCATCTGTGAGAAAAGGGGAGAAGTCATTGATTTTGTTTCATTATTATTGTTGTTAAGGATCGAACTGGTCCCATTAAAATGTGTTCCGGTAGGTTTGTTTGAACTCTTTGTAAAGTGGAAAAAATGGCTTAGTTGGAAAATGGTGAAAAGAATCAAATTGAACTTCTTGGGATCAGACAATGCTTTGCTAATGAAGCAAAAAATTGCGGATGACAGATTGAGCAAGGTTTTAACAGAACTCAAGGGAGAGCACTCTACTGTACCAAGAGCACAAGGTAAAGGGAGATAATCAGATTTTTTTAGAATGAGCAGTGATTGAACAATATTTCAGTGACATTGGAAAAGAATTGAACAGAAGTTATTTAGAAGAAGGCGCTATGGAGGATATGTTGTTAAAATAGGGACCTTTCTGGAAGAAACCATGAGAAATAACAAGATACAGATTCATGCTATTACTGATAGATCAAATTGTGTCGCCTCTTTAATCATCATCATGATTCATAAAAGCACATTTCCGGAAGACGAAAACAGAGAAGCAGTCCACAACTTACGGGAAGGCTGTTGGAGACGTGGTATCGGTTTTTCTCACAAAAAAAGATTTGTAGGATATAGATGTAGTGGTGAAAACGTACTTGTGTAGGATGATTTTTAAAGCTTCTGGGTGTCACTGGTTTGCACGAAAAATCACTGTATTGTATTGTATATTGACAATGTTTGGTCAACAACAGATGCATGCGTAACTCTAACCCTCAGTCAAAACGCTGTTCCTCCCCAACAAGTTCTTTTTTCTTTGATTTATCAATTTCTGGGAATTTATGATTTGACAGACATTTATTTAAAATTTAATTGTTGATATTTAGAATTCAGAGAAACAAAAGCTTTAATTTAACGTTGTTGGATACAATTGTCTAGAAGGTACAGGCATAGAAGAAAAGTCGGGGATGGGCTGCGTCATGTTGGGGAAATCGGATCCTCAAGGAAGGATTCAGCTTGGGTTATTCATGCACAGATACAGAGACATTGGTTGAGCAAACGTTGTGTAGTAAATGAGTGGAATATGTTATATTGTTGCGATTTCTTCATGTTAAAGTTTATGGTTTTGTGACTAGTTGAATATTTCAATGGCAGGTGTACAGTGGTAGAAATTGTTAATGTATAGGTTTTGTTAGGGGTTGGGAGACATGGAGTTGTCATTTGCAATACCAGTACATCGTCCGTGTTGATTTTAACCCTTTCCTCCATAGCCAAAGGTGCGAATCGCCTATATCTAACTGTATGCAGACAAGTTACTGTTTACAGCAAGAAAGTAAGTCAGAAAGGAGATTCTATTTTACTGTTATCTTGCTTTAAATTGTCACCTGTTTTAAATACCAACAATGGGTTATCATTTGTTTTGTGTGGCGGGGAAGGTAAGGACATCCTATGGCACTTATGTGGAGGAAAGGGGTTAGGAAAAAGGCCCTATTGATAAGCATACCAGATTCGAAAAAGAAGGGGAGTATAGTTTAGCCCCTAAACCCGATTATGATGTGATTTGGTTTCTGTTCTTCATACAAGGTTCTGTGTTGGTAACAGATTTATAGATAAGTCTGTTAGGGAGGATGGAGGGGCATATATAATGCAGGATAGCTATAAGGAAATCTTTCAATAACAACCACTCAAAGTAGGCTTGTTCATTGTGTTTTAAGACAAGTGGCTACTTAACCAGATGAGTCCTAGTGACACAAATACTCATCCTTTTCAAACAGTGTATCTGTGAAGAGTAACCTAGCATTATGCAAACAGTGTAGACCCAGATCAGAGGGTTCCTAAAGGAATTCTCTGATCAGGGCCTGTACTGTTTGTCATTTTGTGAAAGATTTAACACTTATTAGTAAAAAATGGACTAGACTTCGTCAACTTTTATGAGTTGTCTATTTGAATTATAAGTTGTCATTTAGTTGAAGCAAGAAAGTAAATAAAAAAACTTCTCGTTAAAGTTGTTTTTTATTAACTTTCATTCTGCTTTAACCCATTAGCCCATAACCTGTTTTTAGGTTTGAGTATATTAAACAACTTTGAGCAGGTTGAAAGTAAAGCAGAATGCGCCTTAAGGCACATTCTGCTTTACTTTCAGCCTGCTTTAAGCTTTTATCTGTTAGGATATAGAAATGAGTTCTTACGATTCATTTTCATAACTGAATAAAGTGGAATATTTTCTTCAGTGGAGGAATAAAATAAGAGGTGTATTTATGGGGTAATGGGTTAAGTTTTCACTTGTCTTCCATCACTATCTATAAGTGTCTGTTTTGAGTTGTTGTAGTTGTGAGACTTTAATGTATATCATGATAAAAAAAATATATAGATACTGTGATAATAGATAAAATAAATTTCTTGTGTTAATATTGATTCAGTTCTAACTAGTAGCAGATCGGTGAAAAAACAGAATTTTGAAGATCTGAATAATGGATTGAAGTACTACTAAAAAATGTCAACCAACTGAAGTATCATTTTGCTAGAGGCAGGGCTCCAGATAAGAGCAAGTAAATGGAACATTTCCAACAATTTTTCCTATGTCTCCACGTAACCCTATGCTATGACCACTTATTAGAATCGTCTCTTCAAGGGGATTCTAACGAGTGTCATAACAAAGGGTTTTATAGAGACATAAGGGATTTAGTATTTGAAATATTCACCTTATTTGAAGCTCTGCAGAGGTCCAGATAGGAAGGGGTGAACTTAATTTTCAAAATATTTTCCTTTAGCTCCACTAACACCTCATTAGACTGGTCTCACCGTAGGTTTTGTGGAGACATGAGGATTTAAAGTTTTTGAAATACAGCCGAACTTCGATATCTCGAACTCGCTTAACTCAAACTATCCGATAGTTAGACTTATGAACTGCATTATTTCATGCTCATTTAAGTTGAACATACCCATATTTCAAAGTTAAAACGTGGCTAAGCCACGTTTTAACTTTGAAATAAGGGTATGTTCGATTTAACTGAATTCGAGATATCGAAGTTCGACTGTACTCCTTATCAATGACTAAGTAGTGCAGAATGTTCAATGTCAGCTTTATCATCATGTTGGTTGAGTAATATATATAATTAAAACATGTCAATTTTAAAAAAAATAATCAGGGTTTAACATTAAGATTTGTTGGCTTTGTCATGGAAAAGTACAAATTGATTAAGAAGAAATTGTTTATGAACTTGATATTATAGGAGATACTTAAACTGAAAGAAAAAAAAAGATTATTGTTGCTCAATACTGTATAAAGTAATGGAGAAAGCTCCTACAGGAGTTTTCTGCATTCTTTTACCCGCTTTAAGAAGTCATCTCTGTTAAGAGATCTTGGTGCATCTTATTTGAATAAAGTTCAAACAAAACATGAGAGTAGATCAATAGCACATTAGAACAAGTTTGTCTGACTGGTCAAAGGAGGAAAAGTTAATGTTGAACCCTGCTTATACAGTGGAGAAGAAGTTATTCTTTTAAAACACAAACACAACCCAAATGCATTGTAATAAATTTTAGCTTCCCTCCTTAAACACCTTGGACCTGTTTAAAATACACTAATTAACATTGTCAACAGTGTAGACCCAGATCAAAGGGAGCCCTTTGATCAGTGTTTGCTAACAAAGAGCAGTATTTATTTATCAACCCAGAATTCCAAGTAGACTGATCCATGTTTTGGAAATGAAAATATCCACAAGGGAATCTAATAACCCACAAGAGTTACTTAATGTTGAAAGAGTTAAAGCATTTTTTTGTGAAAGAATTTCTTCTCCAGTGTATTGTCATCTAGTCCCATTGTTTCTCAGAGGCATCTACTTATGTTACATTCTCCTTTCTCCATTGTTTTCACAAACATGAACAGAGCACTGTATATGATGAAAACTGCAAACAACCCAAATCTTATTATCTTTATTTCTCCGTCAAACCCTATGATGTGACTACTCATTAGAGTCGTCTTAGAAGAGATAATTCTAATGTGAAGTCTCAATATAGGGTTGGTTTTTATAGAGATAAAGAAAAAGAAGTGTTTGAAAATAATAATTCATTGTTATATGGTGCCCTGTTTAGTGCAGAAGGAACGATTCACCCTTTATTTATATACTATTTTTGTAGGTCACATATAATTCACATTGCCTCTGATCTCACATATGGACAGGCAAGGAACTATGAATGACCAAACAGTAGACAAAGTTCCCTTGTCCATTCATGTGCAACTTGACAAACATTTGCCAATAGTTCCGGTCCAGATCAGGTACTGAATAACTTGGTGTGTGATTCGGATCTAAACTGTTTGACACATGTTTACAAGATGTTTTGTTTTTGTTAGAAAACATCAAAAAAATCTGTATCTGTCTGTATCGATATGTTGTAGAATCCTATTAAGGCTTATACACGAAAAATAGAGTTTTTTAAAAAACATTGCAAGTAACAGTTTTGATGTGGACATTCATTTCTTTGTAACTAATTAGTGTATTTATAAGCCTTGATCTTCCTTCTTTATCTTCAGCCTGCTTAAGATTTGCATGAGTTAACTGTGATAAACAAGTCTGTTTTGCTCCAGTACAGGGGCCAGTCTTGCGAAACATCATACAACAAATATTGTCGTAAGTCAGATTCTAAAATTCTCAATTATTATCTATTTCTCCATCTAATCCTGTCTTGTGACATCATTTGGAATCGTCTTGAAATGACGATTCCAAAGAGATGTCAGAAGACAGGATTAGATAGAGAAATAAGAAATTATATTTATTTTAAAGTTTTGACTTGCGATAGTTTTTGTCCTAGGACATTTGGTAAGATGGGCCCCATGCGTCCATATTATTTTGAGTACCAATTAGGAAGCCAATGTGTGTTGGGAACCAGTCTATAAGCAGGTACTTGTTAAAATCAGACTGGACAACATGATGATGTTGGGAATCAGTCTATTTAGCAGGTGCTTGTAAAGATCAGACTGGTTCTGAGACTTGACAACATGATGAAGCTGAGTATGTATAATTTGTGATGATAGAATTGTTGCAGAGTGGAAACCAGTTCATAACATGGTTATTAGAGTTTGGTGGTTATACTAAATGTCAAGAGGTATCTGGATCAGCAAGCCTCATCAGTGTTACATTGTTACATATTACAGTAAAACCGCTCTGTTACCACTGCTCAAAAGAAGACTACATTTAGTTGATAGTATAAGACGCAGGTGACAGCTTAAAGCAAGGCAAAAGTAAAGCAGAAAGCTCCTATAGGAGCTTTCTGCTTTACTTTCTTCTTGCTTTGAACAGCCGTTTGCCATTAAAATTGAAATTAAATCTCATTTAGTTGTCTTATTAGAGGGGTTTTACTGTAATGGTTTAGTGTGGTCTTTCTGTTACATGCACTGTAGATATGTACTCCATTATAGGTTGAGTAGCACTCACATTTAGGTGTCTATAAAATACAGGACAATTTGATTTCTGAAATTATTTCACTCTACTTTAATATTAAGCTGTAACTTGTTTTAAATACCACAAGTCACTGTTCTTTTGATTGGCCCTACACAATTCAGACCCTATGATGTGACTACTCATTAAGACAATTCTCATGAGTAGTCACAACCTAGGGTTAGGCTGAGAAATAAATGAGAATATTTTTGCCATCTTCAGTTAACCCACTCTTATCTGGAGCACTGGTTGTAACAGTAAGCTTTGACTACATAACCTGTAATGGAGTACTGGACACCAGAGTTGCATTGAAGAGAGAATACCATATCAGATGAACGGATTTGGTTTAACACTGACTGTTTGTCTGTGTCTGTTAGGAAAGTCTTTCTTCAATTTTAAAGTATTTCGATTTAGCAGTTTCTCTCAGAAACTCTACTGTACATGCGTTTGTTAAACATGATGTTATTTGTTGGTCTCCTGTTAAAGGATGGTTTTGGGCAATTCTGTTCGTTGTGTGATGTTTAAAAGAACTGCTTAAATTTGTCCATGCAAATTCGTTACTGTAGAACTTCTTTATTACGACCACTAACAAGAAGGCTAGTTGTCTGTAAATAGGACAGGTGACAGCTTTAAGCAATGTGAAAGTGAAACAGAAAGCTCCTGTAGGAGCTTTCTGTTTCACTTTCACATTGCTTTAAGCAGTCACCTTTCTTAAATTACTAATATTTTACACAATTTAGTGGTTGTAATAGAGAGGTTCTACTGTAATTGAAAACTTGGCATTGTTAGCAGGACTCTTTTCTTTATGTCTCCGTAAAGCTTTATGCTGTGATTTATGATAAGGATTGTACTTTTGAGGTGATTCTAATGAGTACAGTGATACCTCTCTATTGCGACCACTAAAACAAATGCTAATTGATTGTTTGAAAGACAGGTGCCAGCTAAAAGCAAGAAGAAAATAAAAAGGCTCCTTAAGGAACTTTGTTTTAGTCATCTTGCTTTAAAGCCAGAATGTCAGCCAAATTTATGTTTAAATCGCGCAATTTCTTATATAAGAACATTTTCTATGTATTAAAACTAAGCGAAATCTGTTGTCAGGTGCCTGAAACATGCCCCCCTTTCTTTGAGAACCATACATAAAAATGTGCCTATTTCTTATCGAGATGTTTGGAAAAATAAGCTTTTTGTTTACATAACAAATCTTCGTGTCGGCTTCCGAGAGTTTCCGCAAGGTCGAATAAGAGCCACGAGCAGAATAGTTCATAACCATTAAGGTAACGGTGGAGAAAACGTTATTCTTTCCCGTTTAAACGCAAACGAACCGCAAACGCATCGCAATAATACGCATAAATTGACAACCTTTCGACAATTCTGACCATTCATGTTAGTCTGAGTGGCAAACAGTTTGGTGCGTGATCAGACGCCGGGTAACCGGTTACCCGGCGTCTGATCTGCTCCAAACTGTTTGCAATTGAAATCATGGTTTTAGCGTTAACTCGTTTATTGGGAAAGAATAACATTTTCTCCACTGTAAGCAAGGTAACATCGACTACATCGTCGTACACTTTCCTACTTGAGATAAGTATGGTTCCCGTGCAGCACGAGACCACTGCGCTAACTTTACTGATATTTTATTCTCTCCCAATAAACGCATTTGTATACAAAACTATTATTTCCATTGCAAACAGATTGGAGTCGGGTCAGACGCCGGGTAACCCGGCGTTTGATCAGGCTCCAACCTATTTGCTACTCATATTAAAAAATAATAGTTAAAAACTTCTAAAAGTAAATTTCCACAGTTACGTGCATTGCGTTTGCCTTTAAACGGGAAAGAAAATGTATTCTCTACTGTATACTGCTCACAATAAACACAGCTATCAATGTTTCTTGCTGGATGTAGGGAATACTCATCCCTTTTAAAGTTTTAGAATGTTCCAATCTAAAAATAACTCCGACAGGTCATAAGAAAACATCTTTACCGGGCGCAAGCCGAACGAACTCGGAAAATCTCCGTCGTTGATCGGATGTCAACAAACCGATTTAAAAGTCGACCCTTTTCCATCAAATTCATGTGTTTGTCAGATGTATTGCCTCAATAATCATCGCGGATTACTTCTTTTTATATGTTTAGATTACGTATCTGCCTGAATATTCAGGTTTAAAAAATGCGCTATTCTGGCTTACATACTGCCTTTAAGCAGTCACCTGTTGTAAATACCTAATAATTGAAACAATTTAGTGGTGATATAGAGAGGTTTTACTGTAGTCTAATCATAGGATTTGATCAAGACATCGGGATTAAACAAAGTCGCCATCAGTTTTGCCCAAAACTGCCCATGTTGCTTATACTCATAAAGACATATTGGTTATTTACTAAGTGTTACCATAGTAACAATATCGTTACCATGGCTGTTGACATAACCAATTCGTTCAATTGTTGTACATTAAATGATAGTTGTTCTGAAAATATTACAGAAATGGAGAATTTAAGAAAAAAGTTAAAAAAATATATAAGTTGTCTATTTGGGATATTGTCTCTCAGATATTACAAACAGTGTTGATCCATGGTTGGCTGCATTCCAACAGGTTGGGATTTATGGCATTTCCCGATATACTTTTCATAGTTAATAGTGCTTTAACTCACCGAGTCGTAGTGACGAGTATACCTGTCCTATGCAAACAGTGTAGACGCTGTTCATGGTCTGCACTGTTTTGTCATTTTGCAATAAATGGTAAAATAAAAAACAACAATCCTAAATAGTCGAGAATGAACTAGACTTTATTGGAAAGTTTCATGGGTGAATGAGTTAACATGGTGGTAGATGCAGATCTACACTGTTTGAATTGTCAAAGAGCCACTTTTCTAGTTAAGCAGCTAATCTAAAAATTCATCTGTCTCTATATATGTTTGATTTGTTTTACAGAAAAAGTGTTCCAGTGTTTACCTCTTTAATTCCACAATCAAGTACTGCTTTTAAAATTGTTTTTAAGAGGTTGATAAAAAACAAACAATTAGGAAAGTGTATGTTTTTTCTCTACATTTGATATATGGTTTAATTTGGAATGGTTTAACATGTACCGTATTTCTTCCAAGTCTTGGGCCAGCAAAAAATAATTATTTTTTTCAGTGGCCCAAGAATTAGATACCAAAAAAAAAGTTGAAAATGTTTGGTCCAACATCTAGATCAATGTTAAAACGTACCACTACTAGTAAAACTTATGCCAATATGGCGGAGCGTCAAAAAGAAACGTCGGCATTTCTAAATGTTTTCCTATACCGTTGACAGTAAAAAGTCAAAAATAAATAATATCACCTTGAATGTTTGCCTCTAATAGCATCCAAAATTATCCTTTTTATACATGACACTTTTCATACTGAGTTACTCAGACACGATGTTAAAACATCACAGCAGATTTGAGGAGCTCCGCCCATTTTGATTCAATGACCTTGCTCTGTGTGTGTTCACTTATATATATTTATCTAGATATATATCTGACACTGGACACAATCTGCAGCTGCAGTTTGACACTGAAATCGACATAAAGTTGTAGACTGTCACCAAAATCTAAACCCTTTGAACTTTACTCGTCACTAGGGTTGAAGACGGTCACCAAATTTTTGCCTTTGATGTTAGCGACAAGCCGCGACTTCTTCAGAATATCGGCCACAAGGGCATGAAACACAAAAATAAGGGAACAGCAGCCTAATATAATAATAGACTATATCATAGTAACAGGATACATTTTGAATTTGTCCGTGGCCCCCTGTGGTGAAATTATCAGAACACACAGTGGCACTTGTGTAGCCACACGGATTTTACTAGAAATCAGGACACGTGTGTATTCAAGGTTTGTGCTTCTCACTGGAAAATAGAGTTTGGCATGGACAATGTTTGATTACGTAATTGCTCATCTCCCAGCACTGGATGAATCTAGCCAAAGGCAATTTAAGTTGATAATCCGATACGCTAATAAAGCTGAACTGTACATTGACAGTCTTGCAAATAACACGCAAGGCTGAGCACATTGTTTGGACTAGCTTGATTGGAGGTAAGAGATCGCTTGGATGAAAAGGCACTCCTTAACACTTACCAGATTAATGTCGCATGGTGTCCGAACGCAAATACGTTTTGGGATAACAAACAACCAACTTGTTGGTTTATTCATTCCAAACAGTTTTAATGACACAATAGGCAGTATTCTTATCCAATTAACCGTTCTGGTTATGGAAATATGCACTCAAAATGAGTAATTGAATAAGATTAATAGAAGCATATGCTACAGTCGCCGATTCTGCGACATCTGTAGAAAAGGTAAACAAAAAAAATCAAATGCCGATTTTAGGTGGCCCAAAGTTAGAGGCATGAAAAAAATTATTTTCAGAAATAATTAAGGGTGGCCCAAGATTTGGAGTGGCCCAAGACTTGGAAGAAATACGGTATGCCTTTAGTCGGGAACATAATAATATTTGGAAGAAATACTTTATATTACCCATTTTGTTACAAACACTCAAGAAGAAAGCTTATTTTCAGTGTTTATGATATGTGGTTGCCTAAATCAGGATAAAAATAAATATTTACTTTAATCTTGCTTTAAGCAGCCACTTGTTATTACACCTAAATCAAGTATTTTGTGAGCGACTGTAATAGAATTATTTTACTCTGTCCCAGTAAAACCTCTCTATAACAACCACCAAATAATGTTAATTATTTTGTGTATAAGGGCAGGCGGCTGATTAAAGCATGGTGACTTATGGGAAAACTGTCTCTCAGACAGTACAACCAGTGTTGGTTCACTTTGCTTTAAGCTGCCACCTGCCTTTCATACCCTCAGTTAGCATTCTTTTTAGTGGTCGTAATAGAGGGGGTTTACTGTAAAAAAAAAATTACTGAAGTTTAGATGAAGCAAGAAAGCAAGTGTTAAAGTTATTGTTTTAATTTGTTCTCCTTAGTCATTTGCAGAACTAAGCTCTGAAAGAAAGTGCTACATTTTATTTTTGTTGTTTTCATTGCTTTTTGTTTGTTTTAAATTAAATTTTAATGAAAAAAACCTGTTACTATAAGTGTGTTAATTATTTTTATTACTTTTGCAATATGCTTGCATCATGGAATAGAAGCATGCTTGATACAAAATGGTTCTGTTAAATAAATAAGATATTGCCTAATTCCATGAAGGTTTACCCTTTCCTCCATTGCCAAAAGTGCAAACCACCTTTATCCCAACTTTGTTTAAGACATGTGGTCGTTTAAAGCAAGATGAAAGTAAAGCAGAAAGCTCCTAAAGGAGCTTTCTGCTTTACTTTCTTCTTGCTTTAAAATTTAAAAATCATCTGATTTAAACACAGCCATTATATTTGTGGTGCTTAAGTGGAAGAACAATTATAGGCATCGAGGAAAGGTTAAGCTTTACATTCTATTGGCATCTTTTTGGTAAAAGTTTTGACAGAGATGAGATACTGAACAACTCATCACATCTTCAAAGATCAACCTGTTTGATGTGTGTATGATCATATTTTACAATAAATAAAGCAGACCACTTTACTAATTGTTACAGATGACAGGTGTTGAAAACATTATCTGTCTGAAGTTTTAAAGAGTTCAGAATTTAAGGAATCGGAAGACTCCATGGAAAAAATGTAGGGCCTTGCCCCAGTTCCTCTCTTTTCGCTTCCCTCTCTCTGGGATGTTGTTAGCCCAAAATTGGCAGAAATGGAATAATATTAACATTTTACAAGAATTCTGTTTACTTAATCCATAAATGAGACTCTATTGGCTCTTGTAAATAGTTTTGACCCAGATCAGATGATGAAATATACTTGGCATCTGATCTTGATCTCAACAAATTGAAGCTAGTTGTGAGACATATCTATTTTATTTTTAATTCAAACATAATGAATACTGAATATTTCTTTAAAGTAAATAATACTTACAGCAGTGTTAGTATAACTAGAAGAAAGAGAGATTGAATGCAAGATTCTGACAGACTTCAATTCAGTTTGCTGTTAAAGTTATTTGGTTAAAATCAAAAGTAGTTTTAAAATCATTTACATCACATACTTTTAACTCTTATCATGCTAGCGGTGGATAACTCTGCCACACTGATTACCTTTGCAAAACAGTTTGGATCCAGATGAGAAGCCGCGTCACGGCGTCTCATCAGGATCCAAAACTGTTTGCCATTCTGACCCTGAATTTAAAACAAATTTTAGAACATTAGCAGAGGACAATAGTTGCAGAAGAAAAAAGTACCCAGCATGCAAAGAGTTAACAGGCTCATAGCAATAAAAACATTTGACTTTTCATCTGACAATGCCTTATTATTCTTGAGTTCAAATGTATAGAAATATTCAAAATTCCCAGGTAGTTATGATCCAGATCAAACATTGAGTAACTTGGTGTATGATCTAGGGGGCATCGTATAATACAGTAAAAAACTTGATTTAAGTGGTCACCTATTTTCAAAACTTATCTGATTATGGTGTAACAGGTTAATAAGGCTTACTGATAGAACTAAAAACAAGTCTTGAAGTGGCAGCTTAATCTTTTTGTCCATAGTCAAAAAGAGTAAATCTTCTATATTCAACTATGTTTGAAGACAGGATACTACTTAACTATTTACCCCATAGCCTGTTTTCTAGTTTTGAAAACAGG
The DNA here is from genome assembly GCA_922989275.2 of Gari tellinella. Lineage (NCBI taxonomy): Eukaryota > Metazoa > Mollusca > Bivalvia > Cardiida > Psammobiidae > Gari > Gari tellinella. The sequence goes on along the minus strand of OV277867.1, from coordinate 76,397,418 downwards.
TGACCACTTAAAGCAGTTTGTAAGTAAAGAAGAATGCACCTTCGGCCTTTCAGTTTGCTTTAAGCTACCATCTGCTGCTAAATGGTGCTTCTAGAGGGGAAAGGGTTAAAGCATGACAAAGGTAAAGACGGAATTTAAGCTATCTATTGAGTTAGCTGAAATGACAGGGTTTATTCTTCTACTGTATAAAACAGGCCCCTGATCTTCACCAATTTGCAGTCTTGCAAGTATATAATTATGTTTAAAGGACATGGCAACATCTGAAATGTTGAAGAATACTTGGGTAGCTAAATAATCGGAACTTTTCATTACATGCAAGAATTTTTTTTCTCCATGCATTGTGTACATTACGTTTACAATCCTGGCTTGCTTTTGTGTCTCTAAGACGTGGATTGCATGCTCAAGATAAAAATTAAGCTGTAATTCTTATTACCTAGAACTTATCAATAGTCCCATGTCAGATTACATCAAGGGCCGTGCTTAGCCATTAACCCCGTAGTCTGTTTTTATTTTAGTTTTTAATTCGGTAACGACTTAAATGAGGTCGAAAGAAACATTATGCTTCACTTCGGCCTGCTTTAAGGTACGATTAGCTAGAATAAATGTCACAGTGTGTATGTTTATCATCACTTGTACGGCCTAGCTGTACAAGCACGCTTTTATGGCGACGTGGTAGAGTGCATGACTGCGAACCTGGCGACCTGGGTCGAAGCAAGTGTTTCTTTATAAGAACACCCGGCTACATTTGGTGCCCAACGTGGTTTCTGTGACTGTATATGCTCTGAGTTCGACCTCCAGTTGTTCTCATACCCATATAGAAATTCGTCCCGAATCGGAGCAAGTGTTTTCTTATAAGAACACCCGGCTACATAAAGAAACAATTTCTTACAATACAAGCTCATGACTGTTACAAGTTGGAACTACTTTCTTCAGTGGAGAATACTTTAAATGCACTAAAAATCACTTCAATGGGGGAAAGGGTTAACCCTTACACGGCTGGCTTTCCAAACGGACTCCTCCATTTTCTAAGCAATGACCTCTTTACATCTCAACTATTCAGGGGTTTGTCTCAAACACATTTAACCCTTTACCCCATAGCCTGTTTTTTGTTTTGAAAAAAGGTGACCACTGAAAGCAGTTTGAAAGTAAAGCAGAATGCACCTGAGGGCGCATTCTGCTTTACTTTCAACCTGCTTTAAGCTTCCATCTCTGAGGATATAGAAAATATTTCTGTTGGAACATGTTTATGACTGCATAAATTCGAACTATATTCTGTCATGGAGGAATAAATAAAATGTGCTTAAAGGCGTTTCTATCAGGGAAAGGGTTAAAACTATTGCAAACACTGCAAATGTTAACAGAGGGCTCCTTTGCAAATAATGTATAGACTCTTTTCCAGCCTTGTAAGGGTTTAACATTTTAACCTTAGGAGGACATGAGTTTTGAGAACATTGAAGATATTTTAGATCCAGATCAGATGGTTTCTGATCAGGATCAAAAATGTTTTTTCCTGTGAGTAAGTGTGTTAATTTTGTCAAAGTTGTGATGGGTGTTTTGGAGATAAAATAACTACAGGATAGACTGTAATAGCATAATTAATATGAATGCATATCATAACTTTATTAATCACATTATTAATTGTACGTTGACAGTCTACCCTCTGCCCAATGACCTTTTAATTAAGAAGCGTAGATCTCGGTAAACACAGGTGGCTGCAGACCAGAGGTACTGCACTAAACTCCCAAACCCTTTCCTCCATATCCAGAAGTGAAACTCACCTGCAGCCAACGGTTTAAAGCAAGACAATGCTTGAAGCAAAATGAAACTAAGGCAGAAAGCTTATTGGATCTTTCTGCTTTAGTTTCCTCTTGCTTTATTCAAAAGCATAAATGAATATTCTTTGTGGTGCTTTTGCAGAGGAAGAGGTAAAGGTCTCGTCCTATGGCACTTGTACAGTGGAGAAAACATTATTCTTTCCCTTTTCAATGCAACACATTGCAATAACACTAAAACATAGAAATTGACAACTTTTCTACAATTTTGGCTATCATGTTGAACTGAGTGGCAAACAGTTTGGAGCCTGATCAGACGCCGGGTTACCCGGCGTCTAATCTGGCTCCGAACTGTTTGCGAGAGAAGTAATAGTTTTAGTGTAAAAGTGTTCATTGGGAAAGAATAACATTTTCTCCACTGTATGGACGAAATGGTTTAAACCTGTCCTTACAGTTGAACTTGTGTAAAACAGCAACTCATTGAATAAAAGTAAAGTTGCCTTAAACATGTGACTGCTTAATTGTGTTTTACCCTACTGACCGTCTGGATCAAGATCAATTGCTGGGTATCTCTGATCTAGACTCTGTTTAACACCGATTGCAAAGCTAAAAGGAACAAACATACTTAATTGTGGTGGATAAAACTATGGAAAACAGAAAATTTCTTCCTCCACAGGTGACATTCTTTCTTAACCCATTACTCCATAAATACACCTTTTCCTCCACTGAAGAAAATAATTCATATTCATACAGACATGAATATTTATCATAAATGTTTTCTATATTCTGGAAAATGGTAGCTTTAGGCAGGCTGAGAGTAAAGTAAAATGCACCTAACGGCAGATTCTGCTTTACTTTCAACCTGCTGTATGTGGTCACAACTCTTCAAAATTAGAAATAGGCTAAGGGGTAAAGGGTTGAAAAAAGTTGAAACAAGCTGTTAACTAATTTATGCTGAGTGAGACATATTCATCATTTACAAACAGTTCACTGGCAAGGAATACACTTGTCTTATACAAACAATGTTTACCCAGATCAGAGGGCTCCTAAAGGAGCCCTCTGATCAGGGTATACACTGTTTGTCGTTTTGAAACTATTGTTCAAAACAACCCTAAATAGTAAAAAAATGAACTCAATTTATTTGGAAACTGGAATTGTCCATTTAATGTTTTAGGGTAGAATGAGTTTTAATAGCTATTCTTGCTAATAACCACTCAATAACTCTGTATCTAGCAAGAAACTATAACCAATGTTCCATCTGCAAAATAGCTCCGTATTTGTGAAGCGCTAAATTATTTTTTTTTGCCAATGCTTTCTTATGTTTTGTTGAAATGCCAGTCATTGGTATCAAGATAATCAATTACACTTTTTTATTATTTTCTGTTTGTTATTTTGGATATGTTAGTCTTTATATCACCAGAAATTTGATGATAAATCAATATCAAAGCAAATTATAATTAGAACAATTATTTTTGTATTTGAACAAGTGGTGTTTTCTTCTATAGTAGTATGTAATATTTATTCATCAACAATGAAGTTGTTCTCTTAAAGTAACGTACATCTATTATTAAATCCATGATGTTAAAGAATTTGTGTCTGTCCTGACTTCTTTACCCTGGGCCCAAGGTTGTTAAGTTTTTGAGTTGAATCTGAGATCAATCTCAAGCATTTGAATGATCAGATTTGAGCTTTGCTCTCACAGCAGAAGCTCAAATCTGACCAATCAAATGCTTGATATTAACCCATTCACCCATAAATACGCCTTTTTTACGCCTCTAATTTGTACCTCCTCAGGAGATAATAGTTCAATTTTATACAGTCATGAGTATGTATCATAAGAAATAGTTTCTATTTTCAAGCAGATAATAGCTTAAAGCAGGCTGATAAGTAAAGCAGAATGCGCCTTAAGGCGCATTCTGCTTTACTTTCAACCTGCTTTAAGTGATCATCTTTCTTTAAAACTAGAAACAGGCTATGAGGTAATGGGTTAAGGAATTTGTGTCTGTCCCGATTTCTTTGCCCTGTTGTTCACCCATTACTCTGTAGATTGTTACTAGTATTGAAGATATGACCACTTAAAGCAATTTGAAAGTAAAGTAGAATGTGCTCATTCTGCTTTATTTTCAACCTGCTTCAAGTTTCCATCTGCTTTGATATTGAAAATATTTCTTATAGTGCATATTCATGACTGTATAAAACGGAACTATTTTCTTAAGTTGAGGAATAAATTGAATAGTAGTATAGGTTAAGAAAAAAATAGGATTCTGCAGAGTTTTGCTTCTGTGACGAAGGATACAGTGGAGAATACGTTATTTTCCCCAATAAACGCGTTTACGCTAAAACTATTATTTCCCATGCAAACAGTTTGGAGCCAGATCAGACGCTGGGTAACCCTGCGTCTGATCAGGCTCCAAACTGTTTGCCACTAAGATAAACATGAACTACCAGAATTGTCCAAAAGTTGTACTTTTCTAAGTTTTAGTGTTTTGCGTTTAAACGGGAAAGAATAACGTTTTCTCCACTGTACTAAGGTATTGCAAAGAAAAGGTATTAGTCAGAACTCAAAGACATACTTTAAAGACAATTATTTATTAAGTATCAAATATTTCAAAGACATGATGTTTGAAAAAAACGTATAAATATCAGATATATACTTTTAATTATGAGTGATGACATTAAAACAAGCACAATCCTCATTTACCCTTTAAATCCAACATATGGTCAACCAGAGGTGAAAATAGAATTGATGAAAAGCCTGGAATTATTTACCTTCAAAATTAATTAATGAACAATTCAAGTTTCCAATGAAGTCTGACTTTCGACTATTTAGGGATGTAATTACAACAATTGCAAAATGACAAACAGTGCAGACCCTGATCAGAGGCCTACCTTAGAAGCAGTCTGATCTGGATCTACACTGTTAAAATGTACTCTTCTCAGGTACACTGTAAAGGATGAGTCAACTTGTCTCTATAGCTCAATGAGATAAAGGAATTGTATCTTTAACCCTTAGCCCGCCAAATAAATTGTTGTCTGCTATATTTCTCGTCTGCTTCAAGTTTCAAAGTTGCTGAAAATGTTGTCCGAGTGTCAAACAGCTTGGATCCGGATGAGACGCCGAGTTACTCGGCGTCTCATCCGGATCCAAGCTGTTTGCATATGGAGCTATAGTCGTGAGTGGCAGGCTAAGGGTTAATGCTGGACAAATGTTATGCAGAAAAGCTAATTTACGAGTTTTTTGCATCACTTTGGTCCTGCATTAAGCAGTTGGTTGCCTTTAGAGCCATTTTGTTTTACTTATGGAATGGTCTACTCCACTGGTTTCAAAACTATCTTTAACCTGCTATCAGTCATAAGATATTATACATAGTATACAGTGATGGTCAATCCGGTATTAAGTCCTATAGATAATATCAATGACTGTTTGCTTTATGCAGAAAATAACTATTAAATGCAAGAAGTTCCTACAGAAGCTTTCTGCATTATTTATATTCTGCAATAACCCAATACCCCACGTTAGCCTGACCACTTAAAGCAGGTTGAAAGTAAAGCAGAATGCACCTTAAGGTGCATTCTGCTTTACTTTCAGCCTGCTTGCTGTAACAGTAAGCTATCATCTGTGGAGGAGTTAATTTAAAATTTTAAAAATGCTTATCTATGGTCAATGTGAGTAAAGGATGAGTTACAAATGTCTTTATAGATCTTCAAGCTGCTTTATTAGTAGTAGCTTATTACAAAGATTGATGGTATCATTATCTATTCTTCAAAATGCCTATCACACACTAACTTGCACTAACACAGCTTGGATTCAAATAAAACATTTGGGGCCTGTCTTACGAAACGTCGTTCAACACTTATTATTTATCACTCCGTCTTATCCTGTTTTGTGACATCTCACAGGATTAGACAGAGAAATAAGTAATTAGATGTATTTTAACCATTTCCCAAATAGAAGCGCCTTTTAGCGCATTCAGTTTATTCCTCCGCTTAAGAAAATAGTTCCAGTTTATACAGTTATACATTTGTTTTGTAGGGAATATTTTCTTTATTCCAGCAGGTGGTAGCTTAAAGCAGGCTGGAAGTAAAGCAGAATGTGCCTTAAGGCACATTCTGATTTACTTTAAACCTGCTTTAAGTAGTCACCTATTTCCAAAACTAGAAACAGGCTATGGTGTAACGGGTTAAAGTTTTGACTTACAACCGTTTTTGTTGTACGTCGTTTCGTAAGATGGGCCCTTGTAGCTTTGTATCTAATCTGGATACAAACTATAACATTCTTGGAATGATTTCTAAACAATTAACATGAACAAATAGTGAAAACAATCTGTCTTCCACCATTGCAGTGGCGGACATAACACAATTTACTGGAGACATTAAATAGTGGTGTAACTACAAATGATAGGAAATTTGTTCATTCACCCCTGATTTTTTTTAATGGACAATTCCAATTTCAAAATAAGTCTATTCAATTATTGACTATTTAGGGGTGATAAAACAGTGTAGACCCTGATCAGAGGGCTCCATAAGGAGCCCTCTGATCAGGGTATACACTGTTTGCATTGGACAAGTGTAATCCTCACAGGTACAATGTTTGTAAATGACAAGTATCCTCGTCGCTAGGGATGAATGTGTTAACACAATTTACTGGAGACATTAAATGGTGGTGTAACTACAAATGATAGGAAATGTGTGTAAAGTCGCTTGCTCATACAGAGCCTTGATCATATATGCTCTTGCCGTACAGTGTGCAGTGACTCTCGACTACCAAACGTCTAAAATAGAGTTATCGTTCAATTTAAAAAGGTCCAGTCTATTCAAACAGTGCAAATCTTGATGAGACACCGTGTAATGAGTCTCATCAGAATCCAAACTGTTTGACGCCCTGACCCTGTTTTAAGCTAACAATAATTAAGAGTTAAAGAATATAGTGAAAGCGATAAATGGTGGCATTATGTACGACTGTTTAAGAGGTTGAACATGATTTGTATTGCCATGGAAATCAGTAAAAGATAAAGCTAAAGTTTTTATCATGCAACAAGAACAGATATTAAAATACATGTATGTATATATAAATATAAAAAGATGTATTTACAATTTCATCATATGGTTAATCTGATGGATAACAGAGTACAATGGTGTCATGATATGGTATACAGTGAATGTTAAATGTGTACCAATTTCTAACTCTTCCTTTCCTTGTACAGAAGAGAAAACATTATTCTTTCCCAACAAACGTGTTTACGCTAAAACTATTATTAAAATTGCAAACAGTTTGAGCCAGATCAGACGCCGGGTAACCTGGCGTCTGATCTGGCTCCAAACTGTTTGCCTCCAAGATAAACATGAATTATCAGAATATATCAAAAGTTGTACGTTTCTACGTTTTAGTGCATTGCGTTTCGTTTGTGTTTAAATGGGAAAGAATAACATATTCTCCACTGTATTTATGGGGTAAAGGCTTAAAGGAACTACAGTAAAACCTGTGAACAGTTTGGTACACAATATAGAAACACACAGATCTGTAAAGGCTACATGTAATGCAGACTCCTTACTGCTTGACAAAAGTACATGTAATGCATTACTTAACTCTTTGATTTCTAGACTTGTATTTTTCATCTACAACATTTTTGGCTGCTACAGTTCTAAATTTCTTTTCAAAATAGGGTGAAGGTATCAAACAGGATCTTGATGAGATGCCGCATTAAATGGTCTCTCATTACAGTCCAAACTGTTTGCAAAGGTTATCTTAGTTTTGCAGCCATCGTGCTAAGAGTTAAGAATGCTGCATTAAACTGTCGCTCTTATATAAGCCTACCAAATAATGTTCTTTAGAGTGGTCTATGTACTGAGGTTCTTTATTATTACCAGATCTAGCTCTGATATTATGCGGTACATTTATTTGATACAATGTTGTTCACAAATACTTCCAAAAATAAATTAACATATGATCAAAAACATAATAACACTCTTCAAAATGAAGGTAAATTAAAAAGTCAATCTTAAACACAGTAATATTATAAACAATTTCAACAATATCTTCTGCCACAGGTAACCTCTACCTACTCCTCCAAACAGAGAGCCAAAAATAAATATCCATTGACGGTGATGAATACAGGTCGCAGCTTAAAGCAAGATGAAAGTAAAGCAGAAAGCTCCTAGGAGCTTTCTGCTTTACTTTCATCTTGCTGTAAGCATTTGTCTGCCTTAACCCTTTATTTCATAAATACCCCCTTTTTACGCCCTTTATTTATTCATCCACTGTGGAATATAGTTTCAATTTAAAGTAATAAATGTGAAGAATAAGATCTATTTCAGTCAAATATGAAGCATACATCTATATTCTAGCAGGTGGTAGCTTAAACCTTTACCTGATAGCCTATTTCTAGTATTTAAGATAGGTGTCTACTTAAAGCAGGTTGAAAGTAAAGCAGTATGCTCCTTAGGGCGGATTCTGCTTTACTTTCAGCCCGATTTAAGCTCCTATCTCCTAGAATAACGAAAATATTTCTAAAGATATATATTCATGACTGTATAAAATTGAACTTTATTCTTCAGCCAAGGAATAAACTGAATGCGCTCCTATGAAGGGAAGGGTTAAAGCAGGCTGAAAGTAAAGCAAAATGCGCCTTATGGCCTTGCGCCTTCAACCTGCTTTAAGACTAGTGTTCACCTATTTTCACATCTTGAAACAGGCAAAGGGGTAATGGGTAGAACATGGTTGGGTAGAGGTGTATTGTTTAAACGTGCTTGTCATGTCACGTCAGCATAAAACATGACTATACAAATTGCAAATGTGATAAAAACTGATAAAAGTTTCAGTTTCCATCAAAATGTTCCTCACCCACCGGAAAAATATTATTGCATTAAAACCTTCCTATTATGACCATCAACTTGTGTTAATTCTCATGTGTTTCAGACAGGTGACTGCTTAAAGCAAGAAGAATGTTAGGAGCTTTCTGTTTTACATTCATCTTGCTTTAACTCTTTGAACCCTGGTCCCGCATATTTGCATCTTTTGAAACAGTGTACATGTGAATAATAGACTTGTCCTATGCAAACAGTGAAGACCCTGATCAGAGGGCTCCGAAAGGAGCCCTCTGATCAGGGTATTCACTGTTTGTCACAATGCCAAACATTGACAAAAACAATCCTTAAAAGTCAGAAATGGACTAGACTAAAATTGAAACTGGAATTGTCCATTTAAAGTTTCAGGGAGGAAAGAGTTAAGCTATCACCTGTCTTTTAAATTTTTAATCCATCAATTAGCCATCAGTTAAGTGGCTGTAATGGAGAGGCTTTACTGTATTTATTACTATAACTTTTTCTCCTCCTTACATCCATTACATAACTAATGCAGTCAAACTTGTGACATGGATACTCAAAACAAGCCAAATTATAAGTATTTAATTCAAACATCAGCTTCTTGCACGTCAAAAGTAAGGTAGAGTGCTCCTATATAGAAGCTCTCTGCTTTACTGTCCTGCATTAACTTTTTGAACCCTAGACACGCATATAAGCATCATTTGCAAACAGTGTACCTGTGAGGAGTACACTTGTCCTATGCAAACAGTGTAGACCCTGATCAGAGGGCTCCTTAAGGAGCCCTCTGATCAGGGTCTACACTGTTTGTGAACAGTGAAAATCAACCCTAAAAAGTGAAAAATGGACTGGACTAAATTGAAAACTAGAATAGCCCATTTGAGGTTTCAGGGATGAAAGGGTGAAGCTGTCATCTTTCCTAAAAGCGATTGATTAACCTTTTTTGAGCAGTCTATTAACAAAAGTTTGACTGTAATAAAATGCAAATTTTGAGTTTTGACAGTTTCGCAGTATTGAAAGTTAAGTCTTATATAGCAACTCTTCAAATATCAAATCAAAGACAAATAATTAATAACATCCACTCTAGCCTACATTGCAACCATTTGAGCAAAATACTGGAAAGGAACGATAAAAATATATTCATGGCGGATAAAAAATAAATATGGATTTCATATTGATCAAAAAGAAAACACCAACATCTATTCTTAACAACATCATTTTCGCTCAACAATTGTCCTTAATAATATTTTCAAACATAAGATTTCATAAGAAAATGCATAGAATCTGAATCCTAACCATCTTAAACATTTTTGTTGATGCTTCAGTTGTGGATTTTTAAAGGTTCATTATGAATGTATCAGGTTGTTATACTAGGCACTGTTGATTATATTAAAACTCAGCTAAACAATGACTTGTTTTTTTGTGTTTAACCCTTTGAACCCTAGTCCCGCATATAGGCATCCTTTTCAAACAGTGTACATGTGAATAGTACACTTGTCCTATGCAAACAGTGAAGACCCAGATCAGAGGGCTCCGAATGGAGCCCTCTGATCAGGGTCTTCACTGTTTGTGATAATGCCAAACATTGACAAAAACAACCCTTAAAAGTCAGAAATGGACTAGACTAAAATGGAAACTGGAATTGTCCATTTAAAGTTTTAGGGAGGAAAGATTTAAAGCAGTTGTCTGAAGTCCTTTTTAGCGCACTTACTTTAAGCTCAACCTTGTCTTTTATACAATCAATTAACCTTCTTTTTAGTAGTTGTAATAGAGGGGTTTTTACTATATCTTAAATGTTGGGATCAAACGATTCAGCTATTTCATGATTCAATTTGATTCTATATTATTGGTTTGCAATTCAATTGATTTCAATTCTCTTATTCTGGCTTTATAAAAAGCCAAAGGGATGCATTTTTGCCGTTGTCCTCAACGTTCTTGCTTTATGTGGGCTTTGTGGTTGTGGGTTTGTAAGATAACCAGGCAAAACAAATTTTACAAACATTAGCTGTCATGTAAAACACCTTTTGATTGGCTTATCAAGACTACCCAACCAATGAAAGCTTGCAAAAAAAGACCTGAACGAGATTCTAATTACATGTAATGGAAATGGACTAAATTAATCAAATTGAAATCCAGAAATGAAGAATTGAGAATCAAACCAATAGTTCTGATTTGTGAATCAATATACATGTAACCGTGAGTAGATCTAATCATTTTTCTCCTACTTCTAATTCTATAAATATATATTTATGCCATAGGATAAATATTCCTGAATGAAAGTTCTTTTTAATACTTAATGTTTTACATGATAAACTGTTACTCTCACTCTCTCTCAGTGCAAGTCTTCTAAAACTACCCTGTTTTTGCCAAATGCGCTTTATACAGTAAAACCTTTCTATTACAACCACTAAAATAAAGGCTACTTGATTGCATAAAAGACAGATGACAGCTTAAAGCAAAGTGACAGTAAAACAGAAAGCTCCTTAGGAGCTTTCTGTTTTACTGTCACCTTGTTTTAAGCAGTCACCTGTCATAAACACCTAATAATTAACACAATTAAGTGGTCGTAGTAGAGAGGTTTTACTGTACTTTCAAGCCACCAATTCAATAGAGCAAGGAAGTATCTATAGACAATAAATGATTGAATGCTGAACAAAACAAATGCACAAACATCTTTCTGCATTTCTTTCATACTGCATCATGTATCAATCAATGTTAAAGATTGGTGTTACATTGTCTTTTTACTTCAGATATAAATTAACTCTTTTCTCAATAACCCAAAGTGCAAATCACCTATGTCAAACTGTGTTTGGGGTATCATACTGCTTAAAGAAAGAGTAAAATAGAGCAAAAACTCCTTTAGGAGCTTTTTGCTTAACTTTCCTCTTGCTTTAAGCTGCAACCTGTATCAAACAGCAGCAATGAATATTCATTTTTCGTTTCGCTTCCTTGCTAGGAAAGAAAAATGATTATCAATAGATGCTGTGCGATTCATTTTAATCATACATTAGTGGAGTAAGGGCTTACATTGGTGTTTGTACAGAGAAAAGGCTATTTCACTTGTCTACACAGAGTCTTTCAACAGCTGGGCAAAATGGCCACATAGTTTGCTGCTCATCTGATCTAATATGTTTACCGAGCATGAATGATTCATTTTAACATTATTCATAAGCCATATATCATATATCACAGATATTAGTTGTTCTTCCGCTCCTCTGGTAGTCATGGTTACTGTTGCCATTCTCATGTACAATGTACAATCGGAAACATGATGAAGTTGAGTAATGCCGAGTCAGTTGAACACTAGTGTCCCTGTTTATTTATCCTTCTTAGTTTCGACGTGGCCATTTGACACTCCGTTAGTTTCTTTTCCAGACACCTGTCCGTTTGACTTCTCTCCAGTTGCTTTCGCCTATTAAAGAAATAACAGATGTTTAGATTCTAGGAAATCACCTTAACTCTTCCCTCCCTGAAACTTTAAATAAACAATTCCAGTTTCCATTTAAGTCAAGTCCATTTCTGACTTTTAAGGGTTGTTTTTGTCAATGTTTGGCATTATGACAAACAGTGAAGACCCTGATCAGAGGGCTCCTTTTGGAGCCCTCTGATCTGGGTCTTTACTGTTTGCATAGGACAAGTGTACTATTCACATGTACACTGTTTGAAAATGACGCCTATATGTGAGACTAGGGTTGAAAGGGTTAAAGTCAACATTGTATTAATTAATTAACCCATTATTCCATAGCTTGTTTATAATTTTGAAGAAAGATGAACACTTTAAAGCAGGTTTAAGGTAAAGCAGAATGTGCCTTAAGGTGCATTCTGCTTTACTGTCACCCTGCTTCAAGTTACAATTTGCAATAAAATATATTTCTTATGATACATGTTCATGACTGCATAATTGGAAATATTTTCTTCAGTGGAGGAATAAAAAAGGTGTATTTATAGAGTAATGGGTTAAGGGTATTCAATACAGTAAAACCCCTCTATTACGACCACTAAAACAAAGGCTAATTGATTGTATAAAAGAAGTGACAGCTTAAAGCAAGGTGACAGTAAAACAGAAAGCTCCTGTAGGAGCTTTCTGTATTACTGTCACCTTGCTTTAAGCAGTCACCTGTAGTAAGTGGTATAAACTGCTTTAAGTGGTATAAATATATATACACCTTATAATTAACATAATTAAGTGGTCCTAATAGAGGGGTTTTACTGTATATACATGCATGCGCAAAATGCAATAAAATGTATACATAACAGATTCTTGTAAACTACTGCTGATGATTTTTGGGGGAGCTAGATGTTGAAGGACATTGCATCTGGCACCTGATCTGGCTTCAAACTGTTTGCAATGGACAGAATTGGATTTCCCCATGGTACATGTACAATAAAACCTTGCTCTTTAACCCATTACCCCAATAAATATGCCTTTTTACGCCTCTGGTTTATTCATCCATTGAAGAAAATATTTGCAATTGATACAATCATAAATGTGCATTATAAAAATATTTTCTATATTCTAGCAGATGGTAGCTTAAAGCAGGCTGAAAGTAAAGCAGAATGTGCCTTAGGGCACATTCTGCATTACTTTCAACTTGCTTTAAGTAATCACCTATATTCAATACTAGAAATTTGCTATGGAGTAATGGGTTAATCAGTCAAGACGACAAAGAATGTGCAACTCATTCACCCATGAAACTTAAAATTGAAAATTCCAGTTTCAAATGAAATTCCTATAGACCTTCTATGGTCTGGGTCAGCACTGTTTGCATAGGACAAGTACTTTAAGCAGACTCAGAATAAATCATAAAGCATGTTCAAGAGCTTGCAAGTTTTCTTTCAGTCTGCTTAACTCATTACCACATAGCTTGTTGCCAATCTTGCAGACAGGTAACCACTTAAAGCAGGTTAAAAGTAAAGCATAATGCACCACCTTTAAGCAGCTTGAAAGTAAAGAAGAATGTGCCTTGAGATGCAGTCTGCTTTACTTTCAGCCTGCTTTAAGCTAGTACAATTTGCTGGGATATAGAAAATATTTAGAGTGCATATTCATGACGGTATTAAGTGGAACAATTTTCTTCAATGGAGGAATAAATTAAACGGGTAAAAAGGTATATTTATTTGGGAAAGGGTTAAGCTCTGTTCCCATCTTATAACACTGATAACCCATTACCCCATAGCCTGTTTATATTTTTGAAAATAGGTGACTACTTAAAGCAGGTTGAAAGTAAAGCAGAATGCGCCATATGGCGCATTCTGCTTTACTTTCAGCCTGCTTTAAGCTTTTACCAACTAGAATATGGAAAGTATTAAATATGACACATATTCATTACGGTTTATATTGGAACTATTTTCTTCAGCGGATGAATAAAATGCATGTGCTAAAAGTCGCTTCTATGAGGGAAAGGGATAAAGGCAATGGAAAAGCATTATGCAAACATGCAAGCATAAAAAACAGGCAAACATAAGCATTCTCAACTAAATCTGTTCCAAATTTGCAAAATGTGTTCTTCTTCTACTATAAACATAACTAAATACATTCTAGTTGTATGGCTCACTTGCAATTTGTAAAAAAGTAAAATTTTTGTTCTACAGTTTTTTAACCCTTTACTCTTTTTACCCATTTTTATGCATTTCAGTTACTCATTCATTAAAGAAAATAATTCCAATTTATACATACATGAACCAGGTATGTATAATAAGAAATAGTTTCTATATCCTATCAGATGATGGCTTAAATCAGGCCGAATGTAAAGCAGAATGTTTGCCTTATGGCACATTCTGTTTTTACTTTCAACCTGCTATAAGTGGTCACCTGTTTTCAAATCTAGAAACAGGCAATAGAGAAAAGGGTTAAGCAAACATGCAAGCATAAAATAAATGTAACCTTTAGCATTCTCAACTAAATCTTTAATGTGTTCTTTTTCTATTATAAATATATATATATATATATATATATATTAAATACAGTTTAGTAGTATTCTCAACTAAATCTCTAATGTGTTCTTTTACTATTATAAATAAATATACACATGTATATTAAATACAGTTTAGAACTAAACATCTAACATGTTCTTTTACTATTATAACTATATAATATTAAATACAGTTTAGAAGTATGGCTCACTTGCATGAGTAAACAGTCAAACTTGTGTCATACAGTCATTAAATAAACCCATTACCCCATAAATATACCTTTATACGCCTTTAACTTATTCCTCAATTGAAGAAAATAGTTCAACTTTATACAGTCATGAATTTGCCACATAAGAAATAATTTCTATATTCTAATAGCTGAAAACTTCAGACAGGCTGAAAGTAAAGCAGAATGCGCCTTTAGGCGCATTCTGCTTCACTTTCAACCTGCTTTAAGTGGTCACTTGTCATCAGGACTAGAAACAGGCTATGAGGTAATGGGTTAGAATAACGAACCATGGACAGTCTTAAAGATAAATAGCGGCTAAACCCATCACCTACTATCAACATATATTAATGCTACTTGGAAACAGTGCATACCAAGATCAGACAGCTCTTGTAGGAGCTTGCTGATCAAGGTTTGCACCTTTTTACTATAGAATTTGTCTGACATGATTTTGCAGTCCACATTGATTGTTTTCCTTATTTCACTAGAGCGAGCTACATTTAGTTAACTCATTGCATGCATAAATCCCACATTGATTTCCTTTGCAAACAGTTTAGATCCAGAGGAGACACTGGGTAACGCAGCATCTCCTCAGGATCCAAACTGTTTGTCAAACTTACCCTGTTTTGAAAATAAATTTTGAAAATTCTAATTTTAGAACAATAGCAGACGACAATTGTTACAGAGGAAAATATTACCCAGCATGCAAAGAGTTAAGACTATAGATACCGTAATCATTGCGGTAAGACTGTATATATGCAAAATGAGCTAAACATACAACAAAAATTTCTGATACCTTTTTGGATTGGTGTGTTTTGATATATGCTTGGAAATAGAAGTTCAAAAATAGAGCCAGAATGCTGAATGCATAAAACACAACAGCATACTGCATCCAGAGTGGAAAATCACACTTGATCACGAGAGACTGCGTGGCGTGTATGATCCCCAGGTTGAACTGAATCTAAAAATAACCAAAATAACGCAAAATAATAACAATGGCAAGAAATACACAGTGCACGTCATTACCTGGGCTTTGGGCTTCTTTATGTAGGCTTGTATATAAAAGTTCAAGAAGAGTGTAATAATAGATACACCGTAGACAAGCGACGTCCATAGCATCCAGTGAGGGTAATCACAATTGATAAGAATGCCCTGTACTCCGTAAACCATCCCCGCAAAAAATTGGATCTGTTGACGTAAAACAAAACATGCAGGCATTCAGCTATAGATTTGATACACAAAGAGTGGGTTGACATGTTCAAGCTTGTGTGTTTGATAAATTTAGAAATGTCATTTGTTGAAGGTGCAATTCTGACATTGTCAATTATGTTATAATCTGTTCCTCCGTATAAGCGCCATTATAGGACACCTTTACCCTTTCTTCTGAATAAATAACTGAACCCATAACCCCATAAATACACCTTTTTACGCCTTCAATTTATTCCTTCACAGAAGAAAATAGTTCCTCTTTAGTTTATAGTCATGAATATTTATCCTAAGAAATATTTTCTATATCCTAACAGATACTGGCTTAAAGCATGTTGAAAGTAAAGCAGAATGTGCCTTAAGGCACATTCTGCTTTACTTTCAACCTGCTTTAAGTAGTTGGCTGTCTTCAAAACTAGAAACAAGCTATGGGGTAATGGGTTAAACAGGTTTCTGCCTAATGCAGTAAAGAAATGATACAGAGGGCTCCTGTTGGAGCTTTCTGCATTATTTTGATCTTGCATTTAAAGATGTACCCTTTGTTAAGGACTACCCACAAATCTTATTTTTAGTGGTCACTTAACCAATTACCCCTTAGCCTGTTTTTAGTTTTGAAGACAGGTGACAACTTAAAGCGACTCGCAACCAGATGGTGCATTAAAAATAGTAATTTGTAAATATGTGTCAAACGCTTATATAAATAGTAAAGAATTAGTTTAGGATAAGAAATTCTGTTTAAAAAAAATGAATTTCAATAAAAAAAAATATTGGTCTCTGGTGGGATTCGAACCCATGGCCCGGCATTGGCGGACAGAAGGCAAAATAGGGGAAACCGCTTAGACCAATGGACCACGGAACTATCCGTTTATCTCGGATCGATTTAACGTTATTTCAATGTGTTGGGGTCGAAAGTGCATACAACTTCGTAATTCGGCTCGTGTTTATGTCTGAGCCCGTGTAGAGAAGCAACAGCAACAACTATACCGTCTACTAGTCGGTATAGAAAAACGATGGAAAATATCTAAAAATCTAAGATTCGGTGACGATTCTTGAGACTTTTTTTGGACTGATCATATTTTTTTAATGTCAGAAGCCAAATAATGCCACAAATTTGCTTTTATTTGAGTATTTTATTTTATTTTGACAAGTACACCATCCGGTTGCGAGTCGCTTTAAAGGAGATTGAAAGCAAAGCAAACTGCACCTTACCCAGGGTTCATTCTGCTTTACTTTCAACCTGCTTTAAGCTTCCATTTGCTAGAATATAGAAAACGTTTCTAATGAAATGTATTAATGACTGTATAAATTTGAGCTACTTTGTTTAGTGGAGGGATAAATTAAAGGCGTAAAAAAGTGTATTTATTGGGTAATGAGTTAATATTAGATTATATATCAGAACCCACACTTCTTGCTGTAGAAAAAGACTGGATGATAAATATGATGTCCCAGATGGATAAAATTGATTGTCACTGGAGGCTATTGGGGGGAAAGGTGATCATTAGTGTAGGAATCCAGTTAACCCTTTCCCCCATAGAAGCGACTTTTAGCGTATTTAATTCATTCCTACGCTGAAGAAAATAGTTCCAGTTTATACCCTCATTAACAATTATTATAACAACTATTCTATTTAGCCAAGCAGATTTTAGCTTAAAGCAGGCTGAAAGTAAAGCAGAATGTGCCTTAAGGCACATTCTGCTTTACTTTCAACCTGTTTTAAGTGGTCACCTGTCTTCAAAACTAGAAACAGGCTATAGGGTAAAGGGTTAAAGGGGAGTAGTTGGAAAGTTTAAATATTTTTATTTGCTTTAAACCCTATGGTGTCACTACTCATTAGAACTCTCTCTGCGAGACAGTTCTAATGATTGGTCACATCATAGGTTTGGTGCTGAAATGAATGAGAAAAGGGTATATGATACCTAATCCCTAAATCTTTACTGAGGGAATAGGAGTATTATATGAACAGAAATGCCTGTTTTGTTTTACTTCAAACAGGCCTTTATCAAATAACCATTTTCAATTCCTGTGTAAAAAGACAAACAATGAACAACTTATTCTACAGATGTGACTACTCTGAACCCTTTCCTTCATAGTTGTCAGTGGAAATCACATATATACATGTATGCATAGTACTGCTATGTTATGGGTAAGGCTTATCCTTTTACCTCATAGGCTATAGCTTCTTTTTAGTTTTTAAAACACTTAAAGCAGATTGAAAGTAAACCAGAATGCACCTTAAGGCATACTCTGCTTTACTTTCAGCTTGCTTTAAGCTATTATCTGCTAGGATATAGAATCTTAAAAGTTTAAAATATATATATCATGACCCTATAAAAAGGATTTATTTTCTTCAGTTCACAAATATATTAAAGGTGTATAAAAATTAGATATTGTTGGAGTAATAGGTTCAAACCTTCCCCCAATACACCACCAAAGCAAAGACTTTAGACAGGTGACTGCTACAAACTGGACAGTTCCTTTAGTGGCTTTGTGCATTCTTTTCATCCTACTTTAAATTGTCACCTGTCTTTACACCATCAGTGATTGAAGGTTTTCCAATGTGCTTTTGTGCAGAACTAGTAAAAAAAAGTCTATGCAATTCTGAGGAGGAACAAGCTAACGAATCATTTCCATCAAAATGGGATAAGAAATATGAAATGATACATATGCAGGGCTGCCATAACTTGATCATGAAAACTCCTAAGATTTCCAAGTTAAATTTTTTCAATTGCGATTTCTTAAAGCCTTCTTTATGCTACCATCTGCTTTGATAAAAATACGAAGATTTTGGAAAAATCTTGAGAAGTGGCAGCCCTGCATATATGTCCTAAAGAACTTATATGAAGGAAAGAATTAAAGTGTCCTGTGATGCTTTGAGGAGGATATAGTTAAAGGAATCCAATGGCGCCCACGTAGAGGTTAAAGTGATATACAGGTAATCAGAAAATTATGTGTGTACATGTATTGAAAGATATAGAGTGGTATTAATCCCTTGAACATTGAAAAAAATGTTATTTGCTACAAAATCTATGGAGTTAATCCAGAGGTTTTCTGTATCTATACACATTATATGTAAATGACAAACAGTTTTGCTTCTAATCAGGTGCTGATTTACTCTGTGTCTGACCTGGATCTAAACAATTTGCATTTGTCGAATATTTTTTCAGGCTCAAAGGATTATGGGTGGTTAGTGTAAATGAATGAGCATAGAAAATTGTTTTACACAAAACTCATAAGTAGGTAGAATACATACAGTCGAACTTCGATATCTCGAAATCGCTTAACTCGAACTATTCAATATGTCAACACATGAATTTCATTATTTCATGCTCAGTTATGTCGAACATACCCTTATTTGACAGTTAAAACGTGGCTAAGCCACGTTTTAACTTTGAAATACGGGTATGTTTGACTTAACCGAGTTTGAGATATCGAAGTTTGACTGTATAATATTAACCCATAACCCACTTTCCTGTTCCTGTTTTAAGAGGACAGTTGACCACTTCAAGAAGGTTGAAGGTAAGGCACATTATGCTTTATTTTCAGCCTGCTTTAAGCTATCATCTGATAGAATATGGAAAATATTTCTGATGATGCTATTCATCTCTGTTAACTCATTACCCCATAGCATGTTTCTAGGTTTGAACACAGGTGACCACTAAAAGCAGGTTGATAGTAAAGCAGAATGTGCCTCAAGGAACATTCTGTTTTACTTTCAGCTTGGTTTAAGATATCACCTGCTAGGATAAAGAAAATATTACTTGTAGAACACAATCATTACTTTAATAATGGACACTATTTTCTTCAGTGGAGGATTTATTAAAAGGCATAAAAAGGCATATGTATAGATTAATGGGTTAAAGAGAACTATTTTCTTCAGTTCAGACACAAAGGCGTAAAAAGATGTATTTATGGGGTAATGGGTCAATCCTTACTATGCTGAATTTCAAACACTGGAAGACTCTTCAACGCAAGTTTTGAATACTGACCACTAAACCCTTTACCCCATAGCCTGTTCCTACTTTTGAAGACAGATAAATCAGGAATCAAAAGTAAACCAGAATGTGTGCACATTTTGCTTTTACTTTCAATCTGCTTTAAGCTACAATCTAATACCATATAGAAAATATTTCACATGATGATTATTCATTATTGCATAAATTGGAACCATTTCCATCAAGAGAAAAACATTAAAGGTGTATTTATGGGGTAATGAGATAATAAGGGTTTACTATGTATAAGAAGTGTACAATGTAAACTAAGATGATACAGTGGAGAATCTGTTATTCTTTCCCATTTAAACGCAAACGTAGGCAAACGCAAAACACTAAAACGTAGAAAAGAACAACTTTTGGACAATTCTGATAATTCTTGTTTATCTTGGTGGCAAACAGTTTGGAGCCTGATCAGACGCCGGGTTACCCGGCGTCTGATCTGGCTCCAAACTGTTTGTAATAGAAATAATAGTTTTAGAGTAAAAGCGTTTATTGGGAAAGAATAATGTTTTCTCCACTGTAAGTTTTCAGTACAAACATGGGAAATACAGTAAAAACATTATTCTACGAACTCGTGTTAGTTCGAACATACCCATATTTTAAAGTTAAAACTGGCTAAGCCACATTTTAACTTTGAAATACGGGTATGTTCGTCTTAAATGCGATCGACTTATCAAAATTCAAGTTACGAATTACTGGTAAGATCGATTTAAGCGAGTTCGTAGTATCGAGTTTCGACTGTATGTAACATCATACCAGTTATTCAAATTTGCAAAACTTTGTTATTAAACCAGGATGATATTGCAAAAACTATGTTCTGAAATAACTAACAATAAAATATATGCCCAAAGCTCATAGTTATATAAAGGAGCACTCTGATCTGGATCTATTCTGTTTGCATATGATAAGTGAAATTTTGCCAGGTACCATATTCATTAAGGATGTTTACACATCATTGTGGTTCAATGGGTTAATTAATTTTGAACAATTCATCATTATTCCAGGCCGTCAGTAATTTAATTATGAATTATGAATAATCAAATTGCATGAGAGAAATAAAAGCTTATGCCCCCAATGGCATCTTTGACTATATATTCTTAATCTTTTCAAAGGTCAACATTAGGTCAAGGTCATATTCAGGTTTGGTCATATGGGTGAAATTATAATGTTCTAAGTCAACAACTGTATATTTAGTATCCAAGCAGTCTATTAAGCTATTTTACAGTTAGAAGAAACGGTAAAATCTTAACGGGGAAATAGCCAAATTGAATATTCAAAAGTCAAAACTAGATCAAGGTCACAGTGAAATCAAGGTCATTTGATATGAAATGATAGGGAATAATCCAAGGCAATAACTGTATAAGTGTCAAAGCATTCTATCAAGTCATGTTAATGCTAGACAAATGGCACTACATTTAACTGATTACCCTAAGTACTCACCCCCTTTTAGCCACTATATGTATACAGTAAACCTCACTTATAACGAACTCTGTTATAACGTACACTCGGATATAAGGAACAGTTTTAAAATCCCCCAATCTTACCCTTCTTTATTCTATATAAAAATAATACGGTTATAGCGTACTCGGTTATAAAGAAAACTCGGCTATAGCGTACACCATTTTCCGGTCCCAATTCATCAAATTTCATTAAAATATCATCGGTTATAGCGTACCGTCGATTTCGAGTGTTTCAACTGTATGTTCTTGAGTAATTATCGATCGATAATTACCTGACAGGTAAAATGTTTGTCAGTGATCTTCTTCATGCTTTGTGTGTAGATGTGAGCGATATTAACAGACAATTATTATGTTGGAATGACTAAAGTTATGAGTGTCAAACAGTTTGAATCCTGACCACATACCGCATTGCGCAACGTCTGGTCTGGATCCAAACTGTTAACAAAGTCATCATTAAGTGATAAACGGGTTGAATAAGTCTACAAATGATCTCTTTGTTTGTTCCTCCAAGTAAAGTGGTTGATTGATTGATTAAAAATATTGTTTTGTCAAGAGAAATACATGACTGTATTAGTTATTAGTTGCACCGCATTGCGGAAATGTTAGAGCCCTGTTTTCGGTATATCAGTCACCAGCATGTTAGGGTTTTTCCGAAAGTGTATGGATTTTTAGCCTGACATGAAACTGAGGCATGGATGCAAATGGCGACCAGTCGTCTAAGTTTTGTCCGATAAACAATGAAAATAAGACTACCTCCGCACGAGCTGTCATGTTGAATGTAAACGAACTTGCAAATTACTGAAATACTATTTCGTTAGAAAATAAATATTCTTGTTTGCCAAATTTATAATGTTTCATTTAAACTCATAGGTTTACACATGTACACAAGTACATGCACATGTCTGGTGTTCGTTATAAGTCCGATCAGTTCGTTATTCTAACCTCGCCTATAGCATACTAGTTCGCTATACGGTTATAACAAACTTCGGCTATAGCGAACACTTTTTTGAGGTCCTGAGGTGTTCGTTATAAGCAAGGTTTACTGTAGTCCATTACCCTATAGTCTCTTTCTATTTTCGAAGACAGATGACAACTTAAAAGCAAGTTGAAAATAAAGCAGACTGTGCCTGCTTTACTTTCAATCTGTTTTAAGCTACTATCTGCTAGGATATTGAAAATATCTCTCATGGTGCATATTGATGAAGTACAAAATGAATTAACTCATTCCCCAATTAAGTCCATTCTTACCATATAGGGATGTTTAATAACAAAATATTGCAAAATGACAAGCAGGGCAGACCCTTATCAGCGGGTTCCTTTCAGAGCCCTCAGATCTAGATCTTCACTGTTTGTATGAGACATGTTACACAGGTGCAGTGTTTGTAAAGACAAGAATACTCATCGCTATGACTCAATGATTAAGAATTAACCAATTACCCCATAGGCTGTTCCTAGTTTTTAAAAACAATTTTCTATTGAAAACAGGTTGAAAATAAAGCAGAATGTGCCTTCAGGCACATTCTGCTTTATTTTCAGCCTGCTTTCAGCTATCATCTACTAATATATAGAAAATATTTCTTACGTTACATATAGATGACTGTACAAAGTGGAACTAATACAATTTATTTTCAAAGAAGGAATAAATTAAAGCCGTTTGTATGGGGTAATGGGTTAAACAGGCATATGTATGGGGTACAGTAATCGGATGACTCAATCATAAACATGAAAGGCATTGTTTAATTTCTGAGGCTCTGCTAAACCCACTTAGTCAGTATACTCATAATTCAATTTCACATTATAATATACATGGGAGTATATAAAAGTACACATACCAGTTGTATGATGGTGAGGTAGCGTTTCCACCACAAATATTTCTGGAACTGTGGTCCAAGGGCAGAGATTCCATAGTATGTGTACATGATAACATGGATGAATGAATTTACCATGGCCCCGAAAAATGCTGAAATAATACAGTACATATCTACATCTATCCAGTTAACAATTTTGGCTAGTCTATAACATTTAGGGTTGTTTTGGTCAATATATTACAAAATTACAAACAGTACAAACCCTGATCAAAGTGCTCCTGAAGGAACCCTCTGGTCAGAGTCTACACCTTTTGCATAGGACAAATGTACTCTTCACATGTACAGTTTAAATGACAAGTATACTTGCAAATAGGGTTGAATATGTTAACTCTTTCCTCCCTGAAACTTTAAATGGACAATTCCAGTTTCCACGTTAGTTTAGTCCATTTCTGACTTTTAAGAGTTGTTTCGTCAATGTTTGGCATTTTGACAAACAGTGAAGACCCTGATCAGAGGGCTCCTTTCGGAGCCCTCTGATCTGGGTCTTCGCTGTTTGCATATGACAAGTGTACTATACACATGTTCTCTGTTTGAAAATGACGCCTATATGCGGGAGTAGGGTTCAAAGGGTTAACAGAAGTTTTAGTTTAAAATCTATTATAACAGTAGATGGTTTTGTTTTGTTTAGTAATATAAACAACACTTGTGCTAAATAATTATGTGTCTTGCAATCAGTTTGGAATCAGATAAGACACCAAGAAGTCAATATCTCATCAGGCCCAAAACTGTTTGCAACTTAGATTTAAATTAACCTTCAACATTTTCAAAACACCGCAATTTGCTCAATTCTATTTATATTGTACATTAAAATTTTCTCTACAACAACTTACAATGTGAGCCACAGATTGTGTGTGTTGTTCGGAGAGAGTTTTTATAAGGAGGGAAAAGGAATACCCTTACAGTGCTCAGCAGGACTTGGCTTACATTGCAAACAGCTTGAATCCAAATCAGAAGCCTTTTGGCGTTTGATTTTGAATCAAACTGTTTGTCATTCGTCATTATGTTTCTTCTGTCAAAATGTCTAATATGTAATTTTGAGGGGTAAAAACAGCAAATGCCAATTTTAAGCAGACAGTATTGCAGCAGTGAAAGCATTATACATAATTGTCTTTTTTGGGAAACAGCAGCAAGCAATTCGTTGTAAGGAGGTACATGTATCCATTTTTAGGAGGGCCGTTGTAAGGAGGGGCACTGTAATTTTGTTAACCCTTTCAACCCTAAATTTCTCTTATAAATGAGTATTTATAGTCCTTTCTCCACACTTCTAGTACATGTATTTTGAACCAGTCTACTGTTGCATTTTCTGTATGTCAACAAAAAACAATGAAAATATCAAATGGTGCAGACCCTGATCAGAGGGCTCCTATAGGAGCCCTCTGATCTGGGTCTACACTGTTTGCATATGTAATCAGTAATCGCTGCAGAGGGCTGTAGGGTTGAAAGGGTTAAATCAGGAAAGAAGACCATCTTTCCCTCTGTATAGAAGACTTACACTGGCCTCCAGCGACCCACTTCACGCCCATCCACCAGATAGGAAACATGGTGGCATGGTGGTATACATGCAGAAAGCTCACTTGATTGTTCTTCTTACGTAACACAAAGAAAACTGTGTCAAGCATCTCTACACATTTGGAAAAGTAAAACCACCACAACGCTTTAGCAATCTGAAAGAAAAAGAACTAAACTATACAGCAAGAGTGTAAACACGCTACAGAGAACCAGGTAAGATAAGTACAATGTATTTCAAATAATAAACAAGATATATTGTGAAATATCATGCCCCTTAACCCATTACCCCGATAAATATGCCTTTTTACTCCTCTTATTTATTCCTTCACTGAAGAAAACAGTTCCAATTTATATTAAACGCTTATGCCCCCAGTGGCATCCTTGACAATATATTCTGAATCTTTTCTAAGTCCAAATTAGGTCAAGGTCAGGGTCAAACTGAGCATTGGTGAGTTAGTAATGGTCCAAGGCAACAACTGTATAAGTATCAAAGCATTGTAGTCAGTTGTGTTGATGCTAGACGAAACGGTAAAATCTAGTTAACCAAGAAATAGCCTATTTAAAATTTTCTAAGTCCAGATTAGGTCAAGGTCAAGGTCAAAGTTTGGTGATATTGGTGAGTTGGTAATGGTCCAAGGCAACAACTGTATAAGTATCAAAGCATTGTAGTCAGTTGTGTTGACGCTAGACGAAACGGTAAAATCTAGTTAACCAAGAAATAGCCTATTTAAAATTTTCTAAGTTCAAATTAGGTCAAGGTCAAGGTCAAAATCAAAGTTTGGTGATATTGGTGGATAGGGAATGGTCCAAGGCCACAACTGTATAAGTATCAAAGCATTTGGGTAAGCGATGTTGATGCTAGACGAAAATCTACTTAACCTTGTTACGGACGGACGCACAGACGGACAGACGGAAAGACGGACAGGACAATTACTATATGCCCCGCATCTGTCGATGCTGGGGGCATAATAAATATGTACCATAAGAAATATTTTCTATATTCTTGCAGATGTTAACTTAAAGCAGGCTGAAAGTAAAGCGGAATGTGCCTTAAGGCGCATTCTGCTATTCTTCAACTTGCTTTAAGCAGTCACATATCTTCAAAATTTGAAATGGGCTATGGGGTAATGGGTTAAATGACCATGACCTCTTCTCTAAATGACCTTGACATTTGTCTGACATGACCCAACTTGTACTGTGCTCATCATGAGAGCTTCTTCAGTTATGAATACATGCCAAGTATGAAGTATTTATAACATGTAGTTCCAAAGTTATATATGGCCATGGTTAAAGTTGTGGACAGTTGTGACAGACAAACAGTCTGAAACAGAATTCTAAGGCAAAAACAAATATGCCCCGACTAAGTCATGCAGGGGCATAAACATGTCTCCATCAAACACTATGATGTGACTACTTATTAAAATTGTGTCCATGCCCCCCCCCCCCCCCCCCCCCCCCCCCCTGGCAATAAATAGAAAATATCCTAATTCATGAAAAACAATATTCAGAGATGAGGAACTGATGTCTCCCTACTTGGGTCAGATGATACTGAACACTTGGGTAAAGTTTCAAATTGATTGAAGCAGATGATTCAAATATACTCAGTTCAAGTTTGTCACCAAAACACTGGGCTCCAGATAAGGGGGAGTGAACTGCACAAATTTTCTCACTTGTTTTAGCACTCAAACCTATGGTGTTACTACTCATTAGAATTGTCTCGAAGAGACGATTCTAATGAGTAGTGACACCATAGGGTTTAAACTAAAAATTAAGATTTTAGTTTTTGACATACTCCTCTTATCTGGAGCCCTGAAAAAATTGTTGAACTTGAGATAATACTCACTCTGACTTCATGTTCATTATCTGAATAATCGACTGTCTGGCAGGTATAACTGTAGCCAACCATCGTTGTGTTGTAGAGTAACTGAAAAATAGTTGTAGAACATAAGAGGAAAGTAGACCAATTAACTCATTCTCCCCTGAAACTTCAAATTGACAACTCCAGTTGGGATTTAACCCATTACCCCATGAACATGCCTTTCATATTCGATAAATTTATAAATCATCACCATAAAAAATATTTTCTCTCTCCTAGCAGATGGTAGGTAGCTTAAACCTAAAACCTTTACTCAAAAGCCTGTTTCTAGTTTTGAATGGTTAAAAGTAAAGCAGGATGCGCCTTAAGGCGCATTCTGCTTTACTTTTAGCCTGCTTTAGGCAACAACCTGCTAGAATAAAGAAAATAATCCGTATGATACATATTCATGATTGTATAAATTGGAACTATGTTTTTCAGGACGTGTTCATTGAATTAACCCATTGCGCCATAAATTTGCATTTTTTCTCCTTTTAATTTATTCCTCTACAGAAGAATATAGCTCCAATTATAAAGTCATGATTATGAAAAAAAAAAAAAATTTCTTTATCTTGAAAATTGTAGCAGCGAGCTGAAAGTAAAGCAGAATGCGCCTTAAGGTGCATTCTGCTTTACTTTCAACCTGCTTTAAGTAGTCACCTATCTTCAATACTATAAAGAGGTTATGGAGTAATGGGTTAAATTGAGCAGTTTAAGGGTAAGAAAGCCAAACTATGGTTTACATTGAGGAAATAGCATAACAGTTTACATAGCTGCCTGACAAAGGCTTAATATTAAGTGCTCCGATTAGTAAAGGTAGAGGTCAGACTGGTCTATACCTGAAATCACTCTCCTAGATAGTGATCTGATGATTTAGGTCTTAATATTAACACACTACTCCAAAAACGTTTTTTTTTGCCTTTAACCCTTTCCCCCATAAAATTACTAACGTCTTTTTACGCATCTAATTTATCCCTCCACTGAAGAAAATAATTTCAATTTATACAGTCATGAATTTATGCAATAAGAAACATTTTTCTATATCCTAGCAGATGATAGCTTACAGCAGGTTAAAAGTAAAGCAGAATGCGCCTTAAGGTGCATTCTGCTTTACTTTCAACCTGCTTAAGAGGGCACCTTTATTAAATACTAGAAACAGGCTATGGGTTAATGGGTTAATTTACCTCTCCACTAAAGAAAATAATTAACTTTTATACAGTCATAAATATGCGCCATAAGAAATATTTTCTTTATATCCTAGCTAATGGTTGCTTAAAGCAGGCTGAAAGTAAAGCAAAATGCACCTTAACCTTTAAGGCCATAGATACACATTTTAATGTGTTCAATTTATTCCTGTCCATTTAAGAAAATAGTTCCATTTTAAAGTCATGAATGAATATTCATCATAAGAAATATTTCTAATTTCTATGTCCTTGTAGATGTTAGCTTAAAGCAGGTTGAAAGTAAAGCATAATGTGCCTTAAGGCGCATTCTGCTTTTACTTTCAGCCTACTTTAAGTGGTAACCTGTTTTCAAAATTAGAAACGGACTAATTGGGGCAATGGGTTAAGTGTTCTGATAAGCATATGTTTAAGTCCTTATTAGAAATCATTCTCCTACATAGTGATCTAAATTAGAAATAGGCTACTGGGTACAGGGTTAACCTGCATCTATCTAACTGTTTGCAAATACATGTCAAAGCATGCCTATTGCCTAACAGTAATAATAGTACACTCTGTGATAACCCAGGATCCAGAACTATCAACAGATCTAAAGTTAACACCCTTCATTGCCTTTCCCTGAGTTCAAAGGATGTTCACAAACAATGGTTATTTGCATAATGCAATGTCTGATCAGGTTTCAAACTGTTTGACAAGCAGTACTATATAAATTTTGTAAATTTACCCAAAATTACATTTCAGATATAAAAATAAACATAGTTCTGCTTCTTTAAAACATGCATGTATGAGGCCATGGCAGTGTTCAAGGGGTTTACAATATTATAGACCCAAGCATCATTTTTCTGTTAGACATAGAAATGTAAACAACTTTAACCTATTGCCCCATAGCCTGTTTCTAGTTGTGCAGATAGTTTCTACTTAAAGCAGGTTGTATGTAAAGCAGAATGTACCTTAATGGGCATTCTGCTTTACTTCTGCTGTAAGCATATAGAAAAAAGTTCATATGATTCTTATTTGTAACAATACAAATTGGAACAGTTTACTATTTTCTTCATGGTAGGAATAAATTAAATGTTCTATGGGGAAAGTCTCTTACAATCATGAATTCTTTCAACAGTGCTTAATTGTCTGAAAAGTTTTGATCTGCTAAACTCTAAATTTTTTACTTACAGCAACAGAATTGCAGTGCCAAACAGTTTGGATCCAGATCAGACCCCAATGTTTTGTGAGGCCTGATCAGGATCCATAATGTTTGCAAAGATCATCGAGTATGTAGGTAAAGAAAACCTTTAGTAGTAAGTGACCACTCTTAAGATTGAAGGTAACAGTTTAATGCAGGACAACAGTAATGCAGAAATCTCCTTTGTGAGCTTTCTGCACTACTTTTGTCCTGCATTAAGAGGTCACTTCTTTTCAAAGATCACTATGGATCTTCATTTAGAGGTCACTTTACCCTTTACTCCATAGCCTATTTCTAGTTTTGAAGACAGGTCACTGGTCACTTAATGCAGGTTGAAAGTAAAGCAAAATGTGTCTTTTTAACCTTTCAAATATACAGCTACCCTCTGCTGGATAGGGAATATATTTCTTATCGTGTATATTCATAACTGTAGAAAGAGGAATTATTTTCTTCAGTGCAGTAATAAAATAAAGGCATAAAAAGATGTAATTATGGGTTAGTGGGTTAACACATGTATGCATACTGTACACAGTGTTATGAGGGTAACTAATTGACCGTAAAGTGATTGCACCATGGTGACAAATGGTAAATATATCTGTGTATAAAGACACCTCATGCTCTACAGAGCACCACATAAGTGCACACTTAATTGTAATATTCAGTCCAACCATATTTATTATAAGTCATTTAAGTCAAAGATACCTGTATTTCAAAATTTAAAATGTGGCTTAGTCACAATTTAACTTCCAAATACGAGTAGGTTTGAGTTTAGCGAAATTGAGGTATCGAAATTCAACTTCAGCAATAGGGATGCATTCAATTTAAGCAAGCTCGAACAATCTATTTTCAACTGTATGTGCATAATAGCAATCCAATCTCTGACACTGTTGATCTCCCAAACAACTTGTTAGAAAATGTTAGTTAACCCATTCTCCAAATAGTAATTTATCCCTTTATGTAAGAAAGCAATTCAAATTTATACATTCATGAATATGTATCAAAAGAAAAAAATCTTTATTCTACCAGATTGTGGATTAAGGCAGGCAGAAAGTAAAGCCTTAAGGCACATTCTGCTTTACTTTCAACCTGCTTTAAGTAGTCACCAGTCTTGAAAACAAGAAACAGGCTATGGGGTTTTAAGATTGAGTCATTAACTCATTCACCCCTGAAACTTCTATGTGACAATTCCAGTTTCCAAATAAGTCTGGTCCTTTTTGACAATTTAGCGTTGTGTTTGTAATACATTGCAAAATGATAAACATTGCAGACCCTGATCAGCGGGTTTCTTCAGGAGTTCCCTGATCTGGGTCTACACTGTTTCCATTGGACAAGTTTCTTCCTAATTGGCACACTGTTTTGTAAAGGACTAATATACTTGTCACTGGAGTTTAATGTAAAAGTGTGTATATAAACATCACTCAATCAAGTGACAAACAGAACAGTCTCTGATAAGAAGGCTCCTTCACCTTTTGCAAAGAATGATTGACCATTTGGAAAATGATGGAGCCCTCTGATCTTGATAATCACTGTTTGTAAAGGATGTATGAGTTATTGGAAAATGATATAGCCCTCTGATCTGGGTCATCACTGTTTATAATGATTTACTGACCACATGGAAAAATTCAATGTTTTCTCTTACCTCTGTACATATATGAAAGTTTATAGCTATGCATATAAAGTTGTATATCACTATAGGCCACTTCAGTTTCATTGGCTCTCTATTAGCCATGAAAGCAGGTCCAATTTTTGTCACAAATATCACATAGATCACGGTAATGACCAGCGTTGGTGTATATCCTTGCATAAAAAGCCAGTTATCCACCCTCTTGTCTGGAAAAAAACAACAACAACAGGATCACAATTAACGTTTGACATTTAACCCTTTTCTCAGAATATTGCGCTATTTCTCCCCTTCTGCCTTATAAGAACAATAAATGAACATTCCCTAATGATTTTGATTAACACATTACCCCATAAATATGCCTTTTATACCTCTAATTTATTCCTACACTAAAGAAAATAGGTCCAATTGATACAGTAATGAATAATATGTATTATAAGGAATATTTTCTATATTCTGATAGATGGAAATTTAAAGCAGGCTGAAAGTAAAGCAGAACATGCCTCAAGGCGCATTCTGCTTTACTTTCAACCTGCCTTTTAAGTGTTAATCTATTTTCAAAAATAGAAATATGCTATGGGGAAATGGGTTTAAGCAAGTAAGCCTGTCTGAACTTTTTCAACACTTAGCAACTATTGGGAGTTATCTAATAATGTTCCATTGCGGATCATTTTAATACCAAAGTATGAACCAGTCTACTTGGAATTATAGGTACTGTTGAATATATTACATGTTTGAATTGAATTTTAATAAAGGATTTAGATATAGCCGCACATATGCTTAATTAATACATGCGGTCTAAAAAAGTAACAGTGCAGATCCTGATCAGAGGGCTCCTAGGAGCCCTCTGATCTCGGTCTACACTGTTTTCAAATGTATTTCACTGAAAACGCATTGAAAATTAAATGCAAGGGTGAAATAACGCATTTCAAATCACACGATGAATGTGTATTACTCGGTTAAAGGATTTAGCTTTGGAAAGAACCATTTCTGTGGTTGCAAATTATCGGAAGTGAGAAAGATTGTAGATTGAAGTGTGCGACTTTTGAGGCACAGTTGAAAACAGGGCTGCCATATGTTGATCATGAAAAACCTCAGATTTCCTATTTTTCAATGCGATTTCTTAAAGCAGGTTGAAAGTAAAGCAGAATGCGCCTCAAGGCGCATTCTATTTTACTTTCAGCCTGCTTTAAGCTACCATCATTCTGCTAGGATAAAAATCCAAAAGTTTCCGAAACCCGGAGAAATGTCAGCCGTGTGAAAACATTAAGGCACAAACTTACCTAGCTGTGGACCATATTGAAAATTGGTTACACGCCAAAGATGTTATCTACGTAAAATTAAGTCATTATTATTATTATTATTATCATTATTATTATTAAACTTACCTGATACAGACAGGGCCCAGTCATAAAACTCTCTGAAGTCATTGTACTTGTCTATAACCACCTCCATCTTCTTATCTTTGTTTCACTGAAACAGACAAGAAACATTATAAGTAATCAGGATCATTATAAAATGATCATTTTGTACATACATTTACAAGGCTTAATGCTTTCTTTTAGAGTCTATCTAAACTTTTCAAATTTACACGCAATGAAATTAAGAAAACTATACCAGTGATGGGAATGGAACAAGACGATAAAATACCATATCATAAAGGACTTCAGGTCACTGGATTGCTGTTTATCAAATGGAATCTCAACAAAGACTGTATTAACGATGCCTAAAAGGATTACAAAGGAAAGATGTTATTCTTATTATTTCCTGTTTAACCCATTACCTCATAAGTACACCTTTTCTGGAAAAAGAATACCATCTTATTCATTGTATATTTACATACTCAGATATTTTGAGTGGTCGCTTAACACTAGCTTGACTGTATTTATCTATTGCTCGGTGCTAAGAGCCTATAGCAGCATCACATAAAACTATAAAGCATAATAAATATTGCAACACATGGCAGAATGTTAACCTTTATCCTGCTAAGTTATTGTCCACTTAAAAATCAACATCTACAACAGTTCTAACTAATAGCTTATAATTTTCATGTGTTTTAAGATCAGTGAAATATGAGTGTCAAACAGTTTCGATCCTGAACTGACTCTTACTAAACCAGTGGATTCTAATCTGGATCAAATTTAAGCTGTTTAAACTAGTTCTATTCAAAAATGCATTTTAACTCTTTCCTCCCTAAAACTTTAGATGGACAATTCCAGTTTCCATTTAAGTCTAGTCCATTTCTGACTTTTAATGGTTGTTTTTGTCAATAATTGGCATTATGACAAACAGTGAAGAGGACAAGTGTACTACTCACGTGTACACTGTTTGAAAAGGACGCCTATATGCGGGACTAGGGTTCAAAGGGTTAAGGCAAGCATGATATGAGTTGAATTGTAATCCCACTAGCTGATAGGAATTGAATGCCAATCATCCAATGCACATTATGCATGCAACTGTTTAATGCATCATGTCCTTCTATATATGAACTCATTCACCATTACAACCTCAAATGGATAATTCCAGTTTCCAATCAACCCATTACCCCATAGCCTGTTTCTAGTTTTGAAGACAGGTAACCGCTTAAAGCAGGTTGAAAGTAAAGCAGAATGTGCCTTA
This sequence comes from Gari tellinella, assembly GCA_922989275.2. Lineage (NCBI taxonomy): Eukaryota > Metazoa > Mollusca > Bivalvia > Cardiida > Psammobiidae > Gari > Gari tellinella. The sequence continues at coordinate 76,364,197 of OV277867.1, read as the reverse complement.
ACTATAATCTGTTAGGATAAAAAAAAAATCTCATTGTATTTACTCATGACTGTATAAAGTTGAACTATTTTTTTCAGTGGAGTAATAAATAAAAGATGTAAACAAGACTGCGCGTTCAATAAACGCTTATGCCCCCGGTGGCATCCTTGACAATATATTCTGAATTTTTTTGAAGTCCAAATTAGGTCAAGGTCAAACTGAGCTTGGGTATTAATGGTGAGTTGGTAATGGTCTAAGGCAATAACTGTATAAGTATCGAAGCACTGTAGTAAACAGTGTTGATGCTAGACGAAACGGTAAAATCTAGTTAACCGAGAAAGAGCCCATTTAAAATATTCTAAGTTAAAATTAGGTCAAAGTCAAGGTCAAAATCAAAGTTTGGTGATATTGGTGGATAGGGAATGGTCAAATGCAACAACTGTATAAGTATCAAAGCATTGTAGTCAGATGTGTTGATGCTAGACGAAACGGTAAAATCTAGTTAACCAGGAAATAGCGTATTTAAAATATTCTAAGTCCAAATTAGGTCAAGGTCAAGGTCAAAATCAAAGTTTGGTGATATTGGTGGATAGGGAATGGTCCAAGGCAACAACTGTATAAATATCCAAGCATTTGGGTAGGCGGTGTTGATGCTAGACGAAACGGTAAATTCTACTTAACCTTGTTACGGACGGACTGACGGGCCAACGATATGGGTTAGAGGGCCTTTTCTTTTGTTATTTTCTTTTGTTTGAATAACGGGCCACGGCCCCTTATTCTATTGTTACGGAATGAACTCTATTGTCTTCTTTTGCTATGTTTACCGTTATCTGGCCAGAAAAGGCCCTCTAACCCATTTCGGTTGTGCGGACTGACGGACAGGACGATTACTATAATAAAAAGGTGTATTTATATGGCTTTAATGGGTAAAAGTCTTTGTCCAATTTTTGATAATTTTTTGTTGTTTCTAACAATTCATTGCATAATCATATTAATGTCAAACAGTGCAAAGTCTGATCAGAGGGTCCCTTTAGCTTAGGAGCCCTCTGAGCTGGGTGTTATTACTGAATTGCATAGGACAAGCTAGTGTTCTTTTCACTGCATGCAGATACACTGTTAACAGTTTGTAAATGACAGGTATACCCATCTCTAGGGTTGAAGGTTTTAAAAACTTAATCAACCCCTTCAAATTTCTTAACAAATGACATTTGCTTAAAATTATTAACGCTTTGTGCTGAATATTTAGAAGTAATTTTTTCTTTAGTATTTGCAGGGCTCCAGATAACTGAACAAATCCTACAATTTCTCACTCATTTTAGCACAAAATCCTATGGGGTTACTACCCATTAGAATCGCCTGTACAAGACGATTCTAATGAGTAGGTGACACCATAGGGTTTAAAGCAGAATTAAAGATTTAGTTTTTGAAATACTCCTTTTATCTTGAATCCTGATTTGTGTAAAAACTGTCAGAGTGACAGTTGAGACCATGATCAGGTCCAACATTTTGTAATCTCTTTCAACAGTTGTTTCCTCTTCAGTTTTACTTTTCTATATCCTAGCAGATGGTAGCTTAAAGCCAGAATGTCGGCCAAATTTATGTTTAAATTGCGCAATTTCTTATATAAGAACATGTTGAACTGTTCTATGTATTAAAACTAAGCGAAATCCGTTGTCAGGTGCCTGAAACATACCCCACTTTCTTTAAGAACCATACATAAATGTGCCGATTTCTTATGGAGATGGTTGGAAAAATAAGTTTTTTGTTTACATAACAAATCTTCGTGTCTGCTTCCGAGAGTTTCTGCAAGGTCGAATTAGAGTCACGAGATCGATCCGATTTTCCTCACTTGTCTGGGTTATTTTTAGAACAGAATGGTTCATAACCATTAAGGTAACGGTGGAGAAAACGTTATTCTTTCCCGTTTAAACGCAAACGAAACGCAAACACATCGCAATAATACGCATAAATGGACAACCTTTAGACAATTCTGACCATTCATGTTAGTCTGAGCAGCAAACAGTTTGGTGCGTGATCAGACGCGGGTTACCCGGCATCTGATCTGCTCCAAACTGTTTGCAATTGAAATCATGGTTTTAGCGTTAACGCGTTTATTGGGAAAGAATAACATTTTCTCCACTGTAAGCAAGGTAACATCGACTACATCATCGTACACTTTCCTACTTGAGATAAGTATGGTTCCCTAAAGCACGAGACCGCTGCGCTAACTTTACTGATATTTTATTCTCTCCCAATAAACGTATTTGTATACAAAACTATTATTTCCATTGCAAACAGATTGGAGCCACCAGGTCAGACGCCGGGTAACCTGGCGTTTGATCAGGCTCCAACCTATTTGCTACTCAGATTAAAAAATAATAGTTAAAACTTCTAAAAGTAAATTTCCACAGTTACGTGCATTGCGTTTGCGTTTAAACAGGAAAGAAATCATCTTTACCGGGCGCAAGCCGAACATACTCGGAAAATCTCTGTCGTTGATCGGATGTCAACAAACCGATTTAAAAGTCGACTTTTCTTCCACCAAATTCATGTGTTTGTCAGATTTATTGCCTCCATAATCATCGCGGATTACTTCTTTTTATATGTTTAGATTACGTATCTGCCTGCTAGAATATTCAGGTTTAAAATATGCGCTACTTTGGCTTACATACTGCCTTTAAAGCAGGTTGAAAGTTAAGCAGAATGCACCTTTAAAGGCGCATTCTGTTTACTTTCAACCTGCTTTAAGTGGTCAACAGTGTCTCCAAAACTAGAAACAAGCAATGCAGTAATAGGTTTACTTTTAACCTGCCTAAAGTCACACGTTAAGTGTGCTCTGACTTCAATACTAGAAGCACGAGGGTATTTAATAGGGTAATTTATTGGTAAAGAAAGCTACTAAAGCTAAACACCCGGCTGTACTTATTCCAAGGTTCAGTGTAAAATTTCCATGGAATATGAATAATTTACGTGGAATTTACATGGAATTCTAAAAGTTCCATGGTTATTCGTAACAATTTCCAAGGTTTTTGTTTAGTCACCAAAATTTCCATGGTTTATGCATGCTTATGAACAAAAAAACCACGTAAATATCAAGAAAAAACCTTGGAAACTCTTAAAACCTTGGCAAAAGCTCGGAAAAATTGGACTTTGGCAAAAATAAACACGGAACAATCTCGGAAATAAGAACTTAACCATTTTTTAGCACGGAAAATCCTTGTAAAATAATAACTTAAACAATTTGCACCTCGTAAAAATTGTACTTAGACATTTTCCAGCACGGAAAAACCTTGGAAGTACAACTTAGTGAATTATAAATATAAGTAATATTTGCTACAATTGTAAGTTTCACAAAACAGTGAATATTATACACACCCAGGACACCAGCTCACAACAATCAGAGGTCAGAGATTTAAGTTGTCTGTTTATCTATACTTTAAAATGTGAATGTGGCAAAAATTAAAGACTCCAAACCAGTTCAGACTCCTGACAAAAGATTCATGGTAAGTTACATAACTTACATAAATACAATTTTATCATGATCATAATATATTTTGGATATTTACATGATACAAACAAAAGCATGTGGTACCCCACCCACTAGTAGTTAACTATTCCTCGTATATATATACTTTTCCATGGTATTTTGTCGAAACCACGTAAAATGGTTCTAATATTTCCATGGTTTTTTCCTAAATATTTTACAAGGATTCCTCGTAAACTTTTCCGTGGTTTTTTGGAGAAAACCTTGGAAATTAAATATTTTACAAGGATTCCTCGTAAATTTTTCCGAGGTATTTTGTCAAACCATGTAAAAACCAAGGTCTTGTATTTTCTAAGGTTTTCTCGTCTTTTTTCCAAGGTTTTTGTAATATGACCGTCCGAATACTCCGTGGTTTTTTCCATGTTTTTTTTTCATAAAACCTAGGAAAAAGTACAGCCGGGCAGCTTGCTGTATTAAGTTTACCACTATCATAATGCTACATGATGTACATGTAAATTTAATTACATATTATACACAATTATATATATATACAGTAACTGTGCAAAGCCGACATCAATTGTCTTTTGACAGTCATGTACACATTGACGATCTCAAGATTATAAACAACAATCAAACCACTTAAAATCTATTAATTGTTCCAAAATAGTCTTGCACTTAAACTTCCTGAGTTTTGGTTTTAAATGCATTTTAAACTCATAAAATATTGCTATGATTTAAGTCTGACAGCTTCAGACCCCTTCAACAAGGGCTTTCTACATTTCTTTTGATCTGCAATTATTAAGAAGTCATCTGTTTATACAACTCCTAAAGCATACATCATTTTGAATGTCAGCTCAACACAGATAAACTGTAGATCCTCAAATTGATGATTACGTAGTTATGGTAACTCAAGTACTTGTTTATAAACTGCTGATTCATGATTTTGGAAGGCATGTAAACTATTATTAATTGTGCTGCACAGAGCATACATGTGTACTCATCTGTTAATCAAACTTTATCCTCATACATGTACATTAATATATAATTGACTTACTAGTAAACATCATTACATGATATATGTCCTATAAAAACTTCGGTTGTATTCTGACATGTTGATGCTTAAAGCAGACTTGGTAGATCATAAAGCACCTTCAAGGACTTTCTTCCATATTTTCAACAAAGACTTATATTGTTATGGTACTTATTAAAATCATTCGAAAGCATTGATTCCGATAAATAGTCACATGCCATCATATTTTATTTTTTGAAGTATTTGAAAAACTGCCTTCATGTTCATTCCTGTGGCTGCAGAATTCAACAAAATTTAAACCCAGAGAAATTCTTTCTTACCTATATATGCTATAACTAAGAACTTAAAATCCAGTATTAAAATTTCCCTCAAGTCTCATTTACTTAAGTAACTAAGCGTCTTATTTTCACACCCAAAACGGTAAAATGTCAACATCTTTTGAATTTCATTACATGTTGGTATCCCTTTCTATATTCAAAATATTATATACATGAGGTATTGTTGTGATTGGTTGAATGTCTAAACAATTGGGGTTTAAATGTGTAGCTGCAGTTCCTGTGCATCATGGAGAAAGGACAAATGGAGAAGTATCCGGCCTGCTCGCGATTTATCGTGTCGTTCAATCAGCGGCGCTCGCTGGCGGCTAGAAAACAACGTTTTTCCGAAAGTTTGGTGTTAATAGAAATGCTTTTAATGTTATCTTTTCGTTATAAATTTTAATACAGATGTTTTATTAGACCATGATCTCACGACTAGTACAGAATTTGAGGCGATAGCTTATAATTTGTTTGTTTAGTGAGTTTGTGAAAATGAGAGAGAAAACGTACAGTACTGTATTTTCCGTTTTTCCTACGAAAGTTTGGTGTTAATAGAAATGCTTTTAATGCTATCTTTTCGTTATAAATTTTAATACAGATGTTTTATTAAACCATGATCTCACGACTAGTACAAAATTTGAGGCGATAGCTTATAAATTGTTAGTTTAGTGAGGTTTTGAAAATGAGAGAAAAACGTATTTTTTCGTTTACCTACGAAGTTTGGTGTTAATATAAATGCTTTTAATGTCATCTTATCGTTATAAATTTTAATACAGATGTTTTATTAGATCATTATCTTACGCGTAGTACAAAATTTGAGGCGATAGCTTATAAATTGATAGTTTAGTGAGGTTTTGAAAACGAGAGAAAAACGTATTTTTTCGTTTACCTACGAAGTTTGTGTGTGTCTATATTTCTCTGCCACTGTCTGTATTTATGTCTCTGTTTCTCTTTGTGACTGTCTCTCTGTCTGTCTGTTTTTCTCTTATCTCTGTCTGTCAGTCTCTCGCTTCTTCTTTTCTGTCTCCATCTTTCTGTATGAATGTCTGTCTGTCTCTCTGATGATCCTCATGCGGAGAAAAGGTAAAGTGTGTCATAAAGAGCTTAATTTGAAAAAGGGGTAAACTATATTTCAAGAGACATACTCTATGAATCCGACATTTTTGCAGCCTGGTCTGGATTACAACTGTTTGCAATTGCAATAGTCATCATGTTACTGGTATTCAGTAATGAGAGGGTTAATCCAGTCATCAACCAAACCAGGTGCATTGATGTTGTTTTGTTTTTGTTTTTTTTGTTGGTTTTTTTTAATTCAATTCTATTATCTTTATTTTTTGTGATTTGTATAATATATAAACATCATGCGGTTACAGAAGTCAATAACACATGTTCAAGTTACACGCACGGGTAGCATTGATCTTTTTCATTAAAGTAGCAACCCGCTGGTGTGACTGTCCATCTTCATAGATAATCGGCATGTTCAAGAAGCATGGACTTCATGCTGGGACAGTTTTATGACGCTGATAATTGTCCTGCTAATTTGGTGCGGGTTCTGTATACGGTTACGTAATGTGTCACATTCCTTTGTGATGTGTAATATGGTAGACATTTTGTAAGTAAATAAAGCTAAGGACGAGTGTCAAACATTCTGGATCCAGATCAGACGCCGTGTTACGCGGCATCTGATCTTGATCCAAGTTGTTTGCAAAAAAAAAGTAAAGTTGCGATCAGCAGGCAAAGAGTTAAGCAGTCAGTAAAATAGATTGCTTAAGGCATTGGCTGCTTTATAATTTACTCCGTTATATAAGACATAAGTAAAGCAGAAAGAAACGGAGATCTCATGTTATCATGTTTGCAATTAATTTCTGAAGATAATGCAAACTGTTACCTCTTTCATAGAAATGGGACGGATAATATGTATATTTTAGTCTGGCTGTAAAACTAACCCTAAATTCATTTTTTTGAAGTAATATGTTAATAATTCTAATTTTCCTTTCAATAATAATAATGATCACATACGACATAATAATACAGTTTACAACTTTGGCCGTTTTGGATTTTGGCCGTTTGACGCGCACTCCTTTCAAAAGTCTCATTACATACAAAATGGATTTTTATTTTTGCTTCCAAGGAAATATTTCCTCCATGTAGAACATTGTAACAATGCATGAACACATTTTTAGAAGTTTAGAAGTTTGCTTAAGTTTTTATACGGAAGGAATTCTTTTCTTACGCGAGTTGGTCTAGCCATATCATTAGCCAGCAACCTTTGTAGGTCATCATTACTTTTTTCGCTTCAAGAAAAACCCTGGTATTTTAACAACCGAAAGATAAGTGTCACGGCTTTATATCAAGACCTTTTTTTTTTTAAATATATAATATATATCGGACGAAAATTATGGATTAAATTCAAGTTTTTGAAACGGGACGTAGTATATATTTCGCGATCGCCTGCTCTCGTTTATCGACTATTTCATTTGGCCATCGCTCTTTAACTCGCCATAAAATTTGTCGATTTCGAAAATAAACACTTGCATTTTTACAACTGAAAGAAAAATATCTAAGCTTTCCTTTAAGACCATTTCTTTGAAAATCGGTGGAAAATTGAGGGTTTTATGAAAGGTTTTGTAACGGGGCGTGATATATTTATGCCCGAGTGCTTGCTCCCTTTTATCGGCAAATTCATTTGGAAACCACTCTTTAACTCGCCATAAAACGGATCAATTTTAAAAAATAAAATCTGTTATTTTTACAAGTGAAAGATAAATATCTTAGCCTTCTTTTAAGACCATTATAATGAAAATCGGGTGAAAATTAAGGATTTTATGTAACTTAAACTAACAGTAGGTAACCATTCAACACGATAAAAAACGCGATAGCCCGCTATCGGCGTACCGGTGCAGTTGAATTATCGATCGATTAAGCGTTATCGCACATACAGGTAACGGACGACACCATTTTCGGGAAAATGCAGATTTGAGTATACGTTACTTCTCCATTTGTCCTTTCTCCATGTGTGCATACATGCCCTGTGACGTATGCATTTAGTACATATGTACTGTAACAGTTTGCCTCTGGGGATTAACAGAACAATGCTGTTTAACCTTTATCCTGTTAAGCTTGCTTATACTAGTGGACTTGAAAACAGCTTAAATTGATGCTTTAATAACCCCATAGAAGTGCGTTTAAGGGCATTCAATTTATTCCTCCACTGGAAAAAATATTTCCAATTTATACAGTCATAACGGTGTACCATAAAAAATATTTTCTATGCCCTAGCAGATGGAAGCTTAAAGCAGGCTGAAAGTAAAGCAGAATGCGCCTAAAGGCACATTCAGCTTTACTTTCAACCTGCTTTAAGTGATCACCTGTCTTCAGAACTAGAAACATGCTATGGGGTAAAGGGTTAAGATAAGAAACAATGTAAATAGGCATTGATCTGATCAGGATCCAAAATATTTCACACTTGATTAAAAAATTCATTTACATGTATTAATTTATGCATCAACATTTTGATTCAACTGAGTTTCTGTAGATGACATTTATTTTAGGTCCTTTGCCCCAAATAGCTAGCTGTTTCTAGTTTTAAAGGTGCTGACCATTAAAGCAGCTTTAAAGTAAGGCAGAATGCATCTTAAGGCACATTCTGATTTAGTTTTAGTCTGTTTAATAAGCTACCATATGCTAGGATATGGAGTATGTGTCTTATGGGGTATATTCATGACTATATAAATTGGAACTACATGTATTTTCTTTAGGTTAAAGCAGACACTTATAATGATTGTTAAGGGATATTGACCATTGCTGTAAAGGCTTGTTTGTTTTCTGTCCAAACAATTCTTAAAAGGTGTGATCACTGGTTAAGTGTACACTATTAAGAAAGTCCAATCTGACCTGAAAGAACACGTCTGAACAAATCAGTTATCAGTGGTCTGACAATATATTGTCTGGGTCTCTGTGGTTACAATTTTGATTTTTTTTTTCGTCTGCAACAATTGTCATCTGCTACTGTTCTAAAAATAGAATTTTCAAAATTTCTCTTCAAAACAGGGTCAGAGTGTCAAACAGTTTGGATCCTGATGAAATGCCGCGTTACGCGGCATCTCATCAGGATCCAAACTGTTTGCAAAGGCAATCACAGTGGCAGTAAAACCCGCCACTAGCATGCAAAGAGTTAAATTTTAGAGAACTGAAAATATCTCTGACTGTATCATAAACCCTTTGTCTATTGAATAATCGCCTACTACTATGAACATGCATCAATAATCTGAAATATTACAATGGCTGATAAAATAAGACAAAGTTTCCCAGAAAACATGGCAGACTCATATGGGAAATGAATGAATGAATGAATGAATGAATGGTGTTTTACTGCCCATCTACAACAAAAAGGTCATTTACAGAGGAATAAATAATGATAATATCAAATCTAAAGAATATCAAATTCTAGATTACGTCAATGTCAGTCCCCATCTGAATGGGAAAGAAAACAAAATACAGACAAAACATAATCGACTATGTTAGAATGCTCAGATAAGTAACAGGATAGACTTGTGTACGAGTTCCTTAAACCAATAACCCATAAATATGCCTTTTTATGCCTCTGAATTATTCCTCCAATAAAGACAATAGTTCCAATTTATACAGTTATGCATAATTATGTATCATTAGAAATATTTTCTATATTCTAGAAGATGGTAACTTTTAAGCAGGCTGAAAGTAAAGCAGAATGCGCCTTAAGGCGCATTCTGCTTTACTTTCAACCTGCTTTAAGAAGTCACCTATTTTTAAAACAAGAAACAGGTTATGGGGTAAAGGGTTAACCCAGGTCTATGACTCACTTTATTTTCACTACTCTGTTTTGAAAACTAAGCTCAGAATACAGATCAGTGGAATCAATATCTGGGGTAGGACATGCATTCATACAATACAAAAGGCTTTGACATACTAGATCCTGTAGAAAATGTTAGGACATTCACGATTCGTTTGAAAAAAAGCGTGATCATTATCCCTCGTGAGCCAATCAATAGTCTGAATGCCAATATACATGTAGTCCTTCATTGAACGACAAAGATATAGGCCATTATCATGGGATCAAATGTACTCTCAGAAACTATTGAACGACAAAGATATTGCCCATTATCATGGGGAAAAAATGTACTCTCAGAAACTAGAGCAAGGCCAAATTCTGAACTGCAAAATTTGACTTAAATTCTGATCTGCCTGAGAAAGGGTTAAAGGTAATTATTAAATAAAGAAACTGACATCAGCAGATAGGGACAGTGTTACTTATAAATGTTGGCAGGACTAGCTACCATGATAATTAGTGTACATGGCTTAATTAACCTTTTTACTTTTATATTAATTTTGTACTTTGTTAAACTTTGTGATATAATAGTTGTATAAATATTATAATTTAATAACATCCATAAATTGTGTTTAAACTGAAAAGTAGTTCGGATAATCGTTAATAGTTCGGAGATCTAGACATACATGTAGAGTAACAGGTGCTTTGATAACCCTTTCCCTATAGATCTTTAACCCTGTAAATCAGTCACTGATTTACAGGGTTAAAGACAGTGTATTCCTGCAATGAAGAAAATAGTTCAAATTTATACAGTCATGAACATGTTTTCTATATCCTAGCAGAGGGTAGCTTAAAGCAGTAAAGGATAATGCGCCTTAAGGTGCATTCTGCTTTACTTTCAACCTGCTTAAGTGGTCACATGTGTTCAAAACTAGAAACAGGTTAACTTCTGGCCTAAAGGATTAAGAATGCCTCTACCTACTCCTCTGCATTATGAAGCACCACAAACAACTATTCAAGAATTGGGATGAACACAGGTTGAAGTTTAAATCAAGATAAAGTAAAGCAGAAAGCTCCTTGAGGAGATTTGTGTCTAACGCTTTAATTGCTGCAATATCGTCTGATTAAAAATTTAAAATTGTCTTAATTCTGCTGTTTTTTTCAAAGTGACATAATGACGGATTCAAGCAGTTTGCAAATGTTAGCCAAATTCCCTCCCTATAATGACTCCCTCCGAACAATGGACACAATCTTTGTCTCCCAATGGGTGTCATTGTAGAGAGGGGAATGCTGTATATATCCGACTTAAGCCTAGCTAAATCACTGACCCGTGTAGCCTATAGTATACACATTAATCCTCAAACTGATCTATGTCAACACTGAATGTGTAAACATACCGCTTATAAAACCCATCAACTCAAAACGCTGTCTGCTTGAATTCTGCAATTTGACCATTTCCGTATATGTGCATATGAGCAATCCATGTGAAATCAATGTTAACCCTAATCTGATGCTGAGTTACTAATTGTTCTTATTGGCCTCTGATGGTGATCTGGTTCGGAACTGTTTGCCATTTCGGTCCATAACACTTGTTTTCTGAAAGCAATTCTAAGGATAAAATGTGTACATCTTCGAAAGCCAATAGTAACAGCCGAAAGCCAATACGCTGTAACATCTTGTTTTATAGAAATTTTATCCATGACTTTATATTTGCAGTATTTGATAAATGTTGTTGCTATATTAATGCAGGATAGAAATAAATAAAATGCAAAAAGCTCCTCGGAGCTTTCTGCATTTCGTCTATCCTGCATTAAGCATTCTCTTGCCTTTCAGGGATTAATGTTTTCGTAGTCCTACTTCACAGAGTATTCACTAAAACAATATTGACTGACTGTGCTCATATGCTTCACAATTGTTCCCTCACTCAGATTAACTCACTTAACTGTCAATCAAAACTGTTATATGCAAATCATGAAGTAGATAGAGTGAGCGCTCTGTCTGTAAGTTTGAAAATTTCAGGTGTACTAAAATTGTTGAAGTTTTATCAGCAGATATACTAATGTGACCGGTAGTATATATGAACTTTGGACCATGTCTTATCAATGTTGAAGGGGACATTCATAGGGTGCAATATTAGTAAAATTTCAAATTAGCTCTTTGGTTAACCCATTACCTCATAAATACGCCTTTAACTCTTTCCTCCCTGAAACTTTAATTGGACTACCCCAGTTTCAATTATAGTCTAGTCCATTTCTGACTTTTAAGGGTTGTTTTGGTCAATGTTTTGCATTATGACAAACAGTAAAGACCCAGATCAGAGGGCTCCGTAAGGAGCCCTCTGATCTGGGTATTCACTGTTTGTATAGGACAAGTGCACTTTTCACAAGTATACTGTTTGAAAAGAACGCCAATATGCGGGACTAGGGTTCAAAGGGTTAATCTGTTCCTTCACTAAAGAAAATAGTGTCACTATATAACTTAATACAGTGTTATGAATATGCACCATAAGAAATATTTTCTATATCCTAGCAGATTGAACCTTAAAGCAGGCTTTACTTCCAACCTACTTTAAGCAAATACCGCTCTTCTATTCTAGAATCAGGTTATGGGGTAATGGGTTAATGTTTAAATGATTTTCTCATTTCCGTCAACATGTAAGTTTTTAATATCATTTGATTGTGTGGATTTAAATTTAATTTCCTAAGTGCATAAGACACAGTGTTTTACTACCTTTTACTGATCAGAATATAGAACTTAGAATAACTGTAAACAATTTAAGTATTTGAGGCAGGTTACTGCTAAATGTAGACTAAAAGAAAACTTAAATTCCATCTACTTGAACCCATAAATCATAGTCTATTTCTAGTTTTGAAGACACTCAGGTGACCACTTAAATAGTTTGAAAGTAGAGCAGATTGCCATTGTGGGCCCTCAGCCTGCTTTAAGCTTGTGACCTTCTGCTAGGATATAGATTGTTTTTATGGTACATATTCTGTGATGATGACTGCATAAAAAATTTCTTGGTTCATGTATCTATGACGAAAATGGTTAAATTGATGTAGGAAACATAACATTTATTTACATTGGATGCCAAATGAAACAAGGTAAAACAGTTGTGACTCAACCTGTACTAGAGCCTTAAATTGGGCCTTTGGCTTACCCTATTATATTACTGTGTATGCCAACTGACTTATCAAGCCACACTGAAGCCTTGAAAATTGTTCACCACAATCTCTGTAGGTCTGCCCCCTAATTAACTATAACCATGGATCTGCTCCTGGGCATATGTATGCAAGTGCAGTTTGATCAGACAGTAAATACTTGCAGATAAAATTGATACTATAAAACATGTCAACATGAATAAGATGCATGATATATGCATGAATGTATGCATGATAATTGATTTGTTTCTTAAGATAAATTTCACAAATTTTGAGGAAATTTTTATGCATATCAACATCATTGCGAAATAAAGTTCACACACATGCTATAAGATTACACCAGCTCCAAGATCTTGACAGAATAATTCACTAAAAATATGTTAACTCATTGAGCAAGTCATGGACGTAGCTTGTCTAAAATGAAAGTGTAGGCATGACCTTTTTAGGTGGAGCATGTTCCCCATGGAAAATTTTGAGTTCTACAACACTGGAAACGCATTTTAGGAGGGTCTGGGGAGGCGTTTATATGAAGAACTATTGAAATGAAAAGCTTAAAAAAACAGAAAATGTTCTTTTTTGCAACAGATGAGGTATGCATCCTTTCTTTTTCGAGAAAAGTTGATTGAGCACACTACAGGCTCGCAGGAAGTCCCAAGCAACTTGACCAATTTATATTGACAAAATCTATGTATCCTCTTCATTCGTTTGTCCCGAACCCTTACCGAAAAAGGACTATAAAGGTAATCAATTTAAATGGAAACTGGGAGATACATTGAACGAATATGGAGATAAAATAGTTTTCTAACTGAAAGTAACATTTAAAGTAATCAAATAACTTGATTGTTTAAACAAATACCAGTTATTCAAACTAACCTTTGGCTGTAAATGCAACGCCGCGAATTCTTATTATGCCGGAAGTTTGACGTCATCATCCGGGTAGCAAAGGCGCTTGTACACAACCGGGTCAAATTTATACTGCATATGAAAGGTCAATTTCCAGACACTCGCTACACGTAATAAACATTTAGAGTTATATTGGAAAATGTGTTATTCGGAATCATTTTACAAAGGGACATTAAAAAAATAAGGTATGTGGTCAATTTTGGTATTCATTTTTTGAATATATAATTTTCTTCAAAGTTTCACTAAAATTCCAGGTTTTTTCAGCATTTTTTCGGCTATTATGCTGCCGGAATCTAATACCTAACCGGAACCGCTTTTTGCGATGACGTTTAAGCAAACCGCATGCGCTCTATCAAGCGTTTTTGTGAGGCTTCCGGATATGTAGGAAGGGTCCGTTGTATGAGAAAGGAGGATAAAAGGTCAGCTGAAAATGACACAAATTGTCTGTTCCAGGTTAAAACATTGTAATTTTTTACCCCTCCAGTCCCCCCCCCCCCTTTCTGCTCTCACTAGGCGTGAAAGTAACTGTAAAAGCATTACACCTGTGGGATATTAGCCATCTCATTTTGTCTAGAGAGGCCCTGATACTCAAATTCAAGGTGGTTTTTTTTCAAACCAAACCAAAAAGTAAGAGCTAGATGGGCCTCAAATGAGATGCTTCACTGATACTTTGCAGAGCCAGTTTTACAGGTATATAGATCTAGCTTAATTGCAAACTTTTTATTAGGTGTAACCAAGCTAGGCTGAGTAATAATGCAAGAGCACAGCTAGGTCTGCATTATTTTCATACCACAACAAACAACCATCCCCATTAAACTACATATTTGTCATGATTATAATTTATTTGTGCCTTATTACAAGTTTTATTGTATATTGGGTAGACTATTTCAACTTACATTATCACGGCCTGTGTGTCTAAGACTAATGTCAAGTGTTGTCCAAGTCACTTCATTACCCCTCCCACTCACTCTACTGCTAGCCTAGTGCCATAACATGCTTATCAAAGCAGAATATTCATTCACGTGTCATGGAGTTTACTTCCATATTTATGCATTCAAACCTCGCTAAACATTCTCATTAAACTTCCTTCCTCTTACTTCACACATACACAATCGGTACAGCGACCGCTGCTCGGGCTGGCTCGTAAACTTATCTATGCAACCGCGATAAAGAAGCGGCAAGCCAGCTGCTTATCACATTCCATTGGAAAACCCCGGTACACACGTGTTATAATTAGATTTCGCAAAACTCATTTACATATCCCAAAAACATTGATTTGTTCCTTTTTCTAGACTTATTTCAATCATAAAATATTAATATATTTTCTTACCTGCTGTTCTGTTTGAAAATTTGGCGTTTCCGACGCTACAAGCTCAGAACTGTCGGTCTAATTACCGGCGTAACCAATAGCAACAGAGACACAAATAAACATGCAGGTACCCGTGTCTTCCAATTGTGAGGTCTAGGTCACGGAAAGCTTACGCTTGATTGGCTGGGCGTGTTTTGACATGAGGGATTCCCTCAAACCACATGGTGATTGGCCGGCTTTGTTGACGTTTTGTGTATGGTCTGTTGTTATTGAAGCTGGTTGATTTTTTTTTGGTTCTAAAGTTCGCTTTAAAAAGGTAAGTTTTATTTCGATGTTTTACAGAAAGACTTTGAAATGTTAATAGTGTTCGATCTTAATCAATCAACTGCAGTTTTATACTTGCCAATGAATACTGAACGCGTTCTTCACCTTACAAACGCTGTGCAAGTTTCAACCAAACCATGTGTACAGTGCGACCTCCATACATCGGATTCCCTTAACTCATTAAAAATTTAGCCCTGTACAATATTCCAGTTTCAAATTAAGTCAGTCTTTTTACTATAAAGTGGTATTTTTTACCATAAATTGCAAAATGACAAACTGTGAAGACCATTATCAGAGGGTTGCTGTAGGAGCCCCAAGCAGCTAGCTCTGATCAGGGTCTACACTGTTTGCATTTTGATGATATGTGGCGCTATCCACATATTCACTGTTTGTAAAGGACGAGTTTACTCGTTGCTAGGGTTTATCTGCGGGTATAATAACGTATCGCGCACTGTTTAATTGCATATAGGGCAAGTGCACATGTACCCACCACAGAGTTTGTAAATGATTCCTATAAATTATAGCATGTGCGGATCCAGGGAAATTTCACATGGAGGAGCAGGTTCCAAACAAGAAGATATAAAACATTATTATAAGACATTATTATTTCGAATTAATCATGGTTCTGCTAGATCTACATTATTTTATTTACAGCATGATTCAACAATACAAATAGTTTGGAACCAGATCAGATGCCCAGACTCCAGGGCTGCCATAAATTGACATGAAAAATCCTAAGATTTCCAAATTTGCGTTTTTCAAGTGCGATTTTACGAATCGTACCTTTACTCCATAGCCTGTTTCTAGTTTTGTTGACATGCAACTACTTAAAGCAGGCTGTAAGTAAAGCAGAATGTGCCTTAAGGCGCATTCTGCTTTACTTTCAGCCTGCTTTTAGCTACCAATGTACTGGGAAAAAAATCCAAAGATTTAGGAAAAAATCCGGAGAAATGGCAGCCCTGAGACTCTGATCAGGGCAAAATTGTTTGCCACCCACAGCACCCAGATTAAATAGAATCACAATCAAGTTACCATTTTTTACAATTCAGTGCATTATTAAAACCTGTCAATCTTAAGAATAACAGCTTCTACACTGCACAACATAAATTATCCGCTTTGTGCCTATAAGTGTCCCAAAAAAGGGACATGCTCACTGGAAAGCAGTGTAGACTCTGATCAGATGCTGCATAATGTGCACTGTTTGCTCATACATGAAAATGAAAATGAAAATTTAGACCAGCTAGGCACCTGGGGCTTATCGAAAATTGACTAATCCAATATACAAAATAGAAGAATCCATTGGGCGCAAATGGGTTAAGTGTTTCCTTCATCACTTATTTCCCGTTTTAAGGATTCCCAAGGAGGAGGGGATATGAACCACCTCCCTTCTGGATCTTATAAAGAGTGGGATCATTTGCATCTAAAGGATGGGTTTTTGAACAGACATAAATTATAGAACTGTAACAGTTGTGGCTTAAAGAACTTTTCTGCATTACTGTTGTCATACATTAATTACCACCTGTCTATAAACAACTGGCCATTCAATGTAGTTAACCCAATGGCCAATACCCATAAATACACCTTTTCATGCCTTGAATTTATTCCTCAACATTTTATTCCCACCACATATATACACACATTTTACAGTTGCTTGCAATTTAACCCAATCCCCCAAAAATACGTCTTTTTACGCCTTTAAATTATTCATCCACCGAAAAAAAGAGTTCATATTTATACAGTCAGGAATATGTGCAATAAGAAATATGTTTTATATCCTACCAGATTAAAGCTTAAAGCAGGCTGAAAGTAAAGCAGAATGCGCCTTAAGGCACATTCTACTTTACTTTCAACCTGCTTTAAGTGGTCAACTATTTTCAAAACTAAGAACAGGCTATGGGGTAATGAGTTAAGCACTAAACTTCTACTATTGAATAATTCATACATAAAACTCTTCCCTGCACTTTCAGGCTACACTTTAAACCTTGGTTACATATGTAATTTAACTCTAAGTTACTCCAAGGCATGTTTCTAGCATTGAAGAAAAGTGACCACTTAAAGCAGGTTGAAAGTAAAGCAGAATGCACAATAAGGACAGATTTAAGGACATATTTCGCTTTACTGTCAGCCTCCTTTAAGCATCTGTCTGCTTAAATATACAGTAGAAACTATTCCTTATGATACTTATTCATGACTGTATAAATTGGAACTATTTTCCCCAGAGGAGGAAAATTTAAAATGCTTAAAAAATGCATATACACTATGGAGTACTAATAATGCATTAATTCATATATTGTGTTGTTTTAATACTTTTATCTGTTTTCAGACACTATGGGGCTGCGAGAGTATGTGGCAGATTTATATGTGAAGGCAACTATACCAGGTATAATAGTAAAACAATGTTGACCCTTATCTTGCTGAAATATTGTCTGCTTAAAATATATTGTCTGCGATAAAAAAATAATAATAAGCAGGCTGAAAGTAAAACGGAATGCTCATTAAAGTGCATTGGCTGAGGTAGCAACAATGATGAAGTCCAACTCCAACATTGAGTTTTCTCACGGATTCTCTGCAATATCTTGTTAGATTGCAATAACTTGCTCTGCAACATATTTCTCTGCACTAACTTGCTAGAACTTTCTGCAATGACTTTTCAGTTATCGCTGTAATTTCTTGCTAAGATATCCCTGCAATTTCTTGTAAGAATTCTCTGCAATAAATTGTTAAATTTATTTGCAATTATTAGTTAGAATTTTCAGAACTTGCTTGGATGCATCCATACCAAGTGAAGATGTGCACAATGTGTCGGTTTCTGGTTTCCGTATTAAAGAATAAAATTAGTCAAAAGTTTTTGCTTTTTTGTTACACTAAAATTTTGTCTTTAATTTTTGGATTTTTTAACAGGTTAAATCTATTATATTCACAATTAAACCCATTTCAAAAAGTTCTTATTAACAATGTGTCCAACGTATTTCATATTGTTAACTTCATAACCCAAAGTGCAAATCAAACATGTACGTATGTAAATATGCTATTCCTACCCACTTTACGCATTTCTTATGCGTTTATTATCCATTTCGTTAAAAGCATTTCCTAGCCGTTTCATTATGCGTTTAAAAAATAAAGTCGCGTTAATCTGAAATCTCTGCGTGAAACGGAAAACTGACGCACCACTCGCAACATCTCTGGTATAATCGTTTATTAACGCATTTAAACGCGTTAAAATCGTTAAGCTTTAACCGTTTGTTAACCGTTCACTATACGTTTCTTATGCATAGATTAACGCGTAAATGGGTAGGAATAGCGTATTTACCACTGTACATATATCCATCTGTGTTTAAGGTAAAATACGGCTTATTGAAGCTAGTTAAAAGGAAAGCAGAAAACTCCTAAAGAAGCTTTCTTTTATCTTGCATGATCTGCCCCACATACTACACAGCAACAATCAATATTTAAATATGCTGAAGAAGTGGTAAACCTATGGCAACTATACTGAGCCAACAAAGTTAAAAGTCAGTTGTTTAACATGGGATTTTCCGTAGACAACATTCTCAGTTTTGTGTAGGTCTGAAAAGCAATATCAAAGAAATATGGAACAGTAGAAAATAAAAATAAGGTTCACAGTTAAGGGGCTTTCGTTGAGAGACTTCATTTGCAATAATTATTTTTCAAGTATTATTTTTTCAAAGTTTACTAAATTTTTTCAATGCAAAGGGAGGTAATTTGAAAAATCACCTACAGGTGTAAACATTTCTTAAAAGTTATTCTCCACAGTGTTAGATTTTTGTTCGTGATTACGCTACTGCTAACTTTCATGAGAAAACCATGACTGACATCTCGTTTATGACTGTTATAGCAGTTACAATAGTAACAATACAAGGGAAGTTATCTCCCTTATAGTACACATATTTTTAAAGCCCAGTCGATATCTCTCTCTGTTCTGTGATGTTCGTTTACTTATGCCATGATGCAATATAAGTGATAAATTGTACAATGCAGACGGGATTTGCATCCTTAACTCTTTGCATGCTAGCGGCGGATATATCTGCTACAGTGATTACCTTTGCAAACAGTTTGGATCCAGATGAGACGCCGCGTAACGCAGCGTCTCATCAGGATCCAAACTGTTTGACACTCTGACCATGTTTTGAAAAGAAATTTAGAAAATTCTATTTTTAGAACAATAGCAGAGGAAAAAAATTACCCAGCATGCAAAGAGTTAATGTATGACTAAACTTTTTTTGCTCAGTATATTTTGAAGAAAGGGTTAATTAACCGAATTAATATTGTATTGACATAATATTTTCAGATCCTAGAACCCAGGACTGGTTCTTAATTCCATCCATATGGCCAACCGTCATCATTGTAACTTGCTACTTGGCGGTAATTATCGGTGGACAGAAAGTGATGAAGAATAGAGAAGCATTCCAACTGAAAACACCGATGATGATATACAATTTCTGTCTAATATGGATTAATGCTTACATTTTCTATGAGGTAAAAATCATTTTAAAACTACAGCGACTATGGTATTTATCTTTACTCTTTGCAAGCTTAGCTTTAGAATCATGATTATCTGTGCAAACAGTTTGGATTCTGATGAGATGCCGCATAACGTGGTGTCTCATCCACTTAATAATTATGTAGATTTCTAGCACATCATTAGACTTAGACTGAAAGTAAAGCAAGGTTCGTTCTGCTTTACTTTCAACCTGCTTAAAGTTGTCTCCTGTATTCAAAACCAGAAACAGGCTTTGGGATAAAAGTTAGGGGGGAGGGTGTGTTGAGCATCCATCTGTGGTAAATACTAAAAACAAGCTATACAGAAAGGGTTTATGAGTTAATTTATAGACATACAAGTTCATTACACTGTACTGTTTTTTATTTCAGTTTGTCATGACAACATTTTTTAACTGGAATTTCTCGAAGGTGTGCTCACCTGTTGAGCAGCAGTCGGAGTCCTCTCACAGATTAGCCAGGGCTTGCTGGATGTTCTACTTCTCCAAAAGCATTGAACTTACAGACACAGTATGTTTCACATAGACAACTGCAGTTACTACAGTACTGAACCTTATTAAATTAAATTGATAATCGCAAGCGAATTGCCATCGAAATGACATCGAATCGGGCGCTTCAAAAAACAAATCCTACTCTTGAATATTTTTACGCGAATTTTCCAAAGCGGTTTTGACGAAAATGGAATCGAAAACATTAACGGAAGCATATTTGCGAACATTTGTGAGATACACTATTCAAGAAAACTTACCCGAGGGTAAAGTTACTATTTTGAATCGCAAGCGAATTGCCATCGAATTGCAAGCGAATTGCCATCGAATTGCAAGTGAATCGCAAAAATTGTTAATTTAATACGGTTCAGTACTGTATGTACATTCAATATTGTGTTAACCATTTACTCCCTAAATACACTATTTTATGCCTTTTAACTCATTACCCCATAGTCTGTTTCTAGTAATAAAAATAGGTTGCCACTTAAATCAGGTTGAAAGTAAAGCAGAATGTGCCTTAAGGCACATTCTGCTTTACTTTCAGCCTGCTTTAAGCTAATATCTGCTAGAACAAAGAAAATATTTCTTATGATACATATTTTTGACTGTATAAATTGGAACTATTTTCTTCAGTGGAGGGATAAATAAAAGGTGTATTTATGGGGTAATGGGTTAAAATTCATTTCTCCAACAAAGAAAATAGTTTGGCTTTAATATTATAGTCAGCGCTCCAGATAAAGATAGTACACTGTATTTCAAAAATTAAAATCATTATTTCTGCATTAAGTCCTATTGTGTCACTACTAATTAGAATTGTCTCTTTGAGATGATTCTAATGAATAGTAACACCATATGATTTATGCTGAAATGAGTGGGAAATGCTCAATTTGTTCAGTTTATTCCCTCTCAACTGGAGACCTGAAGTGTATAGCCATATAATTATATACACCATATACATTCATATATTTTTAAAGCAATATCAAGGACTGTAGAATAGCAGAAAATAAAATAAGGCACACAGTTAAGGGGAATGCATTGAGAGACATCAGTTGCAATAACTGATTTTCGAGTGTTACTTGTTCAAAATTTTACTCTATGTTTCAATGCAAAGGGAGGTAATTTGAAATATTGTCTTTTTCAACAAACGATTGTTCACAAACTGCTAAAGAATGCTTCTTCAAAACTCCAGCCTTTTTTTGCTGAATACTTTATCAATATTATTGCTATATTTCATGCGAAAAATATGACAGACATCTTGTTCATGACATTTTTACAAAGCAGTTTCAATAAAAGGGGAGTTCTCTCTCTTTAAACTAATGTTTAAAGCACAGTTAAAATCTCTCTCTGTTTTGTGACATTTTGTTCACACAGTTGCGCATGAAACTATGAAATATGGGTGATAAAATGTACTATGCAAACATGGTTTGCATCATTAATGTTTGACTGAACCTTTTTTATTCAGTATGGTTGTGAAGTTCTTGCTTTAAACCTTTTCTCCATAGATACACTTTTTTACGCTTAAAATTCATTCCATCACTAAGTAATTGCATTTCATACAGTAATGGATGTGCAACATGGTAGCTTAACCCTTTGAACCCTAGTCCCGCATATAGGCGTCCTTTTCAAACAATGTACATGTGAGTAGTACACTTGTCCTGTGCAAACAGTGAAGACCCAGATCAGAGGGCTCCCAAAGGAGCCCTCTGATCAGGGTCTTCACTGTTTGTCATAATGCTAAACATTGACAAAAACAACCCTTAAAAGTCAGAAATGGACTAGACTAAAATGGAAACTGGAATTGACAATTTTAAGTTTTAGGGAGGAAAGAGTTAAAGCAAGCGGAAAGTAAACAGAATGTATCTTAACCCATTACCCCTTAAATACACCTTTTTATGCCTCTAATATATTCCTACGCTGAGGAAAATTGATACACTTTATACAGTCATGAATATGTATCATAAGAAATATTGTCTATATTCTAGTAAATAGTAGCTTAAAACAGGCTGAAAGTAAAGCAAAATGTGCATTCAGGCGCATTTTGCTTTACCTTCAACCTACTTAAATAGGTCACCTGTTTCCAAAACCAGAAACAGACTTTGGGGTATCATGGGTAAAGGTTAAGAAGCATTTTGCTTTACTTTCAGCTTGTTTTAAGCAACCATCTGTTTTAAATACCAAACACAAGCTTTTGGGGGAAAGGCTACAATATTTAATTTGTTTCTTTCAGATTTTCTTTATGTTGCGTAAGAAGAATTCTCAAATATCGTTCCTTCATCTGTATCACCATTCTTCCATGCCACTGATCTGGTGGGTCGGAGTCAAATATGCCCCTGGGGGAGAAGGTAAGTTACTAGTGACTATACAGTCAAACCTGTGGTAACCCATTGCTCTACAAACATGCCTTTTTACTCCTTTAACCCATTACCCCATAAATACGACTTTTTATGCCTCTGATTTATTCCTCCACTAAAGAAAATAATTCCAATTTTAAATATAATGAGTTTGCAACAAAAGAAATATATTCTATATTCAAGTAGATTATTGCTTAAAGCAGGCTGACAGTAAAGCAGAATGCGCCTTCAAGGCGCATTCTGCTTTACTTTCAACCTGCTTTAATTAGCCACATTGTTTCAAAACTTCTAAGAAACAGGCTATGGGGTAATGGGCTAATTGCTCCTCCCCTTACAAAAATAGTTATATTTTTTACAGTCATGAATACGTGTGTATGTTCCATAAGAAATTATTTTTTATTTTCTAGCAGATGGTACCTTAAAGCAGGCTAAAAGTAAAGTAGAATATGCCTTAAGGGGCATACTGCTTTATGTTTTACCTGCTTTAAGTGGTCACATATTAATACTAGGAACAAGTTATGTAGTAATTTAGGCTTTATAAAGCATTCCTTTAACTCAATAACCTGTTTTGAAGACAGGTGACCATATAAAGCAGGTTGAAATAACAGCAGAATGTGCATTACTTAAGGTGCCTTCTGCTCTACTTTCAGCCTGCTTTAAGTTTATGCTAGGATAAAGAAAATATCTCTTATGGTGTAACTTTCATGACTGTTTAACCCTTTCCCCCATAGAAGCGCCTTTTAGCGCATTCAGTTTATTCTTGCCCTGAAGAAAATAGTTCCAATTTATACATTCATACATGTGTATAATACAAAATATTTTCTATTTTCTAGCAGATGATAGCTTAAAGCTGGCTGAAAGTAAAGCAGAATGCGCTTAAAGCGCATTCTGCTTTACTTTCAACCTGCTTTAAGTGGACACCTACATTCAATACTAGAGATATGCTATGTGGGAAAGGGTTAAATAAGAACTATTTTCTTCAGTGGTTTAATGAATTAAAGGCATAAAAAGGAGTGCTTTAAATACAAGGGAGAATACAAACTAACATAGACATTTGCTTTGCACGTTATAATTGTCACAGAATAACATTAAAAATACAGGGCAACCCTCTCGTATGTGCTCAAATGATATACATTTACATGTATAGAATACTGCAGTATGGAAAAACCGTATTGCAATATGTATTGCCAAGAGGCGTATTGCAATATTATACAGTTATTAAACGGCCGAGGGCGGGCCTTCGTTGCTTATTGGCACAAGTTAGCCATAATGGCACGAGGGCCTTGGCCCGAGTGCCAATGTGGCTAACGAGTGCCAATAAGCAAAGACGGCCCGTCCTCGGCCGTTTAATGACTTGTTTATTGTATACCTGGTTCAAAATCAACGAATATGTAGATTGTTTGAATGTTTACACAAGCTCGGCCGTTATAGAAATCAAATGACTTCATCTTCAACGAACGTTGGCCATTTTGAACATTACGTTGCTAACGTTTTCACGTTCATAAATTCTGTTGCCCCCGGGCCAATAACCGGATGCAGTCCAAATAACTGGTTATTGGACTGCATCCGGTTATTGGCCTGCTCAGCAATGGTGTATTGCATTGTCATCAAAGCAAACTCTGTTACTATTTATAGTAAGGTATACAATAAAACAATATATTGCCATATTGTTACACCCCTAGAATTTGCTACATTTCAGCATATTTCTCTGCCACACAGTGTTTTTTTTTTTATTTCAGCCTATTTGAAGACTCTGCCAGTATCAACAGTATTTGTTATATTTCAGCCTATTTCTCTGCCAGTAACAGTGTTATTTGTTTTATTTCAGCCTATTTCTCTGCCAGTATCAACAGTGGTATTCACATCCTCATGTACTCCTACTACTTCCTCTCCGCTATGGGACCCTCTATGCAGAAATATCTCTGGTGGAAACGTTACATGACTGTCATGCAACTGGTCAGTACCTTTATTGCACTGAAAAAGACATAAATCTTTCCCGAATAAATGCAACAACATACAAGTTTATACATTGACTATTTATTTTAATATGAGTGGCAAACAGTTTCTAGCCTGATCAGACACCTGGTTACCTGGCATCTGATCAGACTCCAAACTGTTTACATTGGAAATAATTGTTTTAGACTAAACATGTAAATTGGGAAAGAATATTTTGTCTTTCCCATTTTACTGTTACAAGAATCATATATCATTCTGTGTCCACTTTTAGTATTTAGATATATAATTATGTATATATTGTTATAAATTTTCATTTAGTTTTTAATTATTCATTTTAAAGGGACTCGCAACCGGATGGTGTACTTGTCAAAATAAAATAAAATACTCAAATAAAAGCAAATTTGTGGCATTATTTGGCTTCTGACATTAAAAAAATATGATCAGTCCAAAAAAAGTCTCAAGAATCGTCACCGAATCTTAGTTTTTTAAGATATTTTCCATTGTTTTTTTATAGCGTTAGCTAACGGTATAGTTGTTGTTGTTGCTTCTCTACACGGGCTCAGACATAAACACGAGCCGAATTACAAAGTTGTATGCACTTTCGATCGCTACACATTGAAATACGTTAAATCGATCCGAGATAAACAGATAGTTCCGTGGTCCATTGGTCTAAGCGGTTTCCCCTATTTTGCCTTCTGTCCGCCAATGCCGGGCCCCGGGTTCGAATCCCACCAGAGACCAATATTTTTTTTATTGAAATACATTTTTTTAAACAGAATTTCTTATCCTAAACTAATTCTTTACCATTTATATAAGCGTTTGACACATATTTACAAATTACTATTTTTAATGCACCATCTGGTTGCGAGTCGCTTTAAATTCAAACTGAATTTTGATGTTAAATCTTAACTTTAACTTTAATCTTAATCAAACTAAATCTTACTGGAAATGCCTATTTAAATGTCATGTTCAGGACTTCCTAGCTTATGATAAAAAAAATTAGTTTAATAATAGAGTATTTTACATGAGTGCTCATTATTTATCATTTTTAATAAACATGTTCACTAAGACAATATGACACAAATCTTGGCAAGCATTATATTTATTTTAGTCAACAAGTTTATTAAAATGATTAAATATGAGCAGGAATGTGGGATTCTATTTATGGCATTAACATTTTATTGCAACATCATCGAAAATGATGTCATTTTGGGGTCCCTCTTGATGTGCTTGTGGACAAACAGATTGGAAGAGCCAAATATTAATTTGAATAATATTCCACTAGAGGAATACAATATTTATAGAATGGCTTTATGCCACTCCAAGACCGTAGGTTATGTGATAATAAACATGTTAGTATTCATATTTCCTGTTTCTATCACAGATACAGTTCTAGGGTATCCTGTTCCACACTGCATTCAGAAATATTTGGAGAAGATTTACAT
The DNA here is from genome assembly GCA_922989275.2 of Gari tellinella. NCBI lineage: Eukaryota > Metazoa > Mollusca > Bivalvia > Cardiida > Psammobiidae > Gari > Gari tellinella. The sequence goes on along the minus strand of OV277867.1, from coordinate 76,338,128 downwards.
TTCATTTTAATTGATTCTTTTCAATATCTTAACTCTTTCAACACCATGGTCCTGTTTAAAATATACTCATAACATTTGAAAACATGGTTGACCCAGATCAGAGGGCTCCTATAGGAGCTGTCTGATCTGGGTCTACACTGTTTTCTGATTTAGACAAGTATTTATTAACCTACCCATAATCTAAGTAGACTGATTTATGTTTTGGTAATCAAAAATATCCACAAGGGAACCTAATAGCCCACAAGAGATATTTTAAGTGTTGTAAAGATTAAGTATAAAAGAGATAAGTATGAAGGAAAGAATTAGATAATTGAATGTTTGATTGTTTTTGAAATAGCCCCCAGAGTGTTAATTGAAAGAGTTAATATTCAAGATAATTGTATAAAAAAAATATGTTAGTACTCATATTAACATCATTTCCTGTTTCTACCACAGATGCAGTTCTGGGGTATCCTGTTCCACACTGGCTATGCTATCTATGTCGACTGTGGTTTCCCGAACCTGTACAACTGGGCTCTCATCTTCTACGACTTCTCTCACATTGCCCTCTTCTCCAACTTCTACTACCACACATACACCAAGAATGCCAAGCTTCGTCAACAGAAAAAACTCCAGCAACAAAATGGTGCCGTACATCAGAATGGTGTTGTCAATGGGGAAAGAGAAGAGGTAAACACTCGAAAACTGAGAAAGAGGAAAGACTGAGATATCACACCTATACTAGCAATACCCATTACTGTGATGAATCAAGATTCATTTAATTTTTGTGACATTAATTACTCCTGTAACACTAAAGTCACTACAATTGTGGGTTATTATGTTACCTTGTGGATCATTTTAGTAACCAAAACATGAACCAGTCCACTTGGAATTCTAGGTACATGTAGTTTAATAAATACTGGTCTAAATTAGCAAACAGTGTAGACCCCGGTCAGAGGACTCCTATAGGAACCCTCTGATCTGGGTCTACACTGTTTGCAAAATGTGATTAGTATATTTTCAACAGGTCCATTATCAGGTGTTCAAAGAGATATCCCTTGACTCCATTAGCCAAAAGTGCTAATTATTAGATATAATCAACTGTGTTTACGGCAGGCTGCTGCTTAAAGCAAGATGAAAGTATAATAGAAAGTTCCTAAAGAGCATTCTGATTTTATTTCAACTTCCTTTAACTCTTTCCTCCCTGAAGATTTAAATGGACAATTCCAGTTTCCATTTTAGTCTAGTCCATTTCTTACTTTTAAGGGTTGTTTTTGTCAATGTTTGGCATTATGACAAACAGTGAAGACCCTGATCAGAGGGCTCCTTTCGGAGCCCTCTGATCTGGGTCTTCACTGTTTGCACAGGACAAGTGTACTATTCACATGTACACTGTTCGAAAAAGACGCCTATAGGCGGGACTAGGGTTCAAAGGGTTAAGCTGCCATTTGTATTCAACAGCATCTATGAATATTTAGTTTGGTGCTTATGCATCACTTTTGTGGAGAAATGGATTAAACAGAATTTGCTGAACATTATAATAAATTCTTACAACAGTTAAATTTTGTGTCAACGGACCAATTAACCCTTAGCCTGCCACTCACAACTTGCTTCATATGCAAACAGCTTGGATCCGGATGAGACGCCGAGTAACTCGGCGTCTCATCCGGATCCAAGCTGTTTGACACTCGGACAACATTTTCAGCAATTTTGAGCAACTTTGAAGCACTTTGAAACTTGAAGCAGATGAGAAATATAGCAGACGACAATTTATTTGGCGGGCTAAGGATTAACAAAGGTTTTATTGATATCTCTAAAGACAGGAGACTTATATTACTTAATGCAGGATAAAAACTTCATCTAAATGCCTGTAAGAGCTTTTCTACATTGTTTATAACTTGCAATAAGCAATCAGCTGACTTACTGTCAATTTGTCTCCTTTTTTACGTAATTGCTTATTGCAAATTAATTGTAGTTAGAATAATAATTATACAATACTTTAAAGCCGCATTGTGTTTTTGGGAAACCTGCATAAAACTGTTGTTTGGGATCCCATTAGAACTACATGGGACGTGATTCTTTCACAAAAAGCGGCTTTATCTAAAAAAATCGCTTTTTATTTTATTTTTTTAATTTATGGATGTAACATCCATTAATTTGACCTTGCGAACGGAAAGAAGGATAACTCTGTAAATACAGGGCTCCAGATAAGGGGAGTATTTCGAAAACTAAAATCTTTATTTCTGCTTTAAAACCAATGGTGTCATTACTCATTAGAATCGTCTCAAAGAGACAATTCTAATGAGTAGTAACACCATAGCATTCGGTGCTGAAATGAGTGAGAAATTGTTGGATTTGTTCAGTTTACTTCCGCTTATCTGGAGCACTGGAATGAAGTGGTTAACCCTTATTCTGCAGACGTCTGGTTTGAAATTGTTATGTGCAAAATTTGTTTAGTTTAGATTTATGCATAGTTTTAATTAAACAAACCTTAAGACGATTGTCAAACAATTTGGATCCAGATAAGACGTCGCGTTACGCGGCGTCTGTTCTAGATTCAAACAGTTTGTAAACTCCGTAAAGTTTCGACCAGCAGGCACAGGGTTAACCAATGAGTTAACTGTGAAGTTGATCCCGGCTGTATCACGGGACACTAAGCCGTGTAGTAATGTTTATGTCAGGCGTTCTATTTTCGGTTTGTTGTGGTTTTAAACTGCTCTTTTTGGTGATTTAGGTCTGTCTTCAACATTTCATAGATCAGTTTGACCCATAAGAATGTTCAAACATTATTATTAACCGTTATTGTATTTCAGACATTAAAAAAGGTCTGAAAACACAATGGCACTTTAAACCCTCTATTTGGACAACTAAAAAAGGCTAAATGGTTGTTTGAAAGACTGATTGCAGCTTAACCCTTTACCTTATAGAAGCGACTTTTAGCGCATTCATTTTATTCATCCGCCAAAGAAAATAGTTCCAATTTAATCAGTCATGAATATATTTTATAGGGAATTTGTTCTATATATTCTAGCACAGGATAGCTTAAAGCAGGCTGAAAGTAAAGCAGAATGCGCCTTAAGCGCATTCTGCTTTACTTTCAACCTGCTTTAAGTAGTAACCTATTTTCAATTCTAGAAATAGGCTATCAGGTAAAGGGTTAAAGCAAGTTGAAAGTAAAACAGAAATCTCATTTAGGAGCTTTCTGTTTTACCATCCCCTGGTTTTAAGCAATTCCCAATCACCTGCCCTAAACACCTTATAATTAATTAATTAAGTGGTTCTAATAGAGAGGTTTTATTATACTAAGTTTGTTTGAAGTCATTGCATCCTGAATGCACTCACTAATTGCTGTCAGTATTGTTCTCATATCATTCCGTCCATCTTATACATGTAGTCTGCTTGGGTTTTATAGCAGTGGAGAAGATATAACTTTTAATATTTGCTGTTCCTTTCATGGAACACATTATTCGTGTTAACAACCTCTAATATGGACTAAACATACGTACATACATAAAAAATGTTCATTTAACATTAGAAATTATAGCAAATATAATGTAAATATAAGAAATGAACTGATTTGTTTTAGAGGGATTCATGGAATTTGCTAATCATTTTCTGTTGTTTATTTTGCTTAAAAGCCCCAAAAATTCAGTTCATTTCTTAATTTTAGTATCTCCTATTTAAATAAAACTATAAATGGAAATAGTGGACTAAATTTCTAAACAATGTAGACAAATTGCTTTTGTTTGAATGGCAAGCAATGTGGAATCTCATCAAGTTACCCTGCGTCCAATCTGGCTGACTGTTTGCAATGGACATCATAGTTTAACCCATTACCCAAGGTAATGGGTTAAGAGTTTATTTTGGAAGAATAATGTTTCTCCCTTGTACGATATCCATGTGCCTTAACTACCTGTGTACTGCTCATTTATTTGCAAACATTGTAAGTTTGCTAAAGTGCTTACAGGGTACAGATCTGAAAGAGTGTTAAACTTTAACTTGTTCAACACTTAGTAACTCTTGTTGGTTATTAGGTTCCCTTGTGGATTATTTAGTAACCAAAACATGCACCAGTCTACTTGGAAGTATGGGTAGTTTAATAAATACTGGTCTAAATTGCATTGAAAAGAGAGCTCCTATAGAAGCCTTTTAATCAGTGTCTATACTGTTTACACTTTTTTTCAAATGTAGTGAGTATATTTTAAACAGATCCATGGTGTTGAAAGAGTTATCTCTTCCATTCAAAGCACTTTAAAGTGTTTAAAACTGATGACTATAAAAAAAAAGCCATGTTTGCTAATTTAGACTTCAAAGTTGACTGGTTCCTGTTTTGATTACTTAAAAAAGATAACAAGGGAACCTAATAACCCACAATAGATACTTAGTGTTGAAAAAGTTATGATGAAAACATTTAGATCTACTATGAAGGAGATGTTTGAGTGATGGGTTGTTTTTGAAATAGTGCAGTGGAGAATACGTTATTCTTTCCAATTTAAACGCAAATGAAACGCAAGAGAATTGCAATAATATGGATAAATGACAGCTTTTTGACAATAATGACTATCCAGTTTAATCTGAGTGGTAAGCAGTTTGGCAAAAATCAGATGCTGGGTTACCTGACGTCTGATCTGTCTACAAGCTGTTTGCAGTTAAAATGATTATCTTTTAAGCTTAAATGCATTTATTTGGAAAGAATAACACCTTCTCCTCTGTATAAAGGACATTTGAGCCTGTTAAACACAAAAAATAGATGATATTTGAGTGTTAGAGTCTTTTAGTATGAATGTTAGGTAGTTTAGATTTTTACTGATGTTTATATATATGCAATTTATTTATTGTTATTTGATTCCTACTGATCAAAGGTTTCAATGCTCATAACATATTGATTGAAAATCATGTAAACTATGCCATAGAAATAGATTTATGTTACACACAGTATAGACCCAGATCAGAGACATCTGCAATCAGTATAGGAAACACTTGAGATGTTGTACCTGATGTTGGTCTACACTATTGGCAATGTTCTATTAGGTCCGTTTTCTTCAGCTTCATTCATTTTCTTCCGTATATTAAATTCTGCTGTACATGTTGAAGTACCACTTTTAGCAGGTTGAAAGTAAAGCAGAGTGCTCCCTATTTTACACTCTGCTTTACTTTCAGCTTGCATTAAGCTTCAATCTTCTAGGAAATAGAAATTATTTCTTATAGTACATAATCATTCATGGCTGTATAAAGTGGAACTATTTTCTTGAATGAAGGAAAAAAATTCTAAAGACTTATGAGTTAAGTGAAATATTTGCATGCTAGCGACAAAACCATGATCTAACCTCTGCAAACAGTTTGGATCCTGATGATATGTCCCATAATGCAGCATCTCATTATAGGGAACCAAAATATTTGACACTCTAACCCCATTTTGCAATTTAGAGGATGCTAAGAAATGATTCTATAGAGTAGTCGCATCATAGGGTTTGATGCAAATATAAAAGAGAAATTTATGGAAATGTTATGTTCACTCACGCTTATCTGAGCCCAGGCCCGAGGTTATAAAACTTAAAATGAACTCTGTGCTCAAAACTCAGAATTTTACTCAGCTCATAACACTTCAGCAAGCATTTTGTATATAACTTGTATTTGCATACCATAATTCTATTGTAAAAATATATCTAAATCAGGTTACTTAAATCAGTTCAAGCATGTTTTGTGAAAACTAGAGCATGCAGTCATATTTGAGTTTTGAGCACAGAGTTTGTTTAAAGTTTTATAACCTCGGGCCCTGGTTCCAAGGTTATAAAGCATTGGAGTTGAGTCTAAGATCATTCTCAAGCATAAGCTCAAATCTGACCAATCAAATGCTTGAGACCAACTTCAGACTCGTTCTGACAATCGTTTTACTATTTACTATGTTCTTTTACACTTTTTATGGGTTTTCTTTTCAGATCTGATACCTTTTATATGTATTTTCTAACTTTTGTAGACTTATTTTCTAAATATATACATCACCATTCTATACACCTAACAATTTTATATCAGTATTGCAATATATACCGGTACATGACTGTATTACATTTAAGATTGTATAATTTGACACCATTCTAGTTGGTGTAACTATTATTTCAAAGTACAGATTTAGTTTGCTGAAATTACCTGTGTTTCAAAGTAAGCCGTTTACTCCTAAGCCTGTTTTTACATTTGAAGACAGATGATTCCTTAAAGCAGATTGAAAGTAAAAAAGAATGTTCTTTTACTTTCACCCTGCTTTAAGCTACATGTACCATATGCTCCAGGATGCTAGGATATAGACAATGCTTTTGATGGTGCATATTCATGATTGTTTACAGTGTCCCTAACTAATTTAGTTTGTGGAGGAATAAAGTAAAAGCACAAAAAGGCATATTTATGGAGTAATGGGTTAAACTACTAATTCACCATGTTTGTGTAAAAGCTTTATACATTAGTTTGACTGTATTAAATATTTTACTGATGATTTTTCTATCCACTTAACCCTTTACTCCAGATCTTGAGCATGTTTTTAACTTTTTAATGGAGATGACCACTTAAAGCATGTTGAAAGGAAAGCAGAATATGCCTGCTAGAATTATTATAAGAAATATTTATTATGTTGCATATTCGTCACTGTATAAAATGGAAATATTTTCTTCAATGTAGGAATAAATTTAAGGTGTTGAACCCATTACCCCTTAAAAACGCCTTTTTACGCCTCTATTTATTCCTCCACTGAAGAAAATAGTTCCAATTTATACAGCCAAGAATATGTATCAGAAGAAATATTTTCTATATCCTTGCAGATGGTAGCTTAAAGCAGGCTGAAAGTAAAGCAGAATGTGCCTTAAGGCACATTCTGCTTTACTTTCAACCTGCTTTAAGTGGTCACCTGTTTTCAAAGCTAGAAATAGGCTAAGAGGTAATGGGTTAAATGCATACTATTGGGGTAAAGGGTTAACACAAGTTTGAATGTATAACATGATTTACTCAAAAATACTGATAATTGTTCTGTCCGTTTAGCTATTTTCTTTTTCTCTCCTTTTATTTCTCAATATGAAGGTTTGCCAGTGATCGAAAGAAGAAAAAAACAATTAGGGACCAAGAAATGTATTTGGTTTGTCAGAGACTCTTGCAGTTTTAGAGAGTCTATTGCTTTCTGAGATTACACTGTATAAAGTATTAATCACAATCAGTGCACATAACAATACCTTTGAATCATTTTCACTATAGCCATTTAAGTAGTACATGTACAAATCAGCATAATCCATACTTATATCAGATAGGTATATTTAATTGGAAAAGTAGAAAGCTCATAAAAAGGCTTTCTGCTTACATTTCAGTTTGTTTGAAACGACCATCTGACATAAAAATATCAGTGAATCATGAGTTTGGCTGCAATTACTAGTATAGTATTAACTTTTTTTATTAATTTATTTATTATACCAAATGCTCTGCAGTATGTGATAATTTTGATTGTGTATGCAATAAAGAGTGAAAAGATACATATTATCTACTTGTTTGTTTGGAAACTGCTACTATCAAATATAATTTACTTATTTTAAGTAATTTCAAACATGAGAAACTGGTTCTATTTCAAGGGAACAGCTGATTACAGCATGACATATGGGGTCGTCAGAGTTATTGCCCTGTTTTGACTGTAAATTGTAAATGAATTAGTTTAACTCATCCACCCCTGAAACTTTTAATGGACAATTCCAATTTCAAAATAAGTCTAGTCCAATTTTGACATTTTAGGGTTGATTTTTAACAATGTTTTTCAAAATGACAATGAAGTGTGACAGTGTAGGAGCCCTATGATCAGGGTCTACACTGTTTGCATAGGACAAGTGTAATCCTCACAGGTACACTGTTTGTAAATGATGAGTATACTCATCACTAGGGTTGAATGTGTTCATAACTTTCAAAGGTATTAACTTCAAACTTTGAATACTTGTTCAGTGAGTATTAAAAGAGCAACTCATTACAACAAGGCAGGTAACACTGGGGTTTGTCATTCAAGAGTTATTGCCCTTGTTTTTCATCTAAAATTTTGTATATGAAATTTAGGAATAACTATCAAAGGTATTAATTTCAAACTTGACTACTCTTAAACACATTGATCCCTAGTGACTAGTATACTTGTAATGAACAAATCATATACCTATCAAGAGTACACTTGTCCTATTCAAACAGTGTAGACCCTGATCAGAGGGCTCCTGAAGGAGCCCTCTGACCAGGGTCTACAATGTTGGTCATTTTGTAAAATACTGTTAACAACCACACTAATTATTCAGAAATGGACTAAATTTAATTGTAAAGTGGAATTGACCATTTAAAGTTTCAGGGGTGAACGTGTTAAGTATTAAAAGGGCAACTCATTATTTACAACAATGAGACAGATAATCCTGGTATTTGTCATTCAAGAGTTATTGCCTCTTTAGATAATCATGGTATTTGTCATTCAAGAGTTATTGCCCCTATAGATAATCATGGTATTTGTCATTCAAGAGCTAATGCCCCTATATATAATCATGGTATTTGTCATTCAAGAGTTATTGCCCCTTTAGATAATTATGGTATTTTTCATTCAAGAGTTATTGCCCCTATAGATAATCCTGGTATTTGTCATTCAAGAGTTATTGCCCCTATAGATAATCATGGTATTTGTCATTCAAGAGTTATTGCCCCTATAGATAATCCTGGTATTTGTCATTCAAGAGTTAATGCCCCTATAGATAATCATGGTATTTGTCATTCAAGATGTATTGCCCCTATAGATAATCCTGGTATTTGTCATTCAAGAGTTATTGCCCCTTTAGATAATCATGGTATTTGTCATTCAAGAGTTATTGCCCCTATAGATAATCCTGGTATTTGTCATTCAAGAGTTAATGCCCCTTTAGATAATCCTGGTATTTGTCATTCAAGAGTTAATGCCCCTATAGATAATCCTGGTATTTGTCATTCAAGAGTTAATGCCCCAATAGATAATTCTGGTATTTGTCATTCAAGAGTTATTGCCCCTTTAGATAATCATGGTATTTATCATTCAAGAGTTATTGCCCTTATAGACAATCATGGTATTTGTCATTCAAGAGTTAATGCCCCTATAGATAATCATGGTATTTGTCATTCAAGAGTTATTGTCCTTATAGATAATCTTGGTATTTGTCATTCAAGAGTTATTGCCCCTATAGATAATCCTGGCATTTGTCATTCAAGAGTTATTGCCCCTTTAGATAATCATGGTATTTTTCATTCAAGAGTTATTGCCCCTATAGATAATCCTGGTATTTGTCAATCAAGATTTATTGCCCTTATAGACAATCCTGGTATTTGTCATTCAAGAGTTATTGCCCCTATAGATAATCCTGGTATTTGTCATTCAAGAGTTATTGCCCCTATTTCAAATAAGAATTTGTAAATACAATGGCTCTATAACTATCAAAAGTAGTACTAACTTGAAAACTTGGAACATTTGTTCAGTATCAAAAGGAAACTCATTACAATAAGACGGGGAACACAGGGATTTGTCATTCCAGAGTTAATGATTTAGAATTTAACTTAAATTGAATATCTTCCTGAATATCAAAGGTATTAATAACTTCAAGCTTTGAATTCTTGTTCACTATCAAAAAGACTAATATGTAACAAACTTCTATGACCAAGAAAACATCAAACACCCATAAACATTCTTAACATTTGGAAGAAGTATTCATCCCAAGTATGTGAAAATCCAACGTCCTGCACATGTGTGCAGTGCTCTCATTACTGTAAAGAGTTGTTTTCTACAATTCTTTGAAAAATGACAAACAGTACATACCCTGATCAGACGGCTCTTTCGGGAGTACTTTGATCAATGTACAGTACGTGTTCCCTCCCTACAACGGACCTCCAAACAACGACTCCCTCCTTACAACGATCACTGTCGCAGCTCCTACAGAAACAGAAATTATGTTTAACGGTTTTACTGGTGCAATATCGTCTGCTTAAAATTATTGATTGCTGTTTTTCTCAAAGTTACATATAAGTGGACATTTTGATAGAATAAATATGATGACGAGTGACAGAGTTTAAATCCATATCAGACACCGCGTTACGCGGCGTCTGATCTGGATTCAGGCTGTTTGCAAATGTAAGCCAGATTTTCAATTTTTACCTCCCTTTAACGACTACCTCCGAACAACATACACAGTCTCTGTCTCCCATAGGGTGTCGTTGTAGAGAGAGAGAGAGCATTGTATTCATTGTTTTGACTAGTACGCTGTTTGTAAAGGACGAGTACACTCGTCACTAGGAACCATTGAGTTAACACTTCTTTTGCTATCATTCAGTAAATTTCACCTTCAGGCCACTATGTGATTTAAGTCTGCAAATCTTGTTACCTGCTATTAATTTTCATATTCGATTAACCATTTCACTCTCAATGACGTCATAAAGCGCATTTGCCAACAATTTTGATCCTGATCAGACCTGTTTGCCACTTGTTTTGAAATTACGTTAGTTATACTGCCTTAAATCTCACTTTGAAACGATATTGGAGACAACAGTATTGATGCAGACGACACTATGGCGGTGAAAGGGTAAAAAGCTCATGATAAATTTGATCATGAAAAGGTTAATCTTCATTTTCTTCTCAAAACTATTATCGAAACTTAGCCTGCAGCTACAAGTAGTGTGAAGAAGGTTAACATTTGAATCGCTTTCCATATTCTAATACGTGACCTTTTAAACGTCAAATATTTAGCTTTTTTATGGAATTCCATAGGGAACCACTAAGTTAGACATGAAAACAAATATGCAAGAGGCATTCTGCTACTCGACGTCCGTATGGCGATCATCTGCGACCACAATGCATTTCTGCATGGGGTGTCTACCGCAACAATGGCGTCTCTCGGCGACTTATTCTGTAACGTCCTCATAGTTAACAATTAAAATAAATTGGTAGTAAACCATTATTAAACAAAACACCTAGCTACCACTGTCTATCTATAAATAGACATCTGCTATCATATCTTAAAATAGAAGCATGCTGTCATCAGCTCTGTATTACACACTGCCTGTGTCTCTTCATATTACACACACATCAGTGCATAAACCAGCCAGGCTACAGTTTCAGGGCTCCAGATAAGAGGAAGTTATTTCAACAAATCAAACATTTTCTCACTCATTTCAGCACCAAACCCTATGGTGTTACTACTCATTAGAATCGTCTCTTTGAGACGATTGTAATGAGTAGTGACACCATAGGGTTTAATGCACAAATACAGTTTTTAAGTTTTGAAATAATTCTCTTATCTGGAGCCCTGGCTACTATCCATGCAATCAGACAATTCAGTTTCAACAGGTGCTCTTAATTCTAAATTTCTGATCAAATATGATTGGTTGAAATGTTTGTCTAAATAGAAATGTGTGTCTAAATAGAAACTAGTCAGCTCCGCTGAAAAAAATAATATACCAAGTTAAAGTCTACTTTCAGTCCGAATGACCGCTCAGCCGACTGTACATATACTCCCCTGATCATTGAGCCATGAGCCATATTGCCTACAATATTGAGCACTGCTAACATATGGCGCAGTCAAATGCAGCCGCAGTACCGACTCAGACCTCTCACAGGTACCCATTTTACCCCCTGGGTGGAGAGAAGCAATTCGCGGTACATGTCTTGCTCAAGGACATTCCTGTACATCATCGGGGTCGCCGTACATGTAGGTTTCCATGGCGCATCTATACCACGTTTATATGGTGTTTCTTAGCCGCGATCTTATCGCGTTGCATCTGCGAACATGGCGACTATTGCGCTCTGAGCAAGGACGAGCATAAGACTTATAGGAGCATGTTCAAAATAGCCGCCATCGGCCTAAAGTTTGGATTTTATTTGCGAGGGGGTACTAGATAATTAATCCATTTGTGCTGGAAACCAGTTTCTATATATATCATTTGCAAACAATGTAGAACATGACGTCGTGCTTATAAAGAGTTTGAAATGAGTCCGAGATCGTTATCAAGCTTTTGATTGATCTATCTACAGCTTACGAACTCAGACTCAACTTAGAAGCTATATAAGCACGGGTCCATTAATGGAGTGCTCAGAACAGGGTCTGAACTGTTTGTTTTTTTATACTTAAGAACCAAATCCTAAAATACTTCTAAATTCACTATAAATTATGCTCGTTTTTTCAAAGTCGAAAAGTTCTTATGAAAAAATTCAGTATTATAAAATTGATTAAAGACATAACCCAGTCCATTCAATGAACCAACCCGTCCCCCATTGTTCTCACTAGGCGTGAAAATAACTGTAAAGCATGAGATAAGTAAACACAATATTAAATATAAGGTACGGGCCTCACACGAGATGCTAACGATTCTTTTCTAGACATTTGTACAGTTAAAGCATGCTACCCATATTTTAATTCAAACCTTTTCGGACTATAGGTGCTACCACTGAAGATACACGTAGGTCAAGTAATGTCTTTAAAAGTTTAACGTTCATCCTGAAATGAATGACTTTACTATACTGACGTTACGTGTGCGCAAAAATCATATACGTCACAACACACGTCAAATGACGTTACGTCGTATGCCATAGCAACTCTATTATTCATTTCGGCGGCGGTTAGCTGTATTTATCTTTGTCTTGGAGTAATGTGGATTTTTTAATCACTTGGACATTCTAAAATGCACAGATCATACCAGCCGTATACTCCGGTAAACAACGTCTTCTTGAAACAGAGATGGGATCAGGACGTTTATCAAATACATAGAAAGAAAGTGCATGCAGGTTAGTACTGACCCAAATGTTATAAAAGCTTTTGAGTTGAGTCTGATATCAATTTGATTGGTGATTTTGAGCTTTTGCTGAGCTCAGCAAAAACTCAAAATCACCAATCAAATGCTTGAGAAAGACCTTTCGACATATAACAAAAGCTTCATAACGTTGGTCCTGTAGAAAAGACCCAATACTGTTTATTTAACCCAATGCTTATATATTGGATACATTAGAATATTAGCAAACGACAATTTAACTTAGTGTTCAAGAACTTGAAAGAGTTTCACTGTTGTATAATTGTACATGTAGATTTCAGCATTTAGTTTCGTTTGACCCTTTAGCAGCATATACGTTTAAGGGTCTGTATCTGTATCAATACGTCGTAGAATCCTATAAAGGCTTTTACATGACGGGATTTTACAAACAGTTTGGATCCTGATCAGAGGCAGCGTTACGTGGTGTCTGGTCAGGCCTGTAACTGATTGTCACTCATATCTATAGATCTTCAGTCAAAACTTCAAAAAATAAATTTTGCATAGATTTAAGCAAACGAGATTTTGTCTAAGAAATGGTAAAATCCGACGGTTGAACAAAAAAAAGAACCCGCGGCATCTGTTCAGACACCAAATTGTTTGCCACACAACTTAAAACATTTCGTCAACATTTTCAAAAAATTGTAATTTGCTATCGTTTGCGTTTAGCCGAAGGCCAGCCAGTCATTTGTTTTTTTTATGTTATTTTTTGTATTCTTTTCAGCAAAAGCGGTAATAGACAACAACCCACCAAAAATCTACATGCACCTGAATATCAAACTGAAGAAACTACAGGTTTGTTTCACTACATTACTCCCTCCCCACAACTGCCCTGTGAACAACTATTCCCTCCTAACAACAATGCTTATGGCTGTTCCCTATCAAGACATTTATGTCCAACTTTTTCGCGGCTGTTATTTCCTCTGCTTTAGTTGTCGTCTGCTTTTATTCTCAAAGTCACATATTGGCCAAAAAACATCATGACGAGTGACAAACAGCTTGATTCCAGATCAGACGTCGCGTAATGAGGCGTCTGATCTTGATTCAAGCTGTTTGCAAACGTAGGCCAAATTTTCTCCCTGTAACAACTTCCTTGATACAAATCTTTGTCTCCCATTGGATGTTGTTGTAGAGCGCTGTACCGAATATGTATAGTCATAACTTTGAAACTACATAAGATAGAGACTTTCTATATTTGGTATATGTACTTACCTCAAGGAAAACTTGAGCTCAGTACAACGTTGGTCATGTCGGACAAAGGTCAGGGTCATTTAGAGGTAAAATCGGGTGGTGTTAACATTGGCCATAACTTTGGAACTGCATGTGATAGAGACTTTATATTTGGAAGGTGTACTCAACTAAATAGCTCTTGGTACAAATTGGGCCATACCCCCAATACAGGTCAAGGTCATTATAGATCAAATCTAGTTAATTATACATTGCCAATAACTCTGTGATCATTTCTAAATTTAGAAAATAGTCCTCAATATGATAAACGTTGTTATGACGACGAGGTCATCACGAAGTCATCATGACACCAAGTTGACGTCATGATGTTATAGTATTGGTGATGGTGAATTTGAATAAGAGGTTTAAAAATTTGCCAGACTGTTTGTTTTACATAGTTTAAACCTTTTTAATTGAACAAACCCAAAATTTGAAGGAATACAATACCTGCTGTACGATTTTATTTTACAGCCAATTAAATTTTGCTGTGACAATTACAAATGTGACATTGCAGTGACAAAATACTCGAGGGCATTTGTTACTTACTGTGACACCGTTCTTGTTACAATATACCGGGGTGGTAGCAGATCCTGTTCAGATGGGTTCTTAAAAGGGCTATCTGATAAGACAGGTTTATTCCTCACATGTACACCGTTTACAAATGACGACTATACTCGCCGCTAGGACTGAAACATGATTACCTTTAATGTTTGTTTATCTGTAGCAAGAGGCAACTAGACTGGCTATCATTGAACGAGACAATCGCCTCCTCTTGGACAAGATGGAACACATTCTCATAACGGGCGGAAGTGTGGAACACCGTAATATCTACGAAGCAAAAAGGTAGGCGACTATCATGGTTCAATATCAAGCCTGTTGCTGGACAAAAATGATAGTTTAAATTATTATCGATGTCACAATGAAGAAGGCGTTATTGTTTCCCTTTAACCCATTAGCCAATAGCATGTTTATGGTTTTGAAAACAGGTGGCCACTTAAAGCAGGTTAAAAGTAAAGCAGAATGCGCATTTAGGCGCATTCTGTTTTACTTTCAGCCTCCTTAAAGCTTAAATTTGTAATAGTTAGATCTGCCTCCAAACTGTTGGCAATGGAAATACGGGTTGAGCATAACCGCGTTTATCCCATTACCCAATAAATATGCCCGTTTACACCTTTAACGTATGCCTCAAACGCGTTTACGCTAAAACTATTATTTCCAGTGCAAACAGTTTGAAGCCAGGTCAGACGCCGGGTAACCCGGTGTCTGATCAGGCTCCAAACTGTTTGCCACCAAGCTAAACAAGAATTATCAGAATTGTCCAAAAGTTGTTCTTTTCTACGTTTTAGTGCTTTGCGTTTGCGTACGTTTGCGTTTAAACGGGAAAGAATAACAGATTCTCCACTGTACCCTGCTTATGTGAAATAGTACATGTACTTTGTTTATATCATATATGACAATGTAGATGCAATATCACATTGCACAATAGTATATTAAGACTATATCGGGATGTTTTTTCCTTTTAACACAGAAAAGCGTATTTGAATAGTAATTACATTTATCACATAAACGTGCAAAATATAGAGGGCCGTAAAAATCGTATGGCCCACTGGGCATATATTTTATACTAATTTTCGAATCACCAAAATACTGTACTACTACGCCGACTGTAAATCAGTAAAGAGAATCTAGACAAACTTAGATCACCACTAGGTATTGAAACATTCCCAAGAGTCCTAGAAACATTATTCCGAGCAGTCCCGCAAACTCAGGCTGCAAATCAGGCTGCATAGAGCTCTAGTATTAACAGTGATTCAGACTGTTTTTCAAATTCAGACGTTACAATGATAATGACGTCATGTTGCTCTAACGACGTTATTTTGAAAACGAAACTAGATTCTAAATGTCAACTGATCATATTTAGTCAATTACAGAAATTTTTAAATTAAATATTAATTTAAAATTGAATATGGTATCAGAGAAGTCTTTTCACAGCACATTGATGTTGATTTTCTTTATTTTAGTTTGATAGGTTTTTTTCATTACGGATGAATAAAACCGAATAACGCCTATGACGAATCGTTTCCTAAGAGCCGAGGGCAAAAGTGAAAGTAAGACCGTTCGGATTTCGTGTCATTTTGGTGTTTATGTGATAAATAGGATATCAAATTCGTGTGTGTTCAGTCGTGAATTTATTGAACTCGTTGGATAAAATGATATGTTGCTCGCCAAGGCTCGCAACATATGATTTTATCCGACTCGTTCAATAAATTCACGACTGAACACACACTCATTCAATATCCTCTATTTATCACATAAACGTGCAAAATATAGAGGGCCGTAAAAATCGTATGGCCCACTGGGCATATATTTTATACTAATTTTCGAATCACAAAAATAATGTACTACTACGCCGACCGTAAATCAGTTAAGAGAATCTAGACAAACATAGATCACCACTAGGTATTGAAACATTTCGAAGTGTCCTAGAATCATTATCCCTAGCAGTCTCGCAAACTCAGGCTGCAAATCTGGCTAAACTTAATACTACGTAGACTTTAGAATTAACAGTGACTCAGACTGTTTTTCAAATTTAGACGTTACAATGTTAATGACGTCATGTTACGTCTTGACGTTATTTTGAAAACGAAACTAGATTCTTTATGTCAAATGATCATTTTTAGTCAATTAGAACAACTTTAATTTAAATATTAATTTAAAATTTGAATATGGTATCAGAGAAGTCTTTTCACAACGTAAAGGAGTTGATTTTCATTACGTTAATATGATTGGTGTTTTTATCTACGGATGAATAAAACCGAATAACACCTATGACGAATCGTTTACCTAAGAGCCGAGGGCAAAAGTGAAAGTAAGACCGTTCGGATTTTAGTGTCATTTGGTGTTTATGTGATAAATAGGATATTAAATTCGTGTTTTTTCAGTAATAAATTTATTGAACTCGTTGGATAAAAATGATATGTTGCTCACCAAGGCTCGCAAAATATCATTTTTATCCAACTCGTTCAATAAATTCATTACTGAAAAAACACTCATTCAATATCCTCTATGTATTTTGACTCAGAGTTAAGTTTCCAGTATCTTGAATGTTTTGGCCTTCTCACAAAGCCTTCATTAACATATCTTGACTGATATGTTGACTAAGGCTTTGTGGGAAAGTCGAATTTCGAAGGCAAGAACCATTCGTCCCGAGCCAAATGATTTATTATATCAACATGGACAGATAACAACTTCTATCATTGTTCCGAAAACATTGTTTTGAATATTGTGTTTACTGTAAGAAAAATGTTTTATCCCCCAGTCTTAACAAGGCCAAGCGGCAGAGGGAGTTGGTTCGGGTGGCCCATGAGAACATGGCCATACTGCGGCGACTGGAGGCCAAGGAAGCCACATATAACCATAGAAGATGGATGTTCGAGAGAAAGGTGACATCAGATTCTTACTATCGTTTAAGCCCGCCCTTATTAGTCATTTTACAGTAGAGAAGACGTTACTATTTTCTGTTTAAACGCAAAAACAAGAGTTATAGAAAATAACAACCTTTTGGAAATTTGTTTTTGTCCGAGTTACAATTTGCAAATAGTCTGGAGATTGGTTAGCATGAGTTCGATCCTGACGGAACACATTTTTATGCCCCCGCACGACTAAGTTCGGGCATATTGTTTTTTGGTATTTCTGTCTGTCTGTCTGTCTGTCTGTACACAACTTTAACTTTAACAAGAAGCTCTTGAGCCCAGAACAACTTTGGTCATGCCGAAAAAGGTCAAGGTCATTAAGAGGTCATTTAGAGATATTTACATTCAACCTGTAAAGTCCTTATGTAATCCTATTAAAAAATATGCAGTCATCTGCCGATGAACCTACACTTCGAATCTGGATTTAACCAGTTCGGATTTCCCCCGTGCTATCCGTGGACTTCTTCAAATAGACTACATCGGGCACTTAACACTAAGCTCCCATTGGTCGACGGTAATATGACACTAGCGGAGTGATACAGACCCATAGGTCGTTGCCATAGCGTTGCTATGTGTGTAAATGGGTTAAGAAAACAACCGCGACCTGTAATTTTAGAATGTGCTTTGGCAATAGATATTCAAGTTGCACTGTTATTTGTTTGCCTTGTAAGTCATTTCCATTCACAGAGAGAAAGTTTACTGGAAAAAATCCTGACTTTTTAATACAGTTACAACTTACATGAAGTTGGGACTACTTTCTCACCATATTTAGAAACTGGAATGGCTATTACATCGACATTACATCTATCAAACCTCTTTGACCGGTATATGATAAATTCTTATACAGAAAAACAAATCTGGCCAATAAACACATTAAATTGACAAGACAGAAAATATAAATATAAATATAAGGAATAAACAACATCTCTTTGCCGCTCATGACGGTATGACTACATTAGCTTCGGGGGTAAATTTATCGAAAACGCCCTTCGGGCGTTTACGGAATTTACCCCCTGCGAAGCTAATGTAGTCATACCGTCATGAACGTCAAAAATATGTTGTTTATTCCTATAGTAACATTGGGTGAAACTAATATTGGCCATAACTTTGGAACTGCATGTGATACAGACTTCATATTTGGAATGTGTACTCAACTCAAGAAGCTGGGTCGTGTCCAACAAAGGTCATTGTCCTCTGTGATCCTTTCTAAATTTAGAAAATAGTCCTCAATGTGACAAAGGTTGTTATGACGACGACGTCAGCATGGCATCAGTATGACGTCATGGTGCTATTTTGGTGATGCATTAAGATAAGAGGTTTCTAGATTTGCCAGGCTGTTTGTAGGTTGGTATTAAATAACATGCATATATTAAGTATTTATATAAGTGTTTCAGGCACCACAACACAGCGAACGCAGTTGAATGATTTGAATGTGAAATTAGACGTCAGTAGAAATAATTACTTCATAAATGACATGCATGTGTATCTCATGAAGCTGCACATTTTGAATGGAGGCATGTCAAGGTCAACCTTAAAGGTCAAAGGTCAAATGTATAGGTCAATGTAAAAACTTAAGAGCCAGTAAATATAATCACTTCATAATTGGCATGCATATGAATCATGGAGCTGCACAGTTTGAATTGAGACATGGCTGACCTTGACCTTATTATATAATTTGGTGCTGAAAAGAGTGAGAAAATGTTGGGATTGGTTTGATTTACTTTTTTATATGGAGCCCTGAATATACTATTATTACAGGTTAATGAGCAATACCTGAAAAACATCTCCAAATACCCATCACGGTACGAAGAGGAGGGCGAGAGCATATCCAGAAGAAACTCCCAGATACCGTCACAGAAGAGTATCAAGAATTACTCATCCTTAGAGCGTCTCGGCAAAGTTTATTAAAGATTTATTACGTTTTTTATATAAAAAATAAATATTTGGATAATCTTTATTTCATCAAATTTTCGTTATTCTTTTTATAGTTCCATTGTGGATTTGGGCATATATATGTCCTTGTTTGGTTTCTATAGAGCCAAACACGAATTCAGGAAAATAACTGTTTGAATTCAGGACATCTTGTAACTGGTACGGAGAGGTTACAGAGACACTGATCAGACGCTGCATTACTCGGCGTCTGATCAGGACCAAAACTGTTTGCAAACTAGCTTTTTGGCGTCATTGAGAGTGAATGAGTTAAATTATTTGCCACACAACTTAATGAAACTAATCGAATATAATATAATAGAAATCAACAAGAATGGTAGCTAACCAATTACCCCATAGCTTGCTTCAAGTGTTGAACACTGGCAACCACTTTAGGTTTTAGGAGCAATATGCATTATTTTAAACCTGCTTTAAGTAACAACCTGAAAAGACACTGAAAATGCCTCCTGTGTTTCATGTTAAACACTTCCTTTAAGGGACTACTTTCCTTATTGTAGAAATGATTAAGGATCCTAAAAAATAGATGGTTTCCTTGGAACAGGTGTGTCATCTGCCAGCAAGTATCATTATAACATTATCTTTCTATAAAATAAATTCCATTTCAAACTCTTCAGTAAAACAGAAGAAATCTGCATGAAAAGAAAATGTTGAAAAGGGGAATAACTCCTACAATATTGATGCAAGAGTTATGACCCTTTTGCACTACACTTCCACTTGTCACACCCTTTCTATAAATGAAGTTTCATCTAAAAAATTCAGTGGAACAGGAGCTATAAGGCGTGACACAAAAAGCGTGATGGACGGACAGACAGACAGACGGACAGACGCCGGAAAAGTGACCCCTAAGTGTCACCTATGTCTACAGCGGGTGAGCTAAAAAAGTGTACTGTTATTTCTAGAGTACTGGGTTGAAAGGAAGATTATAACTGAATTGACAGCAATACGGTAAGTTTGAAGACAGGATAGTGGACTGGAGGACATTACAAGGGGAATAATAACAATAACCATATAATGGCTAAAGCCTTCAGTAACCTCCCTTGTATAGGTAAAACGTCATTGTTTGGTCAAATCCCCTTTAACTCTAACCCTGCTAGTAGGAGATATGACTGCTACAGTGATTACTTGTGCAAACAGTTTTGATCCAGCATTATGCGGCGTCTCAACAGTATCCAAACTGTTTGACACTCTGACATGCAAAAGTTTCAGGATGATACACACCGGCCCGTACAAAGCACACTCACAACAGCTCACCATGAGCACTTCTCAAGTGAGCTAAAACACTATAAAGATGAATAGAAATTATATTATTTTATTGTTTAATCTTTACCACATAATGTTATTTTCTGACATCATATAATCTTAAACAAAGGAAAGCAACATTAAAATATATGCAGTAGAAAAACAACAGTTGATTTCTAATGCTTTCTTAGTAACAGATCAAAACTTGTTTCTGACCACAAACAACATAGAATGCATCTTATTCTAGTTTTCACTTTCAGTTTAATCCATTCACTTGCAGTAAATTTACCAAGAAATGATCTGTTAGAAATATAATCATGATTTTCCACATACCGGTACATGTGATGAACACACATTTAAAGTGCTCTAATAAACATTCTTTCACCATGAAACTTGAATTTCTATAGTCTAGACCGATTTTGACTATTTTTTTTTTTTATAATTTAATGCAAAATGACAAACAGTGCAATCACTGACCCAATGACTCCTTTTGGAGCCCTCTGATCTAGGTCTACACTGTTTGCATAGAACAAATGTACTACTGGTATTTACGGATAAAATGTTTGTACAAAAATCATTAAAAATAGTACATGTATAGGGCAGAGCTCCAGATAAGGAGAGCATTTCAAAAACTAAAATCTTCATTTCTGCATTAAAGCCTATGGTGTCACTACTCATTAGAATCGTCTCTTCTAGACGAGTAACACTTAAGTTACACCATAAGATTTGGTGCATGCGTGTCATGAGCCCTATTATAAGGCCCTACAACATTATAGGCATAAAGGAGCATTCTGCTTTACTTTCTGTCTGCTTTAAGAGACAATCTGCAAGGATATAGGAGATATTTTTTATGATGCATATTGATG
This sequence comes from Gari tellinella, assembly GCA_922989275.2. Lineage (NCBI taxonomy): Eukaryota > Metazoa > Mollusca > Bivalvia > Cardiida > Psammobiidae > Gari > Gari tellinella. Next base: position 76,316,587 of record OV277867.1, on the reverse strand, counting down.
ATAGTATATTAAATTGATTTTCTTCCGTGGAGGAATAAAATAGTGGCTTAAATAGGTGTATCTATAAGATAATGGGTTACCCATTGAACACATGATTGTGCATGTACTTATTACATATAACCCATTACCCCATAGGCTGTTTCTAGTTTTGAATAAAGGTGATCACATAAAGCAGAATGTGGCTTGAGGCACATTCTGCTTTACTTTTTGCATGCTTTAAGCTATCATCTTCGAGGATATAGATAAAAATTTTAATGTTTCTTTTGTAACATTTTCATGACTGTATAAAATTGAACTATTTTCTTCAGTGAAGGAATAAATCAACGGTTTAAAAAGACATGTTTATGGGGTAATGGGTTAAACTACAATCTAACTCTACAATAATAAATAAAGTATGTAAGAACCAAACTTCAACCCTCATGGTTACATGTACATGTATAGCATACTCTTGAAACATTCACAAATTTGTTTATCTGCAGCAATTCTTACAAATGATTCATCCGCCATTTTAAAATATATCAAGATCAATGATCGAGATGCAAACCAAATTAAAAGTTACAAGACAAGTTAACTTGATAAAAACTGTTTACTTTTGCAGTACAGAAGACATTATTCTTTCTCAATAAAAGTGTTAAGGCTAAAATTTGCTTCCATTGCAAACAGTTTGCCACTTGTGTAAATTGAGTAGTCAGAGTTATCATTTTTTTTCAATTTATTGCAATGTGTTTACGTTTCGTTTGCGTTTAAATGGGACAGAATAACGTCTTCTCCACTGTATCACAAATGTGCCAATAGCAATGCCACCTGATGCTTGCCTCTAGCAAAAACTGTCCGTCTACAGATGCCTGGTGTCAAAAAGATAAAATAAGCTCCTTAGACCTAATCAGGTTAAGTCAATTTAACTCATTCACCCCTGAAACGTTAAATGGACAATTCCAGTTTCCAATTAAGTCTAGTCCATTTTGACATATTAGGGTTGATTTTAACAATATAAATTGCATATTGACAAACAGTGTAGACCCTGATCAGAGAGCTCCTGCAGGAGCCCTCTGATCAGGGTCTACACTGTTTGCATAGGACAATGTACTCTTCACAATTAAACTTTTTGCTAATGAAGAGTATGCTCTTTGCTAGGGTTGAATGTATTAAACAAATTGAATATCAAGATAAAAAATTAGTACTACGCTAACTTCACTGCAATTATGTTAAACTCAGAATGAGTAAATGTAAAACCCATGTACAAAATAACAACATCTCCAGAGCACCAGATAAGGGTAGTTTTTCAAAAACTAAAATCTTTATTTCTGAATTAAACCCTATGGTGTCACTACTCATTAGAATCGTCTCTTCGAGACGATTCTAATGAGTAGTAACACCATAGGATTTGGTGCTAAAAATAGTGAAAAATGTGGAATTTGTTGAAAAAACTACCTCTTATCTGGAGTCCTGACATCTTAGTACAAATATAAACCCTATACTCCATAGATATGCCTTTTTACACATTTAATTAATTCCTCGACTGAATAAATTAGTTCCATTTAATTTTTATACAGTAATGAATATGTAACAGAAGAAATATTTCTTATATTCTAGCAGATGGTAGCTTAAAGCAGGCTGAAAGGAAAACTGAATGCACCTGACGGCACATTCTGCTTTACTTTCAACCTGCTTTAAGTAGTCATCTGCATTCACAACTAGATAAAGGATTAAAATGGATAGAATTGATCTGTTCAATGAATGGACTACAAGTAAGTTAAACATTAACTTAAATTTCCAGTGGAGAAAAGGTTATTCTTTCCCGTTTAAACGCAAATGAAACGCAAACCCATTGCACTAAAACATAGAAAAGGTCAATCTTTTGACAATTCTGACTATCCATGTTAATCTGCGAGGCAAATTGTCTTGTTACCCAGCGTCTGATCTGGCTCCAAACTGTTTGCAATGGAAATAATAGATTTAGCGTATACACACTTATTGGGATGAATAATGTTTTCTCCGCTGTAACCCTTTCCCCATAAGCTTGGTTTCAGTATTGAAGACAGATGGCTGCTTAAAGCAAGTTGAAAGTAAATCAGTATGCTCCTTAAGGAGCATTCTGCTTTAGGGTAATATTCATCCTGCATTAAGATACCATTTGTAAGGATAGCATAGGAAATATTTCCTATGATGCATATTCATGATTGTATAAAGGGAAATTATTTTCTATAGTTGAGAAATCGATTAAATGTGTCAAAAGGTGCATTCATGGAGTAATGGATTAAAGGGTAAAATAATTACTAAAATAAGATTACAAACTTCTTATGATAAGAATGCTATGATATTTTCAATACAAACCCCTCTTCTATACAAACTGGTATATTGTAAAACATGTGTCCAACTTGGCACTCAATAAAAGAGAGTTCTTAACCCTTTCACTGCCATTGTACAGGGGTGTAAAATTCTACTCGCCCACTCGCCACGGCGAGTAACATTTTATCAGGGCGAGCAGATTTTCTGAGAATTTATAACAGAAACTAATGAGCAAAATGTCATTATCACCCAGCAGGGCGAGTAACAATTCTGAAAATTTTACACCCCTGTTGTAATTTGCTTTTATTTCACAAATTCAAATTATACCTTAACCAATTACCCCATAGCCTATTTCTAGAACTGAAGGTAGGTGACCATTTAAAGCAGGTTGAAAGTAAATGTGCCTTATGGTGCATTCTGCTTTACTTTCAGCCTGCTTTAAGCTATCATCTGCTAGAAGATAGAAAATATGTTTTATAATACATATTCATAACTGTATAAATTGGAACTCTTTACTTCAGTGAAAAAATAAACTAAAGGTATAAAAAAGGTGTATTTATGGGGTAATGGGTTAAATTGACTAAAACAATACATCTCAGGGCTCCAAATAAGATGGAATAAACCAAACAAATCAATATTTTCTCACTCATTTAAGCACCAAATCCTATGGTGTAACTACTCATTAGAATCGTCTCGAAGAGACGATTCTAATGAGTAGTAACACCATAGGGTTTAATCCAAATGATAAGATTTTAGTAAATAATGCTTGTATTTTGAGGTAAGGCAGTAAAGGGTTTAAGAAAGAATATACCGGGTAGGCTGCTAAATGCATGAGCAAAAGTAATGCAGAAAGTTCCTGTAGAAACTTTCTGCATCACTTGCTTTGCTGCCACCTTGTAATAATATTTCTAATGTGCATTACATGGCTCTTATTATAACTTAATATAAGAGTCTTCTATGTTGCCTTAATTATGTTTTGCCCTGTTATGTACACTTTTTACCAAAATAAATCTATCTATCTATCTAAAACTGCTTCATCTTCTTTTCAGTGGCTTCTTTTGATCATACTTTAACAAAAGTTTAAGTTTGTAGATGTCAAAATGCTACTGTTCCACTAAATATGTAAATTTCATAAACTGTCATTTACAGTCAAACATGTACATGTACCTGATAATTTGATTAATTAATGTATGTCGATTTATGACCACTCAAGTTTTTTGATGCTGTGAATAAATATTCCATCAACATGCCTTCAGCTATTTCTACTTTAACTCATTACCCCATAAATACACCTTTTAACACCTTTAATTTATTCCTTCACTGAAGAAACAAGGGCCACTATGGCCCTAAATCGCTCACCTGGTAACCATGTAACCATGTACACCCTGTGACCTAGTTTTTGACCGGGCATGACCCTCATTCTAACTTGACCTCGATTTCAATGAGACAAACATTTTGTTCAAGTTTCATGAAGATTCAATGAATTTTGTAGTCTCTAGAGTGTTAACGAGGTTTTTGGATGATTTGACCTAGTGACCTAGTTTTTGACAAGACATAAGCCACATTTGAACTTCACCTATATTTCATTGAGGCAAACCTTTTCATCAAGTTTTATGAAGATCAAATGAAATGTGTAGTCTCTAGAGTGTTAATAAGGTTTTTCTATGATTCGACCTAGTGACCTAGTTTTTGACCGGACATGACCCACATTTTAACTTGACCTAGATTTCATTGAGGCAAACATTTTGATAAAGTTTCATGAAGAGCCAATGAAAGTTGTAGTCTCTAGAGTGTTAACAAGGTTTTTCGAAGATTTGACCTAGTGACCTAGTTTTTGACCAGACATGACCCACATTCGAACTTGGCCTAGATTTCATTTAGGCAATATTATTGATGAAGTTTTATGAAGATCCAATGAAATTTGTAGCCTCCAGAGCGTTAACAAGGTTTTTCGATAATTTGACCTAGTGACCTAGTTTTTGACCGGACATGACCCACATTCAAACTTGACCTAGATTTCATTAAGGCAAACATTTTGATGAAGTTTCATGAAGATCCAATGAAATTTGTAGTCTCTAGAGTGTTAACAAGGTTTTTCGATAATTTGATCTAGTGACCTAGTTTTTGACCGGACATGACCCACATTCGAACTTGGCCTAGATTTCAATGAGGCACTCATATTGATGAAGTTTCATGAAGATCCAATGAAATTTGTAGCCTCTAGAGTGTTAACAAGGTTTTTCGATAATTTGACCTAGTGACCTAGTTTTTTACCGGACATGACCCACATTCAAAATTGACCTAGATTTCATTGAGGCAAACATTGTGACCAAGTTTCATCAAGATCCAATGAGATTTGAACCTGCTAGGGTGTTAACGAACAATTGTGGACGGACGGACGGACGTTCTCACAGTTGAACATTTGTTGGGTATATTTTTTGTTTAAAAGTACCCAACAGTACACTAAAATACCCAACAATAACAATAGGGCAATCACGGAATGAATGGAATCTATTGTTCTCCCTACCCAACAAAGGACCTTTCGTGCGCTCGGACAGACAGACGACGGACATCCAGCGATCCTAAAAGCTCCATTGGCACTACGTGCCAGGTGAGCTAAAATGATCCATTTCATTTTATGAATTTGGAACATTAGAAATATTTTCTATATCTTAGCTGATATGGAAGCTTAAAGCAGGCTGAAAGTAAAGCATTCTGCTTCACTTTCAACCTGCTTTAAATTGTCAAATATCTTCAAAACTAGAAACAAGCTATGGCGTAATGGGCTACGGCAAATAGTCCCCTGTTAGGATATCGTGATTCTTGAACATAAAGCATAGAAGGCATTTCCAATATCTTTTCAGACAGCAATGTAAAGCAGGTTGAAAGTAAATCAGAATCTCCATTAGAAGAGTTCTGCTTTACTTTCAACCTGCTATAAGTGGTCACCTTTACTCACTTGAAGCTCATGGACATGTACGGCGTCACCTGTGTGAAGTTACCACTGAATGAAATGCATGATAGTCGTGAAAGAGAGGTGACCAATTAATGCATGGAAAAATTAAGGCAGACGGTTTCTACAGGAACCTTCTGCATTGCTTTTTTCCTGCATTAAGCAGCAACCAGTCATACAAACTACAACTATATCATCTTTTTAGTGGCTGCTTCATACAGGTTTCACCAGATCTCCAGATAAAGGGAAGTATTTCAAAATCTTTAATCTTTATTTCTGCATTAAACTTTATAGTGTTACTACTCATTAGAATTGTCTCTTTGAGATAATTCTAATGAGTAGTTACACCATAGATTTAGTGCCGAAATAAGTGTGAAAATATAGGATTTGAATTGTCTTGAAGAGTGAGAATATTTGATTTCTTCTGTTTACTCCTTCTTATCTGGAGTCCTGGGTTTGACTGTATCTGTGTTTTGGATGCAAAACAACTTCTGAATCTCAGGAAGGTAACTTGTACACTGTCAGAAGATGACTTCACTTAAAATATGTTGTGAATATGTTCTGTCGTCATTAGTGGGGCTTCTTGGGTGTAACTTTCTTCGTCTTTCAAAAGTTTTACAAATCTGAAACCACACAGCACTGACAGTAATAATAAACAGCTACACACTACAAATATCATCCTGTTTCCGTGCTGAAACACGTCCTCATGCAGAAGCATCAATACAATGCAAGATATCAAGTTTATCGGCACTCGAAACCAGTTCATGATGCTCCAGCGATGCTGTTCAGGAATGATTCTGTTTCTTAGATATCCCATTGACGGGAAGTAAAGTCCAACACTGAACTCAAATAATAACAATGCAATGAATGATACGTTAATTCTGCTATTGTTGTAAGCAGGATTTGTTGAACTGATACATATCAGGTTTGAGACTAATGCCGAGCAACAGGCTGCTACTAATATTAATGGGACAGGAATGTTACGGCTGCAGAGTATTTGAAATAAAGCCTGTCCACACAGAATTGACAGCATGAAGCATGAAAATATTGTTCCCAGTGAAGGATTACCATGGTCTAAAATAGGTGTCCACAGAAATATGATCACATAAATAACACTTTCCATTAACGCTTCTATTGCTCCGGCCATGAATATTACTTCTTTTGACATGATACTGCGGAATCCCTCTTGACACGCTTTTCTAAACACTACTTTATGACCACTGTAATTTTCTGTCCAATGAGTTGAGATAAGAATTCCAGCGAATATTAGGAATGGAATGGCCAACATGTATGGTGCAACTGGTCCAAGACCAAACCAATCAGAGACTACATTGGTTACCAGTCCTGCTACTACAGCTAAGAAACCGTTCCATGTTGAGGCTTTTGAAAATGTAACTGTAATCCATTCTTTCGGAAAATCATGTGTCTCTACATGTTCATGTACATACCAAGCTTCAAAAGCTGAAAACAAAACTGATGTAGCCACACCACCAATAATGCGCCCAATTATAAGAATTCCAAAACTTCTTGTTAGTTTTAGAAAGCATGACAAGGAATAAAGTACTGCAAAAGACAAACACAATTTCTTCCGTCCAAATTTGTCAGCTGCCATTGGTGCCCACATGCCAATAATTACTGTTGAAGCAAATCCAAACACATACAGCACAGCTATCTGCTCTTCTTGGAATCCATAGAATGTGTATAGTTTGTACAAGTACGGGCCTTGTAGCCAGTCGGCAAACATTGCAAGCATATAAACAGCGAAGTAGCTTCTTTGGAACTTCAGAAACTGAGGGTTGTTGCCAACAGATTCATCTGTCTGTGTTCTGCGGGCTAGCAATTGAAGAACAAGGCAGGCAAGTCCAAGTACACAGAAACAGCTGAACACTATGACCATCATCTTGAATTTTAGATATTTTCTACCGATGAGATGTTATCCTTTACAAGACGCACTGAAAATAAAAAAAATAAACAGTTTAACTAATACTATAGTTACCCTCTTCACTCAAACCCAACTATATATTAGCATGAAATATTTTGCTATGACAACTTACAATAATATATTTTTTTTCCTAGGAAAGCTACTTCGTTTTCATAGGAAAATATTTGCCAGTACATTCACTGACTTTGTAGGAAAACAAATCTGTTTTTATAATAATACCCATATAAGTTGTAGTAGCATAGCCATTGGATGGTAATACACGTACATAGTTGGTGCCCACTGTTCTTTAACTTCATGTAAACATGTTTCATGTTATTACCCTGTACAGGGCTCCAGATAAGGAGAGTATTTCAGAGACTAAAATCATCACACCAGGGCTCCAGATAAACGGGGAGTTAACTGAACAAATCCAACATTTTTCACTCATTTCAGCACCACATCCTATGGTGTTAATACTCATGAGACTCTGAGAGACGATTCTAATGAGTAGTGACACCATAGGGTTTACTGCAGAAATTAATAGATATTACAATTTTTGAAATATTCCCCTGGAGCCCTGCCAGTACCAATAAAAAGGCTGGATCAGAAACCCTGTATCATATCTATTTTTTAGGCTGTTGATACCTCTAATTCAAGGCATTTCGTCTTGTTACTAGAATGGGTAATCAGAGATTACAAAGCTCACCTCCTGCAAGGAACACTTAAATGCAAAAGCTTAAAGTTGACCCTAGAGGGCAAAATCAAGGTCACCAAACTGGGGTGCATCGTGGTCGACTCATTGAGTCACATCAGCATATATAGTTTTGTGACAGTTGTCGCAGTCTTTTGCTCAGAACAAACTTGAATGCAAAACCTTAATGTTGATCCTAGAGGTCAAGGTCATACGTCAAGGCCATCAAACTGCAGTGCATCATGGTCAACTGATTAAGGTGCATCAGCATATTAAGATTCCTGACCGTAGGTGCTGTCCTTTGCTTAGAACAGACTTTAATGCAAAACTTAACATTGAACAAAGAGGTGAAGGTCAAATGTCAAGGTCACCAAACTGCATCATGGTCTTCTCATTGAGGAGCATCAGCATATGAAGACTCGTGACTGTAGCCAGTGTAGGTGCAGTGGTTTGCTCAGAACAAACTTTTATGCAAAACCATATTAAGATACCCAGTAGCGATCTAAATTTGAGCTTATTGATTGATGTAGGACCAGTGATTTTAGAGAGTCTCTGGTCCTGTGGACCACCAGGTTAATTCTACAAGCAAGTGTCAAACCCCGGTTTATCCTTCAATTGTTTCCACAAACTCTGTGTTGGTTTCTTTTAACAATCTGCCAAATAATTGGCATTGGATCTAAGAAGTTTCACAAATGCCATAAAGTGAAACTTCATATCTCAAGGAAAATAAGAAAGGGAAATCTTGCGAAAGACAGAATTGCTGCACCCCCACCCACTAAGCATGTATATGAAACAACTGCGTTGGACGACATAATTATCATTAAAATGGTAGGCATACGTATGGAATGAAATTAAAGTCAGTGCCTATTTAGGGTGTGTATACCTCGTGCGCTGTCACGACCAGGAAAGCATTGAAATACGTGCAGAATTATTGAGAATATGATCAGATTCTTGCTTCTGAATACAACCGGAAGTAAACAGTTGGCAGGAATGACGTAACACGACTGGTTCTCTGTTCCAATGGCTGGTTCCCTGCTCCAACCACGTGGGTTGATCTCGCCGGTATTTAAGTATCCTAATTGAACAAAAAGAACAATGTTCTGTATGTAGAATTTGGTGTAGGAAGAAAGATTTTCTCTCCAATAAATGGAGAAATAACTGATAAAAAGAATAAAATGCACTTCAAGTAGTTTTTATGTGATTTTCTTAATTATTTTGGTAAATTTGGATTATAGAGTGCATAAAAGTTGGATTAAATGTAAGTCCCCGTAGCGCAGTGGATAGCGCGCTGGACTTCTAATCCAGAGGTCGCGGGTTCGAATCCCGCCGGGGATGATTCTTTTTCATTTTTAATTTATTTATAACATCTAATAACCAAATAATCCATGACTGTTCGGCCGATTATATTGTTGACATTGATCCAGGTGATAGATAGAGGATATTGAATGAGTGTTTTTTCAGTAATGAATTTATTGAACGAGTTGGATTAAAATGATATTTGGCGAGCCTTGGCGAGCAACATATCATTTTTATCCAACGAGTTCAATAAATTTATTACTGAAAAAACACGAATTTGATATCCTATTTATCACATAAACACCAACTGACACAAAAATCCGAACGCTCTTACTTTCATTTTGCCCTCGGCTCTTAGGAAAACGATTCGTCATAGGTGTTATTCGGTTTTATTCATCCGTAGGCCTAGATAAAAACACCTATCAAACTAAAATAAAGAAATCAACATCAATGTGTTATGAAAAGACTTCTCCGATAGGCCTACCATATTTAAATTTCAAATTAATATCTAATTTAAAACTGTTCTTACTGACTAAAAATGATCATTTGACATTTCGAATCTAGTTTTGTTTTCAAAATAACGTCGTTATAGCAACACGACGTCATTATCGTTGTAACGTCTGAATTTGAAAAACTGTCTGAGTCACTGTTCTACTAAAAATTTGCAGCCTGAGTTTGCAGGACTGCTCGGGATAATGTTTTAGGACACTTGGAAATGTTTTAAATCCCTAGTGGTGATCTTATTTTGTCTAGATTTTCTTTACTTGTTTTAAGTCGGCGTAGTAATACAGTATTTTGGTGATTCGAAAATTAGTATAAAATATATGCCCAGTGGGCCATACGATTTTTACGGCCCTCTATATTTTGCCCGTTTATGTGATAAATCTTTATATATTTTTGACAATTGTTTTTTACAATTTGTACAAAATGTATATTGGCCTCAATCAGGAACGTACCTGCCTCAATTGAGTCAAACACAAGTGTGCGTCATCTTTTATTTACGATATTAAAGTGTTAGAGATGCTATAACATACATGTACCAGCATATATTATATGACAAGAAAAAATAAGCAACAGATCTTTCGAAATTCAAACAAGAGATTGTAGTGTGACTGTCTATCGCAGAAATAGTAGACAGCAAATCAAAGGAAAACGTATCGGATTTACAGTGCCCCTCCCTACAACGGCCATCCCAACAACGATTCCCTCCTTACAACGACCCTTGCCACAGTGCCCATTAACAGGAAAATATTTTAACGCTTTTAAGTACTGCTGCAATATTGTCTGCTTAAAATTGTCGTCTGCTGTTTTTCTCTCAAAGTTACACATAAGTGGACATTTTGTTAGAAAAAATAAATTTGTAATGTATTATATTTATTATATCCTTTTCACTCTCTCGCGTTTGCAAACAGTGAACTAGTTATACGCGACGTCTGGGCCCGTGCTTATAAACATTTCCTGAGTACGATCTCATGCTCACGGGTGAGTTTTGTGCTCAACGCTGAGCACGACTCAGAAATCGGTGCTTATAAAGAAATCTGAGTATGAGATTGTGCTCAAGTGAGAACGAAACTCATTCTCGCTTGAGTATGGTGTTGGACAGACTCAACGTGTGAGTTCCATGCTCAGTGCATGAACTTTCGCTCCATAAAATGGCCGCTGCACGCACCTGTAATTTGCGAAGGGCTGAAAGAGAGACAATTATTCGGAGAATACCGTGGCTTTTCAAAGACAGGACCAACCCACTTGAAGAGCTGGATGAGGCTGATATTTTTTAAAGATTCAGGCTACATCCGGCAACCGTGTACATCATTTTGGGCCAGCTAGAGTTGGCGATCCTAAGGAATATGCCACTCCCACCAGTATTGACACTTTTGTTTGGGCTGAGATATCTGGCGACAGTGGCAATTCAGATGCCGATGGTGGATTCTGAAAACCTAAGTAGGCCGACAGCTGGAAAGTACATACGAACGATGATATCGGCAATAAGCAAGACAGCCAGCACGGTGTATAAACCTGTATGCGTACTTTGAGCTTTGTACGGATACTTTGAGCTCTGTACTGGTTGTTTTTGAGCCTCGAAGCGACGCAACGGAGGACAACAACTGGTATGTGACATGAGTTCCTATTTATTTTCCTCTCTTTAAATGAAAAGTCTTGTCGGTAAGCATGATTTTCAAATACCGGAGAGAATGATAAACCAATCGCGACCGTCTTTGGTACAATATATACATCTACATATCTATTTCGAGGCATAAATCAACTGGTGGCTCACTCGGAACTCTTTTGGATGTCGTCAAAACATTGCATTTTATACAACATCTATCCTTGTTTATACTGTTTTATCAAAACAAATATGCTTTCCAGAGTAAATCCAATTGATGAGATGTCATAGCTTTATTCCTTTTTTGAAAGCATGGTCGCAATTTGCATTTTTGATCAGAAGAATCGATGCTGTTTTGTACGGTCAGCTATTTCAAACACGGCTGACACTGTATCATCAGCTGCGAGCATATGTGTACCGTCAGCTCAAAATCAGAATTTTCTGTTTATGTGTTCTTCTGTTAAAATGCCTTAAATTTCAAATCATGAAGTCAATATAAAGAAAATGTACCAAACTATTATATATATATTTATTAAAACACAGATATTGCGTATAAATAATCTTTTCCCACTTCATTCTATTTCGAACAGATATACATTGATCTACTGTCAAAAACCATCCATTATTCCGTAGACGACATTAAAGTGTTTTTCAAGAATATTTCTAATTCTATGGTAATTTAAGTCGTTTGCAATTAAAAATATTAAAAATACCTTCTTGGGTGCACAATTTGTAAAACAATGAGTCCCTTGGGCAAAACATTTAGTTTTTCAGATTTAAATATTATATAATGGCCAAACTATTATGAGTCTTGACAAGTGAGTCTTTGACAATTTTAATGAGTATAGGTCTCGGAACTCGCAGCTGTATTAATCACTGTAAATCTAAGATATTTTAAAAATCATTGGACCCATCCATTCTTGTCAGAGTTTGAATAGCCATATATGAAATATACCTATATTAATGGAAAGCGACTGATGAATGAAAGTGCCTTGCACAATGTTAATAACTTTGAGTTAATATTTTGAGAGTTATCCCCCTTTAAAACAGTTTCTATTGTTCTGCATAAAACCCATGTTTGACTGACATTGTTCAGGATTAATTTTCATTCATGAAAAGTTTTATCATTAAAAGTGTCTTGCACATAATTTACTGAAAGGCATCAATACCATTCAGTCATTCCCTAGTGCAGCACTTTCTTTTCCGGTAGATAACTTCTGCTATACAGAAGCTCTCAATTTTGAAATTGAGAGATGTTATGTATACTGTAATTATCTCGGTTTAATGCCCAATAAACGAACTTCTAGAAGGGTAGAGGAGCCAGTTTGTTGGTTAATTCGTTCATCGGTCTGCCTTTGACACATATATTTGATGCAACTTCTTTTACATTTCTTTACCGATTGACGTCAAACTTTGCATAATAGTGGGGGTGAGACAGGGCTGGTTACTCTCCCCAACACTCTTCAGCATATTCCTAGAGAGAATTATGTCGGATGCTTTGGCATACCACGAAGGAACGGTTAGCATCGGTGGGAGGACAATCACGAACTTGCGCTTTGCAGATGACATAGATGGTATAGCAGGGAAGGAAGAGGAGCTATCCAATCTAGTTGAAAGCCTTTACAAAACATCTACCGAATTTGGCAACAAATCAGCGCAAAAAAGACAAAACTGCTGACCAACAACATCATTGAAGAAGCTTGATTGCGTAGATAGTTTTAAGTACCTGCATGGGTGCGACAGTTTCTGACAAGGGGTCGAAATCCGAGATACTTGCAAGAGCCGCATAGACCACAGCAGCACTCGCAAAGTAAAATTAATATGGAATGATCCTCAGCTCGAAAATAAGGTTGATGCGTTCACTTGTCATGTCCATATTCCTATATGCCAGCGAGACTTGGACCTTGAATGCAGACTCGGAGCGAAGAATTAGTTCGTTAGGGAGGTGTTTCAGAAAAACATTTTGCATCTCATACAAAGAACACATCTCAACTGAAGTAGTTCGAAACAGGATCAAAGAAGCCATTGGACCTCTCGAAGATTTATTAACAATTGTCAAGCAACGTAAAATTAGATGGTACGGGCATGCGACGAGATCAAGAGGGCTTTCAAAGACAATATTACCAGGCACAATTCAGGGAGGAAGAAGGAGAGGTAGACAGAGCAAGCGATGGAAAGATAACATAACAGAGTGGACAGATTTAAGTCTAAAGGAAAGGGTGCGAATGGCACAAAACAGAGGAAATGGAGAAAGCTGGTTGCCAAGAAATATATGGTGCCCCAACGGTCCGACATGACCACGGGATAGGTGAAGGTGATTAATTATTAAACAGATATGTGGGTGTTATATTTTTCATACGAATGGTTCCAAAAAGTACATAGTTATTGTCCTTTATTGGACTTCTGTACTAAAAAGCGCAGTTAGGCGTTTGTTAGCCCTATACATGCTATAGTATTATGATAATTCTTAACTTTTATTTTAGTTTTTAGTTTTCAAAATAGGACGGATGACTATTTTCTAGATGCCTGCACTCGTAAATGATTGGCAACAAGTCAAGTAATGTTTTAGTCGTACTACTATCATTTCTTACTTCTGAATGACTCTCCTCTTCCGAGTAGTTTGCCTGTGGGTGTTTGCGAACTAAGTTTCGAAAGTTCTTCTTCTTTATCACCATCTCCGTAATTGTCTGCAGCCAAGAAATATAGTGCTATTTGGGTGACGGGGAGCTTTATTCTTTGTTATATTTTACTGGACTTGGTGTTATTTATGGTGTTCTTGACACTTTTACTGTTACTGTTTGGTTGTTTGGAATCATTTTTGGTTTTCTTTTTCGAATTCAGATGGATTAATTTAGCAGTTTTTTTGTGTATTGTTTGCCCTGGTAATGTTCCAAATTAAGTATTTTTACCTAAAGAGTTTTTGCTTTATGGTTCTTGGCACGGTGACTGACGGTTGCAGAGAAAACGTCGAAAACTTGGTCGCAGTAATAACAGCTAAATCTAGCTTCGCATAAAAAGAAAGAAAACGCTCTTGAGCTGACCGTACAAACGTTTTCATTTTTTTCACAGCTGATGATACATTTCCTCTAGAGCTGACCGTACAATTTGCATCGCATTGTTTACATGATTTCTGGCGTTTAAACTGCACATTCAAATATATAATTTACATAGAATCGTATCAGTAGATATAACTTATATTTAGATAATAGAATGTGTAGTTTAAGATGTAGAAACTGTCGTTTAGATGGCAAAATCTACTGGGTCTTTATGACAACGCTATCGAAAACACGGTGAGCCTTCGCCAGTATCCGAGAATATTCAACAAGATGAATTCAAGACACGAACTCAATACGTTGAAAATTTCACACCTGCAACATATCTAAACAGGTATGTCATAGGTTCAGCATTGAAGTCAATGTTTGAATGTCTGCAGAATGGGATTTACTCACCCCTTAGCGGTCTCGCAAGTCCGCCATTGTGACATTTCTCGATTCAGTGCTCAGCAGCTACCAGTACGGAGCTCAAACAACACGTACAGGTTTATACACCGTGGCCAGGTGATTCGTAAAAATCCCGTCAGGACTCGGATGATGCTGTCCAAGCGAATCAAGATTTAAATTTTCGTAATGCCGATAAGTAATTTCTAAATATAGGTCGCATTTCGGAAACTCCATGGTCTTTACCCAATGGAGACGGCATTTATTTTAAAAACGATTTTGATTGGTTGCTAGGTAAACGATCGATACATTACCTCATAAATACACATGATAATGATTGGGGTCCTTTGAGGGGTACTTTACAGATCCTGCTTCATATATAAATTGCTAGTAGAAATCGAATTGACAGGTTTGGGGTTTTTTTTAGATGATAAATACAAAATATAAAAATTATAACTGTTTTTACCGATCTGAAGGTACATATTTATTTAACTCTTTACCCCATAGCACAGGTACTTGACACTTTTTGAAAATTTTTTTTTTTTTTTTTACTCTATTGAAGATATAGTCTCTAGATCTATTTATACGGTAGAATCTAGATCTAATAGAATCCTATATATATATTTTCATATGTGTCAAGAATATGTGAAGTTGTCCTACTAGCTGAAGATACTAGCTAGGTGACCACTATTTAAAGTTGGAGCAGGCTAAAAATAAAACCTGGGATGTGCCAATTAGGTCTAATATGCAAGATATAATTTAAAATTAATATTGATCTAGATCTATAGCCTAACTGTTTTTTATCCGATCTGAAGGTACAGATTTATTTAACCCTTTACACCATAGCACTTGATATGTGTCAATAACTAATTGGTGTTTTTTTATCCGATCTGAATAAAAGGATATTTATATAAAACAGGTTACTTCATGGCTTAAATAGCTAGATTTTCTGTCTATCTCTACAGCTCTCCCTAGTTATGTGTGTATTTAATTTTAATTGAGAGATTTCCTATTGTTCCGGGCTGCATTTCTGGAACCTTCATCAGGTGTTTGTTTAAAGCAGACTGAAAGAAAAGCAGATTTAGTTCCTTTAGGATATTTCTGCTTTACTCTCAGACTGATTTCAGTGTTCATCTGTAAGAAATGTAAAGATATCTATTTGATGAAGAAGTAAATGTGATAAAAGGCACTTGTGTGGTGGAAAGGGTTAGACATTAACAAAAGACACTTTTCCAGTTATTTTTAATGTTACAAACAGATTATAATTTCTTAAATCTACAGTCAAATCTTTATTAACCAATTTATCCCATAGCTTGTTTCCAGTTTTGAAGACAGATTACCACTTAAGCAGAATGAAAGTAAAGCAGAATGCACGTTAACATAAGAATTCAATCAACTTTACCTTCAACCCGCTTTAAAGCGACTCACAACCAGATGGTGTATTTGCAAAAATAAAAGAAAATACTCAAATAAGACCAAATGTATAGCATTATCGTGCACATGGTATTAGAAAAATATGACGAGTCTAAAAACATCCTTAGGAAAAGCCGTCATATCTTAATTTTTTTATATTTTCCATTGCTTTATCCGTTGCGTCGAAAGAGGCAACAGAAATTGATCATGGGCTAAGACATAGACCCGGGCTGAATTATGTAATCCATCACTTCACACGTTAAATTGATCTCTGAGATATAAATAGGCCGGTGGTCGAGTGGGCTAAGGGGGTGACTTATTTTGCTTTTTCTGTCCCCCCAATTCTTGCAACCAGATATAGCATTACAAATAAAAATTTGTAAATATGTGACAAACGCTTATATAAATCTAAAACGGGTAAGAATTAGTTTAGGATAAGAAATTCTGTTTAAAAATGCATTTCAATAAAAAAAATATTGAGCTTTGGTGGGAATCAAACCCGGGACCTGGCATGGGCGGACATAAGTCAAAATGAGGAAACCACTTGACCCACTGGGCCACGGAACTATTCATATATCTGGGATCGATTTAACGTATTTCAGTGTGAAGCGATGGAGAGTACATACAAGTACATAATTCGGCTCGGGTTTATGTCTTAGCCCGTGATCAATTTCTATAGGGTCTTTCGACGCTATGGAAAATATCTAAAAAACTAAGATTTGAAGACATATCTAGAGGGTGTTTTTAGACTGGTCATATTTTTCCAATGCCAGATACACGCATAGTTTTGACTGTATAAACTGGTACTATTTTCTGCAGAGGAGGAATAAAATAAATGTGTTAAAATGCATATCTATGGAGTAAAGGGTTAAGTTGCTAGGACTTGTTTTTATATTTGGTGATAAAAAAATTAAAGTTTAAACTTTAACACTTTCCCCCATAGAAGCGCCTTTTTACATCTTCAATTTATTCCTCCAATAAAGACAATAGTTACAATTTATACAGTTATGATCTTTTATTATAAGAAATATTTTCTATATGCTAGCAGATGGTAGCTTAAAGCAGGTTGAAAGTAAAGTAGAATGTGCCTCAAGACACATTCTGCTTTACTTTCAACCTGCTTTAAGTGGTCATCCATCTAAAATGTTAAAACAGGCTATGGGGTGATGGGTTAAGAGTTACACAATGGAAACATAGCTTTCTTATTGTGCTTGTATTTCATGGATACATGCTGGATCATCCATCTCTGGCTCTGGTGTATCAAAGTATGGATACACGATAATGCTACCCTTTTGTTTATACATATTTGATTTTTTGTGGGTTTTTTTTGCAAATGCACCATAGCCTTTTTCCATATTTTAGGTCAGCCCGGTCACCATGACCACTTAAACCCTTTGCCAGATGATTGCTTCCTCATTGCATTTTGCATAATGTTTGGATCCAGATCAGATGCAGCATAACACGGCATCTGATTTGGATCCAAACTGTTTGACACTTAAGTTTTTTTACTTGAAAAATATATAAAATAACTAAATTTGACAAATTATGCAGATGGCTACTTCAAAGTAGACAATAAACAGTCAAACTTGTATTTACTGACTGCTGACTGAAATATTACAGAAAGTCTTCTACAGTCTTCTATATTTTTGTATTACAGAAAGCCCATTTAGGAGCCTTTGGAATTTCTTTTCATCCTGCATTAAGCAATCACTTGAATTTAAGAATCAACTGTATAAAACTCTTCTTTTGATTGGTTGATCAACACAAGATTGACTGTATATGCAGCTTTTAAGTCAGGTGGCATTTAACCCTTCAATGCTTCAACAAGAGTACATTTGGTTATTTGCAATCAGTTCAGATCTAATCAGACACTGTATATCACAGTGATTGATCAAGATCTGAACTGTTTGACAATCCATAAAAGTACCATGCTTCTCTTTCTGCTCCCTTTCCAATCTGTCTCTCAAAAGTATTAAATCCCATTTGTTGCTGGTTAATACACATTTACAGTTTCTGTCATATATTATTTAAATGTATTCTCACACTTTATCTCACATTTCAGTTTTTCCATTTCTAAGTTAGTTTTCTCTCTTTCTAAAATTATTCTTTCACTTTCCTTCTGCTTCTATACGGTGTGGGACCAGTTACTGCGTATAGCACCTGGTGGTGGTGTGCTACTTAAGGAATAATAATCAAAATATTTAACAGGAAGGGCTGCCTTGAAACCCTCTATTGTCTTTGCTCTCACTTTCCAGTTTTGTAAGCTAGTAGGTTTCCATTTCCTGCTCCAGTGCCTTTCTCAATTGCCGGCCACTGCTATCTGAATAAAGACAGAAAGAGATACAGTAAAGCTCTTCTATTATGACCACTTAAATGAAGGCTAAATGAAAAGTACCTCAGAATAAACCACACATCACTAATAAATGTGGCAATTCGCAGATCAACATGGCTTCAGAAGTAATAACCCTTTACTCAATAGATATTGATAATTCATTTCAAAGCAATTAATTTCCTTCTCCAATTAAGAAAATAGTTCCATTTTAAACAGTTATGAATATGCACCATAAAGGAACTCTCTTGTTTTGCTTTCATCTTGCTTTAAGCAGCCACCTGTCTTATACACCATATATTTAATTATGCAATTTGTAGGGTTTCAAGTTATGAATAGCTCTGTTTTCAGCTAAAGTGTCTAAACAAAAGCTGACAGCCATGAATAACATGGATTACATGCAGTGAAAAATACAAATTCTGCATATTTATAACAGGTTTTAAGGTAAAAATATGCAAACATAATGTGTGCCCTGGGTTGGGAATGTACAGGGGAGGTTATCACACACAATACTGTGCATCAACACTTGTCAGCCCTATGACTTGCATGAAAGCCATGCCCTTACAGCCTAGATTATGCAAACTTGTGTTATATGACTTTGATCTTGCAGACATTTATTCACCAGATACAGTCACAGATGAAATCACACTGCTGGAAAAAAAACACTGGTTCTTTTATATCACCAGTGTATAGCACCATACACATGGGGACTCAGGTTAAGGTCTGATAGTAAATTTAGTGGTACAGCAGGGAATCAATCCAGCAACCCCTTGACAATACTGATAGAATTCACATCTTTCAAAAGTATTGATCATTCAATTAAATGCATACAGATATGACTGAAATAAGTAAAAATCAAAATCTAAATTCTAATCAAATATTAAGGCCAACTCACCATCTCATCTGTATCCACTCCACATGAGATTCCTTTTAAGCATTTAGGCCTGTCACCCAAGGAATGTCACTGATGCCTCTTCTGTAGGAGAGGGTTACATATGTGTACTGGAGCCGGACCTCCACCAGTCTTTAGCCTCATTTTGTTCTGGCTGTCAATCTTCTCCATAGCTGCATAGATAAATAAGACATGCTAAAAACTAACTGTTCATAATTAACCCTTAGCCCGCCAAATAAATTATCGTCTGCTATATTTCTCGTCTGCTTCAAGTTTCAAAGTGCTTCAAAGTTGCTCAAAATTGCTGAAAATGTTGTCCGAGTGTCAAACAACTTGGATCCGGATGAGACGCCGAGTTACTCGGCATCTCATCCGGATCCAAGCTGTTTGCATATCACACTGGTATGGCAAAACGAACGGGCTCCCGCGTAACGCTTCGATTCCCGTTAATCCAACGCATCGATTCCCGTTAAAAAATGGCGTAAGTTGTCAAATCGACACATGTGAGTATACAAATATGATGTTTGTCCTTGGATATTGCTTGAAATGTAGACCAAGACTACTCTTACGGAGTGTCTCACATACTAATGCATGCAGAAGTACATCTTTTTTACAGGATAAATGCTTGAGGTCGATGTTTAACTTGAAAAAGTTTCGACCGTTACTGCAATTTCAGAGGAAATTGATGTTCATTGAACATAAATTGTTCTGAATTGGCAACAAAATCAGGTCTAATCGACACCAAATATGTCCGTCGTGTATTCTGGGTACAATCGTCAACTGCATATAAAAATTAATCCGTTTAGCTATTAAACGAATTAAGATTTTGATTGTTTTTTATTATAACGAACCACGCTCCAGTTGTGTGTACAACGAGCACGCTCCAGATTAAAATCATTGTTGATGTTTTTCTAAAACATTCTAGACCAATTTGTAATAAACCTTTGCATCTGAAATGAAATATCGTATCCATTGCTATCGCCGGTTTAAAATATAGATCTTTAACAAAGAATGTTTGAATACCCTCAGGGCATCGGCATTTTTGGGATCCAAATTGCTAACAGACGTTAGGGACGTGTCTGTGATTAATGCCCTCCGAATAAAAATAATTTTCAAGCATCGGGCATTATCTCGTTGCAAGTATAGGTGAGGAAACGAAAGCGAAAGGCTCGCCTGCTACTAAAAAGGCCTGAGAATGCCCGGCTTTGTTTACCACATCCCTTACAAATGTATCTTTGACCAAACCAAAAACACCACGAACGTCGAAATATAAATGTTCACTGCCCGCCTGTCCTTGTCCTTTATCTATCTTCCATTACGTCGAACTCCTACTGGGGACTTAGAATTTGACGCGGGTCTACTGACAAGACGTTAATAAGACGAGTTAAAAGCATTTAAAAAGAAAGAAAAGAGAAGGATTTGTTAAAATAGGTTAAAACAGAGCAGATATATCTAGGGAGACATGTGTTCAATCTTGCTTACTGCCAGACTGAACTCTGGATCAGAAAAAGAAATTGTGTCTGGCAGTAAGGCATTCCAATGGATGATAGTTCTGGGAAATAGAGAAAATTTGTGATAATCAGTATTTGTTTGAATGTGTTGGAAAGCCTGAGAGTGTGAAGTTCTGGATGGTCTTTTGTTAGGGATAACATATCCTGGGCATGGAATGGCAACTTGACCATTTACGATGTTATGAAACATGGTCAATCAATGGTCGATGTGCCGAAGGTCAAGAGGTCTCCACTGCAGGTGATTTAGCATTTTGGTTACGCTGGACATTCGGCTGTAATCATGTCTTACCCGTCTAGCAGCTCTCCGCTGAACACGTTCATTTTGCTCGATGTGAGCAGATGTGTGCGGGGACCAAACAGTGCTTCTATATTCCAGCTGGGGCCTGGCAAGTGTTTTATAAGCCATTGTTTTTAGTCCTTCTGAGTGAATTTTGATATTACGTCGTAGAAAACCTAGTGTTTGACTTGTTTTTTTAGTAACATTGTCTATATGAGTATTTCAAGTTAAGTTATTTGATATTGTAATGCCCAAGTATTTAGCTGAAGAAACTGTTTCAATATTGGTGTTGTGTAATGTATACTGTGTAGGAATTACTGATTTGCGCTTAGTGATTTGAAGAACTTGGCATTTTGATGGGTTAAATTTCATGTCCCACTTTGATTCCCATATCTAAAGCGCTTGTAAATCATGTTGTAATAGACTGGAGTGAGAGGCGACTTGTAAGGAGAGATAGAGTGCTGTGTCATCAGCAAAGAGACGGACTTAAGAAGATTTTACGTGGTCAGGGAGATCGTTTGCATAGATAAGAAACAGAAGCGGGCCCAGGACTGAGCCTTGGGGTACACCTGAAGAGACTGGGATTGTGTTAGATGTTTCACCATTTACTACCACTGACTGTGTTCGATTGTCTAAGAAACTTTTTACCCACTTATGAGTTTGAACCTTAATGCCATAGAAATGTAATTTGTAAAGAAGCTTTTCATGGTTCACCATATCGAAGGCCTTTGAAAAGTCAAGTAGTACTAGATCTACTTAGCTCTCAAGGTTAATCGATTGGAGGATGTCATCAATAAGTATGAGGAGCTGGGTCTGACATGAGCGTTTTTCCCTGAAGCCATGTTGCAGTTCGTACAAGAGATTTGCACTAGTAAAATGTTTAGTGATACTAGAGGCAACAACATGATCCAGGGTCTTGCATAGGACACAAGTGAGAGAGATGGGCCGGTAATTAGCTGGGTCTGACTTTGAGCCTTTTTAAATATAGGAACTATGTTTGCCATTTTCCAAATCGCAGGTAAGGTGCTGGTATGAAGGGATTTTTTGAAGAGTTCTGTGAGTATATGAGCGAGTTCTTTACTTGCATTCTTTAGTACTGAAGGTCTAATTTGATCTGGTCCTGCAGCCTTATGAGGGTTTAAATTGTACAGGAGTTTCTTAATGCCATTTACAGAAATATCAATATCTGGCATGGTACTGTGGGGTGTATTTGAGGGTATCTCTCTGCCTGTGTCCGCAAATCCCTGGACCGTCGTTTAAGCCAGCGATTTTAGAGAAAGAGGAGATTTCGGAGTGGATACAGATTGAAATTGTTCATTTAGAATATTGGCTTTATCTTTGTCATCGGTGTAAGTCTTATTATTTCTTTTTAGTGTGTCTATGCCAGTCTTTTTCGACTTTCTTTTTCTTTTATTGATTGTGATGTCAGTTTATATTTTTGTGGTTTAAATACAATGAAATGATTAGGACTGAGGACCAATGAAGATCTATAATTCCACGTGCTTGGTGCTCAAAGATACATTTTAAGGGATGCGGTAACAGCCACAGGTGGACCTTTCGCTTTCGTTTCCTTATATATACCTGCAACGGGATATAATGCCTGTGCTTGAAAATTAATTTCAGTCGGAGGGCGTTACGTACATACACGTCCCTATAGTCTGTTAACAGTTCCAAAAATCTGGGTGCCCTGACATGAGATATTCAAACGGTCTCAGTAAGAGATCTAAATCTAAAAAACATGCCGGCGATAGCAATGGAGACGATATTTTATTTCAGATGCATATGTTAATTTCAAAAATTGGATAGGGAAGGTTGCTTTTAATAGCAGGTGGAGGAACGGGTAAATGACTGGAATCTGGTGCTAATAGTGGGGGTATCTGTCACCATTATGGATAACACATAATCTAGATCATCTATGTATCATAACAGAATCTCAAATGTCAGCAAAATTTAGGCTGCTGATTCTAAATCTTAATACTCATAATAATAATTAGTAGATCTATACAACAAAGGAAGTGCTTTATGCAATATTTACTTTAAGAAGTGGCAAGTGCGGTTAAATATTCATATATGGTGTGATAGAATATCACCGACAAATAGAGTCAAGTGAACCAAAGTGTAATCAAGACAAAGTGTGCCTCCAAGACAACAAAACACGCCAACTACACGTTCAAATAAAATTGAACGGTGCTTCGACAAGTCAACGGAGGAATCTACAACTACAGCAAAAACAACAACAATGGTCCCACGTTTTTGAGAAAAAATATCTACAATTATTTTGATCGGGAGCTTGTTCGTTGTACACACAACTGGAGCGTGGATCGTTGTAATGAAAAACAATCAAAATCTTCATTTGTTTAATAGCTTAACGGATTATTTTGTATATACAGTTGACAATTGTACCCAGACTACTCGACGGACATATTTGGTATCGATTAGAGCTGATTTTGTTGCCTATTCAGAACAATTTATGGTCAATGAGCATCAGTTTCTTCAGAATTTGCCGTAACAGTCGAAACTTTTTCAAGTTAAACATCGACCTCAAGCATTTATCCTGTAAATAATTTGTACGTTTGCATGCCTCAGTGTGTGAGACACTCCGTAAGAGTAGTCTTGGTCTACATTTCAAGCAATATCCATGGACATACATCATATTTATATTCTCACTTGTGTCGATTTGACAACTTGCGCCATTTTTTTAACGGGAGCGGGTGCGTTGGATTAACGGGAATCGAATCGTTAAGCGGGAGCCCGTTCGTTCTGCCATACCAGTGTGATATGGAGCTATTGTCGTGAGTGGCAGGCTAAGGGTTAATATGGAGGAGGGATTGGATATTAATATATTACAAAATGTATATGATTTTTACTGATACACACGTGTAATACCCCATTCCTCCTCCTTGTGTAAATCACTCATATCCAAGTTCCAACAAATCTTACGCATTAATATCATCACTTATAAATTTCATTAGTGATATCATTGAATTTACAGTACCGTATAAATAAGCTCATATTTAGCTTTCTGCTTTACATCCCGGGCCTGCTTAATTTAAGCTGTCAATTGTCTAACTAGTTTCATCAATGAACCCCTGTGATGGCATGCTAAATTTGTGACAGGTGCCATCTCAACAGGGTGATGACAGCACCTGAAGTCTAAACTATAACAGTCCAGCATATTTAATGTCTTTCTATGGGTACTGCTTTCTTTAAACACTCGAGACATAAGAGGCTACCAGGGCACGGAATTATACAAAATGGAATAGCAACTAAGGGAAGTTGAATAGGCGAGCATCTGTCAGCTCTCGCAGCGGTTGAATTTTGCGAGATTATGTGTCACGTGACAACATCCTCACTTTTTGCCTCGTTGTCCGCCATTTCTGGCGTGAAATTTACCGACTCGAGTGTTTTTATTGACATTTTATAGGATTTAAATGACTTGGTGGACATTCCTATCAATTCACAGGAATATAAACTCGTGAACAATGCTTCGAAAACGCACATGTATCATATTGACTACCGATATCTTATCTCTTATCATTTTAAAGTCTCGCGAGTCTCGTATGCGCCGCACGAGATTTACAATAAAGCGCGAGGTTTCGATTCCGTCAGTGTATAATTCTGTGACCAGGGCTGCCATAAGATGATAAGTTGACATGAAAAATCCTAAGATTTCCAAATTCGCATTTTTCAAGTGTGATTGTACAAATCGTACCTTTACCCTGTAGCCTGTTTCTAGTTTGGTTGACATCTGACTACTTAAAGCATGCTGTAAGTAAAGCAGAATGAGCCCTAAGGCGCATTCTGCATTACTTTCAGCCTGCTTTAAGCTACTATATGTAGTATAATGTACTGGGAAAAAATCCGAAGATTTAGGAAAAATCCGGAGAAATGGCAGCCCTGGGCTACATATATAAGCAAATCGTCAGTAGGCCTACATATTTCACCTTTACTAAATGGTTGATCTAGATCTACACTATAAAGTTTGATAAATCTATGATAGGATTGTAGATCTAGATCTACTTATAAAAAATTCATGTTGAAAATCTAATCCATTCAATATTTAACAAGAATCTATATTAACAGGTACATAAGAAATGGGACAGAATATACAGTAAAGTGAATCTAAAAGCCTATAGATCTATAAATCATATTAAATGTGTCACTCAGTATAGGCCTAATGGTTCGTTAAATTCAAAACCCCTTCGCGAGGCCCCTCGCATTTGCAACGTAGCGATAGGCCTACCGTAGATTTACAGATTTACAGACGTTTCGGTAAATGACCAGTTCGGTAAATTGATTTTATATAGTGAAAGTCTGGACGTTTCGGTAAAAAGGTAATTTATAGTAATTATAGGATTAAGTATATCGCACATCGCACCTCTCTCGGTAACAATGAGATTGTGGCACAGTGTTTGTGCCAAGTTTGCAGGGTTGTTTTAGTATGTGTTGATCCTGATCTACCAACAGATACAATTTTTCAGCCTGTTAAGTGTTTACAAAACGAAATAAAGGGCATGTGAAGGGGGTAAAAATAACTTGATTTCTTCCATATTTTTTTTCCATTTCTTCTATAAGGAGATGAGATTATTGTTACATCTCAAAATAATTAAGAACTAAAAAAACAAAATTTATATTTATTGGCATGTTTATAATATACATATTTACAGAATAATACTCAAATGATAGATCTGCGTAACACAAGAAGACCAATGTAGAGCTCTACGCAATTAACTACTATTGATTTGTTTTTATTTAAGGTGAAGTATCTGTAGATTAAAATCATTTTGAGATGCTTCTGATTTGTCTGAGCAGGATTCAAACTGTTCGCAAGTAACTTTGACTGATTCCAGATCTGCTGATCTTTGTTTCAGCTGCATATTATATTAAGGACTTGTAATTTTGTTTGTCAAAAAGTTTGGATTCTGATCGCTGTTTCTGATCAGAATCCAAACTTTTCGGCAAATATTTATTGGGTTTAACCAATTGCTGATCTGGGTCTACATTGTTTACATATCTAACCATGCAAAAATAAGAAACACTGTCGCAAATGACTAGTAAACTAAAGATGGACATAGGAGATAAATATTTATATACATATACGCCCACAATGCAATCTGCTTTACTTTCAAAGTGCTGTAAGTGGTTACAGGCTATGGGGTTAAGTTTGAGGAAACATATTACAAATACTTGATATTTACACTGACTAAAACAAAATGTGAAGAAAAGCTATGATAAAGTGTAGACCAGTGTCATGTCTTATTGCCAAATACCGTTTATAATATTGCTAAATACTATGACGTGATGGCTCGGTCTACACTATTTGCATTGCAATAAGTCACGTGTTAGCATGTTTAGCAGTATACCTCACATGACCACCAACCACCAAGGCTAACATTATTATAAACAACCTAATTTATTTTTTTCTATATTTGATGAAACGCAATAATCAGATATATCTACACGCTGAACTTAAACCATATTCTTCGTTACCCAACAAAATTAAACCATGTTTTTTTAGTAGATCCGGATCATATAACTGATCCTATCGGGGTTGCAAATACTTACACAGGATTCTCAAATTTCACTTTTATTGCTTTTCCGTTTTCCATTTCCCACTTCATAACCGAATTTATTGCCCAAATTCGGCATAGAAATTTTACCAATTCCAGAACTAGATCGTATAGTTTAGACCCAACCCATTTGCAAGACGTTACAAGGTACAAGCATGGAGGAATTATAATTCCTCCATGGTACAAGTGATTAAAGATCAAGTGCCATCAGTCATTGATCTAGCGAAAGGTGTGATATACAGACCTGTACATAAACCTATAATTACTATAATTTACCTTTTTACCGAAACGTCCAGACTTTCACTATATAAAATCAATTTACCGAACTGGTCATTTACCGAAACGTCCGTCACCCGATTTACATACATGTACAGTGTCTTTCCGGTTGAGGATGCTAAGAAAATAAAGCGTTAGAAACCACTGTAATAACTTTTGAATAATCACTAACGCTTGAACAGGTTTTGTTGAATTACTAACTGTAAAAATAACAAACGCTGTTATACTTACGAGGTCAATTTCTTTGCAATCTCGACACAAGTTTCGGCCATGCTCACCGCTCGTTTCCCCACTTGCGTGGCCTTTCCAATCTCCGAATCGTAATTCCTCATTCGCAAGTACTTCTTGGATGTGGAGCAACTCTTCGATGGCGATCCATGGCTTTTTCCTGGCTTTTTATGGCAGCTCTTCGCTAGATTCTTTGCACATGTGTGTCGGCTGATGGATACGCCTCCATTTTTGTAAACAACGCGTTACTATTTTTAGATATATCGGCCGCTCACATCTAGGAATTTAATAAAATAAGTATGCTCCCCCGAGTTCGTGCTCAGCGGAGGTTTATAAGCGGCGTTTGAGTTTGAATCTCAGGGGAGCACAACTCAAGCAGTTGAGTACGATTTCAAGCTGAGCATGAGATCGTACTCAGGAAATGTTTATAAGCACGGGGCCAGATCAGGATCCAAACTGTTTAACACTCGTATCGATATGTTTTTAAGCCGTTCTAGATTGAATCTTACTGTGAAACGATCTTGCTAACAACAAAATTGAAGCAGACGACAATGAAACGGTGACGGGGTTAGAACTCACGGAAAATTTGGTAGTGAAAGGAAAGGGTAAAGCTTACAGCAGTTATCTGTTACAATGTATTCAGTTACGATTTAACTTTACAGTTGTAATAATTAATATATTTTCACTTTGAAATTAGACAGAAATAAAGTTAGTCAATTTTATAGCTGTCTACATTTCACACAGGATTTCCCAGGATAGTCAACTCAACTGATAATGAAACTAATGACATTCCCATGTCAGATGTAAAGTTCTGCTGGATTAACAACAGGGCTGACACAAGTTGATCATGAAAAAAAGATTTCCAAATTTTTTTTTTTTCCAACGCGATTTTATGAGTTGTATCGTAAATATTGTACCCTATAAAACCAATTTCCAGACACCTGACCACTTAAAGCAGGTTGATAGTAAAGCAGAATGCGCCTTAAGACGCATTCTGCTTTACTTTCAGCCTACTTTAAGCTACCACCTGCAAGGATAAAAATCCCAATATTTCGAAAAA
Organism: Gari tellinella; assembly: GCA_922989275.2. Lineage (NCBI taxonomy): Eukaryota > Metazoa > Mollusca > Bivalvia > Cardiida > Psammobiidae > Gari > Gari tellinella. Next base: position 76,288,340 of record OV277867.1, on the reverse strand, counting down.
TTCCGGAGAAATGGCAGCCCTTATTAACAAAACAAGCCCAGCATAAGTGATATCTGATATGCGTAGTCTGTGCCCGTACAGCCAGCATAGCTGGTTGATATCTTAATTAGGCATCCTATTGTTTTCAAAAGAAGGGAGAAATTCTATATGTAGACATCATTCATGCAGTTTCTTGAAACAGACTATAACTAGCGTAACTACTGCGCAAACGCATACATGCAATAATAAACTAATATAGTGAATAACATTATAACACCCTGAAGTTAATACTTAACAAAATCCTCTTTCAATTAATGACGGTATTTAATGTATAATTTATGCTTTTCGGTGGATTACCGGGAAAAAGGATTGGATTATCCGAGGTTGAATCAAGACCAACTCTACAGAAATTAAGGCATTTACATTAGGTTGCATCCAGCCCTTCAGCTTCTGATCTGAATGGAAACTGATTGACGCTTGGGTGTAAGAGATCTCAATAGAAGTACTCTTGAATGTTTAATTATGCTTGAAAACATATTGACGTGTTTCATGAAATCATTTACAAAATAGGGTTTAACACCCCCTCCCACCCACCCACCCCACCCCAACAAGAGCCACCCCATATCTCAGTTTGAAATCAGTTTGAAATCAGCTTTCAAGAGCTTAGTCTCATCAATAAACCCCTGTGACGGCATGCTAAATTTATGACAGGTGCCATTGCCTGAAGTCACAGGGTTTCATCGATTAAACTACACATAACGTGGCGATTTACACATTTTCTGAAAATGATTTAGTTTCTTACACTTTCTGCACAGTTTTCGTTTGGCAGGACAAACACTGATGCCACCATGCATACAGTGGAGAATCTGTTATTCTTTCCCGTTTAAACGCAAACGTACGCAAACGCAAAGCACTAAAACGTAGAAAAGAACAAGTTTTGGACAATTCTGATATTTCATGTTTATCTTGGTGGCAAACAGTTTGGAGCCTGATCAGACGCCGGGTTACCCGGCGTCTGATCTGGCTCCAAACTGTTTGCAATAGAAATAATAGTTTTAGCGTAAACGCGTTTGTTGGGAAATAATAACGTTTTCTCCACTGTATACAGTCGAAACGTGACACCTCGAACTCATTTAAATCGATCGCACCAGTATTTCATATGTTGAATTTCGATAATTTGATCTCGTTGAAGTCCAACATACCCTTATTTCAAAGTTTAAACGTGGTTAAGCCACGTTTTAACTTTGAAATATGGGTACAGTGGAGAATCTGTTATTCTTTCCCATTTAAAGGGACTCGCAACCGGATGGTGTACTTATCAAAATAAAATAAAATACTCAAATAAAAGCAAATTTGTGGCATTATTTGACTTCTGACATTAAAAAAATATGATCAGTCCAAAAAAGTCTCAAGAATTGTCACCGAATCTTAGTTTTTTTAGATATTTTCCATCGTTTTTCTATAGCGTTAGTTAACGGTATAGTTGTTGTTGTTGCGTCTCTACACGGGCTCAGACATGAACCCGAGCCGAATATGTACAAATCAATCGCTACCAGTGAAGTACGTTAATTCGCTACCATATAGATAGAGAGCCCCAGTAGCCGCGTGGTTAAGGCGTTTGCCTTTGTTTTCATGTTTGTCTCCGTATGGAGGGTCACGGGTTCGCGCGTGGTTAAGGCGTTTGCCTTTGTTTTCATGTTTGTCTCCGCATGGAGGGTCACGGGTTCGAATACCACCAGAGCTTCTTCCTTTTTTTTTTTGAAATGCATTTTTTAACAGAATTTATTATCCAAAACTAAATCTTACCCATTTATATAAGCATTTGACATATATTTACAAATTACTATTTTTAATGCTAAATCCGGTTGCGAGCCTCTTTAAACGCAAACGTACACTAAAACGTAGAAAAGAACAACTTTTGGACAATTCTAATAATTCTTGTTTATCTTGGTGGCAAACAGTTTGGAGCCTGATCAGACGCCGGGTTACCCGGCGTCTGATCTGGCTCCAAACTGTTTGCACTGCAAATAATAGTTTTAGCGTAAACGCGTTTATTGGGAAAGAATAACAGATTCTCCACTGTATGTTCGAACTAACGCGATTTCGAAGTACCGTGTTTCAACTGTATTTAAACTGTCCACATGTCTTTGACGCCCCTTCTGCCATACAGTGGAGAAAACGTTATTCTTTCCCAATAAAGACGTTTACTCTAAAACTATTATTTCTATTGCAAACGGTTTGGAGCCAGTTCAGACGCCGGGTAAACCGGCGTCTGATCAGGCTCCTAACTGTTTGCCACCAAGGTAAACATGATTTATCAAAATGGGCCAAAAGTTGTATTTTTCTACGTTTAAGTGCTTTGCGTTTCGTTTGCGTGTAAACGGGAAAGAATAACGTTTTCTCGACTGTACGTGGTCTACCTTGTGACGTGACACATGCAGGTTTGATCCTCTCGTGCCTCGTCAGTCCTCGGGGCGTCTTCATGACTTCCTCTACGTTACTTGGCTCTATGTTCGTTGTACTAATACTCATAATTGAAGCAAATTGTATCGCCTTGTCCATGATGAGTATGTCTCCTTGGTTGATTAGCTTGTCTCGAACTTTTGCATGTAAAGCATAGAAAACAATTCTATCATGGATCATGTCATTTGTGATGTTGCTCGTATAATTGGTTTGGAAATGACAGTCTTGGATTCGAATTCTCAAACGAGTGACAAATCTGTATATACTTTCCGAGCCTTGAACTTCGTTATTGAAACATTGCAAATATCGGATTTAACTTAGGTTGTACGTGCTTTTTAAACCGTGTATACTATGATAATATAATGCCGTCATTATTCTAGAACATTTTAGTATGTTACATCTAGTAGATATCACCATTTAATCGGTTTGCTTCAAGTCTGACTTGAGGTAATATTCGATTTTCTAAAACCATTTCTTAGTATGGTATTTTGGCCTTCTTTTGCTGTCGTTAAGCACACTGTGAGAGTTTGGTGTGCAGCATTTAAAAAATGTACATTTACCTTCTGTATATACTATATTATGTTCCTATGATTATATTATGAATAACTGTGATCGTCTCTTTTAATTCAACAATGAATGAATTTGTACATACATGTATATGCAAAACTGTAATTTGCATGAACTGTAATGTCACTTTGATGTACAAAGAAGAGACAGAAATAAAGAAATTCAACATAATATGTTTGTCAGAAGTTTGTCATCAGTTACCGAATTGTCGGTCAAAGTTTTCTAAATTTGTTGGCCTTTAACTCAAACCCAAAGTAACAGATAAGAAACATTTTTCGTCTTCTTAATTCTCTCGTAACCCTTTCCCCCATAGAAGCGCCTTTTAGCACATTCAATATATTCCACCACTGAAGAAAAGAGTTCCGATTTATACAGTAATAAACATGCACCATGATAAATATTTTCTATGTCATAGCAGATTGTAGCTTAAAGCAGGTTGAAAGTAAAGCAGAATGTGCCTTAAGGCACATTCTGTTTTACTTTCAGCCTGCTTTAAGTGATCACCTATTTTCAAAATTAGAAACAGGCTATGGAGTAAAGGGTTAAGGTTCCCGAAAATATCAAAATAATGTGATCTTTGAAATTGTCCCACTCTTCGGCAAGTTTCCCGAGTCCAAATTTATCCAGACGGCGGAATACCACTTAGATCCATTCTTAACTATCAACTGGTCAAATGTAATTAAAATTCGTATATTCACTGTTATGTTCCCCTGTCTTTCTAATCAAAACAGTAATTGAGCTGTCCTTTTTTATTCAGACACTATACGTTTTATTGTTGTTTTACCATTTGTACAAATGTACATTGGTAGTACAGTGTTCCCTCCCAACAACGACTCCCTCCTAACAACGACCCATGTCGCTTTTCCACAAGACAATTATATGTCTGATACTTCCACTTCTGCAATATCGTCTGCTTAAAAATGTCGTCTGCCGTTTTCCCCAAAGTCACATATTGGACATTTTGACAGAAAAAAACATAAGGACGAGTGACAAACAGCTTGAATCCAGATCAGACGCCGCGTTTACGCGGCGTCTGATTTGGATTCAAGCCTTTTGCAATTGTAAGCCAATTTCCCTCCCTATAACGACTCCCTCAGAACATGGTACACACTAGTGCTGAAACGGTTACCAGAATTTTGTAACCGGTTAATCGTTGCTCGTAACCGGGGTTAACCGGTTAATCGTAACTTAGATATGCCGACTGACACATCATTAGTCAGTAAGAGTTGGACGTTACACATGTACACGGAAGACCGTTCAACTGTTTTACCTATACACATTTACAAATTTGGAGACCGTTTGCATGCGTGTGTAAACGATAATAAAATAATAATATTGGTGCCAAAGAACTGTTTATGAATGTTATACTTTTTTCGAACTATTTTACCATGCATGCCGACGTAGGTCCTTCATAAATTGCAAAGAGAAGAGAAGTAGATCTATTGATCTTATAAAATGAACTTACATGTATGCTGCATGATTATGTTGATCAATAAATCGTTTAAAAAGCGGCCATTTGATGTCTTCTCTAAATAAGTTGCATTTGTAAAATAATAATAACTCCAACACACGGAATAATTATGCGCGGCCGAATATGAAGACTAATCCCGCATTGTGTTATAGATATTATTTGGTCCCATTCTTGTCTTATTTTAAACCTTGAAGTGTAGATTCAGCTAACCGGGTTTTATTATTTTATCGTTTTTGATTGGGTGGTCTAAAAATATATTTGAAATCGACATGCGGATATTCCTGGAAACCCTTGTTTACGTTTTTTCCCTACGCGAACGTCATATATAGCTACTAGGGTAGAAGTCCAAAGCAAACCGAATATTTCGAGGTCAGACGGTTAGTAAGCGTGTCAAGTTCAACTGTCAAAATAGCGAAGGAAACATTATATCGAAGACAAGTTGTAAATAAAACTGTTCAATCGTCATTTATTGTAAAGACATGTGAAATAAGGGTTCTTTAACTCATCTTCAAATAAAATGACACGATGCAGCGAGTATTCAGTGTTGAGAACACCTGAAAAGTATGTTGAATTACTTACATAAAATACTTTGTTAACGGCATCGTTTTGTGTATTGAGCTCCGTGTACATGTTAACAAAAATTAGGAAACGCCCTACCCTTATCAATCAACATGCTACTGTATTTTAAAACTTAAACATCATGTATATCATAGAGTAAAATATTTCAACTTCAAGTGAACGGTAAACATATCTGAAGGTTGTAGCTCCCGTCATATGGGGGTTCATTATTGTTAAACAAAATGGCTTCCGAGTAACCGGTTACCGACTTTGTAACCGGTTAATCGGCAGTTCATAACCGTTAACGGTTACCCGGGTAATCGTTTCAGCACTAGTACACACTCTTTGTCTCCCATCGGATGTCGTTGTAGAGAGGGAACGCTGTATAATTTATAATAAACGCCTCGAACACAAGCGTTTTGTTTCATCGTCTATTTACAAAAACAAAGTGTTAGAGAATCTACACAGTCTCTAACCATATCAGGGCTGCTTCACCTTTAGGGTCATTCTGTGGTTAAAACCTATCATTACCCAATTATCGCTGACAATTTATAGGGAGACAGTGTTGTTTTAATCTCAGACCTGAGAGCAAAAGGGAACTACCTTGTTATATATGATATACACTGAATCCTTTTTGTGCACAAACTCTTTATAAAGCTATATACTCTGTGTATACAGTTAGAGACACCGAGCTAATTTTAGACTTCAGGCGCTGTCCTCACACGGCACATGTCACATATTTAGCATAACGTTACAGGGGCTCATTGATGAGACTATACATGCAGCTTGCAACCAAAGAATATGTTCAGAAAAGACTTTGACCACTTCCCAAATGGCTTGTTTGCAGTATTGAAAACAGGGTGGTTGCTTAAAGTAGGCTGAAAATAAAGCAAATTGTGTCTTTTTTAGCATCTTGCTTTACTTTCAGCCTTCTGTAAGCTATTGCTTTCAATACATTTAAAATAGGCTGAACGTAAAGCAGAATGTGACTTTAAGAGAATCCTGCTTTACTTTCAGCCTGAGAGAATCATAGACGTAGAGAGAAACAGAGAGAGACAGACATATGTAGAGAGAAATACAGAGAGAGAGACAGACAGAGATACACATAGAGACAGACAGACAGACAGACAGACGGAGAGACAGAGAGAGACAATGAGACAGACAGAGACAGACATAGACACATAGAGAGACAGAGACCGAGAGAGACAGAGAGACAGAGACCGAGAGAGACAGACAGAGACAGACAGAAAGACAGAGGCAGATAGAGACAGATATATATATGATTTAAAAAAATAGATGATGTATTATAGGCTTTTAAAAATAATTTTATTTCTTCAAACAATGCGCGACACGTTTCACTATATCATCAGGCGCAACAATATTGTTTATGACGTCATATATATATATAGAGAGAGAGTTGAAACACACGAGTTACCTCTTGCACGCAAATTGCGCAGACTTTCAATATGTTTTCTCTGCCCTTGCAGGATTTGAGAACGGGGATGAATTATACCAAAGGTCCGAGGGTTATATTAATTCAATAGTTAAACTAGAATTTACGTATTTACCGTCTCCTGCAATTTGTATGAAGTTTCATCTTCACTGATCGACGCCGTATTAGAAACAATGAATTTATTCTGTTTCGGTATTTCACCGCAATTAATTATTGAAAATAACCAATTGTCATTATTTGGATTTCGTTTGGAATAACATGTAGTATTAATATTTACATTACTTTGCAGGCATTATATTTTCGACTTAAAAATACTAATTAAAGAGTGTCATGTTGACTTAACCCTTTCAACCCTAAATATCTCTTGTTAGTTTTTATAATCCTTTTGTACTCTTCTAGAAAAGGCATTTTGAACCAGTCTACTTTTGCATTTATGGTATGGCAACAAAACCCCAATGAAAAAATCAAACAGTGCAGAGCCTGATCAGAGGGCTCCTATAGCTTGAATCCAAATCAGACGCCGCGTCTGATCTTGTTTAAATTTTATAATCATGGTAATAATATTGACAGAATTTCCATGTTTTCCATGCATCTCAATATTTTATCATGATTATTGTGAATGGAGTTATTTGTCTTTCTCGCTTTGTAGGTACATGTGTACATTAATTTTATATAATTTTATGTGAAGCGCTTTTGAACGCACAACTCCTGTGTAAAAAGAGCGTTATATAAATCGGGTATAATAATAATAATAATAATAATAGTAATATAGGAACCCTCTGATCAGGGTTTCCACTGTTTTGCATATACAGTCAGTAATCTCTACAGAGAAAGGGTTAGACTCTGTTACAATGACATCGTGTCCTTTATGGACCCGTCACACCATATAACGTTCTGGCCAACGTTCTCTGACGATTGAGGAAACGTTGGTAGTCGCCCATGGTCGCTGGGAAAGCGCCAGAAGAGCGTTACATGTGAACGCTAGTAAACGCTAGTAAACGTCAGTGATCGTCGGTAATCGTCGGAGAACGCTGGTTCGAAAAAAATGTTTTGAATTCTCTGAGACCAGCGTTCTTCGAACGTTTAGTGTTAAACGCTGGGTATCGTTTATGGGCCCGTCACACCATAACGTTCTGGCTAACATTCTCTGAGCGTTTCAATCGTTCAATTTTCGAGCGTTCTGGAATGCAGATGGCACTTCTGGCGTGTGATTAACGTGTGCCTAACGCATGACTAGCGTGTTTCTAACGCATGAGAAGTGTGTAACAGCGACCAAGTAAGATACCCCCGAAAACCATTAGCGTGTGTTAACGTGCCACTGGCGCGCGACGAACGATTTGCCAACGTTAGACGAGCGTGTTGAGCGTTCGACTAACGTGTAACTAACGTGTGACTAACGTGTGACTAACGACAGAATAACGTTATTCTGGCGTGTGATTTTTACGGTCGAACGGGTACAAATCGCTGGGAATTTCGTTGAGAATTCAGTTGTTCTTGTGTGTTTGAACAGACAGCATCATGCCGCCATGACGCAAAAGGGTGAGAAGGTGACTTCTGCTACTAGCGCTGCAGGTAAGAAGAAGCTTCTTCCACTAGCAATGTCTTCTGACAAAGAAGAACACCATGTGGAAGAGCACTTCTGAGAAGTAATGGACCATGTGACACCCCCTGAAGACCTTAAACACCATGAAACCCCCAATGATGGCGGTCCGACCATTGCAAAGAGAGGGAAGAAGCAGAGAAATGATTGTAAAATCGTGGACCGGGCGGTGGAAGAAGATAGTCTGGTCGAGTTTTCCCGCGAAAACGAACTGCTGTGGAACACGCAGAAGACAGATTACAGGAACAAGGCAAAGAGGCAACGAATACTCGAGGGCAATGCAACTGAACTGGAGATGAGCATGGACCACTTAGGGACCTGGTTCAAGTCAATCGGAGACACGTTCACAAGGCAAGTATTTACGTTGAAATTTTGGAAAATACTTCAAGAAATTGCCCTGACTTTAACAATAATGGAATGTATATACTTATAGTCAAACAACTAGGTCTGACGTGTCACGGAGTCGCCGAGTCCATTTTTGATGAATAACAGGATTTCAGATATCTTTGTCTCATTCTTTTAAAGAAAATGTTAAATTAAAGCATAAACAATGAGTGAATTAGTTATCAGAAAAACATAGCGTAATGGATAGGTCGTAGGGCCATAAGCAAGTACCGGTATATGCTCGAGGAAATTTTATCTGGCGTGGGTTCGAATCTCGCATCAACCTAAAACTGTTTAATTTTGCTAAAACATATTAAGGATTCTATACTTACAATGTACCTTATTTCCAATTTCATTTCAACCATCATGTACTTTCATTGCAATGTAGATCTACGGTAAAATATCTCTAAACATACGTCACTGTTGGCCTTTATCGTAGGTGGCAGCATAATTGTGTAGGGGTAAGTAATGCATAAAGCAGTCTCCGTTACATCTGTTTTTCCTTTCAGCAGCAGTCTGTCTAAAAAGCCCTTTTCGTCCTTAATGAGTGGCACCTTCACACTGAGGGACGTTCCACCTTGTCATGAATTGGTTGGCAATCTCACGCCAGGATTCAGGGGTCCGTTTCATAAAACTTCGTACGACAAAAACTGTCGTAAGTCAATACATTTACATTCTGTTTTCTCTATCTAATCATGTCTTGCGACATCTTTTTGAAATTGTATTTTCAAGACGATTCCAAAATGATGTCACAAGACAGGATTAGATTGATTAATAAATAATAATTGAGACTTTTATAATCTGCATATCGATAACATTTGTCGTACGAAGTTTTATAAAACGGGCCCCAGGAGTGCTTGGAGGAGTCATTACCTCAGGCAGATACTCATCAATGATAGCCCGGCACACTTCACAGTGAGGACGGAGACGGTGTGCTGTTTTGTCAATCTGCCCCTGACACGTCCACGGATTTCATGAAACATTTCCGATGGCATGCGAGTGAAGTTGGTGAAGGTACTGAGATCTTCCTGGCGAACTTCAACCTTAAGTTGGTTGTACAGACCATGATTTACTCCAGCACTGTCGTCTTCGTCAGGGTCTTTTTCTCTGCGGGCGATGTCCCTTAATGTGTTCAGCCATGTTCAAGTCCAGTACATCTACATAAACTTCATGCTGGGCTATATAACAAGCACATATAGCCTCCTTAGTCTTTCTGGATCCTCCATAGTAGGTGTTCTCTACGGTAGTCCAAAATCAAAAGAACCTTGCTTAAAAAACATTAGTTTATATACCCATATACATGGACGTTCGGAAAACGTTCAAATAACGCTAAACGGACACAAAAGGACTTTTCTTTGACTTTAGTCACACGCTGCGAACGCTAGGGGACCGTTCACCGGTCGTTGACAGGTCGCCAGTGAGTCGTTCACTGCAAAGCAAACGATTAGTAACAACCAAGTAAAGCTAGAGTAACGACTGACTAACGATAGCCGAACGCGTGCAACGATCGGTGAACGTTAGTAAAACGTTCAACGAACGTTCTTAAACCATCTCCAGCGTTTAACACTAAATGTTAGAAGAACGCTGGTCTCAAAGAAAACTTTTGTGCATGTTCAAAACTTTTTTTTCGGACCAGCGTTCTCCGACGATTACCGACGATCACCGACGTTTACCAGCGTTTACTAGCGTTCACACAACGTTCTTCTGGCGCTATCCCAGCGACCTTGGGCGACTACCAACGTTTCCTCAATCGTCAGAGAACGCTGGCCAGAACGTTATGGTGTGACGGGCCCATTAAGAACGTTCGTTGAACGTTTTACAAACGTTCACGGAGCGATGCACGCGTTAGGCTATCGTTAGTCAGATGTTACTCTAACGTTACTTGCTTGTTACTAATCGTTTGCTTTGCAGTGAACGACTCACTGGCGTCCTGTCAACGACCGCTGAACGGTCCCTTAGCGCCCGTAGCGTATGACTAAAGTCAAACGAACGTCCTTGTGGCGTCCATCGGGCGTTATTCGACCGTTTCCCGAGCGTCCATGTACATGTATATGGATATGTAAACTAATGTTTTTAAGCAAGGTTCATTTGATTTTTGGACTACCGTAGAGAACAGCTACTATGGAGGATACAGAAATACTAAGGAGGCTATATGTGCTTGCTATAGCCCAGCATGAAGTAGATGTACTGAAATTGAACACAGCTGGACACATTGAGGGGTCAAGAGTTTGGGCTGTACGGCCAAATCATGGTTGAAGTTTGCCAGGAAGACCTCAGTATCTTCACCAACTTCATGCGGATGCAACCGGAAATGTTTGATGAAATCCTTGGACTTGACAGGGGCAGATTGACAAAGCAGCACACCTTTTACCGAGAGCCCCTCGAACCTGGAATGAAATGGACGGTGACACTGCGACATTTGACTTCTGGATCCAAGTATGCTGACAATCCTGTAATCCGTCTTCTGTGTGTTCCACAGCAGTTCGTTTTCACGGAAAAACTCGACCAGGCTATCCTCCATCGCCCGGTCCACGATCTTACAATCCTTTCTCTGCTTCTTCCCTCTCTTTGCAGTGGTAGAATCGTCATCATTGGGGGTTCAGGGTGTTTAGGGTCTTCAGGTAGTGTCACATTGTCCATAACTTCTCGGAATTGTTATTCCTCAAGGTGCTCTTATTCGTCAGAAGACATTGCTAGTGAAAGAGGCTTCTTCTTACCTACAGCGTTAGTAGCAGAAGTCACCTTCTCACCCTTTTTGCGTCTTGGCGGCATGATGCTGACTGTTCAAACTCGAAAGAACAACTGAGTTCACTACGAAATTTCCAGCGTTTGTACCCGTTCGACCGTCAAAATCACACGCCAGCAAAACGTTATTCTGTCGTTAGTCACACGTTAGTCGAACGCTCAACACGCTCGTCTCACGTTGGAAAATCGTTCGTCGCGCGCCAGTGGCACGTTAGCACACGCTAATGGTTTTCAGGAGTATCTTTCTTGGTCGCTGCTACACGCTTCTCGTGCGTTAGAAACACGATAGACATGCGTTAGGCACACGTTAATCAAACGCCAGAAGTGTCATCTTCGTTCTAGAACGCTCGAAAACTGAACGATTGAAACGCTCAGAGAACAGTAGCCAGAACGTTATGGTGTGACGGGCCCTTACGCTACGTTTCAAACCTATATGATCCCATGCGATGTGTATTGTTTTATAGACCGATTCTTTTCAGCAGACAGGGCGGAGTTAACCTTTAGCAAATATAAACTAATTTACATTTGCTTAAAATTAGGGGGGAAAGGTACAGTTCCGTATCATATCGTTATTGTCCGATACTTTCGACATGGAGAAACACACTTTATGCATGCAGCCATATCAACGTGAAATGGATATATACAGTGTTACCTCTCTACAACGACACAGACTGCGTGTGTTGTTCATAGGGAGTTGTTAAAGGGATGGAACATTAAGACTTGGCTTACATTTGCAAACAGCTTGCATTCCAGATCAGACGCCGCGTCTGATTTGGTTTCAAGCTGTTATAAGTAATCAACGAGCAGTGAACCATAATATTTAGCGCAGTCCACGTTTTGGGGGGGTCAGCATGCTGTCAGCATACCGACAGCTTAGTTAGATGGACTGCAGAAATACAAACACCCCTAAATCGTGGAAAGTGCCAAGTTGTAAAGTACATTCACGGTTCACTGCTCGTTGTTTACCTATAGTCACTCGTCATTATAATCCTTAGTTTTTTATTCCGAAAAAAACAACCGACAGACGACAACGGTAAATTCCGATAATAAAACGAATGTGCGGCCACCCCAAAGTTGAAATGCAATGGTCCTCATGGAAACTCCGCCCTGCCCGGTCAATAAAATCGACCTATACCATGTATGCAATGTATTTGCGTTTAAAGTGGTTCAGCCCCCACAATAACATCAGTGCAAACAGCGACTGGATTTCGGATGATAGACCTATTAATTCTGCACGTCCATAGGGCTTTATTATATTTATTCTACCCAATGCTTCAACGGTTCACTTAATTATTTGATAAATGATTTATTAATGTCTGGTTGATAAAGCGTTTGTCGTGAAATGATGCGTTTTCTTCAGGACCATGCCATCATATGTGACAAAACCGCAGCATTCTGACGCACATAACAATGTTACTCCTTCGCTTGCTGACTGTTATACATTTTGAAAGAATTCTTGGATTAGTTAATTTAGATATTGTGTTAGATGACTCGTTTGTTGATCAATTATGTTATAATAGTTACATACAGTTTGAGGCGACGTCACGGAGCGTGGTGGAGTGCGCAAGCCTGTGTGCACTGACAGACGGTTGTAAAAGCCTGATTGTTCACAGGGCCAGCAAAACATGCTATGGTCTTAACACGTACTTCGCGTGCGCTGGACAGGCAACTTCGCTACCAGGTGCCCAATTCTACAAACAAGCGGCAGGTAAAATACTGACTATAGTGGAGAATACATTACTCTTTTTCCGTTTAAACCATTCAACCTTTATGACGAGTATACTACTTCGTTACAAACAGTGTACATTGGAATAATATACTTGTCCTATACAAACAATGTAGACCCTGATCAGAGAGCTTCCAGTGGAGTCCACTGAACAGGATCTACACAGTTTGTTATGTGTTTCAATGGAAAATGGAAATTTGAATTGGTCTTTTGAAGATTAATGCCTTACCTCGAGTTCAATAGCAATTTGCAAAAAGTTTGGACGCAGCGTCTGATTAGGGTCCAAACTGTTTGATACTCATTTCAATACTGCTATTGTCAAAATACCTAAAATATAGATTTGAAAAATAATTGTAGACGACAGATGTTTAAAACGACGGCGTCATGACAGTGAAAGGGTCAATGTTTTAACAGAAACTTAAAGCAATCAAATGCCAAACCGGAGTCTCATCAGGCTAAAAACCATTTGAAATCAGTTGTAATGAAATTTTATTTACAATTCAGACATAAACTGATATTAAGAAGGTATTACGTCAAAAACAATGTCTGAAAAGTGCTTTGTTCCAGTGACCTCGATAAGGGGTCATTGACGTTCATATTGTAACTTATTGAGTTATATGATCTTATGCATTTTACCATCGTGTAGACAAATAATTGCTTTTTAAAATGATATATCATAGATGCATTTTGCACTTTTTATATCGACTTTATTCATCAAGTAATATTACTTTTTGAAGCACACTCGTACGTGTCTAGTTTTGCTGTAAGGACTAGGTGTATATTCGTGTGTATTTATGTCACTATATGGGCCTTTTTTTGCTGTGCCGACCAAAATAATGTTTGTGTTTATTGTTTTACTTTATGTGTCTATTTTGCAGTACTAACCTGGTGTATGTTCGTGTGTATGGTTTTACTATATGTGTCTATTTGCTGTAATAACCTGGTGTATGTTCGTGCATATTGATTTACTATATGTGTCATTTTGCTGTAATCACCTGGTGTATGTTCGTGTGTATTGTTTTACTATATGTGTATATTTGCTTTAATAAAACTGGTGTTTGTTTTTGTGTATTTCTTTACTATAATTTAATGTGACTATTTTTGATGTAAAAACAGGTGTATGTTCCTTTACATTGTTTTACTATATGTGTCTATTTGCTGTAATAACCTGGTGAATGTTCGTGTGTTTTGATTACATTATGTGTCTATTTTTCTGTAACTACCTGGTGTATATTCGTGTGTATTCTTTTTACTATATGTGCATATTTGCTATAATAACATAGTGTGTGTTCGTGTGTATTGTTTACTATATGTGTCTAATTCTACTGAAACAACCTGGTGTATCTTCTTTTGTATTACTTTACTATATGTGTCTATTTTGCTGTAAAATTTAGGTGTATGTTCGTGTGTATTGTTTTACTATGATTTATGTGCATATGTTTTGCTGTGATAACCTGGTGTACGGACCAAATGTATGTTCGAGTGTTTTACCTCACGATATAAGTGTATTTTGTTATCAGGACCAGGTGTGTGTTTGTCTTTATTGTTGATTCTATAATTATGTGTCTATTTTGCTGTAAGGTCTTGGTGTATGTTCATGTGTTTTGTTTTTCTATATGTATATTACTGTAATAACTTGATGTATGTTCTTATGTATTTCCTTAACCATATGTATCCATTTTGCTGTACGGACAAAGTTTATGTTGGAGTGTACATGTATGTCTATTTGTTCTAAGGACTATGTGTATGGCTGTATGAATTGTTTTACTATATGTGTATTTTTTTGCCGTAAGGACCAAAATTAATGTATGTCCGTGTATATTGATTCACTCTATGTAATAACCTGGAGGATATTCTTGTGTATCGTTTTACTATTATATGCGTCTATTTTTGCAGTGAGGACCAAATTTATATTCGCGAGTATTACTAAACTATATGTGTCTATTTTTGATGTAAGGACTAGGTGTACGTTTGTTTGTATTGTTTTACTATATGTATATTTGCTATAATAACCGGATGTATGTTCATGTGTATTTCTTTACTATATGAGTCTATTTATGCTGTAAGAACCAAATTTATATTCGTGTTCATTACTTCACTACATGCATATTTGTCTTTATTTTGCTGTAAGGACCGAATGTAGGTTCGTGTGTATTGTTTAAGCATATGTTTTTATTTTTATTTACTAACCTGGTGTATGTTCCAGTTCGTGTGTATTACTTTACTATATATGTCTATTTTTGTTGTTAGGACCAAGATTATATTCGTGTTTAATACTTTACTATATGTGTCTATTTTTGCTGTAAAGACTAGGTGTATGTTCGTTTGTAGTGTTATACTAAACGTGTCTATTATTGCTGTAAGGAGACAGTGTATGTTCGTGTGTATGCTTTCACTGTATATGTCTTTTTCATACAGCGGAGAAAACGTTATTCTTTCCTGTTTAAACGCACACAAAATGCAAACGCAATAAAACATAGAAAATGACAACGTTTCGACAGTTGTGGCTATTCATATTGATATGAGTGGCAAACAGTTTGGAGCCTGATCAGACGCCGGGTTACCCGGCGTCTGATCTGGTTTCATACTGTTTGCAATGGCGACAATAGTTTTAGCGTAAACGCGTTCATTGGGAAAGAATAACGTTTTCTCCACTGTTTAAGCACCGGGATGTTCGGTTAGTGGCTATCTAGTGAGTGGCGATAGTGGGGTACAGAACAGTCAAATAACGGCATCGTCCTATTGGACGGTCTACGTGCCATCAGCTGCCAGTTTAGACAACGCCAAACACTGGGGTTCTGGGACATCAGACGCCTCCGCTCAATACCTTCAGGTAAAACATGCCAACGCCTATAGATATAGACGTTATTCTTTCCAGTTTAAACGCAAACTAGACGCAAACGCATTGTACTAAAATGCAGAAAATGACAACTTTTGACAATTCTGAATGTTGATTTTAACCTGGATGGCAAACAGTTTAAAGCCTGATCAGACGCCGGATTACCCGGCTCTAAACTGTTTGCATTGGAAATGATAGATTTAGCGTAAACGCGTTTATTGGGAATGAATAACGTTTTCTCCACTGTAAAATGGGACCGTTCTCGAGCTTATCATTGGTCAGTCTTTAGTGAAATTGAGACTGAGAATCTTTTTCAATCGCTTGATCAATCAATTACATTATGGTCTTGCTTGAAGTAGTTTCAAACATAAAATCAATTCATTTGTCAAAGTTGTTAATAAAGACCATTTACCGTACAATTCCTTGAAATTGGGACACCACGTGTAACTGCTTTAACTATCAAAACTTTTGAGCAAATCTCCTTTATCACAGAGTAATTTGTCCAAAATGTGCAAACTGAATGGCGAACAGTGTAAAACCTGATCAGACTGCTCCGTCAGCAGGGCTGCAATTTCTCCGGATTTTTCCTAAATCTTCGGATTTTTTTCTAGTACATGGTAGCTTAAATCAGGCTGAAAGTAAAGCAGAATGCGCCTTAGGGCGCATTCTGCTTTACTTTCAGCCTGATTTAAGCATCCGCGTGTCAACAAAACTCGAAACAGGTGATGGGGTAAAGGTACGATTCGTAAAATCGCACTTGAAAAATGCAAATTTGGAAATCTTAGGATATTTTATGTCAACTTATGGCAGCCCTGCGTCAGGGTTTAACACTGTATTCTGAGACCTATTTGCCCCAATACTTAGGGTCATCACGGAACTAACACTTTTCACACAGGTCGACTTTTTGACTGTGAAGACGATAACTGGTATTATGACCAGAGGCTCCTGTTGTAACCACAATCAGTGGGTGAAGTCTTATCGTGTTTTGACCAGCATGGATTGTACCTCCTTCTCCGTAATCAAAGACACCAATGGCCAGGAAAAGGTGAGACTGAATCTCAAGAAGATATACAGTAGAGACGATGCTATTTTCCCCGTTTAACTCTTTCCTCCCTAACACATCAAATGGACAATCCCAGTTTCCATTTTAGTCTAGTCAATTTCTGACTGTTAAGGGTTGTTTTTGTCAATGTTATGCATTATGACAAACAGTGAAAACCCAGATCAGAGGGCTCCCTAACCGGGAGCCCTCTGATCTGGGTATTCACTGTTTGCAGAGGACAATTGCACTTTTCACATGTATACTGTTTAAAAGTGACGCCTATATGCGGGACTAGGATTCAAAGGGTTAACTAAAAAACACAAGGCAATAATATTGAGAAAATGACAGTTATGTCATAATGAAACTTAAGTTGTTGAAAATTCAATCTCCATTTCTTGCTATATGATAAACATAGAAAGCAATGGAGATGGCATTTTTAACAACTTAAGTTTTCTTTATTACATAACTGTCATTTTACAAATACTTGATTTAGCTGAACAATTCCAAATGTTTAATAATCATTAATGATTTCTCTTTACAATGAAAGCATGTCTTGATGCCATTTGATGTCCACGTTGACATGGCAACATTTAAAACACTATAAAAACACTAGTAATATATATTTTTCTAGTGTTCTTAAGTTGCTTAGCAACAAAATCAAATCAGGAGCAAATTCAATTTCACTTCTCAGTCTAATCGGACCATTCAACTTTTGATAGATATTTACCTTTAGTGACTTTAAGTTAATCGACAGGTTCTTGTTTACCTAAAACAGCTCAAATACATCAAAAAGTTATGACAGATTTCCATGGTGGGAACTTATTTATGTCACTTGACTGTACGTTTAACTTGAAATCTAAAACCGTGTTTCAGTCAAATGGGGTCTACAGGGCTGCCATTTCTCCGGATTTTTCCTAAATTTTATGATTTTTTCTTGTACATGGTACATGTAGCTTAAGGCAGGCTGAAAGTAAAGCAGTAAAGTAAAGTAAGGCACATTCTGCTTTACTTCCAGCCTGCTTTAAGTAGTCATGCGTCAACAAAATTAGAAACAGGCGTTTGGGTAAAGGCACGATTTGTATAAATGCAAATTAGGAAATCTTAGGATTTTTCATGTCAACTTATGACAGCCCTGGGGTCTAGTTTTGAATAACGGGGATTTAGAATGCCCGTTGTTGCGAGGTGTCAACCGGAAGTCAGTATGCCTTGCTTCATTTGTGCAAGCGTCAGAGAATCAATAAAAATATACAGTATAACTGGTGCTTATAGAAAATAGACACAGTTTTAACAAAAGCCGGTAGCTTTGTTCCGGTATAAAAGTGTCCGACATGTGTTATCGAGAAAACAATGCATGCGCACATGTATGTTTAACAATTAACTGTGGTTCATATTTACAATTGTGCAGTGGAGAATCTGTTATTCTTTCCCGTTTAAACGCAAACGTACGCAAACGCAAAGCACTAAAACGTAGAAAAGAACAACTTTTGGACAATTCTGATATGTAATGTTTATCTTGGTGGCAAACAGTTTGGAGCCTGGTCAGACGCCGGGTTACCCGGCGTCTGATCTGGCTCCAAACTGTTTGTAATAGAAATAATAGTTTTAGCGTAAACGCGTTTAGTGGGAAAGATTAACGTTTTCTCCACTGTAACTCTTGTGAAAAGCAACAATGCGAGATATTCATTGGATTTTTTTCTTAACCCTTTCACTCCCAATGACGCGTTTGCAAACCGTTTGGGTTCTTATCCTGATAAGACGCCGTGTAACGCGGCGTTTGACCAGAACCCAAATTGTTTGACACCCGTTTGGAAATTTCGTCACTCATATTGCCTTAAATCTAACTTTGAAACGTGTCTTGCAGACATCAATACTGAAGCAGACGACAATAAAGCGGTGAAGGGGTAAACATCTCCCCAATAATTTTGACCATGAAATGGTTAAAGACACTGACAACCACATTTGGCATAACAACATTCGTTTTGGAAAATGTATGTTTAATGCCCATATAAACACGTGAATATTAGTTTAGGAAAAGGATGTTAAAATACATTTGAAAGAAAAACAATAATGAGCTTGTTAGGATTTGAACCCACGCGGAAAAGACGAAACAGGATACACGTATAATCATAGGCTCTAACCTGTTCGACTAGACCCATTCTTACAATGAAGAAGACGTTATTCTTTCCCGTTTAAACGCAAACCAAACGCAAGCGAATTGCAATAAATGTAGAAAAATGACACATTCTTGCCAACTCTGACTGTTCATTTTTATTTGGGTGGCTAGCAGTTTGGAGCCTGATCAGACGCCGGGTTACCAGGCGTCTGATCTGGTTCCAAACTGTTTGCAATGGAATGGTAGTTTTAGCATAAAAAGTTTCATTGGGAAAGCATAACGTCTTCTCCAGTGTGTTTCAGGGCTGCCATAAGTTTACATGATAAATCCTAAGATTTCCAAATTTGCATTTTCTAAGTGCGATTTTACGAATCGTACCTTTACCCCATAGCATTTTCCTTGTTTTGTTGACATGCGACCACTTAAAGCAGGCTGTAAATAAAGCAGAATGCGCCTTAGGGCGCATTCTGCTTTACTTTCAGCCTGCTTTAAGCTACCATGAACTTGGAAAAAAAATCCGGAGATTTAGGAAAAATCCGGAGAAATGGCAGCCCTGGTGTTTCTTGTTTCGCCTTCTCCGCATGGGTTCCAATCCTGACAAGCTCATTACCAGACGATACTGAACACGTGGAACTATAGTCCAAACCGCTAGTCAGTCAAAACGGCGACTGGCGCATGCGCATTAATGTCGGCAAAGGATCACCGTTTGTCGAACCGATGAAAACTGAGATTCGCTGGTCAAATGACGTCACTATAGTCGAACTACCGGTGTTCAGTTGGAACTGCAGTCACTATAGACGACTATAAACCGGACTATAGTTCCACGTGATTTCGCTCATTGCAGCAGTGATCGAACGTCTGACCAAGAGCCCAACTGTTTGACACACAGTGTTTCTAAAATAAACAGGTATAACATTTCCAAAGTTTATATTTCCGACGAAAAATATAAACAGACTATTATAACATACCAGCGACATTTTTTACGAGTTATTATTGTGAAATGGTTTGGGTTGAGAACCCCTAATCAGATCGGACCAATGTTTGGATTATATCGGTACTCTACGGAGAGCGATCGGCCATTTTCGTCAATTGCCGGCATAGTTCGGAACAGGTCCTATCGCTGTACGTAGAGAAACGAAGTTTATCCGATCTCATTAGGGTTTCTCTACCTTAATAAAACTTTTGGATATATTTACGTTTACAGGTGTTTGCAGGCAACACTGATGACGACAACAGCGTCACGCACACACTGGTTACCCCTGTGGTAGGACGGTGCGTACGAATCGATCCACTATCGTGGCACGTCTGGGCAACATTGAAGCTTGAAATTTATGGCTGTTGAACTACAGTGGAGAATGATAACGTTATTCTTTCCAAACAAAGACGTTTACACTGAAACTAATATTTCCTTTAATATATATACTGCTCTATTCTAATATTTCGACCTCTAAGGGCCTTTTTCAAAGAAAATCATGTCAAAACACACGTCACAGTTTTGTTACATGCATTCAGCCATTAGATCAGTATTCTCTTTGATTTTATGGCTGAATGCATGTAACAAAAATGTGACATTTGTCTTGACGTGATTTTTTTTTTAGAAAGGCCCTTAGAGGTCGAAATATTAGAATAGAGCAGTATATAAACGGAATATTACTATACTTTGCATATCTTATGCACCGGATCACTCGAGTTGTGTGTGTAAAGGCTATATCCAACTCGACCTTCGGTCTCGTTGGATATAGCCTTTACACACACAACGAGAGTGATCCGGTGCATAAGATATGCAAAGTATAGTAATGTTCCTTTTATTATATACCTCTTATAATAAAAATAAAATGAAAAACGATAGAAATGTTTCGAGCGTTACTATAAATAAACGGGATTTCCCATACGTCACACTTCGGGGAATGGCGCGTGAAAGTAAATACTCGCTATTACGACCACTAAAACGAATGCTAATTGATTAAATAATAGAGAGGTGACAGCTTAAAGCAAGGTGACAGTAAAACAGAAAGCTCCTAAAGGAGCGTTCTGTTTCACTGTCACCTTGCTTTAAGCGGTCACCTACCGTAAAAACCCTAATACTTACATAATTTAATGGTCGTAATAGAGAGGTTTTACTGTAGTTCCGGACTTCCGACTACACAGTAAACGTTCTTTTCCCATTACACAAGGTACATGGGTAATACGGAATTTTCAATCCGTCAAGGTGTATTTGTTCGATAAAATACAGAAATATTTCGGGCAGAACATTGGTAGGTATATAATAAAAATTAATATTAATTTATTTCCCTATTTGGAATATTGAAAATAATTATTATTTCCATTTCAAACAGTTTGGCGCCAGATCAGACGCCGGGTTTCCCGGCGTCTGATCAGGCCCCAAACTGTTTGCCACTCAGATTAAAATGAAAACAAAACATTAATATGTAAAAGTTATTTTCTACAATTTAGTGCTTTGCGTTTGCGTTTAAACGGGTTAGAACTGTGTACACAAACAAGTGTGATGACGTTATATTATTACACATTATCACGTTTTTAACGAAACGAAACGCAATTGAAACGAAAATGTAAACAGTTACAATTTCTTTAAAGTGTGAAAGAATGGTTTTAGTTTAAGTTGCAAAAAGTAACCCATTATTATATCCCGGCGTCAGATCAGGCTCCAAACTGTTTGCCACTCAAATAGAAATCAATTGTCGGCATTTTCAAACTGATGATATTTTGTCCATTTTTTGATTGCGTTTGCGTTTAATTTCGTTTTAAACGGAAACAAATACATGTAACTATAGCTTATCGTAATCGGATAAGTATTTGGGCGTTCCTGATCAGGATCAAATGTAGATTAAACGATTAAAGGCATGTGCTCTTACCAATCGACCACAGGCCCCAGGGTTGTTCTAATCTTATTTGACGGTATTTTTATCGTATTTATTGTATGCGGAATCTTTGGAGCGAAGTACGATACAATGTAGTTATTAATTGCAACTTACACATTTTTAGTATAAGCAATCATCTCTAGACAACCTGTGACGCCCTTGGGTTTGGGTTATATATCATTACGTCATGGTTATTCACTATTTTAGGGTTTATCATGTCCATCAGCAGTATTCAATGAATAGTAAAACAAGTAATGACGGACAGTGTACAGTACTGAATCTTAATAAATTAACAATTTTTGCGATTCGCTTGCAATTCGATGGCAATTCGCTTGCAATTCGATGGCAATTCGCTTGCGATTCAAAGTACAAACTTTACCCTCGGGTAAATTTTTTTGAATGGTGTATCTCACAAATGTTTGCAAATATCCCTTCGTTATTGTTTTCGATTCCATTTTTGTCACAATCGCTTCGGAAAATTCGCGTTAAAATATTCAAACGTAGGATTTGTGTTTTGAAGCGCGCGATTAGATGGCAATTCGATGGCAATTCGCTTGCGATTATCAATTTCATTTAATAAGGTTCAGTACTGTACCTTGAAACCAAGTACAGTGTTCCCTCTCTACAACGGTCATCCAAACAACGACTCCCTCCTAACAACAACACTTACCGGTGTTCCCAAAACTAGACATTTATGTCAAACCTTTTCACCGCTGCAATATCGTCGTATTTAAATTGTCGTCTGCTGCCTTTCTCAAAGTTACATTTTTGACATTTGACAGAAATAAACTTAATGTCGAGTGACAAACAGCTTGAATCCAGACCAGACGCCGCGTTACGCGGCGTCTGATCTGGATTCAAGCTGTTTGCAAATGTAAGCCAATTTACCTCCCTTTAACAACTCCCTTCGAACAACGCACATACTTTTGGCCTCCCATAGGATGTCGTTGTAGAGAGGGAGTGCTGTACATGCAATCACATACATGTTAAATGCTTTCTATTACATTAAACAATGAACGCGTTGACGCTAAAATAATTTTTTCCCGATGATTGCAAACAATTTGGGGCCGGATCAGACGCCGCTGGGTAACCCGGCGTCTGACCAGGCTCTTAACTGTTTGTCACTCAGATTAAATTGAATAGTTAGAATTGTACACAAGCTTTTATTGTCGACATCGTATTGCTATGCGCTTCCGTTTTGTACGCGTTTAAACGGGAATCCCCAACTGCATCAAAGATATACATGTCTTTTTTTTTTAATTTTTTTATAGCTATCATACTTCTTTAATGCCCTATGCACGATACTGACACACATTTGCCATTATCTTCACGAATCCTGTTTTTCCCCCACATACATGTATACCATGTCGGATTTAGTCACTTTTAATCTTCCGCTACGAATATTGACAAAACCTTTTGTTTCTTTTGGTTAACATACGCATATCTTATTCTTTGTTTTATTCACATCAACGGTTCCAATGTATTCAAAATAGATTGTTTCGGTAGTCCAGGTACAGTTTTCATAATTTAAGTTTGAGATAGGGTTTTGTCCCTACTATTCACAATAAACGAACTGTTTTGCACAATCAATGTTAGTAGATAGATATTTTTATTGATTTAAACTATACACAGTTTCTCATCAATACAAATATAAATTCACAATACATATTAACAGGTACATGTGATAGATATATGCAAACACTTAATACACTGTATTTCTTATTTTTCTAGCTATCAAACAAACATATACTAAGAAATGTTGTAATTGAATTTTAGAATATAAAGAATTTCAAGAATTTCGAGGATGAGTTTACAACATTACAATAACATCAAACTTTTTCTGAACTTAAATGCTTCCGATAAATATTTAGAAAGTCTATGAATAATACCCTTTGAAGAGTTCAATAACTGAAGAAATTTAAACATACTAGGTCTATTGTAAAAATATGGTTTGATATATGTTCGTCTTATTTGATTATAAGCCTGACATGCTAGTACAAAATGAAATTCATCTTCAATTTCACTTTTATCGCAAAATATACAAATACGTTCATGTCTTTCCAATCTGTCTCTAGAATATCTGCCTGTTTCAATTTTTAAAGTATGAGCTGAGATTCGAATCTTAGAAAGTAATACACGGTTATCTCTTATAGTAACAAAATCTAAATAGTCTTCAAAACCAAATGACAATTTCAACTCCTTGTATAAAATTAGCTTATTATTAATACCTATATCTGCAAACCATTTTTGAATAAAAGCATCTTGTATTCTCTGCTTAAATAGTGAAATGAAAACCTTGTCATTTATAACATGAAAAGGCTGCTGCCATGCATACATGAATCCATATTCAGATAACAAATTCTTTACACACGTAGCCCAGTTTTTCATACCCTTCTCACAGTCATCTAGTGTACGCTGGTATACATGTCTAATGATAATGTTATCCGAAGATTGGATTTTTAACCAATACTTAACAATATTTACATATCTATTTACATATAACGGGAATCTACCTAATTCTCCATAAACTGCGTTATTACAAGAACTAAGCTTTACTCCTAAGATACTTTTACAAAACTTCAAATGAACACGTTCTAGATCTTTGGACTTTGTAAATCCCCAAATAGGCGATCCATAATTCAGAATTGAAGACACAAAAGCATCAAACAACTGTAAACATAATTTAGGCTTAATATCAAACTTCTTAATATTTAACAACAATACATTCATAGCCTTTAGTGCTTTTCCATAAACAAATTGATTGTTTAAAACAAAAGTACCAGTATAATTAAACACTACGCCCAAATAATTAAAATTATTAACTATTTCTATATTTTCATTTTTATACAACCATTTTTCATTTTCCAATAGCCCGCCCCTTTTTCTAAAAACGACAATTTTTGTTTTGTTCACATTAACTTCTAAACCCCATTTATCGCAGTATTCTTCTAAATTATTCAAATTAATTTGTAAATCTTCTGGAGAATGCCCTAATACGATCATGTCATCTGCAAAAAGAAGGAGTACAAGAGTCAAGTCATAAAATGAAAGTCCGCAGTTAACTCTATCCTGCATGTACAATTCAAGATCCTCAATAAAAAGTGCGAACATTATCGGTGAATTTGTCTCCCCTTGTCTCAAGCCCACCGAGATATCGAAAAAGTCTGAAAGAGAATTACAATGTTTAACACATGATTTCACAGAGTCATACATAGCACACATTATCCGAAGAAATTTACCACTAATACCCTGTTTATACAATTTAAGCCACAATGCATTTCTATTTATAGAGTCAAATGCCCTTTTTAAATCGATAAAAGCACAATACAATCTACCCTTACTATTAAGAGTTTGATCTATTATATTTTTCAATAAAAACATGGCATCTAATGTCGAGCGCCCTTTTCTGAATCCAAACTGCGCGTCAGAAATAACGTTATAGTTATCACAAAATTGTACGACTCTTGAGTTTAAAACACTTGTAAATAATTTTCCAAAGCAGCTCATTAAAGTTATACCTCTATAATTAGACACCACGTTTTTATCCCCCTTTTTATGTAACGGTACAATAAATCCTTCTGACCATTTTGATGGGAAATATCCCTTGTTAAAAACAAAATTAAACAGATCTGTAATGTGTCCAGCAATAATATCTGCAGTTTCAATAAAAAACTCATTTATCAAAAAATCGCTATTGGCACATGCCTTATTTCGCTTTAACTTTTTAATAGCAGAAGTCACTTCTTGTACCGTTATTGGTTGATCAAGTTCAAAATAAACAGAATTACATTCATTAAAATCATGAGTCTGGCTGAAATTCTCCGCTTCATCAATTTTTACATCGTTCAACTCATTAAACATATTTAAAAAGTAGTCGTGAAAGTCAGAGAGATCTAGATCTACACTGTTTGTAGTACATGTAGCATTCTTACGCGTAGAAAAATATTTCCAAAACTCACGCGGTTTAGAAAATTTCAACTGCTCGAGCTCCCTTGCTTTCTTGTATTTATAAGCTCTTCGTTTTTTACGAATAAGAAATTTATAATCTTGTTTTAAATTTAACAAATAAATTCTATTTTCATAAGACCTTTCTTTGTTAAAACTGTGTAATGCAGCTTTATACAACTGTTTCGATTGGTAACAATCACTATCGAACCAATTACTTGAGTCGCATTTTCTAAAATGCTGTCTGCTTTCATTTATGATTGTTTCTTTCACAAACAAATCTTCTGTTACGTCACAAATAACTGACGAAAACTTATTAATTATTTCATCAACGTTACAATTTTCAGTTAGTTCTACATGGTTCACAATATTATTTAAACAAGGCAATTTAGCAATGAGCTTAGATCTGAATGAATCACGGTATAAGTCATTCCACTTGACTGAAGTAACGGACTGCACGGGTTTCTCGGGTGTTTTTTTGTTACAACAGATTACAAATGAAAGAGGCGCATGATCGCTAAACACATTGAAATCATTCACTTTAAAATCATGTACCCGTGCAAAATCACATTCCTTCAGTAACAAGTAGTCAATAATAGTACACCCTGCCCTATTCATGTAAGTATAATTTCCCACCCTACAGTCGTACCCCAATCTACCGTTAGCTATTCTTATTTCAGTTGCTTTACACAAATCAAGTAAGCTATTTCCACGCGTGTTACACACGGTGTCTAAAGAAGACCGCTCAAGGGGTAAATCAGGCACATACTCATCAGGATCCATACCACGTAAAACTGTATCGCATGAAATATAATCAGCCCTGTTATAAGTCCTGGCATTACAATCGCCTGAAAGCATAACACAACCTAATTGCTCAAAACTAAAAATATCTTCCTGTAACAAATTAAATAAATCAGCATCATAAAGGTTTGCTATAGGTGATTCATCAGACCATAGGTACATAGCACAAAAGTATATATCAACATCATTTTTAAAAAAGTATTTATCCAATTTAAACCAAATAAGAGTGTCAAAGTGATTCTTCACTATAGAAATGCCATTTTTAATGCCATCTCTACAGTAAATAACCAATCCTCCACTATTACGTTTAGCCCTCTTGTTTCGAAATTTTCTATAGAAATGCCAACAATGATAACCTGGAATGTCTATTACACTGTCTTTAGCTGTCCATGTTTCTGTAAGAATAACTATATCATTATCATCAAATAAATGCATAAATTCTGAGTTCTCAAATTTACTGTTGGTTAGCCCATTACAGTTCCATACACAAAACTTTAACCCATCCTCAGCGCCCCCTCAGTCTCTCTTAAACGGTCTGCCGTTGATATACAATGTATCGTAGCTTAGCCACGCCCTGTTTCCGTCCTTTATAGCCTCCTTCATTGTTAGTTATTGTTGCGGAAGGTAATCGCAGTGAACCTGGGCCCTGTAAAAACTATCGTGTGCGGACGGGTGACCAACATACTTTTTACAGTGAAAAAAACCGTTATTATTTCCCGAAATCCCGCGTTTAATTAAACTAAAACTTTTTTTGTCGTTTGCAAATAGTTTAGAGCCAGATCAGGCGCCGGGTAACCCGGCGACTGATCAAGCTCCAAACTATTTACCCACATTTCAAAATGAATAGTCAGAGTTGTCAAAACTTGTCATTTTCGTACATCAAATAGCCCTTATGGTTATGGAGGCACCTGTACTCACACTCATACTCTCTCCTTTGTTCGACTGCTCTCTCTCTCTCTCTCTCTCTCTCTCTCTCTCTCTCTCACTATATATCTCTCTTTCTCTCACTTCCTCTATTTCTCTCTCTCTCTCTCTCTCTGGCTCACTAATGCCCGCTCTCTAAAAGAATTTGTACTTGTTAAACTGTAGGGGAAGGGCCGTCTCTAAGTTGGTAGAACTTGTGGCCCAACCCCATTTCATGTATATAATTGAAATAAAATATGTTTAAACTATCAAATAGCCCTCACATCTCATCTCCATAATCATGACATTACTCTATTTTGTGCTACAGTGGAAAGTACATTATTTTTCCCGTTTAAACTCAAACGAAACGCAAACGCAAAGTACTGAAAAGTAGAAAAGTACTTGTTTTGGACAGTTTTGATAAATCATGTTTATCTGGATGGCAAACATTTTGGAGCCTGATCACGCCGGGTTACCCGGCGTCTGATCTGGCTCCAAACTGTTTGTAATAGAAATAATTCTTTAAGCGTAAACGCGTTTATTGGGAAAGAATATCGTTTTCTCCACTGTAAAACAACTATTTTCCCTGCAAATAGGTTGGAGCAAGACCAAGCGCCGGATTACCAGGCGACTGACCAGGTTCCATGCTTATAAAGCATTTGAGTTGAGTCTAAATTCGTTCTCAATCATTTGATTGGTCAAATTTAAGCATCGGCTAAATTCTGACCAATCAAATACTTGCGAGCGCACTCAGACTCAACTCGAACGCTTTATAAGCTCTTGACCAAGGCTCCAAACTGTTTGTCACTCAGAGTAAGATAATCGTCGATATGTTTTTTAAGCTGTCATTTTCTCCTTTTTTACATTACGTTTGTGTTTATTTTCAATTAAAGGAAAATATCCACTTTATTTTTTTAAATATCAGAAAAAAACTGTAAACACTTTATGAAAGCATAATTATGGGTTTATATCTAGTAAAGTGGAGAATCTGTTATTCTTTCCCGTTTAAACGCAAACGTACGCAAACGCAAAGCACTAAAACGTAGAAAAGAACAATTTTTGGACAATTCTGATATTTCATGTTTATCTTGGTGGCAAACAGTTTGGAGCCTGATCTGGCTCCAAACTGTTTGCATCGGAAATAATAGTTTAAGCGTAGGAAAGAACTGTACAAATATACATGTAAGACCTATTTTAAACACCATCAAATTACAGATGGCTGCCCTAATAAATGCATAATTAAATCATTCCCCTTAGACGTGTGTTCGCCCATCCTCTAAAGAGATTGGTGACGAACGAAGTGGTCAAATTGGAAAGAATTAATTTGTCACGGTACATCTAAGCAATGTAGAATTAATAATGCTCACTAAACGCCTCATATATTATGATATTAAACATGTACAGTGGAGAAAACATGTGTTCCCAATTAACACGTTTACGCTACGACAATAAGTCCAAGGTTATAAAGCTTTCTAAAGTCGTTCCTAAGCATTTGATTGGTTCGATTTGAGCCGAGGCTCAAACCTGACCAATCAAATGCTTGAGAACATACTCAGACTCAGCTCAAACGCTTTATAACCTTGGACCCTGGATCAAAATTGACATCTCACGAAGAATTAATATTGACCCGTCATGCAGTCATAGTTATGATAAAGACCACACATACATGTTGTTCTAACGCCAGAGCGCATACATTTATATGTACAGCGTTCCCTCCCTTCAACGATCCTCCAAACAACGACTCCCTCCTTACAACGACCCTTGCTGCAATTTCCTAAACAGGTATACTTTAAAATACGTGGTATTTGCTTACATTTTAACTCATTTTCCCCTATAGTTCAAATCAACAATTTCAGTTTTCAATTAGATTTAGCCCAATGGTTATTTAAGGTTGTTTTATAAATTATATTGCATGTTTTTGGTTTTCTGAGGTCTGACTGAATATTGTATGTTGTTGGTTTTCTGAGGTTACACTGTATATGTTAAGCTGTTGGTTTTCTGAGGTTACACAGTATATGTTAAGCTGTTGGTTTTCTGAAGTTACACTGTATATTGTATGTTGTTGGTTTTCTGAGGTCACACTGTATATGTTAAGCTGTTGGTTTTCTGAGGTTACACTGTATATTTTGTTTGTTTTCTTAGGTCATACTGTATATTGCATGTTGTTGGTTTTCTGAGGTCACACTGTATATTGTATGTTGTTGGATTTCTACGGTAACACTGTTTATTATATGCCTTCGAGTGATATCGAACGTTTCCGCGTGTATTTGCAGAGTAAAATACAAGCGTCTGTATCAGCCACCTTGTATCAGCCACTTTGTATTTTACTCTGACCTCGCTTTCGAATTGACGTGACGTCATTTACGTACATGTACGAGTGCCGCGTTATTATTTGTGACATACAAAAAATCTTGTTCTGCTTCAAATAACTAATAAATTTTGGATATAAAATGATTTAAACAACTATTTAGTTGTTTCTGGTTTGTATTCAAGGCATATAATAAACACATCACCAGTTGGCAGTGCGCAACAGAGTGTTGCATTTAGCTCTCGACGTTTTTGGCGGAAACAACCGATCAGACTCGCGCCAAGGCGCTCGTCAGATCGGCTATTTCCGCCAAAAACGTCTCGAGCTAAATACATCACTCTGTATCGCACAGCCAACTGGTACATGTAATATGTAAGTATTGTTGATTTTCTGAAGTTACGCTATATGGTGTGAATGTACAGTGAAACCCCTCTAAACCGGACATGTGTGGGGACAACAAAAATATCCGGTTAAGAGGGGTTTCCGGTTTAGAGGGGTTTTAACTCATAGCTTGTTTCTAGCATGGAAGGTAGCTGACCACTTAAAGCAGGTTGAAAGTAAAGGCGCATTCTGCTTTACTTTCAAACTGCTTTAAGCTATCATCTGATAGAATGTGGAAAATATATCTGAAGATATATGTTCATGAATGTATTTTCTTCAGTGAAAGAATAAATCAAAGGCGTAAAATGGGTGGGAAACGGGACCATCGTTTTTGTCCGGTTTAAAGAGAATTCCGGTATACTAGTACCCAGACAAGTCCCAGATGTCACACAATTTAGACTTGAAATTTCTCTGATTGGATATCTCGGTCTTGCGTAGCTAAAGTATAGTATCAGATTTCTTTCCCCTCGTTCTATAGCTTGTCCACTCAGTAGTCAGTACCGTTCACTAGTTGTCTGTTGGGGTTACCATATTTGGCGAAATTTGACCAATAAGCTAACAATTTGTCTGAGATAAAGCCAACTCATCATTGTCAAAGAAAAAAGGTTCAACACGAGCCGATTGAAATACTGCAGGCAATTCTACGAAAGACATGCGGTGACATTTCCACTTCAGGATTTCACACATAATAATTCATTATTTCCCGATTTCATCTTCATGAATTCACGATTTCGATTGCGTGATTGCAAATTTGCAAGATTTCCACATCCAAATTGCTCAATTTCTCAATTGCTCGATTTCTCAATTGCTCAATTTCTCAATTGCTCGATTTCTCAATTGCTCAATTTCTCTTCTAAATTTCCAGATTTCTCAATTGCTCGATTTCTCAATTTCTCAATTGCTCGATTTCTCAATTGCTCTTCCAAATTTCCAGATTTCTCCATTGCTCAATTTCTCAATTTCTCTTCCAAATTTCCAGATTTCTAAATTGCTCGATTTCTCAATTGCTCAATTTCTCTTCCAAATTTCCAGATTTCTCAATTGCTCGATTTCTCAATTGCTCAATTTCTCAATTGCTCAATTTCTCTTCCAAATTTCCAGATTTCTCAATTGCTCGATTTCTCAATTGCTCAATTGCTCGATTTCTCAATTTCTCTTCCAGATTTCCAGATTTCT
Organism: Gari tellinella; assembly: GCA_922989275.2. Classification (NCBI taxonomy): domain Eukaryota; kingdom Metazoa; phylum Mollusca; class Bivalvia; order Cardiida; family Psammobiidae; genus Gari; species Gari tellinella. Next base: position 76,257,007 of record OV277867.1, on the reverse strand, counting down.
CAATTGCTCGATTTCTCAATTGCTCAATTTCTCAATTGCTCCATTTCTCAATTGCTCTTCCAAATTTCCAGATTTCTCCATTGCTCAATTGCTCGATTTCTCAATTTCTCTTCCAAATTTCCAGATTTCTAAATTGCTCGATTTCTCAATTGCTCAATTTCTCAATTACTCGATTTCTCAATTGCTCAATTTCTCTCAAAATTCAAGCACGTGATACGTGTTACCCTTGAAAACAAAATGGCGATCGGATGTATCAGTATTCTAGTGATGGTGTGTGTTTATTAGTTTGTTTTACTTCAAAATAGGCATTCAAATTATGTGAAACATAGAATTTAATAATTCCATGCAGTTGTGCAACGGTATACTAGATTCTAGATATGGACGGCTGCTATCACATGCGTTTTAGAATTAGTTTATCTCTCCAAATTTATCCAAACAAACTCGTAGAAATGGGGGCGCCCACGTGTAGTATACCGTTGTACAACTGCATTGTTATACTCATTTTAGCGTTTTAAGAAATAAGGACTGACTAAAAATTACATGATTCCATGTTTTACATCATTTAAATGTTTTAAATTCCCAATTTTGAAGTAAAAAACAAACAAATAAACTCTCACCTGCGCCAGAATACATGTATCTCCATGCGCCATTTTGTTTTGAACGGTGAGGGCTTTGTTACATCACACGTGTCACGTGATTAAAACATTGTTACAGTGAAATCGTGCAATCGAGAAATCAAGAAATTGAGCAATTGAGAAATTTAGCAATTGAGAAATCGAGCAACTGAGAAATCTGGAAATTTGGAAGAGAAATTGAGTAATTGAGAAATCGAGCAATTAAGAAATTGAGCAATTGAGAAATCTGGAAATTTGGAAGAGAAATTGAGCAATTGAGAAATCGAGCAATTGAGAAATCGAGAAATTTGGAAGAGAAATTGAGCAATTGAGAAATCGAGCAATTGAGAAATCTGGAAATTTGAAAGAGAAATTGAGCAATTGAGAAATCGGGAAATCTGGAAGAGAAAAATTGAGCAATTGAGAAATTGAGCCATTAAGAAATTGGGAAATTTGGAAGAGAAATCGAGCAATTGAGAAATCGAGAAATTGAGCAATTTGGAAGTGGAATCTTGCAATTTTGCAATCACGCAATCGAAATGTGTGAAATCCTGAAGCGGAAATGTCACCGCCGGTCTTTCGTATGTTATGGATAGAGTAGTGTTAGACGTAGAGTAGTGTTAGTTAGACGTAGATAAGTGTTAGACGTAGAGTATGCAGTGATAGGATTAGGTAGTTATAGGAGTAGCTAGTGTTAGATGTAGAGTAGTGTTAGACGTAGAGTAGTGTTAGACGTAGGCGTAGGTAGTGATAGGAGTAGCGTTATGTTAGACGTAGAGTAGGTAGTGATAGGATTAGGTAGTTATAGGAGTAGGTAGTGTTAGACGTAGTGATATGAGTAGGTTGTGTTAGACGTAGAGTAGTGTTAGACGTAGAGTAGGTAGCGATAGGAGTAGAGTGGTGTTAGACGTAGAGTAGGTAGTGATAGGATTAGGTAGTTATAGGAGTAGGTAGTGTTAGACGTAGAGTAGTGTTAGACGTAGATTCGTAGAGAAGGAAGTGATAGGATTAGAGTAGTGTTAGACGTCGAGTAGGTAGTATTGGACCTAGAGTAGTGTTAGACGTAGAGTAGGTAGTGATAGGAGTAGAGTAGTGTTAGACGAGTAGTTAGGAGTAGGGAGTGTTAGACATAGAGTAGGTATAGATAGTGTTAGACGTACAGCAGGTCGAGACTAGAGTTATGCTAGACGTAGAGTAGGTAGTGATAGAAGTAGAGTAGTGTTAGACGTAGAGAAGGTAGTGATAGGAATAGGTGAAGTGATGGTTAGACGCAAGAATAGGGTAGAGTAAGTTAAGTCAGTTGTGAGCTAAAATGGCAGTGTCATGGGCAAAATATCACATTATGTTAATACCATAATATTCTCTTTTTGTACCCTCGGGAAATGAAAAATGAATAATTAATCAAGATCTACTTTTCATTTAATCAAATTCCGTCAAATAACGCCACAGTACGTGTAGTCCGGCAGAGAAATGCGGATTTGGAGGTTCACCTAGAAATTGCGTCCTAAGTATTTTTCTTGATTGATATTGATAGTTCAAAGCATTGTCATTCAGAATTGACCGGGTGCCACCTTGTCACCCTTGAGCATTTTGATATATTTCCGGTTTACCCCACCCACCAGTTTTTACTCATTTCCGCGAATAAATTTGTGCCTTTTATGCTATACACCAGCATCGAATACCGGGTAAATTCCTTGAAAGTTTAAGTCTTATATCAATGAAACTTAATCCATAGACACACCATAATGTGAGTAGCCTGTTGCATTGCAGTTTGATAACCTTGACCTTTGTCCTTGACCTCTGTGACATTTGTAAATTGTTTTGCGTTTGATACGTCAATTTACTGCAAGTTCTTCAACGAGTAAAACTAGTTACAAAAGTAAATTACTAACATTGACCTTGAACCTTGACCTCTGTGACCTAGATAATTTTTTTTGGTCAGTGTTGGACTAAGTACCAGCAGCTAGAGTCACGTAATTGCACATGCTTTTGTGCGTCAAAATATTTCATTCTTAGAATAAAGGCTTGGTGGCATACACCTACTCATCAGTTTAGTTGCTGATGATGGTAGTTTGATGGCAGACATAGGCTTATACTTTATATTTGCTGATGCCTTGAAAGAGTGTAGTATATAGTGCCTTAAAGTTCCGATTCAGGTCATGTTAACTAGCAATGACAGATGTGGCAGGGCTAACCTGAAGGAAATAGAGGCTCTTCGAAGGGCAGAGCTCAGAATATTTTTGAAAACTAAGATTTGATGAGGCATGGACGAGGTATATAAACGTTAATATGTCATATGTTCATTGAAATCCCCTTTATGTGCCATGGGCATGTGGCCGATTGCATGATTAAGATTGTGATAAAGCAGAAATACTCATGGGCTTTAGACATTCACATGTACAATCAACTACAAGCAAATTTTGATATCATGGTGGCTCACAGGGATGATCCTGGAACTGACTTTCAGGGGCACAAGGGAGACGGAAAATTGAAAACAACGCAAAGAAGGTATGGTCGGACAAGAGGATCATGATGGCCATAAAATCTCTCGCCTGAATTGAATCTGATAGTTTTATCTTTAAGTTTCATCGATAATCAAAATCTTCCTAAAACTGACAGCCTTACTTAACTTGTGAAAGTTTGGAAATATATATATTTAAATTTGTAGACACTAGAGCGCAAACATTTTCAAGCCTATCTGAGTACATCAAGGAAAGATACCTCTTGACAAAGGGGTTCTATTGCACCCAAACTTCAACTTATGGAAGAACTTACAGTAATATACACTGTGAGCAAGTCAGTATAAAAAACTGTAGTTGCTAGATTGATAAAGATAGAGTTTTCAACATGTTACTAGGGACTGCTAATAAAATTGGACAAACAAGATATCAGAGAACAAATCATCGTGATTAACAGAATGTGATAGTAGGTCAAATCGTGTGAAATCTACTCAATAGTCTTGGAAAGTCTTCAAGCTTGCAGCCATGAATTTGATATCGGAGATGCGCTGTCCCATGAATTGAAACATTTTCCAACAGCACTGTTTGGTGGTCATAATAATATGACAGTTACAAAATTTGATACCGCAATTCAAAAAAAGCCAAGATAAGAGTTTCTGACACAAAAATAGGACCAGTAGACAGTCACCATAGACGGATCAATATTGTTAGTATGGGTTTATGACACACCCCACAAAAGGCTCTGTGCAGAACTACATCGCCAACATTTAAGTTGGAGGAGAACAATAATGCTGACCTATATATACAGCACTGATATTTCTATAAGTGTACGAGAGCAACAGGTTAAAATCGATTACTATCAGTTGCATGCTAACAGCATATTACCAAAAACAGTGTATCTTACTGTCACTGAAAAACATAGTTAATGAAGCTGAAAATCTCTTACATTCTAGATGCTGAGACTTTTCAAATAGAGCACACACAAGCTAGTGATAATAGGTAAAAAGGAAACACAAACTAAAACAAGCCGAGGTATTATGTCAGAAAGAAAACATTTGAAAGCAACATATTAAGAGATAGACAACATCATTGTGTAGTACGTATTCTTATGTACAAGAAATTATTTGAATCCTAAGCTGTCAGTCACTTTATAAAACAAGAAGGGCGAATAAAATGTTAATCAAATCTGTTATTGATATTGATATTGCATGGGACAAAAATATGGACATTGTGGAGAACATTCTTCCTACTCCTCTCGGGATGTAACACAGTTACAGACAGCTTTGGAATTTGAACGTGAACTCGTGCTGCAAGGAAAGAATTGTGGCCAAACTATGTGTTTCAGATTTATTTAACTTATCGGTCGACTTGATTTTTCTATTGAAACTTACATTTCACAAGCGATAGTATTTCCTCGAGTTCATATCTGAAACACGCTTTCAAGTATAGACCACACAGCTTTGCGATGAACCATCAGCAAAACTTTGCTACCTTGATTTAGGCATTTATTAGAGGAAACAACCTACCTGATCTTGACTAAGCAGGGTTTGGCTGAAGGAAGGAAACGGATAACATATTCACAGCCAGCGACTTGGACCAAAAACCTTTTCCTAACGCTTTAGTTAATTTTAAACCGAGCAATGTGTGACTGACTGTCAAGGTAGCATGACCTGTAGAACGTAAATGTTGATATGTAAAAGCATGGATGGCCGAGTTGGGGTTTAGGGTAGTGCAACACAGATTATATCATAAAGCGCCGATAAATGATGAGAGGTGATGAGATGATGTTGATTTCAGAAAAATGATTTCGACTAGTCTCATTCGTTGCGAATCAGCGCATGAAATGGAAACCACCGACCTGCCTTCCTTTTAGTTCTTGACAGTGTGAATCATCTCGGTCAAATACACAGAAATATTCCTATGACAATTAAGCCCCAGAATCACGATCAGGTAGGAAGGTCTCTTAGGATGAATGTAAAAGCGCTCTTGTGAACAAATACCAGGTGCTAAAAAAGAACCAGTCAAGAAACAACTGTTTATTTTGACGTTTGAACATTTTAAATATTATATGCATTTCTATCACAACGCTGGCCGCTTTCTTGAATACCAAATGCTCGAATGTGGAAAGATGTCACCCGAAGTATTTCAATAATGAGTATCATTCTGTCAATAATAAGTATCATTCTGGTAAGGTCAAACCTTTTAAAAATAAGAAATAATGAATGTTGTTGTTTGGACTTATTTTGATTTAAAGCATTTCGGTCAACGCTTTGGTCGCCATCTCGAATATATGGAAATGCTCAAGGGTGACAAGATGCCATCCACGTACAGTTCCATAGCAAGTATCAAGTTTTCAATAATAAGCATCACCATCTTAAATATACGGAAATTCTCAAGGGTGAAAAGATGTCACCCGTTACATTTCATCAATAAATATCATACTTCTAATAGTAAGTATAATTACGTTGGTATCGAGTCACTTATGAATAAAAATTGTATGATTGTTGATTTTGGACTTTTTTTGCTAAACAAAATTTCCGACACCATTTTGGCCGCCATCTTGAATATACGGAAACGCTCAATGATAAAAGGATGTCACCCGTAGCATTTCAATTACTAGTTTGATCATTTCAATAACGAATATCATAATGGTGAGTTCAAATCAATTAATAAAAAGAAATTACGAATGTGATTTGTTAAATATTCTGTTTTAAAGCATTTTGGTAGCAATTTTAGCCGCTATTTTGAATATACAGATATGCTCAAGGGTGACAAGATGTCATCCGTAACAGTTCAATAATATGTATCATCATTTCAGTAAAAACTTTCATGATGTTGGGGTCAAATAAGTTTAGAAAACCAAACTATGAATGCTGAAGTTTAGAATAGTTTTAACGCATTTGGATAGCCATTTAAGCCGCCATTTTGAATAAACGGAAATGCTGAAGGGTGACAAGATGTCACCCGTAACAGTTTTAAAACATAAATTGTCTCTTAGTATGGTGAGGTCAAATCAGTTTAAAAAAGAAACAATGAATGCTGCTTATTGGACCATTTTGTTTAAAAGCAAATTCTGTAGCCATTTTGGCCGCCATCTTGAATATACAGAAATGCTCAAGGGTGACAGGATGTAATCAGTAACAGTTCAATAATATATACCATAATTTCAGTAATATCTGTCATTATAGTGGGGTCAAATCAGTTAAGAAAACCAAACCATGAATGCTTAAGTTTAGAGTAGTTTGTTTCAATGCATTTAGGTAGCAATTTTAGTCGCCATTTTGAATATACTGAAATGCTCAAGAGTGACAAGACGTCACCCGTAACATTTTTAAAATATAAAAAGTCTTTTGAATAATAACTATGATTATAGTGAGGTCAAATCAATTAAAATAGGGAAAACTGAATGCTTATTTTTGTGGTATTTTGTTTAAAAGCCTTTCGGCAGCCATTTTGGCCGCCATCTTTAATATACGAAAATGCTCAAGGGTGACAAAAAGGCACCCGGTGGTTTTTCAATAAGTAACATATGCTGAAGTAGAATCAGTCGAGAAAAAAACTTAGGACGGCATTTCCAGGTCAAGTCAGCCCTCTGTCGGACTATAAAGGCCGTTAAATGTGCGAACCGACTAGATTACCCCTTATTTTGTGCATTAAAAACTGGACGTTCAGAACGACATAAAACTTTTTTATGCACATTTTCGTTATAAATGCACGTACTGTGTCGTTATTTGACGGAATTTGATTAAATAAAAAGTAGATATTGATAAATAAATCAGTTCCCCTGGGTACCACAAGAGAATATCGGCGATCTAGTCTATTTTAGCATCAGTTTAAGTCGATAGTTAATGTAACCATGCTTGCTTAGGGGGTAAACAACTAAATCAAGCCGGAGCGTAGGTTCGTCCTTTATTTGGTGATACACAACAGGGGAAGACAACCCTGCCCTGGAATAGCATATATATAATTAAGTACAGGGTAATAATTGCATGTTGTCCCTGAAATTCACATTATAATATATATGAGCTTTCAATGCTTTCATTTTAAATAATATAATTTAAGCATTCTTTAGTAATAATTTATGGTATGTGACCACTCAAAATATAATAATTAAATACAGTTTGTAAGAAATACAATGCTACTGGCTCCGGAACTATCTCTCTTCACTAGTAAATGAACATTCTCCCATATGCCTGAAGTTTCCTTACTTTATTATACATTTTATAATTTCATGTGCAAAGCAGACGAAATAGTATAGCGACAAACTTGTGACTTGACCGAGACTGGCTCCAAACCTTCTCGCCGTAATATTCAACCTCGGGTACATTTGCTTACCAGGTATAAGGTACCAAGGGCGTCCTTTACTTCAAGTATCTCATCTGCAGTCCTGTGTCGTCGTGTCGTATTCTATTGCTGTAAAGATGAAACTATGGTTAGCCGAAACGAAAAGATTATTCTGACCATGTGACAAACCCACGCCGCCATTACAGAATTTCAGACGAACACCTTTAAAAACGCGCAAGCTCGCTAAACCGACCGACACGTCTAAAAACAATTCCAATTCAATAAAAAACCTTTTCAGTAATACAGCAGAATAAATACCTTTAACATTGTTAGTCGTCAAGTCGACATAACTTTAACCACCCAAACTCCAACTTCTTAAACAACCAATGCCCTGACTACTCGCTTCAAACTCTAGTACAAGAAAGGAATTATCTGTAGCATGTTTCTGATTATAAACCAAAAAGGTAAGGCTAATTCCTGAGCTCGGCACTAAATAGCCGGAATACTTGAAAAAAATACGATAGAATAAATAATGATCCAAAACCGTCATCATCACATTAAGACTACCTGTTGGATTCCGTTGTTTACCTTGTATCTATAACAGAAGTCTAGTAATTTTTTTTTGGTTTTAGATCTAGATCTACATGTCAAGTACCCGTGGTTAATGACGAGTGGTTGTTCCACGCATGAAGAATTATCCAGTGAGCTTAATGTCCTATTCGTACATTAAACAATCAGCTGCCTTAGAATTAGCCCAAAACACCATTCAAGCTGCAACCCGATTTAGCGAGGTATAACTGCTAATGTTCAGTGCTTATTTGATACGATATCGATACAATTATAAACAAATGACTAAATAATGTAGACTAATACTAAGAAAATCAATGCAGAACACACAAAAGGGAGTCATTTGCATTAATTTTGTCATGCATTAAATAACCACTTGTTTAATGAATATTATGTATTTGTGTGTGACCAATGAACATAATTTTATGTGTGCATGTCGCGTATACATGATTCGTTTCCAAAACGTTGCAAAATCTGTTACAGTATCAGTAAATGAAATAAATATATGGCCTGCGACCGAGTGAGCAAGCCAATTATTCTTGATAGTATGTGTTCATAGTCTGCTAAATGATTATTTTAACTCTCATACAAATAAAGCGTTTTCAACTCATTCACTGAGAAAATACCGGTAGCTCCATTTTACACAGTCACGAATAAGAACCACAGAAATAGTTTCTAGACTGAAATGAAAAGCAGTTTGCGCCTGAACTTTAATTTCAGCCTGCATTAAGTTGCCACCTGAAACAGTCTATTGGGTAATGGTTTAACAGAGTTATTGTAGCACAAGTATTAAACTTACTCATCCCTGAAACTTAAAATTGACAATCGAAGGTTCCATCAAGTCCAGTCAATTTTAAATATTTAGGGTAACTAGGTAGGCTTAGTTAGCATATTAACAAACAATGTACAGTAAAACCTCGCTAGTACGACCACTAAAACGAAGGCTAATTGAGTGTATAATAGACAGGTGACAGCTTAAAGCAAGGTGACAGTGAAACAGAAAGCTCCTATAGTGACAGTGAAACAGAAAGCTCCTATAGGAGCTTTCTGTTTCACTGTCACCTTGCTTTAAGCGGTCACCTATCGTAAACACCCTAATAATTAACATAATTTAGTGGTCGTAATAGAGAGGTTTCACTGTACACCTAAATATGAGCACTGTTGTTAACCCTTTCATGATCAAATTATTCGGGAGAATTTTACTACTTCATCGCTTTATTGTCGTCTGCTTCAGTATTGTTGTCTGCATGACACGTTTCAAAGTTAGTTTTAAGGTTTTTTGACTTAATAAATATCGATAAGAGTGTCAAACAGTTTACATGTAGGTCTGGATCAGAGGCCGCGAAATGCGGCGTCTGATCAGGATCTTAACTGTTTGCAAACGCGCTTTATGGCGTAAAACGGCTCAAATTAGTAGAACAAACAATCTGGCAGTATTGTGTTGACTGTTTTAATTCACAGTTTATCTGTAAGAAAATCATTTGTTCTATGCAAACAGTGTGCATGTATATCCAGATCAGAGGGCCCCTTAAAGAACTCGCTGATCAAGGTCTGCATTGTTTGTCATTTTGTAATACATATTACAGAAAACAGTCATAAGAAGTCATAAACTGGTGACACTTAACTCGTTCACCCCTGAAACTTGTAATGGATAATTCCAGTTTCCAATTAAGTCTAGACCATTTCATACTACAATGTATTTAGGGTTGTTTTCTGCCATTTATTGCTAATTGAAGAACAGTGCAGTCCCTGATCAGAGGTCTCCTTAAGGAGCCCTCTGGTCTGGGTCTACGCTGTTTTCATTTGACAAGTGTATTCTTCACAGGTACAGTGTTTGTTAATGACGAGTATACTCGTCGCTAGGGTTGAAGGTGTTAAGTGAAACTGGAACTGTCAATTAACAGTTTCAGGGGAGAATGAGTTTGCTTTTAATTGTAAAACAATGAAACTAAGCTATATATATTTCAAGACAGAATATTTTACTTTCAAAAGGTTCATAGTTCACATTAGTAGACACATATTTTAATAACAGTCCCCAATATATTTCAAAAAAAGGCAAGTGAAGGTAATTCCTCAAAACACAATCAAGGAGCCTCCCTTATCTCTTCTCATGCTATTAATCCTTTCATTGTCAAATATGTCGTGAGATTTTTACCCTTTCACCGTTTCATTGTCGTCTGCTTCAATTTATTGTCTGCAATGTCGTTTCAACGTTAAAAATCAAGGCAATATGACTGAAGAAATTTCAAAACGAGGGTCAAACAGTTTGGATCCTGATCAGACGCCGCGTTTTTACGCGGCGTCTGGTCAGGATGCAAACTGTTTGCAAACGCGCTGTTAAGCGTCATTGAGAGTGAAAGGGTTAACATATCTTGCTTTTATCAAATTAGTGTAGACACAGATTAGTCAACTCCTGAAGGAGCTGTATGACCAGCGTCTACATTTTGTTCTAATAGAATCTCGTTTTAAAGTGTATCGAAGGCAGATTCAAAAGTAGATTTTATATTTCCTAACTGCATATTCCTGACTGAACACTACGAGACTGTATAAAAAATTATGCATTAGCCAATGTACTACAGTGCTCCCTCTGTACAACGACACCCACTGGGAGACAACAATTGCGTGCGCTGTTCAGAGGAAGTCGTTATAGGGAGGGAAATTTGCTTCCATTTGCTAACAGCTTAAATCAAGATTAGACGCCGCGTAATGCGGCCTCTGGTCTTGATTCAAGCTTTTTGTCACTCGTCATTAAGCTTTTTTCTGTCTACATTTCCTTGATGTAACTTTGAGAAAAAGCGCAGACGACAATTTTAAGCAGACGATATTGCAGCAGTTAAAGCGCTAGAATTACATGTAATTGTCCAGTTAAGGCAAGGGTCGTTTCAAAGAGGGAGTCATTAGTGTAACATTGTATGCTGTTGGCTTTCTAAGGTTGCCCCGTACATCATATGTTGTCGCTTACTGGTACCCCGACATATCCCAGACGTCACAAACTTCAGATTTGAAATCTCTCTGATTGGATATCTCGGTCTTGCGTAGCTCAAGTATAGTATCAGATTTCTTTCCCTTCGTTCTATATCTTGTCCACTCTGTTCCATTCACTAGTTTTCTGTTGGGGTTACCATATTTTGCAAAGTTTGACCAGTACGTGATTAATTTGTCAGAGAAAGCCAGTTCGTCATTGTCGTAAACAAACGGTTCTTCTCGAGCCGATTGAAATACTGCAGGCACTTCTATACCATGGCAGGTTTTATTGTTGCAAAATGTTGCACCGAAATAATTTTCAGAAATGAGGGGGAATGGCTCGTCAATTACATAGGAATAGACAGGCATCCGTTTGGAGAGCTCTCTGGCAATCATTCTTGTAGGGCAGGCGAACACGTAGTCAGTAGAAATATCCGATAATTCATCACGGGCATCCAAAGGGTTTGATGCTGGATACAGATTTAGCGCATCAGGAGGAAGGTTGGGAATAAGGCCTCTTACAACAAGCGGCATAGCTAATGCAATAACAGGGTCGGCAAATAATAAACGTACGTAGGTTTCGCCTTCGTCAGCTAACGTTCCTAAAACAACGGGCTTTGGACTAATGTTTTCCGCTGACAAACCCTGAATTAGACCAGCATTGACCTCATCACCATCGATGTGCGCTATCCATGGCATGAATGAGCGTAAAGCGCTGTCAGAGAAGTCCGCTAGTTCCGATTGTAATTGGATAAGGCCTATGGTGTCAGCCGTCAATTCCCGGAGGCATGTCGTATTAACAGAGCCAGCAACCCAGCAACCGGCGATGGCACCCAATTTCACACCTTGATCAATGGCCACGTTTTCAGGTTTCAGTGGTAAAGTGAAGGGAGCACTTTGCATTATGGCTCTTTGGAAATATTTGTCCACTTTTCCAGACATGAGATGGATAGCTACACTATCGGCACCGGCACTATTTCCAAATAACGTGACCTATTAACAGATATAATTGTGTCATGCAGTGAAGAATATGTTATTTGCTCACATTTGTTAAAGTATATTGAAAGAAATAATTTTTTTTATATAACTCTTATAAGTATTTACGATTTATTTTAAAATTAGTAGCAATCCATTTTGAGCTTGATCAGACGCCCAGTTACCCGGCGTCTGATACGACTCCAAACCATTTGCATTGAAAATGTTTGTTTAAGCACAAACACGTTTGTTTTGAAATAATTTACAACGTTTTCCCCTTGGCATCAACATACACAATAGTGCAACAAATTCGGTTCAACATCGGAAAATATCCGGCGCACTGCAGTGTTGAACATAGTAGTCTAAACCGATTCCTAGATTTGCTGATAATTGTAGATAACAGTATCTCTCTACAGGTGGTACAGTGGAGAATCTGTTATTCTTTCCCGTTTAAACGCAAACGTACGCAAACGCAAAGCACTAAAACGAAGAAAAGAACAACTTTTGGACAATTCTGATAATTCTTGTTTATCTTGGTGGCAAACAGTTTGGAGCCTGATCAGACGCCGGGTTACCCGGCGTCTGATCTGGCTCCAAACTGTTTGCACTGCAAATAATAGTTTTAGCGTAAACGCGTTTATTGGGAAAGAATAACAGATTCTCCTCTGTAATATTTAAATAAAGATAAATATAAAAGCAAGCATGTTTTATGCATTTATTTTACCTTTTGCATAATACCGCTACCGGTTTCAATAAATTGTTAAGCGGAAAATTTGCTATATTCTTTTTGTACCGTGTTAAAATGTCGAAGATGTACAACTAACAACGCAGAAGCAAATCAGTAAATACAGTGGAGAAAACGTTATTCTTTTCGTTTTTACGCAAACGAAACGCAAACGAAACGCAAACACAAAGCACAAAATAGTAGAAAGTACAACTTTTGGATAATTATGATACTTCATGTTTATCTATATTGGTGGCAAACAGTTATGAGCCTGATCAGACGCCGGGTTAATAGAAACAATGTTTGTAATAGAAATAAAAGTTTTAGCGTAAACGCATTTATTTGGAAAGAATAATGTTTCTCCACTGTACAGAGTGAGTCATAAGTACTTTTTAACGTTGACAAAACTGCACTTTGACCATAAATATATTCAAAAACATCCAAACTTTATTTACATATTATGTCTGTAAGCATGTAATACTGTATCATTGATTCCATCATATAAGAAGGACGTTAAATCTGCATTTTGGAACAAAAAATGACTTGACAGAAATTTAGATTCATGATTGTTTTCCCAGTGATATATTTGAACAAGAGCCCAATGGGCTCTAAGGCGCTCACCAGAGTACAAAGTTCCAAGATTTAACTAGACTTTATCAATAAAGATGATTTACTAGCACCTAATGTCACAGGACGCAAATGTGCCAGGATGATGTTGATGTATGCACTTATCAGGGATCTAGATAAGGGGAGTATTACAAATATCAAAATCTTTATTTCTGCAATAAACCCTATGGTGTCACTACTCATTAGAATCGTCTCGAAGAGACGATTCTAATGAGTAGTAACACCGTAGGATTTAGTGCAATACGAGTGAGAAAATGTTGGATTTGTTCAGAATACTCCCCCTTATCTAGAACCCTGACTTATTATGAAAAAAGGGGTCAGAAGCCTTTCCTATGATTTGAATTAATTACCTACTTTTTGACCTGACATAACTCATATTGATACATTGCCTTGACTTTGCCTAGGTGATTTTGTTTAAAAATCATGAATTTGGGGCTAAAAACATGGTCCCTTAAGAGTACAGAAGCCTTTTTTATGAGTTGACCTACTGACCTACTTTTTATTCAGACATAACTCATACTCACACGTTACCTCATGGTAACTATTCTGAGCTAGTTTCATGAAATTAGGGCAAAATATGTGGGCCCTAGAATAGTTTGAAGCTTTTCCTATGATTTGATCTACTGACCTATTTTTTGACCCACAGTAATCCATATCCGCAAATTGCCTAGAATTTGTCATGGTGATCATTCTGAGGAAGTTGAGTGGAATTGTGACTAAAATATTACTTATACAGTGTTTAGAAGCTTATTCTATGCTTTGACCTACTGACCTACATTTTAATCTTATGTAACCCATATTCACACAGTGCCTAGCCTTTGTCAGGATAATCATTCTAAGCAAGTTTCAAGATGAGTGGGCTAAAATATGGCCCCTGAATTTTTTTTTCTATTTGACCTATGGACCTACTTCATGAGCTGACAAGACCTTTATTCAAGTATGACCTAAACTTTATCAAGGACATAACACTGACACAATCTCATTAAGATATAGCCACAAATATGACTTCAAGAAGGTTTTTAACTTTCAATTCGATATTTCCGAACACGGAAAATGACCACGCCTTCTGGGGGCTAAGTATTTCAACGGATCAAAATTCTTTGAACAACTTTTTAAGCCTATCCATTGAGAAACATTTAGGTGAAACCGAATTGAAATCGGACCAGTAGTTTCGGAGAAGATTTTTCTATATTTGGTGCACGGTTGCCATGGCAACAAGACCATTTGCCCAACCCTCTTTTTTGAACAACTTTTGAAACTCAAACCAACAGCATGTATCTTACCAAGTTTGGTTACACTGGGACTAGTGGTTTCAGAGAAGAAGTCGTATGCAATTGTTGACGGGCGGACGGACAAACAGACGGACAGTTTGACAGACGGACAACGGACAGAGCGGTATCACAAAAGCTCACATTGAGCACCTTCTGCTCTGGTGAGCGAAAAAGTTTTATTTGAATACAGTTTGATACAATAACGATTGTTTTCAAAACTTCATTGAAAGCAAAAAAAAATCATCAGTTTACAATTAAATATATAAAAAAATTATGATCACTGGCAACATGCCGAGCCCGGACACATGTACACACAGCCGCTGCTTCTTTTCTAACTTTTCTAACTTTTTAACTGCCGGTATTTTACGTTTGGTTTTATGGAAATGCTAAATGATAAATAACATAGGTAACTTAGTATTTGTCTCTGCTATTAACTTCGGTTATTTTGACGAATTTCCTGTAAAATAGATCCGTTTTATCACTACACATACTTGCAGTAGAGCATACGTTATTCTTTCCCGTTTAAACGCAAACGAAACGCAAACGCAAAGCACTAAAACGTAAAAAAGTACAGCTTTTGGACACTTCTGATAATTCCTCTTTCTCTTGGTGGCAAACAGTTTGGAGCCTGATCAGACGCCGGGTTACCCAGCGTCTGATCTGGCTCAAAACTTTTTGCATCGGAAATAATATGTTTAGCGGAAAAGCGTTTATTGGGAAAGAATAACGTTTTCTCCGCTGTACATATAAATAAGGTTTATATATACTACCTTTTTATTATGCCTTGAGGCTATAGTGACAAAATAATTATGAGCTTCATTTTGTCCTCGATAAAACTAGCATTTTTCTAATTAAGCGAGTTGTGCTGTAGAAATTAGTTATGATCCGTCTAAAGTAGGTGATACTGTATACTAAACAACCCCAACATTACATCTACAGGTAAGTTAAAAATCAAAGACGGCTTACCTGCTCTCGGTCTCCACCAAAGAAGCGAATGTTTTTGTTCACCCACTTGAGTGCCTGACGTTGATCCATGATCCCATAATTCCCAGTTATGTCATTCGAAGTATTTCCGGTCACCAGAAACCCAAGCGCGCCTGTTTAACAAGGGTCAGATGTCAACTACACTATGGAAATATACCTACGATACGATTCTAATAGCTTTTGAATTGCGTCTGAAGTCATTCGCAAGCAATTGATTGGTCAGATGTGATCCTATGCTCAAATCTGACCATATAAACACTTTAAAACAAAATAAGTTAACGCTTTATAAACATAGACCATGATCTTTGTTCACCTTGTATGCATACATGTACGACATGTGTATCATTCACAAGTACACTCTTTGAAAATGACACATAAACTCGTCGCTAGGGATAAATGTAGTTTTCTAATTAGCGGAGAAAGTAACACATGGAAAATAAACTCTTTTAAGAAGTAATGTACAAAAACAAAAAATCAATTTCGTACATTTACAGTCAAACTTCAACATATTGAACTCGCTTATTATCCTATTCGTATTTCAAAGTTAATACATGGTTTAACCTTATGTTAATCAAATTATGTACACATTATGCATTTGTATGCATTAATTGGAATGAATCGGTAGCAGTGTCGCCCAAAATTGTCGTATGTCAGATTATAAATTTCTCAATTATAATTGATTTCTCCATCTAATCCTGTCTTGTGACATCTATTTGGAATCGTCTTGAAGACATGTCGCAATACAGGATAAGATAGAGAAATCAGAAATTAAACATGAAACGGACCCCAGATACTTACAAGTGCAATCGTTCCTAAGATATTCACTAATACCATCATTCAAGAGATACTTACAATAAAAATCGTTAATTAAAATATTCCGGATATGACCTTTAACCATACAACTACTAATAACCTGGGGCCATTTTCATAAAACTTCGTACGACAAATATTGTTGTATGTCAGAATTTAAATTTCTCAATCATTATTTATTTCTCCATCTAATCCTGTCTTGTGGCATCTTTTTGAAATGGTCTTGAAAAGACGATTCCAAAGTGATGTCGCAAGACAGGATTAGATAGAGAAATCAGACATTAAATGTATTTTAAAGTTTTGACTTACGAAGTTTATGAAACGGGCCCCAGATACTTACCAGTACAATCGTTCCTAAAATATTCACTAATATCATCATTCAAGAGATACTTACAATAAATATCGTGAACTAGAACTTTCCTGGTACGATCTTTAAGGACATAACTACACAAATGATAATTAACCTGGGGCCCGTTTCATAAAACTTCTTACGACAAATGTTGTCGTAAGTCAGATTATAAAAGTGTCAATTTCTTTTTATTTCTCCATCGAATCCTGTCTTGCGACATTTTTTTGGAATCGTCTTGAAAAGACGATTCCAAAAAGATGTCACAAGACAGGATTAGATAGAGAAATCACAGATTAAATGTATTTTAAAGTTTTGACTTACGACAACATTTGTCGTAAGATGTTTTATGAAACGGGCCCCTGGTACTTACCAATACGATAATTGGTTGTTACAACAATAACGCCACCCTTCTTCGCTAACATCTCAGCGTTATGGGCCCAGCCCGCGGCACTTCCAGTTAGAAAAGAGCCTCCATGAAACCAAACCATCACAGCCTTTCTTGACTTCCTAGTCGTACCCAATGGGACGTAAATGTTGAGGAACAAACAATCTTCGGATTCCTTTGAAACATTTGTTTAGAAAATGAAAGTAAAATAAACAATTTATAATATCAACCTGCACCACATGGTAATATAAAGGCTTTACGACATTTTCAAATATACAGCGCCGGGTCATATCATTATAAACAATAGCCGTCACGATATGCGCCGTAAGATTTGTCTACCTTTGAGTATATTTCATATTTAGGTTACTGTAGGTGATTACGTTACCATTACACTGACTCATTACTATGACACCATGACCTAAAATCTTGGAAACTACTCTCGTGTTTGTATTCTTATGGTGTTCTCGTAAGTGGTGGGGAAATCCATATATTTGTGTAGGCCTACCTTTGCGAAAGAAATAAGTGTAAATAAATACTTTAAAGGTAAAAAATGCTCTAAAATGTCAAAACAGTTAGGATTTGATAGATGTTCTGTTTTTGCTGATACTAATCGCTATAGACAAAGAGGAATAACAGTAAATAGGCTAAACAGTGGAAAGAAGAGGAATGCCAGAGCCCTGGCTGTCCATTCAGGCCATGGTCAGCCGAGATTGTTACTGTATTTCCTGATACGGAGTACGGGCACTATATGTTGTTGGTAGCAAAATGCCTGTATAAATCTTCATAGATATTAAAAACACCAATCTGTTGCCATGTGTTGGTCGATATTTTCCAAAACAGGTATTTTAATTTCCAAAATGGCTGTGCTGGTACATAGGACACGGAGTGTGACACAGTTTAAAGAAAGATACAATAATAGTGGAATTGTGTTGCCAACTCAATTCCCAACTGCCAATATTATTGAAAACTATTGCTTGTTGCTAAAATCTCAACCCAGGAAGAGTATCTCACATCCAAAGTAAGCAGTATCTTTAGAGTGAACTCTGGTCAATATCGACTAACATTTCGCTGCATTACATAAAAACCTTGTACAACTCTGTCCCGTAGCGAATGGTACAAAAATATGGGAGCCATTGAATGACAGATGACCTCTGCCATATTGCATTGCAACATTTTACAGACCAAGCACCGTTCTCATTACAAGTTCTGCAGCTGAGTTTTTGTCTACACTGCCAAATACCGCAGGTATAACTGCTAAATACAATACTTTAGATTATGATTATGGGTGTCAAATAGAGTAGACCAAGGCCAGCCTTTGACGCGGCGGCTGGCCTTGATCTACACCGTTTGCAATGCATTAAGGCAGTTTTGTCATTGCACGACTCCTATGTACAGTCACGAAGTAATTACAAGCGTTCTGCTTTACTTACAAATAATTTTAAAATACATGTACCATCTGCTAGAATATAGGGAATATTTCTAAGTATACATGTTCATAACTGTGTAAATTGAAATATTTTTTTCAGTGGAGCAATAAATTTAATGCGCCTAAGGGCGCTTCTACGTAGGAAAGGGTTGTTACAGTTCACTTACCTCAAGCCCGCAGCCTATTTGCTCCAGTTCTGAGTAACACGGACCTCCGTAATAACAGTTGGGTTTGATTTGCCGTGCATCCAGGGTGTCGGACCATGGTGTCGGATCGACGGGTGCTGTCCATCTATAAGTGACATAGGTGTTCGTATAGTGAAGATGGTGTGTATGTATCATTTTTGATAAATCGACATCAAAATAATGCCCTGGTAACCCTGTGCTCATTAGCTGCTGAGATTTGAAATGGGCTACATACAGTGCTCCCTCTCTACAACGACACCTGATGGAAGACACATATTGGGTGTGTTGTTCGGAGTGAGTCGTTATAGGGAGGGGCAATTAAAACTTGGTTTACATTTGCAAACAGCTTGAATCCAGAACAGAGCAATTGAGAACTTTTTGACAATTCTAAATGTTCATTTTAATATGAGTGGCAAACAGTTTTGAGCCTTACCAGAACCCGGGTTACCCGTCGTCTGATCTTGTTCCAGATTGTTTGCATTGAAAATAATAGTTGTAGCGTTAACGCGTTTATTTGGAAAGAATAATGTTTTCTCCACTGTATGTTTTGTGAGTGGTTGCGCCAATGTTGTCCCGTTAATTCTGACATTATTTTTCTTTGACCGTTTACCCATTACTCCGTAGCCTGGTTCCAGATTGTTAGATAAGTGGCCACATAAATCTGGTTAAACGTAAGCTTAATACACCTACTTTCAGCCTGCTTTAAGCAACCATATATGCTAGCATAAAGATTATATTTGGTATTTGGTATATGTTAATTACTAAATATATTAGAGCTATTTTTTAGGTGTAGGAATATATTAAATGCACTAAAGATACATCTCTGGGGAATGGGTTAATATGAAGTTCATAGGGGTTGAGTATGTGACTGTATGAAAATCAAGCCGCAAGAAAACAGTTTACGGACACAGTACCACACATATTTAAATACAATTTGTGTGTAAACGAATTTTGTGTTTTGTGATACGGATCTTCAAAAGTAATTTTACACGCAGTTAAGCCTAAAACGTGTATGAGAGAGACAGACAGAGGGACAAAGAGATAGAGAGAGAGATAGAAATACAGATACAGGTACAGACAGAGAGAGATAGAGAGAGACGTAGAGACAGACAGGGACATACATATATAGATATAGATAGAGAGAGAGAGACAGAGAGATAAGACAGAGAGAAGACCTATAAATACATACATACATACAGACAGACAGTCAGACTTACAAACATACAGGGAAAGACAGACAGACAGAGATAGATAAAGAGACAGAGAGAAATGCGTATATACCTAGCTGCTGGATCGGCAAATGGAATTCCATAGAAAACTTGAGCCAAGTCTGTCGTAAAACCCCGCACTTTGCCATATTTAGTTTTTCTGATAATATTTTTACTTTCAACTGTTCTGCTATAGGTTAAAATAATACCATAAAAAGTCATACAAATAACAAGTTTTGTAGGTCCCATTTTAGCTTTACAATGAGGGTTTCAGTCCAGTTTATCTTGTGATCAATACTTTTCTTTATTTACGATTCCGTAGTTCAAGAAACAGTGGAAAGACGTTATTATTTCCCGTTAAAAGCAAGCGAAACGCAAGCGCATTCAATAAAATGTAGAGTTTGTCAGTCTTTAAAAATGTCTAACTATTCAGTTTAAGCTGAGTGGCAAACAATTTTGAGCCTGATCAGACGCCGGTTTATCCGGCGTCTGATCTGGCTCCCAACTGTTTGCTATGGCAATACATGTAGTAGTTTTAGCGTAAACGCGTTTGTTGGGAAGAATAACGTTTTCTCTACTGTATAATTGTTATTAACAATTAATAATAATTGCTAGAGGCAAAAACAAAACCTAATGAGTATATGTGTACAGTGGAAAATACTGTATCTTTTCGAATAAACGCGTTTGTGCTTTAAAGCCGCATTGTGCTTTTGAGAAACCTGCATAAAACGGTTGTTTGGGGTCCCATTTGAACTACGTGGGACGTGATTCTTTCACAAAAACCGGTTTTATCTAAGCAATTCGCTTTTTAAATTTTATTTATAACATTTTTGTGCTAGCACCAATTAAAAAGCCTCCCTTGTGAATGGAAAGAAGGACAACTCTGTAAATACAGGGCTCCAGATAACGGAAGTATTTCGAAAACTTAAATCTTTATTTCTGCTTTGAAACCCAATGGTGTCATACTCATTAAAAGTGTCTCGAATAGACGGTTTAATCAGTAGTAACACCATAGCATTCGGTGCTGAAATGAGTAAGAAAATATTAGATTGGTTCAGATTACTCTCGCTTACATGTTTAGCTGGAACATCTGGATAACCCTTATTCTGCTGCACAGACGTCTGCTTCGACATTGTCGTCTGCAAAATGTGTTCAGTTTAGATTTATGCATTGTTTTAATTAAACAAACCTTAAGACGAGTGTCAAATAGTTTGGATCCAGATGAGACGCCACGTTACGCGGCGTATTTTTAGATTCAAATAGTTTGTAAACTCCGTAAAGTAGGCACAAGGTTAAACACTATGAGATTCAATAACAACGTGTACATATCTTTCACTGTGGGTAAACGGTCAAATAAACTATAGAGAATGTATACCTTGAGCTTGCTGAAAATGACTGTTTCAGCCTTGTCCGCTCTCTAACTCAAACATTTCTTTCTGGATCTTCACCAAACTTGCTACAAATGTTTATTAGTATAGAATCTAGGTCAGGTTTAATAACTAGCAAAATCGCATAAGGCATGTCTGAGTTATTGCTGAAAAATGCTGAAACAGTCATTTTTTAATACATAAAGGGCAAAAACTCAGATATGCCACATGCGATTTTTGTAATAATCAAACTAAACCTAAATTTTATATACTTAAACATTTTCAGCAAGTTTAATGAATATCCGATAAAAACTGTATGTGTTAGAGTGCAAAAAGTGACTGAAACCGTCATTTTTCATTAATAAACAGGCAATAACTTAGATATACCTTATGCGCTTTTAGTAGTAATCATACTAAACCTTGATATTATATCAATAAATATTTTCAGCAAATTTGGTGAAGATCCAATGAAACGTATTTGTGTTAGAGAGCAAACCTTGCTGAAAACAGTCTTTTTTTAATACATAAAGGGCAAAAACTTAGGTATGCCAGATGCGATTTTAGTAATAATCAAACTAGACCTGAATTTTATATGAATAAATATTTTCAGCATGTTTGGTGAATATCCGATAAAAACTGTTTGTTTTAGAGTGCAAAAATGACTGAAACAGTCATTTTTTATAAATTAACAGGCAATAACTCAAAAACACCTTATGCGATTTTAGTAGTAATCAAACTAAACCTTGATTTTATATCAATGAACATTTTCAGTAAGTTTTGGAAGATCGGATAAAAGATATTCGAGTTAGAGAGCGGACAAAAAAGTGTGATAGTCTAACTGACTGATGGATCGACCGTCGAAGGTAATTGCGGTTGCACACGGTGATGTTGACTCCGGCTGTATCACGTGATACTAAGTCGTGTGGTAAGGTTTATGGCAGACGCTCTATTTTCGGTTTGTTATGATTTTAAATCGCCCTTTTTGGTGATTTAGGTCCGTCTTCATCATTTCATAGATCAGTTTGGCCCATTAGAATGTTCAAACATTATTATTAACCGTTATTGTATTTCAGACATTATGAAAAGGTCTGAAAACACAATGGGACTTTAACTATTATGTTCGCTGCAAACAGTTGAGAACCAGATCAGACTCCGGGTAACCCGGTGTCTGATTTGGCTCCAAACTGTTTGCAATTTACATGTAAATGAATGTTTAGAGTTATCAAAATATTGTCATTTTCAACATTTATGTGAATTGCGTTTGCGTTTCGTTTGCGTTTAAACGGGGAAAATAACGTTTTATTTTCATTGTACGTGTTGGCGTAATAGTAAGTCAAACAGGTTTACAATAGGAAATAATTTTTTTAACATTTAACCTTTCCACTCTCAATGACGCCTTAAAAAGCGTTTGCAAATAGTTTGGGTCCAGATCAGACGCCGCGTAACGCGGCGTTTGATCAGGACCCAAACTGAAATCTGGTTTGGTACCGAATTGTTTTCAATGGTCAATATTGTTTTAGAAGAATAGAACAGAAAAGTTATTTTATTGTACACAAGATACATCGTCATACTTGTAAAATACCATTCAAGTACAAATTGTACAAATAAAAAGTGTAGTACCAATTTATAATCTACTTTCAGTCCGAATGACCGCTCAGCCGACTGCACATTCACTCCCCTGATCATTGAGCAATGGTTCCTACAAAATTGAGCACTGCTAATATATGTCGCGATACCGGCTCAGATCCTGCACAGGTACCCATTTTAACCCCATGGGTGGAGAGGAGCAATTCGCGGTACATACCTTGCTCAAGAGCATCCCTGTACATCATCGCCCGGTAGATTGTCCAACGTGTTATCACTGCACTGTACTACCTAATGAAGATTGTCAAACATGTTTTCACTGCACTACTCCTACCGCCGATAGATTATCCAACGTGTAACTACTGGACTACTACCTCCGGTAGATTGTCCAACGTGTTGCCACTAGACTTCTACCGCCGTCAGATTGTCAAAGGTGTAACAAATGGACTACTACCGCCGGCAGATTGTCCAACGTGTTGCCACTGGACTACTACCGCCGGCAGATTGTCCAACGTGTAATCACTGGACTACTATCTCTGGTAGATTATTCAACGTTTTAACACTGGACTACTACCGCCATTGTCTAACGTATTAACACTTGATTTCGGCTGCCGTTAGATTATTCAACGTGTTATCACTGTACTACTACTGCCGGTAGATTGTTCAACGTCTTACCAATGGACTAGTACCTCTGGTAGATTGTCCAACGTGTTACCACTGCACTGCTACCTCCGGTAGATTGTTCAACGTTTAAACACTGGTCTACTTCCTCCGGTAGATCGTCTATCGTGTTATCACTGGACTACTTTGCCGGCAGATTGTCTTACGTGTAACAACTGGACAACTACCACCAGTAGATTGTCCAACGTGTTTATACTGGACTACCACCTCAGGTAGATTGTTAAACGTGTTATCACTGGACTACTACCGCCGGTGGATGGCCCAACCTGTTAACACTGGACTACTACCGCCGGTAGATTGTTCAACGTGTTATCACTGGACTACTACCACCGGTGGATTGTCCAACGTGTTACAACTAAACTACTACCACCGATAGATTGTCAAACGGGTTATTACTGAACTTCTACCGCCGGTAGATTGCCCAACGTGTTACCACTGAACTACTACCGCCGGTATATTGCCCAACGTGTTATCACTGAACTACTACCGCCGGTATATTGCCCAACGTGTTATCACTGGACTACTACCGCCGGTATATTGCCCAACGTGTTATCACTGAACTACTACCGCCGGTATATTGCCCAACGTGTTACCACTGAACTTCTACCACCGCTAGATTGCCCAACGTGTTACCACTGAACTACTACCGCCGGTCGATTGCCCAACGTGTTACAACTAAACTACTACCGGTACCACCGATAGATTGTCAAACGGGTTATTACTGAACTTCTACCGCCGGTAGATTGCCCAACGTGTTACCACTGAACTACTACCGCCGGTAGATTGTCCAATGGGTTATAACTGGACTACTACCGCCGATAGATTTCCAACGTGTTATTACTGGACTACAGCCGCCTGAAGAATGCCAAACATGTTATTACTGGTCTTCTACCACAGGTCCAACGTGTTACCACTGGACTACTACCGCCGGTAGATTGTTCAACGTTTACACACTGATCTACTTCCTCCGGTAGAGCAATTATTGTGTTATCACTGCACTACTACCGCCGGTTGGTTTTGTCAACGTGTTACAACTGGACTACAACCGCCGGTAGACTGTCTTACGTGTTACCACTGGACTACAACCACCGGTAGATTGTCCAACGTGTTATCGCTGGACTACTACCACCAGAAGATTGTCCAACGTGTTACCACTGGACTAAAACCACCGGTAGATTGTCCAACGTGTTACCATTGGACTACTACCACCGGTATATTGCCCAACGTGTTATCACTGAACTACTACCGCCGGTATATTGCCCAACGTGTTACAACTGAACTACAACCGCCGGTGGATTGCCCAACGTGTTATCACTGAACTACTACCGCCGGTATATTGCCCAACGTGTTACCACTGAACTTCTACCACCGGTAGATTGCCCAACATGTTACCACTGAACTACTACCGCCGGTCGATTGCCCAACGTGTTACAACTAAACTACTACCACCGATAGATTGTCAAACGGGTTATTACTGAACTTCTACCGCCGGTAGATTGCCCAACGTGTTACCACTGAACTACTACCGCCGGTAGATTGTCCAATGGGTTATAACTGGACTACAACCGCCGATAGATTGTCCAACATGTTTTTACTGGACTACAGCCGCCTGCAGAATGCCAAACATGTTATTACAGGTCTTCTACCTACACCGGTCCAACGTGTTACCACTGGACTACTACCGCCGGTAGATTGTTCAACGTTTACACACTGATCTACTTCTTCCGGTAGAGCAATTATTGTGTTATCACTGCACTACTACCGCCGGTTGGTTTTGTCAACGTGTTACAACTGGACTATAACCACCAGTAGATTTTCAACGTGTTACCACTGGACTTCTACCGCCGGTAGATTGTCCAACGTGTTAGCACTGGAAAACTACTGCCGGTAGATTGTCCAACATGTTACCATACGACTTCTATCGCCGGTAGACTGTCCATTGTGTTATTACTAGGCTACTACCGCCGGTAGATTGTCCAACGAGGTTATTACTGGCCTACTACCGCCGGTAGACTGTCTTACGTGTTACAAATGGACTACTACCACCAGTAGATTGTCCAACGTGTTACCACTGGACTACTACCACCAGAAGATTGTCCAATGCGTTATTACTTGACTTCTATCGCCGGTAGATTGTCCAAACGTGTTACAACTGGACTACAACCACCGGTAGATTGTCGAACGTGTTATCACTGGACTACTACCACCAGAAGATTGTCAAACGTGTTACCGCTGGACTACTACCACCAGAAGATTGTCCAACGTGTTACCACTGGACTACAACCACCGGTAGATTGTCCAACGTGTTACCACTGGACTACTACCACCAGAAGATTGTCCAGCGTGTTACCACTGGACTACAACCACCGGTAGATTGTCCAACGTGTTACCATTGGACTACTACCACCGGTAGATTGTCTAACGTGTTACAACTGAACTACATGTACAACCACAGGTAGATTGTCCAACGTGTTACCACTGGACTACTACCACCGGTAGATTGTCCAACGTGCTATTACTGGACTACTACCGGCGGTAGAATGTCGAACGTGTTAACACTGGACTACTACCTCCGGTAAATTGTTAAACGTGCTACCACTGGACTACTACGCCGATAGATTGTTTACCATCTAATTATTTGACTCCTACCGCCGGTAGATTGTTCAACGTGTTAACACTGGAAGAGTGTGCAACGTGTTAACACTGGACTTCTACGCCGATAGATTGTCAACGTGTTACTACTGGACTACTACCGCCGGTAGATTGATCAACGTGTTAACACTGGACTATTACCGCCGGTAGATTGTCGAACGTGTTGACACTGGACTACTGCCACCAGTAGTTTGTTCAACGTGCTACCACTGCACTTTATGGCCGGTAGATTTTCCAATGTGATATCACTGCACTACTACCTCAGGTAGATCGTTCACGAGTTATCACTGGACTACTTCCGCCGGCAGATTGCTCAACGTGTAACCACTGGAATACTACCGCCGGTAGATTGTCCAACGAGTTACCACTGTACTACTACCGCCGGTAAATTGTCCAACGAGTTTCCCTGGGGCTACTACCAACAGCAAATTGTCCAGTAGCGCTTATTTATGCCACATTATTACTTGAAATAAGTATATTAATTTTCATTGAGTTCTTATAAATGTTAGTATAAATGGCAGAGGAGTTTAAAAGGGCACATTGTGGCTACAAATGCCAAAAATGATTGAGACATTCCTTATTATAGTGTATTTTATGCTTTGACATTCAACAGTGAACTGCTAAATAGGGAAATGATAGGTTATTACTCGGATTATGTATAAACATTATTTAGTTTATGTTTTTATGTAATGGTGAAAATAAGCAGTAGTTTGAAAAGTACGCTGTAAAAAACACCTGGACGACACCAGTTTTTAACAATGTAATGGAAATGGGACGACGTTTCTTTCCTGTTTCCGTTGAATTCTAGATGAACATTTTGATTTGGGCGATTTGAAAGGGGCGTCGAGGTAATTAAACGTCAAGTGAGGGTTTATCCAAATCGAAAGTTCAAATTGTTTGTAGATAAAAACAATAACAAAGGCCAATATGGTCTTATATCGCTCACCTGGTACATAATGCAAAACTTTACCTATAGTTCCCTAGATTAAATAGTCATTTCTGTAGTAAACGACAACTTTGATAAAATACTATTTTGTGCAATAAGTTGTGATACTGTTCTGTAACCTTCGCACTTGTCTAAAGTGACCTGTCTTCAAACAAACAAAGGACTGTCCGAACCCATTACATGTACTCCATAGCCTGTTTCTAGTATTGAAGATAAGTGATTGCTTAAAGCAGGCTTAATGTAAAGTTCGTTGTATGTCTGTCTGTCTGTCTATATGTCTGTATGTCTGTCTCTCTGCCCCTCTGTCTTTGTCTGTCTTTAATTTAGAATTCTCAGATCGGGGTTAACACTCTTTGCATAAGACAAACTTACTTAAATTCAATCATAAGACATAGGTACACATGTACACTTTAGATGCACAAGGGTTAAATTGGTTGACTAGGGATGGGTATTTCCTATTTAAGCAGGTGAGCGTTTGAGTTTATAACACTAAAACAAAAGCTACGCTTAAACTACCGCACAGTGGAGAAACAGTTATTCTAACATGACACGTGAATTCGTCTCTATAAACAAAGAGCAGGTCTATCGTGATATACCTGAGACGTTTTACAACGCTCTTCGCTACCCTGCTCCTCCCGCGGTTATATGACATGACGTGACCTCATGCGTTCATACGTTATGTTTTTGAAACTTCTTAAGTTATTCATATAGCCCGTAAAGACCATATACGTTTAATAAGTCATGTTACTGTAATTTTCCCATTCTTCTGTATTGTTTCATGTAATGTTTGTTCTATGCCAGATTGTGGATCGGTAAATGAAAATTTGCTGTTGGTTGTTAGATTCTTGTAATGTCGCGGAAAAAGATATTCGGTCGAAAAACTGCATCCGCTGAGGAAATAAGTATGGAACATTTGATTTCCTTTCTAATGAATTTCTTTAAATCTGGTCATGTTAGAATCGAAATAATCTATGTTCTACCGTTGTAAAACGGTATTTTACAACGGTCGGTCGTTGTGGTAAATTCCTGCGCACCACAACTCCAGACCGTTGTAAAATACCGTTTCACAACGGTAGAACATAGATTATTTCTTAATTCTTCCCCGTTTCAACGCAAACGAAATGCAAACGCAAAGCACTAAAACGTAGACAAGTGCAAATTTTAGACAATTCTAATAATTCATGTTTTTTTTTGTTGCAAAAAGTTTGGAGCCTGAACAGATGCCGGGTTACCCGGCGTCGGATCTGGCTCCAAACTGTTTGCAATAGAAATATAAGTTTTAGCGTAAACGCGTGTTTTGGGGAACGAATAACGTTTCAATGGCAAAACAATATAGAGCCAGATCATACGCCGGGTACCCGGTGTCTGATCAAGCTCCAAATTCGTTGCCACTCAAGTTAAAATAAGTAATAAGAATTGTCAAGAAGCTGTGCATTTCTACATGCTGTTGCATTGCGTTTGCGTTTCGTTTGCGTTTCAACGGAACAGAATAACAAAGTATGCACTGTACACTGCCGTATGGCCATGTTAGTAAGAGATAATGACCATTGAATGTTGAGGAAAATTGCCAGTAGCCATTATTTGAACTATTAATTAAATTACAAACTTATTTCAAACATTAGCTACATGTAACTTCCAATTGTGACAATTAAATAATAAAGTTTAATGAGTTGACATGCATTATTTGAATTGGATTGATCTTAGTTAGTTGCCAAATAACTTGGGATTAACCCTTTCACTCTCAATGACGCGATAAAGCACAGTAACAAACATGTTAGGCCCTGATCAGACGCTGCGTAAAAAGTAACCGTCCGGTTTGATTATCAGTTTCTACCTTAAATGCATTACATGTACGTATACGTTTAGTTTCGTTTTAATGACCAAGGCTGTAGCCTTCTCGGCTATACAATCGAAAAGGGAAATATATTTAAACATACATGTATATTCGTTTGTTAACTTTATTGTTTTGTGGATGGATTCATATCTTTACTAACATTGTACTTTTATTTACCGCGATATCTAAATATCATTCATTGACACGTTAAATGCGTCCCCACTGAATGTTTGATGTCAACATAAACAGATACAGTATTTGGAACTTGGAATATTTTGACGAATAGTTTGTGGTACAGTGGAGAAGACGTTATTATATCCCAATAAACGCGTTCGTTTATACTCAAAGTATTATTTCCATTGCAAACAGTCTGGAGCCAGATCAGACACCGGGTTACCCGGCGTCTGATCAGGCTCCGAACTGTTTGCCACTCAGATTTGAAAACGATCACGTAGGCGGTTTCGACTGGCTAATTTTCGTGGAGCATCCAAATCTCGTGGAGCACATATCTTGTTCGACTGGTAATGTGACGACGTGGAATACGAAAGGTATCGGTTGTAAACCCTTGTTGAGTTCGTTGAGTAATAGACGCCAAACATAATCCATAAACAATTGTTTGATTGGTCAGATCTGTTTCGTAGTGTAGTCTCAATTGATGGAATAGCTAACGGTTTTACCAGTCGAATACGCTTAGTCTGTAAGCTTATACATTTTAGCGATCGCCCATTAAGGGAGAGAATAACGTCTTTTTCTTTTGTATTTTAGTTTGCAGAGGAACATGTACTTCACGACAAAAAAACAATATTCTTTTGCGTTTCACGACAAGAAACGCATTCACAGTGTGATGAAATTTAGATAATGACAGCTACTATAGCTAGCACATATCAAACAATGCATTGGGTGGACGCGATTGTTTTAGCACACACGCATTTGTTTTGATTATAAAATAAATTATTTTCCTTAGCAATCGTGCAAATACAGTGGAGAATACGTTATTATTTCCCGTTTAACCCTTTACCCAATAGAAGCGCCTTTTAGCGGATATGATTTACTCATCCGCTGAAGAAAATAGTTCCAATTTAATCAGTAATGAATATGTATTATAGGGAATATTGTCTATATTATAGCACATGATAGTTTCAAGCAGGCTGAAAGTAAAGCAGAATGCGCCCTAAGGCGCATTCTGCTTTACTTTCAACCTGCTTTAAGTAGTCATCTATCTTAAGTACTATAAATAGGCTATCAGGTAAAGGGTTAAACGCAAACGAAACGCAAACGCATTACTTAAAACGTAGAAAATTACAACTTTTGGACAATTCTGATAGTTCATGTTTATCTTGCTCCAAACAGTTTGGAGCCTGATCAGACGCCGGGTTACCCGGCGTCTGATCTGGCTCCAAACAGTTTGTAATAAAAATAATAATTTTAGTGTAAAGGCGTTTATTGGAAAACAATAACGTTTTCTCCACTGTAACCTTCAAGCACTACACACACTGTTTAAAAACTCGTCTCTACTTTATCTCAGTATTTGTTTTTAGAACAGTTTTGTATCCTCATCATCAGCCCCGTTTGAAATGACTTTAACTTGGACATCAGTGGTGACAGAGCTGTCGTCAACATCGCCAAGTTTGTTGAGATCCTTGCTGCAGAGTTTGTTGACAAGAACTGTCCCACAAATAATACTCATGGCGTTGGCACATGTCCGCAGGCGATCCCTGAATCAGAGAAGAAACCAACGGATATTCATACAGTTACATGAAACAATAGCTTTCTGCAATAACTGCGTTTTTGCTACAGTGCTCCCTCCCTACTACGGCCCTCCGGACAACGGTTCCCTCCTTACAATAACTTGTGGCGCTGTTCCCCAAACAAGAACATCGTGTCTATTTTTATCTGAATGGCAAAAAATGGAGCTTGATCAGATACAGGGTAAATCTAAATTGTTTGCAATGGCAATAATAGTTTTAGCGTAAACGCGTTAATTGGGAAATAATAACGTCTTCTCCCCTGTATACTGTGGTTAACCCTTTCGCCGTTAGAAGCGACTTTTAGCGTATTTGATTTATTCCTCCGCCGAGGAAAATAGTTCCAGTTTATACCCTCATGAACAATTACCATTACACATATTTTATATAGCCTAGCAGATTTTAGCTTAAAGCAGACTGAAAGTAAAGCAGAATGTGCCTTTTAAGGCACATTCTGCTTTACTTTCAACCTGCTTTAAGTGGTAACCTGTCTTCAAAACTAGAAACAGGCCATGAGGTGAATGGTTAAACTCTCTGATTATACTTACAAGATCCACTCTAGAGCCAGAAGGAGGCCAACGTTTGTGGACTGCACATTGACGGATGACAGGATAATGAGGACACTGATGATGCTCGCACTTGGCACCGAGGGTATGGCGAAACCACTCACCCAGGTTAACATACTGATAAGCGGAAAAAGAAAAAAAACAACTAGTATCAGAGGAAAGCGTAGATATTTGCAAAGAGGCTGGCATAGAAGGGCATACACCGCCATAGGTATCAATGTATTGACCCTATCACTTTCTCACCGCATAACTTCAATCATGTTTGCTCAACTCCTTCATACTTTGAGATAATAGTTTGCCAAGGGTTCTTTTACAAATTCTGGTAACGTTGAAACTTGTTCCGGTTCTGTAGGCGAACCCGAGGAAATTATCAAAATGCAAAACTTTCACAAAATATTTAAAATCCATTGAATTCTACATTTTAATGTTCTTATAGATGCTATTCGTTTGTAAAAACAATGTTTTACCTTTCAATGTTTAATTGTACCCATCATTGAATTGTAAAGCATACTCGTTAACTCAAAAAAACATTTTGTAACTTTTGCAGTTTTCTGTAAAAAAGTGATATCTTATTTTTTTGACCAAGGCACCTGCATGGGACATTAATTTTACATATGTAAGTCACATAAGAGCCTCTAGAATGGATCTCTAGCTACAGCTTCTGAAAATGTTGTTGAAAACATTTGTTCCCATAAAGGTTTAACCTTTGGTGCTTAGCAAATTGAGTAGTATATATTGGATCGGTCTGTTTTATTGAGTGGTTCCTGGTCTAAATTTTCATGTTCGCTTTGTTTTATATTGAAAATTCTATTAACAAATAGTATAGACTCTTATCAGACGCCGCACGGTGTTTATGGGACGCTAGGCACAAATAGATTAAAGGTGTATTAATTAATGTGTTATATTAGAGTGACAAAATGTATTGAGCGTGATCAGAAATTACCTGGGATCTGCATGTGCTCAAAACTGAGTTGAGATGACATAAAGTTTTCAGTATAGTCGCTTAACGAGAGTTAATTTATGTCTTCACAACTGTGAATATTTATATACTTACGCAATAACAAGGTACTTTGGTGCCTCCAGATCTACGTTCTCCAACTTACATATGAAAACGGCAGCAATGAGAATATAACAACAACTTCCAGATCTGTTTAAGGCATCACTAAAGGGGACGATGAATCTTGATATTCGAACATCTATGCCAAGTTTGGTTTCCGCAACGTTAAACATATCCGGAATGGCTATAGCTCTGTAATTGAGATAATTGAGACAGTTACAGAGAAGAATTTTTTTCCAATAAACGCGTTTACTCTAAAATTATTATTTCTATTACAAACAGTTTGGAGCCAGATCAGACGCCGGGAAACCCGGCGTCTGACCAGGCTCCTAACTGTTTGCCACCAAGAAAAACATGCATTATCAGAATTGTCCAAAAGTTGTACTTTTCTATGTTTTAGTGCTTTGCGTTCGCGTTTTGTTTGCATTTAAAAAAGGAAAGAATAAAGTTTTCCCCACTGTATGTAGCATTAATACTATGTAATTGCAGGTTGTCAAAATGAGAGCCTTTGTCGGTTACATTAAAAGAACAGCGGAGAAGACTTTATTGTTGCCCAATAAACACACACTTGCTTAAAACAATTATGTCCATTGCAAACATGTCCATTGGAGTCAAAACAGACGCTGGGTATCCCGACATCTGATCAGCGATATGTAGAAGACGTATCATCTAAGCATGATGCAGTTTGGAAACCCATTATTATTTCTGGTTTAACATATTCACTGTCCTGACACGACGTCATCTGCATGCTTCAAACACGTGTCATCTACTTTCATTTCTAAACTTTAGATTTTAGGCAATCAAGATGAGTGCCAAATAGTTTGGATCCGTATCA
The DNA here is from genome assembly GCA_922989275.2 of Gari tellinella. Taxonomy (NCBI): domain Eukaryota; kingdom Metazoa; phylum Mollusca; class Bivalvia; order Cardiida; family Psammobiidae; genus Gari; species Gari tellinella. The sequence goes on along the minus strand of OV277867.1, from coordinate 76,223,908 downwards.
GACGCCGCGGAACACGACGTCTGAACAGGATCCAAACTGTTTGCAAGTAGTCATTGTTCTCGGGACAAGGCAGCAAATGAGTTAGCGCTTTCAAGGTCAAATCTAACCAATTTGCTTTCAGGATGTCGGCCTGTCTTAGTGCGCATGAAGAAGTTTTCAGAAAAAATGTTAAGATCGCGTAAAATATAATAATTAACAAAATCATTTTCGGTGAACGCATACGATCATAAAATACTATTTCCGCGAAAAATAATGGTGGTCCCGGACGGGACTTTTGAACTTTTTTGTCCGTCGCGTAGTTTACAATATTCACCGTTTTCATAGGTAGGTTGCACTTTGTTACACCCGGTTTCATTTCAATTTCTCAGAATATAAACTTGACATTTTCATAGATAGTTTTATCATAAATTATAGAAAATTCAATCAAGATCAAATGAAATTTAAACAAAAAGAAGAATACAAATGTTTTTTAATAATATGGTCTATATCTTTTTCATAGGTTAGGGACTCTGTGTTTGTATTTGCTATTTCACTAAAACTTTCTGTTTGCAAGGCTAAAAACAGAAATATTAAAAATGTGGTTATTGGTTTTCTACAATTCATAGGGCAATTTTATCTGTGCCTTAATATCCCATTTCAAAAAGGTGGGTGGGGTAAATTTAACTCCTATCCAGTCAAATCACACATTTTTATCTGATCTTGACAAAACCTTATTTCAGGGGTTATTCTGACTATGGTAAAACAAATTACGATCTTTCTTGTACAAAGAGTTTGTATAAATAAAGATTGAAAAAATGTTGCAAAGCTTCAATTTGAGGGGGATAGTCTTGAAAAATCTCAAATTGTGAAAAAATGGTCCGGTACCCCCACTTTTTTCACCAGTTTTGTCATAGAAGCGAATTTTACCATCTTCATGCAAAGTTTGAAGACTTTTGTAGTTTGTTTACAAAGGTGCACCTACTCACTGAAGCCTTTTAGCGACAAACTGTCGTCTGTTTTAATACTATGGTCTTCATTTTTGTTTTAAAAATGAAATTTAGGCAAAATGAATGAAGGCAAATTGAAATGATTGTCCAACAGATTGGATCTTGATCAGATACCGTCTTACGTGACATAAGCTTAGATCCAAACTGATTGCAAAATCGACTGTAGTCGCCCAGGGCGATGACATGTTTAAACGAAGCAAAACGCAAATGCTGTGCAAACAATATAAAAATGTAGTGTTTATGGGAAACGTTAATTTTCCATTTATTCTTGAGTGGAAAACAATTAAGAGCCTTGTCTTACCCCAAGAGACTAGGTGCAGGTAATATTGTGCAACAAAGCACATACATGTACTAAAACTATTAAAAATGGTTTAGGCAATAAAGCATGTAAATGGACGGCAACAATGTGTCTCTGGTGTATTAGGTAATCAAATGTAACGTGTTTGAAATGCAGGTTTCAATGCAATATTTGTCATTTCACCATATATTGTAAAACATTAGAAGGACTATGCATGATTGAAACTGGGATATGTTTTTTCATTTCAGGGGACAATGTATATCGACCGATGTCATTAAGGTGTGTGTTGGTTGATATGGAATATGTTATTTTCGCATATGGGCGCGCTTATACCAACATAATAGTATCAATATACATTCTTTTCAAACTTTCATTTTAGTTGTTTTATATTGAAATTCCTATCAGAATACAGTGTTTACTCTGATCAGACGCCGCCAAATGCCCCTTGTCAAGGTATGTCCCTTTAATAGCTTTAATAGGAAAACGGGTGGTATTCTTTTAAGCTTTCCAAATGACAATGTTGTACTCTTGCACAGTATATGTTCTTAAATGTCGCGAAAATATTCAGTGGATAAGACGGTATTCTACCCTTATAAAAACGATTACTCTACAACTATATTTCTATTGCAATCAGTGTGGAGCCTGGTCAGACGCCGGGCAATCCGGCGTCTCACCAAATTCAAATCTATTTGCCACTCAGAGTAAAACAAAAAAGTGGATTTGTCGGAAATTGTCACTTTCTACATTTCAGAACAATCCGTTAACGGGGAAGAATAATGTCGTCTCCACTATACCTGATGACATTATGATGGACAGACCTGAGCTGAGTTTGCACTTGCGTTACTCATTGGCCACTTAATGTAAAACAACCTACTAAGTGCATGACATTATGTGACTATTCAGAACATTTAGAATAGATTTGCAAATAATTTTATTTAGCAGGTATTGATAATAATATTTTAGAATATATTGTTTAGAATATATTGTTATTGACAAAAAATGTTGGAATCCTCTGAACATGGTGTACTCTGTAAGTACAGTAAACATGTACTATTTGGATATACACTGTTAATACACGCGTGGAACCGTCAAAAGAAGTCAATGGGTAAACAGTAATTGCGATTAGACGAACTAATTTACTAGTTATAGAATAAAAACGAAGTGCCTTACGACAAACCCGTAGCTAATGTCGTCATCAGTGGACGAGTACACACAATAATAAACGTCAGAGGATTATTTCGTGTCACCACATAGTAGAACAGTGGATGTAATACAAAGATGAGCATTGTCATGGCTATGGAAATGGCTAATGCGAACATGCCGATACTTTCAAACGTTTTCTGTAAGTCATCAACTGCGGCAATGGAAGCAGCAATCAGGCTGGTTATTCCGATCGGAGTAAACCTGAAATATACCAAAACAGAAACTGATCGAACCCTGGTGGCAGATAAAGTGGAAAATACGTTATTTTGTCCCGTTTAAAAGCAAACAAAACGCAAACGCAATGCACTAAATTGTATGAAATTACTTTTTTTTTTAAAATTCAAACATTCCTCTTTAAATTTGAGTAGCAAACAGTTTGGAGCCTGATCAGAAGCCGGGTTTCCCGGCGCCTCTGTCGGGCTTCGCACTGTTTGCAAAGGAAATGATAGCTCTAGTGCAAACGCGTGTATTCGGAAAACGGTCTTCTCTTATGTATATGCATCATTTGCGAACAGTATGACTGATTAATTCATTCAATGGCATGCTCTCATCCGTTTGTATATTATTGTCGTCTACTTTAATCCATTTGTGCCCACGATCTCATGTAAGGGGCATAGGCAAACAGAGTAGACTCTGATCAGACACCGCATTATGCGGCGTCTGATCAGAGTCTACACTGTTTGCTGATAGGAATTTCAATATAAAACAAAATGAAAATGAAAAGTTTGACCAGGCATCCCTTTGATAAAAAATGGGCTAATCCAATATATAAGCATGGAAGAATTCACTGGGCACAAATGGGTTAAATTTAAAGTAAAATGGCTGAAGTAATATCGTACTGAGTGCCAATCTTACAGTGGAGAAAACGTTATTCTTTCCCAATAAACGCGTTTACGCTAAAACTATTATTTGCAGTGCAAACAGTTTTGAGCCAGATCAGACGCCGGGTAATTATCAGAATTGTCAAAAAGGTGCACATTTCTACGTTTTAGTGCTTTGCGTACGTTTGCGTTTTAAACGGGAAAGAATAACGTTCTCTGCACTGTAGTATACATGTAGTTAAAACTTACTTATTCAGTGCCATTCAGAAAAAGAGCAAATTATTTTTATTAAGACACGTTTAAGTTTTAATACAATGTAAATGTTAAACAGAAAGGTCATTGAGAATCATGGTACATTATTTCTAGTTTGCCGTTTATGATTGACTATACTTTATTTTGATTTTATATTATACAATGTTGTTGTGTCATTATTCGGACGTGATGGACTTTGTTTGTAAAGCTTATAATCAAACAGTTTACCTCAGACTGTTTTTCTATCATTTAACAATGAAAAAAAGAAAAGCCTATGTAAGAGCTTTCTATATTCGTGTCCTTTATTGGAAGATGACCAGGGTTCTATGACAGTTCAAGAGAACATTCAAGCGCTACCACTATATTTTCCATCAAACTATAGGAAGTGACCACATTTGAAGTTGTCTCAAAGAGACAATTCTCAGAAGTAGTTATCACAACAGTTTTGGTGCAGACATAAACAAAGTTTGAAAATTGTGAATATCGGATGACGCCTAACACATATTCTTTTATTGGTTCAAACAGTCTTTAAAAAATCCAACTGTATAATGTATTTTGGGCAGATTGTTTAAGATGTTCAACCCTAGCAACGAGTATACATATAATTACTCGTCATTAACAACAAAGTGTACATGTGAAGAGTAAAATGTCTTATGCTAATAACTTAGACTGTGATCAAGACGCCCTCTGATCAAGGTCTACACACATTTTGCAATATACATGTATTTTTAACATCAGCCGTAAATAGTTAGAAAATGGACTGTACTTGACTGGAAAATTGGGCTTTCCATTAAAATTTTCTGGGGTGGGTGCGTTAACAATGTGTTAGGCTGAACATGTACTAATAATGTCACTGACGTACCAGACTATCCAGCGCAGTACCTTGATGATCACCTCAGACACCCCCCTGAAGAAAACCACAACTGGTTGAGCCACTTCTCCCACCTGGGCAGTTGCCATACCGACAACAGAACTGATCATGATGATACCTGGAAAGTATGTTGTCAACATATCTTTAACAAACCACAGCAACTGAAACTCTCAGATTAATGTTTTTCATATCTGTTCCTAACAAACTGCAATCCGAAACAGTGAACTAAATATACAGAAACTACAGTACATAAAACGCACGCCAAATTAATCATGGGGGCTTTATCATTTCACTGTCATAGCGTCGTTTGTTTAATTAGTATGACACATGGAATTTCAAAACGAGCGTCGAACAGTTTTGATCCTGATAAGAAGCCGCGTGATGGGACTTCTCATCAAGATTTAAACTGTTTGCAGAGGCGACGTTTGGACTCATTTTCAGCAAAAGGGTTAACCCTTAACCCCATAGCCTGTTTCTAGTTTTGAAGACAGGTGACCACTTAAAGCAGGTTGAAAGTAAAGCAGAATGTGCCTTAAGGCACATTCTGCTTTACTTTCAACCTGCTTTAAGCCAAAATATGCTAGGCTTTATAAAATATGTTTGATGGTAATTGTTCATGAGGGTATAAACTGGAACTATTTTCTTCGGCGGAGGAATAAATTATATAGGCTAAAAGTCGCTTATATGTCTATGGAGGAAAGGGTTAAATGACCACACGGTGAAACCTGTTTGCCTATCTGACTTACCACCAGTATACCATAGAAAACAAATAGAGGTGGAAAACCCATGTGATTACCTAAAATATTCATTGATGACGTCACTCCTTTCGACCTCACAAGCTCTTCCATTGAATTATTAGTACTGTTAAGTATTCTGTTAACCTCGTGCGGTATATACACCGTCTGCGACTGCAACGAGTGATATGGAAAAAATTGATCTCCCCGTTTTAAGAAAAGAGATATGAAAATGGTAGAAACAAGAAAGCGATTATTTAGTTAAGGTATAAAACACGTTTTTGAGTTTTATCAGCCATCGATTATCCGGCGTCTGATATGGAACAATAAACATTAAAAAAATATCAAAAACGAAAACTATTTGAGGTTACAATTTTAACCATGACAGATAGCCTAACTGAAAGACGTCTCTACCAGAAACAAGAAGATTTGTTTAACGTCGGATACAATATATAAACATTAGCTGTAACAGCTATTTTCCGACAAGCACAAGTAGAATATAAACAAGAGTAAAAAGGCTGTAAAAAAGAAAGGCTATAAAAGAAAGTTTTAACATATAAGGTGGATACAAGCTAGGCATATAAACATTACTATTTAGGTTGTTTTGTTTTGTTTTGTTCTCTAGAACAAGGGGCTTTGATTCATTAAAATTTGCATTCTGCGCCGGACCACCATTCCTTTATCATAGAAAATTTTGCAGTGGACAATATTATTTTTAGCAAAAGTGCTTCTCTCCTAGAATGTCATGTGCTGCTCTTTAAACGGGAAAGGATGGCACTTGCCTTCTCTAAGGTACGAGTATGTGATGCTGGAGTCCGTTTCATGAAATTTCGTACGACAAATGATGTCGTGAGTCAGATTATAAAAGTCTCAATGATTATTTTTTCTCCATCTAATCCTATCTTGTGACATCTCGTTGGAATTGTCTTGAGAAGACAATTCCAAAAAGATAGAATAAGACAGTATTAGGTAGAGAAAAAATTAGATGCATTTCAGAAATTAAATGTATTTTAAAGTTGTGACTTACGACCTTTTTGTCGTACGAAGTTTAATGAAACGGACCCCAGCAGAAGACTAAATGATCGTCATAATGATACTGTAATATACCGTTTGAAAACATGCTGTGACGATGTTGTTCGGAAACAGATTCCTGAAACATAAAAGATAAAAACAAATACAATTCCAAAGAGATGTAACAATACAGGATTAAATTAAATGTATTTTCAACTTTGCTGATAGCCTTTATTCATATATACAGTTTATAGTATAAAACTGTTGTTAAATTAACAACTGAGTTATTGCGAAATGTAGAATATGTTTGTTGCAAAACTATGTCCTATTTTAGAAGAAATAAAAACACAATCACTTATTCGTAATAATATGATACGGCGTATAATCAAAAAACAGTTTTACGATAACTGTTTTCCTTACTTACTGTATAAGACTGGTTTACTGCATACATACATGTATGAGTAATACATATAATTACCTACCTTTAATACACAATATGAAATTATTATTATAGCTGGTATACCTTATAACAGTGTTTGATTTAATCTTACAAAAAAGTAGGTCAAACACATTTCGATTTTATAACTAAGATTATTGAAAATCAAGTGTTGTTAATTTGCTATTTTAGTAAAATTCAAATAAAAGAGGACGAGCATTGACAACGGTATGGAACTTTGTCTTAGCTGCATTATATGAATATATGATTAAGTTATGTAGCAAATGTGGCCAGTGGCTATGACTTATCCTCAATGATTTCTAAGTTCCACAACGAAGAGAACTGCTATTGGCAACCTATTTTACATCACTGTATCCGAAAGAAAACGCATTTTTTAACGTAACAAAACATTTTGAACAACCCTCGTAAATGTGGGCTCATACTAAAACACATACCGAATCAGATCTACAAATAAGTCTTGCGTTTGAAGGTTTGTTTCTGTTGCATCCATTGTGTCTGTTTCAGCATGTACACCTTTACCTGTAATACAAAACATACAAATATTGCAGCTTAAGTCTACATGTACCAATCACCTTATTCCCAGTGTATAAGACACGGAATCGATGTAGTCAGAAAATTAAGCGGAAGACCAACTATTATTACGAAAGTTACCTTTACCATAGCGCGGAACTCGACCGGACCATATTTATTTTAGAAAATAGGCAAGAGGCTTTTCAACGAGGAAAACAAGTCACAGAATTATCAAATTTTGTCTTACTCATACATGCACATGATGTTACATCCTCTTTCATAAGTTGCTTAAAATAGTATCCAGAGTACTTACGTAACTCTTTACCAATAAACGCGTTAACGCTAAAAATACATGCTTTATTTCCGATGTAAACAGTTTAGAGTCTGATCAGGCTATAAACTGTTTGCCACTCAGATAAAATTGAAAAGTCAGAATTGTCAAAAAAGTGTCTTTTTCTACATTTTAGTTTTTTGCGTTTGCGTTAAAACGGGAAAGAATAACGTTTTCTCCACTGTACACATACGGGTACCTGGTTTGAACATGAAGTACATAGCCAAGCCGAACAGAACGCCAATACCATTTACCAGTGTTATATACACTATAGCCACTGTACTTATTTTGCCGTTAGATTTTGGGTCGAGCGACGAAGTACCTGAAAAGAAATAAAGCAATGTACAATGCGAATACGTTACTTTTCTCGTTTAAACAAAATGAAAGCAAAGTCAACGACAAATGCAAAGGTAAACACGTACTTTTTTCTGAATCAAGTACATGTACTACCGGAAACTTTCGCAAACTTATTTCTTAATAATACATGTACCACTACAAAGTAATTCGGAATGTCACGAGTAAACATAAATTAATGCAACGAAAATGTCATAGACACAGACAATAAGATAGGCGGAAACTATTTGATATATTCCCAAGTATCCTTGCAATCTTCAGTTCTCTGAAGCATTGATATTAGTTCGTTATGTATCAATACAATTTAAGGACGCAATTCATATACGGATGAGAAGTCCGGTAATTAACAGGGACGCGAATGTTCAATAATTACCTGCTATTATGCTGGAAATAACCAGTGGTAATATTGTACAGGTCAGCATACGCATGTAGATTTCACCAGGAAGACCTGTGTAACACATGGAACATATACGATGGTTTTATTGCATTAAACATTACATACAATGCTTATAGCAAATAGTATAGTGAACACGTTTTACCAGTGGTAATATTGTACAGGTCAGCATACGCATGTAGATTTCACCTGGAAGACCTGTAATACATGGAACACTGTTTTATAATGCGAATAACAAATTAATAAAACTTACATGAACAGTTGCGTTATAAACATGTTGTCCGATATAGACCTGACAACAATATTTTGACGGTATTAAAGACATGGAGAAGTTTACAGTAATCTGAAAGCGATACAAAAATGTACTACAGCAGCGTTCTATTTTACTTTAGTTTAAACATATTACTTTCACTGACGTTAAGCAGCCATCTGATTTTGTAATATACAAGTATTAGTTAGTGCTTATTGAGATATTCCTGGTTAACAATCTCTTAATATTACAATATAAAGTTTTTTGTTTAAATAACCGCATACCGATGATCTGATTTTGAAAACAATGTTTATTTTGTCGCATGAAGGGAATCCTGTTGTTAATAGAAACTGTGGTTATTATATTTGAAAATATTGCTGTACTGCAGTGGCTTGACATATGCATTTGATCGACAATATGTTTTCAATGAAGAAAATTTATTTACTGGCTGATCATTTCTACCGAAGTTTGTCGTTGAATAAAGATATAAGAGACGTGTTACACTTTCATAAAAATATAAAGGAGGATTTTGGGTATGAATTGTATTTAGCTATGATATTGAAGACGAATATTACCCCATTATTAAAGTCCATTATTTCAGGAAATTTTACAGAAATATTATAGTAAAAACATTTATACACAAGTAAACTTATTATAGTTTACTGATATACTCAAGAAGTAATTACAGTATTCTCTTTAATCTTGCAAAATGAATAAAATTGGTTGCTATAGTTTTCACTTGACACGTGTCACTTAATTCATTTTCTATTGAAAAAAATAAGTAGAACTATATCATGCTTTGTTGTTTTAGTTATATGTTTGTATATATTATATTGAAACATGCATCCTGTGTGATATATCGCATATTGAATGAAGTGCAAGTAAATACACTGTATGTTCAGTTTGGTTCTTTTCGGTAATAGATGGCATGCTTTTACCGCATTTTCAATTAAAACATTTGATGAAAACTTTATAAATTTACAAACATAGAGTACATTGAACTTGATATTCTATCCCGATTAACTCAAACTAACTGATATCATTTTGACACATAACTTGTATTATATATGCTCGATAATGATGAACATTTAACTTTGAAATACTGATATGCTCGACTTACCCGAGTTCGATATATCAAAGTTGGACTAATATTGTTTAGTATCGATAATCACAGTACTAACTGTGCAATATGCAAGTTTTACCTATCCAGAGCATAGCGTCAGCTGAAGGGTGTAATGGGCGTAGTGCGAACCCCAACCCAAAACCAATGGCCACACCGGCAATGGTTAGTAATATGAGTAAGTTTTTCTTCAAGAGTTCCAAACACGACCTCTGTTTTTCACGCTTCTTCGTTATATGACCTCCGATGGTCATCTTTGGTTCTTCCATTGAACAACTGTTTTTGAGTTTTGGATACGTCGGAGGTGGATTTGTTTTTCTGAAACAGTACATCTGTAAAACATCTCTAAACGGCAAATAAAATGAAATTTCAATGCTAATTGGTTTCAAATATTGGCATAAAGGAGATTTCTGATTTACCCTCACATTGCTTTAAGCAGTCAGATGTCATAAACTAGATAATAACGCAATCAAGTGTAAAACTTTTATCCCGTGAATTGCATGGCCTCCAAATAATTGGCATTTGCGAACAATTTGAACTCTATTCTAACGTTAATCCTTTCGGCGCCGAAGTCGCACATAGTCGACTCTGCAAACAGTTTTAATCCAGGTCAGATATCGCGTAACGCGGCATGTAATCAGGATTCAAACTGTTTGACACTCGTATCAATATTTCGTAAGACATATAACATTGAATCTTATCTTGAAACGATCTTGCAGATAACAATATTGAAGCAGATGATAATAAAGCGGTGAAGGGGTGGACATATCACGATTAATTAGGCGCCTAAAGGGTAAAGTAACTCGGCGTTTGACTAACATACATGTACATGTACAACAACACAGCACATACTCGATGGTTGTTTTTAATAAAAAAACATGCCTTAACTAAAGCTAAAGAAAAGAACTAAACACGTTTAGTAAAAGTCAAGTGTCAAACTTCATTCTTGTCAACTATTAACACGTTGCTAGTCCTTTGCTGACCTCAACACCTTCAAACCTAGCGACGAGTATTGTCGTCATTTAGAAATAGTGTACCTTTGAAGTATACCATTGTCCTATGCCAATAGTGTATACCCACTTCAGAGGGCTTTGATCAGGGTTCACACTGTTTGTTATTGTGCAATTCATTGCCGAAAATGGACTTGATATAATTAGAATTCATGGTGAAAGAGGTAAAAGGTACACCTATCCAAGGTCAAAGAAGTCTAGGTCAAATATTAAACAGACTGTTCTAATCAGTTAAATAAACGCACATGGCCATGTTAACTGCATGAATAATGCATACAGTGGAGAATCTGTTATTCTTTCCCGTTTAAACGCAAACGTACGCAAACGCAAAGCACTAAAACGTAGAAAAGTACAACTTTTGGACATGTTTATCTTGGTGGCAAACAGTTTGGAGCCTGATCAGACGCCGGGTTACCCGGCGTCTGATCTGGCTCCAAACTGTTTGCACGGGGCCCATGAAGTTGGGTAAATATTAGCTTAAATGCCCGGTCTAAAATTAACCTAAATGCAAAAAATATCAAGAACATAGAGGTAAAGGACCAAGGTCATTATACTGACTTATGCACGATGCTGAAATAACCAGTTCACATGATCTCATGAAGCAGTATGTCCGCAGTCTGGTTTTGACCTAGAGGGGCAAATCTAAACATTGGCACTTAACCCTATCGCTGCCAAATTAATCATGAGATTTTTACCCCTGCACCGTTTCATTGTCGTCTGCTTCAATATTGATGTGTGCAATATCGTTTTAAAATTAGATTTGAGGCAGTATAACTGACGTAATTTCAAAAGAAGATGCAAACAGTTTTGGCCCTGATCAGTCGCGTAACGCGGTGTCTGATCAGGATCAAAACTGTTTGCAAATGCGCTTCATTACGTCATTGAGAGTAAAGGGTTAAGTATGGAAGGACATATGGACAAGGGTAAAGACATACGCCCTACAACTATTCATCTATTGGCATCATGAAATAGGAATATCCAAAGCAGGCGATACTAGCCGCTTACCATTTTAAAGTCAAGTTCAAAATGAAAACCAAAGCCAATAGCACCATAAATAAATCAATGAACAGTCTTTATAGCAAATATTATCAATCTAGATACCTTCGACATGTTTCAAGGGTATATTTAAGTTGTACATGCGCACTTTTAATCGTAACTCGCGACAGCGAAGATCGACAAAATAAATAGAATCGTCTCAAAGAGGATCAGAAAACGCTAAGCCTCAAATTTAAAGGCGGTTCAACTTCACATTATAACCTAAACCATCTATATATGTATATAGCTGTTTGTATTTACAACATTTTCAAACACTCAGACATATCATTAGAATTGTTTCCATTGGACTTCGTAAATATATATATAAGAATAACTCAAATTTATTTACCAAATAAGCCTATAGGCAATATCCAACTGACTGATTCAGAGCATATCCGAGCTATAACCAACACCCGTCTTCTTGTATTTCATCTCTGTTCTAGTTACAGTAGTGCAACGATCGGATGGCGTTGTTTACAAAACATTGTGTATGTAAACAAAGAAAAATAACGATAAATACAACTGCGACATGTTGTATTGGTAAATCAAAGTAAGTGGTTTGTGTGACTGTCTGGTGTAGTGGATAAGCGTGCTGCCTAGTAGTACTTATTTACTAGTTACTTTTGAGGGTCGTGAGTTCGAACCTAGATATCACTACTTTTCTTTTTTTCTTTTTTTGTATATTTCACTGATATGCGCTGATATACGTAGTTTAAAATAAACATGGATAGAATGAGTAAGTCAAGTGATATTACAGACAATAAAGAGCTATATCATGTTATCTTTTTACTGATTACAAAGATGTGTTTTGACCCTATTACTGCACGATGTAAAAATGCAACGATAATGGGAAACATACTCAATAATATAACTAACGAATGTGTGAGAATGAAAATCTGTGGGAAGTGAAACAGATCGTCGTTAATTTGAAATTGAAAAAAAAATCACCGAATGTGGGATTCGAACTGGAGACTTCTGCGTGAAAGTCTAACAGCATAACCACTACGCCAATACAGCATATGCTAGTATGGTTGTCAAACTTGTAGTTATCGGTAATTTAACTAAATTTCTTTGTTTACATTCGTACTGTTTTATAAACAACGCCATCCGATCGTTGTTCTACTGTAAAATCGTTTAATGTCAGGTTTGGCTATAGCCGACTATCAACATATCGCAATATATCAGGGCTGCCATTTCTCATGATTTTTCCTAAGTCTTCGGATTTTTATTCTAGCAGATGGTAGCTTAAAACAGGCTGAAAGTAAAGCAAAATGCGCCTTAAGGCGCATTCTGCTTTACTTTCAACCTGTGTTAAGCAGTCACGTGTCTTCACAACAAGAAACAGACTATGGGAAAAAGGTACGATTAGAAAAATTGAAATTTTGTAATCTTAGGATTTTTATGAGCAACTGATGGCAGCCCTGATATATCACTTGTCCCCAATGAACAATTCTAGCACGCACCACACACGGGTGTCCGTTAGTGATCCGTTTTCAGGATAATTACGGTTTGCACCAATTACAGTGCTCCTTCCCTACAACGGCCCTCCGAACATCGACTCCCTCCTTACAACGACATTTGCCGCTGTTCCCGAGACAATTTTGTCTTATGATTGCATTGCTGCAATATCGTCTGCTTAAAATTGTTTTCTGCTGATTTTCTTACATAAATGACATTTTGACAGAAACACATACTGACATGTTACAACGAGCTCGAATCCAGATCAGATGCCGCGTTACGCGGCGTCTGACCTGGATTCAAGCTGTTTTCAAATGTCAACCAATTTCCCTCCCTATAACGACTCCCTCCGAACAACGCACACACTTTTTTGTCTACCATTGGATGTCGTTTCAGAGAGGGAGCGCTGTATCATTGCAGTCCATTGTCGGTGTTGAAAAGGTTAAATCATTCACCGTCTTACTCCGAGTACAATGGATATTTGCAAACAGTTTGGATCCTGATCAGACGCCACGTAACGCGATGCGACGTCTGATCAGGAACCAAACAGCTACCCAATAATTTAAATATTCCATAGGTGAAAATTCTAAACATTTAAGATTGAAAAATAAAAGAAAAAGATAATAGTTTAAAATTGAGATGTTTATTATCTTTCACAAAACGTTGTCCTATATATATAATACAGTCGTCAAAACAGAACGTTTAAGTTACACTAAAAGTTGGTAGATTTTATATCCGTCCCAATCCCTGAAGCAGTAAAAGAAATCAAATCCTTAGTGACCGCGCCGTTGTACGACTAAATGATGCAATATCACGCAAAAAATTTAACCAATTAGTCTAATTATGGTTTCTTATGTCAGGATTATACACATGTTTTGGTTTCGGTTTCAAACAAGATGATGAGAAACAGGTCAATTGTTGACCTTCCTTTTTGAAGCCGATATGTATTTTAGTTTCATTGACACATTTAACCCTAGTGACGAGTAAACCTGTCCTTTGCAAACAATGTACAGCGACGAAAACGTCATTCTTTCCAAAAATCGCGTTTACGCTAAATAGATTATTTCTAAAGCAAACCGTTTGGAGCCAGATCAGACGCCGGGTAACCCGGCGTCTGATCAGGCTCCAAACAGTTTGCCGTCCAGGCAAAATTCAACATTCAGAATTGTCAAAAAGTATTCTTTTTCTTTATTTATTTGCGTTTCGTTTGTTTTTAAACGGGATACAATACCATTTTATCCACTGTATGTATGAAGGGTAGAGTATGCAAAGCGTGCAGAACCTATTCAGAGAGCTCTTACAGTTTCATTGTCCACTTCGATGGTCTTATTTCTATCGTTTTCCCAATATAATGCATGAAGAACCCTAATTATTCAAACAATAGACTACATTAGCAACTCGAAATGTCCATTGAAAGTTCTTAGTAAGTTATAAACTTGAAACTGAATTATAAGAAGTTTGTTATCAGTCTCAATGAATGATATACGATTGACTCTCAGGCTAACTCGATGATGCAACACTCGTTTCAGTCTTCTGTCAAGGTTTACAAATACGATAAATAAAATTTGGACGATGTTGTTTAGCAGGGAACATTTTAAGAAGGCTTAAACCAGAGTACAGGTTGCAATGAAATTTTAGACTGAGTTGAAATCGAAACGCCTTCAAAGAAGCAGTTAAACTACAATGTTGATGAAATTTAACCCATTTAACCCTAGATATTGCAATGAAAGACCCTATCATGGTACTACGCGAAATATTAAATATACAATAGCAAAGAGTGTAGACCCTGATAAGACGTCGCGTATCTACTTTTTTAGACACTATACTAAAATGGGTTAACCCATTTGTGCCCAAGTTCCCTTACATAGGACATATGCAAACAGTGTATACTTTGATAAGACGTAGCATTATGCACGCCGTATATATGAGCTTTCTGTATTACTTTCACCTTGCTTTAATCTGTCATCTGTATTTTATACAAACGATTAACCTTCTTTTCCGTTGTCGCAACAGGGGGCGGGGGGGGGGGGGGCGGGTTACTCTACAATATTGATTTTACCAGATTGAAAAATCAGTCGTTAGAAAAATGCTTATAAATTGATAAAATATCAGGAAGTAGAAACTATTATGGTTTGTCGAGATCTGTTATCGATACTGATTATACGCCTCTAGCTACAGTGGAGAATACGCTATTCTTTCCCGTTTAAACGCAAACGAAACGCAAACGTAAATCTCTAAAACGTAGAAAAGTACAACATTTGGACAATTCTGATAATTCATGTTTCTCTTGGTGGCAAACAGTTTGGAGCCTGTACAGACGCCGGGTTACCCGGCGTCTGACCAGGCTCAAAACTGTTTGCACTGGGAAAAACAGTTTGAGCGTAAACGCGTTTATTTGGAAAGAATAACGTTTTCTCCACTGTATGAACATTGATGACTATAAATAGTGTGCGTATCAAAACCAGTCCACATACATTTAGGTACTAGTAGTTACATGTATGACCGATTTAAGCTAGCAAACAACACGCGTTCTCTTATTGTCAGATTTGTCTGACCTGTCAGAGTTATTTATAGAACACAATAGTTCATAATGGTAACAGGGTAACATCGGATCTATATCTACACTTTCCGACCTGAGATAAGCATGATCCTCGTGCAGCACGAGAAAGCTGCGCTAATTTTACTGATCAGGCTCCAACCTGTTTGCTACTCAGATTAAAAATATAGTTAAATTTCTAAAAGTAAATTTTCACAGTTTAGTGCATTGCGTTTGCGTTTAAACGGGAAAGAATAATGTATCCTCTACTGTACATTACGCACATTACGCACAAAAAATACAGCTATCCGTATCTCTAACTGGAAGTAGTGAAAACTCATTCCTTTTAAAATTTTAGAATGTTCCAATCTAAAAATAACTCCGACAGGTCAGAAGAAAACACTAATACAACAGTGTTAAAACCCCTGTATTGTGATTCATGCAAAACCAGTGTTTTGATGCACACAGTCATTGAACTGTGCATGTATCCGTCAGTCCGTGTGTCTATGTCGTAATTGGTCTCGAATATATTTCCTATATCACATCAGCTAGGGATATAAAATTTGTAGTATTTGCATATCTTAGAATGCGCAGTATGCCCGTAACAATTTCAAGTCACTGTGATCTTGACCTTGACATTTGACCAGGCAAATTAAAACATGATAAGCCGGTCGTATATGTCGTTTGAGAACATTTTGGAACGGTGGAGCATACCGAAACATTTCGGTTAATTATGACCTTAACCTCTTGATCTCATTTTAAGAAACATGTTGTCCAGCGTATATTTTCTACACAGAATCAGTTAGAGATGCCAATTCTGACATGTGGGGCTCATCATAGGCTGCAATGTCTGGCATACTATTTTGAGGCCAATGTGACATTAACTTTGACCCTTGAACTAAAAGCGTGTTTGAGCATACAGTGGAGATAACGTTATCCTTTCCCAATAAACGCGTTTACGCTAAAACTAGTATTTCTATTACAAACAGTTTGGAGCCAGATCAGACGCCGGGTAACCCGGCGTCTGATCAGGCTCCAAACTGTTTGCCACCAAGATAAACATGAATTATCAGAATTGCCCAAAAGTTGTTCTCTTCCAAGTTTTAGTGTTTTGCGGTTGCGTTTCGTTTCGTTTAAACGGGAAAGAATAACAGATTCTCCACTGTATCTCCTCCACCACAACAGCGAGAGATATTAAATTTAATGTATGGAATGGTATACTAACGCGAACAATTTTCGTTTCGCCGTTACCTTGACCTTATTATTCGACCTGATTCATTCTGGATCCTAAACCACTTCTGTTACATCACAAGACATCACATGTTGTGTTTGTGTTACATTTGTGTATTTGAATGTGTCGCGTACAATGTGTCACTGTGACCTTGACCTTGATCTCAATTATAAACTACTTTGTCCAGATAATATTTTTTAATATTACATTAGCTTGTGTTCCAATTTTATCTGCGAGAATATCTCAAGTTGCGAAGTAGCATTATGTAACGTTCAGACACCCTTTGTTTTTGGCATTGACCCTGGCTTTTGACAGCAGTTATATAAAGGATGCGGTTACCATGACCTTTGACCATTTACATTGACATTTGATCGCAGGGGTTGAATAAACATCGCCTGAACATATTTCCTACATCAGCTCTACTGCGAAAACTAAATTCTATGCGAGAACTCACATACAGTGGAGAATCTGTTATTCTTTCCCGTTTAAACGCAAACGTACGCAAACGCAAAGCACTAAAACGTAGAAAAGAACAACTTTTGGACAATTCTGATCATTCTTGTTTATCTTGGTGGCAAACTGTTTATACCGGCGTCTGATCTGGCTCCAAACTGTTTGCACTGCAAATAATAGTTTTAGCGTAAACGCGTTTATTGGGAAAGAATAACAGATTCTCCACTGTAGGGAAAGCGCAGTGTCGCGTAACATTTCTTTTAAGAACAACTGTTTGGCCCATTGACTTCTGAAAATTCTAACGGAACAGTTCGAAATTAAGCATTAATAGTTTTGTCTGTGTATGTATTTCGAGTTGTTATATACATTAACGTGCACATTTGTGTGAAACGTCATTTGATGGGTCAACATATACAATAGATTTTGACTATTTGAACACCAGATAGACGAGTAAAAAATTTAACAGAACATTTTAGATTTTGATATTTGATGTTTAGCGCTCGTATCTCTAGCGCTGTGCGTTATTGATGAATACAGCGTTCCCTCTCTACAACGACACCCATTGGGAGACAGAAATTATGTGCGTTGTTCGAAGGGAATCGTGATAGGGAGGGACACTGGTTTACATTTGCAAATAGCTTGAATCCAGATCAGACGCCGCGTAACGCGGCGTCGGATCTGGATTCAAGCTGTTTGTCGCTCGTCCTTAAGTTTTTTTCTGTCTAAATGTCTAATATGTAACTTGGAGAAAAAACAGCAGACGACAATTTTAAGCTGACGACTTTGCACTCGTGAATATATTCTGCATAATTGTCGTGTTTAGGGACCGGCGACAAAGGTCGTTTTAAGTAGGGAGTCGTTGTTGGGAGGGTTGTTGTAGGGAGGGAACGCTGTATTTGTTGATTTGTATTCAATTAGGATCTGTTTAAAGTCGCTCCATCACAATACCATTCAATCATCAATTTATCAACTGTTGGTAAAAGTGGGTTGGGTTTACCAAGTGCAATTTTCGTAATGTTCGACCCATTTTATGGACATATCAATCACTATAAAAGCTGTAACAATCAACACATTGATATGTGGAATACTTCTTTAAACCGTTTACTCAAAAGCCTATTTGTGGTTTTGAAGACAGGTGATTACTTCAAGAAGGCTGAAAGTAAAGCACAATGCGCTTTCAAGCGCTATCTGCTTTACTTTCAACCTGATTTAAGTATTTCTCTGTCTTCAAATCATCTGTAACCAGGCTCTGGTGTAAAAGGTAAACAGACACAGGGTTAGATGGAACATATACATGTACTGACCTTCACTATTACATAACAAGTCGAACCTTGATAGCTCGAAATCGCTAAAGTCCAAAATATCTGTTTTCCTTCATAATATTAGCCACGTGAAGTGAACCATACTCATGTTTTAATTTGAAAAAATCAAACAATAAACAACTCGGGTTAGTTTTAGTTGAAACTCAAGTAATCGAAGTTTGATTGTATTCATTATTAAAGTGAAAAAAAACTTTATTCTTTCCAATAAACAATGTAAACAGTTTGGAGCTATATCAGACGCCGGGTAACCCGGCGTCAAACCTGTTTGCCATTCAGTTTAAAATGAATTGTCAGAATTGTCAAAATATTCTCATTTTCTACGTTTTATTGGAACGCATGTGCGTTTTGTTAACGTTTAAACGGGAACGACTAACGTTTTCTCCACTGTATACTGTTTTTTGTAAATGTACATTAACCGTATTCTCATGATACCCAATCGTGCATTGCCATCTAGATCGATGAGAAGAGATACTCACCCTGATTATTTAACCTTTTAAACACATTCAGCCATACAACTTTTAATGGACAATTCCAATTTCCAATTAAGTCTAGTCCGCGTGTGACTATCAAGGGTTGCTTTTAACGAGATATTGAAAGATGACAAACAGTAGTGCATACCCTCATCAGGGGGCGCCTGCAAAAAATCTCGGATCACTATTTGTATAGAACCAAGTTCTCTTAACCCTTTACCTCATAGCCTGTTTTAGTTTTGAATTCAGGGGACCACTTAAAGCAGGTTGAAATTAAAGCAGAATGTGCCTTAAGGCACATTCTGCTTTACTTTCAGCCTGCTTTAAGCTAAAATCTGCTAGGCTATATAAAATATTTGTAATGGTAATTGTTCATGAGGGTATAAACTGGAACTATTTTCTTCAGCGGAGGAATAAATTAAATACGCTAAAAGTCGCTTCTTTGGGGGAAAGGGTTAACAGGTACACTGTTTGTAGATGACAAGTTAACTCGTCGCTAGGGCTCAATGTGTTGTTGCTCCAACATTGTCTGCTTGAAATGATTATCGTCGGTTTTTTCGATCTAAATTGTTCTAAATTTTAATAAATAAACAGTATAATTATGTCAGTATAAAACAGTTTGCATCTTGATTTTACATTGAAATACTCGACTTTAAATCTGAATCTAAACTGTTAATCAGACACTCGCGTCCGCACACTATGCAATACAAGGGTTATCCATTTGTCTGCTGGTCAAGACTTTATTGTTTTTGCAAACAGTTTGGATCCAGATCAGACGCCGCGTAACGAGGCGTCAGTTCTGGATCCGATTATTTGACACTCGTCTGTAGGTTCCACTATTTAGAAATTGTGTAAGTCTTAATTTTTAATAAAAACAATGGCAGACGACACTTTCAAAGCAGACGGCAGTACAACAGGATAAGAGTTAAATATTAATCAAGATCATAAAAACGTTTTATTTCAGGCACGTTCAGATTGTATCTGCAACTGATCTTGGTTCATTTGCACTAACATATGATTGCGTCTCATGATCTAATGAAACTGGTTTTTAGACAGATCGCTTGAAACCAAATTAATGACAAACACAATTAAATGTAGCAAATGGGATTCAAAAAGAGACTGAACCCAAAATTGCATACTTGAAAACAAAAGAAAATACGCACATAAAGTAAGTGGGGGAGGAGGGCATTACAACTATCGTCAGTCTAAAAACATCCTCAAGAAAAGTAACCGAATTTTTCCTTTCTATATTTTCAACGGTTTTCTATTCCGGACGGAGTATATTTTATTATTGTTTTAAGCCTCGCTATATCCCATTCAGGGGGGGTTGTGCGTTCAAAGGCGCTTCACTTTAATTACATAAATGTACCTACAAAGCTAGAAAAGACAAACTAACTACAATTAGATCTAAAATAAATGAATAAACATGCAAAAGACAGCCCCCAAAATGGCGATCACAATACCCCCATCAATCAGCAATAAACCGATCGGCTAGATTGCCGACTGATAGAAACAATAGATGAGCACCCAATGCAGGCCGCCGAGAAAAAACAATAACTACGATGAGATCTAAAATAAATATTAATAAACATACAAAAGACAGTCCCCAAAACGGCGATCACATTACCCCCATCAATCAGAAATGAACCGACCGGATAAAGATTGCCGACCATTAAAAATAATAGTAGAGCGCTCAATGTAGGCCGCCTAATGCAACAGAACTAGGGGAAATAGCATGCGACAATAACTAAAAAATTCCATAAGTAACCATAAACCAGATAATACTCCAGAACTCCCATTTATACCAACAATATCTACAGCAAGAACATACCCCAGAGGTAGCAGTGTTCTAATAACACATGGTAAAGAAATGTGTTTTCAGACGTTTTTTGAAGACTGAAACTGAGCTCGCATCTCTAATTTCTGATGGTAGAGTGTTCCAAAGCTTTTGGGCTGCATGCATGAAACTTCTATCTCCAAACTTCACCAAACGACTTCTCGGTACAACCAGCGATACTGATTCTCCCGCAGACCGCAACTCTCTTCGAGGTTTATACGAGTCAATCATACTGAAAACGTACCTTTGAGAATCATTGCACATGGCTTTGTATGTGAGTGTCCGAATTTTGAATTCAATTCAGTGTTGATCTGGAAGCCAGTGAAGATCCTTCAAGACTGGCGAGAGGTGATTGTACCGAGGAGTCCTGGTAATGATGCGGGCTTGAAGTGACCAGAGAATTGATCAAGGTCTGTAGCTTCTGGAGAAAGGTACTGTCAAATAGGACTTATTTGCCGCAGCTATGCATAGCTAGACCTGCACACAGCGTTAATGTGCTGTGTCATATCCATTAGGGAATCGATTCTTCACACACAAAGATGATTTGATTTTAGAGTATCCCATTTGAAGATGAAAATATCCAGGAACGGTAACCTTTTTTGAATAAAACAGTTTGACCTCAGTTGTGTTAGTGTTCAGCTTCAACATGTTCTGGTGCATCCATGAGACTATGTTTTTTAGACACCTATCGACTTTAGGGAGGGCTTCTTGTTGACAAGATCTGTCTTTTGGCTTAAATGACGAGTATAACTGTAAATCATCTGCATAGAGTTCCAACAGAGATCAATTCAGTTTTGAAATATGTGTGTTTTTAACATAAATCCCTTTCTTAAACCAATATAGACATGCTCATATGGACGTCTTGCATCATCTTACGTGAGAAAAGTTTTGGGCAAATTTTATTTTCAGTCTCTGAAATAACAACAACACCCCCAACAAAACACAAAATAAACGAATTTAAAAAATCTGAAAGGTTTTTCTGCTACCTCATGAAGTGCCTAGTCTTGTCTGGTTCTGAACTATTTTCGATTGAAACACTACAATTTAAAGAGGTTTTTTTTGTATTTGCACATTTAATTCACAGGCTCATCATACGTATGTCACATGGAAATTATAAGTAAACTATCTCAAATTCAGATGAATACTAAATCCAGAATACAAATTTGTAGAAAACTCGATTTATTGGTATCCCACATTAACACTCTTTTTCCAGTATCCTTCTTCAACTATCGAATTCCTGACACAATCATAATATAATTGAAATTCTTAGAGTGAAATTTTGTTTCAATAGTATTTATATTTCTGTGCATGCAAACGGGACATATTCTTAATCATCTGTCTAATCTGGAGGGGCGACCTTTCTTAATCAAAGGAACATGAGACGAATATCTAAATATGATCAACGCGGAAGGGTAGTGCAAGTAATGATAATTATGTCACATTTACATGTTTTTAGTTTTAACGGAAGCGTTTAAATTTTCAGCCTATTTTCTAGATTGAAATCATAGTCAATTGGGATCAATATCAGACACCGCATAACCCGGCGTCTGATTTAGAATCAAACTGTTGTCATCCATATTCAACGTGTCCTCGGTTTAAAAAAACCCAAACTAACTTTAAAATTTTGCGTACGAAATATTTGAACCAGATATCAATTAAGCATAGTTAAAAATAGTTTTTGTTTATGTATTTCCAACATTCAAAGCATCTCACACATACCCAAATCGTATTAGCCCAAGTTTTTCTACCAACTTCAACAAATCGAGCATCGTTTTCAGGATATCATTTACAGTCAGTGCGTAAAAGTTTAACCATATAGTTAACCCATTTTTGCCAAGTATATTCTTCCAAGCTTAAACATTGGATTATTCCAAGTGTTGATAAAAAGGATGTCTGGTTTAGCTTTTATTTTTCATTTTGTTTTATAATGAAATTCCTATCAGCACACAGTGAATACTCTAATCAGACGCCGCATAATGCGGCGTCTGATCAGAGTCTACACTGTTTGCATTTGTTTTATATATACGACCGATGCCACAAACGAGTTAATAACTGTAGTCATATATAATATATATGATATGCTTAGAGGGAGTCTGATTGGTTTGGTCATGTAATTATATATTTTTGTTTCTGAATAGAATGACGTGTTTGTTAAACACAAATGTAATTTAAACATAATTTGAAAATAATACCAGTTTAAAATCTCAGCAAGCTAGCAGTGAAACCATACTAAGCTTTTGAAACAGTTGAGATTTTGGCGAGACGCACCATAATGCCGCTTGACATTCCGACCTTGTTTTGAAGAAATTGTATTTTTAGAATATTTGCAGACGAACAATTTACCAATTATGCAAAAAGTCAAAATGATTACATATGTAGCATTTTGACAAAGATTCCGGGGTACGAAATGTCGAATTCATTTAATGTTTACTATAAACTAATTTACAATTAACTTGTGGGAAATGAGTCCTGTGATCGGGATTTCTAATGTTTGCAAAATAATCAAATACGGATATTCAGCAAATACTTTGTTATAACCTTTCATGATCAAATTTATCGTGACGTTCTTCACCCCTTCACAGACATTTTGTCGGCTGCTTCAATATTGTTATCTACAATATCGATTAAAATTTAAATTTTGAGGCAGTATAACTTACGTTATTTCATAACAAGTGGCAAACAGTTTTGATCCTGATCAGACGCCTGATTAGGGTAAAAAATGTTTGCAAATGCGTTTTATAACGACATTGAGAGTAAAAGGGTTAATCTAATAAAGCATACCGAATGTTAACAAAAACACCATTGAAGCTGGCTTACCTTGAATTTTCCTCAATAATTTCTTTTATCGTACAATTGAAATGTGACGTTTATAATAATAGCCCGTCTTAACGTTCTCCCTTGTAGGTGCTGCGTGTCCACCTGATGAGCGATCCTACACTTATACTGTAATACAATACCTGTATTCAATCGATTCAACTGGATAACCTAGACCGGCATTACAGAATCCCTTCAGTACGAATGCACTCACGCTAGTACTGAAGTTTGAAAAAAGTCAACCCTGTATCAAGATGACACATTTGTACAATTTATGACTGGAACCAACTAATTGCAAAAGACCTTTGTTTCACGTTTGTTTGCATTTAAAAAAGCTTTAACGATCGAGATGGTTATGCATTCAGTGTTCACTCAACATAAACTGTCATACATCATTTGTAAACAGTGTATAGACAGATAAGATCCGTTTAGTTCTGGAAGAAGAATTCCATTTGATCAGGGTCTGCAATGTTTACCATATTTTTATATGTTTTGTACAAACCCCTTACGAGTAAATGTAAACTAGTCATTTTTATACAAAGAATCCATTTGTAAAGGGGGCATTGTAATCCTTGAACTATGACACATGTATCATATTTAACCCATTTACTGGACACGGACAAAAGGGTTAGAATCAACTTGACTACGGTACTCCCACTCTACATCAACACCGAATGGGAGACAGCGAATATGTGTGTTATTCGAAGGGAGTTTATTATAGAGAGGGAAATTAAGCTTTTGCTCACATTTGCAAACAGCTTGAATCGAGATCAGAAGCCGCGTTACGCGGCGTCCGATCTCCATTACATCTCTTTGTCATTCGTTATTATGTTTTATTCTGTCAAAATGTCCATTATGTGACTTTTAGAGAAACAGAAGACGACAATTTTAAGCAGACGATATTGCAACTGTAAAAAGGTTGGGCATACATGTCTTGTTTGGGGAACAGCGGCAAACATTGTTGTAAGGAGGGAATCGTTGTAAGGAGGGTCGTTGTAGAGAGGGAGAACTTACTACAAGCAAATGTTTGTCCATCGACGACTCAATTAACAAGAGGTCCATATTTATTTCGCTCACCTGAGATTAGCTGACAAAATGGAGAGAATGATTTTTGTCCGGGGGCAAAGTCATTTGTGATTCCAGGGGCATCATTTGAAAATCTTGATAGGTAACCTGTGGATGATATTATGTGCCAAATCTCTAAGATCTGTGATTTTGGGTTTCAGACAGGAATATGTTTTAAGTTTTCATTGAAAAATCTATTTTAGCTCCTGTTACCTAGATTTGCGACAAACCGGTACCATTTGAACAAAGTTGGTAAAGATCCTTCAACAGAGTCACCATGCCAGATATCAAAGCTCTGTTTCAGAGGCGAAGACGTTTGAACATTTCACTAAATAAATCTATGCAAAACTATGACCCCCGGTATTAGGCCAACATTGACTCCAGGGGCATAATATGAACAACCGTGATGTAAAAGAGGACCTGTAGATGATGTTTTGTGCCAAATATCTAAGCTCTGGCCCTTGCGATTTCAGACAAGAAGAATTTTAAGTTTGCACTGAGAAAAACATTTTTTAGATATGAAAAGGACCCATACCTTTTGATCAATATTGATAAAGGATATCTAGAAGTGGCACCATGTCAAAAATCAAAGCTCTTGCCATATTAGCTTCGAGAAGAAGATGATTGTAAATGTCACTATATAACTCTATGTAAAACTGTGATCCCTGGGGCGGGTCCAATTTTAACCCCAGGGGCATATTTTGCACAATCTTGATAGATGACCTGTAAATGATGTTATATGCTAAATATCTAAGTTCTAGCGTTTGTAGTTTTAGACTAGACGATTTGTTAAGTTGTCATTGAAAACATCTATTTTAGCTTCTGTGACCTACATATGCAACCAACCGGAACTGTCTGGAAATTTTGGTAAAGGACATCTAGAAGAGTCACCATGCCAAAGATCAAAGCTCTGGCCATAAAATTTCAGAGAAGAGGATGTTTGAAATTTTTACAATTTAAGTCTCTGTAAAAATGTGACCCTGGGGCAATTTTGACACCAGGGGCATAATTTGAACAATCTTGATAGAAGATCTATAGATGATGCTATGTGTCAAATATCTAAGGATTGGCCCTGTAGTTTTTGACAAGAAAAAATATTTCCTTATTTTTCTCTTTGATTGCCATGGCAACCAGAGTTCTGCATTGTTTTTAATTCTTCGAACAATTTGAAAGCGCTTTACCCAAGGATCATTCCTATAAAGTTTGGTTCAAATCTGTCAAGCAGTATAGGAGGAAATGCCACTTAAAGGAATTGTTGATGACGACGGACGACGGACGGCGCACGACGACGGACGACGGACACTGGTCCATTCAAATATCTTATCTTGAGTCTTTGGCTCAGGTGAGCTAAAATGAATTACATATCAAAACAAAAGTGACAGAACTAGTACAGAGACTAATACTACCCAGAACGTTCAGGAAGGGCTTTCATAATGACTTCAATCCTACACTAATCTTACATAATACTATATGCCAAAATCGCAATTTATTTTGAATGTTCGATTAATCCTTATGCTAAGCGCGACTTGGCAAACATTTGCAAACAGTTTGGATCGAGATCAGACGCCGCATTACACGGACACAAGCATTTGCAACTCGATTTCATAACTACTGTTCAATTAAGAAAAAGTATAAATACGATTGTTTCAATTTTTTGAGACAATGTTTATGAAGCAGACGACAATTCAGTATAATACAGGTTTACATACAATTGAGTTGATATAAAGACTTCCTGATACACGGCATATATATACAGAAATGTTTTACTTTTCTTATTTTCATTTGACTTAAACTGGGGGATCTACTTCCATTCTTGCTAAAGGTGCCTTTTAAAGACATCTTCTTAATTAATTTCGTTGATCAAATCTAGTCAGGTCAAATTTGTGCAAACGGAGCTGATATCTGGATACAGCTATGCACAGAATCGTTGAAGCATCTCATGTAAGACCCGTATCATATAGTTGATGGTTTGGTTTGAAAGAAAACCTTGAGTATTATTAAAATGGGTTTGTCCATAGGTGCTTGTATTGTATGTTTGTTACCTCTGTGTATGTAGATCGTTTATTTGATAAATCTTAGTCGTAATTTCAAACAGTTTTGAAAGATCTGATTTCAAAATGGTGCTTTAGATTTGACTGATATCGAAACTATTTACTGTGACTCGTACACACAATATAAACATGTAGGCTAGCTTTCTGATTAAAACAAACTGTGTGTATAAAATTAATAAGGACAATGGTAAAAATGTATACCTAAGGGTAAAAATCAATCTTTAAGGTGAGACCAAACAAAACTTAAAGTAGGTCAATGGACAGTACTATAAACAAACAGTTTATGGCTAATTAAAGAAGTGTTTGGGCATGACAGCTTTATTGGCTTAACTGAAACGTAACTTAAAACTTCAGTACCCCTTTTAACACAATATTGATGTAAAGTTTAGGTAGTCAAATGAATCGTCTACATGTAAATGAATGTGCCAGTATATTCTAATATACAAGGACCACGAGTCAGCTCTTCCTCACATAACTCAAAATTGAGACCTGATATTCATGGTCAAATGCATCGGATGCATCACCAATGAGTAACCCAAGTTTCTACATCTACAAATAATCTTCTAATAGAGGAAACGCATAATAACGACTCAACATCCAGTTTAACAACACTATCATTGATCCTCATAGAACAATTAAAGAACGAAACATAGCCAAAGTACAAAAGGAAAATAGTTTGTTAAAATCATTGAAATAAATGTCTTATGCAGAAACTTTCAAAATGACAAACACTGCAGACCCCGAATAGCGGGCTCCTTTCTTAGCTTGGTATTTACTGTTGGCCCAAGAAAAATGTATGCATCATACGTTCATTCAACGTTATGTATTAATATTTACATTCACCCTTTAAAGTATTTATATAATCGTATCAAAAAGGTGCAGGCCATTTCTCAATTAATCTACTAATCGAAACTGGTTCCAGCCAGTTAGAAAGAAGCGGAGTCTCCGCCGGAGAGATACAGACCTAGCGATCAGCTAATGGTTGCTATGGCGTGTAATTAGGCTGAAATAAACATGCACGACCTTGTTTTTACAATATGCTTGAATAGTAGATATTTAAGTTGCATTGTTTATTTGTAATGTTTTATAAGTGTTCGTTAAGCACACAGCAACAGTTTACTGGGTAAAAGCTTGACTTTGTAGTCAATTCCGAAACATGTATTTTTCACTACTTTTCATACCGTATATTATAGAGATCGAATGGCTGTTACATCCAGGATTACATCTATCAAACCTATTTGGCCGGTTTATGATATATTCATATACATTAAAACAAATCTGGTCAAAATAAACATTAAATGGACAAGACAGAAAATAAAACAAGAGGGCCAGAATGGCCCTTGATCGCTCACCTGTCCATGGTGACACTAGGATGGGTCACTTGATTTCAGAAAAGAAGATTTGTAAAAGGTGACCCCAAGGGCGGGGCAAAATTTGAACAACTTTGATAGAGGACCTGTAGATGATGTTATGTGCAAAATATCTAAACTCAGTGTACTATGGTTTCTGACAAGAAGATTTTTGAAGTTTTCATTGAAAAAATCTATTTTTAGCTCCGGTGACCCAGATATGCAACAGACCAGAACTAATTCATCAATATATGTGAAGGACCTCTAGAAGTTACACCATGCCAAGTATCAAAGCTCTGGCCATATTGGTTTCTGAGTAAATGATGTTTGAACATTTCACTATGTAACTCTATGTAAAACGGTGACCCCCGGGGTGGGGCCAATTTTGACCCCAGGGGTAAAACTTGAACAATTTTGATAGAGGACCTGTAGACGATGCTATGTGCAAAATATCTAAACTCAGTGTACTATGGTTTCAGACAAGAAGATTTTTGAAGTTTTCTTTGAAAAAAAAAATCTATTTTTAGCTCCGGTGACCCAGATATGAAACAGACTGAAACCAATTCAACAATATATGTGAAGGACTTCTAGAAATTATACCATGCCAAATATCAAAGCTCTGGTCATATTGGTTTCAGAGAAAAAGATGTTTGAACATTTCACTATATAACTCTATGTAAAACTGTGACCCCCGGGGCGGGGCCAATTTTGACCCCAGAGACAAAATTTGAACACCTTTGATAGAGGACTTGTATACGATGCTATGTTCAAAATATCTAAGCTCAGTGTACTATGGTTTCAGACAAGAAGATTTTTTAAGTTCTCATTGAAAAAATCTATTTTTAGCTCCGGTGACCCAGATATGCAACAGACCGGAACCAATTCAACAATGTATGTCAAATATCTCTAGAAGTTATACCATGCCAAATATCAAAGCTCTGGTCATATTGGTTTCAGAGAAAAAGATGTTTGAACTTTTCACTATATAACTCTATGTAAAACGGTGACCCCCGGGGCGGTGTCAATTTTGACCCCAGGGGCAAAATTTGAACAACTTTGATAGAAGACCTGTAGATGATGCTATGTGCCAAATATCTAAGCTCTGGCCCTTTTGGTTTTTGACAAGAAGATTTTTTAAGATTTCCTCATTTTTGCACTTTGGTTGCCATGGCAACCAGAGTTCTGCATTGTTTCAAATTCTTTGAACAACTTTGAAAGAGCTTGACCCAAGGAACATTCCTGTGCAATCCAGCCAGTGGTTTTGGAGAAGAAGATGTTTGAAGAAATTGTTGACGCACAACGCACGACGCACAACGCACGACGCACAACGACGGACGCCGGACAAAGACTGACCACAAAAGCTCACCTTGAGCACTTTGTGCTCAGGTGAGCTAAAAATAAATATAAAGAATAAACAACATCTTTTTGCCGTTCACGCAGTATGAAAACATTAGCTTTGTGGCGTAAGTTTATCGTAAACGCCCGAATTTTCTGTCCAAAAGACAGAAGATGTTGTTTATTCATATAATGACAAGATCCGCATATCAAAAATATGCATACATAATCAGGGCTATTGATAAGCGGGAGCACATTGCAAAATTCCATTATTTACATGACTATACGCACCAAACCTGGTGAGTTACTACACATTAGAATTGACCCACTTAGGGCTGATTCAGGTGAGTGGTCACACAGGAGGGTTTGATACAGATAAGATTTAACATTGGTTTGCTCCCCTTATCTGGTGCTCGGTTTAGATATTTACCTTATTTTACTTTACTTTGCTTGATTTTTAAACTTGTCTCTATTCTCATACGTGTATGTATATGACGCTTTGCAAACGAATAGCAATGTTCAGGTGCATAAAATCTTAATTATCTCAGTGTAGACCCACATATCAAGAGTATGCACACATACTCTAGGCCGGGACGCACCAAACCCGGTGAATTACTACTCATTAGAATTGACTCAAAGAGCCGACTCTGGTGAGTGGTCACACAGGAGGGTTTGATACAGATAAGAAGATTTAACATTGGTTTGCTCCCCTTATCGGTGGCTCTGTTTAGATATTTATCTTATTTTACTTTACTATGTTTAATATACTTGTATATATTCTCGTACATGTATGTACATGACGCTCTGTCAATGAAAAGCAATGTTCAAATGCATAAAATCTTAATTATCTCAGTGTAGATCCGCATATCAAGATTATGCACACATACTCAGGGCCGTTTTACAGATAAGCGGAGGTACATTGCAAAACTCTACTATTTACATGACTAAACGCACCAAACCCGGTGAGTTACTACTCATCAGAATTTACTCAAAGAGCCGATTCTGGTGAGTGGTATCATAGGAGGGTTTGATACAGATATGAAGATTTAACATTTGGTTTGCCCCTTATCTGGTGCTCTGTTTAGATATTTACCATCTACTTAATTGTCTATATTTTCATACATGTATGTATATGACGCTTTGCAAATGAATAGCAATGTTCAAGTGCATACACACTTTATTATTTCAATTGAACCATGCAGCTGTGAAGCGACATATTCATCTAGATACAATAGATCTATAACTGAATTGTTAACCAAATAATTAACCCATATATGAGACAGTAGTCAACTCATTAAATTGACCTAACATGTTAAAGAAATGTTCCTGGATTTAAATAGGACTATGTACACGCGGTAGAGCCTGGCGTGTCATAGCTGCATGGCCGAAATCTAGGTTAAAGTGAAAACTTCACTTTAAGCATTTAAGAATATCCACTGTACTCACGGATTGTCAACCATTGCCACTGAGGAGGATATTTCTGTAATAATCCATTTGTCAATAGGTTTAACTTCAAAAACACTTTATTAATCCACCAATGTTATGCACTTGTTCAACTGCTCAACTATTAGCACTACAAGAAAATGTTTTCTTTAGGTCACGTGTAGGAAAAACCATGTCCGTCCGTGTGTAATTTAGCCCAACCAATCAAATTCAAGGTCAATTCCTGTCAACACTCTAGTGCTGCATTCCAATCGTTTGTAATTTATAGTCTATTTCAATGCAATAATCCGTAAAATAAAAGATAGCTGTCTGGACTAAGCTCGGGCTCCTCGAAAGAGGCTTGATCTTAGATCCATGCAGTTCTATGATCAAAACGTTTCCTGTGTTGGAAAAATAATATTTGAATTGTTTCGAGTTTCTGAAATTAATCTTCAAATACGATACATCTACGTAGATTTCTAATAACATTAACAAAAACAGTCTGGAACAGGCTCGACCCTGGTTCCAGGTAGATATAGAAGTAGGAATTACAGTCTCTCAACAGTGTATCTCTATAACATATGCCTATCTCACAGATGATTTTTAAAGGCAAAGCCATATTTATATTTAAATTTAACTATAAAATTTTAAAAAAGGCGACAATGTCGCTGTATGAAAGTATAATAATATACATTAATACGCATTACGCTGAACAGATATCGGTCGTGGGTAGTGGGAACCTCCTTAGGTTCGCACCTTACGAATACCGATGTCTGGAAGAGTTTATTACCAGGCACAGCCCCCTCCCCCTAATCACCATATTATATATTAGTTAAAATTTGTTAAATTATAAAAACCACGTGGCAGTAATTACTTATATTCTTTTGTTGTACCTCATATATTCTATGTTATGTAGAATTCGAGAAAATAAAGTTCTGTTCTGTTCTGTTCTGACAAGTATAAATGTACCAGTCGCTAAGGTTAAATGTATTTATGAATAAGGCCAAATAAAAAAGTAACTATTACATGCCGAAAAAAATTAAGGACGGTAGGTCGGGAAATCTTTTTTTTTTTTAAACATAGAATAATACATTTACCATTCTGATTGAGTACTTTAATATAGTTTTATTGATATATGAAGATATATGAAAGTATTTTATTGTGCAGAGCGCTGTGGTTAATCATTTTAATAAAAAACTGTAAATAACCATTCAAATTGTTATTTTATTGGTAGGCCCTATTACCAAAATTACCTTAAAAATCTAAACTGGTATCATTGTTGTTCAATATTGGTCAATCAAAAAAGCAAAGGAGTGACATATATTACATATGCAGTTAATTATGTTTGTAAATGTGTTGTATGCATGTCAAATTCAATTAAATATATTTTCTGCTTATTGAATGTATCAATGGTTAAATCACTAGCAAATCATATGTGCAAGGAACGTACTTTAAGACAGATTTATAGCATATTTCACTTAGATATTTGCTACATCTTATTTAAAAATCAATTTTTAAACACTAAAACGTCTATAAATTAGCTTTTTAAACAATTAAGTGGATCGTAGTTTCTAGTATATGCTCCGCAAAAAACGACTGTCACAAGCTCCGCAAAAATTAATGACATTCGCTGATACATTTATTCGAAAAATGAAAAAAAAAAGTAAAGGGTCAGAGGGAAAACTAGGGTCGGTCGGGTTACCGGAAACACAGGTATTTTTTTAATATCGACAAACTTCTTAACGTGTTTGTTACCAATTCTTTAAAAGGACGCCTCCAGTTTATAATTTGATAAGTATAGTTTGGAAGTTGTCAATGTTTCACAATATGACAAACTGGTCAAATGTCTTCTTTAGGAGCCCTCTGTTCTTGGTCTTCATTGTTTACATAGGGCAAGTGCACACTTCACTGTAAAATATGTTGCAATGACCCGTATATGCATGACCTGGATTTAACCCATTACCCAATAAATACGTGAATGAATGAATGAATGAAAGACTTTATTTACCGAGGGTAGCCCATTTAGTCTAATGACTAATCCTCCATGAGGCCCTCCATTAAAGTATTACATACATAAAATTTCTATAGTTTTAACCCTTATCCTGCTATAATATCGCCTCCTTTGAAATTGTCTTTTACAAATTTCGTAACATTCAGATTTATGCAATTTTTAATTATAGAAAACCAAAAACGAGTGTCAAACAGTTTGTATCAAGATGAAACGCTGCCTGACTAAGCGTCTTATCTGGATCTGAACCGTTTGCAGATAGTAATAAAGTCGGGATTAGCAGGTAAAGGGTTAGATATGTACAGACGAAAGCATCTCAATAGCAGATTAAAGAAACATATGCTTTTAAAATACTAAAATATTATGAACCCTACATGACGCAGTGAGAGATTTCCACAGCAGAAAAATCATCAAGATATCCAACACTTAAACAGATATTCCAGGGCAGGCTAGAAACCCCTGAAAACAGCAAAAGCGAAATATATCTAGATCCAGAATGAAAATTAAATACTCAGTCTAAATCTATTACAAACTGAGTTCGAGTCTATATATAGAAGTTCAAACGCCGTTTATTGTGGCACAACGGGAACCAGATTAAGCAAAGCATGCGATATATTGGTATTTTTATGAAAACTGGAAATCTAGTCTATGCTTTTAAAGCATTAAAAGACCAGGCCACGAAAGCAATGTATAGTCTTTTATATTTATTTCGGAAAATAGAATTAGATGTACGTACCAAACTTCTACTTTTTGACAGGATGGTTGTTCCTATCATTACGTATGCATCTGAGGTTTGGGGTATATACAATTTCAAGGAGATAGATAAACTTCATATAAAATTTTGTAAAATCATACTTGGTGTACGATCTCAGTCTGTAAATTATGCAGTTCTGGGAGAATTAGGTAGATTTCCGCTTTCTGTTATATGCATAGAAAGATCGTTAAAATACTGGTTGAAAATCAAGAAATATGGTGATAATATGAGTACTGTTTATAATATCTATAGAGAGCATTGTATAACTTTGATGGGAAACAATAAGAGTTGGGGTAGTCATATAAAAAGAAAATTGGATAGTTTGGGTTACACGTTTATTTGGGATAACTTGGATACTACTGCCAATTACTTTCCTGCTATACAGAGGAGAATAAGGGACACTTTATCCAGGAATGGCGAACATCAATAACAAACTCACCAAAACTGAAATACTATGTAATGTTCAAGGAATCATTTGAAATGGAATCTTATCTACAAAATATAACTAACAATTCTTTACGCTTGCATCTTACAAGATTTCGTATTTCCTCGCATAACTTGGCTATAGAAGCTGGAAGATATACTAATATTGATCGTAGAAATAGAGTCTGTATCTTTTGTAATCAAAATGCTATTGAATCAGAATATCACTTTTTATTAATATGTCAAAAATATAAACAAGAAAGAGTTGAAATTTTAAAACATATTTCATGGTCCTCTCTTAATAAGTTCATAAAATTGCTTTCTTCAAAGAACAAAAAAGTTCAATTAAACGTAGCAAAATATATCAAGGTTGCAATGAATATACGAAATAATGTAGTTGCAGATTGATAATATCAATAATATACTAGATCTATAATAGTGTATATACAAGTTATAATATTTTCAGTTGAATGTTTTGTACTTGTAAAATTGAGTTGTTAAGTTGAGTTGTGTTTATGTAAATGTCATGGTCATATTTCACGTTAATTGATCTATTGTACATGGCCAATGGCGCTTTTGTGTTGCCGATTGCCAATAAAATTGAGTTGAGTTGAGTTGAGTTGGTACACAATCATGACATCACATAACCGTAGTTATATGACGTCATAATGATGACGCTATCGGAATTTAGAAATTTCCCACGGTCGTATGTAGAAATAGTTTGAAATACAGTAAGTTAGTAACACATCTGAAAACCGGGCACAAACACCAACGGTTCCCCGACAGGCTGGCGCCCAGAGCAGCACGATGGTATTACAGAAAGCTCATATAAGAGCTCTCTGCAACACCATCATAACCCACAACGCAATAGTTAGTCATTAATTCCCTCTTTCAACCCACAGATGTGTCCAGATTTCAGACGTAACTGTCATATATATCAATACATGTTCGAGCTCCAAATAAGACAAGACGACAGACCACTTTTTATGCAAACAGCTCACCATCACACCAGACCCTGAGTGTCTCAGCACCTGCTGTAGTTATATTGAGCACCATATTTTTTTTAACACATTTAACGCTAGCGACGAATATAGATCTACTTGTGATTTACAAACAGTGTACCTGTGAGGACCACACTTGGCCCATGCAAACAGTGTGGACTCTGATCAGAGGGCTCCTGTAGGAGCACTCTGATCAGGACCTACACCGTTTGTCATTTTACAATATATTTTTAAAATCAACCCTAAATATCCAAAAATGGACTAGACTTAATTGGTAATTGGAAAGTATCCATTGTCACTGCAGTCTTCAGTTATAAGCAGCTCAGAACGTATGAATGTCGGTACTAAGATAATCAAAAATAGCAAATTGTATTAGTATCATAAACAAGAACTGTGAATATTAACCAGCTAATAAGATTTAGCTATAATACAAAAGAAAGCAACATTTGAACACTAATTTTTACATTTTTACAATTTTTACATTTTTACACCATGTAAAACACACGCACTGACACCCCGCTGACGGTTCTACCTCAAGAACGTGTCTTCAAAGCTTATGCGATCCGGCCTTGAACCAAAACCGCCAGCCAGATGCAAGTTACGGAGAAGGGGTAAATCCAAAGAATCTGCCAGACAGATCAGGATTAACACCATCACCGTATGGGCTACAAGAAGATCAGAAATCTAATACTAGTAAACCGTAACAAATATTATGTACGCAATTATGTACAGTCAAAATTCGATATTCCCAACTCGCTTAAGTCGAGTATATCTGTATTTCAAAGCCCAAAAGTTGCTAAGCACGTTTGAACCTTGAAACACGGACATGTTCGACTTAAACAATCTAGAAATAATGAAATCCAGAAACGCAAGAAAATTCGGGTTTTAAAAGCGAGTTTGGGATATCAAAGTCTGTGTAGTTTTAAATACCGACGCCGTGAGAGATTTACACATGAGCAAAAACAAATATCCTACATACATATCTAGTATCTACAACCCCCCACACACTGAAAATAGCAAAATTGAAATCTATCTAGATCTAGACTGATCATGAAAATTAATTAAATAAACAAATTACACACTAGATAGTTCAAACGCCGGTTTCCCTTTTTCTATCTTTACTTTAACTCGATAGGAACCAGACTAAGCATTTCACGTGATGAGTACTCTAAACATCATGACATCACATAATATCATTATATGACGTCATAACGATGACGCATCATAATGTAGACATTTCCCACGGTCCTTATGAATATACAGTAACACATTCGAAAACCGGACACAAACACAGCCGGTCTCCGACATGCGATCGCCCAATGGAGCACGATAGTACCATAGAAAGCTCATATAAGAGCTCTCTGCAACACCACCGCAACCCACAAGGCAACCATTTGTCGTTAGATACCTCTTTCAACATACACAAGTGCCCGAATTTCGGATGTATTTAACTGTAATATCGATCAAACATAATAAGACCCGTCAGAGCCCCAAATAAAAGAAGACGACAGACCTCGTTCTATGCAAAATAGCTCACAACGACACCCACTGAGTGTCTCAGTTCCTGTTGTTGTATTATTGAGCAGCATATATATTTTCGAAAGATTGATTGCCGCAGTCTTCTTATTTATATGCAGCACAGAACGAATGAATAGCACGATCTCATACAAAACAACAAGTTATTTAAATCTCAGAGAAATGAAAAAGAATAGTGAATAAAAACCAGCAAATAAGATCAGCTATAAAACCGACGAGAACAACACTCAAAACACTATACATTGTTTATAGATCTACATTAGAAACACACTCACAGCCACCTTGCTGACGGTTTTGGTTCCAGAACGTGTATCCCGACTCGAACCAAAACTGCCAACCAGATGTTGGGTAAAGAGGGTAAATCCATGCTACAGGGCTGCCATCCCTCCGGATTTTTCCTAAATATTAGGAGTTTTCCCCCCTCCAGTTTATAGTAGCTTAAAGCAAGCTGAAAGTAAAACAGAATGCGCCTTTAGGCGCATTCTGCTTTACTTACAGCCTGCTTTAAATAGTCGCATGTCAACAAAAGTAGAAATAGGATATGGGGCAAAGGCACGATTCGTAAAACGCACTTGAAAAATGCAAATTTGGAAATCTTAGGATTTTTCATGTCAACCCATGGCAGCCCTGATGCTAGCTGACCAGGATTCACGCAATCACCGTAAGGACTACAAAAAGTTCATACTAGTAGACCGTACATTATATACATATAAATCTAGAACATTAGAGCTCTAGATATGGGGAGTATTCCACAGGCTAAACTCTTTATTTCTGTATTAAACGGTTAAACACTTTGGTGTTACTACTCATCAGAATCACGTATTGTTTCCTATATCTTTATTCTTACACAAAAGAAAATAGTATATATTTGTATTGTCACAAATGTATACCATAAGGAAAAATGTCAATATCCTAGTAGATAGTAACTTAAAGCAGGATGAAAGTAAAGCAGAATGTTCCTTAAGGTACATTCTGCTTTACTTTCAACCTGCATTAAAGAGGCTCGCAACCGGATTAAGCATTAAAAATAGTAATTTGTAAATATATGTCAAATGCTTATATAAATGGGTAAGATTTAGTTTAGGATAATAAATTCTGTTAAAAAATGCATTTCAAAAAAAAGAAAAAAGAAGAAGCTCTGGTGGGATTCGAACCCGTGACCCTCCATGCGGAGACAAACAAGAAAAATGAGGAAACGCCTTTACCCCATCGGCTACGGGCGCTCTCTCTATATATGGTAGCAAATTAACGTACTTCACTGGTAATGATTGATAGAACATTATTCGGCTCGTTTTTATGTCAGAGCCCGTGTAGAGAAGCAACAACAACAACTATACCGTCAGCTGACGCTATAGAAAAAACGATGGAATATATCTAAAAAAAACTAAGATTCGGTGACGATTCTTGAGACTTTTTTTGGACTGATCATATTATTTTAATGTCAGAAGCCAAATAATGCCACAAATTTGCTTTTATTTGAGTATTTTATTTTATTTTGACAAGTACACCATCCGGTTGCGAGTCCCTTTAAGTAGTCTCATATTTTCAAATGTAGAAACAGGCAATGGTGTGATATATACTCTTTTAAAATTATTAATTTTGAAGCACTGTATTGGATGTTATAAAGAATACGATATTTTTAGAGTTACTCGTTATGTAACTTTAATTTGCGAATATATTCGAGGTTTATAACGGTCGCAATAATTGCAGTGGTATCGCTAAAGGTGCATCAGTTAAATTGTTTAAACATCATTAACACTCTATGAGATAGATAGTTTATTCTGCAATAGACTTTACAGACCATGAGAAAACTATGTACAAAATATACACTCAGAGGATCTTCTAACCGATCACTTTTTAAATTCAAATTTATCGAAACAGGAAATGGCACACTGACGTAATCAGTTTTGTTTCAAATAATAAATTGCATGTGCATTGAATCGAAGTTTTGAATTTTGAGTCTCTCTCTACGTAACGTCACACCTCCAAATTCGACGATTTAGGTATTTTGCACGTGCGAAGCGTGTATGGAGACATCGGTAAACACGGCTTTTGATTATTTGTTGGTCATCAATCGTCCTAACAGAAACAAATTTAACATGTCGAAAATGCGGATTGTACTAATGACAAGAGCACTCGAAATGTTGTGTTCAGAACCAACGTGAAATACCACGTTAACGTCATGGACATTTTACGTCCTGGGTGCTCTTAAATCGTTTACATTAAACATCAATATCTTATTTCACCAACTGCAACGCATTTCAACATGTCTTTCACCAATATCTGCTTGTTGTGAGGAACTTTTGTCTAACCGGAAGTGTAGAGACTAACGTCATTAGCGCCTACAGATGAAAAACTCACTATACGGAATGTTTCATTTTGGTCAGTGGTCACCACACACTCGCTCGTATGTTTCCACGAATGTACGGTGACTGCTCGCGCATGGCTGGACCGTCGAATATGTCAAAATAACGTAACGTAACTGTGTTAACGGCATCAACGCCAATAGTTTAAATGCAAAATTTTAACTTGGCGGCTCAAAATTCACCTTTTTTATCGATACATTAACATTGCACATCGCTGAAGCCGTTTAGGGTGGCATTCTTTGAGTATTCTGTAAATTTCAATAAGCCTCTGCTGACAGCTAGTGGCAATTTTGGTATGTTACATATTATAAGAAAGCAGACCAGGAGATGCCTCAGTATTCTTATTTCAGTGCCAGTTGACAATATTCCATCAATACTAAGATAGTATTTTTTCAAAGTAATCATTAAGTGCTACATATGGCACAAATGTCGCGTTGAAAGCTGGTAGCCTAATAGACAAATGTCATTCATGACATTGTGACTTGTCATTTTAGGGTTAGGTTACAATTTCATTCATATTTTCTCTAAATCGTGATCAATTTTAATGAAACTTTTCTTCCTGTTATAAAACATCTTCATCTCATGGAAAACGTAAATTTTG
This sequence comes from Gari tellinella, assembly GCA_922989275.2. Taxonomy (NCBI): domain Eukaryota; kingdom Metazoa; phylum Mollusca; class Bivalvia; order Cardiida; family Psammobiidae; genus Gari; species Gari tellinella. Next base: position 76,184,239 of record OV277867.1, on the reverse strand, counting down.
GCAACCGGGTTAACTAGATTTTAGAGTAGCACCTTTAAATCCGACTGATCGGTTAGAAGATCCTCTGAGTGTACATACAATACTCAATCCTGTTATGGCGAAATATTTCTGTTATTCAGTGGAGAAAATGTTATCAGAAAACAATCAGAAACGCAATTCAAGAATTTTTTTAAATACAACAGCTTTTGGGAATTCTGAAAAGTTAAATCTGATCTCATTGGCGATCAGCTTACAGCCTGACCAGACGTCGAGTTACCCAGCATTTGGGTGGCTCCAGACTATTTGCAGTGAAAATCATTGCTTCCGATAACAAACGAATGCAATGGGAAGGGATAACGTTTTCTCCCCTGTATATGAATATTTTACAATGTTTATAGTTTTATTGTTCGAAATATAGATTCAAGATTCAAAACATTTTATTAAGTAACGTAAACATATACATGTTTCTTGTTACATGATGCAATGGATTCATTATATAGTATACATGACAATATCATTGTATGGACTCTGTTGTCCAACTAAGTAAATATAGGTGAATATCTTATACCACTATAATTCTGGAAGATGTGTAATACCTGAGGGTGGACGTATCCAAACCACATAGCTCTTAATTTATATAATCATCTGTGCACATAGTATATCCCTCAGCAGCTTCCGACCATTTAGGATGAATTGGAATGTTAACAGATCACGTGGCTTCTCACAGTGACACTGCAAGACAACAGCAACGCAGACAGATCATACCGGAACTTTCTGCATTACTTTCATATTAAAGTGAGTCGTTACGTGATTCAAAAATAATGTACTGCACTGACATCGTCCTACAGTGGAGACCACTTGCCGAATTTGAGGCCTGATTTAGGTGTCGCTCCAGTAGGATCATACCATATTATTGAGAGACAACTGACATAATTTATGGGTGCTATACAGTTCTACCCCTCGACAGCGACCTATCAGAATGAACTAGGCTATTAAAAGCAACTGCTTAACGCAGATCACGGCAAACAAAGAGAGCTCCTAAAGAAGCCATCTGTATTACTTTCGTTCTATAGTTTGAAGTCACAAATAAAGCATAATTTTGTTTTCGCTCAAGAGGGATAGTAATATACATGTAAAATAATAGTACAAATGTTATACGGTATTACATGTACCCCTCAGCAGCGACTATAGTCGCTCAAGAGGGATACTGTCGTAACTTGAGGATGATGCGTTAATAAGTACATGGACATAGGAAAAACAGTGAACAAGAACTGAAATAGAAATGATATACGGTATACCCCTCAACAGCGACAATAGTCGCTCAAGGGGGATAATACAGTAATATATGGATAAGGCGTAAATACGCACATAGGGAAAACAGTTTAACAAAAACTGAACTATAAATGATATACGGTACTACCCCTCACCAGCGACTACAGTCGCTCAAGAGGGTCAATGCCGTAATATTGGGATGAGGCGTAGAAACGCACAAAAGAAAACAGTTTAACTAAAACTGAAATATAAATGATAAATGGTGCTACCCTCAACAGCGACTATAGTCGCCGTTGAGGGATAATGCCGTTATCTGAGGACGAGGCGTTAATACGCACATAGGAAAAACAGTTTAACAAAAACTGAAATATATATGATATACGGTACTACCCCTCAACAGCGATTATAGTCGATTAAGAGGGATAATGCCGCAATATGAGAATGAGGCGTTAATACGTACGTAGGAAAAAAGGTAAACAAGAACTGAAATATGAATGCTATACGGTGCCACCCCTCAACAGCGACTATAGTCGCTCAAGTTGGATAATGCCGTAATATATGGACGAGACGTTATTACGCACATAGGAAAAACAGTTTAACAAAAACTGATATATGAATGATATACGGTACTACCCATCAACAGCGACTATAGTCGCTCACAAGGGATAATGCCGTAATATATGAATGAGGCATTAATACGGAAAAAACAGTTAAACAAAAACTGATATATGAATGATATACGGTACTACCCCCTCAACAGCGACTATAGTCGCTCAAGAGAGATAATGACGTAATATATGAATGAGGCATTAATACGGAAAAACAGTTAAACAAAAACTGATATATGAATGATATACGGTACTACCCATCAACAGCGACTATAGTCGCTCAAGAGGGATAATGCCGTAATATATGAATGAGGCATTAATACGGAAAAACAGTTAAACAAAAACTGATATATGAATGATATACGGTACTACCCCCTCAACAGCGACTATAGTCGCTCAAGAGAGATAATGCCGTTATATATGGATGAGGCATTAATACGCCATAATCTTATTCGTATGCAACCTTTTAGTTCGATAGGTTGAAATTGCAACGGTAAAACGGTTTGTGTATCTCGCAACATTTATTAAATAAGCCAACGCGATCGCAAGAAATTAAAACAAGAGGGCCAGAATGGCCCTTGATTGCTCACCTGACCATGGTGACACTAGGATGGGTCACGTGATTTCAGAAAAGAAGATTTGTAAAAGGTGACCCCCGGGGCGGGGCCAATTTTGACCCCAGGGGCAAAGTTTGAACAACTAAGATAGAGGACCTGTAAACGATGATATGTGCAAAATATCTAAACTCAGTGTACTATGGTTTCAGACAAGAAGATTTTTGAAGTTTTCATTGAAAAAATCTATATTTAGCTCCGGTGACCCAGATATGCAACAGACCAGAACCAATTCATCCATATATGTGACGGACCTCTAAAGTTACATCATGCCAAATATCAAAGCTCTGGCCATATTGGTTTCTGAGTAAAAGATGTTTGAACTTTTCCCTATAAAACTCTATGTAAAACGGTGACCTCCGGGGCGGGGCCAATTTTGACCCCAGGGACAAAATTTTAACAACTTTGATAGAGGGCCTGTAGACGATGCTATGTACAAAATCTCTAAACTCAGTGTACTATGGTTTCAGAAAAGAAGATTTTTGAAGTTTTCATTGAAAAAATCTATTTCTAGCTCCGGTGACCCAGATATGCAACAGACCATAACCAATTCAACAATGTGTGTGAAGGACTTCTATAAGTTATACCATGCCAAATATCAAAGCTCTGGTCATATTGGTTCCAGAGAAAAAGATGTTTGAACATTTCACTATATAACTCTATGTAAAACTGTGATCCCCAGGGCGTGGCCAATTTTGACCCCAGGGACAAAATTTGAACAACTTTGAGAGAGGATCTGTAGACGATGCTATGTGCAAAATATCTAAGCTCAGTGTACTATGGTTTCAGACAAGAAGATTTTTTAAGTTCTCATGGAAAAAAATCTATTTTTAGCTCCGGTGACCAAGATATGCAACGGACCGGAACTAATTCAACAATATAAGTCAAATACCTCTAGAAGTAATACCATGCTAAATATCAAAGCTCTGGACATATTGGTTTCAGAGAAAAAGATGTTTGAACATTTCACTATATAACTCTATGTAAAACGTTGACCCACGGGGCGGGGCCAATTTTGACCCCAGGGGCAAAATTTGACCAACTTTGATAGAGGACCTATAGGTAATGACATGTGCCAAATATCTAAGATCTGGCTCTTGTGGTTTGTGACAAGAAGATTTTTTAAGATTTCCTTATTTTTTCACTTTGGTTGCCATAGCAACCAGAGTTCTGCATGGTTTCAAATTCTTTGAACAACTTTGAAAGAGCTTGACCCAAGGAACATTCCTGTGAAGTTTGGTTGCAATCAGGCAAGTGATTTTGGAGAAGAAGATGTTTGAAGAAATTGTTGACGCACGACGCACGACGCACAACGCACAACGCACGACGCACGACGCACAACGCACGACGACGGACGCCGGACATTGACTGACCACAAAAGCTCACCTTGAGCACTTTGTGCTCAGGTGAGCTAAAAAATGCGTTAGAATAAAATTTCCCCACTGTGGCAAGGTTTTAAAACATACGACTATGACTGCCTCGTGCACAAGAAAGTATTGCGAAACGCTGTTCTGTATTACTTTTGTCGTGAATTCAGACATCCTTCAAATGCATCGTCTTCGCATCGGTCACATAATTTAACTTTGAATCGTTTGCCAGTTACTTCTCCTTCAACAGCGCCTTTGGCTTGACACTCAGCTGGGTATAATAATTCACAGTGACGTTTATTCAGAGTCTTTATACTTTCTTTGTGTTGGATCTTTCTGTAAGTCACTATTGCAAATGTTATCCCGAGAACGCATACACATATACATAATATAATAACACTCAATTTGACAGATAGCATAAGCACATCGGCAGATTCTTTGGTGGCGCGATCTGAAATAAATAAAATTTAACTTAATAATGCCAAAGAAAGAATAAACACACCTGTTGTCTAAATGATTTGCATGCTTAAAACCAAACAAAATTTCATTTAATGTTTAGGTCACAGATATTGATTTTGTTAGGTCAACATAATAGTATATAAATGTGGTTACCGTGGTTACTCATTAGCATAAATTTTATATGTGATTCTAATGAGAAGTTTAGTTTGGACACAATGACTTTTATCAGGACTCCAATTAAAAAGAATATTTAACAAGAGGCCCATGGGGCATAATTCGCTCACCTGAGAATAGCTGAAACAATGGAGATACTGATTTATGTCCAAAAATGGGTCATTTTTTACCGGAGGGGCATAATTTGAACAATCTTGATAGAGGACCTGCAGATTATGCTGTGTGTCAAATATCTAAGATCAGGGTGCTAGAGATTTAGACAAGAAGATTATTTTAAGTTTCCATTTAATCTATCTTTTTTTAGCTCCAGTGACTTATAAATGGAAAAAGACTTGAACCATTTGAACAAATCGGTAAAGGACATCTAGAAGTGCCACCTTACCCAATATCAAAGCTCTGGCCATAATATTCAGAGAAGAAGACATTTGAAAATGTCTCTATATAATGTACTATGTAACACTGTGACCCCCGGTGCGAGACACCAGGGGTATAATTTGAACAAACTTGATAGAAAACTTTCAGATGATGCTATGTGCCAAATAGCTGAGCTCTGGAGCTTGTAGTTTTTGACGAGAGGATTTTTTAAGTTTGAATAGAAAAATCTATTTTAGCTCATGTGACCTAGAATTGAAACAGACCGGACCAAATTGGAAGAAATAAGTAAAAGATATTTAGAAGTGTCTTCGTACCGAATATCAAAGCTCTAGCTGTATTAGTGTCAGAGGAGAAGACGTTTAAAAATTTCACTATAAAACTTCATGTAAAACTGTGACCCCCCGTGGCGGGGCCAATTTTTACCACAGTGGCATAATTTGAACAAACCTGATAGAGGACCTGTAGGCGATTATATGAGCCAAATATCTAAGCTCTGACCCTTGTAGTATTTGACAAGAAGAATTGTTAAGTTTCATTGAAAAAATCTATTTTTAGCTCCTGTGACTTAGATATTCAATAGACTGAAACTTTTTGAACAAATAACGTAAACGACATCTAGAAATGCCATCATGCCAAATACCAAAGCTCTGGCCATGATAGTTTCAGAGAAGAAGATTTTTGAATATTTCACTATAAATGTGACCCCAAGGGCGGGACCAATTTAACCCCAGGGGCATAATTTGATAAAACGTGATAGAGGCCCTGTAGATGATTCTTTGTTCCAAATATCTAAGCTCTAGCCCTTACAGTCCTTGACAAGAAGAAGTGTTAAGAGTTCCTTATTTTTTCACTTTGGTTGCCATGGCAACCAGAATTTTACATTGGTTTTAATTCTTTAAACACATTTTAAAGAGTTTGACCGAAGGAACATTTTAATAAAGTTTGGTTGAAATATGTCAAGCCTTATAGGAGGAGATGTCATTTGAAGCAATTATTAACGACCACGGACGCCGGACGCAGGGTCATCCCAATAGCTCACCTTGAGCCTTTGCCTCAGGTAAAAATCTAAAAACAAATTTAGATAATTATGCCTGCACCAAATATGTATGACTACTCAGTTTAATTTACCAAAGTGAACACACATTCTTTGACGCAATGAGACGATTCTAATGAGTAGTTAAACCATAAGTAAGATGCAAATATGAAGGTGAAAATGTTGGAACAATCGAGTTAACTTTCTCTTATCTGGAGTAACTGTAAACATGTAACCGTCCAATATGATATATGTAACCTACTTAAGAAGTGACATAAAGTAGTTCTTAAATTAGGAGTCTCATAATTACAATTCTGCTACAAAATAGACTCAGATACAGACACTGCGAAGAACATTGGCAATTACCAGATGCCCCAATGTGAGGATGTTGCATGTTATTCCAACAAACGGCTGAATAATCTGACAACTGCCTACAACTGTGGACAAGGGGCTAATTTATACCTCCCGTATACTAATTGCTAAATGTCCCTTTAGCCCTTTCACTCTCAATGGCACCTTAATGCGACGTCTTATCAGGACCCAAAACTGACACTTTAATCGTAATGTATTCAGAAATACAACCTAAATCTAACTTTGAAATGTGTCTTGCAGGCAACAACACCGAAGCAGAGGACAATAAAGCGGTGAAGGGGTAAAGTCTCCCGAATGACTTGATCATGAAAGTGTTAATAAACATACACAATAAACCAAAAAAGTACGATAAATTTTAGTAAACTATGAAATATCCGAAAGGTTATAAGCAATTAAGGTAAAATGTTATTTACTGATGGTTACGTTTCAAGAAAAAATATTTATCTAATATTGTTTACTCATTAATATTAACTATGCACACAAACGTTCTAAAATATGCATGAACAAAGCTTGGCTATGAATATACAACGCTTTAGTCATTAGATAGATAGAAGGACAGATACACAAATGAACAGCGGCTACAAAGTTACTGCCAGGGCGACCAGACACGTAGCTACCTGTGCGTCGGTACGCCCGGGAATAAATTTTATTTGGCTAACAGTTGCAAACAGTTTGGATCCAGATCAGACATGGCGTAAAGCGGTGTCTGATCTGGACCCAAACTAGTTTTCACTCATATTCAACTTTGTTTCAGTTTACAGAAGAATACAACAACAACAAATAAAAACTTGATTTGACTTTTTCCGCAGATGACAATTATACTTGAAGCGGACGCCAATTCAGCATGATAAGGATATTACGGTACATGCACCTTAAATCACCAGAAATCGTTGTTGTTTCTGCTGAGGTTTATAGTCCCGCATAAGCTTTATCCGATGCGTCATCCCATTGTCTCAGGATTGGGACAATGGTCAGCATCATGCCTATCACCAGAAATCCTGAAAGTTTTAATCAATTTATATCTATATGGCTTATAAGAGCCTGAAATATGTATTTCTGCAAAGGGCTTAGCATTCTCATGGACCGGCTTGGAACTTAGGTGAATTCACCTTTTAAGGCCTTTCTTCGCGCCTTACCACAGACAGCTCACTTGCAGAAGTTTGTGATAATGCCGATCCCGAACCGGCGAACAAGCCAAACTAGCTCAGTCGGTTAGACAGTTGTTTTTGTATGCCAAGGGTCGCCGGTTTGAGTCCGGCATCCGTCACAAATATGCCAAGTCAGTAATATAAAATATATGAATTACTAGGCTGATGAAACGCTCTTTATATGGACCATTAAATGTTTAGGGATGATTTTTTTTGTGATTTACGGCCCATTGACACCAATGGTCATTTAGAGCGTGGTTTAGGGATGAAGAAGTTTACCATAATACAAATGTTCTTAAAATGACCATTTGACCAGGGTTTGCATACTTTTTGGCAAACAGTCTCAAACATCAATGATAAATGGTTATCTAACAGAAAACAATTGAACAATCCATTTGGAAGTTATATGTTGAACTGTTAACTCTTTACCCAATAGCCAGTTTCAAGTTTTGAAGACACGTGCCCACTTAAAACAGGTTGAAAGTAAAGTAGATTGTGTCATAAGGCACATTCTGTTTTACTTTCAACCTACTTTAAGCTACCATCTGCAGGGATACGCAACATATTTCATATGGTAAATATTGATGATTATATAAATTGTAACTGTTTTCCCCAGTGCAGAAATAAATTAAATGTACTAAAAAGCGTTTAAAAGGGGGAAAGGGTTAAATGGCTAACAACGAACCTTCACATATCGGCATTACGTCAGGAATCCATTCTCCATCCACTCCACATTCTAAACTAGGCGGCCCAATTAGAACAAATCCTTGATTACAGCGACAATTTACCACAGAGTTTATCACTGCTGGTTCCGACATCTCTATAGATCCATTTCTGATCTGTGGTGGCCTTTTACATGGTATCGCTGAAACAATAATACTCAATACAGTGTTCCCTCTCTACAACGGCCCTCCAAACGAATCCCTCCTTATAACGACCATTGCGACTGTTCCCCAAACAAGACAGTTATGTCTAACCTATTCACGACTACCGTTGTGTCTGTTTAAATTTGTCGTCTGCTGCTTTTCTCAAATATACATAATGGACAATTTGACAGAAAAACCTTAATAACGAGTGACAAACAGCTTGAATTTAGATCAGACGCCGCGTTACGCGGCGTCTGCTCTTGATTCAAGATGTTTGCAAATGTAAGTCGATTTCCTTCCATATAACGACTCCCTCCGAACAACGAACACACTATTTGTCTCCCATTGGATGTCGTTGTAAGGAACGCTGTAGTAGGTTTTGACAATTAGGCACCATATCTGAACACCTTAAAAATCTAATGAACTCATGTTACATTAAGTTAATGCGTGAAGGAATTATCTGATTTATTACTAGTTTGCTCTAATGAACCACTTGTAAAAAACGGAAAAGTGAAGGGGCGTTTTGCATTTATTCATACTGCTTTAAGTAAACATCTGCCTTTGATGTACGTTAACTGCCACTGAATATTTTTTGAAGCAGACTTTTATTGTACAGATTAAGGTACACACAAGCACTTAACATCTGCTGTTATGAATTATATGAATCTGAATAAGGGAAGAACTCTACATACACTAGGGACGGCATCATTATTTTCAACTTAACCTGTTTGTCCTTCAACATGCGATGTCAGTGTAAAACAATATTTGGAACCAGATCAAACTGTCTGTAACACATCGTCTAATCATGCTCTTAACAGTTGCCACTCAAATAGAGTTAATCGTAAGAAGTTCAAAAACATTTCCAGCTCTAAATGTTATTTCAAAGCAGATCAGACACAGATTCACCAAAAATATGCTCAGACTCCGAACTATTGCCACTCAGATAAAAAATAAATTGTCTGAATATACCACTTTTTCATAATAAAATTTGTCAATAGTTTTCTACCCCTTCACCGCCATTATGTCGGCTGCTTCAATGTCATTGTCTGCAATATCGTTTCAAAGTTAGATATCAGACAATATGACTGACGAAATGTCGAAATATCCGATTTTTCGAAACATGAATTTGCCTTATTTCAAGTTCGGTTACGATGAATATACCCTCGCATTTCCGTACAACACACACACAATCGTTATCTCCCAACAACAAAACGCAATGGGAGATAACGATTGTGTGTGTGTGTGTGTGTGTGTTGTACGGAGGGAGTCTTTATAGGTAGGAAAACAATACTTGCCTTACATTTGCGTGTATGTGTGTTGTACGGAGGGAGTCGTTATAGGTAGGAAAACAATACTTGCCTTACATTTGCAAACAGCTTGAGTCTAGATTATACGCCGCTGTTTGTCACTCGTCATTCTATTTATTATAAGAAAATGTCCACTTATATATAACTTTGAGAAAAAATAACGGACGACAACTTTAAGCAGACGATATTGCAGCAGTAGAGGCGTTAGATATAATTGTCCTTTTAAGGGAACTGCAGCAAGGGTAGTTGCATATTTCTGTCATTGCATATTTAACCGCAGTGTTCAAAACTCTTGGTATCATCCTAGTAATTTCGAGAATACAATGCAGACAAATTCATTGTGAATATTGCTACAAACGGCAATGTTTAAAGACGACGATTTCAAAGTGTTTTAACGATTAATAATTTTAAGAGAACCTTGTTCAACACATCTCGGCATCATGTCATGCATCCAGTTTCCATCTGCCCCACATTCTAATGTAGATGGCCCCTCGAGAATATACCCTTCGTGACAGGCAAACTTTGCCACAGTGTGTATAAGTGCTGGTTCCTCTACCGCGATACTGCCATTCATTATTTGTGGCAGTTTCGGGCACGCTAAAACTGCAATGTTAAAAGTATTAAAAGCATAGTTATAATCTATAATTTTTGTCAGGATAAAGAATATATTAATAAAACAACGGGTGTTACCAATAAACATCTTAGAAAAGAACTTTACACAAGGAAGACGCCCCTTTGTTTTTAACTCGCCTCAGCACGACTTTCGATGTGAGCTATTGCGATTGGTCGTCCTCCGTCCTACGTCGGTATCGGTGTCCGTGTCGTCTGTTTACAGATTTTTTCAAATAATTTCTTCCCTGAAAACAAACTCCCAACTGTAATCAAACGTTGTCAGATACATCTACTGTAGTTGTGGCCTGCGAAATTGTTAAAAAAATGTTTTACTCAGACTGATATAAGACTGTATAAGACAATCGTTAAAACAATTTCTTATCTATAAGCACTGGCCAAAAATACTGATATTTTACATTAATACTATTCAGGTGATCATGCATTAGGACAATACGATTTCAATAATTTACCAGTTTACTCATACAGTTATAATGACACAGGGATTCTGAATTATTTCTACATACAACATATATGCATTGACAAACTTCAATTTGCATTCAGTATTACACAAAGTTCCTCATGTGAAGAATATAGGGCCATCATGACCCTCTTTTTAAATTGTGTATGTCATTTCCCCAAAATAATAAATGTAATGATTTTGAGTACCCATGTAAAATGTTAGCAGTAATCCTCTTGTAAGAACAACTGTAGTTTTATGGTGTTTTTTTTTTTTAAAAAAAATAACGTATTAGTAATGTTAGGTTATTGTCTGTGTATTGCTGTTTGAGCCTTGGCACTACTGATATGTACATCAGTGGCTAAGGAGAAAACAACTTGAGTCCATATAACACATGCTGATCAGTTGATAAGAACTGCAGTATCACATTGCCTCAAACGTATTTCAGACAATATGAGCTAAGGCGTCTTTAAACATTGAGATCAACATCCAAGTTATTTGACGATATATCCATCAGCTATGTATTTTGAGCTCGCCACAGAATTTCCTGCCCTGCAGCATTCATTTGGATTGATAGTCATATCGGTTTCGTTGTTGTTACTTTTACGAACATCATCTCCTTTACCATTAACTCAAAGGAAGCCAGGTCAATGGGTTTGATCCCATGCTCTGCTTTCCATTGTAATGTATGCCAAAATGTTATTAGTCATGTTCAGCTAAGAAAACTGCTTCACTAAGATCCATATCAACATACAGAAAACGCTTCTCCGTATGTAAACTCTCAGTAACAACGAGTCAACGCTACTCAGGCATGTATGCCACAAAACGTTTGGCAGAACACTGTGAGACTATTTGTAAACCGGCTATCATCTAGTAATCATGAGCACTGAGTCTGAAGCTATTCCAGCCGAGATCTTTAAATCAGAATGCCTAGCTAAACTCCTAAACATGAGACATCTCTATCAACCTATGCTGTAAAATGCCCTAACCCAGACTCCTATCTCGAAAGTCGTTTATCAAAAAAAGCTAAACATAAAGGTGGACGAATGTTTTGGTGGAGATGATGGCGTTTTTGCTTATTTGTCGAAAACGAAATGTTAGGGCCATGTCCAGAAAGAAAAAAAACATTAAATTATTAAATACAATGTGTTCTTGATTGAATGTAGAACTAAACTTGATACAACCTTTCCTCTATCGTTTGAATAATAAGTTATATTACATTGGTAGATAGGGGTATACAATGAAGGCGACAGACGGCAGTAAAAACTAAAATTCTTAATTAAAGCGCCTGGCAGCAATGATATGCTGAATAAAATATAAAGTGTTGCCAAATCTTACCGCTACAAGAAGGCATGATGTTTGGGACCCATCTTCCATTTTGGTCACAGTATATTGTCGGTGCCCCCATCATAACGTAACCTTCATCACACTCAAATGAAATGGTGCCATTTATCGAAGGTTGTTTGCTTTGTTTTAAGCCCTGTATACCAGGTAGCTTCGGACATCTCAATTCTGTAATACATGTACATTATAACATGAGCTGCATTGTATGAGTAGGACTCTAAAATGTTGCAGATAGTGACTAGTGACATAGTTCGATGGCACTGTTTGCTAAACAAGAGGGCAATTGGCCCTGTATCACTCCCAGTGATATTTTGACACATCATCACATCATTTACATTAGGTCATCAGTCATTGAAAGAAACAGTGTTTTTAATGAAGTAATATTGAATCATTATTTCCCTCTTTGATTCTTGCCTTTCCTACTAGTAGCCAAAATTACATCTGACAAATATTTGCTGGCATAATGTATCAGTGGCATCTTACTGAATTGTGCAGGCTTGGAAGCCAATCTAATCCAAAAGCTACAGTGACTGCAAAGAAGACAGACATATCTCTGTCTTGACTGCAGTATCCTTTAAATTGACAGCATCTATGAACTGTAATGTCTGTTCAAATTTAGTTTATATAACGAATACTTACATCGGACTTATTTATGCAGCAATAACATGCATATTAGTTCATTTAACAACTATTAAGAACAAGAGGATTTTAAGTTTTGATTGAAAACAATCTAAATGAAACTTTTTTTCTGAAATCACTTGTTAAATCTTAACCCCTTTATCGCCTTAACCCGAATGCAATGATTATTTAGAGTACATGTAGTTCTGATTCTGATCGGGCGCTGCGTGCGATCATGATCTAAACTGTTTGACAATCAATTCTAGATTCACATATATATATAATTATATATAGAACGACTGGAAATTAAGAATCAATCAAAACCGTTTGCAGATATGAAAACAGCGATATGTTCATGTTAATAGTTTACCCTATAACCGGTTTTTAGTTTTGAAGACAGTTGACCACTTAAAACGGATGAAAGTAAAACCGAATCATCCTATTTCATATTCAGCCTGCGTTGAGCTACAACATGCTAGGATATCGAAAATATTTTCTTAACGTGTGATTAAATTTTAACTATTTACTTCAATTGATGCATAAATTAAATGCGCTAAATTTCACTTAGACTGGGGGTGTTAAATGAGCAACACATTACACTTTAGTTCAGAAGCATTACTAACTACATTGTACTCGTATTTTGTGTCTGATAGAGAGATGAAATAATGAAAAGAAAAAGAGAGGAACGTTATCCAGAAAGAGAGTAAAAACATGCTTTGGCGATACATAGAGAATACAGAAAAAAAAGCATCTGCATTCATGCATGATGCCCATGGTATATTACCTTCGCAATATGGTGGATCCCCGGACCAAGTTCCATCTTCTTGGCACCAGAGCCTTTCACTCCCTTTCAGAGTACGACCTTCGTTACATGAAATGTTTACCGAGTCGCCAGCAGCATACTTTATTTCAGCAGGAATAACACTGCAATCCATGATGTCTGGTTTAGGGCAGTTCACAACCCATCTTAAATAAACAGGGGTTTGTTAGTTAACAGTTCTAACATGACACGTGAATTCGTCTCAAGAAACAAAGAACAAGTTTACCGTTATATATATCTAGTATGATATGCAACAGTGTGAAAATAGCCCGGTCACAACGACTGTTCCTGTATCCATCCTACGGTAAATTTTATTTTAAGAACACTCGATAGAAATAAATATATGCAGATTTTACGTTTTGCTGATAGTTTGTAAAGTAGTTTAAGTGATATATAGTTTATTCAATGTATTTAGATGCTAAACTTGTTTAAAGCGGGGTTTTAGAATAAATCTTAAAACCCTTTTTAGATATGATTTTTTTAAAAATATATCCTCTGTAAATATAGCTCCCTTTATAGTCCCTTTGTGTTTACATTGTACTAAATTAATATACTTTAACCCATTACCACATAAATACGCTTTTTTACACCTCAAATTTATTCCTCAACTGAAGAAAATAGTTCAAAATTATACAGTCATAAAAAGCTATCATTAGAAAATTTTCTAAATCCTAGCAGATGATAGCTTAAAGCAGGTTGAAAGTAAAGCAGACTGCGCCTTCAAGCGCATTCTGCTTTACTTTTAACCAGCTTTAAGTCATCACCTATTTTCAATTCTTGGAACAGGCTATGGGGTAATGGTACTGATTTAAGACATGTCGAAATTATTTTCACAGAGTTTGGATCCAGCTCAAATGCCGTGTTACGCATCATCTTATGACGATCCAAATTATTTTCAATGGCGACTTTTTTCGAATAACGGGATGAAGTGGTTTGTGTCAACTTTTTAAATGGCCTCGAGATTTAGGATGTTGAAAAATAACTTTACATAACATGAATATTGTACATTACACAAGTATTAAAATGGCATAGTAATGAAAACAAAAATGTGTTCGTATTACCTGATAGCGTCACTAAAACCCAATATGCCAAAGAAACAAACTTTAAAAATCACCTGCCGAGAGCAACCTAAAGTCAAAAAGAAGGAAAAGTTAATCAGGATGTAAACACACCAGTCAATCATTATATTATCAATGAGTAAATAACGTAGTTTTGTAAATCACTGATGCCCAACGGCATGCTTAACCGTTAATTTGAATGCACATTGTTCTATCAAAACGCGTTATCTGTGTTAAACCCTTTATTGCCTTACTACAAGTATACTAGTGATTTGCAAACAGTTTGAATACTGATTAGACGCCACATGACGCACTCATAGTCAAATTACCCTTAACAAATAAATTTTACCACAAACAAACAATAATAAACAGAGACAAGTCCCTATGACAATTGAGCTCCATAACCACGACACGCTAGGAATGCAATAAATCGGAAAAAAACAACAACGCATTTATATTTTTTACAAATCATTTTGAGTGACAAACAGTTTGGAACCTGATCAGATGCCGGGTTACCCGGCATCTGATCTGGTTCCAAACGGTTTGCATCAGATGCCGGGTTACCCGGTATCTTATCTGGTTCCTAACTGTTTGCAATGGACACAGTGGACATTTTAAGTTCAAACGTGGCTTAGCCACATTTTAATTTTAAAATACGATCATGTTCGACACCACCGTTACTTTGCTCTAGATTAAAAAAAACCACAGTCAGTCACGTTTCCATTATAGAGACATGTAGGTTTTTACAACTAGTAGCTACATGTATACTAACCGTTTCTGCATTCTACAACACCCATTAACAATTCACTACCTTACCCTGGTACAATGATTATTTGCAAACATTTTCATTTCTGATCAGACGCCGCCTAACTTTTTGTCCGATCAGGATTCAAACTGTTTGGAACCAAAATTTATGTTTCTACTGAAAACAATTAAGAGTTAGAATAAATTTAAGCATAAAGGCAGTAAATGATGGATTTTTTTACGACAAGGGAGGAAACTCCAGCAAATAATTCGTCTTGTGCTAGGGCTGGTTTTCTCCCTTGTTTCCCAAAAATATATTAGGGCACGAAATGGGGTTTGAAGCAGCTAGTTTATCACGTGTTCTATTATTAATGCCCGGTAAACAGCCGGAATAGAACAGCATAACTTAATGGCTGTAATAACAAATGTTTTCCTTTAGGAAGAACACTGCTTGCATTTTCGATTGTTTAGGAATTTGCTATGTCAAAAGTGAAAGTGCAAAAGAGGAAAGTGAAAGTGAAATACCCTTGTTTTGCTGAAGATTAACATAAACTGGTAAAAATTCGAAACGACTGGTAGGCTATACGTTTAATAAAAGCAAAGAGTTAGTCTACAAGCCTGAAGTGACTTCAACCCTTTGTCTGCTGATCGCGACTTAAAGTCTTTGTTTTTGCAAACAGTGTGATTTTAGATCAGACGTCGTGTTACTCGGCGTCTGATCTTGATTCAAACTGTTTAGCACCCATCTTTAAGTTGCTTTACTTAAAACTGTAAAACAGCCAATTAAACAAATTTTGCAGACGACAATTTGTATGAATTTCACAGCAGGGTCAGTGTTAACAATATGTTCCGCCCTTTAGATTATGTCAAAAACATACTCGACAAAAATAGACTAATGTTATAATGGGCTGAAACCCAAATGGACTGTTAAATCGTGTATCGCCCCCTTGTCACCATATATGCAATAATTATAAACAGTGAGCGATAAGCGTGTGTACTGATCTACTTTTAAATTTTGAACATGTTAACAATAATCTTTAGACTGTATAATGTCCGAAATATATGTACTGAACTGATTCTTTTTTGTTTACGTATTTAAGTATGTCCTGTAGCCCTCCTCCATTGTGATTGTTCTATTCTGTTCTTGTTAACATTAAATCCGCGCACGGCGGCGGGCGAGAACTACAACAACATGACTTTCCCCTTCAGAGTTTTTGTTTAGACTGAGGTCCCAGATCTAATCTGGGCCCGTTTCCTAATAAGGGATGCTGTATACACGACCCCAGCTAATGTCCAGGTTCTGTGATCGTATTACAACATCACGTGATTTGGAATTCTGCATTATAATTATTAATAATTTTAATAACACATGTTTATTAATCATGAAATTATCAAAGTTAAACTTCCTTTTACTTAAAACACTATAATAAAATCAAAAGCTAAATAATTTTGAAGCAGACGCTTATTTTGATGTGTTTTATGCTATACACTAACAGTAACTTCTGTCCTAACAATATCTAATGTTTGTAAGAGTTAATTCCCTTGAGATGTAATTAGAGTATCCTTTAAACTGCTGCAGTGTAAATATTCGCCGATTTCGCGACAGACACCGCCTCACATTACATGTACTATCTCTGCTCGGAGTCGAAAAAACGTATGACATTCGTACATGTATATAATGTTTTTGCAGTATGTACAGCGTGTAATGATATGAGTAATTCAAATGTACATGTTTATAGCTAGTCTATATCCGGGACCCTACATTTTCCAGCCATATACTGAGCGCGGACAGTCTGTAATAATAAACTGACCTGTTAACAACACATTGTCTTAC
This sequence comes from Gari tellinella, assembly GCA_922989275.2. NCBI lineage: Eukaryota > Metazoa > Mollusca > Bivalvia > Cardiida > Psammobiidae > Gari > Gari tellinella. The sequence goes on along the minus strand of OV277867.1, from coordinate 76,167,178 downwards.
ATCTTCGCTTCAATCCATTATTGACGGATTAAATAAAGACCCAATACCATAACACAGCGCTTTACATTTGAAATAGGAAAAAGCAGACTACTCTTTTTAAGCAGATCATGTCATTGTGGAAAAGTAGTTAATGCAGGACCAATTTAGTGTCATTAAGATCTGGAAATCATATATTTAGATTGATTGTGTTACGTTTAAACGGCAACGTGGTACAAAAGAACTGTCATATGATGCCGTATTATATCTATAACAGAGGAGTTTGAAATGAATACTAGACAATAAGTAACATCGTATATTTTCGTAAAAAGAGACTCTTAAACGCTCACCAAAACAAATTTAACCACCACTCGTAAATAACACCTACATTCTGACAACATAGATAAAATACCAACTCAAACATTCTGGCCCAGTTTATGAAAGAAAATGTTTCAAATCTGACACATAGAAAGACATTACTATTAACCGATGAACACTGAGCAAGAAAGCCAAGATAATAGAAATCACGGTGTATAAACCTGTATGCGTACTTTGAGCCTTGTACGGATACTTTGAGCTATGTACTGGTTGTTTTTGAGCCTCGAAGCGACGCAACGGAGGAAAACAACAGGTATGTGACATGCGTTCCTATTTAATTTCCTCTCTTTAAATGAAAAGTCTTGTCGGTATTTGAAGAAAGGTGACTACTTAAAGCAGATTGAATGTAAAGCAGAATGTGCCTTTAGGCACATTCTGCTTTACTTTCAGCCTGCTTTAAGCTTCTAGCTACTAGAATATAGAATTATTTTTAATTTTAAATATTCACAACTGTATAAATTGGAACTTTTTTCTTCAGTGGAGGGATACATTAGAGGCGTTAAACTTAAAAGGCGTATTTATGGGGGGGGGGGGGGGATTAATGTCCACTTACCTTCACACGGATACATATTTAAAACCATTTTTCTTCAATAATATAGTTCTCTTTGTAAAAATGAATCACACATCTCAAAATATTTATCGGCTATGTACACACATATTTCTATCTGCTTTAACACACATGACCAAGCCTGTATTGATAAAGAGGCCAAACACGTGAGGAATGTCGTAACTTGTTCTCGGGGAATGGATAAAAACCCACATCTGGGTCGTTGTTTTGTGTTTTGTCTAAGTCAATATCACTGAAGTGTCTTGTGTTGGCTGGGGGTGAGTCCGGACTCTTTTCTCGATAAAAATGTTGTATTTTCCACCAAATGGCTCTCATTACAGCTTTATTTCCATACTAGACGTTGAGGAAGCTCATTGATTCGGATGAAAGTGAAAGTAGTTCTCACATGACTCACTACAGTATACCTCATCTCTTACGACCACTAACTAGAAGGCTAAACGATTGTATGAAAGACAGGTGGCAGCCTAATGGCAAGGTGAAAGTAAAACTGAAAGCTCCTAAAAAGACTTTTGGCTTTACTTTCGCATTGCTTAAATCAGTCACCTGTCCTTAACATCTAGTACTAGACATACTTTAATGTCCGTTATAGTAAGATTTTACTTTATTTCCTACATTCATATGTTTATTGTCTGTTGTCAATGAGTGTGCGTGAGTGAAATCGTGCAAGAGTGAATAGTTTTCAGTGTTTGTCACGTGATACCAACGTTTGTCTGCAAGACATCTGCACATAACTCTGCCATCCTGGCTCTATTTTACTTTGCGAAATATTTTTTAAATATACTTACTTATAAATCAATAATCTTATCATTGTAAAAAATAATGGCGTTCTGGGAATTATCCGACCAGCTGGTAATTTATTAATCGTTTCATTCTTTATGACTCAAAAAGAGCGTTTGCAAACAGTTTGGATCCTGACCAGACGGCGCCTAACGCGGCGTCTGGTCAGGATCAAAACTATTTGCCACTCGTATCGATGTGTTTTAAGTCATACTACATTGCTTCGTGCTTTGAAACGAGCTTACAAGCAACGTAAATTGAAGCAGACAACAATAAAAACGGCGAAAGGGAAACTAAATAATCTCACGCTTATTTTGGCAGCGAAAGAGTGAAATATTATATTGCCTTGAAATTACGTATATATAAGTATAGACTGAGGAAATAAATATTTAGTATTTAACGTGGTGTCGTATCTAGAATTGTTTTAAAGGTTTAAGCCACATACTTGCACTTTTAACATTTTAACAACTTTTTAGGTCTTTCTCTTACTAGTAGTATTATATATACACATAATAATAATAAAGATACACGAACTTCGCCAGGGTTTTGGTAAGTTAATGCTGCCACCCAGAAAACAAGAAAAATGCCATTTGAGCTGTCTCTTTCTTGAAAAGTTGCACATAAATAGAAGGCGTATAAACTTATTAAAACGAAACTCCCTTATAAGCTTAATTAGACGATAACCGCTTAATACAAATTAAAATAATTCCCCTGCCGCTCCTTTCCTTATTTGTATGGACTTTTCCGTATGACGTAATGCTACATTTAAGGTAATTTTACCACCGCCTATAAATTAACTAACTAGATCAACCTTAAAAATAGTTTTATTATCATGACAAATTGACAATGGTAACAAGCTCTATAAAAAGCCTAACATACTAGATAGTATTTATGTAATGACAATAAAGTATGTATAGGTCGTTTGCAGTTCAAAAAAACACGATAATTTTCAAATATCTCCATAACAAGAAAACGGAGACAAGTCGAATTTTGCATAGATTTATGATATACCTATACCAACTCTGACAAAAAAGAACATCTTTTTTCTCTTCGTAATAAAAAAGTTTTATTCATAACTTCTATATAAAGTTTACACTTCTAAGCGACACTTTTCCGAAGGGTGATTTCAAGTTATTCAACAGCCTATCTTTCACGACCCGGTAACGCCACACCGTTAAGCCATCGCATACCATAGCAGTTTACAACTAACCGAACGAGGCCCTGGCTGGGGTACGTTAAACGTATTAACCGACCATATTGTTATTTGCGAACATGTTAGATCCTAATCGGACACCGGAGCCATTTCTTATCTGAATAGGATCCGAACCATGTGCCTATCAAACGAAAGTTTTATCAACAAAACGCAAAATAACTAAATTTGATAAAAAGCAGAAGAGATATGTTCATGCCAGACGATCTACACCAACTTACCATTATCAAATTTTCAACAGAATGTTTCCAGAGCAGTTCGAAAACCTCTATTATTTTATCGTTTAAAGGAAACGTAACGTAAACGTACTGCAATACAACTCGAATACTGATACATATTAAGCTCCAGATAAGGGGAGTATTTCCAAAACTAAAATCTTTATTTCTGAATTAAGCCCTATGATGTGACTACTCATTAGAACCGTCTCTCTTCGAGACGATTCTAATGAGTAGTCACACCATAGGATTTGGTGCTGAAATGGTGAGAAAATGTTGGACTTGTTCAATTTTCTTATCTGGAGCTCTGTAATTATGTAGAAATGTTAGAGCGTCAGTTTGAAAAGTAATTGCAATTTTCTTTATTCCCCGTGAAGAGTCGTGGATTTAGGCATAGTAAAAATGTAATGGATTATGGGGCCTCACAATTAGTTTTGTACAACTAAACAACCAATATCAGCACGGGATTCACCTTTCAGACATAAGCAACTTGCACGGGATTTTACCTGGGGATATTCTCCAATATAAACAAACGTGATCAAGGTAATAGCCAATAACACCCCACGTATTATCGATAAGGTTTGACCTGTCGGTTGTTGAATATTCCGTCTTTTTCCGTAAGCTTTCTTTATCTTCCGGAAACAACAAAACAGCGTATTGTAAATAAACCATTCAAGGATGACGCGAATTTGATTATATTATCAATAAGGTTTGACCTGACGGTCATCACTTTCCGTCAGCTTTCGTTGGTACAATCGGTGGTACAATCGGGAGTTTCCGGATACTTTATTGATATATACCTTAGCCGATACCAAAAGTCACTGTGTTGCAATAGCTGAATGGATAGCATTAATGACTCGTTGTGGAAGGGTCATGGGTTCGATTCTCGGTACTGTTTTGTAAACTTCGGCTGTAAATATTTTTTAAATAGTAAAAAATTAAAAGTTTAGTATGCCTTAAACGATACTAAAATAAATCAGTCAGCAATTTTTTTGAAAAACGGCCTGCTGCCTGATGCCTTTTGATGCTTGACGAAATACAATTTTAGTAACGCATAGTGCTTTCTGGGAGTGTTTTGCATAACGTGGTGTTCTTTGAACCAGTTTTCTAGCCAAGTTTTTCCTAGGCAAGTAGCACTGTACTCTATTTCATATACATGTACATGCAATTGCATGAATGTCATGGTTTGCATGCGTCTATCCGCATTTTTAAAAAAAATACATGTACATATTCAATAAATAATACAAAACTCTACCGGGGATCGAACCCAATACCCTTACCTTGGTAGCGCGGCGACCTTACCACTGAGCCATCACCGACTGTATTTATCTATAACCGATAACACTATTCCAGTTCGAGTCACCGTTGAATTGTCTATTCTCAATACACTGTAGTTGTTTTCGGAAGCTAACGAATAACTTACGGAAAAAGACGGAATATGCATGAACCGTCAGGTCAAACCTTATCGACAATATCATCTGATAAAGATATATATATACACTCGGTAATGGCTCAGTGGTTATGTATCTGCGCTACCAACGTAAGGGTTATAGGTTCGATATCCGATAGAGTTAATTTTGTAATATTTCTTAATGTGTCTTTTTTATAACTTTTTTATGGTAACACATACAAACCATGATATTCATGCAATTGTATAAATAAAGTACAGTGAACTTGCCTAAGGAAACTTGGATAGAGAAGTGCGTATACAGTGGAGAAAATGTTATTCTCTCCCGTTTAAACGCAAATGAAACGCAAACGCATAGCATTAAATCATAGAGCAGGACAATTTTCGACAATTTTTGCCATTCATGTTGATCTGAGTGGCAAACAGTTTGGAGCCTGAACAGACGTCGAGTTACCAGGTTTGATATGGAAATAATAGTTTAGCGTACAAGCGTAAATTGGAAAAGAAAAACGTTTTCTCCACTGTAGCAACATTACGTTATGCAAAGCATTCTCTGGCAACAAGCACTCTTTGTTAAGTAAAATATATAATTATCGAGAAAAACCCCCCACACAACCGAAGTCGACGTTTACAAAACAGTGCCTAGAATCGAACCAACGACCCTAGCACTATAAGTCAATGACACTATCCACTAAGCTATTGCGACCGTGGCGTTAGATCATCGACTGAAGTATACTACCTGAAGTTTTCATTGATCTTTAAATAAAGTATACGGAAAGTGCCGATGGTGCCAACGAAAGTTGACGAAAAGTGATGGACCGACAGGTCAAACCTTATTGATAATAATTGACCATTTTCAGCGACACATCATTTATATAAAACAAAGAAGAAAAGCTTTTGGTTAGACTATCAAAAATTATGAATTTCCTTGTCAGAGTTGGTAAAGACACATCATAAGTGTATGCAAAATTTAATTTAGATACGTCCATTAGTTTTAAAATTATCTAAGATTTATCGTGTATTTTTGAACTGCATACGACCTATACAACAGTTCGACTGTATGTCATTGGACTGAACATTATTGTCCGATAAAGCAGGTTTCTCGCTTGATCAGGTGTCGGATAAGCCAGGTTATACTGTCTTATTAAGAAATTCCTTATTCAAGAAAACTCTTTTATCTTCATCTTTATATTTCGCCTTTATAGGCACCTTACTGACAGAAGGCAGAACCATCTTATGGGTGTCATTTTCCAGAACAAAATTAATTTCAATTGATACAGGCATGTGTATTTATCACATAAATAACTTCTTATAGCATAGACTAGAAATATGCTTCTGTAGGAGCATTTAGATTTATTTTCAGCCAGCTTTAAAGTGATTGGAAACCAGATTTGCCCTAAACCCTTTTTGAACATTGGTGCTTAGCGCCTATTTATACTCGTAAACATATGTTTAAAGAAAATAACTTATACTATAAAACAGTTAAAAAAAACCAAGTAGCTCTAAACGGTCGCGAAACCCGTGCAGAGAAAGCTAAATGATGACATAAAATGTGAATGAGCGTTAGATCATAAAACTACAGCGATATTCTTAACATACGGTCTATTTTATTATAATTTGACTGTATTGAGCAAGCTACATGTATATTACAGAGATCTACTTCGTCTTAGTTCGGAGTAAAATAATAGTTGAATACAGCGCTACCTCTCTACTACGGCCCTCCCAACAACGACTCCCTTCTTACATGTACAACGAACATTAACGCAGTTCCCTAAACAGTACAATCATGTTTAACGCTTTTACTGCTGTAATATTTACTGCTTAAAGTTGGCGTCTGTTGTTTTCTCAAAGTTACTTATTGGACATTTTGACAGAAAAAAAACTTAATGACGAGTGACAAACAGCTTGAATCCAGATCAGACGCCGCGTTACGCGGCGTCTGATCTGGATACAAGCTGTTTGCAAATGTAAACCAATTTCCCTCCCTATAACGATTCCCTCCGTACAACGCACACAATTTTTGTCTCCCATTGGATGTCAGTGAAGAGAGAGCGCGTTGTAATATCAAAATAAGAAAGATAATGTGAGTTTTCTTGATCAGTTATTTTTACACCTATCATAATTATTTTAATGTCATAAGCGCGAAAACACCAAATAGTTTGCCTTGATTGAAGTATTCTCTTTATCTTGCAACAGCACCATTCGGCTTTTAGTCTCTTTAAGCAACCATCTGTTTTCATTACTGAAAACTAGCTTTTGTGGAAAATGTCAAATTGAATGAAACAATGCAATACAACGGAGAAAAATTACGGTTCTTGAACAATTTGCAACTTATAATAATTGTAGTAGAAAAGAGGTTGCACCCTAATCAGATGTCAAATAACTAGGATGATGATCAGCTGTTTGCGATAGACTTATTTTGTTCCATATACATTTATTTGGAAATAATAACTACGTTCCTGTACATACATAATGTACGTATAACACTTAACCCTTTCTCTCCCAATGACGTCTTAAGGCGCGTTTGCAAACAGTTTGGGTCCTGATCAGACGCCGCGTAACGCAGCGTCTGATGAGGACCCAAACTGTTTGACACTCGTATCGATATTTAAATAGTCATACAGTCTTAATTCTAACTTCGAAACGTGTATTGCAGACAACAATACTGAAGCAGACGACAATAAAGCGGCGAAGGGGTAAAATGTCCCGAATACTTTTATCATGAAAGGGTTGATATATACATTCATAACCCTTTCATCACCATATTCTACAACAGCCTCTTCGCATCAGTCTACATCTTGTCCACATGTAGCGAAAAGTGGGTACGTCTAGAGACCCTTAAGCACTCCAAACCTCACAAAACCTGCCCGAACCACTTAATATCTAATCAAACAAAGCTAATAAATGACGCATTGAAGCTAAAATAATGAACAAAGTTAATTTAAATTAAATATACGATGTTTTACATTTAAAGGGGAGCAACTCGTACAAAACTTATAAGATAGATATAATTATACTAGATATTAACCCATATTCCAATAGCCTGTTCCCGGTTCTAAAGACAGATATTCACTCAAAACAGGTTTGATGGTAAAGCAGAATGGACCTTAAGGCTCATTTTGCTTTACTTTAAGCCTGCTTTAAGCTAGCATCTGCTAGAAAATGGAAAACTTGTTTTTAAAAGTGGTTAGGGGAGGTTTGGAGAGGTTTGGGGAGGTTTTGGGTTTTTAGACGGACCGGTGAAAGTAAACGTCTGTCAAACTGTTTTAAATTAAAACAACAAATGAATAAAGAAAATGATAGTGTTTATGATAATACGGTTAAGCAGACTACATTAGGAAGTAAGGTTGTAAGGGATGTAAATCCAACAACAAACTAGCAGACTAGCAGTGAACCTGTTATTGAACTGCTTCACACTTTTTATTTCAAACATAGTAACAATATCCAAACCTATGTAACAACATGTGGTTTAAACGAACCAAACCCTTGTACTAGACGATGACATGAGAAAACATCTTAATCAGACGATAACAATAGAAAATCCAAATGGCCATTACATAATATGTTTTATAGGCCATGTTGTGTCATCTGGCAAGGCGGGACTAACCTTTGGTTAAGATAAACTTATTTGCATTTGTGTTTAGGGGTGATAGGTATAGTTTCGTATTGAATCGTTTTTTCCGATACTTTCAACATGGAGAAACACATGGGCGTGTAGCCATATCCACGTGAAAAGGGTAAGTACAAAACTCTATAACAACACCCAGTGAGAGACAAACATTCTGTGTTTTGTTCGGAAGTACTTATATTTGCAAATAACTTGAAGCCATATCAGACGCCGCGTAACGCGGCGTCCGATCTTGATTTAAGCTGTTTGCAAATGTAAATCAATTTCCCACCCTGTAAAGATTCCCTCCGAACAACGCACATGTTTGTTGTCTCATTGGGTGTCGTTTTAGAGAGGGAGCGCTGTATAACCATGTTTTGTCATTATAATCTCCTCTTAAACATTTGTTGGCAGGTTATAATTTATTGAACCAGTTTCCCCACACAAGCATCATTGAACGCCCCTGCCTACTATTTCACAAACATTAAGTATTGAAGGTTTTCAAAATACAGATGTTACCTTAAATCATGATTAAAATAAAGCGAAAATCTCATACACTTTAAACATATTTTAACATAGTTGTACTGTATATGCGTAACGTTTGTGGAAGAAGCTTATAAAAGTTGCAGCATGTTGTAAGATCAAAGTTATCTAAAGTTGTACGGACAGTTCTGTTTACCATCATACTGCTGTCTTGAATATATATCAAATACATGTTTACATGAATAATAAGTTCATGCACACAGGCGCTGTATTTTGACAGATCTCAGTATAATCATATCTATGATTTATCAAAACTTTAGAGTTTGCCTAAGACATATTAATGTAAGTATTTGGAATGCTCACATGAACTGGAACGTTTATTCCAATAAGTTTTGAGTGGGTTATATCCCAACGACATGGTACATCATCTAAAAAACTCTCAACGGAAATGATGACCATAGATTATCATACTTTAAAATACAAAAATATCACTGAATACTCATGTACTGGCCATCTAGGACATTGTAGGTACTGCCTTAAGCAACCACTTGTCTTGAGTAGATGCCAAATATATTTTACATGAATGATAAGTAGACGTGCGCTTTGTTTTAGCTTATCTCATTATATTCTTATCTATGGTTTGTCAAAGTTTTGCTTAAGAAATAATGACGTATTAGGAATTCTCATATTAAAAGGACATCTGATTCCAATAAGGTTTGAGTGAGTTGTATCCCAACAACCTGTTGCATCATCTAAGGAATGTTGACCTAATCTAATCTTCAGTTAACATTTAACATACACAATTATTACTAAACACTGGCGGACGTAGCCGGGGGGGGGGGGGGGGGGGTTAAGCGCTCGATTACGACGTCAGGGGTCGTGAATTCGATCCCCCGCGGACCAAATGCTTCGGATGAGACTTTAAACAACCGAGGCCCGATGTATCAGAGAACTCTGTCGATAATAAAAGTAGAGCACCATGCCCGTGTTCTCGATATCCGCTTTCCTCTCTCTTGGGCACCATTTAGCCCATGTACGTATTGCAGAAACGGAGATTAACAAACAAACTTAACTAAATACTCATGACTTTGTGTTGTTCAACTTTTAGGTACTTATATAGAGGAAAATGTAGAGATGATAACCTAAGGTGTACTTGTCGAGTCTAAATGCTTTTCTTTCACAAACCTCTGCTTATTTGATGTTTAACTTTAATAGGGTCTACATTGTAGAAGCTATAGTGTTGATATTTATATCCAACACACAGAATAGATTTGATCAGATTCCCATATTCTCCATAATGTTCGGGCTGAAATGGATGCATAATATTTCACCGTCCACTGACAGTTTTTTTCATATAGGCAGACTAATATATCATACTAACGTGTTTATTGTGAATAAGCCGGATATTTCCCACTGCAGCAAGTTAGCGTTTAAAAATGATTGGATAATGCGTCATGCACACACATGTAAAACACAATTGTCACTTTGAACCTTTCTGAATTTATTATTTTCGTCAATTATTAAAATGTCATCTGTTCTTATGATGACCAATGTATATTATTTACCATGGTTTAAAAATGAGATTGTTGCTTCCGTCTCTTAAATGGTTAACGTTTTTGTTTCTGGAAATGTTAAGACTTATCGAGTCTGCAATTTTCAATATTTGCTTAGTTTTCTGTGCTTTCAAAGGATCTCCCCTTATAGTCTACCAACATTTTGACCGTTTTTGACCCCTCATGGCATGTCGTGTAGACGGGTTACATCCACCTGATTTGTGTTCAGTGAATATATCTGAGAAATTCTAGGGGGGATGTAAAGTCGAAAAGTTCAAATTAAGGTAAAAAATGAGGTCAAAGGTCAACGAGTGCAGAATTCTGCATACCATAAAATATACCTAACTTTTCTTTCATTTCAAATATATCAAATGAACTATTATTTGTTACAATTAGTTCACAAATGTCTGTAATTGCTAAATATTATCAAAAAAGTAAAACATTACAGACAATGTTCTTTTCCAGGGGCAATAACTCTGATTTTCCTCTTTCTTTTTTATATTTTTATAGTTTTTTTTCCTTATTTTTATGACATCAAGTTATTTTTATGTTTCTTTACACCTTTGACCTAAAGCAACAATTCCATATGCAAATTAAAGTAAATATTACAGCCAATGCCCTTTTCCAGGGGCAATAACTCTGATTTTTCTCTATTTTTTTTATGGGAAATGTTTTTTTTTTTTACTGCTATCTTATAACATCAAACTTTTTTATGTTTCTTTACACCTTTGACATAAAGCAACGATTCAATATGCAAATAAAGTAAATATTACAGTCAATGCTCTATTCCAGGGGCAATAACTCTGATTTTTCTGTTCCATATTCAATTTGTAATGGGAATTTGTTTTCGTTATTTTTTTTACTGTTTTCTTATAACGTTTTTATGTTTGTTTACATTTTGACATAAAGGAGCAGTTCAATATGCAAATAAATGTTAAATTTACAGCCAATTCCCTATTTCAGGGGCAATGACTCTGGTTTTTCTGTTCCATATTTAATTTTAATGGGAATTTGTTTTCGTTAATGTCTGACTGTTTTCTTATAATGTTTTTATGTTTGTTTACAATTTTGACATAAAGGAGCAGTTCAATATGCAAATAAAAGTTGATATTACTGTCAGTGCTCCTTCCAGGGGCAATAACTATGAGTTTTCTATTCATATTATATATTTAAAGCGAATTGTTTGCGCTATTTTTTACTGTTTTCTTATGATATCGAACTTTTTTGGGTTTACTTAGTACACTTTTAATAAAAGCAGCAGTTTAATAACCAAATAAAATATAATCTTACAGTCAATGTTCTTTCTAGAGGCAATAACTCTGGTTTTTCTCTTTCTTTTGAATGATTTTTTGTTTGTTTTTTATTTATTGTCTGTTTTCTTATAAAATCAAACTACTTTTATGTACATGTGTATCTACACCATTGACATGAAGCAGCAATTCACTATGGAAATTCATCACTGAAATATGCGTTTTAGGGTATAAATACAGACAACCCCGTTATATAAAATCAGCCAATAGATTTGAATGTGTGCGATGCCAAATGAGTTTCTCTTAAATTCACATTGGAGAAACTATCAGATTATTAAGTATTACCTTCTTCGAATTGTTATATATGTCATCGTCGGTTTTGTGACAAATCCAAGGGTTATCACTATGCATCTGGCTAAAACATGGTGTATTTACAATTTTGTGACGGGAAATTATGCTTTATAGTCTGTATACATGTAATTTTAACACATACCAAATGAATTAGATGTAAATATTCAGTATACTTATTCACATACTTTAACGTACAATTTTACAAATGAACGATTACAATACCAATATCCTTTTAGAGATATTTGAACGAAAAGAACAATCACACGCCATTCACTCGTGGTATCATTTGACCAAGCTTGCGAAGAACTTTACAGATCTTTCATCGCCAATTCGATGTACTTAGACATGCATAATGCTTCGTTATGAAACAATCCGATTACCGATCTACATACATTCAGTTTACAATGAAGCATCTACCAAAGTGAGTATGTGGGGATTCACAAACCACATTCATACATGCATACTTGTTGGTTTTTATATCAAGCACATCTTGCCGAGCTGCATTTTGTCTTGCAATAGCAAGACGCGAGTTGCATGTATGCAATCGGTATAGAAGGATTCTTATCCAATTGGGGGTGATACATAGTAAGTGTGTGTAGGGGGTTCCAAGGCTTTCATGAGTTGCCTATACCGGCATATGTCTATATACCAGTAAAGGTTTGGACACCTATGATACTTTGTTGTCTTGAGTGCATCATATATTTTGTAAACAAGGAATCACCCCCTTTGCTTTGCTGTACCGGATAACATCCATGTTACCACGTCATTTCCTACAAAGCATCAACAGTATTTACGCATGTGTCCCCGCATATTACAATCAGACGATCAAACCCGCTTGCAACAGCATCCTTAGCAGGAAATACCATTCTAGTGTCAGCTTCTTCATGGTCGTCAGACAACTTATCAGCATGGAAGCTATTTGACTTTGCATTTATAACGCCTACGAACATTCCCCTGCTACAACAAGCAACCCATCTGGTAACGATGTGTCACGAAGATGATAGAAACTCGACAATGTATTTCTACTTTTGGTCGAGCACAAGGTATGGCTCTCTGACATGTGGTAGTGGGTCTTCTGGACCTGTGATTTTTTCCCAGTGGCAGCTTTGATAGACATGCATGCTCCTAAGGTATCAAATGTGACATCATGCAAGTTACGGAGTAGGTGTACCTGTGAAATGGGAATATACCGACTGAACACATTCTGGAGCATACTCTCCGATGTCTGACATCCTTGAGGTCTGTCTCGAGCTTGAATAAAAGCATGACCATATACATGTACATGTATTATAACACATGTATATTGCTGAGAGTCATGTATCTGTTGTGCGATTTCAATTCACTAGCCTATTGTCAGAATATCCAGAATTCGGGACTGAACTGTCTGGTTCATTACTCCATTTGATTTTGCTGATGCTAGTGGGACTGAGGACAGTTCATGCTTCAGCACATCGTCATTCTGCATGGTTAGGCCTGAACTAGCTTCATTAAACAGACGATGTAGGAGTATGCGGTCAAGTTTTATCTGTTTCGAAACCTGTTGCTTGTCTGATCTCGTGTCTTTACAAATACTTGCTAATGTCTTTGACTTTGGTTTTTGGGTAATGCAAAACGTCGGTGTTGCACTCCTTTAGTCAATAATTTGTAAACTGCTAAACCAAAGAACGGCTTCTGCAATCACATCGCGTCCAACCAATCATTGCTAATGTCTTCTGTTACAGCATCCTTTAACGCTGTCTCCACAAGTTGGTCTACAGCATAGGATGCGTCTTTTGATTTTTCACTTGTCGAAATGCAAAATACATCTAACAAACCGACCAATGAAGCAACGGTTTAGAACTACCTTGTTATACAGAAAGAGTTGGTTTCATTTGGACAACAATCAAACATGAGATTGTTTCCCGTAATGAAGTTAATTGTTTGCCAATTGACCCTGTGAGATCTCAACATACACAATCAACGCATTATTTTATTTCGTGTTCTGTTAATTCGAATATAGTTTTCATATGGAACGAAAAAGGGCTGCATGGACTGCATCGAATGCTTTTCATGGAAAATATGATACATTTGTATATTTACTATTAGTTAAAATGTAGAAACAGTAAAGTCTTGAAAACATTGCGATTGCTATGTATGACAAGCCATGAGATAAGTTGTATTTAGTGCAATTATTGTGTTGGACTTGACGTTGTTGCCTTTTTTTTACTACGCAATTCCTAAAAGCCAAGCAGCTTTGTTTAAAAACACGAAAGTATTTGCATACCAAATAGCTTGTGTTTTGTGGAATTACACAAAATAATGGAAGTGTCCAGTAGAGTGTGAATGAAGGAAACATATTGCTGATACATTAGACTAGGCTGCTATCTAAGCAGCTTTGTTTAAAACCACGAAAGTAGTTGCATACCAAATAGCTTGTGTTTTGTGGAATTACACAAAATAATGGAAGTGTCCAGTAGAGTGTGAATGAAGGAAGCATATTGCTGATACATTAGACTAGGCTGCTATTTATTGGATATACATATACATATAGTTGCGAAGATTAAGCATAAGCGCTAAAGAAAACTGATTGCAGTGACTGATTGTCAATGTTGTCTTTTTTGTTCAGATTAACGAATTTGTGAATATGACAATGAACATATATACAAACACATCATTGGCAATAATACAACAACAAACAACACAAACACTATTTGCTATACACTATAGGATTTACTACTTTATTATTCATAAACCATATATATATTTGCCAACAATAAGTCAATACCCAATTAAACAAGTTTTTTAATAAATATACACTCACAAAATTAGTGATTTTTAACACTACCTTTGACTCCGAAAGTTTGACTAATGGTCATGTATGAGAAAATATAAGAAACGAAATTAATCATTAGTGCAGAAGGTAACGGTCATCTTAAATAAAATAACACAGTAACATTTTGTCGGTGTTGGTGATTATTCAATAAATAAATTTTCAAATCGGCCTGAAGTTGACTGAATTAGCGTTCTAGTACATTATAACACTTATTTTGACACCAAAATGCACGAAAGTTGATCAAATATGTCAAATTTAAGAAATGAATTAGCTTAATCCCATTTAATTGAGCGGCGATTTTGAAAACAAACACGTGTCTTTGTCAAACATTGGCCATTATGTATTGAAGTCAGCTTCAAATCAATTTAAGGTTTTCTGGATTAGCTTCCTAATGCTTAAAAACATATATTTCAACACCAAAAGTATAAAATTTGGGCAAACATGTCAAATGTTACAAGAGAAATGGTATATAAGAACCGAAAATGGCGGCCATCTTGAAAAAATGGCGGCCATTTTGAATTTTACGGTGCAAAAGGGCCTTTTGTTGAGAGAAGGGCCATACCAGTATATTACGCAAACCTACTTTGATGATTGTACCATCAAGTTTATAAATTTTCACCAATGTGCCAAGCTATTATAGCAGAAATGAACAGAAAATGCGATTTACTGGCTTATTTTAAGAGTTATTGCTCTTGTTTGTGACTAATAATTGCTTTTTCTGTCACGAAAATTCTATTTCTAGATTTTCGAACAATTATACATTCAATAAATTAATGTATTTTCGGTTATCTATGAGTGATTGCAAATAACATAAAAATTAAAATATCATATCTCTAAAATCTGCACCCAATGACCTTTGACCTATTTCTGACCTTAATACGAGCCTAAGAACTTTACCCCCCCCCCCCTAGAAATGTTCGTATGCATATACTGAATATAAATCAAGTGGATGTTGCCCGTCTACACGACATATGAGACCCATTTTCTAGAGCCTTATTTTCCATCCGTAGGCAGACTATTATTCAGATTTATTCACTTCATTTTAATACCGTGTATGCATTGACCTTAACCTTTTGACTTTATTGTGTCACTTCCAAAGGCAGAGTCACTCTCAAAGTATAACCCGTTCTGATGCTTTCCTACATCTGGTTCGTCAATTGCATTAGTTTTCCTCAGCTTTCTGTAAATAACTGGTCCGGATGCTATTGCAAATACAAGTACACAGGCAACGATGACCAATGGGATAATCACATCATCAGACCATTTGGTTGTTTTGTCTGAAATAAATCCAAACACTTTAAAATATCACAAAGACCAATAGTTGTCTAACGAAATAACATACGTATATTATATCAATTCTGTTAGGACAAGCTTTAACTACTTTCCTGAGGAAGGAAAACTCATGTTTCTCTGCTGACAAAATTCCCCGAATTTACATAAACTACTCTTATTTCTGCGGTTACGAACTCCTTTTGCAATGAATCATTGTACTTTGTATAGACAGAATCATACCATAATACGTATTCGTTTTGATAGGCAAATACCAGGGACACAAGACACAAACTCGCTGTTAGCACCCCATTTGCAGTAACATTAGATTTGGAAATATAGGTGTAGCCGAGAAATCTGGTTAAAACAACAGTTACAACAACAATATAATAAGGCGTCACGACATCATTCCATTTTTTCGTGTCATTAACCAACGTTCATGCCATGACATGATCAGCTTTAAGCACTTTTCTTTTGCTATCATTTCTTAAATTAAATTTGAGACATTTTGACTTACGAAATATAAAATTGATTAACAAATGATTTGGACCCTGACCAGAGATCGAGTTACACATTGCAAGTAACTATTTAACTCGGATTAATGCAGTGGAATTTGATTGATATGTGCCCACATCATTTTAAGGATCAGTTAATACATTCGGAGAAGTAGAAGGTACTACATCTTCAAATTCAACCAGACAGAAAATCAGAATGACAAACATATGAACATTACAAAGGCAATATATGTTAACAAACGAGGCCTTAACCCCTTCACTGTCATGACGTCATCAATTTAAAACAATTGTCGTCTGCTTTTATTTGTGAAAACCCCCAATATTTAGGTATTTTTTCAAAAGAAATATTGAAACGAGTGTCAAACAGTTTGAATCCTGATAAGACGCCGCGTTACGCGGCGTCTATTCAGAATTGAAACTGTTTGCAGTGAAGGGGTTAACTCAGATGTTTTACATGGATGCACTGGTACTTGAATATTTTAGGGATGAAATCATTCAGACATCTTATGAAGGAGACGTACACATGAGCAAGCACGAGAAATGTGAACTTCCTTTGAACAACTTTTTATGCACTGGAACGTTCATTGTTTAGCTTGCATAAGTTATATTAAAAACAGCATAGGCCTTGATATCCATCATTTAATAAGAGTTTATATCCAAAAATGCCCTAGGATCATTATAAATCTTGATCAGCTATTGTGTTGACACTCATCTTTTCCTCTCGATATCTAATATCTTTAATATCTACTGGGGCGTTTTCACAGAAATAAGTTTAGTAAAGAATGTTAAATTCAATATTTAGACAAGATGTAACCGTCTAACAATTACAAAAATCTTACTGTTTATATACACTTCTTACAAACTGTATTACAAGTCGAGAGCTCTCCAGGGGATGCCAGATTATCAGGGTTTGCAATGTTGATCAAGTACTGAGATACTATAACGACAATTTTCTCTAAAGCCAAAACAAAACTGTCCATTTTTTACAAAATTGACCGGTCCATTTAAAAGGATAGCACGTTAATTGTTAATATAAACAAACCTTCGCATCTCGGCATTACGTTAGGACTCCATTTACTATCAACTCCACAGTCTAATTTAGTTGGCCCTACGAGAACAAATCCTTGGTAACAGTGAAACTTTGCCACGGTATGTGCAACTGCTGGTTCTTCCAACTCTATATCGCCATTCATTATTTGTGGTGGCCTTTGACATGTTATCTCTGAAAGAAAAGCAGTTATAATTTTGTGAAACAAAAAAAATACAGTGAAACCTATTTAATACGAACTTACAAGCTGCACTAACTATTGGTGTCTAAGAGAGGTGACGGCTTAAATGGAGGTTACAGTAAAACAGAAACTAATTCTTTCTGTTTTACTCTCTGTTTTACTGTTACCTTTCCTTAAGCTATAACCTGCCTTTTAACAATGAATTATCATTCGTTTTAGTGATCGTAAAAGAGAGGTTTTATCGTAACACCTTCAAACATATTGTTAAATTATTCAACACTTAGTAACTATAGTTTGCTGCAAATGCTGTCTGCTTAAATTTCAAACTGCTCTGATAACACTATTTACAATGCTACATATAACTAATTGTTTAAGTTAATTTATCGTAAGTTTATCCTTTGAGCCAAAGTCACATATACACGTGTCGTTTGCAAAAACATTACCTATACATGTAGAGTACACTCGATCTAAACAGTATTGAACAAAATCAAAAGGCACATTGAACAGGGTCTACAATATTTGACAGGTTGACAGAAACAACCGTAAATAGTTAAATATATATTAATTGACATTGGTAACTGGAATCATCCACTTAAAGTTGTAGAGAGGAAATGGACAACAGGTGTTTTCGTATTTAGTTGATGCGGGTGTACATTAACTTTTCCAACTAATGCGAGAAGTAAATGAACATGATTGTGTAATAAATCCTTGTTCAATACAAAAAGTGTAGACCCTGAGTAGAGGGGAGTAATGCTGAAGCCTTCTGATCAAGTTTGACACTGGTTGTTATATTACACAACATCAGCAAAAACAACAAACACTAAATAACCTAAAATAGACGAATCATATTATTTTGGAAACTGGAATTGTAGTTCATTCTTAAGCACATGTGTTAAACGGTATCTGGCTTTGTCAGTATTTTAGAATACAAGGTAACTTCTGACAACCGTTATTTCCTCCAAACCTGATGACTTCGAAAATAAACCTAATGCTTCAATCATATGAAGTCCAATGGCATACGGTCGAACAGTCAAATTGAGCTATCTCTAACTAACCAGTTTGTTTTGAGTAAATGTTTATATTTTGAGCTCGCTTAACAGGCAGATAACCGTACTTCAAAGTTAAAATGAAGCAAAGTTACACTTTAACTTTGAAATGCGACTATGTCCACTTCAGCGAGTGTGAAATATCAAAGTTCGGCTGTATCGTAAGTTATCTCAATCCTGGTTTAACCGGCACACTGCTTTATTTGACATCATCACTAGGTACTGAAGTATGTCGGATAAGGCAGGTTATACTCTACCCTAAATCAAATTGATTAGGAATGTTTCAACGAAGATGAATACAGAGTTGTAATACCTTCTGGATTTTAGTGCAAGCCAATGGTAAATCAGTCCGGCATACTTACCTACCCTTCCATCCGACGCCAAAAGCGCATATCATCCCTACAAACTGTGTTTAAAACAGAATACCATTTAAATCAGGATGAATGCAATATTAAAAACGCCGTTAGTAATTTTCTGTTCTACCCTAATAATTATAAAATCGTAGCTCCTTCTTCTACAAAAGCGCATTGCAATGCCTTTTCCTGCACATACGTGTCAAATATGCATCGAAGCTGGTCAATACGAACTACATGTGAAAGTTATAAGCAATATATATTCGGAACAGACGTCATTTTATGGCGTATCTGTGGCAGAAAGGGTTTAGCATAATCATTTAGACTGCTTATGGGGTTATGTTGAGAAATAGGTCAACACACAAAAACGTCTATCAGTAGAAGAAGGGTTCAGCCCTTGCAAACACTAGTATCGTTAACTAGTGTTTTCAAAAAAGGATACATGCACATTTTTAACAAGCTTGATTTCGAACAAAAAATAAACATATAGATTGATGAGTGGTGGTAATAGAACTTCTGTAAATATCTATAATATCTTTTGCAGAACGTAATACCTACAGGCGATGAAGTTTTCTTACCTTCACAGTAGGGAATAACATTTGGAACCCATGAACCATTTCTTGCACAGTGGATGACAGCATTGCCAATCAACATAAACCCTTCTTCGGATTTAAACTCAACATAGTCACCTACAGATGGCTGCTTGATTGGTTTCAAACAATGCATCTCTGGAAGTTTTGGACATTGCACCTCTGGAAAGTTCAGAGGAAGAAAACTTTACCTTTTCAAACTTCATTCACTATATTTTCTACCGAAACCTGACCTGTGATAACTCATTAGACTTATTTATGCAAGATCATTCTAGTGAGTAGTCACAACATAGGGTCTAGTTAAGTCATGGCGACTTTAATTAGAGCTCCAGATAAGGGTTTTTTCAAAAGCTAAAATACGTATGCCTGCATCAAACCTTATGATGTAAGTACTCATAAGTATCAGCGCAAAGTACGACTACCTTTCTATACGATTTTAATGGGTAATTACACCATACCGTTTGGTGCAGACATTAATGAGAAAATGCTGGAAACGTTAAACTAACTCTTATCTAGAGTCCAGCTCCAATATTTTTAAAATGTTTGAGACAAGTCTGAGTTTGTTCTCAAGTATTTGCTCAAATTTGAACATAGGCTTAACACTGACCAAACAAATGCTTGTGTGAACGATTGCATATTTGGGAACTCAAAATCTCTACAACCTTGAAGTATGTCTCATATTTGAACTACTCCTCTTATCATGGGTTCGTAATGTAACAATGAATAATTTATGCAATTGTCAAAAGGGTTAGAACTACACAATTCAAGATTTATAGCGATTAAAGTGGGGCGGTTATGAGTTTGCTAAAATCTACAACAAGAGGGCCATAAGGACCATAATGACCCTGGGTACACTCACCTGAGTATATTGCACTTGGTAGGTTTTCCTGCAGGTAATACAATATCAAGGTACACCTACTGCCTTACTTGTATTCATTCTATGTACATGAAAATTATTGACCAAAAAGTGTTCACAAGGTGTTAATAAGATTTGGCCTAGTTATCTTCATTTTGATCCGACATGATTCATTACCTTACCGGTATAATTGGTAAAGTCCAATGGCTGTTGCCAAACAGGACTATTGCAGTAACATATCTTACCTTCAATACGTAAACAACAGTTTTACTCTAAAATGTTTGGTCCAGGGCCCGGGTGCATGACACGTAGTTAGTGCCTACCTCGGGGATGCATGACACGTTGTTTATGCTAAATCCCTCGCTGAGAGTTAAATATTGAATTTTTACTACTATACCCAGTATGGATAAACTAATTGGAAGGACTTAGCATACAGATACATGTAGGCACTGACTACGTGTCACGCACACGGGCCCTGTATGCTAAATCCCTCGCTGAGGTTAAATATTGATATTTCACTACTATACCCAGTATAGCTAAACTAACAGCGAGGGACTTAATATACAGGCAGGCACTTTCTACGTGACATGAACCCTGGCCCAGGTTAAGTAATTGAACGCTAGCAATGAGTATATCCGTTTTTTACTAACAGTTTAACTGTTAAATATGCACATGTCTTACACACACATTGAAGAGCCAGTCAGGTGTTTTCAAAGGATACTGCATTGTTGTTTTTTAACTCATTGTGCCCTAGTGACGCATCTATGCGTCCTCTACCAAATGTGTACCTTTGAAAAGTTCACTTGTCTAATGCAAACAGTGCAGACCCTCATTAGAGGGCTCATGTAGGAGCCCTCTAATCAGGGACTTCACTGTTTGTCATTTTGTAATATATTATAAAAAACAACCCTAAATAGTCTAAAATGGACCAGCCTTTATTGTAAACTGGAATTGTCCATTGGATGTCTCAGGGGATAATGAGTTAAAAAACCCTAAATATAAACGAATGGTCCGTTATAATTCCGGGTTGAAAGAGATACGCAACTCTGAGGGTTATTGAGTAGCCCATATGACCAGTGTTTCAAGTGTGCACTGTACTTTCGGGACGACACTATCAAACATCAATATACAACAGTAATTTATCAGAAATGTTAACAACCAATGTATACAGTTAGTATTGTCATGATTTGAATCAAACCTTCACATCGCGGCATTCTATCAGGGATCCATTCTCCACCAACTCCACATACTAAACGAGGCGGCCCTACGAGAACAAACCCTTCTTTACAGTTGAACTTTGCCACGGTTTTTATCAGTGCTGGTTCAGTCAACTCTATAGAGCCATTCATTATTTGTGGTGGCCGTTGACATGTTATCTCTGAAAGAAAAGCAGTAATACTTTTGTGATAAAAAAGTATACTCTTTACGGAGCTTCTTAAAGAGACAGAAAAACAAGTGTGTACTGCCGGAAATAGAAGAAAATACTCAAATAAAATCAATTATGTGACATGATGTGCATTGTCCACTAAAATTATGATAAGTCTAAAATCGTCTTGAAAAAAAGTTACCTAATTTTGTTATTTAGATATTTTTTTGTATGGGCAGGCTACGAGGTAATATATTAAGATATACCTTCACAATAGGGTGGGTTGCTAGACCAAGTTCCATCTTTGTTACATCTGAGTCTGTCCTTTCCTATGAGTCTGTAAGCCTCATCACAAAATATCCCGTCCACGTCACCTGGGGTATACTCTGCTTTATTGTCAAATAGTTTGCCATTGTCTACTTTGGGTTTCGGGCAAGTCACTTGAGATCTATAACAAAATCAGTTTTTGTTGATTAAGTTTAGCCGGAGAGCGTGTTACCACTGTGTGACTGTAAATCACGATGTCCCTACATATTAACCTTTAATCTTTCACTCTCAATGACGCCATAACGCGCATTTGCAAACAGCTTTGGTCCTGATCAGACGCCGTTTTGCCACTTGTTCTGAAGAAACCCGTCAGTTATACTACCTTAACCATTTCACCGCCAAATTATTTTTGAGTTTTTTACCCCCTACACCGTCATTGTGTCGTCTGCTTCAATATTATTGTCTGCATTATCATTTCAAAGCTAGAATTAAGAGAGTATGACATAAGAAATATCGAAACGGGTGTCAAACAGTTTTGATCCTGATCAAACGCCGCGTAACGCGGCGTCTGATCAGGATCAAAACGGTTCGCAAATTCGACTTTAGGTTATTCTGGCGGTGAAAGGGTTAATGAAACGTTCTCATGACCGTTACAATAGTAATCGTTCCCTAATATAATCATAAGCAATAGCAAACAATCTTAGTTCCTAAAGTCTGATATATATCTGCCTAAAATAGTATGAAAGTTAACATAAATACTCTATAACAATTTACTTTCAGCCTCTTGTAGTAAACACTTAAAACAAACAAGTAGCAAAAGTGTGAAATAAGTTTCAGTGATCAAGCCAGGGCCAATGCTTATTAAGCGTTTGAGTTGAGTTTTAAATCATTTTCAAGCATTTAATTGGTCACATTTAAGCCTAGTCTTAAATCTGACATCAAACGCTTGAGAACGAACTCATACTTCACTGAAACATTTAATAAGCATAATAATAATCACGACTATTACATGAAATATCCAAACGAATGGTGACTTATCCACTTATCCCAAAGCATGTTTCTAACTCTAAAGACAGTTGTCGACTTCAAGCAGTTTGAGCGTAAACGAGAATGGACTTTAAGGCGCATGCTTTCTTCATTACGTTTAATTTGTTTTCAGCTAGCATCTCCTAGGATAAAAACTGTATTTTTTATGCTACATATTCATACCTGTACGATGTGTAACTAAGTTATTCAATTCAGGAGTAAATTAAAGGCGTAAAATGAGTTGTTATAGGATAATAGGTTTCGGCATCTTGGCATTAACTACGAATGTCCATAGAGAACCAATTGGGTTTACATTAAATCCACGCCGAAAACAAGCAATTCGGTAAAAGCTGAAGCAAGTTCCAATTATTTAGGGCCCGTTTCATAAAACTTCGTACCACAAAACATGGTTGTAAGTCACAACTTTAGAATACATTTAATTTCTGATGTCTCTATCTAACCCTGTATTGTGATATCTCTTTGGAATCGTCTTTTCAAGACAATTCCAAAACGATGTCACAAGATAGGATTAGATTGAGAGAAAAATAATAATTGAGACTTTTATAATATGACTTAAGACAACATTTGTCGTACGAAGTGTTATGAAACGGGTCCCAGGAATGTAATGTAAAATATGACTTATACATGACATATCAAAATTGTCAATGACTTTAACAGACCTGACATAGCGACCTTCATCTGCATAGGTGAGGTCAACATTTAGCAAATGTCCAACCAATGCAACGAGTAAACCTGCAGAGAAAGAAAACAAATGTTCAATGTTTGTAATAGATATTTCAGAAATGACGAATTTCATAGATGTGTTTTATCGTGCAATATATCATAAAAGTTGAGATGTTGAGTGGATTTACCACGCTACCTGTAGGCCGAGTTATCCTATGACCAACATTCGACGACTAACTGTGATCTAATGCACGCTAATGCACACCTACAAATTTGTAATTTAATTTCTTATACGACGTTTGTTTTTATACAAAACACTCTAAAATACACCCACTCTACTATAATTTATCCGTGTCTTCTTTAGTTTTACGAATTTAGAAAGCCTTTTTTAACTCTATCAGTGGCTATGGATAATATATAGAATAGAACATCATTATGATGTCTGTTAGACGGCAGATGACATATTTTTGCGAGGATAAAGTAATACTGAAATATCCTATAGGAGATTGTTCGTGAATAGTGAATTAAGGACCAGATTTACCCTTTTGCTGCCAAATCAATAATGAGGTTCAACAATGCCACCGTTTCATTGTCGTCTGTTTATTAGTGTTGTTTGCAAGATCGTTTAAAATAAATACGAAAGACTCAAGCAGGAAACGTAACACAAACAATACACCCACCTCTCAAGCAGAACACACACACACACAGTCATACCACAACAAACACACACACACACACACGCAATACCATTCCTTCATCTACACACTAAATAGAAAATAACACACAAGACAAACATAAAGCAAAGTGAATATAGGAGCCCGCCTTGGTACGGTCAGTAGCAATCAATAACCAACTATAAATTAATTAATTATTAACAACCACTGGGGGGTTAAACCTGGGTTTAGGGGCGCCCAACCTCACACTTATCTCATATATTCACCTATAAAGACAAACAGTGTACATAAAATATAAACCCTGTTCCACAACCTCACAATCAAAAAGACCACCAGCATAGTAAGTAAATACATGTAAAACATTTAGCAAAAATTCTCTGACAAGATCATTAGTAACATTAAAGTAAGATTCAATGCATACTTAAACATATCGATACGAGTGTCAAACTGTTTGGGATCCTGATCAGACGCCACGTTACGTGGCGTCTGATCAGGATCCACACTGTTTGCAAACGCGTTTTATGCGGTTTTAAGAGGGAAAGGGTAATTAGAAAACTGAACGTTTTCATTTAAAGCTTTATAGGGCAAGGTTTTAAGACAGGTGACTGATTGCAGGACAGATGTATTTCTGAATGACTTTTGTCCTGCTTTAATCAACCACAAGTATTTAACGATTCTTAGCTCTTCTTGCATCAACTTTCATATATCGATCTTCAAATCATTTAAATAACTTTTTAGTCTTAGTGTAACAGTTTGAGTTCTGGTATGTGGTCGAATTATGTCACCGGGATCCAAATTGCTCAGAGGATAATGGCGAATTCCTTTAAAGCATGCTAAATGTTACCTGTTATGTACATGTATATCTAACTCTTTTCTTTTAGTATATCTAAATGTTTTATGCTTATGAAAGCAACGGCTTAGTTAACATGTTTCAATAATATATCAAAATGTAAAATCTTTAAAACCTTATTTATAACATAACAAACGTCGTGAGCGTTGAATAACACTCGTTGTTTATTTGTCATATATAACTAGTTGAGTAACTATGCAAATAAGGTACGACACGACGTCGTTTACTTGTGACGTCATTAAAATGCGTTCTATGCGTTCAATATCCAACGTCCTTATTCATTTATGTAGATTCAATATATAGATTGTTGGTGCTTTCAATCAATATTAGATCTACATGAAAGTGTTTATTTTTACATATAATAACATAAACATTATGCTAGTGAACGGGGTTAATTTGGAACAACTGTTTTCCAGTATAGCGCTTAGCATTCACCTGACCTCAAAGGTTGCAATAAATAACTTTTCTACGTTATGAAATAAAAAGAATATAACATTCGTGTTAATAATACATTTGATTATCAAACTCGTCGTTTTAGAAAACGATACAAACTCGGCAAATCCTCGTTTGTATCGTTTTCTAAAAGACTCGTTTAATAAATTCAATAAACTATGAAAACTCGTGTAACATCCTATAATTAGTATCCTCGGGTTAACATGTGCTATTCAGTCTAAACTCGATACTTCGAACTCGCATTAGTTCGAACATACCAATATTTCAAAGTTAAAACAGGTATGTTCGACTTAAGCGAGATCGATTCATAGAAAGGCTACTTTTGAAATACTGATAATATAGAATTAAGCTAGTTCGAAGCATCGAATTTCCACCGTAGTTTGTTTTTCATAATACTGTTCTAATACATGTACAGCTTGAACCTAAAAGCATTATAAGATGAATTTATGAACGACGAAACGCAACGTGATTTCTCATTAATCAAAACAGATAAAAGTCGGCAAGTCACGTGTACTCCTCCACTGTCAGAGGAAAATGGTCCCACTTTACACACTCATGAATAAGGAATATATTCTGTATCTTAGCAGATAGAAACTTAAAAGCAGGCTAAAAGTAAAACAGAATACGTCTTAAAGCCTTATTGGCTTTACTTTATACATGTAACTGCTTTAAGTAGTCTCATTTCTTCATATTGTGATTCATACCATTTGAGCAACATTTACATACAGTATGGTTATAGATCAAGTACCAATAAACTCGGCATCTGAACCGATACTTATTTCAAAAATGAAAATAACAGCATAATGTACAGTGTTTCACACCATTTGAACAAACTTTACAAACAGTGGATATGTGAATCAAAATCAAAAACCCTGTAATTCGGGATCTGATCAAAATCAAGACTGTGTGTAAATATAAATCATTGTTTCAACATATTTGAACAGCGTATGAATACTTGTTGATCCAGAACAAATAAACCTTGGGTTATAAATTAATGTGTTTTTGACTGTTTTTTGAATGTTTATTGATTTCCATTTTAGTTGGAAAAATATCATCAATATTTAAAGGTATTCCTAAATGCAATTTTGTTTATTTATGTTTACATTAAATAGTTAAAATATATATTGATTTTAGTATGAATTCACCGGTAAATCTTTTTTCCCTTAACTTCAAAATGACTAAACGTGATACAATAACTTCTTCATTTGAAAAGTAAGACATTTACACTCTCAGTAATAAGTTCCACTTAATTTCAACCATGCCCTAACGCGCACTTTAAAGCACTGAGGGTTACAGGTTCAAATATATTTATATTACTTTGAATTTATATTCTGAGTAAGTTTTTCCTCTGTAATTTATAATAAAATTGATTTAATAACTTTTTATTTTTAAAAGTAGGGTATTGTCCGTTTTTCTAAAACGTGGGACATTTTGGTAGTTGGAAATTGTCATGTGGGACATTGTCCTAGTGGAATGGTTATAGCTAGTGATTGTCCGTACCCAGGAAATCACGTGATTTATTGGTTTTACCCCTTACTCTATATACTCCGTGACAACACAAGTGTTAGCTGGTTATCGGATCTTACTGGGAGATTTAGGGCGTGTAAAATTGCATCCTGACTGGCTGCCAGGGCTCCCGATAATATGTGTTATAAAAGTGTTATAAAAGCAATTAGTTAATTTCAACAAGTATACAAGGTTAGCAATTGTTTAGAATATCTACGAATATATTCGGATTTTTCCGAAATCTTTGGATTTCTCCGGACCTTCGGATATCCGTTCGTTTGTTATATTTGGAATTTTATTGTTGTCTGTTTTTATTAGAAACATTCATATGGGTGTCCAACAGTTTAGATCAAGAACAGACGCCGCGTTATGCGGTATCTGATATGGATCCAAACTGTTTGCTTAATTATATTAGTGTTATAGCGTCTGGCAGCAAACTTGTTAAAGGTACAATTCCTAATATAGAGCTTGAAAATTTGCCGATGTTTAGATTTTTTAGACATTTTTGGTAGCCCTGTGTAACTACATGTTTCATCAACACAGTAACGTCACCACAACTGCATTATTGTCATACTGTTTACATGAAGGTGACATATATGACCACCTCAGCAGGCTCTATAAAACTAGAGAGTGAAATTGATTCAGCGTGTTTTTTATACTGAAATTGTCTATCAGCAAACTGTTGACTCTGACCAGACGCCGCATTATGCGAGTCTGCTTTAAATCTAATACTTGTACCTATGTCCCTTTTATATTTGGCTGGACACACATTGGTTAATTATGTAGAGACAGTGCTGTTCACAAACAGTTTGATCCTGGTCATATGCCGCATGTTTATGGCTTTACGGTGACTATGTTACTAAATTGTATCGTATATATAAAACAAAATTCAAATCTATACAGCCTAAATATGATAATATGGGGTTCTCGTATTGAACGTACATGAAACACGTCCTTTTACCAGGATCTAGACTGTTTATATTCAGTGTTGTATTAATTTAGGTAATTTAATAAACAATAAAATGTAGATGGTGAGTTGAAATCAGTTCCATAATTATCAGGATTGTGTAATCATATATTCGTAGTTGTATTGCATATATCTAGAGCAATATATTTTGGGTTAAAAGTAGCCGTCCGGAATGAAGTGGCTGACAAATTACTTTATTTTTCAGGAGTACTGTTTTCGATTTATCCTACTGTCCGATATGATCAAACACGAAATTATGTGTTTGATTCCGTGGATCAACTACATTAGCGAACTCCCGTTACTTTCTGTTTTACTAATTTGACCGTCTATGCTCTACCTGACGTACCTTTCAAATCTAAACATAACTATAGCCTACACGTAACAGTTCAAGATAAGATTCAAAGACAGAGTTAAGCTACCACTTACATTCAAACCACATTGTACCTTTACTCCTTTAAGTCCTTGATATATATGCCTAATTTCAATTCACAAATCACAGCCTGTCTGAATCTACGCACCATTGTCTAATAGTACCCCACATTTCATCCAAACTATAGACTATGTACTTATAACACAGTTTGTGAATAAAAATGACGATATAGGACTGCAGAAAGTTTTCTCTATTTACACAGCATCGTGTATACCGACCTGTTTGGCACTCGTTCAATGTTTCATTTTTTGCTACGTATCTCGCATACTCGTCACAACAGAGAAAGTGATTCCTGCTGCCTAGTTTAGTGTTGTCCTGCATTTAACAAATAGATGTTCCTATGATATATCAGGTATTCAGCCTATTCCACAGTGTCTTAAAGATCATTGCTAGAATTTAAAGAGTCGAACCTAAGATAGCAATTAAAGAACATTAAATATGAGTATCAGCATGGGATCAAAATCAGTCATGTGTGCTCTGGATCCAAACATTCTAAATAACTGATCAACAATAATATAAAAGCAACGCCAGGTTGCAAAAGCTTGAAAATAAAATAAATAAAGTATGTCTCATTCCGACAAACAAGAACAATGACAGTCCAATGTAGGGGGAATGTTTCATCTGCAAAACACGATCTTGATACATTTTTTTCTTATATCCGTTTAGTTAAGATCGACAGGATAAAAGTATTATACACTAAGTGCAAAAAGAAACGCGAATCGTTCTCAGGCGCAGATTCAGCGCCTTTTATTTAAGAAAGTTAGAATATTAAGACCATATCTCAAGATTAATTTATTTCTACAACAAGTTCTGAAACAATAGTCAAAAACACTATGCTGCCTTTCAACCCTTGCACTCTTAATGACGCCGAAAAGCGCGTTTGCAAACTGTTTGGATCCGGATCAGACGCCGCGTTACGCGGCGACTGGTCAGAATCCAAACTGTTTGACACTCGTATCGATATGCTTTAAGTCAAACTGCATTAAATCTTTCTTTGAAACAATCTTGCAAGCAATAACATTAAATCAGACGACATTGAAACAGTGAATGGATGAAAATATCACCATTAATTTGGCAGCGAAAGAGTTAACTACAGCCTGTTTGAAACACCTCACCGATTTGCACAGGTTGTGATGCTACCAATTCAATAATAAAACTCCTTTTTTCAGCTTTGATAGCCCCAGACAGAACTACTGATTCATTCAAAAATACGTCCCTTCTACATACAAATAATAGTGGGATTAAATGTGCGTTTCTTTTTGCACTGAGTGTATATGTCAAACTTCATTTTAACGTTTCTTGAAACAAACTACATGTATAACTAAAGTAACCACTGCGCATGCTCATTCAAATACCGGTATGCCATAGCAGTCTGCCGGATATTTACAAACAGTGCTTGACTCACCTGGATACATTTATTATGTTCGTGGCATGTTTAGGTACATTTGTAAGAATAGCAAGAATAACATAACACTTTTTAAACATTTTATCGCCAAATGCTATCGTGAAACCCCCTTGCAAACAGTTTGGATCCTGATTACGCGGTGTCTGGTCAGGATCCAAACTGTTTGACACTCGTATCGAAATTCAGTTAGTTATACTGTCTTAAATTTATCTTTGAAACGATATTGCAGACAACAATATCGAAACAGACGACAAGATAGCCCTTTCACTGTCATAATGTGGTATTTTCTTTTGCTTCAAATCTTAATTGAAGACAACATCGTTGATGATATATGCGAATTAATGTCGAACAGTTTGGATCCTGGAGACCGTTCAATAAAACTTCGTTCGACAAAAACGATCGTAAGTCAAAACTTAAAAATACATTTAATTTCTAATTTCTCCATCTACATGTAATAGTGTCTTAAGACATCTCTTTGGAGTCGTGTTTATAAAGATGTCACAAGACTGGATTAGATGGAGAAATAAATAATAATTGAAACTTTTATAATCTGACTTACGACCACATTCGCAACTGTTCGCAACATCGACTGTTGCCACACCGGATTTGCTTTAATCCGTTTAAGGTAATACACAGAACACAAATATTATTCCCAATCGTACTTTATACTTTATTTTAACAGTTTCATTTCTTAACTAGAGCTATCACTAAATGTGTTTGATACCCCCACTGCAAATTGACCTGTCACAAACAGCACAATGACATGTAGAAAGAATAATGCATGCATATTAAGGAACTAAATTTCAAGTTGAAAAGGGGCATAATTCTGTCAAATTTTATTCAAGAGTTGTCACACTTGAAGAAAAGTTTCACAATACAATACTAATAATGTAAACCACGTTTGAAGACAATATCATGAATAGTTTTAAAGAAAATGACATGTCTAAAGAATAAATGCATATTAAGGAACAAATTTCAAGTTATAAAGGGGCATAATTCTGTCAAATTTTGTGCAAGAGTTGTCAAACTTAATGAAAAGTCTCACACGACAACACTTATAATGTATATTAAGTTTGAAGACAATATCATGAATAGTTTTTAAGAATATGGCATGTTTAAAGAAAACATTCTCAATTCAGAGACCAAAACAATCAAGTTAAAAAGGGGCATAATTCTTTTAAATTTGGTGCCAGAGTTATGAAACCTGTCAGTGAGTGTCCCCAAATAACATTGATAATGTATACCAAGTTTGAAGATGGTATCATAAACAGTTTTCAAGAAAAATGCAAATGTCCCGGAAAAACGCGACGGACCGACCGACCGACATACGGACCGACCGACCGACGGACGGACAAGCCGTTTCCTATATAGCCCCCACCACTAGTGGTGGGGGTATAATAACATCTACTTCTCAACATAACACAACTTATTTAGTACTGACAAGCACGAATTTGTTGTGAATGTCAATCATGTTCAACTTAAAACACTGTACAGGGCTCCGGCATTGTGCTACTGTAACGGTGTCCTTATACATGTAATACCGTTACTATAGCACATTTGTACTTGACCACTATGTACACACTCGTGTTATATTCACGACAAGAAGCATTGCAGAAAGTTCATTTAGGAACCCTCCGCTTAACCTCTATTCCACACCAAGTAACTGCTTGACTGACATATTAACAACACTTTTCCATTTATCGGTCGTTAAATACAAGACATATTGCATATTAACACAATACAAATTATCATTTATAAATACAATCAAACCAAATAGTGTTATTTCAGGCTGAACAGAATTTCCCATCGTGACTGACCCAACCACTCCAAGGAAGCAGCACAACTTACAGTGGCGATAACGTTATTTTTTCTCCTATAAACGCAAACGAAACGCAAACGCATCTCTATAAAACGCAGAAAATGATAATTCTTTCGACAACTCAGACTAGTCATTTTTATCTGAGTTGCAAACAGTTTGAAGCCTGATCGGACGCCGGGTACCCGGCATCTGATCAGGCTCAAAACGTTTTGCAATGGAAATAAAAGATTTGAGCGTCAATGCGTTTATTGGGAAAGAATAACGTTCTCTTCATTTTAACAGGGACCCCTCAGAACGACAGTCCTACCAACAGAACATTGCCGTTAATGAGCACGATAAGATTCATGGGCACTAGCCTCCAATATCAGCAAAGTTAAGATCCCTTTGAAACGCATTGTCACTCGGCATCCCATTTGTATCCTCACTGTCCGCACCTACAAGGAAGATAGACAGTTATTTCTGACTTTCTCGTCGGTTTTATAAAGGCAACACTAACGATCAGTTAGTTTGAAAATCCGAAAACGAGAACCCTTCGGAGTCCGACTGTCTCAAATATAAGCCTGTAGGGCGTGCACGTACCGTATCAGCGAACAGTAACGTTAACCGATGCAAACAACACATATAGTACGACATCTAACGTTCACCGATACTCTTCAATAATAACTCATTGCGCCCCAATGTTTATTAACTTTTCAAGGGGGTACGAACGATTTATGTGCGATCTAAATAACACAAGCAAAAGTGCACTAATCAACTGAAATGCATCAATTTTACCGCATATAAAAATAAGATTTAGCTGCTCAGATGTAAGCTGCATTGTTTGATACATAAAGTATCGGAAAATGTTGGTTTGTTGATGAGAAATTAAGTCGGGACTGTTCGCTGGTTTTATTAAATTCATTTGGTAGCCATTTTGTTTTCCTTGTTGGGGATGGCGAACTACCTCTGAGGCCGTTCGTGTCGTTCGCAATCGGTAACAGCGTAACGGTCGTAAAAGGTGAATTGTTACCGTTTTCCGTTGCAATCGATTGCATCGATACGGTACTTGAACGCGCTACAGGTTGCTTTTTGTAGGCAAGGGTTTACGTATGTGTGCCTAGCGTCCTATAAAAAGGGACATAGGCCAACAGTGTAGACTCTGATAAGACGCCGCATGATGCACCGATTGATCAGAGTCTACACTGTTTGATTATGGAAAGATCAATACAAAAAAAACTACATGTAAAATGCAAATTTAGATCATAGGCCCCTTACATTAAAAAATGGAAAAAATAATATATAAGCATTGAAGAATCCGCTAAACTTGAACAAGAGGCTCATGCGGGCCTAAATATCGCTCACCTGGAATAACCAACACAAGGGTCACATAACCCCTGGTATGGGATCACTTTTCACCCCAGAGACATAATTTTCATTGGAAAAATCTATTTGTAGCTCCTGTGACCTAGATATGCAACGGACCGGAACCATATTTACAATATTGGTTAAGGGCTTCTAGAAGTGTCGGCATGCCAAATATCAAAGCTCTGACCATATTAGTGTCAGAGGTAAAGATGTTTGAAGATTTCACTACATAACTCTATGTAAAATTACGACCCCCAGGGCGTGGTCATTTTTTACCCCAGGGACATAATTTGAACAATCTTGATAGAGGACCTGTAGATGATGCTTTGTGCCAAATATCTAAGCTCAAGGTACTGTGGTTTCAGACAAGAAGATTTTTTAAGTTTTCATTGAAAAAATCTATTTTTAGCTCCTGTGACCTAGATATGTAACGGACCGGAAATGTTTGAACAACTTTGAAAGAGGACCATATAAGGATCATTCAGGGCAAGTTTGGTAAAAATCTATCTTGTAGTTTCGGAGGAGATGTCGTTTAAAGAAATTGTTGACGACGAACGGACGGACGGACGGACGACGGACAGAGGACGATCAAAATAGCTCACCTTTGCACTACGTGCCAGGTGAGCTAAAA
This sequence comes from Gari tellinella, assembly GCA_922989275.2. Taxonomy (NCBI): domain Eukaryota; kingdom Metazoa; phylum Mollusca; class Bivalvia; order Cardiida; family Psammobiidae; genus Gari; species Gari tellinella. Next base: position 76,133,310 of record OV277867.1, on the reverse strand, counting down.
ACAGGTAGGTGAATATTCATCTTAAGCTATTCAATGAAAGACATCAGTTAACTCATTAAACCTGAGACGCTTAACGGACAATGTCAATCTCAAATTTAGCTTATTTCATTGATAACTATTGAATGTGCTTCATTTGGACCCATCTGGTCTTGGTTAACACTGTTTGCATATTGCAAAATTACAAACAGTACAGACCATAATCAGATTGCATATATAAGGAACTCCATGTCGTGGTGTACATGTACACTGTTTGTAATATTGCAATGCACTCTTGAACTGCCAATAGTTTGGTTTGTTAAAGCAAAATAAACTCGTCTCTAGGGGTTGCCGTGTTAAGCGGGAACACATAAGAAATATTAATTTTGTTGATTTACATATCCTTAGCAAGCCTGACCCATTATGTACACATAACACAGACATTACCGGACTACCGGTTATTTGGAGCTCATTTTCTGAATAACGCTACACTCTGACATCTCAAATCTACTCTGACCTGTCAAAACGAAACCGAAAGTGACAATCTATTTTTAGAGGCGCTTTATTTAAATCGCGTTCACGCAATGCGCGAAAAATAAAACGACCCTGAGCTCAGTTTGAGCTCAGTTTGAGCTTTGTGTTGACATGTCAATGTTATTGAATTCAAGCATGAGTGATTTTTAATGGGTTTTGACAAAAAGGTCGCGTACATTTTAAACCGAAAGTAGAAAGATGGACTGTTTCGGCCCCTCTGGCATTTGCATTTTTCCAATCTTGCAATTTTATGTCTGGATCCATTATCGATGATGCCTGAAAGTGTCACATTTTGCCGGAGACCATTGATATTCTAGAAATAGGAAGTGCCGGACCTGGCCTTTCAGAAAAGTCTTCTAACGCGATGTGCGAATCAAACTTTTCATTCTACGGAAGCCAAAATGTGCCATAAACGTCAAAACGTATTTATACGTTATGGGCGTGGAAAGGATATATATAGTCAGCTACATATAATATACAACACATAGAACAACGTTAAATACCGGTATATCACAGCAATGGATAAAACATGAATAACTTATAGAATTTTGTCTAAAGGAGTTAACAGATTAAATTATTTCATAGTTTTATTAAAACTGATACTAGTACTCAGTAAAAGCATGTGTTAAATAAATCAAATACAATGAACCTTTGAATATCCCATTTGACTGAAAGCTGATTTCCAATGGATTCCATGTTAAGGTTCATGTAAAGAGTTTTTTGGTGCATTTTTGAAAGGTGATATTTTGGTAATTTATGGAGCAATGTTGCATAATTTCATATCAAAATGTTCGTATTGAAATTTACAAACTTATGAGATAGCTTACAATTTGAAAGAAAAACTGTGTATCTTGATTTTGAACAATATGTATGGATTTGCACCAAAATGTGAAGCAAATTTTCTGTGCTGAAATTCAACAAATCCTTCCTCTATATTGACGAATATACTTTACATGAGGTAGTAGGACCAAAATCCTGACGAAATCCACTCAAATAACAACAAAAGAAGTCATGCAATATTTGACAATGTTCAAGGACAACACTATATCGCCATGGGGGACTACTTATTTTTTCCAACTATAGTGGGCAACACGAGCCTCTGTCAAACATTATTACATGTATAAATATGCAGACTGTATTATTTTTTCCATCCTTTTCTGTAAATTTGATTAACTAAATTATACCTTGAGAATACATTGAGAATCGTTGTTGGGCTCTCGCGGGAGGATCTGCTTCTTTATAAGCCCATCCTCTTCCTATAAATCTTCTATAACTGTGTTTTAACGCATGTTGCAAGATATATACATGTTTATAATGATTTCATTGCGTATAACGATTACACAATTGCTATTCAAATCACAGATCACTTTATGCGTCTAAGCTTGCCAACGTGTTCCTTACTTTGCACGTGCGCAGATACAGGTGTTTCACTGTAAACAGCGCTACATTGATTACCGCGAAGGCAAGAGAATCTCTCGCCACGGTCCGCTCGCCTCAATGCGCAAAAAGGAGGAGTGACCATGGAGAACGATATGTTTGAGAGAGACATAATGGGTGGTGGCAGCGCTATGGACTTGGTTGGGAAAATGGGAACTCTGGAAATTGACTTGGTTATTATTCAATAAAAGGCCAACGCTCAGCGTTACAAAATAAAGGAAGGACCTGGCATTTTCAGCTTGACAATACATGTATAAAGCATCACACGGCGCGTATCACCACACAATTTCTTGCTAAAAATACATTAACGTTCTGCCTTGGCCTGTTTTATCCTCGGACATGATCCCAATAGAACACATATCGGATGTATTTGATAACAAGGTCGGGTCAAATTATCACAATTATTCCATAATGACCTCCAACGTGCATTTTGGTTGGAATGGCAGCGTATTTGAAACGTTACGTAAAATCAATGAGGGGACGTATTCTGAAATGCATCCGTAAAATGGAGGGAACAGTGGTTACTAGTGCTTTTTTAACATCACTTTAAATGCGCATCAAGTAAATGTTTGTTTCCAGATGCTGTGTGGTCATTCTAATTATTTAGAATATTCCATTTCGACCCCGCTCAACTGAATTATTCATTAAACAGTGTGCAATATTTGATTCTAATCAAATGAGGTACACAGACACATGAATATGACATTGAAGCTTCGATTACAAAAATAATTCATCCGGCATACAAATGTATCAACAAAATTTATTATTTTTAATTCTATATAAACTGAAGTGAGATCCGGTTGTTTATAACTCTCTGTTTAAAGTGTTGTAAACTTAATGATGTTTTTGTAATTCGAAAAATATTTTTAAGGTAAAATCTTTCTATATGTACATCCTCCATTTCTTAAAACAATTTTCAACATTGAATCATGTCACCACGGCTTCGTCAATGACCAAGCAATTTTTGAAAACCAATCTTTCGGTACTGTACATGTAAGGTTGACAATCCAGGAGACGCTTATTGGCAGGCTTATATAATTTTTCAACACTTCTTTTAAGAATAGATACCATAATACATGATAATAGTGTTTCCAAATTGACCTGACGAGTGATTTGTACAAAATTATGAAATAGCTTTTCGCAATGTAACCATACATTCTGATTATTTATGATAATACACTGTTGGATTTGTTATCTTTTTCAGCTATATGACTACTTACATTTTAGTCCTGTGAAAATATTACCCCTAAATCCCCCTTTACACTAACAGACTCAATGTCCGCAAAGTTCAAAGTATACTGGTAATATTGGTTGTCTCTTCCAAAGTGTATGGTTCTGTAATTTTTCACATTAATTTGACTATATTTAAGGCATCTAAGTCGTGCTGGATAATATCAATTTTAATGTCTTTGTTGTATAGTGTGGTACCATAAGCGAAGAATTTCACAATCCTACGTATAAATTCAGGGGGAGGGGTCATCTATTATAAACATATGAATAATATGGGTCCCACACTTCCCTGGGGTACCCCACTTAAAATGTCTTTCCACGAAGAAGACCAGGGTCCTTTCACAGATACATATTGCCTACGTCCAGTAAAAAAGTTACGTTTCCATGACAAAACTGGCCCTCTGATACCAAATACTGATACTTTGCGAGAAAACGTTAATGAACTATGCTCTCAAAAGCTTTGACAAAATCTAAATGTACAATATATTTTCCCAAATTCTATCACCCTCAATGTAGTGTGACTAATCATCTATGTATTCAATTAACTGTAAGAACGCAGGATCCCCTAGAACGAAAACCAAATTGAGCATCAGATAAACTGATATATGATTGTTTCTGACTAAAGTTTCAAATATTTGTGCCCTTATGATTGTTACAACTACTGAAGTAAGGCTATCAGGGTGGTAGTTGCATAATTATACTCATGAACTATTACAATATTTTAATGTGTATGTATGTGTGAAATGCAGAAGCAGAATATACGTGAAAAAAGTAGTAAGAACAAAAAAGATTTGTGTGTCTCTGCCCAACGAAATTGTCGGTTGTGCCCCTACTAAAACACCATAGAAAGCCTTGTCAAATCTGTGCAATAGTATATACATGCACATCTACCCCTGTACTTGCCAAAGGCTTGAATAGTTTCACAACAATCTAAGCTTTATACAATAGAGATCGCAATGTAAAGTGAAATATTAATCAACATTACAATAGCCGGAAAGATGTGGAATACTTGAATGGGTGTAAAAAGGTGATTTAAAGGGACTGCAATTTTCAGTATTTGCTTTGTTTTCTGTGCTTTCAAAGGATCTCCCCTTATTCAGATTTTATACTGAGTGGTTGGTTAATACAAAACCGACTGCATAGGCTCAATGCACATATCATAGATGTATAACGAGATTATCTCCCCTAGAATTGCAGTTTGTTGATTACTATCACTTTCACTCCATCCGCAGCTCTACCAGATGCTATAAAGAAAAAAATAATATCAGCAGTTTCGGGAACATTTACCTTCAGGACGTCATAATAACAGATTTTCCAAGATAAGTCACAAAACAAGTCAGCGTCTAATTATGATCGAAGCTGTCTGACACCGATCACCTTCGTCCCTTAGCAAAGGCATAATAATATAACCTGAAATGTCCTGCCGATATAACTACCATACAGACACAAAAGCAATTAAACGATCACAAAATATATTTCATTAAGGTCCCTTTTATAAATAAAGGTATTGATTTCATAGATTTATAAAGTATTCTCCGTAACAAAAATGTGATGAATGCTATTCCAAATTATTTCAAAAATCTTGAACCACCTATTATTTGTTATAAGTATAATAAATCTGTTAGAGGGTTAATTTTTAACTACAATAAAATTGTTTCTGATCTTAAAATTCTCGAAAACACACCAGATACATGAGACTGTCCCTCTTCTAAATTCTGTTACGCTCCAGCGGGTCATATAATAACTGGCAATTTTGATATCATTAAAGATAAACGCATTAGAGCGCTTTTGAGTAAGGGACCTAAATTTAGATTACCTGCCTTAATTGATTTCGATACTTGTCGCAATCATATTTCTGAAGCTTTGAATAAGTATAGTACCAACTGGTGCCGCAGAGAACATGCTGAAAATGACGCTCTTACAAAATGGAAAGATTTTATTTTTGATATTATCGATACCCGGATTTCAGTCTATTTATCCAATAACCATCTTTTACCACCTAAACCTAAATTTAACATTCGTCACTTAAAGAAGGGCATACAAGACTTTCATTCCAAATATGTACTCGTTCCTGCAGACAAAGCATCCAATAATGTGATAATTGTATGACGATTACATTATGTTGATACTTTAAACCAGGAACTTGTGAATACTAATTCCTATACAACGACTAATTTAACGGAGCATAATGTAGTATCTGATCATCTTGATACTTGTAAACAATTAAAAGCTGACGTCAACATTACATGTCATAAACTTCCTACTATGTACTGGATACCAAAACTCCACAAAACACCATATAAGTCTCGTTTTATTGCTAATTCAAGTGCATGTACTACTACTAAGCTTTCCAAACTTTTGACATCGTCTTTAATTAAAATCAAAGAACATGTTCAAAGGTATTGTGACAAGACTTACGAAAATTCTGGACTTAATCTGTTTTGGTCTATCAAAAACTCGAATGAAATTTTGACGAAGCTTGAACATAGAAAATACCAAGCTTGCTATATTAGTACGTATGACTTTTCAACACTATATACTACCTTATCTCATAATTTAATAAAAGCTTAACTTATACAACTTATTGAAAAGACTTTTGCCAAAGAAAGGAAACTATTTCTGGCGTGTAATACTGATCGTGCATTTTTTACAAATGACACGGTTAAGCATTACACTATATGGACTTGCACCGATGTCTGTAAATCACTATCATTTCTTCTGGATAATATTTATGTACGTTTTGGGAGTACCATATACCGCCAAGTGATTGGTATCCCTATGGGTACAAACTGTGCGCCCCTTGTCGCAGACCTATTTTTGTACTGTTATGAGAGGGACTTTATGCTAAGTCTAAAACCTGATACACAGGCAGATATGATCGAAGCCTTTAACAACACATCGCGCTATCTAGATATTTTTAATATAGACAACCCATTTTTTTTATACGTTGTTTCCTTTTATTTACCCAAAAGAATTACGCCTTAATAAAACAAACGAGTCAAATTTATCGGCACCATTTTTAGATTTGGATCTTTTAATAAATAACGGTATTGTTTCCTCTAAGATTTACGATAAACGAGATGATTTTGATTTTAGTATTGTAAAATATCCTCATCTAGATGGCGATGTTCCCCGTTCTACATCTTACGGGGTTTATATTTCACAACTTATTCGTTTTGCTAGGGCTGGTACCTCTGTTGAGGACTTCCACATTCGTAATAAAACTATTACTGAAAAGCTTCTTAAACAGGGGTACAGATCTCATAAACTTCGTAAAACATTTTCTAAATTCTTTTATAGAAATCTTCCTCTCATTAACAAGTATAAATGTAACTTAAAGTCTTTTCTGCGGCAAGGTATTTCACATCCGGAGTTTTATGGTGATGTGATTTACAGACTTCGTAAGATTCTTGGACATATGCATTTTCAAAACCTATTTGTGAAACGTATTAGATTTTTCCTAAAAAAAGATTATGATCCAACTATATTGCTGCGCACTTCACGTTTGGTTATCGATCAATCTAAAATTGATAACTATGCTTTCCTCTTTGGTTGTGCGACGACAGACAGGGCTTAGCGCTACATGATGATGTATCTCTAAAGCCGTCCTTAACCGGGAGAGTTATGTCGGATTTTCGTACTTTGGTTTTTCTCTCCCTCTCTGTCGTACCCTTAACCCTCCCATGTCTTACAGTTACTCGTGACTACAGACTATTCGCTTGAGTACAATTTGACCGTTGCCATAGTGGGTTATTTTTAACACGGGCTTGAATGTTTAATTCTTTCCCGTGTTACTAATAATCCTGTCAGAGAATTTTGTTAGATGTTTTACATGTATTTACTTACTGTGCTCGCGGTCTTTTTGATTGTAAGGTTGTGGAACAGGGTTTATATTTTATGTACACTGTTCGTCTTTATAGGTGAATATAGGAGATACGTGTGAGGTTGGGCGCCCCTGAACCCAGGTTTAAACTCCCAGTGGTTGTTAATAATTAATTAATTTATAATTGATTATTGATTGCTACTGACCGTACCAAGGCGGGCTCCTATGTTCACTTAGCTTTATGTTTGTCTTGCGTGTTGTTTTCTGTTTAGTATGTAGATGAAGGAATGGTATTGCGTGTGTGTGTGTGTGTGGTTGTGTGTGTGTGTTTGTTATGGTATGGTTGTGTGTGTGTTCTGCTTTAGAGATGGGTGTATTGTTTGTGTTGCGTTTCCTGCTTGAGTCTTCTTTCGTATTTATTCAATAACACCGAAGGCTGAAATAAAATACAGTAAACATATAATTTAGGATTTCATTGCACTAAATAACTGATGTAATATTGGACTACATTGTTTGTTTAACAAGGTAGTCTCCCAAATACAGGACGCTTAGTCAATAGTGCATGTCGACTCACATGAACCACAATGCAGTTTTATGTCTTCAAACACTGCCTTGCTACAGATGTCTTTCATAATAAACACGTTTGTACTTATGCACCTTTTTTGCAGTGGTCTATGATTTCCAGTTCAGCTTCTTTCTTAGATTCCTCTTCATCGTAATAGCCTAGTTTGCATGATTCAAGGTTTTAAGGCATTTGAGTTTAGTCTGAGATCATGTTCTAGTAATAGAGGATCTAACATGAGTGCTTTTTGTTATTGTTTTTATGAAACGAGTTGATTAAACGATATGACGCGAGGCTCTGCCGAGCGTCATATCGTTTCAGTCAACGAGTTTAATCAAAACAATAACAAAACAGCACGAATGCTAGATTCTATTTATCACAGAACCATCAGTAAGATCGTTTTAACTGTGAAATAGACTATAACAAAATCGCTTTCGCATATAGGTCAGAAGGCCGAATAACAAATTGTAAGCATCCACAGAAAAGTAGTTCCCAGCAACAAGATATAATCTTTGATAAAATTGGAGATTTAATATAAAATACCATATATTGACCACCACTGATATTTATTCTCTCAAAAGAACATTTTCATATCTTGAATTTAATAATTAAATAACATATGTAAACCGTGTGTACAAATTCTCCCAACAACGCAACTTGACACACTGACCTTCACCTATTACGTAGTTCTACACATTGACGTCACAGTTTGTGTAAACTCAAATCACATGGAGGCCTATGAATAATTTCTGTCAACAACTATTATTGTGAATCACTGTCAGATTCTATGACCATACGGATTCGTTTTCTGGCTTGCTGGATTTCTGGAGAACGTTTGTTTTGATGAATGTGGATTTCAAAGTTTCCACCATGTACTTCGGATGCAAAAATACTGTTGAATGCGCCGTGAACTTGCATATTCGTAGAAGATGCAGAGCTAACAGTAGATATAGCGTTTTGTGGGTTTGGATGAATCCGATGATCATGAATAGACCTTTTATTTGAATATGAGGAGTGAAGGATGGATGAAATGCCCAAGTGCTGACTCTCATTCAAATGGCTGTAGTTGTTGATTGAAGACAGATTCTTATGTCCGGATATCTGCATTATTTGATTAGGAGGAACGTTATGATCTGACAGATTTTGAACCAGATATTTCCTTGCGCTGTGGTTAGAGAGAATTTTTTCTGTGGATATACCCGAACTTTTTACCGTTCGAGACATCATGCTGGACAGTTTATTCACTCCTACAGGATAACGCTTAAACAAAACGTCACTTTCTGCAGGTAAGAGTGCTATATAGAAGGGGTCGTTTTGGAGGGAATATCCGAGGGGACGCTTAGAGGCATACAATTTGTATATTTGCACTGGGTCACGTTCTGGATTCTGAAGATTGCTCCATAATTTTGGGGTCACCTGGCGGACATTCCTGGGTTCCGCACCGGTTCTTGTCTTGGTCTGGCGCTCGTTGAACTCAAGAAATTCATGTCCGTCGGCGTCGGTTTTTGAGTACGACATCGCCCCAACACATATCTCTATGTTCAGCACAGCCCCTAAGACCGAAGTGTACGGTGTTATAAAACCAAAGGGTTTGCAGAATTGCATCTGGGGTGCTGGTTCCAAATTGTCCTGCTTGCCAAAGCATTTCAACCTCGGTGTCCGAAATTGGGTCAGCTCTGTTTGACAGGTTACCTTTCCCGTCGCGTTTCAATTGTTTTTGTTTGCTTTTCAATACTTCGCGAACTTTAGCAAAGTTAGGTCCTGTAGCAATGTATTCCCCATAATTAAATCTTCGGAGTTGCCTGTCAAAACTTGCCATGAACCCCGAAGTGATGTTGGCTCATATTCATCACCGTTGGATTTGCGAACGGATTTTGCAGTTCGTCCACGGGAATGTTTCGAACTTCCCTCATTTCTGGACTGTTGAAGAACTCTCGTAGTATTTTGAGGTCACATATAGTTTTTGTTAGAGTGTTTCTCAATGAATTGGTCAATGTCTGATTCGGCCACTGCGGCGAAACGGTTCGTCTGCTTCGTTGGTTGGGGTGGGTCAATAAATCTAAACAATCTATGGCTTTCAATTTCGCAGTCAAAATCAATTTCACAAATTCTTATTTGGTAGAAGGTGCCATATCCTCGACTGACCTTTTCGATAACTTGTGCTTTGCCTTTCCCGTCAATCGATACATAGTCGCCGGGTTCGAAGTGCAGTTCGGCCATTTTGGTTTGTTTATCAATACGCGCATTGATATGACTAAACGCACATGTGGTGATTCGGCTATTTTGAATATTTATTCCACTAGTGGATTACGATATTCACATAATGGTTTTATACAACTCCCAGACCGCATGTTATGTGATAATTTAATTTATCTGTTTTAGTAAAAGCTCAAACCTGATTAATGAAATGCTAAATATTGATCTCAGACGCAACTCTTAAGCTCTTTACCCGTATGTTATGGACATTTACTTTATATTTTTCTGTACGATAATTGCGTGTGTTTCAAATTAGTTTCACTGTCAGTTATCCCAGCTTATACTGCCAAACCACAACATGATACGATGAACAATACCATAAATACATCAGCCGACGCTTTGGTTGTTTTGCCTGAAACAAATAAAAACAACTTGCCTAATATGTTTCAATTTCGTTCCTCTCACAAGCTGATTCCCACAAGAAACCGAATCGATAGCTACCATACTGGTCAACCATCCTTCAATGTAGAATGAAGATTACATCCTTTATAATTCCATTTCTTGTGAATAATTGCTTTTAACCCCTATTTAAGACGTACTGAAAACAACAACAGTGTGCTGTAAACAACAGTATCGCGTACGTGGAAACAAAGTACGGCCATTATGGAACGGAAAACTATTTATATAAGTAAGTAAAACATGACAACACGTTTGAACATGTCAAAACACTATAGATGGAAACAGCATAGTAGACCTAGATCTCCTCTGGAAACAAGAATATCTTGAAACAGTCAGTGTCAAGATTTTGATGAAAAAATCATGAACGTATGACAATGGGTTATTTTTTAAGATAGTTCATCGAGCCGGGCAACATATAAATTGGTGTCATTCATGTATGATAAGACAAAAAATATGAAATCGGTTTACAATTATGTTGAATAAGACTAAAGTAGAAGTTTGGTAACCATTTAGAACTAAAAAAATATGAAATAGAGCCTAACTGAACTATAACCAAACTGTAGGATAATTTCTTATAATACACTCTAAAGGAGTGTATCTGAACAACCCGCTGCCATATTTAAGACGAACATAGTTACCTTTGGATGATTGCTGTTTTGTCTTCAAACCAAGCTTATCTGACAGTGGTGGAGATTGCGCCACTGAAAAGTTTAAATATGAAATAAATCGGTTAAACACAGCGTTGAGCTAGGATTATACACGTAGATTATATCGATAAGTTCTACAATGTTTAAACCCTTTCAGTCCAGTAGAATTAGAGTTTATGTTTAGTTTTTATCTAAGTTTTATTTTCCAATCACCTGCCTTAGAGGTAGATGGATATAGATAAACTACACTTTGATCATGGAGACAATGCTCTCTTCTGTGGAATGATTTATCATATTGTTTTGCAGCAAACAGTAGTGCGTGAAGGAAAGAGCCTAAAAGTACACAAACGTATTGAGTTGTGTTGAATTCATTCAGCCATATAAATCAGTGTAGAACTTGGTCATTTGCCATATATTTGTCAATCCTCGTAGAATCCGGAAGTTTGACTGATACATATGCGGATGTTGGAGCACTTGTGCTGGTCTCATAAACAATCTTACACCATATGCTACTGTTTACTTCAAACCTGGACAAACAAATCCTGGACTTCCATGAAACAACTAAAACTAGCTATTTGTTGCAAAGCCGCGATAGCGAGATCAAATACACAATATCTTTTGTCTATAAAAAAGGTCCCCATTGATCCTACAGTTGGTTACGAAAACCTACAACCTATCCGTGTTTACCCTGTATGCAATTCAAAAAATAGTTTACTCATCATCCTACAAAGAGGGATACACTTTTTCCCAGACGACCGCCGTACAATGAATTTGTTATAACAGCAATACAGCTAAACAACCATATTGACGTTTACTTTAGGAGTGTGTCAAATTGAATACCATTTCTAGTTCAATATTTAATGAATAAATTAGTGTCAAAATAACGTAGACAACAAGTTCAAGGATTACATGTATGTATTGAAACATTCGACGCACTAAATACATGTGCGTATCAGTGAAAAACTGTTTCACACAATTAGGAATCATACGGTTATATCTACAGTGCTCCCTCTCTATAAAGACACCCAACGGTAGATACAGATTGTGTGTTGTTCGGAGAAAGTCGGTATAGGGAGGTAAATTAAGAACATTGCTTACATCTGCAAACAGCTTGAATCCAGAGCAGGCACCGCGTAACGCGGCGTCTGCTCTGGATTCAAGCTGTTTATCACTCGTCATTATATCTATTCTATCAAATGTTACACTTATATGTAACTTTGAGAAAAACAGCAGATGACAATTTTAGCCGAAGATATTAGTAGTCGAGGCGTTAGATACAATTGTCCGGTAGAGGGAACTTAGACAAGCGTCGGTGTAAAGATGGAGTAAGTGTTGGGAGGGTCGTTGTAGGGATGGAACACTGTATTATCTGTAGTTCAAAATTGTAGGTTTTTGAATGGTTACTTAATATTTATAGTCAAAGGGGTTTTCTGATAGCGCAGTGGTAGCGCACCACATATCACCAATGTGGTCCTGAGTTCGATCTCGGGTCGGGGAAGTATGCGAAATGGTAAATTGGTCGCTCGCTCGAATATGTGAGTTTTCTCAGGGCACTCCGGTTTCCTGTCACAGAAATGACCAATTACGCCACCATGCGAGCTATCGACGGTGATTTGTATAAGTTAATGTAGCATGTTTCATAATCGATGTAAATAAAATTTAGACTTTATTAAGTGTCTGCAAAAGTAATCCAAACAGACTGCTACACACTGTTTACTATGTAACCTACCGGTGCTGAATACGATTTAATGCTGTAAATTATAACTTAAAGTGTTTTGACAACCGAGTAATTGTATGCGTTCCGCTTGTAAGGGAAGTGCTATGATATTTTGTTTATGTAATTAAATATTAAATCTGATGTCGTTTTATAGATCTAAACGGTGGAAGATTAACGGGTGCGAGGATCCATATCAGATAAATAGTGATCTTATTCTCGGAGTAAAAACGTAATCCCAGGCTTAATTCTTAGGGAATGCTCATTTGTCTGAGCTATTTAACCGGAAACAACAAGTGGATAGAGTAGCGGTGGTTCATTGTCTAATGTTACGGTCTCACAATATGTTTTAATATGAGGAAAGGACACTACACTAGGTATTTTTATTATTTTAAAAACTCAATTACATGTGATTTCAGGCAGCATTCTACAGCGTAAAATTTCATAAAGCATTCCTACCTAATAACCTTTTTAAAGGTAAGTTTTGTTTTTATAACATGTTTTTATTTAAGGTTATAAGCCGAACACTTACCTCTACAAGAGGGCATGATGTTTGGGACCCATGTTCCATTTGTGGTACAGTGAAGAGTCGAATTTCCAATCATAACGAAACCTTTGTCACACTCAAACCTAATGTTGCCATCTATCGAATGCTTGATGCTTTGTTTCAAGCCATGTATTTCGGGTAGCTTTGGACATCGCAGTTCTATAATGTTTCAAAGAGAAACAGCGAACATGATACATTGAGCTGTTTTCAACAAACAGACTAGTTAAGTTACATATAATATATCTCGATGTTCTTCAGTATATGGCATCTGGAAGAATAACATTTTAATAAGACGCATTTGCTCATATCAATTCAATTTTGAAACAAATATTTGAAACACATATTTGTTTGATGTCAAAGGTAAGGGTCAAGAGCATGGTTACCTGAAACTCGTTAAATACTATGCGTCGTGCCTAGATGTACTCACAAACTGAATTAAAGACCGATGTTGTTGTAATGTACGGTAGGACATACGCACAGGACAAACGTCTTTTATAATTAAGTTGAGTAAATTGGTCAATATCCAGGTCCCAATGTGATATACTGTTGATGATATATGAGTTAATCCAAAGGTCAAGTTCAGGGTTACCTTAAAATGGTTCGCAATGCATCGCCATTTTAAGATGTATTCATTCTTATATGTTGACTTCTCTTGCTGGTGTTTTATTGGATATATACTCAGGACAAGTTTTTAACCATAGCTGTAGTCGAAGTTCAAAGTGAAATTTACAAGGAATCTGAAAACTTCATACAACACTTTGCCATCCTGAAATGTACTCTCCCACCTAGCCCTTTGGTGTCCTAGCTGATATATTGTAAGAACGTTCTCTCCGGCGGGTAATTATTTTGCACGATTGAAGTAAATGTGTATGTGAGCTAAAATGGTACGCGACAAATTCCAAAAGATGTGTTCCCACACAAAAGAACGATATGTGGATGGTGTCTACTTGGTGGCGCTATGGTACCAGGTGTCAAGTGTTTGATCCCCCGCCAAACCAGCGGCCTTACTAGGGAGGAGGAGCAGATATACAAATATCAATGAGCTAGATAGAGTGATGCGACATAGAAAGATAGACATAACAAATAGAGATTAAAAACAAGAGAGATGCAGAAACAGTTAGAGGACGGGATAGCATGAGGGAAAGTAAGAGTGTTACAATGCAATGAAAGACTGAGCGGAGATAAACGTAGGGGTTAAGAAAACAGACAGACAGGGATAGGAAATAGAGTGTGTCAGTGTAAGAGACAGAAAGATGTAGTGAGATACAGACAGACAGAAACAGAGAGAAAGAAAGATAGATTAACATATTTTTGACAGAGTCTTTGTTGTACTCAGAGCTCCATGACAGTTTACCTGCGCAATACGATTGACTTCCAGACCATGTTCCATCTGTATGGCACTTGAGCCTAGCACTCCCTCTCAGAGTATGGCCTTCGTGACATTCAACCTCAACCAATTCATCAGCAGCATACTTTATTTTGTTAGGAATTATTTTTCCATCAGTAATTTCTGGTGTTGGACAGTTCACAATCCATCTTAAATAAACAAGGTTGATAAAAATTAAGGCAATGCTATAGGTTAAGCAAGAGTCGGAGGTTATGTGATTGCAGGTTATTTATTATTCACTACTTCCATTGCCTGATCCTGGGGTTTGGTTTTTGCAGAGAATTAGTAACACATGCTGGATCATAATCGAAACTATTTCACACACATTACTTAAGTTAAGTTTGGAAAGGAAGTATACGTCATATTCTGGCAATGAATAGGCTAAAGTTTATGATCTTGAGATCTGAGAAATTAAAGATTCGATCACGGTGCAATCTAAATGCTATTGACCACAATATGCATGTCTTAATTGTAGATAACAAACATTAAGCCTATGCTTTCAGAATTTTAAGTTAAATGCTCAAGACATTTAATTACAATGTTTGCTCTATACTGAATTTAGAACATCCTTTATTCTTTACATTTATCGCCGCTGGCGTACTGCGCGAGAACTGCATGAACTTGCTCAATTAGTGTTACGAGAGACTGAAAGCCAGACTAGAAGGAAGTAGTCGTGAATGGATACCAATCGCTTAAATAATCACATTCGTACGAGATATCCTCGTAACAAAGCATGGCAGGAAAATCCATATATTTGATGTGAAGTAACTCCGGGCGTGGATCGAACCCAGGATTTCTATGTGACAATCTAATACACCACTGAGCTAAAGAGTTGACTTTCTAACGCAGGAGTTAGGTGTGTGGTTTCTCATTCTAAGCTTTGTTATGTTCGAACACACAGAGAGGCGTACGTGTGTGATGCAACACATCCCCTCCAAACAGCAGACAAATCAATAGTAGATATGGAAAAGCCGGGACAGGGATCGAACCCGGATTAGCAGCAAAGCCACTGAACTAAAGAGTCGACCCACTAACAAAGATTTGGAATTGGATTTGGCATCCGAAGTTATGATATTTCTAGAAAACAAAGAGGTGAACGTATGGGATATCACAAGATAAAATTAGTTTCCCTTCTACAACAACGCCTAATGGGGGACGAAGATTATGTACTTTGTTCTAAGGAAGTTGTTAAGGGAGGGGAATTAGAAATTAACTTACATTTGCAAACAGCGGTGTCTGATCCGGATTCAAACTGTTTGTCACTCTTCGTTTTTCTTTTGTCAAAATATCCACTAATAAGTATGTAACTTGGAAAAACAAACAGCAGGTGACACTTTTTATCAGACGTTATTGTAGTTGGGAACGGTGTGAAATACTTGTAATGCTTGGGGACCAGCGTTAAACGTTGTTGTAAGGAGGGGTCGTTCTTGGGAGGACCGATGTAGGGAGGGAGCATTGTACAAGTCATTTTACAACAACACATCAGGGTAATGTATAACTGTGCCGTCAGGACAACTGACAGAGAACAGCAGATATTAGAAACACTATTTTGTCAGGTACTACAGTGTTCCCTCTCTACAACAACGCCCACCGGGAGACAAATATATTTACGTACTACGGATTTAGTTTTATATGGAAGGGAAACTCATACGCTAGGAGTTCTAAGTATTATTTAATAGCTTTCATTTACAAACTATACGGCGTCTGAATCTGATTGTCACTCGTCCTTAGGTTTCTTCTGTCAAAATGTTCAATACGTAACTTTGAGAAAAACAGCACACGACAATTTCAAGCAATCAATATTGTAGCAGTAACAATCGCAAGACATAAATGTTTGTTTATGGAAAAGCGGTAAGCATTGTTGTAAGGAGGGAATCATTGTTCGGAGGGCCGTTGTAGGGAGCATGCAAAGTACATAAATTGTATTGTTTGTAAGAAAACAACTCAGTAACCTTGAAATGGTGTGTCTGCATTGTATCCATATAGTTATTTTCCTGTTTTGTACATAGAAAACAATTAAAAAAACTACTTCGCCGATATATCGTCTGCCTTTATATGATATTGTTTAATTTAAAACTGTGGGCATTACGTTCTCTTCATATCTAGATCGCATGCTGGACGACTGATTGACAACTAGTTTAGATATGACCACAACCCCGTTACGCGTTGTCTTATCAGTATTCATAATTGCAAAAGTTAACTTCATTTGACTATTGAAGTGAAAGGGTTTAGTCATGATTGTCAATTTTAAAACTGGCTAGTTGATTTAGTATGTGGTGGATGCCTTGAAACTGTAATATTCTACGGTAACAACTACTGCAAAGACTATTGGTATGGGTGAGAAAATATTATTAAAATTCTGGATATTAAACAAAACTATGAAAATGATGTCATAACGCTAAAATAATTTTCATTTACCTTATTTTTGTATCCACTTTGCTCAAGAACGACGACAAAACAATCACCGACCATAAATGTTGTTCCATAGCGACCTTATGGCAAAATAAGGAAACTTTTACTACAAGGAAGGATACTACTCACAGGATACGTTACTTCAGCTCACATAATTTCTCCGAAACCCCATCTTTCATGATAGCAATTATTTGTATCTATCCCCGAGCATCTACGATTCGTATTTATTACATAAAACTAACAAATCAGTTGATATTTCTTGACAAAAACTATTTTGAGGCAAAATACGTAGGGCACTAATTCTCGCCGGACTTTTTTCGACTATACCATAAAGCACTTCTTGTCTATTCGGTGGCCTAGATATTGCACTAGATCAACGGTAACGCTTTATTTAATCGTTGAGAATAACGTGAACTCAACCGTTAAAAAGTGTAAACTTTGTACATGTATATAGAAGTGATAAATATTTATAGGTACTAAGAAAAAACGTGCACTTTCTGTCAGACTTTATATAGGTATATACATGTATATGCAGCATTTTATTTTTTCTTGCTTTGTTGTGATGATATTTGACGGATTTGTTTTTATTAACTACATCATAGTATTACAATTTTAGAGGACTAACTAATGGGATCCCGCTCTAAATATTTCGAAATAATCTTGATCATAATAATTCGACGTAAAGCCAGACCTAGAACAAGAAAATGTAGATTTGTATAGTAGTGGTAGCCTTATTCTAAAGACCAGGGGCCCGTTTCATAAAACTTCTTAAGACAAATGTTGTCGTAAGTCAGATTATAAAAAGTATCAATTATTATTTATTTCTCCATCTAATCCTGTCTTGTGACATCTTTTTGGAATCGTCTTGAAAAGACGATTCCAAAAAGATGTCACAAGACAGGATTAGATAGAGAAATAACAGATTAAATGTATTTTAAAGTTTTGGTTTTATGAAACGGGCCCATTGTGTCTAACTACCTGTACCACTACCGCTGATCACATGACGATTGTGCTAAATAGAGTAAAGTTATATAGACCTTTGCATGCGCATTGCATATAGCGGATGCGTAAAAGTCCATACATGCGATATCAGTCCGAGTTTTTTCCCGGTTAAACTTATGCTTCTTTTGTTCCATATAATATTTATTTACGTAATAAACAGATACAAACAACAGAATAATCAATTCCATTGGAATCATATGAAAAAGTAGGCCACAGGACGAGTTTTTTTTAGCCAGATAACAACCCATTCGACAAATGTATATTTTCATATCCATCCAATTGCATTGTTTATTTTATTTATTGTTTACAGAGACAAAACACACAGTTAATTATTTACGCGCGACGCCACAAAAGATATTGTGATGTAACGTCACAAAAATATATCTTCATTGCAAAAGTGATATCATCACTAGTGATGATATCAACTGTGACGTATATGAAGTTTATATAACTGAGAGATTTCTATACATCATCGACAGGTATATATCAAATATAGTCTTAGATATACTTATAAACATTTTCGGCTTAATACCAATTTGACAGACGTAACGTACATTACGAAATAAAGCTAGAATACTTAAATCCGCCTGTATATAAAACAGTTAATACACTATCCAACGTCCAATAACATATAAGCAGCATTTCACCTTTACATCTTTAGTCCTATATATATATATGTGTGTCAAATTTTAACTCACATGTCAAAACAGGTTAAAACCGAGATGTCGTAGAATGTTTCACTCGCGACACTATATACCATGTATTCCTATGACTGACGCATGACACACTATGACGTGTACCGGAAATTAAATTTGAACCTAAAACAAAAGTACAAGTAGTACTTATATACTTAAATACATCCTTACAGCAAATAGGCAAATCTAAATAAGGGGAGATCCTTTGAAAGTTGAAAGTTGCAGTTACAATAAATTGTTTTACAATATGTGCCTACTTACAGACGAACTTAATGCAGTTATAGTTTGATTGGTTGATTGACTGTCTGACTTACTGACTAATTGACTGACCGACTGATTGAATGATTTCTTATCGACGGGTTGATGCATGACCTGGAAAATTAAATGTTATATAATAATAATGGAAATATATCTATGTATATGTTTAATATAGAATAGGAAAGGTATGATCAAGTTCCGGTTAAACGAAACGAAACAAAACAAAACAATAAAAGGTTTACGATTCGTGTAGTTATGCGTAGCACAGGGCTTGGAGCATTGTCAGACATCGAATACCCTGTTTCTAATCTGACTTTAAACCGTTCCCAATGACATATACGTTTTCAATGTACATGTAGTATGAATTAAAACATATCGATACGCGTAACGCGGCGTCTGATCAGGAACCAAACTGTTTGCAAACACGTCATTGAGAGTGAAAGTGTTACGCAATCCTTTTCCTATAAAGGAACTAACATTCAAAACTATTATTTCGATTGCAATAAGTTTTGTGCCAGATTAGACGCCGAGTGACCCGGCATCTGATCAGCTCTTAAAGTGTTTGTCACAAGGAGTATTAGAAAAAAGTGAACTTGTCATTTTTCTTCATTTTATTGCCATTCGTTTGCGTTTCATTAGCATTATAACGGGCAGGAATGACATCTTTTCCGCTGTATAACAGATAAATTGCGCATTTAAGCTTCACAATGTATTTATCACAAGCCCAACTAATTGTTACGCCCTGAACAATAGGAAATGTGACAGTGAGATCATACCATATGATCATTTCATATTGTTAGGCTCACATTACAGTCGAATATCGATACATGTACCTCTACATTTCAAGTATTGTTTCAGAAGATTTTCGATAACACCGGAAACCTAAATTTCTTACATCCGTTTTCCATAATTAACCCATTCACTGCCATGGCGTCATCAGTTGTAAACAATTGTTTTTAATGCTGCGATTACACTCACCCACGATAGCTACGATGATCACGGTTAAGAAAAAGCGCAGAGATTCACTATTTATTTTCTTTTTCTACGCTATATCACGCTTTATTACGCTCTCTGCGCGTCTTGTTACCTCCTGTAGCGGTTTGTTACGAACCCAACAAGATTCTTATGAAGACCTGCCACGATTTCACCACGTTCTCTCAAGCTCTCTTACGGTAACCACGATACACTATCGTCTATCACGTTCTGTTAAGATCTATCACGATAAAACGTTATGTTAAGCTGTCCTGCGATTATGGTAACGATTTCACCAAGAGTAATGTGTTTTGAGCACGATTGGGGTATGAAAGGGAGGCATGGACCATCCACTCATTCTCTGGATGCTGGTGTCAAACTCTGATGACATTGGGATGACGCATCTAAACGTCTTGGTGGGAAGCTTCACCTTATCAGGAACACCAACAACAACCTCTCATTCTCTTATGAGACTCTAAAGAGGAACGAGCTACCGGTATGAATCCAAGATGGAAGAAGATGCTGAACTGACAGTTGTTATCTATACGTGTACACGTAAAGTAGCTCCGAAAAAGGATAGTCGGGGGCAGAGATAAGGGCCAGAACAGGACCATGCACACGTTTGATCTGACTATCGGTATTTGTAATCACCGAAACAAGATCATGAAATGTATTTAACAATGCAATGCTCCCTCTCTAACCCGACTGGAGACACAAAATGTGTGTGTTGTTCGGAGAGAGTCGTTATAGGGAGGGAAAATTCAGATTCTGTTTACATTTACGAACAGCTTGGATCCCGATCAGGCGCCTTGTTACGTAGCGTCTGATCAGGATTAAAACTGTGTGTCACTCATCATTATACTCATCCCACTGTCATCAGAGTTTTACACCAGCATCTAGAGAATGATTGGATGGTCCATGCCTCTTTTTCATACCCCCGTCGTGCTCAAAACGCATTGCTCTCGGTGAAATCGTTGCCGTAAATCGCAGGAGAGCTTAACAGAACGTTTTACCGTGATAGAGCTTCACAGAACGTGATCAAACGTGAAAGTGTATCGTTGTTACCGTCAGAGAGCTTGAGAGAACGTGGTGAAATCGTGGCAGGGCTTCATAAGAATATGGTTGGGTTCGTAACAAACCGCTACAGGAGGTAACAAGACGCGCAGAGAGCGTAAGAGAGCGTGATATAGCGTAGAAAAAGAAAAAAAATCGTGGAGCTCTGCGGTTTTTCCAAATCGTGGACATCGTAGCTATCGTGGCTGAGTGTAAACGCAGCATTATGCTGCGTTTACACTCAGCCACGATAGCTACGATGGCCACGATTTAGAAAAAGCGCAGAGCTTCACGATTTATTATCTTTTTCTACGCCATACCACGCTTTCTTACGCTCTATGTACGTCTTGTTACCTCCTGCAGCGTTTTGTTGCGAAGCCAATAAGATTCTGATGAGGATCTGACACGATTTCATCACGTTCTCTCAATCTCTCTCATGGTAACCACGATACAATATCACGTTTTATCACGTTCTGTTAAGATCTAACACGATATAACGTTCTGTTAAGCTCTCCTGCGATTTATGGCAACGATTTCACCAAGAGTGTTGCGTTTTGAGCACGATTGGGGTATAAAAAGGAGGCATGGGCAACCCACTCATTCTCTAGATGCTGGTGTCAAACTCTGATTACATTGGGATGACACATCTGAAAACATTTGGTGGGGAGCTTAACCTGTCACTCGTATTTATATTTATTCTAGCAAAATATCAACTTTTATGTAATTTTGAGGGAAAGAAGCAGACGAAAGTCCAGTAGTGAAAGCGCTTGAAATACGGTTATTGTCTTTTTTAAAGGAAACTTCGGTAAGTGCCGTTGTAAAGAGGGAATCGCTGTTGGGAAGGTCGTTGTAGGGTGGGAGCACTATATTAACTTAATAATACATGTACAAACTGAAAGAATCGCCTTTCCAAGTTAACAAAGATCCCCTACGTTTAGGCTTCACGCCGTGATGCGTTATGTTAAGTGCTGTTAAGCTCTGTTAAGCTCTACGACGCTCTACTAAGATTCCCAAGTTCTATTACGCTCTCAGACGATATAAAAACCAATCGGCATAATCGTGCCAAAATTTTTGACCGTCAAAAATTCTGCCACGATCCATGTGATTCTCCCGATTCTTCCACGCTCTCTCACGATCACCACGATTCGTCCCACGGTCCGCCACGCTCACCGAGATTCCCTCAAATCGTGGGCATCGCAGCTATCGTGGCTGAGTGTAAACGCAGCATAAACAAAGATCCGCTACGATTGGGCTTCACGATTTGATGCGTTCTGTTAAGTTCTGTTGAGCTGTACTACGCCCTACTAAGATTCCCACGTTCTCTCACGCTCTCTTAAGATATAGAACCAATCGGGACCATCGTGGCAAAATTTTTGACCGTCAAAAATTTGGCCACGATCCTTGCACTCTCCACGATTGCTCCAAGTTCCCTTACGATCCCACGACCCCCTACGCTCACCGCGATTTTGTCAATCGGGGACATCGCAGCAATCGTGGCTGAGTGTAAACGCAGGATTACTTTAATTTTTCAAATATTTCAATTTTAGGTGTTTTGATTTAAAGAAATGTATAACTATGTGTCGAACAGTTTATATGACGCGGCGTCTGATCAGGATCCAAACTGTTTGTTAATAACCATTGTACTCGGTGTAAGGCGTAGAAGGGGTAAATGCGCTAATAAGTTACAGACTTTTAATTATGGATATTTTGGACTTTTTAAAGAGAATTCGAGTCATCGAGATAGGAGTTTATGCTATTTTTAAAACGAGTGCTCAAATGAAGGTTCAACCTTTTTGTGTCTATCGTCCAATTGAAGGGGCATATGCAAACAGTCAGACTCTTACCAGACGCCGCATCAGATCAGAGTTTACCCTGTTAGCAAACAAGAAATACTTAAAAAATATGAATATAATGAAATAGACCATGTACGTCTTAGTTCAATAAAGGACTTATTCAATATTATCGGCATGGTAGAATCCATTTGTCTCAAATGGGTTAAAAAACGTTTATTCTGTCTTAAAAATAGGCTATAGTGTACTCGTCCTCCATAGAGGATGTTAGTCCTATACAAACAGTGAAGACCCAAACCAGGGTGTGTACCGTTTGTTAATTTGGTCGGAAATCGTAAATAACCTAAATAATCAAAATTGGACTAGCCTTTATTAGAAACTGAACTTTTCCATTTCAAGTGTTAGGGGCGAATGAGTTAAAAACAGGACTCCCGATGAGAATAGTAGCTGTTTTCTATTTAAAAATTGAAACCTATATATCTGCATTAAATCCTATGGTGTCCCTACTCATTAGAATCGTCTCGAAGAGACGATTCTAATGAGTAGTAACACCATAGGATATGATGCTGAAATGATAGAAAGACTATTGAATATGTTCAGTTTACTCACTTTTTATCTGCAATCCTGTTACACTGCTACCTCTCCTTACATGTAACACACATATCACACAATAGTCTTCATAAAACATTGGCCTCAACGTACAGCCAGTAGTTAACAGGGGCCCGTTTCATAAAACTTCGTACGACAAATGTTGTCGTAAGTCAGATTATGAAAGTCTCAATTATAATTTATTTCTGAATCTAATCCTATCTTGTGACATCTCCTTGGAATTGTCTCGAAAAGTCGGTTCAAAAGAGATGTCACAAGACAGGATTAGATCGAGAAATAAGAAATTAGATCTAAATGTATTTTAAAGTTTTAACTTACCGTTTTTGTCGTACGAAGTTTAATGAAATGGGCCCCAGAAATACAGATACATTGTGCATCTCTTCAGACTGTTGAATACATACTGCAGGTTTAATGAAAAGCAAGTAAGCTTCTAGATGAGCTGTATGTTGACATTTGTGTCGCATACAGCTAACGCCAGTCTGTAATAGAGACTGATAAGTTACACCTTCCCAATGACTGCGAAACAAATGGGTTCATTAATGCATGTATTAGTTTATAGCGCGGCAATAGTCAAACTTAAAAAAAAGAGTCCATGTAGACCTTTCTTATTTAATATTTCTATTCGGTACTTTAGAAGTAAATTCTGCTTCACTTTAGACTAACCATTAGGTACCATCTACTAGGCTATGCGCAATATTTCATGTGTACATATTCATGGCTGTATTTTGGAACTATTTTCTTCAGCGGAAGAAAAAAAGACAGCCTACACAGTTGTATTCATTGAGTAATGGGTTCAACTTTTACTCCATATAAACAGTTATTACTTATTATTTCAAGTGGTGGTTGAACGGTGCAGACATAGCTCTCTCTATTTCGTTTCAACGTGCACTCGTCAGGCACATATCTACCAAAGATCTCTATGCGACTTAACAGTGTAATTTACGCTAGACCATTTTAACCAATTCATACCAAGTGGATTGTTTCATGCTTTTATACAAGTTTATTCCATTTTTATTTAAGGGGTGCCTGGGCTTAGATTTCGTTTTGTTTTATTTCAGAAAACAATGTAGACCCTGATAAGACGCCACAAAGGCTCTGATCATACGCAGCAAAATCCAGCGTCTGCTCAGTGTCTACTTTGTTGGCCTATGCACCCTCTATAGGACACTCTGCAAATTTGGGTCAAAAATTCAAAACTGTAGACAAAATTTGGCACATTTTGAAAACAGTTCAGATGCAGATCAATTTTAGGGCCTGATCAGTTCACAATATTTAATCACACTGTTAGTAGTTCTCTAAATATGTTTAACAAAGAGATACATTCTGAATTTTGACTGAAGTCGATTTTTAGTAGACGATAGTTTACAGTGGAGAAAACGTTATTCTTTCCCAATGAACGCGTTTACGCTAAAAGTAGTATTTCCATTACAAACAGTTTGGAGCCAGATCAGACGCCGGGTAACCCGGCGTCTGATCAGGCTCCAAATTTTTTGCCACCAATATAGACATGACTTATCAGAATTGTCCAAAAGTTTTACTTTTTCTACGTTATAGTGTTTTGCGTTTGCGTTTCGTTTCGTTTAAACGGGAAAGAATAACAGATTCTCCACCGTAGTAGGCAATTCGCACACTCAGTTTACACAAAAGTCATCATGGTAACTCAAGGCGCGAGAGCATCAAGATCCTCTTCTGGAATGCTGCTAATTGAACTTCCGATTTTCAGGGTCAATTTACCGGACACCAAAAAAACTGGCCATAGGGGCTCGGACATCTTCAACACGACAACTTCTTACTTTTGACGTCCACTACGATCAAGTGCCTCCGCTCAGCGTCTAGTAGAAACCCGTAATATAGAGGGATAAAGGTGCCTGGTGGGGACTTGGTTCTGGCAGAGACGGGAGTAGGAGATAGTAGCTGTCCATTATGCCATGTTTGTAGACAGACTTTCCCACACACATGACATCCGCGAGCACACACTGCCCAGGCGTAAGGGTGACAGTCGACGGAGGGATGCTTGTCAATACTATCGAGCTTTGATAGACCAACTTCAAACACTTGCTCCTGCCGAATCAGTGTAAGGATCTTGTATACCACGCCCACTTCAAAGTAGTAAAAGCCTGTTTTCTGGAAGGGTCTGCTTGCCATGGCCCCTCGAAATACCCCAAGTGACCCTGCTCGCTAGGCTGGCGGCAGGTTGTTTGGCCCTCTTGGGATTTTGCACTTAATGTCTTGCCTTCAACCATAAATTATATATTGGCATTTGAAGTCGAGGCATCATGCACAAAATCCGGACCTAGATAACATCAAAATTGACTGATGTGTGTGCCTTTGCTAAGATTTAGTAGAAAAACACAATTCCTTTGCGTAGAAAACAAACAAAGTGGAATTAAATACATGTATAAACGAAAACGTGTTAGCAAACTTTTAATGTCAAACGATTTGGCCACTGCTTAGAGAGTTATGTCGGATTTTCGTGCTTTGTTTTTTCTCTCCCTCTCTGTCGTACCCTGGACCCTTCCATGTCTTACAGTTGCTCGTAACTACAGACTAGTCGCTTGAGTACAATTTGACCGTTGGCATAGTGGGTTATTTTTAACACGGGCTTGAATGTTTTATTCTTTCCCATGTTACTAATGATCTTGTCATAGAATTTTTGTTAAATGTTTTACATGTATTTACTTACTGTGCTGGCGGTCTTTTTGATTGTGAGGTTGTGGAACAGGGTTTATATTTTATGTACACTGTTCGTCTTTATAGGTGCATATAGGAGATAAGTGTGAGGTTGGGCGCCCCTAAACCCAGGTTTAACCCCCAGTGGTTGTTAATAGTTAATTAATTTATAGTTAATTATTGATTGCTACTGACCGTACCAAGGCGGGCTCCTATATTCACTTTGCTTTATGTTTGTCTTGCGTGTTGTTTTCTATTTAGTGTGTAGATGTAGGAATTGTATTGCATGTGTGTGTGTGTGTGTTTGTTGTGGTATGACTGTGTGTGTGTGTGTTCTGCTTGAGAGGTGGGTGTATTGTTTGTGTTACGTTTCCTGCTTGAGTCTTTCGTATTTATTTGTATACGAAAGTTTGCGTCTAATATGGCTCGAACCCTTTTGCGATACACAAAATTGTTTAAGCACACGCGCATTTATTAAGAAAATTCAACTTGTTCCTCAAATGAAGACTGCCTATTTAACAAAGTCCTCTGAGTCGTCCTATTTATTTCGTTAACGTCCAAAGATCGTTTTATAAGGTCCATTTAGCTGTACGGTATTCAGCGAGGATGTATGTCTGTTTTGTTATAACCAGTACAAATAGTTTGTTTTATCACATACACGTGCACAATATACTGTGCAATATAACTCGTATGGCACACTGTGCATACTATGTACTTAATTACGAATCCCTGAAATACTGTATTAATACATCGAGAGTAAAACTGTATAGTTTTAAACTTCGATCACCACGGGTCATCAAAACATGTTCAAGTGTCCAACTGATTATATTTGATTATTTGTCCGTAATCTCACGAAACATGCTTCGTAGTATTAATAATAAGACTGATAAAACCGCTCGTAGTTTGGACACTGTGTTTTCAGGATTGAATTTATTGGACTCATTGGATAAAATAATATTCTGTACGTCAGAAAATGGTTGAAGAGTTATCAAATACTAGACCGATCTAATTAGGGGCGTACTATCTAAGAATGCGGAAACTTTAGACTTTGTGTTTCAAAAGTGTGTGTAGGCGACAATTCTATGATAACATATGTTGCGTTTAGTCACCGCTTGTGCGCTTAGTCAGTTGAATAAATAGTATTCTTTCCCAGTGAACGCACTTTTGATAGAACAATTACTACTATTTCACATAGTTAAGAGCAAGAGAGACACTGGGTAACCCGCCGTCTGATCAGGCCCCAACTGTTTGCCACTCAGATTATAACCAATCGTGATCACTTTCTGGAACCTGTCTTTTGCAACAACTGCTTACAAGTCGTTTGTGGTTTTATTAAGTCTAAATGAGAAATACATGTAATGACAAAGACTTCAGCCAAACTGGTGACTAAATTACCAATTCAAACCAGAGCATGAATGCATTATGGATTACATGCTATAAAAGAAATGCAAATGTTGTATGTAACATTACCTTCTGTGCATAACAGTTCATAACGGATTGTGCATACATAGTAAAGTAGTTAGGTCGTTTATCTTTCCAATGAAACATGTTTGCGCTAGACCGATTACTATCATTGCAAATAGTGTAAATATTTCCGGGTAATCCGATGCCTGATCAGATACCAAACTGTTTACCATAGTCAATATATAAGTATTAGATGGCAGTTTGCGTTACGTTTAAATTTTGCGAGAAACAGAATGTCATCCCGAGGCGAAACGGAGGGTGATTTGCTTGTTTTCGAGGGTTGTCAATTTGAATGTTACTCAAACTGCTATCTAATATCTATTTTATAACACCGAACGCATTTTGGAATTGTCTCAATGTAGAAAGCGCTCTCCATAATACAGAAAAAAAATCAAGAAACGTTAGAGTTACTTGCCCCTATGTGATAATCCAAAGAAGGTCACATAGCTCAGACAGAAATGTCGTATAGAGATAGCGATCAAGAGACAGTAGAGTTACTTGCCCCTATGTGACACTCCAAAGAATGTTGCATAGCAAAAAAATATCGCATATCTGAGACAACTTTGACAGAGAGTGACAGTGAAGTTTCTGGATGGATGTAAAAAATATATGCAAAATATTACATTTTGGTCTATAGGGAATTAACATTGTAACTCAAAGTGAGGTGTTATAATATATAAATATAAGATGGCAGTTTGTGTGACATTCAAATTGTCAACCCAAGGAACAGAATGTCACCCGAGGCGAAGTCGAGGGAGACATTCCTTTTTTCGAGGGTTTATAATTTGAATGTCATGCAAACTGCAATCTAATATTTATTTTATTACACCGATCTTATCAATCCTGGTTGTGGAATCGTCTCGTTCTTTTTTTATAAGATATGTTGTGAATACCAATTTAGAGCCGCCATGCACGTAACGCTCGTAACGACGTTACATTGTTTATATCAACTCAACTCAAGTATAGAAAAAATAATTTCATATAGAGTGACGTCACAAAAATAATATTATATAGAGTGACAGTATAGTTTTGGAAAGATGTAAAAGACATGCAAACGGTTTAATTTTGTTATATTGGAAAGTAACATTGTAACTCAAAGCGAGGTGTAATAATACGTTTTGTTGATTTTCGTTTGTGGTTCAAATTAACTGTTGTACATTTATACCTGATGTCCAAACGACATGTTGGCAAAATCTGAAGTCAGCTGATCAGGTTCCAACTGTTTACATATTGCATGGTCTCGTTCTACAAAGCTAGCATTAGTTGTCCTTGTTACATGATAATCTCAATAAATACCATTTAACGTGTTTTCTTTAACATTCTTACTGGAATAAACTGTTAACCCTTTCAACCCTAAATATCTCTTGTGGGTATTTATTATCCTTTTTGACTCTTTTAGTACAGGCATTTTGAACCAGTCTACTGTTGCAATTTTGAAATGACAACAAAAAAACGAATGAAAATATCAAACAGTGCATACCCTGATCAGAGGGCTCGTACAGGAGCCCTCTGATCAGGGTCTACACCGTTTGCATATGTAATCAGTAATCTCTACAAGGGGGGGGGGGGGGGGCTATAGTGTTGAAAGGGTTAAATGATTGAAAATCGAACCTCCCTATATATCAATGTCCAAGAGTTTTAAACAGCTGGTACAGTGCTCCCCTATACAACGACACACGATGGGAGATAAAAAAGTGTGTGTGTTGGTCGGATGGAGTTGTTGTAGAGCGGGAGATTAACTTACATTTGCAAACAGTTTGAACCCAGATCAGACGCCACATAACGCGGCATCTAATCTGGAAGCTGTTTATCACTCGTCATAATGTTTTTTTTCTGTTGTTATGACCAATGACATAGTTGTCTTGGTTACGAAATAGCTGTATATTTCGTTGTTAGGAAGGAGTCGTTGTTCAGATGGCTGTTGTTGAGAGGGGCACTGTAGGTTTTATAAGAAAAACAGGTATGCAGGTATGCAGCAAACCATAATTAGGAGTATTTTTCTGTTGTCCTGCAGAAAGCAACCGTTAAACTCAAAGCTCTTTACAGCGGAGAGGACGTTATTTCATTCCCAATTCCAAGCATAACAATATTAAATTTGTCTTTGTTTAATCTGGTTGGAAAAATAGTTTGGAATTTGATTAGATTCCGGGTTACCCGTCGTCTGATGCTCCAAACTGTTTTGCCGGTTTTTTAAAGGAAAGAATAACGTCTTCTCCATGAACTATGATTCAATTTAAAGATTTAGGAATATATAATTTGAGACCAATAATCTGTTTAAATACGCGTGTTTCATTAGGAGTCCGGTTTTAAACGTCACACTGATCGACATACAGAAGTTTGATATGAACAAGTATTTTAAGGGTCCTACAAACAGTTTTGACAATATAAGAATGTGTAAACAATACAATTAAATGCAATGCAAGACGATGCAGAATAGTTTATGCACCATACATTTTATAAATCGATTCAGGAAAGAGGGGCCTGCAAACTACCACAAACCTACGAACCTGTTTTTGCCGCTCATTCGTACAGTGGCGGAATCAGCCGTAGATGAGCAGTAGTCATATGACGTCCGGAACAACCAGGTAAAAACTATCTTGGCTGGGTCAAAGAAAAAGGAATAATCTATGTAATGAAAATTGTTTTTATAAGAATATAAAAATTCCACCATGAGTGAAGATGTAGGATAGGAATTTTCTCCCCCGAGGGTCAGATAATTCAGACAGGGACGAGGCATGCCGAGTTCCTGAGTGAAATTTCTGACCCGAGATTGAGAAATTCCTATCCTACATCAACTAAAAGAATAGTGGATTTTTCTCCCATTTTAAATCTTTCAAACATGATACAATTAACGAGAGAATTGCAGTTTGTGTGCACTTTTCCGCCAAAACACGACGTTGTTTATAAAATTGGCATAAGAAATAACGTCATTTAGCTACCCGTGTCATGCAGCGCTTGTTGTAAACTGGGCAAACAATATAAGACGTCACGTGGTATGGAGGATAGAGTCATTCCACATGGGTAAAATCCCAATTCCACATAGGCGATAATGGGAAAAAAGGACAGTGATGTGTTGTTCTATCATAGACTTACGCCCAGTCATAGCAAGGCAATGATGCATCAACCCATTCAATGTACAGTGACCCCTCTCTACAACGACACCCAAAGGCAGACACAACTTATGTGCGTTGTTCGGAGGGAGTCGTTATATGGGGAGAAATTGGCTTACTTTTGCCAACAGATTGAATCCAGATCAGACGCCGCGTTACGCTGTTTGCCACTCGTCATTATATCTATTTCATCAAAATGTAACTTTGAGACGAAAACAGACCCCAATTTGAAAGAGACGATATGTCAGCAGTAAAAGCGTTAGACATGATTGTCCTGTTAAGGGAACTACGGCAAATGTCGTTGTAAGGAGGGTTCGTTGTTGGGAGGACCGTTGTAGACAGGGACTACTGTAGCTCTTATTTCTAGTCAGCAAAGGAAGGTGCGTCAAAACACTTTTCTAAGAAGAAAATGATATTGAAATCAGTCCAATGGTATAGCATTTTGTACGACCCTCGTACAGGACAAATGCAGCTGGTGTTTAAGAAAGAGTAGGCGTTATAAAACCGCATAAATAGAGAGTATTTCTGATAAACTGTGATTACATAGGTAAAGTGAATCGACGTACATTAATCTTCTGCACGCTATGTAAGTGTCGTCTGCAATTTTTATCGTCTGCAAATATTCTTAAAATTCATTTGTTGGCAGTCAGTTTTGTTTTAGAAACTATCATT
This sequence comes from Gari tellinella, assembly GCA_922989275.2. NCBI lineage: Eukaryota > Metazoa > Mollusca > Bivalvia > Cardiida > Psammobiidae > Gari > Gari tellinella. The sequence goes on along the minus strand of OV277867.1, from coordinate 76,102,091 downwards.
AGATTACAAAGAGTTTTGATCAAAATGGATCCCCTCATCTAGATCCGCACTGTTTGCCAAATATCATCAAAATATTGCTCTTAGAGTGCGGAAGGTTAATACCTAAATTTCTACAAAATTACAATTTCTACAGGATAAAGATGCTGAAGACGGCGTTTCTTCTCGTGTGCTTACATGTCACATCGACAATAGCAACAACTTATTTCGATTGTATGGATATGACACCTAACAACATCCTTGGCGACCCTCAAACAGGAACGTCTCCGTATGATGTATTAGTAAATGCTGAAGACTGCAACTCTAACGCAACAGGTTAGTCACGTGCTGATACAAGATGGGTTATGGGGAAGGAGTAGTAGTGTAATTGTAGTTAATTTCCTGAAAATGCGCCTTAAATTTAACGCCAAATTCGATTCCGATACTAATGCATTGTTGGTATAACGTCTGTTGTTCTTGCAGGGACAATTGTTTGGTGTAACTTAACGCCTGAACTAGCTCAAAACTGTTTGCAACTCAGATTAGAATACTAGTACATGTAGATGACCAACAGCCGCAACATATTTACATTTAATGTTCTTGACTGCATACACTGCGTTTGCGGTTTGTTTCGTTTACAAAAAATGTAATGTACCTAACCAGAGTACTGTTGCAACTATAATTAGACAAACGTTCGAATAAATCAATTTTAAAGTTGATTTTACAAAAAAAACCATAACAATGTTATAATATTGGTAATAATATTGAAAAATGTCTATATATGTTAACATGTAACTCCATAATGTATCATGTTTATTGTGAAAGTAGTTATTTGCCTTTTCTCGCTTTGTAAGTACATTTATATGCTTATATGTGAAGTACTTTTGAATGCACATCCCCTTTGTGAACAGAGCGCTATTTAAATCGGGTATATATATATATATATATATATATATATATATATATATATATATATATATATAATAAATAATGTCGGCGTGATGCCGGAAACTACCGGGAAAAGCTGTATATATGAATTAAAAAAATAAATGATGTATTATAGGCTTTAAAAACACAATTTTATTTCTTCAAACAATGCGCGACGCGTTTCACTATAATTCATCAGGCGCTATACTATTGTTTATGACGTCATGACGTTGTTGTCATGATATCGACGTCGTCACTTCCTGTTGACGTACATCTAAGATAAATAACTGTGTTTTATTAAAGGGAGATAATTATTGAGAATTAAGAATAGGTTTAAATTTAGCTATGAAATATTCTTCTTTTGCTAGCCTAGCTGAAACACTATTTGTCTTTAATTTAAAAAAAGGAAACATTTCATAATTTAAGTTTTTCTTTCCGCATTTTTCTAAATGGGCGCTTAAAGGAATTTGTCTTGTTGAAGGATCTCTTATCTGTTGTGAGTGAACTGTTCTTCTTGACCTCAGTTTGTCTCCAGTTTGACCAATATAGTATTCTCCGCATCCAGTGCATGTAAGAACATATAATACGTTTTGAACATCACATGACATTGATTGGTTTACATAAAATTTCATTCCTTTAAAATTATAAAATTCGCTTTCTTTAATATGTTGACATAATGAACAGTTAGATTTATTGCATTTTGTTACTTTATAACGTACATGTTGTTTCTCTGTAAATTTAGCTCTGGTAAGTAGTTTTTTTAAGTTTGGAGCTTGTCTTTTACTTTTGATAAGTTTACATTTATTTAAAATTTGAGACATGTTTGGGTCTGCTTGTAATATTGGTAAATTAGCTTTTATGTTGTTAAAAAATTCTTGGTTGTTTGGGTTAAATGTTGAGATGTATGGAAGAGTAGTTGTGTCATTATTTGGTTTTGGTTTAAGAAGGTCTGACTTTGTGATTTGTTTTGCTTTGTGAATACTGTCTTGTAAAAGGGATTTGGGATAACCTCTTGTTCTTAAAGTGTCGTGTAATTCTTGTAATCTTTTATCTTTAACTGTTTCACATGAAACTATTGTGCAAATTCTTCTGGCCAAATTATATGGTATGTTAGTTTTTGTGTGTTTCGGATGACATGATTTAAAATTAAGGTATTGTTTTGAATCAGTTGGTTTATGAAAGATGTCTGTCGTTAACTTTGTGTCTGTTTTTTTAATTAGTACATCTAAGAATGGTAAATCAGTGCTGCTATATTCTACTGTGAATTGGATGTCAGGGTGTAGTTCATTTAATAACTTATGAAAACTTTTTAACTCATCAATAGAATATTGCCAGATGATGAAACAATCATCCAGAAATCTTTTCCAGAAAGTTTTTATGTAATTTGAAAAATCTTTGCCGTGGGAATTTTCCAATGATGTGTAAAGTTGTTCTTCTAAGTAGGCTAAAACTAAAGTTGCATAAGTGGGAGCAAATTTTGTCCCCATGGCTGTTCCTTTAATTTGTCTGAAGTATATGTCATTAAATGAAAATATATTATTTTCTAGAATTGTTTTTATCCCACTTATTATGAATTCTTTAGAAAATCTTTCTTGTATGAGTTCAGGGTATTTGTCTAGCCAAAATTCTATTGCTTGTAAACCTAGTTGATGAGATATATTTGTATACAAACTTTTTACATCAAATGAAACCAAGTATGCCTTTTTACTTACTGACTCTGGTAATTGGTTGAGAAAATCAATGTCATCTCTTATGAAACTATTAACTTTTGGTATAAATGGTTTTAAAAGAATGTCGATTAAGTTACTTAATCTGTGAGTTTCACAGATTGGACCCGCTACTATTGGTCTGAAAGTTAAATCTTTCGGGTCTTGAATTTCAATATATTCAGAATTTGATATTTTACATTTCTCAGTTATTTCTACACATTTGTGTATTTTTGGAAGGCCGTAAAATGTACTTGACTTTGATTCAAAGTTTAAAATGTAATCAATTTCTTGCTTTGTCATGTTATGTTTGTATTTAAGTAACTCTTTGATTTTCTTCAATGTATCTTTACAGCAATCTGCAAGATCTTTCTGGTAAAAGTGTTCATCGCTTAACATCTCTAAAATTTTGCACTTATAATATTCCCTGTTCATAATGACAATGCCATTGCCTTTATCAGCTTCCTTTATAATTATACTTTCATCATTCTGTAACTCTTTAATTGAATTTCTTTCTCCCAAATTAATATTGTAAGTAACATGTTTAGATTCAGTTTTATGGGAAATTGATTCATTAGCTTTTACAAATAATTCCAAATTAACATTTCTTCCTTTTGGTGGTTGAAAACAACTTTTGTTTTTAACAATAGAATTGTCAGATTTATTTTCATGGTTTAAAAAGAATTCTTGCAATCGTAATTTTCTATGAAACTCAGATACATCGTTATTTAATTCTTGTGTGTTTTTGTGTTCTGGTGTAGGTGTAAATTTGAGACCCTTCAACAATAAATTAATTTCATTTGGGCGCCCCTAAACCCAGGTTTAACCCCCAGTGGTTGTTAATAGTTAATTAATTTATAGTTAATTATTGATTGCTACTGACCGTACCAAGGCGGGCTCCTATATTCACTTTGCTTTATGTTTGTCTTGCGTGTTGTTTTCTATTTAGTGTGTAGATGTAGGAATTGTATTGCATGTGTGTGTGTGTGTGTTTGTTGTGGTATGACTGTGTGTGTGTGTGTTCTGCTTGAGAGGTGGGTGTATTGTTTGTGTTACGTTTCCTGCTTGAGTCTTTCGTATTTATTTGTATACGAAAGTTTGCGTCTAATATGGCTCGAACCCTTTTGCGATACACAAAATTGTTTAAGCACACGCGCATTTATTAAGAAAATTCAACTTGTTCCTCAAATGAAGACTGCCTATTTAACAAAGTCCTCTGAGTCGTCCTATTTATTTCGTTATACCCCCATTCCACTGGACGGCGATTTTTGTGATTCATAAATGGCGAATCGCCGTGAAAACGCCTTGATCGTCGCTAGATCGTACAGAGCGTAGTGTGAGCGCCCAGAGCGTACGAGAAACGTAGCGGAATCGCGGGCAAATACAATGTATCTCGACGCTTTTAGTACGATGCGACTACGCTTGCGCTACGTCAACCACGCTGCGACTACGTTGCTACTACGCTTATGAATTTCTTAGTACGCTTCTGTTGCGCTTCTGCTGCGCTTCGAGTCCACGGCGATGCCACTACGTAAATTTTGAGCAGGGTCAAAACATTCGCCGTGGGATGGCGATCAATGGGTGTCTGTAGCGCTTCTACTACGATCAGGGCGTTTCTACTGCGCTGTTGCCGTTCCTACTACGATTCGCGGCGATTTTACCAAAATTTCGAAGCGTAGAGGAATCGCCGCTCAGTGGAATGGGGGTATAACGTCCAAAGATCGTTTTATAAGGTCCATTTAGCTGTACGGTATTCAGCGAGGATGTATGTCTGTTTTGTTATAACCAGTACAAATAGTTTGTTTTATCACATACACGTGCACAATATACTGTGCAATATAACTCGTATGGCACACTGTGCATACTATGTACTTAATTACGAATCCCTGAAATACTGTATTAATACATCGAGAGTAAAACTGTATAGTTTTAAACTTCGATCACCACGGGTCATCAAAACATGTTCAAGTGTCCAACTGATTATATTTGATTATTTGTCCGTAATCTCACGAAACATGCTTCGTAGTATTAATAATAAGACTGATAAAACCGCTCGTAGTTTGGACACTGTGTTTTCAGGATTGAATTTATTGGACTCATTGGATAAAATAATATTCTGTACGTCAGAAAATGGTTGAAGAGTTATCAAATACTAGACCGATCTAATTAGGGGCGTACTATCTAAGAATGCGGAAACTTTAGACTTTGTGTTTCAAAAGTGTGTGTAGGCGACAATTCTATGATAACATATGTTGCGTTTAGTCACCGCTTGTGCGCTTAGTCAGTTGAATAAATAGTATTCTTTCCCAGTGAACGCACTTTTGATAGAACAATTACTACTATTTCACATAGTTAAGAGCAAGAGAGACACTGGGTAACCCGCCGTCTGATCAGGCCCCAACTGTTTGCCACTCAGATTATAACCAATCGTGATCACTTTCTGGAACCTGTCTTTTGCAACAACTGCTTACAAGTCGTTTGTGGTTTTATTAAGTCTAAATGAGAAATACATGTAATGACAAAGACTTCAGCCAAACTGGTGACTAAATTACCAATTCAAACCAGAGCATGAATGCATTATGGATTACATGCTATAAAAGAAATGCAAATGTTGTATGTAACATTACCTTCTGTGCATAACAGTTCATAACGGATTGTGCATACATAGTAAAGTAGTTAGGTCGTTTATCTTTCCAATGAAACATGTTTGCGCTAGACCGATTACTATCATTGCAAATAGTGTAAATATTTCCGGGTAATCCGATGCCTGATCAGATACCAAACTGTTTACCATAGTCAATATATAAGTATTAGATGGCAGTTTGCGTTACGTTTAAATTTTGCGAGAAACAGAATGTCATCCCGAGGCGAAACGGAGGGTGATTTGCTTGTTTTCGAGGGTTGTCAATTTGAATGTTACTCAAACTGCTATCTAATATCTATTTTATAACACCGAACGCATTTTGGAATTGTCTCAATGTAGAAAGCGCTCTCCATAATACAGAAAAAAAATCAAGAAACGTTAGAGTTACTTGCCCCTATGTGATAATCCAAAGAAGGTCACATAGCTCAGACAGAAATGTCGTATAGAGATAGCGATCAAGAGACAGTAGAGTTACTTGCCCCTATGTGACACTCCAAAGAATGTTGCATAGCAAAAAAATATCGCATATCTGAGACAACTTTGACAGAGAGTGACAGTGAAGTTTCTGGATGGATGTAAAAAATATATGCAAAATATTACATTTTGGTCTATAGGGAATTAACATTGTAACTCAAAGTGAGGTGTTATAATATATAAATATAAGATGGCAGTTTGTGTGACATTCAAATTGTCAACCCAAGGAACAGAATGTCACCCGAGGCGAAGTCGAGGGAGACATTCCTTTTTTCGAGGGTTTATAATTTGAATGTCATGCAAACTGCAATCTAATATTTATTTTATTACACCGATCTTATCAATCCTGGTTGTGGAATCGTCTCGTTCTTTTTTTATAAGATATGTTGTGAATACCAATTTAGAGCCGCCATGCACGTAACGCTCGTAACGACGTTACATTGTTTATATCAACTCAACTCAAGTATAGAAAAAATAATTTCATATAGAGTGACGTCACAAAAATAATATTATATAGAGTGACAGTATAGTTTTGGAAAGATGTAAAAGACATGCAAACGGTTTAATTTTGTTATATTGGAAAGTAACATTGTAACTCAAAGCGAGGTGTAATAATACGTTTTGTTGATTTTCGTTTGTGGTTCAAATTAACTGTTGTACATTTATACCTGATGTCCAAACGACATGTTGGCAAAATCTGAAGTCAGCTGATCAGGTTCCAACTGTTTACATATTGCATGGTCTCGTTCTACAAAGCTAGCATTAGTTGTCCTTGTTACATGATAATCTCAATAAATACCATTTAACGTGTTTTCTTTAACATTCTTACTGGAATAAACTGTTAACCCTTTCAACCCTAAATATCTCTTGTGGGTATTTATTATCCTTTTTGACTCTTTTAGTACAGGCATTTTGAACCAGTCTACTGTTGCAATTTTGAAATGACAACAAAAAAACGAATGAAAATATCAAACAGTGCATACCCTGATCAGAGGGCTCGTACAGGAGCCCTCTGATCAGGGTCTACACCGTTTGCATATGTAATCAGTAATCTCTACAAGGGGGGGGGGGGGGGGGGGGGCTATAGTGTTGAAAGGGTTAAATGATTGAAAATCGAACCTCCCTATATATCAATGTCCAAGAGTTTTAAACAGCTGGTACAGTGCTCCCCTATACAACGACACACGATGGGAGATAAAAAAGTGTGTGTGTTGGTCGGATGGAGTTGTTGTAGAGCGGGAGATTAACTTACATTTGCAAACAGTTTGAACCCAGATCAGACGCCACATAACGCGGCATCTAATCTGGAAGCTGTTTATCACTCGTCATAATGTTTTTTTTCTGTTGTTATGACCAATGACATAGTTGTCTTGGTTACGAAATAGCTGTATATTTCGTTGTTAGGAAGGAGTCGTTGTTCAGATGGCTGTTGTTGAGAGGGGCACTGTAGGTTTTATAAGAAAAACAGGTATGCAGGTATGCAGCAAACCATAATTAGGAGTATTTTTCTGTTGTCCTGCAGAAAGCAACCGTTAAACTCAAAGCTCTTTACAGCGGAGAGGACGTTATTTCATTCCCAATTCCAAGCATAACAATATTAAATTTGTCTTTGTTTAATCTGGTTGGAAAAATAGTTTGGAATTTGATTAGATTCCGGGTTACCCGTCGTCTGATGCTCCAAACTGTTTTGCCGGTTTTTTAAAGGAAAGAATAACGTCTTCTCCATGAACTATGATTCAATTTAAAGATTTAGGAATATATAATTTGAGACCAATAATCTGTTTAAATACGCGTGTTTCATTAGGAGTCCGGTTTTAAACGTCACACTGATCGACATACAGAAGTTTGATATGAACAAGTATTTTAAGGGTCCTACAAACAGTTTTGACAATATAAGAATGTGTAAACAATACAATTAAATGCAATGCAAGACGATGCAGAATAGTTTATGCACCATACATTTTATAAATCGATTCAGGAAAGAGGGGCCTGCAAACTACCACAAACCTACGAACCTGTTTTTGCCGCTCATTCGTACAGTGGCGGAATCAGCCGTAGATGAGCAGTAGTCATATGACGTCCGGAACAACCAGGTAAAAACTATCTTGGCTGGGTCAAAGAAAAAGGAATAATCTATGTAATGAAAATTGTTTTTATAAGAATATAAAAATTCCACCATGAGTGAAGATGTAGGATAGGAATTTTCTCCCCCGAGGGTCAGATAATTCAGACAGGGACGAGGCATGCCGAGTTCCTGAGTGAAATTTCTGACCCGAGATTGAGAAATTCCTATCCTACATCAACTAAAAGAATAGTGGATTTTTCTCCCATTTTAAATCTTTCAAACATGATACAATTAACGAGAGAATTGCAGTTTGTGTGCACTTTTCCGCCAAAACACGACGTTGTTTATAAAATTGGCATAAGAAATAACGTCATTTAGCTACCCGTGTCATGCAGCGCTTGTTGTAAACTGGGCAAACAATATAAGACGTCACGTGGTATGGAGGATAGAGTCATTCCACATGGGTAAAATCCCAATTCCACATAGGCGATAATGGGAAAAAAGGACAGTGATGTGTTGTTCTATCATAGACTTACGCCCAGTCATAGCAAGGCAATGATGCATCAACCCATTCAATGTACAGTGACCCCTCTCTACAACGACACCCAAAGGCAGACACAACTTATGTGCGTTGTTCGGAGGGAGTCGTTATATGGGGAGAAATTGGCTTACTTTTGCCAACAGATTGAATCCAGATCAGACGCCGCGTTACGCTGTTTGCCACTCGTCATTATATCTATTTCATCAAAATGTAACTTTGAGACGAAAACAGACCCCAATTTGAAAGAGACGATATGTCAGCAGTAAAAGCGTTAGACATGATTGTCCTGTTAAGGGAACTACGGCAAATGTCGTTGTAAGGAGGGTTCGTTGTTGGGAGGACCGTTGTAGACAGGGACTACTGTAGCTCTTATTTCTAGTCAGCAAAGGAAGGTGCGTCAAAACACTTTTCTAAGAAGAAAATGATATTGAAATCAGTCCAATGGTATAGCATTTTGTACGACCCTCGTACAGGACAAATGCAGCTGGTGTTTAAGAAAGAGTAGGCGTTATAAAACCGCATAAATAGAGAGTATTTCTGATAAACTGTGATTACATAGGTAAAGTGAATCGACGTACATTAATCTTCTGCACGCTATGTAAGTGTCGTCTGCAATTTTTATCGTCTGCAAATATTCTTAAAATTCATTTGTTGGCAGTCAGTTTTGTTTTAGAAACTATCATTAGATTACAAAGAGTTTTGATCAAAATGGATCCCCTCATCTAGATCCGCACTGTTTGCCAAATATCATCAAAATATTGCTCTTAGAGTGCGGAAGGTTAATACCTAAATTTCTACAAAATTACAATTTCTACAGGATAAAGATGCTGAAGACGGCGTTTCTTCTCGTGTGCTTACATGTCACATCGACAATAGCAACAACTTATTTCGATTGTATGGATATGACACCTAACAACATCCTTGGCGACCCTCAAACAGGAACGTCTCCGTATGATGTATTAGTAAATGCTGAAGACTGCAACTCTAACGCAACAGGTTAGTCACGTGCTGATACAAGATGGGTTATGGGGAAGGAGTAGTAGTGTAATTGTAGTTAATTTCCTGAAAATGCGCCTTAAATTTAACGCCAAATTCGATTCCGATACTAATGCATTGTTGGTATAACGTCTGTTGTTCTTGCAGGGACAATTGTTTGGTGTAACTTAACGCCTGAACTAGCTCAAAACTGTTTGCAACTCAGATTAGAATACTAGTACATGTAGATGACCAACAGCCGCAACATATTTACATTTAATGTTCTTGACTGCATACACTGCGTTTGCGGTTTGTTTCGTTTACAAAAAATGTAATGTACCTAACCAGAGTACTGTTGCAACTATAATTAGACAAACGTTCGAATAAATCAATTTTAAAGTTGATTTTACAAAAAAAACCATAACAATGTTATAATATTGGTAATAATATTGAAAAATGTCTATATATGTTAACATGTAACTCCATAATGTATCATGTTTATTGTGAAAGTAGTTATTTGCCTTTTCTCGCTTTGTAAGTACATTTATATGCTTATATGTGAAGTACTTTTGAATGCACATCCCCTTTGTGAACAGAGCGCTATTTAAATCGGGTATATATATATATATATATATATATATATATATATATATATATATATATATATAATAAATAATGTCGGCGTGATGCCGGAAACTACCGGGAAAAGCTGTATATATGAATTAAAAAAATAAATGATGTATTATAGGCTTTAAAAACACAATTTTATTTCTTCAAACAATGCGCGACGCGTTTCACTATAATTCATCAGGCGCTATACTATTGTTTATGACGTCATGACGTTGTTGTCATGATATCGACGTCGTCACTTCCTGTTGACGTACATCTAAGATAAATAACTGTGTTTTATTAAAGGGAGATAATTATTGAGAATTAAGAATAGGTTTAAATTTAGCTATGAAATATTCTTCTTTTGCTAGCCTAGCTGAAACACTATTTGTCTTTAATTTAAAAAAAGGAAACATTTCATAATTTAAGTTTTTCTTTCCGCATTTTTCTAAATGGGCGCTTAAAGGAATTTGTCTTGTTGAAGGATCTCTTATCTGTTGTGAGTGAACTGTTCTTCTTGACCTCAGTTTGTCTCCAGTTTGACCAATATAGTATTCTCCGCATCCAGTGCATGTAAGAACATATAATACGTTTTGAACATCACATGACATTGATTGGTTTACATAAAATTTCATTCCTTTAAAATTATAAAATTCGCTTTCTTTAATATGTTGACATAATGAACAGTTAGATTTATTGCATTTTGTTACTTTATAACGTACATGTTGTTTCTCTGTAAATTTAGCTCTGGTAAGTAGTTTTTTTAAGTTTGGAGCTTGTCTTTTACTTTTGATAAGTTTACATTTATTTAAAATTTGAGACATGTTTGGGTCTGCTTGTAATATTGGTAAATTAGCTTTTATGTTGTTAAAAAATTCTTGGTTGTTTGGGTTAAATGTTGAGATGTATGGAAGAGTAGTTGTGTCATTATTTGGTTTTGGTTTAAGAAGGTCTGACTTTGTGATTTGTTTTGCTTTGTGAATACTGTCTTGTAAAAGGGATTTGGGATAACCTCTTGTTCTTAAAGTGTCGTGTAATTCTTGTAATCTTTTATCTTTAACTGTTTCACATGAAACTATTGTGCAAATTCTTCTGGCCAAATTATATGGTATGTTAGTTTTTGTGTGTTTCGGATGACATGATTTAAAATTAAGGTATTGTTTTGAATCAGTTGGTTTATGAAAGATGTCTGTCGTTAACTTTGTGTCTGTTTTTTTAATTAGTACATCTAAGAATGGTAAATCAGTGCTGCTATATTCTACTGTGAATTGGATGTCAGGGTGTAGTTCATTTAATAACTTATGAAAACTTTTTAACTCATCAATAGAATATTGCCAGATGATGAAACAATCATCCAGAAATCTTTTCCAGAAAGTTTTTATGTAATTTGAAAAATCTTTGCCGTGGGAATTTTCCAATGATGTGTAAAGTTGTTCTTCTAAGTAGGCTAAAACTAAAGTTGCATAAGTGGGAGCAAATTTTGTCCCCATGGCTGTTCCTTTAATTTGTCTGAAGTATATGTCATTAAATGAAAATATATTATTTTCTAGAATTGTTTTTATCCCACTTATTATGAATTCTTTAGAAAATCTTTCTTGTATGAGTTCAGGGTATTTGTCTAGCCAAAATTCTATTGCTTGTAAACCTAGTTGATGAGATATATTTGTATACAAACTTTTTACATCAAATGAAACCAAGTATGCCTTTTTACTTACTGACTCTGGTAATTGGTTGAGAAAATCAATGTCATCTCTTATGAAACTATTAACTTTTGGTATAAATGGTTTTAAAAGAATGTCGATTAAGTTACTTAATCTGTGAGTTTCACAGATTGGACCCGCTACTATTGGTCTGAAAGTTAAATCTTTCGGGTCTTGAATTTCAATATATTCAGAATTTGATATTTTACATTTCTCAGTTATTTCTACACATTTGTGTATTTTTGGAAGGCCGTAAAATGTACTTGACTTTGATTCAAAGTTTAAAATGTAATCAATTTCTTGCTTTGTCATGTTATGTTTGTATTTAAGTAACTCTTTGATTTTCTTCAATGTATCTTTACAGCAATCTGCAAGATCTTTCTGGTAAAAGTGTTCATCGCTTAACATCTCTAAAATTTTGCACTTATAATATTCCCTGTTCATAATGACAATGCCATTGCCTTTATCAGCTTCCTTTATAATTATACTTTCATCATTCTGTAACTCTTTAATTGAATTTCTTTCTCCCAAATTAATATTGTAAGTAACATGTTTAGATTCAGTTTTATGGGAAATTGATTCATTAGCTTTTACAAATAATTCCAAATTAACATTTCTTCCTTTTGGTGGTTGAAAACAACTTTTGTTTTTAACAATAGAATTGTCAGATTTATTTTCATGGTTTAAAAAGAATTCTTGCAATCGTAATTTTCTATGAAACTCAGATACATCGTTATTTAATTCTTGTGTGTTTTTGTGTTCTGGTGTAGGTGTAAATTTGAGACCCTTCAACAATAAATTAATTTCATTTGAAGATAATTTTCGATTGGATAAGTTAAAAATCTTTACTGTTTTTTTATTATTATTAAATGAGGAATCAGCTAGGCTAGTATCTTTTACGGAAACAATGGATATGCACTCCGATAGAAATCATCACAGAGAAAATTTTCAGCCAGTCAAAAGGAACGTGAAACAATATGGAAATGGGCATATCTATAACAACAATTCATACAGAAATTCGCAGAGAAATTACTCAGGACCATCAACATCTAGTTACAGAGGACAAGGTGGCGGTTATAGAAGGAATGACAGAAACAGCGGTCCGTACTACAATAGAGGCAGAGAACATTCTTACCGACAGGATGAAGAAATGGACATTTCTACCAATACAGAGTCTTTTTTAGAAAACAGACACATGAAAAACAGACAACCGTAAAAGATACTAGCCTAGCTGATTCCTCATTTAATAATAATAAAAAAACAGTAAAGATTTTTAACTTATCCAATCGAAAATTATCTTCAAATGAAATTAATTTATTGTTGAAGGGTCTCAAATTTACACCTACACCAGAACACAAAAACACACAAGAATTAAATAACGATGTATCTGAGTTTCATAGAAAATTACGATTGCAAGAATTCTTTTTAAACCATGAAAATAAATCTGACAATTCTATTGTTAAAAACAAAAGTTGTTTTCAACCACCAAAAGGAAGAAATGTTAATTTGGAATTATTTGTAAAAGCTAATGAATCAATTTCCCATAAAACTGAATCTAAACATGTTACTTACAATATTAATTTGGGAGAAAGAAATTCAATTAAAGAGTTACAGAATGATGAAAGTATAATTATAAAGGAAGCTGATAAAGGCAATGGCATTGTCATTATGAACAGGGAATATTATAAGTGCAAAATTTTAGAGATGTTAAGCGATGAACACTTTTACCAGAAAGATCTTGCAGATTGCTGTAAAGATACATTGAAGAAAATCAAAGAGTTACTTAAATACAAACATAACATGACAAAGCAAGAAATTGATTACATTTTAAACTTTGAATCAAAGTCAAGTACATTTTACGGCCTTCCAAAAATACACAAATGTGTAGAAATAACTGAGAAATGTAAAATATCAAATTCTGAATATATTGAAATTCAAGACCCGAAAGATTTAACTTTCAGACCAATAGTAGCGGGTCCAATCTGTGAAACTCACAGATTAAGTAACTTAATCGACATTCTTTTAAAACCATTTATACCAAAAGTTAATAGTTTCATAAGAGATGACATTGATTTTCTCAACCAATTACCAGAGTCAGTAAGTAAAAAGGCATACTTGGTTTCATTTGATGTAAAAAGTTTGTATACAAATATATCTCATCAACTAGGTTTACAAGCAATAGAATTTTGGCTAGACAAATACCCTGAACTCATACAAGAAAGATTTTCTAAAGAATTCATAATAAGTGGGATAAAAACAATTCTAGAAAATAATATATTTTCATTTAATGACATATACTTCAGACAAATTAAAGGAACAGCCATGGGGACAAAATTTGCTCCCACTTATGCAACTTTAGTTTTAGCCTACTTAGAAGAACAACTTTACACATCATTGGAAAATTCCCACGGCAAAGATTTTTCAAATTACATAAAAACTTTCTGGAAAAGATTTCTGGATGATTGTTTCATCATCTGGCAATATTCTATTGATGAGTTAAAAAGTTTTCATAAGTTATTAAATGAACTACACCCTGACATCCAATTCACAGTAGAATATAGCAGCACTGATTTACCATTCTTAGATGTACTAATTAAAAAAACAGACACAAAGTTAACGACAGACATCTTTCATAAACCAACTGATTCAAAACAATACCTTAATTTTAAATCATGTCATCCGAAACACACAAAAACTAACATACCATATAATTTGGCCAGAAGAATTTGCACAATAGTTTCATGTGAAACAGTTAAAGATAAAAGATTACAAGAATTACACGACACTTTAAGAACAAGAGGTTATCCCAAATCCCTTTTACAAGACAGTATTCACAAAGCAAAACAAATCACAAAGTCAGACCTTCTTAAACCAAAACCAAATAATGACACAACTACTCTTCCATACATCTCAACATTTAACCCAAACAACCAAGAATTTTTTAACAACATAAAAGCTAATTTACCAATATTACAAGCAGACCCAAACATGTCTCAAATTTTAAATAAATGTAAACTTATCAAAAGTAAAAGACAAGCTCCAAACTTAAAAAAACTACTTACCAGAGCTAAATTTACAGAGAAACAACATGTACGTTATAAAGTAACAAAATGCAATAAATCTAACTGTTCATTATGTCAACATATTAAAGAAAGCGAATTTTATAATTTTAAAGGAATGAAATTTTATGTAAACCAATCAATGTCATGTGATGTTCAAAACGTATTATATGTTCTTACATGCACTGGATGCGGAGAATACTATATTGGTCAAACTGGAGACAAACTGAGGTCAAGAAGAACAGTTCACTCACAACAGATAAGAGATCCTTCAACAAGACAAATTCCTTTAAGCGCCCATTTAGAAAAATGCGGAAAGAAAAACTTAAATTATGAAATGTTTCCTTTTTTTAAATTAAAGACAAATAGTGTTTCAGCTAGGCTAGCAAAAGAAGAATATTTCATAGCTAAATTTAAACCTATTCTTAATTCTCAATAATTATCTCCCTTTAATAAAACACAGTTATTTATCTTAGATGTACGTCAACAGGAAGTGACGACGTCGATATCATGACAACAACGTCATGACGTCATAAACAATAGTATAGCGCCTGATGAATTATAGTGAAACGCGTCGCGCATTGTTTGAAGAAATAAAATTGTGTTTTTAAAGCCTATAATACATCATTTATTTTTTTAATTCATATATACAGCTTTTCCCGGTAGTTTCCGGCATCACGCCGACATTATTTATTATATTTCACCGGAAAAAGGATGGATTATGGCTTCAACGAGTAAAAGGAAAAAGTGTGACTGCAGTAGTAACGAAGGTTCACCTTCAGCTTCAACTGCCGAGGTGAACAAGGAGGGAGATAATATGGACCAACAATCAGTAATGAAAGAGATAAGTAACAAATTTTCTTTGATTTTATCCGCAATAGAAAAATTAAATGAGAAAATTGACAATTTAAATAGTGACTTACCGAAAACAGTTAAATCAACCATTAGAAATATTTCAACTGCTGTGACTAGTGCTGAGGAAAATTTTATGGCCAGGAACGTAAATAAGACAATTTCATTAGACACTGAAGCTGAAATTATAAGACAGCAATTGTCAAACGTGTGGCAATTTAAATTAGAAATTAGAAAAGATGCGTATTGGGGTCAAGTAAAAAATGGAGGACACAAAGAATTTTATAACAAGTGGATAAGTAGCGACCCAATAATCATCCCAAGATTTCTCCAAAAAACAGAATTTAGAAATGAAGCAAATAGCCAGAAAGCTGTGAGAGAAAGAGCTACCCTAAACGAATTTAGGTCAATTATAGAACTTCAGACTCTTAGAGAATCGGCAAACATAGAAAAAGTAAGAAAGATTGATTTAGAAATGGCAGATATCATTAAACAAAAGTGTTCTGGAGAATTAGAAACAAAATTAATTAACATGTGGAAAATGCAAGTGTCCCACAATGAAGAAATTTCACATAAAAGGTGGATCAAGAATGAAAAATGGTTGACACAATATGAAAGTGAATTTAAAGAAAAATACAGCGACAAAAATCCATTTTTCAAAACAACACCAACTTGGGACAATCGAAGAGTAGAAAAACCAACCTATGCAGAGGTAACAAAGGGTAGACGACAGCAACCTAGCAGGTATAATCCAAATAACAATGAAGTAGAAACTCTAAAAAACATGTTAGGCCAAATGTCAAGAAGATTGGAAACAATGGATATGCACTCCGATAGAAATCATCACAGAGAAAATTTTCAGCCAGTCAAAAGGAACGTGAAACAATATGGAAATGGGCATATCTATAACAACAATTCATACAGAAATTCGCAGAGAAATTACTCAGGACCATCAACATCTAGTTACAGAGGACAAGGTGGCGGTTATAGAAGGAATGACAGAAACAGCGGTCCGTACTACAATAGAGGCAGAGAACATTCTTACCGACAGGATGAAGAAATGGACATTTCTACCAATACAGAGTCTTTTTTAGAAAACAGACACATGAAAAACAGACAACCGTAAAAGATACTAGCCTAGCTGATTCCTCATTTAATAATAATAAAAAAACAGTAAAGATTTTTAACTTATCCAATCGAAAATTATCTTCAAATGAAATTAATTTATTGTTGAAGGGTCTCAAATTTACACCTACACCAGAACACAAAAACACACAAGAATTAAATAACGATGTATCTGAGTTTCATAGAAAATTACGATTGCAAGAATTCTTTTTAAACCATGAAAATAAATCTGACAATTCTATTGTTAAAAACAAAAGTTGTTTTCAACCACCAAAAGGAAGAAATGTTAATTTGGAATTATTTGTAAAAGCTAATGAATCAATTTCCCATAAAACTGAATCTAAACATGTTACTTACAATATTAATTTGGGAGAAAGAAATTCAATTAAAGAGTTACAGAATGATGAAAGTATAATTATAAAGGAAGCTGATAAAGGCAATGGCATTGTCATTATGAACAGGGAATATTATAAGTGCAAAATTTTAGAGATGTTAAGCGATGAACACTTTTACCAGAAAGATCTTGCAGATTGCTGTAAAGATACATTGAAGAAAATCAAAGAGTTACTTAAATACAAACATAACATGACAAAGCAAGAAATTGATTACATTTTAAACTTTGAATCAAAGTCAAGTACATTTTACGGCCTTCCAAAAATACACAAATGTGTAGAAATAACTGAGAAATGTAAAATATCAAATTCTGAATATATTGAAATTCAAGACCCGAAAGATTTAACTTTCAGACCAATAGTAGCGGGTCCAATCTGTGAAACTCACAGATTAAGTAACTTAATCGACATTCTTTTAAAACCATTTATACCAAAAGTTAATAGTTTCATAAGAGATGACATTGATTTTCTCAACCAATTACCAGAGTCAGTAAGTAAAAAGGCATACTTGGTTTCATTTGATGTAAAAAGTTTGTATACAAATATATCTCATCAACTAGGTTTACAAGCAATAGAATTTTGGCTAGACAAATACCCTGAACTCATACAAGAAAGATTTTCTAAAGAATTCATAATAAGTGGGATAAAAACAATTCTAGAAAATAATATATTTTCATTTAATGACATATACTTCAGACAAATTAAAGGAACAGCCATGGGGACAAAATTTGCTCCCACTTATGCAACTTTAGTTTTAGCCTACTTAGAAGAACAACTTTACACATCATTGGAAAATTCCCACGGCAAAGATTTTTCAAATTACATAAAAACTTTCTGGAAAAGATTTCTGGATGATTGTTTCATCATCTGGCAATATTCTATTGATGAGTTAAAAAGTTTTCATAAGTTATTAAATGAACTACACCCTGACATCCAATTCACAGTAGAATATAGCAGCACTGATTTACCATTCTTAGATGTACTAATTAAAAAAACAGACACAAAGTTAACGACAGACATCTTTCATAAACCAACTGATTCAAAACAATACCTTAATTTTAAATCATGTCATCCGAAACACACAAAAACTAACATACCATATAATTTGGCCAGAAGAATTTGCACAATAGTTTCATGTGAAACAGTTAAAGATAAAAGATTACAAGAATTACACGACACTTTAAGAACAAGAGGTTATCCCAAATCCCTTTTACAAGACAGTATTCACAAAGCAAAACAAATCACAAAGTCAGACCTTCTTAAACCAAAACCAAATAATGACACAACTACTCTTCCATACATCTCAACATTTAACCCAAACAACCAAGAATTTTTTAACAACATAAAAGCTAATTTACCAATATTACAAGCAGACCCAAACATGTCTCAAATTTTAAATAAATGTAAACTTATCAAAAGTAAAAGACAAGCTCCAAACTTAAAAAAACTACTTACCAGAGCTAAATTTACAGAGAAACAACATGTACGTTATAAAGTAACAAAATGCAATAAATCTAACTGTTCATTATGTCAACATATTAAAGAAAGCGAATTTTATAATTTTAAAGGAATGAAATTTTATGTAAACCAATCAATGTCATGTGATGTTCAAAACGTATTATATGTTCTTACATGCACTGGATGCGGAGAATACTATATTGGTCAAACTGGAGACAAACTGAGGTCAAGAAGAACAGTTCACTCACAACAGATAAGAGATCCTTCAACAAGACAAATTCCTTTAAGCGCCCATTTAGAAAAATGCGGAAAGAAAAACTTAAATTATGAAATGTTTCCTTTTTTTAAATTAAAGACAAATAGTGTTTCAGCTAGGCTAGCAAAAGAAGAATATTTCATAGCTAAATTTAAACCTATTCTTAATTCTCAATAATTATCTCCCTTTAATAAAACACAGTTATTTATCTTAGATGTACGTCAACAGGAAGTGACGACGTCGATATCATGACAACAACGTCATGACGTCATAAACAATAGTATAGCGCCTGATGAATTATAGTGAAACGCGTCGCGCATTGTTTGAAGAAATAAAATTGTGTTTTTAAAGCCTATAATACATCATTTATTTTTTTAATTCATATATATATATATATATATATAATAAATAATGTCGGCATGATGCCGGAAACTACCGGGAAAAGCTGTATATATAATTAAAAAAAATAGATGATGTATTATAGGCTTTTAAAAACAATTTTATTTCTTCAAACAAATTTGTTTGAAGAAATAAAATTGTTTTTAAAAGCCTATAATACATCATCTATTTTTTTAAATCATATATATATATATATATTTATATTATATAAAATTAATAGGGGTCAAAATACTCCGTTACACCTAGCGTCCATCAATGTAGACATTAGTAAATATGCGGCGTCTCATAAGCGTCCGAACTGTTTGCTATACCATATTAAAATCATAAAATGCTGAACGGTAGACCGCATCACTTAGCAAACGCAAAGAGACTGATTTACAGGATGAAACAATCTTGAAAGTATGGACAATGTTGTCGGTATATTTAAATGTTTTCTTTTTCAAGTCTGAATGGCAAAACCTTTAAGTCTGAGTTAGTTGATGCCTCATCTGGCGTTATGCTCTTTTCAATAATGACACTGGTAAGGACAAAACGAACAGGCTGTCGCGTAACGCCTCGGGTGGAGTTAAACTAATCCATCGGCTCCCGATTAAAATGGTTAAGCTGTCAAATCGACCAACGTAAGCATACAAATACGATTTTCGCCCTTGGATATAGCTTTAAATGTAGACCAAGACGATTCTTACGGAATATCATATATTAATGCATGTGTCAATTTTATAGGATGGTTGCTTGAGATCGATTTTAATTTGAACAAAGGTTTGACCGTGACAACTTTCTGAGGAAACTTAGTACAAATTGACCAGCACTTGCTTTGAATTAGTAACAAAACTTATTGTCCTCGACACACATTATATCCGTCGATTGATTTATATATAAGTGTCAACTTCATATAAAAACCTACTCGATCTTATATAAAAACATGGACATATTCATATTGTTGTAATATGGTTTTATAACAACGATTTATGCTCCAGTTTTATGTACACCGAACATGCTCCCGATCAAAAACATTTGTTGAGCCTTTACTCCAATACGCAGGACCAATTTATAATGTACCTTTTCGTCTTAAACAATGTATCTCATCCATTGCTATTGCCTGGAGCTCTTTCGTCTGCAACATTATTATGTCCCAAAAATGGGTTACTAGATACTTTCACAAGGGGGGCATTAAAGGCTCTGATAGTTTTACCTTTGAATATTACCCATACTCAAAACACACTTAAACTAAATTCATTGAAATTTGTAAACGTTTGAAGGTAAACAAAACTTGAATATGACATATTCTACAATAGTGAAAACGTTATTCTTGAACATTTGAAAATGAAATAGTTCTAGTATTAAACTTTTTCTTATATTCTACCAGATGAAAGCCAATGCTAAGGCAGTTCAAAATATGAAAAGAAATTGAAAGGTCAGTGATGACACTTTTTGAGTTATTAAAGTAAATAGAGTTATCCCCCCTTACAAAATTTACAAAAAAGTACCATATCGATGATATTTAGATCTTCATAAATTTCACATTTGGTGCCTGTTTTTCCTTAAATCAGTTTTTGTATAAAGAGAATACTACCATAGATAGGAAATAAATAACACAAAACCAAATTGTCATGGTTTTTTCATTTAAAATGGATTTTATTGAAGGGGGCTGTTTGAAAAGGACAAAATAAGAGAAAGTGGGTGGGGAAAATTTTACATGGCCGTAGAGCCAACTGTTGTTCACCAAAATGTACACTTTTTCTATTTTTTCATTTATCTTAAATAGCTCTTCAATACAAAACCACCATAGAGTGTTTTCATATACTTGAAAATTTCCCAAATTCATGACATTGCTACACCCTTAAGAGGTTTCAATTGAAAGTGAAAATCATACATCAACTGATTCAACAGAAGAATATTCTCATCTTGTGACTAGGACATTTCCACTGGTGCAAAGAAAGTAATTGACATTGAAACTGACATTAAGGTAAAGATTTACATGTACTTCTGAAGTATAGGATCCTTCAATAGCCTTTTTCCCGATAAACAGTTTTTATAGAAAAGACAAACTTATTAATGGATGACGTAACAATATTTTCTCTTATGTTAGACAACAATGCAATGATTTGTTCCTATTTTGCAGAAAAGGAGCATTATGGGGATAAACGTAGGAAATTACATGAGTGGTCCTAATTTATAGGAATTCTTTAATGAGGCATTTGTTTTAAATCGACCAAAATTTTATCGTTTTTAAACTGACTAGTTTGATACTCAAATCAATTTGTTTTCCAATGTTTTTTTTATATTATATACCAATGGTTATTTACGAAACATTAACATGGACAATTAAGGAACGCATGCATCGTATGTTATCTAATGAAACTACTTACACCACTGTACACTACGTAATTTATTCTTGAGCAATGGCCAATTTCGCTCTTATACATCCACATGTGTAGAATTACCTTCGAAACTTCGATTACGGTATTTGTTGATCAAAGTTTAACGATATCCCGTACAAGACAACTGTCACACAACTAGCATGATGTGAAAGAGACAAACATGTAGAGTTCTAATTTTAGAACTTAACTATGTAGCTTTCTTCCGTCACAGACGGTCTAATTTCTATTCATACCAAGGGCTCCAGATAAGAGGGAGTATTCTGTTGTTGTTGTTTCTGCTACGGTTTATAGTCCCGCATAAGGTTTATCAGATGCGTCATCCCATTGTCTCAGGATTTGGAAAATGGTCATCGGGTGTATTCTGAACAAATCGGGAGCTCTGAAATATCTAACCTAATCTCCCTGGAACAAATCCAACATTTTCTCACTCATACAACACCAAATCCTATGATGTTACTACTTATCGAAGAGTCGATTCTAATGAGTAGTGTCACCATAGGGTTTAAAGCAGAAATAAAGGTTTTAGATTTTGAATACTTCTCTTATCTGGAGCCCTGTTTAGACCTTTAGTTTCTTCATTATTTTAACATATCAGAAATGATAACAAATCTAGGTCAATGTCTACTCGCTTGAAACACAACAGTCTCATTAGCGAATGGCCAGGCTTATATATAGAAATCTCACACATTTAATTTGAAAGCCTTGAAAATTAATGATAACCAATATAAAACACGGCTGTTACTATGTCGTCATATCTAAATATAGCGTGGATCATCTCTAAGTTAAGCGTGTTGGAAACAAGTTTTCGAAAATTTTGTTTATGAATGGCACAAAATCACAAAAATATAACAATATTCAAAATTGGGATTTAAAATAGCATTTATAGATAAACTACTCATTTCTAATACGACGTATTTCGACATCAAAGGTCCTTTTTTTAAAAACAACCACGTTCACACACAAGTAACATTTTAGTAGTTACATGCATTCAGCCATAAAATCAAAGAGAATAATGCTTATTTAACGTCACGGCAACATTGCTTGTTATTGCCACTGTATTGACGTCATTATCATAACGGCATCATATGACGCCATTTGTTCAACGTCGTCATGCATGCATTAGCGCATTATCATCCTTGACGTTACAGCCAAATGGTCTGTACATTCGCAGCTTCCAAAACCAATCGGTTTATATCTGTGTCTACATTATAGTATATCCATTAACCATTTCTATTTCTGCTGTCAGTGACACTCAACGGAACTACGACATTCGTTGGATTCCTGTGCCAAACACGGACAATCTCGGGCACGCCTTTGACATCAGGGACTTTTACGTCCATTGGAAACTTAATGACGAATAACTGTCCAGATGTATGTAACTTTCTCGTATGTTTGTGTATCTACCTGTCCGTCTGTGTCTTCCTTATTGCCTGTCTCTCTATCTGCCCGTCGGTTTGTGTCTGTCTGTTTGTATGTATGTAAGTATATGCCTGCCTGTCTGTCTGGTTGTATTTCTCTCTGTCTTTCTGGCTGTTCGTCCGTCTATCTTTCGTCCGTCTCTCTTAGAAATCAACACATGCTTAACTAGCTAGCCACATATAATTCAAAAGAAAAAATACCCTGGCCATTAGTTGGAATATGGTAAGGGTTAGCTTCTAAATCCGTCTATTGTTAGGTTATAGCCAGTAGAAATATAGTTTCGTTGCTAGCAACATAAAAACCCTAAATGAAATAGCCAAATAATGATTGTTTTAGTCTGTCTGTTCGTCCTCCCGTCATTTTATTCATCCATTTATCCTTTAACCCACCCACCTATTGACCCACCCATCCACAGTCCTATCTACTAATCATCAAATTTAAAGTTAAATGATTCATTCAATATTTAATTTTTTTCTAGATGACATCGTTAACTAACGAAACCAATAACCCGAAAACTTCCGTTCAGTTTACATGGGAGCCAGCCGGTACCGAAACTGTGAGAATTGTGTACGTATAGTAGACACAAATTACTTCGTATATATGTTACAGTCAATCTGTGTAATCAGTAATTTTATGAAACGAGTGAAAAGTTTCGTCATTTTGTGAAATGACTGTTTCTCTTTAGTGAAATGACTAAAAAAACTGTCAGTCATTTCACGAAATTACTAAAATTGACTTAAGCTTTATTTATTACCGGGTAATGATTGATGTATCTTAATAATTACTAACTACACTATTGAAACAATACATGCATATTCAATGTAATACAAATCAAGTCTCTTAAAGCATTAAAATATGCGTGCAATGTTTCTGAAATAATTGTTAGATATATAGTATATTGAATAAAATGAATGAACAATAAATATTGAAATAATTAAATAAAAGTTGTTTAACACATTGCCTGATTATTTTTAAAGGTTTTTAGCCAATTTGTGTGAAAGTGGCCTGGCAATTTAAGTCATTTCATGAAATGACTGAAAATTTCAGGTATTTCGTGAAAATTACTGATTACACAGATTGACTGTAACATATATACAGTAACACCTCTCTATTAATACCTCTAATTCGAAGGTTAATTGGTTGTAAAAAAGAGAGACCACAGCTTAAGGAAAGATGAAGGCATAGCAGTCACATGTCGGAAAATATTGGTCATTAGCACAAATAAGTGGTTGTAATAGAGATGTTTTACTATAGTGTTCATTTGATTCAAATCGAACACGATTAGTACACATAGAGTAGAGAGGGAAGCGTGTTGCTCTGTCGTTGAAAATACACTAAAATACACTTAAACCCAATTTAATAAACTTGAAAAACTGAAAGGTTATTAAAAAAATGGTGACGTTACACAACTCCCTCTCAACAACGCATACGGTCGTTGTCTTCCGTTGGGTGCCGTTGTAGAGACTGAATTCTGTAATAAAACATTCATGTTCAATGGTCATTGGAGTTATTGAACTCTTCGTTTAAAAAACGATAAAAAAACTCGACGAAACCTCGTTTCCATCTTTTTCTATACGACTCGTTTAATAAGTGCGATACATTATATGTGATATCCTTGCGACGAATATACTCGTCATAAGCAAACACCGTATGTGTATTACGTAAACTTATCCTAAGCAAACTCTGTAGGCCCTGGTCAGAGGGCTCCAGCAGGAGCCCTCTGACCAGGGCCTGCAATATTTGTCATTTTACAATATATCTGGAAAACCATCCCTTAATAGTCAATAATGGACACGACGTAATTGGGAACTGGAATATTCCATTAATGATTTCAGGGGTGAATGAGTTATTAAATGCAATAAACTATAGCCATTGTTGTGTGATATCCTTACTTAATGGTGTTTCAATGGATAGACTACTCAAGAGAAAACCGGATTGATCATGGACTGATTTAAAACATACCTCCTACATTTGCAAACAGTGTACACTCATATCAGGACGACTCATTTCTATTTAAGTGGCAAACAGATTTGAGCCTGTTAAGACGCCCGGTTACGTGACGTCTGATCAAGTTCCAATAGTTTGCAATTGTAATAATAATTTAACGTAAACGCGTTTATGCAGAAAGCATAACGTAATATACATTATTCAGCTGTTAAAATGCGATAGTTTTGTGACATCAGTAGTAAATACACAACATGTAAAATATGTTTAAATAATTGTGTATAAATGTGTATTTGGAAAATATGACACATTCTCCACTGTCCAAGAAACCTTCTATATTACGTATGACCAGCATTTAAATGTCAGCTTTTTTAAAGCCGGATGATGGTTATGTGTTCTGTATTTGCTCAGAGGTAATACATTTATTTAATAAGTGTTTAATTTCCAATAGTTCGCATGTGTGGCTAATAGGCTAATTCTAAATCTTCAGGTGTACAGTGGTTCAGAATATGCAGACATACTGGACGAATCAGACATCAGAAGTTGTGAAATTATCGTGTGGCAGTCCAACCGGGTCTGAATCAAATGACGCAACTCAATCAGAGAGCACAACTACAACTGGGTCAACTGAGAAACCTACCACGAGTTCAACTGAAACACCTACAACTGAAACCACTACAGCTGAAACAACTACAACTGAAACACCTACAACAACTACAACTGGAACAACTATAACTGAAACACCTACAACAACTACAACTGGAACAACTACAACTGAAACAACTACAACAACTACAACTGGAACAACTACAACTGGAACACCTACAACAACTACAACTGAAACACCTACAACAAGTACAACCGGAACACCTACAACAACTACAACTGGAACACCTACAACAACTACAACTGAAACACCTACAACAACTACAACTGGAACACCTACAACAACTACAACTGAAACACCTACAACAACTACAACTGGAACACCTACAACAACTACAACTGAAACACCTACAACAACTACAACTGGAACACCTACAACAACTACAACTGGGACACCTACAACAACTACAACTGAAACACCTACAACAACTACAACTGGGACATCTACAACGGAATCCACTGGAACAACTTCATCTCAGTCGATTGGAACAACTACAACGGTCTCGACTGCACAAAGTATGTCTGGATCAACTGGAACAACTACGCATGGATCAACTGGGAGTAAAACAACTACAACTGGATCGTCTGGAACCACTACAACTGAAGAAGATGAAACAACTACCATTGGATCAACTGGAAAGGCTGCACCTGAATCAACTGCACAAATTGTTATTGGTTCAACTGGACCAATTGGAACAAGTGACACAGATTCCCCTGTCAAACATCTTCAACTGGACCAATTGGAACAGTTACTAATGGATCAACTGGAAGATGTACCACTGGAACAACAACTACTCTTTCTCTTGGAACAACGGAAACAACTTCTTCTGATTGAACTATTCAAACTACAAAGGTATACACCAATATAACTATAGCTTATCATTAGGATAAACAGTAACTGGATCAATTGGAACAACTACAATATGATCAACTAGGACAACGGAGTCAACTGGGGTAACTACAACTTGATCAAGTAAGACAACAACAACTGGGACAGGGGCCCGTTTCATAAAGCTTCGTACGACAAATGTTGTCGTAAGTCAGATTATAAAAGTCTCAATTGTTCGTTATTTCTCAATCGAATCTCGTCTTGTGACATTTCTTTGGAATTGTCGTTAAAAGACAATTCCAAAGAGATGTCACAAGAAAGGATTAGATTGGGATATCTAAAATTAAACGTATTATAAAGTTTTGACACACGACCGTTTTTGTCGTACGAAGTTTTATGAAACGGGCCCCTGATGTAACAACTACGATTTGATGAACCGTAAAACAACTACAACTGGATCAAATGGAACAACTAAAATTTGATCATCTAGAACAACTGGAACCACTGGGTCAACGAATATTTCTACACAGGGATGTACGAAAAACTACACCTTTAACAGATGAAACAGCTACAACTTGATCGACCGAAATATCTACGACTGGATACTGGGACAACGTCAATGGGATCACATGTAACAACAACAACTTGATCGACTGAAACATCTACAACTGAACCAATTGAAATAATTCAACTGGGTCAACTGGCACAACTGCAACTGAATCAGATGAGCACCGACAACATTGTCAACTAAAAAATACAACGGAATGAACTGGAACAATTACGCCTGAATAATCTGGAACAACTACGCCTGGATCAATGAAAACAACAACTACTGGGTCAATTGAAACAGCTACGACTCGGTCGATTAAAACGATAACTGGAACAACCTCAACTCGGTCAACTGGAATAAGCAACGAGTGTATTAACTGGATTAACTAGAAGTGGATTATTCGGAACAACTACGTCTGGATCAACTGATAGACCTACATATCGATCAACCAAGACACATATAATTTGATCATTTGGAAGAACTACAACTAGGTAAGCTGTAACTACTACAATTGGATCAACTAAAACAACTACATGTACAACTGAATTAGATATAAAAACGAAATTATATAAACTGGAACAATTTCAACGGGATCATCTTCGTCATCTGGTTCAACTTAAACGGTTTCTAAAGAAGAAAAAAAACAAAAACAAAAAAACTCGGCAAACTGGAACAACATTAACTCGGCCAACTGGGACAACAACGAATGTATCAATTGGATCAACTTCAACTGGATCGTTTGGAACAATTACGTCTGGATCAACTGGAACAACTACAACTGTGGCAACTTCATTTGGAACATTTAGAACAACTACACTTGGACAAAATGGGCAACTGCAACTGAGTCTACTGAAACAGCTACACAACGGGCTCAAATGGAACATTTACAACTGGATCCTTTGGAACAACTATGACGCGAACAACTTCTTCAACCGGGTCAGCTGAAACAACTACAACTTGACCAGAAGTTACAACTACATGTATAATCGGATCAACTAGAAACAACTACAGTAAATTCTCTCTTTTACGACCACTAATTGTGTTACCTATTAGGCGTTTCTTACAGGTGAGTGCTTAAAGCAAGGTGATAGTAAAAACAGAAAGCTCCTGTAGGAGCTTTCTGTTTTACTGTCACCTTTCTTTAAGCCGTCACCTGTCTTTTACACACTCAATAAGCCTTCTTTTTAGTGTCCGTAATAAAGAGGTTTTACTGTACAATTGAATCAACTGGAACAACTACGACTGAATCAACTGGAACAATTGCAACTGGGTCAACTAAAACAACTACAACTGAGTAAGATGTCACGACTTTAATCGGATCAATTGGAACATTTACATACAGTTGTTGAGACGAAACTAACGGCAAACGAAGAGCAACACAATGGAGAAAATGGTTTTGTTCTTCAATCGATGACGATTTAATTTGTTTAATTTGGCAAACATGTTAGAGCCTGATCAACCGGGATAACCAGATCTTGATCCAATAGGCTATTCGAAAATAGAGAGTGTCCTTTTTGAGACGAATGAAGATGAGTTTCGCTTTATTATGATGTGTCCAATGTATATAGTACTTTTAATTATGCTAATGTAACGTCTACATCATAAATTAAAATAAAACATTATCAGCTTTTTTCTAGCTATGAAAACACAGTCTATTACGTATCAAAGTGTTTATAATACGCATTCAAACTGACTGCAGAGCGTATAAATAAATAAAATATTAACCTTATAAAAAAGAGTCTACAATATGGTATGAACAACAGATTTTGATTTGTTTTGATTTTACGTCGCTTTCAACAGTAGTTCAGTCATATCGCGACGTCCAGCTAATTATAGGTGGAGGAAGACCCGTATGAACAACAGTACATATATGTCTAAATGTACAACTAATCGATAAATTTAGTAATGATGAATATATCAGGGCTCCAGATAAGGGGAGTATTTCAAGCTAACATATTTATTTCTGCATTAAACCCTACGGTGTCACTACTCATTTGAATCGTCTTTTCGAGACGAGTCTAATGAGTAGTGACACCATGGGATTTGGTGCTGAAATAAGTGAGAAATGATTGGATTTGTTCAGTTTACTTCTTCTTATCTGGATCCCTGTATATAAACAATTTTACTTAAATATTAAGTTTACTTATGTTAAACTGGTTGTAGGGAATCTTTCTACACATGTTAGTACTGATACTCAGATTGACCTGCTTTGATCTTTTTTGTAGTCTGAACGAGTACGTTTACTGCTATTCATTCAGTTTTATTGCCGATAGTCTATGTGTATGTTACAGGGATAGCGTATCAGGGAATACGTGAAATTGCTGAAAAATCAGGGATTTTACGAAACCCCTAAATCTCCCAGGGAAAATGTGCAATTTTGAAGCTATCGTGGATTTTATAAATATTTAGCAGTTACTTTTGGTAAAAGCAATGAATCTTACCTTGTTTAGTTCATTAACTTCAATGGCAAGTACCACGCTATGAAATAATGTGTTAATCTTATTAACAATACAAATGTCTTGGTTTTTAAAATGTCCTGGTTTATATGAATACTGTTCATTTATATTTATTCCCTTGTGCGTGCAACTTTAGATGGAAGTTTATTAGACCAAGACATGTCAAGAAAGCATTGTGGTTTTTACCAAAATAAATGTCATGAAAAAACAAATTTATTTATTTAATAAAAAGGGACATTTCATAAATTCCTTAAGACGCCCAGTGATTACGCCTTATCCCTAAAAATTAAGGACTACGCTTAATTCCTAATTACACGTTATCCCTGTAACATATTTATGTGCGTACACTTATAATCATCTTGAAAAGCGTTAATTATTATTAATGTACAATTTATTAATTTACTGCTATTCATTAAGTTTCACTGACTGTTGTCTGTGTACAGTGGAGAACACGTTATTCTTTCCCGTTTAAACGCAAACGTACGCAAACGCAAAACACTAAAACGTAGAAAATAACAATTGTTTGACATTTCTCACTTTTTATTTTAATCTGAGTGGCAAACTGTTTGTATACATTGATATATCTACTTCGTACTTATAGCAATTTAGTATGTGTTATGAGCCGGAAACATAAGCTACCGAAAACAAATTGCCGTTGTCATTTTCATTGCTAAATGTAGCAGCAATAGATAACCGAAACGTCGACCAAAACAACCACAAAAGCAATAAAATGAGACGACGAAACTAACCACGAGTTATACCTGTAGTCACTATTTAGTTTGATATATTTTCCTAACATTGTTAAACCTGAATAAACACCGATTTATTTGGCGTCTTGTGTGCCTCATTCCTATTTACAATGGCTCTTTTTTTTCAAGTACAATAATTCTTTTCAGAAGTAAAAACGTTCATCACCGTTTAACTAGTAGTGTACCTATCAGAATTAGAGTTGTTATTAGTGTTTTCTTCAGACCTTATTTTTAGATCGGAACATTCTACAACTTTAAAAGGACTGAGTTGTTTTCTCTACATCCAGTTAGAGATACGGATAGCTGTACTTTTTGTGCGTAATGTACAGTAGAGGATAAATTATTCTTTCCCGTTAAAACGCAAACGCAATGCACTAAACTGTGGAAATTTACTTTACGAAATGTTAACTATACTTTTAATCTGAGTATCAAACAGGTTAGAGCCTGATCAAACGCTGTGTTACCCGGCGTTTGATCTGGCTCCAACATATTTGCAATGGAAATACTAATTTTAGTATATAAATGCGTTTATTGGGACAGACTATCTAGTATATAAATGCGTTTATTGGGAAATACTAAGATATCAGTAAAGTTAGCGCAGCGGTCTCGTGCTGCACAAGGATCATACTTATCACAAGTAAGAAAGTGTACGATAACATATTCGATGTTACATTGCTTACCTATTTCCAATAATTAACTATTCTGTTATAAAATTAACTCGGACAGATCAGAAAAATCGGACAATTTAACTTTTGTTTACGTCTTATGTTTAAATTACTAACGCCCGCATTTCAAGTGATCAAAGAGTGTAATGTCGGGTGATATAATTAAGAAATAATCGATGTTTTACCGTTGTTAAACGGTATTCCACAATGGTTAGGAGTTGTGATGCGCAGGAATTGACAACGAAGGCCGTTTAAGTTATTTCGATTCTAACATTAGAAATGCAAGCACATGTTTCAGGCTTATTTCCTCTGCGGACGCAATTTTCGACCGAATTACTTTCCTTTTATGGCTATTACATGAAACCAATATCAGTACGTCATATATAAGAAAAATAAAGAATAGTGACGAAATAATTTATTCTGTCATAGAACCATTTAGTATTAGTCAGAATAAATATATCTGAGACAAATCAGTAAAAAAAAACCAGCTTGAATCCAGAGCAAACGCCGCGTCTGATCTGGATTCAAGTTTTTTGTTATTCTTCATTATTTTCCTTTTGTCAAATGCCACTTATATGTAATGTTGAGAAAAAACGACAGAACGTCAACGGTTAATTCCGATAATAAAAGAGTGTGCTGTCGCCCTCAAAGTTGAAATGCAATGGTCCGCACCGCAACTCCGACCTGACAGGTCAATAAAATCGGTCTATAGTTGTCACATGGTTGTGTTTACATAGCAAGAACATTTAGCTAATTAGATTTAGACAGTTTGCACGTGTATTTATACGTCTGTGTTTTTCGTGTATGTGTATGTGAGTGTGTGTTTCTTTGTAAGTTGTGAAAGGAAGCATATAAGTGCGTTTTAATAGATAAAATTACACTTATGTGTGTTAAATGCGTTTGTGCAAATGTAAGTGTTTGTGTAGGTAAGAACGGACACACCTAAATATGTATGTGTTGGTGTGCGTACTGTGGAGACAACGTTATTCTTTCCCAATAAACGCGTATACGCTAAAATTATTAGTTCAATTGCAAACAGGCTCCGAACTGTTTGCCACTCAGATTAAAATGAATAGGCAGAGTTATCAAAAAGTTGTCATTCTATACATTTAAGTGCTTTGCGTTTGCGTTACGTGTGCGTTTAAACCGGAAAGAATTACGTTTTCACCACTGTATATGTGTTTGCATGTTTATGCGTACCTACGAGTAATGACTGAAGCCAAGTCTTGTCTTAGCATTTCATGCAACTCTATCCCTCTACCAACTGGTGATTTTGCTGTAGTATATATGATGTACATGTATACTTATTTCTATGTTTGCCATTGGAAATGACATCATTTGTTCCCGTTTGAACGCCTAGGGAACACAAACGCCGTGCCATAAAACACGTATGACTTTTAATTAACATATGAATGACAAAAGATTTGAGCCTGATCTGACGCCGGGTTAATCGGCGCCTGGTCTGGTTCCAAATTGTTTGCATGTGTGTTGCAATAGCGCGTTTATTGGGAAGGAAAACATATTCTCCACAATAAAAAGACACAGTGGCTGAAACGAATCTTTGTTTGTGCTTTAAGAATTATTATATGATAAGAAGATTTTATTTTACTTGTCCCGAATGAAATATAAGTTTTAGAATGTGAACTCACTTGTGTTAACACCATCGTATTTCTTAGTTGATATTTAATTACACATCTCAAGTGTACTCAGAGTAGCAATGTTTTCAATTTGGAATACGGATAAGAGCGACTTTTTAATTCGTTTTATGGGGTCGGACTATGCATAAACAATTATATTACATCTTCGCTCAGCTCAATAAGAACCTTTGCAGTAATAAGGTTTAATTCAACGCAAAGAACGACAGGTATAAAAGCTGGATGAATATTCTGTCAACGGATTCGTTGTAATAAGCGATATGTCAATGAATACATGTACACCATTGAAGTCCTCGCTGCAATAACGTTTACAGTGTACGTGCCATTATTATTAGTGACGTCGTGCTTATTGTACCTAGTATGGAATATACAGTGCCATTAAGAAAATATGGGACGAGGTGAAGCCGAGTCCCATAGTAATTTTTGATGGTACTTATATTCCGTATTATGTACAATAAGCACGGCAAAACGAATTGATCTTACCGACTACCTTTGCTTTGAAGCATTTTTAGTATAATCTATACTTTACATAAACTATCTGAACTACCCCAAACAATTCACCCTTTTGTATGAGAAAACACTGACTTTATTACTCAAAAGCGTTTGCATATTTATGCCCCCGCACGACTTAGTCGGTGGCATATTGTTTTTGGTATGTCTGTCTGTTTGTCTGTATACAATTTTAACCTTGGCCATAACTTTTGAACAACATGGGATAGAGACTTTATATTTGGTATGTGTACAACTTGGGTCATGTCTGACAAAGACCAATGTCATTTAGAGGTAAAATTTGGTGAAAAGGGAGATAAATCATCCTATTTTATTTCAAGTGAATAAGAAGGGAGATAAATATTCCTAACTGGTCATACTTTAGATCATGTGATCATTTCTAAATTTAGAAAAAAGTCCTCAATATGACATTTAACAAACCTTGTTATGACAACGACGTCATTATGACGTCATGATCAATATGACGTCATGATGCTATGGTGATGATGCATTTGAATAAGCTAGAAAAAGCTTGTTTTTGTACATTTTCATCACAACAACAACAAGCAGTACAAGTATAACCTGCTTTATGATTTTTCTTGAAAGCCAAATGAATACATTGCAGTGACAAAACACCTTGGTGGCATTTGTCACTTTCTGTGACACCATTCTTGTGTTCTGTTGTTTTTATCATTAAAAAACTTACTAATGTTTAAAATTGCACGCTTATAAAGCATAACTTGTCTGTATGCATTTTTTAAACTTATATTCAGAGAAACATAAATGATTTTTATAATGTGGAGAAAACAATAAAAATATGATGGCTTCAAAGAAGAGAATTAACTCTTGTGAAGACTTATTATGAATTTTACATACCAAACACGGTTTATTATGGGGTCTCGTGACCTCGGTTGACATGACATATGGGATGTCGAGAATTTAGCAGGAGGTAAGATAAATAATCTTATCATTTTCAAAACGTTAACTTTTAGAAATGGTAAAGTTCTAGCAGATGGTAACTTAAGGTATGATAAGGTGAGCAGAATGTGCCTTAAGGCACTTTTTGATTTACTTTCAACCTACTATAAGTGGGACATGTTATAAAACTAGAAATAGGCTAATAGTTAATTGGTTAAATAAAAAATCTAAAGCAAGTTTCGTGAGCGTTTATATAGCGTTAGTGTCTCCTAGTCAATGAAGTTTGCATTTTTTACTTTTTAACTTCTGACAATTGGAAAGAGGAAAATTTGATTTAACCCTTTCTCTGAAACAACGCCATCTGTTGTTATATTACTTTGAAATCATAGAGAAACCGGATTTACAAACTAGTTTGACTGTATTGCGTTTCATTTACTAAATACATCTTGTGTTTTGAAGTCTATGTATACTAATATGTAGTTGTACCAAAATAATGTTCTACTTTGAATTTATGATAACATTTTTCGATCGAAATATTCTTGCATATTTTGTCTTATAAGAGGGGAACACTTTATGGTGTAGATGTGATGTTCAATCAGTATTTAAATACTTTGAAACATATTATTGTATCTTTAGAACATTCAGAAGTTTTAAAAATTATTCTATAAGATCATGGAAAATCAGAGAACATTAAAAAATAGCATGAGAGTATGTACCTCGTTCCGGACGTTTATATTCGCTGGTAAACAAGGTTGAGTCACATGCTCTATTTTTGTTGAAAGATATTCCCTTAATGTCTATAAATAGTATTATTTTAAGGTACACAATGATCACCTGATTTTCGTGATATTCTATTACTATTCAATTCCTTTCTAGAATGGCAACCGTGTATTATATATATAGAACTTACTCCCTTCACTGTCTTACCCCGAATACACTAGTAATTTGAAAACAGTTTGGATCCTGATCAGACGCCGCGTAACGTGGCGTCTGATCAGGATGTAAACTGTTTTACACTCATTTCAATAGTTCAAAAGTCAAAAAAACTAAATATATAATTTTAGAAATAAAGGCAGACGACAATTGTTTAAAGTTGATGACGTCATGGCAGTGAAGGGGTTAAAGTGACTGTATCTACATGTACATGTATCTTGTATCTTTAGACAGCCATCAATGTTCTTAAAGTTCACATGTCAATAGTTTGGATACATGTACTGACACGATCACTGGATTTTTAAAAGTGTGGGAAACTATATTAAAGTGTAAGTGTTTTTATGATTCGAAAAGTACAGGAATTATATTATGTTAGGACTTTAAACAATAAATATTTACTTGTTCATCAACTTGTAATTCTCATTTAACAAAGTTTGTAAAGTGTATTACTGGCTTTGTTTCGGTCAGTCAAATCTCCCCAAACCACCACAAACTACTTTTGAAAAACATGTTTCCAATAGTTCAGCAGATGGTACCTTAAAACAGAATGAAAGTAATGCAAAATACGCCTTCATGCGCATTCTGCTTTACTTTCAACCTGCTTTAAGAGGATACCTGTCTTCAAAACCAGAAGCAGGCTATTCGGTCATGGGTTAATATTTAGTAGTAACTGTATTTAACTATATTAAGTTTTGTAAGGAGTTGCTTCCCTTAAAATGAAAACCATCGTAGAATTAATTCTAATTTAACATGTTTCTGATTATGTTAGCTTTAGTTTGCCAATTATAAGTTCGTGGTGAAGATATATTAAGGATTTTAAGTAGTTTATGTTTGCTTTTAAGTGAATTGGAGAGGCTTTGAGTGGTTTTGGTAGGTTCCTTTTTAACAAATGTCAGGATCTAACCATATACTCCGACAGAATACTGTATTCTTTTAGGTAAATAAGACATTGAAACAACACATCCTTCTGAAAGACGTTTGCTCAATGTAAATTCCATCAACAGTATGGCAAAGAATAACAATTGGTACCAACATCATAAAGTCGTCTACATCAAATAGTTTGTAAAGGAAGTGTATCCTTAACACCAGGGTTTAAAACTTTAAGCAGGAACAAATCAAAAACAAATGACCACCCCTTCAGGTAGCCCGGGCTTAATGACATCGATGACATGACGTCAGAAATGAGCTGTAAACTTTTGACATCAATTCTGATCGACATAGATCTACTTTCGTGTTGAGTTTTACACTCGCTACATTTCTATAGCTATTTTCTTTGGTGTATGGTTACGCGTATTCCATTTGATTGTTTGATATGATCGACAGTGAGCTTTAAGTAAG
Source organism: Gari tellinella (assembly GCA_922989275.2). Taxonomy (NCBI): domain Eukaryota; kingdom Metazoa; phylum Mollusca; class Bivalvia; order Cardiida; family Psammobiidae; genus Gari; species Gari tellinella. Next base: position 76,065,941 of record OV277867.1, on the reverse strand, counting down.
CTATATTTTGTTTTAATCCTAGATATATTTTAATAAACTTCCAAAATGCAAGTATTGATGGCGCCATTCCGATGTTCGCGGAGTATTTTGCTTGCACTTTGATGGACCACTATGTTGATTAGATCCAGATCTTTACAAGGTCTGGGCGCTGGGTTTTGTGTAGTGGATATTGTGTTTTTCGTTCCCAATAAACGCGTTTGTGCTAAAACCTTTATTTTAACTGCAAACAGTATGGAGCCAGATCAGACGCCGGGTGACCCGGCGTCTGATCAGGCTCTAAACTGTTTGCCACTTAAATAAAAAGGAATTGTAAGAAATATCTAAAAATTTACATTTTTTACGTTTTAGTGTTTTGCGTTTGTGTTTCGTGTAATATATCGCAAATACCTTTGAAGCTTGTTTTTTATGTATAAAGTGGAAACGCACGATTAAGTTTCGCGTTTTATTACGATACCAAAATATAGTTTTCAATCACTTTAACCCTTTCGGCGCCGAAGTCGCATAAAGTTGACTTTGCAAACAGTTTCGGTCCTGATTAGACGTAACGCGGCGGCTGATCACGATCCAAACTATTTGACACTTGCAAATAACAACAATAGAGCAGACAAAACAAGCGGTGAAGGGGTATACACCTCGCGATTTATTTGGCGCCGAAAGGGCTAAACGTTCAAATTGTATCAGGGTGTCCTTTGAAATGTTGCTTTCAGGAAATTTCTGGACGGAAATTGGCAATAGCTGGAGGCATTAAAAACAACAATTTGGTCTTAAATGTTGAACAAATCAATATAATCAACCATTTGATACATACACACGAATTTGTTGACTGTTTGCGTGTAAAGTAATTATTTGGTGGAAGGCAGGTCAATGGCTGCAATAAGTTGGAAATTAAATATCCTAAGATTTCCAAAATATCCAATTACAGCGCGATTATTTTATCAGGTTAATTAAGCCCTGTGGATCCGACGTTTACATGGCGCCAGTCTGCTTGCAAATGGCCGACGGCACGCTTCTGGTAGGCGCTATTTAAGTGTTTATATCACCAAAAACGACGTATATGCCTTTGAGAAAAACAACAGACGACAGACGTTATATCTAAGTTATGATTTCAAGGTAACATCAATTTATGGGTCAGGAATGAGTATTATGCAAATATAGAAATATATGCGGAGGAATATATACCTGTGTCACAATACTTATTTGATCGAGTATACAGTGGAACCCCTCCAAACCGGAACCTCTAAATACCGGATTTCTCTCTAAACCGGACAAAAGCTTTGGTCCCGTTTCAAAACCTTCTTTATGTTTACCCAATACACCATAAAAAAAAAATACGCCTTTTTACGTTTTTGATTTATTCCTACATTCAAGAAAATAGTTTATACATTCTAGCAGATGAAAGCTTAAAGCAGGTTGAAAGTAAAGCAGAATGCGCCTTATGGCGCATTCTGCTTTACTTTTAACCTGGTTTAAGCTGTCAGCTATCTTCCTTAGAAACAAGCTATTTGGTAATGGGTTAAAACCCCTCTATACCGGAAACCCCCCTAAACCGGAATTTTTGTTGCCCCCACACATGCCCGGTTTAGAGGGGTTTCACTGTATATGAATATAATACAAACACAACTATTGTGATATGTACACAATTGTAAAATGGTTCTTGTTTAACCATTGAAGCCCTTCACTGGCATGACCGCATCTGTATTAAAGAATTGTCTGCTGCTTGTATTGCTTAAATTGGAAATTTAGGTATTTTGACTGAACAAATATTGAAATGAGTGTCAAACAGTTTGGATCCTGGCGCCGCGTCTGATCAGGATTCAAACTGTTTGCAAATAACCAATATACTCTGGGTAAAGCAGTGAAGTGGATAAACGATGCAAAACAGTAGAAAAGCAATGAATTTAAATGTAGAAAATGTCATGTCTTGTAAAATGTTGACGATTCATTTAATCTTAGTGGCAAACTTTCGAGAGCATGACTGTGCTTCAAACTGTTTGCAATAGACATATGGGTTTTAACCCATTTACGGCCAGTGGATTCCTCCATGTTTTTATATTGGATTATTCCATTTTTATCAAAGAGATGCCTTGTCATTTTTTTTCATTTTGTTAAATATTAAAATTCCTATCAGCAAACAGTGTACATGTAGACTCTGATCAAACGCCGCATTATGCGGCGTCTGATCAGAGTCTACACTGTTTGCCTATGTCCCATATATGGGATCGTTGGCACAAATGGATTAATGAACGCATTTACATGGGTAAAACAGTTTGATTTACTGGGATCTGTACTACCTACTACAAGACAGATGAAATTCAAGTTCGCAACGTATTTACTGGGGCACACCGATATATTGGTGAGAATTGGGCAATGTTCAGGAATAGCATTTTTATTTAAGACACTTTTATCCTGCTGTAACACCTTGACGAAATTATAAACTGCGTAGCATTTCGATACAAAATCATCTTCATTACTATAATTGACTCATTGTTTTGTAGTTTTATTTTTTTCCCGAATACATCATATACATTTTCAAACAACGATTTTAGCCGCCAATTTGATTGTCCTGGTTGTGTTGTGTTTACAAGCTTTGTGTTCTATGTTAGATGGTGGATAAGTATATGTTCTGAGTGTCCTATATCCTGGATCCTGGTGTACTTCTCTATTGTTGGTTTTCACTGTAATTAATTTACAACCAGCGCAAATAGATCGTGTAACAACTGTATAGATATGTCTTCACTGTAAGTGATTTTCAACCAGCGCCATAAGTTATTGTAATAACTCTCTGGATTGTCTTCACTGCAATTAGTTTACAGTCAGCACAAAAAGTAATCGTAACAACTCCCTAGGTTTGTCCTCGCTGTAAATGGTTTAAAACCAGTGTCACTGTTAACTGTCACAACTCTGTAAATTATATTCACTTAAAGAATTAAGTTACAACCAGCGCCAATGGTAATTGTAATTAATCTCTGGAAATGTTATCACTGTAAGTAAATTACACCCAGTGCCAATTGTAATTGTAATAACTTTCTGGATATATCAATTTATGTTGTCTAGACTTCTGTGTACTCTGAAATATAAAACACATACATTGATATTACAGTAAAACAAACGTGTGTTGTGTATAAAGTTAGTGCAATCATAATGAAATAAAATAGAGATTTTTTATGACTTCGGAAACGTTGACGATATATTAAAATCTATGTTGAAGTAAGTTATTTGACGTCTGATTTGGCTCTTAACTGTTTGCAATGGACACAGATGTAATCGATTTGGACTTGACGCATGTGTCGTTTTCGAATGCCCTCAATTAAATACTGCCTCTATTAGTCCAGCAGAAGTGTAACAGGATCTGAAAGTGTGGTCTGTAGTTTTTTTGGTCATTTATTTGAACAAAACAAATCATAACTAACAATTTTAGACCGGGTAACTTTCTGTTACCCTTGAGCAATTCGAGCGAGTTCCTGTTTACCCCAACCACCTATTTTAACATTGTTGAAATATTGAATATACGTCTTTCACGTGTAAGAAACTTAAAAGAGGTATTTTGTTAGCAATTATCAATGTAGTTCACCTAAATACAAATTTTGAAAATATTTTATGATAGTTTCAGAATCATTGAAATCCAAAATGGCCGCCAAAATAGCTATTTTTAGTAACATTCAACCTTCTCGAGCAATAAAACTACTTATATTGACTACAATGGATGCTCATATGGAACAATTCTAGTTTATTCGTACTGAACTTTAACTTTGAAATCATATCAGCTTTTGTTTTGATTTGTTTTCTGTCATCCAGTGCTGAAACAATCAAAAATGACCGCCGTATATACCTACCTTAATAATTTCTACTAACATCAATTTTCTTGATTGGGACTTTCATTTCATTTGTTAAAGATCTAAAATGGTATTTTGTAAGCAAATATCAATTAAGTTTCTCCAAATACGTAATTTGAAAATATTTAAGGATAGTTTCAGACTCATTGAAATCCAAAATGGCTGCCAAATGGCTATTTTTAGCAACAATTAAATTGTCGAGCAATTCAACTACTTTTATTGACTGTAATTGATACGAATATAAACAGAGTTGTAGATTCTTATTGTATATTACTTGAGGAACCCGTTAGCTTTAATTTTGATTGGTTCCTGTCATTTAGTACCTATATAATCCAAAATGGCTGCCGTTGATGTCTTTTTTCACTAATTTCTACTAATATAATTTTTCTTGATTTGCCAGGTTATGCAAATGTTTTTTGTGTGTCTTTCCATGCGATTGTGCCAAACATACGATAGTTCATGCTGGTAAATCATGAAGTTGGAAATGCTTTTACAGGGATTATTAATGGCCTGCATTGACCACTATCATATTCAAGTATTTATTTAATTAAGTTTGATTTTGACTGATACAGATAACTATGTGTGAATAACGGAAGGGATTGTTTCTTTACAAAGTGAGAATATATTTATTATTTCTTAGTATCAAAATAAATTTATTTTATGTGTAGCACTGTATAAAAGGTTATGTTTTGACATGTGTAAGTAATGCACATAAAACATATTTGTCACTAGTTTTCGAGGGTTGGTTGAAATTGTTATTTCCAGTTGATAATTATTATGTATATCAATGGTGAATATAGGTTTACCTTGTATTAGCATGATATATTTAGCAGAGCGTTTAATAAGTGTTTCAAAGCATGTATTATTTTATTTTTCGAATCTACGGGAACAATTTGGGACGCAAGTTAACCACTAAATTAGTGATACAAAAACCGCAACGAAGCTAAATACCCTTTTTACTAATTTGATGGATTAACGATGGAAAAGCCGTGATTCGAACAATGCTAATTTGATCTTTCACAAGAGCAATGTAGTTGACTTGAAGATAGACACCATAAGTCGAGGAAGTGTGTCTGGCACATTGACAAACTCCAGTACTTAAAAGAGGTCAAACCATTTGATGAAAATACCTAGGCACAAATAAAACAAATATGACTTTATCATACGCGAGAGATGTAGTTTCTCCAAGGAGCATGTACCAGATTCACTAATACAGACACTGTCTTACATACACATGGATAACTCTTGTTTGACCTCTGTTTAAGGTCCAATGAGAAGTGAAAGAACTGTCTGTTTGGTCAAGACTGCTTCCTGCGACATTATTGTTGATGCAAGTCATGGGGAAAAAAAGGGAAAGCACCTCACTATAGGTCTTGGTATCAAACGTCTGACCGACTCTAGAAAGTTTATTGATATTCTGAATTTTTTAAACATATGAGTCATCGCTTAAACCACATGACTGTAGAAGAACTGAAAACTGAAATTAGCACAGAATTAAGTGAGTGTAAAATGTCAACTCCTGGTAGATTGTTACAACTGGTTTGACAACTGGTCTAGCGTTGGACAAATTTGACCAGTTTTTCTACTTCCATGTTGTTTATGCTATGACCCACAATGTTAAGAATATTAATAACCTTTCTAGAAAGGTTAGGCTTTTGATTCCTAGACCCGAAGTGAGGTGATGTCCTGTGTTTTATTTGTCCATGACCTGCAGCAACTACAGGTATATGTATTATGTTACAGGAAAAGTCTTGACATAACAGACTGTTCTTTCACTTGTCACTGCACCTAATAGTAAAGCAGTGGTCCATGTATATGTAAAAGTATATACATGTTATATAAGTCAACGTAATATATATAATATAGTTATACCAGAATCTGTGTTTCATGTTCCTGAGTGAAAATTCAAACGCACAACCAGATGCGCGTATAAATGCTCAAAAGTAAAGGAAAGCAAGATATATCAATTGACAAATCATTTAATCAAAGTTTCCATGATTAATCTATATTAACGGTTGGTTGCAAAAATATACATGCACTTAGTTCATATGATGAAACCCACACTTTAAACACAAAGAGTAAATAACTTTCAATTTGCTGTAACTAGCCTGCAAAGGCTATAAGTCTTTCTGTTAAATATCTGCACGACACATTGATAATCACACCAAGTCGTCTTGTGGTTAAGGGTTCAGGTAGTTCATTGGTTTTTCTAGGTCCTTGATTCAGCCTTGCAAATAAGATGCTGCCTGTATAATTGAATTGTTGTCAAAAGCCTGCCATTTGGCTGCCGTGCATCTGTCGGGTTTGCATTGGATAAATATCTCCACTCGTGTTTGATCATTAAATGAACTTCAATTGCGGGAGAACCCAGCTAGTCCTGTCACAAATACTTCTAGCATGTGAGTAGATGCCACATTCATTGAAAACGTCAATGTAGCATTTATGAAAGGAAGTTAAAATCTCGAAGCATTCGGAGTCTATTAGTGTTTCAGAAACATGATCCTTGATAACATACCATGCATAGTCGGATTGCGATGAATCGTGATCTGATTTAGCTACTTTTCAAGAATACTATGATCCCTAATTAGATCACATATCTTTTATAATTATGATGGTATATGACATCCCTTGCACTCATATGACGCTTGTCATTACTTCACAGAGCAGCATCATTTCATAATACCTTAATTGATTTCATTGTTTCGCATTTTCCCGGATACTGCTTCTTCGATCGACCCCTTGAATTTGATTAGTTATCACAGAATATACAGGTTGAAAAAAAAAACATTGCAATACTGTCTCCAATAGTCCAGAACGCAATGCAGAGGACCCTGAACAGCAGCACTTGACATTGTTGTAGCAGCTCACATTGAATCATTAAATGACGCTGGACGAATAATAGACACATATTGGGAGACACGGTTTCTCTCTCGTCTGATAAAATTACTTTTTTTAAATTTTGCCCAGGTCTTTTCATCAAAGATTTGACCTCTCTTTAGCACTGGGGTTTGTCAATGAGCCAGACACACATCCTTTACTTATTGGTGTCCATTGCACTTGTAAAAAAGAAAACACGGCTTCGTTAATGTCACAGTTTCTACTCAGTGAATTCGTTAAATTAGTAAAAGGGTATTTAGCTTCGGGCGCTTGTTGTGCCATATTGTGGTTAATTTAAGTCCCATATGTGTTTCCGCAGATTTAAAAATGAAATGACCCATGCCGTGAAACATTTATTAAACGCTCTGCCTGATATACCATGCTATGGCCATGTGACACGTATATTCTCCAATGATATGCATAGTAATTATCAATTGAAAATAACGTTTTCCACTAGCCCGCGAAACTATTGACAAATACGTGTTATGTACAATACATATCCGGGTACAAAAAAGGCTTTTATACAGTGCTACACATTATGTCATTTTGTATACTAAGTAAGAATAAATATGTTTTTTTGTAAGGATATATCCACTTTATTGGGACATATATCCTCATAGTTATCCATATCTGACAAAAACAATCTTGACCAAATAAACACTTGGGATTCTATGGTGGTCAATACAGGCCACTTATTATCCTGTTAAAATATTACCAAATTCAGGGTTTATCGGCATGAATTATGTTTGGCATAATGATATGGAAATACACAAAAAATGATTTGCATAACCTTTCAAATCAAGAAAAATTATATTACAATGTAGTAGCAATTAGTAAGAAAGCTATCAGCGACAGCTTTATAAGATTATATCAGCACTGGGTGACAGGAACCAATCTAAATAAAAGCTAACCGGATTTCTCAGTTCATTTTCAATAAGAATCATTTAAAACTGTTTATATGAGTATCAATTACAGTCAAGAAAAGTAGTTAACCAGCTGTTACTAAAAATAGCCATTTGGCAGCCATTTTGGATTTCAATGAGTCTGAATCTATCCTAAATTATTTAAAAAAAATGTATTTGGGGAATTGCTTACAAAATAACTAGGTCTGCTCTTGTCAAAACAAGTGTACATGGACATGTAAATGCATGACCAATTTTAAGAAGTGTAGTTCAACATGTAGATCTAGATTTCGTCATTCAATACTGATAATAAGTATAGTTGTAATATATCTACTTTTTACTCAGTACTATGTAAAGCTTTAGATACCCTTAAATAGTAGGAACCAGGTTAATTATTTATGGTTTATAATAAGGAAGGCGTATATTGCCTTTGTATAAGGTTGATATAGAACTGTAGACAGACCTAAGGAGTAAAGGTATGAATAACAATCACTTATGGATCAGAATCTTTGTATTTTATATCAAAACGACTTCAAACATACTACAAAATATCATTTAGTATGTATTTAAGCTGTTTTGTATTCCTGTAAGTATTATTTGCTAAAAAATACCATCGTTTTGGTGTATTGTACTTTTTACAATAATTTCATGTTTTCGTAATAGCAATTATAGTGGGTGGGGTAATCCCGTAATATTTCAAATTGCTCAAGGGTAACAACTGGTTACGCGGTCTAGATATTCCAGAAAATGTTCATTATAATGAAATATAAGGAGAAAAAAAACTATAGACCACATTTCTAGGTCAAAGTCCATATCTGGATTTGACTGCCGGACTATATGTACAAAAGGAAAATACCAATGGTCATGTAGTCATAGACAATTCAGCAGAAGATAATTTGATAGTCTTTAGAAAAACAGTAAAACCTTTATAACAACCACTATTACGAAGGCCAGTTGACAACATGAAAGAAAGGTGAGATGCTTGAAGCAGTTATCTGCCTTAAACACAATTAAGTGGTTGCAAAAGAGAGGAGTTACTGTAGATATGCATGTACTGGCGACGATTTCATTCATCCTCAGTAAATACGGATCTATACTTTATTGTAACGCGGCGTCTGATCTGGGTCCAAGCTGTTGTTGTGTTGTTGTTGCTGCTATAGTTTATAGTCACACATAAGCTTTATCAGATGCGTCATCCCATTGTCTCAGGATTGGGACAATGGTGAGCATCATGCCTATTGTTGAATGGACTTTGAAGCTGTTTGCTACCGGTCATTATATTTATTCTATCGGAATGTCAACTTAAACATGCATGTAACTTTGAGATATTTAAGCCAACGTTATTGCATCAGTAAAAGCGTAAGACATAATTGTCCTGTTATGGGAACTGCGGCAAAGGTCGTTGTAAGGAGGGTGTTGTTGTTGGGATGGCCGTTGTAGGGAGAGAACACTGTGTACGAAACATTTCCTGCAACCTGACAGACGGCTCCGCAAAGCAAGATGAAGGTAAAACAATGATTCTATGGACGACTTCTGTTTTACTTTTAATTAGTCATAATAATCTACTTGCCTGAAACACTGAAAGTAACCGTTGTGAGAAAGCAAGAAAGCTTATTAAATGCTAATTGATTATCATTTTACTTGACGATTAGTTAACACTATTTACTCATTGCTTTTTTCCAGAAATGAAATCATTCGAAGTTTTGCAAACAGTTTTGATCTTGATGAGACACCGCATTTCACAGCATTTCATCTAGATTCAAATTGTTTGGCACTCTGTCAATGTTTTGAAAATATTGTTTTTAAGAACATCTATTTTCAGAAGGAGCAATCGAAATAAAGAAGAGTTAACCAGAGTTCCAGATAAGGGGGGCATTTTAAAAACTAAAATCGTTTTTTCTGCATTACACCCTACGGTGTCACTAATCATTAGAATCGTCTCTTTGAGTGGTAATACCAAAGGATATGTTGCTGAGATGCGTGAGAAAATGTTGGATTTGATTCAATTTACTCCCTCTTACTTACTCTGATACTCTGTGCACCATGGACAGTCGCTGTTGTCGAGGTCAGACTACCAGTGTTGACCAGCGTAGTCAATGGTGGCATATCATCCATTATGTAGTTGAGAACTACTGAGCGCATTTTGACCTCCGCCTCTACGGTCAACCGGCGCACCTTTTTCTCCACTAATTGGTCGGTCAAAGTGACGTTATACAGACGAACCTAAAATGAAAATTAGTAAATCAATTTGTCCGCTGATACGCCATTTTTCGCCTATGACCTGGGGCTCGTTTCATGAAATTTCGTACGACAAAAACGGTCGTAAACCAATACATTAAAATACATTTCATTTCTAATTTCTCTATCTAATTCTGTATTGTGATATCTCTTTGAATGGTCTTTTCAAGACCATTCCAAAGAGATGTCCCAAGACAGGATTAGATGGAGGAATAAATAATAATTGAGACCTTTATAATCTGACCTACGACAACATTTGTCGTACGAAGTTTTATGAAACGGGCCCCAGGGCTTTACGGTACTGCAAAAATGAAGATTATTCCAGTTTATACAGTTAAGAAAATACAGTGCTTCCTCCCTGCAACGGCCTTCCCAACAATGATTCCATCCTTACAACAGCGTTTGTCGCCCTCCCTAATTAAGACAGTTATTTCTTACACATTTACTACTGTAATATCGTCTGCTTACAACTGTCGTTTGCTGTTTTTTTTGTCTCAACGTTACATATTAGTGGAAATTTTGACAGGACAAATACAATGACTGTTGATAAACAGCTTGAATTCAGACAAGACCCCGCGTCACGCGACGTCATATCTGGATTCAGGCTGTTTGCAATTGTTAGCCATGTCTTATTGTGTCATCCCTATAACAACTACCTCCGAACAACACAAGCAAATCTGTTTCCCATTCGATTGTGTTGTAAAGATCAGACCAGACAAGTCAAAATACCTTCACTATAAATCTGGGAAGTGCAAACAAACGACAACAATTTAAAGCTGATGATGGCAAGATGATAATCATGGCAGACAATTGGTTAAGTAAAAACGATTCAACTACAACCATATGTGGATATACCAAAAATTAGGTCATCTGCATGCCCATATCATGTGACTTAGATATGCAACAAATATTTGAACAACTTTGAAAGAGGACCATATAAGGATCATTCAGGCTAATTTTATGTAAAAATCAATTGCCAAAATACTGCCCTTCGGTGTTCATTAACAAAAGAACTTACTGCTTTACACTGTATAAGAAAACAATGGAAGTCAAGCGGCGATAATGAACCATTTTTTAAAATAGCTACCATAACTTTCTTTAAATAGTTATGTACCATGGTGAACAGTTATGAATCAACTAGGACCCGCATTCAGGGCCTGTTGCTTACTATGCAAACACTCTAACCACTGAGGTATCAAGACTAACCATAAAGTTTATTGACCCTTTTACAATAATCTCAACCCGTGTATAGTTAAAAGTGCTGGTGGGTAAATGCAACTTGAATGGTGGATATAGGAATCCCCTTGATGGGATCTTTGCTTTACGTTCAGTCTGTTAAAACCATCAATCTGTCAAGATGCAGAAACATTTCTCTATGGATCTTTAACCTTTTCCCCAAAGTAGCGCATTTTAGGGATTATTTTATAAATTCTAGCACATGGAAGCTTAAAACAGGTTGAAAGTAAAGCAGAATGCACCTATATTCAATACTAGAAATAGGCTATCAGGTTAACGGTTAATATGACATAGTACAGTGTAGATTGTTTCCCAATGAACGCTATATACTTAGCACCTTATGACCATTGCAAACAGTTAGGTGTCAGATCAGTCTCCGAATAACCAGGCGTCTGGTCAGATTGCAAGCTGTTTGCCATTTAGCAAACATAATAGAATGTCAGAAATTTTAAATATTGTGCAATTGAATTTTGAAAACATAAACGGATTACGTATTTCCACTGTAGAAGCAAGGAAGGGTATTTTAAATAATGAGGACTACGAGGGGCGAGCATTTTAATTATGTCTGCTTCACAATGATGGGATTTTTCATATTAACTGGAAACTTGGTTTGAAAACGTCAAGCAGTTTAGATATAATTGAAGATTTAAGTTGATCCATTCATAGACACTGGTTATTGCAGTGTATGTAATTGCGTAAGTTGAGATAAACAGTCACACATGTTAGTATGCGAGAAGAGATGCGGTAAAGGTCGAATAATTATGAAAATTTCGATTTCATTTATATACTTTGAACTTTATTTGATAAATTGAAAATTTGCAGTGTCATGAATGTCATTTTCTAATCAAAACAAACAATTAAAGATTACTAGTTTTACTTATGGACGGCCAATATTCAATTTGGCTGGTACCAAAGGTAAAGCTGCTGCTGTGGTTTATCTACTAAAGCAGCACGCAAGACAAGCATTTAAATATAAAACTGACGGTGTTGGTAAAATATCTGGTTCAGATTATACGCTATTGATACGGGAGTGATAAGTTAGAATTGTTTTGTATGGTGGCCCCCTGGGCCGTATTCTGAAACATTCTTAGTATTTAACTAAGACTTTTCTAAACTCTAACATTTTCAACTAAGATTATTTTTCGCTAACTTTTACTCTAAGAAAATACTTAATTATTTTCTTAGCGAAAAAAAAACTAAAATTAAATTATGGCCGTTGTCAGGGACGTTCCCGACTGAAATGACGTCACTCTTCTCGCATACTAACATGTGTGACTGTTTATTTGCGGTGTAGTTTGTGGGTTTGTTTTCTTCTCCCGTTTATAAAGCAGCAAGCATTGTCCCAGAATAAGTAGAATAGATAATTTATTGAATAAAAATTGTTTATACATAAGCGTAAATACATAATTAGGTTCACAATTATAGTTAACTAACAAGCCAAGTTACAACAAAGTTGCCGTGGCGCAATAGGTTGCAAGTCTGCCTGGCATGTCGGGGGTAGCCGGTTCGAGCCACACAGGGTATAGTCTTTTTTTTTTCTTAACAACCTTTTTTTTTCTTAATTATCATCACTAGTTCCATAGATTTATTTCTTTAAATACAAATAACTGCTTTATCCTCCCACTGCCAAACTTTTGTGATAGTTTACTCCTTTAAATGTTCTTGTCGTCTGCTTCTATTTTGTATACAGTAAAGATCCAGATCAGACGCCGCGTTATGCGGCGTCTGATATGATCCAAACTTGTTTGCCAGTCATATTTTACTGTTCTTAAGTTTGGAAAGTATCAAATTGATTATGTTGTTTTCTGCAGACGATGTGTTTGCAGCAGATGACAATTCTGCATGACAAGGGTTAAACATCAATCTGCAGGACACTTTTCTTAATACTTTTCAAATATCAAGAAATAGTAGAAACATGAAAGTCATTTCTAGAACTAGCAGGCTGACAATAAGAAGGACACTTTCTAATTGGAGACTTTTACTTCAATGTTAGCTTGCTTTAACCCTTTCACTCTCAATGGCGCCTAAAAGCACGTTTGCAAACAGTTTTGACCTTAATCAGACGCCGCGTCAAGCGGCGTCTGATCAGGATCCAAACTGTTTGGCACTTGTATTGAATTCTTTTCAGTCATACTGCCTTACACTTTACTTTGAAACGATATTGCAGACAACAAAATTGAAGCAGACGAAAATGAAACGGTGAAGAAGTAAACTATTACGAAAGTTTGGTATTGAAAGAATTAAGCAGTTATTTGTATTTAAAGAAACGAATCTATGGAAATAATGATAAGTTGGGTTTTTTTTTTAAAACAAAAGGGGGGTTTGTAATAAAAGATCGTACCCTGTGCGGCTCGAACCGGCTACCCCCGACATGCCAGGCAGACTCGCTATCGATTGAGCTACGGCGACTTCTTTGAAATTTGGCTTGTTAGTTAATTATAATTGTGAACCTAATTATGTATTTATGCTAGTTTTGGTACATACAGTGGTCATTTATTACTAAAAATATAGAATTTGAATACATATCGATCTTTTCAACGTTTTCGCAATGAAGACGGTATGTAATAATGTCTTAAACAGTAATCTCAGTCCTTTGTAATGACGTTACCCCACTATTCGTTTTGCTAGGGCTTGTACCTCTGTTGAGGACTTCCACATTCGTAATAAAACTATTACTGAAAAGCTTCTTAAACAGGGGTACAGATTTCATAAACTTCGTAAAACATTTTCTAAATTCTTTTATAGAAATCTTCCTCTCATTAACAAGTATAAATGTAACTTAAAGTCTTTTCTGCGGCAAGGTATTTCACAGCCGGAGTTTTATGGTGATGTGATTTACAGACTTCGCAAGATTCTTGGACATATGCATTTTCAAAACCTATTTGTGAAACGTATTAGATTTTTCCTAAAAAAAGATTATGATCCAACTATATTGCTGCGCACTTCACGTTTGGTTATCGATCAATCTACAATTGATAACTATGCTTTCCCCTTTGGTTGTGCGACGACAGACAGGGCTTAGCACTACATGATGATGTATCTCTAAAGCCGTCCTTAACCGGGAGAGTTATGTCGGATTTTCGTGCTTTGGTTTTTCTCTCCCTCTCTGTCGTACCCTAAACCCTCCCATGTCTTACAGTTACTCGTGACTACAGACTATTCGCTTGAGTACAATTTGACCGTTATTTTTTACACGGGCTTGAATGTTTAATTCTTTCCCGTGTTACTAATAATCCTGTCAGAGAATTTTGTTAGATGTTTTACATGTATTTACTTACTGTGCTGGCGGTCTTTTTGATTGTAAGGTTGTGGAACAGGGTTTATATTTTATGTACACTGTTCGTCTTTATAGGTGAATATAGGAGATAAGTGTGAGGTTGGGCGCCCCTAAACCCAGGTTTAACCCCCCAGTGGTTGTTAATAATTAATTAATTTATAATTAATTATTGATTGCTACTGACCGTACCAAGGCGGGTTCCTATATTCACTTAGCTTTATGTTTGTCTTGCGTGTTGTTTTCTATTTAGTGTGTAGATGAAGGAATGGTATTGCGTGTGTTTGTGTGTGTGGGTTTGTGTGTGTGTGTGTTTGTTATGGTATGGATGTGTGTGTGTTCTGCTTTAGAGATGGGTGTATTGTTTGTGTTGCGTTTCCTGCTTGAGTCTTCTTTCGTATTTATTTGACCCAATTTCACGAAGCCACTCAAACACAAACGTCTTCTCAAAAACATCCGCTAAACGTATCTATATGTCTATAAACGATTTTTATTCAACAAATTATCTATTCTACCTGTTATTGCTGTTTAATAATTCTAAAAAGTTAAGAGAGGGTCACAGTTTTCTCAAGTTTTGAGAACATTCTATAGTAAATTTGGCGAGTTGAGAATTTTCTTAGTTTTTTTCATCTTTCTAAGAGGGAATCCCCAAATACTAAGTTGAAATGGCCGAAAACTAAGACTATATTGATTTTCTAAGAGTATATCGTTATACTTAGTGAAATCTGTCGAGTTTAGAATGTTCTTAGTTTTTTTCAATTTCTAAGAGTATATCATCAAATATTAGAGTAAATTGCCGAAAACTAAGAGAATATTGATTTACTTAGATTAAAAGTTATCCAAGAGTGTTTCAGAATACGGGCCCTGGGGCCGTATTCTGAAACATTCTAAGTATTTTAATTAGAAATTTTTAAACTCTAACATTTTCAACTAAGATTATTTTTCGCTAACTTTTACTCTAAGAAAATACTAAATTATTTTCTTAGCGAAAAAAAAACTAAGAGTAAATTATGGCCGTTGTCAGGGACTTTCCCGACTAAAATGACGTCACTCTTCTCGCATACTAACATGTGTGACTGTTTATTTGCGGTGTAGTTTTCGGGTTTGTTTTCTTCTCCCGTTTATAAAGCAGCAAGCATTGTCCCAGAATAAGTAGAATAGATAATTAATTGAATAAAAAGTGTTTATACATAAGCGTAAATACATAATTAGGTTCACAATTATAATTAACTAACAAGCCAAATTTCAACGAAGTCGCCGTAGCTCAATCGATAGCGACTCTGCCTGGCATGACGGGGGTAGCCGGTTCGAGCCACACAGGGTACGATCTTCTTTTTCTTAACAACCCCCTTCTTTTCTTTTTAATTATCATCACTAGTTCCATAGATTCATTTCTTTAAATACAAATAACTACTTTATCCTTCCACTGCCAAACTTTTGTGATAGTTTACTCCTTTAAATGTTCTTGTCGTCTGCTTCAATTTTGTTGCCTGCAATATCGTTTCAAAGCCTTAAATGTAAGGAAGTATAACTGAAAAGAATTCAATACGAGTGTCAAACAGTTTGGATCCTGATCAGACGCCGCGTTTCGCGAAACGCGGCGTCTGATCAAGGTGCAAAATGTTTGCAAACGTTCCTTTAGGCGAGAGTGAGTCTAATTCTCACAGTTTCATTGTCGTCTGCTTCAATTCTGTTGTCTGCAGTATCTTTTTAAAGTTAATGGTATGACTGAAAAGAATTCAATACGAGTGCCAAATAGTTTGGATCCTGTTAATAGATCCAATCTGTTTGCAAACGCGCATTTAGGCGCCAGAGTGAAAGGGTAAAAGCATGCTAGAATTGATGTAAACGTCTCCAATTAGAGGTTTCCTTCTTATTGGCAGCCTGCTTTAAAAGAAACCCTTTTATTATGCTAAGCGCGACTTGGATACAATTTGTTAACAGTTTCTATACAGTAAAGATCCAGATCAGACGCCGCGTTATGCGGCGTCTGATATGCTCCAAACTTGTTTGCCAGTCATATTTTACTGTTTTTAAGTTTTGAAAGTATCAAATTGATTATGTTGTTTTCTGCAGATGATGTGTTTGCAGCAGATGACAATTCTGCATGACAATGGTTAAACATCAATCTGCAGGACACTTTTCTTAATGTTTTTCAAATATCAAGAAATAGTAGAAACATGAAAGTCATTTCTAGAACTAGCAGGCTGACAATAAGAAGGAAAATTACTAATTGGAGACTTTTACTTCAATTTTAGCATGCTTTAACCCTTTCACTCTCAATGGCGCCTAAAAGTACGTTTGCAATCAGTTTGGACCTTGATCAGACGCCGCGTAACGCGGCGTCTGATGAGGATCCAAACTATTTGGCACTCGTATTGAATTCTGTTCAGTCATACTGCCTTACAATTTACTTTGAAACGATATTGCAGACAACAAAATTGAAGCAGACGACAATGAAACGGTGAAGAAGTAAACTATTACGAAAGTTTGGCATTGAAAGAATTAAGCAGTTATTTGTATCTAAAGAAACGAATCTATAGAAATAATGATGATTTTTTAAAAAAAAAAAGAAAAAAAAAGAAGGGGGTTGTTAAGAAAAAAAAAGACCGTACTCTGTGTGGCTCGAACCGGCGACCCCCGACATGCAAGTAAGACTCGCTATCGATTGAGCTACGGCGACTTCGTTGAAATTTGGCTTGTTAGTTAATTATAATTGTGAACCTAATTATGTATTTACGTTAGTTTTGGTATATACAGTGGTCATTTATTACTAAAAATATAGACTTTTGAATAGATATCGATATTTTCCGCGTTTTCGCGATGAAGACCGTATGTAATAATGTCTTAAACAGTAATCCCAGTCCTTTGTAATGACGTTACCCCACCCATACTTTGACCCAATTTCACGAAGCCACTCAAACACAAACGTCGGCTCAAAAACATCCGCTAAACGTATCTATAGGTCTATAAACGATTTTTATTCAATGAATTATCTATTCTACCTGTTATTACTGCTTAATAAACGTTCGTGTTCTAATCCTAGAAAATTCTAAAAAGTTAAGAGAGGGTCACAGTTTTCTGAAGTTTTGAGAACATTCTATAGTAAATTTGGCGAGTTGAGAATTTTCTTAGTTTTTTTTCATCTTTCTAAGAGGGAATCCCCAAATACTTAGTTGAAATGGCCGAAAACTAAGACTATATTGATTTTCTAAGAGTATATCGTTATACTTAGTGAAATCTGTCGAGTTTAGAATTATCTTAGTTTTTTTCACTTTCTAAGAGTATATCATCAAATACTTAGACTAAATTGCCGAAAACTAAGAGAATATTGATTTACTTAGAGTAAAAGTTATCTAAGAGTGTTTCAGAATACGGGCCCTGATCTTTTAATTGAGAATAATACTACAAACTTATGAAATACGTTGTAAAGTCCTTGTCGAAAAGCAGAAATATATACAAATTGCACATCTCTGAGCTGCCTTAGAAGTGATTTATAATTATAAGCAACACATATTATTTTATCGCCAGATAATGTGTAAATACATTTTAGATTGTTTTTTGCGAAATACTAAAATGCGTGGGGAAAAGTTTTAAATGCAATTACGTTCGAAATCCGATCACACTTTACTTCAATTTAGAAACCAGTCAACCGAAACGTTCTGAGGAGGGTTTATAAAGTCAATATACTAAAAAAAAGAAGAATTATTATGCAAAACATAAACCTGCAATCCGAATTTAAAGATATGCCTCATAAATAAAATTGTAGATTGTCCCAACTTGTATAATGGTAAATGACCTTTTCGAAAATTAAACGATAACCCAGCTACCCCGCCTATTTCATTCACCGCCATATGGTTTTTATATTTTATTGTCGTTCCTTTTATTGAAGAAAGAAAACTTTTTATGCCGCGCCATCTCTTAATATTTACATTCAACCTGTAAAGTCTCTATGTAATCGTATTAAAAATATGCAGGTCAATTCTCGATGAACCTACGAATCGAATCCGGTCCCAGCCAGTTAGAAAGAGGGCGGAGTCTCCGCCGCGAAGAAAATCTTCCATACGGCGGAGAGATACCGACCAAGTTAGGATCTACTTTTAGATTATCCGTTTGGGTATTTCGAAACCCCTATTTAAAGTCGCAGACAGTTCAATTAAAATCAAATTGCGATAAAAAAAATAAATTAATTGCTGTTTTAAGGGAGGTTATCATATTACACTCCGTCATTAAAGCTGTACGCGTGCTCTCCCTTCTCCGAGTGAGCATGGATCTATTTATAGATAAGACAAGTTGTCTTCCAATTACGGTTTGAAATTGACAATTTCAAACAATTTGTTCATCAGAATACATAGGAAAGTCGCTCAAACATAAAGCAAAATAATGCATTCACACTTACTAAATTGGTAACGTAATGTTCCGTTATGACATATTTAAACTAGCCTATGTGTATCGGATATGCCACGGATAGCCGCGGGTGTGTGTACACGCTGACTGTGTACATGTAGTCGCATTTCAGCGTTGCTATTCGCGTTGCTTAGTGTAAAGCGTGTATAAAAACTTGCGCCACCTAATTGTTTAAAATATGCTTTGATAATGGATATTTAGATTGAAATTTTTGTTTTAATTTCTTACGAGCGTTCTTAAAGCACAGCGAGAAAGTTTACTGCGTAAAACCCTGAAATTATCATGCAAATACAGTACATGTAGTAAGGACTACTTTTGACACCATATTTAGAAACTGGAATGGCTATTACATCGATATTACATCTATTAAACCCATTTGGCCGGTATATGGTATATTCATATACAGTGGTAAATACGCTATTCCTACCCATTTACGCGTTTATCTATGCGTAAGAAACGCATAGTGAACGGTTAACGAACGCTTAATGAACGCTTAACGAACGGTTAAGGCCTAACGATTTGAACGCGTTTAAACGCGTTAATAAACGGTTATACCCGAGATGCTGCGATTGGGGCATCCGTTTTCCGTTTCACGCGGAGATTTCGGATCTTATCGATGATTGCCGTTTTAGAAAAATCCGAATGAAACGGGTTTATCAAAAACAAGAATCGATTTGTCACTGGAGCATTTTCGCGATTGTAATGCGATTTTTGAAAACATTTTCTGTAAATGAGACGCCTCTTATCAGGATCTAAACTGGTTTCGCTTATAGAATTTATATAAATATAGACAGTTTGGATCTCGATCATAATACTGAGTGACTCGGCGTTTCATCGAGATTATTTCTGTTTGATATGTATTAGAATAATTTCTTCCATGTTGATTTCTATTCAAACGGTTTGAATCCAGATCAAACACCTGACTGTATAGATCGGCATAGCATCAGGATCCAAACTGACAGCTTTGAATAAACCCAATTACTTTCATAATAGTTAACACTATCGATTTAGATGTAGATGGGACGCCGAGTAGTTCGGTTCTTATGTTTTACATCTAAGAATGAAGCATACGGTCTTGATTTCATTTTTACAGTTTGGCTCTAGATGAAATGCCGAGTTACGGGAGTCTCATCCATATTCAAACTATACAGATATCTTTTACTTTGATGAGAGAGTATAATAACTGACACATACTCGCATATAAAGTTTGGTTTATTTGGTTGATATTCCAATCAACCCCAATGGGGCATTAGGATACTTACTTTGATAAGCCGCAGTTTTATTACCCCCCTGTCCGGCTTGTGACGCAACAGTGTTAGCGGCTACCCCTGCATGCCACATGTGGCATTTGGGAATTCCGCATGTTCATAGTAATAGTAATATACACAATTTACATAATCCTTTTTAAACCGTATCCTTTATATGGGAAAATAAATGTATATTCATAAAACTCTCACAGGATAACCTTTCTTCTTAAAGAAAATGATTTCATAAAATTTTATAAGATTATATTTACTCCACAGTAACGATATTTACTAAATTCTTAAGTAGGATAAGAGCGGCCCGCAAGTCATACATGGATTACCTCCCTTTCTCCATGATTACTCCCCTTTCATCCGGGCTCTCTTAAACGCGTTTAAACGCGTTAAGAAACGGGTAGTAAACGCGTTAAACGAAACGGGTAACAAACGCTTAACGAACGCTTAACGAACGCGTAAGAAACGCGTAAGAAACGCGTAAAGTGGGTAGGAATAGCGTATTTACCACTGTACATGAAAACAAATCTGGTCAAACTACACATTAAATGGATGACAGAAAATAAAAATATAAATATAAGGAATAAACAACATCTTTTTGCCGCTCATGACGGTATGACTACATTAGCTTTGGGGTGTAAATTAAATGAAAACGCCCTTCGGGCGTTTACAAATTTACCCCCTGCGAAGCTAATGTAGTCATACCGTCATGAACGTCAAAAAGATGTTGTTTATTCCTATAATGCAAGCCGGATCATACCGTTTTACAGTGTTTGCGGGGTACACATAAAAAGGCTATTTTTCCACTTTTTAAATTCAAATTTTAACACTAAAATAATAATTATATTTCTGTCAAAGAGAAATGTTCCTAGGGATTGGACAGAACGAAGTATGCACGAATCTCATATTGCGCCTTTCAGGACCCCGGTGACAAGAGTAAATGAACGCCCCTCGTATGTTAAGGTTCTAAAAGGTGCCGTGTATAGCAAAATGGTTATACAGTGGAGAAAACGTTAATCTTTCCCAATAAACGCGTTTACGCTAAAACTATTATTTGCAGTTCAAACAGTTTGGAGCCAGATCAGACGCCGGGTAACCCGGCGTCTGATCAGGCTCCAAACTGTTTGCAACCAAGATAAACATGAACTATCAGAATTGGCAAAACTTGTACTTTTGTACGTTTTAGTGTTTTGCGTTTGCGTACGTTTGCGTTTAAACAGGAAAGAATAACGTTTTCTCCACTGTACAGTACACGGTGTTTAGGATGATTGTACGAAAATAGTACTTACCTCATCAATGAGGCCGCGATAGAATCCCATTGGACCCTTACCAATTTGCATTGTCACGTTTCCTTGAATATCGTTCTGTGTTGTAATGAAAAAAGAAACAACAGTGACTAAATACCTTTCAGTTTGTAAATAATGTCAAATTCAACATTGAATAATGTCAATAATTAAAAATGGCTGCCTGACCGTTAAAAACAAAAAGTAGCTGGTCCCACAATTACATGTATAAAGCGTGTGAGTTGAGTCTGAGACTGTTGTCAAACATTTGATTGGTCAGATTTGAGCTTAGGCGCCAATCTGACTAATCAACTACTTCAGAACGAATCAAACTCAACTCAAAAGCTTTATTACCTTGGAACCAGGTCATTGGCTGCGGTACTTATATGATGTGTAAATATATACAACAAGATACTGAAAATGGTAAGTATGATATGTATTTTACATGGTATCAGTTATAAAATTATATTGTACAGTGCTCCCTCTCTACAACGTCCCTCCCAACAACGACTCCCTCCTTTCAACGACCTTTTCCGCGGTTCTAAACAGGACAGTTATATCAAACGCTTTAACTGCTGCAATAGTGTCTGCTTTAAAGTGGCGTATGCTGTTTTTCTCACAGTTACATAATTTACATTTTGACAGAAAAAACTTAATGACGAGTGAAAAACAGCTTGCATCCAGATCAGACGCCGCGTTACGCGGCGCCTGATCTGGATGCAATCTGTTTGCAAATGTAAGCCAATTTCCCTTCCTATAACAACTCCCTCCGATCAACGCACACAATTTTGTCTCCCATTTGGATGTCGTTGTAGAGAGGGAGCGCTGTAGTACAGAAAACACTTTTCAGACAGATTTAGATCAATTTAAATATGTCAAATTGCTTAAGCCATGCACAAATGTACAGAAAATGAGTTATTCCCTTAACCAGTGATGTGCTAAACGCTTGACACGGCGTCTGATCAGGGTCCAAACTGTTTGCAAATGTAAGTGTTGTCGGCATTGTTAGTGAAAGGTTAAACATGGTGTCAAGAAAATCAGAGTTACAGTATAAACAGTAGAAATATTACCCAGTTAATGCCAGGCACATCGGTCACATTTGAGGACAGGGAACCGTCGATAAATATACACAAGTGTTGCTCTAAAAATAAATTTAAAACAATCAACCTGAATAATGAGAGTAATAGTTATTTTCAATCAGTTTACAGTGGAGAAAACGTTATTCTTTCCCAAAAGCGCGTTAACGTTAAATTTTTAATGTCCATTGCAAACAGTTTGGAGCTAGATCAGACGCTGGGTAACCCGGCGTCTGACCAGGCTCCAAATTGTTTGCCATCCAGATAAAAAAAAATATAAGGAGAAATGTCAAACAAATTGTAATTTTTCTACATTTGATCGTCATGCGTAAGCATTGTGCTGACGTTTAAACGGGAAATTATAACGTTTTTCCACTGTACCTGTGAGGAGTATATGTGTCATATGCAAGAACTGTTGACCCCGAAGGATTGTAATTTTGCAAGTTGTCGTTAAAATAAACCCTAGGTCCATGTGCATGTATGTATAAATCGACTAGACTTAATTGGAAATTGGAAATGTACATTGAGATTTCAGGGATTAATGATTAATGAGCTTATTTCTCCACTGTCTTACCCCGAGTACAATAATTATTTGCAAACTTTTTGGATCCTAGTTGGACGCTGCATAGTGCGTACACTTTTCATCAAGACTAGACTCAGCATTTTGTCGGGGCCCAACTTGATTTAAGCCCATTGGTAGGTTTCAGCAAATAAGAAAAGCACATTTCGGCCAATATAATGAACTTCGATGAATTTAAAGCCCAATTTAGAATAGTGGTATCTAAAATATAAATATTTACATTCTCCCCATTCAAATTCATTAAAAGACTTGCCAATTAACTCGTGTAAACGCTACTTCTCGAGAGGGCGGGACTTGTGGATAAATTTCGAAGAGGTGGCGGGGCATATGCATTTTTCACTCGCGAATTAATCTTTGGAACTCGGACAGCAAACATTTGGCGGATTTTTTAAAAAATTGTTCTTTACCGATGTATGCCTTCCTTTAAGCGGAAACAATGATGATTAACGACATAAATCCTTCTTTATAGATGATATAAATTTCATGAAAATTGATATACCTCATTAACAGCAGCTGTCTGCATTTCTTTATCACAAAAATCGATATATTTATCATACTTTAAAGATAACGTTACTTCCAAATGACGTCAAATTGCCATTTTCGCGCACAAACAATCAAGTTGCTGACATTTGAATGTAAACAATGGAACTTTTTTTTGCTCTCGAATATACAAAGATTCAGTAATGCGGTCATGGATGTTCCTTATAGGGTTCACATTAATCGTTCACGAAAGCAACCTCTTATATGGATTAAACATAGATGCGTACTAAAACAATCTCCATTTAATATTATCAATGACAGCTAGCGCGATTCATGGTATTTGCCGATAAGTTTTTGTCGTTTATTGCGCTTGAACACCGAAAAAATTCAGTTATACTCGTGTAATTTAGCTTCAAAATTAGAGTTACTGATCGTTGTTTTCGTCATTGATATACGCTCGTAAGATTGCCTGTGATATAGAAATAAATTGTCTATGTGGAAAAAGGTGTGTATGTGTATAACACTAGCGCATGTCCCCGTGCTGACACTACATCAGTAAACAGGAAATCTGTTTCTACCGTAATCTTACATTAGTTAAGACGTCATTATTCTATTTGCTTAAACACATGATGGACACTCTCATTTTCGAAATATATTTGCATTTACCCTAGAGTCTGTTTCTTGTTTTTAAGATAGATGACCACTTAACCCTTTCACCGCCAGAATCGCCTAAAGTCGAATTTGCAAACAGTTTTGATCCTGATCAGACGCCGCGTTACGCGGCGTCTGATCAGGATTAAAACTGTTTGACACCCGTTTCGATATTTCTTATGTCATACGGTCTTAATTCTAACTTTGAAATGATATTGCAAACAATAATATTGAAGCAGACGACAAAATAACGGTGTAGGGGTAAAAAACTCAAAAATAATTTGGCGGTGAAAGGGTTAAAGCAGGTTGAATTTACAACAGAATGCACACATTGGATTTAACACTGCAAGCAGGTCTTTCTAATTTATTTTCATGATCTATTATTTGTTGTCATTTCATAGCTGAGAAATATTTTAATGTTTAACGATTTGATCAGAAATATTAATCAAACTTCAAATAGCAATATAAAAGCCTTCCTAGTTTTGTAACGTGCTTGTAACTGGCCAAACTACACTTCATTCACATATCTAGTAATTTGGGTGTCTCACAATTTTGAAATATGCCTTTAACACTTTCTTGATCGAATACATGTATATCGTGAGGTTTTGCCCCTTCTATGGTATAGTGTCGTCTGTTTCAAAGTTGTTGTCTGAAATATCATTTCAAAGTTAAATCTAAGGCAGTATGATTGTAGAAGTTTCAAAACGAGCGTCAAACAGTTTTGATCCTGATCAGCGTCTGATCAGGATCGAAACTGTTTGCGAATTGTGCTGTATGACGTAATTGAGAGTGAGCAAGGTTAGTATTTTGTTATGTAACATCAAAGTCATATTTACCGCTTATGTTGACATTAATGCTTTTAACATGGAAAACCCATACACAACTCGATAGCCTTTTGAAAACGTATTTTATCTAGTCACGTGACAGGACTACAGATGGCTAATAAGACATGATTTACTAGTCAATCAGCCATGCAAAGCGTTAAATTTGGTGGTGAAGATTTTTTTTGTAGAAAAGATTTGGTGTTTTTTTTAAAAATAACCAAACAACAACACTAACTGTGCAGTGTCAATGTATCGTAACACCATAAGTTGCAATTTGCTTTACTAATAGTCTGCTGTAAGCTACCACCTGATAGGATTTAGAAACAATATAAGTATTATGCTGCAATACAACGACATAGCATTTTAGAGTTTGTTTTTTACAAGAAAACTAATTTTTCAGTTTCAAGGTATCACGACACCATAATGTGCATTTTGCTTTACAAATAGTCTACTTTAAGCTAACACCTGATAGGATTTAGAAAATTGCTAATGCTGCAATACAGCTACATTACATGTTTAAAGTACTTGATAATATACCAAACCTAGGATAGATAACTCTTAATACGTTATAGTACGATGGAAACGGTCTGAGCATTGAGTCTTCCCTTTGAATTGGTGCTAAAGTGACCAGCTATAACAGATTATCTGATTTAATTGTCTAGTTTATTTTCATTTATCTGAAGTTTATTTGGCTGTCACTGATTATTCAAAGAATAATACATGTACAGTGGAGAATCTGTTATTCTTTCCCAATAAACGCGTTTACACTAAAACTATTATTTGCAGTGCAAACAGTTTGGAGCCAGATCAGACGCCGGGTAACCCGGCGTCTGATCAGGCTCTAAACTATTTGCCACCATGATAAACATGAAATATCAGAATTGTCCAAAAGTTGTTCTTTTCTACGTTTTAGTGCTTTGCGTTTGCGTACGTTTGCGTTTAAACGGGAAAGAATAACAGATTCTCCACTGTACAAGGAATACTTGGTGTATGTTGACCACAGCTACCTTATTTCAAGTATTGTTTTTCTTTTTTTTCTCAGCTATTTAATAACGCATGTATTTTGTTTTACTTTTAAACCTCAGGTAATTACATGTACCATTCCATAGGCAATGCCCGTTGTTAAGTACATTCATTATATCAATAAAATATTGTTTAACCCATTACCCCATAGCCTGTGTCTAGTTTTAAGAAAGCTGATCACTTAAAGCAGGTTGAAAGTAAAGCAGAATGCGCCAATATGCGCATTCTGATTACATTCAGTCTGCTTTAAGCTGTTATCTGCTAGAATATAGAAAACAGTTTGTATGTTTTTATTTGTGACAGTTTAAATTGGAACTATTTTCTTCAGTAGAGGAATAAATGCATCCTATTCAAACAGCGAAGTCCCTGATCAGAGGGCTCCTGCAGGAGCCCTCTGATCAGAGACTTCACTGTTTGTAATTTTGCAATTTTTTCTAAGAACGACACTAAATAGTCTAAAATGGACCAGCCTTTATTGCAAACTAGAATCGTCCATTGGAAGTTTTAGGGGATAATGAGGTAAACCAACAATAGCTCTTACCTGCTACGTTGTATCGATATATTACGTTATACCACACGCCACTAATCAACGGGTACGTTGAAATCGGTGAATTTGTGTAGTTACCATAGTTACCGAATACCATGGCATCTTCAACCCACAAGCATATGTCTCCATTGTCTGAACAGACTATTGGATATGGTCCGCTAGTGAACTTAATATCAAGCTTTATCCAGGCTTCAATTGCAAAGCTGGGGATAAATGAAAATAATATATTGTACAATAATCCCGTATGAACTTTGGAACAATTATTTTTTATTGCAAATAGTGAAATAGTGCGGAACAAGATCAAACGCTGGGTAGCACAGCGTCTTTCTAAGGATTTACACTATGTGTGACTGACATAAATATAGTTTAAACATATTTTATTGCCAAATTTTTGTAACATCCCTACAACGGCCCTCCCAACAACGACTCCCTCCTAACAACGATTCTTGCCGTAGTTCCGCGAGTTTTTGGATGAAAACGCGTAACAAAATGTGGCGTGTATAGATAAGGGGAATATTACAAAAAATGAAATCTATATTTCTGCATTAAACCCTATGGTGATATTCGAGACGATTCTATTGAGTAGTGACACCATAGATTCGGTACTGATATGAGTGAGAACAGGTTGGGTGTGTTCAGTGCACTCCCTCTTATCTGGAGCTGTATTTTGTCATCATAATATATTATCTTCTTTGATTTGATGACTGAATGCATGAACTAAATTGTGACGCGTCCTTGGAAATGTAGAGCTTGTAGCGGTAAAAATAACAGAACAAAGCGATTTATTACTTAATTCACTTTTGGAATATTTCTACCTTTAGTGTACAATCAGATAGTCATAACGCGAGCCCCAGAGAGACCTTCGTACCTTTACGTGGTTCTAGTGCTTAATTGTCAAGGAAAAGTTTCAGTTTATTTGGCAATAACTACAGTGGAGAATCTGTTATTCTTTCCCGTTTAAACGCAAACGTACGCAAACGCAAAACACCAAAAGGTAGAAAAGAACAACTTTTAGACAATTCTGATAACTCTTGTTTATCTTGGTGGCAAACAGTTTGGAGCCTGATCAGACGCCGGGTTACCCGGCGTCTGATCTGGCTCCAAACTGTTTGCACTGCAAATAATAGATTAAGCGTAAACGCGTTTATTGGGAAAGAATAACAGATTCTCCACTGTAAAAGGAAGGCAGATCGATTGTTTTCGTACCAAGCGTTGATAAGCAACGAATGAGATTAGCTGAATTTTCCCCCTGAAATCAGCATCATCTCATCATCCCTCATCATTCATCGGCGCTATATGACCGAAGCGGTTACAGAACTGCCATTTCTCCGGATTTTTCCTAAATCTTCGGATTTTTTTTCTGGTACATGGTAGCTTAAAACAGGCTGAGAGTAAAGTAGAATGCGCATGAGGGCGCATTCTGCTTTACTTCCAGCCTGCTTTAAGTAGTCACATGTCAATAAAACTAGAAACAGGCTATGTGGTAAAGGTACGATTCGTAAAATCGCGCATGGAAAATGCAAATTTAGAAATCTTATGATTTTTCATGCCAACTTATGGCAGCCCTGCGGTTAAACCCAAGTCATCAACCAATCCATCATAACGCGAGCTCGCCTTTGTCAAACATACGACAAATCGAGCTCAATTGATGAATATGTTGTAGAAATTTGGTAATAAATACGGTTGAGAACATGCTTAATTTACATAGCTAACGCGTGTGTACTAATATTATTGTGTCCATTGCAAAACAATCGAGTCAAATCTGACGGAGAGAAATAGCTTTCCACGCAGATTGTCATACAGTAAAAACATTTTGTCAGCGGAGCGGGATGGTATCTATTTAGACCAACATTTTCAACAAATCATATTTTATTAGAAATTTAGAATTAAGAGCACCTGTTGAAAACTGAATTGTCTGATTGGATAGTAGCCAGGTATCCAGATAAGGGGAGTATTTCAAAGCTTTAAATCTTTATTTGTGCATTAAACCCTATGGTGTCACTACTCATTTGAGTTGTCTCTTCGAGACGATCCAATTGAGTGGTAACACCATAGGACTGGGTGATGAGATGAGTGAGAAAATGTTAGATTTGTTCAGTCAACTCCCTCTTATCTGGAGCCTTGAAACTGTAGCCAGGCTGGTCTATGTACTCTACAGTTTTATTTACAAAAGCAAGGTGGTTGAACTTTTACAGCAGACTGCTGTTACATACTACAGTATACTTATGAGCATGCACAGTTTATTTAGTTATAGTCTTTTTTCAAGAAACTCCCAATGAATGAAGTTTGATATATAGAAGAATAGTTTTATCTGAGGATCTCCTACCAGTAGCTAGGATATGGATTAAACTATTGTTTTGCATTTCTGTTACATTATAGGTTTTTAGTCAAAGTTATGCTATATCCTTGAATGTGCATCTTTTGCTATTCAATCCAAGATTTAACAATTCTTTGACAAACCCCAATTTCATACAATTTTACACACCCATTTACATTATGACTTCCAGCATCCATTCCGCTGAATATCTTTTTAAAGATATTTCTTGTTATTACAATTTATTGCATGTCTTCAACGGTGAAATTCTTAAAAACGGTTAACTCCTTAAAGAAGACTTTTAATTGAAAGTTCTCTATAAATGCGTTTTATACTTAAATATTGTATCCATTGAAAACACTGTTTGCAATGGATATAATATTTAAGCATGTTCAAAACAGAAAATAAAATGTTTACGATTGGATTTAATCTGAAAAAGGGTAACGCGGCGTCTGATCTTCCATGCTTAAGGCGTATTCTGCTCTATTTTCAGCCTGCTATAATCTACACATTTTTGGGATATAACAACTATTTCATTTGTTATATATTCATGACTATGTAAAGAGGATATATTTTCTTAGTGGAGTAATAAATCAAAGACGTTAAAAGTGTATTTATAGGGTAATGGGTTAAAAGAGAAAGAATAATGTCTTTTCTTCTGTTAAAACATCTCCACTATATTATGTATATGAGCCGTGCCACGACAAAACCTCACTTATTGCACTATTGTACAGACCAAGCACCGCTGTCATCCCTAGTTATGCTTCTGAGTTTAGTCTTCACTGCCAAAAACTGTATATAATACAGCCACATAAAATGCGTTAGACGCAGGTGGGTGTCAAACAGTGTAGACCAAGATCATCCGCCGCGTTTTTTACGCGGTAGATGACCTTGATCTTCAATGTTTGCAATGAAATAAGACAAGTTTCCTCGTAACATGGCTCAATCAATTACCTCTGTTCCATGTATAAATACTTGACGTCATCTAGGGTAACAAAATCATCAATCCCGTCGAAATAGAGAGCTCGGTTGGTCTCTTCTAAACAGGTCACTTTCAGATTAGACCAGATCATGGGAAACTTGCCATACTGAAGCACCCCAACATGGCCACCAGTCAAGAACGTGTGATAGATAGGACCAGAATCAATCAGGACACCGGATCCGTCGTACACGATCACGCTAGATAAAATGATACGTCTCATATAAGAACAATATTTAAACGTATTGACAGCCCAACCACACAAGGTAAAATAATACGTCTCTAATAATTACAATATATAACTTAACAGACAGCGGGTCGTACACGATCACATTAGATCAAACGGTACGTCTCTTTACTCTCATAATTACAGTGGAGAATACGTTATTCTTTCCCGTTTAAACGCAAACGAAAGGCAAACACATTTGAATAAAACATAGAAAAGGACAACTTTTCGACAAGTCTGACTAGTCATGTTAATCGGTGTGGCCCGGCGTCTGGTCTGGCTCCAATCTGTTTGCAGTAGATATAATAGTTTAAGCGTAAACGCGTTTATTGGGAAAGAATGACGTGTTCTCCACTGTACACTATTTAACACAAGATACATCGGACCCATCATACTTGATCACATCACCTGGAACCCTACACAATTGATTTTCAAACAAATTGTTATAAAAATATATTTAGAGACAAAGGGTCCAATTGATTTTCAGTTTATCCTCTCTTTACCTAAACAAAAGTTATCATATCGTGAGTAATCTTTGATGAAGGTGTATTTGATGAAACACCTTTGTTGTTCATTTCTGTCTAGCTAATAATATACCCTTCCATAAAAACATAACATAAAACCAACTATTACCTTGCAATTTTAGCAGTAACTGCGTCTACCCACTAAATCTACAGAGTTTTCTGGCGTAATGACAGGGGTGCGTCCATTGCCAATATAGCATTTGCTACTACTTTTAGCGTGATAAGTCGACAATATCGAGCATAACAGTCATAAAGTTTCATCGATACCGATTATATCTGACTTAATCTCGATTCATTCTAACCGACAAAAAAATCACTGGTTTTCATCGACAGTTACGTTTCTCGCATGTATGTGGTAGACGGCTGAAAGCTATCACGTTAAATAGATGGTGGCCTTAATTCGAAACACTTAATCTGTTAATGTCTTATTGGTTGCAATGTTTTTGAAAATAATAGCTTTTTGGAATAATACAAGATATGTTTAATTCTCGACATTCTGTCTAGCATGCTTGTATAATTATATTAACTTTCTAAGCAGGTAGAAAACATCGTATATATTTTAACACACTCAAACCTAGCGACGAGTATAACCGCCTTTTACAACGAATGTCGACCCTGATCAGAGGGATACTGTAGGAGATCACGATATTTAAAACATGTAATTGAAACGGCGAATAACAAGGACAACCTTATTCTTTCATAAACGGGACGCAAACGTAATGCAAATAAAATGTCGCAAATAACAGTTCTTAAAAGTAATAACATTTGAAAGAACTCGAATGGCAACTGGTTTGGAGCGTGGTCAGATATAGACATACTAAGCAACTGATCTTCCTCGTTTATGTGTGTGCAAATAAGTCCTCAACAACGCCAATAAGACCTAAAGAACTCAAACAAAAACCTAAATATTATGATGATACTAATGATAAAACAACAACAACAAGCAGCACATATTACCATTAGAGCGAGAGTCAAGCTTCATATGAAGAATTATTTCACTAGATCTACCCCTATTAAATGCTACTTGAAACAACAACGACAACATTTATACAAAATATGTCAATTTCTCATTTGTTCCCTTTAATTTCATATCAAAATATTAAGATAACCTATTATTACATGTAACAAAACAGATGTGTTTGAAAAGTAACATAAAAAGGTGGTGGTTTATAATGTCTGCATTTACGTAACTCGTATTCTGCCGACTTTTACATTTACCTCCCTGATCATCGAGTCACAAGTCGGCCATTTACATTCGGCGCAAATTGCAGCCATGACACATTAACTTATTTCCCTCTAAGGTACACAGTTTATTCAACTGGGTGAAGTGGAACAATGTAGGGATAATTGTTTGCTCAGAAAATTCCAGTGATCCTGACAGGGCTCCAACCAGGAACCACTCGCTTCCTACGCGAGCGTCCTACCATAGGACCACCGCCCCGACCAATGGGCCCCCTGATCAGACAATTATCTCTAAATGACCCCAAATTTTCCATCACAAACCAATTTGTAATTAACTTAACAGCTTCTTGAGTCAACTACACAAAAGCGATGGAAAATATCTAAAAACAATTAAAAAAATAACCACACTAAGATTCGATGACCTTTTAGATATTCCAATTGATTTGGGCGTGTATTGGTAATACAATGTCAATAGAAAGAAAACAGTAATAAAATAGTTTTTCTAAACAGGATTTGAAAACAGTGTATAATAGTATGTATCGATCCGGATCGGAATAAAAAGAAAAGGCTCAAATTTATCTTGAATGACTTACGGACAATGACGATTGTGAAAGGACCATTAGGGGTCCTCACCATTAACTGTTTGAATTATACAAACAAAATCGTGTTGAAACACTAACTAGTGTCTGTTACTTCTTTAAACACGAATCTTTTTCAAAATAAGGCAAGGGTGTCAGCGTAACGCGGCATAATCATAATCCAAATTATATGCAAAGGTAAGCTCGGTTTCGCTACAAGTATGCAACACGTTCGTGAGATAATTTGAACGAAGGCTGCAAGAAGAAAACGTGGTGTTCCAACACGTGTAATTTACCCATCTACCGCCAAACTTTCCGCAAATTTTGTTACCCCTTCACCGTTTCTTTGTCGTCTGCTTCAATTTTGTTGTTTGCAAAATCGTTTCAAATTAAGTTTCAACGTAGTAAGACTTCAACCATATCGACACGAAATGTCTGTACAGGTCGAAATATTCAAAAAGAGCAATTAAAAAGTTATAATATAAAATGTAAGCATCATGAGAATCGTCTACCTACTTCATATAACCTATTGAAGGTTTGTATATAACCCGCCATCGGTATGCGGTCTCAGGTTCCCATGCGATCAAATTTGGGTCGTGCCATAGCTCCAGGGAATACCAATACCTATAATGTGTACTCCACAGGCCTCGGCTCATGTCCTCGTTAACTCCATGAAACGCATCAATAAGCTGACAAAATATTACATTATATATTATGACCACTTAATATAACATTATATATTGTGACCACTAAATATTACATTATATATTATGATCACTAAATATTACATTATATATTATGACCACTAAATATTACATTATATATTATGACCACTAAACTGTGTTAATTATTAGGGTTTAAGAACTGATGACGGCTTAAAAGCAAGGTGACAGTAAAACGGAAAGCTCCTACATGAGCTCTCTGTTTTACTGTCACCTTGCTTTCAGCTGTCACCTATCTTTTATACAACCAATTTGCATGAATTTTGTGGTCGTATTAGAGAGGATTTTTGTTCTGTGATATGCGGATATCATAAACTTACGTGACATCGTTATGGAAGGTTAGCTTTAGCAATACGGATGATTTCATGCGAGTTTGAATCGTAATTATAAAAACAGTACAACCACTCTATGACGACTACTATATTATATTTATTATTATGTGTGTACGGCAAGTGACTGAATAAAGCAAGGTGACAGTAAAACAGAAATATCCTTTAGGATCTTTTTTGTACCGTCACCTTGCTTTAAGCAGACACCTGTGTTTCATACATTTAATTTAATATGCTTCATTTTATTGCTGGTAATAGAGAGGTTCTACTGTATTAAATGTCCCGATTCAAACTCGCTTGAAACATCCGTATTTCGGAATATGACTTTCCATAACTCGATGTCACGTAAGTTTATAATACCCGCATATCAAAATAAATACGTGACTTAGCATTTTAAGCACATATATGTCGATCTTTTTCGATTGCCTTTATCCCAGTCCTTACTCAACTGTTACTTTCACGTTTTAAAGGCTTGTCACTACCTTAAGCAGGATTATAAAATATAGCAGAATATATACCTAAAGGCAAATTCTTATTTAGTTTCAGCATCCTTATAGTTACCATTTGCTAGGATAAAGAAAACAATTTTATGATCCATATTTACGATTGTATACAGTTAAACTACTCTTTTCTGTGGAGTTAAAATTCGTGAAAATGCGCATTGATGTCGTAAAAGATTAAACGTATCAGAAAGCAAGTACATAAATAAAAATAAGCATACTTGATCAATTCTATTGTGAGATGTTTACCCCTTCACCGCCATATTATGGTCTGCTTCAATAGGTTTGTCAACAACATCGTTTATAACTGATATTATTTAAAAACAAGTGGCAAACAGTTTTGTTCCTGATCAGACGTCGCGTTACGCGGCGTCTGATCAGGAGAAAAACTGTTTGCAAATGCGCTTTATGACGCACCTGAGAGTGAAAAGGGTCAATAACGCCAGTTGGCCTAATTACTATAATAAAAGTACTGTGTCCTTATGTAGAAATGTATATACTTTGACATGTAATCCTTGCATTCCGCCATCCCATTTGTCGTGCTCTTTGCCGTAGTTACTATGTGTCCTTTTCCACATGACAGTATAAAATTCAGAACTGCTTGCATATCCGAACACACAGGAAATAAAGTCAATACCGGTGTCGTTTTGCACGTACCAGGTGCCCTGGTATTCTATATCACCGTAAACTTGTCTATCTGAAATAGCATATAATAATCACTATACCATGTGGCTTGGTGGCAGATATCGTTCTTAAGTTGTCTACCTGAAACAGCGTATACTATAGACCATACCAAGTGTGTCAGGCATGTACTATGTGGCTAGGTGGTAGATATCGCTGTAAAGGTGTCTACCTGAAACATTATAATATTATACTATAGACTATACCAAGTGTGTCAGGCATGTACTATGTGGCTAGGTTGTAGATATCGCTGTAAAGTTGTCTACCTGAAACAGCGTATACTATAGACCATACCAAGTGTGTCGGGCATGTACTATGTGGCTAGGTGGTACATATCGCTGTAAATTTGTCTACCTGAAAGAGGTATACTATAGACCATACTAAGGGTGTCAGGCATGTACAATGTGACTTGGTGGTTGATATCGCTGTAAAGTTGTCTACCTGAAAGAGGTATACTATAGACTATACCAAGTGTGTCAGGCATGTACTACATTGTATGTGACGTGGTGGTTGATATCGCTGTAAAATTGTCTACCTGAAACAGCATATACAATAGACTATACCAAGTGTGTCAGGCATGTACTACGTGGCTAGGTGGTAGATATCGCTGTAAAATTGTCTACCTGAAAGAGGTATACTATAGACCATACCAAGTGTGTCAGGCATGTACTATGTGGGTAGGTGGTAGATACTGCTGTAAAGTTGTCTACCTGAAAGAGGTATACTACAGACTATACCAAGTGGGTCAGGCATGTACAATGTGACTTGGTGGTTGATATCGCTGTAAAGTAACTGTTGTCTACCTGAAACAGCATATACAATAGACTATACCAAGGGTGTCAGGCATGTACCACGTGTCTTGGTGGTAGATATCGCTGTACAGTTGCCTACCTAAAACAGCGTATAATATGGATTATACCAAGGGTGTCAGGCATGTACCACGTGGTGTGGTGGTAGATATCGCTGTAAAGTTGTCTACGTGAAACAGCGTATAATATAGTTTACAGTAATGTTATCAAACATGTACCACGTGTCTATGCATTCTATATAACCATAACATTGTCTTACTGAAATAGCGTATAACAAGTTTATATCAATGATACCAAACACGTATCAGGTACATTTGTTTAATATTACCAAATACTTATCGAACTAAAACATCGTATTATATAGTCAATAGTAATGTTATCAAGCATGTACTTGGATACCGATATCATCATAAAATTGTCTAACTGAAATAGCGTATAACAAAGTTTATGGTAATGGTATCCAGCATGTACTATGTGCCTTTATCTCGTATAAAATAGTACAGTGGAGAACACGTTATTCTTTCCCAATAAACGCGTTTACGCTAAAACTATTATTTCCACTGAAAACAGTTTGAAGCCAGATCAGAGGCCGGTTTTTCACATTACCATTCCCATGAATCTGAAACAGCATATACCATGGTACAAACTAGTGTCATTTAGCATGTACCATTGTCATTAAAACGATGCACAAATGTATAATCATGAACTGCATTAAAGAATATTGTTAATTTGATTATTTAAATATGGTTTAAGTCAAATCAGACGCAGAATTACTGTTTGCTGAGTAGATTCAAATGGAGCAGTGAAACAATTTTCTTAATCATTTCATTGCTTGGCGGTGGCTTATTTCGTTTAAAGAAACTACGTAATCCTTTCACTGTATTGGAAAGGCAATACCGACATTTGCAAACAGTTTGGATGCAAATTATGCATACGAGAAACTCTACTTACAAAGCATGGTAGGGAATCAATATTGGACATGAAAGAACCTCGGGCGTGGATCGAACCCGAAGCGCCTGCGTGGGAGTCATATACCATAACATCTCAGCTAAAGATTCGACACCCTAACTTAGGGATTCGCTATTGAATGCATTACACGTCGTCTCTATGCTATCTATAGAACTCAGAGGTGAGCTTGAGGGATGTAACACTATATCAGCGTATACCAAGAAACGCACTCGTTTAGCACCAATTACTTCGTCAAAGTGCCTAAATATTAGGCAGAGCATATTCTTGCAGTGAAAGAGTTAAGTTTAACATATTTTAATGCAATATATTTGTGACGCCATATAGTATAATTACAATACAACAATATACACATATAAGGTCAAAATGGTTTGTCCACGAATTCTATCAACATTAGTAACGGCTCTCTCCTTACTGAAAGAGTTATCACCTAACGTTTTGTTTATAAAGAATCAAGCCCGACTAACCAATGAGCATTGAAGGTCTTTTAGTTGATTCTGATTGTATAACTTCGTCTCCATTGACATGGTAATCTGGCTTGTCGAATTCGCCCAGTATATCAACCTGAACGTAGTCCTGGAAATCACTTGTCGATATAGAAGGGTTGTTTGGACAGTTGTCGTCTTGGTTTATAACTCCATCACCGTCATAGTCTGTTTCACATGCATCTCCAACGGTATCTAAGTTGCCATCCACCTGATCTTGATTGGATGCGTATGGACAGTTATCATTGTCATTCGGGATTCCGTCACCATCGATATCGTCGTCACAAGCATCGCCTAGAAGAAATAATACAATTGAGTATGACGTTACTATCTAACCAAAAACGCTTTCGCGCTAAACAAATTATTTAAATTGCAAACTATTAAGAGCTAGTTAAACGATGTGTTACCCGGCGTCTATTCTAGTTCCGCACTGCTTGCTACTCAACTGAAAACATGAATCGTTGACATTTACAAAACATGTTTATGCATGCTTCATTTACTGCACCACGTTTGCGTTCTGTCTCTTTCAACATTAAATAAATATTTTGGGTTATTAGAGTCCCGTGTGGATCATTTCAGTTACCAAATCAAGACCTAGTCTACTCGGAATTATTGGTAGTTTATGCATTACCGGTGTCAATTTCAAAACAATATAGACCAAAATCAGAAGGCTCTTAAAGGAGCAATCTGATATGGGTCTACATTATTTGCAAATGTATTACTGGTTGAGCTTATTACCGCCAGTCCCCTAATCCGACTAACTTTGCGGACCAAGGGTTTAAAACATTGAGATGAGTCTCATGCTTATTTTAAGTTAGGTCAGATTGGACTTGATACTCAAATTAGACAAATCAAAAGCGTGATATCGTTCTCAAACTCATCCTAAACGTTTTTAACGATTTAACTGGGACTGATTAGACTCCAACGTGTTAGGCATTCAGAGTTAACAAAAGTATCAAGGTTTTAAATAAGTTTTTCTAACATTGCAGTTGCGTTTTGTTTCGTTAACTCTCTCAACACTAGGTAACTCTTGCTTATTATTATGTTTCCTTGGGAATGGTAGAAGTGACAACAACAAGTCTTTTTTATAGCATTTTAATGAACACTGCTTTAAATTATACATGTATGCATACTGATAAAAATGTTAATTTGATTTTTGAAATAACAGGAAATATAATGTAAATATACAAAATGAACTGATTTGTTTGGCGTTTAAGCCAATTAAACGACAGAAAATGATTGGCAAATTTACTATGTATCGCTAGCGTGATGCAATTGTCGATCGTTTTCTGTCTTTTTCTTCGCTTTACGCCGAAAAAACAGTTCATGTTTTAATTAAACAAATGACTCACCTAAACCATCTGTATCTATGTCAGACTGGTCACCGTTTATAATAAATTGGCAATTATCAAACCAGTTCAGAGCAGCGTCGCCATCACTATAAAAAAGAGTTCAATCTTTAACTCTTTCAACACCATGTTCATGTTTAAAATATACTCAATACATTTTAAACCAGTGTAGACCCAGGTCAGAGAGCTCCTATAGAAACCCTCCAATCAGGGTATGCACTTGTTTGTTTTAAATTTAGACTAGTATTCATGCAACTACCAAGAATTCCCAGTAAAACGGTTTATGCTTTGTATCCAAATAACCCACAAGATATACACTCGTACTGAGTGTTGAAAGAGTTAGTAAATAATGAGTTTAATTCAAACCGGTTTATGGTGTTACAAGAGAAAACGCAGTTTAATTAACTCACTCTAGAATCGAGGCAAGGCAGGACGGTCTATGAGGTCTAATGATTGAACCTTCTCCGCTAAATTTCAGTTATGGTTGTAATCGGATAATATGTTGTCTGACCAGTAGCACAAATCTAATCAATGAATCTAATCGAGATTCCGTTTATGGTTGATATCGCATATATTGTCGCATATATTGTCTGGACATTTGCCCAAAAGACAGATCTAATAAATGAACCTTTATCCACAAAATTCCAGTTACGGTTGATATCGCATATATTGCCTGACCATTAGCTCAACTCTAAGCAATTAATCTTTTCTTCAAAATTACAGCAAAAAGGTTGTAATTGATATCGCATAAATATATTGTCTGGCCATTTACTCAATTACAGTTATGGTTGATATCGCATATAGTGACTAAAAGTAACTCTTATCTTATCAATGGACCTACTCCAGATTACAATTTTTCAGGCTACCAATTGCAGGCTTAAATTAATAGTCTACAATTGATAACTATGCTTTCCGCTTTGGTGTTGCGACGACAGACAGGACTTAGCACTACATGATGATGTATCTCTAAAGCCGTCCTTGTTGGTTGTAAGGTTGTTGAACAGGGTTTAAATTTTATGTACACTTTTCGTCCTTATAGGTGAATATAGGAGATAAGAGTGAGGTTGGGCGCCCCTAAACCCAGGTTTAACCCTCAGTGGTTATTGATAATTAATTTATAATTAATTATTAATTGCTACTGACCGTACCAAGGCGGGCTCCTATGTTCACTTTGCTTTATGTGTGTCTTGCGTGTTGTTTTCTATTTAGTGTGTAGATGAGGGAATGTTATTGCGCGCGTGTGTGTGTGCGTGTATGTATATGTGTGTGTTTGTTATGGTATGACTGTGTGTGTGTTCTGCTTGAGAGGTGGGTGTATGGTTTGTGTTGCGTTTCCTGCTTGAGTCGTTCTTATTTATTTATTGGTCAGTAACTCATATATAATCACTAAACCTACTTTCCAAAATTCCAGTTATGCTGGTTATCACCTATATCGCCTTTGCAGTAGCTAACATCTAATCAATAACACTACTCCTCGATAATTTAAGTCATGGCTGCTATCACATATATTGCCTAGCCAGTAGCTCAGATTTAATCAATGAACCAACTACTCAATACTCCAGTTAAGGTTG
The DNA here is from genome assembly GCA_922989275.2 of Gari tellinella. NCBI lineage: Eukaryota > Metazoa > Mollusca > Bivalvia > Cardiida > Psammobiidae > Gari > Gari tellinella. Next base: position 76,026,239 of record OV277867.1, on the reverse strand, counting down.
TTATAACCTAAGTCGCCTAGCCAGTAGCTCATATCTTAACAATGAACCTACTCCTAGACACTTCAGTTATAGATGTTATTACATACATTTGTATATCGTTTAGCCATTAGCCTTTATCTAATCAATGAACCTACTCCTCCGTACTCCAGTTTAGTCTATTATTACACATATCACCTAGCCAGTAGCTCATATCTTATCAATACACTTATAAACTCCAGTTATAGTTGTAAATACATATAAAGCCTCGTCAGTAGCTCAGATTTAATCAATGAACCTACTATTCCCCACTCCAGTTAAGCTGTTTATACATATATCGCCTTGCCAGTAGCTTATATCTTATCAATAAACCTACGCCTAGACACTCCAGTTGTAGTTGTTATTACATATATAGCCTCGCCAGTAGCTCAACTTTAATCAATGAACATACTATACTCAATACTCCAGTTAAGGTTGTTATTACACATATCACATAGCCAGTAGCTCATATCTTATCAATGAACCTACTCCTAGACAGTCCAGTTACAGTTGTTATTACATATATTGCCTAGCCAGCAGCTCAGTTCTAATCAATGAACCTACTCCTTGACACTTCAGTTATAGTTGCTATTACATATATCGCCTAGACAGCAGCTCAGTTCTAATCAATGAACCTACTCCTAGACATTCCAGTTATAGCTGTTATTACATATATCGCCTAGCCAGCACCTCATATCTTATCAATGAACTTATTACTCCATACTCCTGAAAGGTTGTTATTACATATATCGCCTAGCCAGCAGCTCAGTTCTAATCAATGAACCTACTACTCAATACTCCAGTTAAGGTTGTTAATACATATATCACCTAGCCAGTAGCCCAAATCTTATGATGAACCTACTCCTTGACACTCCAGTTATAGTTGTTATTTCATATATCGCCTGGCCAGTAGCTCATATCTTATCAATGAACATACTTTTAGACACTCCAGTTATAGATGTTATTACATATATTGCCTAGCCAGTAGCTCAGATTTAATCAATGAACCAACTACTCAATACTCCAGTTAAGGTTGTTATAACATAAGTCGCCTAGCCAGTAGCTCATATCTTAACAATGAATTAGCCTTTATCTAATCAATGAACCTACTCCTCCGTACTCCAGTTTAGTCTATTATTACATATATCACCTAGCCAGTAGCCCAAATCTTATCGATGAACCTACTCCTTGACACTCCAGTTATAGTTGTTATTTCATATATCGCCTAGCCAGTAGCTCATATCTTATCAACGAACATACTTTTAGACACTCCAGTTATAGATGTCCTAGCCAGCAGCTCAGTTCTAATCAATGAACCTACTACTCAATACTCCAGTTAAGGTTGTCATTACATATATCGCCTAGCCAGTTATGGGAGGTATCTGTCTGATCAGCGTGGTTGACCTTTGGGCAATTATCACACGCATCGCCAACTCCATCACCGTCGCTTTCTTCTTGCCCGGGATTGAATACCAGGTGACAGTTATCGTTCCCGTCATCAAGGCCTAGTAATACATAAGTAAACTCAATAAATTCTGAAACTTTAAATGGACATTTTAATATGTTACTTAAGTCTAGTTCGAATTCGACTCATTTGGATTGTGCTCCAAAATTACAAATAATGCAAACCCTGAACAAAAGACATCCGTCTGCGCCTGAACTATATTGGCTAGGACAGATGCTCTTTTAACAAGTTTTTAAAGGATGTCTATATTACGAGATTAATAGAGTGCATTGATTTAAAATAAGGCAATTTTGTGGCGTCTGATCAGGATCCAAATAGTTTTATATTCGTACCAATATTCAGTCATTGTAAATAGCCTTAAATTAAATATTAAAATATAGTGTAGACGACGGTATCAATTTAGATGATTTTTTCACGGGAAGAGTGTTAAAGCAGATGAAAACTTAGCAGTGAAATAGTTAATCCAGCTTTAAAGTGTAAGCTCATTTGTCGTCAAAATTGGTTTCGTGCATAAATTTTGGTAAAAGCAAAAACATAGATGAATAGGAAAGAAGATATCATAAGCTTTTAAAAAAAACCAAGGTGCCATTTTTTATTTTGACTTGAAGGATTCGAAAACCAAGATGGCATCCAAAATGGCCTTAGTTTAGCAATACTTCAATAATTTCGCTGGTACATATGGTACGATGACAAAATAGATCTAAATAAACGTTTTTGAACACAAAAAGACTAGTAGATATATCAAATTGAGGCTAAAGTTGAAGTTTATCTGCCTAATTTCAAGATGGCGTCCAAAATGGATACCGTTTACACTAAAGTCAACTTACTTTAACACCGTAGTTCGTTCATACAAAGTTATTTGAAATAAATAAACGAATGCAATGTCTGTTTGATTAAAGAAATGTTTAGTTCATTCGGTAAATGCTAACAGTAAGTAAACAAACGAAGTTAATAACTATAGTCAAGCCATGTTAGATCTTGTTAAGGAATTTTATGAGAAAACTAACGCAGTGAGTCACATGCTTAAGTCTGCAATCAACCAATCTCCATTTGTGTAAACAATAAATTGTCTATGCCAAATTGTTTATATAAGCGAGTAGATTATAAAACTTTGTGTTGCAAATGTGATATCTGTGAGACAACTTCGTTAATCAAGATGACGTCTTAGGTGGATGCCACAAACAAACGATATCCCGAACATAATATTTACATGTATTACAGTTCACTCAAAATGAGGCTAAAGTTGAAATTTATAATCCTTCTTTCAAAATGTCTGTTTGATTAAAGTTATTTATGTTCACTAGGTATACATTACAAGGAAGTAAGCAATCTATCTAATAACTATAGTAAAACCATGTTAGCTCTGGTTTGGAATTTTTATAAACGAAAATGTGCAAAATGTCAAATACTCAAATTCGGAATCAGCAGATTCTTTCTGTTGACAAATGATTTTATATATCAAAATATCCGTACAAACATGTAGATTATGAAACTGCATGTTGCAATTGTGGTATATGTTACTGTGAGCCAACTTCGTTATTCAAGACGGCGTTCAAGATGTCCGCCACAAATTAAATCCCGAACATAATAACTACATGTAATACAATTCAATCAATAAGAGGCTAAACTTGACATATATATTCCTTCATTCAATATGTATGTTTGATTAAAGTAATTTATTGTTCACGTGGAAAACATTTCAAGGAAAGAAGGAATTTATCTAATAACTATAGTGAAACCATTAGCGCGTTCAAGTACCGTATCGATTGCATCGATTGCGTCAGAAAACGGTAACAAATTACCTTTAACGACCGTTTGGCTGTAACCGATTGCGAACGACACGAACGGCCTCAGAGGTAGTTAGCCATCGCCAACAAAGGAAAACAAAATGGCGACCAAATGAATTTGTAATGATATAAATAAATATCATTTGACACGCATGAAATTGTAATTGTGTATTATAAATATATACGGTTGTGTGACCAAGATGCCTGGCCGGTGCAAGTAAATTAATCACTGTCCATGGGACACGCACCTCCGTTCAGGTTGAGGTCAAAGCTGTCAATCTGACAGGTCGTGCGTGTTCCGACAATTAAGCAGTTATTATAAATACTGGGGAAAAATTGAGATCAAGGAGATGATGGAGAGTCCAGTAGACTAGAGAACCAGACCAGGCAGGCTCGGTACGCATTGTGGCGTGATGCCATGCAATAAAGTATCGAACTTGAAGTACTGGAGTTGAGTTGTCACTAGTAGGCCATATCATCACACCTACGAATTTGGAGCCGTGGACCAAAATTATACGATCACAAGGCCAGAGGAAAACGTGAGTACTCACCAGGATTATACGATCACAAGGCCAGAGGAAAACGTGAGTACTGTTGAAACTCTTTGTGTTTAGAAATGACAGATCAGAATATTTCAAAATTGTTGCAAAATGTTTAAGTCATCAAATGCTTGCAGTATTACAGAGAGCATATTAGTTTTCACGGGAATGTAAAAATTGTTAAAAGGCTAGGTTAGCAAATTGAAAACATGGCACTGTTTTAGAATAAATTGGAAACAGCTCAAATTAAGAGATTATTTTCAAACAAAAGAAATTATTAGCGATTATGCGAATCGACATAAAAGTTTTAAGAATGAACGCGAAAACAACGGGAAGTCAAAAGGTTAGAGAGATAGATAAACTCAAAACAGAAATTAAATGGAGATTAGCAAAATGTTTAAATGTGTAGAACTATAGCAGACATTGTATCGAGCGTTTTGCTGAATAAAGTTTAAAGCGGAAATAAAATATGTATCAGAGAGCTATGAAATTACGATCACCTTTTGCGGCTAAAGGTCTAAATAACAGAGCTTGGGTAGGCTATTTAGTAAAAATAAGCAGATACATGTAATTAGAAAAATGTCAAGTTATCGGCAGGAAAGAGTTTTTGAAGTTAGCAAAAGAACCAAATTTTAAAGAATAAATATTAATTGTGAAACGCATTATAATAAAAAGAAGTTTACAGCATGATTGTTTAACGAATAAAGCTATGAAAAGTAAATAAGAAAATTATAAAATGAGGTCATTTTGCGGCCAACTGGCAAACTGTTAGAGTTAAGCTAAAGACACATGCATACAGCACAACTGTATGTTGATCAGAAAGAGAACTGAAAAGGAGAAAAACAGGTCGGGTTAGACAATTTCGACTTATTGTACTCAAATTAAAGTAATTTTGCATATGGTAGGTTACTGTAGAATAAGATTTAAGAACATTAATCTGTTTAAGATGAAGAAAACATATACATGTACAAAAAGGTAGGATCATGAATAAGGAAATCTATGAAATACCGAGATGGTAAAATAATGAGGTTAAAACAGGGGTTGAGACGGAATGCCGTCAGAAACATGTACACAATAAGAACAGAAAACATTTTCAGAGTCAAAATGTAGTCAGCTATAAATAGGGAAAATCTGTCAGATAGATCGGTAAAGGTTAAGGAGAAAAGTCAAATAATCACGGTTACCTGTAATTGAATTGACAGGTGAAACATGCAATTGCTTATAAATAAATGCAGGAAGTACTTGTCAACTGAGGTAATCTAGCAAATACTGATAGACTGTCAATAGTTTGACTGTTCTGCAGAGGTAAGGCTCATGCAATAGGAAATTTAATGTAGTTTAAAGTAGGTCTTACCATGTTAGGTAATGAACGCACGCATATATGGCCGGGAGGAAATATGTCTGGTTTGTAACAAACGTCCGAGAAGGACAGTACTAAAAAGTAGTTAAAATGGTGTTTCACACACGAATACTATGGTTCACCATTTACACTAGACGCTTCGAGAAGAAGTAACTAACAAGTTCGTTTTTAGCAATTTCCTGTCACAACTGTGACTAGGTACCGTGTAGGTTGGGAAATATGCTAACATGTGGTTAACCGTAAAAGCGACATACGCCTTTTATATATAATAGGCCTTAGCAAAAGCAGAGAAATAACCTTTGCTTGGGCCTGGGGGCTGATATTCAGACTTTCGCTCTTACGGCAAGTGACCTTTTATGCGTGACGTCATTGGCTTTTCATGTGTATTCCACTGTAACTGTTAAACATTGAGTGTGATTATAAAGTAACGCAAATAAAGCAGGCTTTTTCTCAAAGTAAAGCAAAAAAATATGACAAGCAATCTATCAAAAGGGCGCAAACGAAAATACTGGTAAATACGTTATAGTAAGTAGGTTACAGGTAAAATTGGCATAAGTTATGTACTTCATAGACAAAATATAGTTAAAGCAAGGGCACCTGTCAAATAGACTTCCGTAGTGGACTGGAAATGGCATATAATTATGTAAAGCAATATAGCTGACGTTCCACAAGTTGCCTGGGGGTATATGAAACGACATGGGATATGTCATAAAAAGTGACAGGCAGTACAGGTAAAATGTGTACCAAATACACAACACTACATTAATCAACTGTCAACATAGGATAATAAAGAATAAACTAGGATAAAACACTTAAATAACTCATGTACGTGCTTAACCAATTAACCGTGACAAACAAACATTGCCATGCTAATTAACAATAAAAAAGTCATTATTATATAGTATTGTAGTTACACTAACTATACTGAAAATTAGTTAAAAATTGTGGAAACAATAGGAAGTTCTCGGTGGTATAGCAAATATTTCAAGACAGAAAGTATCTTTATTAATAATGAGAGTAATTACTAGGAATAGGTTGTATTAATATTGATCTGTCTGGAATGCACAAAGCGGGTTTACACAGTCCTCGAGATGGTGGCCAGCAACATGGCGTGTTTGAATAAGACATTCAAAGGCTGATTATCCTTGACACCAAATGGAAAATGGAAGGAATTTAGCGGAGAAATAATCTCTCTGGCTATGGTACTCATTGTAATTGAGTTGGGGACGAACTGTGAGATTCATTAGAGTGCAACCAGTGATGTATTAATATGTACACAGGTGTGTATATACCGGAGACTAAGTAAATGTCTGACAATATGCAATCAACGCAAAGGAGTGGACAACTCTATCAGACCTTTATTACGGAGACTACCGGCTGGTTCAACTGTATTTTTGGAAGTTGGAGAAAACTTTCGGAACAAGATATCAGATTTACAACTGGACTTAAACTTAACTATGGATATTAGCAGACATTCAGCGGACGATACCTACAACTGGACTTAAACTTAACTATGGATATTAGCAGGCATTCAGCGGACGATACCTACACCTGGACCTAAGTTATCTAGTGACTTTAACAGTGAATTACAAATATTAAAGATTAACAGTTTTTGGAATGGATAGGGAGGGGTAAAGAGTATTTAGTAAATAGTATTTGTTGTATAGTATTTGTTGTATTTGGTAAAATTGGTATATAGTAATTGTTGTATTTTGCCGTAGTTGTAGTTTATCGTAATTTTTTTTGTATGGTAATATAGTTAGGAATTTGTCTATATTGCCGTACCAGGTGCTGTTATAATATAATAAATTTCGATTATTATATTGTGAGGAGGGAAGGTGTAATGATATAAATAAATATCATTTGACACGCATGAAATTGTAATTGTGTATTATAAATATATACGGTTGTGTGACCAAGATGCCTGGCCGGTGCAAGTAAATTAATCACTGTCCATGGGACACGCACCTCCGTTCAGGTTGAGGTCAAAGCTGTCAATCTGACAGGTCGTGCGTGTTCCGACAATTAAGCAGTTATTATAAATACTGGGGAAAAATTGAGATCAAGGAGATGATGGAGAGTCCAGTAGACTAGAGAACCAGACCAGGCAGGCTCGGTACGCATTGTGGCGTGATGCCATGCAATAAAGTATCGAACTTGAAGTACTGGAGTTGAGTTGTCACTAGTAGGCCATATCATCACACAATTTAATAAAACCAGCGAACAGTCCCGACTTAATTTCTCATCAATTAACCAACATTTTCCGATACTTAATGTATCAAACAAAGCAGCTTACATCTGAGCAGCTAAATCTTATTTCTATATGCAGTAAAATTGATACATTTCAGTTGATTAGTACACTTTTGCTTGTTTTATTTCAAATCGTACATAAATCATTCGTACCCTTGAAAAGTTAATAAAAATGGGGGCGCAATGAGTTATAATTGAAGAGTATTGGTGAACGTTAGATGTCGTACTATATGGGTTGTTTGCATCGGTTAACGTTGATGTTCGCTGATACGGTACTTGAACGCGCTACATGTTAGTTCTTGTTCAGAATTTTTTATGAACGAACTTATGGAAACATGTCAAATGCTCATATCCGGCAGTTCCTCGTTGAAAAATTGATTGGGGAAACATCAGTTTGCGACTAAGGTCTAGTTTCAGAAAACCCCACATTTCCTTTTCATTGCAACAGTGTTACATGAACATGCAAAAGAGCATTTTGGACAGTCCTCTTGAACATCTAAGTTTGACATTGAAGCTTGATTGGCGTTACTGGAGACCGTTTTACTAAACTACTTACGCACAATTTTTGCGTAAGTCAAAAATTTAAATTTTAGTTTATTTTTTGTATTATCACTTGCTACAGATAGCAAATAGCTCTGATCTGGCTATGTGCTTTTTATAGTCGAAAAATATGAGTAAAACGGTTTTGACTTACGCAAAAAGTTTGCGTAAGCTGTTTAGTAAAAAGGGTCCCTTTAGCGCGTTCAAGTACCGTATCAGCGAACAGCAACGTTAACCGATGCAAACAACCCATATAGTACGACATCTTACGTTCACCAATACTCTTCAATAATTACTCATTGTGCCCCCATGTTTATTAACTTTTCAAGGGTACGAACGATTTATGTACGAATCGGAATAACACACGCAAAGGTGTACTAATCAACTGAAATGCATCAATTTTACCGCATATAATAATCAGATTTAGCTGCTCAGATGTAAGCTGCTTTGTTTGATACATTAAGTATCGGAAAATGTTGGTTTATTGATGAGAAATTAAGTCGGGACCGTTCGCTGGTTTTATTAAATTCATTTGGTCGCCATTTTGTTTTCATTTGTTGGCGATGGCTAACTACCTCTGAGGCCGTTCGTGCCGTTCGCAATCGTTAACAGCCAAACGGTCGTTAAAGTTAAATTGTTACCGTTTTCTGATGCAATCAATGCAATCGATACGGTACTTGAACGCGCTACTGGTATCAGTATCCAGCTGTTACATTCAATGAATCAATGTAACATACTTTCTTATACGTCCACTTATCATAACTGGCTTTTGGGTGAAATTCTAAAAATCCTAATAAATCTTATTGGCAAACAGTTTGAAATCTAATTAGATTCAAAACTGTTGTAATGAAACCGATCGTTTTAGTATAAATGCGTTTATCGTGAAATAATAAATGTTTCTTCACTGTTTCATAGGATGGAACACAACGCTTCCTGTGTTTGTTTCCTAGCATCGTAACATAAAACATTCTCTATAATCATGTTTAGTTAACATTGGAGAAAACGTCATATGTATTGTATCCCGCAAAAACGAAACGCCAACGCAAAGCGCTAAACTAGTGCAACTTGCAGTCTTTTAGAAATAACATGATTTCTGCGTGGCAAACATTTTGGAGTTGACAGACAACTGGTTACAGGCGCCGGGCATATTTCTCTACGTGAGACATAATCACATTCAAAATGCGCGTGTACAATAATGACTGTGCTAAACTTACCCTATAAATGAATGAGTGCTTAAAAGTATTATGACCTCTGCAAACAGCGGGGCACCGGAGCAGGCGCCGGGTAACACAGAGTCTAATCAGGCTCAGAACCTGTTGCAATTCATGTTCAAGACCATTCGTCAAAACTTTTAAAAAATTGTTAATTTCTCCAAATTTATGTATTGCATTTGCGTTCAAATTGGAAGGAATAACATTTTCCCTGCTGTAACCTGAACCCTTTCACTCTCAATGACGTCATAAAGCGCAATTGCAAATAGTTTTGACCCTGGCATATATTACACTACATGTTTAACCCTTTACCCAATAGCCAGGTTTTAGTTTTGAAGACAGGTAACCACTTAAAGCAGATTAAAAGTAAAACAGAATGCGCCTTAAGGCGCATTCTGCTTTACTTTCATCCTGCTTTAAGCTAAAATAAAGAAAATATTCGTTATGATTCATATTCATGACTGTATAAATTGGAACTATTTTCTTCAGCGGAGGAATAAAATAAATGCGCTAAAATGCGCTTATATTGGGTAAAGGCTTAACATAACACAATGTATGTACATGAACTTGTAACTACACTTACCGTCGTCGTCATCGTCCGAATCACATACGTCGCCCTCCCCGTCATCATCAGAGTCTCTCTGGTCTTTGTTAGAATCAGAACTACAAGTGTCACATGCGTTACCATAGCCATCCCCGTCAGTTTCCTTCTGATCAAAGTTGGCAATTGTTACACAATTGTCCTGAAAAAGTGAACCAGCATAATTAACCATTTTTTGTTTATCCAAATACGCTATTAAGCGCATTTGCAAACATATTTGATCCTGATTAGACGCCGCGAAAAACTGTTTGCTTGTAGTTGAGAAATATCGTAAGCTATACTGTCTTACATCTAACATTGCTACGATATTGCAGACAACAATATTGAAGCAGGCGACAATATGGCTGTGAAGGGGTATACACTTCACTATAAACTTTGATCAAGAAAGCGTGAAATGCTATTCGTTGCGGATAAACGCGTAAAAAGACATGAACCATTTATGCCCGATTATTGAAATAAGTTTTCATTATGACAAATGCAAATATTTTGGAAAATTCCGGATTAATGGTAGCCCTGTCTTTGCAAAACGGTTTTGTCCAAGATACATGACTATTAAATGTTTGCGATGTGTCCGAAATCGATTTACGATTTTAATTGGTACGATCTAAGCAGAACACCCATAATCCAAATAATCGAAAGTTTAAGCACAATTGCAATTAAAAGACAATGTCATTTTCTTTATTATACTAAGCGATAAAACATAACGTTTTCCCTGTACTATTTATTGTTGCATATTTAAATTAATATACAGTTGAACTTCGATATCTCGATCGTTTAGGTCGACCATACCAGTATTTCAAAGTTAAAATGTGGCTAAGCCACGTTTTAAATTTGAAATACGGGTATGTTCCACTTCACCGAGCATGAAATAATGCAATTCATGTGTCGACAAATCGGATATTTCGAATGAAGCGAGTTCGAGATATCGAAGTATCTAAGTATCTAAGAGTTTACACCTGGCTGTCTAGTATGAAATCATTATCGTCATCAGGATCACAGCTGTCACCTAGGCCATCTTCATCAGTATCTTCCTGCATACTATTTGGAATATACAGGCAGTTGTCCTACAAAACAAAGATAAACTCAAATCAAATAGAAATATTAGATAGCCGACCATTGATAATATGGATATACATTTACGTTCTTTAAGCTATGTTTATGTCTGTAAATTTACTCGTCTGCGACGTGTTTTGTAATAGATATTTGAGTTAAAATGTTTATGAGTTTTTAAGTAAAGGACAGATGGTAAATGAACTAACTTGGTAAAAGTCTGAATCTGTTATAAAACTCCAACACATGTATGTGGAAGTACTTTTAATACCATATATAGAGACCAAATGGCTGTTACGTCGAGAATTACATAATTCAAACATATTTGGCCGATATATGATATATTCATATGCATGACAACAAATTTGGTCAAGATACATTTCAATGGACTAGGAAGAATATGAAAATATAAACATAAGCAATAAACTTCCCTGGTAAAGCTAAGGGGTTCATACTTCGATGAACGACAGAAAGGTGTCGTTTATTCCTAAAAATAATTATGATATTATCAAACGAAACTTTCAGGAACGAAATCAATAACATTTTTATTATGGTCTCAAATAAGTCAATACATTTTGTACTAGGTAATATACCGTTTTACAATGTTTCCCTTCACAAGGGAGCGCTGAATCTGGGATACCATCTAGGTCAGAATCAGTAAGACATAGTTTACCATCACCTGCGTACCCTCGCTTGCACTACAACAAACATAAACGTGCATACATAATTATGGACTTGTATCTTAAAATAAAACATCATCCAAAATATTTAATTAAAGACTTCTTGTAATCTTCAAAGAATAATAGCACACCAAACATGTACAATAATGTAAATTGGTGTTTTGAAATCAACACCAAGCATTCGATATATTTTTATCTCAACTCTAACCTTGAATCTGACTATTTGGTAGGATATCTGAATGTATTGCTGAGTACGTTTCCATTCACAATGCAGATAAAAATATTCGAATGAGGAATACAATATACACTAATATTATTAATTTGTTATTATCTAATTTTTCGTTCTCTGCGGGTCTTTATCTAAGGGCCGTATACTGTAGAACCTCTCTAACAAACACTGGAATGAACGGTAATTGATTGTTTACAACAGAGAACTGTTTAAAGCGAGGTGGCACTAAAACAGAAAGCTTTATATTGATTAATCAATTTACTTTGATTCCTTCCATTTAAAGGATTCGTTTGATGCTTGCATTCAATGTTAGTACTCTATGGATTATACTAGTACAGTGACCATGGTGTAAACATTTAACCAAATTGACCCTCCCTACATGTAGCTTTAGTTAATCAATGTCAATTGGGATATTAGCAAATGTAAAACAATGCTAGGAACAACGATTGCGTTTATTATAGAAATTTGCCAAATTGGTTTTCAAAAGAATTGTGATACATTTAAATTCGATTGTAAAACTGTTTAGAGCCTGATCAGACGCCAAATTAAGTGGTGAATAATCCAAGCTTACAACAGTTTGATATTTATGTAGCATATTTATCGAAAATGAAAACAATTTTGCAAAGTGTTTTTAATGAGTTTCGCTTACAATGCATTTGTACTGAGCGGGTCCTATGTATTTGCACCCAGCATCCGGTGAACAGCTGTAGTTTCCGCTTCCACAAAAGTCTTCACTAACGCAATCAGTGAGGTTCACCGTTATATACCCACTCTGGCAATAGCTACAGTAGAAACTCCCCTAGAAATATAGACAACTATTGTATATCCACTCTTGTAAAAGATACAGTAGAATTTCCCCTGACATATCTTAAATACCCACTCTTGTAAAAGCTACAGTAAAAGTTCCCCTAGAAGTATGGACAACTGTGACATGTACATACCGACTTTGGCAATATTTAGAGTAGAAACTCGCCTAGAAATGTAGACATAATTGGAGAAATGTAATACAAACGTGAGTGTATAATTTCAGTGTTGCTAGTTTAACGATATATATGTTGATTTTCACGTTAAATATATTTATAGTTCTGTAAGTATTATCGCGTACTCTAAAATCCTCATGTACATTGAGGTCTGGATCCAATGTTATAAAGCTTATGAGTAAGCCCGAAGTCGTTCTCAAGCATTTAATCGGTCAGATTTGAGCCTTGGACCCTAGGTCCATGCTTATAAAGCATTTGAATTTAGTCTGAGATCTTTCTCAAGATTTCGAATTGTCAGATTTAGGCCTTGGACCCTGGGTCCAAATAGTGTTTTAGTTGAGTCTGAAGTCGTACTCAAGCATGTGATTGGTCAGATTTTAGCCTTAGTTCAAATCTGACCAATAAAATGCTTGAGAACGAACTTAGATTCAACTAAAGTACTTTATAAGCGATTGGCCTGGTCCCAGATCAAAATCCGAGTAACCCAGAGTCTAATCAGATTCCAAACTGTTTGCCGCACACATGAAACTAGATAACCATATAAGTTTTAAAACATTGGTATTTTCGTTATTTATTACAGTGCCTTTTTGTAAAGTATCATTTAAACGGGAAATAACGCCTTCACCACTGTAATATATTTAAAGAACATTATTCGATGCAGTAATAATGTCAACCATCTACAGTAAGTAAAAGTCGAAATTCGATACTTCAAACTCGCTTAAATCGATCGTACCACTATTTCATCAGTTGACTTTCGATAAGTCGTTCTCACTTAAGTCGAACATATCGTAGCCATGTTTTAACTTTGAAATAGATGGGTGTGTTCCAAGTAACCCAAGTTAAAATGCAATTTATGTGATACTCACTATGGTATTTGTACAAGTCCTAGTAGGACTACATCCACCGTTGTTTGTTTCACACTCGTTGATGTCCACACATATTTGGTACGTTAAATTGGCCAATTCTAAGTTCCTGTACTTAAACACTCGGCGATGTTTAACCCAGGAGTAGGCGTCCTCATACGTCCCTTTGTATCCTTCTGGACACTCTAGACACTGGTAGCCGGGCGCAGTGTTAATGCAACGGTCCTCGAAGCATGGGCGATATTCTGTACACTGAATAAACAAAAGAATCATCCTATTACCTGAAGCCATAAACCACTTAACTTCATCAGCGTTCAATACCAATTATGTAGAGAGTCAACTCGACTTTAACAGCTTTACTGCCTTATCCCGAGTACAAAGGTAACGTGAAGTGTGGTCAGGATCCAATCTGTTTGGCACTTAGATGATAGTACTTCAATTTACTTAATATAACGTTAAGTTGGGAAATAAAGCTTAATGGCACTTGTCTAAAACACATAAATTAGTGACTGTGATGAGTAACGACATTAATGGATGACGTAATGACAATAACAAATTTACGGCATGGCAGTGAATGAATGACGTCATTGCAGTGAAGGGGTTGTAAAGAAACATTTTAATACAATGTTGCTAAATGCAAGAAAGGTAATGTAGATAACAAGATGCGTATTTTCTGTATTTATTATTCGCATTTCCTTGAGCATCTAGCTTAAAGAATAAATATGCCTATCGGTGAGTGGCTCCACTTTAGTCCCTCCATGATAAAATTATTCGGAAGATGTTCACACCATTCGCCGCTTTATTGCCGTCTACTTCATTATTGTTGTGTGTAAGGCATGTTTCAAAGTAAGAACTAAAGTTGCATGACTTAATAAATATCGATAAGAATGTCAAACAGTTAACCCTCGTCCGGACTTTTGGGGTCCAGTGGACCCAAGCGGCTTTATTTTTGCTAGAGAAAAGTGTTCAATCTAATGACGCTTATGACGTTTTTAGACATTGTTTCTATGGCTGTTTATGGCACGTGTGTAAAAAACGTACTATATAGGCCAATTAGCATAGATCTTATTTCCAAAAGACGTCTGGGGTCCAGCTGGACCCCAGAGTTTTAAAGGCTTGCAAAATTTATTTAGAGCGATTTAAAACCTTTCCTTGTTGTTTACAACTACAATAATGGCATTTATTGAATACTAGATATTCCCGACAATACTGTTCCTCAATTGGAGATATCAAGATATATCTCTCACGATCTTGTCATTGAGTTATTTCCCTTGGATATTATAACAACGGAGTGCAAACCGCGAGTCCAAGGGATTCACTCTGTATGGAACTAATACAATTCTGTTTGACCTCAAATTATGCAAATGAGTTCAAGATTCAAATAAGTGTACTGTATCATTTTGGGTTTTGGTCCTTTCTGGAAGTTTCCATAGCAGTCATTGGTCAATATTGGTGACCTTGACCTTTGCCCTTGACCCTATTGAAAGGTGGTCAAGGAGGTCTGATCGGTCGGTTTTTAAGGCGTCTAGTTCAATGCTGCATTGCCGTTGTTCAGTATATCAGATTCAATCGTATAGCTAATGGGGAGGAAAGACATACAACAGACAAGCTTATTCCAATTAGGATGTATGACAAACGCTTGTTCAGCAGTTGCTTAACCTAATAATTGATACAATTTCTTGTAATTTCATTCATGAATCAAAATTAATGTAATAGATAATGATCGCAGGACACCTCAACTCATACTTCATTACAATGATACAAAAAATGGTGTAGACTTTTGACCAAAACGGCCCGTGGTTACACCAGCAACTGCGTCTAGGACACATTTATGCAGCTCATCAGACATGTGATTATGTGAAGCAGACATAGTTATGAGTAGTACTCAAGGCATGGTGTTAAGCAATTGATATTCAAAACTCTTATACTTTACCTTTTGAAGTTAGCTGTGTGTTACGTTCTTACATGTGTTTACAGTACTGAATCTTATTAAATTAACAATTTTTGCGATTCGCTTGCAATTCGATGGCAATTCGCTTGCAATTCGATGGTAATTCGCTTGCGATTCAAAGTACTAACTTTACCCTCGGGTAAGTTTTCTTGAATGGTGTATCTCACAATATGCCTTCGTTATTATTTTCGATTCCATTTTTGTCACAACCGCTTCGGAAAATTCGCGTAAAAGTATTCAAACGTAGGATTTGTTTTTTGAAGCGCGCGATTCGATGGCAATTCGCTTGCGATTATCAATTTAATTTAATAAGGTTCAGTACTGTACCATACTTAGTTTTATCACATGTATTTGACATGTCACTGTCTCAGTGTCAGCGTCATGCATCCTGCACGGAGCTAAGACATGCACGGTGACAGGTCCAATAAATTGGACAACTATTGCCATGAAATAATTGGAAGCAGAATAAAAGCTTAACAAACTGAATAAATTGACCAGCAGGGAAGCTGTTTTGGTCACATATATATGTTCCATAAATAACGTTTCTAAAGCAATCGTGGTTAAAAGTTGTATACATGTAGTAGCCCATGTTAATATGCATAAATATTACATGTATTTGGGGTCCAACAGACCCCAACCTTATTTTTGTCATTTTCTTCCAAATCTTTACATAAATATGTCCACATCTCCCCATATATACACTTTCTGCACAAGTTATTAGCTTAAATTCTATTTTACAGCAACAAACCTAGTTTTTTGTGTTACTATGGTTACTGGTTGCCATGTTATCAGTGAGAGCAACGTTTCGGTATTATCACTACCATATAGCATAAACACACCAATTTTTAATGCGGTATCATTTATGTCACAAAAGCCTATCTTGACTTAGAAAAATAACAAAAATGCACATTGGGGTCCAAATGACCCCAAAAGTCTCAAAACGAAAGTTTTGGCAAGGTCCGGATGAGGGTTAAGGTCTTGATCAGACGCCGCGTTACGCGGCGCCTGATCACGATCCAAACTGTTTGCAAAGGCGCTTGAAAGCGTCATTGAGAGTGAAAGGGTTAACCAAGAAAGGAGTGCTGTTCATTACTCTATTGATTTGAGCAGTTACATAACTGAAATGTTTACAAATCAAACAACTGCTAAGTCCGGAGGGATTCGGTGTTCCGTGGTTTCACCGTTCACTCCTTGTGTGTACCTCATCTATGTCCGTGCAATTCACACCATCACCAGTATATCCTCCCGGACAGGGTGCGCATCTGTGCCCTCCTGATCCTTCGTTACAAAATTTGAAACGTCATGATAAAAATATACGAACGCTGATTAGGCGGCCGACTCATCGATAAAGACAGGTGACGTCTTAATTCAGGACAAATATCACACAGAAAACTGATAAAGGAGCTACTTATCATTCCAGACATGTGTCCGCTTAATACAGGACGGAAGTACTAATCCTATAGGAACGTTTTGCGTTTCTTATGCCCTGCAGTAAGCTGCCACCTGTCATGGCGATTATATGCGGTCGCTTAATGCGGAACATGCTTTTATTTACATTTTAAAACTATTGTTAAACTCATTGTGTTGATTTTTGCAATGTCACTGATCGCATCATGAATAGCATAACCGCAGTCTCTACAATTTGACTTAATACAATGTTTATATACAAGTCGAAGAATAAGATATGGCAAATACAGTTTACTCTGCGTTAGTATAGGCGTGTATTTAAAGTTAAGATTTATGAGACTATTCGCTTGACATAATAGGTACATGTATGTATTTCATTTCACAATGTTTTATAATCTGATATACATTTAAAATTCTGAAAATTGCTTGCAACATTGTCAAAATGAGTTTATATACATGTAGTATAAAAAGGTTGGATCAGTTTTTTTGCGAGTCACAAGTTTGCATTTCATTATTTTATCCCAAGCTTTCAACTAGTTCAATTCAGAAAACACGCGAAATCAATATTCTATTTATCGTATACACAACAAATAAAACATAAACGCTCTTATTTTCATTCATGTCTTAGCTATTAGAGAAAAGATTCGGCATAACTCTTAGTGTGTGTTAATCTTCACTAAATAAAAATATTTTACAATAAAAATTAGAAAACAAAATTAATATGATGTCAAATAACATATATGTATTCAATTTCTTAACGTGAGATTTATTCAAGAATGGTTCTAATGGACTAAAATTACTATTTGACAACCGGTTACATTTACGGATTTACATAATTATGATAAAATTACACTTTTAAGGTGTGACGTCAGATATTACTGTCAATACCTACAAACTTGTTCATGCTTCAAGCTGTTTCATCAGTCTAAATTCTGACAGAATGTTAAATTATACAAAGCCTTTCTTTTTGGGTTGCTTGGGAAAAATATGTTATAAATAAATACGAAAGAAAGCAGGAAACGCAACACAAACAATACACCCACCTCTCAAGCAGAACACACACACAGTCATACCATAACAAACACACACACGCACAATCCCATTCCTTCATCTACACACTAAATAGAAAACAACACGCAAGACAAACATAAAGCAAAGTGAACATAGGAGTCCGCCTTGGTACGGTCAGCAGCAATCAATAATTAATTATAAATTAATCATTAACTACCACTGGGGGGTTAAACCTGGGTTTAGGGGCGCCCAACCTCACACTTATCTCCTATATTCACCTATAAAGACGAACAGTGTACATAAAATATAAACCCTGTTCCACAACCTCACAATCAAAAAGACCACCAGCACAGTAAGTAAATACATATAAAACATTTAACAAAAATTCTATGACAAGATCATTAGTAGCATGGGAAAGAATTAAACATTCAAGCCCGTGTTAAAAATAACCCACTATGGCAACGGTCATACCCGTTTGATACTTTGATATGTTTCTTTTAGTCGTGATGTTCTAAGTTCGGTCATCAAAACATTTTTACAATCGGTGCAGTAATACTGAAGTTAGGTAATTCGTAAATCAGTTAATCATTTTACGTACTCTGTGTCATACGATTTATCCAACAATATATGTTTTGCAAGAATATGTCATTAAACATGTATAATATCTATTGAACCTTACCTGTATTGTAACACAAAACATTCTGGAAACAAGTATTGTTTCCTAAACAAGGACACTCGAGTCCGTCTTTGCACTGAGCACACGTGTTTCTGGCCACATAATTTGCACGAGGACAGGTCGAACACGTGGCTTTGCCGTACCAAGCGTAATGTCCCGGAGAACACTGCTTGCAGGAGTCCTGTGCGTATTGATCTTGGTAGGTACCAGGTCTACATCGTGTGCAGGCGTCTTCATAAAATGAAAATGCATAAAAGTAAAAACATGAAACGTGTGTAGCAACCTTAGATGTTAAAAAACTAGAATTGTAATAATTATTACAAAACCTGTTGATATTACATCTAAGGTTGACAGAGTCAACAGGAAGTGTAATGCAATTAAACATGTTATTATTGTTGAAAAGTCGGCTGGAAGAAGATCATGTGTATATGGACACACCCTACAACTCTATACTTACCTAAAACTAATCGAAAACTTGAATTACATTATTTAAATACCAGTATCGACCAAGAGCGTGTTTTTACAATACCTTTGGTCTTTATTATAACAAACCCTGTTCAACTGAAATTATACAATGAACTGGACTTAAATCAGATCCAGGTTTTGATGTTTTACTGTATACCACATTAATTATTGAACAAACATTGATAAGAAAGGTTCGTCCTTCATGTGCTCAAATGATTAATGCTAACATAGAGGCTTGAAAATAAAATAATATAAAATAACAGCTGGTGAAATACATACAGGTACCCTTTATTTCGTTTTATCTTAATATCAAGTGAAAACATGTTATTTTATTTATTGTTAACCCTTTTCATATACTTATAGTACTTATAGTGAGAGTTGTACCCATTGTTGTCTGCTTCATTATTTTGTCTGCAATATCGTTTCAATGTTAGATTTACGGCAGTATATCTGACGTAATTTCAAAAATAGTTGCAAACAGTCAGCCGCCGTATAAAGTCAAACTCAATATGATGTTACACTAAACAGAATAGTGTGTCGCCGGTCAACTTCATAACTATATTCGGCATAGCTTTTACAAAATATAATTCGTTCTAATCTTTGATTGATATAGGTTTGAAACATCGCATTATTTCTCAGTAACCACCAGAACAGTGCACAACCCCAACATATAAACGAAAAAACATGGGAAATGTCTGTGTTATCTTTTGCTGATTGTTCATAACACGATGGAATATCTACTGGCGCTCATTTGCGTAAAAAGTTCGTTACTTAACAAGAATATGTCAATATAGGTGGCAGTTCTAATAAAAATATACCACATAACATGTTAAACAACAGCAACTATAAAGATATAAAACCCTCAGATAGCGATTTTACAATACCTATGAATTTTTGCTTCAAAATTGTGCTTCTCCAACTGTTGATTTCGTAGACTAGGGATAAATTGGAAAGCTTTTTACTCTTAATAAAAGAAAATAGGTTAATACATCACTCAATATAGGGTTCCTATGGGTAAGAACTGTCTTTCACGACGTAGATTAGCTAATCAAGAAAATAACTATACAGTGTATTTAAAAAAAGACGGGTGTTATCCACATCTTTGACAGGTTCGTAATGAAAGGTTCGTTAACCGACATTAAATAATTGAACATTGTTTCCGTCAACAAAACTTGGTGTGTGAAAACGTCATATAGAGCTTTTATTGACGTAATAACTATTTGACGACATGTATTTGGTCCATCATGACAGCCTCTATAGTTGAACCAAATGCAGTAAACGAAATGTAGATGTTAGCAATAATTGAAGGTATTTAGACATCTTATTGTGTAGTTGATAATGAACATTTTATAAACGTTTCCTTTGCTAAATGATTGATCAAATGTAATAATAAAAGCAGTTCAGCAATATACATTAAAATGATTGTTGGGTATTAGCGTTATGAAAGGTTCGTGAATTTTGGAAACGAACCATTCTTTCTTTTGTAATGGTCATTTCAGCTTGTGATGTGACAGAAAACGGAATTTTATGCATATTTATTTACTTGCCAAGCGACCATTTACATAAAACAGTCAGTCATAGCAATTTTGACAGTGACTTAAATGTTAAAACGCTTTATACGTGTAATATTGATATAGCTAGCTGAAGTTTTAACTTAATCTTTTAATCGTATTAATATAAATGTTGCCATTTGGCATTCGGAGTATGTATGCGGCGTGTAGCTTACATATTATTTTTTTACTAACAACAAATTATTCCAAAAAGATTATGATCCAACTATATTGCTGCGCACTTCACGTTTGGTTATCGATCAGTCTACAATTGATAACTATGCTTTCCTCTTTGGTTGTGCGACGACAGACAGGGCTTAGCACTACATGATGATGTATCTCTAAAGCCGTCCTTAACCGGGAGAGTTATGTCGGAGTTTCGTGCTTTGTTTTTTCTCTCCCTCTCTGTCGTACCCTGGACCCTTCCATGTCTTACAGTTGCTCGTAACTACAGACTAGTCGCTTGAGTACAATTTGACCGTTGCCATAGTGGGTTATTTTTAACACGGGCTTGAATGTTTAATTCTTTCCCATGTTACTAATGATATTGTCATAGAATTTTTGTTAAATGTTTTACATGTATTTACTTACTGTGCTGGCGGTCTTTTTGATTGTGAGTTTGTGGAACAGGGTTTATATTTTATGTATACTGTTCGTCTTTATAGGTGCATATAGGAGATAGTGTGAGGTTGGGCGCCCCTAAACCCAGGTTTAACCCCCAGTGGTTGTTAATAATTAATTAATTTATAGTTAATTATTGATTGCTACTGACCGTACCAAGGCGGGTTCCTTTATTCACTTTGCTTTATGTTTGTCTTGCGTGTTGTTTTCTATTTAGTGTGTAGATGTAGGAATGGTATTGCGTGTGTGTGTGTGTGTGTGTGTGTTTGTTGTGGTATGACTATGTGTGTGTGTTCTGCTTGAGAGGTGGGTGTTTTGTTTGTGTTACGTTTCCTGCTTGAGTCTTTCGTATTTATTTGAAGGAAACTTGAAGGAAAAGTTCGTTGCCTAAAAGTCACGAATTTAACGCGGCGTCTGATCAGGATCAAAACTGTTTACAAATGCGCTTTATTACTTCCTTGAGAGTATAAGGGTGAACGCTCGCTGCGAAACCATAACTACCTTGGCAGTCAGAGTTGAGTCTCAATATGATCGAAACTGTTTGACAAATTGACCCTATTTTAACAATTACCAAGCTGACGTGTCGTCTTCTTCGTCTGCGAATTAATATCATTATATAGTTTTTATGTTTTTTAAACTGATTAAAATGTATTGAGTGACAAACAGTTTGGGTCCAGATCATACACCGCGTCTGGGGGAAATAAAAAATGTTTGCAAAAGCTTTCAAAGTCGCACTAAAACATTTGTCAAACATTCTACTTCAAGATAAGTGGCAGTCGACCATTGTTGAAGAGGACACTATTACTTACAGTAGCGTACACAGAGTATGTACATGTACATGTATGTAATGACTTACCCATATTCCCATCCGAGTACGAACCAGGCTGGCATATGGAGCGAGTCCCGTTAGTACAAGAAAATCCTTCTTCACAGTGTGTACACTTTTCCGGGCATGTCCCGTTATCACACGTCGCGTAATGAAGCCTTCCACATGGCGATGCAGTGCCATTTTGACATAACTGTGACCAGAATAAATTACTTATGTAGTTCTTATTTCTGCACTGACTAATTCACCCATTTGATTTTTAAAGAACAATGCCATTTTCAAATATCAGTCTTGTCAATTCTTTACTTATATCGTCACGTTTTACCATTTTTCGAAAATGACCTAATTACCTAATTAGAGTATTATTTTGGACATGAATCTTAAATACCTGTATCTAACCTTTATCATGTGTACTGTTTGAAAAGAACTATCAGACTAGGGCGCTAGGGCTTAAGGTGTTTACACATTTATTGGATTTAGTTTAAACATATTTTTATGTAAAAAAAGCACATCTTTTATAATAATACATAAAAATACTTTAGAATGAGAACGTACGGAATGCTTGCTTTTGTGGGATTTTCAGTCAACTATGTGTTCAGAGGATAACGGCCCTGAATGTAGACTAGACGAAAAGATAACACTTCTCTACATTAAATGTCTTCTTCAACTTTTAAATCATACGCAGAAGAATTTTATTCAGACTCGGTTTCCAAATGTCATCTTTGTTACTAAACTAAGTTTAGTTGCAAAGTGATGTCTGACATTTCGTTACCACTCTGTACTGATCAGCGACATAAGCGATGCTGTTATTAATGCTTTAAAACTGCAATCAATCTCGTACCCTTGGCAACTTATACAAAAAACAAGGGGTTCGTTTAACGACCCCGAGCCTCATAAAACCAACACGAAGCTACCCAAACCACTTAAGACAACCCGAACTACTTTAATTCGTAAACATCTAATACAAAAAAGCTTATAAATGTTGACTTAAGCTAAAACAAAGCGAAATGCTAAATAAAATCAAATTTACGAGGTTTTCATTCAAGGGGAGCAGCTCGTACATAAACAAATATATCTATTTACAGTTACTACTAGGTATGAACACATTACCCACTTGCCTGTTTCTAGTTCTGGAGACAGGTATCCACTTAAAGCAGGTTGAAGGTAAAACAGAATGCGCCTTTAGGCGCATTCTGCTTTACTTTCAGCAAGCTTTAAGCTATCATCTACTTGAATATGGGAACAATCATTGGATTGATATTCAAAACTCTATAAATAGGAACGTTTTCCTACAGTGACGGAATCGATTTCAGACGTAATAAGCTGTAAATATTAGTAATAGGTTAAGGAAATTAAGTAGCTCGAGTTGTTTTTATAAGGTTTTAAAAGGTTTTGAGAGAGTTTTGGAGGTTTTAGCAAGTTTTGGGAGGTTAGGGATCGTTAGTCGTTCAAATAATATCAAAATACCCATCCAGTAGGACATGGCCAACAGCGAGATGCCGTCCCAAATGAGTGTTCCGTGGGGTCCTTGTGACACGTGTCTGTTTCATTCTCACATCTCCCACACGTGTGTCGCTCACCGTCGCCTAGACAATAGTAGGACGTTTCACAGCGCATACAGTGGGTGTCGACTGCAATGAAATGAAAACTGTGACCCTTCTGTTTGTTCTTTCAACCTGGCTTACCAAAATATTATAGTACTTTTACTTTTTAAGGGTAACCGGTTCAATGCTTAGTCAAAGAATACTGGCCTTTACAATCATTTTGATTAATATCGAATGCTCCGATATTCGATCTCTGATCAGGAAAAAATCGTTTACCGCTCGACATTACATCGAAAAAAAGGATTAAGTCTAATCAAAAGAATAAACATTAAACATTTCTGCAAATATAGAACAAACGAGTGTGCGCTGACAAATTTTTCTTACTGTGAGAATAAAAAGTTTATATCAATTATTCAGTTTCTCAAAATTAAGTGAGTAGGTGATAATTAAGTAGAGACATTTACACTACGACCTTGATATGTTAAAACAATGCCGCTAAACAATGCGAGCTTATTTAACCCTTTTCTACAGAGATACATGTTTTTACACTCTGATTCATTCCTAAACTCATTATTTTAGTGTCTATATCCTACCAGATGATAGCTTTGAGCAGGCTGACAGTTATTTTAAACCTTTTTTATAATTGTTGCATGTGGTCACAACTAGAAACAGGCTATGACGTAAATGGTTAACACTTTCATTGTCAGGTGTGACTGACATCGACATTGCAAATAGTTGGACTCTTTTCAGACGCCCCGCTACAGCCACCGATGGTTTAGCACTAGAATGGATATTTCGTCAGATATTTAAGGAATAAACATAGTTTTGCTTTGCTTTGTTGGGGGTCAGTTTCGTAAATGCACAAATATCTGGAATGAGGGTTTAATTATTGATTGCTGCTGACCGTACCAAGGCGAGCTCCTATATTCACTTTGCTTTATGTTTGTCTTGCGTGTTGTTTTCTATTTAGTGTGTACATGAAGGAATGGGATTGCGTGTGTGAGTGTGTGATTGTTATGGTATGACTGTGTGTGTGTTCTGCTTGAGAGGTGGGTGTATTGTTTGTGTTGCGTTTCCTGCTTGAGTCTTGATTCTTTCGTATTTATTTACTAAAAGTTACACCTTACTGTTTTAGAGCTATATAGAGCAAATGTAAACACACATGCATACGGTTTAAATCTAACAAATGTGCCAATAACAGAATTAAAGCAGAATATATTTATTCGGTGAAAGGGCAAACAAAGATGTTAAGAGTTGGCGTTGAAAGGGTTATGCAGTAACTTTACATGTATACATCATATCCCTTGCTAACTTACAATATATCTTTTTTCCTTCGATACAGCCAGTAAACTCCACTCTCATAGCAATACTGCCGTTCCAGCTTTGTGGGTTCAATCGTATCGTCTTGGCAACTATATTAGGATCCAGCAATTGAGTGACAACTGACGTGCTGTCATTATTTCCCATGAACACCTGAATTCAAACAATGTACTGAAGTGACAATAAGCTATGTGCCCGCATTAACAAAACACTAAACGAAACTCAATCGAAACATTTGGGAAAGTGACTTTTAAGATAGAATTTGTTTTAGAAATTTATTTTTGGATCTCAGTGGCAAACAGTTTATAGCCTAATCTGACGTTGGATAATCCGGCGTTTTATCATACTCCAAATTATTAACAATGTAAGTAGTAAGCATTAACACATTCATCAAGAAGGAATAACGCCAGTGTCACTGTATAGTGTTCTTGTGGCAAAACCTGACACCTGATATTTAACTCTTTCAACCCTTCAGCCCTCTGTAGAGATTACTGATTACAAATGCAAACAGTGTATACTCTGATCAGAGGGCTCCTGTAGAGTCTGCACTGTTTGATAGTTTCATTTATGTTTGTTGTCATACCAAAAATGTAACAGTAGACTGGTTCAAAATACTGGTACTAGAAGAGTCCAAAAGGATTATAAATACCCACAAGATCAATTTAGGGTTTAACGGGTTAAAGATATCACACCAGTCCATTCAACGGGCCCCCGATGTTCTCACTAGGCGATAGAAATAACCGCAAAACTTGGGAAAAGTGTGCAAAGTAATGCACAGCCACATCAATTATTTGATGACTTAGCATATTTATAGCGTGTGTCCCTTCTTCCTATAATGCATTACAGAATAACAATGTACTTACATAATTATAATGTAAAATAATGTTGGAAAAGCGTGTTTTCACTTTTCTTAGACTAAAACATAGTACCAGTACATAAAGTATAACCCTGATAACCTGATACAGTGGATAATCTGTTATTAATTCCCGTTTAAACGCAAACGTACGCAAACGCAAAGCACTAAAACGTAGAAAAGAACTTTTGGACAATTCTGATATTTCATTTTTATCTTGGTGGCAAACAGTTTGGAGCCTGATCAGACGCCGGGTTACCCGGCGTCTGATCTGGCTCCAAATTGTTTGCACTGCAAATAATAGTTGTAGCGTAAACGCGTTTATTGGGAAAGAAGAACACATTCTCCACTGTACCAAATAAGAGTAGTGCGAGTGCAAGGTAAGATTGCGATTACTTGTGAGCCATTTGAATGAGTGTAATGCACCAATATGTTTGTGTCAACCTCATACCAAATACGTGTAGTACAAACTATAAGTTCGATTACCTGTTAGCCATCGGAATGAGTGCATTGCATCCATGTGTTATTGCCGACATCAAACCAAATTCGTGAAGTACAAAGTATAATTGCGATTACCTGTAATCCATTGGAATGAGTGTATTGCACCCATGTGTTATTGCCGACATCATACCCAATCGTGTAGTACAAAGTATAATTGCGATTACCTGTAATCCATTGGAATGAATGTATTGCACCCATGTGTTATTGCTGACATCATACCCAATCGTGTAGTACAAAGTATAATTGCGATTACCTGTAATCCATTGGAATGAATGTATTGCACCCATGTGTTATTGCCAACCTCATACCAAATCGTGTAAGACGTCACCCACTCGTCAGCTTCGGCACGACCCTGTATGTGAACATTTCTAAAGCGATACACCTTGCCCATATCAACCTGTAGGTATTGGTTGGTGTCCAACATACCGGCCACCCAGCCACCCGCTTGACCGTTATAAGTATCTTAAACAGATGAAAGGCACATTTTAATTGATTCAAATATGTAGATTGAAACATGTATTGTGCAAGTTTATTTCATTCGATAGAAATTCCTCAAAATTAATAATAGTTGTCACTGAAGGAACTATTATATCCCGATCAAACGAATAGAAAGCCAAACACAGTGCAATGAGATATAGAAAAAAAACCATTCAAAACGTTTCATTAATATGAATATAGGTGACGTATTCGAAATCGACATCATTCATATTAAAAACAAATTCCATAATACCACTGAGTAGAAATTACAGTAAAACCTCTATTGTTACGATCACGAAAATATGGCTTATTGATTGTTTGAAATATAGGTGACAGCTTAAATCCAGGTGAAGGTAAAACTGAGAGCTCCTAAACGAGCTTTCTGTTTTACCATCACATTAAATTTAGCAGTCACCTGTCTTAAACTCAAAATAATGAAATAATTTAGTGGTCGTACTGTAAGTATTATGTTCTCTTTCCAGTTACCCTTTCCCCAATAGAAGCGCCTTTTAGTGGACATTATAAATTCATCCGCTGAAAAAAATAATTCCAATTAAATCAGTAATGATTATGTATTATAGGGAATATTTGCTATATTAAAGCACATGATATTTTAAAACAGGCTGAAAGTAAGGCAGAACGCGCCCTTATGCGCATTCTGCTTTACTTTCAACCTTCTTTAAGTAATCACATATATTCAGTACTAGAAATAGGCTAACAGGTAAAGGGTAAAAACGATTCTAAAAACACACATAGAACTAACGAGTAAATTTTATGGTGTTTTACATTTTCACTGTCAAGGACGCCAAAACGCTCATTGTAAACAGTTTGGATCCTACTTAGACGTAATGTAACTGTTTAACGCCGATTTTAAGATTCTCAACTGGACCCAAGCAGTTCGACACATTGTGATGTATTCAGAAATATATTATATTTTTTATAAATTTGAGAACTAATGCAGTTTAAAATATTAAGGAGGCTAAGCAGTCGTTGCTGACCTGGTTGTAGATGAAGTCTTGCCAGCCATGGGCTCGTGAGATGAGGATCGTATGACGATGATGCTGACATCCAATAATCCGGCACGTAGCCCGTGGACACCCCTGCCAACTCTTCACACTCTAGAAGATAGGGGTCCAAATAAACACTGTTAAGATCCACCACCAACATAAAGAATCATA
The DNA here is from genome assembly GCA_922989275.2 of Gari tellinella. Classification (NCBI taxonomy): domain Eukaryota; kingdom Metazoa; phylum Mollusca; class Bivalvia; order Cardiida; family Psammobiidae; genus Gari; species Gari tellinella. The sequence goes on along the minus strand of OV277867.1, from coordinate 75,998,289 downwards.
CGTCATGGGAATTCAAAACAAATTGATGGTTAACATATTTTGGTTCAACACTTTTTATCAATTTATGTCACAAAATATAAAAAGTTCAGGTATTTAAAAGACTAAATATGATCGAAAATTTCAAGGTTGAAGGCACACATGTGCGTCAAAACAATTTGTATTGAGATAAGGTACGAACATTCAATCACTATTTGAGTAACCAGGATGAACAGCGACTAACAAAACGAAATACCTTATAAGGCTAGTTGTTTTTCACGTTTGTCCTGCATTAAACGATAATCCGCCGAACATGTTACAACAGATACTTAACGGTTGTATTCTCTAATTATTCGATAAATCGTCGTTTAGTTAAATCAATTGTACTAAAATCTTATTGCGTCAACCCTTTCACTGCCTTATTCTTATTACAGTGATTAGTTTCCAAAATTAGGAGCCTGATCTGATGCAGCGTTACGCGGACCGAAACTTTTTGTCACCAACTTCGATATGACCTTAGTCAAATTACCTTTACTTTAATTTTAAGAAACCATGCATATTACATTTTTGCAGCGGATAGCGTCATGGCAGTGACGGCTCCTGATATTGATCAAAACTTGCGTTATTGTACGCAAAACCTTGTTTATTAAAGTTGTTTTGATTTTAACCCTCATCCGGTCCTTGCACAAACTTTCATTTTGAGACTTTTGGGGTCTAATGGACATCATTGTGTATTTTTGTTATTTTTCTAAGTCAAGATAGGCATTTGTGACATAACTGATGCCACGTTACAAATTGATGTGTTTATGCTATATGGTAATGATAAAACCGAAACGTTGCTCTCACTGTTGCCATGGCAACCAGTGACCATAGTAACACAAGAAACTAAGTTTTTTGCTGTAAAATCGAATTTTATCTAATAACTTGTGCAGAAAATGTACAGATGGGGAAATGCGGACATATTTATGATTAAATATACCTTTTGTTACATTAATGGGGTATCTTTGTCTGATCTATGTGAATATTTAGAAGAAAAAGACAAAAATATGGTTGGGGTCCCTAATATTTATGCATATTACCATGGGTTACTATACAACTTTTAACCACGACTGATTTAAAAACCTTATTAGTTGAACATATGTAACCAAAACAACTTCCCAGCTGACCAATATCGTCAATTTGTTAAGCTTTGTTTCTGCTTCCAATTGTTTTATGGCAATAGTTGTCAAGTTTTTTTGACCTGTCACCGTGCATGTCTTAGCTCCATGTAGCATTCATGACGCTGACACTGAGACAGTGGTATGTCAAATATATGTGATAAAACTAAGTATGGTAAACACATGTAATGAAAGTAACACACACATAACCTCAAATGGTAAAGATATAAGAGTTTTGAATATCAATTGCTTAACACGATGTCTTGAGTACGTTCTCGTAACTACGTCTGCTTCACATCATCACATATCTGACGAGCTCCAGGATAGTGTCCTAGACGCAGTTACAGGTGTAGCCACGGTCCGTTTTGGTCACTGGTCTACACCAAAATTTTGTATCACTGTAATGAACTATGATTTGAGGTTTCCTGCGATCATCATCTATTACATTAATTTTGATTCATGAATGAAGTAACAAGAAACTGTATGAAAATTAGGTTAAGCCACTGCTGAACAAGCGTTTGCAAAACATCCTAACTGGAGCATGTTTGTCTGTTGTGTGTAGTTTCTTCCCCTTTAGCTATATAGTTGAATCTGATTTACTGATAAATGGCAATGAAGCATAAAAATCGACGCCTGAAATACCCACCGACCAGACCTCGTTGGCCAACGTTCAATAGGGTCAAGGTCAAAGGCCAAGTACACCAAACTGGGCCCATGACTGCTATGGAAACTTCCAGAAAGGACCAGAACGAAAACAAATACAGTACACTCATTTGAATCTTGAAATCATTTGCATAATTTGAGGTCAGATAGAATTATATTCGTGACATACAGTGTTAATCCATTGGACGCGCGGTTCGCGCTCCGGGGTTATTATATCCAAGTGAAATAACTCAATCACAAGATCATGAAAGATATATTTATATGTGCGAGTGAGGAACAGTATTATCGGGGTTATTTAGTATTCAATAAATGCCATTGTTGTAGTTGTAAACAACAATGAACTGTTTTAAAATGGTCTCAAATACATTTTACTAACCTTTAGAATTTTGGGGTCCGGCTGGACCCCAGCCGTGTTTTAAAAATAAAATCTATGCGAGTTGACCTATTTAGTACGTATGTCACGAAAAGTGTCAAAAACAGCCATAGGAACAATGTCTAAAAACGTAATAAGCGTCATTATACTGACTTTTTTTTTCTAGCAAAAATAAAGCCGTTGGGGTCCAATGGACCCCAAAGGTCCGGATGAGGGTTATTTCAATTTATCTCAACAAACCGTTGAGACGTTTTTCTTTAGGGGTGCCTGCCCTTTATTTTCATTTTATTTGTATAGACATCATAAGTACAATTCTGCGGCGAGCTCTACGGGCTATAGGTTTTGGGAAACGCCGTGCGGCTAACGTACAGCCGCCACAAAAAGCTCCCGATTCCACGTTTCTGTGGCCATCGACGAGAAAATGCGAGAAATTTATGGAACAGTTAAACAATGAAATGTCGCTACATGTGGGGGATTTTAACTGTTAACACCAACACGTACCATAATTTGCCAAGTAGTACCCCGGCAATTTCAGCCATAACTCATTGTTCGTATCGTTAAAGTGGAATCGGAGATCAGTTCTCTTAAGTTTGACGTCTAGAATACAGCTATTACTGATACTGAGGTTGAATGTCACCGTAGTTCCACGTGGCACAGTTCCATTGTCGACGGCTATGATGTCAAGGGTAATGGTCGTATAGTTGGTGTATATATGTCTCCATAAGTCAAGTGTACGGTCGTATACAACAGGCGGACTGGAATTGGTACAGAAGAAGAGACGTGATATTTTCCCGTTTAACCCATTTATACCCAGTGAATTCTTCCATGTTTATATATATAGTATAAGTCAATTTTTTATCAAAGGGGTGCATGGTCAAAAGTTTCATTTTCATTTTGTTTTATACTGCATTTCCTATCAGCAAACAGTGTATACTCTGATCAGACGCCGCATAATGTGGCGTCTGATCAGGGTCTACACTGTTTGCCTATGTCAATTATAGTTGTTGACGATTTTTTTAATATGAATCGAAACATATCAGAAGCCGGATGACTGGGTACAACTCGAGATAATGTTTTCAGCGTAAACACGTCATTTGGAGCAGAAACGAACGCCTTACAAACTAACAAAAGGAGGAAAATTAATTATTTCAATAATTTCAGCGTCATGATATTGATTGTTGAGATTGTTTATGTATTAGAAACAAACAAACCAAATCCGGAAAATATCGTTTTCAACTTCAGGTCTTATCACATGTTCACGATCAAAGGCGTCTGCGGTCAACTTAGCGACATATTAGATTCCATTAGATGCCGCAAATAGGGGATAAGTTAGAAACTTTTCTAAACTTTTTCATTCTCAATGACACCTTAAAGCGCGTTTGCAAACAGTTTTGGACCTAATCAGACACCGCGTAACGCGTCGTCTGATCTGGACCAAAGCTGTTTGACACACTTAACGATATTTATCAAGGTATACCCTTTTAAGTCTAACTTTGAAACGTGTCTTGCAGACAACATTACTGTAGCAAACGACAATAAAGCGGTGGGGGGGGGGGGGGGGGGTTAACATCTCCAAAATAATTTGATAATGAAAGGATTTATGATAATGAAAGGGATAACGAAATGAGGTTTATGTACAAAGCAATTGGCTTACTCTTCCTTAATAGCGGACATCACGTAGTGAATATCAGCATTTCTCCCACTGTCTGCATCTGTACTGCCTAGTTTAAGTAGAGGTTCATTGCGTAACACAGGTCTGGGCATGAACGTGTCCATAGTCATGATAACCGGACAGTTATCATTGACGTCAAGTAGTTGTATCTAAATGGGGAATCAGAGGCCCGTGTTAGGAAACATCGTACAATGAAACGACCGTTAGTCAAAACATTTTTTAACAAATCTTATTTCTCATTTCCCCCACTTAATCCCGTCTTGCTGCATCTCTTTGGAATTGTCTTTTCAAGACGATTCCAGGGAGATGTACAAACAGGATTAAATGGAAAAACAAATAATAAATGAGACTTTTAAAAAGCTGACTTACAACAATATTTTTCTTATGCCAATTCGTAAGACGAGCACCATGTATGGTGAAAACTGCGAAATCCGACTCTTCAACCATCGTTTGTAATATTTTTCACGTGCAACACTTCTTAATGTTAATATATCTGCATTTTCCTTTAGGAAATATTATCACAGTGTAAAGTAATGTACATCCAAGTGATATGCCGAGTTACTTACAATGGAGAATCTGTTATTCTTTCCCAATAAACGCGTTTACGCTAAAGCTATTATTTACAGTGCAAACAGTTTGGAGCCAGATCAGACGCCGGGTAACCCGGCGTCTGATCAGGCTCCAAACTGTTTGCCATCACGATAAACAAGAATTATCAGAATTGTCCAAAAATTGTTCTTTTCTACGTTTTAGTGTTTTGCGTTTGCGTACGTTTGCGTTTAAACGGGAAAGAATAACAGATTCTCCACTGTAGTGCTTCGTCTTGATCCAAACTGTTTGCAACTGTTATCACATATTACCCAGGGCATACAGAAGGCTTATATCAGTGGAGAATCTGTTATTCTTTCCCGTTTAAACGCAAACGTACGCAAACGCAAAGCTCTAAAACGTAGAAAAGAACAACTTTTGGACAATTCTGATAATTCTTGTTTATCTTGATGGCAAACAGTTTGGAGCCTGATCAGACGCCGGGTTACCCGGCGTCTGATCTGGCTCCAAATTGTTTGCACTGCAAATAATAGTTTTAGCGTAAACGCGGTTATTGGGAAAGAATAACAGATTCTCCACTGTATCAGTAAACCGACTTCACTAATAAATAGTCATAATAAACCAGTGAATTGGTCGCTTTTATTATTTTACTGAATTTTTTTTCCTTTGTAATTTACACTCACTGCAGTGTTATCTTTATTCATGCCATGGTTAGATAATCGCTTTTGTGTTGCTATTATACGTTACGTTGGATAGTAGGATTTGCATCAATGTCACATTAAATCAACATTATATTCATCAGTTGCTTAACCGTTAATCATAACCCGTTAACTTGATCAATCAATCAGTCAATTTTAACTTTGTGGAAAAAAATATATGCACAATTATTTATAGAATATTCGGAAATGTTGCTGTCTGTAAAATCCGCATTTCTTTGGTAGTAGAACATAACAGGTCACATTTTGATCAGCAAATATTTTCTGAATGATTTATTTGATATGAACAATTCAAAACAGGGTTCCTGTATATTGGGGAAGATATTATTTTTCATTTTTAAATAAAAGGAACAAAACACATAATTAAATGAAAAGGACAAAATAATAGGTTCATGAAATGTATGAATACTTATTAAATCTGAGTGGAAAATAGTTGTAGTCAAGCCCAGCGCTTATAAAGCGTTTGAGCTGAGTATGATATCGTTTCCAACCATCTGATTGATCAGAGTTGAACCTATGCTCAAATCTGACCAATCAGATACTTACGGTACTTCGCATATGCGCGTAGTTTCCATACGATTGTTATGAAACTTTTCATGAAGAATGATAATAGCTTAAGAAGCAATGTGTGTAAATATAGGCAAAAATTATCGTGTGGTTTGTCTTTAAGGTCTTTTTTCTGACAAAAACCTAGAATTTTGATGATTTTATTTTTCTTAAAAATGAATAAAGCTAATGACTATAATTCTCACCCAATAAGTAGTCCACAACATTCATTACAAGAAAAGCTAAAAACATTTTGAATAAAGGTGTTCAGAAAGATGTTATCAGCTATTTAAATTTTGCAAAATGCTAAAAAATTGAATTACAAAAAACTGACTCATTCAATGTATATTTGTTTTCATTTTATTCAAACATATGGTTGATGAACTAGTCAGTCTGAAAAAATTAGAAAATATTACAGTCAGAATTTGTTGTAATAACATATTTTCTTATTAAAATGTGGGATATTTGTTGTTTAGATACAGTTACCTACCTTAGAATTAAAACTTTGTCATTAAAATGCATTATTATTTATTCATGGACTTGCATACAAGGTTTATTATATTGTTTTAACATAATTATAATGGGCAATATCGATCTTGAAAAGGTTAGCGTATTGATAAGCTGCAATGTGTGGCTTTATAGTTCGATCAAATCGTTTACATGTATACCGATTTAATTGACTTGTAAGTCATTAAACTAAAACGCACAGGTAAGTGGACATATACTTGGACCGTAAACATCACTAGTTCTAATCAACGAAGACTAAACATAACATGTCTCTTGATTACTGCGTTATGGATTGACAAGTCAATAAATCGGACACTAAAACAAATATTTGGATCGGATGGGTCTCGAACCTATGACCTTTTGATTGCTAGTCAACCACTATACTAACTGCGCTATGAAGGATTATACTTATTCGTATCAACATTTCCTTTATATAAATTTTCTAGTATAAACCACGTACGAAAACAGTCTGTGTCGTCAAGACGCATATCCGCTCGCCCGCAAGACCGACTTCCGGTAGCCAAAGGCCTTAAGAACGCAATAAGACTCAACACAATGCTTTATAAGCGTTGGGTCAGGGCAGGTGCCGAGTTTCTCGGCATTATACCAGGCCAAAACCAGTTTGCAGGCGATGCAAGTCTTTAGCAAAACGCGTTTATGTCATTATCACTCTATATACAATTTACAACAGTAGAAACAATTACCTGAAGGTAAATATAACCCGTCACAGAACTATTCACATCTATAACTTCAAACAACAAATTGTATTCGTTGATATTTTCAAAGTCTAGCTCCTCCACAAGAACCACTACCACAGGTGTTGAGTTGAAGATAAAAGACTCGCCAGGTGTTCTATATGATACAGTCGTATTATCTGACGAGGTCGTGTTATTCGATAGTGTTGTATTTTCCGACAGTGTCGTGTTATCCGCTAATGTAGTATTATTCGACAGTGTCGTGTTATCCGCTAATGTAGTACTATTCGACAGTGTTGTGTTATCCGCTAATGTAGTACTATTCGACAGAGTTGTGTTATCTATTGATGTCGTGTTACCAGACAATGACATATTATGCAGAAGTGTTACGTTTGGTGTCGGACAGTCTGAAACATATACATTAACCCATTTGCGCCAAGTGGATTCTTCCATTTTTTATATATTGAATTAGTCAATTGTTCATATAAGGGATGCCTAGTCAAACTTTTCATTTTCATTTTGTTTTATATTGGCATTCATATCAGCAAACAGTGTAGAATCTGATCAGACGCCGCATTATGCGGCGTCTGATCAGAGTCTACACTGATTACCTATGTCCCATATGGAATTGTATGCACAAATGGGTTAAGTGGTAAAACTGTTGTTACCTGTTTAAACATAACTAAATGGCAACGAATTGCATTTGGTGAAAACGTGGCAGGAGAATAACAAGTTTACAATTGCTCTTGATATGGCTACTTCGACTTTTTCATAATTCTACTATCCTATATCCTGCTCTCTTCCTCCATTTGTAGATAATTTGGCGAAATGACTGCAAAACTATTAAAACGACGTAAAGTCATAACAATTCATTTCAGTTAAGGGTTAATTGATTACACCTAAGACACGATCATGTTAGGCATTATTATTGTACTGCTCAGTTGGAAATACAGAATACGTATAGATAGTATATATATATAAGTTATAAAACAGTTTCATCAACATAGTCAGGATGCAAGCTATTTGACATGTGTTATAACACTTCTGTCATTCCGCCGTATATTTTATTTTGAAACAAAGTTGCAGACAACTATCTTTAACTCTGTCATACTCAATGGCACTTAAAAGCGCGTTTGCAAACAGTTTGGATCCTTTTCAGACACCGCTAAACTGTTTGACACTCATTTTGAAATGTCTTCATTCATTCTGCCTTATTTCTTAACTTTGAAACGACATTACCGACAACAAAACTGAAGCAGACGACAAAGGAACGGTGAAGGGGTAAATATCTCAAGAAAAACATTGAGTTAAAGGGTTACATACCTACAAATCTCACAATGTTTCCGTGCATATCCAGCATTTCAACAAACTCAGGAGTTGAACTATTTGAGCTAGGCGGAGGTTCGGTGTCAGTAATATTAAAGCGACTTTGTTCATTGCCTGTATGAAAGAGTCATGTCGCATGACTGCATTTTATATAACATATATGAATACATGGCCATATATGAATGACACTCACCGGTCTCCTGTACATTGTTATCTACATCAAACAGCAGTCTTTCAATCACCAAAAATCAACCTCTGGGTAAAATTAATCGATATTCTGTTAATATGAGGATCGCTACAGTAGAGACGGCATTATTATTTTCTAATAAATAGATGATAATTAATTTCTTAGGATTGATATACAAACTATATCACGAGAATGGGTTTTTATCTGATAAAATCGAGTCCACAGGACGAGATTTTTAACCAGATAACCCATTCGAGTGATATATTGTTCATATTTATCCAAAGGAATTGATTCTTATATCTATTATATACATTTTAATGACGTTTTACACGGAAAACACACATAATTAATTGTTTATGAGCGACGTCACAAAAGGTATTGCGACGTAACGTCACATAATTGATATCATCACTGCAAACGTTATATCATAAATAATGATGATATCAACTGTGACGCACATGAAATATATCCAACTGTGAAATCTCTATAAATTATCGACATGTATATAATAAAGTTTTTTTTAAAACAAAAACTTTTGAACAGTGTACACAAGTTCGGTACACAGATTGGATGTTTGTAATACAGCGCTTCCTCTCTACAACGACACCCAATTGGGTATAAAAATATATGTGCGTTGTTCGGAGGGAGTCGTTATAAGGTATGGAAATTGGCTAACAGTTGCAAACAGTTTGAATCAAGATCAGACGCCGCATAACGCGGCGTCTGATTTGGATTCAAGCTATTGTCACTCGTCATTAAGGTTTTTAGACTCAAAATGTCCAATATGTAACTTTGAGAAAACTGCTGACGACAAGTCTAATCGATATTGCAGCAGTAAACGCGTTGGACATAAACGTCTTGTTTAGGGGACTGAGGAAAGGGTCGTTGTGAGGAGGGAGTCGTTGTTGGGAGGGCCTCTGTAGGGAATGAGCACTGTATACATAATTGTTTTAGCACAAATGCATTAATTGGGCAAGACTACAGTGAAACTCATTTATAATCAATTTGCTTTTGGATATAAGAAAACAAATGTAATTCCCCATCCCCTATTAACGTAAAATTGACCAGATAAATAACGAGTGGATATAACTAAGAAAAACAGGAAGTCCTAATGTCTTCTTTATATGAGAACTTCACTGTAACGTCTCTTTCCAATGTATAAATCATTTGTACAATGTTACCTGCATACAGAATAAGGTTGAACACTTCACCAGCAAAAGGGTCTGTCAGTGAAAATACTGACACTTTGCTACCAATCTCGAGGTCTTCAGGAACATAGACGATGTAATCCAACGGTAGAGCCAATGGGTTCTGTTGTAAAGTCACGTTGTCCAATTTCAACAGGAACTCAGACGAACACGATTTTGTTTCTGCGTGAAATATGTCGAGGTGGTATGATTGGTTAATCTAAAATAAAACAGCTAAATGAAGTAGTGCAAGGAGAGGTTTAAAACATGACATTTACATTTCATAACATGTTATCTAACCGTATTGTAATTGTTAATCATCACATAATTTGCGGTCTGGGAGTTGCATAAAACGATTGTATAGATATCATAATCCACTAGTGGAATATTGTTTTTTGGGCTCCGGCCCAACTCGTTCGTCCACAAGCGCTGCATGTAGCGGGATGCCAAATGACGTCATTTACTATGACGTTAACGTAAACAACGTAACGTTTTGGCGGAAAATCTATATAGCGGAGGGGCTACAAACTATGGCTTCAATCAATTTAATAGCTACTTAAAATTATTATGTGATAAATAAAATCTTACAATCGTGCTCATCATTTATCATTTTTAATAAACTCGTCGACTAAATTGAATATGACGCTCGCAAAGGCTCGCGTCATATTATTTTAGTCGACTCGTTTATTAAAAATGATAAATAATGAGCACTCATACAAGATCCTCTATTTATTACCTAATGCTCTATGTAAGTGGTAATCCGTTCTTTTTTACTGTTTTTGTGTTGATCTGACAGTGCCTGATCCGGGGGAAACAGTTTTAAATGTTGCCCTCTAGGACAAACTGTTTCCATGCGCGAAAAAAATGTTTAGAAGTTTTAAAATCAGGGTCGTTTAGAAGTTTGTCGTACTGTTATGAAAAAAAGTATTGAATAATTGTCATTGATTGATGATGTCTTGAAGACTTAATACTTAATTTTATACTTTATTATTATTTATAGTGATACTAAAATCAACGAGATGAGTTGATGCATCAAGTTTCGCCGCTATCCTTTAAAGAGGCTTGAAACCGGATTTAGCATTAAAAATAGTAGTTTTTAAATATATGTCAAATGCTTATATAATTGGGAAAGATTTAGTTTAGGATAATAAATTCTGTTAAAAATGCATTTCAAAACAAAAAAGAAGAAGCTATGGTGGGATTCGAACCCGTGACCCTCCATGCGGAGACAAACATGAAAAAAAGGGAAACGCCTTTACCTACGCGTCTACTGGCGATCTGTATCTATATGGTAGCGAATTTACGTACTTTACTGGTAGCGATTGATAGTACATATTCGGCTCGGGTTTATGTCTGAGCCCGAGTAGAGAAGCAACAACAACAACTATACCGTTAGCTAACGCTATAAAAAAAACGATGGAAAATATCTAAAGAAAATAAGATTCGTTGACGATTCTTGAGACTTTTATTTGGACTGATCATATTTTTTTAATGTCAGAAGCCCAATGATGCCACACAGTTGCTTTTATTTGAGTATTTTATTTTATTTTGACAAGTACACCATTCGGTTGCGAGTCCCTGTAAACCGAAAAACAAAACAGACCCGTACATTACAATAATGTTCGGATATAAACATGCAAGCGCGTACAAGAAGACGCTGGTTAGTCATCAGACGTCTGGCAAACTCTCAAAATGTATCATGAAAATCTATTTATGTTGGCTCAGATTAATTCTGTTTGAAAATCCAGTTTGTCCTGTATGCATGTAGAGTAATAAAACAGTTATTTTAATTGTGTTAGGGGAGCAGTCAAAACTATTGTCCCTCGTTATCAGGAAATACATGTCGAACTGTTGCCCTTGACCTGTCCGCCTCGGACAACATTTCGAAGTCTTCCCTGATACCTCGAGTAAATAGTTTTGTTTGTCTCCCAAACACACACGAAATAACTGTCTACTCTTTATACCTGAATATTGCCATCAACGTGCCTTCTGTACTTGATGGAAGACTGCATTGCAGAAATACACTATTATTCTACAGACATAACAGTATTTGCCTCATAACGGAGATCATTATCAAACTTTTTAATGCTACCGAGACGCTAAACGTTGAATTGTTTCTGTTCCTGGTGTCACATGATACAACAATGACATTTAGCTTTTCATTTTATATACATTTAGGAAATTCTTTACTTTTGACACACAGTTTAAACCCTTTTACGGCGGAAATGATTTTATTTTCTTTCCATTTGAAATAATTTGGAACGCATTTCAAACACATTTATCAAATTAATCCAACGATTTATTCTTAACTAAGTGACAAATAGTTGGTGGCATGATCAAACAGTTATCCGGCGTCTAATTTGGATCCAAGCTTCTTGCAATCGAAACACTGATTTCTTGAGAAAAAACAACGTCTTCTTAATTATAATATTGTTTAAACTGATCCAGAAATTTCAAAATAATTACAGTTAATATTTTTACAATTTAATCAAACGTTCGCATTATCAGATACATAGTTACCCGGCGTCTGACTAACATTCGGACATGTTGTAAATGTAAGCTAAATGGCCATGTTCATGACAAAATCCATTTACCTAAAAAATTCTCATCGTAAACAAAAGCAAACATTAACAAACTATGTACATCCTGATGAGATGCTGCAATTTGCGGCGTCTCAGCAGTATCTACACTGTTTGATACTTCATAAGAAGTGATCTACTGTATGGGATCAATACTGTTGTGTGTTACGAACATTTGTGGTTTTCTTAAGAGAAGTATTTCATATTGTACATACAGCATGTTCATTGCAATATTCAGTGTATAAATGTTGACGTTTCAGTAAACAGACTTAACCCATAGCCCGCCAAATAATTTGTCGTCTGCTATATTTCTCGTCTGCTTCAAGTTTCAAAGTGCTTCAAAGTTGCTCAAAATTGCTGAAAATGTTGTCCGAGTGTCAAACAGCTTGGATCCGGATGAGACGCCGAGTTACTCGGCGTCTCATCCGGATCCAAGCTGTTTGTATATGGAGCTATAGTCGTGACTGGCAGGCTAAGGGTTAAGTGATATCGTAAGACTGTAGAACACATTGGATCTTTATCAGACGCTGCGGACTTTCATCACGATCCAAACTGTTTGCACAGAGCCATTGCATTCGTGTTAAGAGTTTATACTTTGAAATTATTTGATCTGTATAAGAAAATGCAAATATTTATAACGATAAAATAAGGAAAGTCAGGCCCAGAACTTATAAAGTGTTTGAGTTTAGTCTTTAATCATTCTCAAGCATTTGATTGGTTGATTGGTCAAATTTGAGCCTATACTCAAATCTGACCAACCAAATGCATGAGAATGATCTCAGACTCAACTCAAACACTTTGTAAGCGCTGGGTCAGGGCAGCTAACCTTTAGGTCTACAGAAACATCCTCTGTCAACTGTGATAAGGAGGTACACCTTCCGCTTATCAAGGTTCCCGTTTGTACTAACACAACACAACCTGTAAAACCATATACTTGATACATGTGTTCAAACATGATGTCATCTGCTTTGAATAATTCAAGTCTGGTATCATTTCTCAAATATATTAAGTGTTTTGTAAAATGCTTAGATATTTCGTCGCTAGTATCGAACAAGTTGGATCGTGATGTTACGAGAATCAAGCCCAACGCTTATTAAGCGGTTCAGTTGAGTCTTTAATCATTCTCCAAAATATCAGTGTTGAGGAAAGGGTCTCCATAAGCATTATGCGTTCGACCTAATCATTTTGTACTATATGTATTAACATGTATTGTACGTTTATAAGAATAAAATATGTTTAAACTAATCATTCTCTAAGCTTTTGATTGGTCAGAGTTGACCATAGGCTTCACTCAGACCAATCAAATGCTTGAAAACGAACTCAGTCTCAACTCAAATGTTTTAAAAGTACGTGTCCTGGTCACTTTCTAAACTGTTGGCAACTTACTAATGTTATAATTTGACATGGTAAAGTTAATGCTGAAAACTCAAATGTTTAAGCTGTAAATGTTTCGAAAGACTGTCAACTCAGAAATAATACATGATGTGTTACACGGTTAAGCATTTAGGCGCCAATTACTGCATGCCTGTGTGCCTTTTAATACCAAATCTTAATAGTTGCGCAATAGATTTAGTCAAATCATAATTTCATACTTTGCTATGCTTACTATAGAATATACGCATTGTATTTTACAAACTGTTCTAAGATGATTGTGCAACTACATGTACAATGTTCTGCTAAATATTGAAGGGAAATACATATTGGGCTTTCTGGAAACAACGAAATACTCTTGACCTAAGCAGACGATGTAATTACAGTAAAACCCCTCTAAATTGGAATCTCTCAATACCGGAATTCTCTCTAAACCGGACAAAAACTTTGGTCCCGTTCCCACCCATTTTTACGCATTTACTTTATTACTTCACTATGAAAATACATTCATGAACGTATATGTTATCAAAAATATTTTCTATATTCTAGCAGATGATAGATTAAAGCATGTTGAAAGTAAAGCAGAATGCGCCTTAATGCGCATTCTGCTTTACTTTCAACCTGCTTTAAGTGGTCAGCTACATTCCATACTAGAAACAAGCTATGGGTTAAAACCCCTCTAAACCGGAAACCCCTCTAAACCGGATGTTTCTGTTGTCCCCACACATGTCCGATTTAGAGGGGTTTCACTGTATCATCTGCACATGCTGTGGTCTTCAATAAATATCAGAATTAACATTATCAAACCAATTTTAATTCTGACGAGACGCCGATCTACTCGGCGTATCATCTTAAACGAAACTGTTAACAATATTAGAATTAACCATTTTATGATAAAATATATCGTGAAAGTTTTACTCCTTCGCCGCCATATTGTTATCTGCTTTAATATTGTGGTCTGCAATGTTGTTTCAAAGTTAGATTTAAGGCAGTATAACTGATGTTATTTCGAAACAAGTGGCAAACACATTTTACGCGGCGTCTGATCAGGTTCAAACTGTTTGCAAGTGTACTTTATGACGTCCTTGAAAGTGATAGGGTTAAATAAAACTAACATGGATAGACAGTCGGGGAGAGATCAATCACATAGCATGGTATGGTCCCCAATCCTGTAGCCGTGTACTCCACAAGTTTTATTTTGTTGATGAACACCCACAAGCCATCGCCTCCGGCAACTGTTATTACTTCTTGGCCGCTAAACACAAACCCAGTACGTATTACACTTGTAAACCTACAAAAACAAAACTATATTTATAAACAAATATTGTAAATGCCCACAAGTCAACACCTTCGGTCACTGATATTGCATTTTGTACACCAAATTTAAACCAAGTATACATACATGTAACTATAACACTACACTTATGAACATATACTGTCGAAAAGACGTTATTATTTACCGTTTAAATCAAATAACACACAACTGTAATGTAATAAACCGTGAACATGTTAGTTTTTTTCCCTACATGTCTGCCAATTAATTTGAATCTGAGCAAGAAACAATTAAGAGTGTAATTACAAGCCTGGTTTACCGGCGTCCAATTTTACTCCAAATTGTTTGAGATGGAAATAAGTGTTATAGCATACAGTACTGAATCTTATTAAATTAACAATTTTTGCGATTCGCTTGCAATTCGATGGCAATTCGCTTGCAATTCGATGGCAATTCGCTTGCGATTTCAAAATACTAATTTACCCTCGAGTATTTTCTCTTGAGTGGTGTACCTTACACATGTTCGCAAATATACCTTCGTTTATTTTTACGATCCCATTTTTGTCACAACCGCTTCTGAAAATTCGCGTAAAAATATTCAAACGTAGGATTTGTTTTTTGAAGCGCCCGATTCGATGGCAATTCGCTTTAGATTATCAATTTAATTTAATAAGGTTCAGTACTGTAAGTACGTGTAGTGAGCAAATAAGCCGTCTTCTCTGTACAGTGGAGAATCTGTTATTCTTTACCGATAAACGCGTTTACGCGAAAACTATTATTTACAGTGCAAACAGTTTGGAGCCAGATCAGACGCCGGGTAACCCGGCGTCTGATCAGGCTCCAAACTGTTTGCCACCAATATAAACATGAATTATCAGAATTGTCCAAAGTTGTACTTTTCTACGTTTTAGTGCTTTGCGTACGTTTGCGTTTAAACGGGAAAGAATAACATATTCTCCACTGTACGTGTAGTGAGCAAATAAACCGTCTTCTCTGTATATACTGTATACCCCCTAAACCGGAACCCCTAAATACTCGAATTCTCTCTAAACCGGACAAAAACTTTGGTCTCGATTCCAACCCGTCTTTACTTTAACTCATTACACCATAACTTTGCTTTTTACGCCTTTGATTTATTTTCACAATAAAGAAAAACATATTCATAAATAGTGTCTATATTCTAGCAGATTTAAGCTTAAAGCAGCTAGTACCCTGCTGTCCCCACATAATTATGTCCGGTTTCGAGAGGTTTTACTGTACATACTCTGACAGATGATTTAAACTACTGATAATTTTACGTGGTCGTACATTTTTCCATTTTAAGCCTGTCATCAGAGACGTCGATTCTATTTCAAATTGTGTCCGCTTAACCCTTTACCCAATAACCTGTTTATAACTTTGAAGACACGTGATCACTTGAAGCAGGTTGAAGGTAAAGCAGAATGCTTTAAACTACCATCTGATATAATATAGAAAAATATTATAAGGGAAATGTTCATGATGGTATAAATTGGAACTATTTTCTTTAGCGGAGGAATAAATCAAATACGCTTCTATGGGGGAACGGGTTAAGTAGTTAAGCGTTGCAAGTTACAGTAAGGAATGGAAAAAACACATTGACTGTGTTAATTTCAAACACAATGTATCTAAAATGGGCTTTACAAGTACAATAACCAAAATATATACCAAGCGAGAACAGTAAATGCCCAATATACTTATGAAATCACAACAGTTCATGTTTTAATATAGTTCTCTTATATTACATACTGAATAAAGAGGATTGTCTTACGATGAACTCTCGTAACGAAGCATAGCAGCAAAATCCACATTGGATAGTATTAGAATATCTGGGCGGATATCGAACCCGGGGCACTGGCGTGGCAATCCAATACCATGAGCTCTGAGCTTAAGAGTCTACTCCCTAGCGCATGAGCTCGATACTTGAAATATCATTCGCCCGAGCTGTACTATTTCTAGTACTCACAGAGTGGTTAGTGTGTGAGATGTAACATCCCCTCTTAACAAAGTCATCATTTATGATGACGAAATAATCCACTTCAGCATTTAAGCCGTTAAAAAGTCCATTCCAGACAACCCTTATGAGGAACTTTCGTAACGAAGCATAGGAGAAACATGATACACATCATCATTGGAAATTATAAGAATTCTCCGGGCGGGTATCGAACCCGGGGCGCTGGCGTGACAGTCCACTACCATGAGCTCTGAGCTAAAGAGTCTACTCCATAGCGCATGACCTCGATGCTGGATATATCTTTTGCCCCGGCTGTGCTATTTATACTTCACACTGAGAGGTCAATGTGTGTGATATAACAATTGTAAACGTTTTATTCTGACCAATTTGAACTAACTGAAACATTATGCGATTATATGTAGAAGTTGACATTGCTTCTTATATTGCTATTTTATCAAACTTTCATATTGGCAAACATTTTCGAGTCTGATCTAGCAACAAACATAACATATCCCATATTTTGTTTTCTAAAAATGCGTCCCCAACTGGGAAGAACAACGTCTTCTCACGATGTAGATTTGTTGTAATAAAAGATACAGGGTCTACATAAGATAACGGATTACATTTACAGTAAAGGTCCTTATTACGACCACAAACTTGTGACGATTTTAAGTGTTAAAGACAGATGACTACTAGAAGCAAAATTATAGTAAAACAGAAAGCTCATAATAGCTCCTTAAGGAGCTTTTTGCTGTACTGTCACCTTGCTTTAAACTGTCCCCATTCTGTAATGCAATCAATTAATCTTTATTTTAGTGGTCGTAATAGAGAGTTTCAACTTGCCCAAAGTTATGATAAGCACTGTCACAGTCTCTTTGTCGATCAGACCAAAAGCCTTGCCCGTCTACAGGGAAAAATGCGTCCGACCAATATCTGCAAAGATTACATAAACCAATAGTTACGAGGTGGTTCCAATTGTTAATATCATGCTATCTCTCTTGATTGAAATCCATCAGTACCAACTTTCCAAATACTTAATCCTTTTTCTGATAAATGGCAAGTCAAAATTTAGTCTCGAGTTTTTGTCCCAAAAACTTGACTACAATCATAACAAACAATGTATCCCCAAGTAAGAGGGGTTCTTCTGGAACCATATGATCAGGATTTACACTGTTTACAAAGAATACATATACAGTGGAGAACACGTTATTCTTTCCCAATAAACGCGTTTACGCAAAAACTATTATTTGCAGTGCAAACGGTTTGGAGCCAGATCAGACGCCGGCGTCTGATCAGGCTCCAAACTGTTTGCCACCAAGATAAACATGAATTATCAGAATTGGCCAAAAAGTGCACTTTTCTACGTTTTAGTGCTTTGCGTTTGCGTACGTTTGCGTTTAAACGGGAAAGAATAACGTTTTCTCCACTGTATGACCTCACAAATGACGTCAGAATAACGTATTCTCCACTGTACTCTATCACACTCTAAGGGTATGCTAACAATTGAAAGATATCATATTTCTTCGTTTTGCCAAAATTACCATAAATTACACTACTTTATCTTTTGACCAAATCAGTACGGACATTATTTCAATGGTTCAAGACTTGATTTATAACAATTATTGTGACTTTGATTCGACGCCGAGTTTCACTTCGTCTGAGCATGTTAACTGTTTACAATGGACGTAACTATGATACATGTACAATGTAACATATACACCACCGCACCAAGACTGGTACAATAAATCGTAATAACAGGTTGTGATTAGTGTTTAAAGGGCGCATGCTTGCTTAAAAGCAAAATGATAATCAAAATTCAAATCATTTGTCACTCGGGTCCAATTACATTCTAAATATTCATACAAAATTGACTAAGCCACTTCAGAATTTGAGCAAACATTATTTACTAAGCGTTCAAAGTATTCATAGCCAAATTATACCGACTTATCGTACCGTTTCACGGTAATATGTATCCTTTAGTTAAGCAGTTAAATCTTAACCCATTAATTCTCAATGACGCCTTAAAGCGCGTTCGCAAACAGTTTGGGTCCTGATCAGATTCCGCGTAGCGCGACGTCTAATTAGGGCCCACACTGTTTGACACTCTTATCGATATTTATTCAGTCATACAACCTTAAATCTAACTTTGAAACGTGTCTTATAGACAACAGCATTTATGCAGACGACAATAAAGCGTTGAAGGGGGGAAATCTATCAAAAAACTTTATTATGAAAGGGTAAAGCATAACGACAAAAGAAATGCCAATATCTGCACCAACAGCTTTGATCCTGACCACATTCCGCGTAACCCGGCGTCAAAGCTGGATATTAAGTATTTGAAATGTCGACATTAATTGCCTATTAAAGCACCGAGCTATTAAAAAAGGTTTACTTGTTATCACATGCAGTGCTGCCATTTCTCCGGATATTTCCTAAGTACATGGTAGCTTTAAGCAGGCTGAAAGTAAAGCAGAATGCGCCTGAAGGCTCATTCTGCTTTACTTTCAACCTGCTTTTAGCATCACGTATCTACAAAACTAAAAACAGACTATGGGTAAAGGTATAATTCGGAAAATCGCCCTTGAAAAATTGAACATTTTGAAATCTTAGGAATTGTTTTTATCAATTTATGGCAGCCCTGCAAATGCATACATTACCTCAGCTCCGTTCCTGACTCATTACGTAAGAAGATGACATCTTCGATTTCCACGTTCAACTCAGAGTCCCTAAACCAAGAAGCAAATGTACTATTGTTCGGCGTTTCTGGCGCTGAAAGCCACGCGCCGAAAGGGTTAGCAACATACGTCACGTTTCTGTACGGGATGTACTCCAGATTATCGAAGTCAGTGCTGTTCGTGCTGAAGTCATGGTAAGTGATTGCAAGTTCAACCCCCGTGTACTTGTCTGGAGTATCTAGAAAATAGTTAAGAAGTCAAGTTGACCCGTTCACGCGACATTCATTGCAAATATAATTCACTAGAATATAGAAAATACGCCATTCTTTCCCGTTAAAACGACGTTCATACATGAAGAAAACACAACACACTAGAATATAGTGAAGATGCCATTCTTTCCCGTTAAAAACGGCGTTCATAGCAATCACAATACACTAAAGTGTGGTGAAGATGCCATTATTTCCCGTTAAATCGACGTTAATATCAAGCACAATACACTATAATAAGTTTAGTAAAGGCGCCATACTTTCCCGTTTAAACGACGTTCATATAAACAAAAAAAACACTGGAATATGGTAAAGGCGCCATACTTTCCCGTTAACTCCTTTACTGCCATGACGTCATCAAATTTAAACAATTGTCGTCTGCATCTATTTCCAAAATTTAATATATTAAGTTTTTTGACTTATGAAATATTGAAATAAGTATAAAACAGTTTGTATCCTGATCAGACCCCGCGTTTACTAGTGTACTCGGGGTAAGGCAGTGAAGGGGTTAAAACCACGTTCATATCAGACAAAATACACTGGAATGTAGTAAAGGCGCCAAACCTTTACCCATTCATCACTTTGTTGTCGTCTGCTTTAGTATTGTTGTCGGTAAGACATGTTTAAAATTAGATTTAAGGTTGTATGACTTTATACACATCGATAAGAGTTTCAAACAGTTTGGGTCCTGATCAGACGCCACGTTACGCGGCATCTGATCAGAACCCAAACTGTTTGCAAACGCGCTTTAAAGCGTCATTTAGAGTGAAAGGGATAAATTAACATTTAGATTCATGAAGACAAGTGAATGCTTAAAGCAATATTATACTTAAGTCAGGAACTGCTTTAGGATTTTCAAGGGTATTAGTATATTTCCTTCTACATTAACAACCTGAATTTAAGAGGGAAATCTCAATACAAGATTTGATGACTGAAATAGCCCCCAAACTGATTTATTTTAAGATTCAACCCAATATCATCAAACCATTTGTCCCTTTCTACATCTAACGGCACTAGGCTTGCGTCTAGCTTCGTTTAAAATTTTACCAAAAAGTATATTTCTTGTTTTGAAGGCAGCTGCTCACTTAATATATGTTGCATTCTGCTGTACTGCCCGCGTTTTGTAAGCTTCCCTCTTCTAGAATAAAGATACCGTTTCTTATAGTACGTATATATAACCCATGAAGAAGAACTATTTGTTTATATGAGCCAGTTAAAACGCCGGGAAACCTGGTGTCTTACCAGGCTCCAAACATTGTGTCACCCGATCAACATGAATAGCGAACAATGTCCCTTTTGATGTTAAATTGTAATGCGTTTGCGTTTCGTGTGCGTGTAAACGGAAAAGACTAACGTTTTCTCTACTCTAGCTTCCCTTGTACTACACTGACTTTACCTCTAACAAACAGTTGAGAAGTAGTGAGCACTACTGGGGGACTCCTGGCGCTGGTGCTAACATTGTTCGTCCATGCCACTGAACATTCATATGTTGTACCTGGTAGAACACCGTCGTCCTCAGTGAAACTAACCGACAGCTTGTCCGCTGAATGACTAGTACTTCCATTTAAAGTCACATTGGTTGCTATACTTGTAGCGTTTTGAGATAAATCTGTTGCGTTTACATTTGTGTTATTGTTAGATATTTCTGGGTAACCATTTGTGACGTTTTGTGTAATAGTTGAGGTTTCACTTGTGACGTTTAGGAACATATTGGGCGTTCCGGTTGTGGTAATTTGAGACAACGTCGTGTTTCCACTCGTGTCATTTTGAGACATATTGAAATATCCAACGGTGGCATTTTGTAACAAACATGTTTCGTTTTCATATGTTCCATTTTGAGAAACACCAGACGCACATGTCATATTTTGAGGCACATTTGTTGTATTCATAGTCCCGTTCTTTTCACTGTTTACTCTAGTCTTCCAATAAGCAGTGAAGCAAGTGACTGTGTATAGTCTGAAATAAGAAATATATACTTGTTTTACTAAATGAACCCTTGTATCCTCAGAAGTGCAGTAGAGAACCTTTACATACTCCTCCTTATTGTTCTTCACATGTGTATCTTGCTTTAACCCTTTTATGGTCAAATATGTCGAGAGTTGATTACCCCTTCACCGCAATAGTGTCGTCTACTTCAACATTGGTGTCTGAAATATCGTTTCAAAGTTAAACTTTAGGCGATGTGACTGACGATATTTCTAAATGAGTGTCAAACAGTTTGGATCTAGTTCAGACACCGCGTAACGCGGCGTCTGATCGGGACCAAAACTGTTTGCAAACGCGCTTTATGACGTCATTGAGAGTTTGAAACACTGCTATATGGTGTTAAATTAGACTAGTGAACATTGAGGAAAGGGTGACCTGGTTCCAAACTATTTGAATATGAGCCGTATTGCATTGGAACCAGTATAGATCAAGATCAGCCACAGCGTCAAAGACGCGGCAAGTTGTCTTGATATACATTGTTTGATATCCACATGTATCTTAAGCAGTTTATGTAGCTGTTTTATATACATTTTAGCCAGTGAGGACCAAACTCAGATACAGAGGCTTGGATGAAAGCGGTGCTTAGTTTGTATAATTGAATTTGAATTTGAATGAATTTATTTCGGAATGAAAGGCATCCGGCCCAAAATACAACATCATTATACCATCAACTTATGTTGTGTCTATACTATAAGGAACTATATAAATAAATAGGTAATACATTTATAACTTTGAAACGATTAATATTAAGTGATTAACATTCAAGTTTAAGCATTGTTTGTTTCGATCAAATGGTTACCGCTGAGTGTGCATTCAGCTGAACTTAAGACCAAACTCACAGAATTGCAAACTCAACTGAACACTTATATCCTAGGTAAGTGCTATCAGTTGCTTGAAACAAGATGAAAGAAAGCAAATTTGTGTTGCTCCACTATCATGTTGCTTGCATTCAATTTTGTTTACATCTTATACAATAAAGTATGTTTTAAATTGAAAATATACAGTGACAGTTTAGAGCGTTTCAGCTCATTCTCAGTACATAAGAACCTCTTCATTATGGTTACTAATGGAGAAAATATTTTGGCGCCCCATGCAAGCGACCATCCCAAGCAGTGCGAAAGTAAACCAGAAAGCTCTCGAAGGAGCCCTCTGGCTCACCTTAACCCCGCTGTCGCCAGTTCCCAAATCGATCAATCAATCCTCTTGTCAGTGGTCATAATATAATGGTCCCACTGTAATCAATTATCATTACATAGTGTACTTTGTCTCAATCTAAATGCATGTTTAAGGAACTTTGCGACACTGAGGACACTATGATATCTACTGTCGGACATAATTCTAATGAATAAGTCTTCACTTATAATACATTTCCACTCCTGTAAGAAGAACATGTGTCTTAAACCATCATATAAAGGACAGTTAAGCAGAAAATGCATTTCGTCTTCAATAACAAACATGTTTTTCTTACGGCAATGTTGGCAAAGTCTAAAATCTCTATCAATCTTTAGATGACGTCCTTTTTCGATCATTAGATTATGTCCTGAGCATCTAAAGTTCGATAGACTGTTCTTATACATAACAGGTAATGACATTGATAGATAATTCTCAGGATTTAGGGCACTTTTGAATAGTCTATATGATAATGCTTTCGGTGATGTTTCTTTATTTGAATTCAGATACTGATAACAGCAATCTATGAGTCTTTGTTGAAAGCTCGATATGAACATATTATCATCACCTACATCGTCCATTAACCATACATAACCATAACCATACTGGTATAGCAATCGCTTAACACATGTCGCCCATGTTGTTCGTCCTGATTCATCAAGTCGTCTTAACATCAGGTAACATTGTTTCGGGTATCTGTCATTGTCCATTCTTATCAGTTTAGTCCAGTATTTTACACATCGTGTCATATACGTAACAGAAATAGGTACCCTTCCACATTCACTTAGAGCAAAGAAATTTGCAACATTATTATTTAGACAGGCAATACGTTTACAAAACCTAGTATGGATTTTTTCTATCTGCTCACAGTACTGAAACCCCCATATTTCTGAGGAATATGTAAGTATCGGTTTAACTATGGCATCAAATAACTTGAACGCTTCACTATGTTCAAAATATCCGAAGTGTTGCTGGTATTTGAATATTGTGAACATAGCTTTATTTGCTTGCAATGCTAAAATTTCTTTGGTTTTTGACCATGACAACTTAGGAGTGAAATATTCGCCTAGGTATTTATAAAACGGTACTATTTCTATCCGTTCACCCTTATAAAACCATTTTTCGTACATTCTTAAAGGGCCTCCGTTACGGTAGACCATTACTTTTAATTTGTCTATATTAATTTTCATGCCGGTATTATCACAAAATTCGCCAACATAATTGATTTGTCTTTGCAAATTTATCACAGTGTCTGCAACGCTTGAAACATCGTCAGCGAATAAGAATGCATATATCTTGCCGTTTTCCTGGGATATTTGAATGCCGTGTTCACACTTTGTTTTTAAATATGAAATTAGATCGTTTATGAAGAGACAAAAAATTGTCGCCGAACTAACACATCCTTGCTTGGTGCCTTTTTCACACTGGAAGTAGTCTGTAATGCACTCACCAACTTTGACACATGATTTTAACTGACTATACATTGATTTAAAGACAGTTAGGAATTTACCGTCTGAGTTCAAACCATTACGTATTAGGCTTTCCCATAGCTTCGAGTGTTCGCAATTGTCAAATGCTTTTAGGAAGTCTATATAGAAGACATATACTCTTCCGCGTTTCTTTGATATGTACTTTTGTATAACAGATTGCAGGTTAAATATATTATCGATAGTTGAGTAACCGCGTCTAAATCCAGCCTGAGCTTCGTCTATAACATGGTTGTCTTCTAACCAGTTTGAAAGTCTGCTACTCAATATTTTAACGAAAATCTTGCTGATGCTATTCATTAAGCTTATAGCCCTATAATTATTAGGATCGTCGTTGTTTCCTTTCTTATGCACTGGCGTTATCATAGTTTCACTCCACTCTGGGGGGAAATTACCCGTTTCAAGTATATTGTTAAAGAGTTTATTAAGATATGGAACTATTTTCTCTGATGTGTGTTTATACATTTCTATACAGATACCATCATTGCCTGTCGCACAGGCGTTGCGTAGAGAGTTAAGACTGGTAATAATCTCATGGTCAGATATAATATTGTCTAAGGAGTCACTATCTCTATTTTGGTTTAGTATTTTAAATATATTATCCTCAGTGTATATGTTAGTATTATCTGCCACAAATAGAGATCTAAAATAATTATACCAAGTATCACTGTCTATAGTTTCACTACAACCGCTTTTGCTTTGCGACAAAGGCTTTATTTGTTTCCAGAACTTGTTTGGATCCTTTCTATTTTTGATCAGTTCTTCACGGCGTTTTCTCTGTAGGGATAATTGTTTAGCTCTACACAAATTTTTGAATGCATTTCGGTTTCGAACGTAAATTTGAAGATCATTATCATCATTTGATACTCTAAAGGTACGGAGTGAGTGGTATTTGAGCGATTTAGCTGTTGTACAATCACTGTCCCACCAGTCAGGTTGTGTATCACTTTTACGTCGATTACGATGATTACACCGCATACATTCCGCGCAAGTTTGATAAAGATTTATAAATTCTTTACGTTTTTCCCAAACATTATGGTCATCAACTGTGGTGTAAAAGCTGTCATATTCGCTTTCAAATCTTGTAATAAAGTCATTCTTTCTTTCCTCGCGCCACTTGAAATATTGATTCTGTCTCTTTACACTATTCTGTAATGGGGGCTTATCAGCTAATTCACTGTGGCCAGTTCTAAATTTGCAGTTGAGCGGAAAATGATCAGAGCAGCCTAATTCTCCAACATTAAAGTCAATTATATGAGAAAATATGTCGGTTGACACTATAAAATAGTCTACAACACTTTTACCATCGTTCGCTGTGCAAGTAAACGTACCTTCCGTATCACCTGGAAATCGCCCATTCACAATATGAATATCATGTGCACAGCAAAGTTGTATTAAGGACAGACCGAAAGTATTGACAACTTTGTCTCTTGATTTTCGAGGTATCGAAAAATTGTCTCCCGGATATTCAGAACAATCATTAAATATGAATTCAAGACTATCTTCTGGAATAAAGTCACAGATATCCTTAACTCTCGCATTGAGATCACCTGCTACTACAAATGAAATATCTGGTAGATCAGATGAGATTGTTGTTATTTTTTCGTTAAGTATGTCGATTCCATTGTCATTTTGTGAATCGTATATGGCAGATCTCTCTGGAGAAATGTATGTAAAAATTAATGCAGTATTTGATTGGTATTTGCTTATACTCTTGTCTATATATAATACTACACAATCTTTGAATTCACTGTAAATTCTTTTGAATAAACCTGCTGTAATTAGACTAGCTTTAACAAATACGGTTATCCCCCCTGATCCGCGCTTGCTTTTATCCACTTTTCTAGAACAATCGAAGTTTACATAGCCAGGAATAAAGTTACTAAAATCAACCCCTGGGGTCTGCCACGTCTCTAGGAGTCCTATTACGTCATATTGCTTGCAGAATGTAACGAATAAGCTGTCATTAGCGAATTTTTTCAGTCCTCTGATATTTAATGAACATATTGATAATGTATCTGTTAAGTATTTTGGGCGTTGGCCGTTTTCCTATTTATCAGTTACAGGCGTCACAGAATGTGTTCTATGCTCTAGGTTACGTGAGCTTGTTCCAGTTACTAACACATGTGTTTTTCTGTCTTCATCGTAGGCATACTTCTCGCCGTCCACCATCAAATACTCATTTCTGAAGAACGCATGCTTGTTTTCATCTAAACACTTAGTTAAGAACGGGTACAGAACGGAACGTGCCTTTGAGATACGTAAAGGCAAATCTTCTCCTATTCTAACTTGTAACTGGGCGTCTTTCCGTTTAGCACGAAATGCTTTCAGAATCTGATTTCGCTGTTTTTCGCTAGAGAATTGTACAAACACAGGGCTTGGTGAGGATCGACTCGGTAACCTATACGTTTTTTCTATGCTTAATTGCTCTTGATCTATATTAAGCTCTGTATCGATAAAATTCTTCACTTTTGTTTCCAACACTTCGGATGATTCATTTTGATCTGTATCTATACCGTAGAACTTGAGATTGCACCTTTTACTGTGTATTTCGTATCTCTCCTGTTGTTTTGTATTCTGTGTTACTCGATCTTCAACTTGGTGTAGTTTCTCAGCCAAGGATGTGACGTCAGAGGTTAACTGGTTATTTTGTCTTTTTAATTCCATATTTTCTTGTTTTAATTCAGTTATAGATTGGTCAATGGAATCAAATTTCCTGTTCATGTTTTTAACGTCACGTCGAATTTCAAGGAGTAATGACCTTGTATCTGTGTCATCGGTCGTTGGATCTGTGGCACTAGTCATATCCAAGCAGTTGTTATCATGGCTCAAGTTATGCTCAATTACGGAGTTTGTGGCTTCCGAGCGAAGCCATGGCCTAACAGAAGGAGTCTGTGGGGTATCACTGATTGTAGCTCGCCTGCCTGTAGACCGTAACTCGCACTGTGCTGAAGAACTAAGGTTCGAATCTTGAGACGACGATGTTTTACCGCCGCGTCCTTTTGTGTGTGGTTTCGTACCGCTAGTGGGACCAGGATGAGGTTCTACACAGTGAGCCACCAGTAGAAGAAACAGAGTTATTCGTACGCAAAGCATTACATGCTTTGGTTTAAGTGTGTTTATGCAGCATTTTATCTTCAGCGGCTGTGTAAAAGTTCCAATAATGGCACGCCAGGATTCTATGGAAATACCCATATTTTCAAGTCCAACTTCAATTAACCATATATCAGCACATATAAGGTCGTCTTAACACCTGCTCATAGTCAATGATCAGCACACATTCCAATCATTCCAATCAGGTAGTACAGGTAAGCCAGGTAAATCACAGGTATATCAATAGCGACAGGTTAAAGATTGTTCCTTTGTTGTTCTATTGTTTCAGCGAAAAAGTCAAAATTCATCAATATTCACCTCTGGATCTGTTTCAAACACTTTCCATGTTACAGTCAATACATTTTCACCGTCCTCATATAATTGATTTGGTTCTTTTCTCCCTTTAGAATTAATAATTCAGCAAAATATCTGGAGCTCAAACATATCACCTTTACCCACCAGGGGACACAACTCTCGTAATGTTGCAATGCCATAAGGCAGGTGTTGTCATGGCACGGCTCAATTATATCAATTTTGTCGAGATTTGCACTGAAGGGATAAACGTCTTGACACCTATTATTTTGAATGACTAAATCAAGTTTCATAATAAGTCTTGTCTGTTTTTGGTCGTTACACTTTACATCCCCCTGCTCTTGATCTTCACCATTTGTAAAGGAATCAGATTCAGAACCTGAATCAGGATACATTTTATTTCGGATTTAATCATAAGTTTACCATCCCTATACATTGTAGAAAAACAAGATATTATCGAAGTCAAGCAAACCACTTACAGAACAAATAAAAAAAACATATGTCATACAACATTAATTATGACATATGACATACATGTATTTCATTACACGGACGGTAAACTGTGAATAATTACTTTATACTTTAAGAAGAAAAAAGGTTGCTGCATATTTTAAATGCGCATGTAACGTACGTTACTAGCTTTGAAATGACAACTTCATTGTTGGAACTTAAAAGTTTTAACATATTTGGTCTGGTTTTAAAAGTATTCGGAATATATCTTTGTTTAATAACTTTGTACTTCTCACATATAAATATAAAATAAAACTCGTCGTCAATATCACTACTGTCACATACATTACAATACTTCAGATGCCTTTATATAGAATGTATACCATAAATACCAGTTTAAGATTTCTATTCATGGCAAGAAGTACGTAGCTGTGTCACTCATTTAAGTTACGTGTATGGTTCTTTTCATGTTTAGATAGTTTTTATACCCATACGAAGGTTTCAAATGTTTGTTTAACTTTTGATAAGACTGTTATTGTTTTGCAATGAATTGTCCTATTCCTGTTGGAGGCAATCAACTATTGTTCGCTTATATACACATATAAATACATTTGGTATAACAGATAATGGGTCTTCCCATCCATGTCAAAAACCATACCTAAGTAGCAGTTCTTTAATACCTAATGCCCAGTTAATATGGTTATTTCTTGCGACAGTCAATACACATGCATATGATTGTCTGATAATACAATTTCAGATGGCAATACTTTAAACCAGTATTTTAAGACAATTAGAATAATTGAGCAGCAAATACTTATTTCTTTCCCTAGCAAGTGTTATCGTCTGTCCTTTTCCCTCTTTCCGCCAGAATATCGCCTGTATTGGTAGTGGCGTCTGCAATATTTCTAAATTAAGCTTTAGGGCTGTTTTGACTGACGAACTGTAGATACGAGTGTCAAACAGTTTGAGCATGATCCAAACGGTTTACAAAGTCGCCTTTTGGCGGCGTTAGCAGTAAAACCATACATCTTTTAGGGAATACATGTTTCGTATACGCAATCCTTTTCCAGTTAACCATTTCACTCTCAATGACGCTTAACAGCGCGGTTGAAAGCAGTTTTTATCCTGAATCAAATTCCCCGTAAACCGGCTTTGTTCAGGATCCAAACACATTCGTGTTGAAATTTCGTCAGTTATATTGCCTTAAATCTAACTGTGAAAGACATTGACGACAACAGTATTGAAGCGGATGACACTATGGGGTGAAGGGGTAAAAAACTCTCTACAAATTTGATCATAAAGGGTTTTGCCGGTATGTGCCGTACCATATATATCCACAGCAACCAATATAGAGTATAAACAGATACTTAGTCACCCGGCGCCCGAATAGACTCCAAACTGCTTGCACACTATATAGGAACAAATTGTCAATGTTTTTTTCGAGAGCCTCACATTACTTATGTTTTAGCCGTGCACCAGACAACCTGACGTATTGCATTGCAAACGGCCGTCGAAGCCAGCAGTCGTAAGAATCATGCGTCGTAAGGGGTAGGCAGATATTGATGGTGTTTTGTATCAAGTCACATACTTACTCTTTAAAGGGATACTTGCGTATTTAAAAAAATCGACAGAATCTCATGAAAAATTCTAAAAGTTGAATCAAGGTCTATATAAGCAAATTGCTAAAATAAAAAGTGGGGGTTGCCATGCTTTTTCAGCTCTAGCTGACTTTGAAAAGTGTGATGTTTGCCGCATTTTATATATGTCAGAGCAGAAAACGTCATAAGGGACAAATGCACTTATATTACTACACAATAACATATTTCTAGTATTTTAATTTTTTTTAGCATTCATTCATCAGAAGCAAGTGTGAACTAAACTTTTTGAAGCTCTTTCTTGTGTTTTTAATGAGCCTTTGGGCTAAAATGAATGCTGAAAACCGGAAAAATAAGATTTTTTTCTTGCCAATGTCTCACAAATACATGAATTCTGTAGAATATTTCTGTAAAAAAATCTTTAAACTTTCTAAGTATTTCTTATCAAATGGTGTAAAGAAACCTAGGTAACGCTATGTTCATTTATGAAATATGGTCAAATTTCTAACCCTACCCCCTTAGATTATATGCAGAAAATATACCTCCCCCAATAGCCAAATTGCCTAAAAATGAGAAATATTCATCCAATATTTGCTTAAATTGGTAAATATATGAGTGTATGTGAATACAATAGCATTTAATAAAGCTTTAGTTACTTAAAGCATTTGCAGTGTTGCTGATAAAAACATAAACATAATTTCTACAAGAACTGCTACTCGGGACAGTTTTTTTCAAATCTTGAAACAGTGTCTGTACGGAAAGGACTATATTTTACATAATTTACCAATGAGAACATTTCAAAATTAATATTTATGGTAATAAATTTATTGCAAATCAGAAAATATATAGTAATCAAGGTATTTAAGAAGTTTATTTTTCAACATTTTTAATATAGGCGAGTATTTCTCTAAGTAGCATTTTATCAAGAATTAATATCGGTACTCTGTTTCAAACTATTTACAATAGAATTAGAGTATGGGCATATACACATGTATTGGGAAAGAATAATGCCTTCTGTAGTTAACCCATTTCCTTCCGAATAGTAGCGCCTTTTATAGCTCATTTGATTTATTCTTCCACTGAAGAAAATAGTTCCATTTTTTACAGTCATGAAAATTTACCATAAGAAATATTTTCTCAATCCTAGCAGATGATAGCTTAAAGCAGGCTGAACGTCAAGCAGAATGCGCCTTAAGGCGCATTCTGCTTTACATTCAACCTGCTTTAAGTGGTCACCTATCATCAGTAGCGCGTTCAAGTACCGTATCAGCGAACAGCAACGTTAACCGATGCAAACAACCCATATAGTACGACATCTAACGTTCACCAATACTCTTCAATAATAACTCATTGCGCCCCCATGTTTATTAACTGTTCAAGGTAGGTTACGAACGATTTATGTACGGATCGGAATAACTCACGCAAAAGTGTACTAATCAACTGAAATGCATAAATTTTACCGCATATAAAAATAAGATTTAGCTGCTCAGATGTAAGCTGCTATGTTTGATACATTAAGTATCTGACAATGTTGGTTTATTGATGAGAAATTAAGTGGGGACTGTTCGGTGGTTTTATTAAATTCATTTGGTCGCCATTTTGTTTTCCTTTGTTGGCGATGGCTAACTCCATCTGAGGCCGTTCCTGTCGTTCGCAATCGGTAACAGCCAAACGGTCGTTAAAGTTAAATTGTTACCGTTTTCTGATGTAATCAATGCAATCGATACGGTACTTGAACGCGCTACACTACTAGAAATGAGCTATCAGGAGTCGTTTGATTCCACATTGCTGTCTGCAATATCGTTTCAAAGTTTGATATAAGGCAGTACAACTGACGCAGTTTCAAAACCAGTTGCAAACAGTTCTTATCCTGATCATACTCCTCGGTAAATTTTTTGCGTAAGTCAAAATCGTTTAACTCTAATTTTTCTATCATAAACGTTTGCAAACAGCAAATAGCCAGATCAAAGGAAGCGCTAAAAGCGCGTCCTCTGATCTGGCTATTTGCTGTCTGTAGCAAATGATACATGTAATAACAAGAGTTGTCAGAGAGACAACAAAGCTCGCCACCGGCACCTTTAGAAACTTAAAAGCACACTCAAGGTCACAGAGGTCAACCTTTTAGCCTGCATGGAAAGGTCTTGTCCATATACACTGGCAAATCAAATATGAAAATAACACCTCAAGGGACATAGGAATTATAAGCATTTTTGAAACCTTAACGCAGATTTCGAAACCTAAAACCTTTCGCGACCTTAGTTCAAGGTCAAGGACACTGGACTAATTTTTTTGCATGCATGGAAAGATCGTGTCCATATACACATGCATGCCAAATATGAAAGAAATATCTCAATGGATATATGAGTTAAAGAAATTTTGAGAAACCTAAACGCAGACTTTGAAACCTAAACGCGGGTCCTTAGTTCAAGGTCAAGGTCAGAGGGCTCAAACATTTTGCATGCAAGGAAAGATGTTGTCCATATACACATGCAAACTGAATATGAAAGGAATATTTCAATGGACATAGGAGAAATAAAAATTTTGAAAAACCAAAACACAGATTTCGAAAACTAAACATTGACCCTTAGTTCAAAGTCAAGGTCACAGGGGTCTAAATTTTGCAGTGCCTGGAAAGGTCTTGTCCATATACACAAATAAACCAACTATGAAAGCAATACCTCAAGGGACATAGAAGTAAAAGGCATTTTTCAAAACCTAAACACAGGCCCTAAGTTCAAGGTCACAAGGGTCCAAATGTATCTGTGCATGGGAAGGTCTTGTCCATATACACACACATACCAACTATGAAAGCAATACCTCAAAGGATATACATAGAAGTTAAATGGATTTTCGAAACTTAAACGCAGATTTCGAAACCTAAACACAGACTCTTAGTTCAAGGTCAAGGTCACAGGGGTCTAAATGTTTCTGTGCATCGAAAGGTCAGGTCCATATACACGTAGATACCAACTATGAAAGCAATACCTCAAAGGACATAGAAGTTAAAGGCATTTTTCTAAACCTAAACACAGGCCCTAAGTTCAAGGTCAAGGTCACAGGGGTCTAAATATTTATGTGCATGTAAAGGTCTTGTCCATATACACATACATACCAACTACGAAAGCAATACCTAAAGGGACATATAAGTTAAAGGCATTTTCGAAACCTAAATGCAGATTTCGAAACCTAAACGCAGGCCCTAAGATCAAGGTCAATGTCACAGGAGTCTAAATTTTTCTGTGCATAGAAAGGTCTTGTCCATATACACACACATACCAACTATTGAAGCAATACCTCAAGGGACATAGAAGTTAAAATCATTTTTCGAAACTAAAACGCAGATTTCGAAACCTAAACGCAGGCCCTAAGTTCAAGGTCAAGGTCACAGGGGTCTAAATTTTTCTGAGCATGGAAAGGTCTTGTCTACATACAAACACATACAGACCATGGAAGCAATACCTTTAGGGATATAGAAGTTAAAGGCATTTTTCAAAACCTAAACGCAGATTTCGAAACCTAAACACAAGCCATAAGTTCAAGGTCAAGGTCACAGGGGTCACAATTTTTCTGTGCAATGAAAGGTATTGTCCATATACACACACATACCAACTATAAAAGCAATACCTCAAAGGAAATAGAAGTTAAAGGCATTTTTCTAAACCTAAACACAGATTTCGAAACCTAAACACAGGCCCTCAGTTCAAAGTCACACGGGTCTAAATTTTTCTTTGCATGTAAAGGTCTTGCCCATATACGGATACATACCAACCATGAAAGCAATACTTCAAGGGAAAAAGAAGTTAAAGGCATTTTTCTAAACTTAAACACAGATTTCGAAACCTAAACGCAGGCCCTAAGTTCAAGGTCAAGGTCACAGGGGTCAAACATTTTCTGTGCATGGAAAGGTCTTGTCCATATACACACACATACCAACTATTGAAGCAATACCTCAAGGGACATAGAAGTTAAAGGCATTTTTCGAAACCTAAACGCAGATTTCGAAACCTAAACGCAGGCCCTTAGTTCAAGGTCAAGGTCACAGGGGTCTAAATTTTTCTGTGCATGGAAAGGTCATTTCTATATACACACACATACCGACTATGGAAGCAATACCTTAATGGATATAGAAGTTAAAGGCATTTTTCAAAACCTAAACGCAGATTTCGAAACCTAAACGCAGGCCCTAAGTTCAAGGTCACAGGGGGTCTAACGTTTTCTGTGCATGGAAAGGTCTTGTCCATATACACACACATACCAACTATTGAAGCAATACCTCAAGGGAAATAGAAGTTAAAGGCATTTTTCTAAACTTAAACACAGATTTCGAAACCTAAACGCAGGCCCTAAGTTCAAGGTCAATGTCACAGGGGTAAAAAAAATGCTGTCCATGCAAAGTTCTTGTCCATATACACACACATACCAACTATTGAAGCAATACCGCAAGGGACATAGATTCGAAACCTAAACGCAGATTTGGAAACCTAAACGCAGGCCCTAAGTTCAAGGTCAAGGTCACAGGGGTCTAAATTTGTCTGTGCATGGAAAGGTATTGTCCATATACACACACATACCAACTATGGAAGCAATACCTCAAGGGACATAGAAGTTTAAAGGCATTTTTCGAAACCTAAACGCAGATTTCGAAACCTAAACGCAGGCCCTAAGTTCAAGGTCAAGGTCACAGGGGTCTAAATTTTTCTGTGCATGGAAAGTTCTTGTCCATATACACACACATACCAACTATGAAAGCAATACCTCAAGGGACATAGAAGTTATAGAATTGTTCTTAAAATTGTTTACGCCGTTCACGACGACGCCGACGAGAACGACGACGACGACGACAACGACGACGACTACACCGGGGGTATTGCAATAGCTCGTCATGTACTACGTACAGGCGAGCTAAAAAATATAAATCAAAATTTAAAAGTTTGACTTACGCAAAAGTTTTGCGTAAGTAGTTTAGTAAAACGGGCCCCTGGTGCGCCAATGATATTATGACGGTTGTGAATTTGCTTAACACCGTGATACACACGACGTCCCAAACTGGTACCAAAAGTGCTAAATGGGCTCAGAACAGGCGACAAAGCCGGTCAAATGAAAATTGAAGGTGGTGTTGGCTTAAAACGTTGAAGTCATCTAGCTGAATGTAGCGTAATGGTGGCGTTGACGTTGAGGTCATTTTTATTTAAATAAATGCCCCATAACTGTTGAGTTGGTATACAAGTATAGCGTACTTTTATTCATGTGTAGACAGAAGTT
This sequence comes from Gari tellinella, assembly GCA_922989275.2. Taxonomy (NCBI): domain Eukaryota; kingdom Metazoa; phylum Mollusca; class Bivalvia; order Cardiida; family Psammobiidae; genus Gari; species Gari tellinella. The sequence continues at coordinate 75,963,244 of OV277867.1, read as the reverse complement.
TTATCTGAGGCAAATATGAATCAATACTCATGTACGCTACACTGACAATACAAATATGGGCATTTGCGTGGGCGGAACGTTGACGTCACTGTGTCGTTATAAAGCAAGTAAAAAGCATAAGTAGCTGTATGCAAGTTATAAACTTGGTAAAATAAAACAAATCACACTCTACACCTAGTTGGGAAATATAATTTATTAAGTTTTACGTGTAATGCGTTTTCATTGCGTTTGAGTATACATGCGATAGAGACTTTACATTGGACATCTGTGCCATATATGCTCAACTAGAAAGCTTATTGTCCGTTAAATATCTAGGTTATTTAGAGGTAGATAGGTTTTATTAAAAATAACCATAATTTTGGAACAACGTACATGTACCGCCAAAAAAGTATGCGGGCTTCATAGTTAGCTTGTGAACATACGAAACTTTTGATCTTAGTACAATTTGGGTAATGTCCGACAAGTATTCGCAGAAGCCACGCGCAACGTAGTACCGTATACATGTAGCTGGTATTTTCTGCGGGGTAGAAAGTTCTGCCATTCTGCGGTTCAATCGTCCGATCGCAGAAAACAATCGGCAGAATAAAGTGTAAACGCTACATAAGTCTGGGCACCGTTTCATAAAACTTCTTACGACAAATGTTGTCGTAAGTCAGATTATAAAAGTATCAATTATTATTTATTTCTCCATCTAATCCTCTCTTGTGACATCTTTTTGGAATCGTCTTTTTAAGACGATTCTAAAACGATGTCACAAGACAGGATTAGATAGAGAAATCACAGATTAAATGTATTTTAAAGTTTTGACTTACGACAACATTTGTCGTAAGAAGTTTTATGAAACGGGCCCATTGTGTTCTCACGGCACATCTTGTTTATATACTTACATGTCTCCCTCTATCTTTGGTATTTTTTGTTGTTTGCTTTTACTCGTACTTCTCAATACTCTCCACTGGGTCTTGGGAGGATTCCATTCTATCTTTATATTGGTTGGGGATTGAACTGTTCCACTTATATCGTCAACACCTGTTTTAAACAGCATATAAACAGCATATAAAAGGTTATCCATAAATTATGATGTCTTATTTCCGCATGAAAGAAAAACACAACAGTTTGGAGCATTTTCCGACGTCGGGTTACGTAACCCGACGTCTGGTCTGGCTTCAAATTCTTTGGATAGATGTTGTAGTCTCAACATACGCTGGAAAGAATAACCTTTTTTCAACTTTAGGTGATTTCGTATATACTTTCGTATATCATCAAATATCTTTACTGGAAGAATAAATTAAAGGCGAAACAAGGCGTATCTATTAAGAAATAGGTTAATGTCCGCAATCGAAACGCGTTACAGTGGAGAATGTGTTTTCTTTCCCATTAAACGCGTTTACGCTAAAACTTTTATTTGCAGTGCAAACAGTTTGGAGCCAGATCAGACGCCGGGTAACCCGGCGTCTGATCAGGCTCCAAACTGTTTGCCACCAAGATAAACATGAAATATCAGAATTGTCCAAAAGTTGTTCTTTTCTACGTTTTAGTGCTTTGCGTTTGCGTACGTTTGCGTTTAAACGGGAAAGAATAACAGATTCTCCACTGTTACCCTTTCACTCTCAATGACACCGTAAAGAGCGTTTGTAAAATGTCTGGGACCTGATCGGACGTCACGTAACGCGGCATCTGATCAGGACACAGCCTGTTTGACACTCGTTTCGAAGTTTCGTCAGTCATATTGCCTGAAATATAACTTTGAAACGAATGCAGATAACCATATTGAAACAGAACGACACAATGGCGATGAAGGGGTAAAAACGCTCGATAAATATAATCATGAAATGGGTAAAAACAACAATAAACTGAGAATGTTCTGGCTGACAAACAAGTTTTTGCCGAAATAAATTGCAGCCTACTTTACAATGTAACCATGAATTATCTATTCCGTGGCGCGGCTGTTGTAAAGGTATTTTTGATAATCAAGAATAAAGTAAAATAATCAAAGTGTATTCAAAATCACACACAACGTTTGAGTATATGATATCCTTTACCTATTAAAGGAAACCAACTACTATTCAATTCAATTCAATTCAATTCAATCATTTATTGAATTTAACATACATCAGCACAATTTAATAAAATGCGATTCAATACAATGTAGAAAAACATTTTTTTAAAGTTATGACATTGAATTTAAATCGTAGTGGCAGACTGCTTGGAGCCAAAATATATATCTGATCTATTCCCATTTTTTTATTTAAACTTTTGTACATGTATTACGAAAACACGTATATTAACAAAAATGTTAACATCGTATCCACTGTATTACCAGAAAACTTAATCAAACTGCTATAATATTGTATGTTATTTTGAATATGATCACTGATTAACCCTTTACCTCATAGCCTGTTTAAAGTTTTGAAGACAGTTGACCACTTAAAGCAGGTTGAAAGTAAAGCAGAATGTGCCTTAAGGCACATTCTGCTTTACTTTCAGCCAGCTTTAAGCTAAAATCTGCTAGGCTATATAAAATATTCATAATGGTAATTGTTCATGAGGGTATAAACTGGAACTATTTGCTTCAGCGGAGGAATAATCTAAATACGCTAAAAGCCGCTTCTATGGGGAAAAGGGTTAAGGTTTTTCAGTAGTAGAAAAAAATCAGTATTGCACGCAACATTGTTGTAAATCTCTTTATTTCACACAATAACATGTACATAAAAATTCAGGTAAAACATCAATTTACAATACATCATATTTACAATTGGAAACAAATTCTAATAGAATGTTACATTGCTTAATCATACAATCATTTGCACGCTGGTGCACTTTAAGCTGCTCTGAAGGGAGATATATTTAAGTAAAGTTCCAACGAAACGCATCTATTTTCGATATATCTAATCGAATAAGACACGTGACTTTCGGAGATATCACAACCTTAAAGTTCAGTCCAATTCTTGTTTCTATTGTATCGTCATGTGGTAGAAAAAGACGCGTATAATGATTTATTTTCTAAATAGAGGTGAAATAAGGGATCTTACTGCACACATAGGCGGAAGGAGTCACCAAACGGTGCCATCGTTGTATTTTTGACGTCATATGCAGCGTCGTTCCATTTGCTTTAATATTCTCTGCGCACCTGCCTGTTGAACTGAAACCAGGTACATCAACAACCGATTTCATAAATTCACACGTGCACTGCAGGGGATTGCTGTCCAATAATCTAAATAAAGTACAAAAATACGTTAATCGTTCCCGTTTAAAGTATCCCAAGACTAAATATCGATAGTTTCCGTTTTATCTCGGCAGTGTCCGTGTTCAACGGAATATGCTGACGACAACCCAACAAAATCTTAAGGATAATGTTAGAAATTATCTAAACGTAGTCCGAAATATTTAAATAGATAAATACGAAAGACTCAAATAGGAAACGCAACACAAGCTAATCACCCACCTCTCAAGCAGAACACACACACAGTCATACCATAACAAACACACACACACACGCAATAATATTCCTTCATCGACACACTAAATAGAAAACAACACGCAAGACAAACATAAAGCAAAGTAAATATAGGATCCCGCCTTGGTACGGTCAGTAGCAATCAATAATTGGGTATAAATTAATCATTAACAACAACTGGGGGGTTAAACCTGTGTTTAGGGCCTCTTCCTAAAGTGATGATTAGATGTTTATAAATGCTCCTGAAATCGATTTGTATAAAATATTAACTATTAAGTTCATTCGTTTTAAAGTAATCAATGTTTCCAACAATTCTTCAAAGACAAATGTGAGTTTCTCAAGTTGAGTGCAGCGGAACGTATTCCTATGAAAACATAGCATGTTATTTACTTTGCCCTAGTTATCATTTTGACCTCAAGTCATATAATGTTAAATCGTATGGAAATACTAAACATTGTTTAAGATAATGGTTTAGATATTATAATGGTGTACATCATATAATGCCATTATTGAGACAATAACTTTTATTTTGTGAAGTGCACTTCTTCTGGCTTGACATGAAAAGCATCAGTGTTTTAGGTAAGAATATATAGAAATCACCTTCCGGGAATATTTTTATTTTTATTTTCTCGAAATTCTTTCGACCTGTAAGGTTATGTTAATTTTTTCACATGTCTTTGAAAGGAAATGGCGAAACGCCCGCAAATGTTACACAAGGCAAGTAAATTACATGAGATCGAGTGCTTGGTGCAAAACTATTGTAACTCCTTCACAATTGTGAAGGAGTTACAATAGTTTTGCACTAAGCCCTCGAGATAATCACTAATGATATAATTACCCTACCTTCGTTGGAATATCTAAAACGGCTACAGTGGAGAATCTGTTATTCTTTCCATGTTTAAAGGCAAACGTACGCAAACGCAAAACACTAAAACGTAGAAAAGTACAACTTTTGGACAATTCTGATAATTCGTGTTTATCTTGATGGCAAACAGTTTGGAGCCTGATCAGACACCGGGTTACCCGGCGTCTGATCTGGCTCCTAACTGTTTGTAATAGAAATAATAGTTTTAGCGTAAACGCGTATATTGGGAAAGAATAACGTTTTCTCCACTGTATAAGATAACATGTGTGCTGAACGTTCTCATGATTCATTTTATCTGAGTGGCCTACCAAATTGAGCTTGAGCAGACACCGAGTTATCCAACAATCCAACGTCTGTTATGGCTCCTAACTGTTTGCAAGGGAAACGATTATTTAAATAAACATGTTCACTATGAAAGAAAATGTCTACTCCGCTGCGATAAGTAAAAACAAGAACATTTTGAAAACGATGGAGGCTCAAAAATATGAAACCCTTTGAATTTATATAAACAAAAGTATATGTAATTGCATGAGATATGAGATATGATTCGTTTATTCTGTGAGTGGAGAAACCAGTTATCTCGAGAATTTTTCGAATTATTGTTCAATTTATTCCTCAAATGATAACAAAGTAAGAGAGAGAGAAAGAGAGAGTGAGTGAGGAAGAAGGAGAGAGAAAAATATTGCGTATTACCCTTCTTCAGGTCAGGCTGTTTTTTGTGTTTGAAATTTCGTTTTGTTACCTAAAACCCTTTTACTCTTAATGACGCCTTAAAACAAGTTTGCAAACAGTTTTGTCCTTATCAGACGTCGTGTAACGCGGCGTCTGATCAGGACCCAAACTTTTTGACACTCTTATTATTTTTTTTGAAGTCATACAACCTTAAATCTAACTTTGAAACGTGTCTTGCTGACAACAATACTGAAGCAGACGACAATACAGCGGTAAAGGAGGAAAGCTCTTCCAAATAATGTGATCATGAAAGGGATAATTATTTAAGATATACGCTTCTGTCAATAATGAGATAAACTGAACCACCCTATACCATCGTACTCCGGAACTAGCTGTCGTGAGCAACCGTTTCTATCAACAAACGCAACACCTGAGGTAAGAAATTCGCCGTTGTTTCTGCTTGTAAAGCACCGAAAAAGCAGAGTAGGTTGTATGCATATATCAAACAAAGTTTACAACACCATGCAGCCAACATATGCATGATATAAGCGTTTGCTCAGTAAAGAAAGCTGTTTTACTTCGACTGCTCACCGTGACTCACGGTCGATGCGTACCGGTGTTGCCGATAAAATTCTAACATTTGCCAGTAATGTCCATAAAATATTGACCTTATCCACTGAATAGATGGTAAATTACTATAAGTTGTCGGGAACATCAATAATGAAGATTATTATGTCGTTTTAACTTCGCAGAAAGCCATTCTGTATGGGGTCTACTGTACTGCATCTAGCGAATTACTGAACTGCATCTAGTAATTCATGCATGGAACTCTGTACTGCATCTAGTTATGTTCGATCACCTTATTTTTTTCAGTTTTCTGTATGACAACCTTGATTTGTAGCTGTTTTTCTCGTCACAAATGATTCAAGTTATAAGTATAGGTTAGACCATGGTTGCAAGCGAATAAACGATATAGTTCGAGGGGGCGTAGCCCCCGCGAACTATGTCGTTTATTCGCGCGCAACCATGGTCTAACCTATTTAGCACTGGCTTGGGCTCGAGGAAAACAAGAAAACCATTCGTTTCTGATTTCTGTTTAAGACGAAAAAGTCATTTTGTTTGTAATATTTTACTAAAATTGAAAGGTTATTTCAAATGATAAGTTTGAGACATTAAGCATGCTTTAACACCAACATAAATAACGCTTATTGAAGCTCTATATGTAAGCACAATTCATTAGTAATTGTCTTTAAAGTCTAGGTCTCACTGTACATAATAAAACGTCATGAAGCGTGTGCAGTTCACCTCTGACCTCAGCTGTTTTTAGAATTGTGACGTCAACTTGCCTTGGGATGACGGAAGCGAGGAATAAGTGAACAGTTTGTTAGTTATTCCATGGTTTGTTGAAATAAACGATATATTCACAGGTTTTTGAGGCCTCTGATTGGCCGAGAGCTCCAAGCCATGTGCTAACAATGATTAGCACATGGCTTGGAGCTCTCGGCCAATCAGATGCCTCAAAAACCTGTGAATATATCGTTTATTTTACAAAACAATGAAATAACTAACACACTGTTCACTTATTCCACGCTTCCGTCATCTCAAGGCAATTTGACGTCGAAACCCTAGCAATCATCCGAGCGGGCCACCGCGAAAACCTTATGCCTGCACTGTAGGCTTAACGATAAATAATCGGAATAAACACCAGATCATGGATTCAAACTAAAGCAATACGGTAATTCCACAGTATCAATAATAGATCTAGATCTACCCCATCCCTTTGGACCTAGATATATGCATTGTTTCAGTTGTAGATGTAAAAACCGCGATATGCATGTCTAGATTGTCTTTACTATACAGCTAAGATCGGAGGGGAACTGCACTCGCTAGATGACGTCATATTATGTACAGTGAGACTTAAACTTTAAAGGCAATTAAAAATGAATTTTGCTTACATATAGAGCTTCAATAAGCGTTATTTATGTTGGTGTTAAAGCATGCTTAATGTCTCAAACTACACATTGAAATAACCTTTCAATTTAAGTAAAATATTACAAATAAAATGACTTTTTCGTCTAAAACAAAAAGCAGAAACGAAAGGTCTTCTTGTTTTCCTCGAGCCCAAGCCAGTGCTAAATAGGTTAGACCATGGTTGCGCGCGAATAAACAACATAGTTCTCGGGGGCTACGCCCCCTCGAATTATATCGTTTATTCGCTTGCAACCATGGTCTAACCTATACATAAAAATAAAATAAAGTTGTAATTTAATGTGTGTTTTTTCTTTCTTAAACGCATTCTTACAATTCGTTGCTCTTCGAATTATTTTGATAGGCTCCCGTCCAATGTGGTTTCTAAATATGCATTTACATGTATTTAAACAAACAGTACTGAACGTTTTGCTCTTTGTCAGCGTTCAGTGCTGTTTTGACCTGTATTTAGTGAGCACAGATCCAAAAGGACAATATATAATTGGTGAAATCAAAATCATAAACAATGTTCATAATTCATACCTTTTCCTCAGGTATATAATTGAAATGATTTATACATGAACAGCAGGATCCGTACAGATTGTAAATGAAAAAAACCATACATTTAATAAATAAGAGAGCTCATGCCTTTCTAAGTTGCATGATTGATAATAATGACTAGATCAAAATAACATGATTTTCTAATGTAACAGTCCCACTGACTAGAAAACCTCTAATTTGGACGAGTATCCCAGACTCACCACGATCATCCGCGACTGAGGTTTCACCTAAGACCTGTATCTGACAATCGTAAGACGATTGTAAGATGTCCTTATCATCACTAAAGATGACCTAAGACTATCGTAAGACCATCGCAGGACGGTCGCCCGACTAATTATTCAGAAAAATCATCCCGATCTTCTACAGACTGCTACAACGTATCTTTGGATGGTCTTCCGACTATCAAGGATACCCACGAGCTATCCAAAAAGATCATCAGAGACTGGTCGCCGACCTTCTTAAGACTATTATTCAAAACATTCTTAAGACTTCTAGGGCGAGAGGTTTTAGATGGTCTTACGACCTATATTTTGTCAGTGTGACAGCAGCATAAGGAAGATAGGTGAACATAATTATTAAATGACTAGAAAATATTTTCATAAAACCAGAGAGTGCACCTTCCTATGGTACTTGTTGAAACATAAATTGGAGATAAATTGACGAACAACAAAGCTAATACCTTTAAAAATTACTAATACAGTAAAATCTTTCTATTACGACCATCAAAATGAAGACTAATTGATTGGATCAAAGACAGGTGACAGCTTTAATCAAGGTGACAGTAAAACAGAAAGCTCCTGTAGGAGCTTTCTGCTTTACTGTCAGTCACCTTGCTTAAAGCTGTTACCTGTCGTAAACACCTTATAATTAACACAGTGTAGTGGTCGTAATAGAGGGGTTCTACGGTACAAAGATGGATTCGTAAGAAAATCATGATCAACAAATCAATAAGACAGACAAGTGTAAAGTAATCGCTCAACATAACTGGCAACGTTTTTTCTTATTCTTTCTATAAATCAACCATGGCCTAATATACCGTAATACATTTCCACTTTTCTACAAACGAAACAACCATAATCACTCAGTTTGAATTGAACACTTTTCATTTGCCATTATCATAGAGGCTCCAGACTTTTCCGCGATTTCAATGTATACCTTGACACCAAACACAATTGGATAGTCATTGTTGACGTCTTTAGTACGCCCTTCCAATTGGCTCAATCGAACGTTCATTGATTTACTGTGAATGGGCGCATTTCTTGTGAGAAGCCACTGACGACCTCCATGATATTCCGTAATCTTTTACAAGAAAGAATTTATATAACTTTTTTAACTCGAGAAATAAAAGCACTGTTAAACCTTCGGTGTTACACTGCCAATTTGCAATCAAAGGCGTCCGAACATGGGGGTTGGGGGCACCCCCTAGCCCAAATCCTGAGGGTAGGGGACCAGTTTATGGTTTCCCCAAATAATAAGCTCCTTCGGGAAAATGTTTGCAAAATTACATGATCAGTCTAAATCAGGCCAAACGTTGTTGAAAACATGTTTGGTGTTAAGTTGTCTATTTTTTCCGGAGGCCGTTCTTCCCCCAATACTATCCGCATTTAGGACAAACGCAATAAAAATCGGAGACCTTTCTCTCACACAATCATGAAACCACTCCGATGCCCTTGTCAAAAATGCCAAACATGTCACAATGTTACCCCTGTTTACAATTACCTTGATCAAAGTATAATTTTCTTTTATACGAATGCCAGATAAAGAGGACTCACTTATATCTGTTTGATTTATTGAAATTGCCAGGAGGTCAACTTATTTAATACGAACAAATGTTTCCACATCGTCATCAAAGAGGATCTTACACGATACACATTAGTTCAAAACAATGCAAAATTCAATAATTGCGACATTGCACTGATTCTCGGACCACACATTCGGTCCGTGTAACTTTACACATCATTCGTGTCTCATTGAAGATTACTTTAGATGTGTAAACCACTTTATTGTAGAGAAATTCAAATGAGGAAAATTCGCAGATGCGGTACAGTATAAATGCTCGATGCAGTACAGTAAATATTCGTGTTTAGACTAGATGCAGTACAGTAGACCCCAAACAGAATGGCATTTTGCGAAGTTAAAACGACATAATAAATTTCATTATTGATGTTCCCGACAACTTATAGTAATTTACCATCTATTCAGTGGATAAGGTCAATATTTTATGGACATTATTGGCAAATGTTCGAATTTCACCGGCAACACCGGTACGCATCGACCGTGAGTCACGGTGAGCAGTCGAAGTAAAACAGCTTTCTTTACTGAGCAAACGCTTATATCATGCAAATGTTGTCTGCATGGTGTTGTAAACTTTGTTTGATATATGCATACAACCAACTCTGCTTTTTCGGTGCTTTAAAAGCAGAAACAACGACGAATTTCTTAACTCAGGTGTTGCGTTTGTTGGTAGAAACGGTTGCTCACGACAGCTAGTTCCGGAGTACGATGGTATAGGGTGTGAACAAAAGGTGAAGTATTTATAAAACATTTACCCACAGAAAATGGGATATACAGCGTTCCCTCTTTACAACAGCCCTCCCAACAACGACTCCCTCCTTTCCACGACTCCTGCCGCAGTTCCCTAAATATGGCAGTTATGTCTAACGCTTTTACTCCTGCAATATCGTTTGCTTAAAATTGTCGTCTGTTGTCTTACATATAAGTAGACATTCTAATAGAATATATATAATGACGAGTGACAAACAGCTTGAATCCAGATCAGAGGCCGCGTTACGCGGCGTCTGATCTGGATTCAAGCTGTTTGCTTATGTAAGCCAAGTCTTAATTTTCCCTCTCTATAACGACTCACTCCGAACAACACACACAATCTGTTTCCGCCATTGATGTCGTTCTAGAGAGGGAGCACTGTAGTTGAAAATCTCGTTAAATTGCTTTTATGCTACCGTAAAATCACCAATGAGAACACGTTGTTATGCAAGAAAAGCAGTATGTGTGCTCCAGCAATGACACAACGTACATATATATATGTAGTCCCAACTATTTATGTGCGAGTACCTACACTTTTGCCCTCAATTTCGAAAACGCATCGACATCTACTGTTCCAATGCGGTTCTCAATCGCATTAATGAGTTTCAGGTTTGCATTAGACATCTTGTGTATGTGGGTCATTTGGTTATTGGCCAGATCCAAGTATACAATTCTGATCAGCGGGTCAAATAAACCAAGTGGGAGCGTCTGAAGCTTGTTGTGGGATAGATCCCTGAAACATAAACATATCCTGTTACTGTGATGACAACGTATTAGTGGAAAAGTGTTAATCGAAACTCTCGAAGCCTTAAATGAAATGAATCGCTAAAACAATGGATCCAATTAAGGTAAAATAGCAATTTCTCAAAAACAGTGAAGAATTCTCCTTATCGGTGTGGTAAACATTTTGAGTCTGATCAGGTATCGGATAATCCGGCGTCCAAATTGGCACGTATTAGCAATGAACATCGAAAGGTCTCTAGCATAAATGCGTTTTAGTGGGAAATACTACAGTGGAGAATCAGTTATTCTTTCCCGTTTAAACGCAAACGTACGCAAACGCAAAGCACTAAAACGTAGAAAAGTACAACTTTTGGACAATTCTGATATTTCATGTATATCTTGGTGGCAGACAGTTTGGAGCCTGATCAGACGCCGGGTTACCCGGCGTCTGATCTAGCTCCAAACTGTTTGCACTACAAATAATAGTTTTAGCGTAAACGCCTTTATTGGGAAAGAATAACAGTTTCTCCGCTGTATCATATTCTCAAATCCAGTCAAACCTAGGTTAAGCGACTTATTCTTTAATAACAAGCAGATGTGTAATCGCTAAGTGTATAAAAAATGGAAAAAAGAAAGTATCAGCTTTATTATGCACTTAGCAGACACCTGTATTTCCGAATAAAATCAGTAAATTAATATATTTCAACATGATCAACAAATAGTTAAAAGGAGAGTATGATATTAACACTGCCAAGGGAAATTAATTATACCAATGGTTTAAAGAAGGTAAATATTATGCAAATTATGTCCCGAGAAAGACATGATTTTAATAGTATGAGGAAGGAGAATATATAATGTAAACAATGTCACGGGAAAGAGATTATACCAATAGTACATGTATGAACGCGACGAATATGTTGAGAACAGTTTCAAGGGAAAGGGATTATACAAGTTTCAGTTTCAGTTTCAGTTTTATTAGCATATCAGCAATATACATTGCCTTTGGCCACTAACAAAGATATAAGGAAATATGGCAAATACAAAAGACATATACATTAAGTAAATAAATCACAAAGCAGCAATAATATCCAGGGTATGTTTACGTAAGTTCATACTCTCTTTGATATACCAATGATGTACAAAAGGAGAATATTATGTAAATATTGTCTAAATGACAGAGACAATACCAATGGTATGGATAACTGTATGAAGACTGAGAATATGATGTAACAAGTATCACTTGAAAATATAAAACAGTGAAACCCCTCTAAACCGGAACCTCTAAATACCGGAATTCTCTCTAAACCGGACAAAAATGTTGGTCCCGTTTCCAACCCTACTTTATTTTAACCCAGTACACCATACATATGACTTTTGACTCCTCTGTACTCCTATTGTCTATATTTTATATCAGATGACAGCTTAAAGCAGGTTGGAAGTAAAGCAGAATGCGCCTTAAGGCGCATTCTGCTTTACGTTCAAACCTGCTTTACGCGATCAGCTATCTTCCATACTAGAAATAAGCTATGGATTCGAACCCCTCTAAACCGGAAACCTCTCTAAACCGGAAACCTCTCTTAACCGGAAACCTCTCTTAACCGGACATTAATGTTGTCTCCAAACATGTCCGGTTTAGAGGACTTTCACTGTACCAATGGTATGACGAATAAGAATATGATGTAGTCAATGTCACGGTAAGGAGATAAATACAAATGAAATGGAGAAGGAGAATATGATGTAATAATGTCACCGGGAAACAATTGTACCGATGATATTATACTACCATTGGTATATAGAATAAGAATATACTGGAAATATTGTGATAGGGTAAGAGATAATACCAATTGTATAGAGAAGGCGAATATGTCGTAAGCAATGTCACGAGCAAGAGAATACACTTATGGATTGAAGAAGGATGATCTAATGCAAACACTGTCACGAGAAATGGTTAATACACATTGTACGGAGATGGAAAATATGATGTAAACAATGCGATAAAGCCAATGATATGAAGCACGAGAATATGATGTTAACAATGCCACCAGCAAGAGATAATACCAATCTTATGGAGAAGGAGAATATAGTCTGTGCGCAGTCAACATGTCTGGGGCGTCCAATTAACCCGATAACAAACAAAGCAAAACAAAGTAGCCATGATTAAACATAAGGTGAACTATAACACAAGTATTAATTTTTTATATGTTTAACACATACCTCATTAGATCCTCCCCATAACCTATTTCTAGTAATGAAGACTGATGATCATTAAAGCATATTAAAAGTAAAACAGAATGGGCCTTCAGGTGCACTCTGCTTTACTTTAAGCCTGCTTTAAGCTACCATCTGCTAGGATATAGAAACTATTTATGTTGCATGTTTATGACTGCAAAAATTGGAACTGATTTAGATATAGATCTTTTTACAGTGGATGAATCGATTCAAAGTATACAAGTGCATACTTATAGAGTAAAGAGTTAATGCAGGTTTACGGGTCCACTTTTCCTGAAATGGGTATGTACAATTACAATGAAATCTCCCCAAAGCGATCACTTTTGAATAGAGGCTGGATCGCAATTAATTTTAGACTAAGACAAACTAGATTATGGAAAATGAAGCAAATAAATGATGTAAATACTGTCAAAGGGTAAGAATGAACAAAAATAGTACGACGTAAACAATGTACAAGTTGCTTTCCTGTGTCGAATTTCTTACAAGAATGGAACTTGATAACCGATTTGCCATCATTTCGGCAGAGCGTTTTTGCCACCTAGACAATGACAAGACGCTGTGTCTTCAATCTTCTTGTCATAACTTTCTCTTTTCTTTCTTGTAATATAATTATAAATTATGTGACGTCGTACCAGAAGACGTCATTTCCAGCTTTAAGTACATGTCCGTGCTAAAATGGTATTCAAAACACATTTTATAAAATACGAATGAGACGATTCCAAAGCCAGGGTTGATAAGCTCGGTGTAATAAAATAAATATTAGATGTTGACAACTGAAATGTCACGCAAACTGCCATCTAATATTTATATAATGCCAAAGGTATAAAGAAGGATAACATAATATTAACACTGCTATCGGGAACGAGACAATATTAATGGTATAAAGAAGAGAATATGATGTAAACACTGTCATGGGAAAGAGATAGTACTTAAGGTATGGGGAATGACAGTGTGTAACAGTGTCCCCGGAGGTGATGTTACAAATTGAATAAATAAGGTTTATATGATGTAAACAAAGTCACGGGGAAGCGATAATACACACTTTATTGATATAGGGAGGGACTTGATATGAACATTGGTAAAGGAAAGAGTTATACAAATAGTCAGAAGGAGAAGGAAAAATGAAACGCTGACATATAAAACCTATGATACAAAGGGTAGGGATGTGAAACTTATTATTCACACTATCATAGGGAAGAGATACCTGTAATACAAATGGTATCAAATGAGGAACACGATGTACACACTGTCATAAGGAAAAGTTAAAAAAGAAATGGTACGGCGGAGAATAATTGGTATACACTCTGTCACAGGGAAAATATCTGTTTCGCCAAACCGATACGTTCTTCCTCATAGAGGTTTGTTCGTCTCTTAAAACAGAAGATAGCTCAGCGTAAAGCGCGAGAAGCTTCAGTGACTGTTCCACCAGGCCCGTCATGTACTGAGTGTGGTAGAACGTCCAGTGCAAGAATTGGATTGGTCAGCCACCTTCCAACCCACAATACTGCTCAACACACAAGTTCACGGAGATGAAGTTATGGTCTTCTTCGAAATCGAAGGACGAACTTTTAATACTGGAGCGCCAGGAGCCCCTCTCGTTTGCCAGGTCTTCCCAGCAGGTGTCAGGTCCGATTATAAACAGCTTAGTGGATACTTTCAACAAATCCCTATACCTCTTTTTCTGACCATCGTTTGACCATGAGCTCTTTCTAAGAGAAGTTCTTTTGGAAAACGGATGTCAGTCATTTTTCTGACATGACCAGCTCAAAGAAGTTGACCTAAACGTAGCATGGTAAATTGTCTTATTGAAAGGAAAAACTACATGAAGTTATGAACTATACTCAAAATTGAGTAGCCATTGTAGCGGCGAGGTCAATCTACATTATCAAACAATGCAAAACTTTAGCGAAGAAGAACCCAAAGGCAAATATATGTTGATTGTGGCTAGTGATACTAATATGAAGAACTTAGCATGAGTTGTCATATATATATATATATATAGTACGAACTCATTTATCATGAAACTCATTTATATATCAAATAGTTCCGACTTGACACAGGGGTGAGTGCTTTACCTAATAACCCTTTCGAGCAGAAAGGGGGTAGTTTCATTAGAATAAATGGAATGCCTATCCCCACCCGTCTCAAACTTCATGGCATGAAATATCCAAAACTTTAAAATGGTATGTATACATAATAATACAGATTGTACGGAAAACCACAAGGTGTAAACACTGACATATGGGTAAGATAATACAAATGTTATTGTATTGAGGAGGAGCATTATGTTAACAAAGTCATAATGAAGAGACCCTACAACTGATATGAAAGAGAAGGTACAGCGCTCCCTCTCCTCTCTACAACGACATCCAAAGGGAGACACAAATTGTGTGTGTTGTTCGGAGGGAGTCGTTAGAAAGAGGAAAGTTGCTAACATTTGCAATCAGCTTGAATCCAGATCAGATGCCGCGTAATGCAGCGTCTGATCTGGTTTTAAGCTGTTTGTCACACGCCATTACATTTAATCTATCGAAATGTCCCCTTTATGAAACTTTGAGGAAAAACAGCAGACGACAATTTTAAGCAAGCGATATTTCATCCGTAAAACGTAAGAATTCATTGTCCTGTTTAGGGAACTACAGCAATGGTCATTGTAAGGAGGCTATCGTTGTTTGTAGGGCCGTTGTAGGGAGGGAGCACTGTACATTGTGTAGGTACTGTCATAGGAATGTATTATACAGATGACATTGAGGAGGAAAAGGGTGTTAATACTGTATGAAAAAGGGAAGCGCAGTTATAACTAGTAAGGAGGAGAATGCAGACTGTAAACCATTCCGAAGCAATGCTTGACCTGAACAGAGCTCATTTCCAACAACGGTCCTCTGAACAACGACCCCGTACTTACAATCATACTTGTTGCTGTTTCCTTAACAATACTATTATGTCTAACCATTTCACGGCTGCAATATCGTCTGCTGAAAATTGTCGTCAGCTTTTGTTTCTTCAAACTTACGTATTTGACATGTTGACAGGAAACACATAATGACAAGTGACAAACAGCTTGAATTCAGATCAGAGGCCGCGTAACGCGGCGTCTGATCTGAATTCAAGCTATTTGCAAATGTTAGACAATTTCTCTCCCTTTAACAACTCCCTTCGAACAACGCACACAGTATGTGTCACAACATTGAGTATCGTTGTAGACAAGGAGCCCTGTTATGTCAAACGTAGATATGGTGAGGTTGGTAGTAAAACACATGAGGTTCTAAAAGGAGAAAATATCTAAATCGAATATAATACTTGTTACAGGGATAATTTTAAATGGGGTGAATTCAGTAAGGCTTGTTTGGTTTTTACTTATTTTATGTGCCGAGTTCTCTCCCTTTACCTGTCACTGGAATTTCATATATCGGAGTCTTAAGGTGGTTCGACAGCGGGCGGCCCGCATCTCGAGTTCCGGAAATGCTGATGGCTTTCACCTGATCTTTGCGGCACGTGCTTATAGTAGAAAAATTAGATAAAGAAAAGTTTGATCTGCTTCAGTGTCTTCTCTGTTAGCGCAGTTGATACGGTGATTGACTTGCAATCCAAAGGTTCTAGGTTCTATTCCCACTCGCTTCAAAACTTTTTTTTTAATAAATTGTCCGATTTTAGTGACTAGTCAATTCATAACGCGGTGATCAAAGGACAGACTATGTTTAGTCACGTAATAATGAATAATATCAGATGCAAGTATAGTCAAGTGACAGCTAAGTTTGTGAGGATTTATAGCCTATATTACAGATGGCAGCTTAACACAGGACAAAAGTAATGCTAAAAGATAGATCCTAAAGGAGGTTTTATGCATTACTTTTGTTATGCATTAAAAAGTCACCTGCCTTTAAATATCTACAGGCTACCGTATTCAATGTTCCTTATTACAGGTTTGACTTATGGTATTATTTAGAGCTGACGGCATTTTAAAGTTGAACTCAAGGGAAGTTACTCGTTTTGTGTAAACATTGTGTCAGAATTTCAGGAAATCATGTATAAAATGTAAATTCTACTGTAGATTTTCATTATTTTTTTGTGACTAGTAGAATTAAGTTATATCTATCTAATAAGAGTAAAATTAATGTATGTTAAACAGCTAGATTTTTTGTAATTTGAATTTTTCAGAAATTGACTTTTTTAAAATATTGATATTTCCAGAAAATATGTCATGAATTACTTTTGTTTGCCCAATATCTTATAGTCTATGTACTGTTTACTTGAATGAACAGAAAGTATTGAGTTATATCATTTTATAAAGAAAATATTCCTGTTTATTGAAAAATGAGCTTTTCTAGACAAAAGGTCTTATCAGAAAAAAACGGCACTGTATTTTTTTTATTTTAACGATTTTTCACTCTCCATATGGTATATTTCAATTTAATCAGGTTTCAAAGAATTCTGACACAGAATAAGCTGACCCGCGAACCACCTTAATTCATCATTGGTATTCCTCATGTTTAAGCAATTTCATGTGTGGTCATAAGTATGTGGTCAGTCTTAGAAGGACATATGGATTTGGATTGAATTATGTTAGTTGGCTTATTTTCTGTTGTTTAGTTCACTAATATGGTTAAATAATGTTAAGCAGAGTCATATTGGTACAGCTCATTCATTAATTTAATAGTTATTACTGTCTAAATTGTACATTATTAATTAAGGGTCCGTCTCGATTATTTAATGCCCTTTTTCTGCAAAATCATTATTTAGGTTCTGCGTTTTTTAATGCTGTCACTCATTAACAATTATAAATGAGCCGCGCTCAAGGAAAAGGGGGTTTAGTGACATCGCCAATGACGTAAGAAAAACAATCACAAAGTGACGTCAACACAATTGTGTAAAACATGTGCAAAAAAATTATTTAACAAAAGTTGAAATACACGATTAAAGAGAATAGCATTGCCTATACACCTATATAAAGCATACACCAGACACCAAGGTTATTGCGTTGTGACCCTGCATCCCATTACAACTGATACCCAACCTAGTCACATGTAAGTAATCATAATACAAGTCATAGAATGGCTATAAAAATGATTGGTCAAGGATACCATACAGTGGAGATGACGTTATTCTTTCTCAAAAAACACGTTTACGCTTAAACTATTACTTCCGTTGCAAACAGTTTGGAGCCAGATTAGACGCCGGGTAACCCGGCGTCTGATCAGGCTCCAAACTGTTTGCCACTCAGTTTAAAATGAATAGTCAAAATTGTCTAGAAATTGTTCGTTTCTACGTTTTATTGCGATGTGTTTGCGTTTCGTTGCGTTTAAACGGGAAAGAATAACGTTTTTCTCTACTGTAGAATGACATGAAGAAAAGGCAAAGAAAGCAACTATATACGATACGATACGATACGGTACGATAGTTTTATTGCATAAAATATTACATACAATGCTTATAGCAAAAACATATTAAATACAGTAGAGACAATGGTTATGATGTTTATATAAAAACATATCAGAGGAGAACAAGACAATGACAGAGAAAAAAGTGTGAAAATGAGGAAGGAAAATAAAGAAAAATGAACGGAGGAGCAATATAAAAGACAATCGTATAGAAAACTGTGAAAACTTACAATACTGTCAACAGTGACAGATCGTCAAACACTCCAAGCTCGATGTGTTCGATAATGTTATTGTCTAGGTACAGGCTTTGTAATGAAAACATGCCAGAAAAACTAAGTAGTGGTAACACTGAGATTTGGTTGGCACTCAAGCGACTGTGAAGAGAAACAAAAGACTGATCACACGTTTGTTATACAGTGAAACCCCTCTAAACCGGAACCTCTAAATACCGGAATTCTCTCTAAACCGGACAAAAATGTTGGTCCAGTTTCCAACCCTACTTTATTTTAACCCATTACACCATACATATGACTTTTTACTCCTCTGTTCTCCTATTTTCTATATTTCATATCAGATGACAGCTTAAAGCAGGTTGGAAATAAAGCAGAATGCGCCTTAATGCGCATTCTGATTTATTTTCAACCTGCTTTAAGCGATCAGCTATCTTCCATACTGGAAACAAGCTATGGATTCGAGCCTCTATAAACCGGAAACCTCTCTTAACCGGACATTAATGTTGTCCCCAAACATGTCCGGTTTAGAGGGGTTTCTCTGTACAGCACAATCTGTGTCCCAACTGTGTCTTTGAGAAAAACACTAAGCAAACTATTGTGGAATACTATGTTCTCTTGCGGATAAATGTAGTTAGTATAGGAATAAACATATATAATTATTATAATAATTGAATACACGGCAGTTTTTGTCTCCCGCAATGTTATCGAACAAGTAAATCATATTTCGCAACTTCAGACGAAGCGATTCTTTAATTTCAAAAGAATGACATATGACAATGTTTCGTTAGCAGATGATAGCTTTAAGCAGGTTGGAAGTAAATCAGAATGCGCTTTAAGGCGCATTCTGCTTTACTTTCAACCTGCTTAAGTTGTCAGCTATCTGACATACTAGAAACAAGTCAAAACCCCTCTAAACCGGAAACGCCTCTAAACCGAACATTTTTGTTGTCCCAGACATGTCCGGTTTAGAGGGATGTCACTGTATATCGTTGTTTCTTTGAAACAGACGAGCTAATAAATTTTACGACGAGCGATGTAAAACGAAAACTGGACATTCAAGTAAATGTATCTCAAAAATTTACCCTGAGCAAAGCTCAGATAAGCTAAAACGAAGACGAAAACAGAACGAGTTTATGAAGACGTATTTATGGGTTTTATTGGTAATAATAAAAAAGGATTGGAAACGGGACCAAAGCTTTTGTCTGGTTTAGAGAGAATTCCGGTTTTAGAGGTTCCGGTTTGGTGGGGTTCCATCGTAGTTGAATATCTCCCGACATCAGATGTCAGATATCAGGAAAATATCAAACCACTATATTTGAACATATATAATGGATATGTAGAATGGATTTTGCAAAATTTTCGTTTTTTCATAATAAATTTTGAACATATTGCTTTCATCACACATTAGATAGTTTGAACAGGCAGCAGTATGACCGGAGTCTGTACTGTTTACTAAGGTAGGTCTGTCCCATTACTTCAGAACCATTTATGTACTTGACTGGGGAAAAACAACAAATTTCAGTCAAATTACACAGTAAAGCATCAGTTAAATGACTACAGCTAGGCTATAGAAACTGTCTATTATGGTGTATATTTCAGACTGTGTCGAATGGAAGTATTACACTAAATATTCCCTAGAAACACGAACAATTCCAGTTATGACAGCTCCATTATTAACTTAATGTAGGTTGTTCTATACATATTATTAAACAAATGAAAACAGTGTATACCCTGATCAGAGGGCTCGTTTAGGAGACATCTGATCTAGGTATGCATTGTCAACAGGACAAAAGTTCTCTTATTAAGTGCACTGTTTATTTATTCATTTTAGCTTATACATGTAATCTCTTACAACACCAGGATCCAAACTGTCGGGCACGCTTATCGACATGTATTAAGGGTGTATCAATGTCATGAGCCATTTTTTCAAAGTATTAAACTTTTTTTCTATCATTGTTTTTTTGGAAGAGCTATTTATGATGAATGTAAAAATGAAAAAAAATATAATATGGTGGTGTCCTTTTTATTGAGCTACAGCGATTTGAAAAAGGTATGTCAAATTTGGATTTTTTTTCTCAAGTTTTACCCATTAAGAGTACAAGCTTCAGTAAAATCTATTTCAAAACAAAACAAAAATGTTAATTTGGGTTTTCTTTATTCATTTCATGTCTATGGTGGTATGTTCACATATATAAACCAAATTTAGACAAAGCAGGCACCAGGTTTGAACAATATGGATCCTTGAATATCAAAAATATGCTTTATATAGGGCATGATTTTATTAGTTTTTTTATTTTATGAAAAAAGGTA
Source organism: Gari tellinella (assembly GCA_922989275.2). Lineage (NCBI taxonomy): Eukaryota > Metazoa > Mollusca > Bivalvia > Cardiida > Psammobiidae > Gari > Gari tellinella. Next base: position 75,942,307 of record OV277867.1, on the reverse strand, counting down.
AAAAAGTTTGAAAATGAAATAGTTCTAGTATTTAACTTTTTCTTATATTCGACCAGATGAAAGCCCATACTAAGGCAGTTCAAAATATGAAAAGAAATTGAAAGGTCAGTGTTTAAAATTTTGAGTTATTAAAGTAAAAAGAGTTATCGCCCCTTACAAAATTTACAAAAAAGTACCATACCGATGATATTTAGAGCTTTATAAATTTCACATTTGGTGCCTATTTTTCTTAAATTAGTTTTTGTATGAAGAAATACTACCATAGATAGGAAATAAATAACACAAAACCAAATTATCATATTTGTTTTCATTTAAAATGGGTTTTATTGAAGCGGGCTGTTTGAAAAGGACAAAATAAGAGGAAGTGGGTGGGGTAAATTTTACATGGCCGTAGAGCCAACTGTTGTTCACCAAAATGTACACTTTTTCTTTTTTTTCATTCTTCTTAAATAGCTCTTCAATACAAAACCATCATAGAGTGTTTTCATGTACTTTGAAAAGTTCCCAAATCCATGCCATTGATACACCCTTAAGTCAAACAACTTTAAGGCCTTTCGCATACGGAAGTCGGTCTTACGGGCGAGCGGAAATGCGTCTTGACGACATAGACTTGGTCCGCACGTGCTTATACTAGAACATTTACATAAAGGAAATGTTGATACGATTCAGTATAGTCCTTCATAGCGCAGTCGATAGAGTGATTGACTAGCACTCCTAAGGTCATAGGTTCGAGTCCCATGCGGTCCAAATATCTTTTTTAATGAAGTTTCTGATTTTATTGACTTGTCAATCAATCACGCAGTGAGCAAGGGACATGTTATGTTTTGTCTTCGTTGATTAGAATTAGTGATGCTTTGTACGGTCCAGTTATACATGTCCACTTACATGCACGTATTAGTTTTATAAAGCCAATAAAATCGGTATACATGTATAAGATTTGGTCAAACTATAAAGCCACACATCGCAGCTTATAAATACGTCAACCTTTTCAAGATCGATATTGCCCAGTATAATGCTTTAATAATATAATTAACCTTGAGTGCAAGTCCATAAATAAATAATAATGCATTTTAATGACAGAATTTCAATTTTAAGCTGGGTAACTGTATCTCAACTTCTAATTTCCCACATTTTAATAAGAAAATATGTTATTACAACAAATCCTGACTGTTATATTTTCTATACTATTTCACCAACTATATATTTGAATAAAACGAAAAAACTATACATCGAATGAGTCAGTTTTTTGTAAATCAACTTTTTAGCATTTTGCAAAATTTAAAAAGCTGATAACATCTTTCTGAACACCTTTATTCAAACTGTTTTTAGCTTTTCTTGTAATGAATGTTGTGCACTACTTATTGCGCGAGACTTATAGTCATTAGTTTCTCTCTATTTATGAGAAAATTTTTTTTATCAAATGTCCAGGTTTTTACAGAAAAAGAGACCTTAAAGACAAACCAAACGATAACTTTTGCCTATATTTTCACAAATTGTTTCTTAGGCTATTATCATTCTTCAAGCAAAGTTTCATAACATCTTTCATGGAAACTAAGCTAACCCGCGAGCTACCTTAAATGCTTTTTTGTAACGTGTATTGCAGAAGGGGTAAACTATCAAATAAAATTTGGCAGTGAAAGGGTTAAATAGTATTGTACTAATCGTACAGCTATGTTATACCACACTGACTAATTTCTGGTGTATGCGAAATTTAATGCCTAGGTCGGTCTTAGATCACAGAAACAGAAAGAAAATTTGGCGGACGCAGATGTCAAAACGACAACTGTGTTAGCAAAACTATCAAAATAACATAATTTTTTTCATTGGAAATCCAAAAGAAAAATAACCTTTGGTATTATAGAGGTTTATTCATGTTTTTCGGTGGAGGTTTGGTGTCAATTCCTTTAAAAAAATCGAAAATGTTTGGAGCGTTTAAACATCTTGCGAATGTCGTCAAAGTTGATACAGGAAACATCGTCTGCGGCACAGTATAATAATTGTACATCGCATTTGCGTCTTATGACCGAATTTCAAATTGATTTAAAAACTAAAGCCTCCCTTGACCCTTCCAACCCTACAGCTATCTGTAGAGAGTACAGATTACATAATCAAACAGTGTAGATCCTGATCAGAGGGTTTCATTACTTTTTGTTGTTTTACCAAATATGCAACAGTAGACTGGTTCACAATTATTGTACTAGAAAATGATTATGAATACCCACAAGATATATTTAGGGTTGAAAGAGTTAAAAGCGTTATTTATGTCTTCAATCGAGTTGATTTGAAAGCAGCCGCCATGTCATTCATGAGTATTGAGAGAGTTACGAATGCCTCATAACCTTCGTAGAGTTACATGAGATCTGGCAAATTTTCGTCTGAATGTTCTTACGAATTTGTGTTTACGAAACACATATTTTGGTCTACGAACTTCATATGAACTTCTTACGAAAGAAACTGATCGTACAAAGTTTCATGAAACAGGCCCAGATCACTGCTAAATGCAGACCAACATTCACGCATGGGTCTGACACATTTATATGTGCCGGAAAAGAAGTACTATTTTCTGTGACCGCTGCACGCACGTGTTTGCCATTGCTTACTAAAGGCCGGTTTTATTCAACTGGCAGGGCGTAACTAACCTTTGGCAAAGCTAAACTAATTTACTTAATTTTAGGGTTGATACGTATAGTTCCGTATTATATCGTTATTGCCCGATACTTCAAACGTGCGTGTGTTGTTCGTAGGGAAATGTTATAGGAAGAGAAATTTAGATTTGGTTAACATTTGCAAACAGCTTGAATCCAGATCAGACGCCGCGTAACGCGGCATCTGATCTGGATGCAAGCTGTTTGTCAGTCTTCATTATCTTACTTCTGTCAAGATGTCCATTGATATGTAATGTTGAGAACAAATCGGCAGACGACAACGGTAAATTCCGGTAATAAAAGAGCGTCCTGCCCGCCCCAAAGTTGAAATGCAAAGGTCCGTATCTAAACTCCGCCCTGCCAGGTCAATATAATCGATCTATACAGTGGAGAATCTGTTATTCTTTCCCAATAAACGCGTTTACGCTAAAACTATTATTTGCAGTGCAAACAGTTTGGAGCCAGATCAGACGCCGGGTAACCCGGCGTCTGATCAGGCTCCAAACTGTTTACCACCAAGATAAACATGAAATATCAGAATTGTCCAAAAGTTGTTCTTTTCTACGTTTTAGCGCTTTGCGTTTGCGTACGTTTGCGTTTAAACGGGAAATAATAACAGATTCTCCACTGTAACAGTCGTCGAAACTACTTATTGTACTTACAGTGTTTGGATCCGTGTATTGCTGATTGCTCTAGGAATATCACGTAGCTTGTTGTTGCCAAGGTCAAGACTTGATACAGTAAAGTTTTGGAATGCATCATGTTCAATATAATCTATGTAATTCCCATTCAGCGTTAAGTAGCTTTTGACCACAGAGTTCCCGCCGAAACTTTTCTTTGATATGGTGGTAAGCCGATTGTTGTCTAGGTACCTGCAAAACAAACCGTATTTACAACACAACTGCATGTATTGTGGATTATTTTTGAACTGGCACTCATGCATTGCCGTCAACTTGTGCCGATGAAGTAGGAAGTTCCGGTTAAATCTTTTGATACAGGACTTAACAGCATACATGTATACTACACACGCATTTGAATAGTAATACGGGCAAAATAGCTCGGTGACATGTGTTACCGACTCTAAGGACAGAGATAGTGGGTTCGAATCTAAGTAAAATCTAATTTAAAGTCGCCAATAGGTTGTTTTATTGTAGTTTTATTGTGAATTCATTCTCTCTTTATATAAGAACCTACGTATGTAATCTATTAAAAAATGAAAACAGTGCGCTTCTGAAGAGCGCTTTTAGCATAACGCATGAAGTAGATAGCTTTCTGGAGAAATGTTTGATTTCACGGAAAAGGCGGACTATGCTTAAAGTGCCAGTTCAAACATCATTGATAAACACAAAGTAGAAGGCAAAGAATGTGTGTGTTTTTCGGAGAGAATTGTTATAAGAAAAGGGAAATTAATACACCTGATTTACATTTTGAACAGTTTGAACCCAATTCAGACGCCGCGTGACGCGACGTCTGACCTTAGTTCGAACTGTTTGTCATCCATCTTTTTGTTTCTTTAGTAAAAATGTCCAATACAGCAGGCGGCTATTTTAAGCAGATGGTACAGTGGATAATCTGTTATTCTTTCCCATTTAAAGCGACTCGCAACCAGATGGTGCATTAAAAATAGTAATTTGTAAATATGTGTCAAACGCTTATATAAATGGTAAAGAATTAGTTTAGGATAAGAAATTCTGTTTAAAAAAATGTATTTCAATAAAAAAAAATATTGGTCTCTGGTGGGATTCGAACCCGGGCCCCGGCATTGGCGGACAGAAGGCAAAATAGGGGAAACCGCTTAGACCAATGGACCACGGAACTATCCGTTTATCTCGGATCGATTTAACGTATTTCAATGTGTAGCGATCGAAAGTGCATACAGCTTCGTAATTCGGCTCGTGTTTATGTCTGAGCCCGTGTAGAGAAGCAACAACAACAACTATACCGTCTACTAGTCGGTATAGAAAAACGATGGAAAATATCTAAAAAATCTAAGATTCGGTGACGATTCTTGAGACTTTTTTTGGACTGATCATATTTTTTTAATGTCAGAAGCCAAAAAATGCCACAAATTTGCTTTTATTTGAGTATTTTATTTTATTTTGACAAGTACACCATCCGGTTGCGAGTCCCTTTAAACGCAAACGAAACGCAAACGCAAAGCACTATAATGAAGAAAATGACAGCTTTTTTACAATTCTTAATGTTGATTTTAACCTGAACGGCAAACAGTTTAGAGCCTGATCAGATGTCGGGTTACCCGGCCTCTGATCTGGCTCTAAACTGTTTGCAATAGAAATAATAGTTTTAGAGTAAACGCGTTTATTTGGAAAGAATAACGCATTCTCCACTGTTGTGAAAGTGTTAGACATAATGGTCTTGTTGGGAACAGCTGCAAACATTGGTCGTATTCGAATCAGGGCAACTATCGCGTAAGTTGGAATATTTGTCAACAAGTTCTATTCGAATCACGACTTGATGTTTTCTGTTGACAAAATGTTGTCAAACCCTAAAATCGAGCGTTGATTCAGTCACGTGACCACGTTTATACCACGTGATTAGTGTCTCTAGATAAAACAAACATAAAAACCCTCTCAATTAATCGATTGGATCCAGATCACATAGCATTATGTGCGTATATAAAAATTGGGAGCATTTCGACTGTTTTAACGGGTGTTTGATTCATTTCCATTCGTCCGGAAGTACAAAGTTTTCGTTGACTACAATTTCTATTCGAGTCGGGCCAAAATCGTTGACATCAGTAAATCTTCGCGCGTTTGCTCCGCCCCCTTTTCGTTGACCACAAACTCGATGATTCGAATACGACCATTGTTGTAAAGAGGGAATCATTGTTCGGATGGCCGTTGTAGGGAGAGAGTACTGTTTTATCAAATGTTCTGATCTGGCGGAGTTATTTTAGAACAGAGCAGTTTATAATGGTAAATAGGTAACAGGGTAACATCGGATGTAATTATATTCATAACATAACATAACATAATCTTTATTCGGCATAAAGTTGCACAAAGCACATATATAGCCGTACATGTATATAGCAGTATTGTGAAAAAACAGATTTATATGACAAATTTAAATATATGTAAACCACATACATTATGTGAAACAACCATTAATAATTCTTTCATAAGCATTTACAGAGAAAGAAAATATGGAACATCGTTTACAATATTTACGAACCAAACTGAGTTTATACATACAGTCAAACTTCGTAATCCCGAACTCGCATAAGTCAAACATGGTCGTACTTCAAGGCCAACTCTGAAGTAAGGATCTGCTCGACCCAAGCATGGACAAATTGTATCTATACAAATACTGGGAACCGAATGAACTGACTTCGAAATATCGAAGTTCGACTGATCAAACATAATTGTTAAAGATCAGTCAGATTCTGACCTTAGAATTGAAGCAAACTATATAAATTTTGACAAATTTGTTAGAGTCGTTACCGATTCTGTTGACATGAGCGATATACATTTATTCAGCGTTGGCCAGTAACAATAATACGGTTTAAAGTACTTGACTCGTAGATTTCTATATTTCGGACAAACAAGTAAGAAGTGATATTCGTCTTCAATGACGTTTAAATTACAGTGTTTACATTTTCTATCTTGTATGGCAATATTATTGTGTCTGCCACTTTCAATACTTACAGGAGAACAACGATCGGATGGCGTTGTTTACAAAACAGTGCGAATGTAAACAAAGAAAATTAGTTAAATTACCGATAAGTACAAGTTTGACAACCATACTAGTATATGCTGTATTGGCGTAGTGGTTATGCTGTTAGACTTTCACGCAGAAGTCTTGAGTTCGAATACTACATTCGGTGATTATGTTTTTGATTTCAAATTAACCACGTTCTGTTTCACTACCGACAGAGTTTCATTCTCACAGATTCGTTAGTTATATTATTGAGTCTGTTTTTCATTATCGTTGCATTTTTACATCGGGCAGTAATAGGGTCAAAACACATCTTTGTAAAAATCAGTAAAACGACACTATGATGTAGCTCTTTATTGTCTGTGTTATCACTTGACTTACTCATTCTATCCATTTTTATTTTAAAATACGTATATCAACGCATATCAGTGTAATATACAAAAAAAGGAAAAAACGAAAAGTGGTGCTCTCTAGGTTCGAACTCACGACCCTCAAAAGTAACTAGTGATAAGTACTACTAGGCAGCACGCTTATCCACTTCACCATACAGTCACACAAACCACTTGCTTTGATTTACCAATACAACATGTCCCAGTTGTATTTATCGTTATTTTTCTTTGTTTACATACACAATGTTTTGTAAACAACGACATCTGATCGTTGCACTACTGTAGTTGATGTGAGAAAAGTCTAAATTTGGTAAATGCGATTCTATATTTATTGACACTTATACAGTTAAGATATGTTTCTATGTTAAAACTATGTTTGTACATGCAATAAGACGCAAGTCGTCTAGAGTTATTAACACTTGTATACCAACTTTGCATATAAATATCGAGAATGCGCTGAATATTCGTACCCTCTCTACCTGAGAGAGGCATGATCCTCGTGCAGCACGAGACCGCAGTGCTTATGTAACTTATACATGTATGTTAAAACTACTGTCATTGCAAACAAGTTCGAGCCAGATCAGACACCGGGTGATACAGCGTCTGATCAGGACCTAAAAAATACGCTATTCCTACACACTTTACGCGTTTCGTAAGCTTTCTTAAGCGTTTCTTACGTATTTATTATCCGTTGCGTTAAACGCGTTTCATAGCCTTTTCTTTAAAAGAGCCTGGATGGAAGTATCATCACTTAGCCGACGGACCCCTTAGCCGAGGCTGCATTGGCATAATGGTTAACCGTTCACTATGAATTTCTTATGCATAGATTAACGCGTAAATGGGTAGGAATAGCGTATTTACATGTACCTCTGTTAACTGTTTGCAAACGCGCCTTTAAGCGTCGAGAGCGAAAGGAATAAACGTCAACAAAACTCATGTATACCGAATGCAAAATAATATAGGAATGAGAAAACCACAGAGGTCTTAATGTTCAAGCGATTTATTTTCATCTGAGTAGCAAACAGTATGGAGTCTGATCAGACCTCATCTGGCTCCGAGCTGTTGGCAATAGAAACAATTGTTATGTCATATGAAACGCATTTCCTGCGAACATGGAGTTACAAATGGGGAAAACGTTATTCTTTCCTGTTTAAACGCAAACAAAATGCAAACGCAAAATAATAAAACGTGGAAAAATACAACTTTTGGACAACTCTGATAATTTATGTTTATATTGGTGGCAAATAGTTTGGAGCCTGATCAGACGCCGGGTTACCCTCGTCTGATCTGGCTCCAAACTATTTGCAATAGAAAAACTAGTTTTAGCGTAAACGCGTTTATTGGGAAAGAATAACGTTTTCTCCACTGTAAAACGGTGTGTCCATTGTTACAGCATTGCTTTTGACACCGGAATTAGTAGTGTTCATGTGCGTCATTATGTATTCAATTTATTAGCTTAATATCCTCTTTGCAGGAGATCAAAATTTAACAGTTCGAAATGGGATATTTTAAAACGCTTATAGAAATACTGGTCCCCCTTCGTCCTATTTAATCCGCGATACAAATATCACCGATTGCTCTCGACATTTATAATCTCTAATTAACCGAACATTTTCCCTAAAAATTAGAGTTTGTAAGATAATGTAGATTTTTTTTATCTTGATGTGTTCTTGTTTCTCTAGCATTAACAATTTGGTATGTAATCTTTAAAGTCTGATAATGAATTGCATATTGCGGCATTCGTTGAAGGTCGGTACGTTTCTTAGCATATATAGAATATGTAACGCTTCTGGAGCGCCCTCTGATACATAAATATGATACGCATGTTAGTTTAGGTCGCACTACTCTTGATTGTGACAGTTCAAATTACGACAACATTAACTGGCATGTTGTCAACTAACTCGCTGAATGTATGCAGCTGTTATACAGCTTATTAAAAGCAGACTCGATTTAGAAGCTACGTACTATGCAAACCGAGTATAATATGTACTAGTGCGGAAAAAGAAACACCTGGGTTCATGCTTATAAACCGTTTAGGTAGAGACTGAAATTTGATTGGTCAGATTTGAGCCTCGGTTCAAATCAAACCAATCAAATGCCTGAGAATGCACTCAGACTCATCTCAAACGCATTTTAAGAGTTGGGCCAGAAAATAGAATACACTTGTAAGAAGGCTGCAATGTTTGACAAAAGTGTAAAATACAAGATGGAATACGAATTAAGCATGAACTAATTATACCATGGAGAAAACGTTATTTTTTCCCAATAAACGCGTTTACGCTAAAACTAGTTTTTCTATTGCAAATAGTTTGGAGCCAGATCAGTAACCCGGCGTCTGATCAGGCTCCAAACTGTTTGCCACCAGTATAAACATGAATTATCAGAGTTGTCCAAAAGTTGTATTTTTCCACGTTTTAGTATTTTGCGTTTGCGCTTTTGCGTTTAAACGAGAAAGAATAACATTTTCTCCACTGTAACAACAATAATGACAAATGATAGAAAGCGTAATAGAAGTGTAAGAATGCAATATGGAATACGAAGAAAGCATGATCTTACATGTATTCTAATAACAATTATGAAAAAGGATAGAAAGCCTACAAGAAGTGTATGAATTCGGGATAGAATGCGAAGAAAGCATAATATAATTATAATAACAGTAATGACAAATTTTAGAAAGTGTAATATAGTAGTCAGAATGCAAGATTGAACATACATTTTGTAAAGAAAGCACCATGTATTTTTACATAAATACCATTCCATATCCAGATCAGAAGAGTAGAAAAATGTCATGCCTTAACCCTTTACCCCATAGAATGTTTATAGTTTTGAAGACAGGTGAGTACTTAAAACAGGTTGAAAGAAAAGCAGAATGCGCCTTAAGGCGCATTCTGCTTTACTTTCAACCTGTTTTAAAATACCATCTGCTAGAAAATAGAAAATAATTATTCTGATACATATCTATGATTGAATAAATTGGAACTATTTTTCAGCGGATGAATAAATTCAATACGCTAAAAGGCGCTCCTATTGGGGGAAAGGGTTAAGTTGGCATTGGTGTGTTTCGCTGAAACATGTGCTTAATAACTGCTTATTACAATCTGTTAATTTTTTGACTGTATGCATTGGAAATATTTCTTCAATGGAGGAATAAACTGAATGCGCTGAGCGGCGCTTCTATTGGATAAAGGTTTCAACACCGAATATAAGCTATATCTGGAAGGGTATACATACACTGAAAGCCAGCTATTGTCTAGGGGTTAGATACTGGAAAGGGCAGGGTTAACACCGAAATAGATAGATAGATAGATAGATTTTATTCAGGAAATCTAGGCAATATTTGCCCACCGTCACCACAGTAAACTATCATTAACATTGTAAATTGTTTTTCACGACCGTTCAATGGTGAATATATATATATACACACTTTTTATCATACTCAATGGCATTCAAAAGGGAAGGTAACTATGTCAGAACCAAGAAACCATAACGGTTTGATTACTTCCCTTGGTATAGCCAATACTCTGATTCACACTTTCAGATATACCCAATTACCCACACGTGCCTAGGATCTTCCTATGTGGACTTTTGCACATTTGCAAACAGTACAGACCCACATCAGACTTCTAATTAGGGTATGCTCCGTTTGTCGTTTTAAACGTACTTTGCAGCTTCATTTCTTACAATCTTACAAACTGACACATCTATATGTTAATCTTACGACTATCTGTTCCAACAACATACATGTATACAGCAACATACATTATACAGAAGAGATAGGCACAAATGGGTAAGTAAATATTTCAAACATCTTATTCAAAATGCTCCGATTTTGCGCTTTCAATAAATTTAAGGGAAATAGCCCGATTTTCTAAAATACAATCATCTGTGTGAGTTACCTCCCTTTAGCTGTAACCTGTTTTCAAACTAAAAACAGGCAACAATACAATAACTATTCCATATTTATACAAATCAAAAGTAATACAAAAATTGAAAATTATACTTTAAAGCTTAAAGCTTTAAGCATAAAGCAGGCTGAGTTAAAGTAAAGCAGAAAATATATGAAGATGTATTCTGCTTTACTTTCAACCAGTCTAAAGTGGTTACACTTAAAAAACTGTAACTATAACTATCCATAGATAATAAATCCTAAATATCACTATGCATTGATGCTTTTGGCTTAAAGCTGACTAAAAGTAAAACAGAATGCACCTTAGAGCTCATTCTTTTTTACTTTCAATCTGCTTTAAGTGGTAACCTAATTTCAAAACTAGAAACAGGTTAAATACAGTAAGTATTCCATAGTATATATAGATCAGAATATAAAGTTGACTAAAAGTAAAACAGAATGCACCTTACGGCTCATTCTCTTTTACTTTCAATCTGCTTTAAGTGGTAACCTAATTTCAAAACTAGAAACAGGTTAAATACAGTAAGTATTCCATAGTACATGTATATACAGTTAGGAACATATGAGAGAAGAGTTTATACATTTATACAAAATATTGCTCTATCTCTGTTTTCATATACTTATACTTGTATGAGAGATGAGCTTTTATACTAGTTAAGATAATATAAATTGTTTCTCTTGTCAAAACCTTTATAAATGAACGTAGCTAAATTTTTCAGTATGCTTTCATTTTCTGATTTAAGCAAATTTATGAATTGTATCATATTTGGACGTTTCCAGTAATACTTATTGATAAAAACTTTTCTTAATTCACAATACAATGGGCATTCAAGTAAAAAGTGAAATTCATCCTCCACTGTGTTGCATAACTGACATTTCCTTTCATTAAATGGAATTTTCATAGGTTTGTGCCATCTCCCGGATTCAACTACCAATCTATGTGCTGATAAACGAAATCTGCTAAGGGCTATCCTAAAATGTTCAGTCTTAACAATATTGAGATATGGCTGAAATGCAAAGTCACAAAATAATCTGTATGTCCTTGCCCTAGATGAATTTTCTAGATCATTATTCCATGTTTGTAGATAGTTATATTTCAGTCGTTGCTTAAACATTGACAAAAAGAGGTTAGTGTGTTCAACCCCTTGATTTAACCAAACTTCATTAAAACCCAAATTTTCTAATAATGACTTTACTGATTTTGCCCATGAGTTTTCACCAGGATGACTATCTAGGTCACTTAGCATCATATTGTAAACACATTTTATATATTTTTCATCTGAACATCTAATAATCTTGAACCAATATTTAATTACTCTTACTAATCTTTTTAATCTTAATGGGTATCTACCAAGTTCTCCATAAATAAAGCTGTTCTGTGTTTGAGTCCTTACCCCAAGTACCTGCTTACAAAATTGCATATGAATAATTTCTAACTTTCCTGCCTCATTAATACCCCAAACTTCACTAGCATAACTGAGAATTGGCTCAATGAGTTTGTCAAACAAATCTAACTTGTGACTAACTGACATACTTGGAAACTTTATCAAATAAGATTTAAGTTTACAAACAGCTTTCAATGCCTGGCCATGCAATGCTTCAAAAGTAGTATTAAAAGAACCCCCAATTGTGAAAATAACCCCTAGGTATTTAAAGTTACTTACTATTTCTAAAATCTCTTCCTTATAGGTAAAGCTAATATCATTTCTCAGTCTTCCCCCCTTTTTAAATATCATAACATTTGTTTTACTAATATTTACTTGTAATCTCCACTTGTCACAATACTCCTCAAGTAGATTTAAGCCATTCTGTAGTCCATCTTCACTTTCAGAGACTAATACTATATCATCAGCATACAACAGTAAAAATAGCTTCAACATTCCAATATCAATACCTTCAAATCCTTTTGTAATAAAATACTCTTCAATGTCATTTAGGTACATGGAAAATAGGAACGGCGAGAGACTCTCGCCCTGTCTAACACCCATCATACTAACAAAGATATCACTTAATTGATTATTATGTTTTACCCTACATATAGTTTTGAAATTATCATACATAGATTTAACAATATTTAAGATATTTCCACGCACACCTAATTTTATCAACTTGTACCATATAATGTCTCGGACAATAAAGTCAAAGGCTTTTGTATAATCTACAAATACTGCAAACAACTTTTTATTTCTATTTATCATATGATTAATAATCCCATGAAGTATAAACACATTATCTACTGTACTCATACCTTTTTCTAAAACCTGCTTGTGCTTCTACATATACATTATATATTTCTGCCCACTCTGTCAATCTAGTATTTAAAAGTTTGGTAAACAATTTACCAAGTGTACTTAACAGTGTAATACCTCTATAGTGTTCAGGCTCATTTACATTACCTTTCTTATGCAAAGGGATGATAAACCCTTCTGACCAGCTATCAGGAAAGTAACCAACTGTAAACAGTTTATTTAACAACATGGTTAAACATTTTGTAAAATTACTATTCTTTGTGCCATGTATAAAAAATTCATTTAACATCAAGTCAGGCCCTGATGACTTTCCTGTTTTTAATTCTTTACAAGCTTTCAAAACCTCATTAAGTTGTATATTTACATTAAGTTCATTAAACATGCATTGAAAATCCCCTTTTACATATCTTTCATTAAATAATAGGATTTCTTCATCAGGCTGATAAAATGCAGAGTCAGGATCATTAATTGATTTAAAATATCTTGCAAAAACCTCTGTACTTATATTACTATTTGTATTCTGAACACACATACTTTTTAACAGTTTCCAATACTCTTTTGCATTCTTATATCTTAAGTTTTCTAACTTCCTAGTCTGCTGTTTCTCGTATTTTTTACTTCTTATCAAACTTTTATACCTACTCCTACTTGTGATCATATTTTCTCTATTTTCATTAGATTTATCTATTCTATAGCTAAAGGATAGGGTGTTAAACACAGAAGATATTAGATATAGAGGATCTTACGTGAGTGCTCATTATTTATCATTTTTCATAAACCAGTTGATTGGAATAAAATGACGCGAGCGTTGGCGAGCGTCATATTTATTTTAGTCAACGAGTTTATTAAACATGATGAATAATGAGCACGAATGTGAGATTCTACAAATCAGATGAAGATTGTAAAAACCTATTTTATTAGTTAATTGAAGCCGAAGGTTGGAGTCGTTGTTTAAGGTAAAGTCATAGCAAATTACGTCATTTGGTATCCCGCTATGAAGATGCAGCGTTTGTTGACGAACAGGTTGGACCGGAATCCCCAACAAAACGATATTTCACTATCAGATTACAATATTTATAGAAAGGCTTTATGCAACCCTCAGACCGCAGGGTATGAGATAAATTGAAATATGGGGAAAGGTTTTGCCCTGAAAGAGGCAAGGGGTGGTAAACACTGACTTTAAACTTCGTAAATGCGGTTAATTGCTTAAAGCAGGATCTGAAGTTAAGGGTTCAACTCTAAAACAAACCATTTGGTAAAGGGTTAAAACATGCATACATTAGTTAGGTGTATGGTGCTAAACGAATCATTCGCCTCAAGGCTCAGATATACAATTAGATATACTAGTGTCATATAAAAACATATTGCATTCGATTGTTTTACACTGCATAGGTTTTTTGTGATAATATAATATACTTACAGAAACGTAACTTCAACGTCATAGAAGGCTGATTGCTCTAGTGTCGTTATTTCATTGTGTGACAAATATATAGAATTTGCAGACACACCGCTAAATGCCATTGTTGGAATGGTTCTGAGATGTCCACCTGACAGCCACATGCGTTCTAGCGTCATCCTGCTGAAACTACGCGTGTTTATGTGCCGCAAAGGGTTGTAGCGCAAACTCACGTCTTTCGCTACAACCTCGTCAAATGCGTTTGCCTCAACCATGTATATATAATTGGAATCTAAGGTTCTGGAACAATGAAAAAGAAAAAAATACAATTTGTATCGTACTAATATTTACTTCAATGTGTCAAACTTATTGGCATCATGGATATTTGACCCCATAGCCTGTTTCTAGTTTTGAAGACAAGTTGCAACTTAAAGAAAGTTAAATATAAAGCAGAATACATCTCATGGTGCATTCTAATGTACTTGTACATGTAGCATGTTTTGCGAGTTCAACTGCTAGGGTTTACACATAGTTCTAATGCCATATATATATCTGCATTAAATAAATTCTGATTCTGATTATGATTCGGAGAAGCACGTCGGCCTGTTAACACATTCCACCCTAGCGACGAGTATACTCGTCATTTAAAAACAGCATACCAGTAATTATTACACGTGCCCTATGCACACAGTGTATACCCAGATCAGAGGGCTCCTTAAGGATCCCTCTGATCAAGATCTACAATGTTTGTCATTTTGAAATATATTGTTCAAATCAACCCTAAATAGTAAAAAATGAACTAGACTTGTTCTGAAATACGAATGTCCACTAAAATGTTTAGGGGTGAATGAGTTAAGATGCTCATCAGAGACACTTCAATTTGGCAGAGGTACTAATCAGGATCAAAACTATTTCACAAAAAAGTACATGTTTTTATTTAGATTTCTCCGTTTTTAAAAACCAAGTGATTTGCCATTGACATTGAAATGGTTCAATCAATTACAATTTGTTCAAACGTTCGAACTCTTTATACAAATAGCTGATTTAACCCTTTGAACCCTAGTCCCGTATAAAGGCGTCCTTTTCAAACAGTGCACATGTGGATAGTACAATTGTCCTATGCAAACAGTGAAGACCCAGATCAGAGGACTCCGAAAGGAGCCCTCTGATCAGATCTTCACTGTTTTTTATAATAATAAACATTGACAAAAACACCCTTAAAAGTCAGAAATGGACTAGACTAAAATGGAAACTGGAATTGTCCATTTAAAGTTTCAGGGAGGAAAGAGTTAATGCTTATACAGTATTTTATAAAATGCCATTTCCAAGAGTTTGTTCAGCATCGAATCACACATGCACAGTGCTCCCTATCTACAACATCACCAACCGGTAGACAACTTATTCTGACACATTTGCTTCTTGTGACATTAGGTGCAAGTAAATCACCTTAAGTGATAAAGTCTAGTAAAATCTTGCAACTTTGTACTCTGGTGAGCACCTTAGAGCCCATTGGGCTCTTGTTTCTCAAAAATATGTATTTTTCATTTTGATAGAAGAAACATCAATATGAGTGACATACAGTTTGAACGCGGCATCTGTTCTGGGTTCCAACTGTTTGCAAATGTTCTATATGAGTATTAGTTGCCCTCCCTATAACAACTTCCTCAGAACAACACACACAATAGTTAATGTTGATATGTGCAACCCATATGAACTAGAGCGTTCAGAAGCCTGTCATATGATATGAATTAATGACATACTTTTTAATCTGACATAATTCACCTTCATACATTGCCTAGATTTTGCCATCATGATTATTTTCAACAATATAATGTCAAGAGGCCTTTTTTATGATTAGATCTACTGACCTACTTTTTATTCAGACATAACCCATACTCACAAGTTACCTAGATTTTGTCATGGTTACTATTATGAGTTAGTTTCATGTTATTAGGGAAAAGGATGTGGGCCCTAGGTAGCCTAAGAGTACTTTGCATCTTTTCAAAGAAGCTTTTCCTATGATTTGTTCTACTGACCCAAAGTAATCCATATTCCTACATTGCCTTGATTTTTCCATGGTAATCATTCTGAGCAAGTTGTGTGAAAATGTAGCTTAAGATATTAATGATACAGTAATTATAAGCTTTTTCTTTACTTTGACCTACTATCCTACATTTTAATCTTATGTTACCCATATTCACACATTGCAATTCTTTTGTCAAGATAATCTTTTTAGCAAGTTTCAAGAAGATTGAGCTAACAAAATGGCCCCTGGAGTGGCAAACAGCTTTTTGTTCAATTTGACCTACTGACCTAGTTTCTAAGCTGAAATGATCTATATTCAAGTACGACATAAACTTTAGCAAGAACATAACACTGACAAAATCTCATTTAGATATATTGAAAAATATTACTTCTTGAATGTTTTTAACTTTTATTTCGATACTTCCAAACACAGAAAATGACCACGCCCTCTGGCGGCCATGTTTTTGAACGGATCAAACTTCTTTGAACAACATTTGAAGTATATCCATTGAGAAACATTTTGGTTCAAACCAAATTGAAATCTGACCAGTAGTGTCGGAGAAGAAGATTTTTCTAGAGTTGGTGCACGGTTGCCATGGCAGCAAGAGCATTTGCCCAACCCACATTTTTGAACAAGTTTTTAAACTCAAACCAACAGCATTTATCTGACCAAGTCTGGTTACACTGGGGCTAGTAGTTTCAGAGAAGTTGTTTGCAATTGTTGACAGACGGACAGATTTTCTACCATATCATTTTATGTGATTTTCCAAATGGTAAAAAAGTGTGAAAAGACACAATAAAACCCAAATAAACCCAAATGAAGCCACATAAACCCACACGGACTTTCAGCCTGCTTTAATCTACCATGAACTGGGAACAATTCCGGAGGTTTAGGAAAAATCCGGAGAAATGGCAGCCCTGCAACGACCCTCCCAACATCGACTCCCTCCTTATATCAATGTTTGCCGCTGTTCCCCAGACAAGAAATGTATGTATAACTTCTACAGTGCTGCTATATCGTCTTCTTTTCTACTTTTCAATATCGTATACATGTACTATCGTCTACAATTGTCGTCAGCTGTTTTTATCATTTACATACTATTGGACAATTTGAGAGATAATATAGTGACTAGTGACAAACAGCTTGAATCCAGATAAGCCGCCGCGTATCGCAGCGTCTAATATGAATTCAAGCTGTTTGCAAATATAAGTTAAGTCTTACTTTTCCCTCCCTATAAGAACTCCCCCTGAATACCACACACTATTGTTGTATCCAATTGGGTGTCGATGTAGAGAGGGGCACTGTATTATACTATTAATTGTGCTAAATACAGAATATGCAGAACCTATATATTATGTGATATACACATGTTTATAATATAAAGAACACGGCAGTGGCAACTTTCTTTACTACAATAAGTTTAAGAGCTGCCTTTTAGAAGTATTATGAGCTTTTATTTATGCTTTTCAGTGGATAACCGGGAAAAAGCATTGGGATTATCGTCGCTCGTGCTTCTTTTATGAGTTTTCCCCGTAGGGCTCCCCAAGAATCGTAGTCAATCGTGTCTTACCGTTCAATTCCGGCAGTCCGTTTTGTCGCGAACCACTCAACTGAAGAACACGAATCCAAGATCGGAAGTAACGACGTAATTCCGTTGACGTAAAATCAATAAATAAGTGACGTCATTGTACCGCCAACTGTCACGCACATGTGTTCGACATAAAACTTGGGGCTCAACACGGGATAAATAGTGTACTTTCGCTTTCAATTGCTAAACAATTTCGTTTAAAAAGTGACTTAAAAGCATAAATAAATAGAATAGCTGCATTTTTTCACTGTAAGATTGAACTTAATCCATTTCATGAACATCAGACTGTTATATTTTCACTCGTGTTTCACCCGTGGCTTCGCCACTCGTGAAAATATAACGTCTGATGTTCACTCAATGGATATAATTTCGATCTTACACTGAAAAAAACCCGCCAGTTATCTTCTGTGTGTTTGTAGAGTAGACATAATGATACAGTTCTCCCTCCCTCAAACGGCCCTCCAAAAAACGATTATCTTCTTACAGAAATGCTTATCGTTTCCTATAACAATTCCATTCGCACACTCAATGTTGTATCTCATTGTGTGTTGTTGTAAAGAGGGAACACTGTATGAATTTAAAATCAAAGTGGTTATAGTATTATGAAAAGCGTCTCATTCATTGTAATGTACACATTTATACAACACAATCACTTACATGTGTTGACATGTGATATGTACGAAAGCACCAGTGGGAACAGTTGTTATTCGATTCGCATCTAAGTTTAGCCATATATCTGTAGCACGATGAGAAAAAGAACCTCCGATCGGAATCCTTGCTAGGTTTGTCCAGTATAGACTTCTAAAATATATGTCAAAAACTTATCAGACATTTCATCGTAAAACAGTATCGTGCGCTTTAATTAACCCTTTCCCCCATAGAAGCGACGTTTAGCGTATTTAATTTATTCCTCCGCTGAAGAAAATAGTTCCAGTTAATGCCCTCATGAACAATTACCATGTTACAAATATCTTATATAGCCTAGCAGATTTTAGCTTAAAGCAGGCTGGAAGTAAAGCAGAATGTGCCTTAAGGCACATTCTGCTTTACTTTCAACCTGCTTTAAGTGGTCATCTGTCTTCAAAACTAGAAACAGGCTATTAGGTAAAGGGTTAAAGAGACTGAAGACCAAATGGCATATTTTGCACACAAAAAAAAATCTCAAATCACCACAACGTTATAGCATTATTGTTATAAAGCATTGGATAGATATACTCGGTATTGAAACATCCTCAGAAAAAATCACTCAAATTAAATTTTGAGATTTAATCCGACCTTGACATTTGTTTTAAACTCCATAACATACAATTAAAATATAATTTAAAAGATCGTCAGATAGAAGACTTTAGTGTCTCTGTACAGTGGAGAAAACGTTATTCGTTCCCAATAAACGCGTTAACTCTAAATCTATTATTTCCATTGTAAACAGTTTGGAGTCAGATCAGACGCCGGGAAACCCGGCGTCTGATCAGGTTGTAAACTGTTTGCCACCAAGATAAACATGAATTATAAGAATTGTTCAAAAATTGTACTTTTCAACGTTTTAGGATCTTGCGTGTGCGTACGTTTGCGTTTAAACGGGAAAGGATAACGTATTCTCCATTCTAGTCCAATGAGAAACCATATCGGCTTATTTGTGGGAATATCTCGTTTTGTCTTCACCGCACGGGCTCGTATCCCGACGAGCTCATTGTTTGTTTTCTATCAAATGTTTTGGTACCTAATGCTCTATATAACTTGTAATTCGTTACTTTGACTGTTTTGTTGTGTTGTTTTGGCATTGCCGAATCCGGGAGCAATAGTTTTAACTACTGACCGCTAGGACGAACTGTTTTTCCTGCGCGAAAAAGATGCGTAGAAGTTTTAAAATCAGGGTCATTGAGAAGTTTTCCGGTACCCGGGATTGCCGCATTGTAATGAAACAGTATTGAATAATTGTCATTGATTGTTGTTTGGTGAATGTTTAATATTTTAGTTCATGCTTTATTTTTATTTATAATAATACTATAATCATTGAGACAAGTTCGTAATACACATCAACGTTATCCTTTATACCGAAAAACAACACTGACACGAACATTTGAATAATGTGCGGATGTAAACATGCAAGCGCTTACAAGAGGACGCTGATCATTCATCAGACGTCAGTCAAAAACAACGATTGAATAGCACAACACTATGAGTTACACGGTATTTCGGAAAATACGGAATCCATGACCGTCATACAGGCCCGTACACCCTGCCGAAATACCGTGTGACAAATTTATTTCCAGTCTAGATCCAATACAAGAAAGAAAACATGCATAATCTGACAAAGTGTTACTGTCTTGACCCTTATGGTTGACACTTGAAATTGACATAAGTACATTTCAAACTCATGCGCTATTCGGTGATTTAGTACAATTGTTATACAGTTAAACTTCGACGATATCAGGAACTCGCATAAGTAGAATTTATCTGCATTCTTACAGTTTAATGTAATAATTTCTAATAAATACGAAAGACTCAAGCAGGAAACGTAACACAAACAATACACCCACCTCTCAAGCAGAACACACACACACAGTCATACCACAACAAACACACACACACACACACACACGCGCAATACCATTCCTTCATCTACACACTAAATAGAAAACAACACGCAAGACAAACATAAAGCAAAGTGAATATAGGAGCCCGCCTTGGTACGGTCAGTAGCAATCAATAATTAACTATAAATTAATTAATTATTAACAACCACTGGGTGGTTAAACCTGGGTTTAGGGGCGCCCAACCTCACACGTATATCCTATATTCACCTATAAAGACAAACAGTGTACATAAAATATAAACCCTGTTCCACAACCTCAGAATCAAAAGGACCGCCAGCACAGTAAGTAAATACATGTAAAACATTTAGCAAAAATTATATGACAAGATCATTAGTAACATGGGAAAGAATTAAACATTCATGCCCGTGTTAAAAATAACCCCCTATGGCAACGGTCAAATTGTACTCAAGCGACTAGTCTGTAGTTACGAGTAACTGTAAGACATGGAAGGGTCCAGGGTACGACAGAGAGGGAGAGAAAATACAAAGCACGAAAATCCAACATAACTCTCCCGGTTAAGGACGGCTTTAAAGATACATCATCATGTAGTGCTAAGCCCTGTCTGTCGTCGCACAACCAAAGAGGAAAGCATAGTTATCAAGTGTAGATTGATCGATAACCAAACGTGAAGTGCGCAGCAATATAGTTTGATCATAATCTGTTTTGAGGAAAAATCTAATAAATACGAAAGACTCAAGCAGGAAACATAACACAAACAATACACCCACCTCTCAAGCAGAAAACACACACACAGTCATACCACAACAAACACACACACACACGCAATGCCATTCCTTCATCTACACACTAAATAGAAAACAACACGCAAGACAAACATAAAGCAAAGTGAATATAGGAGCCCGCCTTGGTACGGTCAGTAGCAATCAATAACCAACTATAAATTAATTAATTATTGACAACCACTGGGGGTTAAACCTGGGTTTAGGGGCGCCCAACCTCACACTTATCTCCTATATTCACCTATAAAGACAAACAGTGTACATAAAATATAAACCCTGTTCCACAACCTCACAATACGTTTCACAAATAGGTTTTGAAAATGTATATGTCCAAGAATCTTACGAAGTCTGTAAATCACATCACCATAAAACTCCGGATGTGAAATACCTTGCCGCAGAAAAGACTTTAAGTTACATTTTTACTTGTTAATGAGAGGAAGATTTCTATAAAAGAATTTAGAAAATGTTTTACGAAGTTTATGAAATCTGTACCCCTGTTTAAGAAGCTTTTCAGTAATAGTTTTATTACGAATGTGGAAGTCCTCAACAGAGGTAGAGGCCCTAGCAAAGCGAATAAGTTGTGAAATATAAACCCCGTAAGATGTGGAACGGGGAACATCGCCATCTAGATTAGGATAATTTACAATACTAAAATCAAAATCATCTCGTTTATCGTAAATCTTAGAAGAAACAATTCCGTTATTTATAAAAAGATCCAAATCTAAAAATGGTGCCGACAAATTTGACTCGTTTGTTTTATTAAGGCGTAGTTCTTTTGGGTAAATAAAAGGAAACAACGTATCCAAAAATGGGTTGTCTATATTAAAAATATCATCTAGATAGCGCGATGTATTGTTAAAGGCTTCGATAATATCTGCCTGTGTATCAGGTTTTAGACTAAGCATAAAGTCCCTCTCATAACAGTACAAAAATAGGTCTGCGACAAGGGGCGCACAGTTTGTACCCATAGGAATACCAATCACTTTATCAAACAGATTCCGTATTTCAAGTTTAAAAGGTGGCAAAGCCACCATTTAACTTTGAATTACGGATATGTTCGACCGAAATGAAATCAAGATAGACCCTATCGAAAATCGACTGTATCTAACATGGTTACGTATCCACATTGGAATGTGAACATCCTTAAAATGTTCATTACCAGGGTATTTTGAACGAATAGTTCTCGGAGGGCATTTACGTTTTATGAAACGCTGTAACGATTAATAAAAATAAATGAACGGAAATAATCAGGAACAAATGAACACGTAGGTCAGTGTCTAGGCATATCGAGTTCTGCCTATTTTGGTTGATTTCGATAAACGTATTGATCTAAATAAATCTGAATCCAATGTCGATTTCACTATAGACCAGTGACAAGTCACGTTGTACTTTGCATTGTTCATTTTACGTCCCGTCGTTTGTTTATCAAGGTGACGACGTGGTTGGAGAAATCAGGGAAAGCAAGCAAGAAACTAGCATATTGTCGATATCTGAATTACATTTACACATAATGATCGATTCAAGACAGTTTGTTTTAAATGAGATTTGGTTTGATTGCTTGGAAAACAACTGCTTAATAAACCGAAAAAGAGAGATTGTTTACGCGAATCGAACGAGGGAACAACATCTAACTAGACCCGTACTTCCCGGCTAAAGCAATGAGTACGGTCTCGTACACAGTGTTCACATGTGCAGTTTCAGCCTATCAGAGTCCAAGAATGTATGATGACTGGAAATAATATGTTATTTCTTGGTGCAAAAACTCAAAATGACTAATATAATTTTATTATACATGTATTTGTATTTTCGCTCAGATTAGTTCTGTTTGAAGTTCTATTGATATTGAATATCAGGGAAGATATTTCGAACTGTTGCCCCCGGCCTTTTGGCCACGGGCAACAGTTCGAAAGTCTTCCCTGATACCTCGGGCCAATAGCTTTGACTGTTCGCCAAACACACATGAAATATCTGTATACTATTTCCCCAATGTAATATTTACGTGTTTATATGGGGACCAGTGGCCCGTCTTACGAAACGCCGTACGACTAAAACGGTCGTACGTAAAAACGTTAAACCACACCTAATTCTGATTCCTCCAGCTAACCCTGTCTTGTAACCTTTCTTTGGAATCTTCTTTAAGAGATGTCATAAGACAGGATAAGATTAAGAAATAAATAATAGTTGAGAATTTACGAATCTAACTTACAACAATATTGGTCGTACGAAGTTAAGTGAAACAGGCCCCTGATATCTATTTACAGTAACAAGTTATATGCCCTATTTTGTGGTCAGTCGCTGTTATCCTTTCATCTACATTGTACCGTCTGTTTAAAAGAGGTTAACAGAAATATCGTTACTAATATCAACCAGTTTCGATACTGACTAGGGGCCCGTTTCATAAAACTTCGTACGACAAAGACGGCCGTAAGTCAAAATTTTAAGATACATTTAATTTCTTTTTACTCTATCTTATCTTGTTTCATGACATCTCTTTTGAATCGTCTTTTCAAGACAATTCCAAAAAGATGCTACACGACAGGATTCGATTGAGAAATAATAATAATTGATACTTTTATAATCTGACTTACGACAACATTTGTCGTACGAAGTTTTATGAAACGGGCCCAAGATACCGTTTTACGCGTTTTTTCAGGTGTTGACAAAGTCGACTGTTTTCGATCATGTCAATGAAATGGGTTAACCATGTCAGAGCCATGGGGGACCGAAATTTGGCTCCCGACTACAAAGAAACTGTAAATTTGGTTTGAGGGACTTTTGTGATACTTACACATTTTCTATGGTTTGTACTTATAAAATTTTAAAAGTCCCTCAAACTAAATGTATAATTTCGTTATCGTGTTAGTATAGTTCTATTCCTGATTTTTCTACAACAAAGATCGGAAGCACTAAAATACTCAAACGCAAAAGAAACAGTTTCTCAATTCTTTATATCGCCATGAATAAGACTTCGGATCTGCTTTAAATGTTGCACAGTGTCTTAGCTATCATCAGTAAATTGAATGAAATGGCAACACCATTGCGTTTTGTGAAAAAGATGAAATGAACAACACAAATGTGAAATGCATGTTAAATGCACGTAGAGCGCGTGTAGTACATGTAAATCATCACAAACATAGCGAGAACCATACATTTTTGTTCTATAGGCGATAAAACACACAATAACATACATGTGCATTGTTAAAAAGAACTTCTTTTTGAACGGTCTTTTTGATTGTAAGGTTGTGGAACAGGGTTTATATTTTATGTACACTGTTCGTCTTTATAGGTGAATATAGGAGATAAGTGTGAGGTTGGGCGCCCCTAAACACAGGTTTAACCCCCCAGTGGTTGTTAATAATTAATTAATTTATAATTGATTATTGATTGCTACTGACCGTACCAAGGCGGGCTCCTATGTTCACTTAGCTTTATGTTTGTCTTGCGTGTTGTTTTCTATTTAGTGTGTAGATGAAGGAATGGTATTGCGTGTGTGTGTGTGTGTGTATGCGTGTGTGGGTGTGTGTGTGTGTGTGTGTTTGTTATGGTATGGCTGTGCGTGTGTTCTGCTTTAGAGATGGGTGTATTGTTTGTGTTGCGTTTCCTGCTTGAGTCTTCTTTCGTATTTACTTTTTCTGTAGCGTAGATCAAAACAATTAATGTTCTAAAAAGCGAAGTTGACGTCACTGGCAAAAGCTGATTGTTCAGCCACTATACCCTAATTTATTCATGTGTATTGTTCTTCCCCCACATATGCTGCTTCTTTTTTTTCTTTCTTTTCTATAATTTTCTTTTTTTGCTTTCTGTCTTATTTTTCTTTCTATTTCTTTTTTTTCTTTTCTTCTCTTTTTCTTTTTTTTTCTTTTCTTTTCTATTTTATTATTATAAAATATAATATCACATCTACACATAATCAGTACAAAACAATATTCGTCGTCTCTGCTGTCAGAAGAACGTGTCACCCGTACATTTTATGTAAAAAAATAAAATTTATAACTTACAAAATATGAATATGCAAATAAATAAATATTAACCTCATACGGGATTCGAACCCGGGATCTCGTCATTACAAATTATTCGCTCTAACGACCCACCTATGGCAGAAGAATACGTAAAGTGGTTGCCAATTAGGTATACATGTTTATAGTGAACCGGCGTTAATCGAAGGTGAGGGTATCAAGGATCTGTCGTGATTTAAAACCAAATCTAAACCCCACAGTATGCTATTATACTAGCATAATCGGAAATCGTAGTTTATCGCTTAAGGTACTTCGCAGGTGCGCTTAATTTTCATACAATGTATATGAAACTTTTAATGAAGAATGATAATAGCCTAAGACACAATGTGTGAAAATATAGGCAAAATCTATCGTGTGATTTGTCTTTTAGGTCTCTTTTTCTGACAAAAACCTTGAATTTTGATCATTTTATTATCAGCTATTTAAATTTTGCATAATGATAAAAAATTGAATTACAAAAAACTGACTCATTCAATGTACATTTGTTTTCTTTTTATTTAAATATATGGTTGATGAAATAGTTAGTCTGAAACAATTAGAAAATATTACAGTCAGGATTTGTTGTAATAACAGTTTTTCTTATTAAAATGTGTGATATTTGAAGTTGAGATACAATTACCTTCCTTAAAATTATAATTCTGTCATTAAAATGCATTATTATTTATTTATGAACTTGCATACAAGGTTAATTATATTATTTAAACATAATAATAATGGGCAATATAGATCTTGAAAAAGTTGACGTATTGATAAGCTTCAATGGGTGGCTTTATAGTTCGATCAAATCGTATACATGTATACCGATTTTATTGACTTGTAAGTCATTAAACTAAAACGTACATGTAAGTGGAAATATAATTGGACCGTATATAACATCACTTATTCTAATCAACGAAGACAAAACATAACATGTCCCTTGATCACTGCGTTATGGATTGAGAAGTCAATATATCGGACACTTAAACATTTTGTTTGGATCGCATGAGTCTCGAACCTATGGCCTTTCAATTGCTAGTCAATCACTGTACTGACTGCGCTATGAAGGATTATACTGAATCGTATCAACATTTCCTTTATATAAATTTTCTAGTATAAGCACGTACGGAAAAAGTCTGTGTCGTCCAGACGCATATCCGCTCGCCCGCAAGACCGACTTCCGTGAGCGAAAGGCCTTAACTAAGTAGATCTAGTAAAAATTAAAAAAGTAACACGATTTACCTAATGTATCGTACATTCCCGACAGTGTACTGCACGCCGTCGATTATTGATTTATACTGCGTCACCACTCTTAAATTTATTCATGCATAAAGTTCAACGTCAGGTCAATATTGTCGTACAATACATAGCTAACAAATGAATATGAAAATATTCTAGCCCAATGGCTAAGAAGTAGACAAATGTAATCCGCGCTCTACACGTTGACGTCTATAGTCGTTACGTTATGCCACTGTTATTACATTTAACTAATGATAGAAGCTATAGTGAAGATACTCACGCGTATAAAAAAAAGAATTGTAACGCAAAAGGCGTCTTTTATTCGTTAAAATGTAGAGTTCATTTTAGTAATATCATGGTATAGCAATTCTGCTGCTTTTGATTTTGAATTCTACCTTTATTGCATTAGTTTAAACAATATTTTGTTCAGAAGAAAAGGATTGGACAACAGGCAAAGCCTATGTGAGTCCTCTCGATTCGAAATGCAATCAAGGTACATGTATAAGCAATGTAATATATATATACATATATGAGTCGAAATTATAAATTATTGTTAGTACATGTACGTGTATAAAGAAACTTGTTATCAAGTAAAATGTGTATATCTAACTACAGTTGCAGTTCGATGTCGTAAACTCGCCCAACTCGAATATATTCTTATTTAAAGCCGAAGCAAGGTTAGGCTAGTTCTTTGAAATAATGACATGTTAGATCAAAGCGAGATAGGAGCTCTGTTATTTAACTGTATAAGTAAGAGAAAATTCGAGTTAAGCGGGTTCGAAACATCGAAGATAGACTATATTTTCTAAGAATGCTTTGCTCATAGTACAGAATATTTAGTATATTTAGTATATGAGTATAACTCAATAGCATTTGGAAGTTAATATTATAATTATGCTACATTAACCCTTGTATAAAGCAGTCCACCTATACGTTTTAGTACAGGCGACCACTCTATGCTGGCCAGAAAACAGTATAGAAGAAGCAAACAGTAGCCCTTCGACTAGCACACGTCCAGCACCAAGCAACCATTTGTATTAAGTAGTCGCCATTCCACTTAATGCATGAGTTACTGTAGTTTCTATATATTCGGTATACATTTTATGGAGAAGTAATCAGAAGAAAATTTACAGAGTAGGGAATGAGAAAAAAATGAAAAGAAAAAACATAGATGAGAAGCAGCTAAAATTAACACTTAAATCTCTTGGTCGCATTGATGCAATCCGCAACGGCGCATTTTAACTTTTCATTGTCTAATTAACTCAAACGTGGGATTCCATGTAAAACAAAAATCTAGAGATATAACCTCTAATCCATTTATGTTAGCTATTAAGTTTAGCTGTCTGTGCATAAGGTAGGTTAGACAACCACAAATTAAATGTTGTTTATTTTCACATTCGTGAAAACATTAAGGACACTGAAATTGAATAGGATAGAAAATGATTGAATAACTGCTCGGCAATACCATTCCTTCATCAGCACACTAATTAGAAAACAACACGCAAGACAAACATGAATCAAAGTGAATATAGGAGCCCGCCTTGGTACGGTCAGTAGCAATGAATAATTAATTATAAATTAATTAATAACAACCACTGGGGGGTAAACCTGGGTTTAAAATATATATTTATGAAACTAGAATTAACTTACTCAATTTTATCATAACTCAAGATCTTTGTATCTTATTAACAATTGTTGTAAAGTTGAATACTCGTTGAAGTTAATCAAAAGTGGCTGACGATTTTATTTATTACTAAACAACACTTTTATTTACAAGAAATACGTTGCTGGTCAAACACTGAAATTATTCATCAGTGAAATGAGCCGTGAAAATAACAAAAAATCCGCCCTTGCACACAGACAACACAAAATCAAATATTTCTGGTGGCGTGTGCCAACGCTCAGCCCCTTGCTGGTACATAGCTCCCTCAATACAACGGCATCCAATGGGAGACAACACTTGTGTGCAACGTTAGGAAGGGAACTTGGCTTACATTTGCAAATAGCTTGAATGCAGATCAGACGCCGCGTTACGCGGCGTCTGATCTGCATTAAAGCTGTTTGTCACTCGTCATTAAGTTGTATAACTGTCAAACTGTCCATTATGTAACTTTGAGAAAAACAGCAGACACACTTTTTAAGCCGACGACATAGCAGCCGTGAATAGGCTTGACATACTTGTTGTGTTTTGGTAACTACGAAAGGGGTCGTTGTAAGAAGGGAGTCGTTTTTGGGACGACCATCGTAGGGAGGGAGCACTCGTCTGTATAAATAGAATTCTGTCACAGCGGATGCTTTATTGTGGCGCTGATAACAGACACTGTGGTCGTGTTTACTTAGAACCTCGAATCGACCCGAGTTCCTCAGGTAACAGGTGAACAACCGTGTGGTACTTTAATGACGTCATTTGACCTATGACCCCCACTCTATGCTTACCCAGTCCCTGCATAGGGTTCACGCGAGTTTCAAAATGGCGTCCGCAAATGACAACACAAACGCCCGATAGTAAAATGCTAAATATCGCATAAATAACGCACGTGTAAGAATGTCTTAATGAACAGTCCTGTAACAGTGCTATAACGTAACAAAAAAAAGCCTAGAGTTTCAGTGTTCGACATAATATTAACAAAATGGTCGGGTTGGACGTAGTTCCATTTTGTTTTATGCCGATTTGATCAATTACTTACTCTTCTGAAGGGTATGTCGTTCTCCCGAAAGATGTGCGCGCATTCAGAATTTAGCTCCATTTATGTCATTTGATCAACTCTACTGTACTCGCTACAATGTAGTACCAAGTAAACACGATATGTAGTGTCACAAATCGGATACGTATATTTCCGATGGTAAGGATAGAAACTATTACGTGGTTGTCTGGATGCAGTCAGTGTGCATGTCGTTGTTAAACTCACATATATGTATGAAAATTGTGTATTTTCGTTTCAAAGTTTCATTTCGTGTAAAAATGTTTTACTAAAGTTGTCCATCTAGAATCAAGTCAAATTTCAATTACATCAAGAGTAAAGCTAGCAATGCATCAACGTTTCTTAAAATACAACGTTGTTTTTTTATCAAAGAAATAAACTATTATCCCCTACAATGTAGATGCCCGGTGCAGCTAAAGAAACGGACAACAGGCGAACGTTTTTCATCTGTCTCTGAGGGGTGGCACGTGCTGAAGCGACTTCATGTTTTGTTTCCGGGGTTGTCTCTGGAAGTGGAGGTTTTATGTCCGAGCTTGTTCCTAGTTGTATTGGCGCCAGGGCATTGCTTCTGCCACGGAGCAAAGGGGTTCATTCACGCTTGTATATGTCGACTGCGCTGCTTCTATGCCATGAATGGGAAGTGACAGCCTAGATGTAGTCATTGAATCCCTTATTATACAAGGTTGTACAACACGAAACCCTACCACTGTGGTTTGAAATATTCCGGTTTGAGATATCAATGCCGGTGTAACCGGCGGACTGAAAAGTCCTTTCTTCATGTTGCTGAGTTCCTTTTGAGAAATTGATCCTGCACACAAACTGGGGTAACTATACTGGTTTGAATCGGATAGAGGCTTTTTTTATAGAACTCGCCATTTAGTTGAATGCAGGATAGGTACAGTTTGTAAAAGGGCACTTGGCTACGGCTGTGTTCTTTATCCTCGTAATGTGTTACCTCTTTTGGACGAACGTGACTCTTTTTTAATCCTCCACTTGTTGTTGTTTTTTGTCATACGGCCCTGATTTAGGATGTACTCTAACCATGTGGCGGAGTTCTCTGTGATTGAGAATTGGTCGGCCTGAAGAGTAACATAGTCCTGCACCCCTCGGAACCCAAATGCTTTACAGTTGTATGAAAACACTGTGTTTGAAAGTCCTTCTGCAGTGTTGGTGTTGAAAGTTCCTGTATACCAAAATTTTGTTTCATCCTTGTCTAAGACGGGTTCTTTCTTTTTGGTGTGAATCCTGATCCCTTGGGCTGTTAGTTTGTTCATCCGGGAATCTAGTGCTTTCCTAAATGTGTCAAAAGAAGAGTCTCCTTTTGTAAAGATATTCATATCTGCACACCGAAGTTCATCTCTGATGTGCCTTTGTAATCCTACGGCAATTTGAACAAGAACTTTTGGTGGGTAAGTACTCTTGTCTTTTCGCCTTATCTCCATTATGAATTTTGACATCAATGTCACTTAGCGGAACGCTCGATAGATTGAATTGCAACGGTACAGGTTCGCCGTAGTCCGACATTTTTCCGCGAAAAAACATAAACACAGCAATGCAGTGAGTACACAATGACGTAGCTTTGAAAACAATATACATTATATGGATAAGAGGGCGGTCTGAATCCGTTAGACTGCAAATAACGTGCTTCGTAAAATAGACGGGCTCCGCGACGCTCCGCCCCGTCTATTTCACGGAGACTCGTCATAATGCAGTCTAACCTATATAAAGATGTCCCATTCCTATGTGATCACGTAACTATGTTAGAGCAATCGAAATTCGATTGGGGCCTAACTTGAATTCATTTTAATCGAACATATCCGTATTTCAAAGTAAAAAAGGTGGTTTTGCCACTTTTTAATCTTGAAATACGGAATATGTTCGACATATGCGGTTTCGAAAGTATGACATTAAACTGTAGGAATGCAGGTTAACTCTACTTAAATATGCGAGATCCAGATATCGAAGTTTAACTGTATAGAATGTTGTACTATCCCAACCCGCGAATATTGAACTGACAATGTCAATTTTAAGAGACCGTACATATTGATCTAGCCGAGTAGTACGGAACACGTGACTAAGCAATTGTTTTCCAAGCAAGCAAAATAAATCTTAATTACATTTTTATTGAATTGATCATTATGCGTACATGTAACTCAGATATTAATAATAAGCTAGTTTCTTGCTTTGATTTCCCGGATTACCCCAACCACGTTGTCACCATGATAAACAAACGACGGGGCGTAAAATGAACAATGCAAAGTACAACGGAACTTGTCACTGGTCTTTAATAAAATTGACATTGGATTCAGATAGATTTAGATCCATGTATTTATTTAAATCAACCAAAATAGACAGAACTTGATATGCCTATAGATACGGACCTAGGTGTTCATTTGTTCGTTCCTGATTATTTCCGTTAATTTGTTATTGGCCGGATTGAAAATGCGGTCTATAGATTGGCGAATGCCGTCCGTCTGTCTGTCTGTCTGTCTGTCCGTCCTCACTTTGGTTGACCTTTTGTTAGTGTCAGTTTTAGCCAAAGCTTAAGTCCTACAGCAACCAAATTTGGCATGTACACTTATAGTGAGGTCATCATCACATGCTATGGGTAACATGGTCACTGTGACCTAGATTTCACGGTCCAATGACATAGAGAATTCTTGGTTAACCTTTTCGTTTGCGTCTTGGTTTACCTTTTTGTTAGTGTCAGTTTTAGTCAAAGTTTAAGTCCTACAACAACCAAATTTGGCATGTACAGTTGTAGTGAGATCATCATCACATGTCATGGGTAACTAGGTCACTGTGACCTAAATTTCAAGGTCCAATGACATAGAGAATTCTTGGTTAACCTTTTCGTTTGCGTTTTGGTTTACCTTTTTGTTAGTGTCCGTTTTAGTCAAATTTAAGTCCTACAGCAACCAAATTTAGCATATACAGTTGTAGTGAGGTCATCATCACATGCCATGGGTAACTTTATTATATTATATATATATATATATCCCTTTATCACATATTATATCGTCTAACTCTGTATCCTATAGATCCAGCGGCTTTCATCCAAATGAATGTTCGTAGCATGTGCTATGGTTGAAACCCTAAAAGGGCACCATGCATATAAGCTATAATTGTATGTATGCTAATATACTGTACCGGTTCGGAGTGTTGTGATGAATGGTGTACTTTATAAGATGAACTTGAAGCATCCTTTTTGGGGATGTGGATGGTTCATTCTTGTTGGTACATTTCATTGTTACAGCTAGGCGCGCTGCCGTATCTGACCGAGTATGTGTATGTCTGACTGTGTAGTGTGTTCACATTATCTATCTCTCTCTATATCATTTGTACAGTGAACTTGTATCTGCAAAGATCCTACAGAATGGAAAGCATGCTGTTTGAGTTAGTTAACTATCTCCCTTTATCACATATTATATCGTCTAACTCTGTATCCTATGGATCCAGCGGCTTTCATCCAAATGAATGTTCGTAGCATGTGCTATGGTTGAAACCCTAAAAGGGCACCATGCATATAAGCTATAATTGTATGTATGCTAATATACTGTACCGGTTCGGAGTGTTGTGATGAATGGTGTACTTTATAAGATGAACTTGAAGCATCCTTTTTGGGGATGTGGATGGTTCATTCTTGTTGGTACATTTCATTGTTACAGCTAGGCGCGCTGCCGTATCTGACCGAGTATGTGTATGTATGACTGTGTAGTGTGTTCACATTATCTATCTCTCTCTATATAATTTGTACAGTGAACTTGTATCTGCAAAGATCCTACAGAATGGAAAGCATGCTGTTTGAGTTAGTTAATTATCTCCCTTTATCACATATTATATCGTCTAACTCTGTATCCTATGGATCCAGCGGCTTTCATCCAAATGAATGTTCGTAGCATGTGCTATGGTTGAAACCCTAAAAGGGCACCATGCATATAAGCTATAATTGTATGTATGCTAATATACTGTACCGGTTCGGAGTGTTGTGATGAATGGTGTACTTTATAAGATGAACTTGAAGCATCCTTTTTGGGGATGTGGATGGTTCATTCTTGTTGGTACATTTCATTGTTACAGCTAGGCGCGCTGCCGTATCTGACCGAGTATGTGTATGTCTGACTGTGTAGTGTGTTCACATTATCTATCTCTCTCTATATAATTTGTACAGTGAACTTGTATCTGCAAAGATCCTACAGAATGGAAAGCATGCTGTTTGAGTTAGTTAATTATCTCCCTTTATCACATATTATATCGTCTAACTCTGTATCCTATGGATCCAGCGGCTTTCATCCAAATGAATGTTCGTAGCATGTGCTATGGTTGAAACCCTAAAAGGGCACCATGCATATAAGCTATAATTGTATGTATGCTAATATACTGTACCGGTTCGGAGTGTTGTGATGAATGGTGTACTTTATAAGATGAACTTGAAGCATCCTTTTTGGGGATGTGGATGGTTCATTCTTGTTGGTACATTTCATTGTTACAGCTAGGCGCGCTGCCGTATCTGACCGAGTATGTGTATGTCTGACTGTGTAGTGTGTTCACATTATCTATCTCTCTCTCTCTCTCTCTATATATATATATATATATATATATATATATATATATATATATATATATATATATATATATATATATATATACAAAGCAATAAATCGTTACAGTGTTTCATAAAACGTAAATGTCCTCCTAGAAGTATCCGTTTGAAATATCTTGGTAATGAACATTTTAAGGATGTTGACATTCCAATGTGATGAGGTAACCATGTTAGATACAGTCGAACGTCGATAGTGCCTATCTTGAATTAATTTCAGTCAAACATATCGGTAATTCAAAGTCAAATGGTAATAATAATAATAATAATCTTTATTTCCTCCAGATAAGGAGAGCACAACACTACATAATACAAACAGTTCAAACGTGTATGTACATACAAAGTGACAAACGAAAAGAAAAGGGGAAAAGAGAGCAAAATATGAAACAATTATTTGGCGATGTATAGTTGCGTGTATTTGTCTCCCCTGGAAAAGACAAATACACTCAATTATACTTCGGTCTATACAATCACATGCATCCATGTCGAAATACTATATATAATATTACCTACTAAACACATGTGTTCCCCTCGCGACCCGATTACATGCGGTGTGCACGAACCCCTCTCCTCCACCATTGCAGCAAGTCAAATAGATAGTCATTTCACAATTTGACCACACCAGAATGATGCAAGAGAGAGATTGGCATTGAGAAGGGAAGCAAAATTAGCAATAATAAGATTTTAAGATTTCCCCCGTTTTGTCACCCGCTATCGAAACGAAATACAGCAGGCAACTGAGGAATGTTATACATAAAACACTGAACACAAACATTAACTCTTTACCTGCTAGCGCGGATATATCTGCCACAGTGATTATCTTTGCAAACAGTTTGGATCCAGATGAGACGCCGAGTAATACGACGTCTCATCAGGATGGAGACTGTTTGACGCTCTGTCCCTATTCGAAAATTGTATGTTTAGAACATCAGCAGCCGACAATTATTGCAGACGAAGAAATACCCAGCATGCAAAGAGATAAGAGTGACAGAAAGGCCGGTGGCTACGGCAAATACAAAACACAGTCTACCCTCTATTTTACGACAATCGAGCTCGATTGTGATTGTTCAAGATAGGCGAAAGCTTGATGCTGGACAAAAGCAACGAAGAATGCTCCTTCAGGAGCTCTCTGCGTGGCGTTCGTCACACATCAAGTAGTTTATCACTGAAGCGAACTAATAATAATACTCTGTATAACCAATACTGAGATCAGTTAACACTTTTAATACCGTGGACCCGTTCAAACTATACTCATTACATTTGAAAACAGTATAGACCCAGATCAGAGAGCTACATTAGAAGCCCTATGATCAAGATCTGCGCTGCCTTCTGATTTAGAACAGTATTTATTAGACTATTCAGAATCCAGAAATGCCACGCATTCATACACGCACAGATGCACGAAATATCTAATTTAAGGCACTTTAAATGTATACATATAGATTCAAACATACAAAGTCACGTCCACATATCATATATATATATATATCTGTATACATACACACACTTACAATATACACACATATATGTTTTCATATGTTCGTGCACAAAATTACAAATAAGTCACTTCATAACACAGTGTTCTGCAGAACAAAGAAATCAGCACTATTTGTATTTGCGGTTTTGACAGTATGGCATTAACTTGTAGGAATGCAGGTAAAGTCTACTTATGCGAGTTCCTGATATCGTCGAAGTTTAACTGTATAACTTTTGTACTCTACCATTGAATAGCGCGTGAGTTTGAAATGTACTGATGTCAACTTTAGGGTTAAGAGAGTTAAACTTTGTCCGATTTTCTTTCTTGTATTGGATGTAGATAAGAAATAAATTCGTTACATGGCATTCTGGCAAGGTGTATGGGCTTGAATGACGTCATACAAGCCCGTACAACCTGCCGAGATACCGTGTAACTAATAGTATGTAGTTGTTATGTCCTTATGCATCTTGATGCCAACGAGACATGCACATACTTTATGTTGTTTTAAACTAATTCTACAATATCAGACCAACTTTCCAAAAGCTTCGCGCTCAGGAAATACGGAATCCAAAACCGTCATACAAGCCCGTTCACACTGCCGAAATACCTTGTTACTGATATAATCTAATTGTTATGTCCTTATGCACCTTGGTGACATCGATACCTGCCCATAGTTAATCTACAATATCAGACCGACGTTCCAAAAGCTATATTTATTTCTTTTAGGCGCATTTGGCTTCACTTTCAACCTGTTTAAAGTATTAACCTACCTCCAAAACTAGAAACAGGGAACGGGGTACATATATTTGGTTTAAAGGGACATAAATAGGGTGTTCACTGTACTTACATATACCATAGGTTGCGTAGATTAGCGAACGTGCCGTCTTCAATCCAGCCAAGTATGTTACTGTATAAATAAACTATCTCGAGGGCCTCGAGACTTTCAAAATGGCCAACGCGTACTTCTGGTATCTTATTGTTATTCATTGGACTGCAACAAGAGACATAATGGTAATTAACCCCTGGACCTAATGATATAAAGCTTTTGGTTTAAGTCTGATTTGAATCTCAAGCATTTGATTGGTCAGATTTGAGCATAGGCTCAAATCTGATCAATCAAATGCTTGAGAACTACTGTATACTCAGCACAAAAGCTTATTAACATTGTAGCTTGATAAGATCAGGCAAGTATCAGTTAACTCATTCAAATGGACAGTTCAATTATTCAAATAAATAATGTCCTTGTTTTACTATCTAGGGCTGAGTTTAATACTGGTATATTGCAACACGACAAATATTGAAGACCTTGATCAGAGGGCTCCTCCCTCTAATCAAGCCGAAGGTCTACACTATTTGCATAAAACACATGCACTCTTTACAAGTACATTGTTCACTAGGGTTGACTGTTTTATATCGACACTCTGGTCAAAGATCCGCCATTCTCGTGATCATATTTGTGTTTAGTTGCCACTGTTTGCGGCTTAGATTAACAGTTTTTGCCCTATGTGCAGCGTGCAGTTGAGAAAACGTATTCTTTTCCAATAAATGCGTTTACGCTCAAACTTATATGTCCATTGCAAACAGTTTGAAGCTAGATAAGAAGATCGTTTGGTGGCTCTGGAAACTAACGTTTTTACTAATATCTTCTTAACTACAACATCAAATATCACCAAACTTTGCACATAATGTAGGACCAACAATACCAAAAAGAAAATATATTTTGTAAAATTTTAAATGGTCAAAATAATGCCTTTGCCATTGAACACCCATTGTAAAATTAAGCCATCATAAGAGTATTGTAAGTCTAATAAATGGAACAGTCTCCACTGCATAATACTAGGCTGAGGGTATGTCTCAAGGTAATGTTTAGCTGTCAAAACTGAATCAATGCAATATTCCCATCTATAACGACCACTAAAACGAATGCTATTGGTTGTATAAAATACATGTGACTGCTGAAAGCAAGTGATAGTAAAACAGAAAGCCCCTAAAATAGCTTTCTATTTTATTGTCATCTTGCTGTAAATAGTCACCTGTGGTAAGCACCAATATATAACAACGCATACATGTAGGTATTACTGCACTTATATGATAGATGATTGTAAAAAACTAGGTTGCATGTAAACTTGAATCAGCCGAATATGTTGTCCGCTTTGCAATAGTCGTGTGCAAAAATAGTAAATTTAGGAGTTTTTCATTTAAAAGTTGAAACGAAACTTCCACATACAGTGGAGAATCTGTTATTCTTTCCCAATAAACGCGTTTACGCTAAACCTATTATTTATAGTGCAAACAGTTTGCCACTCAGATAAAAATGAAAACTCAACATTGTCAAAAACTTGTCATTTTCTACATTTTAGTGTTTTGCGTTTGCGTTTCGTTTGCGTTTAAACGGGAAAGAATAACACATTCTCCACTGTAAAATGGTTATCCGTCTGGACCAGATCAGTCGCTGCGATACGCGGCGTTTGATTTCGATCCTAACGGGTTGACACATATTTGCAAACAGTTTGGATCCAGATCATACGCTGCATTACGCGGGTTCTGATCTCGATCCAAATTGATGGCAAATTCCAATCAAGTCGCGATCAGCAGGATAAGGGTTAATCAGAAATACATGTACAGCTTCTTGACCGTAAATTAATCATTCCAACTCTTTTTCACCATGTCGACATTGGCCTAACCTCAATTCATGGATGTTTCCACAATTTGTAGTTACAGTGGAGAAACGTTATTCTTTCCCAATAAACGCGTTTTCGCTAAAACAATTGCTTCTAATACAAACAGTTTGGTGCCATATCAGACGCCGGGTAACCCGGCGTCTGATCAGGCTTCCAACTGTTTGCCACCAAGATAATAAGGGTTATCTTCTATAGATAACCAGGCTTTATTGAAGTTCGCGGACCCGGTTTTTAGCCCGCACCTTAATTTGTCGGGTCGGCATTAAAAGGACATTTAGTCGCGCCCCTCGCTATATCCGGTTTCTGAAGGACAAAGGAAGCAAGGTGAAGTTTTGAAATTGTTGTTTATTTCAGGCACATTTTCTAAACTGCATGTATTGTTGGTGGTTATAGAGACGTGGGTGAATTTAAATATACATTGCTTGTTTATTATTTAAACGTGTATTGATCGGATGCTGCATTTTAATTGAGATTGTGGTAGATTTTGTGTAGATAAATGCGGGTACTGAAACAAGTGGCGGTTAGAACACGACATAAATATCGTGACCGGGACCATCGATTTCGCTTTTTATGTTTAATTTTTCATCTGATTTATACTATTGTTTGATTTTGTTTTTCCGGCTTAACCTGCTACAGCATTCGCTGGAGTTAGGAAATGTTATGTTTTCAATTACAGGCAGTGCACCAAGGTGCAATGTGTTTTCAGGCATGCTTGCTTAATTTGTCATGGCTTCTAGGTGGTGCATGTCGACAAGGGGTTCCTCACAGGGAGTTAGGGGGTCTGGTCCAGCAAGAGCCCCTGTTTCCCAGGGTCGCAGGTGGGAAATACCAACCCAGAGTACAAGGTTCTCGTCACCAAGAATGTAGTAACTTCGATTTGGGTTTGGGCACATCCCCTATTAATGTGCCATTGTTATGCAAATATTTGTTATTATACCCGAATGTTGAGGATGCTTCAATATAAAAGGATGGGTTCTTAATTGGTTTTCGATTAGATTTTGTGGGGCAAAGATCGTCGGCAATGGCTCGCAATTTAAAATCTGCCCGTTTAAATCCTGAAATTTTGCATGAAAACTTTATGAAGGAGGTCAAATTAGGTAGATTTGCAGGTCCTTTTCGCGATCCACCAATAGAGAATCTTAAGATATCCCCTGTAAGTTTGGTGCCTAAATCTGACAGTAGTTTTAGACTAATTACACATTTGTCACACCCAGAAGGCTGCAGTGTAAATGATGGTATTAGTGATGATTTGGGCTCGGTCAATTATACATCTTTGGATACTGTAGCTGATATGATATTTAAGCTTGGAGTAGGAGCAGAGATGGCAAAGCGTGACATTAAGTCTGCCTTCTGCCTTTTGCCTATATAACCGCATGACTTCGGCTTATTAGGAGTAATGGATGAACCCATGGGTTGTAAAATATCTTGTTCATTATTTGAAACAAATTCTACTATCTGCATTGGTTGGTGTCATCCATAATAAGGCAGGTCACGCTTGATCACTACCTGGATGACTTCATCTTTGGGGGAGCCCAGGGCACAAATAATTGTAAAGCCATTTTAGATACTTTTACCTATGTTTGCAATGAACTTACTGATCCTATTGCTAGTGAGAAATCTATTGAGCCATGTACTCAATTGATATTTTTAGGAATGGAATTAAACTCTGTGTTGATGCCTATTAGCATTCCACTACAAAAAATTGAGGAGTTGCATGTTCTAATTTTGTATATGCTTTCCCGTAAGAAGGTTACCTTGAAGGATTTTCAAGCGTTGGTTGGTAAACTTGCATTCTTTGGCCGTGCAGTTCGCTCTGGTAGAGCTTTTTTGAGAAGGGTTTATGATGCAATAATAGGTGTTAGGAAGGCTTATCATAGGATACGCATTTCTTCAGGTATTAGACAGGATTTGTGCATGTGGTTGACTTTTTTGGAACAATTTAATGGTGTGACCTTTATTCCAGAAGATGCATGGCTTGATACAGATGCTTTGCAGCTTTTCACTGATAGTGCAGGGGCCCCTGGTCTTGGCTGTGGCTGTTACTTTAAGGGGGAATGGCCATTTTTATAGGCCAGATTTATAGGTTCAGGCAGACATTTAAAAAGACATCACATTCTTGGAAATGGCTCCAGTTTTACTTGCATTGTTCTTATTGGGAGATAGTTTGGCCAATAAACGCGTATTGTTGCATATTGATAATCAGGCACTGGTGGTAGTTCTTAATAAGCAAACAGCCAAGTCCAAGCGCCTTATCCAGTTGATCAGACAATTTGTTCTGCTTGCAATGAGAAATGGAATAATATTTAAAGCTGCACACATTCAGTCAAAATTGAATAGCATTGCTGACTCAATTTCTCGTCAACAGTGGTACCGTTTCCGGCAGGTAGCTCCAGAGGCAAAACAGGAACCTCAGGGTATCCCAGAGAGTTTTCACTGCATGATTTACAATTTGAATCTGGCAGATTGTTGAATTCTGCTTTAGCTGAGAATACAAACCGCGCTTACACTTCAGGGTTAGAAAGTTTTGAGCGCTTCAGAGTTAACTATACATTGGCACAATCATGGCCTCTACCATTGACAGCATTACATTGTACATAGCTTCCCTTTCATTGCAAGGGTTTTCGTATAGTACTGCACGTTTATATGTCAGTGCTATTGGTTTTCAGTGCAAAATTAAACATTGTGTTGATGTTTCCAAATCATTTGTCATTCAAAAAGCTTTGGAGGGTCTCAAAAGATCTGGTCGTAATCGAAAGATACGATTGCCCATCACATTTGATTTACTGAAATCGGTATTGACCATTTTACCAATCGTTTGTGCAAACTCGTTTATTTACTTCCGCTTTCTGTTTAGCATTTTTCGCCTTTCTACGAGTTGGCGAGTATGCAGTTCAGAGTCAGAAGTGCCCGTCCGATGTCATTCTGAAGTCGGACATTTCTGTGGACTCTCAGAATGAGTGTGGAGCTACTTTAAAACTTGCTCGTACAGGTTCAAATGTTTACCCAGTCATTAGTTTAATGCAATTTCTGCAGCAACGTCCTCCTTTAGGAGGGCCTCCGTTTTGTCATTTAAATGGCAGCCCGCTTAGGCGTCACCAATTTACAGCAGTTTTAAAGAAATGCTTATGTAATTTGCGTATAGATTATGGCTGCTACAGTGCGCATTCTTTCCGCATAGGGACTGCAACGGCTGCATCCATGGCCGGTTGGCCGGTTGGCCGGTTGAAAAAATAAAGAGGGTCGGTAGGTGGCGCTCTGAAGCCTATCGAGTTTATATAAAATCAGACTCTATCTTTAATATTCCAACCTTGCACTAATTTGCATTTCTGACAGTGCTCTAGTAATTCTGAGCAAAGATATTCTAGTTCCTATAAAGTTATGGTGCCTTGGATCTTCTCTAATAAAGAATGCATTCACTGTGGCAAGGCATCGACCAGGCGGGCTAAATCTGGGACTTGAAGATGTGGAATGGTATGGTGGATTATCTTTGCTTGGCATCATAAATAAATTAGATCATTTGAAGTATGTTGGTGAAGATCCAGACGTGATCCTTCTGCATTGCGGAGGTAATGACTTGTGACGTGTGACACTTTGGAAATTACGATTGCTTGTAGATAAAATCCTTGGGTACATTGGTTCCAATTTCAAAGCAAAGATTATCTGGTCTGAAATTTTGCCTCGAAGGAATTGGCGTTACTCTGATAATGCTAGGGCTATGGAAGCTTCTCGGAAGCGGTTAAACAATTATGCTGCACACAAGGTGGTTGAGGGCAATGGTTTTTACATAAAGTATCCAGATTTACAAGAAACGTCTCCAGGGTACTATGCAGACGATGGAGTACATCTTACATTTTTGGGTAATTGCATGTTCATTAATCAATTATCTTCAGCAATTCAGTCCTTTCTAAAAAGCAGTGTAACTTGTTTTATATAAACCAAAGGTAAGAGTGGTTCCCGCTTTCATCCAGCAATCTGTGTTCGGTTCGGTTTCGCTGTATCAAAAGTGGGGTTCACTTTTGGCGGTGGCGCCTATGATCAAAGAAGGTTTGATCAGGGGGCGCCATTTGGCCAACAGCGGAGTCCTAACTAAAGTTTTAGCTGCCATTCTTATCGCAATACTTAATTTGATTTGTAGTTTCAATATAACTAGGTATGACATTTTATACAAAACCCCAGGGTTTTCGTCGTTGAAGATGGTGGCTTGATCCCTGTAGTACCCAGGGTCAGGCAGTTCGAGATGACGAAATTTCCGGGGTTTGTAATTACATTTAAAGCAGAATTTGAAGCCTTTTGTGGCAGACGTGTAAGCCTTTTGTGGCAGAATTTTAAGCCTTTTGTGGCAGAAGTTCAAGCTTTTTGTGGCAGAAGTTCAATCCTTTTGTGACAGAATTTTAAGCCTTTTGTGGCAGAATTTTAAGCCTTTTGTGGCTGCATGTTAAGCCTTTTGTGACAGAATTTTAAGCCTTTTGTGGCAGAATTTTTTAGCCTTTTGTGGGAAATGTTTAAGCCTTTTGCGGCTTAGCGGATTGCTGTTAAAAGGTCGCCCTTTACGACTATTTGTCCGGCGCCGTATTAATCAAATGGATGAACAAGATGGAAGCGGGAACCATGCCAAATAACAGCCAAAACCTTGTTATTGTGTATTTTCATTTGTAATCTTTGCATATTAAACATATTTAACCTGAGTTATGATATTGTGGTTATTAGGTTAATCAAGTGATAGGGAACAGTGTTGCATGGGTGGAAGACAGGTTGATGTTTGTAATTTAATAAGTTTGGCTAATAGAGAGAAAGATGTCTTTATCCATGAGTTACTGATCAACATATTGCTTGTCATTTGATTACCTGCGAATCTCCCAATAATAAGGGTTATCTTCTATAGATAACCAGGCTTTATTGGAGTTCGCGGCCCCGCTTTTTAGCCCGCACCTTAATTTGTCGGGTCGGCATTAAAAGGAAATTTAGTCGCGCCCCTCGCTATATCCGATTTCTGAAGGACAAAAGAAGCAAGGTGAAGTTTGAAATTGTTGTTTATTTCAGGCACATTTTCTAAACATGAATTATCAGAAGTGTCCAAAAGTTGTACTTTTCTACGTTTTAGTGCTTTGAGTTTGCGTTTCGTGTGCGTTTAAACGGGAAAGAATAACGCTTTCTCCACCGTAAATATTTTTATATCATTAATGGTTCTTACTGTACCAGTTCGATTATTCTAAAACATGTTATTCATACAGCATGCTCTTTTCATAATCCTCAAATTGGTCAAAACTGTCGGTTTAGCAATATACTTTGAGATGACCGCTCGTTCTCATAATCTGCATTTTCCTTGTCATTTAAAAGGCTATATAACAGACAGGTGGCAACGTAGAACAAGATTAAAAAAACAGGTTTTACTGCATTTTTTTGTGCTAGATTTAAATGTAGTGGGCAAAGCATGAGATTCAGAGGCCAATATTGCCGAGCCATGTGATTTACTCAACATGTGTGTTTACATTGCCCATATATACATGTAGATGATTACATGACCTTTGTAAGAAATTTTAGTAACAAAACCATGTACTTTTCTGTTTTGGTATGTATCTGGCTCTTCCACTCCTCCAACCAAAAATATAGCAAAGAAACTGCTAAAATGGTGGCATTTTTTAAAAGGATATGGAATATTGTAAGTTCTAAAAATTGGGAAAATTTATTTTCGCAATGGTATAAGGTAGCAATGAAACTTTCTTTACACAATTTTTTCTCATATCTGTATGATAAATTAGATATTTGGCAAAACGTTAGTTTCCATAGCTACCAAACGACCTATAGGCAGAATTGTTAAACAGTTGTCAATTTGTATTATTCATTGCCATGCACTTGCGTTTCGTTTTCGTTTAAACGAAAGAATAAAGTTTTCTCCACTGAGACCAGTTAGCCAACTTGCAATTGATGGTCAGTTTCTTTACTGAACGCATTGCTAATACTTCGTTAAGAACTATGCTCTAGCTCTTATTCGGTACGGCCGTCGGCTTACAGTGGAGAATCTGTTATTCTTTCCCAATAAACGCGTTTACGCTAAAACTATTATTTGCAGTGCAAACAGTTTGGAGCCAGATCAGACGCCGGGTAACCCGGCGTCTGATCAGGCTCCAAACTGTTTGCCACCAAGATAAACAAGAATTATCAGAATTGTCCAAAAGTTGTTCTTTTCTACGTTTTAGTGCTTTGCGTTTGCGTACGTTTGCGTTTAAACGGGAAAGAATAACGTATTCTCCACTGTATGAGATCGGCCACTCGCTTCAACCCTTTCACTGCCAAATCTGTCATGAGGTTTTTACCCCTTCGCTATTTTATTGTTGTGTGTTTCATTTTTGTTGTCTGCAGTGTCGTTTCAAAGTAAGAAAATAGGTCAGTATGACTGAAGAGATTTCAAAACGAGTGTCAAACAGTTTGGATCCTGATCAATCACCGCGTTACGTGGTGTCTGAACAGGGTCCAAACTGTTTTAAACGCGCAGTTAAGCGTCATTGAGAGTGTAAGGGCTAAGTAGAGTACGTGTGCCGATATGTACTACCCTATCTCAATAGAAGCGTATTGCATTAAAACGTATTGATAAAACAGTGTCAAAGATATCAGTCTGCCCCGTGTTAAGAATATTAACCCATTCACTGCCATGACGTCATTAAATTTAAACAA
This sequence comes from Gari tellinella, assembly GCA_922989275.2. Taxonomy (NCBI): domain Eukaryota; kingdom Metazoa; phylum Mollusca; class Bivalvia; order Cardiida; family Psammobiidae; genus Gari; species Gari tellinella. Next base: position 75,897,732 of record OV277867.1, on the reverse strand, counting down.
TTGTCGTCTGCTTCTAAAAAAACATTTTTAGGTATGTTGACTTATGATTATGCAATACAGTAAACTGGACCAAATACATTGTTTTGAAACTGTTGTTATAACATTGTTATCAAACTCCGAGTCGCAAATAGTTTCGAGATAGGTCACATAGCGATTTTTATTATATGCCTTCTTATGATATCGAACGTTTCAACGTGTATCTGCACATTAAAATATAAGACTTTGTGCCAGCCACGTTTTATTGACCACCTTGTATTTTACTCAAACCTCATTTTCGATTTAGCGTGACGTAATTTACGCACATGTACAAGTTTCTGCGTAATTCTTTACGGCATACATTAATTATTATTCCGCTTCAAGTAACTCATGTACAGTGGAGAATCTGTTATTCTTTCCTAATAAACGCGTTTACGCTAAAACTATTATTTGCAGTGCAAACAGTTTAGACCAGATCAGACGCCGGGTAACCCGGCGTCTGATCAGGCTCCAAACTGTTTGCCACCAAGATAAACAATAATTATCAGAATTGTCCAAATGTTGTTCTTTTCTACGTTTTAGTGTTTTGCGTTTGCGTACGTTTGCGTTTAAACGGGAAAGAATAACAGATTCTCCACTGTATCTGGATATAAAATTATTTAAACAACTATTTAGTTGTATTCAATGCATATAATAAACACATCAACAGCTGGCAGTGCGCTACAGTGTGTTGTATTCATCTCTCGACAAATTTGCCGGATTCAAAATATCAGACCTGCGCCAAGGCGATCGTTCGATCGACTTGTTTCACCAAAATCGTCTCGAGCTGAATACAATACACTTTATCGCACCGGTGTCAACCGGTATTGCGTATATACTGCGTATGTAAAAACGACATAAACATAGTTACATAAATAGTGCATATAATGTCATCATTAACAAAAAAAACGCAATAAACATACAATGGAAAAACTCTTATTATTTCCCAATTAATGCGTTAACGCTAAAACTATTAATTCCACTATTAACAATTTGGAGCCAGATCAGACGCCGGGTTACCCGGCGTCTGATAAAGCTCCAAACTGTTTGCCACTTAGCTTTAAAAAAGTCAGAAATGTAATAAAATTGACATTTTTCTACATTATGATATTATTGCTATGCGTTTAGTTTACGTTGCAACGGGAAAGACAAACGTCTGCTCCACTGTAGTTGAGAAACCACGGGAGAATATGGTATTATTTCCCAATAAGCGCGTGCATGCATACAGTTTTGAGCAAGGTCAGACCCCGGACATCTTTTCCGCTGTCCTTTGCTGAATTCTATTGCAGTTTGTGAACGTTTCGTTTCGTACAGAAATAACGACTTTCCATTGTAACTACATGTAACAGATACAGTGAAGAAAACATTTTTCTTTCCCAATAAATGCGTTCATGCAAAAACTTATATTTCTTTTGCAAACGGATAGGAGCCAGATCAGGCTCTAAACTGTATGCTACTAGGATAAACATGAATTAACAAAATTATCTAAAAGTTGTACTTTTCTACATTTTAGTGCTTGACGTTTGCGTTTCGTTTGCGTTTAAACGGGAAAGAATAATGTTTTCTCCACTGCACATAACGAGGATGATATTTACAGATATTCTAGTGACCGACAGCCGTCAAATGCATTTATTGGTATCTCTCCAATTTCATTGCTCATCAGGTGTAGCTCTTTAAGAAGAGGGAGCTGTTGAAATGGCCCAGTATGTGTGAAACTGAATCTGTTGTTGAACAGGTCTCTAGAAAACAATTAAGATATCAATATCCCATAACGGCAGTTGATTCTTTCGGTGCCCAATTTATCGTGCAATTTTTACCCCTTCAACAGGTCATTGTCGTTTGCTTCATATTTGTTGTGTGCAATATCGTTTAAGACTAATAGTCAATGTAGAAAAACTAAAACAGTCGGCACCAGTGTCAAACAGTTGGGATCCTGATCAGACGCCGCGTTACACGGCGTCTGATCAGGATCAAGACTGCCTGCAAACGCAATTTTAAGCGTCATTGAAAGTAAAAGGGTAAAAGAGGCTGAAAACCAATTCGACTTAAAAAAAGATTAATGAGCGTCCGGCGCCTATATTAACCCTTATCCTGCGTGATGTCGTCTGCTTCGAAATTGTCGTCTGCAAAGTTTGTTAAATTTAGATTTATACATTTTTAAGTAAAGAAACCTAAAGAAGAGTGTCAAACAGTTTGGATCCAGATCAGACACCGCGTTACACGGTGTCTGATCTGGATCTAAACTGTTTGCAAACATCAATAAAGTAGCGACCAGCAGGCAAAGGGTTAACACGGAACATATTAGTTAGAACACCTATAGTTCGAACCTTTAGTCAGACAAAATTACGACCGGTGTAACGCAAATGACCCATGGGTCATGTCACTACCATGACCCGGGTCATTTTACCACGTAGACAATGACCACAGACCGCAGAAAAAGGACCCCATCGACTCGTAGTAGAATGACCCCCTCACGATCTGGGGCCATTTCTGTACGTAGTATAAAGACCCGGGTCCTTTTGCACGGATGGGTCATTCTACTGCGTTACACCGGCGCATGCGCATTTAGGTCGGCAAAGGAGCACCGTTTATCGAACCAATGACAACTGGGAAAGGCGGTCAAATGACGTCACATTAGTAGAACCAACGGTGTTCAGTTGGATTTATTGTCACTATAGACGGCTAATGACCACGTGAAGAATCTCTTAGTCGTAAAAAATAGACACCGACATACATATACAAACATTGTTTAGGTCGGAACTAGTTTGCTAGTTTCTTAATCTAAATTAAGCTTCATTTGTTGAAGGACTCATTCAAGTATGTTTGTTGTCTATATAGATAATGTATTACCCCCGGAACTGTTGATCGTTATTCAATTACAACTCGTAACAATGGTTCTAATCATTTCACCGCCGCATGTAACTACATATATTTAACCCTTTACTTGTTAGCCTGTGCCTAGTATTGAAGATAGGTTACCACTTAAACATGTTGAAAGTAAAGCAGAATGCGCCTTAAGGCGCATTCTGCTTAACTTTCAGCCTGCTTTAAGATTCCATGTGCTAGAATATAGAATATATTCCCTCTAATATATTTTCATGACTGATTAAATTGGAACTATTTTCTTCAGCGGAGGAATAAATCATATCCGCTAAAAGGCGCTTCTATGGGGAAAAACTTGTCTTACATGACTGTAGCAAAATTTAAACATAAAATAGTTAACTTCGTTTACATGGGGATTAGTAGAATACTGTAAAACCTTACAATTACGACACTAAATTGAGTTAATTATTAGTCGTTTACAATAATCAATGCTTAAAGCAAGGTAACAGTAAAACAGAAAAAAAACATGTAAGAGTTTTTTGTGTTACTGACAAACTGCTGTAAGTTGTCATTAGTTTGTTTACAGCCAATTCATTCATCATCTGTTATAGTGGTCGTAGAAGAGAGACTTTACTGTATTTTCTACAATGATTACAGTGGAGAATCTGTTATTCTTTCCCAATAAACGCGTTTACGCTAAAACTATTATTTGCAGTGCAAACAGTTTGGAGCCAGATCAGACGCCGGGTAACCCGGCGTCTGATCAGGCTCCAAACTGTTTGCCACCAAGATAAACATGAAATATCAGAATTGTCCAAAAGTTGTTCTTTTCTACGTTTTAGTGCTTTGCGTTTGCGTACGTTTGCGTTTAAACGGGAAAGAATAACAGATTCTCCACTTTAGGAAACCGCAATCAGTCATACATGTATTCGATTTCAACAGGAAATGACCCATTCTCGATAACTTTGATCCAGTTTGCATGCAGATACCTGAAAAAGAATGTTTTAATTATCATTTAGTATCTTAAAAGTAATGGCAAAATAATCACAACTGTACAGTTTAGCATTAATTGTACCAAGGAAATGATGGTTCACTTGATAGTTTCATATCTGAATTTTAACGGTACAATTGCAGGACTCTAGATAAGGTGAGAACATCGAAAACTAAATTTTTTTTTGCTTAAAACCCTATGGTGTCACTTTTCATTAAAATCGTCACGAAACGACGATTCTAATGAGTAGTAACACCATAGGGTTTTAAGCAAAAGGTTTGGGTATTACAATGAGTGGGAAAATGTTGGATTTGTTTAGTTAACTTCTCCTTATCTGGAGCCCAGCAATTGATCATGTTTTAGTTTCTACAGTGGAGAAAACGTTATTTTTCCCAATTTAAACGCAAACGAAACGCGAACGCAAAGCACTAAAACGTACATAAATGCAATTTTTTGACAACTCTAATAATTCATGTTTATATTGGTGGCAAACAGTTTGGAGCGTGGTCAGACGCCGGGTTACCCGGCGTCTGATCTGGCTCCAAATTGTTTGCAATAGAGATAATAGTTTTAGCGTAAACGCATTTATTGGGAAAGAATAACGTTTTCTCCACTGTAGATATTCAATCATAAGATGTAAGATCAGGCTCCAATCTGTTTGCCACTCAGATTAAAAACAAAACTAGAAATGTAACACAAAATGGTAATTTTCTACTTTTTAGCGATTTGCGTTTGCGTTTCGTTTGCGTTGAAACAGGGAGAATGACGTTTTCTCCACTGTAACTGTTAAAGCGCTACTTTGCTCGTCAGTTGCAAACATTATAATGAAACGAGAACACTTGTTGTATGCAAACATTATAATGAAACGAGAACACTTGTTGTATGCAAACATTATAATTAAACGAGAACACTTGTTGTATGCAAACATTATAATTAAACGAGAACACTTGTTGTATGCAAACATTATAATTAAACGAGAACACTTGTTGTATGCAAACATTATAATTAAACGAGAACACTTGTTGTATGCAAACATTATAAACCATGATCAGAGGAATCCTTAAACTGGTGCAGCATAGGAAATGTGCTACTGACAATATTTTGTTTCTATAACTAAACTCAAAGATCAAGGTCCATTATTACACCTCGCTTTGAGTAACAATGTTAATTTCTCACGGACCAAAGTTAAACATACATCTATCCAAAAAAACAATGTCACTCTTTATTATATTCGTCTTGTGACGTCACTCTATATGATATTATATTCTCTATTCTAAAATATTGTCAGCTATATGATATTATTTTGTGACGTCATTCTATATGATTTTATTTTCTCTACTCTTGTGTTTAGTTGATATAAACAATGTGACGTCATTTCTTGACGTCGTTTTGCGCGTTACGTGCATAACGGCTCTAAATATTCACAACACATTTTATAAAATACGAACGAGACTATTCTACAGCCAGGGTTGATAAACTCGGTGTAATGAAATAAATATTAGATGGCAGTTTGCGTGACATTCAAATTGTCAACCCTCGAAAACAAGAATGTCACCCTCGGCTTCGCCTCGGGTGACATTCTGTTTCTCGGGTTGACAATTTGAATATCACGCACACTGCAATCTCATGTTTATATAATGTCACATGTTACATGTAGAAGAAATACTCGCCGGACAAGGTTTTCTATATGCTAAAATTATTCGGGATATTTTTCACCTTAACCGCTTTATTATCTTCTGCTTCAGTACTGCTGTCTGTAAGGCAAATTTCAAAGTTAGATTTTAAGGTTGCAGGACTGAAGAAATATCGATAAGAGTGTCAAGCAGTTTGTATCCTCATCAGACGGATCCAAACTGTTTGCAAATGTGCTTTATGACGTCATTGAGAGTGAAAGGGTTAAATAAATACTCGTCGGACAAGGTAAGTCAAGGGTCAATATCAGTGCCATAGTGGCCTGCAAATGACACGACTCACTCCGCAATCACATGATGTATTCACATGCCAATTCTAGCGTCCTTGCTCACGTGATATAGGAACTAATCTCCGAGCAAGCTTCTTTTATAAGTGAGTCGAATCTCAAGATCAAAGACACCGTGACATTAAGCGGAAACGGCACATAACGCCGTCCCCTGATGTACATAGGAACTAAGTTGTGCATCCCTAGCACATATACATGTTGTATGCACATGATTTCCGAACAATTGTGTTCTATAAATTAATTGAGCTCAAAGACAAGTAGTCTGGAGGATAAGCAAAATATCGTGCATTTTTTTATACACCTATGAAAATTGGCACACAGTTCACCTAGTACATACAATGTCATTTAAAAACGAGACCCCAGCTCAATTCCTCCTGTGGCCCAAATGGCGGCCATTTTTCAAAATGGCGGACTCAAAATTTTAAATGTTTTTATATTTTTGCTAATATATATGCTAGAAAACATTTATTTGTGTCTATATTTATGTTTTTATGGTAAGAAATGGTCTATTTGACGAAACATCTATGATTTTATGCGTGTTGTACTGAATGGTCAAAATATACAAGAGTTATGGCCCTTGACGTCAGTAAATAAATGCTTTTTAAATGACTAAACGTCCACTCCTCATAGGGTTCTGCCTGTAATTTGTTAAAACTACCCAAAATGGTTTAACATGACATGTTGTTGTAAACTTGCTAATTGCGTTATGCTTAAACCTTTTTTGCCAGAGTTATGGCCCTTAACGTGAGTAAATAAAATAGTATGGTGTGCGCCAACCGTCTTTAAATATGTCCTTAATAAAAACTCATTGGCCAATTGTATTAAAACTTCATAAATATATTTTTTGGACGATGCTCTATCAAATTTTGTGAAATGAAGATTATCTAACAAAAATTGTCGTTGCCATAGCAACCAATTGAAAATATCTTTAAAACTCATTTTGTAAGAAATTATTGGTCTGATTTTAATATTATATATATATTTATGATAAATCACTAACTATATACAAGATATCTTGAAATTATCTGCCTCGCTTGAAAAGCATGGCTGTCAGTGGGTGGGGTAAAATTCTTTTATATTGCCATAACAACCAAATGTATCAAATTTAACAATCTGCTTGTATGGGACCTCAATGTTGATAATGTAATTTTTATCTTAGCTTATTAATCATGGCTGCATGTGGGTGGGGAAATATGGCCATTGCAACCAAAAGAAACAAACTTTAAACATCTCCTTGACTGAAACTTCTGTGCTGATGTGATTATTTCTTATAAACATGATTGATTTTCATTAGTGACCCATTTCAATAATTCTTGAAATGTTTTTCTTAGCTCATAAAACATGGCCGCCAGTGGGTGGGGAAATGTTTCCTGAAATGACCATAGCTATCAAAAGAAACAGTCTTTAAAAATACTTTTGTCTGGAGCCATTTTGGTGATTTCTTTTACACATTTGATCCACTAGTGACGTACTTCTATAATTTTTCAAATAATTTTCTTAGCTTAAAAATATGGCCGCCAGTGGGTGGGGTAAGATTTCCTTATTTGATTATAGCAACCAAATACAAATGATCCACTAGTGACCCACTACAATAATTTTGAAAATGTTTGTCTTAGCTTATCTAACATGGTTGCTGGTGGGTCGTGTAAAATTTCCTAATATGGTCATAGGGGACAACCAAATGAAACAAACTTGAATAATGTTCTTGTCTAGAACCTTTGCTCTGATTTGTTTTAATACAAATAATCCACTAGTGACCCACTTCAATATTTTCTTAAAATGTTTTTTCAGGCTCATAAGACATTGCCGCCAGTGGGTAAGGAAATAATTCCTTATTATTTATAGGATCATCGGAACCAAAAGAAACAGATTTAAAAACTTTCATTTTCAGACACTACTGGACCGATTTAAATATAAGTTGTGACCTGCTACTGAATGTTGTCAGATACCCCATTGTTACTTAACTTATATAATTGTACACATGTTATTTTCGGGTGACCTTCTACTTGATTTAGTATACAAATATAGTTACATGTATGTTTTCTGTAGTACAAATATATACCTGCCAGTGAGTGGGGTTAGTTTTCCTTACATGACTTTGGTGAAACCTGTGAAACTCGTTTTGAGAGACACTCAATATAATATTACACAAATGATCCTTGGTTGACTTTTTACCAAAGTTATTAATTCAAAAACAACATATATCTGTCTATCCGGTTTGCTTACACGATAACTCGGATTCATTTTTCCAAGTTTCATTATACATGTTTATTTATGCTTTTCGGTGGATTACCACGATATAGCAGTGGATGATCACTTGGTAATCCACTGCAGTGGATTATCACCAATCGCTTTTATTATGAATTTTCCCCGTAGGGCTCCCCAAGAATCGTAGTCAATCGTGTCTTATCGTTAAATTCCGGCAGTCCGATTTGTCGCGAACTACTCACCGGAAGAGCACGAATCCAAACTCGGGAGCAACGAAGTCATTCGGATGACGTCATTATACCGCCAACTGTCACGCGCATGCGTTCGACATAAAACGTGGGGCTCAACACGGGATAAATAATGTACGTTCGCTTTCAATTTTTAAACAATTTCGTTTAAAAAGTGGCTTAAAAGCATAAATAAATAGAATAACTGTGTTTTTTCAGTGTAAGATCGAATTTAATCCATTTCGTGAACATCAGACTGTTATATTTTCACTCGTGGCTTCGCCACTCGTGAAAATATAACGTCTGATGTTCACTCAATGGATTAAATTTCGATCTTACACTGAAAAAAACAGTTATCCTCTATGTATTTTTTTTCATTATCTAAATAGTTTGAACAATTTCATAAATTGCTACCTTTTAAATATTTTATTGAATGTTTTCCTTTAGTGCCAGATAAAGAAATCAGGTAGAAAAGCAAGAACGTTTTCATATTCCTTAATTCATCTCTAAATTTGTAAAGTATTAAAAAAAAATTTATGTTTAAACACATTACGTGATATGTTTTTGTCTTTAAAATCAAAGATTATCTTGCCATGTGGCTAAATATGAGCGTTATCTAGAGAATTTAGGTACAGTACATGTAATGAAAACACTGCCTGTTCATTCGAAAATTCGATCCAATTTTGGTCGGTTCCATCATATACTTGATACGACAATTCATTCTCCAAAGTTAACCGTATAAAACATGGCCTCCAGTGGATGAAAAAGACGATACTTATATGTATATTGTTCATTGGAGTCATGGTTAAACAATATCATTGAGTTGTCACTCATATACATTTGTAAGTATATGTAAAACAAACAAAATAAACAGGGATTCTTTAAAAGATGACTCCGTAGTAGGACAAATGTCCGTACTAGGTCTATGACTTAAACACTCCTGGTAAATGTCTACTAGGAGATGCTTTACAAGCAATCATCGAAACGCTTTGCGTATGGTAGTGAAACACCATTTCCACAAGGAATTTTCAGACGGTTATTTTTAGTAAATATCTACATAAAGTTACATCCTATCATAATAGTTTCAACAAGTTGTCATTATTTCAACGTGGACAGATACTTCAATTACTTCATCAAAAACTAGTTTGAAAACAAGTAACAACTACTGACGATATTCAGTCGTATATGAAGTTTGTGGAAAACCTGGTTAACAGAGCTTTCTTCCAAAATAACCAGTGATGCTTGGTCTTCTTAGAGGTGGTTTGAAGATGAAGAAAAACATGTGATTGTCAACATAGAGCCTGTTGATAATGACACACAATCAGGTTGGTCAAAAAGAGGAACACGTGAAAAAAATGTTTTAAAAATAAAAAACGTATGTTTGTAATATTGCATGCATTATTGGCAATTCACTATCGAGAGCTCATTTTATTTAAATGATATCTGCTGGTACTCAATATTTGATTTAAAACTAAACATGGTTACATGTTGAAACTGACAAATGATTGCACAAGTGTCCCCAAAAATCGACTAAATTGTATTGGAAGCTGTTGATAAAGTAACTTAGGTGTATTTTTAACAAGCGAGAAAGGTAAAGAACAAATATGGAATGCCAATATTTGCAAAATACACGTTGAGCGCAAAGAAAGTTTTGAATGCCGTTATCTTCAGTACAGAGTACAACAAAAAGGGTAGAAGTATGACTGATAGGTAATACCATGATGTTATCTTTAAAACATAGAACAAGTACTTCCAGGAACGTAAAGTCGGTAAAATAGATTTAAGTCGTAGCGACTAACTGTGATACAGCATTCACTTATTATTCCCAAGATCTGGTGAGTTTGGTTTGGTTGTTAACGTCTATTTCTGCGTCATATAGGCTAATAAGACATCTTAGGGAGAGGACAGTGTATACAAAACCCTGGGCGCGATGTCCTACTCTTATTATAGACAGAGTTGTCTGGTTCTTTCATATGCCTAATGTAAAGCTGTTAAAAAGCACTGATACATTAGACCATAGTTTTTTATAAGGTCGCTTTCCCGAAGATCTGGTGTCATAAGACTTATATGCTATGATTTTGACAAGTTTAGATGCCAAATATCTAAGACCAGTGACACTTTGTTCTTACTAAAATATTTTATTTTATTGCCATGGAAACCAGGTTTCATGCATGGTACAGCTTGGCTACTAATGTTCTGTACGAATCCAATAATGCCTATTTTCATTTAAACTCATTAGTTTGCAGATTGGAAGGCAAGTGGATGGACGTTTGTACGTACATACGGATGGACAAAAGTAACATTATATGACCCACACTTCTGCGCGACATGCCATTAAACGCATACACATTGTAATTGTTGTTTACTTTGTTTCATACACAAACTCTGACATTCTATATTTCTATTTAAAGACAATTCCTTTTACATGTATTACTTATTTAAAAAGTTATTTTTACGTAAAATGGCTGCCGTTTTAGTATTTTACGTGAATATGCTGCAATTTTGATTTTTCTTCATCCAAATATAGACATGTAAGGCTAGATTTATAACGGAATTAAAATGGATTAAAAATTTACAGACACCCTTTCCTTTAGGCTTGAATGATAATATATACCAATCTGGCAATATTTCTAAAGAACCTTCAATTGATATTTTTTCGATTTATTCTAAACGAAACCGTAAATCTAGATCGCATGGTATTCGTACAAATGGTAATATTAAACGTAAATCACGTCAGTCGATTTCTATTAAAGATTTGCATAATCTGCTGTTACATTCTGGTAAACATAAAATGCTTTCTCGGCTTTCTTCGTTGTCATTGACGTCTTTAAGAGATATTGACGACAAGGCTGATAATATAATTTTACGCACAGATCCTCTGTATTATACTTCAGGTTTAATACAAAGTTATACTCAGCATGTTCTCAGACCGCATATTGATTCTTTAAACGATCACAAAAGATTTTTCATTAAGGTCCCTTTTATAAATAAAGGTATTGATTTTATAGATTTACAAAGTATTCTCCGAAACAAAAAATGTGATGAATGCTGTTCCAAATTATTTCAAAAATCTTGAACCACCTATTATTTGCTATAAGTATAATAAATCTGTAAGAGGGTTAATTTTTAACTACAATAAAATTGTTTCTGATCTTAAAATTCTCGAAAATACACCAGCTACATGAGATTGTACCTCTTCTAAATTCTGTTACGCCCCAGTGGGTCATATAATAACAGGCAATTTTGATATCATTAAAGATAAACGCATCAGAGCGCTTTTGAGTAAGGGACCTAAATTTAGATTACCTGCCTTAATTGATTTCGATACTTGCCGTAATCATATTTCGGAAGATTTGCATAATTATAGTAACAACTGGTGCCGAAGAGAACATGCTGAAAATGACGCTCTTTCAAAATGGAAAGAATTAATTTTTGATATTATCGATATCCGGATTTCGTTCTATTTATCCAATAACCATTTTTTACCACCTAAACCTAAATTTAACATTCGTCACTTAAAGAAGGGCATACAAGACTTTCATTCCAAGTATGTACTCGTCCCTGCCGACAAAGCATCCAATAATGTGATAATTGTATGACGATTACATTATGTTGATGCTTTAAACCAGGAACTTGTGAATACCAATTCCTATATATCTACCAATTTAACGGAGCGTAATGTAGTATCTGATCATCTTGATACATGTAAACAATTAAAAGCTGATGTCAACATTACATGCCACAAACTTCCTACAATGTACTGGATACCAAAACTCCACAAAACACCTTATAAGTCTCGTTTTATTGCTAATTCAAGTGCATGTACTACTACTAAGCTTTCCAAACTTTTAACATCGTCTTTAATTAAAATCAAAGAACATGTTCAAAGGTATTGTGATAAGACTTACGAAAATTCTGGACTTAATCTGTTTTGGTCTATCAAAAACTCTAATGAAATTTTGCCGAAGCTTGAATATAGAAAATACCAAGCTTGCAATATAAGTACGTATGACTTTTCAACACTATATACTACCTTACCTCATAATCTAATAAAAGCTAAACTTATACAACTTATTGAAAAGACTTTTGCCAGAGAAAGGAAGCTATTTCTGGCGTGTAATACTGATCGTGCATATTTTACAAATGACACGGTTAAGCATTACACTATGTGGACTTGCACCGATGTCTGTGAATCACTAACATTTCTTCTGGATAATATTTATGTACGTTTTGGGAGTACCATATACCGCCAAGTGATTGGTATTCCTATGGGTACAAACTGTGCGCCCCTTGTCGCAGACCTATTTTTGTACTGTTATGAGAGGGACTTTATGCTTAGTCTAAATAAATACGAAAGAAGACTCAAGGATACACAGGCAGATATGATCGAAGCCTTTAACAATACATCGCGCTATCTAGATGATATTTTTAATATAGACAACCCATTTTTTGATACGTATTTTCCTTTCATTTACCCAAAAGAACTACGCCTTAATAAAACAAACGAGTCAAATTTGTCGGCACCATTTTTAGATTTGGATCTTTTTATAAATAACGGAATTGTTTCTTCTAAGATTTACGATAAACGAGATGATTTTGATTTTAGTATTGTAAATTATCCTCATCTAGATGGCGATGTTCCCCGTTCCACATCTTAAGGGGTTTATATTTCACAACTTATTCGCTTTGCTAGGGCCTGTACCTCTGTTGAGGACTTCCACATTCGTAATAAAACTATTACTGAAAAGCTTCTTAAACAGGGGTACAGATTTCATAAACTTCGTAAAACATTTTCTAAATTCTTTTATAGAAATCTTCCTCTCATTAACAAGTATAAATGTAACTTAAAGTCTTTTCTGCGGCAAGGTATTTCACATCCGGAGTTTTATGGTGATGTGATTTACAGACTTCGTAAGATTCTTGGACATATACATTTTCAAAACCTATTTGTGAAACGTATTAGATTTTTCCTCAAAAAATATTATAATCCAACTATATTGCTGCGCACTTCACGTTTGGTTATCGATCAGTCTACAATTGATAACTATGCTTTCCTCTTTGGTTGTGCGACGACAGACAGGGCTTAGCACTACATGATGATGTATCTCTAAAGCCGTCCTTAACCGGGAGAGTTATGTCGGATTTTCGTGCTTTGTTTTTTCCCTCCCTCTCTGTCGTACCCTGGACCCTTCCATGTCTTACAGTTGCTCGTAACTACAGACTAGTCGCTTGAGTACAATTTGACCGTTGCCATAGTGGGTTATTTTTAACACGGGCTTGAATGTTTAATTCTTTCCCATGTTACTAATGATCTTGTCATAGAATTTTTGTTAAATGTTTTACATGTATTTACTTACTGTGCTGGCGGTCTTTTTGATTGTGAGGTTGTGGAACAGGGTTTATATTTTATGTACACTGTTCGTCTTTTTAGGTGCATATAGGAGATAAGTGTGAGGTTGGGCGCCCCTAAACCCAGGTTTAACCCCCAGTGGTTGTTAATAATTAATTAATTTATAGTTAATTATTGATTGCTACTGACCGTTCCAAGGCGGGCTCCTATAGTCACTTTGCTTTATGTTTGTCTTGCGTGTTGTTTTCTATTTAGTGTGTAGATGTAGGAATTGTATTGCGTGTGTGTGTGTGTGTGTGTGTGTGTTTGTTGTGGTATGACTGTGTGTGTGTTCTGCTTGAGAGGTGGGTGTATTGTTTGTGTTACGTTTCCTGCTTGAGTCTTTCGTATTTATTTGTAATTATATTTTAATTCCTTGACCCTGAAAACATAAGTATACGAGATGTAGATGTCAACATTTACTTTCTACCGCTATCATTAAACGAGCTACATGGATTTGAAAATTGAAATGACGGTCATTTTTTAAATTGCCGCCTTAGCTTCCATAGGTAAAATCTGATTAAGCTCTAACTTCTGAATCCATTACATTAGGACAAAGTCAATACATGATGTTAATGGTATCGTTGTTTGCTTATTAATCCAGGACTAGGCCTCTAGACCCGTTTGCAAAATGGTGTTGAGAGAGTTTCTCACTTGATGTGAGTTAACGAGACCCTAGACATCACAAATCACCGAGGTGCTTGTCTGCCACACTGTCACGTTTCCCATAATATCCAAATCCAATATGGCCGCCGCCAGCCATTTTGGAAAAGCTAACTTTTTTGTTTTTTGGAGAATAAATAAGTGTAATACCTCTAAATTGATTATTTTTTGGTGTGGAACTGATAACTGATGCCCTTTGTGCAATCTGGGGTGTCTTTGATTTGGAAAGGTCAAATTTCACATTAGCCAAATCCAAAATGGCCGCCGCCAACCATGTTGGAAAAGCTTTTTTCGTTGTTTTTTTAAGAAAAATCAAATATAATACTTCTAAATTGATTATTTTTTAGAGTATAATTCACTTCTGATGTCCTTTGTGAAATCTGGGATGTCTTTGATTTGGAAAGATCAAGTTCCGCGATAGCAAAATCCAATATGGCCGCCGCAAGCCATGTTAAAAAAGCTAACTTTTTTCCTTTTTTGGAGAATAAACCAATGTAATACCTCTCAATTGATAATTTTTGGGTGTTGAACTCATTTCTGATGCCTTTTTTGCAATCTGGGATGTATTTGATTCGGAAAGGTCAAGTTTCACAATCGCCAAATCCAAAATGACCGCCGCAAGCCATGTTAAAAAAGCTAATTTTGTTTCTTTTTTGGAGAATAAACCAATGTAATACCTCTCAATTGATAATGTTTGGGTGTTGAACTCATTTCTGAGGCCTTTTGTGCAATCTGGGATGACTTTGATTTGGAAAGATCAAGTTCAACAATAGCCAAATCCAATATGGCCGCCGCAAGCCATGTTAAAAAAGTTAATTTTGTTTCTTTTTTGGAGAATAAACCAATGTAATACCTCTCAATTGATAATATTTGGGTGTTGAACTCATGTTTGAAGCCTTTTCTACTATCTGGGATGTTTTGATTCGGAAAGGTCAAGTTTCACAATAGCCAAATCCAATATGGCCGCCGCAAACCATGTTGAAAAAGCTAATTTTGTTGTTTTTTGGACAAAAATCAAATGCTATACTTCTAAATTGATTATTTTTTAGAGTAGAACTCATTTCTGATGCCCTTTGTGCAATCTAGGGTGTCTTTGCTTTGGAAAGATCAAGTTCCAAAAGAAGCAAAATCCAATATGGCCGCCGCAACCATGTTGAAAAAGTTATTTGTTTTCTTTTTTGGAGAATTATCAAATGTAATACCTCTAAATTAATAATATTTTGGCGTGGCACTTATTTCTGAGGCCCTTTGTGCAATCTTGGGTGTTTTTGATTCAGAAAGGTCAAATTCCACAATAGCAAAATCCAATATGGCAGCCGCAGACCACGATGGAAAAGCTAATTTAAAAAAATAATAGTTAAAAAAGATCAAATATACATGTAATACATGTATATCTTAATTGGTTATTGCTTGTGTTTAACTCATTTCCTCTCTGAGGTCCTTTGTTCAATATGGAGAGTCATTGGTTTGAAAAGGTCAAGTTCAATGTCTTGTTGATACATTAACGACCTTTGGCTTAGCTTGAACAGCAGTAGTCAGTATGTAAACAAGATGTAAGTAAATGGCAACTCTCTGACATTAGACAGCGAACACACGACAGTTAGCGGGACTCAATCCTACGTCCTGAGGTAAGAGGCTTTTATCCTAACCACTAAGACTACCACAGGCCCATGGACAGACGGTAGGGCCGGGGCAGAATATATAACACCTTGTTCCACATGCATAGAAAGATACATCAATAAAGCATCAACAATTGATTAGATACACATGTAGTTCCAAAGTCATTTCGTGCCGGGTTTTCACAGGGTGAAGAAACTGAAGTGTCCAGTTTTCCATGACAAAATGTGTTGCAAAAAGTACCTCTGCAGCACGGCAAAGACATCAACGAGTATCACACGTCTCTGTACACTAATACAATGTGAGCAGACTCTATGGTAAAGGCTTAAGGCACTTTGAGGGCAGCAGAGTACCAATGTACTCCTTACCACAAGGATCCGACACGATTGATTTTGAGGGGAAAAATCGTCAGAAGGGATAAATAGAGAAAAGGGATACAACTGATTGTCAGTATATTCTCACCCTATCTCGACAAAACCGGGCATATCATGAATAAAAATTGATGGACCGACACTTTTGTTGCATGTCTGTCTTCAGTTTCTTCACCCTGTGAAAACCCGGCACGAAATGACTTTGGAACTACTATCTAATCAATTGTTGATGCTTTATTGATGTATCTTTCCATGCATATGGAACAAGGTGTTATATATTCTGCCCCGGCCCAACCGTCTGTCCATGGGCCTGTGGTAGTCTTAGTGGTTAGGATGAAAGCCTCTTACCTCAGGACGTAGGATTGAGTCCCGCTAACTGTCGTGTGTTCTCTGTCTAATGTCAGAGAGTTGCCATTTACTTACATCTTGTTTACATACTGACTACTGCTGTTCAAGCTAAGCCAAAGGTCGTTAATGTATCAAAAAGACATTGAACTTGACCTGTTCAAACCAATGACTCTCCATATTGAACAAAGGACCTCAGAGAGGAAATGAGTTAAACACAAGCAATAACCAATTAAGATATACATGTATTACATGTATATTTGATCTTTTTTAATTATTATTTTTTTAAATTAGCTTTTCCATCGTGGTTTGCGGCTGCCATATTGGATTTTGCTATTGTGGAACTTGACCTTTCTGAATCAAAAACACCCAAGATTGCACAAAGGGCCTCAGAAATAAGTTCCACACCAAAATATTATTAATTTAGAGGTATTACATTTGATAATTCTCCAAAAAAGAAAACAAATAGCTTTTTCAACATGGTTGCGGCGGCCATATTGGATTTTGCTTCTTTTGGAACTTGATATTTCCAAAGCAAAGACACCCTAGATTGCACAAATGGCATCAGAAATGAGTTCTACTCTAAAAAATAATCAATTAAGAGATATAGCATTTGATTTTTGTCCAAAAAAACAAAAAAATTAGCTTTTTCAACATGGTTTGCGGCGGCCATATTGGATTTGGCTATTGTGAAACTTGACCTTTCCGAATCAAATACATCCAAGATTGCACAAAAGGCCTCAGAAATGAGTTCAACACCAAACGTTATCAATTGAGAGGTATTACATTGGTTTATTCTCCAAAAAAGAAACAAAATTAGCTTTTTTAACATGGCTTGCGGCGGCCATATTGGATTTGGTTTTTGTGGAACTTGATCTTTCCACTCAAAGACATTCCAGATTGCACAAAAGGCATCAGAAATGAGTTCAACACCCAAAAATCATCAATTGAGAGGTATTACATTGGTTTATTCTCCAAAAAAGAAACAAAATTAGCTTTTTTAACATGGCTTGCGGCGGCCATATTGGATTTGGCGATTGTGAAACTTGACCTTTCCGAATCAAATACATCCCATATTGCAAAAAAGGCATCAGAAATGAGTTCAACACCCAAAAATTATCAATTGAGAGGTATAACATTGGTTTATTCTCCAAAAACAGGAAAAAGTTAGCTTTTTTAACATGGCTTGCGGCGGCCATATTGGATTTTGCTATCGCGGAACTTGATCTTTCCAAATCAAAGACATCCCAGATTGCACAAAGGACATCAGAAGTGAATTATACTCTAAAAAATAATCAATTTAGAAGTATTATATTTGATTTTTCTTAAAAAAAACAACGAAAAAAGCTTTTCCAACATGGTTGGCGGCGGCCATTTTGGATTTGGCTAATGTGAAATTTGACCTTTCCAAATCAAAGACACCCCAGATTGCACAAAGGGCATCAGAAATGAGTTCCACACCAAAAAACAATCAATTTAGAGGTATTACACTTATTTATTCTCCAAAAAACAAAAAAGTTAGCTTTTCCAAAATGGCTGGCGGCGGCCATATTGGATTTGGATATTGTGGGAAACGTGACAGTGTGGCAGACAAGCACCTCGGTGATTTGTGATGTCTATGGTCTCGTTAACTCACATCAAGTGAGAAACTCTCTCAACACCATTTTGCAAACGGGTCTTCAGGTCAGGTACAGGACTATATCTGTGAATGATGAAGAAATATTGACTTGGAAAGTGTTTATGTTGAGCGTTTGCCTTTACACGTTAAACAACATGGGATAAAGTCGTATAAAGTAAATGTAACTGCCAATTTGGCACATAAACTTACAAAACTTCCGGGGAAAGGTTTTTTTTAATACAAAAGTCATGTTAGAATTAAAATAACAAATTCTTTGCTGTGCATCATCGTGCATTATATCGAAGTAAGCCGCATAGATGTAAGTTATTAGATTACTCTGCAATATGGCCTCGTGATCCAATGAATCAACATCTCAACTCCTAACTGTGATATAATGCCAAGTTGTCAACTATGCGCACCTATGAATTTGTTGTTTTTTAAGGTTAGTAAAGTCCCTGTAAGACATTTAGGTGAACTTTTGTTGTCAGAAGCTCAAAAGGTATCGAACATTGACTGTAAATAACCTCTTCAGCAGAATATCAAATCACTATGAATGGCACGTATTTTCGGAAATTTTGTAGAATACATACAAAGAACCCCGAACATACTGGGTAGTCCAACACAGAATGTATTACAAAATTGAGGAACACCCCCTGTTATTAGCACTTAAAATACCCCAAGCTTGATTCAAGGGCAGCCATTTGCAGTTTACAATTTTTAGAAGTTTGACAACATTTACAGTGCAATTACTCCAAATCTACAAAACCGATTGACGGTTGTTATATACTTGCGGGCAGAGAAAAGAACCAGCAATATGATTCGTGGAATGTCACGCACCCTAATCACTGCAGTTAGACAATATATCCGTTAAAGTATGTCAATGTCACCGAAATGTGTCATTTATCCAACACCTTGACTTTTACAATTAATCCGCATTTTCTCTTTTTTTTAATATCCATATTTTCAACTTTTGTTTCAGTACATTATTGTTGTTATCCCCTGCCGAAAAGCAGATAGATACTGGTTTAGGTCTGTCCGTCCGTCCGGATGTCCGTCCGTCCGTTCCGCTGTCCCGCTGTCCGTCACGTTGTTCGTCCGCAACAGTACTGTATCTCTGAAACGGATAAACAGATTTGGATGAAACTTGGTATATTTGTCATCATAGGAGCACCGTCGGAAATTAATTTTCTTTTTCAGAAAACTTTAGTAATTTATGAGTTATCTGCCCTTTTTGTATAAAAATGCCATATTTAACAGTTTTTACAATCTAGTAACTATAGTATTCAACATATTTTGTTTATACTTGCACATAATGTCTATAAGTACAAGTTCTTGAAGGTGTGCAATTATTGTCAAAAAAAGATACTTGTGACAAGAGTTAAATGCCCTTGATGTACTTAGAAATGCTAGAAAATGCTTTATTTTAACATTGTTTACATACTAGTGTCTATAAATATGCATGGATTTTGATAAAAACTTTCTTGAACTATGTATGGCTATTAGTATTCGAATGAATTTGATTATTGTTGAAAACGGAGAAATTAGTCATGAGTTAGCTGCCCTTGATAAGTCAAAAAATCCATATTTAACAGTTTTTACTCTCTAGCAACTACAGTTTTAAATGGATTTAAGTTATACTTGCACACAATGTCTATCAGTACAAGTTCTAGATGGTGTGCAATTATTGTCAAAAAAATATACTTGTGGCAAGAGTTATCTGCCCTTGATGTACTTAGAAATGCTAGAAAATGCTTTATTTTAACATTGTTTACATACTAGTGTCTATAAATATGCATGGATTTTAATAAAAACTTTCTTGGACTATGTATGGCTATTAGTTTTCTTATAATTGTGATTATTTTTGAAAACGGAGAAACTAGTCAACAGTTTGCCCTTGATGAGTCGAAACAAACATATTTAACAGTTTTTACCATCTAGAAACTACAGTCTTTAATGGAATTTGATTTAACTTACTCACGATGTGTATAAATATAAGTTCTTGAAGGGGTGCAGTTATTGTCAAAAAAGGATACTTTGTGGCAAGAGTTATTTTATGTACTTAGTAATGCTAGACAAGGCTTTATTGTTTACATGCTAGTGTGTTCAAATGTGAATGGATTTTGAAAAACAATTATTAAACCATATATGGCTATTATTTATATTATATTTATAGAATGAGTTCAATTATTGTCGAAAATGTGCAAATTAGTCAAGAGCAATCTGACCTTGATGAGTTGAAAATGTCATATTTAACCAGTGATTACACTCTAGTAACTCCTGTGTTAAAAAGAGTTTTATTAATACTTACATAGAATGTATATAATAAGTATACTTTCTTGAAAGGATGGAACTATTGTCAAAACAAGATACTTGTGGCAAGAATTATCTACCCTGTATGTACACATGAACTTCGAAATGCTAGAAAATGCTTTGCTTTAGTACAGTTTCCGCATAGTATATAAAACTTATTATAGATCTACTATAAAGTATAAATACATAGTCATTAGTTTTCAAATGCGTTCATTTATTGTCGAAAACGGACAAAATTGTCAAGAGTGTAACGCCCTTGATGAGTTGAAAATGCCATGTTTAACAGTGTTTGCACTCTAGTATATTCTACAGGTCTGAATTTGTTTTGATATTACTTACACATAATTATAAGATCTTGAAAGTGCTTAATTACTCTTGATGTTGAATCAAGAGTTGAATGTTTTTTTATAAAACTTTGTAAAAAGCTTTTGAATGTTGATATTTAAAGACAGGTGATGACCATTTGCCCCTTCCTCCCACAATAAAGTTTGCCACTTTCTTCTCGACAATCGCTGCGGCAGGGGATATTAGCTCTAAGGTGCTTGTTGATACATAATCAATAAAATAAGGGCATTGCAAATTACTTTCGATCATAAATTCCTCCGTATGTCACGATTCTTCAGCGGATTACTTGCCGCGAAAGTAATTCCGTCCCTGTATAGCTGACCTTTGTTTCAGGAAAATCAAGAGAGTGTCCCGTCAAATCACCTTTTTCACCCGTTCAAGTATTCCACATCTTTCCGGCTATTGTAATGTTGATTAATATTTCACTTTGCATTGCGATCTTTATTATATAAAGCTTAGACTGTTGTGAAAGTATTCCAGATCTTGTCGGGTATAGGAGTATAATATGTACATGAATACTATTGCACGGATTCGACATTGGCTTTCTATAGAGTCCTTGTAGGGACACAGCAGACGATTGCGTTGGGCAGAGAGACACACTTCTTTTTTGTCCTTACTATTTTTTCACGTATATTCTGCTTCTGCATTTCACACATACACACATTAAAATATCGTAATCGTTCATGAGTATATGCAACTAACCCCCTAGTAGCCTTACTTCAGTAGTTATATTTAGAAACAATGATAAGGGCACAGATATTTGAACATTTAGTCAGAAACAATCATGTATCTGTTTATCTGAGGGTCAATTTGGTTTTCTCTCTAGGGGATCCTCCGTTTTATAGTTAATTGAATTAATATATTATTATTCACACTACATTGAGGGTGATGGAAGTTTGGAAAATATATTGTTTATTTAGAATTTTTCTTCGTAAAGTATCAGTATTTGGTATCAGAGGGTCAGTTTTGTCATGGAAAAGTCACTTTTTACTAGCCGTAGGCAATATATAACTGTGAAAGGAGAGTCTTCTTCGTGGAAAGAAATTTTAAGTGGGGTACCCAAGGGCAGTATTCTAAGACCCATATTATTCATATGTTTATAATAGATGACCCCCTGAAGTTATACGTAGTATTGTAATATTCTTCGCTAATGGTACCAAACTATACAACAAATACATTAAAAGTGATATTATCCAGCTCGACTTAGATGCCTTACACATGGTCAAAGTGGCAGTTGCGTTTTAATGTGAAAAATTACAGAACCATACACTTTTGAAGGGACAACCAATATTACCAGTATACTTTGAACTTAGCGGACATTGAGTCTGCCAGTGAAAAGGGAGATTTCGGAGTATTCTTTTAACAGGACTTAAAAGTTAGTAGTCATAACAAGTTCACTATATAACTCTATGTAAAACTGTGACCCCAGGGGCGGGGTCAATTTTGACCCCAGGGGCATAATTTGAACAAACTTAATAGAGGACCTGTAGGCGATGCTATGTGCCAAATATCTAAGCTCTGGCCTTTGTAGTTTCAGACAAGAAGATTTTTTAAGTTTTCATTGAAAAAAATTATTTTTAGCTCCTGTGACCTAGATATGCAACGGACCAGAACCATTTGAACACTTTTGGTATAGGGCATCTAGAAGTCTCGCCATGCCAAATATCAAAGCTCTGGCCACATTAGTTTCAGAGAAGAAGACGTTTGAAAATTTCACTATATAACTCTATGTAAAACTGTGACCCCCGGGGCGAGGCCAATTTTGATCCCAGGGACATAATTTGAACAAACTTAATATAGGACCTGTAGATGATGCTATGTGCCAAATATCTAATCTCTAGCCCTTGCAGTTTTTGACAAGAAGATTTTTTAAGATTTCCTTATCTTTTTTACTTTGGTTGCCATGGCAACCAGAGTTCTGCATATATTTTAATTCTTTGAACAATTTTGAACGAGCTTGACCAAAGGAACATTTCTGAAAAGTTTGGTTGAATTCTGTCCAGTGGTATAGGAGGAGATGTAATTTGAAGCAATTGTTAACGACGACGTACATACGCACGACGGACGACGCACGACGGCGGACGCCGGACACAGGGCCATCCCAATAGCTCACCTTGAGCCTTTGCCTCAGGTGAGCTAAAATAAGTACATGTAGTCCCACATGGCAAAATAGTGTTGTCCTTGAAAATTGTCATATATTCCCTGCATTCTTCTGTCGTTATTTGAGTGGATTTGCCAGGGTTTTCATCCTACTACCTCATGTAAAGCATATTCTTCAATATAGAAGAAGGATTTGTTGAATTTCAATACAGAAAATTTGTTTCAAATTTTGATGCAAATCCAAACATATTGTTTAAAATCAAAATACCCAGTTTTCCTTTCCGATTGTAAGCTATCTCATAAGTTTGTCCATTTCAATATCAACATTTTGATATGAAATTATGCAACATTGTACCATAAATGACCAAAAAATGGCCTTTCAAAAATTCACCAATTAACACTTTACATGAAACTTAATCGTCGCATGTGTCAACCTCGAACTTGGGAGGGTTGTTACTAATGTTGGTAGTAATTGCAGCCCGATTATTTCGCAATAAAAGTATGTGTATAGACCGGTTTTATTGACTTGGCAGGGCGAAGCTAACTTTTGGCAAAAATGAACTAATTTACTATTGGTTTTAGGGATGAAAGGTAAAATTCCGAATTATATCACTATTGTCCGATACTTTCAACAGGGAGAAACACAATCTATGCGTGCATCCATATCCACGTGAAAAGGTATGTACAGTGCTCCCTCTCTCCGTGTGTTGTTCGGAAGGAGTTGTTAAAATGAGAGAAAATTAAGATTTGGTTTACATTTGCAAACAGCTTGAATCCAGATCAGACGCCGCGTAACGCGGCGTCCGATCTGGATGCAAGCTGTTTGTCAATCTTCATTATATTCCTTCTGTCGAAATGTCCGCTTATATGTAATATTGAGGGAATAAACTTTTACGACTACGATGAATTCCTATAATAAAAGAGCGTGCTGGTGCCCCAAAAATTGAAATGTACCAGGGTTCGTATCGAACCTCCGCCCTGCCAGGTCAATAAATTCGGCATATACGAGTAAGTTTCAGGTTGAAATTAGCTTATTGACAAAAGCAACTACAGCGCCCCCTCTCTACACCGACACCAAATCGAAAAAAAAAGGAGTTGTTATAGGGATGTAAAATGGCCTATACTTGCAAACTGCCTTAATCCAGATCAGACGCCGTCGTTACAAAGTTATCCTGTCAAATTGCCATTATGTAACTTTGTGAAAAACAGCAGACAACAATTGGAAGCAGTGACATTACAGCCGTGAATAGGTTTGACATAACTGTTCTGTTAAGGGAATTGAAACAATGGTCATTGTAAGGAGGGACTCGTTGTTTGGAGGAACACCACGTGTCACGGTGCCTGATCTAAATTCTAACTGTTTGCTAATGTTACATGTAGTCGAGCTCGGGCTAAGAATGATGTGGGCTCATACTTACAAATAGTCCAGAGTCGGAATGTTGGAAAACGAGCCCTTTGCGACAAATGAAATAAAGTTATCCCATAGTTCTAATATATGTAGGTACGGAACCTTCCAGGCGGCATCGAAACACGCTGGAACATACTGGATCCAATTATCAGACAATCCACTGTCAAAGGAAAACAATACAATAGAAGAGTGTGATACAGTGGTGAATCTGTTATTCTTTCCCAATAAACGCGTTTACGCTTAAACTATTATTTCCATTGCAAACAGTTTGGAGCCAGATCAGACGCCGGGTAACCCGGCGTCTGATCAGGCTCCAAACTGTTTGTCACCAAGATAAACATGAAAAATAAGAAATGTCCAAAAGTTGTACTTTTCTACGTTTTAGTGCTTTGCGTTTGCGTACGTTTGCGTTTAAATGGGAAAGAGTAACAGATTCTCCACTGTACAGTGTTAAAAATGGTATTATTTCCCGTTTAAAAGCAGACGAAACGCAAACACTAAACACTATGTAACACAAATGTAGAAAATGTAATATTTTAAATATTTCTTAAAATTCATTTTTATCTGAGTGGCAAACAGTTTCGAGCCTGACCAAACGCCGGATAACCGGCGTCTGATCTGGCCCCAAACTGTTTGCAGTGGAAATAAACGTTTTAGCATAGACACGTTTATTGGGAAAGAAAAATACGTTATCAACTGTAGACGCTAGATTATTGTTTAACTCTTTCCTCCCTGAAACTATAAATGGACAATTCCAATTTCCATTTTAGTCTAGTCCATTTTTGACTTTTAAGTGTTGTTTTTTCCAATGTTTGGCATTATGACAAACAGTGAAGACCCAGGTCAGAGGGCTCCGTAAGGAGCCCTCTGCTCTGGGTATTCACTGTTTGCATAGGACAAGTGCACTATTCACATGTATACTGTTTGAAAAGGACGCCTATATGCGGGACTAGGGTTCAAAGGGTTAACGCTTTACCTCTCACACAAATATTAAACTTGAAATCCCAGTTGAACCTCCTAAAGCAAAAGCACAAAATCTCATTCATGTTAAGTACATGTATGAACAGCCCATGTCCACCAAACCTCAGAAGCAAATTAAAATCTGCAGTTTAAACCCAAGATCAGTAAAAAATAAAGCTTTGGCTATACATGACTATATAATCTCAAATGATATCGATGTAATGACCGTCACCGAGACCAGGCTTGGTAGTACTACAGATAAACCATGCTTAGGTGAACTGGTTCCTGACAGCTATAAGATCAAACATGTTCCTCGCTGTATGGGCGATCGGTGGTGGGTAGGGACTCATATATAAGGCATCAATTGATATCAACATTCTTTCTTCTACAAGAGATAATGATTTTTGTGGATGTGTCCTTGGACACATACATGTACAGTGGAGAATCTGTTATTCTTTCCCAATAAACGCGTTTACGCTAAAACTATTATTTGCAGTGCAAACAGTTTGCAGCCAGATCAGACGCCGGGTAACCCGGCGTCTGATCAGGCTCCAAATTGTTTGCCAACAAGATAAACATGAATTATCATAACTGTCAAAAAGTTGTACTTTTCTACGTTTTAGTGCTTTGCGTTTGCGTACGTTTGCGTTTAAACGGGGAAGAATAACGTTTTCTCCACTGTACACAGTGTTGTTACATCAAAAAAAGTCTCGAGGTTGGTCTCCACAATACATCGAACGAATTAGCAGAGGGTGCTACGAAGCGTGTACCGAATTACAGGTAGAGCCGATTTTGTGAGCTGCGGCGCCTAAAAATATAGGGCGATCTAATTGATTCTAAATGCTATTTACTGTGGCCTAACACTTAATAAATCCGATTTCTATTTGAAATCTAGATCTAGAAACGTTCTAACTAGATCAATGCAAAGGATATTGAAAAGTAGTGGTTTAACAAGAAATGTTAATATTCTTCTATCGCGCAAGAATACACGGCTTTATTGATATCGGTCACGTGATACAAAATCACCTTTCCCAATCTGTATTCGCGGCCGTTTTAAATAAAATAGATAAATTGCTACTTTTAGAACCACAATTTTCTCCTCTTTTCACTGACAAGTTAGTCAAAACTCTTCGCATTCTATTCCCTCATTAATTCTGTGTAATGGCCTTTTCAAGGATTTTGTCCCATTTCGCTCAAATTTGCGATTCGCCCCCATTCAAAATACAACAACAGCAGATGACATCTTTACCGCGAGAAGTTTATGACGAAAAATACTCAAGTTTAAAACGTCTTTACCCCTATCGTCGCTTTTGTTTTGTATTATTGGAACTGTGTATGGACCATTTATTGTCAGATAAGTACATTTTAATTCATGCTTTCTCCGTATATCGAAAATTCTACCAAAATGTTCAAGCTAGTTATTCGTTTTAGCTCAAATGTGCGATTCGCCCCCAACAAAATCTGAAGAGCAGACACATGAAGATTTTAACGGAACTTTTTGTCATAACACTAAACTTTAAAGCCATTTTACGCCTATTGTATTATTGGAACTGTATATGGATCATTTATAGTCAGATAAGTGTAACGTGTACCGGGCCGACGGTATACCCTGACGGTCACCCATCCAGGTTCTAACCGCGCAGGACGTTGCTTAACTTCGCAACCGAGACAAACGCTTAGACAATCTGGCTATAAAAGCCGGCTTCCACAGTCAGACTGTAGAAGTGTTTATATACCGTCCATTTCCGTCACATTTCTCCCCCTTTTCTCTTGACTTCGCCCCGAAGTCACCCTGCTCACATGGCAGTCCTAAGGGCAGAGAATGCGACATGGATCCGTGGATGATGGTGATGTCATCCCATATCCCACCACTGCCACCAAATTTGTAACGTGCAATCCGAGAGACCCAGCAACAACAAACTCCGTCGGTGCAAAGCTTAAGCTCACATCAAGAGATGTTTGTTGCGCTATATAATTGACTCAATTCCCAACATACAACGGTTTGGGAAGCCTCATTTGCATATACATGTACCAACGTAGCAGGTACGTTATATAATTCTCCCCTCCGAGAAGTCTCGTCCCGAGACTTGGACCCTGGGAGAACCGTGGGTAAGGCAACTCCGGTCTGGCAGTTGTCATTATCCCACCGCCGCCACCATTTTTGTAACGTGTACCGGGCCGACGGTATACCCTGCCGGTCACCCATCCAGGTTCTAACCGCGCAGGACGTTGCTTAACTTCGCAACCGAGACAAACGCTTAGACAATCTGGCTATAAAAGCCGGCTTCCACAGTCAGACTGTAGAAGTGTTTATATACCGTCAATTTCCGTCACATAAGTACACTGTAATTCATGCTTTATCCGTATATCGAACGGTTTTACCGAAAAGTTTAAGCTACTTACACTGTCGTTTGACTCACCTGGAAATTTGATATGTGGTTCTGCATGATTCAAATGTAAACAACATTTTCTATTGCACACCAAAATGTTCGGGGTCCAGGATCTCTGTTATTCTTTCATTGTTCTGTAGTGTAAATATCCATCGACAGAATACATGTGAACCACCCATCCCAAACTTTAATTTAAGTTTAAAGGTTTCTGGTTGTTTTGAAAAGCTTTGTGAGGGCTATATAACCAAATTCCATGTATAAACGATGTAGACTGTGTAGAAGGTTTTAAAATAGTCATTCTCAAGGTTGTCAATTTTTTTTGTCGCCCTTAACGCCTGTGTGGTTTATTGGAAGATCATCTCTAGACCTTGTCACGGAGGGAGGTCTGGGTTAGAATCCCTGCGCCCGGCTATGTATCGATAAAAGCTTCCTTCAGATATATTTAATGAAATTAATTTATTAACAGCCATTTTTGTATCATGGGCAGTTAAAGCTGAGTGACGTTCCTACTGTCATGGTGCTGGTACCGGTAAAGATAGCAGGTGAACCGGGACACTTTTATGAAAAGTGAATTGCATTCTCATATTCCCGGTGTCTCCTCCCGTGGACCACCGGTAATGAAGCCCAGATCTCCCTGGACTATCCCGGTTAGTTCCTGGTTTGTCCAATGTAATTATGGTGCAGTGCCAGCCTGTTGCAGGTTCCTGGTATAACAATGGTGTAACCATCACAATGAAGGAACAACACTACGTACGTTCCACCGGTTTATGTCCTTTCCGGCGAACACGGGGTAGTCGTAGTAAATGGTATGTTTTTATAATGACTTTTCCCGGTACGAAACTAATATCACCAAGTTGTACTAAATGAAGCGTTTGACACGTTGAGTAGTGGTTAGGAGAAAATGCATGCCTTTGTCGTTCTCCATTTGTCACTCCTCCTGCGTGCGCCCTGAGGCGAACGGACCGTGGAGAGAGGTCCTGTAGAGTTTGCCGTAATATACTTACTCAGGACAGGTATCATGAATCGCATCATGGGTACTATCTAAGTATTATTGAAATAAGAAAATAACTGAAGCGTATCAAATTATGTGGAAGTTAAACTGATAGAATTGTTTAGAGTTCTTCACGCCATCTGCAGGAGAAAACAAAAAGCTGACAGAATAAAATATCAATTCATAAATTGGGCCTATTTGATGAATAATTATTTATTTATTTATTTATTTTGTTTGTTAACGTCCGCAGCTGTTCTGCCATCTATGGGCCAATTGGACGCCTCCGAGAGATGGAAGCGCGCGAGGCCCTTAGCTCTTATTATCGAAAAGAGTTCTCTTGTTCTTTTAGATGCCAAGTGTAAAGCACTCATACATCGGACCTCGGTTTATAAAGTCTCATCCGACAGACTTTGTCCGGTGGGTGATCGAACTCACAACCCCTGACGTCGTAAGCGGGTGCTTTACCCCTCGACTACGTCCGCCGGTGAATAATCATTTAAGTGTAGTTAAGATTAAGTTTAAATTAATATCGAGAATTCACTGTTCTACCTGATGCATACTAAGTAAAAATCTTTTTCTGTAAAACTTCTGGTCTGATTTAAGAATAATTTGAAAGAAATTATTTATGGGTGACCCTTTGCCAGTTTTCTTTAAAAATCTTCATACCTCAAACAATGGCGGCGCCATTGGGTGGCGGTGAATTTACCTATGAAGGCTGATTATGAGTGAAAACTGGTGAAGACCGATTACTGGTCCAAATTGAAAATAATTTTATACAAATGATCCATAATAGTGACCCACTACCAGATTTCTTAAAATAATTTTGCTAGCTTAAAAACATGACTGTGGTCAGTTGCTTTTTAAGGTTTTCCTGATATGGCTGAACAAAAGCAGCATAAATACAAATCTTCTTTTCCCAAACCACTTGCCCAATTTGTCACTCACCATGACCGTAACCTAGGGTACCAGGTGAGCGATTTAGGGCCGCATGCGTTTCTTGTTACCGTAGTGATGGAAACACACCCATTTTAGACCGTTCCTTTAAAGTATCACTTAATTTAGGATAACTATACTCTTCGGACACAGTATATTAATACATGGTATTGGGTAAAATGCACAAAACTGAGGCATTTTAGTATCAAAATGGGGTTTTCTGGATATGTACCCATTACATTTACATTGTGTACCCCAAATTGAAGAGTAAGGGGTACATGTACCCATATTGTAAAAACTTGTGGGCTGGCATGCTGATAGCAGTGTTTGATACATGTTATGGCTTTATTTACTACAGGACAAAAGTAAAGCAGATGGCACCGAAAGTCTTTTTCATTGGAGTCTTTAATTTATATCAACAACCAGAAAATGTATATAGGACATACACATGTAATTATGTAGCCGGGTTGAGTTTATGATTGAATGGTGAGAGATTTGTGTAAGCACCCCGGTGTTTCAGTCGGTAGAACTTTTGCCCTGTAAGCAAGGGGTCCCAGGTTCGAGCCCCGGCCTGGCTGCATATTTTTCTTGCCATGGTACATTTGGCGCCCAACGTAAATAACCCGTAGGATAATATGTAACTCGCAGAGTGTACAAATATAATAAAAAGAAACTCTTGGAGCCTGTTCTTAAAGTAAAAATTCGGGACAAATTCTTGTGTAGAGGGGGTATATGTAGCTGGGTTGAGTTTATAATTGAATGGTGAGAGATTTGTGTAAGCAGTCCGTGGTTCAGTTGGTAGAACACTTGCCCTGTAAGCGGTTGGGGTCCCGGGTTCGAGCCCCGGTCTGGCTTCATATTTTTCTCACCATGTTACAATTATTATACAAATTGACAAGCTTTGAAAATGTTGGGAAATTCTCCATTAAACAGTCAATACTGTGTTAACCGGCCACTAAAATGCATATAAGTAGCAGGTTTTTTTAATACAGTTTATAGCTTTTACGTAGAATAATACAGGACAAAGGTAAAACAGATGGCCAAAATCTACGAAGTGAGGGGTGCTTATGCTATTACCCCAGTGTTGGCGTCCAAGACTTAGATATCATAAACGGTAAACGACTGCACCTATGGTCACCAAACTTCATAATTATGCTGATGGTACTCAATGAGTAGACCACCATGCACTGCAACTTGGTCGATTTGACCTTGACCTCTTGGGTCAACATAAAATAAAGGTTTTGCGTTAAAGTCTGTTCTAAGCAAAAAGCTGCACCTATGGTCACCAAACTTCATATACTGTTGCGCCTCAATGAGTAGACCATGATGCGTTGCAGTTGGGTGGCTTTGTTTTCGTTTGTCAACCTCTGGTTGCTGATGTGTCTCAATGAGTAGACCAGGATGCACCACAGTTTGGTGGCTTTGACCTTGAGCTCTAGGGTCAGTGTTAAGGTTTTGCAATAAAGTCTGTTCTGAGCAAATCATTTCACCTATGGTCACCAAACTTCATATGCTGATGCGCCTCAAGGAGTAGACCATGGTGAACTGCAGTTTGGTGGCCTTGATTTTCGACCTTCACCTCTAGGGTCAGCGCTAAGGTTTTTGGTAAAAGTATGTTCTGAGCAAACAACTGCACCTACGATCACCAAACTTCATATGATGATGGGCTTCAATGAGTAGACCAGGAAACACTGCAGATTGGTGACATGGACCTTTTGCTTTGACCGCTAGGGTCAACATTACGGTTTGTGTTTAAGTTTGTTCTGATCAAAGGACTCCACATAAGGTCATCAAACATCATATGTTGATGCGCCTAAATGATAAGACCACGATGTACTGCAGTTTGGTGGCCTTGACATTTGACCTTGACATCTAGGGTCACTGGGTCAACATTAAGGTTTTGCGTTAAATTCTGTTCTGAGCAAACAACCACACCTACAGTCACCAAACTTTATATGCTGATGCACCTCAATGAGTATTAATCGGGGCTATATGACCTGCTTTGTGTCGCCGTGCCGTAAAACCAAACTTATCCCATCCCGAATCTAGGCGGACAATCTTTGAACTGACTAAATGAACCATTGACCTGCACTGTGGGTATGGTTGTTTAGGGCATTAAATTTTATATTTTTCCTGAAAATTTGAACGAAATCTGTGCATATATCAAATCAAAGTGCGTGATACAACCGTGGTATGGGCCCGCGGTTAGGTTTCGAAATCTGCATATAAGTTTTGAAAAATACATATAACTCCTACATCATTGAGATATTCCTTTAATATTTCAATATAATTTGGCATGCATGTGTATATGGACAGTACCCTTTCGCATACACATTTTTTCAGCCCAGTGTCATTTACCTTAAACTAAGGTCTCGCGTTAAGTAACAAAATCTGTGTTTAAGTTTTGAAAACTGCTTATAGATCCCATGTCCCACGAGATATTGCTTTCAATATATTGTATGAATGTGTATATGGACAAGTCCTTACCATGCGCACAAACAGTTTTACTGCAGTGACCTTGACCTTAAAGTTAGGGCCTGCATTTAGGTTTCAAACTCTGTGTTTAGGTTTCTCAAAATGCCTATAACTCCTATGTCCATTGAGATATTCCTTTCATATTCGGTATAGATATTATGTTGGAAAGTCCTTACCTTGATTTTGAACTTAGGGCCCATGTTTCGGTTTCGTAAAATACATATAATTCCTATGTCCCTTGCGGTATTACTTTCATATTTGGTTTGCATATGTAAATTGACAAGCACACAAAAAAATTGACCTCTCTGACCTTGACCTCCGAGTCTGCTTTTCAGTTTCTAAATGTGCCGAAGGCAAGTTTTGTTGACTCTCTGACAAATCTCGTTTCTATTCCCGCTCTGCGAACGGGCAATCATGGTAACCGTTTTTATAAGCTCACCTGGCACGTAGTGCCAAGGTGAGCTATATTGATTGCATGTGTCCATCGTCCGTCCTTCGTTCGTTGTCTGTTCGTCGTCCGTTCGTCGTCAACAATTTCTTTAAACGACATCTTCTCCGAAATTACAGGATGGATTTTTACCGAACTAGGCCTGAATGATCCTTATATGCTCCTCTTTCAAAGTTTTTCAAACATTTCCGGTCCGTTGCATATCTAGGTCACAGGAGCTAAAAATAGATCGTTTCAATGAAAACTTAAAAAAATCTTCTTGTCAAAAACACAAGGATCAGAGCTTAGATATTTAGTACATGGCATCATCTATAGGTCCTCTATCAAGACTGTTCAAATTTTGCCACTTGGGTCAAAATTGGCTCCGCCCCGGGGTCACCGTTTAACTTGAGTTATATAATGAAATCTTCAATCCTCTTCTCTGAAACTAAAGTGGCCAGAGCTTTAATATTTGGCATGGTGACACTTTTAGAGGCCCTTTACCAACATTGTTGAAACTGATTTTGTCTGTTGCATATCTAGGTCACATAAGCTAAAAATAGATGTTTCATTGAAAACTTAAAGCATCTTCTTGTCAAAAAAGCACAAAAGCCAGAGCTTAGATATTTAGTACATGACATCATCTATAGGTCCTCTATCAAGACTGTTCAAATTTTGCCCCTGGGGTCAAAATTGGCTCCGCCCCGGGGTCACCGTTTAACTTGAGTTATATAATGAAATCTTCAATCTTCTTCTCTGAAACTAAAGTGGTCAGAGCTTTAATATTTGGCATGGTGACACTTTTAGAGGCCCTTTACCAACATTGTTGAAACTGATTTTGTCTGTTGCATATCTAGGTCACATAAGCTAAAAATAATTTTTTTCATTGAAAACTTAAAGCCTCTTCTTGTCAAAAAAGCACAAAAGCCAGAGCTTAGATATTTGGTACATGGCATCATCTATAGGTCTTCTATCAAGATTGTTCAAAATTTTCCCCTGGGGTCAAAATTGACCCCGCCCTGGTGTTCACCATTTTACATAGAGTTATATAGTGAAATTTTCAAACC
The DNA here is from genome assembly GCA_922989275.2 of Gari tellinella. NCBI lineage: Eukaryota > Metazoa > Mollusca > Bivalvia > Cardiida > Psammobiidae > Gari > Gari tellinella. The sequence continues at coordinate 75,864,081 of OV277867.1, read as the reverse complement.
TCCTCTTCTCTGAAACTAATGTGGCCAGAGCTTTAATATTTGGCATGGTGACACTTCTAGAGGCCCTTTACCGACATCGTTGATACAGTTCCAGTCCGTTGCATATCTAGGTCACGTAAAAATAGTTTTTTTCAATCAAATTTAAACAAATTTCTTCTTGTCTAGTACCCTGGGCTTACATATTTGGTACAACACATCATCGACAGGACTTCAATCAAGATTGTTCAAATTATGTCCCTGGGGTAAAAATGACCCCACCCTGGGGGTCACAGTTTTAGTTATATAGTCAAATCTTCAATCATCTTTTTCTCTGAAACTAATATGCGAAGATTTTTTGTCTTTGGCCTTGTGACGCTTCTAGTGGTCCTTTAGCAATGTTGTTGAAATGATTCCGACCAGTTGCATATCTGGGTCACATTAGCTAAAAATAGTTTTTTTTCTCAATGAAAAAAGTAAAGGTTCATCAGCAAGATATTTTAAATTATGTCATTGGTGTGAAAATGATCTCATCCCAGGGGTCATGTGCCCGTTGTCTGGGTTTTCCCAAGCGAGTGATATTTAGGCCCACGTGGGCCTTTTTAGCTCACCTGGCACGAAGTGCCAAGGTGAGCTTTTAGGATCGCTGGATGTCTGTCGTCCGTCGTCTGTCCGTCCGTCTGTCTGTCTGTCTGTTCACAATTGGTTCGTTAACACTCTAGCGGCTACACATTTCATCCGATCTTCATGAAACTTGATGACAATGTTTGTCTTGATAAAATCTAGGTCAATTTCGAATGTGTTTCATGTCTGGTCAAAAACTAGGTCACTAGGTCAAATCATAGAAAAATCTTGTTAACACTCTAGAGGCTACAAATGTTATTGGATCTTAATGAAACTAAATCAAAATGTTTGCGTTATTGATATTTAAGTAAAGTTCGAATATAGGTCATGCTTGGTCAAAAACTAGGTCACTAGGTCAAATCATAGAAAAACCTTGTTAACACTCTAGAGGCTACAAATCTCATTTGAATTTAATGCATCCTAGTCAGAATTTTTGCCTAATTGATATCTAGATCAAGTTTGAATATGGGTTATGTCGGCTCAAAAACTAGGTCACTAAGTCAAATCATAGGAAAACCTTTTTAACACTCTATAGGCTACAAATCTCACCTTATCTTCATGAAACTTCATCAAAATGTTTGCCTCATTCATATCAAGGTTAAGTTTGAAAATGGGTCATGTCCGGTCAAAAACTAGGTAACTAGGTCAAATCATGGCAAAACCTTGTTAACACTCTAGAGGCTGCAAATCTCATTGGATTTTAATGAAACGTGGTCAGAATGTTGGCCTAATTGATATCTAGGTCAAGTTCGAATATGGGTCATTTCGGATCCAAAGTTAGGTCACTAGGTCGAATCAAAGAAAAGCATTGTTAACCCTCTAGAGGCTACACATCTCATTAGATCTGAATGAAATATTGCCAGAATGTTTGCCTACATCAAATCTAGGTCAAAATCAAATGTGGATTGTGTCTGGTTAGAAACTAGGTCAAATCATAGAAAAATCTTGTTAACACTGTAAAGGTTGATTGTGGGTCATGTCCAGTTGTAATCTAGGTCACTATAGGTCATGTTTTACATGGTGTACCAGGTGAGCGATTTAGGGCCATGGTGGCCCTTGTTTTCAAACTTGGAAAGCTTACTGTAAATATTGCCAGTCACTCTCTCTTTATCAACTACTTCTTTCATCCTTTAACAAGGACACATCCACTTCAGTACTTTCAGTGCTTTGATTCAATATGTGAGCACATTGACTGTACATTAATCATCAAATATTTCACAGTGCGTCTAGCAGTCGTCTATAGACCCCCTCCATCTAATGCAAATGGTACAAAAACTACAGTCTTTCTTCATAAGGAATGGCATCTTTTCTTATCGAAATTTGCAACCACTGATAAATAAGTCATCATTGTAGGGGATTCAAACTTTCATCTTGATATCTCAAACGGTAGGAACACTGTCAATTTCGTCAGTACAACTGAATCATTTGGGTTTAAACAGCATGTCAAAGAAGCCACTCATGCTGGGGGACACACCTTGATGTTGTTATCACAAGAGAAAATGAAGACTGTGTGTCAATATCGAAGTCACAGACCCTGGACTATCTGCCAGTAGTGGCAAAATCTCTAGAGACCATTTCTCTGTGTCTCTCAGGGCAAAGGCAGAAGCATGCACCATTGTGCACTAAGACCATAATCTCAGGCCATCATGTCCATGGTACACTCAAGAACTTCATGATGCAAAACAGCTAAGGGGTAAGCTGGAACAAAAGTGGCAATTATCCAAACTCACTATTGATCATCATCTGTATCAAGAGCAGTGTGCTAAAGTGAACAAATTGTTAAGAAACATCAATGGTCACTTTTTATACAGAAAAGGTAGACTCCTGTAAACGGGACTCGAGGAGTCTATTCAAAGTCACTAAGCATCTCTTGGGCTCAAACAGTGAAATCCAACTGCCAAAAAACGTTTCCTCAAAACAACTTGCGCATGATTTCAGCGACTTTTCCATAAAATGTAGACAAAATACGCACAGGTATTGCCTCTGAATCAACGTCATGCCTCCCAGTCATCACAGAAACGTTGCATTCAATGAGCTCCTTGGAAAGTTTTGACTCTGCTATAGCAGCAGAAGTTGGGGAAATCATCAAGGCATTCCTATGTAAGTCCTGTGAACTTGACCCAATACCTACATGGCTCTTAAAGGTATGTCATGACGAGCTCCTACCATCGTTGACAAAAATTGTGAACTCTTCGCTGAAATCTGCGTATGTTCCAAAAGATTTCAAAAGGTCCCATGTAGGACCACTTTTGAAGAAACCTGATCTTGATACAAATGATATTGAAAATTACAGGCCAGTATCAATTCTGCCATTTCTCTCTAAAATATTAGAAAAAGTAGTGGACAAACGCATTGAGTCCTATTTGACCACAAACAATCTGCACGAGCAGCATCAGTCAGCATATCGTAAGCATCACTCTACAGAAACTACTCTTCTTAAGGTTCAAAATGACATCCTGCAGTATCTTGATAAGAATGAAATCACAATTCTGGTGATGTTTGACCTATTGGCCGCATTTGACACACTTGGTCATGAAACATTGCTCAATCGCCTTGAAAAAGACTTAAAATTTATTGGAAATCCACTAAAGTGGATGACTTTGTACCTTAATGACCGTTACCAAACGGTCGCAGTAGATGGAGAATTATCTACCCCAGTCAAATGAAATATAGTGTGCCGCAGGGCCGAAAAATTTGTACACAAAACCTGTTGGCTCAATTTGCAAAAATCATCATCTGGATCATCGTTTCTATGCAGATCAGATGATTCACAGTTGTACTTGTCATTCAAGCCTAAAGACAAATCTTGCCAACAATAAGCCCTCTCAAAAGTCGAAGGATGTCTAAATGACATAATCGCATGGATGCATCAAAATATGTTGAAGCTGAACACTGAAAAAACAGAAGTAATGTTGTTTCACACAAAAAAGTTTAACATACCTGAAAACTTTCACGTTCAAGTGGTAAACTCTAAAATCAATTCATCATTGTGTGTGAATAATCTTGGTGCTAGCTTCGATTCCCTAATGGATATGACACAGCACATTAACGCTGTGTAAAGGTCTAGCTATGCACAGCTGCGGCAAATAGGTCATATTAGACAGTACCTATCCCCTGAAGCTACAAAGACCTTGGTCTATTCTTTGGTCATATCGAAAATTCACTACTGCAACTCACTGCTATGTGGGATTCCCCAAAACTCACAACGAAAACTACAGCATGTGCAAAATACAGCAGCCCGCATCATTACCAGGACTCCCCGGTACAATCACATCACTCCAGTGTTGAAGGAGCTTCACTGGCTTCCAGTTCAACACAGAATTGAATTCAAAATTCTGACACTCACATACAAAGCCATATGCAATGATTCTCCAAGGTACAGTATGCTTGACTTGTATAAACCTCGAAGAGAGTTGCGGTCTGCGAGTAAATCAGTATCGCTGGTTGTACCGAGAAGTCGTTCGGTGAAGTTTGGAGATAGAAGTGCCATGCATGCAGACCCAAAGCTCTGGAACACTCTACCGTCAGACAGCAGAGATGCGAGCTCAGTTGCAGTCTTCAAAAACGTCTGAAAACACACTTCTTTAATATTTATTTTTAGAAACTTATTAGGAAATGGATGACTGCTACCTCCTGGCTATGTTCTTGCTGTATATATTGTGGGTCTAAATGGGAGTTCTGGAGTTGTACCGTTTGCCCGTGTCTGTTTGGTGGACTTTGATGGTAGGGATGCGACTCTGATCTCTTTTGAAACCGACTGGCTTGGGATCTGCGGTATAATTCTAGCACAGCTTTTTATCTATATGTTTTATAAATTAAGGGTGTAATTTCAGCCATGGAACATGTAGGTCTCGCGGGTGTGGGTGGAGAGTGTAAATGACTGCTACCCTGGGCTGTGTTCATTTTGTATAGGTTATGGGTCTAAATTTTAGTTCTGGGGCTGTACCGTCGACCAATGCCTATCTGGTGGATCTTGATGGTAGGGACACGACTCTGATCTCTTTTGAAACCAGCTGGCGGAGTCTGTGGTATAATTCTTGGACAGTTTTCACCATTTTTAATCATGTCATTGATCTACTATAGAGTTTTTAGTTATTGTTGCATGCCCTTTTTCCTAGTTATGTTACATTAGGCGGCCTGCATTGTGCGCTGTGCTATTATTTCTATTGGTCGGCAATCTTTAGTCGGTCGGTTCATTGCTGATTGATGGGGGTAATGCGATCGCCGTTTTGAGGGCTGTCTTTTGTATGCTTATTCATGTTCATTTAGATGTAATTGTAATTATTTGTGTTGTGTCGATGGCCTGCATTGGGCGCTCTGCAATTATTTATATCAGTCGGCAATCTTTAGCCGGTCGGTTCATTGCTGATTGATGGGGGTAATGTGATCGTCGTTTTGGGAACTGTCTTTTATATTTCATTCATGTTTTATTTCAGATCTAATTGTAGTTAGTTTGTCTTTTCTCGATTTGTAGGTACATTTATGTTATTTTATGTGAAGCGCTTTAGAACACACAACCCCTGTGTGAACAGAGCGCTATATTAATCTGGTATGATAATAATAATAACAAGAGCGTGTCCCAGTTACACGAATGCCCCCGATGATACAGGGAGGGGAATCCAGACTATCAAACGTAAAAGTTAGAGAGCTGAAACTGTAGTGGAGCGCCATTTTGAGGACTTCAAGGGCCATTACTCCAAAGGGCCTAGCATAAATTGGTGCCGCTGGTTATCCAAACTGGTCTCCATTTTATGTCAACAAACATTTTCAGAAAGTTTGGTGATGATCAGATGAAAAGCAATGTGTTTGTGAAACACAAATGCCCCCAGCCAGCATCATGTTCTGTAATGTAATGCTTATTTGCAAAAGTGGGTCAAAAGTCATGGTCGTAGGGTAAATGAAACATTGGCATGGTTGGAGAAGAGTTAACACAAGAAACATATAAAGTATGGAAGCTCTAGGCCTACTGGTTCAAATGTTATAGGCGTATAAAGATTTATACAAATAAAGGTCAAAGGTCAAGGTCACAAGGGCAAAAACGTAGGTATGGTTGGAAAGGTCTTGACACAAGAAATATATAAACAAAATATGAAAGTCGTAGGCCTACTGGTGCAAATGTTATAGCCATTTAAAGATTTCAACAAAAGTAGGTCAATGTCAAGGTCACAAGGTCAAAAGGTTTTGTATGGTTAGAAAGGGAAAACACATGTCAAGTATAAAAGGCCAAGGTGCAAAAATGCAAAAGTTATATCCAAGGTTAAGGTTTTTGGTTTAAGTTTGATTAAATAGGTCAAAGATCGAGGTCAAGGTCACATGGTCAAAGATGTTGGTATGGTTGGAAAGGTCGTGACACAAGAAATATACATACAAAATATTAAAGCTCTGGGCCAACTGGTGCAAATGTTATAGCCATTTAAAGATTTTTACAAAAGTAGGTCAAATGTCAAGGTCACAAGGTCAAACAGTTTTGTATGGTTAGAAAGGTCTTGCCATGAAAAATACACATGCCAAGTATAAAAGGCCCAGGTTCAAAAATGCAAAAGTTATAGCCAATGTTAAGGTTTTTGGTTAAAGTTGGATTAAATATGTCAAAGGTGAAGGTCAAGGTCACATGGTCAAAGATATTGGTATACTAGGAAAGGTCTTGACACAAAACATATACATACAAAATATTAAAGCCCTATGCAAATGTTATATCAATTTAAAGATTTTTACAAAAAAAGGTCAAATGTCAAGGTCAAGGTCAAAAAGTATGGTTGGAAAGGTCTTGCCATGAGGAATACACATGCCAAGTATCAAATGCCCAGGTGCAAAAAATGCAAAAGTTATAGCCAAGGTTAAGGTTTTTGGTTAAAGTTTGATTAAATAGGTCAAAGGTAAAGGTGAAGGTCGCAAGTTCCAAGATGTTGGTATGGTTGGAAAGGTCTCGACACAAGAAATATACATACAAAATATGAAAGCCCTGGGCCAACTGGTGCAAATGTTAAAGCCATTTAAAGATTTTTACAAAAGTAGGTCAAATGTCAAGGTCAAGGTGACAAGGTCAAACAGTTTTATATGGTTGGCAAGGTCTTGCCATGAGGAATACACATGACAAGTATAAAAGGCCGAGGTTCAAAAATGCAAAAGTTATAGCCAAGGTTAAGGTTTTTGGTTAAAGTTTGATTAAATAGGTCAACGGTGAAGGTCAAGGTGACATGGTCAAAGATATTGATATCGTTGGAAAGGTCTTGACACAAGAAATATACATACAAAATATGAAAGCCCTGGGCCAACTGGTGCAAATGTTATAGACGAAGGGCTACTGTGTGCAGTGAAACCAATTTCTCGGTAAAATTCTAGGTTTGCTTATCTCTAAAGGTACATTGCAAGCAAAATTAGCTGTTAATTGGAGAAACATTCGAATTGTCTGCAACTTGTTCTGAAAAACGCAATGGAAATGCGCAAACCTTGAATTTTACCGAGAAATTGGTTTTGCTGAACACAGTAGCCCTTCGTCTTACGTGCTCTCCAGCCAGTTTTCCACCGATCTAGCAAAAACACCGTATTTAATCAGCGATAAAGGTTGACACGATCAAAGCTTACTACTTTCTCGTTCGAATTGGCCGGGTCTCGTCACATTTGCGTGGCAAATAAAATATTTACAGCTCTTTCAAAAGTTCAATCGAAGCAAAATACGTCTGGACATGGTAGCTTTTATGACGTCATAGTCACGTGGTATTACCACACTGTGTTCATGACTGTATAAACTGGAACTATTTTCTTCAGTGGAAGAATAAATTTAATAAGTTAAAAGGGGCTTCTATTGGGTAAAGGGTTAAAGGACACTTCGTTATTTATTTTTCATATGCATATTTTGTTTTATTTAAATGCTTGTTGTTAACATTTTCCATTTCTGATATAGAACGGTTTTACATATTAAACGCGTGTATTACGAATAGAACGAATAACGTTTTCCTCACTGTAAATTGCATGATTAGGGATCTGTACCCTGGAAATTCATGTATATTTGTGTGTACAGTGGAGGAGACGTTATTGTTTCCCAATAATCGCGTTTTACTTAAACTTTTATTTCCATTTCAAACAGTTTTGAGCCTGATCAGACGCCGGCTTACCCGGCGTATGATCAGGCTTCAAACTGTTTGCCGCTCAGACTAAATTAATGCGTGAGAAATTTCACAATTTTGAAAAATTCTACATTTGAGTGCTTTGCGTTTGCGGATCATACGCTGTTAAACGGGAAAGAAAAGGAACGAAAACGTTATTTTTTCCGTTTAAGGGTGGATGAAAGTCATGAAAATTTGGGAAATGTTCAAAGTATATGAAAACACTCTTTGATAGTTTTGTATTGAAAAACTATTTAACATGAATGAAAAATTAGAAAAAGTGTACATTTTGGTGAACAACTTTTGGCTCTGCAGCCATGTAAAATTTACCCCATCCACTCTTTCTTATTTTGTCCTTTTCAAACAGCCCGCTTCAATAAAATCCATATCAAATGAAATTAAATATGATAATTTGGTTTTGTGTTATTTATTTCCTGTCTATGGTAGTATTTCTTCATACAAAAACTGACTTAAGAGAAAATAGGCATCAAATCTGAAATTTATAAAGCTCTAAACATCATCGATACCGTACTTTTTTGAAAATTTTGTAAAGGGAGTTAACTCTTTTTACTTTAATAACTCAAAATTGTCAACACTGACCTTTCAATTTCTTCTCATATTTTGAACTGCCTTAGCATGGGCTTTTATCTGGTAGAATATAAGAAAAAGTTAAATACCAGAACGATTTCATTTTCGAACTTTTTTACTTTTTTTCATTAAATATTTTTTTTAATAAAATTATGCAATATAAAAAGCATAATTTTGATATTCAAGGATCTATATTGTTCAAATCGGGGGCCTGCTTTGTCTAAATTTGGTTTCTATATGTGAAAATACCACTATAGACATGAAATAAATAAAGAAAACCCAAATTACCATGTTTGTTTTGTTTTGAAATAGATTTTACTGAAGCTTGTCCTCTGAATGTTTTTTTTTTTTAAAAACAAAGTCCAAATTTGACATACCTTTTTCAAATCGCTGTAGCTCAAAAACAAGGACACCACCATATATAATTTTTTTTTTCATTTTTTCATTCATCATAAACAGCTCTTCCAAAAAACCAATGATAGAAAAAAAGTTTAATACTTTGAAAAAATCGCTTATGGGTTTGATACACCCTTAAACGAAATCGTATTACAAACGCAAGGCAATCAAATGTATAAAAAGTGCAATTTATTGATAACGATGACGAAATATTTTCATATGAGTGGTAAACGGTTTGGAGACTGATCAGATGCCTGGTTACCAGGCGTCTGATTTGGCTCCAAACTGTTTGCAATGTAAATAATTGTTTTAGCATAAACGCATTTATTAGGGAAAGCATGTAACTTACATGAAGGTCAATTTATCCAGGCAGGCAAATGCGTCGTCATCAATGTAGATATCCCGGATCCAGTTACCACCCAAACGTAGATACAGAAGCGAGTCTAGCTCACAATAGTCAGTACGTGTAATGTGCGTTAGAGAGTTGTATCTGAGGTTCCTGTGAAATTATACAGTAGAGAAGATGTAATATCCTGTCACGTGGCTATTTTCCTGACGTGTAAAGGGGTACAGAATGTACCTGATAAACTTTGATGCCAGGGTCCAATGTTATAAAACATTTGAGCTGAGTCTGAGTGTTTTCTGAACCATTTGATTGGTCAGATTGAAGCTTAGGGTCAAATCTGGCCAATCAAGTGCTTCAGAACTACTTCAGACTCAACGCAAAAGCTTTATAACCTTGGAGCCAGTAGGTCACATGACCCATAGCTGGAACTATTTTTTTTCCACCGAGTCACTTATTTTTCCCGCTGTTAGGAAAAGTATTCTAAATCCCTTTCAACAGAATCCGACGTGTAACGACGTTTATTCGCTATATTCGTTGCAATTAAAGTGTTTAGAGTACGCGCCACCAGTCTCCTGCTGAGATACTTCTATAATTGTCCACCTTTTAGATGTCCTGAGTGAAAAACACTTGATTGTTAAAGGTTCTTTATTTCTTTTCATGTCACTAGGATGTGACGTCACTTACGTCATCTATATAATAACGCGCTTTCCTAGAGTAACATTTTCTAGATCTTTAGTGAGAATCTTAGAACAAAAATGAGTCTAGCTTTAACTAGAACTGCTATCACTAAATGTGATAAATACCCCCACTATACAGCACTTGGTCACACTAAGCAGACAGTTTTCAAAAAATGACATGTACATGTAGAAAGAATAATACAAGCATATTAAGGAACTAAATTTCAAGTTGTAAAGGGGCTTAATTCTGTAAAATTTTATGCAAAAGTTGTCACACTTGAAAAAAAGTTTAACAATACAACATTAATGATGTGCTCCACGTATAAAGACAATATCATGAATAGTTTTCAAGAAAATGGCATGTTCCAAAAAAAAGAACAAAATATCAAGTTAAAAAGGAGCATTATTCTGTCATTTAATTGGCAAGAGTTATGTTACTTCAATCAGAGTCTGCAAACACCACACTTATAATGTGTACCAAGTTTGAAGACAATGCCATAAGCAGTTTTCAAGATAATGACATGTCCAAAGAATAAATTTATTGACGAACATATTTTCAAGTTAAAAGGGGCATAACTCTGTCAAATTTTCTGCATGAGTTGTAAAATATAATGAAAAGTCTAATACATGTAATACAACACTTATAATGGGTACTAAGTTTGAAGACAATATCAGGAATAGTTTTCAAGAAAAAGGCATGTTCAAAGAAAAGTTTCTCAATAAGAAGACAAAAAATCAAGTTAAAAAGGGGCATAATTCTGTCAATGTTGGTGCAAGAGTTATGAAACCTGTCAATCAATGTTTTCGTATACCATTGATAATGTATACCAAGTTTGAAGAAGGTATCATAAACAGTTTTCAAGAAAAAGGCAAATGTCCTGGAAAAACGCAAAAGAAACCAAGTTAAAAAGGGGCATAATTCTGTCAAATTTGGTGCAAGAGTTATGAAACCTGTCAATCAGTGTTCCCATATACATGTAACATTGATAATGTATACATGTACTTAGTTTGAAGATGGTATCATAAACAGTTTTCAAGAAAAAGGCAAATGTCCCGGAAAAACGCGACGGACGGACGGACTGACTGAGTGACGGACCGACGCACGGACAACGTGGTTCCTATATAGCACCTCCCCCACCCACCACCGGTAGTGTGGGGCATTAAAAGAGACATTCTCTATATATTTTGCTATTGTGACAGGGATACTATATAGGATATTTGGTGACTAGCTTTAAATGAGAAATGTTATCTGCTCGGCTTCTGAAAATATCAGGTTCGCCTGCTGCTCACCTGATATATTCATCCGGCTTGCCAGATAACATTTCTCATTCAAAGCTAGTCACCAAATATTCCCTATATTCTGAGTCATTACAGCAGAGGATACGTTATTCCTTCCCGTTTGAATGCAAACGAAACGCAAACGCAGAGCACTAAAATGAAAAAAGTTCATTTTTTTTGACAATTCATGTTTAGTGGCAAACAGTTCGGAGCAAGATCAGACGCCGGGTTACTTAAAGACAATGATAATTTTCAACGAACGTTATCGAAACGTTTATTTCGAACCAGAAATGTTCGTTTACTGATAACTCGAAAGGTATTCATTTGAAATTTCATGTTCTATTAATGAACGGTAACGTGCTGTAATGAATTTGCCGCAGAGTTGAATGACGAACACGTCTAAAATCTAGGGTGGACAAATGGTGACAAACAGTGGAGAAAACGTTATTCTTTCCCAATAAACGCGTTTACGCTAAAACTATTATTTCCTATGCAAGCAGTTTGGAGCCAGATCAGACGCCGGGTAACTCGGCGTCTGATCAGGCTTCAAACTGTTTGCCAACAAGATAGAAGTGTCAAAAAGTTGTACTTTTCTACATTTTAGTGAGTTGCGTGTGCGTTTAAACGGGAAAGAATAACAGATTATCCACTGTACATGGTGCCTGTCGAACCTATATTTCTACGCTTGGTTTCGTCCTTGATCGGGATGTGAACTAATTCCTTTGGAATAAAACTGTTCACTGTAAATAAAGAGCCATCATTTGTCAAGATCGACCAAAATTGGACAAAATGACAGCCAATATAAATAGGATCATAGGGCGGATTTGATCAGTATATATATATTTTTTACAAACAATTGACAATCCAATTATCAGCTTACATTATATCGGTTTGATATCAATTCGATATCTGTTTTAACATCGGGCTCCGATGTATATTCGATGTATATACCTTAAGAATTAACTTTGAAACGATATTGCAGACAACAAAATTGAAACAGACGACAATGAAACGGTGAAGAAGTAAACTCTCACGAAAAGTTTGCAGTGAAGGGATTGAGCAGTTATTTGTATTTAAAGAAACGAATCTATGGAATTAATCTATGCGTAAGAAACGCATAGTGAACGGTTAACGAACGGTTAACGCCTAACTATTTTAACGCATTTAAACGCGTTAATAAACGAATATTCCAATGCAGTCTCGGCTAAGGGGTCCGTCTGCTAAGTGATGACCCTTTCATCGGGACTCTTTTGAAAGCGTAAAGAAACGGCTAGGAAACGCGTTTAACGAAACGGATAATAAACGCGTAAGAAACGCTTAAGAAACGCGTAAAGTGGGTAGGAATAGCGTATTTACCACTGTATTTCGCTACTTTTGGTACATACAGTGCTCATTTTTTGCTTAAATATAAACTTTGAATAGATGTCGATCGTTTCCACGTTTTCCCGACGAAGACCGTAGGTACAATGTAATAATGTCTTAACCCTTTATCTCATAGCTTGTTTCTAGTTTTGAGAAACAGATGACCACTTACATCTAATATTGGTTGAAAGTTAAGCAGAATGTGCCTTAAGGCACATTCTGCTTTACTTTCAGCCTGCTTTAAGCTAAAATCTGCTAGGCTAGATAAACTATTTTAATGGTTATTGTTCATGAGGGTATAAACTTGAACTATTTTCTTCAGCGGAGGAATAAATTAAATACGCTAAAAGTCGCTTCTATGGGGGAAAGGGTTAAACTGTAATCTCAGTCGTTTGTAATGACGTTACCCCATCCCGAATTTGACCAAATTCCACGAACTCACTCAAACACAAACATCAGCTCAAAAACCTCCGCTAACCGTATCTATAGGTTTGTAAACGTTTTTTATTCAATGAATGATCTATTACATGTATTACTATTCATGGACAATAAGTGCTGCTTAATAAACGTTCGTGTTCTCATCTTGGCCTGTAGGGCGTTCAAGTACCGTATCAGCGAACAGTAACGTTAACCGATGCAATCAACCCATATAGTACGACATCTAACGTTCACCAATACTCTTCAATAATAACTCATTGCGCCCCATTGTGTATTAACTTTTCAAGGGTACGAACGATTTATGTGCGATCTAAATAACACAAGCAAAAGTGCACTAATCAACTGAAATGCATCAATTTTACCGAATATAAAAATAAGATTTAGCTGCTCAGATGTAAGCTGCTTTGTTTGATACATTAAGTATCGGAAAATGTTGGTTTATTGCTGAGAAATTAAGTCGGGACTGTTCGCTTGTTAAATTAAATTCATTTGGTAGCCATTTTGTTTTCCTTGTTGGCGATGGCGAACTACCTCTGAGGCCGTTCGTGTCGTTCGCAACCGGTAACAGCCTAACGGTTGTTAAAGGTAAATTGTTACCGTTTCTGTTGCAATCGATGCAATCGATACGGTACTTGAACGCGCTACTGTATAGCTCAGTGGTAGAGCGTCCGCTTGCAGTGCGGGACGTTGCGGGTTCAATCCCTGGTCGGGTCAAACAAAAGACTTAAAAAGTGGTAGTAATGGCTTCTCTCCTTGACGCTCATGATTTCGGGTTAGCATTTACGACTGGTTCGTCGGTGTCAAGATAAAGTGACCGGTCGGGTACAGTCCCGATGGTGCACATAAAAAGTGCCCCTTCTCATAATCATCAGAATTGATGGCGTAAGAGTAATAAATAGAAATTATAAAAAGTTAAGAGAGGGTCACGGTTTTCTCAAGTTTTGAGAAAATTCTACAGAAAATATGGCGAGTTGAGAATGTTCTTAGTGTTTTCATCTTTCTAAGAGTGAATCTCAAAATACTTATTTGAAATGGCCGAAAACTAAGACTATATTGATTTTTTAAGAGTATATCGTTATACTTAGTTAAAAATGTCGAGTTTAGAATTTTCTTAGTTATTTTCACTTTCCAAGCGTAATCATCAGATACATAAAGTAAATTGCCGAAAACTAACGGAATATTGATTTACTTAGAGAAAACATTATCTTAGCATGTTTCAGAGTAAGGACCCTGAGCAAGTTTTAACACGATTGGATAAAAGTGTGGCCTCTAGACGGTAAATACTAAAATTGTTGACCACTAACGACGGATGATGGACATAATTGTTACATGTACATCAACACACATTAGACAACATCTTGATTATGCTTAAATTTGGTTGACGATAAATGTTTCATCAAAATGCCAATGTACCAGTAGAATCAAGCCTTACCAAAAATAACACATTCTAATCACTCGGTTTCGATTGGTTAAATTTGCGACATATACAGTGGAGAAAACGTTATTCTTTCCCGTTTAAACGCAAACGTACGCAAAGCACTAAAACGTAGAAAAGTGCAACTTTTGGACAATTCTGATAAGTATCTTGGTGGCAAACAGTTTGGAGCCTGATCAGACGCCGGGTTACCCGGCGTCTGATCTGGCTCCAAACTGTTTGCACTTCAAATAATAGTATTAGCATGAACGCGCTTATTGGGAAAGAATAACGTTTTCTCTACTGTACAAGTTATTTAGGATAAAAAAGAATGTATCAGATTCTATCAGACTGAAAGGAGATGGCAGATTGCATTATGATACAGTGGAGAATACGTTATTCTTTCCCGTTTAAACACAAACGAAACGCAAACGCAAAGAACTAAAACGTAGAAAAGTACAACTAATGGACAATTCTAATAATTCATTTTTATCTCGGTGGCAAACAGTTTGGAGCCAGATCAGACACTGAGTTATCCGGCGTCTGATCTTGTTCCAAACTGTTTGTAATAGAAATAATAGTTTTAGCGAAAACACGTTAATTGGGAAAGAATAACGTTATCCCCACTGTATGTAATAACTTACAGATCTTCCAAATTTGGGTAGGTGGAGAACGGTACAAATGTCCTCTCTCGTTCACGATGGAGATACAACATCTGCTGAGGAAAGGCTGTAGCACTATACAGAGTGGCATTCTCTATCAACGTGTAGTCTGCATGTCTGAAACTCAACATCATGTTTTAACACATTACATGTACCCCATAAAGTATCCCTTTTTACGCCTCTAATTTATTCCTAAACTGAAGAAAAAAGTTCCACTTTATACAGTTATTAATATTTACCTAATAATTATATATCATTGTAAATATTAACTTAAAGCAGGCTGCAATAAAAGCAGAATGCACCCTAAGGCGCATTCTGCTTTAATTTCAACCTGCTTTAAGAAGTCCAATATCTCAATAATTAGAAACAGGCTATGGGGTAATTGGTCAAACATGTCCTCCCTGAAACTTGAAATAGATCATTCCAGTTTCAAATCGTCTGGTCCTTACTTGTTTTTGCATCTGTGCAGTGTTTGACAATTGTAATACGGTATTACAAACAGTGCGGAACCTGGTCAGAAGCTTCTTATATCTTAATTATTTTTAATAGGGCACGTGAACTTTCACAGGTACACGATTTGCAAAGGACGAGTATATGCGAGACTATGGTTACATATGCCGCCGATCGTGTATGCGTGAGTTTTGTTCAAACGTTATTCAGCTTATGCCGATCGTAAATGCGTTATAATGGTTAAAGGTGCTAACCAATATAATTATGCCGATCGTATAAGATTTATTATGGTTCAAAGCGATAATAAGCATATACCGATCGTATTTATGCTTGTTTATGTTTAAAACCTTAACCAACATGTGCCTATCGTATGATTGACTTCATCTTCATTTGGAATTATTATCTTATTGTGTATACCATAAAATTCAAAATTTCAATAATCTTATATATTTTTCATACTTTTCTCTTGCTCTATTATGTAATTATATGTTCCTGATCTAGTTCTTTAGAATGTTTATATGTTATATGGCTATGAACATTGTATATGTTTAATGCCAATAAAATTTGAAATTGAAATTGAAAAATTGTATATATGCGTGATTATGGTTAAAAGCGTTAACCCATATTATGCAGATTGTACATGTATATACATGTACTTAAGTACATGTATATACATGTACTTAAAGCAAGCTATAAGATAATGGGTTAAAACCACTCTTAACTGGAAACCCTTCTAAACAGGAAATTTATGTTGTCCCAAGCCAGGTTCGGTTAAGAGGAGTTTAACTGTAAATTGTTTTCAGTAATGACGATAGATTGTGACTTGAAACATGCAGTAGTTAAATGGAATGATCCTCTAACTATGGCGCTGACATTAACATATGCACACTGTTTGACACTTATATCATTATTTCTAACGTTTAACCCTTTCATGATTAAATCATTCAGGAGAGTTTTACCCCTTCATTGCTTGTGTAGTCTGCTTAAGTATTAATGTCTGCAAGACACCTTTCAAAGTTAAACTTCATGTGGTATAGCTTAATGGATATCGATAAGAGTGTCAAACAGTTTGGTTCTGATCAGACGCCGCGTAACGCGGCGTCTGATCAGGACACAAACTGTTTGCAAATGCGCTTTTAGGCGTCATTGAGAGTGAAAGGGTTTAAACGCTAGAAATTGCAAATCTTTTAAATAAAAGCAGATGAAAATTAGCAGATGGCTGTACCATTTTACTGACTGTGTTAGACAGGTTAATAAGTCACAATGGCAGCGAAAGGGCCAATAGCAATCTGTTTAACTTTCAATCTGTTTTAATCTAACACCTGCTTACATTTCGTACATGTACGATGCATATTAATGACTCTATAATAAAGTAATATTTTCTTCTGTGGGTGAAAATATTAGAGGCGAAAAATGCATATTTTTGGAGTTATGGATTAGCCCGTCTTACCAAACGTCGTACGATTAAAACGTTAAATGTGAATAGTCCATTGAAAGTGTCGGGTGAATGAGTAAATGGACTGTTCCAATTTAAAATAAGTCTAGTTCATTTTTGGGTATAAAGGGTTGATTTTGAATATATATTTCAAAATGACAAACGGTGTAGACCCTGATCAGATGGCTCATTAAGGAGCCGTATGATCAGGGTTTACACTGTTTGTATTGGACAGGTGTAATATTCATAGGTACAGTGGAGAAAACGTTATTCTTTCCCAATAAACGCGTTTACGCTAAAACCATTATTTCCCATACAAACAGTTTGGAGCCAGACCAGACGCCGGGTAACCCGGCGTCTGATCAGGCTCCAAACTATTTGCCACCAAAATAAACATGAATTATCAGAATTGTCCAAAAGTTGCACTTTTCTACGTTTTAGTGCTTTGCGTTTGCGTACGTTTGCGTTTAAACGGGAAAGAATAACAGATTCTCCACTGTACACTGTTTGTAACGAATGAGTATACTCATTGCTAGGATGGAATGTGTCTAGCGGTCATTAAATGAATAAATATGGAAACAGTTTAAGACAAATTATTGCTTTAAGTGCTTTAGGTGCAAATACATCATATATAAAATGGAACTTTCTGCATTTCTGCTGCAACCTACTAAACCCTAGCTTATATAGTAATGAGCCACATCATAAGCATTATATACAATGCACTATACATGTAACACGTACAAACCACGCCAGGGCTGCCATAAGTTGACATGAAAAATCCTAAGATTTCCACATTTGCATTTTTTAAGTGCGATTTTACGAATCGTACATGTACCTTTACCCCATAGCCTGATAATTTTGTTGACAACCGACTACTTAAAGCAGGCTAAAAGTAAAACAGAATGCGCCCTCATGCGCATTCTGCTTTACTTTAAGCCTCCTTTAAGCTACTATAAACTGGAAAAAAATCCGAAGATTTAGGAAAAATCCGGATAAATGACAGCCCTGTCACGCAAAGTTGCCACTAATGACAAGGCGTTGCTGAGGAATAGGGTACAGTGGAGAAAACATTATTCTTTCACGTTTAAACGCAAACGTACGCAAACGCAAAGCACTAATACCTAGAAAAGTACAACATTTGGACAATTCTGATAATTCATGTGTATCTTGGTGGCAAACAGTTTGGAGCCTGATCAGACGCCGGGTTACCAAACTGTTTGTAAGAGAAATAGTAGTTTTAGCGAAAACGCGTTTATTGGGAAAGAATACCGTTTTCTCCACTGTATATCCTTATTAGTCGCTGCGTTTTTGACACATCTGCTAGAATGGATCTACATTGATTGCAATGCATAGCTCATTTGCTTTAGATGACACCACCATAAGCAAGATTTCATGTTATTTAGTATAATACTTATCCTAGCATTCATAAATCACTCTCGGCGCTATATGAACCGTTCAGAACTTCAGACAGTGTTGCAGTGTCGTAAAAACAACTAATCTATTTATTAATACATGTAAGTAATAACTATGTGGCTTTCCAGTTACAAAAGTTGTTTTTGTGTCTTTTTTGATATAATTAACTTACATGATAATTTTTATAGATGATCACTTAAAGCAGGTTTCAGTATGCTTTAAGCTACTATCTGCTAAAGTACACGAACTTTTTCTTAAGATACATATTAATTACTATATAAATTGAAACTATTTTCTTCAGTTGAGAAACAAATTAAATGCAGAAAGAAGTAAATGTTAAATTAATGACGAGCCAATGACTAAACCTAGAACTCTTTACTCTACAGGAAAATGGTCAAGTCAGAAGACCCCTATTTACATGCAGTAATTAAACCATTCATTGTTTACTTGTTAATAAAAACAACTTTGCAAACAGTTTTGATCCAGACCAGACTCCACAAATTGACTTACAATGGAGAAAACGTTATTCTTTCCCAATAAACGTGTTTACGCTAAAACTATTATTGGCATTGCAAACAGTTTGGAGCCAGATCAGACGCCGGGTAACCCGGCGTCTGATCAGGCTCTAAACTGTTTGCAACTAAGATAAACATGAAGTATCAGAATTTTTCAAAAGTTGTATTAATTACGTTTTAGTGTTTTGCGTTTGCGTACGTTTGCGTTTAAACGGGCAAGAATAACGTTTTCTCCACTGTAACCCCTTCACTGCCTTGCCCCGTGTACAATTGTTATTTGCAAACAGTTTGGATCCTGGACAAAAAACATGTAACACACAGTCTGATCAGTGTTCAACAAACATTTCAATATTTCTTAAGCCGAAATACCTAACTTTAAAACTGAACAAAGAAAGCAGCCAATAATTCTTTAAATTGATGTTGTCATGGTAGTGAATGGCTTAATGGATCCCGATCTGGATCAACACTGTTAAATGTAAATTGTGTGTCTGATTAGGTCCTAAATAGTTTTTCACTGACAGGGATCATGTTTCTATAATGTTTATGTACATGTACCATATATGAAAACATAAACCAATTACAGAGTTTTAGCAGACGTCATTCTAACAGACGACAATAACTTTGTGTTAAAAGAGTTGAAACACTGGGAATTAAAGGATTCAATGCCCAGTGAGGCTTATCGGCACAGATATACATGTAGTGAATCTAACACCACCGTGAGTGTCAGATAAGAATATCCCACCCGAGTTTTGAAGATATTTTTGGAACACGAGGCTTTGCCGAGTGTTCCAATAATATCTTCAAACGAGGGTGGGATATTCATCTGATACTCACGGTGGTGTTAGATTTATTTTCTCACCTCGTCAACCCTTAAAACGCGTTTAACTTGCTATACAATGGCGAGTTGTATTTTAAGGCGCTAATGCATGCATGACGACGTCATGACGACGTCAAAACAACGGCAATAACAACCAATCATAAGATAGTTCCATTAGTTCGGCTTGTCTGTCCGGACAGATAAGGTTATCTCACACCCACTAGATTTCGGGATACCTCTGTCCGAGAGGTGAGAAAATCAGGCCCAGTCTGGGACTGACCGTTAGACCAATAAACAGTTTGACAGTGATTGATAACACCCCTATTTCTTGCGGTGCAAATTTTCGCATTTTACCAGTCTCTATCATCCTGGCTAAGAAAAGACAACCCTGGATTAATAAAAGGGAAATAACGATGATCTATTATTGGGACTGGCGCCAGTCTACCTAGCAGATGATAGCTGAAAACAACCTGCATTAATTGGTATTAGAAACAGGCTATTGGGTAAAGGGTTAAAATGGAAAATAATAGCTTTAGGACAGTTGTTAGCAATGGGCATTGTCATTCTTGTTTAACTCTTTCAACACTATGAACCTGTTAGAATTATACTCATAACATTTGCAAAGAGAGCAGTGTAGACCCAGGTCAGAGGGCTCCTATAGGCGCTCTCTGGATGGGTGTAAATGTTTGCTCATGTCGACAAGTATTTACCCAATATTCCTAGATGAATGGTTCATGGTTAAGTTACTAAAAGATCCACCAGGTAACCTTATAACCCACACGAGTTACTCAGTGTTCAAAGAGTTAAGTACAGTGGAGAAAACGTTATTCTTTCCCAATAAACGCGTTTACGCTAAAACTATTTTTTCTATTGCAAACAGTTTGAAGCCAGATCAGACGCCGGGTAACCCGGCGTCTGATCAGGCTCCAAACTGTTAGTCACCAAGATAAACATGAATTATCAGAATTGTTCAAAAGTTGTACTTTTCTACGTGTTAGTGTTTTGCGTTTGCGTACGTTTGCGTTTAAACGGGAAAGAATAACGTTTTCTCCACTGTACATGTACTAACGAGTTTATTGGAGAAATTCACGTCAGTCCTACTGTTAATCATACTTACATTGCCAGCAAATTGGGGTAATATCCTTGTGAGAGAACAGGATGAGGGAAGGATTCTAGAAGATTGTTTCCAATAAAACTGAAAAGGAAAGTGTTGAAAGAATCTGTAGATCGATCAAAATATTTTAAAAATATAACTTGTGTGGCAAGTCTGGTACATACACATTACCAGTTGACAGTGTGACATAGAGATACATTCAGCTTGAGACTTTCTTGTCGGAAAATTTTGGTATAATAAATAATAAATATATCCACAGCAGACCTGACGACAGTCCTAGAGCGAGTCAATGGTCCGTCTTACGAAACTACGTACGACAAACATGGTCGCACATCAACACTTTAAAATACATATAACTTTTCATATCTCCGTAAAATCCGGTAATCATTATTTCAAGACGATTCCACAGTAATTGCAAAAAACAGAATTGGATGGGAAAAAATAATAACGATAATTTTATAATTCTGCAATTTCCGTGAAGAACGTCGAAATCTGAATACAACACCCTGTAGCACACAGTCAACACGTGATATGTTTATTATATGCCTGCAATATACACCAAAACAAATAAAGTGATGTGTAAATCATTTCATATTCAAAACCACGTGACAACAATTCTTTTACGACACAAAGACCAACGGGTAAATGAAGTCGCGCTTATCAAAAATGTGTTCGGAGTTACATACAAACAGTAAAATACAAGCAGTATGAGGGTGACGCTTGTACAGTGGATAATCTGTTATTCTTTCCCGTTTAAACGCACACGAAACGCAAACGCAAAGCACTAAAACGTACAAAAGTACATTTTTTGACAATTCTGATAGTTCATGTTTATATTGGTGGCAAACAGTTTGGAGCCTGATCAGACGCCGGGTTACCCGGCGTCTGATCTGGCTCCAAACTGTTTGAAATAGAAATAATAGTTTTAGCGTAAACGCGTTTATTGGGAAAGAATAACGTTTTCTCCACTGTAACTGACCATACAGTGGCCTCTCGTACAAAACGTCGTCTGACAATTATTGTTGTAAGTCTGATTTTAACTCTTTTACGCCCAGTGGATTATTCCATGTTTATATATTGGATTAGTCCATTTCTATCAAAGGGGTGCCTGGTCAATATTTTCATTTTTTTATATTGAAATTCCTATCAGCAAACAGTGTAAACTCTGACCAGGCGCCGCATAATAAACAGTCTACACTGTTTGCCTATGTCCCATATATTGGATCGTGGACACAAATGGGTTAAATTCGCAATTATCATTTATTTTTTCCATCTAGTCTTGTCTTGTGAAAAGACGATACTGAAGAGATGTCACAAGATAGGATTACACGGAGAAATAATATATTATATGTATTTGAATAAATGATAGTAGATAAAAGTGTCCCTCTACAGGTGGTTATAATTAAATAAAGATAAGTGTAATAGCGAGCATGTTTTATGCATTTATATTACTTTTTTTTTTGTATTTTAATACAAAGCGTTTATTTGGACAGAATAAGTATCAACCCTTACTTATACATGTAGTTCTCGTATACATGTGTAGTCAATACTTACAGTTCTCGTAGATGGTCATCAATATTTTCCCATGCGTCATACGCTATGGTTTTCATTGGAGGTTCTTGAGAGTGGAGTCGTAGTTCCCGCAGTTGTTCTAGGTTTTTAAATGACATACTGCCAAGATGCTCTATTCGGTTGCCATGTAGATCCCTAACATACAGACAAAAATCAGACATGAGGTAATCGATTGCAATCACTTACATGTACATCTTTCAAAGTAATCATAGTTTCATCGATTACAGACTTCGTAATATTTAAAAAGTAGCCGCAATCTTAATAGCATTTGCTGTAATGGTAATCTAAAGTAATCGATTACATTTCAATATCGGTATCATGTCTGATACATGTGTAACAATAAACATTGATACTATTTAAATCTTCCTTCACCTGTAATTATAGGCTTGACGTCGCGATATGACTGAAATACTGTTAAATGCGAAGTAAAATCAAAACAAAACAAATCAAAGTCATTCCAATATCTGATTCAATTTCCACCAGTACTCACAGATGCAGCAATTTGTCAAGATTATGAAAAAGTCCATGGTTGATTCTCTCCAGGTGATTGTAGTGCAATTCACTGAAATAACGAAACAAAATATCGATTGATGTATTCTACTAAAATATTAAGATATTAAAAGGTTCAAAGGTAAAGAAAGATCCGTTGAAGTCAATTTTTAACAGAAAACAATCAAATAATTTTATTTTTAACTTTACAGACTGCACGAGCATTCTACAACACCACTGTTTTCGTATACAGTGGTCCCCTTCCAAACGGGGAATCTAAATATACCGGAATATAGCGGTATACCGGGAAAATATACTGAATACCGTAATTCTCTCTTACCCGAACAACCCATTTGGTCTGGTTTTCAATCCTTCTTTATTGTGACCCATTACACCATAAATAAACCTTTTTTACGACTTTGTTTTATTTCTACACTGAAGACAATGCATTCATGAATGTGTAAAATCAGAAATAATTGCTATATTTTAGCAGATGTTATATAGCTTAAAGCAGGTTGCAAGAAAAGCAGAATGCGCCTTAAGGCGCATTGTGCTTAACTTTCAACCTACTGTAAGTGGTCAGCTATCTGGTAATGGAAATCGAAACCCCTCTAAACCGGAAATTTATGTTGACCCCGCACATGTCCGGTTTAGAGGGGTTTCGCCTTATAACTAGTGGACAGCGATATGCGCTGACAGCGTTGTGTATTTGTGGCGTCATTGCAATGCGTTCTATAAACTAGATTACAATGTATCACTCCCTCAGCATAGTAGATTTAATAATATACTGTTTTTTGTTTTAATTTATCATTATTGAATCTACCTGAAAATGTTTATTGATGATAAACATACCATATTTGCTTTATTTATCAGCTGACTGAATGGTGTTAAAAATACACGGAAGTAATGTCATTAAGAAATATATATCATTCGGGTTAATAATTTATTGGATTTATCACATACATCGTTTGAGAATACGATAAATCTCGTTTTTTATCGTTTTCTAATAGACTCGTTTAATAAATCCAATTAGATGTGAACACACATGTTACGTCCTATAGCCTATCATAGTTTCTTTTTTAAAATATGTTTCTCTCAATTGAAAACCTTTACTGTCTACAACAGGTACATGTATTGTCAGAGTTGTTTGTCTTTTGAGAATTTCATAAGAGTAGATGGACTATTCATCTTCTTCAATAATGAATATTATCGACAGCTATTTATCGTATTCACCCCTTGGACTTTAAACAGAGTATTCCATCATCCTGTTTAGGTCTAAACCATTTTCAGGGTTGTTTTCTGCAATCAATTGCAAACTGACAAACAGTGGGGACCCTGATTACATGTACGTGATTTCTGTTTTACTTCAACTTTGCTTTATGTAACCACCGAGAAGAGATTAAAAATATACTTTCTTCTCTTATTGTTAGTTTTACTGTATACATGTACAATACACATTTACATATACACTGACACATTATATAACAAACAACAAATGCAGTAGAGAAGGACTTCTTTCTCAATGTAAGCGTGTGAGCTTAATTATATCACAAACGTTTTGAGGCCAGTTCAAACATCGGGCAATCCTGATGATCAGATTTTCTACACAAACAAAAATCAGTAAAATTTAATTACATTGCTTTTCCGTTCCGTTTGCGTTTAAACGGGAAATAATAACATATAAAGCGTTAACAACTTACAGAATGTGTAACTTCTTCATGTGGTTGAACACTCCTGCTTGGATAAAACGTATGTGATTATTACTCAAGTTCCTAAAATGGAAAATAAACAATATTTGTATAAAATGGACAGATACAATTCTTTCAAAAATCAGCGCGTTTGTTAAATTTGTTTCTAAATTAATCATCGTATGTCGCCATTTAAATACATTCAACTCTATTTTTATCGCCTATGTTATTTTTTCTTTTAAATTTGTAAAAATATCAACTTATTGAAAAATATTGTCTTAACTATTAATTCGTTTCGTTTATGTTTAAACGGGAAAGAATAAAGGTTTTATGTTTAAGTGTAAAGGGTACATGTACATGTACAGTGGAGAATACGTTATTCTTTCCCGTTAAAAATGCAAACGGAACGCTGACGCAAAGCACTAAAACGTACCAAAGTACAACTTTTGGACAATTATGATAATTCATGTTTATCTTGGTGGCAAACAAATTGGAGCTTGATCAGACGCCGAGTTACCCGGCATCTGATCTGTCTCCAAACTGTTTGTAATAGAAAAATTAGATTTAGCGTAAACGCGTTTATTTAGAAAAAGTACATGTAACGTATTCTCCATTGTAAAAGAAAACTTACAGGTGTACAAAGTGTTGTCCGTTTATTGGCGCTAGTGCGTTCTTTGTTATTGTTTCTATCTGGTTGGCGTCCATTCCACTGAAATATCAGTTTAATGTATTACAGTGGAGAATCTGTTATTCTTTCCCAATAAACGCGTTTACGCTAAAACTATTATTTGCAATGCAAACAGCTTGGAGCCAGATCAGACGCCGGGTAACCCGGCGTCTGATCAGGCTCCAAACTGTTTGCCATCAAGATAAACAAGAATAATCAGAATTGTCAAAAAATGTTCTTTTCTACGTTTTAGTGCTTTGCGTTTGCGTACGTTTGCGTTTAAACGGGAAAGAATAACAGATTCTCCACTGTACTCCACAAATATACTAAGAACATTTTGACACCTTTATATAATTCTTCCGATGAATAAAATAGTTATATTTTATAAAGTAATAAAAATGAACCATCAGAAATAGTTTTTTATCCTGAACGAGCCCTCTGAGCAGGGTCAACACTTTTTGCATGGGAAAAGTACAGTGGAGAATCTGTTATTCTTTCCCAATAAACGCGTTTACGCTAAAACTATTATTTACAATACAAACAGTTTGGAGCCAGATCAGACGCCGGGTAACCCGGCGTCTGATCAGGCTCCAAACTGTTTGCCACCAAGATAAACAAGAAATATCAGAATTGTCTAAAAGTTGTTCTTTTCTACGTTTTAGTGCTTTGCGTTTGCGTACGTTTGCGTTTAAACGGGAAAGAATAACAGATTCTCCACTGTATAATCTTTACAGGCACACTATTTGTAAATGACGAGTATACTCGTCACTAGAGTTGAATGTGTCAAATAACTCATATTCGAACAGAAATAGGACCAGAATCAATAATTACCAGTGACTGTGACAAGTAATTGTTTAATACTCAAAAGCTGTAGAATTAAATTTTATCAAATTTACAATATTATAATAATACTACTCAAAATTTATCAAGCACCAAAGGTCAAACTTCCATAGGAACCAATGCATCGACCCTTTCACATTCACAATGTATAAATTTCCACAGTTTTGTTGAAATATGACAAAATTATATAGAGCAGTTAAAGGTCCAATCTACAGGTTCTAATGTGACTTGCGCATATACTGTAAAACATGTATATTTCACGTCATGAATATTTCGCGTAATGCGATTTTGTATTAAGTTCGCGACATCATGCACTATTTCTAGTAAGTGGTAGCTTAAAGCAGGCTGAAAGGCAAGCAGAATGTGCCATAAGGTACATTCTGCTTTACTTTCAACCTGTTTAAAGAAGTCACCTATTTTAAAAACTAGAGAAACTCTCGCGAATAAAACCGGTTTTACAGTAAATGTCCTTGCAAGTGCATGGGGGTTAAAACGATACATGTGTAACATGTCACGTTTTTACACACAAACGCAAACGTTTCAAATTGTGCTTTGAAGTAACCGATCATGCTTTACACTTCAATAATGCATACAATTGAACATTTAAACGTAAAACCTTGTTTTCAACCAACAAATAACACCTCTTACATGTAGACTATGACAATGTAGAATTCAATCGATTGAAAATTTCGGTGATATACATGTCCTCTGGTTTCCTCTGGTTTTGCCTACAGGACTTAAAAGTTATAAGAATCACCAAGTGGACCCTTGGAAATAATTACTTACACTTTGATAGGAGTTGAAAAAAATTGTCGGAAGTTATTAGGTGAGAAAGTGATAGGTTCAATGCATTGGTACATATGGAGATTTTACCGTCGGTGATTAGCAAATTGTGACCAGTATATTAATCAATTATTAAAAAACAATACATTATATTTAGCACTATTACATGTAACATGAGCAAAACCCTAGCGACGAGTATTCTCGTCAAATTTAAACGGTTTACCTATGGGAAGTACACCTTATATGTAAACAGTGTAGATCATGATCAGGGGACTCATGTACAGTGGAGAATCTGTTATTCTTTCCCAATAAACGCGTTTACGCTAAAACTATTATTTACAATACAAACAGTTTGGAGCCAGATCAGACGCCGGGTAACCCGGCGTCTGATCAGGCTCCAAACTGTTTGCCACCAAGATAAACAAGAAATATCAGAATTGTCTAAAAGTTGTTCTTTTCTACGTTTTAGTGCTTTGCGTTTGCGTACGTTTGCGTTTAAACGGGAAAGAATAACAGATTCTCCACTGTAGGAGTCTGTACTGTTTGTCTTTGTGCAATATATTTTTTTAAATCAAGCGTTTTGTTTTACAATGGCATTGTTGCGTACAAATTTCAAAAGTGAATGAGTTACATGTTACAATATACAGTAAAATGTCTTTTTACTACCACTGAATTACCTTAGTTACGT
The DNA here is from genome assembly GCA_922989275.2 of Gari tellinella. Classification (NCBI taxonomy): domain Eukaryota; kingdom Metazoa; phylum Mollusca; class Bivalvia; order Cardiida; family Psammobiidae; genus Gari; species Gari tellinella. The sequence continues at coordinate 75,836,743 of OV277867.1, read as the reverse complement.
GCATTAGGTATTTACCCCGCCTACGATATAAGGATATTATCAAGCGAAACTTGACGCAGAGATGCATGTTCAATCAATTAGCCTTCGTTCATGGGATCGTTACATGTATAGAGGGTTACATTGTATTACGGCACCATTGTGGAGAAAACGTTATTCTTTCGCAATAAATGCGTTTACGCTAAATCAATTATCTCTGACGCAAACCGTTTGGGGCCATATCAGACCCCAAACTGTTTGCTGTCCAGTTTAAAATCAACATTCAGAATTGTCAAAACTAGTTAAGTTCGATTAAGAGGAAAACTTACAGATATTTTAGTGCTGATACATCGCCGAATATGTTTGGATTGATCTCTGTTAGGCTATTGTTGGAAAAACTCCTGAAATAATGATAAGAATAATCATTTTCTGTGAAGTCCACTTGTAAAATTAATGTTAATTACTACACTACAATTATGACGACATACCCCGTCTAAAACATTCTCTTTCATAATATCTTCCTGTTCACAAACTTATCGACCTATTTTATCGCTACTCTTTAGAAATGTAAGCAGTTTAATTTAAAACAAAAGCTTTTTTTATCAAAATCAAATAGTTTGGTTCCTGATTAGACGCTCCGATAGGCGGCGTCTGATCAGGATACACACTGTTTGCGTAGGCTAGTGTTGCTAAGCTTGGCGCTGAAGAGACTAAAAATGGACATTTCTCTCCTGTGTAAAGTAAAGACATATGAACCAGGTATATGAACCAGCATGTTATTGAATGTTTACATGTACCAACGGATTGGTCCATTCGTTTTTCATTTCCTGTTTCTGAAATGCCAAAGTTTCCTCTTTTTAAAAGACAATATAGTTTAAAAAATAGTTGTTTTTCGCAAATACATGTAGATCTAATAAAAAGGGAAATGCAGATGTTGTGTCCTTATTCTGATTTTCTGATATACGCTCGTACGATTTGACTTTAACTTCAAAAAGAAGGAAAACGACGCCTTTGTATAAGCAGGAAAACTATGACCACCCAGTCCCATTGTTCCCCAAGTGTAAACTATCAGGTAAAGTACAGCTACTTTTTGCACTTCGATTTGGTGTCTAATACTGCTCAAATCTGAGTAATAAAAAGCTTTAGAATGACCTTAAACACCACTCAAACGCTTTACATGTATAACATATGGGCCAGCACTTACACGACTCTGAGATTACTTCCGGTTATAGAATTCGGTGGAATCCAGTGGAGTCTGTTTTGCGCCATTGAACTGAAAACATGAATCAAAACAATACAGCTGTGCCATTACCGTATATTGCATTGTAATATTGTACAGACCAAGCACCGTTCTCATCCAAGGTTCTGTATATGAATTTGGCTACACTACCAAAAACGTTTATAATACTGCTAAATACAATACTTGAGTGCGTGTCAGTGTGTCAAACAGAGTAGATCAAGGTCAGTCGCCGCGTCTTTGACCTTGATCTACTCTGTTTGCAGTGTTATAAGGTAGGTTCTGTCATGGTACAGCTCCATTGTTGTTCGAAACAAATAAGACAGTTGAAATAGAGCAAACGTTATTCTTTAAAAAAAAAAACAAGTGTACATGTACGCTTAAACTTATTTTCAATTTCAATCAGTTTGGATCCTGATTAAACGCCGCGTAACGCAGTGTCTGATCAGGATCCCAACTGTTTTACATTCGTATTTAAATTTCTTTAGTCATACTGCCGTATTGTTAATATTGAAAAGACATTACAGACACAAAATTGAAACAGACGACCGTGAAACGGTAATGGGTTAAAAATCTCACGAAAACGTTGGCAGTGAAAGTGTAAAATTCTGAATTTATATTTATTTCTCCATTTAATCCTGTCTTGTGACATCTTTTTTTAATCATCTTTTCACGACGATTCCAACAAGATGTCACAAGACTGAATTAGATGGCGAAATCACAAATTAGATGTGTTTTAAAGTTTTGACTTACGACCTTTTTTGTCGTACGACGTTTCGTCTAAGACGGGTCTAAGAAGACTAGCAAACTTTACTTACAGACATTCGAGAGTACTTGGCAATCTCAATGTACTGTAGTTATGTGTGTCCATCATAATCTGATTACCAGCCAAATTCCTGTGGGGTAAAATAATAAGCAATATATCTAACTTAAGGCGACATTGGATATAACGAAATAGTGGATATAACACTAAAATAAGCACCCATTTCTTAGTAACGTATAGTACATGTAAAAAGATATGTAGTTAAGACATTACGAAGATTACATATAAGTGGACGTTTTGATAAAATAAATATAATAACGTGTGACAAATAGCTTAAATCCAGATCAGACACCACGTTACGTTGCGTCTGATCTGGATTCAAGCTGTTTGCAAATGTAAGCTACGTCGTAATTGTCCTTCCCTATAACGATTCCCTCCGAACAAAACACAAAATCTGTGTCTCCCATTGGGTGTCGTTGCTGAGAAGGGGAACTGTAATTAAACGAGAGTAAATAACATCTCCTTCACTCAATTGGCACATTGTACAATGGAGAATACGTTAAACTCAAAACAAATGCAATTCAATAAAACGGAGAAAATGGCGACCATTTTTAACATGTTGGAATCTGAATGGCAAACAGTTTTGCAGTTATCCGGCGGCTGAGCTGGCTCCAGACTGTTTGCAAGAGAACTTGTGGTTTATGCACAAATTTGTTTATTGGGAAAGTATGTGTGTCTCCCAATGTAGTGCCGTTTCAACTGGAGAGAGTACAACAGAAACGACGTATTTGTTTCCAAATAAACGCGTTTATGTTGAATAGCTGTAATACATGTACATCGCACACAGTTTGGAACCTGTTCAGACGACGGGTAACCAGGCGTCTGATCAGGCTCCAATATTTTTCGCAACTCATATCAAAACACGTCGCCCTTAATTTCCTAACACCATACATTTCCTCAAGTTTACTGCAATGCGCTTGCGTTTAATATCGTTGAGATAGAGAAGGATATTTTATCCACAGTACCATCTTCTCTACTGCATAAGTACAGTGGAGAATCTGTTATTCTTTCCCAATAAACGCGTTTACGCTAAAACTATTATTTACGATACAAACAGTTTGGAGCCAGATCAGACGCCGGGTAACCCGGCGTCTGATCAGGCTCCAAACTGTTTGCCACCAAGATAAATATGAATTATCAGAATTGTCTAAAAGTTGTTCTTTTCTACGTTTTAGTGTTTTGCGTTTGCGTACGTTTGCGTTTAAACGGGAAAGAATAACGGATTCTCCACTGTAAGGACACACTGTGTAGTGTACATATGTCTTACACTTCATTTCTATCTGAGTGGCAAACGGTTCGGAGCCAGATCAGACGCCGGGTTACCCGGCTTCTGATCTGGCTCCAAACTGTTTGCAGTTGAAATAAACGTTTTAGCGTAAACGCGTTTATTAGGAAAGAATAACACATTCTCCACTGTATAGAAGTACTTACAAAACGCGCAGGGTACTTTGGATCACGTCTACGGCTCCGTACCCAATCAAAAGTAAGGAATTGACTTTACAGTATAATAATGTATAGAAGTACTTACAATACGCGCAGGTTCAAATGTGATACATCGGGTACATGGTTCAGTGGAGTCCCCTGGACGCTCCTATACAGAATATAAATATAATTAATCATTAAAGACAAAGTTTTGTATGTCTTGTTCCATCTGGTTTCCAAATAGCGTTTCGGACCATCATTTTCGTAGTTTGAAATGTTTAAAATGTTCCTTCAAAATCAGTAAATATAGATATTGTCTATACATGTACATGTAGAATGTATGCGTGGAAGGCATACAGTTGAGAAAACGTTATAATTTCCCAAAAAACACGTTAACGCTTAATCTTGTATTTCTAATGCAAACCATTTGGAACCGTAACCCAGCGTCTGATCAGGCTTCAAACTGTTTGTTGTCCAGGTTAAAATCTACATTCGGAATTGTCAAAAAGTTGTTATTTTCTTCATTGTTGCTATGCGTTTGCGTTTGGTTTGCTTTTTATAACGTTTTCTCAACTGTATTTCAGATGGCCTACGGTTTCCTTACTGAACTCATGGCAGGCTTGTGCGACCAACTCATTATCCCGAAAGTTATTGATAATTGAAACACTATCACGACTATCGAAAACTGGATTTACTATTGCAATACTATCACGATTGTTTATCACACACTATACTTATATGAATATGAAGCATTTAGGAATTATTTCTATATATCTTAGCACATGGTAGCTTAAAGCAGACTGAAAGTCAGCAGAATGCGCCTTCAGATTTACGTTCACACAGGTTTAAGCAAATGCATGTCTTCATTATTGCTAATATGAAATGATTAAGAGACTAAACACATACTTGAAATAAAATTAAACAAGCGATCTCAATTTTTTTCAAAACCTTGTAGAGAAAATTACTTGAAAACAGTTTTACTTCGTTTGTTTTGTTTAAAGTGATAGAGGCACAACTATCACCGATGATATCAATACTATAAATATACTGAGCGAAAAAAGTTTAGACAGTTTGTTTAACAGGGGATTTCCCATCGACAATATTCCCAGTTTTCTGTAGTTCTGGAAAGCAATATCAAAGAAATATGGAACAGCAAAAAATAAAGAGAGGTTCATAGTTAAGGGGATGACATTGAGAGATATCGGTTGCAATAATTTGTTTTCGAGTATTATTGTTTCAAGATGTACTCCTTTTTCAATGCAAATGGAGGTAATTGGAAAATATCGCCTTTTCAACGGACTATTGTACACACAGTTGTAAAGAATGATTCACCAAAAGTGCTGGATTTTTGTTCCTGGCTACTTTTCCAACACAACTGCTAGCTTTCAAGAGGAAACCATGACTGACATCTCGTTTATGACTGGTTAAGCAGTTACAATACAAGCGGAGTTACCTCCCTATACGCAGAAGTTTACCGCACAGTTGTTATCTCTCTCTGTTCTATGAAGTTCGGTTACCTATGTCAAGTGATTTGCATCCTTAATGTGTGACTTAACTTTTTTCGCTCAGTATATATATTTTCAATCGATAGTCACATTTCGTGACTTTAGCTATAGTGTCGATTCAAACTCCTTCTTTTAACCCCTTCACTGCCTTACCCCGAGTACGATTCAATTTCTTAAATCAAAATACATGTACCTAAATTTTAAATTTCAGAAATAAAAGCAGACAAAAATCAGGGCAGGGAAGGGGTTAACAATGCTTACAATATCTGTAGATAATCGATATGAATCAGGGCAGGGAAGGGGTTAACAATGCTTACAATATCTGTAGATAGTCGATATGAATCAGGGCAGGGAAGGGGTTAACAATGCTTACAATATCTGTAGATAGTCGATATGAATCAGGGCAGGGAAGGGGTTAACAATGCTTACAATATCTGTAGATAGTCGATATGAATCAGGGCAGGGAAGGGGTTAACAATGCTTACAATATCTGTAGATAGTCGATATGAATCAGGGCAGGGAAGGGGTTAACAATGCTTACAATATCTGTAGATAGTCGATATGAATCAGGGCAGGGAAGGGGTTAACAATGCTTACAATATCTGTAGATAGTCGATATGAATCAGGGCAGGGAAGGGGTTAACAATGCTTACAATATCTGTAGATAGTCGATATGAATCAGGGCAGGGAAGGGGTTAACAATGCTTACAATATCTGTAGATAGTCGATATGAATCAGGGCAGTGAAGGGGTTAACAATGCTTACAATATCTGTAGATAGTCGATATGAATCAGGGCAGGGAAGGGGTTAACAATGCTTACAATATCTGTAGATAGTCGATATGAATCAGGGCAGTGAAGGGGTTAACAATGCTTACAATATCTGTAGATAGTCGATATGAATCAGGGCAGGGAAGGGGTTAACAATGCTTACAATATCTGTAGATAGTCGATATGAATCAGGGCAGGGAAGGGGTTAACAATGCTTACAATATCTGTAGATAGTCGATATGAATCAGGGCAGGGAAGGGGTTAACAATGCTTACAATATCTGTAGATAGTCGATATGAATCAGGGCAGGGAAGGGGTTAACAATGCTTACAATATCTGTAGATAGTCGATATGAATCAGGGCAGGGAAGGGGTTAACAATGCTTACAATATCTGTAGATAGTCGATATGAATCAGGGCAGGGAAGGGGTTAACAATGCTTACAATATCTGTAGATAGTCGATATGAATCAGGGCAGTGAAGGGGTTAACAATGCTTACAATATCTGTAGATAGTCGATATGAATCAGGGCAGGGAAGGGGTTAACAATGCTTACAATATCTGTAGATAGTCGATATGGTCAAAGGTGTCGTTCTCAAACAGCTTGAAATGCGGACAGTAGAGGATTGATCTGTAAAATGAACCAAAGCAAATGAAACATGTACAAGTTTAAATCTTTGTATGCTGGGTAATTTCTTTTTTCGTCTGTAACATTGGTCGTCTGATATTGGTCTATAAATAGAATTTTCTAAATTTATTTTTAAAACATGATCAGCGTGTCAAACAGTTTCAATCACGATGAGATGCCGTGTTACAGTGCAGAAAACGTTATTCTTTCCCGTTTAAACGCAAACGTACGCAAAACACTAAAACGTAGAAAAATACAACTTTTGGACAATTCTTATAATTCATGTTTATCTTGGTGGCAAACAGTCTGGAGCCTGATCAGACGCCGGGTTACCCGGCGTCTGATCTGGCTCCAAACTGTTTGCACTGCAAGTAAAAGTTTTAGCGTAAACGCGTTTATTCGGAAAGAATAACGTTTTCTCCAATGTACGCGGTGTCTCATTGGGATCCAAACTGTTTGCTAAGGTAATCACTGTAGCAGTCATATCCGCCGCTAGCAGAACAGAACAGAAGAGAACATAATTTTATTCAGATTTGTACAAAGTACATCATCTCACGCGACAATTTGAAAAGTAACTGTTGCATCTTTGAGGATGAATACATCAGTTACATGTATTAACGTTAAGGGAATGCCTTATTCTAAGAGTATCTCTTACATATATACTTAAGTTACACAAATTGTTTTTGTTAGCTGAGTTCAATAGTTCAATAAATTTATACATGGATGGTCTTTGAAAATAATGTTTTTTCAGATACTTTACTCTGAAATCAACGCAAATAAAATGGTACTCGTCTTCTATATCGCCAGAATTGCAACATAAACAAATTCTCTCATTATGAGCTAATCTGTTCCGTGCAAATCTGCCTGTTTGAATTCTGAGTGAGTGTGATGACAATCTTATTCTAGACAAAATACATCTTAGCGAATAAGGTAAAATATCTAAATAGTTTTCATATTCAATATTGCTTTTCAAATATTTATACGTGTCTAGAACAGGACTGTTATCAACTGAAACATGCCACTGCTGTATAAAACTATCTATAACCCTTTGTTTAAAAACATAAGGAAAAGTCTTTATATTTACCTCTTTGGAATTATAGAAAACAAACCCAAAACCATAAATGTTCAAAAGATTCTTAACACTTGCCACCCAATTATTGAATTATTTTCACAATCATTAAGACCTTGCTGATACAATGTTTTAATTAGAATATTATCATTATTATTGACTAGTTTTAGCCAATACCTTATAATACGTACATACCGTGATATATATAATGGATACCGACCCAGCTCGCCATAAACAGCACTATAACTTGTATTTAACCTTACACCTAATAGCCTTTTGCAAAATTTCAAATGAACTCTCTCTATTTCTTTTGACTTACCAAACCTGATATATCTCTGAGCTATACCTTTTTATAGATCCAACGAAGGAGTCCAACAATTGACACAAAATTTTCGGTTTTAACTTTACTTTCTTGCAGTTATATAATAATGCATTTAAAGTTTTTAAAGACTTCCCAATTAAGTGCTCTTGCTTTTGTGGAGAATTTACCAGTATAATTAAATACAGTGCCTAAATAATTAAAGTCATCTACCGAATCAATTACTTTACCATTATAAGTCCATACTTCATTTTTGAGTAGTTTACCCCTTTTTCTAAATACCATAGTTTTAGTTTTCTCCGTATTTACTTCCAATCCCCACGTATTGCAGTATGTGAGTAACAAGTATAAATGTTTCTGTAATTCTTCTACACTTTTTGCTAAAGTTGCCATATCATCTGCAAATAACAGTAAAATTAATACTATGTCATCAACCAGTAATCCCGAATTAATATCATCTTGTAAAAACAGCTCTAAATCATCCATAAATAAAGATACTAGTACAGGGGAGATAACCTCCCCTTGCCGTAATCCAACTGCGTATTCATAATAGTCAGAATGACTACATGTATTACAGTGCTTCACATTTAACCTTCCTATACATGTCCCTTATAATACATAGTAACTTCCCTTGAATTCCTTTATGAAACAGTTTATACCAAAGAGTTAATTGGAACTTTGATGGCATACAGTGGAGAATCTGTTATTCTTTCCCGTTTAAACACAAACGTACGCAAACGCAAAGCGCTAAAACGTAGAAAAGAACAACTTTTGGACAATTCTGATATTTCATGTTTATCTTGGTGGCAAACAGTTTGGAGCCTGATCAGACGCCGGGTTACCCGGCGTCTGATCTGGCTCCAAACTGTGTGTACAAGAAACAATAGTTTTCGCGTAAACGCGTTTATCTGGAAAGAATAACAGATTCTCCACTGTAACACATACAACAAATATGTCGCCTGCTCCTAAAACTTTCGTCTGCTTTTATTTCTAAAAACTGGAATGTAAGGAAGTTTGCCAAAACACATTTATATGATTTTTATAAAGTTTTGATTTAGATTAGACGCCATATTACGCAGCGTTTGGTCTTGATCGAAACTGTTTTACATAGGCTAGAATTGTCGAGCGTAGCATCGATTGAATTAAAATTTGACAATGGAAAATCTTTATTCTCTTGTTTGTAAACACTCGTGCCTTTTACAAAATGAATTTCGAAATCTATGTGAACAGATATTATCCAAATGGTGTGGTTTTGATCTAGGTACATGTTCTGTTGCAGGGCACATTCCAGTCTAGACGCACTTGGCGAAGGGTTTAACCCCTTTACTGCCGTGACGTCATCAATTTTAAACAATTGTCGCCTGTTTTTATTTTTCCAAGTTAATTTTTAGGGCATTTTGACTTAAGAACTATTGAAATGAGTGTCAAACAGTTTGGATTCTGATCAGACACCGCGTTACGCGGCGTCTGATCAGAATCCAAACCGTTTGCAAATAACCATTGTGCTCGGGGTAAGGCAGTGAATGGGGTTAACACTCTTTCACCACCAACCGCGCCAAAAATGCCACTTTGCAAACAGTTTGGATACTGATCAGACGCCGCGTAATGCGGCGTCTGATCAGATTCCAAACTGTTTGAAACTCATATTGATATTTCTTAAGTCATAATTCCTTAAATTTGGCATTGAAACGTACTTGCAGACAACCATATCGAAACAGACGACAATAAAGCGGTGTAGAGGTAAAACATCTTGCTTATTTTGGACCGAAAGAGTTAAACATCAAATATTATTCACTCCTAAAAGCAACTAAAGACGAATTTGCAAACAATTTGAGCAGGGTGTAAACTATTAAGCACCAGGGGCCCGTTTCATAAAGAATCTTAAGCCTTAACTTAGGCCGCCATTTTTACGATAGTACCATTTCATAAAGAATCTTAAGCCTGATCTTTGCTGCGAAAACCGTGCAATTTGTCGTAACTTTACGACAGCCTCAGACCACTCTTAACTCTGGTTGCAGTGTCGTATGTAAGTTTTGAGGTTAAGAGAGAGTTAAGTGAGGTCTATGAAACGCTCTTAACTTAACTAAGATATAGGCGTTAGTCCATGAGTTGCGATAAATAGTTAAGTTAAGTTAAGATTCTCTATGAAACGCTACCCAGGTCCTGTACTAGATTTTTTTCAGTCAAAATTATTATTTAGTATAAACTACAGACATGATGTAGCAGACAATATTTTGTCTGATATAGTTTTAACAGTGTTCCAGATATAAGAGAGTAAACTGCAGAAAAACAACATTTTCTCACTTATTTTAGCATCAAATCCTAATCTAATGCGCAGTTACACCATTCGGTTTAAAGCAGACATAAAGATTTTAGTTTTTGAAATACCCCCTTATCTGGGACCCTGGTTTGAAAGCAGACAGTTAACCGCTTCACCGCCTTACCCAGTGTATTATATAATGGTTAATTGCAATTACATGTAGTTTGAATACCCTTTAGATGCCACCACGTAACGCGGCGTCTTATCAGGATACAAACTGTTTGCAATCGCGCTGTATGACTTCATTGAGATATAAACGTCTAAGCTTGTCAAAACGTTTAACATACAGTGGAGAATCCGTTATTCTTTCCCGTTTAAACGCAAACGTACGCAAACGCAAAACACTAAAACGTAGAAAAGAACAACTTTTAGACAATTCTGATAATTCATATTTATCTTGGTGGCAAACAGTTTGGAGCCTGATCAGACGCCGGGTTACCCGGCGTCTGATCTGGCTCCAAACTGTTTGTATCGTAAATAATAGTTTTAGCGTAAACGCGTTTATTGGGAAAGAATAACAGATTCTCCACTGTACATAGTTTGTTGGCATTTATGCTGATTTGATATTGAACTTCCCCGACAAAGTTATGCAAATTAGGATAGATAGATACAGGGCTCAAGATAAGATAAGTAAACAGAACAAAGCCAACGTTTTCTCATTCATGTTAGCACTAAATCCTGTGCTGTTAGTACTCAATATAATCGTCTCTAAGAGGCGGTTCTAAGTCGTAGTGACACTATAGAGTTTTTGCGCAGACATAAAGATTTTAAGTTTTGAAATATTCCCCTCATTTTTACATATAAAGTTTTAAATATTGCAGACAGCTCGAGAGGTTCATTCAAACAAGATAAAGAAACTGTACATTTGGTTTGAAGGACTTTGATATACTTATAAGTACAAATCATAGACACATTTGGTACCGAAATGCATACAGTGGAGAATCTGTTATTCTTTCCCAATAAACGCGTTTACGCTAAAACTATTATTTACAGTGCAAACAGTTTGGAGCCGGATCAGACGCCGGGTAACCCGGCGTCTGATCAGGCTCCAAACTGTTTGCCACCAAGATAAACATGAAATATCAGAATTGTCCAAAAGTTGTTCTTTTCTACGTTTTAGTGTTTTGCGTTTGCGTACGTTTGCGTTTAAACGGGAAAGAATTACATAATGTATTGGTTACATGATGGTGCACATTCATTATTAATTGTGATAAATTATTTTGCAGGTCATAATTATGTGTTTGATAATGACGACGGTCTTAAAAGCGAAAGTTGCAGATCTATAATGTTTTATAGCTCTCGGACCATTTTCGATCCCAAATGCATAATTTTAATAAATTTGATCGAGATCTAATATGTACTGCTACACAATAACTATCAAATATCTAGATTTCACGGTTGAGCGCAAGCTGTTTCCGATTGCCAAACGGCAGTTAGTCTGCAACTTTCACTTTTCACACCACGGTCATTCACACACACTATTACGCTCAGTAAAACTATTAAAAATCACAACTAAAACTGCATCATCGTGTTGCCAAAATTCTTTTGCGAATTTTGATACATCATTGATAATGCATTGTAAAATTATATTTTAAAAAAGTCCTTTAAACTAAATATACAGTTCAGTTATTGTGTAACATTGGAATAAACGCTATTCTTTCCAAATAAACGCTTAAAACAAGATTTTCTATTGCAACCAGTTTGGAGCATGAAATATTAGAACTATCCAAACGTTGTAATTTTCTACGTTTTAGTACTTTGAGTGTGCGTTTCGTTTGTGTTTAAACGGAGAAGAATAACGTTTCCTCCACTGTACTCAAAAGTAGCAATAGAATGATGTAATACTCACATGGTGTGTGTTAATCGGTTTAGGAAGTTCGATTTCGTCAGGTTGACCATAAGCAGGTGGTTAAGGAAACTTTAAAAAATAAAATACACGACATTAACCCCACGTCATCCATTTTGAACAATTGTCGTCTGCTTTTATTTCTTAAATTTTAATTCTTGCTATTTTAAATGAAGAAATATTGAAATGAGTGTCAAACAGTTTGGATCCTGATCAGACGCCGCGTAACGCGGCGTCTGATCAGAATCCAAAATGTTTGCAAAACACTGTTTGTTATCGGGGTAAGGCAGTGAATGGGTTAAACGAATGTGTTTTCTGTATTGAACTTATTAAACGAGTTGGATCAAATACTATTTTGCGACTCTTGGAAAGCTACATAATATATTTTTATCCAACGAGTTATATATTCAATAATGAAAACACACGAAGTTGATTTTCTATTTATCACATAAACACCAATTGACACAAAACTCCAAACGTTATAACTGTTACTGCTTTTGTATCAGCTGTTAGGAAATTGATTCGGCAGCAGTGTTATTAGGTTTTATTTATTCATAGATGTAACACCTACATGTATCAAACTTAAACAAAAACAAAACAGAATAGAATTATCTGCTAATAATATTCAAAACTTAAATCAATATTTGATATAGAACTGTTCCTATTGACTAAAAATGATCATTTGAAATTTAGTTTCGTTTTCGGAATGACGTCATTATTGTAACATGGTATCATTATTATGAAACGTAGAAAAATGGTTAAACAGATTTGTTTAGAGTCGCAGTTAATACAAGAGCTCTACATAGCCTGAAATGGGCCCGATGTGCAGAAACTGCTCGGGAGCAAAAGATACTTGGAATAGTTTCAATCACTGGTGGTGATCCAAGTTTGTCAAACTAGATTCTGTAAACTGATTTTACTGTCGCGTAGTTATACATTACACAATTTTGATGATTCGAAAATAAATATCTGGACAATGCGTCGTACATGTACGAGTTTTATTTCATGCACGTTTATGTGAGAAGGCGATTGTAAAATGTTTCAAATTACCTATTGTATTTTAGAATTTAGCAGGAATGATTCATATCTAAGAACGTTCTTTTTACACTGCTAAAAGTCACAGGGTTTGGCGACGAACAAAGGGTTGTAAATACGAAAGAAGACTCAAGCAGGAAACGCAACACAAACAATACACCCATCTCTTGTAAATCCCGCTGAGACGGTAGGCCCCCTGGTCCCTGTTCATAGTGGACTGGTTCTTGTGTATTTGAATAGCCTCCTGCACCTGTCTAAGTGGCTGATTGCTTTCACGATCAAGGAGTCTCGGTTCATCCCACTCTATCACGTGGTTGTTTTGCAACACATGGTCGGTGATTGCACTTTTGTGCCAGTCAGTCTCTGATTGTTTTCTTTCTGACCTTGTATATGCCCTGTTGTCTAACAACTCCACTTCTTTTCTGTGTTCTCCCAGTCTTGTCTTGAACTTACGACCAGTCTCCAGTCCACTATGAACAGGGACCAGGGGGCCTACCGTCTCAGCGGGAATTACATCCCTTTGTTCGTCGCCAAACCCTGCGGCGAAAAAGGGAAGTAACCTCTCAATACATCTCACAGTTCACCAGTAACCAAGCTGACTGACAGTCGGCGAAACTGTCTGGGTAAATATCCAACTTTTAGCAGTGTAAAAAGAACTTTCTTAGATATACGTATTGTTTTGTTTTGATGTTGTCGTTGGGCGGAGTTAGACCTTTTTGTGTGTGTGTGTTTTTTAAAATTATGTTTGAGAGGAATAATGCATCGTGTTATCCACTTCACTGCCATTCTGTTCGTTCGAGTTTGTTTCTGCTTTTAACTATTTCTGTATTTATCTACAAATCATTTGGCAGTACTAACAGAAACAAGACTTAATATATTGTAAACAATGTATACCTAGATCCGTGGACGTCAATGATGTATCGGCTGGTGTTTGTCTACACTGTGTGACACTCATAAGAATGTCCTGTATACAGTGGAACCTCTTAATACCGGAATTCTCTCTAAACCGGACACAATATTTGTTCCCCTTTCCAACTGTCGCGAAGATCGCGATTTATTATACGTTGTTATACATGGTTCTTTATATTCATGTGTTTGTTAATTATAATACTATATTGTCCTATGCAGCGTATTTGCTCCTTATTATACATGTAATTGATAACTTTCTCCTGATAAAAAGTGCAGTTTTCATATTTGCTCCTGTTAGCAGGTGCCATGTTCTCATTAACTTGCTCCATTGTTACGTGCACGGTTAGTATTAGCTTGTTCCTGGTACATCACGTGACTACATCAATCCTTAGTATTTCGTGTTTCATGTGATTCACCTGTTATACTTAGGGTATATAAAGACGCCATTTGTTTTAGTTTTGGTCAGTGTTATTTGGTCAGAGTTAAGGTCTAAACAAGTGAGGAAATACGCTACATTTAAAGAAAAGGAATTAGTGTAAAACAGTGAAATTATAAGATGAAAAAGTGGACAAATTGCTGTCGTTACTTTCTCTAACCAGTGTAGAAAAAGAAAATTGTTTTCGATGTGTGTGGAGCAAACTAAAAATAGTTTGCCACATTGAATGGCGCCCGAACCCGGGAGACAAGTTCGGTTTCTGAAAGGGAACAATCATTCAAAGGGATATGACATTAAAAGACCGACTGCCAACAACGTGTTAGTCCAAATAAAAAAGTACCTGTGTTTCCTATCACATGCCAAACACAATTTTTGGACGGACGGTCGGAAAATCTTTTTTTTAACACTTTTCTGATGGAGTATTTTATATAATTATATTCACATATGAAACTATATGAATGTATTTTATTTTGCAGAGCCCTCCACTATATATAAAACCCCTTAGACAAATCAATTCAAATTGTTGATTCAATTGATACAGGTCCTATTACCAAAATTTCCTTAAAAATTGAAACTGGCATGATTGTTAACCAATAATGGTATACCAAACCGGAAAAGTAGTGTCTTATATATAATAGTTGGTATTAATAATGTTTTGAAATGTGTTGTATGCATGTCAAATGTGTCAATAAAATGTGCTGTCTGTATGTTGAATGTGTCAATGTTATTTAACTAGCAGATTATACCTGTAAAGAAGGTATTTTATGATAAATTTAGATCAAATGTTACCTAAATATTTGCTAAATCTTATATAAAATTCAGTTTTTAAAAAGCTTAAACGACTATAAAGTATCGTTTTAAACAATGAAGTGGAGAATAGCTGTCACATGCGCCTCAAAAATGACCGATATTCGCCGATACATTTTTCGAAAAATGGAGAAAAAAGTTTAGGGTCGTAGGGAAAAACTAGGGTCGGTCGGGTTACCGGAAACAGAGGTATTTTTTTTGGTCTTATAAAGAAGCATTCTTTAAAAGTGAATGAAAATATTAAAGCGATAACAGTAAAGTGAAAGTGTCAAACTACAATGGCGGAAAATGTGAATTTACAGTACCTTAAGCAGTGCGTACGCGTTTTCATAACGTGTTAGATCGAGAGAGCATGGAGGCGAAGTCCTTATTGGATACCAATATATAAGGAAAATGACAACTGAGGAGTGGACGTTTGTTAAAATGTGGTTGAGTGTAATGTAAAACTTCGCCCTTACATAGAAAAAGTGAGTGTTCAGTCCGGAAAGTTGGTTGAAGCTATAGGAAATACAGATGCTGAATTGACAGATACAATTATAGACGAAGAATTGTAGTTAACAAAAAATGAATTGACTTTGAGTTACATGCTTCAAAACTTCGAAGGTGATGTTCAAGACTTTGAGAAAAAGGAAACTGAAGAAGTCCAATCTAAAATACCTTCTTCAACTACTCCGGTAAGAGAACAGTTTCACAGAATGATTGAGCACCAAATGCAATTTCAAACAGCAACAAGAAAACCATGACGTATAAATGAAGTTAGAGAACGAATCTTTCGGACAGAAAGCTGAAAAAGCCACACACGTCAATTTACTATCGATTGATATTATTACCTTAAACGGTAATACGCTGCTCTGGTTGGAATTTTGGGACTTATTTGATTGATTGATTGAGTTGGGCTTTACGGTACCGCGACACATTAAATGGTTATATGGCGCCGACTATTTGAGAAAGCACTTCACAACAACAAAGGTTTGTCTGACGTAGACAAGTTCAATTACTTAAAAGGCAAACTGAACGGAGAAGCAAGAGAATCTATATATGGCCTATCTCTGTCAAATGTGAAGTATAGCATTGCATTAAAGATTTTTGAGAGACAGGTTTGGAGATGTTTAAGAAATTATTGACGTCCATTATGACAGACTGATCAATATGGCAACAGCAAGAACTACAACAGAAAGCTTGAGGTCATGTTAAGACCAAGTTGAGCACCACCTATGAAGTCTTGAAGTTCTTAAAGAGAGCGTTGATCAAAACGTGTTTGTGTCAATGATTCGTCGCAAATTATCCAGCGAAGTACTCCTATATTTGGAAGAAGTATATAAAAGCGCAGATAATACTTGGTCTGTATCTGCCTTGCGAGACCCGTTACGCCAGTTTATTGTGTCCAATGAGAAGTCTGGATAAAACTATTGTGCTGAGTTATCACCACAGAGCCAAATGTCAAAA
Organism: Gari tellinella; assembly: GCA_922989275.2. NCBI lineage: Eukaryota > Metazoa > Mollusca > Bivalvia > Cardiida > Psammobiidae > Gari > Gari tellinella. Next base: position 75,820,196 of record OV277867.1, on the reverse strand, counting down.
CATGAAAGATACTACAATAAGAACTATAAGTCGCGGTACACAAACACTGACCGTTACTACCGTACAATTCCAAAAAAACCAGAAACGTTGTGGCTGTAGAAAACCCAAGCCCAATGACACAGTACTTCAAAAATGTGTATTCTGTTCCGATACTCACTGGAGTGATGAGTGTCGTAGATATAAAACGGTACAAGAGAGAAAACAAAAATTGACAGGGTGTTGTTCCAAGTGTTTAAAGGATAACCACCTTTCAAAATATTGCAAAAGCTAAAAGATCTGTGTTCATTGTGGCCAGACAAATGGGCACCACAGAAGCATTTGTGTAAACTACAATGTCAGAAATGAAAATGTACATCTTTTTGAAAAAGTACATTAAGTGTTAACGTAGAAAATAGATTACTGTCATTCGACGAAACTGTTCTAATACAAACAGCAACCACAGAGGTCAAAGGAAACAACAATGACAAAAGTGAAAAGGTGGATTACTGCTAGACTCAGACTCCCTTAGGACCTATATGACAAAGAAGCTTACAGATCGACTTGGTATTCAAGACAAAGGCGAGCAAGCAACCAATGTGGTAACATTTGGAAGTGAAAAATCAACAGTCATCCAAACAAAATCGACAACCCTGGATATAAGATTATATAATGGAAACTGTCAACATCGTGCCAATCATTGGCGGAACAATTCACAGATATCCCGTGGATGTATCACATGTAGGTAGGTTTGCAGAACTCGCCAAACATCTAAAGATGGCTGATAGAATCCCGAACGAGAGAGAGAGTCCGAGTCATTGGACGTACTTATTGGCAATTACTTTTATCTGGACATTATTGATTCTGAAACGATTGAGGTGAATCCAGGACTGTATCTAGTCAAAAATTCGAAACCTACAGTGATATAATATCTAAAATAAACTGCTCAGATTTAAAGAAGATGTTTATTTGTGATCATTGTAATAAGTCATATAAAAACCGACGGAACTTATAACGATATTTTGTAGAAAGCCACATCAGAAAAGAACATTGGAGCTGTACCATACCAGACTGGGCAGCGAAAGTCATCCACAGAAGCTACCTATGTGATCATTTGTCAAATGTTCATAAATAGTCAAGACAAAGAGCAAGGAATATAGATTTGAGTGCCAAACGCCCACATAGTGTAGACCCAGGCTACTATGAGGACATATCTTCTGATGAAGACATTTTTGATTTACTTTAAGAAGCCGAGGCAGAGGAAGCAGGCATCGCAATTTTAACCTTTGATAATACACCCAATGTAGACTTGATCAGACATTCACTCCAATGAGCAGGCGTATCTTTTGCCCAATGAAGTAAGTGACATTTCATTAAAATTCCCTCTCTCCGAGAATCAGCAGCAGAACGACAGAATCGGCAAAAGTAGTGACTGGTGATGTAACTCTAAGTAGATGTGACGTGGATGTTCATTTAGGTAATGATGACGTTGGTGATAAACATCCAGTTCAGTGATATCAATTTAGGAAATGATGACGACAGTGATGTGAATTTGGGTGATTTTGACGTCAAAGATGTGTTTTGTGGTGACGTGGAAGTAAATGACATAAGAAATGTGTTGTCTGGTGAAGTAGAAGTAAGGATTTCAGAGATGTGAATTATGTTGACGGAGAAGTACATGACGTCAGAGTGTTTTCTGAAGATGTAGAAAGAGGTTCATGTTCCAATGACAGTGACAAGAATAGTGCTTCATCACATTCTGTGCGCTTCAGTTCTTCCAACAAGTACAGCTACGCAGATATATTATCTGATGCAGACAGCTACGGTGTTGCTTCTAATGATACCTCAAGTGCTATGAGTTTCGAGGGCTCACATGAGCTTGCTGACCATGATGTAAACAGAAATAATACAGGATCTAAAATAGTTCATGGTCATTACATTCAGATGAATCCGTTATAATTGTTTCTAATGATGAAAATGAAATCGAAATAGGACACTGAGGACGGAAGAAGATACGGTAACCAAAGTCCTCAACAAATACACCACATACAAGGACAATAGGCATCTGTTCAAAACCGTAAAGTTTGAATCTGATTACTTAATATACACCATGAAAACTATCTGGTTGCTATAAAATAAGACAATTGTTTGGCAAACAATCATCAAAGTTCTAGCACAGACAGTGTGGACATTTGAGAGTTTCTGAAACAATTATGTTGCATTTACGAAAATGTATTTTCCTGTGAGGAATGTCGCGAAGATCTCGATTTATTATACCGGTACTATGTTATACATGGTTCTTTACATTCATGTGGTTTTGTTAATTATAATTATATATTATCATATGCAGCGTATGTGCTCCTTATTATACATATAAGTGTTAAATAGCTCCGGATAAAAAGTATAGTTTTCATATTTTCTCTTGTTAGCAAGTGCCATGTTCATATTAACTTGCTGCGATGTTACGTGCACGGTTAATTTTAACTTGTTCCTGGTAAATCACGTTATTTCGTGATTCATGTGATTCACTTGTAATACTGTAATACTTAGGTTATATAAAGACGCCATTTGTAAGCTCACCAGAGCACAAAGTACTCAAGGTGAGCTTTTTTTATCGCGTTCTGTCAGTCGTCCGTCTGTCCGTCCGTCCGTTCGTCCGTCCGTCAACACCTACACTTGCAAACGACTTCTTCTCTGAAACCAATAACCCCAGTGTAACAAAACTTCACCAGAAGCATCAGTAGGGTATGGAATGAAAATTGTTAAAAGCATATGGGTGGAGTAATTTGTTTGGTTACCATGGCGACCGCGCACAATATCGACAAAAATCTTCTTCTCCGAAACTGCTGGTCCGATTTCAATTTGGTTTTCACCAAAATGTTTCTCAATGGATAGACTTTAAAAATTGTTCAAAGAATTTTGATCCGTCAAAATACATGACCGCCAGAGGGCGTGGTCATTTTCGAAGGTTAACACATTGTAGAAGCCATATTTTTGGTTATATCTTTATGAGATGTTGTCAGTGTCATGCCCTTAATAGAATATAGGTCCTACATTGGTGTAGGTCATGTCAGGTCATAAAGTAGGTCAGTAGATCAAATCACACTAAAAACGTTTTGACACTCAAGCTGCCATTTTTAGCCAAATCTTCTTGAAACTTGCTTAGAATGGTTATTTTCACAAAAGCTAGGCACTGTATTAATGTAGTTTGCGTAAGATTAAAACGTAGGTCAGTAGGTCAAAACATAGAATTAACTTCTAAACACTGTAGGGCCTTATTTTTTTGCCATAATTGCACACAACTTGCTAAGAATTATCACCTTGATAAAATCTAGGCAATGCATGAATATGAATTGTGTCAAACAGTTATCCAAAAAGGCCCTAGTGGGGGAATTAGTCGCCTTTAGCGATAAGTCTAGTTAAATCTGGGGACTGGGGACTCTGGTGAGCGCCTTAGAACCCATTGGGCTCTTGTTTAGTTTTGGTCAGTATTTTTCGGTCAAAGTTTAGGTCTAAATAGGTGAGGAAATTTGCTCCGTTAAAAGAAAAGGAATTAATGTAAAACAGTGATATTAAAAGATGTAAAAGTGGATTAAGTGTTGTCGTTACTTTCTCTAAGCAGTGTAGAAAAAGAAAATTGTTTTCGATGTGTGCGGACTATGGGCAAACTAAAAATAGTTTGCCCTACCAACCCGTCTTTATTTTAGATAACACCATAAATATGCAAATGATACATTGAAGAATATGTATTATCAGATACATGCTCTATATTCTAGTAGATTATAGCTTAAAGCAGGTTGAAAGAAAGGCAAAATGCGCCTTAAGGCGCATTCTGCTTTAATTTCAACCAGTTTTAACTAGTAAGCTATCTCCATACTAGAAACAAGCCATGGGGTAAAGGGTTTAAAAATCCCTCTAAACTAGAAACCCTCTAAACCGGACATCTTTATTTTCCACACACATGTCCGGTGTAGAGGGGTTTCATGGTACAGTACTGAACCTTATTAAATTAAATTGATAATCGCAAGCGAATTGCCATCGAATTGCCATCGAATCGGGCGATTCAAAAAACAAATCCTACGTTTGAATACTTTAACGCGAATTTTCAGAAGCGGTTGTGACAAAAAATGGAATCGAAAAAATTAACGAAGGCATATTTGCGAACATTTGTGAGATACACCACTCAAGAAAACTTATCCGAGGGAAAATTAGTATTTTGAAATCGCAAGCGAATCGCCATCGAATTGCCATCGAAGTGCAAGCGAATCGCAAAAATTGTTAATTTAATAAGATTCAGTACTGTAGTGTACCAAACGTGTTTGCAATTGTACACATTGATCAGACATCGAGCCATTACTACGGCTTGGTAAGATTAACTAAACACTTGGATCCCTATCATAATAAAGACAATTCCCTAGTCCTTTCAATGACATCCCTCCCCAATTTCTTAATAGGCGCGAAGGTATGTGTCGTTTGCAGTTAACAAACACGATAACTGTCAAATATCTGCATAGATTAATGATATACCTTTACAAAATCAGACACCAAAACTTTTTTTGTCGCTTAGTAATAAAAAGGTTTTATTCATAATTTCAATATAAAATTGACACTTCTAATGGACACCTTCCCGAAAGGTGATTTCAAGTTATTCAACAGCCTATCTTTAACGACTGGAAAACGCCTTACTGTTAAGCTATCGCATACAATAGTAGTTTACAACTAACCAAACGAGGCCCTCACTCATTAGGTCGTCCGCAGACGGACAGCTTGCCGGCACCTCCAACCTGTCCTTTCTGTCATGCTTTGTGCAAGTTCTTTTGGGGTTGCTGCTCCTGCATTCTGCATCAGGACATTAACCATGGTTAAGTTTGGATGCAATCGGTTCCGCTTTTTCATGTTTAGGGGTCCACAGCACCACCTTGCTAGTTGATAGCTCACTGTGGCTATAGCAGTGACCAGCTAGTCCCATTCTTCGGCATGTAATCTTGTCTGTCACACTGGGAATGTCCTGATAAAGGGCGTCATTCATGATGTGCTGGCGTTGGTTGATATTCCGAACTTGTCTTAGCATCCTGGTGTAGCAGCCATCAAGGGACTTCTGGAGTTTAGACGTGACTGTCCAGCATTCAAAACAATATAGTAAAGCATACTTGACTGTGCGAAGAAGAAGCTGAGCTTTGTATCACGAGACATATGTGAGCTACAAAACTGTTAAGAGCTTTGCATGCAAGGGCTTTCCTGACTCTGATATTTCTGCCAGAGGTTTTTACCAATGAACCCAAGTATTTCAAGAAGTTTAAAGCTCTTTGAGAGTCGAACCTCCAAAAGTGTTTTAAACGGGATGGTGCTGTGGTAGACCGAAGGTAGTTACCTCTGTTTTCTTGGCATTGAGTGTCAGGCCAACTTTTGCACACTCTTTCCCAACCTTAGTTAACATATCCTGCTTTTGGTGTGTGGTATATGAGAGAAGACCTATGTCATCTGCCATCTGCAAAGTTTAGATCTGTAAATTCTAGATGACATCCGGGGTGTACTGACCAGTCCTAGGACAACTGCTCTTCCCTGGATTGCTTGTCTAAGTGCTTAACCAAGCACAATGATAAAAAGATAGGATGCTAGGGTGTCTCCTTGTAGCACTCCTGCTGTGACCTCACATTCATTGCTGTCGCCATCAGGTGTTACGACATTGGCTCTTGTATTGGAAAACATGGATTCGATAGCACATAGCAGGTTCGTTGGGATGTCATATGCCCTAAGTATTTTCATCATCTATGAAACATAATACAGGCGGTAAGTTGTTTCTTTTCACTTCCTCAATGATCCGCCTCAGTGCTAGGATATGGGCAGCTGTAGTGCGTTTCTCCCGAAAGCCGTTCTGATTCTCCCTCAAGTGGGGGTCTATTGCCGTCCGTAATCTGTTTAAGGTAATTTTGTTTCTCATTTTTTATGTGACATAAATAGACTGATACCTCTGTAGCTGTCCGGTTTTGAGAGATCTCCTGGCTTCGGAAGAGGAATAACAGTTAGCAGGGACCATTGCTTAGGGTTGGTACCTTCTGTCAGAGCCAAGTTGCACATCTCTAGGGCCAGGTCGTCTAGATCACAGTCTTTCAATACCTCTGGGGGTATACCAACTGGATCAGGGGCCCGTTTTACTAAACAACTTACGCAAAACTTTTGCGTAAGTCAAAATCGTTTAACTCTTTTATTTTTCGATCATAAACGTTTGCAAACAGCAAATAGCCTGATCAGAGGACGCGCGAAAAGCGGGTACTCTGATCTGGCTATTTGCTGTTTGTAGCAAGTGATAATAAAAAATATAAATTAAAATTTAAAAGTTTGACTTACGCAACAATTTTGCGTAAGTAGTTTAGTAAAACGGGCCCCTGCTCTCTTTCCGGTTTGCAGGGAGGCTTTCACTTTTTCATACTTCTAGGTTGTTAAGGGTTCGTCCTCGATGTTAAGGTCAGTGATGACAGGCAGAATTACGCCAGCAGGGTCTTCCACTGTAGGAATGCTCCCAAGCAGGTTGCTGAAGTGAGTCGCCCAATGCTTAAAAACTACAGTGATCCCTCTCTATAACGGCCCTCCCGACAATGATTCCCTCCGTATATAAATGTTTGCTGCTGTTCCTTTAACACGAAAAGTATGCCTTACGGGGGTTGTTCCCTAAACAAGACAATTATGTCTAACTCTCTCACTGCTACAACCCCGTCTGCGTCAATGTTTTAAATTGGTGTCTGCTGTTTTTCTCATACAGTGGAGAAAACGTTATTATTTCCCGTTTAAACGCAAACGAAACGTAAACACAAAGCACTAAAATGTAGAAAATTACAACTTTTGGACAATTCTGATAGTGCATGATTATCTTGGTAGCAAACAGTTTGGAGCCTGATCAGACGCCGGGTTACCCGGTATCTGATCTGACTCCAAACTGTTTGTTATAGAAATAATAGTTTAAGCGTAAACGCGTTTATTGGGAAAGAATAACGTTTTCTCCACTGACGTTACATATAAGCAATTTTGAAGAAATATATAGATGACGAGTGACATATATTAAATATCAATCCTGGCCTTCAAAGCAAACATTTATTTCATTAATGTCTTCAAAAAACAAAACTGTAATTATGAACTGTGCTAAATGTATTAAATATGCATTGACTTTAAGAAAAAATACCCTGGAAACAATAATCTAAATTGTTTCGTTGATTTTGTATTATTTTTGTAATTGGACAACGTATCTACTCGTGTGGATGGTATATGCGCTGTCTTCTATTACACTTTGTATTGAATTGTAACTTGATTTGTTGTCTTGGTCATACTTTTCTTTATATATTTGTAAATGACCAAAGGCATTTGAGATGCCGATTTTGCCAATAAAATACTGAAATACTGACAAACAGTTTGATTCCAGATCACACGCCGTCTACAACAACTCCTTCCGAACAACACACATTATCTGTCTCCAACTGGGTGTTGGTATAGAGAGGAAGAATTGTATAACCATGCATAAAATACTAACCAGAAACGTACAGTGAAGAAAAATAGAGAATTTTACACCTTTTTAACAATTCTAAAGGTTATTTTTCATCTGAGTGGCAAACAGTTTAGAGCCTGATAATACATTGGGTTATCCGGCGTCTGATCTAGATCCAAATATTTTGCAATGGAAATAATAGATTCACCGTAAACGCGTTTATTGGGAAAGAATAACAGTTTCTCCACTGTAATGAAAATACCTTAAGCTTTTGTGGGCATTTATTTTAGAATCTTGGACAACTAACTCATTACCCATAAGAACGCCTTTCAGCGAATTTAATTAATTCCTCCACTGAAAAATATCAATTTATACAGTCTCAAATATGTGAAAAAAGAAATAATCTTTATAGCATAACAGTTGGCGGTTTAAAGCAGGCTGAGAGTATGAATGCACATCAATGCGCATTCCGCTTTACTTTCAACATGCTTTAGATTCTCACCAGTGGTCAAAACAAGCAACAGGCTATATTGTTAAAGTAAATTGTTGATTTTAATTATTGCACTAACTGTTCTGGCAGATAGAAGTGAAATAAGGTGAGCAATTGTTCAGTGTACATACATGTCCTGTCCGTCGCATATCGGTCTGAAAACAGCGGTTGTGGTATTCAAACAACCCGACAATGCATATCCCCCCGTATCTTCCATAGTGATGTAGCCCCGGTCAAAATTATAAAGGCCGGTATCTATTTCATCTGAAACAAGATAAACAGACAGAGCCTTAACATACTGATAGACTTTATGGCAATGACATATGTACAGTGTCAATGCAATCATAAATGTTTGCAACTCGATTGGAAATTTAGAACTTATAAACAACTGTTGTTCTTTTTTACCTTATTTTGTGTTTGTGTTTTGTTTTCGTTTAAACAGGGACTGATATAAGTGTTTTCTTCTGACCTGTCAGAGTTATTTTTAGATTGGAATATTCTAAAATTTTAAAAGGGGTGATCACCGTACTCGTTGATTTCCGTACGATCAGCCAGGGATACGGAAATCTGTATTTATTGTGAGTAATGTACAGTAGAGTAGAAATTATTATTTCCCGAATAAACGCAAACACAAAGCACTAAACTGTAGAAAAGTAATTTTATCTTTTTAATCTGGGTGGCAAACAGGTTGGAGCCTGATCAGACGCCGGGTTACCCGGCGTCTGTTCTGGCTCCAACCTGTTTGTAATTGACATAATAGGTTTTAGCATAAACACGTTAATTGAGAATGAATAACATATCAGTAAAATAAGCGCAGCTGTCTCGTGTTGCACGAGGATAATGCTTACTCAAGTTGGAAAGTTTGCGACTATAAACGTCTTCTCTGTTGACTTTGTGTTAAAGGCAGTATGTAAGCGAAATAGCGCATTTTTTAAACCTGAATATTCAGGCAGATGCGTAATCTAAACATTTAAAAAGAAGTAATTATGGAGGCAATAAATCTGACAAACACATGAATTTGGTGGAAAACAGTCGACTTTTAAATCGGTTTGTTGACATCCGATCAACGACGGAGATTTTCCGAGTTCGTTCGGCTTGCGCCCGGTAAAGATGTATTCATAGCTCATTATTAGTTTTTTCGTCTGACTTGACATAGTTATTTTTAGATTGGAACATTCTTAAACTTTAAAAGGGATGAGTATTCCCTACATCCAGCAATAAACATTGATAGCTGTATTTATTGTGCGCAGTATACAGTAGAGAATACATTTTTCTTTCCCGTTTAACTCTTTGAACCCTAGTCCCGCATATAGGCGTGCTTTTCAAACAGTGTACATGTGAATAGTACACTTGTCCTTTGCAAACAGTGAAGACCCTGATCAGAGGGCTCCGAAAGGAGCCCTCTGATCAGGGTATTCACTGTTTGTCACAATGCCAAACATTCACAAAAACAACCCTTAAAAGTCAGAAATGGACTAGACTACAATGGAAACTGGAATTGTCCATTTAAAGTTTTAGGGAGGAAAGAGTTAAACGCAAACGCAATGCACGTAACTGTGGAAATTTACTTTAAGAAGTTTTAACTATTTTTTTTAATCTGAGTAGCAAATAGGTTGGAGGCTGATCAAACGCCGGGTTACCCGGCGTCTGACCTGGCTCCAATCTGTTTGCAATGGAAATAATAGTTTTGTATACAAATGCGTTTATTGGAAGAAAATTGAGAAAATGTTATTCTTTCCCAATAAACGCGTTAACGCTTAAACCATGATTTCAATTGCAAACAGTTTGGAGCAGATCAGACGCCGGGTAACCCGGCGTCTGATCAGGCACCGAACTGTTTGCCGCTCAGACTAACATGAATGGTCATAATTGTCTAAAGGTTGTCCATTTATGCGTATTATTGCGATGCGTTTGCGTTTCGTTTGCGTTTAAACGGGAAAGAATTACGTTTTCTACACCGTTACCTTTATGGTTATGAACTATTCTGTTCTAAAAATAACCCAGACAAGTCAGGAAAATCGGATCGATCTCGTGACTCTTATTCGACCTTGCGGTAACCCTCGGAAGCCGACACGAAGATTTGTTATGTAAACAAAATCTTATTTTTCCAACCATCTCGATAAGAAATCGGCACATTTATGTATGGTTCCTAAAGAAAGGGGGGGCATGTTTCAGGCACCTGACAACGGAATTCGCTTAGTTTTAATACATAGAAAATGTTCTTATATAAGAAATTGCGTGAATTAAACATACATTTGGGCGACATTCTGGCTTTAAGCAACAACTTTGTGAATGGCTGAGATCTATAAGTGTATGTTACTGATAAATGTACATCGGGACAAAGTAAAGCAGGACTTATGTAACCCTTTCCCTTAAAGAAGCGCCTTTTAGCACATTTTTATTCATCCGCCAAAGAAAATAGTTCCTTTTTATACTGTCATGAATATGTACTATAAGAAATATTTTCTATATACCAGCAGAAAGTAACTTGAAGGAGGCTGAAAGTAAAGCAGAATGTGCACTATGGCACATTCTGCTTTACTGTCAGCCTGCTTTAATAGGTCACATATCTTAACTACTAGAAACAGGCTATGGGTTAAAGGGTTAAGGAGTTTTCTTCATCAAGTTAATCTTGCATAAGGCTTACCATTTCAAATTTCTTTCAATGTATTTGAAAAGGTGGTTACATGTAGTTACCCTTTACTCCATTGCCTGTTTCTAGTATTGACTATAGGTTACATGTAACAGTTAAAGCAGGTTAAAGGTGAAGTAGAGTGCACTCACATGTAAATGCGCAATCTGCTGCGTTACTTTAAACTTGCTTTAAAGTATCATCTGCTAGAATATTGAATATATTTCTTCATATATATATTTATGACCTTATACTTGGAACAATTTTCTTCAGCGGAGAAACGAATTAAATGCGTTAAAATGTGTATATATCGAGTAAAGGTTTTACACATCATTTGATGTTTAAATTTCACGACTCACCAAGGCAGTGTACATTGAAAATAGGAGACATGGATAAACACCAGTAGTTATATTGTATCAAAAAACAAATGGTATTTATGGTGTAAAATCAACTGTATAGCGAATATTTTATAGGGGAATCCGTTTTTTAAATTTAACCCCTTCACGTCTGACACCATTTGCTCAAAACAACTATCAGCTGTTTTCTGTTTCTAAATTCAAAATGTAGGTAGATCTAAAGTGAGTTATTCCGTAACGAGTGTCAAACAGTTTGGATCCTGATCAGAGACCGCGTCGCGAGGGGTCTGATCAGGGTCCAAACTGTTTGAAAAGTACTTGGGGTAAGGCTGTTAAGGTGTTAATCCTACGGTAAATTTCACATAAAACAAAGTTCTCGGGACTTCCCAGCAATCCCGAGAATCAGCCTGCATTAAGGCTACGTAGAGCTCTTCTAGTAATAAAAGTGACTCAGTAAGATCAGCATTGAATTCATTGAACCCGTTCAATAAATTCAATACTGAAAGCACCCTCTTTCAATATCTTTTATTGTCCGATTTTTCTGAACTGTCGGAGTTTTTTGCAGAACAGAATAGTTTATTAAGTAAATAGGTAAGCAAGGTAACATCGAATATGTAATCGTACATTTTCCTACTTGAGATAAGTAAGATCCTCGTGCAGCATGAGACTGCTGCGCTAACTTTACTGCTACCTTATTCTTTCCCGATAAACGCAATTATATACTTAAACTATTCTTTCCATTGCAAACAGGTTTGAGCCAGATCAGACGCCGGGTAACCCTGCGTCTGATCAGGCTCCAACCCGTCTGCTGCTCAGATTAAAAATATAGAAAAAAATTCTAAAAGTAAATTTCCACAGTTTAGTGCATTGCGTGTGCGTTTAAACTGGAAAGAATAATATATCCTCTACTGTACATAACACACAAAAATTACAGCTATCCGTATTTATAACTGGATGTAGAGGAAACTCATCCCTTTTAAAGTTTTAGATTGTTCCAATCTAAAAATAACTCTGACAGGTCAAAAGAGAACACTAATATATATACAAAAAGCAGTTTAAAGAGAGTTTTTTAGATTGTTTGCACTCTTACCTTTTGTGTATGAAATCTCTGCTGGGTACCTGTCCATATAGTAAACGCCATTGTTCTCCACAAGTGTCCAGGATATAGCAGCCAGTAAGACTGCTAGGAGTATGTATTTCATTGTTGTCTACAGGAAACTCTCAGCTGAAAGAACACATGTATATTATTAGTGTTTTCTTCTGACCTGTCGTACGTGTAGTTATGTTTAGATTGGAACTTTCTAAAATGTTCAAAGGGATGAGTTTTTTCTACACCCTGTTAGAGATACGGATAGCTGTAAATTGTTGTGCGTAATGTACATTGTTATTTCCCGTTTAAACGCAACCGCAGTGCACTTAACTGCGAAAATTTACTTTTAGACATTTTAACTATATTTTTTTTATCTGAGTAGCAAAATTTTTGGAGCCTGATTAGACGCCGGGTTACCCGGCGTCTTATCTAGCTCCACCTGTTTGCACATATTCGATGTTACAGTGGTAAATACGCTATTCCTAACCATTTAAGCGTTAATCTATGCGTAAGAAACGCATAGTGAACGGTTAACGAACGCTTAACGAACGCTTAACGCCTAACGATTTTATCGCGTTTAAACGCGTAAATAAACGATTATACCAGAGACGTTGCGATTGGTGCGTTTCACGCGGAGATTTCGGATCTTATCGATGAAAAACCCACTAATCCGAATAGTGACACCAGAACAATAAATCAATAAACCACCCATCGCGACATACTTGCATTGGACTCGCCGCTACGATAACGACTGCAATCTTTACTTACCGCATGAAATGTCGGAATATTTGATGTTTTGCTCACTTTGTGAATGACCCGAGTCAATATTTCAGGAGTATTCTTTAAAAAATTAAGACCGACATCCGGGATCTTTTAAACGCGTAAAGAAACGGCTAGGAAAAACCGTTTAACGAAACGGATAATAAACGCGTAAGAAACGCGGAAAGTGGGTAGGAATAGCGTATTTACCACTGTACCTTGCTTACCAATTTACAATTATTAACTTTTCTGTTCTTAAAATAACTCTGACAAGTCAGAAAATTCGGACAATATGTAGTGTGGAGATTACCATACATTGTTCTCTCTCTATAGCAACCCTCTGAACAACGACTCCCTCTTTACAACAACTGTTGCCGCAGTTTCCCTTAACAAAACCATTCTGTCTAACTCTGTCATTGTTTCAATATCGTCTGCTTTAAGCTGTCGTTTGTCTTTCTTTTTCTCAAAGTTACCTATACTGATCGGTGTTGGACATTTGACAGATGAAACATACAGAAGAGTGACAAACAATTTGAAACCCGGATCAGACGCCGCGTTTCGCGGCGTCTGATCTGGGCTCAAACTGTTTGCAAAGGTATTTTAAGGGTATCAGATTTCTTCCCTATACATGTACATGTAACAACCCCTTCCGAACAACTCAAACAACAAACAATATTTGTCTTATTTTAGGTGTTGTTGTAGAGAGATACCGAAACTAAACGCATACTCTATGTATACAATTGAGAATATGACAACTTTTTAAATATGTTAAATAACGATATTATTCTGAACCCTTTACCCAATAACCTACTTATAAAGACCGGTGATCAATTACAGCAGATTGAAAGTACAGTAGAATGTGCCTTAAGGCACATTCTGCTTTACTTTCTGCCTGCTTTTAACCAGCATCTGCTAGGCTATATAAAATAGTTGTTATGATAATTGTTGATAAAGTTATAAACTGGAACTATTTCTTTAGCGGAGGAATAAATCAAATACGCTGAAAGTCGCTTCTATGGGGGGAAGGGTTAAGAGCAATTAGTTTGAAGCCTGATCAGTCGCCGGTTTACGCTGCTTCTTATTTGGATCCTAGTTGTTTTCATAAGTTATAAGATACTGAGCAAAGCGCTTTTATTAATAAAATAACAAACTTCCCTACTATATCGTAATTCTTTAAAACGTATTTGTGCTGAACGAAGTATATCCTTGGCCAAACGTTTCAACTAGATTAAACACCGAGAGTTTAACCAAGCTTAACCCTTGCACTCTCCATGACGTCATAACGAGCATTTGCAAACAGTTTTTATCCTGATTAGACCTCGCGTAACACGGCGTCTGATCAGGATCAAAACTGTTTGCCACTTGTTTTGAAATTACCTCAGTTATATTGCCTTAAATTTAACTTTGAAACGATATTGTAGACAGAAATAACGAAGCAGACAACAATATAGCAGTGAGGAGGTTGAAACATAACGATACATTTGATCACGAAAGGGTAAGAATTGCCACTCAGACTCTTTATAAATGGCCAGCGTATGAAAAAACATGTCTCCGTTTTATTGCATTGCATTTGAAAGAGATACTACTATAATTACAACTTCTCCATTGAATGATGCATGTGAAGACACGTTTAGGGGAAATATTTATACACTATCTATAGATATTCGAATGTCGCTATTGATTGGTTATCGTTCGATAATAGATGTTTATGCACATGTATATACAGTGTAGAAAACGTTATTCTTTCCCAATAAACACGTTTGCGCTAAAACTATTATTTCTATTACAAACTGTTTGGAGCCAGATCAGACGCCGGGTAACCCGGCGTCTGATCAGGCTCCAAACTGTTTGCCACCAAGATAAACATGAACTATCACAACTGTCCAAAAGTTGTAATTTTATACGTTTCAGTGCTTTGCGTTTGCGTTTCGTTTGAGTTTAAACGGAAAAGAATAACGTATTCTACACTGTACATAAGAACTGATCAGTCACTGTTTGCTACAAATGCAATATGAACCAAAGCAATAACACGACCTCTTTAAACGCATCACTGCTACAATGTATGATGTCATTTGCCTTTTAATTGTTTGCTTTTATTTCGCATGCTTAGAGTATACCATTGATACATGGGATATCAGTTTAAAGTCTCATCCGAAAGACTTTAGCCCAAGGTTATAAAGCTTTTGAGTTGAGTCTGATATTGTTCTCTAGCGTTTGATTGTTCAGAATTTAGTTTTTGCTGAGCAAACCTCAAAACTAACCAATCAAATGCTGAAGAATAATTCCTAGAATCGAACTCACGCCCCCAGCTTTGACAATCTAATGCATTACCTTTCGACCAAGTTGCACCTGTTAGTCTGCTTTTATTTCTCAAATTTGAATGTTAGGTTACTTGACTGACGTTATTATCGTTATGAGTGTCAAACGGTTCGGATTCTGGTACAGTGGAGAAAACCATATTCTTTCCTGTTTACACAAAAACGTACGCAAACGCAAATCACTTAAACGTAGAAAAGTGCAACTTTTGGACAATTCTGATAATTCATGTTTATTTTGGTGACAAACAGTTTTGAGCCTGATCAGACGCCGGGTTACCCGGCGTCTGATCTGGCTCGAAACTATTTGCACTGCAAATAATAGTTTTAGCGTAAAGGCGTTTATTGGGAAAGAATAACGTTTTCTCCACTGTAAGACCCCGCGTAACAGCTTGTTTGAAAATAGCCATTGTTCTCTTGGTAAGGAAATAACGTGGCTACTCATACATGAAATTAAACAGTCGCGCTAGCTTAAGGCCTTTCGCTACCAGAAGTCGGTCTTGCGGGCGAGCGGATATGCGTCTGGACGACACAGACTTTTTCCGTACGTGCATATACTAGAACATTTATATAAAGGAAATGTTGATACGAATTAGTATAATCCTTCATAGCGCAGTCAGTACAGTGGTTGACTAGCAATTGAAAGGCCATAGGTTCGAGACCCATGCGATCCAAATATTTTTTTAAGTGTCCGATATATTGACTTCTCAATCCATAACGCAGTGATCAAGGGACATGTTATGTTTTGTCTTCGTTGATTAGAATAAGTCATGTTATATACGGTCCAAATATATTTCCACTTACATGTACGATTTAGTTTAATGACTTACAAGTCAATAAAATCGGTATACATGTATACGATTTGATCGAACTATAAAGCCACACATTGAAGCTTATCAATACGTCAATCTTTTCAAGATCGATATTGCCCATTATTATTATGTTTAAATAATATAATTAACCTTGTATGCAAGTCCATGAATAAAGAAAAATGCATTTTAATGACAGAATTAAAGAAGGTAAATGTATCTCAACTTCAAATATCACACATTTTAATAAGAAAAACTGTTATTAAAACAAATCCTGACTGTAATATTTTCTACTTTTTTCAGACTAACTATTTCATCAACCATATATTTGAATAAAATGAAAACAAATGTACATTGAATGAGTCAGGTTTTTGTAATTCAATTTTTTACAATTATGCAAAATTTAAATAGCTGATAACATCTTTCTGAATACCTTTATCAAAAATGATTTTAGCTTTTCTTGTAATGAATGTTGTGGACTACTTATTGGAAGAGACTTGTAGTCATTAGCTTTATTTATTTTTGAGAAAAATAAAATCATCAAAATTCCAGGTTTTTGTCTGAAAAAGGGACCTAAAAGACAAACCACAAGATAGATTTTGCCTATATTTTCACACATTGTTTCATAGGCTATTATCATTCTTCATGAACAGTTTCATACACATTGTATGGAAATTAAGCGCACCTGCGAAGTACCTTAAATTAGGACAAAAGTAAACCAAGTCGTTCCTGTAAGTTTTTTTTTTATAGTACATGTATTTTCATCCTACTTCACCATCTAGAGTTAATCAAAATTTCCTATTGAAGGGAACGCATATAAGTTTCTTTTCCAACACCACTTGCAACTTATATTTACTCTTAGATATTCGTTTCATATTGTGCTAATATAGTGTGTTGGTCTTGTCAGTTGTTATTAATTCAGTTTTTGTTCATTCTTTATTTGGTCAATTTAACATTGCCATTTCTTTACCAAATCAAGCGTCGGATATTTATTCAAATTGCCTTGTGTGCTGCAAAGGGTTGCGTGACAGTCCGTGACATGGGTCACCGACATTTGGAGTTTGGCCTGGAAGGGACGGCCATTATCCTCCAAACGGCGCTTCGAAACTGGAGTATATTGCTTTCACCTATGAGCCTAACCTTTGATTCTGATGTAATTTTGTGAAAAAGTTGTGACTTAACTGGGACTCGAACCCAGGACCTCTGGCTTACCATGCCAACGCTCTAACCACTGAGCTACCGAGTCACCCAGCAAAGCCACTCAACCATTTCACCATAATCTCTTCCCTGTTACACACACCCCCTCTACACAATAATTCGTCCCGAGTTCTTACTCAAAGAACACTCCACGAGTTTCTTATTTTTACATATATTTATTTTAAACTACCCTAAGGGTTATTTACGTTGGGCGCCAAATGTAACTTGGTGAAAAAGTTGTGACTCAACTTGGACTCGACCCCAGGACCTCTGGCTTACCATGCCAACGCTCTTACCACTGAGCTACCGAGTCACCTAGAAAAACCACTCAACCATTTCACCATAATTTCTACCCGGCTACACTGAGATTCTGAGATTCCTGGCGCTACTACGCTTGTCGATAGTGACAAGGAATCTCTAACTACAGGACATATGCATTCGGGCTGTGACTCGCTTTTTAAGAAGGACTTATCCTCCGAATGTTCGCCCTCTAAAGAGATGAGCTAGAGTGCGAGTGAACAGACATGTACATCTCTCGATATGGCATTGGCGTTCATCGTTGGGGAGTAAGCATCGTTCACATAGGCACAAAAGGTCTCATCTAGACTTCAATTTGCCTAGGATGACTGCTTCACTTGATTCTTCCGTCAGAATGACTCCTTCATCAAGAATTGGTCGCTCTGAGTTTTCAGAATCTTGAAATGTCAACGGTATACATGTTTGCTACAAGGTTCTACCACCGGCTACCTCTTTATCTTTAGGCCAGTCCTGTCCTAGATCCGGGCGTGTGATTGTCAGGCCATTATATCAATCCTGGTTCAGCGACATTCTGGAACTGCTCAGGAATTCACCAAGAAAACTTCCTCTACGCCTTGACTTAATGTTATAGATGGAAATACTTCACAGCTCCCCGGAAATGTTTTATCTTCACATCAGTTCTATATCGAGTCTTCCGAAACAACTATGTTCATTGCGTTGGTGAAGAAACATCCAATTACGACAGTCTATGCATCCAAGTGGTCAGCGTTATATCATGGTGGCTGCTTCGCTACACGATGGATGCATTCAACTACTCCCCTTAAAGACTAGTAGATTTTCGAAATACCAGTTGGACGACAAAAAACTAATGTTCAGCAATATTAAAGGTTACAGATCTATTCATTCTGATATCCTTTCAGTCAAGAAAAATGCTTTCTTCTGTGTTGACCCTTCTACTTCGGGGATTTAGAATTCACGTTCTCTTAGTCCTAATTATAATTTTTCATGAGTTCTTCGGTCTCTTCAAAGAGTCCATATAAACCTTTGAATCACGTTTATCTCGAGGTTTCGACTTGGAAAACTGTTCTTTTTTATGTTAGCTTCTGCTAGACGTATGACTGAATGTCATGCCTTATAGGTCAAGGACGGCCATAATACTTACTTACTTAGTTAGTTCTCTTAATACCTGGTTGGACATACATCGCTTTATACCACAGTTTTCCATCGGACCCGGTCTGTTGCCACTCTCTTAGCCTCTCACCATGGCATGTTGACCTTAGAGGGTTTAGTGTTCAGGGTTTTTCTCCTCCAGGTTTGGACCGGTCGAATCCTCTTCCGTCTTGCCTGTATGTTTCAATCCAAAAAGTCGAGTGCTATGTTTGACTCATTTCTACTAGAGTGTGCCCAATCCTCCTCCACTTTCGCTGTTTAATATCGTCTGTGATTTGAGTATAATGGGTTCGCTGCCATAGTTCCCTTTTGTACATTTTGTCCGGCCATCTGATATGAAGGACTCTACTAAGGCATTGGTTGATGAACACTTGTAGCCTGTTGTCAAGGTTCTTGGTGTTTCTCCAGGTTTCTGCTGTATATAATAGAACAGGTTTAAATGTTTGGATCTAACATATTTTGGTTTTCATATGAATGTTCCTGTTCCTCCAGATTGGTTTGAGCATGGCAAAGGCGTGTTTGCCTTGTCAATTTAGGACTGAATATCCTCTTCGCTGATACTATATTGCTTACAACACTGAATAGATATGACACCTCCTCTATGACCTCTTTCCCCTGTTGTATGGGTGTTTTCTTTATGGTGATAATTTCCAACCCAGAGCGTTTGACTTTAACTGGAGATGTTCTGTCTTCTGTTGTATACAATTGAATGTGTGTGACAGAATCCCTTTTTTCAGCGATGTCCAGATATTGTAGCAGCTTGGTGAGAATCTCTTGTGTGCCTCTTGGCTAGTCCATAGTTGTCCTCATCACCCCAACTTGTTTGACACGTCAGCTTGCTCTGTGTTCCCTGTACTATTCTGACTTCTGAGCTAAGAATTAACGTTCTTCAGTCTTCCCCTCTCACGTCACTATTATCAGTCTAGCTCCGACTTTCTGGCAAAGATGATGTAAGCTATATTCTCTGTCCTGTTCGAATATTACAATACACAATCAGCGGGTAAAGTCTATGTGAGCTTCCCACAAGAGACGTTTTTTCCGTTGAAAAGGGGACATGTCGACCGCCTAAATTTCTAGGTGGATGGCTTTGACCTTTTTAGAAAGCTTATACTTTCAACCTGCTTTAAGCTACCATCTGCTAGGAAAACAATTCGAAGGTTTCGAAAAATTCAAGAGCAATGACTGCCCTACATTTATTTCACTCTTTAACCCCTCTACTGCCTTACCCCGAGCACAAAAGGTTTGTGGAAACAGTTTGGATCCTGATCAGACGCCGCGTTACGCGGCGTCCGATCAGGATCCAAGCTGTTTGACACTCATTTCAATATTTATTCTGTCAAAATAGCAAAAAATAAAATTTAAGAGATAAAAGCAGACGATAATTTTTTTTTAAAATTGATGACGTCACGGCAGTGAAGGGTTTAATGCATTTGTTTTTGAATTTAGTTTCGCTAATGTCAAGAAAAAATACCGCCTTCCTCTAAGTATACATGTATCACACTGATATTTTTTCTCAGATGAACCCCATCAGCGCCGAAGTCGCAAAAAGGGGACTTTGCAAATAGTTTGGATCCAGATCAGGATCTAAACTGTTTGACACTTGAATCGATACTTGAATTTCTTCAGTCATTCTACCTAAAATCTAAATTAAAACGTTATGCGGACAACAATATTAAAGCAGACGACAATAAAGCGGTTATGGGGCAACTCGCGATTACTTTGGCGTCGAAAGGGTTACAGTGGAGAATCTGTTATTCTTTCCCGTTTAAACGCAAACGTACGCAAACGCAAAGCACTAAGACGTAGAAAAAAACAATTTTTGGACAATTCTGATATTTCATGTTTATCTTGGTGGCAAACAGTTTGGAGCCTGATCAGACGCCGGGTTACCCGGCGTCTGATATGGCTCCAAACTGTTTGTAAAAGAAAAAACAGTTTTTCCGTAAACGCGTTTATCGGGAAAGAATAACACATTCTCCACTGTAAGACAAATTTCTGATGAAGGATATTTGAGTGGCCGTTAAAAAGAGTTTGACGTTATTGTCGATTAAGAGGGGTAGAAACTAAATTTATGACACGAACTATTTATTTATCCAATTCATCGAAATGGCGTCATTTGCCTTAACAAATGTCACATGCTTTCATTGCTTTGAATTTGTTTTCAGGAATTTGACCGAAAGAACATCAGTACGATTGCCAAACGGTTAACAGAGAAACAGCGTACTCAGGGTGCGACGGTACAGAAGTTAAACACAATCTACGGTTACTGTATTTATCTTTAGGAGCAGTCGATGTATTATCCTGTTTCAAAGACTTCTGGTTTTACCTTTTCACTGCCAACGTCGCCAAAAGGCGTCTTTGCAAACAATTTGTATCCTGTGCAGACACCGCGTGACGCGGCTTCTGATCAGGATCAAACTGTTTGACACGCGCATCGACATTCCTTCATTCTAAATAACCCTAAAGGCGACATTGGAAAACGTTTGGATTCTGATCAGACGCCGCGTCACGCGGCAGTTGATTAAGATCAAAACCATTTGACACTGGTATCGACATTCCTCCAGTCTAAATAACCCTAAAGCTAATTTTAGAAATACTGCAGACGATACTTCAAATGCAGACGATATTTTGGCGGTAAAAAAAGAGGGTTAAAGCAGACGAGAACACATGTCAGTCAAAGATTTTATAAATCGTCAATCTTTTCAAGAGTGATTGATCGACAGTGTTGGGGGTTACGGCAACACGACACATAAATTGGCGCCGTTTACACTTTCAATAATCGTTTCTTTCACTCTTTATTGCAGAAATTGGACCGAAGGAACATCAGTACGAGTGTCAAACGGTTTGCAGCGTACTCAGAGTAAGTGAGTAAACTTTAACCCTTTCCCCCATAGAAGCGCCTTTTAGCGCATTTAGTTTTTTCCTCCGCTGAAGCAAATAGTTCCAGTTTATGCAGATATACATTTGTTTCGTAGGGGTTATTTTCTTAATTCCAGCAGGTGGTACCTTAAAGCAGGCTGAAAGTAAAGCAGAATGTGCCTTAAGGCACATTCTGCTTTACGTTCAACCTGCTTTAAGTAGTAACCTATTTTCAAAATATTGATCATGAAAGGGTTAAGGATCATCGCGCCATTTTCTTCGAGTTTTCAATACAATCAGATTTTTTTTTAATTTTGCATGTTGCTAGTTTATACACTGATATGTAAAAATATGAATAAAAATAGAGGGTACCCGAACTTGAATGTTTCTTAAAGGTTTTTTATATAACCTTAATTATCCAGAGTCACGTGCATTGGATAATAAAATCTCAGAATAAAATAATTCTCTACAGCTTTGTAATGTTACCTAATTTGTGGGGTTATACATATCTTTTATAAAATGGAGAAAAAAGGAACAAGTAGGATCAAAAACATGAAAACAACACATTATCCGTCAAAAAAGGGAACACATCAAATCGTTATTTTTCAAAGTTGTTTTCTTCTACTGTTATAATATTCAGATTTTGATTACATTTACTACAAGTATAGTGGAAGCATTCATTCACTGAAATCACACATATAACATAAAGGTAACGGATTTAGATTTTCGAAAAATTACAAATGTTTGCATAGAGAGTACCACATATAAATCCTATTGCATAGGTCTACATGTATATACAAATGCTATATATCAATATAAGATGATCCACTTCAAAATGGGTTTTTTTCAGGAATTTTCAATAATTTAATTTTGAATATAATTGATGTTTCCATTTCAGCAGACGATATCTCTATACAGTGGATAATCTGTTTTTCTTTCCCAATAAACGCGTTTACGCTAAATCTAATATTTGCAGTGCAAACAGTTTGGAGCCAGATCAGACGCCGGGTAACCCGGCGTCTGATCAGGCTCCAAACTGTTTGCCACCAAGATAAACAAGAATTATCAGAATTGTATAACAGTTGTTCTTTTCTACGTTTTAGTGTTTTGCGTTTGCGTACGTTTGCGTTTAAACGGGAAAGAATAACAGATTCTCCACTGTATATTTTTAATTTGGTTTCGAAAGGGTTCAGGGTTAAACACTTTCGCTGCCAAAATTATCGTGAGAATTTTACCCCTTCACCGTTTCATGGCCTTATCGTGTGCTTCAATGTTGCTGTTTGCAATGTCGTTTCAAAGTAAGATTCAATGAAGCATGACTTAAAATATATCGATACGAGTATCAAACAGTTTGGACCTTGATAAGACGCAGCGTCTGATCAGGATCCAATATGTTTGCAAGAGCGCTTATTGGCGTCATTTAGAGTAAAATGGTTAACTGATTCAGATGTGAAAGGGCAACTATTATTGTATAACCAGTATAGAATAGTGTAGAGTTTTTTAAAAATATATTATATAAAATGTTGAAGAAAAAAAAATGAATGCTTACCCGTTTCTGTTCCGAAAATTACATTATTTTATGTTCACGTGGTTCCGACGTCGCATGTAAAACCGACCACTGTTCTTGGTTACCGCAGTAGAAGTAAAGAATATAGATGTAGAGAACATAATTTCGACAGAAATTGATTTTCAAAATATTATTGCTCATTCATAATTCAACGTATCTTTAACATATGTCACTTTCTGAATAAGATACCCGTGAATAAGGAAAAAATCTGAAGGACCTAGGTACAGAGGAGAAAACGTTATTCTTTCCCAATAAACGCGTTTACGCTAGAACTATTATTTCTATTACAAACAGTTAGGAGCCATATCAGACGCCGGGTAACCCGGCGTCTGATCAGGCTCCAAACTGTTTGCCACCAAGATAAACATGAATTACCAGAATTGTCCAAAAGTTGCACTTTTCTAAGTTTTAGTGTTTTGCGTTTGCGTACGTTTGCGTTTAAACGGGAAAGAATAACAGATTCTCCACTGTATACATGACTGAGTAGCAAACTATGTCCTCGAATTAACGTATTTAACCCTATTGACGACTATACTCGTTATATACAAATAGAAACCAAAGTATACAGTTCCTACTTAACCTTTTCATGATCAAATTATTCGGGAGACGTTTAACCCCTTCACCGGTATTGTCGTCTACTTCATTATAGTTGTCTGCAAGACACGTTTCAAAGTTAGATTAAAGGGTGTATGACTTAACAAATATCGATATGAGTGTCAAACAGTTTTGGTCCTGATCAAACGCCGAGTTCCGCGGCGTCTTATCAGGATCCAAACTGTTTGCAAACGCGATTGAAAGCGTTGTTGAGAGTGAAAGGGTAAACCAGTTTAAACCCTGATCAAAATAATAGAAAATTGAATCAATGATTCTCAACAAAAAACTGAGGGTGCCTATTTGAAAGCTTGGGAGATAATGGGTTTTATGTCTGCCTTCCGTCAGTGTGTATGTTTTTATTATATACCTTCGTATGATATCGAGCGTTTCCGCGTGTATCTGCTCAGTGAAATACATACACATTACCAGTTGACAGTGCGATACAGAGTGATGTATTTAGCTCGAGACGACTTTGGCGGAAATAGCCGATCTGACGAACGCCTTGGCGCGAGTCTGATCGGTTGTTTCCGCCAAAATCGTCGAGAGCTAAATGCAACACTCTGTAGCGCACTGCCAACTGGTGATGTGTTTATTGTATGCCTTGAATGGATATCAGAAATAACTAAATAGTTGTTTAAATCATTTTATATCCAACATTTATTAGTTATTTGAAGCAGAACAAGAATTGTAGTTTGCCACAATGAATAACGCGGCACTTGTACATGTACGTAAATGAAGTCACGTTAATCGAAAGCGACGTCAGAGTAAAATACAAAGTGGCTGATACAAGGTGGCTGATACAGACTCTTGTATTTTACTGTGCAGATACACGCGCAAACGCTCGATATCATACAAAGGCATGTAATAAAAATCTATCAGCTACCTTGTATCAGCCACTTTGTATTTTACTCTGACATCGCTTCTGATTTAACGTGACTTCATTTACGAACAAGTGCCTCGTTATTCTTTGTGGCATACAAATTTGTTCTGCTTCAAAAAAACTAACAATTTTTGGATATAAAATTATTTAACCCTCATCCGGACCTTTTGGGCTTTATTTTTGCTAGAAATAATTATCCAGTCTAATGACGCTTATGACGTTTTTAGACATTGATCCTATGGCTGTTTTTGACACTTTTAGTGACATACGTACTGAATAGGTCAATTCGCATAGATTTTATTTTCAAAACACGGCTGGGGTCCAGCCGGACCCCAGAATTCTAAAGGTTGGTAAAAAGTATTTCAGGCCATTTTAAAACCTTTCTTTGTTGTTTACAACTACAATAATGGCATTTATTGAATACTAGATAAACCCGATGATACTGTTCCTCAATTGTACATATTAATATATATTTCATGATATTGTGATTGAGTTATTTCCCTTGGATATTATAACCCCGGAGCGCCAACCGCGAGTCCAAGGGATTTACACTGTATGGAACGAATACAATTCTATCTGACTTCAAATTATGCAACTGATTTCAAGATTCAAATAAGTGCACTGTATTAATTTTGGTTCAGGTCCTTGCTGGAAATTTCTATAGCGGTCATGGGCCAATATTGGTGACCTTGACCTTTGACCTTGACCCTATTGAACGTTGGCCAACAAGGTCTGGTCGGTGGGTATTTAAGGCGTCATTTTCAATGCTTCATTGTCATTTTTTCAGTTTATCAGATTCAACTATATAGCTATAGGGGAAGAAATGCATACAACAGACAAACATGCTCCAATTAGGATGAATGGCAAACGCTTGTTCAACAGTGGCCTAACCTAATGTTGATACAGTTTCTTGTTATTTCATCCATGCATCAAAATTAATGTAATAGATGATGATCGCAGGAAACCTCAAACCATAGTTCATTACAGTGATACAAAAATCTGGTGTAGACCAGTGACCCAAACGGACCGTGGTTAAACCTGTAACTGCGTCTAGGACACTATCATGTACCTCATCAGATATGTGATGATGTAAAGGAGACATAGTTATGAGAACGTACTCAAGACATGGCGTTAAGCAATTTATATTCAAAACTCTTATATCTTTACCATTTGAAGTTATGTGTGTGTAAGTATAGGTTAGACCATGGTTGCAAGCGAATAAACGATATAGTTCGAGGGGGCGTAGCCCCCGAGAACTATGTCGTTTATTCGCGCACAACCGTGGTCTAACCTATTTAGCACTGGCTTGGGCTCGAGGAAAACAAGAAGACCCTACGTTTCTTCTTTTTGTTTTAGACGAAAAAGTCATTTTATTTGTAATACTTTACTTAAATTGAAAGGTTATTTCAATGTGCAGTTTGAGACATTAAGCATGCTTTAACACCAACATAAATAACGCTTATTGAAGCTCTATATGTAAGCACAATTCATTATTAATTGCCTTTAAAGTTTAGGTCTCACTGTACATAATATGACGTCATCAAGCGAGTGCAGTTCCCCTCCGATCTAGGTTGTGACGTCAAATTGCCTTGATATGACGGAAGCTTGGAATAAGTGAACAGTGTGTTAGTTATTTCATGGTTTTGTAAAATAAACAATATATTCACAGGTTTTTGAGGCCTCTGATTGGCCGAGAGCTCCAAGCCATGTGCTAAGTATCATTACATGTGTTACCATACTTAGTTTTATCACATATATTTGATATACCACTGTCTTGGTGTCAGCGTCATTAATCATACACAGAGCTAAGACATGCACGGTGACAGGTCAAATAAATTGGACAACTATTGCCATAAAATAATTGGAAGCAGAAACAAAGCTTATGAAATTGACGATATTGATCAGCTGGGAAGCTGTATTGGTTACATATGTTCCACTTATAAGGTTTTTAAATCAGTCGAGGTTAAAAATTGTATATAGTCTGCCTACGGATCGAAAATAAGGCTCTCGAAAATGGGTCTCATGGCATGTCGTGTAGACGGGCAACATCCACTTGATTTATATTCAGCATATGTATACGAACAATTCTAGGGGGGATGTAAAGTTCTAAGGCGCGTATTAAGGTCAGAAATAGGTCAAAGGTCATTGGGTGCAGATTTTTGCATACCATAATATAAACCTTACTTTATTTACATTTCAAATATATCAAATGAACTATTATTGGTTACAATTATTTCACAAATGTCTGTACTTGCTAAATATTATCAAAAAAATAAAACATTACTGTCAATGTCCTTTTCCAGGGGCAATAACTCTGATTTTCCTCATTCTTTTTTATATCTTTTATAGTTATTCATTCGTTATTTTTGTCTGTGTTCTTATAACATCAAATTATTTTTATGTTTCTTTACATCTTTGACATAAAGTAACAATTCTAAATGCAAATGGAAGTAAATATTACAGCCAATGCCCTTTTCCAGGGGCAATAACTCTGATTTTTCTCTTTCTATTTTATTTTTTATGGGAATTTGTTTTCGTTATTTTTTGACTGTTTTCTTATAACATCAAACTTTTGTATGTTTCTTTACACCTTTGACATAAATCAACGATTCAATATGCAAATAAAAGTAAAAATTACAGTCAATGCTCTATTCCAGGGGCAATAACTCTGTTTTTTCTGTTCCATATCTCCTTTTTAATAGGAATTATGATAATTAATTGTTATGCTATTTGCAATCACTCATAGATAACCTAAAAAACTTTAATTTATTGAATGTATAATTGGTCGAAAAATCTAGAAATAGAATTTTCGTGACAGAAAAAACAATCATAAGTCACAAACAAGGGCGATAACTCTTAAAATAAGCGAGTAAATCACGTATTCTGTTCATTTCTGCTATAATAGCTGGGCACATTAGAGAAAAAATCATAAACTTGATATACAATCATCAAAGTAGGTTTACATAATATACTGATATGGCCTTTCTTTCAACAAAAATCCCTTTTGCACCGTAAACATTCAAAATGGCTGTCATTTTTCAAGATGGCCGCCATTTTCGGTTCTCATATACCATTTCTCTTCTAACATTTGACATGTATGACCAAATTTTATACTTTTGGTGTTGAAATATATGTTTTAAAGCATTGGCAAGGTAATCAAGAAAATTTTAAATTGATTTGAAGCTTACTTTAATGCATAATGACCAATGTTTGAAAAAGAAACGTGTTTGCTTTAAGATGACCGTTACCTTTTGCACTAATGATTAATTTCGTTTCTTAAATTTTCTCATACATGACCATTAGTCAAACTTTCGGAGTCAAAGGTAGTGTTAAAAATCACTAATTTTGTGATTGTATATCTATTAAAGAACTTGTTTAATTGGGTATTGACTTACTTTTGGCAAATACATATACATAGCCGCTGTGGTGTAGTGGTTAGCATGCTGGACCGGCAATCCAGAGACCCGTGGTTCGATTCCCGGCCGCGGCGGCTGATTTTTCATAACGTCTTTTTCCGATATATATATATATGTGGTTTATGAATAGTAAAGTAGTAAATCCTGTTTGTTGTTGTATTATTTGCTTATGATGTGTGTATATATTCATTGTCATATTCACAAATTTATTAATCTGAACAAAAGCAGCAACATCGAAAATACAGGCATCTGTCACTGCAATCAGTTTTCTTTAGCGCATACGCTTAATCTTCGCAACTATATGTATATCTATATCCAATAAATAGCAGCCTAGTCTAATGTATCAGCAATTTATTTCCTTCATTCACACTCTACTGGACACTTATATTATTTTGCGTAATGTCACAAAACACAAGCTATTTAGTATGCAAATAATTTCGTGTGTTTAAACAAAGCTGCTTGGCTTGTAGGAACTGCGAAGTAAGGTTTTTTCCACTATCAGACAAACACGTCCAGTCCAACACAATAATTGCATTAAATACAACTTATCTAATGGCTTGTCATACATAGCAATCGCAATGTTTTCAAGACTTTACTGTTTCTACATTTTAACTAATAGTAAATAAACAATAAATTGTAAATGTAAAATATTTTCCATGAAATGCATTCGATGTGGTCCATGCAGCCTTTTCTCTTTCCATATGAAAACCATCTAATACGAATTAACAGAACTCGAAATATAATGCGTTGATTGTGTATGTTCAGATCTCACAGGGTCAATTAACAAAAATATTAACTTCATTACGGGAAACCAGCTCAAGTTTGATTGTTGTACAAAGGAAACCAACTCTTTCTGTATACCAAGATCTTTTAGCAAAGGTAATTCTAAGCCCTTGCTGCACTGGGCGGTTTGTTAGATGTATTTTGTATTTCGACAAGTGAAAAATCGAAAGACGCATCCAATGATGTAGACCAATTTGTTGAGACAACGTTAAAGGATGCTGAAACAAAAGACATTAGCCATATTCTGTTGGACGCGAAGTGATTGCAGAACCCTCTCATTGGTTTAGGACTTTAAAAATTATTGATTCAAGGAGTGCAACACCGACTATTTGCTCCACCCAAAAAACAGAGTCAAAGACATTAGCAAGTATTTATAGAGACACGAGATCAGACACGCAACAAGTATCGAAACAGATAAGACCTGACCTTATTAAAGCTCGAGAAAGATCTCAAGGATGTCAGACATTCGGAGAGTATGCTCAAGAATTTGTTCAGTCGGTATATTCCCATTTCACAGGCACACCTACTCGCATTGATGTCACATTTGATACCTTGGGAGCAGGTCTATCAAAGCTGCCACTGGAAAAAATCACAGGTCCAGAAGACCCACTACCTGGACCCACTACCGCATGTCAGAGAGCCATACCTTGTGCTCGACGAGAAGTAGAAATACATGTACATTGCCGAGTTTCTATCATCTGAATGACACATTATTACCACAAGGGTTGCTTGTTGTAGCAGATGGAACGTTCGTTGCTGTTTTTATTAAAATGTACTAGGTAAACCCAAAAAATTCGATATTATAAGAAAACAGTCAAAAATAACGCAAACAATTCTCATTAATAATTGTTTAATTTGACTCATTTTAAAAATGATTTTACAAACTTACTATAACAATTTTATAATCTTGGTAATAATATTGAAAGAATTTCCATGTTTCCATGCATCTCAATATTGTATCATTTTTATTGTGAATGTAGTAATTTGTCTTTCTCGCTTTGTATGTACATTAATATAATTTCACGTGAGGCGCTTTTGAACGCACAACTCCTGTGTGAAAAGAGCGCTATATAAATCGGGTATAATAATAATAATAATAATTAAATATAAAATAGGAATGGAAAAACAAGAGTTATTGCCCCTGGAAAAGAGCACTGACAGTAATATTAACTTTTATTTGCACATTGAACTGCTCCTTTATGTCAAAAGTGTAAACAAACATAAAACATTATAAGAAAACAGTACAAAAAAACGAAAACTAATTCCCATTTAAAATTAAATATGGAACTGAAAGATCAGAGTTATTGCCCATGGAATAGAGCATCAACTATAATGTTTACTTTTATTTGCATATTGAACTGCTCATTTGTATCAAAAGTGTAAACAAACATAAACACA
The DNA here is from genome assembly GCA_922989275.2 of Gari tellinella. Classification (NCBI taxonomy): domain Eukaryota; kingdom Metazoa; phylum Mollusca; class Bivalvia; order Cardiida; family Psammobiidae; genus Gari; species Gari tellinella. The sequence continues at coordinate 75,790,170 of OV277867.1, read as the reverse complement.
TTATGAGAAAACAGTCAAAAAATAACGAAAACAAATTCCTATTAAAAAAGATATATGGAACAGAAAAAACAGAGTTATTGCCCCTGGAATAGAGCATTGACTGTAATTTTTACTTTTATTTGCATATTGAATCGTTGCTTTATGTCAAAGGTGTAAAGAAACATACAAAAGTTTGATGTTATAAGAAAACAGTCAAAAAATAACGAAAACAAATTCCCATAAAAAATAAAATAGAAAGAGAAAAATCAGAGTTATTGCCCCTGGAAAAGGGCATTGGCTGTAATATTTACTTCCATTTGCATTTAGAATTGTTACTTTATGTCAAAGGTGTAAAGAAACATAAAAATAATTTGATGTTATAAGAACACAGACAAAAATTACGAAAAAATAACTATAAAAATATAAAAAAGAATGAGGAAAATCAGAGTTATTGCCCCTGGAAAAGGACATTGATAGTAATATTTTACTTTTTTGATAATATTTAGCAAGTACAGACATTTGTGAAATAATTGTAACCAATAATAGTTCATTTGATATATTTGAAATGTAAATAAAGTTAGGTTTATATTATGGTATGCAAAAATCTGCACCCGTTGACCTTTGACCTCATTTCTGACCTTAATTTGAACTTTTCGACTTTACATCCCCCCTAGAATTTCTAAGATATGTTCACTGAACACGAATCAGGTGGATGTAACCCGTCTACACGACATGCCATGAGGGGTCAAAAACGGTCAAAATGTTGGTAGACATAGTTACCAATGTTTATATGCATAAATATTATTTGGGACCCCAACCACATTTTTGTCATTTTCTTCTAAATATTCATATAGTTCAGTAAAAGATACATCAATAATGTATCAAAAGGTATACCTAGTCATAAATATGTCTTTATTTCCCCATCTGTGCATTTTCTGCACAAGTTATTAGATAATATTCGATTTTACAGCAAAATACTTAGTTTTTTGTGTTAAAATGGTCACTGGTTGCCATGGTAACAGTGAGAGCAACGTTTCGGTTTTATCATTACCATATAGCATAAACACATTACTTTATATTGCGGCATCAGTTACGTCACAAGTGCCTATCTTGACTTAGAAAAATAACAATAATGCACAATGGGGTCCAATGGACTCCAAAAGTCTCAAAATGGAAGTTTGAGCAAGGTCCGGATGAGGGATAAACATATATTTAGTTGTTTCTGGTATCCATTCAAGGCATATTATAAACATATCATCAATTGACAGTGCGCTACAGTGTGTTGCATTCTGCTTTCGACGTTTTTGGCTGAAACAACCGATCAGACTCGCGACAAGGCGTTCGTCAGATAGGCTATTTCCACCAAAAACGTCTCGAACTAAATACATCACACTGTATCGCACTGTCGCTTGGAAATGTGTATATATCACTGCATGCGGCTGAAAGTTAACATTTAGCACGCTTGAACAGTTGTTATCAGCACTATCTTTCAAAGAGGTTTTGCAATGGGCAACATTTTGTTCCTTCGTAAACTGCGTTTGCGCTGAGATAATCCAATGGCAAACAGTTGAAGACCTTAGCATACACCAGGGGCCCCTTACGCAAAATTTTGCGTAGGTCAAAATCGTTTTACTCTTATTTTTCGATCATAAACGTTTGCCAACAGCTACTAGTCAGATCAGAGGACGCGCTAAAAGCGCATCCTGTGATCTGACTATTTGCTGTTTGAAGCAAGTGATAATAAAAAATAAAAATTAAAATTTAACATTTTGACTTACGCAAAACAATTGCGTAAGTAGTTTAGTAAAACGGGCCCCAGCTGGTAACCGGGCGTCTTTTCTGGGTCGAAGGTTTGACAGAGTTTGAATTGAGTTTCAGGTCGTTCTCAAGAATGTGATTGGTCAGACTTTAACAAAAACTCAAATCTGACCAATCAAATGCTTGAGAACGATTTTAGACGAAACTCTAATAATACGACAGCTTAAGTCATTTTTATGAACAAAATACTTCGCCTAGTGATGCAAGCACAAAATATAGCACAAATGCTGTCCAGCTTCTACTTCTTTACAAAAGCACGAGATCCACTGAAAAAATTCAATATTGCCACCATTTTCCAAGATGGCCGGCTCACAACTGTGTAAACCATGTTTTTATTTTAGAATAACAATAGATAGAAGTATCTAACTGATCCGAACTTTGACATGAATGGATTTTGGTTTGGATAACTCTATATAAACAATTGAAATCAGTTAGGACTAATAGTTTCAAGATAGCGGCTAATAAATGACCTACAATTAGCGGTTTTTTATTGTTACGTTGTTATGTACATGTAGCTTTACAATTCCAATAGAAACCGTTTTTCTGAATATAAAAGGACCACAAAATTATTATTCTCCCGGAAAATTTAAGATAATCGCCGTTTTACAAGAAGGGTTTGTCTTTACATGTAAGTATGAAACACCAGTTTTCAGAGTAGAATGTCAAAATGTATTAAAATGTTCACGATCTAAACACCAAAATAAATGGATTTAGACTAGCATCAGTCAATATTAACAATTGAAATCTAATAGAACTGATATTTTCAAGATGACGATTATTAAATGACTCAAAATTACCGTTTTAGGTAGACTGTATTATATAATTTTATCATACCTACGAGAATCATTCAATTGGGGATACTTCAAACCAAAATTGACAAAAATATTATGACCAGGATCTACATTTTAAGAAATTCAAGTTAAAGATCTGGATTTTTCAAAGATTGCCGCTTCGTTACAAGTAACTATGAAAACACATTTTTCAGAGTGAACGTCTATGAATAGTTTAACTCTTTCCTCCCTGAAACTTTAAATGGACAATTCCAGTTTCCATTTTTGTCTAGTCCCTTTCTGGCTTTTAAGAGTTGTTTTTGTCAATTTTGGCATTACTGACAAACAGTGAAGACCCTGATCAGAGGGCTCCTTTCGGAGCCCTCTGATCTGGGCCTTCACTGTTTGCACAGGACAAGTGTATTATTCACAAGTACACTGTTTGAAATGACGCCTATAGGCGGGACTAGGGTTCAAAGGGTTAATGATATTGATCAAAATACCGGAATGAATGACGTTTGACAGGGACAGCTGACAAAAGTGTCAGTTGAAGTCCAATGTGGCTGATTGCTGTCAATACGATGGCTATAAAATGACTCAAAATTAGCATTTTCGTTATAAATATTCATTGTTTTACACAATTGTACAAAAAATATTAATACGTGTCAAAAACAAAAGTTGTCGAAAGAATACTGCTTGAAGATATTTTCTCACACGGGTGGAATTATATACTGGCTGGACATGATTTCATAGATGTATCATAAATTGTCTGCTCTAAAGGCGTTGTCAATTATGCTAGATGACTTTCCATTCATCCTAGTGAATGCTTTTCCTGGAGCAAAACAATAAGAAAGACTCAAGCAGGAAACGCAACATAAACTATACAACCACCTCCCAAGCAGAACACAAACACAGTCATACCATAGCAAAACCACACACATACACACACGCCCACACACACGCGCGCAATACCATTCCTTCATCTACACACTAAATAGAAAACAACACGCAAGACAAACATAACGCAAAGTGAATATAGGAGCCCGTCTTGGTACGGTTAGTAGCAATCAATAACAAATTATAAATTAATTATTTATAACCACTGGGGGTTTAACCGGGTCTTAGGGGCGCCCAACCTCACTCTTGTCTCCTATATTCACTAGTCCACATAGTGTAATGATTAACCGTGTCATTTGTAAAAAATGCAAGATCAATATTACACGCCAGAAATAGTTTCATTTCTCTGGCAAAAGTATTTTCAATAAGTTGTATAAGTTTAGCTTTTATTAATGTATGTGGTAAGGTAGTATATAGTGTTAAAAAGTCATACGTACCTATATTGCAGGCTAGGTATTTGCTCTGTTCTAGCTTCGTAAAAATTTCTTCCGAGTTTTTGATAGACCAAAACAGATTAAGTCCAGAATAAACCTACCACGGGTTCTTTAATGTAATGATAACTGAGCAAAGTGCTGACGCTTAGCAATTGATCAAGCTCACAAGAAAGCCAATGTAACCACGGCCGTTATGGCCACACGTTCTACTCCACTTTTACTATCATTGCTATAAATTATAATTTGAAGTTTTACGCAAAAATCATCAATGACATTAATTATAACGAATGGATAAAATATCAAGATATTTTACTGCACCTTATTTATAGATAAGGCAACAAAACGGTGTTCGCTGTAAGCAAATATAAATGGCGGATACATGTACTATCCATGCATCATTGTAACAGGACTGCCATAAGTTGACGTGAAAAATCCTAAGATTACCAAATCTGCATTTTTCCAGTGCGAATTTACGAATCGTACCTTTACCCCATATCCTGTTTCTAGTTTTGTTGACATGCGACTACTTACTTAAAGCAGGCTGGAAGTAAAACATAATGCGCATTATGGCACATTCTACTATACTTTCAGCCTGCTTTAAGCTACCATGTTCTAGAAACAAATCCGAAGATTCCGGAAAAATCCGGAGAAATGGCAGCCCTGTTGTAACTGCAGGTAGAATATCTGGATTGGTTTGTGGTTTTATTCCGACATGCGTCATTTATATACTAGGATGTCTTGAATAAGAGTACCGAATAAAATAAATATGTTTCGACAATATTGCGTCTACTGCGAGTTTAGTGCGAAACCATGAAGTCACACATGAATAAACTACATTTGAACGTTGGTTTACTTCCCGTTTGACACAAAATTGTCTTCTTAATATTATGCATGTTTCACGTATTGTCTCTTAGATTGTTATGACGTACTTTGCCAGTTTGCGTTCGATAGCAATACCTGAAAGGACGCTGGCCTCGGAAGGGCACTAGCTGTTCGTAAACCATTATGTCAGACGCTGGAATATTAAAGCTCAGCAACTGCTGAACACATCTCTAATTAAAGCATGTGTGTCTGTTGTGCGTCTTTCAGTTCATGTAGTTATATAGTTGAATCTAATACACTGACAAATATGCATTGAAGTGTTTACACAGACTCACTAAATACTGACCGAATAAAACCTCGTATTTGTTTGTTAAAATAGTATGTTAATATTGAGATCGGTAGAATTGTATTCGTTTCATACAGAGTAAACTCACTTGGACTCACGGTTTGTACACCGGTGAATAATGTCTCAGGGAAATAACTCGATGATAAGATGAAGAAATATATATCTTGATATTTGCAATTAAGAAACAGTATTGTCGTCGATTTCTAGTATGCAATAAAGGCCATTATTATCGTTGTAAACAACAAGGAACTTTTTAGTATTACTTGATATACATTTTACAAATATATAGAATTCAGGTGTCCAGCTAGACCCAGCCGTATTGTGCAAATACACTTCAAGCAAAAAGACCTATAAAGTACATGTTTTACATACGTATCACCAACGGCTAAGCAGACTCCACTGTAGCCATATGAAACCCTGGTTACAGAAGCAATGTCTAAAAACGACAAAACTGTCATTTGGCCGAACACTTTTTTTCAGGTGTCCAGCTAGACCCAGCCGTATTGTGCAAATAAACTTCAAGCAAATAGACCTATAAAGTACATGTTTTACATACGTATCACCAACGGCTAAGCAGACTCCACTTTAGCCATATGAAACCCTGGCTACAGAAGCAATGTCTAAAAACGACAAAACTGTCATTTGGCCAAACACTTTTTACGCTTGGATCCAAAAGACTCCAAAGGTTCGAATGAAGGTAAAGTGATAATAATGAGCACTCATGTAAATACTGTATTTAATTATTTTTTACATTCAGCAGCGATATCAAATCGCAAGTAATATTATAGACTACTGTTTTGTGTTCATGGAGGTATGAAATCAAACCTGTTAACACTGTAGGAAACCGCAAACTTGTGTTTTCCTAATGGTATATATAAAAACTGGTCACACTTTATTAGTATGAAACCGTCTCACGGTTTTACACATTGTGACCAGGTTATTATTGAACCGCCATGAAAACAAAAATATATTCTATATAGAGTACGCCCTCTCTAAAACATTAAAATGGGAGATTATAATATGAGTGTGTTGTTCGGAGGGAGAGAAAATAAATACTCTGAGAAGATTGAATCTAGTTGGTCGCCGCGTGACTGGGCGTCGGGTCTGGATTCAAACTGTTTGTCACTCGCCATTGTGTTTCTTCTGTCAAAAGGGTCAATATATTTAATCGCAAGAAGTTTCAAATAACCTCTTATTGTTACATAGCATTGCTTTGCGTTAAGATACATTTCGACAAGAAACAAACATATTTCCAGTGCATGTTCGGTTTTCTTTCCGACAACGGCACTAGATTGTCAAACAATTTAGTTCTACATTGGACGCAAAGAAACGCTTATGTGACCGTTAGTTAGAAACAGTTTTCATAGATTCCGTCCTTAATGTACATAACAGTGTGGCTCTTTGCTGTAAGTGTGCGGCACGATCTCCAGCCATACTGTTTGCAATATCGACTTAGTCGCCTATTGCTGTGATAATTAAAAGTCACTGATAACTTGAACCTATTTGGATATCAGTCAAGTGGTATTCGACAGGGGAATAGCTTGTTAACCCATTTATTCTCAATGGGGTCATAAAGCGCATTTACAAACAGTTTTAATCATGATCAGATGCCGCGTAACGTGGCGTCTGAACAGGATCAAAACTGTTTGCCACTTGCTTTGAAGTTATGTCAGTTATACTGCCTCAAATCTAAGATTGAAACGATATTACAGACAACAATATTGAAGCCGATGAAATAGCGGTGAAGGGGTAAAAAACCTCAGAATAAAGTTGACCATGAAAGGAGTAAACGGGATAGAATAATTGTTTCACCAACTGTATCTCAACACATTAGTGTGTAAAGTTAAGGCTAATCAGGAAACAAACAGGTTGTCTTACCGGATCGGTCTCGTTGGAAGGTTTCCGCATTTTAAAAAGTTGGTGGTTAAGGTTCACCCTAAGTATGGGCGCAATTAGGTTAAGGTTAACCAACAACTAACATATGTAGTATTACAGCCTCTAAAGACACATACGTCGTATTTTCCCCTTGCACAAATACTGACCCTATTAGGTATTCCTACTCTTGAATACAGAAGAGACCGTTACGACAAAGTTCTCAAAGCAGATATTTTGTATTCACTGTATGAAGTTTCAGAATTAAACGCTCATTTGGTACACTGTCGAATGCATTGCTGCAGTCAAGATATTTAGCATCTATTGGATCTCCTTTGTCAAGTAGCTCGGTCCATTCATCGAGTATTTTCAATAACTGTGTGGTGCAGGATCTCCCTGGACGGACATCGTATTGAGAGTCGTACAATAATTTATTGGTTAGTAAGTTTTGCATGAGTTCATGTATTACAGAATCACAAAGTTTACATACTATTGATTTAAGACTGGAGGATCTATAATTTGATGTCTCAAGTTTATTGCCTTTCTTAAAGATAGGCGAGAAAAATACATTTTTCCATTCAAGGGGAAGATTTCCTGATTGTAGATGTTCTGAAGATCGTGTAAAATGGGTCTTATAGCTCATTTTGAGCTACAAGTAAAACTCATTGGGTGAATCCCGCTAGGTCCAAGAGATTTATTGGACTTTAAGGAGTTCAACGTTTCAAGAACATCTTCTGGCGAGAAGTCAACTGCATCCAAGACGTTTTGCAAACAGTCGTTAGTTAAGTGTTCCCAAGATGACAGTTAATCGGCAAAAACTAACAACGCAAAACATTATTGAGCATTTACTGAATTTCATTTGGAAATTGATTTTGATCTACACGGACACTTCATGGAAACGTAGACCTACAGGAGCATAGGACTGACTTAATTTAGTCCGATTCACTCAAAGTACGAAAACGTTGGGCAAATCCATTTTCATGTCGTATTTTAGTTTTTATACGATGCTCGGCAATATATGGATATACTAGCATACGTTTATATCACACAAACAATCACATGGCATTGGGAAGAATACTGTAACTAATGGTCTGATGAACGATTTACAGCACGGTTTTAGGGACATATGTCTTGTGAGACTGAACTTGCCATCTTGCTAGAAATACCAGCCAAGGTAAGCAAAGTGATCTTATCCTCCTTGATTTAAGCAAGGCTTTTGACATGGTCAGTCGTGAGAGGTTATTCCTAAAGCTGAACAAGTATGGTATTCGGGGTACAAGCATATGCTGGATACGGGCATTTCTGGGCGGTACGTTGCAGACTGTTTTACTTGACGGCGAGTCTTCTGATACGGTACAAGTCTCATCAGGTGTACAACAGGGTATATCCTAGGCCCTATTCTGATCTTGGACCACAGTGAGAAAACATCAAATTCGAATTGAAGGATACATTTCGTCTTGGACAAATTGTATCAGTGGTGTGCCACAGGGAAGTGTCCTAGGACCCATGCTAGTTTTATGTTTTATATATGATCTTCCAGATGTCACAGAAGGAACTGTACAAAAAATTGCTGATGACAGTAAACTTTACTCGTCTTTTCAGAATGAATCTGATTCTGAAAATCTAAAACGAAAATAAATTGGAATATCAAAAAGTTTAACCCAACAAATTAACTAGTACTTTGCAAAATTAACAAAGAAAGGATATACATGTAGGTATTCTGAACATTAATGAAGAACTTAACAAGAGGGGCCTTTTTTTTTTTGGCAAACTGTTAGCACGGAATGTTGAGTCTATTAAAATTAGGCTAACTCCTTACAGTATACATACAGTGTTAGGGTAAGCGTAGCTTTGCGTATAGACCTAGATAAGAGGGCTCCTGACTGTTTACAATGCCATGCGCAATGAAGATATTTAAATACAAAAGGAAAACGATAGGTAGTTGTGATTATATTTCAAACTTAAGATATGCGATTACTGAAATTGCTGTTGTTGAATTTCGTTTATCTTGAAATTTTCTGCAGTCAATGTGTCCTGATTATCGACACATCATTGTTCATGATAAACCAACAACTTAGCTCGAAACACGCGGGGTCGTGTTGTTTACAATAGATTTAATAAAGATATTCAGTAATCAGTACATATACAAACCAAGTGTCACATTATAAATATAGAATTTGACCTCTGTTTACAAGCTTAGTGTTTCAATACAGTTGTTTCAATTGTCAATTTCGAGTGTCAATTGTTTTATAAACAATAAACAGATGACTATTTACTGTGAGAAATCGGTCAGCTTGTACATTTTTGTACACACCCGATGTACACGTTAAAAATAATAATTGTTGTGAACATAAATAGGCTAAACACACTTTACAGAATATACATGACAGCTGTGGGTCTTATATGTTTCAATTTCCAGGAGGAAATACGACGTATGTGTCTTTAGATGCTGTAATACTGCATATGTTAGTTGTCGGTTAACCTTAACCTAATTGCACGAAGAATTAGAATGAACCTTAACCACCAAATTTTAAAAATGCGGAAACCTTAGCCATTCGCGCATCAATTCCGTACACGAAAATACTTGTAACTACCTTGATTTTAAACAAAGAAATATGAAATTCATAGGATGGACAGAAAAATACTTCGATTTACCTACGACATCGTTGAGTTAACGAGACTTGGTCATATATCGGAGATTTTTAGTCGCAAAGAAAGAAAATTGGTGTTTTGGCATATTGATTCACATTGATTCACTGATTTAATACACCATTCTGCATGCTGTTGGGAAATTATTACACCAACATGTTCGGCAAACATTGCTTTTTACGGCTGCATACAAAGAAGTGCCGATCTTGTGAAAGAAGGAGTGTTTTGGAGCAAAATATAAACATACCTTTTTAATCGACTCTCGCTGCGAGAGGTAACCACAACTTTATCGATGCGGTATCCATAACCAATTGGACGGTGTGCTATGCCCCTGTAGAGAAAAACAGTCCTTTCCACAATGCGGATTTTTTTATAAAAGCGGTCGGTTTCCTGTATCGATTCAGCAAAACAACAGGGGGGTTATTAGTGTTTTTTTCTGACCTGTCGGAGTTATTTTTAGATTGGAACATTCTAAAATTTTCAAAGGGATGATCACCGTGCTCGTTGATTTCAGTACAGTCAGCCAGGATAAGGAAAGCTGTATTTTTTGTGCGTAATGTACAGTAGAGAAGACATTATAATTTCCTAAATAACACAATGCACTAAACTGTAGAAAATAATTTATTTGTCTAATCTGGGTGGCAAACAGGTTGGAGCCTGATCAGACGCCGGGTTACCCGGTGCCTGATCTGGCTCCAACCTGTTTGCAATGGATATAATAGTTTTAGTATATAAATGCGTTTAATGGGAATGAATAAAAGTTCAGTAAAAAGTAAGCGCAGCGGTCTCGTGCTGCACGAGGCTCATACTTATCACAAGTAGGATAGTGTAAGATTACATATTCGACGTTACCTTGCTTACCTATTTACCATTATTAACTATTCTGTTCTAAAAATAACTCTGACAGGTCAGAAAAAAAGGACAATAAGTGTTTTGAATAACAGTTACATTGGATTGGAGCGTCTGACATAGATTCTAATCACTTTCACTATACATCTATATCAGTTATAGGTAAGATCCTGCGACATGAGCAATCAAATCGGCTAGCTCGATCAGCGTTAAATATCAACAGTAGATATGCTGTAGTCTTGATCTAGATCTAAGGTGCAATTTCATGAATTTGTGAACGTTGTTTTGAAAACAGCTGATCTAACTGGCAGAATTAGTTCTTCTTTGAAATATAAAAAATCAGACAACGGATTGGACCAAATGTTCAGCTGTGAATCAGAAATATTTTGTGAGATTTTTTTAGCAAACAATTGAGATTAGGTTGGTTGGAGTTCGTTGGGGTGCAGGAAGATAGGCAGTTGCATTATTATTGACAAATTGCACGGTTTTGTGACTAGAAAAAACTAGAAACAAGCTATGGGGTAATGGGTTAGATATAGATCTAGATCTACTAGCTTTCAGTTTTTTGAAGTTCGACGCATATTTTGATAGCCATTCGTGTTTGTTTACATTGAGTCATTGACCTTAAATAAGTGTATCATGTGCAGAAAATGATGACGTAATTTAACAATTCATGACGTCAACTTATACCTTGACAGAAATCCATTCAGATTGACTGAATCACTCATAGATGTGAAAAACGTTTTGTTTGCTAATTCAGGCAGTAAAATAGCAATTTATTTATTGATAATTTAGAGGGTGATTTTTTTTCTCCAGATACTGGAACGTGGGACTAGCGGATGAAAGGGTAGGATATTTTGAGTCTAATCAAGTTGCATGATCAATTTATGAGACCATGAGTCCATGACCAAGTGAACAACTCTCCAGTGATTGATCTAGATCTACATTTATTATTGACAGCAAACTGAGAGTTGTGTTGAGGACAATTGAATGCAGTGATTAGCAGGGCTTTTAGTGGTCCCGTGTCCCTGGTAAATGCTGTTTTATTTGACAGTGTTTCATTGATATGGGACTGTTATTACCCAACATTTCAACACAACGATAACACCTATTGCACAGCTTGGAAACACCGTGAATACAACACATGTAAAAGGAACAAATAGCTGTCTACCCCGGTAAGAAACTTGTTAGTGTGTCTAGTTCATGTATTCAGACCCAACTGCTTTCCAAATGGACAGGATGAAGGACTCTGTAAGAGAATCCAACTGAACCGGCTATAGTAACCAGGGTGGCATTCGATCTTGTTGTGGTGTCACACACAGAAACCACTGGAGCACTGTCGCATTCATTGTATGGTTTGTTTTATTTATTTGTATATTTATTTGTCATGGCTCTTTCTCTTCGAAGCTTATTTTCAGGAAATTGTAGTGCTCTCTCAGAGTCTTATGAGCATTGACGGTCGTTTAATCAAGTAAAGGATCAAATTTCGCTAAACTCTAGGTCAAGACAGTACATATTTTCATCTGAACAAAAATCTGCTGGGGTAATTTCAAACTGGGTCGATACATGTCATATGCATACGAATCTTGCAAACTTCCAGATTTGGCTAATCTTGTTTTTGTATACAAAGGATATTTAACAGCCACAAACGGGCCGTTAAATCATTATACAAATCTAATTTGAGATCTATCAATGATAGTTACAATATTCTTTAAAAAATAGATTTGCTGCATTTGCATAGATTCTACACAATGTCGCGGTCAGCAAACAAAAACGTTACTATAAATAAACGGGGTTTCCCATACGTCACACTTATGGGGGTGACGCGTGAAAGTAGTTCCGACTACAAAGAGAACATTATTTCCCATTACACAAGGTACATGGGTAATACGGAATTTTCAATCCGTCGAGGTGTATTTGTTCGATAAAATACGGAAACATTTTGTGCAGAACATTGGTAGGTATTTACTTAAAACGGAATATTACTATACTTTGTAAATCTTATGCAACGGATTATATACCTCTTATAATAATAAAATGAAAAATGATAGAAATGTTTCGAGCCATTTTCTATGCCCCTGTATTTAAAACAGTCCTTTACACAATGCGCATGAATATGTGCATATAAAACTGCATAGAAAAATCGGCGGAAATTATAAAATGGCTGCTGGCTTACTGTATCGATTCAGCAAAACAACGGGGATTTAGAGTGTTTGGAATAAAAGTTACATTGGATTGGATCGTACGTCATAGATTCTTATCATTTTAACTATACATCTGTGTCAGTAATAGGTAATGAGCTGGGGTCGGTCTCATGTCTCTGGTAAATGCTGTTTTATTGGACAGTGTCTCATTGATATGGGACTGTCATTACCCAACATTTCAACACAACGATAACACCTATTGCACAGCTTGGAAACACCGTGAATACAACACATGTAAAAGGAACAAATATCTGTCTACCCCGGTAAGAAACTTGTTAGTGTGTCTAGTTCATGTATTCAGACCCAACTGCTTTCCAAATGGACAGAATGAAGGACTCTGTAAGAGAATCCAACTGAACCGGCTATAGTAACCAGGGTGGCATTCGATCTTGTTGTGGTGTCACACACAGAAACCACTGGAACATTGGCATATACATTGTAGGATTTGTTTTATTTATTCGTATGGTTATTTCTCATGGCCCTTTTCTCTTCACAGCTTATTGTCGGGAGATGTGGTGCTCTCTCAGAGTCTTATGAGCATTGCCTGTCTTTTAATCAAGTAAACTATCAAGTTTGTTTTCACCAAACTCTAGGTCAAGACTGTCAATGTCTTTCAATCCGTCAAGGTGTATTTGTTCGATCAAATACGGAAATATTTTGGGCAGAACATTGGTAGGTATATAATAAATTTATATATGTTGAGCTTGTCACAGAATAAAAATAAATAATTAATCTGCTTACATGTGTACACGTATAAAACTCCAACAAAGTTATGCAAATTAGTAAAGAAAAATGCCACGCGTTTTAACCGTAGCAATGAGCTTGACAGATGTAAATGGGCAAACGCGAACGGATTTGTCCGAAATACTGACTTACGATCGATGAAAGCCAGATTCAAACCGGCGAACAATGGCACACGATGTCAGCGTTCTACCGATTGAGCTTACCGGGCTACTGGGACCCGTTTTACTAAACAACTTACGCAAAATTTTGGCGTAAGTCATATTCGTTTAACTCTTATTTTTCGATCATAAACGTTTGCAAACAGCAAATAGCAAGATCAGAGGACGCGCTAAAAGCGCGTCCTCTGATCTGGCTATTTGCTGTTTGTAGCAAGTGATAATAAAAAATTGAAATTAAAATTTAAAATTGTGACTTACGCAAAAAAATGTGCGTAAGTAGTTTAGTAAAACGGGCCCCTGAAGCAAACTTTTAACGTAGAGTACGTCATGTTATGAATCACGATTTAGTATACATTTAGAAGGTTAAGTTAACCTGTAACCCCATTATTGTTCTTCTACAGCATACAATGCATTAGTTCTAATTTATACAAACATGCATTTGTATCATAAGAGTTAGTGTCTATTTTTAACAGATGGAAACTTAAAGCAGGGTGAAGGTAAAGCAGAATGCGCCTTATGACGCTTTTTGCTTTACTTTCACTCTATTTTCCGTGGCTACATGTCTTCAAAACTAGGAACACGCAATGGAGTAAAATATAAAAACATATTAAAAGACTGATATGAAAAACGATATGCACTACTTGAATGCATTCTGTGTACAGTAAAAACTCGATTCTACGAACTCGAGTAAGTCCGAACATACCCATATTTCACAGTTAAAACGTGGCTTAGCCACGTTCTAACCTTGAAATACGGGAATTTTCGATTCAGCGAGATCGAATTATCAAAATTCAACTGGCGAAAAACTGGTAGGATCGATTTAAGCAAGTTCGAAGTATCGAGCTTTGACTGTAATTGTTTCTGAAATTCCTTTTCGTCATGTTGACCATTTTTTGTTATTAAGGCAGGTCTTCTTTTTCACTGTCAAATATCATTGAAACCTTTATTGTATTATTGAATAAAGATATAACATATGGAGAGTGTAAAAAAGTCAAAACAAAACTAAAAGTACAGCAACATTTTCTTCTGATAGAACCTTTTTTGAAAAAAGTTCCATTTTTAATAAACAGGAATATATTATCTATCAAAAGATATAACTCAATAATTTCTAAACTTTGAAATAAACTGTACAGACAATATTAGATATCGTCTAAACAATACTATTTCATGAAAAGTGTACTGGAAATATCCGTGTTTTAATAAAGTCTGAAAAGTCACTAAATTGCAAATAACATTTTTTTAGATGTTTGACTTAAACTAATTGTAGCCTTATAAGATAGTTATTACTTAGTTCTATTAGTCACACAAATTTGGTTAAAATCGACGGCAGACTCAATCAAATTGAAATATACCATATGGAGGTCGAAAAATCGTTAAAATTAAAACCAATACAGCACTAGTTTTTTTAAGTTGGACCTTTTGTCGAGAAGAGTTCCATTTCTAATAAACAGGAATATTTTCTTTATAACAAAATATATAACTCAATAATTTCTAAACATTTAAGTAAATTGTACAGACAATAGGAAATTTTCAAAAAAAAATATTTCATGAAATATCAATGTTTTAAAAAGTCAAATTCTAAAAAGTCACTAAATTTCAAATTACAAAACAAATCTAGTTGTTTAACACACACTAATTTTAGACTTATCAGATAGATATTACATAATTCTACTAGTTACAAAACAAATAATGAAAATCTACTACAGACTTTACTTTTTGAACATGATTTCCAGAAATCAAACAAAATGTTAACACAAACCGAGTAACCTCCCCTGAGTTCAACTTTTAAATCGCGTCAGCTCTAAATTGGAGATGCCACAACACAAATGTGTAATTATCATTTAGCATCCCCAAAAGACCTTTTTTAAAGCTAAAATAGAAAAAAAATATTTGCATCGCGCGGTATTTGAAACCGGGGGGTCGTGTTACGCAATGAAGTAATTTAAGGTTCATGTAAAGTGTTTTTGGTGCATTCGTTTGGTCATTTATGAAGCAATGTTGCATAATTTCAGATCACAATGTTCGTATTGAAATGAACAAACTTATGAGATAGCTTACAACTAAGAAGGAAAACTGTGTATTTTGATTTTGAACAATATGTTTGGATTTGCACCAAAATATGAAGCAAATTTTCTGTATTGAAATTCAACAAATCACACGCATTTATCTCTGTAGAAGTGAACGACGTAACACATTGGGTGGGGCAGTACTATGGTCTTAGTTGGGATAATGGTCACTCTGAACATTGATTTGGTTATTATTCCAGGGAATGCCAATGCTCAGCGTTACTTTAATGTTTTAAATAACACAGAGATACAATTCATGCAAAATAACGGACCTGGTATTTTCCAACGTTATAATATAAACATTATAATATATTCCTTGCCAAAAGCTACGTTAACGTCTTGCCTTGGCCTGATTTATCCTAGCATCTCAGCCCATAGAACACATATCGGATGAATTGGGTAACAAGACTAGGTAAAATCATCAACTTTATACCATAATGGCCCCCAAAGTGCACATTTGTTAGAATGGCAACGTAGTTGAAGCGTTACGTAAAATCAATGAGGGGACGTATAATGCAATGCATTCGTAAAATGGAGGTCACAGTGGTTACTGATGATTTTGATAACATCACTTTAAGTGCGCAGTCAGTAAGATTTTTTGTCTCCAAATGATGTGTGGTTATTCTCATTTTATTTACTTATTCATTAAAAAATATGTAATATCTGATTCTCATCCACTGAATTACACAGACACGTGAATATGACATTGAAGCTGCGATTACAAAAATAATTAACCCAGCATATAAATGTATTAACAAAATAAATTATATTCTATTGAATTCTATATAAACTGAAGTGAGATGCGGTTGTTTATAATAATAAATTCTCTGTGAAAAGTGTTGTAATCTCAATTATGTTTTCTAATTTGAAGATGATTTTTAAGGAAAAAGTATTTCTGTATGTACAGTATATCCCCCATCTCTTAAATAATTTTAAAACCCTGAACCATGTCACCACGCCTTCGTTGATGAGTCAGACCAAGCAATTTTAAAAATCCATCTTTCGGTACATGTAAGGTCTGACAATCAAGGAGTACGCTTAGTGACAGGCTAATATAATTGTTCAACACATACAATGTCTTCCTTTAAGAATGAATGTTATTATACATGATAATAGTGTTTCCATATTGACCTGACAATTGCTTTGTACAAAATTATGAAATATCTTTTCGCAATGTAATCATACATTCTAAATATTAAGGATAATACAATGTTGGATTTGTTATCTTTTTCAGCTATATGACTACTTACTTTTTATTCCTGTTAAAAGATTAAACCTAAATCCCCCTTTTCACTAGCAGACTCAATGTCCGCTAAGTTCAAAGTATACTGGTAAAATTAGTTGTCTCTTCCAAAGTGTATGGTACTGTAATTTTTTACATTAAAACGCAACTGCCACTTTGACCATGTGTAAGGCATCTAAGTCGTGCTGGATAATATCACGTTTAATGTCTTTGTTGTATAGTTTGGTACCATTTGCGAAGAATTTCACAATACTACGTATAACTTCATGGGGTCATCTATTATACACATATGAATAATATGGGCTCTAGAACACTTCCCTGGGATACCCCACTTAAAACGTCTTTCCACGAAGAAGACTCTCCTTCCACAGATACATATTGCCTACATCCAGTAAAAAGGAAACGTCTCCATGACAAAAATGACCCTCTGATACCAAATACTGATATTTTGCGAAGAAAACGTCAATGCACTATGATGCCAAAAGCTTTGACAAAATCTAAATAAACATTATATTTTCCAAACTTCCATTACCCTCAATGTAGTTCGACTAATAATCTATTAATTCAATTAAGTGTAAAACGCAGGATCTCCTAGAGCGTAAACACAATTGAGCCTTATATAAACTAATATATGATTGTTTCTGACTAAATGTTCAAATATCTATGCCATTATCAGTGTTTCTAAATACTTACAACTACTGAAGTAAGGCTGTCAGGGTGGTAGTTGCATATACTCATGAACCATATCATATGTTAATGTGTGTGTATGTGTGAAATGCAGAAACAGAATATACGTGAAAAAATAGAAGGACAAAAAAGAAGTGTGTGTCTCTGCCCAACGCAATCGTCTGTGCACAGTGTCTCTACTAGGCCTCCATAGAAAGCCATTGTCAAATCCGTGCAGTATGGTATACATGAAGTGTACCCCTTTACCCGACTTGACCTGGAACACTATAACGGCAATCAAAGCTTTATATAATAAAGATCGCAATGCAAAGTGAAATATTAATCAACATTACAATAGCCCGAAAGATGTGGAATACTTGAAAGGGTGGAAAAAGGTGATTTAAAGGGACAAAGTCTTGATTTTCCTGCAACAAAGGTCAGCTCTACAGGGACAGATTTACTTTCGCGGCAGGTAATCCGCTGAAGAATCGTGAATTTATGATCGAAAGTAATGTGCAATGCGCTTATTTTATTGATTATGTATCCAACATTAATAATGTACTGAAATAAAAGTTGAAAATATGGATATTAAAAATGAGAAAATGCGGATTAATCAATGTGTTGGATAAACGACAGCTTTCAGTGACATTGCTATGATTGAACGGATATATTGTCTAACTGCAGTGATTCGGGTGAGTGACATTCCGTGAATCATATTGCTTCTTCTTTCCTCTGTCCGCACGTATATAACAATCGTCAATCGGTTTTTGTAGATTTGGAGTAACTGGACTTTAAATGTTGGCAAACTTCTAAAAACTTGTAAAATGCAATTGGCCGCCCTTGAATCAAGCAAGGGGTATTTGAATGGCCAATTACAGGGAGTTTTCCTGCCTTTTGTAAGACATTCTGTGTAGGACTACCCAGTATGTAAGGGGTTCTTTGTATGTATTCTACCAGATTTCCGAAAATACGTGCCATTTAGTGATTTGATATATTCTGCTGAAGAGGTTATTTTCATTCCATGTTCGTTAGTTTTTGAGTATCTGATAACACAAGTACACCTACATTTATGGAAATTTAGGCATGATCCTTTTCATTGACTAATTATTTATACTGTGTGAAAATATTTTTAGCCAATGTGGTATAGTTATTTTCAAATTTCAGTATTTTTTTCTCGTACAGGGACTTTACATGAACCTTAACTATCACGCTACGGCGTGAATTACAATTTGACATCGATATAAGACGTATATAAAATGTGTACATGACGCGTTTATAAAAAAAAAAATAAAAAGAAACAAAAACAGTTCTTTAACAGGTTAAATGCTATAGAGTATATTGAACACGCGTACAGACATCCCACAGCAGTAAGCCGATGATGAGCAGAGTCTGCAAGGAAGTTGATGATGCATCAATTGGTGGCTTTGAGCGGACGTAAAACAACAACACACACGCATTTATTTCGACCGTGTTAAACTGGTCTGATCAAAGTTTTTTATGCATAATACTAATCAGTGAATTGCACAAATGAACTATATATTACTTAATAGATACGCATTTCTATGAATTTGATTATTCAGCCATTTATATGCACATAAATAAAAAATTTAATTCTTACATATGACAGCTTAAAGCAGTGTGAAAGTCAGACACAATCGGCCTTTATGCGCATTCTGCTTTACGTTCAATTTGCTATGCGCGGGCATCAGTCATCAAATGTAGAAACAGGTTATGGTGTAACTTGAAATGGATCAAACAGGATAAACAACTCAGTAACAAGGGTCAATGAACAAGAAAATTTAACATGCAATATTTATGAGCTATTACTTCTTTGGTAACTAATATTGCACTATGTTACAGTGGAGAAAACGTTATTCTTTCCCGTTTAAACGCAAATAGTCTACCAACATTTTGACCGTTTTTGACCCCTCATGGCATGTCGTGTAGACGGGTTACATCCACCTGATTTGTGTTCAGTGAATATATCTGATAAATTCTAGGGGGGATGTAAAGTCGAAAAGTTCAAATTAAGGTCAAAAATGAGGTCAAAGGTCAACGAGTGCAGATTTTTGCATACCATAATATATACCTAACTTTATTTACATTTCAAGTATATCAAATGAACTATTATTGGTTACAATTAGTTCACAAATGTCTGTAATTGCTAAATATTATCAAAAAAGTAAAATATTACAGACAATGTCCTTTTCCAGGGGCAATAACTCTGATTTTCCTCTTTCTTTTTTATATTTTTATAGTTATTTTTTCGTTATTTTTGTCTGTGTTCTTATAACATCAAATTATGTTTATGTTTCTTTACACCTTTGACATAAAGCGACATTTCCATATGCAAAATAAAGTAAATATTACAGCCAATGCCCTTTTCCAGGGGCAATAACTCTGATTTTTCTCTTTCTCTTTAATTTTTTATGGGAATTTGCTTTCGTTATTTTTTTTACTGCTATCTGATAACATCAATCTTTTTTATGTTTCTTTACACCTTTGACATAAAGCAACGATTTAATATGCAAATTAAAGTAAATATTACAGTCAATGCTCTATACAAGGGGCAATAACTCTGATCTTTCTGTTCCATATTTAATTTTTAATAGGAATTTGTTTTCGTTTTTTTTTTTACTGTTTTCTTATAATGTTTTTATGTTTGTTTACACTTTTGACATAAAGGACCAGTTCAATATGCAAATAAAAGTAAATATTACAGTCAGTGCTCTTTCCCAGGGGCAATAACTTTGGTTTTTCTATTCCTATCATATATTTAATGCAAATTGTTTGCGTTATTTTTGACTGTTTTCTTATAATATCGATTTTTTTGGGTTTACTTAGTACACTTTTAATAAAAGCAGCAGTTTAATAACCAAATAAGATGTAATCTTACAGTCAATGTTCTTTCTAGGGGCAATAACTCTGGTTTTTCTCTTTCTGTTTTATGTGTTTTTGTTCTTTGTATTTATTGTCTGTTTTCTTATAAAAATCAAACTACTTTTATGTACATGTATACTAGTATATACTCCATTGGCAAGAAGCAGCACTTCACTATGGAAATTCATCACTGAAATATGCGTTTTAGGGTTTAAATACAGACAACCTTGTTATACAAAATCAGCCAAAAGATTGGATTGTGTGCGATGCCAAATGAGTTTTCTCTTAAATTAACTTTGGGGAAATTATCATAATATTAAGTATTACTTTCTTAGGAGCACTGGATTGACATGAACATACAGAATGGATGACTATGTAAGGTTCGAATTGCTATATAATGTCATCGTTGGTTGTGTGACAAATCCAAGGGTTATCACTATGTATAAGGCTAAAACATGGTGTACATGTATTTACAATTTTGTGACAGGAAATTGTGCTTTATAGTCTGTATACGTGTACTTTTAACACTTGACAAATGAATTAGATGTAAATATTCAGTATAATTATTCACATACTTTAACGAACAGTTTTACAAATGAACGTTTACAATATCAATATCCTTTTAGAACTTTTTGAACGAAGAAGAACAATCACAAACCATTCACTCGTGGTATCATTTGACCAAACTTGCGAAGAACTTTACAGAACTTTCATCGCCAATTCGATGTACTTAGACATGCATAATGCTTCGTTATGAAACAATCCGATCACCGATCTGCATACATTCAGTTTACAATGAGGCGTTTAGCAAAAGCGAGTATGCGGGGATTCACACCCACATTCATACATGCACACTTGTTGGCTTTTATAGCAAGCACATATTGCCGAGCTGCATTTTGTCTTGCAATAGCAAGACGCAAGTTGCATGTTTGCCATTGGGATAGAGGATTCTTATCCAATTGGGATGATACATAGTTAGT
Organism: Gari tellinella; assembly: GCA_922989275.2. Lineage (NCBI taxonomy): Eukaryota > Metazoa > Mollusca > Bivalvia > Cardiida > Psammobiidae > Gari > Gari tellinella. The sequence continues at coordinate 75,768,793 of OV277867.1, read as the reverse complement.
GGGGGTCCAAGGCTGTCTTGACTTTCATGAGTTGCCTATACCGGCATGTGTCGATATACCAGTAAAGGTACGGAAACCTATGATGTTTTGTCGACCTTGAGTACATGATATCTTTTGTTAACAAGAAATCATCCCCTTTGCTTTGCTGCACCGGAAACATCCATGCTACTACGTCATTTCCTACAAAGCTTCAACAGTATTACGTCTGTGTCCCTGCATATTACAATCAGACGATAAAACCCGCTTGCAACAGCATCCTTAGCATGGAATATCATGCTAGTATCAGCTTCTTCATGATCAGCCGACAACTTATCAGCATGAAGCTATTTGTCTTTGCATTTATAACGCATACGAACGTTCCCCCTGCTACAACAAGCAACCCATCTGGTAATAATGCGTCACTCAGATGATAAAAACTCGAACATAACATGTATTTCTTCTTTTCGTCGAGCACAAGGTATGGCTCTCTAACATGCGGTAGTGGGTCTTCTGGACCTGTGGTTTTTTCCAGTGGCAGCTTTGATAGACATGTTTCAAAGGTATCAAATGTGACATCAATGCGAGTATGTGTGCCTGTGAAATGGGAATATACCGATTGAACAATGTCTTGAGCATACTCTCCGAATGTCTGGCATCCTTGAGGTCTGTCTCGAGCTTGTATAAAAGCATGACCATATACATGTATTATAACACATGTAGATTTCTGAGAGACAGGATTCTGTTGTGCGATTTCAATTTCAGAATATCCAGAATTCGGGACTGAACTGTCCGATTCATGATTTTGCTGATGCTAGTGTAGCCGAGGACAGCTCATGCTTCAGTACATCGTCATTCTGCATTGTTAGGCCTGAACTAGCTTGATTAAACATACATTGTAGGAATATGCGGTCAGGTTTTATCTGTTTCGAAACCTGTTGCTTGTCTGATCTCGTGTCTTTATAAATACTTGCTAATGTCTTTGACTTTGGTTTTTGGGTGGAGCAAAACGTCGATGTTGCACTCCTTTAGGCAATAATGTGTAAACTGCTAAACCAATAAATGGCTTCTGCAATCACATCGCGTCAAACAAATCATTGCTAATGTCTTCTGTTACAGCATCCTTAAACGCTGTCTCCACAAGTTGATCTACAGCATAGGAGGCGTCTTTCGAATTTTCACTTGTCGAAATGCAAAATACATCTTACAAACCGACCAATGCAGCAAGGGCTATCAGAAAAAGTTGGTTTCATTTGGACAGCAATCAAACATGAGCTGGTTACCCTGTGAGATCTCAACATACACAATCAACGCATTATATTATTTCGTGTTCTGTTAATTCGTATATGGTTTTCATATGGAAAGAGAAAAGGCTGTATGGACCACATCGAATGCATTTCATGGAAAATATGATACATTTACAAAATCTATTGTATATTTACTAATAGTTAAAATGAAGAAACAGTAAAGTCCTGAAAACATTGCGATTGCTATGTATGACAAGCCATGAGATAAGTTGTAAGAAAGTAAGTAAGTAAATATTTTATTACTGTGAGATGTGCATAGTACATAATGCTTTTAACAAATACAAACAATTTGCACCCAGCCCAACATAAATGTCTTGCACATGTTGTTGTATTGGGTGCAATTATTGTGTTGAACTGGACGTGTTTGCCTGATAGTGGCAAAAACCCTACTACACAATTCCTAAAAGCCAAGCAGCTTTGTTTAAACACACGAAAGTATTTACATACCCAATAGCTTGTGATTTGTGGCATTTCACAAAATAATGAAAGTGTCCAGGAGAGTGTGAATGAAGGAAACATATTGCTGATACATTAGACTAGGCTGCTATTTATTGGATATACATATAGTTGCGAAGATAAAGCATATGCGCTAAAGAAAACTGACTGCAGTGACAGATGCATGTATTGTCGATGTTGCCGTTTTCGTTCAGATTAATGAATTTGTGAACATATACGTATACACACACATCATTAGCTATAATACATCAACAAACAACACATATACTATTTGCTATTCACTAGGATTTACTACTTTACTATTCATAAACCATATATATATTTGCAAAAATAAATCAATACCCAATTAAACAACTTTTTTAATAAATATACAATCACAAAATTAGTGATTTTTAACACTACCTTTGACTCCGAAAGTTTGACTAATGGTCATGTATGAGAAAAAATAAGAAACGAAATTAATCATTAGTGCAGAAGATAACGGTCATCTTAAAGCAAATAACATAGTAACATTTTGTCGGTGTTGGTGATTATTCAATAAATAAATTTTCAAATCGGCCTCAAGTTGAATGAATTAGCGTTCTAGTACATTATAACACTTATTTTGACACAAATATGCACGAAAGTTGATCATGTATGTCAAATTTAAGAAATGAATTAGCTTAATCCCATATAAAATAGCGGCCATTTTGAAAAGTATAACACGTTTCTTTGTCAAACATTGGTCATTATGTATTAAAGTAAGCTTCAACTCAATTAAATGTTTACTGGATTAGCTTCCTAATGCTTAAAAACATATATTTCAACAACAAAAGTATAAAATTTGGTCATACATGCCAAATGCTAGAAGAGAGATGGTATATAAGAACCGAAAATGACGGCCATCTTGTAAAATGGTAGCCATTTTGAATGGTTACGGTGCAAAAGGGCTTTTTGTTAAAAGAAGGGCCATACCAGTATAATATGTAAACCTACTTTGATGATTATATCATCAAGTTTAAAATAAAATCACTTATGTGCCAAGCTATCATAGCAGAAATGAACAGTAAACGCGATTTACTGGCTTATTTTAATAGTTATCGCCCTTGTTTGTGACAAATAATTGCTTTTTCTGTCACGAAATTCTATTTCTAGATTTTTCGACCAATTATACATTCAATAAATTAAAGTATTGTAGGTTATCCATGAGTGATTGCAAATAGCATAAACATTAAATTATCATATCTCTCAAATCTGCACCCAATGACCTTTGACCTAATTCTGACCTTAATACGCACATAAGAACTTTACACCCCCCCTAGAAATGTTCGTATGCATATGCTGAATATAAATCAAGTGGAAGTTGCCCGTCTACACGACATGTCATGAGACCCATTTTCTAGAGCCTTATTTTCGATCCGTAGGCAGACTAAAACGTACGCAAACGCAAAGCACTAAATCGTAGTTTGCACTGCGAATAATAGATTTAGCGTAAACGCGTTTATTGGGAAAGAATAACAGATTATCCACTGTATTTAGTTTATACATGCACATACATTATGGAAATTTATACTGCAAGTTCTTCCACATAAAGGAATAATAAGTAATCACATACTCAGTACTATATCTGCTCATGCTTGATACATGTATACAGTGGAGAAAACGTTATTCTTTCCAGTTTAAACGCAATTGAAACTCAATCGAATCACAATTAAGCGGAGAAGAAGACACAATATTGACAATTCTGACTATCTATTTTCATCTGAATGGCAAACAGTTTGGAGCTTGATCAGACACCGGGTGACCCGGCGTCTGATCTGGCTCGAAACTGTTTACAATGGAAATAAACTGTTTAAGTGTAAACGCGTTTATCGGGAATGAATAACGTCTTCTCCACTGTAGCACCGACAATATAGGAAAAGCTAGCGCGATCGGCCGTTCGTGTACACTGACGGTCAACGTCCAACACTACCCGAGCATAGTTAGCTATTGACCGTCCGGTCTCAAACATTTGATTGATCATATTTGAGTTTTTGCTCTGCAAAAACTCAAATCTGTCCGGCCGAATACTTGAGAACGAGTTCAGACACAACCCAAACACTTAATTAACTAGGGGCAAGATCTCATAAGAGATGTACTACAGTACTTCCTCCCTACAACGGCCCTCTGAAAAATGATTTCCTCCCTACAACAAGTCCCGTTGAACAACACACATAGTCGTTGTCATCCCTTTGGTTTCGTTGTAGAGAGGGAGCACTGTACTTTTAAAAGTGGTTGGAAATATAATGTATATTCCTTCTTTGTTTTCAACAGATTGTGTAGGCGACAATTCTATGACAGCACCTGTTGCATTTAGTCACTGTTTATGAACTTATTCAGTGGAATAGATATTATCCTTCCCAAGTGATTGTGCTAAAACAATTTATCTCCATTGCAAACAGTTATGAGCAAGATCAGACGCCGTGTTACCCGCCGTCTGATCAGGGTCCAATTGTTTGCCGTTCGAATTTAAATAATGCGTGAGCTATTTTTAAAACCTGTCGAATTCTACAATTAATTACAATACGTTGGCGTTCATTTCCGTTTACTATAGGAATACTAATGTCTCCGCTTAGGTAAACCGTTATGGTGACTAAATTACCAATTCAAAGTAGAGTATGAATGCAAATGATTGCTAAAACAATTAATATAACGTGTTATACAAGGCATTCACCTGTAGAATAAAACACTGTAATGTTTCCCTGAAAGTACACATGACAGTAAAAAAGGTGTTATTCTTTCATATTAAACACGTTATTTCGCTAAACAATTACAGTGCTCCTTCTCTATAACGACCTTCGGAACAACAACTCCTCCTAACAACGACACTTGCCGCTGTTCAATAGACATATATTATGTTAAACGCTTTTACTTCTGCAATTTGGTCAACTTAAAATTGTTGTTTGCTGACTTTTTCTCTATGATGAACATTTTGACAGAAAAAGAAATAATGACGATAGACAAACATCTGATCTGAATTCAAGCTGTTTGCAAATTTAAGCCTATTTTCCTCCTTATAACAACTCCCTACAAACAACACACACACTCTCTTGTTTTGCATAGGATGTTGTTGTAGATAGGGAGCACTGTATTTCCATTGCAAATAGTAGTCTGACGACAAATTTACTACCGTGTAAACCATCGTCTAATGAGACCCGAAACGGTTTCAAACTTACATTACATTACATTGCATACTCAACATTTTCAAACGCATGTCAGTTTCTACGTGCCATTAAAGTTCTTATTCCGGTCATGTAAGTGTCATTTAACTCTTTCCTCCCTGAAACTTTAAATGGACAATTCCAGTTTCCATTTTAGTCTAGTCCATTACTGACTTTTAAGGGTTGTTTTAGTCAATGTTTGGCATTATGACAAACATTGAAGACCCTGATCAGAGGGCTCCTATCGGAGCCCTCTGATCTGGGTCTTCACTGTTTGCATAGGACAAGTGTACTATTCACATGTACACTGTTTGAAAAGGACGTCTATATGCGGGACTAGGGTTCAAAGGGTTAAACTGTAAATAGATTTCTCCTTTTTACATTACAACATTTGTACCTGAAGCTGAACACGATACAGTGGAGAAAACGTAATTGTTTCCCAATAAACGCGTTTATGCTAAAATTAGTATTTCCATTACAAATAGTTTTGATCCAGATCAGATCAAAACTATTTGCCACCAAGATGAAGATGAATTATCAGAAGTGTCCAAATGTTGTACTTTTCTACGGTTTAGTGTTTTGCGTTTGCGTTTCGATTGCGTTTAAACGGGAAAGAATAACGTATTCTCCGCTGTATGTAGCAATTATCATTTGGCCAAACTACTCGGCCTCTGATCAGATTCAGCTGTCAACACCTTGCCTGGTCTCCTTCTTCACAGCTAACAATATTTGTTCAAGAGTCCCCGTGAGGTGAAAAAAATATTAATAACTATAATGTTATTTGTTTGTTTTCTTTAACAATTTCACTGCACTATACTGTACAACCCTTGAAACCCAAACCTTCCTTGACTTGAGTGATGAGATTAAAGTGTAAGAGAAGTTTAAAATCCGTTTTAAGAGTTTAAGATAGGTGATCATTTATTTACAAAATCAGCTTTGCAATAAAGATATTTTGACCATTTCTATTGTCATGCTGAAAGCAACCGCAACGTTCTATACATCGGAGAAAACGTTACTTAAAATGAGAATTGTATCCGAGGGTCTAACTTTTACCCTCACGGCGCTTATGACTTACATAATGCACATTGGAAATATTTCCCCTTGAAAATGGAAAATAATGCCATGCACATCTGTAGATGGTACTCTATCAGCCTTAGTATTGTCCAAATCCGATGAAAAGTTGTAGTTATGAACTATACTAAGCCAAACTTCCAACGCAACACCCCGGATATTCCCATTACTTCCAATGTTAAACATTTCTTAAGTAAGTCTGGTCAATTTTGTAATGTTGTGCATATCCTGAATAGATTTCTTCTGCAATTCATAGAGTGATGAATGGACAGTACTTTTGGTAAACAAAATCAAAACGAATTGGCATTTAGTCCCAAAAATATGGAATTTTGTGAAAACAAGTTTTCAGAAATCTCATTCCAATGCATTTTCAATGGGGAATGTTAACCAGAAATTAGTGATACGTTTGGAAAGATGGTTAATATTCGTCAGAAGTGTCAATAAAAATTCGTTGCCAATATTAACAACTTTGAGGACAGTACATCAATTTAAAAACACAAATAAAAACATTTAAAAATTTTGTGTCAACTTTTCCATCGATTTAAAACACCCGCTCTGATATGAAAATAGAAGGGAATTCGGTGGTGTTGCGTTGGCAGTTTGGCCTAGTATATAATGTATGAAACACGACACTCTAGTTATCTCCTCTTGAAAATGGCGGAAATATTGTCTCATGCATATGTGTAGAGGGTATTCTATCAACATGCTAAGTTTTGTTAAATTCAATGAACGGTGTACGAGGAGTTGCGTTTACGAGCGATTTTTGCCTATAAAGTATGAAACATTAAACTTCAGTTACCTCCCCTTGGCAATAGAGGAAAAGACAAATATTTTCCATGTAAATTGTAGATTAATCTCTATCAACCTGTGATGTTTTGTTAAAATCCGGTGCACGGTGTAGGAGGGGCTGCACTTACGAGGTCTTATAACATATACATGTAGTGCATAAAACATTAAAGTTAAAAAAAATTCCGTTTGCAGTATCTCCGTTTAGAAATTGTACAATGGAAATTGATGAAGGAGTAGAGCTTACAATGATGGACAAACGGACGGACAGACAGACATACAGAGGTACGCAGTGATTTAAGTATACACTCACCCAGAATAACAATTAAAAGGCAAAAAGGCAAACGCATTGAAATGCAATGTAGATATTTACATTTCTTAAAAGTTTTACATTTCTTTTCACCATAGAGGAAAATAGCTATCTTGCTCCAAACTGTTTACAATGGAAAATATGTTTTTAGCGGACACGCGTTTATTGGGAACGATCAACGTCTTCTGCACTGTATACAGTGGATAATCTGTTATTCTTTCCCGTTTAAACGCAAACGTACCCAAACGCAAAGCACTAAAACGTAGAAAAGGACACCTTTTGGACAATTCTGATAATTCTTGTTTATCTTGGTGGCAAACAGTTTGGAGCCTAATCAGACGCCGGGTTACCCGGCGTCTGATCTGGCTCCAAACTGTTTGCACTGCAAATAATAGTTTTAGCGTAAACGCGTTTATTGGGAAAGAATAACAGATTTTCCACTGTACCTTTTAGTTGGACGGTTCAAGAATAGGAATAGATGTTTACAGACTAACATTTGGTTATCGGTAAATAGCTTCTAGCTAAGGTTAAACCATGTTAGTAAACACCCGACTATAAATAAAGTGTTTTGTATCTTGTATCTTGCATCTTAAAAACCTGTTTTAGTAGTCCGGATTTGCACACCACAATGTACATACAGGGTTCTAATATGTAACACTATGTTGAGGGTCTTCTATAAAACAATTTTGTAAATGAATACCAATATAATATAGTACAATACACTGTATAATGCAATACAATATTGTCCCAGATACATGTATGTGATTAAACAGTTTACTTGACGTTTATATTTCTTCCACTGTCTATCGATACTTATAAGTACTTTAGCACACTCAATGGTTAGACGAAACCAGCCTAATCGCTAGATAGAATGTATCGCACAAGATGCTTTGAACGGCTATAATATTTACACAATGTCTTCCAGAGATTCGACGATCTAGGTGTGCAAACTTTAGCCAGACCTCAAGGTTATAAAGAGCGTGAGCTTAGTCTGAGGTCGTTCTCAAGCATTTGATTTGCCAGATTTGAGCTGCTGTTGCTCCAATCTGACCAATCAAATACTTGAGAATGATCTCATACAAAACTCAACTTCTTTATAATGTTGAACTTTTGGGCTGGTAATGTTTCCAAAGCTGCTTTCTTTTCTGACTGGTTCTCATTTACACACCTGTGTAATCAAGTGTCGACGATTTATTTGAATATGAATGGCAAACAGATAGGACTTTTGTCTGGCTTCATACTAGTGTGCAATAGAAATGATCGTTTCAACACCCAAATACACCTATTAGGAATGCAGAACGTCTTCTACTCTGTAGATATACGTGGAAGGAGTGTAATAGAAACGGTCCTAATGAAACTCACCATGTTCTATAAAATAATGTACGGACTAGTTGCTATCCCTTTACCTACATATCTCCAGAAACCTGTTAGATTATCTCGCCACTCACACCCTCTTTCCTTCAGACAGGTCCACACAACCACAAACTACTTCAAATATTCGTTCTTCCCTTACACCGTTGTTTTTGTGGCACAGCTTGCCAGCAAACATAGTTCTGACTTCAGAAGTTGAGGGGTTTAATCAGAGCCTTCACCCCTCCCTTATAAACCGCCCCTGATGCCTCGGGTCCTATGTTTTTATCTTCTGTTAAACTCCAAATCTCATTGTAACCCTATCATGCTTTTATTTCACCTCTCATTTTCACACTTTTGAGGTCTCACTCTCATTGCTTTTATCCCCCGCTTTTAACTCTTGCACAGACGCGCACCTGCCGCTAATACTTGAAAAAGGCGTTAAGGCAGTATCAATAGATAGATAGATAGAAACGATTCACCTAACACTTCCCCCCGTAGCTTGATTCATAGTATGAGGCAGACGGTTGCTTTAAGCAGGTTTGAAAGCGAAACAGAGAATTCGATATTGTATTTCTGCTTTCTTTTCAGCCTACTTTAAACAGACACATACCTGTATACAAACGAAGGTGTCCCAATGGCCTTTATCAATGCGTATCAAAACAATTCCAGTTATGTTTCATGGTTTCTGGTGTCAAAAGCTTCAGCAATCCATGCAATGGCATAACATTTTGCACAGCCCTCGTACTAGATATAGCCAGCTGGTGATTAAAAAGGAGAAGCCGTTATATAAGTGCATAAATAGAATATTTCTGATAAACTGTATCGAAACTAGTGAAGTAAATCGACGAACGTTAACCTTCTGCATTCGATGTAATTGTCGTCTGCAATTTTTATACATAACATAGAATTTATTTGTTGGCAATCAGTTTCTTTTAGAAAAAATAAGATCATTAATATATTAACAGTTTGGATCAAGATAAGATGCGTCATCTGGATCCACACTGTTTGCCAATGTCATCAAAATTTTGCTCGTAGAGTGCGGAAGGCTAATAAAATCACAACAACATTACAAATTGATATACATTTATATTTGAAAAGACCATAGGATAAAGATGTTGAAGACGGCGTTTCTACTCGTGTGCGTGCAAGTTACTTCGACTATGGCAGCAATTCCTTTCGACTGTGTGGGTATGATACCTTTGATCCCAGGCAACTCTCAAACAGGAACGTCTCCGTACAACATACTTGTTCATGATGAAGTATGCAACTCTGAAGCAACAGGTAAGTCATGCAATGATACAGGGCTGTCATAAATTGATAAAGACAATCCTAAGATTTCAAAAATTTCAAATTTTCAAGCTCGATTTTCCGAACTATACCTTTAACCTATAGCCTGTTTCTAGTTTTCAAGACACACGATGCCCAATGCAGGTTGAAAGTAAAGCAGAATGCGCCTTATGGCGCATTCTGCTTTACTTTCAGTCTGCTTTAAGCTTCCATCTATTGGAATAAAAATCCGAAAATTCCGGAAAAATTCGGAGAAATGGCAAGATGTGGGGTGAGAGCGAGAGTGCAGCTTCCTCAATCGTTCCCTACAACTGCGTCTTATGTATGTTTTGGATGTAATTTTAAAACTTCATTTTCATTATAACGCCTATTGCGCATTGCAAACAGACTGATGTAACTCGGCGACTGATATAGTCTGAAACTTAATGGTTAAATACCGAGTATCAAATCAAACCTCTGCTGCCGCTGATGATTTTTAACTTTTAGCTCATCTGGCACAAGGTGCCGAGGTTAGCTATTGTGATCGATCTGTGTCCGTCGTCCGCGTTTTTTTAATGTATATGTTACAGGTATTAAGTGAAATCAGGGATCACGCGTAATCCCTGAACTTTTTAGGGATTACGTGTTATCACTGCGCGTTTTATGGAATTGATTAAATGTCCCCTTTTTTCATCAAATTAATATATTTGCACTAGCATGACATTTCTATTGGTTTTAAACATCATGCTTTCTTAATATATCATGGTCTAATCAACGTCCATGCAAAGTTTTCCGCACAAGTGAAAAAAATTAAGTGAACAATGTGCATTTAACTCAGGACTATTAAACAACCAAGACATATGTCTTGCTATTAAGGTTAACAACACAATTATTTTATAGTGTGACACTCGCCGTTAAACTTATTGAACTAAACGAGGTTAGATTCATTACTTTAAAAAAAGTAATTGCCATATATTTATAAAAATCAACAATTTTTTTCAAAATAACGCATTTTCCCTGGGAGATTTAGGGAATACTCGACACATCTGATTTTTCAGGGATTTCACGTATTCCCTGATTACACTTAATCCCTGTAACATATATACTTGATATACAGAATATGAGATCATACAATTCAAACGGTTACCTTTGATTGTTATTGAAATATGTTGTCTTACAAAATAGTAAACTAAACCTCACCAAAAAACGATACAGGCGACAGGGTGGTTTTACATGTACATGTAATAGCTCGACGACTTTTCGCAAAGTTGAACTTCATGATTATAACTAATTAAAATCAAGGGAAATATCTCCGCTTAATGTTAGCCTCCGCTTGCAGTTTGTACGACAGATACATGTAACTTAACGAATTACAGTGCTCCCTCCCTTCAACGGCCCTCCAAACAACGACTACCTCCTTACAACGACCTTTGTCGTAATTCCTTAACCAAGACAACCTATTCACGACTGCAATGTCTACTGCTTAATTGTCGTCTGCTGTTTTTCTCAAAGTTACATAATGGATATTTTGACAGAAAAAGCATAATGGCGAGTGACAAACAGCTTGGATCCAGATCAGACGCCGCGTTTGCAAATGTAAGATAATTTCCCTCCCTATAACGACTCCCTCCGAACAACGCACAACTTATGTGTCTCCCATTGGATGTCGTTGTAGAGAGGGAGCGCTGTATTATTGTAAGAGAGAAGCTTAACTAGGTTTGATGTAAAACGGTTATCAAGCATGTTCCATCTGCAAGTCGTTATTTCTTTCATCGGCGCAATATATTCTTTGTTGTTGTTCAGTGCCGTATAAGCCAACCCATCCATCCTTTCTGTTCCAAGTACACACTTCTCTGTGTTGCTAGAGTTGTTAACCCTTTCAACCCTTAATATCTCTTGTGGGTATTTATAATCCTTTTGGACACTTCTAGTTCTTGCATTTTGAACCAGTCTAATGTTACATTTTTGATATGACAACGAAAAGCAATCAAATTATCAAACAGTGAAGACCCTGATCAGAGGGCTCCTATAGGAGCCCTCTGATCAGGGTCTACGCTGTTTGCATATGTAATCAGTAATCTCTACAGAGGGCTGTAGGGTTGAAAGGGTTAAACATGCAGATGTAGTATTTATATACTATTATAAGCGGAAATGCAACGGTCCGACAAAAGTCGGTCAGGTACAGGTTTAAACATATATCGAATTAAAAAAGGAGAGATTATGCCTTTGGTTAACAAAATTTAAAACAAAAACATTTTCACCATTTTAATAAACTAGTTTCGCCTTTCGGATCCTCCGTAGTCAGTAGTATATAATATAAGAAAAATACCACTTTTCGACAAATGTGGCTTTTTATGCTGGTTTGAGTGGCAAGCAGTTTGAAGCCTGATCAGACGCCGTTCAAAAAGATTAAAATCTGACAATCACTGTAGATTTTTTTTCTAAATGTTTTCACTTTATTTCAATCTAATTGGCAAGCATTTTGGGTCTGCCCAGAGTTGTACGGCGTCATATATGGCTTCATGCTCTTGTCAATGAACTTTATGTCTTAACACTAAAACTCGTTACCATAGTAGCAATGACAGCTGTAGTAGAAGTAGCAGTAGTAAAAGTAGTAGCAGTAGTTATAGTAGAAGTAGTTGTACAATGCTCCCTCTCTACAACGACACCAAATGGGGGACACAGATAGTGTGTGTAGTAAGGAGTCGTTACAGTGGAGAATCTGTTATTCTTTCCCGTTTAAACGCAAACGTACGCAAACGCAAAACCCTAAAATGTAGACAAGTACAACTTTTTGACAATTCTGATAATTCATGTTTATCTTGGTGGCAAACAGTTTGGAGCCTGATCAGACGCCGGGTTACCGGCGTCTGATCTGGCTCCAAACTGTTTGCACTGCAAATAATAGTTTTAGCGTAAACGCGTTTATTGGGAAAGAATAACGTTTTCTCCACTGTATAGGTAGGGACAAATTTCAATTACGAATGGACTAACATTTGCAAGTTTGCAAATAGCTTGAATCCAGATCAGACGCCACGTGTTTTGGAAGACCGTTGTAGGAAGAGAGCACTGTACTGTCAGTAATCAGTTATATTTCTGTTTACAGTGACACTCAACGGAACTACGACATTCGTTGGATTCCTGTGCCAAGCAGGGACAGTCTCGGGAACGCCTTTGACATCAGGCACTTTTACGCCCATTAGTAGCCAAATGATAAACAACTGTCAAGGTGTATGTAATTTCATCGTCTGTCTTTACATTGGAGAAAACGTTATTCTGTCCCGTTTAAACGTAAACGAAACGCAAACGCAAACGCAAAGCACTAAAACGTGGAAAAGTACAAATTTTTGACAACTTTGATAATTCATCTTGGTGGCAAACAGTTTGGAGCCTGATCAGAGTAGTAAATACAGCAGCAATTCTTATCTGGCACCAAACTGTTTGCAATAGATTAATAGTTTAAGCGTATACGTTAATTGGGAAAGAATAACGTTTTCTCCACTGTATGTCTGCCTGTCGGTCTGTGTCTTCTTGATTGCCTGTCTATCTGCCTGTATGTCGGTACAGTGGAGAATCTGTTATTCTTTCCCGTTTAAACGCAAACGTACGCAAACGCAAAGCACTAAAACGTAGAAAAGTACAACTTTTGGACACTTCTGATAATTCTTGTTTATCTTGGTGGCAAATAGTTTGGAGCCTGATCAGACGCCGGGTTACCCGGCGTCTGATCTGGCTCCAAACTGTTTGCACTGCAAATAATAGTTTTAGCGTAAACGCGTTTATTGGGAAAGAATAACAGATTCTCCACTGTATGTGTCTGACTGGTCTGTCAATCGTTTTGTATGTACATGTGTGCCCTCCGCATGTCCGTTCATCCATCCATCTATCCATTTATCAGCCCATTTAACGGCTCACCTGCCTAACATCATACCTACTAATCGACATTCCTTAACAATAAACCTCCTACCTGCACACCGACCTTCGTACAGTTTGATTTAGATTTTATGGCTCCCCAGCATAAACTTCTTACAAAACCTGCATAGTAGTTGTTTATGATCAGTTTTATAATGATTCAGGTCCAGCAATAGAGTAACCACGGACGAGGGGTTTAGGCAGAAAAGTTTGTGTGCGAAAGATCCCGAGTTTAAATCACACTGATAGAATAATTGACCCTGGTTTGGGATCGTTCACGAGCTTTTGGTTAGTCAGATTTGAGCATATGCTCAAATCTGACCGATTAGGGGCTGGCGAGCGATCTCGGACCGGGTTCGAACGCTTTATAAGCATGGACCCAGAAATCTTTGTTTAAGAACTTAATGAACGTTATTAAATCCATAGTATGATTATAAGTTTGTACTCTCCCAGCAGAGACAAAGAACACAAAATAATTATGTATATCATGTATGTTGGTATAGGTTTGGATAAACCTATTGATTCACGTAACAGTTTGTATGTAAGTTGTATGACGATGTATCTTGTGTACAAGTCAAATAAAATGATTGTTCTGTTCTGTTCTGATATAGTTTGGAATGAAGTCACTGTTCAGTAAAGAGAGGTGTTAGTGCGGTTGAATGAGGTTTAGAATCTATTCATTTTCGCCAAAACAATACCACCATTTGCAAACAGTTTGTGGACATAATATATCAGGCTCCAAACTGCCTACTACTCAGACAAAAACATACTTGCTTAATATCTGATCAAATAAAGCGTTTACATGGCGAGTTTATAAAACTAAATTGACGGGGATTTTATTTTCATTCAAGGGGGGGGGGGGGGGGGGGGGCAACTCGTACACACTTCGGATAGCTATATACAGTTACTACTAGATAGTAACCTGTTACCAAATGGGCTGTTTCAAGTTTTGAAGACATATTCCATATATAGCATGTTTAAGGCCAAGCAGAATGCCACCATCTGCGATAATAAGGAACAAATATATTTGGATAGATATTGGTTACTGCATAAATTGGAACTACATGTATTTGCTACTGTGATGGAATAAATTAAAGGCGTAAAACGGCATACTGCTTAATTACCTGGTAAGAATGGGATATTTTGTTCAGAAATTAAAGTAGTTTGAGTTGTTTAAAGTGGTTTGAGGAGGTTTGGAGAGGTTTGGGGTCTTTAAACGGACCATCTTTCTTGGTAATCCACTAAGAAAGTAGAATTAATATTAAGGGCTTTGATCAGTAAAGTTAATTTGTTTGCAATTCTAAATCTTCAGATGTACGGTTGTTGAGACTATGCAGACATATTGGACGCATCAGACATCTGAAGTTGTGGACTTATCGTGTGACGGAACAACTACCCAGGGATCTTGTGGGACAACTACAACTGGATCATCTGGAACAACTACAACGGGATTGTCTGGAACAACTACAACTGGATCAAGTGGGATAACTACAACTGGATCAAATGGGGCAACTACAACTGGATCATCTGGAACAACCACCAGGCGACCGTGTACATCATCTGCGAAATATGTTGTACCGTCTACGTTCGTTGTCATGCTGCTGGTTGTTCTTGTTTTAGGTGTTATTACAATTGAATAATGTTGGAGAAATGGAAAAAAGAAAACAACAGAAGAAAGCACCAAAAGAACGATACATGACATACTTTATATTAGGTGTACAGCGTATTCACTGAAACGGGAAGTCTCTTTAAACCGGAAGTCTCTTTAAAAACGAAAGTCTTTAAAAACGGAAGCAATTGCTCGGTCACCTAACCATTTATGGAATTTATTCCCCAATATATTAAGAAAACGTAAACAAAATTCATATTAACAGGGTTGCCTAACCCTTTCATTGTCAATGGCGTGGAAGGCGCCTTTGCAAATATTTCAGATCCTGATCAGGCGCTGTGTTAGTTAAGCGACGTTTGATGAATACCCAAGCCGTTTTACATTCGTGTCGACATTTTGTTAGTCATACTGTCTTAAAGCTATTTTGAACCGGTTTTGCAGGCACCAATATTGAAGCAGACGACAATATGGCGATAAAACGTTGGACATCCGTATTGAAAACGCTCCTTTAGGAGCTTTCTGTACTACAAGTGGCTCATACGAACCTGTCATCTGTTTTCAAGTCTTTTGTACAGTGGAGAATCTGTTATTCTTTCCCGTTTAAACGCAAACGTACGCAAACGCAAAACACTAAAACGTAGAAAAGTACAACTTTTGGACAATTCTGATAATTCATGTTTATCTTGGTGGCAAACAGCTTGGAGCCTGATCAGACGCCGGGTTACCCGGCGTCTGATCTGGCTCCAAACTGTTTGCACTGTAAATAATAGTTTTAGCGTAAACGCGTTTATTGGGAAAGAATAACAGATTCTCCACTGTAGGTATATTTTTCGTAAGGGTTTTTCCCCTTCATCAATTCATTGTCGGCTGCTTCAATAGTGTTATCTGCAATATTGTTTCAAAGTTAAATTTAAGTCAGCATGATTAAAAAAATTAAAAAACGAATGGAAAACAGTTTGGATCCTGATCAGACGCCGTGTCACGCGGCGTTTGATAAAAAACAAAATGTTTGTCAAAGCGCTGTTTAACGTCATTGGTAGTGAAAGGGTAAACAGTTGAATACGTTTACAATATCAAAATTATGGTTGTGTTAATTCGTACTTTTCCCGAAACCTCTCTTACAGTTAACTGTTAGTTTTCTCCGATTGTTGACGATGTTTTGTTTGATAAGCAATAGTGTTGAACATTATCAGACGCCGATTTACCCCGCTGCTCATCTGGCTCCAACTTGTATGCAATGGAAATAACTGTTCATGTAAGAACACATTTATTGGGAAGGAGTAACATCTTCTCCATTTTAGGCCGGATATGTTCGGTTGGTAAACCTCTCACGATACCGTTACGTCTCAACAACAATATGTATGAGCCATACCTTATTGCATTGCGAACAGTGTAGATTAAGGCCACCCATCACGTCTATAACGCTACGGCTGGCCTTGATCAACACTGTTTGACACCAACAAGCATCTAAGGCATTGTATTTAGCAGTGTTACATAAGATGTTTGGCAGTGTTGACCAAACTCAGATGCAGAGTCTTGGTTGACAATGGTACGTCTTATGTACAGTGTTACAATACAATAAGGCAGATTTGGTCATAGCATGGCTCAATGATATAGTTGCGATAAGAAATAATTCCCTTGCAGACCAAACGAAATGCAAAGACAATACAACACAGGGTAAAATATGATGACGATTTAATTTAAATTTGAGTGTCTTATTCTTTGGGTCTGATAGGCCATCGAGTCTTTTGGTGTGTGAAAATCTTGATACAAACTATTTACAACAGTTTACTAGCATTTGCATGTGTAAGGTAATATGTAGCGTGTTGCCTCCCCCTCCCCTAACAGTAAAAAGTTATTACAGTGTTCAATGCAGTTTGCAGCTTTAACCCTTTCCCCAATAGGAGCGCCTTTTAGCGAATATGATTTATTCATCCGCTGAAGAAAATAGTTCCAATTTAATCAGTAATGAATAAGTATTATGGGGAATATTTTCTATATTATAGCACACGATAGCTTAAAGTACTTTCAACCTGCTTTAAGTAGTCATCTATTTTAAGTACTATAAATAGGATATCAGGTAAAGGGTTAAACAAGATAAAAGAGAATGGGCAAGGTGTGTCATACCGGTATGAGATATAAGTCTTTCTTTTTGTTGGTTCAGAGCTGTCAGATTTTGCAATACTATTTATGAATCTAAGCTTAAGTTTTCAGAAACAATCGAGTGTATCGCAGTTTATCGAGACGTTAATACAACCCACTTACACATGTACCTTCTATATATTTGTGGGAAAAAGAAATATTTTCTCAAACTGTTTGATACAATGGTCAAACCGTTTTTGTTATTTAGGTTGAATAATATGAATCAACTGGTTTAAAGTCAGTTCTGTAAAGATTATTTAGAATTCCTGTCCAATAGATTTTGTTTTTCGGTAGATATCCTCTGTATGTTTGTAACTTTTGCCGTTGTATCAAATACAATAGTACTGGCAAGATGTAGATGATCTACTAACACATTGATGATTGAAATCAGTAAACATGATAAAAGGCAACTGAAACTAGAGTGTATCCTTTTTTTGACAATCAATATATCCAAGTTGATTTTCACTTTCTTGTGGTAATAACTATGTTCGCTGTATAAAAAACTAGGAAGTCATCATGATATTGTAATATCAAAATAATAGGTTATACTATATGGTATCAGCTGTATTATCGTTAACCTATTTATACCCAGTGGATTCTTCAATGTTTATATTTATTATATTGGATTAGTCATTTTTTTTATCAAAGGGATGCCTGGTCAAAATTGTGATTTTCATTTCGTGTAATTCTTATTAGCAAACCATGTAGACTCTGATCAGACGCCGCATAATGCGGCGTCTGATCAGAGTCTACACTGATTTCCTATGTCTCATATATAGGATCGTAGCACAGATGGATTAAACTATCGAAGTTTATATAATCACGCATTCAAACTGAGAGCAGAGTATATCGATAGTTAAAATGATTAATTGGTCGTGCCATGACAATACCTGTCTTATTACCTTGCAGACAGAGTAGATCTAGAGCAAAGACGATGCGATTGGTCTTGATCTACACTGTTTAACACCAAAATGTATCTGAAGTATTATCTGTAGCTGTAGTATGTGTAGTATTTGGAAGTGTATAACAACGATACATACAGAGCATAGGATGACAATTTGTTTACGTCATATATTCAACACACTTTCTCTCTATATATATTAATATTTTTTTTCAAGTAGGAAAAGGTTGTTATGTCAGGTTAATTTATTGCAAATAAGAGTTCAAATGATGAATATATAGCAAGGAGAAAGGACTGGTGTAAAACGGTTTGCAAGTGTTTGTTTTTTCGGGTGCGTTTTTACCTTAATGTGCGTGTATGTGCGAGTTTGTGAACGAAAGAACATGAGTGCCTTTTAAACATGTAAATACGTGTATGTGATATGTGTGTTCGTGTATTTATGTTTATGTACATTAGTGTTTTATGTGATTGTGTTAGTGTGCGTGTGAATTGTTGCGTTTCTATTGTGATACATATGGCTTTCTATACAGTGGAGAAGATGTTATTCTTGCCTAATAAACTCGTTAACACAGAACCTTTTTTCCATTGCAAACAGTTTAGAGCTAGATTAGACGACGAGTAACCCGTCTTTTGATTTAGCTCGAAACTGTGTGTTACTTAAATTAGAAAGTTTCGAAAACATTTCATTTTCTTCGCTTAATTTATTGCGGTCGCGCTTCGTTTACGTATCACTTTTTTCGCTGCCAAATTATTCCTTTTTTATTGCCCCCTGCTTCAATTTTGTTGTTTGCAAGATTGTTTCAAAATATATTCAATGTAGTATGACTTAAGACATATCAAATCAGAGTGTCAAACAGTTTGAATCCTTATTAGACACCATGTTACGCAACGTCTGATCAGGATCCAACTTGTTTCCAAATTGCCTTTTGGCGCCTTTGGTAGTAAAAGAGTTCAAATGATAAGAATAGCATCTTCTCCATCGTGAGATGTATTTATTATTGTTGTGTTTAAAATTATTTAACCAAACAGCAATGGCTGAAGTGATTTTTTTCTTTTCTTTAAGAAGAATTAAAGCATTAAAGTAAGTTGTTAAAGAAATTGAACTTATTTAGGTCAATATTCTCCTTATTTCCTAACTGAGATTTGATACCACGAGCTCCAGCATGTTCTTAGTAGCCATATTTAAACGTTGTAAGAGCGACTTTAAAGTTTATGGTTGGACTATACATATGTTACAGCTTCAGGCAGCTGAACGGAAAACTTTATAAGATTTGATTTTACTCAAAAGCACAATACCTTCTGCCTTTGAATAAGAACTTTCTTTGACTGTTCACGTTGTTATACAGGTAAGCGCTATTTCAATAAATGCACCATTTAGGTATTTGCTGGAGTAAAAGTCACGTTTTATGTGTCAAGATGCAATATTAACTTGTTTATATTGGCGTTTGACATACATTAATAAATTGATAATTTTATTTTCAATCTGGTTGACAGTCTCTTTAAAGCAAACAATCTACATTCATAAAGATTACAGTTAAGATATAAATTAATATAACTCCAAAACTAGAGAATACTGTTTTTATGCAAACTATATTAATCAAGTCAATGGGATCACGGGTGGCATGCTGGTACAAAACATATGTGCGCAATGAACTAGTCTGCTGTTGTCATAGCTAGTTATGTCATGAATAAAAAGGAAAAAAGAATTAATTGCAAAGAAAAGTGTTAAACTAGATTTGGAGACAAACCAGACATCAATGTCGATGCCTGGCCGGGAAACAAATTCATACGTTTATTTAGACACCTTGTTTATTAAAAGCAATAAGCTCCCTGTATGTTTAAAATGATGTTCACTCTCTTCTCAATGCTTTTTGCATGTTTATCAACCGCCTAGTGTAAGGCTACATACATGTATCATGTTATGCCGAATACAATGATTTGACTTGACTTGACTTGACATAATAACTGTTATAACCATGCTGTTCAGTTTTATAATAATTATAATCAGTATTGCAACAGTTACTCTTTAACGACTCGCAACCAGATGGTGCATTAAAAATAGTAATTTGTAAATATGTGTCAAACGCTTATATAAATGGTAAAGAATTAGTTTAGGATAAGAAATTCTGTTTAAAAAAATGTATTTCAATAAAAAAAAATATTGGCCTCTGGTGGGATTCGAACCCGGGGCCCGGCATTGGCGGACAGAAGGCAAAATAGGGGAAACCGCTTAGACCAATGGACCACGGAACTATCCGTTTATCTCGGATCGATTTAACGTATTTCTATGTGTAGCGATCGAAAGTGCATACAACTTCGTTATTCGGCTCGTGTTTATGTCTGAACCCGTGTAGAGAAGCAACAACAACAACTATACCGTCTACTAGTCGGTATAGAAAAACGATGGAAAATATCTAAAAATCTAAGATTCGGTGACGATTCTTGAGACTTTTTTTGGACTGATCATATTTTTTTAATGTCAGAAGCCAAATAATGCCACAAATTTGCTTTTATTTGAGTATTTTATTTTATTTTGACAAGTACACCATCCGGTTGCGAGTCCCTTTAAGTAAATAATTGTATTATAGTATTATCAGAAAACAGTTTAGAATCGTGTAATCGGAGCCTTGTAAGTTATTTACAAATACAAAGTTACTGTCTTAAGGTCAGCTGCTTATTATTCATTCGTGGACACATTGAAACTCTTGAGTCCTTCAGACATGCAAACGACAGAAACAATGAACAACTAAATATATATAAACTTAACCCTTTCATGATCAAATTAGTCTCCGAATTGTAACCCCTTAACTGCTATAGTGATGCACATACCGTAATTTGAACATACTGGATTGAGAACATGTAGATACTGCATTTCTATTTTAGCTCAAGACTTAATTTTTTTAATGACAGTTCCTTGTTCACTTGTTATCCTGTCTAAGGAAAGACAATTCTGTATGAATTACAGAAGAAATATAATTACGATTAAGGTTCTTAAACAAGTATATGTTCCCAACTGTATCTATTTTAAAAGTTTAACCTCGCACTGACAAAACTGCTTACATGTCATACAGTTGAAAACAATGTTCTGTGCCATTTAACCCATTACACAAAAGCCTGTTTGTAGTTTTAAGTCATGTGACCACTTAACTCATTGTGCCCTAGTGAGGCATATATATGTCCTTTACCAAATGTGTTCCTTTAAAGAGAACACATGTCTAATGCAAATAGTGAAGTCCCTGATTAGTGGGCTCCTGTAGGAGCTCTTATAAGGGACCTCACTGTTTGCCATTTTGCGATATATAATAAACAACATCCCTAAATAGTCTTAATTGGACCAGCCTTTATTGTAAACAGGATTTGTCCATTGGAAGTTTCAAGGGATAATGAGTAGGTTGAGTAGGTTGAAAGTAAAGTGTAACGTGCCTTAAGGAGCGCTCAGCTTTACTTACAGTCTCTGTAAAGCTGTCATCGGATATACTATAGAAAATATATCTTACGGTACATGTTCATGACAGTATAATAGGAACGTTTTCTTCAGTGGCTGAATAAATTAAATGTGCATACTCAAAACTACATGCAAAATGCACCGTAATAAAATGGGGGAGACCGGCAGCCCATTTAACCACTCTAACGACAGTGTTTATATGAGTGGAAAACAGTTTGTAGCCGGTTCAGATGCCGATTACCAGGAATTTGAGCTGGCTTGGAACTGTTCGCGTTAGAAATAATAGTTTTAACGCAATCACGTGCATTGTCTTCCCCGATTTGTATAATTGATTTAAATAGAGGATAATCAATTTCTTTCGATTGATATGAAATATATATTACGAGAATTGATTGTCATCCGGTTAAAAGCAAGTGTCCCAAGCGTGAAGTGGTGAAACTTCTTCGAACGTCAGGTAAACCATTACGGGCCATTGTGGAGAACAATTTTTCTGGAAAAGATAAGCAAAGACTTAAAAAAAGAAGGACATTTAAAAGAAGGGAGAAATTGTCGCTAGAGTCAAGAACATGACAAATATTACATTACCTTTTCTTAAATTGCCCATTATTTTTATGAAAATATATCTAGACGAGTTTACGCATGACGTCACACAAGATAGTCCAGGCTACCAAGATATCATCACGACCGGGGGTACCAAACTATTTGCCATTTATATGTAAATGAAAAGTCAGACTTGTCAAAATGTTGTAACTTACTACTTATTATGGTAATGCGTTTGTGTTTCGTTTGTTTTTAAACGGGAAATAATAATGGCTTGTCCACTTCAAGAACGAAATTGACAACCATGGAGATAGCCATTTCTGCCTAAACGAACAGGTCCCAGTTTAGCAGTAGCAGCAGCAGCAGCACGACCCTGTTAATTTTGTGGTGGTTATGTGGTACGACGGGATATTTAGGCCTTTCCTCTTATGTTGTACATGTAATTGTGATTATGGTGAAGGGCGGAATGTAGTCTTACCGTGTGACTTCTTTGATGGTATACGTTGCTTTTCTTTTTCAAAAACGCATTCATTTTTTCTCAATTCTGTCTTTGTATTGCAAATGCAGGGATCCTGCTCATATAGAGATTAACTTGATCGGTATATTGAAAAAGAGAATAGTTGCATCTGTTTATCTACCTGCATATTAATCGTGAATAACGGAGCATCATTGTTTTGGAAAGCTTATTTGAAGAATTTTAACTTGGTATCCACGTGTTTTGTGAATCTTTACTGTAAATGTACAGGTCAGGTACTTTGAAAAATTGTTTTAATGTTCGCTATACGCAGTTCTCAGATTAAGTTGTTTCCGTAGTGTAGTGGATTAGGTATTGGGCTCTTAAGCGAGCGAACCGAGTTCGATACATGAACATGTATAAGTCAATTTTATTTTGGACAATAAAGTTATTTGTTTTATTGAGAACAAACACAAAATCGCTTAGTTTGGGTCCATTTCGGAAGAAATGAATGAAATTGTCTGTTTCTCTTGTTAATTTTAGTGTATTCAATAGAAATAATTGCGCTTTTTTGAGAAAATTGGTGTTATTAGACATCAATTTAATTATCCTTGCAAGGGAGATAATTGGACATTGTAGATTAAAGGGAGTTCATCCGTAAAGTTTTTGAATTTTTTGGCTTTAGTTGGCTTAAGCCAAAAGGGATAAGCTATTTAATTAAAGCTATATAAATAGTTGTCTAGTTTCTATTAATTTTTAAGATTGTGAGTTGAGTCTAATTTTGAATCAGATTTGTGTTTTCTGTTTTCTTGATGTTTGATCCGGTTTTGATTTTGATTAGTGTTTCCGTTGACCGATAAGCTTTACTATCGCAGTTAGTTCGGTTTTGTTTTCTATACTTAACCCTTTCTCTCCGGATGACGCCAAAAATGGCAGTTGTGACCCGTTTTGAACCTGATCAGACGCCGCGTAACACGGTGTCTAATAAGGATAAAAAAATTTTGCCACTTGTTTTTAATTAAGACAGTTAAACTGCCTTAAATCTTACTTTGAAACAATATTGCAGACAACTATATTGAAGCAGATGACAATTTGACGGAGAAGGGTAAAATCTCATGAAAGGGTTAAAAATAACATTATTTGTGGGATAGGGAGATACGACAGAGAGGCTTTTCAATATGAAAGGGTGCTTTAAAATAAAAAAGGTTTACAAAGGAACTCAACGAACGGGAAATGACATTTGTACAGAGAGAGCAGCTTATGAAAGACAGGAGTACAGTCAGAGGGAATATTTACAAATGCGATATAGATATAAACATAAGAGGACACTCGGCCAAATAAGTATTGTCCAATTTGGAATATTAACCCTTAGCCTGCCACTCACGACTATATCCCATATGCAATCAGCTTGGATCCGGATGAGACGCCGAGTTACTCGGCGTCTCATCCAGATCCAAGCTGTTTGACACTCGGACAACATTTTCAGCAATTTTGAGCAACTTTGAAGCACTTTGAAACTTGAAGCAGACGAGAAATATAGCAGACGACAATTTATTTGGCGGGCTAAGGGTTAATACTGTAGTTAAAACAATACATTTCAAAATGACTAATGTGCATACCCTGATCATAGGGCTCCAGGACAAAGCTGTCCCATTAACGCCTATTTAATGATGTGTCTGCAATAAATTGCAAAATCACACACAGTGCAGTCATTGGGCAAACTCATGTATGAGTCCTTTATTCCGAGTTTACACGGCTTTCATAATAGAACATTGTACATGTACATTTGTATACCTTGTGTAAATGACGAGTATACCCGTCGCTAGGGTTCAATGTGTGTCCAAACTTGAAAACATATATTGGTAATATAGGATATAACCGCGTAGAGGCGTCCCACAACAATATGCCGATGCTTGGCAGTGTCTGCAAGGAATTGGATGATGCATTCATTGGCGGCTTTGAGCGGACGAATATACTTCTTAGAAACACAAAAGAAACACAAAAGCCTTTATTAAGAGATAAATGTGTCGGTCCCGCTTTCTTCGGCTATGCCTAACTGATCTGAATCACGCAAAGAACTTGTCAGTGGATTGCACAAATTAACATGTTTCTCGATAGATACACTTGTCTACGACTTTGATTCTACTTCTTCAGTTATAAACATGTACCTTAAGAAATGTTTTTGTTCTATCAGATGGTTGCTTTCAGCTAGCTTGAAGTAAGGCAGAAAGGACCTAAGCGCGCATTTTGCTTTACTTTCAACTAGTTTTAAATGGTCATCTGTCTTTAAAGCTATGCAGTAACATCTACATCCACAGGTTACACGCTGCCGTCATCCTTGACTACTATAGCGCAGTGGTGGTTTGCGTAAGAAAAGAAAAAGAGAAGTATTAGAAAAGGTAGACATCAGTAAAGTTAAGATAGAAAAAAGAAAAGAAAAAAGAAGGATTTGGCCTAGCTTTCGCTCCTCTATCCTGACCTGTCTGGCTTCCGTGGCGGTACCAGGACACACAAGTCCCCGCTAGCATAGCTCATGGAGTGTACTTGCATTGGCCGGCTCAATGCGAGTATACTGTGAATGACTGGAGCTCCTGTTTGAAGTGTACCAAACCAGGAGCCTCAGCGATATTCGCTGGAAGTGTGTTCCAGATCCCAACTGTTCTAGGGAAGAAGCTGTTTTTGTAGTAATCCGTAGAAGCTGGGATCAGGCGCATTTTAAGATTGTGAGGAGATCGTGTGTTGGATCTGGCAGGTGTGAGGTACTCCTCTGATTGGATGGCCACAAGTCTGTGCACTATCTTAAAGAGTATGGTCAGACTATGCTTAGTGCCAGCGACTCCCATCCGGGATGTTCCAACATTTGAGTCACGCTGCTTGTATTATGGTATCTGTTGGTGACATACCTGGCGGCTCGTAGTTGGACAATATCTAGCTTGTGTATCATGTTCTCCTTGGTGTGTGGGTCCCATACGGTGCTACAGTACACTAGGAGAGGTCTCACCATTGAGGAATAAGCTGCAGACTTGGTGTCCTCGTTCCTTATTCTTAGATTTCGGCGGAGAAATCCTAGCGAACTGTTGGCTTTTCTTGTAGTCTGGTCAATGTTTTTGTTCCATGACATCTTTGCCTGGATCTCCACGCCAAGGTATCTTGTTCACATAAACATCTAGGTGTATTTTTCTCGAATGACGGAACTTGGCACAACCATAAAGATTATATTAGAGAGAAAGCACGGGGCAGAATCAATTTAATGAGACAGCTAAAATTTACAATTAATAGAAAATCGCTCGAAATTATATACTTTTCATTCATTAGACCTTTATAAGAATATGCCGACGTTGTTTGGGATAATTACACAGCATCCGAAAAACAAGAATTAGAAAAATATCAAACCGAAGCTGGTAGGATCGTCAGTGGTGCTACATGTGTACCAAACTTATCTCTCTCCAGGAACTCAACAAGGAACTTCTTTGGGATAGTTTATCTGAAAGACGTCGAAACATAAATTATGCTTGCTATACAAGATGAAAAATGGCCTTACTCCTGAATATATTTCTGCCATTGTCCCTCCTGATGTTGGTGAAATGTCCCGCTATAACCTGCGGAATTTACAGGAAGCTCAGACGGTTCCAGCTAGAACGTCTCTGTACTTAATTATTTCGTTCCATCTACAATACGTGAATGGAACAACATGCCGCTTTCCGTGCGTCAAAGCCCATCCTTGAGTAGTTTTAAATAATTTCTAAATCAAGACCTTAGAAAGCTATCTGAATATTATTACTACGGAGACCGTAAACTCAAAGTCCTTCAC
This sequence comes from Gari tellinella, assembly GCA_922989275.2. Classification (NCBI taxonomy): domain Eukaryota; kingdom Metazoa; phylum Mollusca; class Bivalvia; order Cardiida; family Psammobiidae; genus Gari; species Gari tellinella. The sequence continues at coordinate 75,742,275 of OV277867.1, read as the reverse complement.
TCTCGCCTGCGTACAAAATGTAGCTCCCTCAATCATCACCTCTTTCTAAAAACATTGTTGAGTCTCCACTGTGTCAATGTGGATTGATTGAAAGCACCAGGCACTTCTTCTTCGAATGTCATGCGTACAATAATATTAGAGATGTACTAGTAAATGAAATATGCCAAATAAGCAACTTGAGCTCAGACATACCCTACACTTAATAAAGAAAGTAACAAACATATTTTGGACATTGTTCATTCTTATATTAAGAGCTCAAACCGATTCATCAAACTTATTATCACTTATTACTATCCCTCGGTTAAGTGGTGTATCGTCAAGGTTTAGCGTCGCCACATCTTTCCAGTCCCGTATCCATTAGTCTTTAACTACCATCTTCCTTATCTCTATTCTTAACAAAAGTTTATTGTATCTCTTATAAACTGTTCAAAAATATTGCTCATCAAATGATGTATTTACTCCAATAACAAATTGATTGTTTTGTCCGCATGCACCTACAGTTTGTTTTGTCTCCAGCGGCACCCTGTGAATGAATATGGTGCTTTGCTAAAATGTTGATAAATTGGTGCATAGCAGAAGTAAATCAGAAAAACACTTTGCGCTTTCTCTTTTACTTCTGTTCTGTATCCAGCAACCGAAGTAATACAATATGAAACTATACTTTTTCTAGTAAGAAAGATTTCTAGGAAGCCGCTGAACACAAGACTAGCTGTTTAGCTTATAAGTAAGGAGAGAAACTCAATAAGTTTATTCTTTTGTTTCAATCCTTTTCCTAAGTATTATATAATAACGTTAGCATGTATAATTGTAATCATATGTACTTCTGGAAATAAATATGTTTAAACTAAGGTATCTTATTTAGTCTTCCATGGGAAGTGTGTGACCTTTAAGGAAGTATGTGGCGGATACTGGGTTCCTGGCTCTTGTCAATCTTATGGCGCTACACTTCGTCATTCCCCATCTTTTCTCCCATTGCGCTAGGTTGGCTAGGTCATCTTGTAGGATAGCACTGTCCTCTTTACTTCTGATACATCGATACAGGATGCAGTCATCAGCGAAGAGCCTGATCCGTGACTGGACACAGTCTGGGAGGTCGTTTATAAAAACAAGAAAAAGGAGCGGGCCCAAGACTGTTCCCTGCGGTACTCCGCCGAGGACATGGAGACTCTCTGATGTAGATCCTTCCACTGTGAATTGCTGTGCCCTATCAGTGAGGAAGGCTCGGATCCACGTCAGAGTATTTCTAAGGATTCCATAGTGGTGGAGTTTTCGAAGAAGTATTTCGTTCGGGACTCTGTCGAATGCTTTGGAAAAGTCCAGAACTATCACGTCATGCTGGAGCCTCTTCTCTAAGCCAGCCATGAGTTCATCTGATGTCTGCTTTGTTTACAAGGGTTGCATTGCTGGTAAAAAAGAGGTCCAGTGTATGAGATGTTGTTTCGGTTATCCTTGTTGGTTTGGTTACCACTTGTTCTAGGTATGAATCTTTGGTTTGAGTAAGTAGTTGCTAGAAATGGTGCTGTTTGTTGCGTATGGTTGAATGGCTTCAGTTTCCCCGTTGATTTCAGGGAGGTTGAAGTCTCCGCCAATCCATAAGTGGGCCCCTTTGTCAGTAAGGATCAGAGACCGGCTAAGCTGAAGATGATGTAAATAATCTGGGTTGCTCTTGTCCGGGGGTCTGTAAAATGAACCGATGTTGAGGTCATTGCTTCCCTTGACTTTAATTTTGGCCCATAATAGTTCACAGTCCACATCATCTTCTATCTTGAGTTCCTCTGGTTGGCAGCTCTCAAACTGTTTTGACACTAACAGGAAGACTCCACTTCTATTTCCATTTGGTCTGTCTCTGCGATAATGATTGAAATTCGGTGGAAATACTTCTGAGGATTTGATGGTTGGGTTTAGCCAGGATCCATTACCAATGACCACGTCTGCTTGCAATGAGTTGATGAGGTTTGAAAGTTGTGCAGGTTTACCGCTGGTTTTGATGGACTGGCAATTGATGGTAACGATACGTAGAGGTAAGTCTTTTCTCTTTGTTGTGTATTTAGTTTGTAAGGGTCTGTATCTGGGTAGCTGAAGTAGTGGCAATCTGACTGAGCTGAGAGAAGGAGTTTGTAGTATCAAAAAGGGATGTATCAAATATACTGGTCGAAATATTGGGGAAACCACACTGGAGGCATTCCCAGCTGACATACTTTAGGCCATTGTACACCTCATCCGGCATTCCCATGCATTTCTGATGATACCAAGTATCACAAGAGTCACAACAGGCCCCTGGTGTTGTCCATTTCAGTGCCTTGTTGCAGATTGCACAGGGGAATTTAATAGGACGTGGGCCTGGGTTAGTTTCAGAAGCATAGGACTGAGCAAGGAGTATGCTGCAGAGGTATAGAAGGACAGGCTTCTTACGACAGACAGGACATGCCGACATGGATCTGGTAGCTCTCATGGAACCTACAAATTTGGTACAGAGAGGTATACAGTGAAACCCCTCTTAACCGGAACCTCTAAATACCGGAATTCTCTCTAAACCGGGCAAAATCTTTGGTCCCGTTTCCAACCCTTCTATATTTTAACCCATTACACCATAAATATGCCTTTTTACGCCTATGATTTATTCTATCACTGAAGAAAATATATTAATGAATATGCATCATCAGAAATAGTTTCTATATTCTAGCAGATGATAGCTTAAAGCAGGTTGAAAGTAAAGCAGAATGCATTTCTGCTTAATTTAACCTGCTTTAGGTGATCAGCTATCTTCCCTACTAGAAACAACCCCTCTAAACCGGAAACCCCTCTAAACCGGACATTTATTTTGTCCCGTCACATGTCCGATTTATAGGAGTTTCACTGTATCTGACGAGGGACTGAACTCAACATTACTCGTGGGAGTAGGCTTACTATAGGGCCCAAATTCATGGTGATGTTGTGATGCAATTAACTTGCCAATTAGTACTAGGGATAGCATTACACACGTGCATGTAAAGTGATGAAGCACCGAGCTGTCCATCATGTTTGTTTACATCTGGTGCATGATGGGTACTATACATATACGACCGCCAGACCGGAAGTTCACTGTCATTTTAAAGAAAGTCGATTTAAACTGTGCTAGGAATGTAAATTACCCTTCTGTAAGTAGAATCGTGTATCAAGACACTAATTATTAGTGGAGGATGTGATAAAATAACGAAGAAGACTTAAATGAGAGAGAAGCGAGAGAAAAATGTTGGATCCTTTTTTGACTTGACTGACATCTCGCGCATGCGCAAACCAAGTAACAAGGTACAATGAACATGTAGATTTAACATGGAATTATTATGATCTATTACTTCTTTGGTTTCTAATCATGAACTGTGTTATTACGTTTAAATACATAAATTATGAAAATATATACAGCAGTGCTAATGCCGAAAGGAATAATCAGTAATTATTGAGTCTAAACCACATGCTAATGCTTGAAATAGACACCAAATAAAATAGGAAACGCTTCACCAAACAGATGCTGTAAACGCTGTCGAAAAAAAACATTAAGGCAGTATGCCCTTATTTGGTCAGGCCAATATCTGTCAATATCAGTACTATAAATTGAGCGATTGACCATTCTTGTAAACGGACGATTCGTTTCGCATTTTTGTTTAGGGTACGGAGCGTCAGTTGAACAACATTAGCCTCAATAATCTTATTAAGGGCGTATTACATAATTGGTGTGAAATATATTTGTTTTCAAAAGAGTGTGTAGGTGACAACACCTGCTGCAGTTAGTCACCGTTTATATATTCAGTTGAATTGATGTTAATCTTTCCAATTACATGCACTTGTGCTACAACAATTTCCATCATTGTAACAGTTAAGAACCCGACCATACGTCCGGTAATCTGGCTTCTGATCAGGCTCTTAACTGTTTGCCACTCAAATTAAAAAAAAGAATTACATATTTCCAGAATCTGTCTCTTTCTACAATTTCGTTTAAATAGGAAAGGATAACATCTCCACAAAAGTAAGTCAAACTGCCTATATTAGCAATTCAAAATAGAGCATACATGCATATATATTGGCAACGAGTATGGACTTCGTGCTTTAATAGCCATGCATATTAAGAATATTTACACATGCACTGTAGCAGTATTTACATAAAAGTATATAGTACAGGAGAGACGACGTTATTCTTTCAAATTAAAACTTTTAAGGGTATAGTATGCTCTATTTTAAAAGCCACCAACGCACCCTCTAGGCTACGACGCAAACACAATTAGACATCGATTTAAGGTGTATATAAAGTTTACGTATTGACGTGTTTTGGAAAATAAAACAGAAAAAAGGAAAGAAAAATACAAATGTATGTCCATTTAATATTTCTAGACCCATATCGATATACGCTGTTACATGTATATTTCACTCTACAATTGCCTCTTATTCTATTTTCTGCAAGCGATACTGCCGGTCGAGCCACAACTTTAAACTTATAAGTGACTTTAGGTAACCTCATAAACAAAGCCAACAGTATGATTTCGTTGTGAATTTCTCCATTGCCACTGCATGAGATGCAGTGTTTGAATCTGAGGAGTCAGAAAGAAACTGTTCCAAAATTATGCATGACTTTGAAAAGTCATGCAAAACCTGTTGACAATTTTTGTGATAAGTGTGTTGTTGTTTTTTTAATTTTAATTTCTGAGTTAAAACGTAAAGTATGACCCATTTGCTTTGAAATTTGTCAACTTTGAATCGACTTACTTTTTTCCGTTTTATTGCCATTATGTCACTCTAAGCGTTTTGTTGTGGTCGGTTTTCTGTTGTGTAAGATATACTAAGCACAGTCCGGTTGCTCCCTAGCGTTATTTATTATTTTTGTTTGGTATGTCAGAAATTGCGTCATACATGTACCTTTCAAATTTAGTGTAAGTGTAAATTTAAAAAGCAAATATCATTCAGTGGCAGGATAAATAGATTAATATGTTACAATATACGGCTTCTCTCCTCGTAGAATAAACCCCTCCTGTCTCATGATATGACATATCATTTTCTATATTCCTTCCCATTAATACGCTAACGAAAGGCAAACGCATTGCAATAAAAAAGAGAAAATATCTACATTTTTGAAAACTCTGATTTTTTTGTTAATAGATGTGCAAACAGTTTGGGGCCTTAAAAGATGTTAGGTTGCAAAGGAAATGAAATTGTTAGCGTAAACGCGCTTGGTGTGAAAGAAAAACGTATTTCCCATTGAATCTAGATCTTAAGCCATCTGATCAGGTTCAAACTGTCTACACCTTGCCAGATCTTGTTCTTCACAGTTAGCAATGCTTGTCCAAGAATCCGTGTTACATGGTCGATATCAACTTTAATGGATTGTATAGATAGGTTACCGCGTAGGAGACGTTTAATTTTAAAGAGTTAAAAAAGGTAGGCAACTATTGTTGAACAGAGAAAATACCTTAAGAGGCATTTCTGTTGTCCTGAAGAAAGCAGCCGTTATACCCCGGTTACACAGACGGTCGGGCTTAAATCGGTACCCAATCGGTCTAATTATTTGCTGTTTTTATCGGTTGTCATAAGTGATTTAATTTCACTTTCTCTGTGTAACCGGGTATCGGTTATAAATATTTGTTCAATCGGTCAAACGCCACCCGCCTCCGATTGGCCACCGGTTGGCCAACGATTGGCGACTCATGAAATTCAATGGGCCACCGATTAGAAGCGCCCGACAACCTATCAAGAATCGATGAATACCGATAAAACACCGATGAAACGCTGGCGGCAACCGATTGATCACCAATTGATCACCGATTGAACTGCCATTAACAACCGATGAAAACCGACGAGATCCCGCGTTTTAATTCTCACCTTTTTCATCGGTGGTAAGTATACGTTCATCGATGCTTTATCGGTGGTTTATCGGTGACTCGTCGGTGATATCGGTAGTAGACAGGTTGTCAATCGGTTATTTGTAAAATATTTTCACCGATCGAGAATTTTAAGCACGTTTAAAATTCCCAGTCGGTGATTTTTCCTCGACGAAACTCATCTTTACCCAATAGCTATTGATAGGTGGAAAACAGGTGGCCAATAGGTTATATCGGTAGTAAATAGCTTTTCATCGGTCCCCTTCCTAGTTTTGCGAAAAAAACAACCGATCTATCACCGATGGCTCTGTGTAACCGGGATGTTACACTCTAAGATATATTCAGCGGGGAAGACGTTAATCACCCACCTTAAACGCAAAAACGCAGTTTCATTTAGATAAAATGTAGAAATTTCATTTTTAATTTTCTATCTTTTTATTTTAATCTGAGTGAATAATAGTTTGGAGCCCGATTAGACACCGGGTTATCCGGCATCTGATCTGGCTCCAATCTGTTTGCAATTATTTTAGCGTAAACGTGTTTATTGGGAAAGAACAACATCTTCCAAAAGATATGCATTTCATTGAATATATATACATGTATATGATTTGACACTGAACATCTGGTTAAGCTGTCGTGTTATTTTGTGGAGTCCGTTTTACACGTCACAATGTTCGACATACAGAGTTTTAATATGTATAACTATTTTGAGGGTCCTACAAACAGTTTTGACAATGCATAGTTTCGTGATATGATACCATATATCTACATTCGCCCAATTTATTTCCATTGAAAATATTGACGTTTGATTCGTATAAATGTAATTGCTCGGGAAGGCGGCAATTGTGGATATCTTTCGAAGACAGCAGATAATAGGCGTTATTATCAATATGCTCTTTCTAATTGATTTATGCCTTCCTTTTAGCTGGTAAACATGATTATCATCTTAAACTCAATTGAATCAAATTTCAAGAATATTTAACTAATTTATAAATAACATTTGTCTGCATTTATTTATGCAAATAATTTCTAGTTTTAAAGAAAATTGACCGCAGAATGTTCCTTACTTGCAGCTTGCTTTAAGCTGTCACCTACTAGGATATAGAAATTATTGATTTTGGTACATGTTTATGACTGTATAAATTGGCACTATTTTCGTCAGTGAGTGAATAAATTAAAAGCGCTAATAAGCGCTTCTATTGTGGAAAGGGTTAAAAACAAATGCAAGTATCTTATTGGAAAATAAAAGCATTCACCTCTGTACTTTGAAAGCATGTCATAAAGACATATTCAATTTATCGTTTCACTCAACCCTTCAAAATATCTTAATGCAGGGTAAAAGGCAGGTAGTTGTATGCAACAAACTGAAACTAAATGAGAACATCTCATATGAGCTTTCTCTTCATTTCAATCTGCTTACAAACAGACATATGCCAGTATGCAAGCAAGGGTATCTATTGGTTTCCAGCTAGCATAGGCAGATGTTTGAAAGGTGTTTCTAGGAAGAGAAAGTTAAGAAATGACAGCCCTTATTTTGCACGACCCTCGTATTTGACGTGGCCAGCTAGTGTTTAAGAAAGAGTAGGCGTTATATAAATACATAAACAGAGAGCCTTTCTGATAAACTATATCTACATTAGTGAAGTGAATCGTCGTAATTGAGCCTTCTGCACGCTATGTGAATATATGAAAACTTTATCGTTTTCAAACATGTTTCATAATTAAAGAATCGGCAATTTATTTCGTTTCAAAAAGATCATCTTAATTTCCCCGGACCTACGGATTTTTTCCGAAATCTTCAGATTTCTGCTCTTACTTTTAAAATTTGAAATTGTATGCGTTTTTTACTTAAGAAACATTGATATGGATTTAAAACAGTTTAGATCCAGATCAGACGCAACGTAACGCGGTGAGTGGTCTGGTTTTAAACTGTTTGCACAACTATAGGTTAGTGTTATAGAGCAACGAAAAGGTTTAACGTACGCTTCCTAAAATCGCGCTTAAAAATGTGCAAATCTTAGGATTTTTATGAGTAGCCCTGCACCAGATTGTGATCAGTTTTGACCCAGATGAGAGGTCCCATCTGAATCCACACTGTTTGCAGATTTCATCTACATTTTGCTCATAAAGTGCAGAAGGGTATTAGATCTAATAACATAACTACAAAATTACAAATTGCTGTAAATAAATATTAAAAAACTACAGGATAAAGATGTTGAAGACGGCGTTTCTACTCGTGTGCGTGCATGTCTCATCGACTATGGCAGCAATTCCTTTCAACTGTACGGATATGACGCCTAACAATATCTCTGACGACCCTCAAACAGGAACGTCTCCGTATGATATATTTGTTAATGTTGAAGACTGCAACCCTACTGTAACAGGTAAGACACGTGATTAGACAAGATGTTGGGTAGGAGTGGAAATGGAGCTACTGTATTAACACATTCACTTTTAACCCATTTGTGCCCACGATCCCATATATGGGACATAGGTAAACAGTGTAGACTCTGATCAGACGCTGCATTATGCGGCGTCTGATCAGCCTACACTGTTTGCTGAAAGGAATTGCAATATAAAACAAAATGAAAATGAAAATTTTGACTAGGCATCCCTTTGATAAAAATCGGACTAATCCAATATATAAACATGGAAGAATCCACTAGGCGTAAATGGGTAATGACGCTAAATGCGCCTTTGCAAACAGTTTGTAGTCTAATCAGACGCTACGTAACGCAACAGTAGAACTAGCAGCCCTTTAAGTGGTAGAAATAAGAGCAGAAGAAGTAGTAGTACTAAGAGTAGAAGTAGTAGTAGTAGATGAAGTGATAAGAGTGGCAGTAGTATTAGTACTGAAAGTAGCAATAGTAGTAGTACTAAGAGTAGTAGTAGTGATACAGTGGAGAATACGTTATTCTGTCCAGTTTAAACGCAAACGAAACGCAAACGCAAATCACTAAAACGTACAAAAGTACAACTTTTGGACAATTCTGATAGTTCATGTTTATCTGGTCACAAACAGTTCTGAGCCTGATCAGACACCGGGTTACCCGGCGTCTTCTAATCTGACTCCAAACAGTTTGTAATAAAAATAATAGTTTTAGCGTAAATGTGTTTATTGGGAAAGAATAACGTTCTCTCCACTGTAGTAGTAGTAGAAGTAGGTTGTAGCAGCAGCAGCAGCAGCAACAGCCGTATTGGCAGTAGTAGAAGTATTATTTGTAGTGCTGACAAAAGCAATAGTAATTCCAGTAGTACTAAATCCCTTATAGATGTTTACTGAGAGCAGTAGTAGTAGTAGGAGAAGTAAAAGTAAAGTAGTAAAAGTAGAAACAGTAGTAGAAGTAGTAGAAGAAGAAGAAGCAGTATGAGAAGAATTAGTAGTAGTAGAAGTAGTAGTGGTAGTTAGTTTAAACATATTTTATTCCATAAATATACATAGAAATGGGGTTGGGCCACAAGTTCTCACAACATTAGATTCGGCCCTTCCCCTAGTAGTGATAGTTGTAGTAATAGTAGAAGTAGAAATAGCTATAGTAGTATAATTAGAGGTAGGTGTAGTAGTAGAAGTAGTAGTAGCAGTAGTAGTAGTAGTAGTAGTAGTTGAAGAAGTAGCAGTAGTAGTAGTAGTAGTAGTAGAAGTAGTGGTAAAGTAGTAGAAGTAGAAACAGTAGTAGAAGTAGAAGAAGTAGTAGAAGAAGTAGTAGTAGTAGATGTAGTAGTGGTAGTAGTAGTAATAGTAGAAGTAGAAATGGTAATAGTAGTATAAGTATAAGTAATTGTAGTAGTAGTAGTAGGAGGAGGAGGAGGAGGAGTAGTAGTAGTTGTAGTATTACAGTACTGAATCTTATTAAATTAACAATTTTTGCGATTCGCTTGCAATTCGCTTGCAATTCGATGGCAATTCGCTTGCGATTCAAGGTACTAACTTTACCCTCGGGTAAGTTTTCTTGAATGGTGTATCTCACAAATGTTCGCAAATATGCCTTCGTTATTGTTTTCGATTCCATTTTTGTCACAAACGCTTCGTAAAATTCACGTAAAAATATTCAAACGTAGAATTTGTTTTTTGAAGCGCGCGATTCGATGGCAATTCGATGGCAATTCGCTTGCGATTATCGATTTAATTTAATAAGGTTCAGTACTGTAGTAGTAGAAGTAGTAGTCGAAGTAGTAGTGGTAATTGTAGTTATAGTAGTACATGTAGTAGTAATGGTAATAGAAATAGTAGTTGTAGTAATACATGTAGTTGTAGTTATAGTTTTAGTAGTATAGTAGTAGTAGTAGTAATAGTAGTAGTAGTAGTAGTAGTAGAATTAGTAGTAGTAGAAGCAGTAGTAGTAGTAAAAATAGTGGTAATAGTAGTAGACGTAGTAGTAGTAGGAGTAGGCGAGGTAGTAGTAGGTTTTAGTTTAAACATATTTTATTTCCAAATTGTTTTACAGGAAAAGGGGTTGGGCTACAAGTTCTACCAACTTAGAATCGGCCCTTCCCCTACAGTTTACAAATAATACAAACAGTATTAGAGAAGGAGAGAGAGAGAGAGGGGAGAGGGAAAGAGAAAGATAGAAAGAGATAGAGAAAGAGAGAGGTTGCTTGTTTACAGGTGACACCACATAATCTTGATAAGAATAATCAACTCGTAGATAGATGAAAACACAAAAGCTAAATTATCCATCAGTGCATGTTAAGCTGTCTTTCAAAAGAATCACAGAAATGGTCTATTAATTAATGATTACAATCTTATCAATGTAGGGTAAACGTAATGAAGACAGCTTCTAGAGGGGCTTTAAGCATTACTTCTATACCACGTCATTTTCCAACTAAGTAAGGTTCTATGCTTGTGCAACTTTATTTAACATACACATAATATAGATGAGCAACTAGTTGAACGTCTAAGGGGGCACCTTTGTACATTTTGGGATAACAACTTTTGAGATATGCACCGCCTAGACCTTGGAATCGCTTCATAAGGTTTCACACTGCATTAGTGCTCCAGATAAGAGGGAGTAAATTGAACAAATCGAGCCTTTTCTCGCTCATTTCAGCACGGATCCATATGCTGCCACCACCCATTAGAATCGTCTCTTCGAAACGATTCTAATGAGTAGTGATATCAACGCGTCTAGTGCATAAATAAAAAGTTTTTTAAAATACCCCATCTGTATCCCCGCAGCATATATGAATTGGACAATATAACTCTTGTCATAGTCAAACTAGTACATATTAATTATATATGTATCCCCGCAGCATATATGAATTGGACAATATAACTCTTGTCATAGTCAAACTAGGACATATTAATTATATATGTATCAAAGCTCAATTATAGTAACAAACCAAAATAGATTGGAAAGAACTGATCAAGTGTTAAAACGTTTGGTTTCTTTTATTTAAGAATAGAACAGATTTTTTTCGGTGTTCAAGCCAAATGAACGACAGAAAATTATCGGCAAATACCATGAATCGCGTATATACACTTAAATCTTAAGACAGAAACTGCCTGATTTAGGACATAAATTGCACAGGAGCTTTCGGTATTGTTTCTGACCTACATTGTGCGGTGAGTAGTAATACAATAGTAGTTATATATACTCTTTATTTCCTCTTATTACAGAGATTATATATTGACATGAAACAATCACAATACATGTAATTATAAATATAAACACATTATGAACAAAACACAAATGAGGCAAATATCCAATACACCATTTGAACATAACCTATTAGTACAAGGAATACAGAGATGATCACTTCAAGTTTGTATGTAGTATACTAGTATAACTAAATACAATTCTCAAAGTGGACATTAATTAGGTAATGGTTGGATTATATACATATATTCTCAAATAATATGAGGCCGATAGGTTATAAGCAAATGAAAAATTGGTTTACTGGAACAAGCATAATAATTCTTAGCCACAAGTTTTATATAAAATTATACCTGATTCATGACTATCCCTTAGTGCATGATACGCCAAATATGGTGTTTCGACAGAACAGGCAACAAGAGCAGTTATAATCAGATATAGAATCAGTGGTATTCCGTTACTATTCCTTATACAACTCCTTTTTTCGAAACGAAACAAAAGAAAGTGCAATATGGAAATTACTATACCTTTCATTTTGTTACAAACGTGCAATGCACTGAATGAGGAGTTTGATCAGCCTAAACATGTATATACATGTACTAATACTAGATAAAGTAGTATAAAGCAGCAAAGCAATAATCATAACTGTGTTCATGGGTTATGCTGATCAAATATCAAATACCTTTTCATGCACATTGCAACAAACAGCATGGCTTTCGACAGAAAGAAATTGTATGTTTCGTCCGGCCAGTTCGTTTGAAAAACTATTTTACACCCAAGTATAGCTAACAGCATTTGATTTTGGTCTAGTAACAGTAGCTCCTGATAAAGATTCCTAGCATTTAGAGATAATTCATGGAAAAATTGATTCCGATAGCATTGTAAGTATTGACATGTAAGAAGTAAATGAAGATTGGTGTTAATGCATCTGACATTGCACAGTTTACAACTATGCTCGTTGTAGTCTACAAATGTCCATACTTTTGCTACGTACATTTTATTTATTAGAGAACATATATCTTCAGGTAGTCTCCAAATGCTTGCAATACTTATACTTGGATGTAGCATATTAAAGTATTTGAAGTCGGGATCATGTGTTACTCTTTGTAACCAAGTACTCCGATGTTTCTCTAGAACAGTTTTGTTTACTATTGCTTTCCAACGTGATTTTGTTGGAAACTCTGACGTTTCACTATAAGCTTGCAAATATGTAAGAAGATTATACTTTTTAAGAATGGCAAAAATATCGGGAATAAACCCAAATTTGAGTTTGCATCCTCTAAGCATGAATAAGCTCAGCCTAGTGTTAAATATGGATTTACTTAAACACGACGCAATTCAGGATAAAAGTAAAACAGGGGGCTCATTCAGAGGCCCCCTGTGTTCGTTTTCACCTGTATTGTACAACTTACTATAGGAAAGTTAACTATAAGTGTTATATAGACTTTTCTCACATAACTACCCCTGTTTTCAATAGCGAACAACGATGACGAATATCCTTATCTCCAACATGTGTAAGATCACTTTGATGACGTCACTATAACGTCACTATTTATAACGGCGTTTTGACGTCACCGGGGTTCCAAAAAATGCTTATTGCTTAAAAACTAGCTTAAAACGTTGGTAATGTGAGAAAAAGAATTTGTCACTCGTCGATGTTTAGAACAAGTTGATCTCAAACTCGTCTAGAATAGAAATGTTATGAAGCTCGCCAAGTCTCGCTTAATAACATTTCAATTCTAGACTCGTTTGAGATCAGCTTGTCTTAAACATCGACTCATGACAGATCCTATATATATCTTAAGACAAGAAAGGCCCGATGCGGGATAGAAAATACGCAGAAAGTTTCGTCAGGAGCTGTCTATGTTGTTTCTGACCTTCATTGTGCGGTGTGTTGTGTTACAAAAGTGATTAATAAAGTTTATCTCCAATTAAAATAATAATATACTGTATGTGTACTGATACGAAGATCTAAATGTATTCTTATAATATTTGATCCGTTATTGGATTACGTGACAATTGTGAATATTATTTATTTTGTATTGGCGAGATACTGTTTGTATAAATCAAAAAATAAAATATGATCTGTTCTGTTCTATATATCACTTTAAGGCAACTCAGAAAATGTGTAATTTGTATATATGTCTGCTTTTCAACAAGGGATTTACAACTTTTTCATGAGTATGTAGTATTATTTTCAATGAAAACAAATTCTAACCTTACACTCCCTTATCAAAAGCATATGGTCTGAACCCGATATTTTACCAACACCGTTAGTTATCTATTTAAACGCATGTCTTGTGTGCTGTTTTAGTACATCACGTACAACAGCAGCTTCAACTTGGCACCCGCCAAATTGAATAGTTACCGTCCTTAAGTAAAACTAGTAATCTTAAAATTATTCGTTTGATGGGAAAATGGCATTCATTACACTGCAAATCTTCCATTTATTAAATGTAGTTCAAAGTATACCTTTAAAATCAACATCTTCAAAATTAGTCCACCTTTAACGTAAGTCCATTTTTCACCGTATGCCAATTACATACACTACATGTACAATAGACCTGTAGCGCGTTCAATTACCATTGTTTGCTATTAAAGGTTAACAGTTTGTGCCCCGTGTACAGCGTGCATAGTACAGTAGAGAAAACGTTTTCTTTCCAAATAACCCCGGTTACGCTGAAACTATTATTTTCATTGCAAACAATTTGGAGCCAGATCAGACGCCGGGTAACCCGGCGTCTGATCAGGCTCCAAACTGTTTGCCACTCATATTAAAACTGGTAGTCTGAATTCTCAAAATGTTGTCATTTTCTATATTTTATTGCAACGCGTTTGCGTTTGAATGAAATAATTACGTTTTCTCCACTGAATTTCAGACCGGTAGCCAACTCGCAGTCGATGGCCATCGTTTTCTTTGCTGAACTCATCAATGGTCTATGACTGGACGAACTTAAATATTTAATATTTTCTAAACTGCTTGTCGCATCAAAACGAAATTTTCACTCAATATAATCAATCATTTCATTGTAAAGAGGATAAATTTTCAATTCGCTTTTCTACAGAACAGCGCAAAAGTGACATAATTAAATGAATGTCTCTCGTATAAGTCGTTTTTGTTGTACTAGAAGTAAGTAAATAGTAACGAAAGTATTAATTGCATCAATGGCAGAAAAAGCAATATTAGCAGCAGTAGCAGTAGAACATGCATAAGTAGTAGTGTACATGTATGAGCATTACACAGAACAGGAGTTGGGTATAGTACATAATCTACTACAGGAACTGTTTCTATCATCCATTAACCATTTCTATTTCTGTTGACAGTGACACTCAACGGAACTACGACATTCGCTGGATTCCTGTGCCAAGCACGGACAGCCTCGGGAACGCCTTTGACATCAGGAACTTTTACGTCCATTACGGATCCGAATGCCATGAGAAATGACTGTCCATTTGTGTGTAATTTCCTCGTCTTTCTGTCTATCTGTATGTCTGTCTGTCTGACAAAGTCTGCATGCCTGTCTGTATGTCTGTATTGAAAATATATACATCTGAATTTAACCACCTTTGCAGACGACATAGTCAAAGTGGACGATATTACAGCTGTATAAAGATTAACCCTTTCATTGTGAAAATTGTCCTGAGGTCGTGCTTCATTATTAATGTCTGCAATATCGTTTCATAGTTAGATATGAGAAGGTATGACTGACGAAATTTCAGAACGAGTGTCAGTTCGAATCCTGTTAAGACGCCGCGTAACGCGGAGTCAATATCCACACTGTTTGCAAACTCGCCTTTTGGCACATACATTGAAAGTGAAATGATTAACACTTCACTCTCAATGACGCCATAAATCGCGTTTGCCAACAGTGTGTTACGCGGCGTCTGATCAGGACCCAAACAGTTTGACACTCTTATCGATATTTATTAAGTCTTACAACCTTAAATCTTACTTTAAAACGTGTCTTGTAGACAACACTACTGAAGTAGACGACAATAAAGCGGTGAAAGGGTAAACAATTTCCCGGCTAATTTGATCATGAAAAGGTTAACCCTTTCAACCCTAAATTTCTCTTGTGGGTATTTAGTACTCCTTTTGGACCCGTCTAGTACAGTGGAGAATCTGTTATTCTTTCCCGATAAACGCGTTTACGCGAAAACTATTTTTTCTTTTACAAACAGTTTGGAGCCAGATCAGACGCCGGGTAAATCGGCGTCTGATCAGGCTCCAAACTGTTTGCCACCAAGATAAACATGAAATATCAGAATTGCCCAAAAGTTGTTCTTTTCTACGTTTTAGTGCTTTGCGTTTGCGTACGTTTGCGTTTAAACGGGAAAGAATAACAGATTCTCCACTGTACAGGTATTTTGAACCAGTTTACTGTTGTGTTTTGGTATGACAACAAAAACCAATGCAAATATCACACAGTGCAGACCCTGATCAGAGGGCTCCTATAGGAGCCCTCTGATCAGGGTCTTCACTGTTTGCATATGTTATCAGTAATTTATACAGAGGGATGTAGGGTTGAAAGGGTTAATACACTGTAATCGAGTTTTCTAAATACATGTTCCAACTAAACTTCCAACTTCCAACCATCTGTCAACCGACACATTCGCATATGACCAGGACCATTTCCATAGAAACACTATTGCCTACCTACCATTTAACAAATAGCGTTAACTTTTACGGTTTGTTGAAAATTTAAATTTCTTTTTTCTAGATGACATCATTAAACAACATACCCAATAATGCAGAACCATTCATACAGTTTACATGGGATCCAGCAGGTAGCGAAAGTGTGAAAATTGTGTAAGTTCAGTAGATAAAATGTGTAGGCCAGTTTGTTTTGTCACCTGGCAGGGCGGAGCTGACATTTTAGCAGCATTAACTAATTTGCATTTTATTTAAGGTAATTCGCAGGTGCGCTTAATTTCCATACAATGTGTATGAAACTTTTCATGAAGAATGATAATAGCCTAAGAAACAATGTGTGAAAATATAGGAAAAATCTATTTTGGAATTTTGATGATTTTATTTTTCTCAAAAATAAATAAAGCTAATGACTACAAGTCTCGCCCAATAAGTAGTCCACAACGTTCATTACAAGAAAAGCTAAAATAATTTTGAATAAAGGTATTCAGAAAGATGTTATCAGCTATTTGAATTTTGCAAAATGCTAAAAAATTGAATTACAAAGAACTGACTCATTCGATGTACATTTGTTTTCATTTTATTCAAATATATGGTTGATGACATAGTTAGTCTGAAAAAATTAGAAAATATTACAGTCAGAATATCGATCTTGAAAAGATTGACGTATTGATAAGCTTCAATGTGTGACTTTATAGTTCGATAAAATCGTATACATGTATACCGATGTTATTGACTTGTAAGTCATTAAACTAAAACGTACATGTAAGTGGAAATATAATTGGACCGTATATAACATCACTCAGTTATTCTAATCAACGAAGACAAAACATAACATGTCCCTTGATCACTGCCTTATGGATTGAGAAGTCAATATATCGGACACTTAAAAAATATTTGGATCGCATGGGTCTCAAACCTATGGCCTTTCAATTACTAGTCAACCACTGTACTGACTGTGCTATGAAGGATTATACTAATTCGTATCAACATTTCCTTTATATAAATGTTCTAGTATAAGCACGTACGGAAAAAGTCTGTGTCGTCCAGACGCATATCTGCTCGCCCGCAAGACCGACTTCCGGTAGCGAAAGGCCTTAAGAGGAGATAGGTATAATTCCGTATTTAATCGCTATTTTCCAGTACTTTTAAACTAGAGAAACACGTGGGCGTGCAACCGTATCCACGTGAGAAGGTATATACAGTTCTCCCTCTATACAGCCACCACCAATGGGAGACAAAGATTGCGTGTGTTGTTCGGAGGACATTGTTATAGGGAGGTGAAAATAAGAAATGACTTACACTTGCAAACAGCCTGAATCCAGATCAGACGACGCGTATAACGCGGCGTGTGATTTCGATTCAGGCTGTTTGTTATTTGTCATTATCCACTAATATAGTCCGACAATACTGACCTGACGTTGAACTTTATGCATAAATAAATTATAGTGAGATGACGCAGTATAAATCAATAATCGATAGCGAATCGTACAAGATCGGGTTATTTCGGCTAATTACATGAATCTTGTTACAGTTTTGATCCTCAGTGGATTAACACTCCACATTGAGCAAGTTCAAAAAATTGTTGTTGATAAACTATTATTCTCGAGTCTCCTAGTTTAATCGTATCTACTAAACGCGTCGTGTTGCGCTTTCGAGTGGGATTGAGTCTTTAGTGTTTATTTGTTGCCACAATAGTGTTACTTGTGCCGTGTGGAGGCCGTAAAACGTCGCCCCGTACATGTAATCAATATTGTTATCATTCCTCCTGCAGGAGCGTGCACTTGCTGTACAACTCGTCTCTTTGGCTTTCTTTCTTGCATCGTATGGTAGGTCTCTATGTACCGATGGTCAGATGAACTTCGGTACTGTACCGGTTCTTCATTAACTCTTTACATTCTATTACATACAAGGTATGGCGATGAGTTACTCACGTCGCACCAGTTACTTTTTTCACTACTTATATTACCCATTTTCAATCTTTACATTTTTCAATTTGGAATTACTTCATAATAAATTTCGAATTTTCAATCTGTAGAGTTATAGTTGATACATAGGGACAGGTGCTTACTTGCTTCTCTTAATTATGGAACTACAAACTAACAAAAGACTAAAAAAAAACCTTACACCACTTAGAATGCACTCTGCGTGTTCTGTTCATGTCCCTAGAAATACTACTAATTTTGCATCACTACAGCCGTCCGTACATTTAACACCACTTAAGCTCTACTCGGCATCTTCTTTTCACATTCCATCTCTTTCTATTAATAATTGTTTTCATAATGGTCCAAAAGTAGTGCTTTCACCTCTAAAATATTCTATTCAACGCAATAATTCTGTTTTATCACGACCATTGAACAAAAAACGTAGAGTGCATCCTATTATTGAAAAGTACAATGCTAAGAGGTGAGCGTGTTGCAATTATTTATCTTGCAAATCTACTATACAATCAACAGTAAACGGTAGATTATTTAGTGTTGTCATATATTCAGACATTAACTAACGAACTAATCATATTATATACGTGTTAACTTGAAAAGCACCAGGTTGTGGTATCCAGTATGTTGGGCAAACCGGGCGTCCCCTCAAAACTAGGTTTAATGAACATCTTCGTACTTGTAGAAACAAAAAATTGAGGAACTTTCTGTATCAACATTTTCGGAAATCTGGACATGGATTAGATTTTATTTCAATTCAACCTGTCGAACATATTACGTATGATAAAAATGCTACTAATAGTTTCAAATGTAAGGCTAGATTTATAACGGAATTAAAATGGATTAATAATTTACATACACCCTTTCCTTTAGGCTTGAATGATGATATATACCAATCTGGCAATATTTCTAAAGAACCTTCAATTGATATTTTTTCGATTTATTTTACACGCAACCGTAAATCTAGATCGCATGGTATTCGTATAAATGGTAATATTAAACGTAAATCACGTCAGTCGATTTCTATTAAAGATTTGCATAATCTGCTGTTACATTCTGGTAAACATAAAATGCTTTCTCGGCTTTCTTCGTTGTCATGGACGTCTTTAAGATATATTGACGACAAGGCTGATGATATAATTTTACGAACAGATCCTCTGTATTATACTGCAGGTTAAATACAAAGTTATACTCAGCATGTTCTCAGACCTCATATTGATTCTTTAAACGATCACAAAAGATATTTCATTAAGGTCCCTTTTATAAATAAAGGTATTGATTTTATAGATTTACAAAGTATTCTCCGAAACAAAAATGTGATGAATGCTGTTCCAAATTATTTCAAAAATCTTGAACCACCTATTATTTGCTATAAGTATAATAAATCTGTAAGAGGGTTAATTTTTAACTACAATAAAATTGTTTCTGATCTTAAAATTCTCGAAAATACACCAGCTACATGAGACTGTACTTCTTCTAAATTCTGTTACGCTCCAGTGGGTCATATAATAACAGGCAATTTTGGTATCATTAAAGATAAACGCATCAGAACGCTTTTGAGTAAGGGACCTAAATTTAGATTACCTGCCTTAATTGATTTCGATACATGCCGCACTCATATTTCGGAATCTTTGAATAATTATAGTACCAACTGGTGCCGAAGAGAACATGCTGAAAATGACGCTCTTTCAAAATGGAAAGAACTAATTTTTTATATTATCGATACCCGGATTTCGTTCTATTTATCTAATAACCATCTTTTACCACCTAAACCTAAATTTAACATTCGTCACTGAAAGAAGGGCATACAAGACTTTTTTTTTTTTTTTTTTTGGTGAAGCCTAGACTTCTTTTATTCAATATAATATATATTTACATAATATACATATACACATACAAAAAACAGTAACATTGTACATGTAATATAATATGATGCGACTTCTAAAGCTCGCTCAGTGCATTTGAAAATTTCATGATAAAAGAGTTACGTTTTCCTTTTCGTTTGAGAAATTCAAACAAAACTTTACATTCCTGAATAAACAGGTGTAAAATATCAATTTGATTTGCCCAGTTATTACTTAGGGAATATGCTTTATAAATGCAAAATCCAACAAGTGTTAGCATTAAATTGACATTAAAGTATGCTTCATTTTGAATTTTGTAGCCAAAAATAACAGTTTGTATGGTTTTTATGTTTGAGTCTATCCCACATATTTTAAAAATTCTTACGATACTTTGCCAGAAGGGTTGAACAGCAGAACAGTTAATGAAGACATGTTCATAATCTTCTGTGACATTGCATCTATTACATGAGTAAGAAGGTATCATTTTCCAAACAAATCTTATCGATTTTACGGGAAATATGTTGTTGATAACTTTATATCTGTATTGTTTTAGCCTGTTATCAAATATTTTATTAATGAAAGTATATACATGGTGCCATTTGATATTTGCACATTTATTTACCCAGTATCGGTGTGCAATAGGTTTTTGGAATTTGTTAGATAATATATGCTGATATATAAATTTATTATTGCAATCTTTTAAATTGCGTTTAAAAAACAGTAACTGTAAAGAAGTTTTAACTTTAGTTCTGCGAGACATCTCAGAATTAAGTAATAATTTCCACTTCTTTGGTATTGATTGTATTAATGTTTGAAATTCTGTAAGCCAATTTCTTTTGTCAATTAGTTTATTCATTATACTTGTATGATGTATTTGTCCTACATTATTAATTATATCATTAACAAATAGAATTCCGGAATCTATCCATTTCTTATAAATTAAGCACTTGTTTTTAGATTTGATAAACCTATTTCCCCATAATATCTCTCTTCTAACTTCATCAAATGTTGAAATTTCTGGTTGTTGTTTGTGTTGCGCAATTATCCAAGTCTCTAATATGTGTTTATAGAACTCAGATAGCTTATTTGTATTTATACTTTTTATACTGTCTATGTTCATATTAAAGATTAAGAAATTATTTCCATAATTTTGATGATAATATATAGGGATTGCTTTCCAATTTGCATTTGTATTATCTGTCAAAGCTTTTACCCACTTTAGTTTCAAAGCAATAATGTATGAATTTAGATCAATCATCTCAATCCCCCCTTCTAATTAATTTCCTATTAACGTAGTTCTTTTGATTTTTTCTCTTTTACCATTCCATAAGAAATTAAAGAGCATGCTGTTTATTCTTGTTATGATGTGTTTGTTTATGATTAAAGTATGGAACAGATATGTAAACTTCGGGACAAGTAGAGTTTTTATTATTTTTATTTTACCATAAAATGTCAGCTTGCGTTTATTCCAATTTTCTATTATTTTTTGACAGTTTTCAAAATTTTGATTCCAATTAAGTTCTGAACAGATATCTTTGTCATGATAAAAATATAAACCTAGAGCCTTTATCGGGCGATTTGGCCAGGCTATATCACCAACCGAATCTGTACTGTGTTTTTTGCTTCCGATCCACATACCCTCTGTTTTGTTTTTATTAAGTTTTAGGCCTGACCATTTGCCGAATTCTTTCACTATGTTTAATGCAGAGCAGATATCGTTTACAAGACTTTCATTCAAAGTATGTACTCTTTCCTGCCGACAAAGCATCCAATAATGTGATAATTGTATGACGATTACATTATGTTGATACTTTAAACCAGGAACTTGTGAATACCAATTTTTATATATCTACCAATTTAACGGAGCGTAATGTAGTATCTGATCATCTTGATACATGTAAACAATTAAAAGCTGATGTCAACATTACATGTCATAAACTTCCTACAATGTACTGGATACCAAAACTCCACAAAACACCTTATAAGTCTCGTTGTATTGCTAATTCAAGTGCATGTACTACTACTAAGTTTTCCAAACTTTTGACATCGTCTTTAATTAAAATTAAAGAACATGTTCAAAGGTATTGTGACAAGACTTACGAAAATTCTGGACTTAATCTGTTTTGGTCTATCAAAAACTCGAATGAAATTTTGGCGAAACTTGAATATAGAAAATACCAAGCTTGCAATATAAGTACGTATGACTTTTCAACACTATATACTACCTTACCTCATAATCTAATAAAAGCTAAACTGATACAACTTATTGAAAAGACTTTTGCCAGAGAAAGGAAGCTATTTCTGGCGTGTAATGCTGATCGCGCATTTTTTACAAATGACACGGTTAAGCATTACACTATGTGGACTTGCACCGATGTCTGTGAATCACTATCATTTCTTCTGGATAATATTTATGTACGTTTTGGGAGTACCATATACCGCCAAGTGATTGGTATTCCTATGGGTACAAACTGTGCGCCCCTTGTCGCAGACCTATTTTTGTACTGTTATGAGAGGGACTTTATGCTTAGTCTAAAACCTGATACACAGGCAGATATGATCGAAGCCTTTAATAATACATCGCGCTATCTAGATGATATTTTTAATATAGACAACCCATTTTTTGATACGTTGTTTCCTTTTATTTACCCAAAAGAACTACCCCTTAATACAACTAACGAGTCAAATAACGGAATTGTTTCTTCTAAGATTTACGATAAACGAGATGATTTTGATTTTAGTATTGTAAATTATCTTCATCTAGATGGCGATGTTCCCCGTTCCACATCTTACGGGTTTTATATTTCACAACTTATTCGCTTTGCTAGGGCCTGTACCTCTGTTGAGGACTTCCACATTCGTAATAAAACTATTACTGAAAAGCTTCTTAAACAGGGGTACAGATTTCATAAACTTCGTAAAACATTTTCTAAATTCCTATATAGAAATCTTCCTCTCATTAACAAGTATAAATGTAACTTAAAGTCTTTTCTGCGGCAAGGTATTTCACATCCGGAGTTTTATGGTGATGTGATTTACAGACTTCGTAAGATTCTTGGACATATACATTTTCAAAACCTATTTGTGAAACGTATTAGATTTTTCCTCAAAAAAGATTATTATCCAACTATATTGCTGCGCACTTCACGTTTGGTTATCGATCAATCTACAATTGATAACTATGCTTTCCTCTTTGGTTGTGCGACGACAGACAGGGCTTAGCACTACATGATGATGTATCTCTAAAGCCGTCCTTAACCGGGAGAGTTATATCGGATTTTCGTGCTTTGTTTTTTCTCTCCCTCTATGTCGTACCCTGGACCCTTCCATTTCTTACAGTTACTCGTAACTACAGACTAGTCGCTTGAGTACAATTTGACCGTTGCCATAGTGGGTTATTTTTAACACGGGATTGAATGTTTAATTCTTTCCCATGTTACTAATGATCTTGTCATAGAATTTTTGTTAAATGTTTTACATGTATTTACTTACTGTGCTGGCGGTCTTTTTGATTGTGAGGTTGTGGAACAGGGTTTATATTTTATGTACACTGTTCGTCTTTATAGGTGAATATAGGAGATAAGTGTGAGGTTGGGCGCCCCTAAACCCAGGTTTAACCCCCCAGTGGTAGTTAATGATTAATTTATAATTAATAATTGATTGCTACTGACCGTACCAAGGCGGGCTCCTATGTTCACTTTGCTTTATGTTTGTCTTGCGTGTTGTTTTCTATTTAGTATGTAGATGAAGGAATGGGAGTGTGCGTGTGTGTGTGTGTTTGTTATGGTATGACTGTGTGTGTGTTCTGCTTGAGAGGAGGGTGTATTGTTTGTGTTGCGTTTCCTGCTTGAGTCTTTCGTATTTATTTCATTCAGGTAAGATCATCGATGTCCTTACCTGCGACTCTTGCCAATATATACCTAATTTACAACCCTCATCTGCAATAGGTGTGCCGTTAGAGCAAGGGACTTGTAATATCGAGGTTCAGGGTTCGAATCCCGATAATGGGGAAACTATTTTTATTTTATAAAATGTTATTCTATGGACTAAACAGACGTTATGACAAAAACATTTTTAAAATAACAAAAGAATCGTCATCAAATCGAAATAGATGTTGTATGAATATTTAAAAGAAACAGTATGAATTATGAACAAAGTGAAAAATGTATGAAAATTGCATGGGATTCAAACCATTGACTTTACGGGAAAATAATGTATAGTCGTCTACCTTACCACTTGCGCTAAATACCTGTCGATATTTGTGGAACCGAGCAATACTTTATTTTCTCGGTACCGATGTGGTTACAATGTGGGTTCTCGTATAAATGATAACGAAGTGTTCCGAAGCTATATCTAGAATTGCAACAAAGTGTGAAATTATGCTAATAGATGTAGAAGTCACCAACGCCAGGTCAATATTGTCAGACTATATGAAACGTTAATACAAAAAAGGCAGACGACAACGGAACATTCCGATAACTAACAAAGGTGCTGCCGCCCACAAAGTTGGTATGCGAAGGTCTTCATCGAAACTCTGCCCTGCAAGGACAAAAATTCGGCCTATACATCGTATGTTTAGTGTATATTTGGTTTGTTGAACACGATTAGTACGTGAATTGTTCAGAGAAAGGAGAATATGCTATTTCGTTTTAACGTAAAAACAGTCGAGAGGACATTTTTCTGTTTGAATGACAGTAAAATCTCTCTTTTACGACCACTAAAACGAATGCTACTAAATTGTATAAGCTTTAAGCAAGGTGAGAATAAGGAGTTTTTCATTTTACTGTTACCTGGCTTTAAGCAGTCACCTGCTTTAACATCCTGTAATAAACACAACTTAGTGTTAGCAATTAAGAGGTTTTTACCGCATTTGTGTTTGCAAAAGGCATACCGTTTATAGTATCAAGTTAAACATGTGTATTGGGCAAGATGGCATATTCTTCATCGACCAAAACCCCTTCTGTATTACGTTTGAGCTGCATTTAACTGTAACTGTTTGCTAATCTAAAAATGCCAGCTGGTGATATTTTAAGTGCTTTGTTGAAAGAATAAAATTGACCCATGTATTAATTTATTTCCCTTGGTTTGTAAGTGTAACTCGAATGTGAACTTGCAAACAGTTTGGATCCTGATCATTCGCCGCGTAACGCGTCGTCTGATCAGGATCCAAACTGTTTGTCACTCGTTTTGAATGTTATTCTGTAATACTGCCTTAAATCTAACTTTGAAACGAAAATGAAAACGACAATATTGCAGCAGACAACAATATGACGGTGAAGGGGTAACACTTTTACGATAAATTTGATCATGAAAGGGTTTATTCAAAATCTTCAGGTGTACGGTTGTTCAGGATTTGCATACATACTGGATGAATCTGGCTTCAGTAGTTGTGGAACCGTCATGTGACGGAACAACTACAACTGAATCAACTGGAACAACTACAACTGAATCAACGGGAACAACTACAACTGAATCAACTGGAACAACTACAACTGAATCAACGGGAACAACTACAACTGAATCAACTGGAACAACTACATCTGAATCAACTGGAACAACTACAACTGAATCAACTGGAACAACTACAACTGAATCAACTGGAACAACTACAACTGAATCAACTGGAACAACTACAACTGAGTCAACTGGAACAACTACAACTGAGTCAACTGGAACAACTACAACTGAATCAACTGGAACAACTACAACTGAATCAACTGGAACAACTACAACTGAGTCAACTGGAACAACTACAACTAGAACCACTCGACTGTGTTCATCATCTGCAAAATATGTTGTTCCTTCTACGTTCGTTGTCATGATTCTTGCTGTTCTTGTTTTAGGTGTGATTACAAATGAATAACATTGGAGAAATGGACAAGAGAAAACAACCTAAGACAGAGAGGAAAGAACGATTAATGACATACTTTATCATACAGTGTTCCGTCCCTACAACGACCCTCTTAACAACGGTTCCCTCTATACAATAACGATTCCGCTGTTCCCTAAAACACATCCATGCAATATTGTCTGCTTGAAATTGTCGTCTGCTGTTTTCTTCAAAAGTCATATATTGGACATTTTGACTGAAAAAGACTTGATAACGAGTTACAAACAGCTTGAATCTAGATCAGCCGATGCGTTACGCGGTGTCTTTTCGATTCAAGCTGTTTGTAAAGGTAAGCTACTGTCCCTCCCTATAACGAATTATCCCGAACAACACATACTATTTGTCTCTCATTGTGTGTCGTTGTAGAGAGGGAGCACTGAGTCTGTACCTTATACTGTGTGTGCAATGTAACCTCTGAAACTGGAAGTATCTCTGATAACAAAACGAATATCTCCGTCAGCTAAGCATATAATGTTTTTATTCCCCAATATATGATGTAAATCGTAAACAAAATTCCTATCAATTTATTTAGTTAACCTTTTCACAATCGATGGCGTTTAAGGCACCCTTGCACATTTTTTAGAATCTTCATCAGACGACGTGTAAAGCGATACTGGTTTAAAACTCGTTTGGAACGATATTGCAGACAACAATATTTAGGCAAACGACAATTTGGTGTTTCAGTGGATAATTTGTTATACTTTCCCAATAAACGCGTTTACGCTAAAACTATTATTGCTATTACAAACACTTTGGAGCCAGATCAGACGCCGGGTAACCCGGCGTCTGATCAGGCTCTAAACTGTTTGCCACCAAGATAAACATCAATTATCAGAATTGTCAAAAGTTGTACTTTTCTGCGTTTAAGTGCTTTGCGTTTGCGTTTCGTTTGCGTTAAAACGGGAAAGAATAACGTAATCTCCAATGTAAAAGTGTTATGAAAAAGCTTTGTACTTCTATTGTCGTGTACTGAACTGTCCTCCGTTTTTAACACATGCACTTTTATAACATATTGAAAGAAGGCTAAGCCTAAATAATCCGGAGACATTCCTTACAGTTTTCTTTTAGTGGGTGAGACGTTATTTATCTCTGATTAAACGCAAATAACACACGCACATTGCAATTAAAGTAGAAAATGTAGAAAACGACATATCATTCGATCGATAACAATTTATTTTGATTTAAGTGACAAACAGTTAGGAGTCTGGTCAACTACAGGGTTACCCAGCCTCTGATCTAGCTCCAAGATGTTTCGAAAGAAAATTATTGTTTGAGTACAATCGTTTTATTAGGCATGGACAACTCCGCTTGTAGGCATGAGAGTTTCGTTGTCAGACCACTCTATGTACAGTAACGCCTTCGCCGCTATGGTCTTGAAAGGTTCTTTGGCAGACCATATTCTGTATAGTAACGCCTACTCCGCTATAGTCTTTAAAAGTCCGTTGTCCGGCCAATCTCTGTTCAGGAAGTATTCTCAGCTGTAGTCTTGAAAGTTTCTTTGTTCGACTCAACTCTGTACAACAACGCTTTCTCCGTTGTAGTTCTGAAAGATTCGTTTTCAGACCACTCTATGTACAGTAACGCATTCTCCGCATTCTCTGTAGTCTTTAACGATTCGTAGTCAGACCACTCTCTGTACAGTAACGCTTTCTCCGCTGTAGTCCTGTAAGGTTCGTTGTCAGACCACTCTGTGTACAGAAACGCATTATTTGTAGTCTTGAAAGGTTCGTTGTCGGACCACTCTCTGTACCGTAAAGCCTTCTCCGCTGTGGTTCTGAAAGGTTTGTTTGTCAGACCACTCTATGTACAGTAACATTTAACCCTTTACCTCATAGCTTGTTTCTAGTTTTGAAAAACAAGTAACCACTTAAAGCAGGTTAAAAGTATTGCAGAATGTGCCTTAAGGCACATTCAGCTTTACTTTCAGCCTGCTTTAAGCTAAAATCTGCTAGGCTATATAAAATATTTATAATGGTTATTGTTCATGAGGGTATAAACTTCTTCAGCGGAGGAATATATTAAATACGCTAAAAGTCGCTTCTATGGGGGAAAGGGTTAAACAATATTCAGTAAAACCTCTCTTTTATGCGTTTGATTTATTCTCAATATCAGGTCTTTATGACAGATGACTGCTTAAAGCAATGTTTCCTATAAACAGAAGGCCCCTTTAGGAGCGTTCTTTTTTACTGTCACTTTGCTTTAAGTTGTCACTTTTCATTTATACAATCAATTAGCTTTCATGTTAGTGGTCGTAATAGTGAGGTTCTACTGTGATTGCGTAAAGACACGAGTCACCTTTAGACCAGACGAAAGGTAATGACAATGCAACACAGAGTAAATATGATGACGATCTTTTTTTATCTGAGCGTTTTATTGTTTGGAGTGTATTGCAGTTTATCAAGACGTTAATGCAACTCATGTTTACATGTTTTTTTCTTAAACTTTAATTTGGAAAGGATAGAAATATCATACTTTTAGGCTTCTACAATGATCAAATAAATTTTATTACCTAGTTTTGATATTTATTGGGATATGTATTATGAAAACCAATTGAAAATGTTCAAGATAATTTTTGTATATCTTATTTGACATTTCCGTCCAATACTTTCCGTAGGTTTGTTAGAATAGAATGTGAAAGATAATGAATGTTGATTACTTTTGCTGTTCTATACAAATACTTGAAAGAATTGCAAAAGATGAACGGAAGTATTACCCAATTCAAATTTATGCAATGTTAAAACATTTAATTGAAATTGGACGTATTATTTTGGCCACAAAGGTTCGATTAAATGAAGATATGAAACTGATAAGTTGTTAACGTACTTGTTTTGAAGAATCATTTAATATTTGTATCAGCAAATATTAAATGATTCTTCAAAACAAGTATGAAAAAGCAAATATTAAATCATTCTTCAAAACAAGTACGGCATGGTTCTTTAGCTGATTCTGGTGAAAGGAAGAATTTACCAAAGTAGTCTGACACAACTCGAAACAGCGAACTACTTGTTTTACAAATTGTTTTTGAAACACAGGATAGAACTGGACAATTTCGATTCTACATGTACTTACAAATCGATGGTTTAAATCGGTATACATGATAATAGGCAATTCAATCTAAGATGAGTTTCACGTTATTATGGTGTGTTTAATGTAGAGAAAACTAAGAAATACGTACATATTGAATCATGATAATGTAACACCTACATAACAAATTATAATATATTTTGTCAGCAGTTTGTGGCGTACAAACACAGTCATTTACCTATATAAATGTATATACGAGGCATTCAAACTGAACACAGAGCGTATTGATAGATAAAATGATTAGTATGATAATGATACGAACAGCAGTGTATGAATATCTAAATGTAAAACTACTGATATATTTTAGTATATGTAATGCCGAGTATGTTGCAAAATGATCTACAGAGGCAAAGTCCACACTTATTTTTCACGGTTGTATGCATATTTTCTTAATTTTCTA
Organism: Gari tellinella; assembly: GCA_922989275.2. Taxonomy (NCBI): domain Eukaryota; kingdom Metazoa; phylum Mollusca; class Bivalvia; order Cardiida; family Psammobiidae; genus Gari; species Gari tellinella. The sequence goes on along the minus strand of OV277867.1, from coordinate 75,713,029 downwards.
ATATATATTTACTTACATTGATTGTAATTTATATTTCTATATGTGCTAGTGCTGATACTCAGATTGAACTGCTTTATTCAACCTTTCACTGCCATTTTTGGTGAGAATTTAACCCGTTCACCGTTTCATTGTCGTCTGCTTCAGTTTTTAGTCTGCAATGTATTTGCAAAGTAAAATAATAAGGCAGTATGACAAACGAATCTTCAACACGAGTGTCAAACAGTTTTGATCACAATCAGACACTGCGTTATGCGGCGTCTGATCAGGATCCAAACTGTTTGCAAACGCGATTTAAAACGTCATCGAGAGCGAAATGGTTAATAATTGTAGTCAAAATGTTAACATTTATTACTAATTAGTGTCATTGACTATATTACATGTATTTATGTGCTTGCACTTAGTCTTATACATGTACTCATCTGAAAAAACGTTTTGGTAATATCACCTGTTGTAGTCAATTTATTTTTATTTTAACTGGATGTGCTTTTGTTATTTGATTATATTTGTAGTAGTGCATATCTCCGCTGGTAGATATACTAAACTGGGCCTGCTTTGTTCATTTATATAGTCCATATATACGTGTTTAGTAGTGCTAGTGCTTATACTCAATAGAGACTGCTTTGGTAATTTTATAGTTCATATATCTATATCCACGGGTACTTATACTAACCCGAATTGCTTTGGCAATTACAGTACTGAACCTTATTAAATTAACAATTTTTGCGATTCGCTTGCACTTCGATGGCAATTCGCTTGCAATTCGGTGGCAATTCGCTTGCGATTCAAAATAGTAACTTTACCCTCGGGTAAGTTTTCGTGAATGGTGTATCTCACAAATGTTCGCAAATATGCCTTTGCTATTTTTTTCGATTCAATTTTTGTCACAACCGCTTCGGAAAATTCGCGTAACAACATTCAAGCGTAGGATTTGTTTTTTAAACGCCCAATTCGATGGCAAATTGATGGCAATTCGATGGCAATTCGCTTGCGATTATCAATTTGATTTAATAAGGTTTAGTGCTGTATTTTGTCCATACACATGTATCTATATATGCAGGTTATTATACTCAATTTGAACTGCTTTGGACTTATTATTCTATAAAATTATAGCAGGGTTTAAACTCAACCGGAACTGGTTTGGTTATTATTTTAGTCCATATATTAATAAATAAATAAATACGGAAGACTCAAGCAGGAAACGCAACACAAGCAATACACCCACCTCTCAAGGAGACCACTCACACAGTCATACCATAACAAACACACATACATACACACACACACACACACGCGCGCAATACCATTCCTTCATCTACACACTAAATAGAAAACAACACGCAATACTGCTGCAACCGAGGCCCAATATCATGCCTAAATCTGGCACTAACCGGTCTCCCTCTGTAAACAAAGGTTTCTATATACCAAAATGTTCGTACAAGTGTGTAGATTATGAAACTGCTTGTTGCAGTTGTGATATCTGTGGGCCAACATCGCTATTCAAGATGGCGTCCAAGATGGCCGCCACAGACATGGAATATCACGAACGTACTACCTATTGCAATTGTTTTCTGATTATTCGACTAAAAGTGATGCAAGTGCAATTTGAACATTATAAAGGAGTCATATTATTCACGTGATGTGAAAATTGACCGTTTAACCTTACTACAGCGACCAAAATGTTCAAAATGGCGCCAAAGATGGCCACCATAAGCATAGAAATATCACGCACATATTATCTTTTACAACTATTTTCTTTTTATTTTACTAAAAGTGATTGCAATGCACATTGAAGGTTTAATTAGAGTCATACTGTTCACTAAATGTGAATAAAGTCCGTTTAAATCTTATACTACGAACAGAATGTTCAAATATGGCGTCCAAGATGGCCGCTACAAATTTACAATATCACGAAAATACTATCTTTAATTATAAGTGGTTTCTTTATTGTTAACTAAAAAGATGACAATGCACCTTTGACAGTACAAAAGGGATATCTTATACATTTAATGCATATAAATACAGTTTAACTCCTATTCAGTGAACAAGATGTCCAAGATGGCGACCAAGATGGCCACCACAAACAGATACAAGATACAAGATACAATATACAAGATAGTTTATTGAGTAAATAGAGGCCTCCGGCCCAAAATACAACAATAGTTAACAATCATTTATGCTTAACTGAGTTGTTTTCTATAGTATAGTTACAAAGCATGTGTTAGCTTACATGGAGGGAAAAATCATGTGCCGTCTATAATTTGAAAAAGTTTTGCTATGAAAAGCGCACATTTTCTAATTACATCTGGACTGTTGTTTTGAAATAAGCGGTAAAAGTCTGAAAGCTCCGAATGCCCTGTGTACCAGTTGTATAAATATGTTTCTCTAACAATATCATATTTAGGGCAAACAAAGAATACATGATATTCATTTTCTACTACGAAAATATCAGAACTTAAGACACAAAATAAGCATACTCGATCCTCTCTATTAATATTAAAGTGACGACCAAGTTCAATGTTTAATTTATGTGAAGAACAACGGAATCGAGCCAGAGATTGTTTCAGTTTAAAAGAAATATCAAGGTTTAAGTACTTTTCAGGATCTAATAAAGATTTGAAATGTCTGTATGTGTCACATCTTGACGATGAATTAATATCATCATGCCACGATTGCGATGCACAATCAGATATCCTCTGTTTGAATGTTGATACAAATACATCTAGGTCTCCAACATCTTGAGCCAGCCATACATAGCCAAAACCATACTTAAACAGTAGTATTTTAATGTGAGAGGCCCATGTAGATCTGCCAATACCATCTAAGGATTTCAACATTTTATAACAATTTTTAGGATAACGATTTGCGGGCATTTGAAGTAATTTACCCCAGTATTTTATACATTTTGTATAATATATTACATATAATGGATACCTTCCACATTCTCCCAGAGCTACCGAATTATTTACAGTTGAATTGACTCCTAGGACGTATTTACAAAATTGCACTTGTATGCGTTCTATACTATCAGCGCATTCAAAACCCCAAATTTCGGCACCAAATGTGAGAATGGGTACAACCATAGAGTCAAATAGTTTGAAAATATCTTTAAGAATGAACCTTCCAAATGGTTTCTGGTAGTTTTTAATAGAAAAAATTGCTTTTCTAGCTTGTGCGGCCAATTTACATTTAGCAGATGTCCAAACGAGCTTCGGAGTGAAGAGCAGACCCATATACTTATAGACAGACGTCGTGTTTATCTGACTGCCTTTAAAGAACCATTTTTCGTAGGATCTCAGTGGTCCACCATTTCTAAATACAATTATTTCGGTTTTCTTAATATTAACTTGCATGCCGGTGTTATCACAAAACTCGGAAAGGGCGTTCAGCTGCGACTGTAGATTACCCGCAGTGTCTGCACAGTTGGCTACATCATCCGCGAAAAGTAAACAAAGTACATTCGGAATATCATTTGTAATAAATATGCCACGATTACATTTTTCTCTAAGGTGGTTGCAAAGATCGTTTATAAAAAGACTGAAGATTATCGGCGAAGTCAAGTCCCCTTGTCTTGCTCCTATATTACAGTTGAACGACTTAGTGAACTTAGCTCCGACTTTAACATGTGACTGGATATTTGAATACATAGATATTAGTACCTGCATAATTTTGCCATTTAGACCCTTACTTAAAAGACTGGAAAACAGTTTAAAATGAACTAGAGAATCAAAGGCTTTCTGAAAATCTACATATAAAACATAAAATCTTCCTCCGGGTTTAGAGATGTATTTCTGTACCATACTCTGTAAATTAAACATGTTATCTATCACCGAGTAACCCTTTCTAAATCCTGCTTGTGATTCATCGATTATTTCAAATTCCTCTGCCCATCTTGTTATTCTGTCGTTTACTATATTTGAAAATATTTTATACATTATATTTATTAATGATATACCCCTGTAATTTGAAGGATCGTCTCTAGAACCGGATTTGAAGATAGGAACTATAATACTCTCACACCATATGGTTGGAAATTCACCAGAGTCTAATATTTTATTGAATAATGTATGAAGCACAGGTATTATTTCGTTACAAGTTTGTATATAAAACTGAGCCCCTATTCCGTCGCTGCCATGCGCTTTTCCTGGTTTGAGTTTATTTATACTTCTCTTAATTTCCTCTTCTGTAATTGGCGTATTTAGCAGAATGTCCATTTCATCGTTCTCATTGAAAGACTGCAAGTTTATATCTGAGGTAGACGGCTGATTATCTTTAAACAAAAGACTATGAAAGTACGTATGCCAGTCTTTAACCTGTATTCGATTAGTGCTAATTAATGCATTATCATTCTGATTTTGCTTTTTAATCAACTTCCAAAATTGTTTAGGATCGTTTCGTACGTTTACGAGATTTTGCCTATGATCGTATTGACATTTTATTTTTTTACTTGTACAAATTGCTTTAAATTTATTCCTAGCTGCTTTATAACTTTCAAAATCCGATGCGTTATTTGTCCATCGAAATCGTCGTAACAATGAATATTTTAACTGTTTCGCTTCATCACACTCTATATCCCACCATACTGGTTGTGTATTTGTAGCAGACGACATTTTCGGTAACACTTTCATTTTTTCGGCGGATTGTTTAAACATATCAAGCAATAAATATACTGCATCGTTTATATTTTCTCCGATAAGTGTAATGATATGATCATACGAAGATTCTAACTTTGTTTTAAATGAGCTAAGAAAATTTTCGCGATCACTTTCTCTCCATTTATACTGCTCAATGAACTCAAATTCCTGAGAACAGTTTTCATCATCAGCTTCCTCAGCCATATCGTTACTCTTACTAAACGTTAATTGGGAATATATCGGAAAATGATCGGAGCTATCGCGTTCTTCAATATTAAAGTCTGAAATTATTGAAAATAATTCTGTCGAAGCTACATGGTAATCGACAACGCTCTGACCATTATTTGCTATGCATGTATAGTTACCCGGCGTATCCCTGTGCAGTCGACCATTCAATATATGTACATTATGGGTGCAGCAAAATTCTACAAGTGTTTTACCAAACATATTGTACCTATTAATATCCCTATTATTACGAGGCAATTCAAAAGTATCTGAATTATAATCAACTGTAGCTGTGTACAAATGCTCTAAAGTATCATCAGTAATAAAATCAGGCAAATCAAGAGTTCTTGCGTTCATGTCTCCCGCTATATACAAATAACATTCTGGATATATGCTTTTTAAGGCAGAAATATTCTCCTCTAACAATAATATACCGTTCTTTTCAGTCCCTCTATAAATGGGTGAGCCCTCTGGGGAAACATAGGCAATGTATAATATTATGTCTTTCATTAAATGAAATTCACTAGCCTTAATATACAAAACAATGCAGTTCGAAAACTCTTGGGATATTTGTCTAATAAAACCCGTTTCAACTAATTTGTTTTTTATAAATACGCTAACACCACCACTGTTTCGAAATGCATTGTTAGGTTTACATCTAATACAATCAAAATGTGTATACTGCTGTAGAAATGCGTTAAATTCGCCTTTGATGCTACTCCATGTTTCCACAAGCCCTATAATATCGAATGTTTCTAAGTATTGTTTGATTGAATAGTCGTCCATGTATTTTCTAAGTCCCCCTATATTCCAGGTTAAAATGTTCAATTGATTTTCATCGTTATTATTTACATCAGACTTCAAAGAGCCTTGGCCACCGCCCTAGTAAGTAACATTGGCTGACGCACTTTCGGACCGTCCTCCGCGCATGGTGTCCTCCAATCGCTGATCACCCCGCTCGGTTTCGCGCCTTTCTTGTTGACCACGTGGTGGTTCGCGTCGAGTTCTCGGCTTCCCTCTCACGTGACCAATACTAACAATCGATTGGTTCCCTTCGTCGTATTTGTAAATTTCGTCATTTACTATAAGTTTATCGTACCTCATTGATGCGTATTGTCCATTTGCACGTTCTTCGACCAATCGTTTACCTAGTTCACGTCTATGTAATTTCACACGGTCCGTATAATCCTCGCGTACAGAGAAACCCGTGTCATTCAAATTTCTTTTTGCACTTTCAAGAATTGTCTCACGGTCCTTGTAGCTAGCAAATTTCACTAAAATGGTGCATTTTTCTCTTTCTCTGCCATTTATCCTATGTGCTCTCTCTATCCCAACATTTTCAAGGGCCGGTAAAGCTAACTCTTCCTTTATGAAATTTCTTACTTTCTGTTCACTTTCACTCCATGGTTCATGTACATAGCCCTGAATTCCATTGAAACGGAGGTTATTTCTTCTCGATTGGCCTTCAACTTTATCAATTTTCAAATTGAGAGATTTAATTTCTTCCTTCATTTCTCTGTTTTCTGCTCTAATTTCTTCATTTTCTGCCTGTAAACTGTTTATTGTTGTGTTTATATTGTCGATTTTGTCATTAATTGTTGCAAGGTCATTTCGAACTTCGGCTTTCATGTCTCGTAAATAGGATAAAATTTCTTCATTTTGCTCACCATGAGTCTGCTGCTTTCTATGAGCTCTCGTGTCTTTGTGAGCTCTCGGTGGTGTTGGTCCTTCACTAGCCGCTTCCGCAAAGCTAAGCGTACTCTGTCTTGTCGGTCGAGAGTTGCCTGGTCCTGGGTTCGTTTCCACGTCACCACATGGGATTATCAACATTGACAATGCTACCACAAGTCTCAAACACAAGCTTACAGTTTTTCTTGACACACACAAAACTGCCAAATTGTTCTTTACCTTTCTTGGCATACTGAAAGTTCCAATACGAACGCGGTAAAGCACTATATCCACTCCCATTTTAAATTAAACTTGAGATTTTTGCTCCGTAAGAAAATACGTGTCCGCCATCAAAGGGGAAACAACTCACTATACAGAAAATACAAGGAACTTACTATTTCTTTTTTCATATACATGTAGGTTGGGTATCAGTAAGGGCAATGAACATTCGCCCTTACAAAAAGAGACATGTTATTCACCTAATGTGGATACATACCGTTTAATCCTTGTACTCAGATTAAAATATTCAAGATGGCGTACGAAATGGCTGCCACAAATATGAAATGTCAAAAAGGTACTTACTATTACAAATGATTTCTTATAGTTTTAATAAAAGTGAAAACAGTCGCTTCTAAATATTACAGTAGGGGCTCATTATTCATTTCATGTGTATAAACATTTTTTAATCGTCTTACTGCTTTGACCCATACAAAAAGAGAAACGTCATTCACTTAATGTGGATAAAGACAATTTTTAAAACCTTTCTACTCCAAACTAAATATTCATCATGGCGTCCAAGATGCCACAAATATAAAACGTTAGGAGCATACTGACTCTTACAAATGCTTCCTTATGATTTGATTAAAAGTGATGACAATTGACTTCAAACATTACAAAATGGATGTATTATTCATTTTATGTGATTAAAGTCTGTTTAATTCTTCTGTTGCAAACAAAGATTTCAAGATGGCGTCCAAGACAGCCGCCATGCAACAAACTATCATTAACATACACACTTATACAATTTTCGATGGTTTGACTAAAAGTAATGACAAATGACTTGGAAAATTTCGAGACAGAGAAAGGTATGTTATTATTGTATGTGTATCAAGACTTTAATCCTCCTGCTTAAATTAATATATTCAAGATTACTTCCAAGATGGCCACCATAAATCAAAAGTATCACAGAACATACTACTACATTTTGTTATTACAGCTTCACCAACAGTGATGACAATGGACATTGATAATCACAAAAGAGACCTAGTATTCACTTGAGGTGGATCATAACAGTTTAATCCTTTTACTGAAGGCAAATTATTCCAGATGGCGTCTAAGATGGCCACCACGCCACAAACCTAAACTATCACATATTATTACACTTGTTTTCTCATGGTTTGACGAAATATTATGACAATGAACTTTGAATATTACAAAAGAGACTTGTATACCATTGGCCTAATGTGTATAAAAACTACATGTATTTAAACTATCTTTTCAATATGACCTCCAACATGGCCTCAACACACCTAAAATCTATTCGTTATACTATTACAATTGTTTTCTTACGGTTTTATTCATTTAAACATGTTAATACTGTATAAGAAAATCGTTTTATGTATATACTGCCAACAAACTTATTGTCTGCTAATTACCGTCTTTGGTTAAAAAAATATTTGTAATGTTGCATGTGAGTAACAAGGTCTAGATCCTCATGAAATGCTTAGTTACTTAACGTCTCACCCACATTCAAGTTGTTTGCATATATATATTTTAAGAAACAAGGATAAGGGTTCATACAAGTTTTGTGCACCAATAGACATTGCCAAGAAAAAGGTCAAGGGCAACTTGTATACATGTAGTCCACTTCAGACAGCTCAAAACATGATGGCATACAGCTATTAGGTGAATTCAACGCATGAGTTGGAAGGAACAACAGTAACAGAGCGAGATTCATGGATCGAACTGGAACAGGCAACTTCATAGGTAACTGTGCAATGCTTATTAGACAAGGTAAAGACGATGAGTTCATCGAAGGCGGTAACTTATTTTCACACAAGACTATCCAAAAGTACTAATGGGCATCGTCTGACAGGAACAGCAAAAGTCAGATAGACCACATTATCGTTACCAGCATCAGCAGGTTTTCTCTTAAAGATAATCGAGTGATGTGGAAAGCAGACATATTTTGACCATAACTTAGTAGCTGGTCGTCCAGCTGAGACCGGATGATACCAGTGACGGCGTTTTGATGTCCCCAAATTGATAGACCCGACAGTTAAGGACAGCTACGATGTCGGGCTAAAAATCAGATTCAGTATTCTTCAGAAAGGTACATTTAACACTATTTGCAACTTTAAAAAAGCTATGTTTGAGACAGCTGCTACATCATGACACACAAAAAATACAAATGTTTAGTGGATATCTGCAGACACATAGATAGCAATAGTTGAGAGAAAACTGTAAGTTAAAGAATCATTTTCTAGAGGCTAAGTTACAAATATTATAAGATGGACCTGTTGCATTTTACACGTCCAAATATTTAGAAGAAAAGTTATGAAATTCAGTAAGGTAAGAGAAAAGTTTAATTGACATGCATTACCGGTATGTGTAGAGATCACTGCTGAAATTCAAAACATAATGAGAATCTACCAAACTACCAAGACACTGTATTTGCACAAAGGCATACTTCAAGAAATGATGTCAATAAATGTCAATAAATGATTGTCTTGCTACATATGAGGCAACAGGACTCTAACGGTGGGGAGAACAGTTCTAATGTATCATTTACAGGCAAAGTCACAATACTTGCATAAATAACTAAGGTGGATAAAGATCTTGACATTAACGTGGAACCTATCATATTACAGGAGGTCCCGTATGCCTATGTATGAGAAGTCCCTTGGAGAGGATGGAATGTTTGTTGGCTTGCTGAAAGTGGAGTATCTGAAAAAACAACGGTTATTGCTGCTTATTCTTCAAAAACAATTTTGGAAAAAGTGGATATACAAGATGACAGGAAGAAAGGAGTTGCAATGAAACTGTCCCAGAAATGTGAATCGGTAAACTGCAACAACTTAAAAACATTACTCGTTTTCTCTCACCAGCAATCTCTTCAGTCATATCATTTTCAAATGCGTAACTGTGGCGGTTGACACCATATTGCATCGAAAACAGGCAGGTTGTTGGAAAGAAAGATCAGAAAGATCATCCATTGACTGCATCTCTTGCACACATCTTAGAACAGAAAGATCATCCATTGACTGCATCTCTTGCACACATCTTAGAACAGTTATTCAAAAACAGATGGTTGATATATTATGTAGAACGACGTTGTACTACTATCCAGCAGATACCAGAATTCTCAACGAGACAGAGATATGGTTCTAAGTGCGACTGCTAATAATATAGGTATGTACGTCAACTCAGAGAAGACACACGTTCTGGCGATCAATACCACCATCCAAAGTTACATCGAATCATTACTGCTACTTCTCATGCTCAGACCAGTTTGGTGATCAGCATTTTAGGCATCAATGCCAAACTGTAAAAGTACAGGGCATTATTTCGTATGTAATCGAAAAACAACCTCACTTCTTTTTGAGACGAGACCTGTATTCTGAAGATCTTCTAACCAAACACCATTTCGCATGCGGAACTACTAAATCAGACCATCATGTCACCAGTTAGAGAAACTATTCGATTACAATTTTAGTGACTTTTTGGCTATGTATACCGCATGCAACCCAACTCGCTCCACAAAGTAACCATTTAGTGACCACCAAGGGGAAGTGGGGACAAACTTGCGCAAAGAAACCTGGAGGCATACTGTAGAAAAATGACCTCAAGAAAAGAGAACTCAACCTATCATGAGTTCCTCATGCATCAGCAGATAGATTCAAATAATAATCCATTGAAACGGCCTCAAGTACCAGTCGACGCAGAGAAGATTGTACAAGTATTGGTGTCATTGATCTTGTCACTTCATATGGTAAAGTGATTTATGTATTCTTGTATGACATCTACCCGTTATACTGGACACTATTTGTTTTTATTGACATAATCAATTATAATGGGCTATTGTCAGTAAGCATCAAGAGCAATACAAGTAACTGTAAGACTGACGGCCATTTCGACTACCATTTTTTGTATTGAAACTAAACACACAGATAACATTGTTACTAATTTTGAACACTTTTTAAAGCACTATCAAAAGCTGAAACATAATGTTTAGCAGAGGACATGTTTGTTTGCGATAGAATGGTTCACATTAAGTGAATAATAGGTTTATTTTGTAATGTTTAAACTTTTAGTCAAACAATAAGAAGGCAATTGTAATACGTAGTGAGTATGTTGGTGATATTTTATATTTGTGCTAACCATTTTGGATGCCGTCTTTAACAGTGTGTTTGAAGTGAAAGGGTTAAACGGTGTTTATACACATACATTACATGCTATTTTCGTAATGTTCAAAGTCCATTGTTCTCATTTTTAGCCAAACCATACGAAAATAATTGTTATGCAATGTTCTATATATTTTCTGCTTGTGTCGGCCATCTTTGACGCTTTCTTGAACATATGTTGTGAATAATAGGGTATCCATTTTGCAATGTTAATTGTTCAAAATATATTGTCATCTGTTTTAGTCATACCATTGGGAACCAATTGTAATAGTATGTTCATGAATTGTTATGCATGTAGCGGCCATCTTGGACGCCATATTTGAATATTCTATTTGCAGTGAAAGGATTAAACGGTCTTTATACACACGTAGTGAATAGAATGACCCTTTTGTAACGTTGAAAGTCAATTGTAATCAATTTTAGTAAAATCTAAAGAAAATAATTCTAATAATTGGTATGTCCGTGATATTTTTAAGTTTGTAGCGGCCATCTTTGACGCCATTTTGAATATTTCGTTCCTAGTAGAATAGTAAAAATGTCAATATTAAGATTTTTTTAATAATATGACTCTCTTATAATATTCAAAGTGCGTTGTCATCGTTTTCAGTGAAACTATAAAGAAACGTATAATCATAGATAGTATTTTTATGATAATTTTATATTTCTAGGAGCCATATTGGAGGCCATATTTGAACATTCTGTTCGTAGTATAATGTTTAAACGGACTTTATTCACATTTAGTGAACAGTGTGACTCTTTTGTAATGTTCAGCGTGTATTGTCATCCCTTTTAGTTAAACCATAAGAAAATAATTGTAAAAGGTAGTGTGTGCGTGATATTTTTATGATTATGGCGGCCATTTTGAACATTTTTATATCTGTATAAGCGTTAAGAGGTCTTTTTCACATCACGTGAATACTACGACTCCTTTATAATGTTCAAAGTGCATTTGCATCACCTATAGTAGAATAATCAGAACATAATTGCAATAGGTAGTATGTTCGTGATATTTCATGTTTGTGGCGACCATCTTGGACGCCATCTTGAATAGCGTTGTTGGTCCACAGATATCACAACTACAACAAGCAGTTTCATAATCTACACACTTGTACGAACATTTTGGTATATAGAAACCTTTGTTTACAGATGGAGACCGGTTAGGTGTCCAAAACGGCCCTCGAGTTGCAGCACTACAAGGCAAACATAAAGCAAAGTGAATATAGGAGCCCGCCTTGGTACGGTCAGTAGCAATCAATAATTAATTATAAATTAATTATTAACAACCACTGGGGGTTAAACCTGGGTTATGGGGCGCCCAACCTCACTCTTATCTCCTATATTCACCTATAAAGACGAACAGTGTACATAAAATATATACCCTGTTCCACAACCTTACAAACAAAAAGACCGCCTACACAGTAAGTAAATACATGTGAAACATCTAACAAAAACTCTATGACAAGAAGAGTATTAGTAACACGGGAAAGAATTAAATATTCAAGCCTTTGCTAAAAAATAACCCACTATGGCAACGGTCAAATTGTACTCAAGTGAAACACACGTGTTTATTATAATTAAATGGGGATGTTTCATTATTATAGTCTGTATACATGTATCTATATTTGCTAGTACTTCCACTCTTTTACAACTGATTTATTACAGTCGATATATCTATATGCGCACGTACCTTTATTGTTTGATTTATTGACCTGTCAAAATGTTAATATATATACGTCAGTGAAAGGATATATTTAGCTTCGGTATAAAGTCGATACTTTCCGTTTTGATTTACGGATCGGAACTGAAGGATATTGGGCATTCTGTGTCGAGTTTGAATCAATAATCGAGTTAGAGTAGTTGGTAGCGAGAAGGGGTACTTGTAAAAGGATGAAAGGTTGTGGGTTCGATCTCCGTTAGGTTTTATTTCTTTATTATTACAATTTTTTTCTTCAAACAGTTAGTTTACTTTAATTGTTTAACATAGTAATCTATAATACAAAATGTTCCATAAATAACCTAAACGTTACACTTTGTAAACTATTAAAAGTTTTGTAAAATGTGACCTGATGTGATCTCTGAAACCCAGATAACAAATGCCTTAACTCATTTATCACTGAAACCTTTAATGGACTCTTTCAGGTTGCAATTAATTCTAGTCAATGTATGACAACTACATGGCTCATTCAGGAACCCTCTGGTCGTGGTATTTACTGTTTGTATGGGACCGGTGTATAGGTACACTCTTCGTGAATGATACATAAATCAGATCCAAAGGGATTTTCAATCCATTCTTCTTCTCCTTCTTGCAGACCGTTATACATCAAATAATAAAGATACTAATAAAAAACATTCCTCCACTGGGTATCGAACTCATGGCCATACATCTACTTAGTAAAACAATACTGTACTGTCTCGACCACGAAGACATATAGGTATCCAAATCTCATTCTAAATATGAACTTTATGGTTCAACCCTGACCTACCCGTAAAACGTAGCGGAAATAATCGATATCGACCGAAGCTAAATATAGCGTGTTCAACGAGCGTATAATTATTTAAAATTTGACAGGTTAATAAAACACAACAATACTCAACTGAACTTGTTTTAGAAAGTATTATAGTCCATATACGAGTACCGTTAGGTGCTAGTACTTACTCAATTGGAACTACCCGTATATCTATATGCGCATGTACTTACACCAACTGGACCTGCTGTGATACTCATTATAGTCCATGTATGAGTATTTTATGCGCTAGCACTTGAAGTTGTACTCAATTGGCACTGTTTTCGTAATTATTGTAGTCCATATATCTATACGTGTTTACACTTGTTCAACTTCATTGAATGCAGGTCACGGTTCTATGTCTATGCACTAGCACGTTTACTCGAAAGGTACTGCTTGAAGGTTATGCATTATATAATTGTTGTTTGTACGTCGTACTTACAGTACTTTAAAATGTATCATAAGCCAGTTGCATAAGTTGCTGAGTAAAGAGAATGTCAATTTTACATTATCATTATCAAATGAAACAATAACATATAACCGAGAAGTGACCCACAAACAACCACACACACAATCAAATAAAAGAAATTACTTAAAACGAGTTTTAAGAACTAAATGGTTATCATTCAATTTAATTTTAAGCAGTGGTAAACCTGCTGATTTTGGCGTTGAAATGCCGCATCCTTCTTTGTAATGGTTCTCCTTAAAGTAAAACGTTTTATCCCCGTTAAAATCAGAATTAAATTGGTCATACTATTTGTTTACGTCATATATACATGTATAACACAATTTATCTTATATCATTAATAACTGATTTCAAGTCAACAACGGTTGTTATCTCTGGTGATATAGTTAAGAAATGAATTCATTGTTTTCGGCGTTTAAGGTGGTTCGCGGGTCAGCTTATTCTGTGTCAGAATTCTTTGTAACCTTGATTAATTGAAATATACCATATGGAGAGTGAAAAATCGTTAAAATAAAAAAAATACAGTGCCGTTTTTTTCTGACAGGACCTTTCTTCGAGAAGAGCTCCTTTTTTAATAAACAGAAATATTTTCTTTATAAAATAAGATAACCTAATAATTTCTGTACATTCAAGTAAACAGTACATAGACTATAAGATATTGGGCAAACAAAAGTATTTCATGACATATTTTCTGGAAATATCAATATTTTAAAAAATTGAAATTCTGAAAAAGTCAACTTACAAAAAATCTAGCGGTTTAACATACACTAATTTTACTCTTATTATATAGATATATCTTAATTCTACTAGTCACCAAATATTTAATGAAAATCTACTGTAGAATTTACATTTTATACATGATTTCCTGAAATTCTGACAAAATGTTTACACAAAAACGAGTAACCTCCCTTGAGTTCAACTTTAAAATGCCTTCAGCTCTAAATAATACCATAAGTCAAACCTGTAATAAGGAACCATTGAATACGGTATAGCCTGTATATATTTAAAAGCAGGTGACAGCTTAATGCATAACAAAAGTAATACATAAAAGCTCCTTTATGATCTATTTTAGCATTAATTTTGTCCTGTGTTAAGCTGCCATCTGTCATATAGGCTATAAATCCTCACAAATTTAGCTGTCATTTCACAATACTTGCATCTGATTTTATTCATTATTACGTGACTAAACATAGCCTGTCCTTTGATCACCGCGTTATGAATTGACTAGTCACTAAAATCGGACAATTTATTAAAAAGAAAAGGTGTTGAAGCGAGTGAGAATCGAACCTAGAACCTTTGGATTGCAAGTCAATCACCGTACCAACTGCGATAACAGAGAAGACACTAAAGCAGATCAAACTTTTCTATATCTAAATTTTCTACTATAAGCACGTGCCGCAATGATCAGGTGAAAGTCATCAGCATTTCCGGAACTCGAGATGCGTGCCGCCCGCTGTCGAACCACCTTAAGCGAAATAAACAACAGATAATGATCGGCAAAGTCAAATAAATTCCGCTGGCGATTCCTGTTTTATTTTCCGATCATTTTCTGTCTATTATTTCGCTAAAACGCCGAAAAATCATTTCTTTTCTTATATTGACATTATATTTGAAGTAATTTCTAACATAAATAAACTGTTTTTAGGTATGCATGTACGTTTAATCCATATTTGAGGTTATAAACATGAATAATGTGCACCCAAAGAAGAACAACCACAACCCGCTTACCTTTCACCCGCTTACTGTTACCTATCCGAACGCAACACAATAAGTTCCATTGTAAACATTTAACTTCATCAGATTGACAGTTTTTGGCGCGAAATTGCCGATTTGACCTCATTTTGAAATGACGTCTATTTATTCTTTCAAATCTTTGATTTGAATCCTTCTATAATCATTATCGAGATTCCAAAAATGTGACACAGTACTCATCCGCTCGGAAATATCGCTTTAAAACAGAACTCGAAACTTTTGAAAACTGTATTAGAAGAAACAGTGAAACGATTTAAAATAATAAACTGATATTGAATAGAAATAACATCTTGAAGTAAATCACAAAATTAGTAGAATCTACTTTCACTTTCATATGTGAGCAAACGATAACGGGTCATTTCGGCAAATGGTCATTTCAAATGGTTGTTCTAACGACTTTATTTTGAAAACGAAACTAGATTCAAAATGTCAACTGATCATTTTAGTCAATTACAACGATTTTTAAATTAAATATTAATTTAAAAGTTGAATATGGTATCAGAGAAGTCTTTTCACAACACCGTGATGTTGAATTTCTTTATTTTTATTTGATAGATTTTTTTATCTACGAATGAATAAAACCGAAAAAGAAAACCTATGCCCTATGACAAATCGTTTCCTATGGCAAATCGTTTCCTAAGAGCCGAGGGCAAAAGTGAAAGTAAGACCGTTCGGATTTTCGTGGCATTTGGTGTTGATATGATAAATAGGAAATCAAATTCGTGTGGTTTCAGTCGTGAATTTATTGAACTCGTTCCAAATGTGATGAGTGGCTCGCAACATTTATATGATTTTATCCAATTCGTTCAATGAATTCACGACTGAAAACACACTCAATCAATATCCTCAATATCCTATACGAGATACCTAACGCATGAACTCGGTTCTGCAATAACATGCTGTAGAAACAGTGTGAATACTGATCTGATATTTAATATATTATTTAAGATATTATTAATGTTTGAACTTTTCATTTGAGTGGAAAAAGTCTGAGTTTGCATCAAGATCAAAGCTGCAAAAATACGGCATTTACAAGTACATGTAGTTGAATCCACACTAGATGCTATTAACTCTGCGTCTGATCTGAATGGAAACTGAGTGACGCTTGTGTGAAAGAATTTAAAATTCATAAAGAATACTTTTAAGATTTATAAAAAAAATAAAAAAAATACCAGAATTAGATGATACAATTTGCTGAATCTTTTAGATGTTTTTTAATATGACTACGGTAGATCTATATTATGTATTTTCATGAGATCAAGGGAGGCGACGCTTGAAAAATAAACTTTATGTGCAATGGAATAGCTTCCCTTTACCACACACAGTTAAATCTCTCCGATACGACCGCTGAAATGTCTACTAGCTTATTTATAGCATTTACGACAGGTGACAAGTCAGTTTAAAACAAGATTACAGTAAACAGATAATCACATGAGGTGGATCTTGAAGACGTTTGTGCTAAATTCATTTATTTCTACAGCGTTCCCTCTCTACAACGGCCCTCCCAACAACGACTCCCTCCTTACAATGACCCCTGTCTCAGGTTCCTAAACCGAGAATTATGTCTAACGCTTTTACTGCAGCAATGTCGTCTGCTTAAAATTGTCGTCTGCTTTATTTCTTAAAATTACATATAAGATGACATTTTGATAGAATGAATATAATTATGAGTGACAAACACCTTGAATCCAGATCAGACGCCGCGTGACGCGGCGTCTGATCTGGATTCAAGCTGTTTGCAAATGTAAGCCAAGTCTTTATTTTCCCTTTCCATAACGACTCCCTCCGAACAACGCACACAATCTGGGTCTCCCATTTGGGTGTCGTTGTAGAGAGGGAGCACTGTATTACAATTTCGTGCCTGGGTAACACGCCGTTCTGATTGTTCTTCAGATTTTAATAAGTCACTGCATTCAATAATCTGCATCTTGTTCTTTTATTTCATTTGCGTGAAAGTTTAGACTCTTGTAAATTGTAAAAATAACCATATTTTACGGTTATTTATTGCATAAGCGAAGCGATTGTACGACACCTAAAGTGGGAAAGGGCTATTAATTCCCAATAAACGCGCCAATGCTAAAGTTATTATTTCCATTGCAAATAGTTCTGCGCAAGGGCAGAAGCCGGATAACCCAGTGTCGAATTAGGTTCCAACCTGATTGCTACTCAGATAACAACATCTTTACACAGATGTTTTTTAAACTAAAATTTTACCTGGGTATAGGACATACCCCTCTCTCATTGTTATCTCTTTACAATTTGATAAATTTCAAAAAGGAATATCCTATTGGAAATTTAACAACTCTCTTTTAATAGATCAAGTTTATGTACAAAAAGTAGAAACAGTTATAAAATTTATCAAAACACAATATATTTTAGATAACCCAGGCACATATAATGATATTGATGAAATACCTCTGAAAGATATTTCCTTTAATATAAATGATAAATTATATTTTGAATCACTACTTTTAGCTGTAAGAGGAAAAACAATTGCATATTGGTCATATAAAAAGAAATCTGAAATTAACAAAGAATATAAACTTTTAAAAGAAATTGAAACATTAGAAAAACAAACGAACATCAATTATGAATCTTTAGATAACAAAAAAGGAGAACTATGGGAATTTAGAAAAAAGAAACTGTCAGGTGTTTTTGTTAGGTCTAGGGCGAAATGGATCATGGAAGGGGAAAAATCCACTTAATAATTATGCAGTCTAGAAAATCGTAATTATGTTTCAAAATGTATGAAATCTTTAGTAACACAAAAAGGAGACCTTCTGAGAACTCAAGGTGATATTTTAAAAGAAACAAAAATACACTTTACAAAATCTATACAAAGCTACGGAAACTGAAAATGTTGAATTAAATGAACTATTACTTAACACGTATACCAGAAAACTTAATGAACAGTGAACAGGAGAAATTTTCAATAGAGGGGCCAATATATGATTTACTGTTTTATACTGAACAAAATAATATCCCATGACTTCTTCTTTTAATTGATTTTGCTGCAGCATTTAATACAGTCTCATGGAGTTTCATGAGTAAAGTTTTAGACTTTTTTTAATTTCGGACCTTCAATAAGAAGATGGGTTAACATATTTTATACAAATGTGGAATCCTGTGTCATAGTGAATGGCCACATGTATAAAAAGGCTGTCGTCAAGGTGATGCTTTGTCGCCGTACCTCCTTATTCTTTGTGCAGAAATTTTGGCAATTTCACTAAGAAACAACGACAAAATCAAAGGAATTAAGATAAATGGTATCGAGTATTTAGTATCTCAGTATGCTGATGATACAACATTATTTTTAAATGGCTCTAAAGAATCTTTGGTTAACACAATGCTTGTTTTAAAGTTCTATGGACGAATCTTCGACCTTATTATCAATACAGAAAAAAAAAGTTATATGGTTTGGTTCACGAAAAAACAGCCAAGTTATGTTATGCCCAGAATATAATTTGTCTTGGGAAGACACTCATTTTACTGTTCTTGGTGTTAAATTCTCGACCATTTTTAAAGACATAACTGATATAAATTATGACTCCAAAAATAGTGGAAATTAGTACATTATTTGCCTGCCAAAATCTTTTTTTAAAGTTTCTTTTGGGACAAGTCAAACGACAAGGTCAAACGGAGCTAATTTACGCAAGGCTACAAATTTGGTGGGCTCAAAATGAGTCAGTTGAATACTTTCATATATAGTCTAAAATTAACCTGTCTGCGAAGATCGTTTCTTACGAGCAATAAGTTTAACCATATGGCTGAGTGTTCTTGCAAAGCCCTCCGTGATATTTACAAATATGGCTCACATTTTATCAATTGTCATTTACAACCAGATTTTCATCCGTTTTGGAAAGATGTTCTGCTAAGTTATAGTTAATTGTCTGTAAGTATAAAGACCCCAAATTAGAGCCAAAGTGCCTCATTAATTTATGGTATAACCCAGATATTAAGGTCGGAGGTTCTAGTGTTTGTTATAGGAGATGGCTTGCAGCAGGGATAATGTTCATAGGAGATCTTATAAAACGTAATGGTGAACTATACACATACGGAGAATTTGCTTTAAGATTTAATGCAATCACATTTTTTTTTAATATAATGGACTCTTCCGCTCAACTAAACGCTTTCTTAAAAGTAAAAGAATATACTTTTTACCAACCAGGAAATTCAACTTATTACTTCCTGTAAATCTAGCAATTATAAATCCTGATTAAAAAAAAGGTTGAATGGCAATTTACAAACAACTATATAAAAAAGAATATCCCAAAACTCTACAAAACTGGAAAGAGGAAATAATACACGTTCCAAATTCAGTAATTTTTAACAATGATTCAATTTACAACAATGTTCTTAGGACCACTAAAGATTCCAAATTACAAAGGTTACAATATAGAATAAATCATAAAATTCTAGGAAAAAATTATCTGTCGAAGAAAATGAATATGACGGCAGACGATGCTTGTACCTTTTGTAATAATGCTCCAGAACACTACTTCATCTTTCTTGGAACTGCAATGTCAGCAAACAATTTATCAGAGAACTTTCAAATTTTATATAGATTAAATGTAGCTTAACTTTCCCCGAGTGGACGGCTAAATACTTCATATTTGGTAGTTATAAGATAGATAAACATGTGAACACTTTGCTGCTGCAAGCCAAGTTATTCTTGTACTATAATATGATGAGTAAAACAAAGGCCACATTTTGAAGAATTCAAGAAACAAATAATTGCTCGATACAAAACAGAAATGAATATTGCTGCCCAAAACTTTCAGTTCACACGTTTGAAGTGTCATGGGGGGAAATACGAAAATCTAACTAGATAGTGTTAAAGGCATGTGTTTAGCACAGATCTGACACAAATGTTGCCTTATCTGGCGTCATTTGTGACAGAATCATGATATATCCTGCTCAATCTGTTAGAATCATTTCAGTCAGGCCTATCTACGGCGGCCGCTGGGGGGGGGCTACATTGGGTTTGCGCGAACGGCTTCCTGAGGCTCGATGGAAGCATGGCAGAAAACTCCTATAGAGGCTTTCTGTTCTGCTTCCTTCATGCTATGGACTGTCGTCCGTCTTCGATTCCGCGGATGAGTCTCTCTCTGGTGGCTGTGGTGGAGTGGTTATACTGTATACCTCTTTTCACAGATATTAACTGGTGGATCTTATATAAAGGTGCCCATTCCTTATCCCAATATCATACTGTACATCCCGTATTTCAATAACATACTGTTCATTCCCGATCTCAATAGCATGCGGTTTTGATGTACAAGAAACGGTGTTTATAACCAAATACAAACTGTTTCAACATAGTTCAGGATTTATCTGCTTCTCAATGATTTAACAAGACATATATCAATGTCAATTCTTACCATTTGTCAAATAGTCTGTTTATTGAGTTTTGAAAACAAGTCAGGTGACTGTTTGAAGTGGGTTGAAGGAGGGATAGAGTGGTCCTTAAGGCACATTCTGCCATGCTCTCGGCAGGCTTTATGCCGTCACCTGCTAAAGTACCTAAAAATATTTTGAATGGTACATATTCATAAATAATTAGTGTATTTTCTTCAGTGAAGGAATGAATTATGGATGTTAAAGGGAGTATGCATTGAGTGGTTAGTGGAATGGACTGACATGAGTATTGATAGACGAGCAAAGCCTTCGTCCGTACGGCTGGTGTCATGGAAATCGTTTTATGCTACAATTGGACATAAACTTCTGGGTTTTTTGTTTCTTTTTTATTATTTTGCTTTTCGCATTTAGATTTAAAACTAGGAGGAAAACAGTTATTTACTAGCGCATATGCCCTTTTGTTGTCTTTACCCCAACCTGTGCATATATCTTTGACTTTGAAAATTGTTGTCTGACCCTCACACCCATTCGATAAACATTTTTCTTTACTCTCAGCCAGCCTAGAGTTTCAATATGTACAATCACTGAGAATATTCCTGATGAATCTGACACATGTTTATGACCCATAGACTGGAACTAACTTACTTTTTGGGGGACTATTAATTGCATCAGACACATATCTATTATGGAGTAATGGGTTAAGTTGAAGCCAATTGTGTGGCCCCTACAACTTTAATTGATGTCACATATTCGACAGAATATAAAAGATATTCGCATGTTCCCTCTAACTGCTTTACCTTAGATTTCTTTTTAGCACCGAAGCGCGGCATAATTATAGTGTTTGAACTGTTTGTCAGTCAGTCTGTCTAACTATTTGTCATTCTGTCTGAAAACTTTAACACTGCGCATAACTTCTTTGTTACGGAAGTGATCTATTTCATTCTTGGATACATCATCCCTTTGGAGAACACTTTAAGGATTATATATACTTTTTTACCCTGACCTCTAAAGAATCTTGAGAAGCTAATTTCCCAAAAATTCCAAGATTGGCCATTACTCCCTTTTTAGTAAATGGATCTACGTGAACTTCATACATGTAGTTGGAAATAAAACCCTTGGTGAAAAGACCTTTCAGCTGACATATACCTATTTGACCTTGACCTCTCATTGACCTTGACCGTGACAATCTAATTTTCCAAAAACTATAAACATTAGTCAGAACGTAATTATTAGTCAGCGGATCTACTTAGCCACAATAACTCTTGGTGACAAGACCTTTTAATCCGACATATATTCATTTGACCTTAAATCCCCAATAACATTGACCCTCAAAATCACATATTACGAAAAACTTTAACATTGCTTATAATTTCCTTCTCACTAAATTCATTTACTTCATACTTGGATACAACACCCGAGGGGACAACACCTTTCAGCTTACATGCCAATTTAACATTGACTCCTCAATGGCAATACCTGCTTAAAAACCACTAAATAACTCTTCACATGGCCATAGCTTCGTTTATTAGGGATTTACCACATACTGGGGACACAGCACCCCTTTGGGCAATTCCTTACAGCTGACATAGGATTTATTGACCTCGATCCCTTAATAACTTCAACATTTACAGTCAAATTAGATGGAAAACGTATATATGTATTCAGACATATTACATTTTATATATAGAGGGTCATTGTCATCTGAAGTGACATTTTTTGTTATTAATATTATTTATTGGAAAATCAGGTTAAAATATAAAACTTGTATTCACCAGTTACAAAAAATATTGCTGTAAAGGAAACTATGCTTTATGCTTTACATGGAAACCCATCTGGAGGTCAGACAAATTTTTGTTCAACTTGCACATATTTTTGTTTTACTTTTGGATAGGCAAGTCTATTTTGAGTAAGTATCAACTTAAAATATTGAAAAAACCCTTATAGTTAAGTCTAGTGTTTATTAATTACAGCATGTAAGTGTCGACGCTTTTGATGCCAATATAGGCAAATGGTGCAGTCCCAGAGCATAACTATGCAGCTCATAGAGGTGGTGGTTGGTTCTGAGTCTTCCTTATTTGTGTGTTATAATTAAAAGATAAAGTCTAATAAATTTGAAAAATATAGTCATTCTTCAAAATACCTTTTGAAAATCACAAATATTTTCAAACAATTCTCAAGAACAATATTCAACACCAAAAAGGGTCGGAAAACCTTCTTTTCTGTTGCTTTGTAAATGATATATTATATAACTAATGTGAGCAGGGTATGAGGATGTGTCCCAGACCTTCTGTCACCTATGACGGGGACACAATAAATGGACTGCATGACAGCCGAAATGAAGAAAAACGACAGTGACACATTTAAAAACGTTGTCATATTCTACATATAACTTGAGTGTGATGTGCTTGCGTGTCGTTTGCATTTAAAATGGGGGGGGGGGGGGATAATAACGGCTTCTCCAAAGTACAGGGTTATCTTTACGCCAGCGAGGCCCTGAAAACAAATAGGAAGCGTTATAACGAAGTCAGTTAGAGCAAAGCGATGCGGTATTTATTGAAAGATAGAAGTTCGTAAATTTTTCAATAAGTTAAAACAAAATAGAATTCTTAATAGTAGATCTAAAAGTAAAAAATAAATTTCGTCTCGTTCATTCATTCTAGTTTGTTTTATAACACAGAAAGTAATAAAAGAAACAGTTCAATAATGATTATACAGTGGAGAAAAATTTATTTATTCCCAAGAAACGCGGTTACGATAAAACTATTATTTTCCATGCAAACAATTTGGAGCCAGACCAGCATTGCATTTCGTTTGCGTTTAAACGGGAAAGAATAACCATTTTCTCCAGTGTAGCAGCACTATTGCGTGCTGGTATGGGTATTAGAGTATCACAGAAATTGGCACACCCACATATAACTACACATACACCCACACACCCAGCGACATACACGCTCACACGCACACATACCCATACAAACACTCATGCGAAGACACTCAAGGCAAACACATGTGTATGTACAACTGTACATGCATATGCGTAACCAAACTCAAGCGTGTGCGTACATGTACAGTGGATAATCTGTTATTATTTCCCGTTTAAACGCAAACGTACAAAAACGCAAAGCGCTAAAACGTAGAAAAGAACAACTTTAGGACAATTCTGATATGTCATGTTTATCTTGTTTGCAAACAGTTTGGAGCCTGATCAGACGCCGGGTTGCCCGGCGTCTGATCTGGCTCCAAACTGTTTACATGGGAAATAATGGTTTTAGCGTAAACGCGTTTATTGGGAAAGAATAACTTTTTCTCCACTGTATATCCATACGCTTACTGACATACGACCACACACATAAAAATAAATGAACACCACACAGTCAGAAGCACAATATGTGCAAATAACATTAATAAATAAGAAATTTGGCATGATATAAATACATGTGTATCCATATACAGTTGAGAAGATGCATGTAATAATAACCTCTACTAAATAACCTTAAACGTAAATGCATTGTATTCAAGGAGTATTTATCCTAAGAAAAATTTCATATATTCTAGCAAATGGTAGCTTAACGTAGGTTGAAAGTAAATCAGAATGCGAAATCTGCTTTACTTCCAACATGCTTTAAGTATTCGTAGTATTCAAAACTAGAAATAGGTAATGAGTATATTTGAGAATCTTTTCCATTGTATATTTAGATGACTTAATACAAAAGCATGGTATATAAACGACATGATTAATATTTCTCTCACTACAACCGGGACAAACAGTGTTGCACCAGATCAAATGCCAAATAAATCAGCGTTCTACATCAGATTACAATTAATCCTAATATTTTGATATAGTAAATTTGTTTATATTTATTTTTCATTGTATTTCGTTTGCGATTGCTGTCGGCTTAGCGAGGTACAAGCACAATGGCTTTTGCAATTGAGAATAAATCAGTACAGTGGAGAAAACGTTATTCTTTCCAGTTTAAACGCAAACGAAACGCAAACGCAAAACACAAATACGTAGAAAAGTACAATTTTTTGACAATTCTGATAATTCATGTTTATCTTGGTGTCAAACAGTTTGCAGCCTGATCAGACGCCGGGTTACCCGGCGTCTGATCTGGCTCCAAACTGTTTGCAATAGAAATAATAGTTTTAGCGTAAACGCATTTATTGGGAAAGAATTACGTTTTCTCCACTGTAGTTATGGAAGGAATGGAGACAGGGAAAATACAGTTTATTCCAACTTTCAATATCACTTAAGGGAGAAGGTCCCTGATAGGATTGCGTCAATGTCGATCAATATTGGTAATCTACGTAAAGCGACCGGCTAATTGGCATCGCTAAACAATATGAAAGTAAGTCTGGCAGCTGAAACAAACATTTTTTTTCGATTCATGTTTATCTTACTAAACGCTATGATACCATTTAAACAAATTTGTTTTCTAAGGGCTTACACAGAGGTTACATGTATTACGTTATTGTTTACCTAAGAAATACAGGAGACAACATTAAAATAGCCTGGATCCAGATCAGACGCCGACAGACACAGGGTTCTGGTCAGACTCAAAATCGGTAATCACTCAGATTATAATAAATCGTCATCCTTTTCTACAAGTAATTGTCTCTGCCTTTCGTTTTGTTAACCCCTTAACTGTCCTTGCAAACAGCTTTGACCCTGAAGCGGTGGCGTCTGATCAGGATCAAAACAAGTTCAAAACTCATGGCGATATTAATTTAGTTAATTTGTTGGCAAGCAACTTTGAACGTGATCAGACGCCGGGTTATCCAGCGTCAAATCTGACTTCAGAATATTTGATATTAACGGAAGGATTTTGGTTTAAATGGGTTTATTGGGAACTGTTTTCTCCGCTGTAGCAGCGATTGCAGCGATTTAAAATATTTTAGCAATTGTTTCTAACAAGTTGAATGTTAATTCGCATTCTTCCTTACTGGTACAATGCACTTATCGATAACCTGTCTTAAACTACTGCAAATTAAACTTATTTAGATTGGCGTGTCTATCTTTCTAAACCGGAAGTCTCTCTGAAAAGGAAGTATCTCTTAACCGGAAATATCACTAAACTCTTTGCTTTGTCCGGAATGATTTGAGTTGAGGCGTTGGAATGAATGTATATTTCTTTGATATTTTCTGCTTATTTTTTTCTTTCCTTTGCTTTCTATTTTGTTTTTGCTTCTACATAGTTATTTAGATGCAATCACACCTAACACAAGGATAACTAAAAGCATGCCAACGGACATAGCAGGTGCGACAGGTTTGGCAGATGATGATTCCGTTGTCGTCGTTCTTGGTGCAGTTGTAGTTGGATCTGCTGTAGTTGTGGTACACGCATCTGTATCAATGTCAACGATTTCGGATTGCTGACGCATCCAAAATGTGTTTCGATCCTTTACTACAGTACAGCTGTAATTTTAGAAATTAACAAATTTACAGTGGCGAAGACGTTATTCTTAACCTGTAAAAGTATTTGTACTAAAATATCATTTTCACTGCATACGCGGCGTCTGATAAGGATGCAAACTGTTTAAAGACGGGGTGTGCAGTGTATGGACTATTAAAACGGGTAGATCTGTAGTGCATTCGGATGATGAATTGGATCCTAACGACCGTTTAGAATACAAACCAACCCTTTATAGTACGATATCTAACCTTCCTGAATACTATCTAATAATTAATTCCTCCCCATGTCTATAATTTACCTTTTTTCTGGATACAAACGAATTCATTTACGATCGGAACCCCGCACGCAAACGTGCACTAATCAACTAAAATGCACCATTTTACCACATATAAAAATAAGATTCAATATAATATTGTAAGTTGTTTTGATTGGTACTGTAAGTATCGAACAATGTTAGTTTATTTAAGAGAAAGTGCACTGTACATTTGAAGGGCAAGCCGAAAATTCATTTGGTCGCCATTTTCTATTTTATCGTTACAATTGGCGAACTACCTTCGCGGCTTGTCACGTAGCTGCTTAACGATTTCGTGCAAACATGTCATTTTTGTGTAAATTGTCACGGACGTGACCTGAACATGCTACTAATTACAGCTTTATTAAATCCTCTTCATTGTCTCTGTGTATTATCTATGATGTTATTTTTTATTATGCTCCCCTTTAGGGGGGAGCATATAGTCGCCGCCTTGTCCGTCCGTCCGTGTTTCCGTCCGTCCGTTCGTCACGCTTTTTTGTCCGGAGCATATCTCTTGAACGGTACACCGTAGGTTGATGAAACTTGATACAGTGATAGAGAATGACAGAAGGGGGTGCAGTACACAAGAACCGTAACACTCTCGTCTCCCAATTTTGAATTATCTCCCTTTTTCTCATAAAAAATCAATTTTGTCCGGAGCATATCTCTGGATCGTTACACTGAAAGTTGATGAAACTTGTAACAGTGATAGAGGATGACTAAATAAAGTGCAGTACACAAGAACGGTAACTGTGTCATCTCCCAATATTGAATTATCTCCCTTTTTCTAAAAATACAAAACAATATCTCTTGACTGCTACACCGTAAGTTAATGGAACTTGATGCAGTGATAGGTGATGACATAAGGAGATGCAGTACACAAGAACCATGGCTCTGTCATCTCCCAATATTTAATTATCTCCCCTTTTCTAGTTAAAAAATCAAACTTTGTCTGGAGCATATCTCCTGAGCATTGAATTGTAAGTTAATGAAACTTGATACAGTGATACGAGATGACAGAGGGAGTGTTGTACTCAAGAACCATAACTCTGCCATCTCCCAATATTGAATTATCTTCCTTTTTCTACATAATGTTTTTAAAAAATCAAATTTTCTGCCGCACTGTAACTTGAACCTTGATACTGTGTTAGAGGATGACAAAAAGAAGTGTAGTACACACGAATTATAACTCTGTCATCTCCAAATATTGAATTGCCTTCCTTTTTCATAATAAATTCATTTTTGTCCGAAGCATAGCTCCTGAATGTTACATCGTAAGTTGATGAAACTTGATACTGTGTTCACCTACTAAACATGCTATACCTTGGGCGTTTTCTTTGTGGGGAGCATCCGTCGTTGGGAACGATATTCTTGTTTATTATCGAACTAAAATTGGTTTAACATTCATACGTAATCTGCATGAAGCTTTAAGGGCTTTCTACACTATCTTTAATCTTCAATACATTTCAACTTGCATTTTTACCCTTTTCCCCATAGCCTGTTTTTAGTTTTGAAGACCTTAAAGCAGGTTGAAAGTGACACAGAATGCGCCTTAAGACAGCTTTAATGAACCATCTACATCTACTAGGATATAGAAAATAATTATTACGGTATAATATTTATGTTCATGGGTGTATTAAAAGGAACTATATTCTTCATTGGAGTAATAAACTAATGACCTTAAAGTACGTGTCTATGGATCATAGGTTAATTGATTTCTAAACACACACACGTTTCGCTCACTCCAGAAGAATTCGGAGTATTACTGAATATGTAGTTTAGAATCTCACATGTTTGCCATACCAAACTACTGTCTTCAATTACGGAGTCCCAAAACTTGCATAAGCTCTTGGCGCGTTTATACTGGCCATAACTACGCTCATCTGCAAATGTATTTTCGGAATGCTAAATACGGCCAAGAAGAATTCAAGTAAACTATTTATTGATTCTCATTTTGTGTATTAAAGGGAGGTAATCGGATAACTCATATGTACATTTGTATACAGTAAACCGCTCATATACAGTCCACTACCCCAATCCGACTGCGAATGAAGATGTATTTGTCGCTAGGTACACATTTTTTAGAGTAAAGATCTTGTTCTGTGCTATCGAAGTATGAATGTCAGGAAGCGGACATGAGCCCCCACCTACCCATCCACCCTACACCAGACAGGAGCACCAGGCCAAGGAGGCCCCTGTCTGCTATGCGCAGGCAGACACTCCTGAGCCCCCGATAAATTATGAATGTCATATTCTAGTCAATAAGAATATCAGATGAGTGTAAAATACATATCATATCGGAGTTAGAAGTATTTGAACAAAATACCAAACACACAACGTTATGTATTATACTGACCAGGAACTGGCTGAGCTAAACTCTCAAGCAGCCACGCCCGTATGGTGAATGTACTCTCCAAAAGACAATGTTCAAACATTTACTATTTACTGTTATTCTCTACATATTTAAGAGTAAAAGAACATTTGTTTAACACGTTCAACCCTAGCGACGAGTATACACGTCCTTTACAAGCAGTGTAGATATCGGGTTTAGAGTCTGCACTGCTTGTAATTTGCAATACATTTAAGAAAACATCGCTAAATATTGAAAAACATTAACCAGTCTTGATTAGAATGAGAAACTGTCCATCTGATCTTTCATGTGTATATAATTTATCTCTTTCACTGCCTTGCCCCGAGGATCTATTGGGCCCCATTCACTGCCGTGCTCAGAGTACAAGGGTTATTTGCACGCAGTTTGGATACTGATCAAACGCCGCGTTACGCGGTGTCGGTCAGGGTCCGAACTGTTTGCCACTCATTTAAATATTTTATTAGTCAATATATCTAAAAATTTATTTTACCGACGGTAATTGCTTCAAATTTATGACGGGGCCTCCGTGGCCTAGTGGTATAGTCACTGTGACTTACATCACTAAGCTCCTCACCGCTGTGAGTTCGAATCCCAGTAGGGTCGTTCGGAGTTTTCATGTGGGGAAGCCTTCCAGCTGGCTTGCGGAAGGTTGGTGGTTCTACCCAGTTGCCCATTTGTGCCTTAAACAGTGCATAAAGGACTTCTGGGGTCTTCCTCCACCTGTAATTAGCTGGACGTCGCGATATGACTGAAATACTATTGAAAGCGACGTAAAATCAAAACAAATCAAATCAAAATCAAATTTATGACGTCATGGCAGTGAAGGGGTTTAAGGTAAGTATACGTACACTATTTTCACAGTTTCGTCAGCTCGAGGTTCCCATGTAAACTGTATTGCCTTTTTCTCGTCTGTGGAATCGTGGTTTATTGAAGTCATCTAGAGGCAACAGAATAACAAAACTATTGTTACAAAGGGGTGCTGATGGTGTGAAGTTTGGTTGGTTATGATAATGAGTTTCTTGAGGGGAGGGGAGTAGATGTGAAGAGGATGTTTTTTTCCGAAATCGCATTTTAATCGCGTTTAAGTATTATCGGTTTAAATGCGCATGATTTTAAATGCGTTTATATGCGCATAGCGAAACAAGGGACGTCGGTCAGTTTTCCCCCACAGTTTATTTCAGCAAAATAGTTTTATCCATCTTTTAAACTTCTCTGGGCAAGCTTTTAGTCAATTTACAGTATAATCATGTCTTTTTATATTGTTAAAGAACAATCTGTACCATTTGTTTTTGCTTTGTGTGTGTGTTTTAAGTGCATCAGCTTCATTTTGTTCGAATCAATGTGTTAAACAATGTGTTTCAACCGACAATTTCCAAGATGTTTGGATACTGAATAAGTGTAATATGCTGAACTTTTCATCATTAAAAATCAATTTATGAATTACAAGTTTTAATACCTGCTATCTTTAAACAAGTAAATTACGATGGTTAATGTCGTACAGCGCTCCCTCTCTACAACGACATCCAATGGGAGACAAACTATGTGTGCGTTGTTCGGATCGAGTCGTTATAGGGAGGGAAATTGGCTTACATTTGCAAACAGCTTGAATCCAGATCAGACGCCGCGTAACGCGGCGTCTGACCTGGATTTAAACTGTTTGTCACTCGTCATTATGTTATTTTCTGTCAAATGTCCCAGGTATGATTTTTGGAAAAAAACAGCAGACGACAGTTTTAAGCAGACGATATTGCAAAAGTGAAAGTATTAGATTATAATTGCCCTGTTTGGGGAACAGCGGCAATGGTCGTTGTAAGGAGGGGGTCGTTGTAAGGAGGGCCGTTGTAGAGAGGGAGCACTGTATATCTGAAGAAAGAACAATTTATTGATCCAGATCACGCATGGCAGCAAATCAGCATTGGTTCGAAAGAAGGTCGTTTCAATGCAAGGGCAGAGCACCAGATAAGGGTAGTTTTTCAAAAAATAAAACCTTTATTTCAGAATTAAACCCTATGGTGTCAACTACTCATTAGAATCGTCTCGAAGAGACGATTCTAATGAGTAGTAACACCATAGGATTTGATGCGGAATAAGTGAGAAAATGTTTGATTTGTTGAAATAACTACCTCTTATCTGGAGCCCTGCAAGGGTTGTAAATAATTCAAGTAAATCATGGACTGACCTTACGGTGGAAAAAGTAAGTGTCGCACAAGCTTTAAATTCCATGTATATTATATACATGTATTCTGAGCGAATACCAAAAAACAGAACAATATAAGTATGTAAGTGCTCAATATAAAACTACAGGGTCAATGCTTATAAAGCGTTTGAGCTGAATCGTAAATCATTCTCAAGCATTTGATCGGTCAGATTTGAGCCTATAACTAACCAGTGAACATATTAATCCATTACCCAATTAACAGCCCATTCAGAAACGCAAATGACTACTATCCAAATGAGTCCCAGCTCTGTGGAGTCGTCCTTAAATCGCACGATGGTTCGTCCCAAGCAATAGACCACCCCGACGCAATTCGTCCCATTCGTATATCTATGTCCTCTTGTTATCCATGTCATCTGACATAGAAACGAACCCTGGTCCTGCTTGCCCATGCGAATTGTGTGGACTTGACGTTTATGACTCTGACATTGCCCTGGAATGTGACTCGTGCTTACAATGGTACCTCATTGGGTGCCAGGGTATCAGCCAGAGCACATTCACTGACATCTCATGCTCATGGGTTTGTTCGACGTGTGACACGGTAAACCTATCCTCCCGATCATCAACATCAATATCATCCTTTTACTTCGGAAAACAGCTATCAGGTACTAAATGACTTGACTGACAATACCAGACAGACACCGCAGTGCAAACAGTTTGGAGCCAGATCAGACGCCGGGTAACCCGGCGTCTGATCAGGCTCTAAACTGTTTGCCACCAAGATAAACATGAATATCAGAATTGTCAAAAAGTTGTACTTTTCTACGTTTTAGTGTTTTTCGTTTGCGTACGTTTGCGTTTAAACGGAAGAATAACAGATTATCCACTGTAATTGAAAACCATTATATTGATTTGTAGACTAAAGGTTTGATGGTTGGTGTTGACTAGGGAGGGGGATTTTAACGCCAACAAAACCCCTCTAGAACTGAAATTATTTGCAAGTCATAGTACCCTAGGGATAGGAATAAACTCGGGTACGATAGGAATAAGCTCATCATCAAAACTAATCAATTCTTGAAATAAAATACATTTGATGTGTATATCAAATGACTAGGTTTGATGGTTTGGTGTTGACTGAGAGAAGGGGTGAAATTTTAACGCCATCAAATTTAAACCCCTTCTCCAACTGAAATGTTTTGCAGGTCATATTACCCTAGAGATAGGAATAGACTCATCATCAAATTTAAACAACTACTTGAAAAAATACTATATTAGATGAGTAGATCAAATGACTTGCTTGGTTGGCTGGTTTGGTGTTGACGCCATCAAATTTTCACACCCCCCCCCCCCACTCTCCCACTAAAAACTTTTGCAGGGCATAGTACCCTAGGGATAGGCATAAAGTCATCTTCAAAATTAAGCAACAAATTGAAAATAAGTATATTTGATGTGAAGATCAAATAGGGTTAACAGTTCGGTGTTAACGGGGTTGGGGTTGAAATTTTAACGTCATCACATGTTCACCCCCTCCCCAACTGAAGCCCCTTAAATCAAACTATCTATGATTCAAAAATACAAAATAATATCAAAATAACCATAAAAGGATACGAATGACAAATATTCTTGTGACTCGGTGCAATTTGCGGTCTTTTCGGGTTATGATATTCGGCTCAGGATTTAGGTAGATAGTTCCGGTTGTCATTCTAATTTGATCATTCCAAAAGTTATCACTGACCAGATAGGATCATATATTACATTTACTTTAATTAATTTATTTCGATTAGGATCAAATCACAGATATAGGTAGGTAAGATGTTAGGTGTTATCATTGGCTAGTTATTTCCTCGGGTGTATTGGTTTTTATCGATATTTAGGCTGAAATTAGAAGAGACGTACTTTCGGTTTATTCGCGCCATTTCTATTCTTTGTTCAAAATTACTTTCGACTGTCATAGATAATAACTCGTTTATTCACTTTACAAACAGCATGTTAATAAAGTTCATTATTACAGAAATCACCTGCACCAGAGAGAGAGATTGGCATTGAACGTGTGTTCATGATACCAGATATTTTGGTGAGTTGTAAATGTGTTGTGCCACTGTACCATTGTTTTATTTAGGTTTTTGTTAATGCCTTAAGCATTGTTTTTATTTAACTAAGATATCTACATGTACCAATGACATTTAAATGGAGCCACTGGTAAGACAGATAAACATAAGTATAATTGTATGTTTTGAAATCATGTTTATATAGGGAACCGTTGTTGTCAGTGCAACTGTTTAAATATTTGTTTATTCCATATTTCAGAACGGTTACGATTACGTGCGAGAGTGTTGTTCTCGCTGGCTTTGCCATCCAGTGGTACTGACGTGAATTTCCTCTGTATATATTAATAAAGATGTAAAGAACTCTTCTGGCCACGTAGTTATTCATACCGACCCGAAGGGTTAAAATGGAGCCCCCAGTCAGGATCATAGATTGAGACGTAGTCAGGATTATAGATTGAGACGTAGTGAGGATCGAGGAAGGAGGTGAAGTTGGAGACGAAGCGCGATTTAAGGACGATTTGGATAGTAGGATTGGCGTGACAGTATTTTTTCAGCGTTGGATCTAGTGACAGTTTAGTGACACCATTTATAAGAGCAGCAAAGACTATACATAGTGACAAAAATAACAGTGTTCAAGTGACAATTACACATAAAGAGACAATAAGTGACATTCCATATTCATACAGTGGCTCCAGTATTTTCCAGGTGGTGAGTGTGTTTATTGATTATTCTTCTTGATAGATCTCATACAGTTTCATAAATTTTGAATATTTTTCAGATTTTCATTAATTGGGAACCTGTGAACTATTCTTTGTCCGTTTAATATAGTTGCTACTGTAATTTGAGTTTCTATTTGAATATTTTTCAGATTTTCATTAACTGGGAAGCTGTTTACTATTCATTGTCCGTTTAATACAGTTGCTATTGTAATTTGAGTTTCTATTGAGAAATGTGATCTTTAATGTAAAGGGAGATAATTTGTAAGTAAAAGAGTGGTCACTTTTTCACTCTAATTCAATTCTAATTCATTGGTGGTGGTTTTCTTGTTAAATTAGTTAACTGTACAGCATTTAAGCACCATTCACTTTGTTTATTTATCATTTATGACAGTCAGACTTCTACTTTCACTTTAGGCAAATTTCTACTTTCACTTTTGAACAGTCAAACTTCTACTTTCAGCCTTATATTGGTGTATTTGGGTCATTCAGTCATATATTTTATTGCAAGTAGTACATTCTTGTAGTTTGAACTGGTTTTCTTGTAGAAAAAAATTAGTGGTAGTAGTTTTCAGAGTATTTAAATTTTCATTGATTCAAGTGGCTTTGTAAATTTAATTGCATTTGCTTGATTCAGCTCTACATTGTCTTCTTCATTTCATAGGAACAGTTTCAATACAGTTCATGTAGATATTGAGTCAATGACTATATATCAATTTATTAGTAATTAATTTTCAGGTGGACTTTGCGTCAGACCATTGTCGCTATTTTTAGATATATTCAGTAGTAGTAGCATCATCAGCATTATAGTTGTTGTTGCA
Source organism: Gari tellinella (assembly GCA_922989275.2). Lineage (NCBI taxonomy): Eukaryota > Metazoa > Mollusca > Bivalvia > Cardiida > Psammobiidae > Gari > Gari tellinella. The sequence goes on along the minus strand of OV277867.1, from coordinate 75,678,208 downwards.
AAATTTTCAGGAATTTGTAGCATCAACGAGATAGACATCAGCATCAACACGGTTCAGCCGAGAAATTCCCCTTATTCGGTTACCCCTTTATCATTACCTTTTGAATTGAATTTGTTTTTCAGCGATACATTACACTTAGCGTGTTATTTAGTATTGTGAATGAACTTCGTTTTCAGATTTTATTTCTTTTCACAGTGTGAAATGAGATATTGTGCATTGTCGTAGTTAAATACAGCATTCCATCATTTTGAATCATTTTATATTTAAAAATTAAAACACGACTTTCTGTTAGCTGAAATTTGAGGCGTTTCATGACTTTTTGGATTTAATGCTTTAGATATCACTCATTGATATATCTGCATTAAGATATAAATTAGATATAATTCAATTACAATTTATAAACAGCTTTACCTTAGCCAAAGATAGACAGGACCACACATATGAATTGGAGCTAGTCATTTATTGACTTTGGATATTATTTTGATAGATATCAATTGACTTTAGATATCAATTGGTAGATATCATAGATATCAAATATTAACTTAGTTAAATTTAATGTACATAACCGGCATTTATTGAGACGGGAGGAGATATCGCGTATATTTAGACATCATTTGAGTCAGCTTTAGATATCAAAGGTATAGATATCATAGATATCAACTTTAGATATCAAAGGTTAAATACGCTTGAACTGCTATCAGTATAATCACAGATCATTCGGATATTTACATTGGAACGACACATCATTGGAGTAAACTTTAGATATCAAAAGTATAGATATCACAGATATCAACTTTAGATATAAAAAGTTGAATACATCACATATTTGGATATTAGCTTTGGAACGCGACATTTGATGCCAGCAAGAAGTTTGAAGATTTTGCATGAGGAGATTTGGTACGTATTTCTGAGAAATTAACTTAGAAATTTAATTTAATTTGTAATTTATTTAATTTAATCTGACCCTGTCCCAGTTATTTCATACTTTGTTGGAGGACGCATTTATTTGAGAGGATCCAGATCAGTTAGCAGACAGTATAGTTGCAGCAGACAGTAATTGGTATCCAGATCAGTTTGTCAACAACATTACTTTGGATCCAGATCAGTTGAATTTACTTTACTGCAGTGCAGACCCCCCCCCCCCCCCCCCCACCCACCCACCCCCCATATTTACTTAATATTTCAAATCTTTGATAGGGTTTATTTATTATTTGATATTACAATAATTAAACTGAATTGACTTTGTTGTTTTTTCTTATGAATACTGATATCTATGGTGTCAGTGTTTTAGTTTGTATAAATAATACATGGAGTGGTGATAGAGTTGAATTTGAAAAAAAACACATAGTGAAATACTCAATAGTGAAATATACTTTGAGTCTGAGATAATGTCGACTTAGTCAGAAGGTGATTAAGCCATCATTAAGGTGGATATTTATTATACTGTTTAGTAAGACAGCTGTTTTAAAGAAACTTTGAACACAAGCGAGTGATTTTAGTTCACTGGAAATGGTTTTAGTGGAAATTGAGTGATACAGAGTGTATACATCGGAAAGGAGTTTGATACTTTGGCAAGAAGTTTGAATATAGTTACAAGATAGAGACTTAACAGTGGAACTCTAGCGATGTATAGTGTCTCCATTTTAAAGGTGATTGATACTTAGTAAATACTTTGGTGAGAAGTTTGTTTCAATTATATTGGAAGGAGACAGAGACTTTATAATATTATTGTCACCTAATATTGTGATAAGATAGAGCTTTTAATAAGTGCTTTGTGGAGTAACATTATTTGATTGTGTAACAGTGAAGTGACTGATAATGATAATTGATTTATTAATATTATAGTTCAGCATTGGCTTTAGTGTAAATAGTGAAGTGTTAACAGTTTAAACATGTCTGATGAGGAAGATGAGAAGCTATTGTCTTATCTGAAGGCAGTTGGTGTACCTCCTGTAAAGGACTTAGCCGATTTTAAGAAATTTATGGTGGATTATGGCGATACAAAGGTACCATCAGATCCCAAGACCATTAAGACACAGGTTCATGCACCACGCATATCTATATTCTTCGGAGAAGAAGGCAAAGGCGAGGTTTCATACCAGACATGGGCCTATGAGGTGAAGTGCCTTCAAGTAGAGAAGACATATGCCAATGAGGTGTTGCTACAATCTATAAGAAGATCTTTGAGAGGACATGCTGCAGATCAACTTAGATATATTGGAGTCAAGCCATCTATTGATGAAATACTTGATAGCTTCAACAGCACATATGGTATGGTAGAGACGCCAGAGTCCATACTTAAGAAATTTTACGCATGTAAGCAGAATTCAGCTGAATCAGTATTGAATTACTGCATTAGATTAGAAGACATTCATGCTCAAGCGTTGGAGATGAAAGCTTTGACTGAGGTTGACGGAATGTTAAAGCGAGTGTTCTACAGAGGACTTACTCCGCAGCTTAAGCATCTTTCGGCTTTTAAGTTCGAAACTGTACCTGACTACAGAAATTTCAAGAAAGAAGTTAGGCAAATTGAGAACGAGTTGAATGAAGACAAGAGTAGAGATCCAGACTCGGAGGAGTTAAAAACCAAATGCCATTCCATAAATAAGAAGGAAAAGTCCAAAACTGAACAACAACTTAGCGATATGACAACATTGTTGGAGAAACTTAATGCAAGAATGGAGCAGCTAGAAAGCAACCAATCTCAGAGTACATTTTGTCAGCAACAAACACAGTCTCCAAATCAGCAGTTTGATCAGGATCATGCCACATGTCAGCAGGCACCTAATATGCAGCAACAAACACATGCAACAGGCCAAGCAACTAGAAACTTCACACCACCTCAACAATATGGAGGACATTATCATCCCCAACAACAACCGTATACATACAGACCAGTAGGATGGAGAGGACAGAAGCATTTTAGAGGTCCAATGAGTGACCGACCTAGAGGTCAAGGTCCATTTAGAGGTCAAGGAAGGGGAGATTACTCTTATAGAGTGCAGAGACCAACTGCAGGAAGGACATTTCAGCCAGAATGCTATGCCTGCCATCAAAGAGGTCATTTTGCAAGGGACTGCCATTTAAACCAGTAAGTGCTCAGATTACGGGTCAAAATGTGAGCAGCAACAAGAAAGTAGACCCAAAACTTGTTGGAGAAACAAGCACAGTTAGAGTTGAGATAGATGGCATATCAACAACAGCATTATGTGATACAGGCTCTTGTGTATCAACCTGCTCAGAACATTTTTATAAGGAACATTTTAGCACAAAGGAACTTAAGCCATTAGATACCATCTTGAATATAGAGTGCGCAGATGGAAGCACCTTGCCATACAGAGGATATATAGAAGCTGATCTCAAACCTATTGGAATTTCTAATTCAAATCAACAAAAATGCCTCTTTTTGATTGTTCCGGAAACAGACTACAACAAATCAACACCATTTCTTTTGGGAACCAACATATTAACTGAGTTAATGACAGATTGTAAGGAACAACATGGTGTTCAATTTCTACAGAGAGCTAATTTATTTACACCTTGGTTCACTGCATTTAGATGCATGACTTTGAGAGAAAGAGAGCTTAGAAGGAACAAAAACAAGATAGCCACAGTTAGGAATGCAGAAAGCCATAGGATTCAGATAGGGCCAAATCAGTCGATTAACATAAGGTGCACTACAGATAAGGAAATAGATCATCAACCTACATGCGCAATCATCACAGACACATCAAAATCTGCATTACCACATTTCATTGACATCACACCTGCAGTTGTACACTATGACAATACAAACAAAACAGATATTTTAGTTAACATTTCAAACTTAACCACACAGACTGTGAACATAGCTCCAAAAGCAATCATTGCAGAACTTCAGCCAGTTACAGTGGATGATTCAGTTTATAAGGACATCAACTCAGAGCACAAGTACAACATTTTTGATGACATTCACATTGGAGAATTAGCTACAGATCAAGAAAGACAACTTAGGGAATTACTACTTAGCCATGAGGATATCTTTTCAAAAGGGGAAACTGACATTGGGAAATGCAACTTGTTCAAACATAGGATCGAATTACACAATGCTTCACCATTTAAACAACGACATCGCAGAATACCGCCAGGAATGATTGAGGAAGTTAGGAAACATTTAGAGCAACTTTTGGCCGGTGGAATAATCAGGAAATCAAAGTCCCCTTGGGCATCCAACATAGTTTTAGTGCGCAAGAAGAATGGAAAGCTCAGGATGTGCGTCGACTATCGCATGCTCAATAATAGGACGATCAAGGACGCCTATGCTTTGCCCAGAGTAGAAGATGTATTCGATTGTTTACATGGTGCGAAATATTTTTCCACCATCGATATGAAGAGTGGCTACCACCAAGTAGAGATGGAAGAAGAACATAAAGAGAGAACGGCTTTCACCGTAGGTCCGCTAGGATTTTTTGAATACAACAAGATGCCGTTTGGATTATCAAATAGCCCGGCAACGTACCAACGTCTAATGGAAGAGTGTCTAGGAGACTACAACATGAAAATATGCGTTATATATTTAGATGATCTCATTATATTTAGTGACAGCTTTGACCAACACCTTGAAAGATTACATCTCATTTTGACCAGGTTAAGAGAATGTGGCATCAAATTATCCTCAGAAAAATGTTTTTTTATGCAGCGGAAAGTAAAATTCCTTGGACATGTTGTGGGAGAACATGGGATAGAGACAGACCCAGATAAAGTTGAAAAAATCAAGAATTACCCTAAACCAAGAAATTCAGACGAGCTCAGATCATTTTTAGCATTTTGTGGATACTATAGAAAATTCGTCCAAAACTTCTCAAAATTAATAAGACCTTTGTCAGACCTGTTACCACCAACATCAGCTAAGAAGAAAAGTAAACTAAACCAGGAAATGAAAGAATGGAAGTGGGAAGAAATCCATCAAAGTACATTTGAAAAACTAAAAGAACTACTCACCAGCCCTCCAATTTTGGCTTATCCAAATTTTTACTTGCCATTTGAGTTGCACACAGATGCCAGTGCACAGGGACTTGGAGCTGTATTATACCAGAAACAAGATGAGAAAAAGAAAGTAGTAGCTTATGCCAGTAGGAGCCTTAGCAGATCAGAGCGTAATTATAGCGCCTTCAAGTTAGAATTTTTAGCGCTTAAGTGGGCAGTGACTGAGAAGTTCTCAGATTACTTGTTAGGTAACAAGTTTAGTGTCTATACAGACAACAATCCACTCACTCATATTTTGACATCTGCAAAACTTGAAGCCACAGGACAACGATGGGTAGCGGCACTAAGTGACTACAATTTTGATATCACCTACAGGCCAGGAACCAAAAACATAGATGCAGATACACTTTCCAGATATCCTAAGTCAGCAAAAGAAGAACCAAAGAAATCAATAGACAACAAAACAATCAAGGCAATCTGCAACACAATACATGTAACTCCATTTATAGAAGTACTGCCACATCAAAATATTAATGTAGTTGAAGCAACAGAGAGTCCAGGACAAACAATGGCACAAATTGAAATTAGGGAGATTAGGAGACAGCAAAGGGAAGATTCAGTCATAGGAATTTGGTATAGGGCAATATTAGACAGGCAAACTCCAAAAAAGCATATTATTTCCAGTAACCCCAAACATCAAACCATGAACAGAAACTTCAAAAGCCTTCACATGGTCAGAGGAATACTCTACAGAAAGGTTCAGGACAATGGCCAGGAATTAAACCAATTGGTATTGCCAGATATTTACAAACATCAGGTTTTACGAGGACTCCACAATGAGGTTGGACATCCCGGAAAAGAAAGAACAGCATCATTAGTACGGGATCGCTTTTATTGGCCAGGATATATCAGCGAAATAGATAAGTGGGTCCAACAATGCGATAGGTGTCTACGCCGAAAGTCTACTACATCCAAGGCACCGATGATTAGTATAAAGTCTACCTACCCACTTGAGAGAGTGTGCATGGATTATTTGACAGTTGATCCATGTCAAGGCAACATAGAGAACATTCTAGTCATAACAGATCATTACACGAAATATTCGGTAGCAGTTGCAACAAGAAACCAAACAGCCAAAACAACAGCAGAAGCTCTTTTGAACCATTTTTTTCTTCAATATGGCATACCCTCTATTCTCCATTCAGACCAAGGCAGAAATTTCGAATCAGAACTCATGAAGGAACTTTGTAAACTTATGGACATTCAAAAAACAAGGACATCAATATATCATCCCATGTGTAACGGACAAACTGAACGCTATAACAGAACTTTGCTCAATATGTTAGGAACTTTAGAACAGGATAAGAAGAAAAATTGGAAGAAATATTTACCTACATTAGTCTACGCGTATAACGCAACCAAACACGAGTCAACTGGGTTTACACCATATGAATTGATGTTTGGACGGAAGCCAAAATTGCCAGTGGACACCATTTTTCATTTAGACAGTAACAGAGACTCTATGACATCTGATTACGCCAAGGATTTAAAAGAGAGACTAGAATTTTCCCATGAATTGGCCAACAAGGCTCTCAAGAAAGCTAGAGACAAGCAGAAACTTCATTTTGATAAAAAGGCCAAAGCTTCTCAAATTCAAATAGGTGACACAGTTTTAGTGAAAATTTTAGCTTACGAGGGAAAGCACAAAATCGCGGACAAATTCGAACAGGAAAAATACAGAGTAATCGGTCAACCACACAATGATATACCTGTGTACATTGTGAAAAAGGCGGATGGAACAGAAAGGTTACTGCACAGAAATCATTTACTTCCAATAGAAGTGGTAGATTCTGTCAGTGAAACTGAAGAAAACACCAAAAGCACTGTAGGGAAAGAGAAAGATAAACCAGTACCAAAGCCAAGGTTACCAAGAACAAAAGTTCTGGTAGATAAACCAGATTTGAGGAAAACTGAGAACAAGAGCATAGATAATAGTAGAAGTATAGGAGAGGACAGTGAAGACACTGATAGTGATGTAGATGAATATGTCATCACATATTCAGGTAAACCAGAAGGACCGGCCGGTCATGATAGCAAAGAGAAGCATGTTAAGTTCAGTAGTAAAGAAGATGAAGTAGAAATTGTTGAAATAATAGAAGATGAAGTACCAGATGCACATCCTACAGATGTGTCAGAGGTAAGTGAAGTATCAGTGGAAGAAGTAGAGGAGGTGAGTACAGAAGCTGATACAGGAACAGAAATAGAGTCAGAACAGGTAAGTACTGAAACAGTGCCAGAAATTGTAAGTGAAACACCTACAGAAACAGTGCCAGAGGAAGAAGAGATAAGTTCAGGAGTTGAGAGTGAGAGTGATGAGGTAGCCAGTACAGTTCCATTGCATGGAAAGGGAGGCGCGGAGTTACCAAAGGAAGAACCACCACCACCCGCACCACCGCCACCCATTCCACCACCAAGGAAGTCTAAGAGAGACAAGAAAGCACCTGATCGGTACTCAGACGCAGATTATACTGTTAGTAAACAGCAGACATTGAGTGGAGTTGAGCAGTCCAGTCTTGTTATGCAGAGCGAGCAGTTGAAAGGACTTTTGAAGGAGCAAGCTGCACTGACTGCAAAGCTGTTGAACACTGTACTTAAGTAATGTAATTTGCTGTGTTTTTCATTTTATCACTTTATATGTTTTTAATATAGACATGGACATTTTGTTATAATTGCAAGTATACCTTTGGAAGGTTTAATGAATTATAACTTTAGGTCAGTCTATTTGATTGATTTGTGGATTAAACATTTTTTGGAAGTGGAATTTATATAAATTGCATTTTAAAGAAATGTTTATTGACAAGATTAATAGATACACTTTATGATTAGTTAAGAGTAATTGATCAGAGATAAGGTGGAAAGGCAAGTTCATTTATTTCAGTATGTTATGGACATTCATACACAGGTTGAATGTATTCTTTGTATTTATTTTGAAAGCTATTGTGTAATGTTTCAGTTTGTTGTAATGTACCATAAATTTGAATAAATATATAGTAAGCTTTGAATTTATTTGGTATTTATTGTATAAAATTGTATGGTAACAATTTTCCAGAAGCACGGGAGGAGAGAATCAAATTGAATAGCTTTCCATTGCGTTATTTTGTTTTTAATATTGTGTATTTTAACATTTTTTGTACTAACACTGTTTATCTTTAATAGAGATGGAGAATATAACAGTGGAGTTGCTATGAAATCTTATTTTGTTTTGTATTCTTTTGCAGAATGCTGGCTAGCAGAAAAGGTTTATAGAGATAATGTCATTTCTTGATTGTTGTAGGTTGTATCCAGAGAAGATATAATCATATTATTATGTATGCTTAATTGTTAGTTTATACAAATTTAGTGTTCAGTATATGCATTGAATTGTATTGACACTGTACTAGGCAATTGAGATTTAATAACACGATTTTATAAATATAATAGTTTATGTTGGATCTTTGAGCAGTTATGTTGTTCATTGGGTAGAAGTAAGATAGGTTCAGTGGTAGTTGATTATTAGTTTGTGGATTTTAGCCAGTTTAGTATTTTTTGGCATATTTGATGCTATAGTTTGAAGTCGAGACGACTTTGAGGAAGAGGGGGAGAATGTGACTCGGTGCAATTTGCGGTCTTTTCGGGTTATGATATTCGGCTCAGGATTTAGGTAGATAGTTCCGGTTGTCATTCTAATTTGATCATTCCAAAAGTTATCACTGACCAGATAGGATCATATATTACATTTACTTTAATTAATTTATTTCGATTAGGATCAAATCACAGATATAGGTAGGTAAGATGTTAGGTGTTATCATTGGCTAGTTATTTCCTCGGGTGTATTGGTTTTTATCGATATTTAGGCTGAAATTAGAAGAGACGTACTTTCGGTTTATTCGCGCCATTTCTATTCTTTGTTCAAAATTACTTTCGACTGTCATAGATAATAACTCGTTTATTCACTTTACAAACAGCATGTTAATAAAGTTCATTATTACAGAAATCACCTGCACCAGAGAGAGAGATTGGCATTGAACGTGTGTTCATGATACCAGATATTTTGGTGAGTTGTAAATGTGTTGTGCCACTGTACCATTGTTTTATTTAGGTTTTTGTTAATGCCTTAAGCATTGTTTTTATTTAACTAAGATATCTACATGTACCAATGACATTTAAATGGAGCCACTGGTAAGACAGATAAACATAAGTATAATTGTATGTTTTGAAATCATGTTTATATAGGGAACCGTTGTTGTCAGTGCAACTGTTTAAATATTTGTTTATTCCATATTTCAGAACGGTTACGATTACGTGCGAGAGTGTTGTTCTCGCTGGCTTTGCCATCCAGTGGTACTGACGTGAATTTCCTCTGTATATATTAATAAAGATGTAAAGAACTCTTCTGGCCACGTAGTTATTCATACCGACCCGAAGGGTTAAATTCTGCATTAGGCAGAAGTGTTGCCAAACTCTGATGGGGTGAAAAGTTTATGAGGGGTAAATACGCTATTAAAATTTCACCGGTTAAAATTTGATCTTACACCGGTACGCATTGCTGGACCAACAAATGTCTGATGAACGGTCGAATGGTTGATTTGCCTGCATTTCATAATCTTTGTCCTGAAAGCGTTTACCCCGAAAATGAAGTTTACGTTACGCAGACGACCAATTGTCATGCTAACTTTTAATGTAGCTGGAAAAATAGTTTTTTTAACACTGTCAGATAACGGTTTGTATGCTTTTCTGGACTGCGCCAAATACGACTTCCATGGCTCTATTAAACGTGCTTAATTAGTGTGTTATATATTCTATTTTATTAAATGTACAACGATGTATTACTTAAATTATATGTCTGTAGATATTCACAGAATATTATGACAATTTCGTCGTCAGTTAAATACATAATGAACAAAGTCCATGATTTACAGGGACAACCCTCCTATATCGGAAAAAAGTTATTACATGTACTTAAGGTAAAAGTGCAAGGCCATATTGAATTCTGGCTATTGTATCCTACTTTGAGGTCAAATGCTACTTATGCTTTACAGAGATGAGTCTCAATCAAAACAAATAGTCCAATTCAAAGCATGTGTATATGTTCTAACACTGACCGAACTATGCCGACAAAAGCTGCCTCGATAATTATTTACAAGCATTAAAACAAAGGGATGTTTTGGGCAAGTGCACCCCACTGTACAGCAAACAATTCAACAGAAAAACTATGACAAATTGCAACACGGTTCTTCATTGAGATGACAGGAATGTTATTTTCAAGCATTTCTTTCTGAATAGGTGTTTTGAATATATTTACCACGTGTAGTGAAACAAATCAACCGCCATTTTGAAGCCAAAACACGACATGTATAGTGAAATGTGGTACGAGTATTTTGGATCTAAAGCTCTGTTCCTACGTTGATCATACACTTTTACTTGCTGTTCTACAAGGCGAGAAATGAGACTACAGCATGCACTTTTCTGATTCCCAGATCAACATTGTTTTTGATTAGATTCTCTCTCCTGAAAATCTGTTCGCTTTTGTTTACATACAGGCTAAAAGATGACACCGACTCACTCGTTATGGAAGAAATATTATTGCGCTCCAAAACTACTTTCGCGAAAAGATCGTATTTATTTTCTATAGGAATAAACAATATCTTTTTGACGTTCATGACGGTATGACTACATTAGCTTCGCAGGGGGTAAATTTTGTAAACGCCCGAAGGGCGTTTTCATTTAATTTACACCCCGAAGCTAATGTAGTCATACCGTCATGAGCGGCAAAAAGATGTTGTTTATTCCTTATATTTATATTTTTATTTTCTGTCATCCATTTAATGTGTAGTTTGACCAGATTTGTTTTCATGTATATGCATATACCATATACCGGCCGAATGGGTTTGATAGATGTAATATCGATGTAATAGCCATTCCAGTTTCTAAATATGGTGTCAAAAGTAGTCCTTACTACATGTACTGTATTTGCATGATAATTTCAGGGTTTTACGCAGTAAACTTTCTCGCTGTGCTTTAAGAACGCTCGTAAGAAATTAAAACAAAAAATTCAATCTGAATATCCATTATCAAAGCATATTTTAAACAATTAGGTGGCGCAAGTTTTTATACACGCTTTACACTTAGCAACGCGAATAGCAACGCTGAAATGCGACTACATGTACACAGTCAGCGTGTACACACACCCGCGGCTATCCGTGGCATATCCGATACACATATACTAATTTAAATACATGCATGTCATAACGGAACATTACGTTACCAATTTAGTAAGTGTGAATGCATTATTTTGCTTTATGTTTGAGCGACTTTCCTATGTATTCTGGTGAACAAATTGTTTGAAATTGTCAATTTCAAACCGTAATTGGAAGACAACTTGTCTAATCTATAAATAGATCCCTGCTCACTCTTAGAAGGGAGAGAACGCGTACAGCTTTAATGACGGAGTGCAATATGATAACCTCCCTTAAAAACAGCAATTAATCTATTTTTTTATCGCAATTTGATTTTAATTGAACTGTCTGCGACTTTAAATAGGGGTTTCGAAATACCCAAACGGATAATCTAAAAGTAGATCCTAACTTGGTCGGTATCTCTCCGCCGTATGGAAGATTTTCTTCGCGGCGGAGACTCCGCCCTCTTTCTAACTGGCTGGGACCGGATTCGATTCGTAGGTTCATCGAGAATTGACCTGCATATTTTTAATACGATTACATAGAGACTTTACATGTTGAATGTAAATATATAAACATGAACGTCAATGTTTTAGATACAATTTTTCTAATTCAGATTCAACTATTTTAAAGACGAAGTCGCAATTTATAGCGTTTTAGATAATTATGTGGTGTTTTTTTCTTCATAGCCGAATAACGCATTTAAAATACAAACGTCAATACTGATCCCGGCTTTGCGCAAAAAGTACACAGTCATACCCTATAGATTATAACATATATGCAAATTAAACAATTAATTTTCAAGCCTAAAATCAGAAACGTATGCTTACATTTGCATAATCGCACGAAGATATGTCTCAAAACCAATAATAGAATACAGGTAAGATCTAATTATATTGGCGTCAGTTAACGATCTTCGTTCGATAAGGGGGAACTCTCATTGTTCATTACAAATGGGTTGCCTTCGGAAATCTTTTAAATCCCGTGCAAATTGTGTGCAACCACCAGGTATAAATATCTTACCTACGTGGTACGCTTCAACCAAAAAGGGTACGTTTTGACTTGGTATGCTTTGACTATGGTACGCTTTGACCATAACCCCTTTTATTTCCACCAGGGGAAAGAAGATCGATTATAATTCAAATGAATATTCCAGAGAAATTTTCGAAAATTCTTAACTCGGACCCAAACACCACACCGTAAAGGATATGTAGGGGAGAAGTTCAATACGGTATTAAGTGATAGTTAATTGATTTTCGCACATTTTATACCTGTCAAATGCGTAATTAGTGTATTTTACATAAACATTGATCGTTTTCACCCATAAATAAATACGAAAGACTCAAGCAGGAAACGTAACACAAACAATACACCCACCTCTCAAGCAGAACACACACACACAGTCATACCACAACAAACACACACACGCAATACAATTCCTACATCTACACACTAAATAGAAAACAACACGCAAGACAAACATAAAGCAAAGTGAATATAGGAGCCCGCCTTGGTACGGTCAGTAGCAATCAATAATTAACTATAAATTAATTAATTATTAACAACCACTGGGGGGTTAAACCTACTTATCTAGCACACGGTAAAAAGCCCAAGGCAAAGGCAAGCTTTATTTCACGTCGCATATGGTAAACAATCAACATAAGCTCTGTAGAGCTTTTATTGCGACAAACAAGGTATCCATTAACATGCATACTTACCTGGGCATTACAGTCACCTTCCTAGCACTACCCTTACAATGCCGAGCGTCAGACAAGGGAGCTACTAGTACCGTTTTTATAATGGTCTTTGGTATGACCCGGCCGGGGATCGAACCCACAACCTCCCGCCTCGAAAGCGGACGCTCTACCAATGAGCTATCGAGGCGGTATAAACAGAAATTATGGTGAACAGTAATGACACGCATGTATCTCTTATTGTTACATTAAATATATTGCACCTAGCAAAGAGTACACTCATCATTTATGTACCTGTAAACATTAAATTGGTCTAATACAATCAGTGTAGACCCAGATCAGACGGAGCCTAAATTACCCCCCTGACCACGGTCTGCGCTGTTAATCACTTTGCTATGTACTGATGAAATTTTAAACATAAATGATTATCGTCTGCATAAAATAGATCGTTTGTGATAAAGCTAACCACCATTCCTTTGTGGGTTTTTTTCTAAAAAGAAGCTACTCATGAACGATAACCAGTTTGAATCCAGACTTGACACCGCGTTACGCGTCGTCCGCTTCTGGATATGTAAAATATGTAAGCTTGATATATAAAAAGTGTTGATTATATATATGTGTGATCATTATCAAAACTACTTGTAGCTGCTTAATAAGATGAAGCGAAGCTATCAATATGCAGTTATGCTAAACAACAAACATTTAGATCTACAACCATCAGACATCGTTAAATGAAAATCTAATTAATACTCATAGCGAGTGTTATCGAAAAGGTACCCTGCAGTTTTCATGCATACTAAACCGGAAGTTGACCTGTTACGCTATAAACGTTTATGCCATATACAATGATCGTGCCTAGTGTTATTGGCCAGAAATTGATAACTAATCAGGCTTCACACGATGAACTGCTTGAATTTCGAAAAAGCTCTATAGCCATGACCGGTAGAAGTCGAGCACTATAGAAACGTCAACCAAGGTACATGTATGTGTACGTATGAGTCTGTAAAGTTATACGTCGAATAAGTGACACTTGCGTGTTCTAGTTTTATTTATTTTTAAATTATATTATAAAATAACTATAAATATTGTATGAAATAATGAAATGTAAATCTATTACTGCGATATCTCGAAAAGTATGACTTAATTACTTAAAATATATGCTAATTCATTCGTATATGATAAGTATCGACAATGGAAAAGGACAGGTATATATATATATATACAGGTAAGCTGAATTGTAAAAACTTTCTGAACATGTTTATATGAATGTGTAAAATCTTGGCCAATTTTGAATACCGGCTAAATTGAATTAGGCATACTCATTTACAAAAAAGAACAAAACCATTTTAGCCCTGTATTCTCTGTTACTGAAATAATTTTCATAGAGTTTAGCCAGATTTTCGGACAGTGTTTGCGGTAGTTCAGTATTTGCAATGCTGGTAAGAAGGTTACGAATGACCACGTCATATCTTCTTTACCCCTTGAATGATTTTCATTTAACTCTAACCTTTGGCTTTGTTGATACTTTGTGTTGAACTTGAGCAGTTTTCTCATTGTGTCTTACTCCTCCTTTTGTGGGATCCTTTTTGACTTGGTCAGTGTTCTAGTTATATTTCGAATCCACAATGGTTTGTACAGGTACTAGCATGCTGCTGTTACATGTATGTAGCATTTATTTGATGTTTTTAATTTTGACAATGTTTGACCACCATACTTTTCAAAGGACTTATTTCAATTACATGTGTTAGCCAATATGGATAATTGAAATGCTTGGTGACAATGGGTATAATGTCAGACTATATTGTGTTCAAATGGACATTCTTAAGTTAAAATAAGGATTCATTGCACCTCGGGAACAGTTTGAAAATTACGATGTCATAGATAGTTTTGGAATTAGTTAGCCGCATATGTTGGTGGAATTGCCCAAAGTTTTGTAAATTTGGAGGTAATTTCTTTTCACTTTAAAAACGTTTTTATTATTTTCTATCAATGCAAATGAAAAGAGGGATATAATTTTCAGTTGTATAGAGTGACATTTTTAGGGGTTAAGTAATATCTTTGCTGTTTTCACCATAAATGCCCCGCCACTACTTGTTTTGGTGACCATCTTGATTTGCACTGCACTATTACCTTATGAAACTAAATTCCGCCCGTAGACTCGGCGACAAAAAATCAACATTGCTTTTAAAACACACTACATGTTTATATCATGGTTCTAGAACAGGTATAAAAATTCTATCAAAGAACCATTTTAACCCCAAGCACCTTTCGGTTGTCATAAACGACTTCCAGTCCCTATTAAGGCTACATGTTCAGCTGTTTATTGACTGGCTTGTTCATATTTCAAATTCCATATTTATGGGACCAAATGCCAATTCATTTTGTTTTTGTTTACCACGAGTATTGTCCATTGATCACTCTATGAATTGCAGAAGAAATATATTCAGGATATACACACATTACAGACTTAAGACATGTTTAACATTGGAAGTAATGGGAATATCCGGGGTGTTGCGTTGGAAGTTTGGCATAGTATACCCACACACACGCGCGCAATCCCATTCCTTCATCTACACACTAAATAGAAAACAACACGCAAGACAAACATAAAGCAAAGTGAGTAAACCGCCTTGGTACGGTCAGTAGCAATCAATAATTAATTATAAATCAATTAATAATAACCACTGGGGGTTAAACATGGGTTTGGGGGGCGCCCAACCTCACTCTTATCTCCTATATTCACATATAAAGACGAACAGTGTACATAAAATATAAACCCTGTTCCACAACCTTACAACCAAAAAGACCGCCAACACAGTAAGTAAATACATGTAAATTACAAACGCGTTTCTATCGCGTTTCGTTTGCGTTTCATTTGCATTTTGTTAACGCTCGCGGAGGCATGAACAGGAAATAATAATATATTCTTAACTGGGCAATTAGGCAGGTATAAATTTTAGTAGGATAGTAGGTGGGCAGGTAGATGAATAGGTAGAAGATCAGGATGGGAGGGAGGGTTAAGGGTAAATGGAAGGGAGAGAGGAGGGAGAATTTGGGTTGGTTGAAAGAACGATTGGTCGATCAATCAATAAATCGAACGATGATTTGGTAAATGGATGGGTAGAACAACCACACAATAGACAAATGACCATGGTACATGCTTATAAAGGGTTTGATCTGAGTCAAAAATCGTTCTCAAGCATTTGATTGGTCAGATGTAAGCCTAGGCTTGAGAACGCAATTAGACTCAACCTAAACGCTTTATAAGCAACGGACCAGACAGACAGGTTAGAAAATTACATACCCCTAGACAGTCATTCGTCATTCCGCTTCCAATTTGTGTGATTGTTCCTGATGTGGGAGGTATTCCCGTAGGTACCCGCCTTGCTTGGCACAGAAATCCGATGAACTCCACAGTTCCATTCAGTGTCACTGACAACAAAAGAAAAGAACTGATTAATTGATGTACTACAAATAGGCATCTCATAACTACTATTGAAGATTTATCTGAACACACTTTTCGTGTTCAGTAGTTTGTATTTTATACTTACGAAATACCGGTGATGAAATTCTCAGCTCTTAATACATTCCGTGTTCCATTTTTACTTCTTACTTGCAAGATAATTTGCTATCATTTATATGGTTATTATACATTTCTTATTTCTTAGTTCAGACTTACAAGTTCACATTCTGACTCCAAAGTTCCAAATTCTGGCTTCCAAGTTCCATGTTTCAACATCCAAGTTCGAACTTCCAAGTTCCAAATTCAAACTTACAAACCTAATTTCCGAGTTTCATTCTCAGCACATGTATACACTATGACGTAACGGAGGGTTAGTCTTTTTAAGTGTGGAAGACAAATACTGATAAATGTTTAATGCAGCACAAAGTTAAAGTAGAAGCCTACTAAAGGTGCTTTGGTTTGGATTAAGCAGTAATATCTTTATTTATCTATGTTTATTGAAGGAATGGCTACTTAACACAAGTTAGGCTGTTCATAATCCGAAACACTAACGACAAAGTCAACTCTCACAGACTTTGAAAACAATTAAGTGATACGAAGGGAGAGGGAGACTAATGATATAAACATTTATTTAAGACCTGTTGATTAAAGGTAATTCGCAGACATTTCATACAGTGTTTACTCTGATCAGAAGCCTTATTTGAAACAAAATATTTAAAACATGGTTGCATAGCTAACAATACTCTTGTCTAAACTTTAAAAACGCACAAAGTGTACATACACATGTGTGAAGTAAAAGACGCGTCAATATGACGTCACGAGAAGTATTACAACTCTCAGGCAGTTAGAAAGTAGGAACTTGGTACTTGAAATATGTAAATCAGAATTTGTTATTCGGAACTTGGAACTTGTTAGACAGAACATGGAAGTTGAACCTCGAAACTTGAAAGTCGAAACCATGAAGTAGGAATTTTTTATGTCAGCAACTGTCTTTCGTATGTATACACTACATTTAATACTTCTACATCTAGATCTGTTATTACTATTTCAATGATATCCATGTCTGCTACCGTTGAATTGCTACATCAGTGGACAAGACGTTGATCTTTCTCGTTAAAACGCAAACTAAACGAAAACGCAATACAATGAAACCGAGAAAAAGACAACGGTTTTTAAAGAAAACGTACATGTATTATAATTTTGGTGGCAAACAGTTTGGATCCTGATCAGACGCCAGATTACCTGGTGCCTGATCGAGCTCCAAACAGATTGCAATGGAAATACTAGATTATGTATAAATGCGTTTATTGCAGAAGAATGCGGTCCTCTCAACTGTACATTCACTACTTCTACTTTTAGTCTTTCAACTTTTTCAACAACTACAACTTTTTCTATAATTATTGAGATTTAGTTCTACTTCCATTACTTTTAGTACCTCTACATGTGTAAGTATGTTACTGATACTGATACTACTACTACTACTTCTACTAATACGTCTACCACTTCTACTGCACTAATATTACTATAACTATTGTCTACTTCTTCTGCTACTACGGCTACTATCGGCGGTTAGTGGTAGAGCTGTAATGCGTTCCACTGCGGTACCAGCGGTCGTGAGTTCGATCCCTCGCCCGGACTTGCGACCTGGCTTAAGTGATTTTTTTCCGAATACCCGATGGCGTACAGGAATTATCTTGAGCAAGACATATACCGCGAATTGTTCCACTTCACCCAGGGGTAAAACTGGGAACCTGTAAAAGGTCTGAGCCGGTACTGCGGCTGCATGCGCGCCATATGTTATCAATGCTCAATATTGTAGGCAAGTAAACAATAACTGAGTACTTGACCTTAAATACTGCTACAACTATTGCTACTACTACTTTCATTGATGAAGATCACAAAAATAATACTATTAAAATGACTGATAATAATACAAATACTTTGACTGTTACTACACTTTTTCTATTCCAACCTTTACAACCTGCAATAAGCTACATTCTGCTAGGATATATATACTGACATTTTACAACATTCGTTAAACAAATATTTAGAGGATATATGGGGGAAATTCTCAACCTCTATCTCTACTAGTGTTGCCAAGTTCGTACCAACAAAAAGGGTAAGTAGAAAAAGATATATTACCTGGGTTACTCAATCAATCAAACGATTGATCAGGAAAAAGGGTAGTTTATATGCTAAGTCCAAGAAAGATGGAACTAGCAAAACGAACATACTAAACAAGCAAGATCTCATTTTTACTCGAAAAAGCTTTTCAGTCATACAAAAATTGATTAGGAGGGTTACTAATTATTGATATCATAATGTTATTTTAAAAGATTCATAAAGCGTTCCTTTCACACAGGCATTGTGCGTTCAAAGGCGTTTCACATTATATTATATACATGTACCTACACAGTCTCTTGTATTTCTTCACTCAGGGGTAGTTCCACTGGTGTCATTCCGGCTTTAAATTCAGATAAAGCAAAATCTCTTAACCCTTTACCTGATAGCCTATTTATAGTACTTAAGATAGATGACTACTTAAAGCAGGTTGAAAGTAAAGCAGAATGCGCCTTAGGGCGCATTCTGCTTTACTTTCAGCCTGCTTTAAGCTATAATGTGCTATAATATAGAAAATATTCCCTATAATACATATTCATTACTGATTAAATTGGAACTATTTTCTTCAGCGGATGAATAAATCATATCCGCTAAAAGGCGCTTCTATTGGGTAAAGGGTTAACAGACAGTTTCAATCTGATTTTCCCTTTGGTTCCTATTTCACTTATCCAGGTTGTTCGGTCATCAGTATCCAACTTTGAAATTCCCTCCCCTGTAAACCATAAATCTTACTCTGAAATACCAGACATCAGTGTGCGTGCCCAAGTACTGGAGACATTATATCAACATTTAAAACCAGATAATGTTGCTGTACCTGACGACATCAAACCACTAGTACTCAATAGTATCTACAATCAGATTGCTCCCTTCCTACAGCTCATCAGCACAAAAAGTTATCTAATACACCCTGCAACCCTCTCTTATTTCAAACCTATTTTAACACAAGTCTCACTTTATTTCTTCTATCTTTCTATTGTAGACTACTCGGAAATCTCAGAAATGTGCTCCTAAAAAAAGATAGAGGCATTTTGGGGGAAAAGTTGACAGGCCACCTTTTTATCATAATTAAAGTATGCTGAATCTTTTTTTTGCATTTAAAATTTCAGGAGAAATGAGTAAAGTAACTTACCTTGATTTTCACAAGGTTCAACATGAACGGATACATCGTATGGAGATCGTCTTGTTTGAGCATTGCCTTGTGTAAATGTAGGCTTCATACTCGCACAGTTGAAGCGCCCTAACGCTTCCTCGGCCAAGGTGGCATGTACGCACACGAGAACAAACACCGCTAGCAACGTCATAGTTCTGTAGAAGCTGAACTGTTTACCAATGTATTTCGGTTAACTTTACTAATGAAGATGTAGTCAATCATATCTGCTGTCTATTTATATACTTATATTACGCCCACTACTTCTAAAACACAAGCATTCAATACCAAGTTCGAGGGTCGTGCAAAATGTTCCGTCCTTGCTAGTTATTGCGTGGATATCTTAACCCTTTTGACCCTTTCATGTTCAAATGTATCGTGAGGTTTTTACTCCTTCACCGCCATATTGTCGTCTGCTTCAATATTGTTGTCTGCAATATCGTTTCAAAGTTACATTTATAGCAGTATAACTGACGTAATTTCAAAACGAGTGGCAAACAGTTTTGATCCTGATCAGATCAAAATTGGTTGAAAATCCGCTTTATGACGTAATTGACGGTGAGTGATTAAAATATAACCTTTGGCTCCTATTTGAACATGTATCACCTAATGAAATTGCTATGTGTGATTTTAGCCACATTTACACTGATTTGCATCCTGGTATGTATTTGCTAAAATCAATTGGAAATAAGGGAGCTTATAGGGGAGATTTATTTTTATATTAGCCTGCTTCACCCATTTGTGCCCAGTGGATTCTAACATGTTTATATATTAGATTTTTATCAAAGGGATGTCTGGTCAAAATTGTCATCTACATTTTGTTTTATATTGAAATTCCTATCAGCAAACAGTGTGTTTTGTTTCTTTCTGTAGGAATAGTATAACTGACATTATTATACTGCAAAGTAAATTCCTTACTTTTCATTGGTCAACGAGCCGTAGACTTGACACGAAGTATCCTGTGAGCTGACAGGGTACAAAGAAATGCAGTTGTTTCATTGGCTGACAGGCTCTTCAGTCTTTGCAGAAAACAAGACGGCCGACTGCTCGGCAGGACTGAGTGCATTCAAACGTGCATCCTCCATTTCAAGTCCATTTCGGATAAGAACTAATCGGGGTGGGATCTTTCAATAGTCACATTTTTTTCTTGAAGAGTTTGATGCAACCGTCTATATACGAGTTTGCCTATTTCTCTTTTGAATAACAACGTCATAAACATATGACGTCACTTACGCGCAACGTCATATGTTTTGACGCGATTTTGTTACTGTTTACTTTGAGCGCTAAGCACGACAAATTCCGAAATATTTAATTTGAACAATGAAAACTTTGCAGTAAAATAAATTCGTTAAACAGTTTCCCGGCTGGTAAAATCATGTAACCCTCACCTAACGGGTCGGGCAACAGTGATTTTCCTCAGCCGGGAAGAAATCCTCATGTACCCTGTGAGGAAACTGTATAACTAATAAAGGATGCTAGCAAGAGATTTTCTGAGATTGCATCATTGATATATAGTGCTTACAATAGCTCTTTGTATAGAGTGTATTACTGGAATATATCGCTTACAAAACAGCTTCGGATATATTATTATTATTATTTCCCTTACTGTGATACCGAGCGTTCCATATTTATCTGTACGATAAAGATACAAGCGTCTATGTCATACAAAATGCTTCATACTGTAAATATGACAGTATGATATATACTGTAAATACCCAAGTTCCGCGCTACTTCTTGCATAACGCAAAATATTGTTCAGCTTCAAATATCAATCATTTTGGATAAAGTTTTGTTCAGACAACTACATAGGTGTTGGTTATGTATAAAGAAAGGCATATAATAAAAATATCTCCAGTTGGCAGTTCGCAACAGGGAGTTGGATTCAGCTCCTGTCGTTCTTTGCAGAAACGACCGATCAAGCCTACGCCAAGGTCGCTCGTGGGATTATCTGTCTCCGTCAAGTACAGCGGAGAAAACGTTATTCTTTCCCAATAAACACGTTTATTCTTAAACTATTATTTCCCATACAAACAGTTTGGAGCCAGAGTAGACGCCGGGTAACCAAACCGTTTGCCACCAAGATAAACATGAAGTATCAGAATTGTCCAAAAGTTGTACTTTTCTACGTATTAGTGCTTTGCGTTTTTGCGTTTCGTTTGCGTTTAAACGGGAAAGAATAACGTTTTCTCCACTGTATGTCTACATGTGAATACATCGACAGTCAACTGGCAAAGGGTATTATCACGAGTGTAAAGAACACTTATATTGCTAGAAGAAGCCACTTACCTTGGATACAGAACAAGAAACATCTTTCAGTGGGTTATGGCGATTTTACAATACAAATACCACAAACTATATAATATTATATATACTTTACCATCTCTCGAGCATCCTCAATTTATAAGGTATCTAGGTCTAGTGCTTTAAATTGGGCATGTCTTCCTTTTAATAGATGGTTTAGGCCTTTGTCAATGAGACCATTGGTGCTGTGACAGATTCATCCACATGTATAGTGAAACCCCTCTAAACTGGACATGTGTGGGGACAACAAAAATGTCCGGTTTTAAGGGGTTTCCGGTTTAGAGGGGTTTTAACTTGTTTCTAGTATGGAAGATAGCTGACCACTTAAAGCAGGTTGAAAGTAAAGCAGAATGCGCCTTAAGGCGCATTCTGCTTTACTTTCAAACTGCTTTCAGCTTAGATCTGCTAGAATGTATAAACTATTTTCTTCAATGTAAGAAAAATCCAAAGACGTAATAAGGCGTGTTCATGGTGTAATGGGTAAAAATAAAAAGGATTGGAAAAGGGACCAAAGCTTTTGTCCGGTTTGAAGAGGATTCTGGTATTTAGAGGTTCCGGTTTAGAGGGGTTTCACTGTATATATCAACTGAATACATTGCAGTAATAAAAAGCATATACACTTGGACCAATTCCCATGTACTGTAAAAAAAAAAAAGTGCACGCAATATTGAAGTACAGTAATCGTTTAATGCATTACTACATCAATACGCATTTAATGTATTTCTCCATTAAAATACATTCATGAAAATGCACCATACTATATAGCTTATATATCCAGCAGATGGTCACTAAATTTGTTCCGAAAGGAGTATTTTGCTTTACTTTTAGCTTGCTTTCAATATTAAACACTGGCAATGATGAAAATAGCTATAATCCAGTAAAAGCTCTCTACTCTATAACGACCACTCAATTATTAGGTGATTACAACAGGTGACTGCATAAAGCAAGATTGCATTTAAGAGCTTTCTGTTTCGCTTTCACCTTGCTTTAAGTTGCAACCTGTCTTTTATACAGTCATTCAGCCTTCGTGTTAGTGGTTGTATTATAGAGGGTTTTCTGTATATCTGGTAAATCACTACGAAATGCACTTAATGACAAGACATTTTGGTCGTCCCTCATTATACATTACAACCATGCATGTACTGAATTACCGCTGACAATTGAACTCCAAGAAACGAAAGTTAACAATTTTGTTGGAATGTTTTCTGTTTCAAACCACCTGTTCTTCTTGATCGCTAACAGCCCAGTAAAAATGCCTATAACGCTTTGAGTGCATCAACATAAATGCAGAGAGTTCCAAATTAAGCTACTGTTATAATCATATTCTACATTACGCTACCCCCTGTTTTAAACAATTTCCAATGAAAACTATTCAAGATGGCTGTGATACGTATCTAATCGAAAATACTTTCTGCCCAACACATATGACTAAATCCAGTAAGATTCATTTTCAGAGGTACCATTGTATATTAGTGATAGAGTGAACGAGTTTAAGAAGCCAAAAAGTTTTGAAATGTGTCACCATACACACTGGAAAAGACTGTTACAGTGGAGAAAACGTTATTCTTTCCCGTTTAAACGCAAACGTACGCAAACGCAAAACACTAAAACGTAGAAAAGTACAACTTTTGGAAAATTTTGATAATTCATGTTTATCTTGGTTGCAAACAGTTTGGAGCCTGATCAGACGCCGGGTTACCCGGCGTCTGATCTGGCTCCAAACTGTTTGGAATAGAAATAATAGATTTAGCGTAAACGCGTTTATTGGGAAAAAATAACAGTTTCTCCACTGTATACTGACGAAATTGGTGATGTGGATAAGACGTTATTCGTTCCCGCTTAAACGTGAACGAAACGTGAACCCTTATCCTGCGGTAATATCGTCTGCTTCGAAATATTCGTCTGCAAACTTCGTTAAATATATATTTGTACAAGTTTTAAGTAAATAATCCTAAAGACGAGTATCAAACAGGTTGGATCCAGATCAGACGCCGCGTTACGCGGCGTCTGATCTGGATCCAAACTGTTTGCGAAAATGACTCAAGTCGCGACCAGCAGGCAAAGGGTTAATACATATCTGAGTTGCAAACAGTTTTATTCTGATCAGACGTCGGGTTACGCGGAATCTAATTTGGCTCAGAAATTGTTTGCAGTGGACAATATAGTTCTAGCGTAAACGCTTTTTTTGGGGGGAAGGAATAACGTCTTCTCCACTGTATACAGCGCTCCCTCTCTACAACGACATCCAACGGGAGACAAAAATTATGTGCGTTGTTCGGAGGGAGTCGTTATAGGGAGGGAATTGGCTTACAATTGCAAACTGCTTGAATCCAGATCAGACACCGCGTAACGCGGCGTCTGATCTGGATTCAAGCTGTTTGTCACGCGTAGTTAATTTGTTTTCTGTCAAAATGTCTTTTATGTAACTTTAAGAAAAACAGCAGACGACAATGTTAAGCAGGCAACAATGCAGTCACGAAATGATTGGACATAATTGTCCTTTTCCGGGAACTGCGACAAGGGTCGTTGTAAGGAGGGAGTCGTTGTTGGGAGGGCCGTTGTAGAGAGGGAACACTGTATATCATGTCACATAGGCTCCTTGCTAGCTGTGTAGATCGAGATCAGGTAAGTTACTCAGCGTCAGATGTAGCGAACTATTTATTGTAATGAACATAAGGTGTTACAGTGAAAACATACTCAGTACCCTGTACAATCAGACCTCAATATCTTGAACTCGTATAAGTCGAAATAATCCGTATGTCTACAGTCAAATTTTATTTGTTGGAACTCGTTGAAGTCGAATATACCCTTTATTCAAAATGTATACGTGGCCAATGCACGTTTTAACTTTGAATTACGGATATATTTGACTTAAGCGAGTTCGAGTTATTGAAGTGTACTGCACGTGTCAGTAAATAGTACATATTTACATAAGTTATTCAACTGTCTATTACATTATTCAGTTATCATAGCAACAATGTTATCATGCTGTACTTTGAATTGCTAATCTTGTCAGTACTTTGATTTAGTCAATGAACACAATTGGTAACAAATGCAACATATGGTGTCTAGCATCAATGCCATCTACTAAAACAAAAGAGACTTTATTGCCAATTATTAATCACTTAATTTCCTTGCCCCGAGAACTGTGGTTACTTGGAAACAGTAAAGATCCTGATCATACGCCGTGTCGCACTGCGTCTGACCAGGATCCAAACTATTTGACTCTTATTTCAATATTGCTGAATTAAAACAACCTAAAATTTACATTTCAGGAATAAAGGCAGCTGACAATAATTTAAAGCTGATGACGTCATAGCAGTATAGGGGTTAATGTTTTGTTTTCGACAACTAGTTAGGAGCGGTTTTCTGCCTTAACCCTTATCCTGCGGTGATTTCGTCTGCTTCGAAATTGTCGTCTGCAAAGTTTGTAAAATTGAGATTTATACATTTTTTAAGTAACGAAACTAAAAGAAAAGTGTCAAACAGTTTGGATCCAGATAAGACGCCGCGTTACGCGGCGTCTTATCTGGATCTAAACTGTTTTCAAAAATCAATAAAGTCGCGACCAGCAGGCAAAGGGTTAATAACGTATATTTTAATAACGACATTCTAGAATATTCTTTGAAGCTTTAGCAATTGGTACTGGTTGAATTACTGATTATTCATTTCATCAAATGATTGTTTACTAGAACTTATCATGAATTTAGTATGAAAGGCATAAAGAGAAGTCATTGCACGACTAAATTAAACATGAGGTAACAGATGATACATTCGTTTTATTCATTATAGTTATGGCAAAATGTCTATAATTTGGTTCGTTGTAATCAGCTTACGTATGGCTAGCAATGGCAAACAAGTAATATCTTTAAAAAATATAACCAGATGAGTGTCAGGTGGGAGTTATACATTAGATGGGTGTGCACAATGTATGAAATAGCGGTTTTCAAAGAATTTAAATACCTTGGATTAAAAAGCAAAAGGTACAAATACAGTAACATTTAACTAAAATCAAGCAAAACGACTACAAAATTACACCCTTAAGAGTTCAAAACAATAACTTAAATATGATCCAGGGGCCCGTTTCATAAAACTTCGTACGACAAATGTTGTTGTAAGTCAGATTATAAAAATCACAATTATTATTTATTTCTCCATCTAATCCTGTCTTGAGACATCTTTTTGGAATCGTCTTGAAAAGACGATTCCAAAGAGATGTCACAAGACAGGATCCGATAGAGAAATCAGAAATTAAATGTATTTGAAAGTTTTGACTTACGATTGTTTTTGTCGTACGAAGTTTTATGAAACGGGCCCCTGTTGACCGTAGATTCTTGCATTATTCTGCTTTTCTATATATAAAACATCATTTATGGAAACAACCTATTTAGTTGTATCATTTATGGAGTTTATAGAAAACAAACTATACTTCAACAGAACAGATGTCATAATTAGAAATTGAAACATGAATGCAGTCTGTGTCTCTTAGTTTTGCACTCACATTTCATTTCCAAAATCAATTGTTAAAATACAACTACCTGCCTGGCACTTTATCCCATCAGACTATATTCTGTTTTAAGCAGGTGTCCTTAAACCTACATTTCAGAAATTCTGATGATTTATCATTGACTGAAAATGTTGGTCTAAATAGATATTATTCAGGGGCCCGTTTCATAAAACTTCGTACGACAAAAACGATCGTAAGTCTAAACTTAAAATACATTTAATTTCTTATTTTCCATTTAATCCTGTCTTGTGACATCTTTTTGGAGTCGTCTTTCCAAGACGATATCAAAGAGATGTCACAATACAGGATTAGATTGAGAAATAAATACTTATTATTGTTTTGTAATCTGACTTACGACAACATTTGTCGTACGAAGTTTTATGAAACGGGCCCCTGCTCCACTAAAAGGGTAAAATCAGGCATACAGTGGAGAAAACGTTATTCTTTCCCACTAAACGCGTTTACGCTAAAATTATTATTTCTATTGCAAACAGTTTGGAGCCAGATCAGACGCCGGGTAACCCGGCGTCTGATCAGGCTCCAAACTGTTTGTCACCAAGATAAACATGAATTATCAGATTTGTACAAAAGTTGCACTTTTCTACGTTTTAGTGTTTTGCGTTTGCGTTTCGTTTCGTTTCGTTTAAACGGGAAAGAATACGGTATTCTCCACTGTATCACAGTAC
The DNA here is from genome assembly GCA_922989275.2 of Gari tellinella. Lineage (NCBI taxonomy): Eukaryota > Metazoa > Mollusca > Bivalvia > Cardiida > Psammobiidae > Gari > Gari tellinella. The sequence continues at coordinate 75,651,109 of OV277867.1, read as the reverse complement.
TGGAGAGAAAATGCCATTATTTCACTCATTCCCCTTTGAAGCAACGAAAACTTCCTGTTTCAAAAAAGCTGACTCAATGTTTGCCTATTTAACCCATTTACAGTGGAGAATCTGTTATTCTTTCCCAATAAACGCGTTTACGCTAAAACTATTATTTGCAGTGCAAACAGTTTGCAGCCAGATCAGACGCCGGGTAACCCGGCGTCTGATCAGGCTCCAAACTGTTTGCCAACAAGATAAACATGAATTATCAGAACTGTCCAAAAGTTGTACTTTTCTACGTTTTAGTGCTTTGCGTTTGCGTACGTTTGCGTTTAAACGGGAAAGAATAACGTTTTCTCCACTGTACGCCCAATGTATTCTTCCATGTTTATATATTGGATAAGTCCATTTTTATCAAAGGGATGCCTGGTCAAAATTTTCATTTTCATTTTGTTTTATATTGTAATTCCTATCAGCAAAGAGAGTAGACTCTGATCAAAACGCATAATGCGGCGTCTGATCAGAGTCTACACTGTTTGCCTATGTCCCATGTATGGGATTGTTGGCACAAATGGGTTACGTTTATTTTTACATTATATTACATAATAAGAAAAGTGCAGTTTGAAAAGGAGAAGTGTAATTTTTACACGTGCAATGTTTGTAAAGGATGAAGATATGAACTAGTACTCGTTATTAGGATAATACCCTAAAAAGGGTTTATGCTAGACCAATTATGAACACTGTATAATATATGAACGTATCAATTGCTTAATAACAGTGTGTCACTCTGATAAAATGAGTCGACACCTTATTTAAAAAGGTGATAATTGAGCTGAAGTTTTTCTTTAGTCATGAACTAGGCTACCGATCGTATATGAAGTTACCTCCCTTCGACAAGCAGGACATTGGTTTGATCGCTCCGCGTAAAATTAATAAAAAGTGCATTTTAAGGTAAAAGAAGTGATTATATTTTAACAAATGCTGAGAGAAATGTAAAGTATTAATGCCACCAAAACAAATCCCGACAAAACCGAAGAAAAAGCACCGAAAGAAGAGGAAAACTATATCGCCTTTGTTTACGGACACTACACAGGTCCGTGACAATACAATAAAAACCGGTTTGGGCAGTGTTTCGGGTGTGTCAACTGAAAGTGGAACTGTTAATTACGAGATTCCAACCAAACGTTTTCACTCTCTAGAGCCAGAATATTTCATCTTTGACAACGCAAACATGAGTTATAACCCCCAACAAACTTTCTCAGGCCAATTGATGCAGTCACCCCAGAACCAGTTTACAGTTGCACCACAATTCATGCCAGGCACCCCCATCCCGATGCAAAACCTGACTACCCCTCCCCATGGGCTATCAGTCTAATGGACGACGTTAAAAGTATTAAACACAAGGTTGAGAAAATTGAGGCTGTCGAAAAGGCTGTAAACAACATTACCATGAAATTGAGTCAATTGGAAATGAAAGTAGACAATATGGACAAGAGAGTGGTAGATGTAGAGAAAACCTGTTCTTTCGTAAATGAACTGTTTGATGATCATTCCTCTCAATTGAAGTCTGCCAACGATGAAATCAAACAGTTAAACCAATCCTGCAATGCCATGAAAGAAAACATGAAAATGCTAGAAAACGATCGTGACCAAATGAAAAGCAAACTTCAAGACACAGAATTCAGATCAATGAAAGAAAATCTTATATTTTATGGTATATCAGAGAGCCCTTCTACAGAACCCCCGGAAAACTGTGAAAATCTTGTAAAAGAATTCATAGCGACTAACCTTCATATTGATTCGACAAACATCATTCTAGACCGTGTGCACAGATTAGGAGCCCGCAGAGCAGGAGCAAAACCGCGTCCAGTGATTGCAAAATTTCATTACTTTCATGAGCGCGAAAATGTGAGAACGACCGCTTTTTCACTTAAAGGTGATCTCAAGAAAGTTAACGTCGGCGTTGGCATCCAGCTTCCTAAAGAGTGACGAGAATCCAGAAAATCCCTGAGTGCTGTATTTCAAGCCGAAAAAAGCAAAGGCCACAAAGTGAAATTTGTCGGTGACAAACTGTTCGTGAACGGCCAGCAGTATAAAAATCTGAATAAGGGGAGATCGTTTGAAAGCACAGAAAACAAAGCAAATACTGAAAATTGCAGACTCGGTTTAATTAGTCCGTTCATGAGCAATACTGAAATATGCAACAGTGCTCACGCCCCCTAGCACCAGCTTAAGCGGAATTCAACTTTCAACTGTAAATGCCCTGAAATCAATGATTCCAAAGGACCAGAAAGTATAACAACACTGAGAATGAAGTACGGGGCGACTTTTTACAGCCGCCACACAAGCACTTAACATCTGCTGTTGTGAATTATATAAATCTGAAAAAGGGGAGATCCTTTGAAAGCACAGAAAACATGAACATTGCAGACTCGGTTTAATTGAGTCTGTTCATGAGCAATACAGAAATATGCAACAGTGCACCCACGTCTACCAGTGCCAACTAGAGGGGTCATGAGGAGCAACTAGACATTGTCTCATGGAATGTGAATGGCTTAACCAGAAAATTGACAGATGTACATTTTTTAGATTTGATACGAAAATATGACGTTGTTATTTTACAGGAAACATGGCTATCACCAAATTCTCATTTTAATTTAAACATCCAAGATTATGAATCAGAACACTTGTATGGTTACAAATCTATTAATACAAGAAAAGGCCGATATAGCGGCGGTGTATCAATTTATTTTAAATCGAAATTTAAAGGTAAAGTCCAAATTATAGAAAAACAACAATGTGGTATCATTTGATAATGAGGTCTATATATGCAGTTCATATATAAAACCACGTGATTCACGGGTTTAATTATCAGAAGATGTTGATATTTTTTAACAGATTGAATCTGATGTTGAAAAATATAAATTATTGGGAAAAGTTCTCATCACAGGAGATTTAAACAGTAGAACTTCGAATGAACCTGATTTTTTAATCTTTGACACTTATTTAGACAATAATAATACAGAATTAGAATTAAACGCGCATATTATGCAAAGAGATAGTAAAGACAAAATATTAGACGATCATGGCAAGCGTCTGCTACAACTGTGTAAATCAACTAATTTATTTATCGCTAATGGACGATTAGGCAATGAAAAAAATACCGGTGAGTACACGTTTATTAATTCTTACGGTTGTAGTGTTGTAGACTATTTATTGTTAAATCACAGAGACTTCAATATCATCTAACATTTTGAAATCCAATCACTCAATGAGTTTTCTGATCATTGCGCAATACTGTTTACTATAGAGCGTAAAAATTCAGAGATTGAATCACGTGACACTAATGCCGACAATGAAGGACGTCTCTCAGGTAGGGGCGTTCCGCGAGTTACTACTGGACGACAGCAATTCGCTACTACAACTAACCGCAAATTTACATAACAATAGTATAGATCAGACTATCGAAACCTTTACAAATCTTATCCAACGACACGCGCTTAGCATATTTGGTAGAGAAAAACAATCACATTCAAAGAAACACGCGAAAAATAAATGGTTTAATAAGGAGTGCTATGACGCTCGAAGAAAATTTAATAAACATAGAAATATCTTTTTACGCCATAAAATAATGAAAATAAAACATCTTTTCTAAGAAGCAAAAATGAATATAACAAGATAAAAAAGAAATACAAAAAAGAATTTAAAAGAAATGAAGGGGATCGAATTTCGAAACTCGCAAAATCTAACCCCAAATCCTTCTGGAAAAATGTTAAAACATAGTACAAAAATAATGTTACCAACCCAGATATTCCTATTCAGGACATGTATAAACACTTAAACACATTATATGGGACCAAATCGCAAAACTCTGAGGAAGACATTAATTCAGCGGAAATTATTTTAGACCAAGATTTAGACTCAAACTTTACGCAAGAAGAACTAAAAAGTGCAATTTTCGCACAAAACAATTCTAAAAGACCCGGTGAAGACCTCTTAATAGCAGAACTATTTAAATCTACCTTCGATATAATTTCTCTATTTTTACTATTTTTTTATAATAAAATATTCAACGACGGTATTTACCCCGAAAATTGGGGTCATGAAATTATCGTACCTTTGTTCAAGGGTGGGGATCCGGAACCCAAACATTTTAGAGGAATAACTTTAAATAATATTATGTCAAAAATTTACTCCAAATTACGTGTAACTAGATTAACCAATTGGGCTGAAACACGCAAAAAATCATCGATAACCAGTTTGGTTTTCAAAACGGAAAATCTTCTGTAGACTGCATTTTCATTCTTCACTCTCTAATTAGTAAAACATTATCTGAGAAGAAAAAACTTTATGTTGCCTTTCTCGATTGGGAAAAAATGTTTGACAGAATCGACAGAGTATACTTATGGCAGAAACTTTTAAGTGAGAATATTAGTACAAAATTCATAAAAGCAATACGATCGATGTACTCTGTAGTTAAAGCAATCGTACATTATAATCGTACAAAATCGGACCCTATCACGTCACATATCGGAGTCAAACAAGGGGATCCGGCAAGTAGTATACTGTGCTTATTTCTTCTAAATGATATTTTAAATAATATAAATAGTAATATCAATGGTATTATTAATATTGATGATGTACATGTATTTTTACTCTGTTTTGCTGATGATGCTGCTGTGTTCACTCAGGACCCAATCTCTTTACAATGTATATTGGATGACATAGAGAATGATTGTAACACATGGAACTTAAAGCTGAATGTTGGAAAAACAAAAATTATGAAATTTGAAAAAGGGCGACATACGAAATTTGACTTTTTTATATATAATTCACGCATTGATATTGTAGACTCCTTTAAATATCTTGGAGTGTATTTTTACAAAAATGGCAATTGGAGCCGTACTCAGCAAAGGATTGCTCAGCACGCCTCTTTTTCACTTCACTATCTCTTCATAGTTTGTAATCAATTAGAATTACCTATCTCTCAGAAATGTAAATTATTTGACACACTTGTTTCTCCAACATTAAATTATGCAGCCGAGGTCTGGGGTTTCCATAAAGGCCCCAGCGTTGAAATTATACACACCAAATTTTTTAGAAAACTTCTTGGTGTCAAAAATTCAACGAACACAAACGCATTGTATGGAGAATTGGGTATAGCACCTTTTTATATACATTGAAAACTACTGATGATTAAATATTGGATAAAAATTCTCACAAAAAGAAATGATTCTTTACTTTATAAAATTTACAAAATGCTAAAAAATGATTTAGATAATGGTTCAAATTATAACAATTCAAACTGGGCCTTCCAAATAAAAATGTGGCTTATTTCATATATGGCAGGACCAGTTTGACATGCCTATGTTAAACTACAATTTTATTAAACAACGGATCTTAGATATTTATCATCAAACGTGGTATACCGAAATCAATAATGCAAGACGTCTAGAAACTTATGCATTTTTTAAACACTCTTTTGAATTTGAAAAATATCTAGACTTTATAGCCAAAATATCGAATTGCTTTAACGAGGTTCAGGATGTCATCTCATGACCTTGCTATAGAAAAGGGAAGATATATTAATGTACCTAGAGAAGAAAGAATTTGCATTAATTGTACTTCTAATTTAATTGAGAATGAATTTCATTTTATGATGACATGTAGTAAACACTCAGAAATAAGATCTTAATACATGCAAAGGTATTACTGTACATGACCTACAATACAGAAGTTTACCAGTCTGCTATCAGAATCCTCTAAACTGAAAATAATAAATTTGTCTAAATATATATATTTCGCAAATTTACAGAGATTATAACTTCATATTGATATACATGTATCTAACAAATGTGATTTTATCTCAAAACAGTCTGATTGCGGATAATTGAGTATCAATTATCCACAATCAAACGGTTTGGAGACTCCTGGTCATGCGGAGTTAGTCTTATTTAACCCATTACCCCATAGCCAGTCTCTAGTTTATAGATCTAGAATACAAGGGACCACATAAAGCGGGTTGAAAGTGAAACAAAATGTGCTTTAGGGCACATTATTCTTTACTTTCAGCGTGCTTTGTGCTATCATCAGCTAGGATCTAGCAAATATTTCTTATGAGACATATTCATGACTGTATAAAGTTGCTTTATTTTCTACAGTGAAGGAATAAGTCGAAGGCGTAAAAAGGCGTATTAATGGGGTTATGGGTTCAACTGTTTAACTGATTAGTTTACTATATATGTGTAGATATAGTTACTTACTAAGCGAATAAGCGAATAATCCAATCAAAACAGCAGCGGTGGTAAAATTCCTTGCTTCAATATTGTACTTAAATATAAACACAACAATCCGTGGGAATTTTCACATTGTTACATCCACGTGTGTACACACACATACTAGGTTTCAATGAATACCACGTGACTTTTTTAACATCAGCACGGCTAAAGCGAGCAACATGGGCTGTTTTGATTGGATAACACTCGTTATTTCATTCATTCATTCATTTATCATGTATATAGTGTCTGACAACGCGTACGAGTCAGCATAATAATGTTAAAAATTTCGAAATCAATAAATGTGTTATAATTAAAATAAAACAGTGCTAATCGGATCCAAAAGTCTGCTTTTACTATACATCTCGGTAGAAATGCCTGACTTTTGAAACAGATACACGAGACAAAAAATAATAATTTCAAATCAATATATTTAAAACACTACTGTAAACCATAAATAACCATTCACGACTCTATAGCTCTTCTGTAAATTCATGTTTTGCTTGTGTATACATATTTGACCTTTCTCTAAACATGCTGATGTATGTTTTATGCAATAAAGGATTGAATTGAATATGAAATTCCATGCGTGTTCATAATTTATTGGATTATTAGTAAAGGCAACAACCCGTTTTTATCTAACAACCAAAAGAACAAAATAAGCTTTAACACAGAGAGTTTTTATCGCTTAATTTGTTCCTTCATTTCACCATACAGGTAATGGCTACATATCTGTTCTGCATGCAATGCACAACTTTGTATAATAAGGTATTATACAATCATCTTAGTCTTTCGGAAATGTTTTCTTCTATTTCAGAAAAATTTATACAAACTGAGGTCCCAAAAAAGAGTTCTTTCTACTCAATACCAATGTATCACTGTTTGGCTTTATAAAACTGACTTATGATAATAATTTGATAAGTGTCACCGAACCGATACATATGTCAAAGATACTACTATAAAATGCAAACAACGAGGGCGTTTGAACAATACGCTACGTCGCTTTCCCGGTCTGCTGTTATGTGTAAAAAAATCGGTTTTTGATACATGTTATGTAGTTGCTTCACATCCCTGTTTCAAATATTGATTATTGAAACAATATTATTTGACAAATTACAGGCATATATATGACGAATTATAGGCTTAGATGTTCCCCGTTCCACATCTTAAGGGGTTTATATTTCACAACTTATTCGCTTTGCTAGGGCCTGTACCTCTGTTGAGGACTTCCACATTCGTAATAAAACTATTACTGAAAAGCTTCTTAAACAGGGGTACAGATTTCATAAACTTCGTAAAACATTTTCGAAATTCTTTTATAGAAATCTTTCTCTCATTAACAAGTATAAATGTAACTTAAAGTCTTTTCTGCGGCAAGGTATTTCACATCCGGAGTTTTATGGTGATGTGATTTACAGGCTTCATAAGATTCTTGGACATATACATTTTCAAAACCTATTTGTGAAACGTATTAGATTTTTCCTCAAAAAAGATTATGATCCAACTATATTGCTGCGCACTTCACGTTTGGTTATCGATCAATCTACAATTGATAAATCTATTTATTGTAGGTTAGGTTACTCTATGCTATTACGAGTATTTCCATATATGGAAATAGTCGGGTATCTTCGGGTATTTCCGGACAGGGGTTTATATTATATAAACCGCCTGCATACGTGTCTCTTGTCATTCGACGTTCAAACGGTTCAATAGTAAGATTTCAACAGCTTAGAGGACTACAGGATTACAGCGCCACGTTACACTTGAAGGCTAGGTTGCCACGTAGCCCTAATGGAAGAAGAAGAACTTCAACGTATGCACAAAGAAGGGGGAACTAGAGAGAGCTCCTCACAGCCAAGTAAGTCCCCAGGGGATCCCGCGATAGAAGCTTTCTCCTTATTTAAGTCGTAGCTCGATGCGCAGTTAAAAGACTTCAAGCAGACATTCGCTCCAAAGTCAGAGAAAGATAAGCCCCCTGTACAGTTTAAAAAAGAATCAAATAAGATTCAATTTGAATTCAATAAGGACATTTTACAGGGGCTCGAGATTATAGGAAGATATAGGCAGTGTTTGCCCCATGAGATTGAAAATTTGTTTGAGGACATAGTAAATAAGCTGAAGCATAGAAACAAATTAGTAGTGCTAGCTGAAACATCCCCTGGGGGCTGGGCAACAGTCTCAGAGTACGAGAAACCCTTGATAGGTTCTGATAGCGAAGATGAGAAAAGAATCAAGCAGGCAGAAACTAGGGCTCTTAAAAAGCTTAAAACTAAGCAAAGTAAGCCTCGCCCCAGCAGCACTATCCCTTATAATCATAACAACCGTTTCTTTGATTTCATGGGGAGATCATCCAGGGGTCCAGGACAGGCCGTCGCCCCCTCTGAAAGATTTCCACAGCTTCCATCCTCTACTTTTCGTCCCCCAAGAAGTGCCACGACTTCCAGAGAGGCCGCGATCTGTTTTTCCTGCGGACGCAGAGGTCACTTCAGAAATGAATGTTACGCAACCAGAGACGCCTACAGACGCCAGCCGGCTCCAGGGTCTTCAGGAGACGTTACAGGCACAGACAGAAGAGAACATAAATGATAAGTACCTTCATTGTTTTGTTAAGGAGGAAAGTCAAGATCAGGACGTTTTAAAACAGCCTTGTCCTGAATCAAAAAATGTTAAAGGCAGACTTAAGAAGCACATTTCATTTTGGAAAGAAATAGGGGCAAATCCTGAGATTTTGGATACTATTGAGAACGGATATAAAATTCCGTTTTTAAAGGCTCCGGAGTCTACTTTTACTAATAATAATAAATCGGCCCTTGAACATATTAATTTTGTGGAAAGTACTGTTTCTGAACTTGTTTCTATGGGTTGTGTAAAAGAGGTAAAGGAAGTGCCTTTTGTTGTCAGTCCCCTTACGGTAGACGTTAATAAGCAAGGCAAAAAACGCCTTATTTTAGATTTAAGAAAAGTAAATCTGCTTGTTTGGAAGGAAAGTTTCTCTTTTGAAGATTGGAAAGTAGGCTTAGACTATTTTGAGAAAGGATCTTTCTGTTTTAAGTTCGATTTAAGTAAAGGTTATTACCATATAGACATATTTCACGAACACCAAAAATACTTAGGTTTCTCTGTCAAGGGGAAGAACTATGTATTTACTGTGTTACCGTTCGGTTTGAGTTGTGCCCCTTTCGTATTTACGAAATGCTTAAGGGAAATGGTAAAATTTTTCAGGAAAAACGCAATTAGGATAGTCATGTTCTTAGACGATGGATGGTGAACAAATTCAAATTACGAATTAACATTAGCAGATTCTGAGTTTGTTAAATCTAGTTTGCTAAAAGCAGGCTTTGTTTTAAACGAAGAAAAGTCTGTTTGGCTGCCAGTGCAATCTCTGGAGTGGATAGGCATTTTTTGGAACAGTATAGACTTCTCAATTAGTATTCCAGATAGGCGTATACAAGATTGTTTACAAACTTTAAACGGCCTTCTTCAAGCTATGCCAATGGTGTCTGCAAGAAAATTAGCTCAGTTTACAGGCAAGATTATTTCTATTTCCCCTGTGTTTGGCAATTTAACTAGACTTATGACTAGATTTCTATACATGGAGTTAGCAAACAGACAATCCTGGGATCGTTGTTATAAAATAGACTTTGCCAGTCAATGTATAGACGAGATTATATTTTGGAGAGATAACATGGTAGAACGAAACACAAGATTTCTTAAGGAGTATTCACCGATTAGGAAGATTGTATATTCTGACGCGTCACACTTAGCAGCAGGCTCCTATATTGTAAACTGCAAAGACAGTGTTTTCCATTGCATGTGGTCAGAGTATGAACAGAACAAAAGTTCTACTTTCAGAGAATTGAAAGCTGTTAAATTGGCGTTAAGGGCCTATGGTGACTCTTTAAGAGATCAGAAGGTTAAATGGTTTTCTGATTCGCAATCATGTGTACATATTGTGCAAGCAGGCAGCACCAAACTTGAATTGCAATCCGAATCTAGGGACATTTTTGAATTGTGTTCAAAGTTCAACATTGATTTGAAAATACAGTGGGTTCCTAGACAGCTAAATCAAGTAGCAGATGACATTAGTAAGTTGAGTTGTACAGATGAGTGGGCTGTCACAGTCGAATTTTTTGAGTTCATGGACAGGTTGTGGGGTCCACATGATGTGGATAGGTTCGCAACGTTTAGAAATAGCAAATTAGCACGTTTCAATTCCAAATTTGTAGATTTTCAGAGCGAAGCTGTTGACGCTTTTACCCAGTCTTGGTATAATTCTAACAACTGGCTTGTACCCCCTATTAAATTGGTACCTAGAGTTATCTCACACCTGCTACATTTTAAAGCTGTGGGTACGCTTATAGTTCCCAAATGGCCAAGCTCTCCATTTTGGCTTCTTCTTTTTGATAAAAAGTTTGTTAAGAGGGATTTTGTAAGCGAGGTATTAGAATTTCATGGCGAGCAAAACATATTTGAGCGCACTCTTTCCAAAACATGTGTTTTTGGATCCAATAGATTCAGAAGTAGAGTTCTAGCTATAAGGGTTGAAGCCAGATAAACATTGACAGATGATTTGTTTGCTATTAAACAACGTTTGTGGCTAAGGGAGACCTGTCTCCAAGGGCTATTATTTTGACATTGTGACTCCGTTGGAGTATGAAAATTTTGCGGGTGTTTTTGCGTACATTTTATATGTACAAGTTTGTATTTGTACATTATATATGGCGAAAGGAACTGTAAGTTCTCGAGGCCATTGACAATTATAATGTGTCTCTGTGCAGGGTGTGACTATTTTTGATGTATGTGTTTCTATTGTACATTATATGTGGTGAAGGGAACCGTATGTTCCGGAGGCCACTGATTATATAATGTTTGTCACCATGCAGGGTGTGACTACTTTTGATGTATGTGTTTCATTTGTACATTATATGTGGCGAAGGGAACCGTATGTTCTGGAGGCTACTGATTATATAATGTTTGTCACCATGCAGGGTGTGACTACTTTTGATGTATGTGTTTCATTTGTACATTATATGTGGCGAAGGGAACCGTAGGTTTTGGAGGCTACTGATTATATAATGTTTGTCACCATGCAGGGTGTGACTATTTTTGATGTATGTGTTTCATTTGTACATTATATGTGGCGAAGGGAACCGTAGGTTCTGGAGGCCACTGATTATATAATGTTTGTCACCATGCAGGGTGCGACTATTTTTGCAAATTGAAAATTGACGATTATTCATGTATGTTGGTACATTCAATTTGTACACGTCTTCTATTTTACATTATTTATGGCGAAGGGAACTGCAAATTCCGGAGGCTTCTGATTATATAATTCCTGTCACAAGGGTGACTATTTTGCAAGTTTAATAGTGATGATTATCATTCATGTACATGTATATAGCGAAGGAAGCTGCTTGTTCCGGAGGCTTAAACTGTACGAAAGATACGATCTGGTTACATACTAGGTAGTATATATGTATTCTAAGGTAAATTTATCGTTAAGTTAGATTTTTTTAAGGCCTTGTTTAGTCCTTCCTAAAGTACTTGCTAAGACCTTGATAAGACCTTGCTAGGAACCATCAAGTTTATAACTTACTAAGGTACAGTATATAGCACAGTAGATAGTATATAGAATACAGTAGATTCCATTGTAAACGTAAGATTTATGCGCATATTCGCAATTTTACATTTAACAGATGCATTCAAAGTCGGAGTATGGAAACAGATTGAACTTTTACCAGTACACCAAGATCTACAAGAAGCTCATGATAGGATAAAGACATTATCTATTCGATCAAGGTCTATCAACACTTTCAAATCTTACAATTCAAATTTCAAACAATTCTGTACTTGGTGCAAAAAGTTTGGATTCTGTTCTCTCCCAGCCTCAGCTTACCATGTGGCTTTATATCTTTCTACCTTGCATGATACATTTCATTCAGATTCAAAAATAAACAACTTGATTTACGGCATTTCATTTGCGCACAAAATGTCTAGTTTAAATGATCCTTGTTGTTCCAACCTTGTCAAAAATGTCAAAGACGGTCTACTAAAATCAGTCTCAAAACATCACAATAGGAAATACCCTATTTCTTCTAGGGATCTGGATCTCATTGTTAGTCATTTTGGAAATTCTAGCTCTTTAATCGACATGAGATTTATAACTATGGCTCTTTTGAGTTTTTCAGGATTTTTGAGGTTTAATGAAGTTATTTCCCTTAGACGTAATGAAATCTCTATTAAAGAAACCCATGCAGAGTTATCGTTAGTCCGTTCCAAGACCGATCAAATTTCCAAAGGATCGTTGGTTATTGTTAGTAAAACAAGTATGAGTACATGTCCAGTACTAGCCCTACAAAAGTACTTAACTGCGGCACAAATACCAAAAACTTCAACAGAATACATCTTTAGGAGAATTTCTGTCCTTAAAAAGTCGGGCACGTGCAAACTGAGACCGGGTCCTCATTTATCCTATTCTCGAGCCAGAGAGATTTTTCTACATAATATCTCTGTTTTAGACTTAGATAAGTCTAAATTTGGATTACATTCTTTTCGGTCGGGGGGAGCGACAAGCGCTTCTGACAGAGGTGTTCCTGATAGATTGATAAAGAAACATGGTCGTTGGAAAACAGCTTTCGCTAAGGACGGTTATATTAGAGAAAATATAGAGACTAAGAAGTCAGTTTCTCTAAATCTTGGGATTTAAACATCATTAAGCTAAAGCAATTAGAATGCAGCTGTTTAAATAAAACTATTTAGACGCTTACCTTAGCTTAGACAGTTAATCCATATTTCGCTGTTTCTATAACAGGGCACAGCCTGTAGTGTTTCATTCATACTTTGCACGGTGTCCTTTCCGTTTGCAAATCGGGATAATCCGTTTCACACGGAAATTTACGGCAGATTGTTACTCATCTTTGACCCTATTCCCATATATGGAAGTGTCTACTATGGGTAATTTTACAATAAGTTTGTAACACGGGTATTGTGTAGGAGTTGGCGTGTCTGAAATACTTTAGCTCTGTTCCTTTGAGTTAGGTAAATGTACAAACCTTTAATATGTCTAGTTTATAAAGCATAAGCAGATCTATATCTTTTGCTGACATTTAAAGTACGCTTTTAGAGAATTGTTATTCTCTACAATGCTGTATATTGTTCTTGTAAATATTTGTATGAGTGTTATGAAAGTGCTAAACACGCACGAGATTTTGTTTATTTGCGTTGTCTTCATTAGAATCGTTTTCTCTAATGATAGTAGATATATCTACATGTATATGGCTTGATTGGATAATTACCCCGGACTTTTCCAGTCGATAAAATTATTGACCGTTTTGGACCACACCTACTTTAGTAGTTGTCTTTATTTTTGTCCTTTTACTTAGAGTTAAAGATTAGACAATAAATAATTTATATTTGGCTGAATGTAATGAAAGAAAATATAAATCTATTTATTGTAGGTTAGGTTACTCTATGCTATTACGAGTATTTCCATATATGGAAATAGTCGGGTATCTTCGGGTATTTCCGGACAGGGGTTTATATTATATAAACCGCCTGCATACGTGTCTCTTGTCATTCGACGTTCAAACGGTTCAATAGTAAGATTTCCCACCCACCCTCCCTCTAGGTAAATTTGAGAGGTACCGACAGCAAGATCAGTATTGAATTAAGTCAAACTGGCTGTCGTTTACATTTGTAACTCTTTGGAAATTTACATTGAAGCTTTATTTTGAAATCTGCATTTACAACCAACATGGTTTACATTGTTTAATAGAAATTTCATTTTCAGTTTATTAGTTGGCTGGTTGTTACTACCAAAAAAAAAAAAAAAAAAAAAAAAAAAAAAAAAAATTCAGTAAGTTCTTGAGGAAGTACTGCTCAGAAATCAATCTGTTAATATTAACAAAACTTCAGGTATGTTTCTGAGAAATGGTTCCACAAGAATGACCATTGGCTTTTTGGCATGCGTTAATGCTTTATTTATATTTCAGATTCTAACGATTTTCTGTCGTTGATTAGCGAGCCAGTATGGATCATGTGTGGAGTTGTTTCTGTAGCTTGAGTGTAAGGATGGTTCCAGGGACAATGATACTAGCAACTAGTGATTTTCAGTTGTTATCGCAGTTTATATAGTTTATGTGATAAGTGCAGAGACACAATACAGTACCATTGGATTTAATGGTGTTTTTTCTTACCGGAACCTACACGTATGAGAGAGTATTGAGTATTCATGATGATGCATATTAAATAAAATTATTGACCGTTTTGGACCACACCTACTTTAGTAGTTGTCTTTATTTTTGTCCTTTTACTTAGAGTTAAAGATTAGACAATAAATAATTTATATTTGGCTGAATGTAATGAAAGAAAATATAACTATGCTTTCCTCTTTGGTTGTGCGACGACAGACAGGGCTTAGCACTACATGATGATGTATATTTAAAGCCGTCCTTAACCGGGAGAGTTATGTCGGATTTTCGTGGTTTGTTTTTTCTCTCCCTCTCTGTCGTACCCTGGACCCTTCCATGTCTTACAGTTACTCGTAACTACAGACTAGTCGCTTGAGTACAATTTGACCGTTGCCATAGTGGGTTATTTTTAACACGGGCTTGAATGTTTAATTCTTTCCCATGTTACTAATGATCTTGTCATAGAATTTTTGCTAAATGTTTTACATGTATTTACTTACTGTGCTGGCGGTCTTTTTGATTGTGAGGTTGTGGAACAGGGTTTATATTTTATGTACACTGTTTGTCTTTATAGGTGAATATAGGAGATACGTGTGAGGTTGGGCGCCCCTAAACCCAGGTTTAACCCCCCCAGTGGTTGTTAATAATTAATTAATTTATAGTTAATTATTGATTGCTACTGACCGTACCAAGGCGGGCTCCTATATTCACTTTGCTTTATGTTTGTCTTGCGTGTTGTTTTCTATTTAGTGTGTAGATGAAGGAATGATATTGCGTCTGTGTGTGTTTGTGTTTGTTGGGGTATGACTGTGTGTGTGTGTTCTGCTTGAGAGGTGGGTGTATTGTTTGTGTTACGTTTCCTGCTTGAGTCTTTCGTATTTATTAGATATGAGGTATTGCAAAGGGAAATAAATATGTCCGTCACTTTGCCATAGGTGTAAAGGCCAGCCTCCCCTTGATGAGTATCGTTATACGTAAACTTTCTCATAAACGCGTTTATACTGAGACAAGTATTACTAATTAATGCAAACAGTTTGGAGCAAGATCAGACAACGGGTTACCCGGCGTCTGATCTGGCTCCAAATTGTTTGCCATTCAGAAAGACATAAATAGAATTTTCAAAGTGTTATCATGTTCTACATTTCTTATTGCGTTTTTATTTCCTCTCAGTGTATAATGAATATTGTCACAAGGAAAACACTTAGACAGACTGCATGTGTCGCTTGTTGTTTGTCGCCCATCCCTATGTGAGTCTTGTACGCTGGACATGTCAAAACAATGAGTTTCAAATGAGACGACAATCGGCCCTTATTTAGCAAACATTAATCCATTCCTCAATGACAAAGTATATTATCTTTATTAACCAAATTGTGCAGACGACATTTCAAAACAAACCTTTTTACAGTTGGATAAGGGTTAACAATAGAGATACTGTATAGTCGGACGGTTAATCGTTATAGTCAAGAGTTGTAAATGGAGGCAACAGTCAGGAATACAAGGAACTATACGAGTATACCACTCATCACATCCAATAACTTATTTACATTTTTGTATCTAGACTTTAAAAAAGGGACTTACATCCTTTGATTAAGTTCATATTTATATAATTAAATCTAGTTGGAACCGGTAAAAACACTGGGTTGTTTCACGTTTACGATATTTGTGCTTTAATCCTTTCACTCCCAATGACGACATAAAGTGCGTTTGCAAACAGTTTGGGTCCTGATCAGACGCCGCGTTACTGTTTGACACTCTTACCGATATCTATTGAGTCATACAACCTTAAATCTAATTTTGAAACGTAACTTTAGCAGACGACAATAAAGCGGTGATGGGGTAAAAATTTCCCGAATTATTTGATCATGAAAGTGTTAAGTAATAACATTCCTTGTACGTTCATGTACGTCAGTAATGTGAATTATCTTTAATGCTCGCATAGTTTGCTTTGACAAGTTCAGATATTTGTGAGACCCCTTATTTGAATCGTAACTGTATGGCCGCTTGGTGTCATTTTCTTAACCCTTTCCCTTATAGAAGCGACTTTTAGCACATTCATTTTATTCATCCGCTGAAGAAAATTGTTCCAAATTATACCGTAATGAATATGTGTCATATTTAATACTTTCCTTATTCTAGCAGTTAATAGCTTAAAGCAGGCTGAAAGTAAAGCAGAATGTGCCTTAAGGCACATTCTGCTTTACTTTCAACCTGTTTTAAGTGGTCACATGTCTTCAACACTAGAAACAGGCTATTGGGTAAAGGGTTAAGGCAATGAAAAGGCCAAACACTATATGGCGATGTGTAGATCAATATTGCTGATACCTCTGTACCAGATATTGTGAATATGTTAACTCTAAAACCTCATGTGCAGACCCTGCAGACGCAAACAGACAATGGTGTTTATATGTACAGCCCTGGAAAAAATGTGTCCTGTTCACTGCTAATGCATGATGTGCAAATACATGAATCTCGCTTGTGACTGATTTGCCGATCATTTTCAATTGTTCATTTCACATAAACACCGAAAACAGTACCTCATTTCATTATATATCCTGCACTTTCAGTTTATTGGTATACAATGTTATTTCTTCCTTTTAGAAGAGTTACAACAAATAGTGTTGCAATGAAACGAAATTCTTAAAAAGCTTACTGAAGCTACTAACTTTTTTTTCAAAACAAAGCAAGATTGAAATGCTTTTGACAGATTCTAGCAGAGACAGGGCACAAGGTTTACTACATAAGACAGTTCGGGACTCCGCAGTATTAAATTGCCGAGAACCTATCATAAGAGAATATATTTGTTAATGTGTTTTAATGTACATCCGTTTTTGTCACGCTTTGGCTATTTGGACGTTCCAGACAGATGGAAATGGGTACAGAGAAACGCCCTGTTGATCGCATATTTGTTTTTATAGAGCTTCTTCCATACCAAGTGTATACGACTGGCATATAAACTCATCCTAGCATTAAGAAATAGTCCAGCGCGGATTCAAACTCATGACCCCTGGTTTTGCCCTAGCGAGTTGCCACTAGACCATGGTCTGCATGTTAGAGATGAACAAGATGTAGCAATCAAACCACTGAAAAGGAAAAGGTACCTGCAGTTGATAAAATACAAATTAATAAGCATAATTAGTACAGACAGGTGTGAATTGTAATATCGTTTATATTCAGAAAAATATGGAAACCGGGGTTTGGACGTCCATGGGCACAACCGGTGATCAAAACATGTACGTGTACTTAGAAAAGAAACCGTCGGCAGAGTCAAATCTTTGGACAGAAAGCATCATCAGCAGAAGAGATAATTTCATACGAATTACAGAGCTCTCTACCTACAGAGCGCCCACCGAACAACGAATCCCTCCTTACAACGACGCTCGCCGCTGCTCCCCAAAGAAGACAATTTTGTCCAACCTTTTCAATGCAACATTATCGTCTGCTTAAAACTTTCGTCTGCTGCTTTTATAAAAGGCACATATTTAACCATTTGATAGTAAAAAAAAAGTACTCCCGAGCGACAAACAGATCATATACTACACTCAATGACTGATTCTTTAAGATTTTAAGATGTTCAATCCCGAGGGTAAAAGGTTTTGGCAAAAATATTCTCATACTCTGGATGCTGTTTATGGAATAATCTGCCACAGTCAATAAGGAATATGAACACTATTTCAGCTTTTATGACCAGTGTTAAGGATCATCTTTTTAAAAGTTTTTGAATAGTTTTAACTTTTATTTAGCTTACATTTACATGACTGTTTAACAAGTGTTTTACCGCCCTATGTTTAAATGAACTCTTCTCTGTGGATCCCTTTTCTTAAAATTTTGTTATTACCATTAGTATAAGCCATTTTACCTTTTGAATCTATGTCACACAAAACTGTATCATAAGGCCCACAATGGAAATAAGAGTATACGTTTACTCTTTTTGTGCTATTCTTATATAATTTTGTTTGACATGGTCTGTTGATTTATCACGCTAACTATTGTGTTATGTTTTAATCAATGTGCCATGCAAATGTACATTTTATGATATATAAATATATCTATCTATCTATCTATCTATCCATCCATCTATCTATATGTCTGTCTGTCTGTCTGTCTGTCTGTCTGTCTGCCTGTCTGTCTGTCTGTCTGTCTGTCTGTCTGTCTGTCTATCTATCTATCTCTATCTATCTATATATCTATCTATCAAGAGCTTGAATCCATATCAGACGCCGCGTTACGCGGCATCTGGTCTTGATTCAAGTTGGATGCCAATGTAAGGGAATTTTCCTCCCTATAACGATACCCTACGAACAACGAGCACATGTGTTTCTCCCATTAGGTGTCGTTGTAGAGATGAAGCGCTGTAGTAGAACTCAAAGCTGAATGCAGCACCACAGATCATAATTGTATTCAAGTGAAAAGTCTCTGTATCACAAGTAAGATGTTCATTGTGTTTTGATAATAATAATTTACATAAATATGGACAAATGTTGTTGAAACAGTCTGTTATTAATTTAGATGTAGTTAAGATGGTAATCAAAGTTTCCACTGCGAGGAAAGCATCGCATTTGTTAATTCAGCCAAACGTGAGCTGTCCTAGTTCGACATTTACTTTTGCGGAGAAAATACCTGTAGGCTCCATTCCTCTGAGAATGTCATTTATATGGAATGAGCGTCATCTCTTTTCAATTAACACTTTCTCTGCATCTCGTCGAATCAATCAACGACGCAGTACATAGTGTCGTAAAACCCAACTGATCCTACCATTCCCTGCAACAATTACGTAATAATCTGTCTAACACAGTTGCAACAGCATCGTCTGCTGATAGTGTTCGTCTTCGTTTTCCAATAGAGCTTTGACGTAACCTTTCATGGTCCATTTTTTCGTGAGACTTTTACCCTTTCACCGTGTCATTGTCGTCTGCTTCAGTTTTGTAGTCTGCAATGTCATTTCAAAGTTCAAATATAAGAGAGTATGACTTAAGAAATTTCAAAACGAGTATCAAACAGTTTGGATCCTGATCAGACGCCGCGTTACGCGGCGTTTGATCAGGATCAAAACGGTTTGCAAACGCGTTGATAAGCGTCATTGAGAGTGAAAGGGTAAAGAGACATTGATATGAGTGTCAATCAGTTTGGATCCTGATCAGACGCAACATTATGCAAGTAGTGTCGGTCGTAGCAGAAAGGGATTAATGAATGGGACGACTGTAAATACATGTATTCCAAAGTAACATCTATATTTCCCGCCTGTAACAGCTGCTTGCTTTGACCTTATTCAACTCAAAAATATGAAACGAAATATGCCTGGATATTGCGGAGAACTTTCCATGTAAACTTGCTGGAATACTTTATTGTAGATATACAAGGGTGATCTTAAGACACTTCAGTGTTTGTTCATTCACTAAAATATGTCAGCTGATAAAGCAAACCGTGCAGATCCTGATGAGACGCCGTGTAACGCAATGTTTGCAAATACCAGTGATGTGCATTGGTTGACCATTGATTGATGTGCAAATTCAATAGATCTCTTACAATGGCCATGAGTTTATTTCGTAAGTGAAGGTCTCCGGCCCAAAATACAACATCAATTTACCATCAAATTATGTTGTGTCTATACTATAAATCTATATAAATTAAAGGTAATACATATATCATTTTGAAACGAATAAATGTGAAATAAATAATGTTCAAATTTAGACAGTGTCTGTTTTGATCAAATGGTTATCGCATATTGTACATACAGCGAAACATTAGACCAAAACACACTGGACCGTTAACTCAACTGAACACTTATATCCTTATCATTACAAGATGGCAATGCAACTGTAAAATACCTGTTTTGCTGTTCAATGTATATCTCAAATAATCAAAACGGACCTTCACCAGGGGCCGTTATCTAGTAGCATCTTATGATAAAAATAAATCTTGGGTTGATTATTTTCTTCTTAAATCCAGGGATTTTCCCTTAAGATGATTTTTTTCTAAGATTTTTTAATAAGGAATTTCTAATCTTAAGGAAAACCTTACGATGCTACGGGAATACGGAACCAGATTACATCGCAAGTGGTAGATCATTTAACCTCATAAGACTTATGTCATACATCTAGCATTAACACGATAATTAAGGCAGGTGGCAGTATGATAAACAACAGTATATTTAGTAATAACCATCGTGCGTCTATATCAAAATGGCAGCATACGAGACAACCATATTCCATTATTTTAACTTCCGATTGCATTGTGTCTAGAATTAACAGACAACAATATCAAGTATATACAGCAGACAACCAATACCGTCTGTCAAACATCAGGGGCCCGTTTCATAAAACTTCTTACGACAAATGTTGTCGTAAGTCAGATTAGAAAATTCTCAATTTTAATTTATTTCTGCATTTAATCCTGTCTTGTGATATCTCTTTGGAATCGTCTTGAAAAGACGATTCCAAAGAGATGTCACAAGACAGGATTAGATAGAGAATAAGAAATAATATGTATTTTTAAACTTTGACTTACGACAACATTTGTCGTAAGATGTTTTATGAAACGGGTCCCTGTGCACCGTCTTAAGAAACGTCGTACAACGACAATGGTCGTGAATCAAACTTTTAAATTGCTTATTTGTCCATGTAGGATTAGATGGAGAAATAAATAACAAATGAGAATTTTTATAAACTGACTATACAATATTTACCATACGACGTTTCGTAAGACGGGCTTCTATAGATTTAACTCAGACAACCACCGTTCTCAGTATTAACCTCAGAAAACCATTAGAGCTAGTGTATACATTGTACCTTTAGTGCCATTATATCTAGAACTAAGCTCTGGCAACCATATTAATTAGTTTTATATTCAGACAACATTATATCCAGTATACACCTGTTCATAGTGCCATTATAACAAGACCTAAGCTCTGGCAACCATCTCATTCAGTTTTAACACTTTCACTCTCAAGGACGCCAAAAGGCGCGTCTGAGTAGGTTCCAAATGGTTTGCACTCGTAATGAAATTTCTTCAATTAAACTGCCTTAGATTAAACTTTAAAACGATACTGCAGACAAATATATTTTCATTTTCATTTTACATGTATTGCCATGCGTTAGTGTTTAGTGCGTAAAAGTGAAATAACAAACGTCTTCTCTACGAAGAAGCTGTTGAATTGTCAGGCATACAGTGGTATATACGCTATTCCTACCCACTTTCCGCGTTTCTTACGCTTTTCTTACGCGTTTATTATCCGTTTCGTTAAACGGGTTTCCTAGCCGTTTCTTTACGCGTTTCTTTACGCGTTTAAAAGAGCCCGGATGTCGATCTTAATTTTCTAAAGAATACTCCTGAAATATTGACTCGGGTCATTCACAAAGAGAGCAAAACATCAAATACTCCGACATTTCATGCGGTAAGTAAAGATTGCAGTCGTTATCGTAGCGGCGAGTCCAATGCAAGTCTGTCGCGACGGGTGGTTTATTGATTTATGGGTCTGGTGTCACTAATCGGATTAGTGGGTTTTTCATCGATAAGATCCGAAATCTCCGCGTGAAACGCACCAATCGCAACATCTCTGGTATAATCGTTTATTTACGCGTTTAAACGCGTTATAATCGTTAGGCGTTAAGAGTTCGTTAACCGTTCACTATGCGTTTCTTACGCATAGATTAACGCTTAAATGGGTAGGAATAGCGTACTTACCACAAGTGTTTTTTGAAAAAAACAGAAACATGTCCAACTGGACAATAGGTCAACATGTATTTTTTTAATACATAAAACACTACTGTGCTAAAAAACAAACGAGAAAAGTTAATACATCATGAAAACGGATTGCGATTGCAAACAGTCCGTGGCCCGTTTTACGAAACGTCGCACAACGAAAACAGTCGTTAGTCAAAACTTTAAAACATACATCTTGTTTCTTATTTCTCCGTCTAATCCTGTCATGTATTTTCAAGACGATCCCAAAGAGATGTAACAAGACAGGATTAGATACATGTAAAGAAAGAAATAATAATTGAGAATTTTAGAATTTGAATAACGACCATTTTTGGCGTAGGACTTTTCGCGATACGGACACCTGGATACCATATCAGACGATGTATAATCCGCTGTCTGATCTGATTAAAGATGTTTTAAGCCACAATTTACAGTACATTTAACCTTTTTTGCCCTTTCGGTGCCTAAGTCGCATGAAGTCGACTTTGCAAATAGTTTGGGTCCTGATCAAAACTGTTTGACACTCGTATCGATGTTTCTAAGTCATAATACATTGAATCTTACTTTGAAGCAATCTTGGAAACAATCATATTGACGCAGACGTCAATAAAGCGGTGTAGGGGGTAAACCCTTGCAATAAATTTGGCGCCGAACGGGTTCAATAAAAAACCTACAATTGATTTATAACAATTGTTTGAGTTTCACTTCCTTAAAAACACACAGCTTGCCTTCGTGTCGACTTTCTTTGGTCATATTGGCTGACATCTGACTTTGTAAACGAATGATCAGTCAATAGTATTAACCGAGTCGTGCCCACACTCCCATATATAGGACATAGACAAACAGTGATAGAAAATGTCAACATAAAACAAAATGAAAATCTACGTCGGGCATCACATGATCTAAAATGGACTTTCCCAAAATATAACGATATGGGTGGTGAAGGGTTAAAAGTTATTGGAACTGCGCTGCAAGCTAATTTGTTATATGAATACAATGTAAGGGCCCCACAAAAATTTACGAGCTATAAGCAAAGAAGATATTATGTTTCTCAATAAACGCGTTGGTACAAAGAACATAATTGTTTATTGCTGACCGTTTGAACCACGATCAAACATATATGAGGACATAATTCTCACAGGCTCGAAACTGTTTGCTAAACTAATTGTTAAATGTTAAGCAATATTCTTTGTTTCTCTCTTTCGTCTGCTTTAACCCTCTTGCCTCCATAATATCGTCTGCAATGGTAATGTCGTCAGCAATATTTAGAATTCCAGCTTTATGGCTGTTTTACTTGAAAATTGTCGAAACGGGTATCAAACAGTTTGAATCCTGATAAGACGCCGCGTTACGCGGTGTCATATTAGCATCCAATCTGTTTGCAAAGTCTCCTTTTGGCGACGTTGTCAGTAAAATAGTTAGATACTTCTTTACTTCTTTATATTGCGCGGCGTTTACGGTCAGTTTCGTTTGAAGTGGATATGAAAACTAATTCATATTTGTTCGTTAAAGATGAAAAAGCATTGGCAATAAAATATTTACACAAACGAATGCATGTTGTGGTTAATGAGGTGCTGAGCTTTCGCTTTTTAACCCCTTCACTTCTATGAAGCCATCTGCTTTGGAATATTTTCGACTGTTTTATTTCTCAAATCATTATTTTCGCAGTGTGGCATAAGAAACATTTAAATGTATATCAAATAGTTTAGATCCTGATCAGACGCCGCGTTACGCGGCGTCTGGTCAGGATCCAAACTGTTTGAAATGAATCCTCGTTCTCGATGTAAGGCAGTTAAGCGGATTAACTAAAAGGTGTTAATCTTCTTGTCGATAGCTATGCAATTACTGCGATAAAAGAGATGTCAATTACTAAACTGTTTTAACTATAAATAGTATAGCGAAAAGAGCAAAATGGCATTTAACCGGAGCTTATCGCTTTTAATCTTTTAAAGATTTCAACCATTACAGTTATATAAAATAAATGTAAGATACTAAAATCAGAACGGTTGTTGACTCTGAAATACGTTTAAATTGTCGGTTTGAAACCAGAGAAAAAGCAGCTCAGGCTTCACTGCCTTACCCAGAGTACTATGGGTATTTGAAAATAGTTTTTACCCTAATCAAACGCGGCGTCTGATCAGGCTCAAACATGTTTTACAATCATTATTTTATATTTCCTAAAATATGAATTTGAGAAATAAAAGCAGATAAACAAGCTATTTTAAGCTGATGACGTCATGGCATTGAAGGGTTTAAGCCATACAACGGTGAAGACGTAATCTTTCCAAATAAACGCGTTTGTGGTAAAACAAGTTTGTTCTTTGCAATCAGCATTGAGACATACATGTACATGTACCAGACGCCGATTAACTCTAAATCTTTTCAGGCTCCAAAGTTTGCAACTCGGCCAGACGCCTTGTACACTACAACGCGTCGTCTGATAGAGATGCAATCTTTTTACATTTATATTTTTATATATTCGGTCATACATGTACTACCTTAAATCTAACTTTGAAACATACTTGCAGAAAACACTATTGGAGTAGACAAAAACAAAACGATGTAGGGGTAAAAACCTCACGATTATTTTGACGCCGAAAGGGAAATTAATTCAAAACCTGTTTCTCAATTCTTGTATTACATTTGCCTTTAGCTTACTTTACACGGTACAGTGCTTCCTCCCTACAACGGCCGTCTGAACAACGACTCTCTCCTTATAACAACGCATGTGACTGTTCCAAAGACAATTGTGTCTAGGGCTTTCACTGCTGCAACATCGTCTGCTTAAATTTGTTTTTCCACTGTTTCTCTTACAGAATTTTTATTTTGACAGACAAAAAAACGTAATGACGAGTTGCAAACAATTTGAATCCAGATCAGACACCGGGATATGCAGCTTCTGATCCGGATTCAAGCTTTATGCAAATGTAAGCCAATTTACTTCCATATAAGAACTCTATTCAAACAACACACATAATCTTTGTCTCCCATTGGATGTCATTTTACTAAGTGCCTCATTTGATTCCCATACACGTATTATGCCTACTATAAATACGAAATCCTTCATTTCCCAACATATTATGATGTCAAAGTTAGTATAGGTCGTTTGCAGTTCAAAAAAACACGATAATTTTCAAATATCTCCATAACAAGAAAACGGAGACAAATGGAAGTTTGCATAGATTTATGATATACCTATACCAACTCTGACAAAAAAGAAATATTTTTTTCTCTTCGTAATAAAAAAGTTTTATTCATAACTTCTATATAAAGTTTACACTTCTAAGGGACAGTTTTCCGAAGGGTGATTTCAAGTTATTCAACAGCCTATCTTTCACGTCCCGGCAACGCCTCACCGTTAAGCCATCGCATACCATAGCAGTTTACAACTAACCGAACGAGGCCCTGGCTGGGGTACGTTAAACGTATTTACCGACCATACTGTCATTTGCGCACATGTTAGATCCTAATCGGACACCGGGGCCATTTCGTATCTGAATAGGATCCGAACCATGTGCCACTCATACGAAAGTTTTATCAACAAAACGCAAAATAACTAAATGCGATAAATAGCAGAAGAGACATGTTCATACCAGACGATCTACACCAACTTACCATTATCAAATTTTCAACAGAATGTTTCCAGATCAGTTCGAAAACCTTTATTATTTTATCGCTTAAAGAAAACGTAATGTACACGTAAGTGCAATACAACTCGAACATTGATACATATCAAGCTCCACATAAGGGGAGTACATTGTATTTCCAAAACTAAATCTTTATTTCTGAATTAAGCCTATGGTGTGACTATTCATTAGAACCGTCTTTCTTCGAGTAGTCACACCATAGGATTTGGTGTTGAACTGGGTGAGAAAATGTTGGACTTGTTCAAGTTTCTCTCTCTTATATGGAGCTCTGTAAGTATGTAGAAATGTTAGAGCTTCGGTTTGAAAAGTAATTGCAATTCTCTTTATTCCTGGTGAAGAGTTCGTGGATTTAGGCATAGTAAAATTGTAATGGATTATGGGGCCTCACAATTAATTTTGCACAACTAAACAACCAATATCAGCACGGGATTCACCTTTCAGCCAGAAGCAACTTGCACGGGCTTTTACCTGGGGATATTCTCCAATATAAACAAACGTGATCAAGGTAATAGCCAATAACACCCCACGTAATTGACCATTTTCAGCGACACAAAATTTATATAAAACTAAGAAGAAAAGTTTTTAGTTAGACTTTTAAAAATTCTGAATTTCCTTGTCAGAGTTGGTATAGTCACATCATAAGTGTATGCAAAATTCAATTTAAATACGTCCATTAGTTTTAAAATTATCTAAGATTTATCGTGTTTTTTTGAACTGCAAACGACCTATACAATATACGCATACAGTGGATAATATGTTCCCGTTTAAACAAACAGCAAACGCAACCGCAAAGCACTAAAATGTAGAAATTTACTTTTTGAAATTTCAAATTATTCATTTAAATCTGAGTGGCAGACCGTTTGGAGCCAGATCAGACGCCGGGTATCCGGCGTCTGGTCTTGCTCCAAACTGTTTGCAATAAATATAATAGTTTTAGCGTAAACGCGTTCATTGTGTAAGAATAACGTCTTCTCCACTGTACCAAATATTGAATAGGTGTTACATTCGGAAGTACTTTATTCCTACCAATTTACACGAAAGGAAACGCAAAGCTATACAGTTGAACGTAGAAATTACAAGATCTTAAAACTGTTCCCGAGGTTTTAAAATCATATTCGCAAACTGTTTTGATACTGGCCCGATGCCGAGCAACTTCAAATTGTTTTCAACAAACACAATGGTTTGGCGCAAACACACGCATTGGGAAAGAATAACGTAATCTGTACTATTTCTTTAAGCCTGAGCATGATTAGATTTAGACGTGTACATGTAACGCAGCGTCTGGTCAGGATCCACACTGGTCGATTTTCATATGGTCAGCTCTGCTTGTTCAGTTAAACTGTTATCAATCTCATTTCAAGCACAGACAGGCACAGATAACAATTATTGGATAGTCAATATTATTACACAAAACATTATAACATTGAAAGGGTTACAGTAAAGTAGACGTTATTCTCTCCAATGTAAACGAAACTTGATGCAATAATTAATTGGCGAAACTGACGTCTACTTGAAAATGATGACGATTTAGTTTTCACAAGCGATGCAAACAGTTTGGAGCCTGATCAGACGCAGGGTAACCCGGCGTCTGATCTGGCTCCAAACTGTTTGCAATGGACATAACGGTATTATGATAAACGCGTCACAAGTTTATTGGGAAATAATAAGTATTATTTAGTGTAAATCTTTCGTAAATATTATCATCGGTTGATACAGAAAACTGCAGCTGCCTATCCTGAGATGTTCTATGATATTGGAATATTTACTGTCGATGTTTTCATATTTTAATACAGTTTGAGAACTCGTCCCCGTGTAAACAAAACGAAAACTTAATGCATATGAATTGTATAAACCAAACTTGAGAATGTTTTTGCGATAAAGTTTGAGATCCTGCAAGTTTAAACCTAATCATCAGTAGAGTTTATTGACATCTGATATGGCACCTAACCGTATCGTTCTTTCTGCAAATGTGCTAAAACGTGTAAATCAACTTGTCAAACCCTGAATCTTGAAATGGACCATTCTAGTTTCAAAGTACGTATAGTTCACTGTTTACTATTAAGAGGAGATTTAACTGAATATTTTACAAAATGACAATAGTATACACCTTTAGGGCTCCTGTTTTACGTAGGACAAAATTACTTTTCTCAGATACACTATTTGTACATGACGAGTATATTCGTCACTACGGTTTAATGAGTTTATTAAGTTTTGCCAATTGTTATACTCATGGCACGATCACTTAACCCTTTACCTGATAGCCTATTTCTAGTATTTAAGATAGTTGACCACTTAAAGCAGGTTGAAAGTAAAGCAGAATGCGCCTTTAAGGCGCATTCTGCTTTACTTTCAGCCAGCTTTAAGCTTCCATGTGCTAAAATATAGAAAATATTCCCTATACTATATATTCATGGCTGATTAAATTGGAACTATTTTCTTCAGCGGATGAATAAATCATATCCGCTAAAAGGCGCATCTATGGGGGAAAGGGTTAATATCCTATATTGAGCAATTGGCACATATATAACAGCAATATGTGCATTTACAGTGGAGAAGACGTTATACTCTCCCAGTATCGTGTTTATGCTGAAAACCAACGGTTTCCATTGCAAATAGATTGGAGCCTGATCAGACGCCGAGTTACTCAGATTGTCTCTTTGAGTTTGATAAAAACGTATATATTTTCCAGAAATGTTCATTTTCTACATTTCATTAAATTGCGTTGCTTTAACTGATCTCTATTCGTTTGAGAAGGAATAACGTATTTTCCTCTCTGTAAAATATTCTAAATCTGTATCCGCCTTAAGGGCTAGGCTATAAAACTAATTTTATGATACAGTTTCGTAAAGTTCTAGCTCTGTTATTTATATTTGATGTTCGTATATTTACACATCATTACCTCAATCTTTAGTCAATGCTTTTTTATGACAGTAAAGCTTACACACTGTTTGATCTACTTATGAATTTACCACTACATTCCCTTACTCTTAACCCTTGTTCTCTCAGAATACTATATGCAAAACCCTTATTTAAGCAGTTTAACATCATAAATATTGTCACGAATTTCAAACAGCTGGGATCTAAATCAGACGCCGCGACACGCGGCGTCTGGTTGGGATCCAAACTGTTTGCAATTTCACTTATGTAATTCGGTGAATATGAATAAATCCTCCGATATATCTCCGCCAGACGGCTAGGGCCGTTTAACGCAGCACTTTGGCGAGATAAAATTCGTTATTTGTTTATCCGTGAGATTACACTTCTTAAAGAATAGCTTATACATTCATATAGTTTTAAGCACTGTAAATGTCTGGTGATAAATTATCGGAATCATGTGGAGCTGTGCACGTCTCCTTCCACATCGGAGATAAAATATGATGAGATTTGTTCGTACTAATTGGCGGATAAACGGCCTGGCCGCGAAGACTTACTGCAGAACGTTCATGGTGTAAACAAGCACGTTTGAAGCCAGTTGAGAGGAGCAGTGTTGTTGATTCACAATGACATGAACCTGATTAATAAGCTCTCTGCCACATGCTAACAGAACCGAACATGAGGAAATGGAATGCTTTATGCGCTCCTACCTGGATAGTATCAGGCGGACTGTTCTCTTCGATAATCACTGAAGGTATTATATACAGTGTAACTAATTAGTGCTATCGGAGCGTAAAGTGGATATTATGTAAAAGAGAATCGCACGGGTTTGAGACTATTCGATGGAAATGAATCTGCAAGGAAACAGTGATTAAAGTGGTGTGAATATAAAGGTTATGTGAAATATAAGCAAATATGTTCGTCATAATGTAATGATATACATGTATTTACGGTTCAGGCAATTAGCTCTTTGTAGGGTCGGATAGTATTTATATTAGTTTATTTGTTTCCATTTATTTGATTTAGAAAAAGAAATAGGAATATGAAAAAGATGATAGAAATATGAATATGATAAAAAAAAATGATTTTAAATGATTAATTAAGAAAAGAGTATCAAAGTGTGCATCTGATAGTGTGTTTGTTTGGAGGAGATATCACTAAGGTCATGATGAAATCGAACAGTGTAGAAGTAGACTACTCACGGAGATCCCTTATTGCCCCTAAGACGTCCATTTTACCGCGGATTTCAGCCGCCAGTAACCGACGTACAGACAACCGAATAGTTATAAATGTTGGCGGCATTCGGTATGAAACATATAAATCCACCCTAAAAAATATTCCCGATACCCGTCTTTCATGGCTGACCAATTCCAAAGGAAATAATCCTGATTTTGATTTGGATACTGGAGAATACTTCTTTGACAGACATCCGGGGGTGTTTAATATGATTTTGAACTATTACCGGACTGGAAAACTGCACACACCTACAGATGTTTGTGGACCTTTATTCGAGGAAGAATTAGCATTTTGGGGCTTAGACGAGAAGCAAATAGAGCCCTGTTGTTGGTCAAGTTACAGAGCCCATAGAGACGCCCAGGAAACATTGGCTGAAATGGATGGAGGTTGGTAATCATATACACATAACTCAAAACTCATTTTTTTTCTGGAATACTGAGCGAAAATCAAAAACATGAGTAAACATGTAACAACGCTAATAATGATATATTTTTATACAGTGGAAGAGTCGTTACTCTTTTCAGTTTAAACTCAAATGAAACGCAATAAAATGGGGGGGATTACATTTTTGACATGTTAACGGTTCATTTTCATCTGAAAAACAAACAGTTTGGCGCCTGATCAGACGCCTAGTTACCAGGCGTCTGATCTGGCTCCAAACTGTTTGGAATGAAAACTATAGTTTAAACATGAACGCATTAATTGGGAAGTTACCAGGCGTCTGATCTGGCTCCAAACTGTTTGGAATGAAAACTATAGTTTAAACATGAACGCATTAATTGGGAAAGAATAACGTATTCACCACTGTATAACGTATAACAATTAGTTTATATCGATAGTTCGACCGTGTTCGGGCCGATGTATTGAAACAAAGTAAAGTTAATGTGTTCGTCCATCACAACATCGATTTTAATGCACAGTATGGCAGAATGTATTGTCATATTTAGGAAATATGAACCCTAGCCAAACATATACGCGTCCTTTGAAAAAACATACTTGTGAAGAACACATTTGCCCTTTGTAAACAATGAAACCCCTGATCAGAGCGGTACTAAATGCGCCTTTGGTTAGAGTATGGACTGTTTGTAATACACGTATTGCAATACATTGACAAAAACAACCTAAAATAGTCCAAAATTGACTGGACTAATTGGAACTGGAGTTTGTTGATAACTTAAACCCATTAGCCCATTGTGACGTGCATATGCGTCGTTTACCAATACAGGAAAGCCTCTCTTTTCCGACCACTAAATAATTATGTTAATTATTGGATGTTTAAGACAGGTGACTGATGCTTAAAGCGAGGTGACAGTAAAACAGAAAGTTCTTTGAGAGCTTTTTGTTTTACTGTCACCTTGCCTTACGCTGCCGCCTGAATTTTATACACTTAATTAGCCTTTTTATAGTGGTCTTAATAGAAGGGTTTTACTGCAGCGTACCACTGTTTCGTATTTTTGTTCTTTGTAAACACTGTAGACCCATATATGTTTTGAAACGCAACCCTAAGTAGTCTAAAAGGTGCAAAACTTAATTGGAAACAGAAATTACCAATTTGAAAGTTCAGGGGGTGAATGAGTTAAAATCGGCTGCACGATCAGAACAACTTGATCTCCATCGTTACTAAACCATATGATTGCGTCCTCTTACTTGATTAGTTTGACTAGTTTTAACTAGTTTTAACTCGTCAGATGGTATAGTGGAGAAAACGTTATTCTTTCCCGTTTAAACGCAAACGAAACGCAAGCGCAAAGCACTAAAATGTAAAAAAGGACACCTTTTTGACAATTCTAACTTTTCATTTTTATCTGAGTGGCAAACAGTTTGAAGCCTGATCAGACGCCGGGTTACCCGGCGTCTGATCTGGCTCCAAACTGTTTTCAATGGAAAAACTAGTTTAAGCGTAAACGCGTTTATTGGGAAAGAATAACATTTTCTCCACTGTATATAGGTGTTACAGCGAAGAAGACGTTATTCTGTCCCTCTGAAACGAAAATGAAACGCAAACAAGTTGTTTCTAAGATGTAAAAAAGGACATCTATTTGAGAAAGTCCGACTCTACATTTTATATTTTGTTGCAAACAGATTGGAGCCTGATCAGAGGCCGACTTATTCGGCGTCTGATCTGGCCCAAAACTCTTGCATTTGAAATAATAGTTTCATTATAAACATGTTAATTTGATATTGATAACGTATTCTCCACTGTACATGCAGTCTTCTTTTTTGACCAGTTGACGCTTTTAACTCGCTACATGTTATATTGGTATGTTATTTATATGCATAAGTAAAAGTAACTTATTTACACAGGAAAGTCAGGTCAATTTCATTATAACTATGTCCATAATTATAATATAGTTAAATGTATATTGAGCAACCGCTGAAAAGTAGATACTATTGTGAAAACGGTATTCCTTTCCGTAGAAACAAAACGGGCGTAAAAAATCTTTGAAATCTGGAACATGGCAGTTTCTTGGAAATGTTTAAGATTTTTAAACAATATGTGTCAATGTGAGTGGCGCTTGACCAGAAAACTGATTTGCTTTGTTTCAAATGAGGATAAGTTCTGGGAGTAAAACAGATTTAGTGGGAAACCGTTCCCCATTTCTTGTGTTAGAATAGTCTGTACAGCGTATGCAATTTGATGTAGTCCAAAGGTAAAAATCTGCCATTTTGGTTTTCTACATTACATACGAGCCGTGCCATGAAAAGCCTGCCTTATTGTATTGCAAACAGCGTAGATCAAGTGTTAATCTAAAATGTTTTATACCCACATACACCTAAAGCATTTTAGGTAGTTGTATCATATATGGTATTTGGCAAAGGAAACCAAACTCATACGAGGGACGTTCAATTAATTGTGTCACTCTTGCTTTTTTCTTTTCTACTACTAACACGAGTGTGTCTGCTACACAATTAAATTATTGTACATATTCACTGAAAATTTCGTTTGAATCCATCGAGCAATTTAGAAATTATTGAATATTTAAGTCCGTACACTCATAGATACTGGCTATTGTAGTGTATGTAATGGACGTACGGTGAAAACCGGCTTACAGTAAAGGTTGAATAATTTTGAAGATGTCGATTTCATAGATATACTTTTAACTTTATTTGATAAATGTAATATTTGCAGTGTCATGAATATCATTTTCCGATCAAAACAAACCATTTAAAGATTACTAATTTTACTTGAGACCAACCACTATTCAATTTGGCAGAAGGCCAAGTTAAAGCTGCTGCTGTAGGTGATCTACTGAAACAGCACGCAAGATATGCATTAAAATATGTTACTGATGGTGTTGGTAAAATATCGGGTTCGGATCATAACCTTTTGATACCAGGATGTACATTTATAATGTGTTTTGTTTTGGGGACCCCTCATCTTTTCATTGAGAATAATACTACATATTCATGAAAAACGTTGCAAAATCCTTGTCCAAAAGCAGAAATATATACAAATTACTCATTGTCTGAGCTGTCGTAAAGTGTTTCATAATCATGAGCACCAAATACTAATAATTTTATCTCTAAATGGTGTGTAAAGACAAATTTAGATGGGTTATTGCGAAATACTAAAATGCGCGGGAAAAAGTTTTAAATGCAATTACGTTCGAAATCCGATCACTTATTACTTAAATTCAAAAATCAATCTATCGAACAGTTATCAAGAGAGTTTATAAAGCATTTATACTGAAAAAAGACTAATTATCATGTAAAACATAAACCTGAAATTCGAATTTAAAGATATGCCTTATAAATAGAAATGTAGATTTCCCCCATGTGTTTAAAGGTAAATGATTTCCTGGAAATTAAAACGATAACCAAGCTGCCCCGCCGATTTAATTCACCGCAGTATAGCTATTGTAATTGATTTTCGTTCCTTTCATCGAAGAGAGACAACGTTTTATGATAAGTCATCTCTTAATGTAAGCCGGTCCGTGCCGATTTACAGTGTCTGTAGGGTGTACCTAAAAAAGATTATTTTTCTGCATTTTAAATTCACATTTAAGTAAAAAAATATATATATTTCTATCGAACAGGATTGTATCTAAAGGTTGGATAGAACGAATTATGCATGGATCTCATGTTGCGTCTATACGGACCCCAGTGACATAATTAAATGAACGCCCCTCGTACACAGCGCCTGGGATAACAACGTTGATTGGTCATTACCATCTTGCAATTTGTCATGGCACGGCTATACATACATGTAGCTGTTCTTTGCAAAAAGAAAACATATGATTCTTGAAGATTTGTGTGCTCTTTTGTTTCAGTTTTATATTCTGTAGAAGATGCCTTGTTGTTTTTTGCTTGTTTTTGTTTTTTAGTGTTGTTGTTGTTTTGTTGTTGTTATTTTCAAAGCATTTTCAGAAACCAATAAACATGTATTTTAAACACCGAAAGAAACTAAATAATGTAAGTATTTGTATCAGCAGGTTGTTATACACATCTAAGGTGTAGCTATAACGGAGATTCACGGTTTCTACGGTCCTTAATAATAATTGTTTACATTTCCTATCGTTGTCCCCGAAACACATCTAAACTTTCCGTAAATTGACAAACGTTCAAACCACCTTCAGTGGAGAAGACGTTGTTGTCTCCCAATAAACGCGTTTACGCTAAACGGTTTATTTTCATTGCAAACAGTCGGAGCCAGATCAGACGCCGGGTAACCGGGCATCTGATCAGGCTCCAAACTGTTTGCCACTCAGATTAAAACATACAGTCAGACTTGTCAACACGTTGTCCTTTTTTACATTTTTGTGTAATGCGTTTGCCTTTGCCTTTTACCCTTTACACCATAGTCTGTTTCTAGTTGTGACCACTTAAAGCAGATTGAAAGTGGCACATTCTACTTTACTTTTAATCTGCTTTAGGCTTAGGCTATCTTCTGCTAGGATTTAGAAAATATTTATTATGGTACATTTTCATGACTGTATAAATTGGTACTATTTTTTTCAGTGGAAGAATAAATCAATGCGCTAAAAGGCGCTTCTATGTAGGAAACGGTTATATTAATGTACTGTAATCGTACATACCTAACTGAGTTTTTGGAAGCTGGTGACCTAACACTTTACTCCATATATACGCCATTTTACGCATTTGATTAATTCCTCCTCTGAAGAAATTATTCCCAGTTTATACAATCATAAATATACACCATGCGAAATGGTTTCTTTAACCTATGGGGATGGTAGCTTAAACCTTCAGATGGTACATGTAGCTTAAATCATGAAGAAAGTGCGCGTTGAGGCGTGTTCGGGGGGGGGGGGGGGTCAACCTGCTTTTAGTGGTTACCTGTCTGCAAATTTAGAAACATGTTTTGTCCTGCAATTGTTTGCTAATTGGATGAAAGACAGACAAGTGAAAGCTTCTTTTGATTTTTTGGTTGTTTTATTTTTCCCCTTGTTTTAATGAGCCACCTGCATTTTCGCTACCGTCATAGAGAAGTTTTAGTGTATTTTTCCATCTAGCTAATGTAATTGAAGGGGGTTGTTTTATCTGATTTTGACCAAAAAACGACGACCGGTTTGAAATACAGTGCTCCCTCTCTACAATGACACTTAATGGGAGACAAATAAATGTGTGTTGTTCGAAAGAAGTCGTTTATGCAGTGATATTGGCTTATATTTGTAAACAGCTTGAATCCAGATCAGACGCCGCGACGACTGATCTGGATTCAAGCTGTTTGTCACTCGTCATTACGTGTTTTCTGTCAGAATGCTCAATATGTAAATTTGAGAAAATCCGCAGACAACAATTTTAAGCAGGCGATATTGCAGTTGTGAAAAGGACGGATATAACTATCTGTTTGGGGAACAACGACAAGCGTTGTTGTTAGAAATGAATCGTTGTTCAGAGGACTGTTGTATGGAGGGAGCACTGTAGTTGATATCTTGGCAGTGACGGGGTTAATTGAAAATGGATGTTTTTGTCACAATAATGTTAAATATTCATAACCCACTGTTAGAATTACCATAAAACCGTATTTCTGTTTGGCATGAGCCATTATACTTGTAGTATTTCCCATGTTAACAAAAACGATACGCAATAGAATGTAGAAACTATTCTCGTTATTATGTTTAGCAGTCCAGTGGCAACAGTTTGTAGCCTGGTCAGACGCCGGTAAACCGGCATCCGATCTGGCTTCAAGCTGTTTGTAATGGACTTAAGGATTAAACGTTTTTAAAAGCGTTTGTTGTGAAGGAATAACTTATTCTCAACTGTAAATTGGTAAAACACATTAATTTTGACAGCTCAAGTAATGTTCCAATGGCATTTGTATTGACTAATCAACCCACCACTCCATACAGTGGAGAAGACGTTTATTATGTCCCTTTTAAACGTAACTAAACTCAACTACAGTGTACAGTGGAGAATCTGTTATTCTTTCCCGTTTAAACGCAAACGTACGCAAACGCAAAGCACTAAAACGTAGAAAAGAACAACTTTTGGACAATTCTGATATTTCATGTTTATCTTGGTGGCAAACAGTTTGGAGCCTGATCAGACGCCGGGTTACCCGGCGTCCGATCTGGCTCCAAACTGTTTGTAAAAGAAAAAATAGTTTTCGCGTAAACGCGTTTATCGGAAAAGAATAACACATTCTCCACTGTAATCAAAGGTAGAAATTGACAGAATGTTTATGACGATTTATTCTAATCAGTGGCAAGCGGTTTGGAGCCTGATCAGACGCCGAGTTACTCAGCGCCTGATCAGGTTCAAAGATGTTTGCAATGGATATAACTGCTTTAGCACATGCTTGTTTAGTTTGATAGAATAACGTCCTTTCTTCTGAAATAACGACGTTTTAGACATTTCATACTATTATCCTATACTGGCGACCAACAATTTGGGACTATTTCTTTATTCAGATTAATGGCGGATTGAAGCAGAACAGGACTTAGGTAGACAGCTACTCAACAATATTTCTTTTAAGTCTGGTTGAAGTCACATTGTGTCTTAAACATTGGTGTTAACGGGATGAAATAGTCTTTATAATCAAACTACTTGGAACAGGGCGGATTTTGGCATTCGAATAAATGTCAAACTCGCTTGGAATGTCAAACCGCTTACAGATGTCATAAAATGACAGATGTCATACACATTACTGACATAAAACAATTCGTATATTTCATCTACCCCTCTAACGGCCAAATGTTTCGTCTACTGTAATCTTTCATCTTCAAAGTGATGTCTGTTATAGTACTGCTATCTTAAGTACTACAGTGTCCCCTCCCTACAACGGCCCTCCCAACAAATACTCCATCATTGCAACGACCCTTGCCGCAGTACCTTAAACAGGGCTATTATATCTACCGCTTTTACTGCTGCCATATCTTCTGCTGGTTTTTTTTCTCAACGTTACATATTGGACATTTTGACTGAAAAAAACTTTATGAGTAGTGACAAACAGCTTAAATCCAGATCAGATCTGGATTCAAGCGGTTGCAAATGTAAGCCAATTCTTAATTATTCTTAATTAACGACTCTCTCCGAACAACACACATAATCTGTGTCTCCCATTTTTCGTCGTTGTAGAGACGGAGCACTGTATACGCCCGTTGAAAAGGAACGTATTTTTGGATGCAATCGTCAGTTCCTCCGTCTATATGTCTGTCTGTCCGGTTCGTTTACGCAATAAGTTGAACAATTTCGACCGATTTTCAGCGAACGTTATATACCCCATTTTGTCCAAATAATTTATACCAACTCGTAAATTATGACATTTCGGATGTCTCTGGCTGATTTGTGCCCTTTGATTTAGGTGCTCTAGACGCTCTTGTTTTTAAACTAAAATTGCAATCAGTTTGAAGCTAAACAAATACCAACCATTGAATTTCAGCAGATTTTTAATCCTTTCTTTATAAGGAGTAATCCCTGTTTCAAATAAGTCTAGTCATATTTTACTATTTAGGGTATTTTGTACAATATATTGAAAAACGACAAAGAGTACACTGCTCCATCTCTACAACGACATCCAGTGGGAGACAAAGAGTGTGTGTGTTGTTTTGAGGGAATTGTTATAGTGAGGAAAATTGGGCTACATTTGCAGACAGCTTGAATCAATATCAGACGCTGCGTAACTGTTTGCCATTCGTCATTATGTTTTTTCTGTCAAAAAGTCCATTCTGTAAGAAAAACAGCAGACTACAATTTAAGCAGACGACAGTAGCAGTGGAAACGATAGGCATAATTGTCTTTGGAAACTGCGGCAAGCGTCGTTTTAAGAAGGGAGTCGATATTCGAAGGGCGATTGAAGGTATGTGGCACTAAAGTACAAACAGTTGTCAGAGGGTTCATTGAGAACACTGTTTGCAAAGAAAGTGTATACTCATCGATATGGTTCAGTTTGTTAAATGTTCCACCATACGTGTTTTCAGTAGAACCTTGTCATTCAGAGAAACTAAAATGTATTTGAAGGGTTAGACTAACGACCAATTTTGTCGTACGACGTTTTGTTAGACGGGTCCCTGAACCACGACAAGACATAAAGGTTTCTGGGATGTCTGCAATGAACGTTTATACTTTTAGCTAGAGTTAATTGCTTTACCGTAAGTTTTCCACTGTGAGTAGACGCTTGTCAATCAGAGATTCGTGCATCTTTTACAAGGTTAAGGGTTATACAAGGATACGCATATAAACGTAATCACCTGACGGCTTCTTTAACGTGTTACCATATATATTAGCTGGTGTTGATGACCAATGGCCACTTAAAACAGGTTGCAAGTAAAACAGAATGCCCCTTTATGAGCAACCAGTTTAAAGATGATTCATGAAAGATACTGAAAATGACTTCTGTTGTGTATGTTCATGATTTCCTTAATGGGAGACTAGATATCTATTTAACTGCGTGTACCACTAATTAGAAGTGTCTTAAGGCGTACAGTATTTAAGGGTAAGTTGGTTAAATGGTGCTTGGCTTTATTAGAACTGCCTTTGTTTATGTTCCGTTTACCTCAGATACTTTGTGATTTTATGTAAATATCATAACCAAAATTATTTACATATGACCAGAAACTGTCATTGTTTGCTTTATACATAATTCATAACTATTTAGCTGAATGTACGTGTAGCCAGTTATTCGCATAAATGCATATCAACTCTTTCCCCAATAACCATCAGTGTAACCGATATATAATACGTAATACTATATTGTTTAACTCTTTGCTTGCTGGGTATTTGTTTTCATCTGCAACAATTGTCGTCTGCTATTGTTCCAAAATTAGATTTTTCTAAATTTCTTTTCAAAACAATGTCAGATTGTCAAACAGTTTGATTCCTGATGAGACGCTGCATTATGTAGTGTCTCATCAGGGTCTAAACCGTTGGCAAAGGTAATCATTGTGGCATATATATAATAATATGCCGCTAGCATGGTAAGTGTCACGGTATTGTAGTACAGATAAAGCTTCCGAATTAGTTATTTCTGC
Source organism: Gari tellinella (assembly GCA_922989275.2). Classification (NCBI taxonomy): domain Eukaryota; kingdom Metazoa; phylum Mollusca; class Bivalvia; order Cardiida; family Psammobiidae; genus Gari; species Gari tellinella. Next base: position 75,611,777 of record OV277867.1, on the reverse strand, counting down.
TTCATTGTTATTTTATTCTAAGCCTTCGTTTGTGTTCAACACTATCAGTTAGAGAGAATGGTTGAAACTTTTCAAAGAGGCATATGCGGAGGAAATTGCTTCAATGTATTTTACTCCGACGAACCAAAGCCATGTTATATTGAATATCAAGAGGTCAATATTCCTAAATACGAAATCATAATTGCTGAATCAAAACAAATATCGACTTCTCGTGATTGTCCCATTTACATTTTGTGACGAATAAACGCATCCTTTACAAAGAACGTGCATGTGAAAAGTACACGTGCCTATGCAAACAGTGTGGACCCCGATTAGAGGGTTCCTCTGATAAGGGTGTTTAGTGTTTTCTATTTTTCAATATTTATGTAAATGCTAACTATCAACCCGAAGTAATCGAACGTTGACTAGAAACTGAGGGTGTCCATTTAACAAATTTAAGCCTACAGTGGAGAATCTGTTATTCTTTCCCAATAAACGCGTTTACGCTAAAACTATTATTTGCAGTGCAAACAGTTTGCAGCCAGATCAGACGCCGGGTAACCCGGCGTCTGATCAGGCTACAAACTGTCTGCCAACAAGATAAACATGAATTATCAGAACTGTCCAAAAGTTGTACTTTTCTACGTTTTAGTGCTTTGCGTTTGCGTACGTTTGCGTTTAAACGGGAAAGAATAACGTTTTCTCCACTGTAGTTTTTACTAAATAGAAAATCGGTAAACTGTGCCGACCTTGATACTATGCCGCGTTGAGCGTAATCACATCAAGGTCTGCGCGGTTTGCTATTTCATATGAAATATTTTGCTGTATGGGTCAAACTATGCAATATTTATATCGGCCGTAAAACACACAGGTACATTTACTAAAACACAAACGAAACGCAAACGCAAAGCACTCAAACGTGGAAAATATTTTTTTGTACAACTCTGATAATTCATGTTTATCTCGATGGCAAACAGTTTGGAGCCTGATCAGACGCCGGACTACCCGGCGTCTGATCTGGCTGCAAACTGTTTGCATAGGAATTAACAATTTAAGCGTAAACCGTTTATTGGGAAAGAGTTACGTTTGCTCCACTGTATACATGTACATGTAGTTCATTGCAACAGCCAGCCCCAAATGGGTTGAAGCGAGCCGTTGACGTCATCACCGCTCGTCTGAAAGTTCTCTCAACAGAACACAACATAATTATTTTAACATCAATTCCTCAACTTCAAGCTAATTTGTATTATAATTTGGAAAACGATATTCTTTCCCAATAAACATAAGCTAAAAAAAAAGATTATTCTCTTTGATTTTATGGCTGAATGCATGTAACAAAAATGTGACGTGTGTTTTGACGTGAATTTCGTTGAAAAAGGCCCTTAGTGGTCGAAATATTAGAAAAGAGCAGTATATATATTAATAAAAAAAAATGTATTGAAAACAATTTGGAGCCACATCAGACGCCTGGTATTTCAGTGTCTGACCAAGCTCCAAACTATTTGCCACTCATATTACTATAATAATAAATTGTCTGATTTGTCGAAAAGGTTATTTTCTACATTCCATGGCAATTTGTTATCGTTTCGTTCGCGTTGAAGCCATGTGAATTAAACAGTTTGGATCATGGTCAGACTCTGAGTTATTCGGCGCCTGGTCAGGAATTAAACTGTTTGCAATTACATGTAACCGTTTTAACTGTAGCAATACTATGCTGCGGTTAAAGGTACACAAAACTGTTGTTTATCTGGTTTGGTTCTATTTGGAGAATAAGGCTTTAAATCAAAATTAACAAAGTCGTCTATTTAGCATAACATTTTGTGAATTGCTGTCACACTGTTTAAATAAAGCATTTTTAAAACAACTAAACTAATTTGCAATCTGATTTACACAGAAACTTTACAGCATAGTTATTTGTTTTATTCGCATGCTTGTTGTCAGCAGATTATTCATAATTAACCCCTTCACTGCCTTACTCTGAGTAAAATAGTTATTTGCAAACAGATTGGATCCCGATCAGACGCCGCGTAACGCGGCGTCTGATCAGGATTCAAACTGTTTGACACTCATTTCTTAAATATTTCTTAAGTCAAGAGAACTCAAATTTAAAATTGAAACAATAAAGTCGGCGATAAATTTTAAAATTGGTGATGTCAAGGCGGTGAAGATATTACTCATTTACCATTCCCCCACCGATATCGTCTACTTTGAAAAAACAATTTCCAAAGTTTGCCAAGATGTAATCGTTTGTGCTGAAAAATAACTATTACGTCAACCGAAAATAGTTTCGAGTCTGACAATATGCCGCGTTACTCGGCGTCTGAACATGCTCCAACTTGTTTTCATTTGAAATTTATATAAATCGTGAAATCCATAAAATAAATCGTCAGTTTCTACATATTATTGGTTTTTGTTTGCGTTTTGTTTAGTCCAACAGGTACAAAATAACGTCTCTCAGTTATCTGTTATTGCCATAGGTTTTAGGAGCATCGTTTATAACTAAAAACAGTCGAAGTTTGCTCGCTGTTGGTTTAGTAACATTCTATTGAGCAGTAATCTGCTTAACACAGGATCACAATAAAACATATAGCTCGTTAAGTAACTTTCTATTTGACTGTTATCCTGATACCGTCGTACGTTCTTTCTACCATCTTCAAGTCATCATGCAAGCGGTCGTAAGTTATTCGGTGGTATGACACTTCAATTCGTGATCTGGAGGCTAAGGGTTTACATTTATCCATAATATGTGTGTGTACAATGTATACACTGACTCTAAACCTGTTAACCCTTTTACCGTTCTATGCTGCTGTAGTCGACATTGCAAACATACATTATGATTTGATACAGAGCAGACCCCGAGGGAGCGCATCATCTACAGTGGAGAAAACGTTATTCTTTCCCAATAAAAGCGTTTACGCGAAAACTATTATTTCCATTACAAACAGTTTGGAGCCAGATCAGACGCCGGGTAACCCGGCGTCTGATCAGGTACCAAACTGTTTGCCACCAAGATAAACATGAGTTATCAAAATTGTCCAAAAGTTGTACTTTTCTACGTTTTAGTGCTTTGCGTTTGCGTGCGTTTGCGTGCGTTTGCGTACGTTTGCGTTTAAACGGGAAAGAATAACGTTTTCTCCACTGTAATCATGATCCAAACTGTATGGCACTTATTTTCTTATTTCTCTCTGTCATAATGTCTAAGGTAACGGTATAATATTGACGCGAATGGGCAGACAGAAGACTATTTAAATGAAGGCAATTAACGAATTAACTGACTTTACTTTTACACAGGTTTTGGTTATAATTAGTAGGCACCCTGTTGATTCCAACTACATGTACTACCTGTTGAACTTACGCTGAAGAAGACGCTATTTTACCAAATTAAACGCCAACGCATTGCGATTTCATGTAGAAAATAACACTATTTTTAAGATTGCAAACTATTTGTTTTAATCTTAGTGGCAAACAGTTTGGAGCCTGATCAGACGCCGGATTATCCGGCGTATGATCTGTTTCTTTGGGACACAATAACATCTTCTCCATTATTGGTTTCATCTGCAAGTGCAACACTCTTTAATTCTCACTACCACGTTTGCTTCAACCCTCTTACCGCCAAAATACCGCATGCATTGGTAGTGTCGTCTGCAATATTTTTAAGTCAGATTTAGGGCTGTTTGACTGAAGAAGTGTCAATACATGAATAAGAATGTAGAACAGTTTGGATCCTGATCAGACGCCGCGTCATACGGGGTCTGATCAGAATCCAAATTGTTCGCAAAGCCGCATTTTGACGCCAATGGCCGTGAAAGAGTTTATGTTACTCTATAGGACTATAAAATTGGTTTTAACCAATATTAGTTGTTACAGTGGAGAATCTGTTATTCTTTCCCGTTTAAACGCAAACGTACGCAAACGCAAAACACTAAAACGTAGAAAATGGCATTTTTTATAATTCTGACTATTCATTTTAATCTGAGTGGCAAACAGTTTGGAGCCTGATCAGACGCCGGGTTATCCGGCGTCTGATCTGGCTCCAAACTGTTTGCAAGGGAAATAATAGATTTAGCGTAAACGCGTTTATTGAGAAAGAATAACGTTTTCTCCACTGTACCAGTAATATACTCGTCGAGCCTAGTACCAGCAATTAAAGATTCTCTCTGCCTGCCCAATAAACGTTATTAATTTCTTACCTGTAAGTACCTACTTCTAAAGCAAGAAATTCTAGTAGAGTGCACGGTATATAGTAGATCTAATTAATATATACATACACATGTAGCACCTCCCAAGGGATAAGTAGAAATAGGATGTGTGTATGATTTAATATACTATGTGGCTTGTACTTTTAATGATTACACATTTACTACATAATAATATTCTGTTTCTAGTTTTGAAAAACGTGCTATCATTGTATACATGTTACAGTAGAGAATCTGCTATTCTTTCCCGTTTAAACGCAAACGTACGCAAACGCAAAGCGCTAAAACGTAGAAAAGAACAACTTTTGGACAATTCTTATATTTCATGTTTATCTTGGTGGCAAACAGTTTGGAGCCTGATCAGACGCCGGGTTACCCGGCGTCTGATCTGGCTCCAAACTGTTTGTAATGGAAACAATAGTTTTAGCGTAAACGCGTTTATCGGGAAAGAAAAACGTTTTCTCCACTGTAAAAATCCTAAAGGAGCTGTCCGCTTTACTTTCAACCTTATTTAAGCCCCATCCTGGAAAGGTACTAGGAAAGCCTCTTATATTAATGCCCAAGACTTCCAAGCTGCTTTTTAGCGTACATGTATGTAATAATAATTACAGGCGTAAAAAGAGCGTATTTATGTCAATATGGAAATATTATATCCACAACAGAATAAACAGGATCAACATTGATGTAGGTCCCTTTGGACGTGGTTTAAATGTCATTCTTATAAAACTGATTATGAGCAGTATTGTAGATGTGAATTGCCGTCAAAAAACGTTATGTGTTTCAATAATTCCGACTAGGTGTCGCCCCAAATGGAATTGTTACTGGTCGTTACGAAGGTTTGTCAGACGGGTGTGAGACATGCTATTTGTTTGGTGCTAATGCCAATGCAAATGAGAAACACGGAGTGTTGAATTGTCAAATGTATTAGAAAACGGTGAAGGCTTTCCCAATAAGTGCGTTTATGCTAAAAACACTACTGCAAACAATCTGGAGTATGAACAGACCCCAAACTAAGCACTAAAACGTACAAAGGAATATTTTTTGGACAATTCTGATAATTCATGTTTATCTTGGTGGCAATCAGTTTGGAGCCTGGTCAGACGCCGGGTTACCCGGCGTCTGATCTGGCTCAAAACTGTTTGTAATAGAACTAACAGTTTTAGCGTAAACGCATTTATTGTGAAAGAATAACGTTTTCTCCACTGTAGTACATTGCGTTTGCTTATAGTTTGCGTTTAGACGGGAAAGAATATGGTAGTCTCCACTTTATCAGACTGATTTTACTTACAAGAACTTGAATTTATTAAATCGTATTCTATTTGTTTTGATGATAAGTTCCGTGTTTCGTAATCAGTCATTGATATGGTTCGTACTGGTGCCAAATTCCTTGTTTCTGCTTTACAGCGCCATCAATTTTGTCGAATTTGTTCAGTTTAAATGACAATTCATAATTTATAGTTATCATGTCAAAATTCTTACACATTTTCAAGATGGCTTCCTTTTTTGTAATAATTGTTCTAATCATATTCGCATTGATCTTACTAAAGAGCTATAGGTATACTTCTTTGACTCTTTCGCTGCCAAATTAATCGTGAGAATTTGACCCCTTCACCGTTTCATTGTCGTCGGCTTCAATTTCGTTTTTTTGCAAGTTCGTTTCAAAGTAAGATTCACTGTTTTATTGCTTAAAGCATATCGATTCGAGTGTCAAACAGTTTGGATCCTGATCAGACGCCGCGTGACGTGGCGTCTGATCAGGATCCAAACTGTTTGCAAACGCATTTAATGATGTCATTGAAAGTGAAAAGATTCAAACAGTGCTTTATATAGTAAAAAAAATGTGGTGGCATTGTAATGAATAGTCACGCTTAAGTGTAGACATAAAAGTAATATTTTGTGGAAATACTTCCCTTATCTGTAGCACTGATATATATAACACAATGCTTATAATAATGTCTGCATCTTGTATAATGGTAATGCTGTTGCACCGGCATCCTAAAATTGTCCGACTGTAAGCTAGAGAGTTTAAAAATATAATTATCAAAGCTCAATAGCAACGCTTAGTTAGCCTATCCTATTGGCAAACAGTTTGAATCTTGATCAGGCGACGAGTAGCATGGTGTGTTTCTTTAAGATATCAGGATTTAAAGAGGCTCGCAACCGGATTTAGCATTAAAAATGGTAATTTGTAAATACATGTCAAATGATTATATAAATGGGTAAGATTTAGTTTAGGATAATAAATTCTATTAAAAAATGCATTTCCAAAAACAAAAGGAAGAAGCTCTGGTGGGATTCGAACCCGTGACCCTCCATTGCGGAGACAAACAAGAAAAATGAGGACGCGCCTTTACCGCCTCGACCACGGACGCTCTCTATATATACGGTAGCGAATTAACGTACTTCACTGTTAGCGCTTAATACTGCATTATTCGGCTCCGGTTTATGTCAGAGCCCGTGTAGAGAAGCAACAACAACAACTATACCGTTTGCTAACGCTATAGAAAAACGATGGAAAATATCTAAAAAAACTAAGATTCGGTGACGATTCTTGAGACTTTTTTTGGTCTGATCATATTTTTTTAATGTATGACGCCAAATAATGCCACGAATTTGCTTTTATTTGAGTATTTTATTTTATTTTTACAAGTACACCATCCGGTTGCGAGTCGCTTTAAGACAGGATAAGGTTTATCTAATTGTCTGCCGAATGCTCCTGAACTGGTACAATGTATTAATCCATCAAACAGTTTGGATCCAGATCAGACGCCGCAATTCGCGGCGTCTGATCTGTATCGAAACTGTTTGACAATAATTCATCAATCTTCATATTATAACAAAATTTGCAGACGACACTTTCAAAGTAGAATATATAACGGTAGGATAAGTGTTAATTGGAAATGTCTGCCGTGAGTTAATATTATCTGTGATATGCACTTCAAATTTATGATTGATTGATGACAGATAAACGATTTAGTGGAATGAATACGCTTACATAAATACATTTCCTTCCCTGATGCAGTGGAGAAGATGTTTTTTCTGTCCTGGGTAAACGAAACGAAAGGCAAATTCAATGTAATGAATTGTAGCAAATGGCATGAACATGGATGAGATTTGTTATACAGCGCTCCCTCTCTACAACGACACCCTATGGGAGACAAAAAATGGGTGCGTTGTTCGGAGGGAGTCGTTATAGGGAGGGACACTGGATTACATTGCAAACACCTCGAATCCAGATCAGACGCCGCGTAACGCGGCATCTGATCTAGGTTCAAGCTGTTTGTAACTCGTCATTAAGTTTTTTCTGTGAAAATGTCCATTATGTAACTTTGAGAAAAAGAGCAGATACAGTCGAGAAAACGTTATTCTTTCCCAATAAACAACTATTATTTGCAGTGCAAACAGTTTGGAGCCAGATCAGACGCCGGGTAACCCGGCGTCTGATCAGGCTCCAAACTGTTTGCCACCAAGAAAAACATGAATTATCAGAATTGTCAAAAAGTTTGCGTTTGCGTACGTTTGCGTTTAAACGGGAAAGAATAACAGATTCTCCACTGTGACAACTTTAATCAGACGATATTGCAGCAGTGAGAGGGTGAGACATAGTTGTCTTGTTTAGGGAACTGCCGCAAGGGTCGTTGTAATGGGGAGTCGTTGTAGGGAGGGTCGTTGTAGGTAGGGAGCACTGTAATATGAGTGGCAACCCGGCATCTGATATGGCTCCAAATTGTTTGCAATACAACGTTTTAATGTAAAAGCGAAAATAGTATGTCATAGTATATCCTTGCACATGTATCATCATTATAAGTTTTCTCTATGATTTTCTACCTGCATTAATCAGACACGTTTTGTGTATAGTAAAGATGTTATTCTTTTCAAATAAGCGAGTTTATGTTAGTACCTGATCTCCATTGCAAATGTTTTGCAGGAGGCTTAGACGGGCGAGTAATTGCGTTTGCGTTTAAATCGTTTAAACGGGAAATAACCCTGTTTCCTTCACTTTCTCGTTGAGCAGTTCTGTATATTGACTTACACTATGTGGTATTATACAGTATACAGTCCCGTATACAGTGGCTGTCTAGATGTAATATCCCTCAGAATAAGATGAGGTCATTTCGGTGTTATCGGCAACGATAAATTGATGTTCTCTCTTGGAGAATTGCTCCATTATCATTCTGTTCTCCAAGAACTTCTCTTTTAAGAATTATTTATGCAGCCTTAAACTAGTAATCTTAAATACAACTTGGAGAAATCGTTATTCTATCCCGTTTAAACGCAAACGCAAAGCACTAAAACGTAGAAAAGTACAACTTTTGGACAATTTTGATGTTTATCTTGGTGGCAAACCGTTTGGAACCTGATCAGACGCCGGGTTACCCGGCGTCTGATCTAGCTCCAAACTGTTTGTAATGGAAATAATAGTTTTAGCGTAAACGCGTTTATTGGGAAAAATAACGTTTTCTCCACTGTACCATACGGTAAGGTTGTTGTTCTTTCTCAATAAATGGTTTTATGTTGAACCTACAGTGGAGAAAATGTTATTCTTTCCCAATAAACGCGTTTACGCTAAAACTATTTTTTCTGTTACAAACAGTTTGGAGCCAGATCAGATGCCGGGTAACCCGGCGTCTGATCTGGCTCCATACTATTTGCCACTAGTATAAACATGAATTATCAGAATTGTCTTAAAGTTGTACTTTTCTACGTTTTAGTACTTTGCGTTTGCGTTTCGTTTGCGTTTAAACGGGAAAGAATAACAGATTCTCCACTGTAGTATTTTCATTGCCAAATAATTCTGAAACAGATCTTGCTCCAAACTATTTGCTACTCAATTAAGAATAAGTCGTAAGACATTTTAGAAAATTGTATTTTTCTACATCTCATTGTATTTCGTTTGCCGCTCTTATTTGCTTCATTTTAAGCAGACAATATTGCAGCACTGAAAACGTAAGACATATTTGTCTTGGGAGCATCGGCAAGCGTCGTTACAGGCGGGAGTCGTTGTTCGGAGAGCCGTTGTAGGGAGGGAAAACTGTTTTCTGCTTCTGTTTGGGCTACAAACATTTTTAATTGTATATACATGTAAATGTTTAAGCATGAGCGTATTTATTGGAGTTCGGGAACTCCCTTGTATAAACAGTTTTTCCAGATGATAACTGTTTAAATAGACAATATTCCGGCAGGGTATGTGTTTATCGTTAACAACAAGGAGGGCATGAAACTAAAACCAACACAAGATTTATACGTTTGTAAAATGTACTGTTTAACCTTCTATACGCTACGGGCGAATTGGGATAACAGTTATGGTGTGAATAGTTTGGATCCAGATGACAGGCAAACTAACTCAGTGTCTTTTCTTGGTCCAAGCCCTTTAACACTCTGGTGATATTTTCTGAAAGACTAAAAGGAAATGAAAATACGTTATCTTAACCCTTTCACTCTCATTGATGCTTAAAAGCGCGTTTTCAAACGGTTAGGATCCTGATCAGATGCCGCGAATCGCGGCGTCTGATCAGAATCCAAACTGATTGACACTAGTTTTGAAATTTCTTCAGTCATACTGCCTATTTTTTTATCTTGGGAACAATATTGCAGACAATAAAATTGAAGCAGACGACAGTGAAACGGTGAAGGGGTAATTATCTCACGAAAAAGATGTGACAGTGTAAGGGTTAAAGAACTGCTGTAGACAACATATTTTGCTCTCTTCAGAAAATATGGCGTCAGTCTTTCCCTTTGCAGACAGTCCAAAATTGGATCAGACCCCAAGTTACCCAGCGTCTGATAAATCTCCAAACTGATTACAATTCAATTGTTTATAAAATGCGTCTGTACTATCGAGACTCTAACATTCAATACATTTAATATACTCGGTGTTTGCGTTTCGTTCAAAAATGAAACAATAGTGTATTTGAAACTGTAGCGCGTTAACGATTGCTCCACCTCAGTCAAAGCTTAGTTAACCCTTTCACTGTGAATATTATCGTTATTTGTTACCCCTTCTCCGCCATATTGGTGTCTGTGTCAATATTAATGTCAGAAATATCGTTTCAAAGCTAGATTCACGGTTTATGACTTGGGAAATTCGAAACAAGTGTCAAACTGTTTTGATCCTTATCAGACGCCGCGTAAAGCGACGTCTGATCAGAATCCAAACAGTTTGCAAAGACGCAATTTTGCGTCATCGACAGTGAAAGATTCAACACATAAATCATCTCTAGATACAGTGGAGAAGACGTATAAGTTTCCATCTTAAAACAAACTAAATGCAAACTCAACTCAACTCAACTACAATTGAACAATTCGGACACTTTAGACGTGTGTTATGAGTGGTTAACAGTTCAAGGATACTTATCAGATGGCGATTTTTCGGTGTCTGATCTTGCTCAAATATTCTTACAATGAACAAAACTTTTATCAACACTTATTTTTATAAAAGAATAAGGTTTTCACTGTATCTCAATAAATCATCTTATTATACACTGTAACATTTAATCAACATTACATACATACTGTGGTAGAGAGATGGGAGGCTTTCATATATTAACCCACTGACTGTCCTACCCTTATATCAATTGTTATTAGCGAAAACATTGATTCTGATCAGAAGCCGAGTGACTCGGCGTCTCAGGATCAACATTATTTGACATTCATTACGATATTAAGTCAATTTAACTATATGTAGATTATTGAGAAATACAGGCGGCTGATTCTTGTTAAAGCAGTCGACGTCGTGTATGTGAAGGGGTAAATGTGTCAAGGGATCTAGTGAACTTTAGGTAAACAAGTTTTTCCGTCGCACAGCGACGGTCGGTTAACTCTTTAGACCTTGTTTCTAAAACGATTTAACCAATAAGAAATAATGCGATACAGTCTAAATCATTGATGTTACTATGGTCATGCTAAAATCAGCGTGTTGGAAATTCTGTTCATAAAATGAAACGATATACACATGTTTATACAATGAAAACTGTATCCCCAAACAAACTTAACCTGCGACGAATATCTTTTTGAAAAATATTTCTTGTTAAGTGTCCATGCAATGGTGTTATGTAAAATAAATGTCCCTGTATCACAATTGGTATATACGAGTAAACCGCACATGGCGACAATGTACAAGGTCGACCAAAAATGATATTTTCTAGCGAGCAAGAATGACCAAAGGTTGTTCTTGCGTTCGGAGTGACCTGTATGGAAAGGCATAGTTTTCAAGTTAATTTCATAGTTTTGTACCCGTACAAAATCGATTTTCTGGCGAAGCTTCTGTGCTTCCGTATCCGATGGGTCTAATTGCTACATTATTTAAAAACATTGTTAACACTTTAAGCTTCGTAGCTCTTAACAGTGTCCGGCTGCATTTCCGGTGGCGATTTGTGCTTTATATTGATTGGTTTCATTTATTTACTGAGTTTCCGGTGGATGGGGTATAAAACCAAATATCCGTTCTGAAGAAATAAGGAACCGAACCGCAAAGCATGGAATCGAAAAATATAATGGGTTCACTTATACAATTTATTCAACGTTGAAATATTTGGAACAGTACGTCGTACATATTCGGCTTTGCGTATTTTATATAAGAACACACTGTTCCGATGTTATAAAGCGTTTGAGCTGAATCTGAGATCGTTAAAAATCAATTGATTTGTCAGATTTGAGCAAAAGCTCAAATCTGTTAATCAAATACTTTCAAGAGAACGTTATCAGAAGCCCAAAGATGACCAGCAAAATGTTTGAAAACGATCTCAGACTTAATAGAAACGAAGTATAACCTTGGTGTCAGGTGATATACAGTGCACACTCTCTACAACAGCACCAATGGGAGACGAGGATTGTTGGTGTTGTTTGGTTGGCTTTGTTATAGGGAGGGAATTTGGCTTACATTTGCAAACAGCTTGAATCCAGATCAGACGCCGCGTAAAGCGGCGTCTGATCTGGATTCAAGCTGTTTGTCACTCGTCATTATGTTTGTTTCTTTCAAAAATGTCCGATATTAGACTTTGAGATAACAGCAGAAGACTATTTAAGCAGACAATATTGCAGTCGTGAGAACGTTGGACATACTTGTCTTGTTTGTGAGAATAGCGGCGAGTGTTGTTGTAATAAGGATGAAATCGTTGTTCAGAAGCATGTTATAGGGTGTGTTACTGAACCAGTCTAGTATGTCCCTTTCCAGTCGGTAGCAATGTGAAATACCAGGCTCAAATGTTATAGAGAGTTTGAGTTAAGTCTTAGATCGTTCTCAAGCATTTGGTTGGTTAAATTTGAAGCTTGGCTCAGTTCAATTAACTCGTTTTGAACTCTGGGAAAGTCGGACAAGTTTAACACATTCACTTTTAAAGACACAAAAAGGCGCCTCTGCAAAACTGTTTAAGTCTTAATCAGACGTCGAATGACGCGGCGTCTGATCAGGATCCAGTCCATTTGACACTCAGTTTAAAATTTCGCCAGCCATACTGCCTTAAATCTAACTTTGAAATGATATTGCAAATGACACTATTGCATCAGACGACACTTTTGCGATGTGGGGGTTTAAAACTCACGATAAATGTGACCATGAAATAGATGATTTCTAACGAAAGGATAGCTTTTTAACTGGCAGTTGATATTTTAGCACATATAAAAAGAAATTGAGCCGTGCTATGACAAAAAAGCTTTATTGCATTGCAACATTGTACAGACCGAGCACCGTTGTCACCCATGCTTTGTATCTGAGTATTGTCTACACTGCCACGTATCGTTTATAGTACCGCCATATGAAATGCTTAAGATGAATATGGATGTCAAACAGTGGAGATCAAGACCAGCTGCCGAGTCTTTGACACGGCTGCTGGCCTTGATCTACTCTGTTTGCATGGCAATAAGTCAGGTTTTCTCATGGCACCGCTCATATTTACTTTGTACAACAAGAGCACTGTCTGTGTTTCCAGTTTGACTTTAATGTACAGATAAACAAAGATTAGTTTTTCGTTAACTTTTCCACTGCCTTGGTATTGCCTGCTAGAAAACGACTGTCTGCTTTTATTTCTCATGTTTGATTTTACGGTCATAGTTATTAAAAGAAGATTCGACGAATCAAATTTCTCGGGGTAAGGACGAAAAGAGGTCACATATATTGTATGGTATGTTATTCTGATTTCCCTCTTTGCAACTCAGACTTAAAAATATTTTAACATGATAATTGTTTCAATGTCATTGCATAGTATGTGAGCATAGTTTCGTTTTACCATTTTCCTCATAGGATGTTTCTAAATTCGAAAGGTGACCAGTTATAGCAGGTTGAAAGCAAAGCAGAATGCGCATTCTGCTTTGCTTTCAGTCCGCTTTAAGCCACCAACTATTTGGTAGAATTAGATACTATAACTTAATATAAGACATGTTCATGACTGTATCAGTTGGAACTATTTTCATCAATAAAGATATGAATCACGTGCAATAAAATGCACTTCTATGGGGAAAAGGGTACATGTAAAACTGAAAGCAAGAACGAGTTCTCAGTGTAAGCTGATTTCCAGTGTAGTATGCCAGAAAATGCAAGGAAATGCCAGGAAGTGCAGATAGCATCTGTATTAAGTTATCATTATTGCCCCCATTATCAATTTATAGGCCCATTATATTTTCATCATATCTTCTTAAATCGGAATTATAACAGTAATACATTACACTGTTTAAATATACCTATCAGCCTTTCCAACTCTTCGCAGGGTTTTAACCTTTTACTCCATAGCATGTTTCTTCGTTTTAAAAACCGGTGACTACTTAAAGCAGGTTGAAAGAAAAGCTGAATGCGCCTAAGGCGCATTCTAATTTACTTTCAACAGGCTTTAAGCCACTATCTGCTTGGATCTAGGAATTATTTCTTATGTTGCTCATTCATTACTGAATCAATGGAACGTTTTACTTCAGTAGACACAATTTTGAAACGTGTTAAAATGCATATTTATGGAGTAAGGGTTAAACAGATTGATTTGTTTTGGTGAAAAGAAAAGCATGCAATCCTCTCTACAATACTGGCTTTGATTCCATTCATTTTGTAATTGAAAACTGAATTATTTTTCTACAACAGGCAATTACATGTTAAACGACCAATCAGCCAAAGAATCACGGAATTCTCTAAAGGCCAATGCAATATAAAAAAGTTAATTATAAAAGCGAAATAAAACTTGCTCCAATTTTACAAACCTAGATTAAAGTCCTCGTAATGAAGAAAAGTGTCCCACTCTTAAAAGTGTCCCCCGGTGGACATTTTTTACGTAGAAAATTGTCCTTGGGACACTTTTCGTCTTTTCACCGGCTCTGTTTTCTGAACAGATTAGTGGAGTACGGAATAAGTTATACAGTGCTTCCTCCCAGAACAACAACCCACTCCATACAAAAACAATTGCCGCAATTCCCTAAACAAGACTATTATGTCAAACCCTTTTACTGCTGCAATATCGTCTAATTAAAATTGTCGTCTGCTGTTTTTCTCAAAGTTACAGATAAGTGGACATTTTGACTGAAGAAAATATAATGACAAGTGACAAACAGTGACAAACAGTTTGAATCCAGATCAGACACCGCCTCAATAAGTTTGCAAATATAAGCAAAGTCTTACTTTTCCCTCCCTACAATAACTCGTTCCGAACAACAAACACAATATGTGTTTCCCACTACTTTCAACCTGCTGTAAGCAAATATCTGCTAGGATATTGAAAATATTTCTTTCGGTACATGTTAATGACAGTATAACCCGAATCTACTTTTTACAGTGGAGCAATATGTCAAGACGTAAAAAGCATAGTTATGGGATACTTTATTAGCGCATTGTACTACAGTGATCCCTCTCTACAAAGACACCCAATGGGAGACACATATTGTGTGTGTTGTTCAGAGGGAGTCGTTAAAGGGAGGGAAAATTAAGACTTGGCTTACATTTGCAAACAGCTCGAATCCAGATCAGACGCCGCGTAACGCGGTGTCTGATCTGGATTCAAACTGTTTGTCACTCGTAATTATATTTATTCTATCAAAATGTCCACTTATATGTAAATTTGAAAAAGACATTAGACGACACAGTTAAGCAGACGGTATTGCAGCCATGAAAAGGTTAGACATAATTGTCTGGGGAACAGCGTTAAGGGTCGGTGTAAGGAGGGAGTCGTTGTTGGGAGGGCATTTGTAGAGAGGGAACACTTTACAACAATGAAGTCCATTGCAAGCAGCTTAAATCCCGATTAGACACCGAGTATCGCGGTGCCTGATCAGGCTCCAAACTCTTTGTCATGCATTTTTCTATTTTCAATTACCTGTCATTTCAAACTCTTATTGCATTGTATTTGTTAAATTAATAGCATTTTCCCAATTGTTTTACAGCTAATACTTACGAATTATCTCATTTCTCATTATGTTAAAGACACCTGACAGGATAAAGTAGCTTCCGTCTGTATTAATTGTGAAAATCCAAATATCAATGGACCAACATTAATCACACGCTCCTACACTATTGGCTCGCTCACGCATTCACGCATGTATTTTGAGAAACGAAATATGCTCTTCTGTGAAAGAGATTGCATTAATCAGCGTTTACATGGCTTTGAGATCGTTCTCAAGCTTTTAATTGGTCAGATCTGAACAGAATTCTAAACATCTGACCAATTAAGAGCTTGTGCACGATATCATACTCAATTTGAATGCTGGCATTGGGACTCTCATTGTATATTTGTCTTTTTAATTATCACTCATATCCTTCTTTTGATTGTACAATGCTCCCTCTCTACAACGACATCGAATAGGCGACACAGATTGAGTTCGTTTTTCGGAGGGAGTCGTTATAGAGAGAGAAATTAAGACTTGACTTACATTTGCAAACAGCTTGAATGCAGATCAGACGCCGCGTGACGCGGCGTCTGAACTGCATTCAAGCAGTTTGTCACTCGTCCTTATATTAACTTAATCAAAATGTCCACTTATATGTAACTTTGAGAAAATATAGCAGACGAAAATTTTAAGCAGACAATATTGCAGCAGTAATTATTATCATGTTTTGGGGACTTGGACAAGAGTTGTTGTAAAGAGGGAGTTGTTGCTTGGAGAGCCGTTGTAAGATAAGATAAGATAAATTTTATTTTATGTCGGCAAGACATACAATAGACAACATAAGCCATAAAGGCTTTTGAACCGACTATACAACATAATATTATGTATAATTATAACAAAGTTAGCACATGGCTTGGAGCTCTCGGCCAATCAGATGCCTCAAAAACCTGTGAATATATCGTTTATTTCAACAAACAATGGAATAACTAACAAACTGTTCACTTTTCCCTCGCTTCCGTCATCTCAAGGCAATTTGACGTCACAATTTTAAAAACAGCCGAGGTCAGAGGTGAACTGCACACGCTTCATGACGTTGTATTATGTACAGTGAGACCTAGACTTTAAAGACACTTACTAATGAATTGTGCTTACATAGTAGAGCTTCAATAAGCGTTATTTATGTTGGTGTTAAAGCATGCTTAATGTCTCAAACTTATCATTTGAAATAACCTTTCAATTTTAGTAAAATATTACAAACAAAATGACTTTTTCGTCGAAAACAGAAATCAGAAACGAATGGTTTTCTTGTTTTCCTCGAGCCCAAGCCAGTGCTAAATAGGTTAGACCATGGTTGCGCGCGAATAAACGACATAATTCTCGGGGGCTACGCCCCCTCGAACTATATCGTTTATTCGCTTGCAACCATGGTCTAACCTATACATATAGCAGCTAAAATAGAACATTCGATGCAAACAATGGGTTTAAAAATATATATCACAGATAGAACTAATCTGCTGGTACAGTACCTTACCATTAGGATTGTATAAATAATTTTATTATCACAGAGTTATATTTTTATCTAGCATGGCTCCTTAGATTGCAGGAGGGGTAAACCCTGACAAAATTTGAATAAGATGAAAAGCTGGCCAGCAGCAGAATTTTATCATTGTGGAAATATTAAATAAGTCAGGCGCTAAGTCAGGAAGAGAATACTGTACAACCAATTACTATATATTATGGTTCAGTTTCAGTTTTATTTATTTCACTCTTAGTTTATAACATACAAAAACATGGGAAGGGTGAGAAATTAGTCATCCCACTATTATTTTAAGAACATGTATACTTACCATTTAAAGAAACAATAATTGGCAAAGCACAGCATGAATCTTATTTTTTGTAAATTTAATGTCTCATTTCGTCGAAAATAGTTCATGAATGCTTAATAATATATTCACAGGGTGTCCCAAAATACGAAATGATTTACGAAATTATCATATATATTTGATAGTAAATGAGACAATAGATCATTTAATCGTCAAACTTGTAGTTGCTACAGAGGAGAAAGCGCTATTCTAAAACTATAAGTTCTATTACAAACAGTTTGGATAAAAATAAATTATCAGAATTGTCCAAAAATTGTACTTTTCTACTTTTTAGTACTTTGCGTTTGCGCTTAAACGGGAAAGAATAACGTATTTTCAACTGTAACAATCTTTGAAAAATCACGAAATTCTCGAAATATATGTACGATTTATTGCATTACAAAGGCGAAGCAGAACTCTTCATTCTCTACTTTCGTCTAACATATATCTGCCATCCATATCATTCACATAGTTTGTCTTCTGTTAAACACCTAAGTTGTGACCGTTGTTATATAAGATTTGACATTAGAGCCTCAGATAAAAAAATTTAACACTAATAACTCTAGTTAAATCTTGTTTCTCAACCATTACCTTTGGCGTAACTACTCATTAGAATCGTCTTGATAATTCGATTCTAATGAGTAGTTTCAGTCTGCTCAATCTTATCAAATGATGCTCTAATGTACATCTGAGAAAACGTCATGTTTTCGCAATAAACGTGTTTGTATTGAATCAATTAATTTCTAGTGCAAAAGTTTAGAGGAAGATCAGACGTCAGGTAATCCTACGTCTGATCAGGCTCTAAACATTTTGCCACTCAGATTAAAACATAATTGAACCGTGCCATGAGAAAATCAGACTTCTTGCAGTTCAAACAGTGTAGATCGGGGCCAACTACCGCATCATAGACGCGGCAGCTGGTCTTGGTCTGTACTGTTTGGCATCTATAATGTTGCATATAAATCATTATATTTAGCAGTATTATATACGGTATTTGGCAGTGTAGACCCAATTCAGATACGGCGCCTGAGCTTAAAAGCACTGCTTGATCTGTTTAACCCTTAGCCTGCCAGTCACGACTATAGCTCCATATGCAATCAGCTTAGATCCGGATGAGACGCCGAGTAACTCGGCGTCTCATCCGGATCCAAGCTGTTTGACACTCGGACAACATTTTCAGCAATTTTGAGCAACTTTGAAGCACTTTGAAACTTGAAGCAGGCGAGAAATATAGCAGACGACAATTTATTTGGCGGGCTAAGGGTTAATGTTGCAATGCAATACGGCAGGGTTTGTCTCGGCATGGCTCATAATTTTAGTCAATCTTTTCAAAAATCGTAATATTTGCAGTTTTTTGTGTGCATTGTGTTTGCGTTTGGTTTCGTTTAAACGGGAAAGAATAACGCCGTCTCCACTGTACGTATGTATCGCAGAAAATTAGGAGACACTCTATATCTCTTCTGTAGCAGTCCCCTCATTAGGGGAATCACTATTACTCTTCTTGGCAACTGCAATTACAATGTGCATGTGTAATTTGTCAAAGCTGTCACCCATACAAACGATTTGCAATATGCATGCATTTGTTATTTATTGACATGGGCAAGTTTTATCAGACACGATTAATCGGCAGCGTTGATAATCGATCATCGACAAATCGCGACTTTTCATAAATTGATATAGGAAATACATTGATGATTTGATTAACATAATATTCTTAAAATACTACTGATAGAGCACACTACAGTGAAACTCACTTAAACGAAATGGTTCACTGGTCTCTCTCCACACACCGGCCCTTCCAACAACGATTCCCTTTTACAACAACGCTTCGTTATAAGTAAGATCTACTGTATGACTTAAGTGAATTTCATAAACAGAAGTAGAAAACAATTGTAACATGGGATACTATCTTTATGAGCTTTAATATCGATGTACACTTATTATAGTCTTAACTCATTGAGCCCTGGTGACGCATACATGTATATGCGTCATTTACCAAATGAGTACCTGTGATGAGTACACTTGTCTAATGCAAACAGTGGAGTCCCTGATCAGAGGGCTCCAGCAGGAGCCCTCTGATCAGGGACTTCACTGTTTGTCATTTCGCAATTTATAACAAAAAAACAACACTTAATAGTCTAAAATGGACCAGCATTTGCTGCAAAATGGAATTTTCCATTGGAAGTTTCAGGGGATAATGAGTTAATGAAACCTTCTATATACAGAAAAACCTCTCTGTAACGACCACTAAATTGATTTAATCATTAGTTGTTTCAGACAGGTGATTGCTTAAAGCAAGGTGACATTAAAGGAGCTTTTTTTTTTTTTTACTGCCATCTTGCTTTAAGCTTTCATCCGTACTAAAATATCAAATGGCGTGCTTTTCAGTGGTCGCATTAGAGAGTTTTACTTCAGTGCTTTAAACAGTAGAAGCAACAGTCAAAACACATTTATTTGAACGTAATAATTGGTTCGCTGAGAACTACATGCTTATAATTGAACAGGATTATTTCGTCGACCATTCGGGACAATACGTTAACACCTTCGTAGATGGCATTCATTGGTGATAGTGAGCTTAGTTGATTCATCATGACAACATCAGAATTGGCTCTTTTGGTATAAATAAATAGCCTGTTTGAAAACTAACAGTGGTTATCCTCATTGTAAACGTAGAATATGAAAACTCTAGTGGTATATGTCAAGGTCAAGTGAGAATAGTGTAAATCGCTAGAATGGTAACAACAAATGACTCAGATACATTGGTGAAACGTTATTCTTTCCAATTCCCCCGCTTATGGTACAGACCTTGTGTCAATTACAAACAGGTTTGTGCCAGATCAGACGACGGGTATCTGACCAGACTCACAGGTACTTGACACATACTTTATTATCTATTAACACCCCCCCCCCCTTTTTTTTAAAAACTTTTTGATGCTTATTTTCGTTATAATTCACGTACTGTGGCGTTATTTGACGGAATTTGATGAAATAAAAAGTAGATATTGATAAATTAATCATTTCCCGAGGGTACCACAAGAGAATATCGGCGATCGAGTCTATTTTAACATCAGTTTAAGTCGATAGTAAAGACTAGGTGTTGAATTGCGCTGTTTACCTTGTATCTATAATAGAAGTATAGTAAAAAAAAACTCGAAACTGTGTGTTATTCACATCAAAACGATTTGTCAATCTTTCAATAAAATTGTCAGTTTCTTTTTTGCGAAAGAATGATGTCGTCTCCACTGTATTAACAAAGCTCAAATCACACTACAAGATGCATTGAACATAAACCAAACAGTAAAGCTGGTAAACACATTGTGTTAACGAGTATTTTGATACAATTGAGTGCTACTGAAAATCTAATTATCCCTTTTACTGCAAGTGGTACGATTACACTGTCAATTTAAACTGTTTTACCCATATTCGACCCCGACTAACTCGGCGTCTGATCAGGATCAAATTTGTTAGACACTCGTTCAGAATTTTGTCTTCAGTCAATCTGCTTATCCTCCAACTTTGAAACTTTAGGCAACATTTGTAAGGGATACTGTACAGTGGAGAATCTGTTATTCTTTCCCGTTTAAACGCAAACGCATTGCACTAAAACATAGAAAAGGACAACTTTTCGACAATTTTAACTATTCATGTTGATCTGAGTGGCAAACATTTTGGAGCCTGATCAGACGCCGGATAACCCGGCGTCTGATCTGGCTCCAAACTGTTTGCAATGGAAAAAATAGTTTTAGCGTAAACGCGTTTATTGGGAAAGAATAAAGTTTTCTCCACTGTATAATGGCATTGAAAGTAAAAGATAAAACTTGGCGGTAAAAAATGTTAAACCATCGGGGCAAACTTGGCATACACTTTGGAACTCACTTTTTCCAATTTTTCATTGGTTTTTTTTTAACATATACTAAAACAGATGTTGACGACTTTTAAGCTATGAACATCGGTTTGAAAAATGCCCAAGAGTTGTTATAGACAGATAGTTAACCAGTTTGCGCCCAGTGGATTCTTCCATGCTTATACTATTGGATTTGTCCTTTTTTACCTAAGGGGTGCCTGGTCTAAATTTTCATTTTCGTTTGTTTTCATATTGAAATTCCTATCAGCAAATAGTGTAGACTCTTATCAGACGCCGCATTATGTTTAACTCAAGCCTTAACCCTTTACCTTATAGAAGCGCCTTTTAGCGCATTCAGTTTATTCTTCCGCTGAAGAAAATAGTTCCAATTTACATGTAATCAGTCATGACCACATTTTACATGGAATATTTTCTATATTCTAGCGCTGGATAGCTTAAAGTAGGCTGAAAGTAAAGTAGAATGCGCCTTAGGGCGCATTCTGCTTTACTTTCAGCCTGCTTTAAGTAGTCACATATCTTCAATACTAGAAACAATGCTATCAGGTAAAGGGTTAAGGTGTATTCTGCTTTACTATCGAGCTACTTAATGTGGTCAACTATCATCCAACTTAGAAACAAGCAGTAATGGTTTAAATCTATCTTTTCAACAATAGTGCAGACATATATAGTTTAACGGTGAAATGATTTAGATGTCATAGCTTCTTTTATTTTATAGTTTACATGTCAATTGAGTACCTATATACGGTGTCTGATCTTTACAACAACAACCATGGGGAGATCATATTTTGTGTTTTTGTTCGGACTCGTTATAGGAAAGGGTAATTTTAAAAAAGACAATATTGTTAAAACTTTGAGAACTTGCAGAAAGCATTGTGGTAAGGAATAAATCGTTGTACATGTACCTAAAACTTATGCTGGAAATAATCTGATCAAATTTCAAACTGGTTGCCATTCCGATAATTATAAATAGTCAAACGTTTCAAAGAACTTTCATTTTCATCACTTTAGTGCATTTTTATTTCGTTTGCATTTATTTCATCAAAGAGAAATAATAGCCAATTACCCACTGCATATGCCTCTAAGGTGTTTTAAATGAACATATGTTATGGAACAGAATCGTGTTAAGTACAATGTAGTAAATAATGTATCCCTTGTATCAGGTTGTATGGTTTATATGTCTCAAATTACCTGACACTTGTTACTTCAATGATTATCGGCTTAGCCAAATGCCCCTGTGATGTACATGCACTACCTGTACAGACAATTCACTTGTGAAGAGTACACTAGCCCTATGCAAACATTGTAGAGCCATATCAAAGAGTTTTTTGAATTTCGGAAGATTCCTCTGATCAAGTGTGCATTTGCCATATTTTTTACATATAGTGTGAAAGCAAGCCTAAGAATTCCAAAATGGACTAAACATTTTTGAAAACTGGAATTGCCCACTTGAAGTTTCAGGAGTCCAAGGATTAAGTTAAGCGTACGTGACTGACACATCAAGCATTCTGTTACATAACGGTCGTTTATCTCAGCTGTATTCAAATAACCGCAGTAATTTAAACATTCCCCGATCGTAATGTCACATTATTAAACAACCCCCTAGTTAAGTTATATGAATTTCAAATTGAAGTATTAGAGCTACCGTCCAACAGTTTTGATCCGGATCAGACACCGATTTACTCGGCGTCTGTTCTGGATCAAAATTGTTTGTAAATAACCGTACAAACGTGATCGTCAAGAGAAGAGTTCAGATTAAGTCAACAAATGCCAAAAACACATGGTTACATGTTACATGTTCACTGCCTTACCCCGAGCACAATGGTTACTGTATTTGCAAACAGCCTGGATTCTGATCAGACGCCGCGTAACGCGGCGTCTGATCAGAATCGAAACTGTTTGACACTCATTTCAATACTTCTTAAGTCAAAATACCTAAAAATAAACTTTGAAAAATAAAAGCAGACGATAATTGTTTAAAATTGGTGACGTCACGGCAGTGAAGGGGTTAATCTCATGATCTCAAGCGCTTGTCTGTTGGAAGCATAAAGGCCTTTACAGTAAAGCCTTCAGGGTTTATTAGATAGGCAGTGTTTGCAGTTATGATTGATATACCTTCTGTTCATGTTTCTCCTGTGAAACCCATGTATCAGACAATCTCTTCTGTCTTTAACCCTTATACTGCGGTGATATCGTCTGCTTCGAAATAGTCGTCTGCAAAATTTGTTAAATTTAGAGTGATACATTTTTTAGGAAAAGAAACCTAAAGATGAGTGTCAAACAGTTTGAATCCAGATCAGACGCCGCATTACGCGGCGTCTGTTCTTGATACAAACTGTTTGCAAAATTCAATAAAGTCTCGATCAGCAGGCAAAGGGTTAATATATGTTTAATACTGTCTGTTCAAAGCTGCATGCCGAGGTCGATGGTCTACTAGCACCAAAAGACTCTTTGAAATAACATTAAACATTAAGTTATGCCAATCAGTAGAACATAAATTACCACTAGAGTTTTGATTAAGTGGGCGCTAGTATAGTTTTATATCTCGTAAGTTGATGTGTACCAACACCGCTTTCGATAACATAACTTGAAGAACTATTTTATATGTTGCATTCTTGTGCATCTGGTGCACTTACACACGTGCCCTTAGAAGTAGAGTAGGACACGATAATACTGACTGTCCATTTGTCCTGGACATGTACATATTTTGCTGGGGCAAGTACATGTAATTTATTAACTTAGATGTCCGATTTTATTAGAATGAATACACATATTAAAGCTAACAGTCACATAAAAAGTAATATAGAAAGCTTTATATTTTACAGTCGCCCTATATATAGCATTCAGCATTGTAAGATATTTCTGCTTCTTTCATAAATGATTAAACACTCTCCGTGTAATTGAAAGATTTCATGCAAGGGTTGTCCATACTACAGCTTTTTTCATATAAAATAGCAAATCGTGCAGGGATGCGTCTTACGAAATGTCGTATGATAAAAAGAGTCGAAAGTCAGATTGTAAAACTCTCAAAAAGTATCTATTTCTATATCTAAAAAGACGATTTAAAAGAGATGTCACAAGAAAGGATTATATGGAGAAATAAGAAACGAAATTATTTTTTTAAGTTTTGACTTACGACCGTTTTCATTGTACGACGTTTCGTAAGACGGGGCTCTGAACTCTTTTGTAGACGATAAGCACTAAATGTGAAATGTCTAGCATCTTAATAGTTCTATGTCAAATCACACGTCTAGTATTTTAATATTCTACCACTTAGAAGATTAACTTGGTATGTAAAGTGATAGATGAACTATCTTAAGGATAAGGGGTTTTAATCTTTGTTTAACCATTACACTGCCAGTTCAAATATATTCGCTTTCTCGAACAATGTTGATACAGATCTGACGCTGGAAACATGTGTCTCGACATCTGATTAGACATTAAATTGTTTGACTCTAATATTTATATTGCTTACACATCTGGAAATTAAACCTTAATTCAGACGACGTCAGTTTATCTAACGATATTATAGCAGTAAATGCATAAGATGAGTTAGGTAATATGACAGCAAAAGTGTTACAGTGCTCTCTCTCTCTCTCTCTCTCTCTCTCTCTCTCTCTCTCTCTCTCTCTCTCTCTCTCTCTCTCTCTCTCTCTCTCTCTCTCTCTCTCTCTCCCTCCCTCCTTCTCTCCCCTCCCTCTCTCCCTCTCTCTCTCTCTCTCTCTTTCTCTCTCTCTCTCTACAACACCAATTGGGAAACAAAAATTACGTGCGTTGTTCGATGGGAGATGGTATGGGGAGGGACAACAGCGAACAGCTTGAATCTAGATCAGACGCCGCGTAACGCGGCGTCTATTCTGGATTCAAGCTGATTGTCACCCGTCATTATATTTATACTGTCAAAATATCCACTGATATGTTTATTTGAGAAAATCAGCAGACGACAATTGGAAGCAGACGATATTGAAGCGAACGTGTGACATAAAGGTCTTGTTTGGGGCATAGAGGCAATGGTTTTGGTAAGGAGTGAGTCGTTTTTCAGATGACCATTGTGGGGAGGGAGCACTGTAAAGTGAAAAGACGTTATTTTCAATGCAAAGACATGTCGACAAGTTCAGATTCTTGAAAATGTTTGCACCTATTTCAATCTGAGTTGAAAGTAGTTTGGAACATGACCAGGCGCCAGCAAACGGTTTGTTATGACAACAATAACCTTTTCACCGCTGAAGTCGCATTAACCCCTTCACTGCCGTGACGTCATAAATTTTAAACAATTGTCCTCTGCTTTTATTTCTTAAATTTTAAATTTTGCTATTATGACTGAAAAAATATTGAAATGAGTGTCAAACAGTTTGGATCCTGATTAGACGCCGCGTAACGCGGCGTCTGATCAGAATCCAAACTGTTTGCAAGAATATGTTGTGTTTGGGGTAAGGCAGTGAAGGTGTTAAGTCGCTTTTTCAAACAATATAACTTCATGATAAGATATTCTTATACAAATTACCTTCAGAATTAGTCTCAGACGATCTTTTATCTCATTTCACCACAGTGTCTGTTTCCAATCAATTTTCTAACCTCAGATGACATTTCAAAATATATTCGAGCGGCAACATTAGATATAGCATTGCAAAACAGTGAATTTCAATCATAACCGCGTCTCAACCCTAGTGTCAGCATGTTTGGTATTTGTCTATACTGTTTGTAAGAAGTATCTGGTCTGGGTATGCACTGTTTGTTATATTACAATACATTGACCAATACCAACCCTAAATACGTAGTCAAAAATGGTCTAGACTAAATTGAAAATTAGACTTGTCTATTTAAAGTTTAAGGGAGGAAATGGTAAAATACTGCCCAAACGGTAAGGTAAATTATACTACAGGCTCTCTTATTCAGATACATTTACACCACAATTCAGACTTCAAACATGGTTATACATGTGCATGTTTGTACCTCTCGAAAACACATGTGCATTAACTCTTTCCTCCCTATAACTTTAAATGGACAATGCCATGTTCCTTTTTAGTCTAGTCCATTTCTGACTTTTAAGGATTATTTTGTCAATGTTTGGCTTTATGTTTGCACAGGACAAGTGTACTATTCACATGTACACTGTTTGAAAAGGACGCCTGAATGCAGGACTAGGGTTAAAAGAGTTAAATAACATTATTTACACTGACGCGTGATGCTTACATTTAAAAAATAAGAAACCAAATTGTGATTTGCTAGAAAATACGTAAGAAAATGCAGATGCCTTTTATCTATTGTCTTAATATTTCTACTGAATAAAATAGTTTTCGTTGTACGCTGTTTTCTTAATTAAAAGTATCGCCTGGCGTTAGTTTACTTGCAAACACAAATGCAAGATGTTTATACATGCTTTCATTTGGGTATTTTTGTCAGGTGTTCGATAATAGAATAGATATATATCGTAGAAATTATTACTGTTATTTTCCAGTCTGTGAAAAGTGTACTTTTGTCATAACTAGCTGTTCCGTGTTTCTTTTGTTTGCACAAATTTGTTAAATTTCTGTTCCCTTGAAATCAATGGTACAAAGAAATGAATAGATTGTCATTTGATTTAAAGATATTAATATAAGTAGATTTTATTTTAAGTATCTAACAGTAATGCGGCGTCTGATATGGCTCCAATCTGTTTGCAGTTGAAGCAATAGTTTTAACCAAAGTACGTTTACAATAATGAAAACATAGTGTATTCTCCGTTGTAAATATACGTTTTACTGACGTGATCTTGTATTCGCAAACAGTTTGGATACTGATCGGACGCTGAGTAAACCAGAGCTGTTTGTCTCTCATATTCACCTTTAATTTCCCCCAGTCAAAATGCTTCAATCTAAATTTGAGAAATAAAGCAGACGACAGCTTCACGCAGATGATCTCCTGTCAGTGAAGGGTCTAAATTATAAAAACTTGTAAGAGTTATGACCTTCTTAGTTCTTACCACTTATCACCCACGCAACGTGGTAGTTATTTTAAAAGAGTACACACGTACAGTTGAGAATCTGTTATTCTTTCCCGTTTAAACGAAACGAAACGAAACGCAAACGCAAAACACTAAAACGTAGAAAAGTGCAACTTTTAGACAATTCTGATAATTCATGTTTATCTTGGTGGCAAACAGTTTGGAGCCGATCAGACGCCGGGTTACCCGGCGTCTGATCTGGCTCCAAACTGTTTGCAATAGAGAAATTAGTTTTAGCGTAAACGCGTTTATTGGGAAAGAATAACAGATTCTCCACTGTAGTCAATTACAAAAGAATTCTCTCATTACGCATCAAGTGTCGATATTTACTTCAAAAGAGTGGTACCCTTAAGACTCTCCTAAACTATTTCATAAGCATGTATATATTGACTCTTTCACTTTCAATGACGCCTAAAGGCGCGTTTGCAAACAGTTTGTAACATTATCAGACGCCGCGTAACGCGGCGTCTGATCAGGTTCCAAACTGTTTGATACTCGTTTCGTTTTTTCTTCAGTCATACTACCTTATATCTTACTTTGAAATGATATTGTAGACAACAATATTGAAGCAGACGTCAATTTGGCGGTGTAGGGGTAAAAATATCATGACAATTTTGCCAAAGAAAGGGTTAAACATCCTGCACGTAACATTGAAATATTTCTGTTATAATAACAATACACTTCATTGCTATATCTAAAGTGTTATTTAAACTTAAGTGCTCCCTCTCCACAACGGCCCTCTGAACAACGAGTCCCTACTTAATACGACGCTTGCCACTGTTCTCAAGAAAATAATGTCCAAACTTTTGACGGCTACACTATCGCGCTAAGCACGACTTTGCTATTATTTGCAAATAGCTTGGATCGAGATCAGCCGCAGCGAATTGCGGCGTCTAGTCTGGATCCAAACTGTTTGCGTCACATCTCAACATTTCGTTAATTTGAAATGCTTAAAAACTTAATTTGAATTATTTTCGCAGACGATAGTTAAAGCAGACGACAACCAAGCATGATACGGGTTAAGACAAGTGACTGCTTAAAGCAAAGTGACAGTAAACCAGAAAGCACATTTATTAGGAGCTTTCTGTTTTACTGTCACTGCTTTAAGCTATGACCTGTCTTTTATGCAATCAATTAGCCATCGTTTAAGTGGTCGTAAAAGAGATTGCTTTACTGAAAACTGATACTGTGTTAGCCCATTATGCCAAGTTAATATATTGGACTAGCCAATTTTTTATGTAAGGGGTGCATGTTATAAATTTTAATTTTCGTTTTATTTTATTGAAATTCGTATCAGCAAACAGTCCAAACTCTGATCAGACGCCGCACTAAACCGCGTCTGATCAGAGTCTGCACTGTTTGTATATGTCCATTTTACGGCACGCTGGTAACAAGTGAGTTAATCCAAACTGATTTAGGTATAAATGAATCGCCAATACTAGAACATCGTTTCGTTTAAATGGAAGTGTTACATGTACATTGCGTGTCATTTCGAGAATATTATCAGCCGCTCCACTCTACGTCGAGTTGCTATTACGGCAGAAATAAACAACCTATCGTATTAAAGCTCGACATCATACATTAACATGTACTTACAGTGGAGAATCTGTTATTCTTTCCCGTTTAAACGCAAACGTACGCAAACGCAAAGCACAAAAACGTAGAAAAGTACAACTTTTGGACAATTCTTATAATTTATGTTAAACAGTTTGGAGCCTGATCAGACGCCGGGTTACCCGGCGTCTGATCTGGCTCCAAACTGTTTGCAATAGAAATAATAGTTTTAGCGTAAACGCGTTTATTGGGAAAGAATAACGTTTTCTCCACTGTAATAACATTTGTTAATATCGGAATGTTTTTAACGGCACCTAATAAGATCTAGCCTAGGAAATCTACAATTATGATTGAAAGGAGGTTGGTCTTTACCAATTAATGCATTCGTGCTAAATCAGTTATGGCTGTTTACGCGGCGTCTGATCAGGATCCAAACTCTTTGCAAAGTAATTTACCAGCGCCTGCACATAAACTTCAATTTCAGTGAAGGAGTGCAGTATTCATGATGATGAATGCAGAGAAGGGTTAAGCGATTGTGACCTCGATTTCTATTGAATGGCTGCTAAATTCTAAACATGAAACCTCTCTCTAAAATAGTTCATCAGGATAGTTTCAATGCTTATTTGTAGATTCTACATGTATGTACAAACGACGTATCCATACATTTGCCGTTAATATGACAGTTCCGATACTCCATTGGAACGTCTAACAGTGACCTTTGGCGGGAACCGACGAATTGAGGATAACATTTCTCACGGAAAAGAAAAAATATGAATATAAACATAGATCTTACAACTATGAAACCTCTCTAAACCGAACGTTCTGAATAGTAAAGAGAGGAAGAGAGGGTCAGTTTTAAGAGGTATTACAGTATATTAGATTGAAACATGTTTATGTAAATAAGGAACGTAACTATCTAATAATAACATTGTACCAATCAGACATCTCACGCAGTGTTCCATTGCGCCAACCTGTTACAAAATGTATTGCCCTGGTGTGTCATATCGCAACCGAAGTAGAGCGCAATTATCTCCATTTTGCCAACAATTACCATTCTATTTATATATTCTGGTATTTACCACAGTGCCAAAAATGTAATTAAACATATTGCCATAATTATGACAATCTGTAATAGATTTTCGTTCTTTAGCAGAAAATTGGGTACCATTACTCATATTCTTTCTGTTTACTAAAGTCACCGACATAAGTTCCTTAACACAAAATAGTTGTCGTAATTGAGAGGTTTTACTGTAGTTGTTATATCACAGCCGCGTTTACAGTGGAGAAAATGTTTTTCCTTTCCCAATAAACGCGCTTACGCTAAAACTATTTTTTTCTGTTACAAACAGTTTGGAGCCAGATCAGACGCCGGGTAACCCGGCGTCTGATCTGGCTCTAAACTTTTTGCAACTAGTATAAACATGAATTATCAGAATTGTATTAAAGTTGTACTTTTCTACGTTTTAGTACCTTGCGTTTGCGTTTCGTTTGCGTTTAAACGGGAAAGAATAACAGAGTCTCCACTGTATCAGAAAGAAGAATGTGTTCTCCCCTGTATTGAATGTAGAAAAGTGATTTGACTGACTGTAAAATGAAAACTTAATGCTGTTCCACGACAATTCTCTGGCTGTTCTACGATATTTTATGACGGTGTGCATTACAAAGTGATGGCAGATTAGCAAATAGTTCTCGTTTAGCTTCCTGTTCAATGAATAAGCAATGATTTGTGCACATTTAAGCCTTAAGTGTTTTTCTTAGGAAAAAAGCTACAACCTATACTTTAACTCGTGAAATGTTTGATGAACAATAATAAAGTCTGATTCATTTTACTAGATCTATTACAAGATATTGCAAAATGACAAACAGTGCAGAACTTGATTAAATTCGTGAAAAGTCCTCAAACCCGGGTCTACAGGGTTTGCATATGACAGATGTAAACCCTACCGTTTCACTTTTTGTTGCGTTCCCAGTGGTTAATAGTTAAAAATGCAAACTTATCATCGGCTGAAAACATGTCGTCTTCGACATAAACACAAAACAGTTTTCTGAAATTTGCTCTAAATGATGCAAGGGTCGGTGCGAATATGAAACGTTTCACGCTTTTGATCAGATGCGCAACTTCTCGGCGTTAGGTTTAGATCCAACTGTTCACAAAAATGATAGCAAGGTCACGCACAACACAATGAAGGAGCCCTGCTAATTGTTGGAACCGCGAGACAAATGCACATGTATTTCTAATGTCTTTTGCCAAACGTTTGCCTCAAAAATAGAATGCATGTATAGATGAATCGTACATGACTGGCATACCTTGTGAAACTGTATCATTTTTCTTTCTTCCATCCTCTAATATGCTGACTGAACTTAAACGCGCATTTTCAGACAACCGTGACATAGCCGTCATGGATGATAAAACAAACCTTACTTGTTTTTCCGATGATTTGCTTACAAAACAACCAGTGTACATTGAAAACGCGTTGCTCTACAAAAGGGTAACCAATACATTCTTCAAACTTTATTCTGCTGTATAAACCGTATTTACTTGAGCTAATTGAAAACGTGTACATTTTAAACAAATTTCAACCATGCACAGTTTTTAAATTCCGTGAGTAAAGATGAATCGTACATGACTGGCATAGCTTGTGAAACTGTATCAACTTACAGTAGAAAAAACGTTATTCTTTCCCGTTTAAACGCAACGAAACGCAAACGCAAAGCACTAAAACGTAGAAAAGTGCAACTTTTGGACAATTCTGAAAATTCATTTTTATTTCTATTGCAAACAGTTTGAAGCCTGATCAGACACCGGGTTACCCGGCGTCTGATCTGGCTCCAAACTGTTTGCAATAGAAATAACAGTTTTAGCGTAAACGCGTTTATTGGGAAAGAATAACATTTTCTCCACTGTAGTGTTTAACCCATTCACTATCGTGGCGTCATCAACAATACAAAAACACAATTCTCCCAAAAGAGCTCTCTGTATTAGAGCGAGTAAGACATTTATTCTTTCCTGTTAAAACGCAAACTGATCCCCAACGCAAACGCAATGCAAGAATATGTGAACAACTTCAACCTTTTGACAAGATAAGAATAACGTGTTCTGCTCTCTAACACGGGTAGTGCCGCTTGAGACTTCGTAAAACAATACTGAGAATGATTAATTTGACAAGAGCATACGACTGCACTACATTTTTAAACTTTAAAGTTTAATATTATGTACAGGTTTAAATTCATGCTTGAAAATAAGTAGTGTTCTCAAGCTCGGTATCGTTTAATAACCTCATTTGTTCAGATCTACAAAGTCACCCTGAAGCTTTATCATACAGTGGAGAAGACGTTATATACATGTATTCCTACAGTGGAGAATCTGTTATTCTTTCCCGTTTAAACGCAAACGTACGCAAACGCAAAGCGCTAAAACGTAGAAAAGAACAACTTTAGGACAATTCTGATATTTCATGTTTATCTTGGTTGCAAACAGTTTGGAGCCTGATCAGACGGCCGGGTTTCCCGGCGTCTGATCTGGCTCCAAACTGTTTGTATGGGAAATAATGGTTTTAGCGTAAACGCGTTTATTGGGAAAGAATAACGTTTTCTCCACTGTATAAATGCGTTTACGTCTAAACTATTATTTCCCATGCAAATAATTTAGAGCCAGATCAGACACAAGCTTCGAGTTGTTTGCCACTCCGATTAACGTGCATAGTTAGAAATATCGAAAGAAATTGTAATTTTCTATATTTTATTGCGTTTCCGTTTCGTTTGCGTTTAAACGAGGAAGAATAACGACTTCTGCCCTGTATGCAGTAAACAATGGCAGATAACCTTTGTGTATGCCAACTGTACTTAAGAACATTTTATTGTTCCCTTGGCTCAGTTTCAGCATTTGAAGAACGTAGTCTAAAACTCAAACAATCAGTCCCGTTTGTAGTTTGTTGATTATGGCTTTGTAACGGAGAGGAAAATGTTATTCTTTACTATTTCAAGACATTTCTCAAATACATTAGTCAAACTTATAGAGAGTAAAAATATAGTTTCAACTTTTTGAAAGAACTTATTGTCTATTTGTGTTGCTTTTCCTGGTGAACACACATTATCAGGCATGCGTTCTTACCGACAAACAAGTCCATAATTTTTAAACCATTTATGCCAAGTTGGTTCTTTCATGCGTATATGTTGGATTAGTCCCGTTTTGATGTAAGGGGTGCCTGGTCTAATTTTTTGTTTTGTTTTAGTTTGAAATTCCTATCAGCTTAATGCAGCGTCTGACCAGAGTCTTCATATTTGCCTACCGGTATGTCATTTTGTATAGGACGCTAGGCACAAATGTGTTAATACAATTCGTTTCTGAATTCATATAGAATCTACATTTAAATTTAACTACCCAAAACAAGTAAACCGGCGTTTTTTATTAAACGACAGTCATTAGGTCAACTGTAGGATGCAAGGACTCTTTGGTTTTCAAATGGAAGTCGTTGAAGCCCGCATGGCAAACAGCTCGCGGCAACTGAAAAAGTGTAAAACTGTTTAATTTCTAAAAGATGAACTCGTCCTGAACTTACAAAAGAAATCGGTTGATGGGAGGTTTCCGGCTTATAAAAATCTAGCATCCGTTTAAAAGAAGTTTAAAATGCAGATATTTAAAATATGCTATTATTCTTTATGCTACATGTACTCAAAATTGAAGCAGAAAACTCATTTAACGTCCGGTTAACCTTTAGCCTTTCAAAGGTTTCACTGTACAGTAAACCATCTCTATTACGACCACTAAAATACTTATTGATTGTTTAACAGTTTGGTAACAGCTTAAAGCAAAGTGACAGTAAAGCAGAACTCTCCTAAATGACCTTTCTGTTTTCTGTCACCTAGCTTCAAGCATTGACATGTCTCAAAAACCTAATATTAACACAATAAAGCGGCCGTAACAAAGAGATTTTCAATTAAGCTCTCTATTACGAAGTTATTTTATAAATCAGATGTATAATGCGGGTAGCTGCTTAAAGCAAGGTGAACGTAACGCATGAAGCTCCTTTTAGAGCGTTTTTGTTTTACTGTCACATTGCTTTAAGGGTCACCTTACTTTAGGTTTTCATCTGTCTTTTATAAATCAATTCACCTCTCTTTAATGGTCGTCATAGAGAGATTTTACTGTACTTTCTTTCCCTACTGTTCCACAAGCGATAAGCCTGATTTCTTTGTGATACAAGCAAAGGAGAATTACAGACTGGCACATTGTCAACGAACAATGGGATGAACATGGAGAGATGTCAAAACAAATATCTTAGTTCACAACAGTCCATTGATAATGGCATAATACAAAGCTCAAGTGTTAACAAGGCAACATACCTGAATCTCTTTGAGTACTTGGTAAACATCTAGTCTATGCCAACATGGAGCTCCATTCTGTCTGTACAGTTGGGAAGACGTTATTCTTTCCCCGTTCATTGTCCTTCGGAAGAAATTTTAAACCGAGGCCACATGTATTGTTCAGTGCTATATACTGAGCATTTATATGAACCAAAGGGCTGTATGAAACATGAGTAGGCCGTCGCTCCGGTTCCTCTGTATCTGGTTCCTTCTGTCTGAGATGTCCAATTAGCCCAAGGTTGACGGAACGGACATAACCAAAACAAGAAAAAATTGACCTTCTATATGACACTAAACACCAACGAATCGCAGCAAAATGCAGGATAGATATCAAAAGCGTTGACGATTTATTACTCTTTTAATGACAAACAGCTTGGAGTTTGATCAGAGACCGAATTCCTCGGTTTGTTTCTGATTAGACTGCACACTGTTTGCAATAGGCATACAAAACGGATTTAACACTTTCATGATCAATTTTGTCGAGAGTATTTAAACCCCTTCATCACCATAGTGTCGTCTCATCCAATACTGTTGTCTGCAATATCGTTTCAAAGTCAGAGTTAAGGTAATATGACTGAAGAGATTTCGAAACAAATGTCAAACAGTTTTGGTCCTGATCAGACGCCGCGTTACGCGGTGTCTGATCAGGGCCGAAATTGTTTGCAAACGCGCTTTATTGCGTCATTGAGAGTGAAAGGAATAAAGAAACGAGTTTATTGGGAAATAATAACGTATTCTCTACTGTAAGACACGTTTGGTTTAATGATGTCTAAAATCTTTACTGAATTTATTTTTGAAACTCTTTAAATGTACTTTAAATTATTTATTTATTAGGAGATGAGGATGTTGAACACCATAGGAATGTATTAATTTGGTAATTTCATTGGGACCATTTGTTTCCTTTGTTTCTTCTCGTTTAGTTACAGAGAAGAATACGTTGTTCTTTTCAAATTAACGCACCAGGTAGAAATATTTATGCTCAATTCCAACAGGGTTCAGCTATATAAATTTGAACGCAACTAACAAGGTGTCTATCCAGGCTCCAAATGTAATGAAACGTCAACTATTCAATGAGTTTCATTTTCTACATTTCACTTCATTATATTTAGTCTCGTTTAAATGGGAACGAATAACGTCATTCCACACTACAGTTTACTGTTATGTATAAGTGATACAATGGAGAAAACGTTATTCTTTCCCAATAAACGCGTTTACGCTAAAACTATAATTTCCCATACACACAGTTTGGAGCCAGATCAGACGCCGGGTAACCCGGCGTCTGATCAGGCTCCTAACTGTTTGCCACCAAGATAAAGATGAATTATCAGAATTGTCCAAAAGTTGTACTTTTCTACGTTTTAGTGTTTTGCGTTTGCGTACGTTTGCGTTTAAACGGGAAAGAATAACATATTCTCCACTGTAGCAGGCGCTTGCTTCTCTGGCCATTAGTGTCGTAGGCCTCAAGATTTTAGATTAAAACAGATTTCTGTCACTAAAGCCATTAGTAGTTTAATCACATGAAAATGGTCTGGATTTTGCTATAGTTTTCTTAGAATACACTGTAATCATAGCGGCCATTAGCCCTTGCCTTTAAAGCGTTTAACTTGACTAATCAAAAGCATGAGAACGATATTAGACTCACTTTATTCGCTGTATGATCACGTGGTCTTGTTTGAAGTAGTATTTCTGTGTAGATTTGTGAAATACTGTTGACTTGCAAGACAATTGGGAAGACGATATTCTTTCATGTTTGAACGAAACAAAAACAAAGCAATTAAATGTAGAAAATGAAAGCAATTTTGGAAATGCTGATGGTTTATTTTTATTAGAGTGGCAAACAGTTTGGAACCAGGTCAGACGTCGGGTTACCCCGTGTCTAATATGGTTCCAAACGGCTTGCAAGGGAAACACTTATTTAAACTTTTTGCTATCGTTTAAGTTGTTAACCATGTTATTAATATCTTACGTACATACAGTGGAGAATCTGTTATTCTTTCCCGTTTAAACGCAAACGTACGCAAACGCAAAGCGCTAAAACGTAGAAAAGAACAACTTTTGGACAATTCTGATATTTCATGTTTGTCTTGGTGGCAAACAGTTTGGAGCCTGATCAGACACCGGGTTACCCAGCGTCTGATCTGGCTCCAAACTGTTTGCAATAGAAATAATAGTTTTAGCGTTTACAAACGCGTTTATTGGGAAAGAATAACGTTTTCTCCACTGTAAGACTCGTGGTTGCCTACATAAGAGTTACATTAAAGCAGAATGTGCATTCATGGATTATATTCTTTATAATTAACCTGCTTTAGGAATCCGCCTGTCAGAATGCATGCAAATTTCCTATGACCCTTTATCAGAACATTGCAGAAACATAAAATGGCATTTCTTTGGGAAATAAGTAAAGGTTTTAATAAGCGTTCCTACATGGGAAAGGGTAATCCCTCTCACAGCAGACATCGAATATTATTTCAAAACAACCAATAATGTATAATAAACAATAATTCAAATGTCAACGTCAATCTTATATTAGGGAAGACGTTATTGTTTCCCGCTAGACGTGTTTTGATCTAAAATAAACACACGTACAGTGTAGAATCTGTTATTCTTTCCCGTTTAAACGCAAACGTACGCAAACCCAAAGGGCTAAAACGTAGAAAAGAACAACTTTTGGACAATTCTGATATTTCATGTTTATCTTGATGGCAAACAGTTTGGAGCCTGATTAGACGCCGGGTTACCCGGCGTCTGATCTGGCTCCAAACTGTTTGTAATAGAAATAATAGTTTTAGCGTAGACGCGTTTATTGGGAAAGAATAACGTGTTCTCCACTGTATGTCCATTATAATCAAAATGACGTCTGATCTAGCTCCATACTGTTTGCCATTCACAGTTTAATGTGTATAACCACTTTCACAACATATTTCTTCAAAGTTGTACAGAATTTCTTGAAAACAGTGAATGCCTGGCAGTGAATTTACATCAAACACAGGGTAGATTGTCAAATTTAGGATTGGTGATATTTACGGTCGTATTCGTCACAGTGTGAGGTAATACGCACGAACTGCATAGTCATCCTGTGTGAATAACGTGATTCTATTAAATTAGAGAATAGGTTCATTTAGCAGGAATGATGCATA
Source organism: Gari tellinella (assembly GCA_922989275.2). Lineage (NCBI taxonomy): Eukaryota > Metazoa > Mollusca > Bivalvia > Cardiida > Psammobiidae > Gari > Gari tellinella. Next base: position 75,574,545 of record OV277867.1, on the reverse strand, counting down.
TCTAAGAAAGTTCTTTTTACACTGCTAAAAGTTGGATATTTACCCAGACAGTTTCGCCGACTGTCAGTCAGCTTGGTAATAAGAACAGTATTGTTCACAGAATTTAAAAATAGTCATACGCCGATACTTGGTTACTTCATTCACCCATGAAACATTAGATTGACAAGTTTAGATTCCAGAAAGAATGATCGAATTTTGACTATTTACAATTATATTTTATTATATTTATTTAAAAAAAATTAAACAGACAAAAAGTGCAGGCGCTTTATACATTACTTTCAACCTGCTTTAATTGGTCATCTGTTTTCAGTCCTATAAAAAGTATATGGAGTAATGGGTTAAATGGAATAACGTTTTCTCACATAACTACCCTTGTCTTCTAAAGCGAACAACGATCACTAATGTCCTTGTCTCCAACATGTGGGAGATCAATATGATGACGTCACTATAACGTCACTATTTATAAAGGCGTTTTGACGTCATTGGGGTTCCAAAAAAAATATCTATTGCTTGAAAAAATAGCTTAAAATCGTTAGTTATGTGAGAAAAAGAATCTGCCAAGGCTCGCTTAATAACATTTCAATTCTAGACGAGTTTGAGATCAGCTTGTCTTAAACATCGACTCATGACAGATCCTATATTGTTTCACCGTATACCCTCTATGAACTAAAATATCCTGTCTGTCAATATGTCAATACCAGACACGGTGAAGAGTATTTCAATCATCTTTCAATACTGGATTTGGCATTCATCATCAGGAATCTTTAAACAGAATTCGCATCGAAGATTGCTAATATAGCCGCCGGTAATAGAAAATAAATCACATATACATGTACACTGGATAATGAGTTTTTTCTGTTTAAACGAAACTAATAATTAAAACAATGCAGCAAAAGGTTTAGCAATTTGTTTAACCCTTTCACTGCCAGAGTCACAAGAAGATGTCTTTGCAAATAGTTTGGATGCAGATTAAACGTCGAAAATCGCATAACGCGGTGTCTGATTAGGATCCAAACTGTTTGACTTAGTATCGATATGTCTTAAGTCATACTACATTCAGTCTAACTTTGAATTGATCTTGCAGGCAACACTATTGAAACCGACGATAAAATAACGATGAAGGGGTAAATAGTTCACGATTAATTTTGCGCCTAAAGGGTTAAATGTAAGTGGCAAACAATATAAAGACTGATCAGACGCGATCTTACTCTAAACTGTCTTCATCCGACATGACGACTACTCTATATGACATGGCGATATGATCAAATGCTATTATATGAACAGAGAGATTTAGACTCGGCGAAAAAAGAATCAACTTTTGTACGTACATGTACGAGAAAATGTTTTCTCATTCTTTTTTATTGTACTGATTTGCTGATACTCTAGTTATATTTTATTTATTCTTTATGAGAATGTTATTTATATATATCACGTACACGGCGGTTTCATCACAGCCGCGGCAGAAGTGCGGTAAGTATCTCGGGGTAATAAAAGTAATTGGTCATATAGTAAACTAGATAAGACTGACTAGATTCTATCAGAGAACCAAGTACAGTAGAGTAGAATCTGGTAGTGTTCAATAGACTCCAGGGGCCTGTTTCATAAAACTAATTACGACAAAAACGATCTTTAGTCAAGACTGTGAAATGCATTTATTTTTTTATTTCTCTATATAATCCTGTCTTGTGACATCTCTTTGGAATCGTCTTTTTAATACGATTCAAAAGATATGACACAGAACAGGATAAGATGGATAAATAAATAATAATTGATACTTTTATAATCTGACTCACGACAACATTTGTCGTACGAAGTGTTATGAAACGGGCCCCTGGGTCATAAAATGAGTTCAACTCTTTCGCTACCACGTTTTACCTTCTGTTTTAACCCTGTTGCCGCACAAATATCGTCTGCATTGGTAGTGTCATCTGCAATAGTATTAAAGTCAGCTTTAGGGCTTTTTCCAATGAAGAAATGTCGATACGAGTGTCAAACAGTTTGCATCCTGATCAAACGCCGCGTTACGTGGAGTCTGATCAGGATCCAAACTGTTTGCAAATTCGCCTATTGGCCCCATTGGCACAAAAAGAGTTCGTTGTTAATTCAGTTTGCATGTACTCGTACGTTGTTTATATACAGAAAATAAACATTCTCTTACGACCACTAAATTGTGTAAATTATTAGATGTATAAGACATGTGACTGCTTAAAGCAAGATGATAGTTAAACAGAAAACTCATTTAGGAGCTTTCTGTTTTAATGTAACCTTGCTTTAAGCTTTCATCTGACTTTTTATACAATCTGTAGACTTTAAATAATTTTGCAGCTGTTCAGACAAATAGTGTGTACATGTAACGACGATGATATCAATATTGTGTCTCGGTGGTCCATTGAAAAATAATATTTTGGGACGTGCTATTTATTATCAGCATCAAATATTTACATATCTAAGTTAACACGTTCAACCCTAACGACGAGTTTTCTCGTCATTAACTAGCAGTATCCATGTACCTGTGACGTGAACACTTATCCTATGACAGTTTTGGTACATCGTGCAACCAGAGCGTGCCAAACTTTGTCTACCATTCTCACAGTAGTGAAGCAACTTCTCCAGCATTGTCAAGTTTACTCATAACCTGTGTCTAGAGTACAAGACATGAGAACACTTTACCCTTTCATGATCACATCTATTGTGAGGATTTTACCCCTCCATCGCCATATTGTCGTCTGTTTCAATATTTGTGTCTGCAATATCGTTTCAAAATTAGATTTAAGGCAATATAATTGTAAAAGTGTCAAACAGTTTTTATACTGATTAGACGCCGCGTTACGCGGCGTCTGATCAGGATTAAAGCATATTTGCAAATACACATGTACGCTTTATATCGTCATTTAGAGTGAAAGGGTTAACGCAGGTTCAAAGCAAAACAGAATGAGCCTTAAAGTACATTCTGTTTTATGCTCAGTCTGCTTTAAACTACTATCTGCCAGAGTATAAAAACATATTCATGCCTCTATTAAATGGAAAAAAATTCTTCAATGAAGGAACACCTTAGATGCGTAAAGGAGCGTATTTATGGAATAATGGGTTGAATAATCTTTTTCCATTTTACTCTATACAAAACCTGATGTAAACACGTAGGGATTAGATGTTACATGTACCTTGCTATTACAGCTAAAACGGGAAGTAAATCATCTCCTCTTGTATTTAACCCTTCACTCTCAATGACGTCTTAAAACGCGTTTGCAAACATTTTGGTTCCTGATCAGACGCCGCGTTACGCGGCGTCTGATCAGGACCCAAACTGTTTGACATGTTTATCGACATTTTTTAAGTCATACAACCTTAATTCTAACTTTGAAACGTGTCTTGCTGACAACAATACTGAAGCAGACGACAATTAAGTTGTGAAGGGTAAAACTCTCCCGAATAATTTGATCATGAAAGGGTTAAAGTCATTTATCATTGGTACAGTGGAGAATGTGTTATTCTTTCACAATAAACGCGTTTACGCTAAAACTATTATTTGCAGTGCAAACAGTTTGGAGCCAGATCAGACGCCGGGTAACCCGGCGTCTGATCAGGCTCCAAACTGTTTGCCAGCAAGATAAACAAGAATTATCAGAATTGTCCAAAAAATGTTCTTTTCTACGTTTTAGTGCATTGCGTTTGCGTACGTTTGCGTTTAAACGGGAAAGAATAACAGATTATCCACTGTAGTCGCGTGCGATTTCAACGAATCTCTGACAAGTTCAACTTTCATCACTATCAGTTTTGTTTACACACATTTGTTAGAGGTTTAATTGGAACTAAAAACTTTGTATCATGCCATACAGTTAGCTGAGTGACATCAATTTGATGTACGAGTACAAATGATTAGTGGTTCAACGTTGATTTGATATTAACTTGAGTCCCTGCCATGGCGTCATCAATTTTAAACAATTGTTGTCTGATTTTATTTTCATATTTAAATTTGGACTAAAGAAATATGAAATTTAAAGTCAAACAGTTAGAATCCTGATCAAAACTGTTTGCAACTAAACACTGTACCCGATGTAAGGCGGTGAAGGGGCGGTGAATTGAATTGAATTGATTTGAACACTTAAAATATAAGGCAGTTTGACTGAAGAAATCCCAAAACGTATGTCAAACAATTTTGATTCTGATCAGACGCCGCGTTTCGCGGCGTCTGACCAAGATCCAAGCTGTTTGCAAACGCGCTTTCAAGCGTCATTGAGAGTGAAAGGATTAACACAACTCTGACAAGTTCAACTTTCATCACTATCCGTTTTGTTTCAAACCATTTGTTACAAGTTTAATTGGGAAAACATTTTGATATGATGCCATTAAATTAGCTGAGCAACATAAATTTGATGTTAAAAAAAATTAGTCGTTCGACGTTGATTTGATATTAATCCATTTCACTGCCATAACGTCATCGATTTCAAACAATTGCTGTCTAATTTTATGTCTCAAATTTAAATTTGGGAATATGACATTTAGTGTAAAACAGTTTGGATCCTGGTCAAAACTGTATACAACTAAACATTGTAGTCGGTGTAAGGTGGTGAATGAGTTCCCTTATCATGCTATAAACCTGTCGTCGGAGCAGAAGCGCTAATAGTTCAGTTGACTACACTATAATTGTGACTTATCGACTAATGTGATTTCATCGGGCATTATACCATCGTGTAGGCAAATAATTGCTCTTTAAAATGATATACCGCACATGCCTTTTGCACGTATATAATATTGATGTTATTGATCAAGTGTCATTACTTTTTGAACTGCCCTCGTATAGTATAAAAGACAATAACCCTAAACACTCAAAATTGAACTTATACATATTCAAACGTCGCTATTATGACCACTTAATTGTGTACATTAGTAGATTCAAAGGCAGGTGGTTGTTTAAAGCAAGATGAAAGTAAAACAGAAGGCTCCTGTAGGAGCTTTCAGTTTTATGTTCACTTACTTTTAGTTGTCACCTGTCTTTCATATAATCAATATCATGAATATGCCGTATTTTATTGGTCGTAATATAAATATTTACTATAATTAGAAACTGAAATTGCACAGGAGGTTTCAGGAGTTGATGGGTTACATTGGAAAAAACGTTATTCTTTCCCGTTTAAACGCAAACGAAACGCAAACGCAAAGCACTTAAATGTAGAAAATGATAATTCTTTGACAGTTCTAACTATTCATCTTAATATGAGTGGCAAACAGATACCCGGCGTCTGATCTGGCTCCAAACTATTTGCAATGGAAATAATAGTTTTACAGTAAACGGGTTTATTGGGAAAGAATAACGTTTTCTTCACTGTAACACTAATTTAACTACAATTGCTTAAAAATCACTTTGATGTCCTAATTATGCTGGCATCGCTTCTATTTTACGTCCTCCTGAATGTAGTTTATATTTGCAGGTGGCATGAGCAGTGATTCTGACACAGAATCGGAGTCCAGTCATTTAGAGGACATCAGAGAAAAGTTTGGCATCATAGAGGAACATGTAATGGAGAACAGGTCATGGTGGCATAGAAACAGAACGAGATTCTGGAGGATAGTAGCCGAGCCGAAATCTTCAAAATGTGCCAAGGCAGGTTTAGTAATAGCAATTAGTGCTTCTTATCTTAATTGTTTCAATCGTACAAGTATATCATCCAATTAAATTACGATAGTGTAATTACGATGGTAACCCCTTTGAACCCTAACAGTATATTCGACCTTTACAAACTGTACCAGTGAAAACTACACAATCCTTTGCAAACAGTGTAGAACAAGATCAGAGGGCTCCTTAAAGGGTCCTCTGATCAGGGCGTACAATGTTTGTCATTTTATAGTTTATTGCAAAAGCAACAATAAATAGTCAAAAATGGACTACACTTAATTGGATACTATAACTGTCCATTGATCGATTTCAGACGTCCAAAAGTTAAATCACGCCTGTATTATGATAATGTTGAGTGTTGGGTTGTATTATAGATATAAGGAAAGTTATGAGCGAAGCACACCTTACAAAAACTATGTATATAACATAGAAAAATAATATAACTTTTGCATTGACAAAGATCTCTAAGTTTTCAAATACTTAGACAAGAAAAGAATTGTAAAAAAACATTTGTAGCAAGGCATACTTTCATCTAAATTATATTGCATACCATCTTTTAGGCATACATATTTCGACACTAACGTTTACATCCCTTCATACATATAATATATTTTACACAAACATAATTTTAATTTAGGTATTTTAAGTTACAAAAAGAATTATAAAGCGATCCCATTGAGTATTGAAACAATCCGTAGAGAAATTTTAATTGCTATTGGCTTTAATAAGTTGTATTTAAAGGTTGAGTAGGAATAATGAACTTACTCGAGTTATCGCGATATGTTCTTTCTATTTCAGATGTTTGCTATTGTATCGCTCACCGTGCTGCTTGTGTCAATCATGGCATTCTGCATGGAGTCCCACAACATGTTCCGAACACCCAGAATTCCAGGAGTCAACATTTCCACACTGTCTGTCCGAGACAAAGAGATTTATACCAAACCAATGCTCTTTCTTGACGTTATTGAATATGTATGTGTTTCCTTCTTCACATTAGAGCTCCTTGCACGAATGGTACTATGTCCGAGTCTGAAGAAATTCTGCAAAAAGTTATTCAACGTGATTGACATAAGTGTTGTGATTTCAGCTTACTTGTGCATTGTGATGTTGGCGGTTGATCCGGATATAAGAGGCGCGGTCGGATTTAGATTCCTCAATGCATTGCGCCTGATACGGATATTTAGAATATTTAAGATGATAACGACACACGTAAGTGCCCTGAAAATTCTTGGTCACACGATGAAAGCAAGTGCCAAAGAATTGTTGTTGCTCATTGTGGTGATTATAATTGGAGTATTAATCTTTGCGTGCCTAATTTATTACGCTGAGCAAGTGGACGAGGCGGAGGTTAACTCATTTTCAAACATTCCACGGGGATTCTGGTGGGCTGTTGTAACCATGACTACTTTAGGTATGTATACATGTCCTTATGTCAGATTCACTTATAAGTAGAGTGCTCCGTCCCAACAACGACCCTCCGAACAACGAATCTCTTCTTACAACAATTCTTGTCACTGTTCTCCAACCAGGACAATTATGTATAACGCTTCCATTGCTGACAATTTGTTGTTTGCTGTTTTTCTAAAATTTATATATCCTTTCCACGCCCATAACGTATTAAACGTTTTGACGTTTATGGCACATTTTGGCTTATGTAGAATGAAAAGTTATGATTCGCACATCGCGTTGGAAGACCTTTCTGAAAGGCCAGGTCCGGCACTTCCTATTTCTCTCCTGCAAAATGTGACACTTTCAGGCAGCATCGATTGGAAAAATGCGAATGCCAAAGGGGCCGAAGTGGTCCATCTTTCTACTTTCGGTTTAAAATGTACGCGACCTTTTTATCAAAACCTGTTATAAAAGCACTCATGCTGGAATTCAGTAACACTGACATGTCAATACAAAGCTCATAAAGCTCAAACTGAGCTCAGGATCCTCTCTTTTTTTTTTAACTTATTCGCGCATTTCGTGAACGCGATTTAAATATAGCACCTCTTAAAATAGATTGTCACTTTCAGTTTCGTTTGACACGTCAGAGTAGTTTTGAGATGTCAGTGTGTAGTGTTTATTCAGAAAATGAGCTCCAAACTAGTCCGGAAGTGTCTGTGTTATGTGTACAAAATCGGGCAAGCTTGCTAAGGATATTGGATATTTTTTAAAATAAACATAAAGACGAGTGGCAAACAGTTCGAATCCAGATCAGACGCCTCATTGCGCGGCGTCTGATCTAGCTTCAAACTATTTGCAAGTATAGACCATGTCACGTTAAGCAATCTAAGGTTATGAATTGTCACTCCCCATTACCAGATGCCCAATTTGAATGGGAATGAGCTTCATTGTTTAACACAATGGCAAATTTAGGCCGAATTGGACAGGACAACGTCGCCTTCACTGTGCCTCTGTTGGGTACACTTTCAAACATTCTTACACTATTTTAATCTGTTTTGACCCTTTACCTAATAACCCGTATATAACATTAAATACAGGTAATCACTTAAAGCAGGTTGAAAGTAAAGCAGAATGTGTCATAATACACATTCTGCTCTACTTTCAGCCTGCTTTAAACAACAATCTGCTACTGTAGGCTATATAAAAATATTTGTTATGGTAATTGTTTGTGGTATAAACTGGAACTATTTTCTTCGCTTCTATGGGGTAAAGGGTAAAGCCTAGTGTCTACTAAAATGGACAATGGCAAACAGTGTATACCATGATGAAACGTCACGTTACCCGGCGTCTCATCAGAGTCTACACTGTTTTGCTATATCATATGGAAAATGTTATTGTATGTGTCTTTAGCTCACCCTTGTGTATCTATAATGAACATGTCCAACATGTATACAGGTAGAGCTCATTGAAAAATAAGAACATCTTCTCTACGATAGATATTGATCATACAGTGGAGAATCTGTTATTCTTTCCCGTTTAAACGCAAACGTACGCAAACGCAAAGCACTAAATTGTAGAAAAGAACAACTTTTGGACAAGTCTGATAATTCTTGTTTATCTTGGTGGCAAACAGTTTGGAGCCTGATCAGACGCCGGGTTACCCGGCGTCTGATCTGGCTCCAAACTGTTTGCACTGCAAATAATAGTTTTAGCGTAAACGCGTTTATTGGGAAAGAATAACAGATTCTCCACTGTAATGCATCACATATTCCTGGAGATTTACAGCGGGATATAGCATTCTTCCCCGTTTAAACTTGATAAAACTTAAACAGAATAAGATAAAGTGTAGGGAAAGACAAGAGTTTTCTAACAAGATTTATTTAAATCTTGATGTAAACAGTTTGAATCCTAATGAGTTGCTGAATGCCTAAGCGTCTTATAATGATATGGCTCCGACCTATTTTTAATGTACAGAAGCGTTTGTGGAAAAGAATAGCGTTAATCTTTGTAAATCTTAAAGTACATAAATTCCGATGAGCGATATAGAATATGAAATATCTGATCAGATTCATTGCCAGTTCGGCGAAACCTCCTAAACTCGGACTTTTTAGAGCCTAAATTATCTGAAAACAGAACAAAATTCAGTAGGCAAGATGTAAGAGGTGCGAGATAGTAGGTAGTGGCTTAAAGGGAACTGAACGTAAAGCAGAATACACCTTAAGACACATTCTGCTTTGATACCAACCTGCTTTAAGTAGTCACTTGTCCTCACAACTATAAAGCGGGCATTGGGTAATGGGTTAATACACCTCTCTCAGAAATAAAGCAGTAAAAGTAGTAGTAGCAGAAGCAACAGCAGTTGAAATAACTTATCATTTACCTTACAGTAACCCTTTACTCTAAAGATATGCATCTTGATGCATTACCCATCAACTCTTGGAAGTTGCTCCCTTTTATAGGGTAATCAATGCTCACTACGGGAATGGTGCCTGTGTCCTGGCAAATGCTAGCTTAGGACAGGCTGAAAGTAGAGCAGAAAGCTGCAAAAGTAGCATCCTGCTTTGTTATCAAACTGCTTTAAATAGCCATATTACTGGGCAGTTTATTTTATAGATTAAGGGTGTCATTCAGCCATTGGCTATGTGGGTACGGGTGGGGTGAAGGTGTTTGGATCAACAGTGACTTTTGATTTTAAATCACTGTTTTTAAGCATGCCATTAATCTTTTTAAATTTTGATTTATTTTAGAATTGAATTTTTAAAGTAATAATATCAATTATGATAATCTTAGAAATAGTTTCAAAGAAATTCAAGTAGGGTGTCTTTACTTTATTGTAAATGTAGTTATTTGTCTTTCTCAATTTGTAAGTACATTTATTTGGTTTCATGTGACGTGCTTTTGAGCGCATAACTCCTATGTGAAAAGAGCGCTATATAAATATGGCATAATTATAATAATAATGCTTTGAGTCTAAAACGACAGTTATTTCAACAGAGTTAAAAGGACTGCTTTATCGCCCTAATTTGGAAACACCTTTTGATTGATTTTGGACTATTTATCTATAACTTATTCACTTCCTTACCGCGAGTAGGATGGTTATTGTAAAGTACGAATCTTTGATCACTTTATTCTCTTCGTACATTCCCTCATACAGTGGAGAAAACGTTATTCTTTCCCAATAAACGCGTTTACGCTAAAACTATTATTTCAATTACAAACAGTTTGAAGCCAGATCAGACGCCGGGTAACCCGGCGTCTGATCAGGCTCCAAACTGTTTGCCACCAATATAAACATGAGTTATCAAAATTGTCCAAAAGTTGTACTTTTCTACGTTTTAGTGCTTTGCGTTTGCGTACGTTTGCGTTTAAACGGGAAAGAATAACAGATTATCCACTGTAGTTCATTCGAGGAAAGTTTGTACTTTCGATAAAAAGGTTAACGTAGTCACCTATGAGACTGAAATGGTTAATACCAAGGGTTGATTTTAAAATGTATATCAAAATGTCAAAATGTGCAGATCCTGATCGGAGTATACCGGTTATAAGTATTCCGATCGAGTTCTACGATGATTGCATAAGACAAGAGTAATTTTCAAAGTACAAAATTGTAATTGAACCATACATGTATGCGTCGCAATGGGTGAATAGGCTAATCATAGTCTCGTACATATTGATCTGATTCGGTATGTTATTATATATTTGCTAATATGTGATTTGATTTGGCCTTTTGAATATGATATATTTGTACATATAAATGATGGAATATGAAACGAGATACTTAATGTATCAGTTACGAATTAACTACGGTATGTCTGCGTCTATTTATTTGCAAACTGTTTGGGACGTGAACAGACGCCACTTATCATGGCGTCCGGTCATGATCTCGATTGTTTGACACTAAATACAATATATCACCAGCGAGTTTACCTTACGACATAAAAAGTGGAAATGGGTTAAAGGTTTGGTTTTCAGAGATTCTGTTGTATTGGCAACAAAGCTCGTATAGTTACCTGTGACTGAAGTTGTATTTGTATGAGCCGTGTCATGAGAAAACCTGCCTTATTGCATTGTAACATTGTACAGACCAAGAACCGTTGCCGTCACAGACTCTACATCTGAGTTTGTCTACACTGCCAAATACCGTAGATAATACTGCAAACGACCATGCTTTAGATGATCGTGGGTATCAAACAGTAGATCAAGGATAGCCGCCGCGTCTAAGACGCGGCGGCTGGCCTTGAACTACATTGTTGGCAATGCAAAAAGGGCATGTTTTGTCTGGAACAGAACAGAACATAATTTTATTCAGATGTGTACTAAGTACATCATCTTAATCACATACTAATATTCACAGCTAATATATAATGTTTCTAAATACATCCATAGGTTACGGTGACCTTTATCCTCGGACTGCGCTTGGATACATCATTGGCACTGTGTGCGCAGTCTGTGGACTGCTCATGTTGTCACTTCCGGTGCCCGTTATTCTCAGCAAATTTACTCTGTTTTACTCACATGCCCAAGCAAGACAGAAGCTACCAAAGAAATCAAAGAAAAGCGTTTTGTTGAATGCGGCCAGTGCACTTATAGACCCGGATGCACTCGATCTGCTGGCGGTAGATGACACAGGCTCAGTCAACCATGAAACCGGAAGTGGAAGGAATGTAGACTGCTCCAGCAGTGACGACTCTGCCATCGGTAGTAGTTACGGTATACATTATTACTAATTGTGCTAAAGTAAAACTCATAACAAATTTAACTAATATGCCAATATAACTGTATTAATCAAAACACGTACTTTCACTGCTACATGTACAAACCCTTTCAGTACCAACGTGTTGTCTGCTTTAATATTGTTGTCTGCAATATCATTCAATATTATACTTAACCCTTTCCCCAAAAGAAGCGCCTTTTAGCGGATATGATTTATTCATCCGCTGAAGAAAATAATTCCAATTTAATCAGTAATGAATATGTATTATAGGGATTTTGTTCCATATTATAGCACAAGATAGCTTAAAGCAGGCTGAAAGTAAAGCAGATTGCGCCCTAAGGCGCATTCTGCTTTACTTTTAACCTGCTTTAAGTAGTCACCTATCTTAAGTACTAGAAATAGGTTATCAGGTAAAGGGTTAAGGTAGTTTGACTTAAGAAATATCGATACGAGTAGCAATCATGTTTAGAACCTGATGAGACGCTACGTTGTCGTCCTCTGTTTTTATTTCTTGGATTTAGATTTTGATTGAAAAATGGTTGATATAAATATAAAAAAGATTGTGTATAGATCAGAGTATATGTTAACTCGGCATTTGGTCAGAATCATAACTGATTACAATGGCCAATGCACACGAGCAAAGGCCATGTAAATATAAACACTGGTATTGAAAGGTTTTCAAATATGTGATCCTAAAGTTTCAATTTAATTCAATTTCTCTTTATTGCATTAAACATACATCGTATGCTTATAGCAAGCGTGTTATGATATTATGTAGCAATTCAAACGTGCGCTTGTAGACATTATATATACATTTAACAGCGTTATATACTGGCGACTGCTTAATGTACTACAAAAGTACAGCAAAAGCTCCTGTATGTCGTATTGGTGTTGTTTTCGTTTGTTTTAAATGATTATTTGTGGCACAGGACCATTTTATTATATAAAAATCACGTAATCAGACAACCATTCTCTATCCGATCGCGCTGTGACTACATGTATTACTTGCAATCAGATTGTATCTAGTTGAGGCGCCGAAGAAACCATTGCCCGTCTGATCTAATTCAAAATGTTTGATTTAGGGTTTGTTTGGTTTAAATTGTCAAATAAGATTGGCAAAAATAGGCAGATAACAAATTTTAAGCAGGCTATATGATGGCAAAAGAAATGATACATTTGCACAGCGTACTAAAGTATTGTACGGTTCGTCGCAAAGGCTCATAAATGTTGTTATTACCATCGTACCATGTAATAGAGTTTACACGCTACACTGAGAGGATTCGTGCCAGGTTTTTACCACGCAAGTTATCTATAGCAATGTTACAAAGAGGCCGATGTTATTATTTCACAATAAACGTGATTCGAAGCTAAAACAAATATTTCGATTTCAAACAGATTGGAGCCAGATCAGACTCCGGATAACCCGGCGTCTGTTCAGGCTACAAACTGTTTGCCATCCATGTTAGATATGATTCTGTTATATTTTCAAAAGATTGTCCTTTCTATCTTATAAATTTAATTGCGTTTATCCTTTCGTTTGTGTTTTAATGTACAGTGTAACGTTTTTTTTCCACTGTACGTATAGTGCCAAGCAATCTCCTCTCTATTAAACCAGGAAAACAGTGGAGTGGAGCGGACGTTGTTCTGTTCTATTTGATCGAACTAAACGCAAACGCAGTCTATTAGAATGTTGCAATGGCAATAGCTTGATAGTGCTTGAGTGGCAAACAGTCTGGAGTCTGATCAGGCATCAAGTTAAAGTTTGCCTTGTGTGTAAAGATTTCTAAAATAACGGGTCTATTTGGGAAAGCTCCTAAAAAGAGTTGTCTGTACGCTGATTTCAATATTTCTTAAGTCAAATACCTAAATTTTAAATTTGAGAAAAAAAAGCAGACATGTGTTTAAAATTGATGACGCCATGGCAGTGAAGGTGTTAAATACGTTAACATCAGCAGAGCTAACTTTGATAAAGTGATGCTTTAAACCTTAACGGTACTATGACTTTCAAAGACATTTGTCATCATCATGACACATCAGAGGACCATTTATGCCATAAAAGATTGAAGACTTTGAACGCCTTATTAATTTACAGCTTAGATTAACTATTCTGTATAAACCTTTGTTTTGCATTTGTTATTTTGCTACCATTTCAAAGACAATGCAATGCAATTCAATTTAATAGTTTATTTCCTCAACTAAGTGAGATATAATTCTGTTTCATTATAATGAAAATTGTCATAAGGCATTTAGGGTATTAGGAATAGGATCATAGAATATTAAGGATACTGTCGTAAACCCGCCTATCATGGTCACTTAATGAAACAAACAGGTCAGCTGATTAACGATGTTAAACGCAGGTTGCTATCTAAGGCAAAATTAAAGTAAAATTGGAAGCTCGTGTAAGAACATTATTTCTATCCATGTTTAATCGGTCATCGTTCTCTAACACCAGTATAACACTGCTACAATATTCTCTGCTTTAAATCGCTGTCTGCCATTTTTTCTCAAAGTTATATGTTTGACATTTAATAAAAGAAACCTGAAGACGGGTTCCAAAGAGTTTAGACCCAGATCAGACGCCGCGGTAAATGGCGTCTGGTCTGGATCCAAACCATTTGGAAAGTTTAATGAAGCCATGCTTAACACTATGAAGATTAAATTCAGATCACACCTTTAATTGAGGGTTTGGATTTCTGTTAGATTGCCGGGCGGTAGGCAATGCTGATTGATTGGGCCTGCTTCAGGGTGAATCATTTATCATGCATGGTTTACATTGGCATAAATAACCACCGTAACCCCTTCACTGCCATGACGTCATCTGTTTAAATAAATTGTCGTCTGCTTTATTTATCAAATTTAAATTTAACAAAAAGTGACTAAAGTAATATCGTAATGAGTTTCAAACAGTTTGGATCCTGATCAGACGCCGCGTAACGCGGCGTCTGATCAGGATCCAAGCTGTTTGCCAATAATCATTGCACTCAGGGTAAGGTAATGAATGAGGTTAATGTTTATCAGACCAATTCCTCAAACACTCCAAGAAAATAAGATATCAGGTGTTTCAAAGATAATCACGAATGCTGTTAAAAGTTGGCTATTTGGTATGATGGATGGTTTGAAAAATAGAAACGATTTCTTTGTGCAGGACAGCTTTCTGGCATTCATCGGAAACGGAACATACGGTGTCGAGAACGTAATTAATTCCCGTTTAACCCTAAACTTTCATCACCATACATTTATCGTCTATTCTAACTCCTTTAATCTTTAATCCCCTCGTCTACTTATAAAAATGTTGTTATTATATTATTTTAAAGTGAGATTTAAAGCGGTTTGATCGAAGACATATTGATACAAGTGTCAAACAATTTAGATTATTACTAGACGCCACTTCATGCGGTGCCTGCTCCAGATTGTTACATGTAGCAATGTTAACTTTAGTCGTCTAAGGCTATGAAAGGGTTGGAGAAAATGTAAAACAGCGATAAGGTGTTCCATTTTTTGTCTGTCCTAAATTTTAGTTTAAAGAGCGAAGAGAACTGAACACAAACGCAGTATCATGAAGAAACTGAAACCTTTTTTAAACTCTAAGTGATCTACGTTAATTTGCATTACAAACAGTTTCCATTCGAATCCAGACGCCGGGTACATGTACTTTCAAGCTTTCATACTTTTGCAATGGACATTCGGGGGTTTTAGACTACAGGGGAGAATACGCTTATTTTCCCAATTAACACGTCTACGCTAAAACTAATGTTTCCATCTTGGAGCCAGATCAGACGCCGGGAAACTCGGCGTCTGATCTGGCTCCAAACTGTTTGCCACTCAGATTAAAATAAATCGTTATAGATGTCAAAAGTTTGTCTTTTTTGACTTTTTATTGTCATGCGTTTGCATTTCGTTTGAGTTTAAACGGGAAAGGGTATCGCCTTCTCCACTGTGAAAGCGTTTATTGGGAGAGAAATGTCTTCTCCACTGTAAATTAAACGCAATATAATGTAAAATACATGATATATACACTTTCACGTGCTTAAAAATGTTGGCGAATGTGTGGATAATTGTACAAGTGGAAACGATTGATATGGTCCCCAATGGTTGCCTTTGGCATAACTTGAAACTGCATATTAGACGTTTTGAAGTGTATATATTTTAAGCAGTAAAACCGTTCTTGAGGGAATACTTTTTAAGACAGGGCGTACATTTATTCTGGGTAAAAGTAATGCAGATTTATAGATTACTGTCCCACTGCATTAATCAGAATCCCATTTATGTTATTACTTATAAAGAGAGGGGTCTTTATTTTCCTCAATTAACTCTTTTATACTTAAACAAGTATGCCCGTTGCATACAGTTTTGAGTCAGATATGGCGTCTTATCAGGCTCACAACTGGTTGACACTCAGCATATACAGTGGAGAAAACGTTATTCTTTCCCGTTTAAACGCAAACGAAATGCAAACGCTAAGCACTAAAACGTAGAAAAGAACAACTTTTGGACAATTCTGATAATTCATGTTTATCTTGGTGGCAAACAGTTAGGAATCTGATCAGACGCCGGGTTACCCGGCGTCTGATCTGGCTCCAAACTGTTTGCAATGGACATAATAGTTTTAATGTAAACACGTTTATTGGGAAAGAATAACGTTTTCTCCATTGTAAAGAGCCGTGAGCATTTCTCAGGCTATTTCCCATTTCTGCAACTAACTGCGTTTCGTTTGTATTTCGTTGCGTTTAAAAACGGGAAAGAATTGTTATGTCTTCTCTACTATACGCCCTTCAAGAACAGTATTGCACTGTACAGTGCTCACTCCCTACAACAACACTCAAAGGACGACAAATAGTATGAATGTTTGGTGGGAGTTATTATAGGGAGGGAAATTGGCTTGCAATTTCAAATAGCTTGAATCCGGATCAAACGCCGCGTGTTTCTCTTGTACGTAGTTACAGTGGTAAATACGCTATTCCTACCCATTTACGCCTTAATCTATGCGTTAGAAACACATAGTGAACGGTTATCGAACGGTTAACAAACGGTTAACGCCTAACGATTTTAACACGTTTAAACGAGTTAATTAACGATTATACCAATGCAGTCTCGGCTAAGGGGTCCGTCGGCTAAGTGATGACCCTTTCATCCGGGCTCTTTTAAACGCGTAAAGAAACGGCTAGGAAACGCGTTTAACGAAACGGATAATAAATGCGTAAGAAACGCTTAAGAAATGCGTAAGAAACACGTAAAGTGGGTAGGAATAGCGTATTTACCACTGTATGTTTCTTTCTGTAAGCTATCAATTATGTGACAGCAGAAGACAATTTTAAGAATGCGATATTGCAGCCGTTGAAAGGTTGGAAATACTTGTCCTGTAACGGGAACAGCTTCAAGTGACGTTGTACGGAGGGACTCGTTGTTGAGGACCGCTGAAGGGAGGGGGCTTTGTAATTTTAAAGCTGTTTACACAACATTTTTTTATCTATGACACCTAATAAATTTGTATTAAATAGTGTCTGCGAGAAACAGTGCCCATCTTCATTATAAATTCAGAAACCCACGAGTCTATCCATAGCATTTAATAATTCAGCTGCTTTCTATTACCACTAAACTTTCTCAGGAGTATACTACAGAGATAGAGTTAGGGGTACGCTATACCGTGGAGAAAACGTTATTCTTTCCCAATAAACGCGTTTACGCTACAAATTAGTATTTACATTGTAGACAGTTTGGAGCCAGATCAGACGCCGGGTACCCCGGCGTCTGATTAGTCTTCAACCTGTTTGCCTCTCTATTTTAAATAATGCTTAAGAAATGTCAAAATATTGTACTTTTCTACATGTTAGCGCATTGCGTTTGCGTTTCGTTTGCGTTTAAACCGGAAAGAATAACATTTTCGACTCTGTAAGTAAATGTCATCCCAATATGAGTTCGGTTTATGTCGTAATATTTACAACATTACTTAGGCTAACTACGAGCGCATGGTATAATATAATGCAGATTTATGGGTGTTAAATACGTCATAAATAAATAATCTCACGTTAATATCGTACCAATAAATAGACTGTCAACATGTACCGTGAGCTACAGTGGAAACTGAGACCTTACTCTTTCCCGATTAACTCATTATCCCCTATTCCAGTTTGCAATAAAGGCTGGTCCATTTTTAACTATTTAGGGGTTTTTTTATAATAAAATTTACAAAATTGCAAACAGTGAAGACCTTGATCAGAGGGCTCCTGCATGAGCCCTCTGATCAGGGTCTCACTGTTTGCATAGGACAAATGTACTTCTCACAAGTACATGTTTGTTAAAAGACGCATATATGCGTTACTAGGGCTCAATGAGTTAAACGAGTTTAAATGCATACGCAATAAAGTGATATATACAGGAATGGCTAGTTCTTTACATCTAATATTCTTATCTTCGTGGCTAACAGTTTGGAACCTGAACAGACGCCGGGTTACTAATAGACCCTGCTTCAGACCGTTTACATTTGTCATTATGATTTTAGCACAAACACGTTTATTGGTTTAGGAAAATATATTCTCCACTGCAGCGGTTAGAGTTAAAAACAACAACGAAACATTGGACATAGTTTTAAACCCCCACTTCAACGGAACTCGGAATAAAAGCTCATTGCTAATCTTATAAAAAATAACTACAAGTGGCAGCTTTTTGTAGGGCTAAATAATTGTATATGTTTTATCACATGTGTTCCATTCTCTTTATCACGATAATTGTACCAATCTGTCGATACTGCCATCAATGTTATTATTAGGTTTACCCCCATCACAGTGGGTGGGATATTATCAAAGACATTCATCATAAACAAGATTAATTTAAATGCAGAAAATGTCTTTTTAAAATTTAATATTTATTTGAATTCAAATTTGAGTGGCAAACAGTTTGAAATCTAATCAGACGAAGGAGAGTTACTTGGCGTCTGATCTGGTTCCGTACAGTTCGCAAGAGAATTATTGGCTCAACTCAAACCGGGTCGAATAAAAGCGAATAGCCTTGTAGCCAAAATCGTTACTGACAATACAGTGGAGAGGACGTTTTTCTTTCCCGTTTAATCGTAAACGAAACGCAAACGCACCACATTAAAACGTAGAAAATGACAACTTTTTGACAACTCTGACTATTTGTTTTAATACGAGTGGCAAACAGTATGGTTTGTCCGGCGTCTGATCTGGCTCAAATCCGTTTGCAATGGTGGTCATAACAGTTTTAGTGTAAACGCGTTTATTGGGAAAGAATAAAATTATTACAGTAAAAACTCGATTCTACGAACTCGCGTTACTTCGAACGTACCCATATTTCAAAGTTAAAACGTGGCTTAGCCACGTTTTAACTTTGAAATACGGGTATGTTGGACTTAAACGAGATTGACTTATCAAAATTAAACTTACGAAATACTGGAAAGATCGATTTAAGCGAGTTCGTAGTATTGAGTTTCGACTGTATTCTTTATAATTTTGTTGTTGAACGTGTCTTTTCAGATAAGCCTCCAGAGCATACAGATCATCTCTATTGTAAGCCTGTTCGTTTTGTGTCAGCAAGAAAGAGTTAGTTTGTTGTTTTAACCTTTTTAAACCATTTTTAAAGTTTTTACTAACTACCGTTTATAGATGTTTCTATTTGAGTCTTTTCTTGAAGTGGTTTCGTAGAACATGTGCTTGTATTGTCCTATTGTTGGAAACAGTTTGTTCTGTTAATGACTTAAATATGTGTCACGTGACGTTACGGAGCCCCCTGTTTATCATTAAATATGTGCCAAAAGGGGATTCAGATATTGCAGCCAGCTTAGACCTTAATTCTTAAAGATAGCTATCTGTATTTACAGTGGAGAATGTGTTATTCTTTCCCAATAAACGCGTTTACGCTAAAACGTTTTATTTCCACTGCAAACAGTTTGGAGCCAGATCAGACGCCGGTAACCCGGCGTCTGATCAGGCTCCAATATATTTGCCACTCAGATTAAAATAAATAGTGAGGAGAAATGTCTAAAATTACATTTTCTAAGTTTTAGTGTTATGCGTTTGCGTTTCGTTTGCGTTTAAACGGGAAAGAATAACGTTTTCTCCACTGCAACAGCCGTACTTAGTACTCGTCATCAAAGAATCTCTTCGTTTAGACGCGGATGTGAAGGTGCTACATGTACATGTACAGTAGATAATGGCTATTGCACGTATTTCCAAACGAAAGGGAAACAGAGGGCTATAAATTGTAGAAAATAACCGGTGGTCGAAATTGTTTGCTCTTTATTTTTATCTGAGAAGCAAATAGTTTGTAGTTTGATCAGACGCCGGATAAGCCGGTGTCTGATCTGGTTGCAGACAGGGTTTTCCTAAATAGAAATTATAGTTTTACCACACACTCTACTGTACCAAAATAACTCTCCTTTTCATGTTTCAGTTTCAGTTTTATTAGCATATCAGCAATATAAATTGCCTTCGGCTTTTCACAAATAGATGTATATAAGGAAACCATGGCAAAGACAAAATACATACACATTAAGTACATAAATTATGAATTCTAATTTTCATTTTAAACTCTTACTCCGTCTGTCTTTATGTGTTTTTACTTTTACGAAATGAAGTGTTACAAAGTTTATGTTCTCTCTGTATTGTTTGATATGCGTACATGTTTGTGTTTTCCTTTGCTACAGACCGATATTACAAGAGAAAGTCGGCGCCACCAGTCTGTAAGCAATTACTCATATTTTGTACTTTACTTCAATTTCCAAATTGTTCAGTCTTTAGTGTCAGTCTGTACACACTGTGTTGTGTTTTGTCTATAAGTTATTTTCAGTTCATGTGATAAATTTCTATACTACACTGGTAAGTAATGTTATCATCGGTGTGTGTATAATAAATTTCTATATTGAACTGATAGTGGCACTTATTATGCCATAATATAGTCTGTATTACATAATACTTCAAACATTTCTAGGATATCATCTGTTTAATTTTAACGTCTACTTTTATGTTTCAATGTAATGATTTAGGCAGATTGCCGAAAGCATTTGGGCATGTAAATTTTTATCCTGTTTTTTGAATGTCGAAAATGTAAGTTTTTCCCGTTTAAAGGAAGTGCAAATAAAAAATACAAATGTAACTGTTTTAAACGTTTTGACTATTGTTTTGAGTGTAAAACAGTTTGGAACCCGGGCAGATGTCAAGTTCATTGGAGTATGATCAGGGACCAAAATGTTTGCACTGGGTATCCGGTATTTGTGTACCAAATGGTTATTGGGAAAGAACATCACGATAAAGATCTAATCGGATGCTGCGAGTGCGGCTGAATGATTGTCATATCAAATCCATATCAAATCGCCCACAAAGATGCCGAATATACAGTGCTCCCTGTCTACAACGAACCTTCAAACAATGATTCCCCGCTTACAACAACGCTTTCCGCAGTTCCCTAAACAAGTCAATTATGTCTTACGCTTTTATTCCTGCAGTATCGTCTGTTTAAAATTGTCGTCTGTTGTTTTTCTCAACGTTACATATTGGACATTTTGATAGAAGAAACATTATGAAGAATGGCAAACAGCTTGAATCCAGGTTAGACGCCGTGTTACGCGGCGTCTGATCTAGATTCAGACTGTTTGCAATTGTAAGCCCATTTCCCTTCCTTAAACGACTCCCTCCGAACAACGCGTGTAAACAATCTTTGTCTCCCATTGGGTGTATTTGTAGAGAGAAAGCACTGTATTTCGTACAGGGGAAAGGACATTAATAGTTCCCAATAAACGTGGTTTGATAAGGTTTAAAACAAATCGTATTAT
Organism: Gari tellinella; assembly: GCA_922989275.2. Classification (NCBI taxonomy): domain Eukaryota; kingdom Metazoa; phylum Mollusca; class Bivalvia; order Cardiida; family Psammobiidae; genus Gari; species Gari tellinella. The sequence goes on along the minus strand of OV277867.1, from coordinate 75,553,044 downwards.
GCAAATTAATTTTAAAGCTTTCACCACTTTCTACATTTGTTTTCATTGCTTCGACGCTTGGCAGCATGTAAAGGGTATTGTGTACGCTCAAACTTGTTTTAAACATTTCTTGATAGAAATAAATCGTTTCAATCATAATATTGAATAATATATCAATCATAATATTGCTGCTTCACTCTACCTCACAACAATAAAGATGTCGTAAATAGTTCATATCTAAATCAAACGCCCTGTTACCGGACGTCTGATCAGACATGCTCTAACTGTTTGAAATTCGTTTAAAGAAATAAGTTAAAATACATATAAAGACTACATTTACTTTGCAAAACATAAAACGTGATTTTCAACCCATTTGTACCCACGATCCCATATATGGGATATAGGCAAACATAATAGACTCTGATCAGACGCCACATAATGCGGCGTCTAATCTAAGTCTACACTGTTTGCTGAAGGGAATTTATATATAAAACAAAATGAAAATTTAGATCAGGCACCACTTAGATATAAACTCTTCTAATTCAATATATAAGCATGGAAGAATCCACTGGGCACGAACGGGTTCTCTAAGCAGGCGGGTTTCAGCAGGATATTGTTGTTGGTAACATGATAAGAATCTAACATAATGCTTTATTTGTTTGTACCACAACAGATAGATACAAAAGAAAAACAGCACACGCAACGAGTAAGCCTGAACACTGCTTGAATGATCTATACCTTTATTATCCATCATATACCTCGTAAAACTTACCAACATACAGTGATCAGAGCATTATTACTTCCCAAATCAAACAAAACGAAACGCAAATGATTTACAGTATAATATAAAGCAGTAAAGAAGACGTAGTACGAATCTAGCGACGAGTATAAGGTCATACAAACAGTGCATCTTTGAAGAGTACATTTGTCTTATCAAACCAGAGTAGACTTAGATTAGGGGTTCCTTAAGGAACCCTCTACTAAGAGTGTGCATGGTTTGTCATTTTACAATATATTGTAAGACTAACCTTAAATTGCCAGTAATGGACTAGACTAAATTTTATAATGGACTTTTCTACTTGAAGTTTCAGTGGTGAATCAATTAAGTACAGTGGAGAATCTGTTATTCTTTTCCGTTTAAACGCAAACGAAACGCAAACGCAAAGTACTAAAACGTAGAAAAGTACAACTTTTGGGCAATTCTGATAATTCATGTTTATATTGGTGACAGTTTGGAGCCTATTCAGATGCCGGGTTAATAGAAAAAATAGTTTTAGAATAAACGCGTTTATTGGGACAGAAAACCGTTTTCTCCCCTGTATGTTGATGCTGATGTTTTATCTGGATGCCATACGGTAGATTAGACGTTATGTTTTCCCGTTTATACGCAAACGAAACGCAAACGCTTTGCAAAAAACTTTAAAGATTTCAATTTTGACACTTCTGAACATTCATTTTAATATAAGTGGCAAATAGTTTGGAGCTTGATCAGATGCCGGATTATCCGGCGTCTGATCTGGCTCCAAACTGATGGCTATGAAGTTATAGTTTCAGCGTAAATGCGTTTATCGGGAAAGAATAACGTCTCGCCACTGTATCTCGTCGTCTGACTAGGCTCCAAACGGTTTGCACAGGCTATCAGTGTTAGGAGAACACAGTGGTTTGATGGGAAGTAATTATGCCATCCTTTGCACTATAACAATGTAATCAGGAATGACACATACCAAAATATATATACCATTAACAAAGTGTGTAATCAGAATGATACATTTATCAAACAGATATATACATCGTATACCATTAACAAAGTCTCTTGCAATATATAGTTCGTACAGACTAATAACTTAGAAATGAGAGGCATACTAGAACATTAACAACTCCAGTATTGAACGGAATCTGGTTGACGTCGTTATTAGTAGTCCCCTGCGGGTGACATCGGAGTATTATATTCTTTGTCTATGCATTTATGAATGTCTGTCTGTCTGTCCGTTTCTTCCTGTAGAGTCATATAGCATTATACTGACTAAAAGATTCTTAGTGAATTTATATCGTCACTAAATTTTCTAGACAAACTAAAACCTATAATATACATTATTTTCATTTCTGTATAAAGCACTCAACTTGTTTCTACATGTATACCATCCGTCTTCTTTGTTTTGACTTTTTAAGTGTGTATATACATGTAATTCAAAACATACCAAATATATTAATACATTCAACCCTAGCGACGAGTATACTCAATGTACCTGTGAGGAATACACTTGTCGTATACAAACAGTGTAGACCCTGTCCAGAGGGCTCCTTAGGGAACCCTCTGATCAGGGTCCACAATGTTTGTCATTTTTCAATAAATTGTAACAAAAACAACCCTTCATTGTCAAAATTGGACTAGACTTTATTCGAAGAGGATTGTTTACATTGAAAGTTTCAGGGGTGAATGGGTTAATGTGTGGAAGATTGAAGGGCAAATATTAAATAAAATATCGATAACTTTGACTCACGTTACCCGTTTTTCAAAATGAAGACATGGCTTATCTCACTATTTACTTCGAAATACCGATAAGTTTGTATTTAACAAATTGGGAGTCAACGTTGCATTGTTTTAACATGGAGTGATGCTTTTGAAACACTGGGACATTTGATGTCATCTGTTTTCAATACTTGAAAAGCAAATTTTAGGCATTTTACTTTAGATACAAACACATGAGAATCAAGCGGTTTGGATCTTAATCAGACGCAAAGATAATAAATTCGGTGTTTGATCTAGATTCGAAATACATAACTGGTTGCAAATGACAGTGTACCTAAGAAATAGGTTGAAAGAGAAAGGAAAGAGCATATTGAACTCCATTAGAACATTTTCTATTTTTATTGTTAAGCTACGTTAACTTTTCAAATGGACTCTACCATTGTCTAAACAATTACCAGTATTCAATATTACCTCTTTATGAGGTTGTCTCAAAATAATTGAAATAATGTCAAACAGTACATACCCAGATCAAAAGAACCATGAGCTCTCTGACCTTTATTTAAACTGTATGTAGAAAATATCAATATACTAGTTTAACATCGGCTATGTATAACTAACAGGAACTCACAGACATAGCATGTGATATGTACGGCACGTATTAATATTTATTGCATGATGTTTTATAATATATTCTCAAGAGTGCATGTTTATTTTGAAAACATATCGTAACATACATACAGTGGTGAAACGTTATTCTTTCCCGCAAACGCATTGGAATGAAATATAGAAAAAAGTAACGTTTTGCAAATTCTGTTTAAAAGTTTTAATCTGAGTGGCAAACAGTTAGGAGCCAGATCAGAAACCGGGTAACCCGGCGTCTAATCTAGCTCCAGACACTTTGCAATGGCCATAACAGTTTTAATGTAAACTCGTTTATTGGAAAAGAATAAAGTCTTCTTTCCCTGTTTAAACGCACACGAAACGCGAACACAATGCATTTACAAATAATGTGTAGGAGAATGGTCAATTTCTTGTAACATCTAACTATTCTTTTAAAACCTGGATGACACACAGTTTGAAAGCTAGTCAGACCCGGCGTCTGGTTTGGCTCCAAACTGTTTGCAATGTACATAATTGTTATAGCATAAACGCGTTTATTGGAAAAGTATAACGTCTTCTCCACTGTACCATTAATATTTATTGCTACGAAAGATAATTCCACCATGCTGTATGAATTTGATGTTATTTGTAATTTAGGATTCAACTAATGTACCAATAGATAATCAAGATACTCATTAATAATGTTTTTACTTTCGTTTTTAGGTGTATACATCTTTATCAATCATTTCCTCATAGATTACCGTTGTGTACTGTTGTTCGTGCTTCTTTGATCCTTGGTTTTGGTTAACTCTTTCACTCTCAATGACGCCTAAAGGTGCGTTTGCAAACAGTTTGTGTCCTGATCAGACGCCGCGTAACGCGGCGTCTGATCAGGATCCAAAATGATTGACACTAGTATCGATATGTTTTAAGTCAAACTTCACCGAACCTTACTTTGAAACGATCTTGCAAACAACAAAATTAAAGCAGGCGACAATAAAACGGTGAGGAGGTAAGAATCTCACGGAAACTTTGACAGTGAAAGGGTTTAACAATTGATTGCGTGTATAGAGGGAACTTTATGAACGGCAATGCAGAAGTATGAAAATTCACATGAACTTCATGCTCAAAACTCAGATTTCATTCTCGGTTAATACATGTAACACCTGGCAAATATCTTATATATATTACAGGGATAACGTGTAATCAGGAAGAAACGTAATCCCTGAAATTTTTAGGGATTACGCGTAATCACTAGGCGTATTAGGGAATCGATGAAATGTCCCTTTTCGTCAAATAAATAGATTTGTATTTTCATGACATTTCTTTTGGTTCAAAACATCATGCTATCTTGAAATATCATTGTCAAATGAACGTTCATTCAAAGTTTCTCGCACAAGTGAATAAAGATAAGTGAACAGTGTGCATATAAGCCAGGACAATTAAAAAACAAGACATCTGTCTCGTCAATAAAGTTATCAAAATATTCCATGGCGTGGTACTTGCCTTTGAACCTAATGAACTAAACAGGGTAAGATTCATCACTTTAACCAAAGGTAACTGTTAATATTTATAAAAATTCAACGAAAAGCTTAAAAACTACGCCTTTTCTCTGTGAGATTAAGGGTTTTCGTGAAAACCCTGATTTTTCAGTGATTTCACGTATTCCCTGATTACACGTTATTCCTGCAACATATATAACTACTATATGTGTACACATAATTCTGAGGTAGGAATATATCCAGAATAAGGTTACTAAACTTAATTAGAGCGTGTTATGTAAAAGTAGTGCTATGTGAAAGACCATGAGTTTTGAGAACATAGTTCGTTTTAATTTTAAAATATCCTCGGACCAATGTTTCATGCTGAAACACTACCGATGTGGGTAATATTTTCAAACAGTTTGGATCTAGATCAGACGCCGCGTATATGTAGCATAAGAAATAGTTTCTATATTCAAGCAGGCGATTAAACCTTAAAGCAAACTTAAAGTAAAGCATAATGCGCATTAATACTCATTGTGCTGCACATTTAAACTGTTTTAAGTGATTATATGTCTTCAAAATTACAGACAGACTATGGGGTAAATAGTTAAATAGTCACATTCCTTAAACACCGAACATTTCACCTCATTTAGATATCGTAATGGAGGAATTTTTTTCTACAATGGAGAAGACATTATTCTTTCTCGTTTAAGCGCAAACGAAACGCAAACGCATTGCAATGAAATAAAGAAAATGACAACTTTTTGACAATTCTAACCACTAGTCTTTCGTATTTATTAATCTGAGTGGCAAACAGTTTGAAACTTCATAAACTGACGTCTGGTCTGGCTCCAAATTGTTTGCAACGGAAATAATAGTTTTAGCGTAAAACGCGTTTATTGGGAAAGAATAACGTTTTATCCACTGTATGCTCTCTTACATGGTCTATCGAAATGACAGCCTCTACCAGAAGTTCAAAACTTACCTGGATTACTGAGGAAGCAAAATGCCAGGTATGATGTATATAAAGCAAAGGGTTGCACTAGTCGTGAAGTAGACAAAACAGACATAGAGTAAACAATGTTTAGAAGATCATTCGGAATAGTCAGTGTCTCTATTAACATATGTAGTATGTTGTTTTAGCCTCTGTGATGAAGCACTTAGAGTAAAATATTCGTTTTATGACCTTCCAGCTCAAGGATAGATGTTGGTGTTGAATGATGTAGAGTATTCAAAGCAATTAGACTGAACAAGTAGAACTATCCCATACGAGTTTTCCACTTGTTTTGCATTCTACTTGAACCTGCAATCTGGATTTTAACAACGGCACTATACTTTTAATTAAGCGGGAAGATGTTATTCTTTCCTTTCCATATAAACGCGTTTATAATGCTAAATAATTTTGTCAATTGCAAAATATTTGGAGCCAGATCAAACGCCAGGTAACCCGGTGTCTGGTCTGGCTGCAAACTCTTTGGAACTCATATAAAAATTAATATTCAGGCTTTCCTTTTCTACACAATATTGAGTTTGCGTTTGAATTGTATTAAGTGAGAAATCATAGCATATCAGTAACGGGATTTGCTGTAAAATTATTATACATAGGGCATGAAATAATATCTACTGGCTTTTATGTAACAAGACGAGGTATTGATAATAAGCATTCCTGTCAGTCAACTATGGCAATATAACCTCACCAGGGCTTCAGTTTCTCTGGATTTTTTCCGAAACCCACAGATATTTCTAAATTTCTCCGGACCTACGGATTTTTACCGAAATCTTCGGATGTCTGCTCTTACTTTTAAATTTTGGAATTTTAAGCGGGTTTTTAAGTAGATATATGTGTCAAACGCGTCTGATTTGGGTCTTAACTGTTTACATAATTACATAAGTGTTTTAGAGCCTGGTAGAGAAATGATTAAAGGTACGATTTCTAAAATCGCGCTGGAAAATTTGGAAATCTTAGGGGGTTTATGAGCAACTTATGGAAGCCCTGCCTAACTGCATCGTCTAACATTTAGCCCGTCATTTACAATTTTCCAGTAAAGGCGCTTGTGCTGAAACAACTGTTTTGATGGTAAATAATTTGAGACCAGATAAGTCGCCGGATAATCCGGCGTCTGATCAGGCTCCAAATTGTTTAACACTCAGATCAAAATAAATTGTGCGGATTTTCAAAAAGATGTACAATTCATGTAACTGCATTAGGATTTAATTTCAATAGAAAAGAAAAACGTTTTCCCCATCGTACAATGGATATGACATAGTAATTTCCCGTTTAAACGAAACTAAACGCACAGACTGCTCTAAATTGCTTTAAACTGCTCTTGTATCAAACAGTCACGTGTCATTTGAGGTATTTTGCTTCTTAAATAGTAGCTACTAACCACAAGTTAACTTGTACAGTTAATGTATATTTGCCATTGACTATGCACAAATGTACGCTAATATCTTCGACAAGGATTAGTATGTAAGTTACATAATAACCCGTGCATCAATAATATAAGACAAGGTGATGCTTAACTCGGACCGAAAGGAAAAGTGTCCCATGGCTCATTTAACCAAAGAGGATGTAAGCATGAAAATGCCTTTCTATAACGAATACAGTGGAGAATACGTTATTCTTTCTCGTTTAAACGCAAAACGAAACGCAAACGCAAAGCACTAAAACGTAGAAAAGTAAAACTTTTGGACAATTCTGATAATTCATGTTTATACTGGTGGCAAACTGTTTGGAGCCTGATCAGACGCCGGGTTACCCGGCGTCTGATCTGGCTCCAAACGTTTTGTATTAGAAATAATAGTTTTAGCGTAAACGCTATTGGGAAAGAAAAACGTTTTCTCCACTGCATAACCTGTCCTTCTTCTTGCTTTAGAGAACATTGACATTTTAAAACAGTGAAAAAATCGTACAGCGCTCTATGCATATATTTTATACTAATTTTCGAATCACCAAACTACTCTACTACTACGCCGACTGTAAATCAGTTTAGCAAATCTGGACATACTTAGATCACCACTAGGGATTGAAACATTTCCACGTGTCCTAAAAAATATTTTCCCCGAGCAGTCCCGCAATTAAGGCTGCAATTTTTTTTAATTTAGACGTTACCATCATAATGACACCATGGTACAATAATGACGTAATTTTGAAAACGAAATTAAATGAAAAATGATCATTTTTAGTCAATAAGAACAATTTTAGATTAAATATTATTTTAAAATTTGAATATGGTATCAGAGAAATCTTTAACAACACATTGGTGTTGTTTTTCGTTATTTTAGTTCAAGTTGATAGGTGTTTTTATCTATGGATGAGTAAAACCTAACAACGTTTATGACGATTCGTTTTCTTAATAGCTGAGGAAAAGGTGAAAGTAGAAAACGTTCGGATGTTTTGTTTATGTGATAAATAGAATATTAAATCCGTGTGTTTTCAGCACTGAATTTATTGAACTCATTAAAAAATTATTTTAGCCAACTCGTTCAGTAAATTCACTACTGAAGAAACACTCATTCACTATCCTCTATGTAATACAATGTAGTTCAGGTGATAGTTATCCATAGTGGGTGGGGTACGAATACTTAGCGGGGGGACTGTTAATAAAGTGTTAAATATGGCTAATGTATCATTATGTCAATATGACATTATCTCGACCACAAACATATTAATACAACAACAGACGTTTCTACTCGTAGCACATATACGTTAGTCAAGTAATTTTCTCATAGGTTTAGACCCTTTCACTCTCAATGACGCTTAAAAGCGCGTTTGGAAACAGTTTATATCCAAACTGTTTGACACTCGTTTTGAAATTTCTTCAGTCATACTGCCTTATTTTCTAACTTTGAAACGACATTGCAGACAACAAAATTAAAACAGACCACAATGAAACGGTGAAGGGGTAAAAATCTCACGAAAAAGTTGGCAGCGAAAGGGTTAATGCCATGGCCACGACACTTTGTAACTAAACAAATTATCAATGATTAAAATTGTTAAAACAAACGTGTGCCTTGTTCGATTGTATAAGACTTTCCTGTGTGCTGATAGAAGAATAACAATTGCCGTGCCATAATTGTAGTATTATCTCTTCCAGATAAGTGTTAATTACAATCAAATTGCTATATAATTGGTATAGATGGCTTCTTGACGTCAGTAATGGCGTACACAAACCTCTTAGTGCTAAAACATTCGTTTTATTGTTTACATGGACTGGCCATGACTTAGGTGTTTTGTTCAACTTACACGTGTTGTATGTAGTTAGTGTGGGAATGATGTTAAACTTTCCGGAATAAACGAGAAAACCTCATACGCAAATGCAATAAAATGGTGAAAATACTAATGGAGCGGAATTTGCCCACCTTGCAAAACTGACGGGAAGGGGCTTTGTCCACCTTGCAAAACTATAACGGGGAATTTTGTCCAATGTGCAATCCTAACGGGGTGTGAGGGCTGTTCACTTAGCAAACCTTACGGATATTTTGTCCACCTTGCACAAATAAGCGGTGGCGATTGTGTCGGTATATTGCAATGTATATGACGTTAACCTCTTGCTAATTATAAGAATATAATTATTATTTGCATGCGCATCTAATCATATAACCATGAAATACAAGTTTGAGATATGCACGTAGAGGCTTGGTTGCAGAAAATATTTTTGATTTTGCTTATAATTTATGTATAAAAATGAACTATTTTGAGGGAAAAAAAGCGGAGGAATGAATTAAAGACGTGAAATTGCGTTTTATGGAGTTATGGGTTAATCGGAATGTCCCGTATTTCTCCAATTGATTTGTTTTATTTCGATCTGGCTTTAGTCGAACATGTCCGTATTTCAAGTTAAATAGATGTTTTAGTTACGTTTTAAATTTGAAATACGGATATGTTCGACTGAAGCGCGATCGAGATATCGAATTTTGATAGTGTTCGTTTTAGCACGAAAGCGTGTATGAAGAAAGAACATTGGGATACCTACAATTGTAATTTTGTCCCCAGTCACGTAGTAAATACACGTGTGCATTTACCACGTGCCTCACTTTACCCATCAACTATCTGCAATATAATAGATTGTGACATAATTGACGTACACATGCAATGCAGCCTACGCTATATTATTATATCTTTATTTCAGTCTCATCATGGTTCATAGTATAAACGTATATATTAAGTTATAAAACAACATCAAACATGGCATTCCAATAAGAATTATAAGAAACTATTAAGTAGTTGTTACAGTAAATTACAAATTACTTCCTGAAGATCATATTTCAAAGATACAGTGTAAATTAATGGAATTTAAAATGATGTTTGATGTCATGTTTTAGCCTCACTGAGCCTTGAAACTTTTACCATGTTTGACAAAATGTTTTTAAACTCGCCTATATGCGTCACTGGATGCCAATGGTTAACCTGTCATATGCCTCAAAAGACGATCAATTCAATTTCCTTGAATGCTCGCTAAACTTTGATATATCAGAAACTTGTCTTAGCTCCTTCAATGTTTGTCAACACTACAATATAACATGAACAAACATTTTGGGTCCAGATCAGACGCCGCGTAAAGCGGCGTCTGATCTGGATCCAAACTGTTTGACAATCATATAAATGCGTTTAAGGCCAATCTAAAAATGTACATGAAAACCTAAACTTTGGAAGTAAAGTAGCGCAATGTGTTTACGAACATGCGATATTATGGTAGTCAATTTGTTAAACAAGTTATGGCGTCAAACTGGCAGTAAAGGGATCAATTAATCTTTCTGCTAAGTCTGGAATAGTTCTGTCTTCAGGGATTTCAATCTACAGTAAAACCTTCATATTACGACCAGTAAATTACTTAAAACATTTTATGTTTAAGGCAGAAGACTGCTTAAACCAAGGTGACGGTAAAACAGAAAGCTCCTAAAGGAGCTTTCTGTTTTACTGTCACCTAGCTTTAAGCTGTCACCAATGTTTTATTCAATAAATTTGCCTTCGATTTTGTGGTCATAGTAGACATGTTTTACTGCAGCAAGAAAATCAAACCTGCTGAAATAATGCATAGTTAAGCAAGCATAATGCAGAAGAAAATATAGGGAAGAAGATATTCTTTCCCGATTGAACGAAAAACAAACTTAAATGTATAAAATGACAGGTTCAGAAATATCGATTGTGCAATGAAATCTGAGATAACCATTCGGAACCAGATCAGACGCAGCGTTACTCGACGTCTGCTCTGTCTCTAAACGGTTTACAATGGACGTAAAACCTCTTTATAACGACCACTAAATTGTATTAAGTATTAGGTATTTACAACAGGTGACTGCTAAAAGCAATGTGATAGTAAAACAGAACGCTCTTTTAGGAACTTTCTGCTTTTCTGTCGCCTGGCTTTAAGCTGTCACATGTCTTCTATACAACCAATTAGCATTCGTTTTAGTGGTCGAAATTGATCGGTTTTACTGTAGTTTGTTTAAGCAGTATTAGCACACATGATAGATAACTCTTTTAACCTGTAACGTTGATAAAGTAGGCAACAAGGGTGCCTTTTCATACTGAAACAATACATTGTTGTTTTTCTTTCAACCATCAGGTGGAGGTAAGAACGGACGGGTTGGCATAAGTGTCATATTCACCGACGAATCTCCACGGAACCAGTTGCGAGAATCATCGCCGGAAGTCGATACTGATCGGAAAGCCTCGAGTGACACGCAATCCTCCACCAACCTATCACCGAACCACACCTTCTCAGACCTGGCTAACAGACAAAGACGGGGTAGGCAATGGGCACAATCTCTTGGCTGAATCACCAAATAACCCATTACCCCATTGAATACGCATTTTTACGACTTTAAAGTATTCCTTCACTCAAGAAAATAGTTCCACTTTACACATTCATGAATATTTATCATAAAAAATATTGTTATATCCTAGCAGATGGTAGCTTAAAACAGGCTGAACGTAGAGCAGAATGCGCCTTAAGGCGCATTCTGCTTTACTTTCAACCACCTTTAAGTGGTCAGCTATCTGGGTGTAATTACTTCGTGGCTGCACTCAGTCAGCCTTGAAACTTTTAAAGGACAAGTTTAATGTGAAGTTACGTCTAGTCAGGTTTCCATATTAAGAGTTGATTTAAGCATAATATTCCAAATAATAAACAGTGTAGAACCTGATCATAGGTATCTTGCAAGAGCCCTTTGATCAGGGTCTGTACTGTTTGCATTTACATGTATGTATGTTGACTGAAAAATGACAGAAAGCTTAGTCTGAAATCGTAAATATTTGTTGCAACTGTGTGTTGCGAAATATAGTGACTTTTGATCAAGGGGTTACAGCTTTAATATACTTTAAAGTTTAGTGTACCTTAAAACTCTTAGTACTTAGTACATGTAGTATGTTTCACTGCGAGTAAAAATAATAAAATTTGCGAGTTGTATTTTGAGCACAAATTTGCAAATGAGATCTTGTGCAATCGAACTTCTCCCAAGAGATATAAGAAATAAGAAACATTTAGTAATGGAATCCATATTTATGAAAACACTTTATTTGCTCGAATATGTAACTCGAACTCGCTTAAATAGAACTTAAAACTTACCAGTATTTCAACGTTAAAATATGTGTTAGTCAAGTTCAACTCTATTTGCAAATTAGTTGTTCCTCTGGATCTTTGTAAATCAGTCTGAATGTAGGGTTCCTGATACATTGGACTGCAAATCACTATGTCCAATTAGAGAAAGCGTATTCAAAGCACGTTTCCAATGATCTGAGAATATACAGACTAACCTCCAAATGTCGAGATTATTAAAGAAAGTTTAGCTGATTTATTTACCCTTTAGCTGCAATGGCTGGCAACATTGACATTTGCAAACAGTTTGGATCCTGATCAGACGCCACGTTACGCAGCGCCTGATCAGGGGCCCGTTTCATAAAACTTCGTACGACAAAAACGATCGTAAGTCAGATTATAAAAGTCTCAATAATTATTTATTTCTCCATCTAATCCTGTCTTGTGACATCTTTTTGGAATCGTCTTGAAAAGACGATTCCAAAAAGATGTCACAAGACAGGATTAGATAGAGAAATCAGAAATTAAATGTATTTTAAAGTTTTGACTTACGACCGTTTTTGTCGTACGAAGTTTTATGAAACGGGCCCCAGGTTCCAAAATGTTTGATACGTACTTGTATATTAATGTTCCTAGAGTCAACTCCGATTTTGATAAGTAAAAGCAGACGAAAAAATAGAAGCAGACAATAAATGGAAGTAACTGTGTTAGATGGAGTATGACGTCATTTTGACAGTGGAAATGAGTTGAATTAAAGCCGTTCACGGTGTGTGACAGCTTAGTACAGGAAGGCAATAATGCACTGGACAACAGAGGAGAAATCGTTAGATGTCGTATTTCCCAATAAACGCGTTTGCGCTAAAATGTTTATTACCGTTGCAAACAGTTTGGAGCCAGATTACCCGGCGTCTGACCAGGTTTCAAACTGTTTGTAATTCACAATCAAATAAATCGTAAAGGTTTTCCAAACAAATTGTGTTTTCTTAATATTTTATTGCAATGCGTTTACGTTTCGTTTGCGCGTAAACGGGAAAGAATAACGTTCCCTCTACCGTACATTGGCTTCTTCGATGAATGTTAGGTGTGAACTTTGAACAAATGAGTTGGAAACACGGTATTCGTTCAGTTTTCATCCTTCCGACTGGAGTCCATTTCAAACCCGAAGAAAACTGTATATAATAATGTTCCATCAATTTAGACCATCCAAAGTCGTTGTTCGCTTTAACAAGAATCCTCTCTAAACCGAACATTTTCGTATCAGCCAAGAAGGCTTCGATATTCCATTGTTTTAACTTTTCATTCATTTTCAGGAAGCGTGGCATCTCGGCGGAGTTCCATTCTTGTCAACATGCATGTGTAGAACAGACAACCAGGATCAGCCGACAGAGACAGTACAGTCATACATGGTACCAGGCTTCATCAACGACATTACGACGAATGCCACAATATTCAGCATGAAGCTGATGATACATTGCTCCCTCTCTACAACAATACCAAAAAGGAAACAAAGAATTAGTGTGTTGTTCTGAGGGAGTTGTTATAGGGAGGAGACAGTAGTGTTCTTAGAGAGCTGAGCACGACTTAGCTTACATTTGCAAACAGCTTGAATCCAGATCAGACGCCGCGTCACGCGCCGTCTGATCTGGATGCAAGCTGTTTGCAACTCGTCAATACATCAAAATATATACTGTGTAACGTTGAGAAAAACAGCTGACGACAATTTTAAGGACACGATGCAGACGATATTGCAGCAATGAAGGGGTTGGGCATAATTGTCCATAATTGTAAGCGTTGTTATAAGGAAGGAATCGTTGTTTGGATGGCATTTGGGTGGAGGGAGCACTGTACGTATAAAGAAGGACAGACAGGATCCTTACTGATTGACACTCATATAAAAGTTTCTAAATAAAACGCCTAGATATATAGATATCTATTCAGATATAAAAGCAAACGATAATTTGCAGAGCAGACGATATTATGGCAGCGAATGTGATAGCCGGATCATGACGTCATTTCTGTAACGGCAGTGAAAGGATAAAACACTAAAACAAACATGATTTTCCAGCGGAGATGACGTTATTCTTTCCCACTAAACGCGTTTACACTTAAACTATTGTTTCCTTTGCAAAGAATTTGGAGCAAGATCGGATGCCGGGTATCCCGGTGTCTGATCAGGCTCTAAACTGTTTGCCACTCAAATAGAAATGAATCGATTGTACAGAATGATAGTAAATCACAAAGTTTCTTTGGAAGCTAGACAACTTACTTCCATCTTACGTTTAAGCTTCCATCTTATTTCAATGCAATTTCAAGCCTGTTTTTCTTTGTTTGTTATGTTGTTTATAAAATGACCTTTGTCTCACCAATTACAACGTCTCTAATAGTGCAAACACCCAATCGTGATAAATATGGTACATTTTCTGAAACCTGAAATCTTCCGGTTTGAAGACATAGTTCAAAGTACAGAACTCCCTCTCTATAACAACACCTAATGGGAGACAAAGATTGTGTCTGTCGTTCGGAGGGAGTTGTTATAGGGAAGGAAATTGGCTAACATTTGTAAACATCTTGGATCCAGATCAGACGCCGCGTACGCGGCGTCTGATCTTGATTCAAGTTGTTTGTCACTCGTCATTATGGGTTTTTCTGTCAAAATGTCCAATATGTGATTTTGAGAAAAACAGCAGACGACAACTTTAAGCATACGAAATGGCAGTAAAGAAAAGGTTGGACATAATGGTCGTGTTTGGGAATAGAAGCGGCAATCGTTGTTGTAAGGAGGGTGTCGTTGTTGGGAGGGCACACTGTAGAGCGGTTTTTGGATCAGGAAGGTTTCGCAGCCAGACGTTGTCTGCAGTCATTCAAAAGGTTGCAAATTACTGAAGGACTAAAGTAATGCCGAAAGCTCCTTTAGGAGCATTCTGTCTTACTAGTTTCCTTTCGTTGACCAATCACCTGCCCTTAGAACAGAATGCTTATTTTGGAACCCATAGATATGTTGTTTTCCAGAGTTTTTCGGTTATAATCGGTGTTTGAATGTATCACTGTAGTATTACGATGAATTGTTTTCCATACATCAAGCATTTTGCAGTGAACTAAACTCTTCCATTGCCATAATGACGTAATAACCCCTCGAACACATTCACTGTCATGAAATAGTCTTTTTTATGTATAAAACTTAGAATTGTCCCCAGTTTGCCTTAATTGATATTGATTTTAAGTATCAAATAACTTGGATTTCTGATCAGACTCCGCGATACACGGCATCCAATAAGGATCCAAATTGTTTGAATATACCAACGCATGCAGACGGACCAGGCAGGCAAAGGATTAAAACAAACACTCCAAGATGTACCAAGCAGATGGTGACTTCCGACATATGGATTTATTGTGATTACATTGGGTGATATGTGATTATTTCTCATCTACATGTAATCCGAACGAAATGGAAATGCAGGGTAGTAAAATGTGGAGACGACAACGTTTCACGGAATCATTGTGTACAATGCTTACAGTGGGGAATACGTTATTCTTTCCATTCAAATAGATCTACAAGCAAACAAAATACAATAACATTTATAAATTACATTTTCTTTTAAACTTTGGTGATGTTTCTTAACCTATTCATACTCAATGACGCTTTAAAGCGCGTTTGCAAACAGTTTTGATCCGGATCAGACGACGCGTAACGCGGCGTCTGATCAGGACCCAAACTGTTTGACACTCGTTTTGAAATTTTTCAGTCATACTGCCTTGTTTTTAACTTTGAAACGACATTGCAGACAACAAAATTGAATTAGACGACAATTAAACGGTGAAAGGGTAACATTCACACGAATAATTCGGTAGTGAAATGGTTAAAATGAGCGTCACATAGTTTGGAGTATGGTCAGACACCGAGTTACTAGGCGTCTGATCTGACTGCAACCTGTTTAAAATACACTTTAATTATTGTATGTGCACACCTACATTTTAGGAAAGAATGACGTTTTCCCCACCGTACTTTGGGTCGAAACAATAATCAAACAGAAAGGAGTGATACAGAGCATTTCTCTTGATTATTAATATATGAAAATAATATGTTTTTGTTTGATGTTAATTGTTGACACATGTAAATATTTTTGTTGAAGCAATTTTGTATTGTATAGCCATTGGAATAAATCTATACAGCTGACCAGACCTCTTTTCTTTGAACCAACCACTTGAAACCCCATTAAATTATATAATGTATGACTGACTGTGAACATTATTTTGCCCATTAATACACGTGTAACGTTCGTGGAACATAGGTACAGTGGAGAAAAACGTTATTCTTTCCTGTTTAAACGAAACGCAAACGCAAAGCACTAATACGTAGAAAAGTACAACTTTTGGACAATTCTGAAAATTCATGTTTATCTTGGTGACAAACTGTTTGGAGCCTGGTCAGACGCCGGGTAACCGGTGTCTGATCTGGTTCCAAACTGTTTGCAATAGAAAAAATAGTTTTAGCGTAAACGCATTTATTGAGAAAGAATAACGTTTTCTCCGCTGTATATGCAAATGAAGCTTCCCAAATCATTGTATATTGGGAAGTTAGTTTCGTCAAAAAAGTGTATTTTGTAATTTTATAAATGGACCCTAGTATTATACTATTATCATGTAATTGGAATTAATTTCAACTCGAGACTGTTTCTAGTTTTGAGGACATGTGCGCATTTTTTTTAAAGTAATACAGAATGCGTCTTAAGGCGCATTCTACCTGCGTTAATTGCAGTCTAGTTTGTTTTAAGTTACCGATACCATTTGCAAGGCTATAGGAAATATCTAGTGTGCTGTATATTCCTAACAGAATTAAATAGAACTATTTTCTTCTGTGGAGGAATAAACTAGATGCGTTAACGTGGAGTAATCGGTTAAATTGAATGTATCCGTTATTCAGAGTGAAACTAAAAGAACTACAACATACGATTATCAATCCGGTCTAGCTATTGTCTCTTGGGCTGTTAATATGTCGTAAATCTAATGGCATTGCTCTTTTAACCAAACTATAACATGTGTCCTTTAACCCTTTCTCTGCCATTGTGACGTAATTGTCCCTGTCATGGTATCGTCTGCTAGTAAACGTATCGTCTGTTTTTATTTCTAAGATTTAACATATTAGCCAGTTTGACTTAACCCTTATCCTGCGGTGATGTCGTCTGCTTCGAAATTGTCGTCTGCAAAGTTTGTTAAATTTAGATTTATACATTTTTTAAGTAAAAACCCTAAAGAAGAGTGTCAAACAGTTTGGATCCAGATCAGACACCGCGTTGCGCGGTGTCTGATCTAGATCTAAACTATTTGCAAAAATCAATAAAGTCGCGACCAGCAGGCAAAGGGTTAAAAGCATAATAATATGTGTCAAGCAGTTTGGAACCGGATCAGACGCCGCAATAACAAACATCCTCTCTCCTTTCATACATGCGATGTTTATTTACAGAGATAGTTTCAGTTGGTAAACATTGACATACAATTATGATGTGTATCATCAGTTATAGGTCAACAAACCTAAGACATGGTAATCAAAGACAATGGTATAATTACAACAATATGACATACAAAACCTAAATAGACGATTAAAACATTGTATATCTAGAGAACGGGACGAAATGGGCGAACTGGGAAGTATTATTGTTTTTTCTTAATGGTAAGCAGTTTGCTACACAAACTATGGAGTTGCTAATCTATTTGTACAGTGGATAATCTGTTATTCTTTCCCGATAAACGCGTTTACGCTAAAACTATTTTTTCTTTTACAAATAGTTTGGAGCCAGATCAGACGCCGGGTAACCCGGCGTCTGATCAGGCTCCAAACTGTTTGCCACCAAGATAAACATGAAATATCAGAATTGTCCAAAAGTTGTATTTTTCTACGTTTTAGTGCTTTGCGTGTGCGTACGTTTGCGTTTAAACTGGAAAGAATAACAGATTCTCCACTGTAGCCATTTAGCATGTCTGGGCAGATATATTAGTTGAGGGTTCAGGTCTATACTGATATCGATGGAGCCTAAAAGGATAAGCTGAAGACTTAAAGGATAAAAGTGAGTCGATCGAAATATACTAACACGATCGGGAAACTGTACATCTGGTTTGATGGACTTTTGTTGTATACTTGTTTTATAAGAGTAAAAGTTACAGACTTGTAGTGTTTTGTAATTGTCGTTTGGCCATCGACCAATCTTATTTGCCAAACCATGAGGCCTAGAGCTTTGATATTTGATACAGTGGAGAAAACGTTATTCTTTCCCGTTTAAACGCAAATGAAACGCAAACGCATTTAGCACTAAAACGTAGAAAATGACAACTTTTGGACAATTCTGATAATTTATGTTTATCTTGGTGGCAAACGGTTTGGAGCCAGATCAGACTCCAAACTGTTTGTAATAGAAATAATAGTTTTAGCGTAAACGCGTTTATTGGGAAAGAATAACGTTTTCTCCACTGTATGTATCATTTCATAGTAGACCTCTACCAAATTTGTTCAAATTATGCCCCTGAAGTGAAAAATTGCTCTGCTATGGGTGTCGTTTTACATAGTGTTATAAAAACACTACAAATCAGCATATTTTACTTTTCACACCATCGTCATTCGGACACAAGTAATATCTGCAAATTATTGAATAACAGTTAGAAATACACCATCGTGTAGCCAATATCTTTTTGCACATTTTGATACCAAATTTATCTATGGCTTGTACTTATAATTATTTTTATATAAAAAGTCCCTCAAGCCAAATGTACAGTCCTGTATCCTGTTAGTATAGTTTCAGTCTTGAGTTTACATCGAGATGAAATTGGAACAGATAACGGGCGGTATCTTTTCTACAAGCCTAACGCTCCTCTTCATAGAACACTGTCTAACATTTATTTTATAAAAATAATGTCAGTTGATGGTTGGTCTTTTTAATTAAAGTACATATTGAACCGATGATGCAAATCACTACTTCATGCATCATAATGTACATTTTGCAACGATAGTACAAATCACTATTTTATGCATCTACGAGTATATAAACATTTCATATATTTTATGTTCATTTCTCTTTGTAAATTTCACAATTATTTATTTCACAAAATGTGATAAATTGCTGTGCCGAATTTATTTAAGAATAATTCTCCATTTGAAAGATTGCGATCCGAATTTGATTAAGAAAAATGCTTTATTGTTTCCGTAATAAGATATATTCTCCTAAACATTATACAATAGAGAAGGCGTTATTGCTTTCCAGTAATTGCATATATACGCTAAAATCATTATTTCTAATGCAAACAGTTTGGAGCCAGATCAGACGCCGGGAAACCGGCGTCTGATCAGGCTCAAAACTGTTTGCCACTCAGATACATGTATGCAGTTAGAAATAAAAGATAGAAATCATTTTCTATATTTAATGCAAATTGCGCTTGAGATTCGTTTTGAAAAGAATAACGTCTTTTTCACTGTACAGCGCTCCCTCTCTACAACGACACCTAATGGGAGACAAAAAATATGTGCGTTGTTCGGAGGGAACCGTTATAGAGAGGGAAAATTAAGACTTGGTTTACATTTGCAAACAGCTTGAATCCAGATCAGACGCCGCGAAACGCGGCGTCTGATCTGCATTCAAGCTGCTTGTCACTCGTCAATATATTTATTCTATTAAAATGTCCACTTACATGTACATTTGAGAAAAACTGCAGACGACAAATTTAAGTAGACGACATTGCAGCCATGAAAAGGTTGTATGTAATTGTCTTGTTTGGGGAACAGCGGCAAGAGTAGTTGTTAGGAGGGAGTCGTTGTTGGGAGGGCCGTTGTAGAGAGGGAACACTGTACTACCGGTATATACAGTGATCACTGTGTAAAATTGTCTCTCTTTGAACTACCGTGTTGATCTCTTTAGACAGATGACATATTTTTTCGATTTTTTTTTACCTGTCAGAGTTATTTTTAGAACAGAATAGTTCATAATGGTAAATAGATAACAAGGTAATATCGGATCTATATGGTCGTACACTTTCCAACTTGAGATAAGCATGATCCTCGTGCAGCACGAGACAGCTGCGCTAACTATACTGATAATTTAGTGTTTACCAATAAACGCATTTATATATATATACTAAAACTATTATTTCCATTGCAAACAAGTTGGAGCCAGATCAGACGCCGGGTTACCCGGCGTCTGATCAGGCTCCAACCTGTTTGCTATTCAGATTAAAAATATAATTAAATTTTCTAAAAGTAAATTTACACAGTTTAGTGCATTGCGTTTGCGTTTAAACGGGAAATAATAAGGTATCCTCTACTGTACATTACGCACAAAAGTTACAGCTATCCGTATCATTAACTGGATGTAGAGAAAACTCATCCCTTTGAAAGTTTTAGAATGTTCCAATCTAAAAATAACTCCGACAGGTCAGAAAAAAACACTAATACTATTATACAAATCAAAAGTAAAACATTGCTGTTAATTTATTTTACTCTTGCCCTGCATTAATGTGTTACGTGTATTCAATATTTCTTGTTAATTAACCGTTAAACACAGGTTTACACTGTAATATACCAATGCGCCATCGGCAAATTAAATGTGATAATGTATATTGGCAACGACATAATTGGGATCTTTTAAATTTATAGTTGCAGGCAGCGAAATATATTCTTGTTTCAAAATTAGATGTTTAATCTAGGGCAAGGAATTTGCGTGAGACGTGTCATTCACACCTTGAACTTCAAATGGACATATTCCAATTTCCATTTTAGTCTAGCCCATGTTACACTATTTTGGTTTGTGTTTTTCTGTTGTGGTTTTTTTCTTCAATATATTACACTATAAAAACAGTGTAGACTCTCATCTTTAGGACAAGTGTAGATGAATTCACAGGATTACTGATCTTTTTTTTTGCGAACGAAGATAGGCGTTTGATCAGTTTTATTCACAAAATCAGTACTACATAGGCATAAACGCACACGAGAGGTATATAAGATGTTTACTGCACTATACAGTCTAACAGTTGTTTTTAAATAAACACGTCATAATGAGAATATCGACTAAAAAAAAACACCCATATATATATATCTTTATTTCAGTCTCATCATGGTTCATAATACAAACATAATATACATTTCGTCATAACATTAACCATGCCATTCAAATAAGAATTATAAGAGACTATGTATTACTAATTACAACACACTATGTTTCTGAAACTCATATTTCAAGTATCAGTAATTCAAAGCAACTCCTAGCACTAAAACTAAAACCATGTAAATAGTGCTAATCTCAAATCTAAGACCTGCAATAAAATTTATTTTAAAACCTGATTTTCAAAAAATGCATTAACATGCGTACTTAAGTAATTCTTATAAGAAATCCAGTCTTACCATTGATCAGATCAATGATAACTTGATTAGCAAAATTTACATGGACGAAATAATAATAAGCTATAGGTTTAAACAAAACATGTTACATTATATACAATCATAAGAATTTCATATTTGCATGGACTAAAGATGATCACTTGTATTTGTTATTGCACACATTATGTATCATACAAACGATTTGTACGACGTTTTAAAATATTAAAGCAGGATTTGGCAGTAAAACGTACAAGTTGTGGGCTAGAAAACAGCAATTTAAACTTATCACATTCAGATTTCGACATAAAACTATCAATAATATTGGTTGCCTTTTCATAGAGCTCATATACATGTACTGAAAATGACCGGATTAAATCAAAAAGGAAAAAGTAGGAATTGTCACTTGTTTATTAACCCTTTCACTCTAAATGACGTCATATAAAGAGCATTTGCAAACAATTTTGATCCGCAGACAGCGCGTAATGCAGCGTCTGATCAGGATTTAAACTGTTTGACACTCGCGTTCAAATCACGTCAGTTATACTGCCTTAAATTTAACTTTAAAACGATATTGCAGACAACAATATTGGAGCAGACGATAATATGGCAGTGAAAGGGTAAAATACGTCACGATAAATTTGATCATTAAAGGGTTAAAGCCCTATTGGGGAAAACACATGACCTAGCTGATCATTTAACAGTGCTCTTTTAGCTACAGCAAATAACTGCTTGTTTTAACTCTTTTACTGCAATATTGTCGTCTGTTTTGAACTTGTCGACTGAAACATATTTCAGATTCAGAACGTTTGATTTTTTTAATAAAAAAAATATAGAAACCATTGACAAACAGTTTAGATCCTGATCAGACATCTAATTACTATACGATCTAAAAGCTGTTTTTTAACAATTTCTTGAATTGAGTTTCTGATTTGTTTTCAAACGGGAAATGATAACGTTTTTTCCACTGAATAACAGAAATATGCAGCCATAACCGGATTGGTTATTGTATGTATATTTTGTATAATATCATGTATGCTCAAGGGCTATATAGTCTTTTGCAGAATAAACTATTCATCTACAGTGGAGAATGTGTTATTCTTTCCCGTTTAAACGAAACGAAACGCAAACGCAAAACACTAAAACGTAGAAAAGTGCAACTTTTGGACAATTCTGATAATTCATGTTTATCTTGGTGGCAAACAGTTTGGAGCCTGATCAGACGCCGGGTTACCCGGCGTCTGATCTGGCTCCAAACTGTTTGCAATAGAAAAATTAGTTTTAGCGTAAACGCGTTTATCGGGAAAGAATAACAGTTTCTCCACTGTACCTATACGATCCAAGCGGTTGGCAAAGGAACCTTCGACATCAGCGTGCAAAGAGTTAATAAATCGTTATTCCAGTGCTAGTATTCGATTCGAAAAAGTATTCCGTAATTTGCATAAACATAGAAATTCAATTATGAATCTCACTACTTTAGTACAAAATGATACGTAAAATGACTTATTACATGTAAACACTTCAGTCTATGTATCAGCGATGTTTATAACAAATGTTGATTTTATCATTAACCTATAACTTTATCTGTTCTTCAAATACGTGGTGTTTATACGTACAGTGGAGAAAATGTTATTCTTTCCCAATAAACGCGTTTACGCTAAAACTATTTTTTCTTTTACAAACAGTTTGGAGCCAGATCAGACGCCGGGTAACCCGGCGTCTGATCAGGCTCCAAACTGTTTGCCACAAAGATAAACATGAAATATCAGAATTGTCCAAAAGTTGTTCTTTTCTACGTTTTAGTGCTTTGCGTTTGCGTACGTTTGCGTTTAAACGGGAAAGAATAACAGATTCTCCACTGTATATGAGTCGTGTCATGAGAAAACCTTGCCTTATTGCATTGCAACATTGTACAGACCAAGCACCGTAGTTATCACAGGCTCTGTATCTGAGTTTGGTTTTCACTGTCAGATACCGTATATAATGTAGCTACATTAAATGCTTGAGATGCAAGTGGTTGTCAAAAAGTGTAAATCAAGACCAGCAGTCGCGTCACAGATGCTGTGGCTTGTCTTGATCTACACTGTTTGCAATGCAATAAGGCAGGTTTTGCCATGGCTCTGTTCATTTATGTTGTATGTAATAGCCATAGTCTACTTTTGGCTTGCTAGTCATCTAAATCTTTAGTTCGAAAATCATTTCATGTCTCTCTGGGATAAATGTTTACAATTTAAGTATCAACAATTTAAAACTTTACACTTTGCAACTACTTTTCGATGCATCGCACTAGCTTTAAACGAGATCAATTCATTACTGTTTCACTATTGACATGACCATAACTATATGTACATGTATGTAGCAATTGTGTACTGATAAGCCAATGGCTTTTGTACTTAATAAACTTTATATCGGTATACATGTATATACTATTTTGCATAATCATCTTTAGGTAGACATTACATCAACAAGATGTATGATTTTGATATCGTCGCACGTGATTTTGGTGTTTACGAGGACCATTTAATTAATAGTGAGCCTTGCCCTATAAAAAAAGAAACAAACAAACCAAGCAGCAAACTGTTTTCTTTATTCTCTCAGAGTATTCCTCAGAGTATTTTTCACAGAGTGTCTATGAGTACGTCCACTTTACACGGCTATTGTTTCAAAACTACCAAACCGATTTTAGTGAAGCTTATTTTATATGATAGAAGAAAGCACGTGAAAATGGTGCAATTTGACAGAATGATCAGTGTAGCCTCAATATAAATTGAATGGTCCTCGTATTCTATGGGTTGTCCTCGTTGAAACAAAAAAGGTAAAGTTATTATACTGAAGTTTAACGCCTCCGACGACCAAAACTCGTGGTCTCACCCTCACAGTTAGACAAATGGTACATAGTGAAACCCCTCTAAACTGGACATGTGCGGGGACAACATAAATTTCCGGTTTAGAAGGGTTTCCAGTTCAGATGGGTTTTAAATCCGTTACATGTAGTCCATAGTATGTTCCTAGAATGGAAGATAGCTAACCACTTAAAGCAGATTGAAAGTAAAGCATTCTGCTTTACTTTCAATATGCTTTAAGCTATAATCTGCTAGGATGTATAAAGTGGAACTATTTCCCTCAGTGCAGGAATAAACCAAAGATTTATGGTGTAATGGGTTAACATAAAGAAGGGTTGGAAACGGGGCCAAATTTTTGTCCGATTTAGAAAGAATTCCAGTATTTAGAGGTTCCGGTTTGGAGGGGTTCCACTGCACAAATTCAGCGCCATATGTGAAGAAAGGCGATTTTCCTAAATAGTCTTAAGCCTGATTAGACGTATATTGATTCACAATCTGATCATTTCCAAAGTATCGCTTTTTCGTTAGTTATCCTGCCTTGCAGTTCAGACAGCAGAACTAAATAGTTAGTAGTTCAACTACTGCTAGCTGGAGTTATGGCAGTTCGACTGTATATTTTATCAAACATTTCGGAACAGCAGACTTGATATTATTAATCTCCTGTTTCCGATATGATTTTGAATATAGCTGTTATCATTTGGCATGAGCAATATAAACTTCAGATAATATCATAGTTCTACATAATTCAACTTCACCAACTGATCGGAATCGTTTGGTTATCACTCTTTTATATTTTAACTATTTCTTACATAGCACAGTGCTACAGCGAAGATGTTATGTACAGTGAAAAAGACGTTATTCTTTCCAGTTTAACTCTTTCCTCCCTGCAATTTTAAATAGACAAATCCAGTTTCCATTTTAGTCTAGTCCATTTCTGACTTTTAAAGGTTGTTTTTTGTCAATATTTGGCATAATGATAAACAGCGAAGACCCTGATCAGAGGGCTCCTATCGAGCCCTCTGACCTGGGTCTTCACTATTTGCACAGGACAAGTGAACTATTCACATGTACATTGTTTGAAAAGGACGCCAATATGCGGGACTAGGGTTCAAAGGGTTACACGCAAACGAAACGCAAACACATGGTACAAAAATGTTGTAAATGATAATTGTGTGACAATTGTAATTACTTATACCTTTTTTGAATTACAATATTAATCTTCGATAGACCAACATGTAATATTTGCATTTTGTTTACATCTTTCCAAAACGTCACTGTGACTCTATGACATTGCTGTCTGAGCTATGCGACATTCGTTTGCTATGTGACATTCTTGGAATGCCGCATAGGGGCAAATAACACTTGATTTTATTTCTGTATTATAAAGAGCGTTTTGTTTCTTATTTTAAATGTATATAAAACACGAATGAGATTATTCCAAAGCCAGGGTTGACAAGTTTGGTATAATAAAATGAATATTAGATCCGCCTCGTGTTGACATTTTGTTTCTCGGGTTGACAATTTGAATATCACGCGCACTGCCGTCTAATATCTATACAATGTTCATTGCACAAATTTTACGGCACCGCAACACTTAAAATGACCATGTAGCGCCGAGAAACGATTCACATACATGCGGACACCAACATAATCTCGATAATAGAGTGAGTAGATAAAAAGACCAAATAGAATATGCATATTGAAGGACAAAGCATGTTAAAATTTTAATCTTGTTGTATAGACCAGTCTTCTTGAGAAATACAGTTATATTGCCATATGGCACTGAACTAAATAGTTCGTTCAAACAGCGAGTTCGTCCTGGTGTAAGAATTTAAACCTTGGCCTGCTGGTCGCGACTTTCCTGATTGTTGCAAACAGTTTAGATCCAGATCAGACGCCGCGTAACTCGGATCAATGAATCCAAAATGTTTGACACTCGTCTTTATGTTTCTTTACCTAAACAATGTACACACATGTACAACTCTAAATTAAATAAGTTTTGCAGGCGACAATTGCTAAGCAGAATATATCAGGGCAGGATAAGGGTAAGAATATAACTTGCTTTCCTTTCGTTCAGTAAAGACGTATACAGTACTTAAAAGACAGGTGGTTGCTTAATTACGCCGGATTAGTTGTGAATCATGTGTACAGTAGAGACGTCATTAGTTTCCAATAAACGCGTTTATATGCTAAAACAATTGTTTCAGTTACAAACAGTTTGGAGCCAAATCAGACACAGAGTTACGCAGCGCCTGGTCAAACTCCAAATTGTTTGCCATTGGAGTTTTAATCAACCGTCAACATGTACATTCATGTATTCAAGAACCTAGGAAGTACTACATTTGATTGCATTGCGTTTGTCTTGCGTTTAATTTCGTTTAACCGGGAAATAATAACGTATTTTCTCTTGTTCGGGTATGCAGAACATGTGATAAGAGAATTAGTCTCGGAAGATGCGAGATAAACTGAACGAGAGTTTGCACAGGATCAGCGGTAAATCGTTTGTATCGGGCGGGTTATGAAAGTGTAGATGGTATCATCTCGATTGATGCCCTGTATACTAGCAGATAAGGAGGTGGGGTAACATATAGACATGATTTTCAACCATTTGACTGTTTAGCCTGATCAGTCTAAATTTTGCAAACAGTTTTGATCCAGATCAGACGCCGAGTATAACTCGGCGTCTGATCTGGATAAAAACTGTTTGTCATTCGTTTTTAAGTTTCTAAACCCACAATGGTAGTTTAAATTGAATGTGTAGCAAACTGCAGACGACAAAGTGAAACAGAAGAGATTGCAGCAGCCGAATGGTAACCCCGTAAACCATGTCAGCACAGAGGGTGGAATTCGCTTTGCATCTCGTGAAATATTCCAGACGATTATTGATAATATGCAAGCCAAACAGTACGGAAGTAAATTCATTATAAATGTTCAACCCTTTCGTATACACAAACGTCTATCTTCTCCAACATAAAATCTGCGCATATTTATGCACCAACCTTTAATGCAGTCATCCCAGAAATGTTAATGAAGAATTCCAGATTTGAATTACAATGTAAGTCCAATTCATTTATGACTGTTTGGGGTTTTCTGCAAAAGATTTATAATGCAGAATGACAAACATTTATATTGCATACCGTAATCAGAGGAGTTCATCTAGAACCATCTGATCTGTGTCTACACTGTTTGCATAAGACAATTGATCTCTATATAGGTGTATACTGGGTTTGTTGTGGGGTTGTTGTTGTTTTTGTTTTTTTAAACGTATATAATAGTCGCTAGGTTTGAGTGTGTTAACTCAAATGAAAGATGATTCGGCTTTGTGGAAAAACCTATTCATTTCAATAAGTTCGTCTGTTTAAAAGTTGACATCTGATTTCGATTTCTCACAATATATAAAAATTGCGAATCATTGGCTAAAGAAAGATCAAAATGGTTATAAAAGTTTTGGATCATGGTTTAACACTGAAATACTCAGCGTTTGTTCCGGATCTCAACTGTTTGCAAATACCATGGCTTCCTAGAAAAGGTACAGTGGAGAAAACGTTATTCTTTCCCAATAAACGCGTTTACGCTAAAACTATTATTTCTATTGCAAACAGTTTGGAGCCAGATCAGACGCCGGGTAACCCGGCGTCTGATCAGGCTCAAAACTGTTTGCCACCAAGATAAACATGAATGATCAGAATTGTCCATAAGTTTCACTTCTCTACGTTTTAGTGTTTTGCGTTTGCTTTTCGTTTCGTTTAAACGGGAAAGAATAACGTTTTCTCTACTGTACCGAGTGTGTAAAACAGGATAAAACGAAACTATCAAATTTATGTTGGGAATAAATATCGTATTTGAAATTTGCAACCAAGCACGTGGCTTTACTTATTCACGCCCTATCATTTGTATGGACATTTCTAGTTTCCATTTAGATCTAGTCCATTTCAGACTTTTTAGGGTTGTTCTGATATATATTGCAAAACGACATACAGTGCAGACCCTGACCGGAGGTCTCCATTATGACCCTTCTGATCGGGGTTTGTACTGTTTGCTTTAAGACAAATGTACTCTTCACAGGTCGCTGATTGTAAATTACGAGTATACTCGTCGCTAGGTTTAAATGTGTTAATTGTGTCACGGCAATTTTCACTATCATTGACTGACGTCACAACCCATCTAATACTGTCGCTGTCATAAGATCATCAACTCGTAAACATCACGTCGGCTTTTATCTATAAAATTTAGAAATTTAAAAGGTTTACACTATTTTATTTCAATATTCCAGATAGGGAATAAAAATAATATTAATATATAAACTGCACTTTTCTAGTATTTCGACCTCTAAGGGCCTTTTTCAAAGAAAATCACGTCAAAACACACGTCACTTTTTTGTTACATGCATGTAACAAAAATGTGACGCGTGTTTTGACGTGATTTTCTTTGAAAAAGGCCCATAGAGGTCGAAATAGTAGAAAAGAGCAGTTTATATATTAATAAAAGGTTTAATTAAACAAGAAATATCTTTAAAAAGATATTCAGCGGAATGGGTGGTGGAATTCATGCTGAAGATGGGTGTGCAAAATTGTATGAAATTGGGTTTTTTCAAAGAATTGTAATATCTTGGATTGAAAAGCAAAAAATACACATTCAAGGATAACTATAACTCTGACTAAAAAACTATAAATGTACAGAAATGCAAAACAATAATATAACCCATATCCTAGCTACTGGTAGGAGATCCTCAGATTAAACTACTGTTCTATATATCAAACTTCATTCATGGGGAGTTTCTTGAAACAAACTGTAATTAAATAAACTGTGCATGCCCTTACAGAACAACAGCTCTATAACACCTCACTCTTGTGAATAAATGATGAAACAACACAATTGTGTTGAACTCACTCGAGGCCATTTATTATATTGCTATCAATGTATTATTATTATTATTATTATACCAGATTTATATAGCGCTCTTTTCACACAGGAGTTGTGCGTTCAAAAGCGCTTCACATGAAATTATATAAATGTACCTACAAAGCGAGAAAGACAAATAACTACATTCACAATAAAAATGATACAATATTGAGATGCATGGAAACATGGAAATTCTTCCAATATTATTACCAAGATTATAAAATTGTTATAGTAAATTTGTAAAATTATTTTTAAAATGAGTCAAATAATTAAAAGATCGATAGAATGATTAAAAACAGAGTGGTTTTTGTTTTTGTTTTTTTGTTTTTGGTTTGTTTGTTTGTTTGTTTGTTTGTTTCAGTGTAGAGCCGGAGAGTAGTTCACAAATCGTAAAACGAATGTTTAAAACAATACTCTCCATGTTGTTTGGTTGAATTTGTTTGTTTGTTTGTTTGTTTCAGTGTAGAGCCGGAGAGCAGTTCACAAGTCGTAAAACGAATGTTTAAAACAATACTCTCCGTGTTGTTTGGTTGAGTATTGTATAATCCATGGCCGTGGTACACCCTTGGTTCATAAACATAAAGCCACCAAGAATTACACCATAGACCCTAGCCAAATGGTTTCAAAGCGATTGGGCAATCCCTACCAGCAAGATCTACCAGAAAGGCACAAGGTCAATGGTAAAACTCCAGAACTGCCATTCAGACCCACAGCATCCACAGCAAGAACACAGCCCAGAGGTAGCAGTCAATGTATGGTAAATTTGTACAAATAGTTAACAATTAAATAAATTGGTAGTAAACCGTAACAAAACACCTTAGAGGTACCACTGTCTATCTATAGAGAGACAAATTGTCATAATCTTAAAATAGAAGCATGATGTCATCAGCTCATCAGGGCTCCAGCTAAGAGGAAGTAAACTGAACAAATCTAACATTTTCTCACTCATTTCATCACCAAACCCTATGGTATTACCACTCATTTTTATCGTCTCGAAGAGACAATTCAAATGAGTAGGACACCATAGGGTTTAATGCACAAATAAAGTTTTTAAGTTTTGAAATAATTTTCTTATCTTGAGCCCTGGCTACTATCCAATCAGACAATTCAGTTTCAACAGGTGCTCTTAATTCTAAATTTCTGATCAAATATGATTGGTTGAAATGTTTGTCTAAATAAAAATGTAGGTCTAAATAGATAATAGGCAGCTCCGCTGAAAAAAGTTATATTAGTGTCAAACAGTTTGGATCCTGATCAGACGTCTGATCTGGATTCATACTGTTTTCATATTAAAAGCTAGTATCGTCAAAGGATTGACAATTTCAGGGTTTAATTAGTTTTTGCAAACGTAAATACTTCCTTATGCCGCCCATGAAAATTGTATATGTATTCTCTGTTCTGATAGTATTGAGGAAGTAGATTACCTTAGGCTGCTAGATAGATCTAGTTATATTGCACTCTAGCAGATACTGTACTGAACGGGGTGTGAAACTCGTAAACTATTTTATAACATATCCGTCGGCAACGCTAGCGTACGTGTACTTAAAAGAGAATGAAATTATTTCTTTACTTTCAGAAAGTGCATTTACCCTTTCATGATCAAATTCATCTTGTGATTTTTACCCCTTCACCGCAATATTGTCGTCTGCTTCAATATTGTTGTCTGCAATATCGTTTCAAAGTTAAATTTGAAGCAGTATGACTAAAGAAATTTCAAAACGAGTGTTACATGGCGTCTGATCAGGATCCAAGCTATTTTCAAATGCGCCTTGTGGCGTCATTGATAGTGAAAAATTAAACTTAAACAAATTCAAATATACGAGTCTGTCATCCCCTGCTCTATTAGACAAATAATGCAAAAACGCCCAATGTGAACTACATGTATATGCTAAGCATTAATATATCTTCCGTTAGAGAAATATAGTTTTAGCCTAAACGCGTTTATTGGGAGAGAATAACGTTTTCTCCACTGTACGTGATATAAACAAGTTGGAACATACGTACTGTAATTTAAACACTCCAATGCTTAAAAACAGAATGAAACAGACTGTAACAGATCATCTTACCTCTGTATATGTAAACGAATGGACATCTACGATCAATAGGGTTAATGCTACGAACGGTCGTGGTGGTAACAAATTGCGCAACTACGCACTGTATAAAGATACATTTGCCGTTGAACAATATTGTAAGTTGATTTTACCCACCAGACATAGATCTGCACTTTGTAAATTTCGATGTGGAGTAGCACCAATTAGAATCGAAACAGGTCGATATGAAAATTTAGAAATAGTTGATCGTATATGTCCATTTTGTGAAGAGATAGAATCCGAAACACATGTCCTTTTTTACTGCCCTGTATACAATGACCTACGTTTAAGCATGGTTCAAACTGCTTCTGCTTTGAATGCACATTTTAACTACATGTCAGATATTGAGAAATTATCATTTATTATGTCAAACAAAAATATGATAAGAATAGTTGCCAAAACCTGTTTTAATATACTTAAGACTCGTATGTCATTTCTTAGTAGATAGTTCTGATTATTCTTAAAGTACTTTATATAATTATATGTTTTATTGTTTATAATATCACTTGTGCTCTTATTGGATTTATACAACCTCAATTAATACGTTTGCAGGAGTTATTGTTTTATTTTTTAGAAAAGTTTGTCTTACCGATTTGTAACCGTCAGCTTTTAAGACTCATATACCTTAAAGGCTGTTTTACTTAACAACTTTCTTTTTCTCATTTTGTGGAATTTTAGAACGCTATATTAATGGAGGTCGTATATTTCTTTCATTTTAAGTACTACAATGTATGTATATAATACTGTATTTGTATTTCTTAACTAGTCTTAATTACATTTATTTTTACAAAGGTAAAAATAAGTAGTTGTGATATTTGTATTGTGATAAGTCTCTTATAATTCTTGAAAGAATGGCATGGTTTAAAATACTGTTTGTAATATGTGTTTGTGTATATACTATGCTGTAACCATGATGAGACTATAATAAAGAATAAAACTACGTTGATTTTTTTAGATCTAGAAAAATACTAATTGTTTTAGTTTTTAATTTCATAACTTTCATAAAATATTTACAAATTATAACACATGATATAAAATGCGTATTTAATTTTTAAAAAAAATCTAATACATGTAACAATTAATTATATGAATATAATAGTTATATCTATGATGTCATTTATGACTAGAAGAAATTGAAAAATTAAAAAAATAAAATAACGATATATTCGTCATCATGTATATTCTTAATTTCCGATAATGGTGATGAATATTTCAAGGTTGTTAAGCCAGCGAACAATTTATTGAATATTTAAATATCAATGAATGAAACAGAACAATTCCATAAATGAATCTCACTTAACCGTCGATGTAGTTTGTTTTGTTGCTGTTGTCGCTAGTACAGCGGAGAAAACGTTATTCTTCCCAATAAACGCGTTTACGCTAAACCTATTATTTTCATTGCAAACATTTTGGAACCAGATCAGACGCCGGGTTACCCGGCGTCTGATCAGGCTCCATACTGTTTGTCACCTCGTTGCGTTAAAACGGGAAAGAATATCGTTTTCTCCACTGTATGTGTCATTATGACGATCAGCATGGTAAGGTGGGTTATGCCAAACAGATGCAAAATGACAAACAGTGCAGATATGTATCTGAGGGTCTACACTGTTCGTATAAGACAAGTGTACTCTTCATGGGAACACTATTTGAAAACGACGCGTATACTCGTCACTTAGACAGTAAATTACAATGGGGAATATGTTATACTTTCCCAATTTGCATTGCAAACTGTATAAAGTCAGATCAGTAGCCTGGTAACACGGCGTCTGATCAGGCTCCAAAATATTTGCCACTCAATTAAAATAGGTCAAAATGTGCAAAAGGTTGTTATTTTCTCCGTTTTATTGTATTGCGATTGTGTTTCGTTTAAACGGGAACGAACAACGTCTTCTCTTCTACCACATTAACCTTTGCATAACATGTAATTGTGGTCAGCAACATTTGTGATCAGCAACAGTCCTCTCAAAGATTACATCAAGGAGATTTCTTAAAGAAAATGTCAACAGAGTATCAAACAGATTGAAACAAGTATCACTAAATTCGCACACACGGTGCATATAAAGTTAAAAATGTCGACTACGATAATTTCGATGTTTACCCTTTCCCCTATAGAAGCGTATTTTAGCACTTGTTATCTATTCCTCCTTTGGAGAAAATAAAATGAATGTATACACTCATGAACAGGTACCGTTATAAATGTTTTTTGTTTCTTTCTATTACGTTCAACCTGCTTTAAGTGGTCACCTATCTTGAATACTATAAACAAGCTATGCCATGGGGTAAAGGATTGAAGCATTTTAACCCATTCACTGCCTTACCCCCGAGTACAGTAGTTATTTGCAAACAGTTTGGATCCTGAGCAGATGCCGCGTAACGCGGCGTCTGATCAGGATCCAAACTGTTTGACACTCGTTTCAATATTTCTTAAGTCAAAATAGCTAAAAAGTGGGTTTTTTTAGAAATAGAAGCAGACGACAATTGTTTGAATTTGATGACGTCACGACAGTGAAGGGGTTAACTGAAAGAACGTTGGTGCGACTGTCAAACGGACTGGGTCCTAATCAGACGCTCACTACAGGGGCAAGATTGCAAAACTTAAATAAACTCGGCCATAAACAATACATTTGGCCTAAAATGTAACTTTAAATGTATGTTTGGTGATAGTAGGCCTATGTGTGAGTAAATATAAGTCTCTATCAAAATATTTGCTTTTTGAAGGAAAATACAATTATTGGTTATACATTTAAAGAAGAAAAAGAATCGACGTGGTTCGAATTAAGATCGTTGCAGAAATAAAATTGCATAACAAATCCTCCATCTGATTTCTATGTCCTATTACAGTGGAGAAGACGTTATTCTTTCCCAATAAACGCGTTTACGCTAAAACTATTATTTGCAGTACAAACAGTTTGGAGCCAGATCAGACGCCGGGTAACCCGGAGTCTGACCAGGCTCCAAACTGTTTGCCACCAAGATAAAAATGAATAATTACAATTGTTCAAAAGTTGTACTTTTCTACGTTTTAGTGTTTAGCGTTTGCATTTCGTTTGCGTTTAAACGGGAAAGAATAACAGATTCCACTGTAAGGTTTTACTTCATCTGCTTCATCAAAACAGTCCAGACACTAAGCAATTGGATAAACAAATATGATTTTACCCATATCGGCGTTCTTTGTTCTGGTTGGTCGCTTGACATAAGGGATGATGTATACTGTACTTTAACCCCTTGACTACAGTGGAGAATGTGTTATTCTTTCCCGATAAACGCGTTTACGCGAAAACTATTTTTTCTCTTACAAACAGTTTGGAGCCAGATCAGACGCCGGGTAACCCGGCGTCTGATCAGGCTCCAAACTGTTTGCCACCAAGATAAAATGAAATATCAGAATTGTCCAAAAGTTGTTCTTTTCTACGTTTTAAATAGTGCTTTGCGTTTGCGTACGTTTGCGTTTAAACGGGAAAGAATAACAGATTCTCCACTGTACCAATGACGCAATCAAGATCCAAACTGTTTGTCACTTGATTCGAAATTTTGTCGATCATACGGCTATAAATCTAACTTTGAAACGATATTGCAGATAGCAATATTGAGGAAGACGCCAATACAGCGGCGAATAGGTAAAAACCTCAGGATAAATTTAGCAATGAAAGAGTTAAAATAAATCGGTAGTTGACCACTGGCTTATGGTAAATATTCAGACTTGCATATTTCTACTCTTCTTTGAGGAGGCGTACATGATATGGAAAAAACCGTTATTTCTAAAAAGATTGTATTTGAAGATTGTGCTACAAAGAATTGTTTCAGCTTAGTTCCACTTGAGTAATTTCAGTCAAAGGTCAAGGTCGTTTAAATATCAAATATGCTTACTTTAACAGTGGTCACCGGAGAACATTGTGTTTCACATCCGCTTCTAGTTACAGAATATATTGCCCCAATAAATGTACACGGTCAGCCAGAGAGACAAGTATTGACAAAATATTACCAATCCCATCATTATTTGGTGGCCAAAATTATTGAACAAATATAGTTGGGTATCGTTACATTGTATCTTAATCACACTTAACTTAATGAACTCTAGCTACGAGTATATTTGTCACTTATAATCAGTGTACATGTGAAGTGCAAGTGTAACCTGTGCAAACAATGTCGATCCAGATTAGTGGGCTTCCAAAGGAGTAGTGCGAAAATACCCCTAAGTAGTACAAAACCCGGAACAGAAACTGTCCATTTGAAGTTGCAGTGGTGAATGCAAGTCAAACATACCCGTTTAAAGTTAAAACGTGGCCTATGGTCAATTTCAATTAAATAATTAGAACAACGTTGCTGTATGTATACTCATACACGCAGGAAACTTTTAATGGACGATGCCAATTTTATATTACGTCCAATTTACGAATAAGCATTGGTTGTTGTTTTTTACTTCTTTTTAATATATTGCAAAATGAACCAGTGTACAGACCCTGGTCAGAGGGCACCCACATGAGTCAGGGTCTGCACTGTTGCATAGGATAAGTGTATCCTTTATAGGTACAGTTGACTTTCGATATCTCGATCTCACTTAACTCGAATTATTCGTTATTTCAAAACAAGAATTGCCTTATTCAAGCTCGATTTAGGTGAATATACCCGTGTTTTTAACTTTGAAATACGGGTATGTTCGACTTAACTGAGTTCGAGATATCGAAGTTCGACTGTAGGTATGTTGTTTAAAAATGACGCATTTATATTCGCGTCACTTGATGTTAGCTAAAAGGTTAACTGTAATACCTATGGGCCTTTATTAATTGAGGATTCCATTGTTTCTGTATTTAAATACCAAGCGATGTGAGTTCGCTATTTAATATTCATATCTTGTTGTTCTGGAAAAGATAAATCAATGTTATATACACCAAGTAACCGTCAATAGTGCGAAGACATAATGTTGAACATTAATTGCAAAGTTGGTCCTGTCATTGCACTGAGTGTGCTGAGAAATTGTTTTTAAAAAAAATATACAGTGGAACCCCTCCAAACCGGAACCTCTAAATACCGGAATTCTCTCTTAACCGGACAAAAGAAAATGATTTATACATTCTAGCATATGATAGCTTAAAGCAGGTTGAAAGTAAAGCAGAATGTGCCTTAAGGCGCATTCTGCTTTACTTTCAACCTGCCTTAAGGCCTTAAGGCACATTCTGCTTTACTTTCAACCTGCCTTAAGTGATCAGCTATCTTCCATACTAGAAACAAGCTATTTGGGAATAGTTTAAAACCCCTCTAAACTGAAAATCCCTCTAAACCGGACATTTTGTTGTCCCCACACAGGTCCGGTTTAGAGGGGGTTCACTGTGATACAGACAGGCATGTACTTAGCAGATTCTCAATTTAGAAGATCCATGAGACTAGTGGTTATTTAATTCAGAATAAAGACAATGAAGAAAGCTATGCATCAAATAAGCATCCTAACTCTACATTAATTAGCTGTCGAAGACGTTACTCTTTCCCATTTCAAACGCTAACGCAACCCGTGCGCATTGCAATAAAATGAAGAAAATGACATATCTGTTTTTAGATTTCTCACGATTTATTTGAATCTGAGTGGCAAACAGCTCGGAGCCAAGATCTGACGTCGGTTTACCCAGCGGCTGATCTGGTTTCATACTGTGTGCAATGAAACCGTTAGTTTTTAAAAGCGTATTTGGTAATTTTAATTTAACGTCTTCTCCACTGTATGCAAATATTATAATATACCTGTTTTCGGTGTCATTGACCGGTAATAAAAATGATAATATGGAAAAAGTGGAAGAGACCATAATGCATGACAAAATAATGCAGAATACATCTCAGATTTCATCTCAATGATTTGAGCTCTAGTAATTGCTTTATTACTGCATCGTGCCTCGTGTCCTATTATAGGTACATAGGCAAACATTGCTGACTCAGATCAGACGCCGCATAATGCGGCGTCTGAACTGAGTCTGTATTGCTTGCTTACAAGAATATTTATCAAAGTCAAAATGAAAATTACAAATTAGATCAGGCACCAATTAAATGAAAAATGGACTCATACAATATAAAAGCATGGAATAATCCACTCGGCATAATTGGGTTAATGATTCGCCAAAAAGCTTCGTAATATGTGACTTAACTAAATGTCGAAATATTTGAAATTAGAATAAATAGAAAAAAATTGTCAACAAAAGCACGTAAGTTTCAACTAATTTAACTTTTTTCTTTTTTCTTAAAAATAAATGAATAAAATTAAGAGATAAAAGCAGACGATAATTATTGAAAGCAGATGACGTCATGGTAGTGAAGGGGTTAAGAGAGGTTTAACTGTATAATTGATGTGTTATTGTTTCATCCTGCGTCATTGACATATAGCCAGCGGATATCTGCAGTATGTTATTTATGTGCCTCTGGGTAAACGGCCCAAACACTTCCGTTCATGCTGGTTCCTTGATCCCATATTGGCCAACTATAGAGGCATTTAATGAAAATAAAATGTCAATGTTGGTATACACGTTCAAAACAGGAAAAAATAGCATGCTAAGCCAGAAATGGCTGACATGTGCAGACAGTTTGGAACCAGACCAGATGCCGACCAAATGTGAGTCTGGTCTCGATCCAAAATGATTGAAAATTCTTTTGAGTTAGCTTTCTTTTTTTTTTTAAAAAAAGAATGAAACAAATTTTAGTTAACAAGCAGACGATATTTTTAAGCAGACAATAATAAACATGATAAGGGTTAACGTTTCTTGCATGTGACGATATTGTTATCGGTATTTATCTCCTTTTTAAATCAATTATTATACTTCGCCCACGTGAGGAAGTGTTGCGGACGCTGACTGGTGTTTCCCGACTCTGTACCTCAGTGTGCTTAATTTGTATACCCTTTATAAGAACTGGTATGGATGCGGCGAATAGAGTCTATTAATATTAATTAAATGATTTAAATATTAATCCATTACCCCATATCCTGACTTTAGTTCTGATAATAGGTGACCACTCAAAGCAGGTTGAAAGTAAAGCAGAATGTGCCTTAAGGCACATTCTGCTTTACTTTCAGCATGCTTTAAGCTACCATCTGCTAGAATATAGAACATAGTTTTAATGATACTCATATTAATAACTGTATAAATTGGATCTATTTTCTTCAGTGGAGGAATACAACAAATGCGTATTTATGGGGTATTGGGTTTAGCCAATTACTATACTTCATCCACGTGAGGAAGTGTTGCGGTCTGCTGACTGGTGTTTCCCGACTCTGTACCTCCCTGTGCATATTTTTGTATACCCTTTATAAGAACTGGTATGACTGCGGCGAATAGAGTCTATATTAATATTGATCGAATGATTTAAATATTAAGTGAACCCAAACTCTCGGACTACCGGAAGTCTCCGAAACTCTAAAATATTCTCGGTCCAAAAGCAGTTGTTCTGCTGAGTATAAAGTAAGCTAGATACGTCCAGGTAAGCGTTAAACCCTTTTACTCTCAATGACGTAATTAAGCGCATTTGCAAACAGGTCTGATCAGGATCAAAACTGTTTGTCACTTGTTTTGAAATTACGTCAGTTATACTGCCTAAAATCTAACTTTGAAACGATATTGCAGACAACAATATTGAAGCAGACGATAAATTTTATCATGAAATGGTTAATGCATGGCACCAGTAGAAGCTCTCATCATTACTGTTCTTCCGTATTAAACAGTCACATAGCTAATAAACTGCATGTCAAACTTCTTCTGAATGACTTCTAAACCTCCATAATCCGAAAACATCTCTAAACTATTGACCATCGAATGTTCTTTTATTGCTTGACGTTTTTCTTTCCCGTTTACAGTGGAGAAAACGCTATTCTTTCCCAATAAACGCGTTTACGCTAAAACCTATTATTTTCATTGCAAACATTTTGGAGCCAGATCAAACGCCGGGTTACCCGGCGTCTGATCAGGCTCCAAACTGTTTGCCACCACTATAAACATGAATTATCAGAATTGTCTAAAAGTTGTACTTTTATACGTTTGAGTGATGTGCGTTTGCGCTTCGTTGCGTTTAAACGGGAAAGAATAACGTTTTCTCCACTGTAAAACGAAGCGCAAACGTAGATGCTCCGAATTGTAGAAAATGACAATGCATTTAGTCTCTTTACCAACAGAATTATATATTCTTGTATAATTCCGTGCTTTACCATAGCCCAAAACAGGTAATATCAACTGTAACACAAATATGGTGCTGTTTTTACGGCACACATTAATATTAAAACTCGTAGATAACATCCATGCCAAACAGCCTTAGCGCCAATACAATTATCAGTAATGTTATCAAACTGCAATAGTTGCGGCTTAAGATAAACGTCCAGTTTTATTGCTAAAAGACTAGTCCAAAACAGGTCAGAATTTGTTGAAAAATGTTCTTGGTTGTTTGTTTTTTCTTTCTGTTCATTACCGTGCATCACTATTCAGCCAGCAGGGTACATCAACATCCAAGTGTCAATTGTTAATGCAATATTAATATATTGAAACACTTGCGTGTAGACCTTAACCGTGGC
Organism: Gari tellinella; assembly: GCA_922989275.2. Lineage (NCBI taxonomy): Eukaryota > Metazoa > Mollusca > Bivalvia > Cardiida > Psammobiidae > Gari > Gari tellinella. The sequence continues at coordinate 75,513,250 of OV277867.1, read as the reverse complement.
ACTTGGCCTTTTCACTGCTTTGCCATAATGTTGCTTTTTGCACACAATTTGAGTGATAATCAGACGCCGCGTAACACGGCGACTGACCATCCAAACTGTTTGACACTTAATTTTAAGTTTCTTAAGTCAAAATACCTAAAACTTAAATTTGATAAATAAAAGCAGACGGCACGTGTTTAAAATAATGACGTCATGGCAGTGAAGAGGTAAAGTTAAAATATATAATTATGTTTAGTCCAAAACAAGTCAAGTTGAAAATGCAGTAAAACCTCTGCACATATAAGAGTGTAACAACTTCTTTTCAGAGCTTAATATCTAACATCCTCGTTAAGAAAACAGCAATCCAAAGACAAATGTGTCTCTGTTGCATTTATGGTTTTAATTACTAGAACTAATATTCTATGCGAAGAAATGTGTCCGGCTTGCTGCAGAGACTTTGGGTTTTAAGGGGTCCAGTTATGGGAAGTTACTCAAGGAAAGTTTCTCTCCGTAGCCAAGTAGTTACAATGGAGAATAATAGAAAACCTGTCAGTGACGGAGATGTTAACCCTTTACCCAATAGCCTGTTTCTACTTTTGAAGATATGTAACCAATTAAAGCAGGTTGAAAGTAAAGCAGAATGCGCCTTAAGGCGCATTCTACTTTACTTTCAGCCTGCTTTAAGCTACTTTGTGCTAGAAACCATAAAATATTTCTTATCGTACAGTGGAGAAAACGTTATTCTTTCCCAATAAACGCGTTTACGCTAAAACTATTTTTTCCATTGCAAACAGTTTGGAGCCAGATCAGACGCCGGGTAACCCGTCGTCTGGTCAGGCTCCAAACTGTTAGCCACTCAGATTAAAATAAATACTGAGATATGTCAAAAACTTCTTATTTTGCGTACGTTTGCGTTTAAACGGGAAAGAATAACGTTTTCTCCACTGTACATGTTCATGACTGAACAAAATGGAACTATTTTCTTCAGCGGAGGAATAAATAAAATGCGCCAAAACCGGCACCTATTGGGGAAAGGGTTAACGTGTATCCAGTTCGAGACGAAAATTGAAAGCAAACTTCTATGTTCTAGCCTCACCGGATAGACTTAACATATCCGTCAATGACAGTTTATTCTCTATATTCTTTCTCATTCTAACGCAAGCGAAAGGCAAAAGACTAACATTACAATGTAGAAAAATACATTTGTGACAACTCTGGTTATTCGTTTTAATAGGAGTGTAACCAGTTTGAGTTAATCGGCGTCTGATCTGTCTCAAAGCTGTGTAGTCACAGTGGAGAAAACGTTATTCTTTCCCAATAAACGCGTTTACGCTAAAACTATTATTTGCAGTGCAAACAGTTTGGAGCCAGATCAGACGCCGGGTAACCCGGCGTCTGATCAGGCTCCAAACTGTTTGCCACCAAGATAAACATGAATTATCAGAATTGTCAAAAAGTTGTACTTTTCTACGTTTTAGTGTTTTGCGTTTGCGTACGTTTGCGTTTAAACGGGAAAGAATAACAGATTCTCCACTGTACCACATCCTAGCAGATGGAAGCTTACAGTTGGCTGAAACAGGAACGTAGATTATATCTATAATCTACGTTCCTGGCTGAAAGTTATGCAAAATGCGCCATTGTGCGCATTCTGCTTTACTTACAAACCTGCTTTAAGTGATCGTTTATCTTTTTAAATTAGAAACAGATGAAAGGATTATGGGTTAAGAGCCATGACCTTCGTTAAAAAGACACAAGTATTTGAGCAAATATAATTGATCATCCTATATATTCAATGATTGTTTCACCATAGTGACTGAAACAGTACTTAACTTTATGAATAAATGATTAGAAAGAAGAAAACAAACATGAAACGTGGAAATCTCGAGAAAATGTCAATTACCATAGCACTTGATCTGTCGGTACATGTATGCCATGGGCAAGTGTCGTTTGAAATCAATATCTCATTTGCGACGAGAGTTAATGGGGTTGAGGTACATGTAGGAGGAGCCAATTCCTCCCCCTCCCCCATGTAACCTAAAATGGACTAAGCCCGTGTCAAATAAAATCTAACCCAGTTATAGCTATTCAGTGTGTTGTTTACAACTTATAGCAAATTGCAAACAGTGAAGACACAGATCATAGGGCTTCTTAGGAGTCCTCTGATCTAGGTATCCACTGTTTGCAAAGGATATATTTACTCCTCACTGGTAAAAATGTTTGTAATGTAAATAATAGTTTAAGCGTAGACGCTTCTAATGGAAAAGATTAAAAAGAATAATGTCTTATCCAAGGTAAATATTACATTTAAGATCATTTTTGGCTGATTAAATATTCGGTATGAGCGTCAACTGAACTGTTAAGATTCTGATTGGACACTAAATACGGACTCTTCTTGCGGAAATTATGACAGAATACTCAATATCCGATAGAAAACACGGGGAACGAAACTTATTACATGTGATAGTCTTAATTCCAGTAGAACTTATCTTCTCATTCCCCATTTAAGCGTGTTTATGCTCTTGTTTGAACATCCCCATCTTCCATACGTGGCATTTCAGGCTATCGTGAGAATAACGTTATCATGTGACATTCTAAGGAACTGAATGTCAAGGTGTGAAATTTCGCAGCTCAATATGTTTTGAATAACAAGGGGGGCTGAAGGCCCTGATTTCGCTCACCTGTTGTACTGAATCCTGATAGCTTTGCCTTTCTGTTTCACCCGTTTTAATCTAAATCCATTCAAATTTGTAGTATAGCATGTAAACAATTTTGGAATACAACCTCATAATTCTAGTATAGTAGAGTACATCAAGGGCAGATAACTAGAGCCTAAACAATACTAAAATGAAGCCTTTTCTAGCATTTCAAAGTATACCAATGGCAGATAACTATTGACACAATGATTAGATTTCAACAATAATTGCGAGAACTTATAGCTATATACTTTTTTGCAAGTATAATCAAAATCCATTGAAAATTGTAGTTGCAAGAGTGTAAACGCTGTAAGATATGGTATTTTCAGCAGTTCAAGGGAAGATAACTCTTGACCTATGGGTTCGATTTCAACGATAATTGCACTTATTCAAACTCTTATATGGTAATATACAATCTGAGCAAGTTTGAAAAAGACTGGATAAAAAGTGTGGCCTCTAGAGTGTAAACACTGTTAAATATGGCATTTTCATCAATTCAAAGGTTGATAACTCTTGACTTATTGGTCTGATTTCAACCATAACTGAACTAATCTAAACTCTTATAGTAATATACAATCTTGGTAAGTTTTAGAAAGATTGGAAAAATATTGTGGCCTCTAGAGTGTAAACTCTGTTAAATATGGCATTTTCAGCAATTAAAAGGTTGATAACTCTCGACTTATTTCTTGGATTTCAACCATAATCAAACTCATCCGAACTCTTATGGTAATATACAATCTGAGCAAGTTTGAGAAAGACTGGATAAATATTGTGGCCTCTAGAGTGTAAAAACCATTAAATATGGCATTTTCAGCAATTCAAAGGTTGATAACTCTTGACCTATTAGTCGGATTTCAACCATAATCGAACTCATCCGAACTCTTATGGTAATATACAATCTGAAGAAGTTTGAGAAAGATTGGATAAATATTGTGGCCTCTAGAGTGTAAACACTAAAATTGTTGACGATGGACGACGCACGACGGACGACGGACGCCGGACATTCAAGGATTGCAAAAGCTCACCCTGAGCTAGCTCAGGTGAGCTAAAAAGAGGGAATATTCTATAAACACAATTTTTTGTACTTGACACAGCGCTAAGTACTGTACTGCAAGTGATAACCAACTTAAGGAAACATTTTTCCAGCCATGAAATGTATCTAAATAAATATAGAAATAATGGATAATGGTTTGTTTTGGTGTTCTTTTGTTCCATGGGTTTCTGAGATTTCCTTTACCCTTTTTGTTGAGTATATTTAGGGTTGATTGCAACACTTTACTGCAAAATGAAAACAATGCAAACCCTGATCAGAGGGCTCCTTACATAGGACAAGGGCACTACTTAACCAACACACTGCTTAGAGTATACTCGTCGCTCGGGTTGAATGAGTTAAAACGTATTCAATAGAGGGGCTGCTGTCAGACTTTGATTCACATTGCTGCTTAATGCAGGGTAAAAATAGGAGGTTTCATTATTTTGTTCAAAATTACGCTACGTCTTTGATTAGTTACTTAGCACCATTTCACTGTTGTAAACATTCGTTATCGACAGTACATTCATTTTTTTTTTCATTTTTTTTTTGTTTCAGTTCAATATTTTATTATCTCCGTGAATAGGTGTATGTGGGTCGGAGATCCATCCCACTGTACATCTTACATTACATGTGAAATATTTTAGTCTATAATATATCGAACATGTATATACAGTCGAAACTCACTACTTTCTGTTGAGCTAACATATATTTCAAAGCGAAAACGTGGCACATTCGCGTTTTAACTTTGAAATACGGGTATGTTCTACTTAGGCGAAATCGATTTAGGGGAAAGGTCGATTTATTTGTACATTCATTTTAGCCCTAAGCACGCTGCGGACAAATTCGAGATAACTTCAGTGTTCCCTCACTACAACGGCCCTCCCAACAACGACTCCTTCCTAACAACAACGCTTTCCACTGTTTCCACAACAAGACAATTATATATAACGCTTTTATTGCTGCAATACCGTCTGCTTAAAATTGTCGTTGGCGACATTTTGACAGAAGAAATATAATGAAGAAAGACAAACAGCTTTCTAGAATCCAGATCAGACACAGCGTTACGCGGCGTCTGATCTGGATTAAAGCTGTTTGCAAATGTAAGCCAATTTCCTCGTCGTCCCTCCTTATAACGACTCCCTCTGAGCAACACACACAATCGATGTCTCTCAATGGGTGCCGTTGAAGAGAGGGAACACTATATTGCAAATAGTATGGTTCCTAATGAGACGTTGAACAACTACATGTCTCATCAGAGTCCAATCAGTTTGAAACTCTGATCCGATTTTGAAAAAGAAGTTTTAGAAAATGCTTAATTTTTGGAATAAATACAGACGAGAAGTGTTGCAGATGACAATGTCAGGTAGCATTCCAAAAGGAAATAAAACTAGCGGAATACAGTGCCCCCTTTCTACAATACCATCCAGCGGAAGACAACGGTAGTGTGTGTTACTCCGTGGGAGTTGTGATAGGGAGGAAATTGGCTTACATTTGCAAACAGTTTGAATTCGGACCAGAAGCCGCGTAACGCAGCGTCTGGTCTGGATTCAAGCTGTTTGTCACTCATCATTTATAGTTTTTATAGTTTTCTGTCAAAATGTCCAATTTATTTGACTGAGAAAACAGCAGACGAAAAAAATGCAGTCGAGAAAAGGTTATACATGATTGTCTTGTTTCGGGAACAACCACAAGCATCGTTGTAAGGTGGGAACCGCTCTTCAAGAGGGCCGTTGTGGAGAGGGAGTATTGTATTGAAGCGCATTATAACCTTGAAAACTACTAGAAATATTACTAAAGGCGATTGTCACAAGAGAAAAATGTGTCAGGATAATGTGTGTACTCCGCGTTAAAAATTTAACAAACAATTTGAAGTCGGATCAGACTACGGTTAACCATATACAGTAAAACCTCTCTATTACGACCATTAAATTATGTTATTTTTTACGGTTTTACGACAGGTGACTGCTTAAAGCAAGGTGACAGTAAAACAGAAAGCTCCTACAGGAGCTTTCTGTTTTACTGCCACCTTGCTTTAAGCTGTCACCTGCCTTGTATTCAATCAATTAGCATTCGTTTTAGTGCTCCAAGGACATCTTCTGGACATGTCAATATTTTTCAATAATCAGTAAGAGATCAGTGTCATACGACATTATAAATGGTCGTAAGTCAAACTTAAAAATACATTTAATTTCTAATTTCGTCATCTAATTCTGTCTTGAAAAGACGATTCCAAAGAGATGTCACAAGACAGGATTAGATGGAGAAATAAATAATATATGAGATTTTTTAAATATGACAATATTAATCGTACAAAGTTTCGTAAGACGGGGCCCCTGGATGTTATGGTAGATAGGATATGCTCCGGGCAAGGGGTTTTGATAATCAAGGTAAGAAGTCAATACCACTTTTAAGTGGTATGCCACAAATCGCAAGCCCAAGATAAATCCACCTACAATGTTTAGAATTCTTAGTACCTATGCAACCCAGTGCTGCCACGGTTTTTCAATAATCAACATCGCCTGAGAACGGTGCACGACATTCGGAAGTCCTGACATGTATCCAAACACTAGGTTGGTAAGCATAGATGACTTCATCTCTACAGCGACACCCAATGGAAGACATGTGTGCGTTCTTCGAATGGAGTCGTAATAGGGAGGGAAATTGGCTACATTTGTAAACAGCTTGAATCCAGATCAGATGCCGCGCCACGCGGCGTCTGATCTGGATTCAAGCTGCTTGTCACTCATCATTAAGTTTTTTTCTGTCAAATCTTCATTATGTAACTTTAGAAAAAGAGCAGACGACAATTTTAAGCAGAATATATTGCAGCAGTACAGAAAAGTATGGAATGCCGGTCACGACATGCCAATTGCTAAATGCGTGTTTGCCAATTGCTAATTTACAATTTGCTAAATGCTTGCCAATATGCCATTTGCTTAATGCTAATTGCCATTTGTCATTAATTTAATATCTTTTAACTGAAGAGTGTTTTTTCGGGGTCAAATGTTTACTGTACCACCGTCTAATCGACTAGATGGCGTTCATGAGTGTAAACAATAAACCCACAATACTTTGTTTGCTGTTTTGACCAGTTAAGTCAGTTTCTAGATGCTAAATGCTTGTTTGCCAGTTGCTAAATTGCCATTTGCTACATGTACATGCTAATATGTTCTATAATGCTAATTTGCCAATTGCCAATACGCCACTTGCCAGTTGCTTAATAATGTTATACATGTCTGCATCTATTGTGAGGGACAACATGCTACAATATTTCACTTTACCTCCACGGCAATGTCTAAGGACAACATCTGGTGATCTGACAATTTCATCAAAGTAAGCTATTTGGATGTATTGGCATTTAGCAACTGGCAAAGCAGCATTTAGCATTCAGCAATTGGCATGTCGTGACCGGCATTCCATAAGAAAAGCGTTGTACATAATTGTCCTGTTTAGGGAACTGCGGCAATGGTCGTTGTAAGGAGGGTGTCGTTGTAGGGAGGGAGCACTGTAGTATAGGAGTTATGCTTCGGACAATTTCTGGAGGACAGGTAAAGTGTTTTCTAAACAGTTCCCACAGCCAGTTGGAGTGGGACAAAAAAGTACAGACTTCTCTGAAAGTCGAACAGATTTCCCGGTTCCAAATGTTCCAGTGTTTGTTGCAAGGTTTAGGGTTAAGGGGCGTTAGCCTGACTACACTAATGTACAGATAAAATATGCTATGTAAGAGTTCCCGTTACTAACATATCTTGTATATAAATATTTAAAGGCACTTTCGTTTTTAATAGTCTAGTCCATTTTCGATCATTTTAATTAGGTATTTAGGGTATTTATAGATCAGAGACGATATGTTTTCCCCATTAACGCTATAACAATTATTTCCATTACAAACCCGACTTCGTGCCAGGCGAGCTAAAGACCTGCGGACATATGTTAAAGTTTACCCTAACCCTAGTTTTTGGTGTGCGTGTGTGTGTGTGTGTGTGTGGGGGGGGGGGGGGGGGGGGGTTGTAAACCCTAGCCGTGGTGGTGGTGGGGTGGGGAAGTAGGCTTATATTTGCAAACAGCTTGAATTCAAATCAGACGCCGCATAACGCGGCATCTGATCTAGATTTAAGACATCTTGTCATTATGTTTTTTTCTTTCAACATGTCCAATGTGTGATTGAGAAAAACAGCAGAGAAAACTTTAAACAAACGATATTGTACGATTGAAATAATTCTCTTTCTATGGGAACAGCGGCAACAATTGTTGTCAGGTGGAAATCGTTATTGCGAACGCGGTTTTTACCCCTTCACTTATACTGCCGTATGCTTCAATACCGTTGTCTGCAAGATCGTTTCAAAGTAGACGATTAAAGGAAGTAAGATTTAAGACATGTCGAAACAAGTGACAAACAGTTTGGACGCTGATCAGACGCCACATTACGCGGTGTACGATCTGGATCAAAGTGTTACCAAAATCCGACTCTTAAAGTTGAAAGGGTTTTTATAAGCTTTAGAAAATTCCTATTTTTGTCAGTGTCTAACATTTTGGAGCCTGATCAGATGCCGGGTATCCAGCGTCTGATCAGACGCCGCCGAGCTGTTTGCAATGGACACACGATTATTTATTTTCGAATGTAGAACGGTATCGGACACATGCACACAAAACGGCCTTTTGAACAAATTCTTAGTTCTCGAAACATCTTTATAGGTCTCCTTCCCATTTTGTTTGGTTTGGAAGTGTTCTTTTCAGAGGGACTACTGAAGATTGTATTGTCATGGTGTAAAGACAACCTCAAGTGTAGAAGTTCATATAGACAAAGCTCGTTTGCCTGACTATTGCCTCTTGACTGGTGTTCATAGACAATGTAGATCCAGATCATGAGCCAGTTAACATCTGGATCAAAGTTGGTCTGGCACTCTTCTTCTTTAAATGCATAAATCTTTATTTGCAGACAACAGAAAGGGTTTATGATTAAAACTTGAATGTAGAGATAGCATAAGGGTGTTCTTTCCATGGCCACTTGGGACGTCCTGGAACTGGGTTAGACATATATAGAGTTCTAGTTGAGTCTGGGGTCGTTCTCAAGCATTTGATTGGTCAGACCAATCATATGCTTGGCAAGGAACTAAGACTCGACTGAATTTCAGAAACTCTTCGGACCCCGTAAGGCCGTTGCCATGGAAGCTTAACGAGTCATGAGACAACCAGACCTATTGCATTGCAAAGCAGACCAAGTATATCAATCAGTCAAGGCCCTGAGATTATAAAACTTAAAACGATCTCTTGTGCTCAAAACTCAGAATTTTTCTCAACTCATAACACTTCGGCAAACATTTTATTCTATAACTACATGTAGTATTTTCATTCATAATTATACTGTAATAATGTATCAAACATCAAATAAAATGTGTTTTGTATAAACTAGAGCCTGTTATTTAAACTGAGTTTTGAGCACAGAGTTTGTTTCTGTTTTATAACCTCGGGCCCAGGCACAATGTCTGACCAGAGTCTATTCTGTCTACGAAGCGAGATTATGAAATGCTTCTCATGATTGGCAGTGGAAACCTTGCAGACAGTGGTGAAGAGTTATTCTTTCCACATAAACACTTAAGTTGAAACTATTATTTCCATTGCAAACAGTTTGGAGCCAGATCAGACGCCAGGTAACCTGGCGTCTGACCAGGCCCAAAACTGTTTGCCACTCAAATTAAAGTCCGCAAAATTTTCTACATTTTTTCCGTTTTACTGCAATGCGTTTGGGTTTAAACGGGAAAGAATAACGTCTTCTCCACTGTAGCAATACTTAGAAAAATACATAACAGATTTGTTGGTTTTTTTATATTTATTTCTTTTACAGCCTGTACAGTTTACGCCACTAGAACGCAAGCTCCGCCAACTTTTCGGATTCGGTCCTGGGCCAATTTGCTGAAGAACTTGGCTTTGACAATCATTGGCTGCTTGGGAAGATGACCCTTGCCCAAAACTTTGAAGTAGCCCTGGAAATCAAGGAATAAAACATTCATTTTTACCTGCAATAGGGACCAGTAAGGTTTTTGCAGAAGTTTAACACTTCAAAAGCATATAGTAAACCTCTCTATTACTATTCTTATACCTGATTTATATAGTGCTCATTTCACAAAGGAGTTGTACCTTCAAAGGCGCTTCACATGAAATTATATAAATGTACCTACAAAGCGAGAAAAGATAAATAACTTCACTCATAATAAACATGATACATTATGGAGTTACATGGAAACTTTTTCAATATTATTTTCAAGATTATAAAAACTGTTATAGTTAGCTTGTAAAATCAATCAACCCATAAATTGTGCTATATTACTAGGTGTTTACCCCAGGTGACTAAAGCAAAGTGACAGTAAAACAGAAAGCTCCTTTAAGAGCTTTCCGTTTTACTGCCACCTTGCTTAAAGCCATCACCTGTCGGTTTATACAATCAATTAGCCTTCATTAAGTAGCCGTAATAGAGAGGTTTTACTGTATATCCAGTTTATATAGTTGATCAAAGCAGACAGAAAATAAAGCATAACTCTCCTTAACGTTTTTTTTGCTTTATTTTCAGTACACTTGACACAGTCAATTGTGAAAATTGGGACGATTTATAGTTATACTGCTTAATAATGACAGTAGACACATCAAAATGCATCTCTGTACCTTAGTACGGTGAAATCTCTCTATTATCAGAAGAAGTGAAGTGAACTAATCCAATACTTTTTCACTCATTTCAGCACCAAATTGTATGGATTAACTACTCATTAGAATCGTCGTTCAAGAGAGGATTCTAATGAGTAATGACACCGTAGGGTTAAATGCGGAAATAAAATTTTTAGCTTTTGAAATTCTCCCCTTATCTTGAGTGTTGTCTATTATAGCTACTCAAAAGAATACTCATGTTAAGGATAGGCAACTGCTTAACCTTTTATTCAATTGTCCATTTCTTGTTTTGGAAAGACAGGTGACTACTTAAAGCAGTTTGAAAGTAAAGCAGAATGTGCTTCAAGGCACATTTGCTTACTTTCAGTCTGCTTTTATAAGCTTCCATCTGCTAGGCCTATAGAAAATATCTAGCTCAGTACATGTTCTGTTCATGACTGTATAAAATTAATTGGAATTATTTTCTTCAGTCGAGAATTAAATGGGCTAAAAGGCGCTTCCATCATCTATGAGGGAAAGGGTTAAATCAGAACGCGATTATGCAGATTCTCTACTCTACCACAGAAATCCAAAAAGAAATGCATGTCTTTATTTCTGCAAAATTCACTCATTTAAGTTTATTTCTAAATTCCTTGATTTTTCCCTACAGCCTACAGGGATTTTTTTCTTCACCCTTTTCCTTGTTTTCAAAAGTTTGGGGCTACCCTGCTTTAAATTTAACCCATTCCTCATTTTGAAGATAGGTTACCTATAACAGCAGAATGAAAGTAAAGCATTCTGCTTTACTTTCAGCCGGTTTAAGCTCCCATCTGCTAGAATATAGAAAATAGGTTTTTGTTATACATGTGCATGACTATTAAATGGACCTATTTTCTTCATTGAATGAATAAAATAAAATGCATAGAAAGCCCCAGAGAGAGGGGAGCGGATACAGAAAACCCGGATGCAATGCCCTACTCTTATTATCGACAGAGTTCTCTGATTCTTTTAGTTGCCCAAGGTAAAGCACTGATAAATCAGACCAAGGTTTTAATAAAGTCTCATCCAAAAGATTTGGTCGAGCAGGGGATCAAATTCACGACCCTGGCATCATAGTCTAGTGTACTACCACTGGACCACGTCCCCCTATGCATATTTATGTGTAAATGTATGGGTTAAAGATTGACTGTACATGTGCCAATACTTACAGCCTTGACAACATCAATGACTGGTGCCTTGTTGTCCTTATCTGTGGCATACTTCAAGCGAGTCTGTTCACTCACAAGTGACCACAGTTTGTCCAGGTTCACTGTAGGGCAATGGTACTGGTTGTTGGTCTTGTGGAAATATCTCATACCAACTTTACCAAAGTAACCTGGATGGCTGAAAGACAAGAAATACAAAGGTTAGCACTTTCAACACTGAAAAACTGAATAAAAAATGTTCGCTAAAATTCTAAATTTAATTTCATTTACCATATATTTAAAGAAATAGTACCTGAGCGACAAACAGTTTGGATCCTGATCAGGTTTCACTAAATATGGGGCCTGATCAGAATCCAAACTGTTTGCAAATATTTTCAATACAGGTCTACAATGCTGAAACAGCCATTTTACTACCTCCCATGATAAACACGTCATATTTTCTACACCTTTTGATCAATTCAACTAGACTCAACAGTTTCAAGCACCTAAATAGTCACACTAATGATAACTATTTACTTTTATCCTGCAATTGTACTTGGTCTTGAAAAAAAAAGCAAAATCCCAGCCGAACCTTTATCATGGGAGGTAGTTAAATGGCCCTCTTGAGAGTTCGACCCCTTGTCTATGATATATACTCATATAATTTTTTTTTTTTTTTTTTTTGGGTCATTTAAGGCCACAAATACCCCCTACGTTCTGGCTCCCTGTGATCCCAAATATATATGATTTATATATATGGATTTCAAAGACAGGGCCAAACAATTGTAATTGTTATCATGGCTATCTTCATGGTTACATTGCTTTGTCCAAAATCTAGATGGCCAAATAAAACCGTGAAATTAAAGCCATTGTACTTACTATTTATCAAAATTGATTCTGTGGTGATGCTGACCGCCAGCGTTTCCACGACCACCAGGATGCTTCCTGTGTTTACCTGAAAAACAAGCATAATCATACACTACAGATGTACTAAAATAGCACAGTACAAACAAACTTGTATTAAGTGATCAATGAAAATAAGACTATCTCTACCCCTATCCTCCTAGGGGCAATTGGGAATGATCTAAGGCAACTACATGTATGACTATCCAAACATTCCAGTATGGTGTTGATGCTAGACAAAAGGTTTATTGATGGTTAACCTCAGGAGCATTAACCTATCCCCCCATAAATACACCTTTTTATACCTTTAATTCATTCCTTCACTGAAGAAAATATTCAAAAAATTAATCATACCTTCAAAAAGAAGAAGAAATAGTTTCTATATCCTAGCAGATGCAATCTTAAAGCAGACAGAAAGTAAAGCAGAATGTGCCTTAAGGCACATTCTGCTTTACTTTCAACCTGCTTCAAGTGGTTGTTCTATCTTCAAAACTAGAAATAGGCTATGGGGTTATGGGTTAAAGAACATAAATCTAATCATATGTCTTTTGTTACAGGAAGTCATCAACAGTTGACTACTCAAAAGAATATGTCACTTTATGTGTAATCTATGTACAGTCTAAATTCTCTAATACTGTCTATTGAAACCTCCCAAAAGCCTCAGAAAATATTGCAGCAAAAATTCCTCCTTAGGACGTAATCATCTAAATTCTGTTCAGTGGAGGGATAAAAGCTGATAGTGACATATCCTACCATCATTGCTGGTTTTGCAAGTCTAGAGTATTGGTCTTAATAGCAACTGTGTCTTACCTATACGGCCGTGTCCATGGCTGACATGACCACGAAGCTTCCTGGTCTTCTTGTTTTTTGTGGTCTACAACAATGATAAAAAACAAATATTAATAAAATGTTCGCCTACAAGAGCTACTATATTATATGCAACAGGTTACACTGAGCAAGATTAGTCAAAACTTTTGTCAACACTACAGCAGGGCTCAATATTAACGCATGTCTGACAGACATTCACTGGTTAAGTTTGGTCTGGAGTGAAGTCGGGATGTACAGAAATTCTCTGGCCGTATGCAATATTCTGATTTTTAATGAACGTGCAGGGGTGGAAGAACACATTCAGACAAGCAAATTAAATACATCAGTTCAATTCATGATAATTGGCAGACTGCAAACTCAGTCACGTTTTCCGTACAGTACCCATGCACTAGGGGCACCTAACCTTCGACGTCATCAATAGTATGTAACTTGGTGAAAAAGTTGCGACTTAACTGGGACTCGAACCCAGGACCTCTGGCTTACCATGCCAACGCTCTAACTGGTCACTGAGCTACCCAGAAAAGCAGTAAATTTTTGAAATTTAAACAATGGGCTTTTTGGACCAAAACTTCAAAAATTATCACTGGAAAAGCCATTCAATCATTTCACCATATTCTCTACCCGGCTACACACACCCCCTCTACATTTTAGTTTTCAAATACAGTAAATATTAAAGTGTTATAACTTATTCAAGCGACAATGAATCACTGTCGGCCCTGCGCCATTGTAGAGATCCTAGCGTGTCGTAACTGTATCCGCAATACAGTTACGATATCGCACCTAGGTTAGATCGGCGCTACAGGTACCTGTAGGGAATTTTAATTTTTAAAATTTAACATAAGACTAAGATGTTTCATTTGTTCAGGGCAGGTAAGCATTTGGTCAGGGCTAGTGGTTTCTGGAACTACTAGCCTGACTGGGCTAGTGGAAATTAAAGTTAGGTAGTGACTAGGGGTACGTGAACGTACCTCTAATATTTGAAATTAGCGGTACGGTCACGTACCCCTAGCGAGTCCTATGAGGGTTGACTAGGGGTACGCGAGTCCAAAACACTATTAAGAAACACTTTATTTTGTCTGCAGATACGTTAATATCGATGCTAATGTTACTAATATCTCGTTTCAGCCTTCTATTCCGACTGTTTAACGCAGAAAAGCAAAGAAACTTCATATAAAAAATTCCATATCGGCATTTTTTTCACGGCAGCGAAAACTATACCTATGATTAAAGAACGTTCACACATTTTTTACAAGCATGTATAATTATGCAATAACAGCTTTATTTAGAATAATTGCACTGTCTAATTGCAATCAATTGTCAAACGTGTTTTTGAGTTGATTTTTGTAACCTGTTATTAACCAGCAAACTTACATGTTCGATACTTAATGGGAGCCGAAGTTTTGATTGTTTTTACTTTCTCAGATCTACCACTTTATATTCAACGCTAAGTTAGGAAGATACATCAGCAGTAATTTCGAACAAGAATATTATATAAAAAGTTAGTTTTGAATCAAATTAATCATTTATAAGAAAAAAAACCACTTAACATTGGTCACGGATTTTCAGATATCGGGCGTATCTGACGATAATTAACCCTATACATATATGCGGAATACATCTATTCTCATCGCTGCCGTGAGAACAAGTTGAGTGGTGAACATATGTCAAGTTTCTTTGTTTTTCTCCATTAAATATCCACAAGATAATGAATAAATGAGAGATTATCAATATTAGCACCAATAAAACGTATAGATCTGCAGGCAAACTTATATCAGGAACGTATATTAGATATGTTGCTACATATACTCAGCAAAAATGGAAACTTTACATGGGATTCTGATGCGTATATTTCTGTCTACAAACACAATTTTGCAGAAAACTTATTGTAATTCAAAACTTTGGATCAATGTCTGCAAGTTCTCGAAAATGGTGATGAAAAAAATTCCAAACGTCCCGTCGTAATTTGACGTCAAAATACATAGGGGTGGATTTCAAAATTCTCAGAGATGAGAGCGTGTACGCAAGATGTGTTTAATTCATTTTCTGTTTTCATTTTAAGTGACTTTTTGCATAAAGTCACTTCAATAGAGTGCATGCTCACCATCACGCCTAATGCAAGCAACACTCCGTCTCTGATGGACCGTCTAATGACGTCATCTGAGATGACATGCCATTTTCGTAATAGAGCATGTCTGTGGTCGTTGGTCGTATTAATCTGGTAATTCTTCCGCACCCATCGCCAAGTTTAACCCATACATGCTCTATGGATTTTACATATGGTGATACTGCAAGTCAGGACATGGCGTTGACGTTATTCTGGGCCTTGTGCGTGCAGTTTAGATCTGCCAAGTATACGTCTATGGGTATGGGTAGGACCGTGGCATTGCTTCAGATGAGTCCTTATTGTCTCGGCAGTGAACCAAAACCGCCAAGCAGTAACCGTTGCCGGGATGAAACGGTTACGTCGGTACGTTAACGTAAGAGTGCGGTCGTCTCTACGTGACGTCAACGATCTCGGACGATCCTGGACTTACCCCGTAACTCTGTAACGAGTAGTCAGTATATGAATTGTCTACCGTATGCGTACAAAATGTCGCGCAACATCAGTTATTGACGCGTCCGCCGTAAGCATGCCAAATGGTCTGATTTCTGTGATTTTCAGAAAGCTGTGGCATCTCAGTTTTGAAACGCAAATGTTTACAACTTTGATATTGCGGTGTTTGGCTAAAGCCTGTGTGTGTCTGTTGCATTAAATAAACTTTAAATCAACGTTGAATAGGTCAACTCGCCGTCAGTGCTAAATACCGGAAGTGGAAAGCGTGCTACGTCGTGCGCGGTACAACTTAGCGACAGTGTGGCTCTGTATGGTCTTTATCAATTACTCTATGATGAAATGTGAGTATATTTCATAAAACGTCATCAAAAAATCGCTAAAACCGGCTCTAAAGAATGTAAAGTTTCTATTTTTGTTAAGTATAGTTTAAATGACTCACGTACCCCATGTCAACCCTCACATGGCTCGCTAGGGGTACGTGACCGTACCGCTTATTTCAAATATTAGAGGTACGGTCACGTACCCCTAGTCACTACCTTAAAGTTAATGTTGAGACCCGTTCTCTCTCACCCATACTGACACCTGTGGTCCAACCTGCACAAAATAGGCTCACGTTTACTTACCTGAATTTACAGTGGCCACATAAATACAGTTCTTTTCAAAGCATTTCAAGATGCCTGATAATAAATGGTAGCAACATGTTGAAGATACAGCAGACTTTAGGATAGAGGAACGTTTTGTTTCATCTTTTCTAGATTTCTTCAACCTGTTAGTGATCAACAGTCTCCGAAAAGGTAGAGAAAAGGCTCTGCTGTAAAGGAATAAACCCGTTCGGATCGCAAATTCTTGTATTAAATTCATCATATCTAAATGTTAAAGAAGATTGAATTATTTCTTGAAGAAATGCTTGATTGAGCGATAGTCAGCACGACGGGGTAACTTTATCTCCCATAACTTCATGCGTCAGGCTATAAAATTTCTATCTGGTGAAACCTTAACAAAGTTAGATATCAAATGCATGAAAAAAACTGAAATAAAACGAAAAGAAACCTATGATGTTGGCGGATTGTAAAAGGTATATGTTTGTCATCTAAATTTACGGTGCTCACCATTTTGAAACCGGAAATGAAGAGACCGGAAACGGTGTTAGACGGTGAAACGGTATATTTTTTTTCGAAAAATGAAAGAAGGAAGTGACAAAGTGGATATATTAGATATGAAAAAAGTTGTATGCTGCATTTTAGAAGGTTATAACGATCGCATCAGTAAAAAGGAACTAGTTGATTTATAGAAAAAGTATGCATGTCAGGGCCTGCTTTGATCCAAAATAAAATGAGTTAAAACCGAAAGTCCATTGACTAATTTCTGGTGTAATATTTCGTCTGCCTTGATTTTTATAATTCTAATGACTAATAGAGATTGAATAGCACTTTGTTTAATCATAAGAACAAGTAACATCGATTCATGTGGAAAATTGTTTGTTTATGATGGAATCTAACGGGAAAAAGCCTACTGTAAATTTGAGGCTCAAGGAAATTGGAAGTTTATTTATTTTTTTATTCAACCTTAAAATAAATATAGAGCGGGTGCACCAATTACCGAACACCTACGCAAGATTTTTTACTGTTCGGTAATACGTCCATTATTTCAGCACATTTGTAAAATCATCTAACAGGTTACGTCTCTTGATCCGTTTACTATGCTTACGGTCTTAAAACATTAAGTAATAGAGCAAATATATAGTGAGTTGAGTAAGCGGTGTCAGTGAACCTTATTCCGAACAATGGTTTTAATTCCGAACATAATGCTTCCTTATTCCGAACACAGATTTGGTTGTTTGAAAAAGTGGCCAATCGTCTTCTTATAGTGTTGGTGTTGTGAGTAAGAGTTGCGTCCCTTAGTAGAACGGAAGCTGGGAACCAGGTGAGTGTGTCCTCTCCTGGGAAGCCAACTATGACGGTCAGACTCAGTGTCGGCTGCATAGAGTAGGCAAGAGAAAGCCAAGACCATCGGCATACTAGCGAGCCCTGGCAAGCTGTCTTCCAACGGTGAGTACTCTTTAGAACTTAAACAAACCTAAGAATAACTAATAGGTGTAATTACAACAATGGTGGCAGCGGCTTTAAACCCATTTTGCCTGACAAAAACCGCTACCTAAAAAATTGGGATTAACGCTGGTTTATTTCTGTTTTCCCATTTATCTCCGCTGCTTATTTTTAGTGGAGGGGTGGAAGGGGAAGCAGGAGTAATTACACTTGTTGTTTAGCATTTTTGACGAACTTAATTCTGTATATTGATTTTCGTCGCTTCACAGGCTGTGGCGGCCATTTTGGTTGTTGTTAATAACCGCGTAGACGGTGTCCGGGTTTGAACTACCACGTAGGATTTATCCTGCAGGGGTTTTGAAGTGGACAATGGCTACAGGGGGTCAAAATGACAGTGAAGCGGTGACAATTAATTTTGCTGACGTAGATACCCTCCTGCGCATTCCAGGAGTAGGGAAGAGACTTGCCAGGGCTATTGTCGCTGTGCGAAACTGCAGCGGCAATATAACGCTAGATGTGCTTTCCACTATTGCCGGGCAGAACTTCAACGTTCAAGAGCTAGAGGCAATAGACTTCGCTCCCAACCCAAACTTGGTTGGGGAGTCTGGCTTAGAGGACGGGTGGGAGATGCAGCAGCTGAATAGTTTGGTGGCTTCGACAGATAAGCTACATCTGGGGGGAGATCAGAGATTGGTCATGCCCAGTGTAGGTCGAGGTAATCTGGAAAAGTTACCAGAGTCCAAGAGTACGACACCGGCAGAGAGAATGGCGACCAAGAAAGAATTCTTCAAGCGCGAAAAGCGCGGCGTGCCACCTGAAATAGGGGCCGTCCAGGGAGAAAAGGCGAGGCTGAAGAAGTGCCTTGTTTCCCTCCCAAAAAATCTACACTTTGATGGGAAGGGTAACTGGGAAGGCTTTAGTCTGCAATTCAAAAGGTATGCCAAAGCATGGTCGTTGACGGACGAGGAGAAGCTTGACGTCCTGTGTTGGGGTTTGAGAGGTAAGGCATTAGATTACTATGCTCTCATTGTAGATCCAGACCAGGAGATTTCGTTTGACATTCTGTTCAAAAAGCTTGAAACCAGGTTTGGCGAACAGGATGTACCAGCTGCAGCACAAGTAAGATTACAGCAGGCTACCCAAAACCTGGGTGAGTCTGTTGAAGACTGGGCTGACAGAGTTCTGACGTTGGCTGCAAGAGCATTCCGAAAACTGCCGGAAGACTTCAGCAGGGAGCAGGCAGTCAACAGGTTCTGTCAAGGTATGTCTGACAAGGATGCAGGTCATTATGTCTGTATGCAAGGCCCAAACTGTGTACAGAGTGCTATACAGATGGTACACAAGTATCAACAGGTGCACTCTGCCATCTACGGTAAGTATAAACCTAGGCGCCATGGTGACGATAGCGATGATGATGAGGATTAACCCTAGATGATGTAGTAGCAGCTAACCAAGTTGCTGGCTTATTCGGGGGGCTCCAAGGGGGGTCACGGGGGTCCTTAGAGATCTATCGTAGTGGCGGGAGGGGCATTTTAAAAGGAAATGTCTGAACCTAAGGGGGTTTAACGGGAAGGGGTCGGCATTAGTGGCCGTGTAGGCATTCCGATAAGACTTAAACCCAGTCTGTAGTGTTTGAAGCTATCTAGTCCCAAAACTTGGAGACAGGCTCTTTAGACACAGTACTTGGTGCCGAATTGTTCCAAGGGGGGGAAAAGGTAGTTGTAGACAGTGGCTACTTTTTAACCAAAAAATACTCAGTATTGCCTATATACTGCACCACTAGTAAATAATAATTAGCTGGGGTCAGGTTTACTAGGCAATTCAGACATTATTTGCTGGGAAGGCCGTTCACAGTTAGGACTGACCATTCAAGTTTGATATGGTTAATGGGTTTTCACGAACCCCAAGGTCAGTTAGCGCGATAGTTGGAGGAGCTATCCGGGATAATATGGTGGTAAAACACCGGGCTGGTTGTAGGTCACTGTAATGTGGATGCATTGTCCAGGATCTCTGAGGAGCCTGGATGCTGTATGGCATTTGGTGCAGGGTTACGACTAGGGGACTTGCCTTGCGGGGGGTGTAGGTATTGTAAGAAAGCTCATAATAATTGGGCTTCGTTCCTCAATGATGTGGATGATGTAGTACCATTAGTCCTGGGGGCCGGCAAGGGGGATGCACAGATGGGGGAGGCCTACCCCGTGACATCCCAGTCGGTAAAAGGTGGGGTACTGGGGGATTCTACCACGGGAAAAGTGTGATACACTCAGATGATCGTTCAGATAAGGGTGGCAAGTCGGTCCGGGCTATGAATGTCTTTTCCGGGGTTAAATGTACTGAGCAGGAAATATTCGGTAGGGAAAGAAGCTGTCCCAGATATAATCCTGGGGGGTCTTGAATATAGCATTTTCAGGAAGAAAGGACCTCAGGATCATGTCAAGATCAATGTTTTTGGTTTGACGAATAAGCAAACAGACTTGATCCTTGGCATACTAATCAAAAAGTAAGTAACTTTCAGCTGGACCCCGCTTCAGAGAGATGGCCCACTCCTTCATAATGTAAGGAGAAGTGTTTGGGTTGTCAAGAGTGGCGAAGCGGAAGAAGATTGGGGTGAGTCAAGCTGTCCTAGATGAATAATCGTTGGTGGTCTTGAACTCGATCCCTTTGATCAAAAAGATGAGATTGGCGTCCCAAGTTCCAGGAGACAATGAAAAACAAATAGCATTGTCAGGGGTACTTCAGGTGGTAAGTATTCACTTCAGATTACGATCTGGAGGGGTGACAAGGGAACAAAAGACATGACATTCTCATCATACGGACAAGCTGGTTCCACCGAACGCTGTGCTGGCTTTGAGCCGGACTTCCAGTGTCATCTGCACCTGTTTCAGTAACGAGGTCTCAGCTGCAACCTAGTCGCTCATCTCAGCCCAGTGCAACAATAACCTATGCTGAGATGGTTGCTAGGGATGCAGAGGTGCCTCCTAGGACGGGTAGACAGTCTCGTCGACCAGAAAGGCGACAGGGTCACCGGAGCGTGCATATAGCAGGGAAAGGAGCAGTCATGCTCGGCATGGCTCGAGTCCGGAGAATTGTCAGCGAGCACAGCATCCGCGTGCACCGAGGTCGTATCAGAGAGAATACGACAATCGATCTCGTCGTGCACCACATCCGGGTGCAAACCTTAGAAATTATCCCCAGGAACCCAGACAACAGGCACAGCAACCGCGTGCGCTCCAGACACGTCTGGAGGAAATATCGGGATACCGACAGGTTTCTGAGTCGCAACTAGCACAGCAGCCCTGTGCACCAATGACCCAGGAGGAAGCCCAGAGGCGGTGTCCGGTACGTGGGTGTCCTGGTGAGATGGATGAGGGACATGCGTTTAACGCTCATGTCCCTTTGCTGTTTCGTCCGGCTCTCCACGGAAGAGAAGTAGGAATCAACCCTACGGGCGTCAACAAACTTGTGACCGCCTTGTAGGACACACAACTCACTTGTTGGCTGGACGCCAGCAGCAGAGGGATGGCCCGCACCTTCATAAAGTGGGGAGGAGTGTTGGTGTTGTGAGTAAGAGTTGCGTCCCTTAGTAGAACGGAAGCTGGGAACCAGGTGAGTGTGTCCTCTCCTGGGAAGCCAACTATGACGGTCAGACTCAGTGTCGGCTGCATAG
This sequence comes from Gari tellinella, assembly GCA_922989275.2. NCBI lineage: Eukaryota > Metazoa > Mollusca > Bivalvia > Cardiida > Psammobiidae > Gari > Gari tellinella. The sequence goes on along the minus strand of OV277867.1, from coordinate 75,491,728 downwards.
AGTAGGCAAGAGAAAGCCAAGAACATCGGCATACTAGCGAGCCCTGGCAAGCTGTCTTCCAACGGTGAGTACTCTTTAGAACTTAAACAAACCTAAGAATAACTAATAGGTGTAATTACAACAATAACAATAATTTTATTAATCAGACGTCTGCAAAGACATGGCTATGAAATATTAGTAGCACAAACTCAGATAAATAGGAAAAACACACACGTATTTTGCACATTGTTAGGTCTACATGTGAATTAAATGAAAATTATTGAAAACATTTTGATGTACACAGTCTGGTATTTCAGCTTGCAAACATTTGTTTAACTTGATAATTCAACTGAACATGATACGCATGATTTGCATTCGAATGGTAATTCATCTATTCCACTGATAACCCCCCTCTATCCACTTCAAGTGGAGTCGTGGGAAACAATTTGTGCACTGTATGTATACTCTTGGTACTTTTCTTCACACTTAAAGCATTAGTGAAGATGCTACTTGCATGTCATCATCGCTGTCTGACTTCTCTAATTATTTAAGTATTTGCCCATCTCTAGCTCCAGATAAGGGGAGTAAATCAAACAATAAAATCTTTATTTCTACATTAAACTTTTAACATATAGATCTAGTGTCACTGCTCATTATGATTGTCTTTTCCTAATACTAAAGGAGTTGATGCTGAATCAGAGAATTTACGTTGAATTTCTTCAGTTTACTCCTTATCTGGAGCCATGTCCTAGTATGAATAAATTATTCATTTTGACGTCACATAGAGTGGTGTTACTTGTAGATTATTGAACTTATTTACGATGATATGATTGACGTCGTCACCATGACTCCAATATTTATAATCCACCTAGATGATATTATCAAACCACTTGAGGTAATATAAAGCAGATCAACCACAGGCTTGTCGAAATAAAGCATAAACCTTTTGTTCAGATATATAAATATTGAGCCTATAATTATATACGTATAAAAACAAAACTCAGATTTCAGCGTTTGCTAGATCTACTTCTAAGTTCTTTATAACAGCATATCGATGTGAGTTTATGGAAATTAGCTCTAGATCTAGTCTCCAATATTGCTGAACAATTTCTAAACTGACTTAAGTGGTTGTGCTTTTCGCTTGGAAACCCAATTTGAATTCACTTTGGCTATAGATTATTTCTCTGGAGCATGGTAGATCTAGATCTATTGATAAAGATAGTGAGATAAAGTGGCGATCTAGATCTAAATCCTATCAAAAGCAAGCGTGTTAAAATGAAATAAAAAATGTTCGGAATTAGATCCAACATCAAGTTTTATGTACTTAATTCCGAACATGCTTCAACTCCAACATGTGACGTCACTGGTTTGAACAAAGCATTTCAATAACATATTTCATGTCTATAAAGCCTAGAAATGCAAAAATATGTAGTATAAAACGTATATAAATCATCATTATTCCTTATGTACAAAAATCGATAAAATAAAAATCACGCAATTTCCCTTAACTTCATACAGTTGATTTGAGAAAAAGAGGAAACAATCAAATCCACTGTCTGGTAGTATTCAAGATGACGTTGAAAATCAATATAATTGTTATGACGTCATGAATTTATGTCACAATACGTGTCAAAGCGATCTACCTATAAACAATAGACATTTGAAATTTTTGTTCGGTATAAGGTACTGTTCGGAAATAGGTTCACCCGCTCTATATTCAAACTCATTTTACCTCATTTACCCCTGAACCTTGAAATGGACAATTCCAGCTCCATCTTTGCATGAGTAGGCATAATATTTACATTTGATTGCAATTTACAAAATGACACAAACTGTGTAGACCCAGTTCATTATCCCATGATACTTCCAACGGACAGTTCCAGTTTGCAATAAAGCCTTGAATAAAGGCTGGTCCATTTTAGATGAAGGGGTATAAAAGCCGGTCCTGGCCCGAACTTTGCCGAACCGAAACGTAAATTGCCGTACCGAACATTTTTTGGGAGTTTGAATACAAGCATAAACAATTCTTAAATTTGAAAATTCTGGTACGGATAAGTTCTTATACATATTATTTATATCCTGAATAAACATTATAACCATCAGAAGCATGGGCGTTGAGAAAAAGGTGATTTTGTAATTTCAGGGGGTATAAAAGCCGGTCCCGTATAGATTTCAGTTTATCCTGTTTGTTTCCTTAATTACCGAATTTTATTATGTTACTTGATGATAAACTTTATCAAAATATGATTTTTGGTATGTTCTTGAAAAATTAGACATGTAATATCAAAATAGCGCTTAAATTTACCGTTGCAGTGATTGCCGAACCTGAATATAACAGATTATAACGGTTCCCCGTAATATATTCAGTTCCGTAAGAATTACACAACCTGTATAATCATGCCTATTTTATATGAGAATTAGGCTTAGAATCAGATGTTCTCAAAAAGAAGGCAGGGGGAGAGATTCATATATGTTTCATTTTTTTTTACAGATTAAGATTAAACAGAATGTGAGGCTAAATTTCATTCATGTACAGTCAATCTTGTATCAAGCGAGCACTAAGTTATTGCAGTTCTCTGCCTCATTTCTATCAAACTCTAGGTATATACCGGCAATCAATAGTGGTTGCTATATACACGACTACGTAGAGTAAACGTGTTCTGTGCAATCCGTGTAGACCCAGATCATATGGCTAGTGAAGGAGCAATCCGATCAATGTCATTTTGCCGCGTGAATGAATTGCAGACAAAATCAAAGAAAGTCATTTATATATAATTAGACTAAACTTTAGTGACTGCAGTAAAAACCTCACTATGACTTGCTTTAAGCTGACATTTTATACAGAACAATTACTCTCCGTTTTAGTGGTCTTAATAGAGAGGTATTACTGTATTTCATTTGTCAATTAATTTTTTCAGAGATGAATGAGTTAACCTTCAACCAGCTATTTTTTTCAGGAACACGAATGTGACAGAATACGAATACAAAGGATGCAGAGAAAAGACAGCATTATATCATGTTCATATTTGTTTTAATCATAAATATGCTTTATTGAAAATAAACTTTATAGCTGTGACTTATAATAAATACAACAGAAAGACACAAAACAAAGTATAGCACATAAGGCACATAAAGAGGTAACCCCTGAAATCTGTGTATATATAACATGTGTCAGCTTAATGCAGGACATAAATAATGCTGAAAGGTTCGTACATTACTTATGTCCTGCATTAGGCTGCCAAATGTATTTAAAGATCTTCAAAGGGAACTTTTCACTATATACATGTACAAGGTCAATTAGACTCAACGAATGAGGGTCGGAGCAGATTGTTACATACCACGTGATCCAATGAGGACAATGAATAATAATCATCATTGTCAAAAAATATGTATGATATAAGGCACATAAATTAGTTACTAAGCGACCAGTGAAAATTGTGTATATCGGTATATATACTATGACAGATGGTAGCTGAATGCACGACGTAATTAATGCAGAAATGCCCTGTTGGTTTCTGCATTACTTACGTCGTGCATTTACCTACCAAATGTATGTTCATAGGACACTTTTCTATATACAAAGTCAAATGTAATCAAGTAAGGGTGGGTTGTGTGGTTGATGGGCGGAGCACATTGGTATTTATTACTTGGTTTTAGTACAGTCGAACTTCGATATCTCGAAGTCGGTTGTGTCTAATATACCCGTATTTCAAAGTTTCAAAGCACTCGTAATAATTTTTTAATAATATAAATCAATTTTAAACTTATCAAATGTTTTTTTTTGTTTTTTTTTTACTTTTGATATCCAATATATGATTCTATAAACATACTGCAATCATATCTAAAAAAAAAAACCGACTGAAAATACAGATTGTGAAACTCTTACGGAAAGGTAACTATTACGGGAGACCGCTATATTCAGGTCCGGCTTTTATAAAATCACTTCAAATGTGATTTTAAGAGTTATATTCCACCATATATAATAAATTTTTGGTAAATGTAATAAAGAAACACACTTTGATCAAATGTATCAACAGACATAATAACAGTATTTTGTAATTAAAGAAAAAAACAGGATAAATACAATATATACGGGACCGGCTTTTATACCCCCTGAAATTACAAAATCACCTTTTTCTCAACGCCCATGCTTCTGATGGTTATAATATTTATTCAGGATATAAATAATATGTATAAGAACTAATCCGTACCAGAATTTTCACATTTAAGAATTGTTTATGCTTGTATTCAAACTCCCAAAAAATGTTCGGTACGGCAATTTACGTTTCGGTTCGGCAAAGTTCGGGCCGGGACCGGCTTTTATACCCCTTCATTTTAGATTATTTAGGGTTGTTTTTTGTAATAAATTGCAAATGAGAAACAGAGGACTCGTGTACATGTAGGACTAGGAGCCCTCTGATAGATCATAGATCTGGGACTGTTTTGCATAGAACAAGTGGGGTACTCTTCACAGGTACACATTTGGTAAAGGACGCATATATGCGTCACGACTCACTAGGGCTCGATGAGTTAAAAGTAACCTTTTAGTAAGTTTTAACATATTTTTTTTCAATATAAAAATTAAATATCTTTTAACCATTTCGGCGCTGAGGTCGCATAAACTTATATAGATCTAGGCGATTTTGCAAACAGTTTGGATCCAGATCAGACGCCACAAAATGCAGCGTCTAATCAGGATATAGTATCCAAACTGTTTGACAATCATTTGGATATTTTTACCACAAAATTTACTCTTTTAAATGGTAAATACCTAGTAAATGTTTACAGTTGTCTGCTTATTTAATGTAGAACTACAATTTTTTTATTTTTTTTTTTGTAGGAAACGAGATCCAAGTGGCAAACAGTTTGGATACTGAACAGTTCACGCCCCATATTGAGTCTGATCCACAGCCTCATGCCTCTTTTCCAAAAATTGGGAAGGGGCCTTAGCCTTTCCATTTGGGAAATTCAAGCCCGATTTTCAACCAGATTGGGAAAAGTAGACTGATCGACTTCCAAAATACATAAAAACTGAATATAAGTCTTTATACTTACTTCCAAAATACATAAAAACTGAATATAAGTCTTCATACTTACAGGAAATAAAAATTTGCAGTAATTTAATACCAGAATATAAACTTATTTAACACTTAGAAGGACTAGTAATTGAATAGAAAAAGATAGAAAAAAACCAACATAATTTTTATTTTTTTGAAATATTTTTGGGGAAATTCTTCCACCAAATAAAAAAACAAGTTTTTCTGCAATTGGAAAGTCACCCAAAATCGGCCCCTATTACAGAAGGTAAAAAAGCCCTCTGATCTGGATCCAAACTGATTGCAAAGTTATTCAATGCAGGTGCTGAAAGTGCAATTTAGCGATCACGCATTGAATTTGAAGACTGTGCAAGATGATCACTTAAATTTAAAGCAGGTTGAAAGTAAAGTTTAGTTTAAACATATTTTATTTCCAAAGTAGTTTACAAACATTCATTCTTCACTTAACATAGAAATAAAGGAAAAAGGGTTAGGTCACAAGTTTTAACAACATTAAATAAGACCTTCCCCCAGTAAAGAAAAGTTTCATATGCTTGATGGTAGTAGACAATTTAGTATTTTTAAGATATTAAGGTTGAAAGTAAAGCAGGTTTTATGCCAGCATGCACATTAATTGTGACATTCAGAATTTCTGCTTTACTTTCAGACTGCTTTAATTATGCTACCATCTTCTATGATATACATAATTTATGAAATTATTACTATATATAAATAGAGCCTTTAAAAGTTTTTAGCTCACCTCCAAGAAGTGAGGGGGGAGCTTATGCTATGCCCCGGAGTTGGCGTTCCGACTTGATAACACATAAACAGAGTAAATTTAATGACTGCACTAATACAGTCATGAAACTTCATATGCTGATGCGCCTAAAGGAGTAAACCTAGATGCATCACAGTTTGGTGACCTTGAACCTTGACCTGAGGTCCCTGAGGGATGGAAAGCAGTTGATATCTATTTTTATGCCCCCGGCATCGACAGATACGGGAGCATATAGTAATCGTCCTGTCCGTCCGTAACTAGGTTAAGTACTGTAGATTTTACCGTTTCGTCTAGCATCAACACCGCTTACTCCAATGCTTGGAAACTTATACAGTTGTTGCCTTGGACCATTCCCTATCCACCAATATTACCCAACCATGATTTTGACCTTGACCTTGACCTAATTTGGACTTAGATTATTTTGAATGAGCTATTTCTTGGTTAACTAGATTTTACCGTTTCGTCTAGCATCAACACTACTTACTACAATGCTTCTATACTTATACAGTTATTGCCTTGGACCATTACCAACCCACCAGTAATACCCAAGCTCAGTTTGACCTTGACCTTGACCTAATTTGGACTTAGAAAATATTCAGAATATATTGTCAAGGATGCCACCGGGGGCATAAGCGTTTATTGAATGCAGTCTTGTTCTTACTAAATTCTGACTTTGATCTGTCTGTTTCTACCTTTCCTGTATAACTTTCACTTTTCTTAAATTCACCACTAGCGCCGAAACGTAATGGTCAATGGTTGACAGTGTTTCGTAAAGAAGTAGAATATTCAGGTTTTGCTTTAAAAACTGTTCTGAGCAAACGACTGCATCATATGCTGATGTGCCTCAATGAGTAGACCCTGATGCACTGTAGTTTGGTGACCTTGACATTTGTCCTAGACCTCTGAGGTCAACATTAAGGTTTTGCGTTTAAGTCTGTTCTGAGCAAACGGCTGCACCTACAGTCATGAAACTTCATATGCTAATGTGCCTCAATGAGTAGACCATGATGCATTGCAGTTTGGTGACCTTGACCTTTGACTTTGACCACTAGTCTCAATGTTAAGGTTTTGCTTAAAAAACAGTTCTGAGCAAACGACTGCACCTACAGTCAGGAAACTTCATATGCTGATTCACCTCAATGAGTAGACCACAATGCACCACAGTTTCTTGGCCTTTGACCTCTAGGGTCAAAGTTAAGGTTTTGCATTAAAGAGGTTCCTTGCAGGAGGTGAGCTTTGTAATCTTTGATTACCTGTTCTGGTTTCTAAATATTTGGAAGGGGCCTTAAATAAGCCTTTCATTCTGGGAAATTTAAGGCAATTTAGGCCAATTGAAATAGGAAAGTAATTAAACTGACTTTCAAGACACATAAAAAAGAAAATAAATTTTACATACTTACAGTAAATAGAAAGTTGCTTTAATGTCTTCGCTGGGTAATGCTTGACTGCGCACACTGGCCCCAACACGATTGCTATTTTTAGAGAAAAAAATCGATATACTTCTGACGATTTTTTTCTCAAAAAGCAATCGTGTCGGGTCCCTGTGAGAAATCGAGCCCTGAGTGGAAAAGTTTGCAAATCGACAAGTGGCCGGTGCGCAAATACAAGACAAACATGTTTTAGCGGATCATAACTATTGTGCGGGTGGTAAAATTGTTTTGTCTGCCAACGAAGAGCTAGATTTGCCAGGATCTGCGAGACAAGTGCCCATAAATGATGAGGGATGCATGATGAGATGACATGATAATGATTACAGGAAGATGATTTCGGCTTATCTCATTTGTTCCAAAGCAGCCTGTTTGGATTAAAACCACCAAACCGCCTTCCTTTTTAGCTCTTACAGTGGAGAAAACACTGTTCTTTCCCAGTAAACGCTTTTACGCTTAAAGTACTATTTCCTGTGCAAACAGTTTGGAGCCTGATCAGACGCCGGGTAAACACGGCGTCTGATCAGGCTTCTAACTGTTTGCCACTCAGATAACAATGAAAAGTCAGAATTGTCAAAAAATTGTCCTTATCTGCATTTTAGTGTTTTACGTTAGAGTGTAAACAGGAAAGAATAACGTTTTCTCCACTGTAGCAGAGGGGATCATCTCGGTCTAATAAACTGAAAACATTCCCTATGACAAATATGCCCTATAAGAACCACAACAAAGGTAGAGGAACAGACCGCCTATTAAATACAGGTCTGACTGTAAATCAAACCTGTGGTACATGATAAACATGTTTTCCTAAATCAACCCTTTACTCCATTGATACTCATGTTAGCACATTTAATTTATTCCTTCACTCTTGAAAGTAAATAGTTTTAATTTTATACAGTCATGAATATGCATAGTAAAAATCCTTTATCTAAGCAGACTGTACATAGTTTAAGCAGACTGGAAGTAAAGCAGAATGAAGCCTGCTTTAATTTCATCCTGTTTTATGCAACCATGTCTCTTCAATACTTAAAATAAGCTATGGAGTGAAGTGTTGAATATCTCTTGCAATTATTGGGTTGCAACATACCAGCCGTTTATTATGAAACTTGGTAATCATTGTCAACTTTTACAGTAAATCTTGTATTAAGCGATCACTCTATTGAATACCCATATTTTGTCTAGTATTGAGCTGTCTGTTTAATGCAGGATAAAACTAATTCAGAATGCTTCAGTAGGAGTTTTCTTCACTATTTCTACCCGGAGTTAATTAGTCATAATGAAGAGGTATGCAGACTGATTCGCAAGGTGGTTGCTTTATACAAGATTGACTGTATTTTTCACATTTCTTGCTGGAGAATATTGTTTATCTTGCAGAAAATAATTTGTAAAACAGACAGTAATCTATTAAATTGACATTTTTGTGAATCTGAAAAAGAGGAGATCCTTTGAAAGCACAGAAAACAAAGCAAATACTGAAAATTGCAGACTCGGTTTAATTGAGTCTGTTCATGAGCAATACTGAAATGTGCAACAGTGCTCACGCCCCCTAGCACCGGCTTAAGCGGAATTCAACCTTCAACTGTAAATGCGCTGAAATCAATGATTCCAAAGGACCAGAAAGTATAACAACACTGAGAATGAAGTACGGGGCGACTTTTTACAGCCGCCACACAAGCACTTAACATCTGCTGTTGTGAATTATATAAATCTGAAAAAGAGGAGATCCTTTGAAAGCACAGAAAACAAAGCAAATACTGAAAATTGCAGACTCGGTTTAATTGAGTCTGTTCATGAGCAATACTGAAATGTGCAACAGTGCTCACGCCCCCTAGCACCGGCTTAAGCGGAATTCAACCTTCAGCTGTAAATGCGCTGAAATCAATGATTCCAAAGGATCAGAAAGTATAACAACACTGAGAATGAAGTACGGGGCGACTTTTTACAGCCGCCACACAAGCACTTAACATCTGCTGTTGTGAATTATATAAATCTGAAAAAGAGGAGATCCTTTGAAAGCACAGAAAACAAAGCAAATACTGAAAATTGCAGACTCGGTTTAATTAAGTCTGTTCATGAGCAATACTGAAATGTGCAACAGTGCTCACGCCCCCTAGCACCGGCTTAAGCGGAATTCAACCTTCAACTGTAAATGCGCTGAAATCAGTGATTCCAAAGGACCAGAAAGTATAACAACACTGAGAATGAAGTACGGGGCGACTTTTTACAGCCGCCACACAAGCACTTAACATCTGCTGTTGTGAATTATATAAATCTGAAAAAGAGGAGATCCACAACTATTTGCAAATGACTGCATGTTTTATCAAAAAACTTCAACTTTCCTTGATTTTACTTCCCCACAAATGTTGACCCCTCTCAAACACAATTTCATTTTTCTCAAGTTACATGAGTTCAACCCTCCTAATTTCTTTTTTATTTTGTTCTAGAGACATGGTAGATAATTTTAAGTGTAGTCAGTATGAATGCCCCTGCCTAATTTTTGTAAAAATCTCAGTTTTGCTAAAACGTAAAAAATGATTTTTGAGAAAAAATTGACTCATAAATTATTTTTTCCGAAATATAAGAGATTTTTTTAATGTATTATGCAAAATATTTAATTGTTCTGCTTGTATTTGTATACAACAATGTCTTAGGTATAAATGCATGAATAAATTTTGATCTTTTTATTAATATTTGTAATTTTTTATCCTCGGAAAGAAAAAAGAGGGGTAGTCATTTCAGGACGTTTTTTGAAAAGTAGGGTAACAAGACAAAAATATCCATAAAGTCAGTTATATGAGGTCAAAGTTCTTTTAACTCTGGAAAATGATGTAGAATTGGATACTGAATGAAATGGTGTATAGTTTTTGCGGATTCGTTTCGATAGGTGTTAACCATCGAAAACCTTAATTTAAACAAGTTATTTAGTATTTAAACAGGACTGGTCATTTGAATAGATTATAGAACACTTCTTACACATGTATGTATGAGTATAATCACGAATGTTCTTCATTCATGGTATAATCAGTATTTAGGTTCTTTTTTTTTTCAGAGCACAAACATTTATCCTTTACCTGGGAATTTTGAGATGTCACATCGCCGTCATCAGCAAGAGTGAATATAGATTATAGTTACAAGTTATATTGAAGGAGTGCAAAAAGCCAATTGTTCTAACAGATGGTAGCTTAAAGCAGGCTGAAAGTAAAGCAGAATGAGCCTTAAGGTGCATTCTGCTTTACTTTCAACCTGCTTTAAGTGGTCACCTGTCTTCAAAACTAGAAACAGGCTATGGGGTAATGGGTTAATATAACTGAGAGTAGATCACACTTGATTCTACGCATGTATGCTTGTTTTACAATAACATTCTGTTGTCTATATTTCAGATTATTACCAATTGAAATGAGCCTTCTGTTCTCAAGATGAAATTCGAGAATCCTTTGAAGGGTGAAAAGACTTTTGTAAGATTTAAACTACATCAGTTTGAAAACTGTATGATAAAGCACAGAGATAGGTCCAATGAAGGGAAGTGTAAGAAGTCTTCCTCAAAAACGAATGCATGACATTCGTCAAATGTTTGAAGGAAATCCAACTCTGAGTGACAACAAAGAAACGGATATGAAGGATGACACAGATTCTTATGTGAGAGCAGCACAATCAAAATTTGAAACCAAAGAACAAGATTCGGGTACTCCTACGACAAGATGGAGACAGCATATAACTCCACCACGAGAGGCTGGGGCTAATCAAGCATCTCCAACAAAGCTACCAAGACAAAATAAATCTCCATCTAGACCACCAGAGATGCCTCCAGGTTTTCCTGTCCCATCTCCAAGAAGTAGCTTGAAAAAACGTGGATCAAGGGAAGAAGATGTTGAACATGGACTCTCAGTTTTGCAGATAGCTAAGTTTGGTGGTATTGCAGGTATTGTAGCAGACACTGGGCAAGACTCCGGTGGTAATAGAGTGTCTAGACTAATTGGCCAGTTACAAAGTGCCAATGTAACAGAGAACAGTGTAAGAGATCCTAGTCCTAACAAACTTCCAATGCCTGTTCCCTCTCCCGCTCACAGACAAACTAAGCTGCTGGAGAAAGATAGTACTATTTCAGCCATAGTAGTAGGAAGAAACTCTGAATTACCAGTAAGTGTTAGTAGTCTAAGTGTGCAAAGTGATAAAAGACCAGTGTCTGTATCAGAGAGATCGAGATTGTTTCAAAATGCTCAGAGTTCTCCATCTTCTACTGCAGCATCAAGTTCTCCTGCACAGAAGCCTGTTAGACCGTCACCTCCGTTTCGCCAAAGATCCATCAGTGGTGATAAGACTGTTAGTGATAAGATCACCCCTAAGAGACCGGCTGTCAGACAGAGGTCATATACTGAGGACAGTAGTTGTGATAAATTGTCAGACCAGAAGCCTGAAGAAACAGACACAAAAGTTACTAAAGTTCCAATGAAGCCACCGATGCCACCATCAAAACCGCAAAGAACATTTGCCCACGACGATTACATGAAAGTCAAGCTAGAGAGAGGAGCTGAGAATCCAACTTACCTACCTGCAAATGCCAATAACTCGAGTGAATCAAATGATACCATAGCAGTAAGCAATCAAATTGATAATAGGAAACACAAACCTTCAAGACCGCCCCCACCTAGGAAGAAGCAACGCCCATTCTCTATAGCAACAGATAGTTTAGACTTTAGATCAAGTGATGGCTCAGATTCATCAGATGCCTCAAAGAATGGTAATGACAATAGTGGATTTTATGATACTGTTACAATGACAAGAACTGGGTCACATGGTGCCAATGATCCAATCAAACACTGGGATTTACCAAGGATGTCTCATCCAGAGCCAATCAGGAGGAGTCTTAGTGATGATTGCATACATAAACATGACAAAGCTGTGGACAATGAAGGTAGGTTTAATCCACCCATGACCCCATAACTTGTTTCTAGATAGGTGAACGATTAAATCAGTTTAAAGTAATGCTTTAAGCTACCGTCTGCTAGGATATCAGAGTTTCCCCCCAGAAAAAATTGAATATATAGCAATAATTATAAGTATGATAATACAGTAAAACCTGTGTTATGAGGCAACTTTGAACATAATTAATAGACATGTTAGGTTTATAGGTACCAGCTAAGTGCAGGACAAAATATATATGCAGGTAACTTTCTGCATTACTTTTGTATTAAGCAATAACTTGTCTTTTGAGATCCCTCTGCTTTATGATTGGGTGGCAGTTTAACACAGATTTTACTTAAATTATTACTTATAAAATGCTGTTTCAAGAAAGATGAAAGTGAGCTTTGGATTGTTTTGCACTTTCAGAAAGTTTCTGTGGTTATATACACTCAAGATGTGTTTTGTAGACGTAAGGCTACTTAACTCATTGACCCTTGACACTTCAAATGGACAAGCCCAGCTTCTAATTAACCCATTACCCCATAGTCTGTTTCTAGTTTCGAAGACAGGTGACTACATGTACTTAAACATGTGCTTTAACCTATCATCTGTTAGAATATAGAACAAATATTGCTTACGATACATATCCTTGACTGTACAAATTAGAACTATTTTCTTCAGTGGAGGAATTAATTAAAGGTGTAAAAGGGCATATTTATGGGAAACTGGGTTAAAAGCCTAGTCAATGTTTGACTCTTTGGGGTTGATCTTTATTGCAAAATGACAAACAGTGTAGACTCTGATCAGAGGGCTCCTGGTTAAGAGCCCTTTGGTCAGAGTCTATGCTGTTTGCATAGGACAAGTGTACTTTTCAAGAAATGCTGCTTGTAAAGAATGCAAGTATGCATCACTTGACCACAATGAGTTAGTGCTTGATGAAAATAGGAAAAAGCTCCTTGATGAAGTGTTGGTAACTTGGTATCAATATCTTCCTGCTTTAAAATTGACCTATTCTAACAAGGCAGGAAAATGAAACTTAATTCTTAACTCATTACTGCATACAGGCTGTTTTTAGTTGTAAAGACAGGTGACTACTTGAAGCGGGTTTCAAGTAAACAGATTGCACCTTCTCTGCTTTACTTTCAGCCTGCTAGAAAACAGAATATTATTTGTTATGGTGCATATTCATAACTGTATAAATTGGAACTATTTTCTTCTGTGGATGTATAATTGGAGGCATAAAAATGGTGAAGAGTTTGTAACAGGAATTTTTCTACAGTGGAGAATACAGTGAAACCTTTTTAGGTCACCTGAGCTAGCTCAGGATGAGCTTTTGCAATCCTTGAATGTCCGGCGTTCGTCGTCAACAATTTTGGTGTTTACACTCTAGAGGCCACAATTTTTATCCAATCTTTCTGTAACTTACTCAGATTGTATATTACCATAAGAGTTCGAATGAGTTCGATTATGGTTGATATTGGACATATAGGTCAAGAGTTATCCACCTTTGAATTGCTGAAAATGCAATATTTAACAGTGTTTACACTCTAGTGGCCACAATTTTAATTCAATCTTTCCCAATCTTGCTCAGATGGTATATAACCGCAAGAGTTCAAACAAGTTCAATTATGGTAGGAATTGGATTAATAGGTCAAGAGTTATCTACCTTTAAATTGCTGAAAATGCCATATTTAAGGTTGTTTACACTCTAGAGGCCACAAATTTAATCCAATTTTTCTCAAACTTCATCAGATGGTATATGACTATAAGAGTTCAGATGAGTTTGATTAGGGTTGCAATCAGACCAGTAGGTCAAGAGTTATTTACCTTTGAATTGCTGAAATGCCATATTTAAGGGTGTTTACACTCTAGAAGCAACAATTTTAAATCCAATCTATCTCAAACTTCATCAGATGGTATATGACTATAAGAGTTCAGATGAGTTTGATTAGGGTTGCAATCAGACCAGTAGGTCAAGAGTTATTTACCTTTGAATTGCTGAAAATGCCATATTTAAGGGTGTTTACACTCTAGAGGCCACAATTTTAATCCAATATTTCTTAAACTTGCTCAGATTGTATATAACCATAAGAATTCGGATGAGATAGGTTATGGTTGGAATCTGATTTATAGGTCACGAGTGATCTACCTTTGAATTGCTGAAAATGCCATATTTAGCAGTGTTTGCACTCCAGAGGCCACAATTTTCAATGGATTTTAATTATAATTGCACACAATGTATATAGCTATAAGTTCTCGAGGGAGTGAAATTATTGTTGAAATCTGATCATTGTGGCAAGAGTTAGCTGCCCTTGATTTACTTTGAAATGCTAGAAAAGGCTTCATTTCAGTATTATTTAGGCTCTAGTTATCTGCCTTTGATGTACTCTACTATACATACTAGAATGGGTCATATTGCAATGTTGTGTACATGCTATACTACATATTTGAATGGATTTAGAATAAAACAGGTGAAATTCAAAGGTAAAGCTATCAGGCTTCATTATAAAAGGTGAGCGATATCAGGGCCTTCAGGCCCTCTTGTTATTGTATATCTTTCAGCAAATGACATGGTTTCAAACATCATTTACTTGCCATCAACTGCTCAACAATAGGGGTGACAAAGTATGGGTAGCTCTAGATCTATCACTCAGAAATGCTCATCTTAAGATCTCAAACATGTATAGTAGGCTATGGGGAGTTTAGCCCACACAGAAAATATGTACTGGGGGCGGTAGTAGATCTAGAATGTGAAAAGTTAAAAACCTCTACGCTATCGAGTGGAAATCTACATTTTGATGACGTCGGTTTTAATCCTTTGAAATTTCCGATGGATGGCGGTAAATAATGACGTCATAACTGTCATTTTGAATTAACATAAACAACGTCAAGTATATTCACACTGACACGTGTACATTTATAAGACTTGACCATTGCATAAACCTGAACCGTACCTTTAAAGACCCTTCTGTCTCAGAATTCAAGTTCTAGAATATGATTTGACAACGACGCCAAACCCCTTCTCCTTCCATGTTTGAATAGATCTATGTTGCTAACATCAACGAGTAAATTAAGAGTTGCACATGGAAAAGATCGTGGGAAGATTATCCATAATCGGCACACTGTGCCATTATGGATTGGTCACATGACCTCAGTAAAGACAGTTTTCAACAGCAATTTTGTTACTATTTATAGTAAGGTATAAAGGTATACAATAAACATAATTAAATAGGGGACATAACTCTTATTGTGTATGTGATGCACATTCACATTTGAAGTGAAAAGTTTCCTTCTTTTATCAGCCAATATAATGCATTAATAAATACACATTACCAGTTGACAGTGCGATACAGAGTGATGTATTTAGCTCAAGACGTTTTTGGCGGAAATAACCGATCTGACGAGCGCCTTGGCGCGAGTCTGATCGGTTGTTTCCGCCAAAAACGTCAAGACTCAAGAGCTAAATGCAACACTCTGTTGCGCACTACCAACTGGTAATGTGTTTATTATATGCCGTGAGAATACAAACCAGAAACAACTAAATAGTTGTTTAAATAATTTTACATCCAAAACTTATTAGTTATTTGAAGCAGAATGAGAAGTTTTGTATGCCACAAATAATAACGCGGCACTCGTACATGTACGTAAATGACGTCACGTTAAATCGAAAGTGACGTCAGAGTAAAATACAAAGTGGCTGATACAAGGTGGCTGATACAGACTCTTGTATTTTACTCTGCAGAATTACACGCGGAAACGCTCGATATCATTCGAAGGCATATAATAATAATGAAAGATGTTCTAAGTGGGAAGAGTTTTTTGCATGAATATTCAGCAGAAGAATTTTGGTTTCGACCTTTTACAGCCAACCCCTAAATATCACAATCATTTTCAAACACTCATTTTGAAATATAGCGGTTTTGTTGGTCAAAATATAAATATAAGAACAACAGACAACCTTTTAACCCATTACCCCATAACCTGTTTCTAGTTTTAAAGGTAGGTGACCAATTAAAGCAGATCGAAAGTAAAGCAGAATGCACCTTAAGGTGCATTCTGCTTTACTTTCAACCTGCTATAATCTGATAGGATATAGAAACTATTTCCTGTGGTGTATTATTCATGAGTATAAACTTGAACTGTTTTCTTAAGTAGATGAATGTATCATAGGCATAAAAAGGCGTATTTATGGGGTAATGGGTTAAAGCTGACAACTTTTGTAACTCATAACTCCATAGATATGCATTTTTAGCTCACCTGGCACGAAGTACCAAGGTGAGCTTTTAGGATCGCTGAATGTCCGTCGTCCGTCGTCTGTCCGTCCGTCTGTCTGTTCACAATTGTTCGTTAACACTCTAGCGCCTACAAATTTCATCCGATCTTCATGAAACTTCATGACAATGTTTGTCTTGATAAAATCTGCGTCAAGTTCGAATGTGGGTCATGTCCGGTCAAAAACTAGGTCACTCTAAGGTCAAATCATAGAAAAACCTTAACACTCTAGAGGCTACAAATCTCAATGGATCTTAATGAAACTTGGTCAGAATGTTTGCCTCATTGATATCTAGGTCAAGTTTGAATGTGGGTCATGTCCGGTCAAAAACTAGGTCACTAGGTCAAATCATAGAACAACCTCGCTAACACTCTAGAGGCTACAAATCTCAATGGATCGTAATGAAACTTGGTCAGAATGTTTGCCTCATTAATATCTAGGTCAAGGTCGAATGTGGGTCATGTCCGGTCAAAAACTAGGTCACTAGGTCAAATCATAGAAAAACCTTGTTAACACTCTAGTGGCTACAAATCTCAATGGATCTTTATGAAACTTGATCAAAATGTTTGTCTTGATAAAATCTAGGTTAAGTTTGAATGTGGGTCATGTCCAGTTATAAACTAGGTCACTAGGTCAAATCTTAGAAAAACTTTGTTAACACTCTAGAGGCTACAAATCTCATTGGATTTTAATGCAACTTAGTTAAAATGTTTGCCCAATTGATATCTAGGTCAAGTTCGAATATGGGTCATGTCGGGTCAAAAACTAGGTCACTAGGCCAAATCAAAGAAAAACAGTGTTAACCCTCTAGAGGCTACAAATCTCGTTAGATCTGAATCAAATATTTTCAGAACGTTTGCCTACATCAAATCTAGGTCAAAATCAAATGTGGATTGTGTCTGATCAAAAACTAGGTCACTAGGTCAAATTATAGAAAAATCTTGTTAACACTCTAAAGGTTGATTGTGGGTCATGTCCAGTCATAATCTAGGTCACTATAGGTTAATTGTACATGGTGAACCAGGTGAGCGATTTAGGGCCATGGTGGCCCTTGTTATGCATTTAATAAAATTACATACTACATAGTTATATTTCTCCACTGAAGAAAAAAGTTCCAATTTATATGGTCATGAATGTATCACATCATGCACATTTTTTTATAGTCAATCAGATGGTAGCTTAAAACAGGTTGAAAGTAAAGCACAATTTGCCTTAAAATTTAAAGGCGCATTCTGCTTTACTTTCAACCTGCTTTAAGTGGTTACATATCTTTATAAAGTGCTCACTGTGCTCCCTCTCTAGAACGACACCCAAACAGAGACACAGATTGTGTTCATTGTTCAAAGGGAGTCTTTATAGAGAGGGAAAATTAACTTACATTTGCAAACAGATTGAATCCAGAACAGAGTCGCCGCGTGACGGGGCGTCTGACCTGCATTCAAGCTGTTTGTCACTTGTCCATATATATATTCTATCAAAAAGTCTACTTATACCAAACTTTGAGAAAAAAATAGCAGCCGACAATTTTATGCAGACGATATTGCAGCAGTAAGACTTCGGCAAGGGTTGTTGTAAGGAGGGAGTTGTTGTAGGGAGGTCACACTGTACTGAGAAAAGGGTTATACTTTAATATAGAGTAAATGTTGATCTATGTTTAATAGGTCAAAATGCCAAAATCTTAATATAAGAACAACAGACAACATTTTTTAAGCAGATAGCATTTTCAAGTAGGGGATATCCTGACTGTGAAGGGGTAAATAAGTTGCATTGTTGTGTTAGTTTAACTCTTATCTTGCTAGGGGCAAAATCATGATATCCTTTGCAAACTATCTGGATCCTGATGAGACACAGCGTTCACCTGACATCTCATCAGGATTAATTTATGCTCACCTCAGTTTTGAAAAGAAATGTGGAAAATTCTATTTTAAGAACAAGAACAGATGACAATTACTCACACAGACAAAAACAGTACCTTGAGCATGTGAAGAGTTTACTCACAATGATTGCACTTGAGAAGTCACCATTGTTTGTGAACTTTCAACACCTAAATTGAAAACCTAAATTGAAAACCTACATGTTTAACATTTTGGATCTAGATCAGACCCAACTTTTCTGGATCCTAACTGTGTGCAACTCTCATCTAGCTGTTTGTGTAAATGTAAAGAAGACTGAACCAATTTCAGATTCTGAAGCAGACACCACTTTCAGCAGATAACAGTTACTCTTTGTTGAGAGGGTTAAATATGTGCTAACCCTTACAAGGCTGAAGTTTTGATTTTCTAATAAATGACTACTTCACATTGAATCTATAGGGGTTTGTCTCAGTAAAATCTAGGAGCTTGGCAAACAGTGCAGATCCTGATCAGAGAGCTCCTGAAGGAGCCCTCTGATCTGGATCTACAGTAACACTGTTTGCAAATGTATACACTTGATCCCCACAGTAAGGGTTCAGGATGGGTGTAATAATAAATTCAATCGGAGCCCTCATTAAAACCCTTACCTATACTGAAATTTTCAAAATAGACTGTTCCGCCTATGAAAATTGACCAGTTTATGTGGAAATTTCAGGGTTGCTTCTAGACAGTATTGTAAAGTAAAGCAAACAGTGTAGACCCTGATCAGAGGGCTCCTTCTGGAGCCCTCTGATCAGGGTCTACACTGTTTGCAAATGATGTATATGTTGGAGTTGTTAACACAGTAAGGGCTATTGGTGTCATCTATCTACATTAGAACTGGGTTTTACCTGCGGTTAAAGATTTGGAGTATTTTATTGGACTTGTTGAGTCACCGGATAAATGGGAAGTGTATGATTACTTGTACTTGATATTTTTGTACAGTCAAACCAACATTTAACTCAAACTCGCTTAAGTCAAACTTAACCCTGTTTCAAAGTTAAAACGTGGCTCAGCCATGGTTTAAGTTTGAAATTAAAGTATATGTGACTTAAGTGAGATCAAGTTCTTGAATTTCAACAGAAGAAATAAGGGGGCCGTTGGAGTGACGTGAGTTTGAGTTATCAAGGTGTGACTGTGTGCGCGTAAAAACATCCTGGGTTTTTAAAAACTATGGTGACCTTACATTGTTATTGGAAGTGTATGTGTAACTTGACATGAAGTAACAGCAGTTTATGCAGTGGTTGTCAGATGTTTGTGTTATAAGTAGTGTTTTTTATATGCGCTGGATATGTATTTGGATGTTAGTGTGACAGTGTTTTTAATGTGTGCTGGATATACATATTGTAGGATATAATAGTTCATAATGACCTTTGGGAGCTAAGCTAGTAGGAGTACATGCTGGGAAATGCTATTTTTTCCTATCCAGTGTGTTAACCGTTTTTTCTCAGCTTATAATCAGCAGTGCAATTTACTTGTCAAACAGATATACCGTAGCATAATTTTATGTACTGTACAACCTCTCTATTATGACCACTAAAACAAAGACTAATTGATTGGATAAAAGACAGGTGACAGTTTAAAGCAAGGTGACAGAGCTTTTTGTTTTACGTTCACCTTGCTTTAAGCAGTCACCTGTCGTGAACACCTCATAGTTAACACAATTAAGTGGTCATAATAGAGCGGTTCCACTGTACTGTGTAATACTTTTGTGAATGAAACAGGTCGTTGCAAGCTTAAGCAGATAAAAGTAAATACTCATTCATGGTAATTGCATTAATTGATCAATAAAAGGCTTGAGACACCCTTAGTATTTTTGCCCTAAAGTACAAAAAAAAGATTAAAAGATCTAAAGAAAATGAAAGTAAAGCAGAAAACTCCTATGCATGTAGGTAAACTATCGCCTGGATCTAAAACAATAAATGAATCCTCATTGATGGTAATTGCATTGTTTGATTAATACAGCTTGGGAGACATCCTTGGTATTGTGTGGCCTTTGTAATCTAAGAAATAGATTAAAAGATTTCTACTTCAAAAACTGCAAACAGTGTCATTTAAGCTTTAAACTAGATCAGAAACCAACTGTAAATTATTGACTGATCAGACTCCTAATTGTGCCTTGAAAATTCAGATCACAGATGCTCTTCATTTTACTCTTTGCATGCTGGGTAATTTTTTCATCTGCAACAATTGTAGTCTGCTGCTCAGTTCTCTAAAATTAGAATTTTAAAAAATTGTTTAAAATTCAGGGTTGGAATGGCAAACAGGTTAGATCTTGATGAGACGCCGCGTTACATCAGCGTCACATCAGCGTCTTATCAGGATCCAAACTGTTTTCAAAAGTAATCACTGTGGGACATATCCGCTGTTCAAAGAGTTATTTATTTTTTTAACTAATGGTTTCATTTAAAAGGGAAAGAATAACATTTTGACCACTATTGTATACCCTATGTTTATAACTTAGCTGTGTCATATATAGTGTTTATGTGACCATTTCATTTCATTATTAAAAGAGCTATAAACTTATCATTCCCCAGCATTTGTACTTAAAGATGATAGACTTGGTCAGCAAGGATTCGTGATGCAAAATTAGTCTGGTTTTCTCAGGACGTACACTGTGTGTGCTCTTATTGATCGAATCAATACTATTGATATATATATATATACCAGTATATTGAAGTAGAAACTGAGGTAATGGCTTAGACTTGGTCTGCATGGTTTCATGATGCAGTAAATCTGGGTGGCTCGTATGTGACACGGCTCATATTGAATCAATATTATCGATATATACTTGGCTGCAGTGTCAGGGAAGAATGAGACGGAATAAAATTATCAAGGCCCAGCATTGGCACCGACATTCATTCCCGGTATGGTCTGATCAAGTCATGTATATGGCGCCTGGCTTTGAAGGTAAAGTTCAGCAGAATGTTTATTGTTTTACTTGTATTGGAATTGTGGGTAGCAGACCTTTTAGGTCAGGGAGAATTGATTTAAGTGTCTCAATTAGTTCTTTGCATGACAGTTTAACCCTTTACTCCAGTCTCCATAGCCAGTGTTTCTAGTTTTGAAGAGCACAGGACTGGTAGCCTGATGCTTTAAAGCAGGTTGAAGGTAAAGCAGAATGTGCCTGAAAATGTTTATAGTGTGCATTCATGACTGTATAAATTGGAACTATTTTGTTTAGTGGAATTATTTATTTAACCCAGTACCCATAAATATGCATTTTTATGCCTTTAATTTATTCCTCCACTAAAGTAAATAGTTCCAGTCTAGTCCAAATAATTAGGACGCATGATGAAACTGAAAAATGTAAAATACATGTATCAACATGATAAACAGGGTCTTTCTATAGAAGGACTAGTTCCTGTGAGTCATGAATACGCACATTAAGGAATATTTCTTATCTCCTAGTAAGATGTAGCTTAAAGCAGGCTGAAAGTAAAGCATCCTACTTTACTTTCATTTTGCTCTAAGTGGTCCCGTGTTTTCAATTGACTAGAAACAGCTAGGCTATGGAGTAATTGGTTAAGTTAAGTCACCTATTGTTATGACTTATGCAGAAAGTGTCTATATATTATATATGGTATTTGTATTCAGCTGACGTAACCTAGAACAGTACAGGCTTCAAGGTTATAAAGCGTTTGAGCTGAGTCTGAGTGTTTTCTCAAGCATTTGATTGATCAGATTTGAGCCTAGGCTCAAATCTGACCAATCAAATGCTTGAGAACGACTTTAGACTCAATGCAAAAGCTTTATAACCTCGGACCCAGGTATTCAACATATTACTAAGCTGGTGTTTCTATGAAGAAATTAATGCTTAAATTTAGTTGTATGGATTGTGAAATATCGCTGAAGTGAACATTCAGGTATAACTCCATGGCATCCATTATGAAAATATGCCATCTTAACTATTACATTAGTAAGAAAGCAGTGCAGACCCTGATTTGACCTGACCCTGGTCGCCTATTAGGGACTGTCTGATCTGAGTCTTCACTGATTTCTGTGTCAATATAATTATACACTTATTGCTGCCTGAATACCTTAACTTAGATAGAATCTTTATGTAATACAAAGATGCCTTATAATTTCATTAAGCAAATAGCTTGACCCCTTAAGCACTGAAATGCTTTTACACAGTTTTCTGATCATTATTTAAGATTACTAATGGTCAAAACTAAGTGCTGTTAATCACTTGTTGAGATCCAAAATAAAACACCTTTAATAGCAGTCTATTTAATTCTAACAATTTCGATTGTGATCATTATAGCCAGAGGCAAATATCGTAAACAACCGTGTGAAAGATAATGTCTTACTGTAAATTGAAAACCCACTATTATGACAACTCCAAAGTACCGGCAGGGTATTCAAGTCTTAAGCTCTATATTAGTTTTCACTTTTGTGCTACTTTAACTCTTTTCTTTATAGCCGAATGTACAAATTGTCCATATACTACAGTAATTTACCTATTACCCCATAAATAGTATAAATACACCTTTTTACGCCTTTCATTTATTCCTCCATTGAAGGAAATAGGGTCAATTTATACAGTCATGAATACATGTACCTGTATGTAAGATAAGAAACATTTTCTACATTCTAGCAGACTGTAGCTTATAGCAGGTTGAAAGTAAAGCAGAATTAATGTGCTTTAAGGCACATTCTGGTTTACTTTCAACCTGCTTTAAGTAGTCAATGCATGCACCCATCTTCAAAACTAGAAACAGGCTATATATGGGGTAAAGGGTTCAGGCAGGATATAGCTAAATTAAAGCAAGAAGAAAATAAAGCAGAAAGTCTAGCTTATTACATTTTGAGTGGCTGCCTCAAACAAATTTTACTGGACAATGCAACTACTGCAAATACCGGACATTGTTTAGGTATCCACATAAACCTAAAACTGCTGTGACTTAGCATATCTAATGAGAATGGTCACGAGATGCGGTTTACTTGAGACCTCAAGATTTTAATTACTCGCCTTTTTTGGAGTCATGTAACCTGTCACTCCATAGATTATGCCTTTCAACACCTTTAGTTTAGTTCTCCGCTGAAGAAAATAGTTCCACTTTACACAGTCATGAAAATGCACCACAAGAAATATGAGTCTATAAAGATCATGTTTGAAACTCAAGTTTTAATATTTAAGACCTTTATTTCAAATATCTATTTCCTAAAGTATTTGAAAAATGTAATTAAAAATTGGGTCAACTTCTCTAACTTTTTGACATAAAATATCAGGCCAAGTGTTCATGGTCTCTGACTATCAGTTACTTAACTATTTCATGTCTGTGTTGAAATCAAGTGTCCATGCTTATAAAGCTTTGAGTTGAGTCTGTGATCATTCTCAAGGTTTTGATTGGTCAGATTTGAACATTATAATGCTCAAATCTGACCAATCAAAGCTTGAGAACAATCTCAGACTCAACTCAAATGCAGCAAACATAGAGCCTGGTCTATGGGTTGATAATTTTAACACGTTTAGGAAGCAACTTCTTCCAATCACAAGGAGACCTGTAAAAACAGGTGCTGGCTTAGTGCAGGATATTTCTCAAAGTTTCTGTATTATAATCCTGCAGTAAGAAACCAAAACTGTTTTATACTTTCTTTTTAACCACAATGCTTTATCTATTATCCTATAGTCGAGTGACGTACACCAGGTGACTACTTAAACCCATTATCCCATAAATAGGCCTTTTTATTCTTTTAACTTATTCCTCCACTAAAGAAAATAGTCCAACTTTATACAATCATGAATATGTCCTCATATGAAATATTTGAATTTCTATATCCTAGCAGAAGAAAGCTTAAAGCAGGCTGAAAGTTCAGCAGAATGGGCCTTAAGACAAATTCTGCATTACTTTCAACCTACTTAAACTGGTCAGTGCACCTGTCTTTATACCTAGAAAAAGGCTATGGGGTTATGTGTTAAAACTTGTTGAAAGAAAAGCAGAATGTGTCGTTTCAAAGAGATATTCTACTTTACTTTCAGCCTACTTTATTAGATACCAACTACTAAGATATAGAAAATAGTTCTTATTGTGTATATACATGTATGACTTTCTTTAAAGGCATAACATTTAAGGCATATAAAATAATAAATTTATGGAGGAATGGGTTTATGATTTTAAAAACATGATTATTATAATTTACATAATAGTTTGTCAAACATTTCGAAGCAATAAACTAACAATGTTTTTGTCTTCCCCAGGCAATGTAGTGTATATGGATCCAGAACAACTGGCTATCAACGTCAGCTCTGGCTATGACATCTATGTAGATACAGAGGGATATGCCGTGCCAAACCGACTGGTCAGGAGGAACAAGTCTAGCACTGATGAAGAAATAGAGGTATTAAACACTGGTGGAAATATAGGATTATTTCTTGTTAAACAGTGACTACCCAATAGCCTGTTTCTAGTGTTCGAGACAGATGATCACTTAAAGCAGGTTGAAAGTAAAGTAGAATGTGCCTTGAGGCATATTCTACTTTACTTTCAGCCTGCTTTAAGACATGCTCTGCTAGGATATAGAAAATAGTTAATACACTGTACTTTATAATTCATGATTGAATAAATTGAAACTATTTTCTTTAATGGAGGGAAATAATCATCTTGAAAAGGCTTATCCATTGAGTAATGGGTTTGGACGTAAGTGATCGATGTAGATTTATAGAAATTCAAATACAGAAAAAAGGATGAATTCACATAAACGAGCTGGAGTTATCGATGTTCGTCTGTTGTTTCTTTAGTGTATGAATCTCTGTAAAGAAATCTAATAACTATTACATTATAGAGTTTTGTGAATGCATATAAAGTTGAAGACATTGGATATGATTGGTTTATTCACTCTTATCTTTTATTAACTCATTCACCCCTGAAACTATTATTGGACAATTCCAATTAAGTTTTAATTCATTTTTGACTAAATACTTAGGGTTAATTTTAATGATATATTGCAAAATGGCAAACAGTTCAGACTGAACTGAGGGAGCCCTTTGTTCAGGGTCTACACTGTTTACATATGACATGTGTTCTCTTCACAGATACATTATTTGTTAATGATGAGTTATACTTGTCGCTAGAGTTAATGGTAACAGCATATTTTGCTATGTTCCAGTATTGACAGCATATATTTTTCTTTGTTCCAGTATTGACAGCATATTTTGCTATGTTCCAGTATTGACAGAATATTTTGCTATGTTCCAGTATTGACAGCCTATTTTGCTATGTTCCAGTATTGACAGCCTATTTTGCTATGTTCCAGTATTGACAGCCTATTTTGCTATGTTCCAGTATTGACAGCCTATTTTGCTATGTTCCAGTATTGACATCCTATTTGCTATGTTCAGTATTGACAGCCTATTTTGCTATGTTCCAGTATTGACAGCCTATTTTGCTATGTTCCAGTATTGACAGCCTATTTTGCTATGTTCAGTATTGACAGCCTATTTTGCTATGTTCCAGTATTGACAGCCTATTTTGCTATGTTCCAGTATTGACAGCATATTTTGCTATGTTCCAGTATTGACAGCCTATTTTGCTATGTTCCAGTATTGACAGCCTATTTTGCTATGTTCCTGCCTTGACAGCATATTTTGCTATATAGTTTCTGTCTTGACTGCATATTAACTCTATAATTCAGACTGCCAGACCAATAGGAGATCGAGTGAAGTCAAAGTTTAGAAGGTTTAAAAATCTTTTCTCTGAGCAAGATAAGACACCCCCTGCCAGTAAAGGACCAATAGATCGGGGAAGTCAGAAGAAGAGACTAGATATTGTAAGTGATGATGATTCCTAACAAAAATTTACTACAATTCATAGCGTCATATTGGATTCATCCTGGTTTGTTTGTTTATTTGGTTTGTTTGTTTGTTAATGTCTGTTTCTGCCATCTAATTGTACACCCCAGAGAGATGGGAACGGATGCAGAAAACCTGGGCATATGACAGAGTTCTCTGGTCTTTTTGAAATGTCCATTGTAAAGCACTGATACATCAGACCTTGGTTTTTAAAAAGTCTCATCTGTAGGACTTGGTTTGGCAAGGGATCAGGCGCACAACCCTTGGCATCTTGTCTAAATTGTTTAACCCATTACTCTAAAGAGGCACCTTTTGACCTGTTTACCAATATTCAACATAGAAATACCTTTTCCTTGGTGTCAACTTCTTTTAATTTTTAGCTCACCTGAGCTAGCTCAGGGTGAGCTTTTGCAATCCTTGAATGTCCGTCGTCCGTCGTGCGGCGTCAACAATTTTAGTGTTTACACTCTAGAGGCCACAATGTTTATCCAATTTTTCTCAAACTTGCTCAGATGGTATATTGCCATAAGAGCTCGGATGAGTTCGATTATGGTTGAAATTGGACAAATGGGTCATGAGTAATCTACCTTTGAATTGCTGAAAAGGCCATATTTAACAGTGTTTACACTCTAGAGGCCACAATATTTATCCAATCTTTCTAAAACTTGCCCAGATTGTATATGACCATAAGAGTTCGGATGAGTTCGATTTTGGTTGAAATCGGACAAATAGATTAAGAGTTATCTACCTTTGAACTGCTGAAAATGCCATATTTATATTAAGGGTGTTTACATTGTAGAGTTCACAATTTTTATTTTTATCCAACCTATCTCAAACTTGCTCAGATTGTATATTACCATAAGACTTCGGATGAGTTCGATTATGGTTGTAATCGGATCAATAGGTCGAGAGTTATCTACCTTTGAATTGCTGAAAATGATATATTTAACAGTGTTTACGCTCTAGAGGCAACAATATTTATCCAAGCTCTCTCAAATTTGCCCAGATTTTATATGACCATTAGAGTTTGGAAAAAGGTGATTATGATTGAAATCGGACAAATAGATCAAGAGTTATCTACCTTTGAATTGCTGAAAATGCCATATTTTACAGCGTTTACACTCTTGCAACTACAGTTTTCAATGGATTTTGATTATACTTGTACACAAAGTATATAGCTATACGTTCTCGAAGGAAGGCAATTATTGTTGAAATCTAATCATTGTGGCAATAGTTACCTGCCCTTGATATACTTTGAAATGCTAGAAAAAGGCTTCATTTCAGTATTGTTTAGGCTCTAGGCCTTTGATGTACTCTACTATACTAGAGTAGGTCGACAAACTTGAATGGATTTAAAATAAAACGGGTGAAATTCAAAGGTAAAGCTATCAGGCTTCATTACAAATGGTGAGCGATATCAGGGCCTTCAGGCCCTCTTGTTAAGTCCATGCACTTAACCCATTACCCAATAAATACACCTTTTATGCCTTTAGTTTATTCCTCCACTGAAGAATAAATTCCCTTTTCATAGTCATTAATACATGCACCAATGGATATATTTTCTATATCCTAGCAGATGGTGGCTTAAAGCAGTGTGAAATTAAAGCAGAATGTACCTTAAAGTACATTCTGCTTTACTTTCAACCTGCTTTAAGTGGTCACCTGTCTCCCAATAAAGAAACGGTATATAGGCTATAGGGTAATGGGTTAAATGGCATATGTAGAAAGGAATAAACAACATAAAAAAGCCTATATTTTATCTGTGATATCTTAAAGTTTTAGAAATATATCTCATATTTTATTTTCAGATCAAACAGAAAGTCA
The DNA here is from genome assembly GCA_922989275.2 of Gari tellinella. Classification (NCBI taxonomy): domain Eukaryota; kingdom Metazoa; phylum Mollusca; class Bivalvia; order Cardiida; family Psammobiidae; genus Gari; species Gari tellinella. The sequence goes on along the minus strand of OV277867.1, from coordinate 75,463,825 downwards.
GTCAAGCATTTGAGGTGATAGGATCGAGATTACACAAAGACTCAGAGACTCTTAGTGAAGAATCGGAAGAGGAGACAGAGACTGTACCAGGTACTGTGAAACCTCAGAAATCTCCTTTAACCCGTTACCCCATAGTCCTTTTAAAGTTTTGAAAACTGGTGATCACTTAAAGCAGGTTGAAAGTATAACATGATGTGCCTTAAGGCGCATTCTGCTTAACTTTCAGCCTGCTTTAAGCTATCATGTGCTAGAATATAGAAAATATTCCCTATAATATATATTCATGACTGAATAAATTGGAACTATTTTCTTCAGCGGAGGAATAAATGATATTCGCTAAAAGGCGCTTCTTTGGGGGGGGGAAGGGTTAACCTATAACCTTATGAATATGCCATTTTATGCTTTTAATATGTTCCTCTTCTGAAGAAAATAGTTCCCTGTCAGTCATTTTATATATCCTAGCAGATGGTAGCTTAAAACAGGCTGAAAGTAAAGCAGAATGTGCTTTGCAGAATGCACCTTAAGGCACATTCTACTTTACTTTCAAATTGCTTAAAGCAGTCACCTGTCTTTAAAACAAGAAATAGGACATGGGGTAATGGGTTAAACTGAAGTGTCTGAAAGCAAATTCCTCAGTCCAATTTTTTTTAATTATCTATAACAGTTTGTTTTTACTTTCTTAAAGGCAGAAGTTTATTCATACACTTTCTCTTTTACTTATGCAGGAGCTTATGGCAATAATGTCCTGTCTGTCCATACGAGGTATGCTAGATAAATTTTATTGATTTTTACAGATGATGCGGGTAGCAGGGTAAATGAAAAAGACAGAAGAAAACGAGTGGAATATTCAAGAAGTGTTCGACTTAAAACAGTGAGTTTGTTAAAACCCTTTCCCCAATAGAAGCGCCTTTTAGCGCATTCAGTTTATATTCCTCCAATAAAGAAAATAGTTAAAAAAAATTCAGTTATGAATATGTATCATAAGGAATTATTTCTTTATTCTAGAAGGTGGTAGTTTAAAGCAGGCTGAAAGTAAAGCAGAATGCACCTTAAGGTGCATTCTACTTTACTTTCAACCTGCTTTAAACAGTCACCTATTTTCAAACTAGAAACAGGCTATTGGGTAAAGGGTTAAGAATCATTGGTGAAATGTAGACTTCATCCTTTTCCACCATTTAGCAATCAATGGAAATGACCTACATGTATATTCAAGCTCCTTAAGAATCTTTGATTTACTTTCAGCATTTTTTGAACAGCCATTTATTTATAAAAATTGTAAAAAGCTATAAAAGAAAGGGTTAAACTGAAATAAATGCATTTTTCAGAGCCATGCCGTTTCCACAGTGATGGAATAAATTAAAGGTCACAGTAAAAAGATGATCCTCTTAGGTAATGGTTTAACCCTTCGAACCCTAGTCCCGCATATTGGCATCCTTTGCAAACCGTGAACATGTGAAATGTACACTTGTCCTATGCAAACAGTGATGACCCAGATCAGAGGGCTCCTTTAGGAGTCCTCTGATCAGGGTCTTCACTGTTTGTCATAATGCCAAACATTAACAAAACAACCCTTAAAAGTCAGAAATGAACTAGACTAAAATGGGAACTGGAAAAGTTTATTTTAAGTTTCAGGGAGGAAAAGGTTAAAATGTGTATTTTATACATTTTCAGTCTAAGAGTATACGTGAGGCAAAGAAGTACACCCAGAAGATATACCCCCAGCTGTTCGAACATGCAATGATTGTAGGACTACAGCAATCAGACACAGGAGATTATGAACCATATGTCAAATATAAATTTCCAGAAATAGTAAGTCTACCTTGGCTGGCATAAATCTGATCATATGCTTAGTTACATCCACACACACAAGTTTTTTATGCTCCCAGCATCGACAGATGCGGGGCATATAGTAATCATCCTGTCCATCCGTCCGTCAGAACGTCATCGTGTCTGTCCGTAACAAGGTTAAGTAGATTTTACCGTTTCGTCTAGCATCAACACCGATTACCCAAATGCTTTGATACTTATACAGTTGTTGCCTTGGACCATTCCCTATCCACCATTATCACCAAACTTTGATTTTGACCTTGACCTTGACCTAATGTGGACTTAGAAAATTTTAAATAACCTATTTCTTGGTTAACTAGATTTTACCGTTTCGTCTAGCATCAACACAACTGACTACAGTTTTTAGCTCACCTGAGCCAAAGGCTCAAGGTGAGCTATTGGGATGGCCCTGTGTCCAGCATCCGTCGTCGTCCGTCGTCGTTAACAATTGCTTCAAATGACATCTCCTCCTATACCGCTTGACAGAATTCAACCAAACTTTACAGAAATGTTCCTTGGATCAAGCTCTTTCAAATTTGTTCAAAGAATTAAAAACAATGCAGAACTCTGGTTGCCATGGCAACCAAAGTGAAAAAATAAGGAAATCTTTAAAAATCTTCTTCTCAAAAACTGCAAGGGCCAGAGCTTAGATATTTGGCACACAGCATCATCTACAGGTCCTCTATCAAGTTTGTTCAAATTATGTCCCTGGGGTCAAAATTGGCCCCGCCCCGGGGGTCACAGTTTTACATAGAGTTATATTGTGAAATTTTCAAACGTCTTCTTCTCTGAAACGAATATGGCTAGAGCATTGATACTCGGCATGGTGACACTTCTAGATGTCCTCTACATATTTTGTAAAAATGGTTCCGGTCAGTTGCATAAGTAGGTCACAGGAGCTAAAAATAGATTTTTTCAATGAAAACTTAAAAAATCTTCTTTTCTGAAACTACAAGGGCCAGAGCTTAGATATTTGGCATATAGCATCATCTACAAGTCCTCTATCAAGTTTGTTCAAATTATGTCCCTGGGGTCAAAATTGGCCCCGCCCCGCGGGTCAATGTTTTACATAGAGTTATATAGTGAAATTTTCAAACGTCTTCTTCTCTGAAACTAATATGGCTAGAGCATTGATACTCGGCATGGTTACACTTCTAGATGTCCTCTACATATTGTGTTCAAATGGTTCCGGTCGGTTGCATAAGTAGGTCACAGGAGCTAAAAATAGATTTTTTCAATGAAAACTTAAAAAATCTTCTTGTCTGAAACTACAAGGGCCAGAGCTTAGATATTTGGCACATAGCATCATCTACAGGTCCTCTATCAAGTTTGTTCAAAATATGTCTCTGGGGTCAAAATTGGCCCCACCCCGGGGGTCACAGTTTTACAAAGAGTTATATAGTGAAATTTTCAAACGTCTTCTTCTCTGAAACTAATATGGCCAGAGCTTTGATATTCATCATGGTGACACTTCTAGATGTCCTTTACATATTTTGTTCAAATGGTTCCGGTCGGTTGCATAAGTAGGTCACAGGAGCTAAAAATAGATTTTTTCAATGAAAACTTAAAAAAAATCTTCTTGTCTAAAACCCTAGTATCCTGATCTTAGATATTTGGCACATAGCATCATATACAGGGCCTCTATCAAGATTGTTCAAATTATGCCCCTCAGATAAAAAATGACCCCATCCTGGACATAAGTCATTATCTCCATTTTGTCACTGATTCTCAGGTGAGCGAAATATGCCCCATGGGGCTCTTGTTTTTATACTTATACAATTGTTGCCTTGGACCATTACCAACCCACCAATATTACCAAACTTTGATTTTGATCTTGACCTTGACCTAATTTGGACTTAAATTTTTTTAAATAGGCTATATCTTGGTTAACTAGATTTTACCATTTCGCCTTGCATCAACACAGATGACTACAATGCTTTGATACTTATACAGTTGTTGCCTTGGACCATTACCAACTCACCAATAATATCCAAGCTCAGTTTGATCCTGACCTTGACCTAATTTGGACTTAGAAAAGATCGAGAATATATTGTCAAGGATGCCACTGGGGGCATAAGCATTTATTGAACACGCAGTCTTGTTTTCAACATGTACAACCCCTTTCGGGCAAAGAATGATGTTTGATCCCTTATCATTTAAGCTACAATTCACGGCCTTTATAATTAATATGAAGAATTCATAATGAACTGATGATTACAAGCAAAAGTATTTAATTAAATTGTCCCTCTCTAACCCTCATAGTATTGTTTAAGCATTTTTAAACAGTGGGGGCTTCAAGCAGATTAAAAGAAAAGTAAAAATTTCCTCTAGGAGCTCTCTGCTTTGCTTTCAGGAAAAGTTTCATTTTGCTTCTATATCAAAACAGTGTAGGGACGTGAACAAAACATTTCTATGAGGTTAAGGGATCTCTGTTCTAACTCTGAACTAATCAGTGCTGTTGATACAGTAGGGAAGTGTTATTCTTTTCTCTTTGAACTCAAACCCATTGTAATAAAACGGAGACATGACATACAGTAAAACCTCGCTATTACGACCACTAAAACGAAGGCTAATTGAGTGTATAATAGACAGGTGACAGCTTAAAGCAAGGTAACAGTGAAACAGAAAGCTCCTATAGGAGCTTTCTGTTTCACTGTCACCTTGCTTTAAGCGGTCACCTATCGTAAACACCCTAATAATTAACATAATTTAGTGGTCGTAATAGCGAGGTTTTACTGTAGTTTTAAAAACAATTCTTACTTTTAATTTGAGTGGCAAACATTTTGGTACCTAATCAGATGCTGGGTCACCCTACATCTGATCAGGCTCTAAACTGTTTGCAATGAAATTAATAGTTACTTTAAACACGATTATTGGGAAAGAATAACCTCTTCTCCACTGTACCACCATATAACCAGGTCCACCTTGTTTACCACTTAAAAACATGTGCCCACTTTATCTGTTTTTCATCTACCATCTTAACCCCTTCACTGCCATAACTTTATCAGTTTTGAATAATTGTCTGCTTTTTTTCTCAAATTCAAATTTAAGTTATTTTGACCTAAGAAATATAAAATTGAGTGTCAGACACTGCATACTGCAACTGCAATCAAGATTCAAACTGTTTGTAAATACAGTGGAGAAAACGTTATTCTTCCCATTTAAACGCAAACGTACGCAAACGCAAAGTACTAAAACATAGAAAAGTACAACTTTTGGACAATTCTGATAAATCATGTTTATTTTGGTGGCAAACAGTTTTGAGCCTGATCAGACGCCGGGTTACCCGGCGTCTGATCTGGCTCCAAACTGTTTGCACTGCAAATAATTGTTTTAGCGTAAACGCGTTTATTGGGAAAGAATAACAGATTCTCCACTGTAGCATTTGTACTCAGGGTAAGGCAGTGAAAGGGTTAACAATATTTAGATGTAGCATCTATAATGCTAGGTTCACACCAACGGCGCTTTGATGGCGCTTTAAAGCGGCGTGCAAAGCGGCACAAAAGCGTAACAAAGCTTGATTAAAGCCTCAGGGTCGTAATAGATCGTGGGAAAGCTTGGAGTAAAGCGGGACATTCGTCAAGAGCGCCAAATTTTTTTAAACAGTTTAAAATGTCTGGGCGCTCTGTTACGAGCGTATCAAAGCTTAACAAAGCGTAACAACGCTCGGCAAAGCTTGACTCAAAGCCTAGGAAAGCTTAACAGAGCTGGGTTCAAAGCGGGGACCCCAATCTTCACGGTCTGTCACCACTTGACACGCTCCGTTAAGATGTCTCAAGATTTGTTATGATTTGGCATGAAGATCTGATACGAGGTCAGACGCTTTCATCAAGATCTGACACGCTTTGATACGCTTTGTTACGTTTTCATGAAGGACTCTCACGCTTTCTCAAGAATTGAGACGCTTTGATCAAGGATTGACACGTTTTGTTAGGCTTTGTTACGCTTGGCAAGCTTCCTCACGCTCTCTCAGGCTCTTTCAGGCTCTTCTACGATACTCACGCTCTATCTCCATCCCTATAAATAGCGCTGCGACTTGAGTACCACTCATTGCATTGTTTCAGATAGATCATGTTCTGGTACATCTGGAACTTCTGGATCTTGTTGTTCTGACATCGTGTTCTGGAGTCAAAAAGCAATGCTTTTGTGGATCCGCTGCATCTCTTTGTAGGCTATGGATCAAAAGCGGCATGAAATCGGCGATCTTGACATTTTCCAATGCGTAACAGAGCTGAACAGAGCGTAACAATGCACAACAAAGCTTGATAATCCTATCAGAGCCTGATTTAAAGCGTCACAATCGCATCAAAGCGTAATAAAGCGTAATACAGCTTATACAAGCATGATTTCAAGCGTAGCAAAGCCTGATCAAAGCGGGATCAAAGCGTGAGGAACTGTAACAAGTCGGGAAATAACTCGTCTCAAAGCGGCAACCAATTCGTATCAGAGCTTATCAGAGCGTAAGAGATCGTGATATTTTTGGAAAAGTAAACAAAAATGACGACGCTTTGCTCGCCGATTTAAAGCGCGGCATTCGCCGTTGGTGCGAACATAGCATTAACGTACTACACTTTAAGTTTAACCCATTTCTCCATAGCCAAAAGTGCAAACAACTGTGTCAAATCATGTTTAAGGCAGGATACCCCGGTACTGCTTACAGCAATATGAAAGTAAAATAGAAAAACTTGTTTAGAAGCTTTCAGCTTAACTTTCATGTTGCTTTAAGCTGACAATTTGTATTCAACAGTCTTAATGAGTATTTATATACAGAGCTTATGCAAAAGAAGGGATAAAGCAGGGCTACAAATAAAGGGAGTATTTATAAAGATAAAATATTTATGCTGCATAAAACCCTATGGTGTTATTACTCATTAGGTTTGTCCCTTCAAGACAATTCTAGTGAGTAGTACAGTGGAGAATACGTTATTCTTTCCCGTTTAAACGCAAACGTACGCAAATGCAAAGCACTAAAACGTAGAAAAGAACAACTTTTGGACAATTCTGACATTTCATGTTTATCTTGGAGGCAAACAGTTTAGAGCCTGATCAGACGCCGGGTTACCCGGCCTCTGATCTGCATCCAAAATGTATGTAATAGAAATAATAGTTTTAGAGTAAACGCGTTTATTGGGAAAGAATAACGTTTTCTCCACTGTAACTACCCAGAGGATTGGGTGTTGAAATGAACGAGTTTATTCCTTCTTATCTGGAGCCCTTGTAAAGGCATCCTATGGCATTTATGTGGAGGAAAGTGTTAAAACTTAATATGTACCAGAAAACAAACTCAACTGTTCCTATTGTATAACTATGAATATAACAGTTCTGTCAAATATCTCAAAGTTATTTGTAATGTTTTACTTCTTATTTTTAGCGCAATTATAAACTGACAATGGAAGGCAAACTTTTTCCTTGTTCAGAGTCGGTAAGGGTGACTGTCTATAGACTTGGCTGGTTCCCTTGGCTTAAATGTGTAAACTTATACCTGTTTGCCAGTTTTGTTTTCTTCTGTTCTTTTGATTAATTTAGCTCACTGGAGCAAAGCATATTCATAGTAAGCTAGTGTTGTTCCCAATGTCCTTCATAACCAAAACTCAAATTTTACTTTTCGATAGACAGTCAGGACAAATTTTGTAAAAATGTATTACTGTATATGTACATGTATATAAATATCTGTTTGACCCTTTTGCCCTTTACTGGACCATCGCTTAAATTTCTAGTTTTGGAGAAAGGTGACCACTTCAAGTAGGTTGAAAGTAAAGCAGCTTGCTTTAAGCTACCATCTGCTAGAATATAGAAAATATTTCTTTTGATACATATATTCATGACTTTATAAATTTGACCTATTTTCTTCAGATGAGGAGTAAATTAATTGCGTAAAAATATGTATCAATGGAGTAATGGGTTATAACAGACTGAAAGTAAAATAGACAGCTTCTTTTTAAAAGAGCTTTCTGTTTAAATTTCATTCTGTTTTTAATCCACCATGTTTTTTTTAAAGATACTGAAATACTCAAATCAAAACAAATGTGTGGCATTATCATACATATGGGTTAAAAAAACATGATTGGCCAAAAAACATGATGAAGAAAGTTCATTGAAACTTATAGTGTTTTTTAGATTTTTTGCATTGCTTTTCCTACTCCATCCTTTGTTTAGACTTTGCTACCTACAATGCATACATACAGTGGAGAAAACGTTATTCTTTCCCAATAAATGCGTTTACGCTAAAACTATTATTTCTATTGCAAACAGTTTGGAGCCAGATCAGACGCCGGGTAACCCGGCGTCTGATCAGGCTCCAAACTGTTTGCCACCAAGATAAACATAAAATATCAGAATTGTCCAAAATTTGTTCTTTTCTATGTTTTAGCGCTTTGCGTTTGCGTACGTTTGCGTTTAAACGGGAAAGAATAACAGATTCTCCACTGTATGATAAAATCGACTCTCAGATAAGTAAGTCCTCTTGTCTCATGAGTTAGCTTGTTGAGTTTTGCCTTACTTTCAGCCTTCTTTTTGACAGCCATCTGTCAGGATATAAGAAATGTACCCAGTGTCTTATTCCCAAGAGTAAGGGTCTTTGTGGCCTAGCTAGTGGTTATAGTATCTGTGACTGAAAATCACTAAGCTTCTCATTGCTGTGATTTCGAATCCTGGTCTTGGCACTTCCAATTTTTCATGTGGGGAAGCCTTCAAGTTGGCTTGCTGAAGGTTGGTGGTAACTCGACCCAATTGCAGATTTGAGCGTGAACAACATAAAGGGTTTCTGGGGGTCTTCCTCCACCTGTACATAATAGCTGGACATCCCCACCATAATAGGTCAATACTATGAGGAAATGGACAATGTTGTGTAAAGGAGTTTATGTAATTAATAGAAAAGGTTTAAATTCATTCTTGGTCTTAAGATCATAATTTTGTGACCCAGACTGTGTCATCTTATCTATATATCAACTTCTTTTCAATTAGATTTTATGTTCATTTGTTGATACTGTGAAGGTTTTGAATTATATTCCTTTCTTTTACGGTTTTATCGTATAATTGATTTTCAGATGCATGTTCTTTTAATAGGAAAGATAAAGATTTGTTCCATATAACTTTCAAACATATCATAACCATTTCTTCTGTCTGTGGTATTGAATTCTGTACTTGTAACCTTGGCTAGAAACTTTTAAGCATGTCACTTTCTGTTTAAATGCATCTTTTACATACTGCGTACAAGGCTATTAGTTTGAGCCAAAAGAGTTGATGACAAGTTAATAGTAATCATGAATCTCCCAAACTGATTGAAACAAACAGTTTATTCCTCTACTCCATAACCTGTTTCTAGTATTGAAGGTAGATGACCACTTAAAGAAGGTTGAAAGTAAAGCAGAAGATGCTTTAAGGCACATGCTGCTTTACTTTCATCCTGCTTTAAGCCACCAATTGCTAGAATAAAGAAAATATATTGTATGATATACATTTAGGAATATATAATTTGGATCTGTTTTCTTCAGTGGAGGAATAATTATACAAAATGCTGAAGAATGCTTATCTATGGAGTTAAGGGGTACAATTTAAAAAAAACCCACAACAACATTTTTGGGATACAATTAAAAAAACAAAAAAACAACAACTTTTTTTTCAACAACTTTGATGTTTCTGTAAAAACAGATTTGTGGTACATGGGTGCTTTTTGGTGAAATTTGCAAACATTTCAACATCATGAACTTCACATATGTATGTCTAAATGTTGCAATTAACTTTTCCTGTATACAGTAAAATATTTCATATGACATAGCAAACAGTGCAGACCCTGATGAGACACCGCCTTACGTCTCATCAGCGTCTATACTGTTTGCCAATGTCCACTTTAGTAGATACTAGGCTAAAATGGGTTAAGTATTTATTAGGAACCATTGAAAAGAATATAGATTGAAACATAATAGTTTAATAAAATACTGATCTGACCAAATTTATTTTTGGTCCTGTACTAGTCACTTTTTTCCAAATGTTGGCATGTTGTAAATTCTCCCAAGTAAAGTTTAATTCAAACAAGTGTCAATGTAATGGATTTGTATAGACCTTTATTCCTTACTTTTAAATTGTACTAAATCTGACAGAGCTATTCTTAGCTTGTTGTTAAATGCATGAGTTGTATTTAAAGATACATAGTTAAAGTTGAGGACCACTAATGAGATCAGGCCATTGTTAATATTGGTACTATACAGAAAGTGATAGGCAATTGTTATCAATTGAGGGCCCATTCTTAGTCATGCTTAATGCTAAAGCATGGTTAGGAATGGGCCATCAGTTGATAAAATAGTCATTGGCTGTATGTAGAGTACAGGGGCCCGTTTCATAAAACTTCGTACGACAAAAACGATCGTAAGTCAAAACTTTAAAATACATTTAATTTCTGATTTTTCTATCTAATCCTGTCTTGTGACATCTCTTTGGAATCGTCTTTTCAAGACGATTCCAAAAAGGTGTCACAAGACAGGATTAGATAGAGAAATAAAAAGAAATTGAGACTTTTATATTCTGACTTACGACAACATTTGTCGTAAGAAGTTTTATGAAACGGCCCCCAGGTTTTTGTCTGATCTCATTAGGGGTCCTCAACCTTAAAACACATCTTTGTGTTTCTTTAACCTGTTTTGATGTCCTCTATTATAAGCCATCAGCACAAATACTCCTTTTTCGAACTGATATAGTATCTTAAGTAATTCTATGTTTAAGGCAGGTGACTGCTTAAAGACATTACCCCAGTCCATTCATTGAACCCCCCCCCCCCCCTCCATTGTTCTCACTTGGCGTGAAAGTAACTGTAAAGCATGAGAAAATTGTGCAAGAAATGGCTCAGCCATCTGAAGTTTTGTATAGAGGCCCTGACATACTAGATCTCAAATGGTTTCTCAATAGGTCCTACTAACCAAACTATCAAATATATGGTGCAGGCCTCACATGAGACACTTGAATGATTCTTTGCCTAGAAGCTACAACAGTAAGTGCATGCTCTCCATGCTTTGACTCAAACTTTGTACGGGGTAGGTATTACCACCCAAGCTAGGTCAAGTAATGTCTTTAAAGCAAGATGACGGAAACAAAAAGCTCCTTTAGACGCTTACTGCATAAACTTCCATCTTACTTTAGCCTGGCACTTGTATTTATAACACCAATGGGCCCTTATGTGAGAATATTTAACATAATAGGGTGGTGTCATCCTGTTGTACTTACAATTCAGAGGAAAGGGGTATTATTTATTTTTGTGGTTGAATTATATTAATTTTGTATAAAAGTATAATTAATCCACCTTTTAATTCCTACTTAAACAAAATGTGATGGTTCTCAGACAGATAAAGCTTTCTTTTTTCAGAAGATTGTTTAAACCGTTTAAACAATAGCATGTTTCTAGTTTTGAAGGCAGGTGACTGCCTAAAGCAGGTTGAAACCTGCTTCAAGCTACCATAAATTTGCTAGTTTATAGAATTTATTTCTTATGATACATATTCATGACTATATAAATTGGAACTATTATTTTCTTTAGTTGAGGTATAAATTAAATGTGTTTAACTGCTTATCTATGGAGTACTAAGTTAAAACTTCTTAAGCTAATATTGATAATATTTATAGTCAGTTTAACCCACTACACCATAAATACGCCTTTTTACCTTTAATTTGTTTCTTTGCTGAAGAAAACAATTGCAATTTCAGGGCTCTCGCTAGACCAAAATTTTAGGGAGAAGTGACTTCTCCCAGAGCTGAAAATAGGGAGAAGTGCAGAGACTTAAGGGAGAAGGTGCTTTATCAGCCTAATGAATGGGATCACATCATTTCACCCTGCTTTACCATATAAGTTAAAACAGTACTTAAAAGAGCAGGTCTTTCTGTCAGCATTGACATCATACTTGTTGCTTTAATAACTGAAATCAAAGCAATATTGAGATAAAGTTAAAAGAAAGCATCTATGAACATGTCACATTTTAAAGATTTTATTTTATTTTGTGAACAAAAAAAGCACATTCCAAAGTAGCTAAAGTACAAGCTATTCTTCCAGTATTTAGTGCACACTCTGATTGTTCTGTGTCAGGACAGTGTTGAACTAGATGTAAATGTCACCCCATGCTGGAAGCATATGTTTCATTTCTTCTTTGGATAGTTCTCTCTTAGCTATGTGATATGTTGCTCATCATCCTTATACTGATCTTTATCTCAAGGAGCTTCTGTATTGGCTTTGCTTCTTGCAGTGTGGTGCAAGTGACAGCATCAAGGTGTCCCCAATTGTTGACCTGAAAATTATATACAAAAGAAAACCAACGAGTTTCACTGATACAAAATGTAAAGAAAAAGCTAAAAGTAAAATAAATCACGATATCAACTCTTTTCTTGTCTTGTAAAGGTGAAGATTCAATGTTGTCAGCTTCCATCTAGCTTTTGTTTGCTAGCTGGTTTTTGCTAATCGCCCTCGACTCTTGAGCCATGGAATTATACACTGACTAAAAATTAAATGAAGAAGAATGCGACTGAAGGCTGTATACTCTGCTATACTTTCATCATTCTTTTAAGTGGTCACCTGTCTTCAAAATCAGACACAGCAAGGGGGAAATAGGGAGTATGTGACGTGTAACAGCTACACGGTAAAAAAGAAATAAGTACAAAAACATTAACTCAAATTTCACGAAAATTCTTGACATAGACTCATCAGGTCATACATGGAGAAATTACATGGTTCATATTCTAGCCCGAAGACTTTTTTAACATCTGGAGCTATACAACGTGTGCAGGAGATGTGTCCATGTAGTAGAGACTGTGTTGAAAATTAATATTATTAATTTTATGTAATAATGAAATGAGAAAATTACACGGAATAAAACAAATTAGTATATGATATGATACAATTAGTCAATTGCAAATAATGTAGACCCAAAAAGACATAATCTGAAAGAATTTAGAGGGCTGTGTATACTTCCATGATTGGACAGATAAATAGAAATCGTGCGTCTTTTAATTTGATTGTTTTCACAACCATATGTTTGCAATCACTGGCGTTCAGTTGCCAGTGATTTATATTTATTTTATTCTCACACCTATGGTGCATTTAGCCACGGAATAAAAACAGTCAGTTTATAATTCCGTGGTTCACAAACGTGTACGCAATAATTGTAATTGGTGGCTACAGATCTGTATATATTTTTCACACCTATGGAATATCAAACACGGGATTAAACATGAAAGGTATATTTCAAGTACAAAATATAACAAACAAAACAAGTGCTTAATCACAGTTAGATACAAGACTACGAATAATTGATCTTGATAATTGACCTTTCACGGGAGAGAATAAAGGCGACAACAAAATCAAGAAATATGTTTTGTAAAGGGCTAAACAAGAGACAGAAAAACATAATATAATATCGATGGCTCAGCGCAAAACTAGGCTAACTCACTATTTTGGCAAAAGTGCTTTTTTCAAAAATTCTCAAGACTTATTACATTCCCCATCATCCCACAAAATATTGGGCTTATATTCCCAATATTTTCAAAATTAGTGCATTTTGTATAAATTATGCTAAGTCTAAATGGTAACTTCTTCAGTGCAAAACTATGTCTAAGTGGAGTTAGCTAGAGTTTTGCTCTCAAAATTTGATAAATTGAAAAATATTGTCAGTGCAAAAGGTGTGCTAACTTGACTTAGACATAGTTTTGCACTGAAATAATAATGAAAATGTAGTGGTTTGCAACCAAAATTTGAAAGTTACAAAATCACAAGAAGAGTATCAGAGCTTAAAAAGTGAGTAAAATTTGCTCTTTTATTTGTTTGTTCTAGCTTGATACACATTTATTATTATGAAGCTTCTTGACAATAGTATAAGAACTATTTTGGGAAGGTCAAAAAGCACATGCAATTCAAAAGTGGGTGGGGTAAAATTAAAAAAACCTTTTAGCTTAATTATTAAAACTTTCTTAACAATAGCTTGAATAATGAAGAATAAGTGAAAATTATTAAATGGAGGCTATGTGATCATTGTTTGCTTATTATTAAAGGTTTTTGAAAAGTGTTTAAATAAAACAGCATTGTTCTGATGCGGATGATTAACCATGAAACTGAAGGTCTGAGTTAAGATGATTAACTCACATCAGAATGAAACTATATTTTACTTTCCACTTTTTGTTGAGGCATCAATTTATCATGACTGTGCCTGTATAAAATATAATTTAATTAATCCATTACTTCATAAGCTATACATATATTTAGAAATGTTATTTATTGAGAATTTCATATTGATACATCAGCTAAGAAATATGATATATCCACAGCACACTAAAACTATTTTGAGTTATTTTATAATAGGAGGAAATGCATTGTATTTCAATTAAAAAAAAGGCATAAGGCCATAACTTTGTTTTATCTTTGTAAACTACAGCACTCGCAAGCAAAACAAGCGCCCATTTAACCGAAACCCCGTTTGAGAAACATGGTCAAATGCTTGGCTGCTAAAACTAGTAAAAAACTATGAAAAGTCTACATATTTCCCAAGCAAAGTTTAGTTAGATGCAAGTTATTAGAAGAACCAATATAGTAAAGGTCCAAATAAATCAATGATATACTGTATCAATATTTTATCTATCCATGACAAATCTAGCCATATTCTAACTCAATCTCTATGAATGAATCTTCTGAAAATGAGCATTTACTAGAAAAAAAGAAAAACTTTGAGCAATGCTCTGTTTATCACAATGATTTCAAGAGTGACTTTTACAGAGGCATCAAATGATATCAGTATGAGGAAATCATCATGACAGGTCGTCTACAGACGGACACACTCTCGGCGCTACCAATCAGTCCTGTTGCTTAGACATACACATGGCCAATTTTTCTGGGCCTGCTGCTCTGGCGTTCTTCATTAAAACATTGATCATGATGGTTGAGGTAGGGTGTCCTGGTCTCAGTTTCCAGATGACTACTCTGCTTGCTAGTAACTCTGGATGTTGATAACAGTGGCCTGCTTGTCCAATTCTACAGTGAGCTATTGTGCCAGTCACTCTTTAGGCTCCCTGGTATAGGTCATTATTGTTGATATGGTCATTTAGGTCGATGTTTAGGGCTTGTCTCAGCATCCTGGTGTAGCAGCCGTAAAGCGAACTCTGAAGATCTGAGGTTAGTGTCCCAACACTCTGAACCGTACCATAAAACTGACCAAACTGTAGCAAAGAAGAAACCGTGCTATGTTTCTCTCAACACCCTTGATATCCAAACTGTCTTCATTACATGGAGGACTTTCCAGGCTATAGCTTTTACAATATTTATATTTCCTTATCTGTGATGCTTACCCATGACCCCAGGCATTTAAAACATGTGACCTCTTTGAGTGTTCAGCCCTATATGGTAGTTAAAGAAGGGTGGTTTATCTTTAGTAAGCATTAGTTCTACTTTAGAGCATGCCTTCTCAATTCCAACTACCGGTAGAAGATTATGTGCTGTCATGTATTGTTTGAGAGGAGAACAATGTCATATGCAAAATCAAGATCAATGAGCACAATCAACTTTTGGAGATCTGGAAGATGTCCTTGGTTGGATGGTCAGTTGACTGTTGAGCCTCTTTTCTATGGCTTGCCATTCTTACAGTGTAGTCCAGCACAATGACAAAGAGGTAAGGTACTAGAATGTCCCCCTGTAGTACTCCTGATGAGACTTTTCCATGACTTGCCAGTCTTACAGTGTAGTCCAGCACAATGACAAAGAGGTAAGGTACTAGAGTGTCCCCCTGTAGCACTCCTGATGAGACGTCAAACTCTTTAAAGTCACCATCAATGGTTACATCCTTGGTTCAAGTATTGGAGTACAAACATAGCCGATATCTGGACTCCCTCAATGATCTGCCTTATTGAAAGAATCTGTGCAACTGTTGTGAGTTTTGTTGGAAGCCATTCTGATTGTTCCTCAAGTGGAGGTCTATGACAGAGTAATGCAGGACAGGTTGATTCCTCTAAAATTGTCTGGCTTGGAAAGGTCACCCGATTTGGGGATTGGAATGATGTTGGACAGGGACCCCTATCTAGGATAAATACCACCTACCAGCAATGTTACACACATCAAGAACTAGCTGGTCACCCGTATCACAGTTCTTTATTACCTCTGGCGGTATGTTAATTGTCAGGTCCTATCTGTGCTCTTTCCCTGCTGGAGTGAGGCTTTCACTTAGCTGTATTCATTGGCTGTGAAGGGCCCATCATCAATATTGAGGACAGAAGGTTCCGGTATTTCTTCCTTCTGGATCTTTCACTGTAGGATTGCCTCCAAGAAGATTGCTGAAGTGAGTTTCTAAAGTAGTTACTCTTTCTTCAGGGCTATTTGTCCCTCCTTAGATCTTTTCCTCTCAGTTCATCTCATTAATGACATTCCAGGATTCAGAATTATTTCAAATTATCATGTGCTGGTTCCACTATTCTCGATCCTTTCTCTCAGTTCTGCACTCTACAATATGTTGTGCATGTCATACAAATGCCTCTTGGCTTCCTTATAAGCTCATTCCTTAAGCTCATAGCAGCTCACTTTCTCTTTTAAGATTGAAGCTTGGTTTCATTCTTTTCATTTTCTCTTGGGCATTGACAGTGTCAGGATGCTTGGTGCACTAAGACACTTTTATGAATTCTTTCATTGGTACCCATGCCATCATTGCTTCTGTATTTGCCGTGATTAGGTTCTTGTAGGAGTCTGTAAGGTCTGCTAGTGCTCTGAATTGATTCTTAACTTCCAGAGTGTATTGTCTTTGCAGTTCTGGCTCTGCTGAGAATGCCTTCCTGTTCTTCCTGACTGGAGGCAAGGCTTTGGTTACCCTGAGGCTGAGTTGAACAATAATTGTAACAAAAGCCTGTGATTTATGGAACCAACACTTTTGAAGGAGCTAGGCTCATCATTGAGAATACTCAGTTCTGTCATTTCTTTCACAATAATGTAAACAAGCTGTCTCCCATACAACTCCTGATGCTTGGTCTTTCAATGTCCGCCTCCTGTAGGAGCTCTCTCATTAGGGTCTGCACAGTTTGCCATAGGAAATCTTCATAATAAAAACACTTCTGGTATACTATTGTCAACACACAAAATTTTGCTGCTTACCCTCTACTCAGTCTATATAAAAGTTAATCCTCACCCTCAGCCTATACAAAAAATACCTAATTAACCCATTACCCCATAAATATGTCTTTTTTCACCTTTAATTTATTCCTCCATGAAAAAAAATAATTTCAATTTATGAAGTAACCATTGCGTAATATATGAATTTCTTTATCCTAGCAGGTGATAGCTTAAAGCAGGCTGAAAGTAAAGCAGAATGCGCCTTAAGGCGTATTCTGCTTTACTTTCAACCTGCTTTAACTGGTCACCTGTTTTCAAAACTAGAAGCAGGCTATGTTATGGTTTAAAAGTTATAGAAGGAGAAGTAATTTGAATTTATTCAGCTGGTTAAGGGTTAAATAAATTTGTCAAGAATGCCAGGTGGGGGCATCTGTGTCCTGCTAGCTTGTACAAAAGTTGAATTATGACAGTTAATGCAGACCTTATTAAAGTGCTCCTTCAAGAGCTCTTCAATCTGGGTCTACAAGATTTTACTTGCTATATTCAGGCTCTCCTACCTTGCTCCCTACACTGAAAAGAAAGAAATGAATTGGAAATTGTTCTTAAGCTTCAACCCTTTCAGCCTTCTACATGTTATGATTGAAGACAGTGTAGACCCATATCAGAAAGCTCCTCTGATAAGGATCTGCACTCTTTGTCATTTCAAAATCAGATTCTAATTAATAGACCGGTGAACATATCCAAACTGAGAAAATAAATTGGTCCAAGGTTTAAGGTTGGCAAACCATTAGCTATATAAGGGTGAAAGGGTTAATCAGTTAGCCTTTTTGCCCTTTTCTCCATATTATTCTCTCTACATTATGCTTCTTATGTATTTACAAACAGCTAGTACACAGAGTCTGATCAAACAGCTGCAACAAGAGGTTTCTGATGATCAGATTCTACGCCGTTTCCCCATCAATTGGATCTGTTTGGGGGAGTTTACCTTACCTGCTAGGGAAAATGTCAATATACATATGAAAACATAATTAAATAAGTTACACTATACTCATGGATGGGTACCTAGATTAACTGACAAGTCATTTTCAAAAAAAGAAAGAAAAAAAAAGGTTGTATTCTGCTTTTCAGTATTGTTGGAGTATTTGAGTATGTTGCTGTAAATCTAGAAACAGTTCATTGGAGAATGTGTGACATAAATATTCACTGAGCAAAGGACTAATCAAATCATTGTAAAGTTTACAGAAGTAGTCTATCATTAATCTGATATGAATTTATAATGACAATAATATTTTGTTCTAAGCGGATTTTTTTCATCTTTTGTCAGTTTGGTTAGAAAATATCAATAATCAGCTAAAGCCTACTTGAGTTAGTACTTATTTTACAAGTATGTAATCTTAAATATAAGTATATAAGTATATTACAGTATAGTTTTGCGCTGACTTTTTATTTTAAAGACATTGATTTCCAGCGCAAAAGTATAGCTAACTTGACTTAGGTATAGTTTTGCGCCGAGTTTTTTTCTAAAAAACAATGATTTTCAGTGCAAAACTATAGCTAACTCAAAAAAGTTATTAAAAACCTTTAAAAAATGGTTTTAAAAGAAAATCACTATTATCATAAGTTTAAAGACTTGGATAGGAAAATATACATATAAAAAAATAAACAAGATATCAAATAGGGGAAAAAATAAACAGTTTTTTTGCTCTCCTGTAAAATTTTCTAAAATGGAGTTAGCCTAGTTTTGCGCTGAGCCATCGATATCAACGAGTCATTACTTCAACATTTTATTTCTCATTTCTTCGAACAAGTTGTCTTTAAGTGTAATTTCACGGAAGAATAAACCCGTGAAATGCTTCGATACAGACATTCATCATATTGACTACCGATAGATGCTTTACTATCGTGATAAGCGCTCAGGTGACATGATCTTATCAAATCTCGCGAAGTAACGGACCCGCCGCACGAGATTTGCCCTTTAGCGCGAGGATTCGATTCCGGTCTTCTGTATATTTCCGTGCTTGAGCCAATATGTTAACAAAAGTATCTTCCAAGACATCTGTACTGACAGAGAATGAAGAGAAAAATATTGAAAGTGCATTCATTGCACATGTTTATGTTCTCAATTGTCAGTTTTAATCCAATTGATTTGTCCGTCATTCAGAGTGAAAAATATTTCTTTATTATAACTAATGCTTGTTTGTATAGTAATTAATGCTACATACCTTCTCAAACATACAGCTGACTGCAAAAGGGTGTGATTCCTTCGCTGATTGCCTCTACAGGTGCATTAAGTACTTATCTTAATCACTTCGAAAGCATAGATTATCAAAACAAACACATGCCGCCATCTATGCATCAATGAATGTATCCTTGTTGTTAACTTCGCTCTGATTGGCTGGTTGGTGTTTTAAGAGCATTCATTGGCTAAGAGGTTACCACCTCCAACTCTCATACCTATGGTGTGTATCTATCGAAGCGTGTTATCCCACTGTGCTGTGTAAACAAAACACTGACAGCGATAGGGGATTAGAGGTAAAGATTTATTGCCGATATAGATAAGAAGGCTAATTGGTTTAATTACTCGGCGAAGTGAATTTCGCCTCCACTTCCGGAGAAAGCGAAATGACAGCAATTAAGGCGACTTAATCGCCTCAGTCGCCCCCAAGCGAGAGCCCTGAATTTATACTGTTACAAATAAGAATCAGAAGATACATTTTCTATTTTCTGGCAGATTATAGCTTAACCCTTTAACCCATAGCCTGTTTCTAGTAGTTAAGATATGTGACATATTAAAGCAGGACACTAGGGCACATTCTGCTTTACTTTCAGCCTACTTTAAGTTAATATCTGCTAGTATATAGAAAATATTTCTTTTAGTACATATTCATGGCAGTATAAAATGGTACTATTTTCTTTGGCGGATGAATAAAATGAATGTGCTAAAAGTCGCTTCTATAAGGGAAAGGGTTAAAACAGGATGAAAGTAAAGCAGATTGTGCCTTAAGGTGCATTCTGATTTACTTTCTACCTGCTTTAAATGGTCACCAATCTTCAAAACTAGAAACAGGCTATATGGGTTAATGGGTTAACTGGATCCATGTTTAACTCTTTCACTGTCATACAGTGGAGAAGACGTTATTCTTTCCCAATAAACGTGTTTACGCTAAAACTATTATTTACATTGCAAACAGCTTGGAGCCAGATCAGACGTCGGGTAACCCAGCATCTGATCAGGCTCCAAACTCTTTGCCACTAAAATTAAAATGAGTCCTCAAAATTTTCAAATATCACTATCTTCTTTTTTATTGTATTGATTTTAGTGTGATTATCAAGACAGGCATAATAATAGTTCTTATGAGGGTTAAAGACATCACATGGTGTTTATGCAAAGGGGAGGTTTAACCCTTTACCTCATAGCCCTGTTCTAGTTTTGAAGACAGATGGCTACATAAAGCAGGTTGAAAGTAAAGCAGAATGCGCCTTAAGGCGCATTCTGCTTCACTTTAAGCCTGCTTTAAGTTACCATCTGCTAGGATATAAAATATATTTCTTTTAGTACATATTTATGACTGCATAAATTGGAACTCTTTTATCCAGTGGAAGAATAAATTTATGTGCTAAAAGGTGCTTCTATGGGGGAAAGGGTTAAGATGACTACATTTTGTATTTCAGAAGGACAGCAATGTCTCTATACCACTGTTTTGTTTCCCTGATGCGGCCAGCTTCAAACCATCATCATCCAGCTCTAAAAGGTAATGATCTTTATAATGTGCAGTAGGACTTTAATAATGCAAGTTTCTTAAATAGGAACTTACTCATATTGCTGCATTTGTATTTTGGTATCTCAGGCTCACTTAACATTTGCTCATTGCACGTCTAATGAAAAATTGCTGAACAGAAAAAAGAGCAAGAATGAATAAGCTTAAGCTAAATGTCTTCTCTCAATCACGTCCAGGAATATGGTCTGCTCTTCTGCATTTGTTCTGAACTGAAGTAGTTTCTTGGCATTTTCTCTTAAGAAACATATTTAATTTATTCCTACACTGAAGAAAATTGTTCCAGTTTATACATTCAAGAATATGTCTAATAAGAAATATTTTCTACATATTATATTCTTGCAGACTATTGCTTTAAACAGGTTGAAAGTAAAGCAAAATGCACCGTAAGGCACATTCTGCTTTACTTTCAAACTGCTTTAAGGGGTTACCTATCTTCAACACTAGAAATAGGCTAAGGAGTTATTGGTTGATAAACACCCTTATGAGTGGAATTCATTTGGTTTTGATTGATGTTTTGGTACAGTTGAGGAACTGTTATTCTTTCCCACTAAACGCGTTTACGCTAAAACTATTATTTCTATTGCTATCTGATCAGGCTCCAAACTGTTTGTCACCAAGATAAACATGAATTATCAGAATTGTCAAAAAGTTGTACTTTTCTACGATGTAGTGTTTTGCATTTGCGTACGTTTGCGTTTAAACGGGAAAGAATAACAGATTATCCACTGTACCTGTATATATATAAGCTGTATTCTTCCTATGACATTTCAATTGTTTACTTTTTTCAGCCAATCCTATCATTTTGTACTCACCAATTTTGATGGAGGACGTGTTTATGGATATTGTCGAAGACTTGTGGTAGGTTTACCCACTTACATAATATACAGTAAAACCCCTCTATTAAATGAAGTCTAATTAATTGTATAAAAGACAAATGACAGCTTACAGCAAGGTGGCAGTAAAACAGAAAGCTTGTAAAGGAGCTTTTTGTTTGCTGTCTCCTTGCTTTAACTCTTTCCTCCCTGAAACTTTAAATGGACAATTCCAGTTTCCATTTTAGTCCAGTCCATTTCTGACTTTTAGGGGTTGTTTTTGTCAATGTTTGGCATTATGACAAACAGTGAAGACCCTGATCAGAGGGCTCCTTTCGGAGCCCTCTGATCTGGGTCTTCACTGTTTGCACAGGACAAGTGTACTATTGACATGTACACTGTTTGAAAAGAACGCCTATATGCGGGACTAGGGTTCAAAGGGTTAAGCAGTCACATGGCCTAAACACATAATAAATAACGCAATTAAGTGATCATAATAGAGAGGTTTTACTGTATTACTGGACATAATAGAAGTCATAAATGCATGTTGTAACCCTTACATTGCAAGGACCAAGTATAAATAGTGTTTGCAAATAGTGTAGACCCTGTAACGGAGCCCCCTTTCCAAGGTCTGCGCTGTTTGTCATATGTGTTAGATATTGGAGACACACCCCTCAAGAGTCAATTTAAAGTAGTAACTTTGAGGGGGCTCACATAAGCTTTGCCTGTTGTCCAATCTTTTTCTTTGAATAACATATTATTTAAACTAAAGTGTTAATTTATCAGAAAATTGATGAATCCATTCGTAAATAAGCATTGTCAGGTTTAAGAGATTTATTATGCTAGACAAGTTTTCTTTTCTAAAAAATTATTTGTCACTTTGAACAAGTTTCCTTTAAAAATGTTGTCTTCTGTATATGATATTTGAAAGCTGCTTTTCGTTTCCTTTTCAAGTGATGAACGATAGTGTTGATAGAAATTATCTAATTTAATTCTCAATCATGAACTTGTTTTGTTGTTTATTCCAGCCGCCAAAGTCGCCAAACAAAACTCCGGAAGTTATCTGTATCATAAGCCCTGTGGATGCATTTTCTATGTATAACAGTGTAAGTAGGTTTCTTACTTTTCATACTCTTAACTGGCATTATATAAGTATCATCTAATTGTTTAGTTAAAAAATTATGCCCCTGCTATGATTAGTCAGGGCATACTATTTTACCCATGTCTGTCCACCCATTCTTTCATTGGTTTCTTCATTTGATATTCTGTTCGTCCATCCATCCGCATATACAGTACATATTTTGCCGTTCAACTCCACATACAGTTGTTATGCTACAACCTTTTAACTTTACAGGATGTTTCCTACATGTAACAAATGCACATATCCTAAATACTTGTATCCTAAATAAAAATTAATGGTTGAGAAGTGAATAAGATAAATACATGTACATGTTTGTTTTATTTTGATTTGACAGTTATTGGAGGAGATAGAGAGGAAGCGTGTTCAGTCAAGAGATGCAGCTCAAGAGTTGATTGCAGCATCATTTGGTCGACCTTTGCCCTCACCCGGCTCAACAGAGACAATCAGAACTCTGGTAAGTCCAGTAGCAACAGAATACAGTTAATAAATGCAAGTGCTGATATCGTTAAGAGAAATTTAAAAAATTTAATTGGTCTTATTACCCACAATCTTTTGATTTGCAAAAATATAAATCAGCAATCATTAAAGAATGTTATGTTGCTATATATCTAAACTCTTTACTTCATAGCCTGATTCTAAAGCAGGTTGAAAGTAAAGCAGAATGCACCTTTTGGCACAATTCTGCTTTACTTTCAGCCTGCTTTAAGCTACAATCTTCGAGGAAACAGAACTTTTTTTATTGAGTATATTCATGACTGTTTAAAGTGGAACTATTTTGTTTAGTAGAGGAGCTTAAGACCATCCCTGAGCTCATGTGTTCTAACATTTTGTTTTCCAGGATGAAGATGGCGAAATGGAGACATTTTTCATCAGTAGGGAGACAGATAACAGGGTTGATAATGTAAGTTTGTTTCTTTGTTTATGATCTTTATGCTGAAAAGCTGTATTTTGCAGACAGTGAAGACTCTAATCAGAGGGCTCAGGAGCTCTCTGATCATGTTCTGCACGGTTTGGTTTTCTTTTAGTGTTCAAAAATAGGTTTTAAAAACACAAAATGGTAACTTTTCAAAGTGGGAAAAGGGTTAAAAACACATCTATTGTCAAGGGCTAATTTTTTACTGTTTTCAACTTAAGCATAAGATGCCAAAGTACTTGGCTTGGCTTGGGTCTTCAGTTCTTAATACACTACTCAATAGCCTGTTTCTAGTTTTGAAGACAGGCGACCATTTCTAGTTTTGAAGACAGGTGACCACTCAAAGCAGGTTGAAAGTAAAACCTTAAGGCACTCTCTGCTTGATGCAGAAACTTCAGCAATTTCAGATTTAGTTCCTTATAAGAAGTATCAGAATACAATTTTTAAGTCCCTTTTGAAATGAGAAAACAGAAGATTCTAATATTGTTTAATCAAGACTTTGAGAGTTAAGCATTTGAAATACTACTTCTATCTGGAGAATGTGTATATGTTTGATATGATGGTTAAAGTAAATCTCTTAATATTTTCAGGTAAACTGTGAATGCGTGCTAAGCACCTTGGGGTCAGACAAATTCTTGAAAGTCTTTGCTTCAATCTTACTTGAAAGAAGTGTTCTGTTTTGTTCTAAACAACTTGGGTAAGTATGTGTAACATTTGGTATTAAAATAAATGCTAAAAAAACTAAAATATGCGTTTTTGAAAAGAAAAAACAACCTAGAAATATGGACTTTTTTATTGGTGGAGAAAAAAGTGAAATTGTAGAAAATTTTATTTACCTTGGAATCAAATTCACGCACACTGGAAACATGACATCGGCTGTTAAAGCATTATCTGATCAGGCTCTTACGGCATATCACAACCTACTTTTTCTTTTTGATAAAATACAGTTTGATTTTAAAACAAAGCTCAAATTATTTGAAACCATGGTTGTACCAATACTTACATATGGCGCAGAAGTCTGGGGTATATATAATATGAAAGAAGTTGATAAATTATACATTAAATTTTGTAAATACATTTTAGGAGTTCGAAAACAAACGCCAAACATGGCTGTCTACGGTGAATTAGGCAAATATCCATTGTCACTAGTTTGCAAAGAAAGATCTATTAAGTTCTGGGTCAAAGTTATGAGTAATACGCAATCTCCTTTATATCATATATATGTTGATCAAATAACATCTCTCAATGGAACTTGCTGGGCCAATAAAATAAAGTCTGTAATTAATCATCTTGGGTATACAAATCTTTTAGATAATTTTGACAAAAATTGTTATTTAAATCTTACAAGAAGATTAAAAGACCAATATATACAGGATTGGAACGACAAAATAAATACCATGTCCAAACTCAAATATTATACAAAATTTAAAACGTCCTTTACTTATGAATAGTACCTAGATAAAATCCAAAATGATTCCTTACGAAAACATGTTTCTCGAATCCGCCTGAGTTCACATAACCTTGAAATAGAATCTGGAAGATTCAACGGAATTGATAGAGCTCAACGTTTATGTAAGTTGTGTAATCTACAAGTTATTGAGTCTGAGTACCATTTTATCATGTGTTGTCCAAAATATACAGAAGTACGAACTAAGTACCTAGGTAGACTATCATGGCCTTCATTGTACAAATTTATTTCCATTATGTCATCATCAAATACAGCAAAATTAAATAAACTTGCTAAATATATCAAAGAAGCCTCCGAAATTCGGACAAATGCCCTACAGTTGTAATTGTTTCTTACAGCATATGAACTTTTTGTGTATATTGCATACTATGTTATATATGTGGTTATATCATGATACTTATATGTATTTATTCATTTTACATGTAACGCCTTTGCCATACCCTTCTATGTATTTGTAAATGGCCAAAGGCAATAATTTGCTGACTTGCCAATAAACTGAACTGAACTGAACTGGTATTAAAACTTCTCTATTACAATCAGTTGATAATATTAAAGAGAGGTGACAGCTTAAAGCAGGATAAAAGTTAAGCAGAAAGCTCTGCTTTGCTTTTATCTTGCCCTAAGCAAACACCGGCCTTAAAACACTGAAAACGTAATATCATTTAGTGATTGTAAATATTGTAATAGACTGTTATACTGTAGTATATATCCAGGGTATGAATAAGTTTACATTTTCTTAATACACTTAGTCCAAGCAACAAATACACTTACCTTTGTAAAAGTATACAGTGGAGAAAACGTTATTCTTTCCCAATAAACGCGTTTACGCTAAAACTATTATTTCTATTGCAAACAGTTTGGAGCCAGATCAGACGCCGGGTAACCCGGGGTCTGATCAGGCTCCAAACTGTTTGCCACCAAGATAAACATGAAATATCAGAATTGTCCAAAAGTTGTTCTTTTCTCTACGTTTTAGCGCTTTGTGTTTGCGTACGTTTGCGTTTAAAGGGGAAAGAATAACAGATGTATAGAGTACAAATCAGGGGGCTTTTAAAGGATCTGCACTATTTCTTCTTTTGCAAAAAAACTGTTAAAAACATCCATATAAGGTAAAAAATGGATTATACTTTATTAGAAACTTGAATTTGGAATTGCTAATCTTAAGTTTCAGGGGTAAATGAATGAAGGATGTATGACAGACAATGATCAATCTTTTTATTTCAGACCTTTGTCATCAACAATCCATGCTCTTACGTCCCTACTGTATCCATTCTCATGGCAACACACATTCATCCCAGTGCTGCCAGCTACTATGGTGGATGTAGTATGCTCACCTACACCATTTATTATTGGAATTCCAACGTCTCTTATAAGTAAAGCCTTGAGTCTACCACTAGATGAGGTATTTCAACTTTCTATGTGTTAACCCTTTACCCCATAACCTGTTTCAGTTGTTTAAGATAGCTTACCACTTAAAGGGACTCGCAACCGGATGGTGTACTTGTCAAAATAAAATAAAATACTCAAATAAAAGCAAATGTGTGGCATTATTGGGCTTCTGACATTAAAAAAAAATATGATCAGTCCAAAAAAAGTATCAAGAACCGTCATCGAATCTTAGTTTTTAGCTCACCTGAGCTAGCTCAGGGTGAGCTTTTGCAATCCTTGAATGTCTGGCGTCCGGCGTCAACAATTTTAGTGTTAACACTCTAGAGGCCACAATATTAATCCAATCTTTCTCAAACTTGCTCAGATGGTATATTGCCATAAGAGTCCGGATGAGTTTGATTATGGCTGAAATCAGACAATTAGGTCATGAGTTATCAACCTTTGAATTGCTGAAAATGCCTATTTATCAGTGTTTACACTCTAGAGGCCACAATATTTACCCAATCTTTCTAAAACTTGCCCAGATTGTATATCACCATAAGAGGTCGGATGAGTTTGATTTTGGTTGAAATCGGACAAATAGATCAAGAGTTATCTACCTTTGAACTGCTGAAAATGCCATATTTAACGGTGTTTACATTCTAGAGTTCACAATATTTACCCAACCTATCTCAAACTTGCTCAGATTGTATATGACTATAAGAGTTCAGATGAGTTTGATTATGGTTGAAATCAGACTAATAGGTCGAGAGTTATCTACCTTTGAATTGCTGAAAATGCCATATTTAACCCTTTACCTGATAGCCTATTTCTAGTACTTAAGATAGGTGACTTCTTAAAGCAGGTTGAAAGTAAAGCAGAATGCGCCTTAGGGCGCATTCTGCTTTACTTTCAGCCTGCTTTAAGCTATCATGTGCTATAATCTAGAAAATATTACCCATAATATATATTCATTACTGATTAAATTGGAACTATTTTCTTCAGCGGAGGAATAAATCATATCCGCTAAAAGGCGCTTCTATAAGGTAAAGGGTGTTTTCACTCTAGGGACCACAAATTTTATCCAATCTTTCTCAAACTTACTCAGATTGTATATTACCATAAGACTTCGTATGAGTTCAATTATGGTTGTAATCGGACCAATAGGTCAAGAGTTATCTACCTTTGAATTGCTGAAAATGACATATTTAACAGTGTTTACACTCTAGAGGCCACAATATTTATCCAAGCTCTCTCAAACTTGCCCAGATTGTATAATATGACCATAAGAGTTCGAAAAAAGGTTATTATGGTTGAAATCGGACAAATAGATCAAGAGTTATCTACCTTTGAATTGCTGAAAATGCTATATTTTACAGTGTTTACACTCTTGCAACTACAGTTTTCAATGGATTATCATTATACTTGTACACAAAGTATATAGCTATACGTTCTCGAAGGAGTGCAATTATTGTTGAAATCTAATCATTGTGGCAATATAACCTGCCCAAGTGATATACTTTGAAATGCTAGAAAAAGGCTTCATTTCAGTATTGTTTAGGCTCTAGTTATCTACCTTTGATGTACTCTACTATACTAGAGTAGGTCGACAAACTTGAATGGATTTATAATAAAAAGGATGAAATTCAAAGGTAAAGCTATCATGCTTCATTACAAATGGTGAGCGATATCAGGGCTCAGACATAAACCCGAGCCGAATAATGTACTATCCATCGCTTTAATTCGGGACCATAGTAATATAGAGCCCGTAGCCGAGTGGTCTGAGGGGTTTCCTTTTAGTATTTGTCTCCGCAATGGAGGGTCACGGGTTCAAATCCCACCAGATCTTCTTTTCTGTTTTTTTGAAATGCATTTTTTTACTGAATTTCTTATCCTAAACTTAATCTTACCCATTTATATAAACATTTGACATATATTTACAAATTACTATTTTTAATGCTTAATCCGGTTGCGAGCCTCTTTAAAGCAGGTTGAAAATAAAGCAGAATGCACCTTAAAGTGCACTCTTCTGTACTTTCAACCTGCTTTAAGCTACCATCTGCTATGATATAGAAAATATTTCTAGTGATACATATTCATGACTGAATAACAAGGAACTTTTTACGTAAGTGGAGGAATGTATTGAAAGGCATAAAAATGTGTTTCAATAGCTTAATGAGTTAACCCTTCTCTTAAATTGCTCTAAACGATATCAACGCTTTTACAAAATAGTGAAGACTCAGATCAGACAGCTCCAAAAGGGGGAATTGGATTAATTGGATACTTTATCTGACACAGGCTTCAAGCATGATCTCATTTTATCCTAATATAACTAAGTTGCTCATTTTTATCTTGGAGCAAAAAAGGAGAAAGCTTGCTTTCCCTTTGTTGAAGGTGGTGACAATAGTGCCAAACTCCAACATTAAGTGTTCATGTTAGGCCCAATTCTTTGCAGTCTCTTGTCAGAATTTTAAACAACTTGCTAGAATGCATCACTACCAACAGAAGATACGCCCATTGCTGTTTTGTTGTGGTTTGAGAGACAATACATGAATCTTATTCAGGGCTGATCCAGATAATGGGAGTACATCCAAAATTAAAATCCTTATACATGTATCAGCATCACTATAACCTAATTTAGAATCAATAAATGGAAAATGTTGAAAAACCATAGTTCTTACCCCTCTTATATGGAGCCCTGGGTCCAATGCCATAGAGAGTTTTGAGTTGAGTCTGAGATCATTCTCAAGCAAATACTAAAATCTGACCAATCAAATGTTTAAGAATGATCCCAATCGGGCCTCTTCACTTTTTAGCTCACCTGAGCTAGCTCAGGGTGAGCTATTGCAATCCTTGATTGTCCGTCGTCCGTCGTGCGTCGTCCGGGCGTCAACAATTTTAGTGTTTACACTCTAGAGGCCACAATATTTATCCAATCTTTCTCAAACTTGCTCAGATGGTATATTGCCATAAGAGTTCGAATGAGGTTGATTATGGTTGAAATCGGACAAATAGGTCATGAGTTATCTACCTTTGAACTGCTGAAAATGCCATATTTAACAGTGTTTACACTCTAGAGGCCACAGTATTTATCCAAATTTTCTAAAACTTGCCAAGATTGTATATGACCATAAGAGTTTGGATGAGTTTGATTATTGTTGAAATCAGACAAATAGATCATGAGTTATTTACCTTTGAATTGCTGAAAATGCCATATTTAACAGTGTTTACACTCTAGAGGCCACAATTTTTATCCAATCTATCTCAAACCTGCTCAGATTGTAAATGACTATAAGAGTTCAAATGAGTTTGATTATGGTTGAAATCAGACTTATAGGACAGCGTTATCTACCTTTGAATTGCTGAAAATGCCATATTTAACGATGTTTACACTCTAGAGGTAAAAAAATTTATCCAATCTTCCTCAAACTTACTCAGATTGTATATTGCCATCAGACTTTGGATGAGCTCAATTATGGTTGTAATCTGATCAATAGATCAAAAGTGATCTACCTTTGAATTGCTGAAAATGATAATATTTAACAGTGTTTACACTCTAGAGGCCACAATATTTATCCAAGTTCTCTCAAACTTGCCCAGATTGTATATGACCATAAGAGTACGAAAAAGGTTGATTATGGTTGGAATTGGACAAATAGATCAAGAGATATCTACCTTTGAATTGCTGAAAATGCCATATTTTACAGCGTTTACACTCTTGCACTACAGTTTTCAATGGATTTTGATTATACTTGTACACAAAGGATGTAGCTATACATTCTGGAAGGAGTGCAATTATTGTTGAAATGTAATCATTGTGGCAACAGTTACCTGCCCTTGATATACTTTGAAATGCTAGAAAAGGCTTCATTTCAGTATTGTTTAGGCACTAGTTATCTGCCTTTGATGTACTCTACTATACTACAATAGGTCGACAAACTTGAATGGATTTAGAATAAAACGGGTGAAATTCAAAGGTAAAGCTATCAGGCTTCATTACAAATGGTGAGCGATATCGGGGCCTTCAGGCCCTCTTGTTAGCTCATCTCCTCGAGGGGAGGCTTATGAAGTTCATAAACATTAATTATGTCATTTACTTGTTACAGAATGTATTAGTGGTTGATCTTGATAAGCGATCATTTTTGAAGAGCCAAGGTGATGAGGGAACTCTGCTGCCACCAAAGATAGAAAAGGCACTGAAGACTTCCCTCAACATGTGTCGAGTGGACTCGGGTTAGTCTTGTACATAATTTATGTCTAAACCTTAAGCTCATTTGTCCGAATCTTGTTTGGCAAACTTCTCCTTAAGTTTTTATCTCAGACACTTTTATTTAACATATTTTACATACAGTGGAGAATCTGTTATTCTTTCCCAATAAACGCGTTTACGCTAAAACTATTATTTCAATTACAAACAGTTTGGAGCCAGATCAGACGCCGGGTAACCCGGCGTCTGATCAGGCTCCAAACTGTTTGCCACCAAGATAAACATGAAATATCAGAATTGACCAAAAGTTGTTCTTTTCTACGTTTTAGCGCTTTGCGTTTGCGCACGTTTGCGTTTAAACGGGAAAGAATAACAGATTCTCCACTGTACATGTAAATCATGAATTATAGATGTGCAATATGCAAATCACAGGACCTCTGACCTTGATATTGGATGAGCTACACTGTTTCATACTCACCAGCATCTGCAGTATTATGTTTCCAAAATCATTAGACAGCGAAGAAGCTGTACCTTTGATGACAGCTAGGACTAAACTGTTTTGAAAACTAATATGTCTGTGGTTTTCTGCAACACAGCTCAAATGAACGAGAAGCTTGTTATGATTGTTAACTCTTATTTATTTTATTGCAGATGCCAAATCATCCCCAAATTTGATGATATCTGAGGCATTCATGAGGTTTTTTGTAGAAGCTGTTGGTCACTATGGAAACCATATTTTAACTCATGAAAATGGTCAAAGGCATTTCCAGAAAGAAGATTTTCTGAAAGGTTAGGATTGTAAAGTTTTACGAAAAAATATCTGTCTGTTAATATTGATACCTTGTAATCTTTGTTCTTTTCCTGATGTAGGTGTATTATGTCTTTCTTGAATGCTTTACTTCCCTGAGAAGACTGGGAGTAATGGAGAATTCTCTCTGCGTCTAGTCAAGCTCCAAACTATTTACAATGGACATAAATGTTGAAGCACAAGTGTGTTTATTGTGAAAGAAAAATTGTATTAGGAATAGATACAGGGCTCCAGATAAGAGAGAGTAAACTGAACAAATCTAACATTTGCTCTCTCATTTCTCAACCAAATCCTATGGTTTTACTACTCATTAGAATCATCTCAAAAAGACGATTCCAATGAGTAGTGATACCATAGGGTTTAATACAGAAATAATGACTTTAATATTTTAAATACTTCCCTTATCTGGAGCTCTGTAGATAAATTGAAACTAAATAAAAGTTTAAATATAATTTCAGACAACAATTCTAAGCCATTACAGGACCTGCTAGAGTGGTTTGTAGAAACTCAGATGTTTGAGGTGTTTGTATCTACGCAGCTGGAGAAGAAAGAATGGGGACACACGTTAGGTAATTCATCATTTAGAAGTGTTTAATTATTTGTTTTAGAACTGAGAATGTACAATACTCTAAAATATGCCTTTTTACACATCACAAGACAGGATTAGAAGGAGAAATAATTGAGAATTTTAGAATCTGACTTACAATTTACTCCTTCAAGGAAAAGTTCCATTTTATACAGCCATGAATATGCACCATAGGAGATATTCTATATGGTAGCCTAAAGCAGGCTAACAGTTTAGCATAATGCTCTTTAACCCTTTCCTCCCTGAAACCTCAAATGGACAATTCTAGTTTTCATTTTAGACTAGTCCATTTTGACTTTTTAAGGTTGATTTTTACAATAAATGACAAACAGTGTAAACCTTGATCAGAGTGCTCCTTAAGGAGCCCTCTAATCAGGGTCTACACTGTTTGCATATGACAAGTGTGCTTCTCACATGTACGCTGTTTGCAAATGGCACATATATGTGTGACAAGTTTACAGACAACGGTTCAAAGAGTTAAGTTTCATTTTGCTTTACTTTCAGCCTGCTTTAAGCTACCATTAGTCATCAATACAGAAAACAATGTTTTGAGGAAATGGTTAACCCTTCCCTACATAGCCATCATCAGTGCAAACCATGTATTTCTTACTGATATAGCATATTTAGTAATTATTTGTGTTAACCCTTTAACTCATAGCCTATTTCTAGTTTTGAAGACAGGTGACCACTTAAAGCAGGTTTAAAGTACAGCAGAATGTGCCTTAAGGCACATTCTGCTTTACTTTCAGCCTGCTTTAAGCTAAAATCTGCGAGGCTACATAAACTATTTGTTATGGTAATTGTTCATGAGGGTATAAACTGGAACTATTTTCTTCAGCGGAGGAATCAATTAAATACGCTAAAAGTCGCTTCTATGGGGGAAAGGGTTAAGGCAGACGGCTACTTAAAGCAGACTGAAAGTAAATTAGAAAGCTCATTAAGACATTAACCCATTACCCCATAAATAGGCATTTTTACACCTTAAATTTATTCATCCATTGAAGAAATTAGTCCCAATTTATACAGTCATAGATATGTATCATAAGAAAATTTATATTTCTATATTCTAGAAGATGGTAGCTTAAAGCAGGCTGAAAGTAAAGCAGAATGCACCTTAAGGTGCATTCTGCATTACTTTTAACCTGCTTCAAGCGGTCACTTATCTTAGATACTAGAAATAGTCTATGGGGTAATGGGTTAATGAGATGAAAAGCATTAAAAGGCATGTCTATTGGAAATAAGTAAAGGCATCAAATGACATTTCTATGCTTGGTCAGTGTGAAACAGTTTAGACTTAGAGGATATGCCAAGCTATTCAAAGATTTAAATCTGTACGTTCTTTTATTTCAGAATTCTTCCAAAGTAGAGTTCAGGAGTATAAATATATAGGAAACAGAAATTTAAAGCAACGCAGAGGAAAGAAAGTGGCTTAAGTGATGCAGCGTTACTTGGAGTTCGATGCAGCTACAAAATGTGTGCAATTAACATTTGTTTATTTCAAGTACAAATACATTGCTTGTGAAAGAATGTTTTTCCCTCTTTACAATGCAAGCTTGAACTCTAGGGGAGAGTATACTAAATCTTTTACAAATAGTGTACCTGCAAAGAGTACTCTTGTCCCATGCAAACAGTGTAGACCCAGATCAGAGGGCTCCTGCAGGAGCCCTCTGATCTGGGTCTACACTGTTTGTCTTGTTGGAATATATGGCAGAAAAAAACCCTTAATAGTCATAAATGGAATACACTTAATGGGGCCCTACCGCATTACAGAGTTATCCCAATTTTCCTCGAGAGTGAACTCCCCTGATAAGGAAAAGGTTGTTTCCGGTTTAGTTAACACATCATTGAGGCGGTGTCGATAAAGGTCATAAACGATTCGGAAAAGAATAGATCGAATGCGGTTTATTAGTTTGATACCTATATCTATATGCAGTCAAGCTCCCGTTTATCCCTATATGTATTTTAACGTATTAATTTTGTTTACTGTCAAATGCGACGGTTATTTATTTAATCGTTTTTAGCAAACCGAAAGTAGCCCTGATCATACTTTTTCTATATAACAAAGAAGCCGACATTTAACATACTTAACAGACACGGGTTTTTACCTCCGTAAAAGAACGTTAACATGGATTAATTGTTTAATTGTCAATTTTTGTAACGTATTCTATACTGTTTATACCGCTGGAATGTGATACCGTGCATCTTACCTGGATCCAAATTGTTTGGCAAAAGTCGTCATGAACTCTGTTGAGTCGCGCTTAGTGTTAATCCTTTCTTTAATTCATAGGAATGTTTTTTCACACCTTTGAAAACATAATAGACCCTGTTCAAAGAGCTCTTTTAGTTATAGGAGCCATCAGATCAGGCTCTTATCTGTTAGCTTGTAAACAGTATTGGTCTTAATCTGCAAAACGTCAGTGAGACATAAATCTTTGTCGCTCATAAGACAAAAGTGGCACATTACTTCTTATCTTCCTTCTTTACATCAGTAGTTGTGCATTTCTTAATAGTTACTACGTAAGTAGATCCTGATCAGATGGTTACTATATAGGAACAGTCTCTATAATCAATGACTGTCCTCTCTGGTTCTTAAATGACATTATAGGTCTTAATAAATGCTGCCTATTACAGGTGAAAAAGGGGATAATTTGTTAAGACATTACCGTTATTAAACATAAACGTTGTATTATTCAGTTATTAATAATGACATCGTCATGAATATTCATTAGGCAAAAGGTTAAACTGATCTTTTAAAATATGTTGAATGGTAAACAGTTTCTTCAAAAATGTATATTGTGTTTGTTCATTATATACCAGCAGATTTTAGTTGACAGAAATTTCATAGAAATAGTTCAGCCTGTCATGCTCATAGCGCACATGGATTTCACCTCTCAAGGCTTCTGCACAGGGACCATAAAGCGCAAAGCATCATCAAAACTAACAACAGGAAGTAACCAATTAGCTAGAAATCGAATTGTATACTGAACCCCCACTGGGGTGCAGCTCCTCTCCCATAAGAGTCATAAATACACGCCCCATGTGAATCCCTGCTATAACAAGCCATAAAACGGAAGCTTAAGTCTTGGGTACACAGGCTGGATTAAAAAAACACCAAAATATTTTATTTTATTTTTTATATATAGGATCCACATTGTTATTCATGTGGGGAATAAATGTTAATCTCCTATACCATGCACTCCTTCATGTGCAAAAGTTTAACCCATTACCCCCATCATTATGCCTTTTACTCCTTTAATGAATTTCACCTTCATAAGCAAATAAATCCTCTTCAAGCACTAAGCAGTCATAATTATGAATCAAGGCGCATTATGTTTTACTTTCAACCTGCTTTAAGTGGTGACCTATAATTTTCAATACTTAACACGTGCTGTGGGGTAATGGGTTTAGGTAATGGGTAAACCCATTACCCGATCGCCTGTTCCTACCTGGAAAGACAGGTGTCCATTAAAGGTAGATTGAAAAGTACATGCTACTTTACTTTCAGCTTGCTTTAAGCTACCATCCGCTAGGATATTCAATGTTTTTAATGTTGCACATTCATGCTAATAAAGACTTTGAATTAGAACTCTTTCCTTTAATGGAGGCATAAACCAAAGGCGTATTTAAAGGGTTAATAGGAAATACATATACCGTTTTAACAACATAAATACTTTAGAACCCCTTTCCTATCATTAAATGTGTATTCTATTGAAGACTCAATCATGGCAATGTTGAAAGTAAAGCATGTATTCCATCGTTTTAGTAGATTAAAACTTTATTTATGTTGATCTTTTACCAGTTCACTAATTATAACAGGCTTAAAACACTATCATTTATAAAAAGTTTGGAACCAGATAAGATGCAGCATATATACTAACAGGTTGATCAGGGGTAGAACTGTTTAACACTCATATATGTTTTAAGTCAAAATTAATATATCATGTTTTAAACTTTTATCACGAAAGTAGGCAGTCTTTTTTTTTTTAAATATTAACCCGTATCATGCTATTGGCATAATTGATCATTCCTACGGTATATTTCCTTATTTAATCAGCTAAAGTAATAAACCAAATGATAGGTATTCATAGCCGGTAGGGTTTATGGTTGATTAACAGCAACCAGACTGTTGCTATGACACATCCATGTAACGGGGTTTAACCCTTTACCCAATAGATGGTATTAATTTTGAAGATAGGTGACCCCTTAAGGCAGGTTAAGGTACATTCTGCTTTAAGCTATCATCTGCTGGGAGGTATACTAACATATTTATTGAGGTGCAGATTGATGACTTATTTTAATAAGCATATGAATAAATTATATGCATAGAACGATATATCTATGCAAGTTTTTGTAAGTTTTATTGTAGGCAAAGTAAATGCATGTCTTGATTCTATTTTTGAACAATATGAGAGATTGTGCTTTCAATAATGTATAGCCAGGTTCTACTGTATATAATATAAGCTCTACACTAACAAGCAGACGATCTCCTTAAATTCGTGTTTGAGGATAAAGGATTTTCGATACTATGTGTACTTCACTATTGAACCGGAAACAACCTCTAATTCAAGGGGCGCTACTGTAAACACACGTTCCATGCGGAGTAACTCTGTATATCGGTAGGCCCCCAATCGAAACTTGAATTGTCCATTAAAAGTTTCCGGGCTGAATGAGTTAACCTTTATAGTGCTGGAACTGAGGAAATCCATTCTTTGCAAACAATGTAGACCCAGATCAGAGGGTTTCCTAAGGAGTCTTCAGATCAGGGTCTGCTTTGTTTGTCATTTTATCATAGTATTGGGTCAACATAAGTATGAACAATTGTTTTTGCATAAACAATATTGAAAGGGTTCAAAGTATCAAGCTGTATACCAGCACAGAACTAGGGTTCGTCTAACGAAACATTGTACAACAAAAACGGTCGTAAGTCAAAACTTTGAAATAATTATAATTTCTGATTTCTCCTTCTATTCTTGTCTTGTGACATCTCTTTGGAATCTTCTTTTCAAGACAATTCCAAAGAGACATCACAAGACAGGATTAGAAGGAGAAATAATTGAGAATTTTAGAATCTGACTTACAACAAAATTTGTTGTACGAAGTTTTGTAATGCAGGCCCCAGGAACATACCTGTTATGCAGTCCTGACTGAAAGAACAGTAACAACTCTGACAGTTTGTGATGCAAATCCTGCATATAGCAGGCTGGAAGTAGGGCAGAAATCTCCATATGGAAGATTTCACTTTGCTTCCAGTTTGGTTTAAGAAACTGTATGTTAGAATCAAATAAAATAGTTTTTATGGCTTTTATAGGATATTGTTATAGCATGATAAGATATTTCCATGGTCCGGCATTTCTACAGTCAGGAAGACATTCTTCTTTCCAAATAAACATGATGTTATGTTAAAATTATTAGGTCTGTTGCAAAAAGATGGAAACCAGATTAGACACAGGGTAACTCGACATCTGATCAGTCTAGGTACTGATTGCCACTGAGATTTAAAAGAATCTTCAACATTTTCGAAAAAAACTAATTCTGTACCTTTTAATATTGTGTATTTGAATTCATTTTGTTTAAATCGGAAAAATAATGTCTTATGCACTGTATCATGAATAGGTTAAGGCTCGAAAAGATGTTTCTCTTAATGGGGTAAAAATGTGTAACCCTGGAGTTGTGGGCTAAGAGTTAATCACAAGCTGCCGAATTAACTGTAATGAAGATATTCATGAGAGGGTAACTGAATTGGTTTGACTTGATATAATTAATAATAGATACAAATATAACTTTAAAAAGCGGGGTTTTTTGGTCATAGAAAACAGTATTTGTCTTTCATATGTTAGATAGAAAGAGAGCATGTGAACTTTGGAACTGCTTGTAAAATGTTAAGATAGTTTTTAAGTTCAATAGTAGATATGTTGTTACTTGATAAGTATGTGATTATAGATGAATCATACTACAGTCGAAACTTGATACTTTGAACTCGCTTAAATCGATCTTACCAATATTTCATAAGTTGAATGTTGATATGTTGATCTCACTTAAGTCAAACATACCCGTATTTCAAAGTTAAAACGTGGCTAAGCCATGTTTTAATTTTGAAATATGGGTTTGTTCGAACTAGCACAAGTATAAAGTATCGAGTTTCTACTGTATTTGAGTGCTTTTCCTTTGACGATCAGAATATGTTGAATATTTGTCTTTTACCTGTGAATCATCAATATTGAGGCCACGTGAGTCACTCACTAGATCTATTGGGATCTGCTACTGTCTATTATTGGTCACCATACATTTCAACTTCTATGCTAAGCTATATGGAAGTTTATGCTAGTATAGTGCTCCCTCTCTGCAACGACACCCAATGGGAGACACAGATTGTGTGTGTTGTTGGGAGGGAGTCATTATAGGTAGGGAAAATCAAGACTTTGCTTACATTTGCAAACAGCTTGAATCCAGATCAGACACCACGTAACGCGGCGTCTGATCTGGATTCAAGCTGTTTGTCACTCATCATTATATTTATTCTATCAAAATGGCCACTTATACATGTTTGTAATTTGAAAAAAACCCAGCAGAAAACAATTTTAAGCAGACGATATTGCAGCAGTAAAAAGACAATTGTCCTGTTTAGGGAACTGTGGCAAGGGTCCTTGTAAAGAGGGAGTCGTTGTTGGGAGGGGGCCGTTGTAGGGAGGGAACACTGTAGGTCTATTTTAAACTTATTTCTAGTTTGACCTTACTCTAGTTCTTTAACCAAATTCCACATACTCTCTGACTTCCTTTTGTACAGTAGTTAGTATTTAACCCATTCCCCCATAAATACACCTTTTTATGCCTTTAAATTATTCATCTACTGAAGAAAATAGTTCCTTTTAATACAGTCATGAGAATGTGCAATAAGAAATATTTTCTACATCCTATCTGATAATAGCTTAAAGCAGGCTGAAAGTAAAGCAGAATGCGCCTTAAGGCAAATTCTGCTTTACTTTCAACCTGCTTTAAGTGGTCAACTATTTTCAAAACTAGAAACAAGCTATGGGGTAATGGGTTAGGAGTTTTTGAACTTGTTTCTTTAGTGCAAGTTTCTACAATATTGAAATTTATCGAGGAAAAAGTAGGTGAAAACAGAACCCAAGGTTACAAAGCGCTAGAGCTGAGGCTGAGATCGTTCTCAAGCATTTGATTGGTCAGATTTGAGCAAAAGCTCAAATCTGACCAATCAAATGCTTGAGAACGATCCCAGACCCAACTCAAAAGCTTTATAACCTTGGGGCCTTGGCTCTAGATAGAAGTATTTCAAAACCTAAATGCCTGCACCAAACACTAATGGTATGACTATGCATTAAATGGTTTGATTAATACAATTAATGCTATTGTAATGTATATATTATAATATTCCTGGTTGATTCTAATGAGTAATCACACTATAGGGTTTGGTGCAGACATAGACCATTGGTAGATTTAGTAGTTAGTTTGTGATGTAACAGATGTTGATGTACGATAAAGTCATACCTTTTATTAAGCAACCACTAAAAATAAGATAATTTGTTGTCTTAAAATCTTTAGATTTAGCCATTCTTTAATTCTTTGAACATTGTTCTTGTCTTTGCAAACAGTTTGGATCAAGTTAAGATGTTGCGTTGGGTGGCATCTCATCAGGATCCAAACTGCTTCACACAATGACTTTATTTGAAAAGAAATTTTGGAAAATTCTAGTTTTAGAACAGAAGAAAATGACAATTTTTGCAGATGACAATATTATTTCAAAGAGTTATTGCACACTATTGTTCTTCAGTGTGGTTACTTAATACAAGTTTGACGGGATAATAGGGCACTGGGTAGCTTAAAATTATGGTTATTATTGAAAATTACTTTTTAATGAATTGTTGACTTAATATGGCTGATTGTATATAATTTGTAATGCTGAATAACAATTTTGAATGGAAGCTCCAAGTTATATGTGCCAAAAATTTGTAGCGAACTTGACGAGAAAACTGTTTAGTTGTAATTGTTTGCCTTATTGTGACAAAGGCGCAGAGGAGATTTACCCTTTACCCCATATCCTCTTTCTAGTTTTGAAGACAGGTGACCAATTAAAGCAGGTTGAAAGTAAAGCAGAATGCGTCTTAAGGCGCATTCTGCTTTACTTTCAGCCTGCTTTAAGCTATTATCTGCTAGAATATAGAAAATATTTCTTATGATTCTTATTTATAACAGTGTAAATTGAAACTATTTTCTTCAGCAGAGGAATAATTAGAGGCATAAAAAGGCATATTTATGGGGTAATGGGTTAAAGTGTCACTTTTCTGTCATAGTCGCCGTAGTCCACAGCATCAAACATTGGATTTAGCTCCACTGTTCAGCTTTTGTTTGATCTCTTTTGATCAAAAGTATAAGTGCTAGACCAACCAAACTTAGAATACAGATATATCAAGTGTACATTTATGGACTGATGGACAAAACAGGGACAGGCAAGACATTTTATTCATTCACCCCTCCCTGAACATTCAAATGGACAATTCCAGTTTCAAATAAAGGCTAGTCATTTTTTGACTACTAAGTTATTTTGTACAATTGATTTAAGATGACAAACAGTGCAGACCCTGATCAGAGGGCTCCTTTAGGAGCCCTCTGATCTGGGTCTACACTCTTTGCATAGGATAAGTGTACTCTTTACAGCTACACTGTTTGTAAAGGACAAGTGTACTCGTTACTAGGGTTCAATGAGTTAATCTTGTTTAATTCTTGATTAAAAAACAAACATTATGTGAAATGGTAGGCAAATGACATGCATGTATTCCATATTGTTATATTTTATACATATCTTGTTCTTGAAATTATGCAAGTGATTCATAATTCACTGGTTATTGTGTTTTGTTATTGTTATTTTCATTGAGCAGAGTACTTGAGTTTAACTCTTAAGTATCACATCTTGTAGATGAAATATCAGAGATATTTGTCTGGCAATGTATCGATTTAGTAATTCTTATCAACGCATTCACCCCTAAAACTTTTAATGGACCATTCCAATTTTCAATTAAATCTAGTCCATTTGTTAGTACTATATAGGGTTGGTTTCAACAGTATTTGCAAAATGACAAACAGAAGCCCTCTGATCAGAGTCTACACTGTTTGCATAGAACAAGTGTACTATTTACTGGTAAAATCTACTTTGCAAACAGTTTGGATCCAGATCAGATGCAGTGTAACTCAGTTTTTAATCAGGATCCAAACTGTTTGATACTCGTATCCATATTTCTTAAGTCAATACTACCTTAAATCTTGCCTTGAAACGTTCTTGCAGTCACAACCAGTGATGTCTCCATTGACAGTGAAAGAGGTTATATAAAGCAGGGGCAGAAACACAATTTTCTTTTAACAATATGCATGGAAAAGTTTTACTATGAAGAAAAGTGATAATATAGGACTTTGTTTTCAATATCATGCATGAAATCCATGTATCTGACATAATAAAATGTTAAATTGTTAATATGACACATTGTTTATGATTAACAAGTATTGTTTAGATTATTGTTTATATCAACTGAACCCTTCTTGTGCTAGGAGTAAGACCAATACAAACAGTTTAGTTAACTCTGTAATCCATGGTCTATTGCTAGTTTTGAAGACAGGTGACCACTTATAGCAGGTTGAAAGTAAAGCATATTGCACATCAAAACTAGAAACAGGTTATGGGGTAAAGGGTTAATCTACCATGTCCTTGGATGCAGTCTTCCCTATCATATACATTAAACAGACTCAAAGCTGTGGACATTTTTGTCCTGTGTATACAATTGAGCCGTACCATTAAAAATCCATACTTAATGCCTTGCTAAACAGTATAAGCCAAGCCTAGTCAATTTTTAAAGGTTTACACCGATGATTATCCCTTTACTCCATAGCCTGTGCTAGTTTTGAAGACCGGTGACCACTTAAAGCAGGTTGAAAGTAAAGCAGATTGTGCCTTAAGGCACATTCTGCTTTACTTTCAGCCTGCTTCAAGCTACCATTTGCTAGAATATAGACAATGCTTCTTTTGATACATATTTATGACTGTTATGGATCAATTTTCCTCAGTGGAGCAATAAATGAAAGGTGTAAAGATGTGTATTTGGAGTAAAGGGTTAAACAGGAAAGAATAAAATCTCAACTTTCACTTTGATTCCAGTGCAGTAGCTCTGGTTTTGCCATGACACTGCTCAACTATATTTTCAAATGAATTGACACAAACGTTGGATTTTTAGATAAAGAATACCTGTGAATGATGAGATTTAAATTGTTATACACTGTAGATAAGTGTAAAATTGAGATGTACATTATAATTATTTTTAACCCATTATCCCATAGTCTGTTTCTATTTTTGAGCAGATAAACCCTTAAAGCAAGTTGAAAGGCTTTACTTTCAGTCTGCTTTAAGCTACCATCTGCTAGGGTATAGAAATATTTCTTTGGGTGCATAGTCATGACTGTATAAATTGAACTTATTTTCTTCACTGGAGGAATAAAAGACATAAAAAAATGTATCTATGGAGGAATGGTCAACTATTGCAACATCGTAGCGGCCAAGTACAAGTATTGGCTTAGTGTGTTCAAATTCATTGTCAGCCATGTCAGAAAGTGTTTATGTACTTTTTGCCCTTGCATAATTGTATATGTGAATTCCACAAAACATTCATGTCTAGAACCAATTGGCCATTATTTAACCCATTACCCCATAGTCTTTTTCTAGTTTGGAAGATATATCGACCACTTAAAACAGGTTGAAATATATCAACCACTTAAAACATAGTTACTTACAGTGGAGAAAACGTTATTCTTTCCCGTTTAAACGCAAACGTATAGCACTAAAACGTAGAAAAGTACAACTTTTGGACAATTCTGATAATTCATGTTTATCTTGGTGGCAAACAGTTTGGAGCCTGATCAGACGCCGGGTTACCCGGTGTCTGATCTGGCTCCAAACTGTTTGCACTGCAAATAATAGTTTTAGCGTAAACGCGTTTATTGGGAAAGAATAACGTTTTCTCCACTGTAAAATATCGACCACTTAAAATATACTTAAAATATATTGACCACTTAAAACAAGTTAAAAGTAAAGCATTCTGCTTTACTTTCAGCCTGTTTTAAGCTACCATCTGCTAAGATATAGAAAACATTTCTTATCATACTTATCGATGCATTTATAGAAAATATTTCTTATCATATTTATTCATGACTTTATAAAGTGTAACTAGTTTCTTCAGAGGAGGAATAAACTAATCTGTCAAAAGGCATGGAGTAATGGATTAATGAAGCTTTAAACAATTACATGTAATTGTAGTCAATAAGTTTGTTTTTTGTCATCAAAGAAGTCATTGTTTTGCAAACAACTGGGATGTATCACAGATCCCCAGATAAGGGGAGTATTTCAAATACTAATACAGCACTCTCTCTCTACAACGGCATCCAATGGGAGACAAAAAATGTGTGCGTTGTTTGGAGGGAGTCGTTATAGGGAGGGATATTGGCTTTCATTTGCAAACCGCTTGAATCCAGATCAGACGCCACGTAACGCGGCGTCTGATCTGGATTCAAGCTGTTTGTCACCCGTTATTAAGTGTTTTCTGTCAAATTGTCCATTATGTAACTTTGAGAAAAACAGCAGACGACAATTTTAATCAGACGACATTGCAGCCGTGAATAGGTTGGGCATAATCGTTCTGTTTAGGGAACAACGGCAAGTGTTGTTGTAAGGAGGGAGTCGTTGTTGAGAGGGCCGTTGTAGGGAGGGAACACTGTATACCACTTATTTCTCCACCAAATACTATGATGCCACTACTCGAGAATTGTGGCTTTCCATGATCCTAATGAGTAGTCACAACATAGTTTGATGAACACATAACAGAGAAAATGTATAAAATGTGCTTTTTGCTCATTCTTATCTGGAGCTGTGTATCAGTTTTAATTCAATTTTAATAATGCTCATGCTTATAACTTGTTCATCAAGTGAAGGGTGAAGATTGCTTGATTGTAGCTCACCTATTCAAAATATTTTGTAATCAACCCTTTACCTCTTTACCGTTTCTAGATTTGTAGAGAGGTGACCACTTAAAGCAGGTTGAAAGTAAAGCAGAATGTGCCCAAGGCACATTCTGCTTTAATTTCAACCTGCTTTAAATAAGATCTACATTGTACTTGAATATAGAAAATACTTCTTTTGGTACATGTACATTGGAAATGTTTTCTTCAGTGGAGAAATAAAATGCTAAAAAGCTTCTTCTATGGGAGAAAGGTTTAAGATTTACAAGCAAGTGTTGGGAGGCAAGCTATAGTGTTTAACAACAACTTGTTTTGTATTGTAAGATTTTGTTTTCCAACGAAATATTTCCAAGAAATTAGTTAAGACTTACATGTATAACCAAGAAATTTCACAACACTTTAAACCATTGCACTTACACTGTTAAACTATAATCTGTCATGTATATTTATTGATTTGCAATGTCTTTTTCTGCAGTATATCTTTACATTTCTGATATTTGTTAGACATTAACAAAATAAAAGGATAATAAAACTAAAATTTCTCGCTTTTTTAATGCACAAAACTTGTGTGTTGGCCACCTAAAATACAATGAATTGACCCTTTCACTTCCATTACAGTGCTCCCTCCCAACTACGACTCCCTCCTTACAAAGACCCTTGTCGCAATTCCCTAAACAAGACAATTATGTAACGTTTTTACTGCTGCAATGTCGTCTGCTTAAATTTGCCGTCTGCTGTTTTTCTTAAGTTACATAATGGACATTTTGATGTAAAACTTAATGATGACGAGTGACAAACAGCTTGAATCCAGATCTGGATCCAAGCTGTTTGCAAATGTAGCCAATTTTCCTCCTTATAACGACTCCCTCCAAACAATGCACACAATGTTTGTCTCCCATTGGGTGTTG
Organism: Gari tellinella; assembly: GCA_922989275.2. Taxonomy (NCBI): domain Eukaryota; kingdom Metazoa; phylum Mollusca; class Bivalvia; order Cardiida; family Psammobiidae; genus Gari; species Gari tellinella. Next base: position 75,418,941 of record OV277867.1, on the reverse strand, counting down.
TTGTAAAGAGGGAGCGCTGTACAATGAATTGACCCTTTCACTTCCATTATTTGTTACTGAACATCTAGATCTTTCTTCTTTTGAAGCAAGACCTTGCACTTGCTTTCTTATTGAGGCAAGACATTGGCATTGCTTCTTTTTGAAGCAAGGCCTTGGTCTTACTTCACTTATTGAACCTTAGGACTTTATTTTTTAAGCAACACCTTAAGTTTTGCTTCTTTGTTTGAAGGGGACCTCATAAGATGGTTTGTTTCTCAGGAAGCAAGTCCTTTTAGTTGGAGAAGCAAAACCTTGGTCCTGCTTCAACCATTGAAGCAAGACCTTGGTCTTGTTTCCCTATTAGAAGCAAGACCCTAGGGTCCGTTTTATTAAACGTCGTACGACAAAAAGGGTCGGAAGTCAGATTTTAAAGTTATCAATAATTATTTTTTTCTCCATCTAATCCTGTCTTGTGACAGCTCTTTGAATCGTCTTGAAAAGACGACTCCAAAGAGATGTCACAAGACAGGATTAGATGAAGAAACAAGAAATTAGATGTAATTTTAAGTTTTGACTTACAACCGTTTTTGTCGTACGACGTTTCATAAAACGGGCCCCTGGTCTTGTTTCACTTTTTGCAGCAAGACCTTAGGTCTTGATTCCTTGGAGATTAAATACAAACATGGTGATACATTTCATGATTTATTGAAGTTTTACACATTTAATAATACACTAATATCTATAAAACTTTCCCACAATTTATCACAAACTTCTTAACAATTAACAGTAGATAGTTGTCATTGTAACCAATCTGATTTGGTTCGAAAGCAACTTACTTTGACACAAGATCACCCTCATGATATTTAATCTCAAAACATTATACTGGAACAACTCTAGGTGCAATTTTTTTATACGAGATATGTTATTAAAACCCTTTCTCTCATAGACTGTGCTCAGTACAGTAAAACCTCTCTACTAAAAATATGACTTATTGATTGCATAAAAGACAGGTGGCAGTTTAACTCTTTCGCTGTCAGATTAATCGTGAGCTTTTTAACCCTTCACCTTTACAGTGGTAAATACGCTATTCCTAACCCACTTTAAGCGTTTCTTGCGCGTTTCTTATCTGTTTCGTTAAACGCATTTCCTAGCCGTTTCTTTACGCGTTTAAAAGAGCCCAGATAAAAGGTTCATCACTTAGCGGATGGACCCCTTAACTGAGACTGCATTGGTATAATTGTTTATTAACGCCTTTTAACGCGTTAAGATCGTTAGGCTTTAACCGTTCGTAAACCGTTCAGTCGTTCACTATGCGTTTCTTACGCATAGATTAACGCATAAATGGGTAGGAATAGCGTATTTACCACTGTACATTGTCCTCTGCTTCAATTTTGGTCTTTGCAAGATTGTTTCAAAGTAATATTTAATGTAGTATGACTTAAAACATATTGATAGGAGTGTCAAATAGTTTGGATCCTGGTCAGAAGCCGGGTTAGGCTGCGTCTGATCAGGATCCAAACTGTTTGCAAACATGCTTTTTGGCGTTCAAAGAGTGAAAGGATTAAAGCAAAGTGAGAGTAAACCAGAAAATTCCTAAAGAAGCTTTCTGTTTACTTTCACCTTGCTTAAGCAGCCACCTGTCTGAAAAACAAAATGATCAATTTAATTTAGTAGTCAGTATAGAGAAGTTTTACTGTATTTAACCCTTTCCCACATAGCATATCTCTAGTATTGAATATAGGTGTCCACTTAAAGCAGGTTGAAAGTAAAGCAGAATGCGCTTTAAGCGCATTCTGCTTTACTTTCAGCCTGCTTTAAGCTATCACCTGCTAGAATATAGAAAACATTTTGTATTATACATATTTATGAATGTATAAATTGGAACTATTTTCTTCAGGGCAAGAATAAACTGAATGCGCTAAAAGGCGCTTCTATGGGGGAAAGGGTTAAGACAGGTGATTGCCTTGAGCAGAATTAAAGTAAAGCAAAAGGCTGCTGAAGGAACTTTCTGCTTTACTTTAAGCCTGTTTTAAGCATCCACCTCTCAGGTAAAGGCATCCAATGGCGCTTTGATGGTGGAAAGGGTGAAATAGTTTTGACATTTATGATCTATAAAATAATTACTAATGTTAAAATAAATAAAACAGTGATGAATACGATCAAGTTTCAAGTCATGCTAGTCAAATTAATTCTCGAATTCTAAAATGCATCCCACGCATCTACTGATCTACATGTACATGATGTTAAAATGATCATTCTGAAGGTTTTACTATTCATACGCTACATTATATTGAAGGCCTCATGATGATATATACACATTACAGTAAAACCTCTCTACCATGACCGCTGAATTATGTAATGATTTGGTGTTTAACTCTTTCCTCCCTGAAACAGCTTTCTGTTTTACTTTCACCTTTCTTTAAGCAATCACTGAGCTTTATGTTTTACTTTCATCGTACTTTAAGCTGCCACTTGCCTTAAACACCAAATCATTAACGCAATTCAGCGATCGTAATAGAGGTTTAACTACATGTATTGGAAACCTCATTCACATAATATTTCAGGGGAGGCAACCCTATTAACTCCATGCCAATGCATTTGGTTGCCAGGAACTGACATCCAGTTTTGATCCAGAGCAGATGGCAAATAAACTGGCATCTGCTCAAGCTCAAAACAGTTTGACACCTGTTTTTAAAAATAAATGGTGAACTTGCGCTAAATGACATGCAGATTCAAACAAATTGTCAACATTACCTATAAACTGCCTTTTTCTGCATTTCATTTGAATTTCTTTTCAGAAAGAAGAGTTTCTCCCTTATAATGTAAGTAAAACCTGAAACTGGCTTTAATAGTTTGTACTTTGTCATACTTTACAAATTTAAACTGTAGCTTTCCCACATTTTAACTTTGAAATAAGTGTATATTTGACTAACAAAACTTCACCTGTAGACAGACAGGTACGTTACTATGCTTTAACTATAGTTATTTAGCTATTGCAGGTTATACATGGCCTGGTGATTGTGCTTGCTGTGTAAACAAGGATCTACACTGTTAATGGAATTCTGTTTGTACATAAACATTAAACATAATCATTCAATGAAATACACCAAATATTTCAGCTAAACTACTGACACAAATTAAACATGATGAAACATCTAGAGCAAAATCACGATGCAATAGAGCTTCAGATAAGGTGAGTATTTCAAGTTTTAACATCCTTAACCCAATACCCCATAGCCTGTTTCTAGTTTTGAAGACCGGTGACTACTCAAAGCAGGTTGAAAGTAAAGCAGAATGTGCCTTAACCTGCTTTAAGCTACCACCTATAAGGATATAGAAAAGATTTCGAATTGTACATATTCATTACTGTATAAAGAGGAAATCTTTTCTACAGTGAAGGAATAATTCAAAAGCACAAAAAACATATTCTAGTTTGATTATGGAGTAATGGGTTATTTATTATGTGGTGACATATATACATAGAATTGTCTCTTCAAAACAGTAGACACAGCATACAGGAGGAATATGTAAGAAATGCTCACTTTATTAGCTCTTATCCAAAGTCTTCATGCAACTAATTTACCCAGTAGTTTAGCTGTAAAATTTGCTCAAAACTCTTAGCTAGACATAAGTTCAACCCTTTTGGTTTATAGTTTATTATCAGCGACTATGTTCAAGTTAGTGACAGAACTTGCTTAAAGCAGACTGAGCAATTTCAGCTTTACCCTCTGCCTGCTTTAAGCAGTCATCAATCAGATCATTATTATCATTGGTTTTTTTATTAACCTGCAGGTTCAGGAACAATATCCACATCAGTGGGCACCGCTTCTAGGAAGAAGGCTTGCTGCATGCATGGCAGCTGAGTTCTTATACCTGATCTTCAGGTCTCTCTCTCTTGAGGGTCGATTACAGTGAGGTTCCAATATTTTTTCAGAATAAAGGGAAACGCCTAGTCTATTTTGATAGTGCACTTTTATGATAATAGTGTTGAAGTCTAAAAAGATTTTACTATGAAGAAAAGGGTTGAATATGTTTCATTTTTTCTCTTCACATTAAATGCAATACAGGTTTAGTGAGATCACACTGCATTAAAACAAAAATCTAAGACATGTATTGCTCACCATAATATACACATAGCACTTCAAAAGTAGCAAAATGAGCTTCGAAATAAACTATATAATTTATTTGAAATAACAATTTATCTTTGAATATATTAATTTATCTATTACTTCCTTTTGATTTAACCATAAACTATAACTATCACTAAAGGTGATCAATACCCTCTAACCTAGCATGGATGAAAAGAGTGATTCGGAGATACTCCCTCAAAATTTCCTTGCAGGAAGAATAAAATCTGGTCATAGATAATAGCTTTTTAGTAGCTATGCTATATTTTTTACAAAAGTTACTGTTCATCTAATTGAATGTAATGCTTTTACTTCCACCACATACTCCGCCAGGGCTGCCATAAGTTGACATAAAAATCCTAAGATTTCCAAATTTGCATTTTTCAAGTTCGATTTTACGAATCGTACCTTTACCCCATTGTCTGTTTCTAGTGTTGTTGACACGTGGCTGCCTAAAGCAGGCTGGAAATAAAGCAGAATGCACCTTAAGGCGCATTCTGCTTTACTTTCAGCCTGCTTTAAGCTACCATGTACAAGAAAATCCGAAGATTTAGGAAAAATCCGGAGAAATGGAAGCCCTGCTCCGCTGAAGTGTGGAGCCCCAATTTTATATCGCACACTTTTCATGACAGTTTGTCGTACAATGACGTCACTGATTTATTGATTTGATGTCATAAGTATTACGTCATTACTTCCGATCTAAGATTCATTTTCTTCCATCCAGTTATTCTCATCAAATCGGGCAGCTAGAATTACATAACACACAATGACTACGATTCTTGGGGAGCCCTACAGGAAAACTCATAATAGAAGTATGCCCGGCGATAATCCCACTTCTTTGAAGCAGTGAGATTATGAAGTGATAGTCTAGTATTATTTCCAAGTAAATCACCGGAAAGCAAGAAATAAACTTTGATAATCACAAATATTACAGATCAAAACTAAACTAGATTACACATAATTATACAAATACGGTAAGCACTGGAATGATGCATAGACATTGAGTGTAAATGCTCAACAAACAATCTACCTAGTTGCAGATACGTAGGATCTGTCATGAGTCGATATTTGAGACAAGCTGATCTTAACAGAGTCTAGAATTGAAATGTTATTAAGCCTTTGCAAGCTTAATAAATTTTCCATTTCAGACTAGGTTGAAATCATCTATGTCTCAAAGATCGACAAGAAGATTATTTTTCTCACATAAACAACGATTTTAAGCAATAGGGCTTTCCTGAATAGAGTGACGTCATCAAAGAGACTCTTGGCATAGAGATACATCATCAAAGTGACCTCACACATGTTGGAGACAAGGATGTTCTTGATCATTGTTCGCTATTTTATAATTTAAGACAGGGGTAGTTATGTGAGAAATATCAATCACCAATGTCTGCATAATAGAACTGTAGCATATAGGTATTTGTTAGTATTTTTGTCTACACATTAATGGCAAGTTCTCATTCAATTCTTTCAACAGTTGGTGACTGTCATCTATTGAAATTGATTTCTTCAAAAATTCTAGAATAATTTGGTCATAATAGAAGCATTTACAGAAACATGGTTTGAGTGACAAACAGTTTAGATCCTGATCAGACACGACATATAGATGGGTCTGTTCTGGATCCAAACAGTTTGCAAAGCTCTTTCACCACCATGGACCTGTTTAAAATACACTCATTAATTTGCAAATAGTGTAGACCGAAATCAGAGGGCTCCTACAGGAGCCCTCTGATCAGGGTCTACCTTGTTTGCTAATTTAGAGCAGTATTTATTAGACTACCCAAATTTCCAAGTAGACTGGTTCACATTTTGGTAATAAAAGATACAAAAAGGAACTTAATAACCCACAAGAGTTACTTAGTGTTGAAATCTTCTAGTTAAAGTTGAACATAAATTAACACAAAGTAAGTTTTTGAGATTATTATTTTGACTAAATTAGCTTCCCCTTGATTTTTACTTATTGATTTAAAGGCAATACCATGGTCACAATTACACTTGTTCCTCTTGGTTTCTTGAGGTATCAGTTGTTTTCTACTATGTTAGTAACATCAATGATGCAATTACACAAACAAGTAAAACAATCTTCACACTACTTCATGCTGACATGGAACATACAAATCTCAATCTGGGTCACACGCAAAACTACTATGATACTTGAACTTGTATACATTGAAGCCCCTTAATCTAAAATTACCCTTCTCCTGCTAATTGTGTGTCTTAACTCATTCAACCCTGAAACTTTTAACGGACAGTTCCAATGTCAAAATAAGTCTAGTCCATTTTTGACTATTTACGGTTGATTTTAACAATATATTTCAAAATGACAAACAGTGTAGACCCTGATCAGAGGACTCCCTAGGGAGCCCTCTGATCAGGGTCTACACTGTTTGCATAGGACAAGTGTAATCCTCACAAGTACATTGTTTGTTCATGACAAGTATACTCATCACTAGGGTTGAATGTGTTAATGAATTTTGAACAGTACTGACATGGAATATGCAAATCTCGATCTGGGTCAGGCATGCAAAACTGCTGTGATATTTGAATTTGTATACATTGAAGTCAAATTAATCTAAATTTAACCTTTTTCCTGCTACAGTGTGTATTGATGATTTTTGAAAACAGTGTAGACCTAGATCAGAAAGCTCCTGGAGGAGTCTGCACTGTTTTCTTTCATTATGTGTCTGCCACAAATCTACACTCTTACCTAGGTCCAAGCTTATACAGCGTTTGAGTTGAATCTGAGTGCATTCTCAAGCATTTGATTGGTCAGATTTGAGCCTAGGTTCAAATCTGACCAATCAAAATGCTTGATAATGATTTCAGACTCAACTCACTTTATAAGCTTGGACCCTGGACAAATGTCTCCTTCTGTTATAATTAAGCCAATGTAATAGTTTAGATGATAGCAGGACTCAAGAAAAGAAGGAGTAAGTTTACAAAACCAACATTTTCTCACTCAGTTCAGCACCAAATCCTATGGTGTTACATCTCATTAGAATCGATTCAAAGAGACAATTTTAAAGAAAAGTGACTCCATAGGGTTTAGTGTTGAAAATCAAGATTTTAGTTTTTGAATTACTCCCCTAATCAGGAGCCCTGTGACAGATGTTCATAGTGACCACAGTTTTAAATATAAATATTCAACAGGAGAAGGGTAAAACAAGAGATTTTAACAAAATACACCACAAGTAGGGTGACATAATAAATGCAATTTTGGTATAAAAATGTCATGTCAGTAAGTCAATTTTTTTTCATAATACAGTCAATCCTGTATAATTATCAACCCATTACCCCATAGCCTGTTTCTAGTTTTGAAAATAGGTGACCACTAAAAGCAGGTTGAAAGTAAAGCAGAATGCGCCTTAAGGCGCATTCTGCTTTACTTTCAGCCTACTTTAAGCTACCATCTGCTAGAGTTTTGAAAATAGTCATTCAAACCATTTTCCTCAGTGGAGGAATAAATTAAAGACGTAAAAAAGGCCTTTTTATGGGGTAATGGGTTAAATAATTTTTCTTTTAAGAATGGTAAAGAAAATCAAAGTCAGGTGACTGCTAACATAACAATCTTCTGATCTGGGTCTACACTTTTCTGAAAGGATGATTTTAGCACTATAAGGGCTAACAAACTGATAACCATTCAATATAAAAGTCTCCCATAAATAAACATATCCTGGCATATTTCAAGTTCGATGTAGCTCAAAAAAACATTTTTTACCAGAAAACAAAATTTACATCAAGCAACATTAAATACTATAAAAATAACAAAATCTATCTCATCTTCATTTTTACGAAGAGGCTCATAGCCGGAAGATACAATGAAGAAAATAGATATTAAAGCTATGATATATTTGTGCAAAGGAACCTTCAAAAACCGAACTCCTGGGGCCAATCTTACAAAACGTCCTACGAAAAATATTGTCATAAGCCAGATTCTAAAATTCTCATTTATTAGTTACTCCGTCTTGTGACATCTCTTTGGAATCATCGCGATAAGACGATTCAAATGAGATGTCACAGGACAGGATTAGTTGGAGAAATTAGATGAAAGTTTTGATTTACGACTATTTGGCGTAAGACGTTTCCTAAGACGAGCTCCTGGTCTGTAGACACATATATCCACTAGTTGCAAGTATTTTGTATAAAAAATACTATTTTAATTCAAGTTCAACCATCTATAATTCTTTGAAAACGTGAAGCAGATTACAATCCAGGGTCCAAGATTATAAAGTTTATGAGTTGAGTCTAAAGACGTTCTCAAGCATTTGATTGGTCAGATTTGAGCCTAGGCTCAAATCTGACCAATCAAATGCTTGAGAACAAACTCAACTCAAAAGCTTTATAATCTTGGAGCCAGACAAGATACACATCTGTGGTATACGTGTATGTGAGGACATCCTGTTAAATTATAGTTTGTAGCTTGTAAACTGTAGGAGAAATAAGATGGAAAACGTATGTACCCTATCTTTTATTATGTTGATAGATGAATGAACAGACTGATGAACGGATGAACGAACTGATGAATGAACAAATGGACGGACTAATCGTCTCAGGGCATGAAAATGAATTAAACTGTATGACAAAGTCGTACCTGGTTTTCCATCCCTTTAAATATTAATTTGAGATATGTGGTGTGTATACCCTATATAAGCATTTTAATCCATTCTCTCGTACTTTGTTTCCAATGTTTATAGTGCTAGAACTGTTCATTTTTTCAAACATTGTTGATCCAGTTCAGAGGGCTCCTCCAGGAGCCCTCTGATCAGGCTCAACACTGTATGCCATGCCTCGGTTTTTTATGACAAACCCTTCAGAATAGAAGGAAGTTAAAAGGAAAGCATACATCTCCATATAATTTTTTTTTAAAAAATACATGTTTTACTTTCAACCTGTATTAAACAGCCAAATGTCAGTATGAAAAGTTATTTTTTCATTGAAGTCAAATTGCTTAATAGGATAAAAGCATAACAAGAGCATCTATGAGGAACAGGTTATGGCATGAACAATTATTTGTATGAGGGAAAGAGTTCATCCCAATGAATTTTCATTCACACTAGCACTTTAACACCTAAAAGCAGTGAATATTTTACTCCTAAAAGCAGTGAATATTTTACTCCTCCAAGCAGTGAATATTTTACTACTCCAATCAGTGAATATTTTACTACTCCAAGCAGTGAATTTTTACTTCTCCAAGCAGTGAATATTTTACTCCTCCAAGCAGTGAATATTTTACTTCTCCAAGCAGTGAATATTTTACTACTCCAAACAGTGAATATTTGACTACTCCAAGCAGTGAATATTTTACTTCTCCAAGCAGTGAATATTTTACTCCTAAAAGCAGTGAATATTTGACTACTCCAAGCAGTGAATATTTTACTTCTCCAAGCAGTGAATATTTTACTCCTCCAAGCAGTGAATATTTTACTTCTTCAAGCAGTGAATATTTGACTACTCCAAGCAGTGAATATTTGACTACTCCAAGCAGTGAATATTTTACTCCTCCAAACAGTGAATATTTTACTCTTCCAAGCAGTGAATATTTTACTTCTCAAAGCAGTGAATATTTTACTACTCCAAGCAGTGAATATTTTACTCCTAAAAGCAGTGAATATTTGACTACTCCAAGCAGTGAATATTTTACTTCTCCAAGCAGTGAATATTTTAATACTCCAAGCAGTGAATTTTTACTTCTCCAAGCAGTGAATATTTTACTACTCCAAGCAGTGAATATTTTACTACTCCAAGCAGTGAATATTTTACTCCTCCAAGCAGTGAATATTTTACTACTCCAAGCAGTGAATCATTTACTCCTCCAAGCAGTGAATGTTTAACTTCTCAAAACAGTGAATGTTTTACTACTCAGTGATTGACAGTGAATAATTTACTCCTCCAAGCAGTGAATATTTTACCTAAGCAGTGAATATTTTACTCTTCCAACCAGTGAATGTTTTTGTTCCTTAAAGCAGTGATTAATTTATAGTGTGTCATGTGTTCCTAATATTCTACTAAACCATATAATATCCCACGTCTGACCTAGACCCATTTTATACACAATCTTACAAAATATATGGTCTTAACTCCTTCAGCGCCAAGCTGAACAACAATGGCATACAAACAGTTTGGATCCAGATCAGACACTGCCTAACACCGTATCAGGTCACGATCAAATACTTTTAGACTGTTTCTAGTTTTGAAGACAGCTGACTACTTAATATAAAGCGGAACATTTTTCTTTAGTTGAAGGATAAATTAAAGACGTAAAAAGGTGTATTTATGGCAGAAATGGTTAAGTAAGAGATGTCTATGAAACGGGTGTCAGAATATTTAAAAAAAAATCAGATATACCCAAGTATGAGCTGATCAATCAGATAAGGTCGACCTTAAGACAGATGGCAGCTTAATGCAGAACAAAAGTTTATATTTTAGAAAGCTCCTATTGGATGTGTCTGCATAATTTTTATCAGGGCTCCAAATAAAAGGGAATAAATTGAAAAAATCCAAAATTTCCTCACTCATTTCAGGACAAAATCTTATGGTGTTACTACTCATTAGAATCGTCTCGAAGAGACGATTCTAATGAGTAGTGATACAATAGGGTTTAATGCAGAAATAAACTTAAGGATTTTATTTTTGAAGTATTCCCCATATCTGGAGTCCTGTTTTATCCTGCATTAGGCAGTCATCTGTCTTTAAAGTTCCATTCATGTTTCTTAATAGAGAGATCGCACAATACTTGTAAACGTTTTACAGTATTACCTCTTGCACTTTTAATCCTTTTCTCTATAGCCTGATTCTTGTTTTGAAGACAGGAAACGCCCACTTAAAATAGTGTAAAGTAACGCAAATGTGCCTTAAGGCCCATTCTGCTTTAAAATGGATCTACTTTCCTCAGTGGAAGAATGAAGTTAAGGCATATCTATGGAATAAAGGGTTAAATGCACAAAAGCACATCTGTTTGAGCAGACCTCGAGTGATATTTATTCTAACCCTTATCACACTTAGTTTGTATTTACAAACAGTTCAGATCCATATCAGTCACCATGGAACTGTGCATCTGATCTGGATCTGAACTGAAATTTATGGGTGTGTTTTTTTTTCAGTCAAAAATATATATGGTACCTTGTACACTGAATATGAAATTATGACAGATGATACATTTTAAAGCGGACGATATTGTAGTATGACAAGGGTTAGGTTATACCTCTCTATAACAACCACTAAATTGTGTCAATTATTATGTGTTTATGACAGGTTACTGCTTAAAGCAAGGTGATAGTAAAACAGAAAGCTCCTATAGGAGCTTTCTGTTTTACTATCACCATGCTTTAAGCTGTTACCTGTCTTTTCTACAATCAATTATCCTACACTTTATCCTACGGTCCAGGCAGACCGAAGCTATCTTGGGAAGACCTTGTAAAACCTGACTGAGAAGCTCTTGGGTTGGAAAACACCAACCCACAAAACCTCCAAGCTTGAAGAGGGAGACTTCGTTCCAGACTGGACAGCCAGGCCTCACCCTTATAAGGATTAATCAATGGCCTGGTTAATCAAAACTGGATGATGATGATGATTTAGTGGTTGCAATAGAGAAGTTTTACTGTATTGAATCAAAACGATATAAAATGTCATCAAGAGTTCATGATGGCTTCTTCCAGGTCCCCCCCATAGATCGCCATGACTACCATCAATACGAAGCCCGTTACTAAACCAAAGTTCTGTAACAGGAATATATTGCGGCTCCCTACAGCATCTTTGTTCTCTGGATCTTCCGCAGCACTGTTCATCTCTGGCATCTGGAAAATCAAACACTGTGTTAACCCTTTCATGATCAAATTTATCCTGAGATTTTTACCCCTTCATAGCGGCTTTAGCCATATTTTTGTCTGTTTCAATATTGGTGTCTGCAATATCGTTTCAAAGTTCAATTTGAGGCAGTATAACTGATGTATTTTCATAACAAGTGGCATACAGTTTTGATCCTGATCAGATGCGGCGTAAGGATCAAAACTGTTTGCAAATGTGCTTAAGGGAGTCATTGAGAGTGAATACCCAATATAGGGAGTATCTAACCCATTACACGATACATACACCCTTTACACCTTTAATTGTTTCCACTACTGAAGAAAATATATCCACATTATACAGTCATGAATATGTTCTGTAAGTAATTTTCTACATCCATATAGATTGAAGCTTATCAAAGCAGGCTGAAAGTAAAGCAGCATGCACATATAGGCACATTCTACTTTACTTTCAACCTGTTTTAACGTAGCCTTTCTTCAAAACTAGAAACAAGCTTTGAGATTATGGGTTAAAATGCTTACATCCTTGCATATCGACAAAACCTTATGATGCGACTTCTCAATACAATTATCTCAAACTAAAATCTTTATTTCTGCATTAATCCCTATGGTGTCACTCTTCGAGATGATTCTAATGAGAATTTGGTACTGAAATGAGTGAGAAAATATTGAATTTGATCAGTTTACTCCCTCTTATCTGAAGCCATGATATCAGTCACTCAATAAACAAGATTTCACCAAACAATATCTGATACTGATATATCTTCAAATACATCTTTTTGTAGTACAAAAACTGTTGTACCAAAGCAGCCATTCAAGAGAGATTACTTCTTAATGCTGGAGTAATACAGAAAAGTCTTAAATATGCCCTCTGATCTGGGTCTATTTTGTTTGCAAAATTGTATACATCTGGTTCCAGCACAACAAGAATGTATATGTAGTAGGAAAATAATTCTTATGTAAACGTAATTATATGCAATTGCCCTGAAAGCGCATTACCCCGTTGTACATTTTTCTCAGTCTTACCATATCCACCAGTGATATATACAGGAACATGCCGCCAGCAAAGGCGAACACCCAGGTATGAGTGGAGGTGTTCTCTCCCAGGAAGATACCCACGACCAGGCCCAGATAGCACATAGTGGCCGACAGAAAATTGTACAAGAGCGCCTTCTTCAACTTCATACCAGCATTCAGAAGAACAGCAAAATCACCTGAAATAAAATCAAAATATAGTTAATCTTATGTACCCATTGAACCCTAGTGAAAGGTAAATTGCAAAACAAGATGTGTTTGCCCCCCTCCCACCAACACACACTATGTAAACTTGAACTTTGACCCAGTGTGTCTGAAATATACATATTCATACTCCTCTCAATTAGAGCAATATGTATACAAAATATGGAGTCAATATATGACTTGAGGTTCAAAGGTTATTGCCATTTCAAATATTTGAACTTTTGACCTTTTTTAATCATGATCTTTATCCGAACATGCCTAAAACCTGCATATTCATATACATATTTATATGGGCAACACCCATGCCATGTATTGAGTGTGTATTGGTTAGAGTTCAATAGTTATTGCTAATGTTAAGGTTGCAAAAAAAATAACCTTTTAACCTTTGTGACCTTGATCTTTGAAAATAAATGTTGAAAGCACATATATTCAATTTCCTTTCTATTAGAGCAATATGTATACCAAATATGAAGTCCCTATCACTTGAGGATCAAAGGTTATTGCCATTTCAAATACTTTACCTTTTGACCTCTGTGACCTTGGCCTTTGACTTGATGTATTGAGTATGTATTGGTTATATTTCAAAAGTAAATGCCAATGTTAAGGTTGCAGAGCAAAATAACCTTTTGACCTCTGTGACCTTTACCTTTGACTAGACATGTCTAAAGTATTCCTATTCAATTTCTTTTAATTAGAGCAATATCTATACCAAATATGAAGTCTCTATCACTTGAGGGTCAAAGGTTATTGCCAGTTCAAATAGCCAAAACCCACCTATTCATATACCTCTTAATATGGGCAACACATATGCCAATTATTAAATGTGTATTGCTTATAATTCAAAACTTATTGCCTGGGTTAAAACTATCTATTAAAATTTCAGGTGTGAATGAGTTAACCACTGCAAAAGAGATCTGCTTAGTTGTGGGGGAGCTTAAAAAGCATCTCTGTTAGAAAAGGAAAAGGCATTAACACGTATTTTCATGATGGAATGGATTACATGATGCAGCCAAAAAATACAATCCTTACCCAATTCATGAGGGAACTCCTCAAACAATATCGCTATGGAAACAGACACACCCGCCAGAATACTCTCTGTAAAGGCTGCTCCAATGGACACACCATCAATAAAATTATGCAGCCCATCACCAAATATGATCATCCAGGCTACTGGGGCAACATGGTGATGGTGTTTAGGTACCAGTGGCTTCCTTGTGGCCTGAATCAAAACAATAGATAGATGGGGTAATGGTATAATATGTGATAAACTATCGTGATAGTATTGCCAAAGCGAATCCAACTATCGATAGTCCCTTGTAATGCTGTTTTCAACTATCAATAACTATTGTGACAGATATATTGATCGCAATAATCAGCCCTAATGTAGAGCCTCTGAAAACAGGAAATGCTGGAACATAAATGTGACATCATGGAGAAGATGTTATTTTTTCCCCAATAAACATGTTAATGCTAAAACTAAAATGTCCATTGCAAACAATTGGAAGCCAGATTAGAAGCCGAATAACTAGGGCTGACATGCTACCAATATTGCTATCACAATAGTTATCGATAGTTGAAAACACCAAGATGATAGACTATCGATAGTTGGATTCACTACTGTAATACTATCATCATAGTTAATCACATAATTATTATACTAAATTATGAATATTAACCCATAGCCCGCCAAATAAATTGTCGTCTGCTATATTTCTCGTCTGCTTCAAGTTTCAAAATGCTTCAAAGTTGCTCAAAATTGCTGAAAATGTCGTCCGAGTGTCAAACAGCTTGGATCCGGATGAGACGCCGAGTTACTCGGCGTCTCATCCGGATCCAAGCTGTTTGCATATGGAGCTATAGTCGTGAGTGGCAGGCTAAGGGTTAACCTAAATTTATGTTTTCTATATCCTTAAAGCAGGCTGAAAATAAAGCAGAATTCTGTTTTACTTTCAACCTGCTTTAAGCAACCATCTGTCTTCAATATGGAAAACAAGCTGTATGAAAAAGTATTAAAAGAGACTTAACCACACACTGGCAACAAAATCAAACACGCCATCTCAAAAATCAGGTACATCTCATGGAGAGAGTTATTTGTAGCCAAGTTTTACTTTGTCACTATGATTAAAGTGACAAAGGTCCAACTATCTATTGCAGCTCAAACTGTCGCCATTAGTATCAATAGTTTGATTTTGCATCGTGACTTGACCTTTCATGATAAGTCGACACTATCGGCTATTGTGCCATCCCTACCAGTAACTAGCATCTGATCAGGCTCCAACCTGATTAAAATGAATCTTTAGAAATTTCTAAAATTGACATTTTCTACATATCATCGCAATGCGTTTGGGATTCATTTGCATGTAATTTCTTCTAGATGCCTCTATCAAACCCTATATTGTGACTATTCATAATCATTAGAATCAGTAGTGACATTATAGGGTTTGGTCCAAAGGAGTTTTCTGCATAACTGTCACCATGATTTAAGCTGTCACCTGTCTTAAACACTTAGTAATTAACACTCTCTTTATTTGGATCTCTATCAATCGCAACATACATTGCTAATATTATCCTGCTTGTCATCAGCGCCTGCTCTGTTCTGCCCTGGGGACATCATCTGATCCTGATCCTGATCATCACTCAGTGATCCACCTTCCTCTGTAGTAGAACTGTTACTATCAGAAGTACAGCAAGGCAGCTTCTCAGTGAGGCTGGTTGTCTTCTTATACTCCGGTATATCTTTGGCTTTGTGGAACGAGGAAAAACTCATGGCCGAGTCTCTGTGCACTCGCTTGCGACCTTGTTCTCTCAACTGCCTCTTTTTCTGCGGGGAAAAAAAGAACAGTTTAACCTGAAGTCAATACAAAGATGGCAGCTAAATGTGGGACATTAACTCTTTCACTGCCAAGTTTTACCGTCTGTTTTAACCCCATTATCGCCAAAATATTGTCTGCATTGTCGTCTGCAATATTTTTTAAAGTCAGCTTTAGGGCTGTTTGGACTGAAGAAACGTCAATACATGTATGAATACAAGTGTCAAACAGTTTGGATCCTGATCAAACGCCACATTATGTGGCGTCTCATCAGGGTCCAAACTGTTTGCAAAGTCGCCTTTTGGCGCCATTGGTAGTGAAAAGAATTAAGTAGATTGCCTTGTTTCCTGCACAGAGAGAGTGCTTTAAAATGAATTTTTACACATAACAGGAGGATGGAAATCTTGCTTCATTTTTCTTTTATCTTATATGCATTTGAATAAAATCATGGCTTAATCAAATCTTATCCTTGAAATACAGTTATGTTTAAATTGAATTCAAGTTATTGAAATTTAACTATGGAAAATGGGTACGTTTGACTTCAGCACGCTTTGAGTTTTCATATCAAGGTCGACTGTATTTAGAGACAAACTCTTAGAAACCATGATGGTGAACAGACTGAAAGTACAATGTACAGACCGGCCATCAAATTTCAAGAGAAGACTTTCTTCTTTGCAAACAAGCAATTATGATACAAACCTTATCAAGTTATGTCCATTGCAAACAGTTTGGAGTCTAATCAGATGCCGGGTTTCCCAAACTATTTGCTACTCAGATAAAATTAAAACATTAGACATTCCATAAAATCATGTTTTTCTTCATTTAATTGCAATGCATTTAAAAAGAGAGAACAAGGTCTTCTCCCCTGTAGGCCTGTGAGAGGGTGACAGGGCTGCCATTTCCCTGGATTTTTTTCTGATACATTGTAGCTTAAAGCAGGCTGAAAGTGAAGCAGAATGCGCCTTAAGGGGGTAGGTGCACCTTTGGAAAGTAATTACCAAATTCTTCAAACTTTGCATACAGACAGTAAAATTAGTTTCTATGACAAAACTGGTGAAAAAAGTGGGGGTACCGGACCTTTCTTTTTCACAATCTGAGATATTTCAAGGCTACCCCCCTAAAATTGAAGCTTCATAAAAACTCCTACTTTTTTGTACTACTGTTTTTCAATCTTTATTTAAACAATCTATTTGTACAAAAAGTATCCTAATTTATATTACCATAGTAAGAATAAACCCTGAAAATAATGTTTTTTTAAGATCCAAAATAAAAATGTTTGATTTCACCGGAAAGGAGTAAAATTTACCCCACCCACTTTTTTATAATGGGAGAATAATGCACAGTGAAAATTGCCCTACAAATTGTAGCAAACTAATTACCAAATTTTTTATTTGTTGTTTTTAGCCTTGCAAACATAAAGTTTTAGTGAAATAGCAAATAAAAACACAGGGTCCCGGATCTTTTAAAAAAGATATAGATCATTTTATCTAAAAAATCCATTTTTTCTCATTTTTTCACTTTTTGGTGTATTTTTACCAAAAATAATTTTTTTCAAAAAAATTTCATTTTATCTATTGAGTTATCTATAATTTATACTAAAACTGTACTACCATGAAAATTTCATGCTTTTATTCTGAGAAATTGAAATGAAATCGGATGTAACAAAATGCAACCTACCTAATACCTATGAAAACAGTGTATGCTGTAAACTACGAATAGGACATAAAACTTAAAAAGTCCCTTCCGGAACGAAAATCCATTTTTTTCCCAGGAAAATAATATTTTATTACTGTATGCATTCACCGAAAATGAGTTCTTAACATTTTTTTGAAAATGAGTTCGGAAATTTTTTCGGAAATTTCATAATGCTCAAAAAGACAGGCCGACATCCTTAAGGCACATTCTGCTTTACTTCCAGCCTGCTTTAAGTAGTCACATGTCAACAAAACTAGAAACAGGCTATGTGTTAAAGGTACGATTCGTGAAATCGCACTTAAAAAATGCAAATTTGGAAATCTTAGGATTTTTCATGCCAACTTATGGCAGCCCTGGGGTGATGACTTACATCTCTCCTCAGTGTGATAATCTTCAAGACACGCTCTATAAGGAAGAACAGGTATATGCCCATCAACACCGTCATACACTTCCATACGTAGCTATGCTGGTCTAAAACCTGATCTGTCAACTCCAACGCCTGAAATGTAAACAAGATACGTTTGTAAAACATGTATTCCCCACACACCCCACATCCCCTGCCACCTTGACCTTAAAATAATGTTTGACGTTTGACCTATTGACCGCAAAAGATAAAGGGGGTCATCTACTCATCATGACTTAAATCTCCCCACGAAAACAATTTGGTCTACAGACGAACAAGTGCAAAGCAATTATAACAACCCATGTTTTCTAAAGCTAACAACAATCACAAAGGGCTTTTCTGTACTCCTTTCCAGAAAGTAGACAGAACTCTTTGTTTTGTGGGAGATAAAGTCTTGAAGTATTTGTATTATCTAGGATCCAGGTACTGGAGAGTAAACTCAAAACGTTTTCTCCTTATTGTCTGCACAAAACCCTATGGTTTGACTACCCTCTCCGAGAGAAGATTTCACAGCATAATTATGGTTTTGCGCAGACATAATTATAGATTTTAGATTTTTTAAACGCTCATATAGGCTTATCTAGAAACCCGATTATTTATGTTGCTTGTTAGTGATTTTACCTCTGGGATCAAGAACAGGAGACTGCTGCCACACAGAGTTCCCACAGCCAGGCCAACCATGTAGATGAGCATACCCTTGTACATAGTGCCATGGATAAAGGGCAGGGCAAGAGCTCCAGTCAGGGAACACAGGTTTATCACAGTGGTACACAGGATACCAAAGCCCCACACTACAAACAACAAACAAATACTTACAAGGAGAAAAATATATAACAAACAAATAGTTACAAAGAGAAAACAAATTTTTTGTTCTTTGAATTCCTAATCATTCAACCAACCTGTATTAAGCGACCACTAATTGTGTGGATACATGTACATAGCCTATGTCACAGGTGGTAGCTTAATGCAGGACAAAAGTAATGCAGAAAGCTTATATAGTCACCTGGCTTTAAAGATCAACAGGCAGGGGTGTAAAAATTTCACAATTGTTACTTGCCCTGCAGGGTGATAATGACATTTTGCTCATTAGTTTCTGTTATAAATTATCAGAAAATCTGCTCGCCCATACAAAATGTTACTCGCCAAGGCAAGCGGGCAAGTAGAATTTTACACCCTTGAACAGGTTTCACCTTATTTAGTGCTTGCTTAAAACAGGTTGACTGTTTAAATTTTGTTTTAAGATGTGATCTAGATAGAACATGGCAGGGTAGAAAGTTCTATGGTGCTTAAGCGGAGAAAAGGAACAAGGGCCACTATGGCCCTAAATCGCTCACCTGGTACACCATGGCAAACTTGACCTATAATGACCTAGATTATGACTGGACATGTATACCCACAATCAACCTCTAGAGTGTAAACAAGATTTTCCAATGATTTGACCTAGTGACCTAGTTTTTGACCGGACATGACCCATATTTAAACTTGACCTAGATATCAATGCGACAAAAGTTCTGACCAAATTTCACCAAGATCCAATGAGATTTGTAGCCTCTAGAGTGTTAACAAGGTTTTTCTATGATTGACCTAGTGACCTAGTTTTTGACCGGACATGACCCACATTCGAACTTGACCTAGATATCAATGAGACAAACATCCTGACCAAGTTTCATCAATATCAAATGAGATTTGTAGCCTCAAGAGTGTTCACAGGGTTTTTCTATGATTTGACCTAGTGACCTAGTTTTTGACCAGAAATGACCCATATTCAAACTTGACCTAGAAATCAATAAAACAAACATTCTGACCAAGTTTCATCAAGATCCAATGAGATTTGTAGCCTCTAGAGTGTTCACAAGGATTTTCTATGATTTGACCTAGTAACCTAGTTTTTGACCGGACATGACCCACATTCGAACTTGACCTAGATTTCATCAGAACAAACATTGTCACCAACTTTCATGAAGATACAATAAAATTTGTGGCCGCTAGAGTGTTAACAAGGTTTTTCTATGATTTGACCTAGTGACCTAGTTTTTGAACGGACATGACTCACATTCGAACTTGACCTAGATTTCATCAAGACAAACATTTTGACTAAGTTTCATGAAAACCTATTGAAATGTGTAGCCTCTAGAGTGTTAACAAGGTATTTCTATGATTTGACCTAGTGACCTAGTTTTTTAAACGGACATGACCCACATTCGAACTTGACCTAGATTTTATCAAGACAAACATTGTCATCAACTTTCATGAAGATACAATGAAATTTGTGGCCGCTAGAGTGTTAACAAGGTTTTTCTATGATTTGACCTAGTGACCTAGTTTTTTACCTCACATGACCCACATTCAAACTTGACCTAGATTTCATCAAGACAAACATTGTCATTAACTTTCATGAAGATTCAATGAAATTTGTGGCCGCTAGAGTGTTAACGAGCAATTGTGAACGGACGACAGATGACGGACGACGGACATCCAGCGATCCTAATAGCTCACCTTGGCACTTCGTGCCAGGTGAGCTAAAAAGGCAACTTTTGGCCCTCAAGTCATCATCAACCCTTTCCTCCATAGCCCAAACTGCATATCACCGATGTTCAACTGTGGCCTAATGCAAATGGGTGAAGGAATCTCAAGGCATTTAGCCTATTACCCCATAGCCAGTTTCTAGGTTGTTTTTTTAAACCAGGTGACCACTTAAACCAGGTTGAAGGTAAAGCAGAATGCAACTTAAGGTAAATTCTGCTTTACTCTCAGCCTGCTTTAAGTAACCATCTACTAAATTATACAATATATTTCTTACATTGCATATTCATCATGATAGTATGAATTGAAACTATTTTTTCAGTTGAGGAATGAATGAGGTGTACAAAGGCATATTTATGGGGTATAGGGTTAACTCATTCATCCCTGAAACTTTTAATGGACAATTCTTATTTCCAAATAGGTCTAGTCCATTTTTGACTATTTTGGAGATGCATTTAACAATATACTTCAAAATGACAACCAGCGTAGACCCTGATCAGACGGCTCCTTTATTAACTCTTTCCTCCTTGAAACTTTAAATGGACAATTCCAGTTTCCATTTTAGTCAAGTCCATTTCTGACTTTTAAGGGTTGTTTTTGTCAATGTTCGACATTATGACAAATAGTGAAGACCCTGATCAGAGGGCTCCTTTCGGAGCCCTCTGATCTGGGTCTTCACTGTTTGCGCAGGACAAGTGTACTACTCACATGTACACTGTTTGAAAAGGATGCCTATATGCGGGACTAGGGTTCAAAGGGTTAATAAGGAGCCCTCTGATCAGGATCTACACTGTTTGCATAGGACAAGTGTAAGCCTCACAGGCACACTATTTGTAAATGATGACTATACTTATCCCTAGGGTTGAATGTGTTAAAGGGATTCAGTCTCACCTGAGGCTGATGAAGGAGGTATATGGGTCTTGTCATGATGATCATGGTGGTCCATCAGTGTATAAGACTGGTTTATACACTCATCATTCCCCAGTTGGTGCAGCAGTATAGCGGACAGTGTAGACAACTGTTCTGTACCGTCACCATGCTCTAGTCCGGACAGCTTGTATACATCAGTCGGTGACAAGCACTGAAATATATACCAGTCACAAAACTCAAATATATGGCATTCACAAAACTCAAATATAGCATTTACAAATTTAAATATAGCATTCACAAAATAAGGCAATAATTCCACAGAAACATGCCCTAAGGTGGCTAAGCGATTGCAGTGAGAAAAAGTATAAACGAAAACACTGTCACTTAATATATTATTATACTGCAAAGTAAATTCCTTACGGCTCGGGCAACATGATTTACCTCAGCCGGGAAGAAATCCTCATGTACACAGTGAAGAAACTGTATAACTAATAATGTCAATTATATAAACTTGTAAAGCAGCTCGTTTTCTTTCTTAAATTCTCTCTCTCTCTTTCTGTCTTGCTCTCTGTCTCTATCTTTGTCTGTCTTTATCTGTTTCTGCCTCTCTCTAATGCTGCTTGTACATTGTATGTCATCTGTATCCCAACTGTTTGACACCTTTCTGACGTTTTCTGAAACCATCTCAGAGAATTGTTACAGACATGTACAACGGGAGTAAACTGGACATGTGACATCAAACATTTTGTCACTCACTTCAGGACAAAATCCTATGGTTTTACTACTGATCATTATAATCGTAACACAGTCACTACAGGGTTTAATATAGAAATAAAGATTTTAGTTTTTGAAATTATCCCTTTATCTGCAGCCCTGAGAATTACATTGCACGCAAAAGTTTACAACAGATCATCTGTATCATCAATTTCATGAAATTAATTTTATAATTTGTAGCCATTAAACTAAACATTTTGGTTCATAATTGCATTTAAAATACATTAGTAATGTAGTAGCCCATTGCATGTATAATAGATTTATTTTGGAATGGTGAATATACCAAATGCATGTTACATGCACATCATATAAGTTTATTTTTACTATAAATAGATGTGAGTTCCTTGAACTAAACCCTAGAAAAGCATACTACCCGTGAATTAATATATAATGTAATATCTATCAAAACTTTAAGAAGTGCCTTGGCTTATATTTGCAATCAGTTTGACTCCGTAACATCCAGTTCAAAATAAGCAAGGTGCTGAACATTGTCACACAGATACATATTGCATTTTCAACACAACATCGGCAGATAACCCTCGACCTATTTTACTTTTGGCATGCTTTGAGTTGCCTTTTATTTGGTTATAGCGCCCATACGGAATTGACATATAGGGCAAAAGTATAGGGAACCTATATTCTAGACCTATATGTCCCTGATACTTATATTTATCTGTATTTTAGAATGATGCAAATGAGATGCAAATTAGTCTACACCTATATATACATGTATATCAGTCGCAGACATATATGTCATTCCCCTATATATATAAGTTGTTCCCCATTTTATATTGGTCACTCACCTATATATATCAGTCATTCCCCTGTATGTCTGCCACTGATATATATAATTATATAGATCACCATTTTGACATTTTCTGAAACCATCTCAAAGAATTGTTGCAGACAGCATTACATTGCCAGCAAAAGTTTACAACAGATTATCTGTATCATCAATTTCATCAAATTAATTTTGTAATTAGCCATTAAACTAAATAGTTTGGTTTATAGTCACATCTATTAGTTAAATGAAAAAGCCCATTGCATGCCTAATAGATTTGTTTTGGTATGGTGAATATACCAAATGCATGTAACATCATATACAGGTGTGAAAAATTAGCGTCAGTCTAGCGAGTCATGTAATCCATTGATCCACGTTAGTTGACAGGTAATGGATGTTCGATACATTTGTGGTATTTTATGCTGGATTTATATGAAAACACTGGATAAAAACTTCGATACAACGGGGAATTCGATACACATAACTTCGATTCATGGATGTGTGGAAAAGATCGGGACTTCAAAAAAACTTCGACACAACGGGGTATTCGATTTATCGAAGTTCGATACATAGAGGTTTAACTGTAGATTGTCTTTTATACTATAAATAGATACGACTTGAATAAACCTTAGCATGCCAGGTAATTCATATATTGTAATAGTACCTATTAACCTTTTAGATCAAAGCCTGTTTCTAGTTTTGAAGACAGATGATGACAAGTATATAAAGCAGGTTGAAAGTAATGCATATGCCTTCAGGCACATTCTGCTTTACTTTCAGCCTGCTTTGATCTACCATCTGCTAGGATATAGAAAATGTTTCTTATATTATTACATGTTCATTACTGTATAAATTGGAACTACTTTCTTTAGTGGAGGAATAAAATGAATGCGCTAAAATGCGCTTCTATGGGGTAATTTAAAGGGTTTAAGTGCAAATAGTTTGACTCCATAACATCCAGTATACTGACCACTGTCACACAGATACATATTGCATTTGCAACACATCAAGGACAAATAACTATTGACCTATTTGTCTGATTTCAACCATAATCAACCTCAACTGAGAACTAATTGTCATATACAATCTGAGTTAGTTTGAGAAAGATTGGATAAAAACTGTTTCCTCTAGAGTGTAAACACTAAAATTGTTGATGACAGATGAAAACATCATGATAAACAAACATGTATTACAGCTTCCAAAATGTCAATAGATTTATGGGAACGAAGCTCTTTTTAAAACGTCAAATTTGTTTCTGTAACAACATGACTCTCAAATGTATTCAAACAAAACAAAATAATAGCTACATGCATCAAACTTCCCACGATCTGACTACAATAAAACCTCTCTATTACAACCACTAAAACGAAGGCTTATTGATTGTATAAAAGACAGGTAACATCTTAAAGCAAGGTGACAGTAAAACAGAAAGCTCCTAAAGGAGCTTTCTATTTTACTGACACCTTGCTTTAAGCAGCCACCCGCTTTAATTATCTAATAATGAACACAATTTAGTGGTCATAATAGAGAGGGTTTACTGTATATCATATTTGAAAGGGTCAGATATGTAGTGTATATGGAAGGCTACGTAATACTGGATCACAAGTTCCCATTTTGTGTTTACAGCAGTATCACAAACAGAACAGGAGCTATGTAGTCCTACAATTAATCTTATTTTATTGGACATCTAAATACAGTCCAATAGACCTCAGACGACAGCTTGTGACTGCTTAATGCAGTATAGGTATAATGCAGAAAGCTCCTATTGGAGCTTTCTGCATTTTCTTAAATTCTGCATTAAATAAAACCCCATATTCAAAACTATCCATGTGTCCTCTGAGTATTAATACAAGATGGATTGTAGTAAGTTAAACTGTATCATTGTTTGGCATGGATTTCTTGTAAATATTACATTTCTAGTTAACCTCAAAATAGTTACCCATATACATGTATACTTATAAATATCAAACAAGTACAGTAAAATCTCTATTAATTATGACCATCCAATATGCTAACTGTTTTGACATATTAGGCAGGTGGTTGTGTAAAGCAAGATAAAAGTAATGCAGAAGGCTCCAAAAGGAGCTTTCTGCTATACTCAGTTTTCGATAACTCTAAAACCAGTACATGTACATGTACTTGCCCGAAGACTGGTCTACAAGGAGTTGCACAGATTCGGGCAAGTGAAATTTGCACCAGTGTTTGGCATATATTACAATGAAAAAAGCAGTTTTTGTTAATTTTGGGCAAGTCACGTAGTGAAAAATTAAGGCAAAGACAGTTTACTTTCATCTTACATCCAAAGAACCTCTCTACTCATACTTTCATCTTGATTTAAGCAGCCACATCTGCCTTAAAACTGAAAAATGAACTCTTATTTGGTTGTCATAAAAGAGAGGTTTAACTGTAATTACCGGTACATGTATTTGGAATTTTGGGTAATATTATTTATAACAAGAAGGTCATGTGATACAATATTGTGTCCATGTATGGCTCACCTGAGTTTACTCTGATCTAGGGCATATATGATTGTATTAAACCTAAGGGCATGATTTTATCAATCCAATTAGAGAAACATTACACAATGTTACATACCCTATTATTCTTAGTTGATGACATGTTTCTAATATATATAAGTCACTGTGTGTGAGTTCTAGATTTGTGTTCCCATAACAAATAGGTATTTTGAAATAAAGAAGGCTTATATCATACATAATTCTTTGTTTAACCCTTTACCTCATAGCCAGTTTCTTGTTTAGAAGACAGATGGCCACTTAAAGCAGGTGCACAGTAATGCGAATGTACCTTAAAGCTTTAAGCTACCATCTGATAGGATATATAGGAAATATTAAGTTACATATTCATGAATATAAATTAAAGGCATATTTGGGGGGGGTTAAATAATATCATTTTAACAAAGCATTAAAACATTTTTAAGATTTTGGAGAGTCAAATAATTTATAATACATTACATCACTCTGATAATTTAAAATTACTTTAAACATTCTATCATCTAGAATTACATACATGTATTCATTTCATACAAAGTATAACCCATAAATGATCCAAAAGCTAGACTTATTTTATAAAGACATGTATGTTATTACATGTGTGTATTATTGATTTTTGTTTCATGAAGATGGTGTGAAATGTTTAGTTTTTCCAACCACGTTGCCCTATACGAAATGCCACTCATAACAATATAAGGCCAATGTTATATACCTTTAACTCTTTCCTCCCTGAAACTTTAAAAGGACAATTCCAGTTTCCATTTTGGTCTAGTCCATTTCTGACTTTTAAGGGTTGTTTTTGTCAATGTTTGACATTATGACAAACAGTGAAAACCCTGATCAGAGGGCTCCTTTCGGAGCCCTCTGATCTGGGTCTTCACTGTTTGCATAGGACAAGTGAACGATTCACATACATGTACACTGTTTGAAAAGGACGCCTAAATGCGAGACTAGGGTTCAAAGGGTTAAAAGAGAGCAAATGCATTTGCAAAAAAAGTTTGAGTCATGCGTAGATGCCAAGTAACTTAGCTTTTGATCAGTATCTTCACTGTTTTGTCACTCATAAAAATCTCAAAATAAGATCTATAACAGTAGCTAATATTTTAAAACCCTTCTCCTGCTGAATACTCATACAACTATCCACAATGAACACAATAGCATCTCAACTATTACATTCACTGATGAAATAAAAACATCCCTGGGACACGTACCCTGGGAAAGAGTGCAGACTTAAATGGCAGACAGATCCAATATAAAAACAGTGCAGACCCTGATCAACTTCATCATCTAAATTTAATTGTTTTCAAAAAAGCATCAATACACACTTATATCAAGAGAAAGGTTAAGCAGACAGTATTTAGGGCAGTCAAAAAGTAAAACAATCAAAATTTCATTTGCACATGCAGAATCCTATGTCAGGGATTCATTTGTTGAGAAGTTGGAGTCCTATGGACCCATAACATTTTCTTGCCTTAATTAACCCATTTACTCCATTATCAAAAACCACATTTGTATGCCTATAATTTATTCCTCCACTGAAAAGTTCCACTTTATAGTATACAGTCATAAATATGCAACATAACTAGTCATAGGCACATTTTGCTTTACTTTCAATCTGCTTTAAATGGTCACCTGTCTTCATAACAAGAAATATGGCCTAATTTTAAAGGTCTGTGGGTAATGGGTTAAGTTTGAACCTCAAGGACATAATTTTTGTCTCAAAGAAGGACTCATTCTTCTTATTTCTTAATTTACTTATAACTGGCTTACCTGGTGTTTGACCGTTAATGCCTTATTTTGATTTGGTTTTACCTGTATTATCTGTATTGACCAGTGTTAAACTTTTGTATAACATTTTTTCTGACTGCCTGTGCATGTATTTCTAATTTCTGGTATGACTGTACACAGGTCATACGAAAGATCCTACAAAATAGTAATACACAATGTTCCAGACCTGTCCATGTACAATGTTATATATAAATAACCTTAAAATAGCTTTTTATAGGTCAGATGACTATTGCAACCTTCATAAAAAACATTTGTCAATCTTATACTAATCGACCACTGAATGAAGAATAAGGGTTATCTTTAATGATAAGTGACAGTGTTTTTACTGCTGGGCAGAGGTACCTTATATAAGTTATGCAAAAAGCTGCTTTTGGTGTTAAGCTGCTTTTTGCTAAAGACAGGTGTCTTAAATGATTACAATGAATCTTCTATGACCCCATAAACCATAATATACAAGTCTGACTGCACTGACCAGTATAAACTACAGTCCAACTTCGATATCTCGAACTCGCTTACCTCGAACTATTCGATATGTCGACACATGAACTTCATTATTTTATGCTCGGTTATGTCGAACATACCGGTATTTCAAAGTTAAAACGTGGCTAAGCCACGTTTTAACTTTGAAAGACGGGTATGTTCAACTTAACCTAGTTCGACATATCAAAGTTTGACTGTATAATATATGGTTGCTTGACAGGCTCACCCTTTAACTGCAGACATTGTCATCCTGCTTAAAAAGTGTTTTTGGAGCAAGTCTTAAACCTAGTCTTTGCCATTGTTTTCTTTTTTTCTAATTCATACAATTACAACATACAGTTTCAAATCTGACAACCGAGTTCAATCCCCTACCATGAACTGTTTCTAATCTAATGTCAGCTAAGATAATAGCCAATTAAAGGATAACATAGGTTATGAAGTGGTCATCTCTGTTTTATGTATATAAATATATTCATATATATGTCATGACAGTCGCTTCACTGTGCTGCACTTTTGTAACCAAGTGCTCCAGAAAAGAGTGTGTAAACCAACGCTTTCTCCTTTAACCCATTACCCAATAGCCTGGTTCTCGTTTTGAAGACATGTGACCACTTAAAGCAGGTTGAAAGTAAAGCAGGATGTGCATTGAGGCGCATTCTGCTTTACTTTCAGCCTGCTTTATTCTATTATCTGCTGAAATATAAAAAATATTTCTATGAATCTTATTTGTAACAGTATATAATGGAACTGTTTTCTTAAGTAGAGAGAATAATTAATGGCGTAAAAAGGTGTATTTATGGGGTAATTGGTTAACACATTACCCCATAAATATGCCTTTTTAAGGCTTTAATTTATTCATCAACTGAAGAAAATAAATTTACTTTATACATTAAGGAATATGTACTATAAGAAATATTTTCTATATACTGTAGCATCTATCTTCAATACTAGAAAAAGGCTATTGAGTAGGGTTAACCCATTTCCCCATAACCTGTTTCTAGTTTTGAAAACATGTGACCACTTTAAGCAGGTTGAAAGTACAGAAAAATGCGCCTTAACTTCAGGTGCATTCTCTTTAATTATGTTCAGTCTGCTTTGAGCAACCATCTTCCAGAATATATAAAAATATTTCTTATGATGCATATTTATCATTGTATACAATTTTGAACTATTTTCTTCAATGGAGGAATAAATCAGATCTTTAACAAGAGCCCCATGGGGCATTATCGCTCACCTGAGAATAACTGACAAAATGGAGATAATTATTTATGTCCAGGAAGGGGTCATTTTTTACCCGAGAGGCATAATTTGAACAATCTTGTAAGAGAACCTGTAGATGATGCCATGTGCCAAATATCTAAGATCAGGGTAGTAGGGTTTTAGACAAGAAGATTTTGTAAGTTTCCATTTTTAGCTCCTGTGACCTACATATGCAACAGACTGAAACCAGTTGAACATAATAGGTAAAGGATATCTAGAAGTGTCACCATGCTGAATATCAAAGCTCTGGCCATATTAGTTTCAGAGAAGAAGACGTTTGAAAATTTCACTATATAACTCTTATGTAAAACTTTGACCCCCGGGACAGGGCCAATTTTGACAACAGGGGCATAATTTGGACTAACTTGATAGAGGACCTGTAGGGGATGCTATGTGTCAAATATCTAAGCTATGGCCCTTGTAGTTTCAGACAAGAAGATTTTTTAAGTTTTCATTGAAAAAAATTCTATTTTAACTCCAGTGACCTAGTTACAGAACCATTTGAACAATTTTAGTATAGGACATCTAGAAGTGTCACCATGCCAAATATCAAAGCTCTGGCCATATTAGTTTCAGAGAAGAAGACGTTTGAAAATTTCACTATATAACTCGTATGTAAAACTTTGACCCCCGGGACAGGGCCAATTTTGACAACAGGGGCATAATTTGAACTAACTTGATAGAGGACCTGTAGGGGATGCTATGTGTCAAATATCTAAGCTATGGCCCTTGTAGTTTCAGACAAGAAGATTTTTTAAGTTTTCATTGAAAAAAATTCTATTTTAACTCCAGTGACCTAGTTATGCAACCTACCAGAACCATTTGAACAATTTTAGTATAGGACATCTAGAAGTGTCACCATGCCAAATATCAAAGCTCTGGCCATATTAGTTTCAGAGAAGAAGACGTTTGAAAATTTCACTATATAACTCTTATGTAAAACTTTGATCCCCGGGACAGGGCCAATTTTGACAACAGGGGCATAATTTGAACTAACTTGATAGAGGACCTGTAGGGGATGCTATGTGTCAAATATCTAAGCTATGGCCCTTGTAGTTTCAGACAAGAAGATTTTTTAAGTTTTCATTGAAAAAAATTCTATTTTAACTCCAGTGACCTAGTTATGCAACCTACCAGAACCATTTGAACAATTTTAGTATAGGACATCTAGAAGTGTCACCATGCCAAATATCAAAGCTCTGGCCATATTAGTTTCAGAGAAGAAGACGTTTGAAAATTTCACTATATAACTCTATGTAAAACTGTGACCCCCGGGGTGGGGCCAATTTTGACCCCAGGGACATAATTTGAACAAACTTGATAGAGGACCTGTAGTGGATGCTATGTGTCAAATATATAAGCTCTGGCCTTTGTAGTTTCAGACAAGAAGATTTTTTAAGTTTTCATTAAAAAAATCTATTTTTAGCTCCTGTGACCTAGTTATGCAACCGACCAGAACCATTTGAACAATTTTGGTATAGGACATCTAGAGATGTAAACATGCCAAATATCAAGGCTCTGGCCATATTAGTTTCATAGAAGAAGACATTTGAAAATTTCACTATATAACTCTAAGTAAAACTGTGACCCCCCGGGGCGGCGCCAATTTTGACCCCAGGGGCATAATTTGAACTAACTTGATAGAGGACCTGTAGATGATGCTATGTGCTAAATATCTAAGCTCTGACCATTGCAGTTTTTGACATGAAGATTTTTTAAGATTTCCTTATTTTTTCACTTTGGTTGCCATGGCAACCAGAGTTCTGCATTGTTTTTAATTCTTTGAACAAATTTGAAAGAGCTTGACCCAAGGAACATTTCTGTAAAGTTTGGTTGAATTCTGTCAAGCGGTATAGGAGAAGATGTCGTTTAAAGCAATTGTTAACGACGACGGACGACGGACGATGACGGACACAGGGCCATCCCAATAGCTCACCTTGAGCCTTTGGCTCAGGTGAGCTAAAAAGGCGTATTTATGAGGTAATGGGTAAATTATCTCCACAAAACAACTTAAACCCTTATAATGCTATGACTAGTCATTAGAATTGTTGCAAAGCTACTATTCTAATGAGTGGTCATAGCAATCAGCATAGGGTGTGGTGCAAACAAAGATTTAAGCATTTGAAATACTCTCCTTGTATGGTGCTCTGCAACCTCAGCATTCGGCACAAGCATGGTTGTTTGAGACACTTAACCCATTGTATGCTGGCCATTTTAAATGTCGTCTGCAGCAGATATAACTCAAATATTTGCAAAAGATTTAAGCAGTTTCTGATAGAATATTGACTTAGCTGCAAACAGTTTTGATCTAGGCCCCACAATGTGGGGTCTGATCAGAAATCAAACTGTTTGCCTAGAGGTACACATAAAAGTGTATCCTGCATAAAATGGGTCAACACATTCCCTAACAGCCTGTTTCTAGATTTGAAGATATGTGACCACTAAAGCATGTTGAAAGTAAAGCAGAATGTGCATGCTTCAATCTACCATCTCATGCTAGGATATATAGAAGATATTATAATGAATTCATGACTGTTTAATTGATTATTTTCTTCAGAGAACAAATAAATTAGAGGCATAAAAAGGTGAGTTTATGGGGTAAAAACTAATGGACAATCAGTCATTGTGCAAACTATATTTCTACATTGATTTCTTAACCCTTTACTCCATAGCCTGTTTTTAGTTTTGAAGAAGGATATCCACTAAGTCTTAAAGCAGGTTGAAAGTAAAGCAGAATTTCAGCCTGCTTTAAGCTACCATTTGTTGGGATAAAGAAAATACTTCCTATTGGGCATATTTATGACAGCATAAATGAAGTTTAAACTACGGGTATTTTAGTTCAGTGAAGGAAAGGTGTCTGTTTAGGAAAACTAAATCGATTCTGACAAGTGTTTGCTTAAAAAAGACTGAAAGAAAAGCACTAATGTTGACAAAAACAAATACTGTACATGTAGCTAAATGTATCATTAGAAATGACTCTTAATATACTGTACTAACAATTTTTGCATTGGACAACTTCTTTGAAAGAAGGTAGTTTTGCATGGACAATACAAAAATAAAATCAAATTGTACAGACTGTGCACATTCTTAAAATGTATCACCCAGTGAAGCACTGAAGGATTTTGATCAAGCACTTAAAACTTTATAGTTCACTAAATCATAATGGAGGCAGTTGCTATTTGAAACACAAGTGTCTGTTGTGTGCTACCCCACTACCCATTCATTTGCTATCCCCATCTGCAACCATGCAGAAAGATTATGGTCAAAATAATCTCAAACATGTCGAAATATAATAACATTGACGTAAAAAAAAAAGTGTTCACTTTTATTCTATTTTGACAACATTTTGACAAGTATTATGTAAGAACAAGAATGGTGTCCCAGTAGGTGGCTTGATACCCCACAGGTGTTTTGTCACTGAAATGTATTAACCCATTACTCCATAAATACGCCTTTTTACGCCTCTAGTTTATCCCCCCAGTGAAGAAAAAAGTTCAAATTTATACAGTTGTGAGTTTTTAACATTTGATTTAGAAATAATTCCTGTATTCTGGTAGCTCATAGCTTAAAGCAGGCTGATAGTAAAAGCAGAATGTGCCTTAAGGCACATTCTGCTTTACTTTCAACCTGCTTTAATTGGTCACCTGTCTTCAATACTAGAAACATGCTATGGGGTAATGGGTTAATTTGGCTGTAAAATAAAATCATACAGCTCAGCCTCAGGTATGGTACGGCCTTGATGTTGTTGTGATGAAAATGTACAAAGAAACAAGCATTTTCTAGATTTTAAACCAAAGGTATGGCCATTGTTGAATTAACTCTATTTGACCTCTTAATGACATTTACCTTTGTCTGACATGATCCAACTGTACTGAGCTCAAGAGCTTCTTGAGATGAATGCACAAACCAAATTTGAAGTCTCTATCACATGTAATGATCATGTAGTTCCAGATTAATGGCCAATGTTAAATTAACCATATTTTACCTCTAAATGACATTGACCTTTGTTGGACATGTCCAAAATTGTACCCAGCTCAAAAGTTTCTTGAGTTGAGTACACTTTCCAGTTTCCACATATAAAGTCTTTAACACATGCAGTTTCAAAGTTATGGGCAATGTTAAATTCACCTTATTGTACCTCTAAATGACCTTGACCTTTGTCAGACATGACCCAAGATGTACTGAGCTAAAGAGCTCCTTGAGGTGTTCCATTCCATTTCCAGTCCCACTTTAATGTTAAATAATTTCATTTTCTGGTATTAAATTAATGCAACTTTTCTTTTTCCTGTAAGTAATTAGTATGAAGAGTTCAAGACTTATAAATATTCAGTTTTTATGTATTCTGTAAGTCAGTCTACTTTTCAAGAAGTGGTGGAAAATTGCGCTTGAATTTCCCAAATAGAAAGGCTTAAAGGCCCCTTCCCAATTTTTGGACAAAAGGCCCTAGGCTCCAGATAAGGGGAGTCAGTTAGAAAACTAAAACCTTAATTTATGGATTAAATCCTATTGTGTCACTACTCATTAGAATCGTCTCAACAAGACAATTCTAATGAGTAGTGTAACTAATATATTTTGGTGTCCATTCTATGCAAACCGTGTAGATTCAGATCAGAGGGCTCCTGAAACCTCTAGTCAGATTGGGTCTACACTGTTTGTCATACAGTGACAATATGGGAAACTGGCTCCAGTCTGATAGGGTCTGCACTGTATGTCATACAGTGACAATCCGCTAAACCAGCTCCAATCTGATCGGGTCTGCACTGCTTGTCATACAGTGACAATCCGCTTAACCAGCTCCAATCTGATCGGGTCTGCACTGTTTGTCATACAGTGACAATCGGCTAAACCAGCTCCAGTCTGATCGGGTCTGCACTGTTTGTCATACATTACAGTGACAATCCGCTAAACCAGCTCCACAATCTTTTAGTCAATGCCAACTTATAAAAAAAAAAACACATTTATAAGAAGGATGAGTTCCACTTGAAAATTTAACTTTAAGGGCCAATTTTTGAGAGACACACCCATTGAACTCTGTTATCAATGTAATCTTACCGCTTCCTGAAGACACTCCCTGTCAACCATGATAGCACCCGACACATTTTGAAAGCAGATTTTGCCAATGTCCCTTGATGACCAAACAGAATGATGTTTGTCTAAGAATGTTTTGATATGAGATTCAGTTATCCCCGAGCCATTGCCAATCACATGTATCAATTCCTGTAAGTAAGTTTGAGCAACTGTCACATGTACACCAGTATCTTTACCCCAAACAAATGACAACGATGCTGACAGGAACAGTAGTCTTAAACAACATGAGCCCATAACATTCATATTGGCAAGTGTCACTGATAACTATGAGAACAGAATAAGTCTATGTTGTTGTTCAAGCCACAGCTAGGGAGTCGGTTTACAATAAATTTCTCAGTTCAAGTAACGTGTCCTTCTCATTCAAAGCGCGGAACTATAAATAATTCACAACCAGTCAGGTTGTCAACGACTCTCACAACTACTCCGAGTATTTAGAAGATAACGTGTGCCCTTGTAACCTTTGACGCCCAGCTTCAATTTTGTTGTGAACGTGATAAAACATTCACTTCCACGTAAATAAGACGGCAATGGACTGGATCTTGTCAGCACATGCCCTGCGGTAGCTTTTCCGGTAGTTTTTCTTTGATTGTGTGATCCAGTCTATAAGCAGTATTTACGACATTACAAAACTCCATTAATTATGGATTATCAAATACACAATGATAAGTTAACATACTTAATAATAATATTATTAAGATATTAGATTCTTGCGCTTATCAGTTTTGAATTTACAACATTACTAACTGTCGTAAACTAACGAAATTCGTTCTCCTTAGATTGTAAACAAATATGGCGTCTGCAAGCACCAGCAGTAGCAAGAAGTCTGATAAAGAGCGTGAGTTTATGTAGTTTACATTGTTAATGTAGGGTAGATGATTAATTCATCGTAATTTGGTGTACAAGCATGTGCCTTAATGTGTCTTTTTGGATTGTTATACGTTATTGAATGTGTATAATTCGCCGAATCTTCGGTATCTATGTGCGGACACGCAAATCATAGATTTACTCTATCAGTCTATCTATCTATCTTGATGGCAGACAGTCGCAGTAATTGCAAAATCATTACAATGGCGATCTCCTTTACAATTCAATGTTTATAACGCAATCTGTTTCCAAGCAGATAAACCCACACTGACCTACACCAGTCTCTGTATCCGTCTGTCTATCCTAAATCTGATTTCTTACTTTACTATTTTCTCTCTTTCACTTTTTCTTGACCAATCCAAACCCGTTGGGTAATAGTCAATAGTGACTGCACCAACGTATGATGTAGATGTAGATGTCACTGACCCTATAGTGACCGGGCCCGGGAATCGAACCCTGGACCTCCCGCTTGCAAGGCTAGCATTATAAGCATTGAGCCAAAAGTCTTGATGTTAGGCTCGAGGGCCTAATACTGCCTATATTCACTACACTCCTCCCCATCTTAATTTTGAGGTCCTTTTTATCTCTCAGAGATCATACCTTTCGACTTACGGTAGAAACCACACATCATTTCTGACGGTGATCCATGCATTGGGCAAGGATAGTCATCACCAACGCCATTGTTGTTGTTGTCTTTTCCCTCCTTCGTAGGAGAACCGCACTCTCGTACGTTGAACTTATGTACAGTTTCTGGCCACGTAGTTTGTTATAGTTTATAGTCGGTTCGTTAATGCCTATTGGATTTAAAGTCACGAGTTATTAGGCTCTGCTGAGTACAGTATTATTTATTTACGCCAAACTTTAAGTATTTACGCATATAATGAAATAAAAACTCTTGGTTTTGTTTATATTAACACTCACAGTTTATACCTTTAACAGGTTACCATCACCATATTCCAAAAGAGACAAAATAGTATGTACATGCTGGGTGACTGGGTGAAGGGGCAGATAGACCAGTGTTTGTTACTAAGGGTTTTGCATTGGTTTTTGCCTGGGCAGTATACCCTAACATCCGAAACCTAGCGGCGTCGAGGTTGTAGAGAAGTCTATTGCATTGTCTCTCGTACTCGTGGAGATTCTTTGGGGATTTTACGCATTTTTCACTGTTGGCCAACAGTTGATAATGCACTGTGTAAGCAGTTTGTTGTTGTTGCTCAGGTCTATGTTAGTGGATTCAAAGAACTCTGCCTTAAGATCTGCCAACACCGTTTTTCTGACAGGTTCAAGCATGGGACACTGCAGTAGGAAGTGCTCAACAGTCTCATCCTCTGTTCCACAAATTAGACATGTTGCATCGACTTGGTACTGGTTAAAGTTCTTCCTCGTAGTCTGGACGACATACGATCCTGCCATGAGACGAAGTTTGGTGACTAGCCTAGTCGTTTCCCTTGCTGTATTCTCTAAACTAAAGACTGGGTGGATTCTACCAGGGGTGTAGGTATCCTTGTATACATACTGTTAGGACTTGTAAAGGGTCATTTTAGTGACCGGGCCGGGAATCCAACCCGGGACCTCCTGCTTGCAAGGCGAGCGTTATAACTATTGAGCCAAAAGTCCAGACGTTAGGCTCAAGGGCCTTACACTGCCTATATTCACTACAACCCTAAGATATTGTTTTTTCTCTCACTCTCTCTCTCCCACACACAGTGATGATTGGGGGAAAATGATCAGTTTTGGCATTTGGGAATGACTCCGTTTATAGGTAGCTGTTATATAAGGAGGAAAAACACTGGTTTACCACTTAAAGCGGGTTGAAAGTAAAGCAGAATGCACCTTGGTGCATTCTGCTTTACTTTCAGCCTGCTTTACCCTACCATCTACTGGAATATAGAATATATTTTTTAAGATACATATTTATAACTATTTCCTTCAGTGGAGGAATAAATGATAGGCATAAAAAGGCATATTTATAGGGTATTGGGTTAAAAGGCAAAATGACTTTTTTTCCAAAGTTTTGACAGAAATCTGGCATGCTGAAGCAAATGGATGTGCTACACTATGTGTAATTTGTAAAGTGTCAAAAACTATGAAACTACCAGAGTAGAGGATGTATCTTTATTTTTCATATTAATGTATATTTTTCAGAACTAAAAGTAGAGCTAGGAGAGGCAACTGAGAAAGGAGATGTTGACAAAGTTAAAGAAATACTTGGAAAGACACAGATCAGTCAAACTGATATGAAAATTAGACGAGAGGGTATAGGTAAAACTCCACTAATGATAGCATGTACATATGGACAGACTCCAATAGTAGAAGAATTTTTACAGGTTTGTACTTTTATCCTTATTTACATCAATGAAATAGTTAATATGTATACACATACAGTGTGTATTGGTGAAACTTAGTGCAGCACCGAAGAAAGCACATACAAACGGGTCAAAGAAGCAGAAATTGCTTATACACCGATGGATGCATCCAGTATCTACAACTACATGTACATGCACTTCTGATTCCTATAGTTGAAGACAATTTACAGTTTGCACTTTTAACTTTAACAGGACAATCCCTCTATTACAACCACTAAATTGTGTTAATTATTATATTTGCTTAAAGCAAGATGAAAGTAAAAGAGAGTTTTTTGTGATGTTACATTGATTTATCATTCAAAAACACTTGTAATGTTTTTTTAGTGCTATGTCATAATGTATTATTTTATTTCTTGAAAAAGCCTCAAGGCGAAATGTCAAAACAAATATTAACCCATTACACCACAAATATGCCTTTTTATGCCTTTAATTTATTTCTCCTGAGTCTACTGACTAAAGTATTTCCAATTGATACAGTTATGAATAATGTTTCCATCATGAGAAAAATATTCTATATCCTAGCAGATGTTAGCTTAATGCAGGCTGAAAGAAAAGCAGAATGTGCCTTAATGGAATTCTGCTGAATTACTTTCAAATTCAACCTGCTTTATAAGGTCACATGTCTTTAAAACTAGAAACAGAATATGGGGGGGGGGGGGAAGGGTTAAAGCTAAAGCTAATACTTTCTTGTTGATGTTGTTAACTTGTTAGTATTAAAATTACTGATGTATAGCATTTTAACTAGTATATTTACACTACAGTCCGGGGCAGACCCACTATCAAAGATGTCCAATGGCAGAACAACAATACATGAAGTGTGTGTTGGCGGGCACTTAGAGTGTCTGAATCTTCTTCTCAAATACACAGACAATGTCAATGTGAAAGACCGAGATGGACAGTCACCCGCTCACCTGGCAGCTTTCAATGGAGAACTCAGATGTATCAAGCTGCTTGCTGAACATGGTCAGTTTTGTAGAGTACAGTGAAACCTAACTATCAGGGCTGCCATTTCTCCGGATTTTTCCTAAATCTCCGGATTTTTCCCAAGAACATGGTAGCTTAAAGCAGGCTGAAAGTAAAGCAGAATGCGCCCTTAGGCGCATTCTGCTTTACTTACAGCCTGCTTTAGGTAGTCGCATGTCAACAAAACAAGGAAAAGGCTATGGGGTAAAGGTACGATTCGTAAAATCGCACTTGAAAAATGCAAAATTGGAAATCTTAGGATTTTTCATGTCAACTTATGGCAGCCCTGAACTATTATGACCACTATATTATGTGTGTTATTAGGTGTTTAAGGAAGGTGACTGCTTAAAGCAAGGTGACAGTAAAACAGAAAGCTCCTATCCTGCGGACTCGTTTTTTAACCAAATAACAACCCATTCTCGTGATATATTTTTCATATCAATCCAAAGAAATTGATTATCCTCTATTTATTACAGTTTATTTTGTTCACCTAAATTATAATCATATTTTATGCAACACCAGCTTGCATGAATATGTTATAGAAATTGTATGTAATAAACCAACCTTTGTTATTCAAGCGAGTTGAGGGTGAAGCGGAATGCACCTTAAGGCACATTCTGCTT
Organism: Gari tellinella; assembly: GCA_922989275.2. Taxonomy (NCBI): domain Eukaryota; kingdom Metazoa; phylum Mollusca; class Bivalvia; order Cardiida; family Psammobiidae; genus Gari; species Gari tellinella. The sequence goes on along the minus strand of OV277867.1, from coordinate 75,379,996 downwards.
TACTTTCAACCTGTATTAAGTAGATTCTAATCGCGTTTTAAAAAATAAAAATAAAAAAAATTGAGTCTTAGTATTTTTTATACATGTAGTCAACTCTTAGAAGCCCTGTGCTAATGATAAGCACTCTCGTGATACATGGTCCATGTTGATCTTTCTGTTAACCCCTTTACCTCATAAATACGCCTTTTTACGCCTCTAGTTTATTCATCCATTGAGTAAAATAGGTCCAATTTACACCATTATAGAAATGAACCTTAAGAAATATTTTCTATATTCTAGCAGATTTTTGCTTAAAGCAGGCTGAAAGTAAAGCAGAATGCGCCCTAAGGCGCATTCTGCTTTACTTTCAACCTGCTTTAAGTAGTAACTTGTTTTAAAAACTAGAAACAGGCTATGGGGTAATGGGTTAAACATGCCTTGTATCCATAATTTTAGTACCATCAGTTTTATGTGATGATGAGCTTGTATGCTTAAGTCAAATAAAACATCTGTTCTGCTCTGTTCAAATTATTAGCACAGATTTATTAAAATCATTTATACCCCCTTTGTCATTTAAACTATTATGTAAAGATTTACTCAATACATATATGAGTTGAATGGGATCATTTTACAACTTTCTGAAATTAAACTATTTTGTGGTTTTCACATTTCTGCAAACGTGGCGACACTTACTTTAAGCTTACTCAAACATGTCATAAGTCCGTTAGCAGCAATGTGAAGAATGATCAATAAGCCACAAATTTACCTTTTATAGCCTGTTTCTAGTTTTGAAGACAGCTCAGCCAGACCACTTAAAGCAGACGGAAAGTAAAGGAGAATATACCTTAAGCCATATTCTACTTAACTTTCAATCTGCTTTACATGGTCATTTCCCAGCAAAACTAGAAAAAGGTTATGGAATAAAGGGTTAAGCAACTATCTTTATTCAATACTGTAAAACAATAACAGGGAAAGGGTTAACTCTTTCAACACATAGTTAAACTCTTGTGGGTTATTAGGTTCACTTGTGGATCATTTTAGTTACCAAAACATGAACCAGTCTACTTTGATACTAGGTAGTTTAATAAATTCTGGTCTAAATTAGCAAACAGTGTAGACCCTGATCAGAGGGCTCCTTTAGGAGCCCTCTGATCAGGATATACACTGTTTGCAAATGCAATGAATATATATATTTTTTTTTTTTATGATTTTACGTCGCTTTTAACAGTATTTCAGTCATATTGCGACGTCCAGCTAATTACAGGTGAAGGAAGACCCCAGAAGCCCTTTATGCGCTGTTTCAGACACACAAAATGGCAACTGGGTAGAACCACCCACCTTCTGCAAGCCAGCTGGAAGACTTTCCCTACATGAACAATCCAAATGCCCAGATAATAGAGGGGTTCTACTGCTTGTGTCTTCTGTAATAAAGATGGCAGATATATGTTAATATCTCATACATATCTATACATTCCAAAATTCAGGGGAAAAATATCTCTATTGTGTATTTTTTAAACAGGTCCATGGTAATTCGTTAACACAAGTTTGTATTTGATTTTTGTGTGTAAAAGGGCTCCAGATAAGAGGGAGTAAACTGAACACTGATTGGACGGGGTGAATAAAAGTATAGGAAAAAAAAAAAAAAAAAAAAAACCTGAACACATCCATCATTTTCTCACTTATTTCAGAACCAAATCCTATGGTGTTACTACTCATTAGAATCGTCTTGACACCATAGTGTTTAATGCAAAAATAAAGATTTTAGTTTTTGAAATACTCTCCTTATCTGGAGCTCTGGTGTAATTGGGGATTGCGGTCTTTTCATTTTAACATTTCTTTGTATTGCTGCAGGTGCCAATCTTGTAGGAGAGGATTACAAAGGTCGACAGTGTGCCCATCTTGCTGCAATGAGAAATCATAAGAAGATTTTACAGTTTCTGTTTGACATGGGTGTGGATCTCGACTGTCGATGTGAGGGAGGCAAAACACCTATACACTACGCTGCACAGTATGGTTGTAAGTATGAAGCACTGAACCAGAGTACATGTTTGTCTTGCTTATTATTTCAAGTATTTTCCAGGAGCATTCTACTATGTAACTTTCAAACTGTTTCAAATGTTAACCTGTATTTAAAACTAGAAACAGGCTATGGATAAGCCTGATCATTCTAGTTTTGAAGACAGGTGATCACTTAAAGCAGGTTGAAAGTTAAGTATAATGCACCTTAACCAATTACCCCATAGCCTGTTTCTAATTTTGAAGACAAGTGACCTCTAAAGCAGGTTGAAAGATACTTTACTTTTAACCTGCTTTAAGCTACAGCCTGCTATGATATATGAATATTTCTTACTTCAGCACATATTCATGACTGTATAAAGTGGAACCATTTTCTACAGTAAAGGAATAAATCAAAAGCGTAAAAATGTTTTTATAGGGTAATAGGTTTTGGTGCATTCTGTTTTACTTTCAGCCTGCTTTAACCTACCAGCTGATAGGATATAGAAAATATTTCTTACAGTACATAGTTATGTTCTTGACTGTATGAATAGAAACTATTTTCTTCAGTGGAGGAATAAACTGAACGTGTTAAAAGGCGCTTCTATGGGGTACAAGGATAAGGCTAGCAACTCATATAACAGAATTTAACCATTCAGCATACAGTGTATATTTCATCAATAATAAAAATGACAAGCCATATTTGGTTTCAAACAAATGTGCTGACATTACAAATATTGACAACAAATGGATATTTTTGATAATCATCTTTAATCCATTGAAATATTTACATGATAACCAGTATATGAACCAAACAATTTCAACTTTTCCTGAAACATGTGATATCATTTGCATATATATCAACATTATTACATTGTGACACTTAACAGTTTAACCCTTTCCTCCCTGAAACCTCGAATGGACAATTCTAGTTTTCAATTTAGTCTAGTCCATATTTGACTTTTTATGGTTGATTTTTTCAATATATGTCAAAATGACAAACAGTGTAGACCCTGATCAGAGGGCTCCTTTTGGACGCATATATTCGTAACTAGGGTCCAAAGAGTTAAAATATGTCAGACATTAATGTAAGCATGAGAAAAATGCAATACAGGAATTCTTATTGTCACTCACCATAGAAAAAAGATAAATGACATGCTTTATTATAGACAGGTAGCTAATTATTCAAGAGTTTTGTTCATTACTTTGGTATTACAATTAACTAAAACTTTTTTAACTTATTAACCCATTACCCATAGCCTGTTTTTCAAGTTTTGAAGATAGGTGACTACTTAAAGTAGGTTGAAAGTGATGCAGAATGCACCTTAAGGCGCATTCTGCTTTACTTTCAGCCTGCTTTAAGCTATCATCTGCTAGAATATAGAAAATATTTCTTATGGTACTTAATCTTGGGACTATTTTCTTCGGTGGAGGAATAAATAAAAGGCGTATTTATTGGGAAATGGGTTAAGACACTGCAATTGTTTTTTAGGCCACCATATACAGTCTAGAACGTATATCATTACCATTTTTGTACTTTTCTCATTTTAAAAAACAATAATTAGCTACAGTCAAACTTTGTTATCTCAAACTAGCAAAATTCCAACTTAACCGTTTTATACAACTGAAATTCATTAATTTGAACTTGCTTAAGTTGAACATATATTCATGTTTCAAAATTAAAACATTATTTAGCATTTTTAACTGAAATATAAATATGTTTGACTTAAATGATTTTGAGATATCAAAGTTTGACTGTATATAAATAACCTTTTCCTCAACCTACATAAATGTGTATATGCAAATTTATGTACAGTCAAACCTGCCTTAGAGACCGTCTGTTTTAAGAGACTACCTGTCATATGTGACTTTACTCGAGGCCCCCAACAGTTTTTACTATATATTGAACCTGAATTAAAAGACTACCTGTCTTATGTGACAAGTGACCATGAAATGTGACTCCCTTCTGCAATTATCACCCTGTATTTAAAGACTTTAAGGTAGTGTTTTAACACTTTCTAGCACATGGTCAAACATTTATGGTTAAACAATTAGTTATTTGAGGTGTGACAATATCACATTTGAGTGTTTACTTAAGAGTCATTGTAGGAAATAAATTGAAATGGGTTTAAATACTAGTGATAGAGCTATATGATCTTTTTTATTTGTGTGTAAATTGTTAATACATGTACATGTATGTATTTAAGCCTAATCAATTATTAAATAATACATTTCTAATTTAAAAAAAGTCATTTAAACACCATAATATAACTTTGTATCCATAAAATTAATGAGCTTCTACTATTACTCTACTAAAATATCTTCTGATGAACTATTTGTAAAGCACATGTATCAAAGTATGCATACACCATACTTGTCACATTTGCTTCAAGCTTACAATTAGGTACTAAGTGTTTGTTGAAAATGAGTTTCATAAACAAATTGATGTGTTTCAAATCAGGGTTTTCCCGGACGCAGGTTTCCTGCATCTTGGACGCAATTCTGTCACCTGGGACCCCTATTTGTCCAACCCCAAGAGTCCCCAGGACCCTCAAATCTTTGACCACATTTTACTCCAAACCCGCAAATTTTCAGATATGTAGATACTGATGTGGGGTATGCTTCATATACCATAAGAGATTAATCATAAATTTGCACTGTTAAACAGTTTACAAAGGTTTTGCAATTTATTTGTTATGCATTTACAAATTAAATTAATTTGGGACCCCCAAATATGCCGAGAGACTCTCAAAGTGAAAGGTTTGAGGGTCCTTAGGACTCTTATTTACAAAATGCAAGGGAAAACCCTGCAAATGCATTTAATTTACAGATTACTTCAAATGTATTTAATTCATAGTTTATTACTTAATTCAAATTATTCCATTTATTATTTATTGAATAATAAACAGCTATCACATATATATGCAGATGTTCATAACAAATTGCACTACATCAAAAGTGTGTCTGTTTTAAGAGACTACCTGTCATATGTGACCTTCTTTGCGAACTCCCATGGAAGGTCTCTTAATACAGGTTTGACTGTATCTAAAACTTGATACTGCTTAAAGCAAGATGAAAGTAAAGCACAAAGCTCTTTAAGGAGCTTTTTGCTTAACTTTTACCTTGCTTTAAAGGCACAATACTACCTAAAGTTGTGTTTAAATTGGCAATTTCTTATATGTGTTCATTTTCTATGTATTAAAATTAAGTGAAATCACCGTAAGAAGCCTGACATTTTTGCATCAAACCCTTTATGGTACTACTCATGCCCTTCAGGCACATTGTGCTTTACTTTCAACCTGCTTTAAGTGGTCACCTTGCTTCAAAACTGGAAACAGGCTATGAAAAACTTCAGTCCATTGGAATCCAACTTGGTAGGAAATAGTCTGTGAAGTCGTCACTAAATTGTCGTCTCAGATTGCTACCTTCCATGATTGGATGTTTATAATACACTACAGTACCCCCTGCCAGCCAACCAGCCCACCAACTGAATGTCCCTGTTGTTATAATAGTATGGTTACACAAGCTTAGTACTGCCAGATCCACCTCTGGTTCATTCTTGTCAATGAAGACAAGCTTTAATAGATTTGTGTATTTTCCAATCTCCTTTTTGGCCCATGGTATATCATCGGAGCATATGATAAATGTCACTTTATGTTGCTTTACAAGGAAATAATTCATTGCCCTTATGATATAAGACCGTGGAGCGACAGTGTATCCAAATTTCTTCCCTCGTCTTTGAGCCATCACCATATCTCCTCTCCTAATATGTAGACCCACATAGGTTCCATTTTGACCAAAGTATTTTGTTCCCTTTATGGCTTTATTGAAAACAGTTTTAGCAGTATCATATATGGGTTTCCGAAATGTAAATTCCTTGTGAAGTTCTTCGCTTACATTCATGAAGTATTTCCAGGACTGTAAATATGTTAATAATTTAATATCTTTATTTGGTTTGAAGTTAAGTAAATTCTTGTCATATGCACAGTGAAATCTTTCAATCTTAGCCTTGGCATGAGCACAGTGATATTTGTTAGATACTTGTGTCACAGACAGGTGGAATACTCTAGCAACTTGGTCCTTCACATTGATTCTCATCTTCATGTTTTTGGCTTTAGCAATACCATATGCTGATGCAAACTGAAACATCTGGTTACCCAGTCTGCCAATAAATTCCATACAGATTGATTTGTTGTACGACACCTTATCAAAGTTTTTCATCTGTTTTAATTTGGCTAATAATTCCTGTTTATATCTACTTTTGCTGTCCATGGCATCTCTGTGTTGGAATATTTCCATGGCAACATTAAAGAAACAAACAAGTATTAGAACTGTACCGAGCGCTGTAAGACCTGAAAGAAAAATAGATGGCAATTATAATTAAGAAATGATAAATTCATACCAGTGTATTATTGTGCAATAGAACATGGATACACTCACTCACTCACTATACAGTAGAGAAGACATTTTTCTTTCCCATCAAGACAATGAAACACAAAATCAATGTAAATAAAGGTAGAAGATTGAAATTTTTTGATATATCTCACAATGCATTTCTCTCTGAGCAGCAAACAGTTTGGAGCCTGATCGGATACCAGGTTACCCCGCACCTGATCAGTCCCAAAAATATTTTTAATATAGACATATGGATTTAAGCATCAACACATTTATTTGGAAAGAATAAATGCTTCTCTACTGTATCACATGGCATCTGATTAGGCTCCAAACTGTTTGCTACTCATACTAAAATGGAGTCAGACTTGTCAAAAAGTTGTAATTTTCTAATTGTGTTTTGTTTGTGCTCAAACAGGAAAGAATATGATAAAGTTTTCTCCACTTGAGCTACCATCGAGATTATTGTTTATACCTTGACTGTTTAGAGCTAACGGTGACATGCAACCTCCTTGATCAAACAAAGTTTTTAGTGTGTAACATTTATGATTTTCACTATGCTGGAACTAATCTAATTCTTTATTTGAATTTCAATGATTTAAACTTGCTTTAAAGATTACGTTACATACATAAAAATATTATATATATATACCGTATAAAAAGTTGAATTGTGGCTGTAATAGGGATAAGCTTGAGCTATGATAGTTTGAGTTATTGTGGTAAGACTGTATTAATTCAATCACCCTGTAACTTTAAATGGAAACTTCCAGTTTCCAATAAAGTCCAGTCACTTTTAAGTGTTGTCTTTTGGGTGTTTTTTTCTTAACAAATTATTACAAAATGAAAATTAGTGCCCTCTGATCTGAGTCTACACTGTTTGCATATGACATGTACTCTTCACAGGTACACTGCTTGTAAAAGACTAGTATACACATCGCTACAGTTCACTGAGTTAATGAAATCTGTACTCACCTTTTAATATCCGAGCTGTATTTGGGCAGTTTATTAGTCCAATCCTCATTTTGTCTTTGTACAAGACTACAAGTGGACATATAAAACAGTCCAGCTAAGGCTCATAGCATGGCAGAGTGCTTCGTTCGTGTAATCAAGAATGACCCCAGTCTGCAGATGCCTTTATATTTTATGCAAGAGTGGTGTCAGCAATTTAGCCAGACAAGATTGTTCCGTAACAAATTCATGAATACATAATTAATGACATTGGTCATAAACCATGTAACCTTTTCTTCCACAGAAATAAAATACAGTTAAACCTCTCTATTACAACCATTAAAAAGAAGGTTATTTGAGTGTATTGAAGACAGGTGACAGCTTAAAGCAAGGTGACAGTAAAACAGAAAGCTCCTACAGGAGCTTTCTGTTTTACTGTTACCTCACTTTAAGCAGTCATCTGTCAGAAAAACCTAATAATTGACCCAATTTAATGGTCGTAATAGAGAGGTTTTAATGTAGATGCCTCTACCTAAAGATATTACTCCTCTGCATAAGCATCACAAATGAATATTCATTCATATTGCTTAATACAGGTGGACCATACAGATTTAAACAGAAAAGAGTCGCTTTACTTTATATAGCTAGAACAAACTTCTTACAGTACATAATATGTATTCATGTCTTCTTAAAAAGCCGTATGGAACTATTTTCTGCAGTGGAGGAATTAATGCATAAAAGGGCCTATCTATGGAGTAAAGGGTTAATGGAAGACCCAGTTGCAGTCTCTATAACCAGTGGTTGTTTAACCCACTACCCCATAGTATTGAAGATAGGTGACCACTTAAAGCAGGTTGAAACTAAAGCAAAATGTGACTTGGGTGCAATTTGCTTTACTTTCGGTCTGCTTTAAGCTACTATCTACATGGATCTAGAAAATATTTCTTATGCTGAATATTTATGACTATATAAAGTGGAATTATTTTCTTTAGTGGAAGAATAAATCAGAGGTGTAAAAAACGTTTTTATGGGTTAATCAGAACTCCAGATAAGAGGGAGTAAACAAAAGAAATTCAACATTTACTCGCTCATTTCAGCACCAAATCCTATGGTGTTTCTACTCATTAGAATCTTCTCGTTGAGATGATTCTAATGAGTAGTGACACCATAGGCTTTAAAGTAGAAATAAAGATTTCGGTTTTTGAAATACCCCACTTATCTGGAGCCCTGGTTAGTGAATATTCTAACACGACTCGAAACCTACGGCATATAGACAAAGAATACTGAGAAACGTATATTACGTCGCGATAATGAACTGCACGCGCGGCGTTTCCATCCGCTGTTCCATTTGCCTCATACGCGTAATACATAAATAGTAATTTTACAATTAAAGTCGCGTTAGAATTAAAATTTGTTAAGTCTTAATTCTAACACGTCTCGAAACCTACGTAATAGAGACAAAAAATACCGAGAAACGTATATTACGTCGCGATAATGAACTGCACGCGCGGCGTTTCCATCCGCTGTTCCATTTGCTCCATACGCGTAATACATAAATAGTATTTTTATAATAAAAGTCACGTTAGAATTAAAATAACAAATTCGTAGGTGTCCATTACCGTGCATTAGATCACAGTTAGTCGTTAAGATGTGGGTAATTAGATCACTCGGCCTAAAGGCCTCGTGATCTAATGACTCCACATCTCAACTCCTAACTGTGACCTAATGCACGGTAATGAACACCTACGAATTTGTTATTTCTTAAATAAAAATATAGTATGTGTGTATATTCTTTAGGTGGAGTATACATTTCCATTTTTAGCAAGAGTCACATAGTTATGGTAACCTGTGCAAAAATGTGATAAATATTGATTGTAGTTTCTACATTTACACCTATATGTAATTGAAATAATTTACTGTCAAGTGCTGTAAATAATTGATCACAGTAATACAATATTACACTTACATAGTGTTTAGTATTGTAAATAGTAAAACTTGTGTAATCAAGTTAGCTCCATAGCTTGTTTCTAGTTTTGAAGCCAGGTGATCATTTCAAGCAGGTTGAAAGTAAAGCAGAATGTGCCTTAAGGCACATTCTGCTTTACTTTCAGTGTGCTTTAAGCTTAACCATTTAATTGGGATGGGAAGTATTTCTGATGGAGCAACATTGTAAATGACCGTGTCTAATAGAACTAGTTTCTTTAATGGAGAATAAATTTGAGGCTAAAAAGGCATATTTGTGGGGTAATGGGTAAAGAGTTTATTCAAAATTAGAGAAGGACTTTCTGTATTACTTTTGTTCTACATTAGGCTGCAACCTGTATTTAATTAACCCTTTACCCCATAGCCTTTTCCTAGTTTTTAAGACAAGTGAGCATGTAAAGCAGGTTGAAATTAAAGCAGAATGGGCCTTAATGAGCATTCTGCTTTACTTTCAGCCTGCTTTAAGCTACCATTTGCTAGATTATTAAAAATATTTCTTTTGGTAAATGTTCATTACTGTTTAAATTGTAGCTATTTTCTTCAGTGGAGGAATAAATTAAAGGTCCTGCTTCTATTTGGGAATTGGTTACTATATCAAAGAATCCTCATTTTGGGGGCATTTATCAAGACAGAGAATAGTAAATGGGGAAAGTGGTAAAATTACCATATTGCGCTAAATGCTGCTAAAAGTGTTGAAGAGTGATAATTGGGAGTTTTATTTTGGTGTTTACAAACACATGGTCAATGTAGGTGGTAATTATTGTCATTTCATGAGCCACAGTAAAACAATCATCATTAACCCTTAATTCTGCTAATAGCATTTATTGATGCTTTTTGAAAACAGTGTAGACCCAGATCTGACAATGAAATTATGATATTTGTGTATTGATACAAAGGTACAGCCAAACAGATATTGAACTTAATATTAATGCATTATTTTTTATTATACATGTATGCAATAAATCCTCTTTATTATGACCACTAAATTTGTTGATTATTTAGTGTTTATGACAGCTCACTGCTTAAAGCAAGGTGACAGTAAAACAGAAAGCTCCTATTGATATGTTCTTGCTGTAGATGTTGTGGGTCAAAATGGGAGTTCTGGAGTATTATCTGGTTTTTGGTCTCTTATAGAAATTTTTAGTTATTGTCTCATGCTATTTTTCCTAGTTATGTTACATTGGGCGGCCTGCATTGGGCGTTCTGCTATTATTTCTATCAGTCGGCATAAAGAAGCCATTTCCTTCGTTGCTCTTGATTGATGAGGTAATGCAATGGCTGTTTTGGGGGCTGTCTTTTGTATGTTTAGTGCCCTTCATTGGGCGCTCTACTGTTATTTCTATCAGTCGGCATAAAGAAGCCATTGCCTTCGTTGCTTATTGATTGATGGGGTAACGTGATCGCCATTTTGGGGGCTGTCTTTTGTATGTTTATTTTATATCTAATTGTAGTTATTTGTCTTTTCCTGACGCCCTGCATTTGGGCGCTCTACTGTTGTTTCTATCGGTCGACAATCAGAAGCCGGTTGCTTCATTGCTGATTGATGGGAGTAATGTGATCGCCTTTTTGGGGGCTGTCTTTTATGTTTATTCATGTTTATTTTAGATCTTATTGTAGTTATTTTGTCTTTTCTTGCTTTGTAGGTACATTTGTGTAACTTCATGTGAAGCACTTTTGAACGCACTACCCCTGTGTGAAAAGAGTGCTATATAAATCGGGTATAATAATAATAATAAAAATAATATTATATATATGTAAAGGAGCTTTCTGTTTTACTTTCACCATCCTTTAAGCTGACACCTGTCTTTTATACAATCATCTAGCCTTCATTTTATTGGTCATAATAGAGAGGTTTTACTGTATTTATGTGTTTTGTATTTAATATGCTCTTCTATCTCTTTTCAGCTTTAAACTGCTTGATTTTACTAGTGCAGCGAGATTGTGATATCACCCTAGGAGACAACAATGGATATCTAGCCGTACACCACGCTGCAAAACAGAACAAGTTAGACTGTATTAGATTCCTGATCAAACAAGGCACCTCTTTGGAGGCTACACAAGCTGATGGCAAAACACCCGGGCATGTTGTAGGTTGACCTCTTTCCCCCACCCCATTAGCTTGTTTTAAGTATTGAAGACAAATGGTTGTTTAACCCTTTGAACCCTAGTCCCGCATATAGGCGTCATTTTCATACAGTGTACATGTGAATAGTACACTTGCCCTGTGCAAACAGTGAAGACCCAGATCAGAGGGCTCCGAAAGGAGCCCTCTGATCAGGGTCTTCACTGTTTGTCATAAAGCCAAACATTGACAAAAACAATCCTTAAAAGTCAGAAATGGACTATACTAAAATGGAAACTGGAATTGTCCATTTAAAGTTTTAGGGAGGAAAGAGTTAACGCTTTCCCCCATGGAAGCCCCTTTTACCACATTCAATTTATTTATTCATTTAAGAAAATAGTTCAAATTTATACTGTCATAAACATTGTATCATAAGAATAATTTTCTGTATCCTAGCAGATGGTAGCTTAAAGCAGATTGAAGGTAAAGCAGAATGTGCCTTAAGGCAATAACTTTCTGTATCCTAGCAGATGGTAGCTTAAAGCAGATTGAAGGTAACGCATTCTGCTTTACTTTCAACCTGCTTTAAGGGGTAACCTGTCTTCAAAACTAAAACCAGGATATGGGGTTATGGGTTAAAGCAGACTGAAAGTAAAGCAGAAAGCTCCTAAAGGAATGCTTTAAGCTAAAGGAGAATTATGCTTCTAGGCTATAGGAAATATTTCTTACGATGAATATTTATGACTGTATACAGTGGAATTGTTTTCTTCAATGGAGGAATTAATTGAAAGTGTTAATTAGGTGTATCTTTTGAGCAATGGATTAAACTCAACCCCCCCCCCCCCCCCCCCCCCCTTCACCCCCACCCCCACATTATTCTGGCATGTGTTGTATATTTATTCGTGGTAATGCTAATTTTTTAAATGAAATTGGGTTTTAGCTAGCCTTTAACCCTTTACCCCATAGCCTTTTTCCTAGTTATTAAGAGAGATGACAACTTAAAATAGGTTGAAAGTAATGCACATTCTGCTTAACTTTCAGCCTGCTTTAAGCTACTATCTGCTTGAATAAAGTATTAAATATTGGTCCGAAGTCTTTTCCTTTGAGATACAAGTATTTGTTGCAGCAAGAAATCAAATTCCACTGAATTCTTGTTTATTTTGTTATTGCCAGGCTGCGTTAAATGGATCAACAGAGGTTCTCCACTGGCTGCTAGACAAAGGTGCTGATCCAAACAGTCAAGATTGTAAGTAAACAAATACATAATGATATGGTCATTTGTTTTCTGTTTGAACTATCACACTTTTTATTTGCAGGCACACAGACCAATTCACTTGATTTCATCCATAACCCGTTACTCCATTGATATGCATTTTTATGCATTTAACTCATTTCTCCACTGAAGAAAATAGCTCAATTTTATACAGTAATAAATTTGCAAATTATAATTATTTCCTATAACCTAGCAGATTTTTTTTACATGGCCGGTGTGGCGTTGTATAGTACCAATAGATGGGAACTTTGTTTCTAGTCTCATTCCACTGACCATTACTAATGTTCATTTGAACTAAGGACCCCTGTTTTACAAGTCCAGTATGTTACTGATAGACATCCAGTCAAAACTCAATACTTCAAACTTGTGTTAGTTCGAACATACCCATATTTCAAAGTTAAAACGTGGCTTAGTATGTTCGACTTAACTCTTTCCTCCCTGAAACTTTAAATGGACAATTCAAGTTTCCAATTTAGTCTAGTCCATTTCTGACTTTTAAGGGTTGTTTTTGTGAATGTTTGGCATTGTGACAAACAGTGAAGACCCTGATCAGAGGGCTCCAAAAGGAGCCCTCTGATCAGGGTCTTCACTGTTTGCATAGGACAAGTGTACTATTCACATGTACACTGTTTGAAAAGCACGCCTATATGCGGGACTAGGGTTCAAAGGGTTAAGCAAAATCAAGTTATCTTTGTTAAACTTAGGAAATACTGGTAAGGTCGATTTAAGTGAGTTTGAAGTATTGAGTTTTGCCTGTTTATAAAAAGTGTTACAGATATAAAAGAAATGATGGAAAGGTTAAAAGGTTTTGTTTGTTTTTTACAGATTTCGGCAATACTCCTGGACATTATGCATCTGAAGGTGGCTACCCCAAATGTCTAAACTGTTTCTTTCAACATGATGGGGAAATAGACATACAAAATATCAAAGGTGACACTCCATTGGACACAGCAAGAAAGTTTGGCCATCCTTTACTCATGGAAAAGGGAGGTAATAGACATACTACATGTATATAGTTTCTTTTAAATGTCACTTTTCAATGTTGGTAATTACATTACTTGGTCTTACCATAGTTTTATCCTGATATTGTCTGCATTGAAATTGTTGTCGTAAAAAAATATTCAGTTAAGATGTAACCAATTTTTCACTAACAAAATTTAAGGACAAGTATCAATCAGTTTTGATCCAGTTCAGACGTTGCATTATGCAGTGTCTGATTTGGATCACAACTTTGCAAATACAGTGGAAAATCTGTTATTCTTTCCCAATAAACGCGTTTACGCTAAAACTATTATTTGCAGTGCAAACAGTTTGGAGCCAGATCAGACGCCGGATCAGGCTCCAAACTGTTTGCCACCAAGATAAACAAGAAATATCAGAATTGTCCAAAAGTTGTTCTTTTCTACGTTTTAGTGCTTTGCGTTTGCGTACGTTTGCGTTTAAACGGGAAAGAATAACAGATTCTCCACTGTACCAGTCAAGTGTTGATCAGCAGGATAAGGAATAATGAAATCATACTATTTTGTTGTTGTCTGATCACAGAGTCTTAGAAGTGAGATTTTATTATCACATTGTATGTCTCCTATTGAACATAGGTTTTCTACATTGTGCCTCTCATGTATTCCTCCATTGAAGAAAAATACTTTATACAGTCATGAATATGAAGGCACATTCTGCTTTACTTTCAATCTGCTTTAAGTGATCATCTTTCTTTAGAATTAGAAACAGCCTAAGGGGTAATGGGTCAAGCTACCATCAGCAACGATTTAGTAAATATTGCTTATGGTACATATTCATGACTGTATAAAGTATTTTTCTTCAATTCAGCTTGATTTAAGCTATTACCTGCTAGGATAAACAAACTGTTTCTTATGATACATATTCATGACTGTATAAATTAGATTTTTTTTTTTTCAGTTTTCCGTTGAGGAATAAATTCGAGACATATATATTTGGTAATGGGTTAAAGCAAGCTAAAAGTACAGCAGAATATGTCTTAACCCTTTGCACCCTAGTCACGCCTATAGGCGTCCTTTTCAAACAGTGTACATGTGAATAGTAAACTTGTCCCGTGCAAACAGTGAAGACCCAGATCAGAGGGCTCCGAAAGGAGCCCTCTGATCAGGGTCTTAACTGTTTGTCATATTGCCAAACATTGACAAAAACAACCCTTAAAAGTCAGAAATGGACTAGACTAAAATGGAAACTGGAATTGTCCATTTAAAGTTTTAGGGAGGAAAGAGTTAAGGCACATTCTGCTGGACGTTCAAGTTTCAACCTATTGTACATGTAAGGGGTTACCTGTCTTCAAATTAGAAACAGGTTATTGGGTTAAGGGTTCATGCAGTCACACCATGGGGTTGGTAGACACCTAAAAGAGAAAATGTTAGAAAATGTTCAGTTTATTCTTACTTAAAGTATCTTACTTAAAGTAATAAAGGTTGTTTTGTTCTTACCTTGACAGTGAAAAATGAAGAACCTTGCCCGCAATGCTTTGAGAAGTACAAGAAAGTACAGTGGGATACATTACATCCTCCAGCCCCAGTGGAGCGGAACATAAATAACGCTGGCTCTAGTGCCTACAAAAACCCAGTACCACCATTCCCGTATGTATTGTCTCTTTCCTCTACCAGGGCTTGACATTTATGTTTGTCAGATTGTCCAGGACATGTAAACATTGGGTCAGGTCAAGTAAACATTGGGTCAGGTCAAGTAAACATTGGATCAGGTAAAGTAAATATTGGATCAGACAAGTAAGGGCTAGCAAGCATTGGGTCAGAGCATGTGAATATTAGGTCAGGGCAAGCATGTATTGTATAAAGGCAGGTAAACATTTGGTTTGGGCAAGTAAACATTGGATCAGGGCACGTAATTATTTGGTCAGGGCTAGTAAGCATTTGACAAGAGCAAGTAAATATTGTGTCAGGGAAAATAGGTATTAGGGCAGGTAAACATTGGGTCAGTGCATATTAACATTGAATCAGGGCAAGTAAATACTAGATCAGGACAAGTACACATTCGGTCAAGGAAAGTATACATTAAATCGAGGCTAGTAAGCATTGGATCAGGGCAAATAAATAGTGGGTCAGGGCAAGTAAGTATTGTATTAGGATTGGTTAACATTGTGTCAGGGCAAGAAACATTGAATCAGGGCAAGTAAATACTAGATCAGGACAAATTATCATTAGGTCAGGATATGTAAACATTAGGTCAGGGCAATTTAATCGTCGGACAGTAAAAAAATTTTTAATACAAAGATGAAAAAATGTTTCCAGTTAATATTAACTTGCACAATGTGGGACAAAGTAGTGCAGAAAGTCTCTTTAGGATATTTCTATATTGTTATCATCATGCATCAAGCAGTCCCTGTTTAGGCATCTCTTTGCATCTTTTGTGGAAATGTAACACATTCAGGAAAATGTCAATAAGTCTTGTTTCAGGATTAGTTATCTTTTGAAAGTACTGGACAATCTGAACACATAGGAAATGTTAAACTCTGTCAACATAAGTGTCATATGAATTCTTTACCTATATATATATCTCCATATAAGCGCCTCAGGACAGACCTTCCATGTTTTAATAAACCTTTCTCATGCTTAGCTTTAATATTATAGAACTCTGCCCACTATGAACATATGTAGTTTTAACTATTACACTGGATACTAAAATAAGGAATGTTTTTATCAGGAAATGGTGCAGATTTATGGAACACAGATCCTACAAAATAAAAAATAGTGCAGATTCTGATCAGACAGCTTCTCCAGCAGACATGTTATATTATACATGATTGTATATTGTTTATTAGCTGGATATAGGTGATTTGCATATTGCATATAAGACAGGGGTAGGGGGGTCTTATTTAGCAAAGTGGGTATAGATAGATTGGAATAAAGTGGTGGTTTTATTTTGAAATATTTACATAGTTCCTTACATATGTTATCATTTCAAATCCTGGGTATTCAATGGACTCTTTAATTTTCTGGAAATGAACAGTTTACATTGGTACTTTAGTGTTTTGTCCCAAAGTTCTTTAAAACATGACAAACAGTACAGAACCTGATCAGAGGACTCTTTAATTTGAGACTTCTGATTGAGGTCTACACTGTTTACAAAGTAATCAGTTTAGACCAAATATTTTGACCTATACATTGCCAATTTTCCAATGCAATCTCCAATTTGTAACACATGAACTCTAACAGTCCAGACCATATTGCCTATCCTGAGTTATCTGTTCTGAGTTGACACCTTTGTAAGTGATGTTAACTCAGTAAAGGTAACTCTTTATTTCATAGATAGGCACTTCTACATATTTAATTAATTCCTCCACTGAAGAGAATATTTCAAATTCATACAGCAATGAATATGTAGCATAAATATTTTCTATATTCCAGCAGATGGTAACTTAAAGCTGGTTGAAAATAAAGCAGAATGCACCTTAAAGCACATTCTGTTTTACTTTCAACCTACCTTAAGCAGTCATCTATCATCAATAGTAGAAAGAGGCTATTGAGTAAAGGGTCTGTAAAATAAGCTGTAAGAATTTATACATCTTCAGGGCTCCAGATAAGAGGGAGTAAACCGAACAAATCCAACATTTTCTCACTTATTTCAGCACCAAATCCTATGGTGTTATTACTCATTAGAATCGTCTCAAAGAGACGGTTCTAATGAGTAGTGACACCATAGGGTTTAATACAGAAATTTAGATTTAAGTTTTTGAAATACTCCCCTTATCTGGAGCCCTGCATCTTAAACAACAATGTGGACAACTATTTATTTTGCATTTGACAGTGAAAAGATAAAAACAGATAATAGTGTTGATGGTGACAGGATCGATACACAGTGGTTTGTTTATAGATCAAAGATTGAGAAATATACTGACCTATTATAGTAAACCTTACTTACAAATATTAACCCATTACCCCACAGCATGTTTCTAGTTTTGAAGACAGGTGAACACTTAAAGCAGATTGAAAGTAAAGCAGAATGTGCCTAAAGGCACATTCGCTTTACTTTCAGCCTGCTTTAAGCTACCATTTAAGCTTTAAGCTATCTTTGCAAGGATATAGAGAATATTTCTTATGGTGCCCTTTCCTGACTGTATAAAGTAGAACTTTTCTCTTCAGCGGAGAAATATTCTAAATGCATCAATAGGAGTCAAAAGGAGTATCTATTGAGTAATGGGTTAAATGTCTTGTACTCGATACAGTTTGGAATATGTTATTCTTTCCACTTTTACCATAACAAAAGAATACTAAAATACAATGCAAAAACGTGTTTAAAAAAACACAGATACTTGAAAACAATGATTCATTTAATAATTTTATAATTAAGTATCATGTAGTATGGTGCCTGATACAGTGGAGAAAACGTTATTCTTTCCCAATAAACGCGTTTACGCTAAAACTATTATTTGCAGTGCAAACAGTTTGGAGCCTGATCAGATGCCGGGTTAACCGGCGTCTGATCAGTCTCCAAACTGTTTGCCACCAATATAAACATGAATTATCAGAATTGTCCAAAAGTTTTACTTTTCTACGTTTTAGTGCTTTGCGTTTGCGTACGTTTGCGTTTAAACAGGAAAGAATAACAGATTCTCCACGGTAAGAAAAACACAGAGTCTAACCAGACTCAAAAGTGTTTGCACTCAGTTATTTCAAGAACAGATATGCTTATTGGAAAAGAATAACAGATTTCCGGACTGTATACATGTATATGTCATGTGTATATATATGTGTGTCTAACATTATGTATACTTTTTAAGTTTTACCAGTTGTAGTGACCTATTTAAGCACAGGTATGTCTGGATATGACCTGATATGAACTGTTCACATTGAAGTTATAACAGAGTGGGAAATCACCTCATGTTTCCAATCCTCGTCAGGGAAACCTGAGATTATAAGAGTCAAACTTGTTTAGCCCATTCCCCTTCTGAAATTGCAAATGGACAATAGGAATAGACAGTGAAATAAGAAGTTAGATGTATTTTAACATTTTGAATTACAACAGTTTTTGTTGTACATGGTCAGAGCTCCAGATAAGGGGAGTATTTCAAAAGCTAAAATCTTTATTTTTGCTTTAAACCCTATGGTGTCACTACTCATTAGAATTGTCTCAAATAGACAATTCTAATGAGTAGTAACACCATAGGATTTGGTGCTGAAATGAGTGAGAAAACATTGGATTTGTTCAGTAGAGTTCCTCTTATCTGGAATGTTGTAGGTTTCGTAAGATGAGCCCCTGGATCAGACACCAAGCCTAAAGTGATGGCTAGGTTTGGTCTACACTGTTTTGCAATGGAATAAGTCTTTCTTGTCAAGGCACAGAATTTTCTAGATAGTTATTAAAAACAACCTATTGATCTATCTGATGCTGATTGGAAGTAGTGATTCTTCCCACTCTGAGCAAGCTTGCTTGAAATGTCACAAAAGATTTCTCCCAACCTCACAGGTAGACTATTATGAGCATGCTAAAGAGTAAAGATTCCTTGTATTTTAAAAGTTTGCAATTTTTTATGATAAAAGGTGCTTGAAGGGTCCTTTTAGTGGGGAAAATGCCATGTTCTAAAGGGTTTGTTAATCTTTAAAACAGATGCCTTTACCTTAAGTAGGCTAGCAATAAAGCAGAAAGTTCCAGTAAAAACTTTCTGTTTTATTTTCAGCCTGCTTTAAGCAGCCACCTATCAGGATGTTGCAAATGTTTTCTATGACACTTTTAGATATTTGATAAAGATAACTGATAAACTCTTTGCAGGCCAGGTAAATTGTTTGTCTGCAACAATTTTCTTGCTTCTGTTCTAAAATTAGAATTTATAAAATTTCTTTTATAAAATTGCCTTTCTAAACAAGGTCAATGTGTCAAACTGTTTGGATCCTGATGAGACGCTGTGTTACCTGGTGTCTCAAGATCCAAACTGTTTGCAAAAATTATCATGACTTCACCACTAGCATGCTAAAAGTTAAACAAACACACTGTAATGGTACATGTAGATCTATTATAAAAACTTCTGTACCAGTATTTTGTCATGCATTCGACTATGTGAAAACTTTATTCATGCTTTTTGTTCACAAGTTTTCTGTGCCAACCTACACCATGAGAATTGACTGAACACAACAGAAATTGTTTTCCCTTTCTTTCTTTCCTGAAGTTTGAAATGTATAGATATATGTCAGATGTTTAACTATTTAATCTGCCACTTTTTTTACAGAAGACACAAACAGTAGAACCCCTCTATTGTCACCAATAGAAAGGGGACCAATTGATGGTGTTAAAGACAGATGACAGCTTCAAACAAGGAGCTTTCTACATTACTCTCATCTTGCTTTAAGCAGTCATCTGCCTTTAACACTCAAGCAAATAATGATTAATCTCAATGATTTGTCTTATTTGAGGGGTTCTACTGTACACATATTGTTAAAAATATATGTGTATGGTAACCAAACCAGAGACACTGTCACAGAGGCACTGTCACATACCTATGTATAGTGGAGAAGACATTATTTGTTCCACTTTAAACACAAACAGAATTTAAAATTGCAATAGAATGTAAAAAATTAAAACTTTTTTATAACTCTTTTTTTATAATTATTCATTTAATTTTTAGTGGCAAACAGTTTGAAGCCTGATCAGATGCTGGGTAACCTGGCGTCTGATCTGGCTACAAACTGATTGCATTGGAAATAATTGCTTTAGCCTAAAGGTATTTATTGGAAAGGAATGACATCTTCTCCACTGTTACTCTGTATCAAGAAGCTTTATTTGAAATGTTGTAAGCGTTCCAACAGATGCTGCAGTACATTCATATGTTATAATGCACAGTTCAGGCTAATGATAAGTCATATTGATATTTTGTCTGTAGACAAGTCTAAAATTCAAATGTATGAAATATTAGCAGAAGGGATAATTGTTAATTATCATGGCAGTGAAGTGATTAACCCTTTAAATGCTTAATATCTCTTGTAGGTACATGTATTTATAATCCTTCTGGGATCTTCTAGTGTATTTTTTTAACCAGTCTTCTGTTGTATATTTTGGTATGACAACAAACACAAATGAAAATATCAAACAGGTTAGACCCTGATCAGAGGGCTCATATAGGAGCCTGAGGCTGATCTGGGTCTTCATTGTTTGCAAATATAATCAGTTCTCTCTACAGAGGACTGTGTAGTTGATATATCTATTTCTTGTATTGAAGGAGGTACATTGTAAACAGATTTTTATCTGCTGAAGTATGTGAGCCCTGAAACTTCAAATTAACAATTTTTACTCTAGTTCATGTTTTAAATCAGAACTCCAGATAAGGGGAATATTTCCCCAAAAAGTAAAATCTTCATTTCTGCACTAAACCCTATGGTGTCACTACTCATTAAAATTGTCTCGAAGAGACAATGAGTAGTAACACCATAGGATTCTGTGCTAAAATGAGTGACAAAATGTCGGAGTTGTTCTGTTTTCCCCCACTTATCTGGACCCCTGTTTAAATATTTAGGTTTGCTTTCATGATATATTTTTGCAAAATGACAATAGTGTAGACATTATTCTTCCCAATTTAAACAAAAACAGCACTAGTGTAATGTAATATAATGGGCGAAAATGTCAGCATTTTGGAAGAGTAAATGATATATAAAATCTGAGAACCAAACAGTTTGAAGCCTGATCATCCGGCTTAAAACAGTTTGCAAGGGTAATAATTGGAAAATAATCATGTTTTCTTCTACACTGAGACTCCAGTGCAAGAATGTTCAAACCAAGCTAACTGATTTCTATATTTTCAATAGGAAAGTGCCTACTCAACTTCAGCAGAATCTGATGCGACATGAAATCAGGCGACAAAAGCAGCAGCCGAAGAGAGAAGTAGCAGCTCGAGACATGGCATCCAAGTTCTATGGTGATCATCTAGACCCAAATGAAACTTTCAAATTTAAAATGCCTGAGGGACGGGATACTCTGCAATTGTAGATTATAGAATAAGTCATAATTTCTTTAAAGATTTAACTCTTACCATGCTAGCCGGGGATATATCCTACATTGATTACCTTTGCTAACAGTTTGGATCCAGATGAGACGCTGCGTAACACAGCGTCTCATCAGGATCCAAACTGTTTGACACTCTGACCAAGCTGTTTTGAAAATGAATTTTGAAAATTCTATTTTTAGAATAGTAGCAGATGACAATTGTTGCAGACGAAAAAATTACCCAGCATGCGAAGAGTTAAGTAATTTCTATTGTTAAATCTGGTCACATTAACCCTTTACTCCATAGATACACCTTTTTATGCCTTTAAATCATTCCTTCACTGAAGAAACTGATTGTAATTTATATATTGTAGTCATGAATATCTATCCTAAAAAATATTTTCTATATTATAGCTTAAAGCAGGCTGAAAATAAGCAGATTGGGCCTTAAAGGACATTCTGCTATACTTCTAACCTACTTTAAGTGGTCACATGTTTACTCTAGAAAAAAGCTATGGAATAAAGGGTTAACCCATATGAAGCTTATAACGTATATTGACGCTTTTGAAGACCGAGTGTCTGATCAGGCTTCAAACCATTTGCCATTCAGAGTAAAATAAATTATCAACAGGCCTGCCATAAGTTGATCATAAAAATCCTAAGATTTCAAATTTTCAAATTTTCAGACGTAATTGTACCTTTACCCCATAGTCTGTTTCTTGTTTTGATGACACATGTCTGCTTAAAACAGATTGAAAGTAAAGCAGAATGCGCCTTAAGGCGCATTCTGCTTTACTTTCAGCCTGTTTTAAGCTACGATCTGCTAAAATAAAATTCCGAATACTTAGGAAAAATCCAGAGTAATGGCAGCCTTGCATCAATATTTTCATACACCTGGCCCAAAGGTTATAAAGAGTTTGAGTTGAGTCTGAGATCATTCTCAAGCATTTCGTTGGTAGGTCAGATTTCAGCTCATGCTCAAACCTGACCTGAATCAAATAAAATGCTTGAGAACAAACTCAATTCAAACTCTTTATAACCTTGGACCCAGTCATTTAGTTTCTTTAATTACATTTCAATTTTCATTATGATTTGTTAAGGCACGTTCTACGTTACTTTCAACTTTCTTTCAACGAGTTTAGACTCAACTCAATAACCTTAGACCTTGCTAAACTGTAATTATTATCAAAATAGTTGTGGTAAATACAGAAGTACATGTATTTGCACTGCCAAAATGATTAAAAGTTTAAAATGCCAAAATACCATTTGTTTATGGAAAAAGGATTTAATCTCAAATATGTAATTCATTATAATCTAATTTGATGTTGGTAAAACTATGAAATCGTATATTTCAACAAATGTGAAATAAGTTAAATATGCAATAGCTTTACCCTTGTAGTACTGGCCAGATATAAATAATAACAAGATAAACCCATTATTGAGAGGTTTAGACTGTTCAAATTCACACACAAATATTTGAAAACTATTACCTAGGAGCTTTCACCTGACTACTTCAGGCTTCATAAAGCCTGAAGTAGTCAGGAGAAAGCTCCTAGGTAATAGTTTTCAAATATTTGTGTGTGAATTTGAACAGTCTAAACTTCTCAATAATGAATACTACCACACAGTTAAACTTCCACCAGAAGATAAACCCATCCTTTGCAAACAGTCTAGTTCCAGATCAGAGGTCAAAAGGAACCCTCTGATCCGGGTCTACATTGTTTGTCATACGTTATACATGTACAGCGCTCCCTCTCTACAATGACACCCAATGGGAGACAAAGATTGTGTTTGTTGTTCGGAGGGAGTCGTTATAGGGAGGGAAATTGGCTGACATTTGCAAACAGCTTGAATCCAGATCAGACGCCGCGTTACGCGGCGTCTGATCTGGATTCAAGCTGTTTGTCACTCATCAATAAGTTGGGTTTTTTTCTGTCAAAATATCCATTATGTAACTTTAGAGAGACGAAAATTCAAGATAAACTTTATTGCAACAGTGAAAGAGTAAGGGAGGGCCGTTGTAGAGAGGGAACGCCGTACTATGTTGGGGACAAACCACTGTAGAGCTAATGTAAATTAGTAATTTATCAAAAAACAGATGAGTCCATTTGTAAATTCAGCATGAGAGTTAATTTGTTTAACTCTTTCAACACTAAGTAACTCATGTGGGTTATTAGGTACCCTTGTAGATCTTTTTAGTTACCAAAAACATGATGCAGTTGGAATTATGTGTAATTTAACAGATACTGGTCTAAATTAGTAAACATTGTTGACCAATGTCAGAGAGCTCATAAAGGAGCTTTTTGATCTTGGTCTACACTGTTTGCAAATGTAATGAGTACACAGTGTATGTTAACCCTTTGAACCCTAGTCGCACATATAGGCGTCCTTTTCAAACAGTGTACATGTGAATAGAACACCTGTCCTGTGCAAACAGTGAGAACCCAGATCAGAGGGCTCCGAGAGGAGTCCTCTGATCAGGGTCTTCACTGTTTGTCATAATGCCAAACATTGACAAAAACAACCCTTAAAAGTCAGAAATGGACTAGACTAAAATGGAAACTGGAATTGTCCATTTAAAGTTTCAGGGAGGAAAGAGTTAAAGAGGTCTTACTGTTAGTAGCTTACCCTGGGCAAATCATGCGTTGCTACAAACAATGGCGGTTTGTAACAATTGAGAATAATGTAATAACTGTTAAATAGTTCTTCAGGGGCCCGTTTTACTAAACAACTTACGCAAATTATTTGCGTAAGTCAAACTTTTAAATTTTAATTTATATTTATATTATCACTTGCTACAAACAGCAAATAGCCAGATCAGAGGACGCGCTTCTAGCGCCCCTGATCTGGCTATTTGCTGTTTGCAAACGTTTATGAATCGAAAAATAAGAATTAAACGATTTTGACTTACGCAAAAAATTTGCGTAAGTAGTTTAGTAAAACGAGCCCAAGGAATGTATGTAGTGCCTACAAAAAATGTAACAATGGTGTTTTGTAACAATTGAGAATAATGTAATAACTGTTTAATAGTTCTTCAGGAATGTATGCAGTGCCTACAAAAATTTTCTGGTTGAAACTATATATTAATTATGTTGAAAATCATGTTTGACTTTTAGGCAATTTTAAAAATATCTGTTTTGTTTACCCTAGTTTGGTTCAGATGGTAGTTTTTGAGAAGAAGCAATAACAGAGTTTGTGTTTCTCTATAACTACAGTTGAACTTCGATATCTAGGTTACGTCGAACATACCCGCATTTCAAAGTTAAAACGTGGCTAAGCCACTTTTTAACTTTGAAATACGGGTATGTTTGACTTAACCGAGTATGAAATAAAGCCATTCATGTGTCGAAAAATCGGATAGTTTTAATTAAGCGAGTTCGAGATATCGAAGTTTGGCTGTATGTCTTTTTCTTAGACTCAAGTGAAAACATTTAATACACATGTATTGTATAAATTAAAAACTTTTTACAGTGGAGAAAACATTATTCATTCCCGTTTAATAACAAAAGAAATTCATTGCAATAACACATAGAAAAAGACAACTTCTCAACCATTTTGGCTATTCATGGTGATCCAAGTAGAAAACAGTTTGGAGCCTGATCAGACGCCCAGTTACCCGACGTCTGATCTGGCTCCAAACTGTATGTAATAGAAATAATAGTTGTAGCGTAAATGCGTTTTTTTGGAAAGAATAATGTTTTCTCCACTGTACCACTTAGGGTTGATTTTTTTACAGTATATTGCAAAATGACAAACAGTGCAGGCCGTTATCAGCTCCTTAAGGAGCCCTCTGATATGGTTCTGCACTACTTGTATCTAGGACAACTGTGCTCTTCATAGGTTCACTCTTTGTAATGGATGTGCATACTTGTCACTTGTTGAGACACATATGGTTTTTATTTGAACACATAGTTTCAACTTGAAAAGAAAACTAACAAAAATATGACAATGGTTACATTTTTTCATACAAAGTTTATGAATACATTCACATTGTTAAGATTTTCAGAGACATTGCACTACATGCTTTCCTTATGAACAATGTAAAAGTATTTTTATATCACTCATTTCAACAATGCTTCTAATGATCTTGGAGAAAAAAAACATATACCAAACATACTGGAGAGGTCTTTTAACTCATTCACCCCCTGAAACTTTTAATGGACAAATCCAATTTTAAAACAAGTCTTGTCCATTTTTGACTATTTAGGGTTGATTTAAAAAATATATTTCAAAATGATAAACAGTGTAGACCCTGATCAGAGGGCTCCTAAAGGAGCCCTCTTACCAGGGTCTACACGGTTTGCATAGGACAAGTGTAATCATCACAGGTTCACTGTTTGTAAATGACGAGTATACTTGTCGCGTATACTTGCCGCTAGGGTTGAATGTGTTAATAGGCCATACCTTTTGTACAATTCATTTCATTATATGAATGAAATATTGCTTAACCTTTTCCCCATAGCCTGTTTTCAGTATGAAAAACAGGTGGTTGCTTAAAGGAGACTGAAAGTCAAACTGCTCTAAGCTACCATCTGCTTGCATATAAAACTATTTATTATGGTGCATTTCATGATTCATATTTGTATAAAGCGGAACTACAATGTTTTTAAATCAACGGAAGAATAAAGACATAAAAAGGTGTATATATTGGTAAATGGTTAGACCATACAGCTCTATACAGTAAAACTCACTATTAGGAAAACACCCTAAAACAATGGCTAATTGATTGTATAAAAGACAGGAAACAGCTGAAAGCAAAGGGACAGTAAAACATAAAGCTACTAAAGCTGTCACCTTGCTTTAAACGGTCGACTGTCGTAAACACCTATTAACCCTTAGCCTGTCACTCACGACTATAGCTCCATATGCAAACAGCTTGGATCCGGATGAGACGCCGAGTTACTCGGCGTCTCATCCGGATCCAAGCTGTTTGACACTCGGACAACATTTTCAGCAATTTTGAGCAACTTAGAAGCACTTTGAAACTTGAAGCAGACGAGAAATATAGCAGACGACAATTTATTTGGCGGGCTAAGGGTTAACTAATGCAATTGAATGGTCATAATACAGAGGTTTTACTGTATTTGTTTATTGCTTGTCCTGCAGTCTGGTAAAACATTGAGCTCAATATGTTTTCCATTAAGTTTTGAATTCATATTTTCATTTTAAACATGTCAAAATTCGTTTTTTAAATTGTTTTTTTTGTAAGAATATTTATAGTAATGTATCTGTGATAACTGATAGCACCTGTGATACGTCAGTAAATAAATGTCTTAAGAACACAGAGTTATATGTGTTGTTATCTGTGAAATAATGAACCTTGTATCAACCCTTTACACACCCCTTGCTGTCTTTCTTAAGAACACAGAATTATATGTGTTGTTATCTGTGAAATAATGAACCTTGTATCAACCCTTTACACACCCCTTGCTGTCTTTCTTAAGAACACAGAGTTATATGTGTTGTTATCTGTGAAATAATGAACCTTGTATCAACCCTTTACACACCCCTTGCTGTATTTCTTAAGAACACAGAATTATATGTGTTGTTATCTGTGAAATAATGAACCTTGTATCAACCCTTTACACACCCCTTGCTGTCTTTCTTAAGAACACAGAGTTATATGTGTTGTTATCTGTGAAATAATGAACCTTGTATCAACCCTTTACACACCCCTTGCTGTATTTCTTAAGAACACAGAATTATATGTGTTGTTATCTGTGAAATAATGAACCTTGTATCAACCCTTTACACACCCCTTGCTGTCTTTCTTAAGAACACAGAATTGTATGTGTTGTTATCTGTGAAATAATGAACCTTGTATCAACCCTTTACACACCCCTTGCTGTCTTTCTTAAGAACACAGAGTTATATGTGTTGTTATCTGTGAAATAATGAACCTTGTATCAACCCTTTACACACCCCTTGCTGTCTTTCTTAAGAACACAGAATTATATGTGTTGTTATCTGTGAAATAATGAACCTTGTATCAACCCTTTACACACCCCTTGCTGTCTTTCTTAAGAACACAGAATTATATGTGTTGTTATCTGTGAAATAATGAACCTTGTATCAACCCTTTACACACCCCTTGCTGTCTTTCTTAAGAACACAGAATTATATGTGTTGTTATCTGTGAAATAATGAACCTTGTATCAACCCTTTACACACCCCTTGCTGTCTTTCTTAAGAACACAGAGTTATATGTGTTGTTATCTGTGAAATAATGAACCTTGTATCAACCCTTTACACACCCCTTGCTGTCTTTCTTAAGAACACAGAATTATATGTGTTGTTATCTGTGAAATAATGAACCTTGTATCAACCCTTTACACACCCCTTGCTGCCTTTCTTAAGAACACAGAATTATATGTGTTGTTATCTGTGAAATAATGAACCTTGTATCAACCCTTTACACACCCCTTGCTGTCTTTCTTAAGAACACAGAATTATATGTGTTGTTATCTGTGAAATAATGAACCTTGTATGACCCCTGGTCACACCATTTATAACACCTGCCCCCTTGCGGCCTGTTCCTACTTTTGAAAACTAGTGACTTTAAAGCAGACTCAAAGTAAGGCAGAATGCTCCTTAAAGAACAGTCTGTTATTCAGACTCCTTTAAGCTACCATCTTCTAGGATATAGGAAATTCATCTTGAGGTCTATATTCATGATTGTATATTTAAAGTAAGTGGTACTGTTTTTAGGGGGGGTGGTGGGGTGGAGGAGGAATAAATTACAGACCAAAAACGCTTACCAATGGGGTAATAGACACAAGGGCTCTCACCAGAGTACAAACTTTCAACTTTTAAATGTCTGAAAGGTTTTTCTGTAATTTGATTTACTGACCTCCATTATGACTGGTCAATGAATTGTGTTATACTATATTAGGTGTTTACGACAGGTGTCTGTTTCAAGCAAAATGACTCTTTCAGGAGCTGTCTGTTTTACTGTCACCTTGCTTTAAGATGTCACATGTCTTTTATACAACCAATTAGCCTTTATGTCAGTTGTCGTAATAGAAAGAGGTTTTACTTTAATTTATTGTAAAACATCTGACAGTATGTATTATTTCCCTTTCATAATCTTGAATAGTATTTATGAGAGTTGTCTCCCTGTTCCTATGAAATGTTTGTCTAACTATTCTACATTGAATCTCAGTATAAAATTATAAATAATTGCCAAATTTAGTATAGTATCCACCTACCTAATGCACGGTTCCGAGGGAGCCTTTAGAAGTCCACATTGTTTAAACCGTAAACCATTGCCAAATAGATGCATACACCTTTTTACCCCTTCAAATGATTCCTCCATAGAAAAATAGTTAATACAATCATAAAAATGCATCATAAGAAAAAAAATACATTCTAGTATATGGTACATGTGGAGAATCTGTTATTCTTTCCCAATAAACGCGTTTTACGCTAAAACTATTATTTGCAGTGCAAACAGTTTGGAGCCAGATCAGACGCCGGGTAACTCGGCGTCTGATCAGGCTCAAAACTGTTTGCCACCAAGATAAACATGAATGATCAGAATTGTCCATAAGTTGCACTTTTCTACGTTTTAATGTTTTACGTTTGCGTTTCGTTTCGTTTAAACGGGAAAGAATAACGTTTTCTCCACTGTATTTACAACAGGCTAAGAGTTCTCATATCGGAGTCCTTTGATTAGGGTATTCACTGTTCGTATCGAACAAATGTACTCTTTACAAGGACATGCTTTGTAAAAGAGGAGTTTGCTCGTCACTAGTGTTCAATTAGTTAACTTCAAACTACAATCGGATATCTTTCATACATTTACGAATGTCCTTAAAATTCACTCAGTCCTATAGCAATTTCAGTCTGGTGTTAGTTACATAAAATCCGACATTCTGGTTGTCAGATATTTCACATCCATACTTCGACGAAACATTTTTTTCTATTTGAAAAACAACTATGATAGACTAATCTAATATGCTATTCAATACTATAATGCGAAACATACCGATTTTCGGAATCCCTATTTTTCATGATGCTTATTTTATCAACATTTGGATATTGCGAACTATTTTTGAATAACAGCAGTAATTTTTAAGCGTCTGAAACGCGGCGCATGATTCAGTTTACATTGTTTGTCAATCTTTACTCCAGGGCTGCCATAAGTTGACATGAAAAATCCTAATATTTCCAAATGTGCATTTTTCAAGTGCGATTTAACGAATCGTACCTTTACCCCATAGCCTCTTTCTTGTTTTGCTGACATGCTACTACTCAAAGCAGGCTGTAAGTAAAGCAGAATGCGCCTTAGGGCGCATTCTGCTTTACTTTCAGCCTGCTTTAAGCTACCATGTACTGGAAAAAAATTCGGAGATTTAGGAAAAATCCGGAGAAATGGCAGCCCTGTTACTCCCAGATATGGCACTACGTGAACAGCGTACGAAAGATTGACTGTGTCTGCAGTACCTGTAATGATAGTAAATTATTATTTCCACAAAAGGCTCATACATTGAAATTCAGTACAGTGGAGAAAACGTTATACTTTCCCAATAAACGCGTTTACGCTAAAACTATTATATCGATTGCAAACAGTTTGGAGCCAGATCAGACGCCGAGTAACCCGGCCTCTGATCAGGCTCCAAACTGTTTGCAACTCAGTTTAAAATAAATTATCAGAATTGTCCAAAAGTTGTATTTTTCTACGTTTTAGTGTTTTGCGTTTGCGTTTCGTTTCGTTTCGTTTAAACGGGAAAGAATAACAGATTCTCCACTGTAACATGAAGAACAGAGACACTTCTTAAAACATTAACATTATGCTTAACCCTTTCACTCTCAATGACGACTTAAAGCGCGTTTTGCAAACAGTTTGGATCCTGATCAGACGCCGCTAAACGCGGCGTCTGATCAGGACACAAACTGTTTAAAACTCTTATCGATATTTATTAAAAGTCATATGACCTTAAATCTATCTCTGAAACCTGTCTTGCAGACAACAATACTAAAGCAGACGACAATAAAATGGGGAAGGGATAAAACTTTTCCCCAAGAATCTTATTATGGAAGTGTTAAATAACTGGGTGTACCCAGTTATGTCAAACGATCGCAATGGATTTTCCCTATGAGCTTGCTGAAAGATATACATTGAAAATAGTTATGGTACAGTGGAGAAAACGTTATAATTTCCAAATAAACGCGTTTACGCTAAAACTATTATATCGATTGCAAACAGTTTGGAGCCAGATCAGACGCCGGGTAACCCGGCGTCTGATCAGGCTCCACACTGTTTGCAACTCAGATTAAAATAAATTATCAGAATTGTTCAAAAGTTGTATTTTTCTACGTTTTAGTGTTTTGCGTTTGCGTTTCGTTTCGTTTAAACGGGAAAGAATAACAGATTCTCCACTGTATAAAGACACCGTGCTCTGTGTGAGCCAATACAGCAAAACATGTACGAAATTACAAACAATACAGACACTATTGAGACACCTTGATGCGGCCTCTCAAAATGGTTTAACCATTAAATAAAGTCTTAATTAGTATTATTACTATACGTTTTATTATCCTTGTTGTTTTCACTGGTTTCCAAAGTCCAAATTAGAAGACACTGTGCTTAAATACTTTGAACAGTTTGAACCTTATTAGATACCGCTTTACTCCGTGTGTGATCTGGTTCCAAACTGTGTTTACAACAGACATACACACTTGGAAATGATAAATGAAAAACATAAATAATAACGACTTTATTTCATGTTGATTACATATTTGGTATTATGGCTGTTTGAAGTGGAGCTACTTTCTTCAAATGAACAAAGGGTAAAATGCGTATTCATTTATGTAGGCATGGGTTAAATGTCATCTCCACTGCATGAGCTCATGCTGAGTCATCTTATAGCTCTACATTATTATCTCGCTACTTAACCCATTACTCCATAACCTGTTTCTAGCTTTGAAACAAGGTAATACTTAAAGTAGGCTGAAAGTAGAGCAGAATGCGCCTTGGGCACATTCTGCTTTACTTTCAGCCTGCGTTAATCGAAAATCTGCTAGAATAAAGAAAATATTTATTATGGTAAATATTTACAACTGTATAAATTAGAATTAATTTCTTCAGTGGATGATACATTATAGGCGTAAAAAGACGTATTTATGGGGTAATGGGTTAAGACAAAGAGTGGCGAATAATCGTGCGGTCGAGACCATTGGACGCATTTCTCGGCAACAGTTACTGTAGGTCGGTGTTTTATAGTCTGCGCGCAATTCTTTATGGGTGTTCACACCCTTAGTTTAGTGCCCGCACCATTTTGTATTTCTAAGCACTCCGTACTTAGATTTGAAATCCCCATTATATGTTTTGTTGGAATACGGAACTTTACTTCAAACATGTAGGTTCAATAGATGTTCTAGTAAAAAGGAAGTTAATACGGTTAGGAAAATAAAAACAAACAGTAAATCAAAGAAGATGTTTTAATGCGGTGAGGTAAAGTTTGCGGGACCATAGAAAACACAAATGGACACTAAACGTGTCAAACGACACCAGCCTATAGGTATAATGTCGACATTTCCTTGTTCACAAACAATATATACATGAGCTTATGCTTTGTGTATGTAGTTGGGAAGAAGTTTAATTACAGTCGAACTTCGGTATCTCAAACTCGCTCAACTCGAAGTATTCGATATTTCGAAACATGAATTTGCCTTATTTCAAGCTCGTTTCAGATGAACATACCAGTGTTTCAAAGTTAAAACGCGGCTTAGCCGCGTTTTAACTTTGAAATTCGGGTATGTTCCACTTAACCGAGTTCGAGATATCGAAGTTCGAATGTATATCCCTCTTAATCTATTACAGTATAGCCTACCTCGTTCTACATCTTTCGGTACCAACTGATGAAGTCGGATAAAGCAGTGTGCCGGTAAAGCAGGATTTAGATATACTACCGAACTTAGACATTTTAAACTCACTTAAGTGGAACATACCCGTACATGTATTTCAATGTTAAAACATTTTGGTCCAAAAAGCATTGTCAGATAAAACAGGTTTTTATGCTTGACCTAGTGTCGGAAAAGCCAGGTTATACTGTACCTTCTAGCAGGTGTCTCGTCTTGGAAACAGGTTACTACTTCTTTAAGTTAAAACATTTTGAAACTAAAGAATATGCATTTTGCTTTACTTGCAGCATGTTGTTTTAGCTCCCATATGGAAAAGTACTGGAAATGTCTCATATATTCCATGTGTTAGGAGCTAGCTAGGGACTGTTTGTATTTATGCGAATCAGTAATTCAAAACGTAAAGGGTGTATGTATGACGTAATGGGTTAAATGAGTTCCCCCAGCGCCTTGTCGTGCTCTTAACTGTTTGCAATTAATGTAAGTTTCTTTTAGCATAAACGCATCTATATTGTCTTTTCATCTCTACAGGGCTTATGGCAGAGGATTCAATCTCTTGTCATAACTTTTGGCTGATTTTCGACCATCAATCATAAAAACTATAAATGCATCAACAAATGCAAAACGAAGTACGAATATTTAAAACCGGAGAAGTTTGGTAACTTGATAATCCGATCACAATTGACCCAGATTGTACCGAACACAGATGTCAGAAATGTGGGAGGTACTTCCGTACCCGGATCGGCCTGACAAGTCATCTCCGGACACGCAGAAACCAGTCAACTACATAGATGAAGAAGTCATGGTCATCTTCGCCGAGCGATGGACGAACCAACATTCTTTTTTAAACAACTTGGCGTACCCATCTTTGAATGCATGATAATGTATACAGTGCATTGTACTATAGACGTATGACATGTTATTGCAATTTAAACATGTGGTTATGAATTAATTGGTCATAAACAATTAAAATGGGGATGCTTATCTTTGACCACGTGACTAAGTTTGGAAACAGTTTATCCATTCGGTTATACAGTGGAGAAGACGTTATTCTTTCCTAATAAACGCGTTTACCCTAAAACTATCATTTCCATTGCAAACAGTTTGGAGCCAGATCAGACGCCGGGTAACCCGGCGTCTGATCAGGCTCCAAACTGATTGCCACTGAAATTAAAATGAACCGTCAAAACTTTCAAAACCTTGTCATTTTCTACATTGTATTGTATTGCGTTTGCGATTATTTGCGTTCAAACAGGAAAGGACAACGTATTCTCCAGTGTAACTCGCTGTTAGTTCCTGATTGAGTCATGATTGTTTTCACAGCGGCTTATACGTTGTATTTCTATTTGTTACCTCAATGTTGTTTAATGTATCGAATAATAAATAGACTCATTCTTTCAAGTCAAGTATAGCCTTGTAACGGTTCAAGTGTTCTGACGAAATAACGAATGACTAATCGCAGACTGACCAATGTCCATTGCATTAAACACATGCCGCTTATGTAAAACCCAAAGGGGCACGTTTTCGGATTTTGGGTGGTTGGTTCTTATAAACAGGACGAAAGTTAAACTGAAACTGCCTAAACCTCATGAATGATATTTGTGTTTTACATTTTTCGTATTTGAGGTACAGTGAAGAAGACGCCAATCAATCAATAAATAAATCAATCAATCAATCAACTTATTTTGAAATATTCATAACTTAATGCGCTACTGCTTTGAGTGATCGCTTCAAGTTGACTGTTAAGCTTGGACAAAGATTCGTAATCAAGGTAGACAGCTAAAGAAACAAATTATCATTTTATAAATTTTATTGTCAACCGTATCATTCGACATGTTGTGAATACAGTTCAATAAATATCTGTATAATCACATACACTATAAAAACATAAGCATATAATATCATCAAGGTTGTCACCCAAGAAAAATATACACATGTATTTAATATAAATACATTCAGGCATTTACAAGGATCTAGGGAATTGTCCTGAAACCGATACAAATATCATGATTGAAGGTTATAAAGCGTTTGAGTTGAGTCTGAAATCATTATCAAGCATTTGCTTGGTCAGATTTGAGCGTATGCTCAAATCTGATCAATCAAATGCTTGAGAACGATCTCAGACTCAACTCAAACTTTCAATAGCCTAGGGTCCAGGTTCTTTTTTCTAATAAAACATTGTGATGTTACGTATTTTCAAAAAGAGAAATAACTTTGTATTTGGTTTAACCCATTTGTACCTAGAGCGTCCCATAACTGGGACATAGGCACACAATGCACACTTAGATCAGACGCCGAATACTATGGCGCATGATCTAATCAGCACTGTTTGCTAACTGGAATATTTATAATTAATAAATGAAAAATAAAGTCAGGCACCCTTAAATGAAAAATAAACTCTTCTAAACAGTTGTTGCGGAAAGGGGTGAGCTAAAATGCTTTGCAGTTGAACATAGAAACTTTTGCTGTGTGTTTTCATTGAGGTAGCGTGGCTATTTGCTAAGCAAGGTAGCTGCTTAATGAACATCAATTGCAATGCAGAAAGCTAATGTAGAACTTTTTCTGGGTCCGAACGAGTTACGTTTTCAAAGTTGTGACAGTACAATGTAGTTTTGTAAAGCCAAATAGATCCTAAACCATGTTTGTTTTTATTGTTAATCGCACTCGTCTGAACACACCCTTTAATCCTGTGAGGAACATACATACAAGACGGACAGTCTCTCTCCACAAACAAGCGACACGTGTAAAACAGAAGTAACAACTTATAAATATGAAATAAACTTTCAACAGCACTTGATGATATGAAATGAAATATATGCTCTGACAAAACAAAATACAGGTGTAAGTTACTGCGACAATATAACTACATGTGTACAATGGAGAAGACGTTATATTCGTTCCCAATAAACGCGTTTGCGCTAAAACTATTATTTCCACAGCAAACAGTTTGGAGCCAGATCAGACGCCGGGTTACCCGGCGTCTGATCAAGCTCTAAACTGTCTGCCACTCAGATTTAAATAAACAGTAATATGATTGTCAAAAAACATGTCATTTTCTACGTTTTATTGCAATGCATTTCGTTTGCGTTTAAACGGGAAAAATAATGTCCTTTCCACTGTAGAACAAAGAACATGGCACAGCAAGGTCCTGTCTGCTGGAACGTGGGGTCCGTGTCATGGACATGTCGGCGCAACACAATGTATGAAAGCTGGAGAAGACATTAGACATAATCTAGTCCGTGTCACGAGTAAGCCAGGCGCTTTACAAACAGTGGATACCCGGACAAATGGTCAGAATCTAGTTGATTCTGTACTGTTTGACACTCACCAGAGCTCCAGATAAGAGTACATGTAACACCATAGGGTTAAATGCAGAAATAAATATTTTAATTTTTGCAATACTCCCCTTAGATGGAACTCTGATTCACCATAATCTGTAGTATCATGTCATCTAAGTTTTCAGACATTTTAGACATTGATTAGACGTCGTTCTTTGGATGACGCCAAACTGGGTCTACACTGTTGACGGCGCAATAAGTATGGCTTCCTCATGGCCAAGATCATTTTTCAATAAATACACCTTTAATTTAGTCCTGCATTGAAGAAAATAGCTCCACTAGCCACAGCCATTATAAATATGTCGATATACTACAGGAAATCAATTTACTGATCAACTCAAACCAATATTTTTTAAGTCAGAACTTTGAAAACTTTAATTTGCCATATACATGTAGTTGCAGAAAACAAACTTTAGCAGCAATATTTGGTCTGCGAAAGGGTAAAAATACGGTAAAATTTGACAGCGCTCTATGACACGGAACCCACGGTCACCAATAAGACAGGTCAGTTTTAAACAAGTTGCTGGATGTAGTGTACATGTATAAATCGACAACTGCAATAAATCAACCCTTTTCACCGAAGTATTGTAAGTTTGCTTTTCAGCACACTTATGTTAAGATAGAACAAACATAACATCTGAAATATAAAGGTAACGAAAACATGACCCCACTGTTTTGCTATTTCATTGGGCGTATAAACGCATCGCCTACTCAGAAACTATATTTCGTTAAAACACTCTTTTTTTCTTGTAAGTTCACGTAAAATGGAGTGTGATACGTAAACACTTCGACGTATTTTACGTAATCTCGACGACCCCCGCATTAAACCGAGAGAAGTCGGAATTTGCCGAGTACCTCACGATTAACATACTACCACTTTCGCTTCAGTGTCAAGCATGATTTCACTGGCATTTGCAAATACCTTGGACCCAGATAAGATCAGAGTAACCAGTTGTTTGCTCTGTATCTAAACTGCGCCCAGTATTCAAATTGCTAAAACAATGATGAAGACATTATTCTTTCCCAAAAACACGTTTACGCTATAAGCCTTATGTTAATTGCCAACAGTTGTGTCCACTTGCAAGCAATTTGAAGCCAGAATCAATGGTTATAAATCGTTTAAATTGAGTTTGAAATTGTTCTCAATCATTTGATTGGTCCGATTTGAGCCTAGACTCAAATCTGACCAATCTAATACTTGAGAACACCATATCAGACGCCGGGTAGCCCGACGTCTGACCAGCCTTTAAAATGTTTGTCACTAAGATTAAAAACAACAGATTAGAAAACATTTAATTGCATTGTGTTTATGTTTCATTTGTGTTTAAACGGGAAAGAATAAAGTTTTCTCCACTACAATGTATACCTCATATCGCCATTTTGTTTTAATCAAATGATTTTAAGACCTAATTTGAAAATCAGAGGCGCGTTTCATAAAACTTCGTACGACAAAAGAGACCGTAAGTCAGATTATAAAAGTCTCAAATATTACTTATATCTCGATCTAATCCTGTCTTGTGACATCTCTTTGGAATCGCCTTGAAAAGACGGTTCCAAAGAGGTATCACAAAACAGGATTAGATAGAGAAATCAGAAATTAAATGTATTTTATAGTTTTGACTTACGGCCGTTTTTGTCGTTCGAAGTTTTATGAAACGGCCCCAGAGATTAACAATTTTGAAGAACATGATATGGTAGGGAATGAGCTTAAACGAAGCTTATGATAGGAAATAAAAAATGAAACTTTTTGCTAAAGTGTGTATAGACTAAAAGGTTTCTCCAAATGAATATCACAGCTATGAATAGAATATCAATGCACATTAAACTATACAAAAACACAATATAATCATATTGCTAGCTGAACAAAACATTCATTAATTCCATAAGCATACATTAGCTCGTATATGATTGAAAAATGAGTTATAAAAATGAGGATGAAGTTATCTGCAATTTCTTTTTACACATGTGGAAGCAATGAGGTGCCGAAAATGTAGCAAACATTACGCAAAACACAAAACACACTCAATAAATTCCGTAACGGTAGCATATTTCTTAAAGATATCTATGTAATAAAACGTCTTTGCTTTCTAAGGGTTAACCTAACGTTACCTTTTCGTTTTTAATTTATGGAGAATGAGCTCCTACCGACTACACGAGCAATTATTTTAACCAAATTATTTCCGTAAGTGGTTTCTATCAATAGTTTGTTCTTTTAAAAATGACAAAAAAATTATTATTCTAAATAGCTTGATTGCTCAGAAAGGTATATTAACAACATTATTTCAATAGATACTAGTATATTATTTAGACGCCCTTTCAACGTACTGTTGTTTTCTCTTTATGGTTTCTTATTTCTCCTCGCCAGCGGATACTGTTCTTTCAGACATACTGCCGCACGAACAAAGTATATAGATTTTACCCATTACTCCATAGCCTATGTCTAGTATTAAAAAATTTACTGCTTAAAGCAGGTTGAAAGTAAAGCAGAATGCGCCTTATGGCGCATTCTGCTTTACTTTCAGCCTGCTTTAATCGAAATTCTGCTAGAATATAGAAATATTTCATATGGTAAATATTAATACTTGTGCAAATTGGAACTATTTTTCTCCATGGATGAATAAACTAGAGGCGTAAAAAGGCGTATTTATGGGGTAGTGGGTTAAAACTATTCTTGGTATACCTTATAAACTGTATTGACGTGATATAAACTTTCTCACACAACTGTCACTTATAAACAACAAATGCCCATACATGTGTATTAACACAACTGAAAGTAGAACCTCTCTCGAGCGACAGACCAGAAGGAAACGTATGAATCTTTTCATACATTGAACAGTGGCAACGAGTATACTCACTTAGAAACAGTGTACCTATAAACAGTACATTTGTCCTATGGAAACACTGTACCCCAAATCAGAGTGCTCCTAACGGAGCCCTTTGATCAGGATTTGCACTGTTTTCCATTTTGCAAAATATTGCAGAAAACAACCATAAATAGTAACAAATGGAATAGACTAAATGGGAAACCGGAAGTCTCCATTAAAAGTTAGAGGAGGAATAATTTGAAGAAATGAGTCAGATAATTTTGTCAAAGATTATACCCCCCCCCCCCCCCCCCCCTCAACTAAAACAAATGATTGAGTTGGAGTGTCGCTTAAGAGAGGGTTTATAGATAAAATACAAATAATCAAATAAATAATTGGTCGAAATTGTATACAAATTTGAAGAAAAAAAAAGATTACCAATCAATCTAACTAAACTCCTAACCCTTTGAAACCCCGTGACGGGTATACTCGTCCGTTACAATTTGTATACCTGCCAAAGGTACACTTGTCCTATGCAAACAGTGAAGACCCATATCAGAGGAATCATACAACACTGTTTTTTATTTAGCAATATTTTATAAAATTAACCCTAACTAGTCAAACACGTGCTTGTTGTTTTATAGAACACTAGATTTGCTCATTTGAAGTGTCAATGGATCAACACGCATCAACGATAGGCTACATTATGTCTGTGTTATCTTCACAGTTTTGGATCGGAGAGCAAATTAAGTGGGGAATACGTTATTCGTTCCCAGTAAACGCGTTCATGCAAGTACCGTATGCACACTGTCTTTGAAGTCATGTCAGAAGCCGGTGAACCCGGCGCCTGGTCACGCTCCAAACTGTTTGCCAGTCAGACAAAAGTAAATAGAATTTTAAAATGTTATTATTTTGTACATTTTAATGCATTGCGTGTGCGGTTTCATTTCGTTTTATCAGGTAGAAATAACGTCTTCTCCACTTTAAAAGCATAACATACATTGTACATTGATGAAGACGTTATTCGCTCCCATAAAACACTGATCAAGCTCCACACTGTTTGCCATTCAGAATTTAAAAAGTCAAACGATCATTAAAAATCGTAATAATTATTTTAATCATTGCCTTACGGTAATATTTAGTGCCGTTTAAAACGGGAAATAATAACGTATACGCCACGCTGTAAAAAGCAGTGTACATGTACTGTACCTTATTAAATTAACAATTTTTGCGATTCGCTTGCAATTCGATGGCAATTCGCTTGTAATTCGATGGCAATTCGCTTGCAATTCAAAATACTAACTTTACCCTCGGGTAAGTTTTCTTGAATGGCGTATCTCACAAATGTTCGCAAATATGTCTTCGTTAATTTTTTCGATTCCATTTTTGTCACAACCGATTCGGAAAATTCACGTTAAAATATTCAAACGTAGGATTAGTTTTTTGAGCGCCCGATTAGATAGCAATTCGATGGCAATTCGCTTGCGATTATCAATTTAATTTAATAAGGTTCAGTACTGTACATGTACAGTACTGAACCTTATTAAATTAACATTTTTTTGCGATTCGCTTGCAATTCGATGGCAATTCGCTTGCAATTCGGTGGCAATTCGCTTGCGATTCAAAATAGTAACTTTACCCTCGGGTAAGTTTTCGTGAATGGTGTATCTCACAAATGTTCGCAAATATGCCTTTGTTATTTTTTTCGATTCAATTTTTGTCACAACCGCTTCGGAAAATTCGCGTAACAACATTCAAGCGTAGGATTTGTTTTTTAAAC
This sequence comes from Gari tellinella, assembly GCA_922989275.2. Lineage (NCBI taxonomy): Eukaryota > Metazoa > Mollusca > Bivalvia > Cardiida > Psammobiidae > Gari > Gari tellinella. The sequence goes on along the minus strand of OV277867.1, from coordinate 75,339,624 downwards.
GCCCGATTCGATGGCAATTTGATGGAAATTCGATGGCAATTCGCTTGCGATAATCAATTTGATTTAATAAGGTTCAGTACTGTACATGTACCGTCTGTCATTGTCTTGCAAATTCACCGGAAACATATCCCATCACAGAATTCGACCAAACCGGAACCGGAAACGGGGCTGTCTAAAACGTCGACAGCTCGTGATATTGGTACATGTACATTCGTCTGGCAAAATACAACTGCAAGCGTCATAGTCCACTCGAAGGGAAGACTTGAAAACTGCTTTTAAAGCTCCATCATGCAAGGTTCGGATCTTGTAAAGATAGGTAAATATATCTTTATCTCACCCAAGGACATTCCAGTCCCCTAATTACTTTGTTCAATAACCTTTACAAGTCCAACGATTACAAATGATTGACCTCTTGTCAAAAGCCGTCCTGTTTCACGATCATCTATCTTGATCAAAGCTTCGTATCCTGACCCTGTAAAACATAAATGTAATGCACATTAGATACATACTGCCCGGGTCCACTCCTTACCATAAAACATAACCACCAATCCCATTATATCGCCTGTGTCAATACTGTACTAGATCTACATTGTGGTATATGTTCGTTAAATATACATTTCGACTTAAGGAAGTTTGACGGACAATCTCCATAAATTGCATACTTCATCTTGCTGTCAGTAAAGCTACTAGCCATAACACCTTATTACTTATTCGCTGAATACACTTAATTGTTCATACATGTACAAATGTACACGTTCGGGTATTTACTGAGTTTTATTTGTTTAGGAAATTATTTGAAATGTAAAATGATCTTACATCTAGAGAATACAACAAAATGCTTGAGACATGAATCGAAACTCAATAGTTTGGTTTACAGAACAGCAACACATACTGGTTATATGGCGCTTTGGACTCCTTGAATGTTGCTTATTGTGGTATGCATTCAATGTATACAGCAGACTCAAAACTGATAGACATTCATATTAAAACAAATGAAACTGCCATGTTCTACATAGTATTGCAATTCGTTTCGTGCATCTGTTATACTTTTGCCATATAGAAAACACTATTCATGAACTTACATCAAATCCACCATTTGGGTTCTGGCAAATAACGTCTTCGAACACAGGATTATCTTCTCCGCTGATGGAGTTCACGCTGACCCTGGGGGAGACCGGAAGTGTCGAGCACGTACTGTTAGACAGTGTGCGACCCACACTATAATCATCCAAACTGACACTGCTCATTCGACTGATTGCTGGAATATATGTGGTATCTTCGTCATCGTCGGAGTCATGCGGGGTGGGCGGCTCGAAACTTGACTTGGAGAGGTCTGTGGTGCTATTTACCGACAGTCCTAGGGAGGCGAGACGATTTAAGACAGGAAGTAAACTGCTACGGCGACGACGTCCTATGAAAGAAAACACATGGAATAAACAATTGTGATGCATGTACAATGTAGGGCTGCCATTTCTCCCACTTTTTCTGAAATCTTCGGATTGTTTTTCATTTCTTCGGACCTACAGAGTTCTAGTGCCGAAATCTTCAGATTTCTGATTTTACTTTTTAAATTTTTGAATTTAATAAAGCTACAAATAGAGCTTCCAGCTTACTTCGGTCTTGTAAATGAAACAGTGACTATACTTCTAAATGTTAAATAAAAATATCATAAAAAGAGACGTAAAACTGTAATAGTATTTATGAAGGTCCCAAAAGAAATTCATCAGGATAGCATATTATTCAATTATAAAAATAGTTTCCAATCGCATATCCATATGCGAATGGAAACTATTTTTATAAAAGAATTTATGAAGTTCATTCGCTCCCAGGGTATCGTTGACACAAGTTTGACCCTGATCAGACGCCACGTTACACGACGTCTAATTTGCAATAACCAATAGTTACATGTATTGGTTGCTGAAAAGAACAAGTGTTCCTTATTTTGTAATAAAGCACGCTTTACCTTGACTAGCGGCGCACTGTTGCAGCTCTTTCTCTGACGCTCCCTTCCGTTTACACAGGGACTGTAAATTCTTCATCTCAACCTGAAATAATACAATGTCCACATTTTAAAGCTGAATGTAATCATACTTTGTCTTGTTCTGATTTCAACTTGAATAAGTATGTGAATGAGGACTATACAGTGCTCCCTCCAACCAACGATGCTTGCCGCTAATTCCCCAAACAAGACAATTATGACTAACCTTTTCACTGCTGCAATATCGTCTACTCAACATTGTCGTCTGTTGTGTTTTGTCAAAGTTACATATTGGACATTTTGATAGAAGAAACATGATGAAGAGTGATAAACAGTATGGATCCAGATCAGACGTCGCGTAACGCGACGTCTGATCTGGATTCAAGTTGTTAACAAATTTAAGCCAATTTCCCTCCCTATAACAACTCCCTCCGAACAACGCACACACTATTTTGTCACCCATTGGGTGTCGTTGTAGGGAGGGAGCAGTGTATTCCACATTTTCATACTTCTGAACGAGTAGTCTTTGATAATTCCAGTGTTGGAACAGCGTATATACAATTTTGCAAACAATGTATCAAATATCAAAGGGGTCCTAAAAGATCCATCTGAGCATGGTCTGTATTGCTCGACAAGTTCAGCTGTTTTAAAGATTACTCGAGATGCAATGTAAACTACGTACACGATTTTATTAGAAAACGAAAAGTACAATTGAAAATACAGCATTGTGAAGTATAGTTTACAATTGAAGATATCAAAATTTAATTGCTCTAAATTTTGGGGGAGGAAAAAACGCCGAATTGAATCTTAACACGCACACGATTCTATAATAATTGTTTATAATTTAAAAGCAAATGTTTAAATATTCATTTAGGAGTAACCCGTTGTTATATTTCCGAAGTTTGCTTAAAACAAACCAAAGAACAAGAAAAAGTTCATTCAAGCAACAACGCTCTATAACGGAAAAATATTAACCCTTTCCTGACTCTCAATGACGTCATAATGTGCATTTGAAAAAGAATTGATCATGATCAGACGCCGCTTATGCGGCTAAACTGTTTGCCACTTGTTTTAAAATTACGTCAGTTATACTGCCTTAAATCTAACTTTGAAACAATATTGCAGACAACACTATTGAAGTAGACGACAAAATGTCGGTGCAGGGGTAAAAACTTTCACGATAAATTTGATCATGAAAGAGTTAATGTATACTTCTAAAGCGGCTTACCCGATATAACTCCAGTTTCATCTTTAACTCACTGGCACGTTTTACAGACCCTCTATACTGTTGCTTGACTATCTTTAGCTGTAGCAGATCTCTTCCCTGTATCACCAGTACGAAGCCTGAAACAAACAATCATGTAGGTTAACAACAGCTACAATAACAGCGGAGAAAACGTTACTCTTTCCCCTTTAAACGCAACAGAAAAGCAAACACAGTGCACTTAAATGTTGAAAATGGCAACTTTTGAATATTTGCACCAATTTATTTTAATATCAGTGGCAAACAGTTCGGAGCCTGATCAGACGCCGGGTTACCCGGCGTCTGATCTGGATCCAAACTGTTTGCATTGAAAATATTAGTTTTTACGTGAAAGCGTTTATCGGGAAAGAATAACATTTTCTCCACTGTAACCCCTTCACTGCCTTACCCCGAGGATCTGTCGGGGCTTCTTTCATGCCTTACCCAGAGTAAAATGGTTCTTGCAAACAGAGTGGATTCTGATCAGACGCCGCTTTACGCGGCGTCTGATCAGCATCCAAACTGTTTGCTACTGATTTCAATATTTCATAAGTCAAAATGAATCAAATTAAAATTTGAGAAATAAAAGGAGACGAAATTTGTTAAAAATCACCAGTGCGAAGCCTGAAATAAAGATCCTTGTAGGTACATTTCAAAGGAAACAATACACACGAAACTTAGCAAGCAGTTTCTACCTAGAACGGACAAGAACAAGGACCATTCGCATTACAGGTACACGTATCAATATTGCATACAAACTATCAAAATATGAGCAATTGAAATATTTAACACAACAAGTCCAAAAGCTCGTCCGATTGTAGGGTTTCGTGCACACAGAACAAGTCTCTGAGAAATCTCTAACTTAAAAGCAAGCAGTTATATGATCATTTTGAAAGCTGGTAAACCAACACAACTGCAACACGACAAATACAAATCAAAATACGTTTTGTGATTGGTGTTTAGATGACTCTTCTCCATATATAGATTAGTCAGGTGTATGCTTTAGAAACTAACGCTCTCTGTTTAACATTAATCTCGATTTAGTCGTTATCAGATCATTCTTCATCACCTTACTGGGGATTAAAGGGCGATGGTTTTGGTTACACATTAAGCTTTAAAATTGTATATAAATGTCTGCAATATTATCATCTGAAACAAATATGTTTCATCTGCATGTACGCACGGAAAATATAATCAAAGTGTCAAACAATTTAGATCTCATCTAGGCCCACACTGTTTGAAATAGATATCCACAAATTCGTTCACTGCTTGACAAAAAAAACCCCAGCAAAATGGTAACTTCCAGTAACATGTAACCTTCTACACGTTACGGGCAAACTGGTGGTTAATGTTGCAAACAGTTTAGATCCAGACTTAACATCGAATTACTCAGCGTCTCGTCTGTATCTAAACTAATTCACTCTCGGGGGAAATTTTATGAAGAAAATTTGCGGTTAACCAATTTTGAGAATTGTGGCAGATAGCGTTTTTGTTGCGGACGACTAAAGGTTAATACAGTTTGAAAGGGCAAACAAAAACACGCGTTTTAATGGTAAAGCAATGTAAGAGAAGGTGAAATAGGTGCCTAACAATGTCGTAAAACATGTAACAATAGCGTTATGTGTAAAAACAAGCCAGCCTTACACGAGGAGCATAGCTTGTTGCCGAAACATAGCACATCTTGTTATAATATACGTCCCTCATAAGACTCCTACTTTAGAACACATACAGTGGGTGAAGACGTTAGACGTTTACCTGTTTATTTGTGCTAAAACAAGTATGTCCGATGGAAACAGTTTGGAGCCTGATCAGACGCCGAATAACTCAAACTGTTTGTATCTCAGATCGAAATTAATATCAATATTTCAAAAGGCTGTCATTCGCTTTATTTTATTGAATTTTGATTCCCCGGGTTGGGCAAATTTGCAGGGTTTCAAACTATTTGCAATTGACGTAGGTTCCGTCACCACAAAAATACCTAAGCTCCAATAAAATGGAACCATTGTCATAAAGTGTTTAACTTTAAAAAGAGCCTGAGGTCATGCTCAAGCTTTCGAATGGTCAGATTTGATCATAATGCTGACATCCGACCAATCGAATGCTTTGAACGGTTTCAGACTCATCTCAAACGCTTTATAACCATGGAACTAGCATCCGTTATTTTCTATTTGTGCTGTTCGATTAATCGACTTAAGTTTGAAGGTCTGGTCGATTATCGACATTTATCACTTACTATTGACAATCCTGATGACTCTCCAAGGCAGAATAAAACTGATAATCCTAGCCGCCTCTTCCTCTGGGTTCGCCCACAGCCCCTCCCACATAGCTATGTCAAGCGCCCATGACACCGTGATCACGAAGGCGTCAAACACCTGGAATAGACATTGGAATCTAAACTTGAGAAACACTTTATTTCCTTCCACAGGTACCGTCCGATTTAGATCTTATCACAGGGACCGTCACAATAGAAGTCTGAGCACCAAAAGAAAAAACAGTATAAGACAATAGATCTAGTGTTTATACACTTTTTTTCTTTTGGGGTTCAGACTTCTATTGTGATGGTTCCCTGTGGATCTTATGGCACACCAACATAACCTACTTAAACTGTAATAAAAACATGTCTTTGTTGTAAGTACCGTTCGGTGTTAAAATGATTCAGGTCCTTTGGCCATGCTAATAAAGCGTTTGAATTGAGTCTGAAATCGTTCTCAAGTATTTGATTGGTCAGAATTGAGCCTAGGCTCAAATCTGACCAATCAAATGATTGATAACGCACTCAAATTCAAATAAAACGTTCATAAAGTATAATGTTTCAATAATAACTCAGCAAATTGGTCTCTTTATTTACGAGATATGCCACAAAACTGTAATACTACCGTACGAGGATACCGGTGAGGTGATATGCAATATATATTCGTCCATTTCAGTTCATACTAAAGTTTCTCATTGGCCGATGGAACACACACATCCATGTAGATAGTATGCCCTGCTCTCAATAGCAATGAAAATCACCGTTACAATTTGACCAAGAATAACTCAAAGTCATGGCGAACGACAACACACTTTAGCTCAGGTGTTTATAAAACAATATCTGAATCAAGGATGTTATATAATTATATCATGAATGTGACAGAAGTTGCTTTCAATGTTAAAAACCTGTGTTATTCATTAAAGTTATGTGTAGAAATCATAAAGACCAGAAAATGTAAATAAAACAAGTACATTGTACATGCCCATGATATACTTAAATTCTATACCTTGTCTAAGCGCATTTAGTCGTACGGGCGGACGCAAACGGTCAACCATTGAATGTTGCGGGAGGGTATAAACTGTTTGAAGCGTTTAGTTTACCCCGTCTTTTCTGAAGACCAGTGCATATTACATAACACAATTACACATACTTCTTTATACAATATGAAGACGACGAGAATTGAGTAGAACAAATACAAATACCGTTATCTACATCTTGTTGAACCTATTTCATCCATAACTATATAAATGAACCGTGCCATGACAAAACCTGCCTTATTGCATTGCATTGCAACATTCGTTACATTGTACATACCGAGCACCGTTGTAATCACAGGCTCTGTATCTGATATTGATCTACACTGCCAAATACTGCATACACCATATCTACATAAACTGCTTTTTATGCATGTGTGTGTCAAACAGTGTTGATCAAGACCAGCCGCTGCGTCTCTGACGCGGCGGCTGGCCTTGATCTCCACTGTTTGCAATGCAATAAGGCGGGTTTTCTCATGGAACGGCTCGAATGGTTTAAACACAAACTTACCTCAATTTTGTGGTGCAGGAACTTTTTGCCCATGATGAAAATTTTGAAATATGTTACGAGCACGAGAAACGTGAGTATGACCAATGAGCCGAGATGAAATGCGTGAGTAAGCTCGTGTAACATGTAATGATGGATCATAGCAGACTCTGACAGCAGGTCGTGCTTGTGATTTCCTCCAGCGCCGCGCCTGAATCGTGCATGTGAATGTGAATGCATGTCTCCTGGTCCGTGGGTGTGGCTATCATGGGCGTGGCCTCCTCCAAACAAGGTATCGTTAAGCATACCCATGCCGAAATCACCAAGACCCTCCCATGGTAATTTAGCTAAGGATGCCAGCGTGTCTAGAGTGTTGTGTGAGTGGCCATCGTCATGGTGACCATGTTCTTTCTGGATCTCTTTAAGCATGCTGGGTAATGACCACGCCCCGTGGATGGTTTGATTCAAAATGTCGGGGAACGTTTCAAAGATGATTTCTTTAGATTTCATTTCAAGGATTTCCTTTTCATGTAATTCGTCTGAAATGATAAAGAGTAGTGTACGTCCTAGTAATTTCTATATTCTTAAATATGTGTTTGCTTCGCTTCGAATACAATGGTTATTTGCATTTTGTTTTACATCCTGACCAGTCGCCGCGTACATGTAATGATCTGGTGCCCGTTTCATACAACTTCTTATTACAAACTTTGTCGTAAGTCAGATTATAAAAGTATCAATTATTTTATTTCTCCATCTAATCCTGTATTGTGACATGTTTTTGGAATCGTCTTGAAAAGACGATTCCAAAAAGATGTCACAATACATGATTAGATAGAGAAATCAGAGATTAAATGTATTTTAAAGTTTTGACTAACGACAACATTTGTCGTAAGATGTTTAATGAAACGGGCCCCTGATCAGGATCCAAACTGTCTGACACTCATTACGATATAACTTTCATCAAAAAATTTAAGTTTAAGGAATTACAGTAGACGACAATAAATTGAAGCATGTGACGTCATTTTAGCGAATGCATTTATACTGCTAAGAATAACGTATTCCTATCATGAATAAGAACTAGGTATACACGTAATAGAAGAACAAAATGGGCTAAACTTAAGTGCGGCGCCCTTGTGCCTGGCTGTTGGACTGACAAGCGCACAAAGCTCGTGCGTTTCAGTTCGACTAAGGACTGTTTATACCTAACCTAAATTTCAAATTTTTTATTCTTGAATCTAGTTCAATACAGTAGACGAGGAAAATGCCAAACAATAAGGAAGAGAGAATATTTGGAAACTGGAAACTGGTTTTTTTCATTTTATATTTAAGTGGTGGCCAACGAGTAAATGAAAACACTATTTACATGCATTGCAGTAAAAACCTTTTTGCAAAACAAATAATTATCTATTCCCGTGTGTTCACCTATATGTTCACATACCTTTCATTATCAAAATATCGGCTATAATTTGTCCTATAACACAGACAGCATCCAGTACAGAGCAGGTGGTCAGTATGATTAACGCGACGTGCGTGTGGAGTAGGGTTGACATACGCTTCTTCATTCTGAAACACACAAATATAACAACATTAGTACTAGTATACATTCATTCTCCGTACAGTACATGCGACCCTTCTGGACACTGAAAACTGAAAGTGTTTAAAACAGTACATGCGACCCTTCTGAACACTGAAAACTGAAAGTGTTTAAAACAGTACATGCGACCCTTCTGGACACTGAAAACTGAAAGTGTTTAAAACAGAACATGTGGCCCTTCTGAACACTGAAAACTAAAAGTGTTTAAAACAGTACATGCGACCCTTCTGAACACTGAAAACTGAAAATGTCTGAAACCTGAGCAAACATTTCGACCCTATAACAGTTTGTTTTACTGGTTTACAAAGTAACGAATGCAGGCGCATATCACAAACAGTGGACACGACGCTATTCTGTTCTAGATTTGCGAATTAGGTTCATTTAGCAGGTATTATATTTCAGTATGGAAGTTCTCATTACACTAGTAAATATACTTTTTTAGCAGTGTAAATAGAGCTTTCATAACGAGTTATTATGTCCTGTTTAAACGCAATCTTAACGCACACATATTGCAATACAATTTGAAAGTGTTGACGGTTCATTTTAATTGGAGTGGCAAACAGTTTGGAGCCTGATCAGACGCCGAATTAAAGTTTTAAATAGCATAAATGCATTCATTGAGGAAGAATAACATCTTGTCCATTGTACATGTAGCTGCTAACTTCTCTATTTCTGGGACCTTTTTAACCTTTTCCACAATAGAAACGTCTTTTAGCGTATTTAATTTATTCCTCCGCTGAAGAAAATAGTTCCAGTTTATACTCTCATGAACAAATACTATTACAAATAGATTATATAGCCGGGCAGATTTAAACTTAAAGCAGGCTGAAAGTAAAGCAGAATGCGCCATATGCGCATTCTGCTTTACTTTCAACCTGCTTTAAGTGGGAACCTGTCTTCAAAATTAGAAACAGGCTATGGGGGTTATGGGTTAATAAAATATCTATATTCGGCCCGGTATGGTCTGTTTTCAGAGGCTTGTCTGTATAGGTGTATTGGCTTTCGTGTGTTCATACTTTATAGGAATAAACAACATCTTTTTGCCGTTCATGACGGTATGAACACATTAGCCTCGCAGGGGGTAAGTTTCGTAAACGCCTGAAGGGCGTTTACGATAAACTTACCCTGCGAAGCTAATGTGTTCATACTGAGTGAAAGGCAAATAAATGTTGTTTATTCCTTATATTTATATTCTTATGTTCTGTCTTGTCCATTTAATGTGTATTTTGACAAGATTTGTTTTCATATATATGAATGTATCATATTCCGGCCAAATAGGTTTGATAGATGTAATCTTGGATGAAATTTCGAAAAGAATGTCAAACAGTTTGTATTCTGATCAGCTGTCGCCTTATGCGACGTCTGACAAGGATCTACACTGTTTGCAAACTCGTCTTTTGGCGTTATGGACAACGAAATGGTTACTGTACATGTAAGACTCGAAAGTACCTTATTCTGTGTAGAAAGAATGACAGAGGTGTGATTTTGAGATTATTCTTTAGTCTCAAGACTGATATTAAGATTGCATTCAAGCAACGGATATGTTTGCAAACATAGTAAATGCACACCTACATTGGAAAAGACGTTATTCTTAAAGCAGACTGCAACTAAAGCAGAATTCTTCTTTACTTTCAGTCTACTTAAAGTGGTCACCTGTCTTAAACACTTGAAACAGGCTATGGAGTAAAGGGGTCAAGACCCCAGTTTTTCCTACTGACAGGTCGTTATACACCGGTTGCCTTGTATTCTGTCAGATACAGTGGAGGAGACGTTATTCTTTCCCGTTTGAACGCATTTTACGAAACACAAACGCATTTCAATAAAATGCAGAAAAAGCAACTTTTTTTATCAACTTTGAATATTCACTTTTATATGAGTGGCAAACAGTTTGGAGCATGATCAGACGCCGGGTTACCCGGCGTCTGATCTGGCTCCAAACTGTTTGCAATTGAAATAATAGTTTTAGCTTAAACGCGTTTATTGGGTGAGAATAATGTCTTCTCCATTGTATTCTGTCAGGTATTTCCTTTGAGGCACGTTGTAAAAACACACGAGTATGTTCGTAGACGGTTTGTATTTCCTCTTATATATGCAAATCTGCATAAATAATAGTAAAATGTATTTTCTGCCTCTAGCGAAGTCTTGTTTATAAAACATGAACTCATTTAACTTCAACATACCGTGTCTAATGCAAACACTTCTCGGTATAGAGGAGAATGCCTTACTCTAAAATACAGTGCCCCACCCCTCTATGATCAACAACATCCAATGGGAGACATAGAATATGTGCGGTGTTTGGAGTGAGCTGTTGTAGGGAGTGAAATTGAATTACATTTGCAATAGCTTGAATTCAGATCACACGCCGCGTAACGCGGCGTCTGATCTTGATTCAAGCTATTTGCCACTCGTCATTACATGTATGCATTCTACTGCCTAAATTTCCATAATATTACTGTGAAAAACACCAGAGCACAAGGTTAAAAAGACGATATTACAGCCGTGAAAGCGTTAGACATATGTGGGTAGACGTGGGTACAGTGGAGAATCTGTTATTCTTTCCCGTTTAAACGCAAACGTACGCAAACGCAAAACACTAAAACGTAGAAAAGTACAACTTTTGGACAATTCTGATAATTCATGTTTATCTTGGTGGCAAACAGTTTGGAGCCTGATATGACGCCGGGTTACCCGGCGTCTGATCTGGCTCCAAACTGTTTGCACTGCAAATAATAGTTTTAGCATAAACGCGTTTATTGGGGAAAGAATAACGTTTTCTCCACTGTAGATGTAGGTGTCAAACAGTGTGTATGAAGACCAGCCGCCACGTCTTTGACGCAGCGGCTGGCCTTGAACTACATGTTCACTGTTTGTAATGCAATAAAGTTTTCTCATATCACGTCTCATATAACATATACAAAGACACGGGGACTTTCTTAATCATACATACTATCAAACTCACCTATAAATAAAAAGTAAACTATTTACAAGAACCTGTCTCCATTTTATTGCATTATATTTATCAGATAAAAATTAATCTCATCATTTCAAAGCACTGTTATTCTCAACATTTTATTGCATTGTGTTTGCGCTTAGTTACAGTGGACAATAAATTATTATTTCAATCAACGCGTTTACAAGAATATTCTTTAAAAAGATATTCCGTCGCAGGTCAAATTGTTTGGGATACAAAAACGTGTCTATATCATTTCATTTTTAATAATAAACAGAATTTCTCACACGCTACATTTAGAAATGATGCAAACATTTAGACTGTATCTCATTATTTTGCAAGGAATTCAGTCCAAGAAAAATGTGAACAAAAACAACCATTTCGGCCTACTGACCAATGGCAAGCAAGTGCGAACTGACCGAGATTTCTGATCATTTCTGATAGTTTAAATTGTTTTAGAGAAACTAGGTCTAGAGAGAGAGAGACGTCTACGACGGGAAAAACATGTCCATTGTGAATTGTTTGCAGCCAGACAACCCGCCGAGTTTCTCTACATCTGATCAGGTTCAAAACTACGTACATGTAAGATCTAAATAACCGCCAACATTGTCAAATACCTGGTATTTTCTACATTTTATTGCATTCCTCTTGCGTTTGCTTTCGTTTAAATAGAAAATAATAACGTTTCCCGCGCCTAAGTTTTTCCGTAAACAACTACATGTGTTCTGTAGGTTACAAGGTGAAAAGAGTACTTTTCGCAACAACATCTTATTTAACCGACTTGCACCCAGTGGTTTTGTCCGGTGCATTCTTTCATACGTAGACATTATTATTTCCCGTTTAAACGCAAACGCTACGGGCGTCTGATCTGGCACCAGACTTTTTGCAATGGAGATAACGATTTTAGCATAAACGCAGGGATTTTAACTGCAAGACAGCAAACTCATTCTTCATTTCGAGTGGCCGTCTTTGACATTCTTTTCTGAATCTATGTTGCAAAACTCAAACATTGCGTGCGACGTGTCTGCACTCGTTGACAGCTTTCTATGTCAAATAACGGTTACTGCATCTCATAACGTCAACATTAGTCCACTATGACCCATGAAAACCGAGACCTGTCGGACTAGGAAAAGGGTGTTAGAGAAGTTCAGATTTAAATAGTCCGGTTTAAAAAAATATTCGGAGGTGGCCTCCGGTTTTCAATACTCCTGTTTTACAGATGCTTCCTGTTTTCTCAATATTTCGGTTTACAGAAGTATTTATTTTTGTTTTTCGCATTTAACTCAGTGTCCGACCAGACACGAACCTGTTAGCCACTCATAAACATGTCCTTTTTCTACACTTTTTGCACTGCAGCTGCGGTTTCTTTCGTTTAGAAAATATCATCAACCTTTTTTACCGCTATACGGTAAAACCTCTCTATTACAGGCGCTAAAAGGAAGTATAATTGACATATGTAATACAGATGACAGCATTAAAAAGCAAACTGAATGTATAACAGAAAGCTTTTAAGTCCCTAGATCTCATATCGGAGCATAAGAAAACAGTCAAGATTCTGATTAGACGACGCAAAATGCTTGCTGATAGGAATTTCTAGATAAAAATAAACCGGAAATGAAAATTGAAATCAGGCACCCCTTCCATAAAAATGGACTAATCCAATGTATACATGTAAGCATAGAATAATCCATTCGGTTTAAATGGGTTATGCAGCCACCTGTTAACCAACACTTAATGCTTGAACAGTCTAGTGGTCTAATAGAGGAGTTTACTGTGCATAGCTCTACAGTAAACAACCCAGTCTCATATTGTCTTTCGACTGCATCCTTGGCTTATATTAACGAATTGTTATCTATGTACATGTACAGTGGAGACAAACGTTATTCTTTTCCGTTTAAACACACACAAAACGCAAACGCAATACAATAAAACAGAGAAAATGAAAATTTTGCAAACATTGACAGCTCACTTTGAGTGACAAACAGTTTGGACGCAAACGCAATAAATAAAACATAGAAAATGACCTTTTAAACAAATCTGAAAGTTCACTTTAATCTCAACGGCAAACAGTTTTGAGTCTGATCTGTCCACACTCTTTGCAAAGGAAATACAGTGGAGAATCTGTTATTCTTTACCGATAAACGCGTTTATGCTAAAACTAATGTTTCTATTGCAAACAGTTTGGAGCCAGATCAGACGCCGGGTAACCCGGCGTCTGATCAGGCTCCAAACTGTTTGCCACCAAGATAAACATGAATTATCAGAATTGTCCAAAAGTTGTTCTTTTCTACGTTTTAGTGTTTTGCGTTTGCGTACGTTTGCGTTTAAACGGGAAAGAATAACAGATTCTCCACTGTAAACGTGTTTATTTGGAAAGAATAACACATTATCTTATATACCAAATGTGTATCTCTTTCTGTATTACTTTTGTCCTGCAATAATCAACCACATGCATTAAACGACTGGCTAAAGGCTGCCAAACAACCAGAACACGGAAACTCCGCTATAAGCTGAACATTTATCTTGGTCATTTTTCGGATGTTTTACTCTATAATGTTAATAATTCGTTTTATTAGTATTTTTTGCAATGTCTTCCAAGTAGACCATTAATGGTTATTTTCATCTGTGAACAAGAATGTGTTTGTGTTACGGAAAAAAACCCTTTTCCGCCTCAGAAACATTCGAAATAATGCGATGTGCGCGATACACTATCTGCATTGTATTAAGCGATCTTTCGGTATACATGTATACAACCCATGTTGAGTCTTGTACTAAGATAAGTATGTCTGTTTAATGCAGGCTAAAAGTCATTAAGAAAGCTCTTTTAGGAGCTTTCTGTATGACCTTTATCCAGTATTAAACAGATCTGTTGAAATTCACGTGGCAACGTAAATAATTTTCGCGTAACGCAAGCCTCGACAGTATTCTATAAATAGCTGACATGTCTACATCATATACAGGGCGAACCTGGCATGAAAAATGACGTATGTCAAGAAGCGTCATATTAGTCTCTATGTCCATTTCAGATACAGCAAAGTTGTAGCTAGTAACATGTCATGATAAATTGTCTCACCTGAACATGTTTCAGGGCTGCCATTTCTCCGGATTTTTCCTAAATCTTCGGATTTTTTTCTAGTACATGGTAGGTTAAAGAAGGCTGATCAAAGTAAAGCAGAATACGCCTTCAGGCGCATTCTGCTTTACTTCCAGCCTGCTTTAAGCTGTCACGTGTCAGAAAAACTAGAAACAGGCGAAGGGGTAAATGTACGATTCGTAAAATCGCACTTGAAAAATACAAATTCGGAAATCTTAGGATTTCTCATGTCAACTTATGGAAGCCCTGATGTTTACGAAAGTAGAGCCGTAGTTTGTGTATTACAATACACATCCCTTCTCGCGCATGATTTGTTCATTTGACATGGCGGAAGAAAGAGGTTGGGTGGGGTTGTGGGGTCAGGATATTAACAGAAACTAGAAGCTGATTACTATGTTACTTTAGTGCGTAAATGTCACCAAAAAAACCCGCATCAAATATTAAAAATGTAAACAAACATCTACAATGATTAATCTTATTACAGTTGGCAAAACATGCATTTTTCCAGATTAAAAGAAAATAAACGCAAACGTATTGGAACACAAAAAGTAAATGTACGAAATGTTATTTTCGCATTTTTGTTAGTATTGCGGCGAAGGGGCAAAAACTTCACGAAAACAATTTGGTATCATAATCGGACACTGAGCAATAAATTGTTTAATGAGAATGCTTATCCCCTATCCCATTCCCTTCTTAACATTCATTGAAGGATTTCTCTTGTTTTAAAAATGGCCGATTTGGCGTATGCGCAGTACACATATACATTAAGTCAATCTGTAATTGTTTGCTTGGAGAATATTAAGTGGTTATTTCAAAAAAAAAATAAGGTCGCAAATGACATTTGAAGAAAAACTCAGGTAAATATTATATGTAAAATGACGCCATTTTGAAAACCGTGGCGGCCATCTTAAAAATGGCAAAAATCCGGATGGCCAACGGTATTTCCTATTCGAGTACTATGTAAGGAACCAGCATGCCAAATTTGGTGCTTGTCTCCACAAGTGAAGTATTTTACCAGCTATCCGCTCCACTATTAGAACACCAATGGAAGATGAAATTATGTATTCTGCATTTCAATATTGCAGCACCGAGTTTCTACATGTATGAGGTGAAAGGTATTTTCAATTATTGATTAATCCGGTTTTGAAAATTAAGCACAGCTGTGGCCCACATTTACATTAATTTTGAATTTAAGTAAAATAAGCCACCCCGCGAGGATACAAACTGTTACATGTACCATTTATTCTGACAACTAATGTAAAGCGAATATACATGAGCCCCATATTTTTAAACTTTGACATATGAGTATATCTGACTTAAGCGTGCTACTCGAGTAATCGCTGTACGACCACATAACCTATATGCACCATGTAACGGCTTGAAACAGAAAAATAATACGTAGTTTAGACAGTTACTACAGTGGAGAAAACGTTATTCTTTCCCAATAAACGCGTTTACGCTAATGTATTTTTTCTATTACAAACAGTTTGGAGCCAGATCAGACGCCGGGTAACCCGGCGTCTGATCTGGCTCCAAACTGTTTGCCACTAATATAACCATGAAGTATCAGAATTGTCTTAAAGTTGTACTTTTCTACGTTTTAGTACTTTGCGTTTGCGTTTCTTTTGCGTTTAAACGGGAAAGAATAACAGATTCTCCACTGTAGTATTATGTGTGCAGAATATTGCAGTTATATACCCTGGAGAGAATACGTTATTCTTTCCCAATAAACGCGTTAACGCTAATCTATTTTTCCACTGCAAATAGTTTGGAGCTAGATCCGACGCCGGGTCGCCCGGCGTCTGATCTGGCTCCAAACCGTTTGCAACACAGATTAAGAACAAGTCAGAAATGTCAACAAGTTGTCATTTTCTACATTTAAGTGAAATGCGTTTTCGATTGCATTTCGTTTGCGTTTAGCCGGGAAAGAGTAACATCTTCTCCACTGTATAAGGGTCAGAAGTTTACGGGCGAACAGAGACAGCTGACTGATAAGGTAACGTCCCGTAATTACTACCACACGAATTTGTCCATGTTAATGGAGGGCGGAAGTAAAATAGCAGAAAAAATCCAGTCTGTTTAAACAAACCACCTGTATTTACCAACAGAGCTGTTCAGTAACTCGCCGACTTGTTGTCTGCTGTTTTGTTCTCAAAGTTACATATTAGTGCACATTTTGACAGAAGAAATATAATGACGAGTGACAAACAGCTTGAATCCAGATCAGACGATTGGATTCAAGCTAATTTCAAATGTAAGCCAATCCTTAATTTTCCCTCCCTATAAGAACTTCCTCCGAACAACGTACACAATCTGCGAATCCCATTGGGCGTGGTTGCAGAGAGGAAGCGCTGTAGTATATTTCAAAAAAGTGTTCTGATCTATCAGAATCCAAGCATCTTGTTGCACGTATTGCCGGGTGTCATCCGTCAAACACTTTTTTCAAACATTAGCTTTAACCCTTTACCTGATAGCCTATTTCTAGTATTGAAGATAGGTAACCACTTAAAGCAGGTTGAAAGTAAAGCAGAATGCGCCTTAAGGCGCATTCTGCTTTACTGTCAGCCTGCTTTAATGTATCATATGCTAGAATATAGAACATACTCCATAAATATTATATTCATGACTGATTAATTTGGAACTATTTTCTTCAGCGGAGGAATAAATCATATGTGCCAAAAGGCGCTTCTATGGGGGAGAGGGTTAAATAACCACTTCACTGCCATGACGTCATAAGCTGTAAATAATTGTTGTCTGTTTTTGTTTTTCAATCTTAAATTTGAGGTTTTTTTACTTCAGAAATATAAAATTGAGTGTCAAGCAGTTTGGACCTTGATTAGAAGCCGCGATCCAAACCGTTTCAATCGGGACATGGCAGTGAAGGGGTTAAGCTCATTCATAGTCCACAACAATTTAAGCAGTTGCTATCAAGATAATAAAAAGGCAAGTCAAATACCTTTTTGCAATTAAACCAAAATTAATGAGCTTGCCAACTGAGAATTTTACTGTTCTGAATTTTAACATGTTTATTAAAAGTCTCTGCAAACATGTTGTTTACACCTGAGATGCTGAATAATGTATGAGGGCATCATACAGTGGAGAATACGTTATTCTTTCCCCGTTTAAACGAAACGAAACGCAAACGCAAAAAACACTAAAACGTAGCAAAGTGCAACTTATGGACAATTTTGATAATTCATGTTTATTGTGGTGACAAACAGTTTGGAGCCTGATCAGACGCCGGGTTACCCGGCGTCTGATCTGGCTCCAAACTGTTTGCAATTGAAATAATAGTTTTAGCGTAAACGCGTTTATTGGGAAAGAATACCGTTTACTCTACTGTATGTTTTCGTAAACAATTTCACAATAGTGCATTCACCTTAAAACATGCACGACAATGTAATAAAACTTTTTATTGATATGACAGAGCTCCTGATAAAGGTAATCATTTCAAATACTAATTTGATTGTCTCAACCAATACCTACGTCAAACAGACGATTAAACTGAGTAATCAAGACATCGATTTTGGACAATACAAGGGAGAAGACGTTATCCATGTGTTTAAACGCACTACGACCCACAAACAAAATGCAATTACATGTAGAAAATCGCAGTTTGTTTTTTGTTTTATAGTTTATTTCAACATGAGTTGCAAACATTTTCGAATATGATCAGACACTTGGCTACCCTGTACCTGATATGGCTCGAAACTGTTCGAAATAGAAATTATTGAAGGGGAAAGAATAATGTCTTTTCAATTCCACATATAAACATATGTTGGATAAAGTCATTTTACGAACTCGTATGACGAGCCTGTCAAGAGAACATAACACTTTCCTCCAATAAACTCAAATACAAAGCAAGAACTGACACCTTTCCCATTGCAAACAGTGTTGAGTCAGATCGGACTCCAATCTGCTTGACACCTTCACATAACTCTTTCAAAAGCATTGACCTTTTTAAAATATACTCATTACATTTACAAACAGTTTAGATTCTGACCAGATGGCTCCTATAGGAACTCTCTGATCAGGGTCTGAACTGTTTGCTTATTTAAACCAGTATTTATTACTCTACATAGAATTCCAAGTAGCCTGGCTCATGTTTAGGTTAGTAAAAATATCCACATGGGAACATAATAACCCGAAATAATGACCAAGTGTTGAAAGAGTTAAAAGTGATCAAATTTTAAAAAAGCGTTATGCTTTACATTTACCTCTCTTTTTCAATACACGCATTTGTGCATAAACAATTATGACAATTGCAAATAGTTTGGAGCCAGATTAGACGCTGGTACATGTAACTGTTTATCACTAAAATAAAATAAATTGTCAGAAATACGAATATGTTATTTTTACGTCCTATTGTATCGAGTTTGGTTTAAGAATAACGTCTTCGCCACTGTACGTTTCGTTGAGATCGAACGAAATAGTGTGTTCCTCAGTTAAACCGAACCACTTGTCATTAGTTTGAAGTTTGTCATTATGAGGAAACGAAACATGAACGCAATTAACCAACATTAAGAAAATATCCCAGTCTTGTAAATGCTGATAAAATATATTGAAATGGGTTTCAAACATTTTGGAGGCTGATTAGTTTGCAAACAGTGGACACCATTTCAAAAAGCTCCCATATGGTTCAGAATAACGCAATCCGTTCTGAACTACTTTACATGTTTTCTATTCATATACAGTGAAGAATCGGTTATTCTTTCCCGTTTAAACGCAAACGTACGCAAACGCAAATCACTAAAACGTAGAAAAGAACAACTTTTGGACAATTCTGATATTTCATGTTTATCTTGGTGGCAAACAGTTTGGAGTCTGATCAGACGCCGGGTTACCCGGCGTCTGATCTGGCTCCAAACTGTTTGTAAAAGAAAAAATATTTTTCGCGTAAACGCGTTTATCGGGAAAGAATAACAGATTCTCCACTGTAAGATACTAATCGATTAAAGTTTTATAAAGTTTCTACATTTCTACAATCCATTAAAGTGTGTTTGCCTTCAGTTTCGTTTAAACCTTTCACTGCCAAATTGTTCGTGATATGTTTTACCCCTTCACCGTTACATTGTCGTTTGCTTCAATTTTGTTTTCTGCAATGTCGTTTCAAAGTTAAAAAATAAGTCAGTAAGACAAAAAAATAAATAAAAAACGAGTGTCAAACAGTTTGGATTCTGACGCAGCACTAAGAATCCATACTGTTTGTAAACGGGCTTTTAAGCGTCATTTAGAGCGAAAAGGGTTTAACGAATGACGTCTTACCCACTGTACATGGCCCTAAATCGCTTACAATTCATCAATTTATAACGTGAAGCATATTACAGTATCTAGTGATGAAAAACATTACCATTTCCCGTTTACATGACCCGAAAAGCAAACAACCTAGCAATAAAACTGTTTGCAATACACAGCAGTATTTGAAATAAACACTTAGATTAAACTTTCAAAAAGTTGTTATTTTCTATATTCAATGCATTGTACTTGCGTTTAAATGGAAAACAATAATGTCTCATTAACTGTTTGTGGTAGTACACAGGATAATGTGTTATTCTTTCCCGTTTGAATGCAAACGAAACGCAAACGCAAAACACTAAAACGTAGAAAATGACAACGTTTTGACAATTCTAATTCAGTATATCTTTGTGGCAGACAGTTTGGAGCCTGATCAAACGGCTGATCAGACGGCGTCTGATCTGGCTCCCAACTGCTTGCAATAGAAATAACAGTTTAAGCGTAAATGCATTATTTGGAAAGAATAACGTTTTCTCCTCCGTATCGTAATAAACCGTAAGCGTGCGTTTGAAAACAATAAAACGGGGGAATGCAATATTATATCCTCATTAATACCAATGTGCTAAAACAGCAATGTTCATGAAAAACAGTTTAGAGCCAGATCGGCGGACCAAGTAGCTTAGGCTTATGAACACTCAAAGCAGTTTGGTACTCCAAAAATGAATCGCCAACACTTTGCTTAACACTGTTATATTCTACATTTCATTTTACATGTATTCTGTTTGCGTTTCGTTTTTAACAAGAATGATTTCATCATTCATTTTATTGAATAAAACCCCTTTACTGCATATCCTTTTGCTACGTTTTAAACATGTGACAACGTAAAGCAAGTTGAATGTAAAGCAGAGTTCGCATAAAGGCGCATTTTGCTTTACCTTCACGCTACTTTAAACTAATAATGCTAGAATATGGAAAACATCTCTTATGTTACATATTTATGACTGTACAAAGCAGAACAATTACTTTGAATGCCTGGAACTGCGTATTTATATAGTTAAGGGTTAGAGAATAATGTCGACTTCCCTAGAGCATCACTTTAACGTACAGTGGAGCAAACGTTATTCTTTCCCCAAAACGCGTTTACGCTAAAACTACTATTCATATTGCAAACAATTTGGAGCCAGATCAGACGCCGGATAACCCGGCGTCTGACCAGGCTCAAAACTGTCTGCCACCAAGATAAACATGAATTATCAGAACTGTCCAAAAGATTTTTTTTTTACATTTTAGTGTTTTGCGTTTGCGTTTCGTTTGCGTTTAAACGGGAAAGAATAACGTATTGTCCACTGTACACCAAACCTACCTGTTGCGTTTGTGTCTTGGATGTACTATGCTTGATGAGAATGAGGGTTGTTGGCTCTCATTGTTATTGCTTTCTACTGAGTCCTTTCGTTCTTTCATGTTACACATGCACTATAATACCAGTTTATGAGACGATATCACTTCTGCTAAACTCTTTATAAGTCCAAGCTTATCTGCGGAAATCCGAAATCCGTTTCCGAAGAAGTTTAATTCACGAAGTGTTTTAATATTGCACACAATGTCGATGAGTATATAAACAAAATCTGATTAATAACGTTTGGGGTTTCTTCAGAACACACGTTCAAAATATTTCCAATTTTCTGAACGACGTTACGTTAACAATTGTTTATATGCTTTTAATATAAAAACTTCCAATAGAACGAAATCCATCAATGTCTTCTTGTGATTGGCATGACCGTTTACAGAAACAAAACTGCTCCAGATGAGAATATTTATATATAATAATATATTAAAATGATATATCCTTTCATGAATAACAAGGGGATGTATGGGAACACTTTGCGTTTACGTCCAAATTCATTGTCATTTGGGTTCGACGTTTTTGTTACAACACGTTCACGTCACTGCCTAAAGAAAACCGGTGATGGAATCAAAGGGACTCGCAATACGCATGCACGAAAATGAGTGAGACAATTCGGAAGCGTCACAGGGCCTATATATGTGCGTTTAATAGCGGTTGTCAAGAGCGGACGGAGATTGACAAATACACAGGGAAAACTGTCATGTCGCTGACAGGCCCGACATAACTTACATTTTGTCGTCGTGCTATATTCGGTACGCTTTTCCCTCTCCTTACCACATTATAAATACCTGATCACAGTCAGTTCATTAACATATACCATTGCTATACACATTATTTTTACGCCCATCGAAGGGTTTGAATAATGAAACAGTATACAGTTAAGAAGACGTAGTGGTTCTTTACCGTTTAAACTAAAAACGAAACGCAAACACATATGCAATAAAAAGTATAAAATAACAACCTTTTGAAAATTCTGACCTTTCTCGTTTTTACCCTGGCAAACCGTTGGGAGCCTGATCAGAAACCGGGAACCCGGCGTCTGATCAAGCTCCAAACGGTTTGCAATAGGCATAAGCGATTAAGCATAAGCAATTTAGCATAAACGCGTTTATCGGGAAAGAATAATTGCTTTTTCATTGTACATGTATTTCCTCACAGTGACGGAAAAGCTATTCTTTCTCATGTATCATAGTACAGTGTGGTTAAGATGCTGTTCTTTCCTGTTTAATTAAACGAGAGACGTAACGCATTTCATTGAAAGGTAGACATTTACATACATAATGTTGAAAATTGCTGGAGTTCACAATTTGTCCGAATACAAAATTTCCAAAAGCACTGAGTACTCTGACAACTTCTAGGTTGACTTATATCAGCTTACGATAAATTATGAAATTAACCTTGAGATTTAGAGCTGGTAAAAACCTAGTGGTAACCTGGCAAGTCAAAGAATCAGCATTGGGTACATTTTGAAATCTCTGCTACATGTACCCTTAGTGCTCCATGCAATCTTTGCCACACTAGCATTTACATGGTGTTTTACTATTAGCACAAAGCAAGTGGCAACATTTTCCTTGCAATGTAAAGATTCATAAAGTAAATTTGGTGACCTAAAAAATGTGAACTTGAAATTGCACCACCCTTGCGAAAATAAGCCGATGACAAGTGTATACTTTGGTGCGGACCAATTACAGATTTTTGGGGTTAGGGCCAATTGAAAAAGTGGAGACAGGTACAGGCAAGAATAACGTCTTCTCCACTGTATATAGCAATTGACGACACTTTCCATTTTACTTATTACAGTGTAACTTCGGAAACAAAGAATAACCTAAACAGAAAGTCTCTAAATTTCGGAAACATTTCTTAGTCTCAACCATACGTTCTACTTTCTAACCAATCAACGAAGAGACGTAATTGTATAATTATACAGATGCTTGTTTGAACGTACTGCTGGTCAACAATTTTTCTACATTAAGATGTCACCTTTCTTGAACAACTTCAAAATTTAGATTCAGTCTCTATCGAAAGACTGGTAAACCTTTCTAATCCAGATACCTGACCTATCTGAACTCTTACGAAAGGTTTCGAATGTCAGAGGTTTCACTATATAATTTGAGAGGGGTTAATATATAGCGGTCGGTGAAAATCTTATTGTTCTCGTGAAACAAAACTTGAATGAAAAGGCAATAAAACGTAGAATACGACAGTTTTTTGAAATATTTACGATTTGTTTTTTAGCCTGAGTGTCAAAAAGTTTGGAGTTAAAATATTCCTGAGTTAGACAGGATATAGGTGTCAGACAGATTAGATGCTGGCCAGGAGAGTATTTACATATGTATGACCTTGAGCTAACCGTTTGCAAATGCTAGTCAAATCAAAACATTAAACGCAAATGGAGTATAATCAATTTCTTTGGATTGGTAGGACAACTATATCACGAGAATGGGTAGTCATCCGGCTAGAAAACGACTCTGCAGGACGAGTTTTCAACAGGATAACAACTCATTTGAGTTTTTATTATTGTATATCCTTCAACGACTAAAGTAACACATATACAAACAGCAAACCGTTTTCATCTTAACCCGTTACCCTATAGTCTACTTCTAGTTTTGAAAAAAGGTGACTCCTTTTAAAAAAGTTGGTTGAAAGTCAAGCACAATGCGCCTTACGTTGCATTATGCTTTACTTTCATCCTGCTTTAAGCTACTTTAAAAATTGCAAGAATCTAGGAACTATTTCCGATAATTCATGGTTTTATTGTCACAAAAGTACTTACTATAACAATTTTATAATCTTGGTAATAATATTGGAAGAAATTCCATGTTTCCATGCATCTCAATATTGTATCATTTTTATTGTGAATGTAGTTATTTGTCTTTCTCGCTTTGTAGGTACATTTATATAATTTCATGTGAAGCGCTTTTGAACGCACAACTCCTGTGTGAAAAGAGCGCTATATAAATCAGGTATAATAATAATAATGGCAAACAAATATCGTCTCTGCTAAAGTGATAGTAAATCTAGGGGTTTGTAATAGGCACAACGTTTTTAATACGAACTCAATTAGTGTGAAAATATAATATCTGAATAAGCTTAATAGTAACAGTGCTATTTACACCAGTGAATGTTCTATTCAATCCAGGATATGGTTTTGCCCATTAGACTTCTAGTAGAATTTTCAAATATATTTCGGTCAGGCGAGACAGCTCGGTCTTATAGGATATAACTTATTTCAACTATTTATTTAGTGGTTGAAATGTTTTTTGTTTCCATAACCACTTCACTGTCTTAGAATCTACTACGAGTACAAAAGTTCTTTGCAAACAGTTTGTATTTTGATTAGGTGCCGCGTAACGCTCGTTTGATCAGGACACAAACTGTTTGAAACTCATTTCAATATTTCTTAAGTCAAAATACATATAATTCAATTTAACAAATACAAACAGATGACAATTGTTTAAAATTGATGACGTCATAGCATTGACGGGGTTAGAAAGCTCTCGCCACACCTCAATATGTGCCTGCCGCAAAAGGTGTTGCTGACTAGCACGGCCGAACCACACCTGACAATATACTTGTCAAATGAAAATTAAAAATACACCAATATTGTCATCGGACATAAAAAATAATACAACCACTTAATAAATTATTTAGTGGTTAAAAGTATGTTTAAAACACATGCGACCCTAGCGACGAGTATACTAGTCATTTACAAATAGTGCACTTGTAAACAGTACACATGTCCTATACAAACAGTGTAGACCAACATGCACTGTTTTGGGTTTTTTTCAATTTTTTTGTAAACATAACCTTGAATAGTCGAACATGGACTGGGCCAAATTTGAAATGGAACTTTCCACTGTAGGTTTCATGGATTAATGATCTAATTGTTTCCTAGAACTATTTCCGCCACACCACAAACTGTTTCTGCCAAAATTACTATTGCAGATGACCAGGAACAAACCACATCTGTAAGTCAACCTACGTATGTTTACGTGTATACAGCTGTTAAAATCAATCGATTGATGAGCCGCTTGTAAGTGCAGATTATCAAAATATAATTGTCAGAAATTTTATTAAAAACCTGTTCGAATCTGATTGGGCAAAAGGTAATTTTAAACACGAGGAAACACTTTTTCTCTCATAAAGAAAACGTCACTTAATATTGGCGTAAATATCGTTATTTGACGTACAAATGAAGCGGAATTTAGTTTAATTTACATAGTTATATCCAGAAAAGTAAAATATATTAAAGTACATACATGTACATATATTTACAGAGATATAAAATGACAAAGGTTCCAAATAGTCATATTTCAAAGTACTCACAATATACTAGATCTAGCGGCGGATATGACTGCCACAGTGATAACCTTTGCAAACAGTTTGGATCTTTGATACTCTGACCCTGTTTTGACAAGAAATTTAGGAACATCTATTTTTAGAACAACAGCAGACGACAATTGTTGAAGACGAAAAATTACCCAGCATGCAAAGAGTTAAAATGCCGAACGAGCAAGAGCAGTATCACTACCTTATTTTAACGACGCTGTACCCTTTTATAGCTACAGTGGAGAATCTGTTATTCTTTCCCGTTTAAACGCAAACGTACGCAAACGCAAAGTACTAAAACATAGAAAAGTACATTTTTTGAACAATTCCGATAATTCATGTTTATTGTGGTGGCAAACAGTTTTGAGCCTGATCAGACGCCGGGTTACCCGGCGTCTGATCTGGCTCCAAACTGTTTGCACTGCAAATAATAGTTTTAGCGTAAACGCGTTTATTGGGAAAGAATAACGTTTTCTCAACTGTAATAGGACTAGTCTTATGATGAATTCAAAGTGTAAACATTAGAGAAATAATGTAGGTAACAGCATTAAAAGGATGTCCTTGTGCATGAAAGTATCACAGTGGAGAATACTTTAAAGTATTCCCCAGTAAATGCGGAGACACAGATTGTGTGTGTTGTTCGAAGGGAGTCGTTATAGAGAGGGAAAATTAAGACTTGGCTTACATTTGCAAAAAGCTTGAATCGCGTAACGCGGCGTCTGATCTTGTTTCAAGCTGTTTGTCACTCGTAATTATATCTATTCTAGCGAAATGTCCACTTATATGTAACTTTCAGAAAACACAGTTGTCTTGTTTTGGGAACAGCAGCAAGGGTCGTTGTAAGGAGGTTGTCGTTGTTGGGAGGACCGTTGTAGGGAGGGAGCACTGTTCAAACTATTTAGAGGTAGATCAAGCTCCGGGTAATCCTGCGTTCTGGCGTAACTCCAAACATTTTGTTAGAACAATTAAAATCAGTCGTCAAAAAAATTGAAGGAGTTGGTAATTGTCTCCATTTTATTACACTGCGTTTGCGTTTCATTTGCATTTAACGCGAGAATGAGTAATGCCTTCTTCGCTGTAACATACATACTCATGGAATTTATATTTAAATTGCAGATCAAATTCTTAGTTAGCTGAAAGAATTTCAGTTTAAAAGGTTAATTTTTATGGCATTGCGAAACCATTAAACTCGTTGAACAATGGATCACGTGACAAGTTCTCTGTCATAAAACAATTACCCATTTACCTAGTTTTGAATCAGACCTAGATTGTGTTATATTTATAGTGAACCAATTGAATCATAGTAACTGTTTGCAAATGCGCTTTATGACGTCATTGCGAATGAAAGGATATGAGCTTTATTGAGTGGTAAATGTACAACATTTCCCATAGAAAAAATAGGCTTCAGCTTCAAATAAACGCGTTTGAACTAAAATCACCAATGACCATCGCAAACAGTTGGTGTCAGATCAGACTAGGGGCCACGTGACCCGGTGTCTGGTCAGGCTCCAAAATGCTTACTGTTCAGATTAAAGTGAATCCTGAGAAATGTCTAAAAGTTGCCATTTCGACATTTTATTGCATGGCGCTTACAAGTACTAAGTCTCGTTTAAACGTATTTTACAATGTTTCATAAAGGAGCAAGTACATGTTAAAAGGCCAAGAACTGATATGCATTGTAATTCGGTTTCCGATCAGGTTCCAAACTGTTTGACAATCAAATGTAATAAATCTTCAATACCCCCTCATCTTATACGTTTTATCGCATTGGGATTGCGTTTACTTTCGTCTGTACGTACAATAATTACGTACATGTCTTACAGTGGAGAAAACAGTATTCTGTCTTGTTTTAAACAAAATGAAACGCAAACAGAATGCAATAAAATGTAAAAAATCATATGCAATTGAGGGTTTTGTCAATTTATTCTTATCTGATTGGCAAACAGTTTGGAGCCTGATCAGACGCCGGGTATCCCGGCGTCTGATCTGGCTCCAAACTGTTTGGAATTGGCCTTACAGTTGTTGCATAAACGCTGTTACTGGGAGAGAATATTGCACCCATTGTATGTTCTAGTTTCTCACTGTACAAGTCATGTGACGGTCATGTATTAACGTTATTACGAGAACAATTAGTCAGTCATTAATGAATGACCGAAGAATGCAATAAAAGATTTCGACGTCGGGCAATATTCTACTAAACTCCAGTGATTCGTCGATTACATTACTTTATGATGACAGCTTTACTGGATCTATACGACTCATACATATGCACATGCAGTTTGGTTTACGTTCAAGCAATAATGGTGCAATACAAGGAAAACCTCTTACATGTATCTGATTATATTACGTAACAGGAATGTACCGTAAAGAATACTAATTTTAATCACCAGACAGTTATTTATTCGGTGTCTGATTAGACTCAAAACTTTTCATTACGCAGATTTTAGAAAGTCGTCAATTCTCTTAAGACACCTTCATGTTCTTATATTTCTTCCCTTGCTTTTGAATTTAGTTTCGTTTTAAAACGAGAATGAATCGAATATACTCCACATCAGTTTTAGACTTTTATTATGTAACCCTTTTATTGTTCTTATTTCACAAGTCTGGTGTTATGGCTAGAGTGTTGGGTGTGACTTGGGTACCTCAGATAAAACCGAACAGTCATAATTCAAAACAAATCCGTCATTTTCTATAGTGCTTCCTCCCTACAACGACCATTCAAACAACGACTTCCTCCTTACAGCAACGCTTTCTGCAATTCCCTAAACAAGACAGTTATTTTTAACACTTTTACTGTTATCTCTGCCTATTACATCTCCCGCCGAACAACATACATGTCTCGTATTAGGTGTCGTTTTAGAGAGGGATCACTGTATGTGTTATTGGATTGCATTTGCATCTAGTTTGGAGACTGATAATGTATTCTACACTTGTCATTCAACCGCAGTTTGAATTGTGTTTTTCAGTATAGTATACTGTTCCAAACGTTTTCAATAGGATATTTACCTTATTAATTCAAACGAAACGCAAACGCAATGCACTCAATAAAATGTAGGATATTACAACTCTTTGAAATTTCAAATGTTTATTTTAATCTGAGTGGCAAACAGTTTTGCTTCAAACTGTTTGCAATGGGAAACAATAGTGTTAACGTAAAAGCGTTTATTTGGCGAGAACAACGTTTTCTAAACTGTAAGATTAAGTCCAAAATAGTAACACCTTTCCCATTATACATGTGTATCTTATATTCCTTCCCGTTTAAATGCAAACGAAACGTAATCGCGGTGCAATAAAAAGCTGTATTATATACCTATCGATGATTGATAGAGATTTCTCGGTTAGATATATTGCATATGCCTCACAGTTTATATCATCACTAGTGATGATATCAGTTTTGCAGTGACGATATCATTTTTGTGACGTCTCGTCACATCTTTTGTTACGTCGCGCGTAAACAATTAATTTTGTGTGTTTTCTCTGTAAAAACGTCATTAATTACAATGTATAGCATGAATAGAATAATCGATTCCTTTGGATGGCTATGAAAAATATATCAATCGAATGGATTGTTATCAGGTTAAAAAACTTGTCCTGCGGACTCGTTTTTTACAGTGGAGAAACTGTTATTCTTTCCCAATAAACGCGTTTACGCTAAAACTAATGTTTCTATTGCAAACAGTTTGGAGCCAGATCAGACGCCGGGTAACCCGGCGTCTGATCAGGCTCCAAACTGTTTGCCACCAAGATAAACATGAATTATCAGAATTGTCCAAAAGTTGCACTTTTCTACGTTTTAGTGTTTTGCGTTTGCGTTTCGTTTCGTTTAAACGGGAAAGAATAACAGATTATCCACTATAACTAGTGAAGAACCCATTCTCGCGATATATCTTTAATATCAATCCAACGGAATTGATTATCCTCTATGTAAAACGACGGCGTTTTGAAAGGATATATAATTATTTTGATACCAATGAGAAACAGTTTCGAGCGTGATCAGACTATTAGTTACCAAACATCTGGGCCGTTTCATAAAATTTCGTACGACAAAAACGGTCGTAAGTCAAAACTTTAAAATACATGTACATTTAATTTCTGATTTCTATCTTATCCGGTCTTGTGAAATCTCTTTGGAAGTGCCTTAAAAAGACGATTCCAAAGAATGTCACAAGAAAGGATTAGATTGACAAATAAAAAATAATTGAGACTTTTATAATCTGACTTAGGACAACATTTTTTGTCGTACGAGTTTTTATCAAAAGGGTCCCTGATCTGGTTCCTAACTTTTTTCTAAGAACACTAAATGCCGTTTATTGGGAAAATATAACAGTAACGCCTTCTCACTGCATGACGTCTCTATGACGTATTATATACTGCATAATGACATGATACATACAAAAAGCAAAGCTACATGTTCAACAAATAAACCATCGTGTCGATAGTTGTCAATTAAAAACAGTGGAGAAGACGTTGTTCTTTATCAATAAACGCTTTACGCTAAAAGTATTATTTAATATGTAAACAGTTTGGAGTCATTCAAACTGTTTGTCACTCATATAAAAGGAACAGTCAGAGTTGACAAAATGTTATCATTTTATCCATTCTATTACGTTGCGCTTGCGTTTCGTTTGCGTTGAAACGGGGAAAAATAACGTCTTCTCCACTGTACAACGTAATATTTTCTATATAGTTTAATATTGTTTGTTTTGATTACTTTTGGTGAACTGTGATTTACTGTTATAGTTTTGTTATAGTCACTTGTACACAGCAACAACAACAATTAGGCTAAACTTTGTCGGTACTATTTTCTCTTAGTCAAACTGGTCGCATCAAGTGCTGCATGAAACAGTTGACAATTAAAACACAACATACAGTGGAGAATACGTTATTCTTTCCCGTTTAAACGAAACGAAACGCAAACGCAAAACACTAAAACGTAGCAAAGTTCAACTTTTGGACAATTTTGATAATTCATTTTTATTGTGGTGACAAACAGTTTGGAGCCTGATCAGACGCCGGGTCACCCGGCGTCTGATCTGGCTCCAAACTGTTTGTAGGATAAAAAATAGTTTTAGCGTAAACACGTTTATTGGGAAAGAATAATGTTTTCTCAACTGTATTCGTTTCTCTAGTAAACCAATCACAGTTGCCGCTTAGTTTACGGGAGCATATAATGAGAACTGGGTTTGTGCGACAGAAAATAGGCCATATTACATAGATGAATGAAGCGGGATGATGAGATGAGATGATGATGATTTCAAGAAGATTATTTCAGCCAATATCAGCAGCGCATGGGATCAAAGCCACCGACCTGCCTTCATTAAAGCCCTTGGTAGAGGGGACACTCTCAATCTCATTAACAGAAACAATTCCTTATGGCAAGTAAACCCCTTAGTAACGACAAAGCATAAATATATCTGGGATAGAGAATTGGTTATATGCACAGTTGAGAAAACGTAATTCTTTCTGAAGAAAAGCATTTTGTTATTTGCAAACATTCTTAGCCTGATCTGACGGCGGACTTTTAGAACTCTCAAGACGTCATGCTTTACCTTATATTGAATTGCGTTGGCATTTACAATGGTCCCTCCCTGCAACGGCATTCCCGATAACGACTCTCTCCTTACAACGACCCTTGCCTCAGTCTCCTAAACAGGACAATTAGACCTTATCCTTTTACTGCTATTACATCGTCTGCTTAAATTGTCGTCTGCGGTTTTTCTCAAAGTTACATATTGGATATTTGTGATATAAGTAAAACTTAATGACACGTAAAAAAGCTTGAAAAAGCTTATTTAAGGTAAAACTCTACTTTAACGTTTACCCCAAAGTTTGTATTTAGTTTCTGCCCCAAAACCTGTTTCTAGACAGGTGACCACATAAAGCAGGTTGAAGATAAAATAGTATACAGCTTAAAGCGCCTTCTGCTTACTTTCAGCCTTCCCAAGCTACAATCTTCTAGGATATAGAAAATGTTCCTTATGGAAAAATATTTCTTTTTCAGCGGGGGAATAAAGTAAATGTGCTACAAGGTACCTAAAGGGAAAATGTTTATATAAGCATCATTTATGTATACACATGTATATGTAGTATGTAATAAGAGCATGTGATTAGTATGTTTTAAGTGCATAGAGTTGACATTTGGTGGTTTTTGTTTTGTTGTGTTGTGATGGGTAATTCATGACATAGCCACTTTGGAGATAGTTTACATTTCTGATTGGTCAACTATGTTTGGCAACAGGTTAAATATGTTCTGACCACAACGTAAAAAACAACAACTGAAAATGTCATTAACATTCCGCCGTACACAGGTCAAGAAAATGCTTGAACTTCATGTAGTTAAATAACCTATGAATAAGTGAAAAATACAGTACAGAATTCATATATAACAATGCCCCCTATTACCGGCGGCAGTAGTCCAGTGGTAACACGTTGGACTACGGTACCAGGGGTCGTGAGTTCGGTTCCCCGCCGGACCAGCGGTCTGAATAGGGGATTTTTTCTGAATCCCCGATGATGTACAGGAATGTTCTTGAGCAAGACATGTACTGCAAATGGCTCCTCTCAACCCAGTGGTTAAAATAGGTACCTGTGAAGGGTCTGAGTCGGTACTGCGTCTGCATTTGACTGCGCCATATGATGGTAGCAGTGCTCAATATTGTAGGCAAGATGGCTCAATGATCAGGGGAGTAAATGTACAGTCGGCTGAGCGGTCATTCGGATTGAAAGTAGACTTTAACTTGGTATATGATTACTTTAACAAAGGCAACAAGAAAGCGCACTAGTATCTGTCGATGCTATCCGCTTTTAACTCATGCTCCCCTTAAACTTTAAATAGGTAAATTAAGAGTCAAATGAAATCAAGCCTATTTTAACCTTTTGGGGGTTGTTTATTTACACTTTATTGCAAAATGACAAACACTGCAGACCCTGATTAGATGGGCCCTTAAGTATATATTCGACAGGTTCACACTCTTTGCCTATGAAAAAAACACTCTTCACGGGTACATTGTTTGTAAAGGACGATTATGCTTGTCTACGATTATGCTTGTCTATAGGTGTGCCAATGAGTTATCAAGAACACAAGTAAGACACATAGTACAGTGCTCCCTCTCTACAACGGCCCTCCCAACAACGACTCCCTCCTTATAACGACCATTGCCGCTGTTCCCCAAGCGAGACATTTATGTCTAACCTTTTTACTGCTGCAATATCGTCTGCTTAAAAGTGTCGTTTGCTGCTTTTCTCAAAGTTACATTTTTGACATTTTGACAGAAACAAATAATAATGACGAGTGACAAACAGCTTGAATCCAGATCAGACGCCGCGTTACGCGGCGTCTGATCTGGATTCAAGCTATTTGCAAATGTTAGCAAATTTCCCTCCCTAAAACGACTCCCTCCGAACAACGCACACGAGTTTGGTCTCCCATTGGACGTTGTTGTAAAGAGGGAGCGCTGTATATGTAGACACTTTCCTCTATTTTAATTAACAATGACTATTAAGAGACATGGTATTATCTGTAAATTGTCCCTATCAACCAATACACAGTGGAATATGCAGTCGCTATCACCTTTTATAAAGCTAAATACCCACAGATTATTTCCCCTTTTATCAAAATACACTTTTGTAGCTCTGGAGTCTGCCCTTTCTATCAAAAGCTAAATATAGACATTCTAATATCTGCATAGGTTGTCTGTTTTTTATCAAAAGCTAAATGTAGACGTATCTATATCTGTAGAGATTGTCCCTTTCGACCAATAACTACATTCGAACTTTGATATCTCGAACTCGGTTATGTCGAACATACCCGTAGTTCAAAGTTAAAACGTGGCTAAGCCACATTTTAACTTTGAACTACGGGTATGTTCGACTTGACCGAACATGAAATAATTTAATTCATGGGTCGAAATATCGATTAGTTCGAGTTAAGCGAGTTCGAGATATCGAAGTTCGACTGAAAATGTAGGCAGGTTTGTATCTTTGCAGATTGTCCCCTTTTACCAAGCGCTAAACATCAACACGCTTATATTTGTAGATGCTGTACACTTGTATTCAGAGCTAAGTTTAGACACATTTACATCTATGAAGGTTGTCCCCTTTTATCAAGAGCTAACTATACAGACTGTCCATATATAAAAAGAAATCTACGGACAATCAACTATTGACGCTGAGAGTATCTAATAAAACACGTTACGAATAACAGTTAATTTCAACCATTCGGCGGACAACCCTCAGCTGTTGTCCTATTACTAGCGGTCCGTCGACAGACCAGATGATGTACGTGAGAAAAAACATGAGCAACACTCATGACCTTTACTGTGAAGAAGACGTTATACTTAATGGACAATGTTTCCTTCGTTTGTACTTAACAATTTTACATTTTGCACTAGTTCGGAGTTGGCGTCTCATTAGGCTACTTGCTAAATTGTTTAACATTCAGATTAACATGATCCATAAATATTTTCAATATGTGTTGCCATTTCAATTTTTCATTGCATTGAGATTGCCTTAAGTTACGTTAGAATTTGAAATAATTACGTATTTCCCATAGTAGCAAATTCAAACCAGTCCTCGAGTCAACGATAGTGATAGTGAACGGGTCCAACCACTTTAATCAAAATGAGCTTTCAGAGTGTTCAAAACCTTTTCGTTTTGCCGTTTTATTGTATTGCGTTTTCGTTTTTGTGTGTGTTTCATTTGCGTTTAAATGGGACAGAAGAATGTGCATTCTCCGAAAACAATACCTACTAACTGGGTTAGCCAGAGAGTGCTTGGTTTTCAGAGGTTTCACTTTATAGGTGGAGAACACGTGATTCTTTGCTGTTTCATCCTTTCAATGTCCAATTTATCGGAAGGTATTTACTCAATCATATAGTCGTCTACTTAAATATTGCTTTCTGCGACATCATTTCAAGGTAAGTTTTAAAGCAGTATGCCAAACGAAATTTCGAAACGATGTCAAACAGTTCGGAATGTGATCAGACGCCAAATAACGCGGTATCAGGATCCAGACTCTTTGAAATGTTTGATTTAAGGTTGTATGACTCGCAAAATTGGAAACGAGTGCCAAATTGTTTGGATCGTGAATAGACGCCGCACAACGCGGTGGCAGATTAGGGTACAGTGGAGATATAGGATATTACATGAGTGTTCGTAATTTATTGGATTTATTAAACGAGTCTTTTAGAAAACGATAAAAACGAGGCTTTGCCGAGTTTTTATCGTTTTCTAAAACGACGAGTTTGATAAATCCAATAAATTATTAACACGAATGTTATATTCTTTTTATAACATAACATAGAAATGTTATTTATCGCAGCCTTGGAGGTCAAGAGAATGCTAAGCGCGATATAAGTATATCTATACAGGAAAAAAATGTTGTTCAAAAATTAACCCCGTTCACTAGCATAATGTTTATGTTGTTATATGTATTAATAGACACTTTCATGTAGATCTAATATTGATTAATTACACCAAAAATCTATAAATTGAATCTACATGATGGAATGAAGACGTTGGAAATCGAACGCATAGAACGTATTTTAATGACATCACAAGTAAACGACGTCGTGGCGTACCTCATTTGCATAGTTATGTAACTAGTTATAATTATATGACATTTAAACAACGGGTGTTATTCAACGCTCACGCCGTCTGTTATGTTATAAAAACTGTTATTCTTTCCCAATAAACGCGTTTACACTAAAACTAATTTTTCTATTGCAAACAGTTTGGAGCCAGATCAGACGCCGGGATACCCGGCGTCTGATCTGGCTCCAAACTGTTTGCCACTAGTATAAACATGAATTATCAGAATTGTCCAAAAGTTGTTTTTTACTACGTTTTAGTGTTTTGCGTTTGCGTACGTTTGCGTTTAAACGGAAAAGAATAACAGATTCTCCACTGTACAAACTGTTTACAGAGACTCTTTTTGGCGTCATTGGCAGTGAAAGTGGTAAACGAGACGGACCTCAAGCGTAATGCAATGTGATTATTATGCAAAGTAGAAAATAACAACGTTTTGGAATTTCGGAAATTTAGTTTTGTCTGAGTGTCAAACAGTTTAAAACTAGATCATATCTTAGTTAGTCGCCATCTATTATGAATCCAAACCGTTTGAGATTAGATATGAGCTGTGCTATGAGCAAATCTGAATCTGTCTTATTGAATTGCAAACGGTGTAGATCAAGTCCAGCCACAGCGTCAAAGACGCGGCGATTGGCCCTGATCTACACTGCTCGATACCTGCAAGCATCTAAAGCAGTTTATATAGCTGTATTATATACGGTATTTGGCAGTGTAGACAAAACTCAGATACAAGCAAGGATGACAACGGTGCTTGGTCTGTACATTATTGCAATGCATTAAGGCACTGCTCATATTTATTCTGAAGAATTTAAAATGAATATCAAACATTATTTGTAGAAATCGAAAATACTCAAGTGTCCGCCCCTTCCATGCCAAATCCTGATCAGAAGCCGGGGATCTCGTCGTGTGATAAGGATCCGATCTGTTGACATTCATGACAATATAATTTCAGTTAAAAGCTAACAAAACCAATGTATGACGTTGAAACATATTAAAACCAGTGACAAAATGTTTGTGAAAGAGTTCTTGAGAGAAAAGTCTATTCATTTACCTTGAGCTGTCTCTGTTACAAGGAGGAAACTAAGCAAATCCCAGTTAGACTTTATCTTCATCAACCCTGGTAAGAACATGCAATGAGACATCATTTTTGCCAAGGATGAACGTAACACAACGTAATGTACAACAAAACCCATGCGATTACACCTACGCAAACAAAGACATGCCGTGTTAAGCATGGTTTGCATTTAAAATAATGTGTTGAAATTAAATAATAAATCGCGTATGTAACTTGCTTTTTTCTACTTAGTATTATGCATGCATCAACCAGATTGAAGATGGACAGCAAGCATTGTAATTGGTGGTCGTACTAAGTTTGTGTTTATTGTATCATGGTGGCTGAATCGTGGCCAAAATCTCGTCCGGTAAGATACCTAACCTCCTGACCCATATCACTTTATACACAATTCCCTCCCAGGCAGACTGGAGTTTTACAGTTTTCCTTGAACATGTGTAAGCTACACCTTAGCCGCACGTCAGCTTTCAAATTTTTATTTTCACACTTACAGTGGAGAGTACGTGTACTTTTCCAATTTATCTCTTTACCCGATAGCCTGTTTTAGTTTTGAAAAAAGGTTACCACTAAAAGCAGGTTGAAAGAAAAGCAGAATGCGCCTGAAGGCGCATTCTGCTTTACTTTCAGCCTGCTTTAAGCTTCCATCTGCTAGAATATTGAAAATATTTATTATGATATATATTTTTACTGTAAAAATAAGAACTATTTTCTTCAGTGGAAGAATAAACTGAATCCGCTAAAAGGCGTATTTATTGGGGAAAGGGTTAAACGCAAACGAAAGCAGATGTATTGACAGCGCGAAAATGTTATTATTTCCCAGTCAACGCGACTACGCCAAATAAAGTGTTTCAAATGCAAACAAATTAGAACCAGATCAGAAAATGTTTGTCATTCGAAATGTCAAACAATTGTCGTTTCTATATTTAATAGCATTGCGTTCGCGTATAAACGGGAACGAATTACGTCTTCTCCACTAGAACATGGAACACGCATGCGTCATAACAAAATAGCATATAGGTTTCGAAAATGTCAATGTTTGTCATTGTACGCTACATACAAGAGGTATGAACGCATTGTAAGGTGAATATAAAATAATTGTGGGTTTGGCATCATTCTATCCCGTTTAACAATTTCCACTCTTTTCCTTTTTCCAGTCTCTGATACATGTGCACGTGTTTGCTTGCTTTAAGCAGACTGACCGTAAAACAGAAAGCTCCTTCTGAAATCAGACCTAATCACTATTATCATAATCATCTCATATCATCCTTCATCGGGAGCTATATTTAGGTATTTTGATTAAAGAAATATTGAAATGAGTATCAAACAGTTTGGATCCCGATCAGACGCCGCGTCACTCGGCGTCTCATCAGGAGCCAGACTGTTTGCAAATAACCATCGTAATCGGGGTAAGGCAGTGAAGGGATTAATATTTGGAGGTCCACGACAGAGGTCCGTTGGCTTTTCGCGTTGCCTAATACACCGAGGGTGTGTGGCGGCTGTAAAAAGTCGCCCCGTACTTCATTCTCAGTGTTGTTATACTTTCTGGTCCTTTGGAATCATTAATTTCAGCGCATTTACAGTTGAAAGTTGAATTCCGCTTAAGCTGGTGCTAGGGGGCGTGAGCACTGTTGCATATTTCAGTATTGCTCATGAACAGACTCAATTAAACCGAGTCTGCAATTTTCAGTATTTGCTTTGTTTTCTGTGCTTTCAAAGGATCTCCCCTTATTCAGATTTATAATTCACAACAGCAGATGTTAAGTGATTATGTGGCGGCTGTAAAAAGTCGCCCCGTACTTCATTCTCAGTGTTGTTATACTTTCTGGTCCTTTGGAATCATTGATTTCAGCGCATTTACAGTTGAAAGTTGAATTCCGCTTAAGCTGATGCTAGGGGGCGTGAGCACTATTGCATATTTCAGTATTGCTCATGAACAGACTCAATTACACCGAGTCTGCAATTTTCAGTATTTGCTTTGTTTTCCGTGCTTTCAAAGGATCTCCCCTTATTCAGATTTAGTGATTGTCTAGTTTTGCTCGGTTGTGATCTGCGCAGTGTAAAGCTGATCCACCGCCTTCTATTCTGTAGGATGGAGTCTGTGACTGGTTGCTGCTCTTTGCTTGCCCGTGTAGCTCCCGGTTGGGGGTTCTGTCTGGCCATTGCATCTGCAAAATCTGTAACAAGCATATGTTGACGAACACATGCAGGCGCAGGCATAGGCGCTTAGTCCTTCTCAAAAAATCGACACCATATATGTGGACGGTACTAGTATTTACATTGCTGTTAAAGAGCTTTTGGTCTGGCATTCCGGAGTTTGTCAAAATGCTCATTATACCTACCTTTATAGCTGTTTATTTGACTTCGATAAGAAGTTTCTATTCTGTCCTTCACAGGTTTCATGGAGTTGCTCTTACGCCCTGATAGTTGGGGTGTGATCTGGCTCAAGGTACTCATGTCGTTTTGTTGAGCTGCTGTCTCGGCTTTTGCTACCAGGTAGTAGATCATGGTTCGCTTGTCTTATCTGCAACACTTATTTACCTCCTTCCGTCTGGTACTGTTCTTATATTGATAAAACACGCCTAACTAGTTGAACATTAATTTGACTTAATTGGAATTTGCAGTTTTCAATATAAGTTTACAGGAGCGAATGGGTTACATGCATTTTCTATGTTACCTTTCTTATACTTTACACATCGAGCTGACCTTTTTCGCTACAGTGGAGAATCTGTTATTCTTTCCCGTTTAAACGCAAACGTACGCAAACGCAAAGCGCTAAAACGTAGAAAAGAACAACTTTTGGACAATTCTGACATTTTATGTTTATCTTGGTGGCAAACAGTTTGGAACCTGATCAGACGCCGGGTTACCCGGCGTCTGATCTGGCTCCAAACTATTTGCAATAGAAAAAATAGTTTTAGCGTAAACGCGTTTATTGGGAAAGAATAACGTTTTCTCCACTGTAGCTATAAGGAAACATGTATAATGTAACAAGGGTCAATAGTTTTGACTTTTACCCTAACACACATAAAATAACTGTAATACACTATACAACTAGATTTTCATAAAAGAACTAATCTAAGCCAAAATACTAGATCTAGTCATTTTGAGTTATTGACAGACGTCTGATAAATGATCAGCGTCTTCTTGTAACCGCTTTCATGTTTACATCCGCACATGTTTTAAATGTTCGGGTCCGCTTCGTTTTTCGGTATAAATGATAGCGGCGAAACTTGATGTGTATTACGAACTTGTCTCATTGATTAAATCGTATTGTTATATATAATGATAAAGCACGAAATAAAATATTAAATCTTCTCCAGACACCAATCAATGACAATTATTCAATACTGCAATCCCTAGTACCGGAAAACTTCTCAATGACCCTGATTTTACAACTTTTACGCATCGTCTTCGCAAATGAAACAGTTCGTAGAAACTGTTTCCCCCCTGATTAAGCAATGTCAGAATAACACAGCAAACCAGTCAAAAAACAAATAACAAGTTATAAAGAGCATTAGGTAAAAATCAAAGCTGTTTCCCCCGAATTAGGCAATGCCAGAACAACACAACAGAACAGTCAAAATTAACCAGTTACAAGATATAGAGAGCATAAGGTAATAATCAAAACTGTTTCCCCTGGATAAGGCAATGCCAGAACAACACAACAGAACAGTCAAAAATAATGAATTACAAGTTGTATAGAGATTTAGGTAATAACCAAATCTGTTTCCTCCGAATAATGCAATATCAAAGCAACACAGCAGAACAGTAAAAACTAACGAATTTCAAGTTATAAAAACATTAGATAATAACCAAAACTGGTGCCCAAGGATTAGGCAATGTCAAAACAACACAGTAGAACAGTAAAAAATCGAATTACAAGTTATAAAAAGCATTAGTTATAATTCAAACTGATTTCCCCGGATAAGCCAATGTCAGAACAACACGGCAAAACAGTCAAACATTGCGAACTACAAGTTATAAAAACCATTAGGTAATAATTAAAATTGTTTACCCCGGATTAGGCTATATCAGAACAACACAGCAAAACAGTCAAAAATCGAATAACAAGTTATATAGAGCATTAGGTATTAATCAAAACTGTTTCCCCCGGATTAGGAAATGTCAGAACAACACAGCAGAACAGTAAAAAAACAAATAATAAGTTATAAAGAGCATTAGGTAAAAATCAAAGCTGTTTCCCCCGAATTAGGCAATGTCAGAACAACACAACAGAACAGTAAAAATTAACCAGTTATATGATATAAAGAGCATAAGGTAATAATCAAAACTGTTTCCCCTGGATAAGGCAATGCCAGAAAAACACAACAGAACAGTCAAAATTAACGAATTACAAGTTGTATAGAGATTTAGGTAATAACCAAAACTGTTTCCTCCGAATAATGCAATATCAAAGCAACACAGCAGAACAGTAAAAACTAACGAATTTCAAGTTATAAAAACATTAGATAATAACCAAAACTGGTGCCCAAGGATTAGGCAATGTCAGAACAACACAGTAGAACAGTAAAAAACCGAATTACAAGTTATAAAAAGCATTAGTTATAATTAAAACTGATTTCCCCGGATTAGGCAATGTCAGAACAACACGACAAAACAGTCAAACATTACAAACTACAAGTTATAAAAACCATTAGGTAATAATTAAAATTGTTTCCCCGGATTAGGCAATATCAGAACAACACAGCAAAACAGTCAAAATTCGAATAACAAGTTATATAGAGCATTAGGTAATAATCAAAAATGTTTCCCCCGGATAAGGCAATGTCAGAGCAAGGATTAGGTAATGTCAGAACAACACAGCAGAACAGTCAAAAATAACGAATTACAAGTTATATAGAGCATAAGTTATAACCAAAACTATTTCCCCTGATTAAGCAATGTCAGAACAACACAGTAGAAGTAAAAAATAACGAATTACAAGTTATATAGAGCACCAGGTAATAACCAAAACTGTTTTCCCGGATTAGGCAATGTCAGAACAACACAACATATCAGTCAAAACAACGAATTACAAGTAAAATAGAACATAAGGTAATAAATAGTTCTGTGTCTGGCTCATCACCTTTTGTAAAGGACATACACTCTTAGAGAAGGTTGCCAACGTTACTAGGAAACACTACTATTCCCGAGAAACATTGTTGTAAGAATGTGTCTAAGTCACACTATAGTGATCATATACACATGTATTAGTCCAAGTGAAAGACTGAAGTTACATTATAGTGACCATATATAAGTAATTTAGTGAAACACTGAACGATATAGTCATAGGTTGAATGTTTCCTGAAAGATACATGTAGCAACGTGACACGGGCCACATGTATGTAGACGTTTTTCGGACCTTTTTGCGTTTATTCCTGTGATAATTAAGGCTTACTCAGTTTCAAAGGAGTGTTTGTGCCATCTGTCTGTTATGGGCTACTGAGCCCGTTCATATTTTGAGTCATTTCTCGGTCATTCGTTCATTTCCGTTCATAAGGGGCAATATTGGACTCAGTCGGAATATCACTCGGCTTTATCCGACAAATCTCGATATAACTTAGCCGTTTTTGTATATATACAATGAATTATTGTTTAAGTTATTCGTCCAGAAGTAACACAATTAAAAAGTAAATGGCAGATGTCTTAAAATATAAGATTTTTTTCCATTAAAAAACCAACTCTGTGACATTTTTGTCAGACATCATGCATGTTTGAGGAACATGTGTATATTGTGATCAGCAGTTACATAAATTATCATTTAAACCACTTACCGCCGAATTACTCACCTAATTTCTTTCATTAACCGACATACAAGCTGCTCTGCATTTACAGTGGAGAAGACGTTATTCTTTCCCGTTTAAACGCAAACGAAACGCAAACGCATTGCACTAAAATGTAGAAAATGACGCCCTTTTGACAATTTTGACTCCTCATTTCTTTGAGTGGCAAACAGTTTGGAGCCTGATCAGAGCCCGGGTTACCCGGCGTCTGATCTGGCCCCAAACTGGTTGAAATGGAAATAATAGATTTAGCGCAAACGCGTTTATTCGATCAGTACAAAGTCTTTTCCACCATTATACTATTTACACTAGGCTCCAAGGTTATAACACTTCGAAGTTGAGTCTGAGTTTGTTCTCAAGCATTTTATTGGTCAGATTTGAGCCTAGGCTAAAATCTGACCAATCAAATGCTTGAGAACGACTTCAGACTCAAGTCAAAAGCTTTATAACCTTCGACCGAGGAATTTGATCTATGATTTATTACAGTTTGACTGAAAGTTATCTTTACGAATGTCGAACAAAGTGGACACCAGCCTGACGCTTATGTACAGTGGAGAACACGTTATTCTTTCCCAATAAACGCGTTTACGCTAAAACTATTATTTCTATTACAAACAGTTTTGAGCCAGATCAGACGCCGGGTAACCCGGCGTCTGATCAGGCTCCAAACTGTTTGCCACCAATATAAACATGGATTATCAGAATTGTCCAAAAGTTGTACTTTTGTACGTTTTAGTGTTTTGCGGTTGCGTTTCGTTTGCGTTTAAACGGGAAAGAATAACAGATTCTCCACTGTAAGTAAGGCCATGTTACAGTCCCGTTTAAACGCAAACGAAGTGCAAATGCATTGTAGTAAATTTTGAAAAATGACAACCTTTTGACAAGTGTTGCTATTCTTTTTAAATCTGAATGGCCAACTGTTTGGAGCCTGATCAGACTCTAAACTGTTTGCCACTCAAAATTGGAATAAATCGGTAAAACTTTTAATCGTTGACATTTTCTCCGTTGTATTGCCAATACAATTGCGTTGGCGTTTAAACTGTATACTATAACATGACTATTGGAAACTGTTTAAAACCCG
Source organism: Gari tellinella (assembly GCA_922989275.2). Lineage (NCBI taxonomy): Eukaryota > Metazoa > Mollusca > Bivalvia > Cardiida > Psammobiidae > Gari > Gari tellinella. The sequence goes on along the minus strand of OV277867.1, from coordinate 75,296,500 downwards.
GCGTCTGATCATTCAGATGTAATCAAATTGTGTACATTTTAAAACTACCGATCACTTTTTATACATTTTATTTACGATACGTTTCGTTTCAAATGAAACAACAACAACAACGTCTTCTCCAGTGTAAAAACCCTAACAAATACAGTGGAGAAGACTCTTTCCCGTTTGCACGCAAACAAAACGCAAACGCATTGCACTAAAATGTAGAAAACGAAAACCTTTTGACAATTTTGATTCCTCATATTAATCTGAGTGGCAAACACTTTGGAAAACGATCAATCTTTAACGCATTTATTGGGAACAATTAAGGTCTTCTCCACCGTATCAACTTTCTATTCGCATATGTACAATGGAGAAGATGAACTTATTTCCCGTTTAAACAAAACTGAACGCAAGCGCAATACAATAAAATAAAGAAACTAAATTGTTTGAACATTTTTATAATTTGTGGTAACCTGAATGGCAAACAGTTTGTATCCAGCGTCTGATCTGGCTCCAAATTGTTCAGAGTCGGCAAAAGATTATTATTTTATCATACATGCGTATTTTGGCTGGGAACAGCGTCTTCTCACAAATGTATGTGAAAAACGTCTCTATTTCGACCACTGAAAAGAAGGCTAATTGATTTTATATAAAAGACAGGTGACTGCTTAAAGCAATGTGACAGTTAAACAGAAAGCTCCTTTAGGAGCTTTCTATTTTACTGTCACTTTGCTTTAAGCAGTCACATGTCTTTAACATTTAATAATTCTCACAATTTCGCGGTCCTAACAGAGAGGATTTATTTTATGTACATGTATACGTCAAAATGGCGTGGTTCTGGCTGGAGATGTTGCGAGCTTTCCTCGGCAATGTCAAAATTACAAACTCAGGTCACATATTATTTTACTTGACATACCTTCGGGGCTAAATTAGTAATTTGTGGTTCATAACATATTTTACAAACTCCATGGACACTGGTCCAAAAGACTTCAATGTCAACATGTGTTGTCAGTCACAGTATCATATTTAGGTCACGTGCTGGGAAATCGCGCACACGTCCTTTTTATCGACATAACAAAACAATTTTGACCTTTGTGTGCTCCGTGTCACACATTTTCGCCGTTTAGAAAGGCTTCGACTTGTTCCAGTTCTATAGCATAGATTTATAACACACATACATTGTATTCCTTTTGTTTCTATGTCCGTTTAATGTCTCCGAAGGGAAATTGTTTTTGATGAAGAAGAAACCATTTTGAAGTTCTTTCTGTCTTGACATTTATTGTCAAACTACTTTTTTCCACAAACGTCCCCTCTTTACCGAATGCTTGTACATGTACAGTGCGCCTATCCAATTAAGCCCTAGTGATGAGAATACTTATCATATACACACAATGTACCTTTTAAGAGTTTCCTTTATAAACTGTGTATACCCAGATAAGAGGGTTTTCTAGGGAATCCTCTAATAAGGGCTGAACTATTTGTCATTTTGAAATATATTGTTAAAACACTCTCATGTAGTTATGCAGGAGTCATGAGGGAGTTTGCAAGTGGAGAAACCCCTATTCTGTACACGTACCACTAAACATGCTTATGCTAAAAACCTGATTATGTCCATTGCAAATAGTTTGAAGCCATAAAAGATATTTGGTGACTTCTTGACAATCATGCTCAATTATGTTTCGTCAATTCATAATCCAAACTGTTTGCTAAGGTCAAGAACAGTGAGACCGTTATAATTTTCCAATACAACAACTATTTTGATTGCAAACGGTCTGGCACCTGATCAGACGACAGGTAAGCCGACCAGGTTCCAAACTGTGTGTCACTCATATTAAAATGAAAAGCCAGATGTCTCAAAAAGTTATAATCTACAGTTTGCATTTCGTGTAGCTTTGAACGGGAAAGAAGAACAGCTGTAGCCTATATTCATGTACTACTGTGTTTCACTTGGAATAAGGGTCGAAACATGTTTAACCCATCCCATATATGGGACATAGGCAAACAGTGTAGACTCTGATCAGACGCCGCATAATGCTGCGTCTGTTCAGAGTCTACACTGTTTGCTGATGGGAATTTCAGAATAAAAAAAAGAATACGAAAATTTTGACAAGACACCCCCTTGATAAAAAATGGACTAATCCAATATATAAACATGGAAGAATCCACTGGGCGTAAATGGGTTAATTGGTTGTCGTTCAAGAGAGGCTTTACTGTGTACATGGAGAATTTGGAATTTGACAATTAGACTTTTGTTAACAAGACATGGTCGGTGAATAATTTTATAACCCTCGTGGTTGATATTTCCTGTTAGAGGTGACAGTAATGTCACTTAAACCACTAACGACGGCAGTTACTTCGGTTTTAAGTTGTTTTTTTCTTCAAAACAAAACAAATCCCAGTCCTGGAGATTTTGACAGTAGAAATAAGCAGTCTACTTACATGTCAAATGACAGAGATGTTAAGTTTAAAACATCCTGTAATGTGTATTATAGCTTACAGTCGGGGGAATTAGATTACGTTCCTTTGAAACGAAAGAGAACTCAATTTAATGTAGAAAATGACGGGTTCTTGGAAATATTGACATTTAAAAAAAAAACACACCAAAAACTAGAATTGCAAATTGGCGATTTATTTGTATCAGATTTGCAAAACAGTTTGAAGCCTGATAAGACGCTGTCTGATTAGGCTTCACACTGTTTTCATTGGACATACATGCAATTATTTAAGCGGAACTGCGTTTTATTGGGAAAGTATAACGTCCTCTTTCCCTGCAATGCAAACTGCTGCAGAGGGACATTTATAAAAGCAAACAATGCGGGCAGATTTGACACGAGAGTCCTTATGATTTATTACAATGTATTATTATTACAAGCAAACTTATGCTAAACGGCCAATCAGAAACATTACAGAGGCAAACGGTGGCTTTATACATGGTAAACATCATTAGGAGCTTATGATTGTTTTACATTTCTTCTGCATTAAGCAAGGATAAAACCTAGGAGCTTATATTGTTTTGCTCTTGTTCTGCATTAATCAACCATAAAACCTAGAGGTTTCTGCAGAGAGTGACTGCCGAAATGAAGTTAGACTGTCTTACATTACAACAGAGGCGTCAGACATGCAACTAAACGATATACAGTCTAGCGTCTATATCTCGACTAGCTCAAATAGAACGTATCCGTGTTTCAAAGATTAAACGTAACATAGCCGCGTTTTAACTTTGCAAAACGTAGATAGACTATGTAGTTATAATCGATCGAAATATGTGATTGTTCGAATTAAGTCAGTTCTATATATCGAAGTTCAAATATACATGTGACCAAAGAGGGACCACCGGTCGCTGTCCATGTTGGTGGTTTTGGTTTAATGACCTTTAACCCTTGTTATGCAAACTGCAACTTGACTTACAATTGCAAACAGTTTGGATCAAGATCAGACGCCACGTAACGTGGCGTCTGATCTTGATCCAAACTGTTTGCCACTCATCTGCAATCTTCATATTGAAAAGCTTAAAAAACTAAGTTTGATTTAATTTTCCAGACAGTCTATTTAAAGCAGAAGACAATTCAGTATGAAAAAGCTTAAACATCGCGGTCATACATGTGGGGATGAAGACGTTATACTTTCCCGTTTTAAAACGAAACGAAAGCGCAATGCAATAAACAGCAGAAAAATGCAGCCGTTTTGAGAAAGTTAACGAGTTGTATTAATCTGAATACCAAATGACATGGAGCCTTATCAGACGCCGAGTTACATGGTGTATGGTGAGGCACTGGACTTTTTATAAATGGACAAAACTATTAAAGGGCGAACGCGTTTATTGGGAATAATTTGTAAACTCTTCTCCACTGTACGGAGACAGGGCTGCCATTTCTCCGGATTTTTCCTAAATCTTCGGATTTTTTTCAAGTACATGATAGCTTAAAGCAGGCTGAAAGTAGAGCAGAATGCGCCTGAAGGCGCACTCTGCTTTACTTCCAGTCTGCTTTGAGCAGCCCCATGTAAAAAAAACCTAGACACAGGCGATGGGGAAAATGTACGGTTCGTAAAGTCGCACTTGAAAAATGCAAATTTGGAAATCTTAGGATTTTTCATGTCAACTTATGGTAGCCCTGTGGAGACCTTCAGAGAGCTGAAAAGTCAACCACTTTTGTACTATGATATGTACATGTAATATGTAATGTATGTTTATATGAAAAAAAAAGGTGTTTAACTAAAGGTCAGGCACTTTTGTACTATGATATGTATTGATATGTTCTGTATATTTATATGAATAAAAGATATTTAAACTAAAAGTCAGGCACTTTTGTTCTATAATATGTATTATAATATGTACGGTATGTTTATATCAATAAAAGATGTTTAAACTAAAAGTCAGGTACTTTTGTTCTATGATATGTATGAATACATACTGCATGTTTATATGAATAAAAGATGTTTAAACTAAAAGTCAGGCACTTTTGTACTATGCTATGTATAAATATGTACGGTATATTTATATCAATAAGAGATGTTTAAACTAAAAGTCAGGTACTTTTGTACTATTATATGTATTAATACATACTGCATGTTTATATGAATAAAATATGTTTAAACTAAATGCCAGGCACTTTTGTACTATGATATGTATTACAATATGTACTGTATGTTTCCATGAATAAAATATCTTTAAACTAAATGTCAGGCACTTTTGTACTTTGATATGTATTATCATATGAAATGTTTGTTTATATCAATGAAATATGTTTAAACTAATAGTCAGGCACTTTTGTTCGTACATTGATATGTATTATAATATGTACTGTATGTTTATATAAATAAAAGATGTTAAAACTAAAAGTCAGGCACATTTGTAATATGATATGTATTATAATATGTACTGTATGCTTATATGATTAAAAGATGTTTAAACTAAAGATCAGGCACTTTTGTACTTTGATATGTATTCAAATACGTACTGTTTGTTTAAATAAATAAAATATGTTTAAACTAAACGTCAGACACTTTTGTACTACGGTATGTATTATAATATGTACTGTATATTGATATAAATAAAATATGTTTTAAAGGGACTCGCAACCGGATGGTGTACTTGTCAAAAAAATAAATACTCAAATAAAAGCAAATGTGTGGCATTATTTGGCTTCTGACATTAAAAAGATATGATCAGTCCAAAAAAAGTCTCAAGAATCGTCACCGAATCTTATTTTTTTTTAGATATTTTCCATCGTTTTTCTATAGCGTCAGCTGACGGCATAGTTGTTGTTGTTGCTTCTCTACACGGGCTCAGACATAAACCCGAGCCGAATATGTATAAATCAATCGCTACCAGTGAAGTAAGTTAATTCGCTGCAATATAGATAGAGAGCCCCAGTAGCCGCGTGGTTAAGGCGTTTGCCTTTGTTTTCATGTTTGTCTCTGCATGGAGGGTCATGGGTTCGAATCCCACCAGAGCTTCTTACTCTTTTTTTTAAATGCATTTTTTAACAGAATTTATTATCCAAAACTAAATCTTACCCATTTATATAAGCATTTGACATATATTTACAAATTACTATTTTTAATGCTAAATCCGGTTGCGAGCCTCTTTAACTAAAAGTCAGGCACTTTTGTACTTTGATATGTATTATAATATGTACTGTATGTTTATATAAATAAAATATGTTCAAACTAAATATCAGGCACTTCTGTACTATGGTATGTATTATAATATGTACTGTATGGTTATATAAATACAAATATATTTAAACTTAAATTCAGGCACAGCGGAGATACTGTACATGTAATACGTGAGTAAACTAACCCGGCGTCTGATCACGCTCCACACTGTTTGCCACTCAAATGAAAAATCATAGTCAGATTTTTCAAAAAAGTTGTATTTTTCTACATTTTAGTACACTGCGTTTTCGTTTCGTTTGCGAGTTGACGAACACCAGCTACTGGTACATGCACTGTGGATAAGATATATTTTGTACGTTTAACCGAAACGCAATGCAATAGTAGAGCATAGCAATTTCTTGAAAGGTATGACGATTTTGTAAATCTCATTGGCAAGCAGTTTGGCGCCAGACCAGACGCCGGCTTACCCGACGTCTGAATTGGCTCCAAACTGTTTGCAAAGGACACAGTGTTTCTAACATAAACGCGCTTATTTGGAAATAAGAATGCTTCTTCACTCTATCACAGTCATATTCAGAGTCGAAGCCGAGGTCCCCAGCTTCACGGGAACGACGCTCTTACATGCACGAATAACACAATCCAGTGATTTTTATTGGACACGTTTACAGGTTTATATGCTTATACTGGAATGCCCTTCTTTGTTTATTTCTAGAATTGCAAAATATATTGTAACCCTCTTTGAGCATGATTTACGATCCTGCTTTAGTCACTACCTAGAGTTCCATATTCCGGAAGTGTGGTACATGTACATGTACATGTACAGTGGAGAAGACGTTTTTATTTCCAAGTAAAAGGCGTTTTAAGCTAAAATGTTTATTTCCATTGCAAACAATTTGGAGCTAGATCAGACGCCGGGTTACCCGGCGTCTGATCAGGATTCCAACTGTTTGCCACTCATACAAATATAAATAGTCAAGAGAAAGTTTCTCAATTAATTTTTATTGCGTTTTGTTTGCGTTTCGTTCGCGTTTAAATGGAAAGAAAACGCCTTTTTCACTCAGAGACCTTCCTAGCTTGTCAAGGTCCTGTGGCTTAATTGTCATAGGGAATGTTTTTTGTTTTTTTTGAAACCGAGATTATTCCCTCTGTCGAGCCATTAGAAGAAGGCAGATCGGTATAGTTTTGATCCCATTCGCTGCTTCGCAATAGCCGATAGCATCTTTCTGAAATAGTCATCATCTCATCTCATCTCACCATCCTTCATCGGCGCTATATGACCTATTTTGTGTTGCAGTGCCGTAAAACCCAACTCATCCATCCATCATCTGTACTATTGTCGGTAAGTCTAAACCATCGAGTCCTTAAACGACCGCCTGCAAGTCGGAAAATCTATTCGAATGGCGAAATTATTCAAATACCACGTCAAACATCCACATTAAAAAATCGAAACGTTGATTCCGACGTCTCCATTTGTAACCTTTTAGCACGCTGAACAAATTTTGTCTGCAACGATTATTTTCTGCATCCATTCTTAAAGAAGTGATTTCCGTCGTTTATCATCAAAAATATTATTCCGTGTGTCAAACATTTTAAATTCAGATGAGACGCCGGGTTACCCGGTGTCTCATCTGTATCTAAACTGTGTACAACAGTTTTCACAAACTTCTCACCTAACGCGCTAAAGTTTAATTAAAACGGTACTGAAGTTTTAAACGAGGACAGCTTCCTTGTCACTGAGGACTTCAATCATTTTGAAAACAGGCTGCTTACTGTTCGTGCGGAAATAAACTGGCAGCTAAAAAGATGGATAATGTACCTGAACCAGGTTTTAATAAATATCACGACTTTCAATTTATAGCCTCTTTCGTTTGACAGTCGATCGGTCTTCATCAGTAAATAAATATGAAATCATATGATAACAATGAGATGTCGGATTGTTTAACTGATAATTTAATGACAGCTCTTGACACAGTGAAGTTTGATCCGAGGGACCTTAAGCGATTGTACGATGCCTAATGAATGTATAATTGATGTATTACTTAAAAGATACCTTTATAAATCACCGCTAATAAATTGACAAGCACTATTCGTATAAGGTTAGAGGGTAGCTGTTTCAAGAACATCTCATTCTTTTAAGCTTGATGCAGTTTATTTAACATTTTAAAATATGATTATGGGACAAGGAACTCGTTGACTGTTTAAATGTTGCTTTTGATTTGAATATTTTGAATCTTAATATGTTGACCAATAAAACCTATTTGCTACAGTGGGGAATACGTTATTTTCTCCCGTTTAAACGCAAACGAAACGCAAACGCATTGCAATAAAATGGAGAAAATAGTGATATTTTGACAATTCTGACTAATCATATTAGTCCGAGTGGCAAACACTTTGCACGGGAAATAATAGGTTCAACGTCAATGTGTTTATTGGGAAAGAATAACGTTTTCTCCACTGTACCAAGTCCGACAACACCAACATTTGCAAAAAGTTGTTGATCTTGATCAGTTGCCGCGTAACGCAGCTGATCAAGATTCGAACTATTTGACACTCATATAGATGTTTATTAACTTCAAAATGAATGACATTTCATATTTTAGAAATAGGAAAAATTTAAGCAGACATTTTTATTGCATTGACTGTATCAGAGGAGTTATCATGTCATAATGGCAGTGAAGGGTAAAATATTATTGCCAAAACATTGTCTGCCTTATGATACCCCGGTAAGTAATCTGGCGTCTGATCAGGTTCCGAACTGTTTGCCATTCAGATTAAAACGAAGATTCTAAATTTTTCAAGAATATTCGTTTAAACCACAGGGACCCTACACAATAGATTTTCAACACATTTGTGACAAAGTTATATATATAAGAATACTCTTGCTCTACCTCAGCAAAACTTGTAATGTCGTGCATAATAATTGATGACACAACTTTTATTGCATTTCAATACCCTTCTATAAAACCAACTGTGATTATACGATTTCAAAAGTATTTGCGTCACCCCAATAAAACGGCAATATTTCTGGCGCAAGGACACGGGTGCGTCCTGTACCGCTATAGCAGTTTTGCTACAATTGACGTTTGTTTAGGCGGCAATATCGAGCATGGCAGTCATCATACAGTCTTTTGGCATCGATCAAATTTACTTTCTCTGATACCATTTTAACAAGATATTCATAGGTTTTCGTCGACTGTAAAGTTTTTCGTAAGAGGCTGGTATACGGTGGAAAATCACGTTACCAGGGCTGCCATAAGTTGAAATGAAAAATCTTAAGATTTCCAAATTTGCATTTTTTCAAGTGCGATTTTACGAATCGTACCTTTACTACATCGCCTGTTTCTAGTTTTTCTTGATATGTGGCTGCTTAAAGCAGGCTGGAAGTAAAGCAGAATGCGCATTAAGGCGCATTCTGCTTCACTTTCAGCCTGCTTTAAGCTACAATGTACTAGAAAAAAATCCGAAGATTTAGGAAAATTCCGGAGAAATGGCAGCCCTGCGTTACCAAGACGGCTGACTCCGTAAATTTGATAAAACGTTATTGTGACGTCATGAGTGACGTTATACTTAGAGTAGACGGTATTCTTTCGAAATAGCAAACAGCATAGTGTGGGGCCAGGTTATGTTTGCAATAAATATATTTATGTTTTTAGCAGAAACGCATTTTGTGAGAAAAAAACCCACGTCTTCTCCACTGTATGTGTACACATTCCGACGTATATACGGACGGACAGACTGCCAATCAGACAGGTGTATATCGCAAAATCATACCACACACCACCATCAATGAGAGACACGTTGTCATCTTTAATTGACGTATGGTAATTGGAGGGTTATTATTTAATCATGATGTAAGTCATAGTTATGATACTTTAAAACTTCCTGATGTCACTTGATTTTAAAAAGAAACTGACAATCAGATGAGGAACTGGAAATAACACCATCATTCTGAACCCATTCATGCATAGATATTGCAATGGATCTTCCCAATGCGCTTGCTGGAATATTTCATTATTATAGACTTATAATTACATAATTACAAGGTGATCTAAAACAAGACGGTGTTTGTCCCTTCAACAGGCCATTACACACGAATAAAGAAAACAGACTAGACCCTCATGAGACTCCGCAATTGCGGCGTCTCATGAGGGTCGACGCTGTTTGCTTATGTCTGTTTTGTCGGTTAAAATAATTTATGGGATAGAATAACAGAAAATTGCACAATTTTAGTGCAAATCGCAGTTACAAGTGTGTATTTTTCTAAATACCCATTTCCTGGGTTTTCATAAATACTGTCCACTCGCCAAAAAAGATATTCCCGAAAACCGGAATTCTGTGAACACACAGCAAGGTCTTTGATACCAAAGCGTGTGTTCTACTTGCTGACTAAACGTTCAACGTTTACTTACAAATATATCTCAAAAATATTTACAAATATATTCTACATTAATATTGTACTGCAGTAAGCAACCACCTGTCTCAAATTACGGATAATTGAAATGATCTCGAGTAACTGTATGCTAAATATGTATAGCGGTACTAGAAACATATCTGATACAAACAATTTGCCTACTTATTTGAGTCGGTTCGTTTTTGTTTTTAGAAAATTTGACTGTTTTCATGTATTCTCTAACAACATTGACGCAACGGCTAGTTACAGTGGAGAAAACGTTATTCTTTCCCAATAAACGCATTTACGCTAAAATCATTATTTCCCCTACAAACAGTTTGGAGCCAGATCAGACGCCGGGTAACCCGGCGTCTGATCAGGCTCCAAACTGTTTGCTACCAAGATAAACATGAATTATCAGAATTGTCCAAAAGTTGTACTTTTCTACGTTTTTGTGCTTTGCGTTTGCGTACGTTTGCGTTTAAACGGGAAAGAATAACGTTTTCTCCACTATACACCTGTAAGGTTTGTATTGAATTACGTCCGTTTGTGTCATTTGTGGGCTAATTGGATATCCCAGAAGTAGGGAAGCGGGTACTGAGGAACCCGGGCGTGATGTCCTTCTTTTTGTCGACAGAGCCCTCTTGTTGTTTTGCATGCCAAGTTTAAAGCACTGATATATGGACTTTCAGTTTAAAGTATCATCCGAAGGACGTATTCCGATGGGGTTTTGAATTCACAACCCCTGGATTGGCAATCTAACGTTAACCATGAGTAAGACAGTAAATTCCTTACGAGGATGGACCAATATTGGTCAATATCAGTAATCTTCGTACAGCGACTGGTAATTCTCGTCAACTAACGAGCCTCGCTGATTTATTGTCCAGCATAGTTTCATACTGCCCGTCAGTTGACGAAAACGTCCGGGTACTCAACGTAGAATACTTATATTGACTAAGCATTGACTATTACTGACATTCATGAGAAAATAAGTAAATTTCCACAAATCGACGTTTCGAGTCAACTTGGAAAAATGGACTCGGCTAATACTCGGGAAATACCAAGTAAGTTGCAAAACTTACTCGGGATTTTCAGTGTACATATTAGAAATAATGCTCTTAAAACAAATGTATGATGTTCTCTTCCTTTCGAAATTATTAGAAACATAAGTCATTAGTTTAGAAATTAATGAAACTGTTGTGGTAAAGCACAAAACATGTGCCTGACGAAAATTGTTGAACGTGTGTAAGGGAAAGTTCTCATTTTTTTGTACAATAATGCAAACAGAAAATAAAGAGTATTCGAATTCGAATTTAAAGTTGAACATTGGTCCGATTGCATTATAATCGCTCAACCTTAATAAAGCTCCGGTACGAGTTTATATAATTTCGGTCGCAATATCGACATCAAACTTTACATTAAAATGGCTTTAAGGTAAAGTATTATATCGGGAAAATGTTTCATTATTCATACTATAGTTTTCAATCCTTTTTAAAACGATCCATTTCAATCCATTTAGAACAATGACAAATTGATGATCATATCTCGAGAGTCTGTTGACTATAGATCATATTTCGCTAGTCTCCTAGCCTTTCAACTACTTCATGTAGTCACAACTTATCTAAACTTTGCAATCAGTTTGGGTCCAGATCAGACGCCGCGAATTGCGACGTCTGATCAGGACCCAAACTGTTTGACCATCGTTTTTTATATTTTGTTAAAGCTAAAGCTTAAAACTCAAATAAAAGACTCAAATCTTAAAATACAGACGAAAAAGGTTAGGCAGACGATATTGTTTAAGGCAGGTGATAAATAATGTAATCATGAAGGGTACATTTTGGAAGAAAGATGGGGTTACTATAATGTGTGTCTCTACACCTTATGACCTATATTGTAATGAATGCTACAGTGGGGAATCTGTTATTCTTTCCCGTTTAAACGCAAACGTACGCAAACGCAAAGCACTAAAACGTAGGAAAGAACAACTTTTGGACAATTCTGATAATTCATGTTTATCTTGGTGGCAAACAGTTTGGAGCCTAATCAGACGCCGGTTACCTGGCGTCTGATCTGGCTCCAAACTGTTTGCACTGCAAATAATAGTTTTAGCATAAACGCGTTTATTGGGAAAGAATAACACATTCTCCACTGTATATGTAAAACTTTCGACATGACCAGAACAAACCAGTGCAGTGGGAGATAACGTTATTATTTTCCGTGAGAACGTTAACACCATCGAAATGAAAAATAACAACACAACATAAAAGGACATTTTTATATAAATACACGTATATCGATTATTAAATTTATACTGAATGTAAACAGTTTGAAGCCGTATCCTGATATGCGAGCGTTTTAAGCCAATAACTGCAATCAATACATCATAACCACAACTCAGTTCAATTTCTTTTTTGCTTTAGTTTGTTAACAAATTATATGACCAGCGAAAGCAAAAAATGATACTGTATATTTAATAATTCTAGTAGGCTAATAAATTCACTGCAACTTTGGTGCCATAACCGTCTAGCGAATAAACTGCCCTCTAACACATCGTCTACATTTATGTCTAAAGTAAGACTTTTAGACACTTTGTCTTAGAGTTGTCATCGGGGGCAAAGTTCAAAACTTATGACAGCAGAGTCTGATATCAGGGTAACAGGGACCAAACATTTCAAATGGATGGAAATGTCTTGTTGCGTTACGCGACGTCTAATCTGGATCCAAACTGTTTGACTATGTCAGTGTTGTTAAGCTTATTTACTCGCGCCTGAGTTGTCTTGGACTCGCGGCACTCACTGGGTTAAGTGAGGAAAATAATATTTTGAAATAACCGTTTGCCTTCTCGATAACCTAAATATAATACAATTATACTATACTTGAACTACATTAAACCAATACCAATTCAATCATTTATAGGGTTATTGGTTGTGACAATCATTGGGTTACAATTAAGTGAGGAAAATAATCTTTTTAAATAACCTTTCGCCTTCTCGATAGACCTAATACACTGGAGAATCTGTTATTCTTTCCCAATAAACGCGTTTACGCTAAAACTATTATTTGCAGTGCAAACAGTTTGGAGCCAGACCAAACGCCGGGTAACCCGGCGTCTGATCAGGCTCCAAACTGTTTGCCACCAAGATAAACAAGAATTATCAGACTTGTCCAAAAGTTGTTCTTTTTTACAATTTAGTGCTTTGCGTTTGCGTACGTTTGCGTTTAAACGGGAAAGAATAACAGATTCTCCACTGTATAACATAATTATACTACATATATACTTGATCTACATTTTACCAATAATAATTCATAACATTCATTATTCATTTATTATAATGTAAAATGCCATTAAGGAGGTACTGATCTCGTCTTGACGTCTTTTGATGTAACATTTTACACTGACATTTATGTCTGTCAATCATTGTGGTGTTCATTTTAAAATACGAACAAGCACTCTTCACATACTGGAACATGTAATGGCATCGGTATTTCCCCGAGTCAAAAGCACATGCACATGGATAACTGCGACCACTGGCGGAAATGTCATCCCTTTTCAGTTTCCATTACCGTCATGGTATATTTTGCTTTAATACTAGTTTTTACTGAATTTTGCATTCAAGTTCAAATATCAGTATTTTATCATACAGTGGAGAATCTGTTATTCTTTCCCGTTTAAACGCAAACTTACGCAAACGCAAAACACTAAAACGTAGAAAAGTACAAATTTTGGACAATTCTGATAATTCATGTTTATCTTGGTGGCAAACAGGTTGGAGCCTGATCAGACGCCGGGTTACCCGGCGTCTGATCTGGCTCCAAACTGTTTGCACTGCAAATGATAGTTTTAGCGTAAACGCGTTTATTGGGAAAGAATAACAGATTCTCCACTGTATGGATGAATCGGTGGGTTTTATTGAATCTAAATGCTACAATAGAGAAGACATTGATTGTCCATTCAGAATTTAATCGCGTTTATGCTGAAGAGATGGTTTCAAGTGCAAACGGTTTGGCGCAAGATCCGAAGCCAGGTAAAATGGATCGTAAGAATTTAAAAGTAATTGCCAGTTTCTACATTTTATTGTAATGAGTTAAACGCGTTTAAACGGGTACCAATAATGTCTGCTCTACTGTTACAGTGGAGAAAATGTTATTCTTTCCCAATAAACGCGTTTACACTTATTCTATTATTTCTATTACAAACAGTTTGGAGCCAGATCAGACGCCAGGTTACCCGGCGTCTGATCAGGCTCCAAACATTTGCCACCTAGATAAACATGAATTATCAGTATTGTCCAAAAGTTGTACTTTTTAGTGCTTTGCGTTTGCGTTTTGTTTGCGTTTCAACGGGAAAGAATAACGTATTGTCGACTGTAGTTCAACATGACTGACATGAGAGGAGCTCGGTGTATGATATGGTTCTAAATCAGCATTTTGCTGGGGGTCTGTGGTATAATTCTTGGACAGATGTTATCTTAATTATTATAAACTCAGCCGTTGATTATGTAGGTCCCGAGGTTAGGGTGGAGAGAATAAATGACTGCTTCCCCTAGACTGTGTTTTTTCTGAAGATGCTGTGGGTCTAAATTGGAGTGCCGCAGTTGTACCATTGACCCGGTGCCTGTCTCGTTGATCTTGATAGTTAGAATAATGGATCTGATCTCTTTGAAACCAGCTGGTTACGGGTCAGTGGTATACTTCTACAGCAGTTTATTCTATAGATGAAGGGTATAATTCAGCTATAAATAATGTAGGTCCTTGGGTGGGTGAGACAACATTTACTTTTGAATCACTATTTTAAATCATGCCATTGATCTTTATATTATTTTACTCATTATTCTTTCCAAATAAACACTTTTATGTCAAAACGATATTCTCCATTGTAAACAGTTTAGAACCAGATCAGACACCGTGTAACCCGGCGTCTGATCAGGCTCCAAACTGTTTGCGTCACAGATTAAAAAGAATGGTCATAACGTGTGTTTTTTCTACATTTTAGAGCATTGCGTTTGCGTCTCGTATGACTTGAAACAGGAAGGAATAAAGTCGTCCCCACTGTTTGATAGATGAAATCCATCACTTGTCGGAAAATGGTTTTTAAACCGGGTCCCAGGTGCGTCCTTATCATTAGCATTAAAAGCAAGTTTGTTGTATGTCTTGTAGGAAATATATTTTGGCTGTCACATCGTTCTCTAGAGCAACCTGACCCAGCGTCACAGTACAACCTCTCATTCGCGGCATAAATTAAACGATACCGTATTTCTAAAGGCAATTGACTGCCTATACAGTGGAGAAAACGTTATTTTTTCCGATTTAAACGCAAACGAAACGCAAACGAAACATCTTTTCGACAACTCTGGCTATTCATGTTAATCTGAGTGGCAAACAGTTTGAAGCAAGATCAGACGCCGGGTTACCCGGCGTCTGATCTTGCTCCAAACTGTTTGCAATGGATATAAACGTTTTAGCTTAAACGCGTTTATCGGGAAAGAATAACGTTTTTGTACGAGCTTTCGGCATAACTGTTTTCCTACCTTATGCTGCAATCTGCCTATAATCACATGTAAGAATACTTTCAGGGTCGTTGAAAAGATAGTTTATTGTCACAGTGATAAGAATGCTCCAGTGCGAACTAATCAGAATATCATTAGTCATAATCGTCATAAATTAGGTCTTTTCGCCCATTAAAATGACAGTCTTTAAACTGAGATGCTATCTACTGGATGTACAAGTAAGAAGTCGAACATAACTATTCAAGGCAAAGCATTGCACTAAACTGTGTACGACAAGACAGTATTCACGTTTCGTCAGTAGAAGTAAAGACCTAAATGATATTTGGAGCATAGTCCTGAAACCCTGACAGACTGGCGAAACGCAAACACATCCAATACACAGGAGAAAAGACATTAACATATCCCTTTTAAACGCAAACGAAACGAAACGCAAACAAAAAACAAAACACTGATAACCTATTGACAATTTTAATCTGTGTGGCCTCTGATCTGGCTCTAAACTGTTAGCAAAGGATATAAAGGTTTCATGGTAAATGCGTTTATTTGGAAAGATAAAACGTCTTTTCTACTGTACACAATCCTGACAGTCTAACGAAATGTAAAACCATTACAGGTGTAATGAAATTTAGAATATGACAGGTTCTTGCGAATATTGCCGATTCGTCAAAACCTACATTGCAAATTGTTTGAAGCCTGATCAGACGCCGAACTGCAATGGGCATAGTTGTTTAAGCACTAAAAACGTTTATTTAGAATAGCATCTTCTCCAATTAACACATTCAACGCCAAATTCCGTAAGCTAAAACATGACCCCAGCTTTAAATGCTTTACTTAATTTTTAAGCAAAAATATCGATGCGGGTGTCAAACAACGTTTAATTTATGCCGTCCTACTCATTAGCTATGATTACATTATCCTTATGTCAGACGGTATGGTAAAAAACTGTAATGTCTTGGTGTTTTATTGCGTACCAATAAAATATATAGACATGTCGGTAATAATTGGGGGAAAGTTCTTGATAAAAAAGTACATACATGTACATGTAACATTTATTAGCATGCTCAGGACAAACTGGCCATTCGACACACCTTGGAAGATATCCTTCTTGTTTGAAATTGATAGTAAATGCCCCAGCTTCAATTTTGTATTAGTCATATGATAATCATCATCTCTGTGAGCTGTACATGTATGAGGAAGTGTTTGCAATGGAATACATGTTTTACGTGCTCCTTAACACTTTACCAAATAAATAAACCTTTTTTGCGCCTTTAATTTATTCTTCAATTTTATACATTCATGAATATGTATGTATGAGTTATTTTCTTAAGCCTAGTAGACCACTAGAGACAAATAATTCATAGCCTGGTCAGAAGCCGAATTACTTTTGTCTGATCTGGCCCCTACCCATTTGAATTGGAAATCATGGCTTTAATACGGTGTATTTAGTGGGAAAGAATAACGTCCTCTCCAATGTACTACTGACAGAGGCATGCGTCTTTTTTCAAAGTGTATGTTGAAAGGGCCATATTGTCCTTCCACAACACACGTGCCAAGATGCTTCGACAAAAATACTTTGGAGCTTCTTTGGTCCTTCTCTTTCCACAAAACACAACACATCCGTACACCGAAAACTGATACTGTACTGTTTGGCAACACTGACTTTACACACGACGATAATTCGCTACTGTTTATGGAGATTCAGAAATTTATTAAAAGAAACAAACGTTTTGGAACATGCGACTTTATCTTTGACACTTTGTTTTTTCCGATTTCTCTAAATTATGAAGATAATAATTATTTGATCTTGGCCGGGTGGTCACATGTGGGGGACATATGGATTTTCATTTTTTCTTCAAACTTGAATTAAGATGTTTGTTTGAGAGGTTAATATACAAATAGCTTCTTCTCTTTTTAAGGATAATGGTTATACCTGTACTTACATGTACGTTTGACGTCAAAGGAAAGGGCCTTCCCTAATGTTGTTATATACTGTGGTCCAACCCTTTTACAGTTTCTTATAATCTATTGATAATTTGTGTACATAGCTATATGCTGTAGAACCTGTGCACAAGTATCTCGATAACTGTATATGATATTTAATATTTACAATAGAAATTATTAAATCAAATCATCATCAAATGTTTTGCTACTACAACTCAAATGGGGATTATAATATATTCGCAACAAAAATGTCTCAGGATGTACAATGAAGTCACAGGAATACAAAAAAATTAAAAATTATTCATATAATACCCATATAAGTTGTCGTAGAAAAGCATTTGGATGATGGTACGTAGTTTGTCCCCATTGGAAAGTAGGTTTCATTTTTTATATTAACCCTTCCGACGCAAGGTTAATCGTGATTTGTTTACACAGTAACATCGTTATTGTCGTCAGCTTCAATACTAGTTTCTGCAACATATTTTCCAATTAAGATTTAAGGTTGTACGACTTAGACAATTCAATACAGGTGAAAAACGGGTTGGACCCTGATCAGACGTCGCATTACGATCGTGATCTTAACTGTTTGCAAATTCGATTTTATGCAGCTTCATCTCCGAAAGGGTTAAACAATTGCACATTTTGAAAAAAAACCACATTGTTGTGTGGGTTTGTTTTATGTATGAAATAATACATGTAACTCTTAGTAACTTCTTAAGCTGAACAGATAACATAATGCGTCTGATTTATACATGACCATTATATAGTTTCTAAGTATTTGGCTTGTGTCGTTGCAATATTCATCGATTAAGCCATTACCATTTACGTAGATGTACTTTCGGAGCATATAAATGTAAATGAGACCTGAATTACCTTGATCATGCTTTGCTATTTGACTAACATTGCAAACAGTGTTCATCCAGATCAGACGTCGATTTATTCGGCGTTTGGTCAGATTTCATAATGTTTAGCAACTGTAAAGAATACTCGTATTTCAGTAATTAAAACTGCCAAAAATAATTGTTGGTAAGCCGTTTCGAAGACGCCAATATTCATATAGTTGATGATTCAACATGATTCGGGTTTATGGGTCGGCTCGCATTAGGTCAGTTAGAACAATGTATAATATTGTACACCATTATGTACGTAATTAATATCGCTTATGATATTAAAACATACAACACAAAACCTGTAGCCACGCGTTTAAAGCTAGACTACCTTAAAACATTATCAGCGCTGTCGGTATATACGACTATTGTACGCCAGTCGTATATTAAACGACTTCGACCACTTAATGACCCTAACAGCCTGTCAGGTTGATTTGATTGGTCACCAGCCGGACAGTTATTGTCACTATATTGACATTGGCCGGGTGATAAATGACAAATAGGTTCGGCTGTTTTGCAACCAGAACAGGTCCTTGTGGAAAAAAATCCCCGTTCATGTACATGTACAATTACAAGGTACGACTACGAGAACTCGCTTTTATAAAAGAATTTCTCTCTTAAAACCTTTCACTACTAAATATTTCGTGAGATTTTTACCCCTTCACCGTTTCATTGTCGATTGCTTCAATTTGTTGTCTGCAACGTCGTTTCAAAGTTAAAACATAAGACAGTATGACTGAAGAAACGAGTGTCAAATAGTTTGGATCCTGATCAGACGCCATATTACGCGGCGTCTGATCAGGATCCAAACTGTTTGCAAACGCACTTTTAAGCGTCATTGATAACGAAAGGGTTAACCTGCTCCCTTTCGCATACACACCATACGACGAATTTACGTACTCCTCCAATAAATGACCGTAAAAAGATATTAATATTTTCTCTAAATAAGTTTCAATGGGAGCTAAATAAGCCTTTTTGCCAAAAAGGACACCCTTGGACTCTACACACGTATATAAACGTCATCTACAAATAGTCCACATGTAAATAGTACACTTGTCCAATGTAATTATTGGAAACCACAGAACAGTGGAGTCCTGTCAACAAAATAACCATAACTTGACTGGAATTGGAAACTGAATATGTCATTTACAGTTACAGGGAGAATAGGGTTAATACTAAAGGTAACAAGACGTTTTTGTTATGAAAAAAAGATTGAGGGCCCCTAATGAGATCGGGCAAATATTGGTTTATAACGGTACTCTACGGAGGGCGATCGGTAAGAAACGAACTGATTTATTTTCCGTTTTAAAGTGAGATAAACGACAGAATAATATCGGCAAATTGCCGATCATTTTCTGTCGTTTATTTCGCTTAAACGCCCAAAAAATCAGTTCATTTCTTATTTTTCAATAATTTTGCGTAATGTTAGATATTAAATGAACATTTTAATAATACATGTATGCATGTATCTTTAATCCATATTAGAGGTTGTTAACACAAATAAGGTGTACTCTGAAAGGAACAGCCCTAACCGCATACATGTAATTAAAGCTGGGAGAAATGATTCATAGGCCCCGCCTCCTCTGCGAACGATATCCACAAACCTCGTTTCTACAGTAATTGCATTTATACGAATAAAAAGTCATTAATTTTCAATGGAATTGATTGGGACGAATGTAAATGTATGTCGGTAAGTTACGAAACATTCTCAGTGACGAAAATGGTCCATTGCTGTACACAGCGATTTCATTCGAGGACCTCAACCATAACCCGGTCAGCGATCTACATATGTATACATTTTTTTCAGAGCCATGCACATGTACAGTGGTTATCATTGGGAAAATATTCAGCATGCTGTCACAGCCAAAAAACTGTTCACCGCCTGAACCCTTTATCGTCTGCTTCAACCCTTTTTATTGTCTTTATCGTGAAGTTTTAACCCCTTCACCGCTATATTGTTGTTTTCTCTAATATTTTTTGTCAACGATATCGTTTTAAGGTTAGCTTTAGGCAATATGACCTCAGACATTTCAAAAAGGGTGTCAATAAGTTTGGATTCTGTTCAGACCGTTTGATATGGATCATATCTGTTTGTTAGGACGCTTTGAGGAGCGATTGGCAGTTAAAAGGTTTAAAAAGATGTCCGACGTTTCGTTTCAAGGTTATACAGCCATCCCTCTCTACAACGGCCCTACAGTTGAGACCCGACAGGATACTGAGGTATTCGTTATCTCAACAGGATCGGAACTGTTTGACACTCCGGCAATATTGCATGTTTTGCTTTCTGCGTGAATATCGTTATGCATGAAGTTGTTATCTTACTGTTTTAGTATGACATATAGTGTTGTGTCTAATGGCGATTGAATGGTGTAATACTGTTCAATCGTCTCTAAGACTTATAACTCGTTTAGGAGTGACATTACTCATATAAATGGTTTAATATACGCCCGGTAATATTTCTAATATTGTATGTGTTATGAACTTATGATGACATGTAAAAGAAAATGTTGCTTCTACTCGTTCTTTATGACAGTCAGCAGATAACGTTTTAGTGGTCGTTTAACACGTTTATTGTATACATATACTCTTTAACCCGTTTCTCATTAGATACGCAATTTTACATCTTAAGTCTATTCCACCGCTGAAGAAAATAGCCCCATTTTAAACAGTCATGAATATACACCAAAAGAGATTTTTTGTATATCCTATCAGATGGCATGTGTCTTCAAAACTAGGAACAGGCTATTGCGTAAAGGGTTAGAAATATAAAGTCTTTGAAAACAGATCGTTTGTTTATTTTACTCAGTTATTCTTCCTAGAAAAGGCAGACAGAGATCATACACTGTAGGACATGTTGCTGCTAAGGCATCATTTATGCTATATATCTTTCAGAGCTTTCTGTATCATTGTGTTCCTGCTGTTAGCTACTTTATTATTTCTTAAAAGACTGACGATTTAGCTTTTTTAAGCTGCTTTCTAAATTGGAAACCTCTCTAAGATTGGGTGTTTACTCGGATCAAAAGGGGTTTTCAGAGGTTTGATTTTAACGAAAGAAAGGCTGAATGGTTTGTGTCCAGAACCAAACTTGAATCCATATCAGATATTAACATCATTTATCGTATGTCAAAAGAAAAAAAACACCGAAACATTGCATGACACTGCATCGTCTTAGCAATTGCTCAATCGGAGAAATATGTTATTCTTTCTCAATTGGCACATTTATACCTTAAGTTTTAAAAACTTTGTTCTTCAGTTATAACAGAATCGTAAAAACCAAAAGGTTGTCTTTTTCTCATTTTACGGAACTGCGTTTGCTTTTGGTTTCGTTTAGTCGGGAAGGAATAACGTATTCTCCACTGTTGAAAGAAGTACGTCCATGACATAGTTGATCTTTTTACGCAAAAATATTGCCGCTTAACAACTCAATCGTGCTCCGAATATGAGGCCTTTATTCATTAAATACAGGGGGAAATGTGTTACCTTTTCCCATTTTATCAACACTAAACGTAAAGGTAATGTAATGAAATGAATAGAATTATATGGTGTATTTTTTGTTAGTTTGGCTTTCTTTCAATTCTGGTATTGTTATATACTATGCTATATAGCGCCGTACTAAACTGCAGTGTGCTTTATACTAGACTAACTGTGCTATATTTTGCTGTATTAAACATTACTGTACTATAGTGTACTATGTTGTGTACTACTTTGCTCTTACATGTATGTAGTGCGTTGTACTGCGCTGTATACTATACAGTGCTACATGTATATACTACATATACAATGTAGCTATACCATGCTTACAAAATTATACATTAAATCCTACTATGGAACTCAAATGATATTTTCAAAAAGCAATGGCCTCTATTAGGAAAATTCATTTAAAACAGGTTTTATGAAAACATTATTTTCGAAACTGATAAATTGGGTGTACATTTTGAACATCGAGGTATTGATTCATGCTTGAATAACTTGTACATATGTACATGTAACAACATATTCAACTGCATATGTATACCAAAAAGTATTCTGCCGAACGACATCTTGCCATCCGGTTTTCCCTAATTTGTGTTTATTGTTGCTATGATCATGGCTCATGTTAGAGTTATTGCATAAGAAAGATTCTATTCTATTCCATTCTTCAATTGGCTAACATTTGGAAGCCTTACCATACATTGAGTGACTTGACGTCTTATCTTACTCCAAACCAAACTACATTTGTACAGTGGTGAAAACGTTATGTTTCCCAAAAAACGCGTTTACGCTAAAACTATTATTTCCATTGCAAACAGGCAATTGCCAGGTCAGAGACTGGGTAACACGTCATTTGATCAGGCACTAAAGAGTTTGTCATTCAGATTGAATAAGTATTCAGAATTGTAAAAAACTTATTTTTTTCGGTAAAGTTTAAACGGGAAAGAGTACTAGTATTGTTTTCTTCGCCGTTTTGCAATGGAATAATGGTTAATGACATACACGCGTATATTGGACAATAAGCACGTGTTCCCCCCTGTATCTTAACGGTCAATCTTATGTTACAGTGGAGAAAACGTTATTCTTTCCCGTTTAAACGCAAACGTACGCAAACGCACGCAAACGCAAAGCACTAAATCGTAGAAAAGAACAACTTTTGGACAATTCTGATAATTCATGTTTATCTTGGTGGCAAACAGTTTGGAGCCTGATCAGACGCCGGGTTACCCGGCGTCTGATCTGGCTCCAAACTGTTTGCACTGCAAATAATAGTTTTAGAGTAAACGCGTTTATTGGGAAAGAATAACGTTTTCTCCACTGTAACCCTTACATAATCAAATTTGTCGTGAGGTTTTTACCCCTTTACCGCAACATTGTCGTCTGCTTTAATAGTCATGTCTGCAAAATCGTTTCAAAGTAAGACATAAGGCAGTATAACTGATGAAATTTCGAAATGAGTGTCAAACAGTTTGGTTCCTGGTCAGACGCCGCGTGACGCGGCATTTGATCAGGATCCAAACCGTTTGCAAACGTGCATTTTTGCGTCTTTGAAAATGGCAGGGTTAAAGAAAGATGATTTAAGGTCAACTCAGACTGCCAACCCCTTCCATATCTCATGTCAACACGGATTCAAACGTTCCAACCCCAGACACCAGTTTAATCACCTTTTTGCGACATAGTTACACTCACATTACACAAAATGTGTTTCATAGCCGAACGAATGATGTCATCAAATGGCCGTTAGTTTTACGACATACTTCAAAGATTCATTGATGATAGTCCCCAGACGACAATGACAGTTAACACATTTCCTAATATGTCTGTAAAGGTCAATAGGGGTTCAAACGGAGCACACACATGTGTATTACGTAACAACGACATGTTTTATTTTTATATATATTGTTCAACCTTTCACCCGTCTATGTCGTACAGTACAGTGGAGAAACTGTTATTCTTTCCTAGTAAACGCGTTTACGTTAAATCTGTTATTTCCAATGCAAACAGATTGGAGCCAGAGCAGAAGCCGTGTAACCCGGCGTCTGATCAGGCCCAAACTGTTTGCTATTCAGATTTAAATGAGTATTCAAACATTGTCGAAAAGTTTCCATTTCCTCAATTTTATAGCAATGCGTTTGCGTTTCATTTGCGTTAAAACGGGAAAAGAATAACGTCTTCTCCACTGTACATGTACAGTGCGCACGACGTTAGTCTCTCCCGTTAAAATGAAACTAGGTGTAAACACATTAATACTTAAAAAAGACAACGCTTTGAAAGTTTTCACGATTTGGTTTACTCTAAATAGATACAATATGGAACCATTCAGACAAAGCGCTACCTGGCGTCTGGTCTGCTTCAAACTATTTTTGCATGGGTCATACGGATTCTAGCATAAATGCATTTATTGGGAAAGAATAACTTATTCTCCACTGTAACATAACATGACCTGCCTCAGCAGACAGGGTTGACACAGGTCAGACGGAAGAGTGATATAGGGTCCGATCTCGATCTACATTGTTAGGCGTTTGGCTTTTAAGTTTCTCCAGATTGAAATATATTTAAGAAATGAACTGATTTTTTTCGGCGTTCAAGCGAAATGAACGGCAGAAAATTATCGGCAAATTCGCTTGAACGCCGAAAAAAATCAGTTCATTTCTTATATTTACAATATATTTGCTCTAATTTCTAACATTAAATAAACATTTTGTCAGTGCGCATGTATGTTTAATTAAGAAATGAACTGATTTTTTTCGGTGTTCAAGCGAAATGAACGGTAGAAAATTATCGGCAAATTCCATGAATCGCGCTAGCGATTCATGGTAAATTTGCCGATAATTTTCTGTCGTTCATTTCGCTTGAACGCCGAAAAAAATCAGTTCATTTCTTATATTTACAATATATTTGCTCTAATTTCTAACATTAAATAAACATTTTGTCAGTGCGCATGTATGTTTAATCCATATTAGAGGTCGATAACACGAATAATGTGTAACCTATAAGGAACAGCCATGACCGATTTACTGAATCTGTGTACATTCGAAAGCAGAAAAAATAAGTTCCATTGTAAACAACTTGACAGTTTGGCGCGAAAAATGCTGATTTATGACGTCATTAGAATTGACGTAATTTTAAAGTAGGATACATATATCGGGGTTTTATTGTCATAAAGAAACGCAGATATAGGCCGTTGTTTATAAGGTAGATTCTTATGTCAATTTTCTTGCAATTTATCTCATTTATAAAGAAGAATATTAGTCGGGAATCATGGTTTCCACTAGTAGGAAGGCATAGATCGGTTAAGAACAAATTTTGAAAAAATCCGCCAAATGTTTGCTGCCCCAAGTTCCAAAGATCAATTCGCGAATGAAAACTGCATATGCCCCGCCTCCCCTTCGAAACTTTTCCACAAGTCCCGCCCTCTCGAAAATTGGTGTTTATTTGAAATGAACACACTTTTTGTCAATGGAATTGAATGGGGCGATTGTAAATATTCCATATTAGAGGTCGATAACACGAATAATGTGTAACCTATAAGGAACAGCCATGACCGATTTACTGAATCTGTGTACATTCGAAAGCAGAAAAAATAAGTTCCATTGTAATCAACTTGACAGTTTGGCGCGAAAAATGCTGATTTATGACGTCATTAGATGTGACGTAATTTTAAAGTAGGATACATATATCGGGGTTTTATTGTCATAAAGAAACGCAGATATAGGCCGTTGTTTATAAGGTAGATTCTTATGTCAATTTTCTTGCAATTTATCTCATTTATAAAGAAGAATATTAGTCGGGAATCATGGTTTCCACTAGTAGGAAGGCATAGATCGGTTAAGAACAAATTTTGAAAAAATCCGCCAAATGTTTGCTGCCCCAAGTTCCAAAGATTAATTCGCGAATGTAAACTGCATATGCCCCGCCTCCCCTTCGAAACTTTTCCACAAGTCCCGCCCTCTCGAAAATTGGTGTTTATTTGAAATGAACACACTTTTTGTCAATGGAATTGAATGGGGCGATTGTAAATATTTTAAAATAAGACACGGGGTATCATAGTAGATAAATGTCTACAGTGCAGAATACGTTATTCGTTCCAAATTTACGTGTTTACGCTTAACCCTTTCCCCCATAGAAGCGACTTTTAGCGTATCTAATTTATTCCTCCGCTGAAGAAAAAAGGTTCCCGTTTATACCCTCATGAACAATTACTATTACAAATATTTTATATAGCCTAGCAGATTTTAGCTTAAAGCAGGCTGAAAGTAAAGCAGAATGTGCCTTAAGGCACATTCTGCTTTACTTTCAACCTGCTGTAAGTGGTCATCTGTCTTCAAAACTAGAAACAGGCTATGAGGTAAAGGGTTAAACTATTAAATTCATTGCAAACGGTTTGGAGCTCGATCTGACACCGAGCACATGTAACCCGGCGTCTGATAAGACTTTAGCATGATTGGAGATCAAATAAGAATAAATGGTACATGTAAGACGTATCAAAACACTGCAGTTTCTACATTTTAGTGCATTGCGTTTGCGTTTTGTTTGCGTTTTGAAAACGCGAGTCGTCACTGCACATGTAAGTGTAATGTACTTAAACCTTTTGCACGCGGCGTGAAAATGTATGATTATTGCTGTTTCAAACAGTTTGGATCCAGATGAGACGCCGAATAACTCGGTGTCTCATCTGGATCTCTACTGTTTGAAACTCTGGCGATATTCTCTGAAAGTAAATATTTAAAATCAACTTTAATAGTTGTTACCGACTATACATGTTGAGGACAATTCATTAGCCTGCACAAGGCTAATTGCTTTATTAAGCTATTTTGTACCTGTCTTAAACTGCTGTTTTGATCAATGATTATCTATGTTTTATTTAGGGTCGACTAATTGACCCCATTTGTAATAGCCGTAAAGAATACATGAACATTGCCACAGGGGACTTGTGCAAAAACTTAATTATCTCACCCATGTTTATTTTCTTAAAGAAGGAAAGTGTTTTAGTGCAAGTAGATTATGAGGTTCTTCCAATTATAAACATAAACTATATCCTAATTGCTTGCATTTAAATTGAAGGAAACAGTAAAACCTCTCTATTACGACTTCTAAAATGAAGGCTAATTGGTTGTTTAAAGTCCCATTGTGTTTTCAGACCTTTTCTTAATGTCTGAAATACAATAACGGCTAATAATAATGTTTGAACATTCTTATGGGCCAAACTGATCTATGAAATGATGAAGACTGACCTAAATCACCAAAAAGGGCGATTTAAAATCATAACAAACCGAAAATAGAACGTCTGATATAAACATTACCACACGGCTTAGTATCACGTGATACAGCCGGATTCAACTTCACCGTGTGCAACCGTTATCTACCTTCGCCCGTCCATCCATCAGTCAGTTAGACTATCACACTTTTTTGTCCGCTCTCTAACTCGAATATTTTTTATCCGATCTTCCACAAACTTGCTGAAAATGTTAATTAAGGTTTAGTTTGATTTCACTAAAATCGCATAAGGTATTTTTGAGTTATTGCCTGTTTATTAATAAAAATGACTGTTTCAATCATTTTTGCACTCTAAAACAAACAGCTTTTATCGGATATTCACCAAACATGCTAAAAATACTTATTCATATAAAATTTAGATATAGTTTGATTATTACTAAAATCGCATGTGGCATATCTGAGTTTGTGTCCTTTATGTATTAAAAAATGACTGTTTCCAGCAAGTTTTGCTCTCTAACACAAATACGTTTTATTGGATCTTCAACAAACTTGCTGAAAATGTTTATTGATATAAAACCAAGGTTTAATTTGATTACTACTAAAATCGCATAAGGTATATCTGAGTTATTGCCTGTTTATTAATAAAAAATGACTGTTTCAGTCATTTTTGCACCCTAACACATACAGTTTTTATCGGATATTCACTAAACTTGCTGAAAATGTTAAATTATATAAAATTTAGGTCTAGTTTGATAATTACAAAAATCGCATGTGGCATGTCTGAGTTTTTGCCCTTTAAGTATTAGAAATGAATGTTTCAGCATTTTTTGCTTTCTAACACATACAGTTTTTATCAGATATTCACATAACTTGTTGAAAATGTTTATTAATATAAAATCTAGGTCAATCATCTTAACTACCAAAATCGCACAAGGCATGTTGGAGTTATTGTCCTTGAATGATTAAAAATTGACTAATTCAGGCTTGTCAGCTTTCTGACTCAAACAGTTTTAATTGGATCTTCACCAAATTTGCTGAAAATAATATTTGTATAAAATCTTGGTCAAGTTCTATAAATACCCAAATCGCCAAAGTCATGTTGGAGTTATGGTTCTTCAATTTTTTTGATATTTCATCCTTATTGTTGCCCTGTCCACTCTGTAAAAGGACCAGTTTGTATTCTATTTTAGCCAAATATTTGGTCAATGGTTGCATGTGCTTCATCTTAGCCGGGTTGGTAATAAATTATGTAATAAATGACCACTCCATTTCTCCTTTACCTCTTGAAGGATTTTCATTCAACTGTAATCGATTTTTTCTTGACCTAGATTTAATACCAATACACATTGTCAGCAAGTTTGGTGAATATCCAATAACAAGTGTTTGTGTTAGAGAGCAGAAAATGCTGAAAGAGTAATTTTTTAATTATTCAAGGGCAATAACTCAGACATGCTTGATGCAATTATGCTAGTTATTGAACCTGACCTAGATTTTATACTAATAAACATTTGTAGAAAGTTTGGTGAAGATCCAAAAAGAAGTGTTTGAGTTAGAGAGCGGATAAGGCTGAAACAGTCATTTTCAGCAAGTTAGAGATTATCTGTATTTTTTTTAAAACGCTCAACCCCAGTGAATATTATTTACACGTTTCGACTGGATCTCATAGTTTAACCCTTAGTTTAAACTTTACGGAGTTTACAAACTGTTTGAATCTAGAAAGACGACGCGTAACGCGGCGTCTCATCTGGATCCAAACTGTTTGACACTCATCTTAAGGTTTGTTTAATTTAAACAATGCATAAATCTAAACTGAACAAATTTTGCAGACGACAATGTCAAAGCAGACGTCTGTGCAGCAGAATAAGGGTTAACCTTTTCATTTTCAGAGCTCCAGGTATCTGAACTAATCCAACATTTTCCCACTCATTTCAGCACCGAATGCTATGGTGTTACTACTGATTAAACCGTCTCTTCGAGACAATTTTAATGACTATGACACCATTGGGTTTGAAAGCAGAAATAAAGATTTTAGTTTTCGAAATACTTCCGTTATCTGGAGCCCTGTATTTACAGAGTTGTCCTTCATTCCATTCACATAGTTAAACTCTTTTCTGGATATATCCATAAATCAAAAAAAAAATTAAAACGCGAATTTCTTAGATATAGCCGCTTTTCGTGGAAGAATCACGTACTATGTAGTTCAAATGGGATCCCAAACAACCGTTTTAGGCAGGTTTCCCCAAAACACAATGCGGCTTTAAAAGACAGGTAAAGGAACTTTCTTTTTTTCTGTCACATTGCTTTAAGCATCAACCTGTCATAAACACATAGTATTTCATATGTTCAAGTGGTCGTACATGTAATTAAGAGGTTTTCTGTATTTGTTAAATGTTAAAGAGTGGAGATACGAGGAACCAAAGTTCTTTTCCGACAAACCATGCGTAACTTATGAGAACATAAAGTTTGAAATACAACTCTTTGTACCATTTTGACACTCTTCACTGGCCTTGCAAGCAGTGATTTGACAGACACATGCTACGAGCTAGGGCGCAGAGATATACATAAAACTGTTTTGCACTGTTTATAAAGTATAATGACTTTAAAATGAGTTTATATCAACATTTGATAAAGGTAGCACACAGCATATTTAAGGCAGGCGTTTTAGTCAATATTTTCATAAACCTCTAATACTTTCCGAATACTATTTAGTTTTCATTTAAGGGTCATTGATTTCAAATTAAAGATATCCAACATTTAAATACATTTATTTCAAGTATGTTTCCAGTAAATTCATTTTTATAAAATAAATTAGAAAAGACCATGAAGATATGTTTTTATTGGTTTTCAGCCTATGAAATGCAAAAGTCAATATGTGTATAAACAATACAAACATAACGATTGTTTTGCGTAACTATAAGATAGTATCGCCATTATGCCGTCACATACTTCTAGTTGTTTCGATTTGTGAGGTCATATACTCTCACGTTATGAGATCTCTTGTCGTTTTACGACATCTTTGGTCTTTTTCGCATGTTTAAAGAAACTTTTCGTACTTATGTAATGTCATTTTGACTATACCTCACCAGTTTGGTATAATAGCTTAACTTAAAATTTAAAACAGAAGCTACAAGTCACCAAGAATAAGGTCATCAGGTTTGTTTTAAGTTCACAGTAGTATTCACATCTTGGAAGAGAACATTTCTGCAAACTCAAGTGGTTACATGTACCTGTAGAAAGTAGAGTGAACCAAAATAATTCCAAAAAATCACCTTTAACCCTTTCACCGCCAAATTATTTTTGAGTTTTTTACCCCTGCACCGTGATGTGTCGTCTGCTTCAATATTATTGTCTGCAATATAATTTCAAAGTTAGATTTAAGAGAGTATGACATAAGAGATATAGAAACGGGTGTCAAACAATTTTGATCCTGATGAGACGCCGCGTAACGCGGCGTCTGATCAGGATCAAAACTGTTTGCAAATTCGACTTTAGGCGATTCTGGCGGTGAAAGGGTTAAATCTGCATGACATGCTAGTGATGTAATTTTTTTTTTATAAAACTTCCTTTCTCCAGTATAGGATATGGTAGTCGTGTAAAAGCCTTTATAGGATTCTACGACGTACTATATTCAGATTCAGATATTGATTCGCTGTAAATACATTCATCTTGTTTTGCCTTCAAATGGCAAGAAACTATTTATGACAACAAGATTATGTTATGTTATGTGTTCCACCGGGGAGCTAGTCATTTCGTAACCGAGTCATTTCGTAACCGGTAAAATAAGTCATTTCGTAGCCGAATTTGTGGTCATTTCGTAACCGCGCAAAACCTAAAAGTCATTTCGTAACCGATTTTTTGGTCATTTCGTAACCGACAAAAAAGTTGAATTAGTCATTTCGTAACCACCAAAAATTAAAAATGAATTCCACCGTATATTATATCGATAAGTATCCAGCAAGATTTGAAGCATTTGCAAATCCTTCTCCAGATAAATTGCTATATTCAATGGCAGATAATGTATGATTTCCTATCTCGAAGGTTTATGGTCCTTTGGAATCATTGATTTCAGCGCATTTACAGTTGAAAGTTGAATTCCGCTTAAGCTGGTGCTAGGGGGCGTGAGCACTGTTGCATATTTAAGTATTGCTCATGAACAGACTCAAATAAACCGAGTCTGCAATTTTCAGTATTTGCTTTGTTTTCTGTGCTTTCAAAGGATCTCCCCTTATTCAGATTATTTGGTAAAAATACGTGTTCATACTCTGGAATAATCTGTCACAGCCATTAAGGAATATGAAATCTGAATAAGGGGAGATCCTTTGAAAGCACCGAGAACAAAGCAAATACTGAAAATTGCAGACTCGGTTTAATTGAGTCTGTTCATGAGCAATACTGAAATGTGCAACAGTGCTCACGCCCCCTAGCACCGGCTTAAGCGGAATTCAACTTTCAACTGTAAACGACCTGAAATCAATGATTCCAAAGGACCAGAAAGTATAACAACACTCTTTCAGCTTTTAAGACCACTGTAAAGGAACATCTTTTAAAAAGTTTATGAAACTTTGTAGCATATATTTAACTTACATTTACACTAGTGATTGTATCTCCAGTATCTTTATAAAATCTTCTCTTTTGGTCCTTATTACCGACGTTATTTTGATAACTTAATACTTTAATAGTCATTCAGTTTAATTTATGTGATATTTATACCTTTTAATCTATGTCACACAATACTGTACCATAAGGACCACAATTGGAATAAGAGTATACTTATATTCTACTCTTATGTATGCCATCCTTATCGTTTAATAATTTTGGTCATGGCCTTGTTGATTTATCATGCTTACTATTTTGCTATGTTTTAATAAATATGCCATGCAAATGTACATTTTATGATGAATAAATCTATTTAACTGTCTTTCTCTTATCACCTAATTTCTGCATTTCAGCATGCCCTTATGTCTTATGTCTGTCTGTATGTCTGTCTCTCTGTCTCTGTCCATCTTTCTTTTTCTATGTCTGTCTGTCTGTCTGTCCGTCTGTGTCTCTGTCAATATACCTCATTTAATAGGAACCCCATTGTTCAAGTGGCTAGTGTCCTTGACTTAAACTCCCTTAATTCCTTATCTTCGTAGGATAGATCACGAACTGGACCTTTGAATTGTTTAAGTTAAGAGGCATTCTAGCAGGTTTACGGAAGCTACATGTAGTCGGTTCTAACGATTACATGTACATTTATTTAGTAAGAAAGCGGAAGAAGAAATAACGAACTCATTAACATACATAAACACCTAGTCTACCACGAGGACATCCAACCCTATGCTGCAGCAGGCCGACTAGACATTTGCAATGCATTGATTAGATGATGCAGATTATTGATGAGGGTTGTAGGTTAAAACCCTCTTACTAGAGTGCTCGGTTTAGATCCGAAATCGTGACGGAAAGTCGTGACGAGAGGCTGACTTTGACATGACGTCCTCCTAATCCATCATATACTTATTTAATTAAATATTGAAGACTAACCTATGACTTATACAGTGTGGGGGGATATTCTTTCCCAATAAAAGCGTTTACGCTGTAACTATTTTTTGATTGCAAACATTAAGAGCCAGATCAGACGAAAGTTCACCCTTAGGGGGACAAAGCAAAGCTACGATGGCCTAATAGAACATTGTACCTTTGAATAGGCTATACGACAGTAGAAATGTGAACAGTGGAGAATACGTTATTATTTCCAGTTAAAGCACAAACGAAACGTAAACGCAATACAATAAAACGAACAAAATAACAACGTCTTTGAACATATTATCGACTCATTTACTTTGAAAGGCAAACGTTTGGAGCCTGATCAGACGCCGGATTACCCGGCGTCTGATCTGGCTCTTAATGTTTGCAATAAAAAAATATGTATCTAAGAATTGCACAGAGCACTAAACAAACGCGTCACTCCGACATTAACGACCTTGACCTTTATTTTCGTTTTATATTCTAACCGTGACAGCTCATGCACACTCTTATATAAACGAAGAACGAAATTATCTATATTTCAAATTCTCTTTAAAATACGCACGCTTTGTAACAACTTAATATGACGTAATATGATTTCGATAATTTGTGCAAGAAATGCAGCATCGTTGCTGTGGTGCAAATTGCAGTTAAATTGAAGAACAAGTCACTACACCGCATTGTTTTGTCCTCAACAGCATTGTCCCTCATAAATTATGTTGGAACTCGGACTAAAGCCTTCCTGCCAAATGTACCTTTGTCGGACCAAAAACAACTGAAGGTACTCAATTAGCCGTGTAGTAATTATATGATACATGTACGGTACTGTAAGTTGTAACAACTTTGAAAAATGTCAGCAACCCAGTCGCCGGAGTGCCACTTACCGGAAGAATGCATACATGTACAATGTAATCACCAGTTATTGGTCTCGTACATGTAGAAAACGGTATCTTCTGAAACCAAACTACTGCATGTGCGTTTGCACGAGGGGTGTTCAAAATACGTGGAAAGGTGTTATTACTTTTTTAATAATGGTCATAATATCATTATTATTTTCACTGAATGTAGTCCTCATCTATACACAAAATATCACGAATCTAATTATAACAGCTCATTGGTTAAGTTTCTATAAAATAATGTCATATAACGCCACCTAGCCGATATTTCTGTCATCAAGATACCTCACAAAAATCCCCCACATTTTTTATGTTGAAAACATCGTCTTGAAAGTTCGCATAAATAGCGCACGAACATGCGACGTAATGATGACGAGTATTCTGATTATTTCCAGCTAAAATAATTATACATTTCAAATGCCCATAGACAAAAAATACCATTATAACCTATTTGTTTCGTTTTACCATGGTACTATGATATGTTTGAAAAACCTATGTAGACATTTTCATAGAGATCCTACGGATATTTAATTTTGGCGCTTATGTCGTTATATGCATGTTGGATATTGTAACATGTCGTGCATTGTAACTTTATTTTTGCAACGCCTTATTTAATCGTTTGCTTTAACCGTTTCGATGTTATAATGTCGTCTATTTTAAAACTGATGTCTGTACTATTTCTGCAAAGATTGATTTAATTCAAAATAGAGGAAGACATTAGGATTACAAGACAGCTTGGTTCCTGATAAGACGATGCATCATGCAAAGCGCAAAGGTTATATGCGTGATAGAATAAAGCAACATAAAGCACATAAAGGAACATTCTGCTTGACTTTAAACCTGTTTGAAACGTCTACCTGTTGTCGATGCCATTTAGTCGCGGTATAAGAGTTTTACCCTCGATGTATTTAGTATATGAATGTCTAGACTGCTGTAGAGAGTTATTCTTTCCAAATAAACACGTTTGAGCAAAACATAACTTTGGGCATCAAAAACAGTTTTGTGCCAGACCAGACACCGGGTAACTCTGCTCCAATTAGGCTCAAAACTGATTACCAATTAGATAAAGATAAATTGTCCAAATTTTCAAAAACAATTGTTATTTTCTCGATTATAGTGAATTGCAATTTCGTTAAGCTAAGTTTAAATGGGATATACAGTGGAGAAAACGTTATTCTTTCCCGTTTAAACGCAAACGTACGCAAACGCAAAGCGCTAAAACGTAGAAAAGAATAACTTTTGGACAATTCTGAAATTTCATGTTTATCTTGGTGGCAAACAGTTTGGAGCCTGATCTGACGCCGGGATACCCGGCGTCTGATCTGGCTCCAAACTGTTTGTAAAAGATAAAAATAGTTTTCGCGTAAACGCGTTTATTGGGAAAGAATAACAGATTCTCCACTGTACTAATGCGTTCTCTACTGTATTACATAAGACAGGGGAAAAATAAGTTAACTTCACATAAACCAAAATAGGAATGTCCCAGAGGTATGGGTGACACATAGTGGTTGGTGATTTTTATTTCTTCATTCCTTCACTGCCGTGACGTCATATGCGTTACATAAAGGTCGTCTGCTCTAATTTCTCAAATCTAAATTTCTGGAAAATTGACTAAAATAAATATCGTTATGATTGTCAAAAAGTTTGGATCCTGGTCAGACGCCGCGTTTAGCGGCGTATGATCAGAATCAAAACTGTTTGCAAATAACCACTGTACCCGGGGTAAGGCAGTGAAAGGGTTACATGTAGCCATTATCATGTTACGCTTAACATTTCCTAACATTTGCAAACCGTTTAGATCTGGATCAGGCACGTTGTAGCTCGACGTCTGATCAGGATCCAAATGACTGGACACTCATTCATTTTCGTTCTTTGAAAATGGAACACAAACGGATTTTCAGCTATTCCGCAGACGTCATTTTGAAGCAGACGATAATCCAGCAAATTAAAGGTCACGTGAACGCCACGAGACTGAAGTTCCATTAATTTAACGCGCTGACAGTGTGACAGTAACATGCAATGGCGCGCTATATTTGCCCAGAATTAGCTATAAACTAAATAATGTACGTATGACATGCTTCAGTCCACCTGCTTTTTTTGCATGACCTGTGATATGAGCGCACATCATATGATTAATTCCGGTTTAATAAAATCTTTATGTACTTTATAGTGGAGAAGACGGACGGTTTCATTTCACGTTTCACGAAACGAAACACAAATGCAATACAACGAAATGTAAAATAATGACATTTTGACAATTTGATTTTGTCTGAGTTGCAAACTGTTTTGAGCCTCATCAGATGCCTGGTAACCAAACGTCTGATCAGGCCTCAAACTATTTACATTGGGCAAACACGCAGTTATAAGGATTGAATAACGTCCTCTCCCCTGTGGCATGCAAATAGAATATGTTAGATTCTTCCTCACCAATTTGATTATGCTCATAAAATATTAGCAAAACACTCGTTACTCCTTAGCCGGGCTCTAGCTTTTACATAGGTACATGTAACCTCTTAAAGTGGATTAAAAAAAAAAGCAAAATGCGCCTGTCTGATATCACATTCTGCTTTATTTTCAGCCTGAGTTAGCTACCATCAGCTAGGATATAGATAATAATTCTTATCGTACTGTACTTGAAAATAATTATGACTGAAATGGAACTTTATTTTTTTTCTTCAATGGAGGAATAAACTAATGACGTAAAATATGTATTTAGGGAATAGTGAGTTAAAGTTTACAGCCATATTAGATTTCTTGTAACTAGATGCGTTATCTAAGTCCAATGTTAAAAATTGTTTGAGTTAAATTTAAGATCGTTTGCAAGCATTTGATTGGTCAGTTTTGTCCATAGGCTAAAATCTGTCGAATCAAATTGTTGAGAACTATTCGAGACTCAATTCAAAAGCGTAAAGCTAAACCGCCGGTCCTCCCTGCCAATGCCTAGTGTTTCCTTTCCCCCAATAGATCTAATACGACACAGACCGGATTAGTAGTGGTGGGTAAAGCTTTTGAGTTGAGTCTGAAATCGTTCTCAAGCATCTGATGGTCGGATTTGAGCCTAGTCTAGGCCTAGGCAATCAATTGCTTGAGAACGATCTCAACTCAAAAGCATTATAACCCTGGTGCAAGTTCCCAAACTATTTTGAAATTATATTGACCACCTTTCACCGCTACAGTGGAGAAAACGTTATTCTTTCCAATAAACGCGTTTACGCTCAAACTGTTATTTCCCATACAAACAATTTGGAGCCAGATCAGACGCCGGGAAACCCGGCGTCTGATCAGGCTCCAAACTGTTTGCCACAAGATAAACATGAATTATCAGAATTATCAAACAATTGTACTTTTCTACATTTTAGTGCTTTGCGTTTGCGTTTCGTTTGCGTTTAAACGGGAAAGAATAACGTTTTCTCCACCGTAAGACTAAAGCCGACTTGGCAAAGGTTTGTATCCTGACCAGGCGCTGCGTTACACAACGGAACTTGTATCAATATTTCTTCAGTTGATTTTTCAAAAGTCATCATTTAATACAGGAACCTGGTATCTACCATTCGACCTTTTTCCATAATATGATTTAGTTTGTTATGATTTTACGTCGATTTTAACAGTACATATAGTTCAGTCATATCGTGACGTTCAGTAAGATACAGGTGGTATACTTTCACAGAAACCCTTTCTGCACTGTTTCAAGTACAAACTCGGCAGCTGCGTGCCGTAGAACCATCGACCTTACGCAAGCCAGCTGAAAGCCTTCATTAAACTCCAAAAATGCCCAGACCGGGGTTCAAACTTAGCGATGAGGAGTCAGTTACATAACTACTACAAAGTGTGAATCTTACATGTATCTTGCGTTAAATAGATTAATTATTTTCTTGGTTGAGTTTAAAGATGTACGAGTAAGAACTGTGAACAATATTCCAATGAGTTTCATATGTAGTAAGGAACTATCGATTACAATGTATAAATGGATTTTCTATTTCATGTATCGATATTTATCGCGTGTTATGATTCGCATCATTATTGTTTTGCAAATGAATCCGTTTGCTTCTTTAAACCATTTCATTCTCAATGACGCAATAAAGCGCGTTTGCAAACAATTTTGGTACTGGGCGTCTGATAAGGACCAAAACTGTTTGACACTCGTCAATATCTATGAAGTCATACAACATTAAATATAATCTTGAACCGTGTCTTGCAGACAATGATACTGAAGCAGACGACAATAAAGCGATGAGGGGATAAAACTCTCCCGAATAATTTGGCCATGAAAGGTTTAATACGTCATATTGGCTGATAATGCTTGGTCATGACAACATGTCATTGACACGTTATCACGTCAACTACAGATGTAATTGAAACTCTCGTTTTTCGAATTAGAATTCTTTAAAATTTGCTGAATCACTCCATTCGGGGAAGTCGTTATTCGTTTCAAAATAACCACGTCCATGCTAAAAACGTTGTCCATTACAAACAGTCCAGAGTCAGATCAGACGTTTGATACATGTAACCCGGCATCTGACAAGGCTCTATACGTTTTTCTACTCATATTTGAAATAACCGTTGGCATCTTCAAAATGATGCCAAAGTCTCCATTGTCCTACATTGTGCTTGCGTTTAGTTTTATCTAAACGGGAACACATAATAGTCTTCTTCACTCTACTGTAGCAAGCAAACGGACACTCCTTGCTGAAGTTTAATCTGTTACCCCATAGATAGGCATTTAGCGCATTTAATTCATTCATCCCAAGAATAATATATCGTTCCAATTTATATAATCATTAACATCTACCTAAAGAAATATTTTCTATATTCTTGCAGATACATGTACATGTAGTAGCTTAAAGCCGGCTGAAAGTACAAAAGAATGTGCCTTAAGGCGCAATCTGCCTTACTTTCTTCCTGCTTTAAGCGGTCACCTGTCTCCAATAATAGAACCAGGTGATGGATGTAATGGGTAAAATCTACTGAATGCACAAAACAGAACGTTTATGGTATAGCCTATTATTTCTCTTAGCAGTCATCTGCTTTAACCCTTTCATTATCAAATTATTCGGGAGATATTTACCCCTTCCCCGCTTTATTATCGTCTGTTTCAGTATTTTTGTCTGCAAGACACGTTTTAGTTAGATTTAAAGTTGAATAAATTATGCGGTGTCTGATTAGGACCCAAACTGTTTGCAAACGCGCTTTAAGGCGTCATTGAGAGTGAAAGGGTTAAACACCGAAAATTAACATTCTATAGATTGGTTATTATAGTTGGCTGTTCACAGTATAATAAACTTTCGAAGCATCAATCAATCAAGTTATATTGCGGTTCATGAATTAAAGATGGATGACTAGCGTTTTTGACAGAGGTTTTGTTTAGACAGTGCTTAATTTGTTAATTGCTGATGTTCAACGTGTTTGACAAGTGCGCGGTGACATTAATCTGTGAATGATAATGCGTTCATCACACTGTTTGAACGAATAAATTATATCAGGCTAGAGCGAATATATAATTTATATCCGGTTAGAGAGCTCAAATATGAAACACAGTATAACTGACACCGCCCGAAAGATGGCCAACCGTGGTGAATACGTTATTCCTTACCAACAAAACTGTTTTAATACATTGTTTCCATTGCAAACAGTTTCGAGCCTGATCAGACGCCGGGTAACGCGGCGTCTGATTATCCTCCAAACGTTTGGCCATTAACACAAAAATGAATTGTCAGAATTTTCGATAGGTTCTTTTATTCTATATAACATTGCAGTGTGCTTGCGCTGAGTTTCGTTTAAACGGAAACGAAACACATCTATCTACTGTAGCTCAAATATAAACCACAGGCCAGTGACAAGGTTATAAAGTGCATTTGATTCTCCCTAAACCGATTTTTATCAGTCAAGTGGGTTTAGATTTCAAAGGGTTCACATTAGAGAAGATATAATAATTTCCCAATTTCCCATGCAAACAGTTTGGAGCCGGACCAGACGTCGGGTAATACAAATAAAAGTAAATTTCCCGAATTGTCAAAGAGTTGTCATTTTCTGCATTAAATTTTAGTGCAATGCATGTTCTGCATTGCACTATACTATACTGCTCGACCCTTGTACCTTTCAGGTTCAAGCTCGATACATGTAACAGTAAAAATACAAACACTTTGGGGCATGACCAGACGCCACGCAATGCGGCGTCTGATCAGAATCCAAACTGTTTGTCATTCATATAAATGTGACTTCGATTCAAATTTTAAGCAGTAATGTTTTGTACGGGTTATTTTGTCTTATTTTCAATAAAAGGGTAAACCGTCCTCTGCCTGGCGCATCTTTATTAGCATCCTCTGCCATGCAATACGCATACTAATTGAACGAATGATTTATGTCAAACAGAACCGATGACGCAAACGCAATACAATGCATTGTTTTTCTGTACATCATGTAGAAAATATGTTATTTTTCCCGTTTAAACGCAAACGAAACGCAAACGAAACGCAAAAATCACATAAACGTAGAAAAGAACAACTTTGGACTATTCTGATAATTCATATTCATCTTAGTGGCAAACAGATTAGGAGCCTGATCAGACGCCGGGTTATCCGGCGTCTAATCTGGCTTCAAACTGTTTTCAATAGAAATAATTGTTTAAGCGTACGCATTTATTGGAAAAGGAATACCGTTTTCTCCACTGTTTATGTTAATATATATAGTCACAAACTTGATAAGGAAATACATGTATGTCAGTAACCCACTCGCCAGAGTGCCAATAACCGATAGGGTGCATGTGGTTACATGCATACATGTACACCTAATAATTATATGCTGAGGATCACATTATTTGTTTGTATAATTGTATTATTCTTGGTAATAGAAAGCGAGCATGGTATTTGTGTACACCATTATAGCAACTCTGTTTTTTATCATTAGGTGATATATTATGTATGTAAACCATATTTATTTCGTTTGCGAAACGAAAAAAAAAATCAACAAAATAAATAAACAAGCCAATCAGTCAATCATCCAAGCGGTTATCAGCCTATAGCAAAGATATGTCTAGAAAATACCGAACTAATGGACGTGCATTTGTACAGTGGTTTAGAAACTATTTTGTCATTTTTAATCGTAAACGAAACACAAACTTATTGCAATAAATTATAGAAAATTACAACCTTTGACAACACTAAGTACATGTATGCATGATCAGAGTAGTAATCGTTTTGAAGTGGGACCGTTTCTTGGCGCTATATGACCATTCTATGTGTTACGAACAACAACAACAACAACAACACAACTGTTTCTGCAATGTACTTCTATAAACCTTGATCACGTTAAATTATAAAACAAATACAAAAATAGCCGCTTTAAATGTTACATAGTGTGCGATACGCTGGTCCACCGCTTGTTGGATTTAAAACAAATATATTGACATAAAATTTGAATGTACCAAATGAAAAGACAATAGAAAAAGTACACTTTAAAAGGAATCCTTTAACACGTTGTTTTGTTGAAATTTAATTTTTTAGTGACAAACTAAATCTACATACCATTCTTTACAGGATATATCAAGTGGAATACAATTATTGTTCATAATTATAGTGTGTTTGACTAAGGAACTTTCCGCCGTACTGCTACACTACTCTCGTTTGTCTCTAACACACTGTCAATGACGCCAATAAGTGCCTTTGCAAACAGTTTAGATCCCGACCAGACGGCGTCTCATTATGATCCAAACTGTTTGACACTCGTTCAGATATAAGTTCAGTCATACCTTAAACCTATATTTGAAACGAAATTTATGACAACTATATTGAAGCAGGCAACAGTATGTGAAGGGGTTATCATTTCACAACAGTTTTGACAAATGGACACACGTCAAGGTCAAGGTCATCCTTAATGTCAACTGTCCTAACTTTTGAGCCAGTAGATATAATTATTTAATACATAGCATGCATATGTATTT
This sequence comes from Gari tellinella, assembly GCA_922989275.2. Lineage (NCBI taxonomy): Eukaryota > Metazoa > Mollusca > Bivalvia > Cardiida > Psammobiidae > Gari > Gari tellinella. Next base: position 75,255,149 of record OV277867.1, on the reverse strand, counting down.
CATAGAGCTGCATATTTTGAAAGGAGACATGTCAAGGTCAAGGTCATCCTTCAATGTAAAGGGCGGAAAGGGGGACATAATGTTGTTATTGAAGGATGACATTGACCTTGACATGCCTCCATTCAAAATATGCAGCTCCATGAGATACACATGCATGCCATTTATGAAGTAATCATTCCTACTGACTGTCTAATTTCACATTCAAATCACTCAACTGTGTTCACTGTGTTGCGGTGCCGAATACTTAAAGTCCCATTGTGTTTTCAGACCTTTTCATAATGTCTGAAATACAATAACGGTTAATAATAATGTTTGAACATTCTAATGGGCCAAACTGATCTATGAAATGATGAAGACGGACCTAAATTACCAAAAAGGGCGATTTAAAATCAAAACAAACCGAAAATAGAGCGTCTGCCATAAACCTTACCACACGGCTTAGTATCACGTGATACAGCCGGAGTCAACATCACCGTGTGCAACCGCAATTACCTGCGACGGTCGATCCATCAGTCAGTTAGACTATCACACTTTTTTGTCCGCTCTCTAACTCGAATATCTTTTATCCGATCTTCCACAAACTTGCTGAAAATGTTCATTGATATAAAATCAAGGTTTAGTTTGATTACTACTAAAATCGCATAAGGTGTTTTTGAGTTATTGCCTGTTAATTCACCAAACATGCTGAAAATATTTATTCATATAAAAGTCAGGTCTAGTTTGATTATTACTAAAATCGCATGTGGCATACCTAAGTTTTTGCCCTTTATGTATTAAAAAATGACTGTTTTCAGCAAGTTTTGCTCTCTAACACAAATACGTTTTATTGGATCTTCACCAAATTTGCTGAAAATATTTATTGATATAATATCAAGGTTTAGTATGATTACTACTAAAAGCGCATAAGGTATATCTAAGTTATTTCCTGTTTATTAATGAAAAATGACGGTTTCAGTCACTTTTTGCACTCTAACACATACAGTTTTTATCGGATATTCATTAAACTTGCTGAAAATGTTTAAGTATATAAAATTTAGGTTTAGTTTGATTATTACAAAAATCGCATGTGGCATATCTGAGTTTTTGCCCTTTATGTATTAAAAAATGACTGTTTCAGCATTTTTCAGCAATAACTCAGACATGCCTTATGCGATTGTGCTAGTTATTGAACCTGACCTAGATTCTATACTAATAAACATTTGTAGCAAGTTTGATGAAGATCCAAAAAGAAATGTATGAGTTAGAGAGCGGACAAGGCTGAAACAGTCATTTTCAGCAAGCTCAAGGTATACATTCTCTATAGTTTATTTGACCGTTTACCCACAGTGAAAGATATGTACACGTTGTTATTGAATCTCATAGTGTTTAACCCTGTGCCTACTTTACGGAGTTTACAAACTATTCGAATCTAAAAAGACGCCGCGTAACGTGGCGTCTCATCTGGATCCAAACTATTTGACACTCGTCTTAAGGTTTGTTTAATTAAAACAATGCATAAATCTAAACTGAACACATTTTGCAGACGACAATGTCGAAGCAGACGTCTGTGCAGCAGAATAAGGGTTATCCAGATGGTCCAGCTAAACATGTAAGCGAGAGTAATCTGAACCAATCTAACATTTTCTCACTCATTTCAGCACCGAATGCTATGATGTTACTACTGATTAAACCGTCTATTCGAGACACTATTAATGAGTATGACACCATTGGGTTTAAAAGCAGAAATAAAGATTTAAGTTTTCGAAATACTTCCGTTATCTGGAGCCCTGTATTTACAGAGTTGTCCTTCTTTCCATTCACAAGGGAGGCTTTTTAATTGGTGCTAGCACCAAAATATTATAAATAAAATTTAAAAAGCGAATTGCTTAGATAAAACCGGTTTTTGCGAAAGAATCACGTCCCACGTAGTTCAAATGGGACCCCAAACAACCGTTTTATGCAGGTTTCTCAAAAGCACAATGCGGCTTTAATATATGCATTCTATTTAATACAAGCCTATATAAAGACTTTTTTAAAACCTTTTTTGTTCAAATCATGTTGAATTAAATTCACAGATGCCTTTCTTCGACATGATTTGTTAATATTTTTCAAATCATGTTTTATTTTACAAATCGTGTAGACTGTGAAAAATTGACATGATTTGTAACGATTTAACAAATTCGAAATTTTACCAAATCATGTTGCTACAAAGCTGATTAGACGAGGGTTTAGCCGGCGTCTGACTAGGTTACAAATTGTTTGGAATCGATATAATTGTTTTGGCTTAAACGCGTTTATTAGGAAAGAATAACGTTTTCTACTGTAATACTATCGTGGCAGTCCTTCAAATCTTGATTCTTGAAAATGTATGACTTGTTTGATCTGAGGATAGAACATGACCGTGCGCCGAATTACTGGAGTAATATCTAAAGCCAAAATATTTGCAAAGACGCAAACATTTAACATTTATATTCAGACGTATTGGAATATACTGTTCTCTGAATTCATTTATTTGCACTTTATTTTAGAAAATAAAATCAGCTTGTCAAACAGTTTAGACCCAAATTAGACGCTGGATTACATTTGGTCTTACCAGGAGCTTTGCAGCAGTTACATTTATGGTGACCCATAAAGTCGACAATACTATGTCAAAGGTTAAACTGGAAAGAATTAACCATTATACTTGCAGTAATATCGTCTGCTTTGAAATAATTTGTCGTCTGTAAAATTTGTTAAATTAAGAGTTATACAGTTATTGATGAAAGAAACCTAAATATGAATGTCAAACAGTTTAGATCCATATCCGACGCCGCGTAACGCGGTGTCGGATCTGGATCCAAACTGTTTGCAAGAAATAGTATTTAAGTCGCGATCGGTAGACAAAGCGTTTATATAAGGTTGACGCCACTGTGAACATATTCGTCACTACACGTCATGCATAGTGTACATTAATGTGCAGGAGTGCTCACACAATGTATATTATCATAATTCATAACCACCAGCGGTTAACAACCCGCCCTTATAGAATAAGAGCCATGCAATAAGAAACACTTAGAATTGTTGCATTTTAAATAGTGAAGTCCTAGACCAGACGCCGTGTCTATAACGCTGCGACTGGTCTGGATCTTCATTGTTTGAAAGTCATAGGTGCGTTCGGTATTTGTTACTTAATCGCTATGTCAGTGTGGGTTGTTTAAACGCCGAGTCTGAAACACTGCATGGTTGGGCTTGGTCTACATGTACGCTGTTTTCTGATGCAATAAAGTCGGATTCAGTGGAGAATCTGTTATTCTTTCCCGTTTAAACGTAAACGCAAAGCGCTAAAACGTAGAAAAGTACAACTTTTGGACAATTCTGATAAATCATGTTTATCTTGGTGGCAAACAGTTTGAAACCTGATCAGACGCCGGGTTACCCGGCGTCTGATCTGGCTCCAAACTGTTTGCAATGGAAATAATAGTTTAAGCGTAAACGCGTTTATTGGGAAAGGATAACGTTTTCTCCAGTGTATAACTCTTGCACTGCCAATGACGTCAAAAGGCGACTTAGCAAACAGTGTAGATCCTGAACAAGCACCGCGATACGCGACATCTGACCAGGATCCATACTGTTTGACACTTGAGGATATTATTGAGATGATAGGGTAAAACGGACGATAAAACATGGCAGTGAAATAGTTGTTTTCACGTTCAAACTGACCACTCCCGAAAGCAGGCTTGAAATAAGCAGACAGATGCTATTGGTTTTTTTTGGGCATAAAGAATTTAATACTTTACTTTAAACAGCCAATTGTCGGTGTGTATTATACAGTGAAGACAACGTTATTCTTTCTGGATAAACGTGATTATGCTATAAGAGTCAATATGTTTTTATGTAACAATTCTGATGTCAAGGATGAGATTATTTTTATATTCTCTCTGAGGTTAATGGCTTACATTATAGCACCATGCATGTCTATACTGTGTAAATATGTTACAGAAGGAGCTTAAATGTACCCAGATTGTCGAGGTGTGGTGTATATTTACACCATTGCAAAACTATTTCCTTGATGTAACAATCCTTTAAACAAGTACAATGTCATTAAATGAATGAAAACACTTTTATTAGGTGTTTCATCACAATGAATAGCATCTAATAGATTTCCTTAATAGTAAATTTTGCAAATTATATCAGACGATTTTATTCTCCAATCATGTACGGTTTGCGCCTAAAATAACTGTCATAATTGACATTTTGTGTTCACACTTACAAATATTCAGAACTTGAACATGATTCCTCTGATATTCCATGATGTAGTATAATACATACATTCATTTAGAGCAAACGTTGCACTAAACTGCCATAGTCTGTGAATTATATTTGCTAAAAAGAAGATAGTTACATCAAGGAATCTGCAGCTACAGCAATGTTACATTAAGGAAAGTACAAAGATATATCAAACGTCAAAAGTTTGATAAACATGAACAAACTGTAAACAAAACAATTAAACATTTTAGAACTGTTCACAGGGCTTAGCCATTGCTTACTTAGTATCAAAACTTGGGTTGTTTGAAAGTTATTCCTTATTATTAGTGACTGGCTGTTACAGTAAAGAAGCAAATATGTTACATTAAGGAAATATATGACTCTTCTAATACATAAAGCTTAAAGAAGATTTTGACTGCCAACTTAGTATACATCTAGTCTCTTCAAGTATAAATACTTTATTATGACATTCATTTCGGGAACTAAAATACCTATGCAACTATCATTTTACAGTCCCGTTACATAACTGAATTCATATGGTTACTGCACGGATCACAATATCATTGTGTACTTGATTTGCCAAGTTCTAAATGAAAACGGATGCATGATATATGCAACAATGAGCAGAATACATGGACCAGGTTTTCCTATCTAGTTTGCACTTATTTTTAAGGGCTTGGGTTTACTGTAGCTTATAGTGTAAATGTGTTACAGAAAATATATAGAGATATTATTTCTTTGCTGTAACACAAAGTAGGCTCTTAATAAAAGGCTTACAATACAAAATTCATGCCATATTTTTAGTTTCTTGTCAAAATAAATGGAAAAGTTTATTCAATTACTAATCGAACATAAAATGAAAATATTGAACTGTTTTGCAATTTATATTCCTTTATGTAACAATGTTATTTTCCTTTATGTAACGATGTATTTTCCTTGATGTAACAGCTAAGGAAAGTAGCAAAGTTTTAGGAAGAATTTAAAATGATTTTCATAATAATAACTGTTGAAATAATGCCTACCAACTTCAAAAAACGAATTTTCAAATTCTATATAAAACCTTCCTATTCTATTAAAATCTTACAGCTGTTTTCCTTAATGTAACGAAATACCTCATTGGTGTAACACACGTTTAACAGGATTTGTCCTGTGGCTAATACTAGTAAGCAAAAGCAGCTCATGTTTTCTTTCATCCCTTGCTCCCCCTAATAAAAAGTATTCTTTTCAATGTAAAATACCTGTATACTTGAAAGAATTTTTCTTTTTTGATTTTTGGTCACTGGTTTGCTTGAAATAACGGTTTCTGGTCCTTGATGTAACAACATCAATGTTACATCAAGGATAGTTACATCAAGGATGTATTTCACCTAACTGACCTTCTTACCTCATTAATTTCCGCTAAATACTGGAACTACATGACACGATTTACCATAGCTCAAATTCATACACTTGGTGCAAAAAGAGAATAATTATTATTGCAGTCAAAGGCATAATAATACATCGTTACATCAAGGAAGTGTTTAAAATGTATGGTACTAGTCTCGACACTAAAATTGTCAGTGATTCCCTATTTCAAATCACGCGCTTAAAACTTCTTTCCGCCATTGGTGCCTCAATGTTCACTCTTCAAAATGGAGATGTTTTGCTATAAATATCTAAGGAAAGCAACTCTGTACTTAACTCGAATTGGAAATTGTTACATCACTGAATAGGATCCAGGGACAGTGATTAACGAAGAAATAAGGTATTGAAACTGAGGAATTCACACAATTTTATTGTTTATATGAAGACAGATATAGTTAAAGTAACCTATATTAGCACACTACTGAAATATTTCAGATATTTCACAGAAAGTCAATAGATTAAATCAATAATAACTATTTTAGGGACACTGCAAAACTGACTTTTCTTCTGTTTCAATGTCAAATAATTAAAAGATTCTGCATATCTCTTGCTCTTTTTTTTGATAAAATGTGAATATAAACACGTTAATATTAGCTTAAGATAACAATTATCCCTTTTCCGAGTATGATCTTTCAAAAAATTTACAAGGACATGATTTTGTTACATAAAAAAATATTGACTCATATACATTATATGTCTTCCCCATGGTGTATGAAATGCTTCCTTTTGGTCATTTATCAGGACGTGGTTAAAGCATGAATCTGCATTGTATTAGATACAGTGAAGAAAACGTTATTCTTTCCCGTTTAAACGCAAACGTACGCACACGCAAAACAATAAAACGTTGAAAAGAACAACTTTTGAACAATTCTGATAATTCATGTTTATCTTGGTGGCAAACAGTTTAGAGCTTGGTCAGACGCCGGGTTACCCGGCGTCTGATCTGGCTCCAAACTGTTTGCAATAGAAATAATAGTTTTAGAGTAAACGCGTTTATTATGAAAGAATAACGTTTTCTCCACTGTATACGTAATTGCGGGCAGTGTGGTGTCTAGATGAGAATAAGGGTTAACCCTTTTTCCTCCAAAAGTATCGCTTGCACTAAAACCGTAGCCTGCACTTTTGACTTAAATCCAAACTTTAGAAAGAGTGACCTAAGAGCTGTCAAATTGATTGTCCGTCCGGTAGGAGACCTCTGATCTGGATCTACCCTATTTGCATAGGACATGTGTTCTTCTCATTGTTAAACTGTTTTTATAGGACGCACAAATGCGTCACTAGGGTCAAATAATTAATAGCTTCAATTAGATCTAAATAAGAATAAGTCAAGTGTCTTGATTTACGATGGCGAACAAGGAATTACTTCTTTCCTTTTAAGATAATTGCGTAAAAACAAGTTATTTTTAGAACAATTGTTCTTTCTTTTTTAAAGAAAAAAAAACATTGGCAAAAACCCATTTTAGATTTGTTTTCGTTGTAAAAACAATATCTTGTTTTGTCGGTAGGGTTCATGTTTACTTAATATTCTATGTTCACATTGTGTAAAACATTAGAAATAATTTATTAAATTGCCATTTGTCTTGAAGATAATGCTCGGATAAGCCAATATGCGACGCATCTCTAGTCTAGAATTTGGCTTATATAAAGTGTATGTGTGTGTGTGTTTTTTATCGCAGTATCTTATTTCCAAACACACGTGTTTATGCTCAATTAATTACATGTATTTCCAATGCAAACAGTCTGGAGCCAGATCGGATGCCGGATAATCCGGTGTCTGATCAGGTTCCAAAATGAACGGGGAAGATAACGTCTTCTTCCCTGTAAAACATATTGTAACGTATGGTATATTGTATAAGTATAACATAGAGTATCAGCGCTGTCCCACTTATACAATTTTAACATGCAACGTTACTATAATACCAAATTTTACTGGCAGTACATGTAAGGCTTCATTTTTTCCCATACTCGCACATATGCTCAATTATTGATGCCCATTGTAAATAGTTTGTAGCAAGACCAGATGCCGAGTACCCTGGCATCTGGACAGGCTCAAAGCTATTTGCGACTCCGACTGTAAATCTTCAAGAATTTATAAAATTCAGCATTTTATTGCCTTACGTTTACTTAACCCATTTGTGTCCACGATCCCATATATGGGACATAGGCAAACAGTGTATTCTCTGATTAGACGCCGTACCATGCGGCGTCTGATCAGAGTCTACACTGTTTGCTGATAGGGATTTCAATATTAAACAAAATAAAAATAAAAAATTAGACCAGGCACCCCTTAGGTAAAAAATGGACCGCTCCAATATATAAGCATTGAAGAATCCACTGGGCACAAATGGGTTGAACTGGAACGGTACGTCTTTCTCACTGTATTCAGAAAGAGACAGTCGTGTTGTACTCAACACTCACAATGAAATATGTCTGCTTTCAACTTTGACATGTTGTTTCCCTTTCACAGTTGACATGACGTATTCTCCTAAATATTCGTCTGCTAAAACATCGTCTGCCATTCTTTGTCGTCTGCAATTGTTTTCAAATTTTAATTCCAAAGCGAATTTACCTTCAGAAATCAAAACAATACGGGCCAAACAGTTTGGATGCAGATCAGACGCCGCGTATCGCGGCGTCTGATCTGCATCCAAACTGTTTTGCAAATGCTAATAAAGTCCCCACCAGCGGGCAAAGGATTAATAGAAGAAACTCATTTCAAGAAAAGCATGTACGAGATTTGGTATACTATACTCTGAACATGCAGTTTTGCTGTCTAGAAACAATATGCAAGTATATTGTCAATTTCAGACCTAATTGACTGACTTTCGTACATGTTGCAGTTAATAAGTAGTTTAAATGTCTTGTAAAAACATGCAATATTTTACATGCGACAGGCAGCTAAAGGTAACCAAGGATCCATTAGTCACAAGGAGGTGGTTTTTTATCGTCGCTTCCGTGTTTGCGGTGTTACGACAAAAACAAACAGTGTTACAGCGGAGAAGACATTATTCTTGCCCATTGAAACGCAAAGGAGATGTTAACGCAATGCAAGAAAGTGTAGAAAATAACATTGTCTAAATGTGTAACGATTTATCTTATTCTGAGTGACAAACAGTTTGGAGGTTGGTCAGAAGCCATGTCAAACTATGTCAATGTTCAGTGGGAAACAAATTGAAAAATATGCTTCTATATTTGGTAAAGACGTTAGAATATTAGTTTCCCACGTTTTCCCTTTTATGCTTTAATGGTTTACGTAGACTATTCCATCTTTGAAGGTATCGTCAGTTTTATATGATTTTAGAACTGCTTCTTGTCATTAGTTTTGTTTAATAAAATATATAGATAAAACAAAGCAAACTCTTATAGAACAGACCATGATCAGGCGAATCCTTAAAACCGTCTGAACAGGGACGACACTATTCGTATCGATTTAACCCATTATCCCATAAATATGCCTTTAATATTTTCCTTCACTGTAGAAAATGGTTCACATTTATACAGTTGTGACTATGTATAATAAGACATATTTGCTATATACTAGCAAAAGGAAGAGCAACGCAGGCTGAAAGTAAAGCAGAATGTGCATTAAGGCATATTCTGCTTTACTTTCAACCTGCTTTAAGTTGTCAACTATTTTCACAACTAAAATCAGGCTATGGGCTTATGGTTACCTAATACTTGCTCCAATAAGGACCACAATAGAAATAAGATTATACCGGTACTTTTGTCTTTTGAGTTATCCTTATCGTATAATGTTATTTGGCATGGCCTTGTTGATTTATTATGCTTATTGTTTTGCTATATCTTAATCAATGTGCCATGCAAATGTACATTTTCTGATGAATAAATCTATCTAATCATTGAAAAGATCAAACTAAACTTTTGTAACTATTGTAAACGTTTGCAAATATTGACGATTTATTTCTATCTGAGTAGCAAATAGTTTGGAGCCTGGCCAGACTCCGAGTTATCAAAAACTGTCCGTCATTAACATAAGTAATTTGGAATAGAAAGGATACAGTCTATACACTGTTTTGGTGGAATAGTACTAGTGGTAAACTGTGTATCACCAGATCACCGACAATCAGCTGTTTACTTTCATGTTGGCAATAATCGACTGGCCCTTTCTCCCTTTCGCGACGTCGCAAATGTATTAAATATGTTCAAAGTTATGAAGGATTTCAATAATTCTGAAAATACGGGAAATGGAGATTTTGGTTCGGAAGAGGAAATGTTCCATTTTCTACGTGTGATAATCGGAAAGTTATCGATTGCGACCCAACTGATAAAACCAATAATCGGTTGGTTATTTTGGCAAGAAATAACAATTACTATTATATACCAGAGACGTTCTTCTGTTTAAACGCAAACGCAACGCAAAAGCAACGAACTAAAATATAGAAAATAACAACCTTTTTAAAAGTTCAAACTGTTTATTTTTAATCTGAGGGGCAAACGGTTTGAAGCCTGATGCTGAAGACAAACGGACACCGGCGGTAGTGGCCCAATGGTTAACACCTTGGACTACGGTACTAGGGGTCGTGAGTTCGATCCCCCGCCGGGCCAGCGGTCTGACTAGGGAATTTTTCTGAATCCCCGATGATGTACAGGAATGTTCTTGAGCAAGACATGTACCGCGAATTGCTCCTCTCCACTCAGGGGTTAAACTGGGTACCTGTGAAGGGTCTGAGTCGGTACTGCGGCTGCATTTGACTGCGCCATATGTTAGCAGTGCTCATAGGCAAGATGGCTCGATGATCAGGGGAGTATATGTACAGTCGGCTGAGCGGTCATTCGGACTGAAAGTAGACTTTAACTTGGTATATTACTTTTTTTTTTTATTATATGCATAAAACGGCCATATTTGAGGATACTATTTGGCATGTTGCACATTCATTACAGTTTTCCTCTCTTGAGGTATTAGTAGAATGCGTAAAAAGGTGTATCTATGGCGTAATGGGTACACTAAAATACCAACATTGGTTAACCCGTTACTGTGTCACCGCGAGTACAATTCTTAATTACAATTAGTTTTGATCCTTTTCAGTTGCCACATGTCTGATCATGCAGGATCTAAAATGTTTGACACCAATTTAAAAAAAATCAAGTCAAAATGTCTAAATTTGAGAAAAAATCAGACGACAATTGTTAAAGCTTATGATGTCATGGCAGTGCAAAAGGTTAAGACAAAGTGGTTGCCGAAATAAAGACAAAAAAGGAAGGGAAAAAAACAATAACAAAATGACGACAACGATATTTCAATGTTCTTGTGGGTTTTAGTTATGCCAAAAATAGACTTATTTCCGGTCTGTTGCTTCGGTAGTTGAGGGAAGGTCATTCTTTACAATTAGTTTTTCTGACACTTCAAACATTCCGAGTTGAGAGCAACGACCGAAGACCTTCTCAGTTTTGACAAGTCCATTTCGCCAGTTAAATGTTTTGAACCAGATTAGAGATTGATTTACACGACGTCCTGCCAGGCTCTATCTTGTTTGACATTGTATTGCGTTCACAATTAGTTTGGAGGCAGACTGTTTGCCACTTAAATCAAATATAATTATCCATATTTTCATATGTGCTCTTTTAGTGTATTGTGATTGCGTTTAATATGGTGTAACGGGAAATAATAACGTCTTTTACACCACTGAATCATACTAAATTATTATAAGACGTTAAATTCACATTACTATATAGCAGACAGGACCGTTTTCATTTAAAAAACGTTCATCTGCAATAACGAGTATCCTGAAAGTTAAAAAAGGTCAATATTTCCTGTTTAAACAAAACCAAATTGCAAATGAAATATAATGGAAGTTAAATTGATTTATTTAACAGCTGTTAATTCTTATTAAATATACGCGCAAATGTACATGTGTATCCTTGGTCAAAGGTTATAAAGCGTTTTAAAGTGAGTCTGAGATCTTTATAAATAATTTGATTGATCAGATTAAAGCTTTAGCTCAAATTTGAGAAAGATCCTACACTCAACTCAAACGCTTTATAACGTTTATGTTTGTAACTGATCAGACAACGTGCTACCCTTGGGATGGGCACCAGAATATCGGGTTCCAAACAGCTAAATTGGAGATAAATACCGTACTGCACCATACAGTGGTTCATTATTCCCTTTATAACATAAAGGGTGGCGCAGTAAGTTTTTAACTGTTCGGTTTAATTAATATTGTAGCTACCTAAAACTGTTAGATCTAATTATTAAAACACAATTTATGCTGTGTACTGAATAAAAATGGAATTAAATTAATTCGGAACCAATTGTTGTCCGTTTACCTTTGTGCCTGACCGAATTCTTTTAGCTTATAAATCCCTAGTAGGGTCATTCATTTGACTCCCAAAGCGGCAACAAATCAGTGACAAAAAAACATGGAAAACAAAATCTCAAGGTTATGTTATAAATAGAATATAACATGAGTGTTAATATTTCATTGGAGTTATTAAATTCGTCTAGGCAAAACCTCTTTTTTAGCGTTTTCGAAAATACTTATTTTACCCCTTCACTGCCGTACCCCGTGTCAAATCGTTATTTGCAAACAGCTAAGACCCTGATCAGACGCCGCGTGACGCATCGTCTGATCAGGATCTAAACTGTTTGGCTCTCATTTCAATATTTCGTAAGTAAAAAATACCTTATCTTTAAATTTGAGAAATAAATGCAGGTGGACATTTTTTAAAAAGTATGACATCATTGCAGTGAAGGGATACATACAGTGGAGAAAACGTTATTCTTTACAGTTTAAACGCAAACGAAACGCAAACGTATTGCAATAAAATGTACAAAATAACAACATTTTTATAACTCTGACTATTTAGTTTTTATACGAGTGGCAAACAGTTTGGAGCCTGGCTCCAACCTGTTTGCAATGGAAATAATAGTTTAAGCGTAAACGCGTTTATTGGGAAAGAATAACGTTTTCTCCACTGTAAGTTCAATAAATTGAATGCATTACTATCCTACAAACCTCCAGAAAAGAGGCATTTCGGACAATGTTTTTGCAATAAACCATATGGTGTTACTATTCATTGGAATCGAAACAATTCAAATGAGTAGTTGTACAAAGGAATTTGCTGAAATGAATGAGAAAACGAAGGTTTTGTTCATGTTAATCCCTCGTCTCTGTAGCACTGTCTTACTCGTACATGTATATACTTTATTGAGAAGGAACACACAGGACTGGAATCTTGAAAACATTTTCATATACTACAAAGACTGTTAAGTCGTACATGAATTATATATTGATGCCACAATGTATTAAGTGGAAAAGACGTTCTACGCAATAAACACTTTTCTTTTAATAATCTAATGTTCAATGCAAATAGTTTATGGTCAGATCAGACGTCATGTAAATCGCCGTCTGATCAGGAACAGGACGGCTTTCAATTCAGATTAATCCATATTGTCATAAGTAAAACGAACCCAACCATTATCAACATTTGATTGCATTGCATAATTTGCCTTTAGCTTCGATGGAACAGGAAAGGTTGAAGTATATCCTTCTGTGTTGCTTATACATGTATGGAAAGCTCATTGCAGGGTGTCCATTTGTTTATTATGGATCTTTCTATAAGTTTGACAAGGAAGAAAGTCATAAAGGTTTCCAATGGTTTATTATGGATCTTTCTATTACGTCGTCAAGCAAGAACATCACAGGGCTTCCGTTGGTTGATAATGGATTTATCTAATATGTCGACAAGCAAGATCATCACAGAATTTCCAATGGTTTTATATCGATCTTTCTATTACGTCGTTAAACATGATCATATCAGAGTTTCCAATGGTAATACTGGAACTGTTTAATACGTCGTCAAGCAAGATCATCACATAATTTCCAACGGCTTCTTATGGATCTTATTATAACGTCGCCAAGCAAGTCTATCACAGGGGTTCCGATGGCTTATTATGGATCTTTCTATCATTTAGTCAAGCAAGATCATCACAGAATTCCAATGACGTATTACATGTATGGATCTTGCTATTACGTCGCCAAGCAAGAATATCACAGGGGTTCCGATGGTTTATCATGGATCTTTCTATCATTTCGTCAAGCAAGATCATTACAGAATTCAAATGGTTTATTATGGATCTTTCTTTTACGTCGTCAAGCAAATATTTACATTCACTCCATTCAAATCAATTGATAAAAGTGAGGTTCATTCCGTGTAAACGCTATTTCTCGAGAGGGCGGGACTTGTAGGTATATTCGCAGAGGAAGCGGGGCTTATTGATCTCCTATTCGCGAATCACTTTGTTGCAGTAACGTCGATATGGCTATTCCTTTCAGGGTACAGATTATTCGTGTTCACAACCTCTAATATAGATTAAATATACATCCATACTAATAAAATGTTCATTTAATATTAGAAATAACAGCAAATATAATGTAAATATAAGAAAGGAACTGAATTATTTCGGTGTTTAAGCGAAATAAACGACAGAAAATGATCGGCAAACTTATTCAGTCCAATTCTAAACATCACAGGGTGTCCGATAATTTACTATGGATCGTTCTTTTACGTCGACAAGCAAGATCATTACAGGGTTTCGAATGGTTTATTATGGATATTTCTATTACGTCGTCAAGCAAGATCATAACATAATTTCCCATTATTTAATATAATATCACTACATAGTTTCCATTGGTTTATTATAAGATCATTACATAGTTTGCAATGGTTTATTATACGATCATCACGTAGTTTCTTAGTGTTTATTTTGGGTCAAGCAATTGTGCTCCTCAAAGTTGACACGAAAATGACAGACTACAAATAGTGAGATTTTAACGATCCAATTACAAAATGTATCACCACCAAAACATTTGACTAGCAAGAAGCATCCTGATATGTCAGGTAACTGAATCAACTTTTTGTCAGGTACAAAGGCATTCCTCTGAAAATAGAACTCCCCTGTTGATTAAAAAAGTCCGGTTTAAAGGGTAATCGAAATGAGGGAAGTTAGATTTAAGGAGCCATTTCAGGGTGTTGCAGTTACTGTCTTTTCAGACAGGTGACGTCTTTCTGTGTAGTAAAACTGTAATGTAGAAACCTACTTTCGAAGCGTTTGGTGTTATTGTTGTGAAGCATTGCGCAAGATGCAACAACCTGTCCTGTAATATATATCCGTCTTTTTATTTGTTCAATGAGTAGAACAAATTAGATGCGACCGAAACACTTGTTCGATTTAAGTTTTTATATTTTCGGTTATACAGTTTTCGATGATTACAATTATATTTGAAAACTTGTTATTCGTTTAAATACAATATAGATATATCGTTTTTCTTTCCCATAAACGTAATGATGCTAAAAAATTCATGCCCAGTATCAATAATTTAGAGTATAATCAGATGCCTGGTAACCCAGAGTTTGATCACGATCCAAACACTTTGCCGGCAAGACAAAAACAAAATTGTCAAAAATTTGAAAATATTGTTATTTTCTACTTTATTGAACTTCGGATGAATTTTGTTTGCGTTTAAACGGGAAAGAATAGCATATCATTCACTGTAATACTCGAACTGGAGTAAAGTTCTCGCATGCACCGTCGCCAAAGGTCTTGAGCGGTCTTTTAAAGCTTTGTGCTAATTCCCTGAAACGAAAGCAATAAAATACATTAATAAATTAAAAAGTAAGTCTACCATGGGGCTGGATAGGGATATCTTCCAATAAGATTATGTGTATTCTACAGTTTTTCATTTAAAGAGTTTGGACACGAATGAGATAGAAAGTGAATGTTATTACACTGGAAAGACCTAAATTGAAAACAATATGGGGATTGACCAGACGCCGTGTTATTCTACTTCTAGCCTGTTTCAAAGCTGTTTGAAGTGGACATGAATGCATCTATTCGCCACTGTACAAGGGATTGGGAAAGAAGGGAACCTTCGAACAAACGTGTTTCGACTCAAATAATAAACAGTGCTCCCTCTCTACAACGACACCCAAATCGGAGACACAGATTGTGTGTGTTGTTCGGAGGGAGTCGTTGTAGGGAGGGACAATGAAGACATGACTTACACTTGCAAACAGCTTGAATCTAGATTAGACGCCGCGGCGTCTGATTTAGATTCAAGCTGTTTGTCACTCGCCATAATATTTATGCTATCAAAATGTACCCTTATATGTAACTTTGAGAAATCGACACTTTGAAGCAGACGATATAACAGCGGTAAAGGCGAAATACATAATGTTCCTGTTTGTAGATCAGTGACAAGAGTTGTTGTATGGAGGGGATCGTTGTTGAGAGTGTCGTTGAAGGGAGGAAACACTGTAAAAACGTTATATCAGATGCCGAATAAATTTTTATTCTGTACCATCACACAAGTTTGCACTTTCAGAACGAATGTTAATTGTAAACAGTGTTGAGCTATATACAGTGGAGAATCTGTTATTCTTTCCCAATAAACGCGTTTACGCTAAAAATATTATTTACAATACAAACAGTTTGGAGCCAGATCAGACGCCGGGTAACCCGGCGTCTGATCAGGCTCCAAACTGTTTGCCACCAAGATAAACAAGAAATATAAGAATTGTCCAAAAGTTGTTCTTTTCTACGTTTTAGTGCTTTGCGTTTGCGTACGTTTGCGTTTAAACGGGAAAGAATAACAGATTCTCCATTGTATATGTTATACAGTTAACAGGGGAATAGTTGTACAGTCAGCTGAACGGTCATTCGGGGTGAAAGTAGACTATAACTTGTTACTTTACTTTTCTTTTTTGAACCGTTGGGAAGACGTTATTCTGCGTTTAAAGCATTATTTCCATTGCAAACAGTTTGGAGTCAGATCAGATGCAAGGTAAAGGGCTCTTAACTATTTGCAATGGTAGTACAGTGGAGAATCTGTTATTCTTTCCCAATAAACGCGTTTACGCTAAAACTATTATTTGCAGTGCAAACAGTTTGGAGCCAGATCAGACGCCGGGTAACCCGGCGTCTGATCAGGCTCTAAACTGTTTGCCACCATGATAAACATGAATTATCAGAATTGTCCAAAAGTTGTTCTTTTCTACGTTTTAGTGCTTTGCGTTTGCGTACGTTTGCGTTTAAACGGGAAAGAATAACAGATTCTCCACTGTAATCATTTAACTCTTTGAACCCAAGTCACGAATATATGCGTCAATTGTAAACAACCTACGTGTGAGGCGTACTTTTGTTCTATGCAAAAAGTACAGACCATGATCAGAGGGCTCCTTAAGAATTCCTCTGATCAGGATCTACGCTGTTTTTTTATTTTGAAATATATTGTAGAAATCAACCCTAAAAAGTCAAAAGTGGACTACACTAAATTAAAACTAGAATTGCCGTTTTATGTTTTAGGGAGGAATGGGTTAACACAAACGCATTTATCTGATACAGTGGAGAATCTGTTATTCTTTCCCGATAAACGCGTTTACGCGAAAACTATTTTTTCTTTTACAAACAGTTTGGAGCCTGATCAGACGCCGGGTAACCCGGTGTCTGATCAGGCTCCAAACTGTTTGCCACCAAGATAAACATGAAATGTCAGAATTGTCCAACAGTTGTTCTTTTCTACGATTTAGCGCTTTGCGTTTGCGTACGTTTGCGTTTAAACAACGGGAAAGAATAACGTTTTCTCCACTGTAAGATGAACGTACCTGTGTTGGATGCTCGTCGTATTTTGCTACGGTATCATCGTCAAATTTGAAGACCTCGTTGTCGATGCCTGTCCCGCTGTCTACTTGTTCGTCATCTTTCGAATTCCCGAACTTCACATTGATCCCGCTCTCGATGGAATCAAGTCTTGACAGGATTTTGCCATCCTTCACCTCTACCTTTACCTCTTCCTCAGAGTCCTCGTCCGTTGTTTCAAGTTTTGGCGAAGAGCCCATTGCACTGACCAATGCGACCGATGCAAGACTTGTTAAGCTTTGAAATAAGCTACTTCGGCGGCGGCGTCCTGAATCGAATGGAAATATAGCAGATACAGCCGAAACTGGATACTTTGAACTCACTTTAATCGCCCTTACAAGTATTTCTTATAATTTCGATGAAACAATATTGTATAGGTCAAAGATACCAGTATTTCTAAAGCTAAGCCACGCTTTAACGTTGAAATATGGGTATGTTGAGTACGAATTATCGAGTTTCGACAGTAATTTGTATATGGCAATGAACGTTTTGTTTTTTATTTATTCACAAAGTAATAATCTGACAAAACAGTTAAGTAATCATACTGGAATTACACACACGTACTTACTAAATCAACGTAACCGGTTATCTTGTATAGGAACGTGTTACAGCTGAGAAAAAACGGTAATCATTACAATGTACCAATAAACGCGTTTCTGTTAAAACGATAATTTCAATCGCAAACAGTTTGGGGGCCAGATCAGAGTGGAAAACTGTTTCTAATGGATATAACGTGTTTGCATTAACACGTTGAGCCCTAGCGACGAGTATACATGACATGAACAAATCATATACCTATCAAGAGTACACTTGTCCTGTGCAAACAATGTAGACCCTGATTAGAGGGTTCATTAAGAAGCAATCTGATGAGGGTCTACACTGCTTGTCATTTTGTAAAATATTGTTAAAAACCACCCTTATTATTAAAAAAATGACTAAATTCAAATTTAAACTGGAATTGTACATTTCAAATTTCAGGGTGAATGAGTTAACATGTTAATTTGGGTCAATGTCGTATTCCCTTTCGTAATTTATTAAGCAGATACAATATGATCGAAGCACTTACCCGCTGGACAACATGCAAGAATTGTGTTTTCATCTGCTCCACATTTTCTACAAAGTCCTTGAAGGTTTTTGACTTCCAACTGAAATAATGCAATACCAAGAAAATTAAGAGGCAGTGCCAGATAGGGTAAGCATTTAAAATACATATGAGCCGTGTCATGAAACTGCCATTTTGCATTGCAAACAGTGTATATCAAGACCAGCCGCCTCGTCTTTGATGCGGCGACTGGCCATTATTTACTCTGTTTGACACCCACAATCACCTAAAGCATTGTTTTTATACGCCCACCTCTAAAGGTGGTCGTATATTGGCGTCGCCCTGTCCGTCCGTCCGTTCGTCCGTTCACATTTTGTTTGTCCGGAGTTTTTCCGGGAAACTATTACAGGGTTATTAATGAAACTTCACACAAATGTTATATGCATCAATATCTAAAGCTGAGTCGAGATTGAGGTTCATTCGAATTTTCATTACAGAGTTATCTGCCCTTGATGTACATGTACTCAAATATGCTACAAAAAGCTTGTCCGCAGTTTTCTGGGAAAAACTATTGGAGGGATATTATTGAAACTTCACACAAATGTTATATGCATCAAGATCTAAAGCTGAGTCGAGTTTGAGGTTCATTCGAATTTTCATTACAGAGTAATCTGTCCTTGATGTACTTTAAATTGCTATAAAAAGCTTGTCCAGAGTTTTCTGGGAAAATTATTGGAGGGATCTTAATGAAACTTCACACAAATGTTATATGCATCAAGATCTAAAGCTGAGTCGAATTTAAGATATATTTGATTATTCGTTACAGAGTTATCTGCCCTTGGTGTACTCAAATATGCTATAAAAGGCTTATTGGACAGTGTTAACACACTTAGCAACTACAGTTTTGAATGGATTTGGATTATGTTTGCCCACAGTATAATTATAGAAGTATAAGTTCATGAAAGGGATGATTATTGTTGAAATCGGATCATTGTGTTGAGTTATCTGCCCTTGGTGTACTGAACTATGCTAGAAAAGGCTTTATTTCAGTATTGTTTATGCTCTCGGAGCTCTAAGAGTCTACAGATTAGAATAAATTTTGATAAAACTATATATTTCTTTGCCAGTGGGCGTATAATGTACCGCTTGCGGTGCTCTCGTTAGCAGTATTGTATACGAAATATGGTGGTGTAGTCCAATGTCACATCGCAGAGCTTGTGATGAACGGTACTTGGTTGGTCTGTACAATGTTGCAATGCAAGAAACGGCTCATATACTTTCAAAAGTTCAATTAAAATACAAGCCAAGTGGGGTTTATATCCATGAAAAAAGTTAAATATAAAATCGTTGATAAAATTTGTTTGCTTTCTTTCTAACAGTTACATGAAAAGGTACAGTGGAGAATACGTTATTCTTTCCCAATAAACGCGTTTACGCTAAAACGTTTATTTCCACTCCAAACAGTTTGGAGCCAGATCAGACGCCGGGTAACCCGGCGTCTGATCAGGCTCCAAACTGTTTGCTGCTCAGATAAAAATGAATTGTAAGAAATATCTAAAAATTGACATTGTCTACATTTTAGTGTTTTGCGTGTGCGTTTCGTTTGCATGGAAAGAATAACGTGAAAGAATAACGTATTCTCAACTGTATCACTATGACTGCATTTCGGGCTATGCATACCCTGTACTTGTCCAGTTTTGCACTGTAATCCTTCTCCTTTCGCAGAGAAATCCGGAGCCGCTGTTTCACCAACTTAAGTAAAACCAGGTCCTTCTCTTGAATCACCAGCACGAAGCCTGAAATCAACACATGCAGAGTAGAATACACTTCCCCCAATAAACGCGATCGTTAATATAATTGCAAAAGGAACCCAGTCATAAGTCAGGTCCTGTGGTTATAAAGTTTTTGAGTTGAGTCCGAGATCGTTTTCAAGCGATTGATTGGCCCGATTTGACTGATCAAATGCTTGAGAACTGTCTCGGACTCAATTCAAAAGCTATATAACGTTGGATCTAGTACAGTGGAGAATGTGTTATTCTTTCCCAATAAACGCGTTTACGGTAAAACTATTATTTGCAGTGCAAACAGTTTGGAGCCAGATCAGACGCCGGATAACCCGGCGTCTGATCAGGCTCCAAACTGTTTGCCACCAAGATAAACATGAAATATCAGAATTGTCCAAAAGTTGTTCTTTTCTACGTTTTAGTGCTTTGCGTTTGCGTACGTTTGCGTTTAAACGGAAAGAATAACAGATTCTCCACTGTATCCCTGCGCCTGTACATTCCTTGAATTGTTTATTACTCATAATAAACAATATTATTATTATTATTATTATTATACCAGATTTATATAGCGCTCTTTTCACACAGGGGTAGTGCGTTCAAAAGCGCTCTATAAAGTGCATATTTTCAAAAGCGTACAACTTTTTACATTTATTACATGTAATATTTTCAATGTATCAAGTTAAGAGACAAAAATAATTAAAAATTGTGTTTAATCTAATCCACTACCTGGAAGTTATTTTTATTTTTTCATTTTAAAAACATGTACGTATTTTGTTCTAAACCATGATACTTCGTCCTGCGCCCGAACACTTCTGGATTCGTTACTCTACGAGATAATATAGTGGACAAATTGTAGCTAAGCGAAACGATACGAAACGCAAATGAAATGCAATAAAATGTAGAAAATAATAACTTTTTGAAAATTCTTACAATTTAGATTTGACGGAATTGCAAATAGTGTGGAGTCTGATTAGGCCGCGACTGTATTCAATGGACATACCGTTTTATTACAGACGCGTTTAAAGGGAGAAAATAACGTCTTCTACACGGAATGACAAATCATTACCACACATAGGTACAGTTGAGAAGACGTTATACTTTCCCAGTAAAAGCGTTTACGCTACAACTAATATTTCCAATGCAAACAGTTTGGAGCAAGATCAGACGCCATGTAACACGGCGTCTGAATATGCTCAAGCTGTTTGGCACTCATATTAAAATGAAAAGTCTAAATTGTCAGCAAGTTTGACGTTTTCTACGTTTATTGCAATGTTTTTGCATATAGTTTGAGTGAAAACGGGAAAGACCACTATCTTCTTCACTGTATTCATTGTACAGTGGAGAAAACGTTCTGTCCCAATAAACGCGTTTACGCTGAAACTAGTATTTCTATTACAAACAGTTTGAAGCCAGATCAGACGCCGGGTAACCCGGCGTCTGATTTGGCTCCAAACTGTTTGCAAAAATATAAACATAAATTATAAGAATTGTCCAAAAATTGTACTTTACTACGTTTTAGTACTTTGCGTTTGCTTTTTGCTTGCGTTTATACGGGAAAGAACACTATGTTTTTCATTGTATAATTGCTGTTGGAATGTCATGATTTCTTAAATGTAACTGTCGTGTCAAGAAGACATTGTAACGCTGTATTTCGAAATACGTCGTGCTATTAAGGAAATTCCAAACATTAATTTTGCTGATAGAAAGTAGTTAGTTATGCAATTAAGAAATGCAAAATGCATACAGTCAAACTTGTCCGTAATTGGAGTTATATTTACCAGAAATACGGAAACTTTCTTTAGACTTAAAAAAAATCTGAGTGGCAAAAAGTTGTTAGCCTGATCGTGTAACCCGGCGTCTGATCTGGCTCCAAATTGTTTGCAATGAAAAAACAAACTTTAGTGTAAACGCATTTATTGGAAAAGAATAACGTCGTCTCCACTGTACATGCGAAATGCCATAAGTGATCTGTTTCACGGTACAGAGGAGATCACCTTATATTTGCCTACCTAAATGCACAGCTACATTGTACATGTAATGTAAATCTACTCAAGTGCAGAAAATAACAGGTCTTCGATAATTTTGAAGATTCAGTTTAATTTGAGTGACAATCTTTCTGGAGCCTGATCAGAAACTGGATGACTCGTTTTTAACTTGAAGAAAGTTTTGATACAGTAGAGAAAACGTTATTCTTCCCCAATAAACGCGTTTACGCTAAAACTATTATTTCTATTGCAAACAGTTTGGAGCCAGATCAGACGCCGGGTAACCCGGCGTCTGATCAGGCTCCAAACTGTTTGCCACCAAGATAAACATGAATTATCAGAATTGTCAAAACGTTGTTCTTTTCTACGTTTTAGCGCTTTGCGTTTGCGTACGTTTACGTTTAAACGGGAAAGAATAACAAATTCTCCACTGTATGAGTGACAAACTGTTTGGATTTAGATCAGTTGCAGGGTCCGATCTAGATCCTAACTTTTTGCAAAATATTAGCCAGATCGTGCTTAATATCATAAGAGTTAACTCTTTACGACATAGTCCGTTTCTAACAGGTGAACAAGTAGAGTAGAATGATCCTACATAATAATTCTGGTTCACTTTGAACCTCCTTTAGCTACATGTACACAGTACTGAATCTTATTAAATTAAATTGATAATCGCAAGCGAATTGCCATCGAATCGCCATCGAATCGGGCGCTTCAAAAAACAAATCCTACGTTTGAATATTTTTACGCTAATTTTCAGAAGCGGTTGTGACAAAAATGGGATCGTGAAAATTAACGAAGGCACATTTGCGAACATTTGTGAGATACGCCACTCAAAACTTATCCGAGGGTAAATTAGTATTTTGAAATCGCAAGCGAATTGCCATCGAATTGCCATCGAATTGCAAGCGAATCGCAAAAATTGTTAATTTAATAAGATTCAGTACTGGAGAATGTGTTATTCTTTCCCAATAAACGCGTTTACGGTAAAACTATTATTTGCAGTACAAACAGTTTGGAGCCAGATCAGACGCCGGGTAACCTGGCGTCTGATCAGGCTCCAAACTGTTTGCCACCAAGATAAACATGAAATATCAGAATTGTCCAAAAGTTGTTCTTTTCTACGTTTTGGTGTTTTGCGTTTGCGTACATGTACGTTTGCGTTTAAACGGGAAAGAATAACAGATTCTCCACTGTATCATATGGAAAGATACTTAAAGTACCTCATGTACCTCCTGTTCAAGATTTCGTATGTGGTGATTGCTTATTTTTCGTGTAGAAATAATTTGAGGCAATAAAATGTATTTATAAAGTAGTGTGCAGTATTTCACGACATCAGCGATCTAGATGGGACCAAAACGAGCCAGACGGCTCAGCGCAGGCTACATGTATCAACGAAAGGTAACTAAAGTATTTTATACAGACGGTTGCGAAGCTATGGTCTGCTAGGATTTTAAATATAACTTACTCTACATATTCATTTCTGTATAACGTGGAACTACCTTTTTTAAGAGGAAGGCTAAAGTAAGGGCGTAGAATGAATTTTTAATCGGGAAAAGGTTCCATCCCGTAGAGAGTAAAATGTGAGTTGTTTACAATTAACAAGTTTTACAATGTATGTCACTATCAAGAGTTGACGGCTTACATGAGAAATGGTGTGGTCACACACTCTCTAACACTGTAACCGTATTTAAAATTTGACCTTTTATTTGTAAGCCAGAAAATACAGACATGTTCAAACAATTTGGTTTCAGATCAGAAGCCGAGTCACACAGTCTGAATATCAGATTAGAAACCAAGCCATACGGTGTCTGGTCAAGATCGTAAAATTTTGGCACCGATATCGATATACATAACAGTCAAGGCATGCAACTAATACGTTAAAACCTCTCTATTATAACTAAAAGGAATGCTAATTGACTGCATAAAAACAAGTGACCGCTTAAAAGCAATCCTCCTTTACTTAAAAGCAATGCGACAGTAAAACAGAAAGCTCCTAAAGGAGCTTTCTGTTTTACTGTCACATTGCTTTAAGCAGTCGTATTTCGTAAAAACCTAATGATTAACAAACTTAAGTTGTCGTAATAGAGAGGTTTTACTAAATTGGGAAATAAATGACGATGGTCATTTTAATGTTGATAGTATCGTGCCGGTAAGGTAGTTGAAAGCCACAGAAGGTCAGAGTTCATTATTTTATATAAATTGTGAAATTCATCAAATGGACGTTAACTGCGTAGAATAATATAAAACATTGGGTCCGTGTCGCATAAGGTCAATTATTATGTTTTCATTTTCCTTCTGAAATCCAATTGGTCTACATGTAATTACGTGCAATTCCAATATTAGCTTTTATAGCTTTTGTATATGACAAACCTAATATATCACATTATATATCACAAAGACCTTGTTATCTTGTCGTAATTTTGGGACCCGTCTTACGAAACGCCGTACGACAAATGTTGTCTTAAGTCAGTTTCTAAAAGTTTTAGTTTTTATCTATTTCTCCATCTAATCCTGTCATGTTACATCTCTTTGCAATCTTCTTTTCCAGACGATTCCATAGAGATATAGCAAGACAGGATTAGATTGATAAATCAGAAAGTATATGTATTTTACAGTATTCACTTACGAGCGTTTTTGTCGTACGACGTTTCGTAAAACGGGACCATTGGACTTAAATGTCGTAGGGTATTCTTTTGTTTATTTGAAAGAACGTATCCCCTCTACCAAGAACTAAAAGTAAGGCAGTTCTGTGGTTTGGATCCGCTGCGCTGCTTTGCCACGAAGGCGACCAGCCGTCATCATCTATCTGAAGTCATATTATATTGACATTCTCTGTGTCACAGTGCTGTATAAACATATTCATCACATCAACTGGTACAGTTTCGTGTTCGGAAGTCATTGGGTGATTTCTATCAATACCGATTGTACACGTAAATACTCGAACTTGTTCTGGTTTAATATACATTGGTGACTACGTTATTCTTTTCCGTTTAAACGCCAAAGAAACACAAACGCAAGGCACCAAATCGTAGAAAAGAACAACTTTTGGCATTCTGATAATTCGTGTTTATCTTGGCGGCAAACAGTTTGGAGTCTGATCAGACGCCGGATTACCCTGATCTTGCTCCAATCTGTTTGCAAAAGAAATAATAGTTTTAGTGTAAACGCGTTAATTGGTCAAGAATAACGTTTTTTCCACTGTAGTATGTGACGCCATCCCAAATTTACGTCTAACCTATGGTTCGCGTTAATCTTCATTTTGAACAATGTTAAAACATAGATCAACTAATTCAAGCAGGTTGAGATTTAAGTTAACAAAGTCGTAAATTAATAGTTAACGTCGGATCCCTAAACAGCAATCTAAATAATATTGCATTGAAGAGACGTACCTGAGATTTTATTATAAATAAACAAAGAATCTCAATATGAATAACACGAAGGCTATCTATTATAAGGAATACTTTTAGCTAGAGATCTACTAAGGCAAAAATGTTCCGTTAAATGTTATAAAACAGTTTACACCTTCATTGGTCCAAATATGAGCATTTATGAAGTTCAAAAAGGCAATATCAAACTCAATATCTGTCGATATTATATCATTTACATGTACTCCTGAAAGACTCAAATCGATCCAATGAATAATTGCATAATATCGCAATTTGCAATTTCATTAAAAGTGCTGTTTAATGAGTCCACATTGAAATACTGCATGGTACTACTGCATCTACACTCAGAGGATCTTCTTACCGATCAGTCAGATTTAAAGGTGCTACTCTAAAAACTAGCTTTCAACGCGACATTAACTGGCACTGAAAAAAGAATACTGAGGCAACTCCTTGTCTGTTTTCTTATAATATGTAAAATACCAAAAATGCCACTAGCTGTCAGAAGTGGCTGAGTGACATTTACTTAAAGAATGCCGCCCTTAATGGCTTCAGCGACGTGCAATGATAATGTATCAATAGAAAATGTAAATTTTGAGCCGCCAAGTTAAAATTTTGCATTTAAACGATTGTCGTTGATGCCGTTAACGCAGTTACGTTACGTTATATTGACATATTTGACGGTCCAGACATGCGCGAGCAGTCACCGTAGACGCATTGAAACATACGAGCGAGTGGTGACCAAATGAAATATTCCGTATCGTGAGTTTTTCATCTGTAGGCGCTAATGACGTTAGTCTCTACACTTCCGGTCAGACAAAATTTCCTTGAAACAAGCAGATATTGGCGAACAACATGTTGAAATGCGTTGCAGTTGGTGAAATGAGATATTAATGTTTAATATTAAGCTTATGTAAACGAGTTTAGGGTACCCAGGGTGTAAAATGTCCATGACGTTAACGTGCTATTTCATGTTGGCTCTGAATACAACATTTCGAGTGCTTTTGTGATAAGTATAATCCGCATTTTCTACATGTTAAATGTTTTTCTGTTAGGTCGATTGATGACCAACAAATAATCAAACGCCGTGTTTACCATTGTCCCCAAACACGCTTCACACCTGCAAAATACATTAAAAGTCGAATTTGTAGGTGTGACGTAACGTAGAGAGATACTCAAAATTCAATAATTTGATTCAATGCACATATATTGTCTTATTTACTTAAAGCTTATTAATGGCACAATTGTATTGCTATTACGACATTGATATCACTACATTATAGTATTTATTGTAGTGATATATCTGTAGCGAAATAAGTGTATTGATAAAGTGATACAATGTATTCCATGTACTGCATCAATAAAATGTATGATAATGTTTACATTAAAGTGTTAGCAAAATCTTTATGTGCATATTAAAACAGACGGATATATTATGGTAAAATGTAAATAAAAAGGACAGTCCTAAACCATTAATAAAATGTGGGCGATATTTTCAACTGTTCTGTCACCAAAATTAAACAATTTGACTATATAAAGTAACACATTATAAATTAGTTTTAACTATACAGAAAATATTGTAATAAGTGACCACACAGTGAAATGTGGGGGAGACATCTTTCGACTAATGGCGGCCTAATGCAGGACGGAAGGAATGCATTCAGCTCCGTAGTAGCTTCTGCATTATTCAATAATGTGTTACGCAGCACGGTGGTGTATTTCAAACTGCAAATGGGACTCCCATTGAGCGTCGCTTAATGCAATACTAACTGTACTTCTGTTGTAGTGTCTCTCTGCATTCTGTCGGCGTACCTTTGTCAGATATGTCTGCCATGTTGCATTCATAATGCACGTCACTTTTACATGTACAGACGAACCTCGATTATTTGAACTCGCTTAAATCATGCTAACCTATATTACAGAGTTAAAACGTACATGTAGCTCGTATATCACGTTTTACTGTGAACAAGATCTACGGTTATGTTTGAAGTTGTTCAAATTTAAGCTATAGAAATGCAGGTACGTTTGAATTAGTTAGACTGACTTATCGAGGTTAGATTTCTTTATGATTTATTAAAAAAGTTCAAGATTATAATAGAGGGTACATTATTCTTTTCTAATTACCACTATTTTACTGCAAATACTTGTGTCCATTTAACACACTTTACACAGTGTTTAAGGCGTCTAATTAGGCGCCAAAACGGTATCTTCAGGCGTGACAACTTTTAACACTCATATCTTAAAACCATGGATAATTGTAAAAGAAACTACATTTGTTCTATACTTAATTGCATAACAATGCGTTGTGTTTTATTGAAATTGGAAAAATGGCCTTCTTGTTTAAACATGATACAGAGGAGAAAATATTATTCTTTCCAAATAAACGCATTTACGCTAAAACTATAATTTTCTATGCCAACAGTTTAGAGCTAGATCAAATGCCGGGTAACCCGGCGTCTGATCAGGTTCCAAACTGTTTGCCATCAGGATAAACATGAACTATCAGAATTGTGAAAAAATTGAAGTTTTTTATGTTTTAGTGCGTTGCGTTTCGTTTGCGTTTAAACGGGAAAGAATAACGTTTTCTCCAGTGTACATACAACGTTAATATTTTCCGTTTTAGCAAATCAAAATGCAAATGCAATGAAGAAAATGACAGCTTATTGAAAAATTCTGACGAATTACTAAAAACTGAGTTGCACACAGTTTGAAGTATGGTTAGGTGCCAGCTTACTAAGCGTCTGATATGACTCAAAACTGTTAGCCATGAAAAAAGTCGATTAAGGGTGTATCAATGTCATAAGCCAATATTTCAAAGTATCAACTTTTTTTTCTGACATTGTGTTTTTGGAAGAGCTGTTTATGATGAATGAAAAAATGGAAAAAAATATAAATGGTGGTGTTCTTTTTTTTTGAGCTACAGCGATTTGAAAAAGGTATATCAAATTTGGACTTTTTTTCAAATTGTACCCATTCAGAGTTCAAGCTTCAGTAAAATTTATTTCAAAACAAAACAAACATGATGATTTGGGTTTTCAATATTTATTTCATGTCTATGGTGGTATTTTCACATATAGAAACCAAATTTAGACAAAGCAGGCACCAGGTTTGAAGCATATGGATCCTTGAATATCAAAAATATGCTTTGTATAGGGCATAATTTTAATAGATTTTTTATTTTATGAAAAAAAATAACAAGAGCGTGTCCCAGTTACACGAATGCCCCCGATGATACAGGGAGGGGAATCCAGACTATCAAATGTAAAATGTACAAGTTAGACAGCTGAAACTGTCGTGGAACGCCATTTTGAGGAATTCAAGGGCCATTACTCCAAAGGGCCTAGTATAAATTGGTGCCACTGGTTATCCAAATTGGTCTCCATTTTATGTCAACAAACATTTTCAGAAAGTTTGGTGAAGATCAGATGAAAAGCAATGTGTTTGTGAAACACAAATGCCCCCAGCCAACATCATGTTCTGTAATGTAATGCTTATTTGCAAAAGTAGGTCAAAAGTCATGGTCATAGGGTGAATGAAACATCGACATGGTTGGAGAAGTCTTAACACAAGAAACATACAAAGTATGAAAGCACTAGGCCTACTGGTTCAAATGTTATAGGTGTATAAAGATTTATACAAAAGAAGGTCAAAGGTCAAGGTCACTGGGCAAAAACGTATGTATGGTTGGACAAGTCTTGACACAAGAAATATACAAACAAAATATGAAAGCCGTAGGCCTACTGGTACAAATGTTATAGCCATTTAAAGATTTCAACAAAAGTAGGTCAAATTTCAAGGTCACAAGGTCAAAAAGTTGTGTATGGTTAGAAAGGTCTTGCCACAGGGAATACACATGCCAAGTATAAATAGCCCAGGTGCAAAAATGCAAAAGGTATAGCCAAGGTTAAGGTTTTTGGTTAAATGTTGATTAAATAGGTCAAAAGTCGAGGACAAGGTCACATGGTCAAAGATGTTGGTATGGTTGGAAAGGTATTGACACAAGAAATATACATACAAAATATAAAAGCCCTGGGCCAACTGGTGCAAATGTTATAGCCATTTAAAGATTTTTACAAAAGTAGGTCAAATGTCAAGGTCAAGGTCAAGGTCACAAGGTCAAAAAGTTTTGTATGGTTGGAAAGGTCTTGCCATGAGGAAAACACATGCCAAGTATAAAAGGTCTAGGTTCAAAAATGCAAAAGTTATAGCCAAGGTTAAGGTTTTTGGTTAAAGTTTGATTATATAGGTCAAAAGGTGAAGGTCAAGGTCACATGGTCAAAGATGTTGGTATGGTTGGAAAGGTCTTGACACAAAAAATATACATACAAAATATGAAAGCCCTAGGCCAACTGGTGCAAATGTTATAGCCATTTAAAGATTTTTACAAAAGTAGGTCAAATGTCAAGGTCAAGGTCACAAGGTCAAAAAGTTTTGTATGGTTAGAAAGGTCTTGATACAGGGAAGACACAGTCATGCCAAGTATAAAAGGCCCAGGTACAAAAATGCAAAAGTTATAGCCAAGGTTAAGGTTTTTGGCACAGACAGACGGACGGACAGACAAACAGACATGACAAAAACTATATGCCCCCGAATCGTAGATTCTGGGGGCATAAAAAAGTTTGAAAATGAAATAGTTCTAGTATTAAACTTTTTTTTATATTCTACCAGATAAAAGCCCATGCTAAGGCAGTTCAAAATATGAAAAGAAATTGAAAGGTCAGTGTTGAAAATTTTGAGTTATTAAAGTAAAAAGAGGTATCTCCCCTTACAAAATTTACAAAAAAGTACCATATCGATGATATTTAGAGCTTTATAAATTTCACATTTGGTGCCTGTTTTTCTTAAATTAGTTTTTGTATGAAGAAATACTACCATAGATAGGAAATAAATAACACAAAACCAAATTATCATATTTGTTTTCATTTGAAATGGATTTTATTGAAGCGGGCTGTTTGAAAAGGACAAAATAACAGGAAGTGGGTGAGGTAAATTATACATGGCCGTAGAGCCAACTGTTGTTCACCGAAATGTGCACTTTTCTATTTTTTCATTCATCTAAAATAGCTCTTCAATACAAAACCATCATAGAGTGTTTTCATATACTTTGAAAAGTTCCCAAAGTCATGACATTGATACACCCTTAAGCGTAAACATGCTGGTTGGGAAAGAATAAGCTCTTCCAAACTTAAAAGTTTGGGATCAGTTCAGGATCAGTTTGGGATCAGTTCAGGATCAGTTTGGGATCAGTTCAGACGCAGGGAAACACGGTTTGCCACTCATATTCAAAAGGGTTGTCAACATGTTCAAAACACTGTCATTCCTCGCATTTAATTACATTGTCTTTACATTAACCAGTTCGGTGCCAAATTGTTCGTGAAAATTTTACCCCTTCACCGCTAAATTGTCGGCTGCTTCGATAGTGTCGTATGCAAGATCATTTCAAAGTTAAATTTAAGGTCGTATGACTAAAAAAATATTGATTTTAGTGTCAAACAGCTTAGATATTGCGTTACGCGGCGTCTGATCAAGATTCAACCTGTTTTAAAAGTCGATTCAAAGTTTATGCGACTCCTTCGATGAAAGGATTACATGTAGAAGGAAAAAGACTACCGTTAATTTGAAAATAATAGCTTCTTCTCAACTTTCAGTGGAGAAAACTTTATTCTGTCCCAATAAACGCGTTTACGCTAAACTATTATATCCTATTGCAAACAGTTTGGAGCCAGATTAGACGCCGGGTAACCCGGCGTCTGATCAGGCTCCAAACTGTTTGCAACAAAGATAATCATGAATTATCAAAATTGTCCAAATGTTGTACTTTTCTACGTTTTAGTGCTTTGTATTTGCGTTTCGTTGGCGTTTAAACGGGAAAGACTAACGTTTTCTCCACTGTTTTTAATCATGCCATTGATCTTTTAATTATTTGACTTATTTTAAAAATGATTTTACAAACTTACTATAACAATTTTATAATCTTGGTAATAATATTGAAAGATTTTCCATGTTTCCATGCATCTCGATATTGTATCATTTTTATTGTGAATGTATTTATTTGTCTTTCTTGCTTTGTAGGTACATTTATATAATTACATGTGAAGCGCTTTTGAACGCACAACTCCTGTTAGTCTATGTGTGAAAAGCGCTATATAAATCGGGTATAATAATAATAATAATACTTCAAACTGCCTGCTCGGATTTTTATGAATCGTCAACAATTTTCATGATCTATCATTTTCTATATTCTATTTTATTGCATTTCTCTTCTGTTTATATGCGTTTGTTTTTGGTAATACGGGAAAGATAGCATTGTTCAAATAAACGCGTTTTAGCTTAAACTATTATTTTCATTGCAATCAGTTTGGAGACGGATCAGACGCCGGGTAACCCGTCGTCTGATCAGGCTCCAAACGGTTTGTCACTTATATCTAAAATAATTAGTCTGAATTGTCATATTTTGTTTCACCTTTGACTGCTATGTGTTTTGGGAATAAAACTTACTGTTTACGATCCTTATAACTCGCCATGGAAGAATGAAGATTAGAAGTGTGGCCCCTTCCTGACCAGGCCGGGCCCAAATCCCTTCCCAAAAGGCTACGTCGAGAGACCATGACACGATGATAACAAACGCGTCAAAAACCTGAAAATAGGATTATGTATACATAGTGAAGAAAACAAGGCACAAAAACAGTGAAACAAAACAAACCAGAAAATCACAGGTTATCGAAAACACAGTCGAACTTCGAAATCTCGACTCGGTTAAGTCGACTATACCCGTATTTCAAAGTTAAAACGCGGCTAAGCCATGTTTTAACTTTGAAACACGGTAATGTTCACCTAAATCAAGCTTAAAATAAGGCAAATTCATGTTTCGAAATATCGGATAATTCGAGTTAAGCGAGTTCGAGATATCAAAGTTCGACTGTATTTTCAAAAATTGGAAAAGCAAACGTTTAAGAACCTGATCCGGCGCCGACTTATTCGGCGTATGACCAGGCCACTTACACACTTTCTAGACTAGACCGATTTTCAAAAAATCTCAAAGGTGAAGGCAAATGGGGGTAATGCTTGGTATCCTAGTGTTTTAACCTATTTCAAGGGTGCTGAATCCAAATATAGTAGATACCAAGCTGGATTCTGACTTTTAAGGGACCAAAAAGGGGAAACAAAATGGCCGCCTTAAATTGTTTCTTTTCCATCCAAGCTGAGTTTATATTAGTTTAGGAAGGTGCATTGCATGTACCTTAAAAAGATAGCACGTTGTATTACCTTATTGAAGGGTGCTGAATCCAACACAAGTGGAAACCAAGCTGGGTTCTGACTCTAAAGGGGCCAAAAAGGGGAAACAAAATGGCCGCTATAATTATTTCCCATCCAAGCTGAGTTTGTATTAGTTTAGGAAGGTTTATTGCATGTAGCTTAAAAAGAAAGATAGCTAGTTTTATAACCTAATTAAAGGGTGCTGAATCCAACACAAGTGGATACCAAGCTGGATTTTGACTTTAAAGGGGGGCCAAAAAGGGGAAACAAAATGGTCGCCATAATTTTCTTTATCCAATCTGAGTTTGTATTAGTTTAGGAAGGTACCGGTACATTGCATGTAGCCAAAACAGATGGCATGTTTTATAACCTAATTGAAGAGTGCTAATCTAAAAAGAGGAGATTTTGACTTTTAAGGGGCCAAAAAGGGAAAACAAAATGGCCACCATAATATGTTTTGTATGAGTTTGTATTAGTTTAGGAA
This sequence comes from Gari tellinella, assembly GCA_922989275.2. NCBI lineage: Eukaryota > Metazoa > Mollusca > Bivalvia > Cardiida > Psammobiidae > Gari > Gari tellinella. The sequence continues at coordinate 75,221,924 of OV277867.1, read as the reverse complement.
GGTGCATTGCATACCAAGCTGGATTTTGACTTTTAAGGGCCAGAAATTGAAAACAAAATGGCTACTATTTTTTCACATTGTTTTACATTTTATCAAATAGTGCATCCAAGCTAAGTACATGTAAATGTATACTTTTATTTAAATTAGTTTAGAAGATAATTTATAGGTTGCTTTAAAAGATGGCTAGTGTTTTAACCTAATTGAAGAGTGCTGGTCCAAAAAATGGGATACCAAGCTGGATTTTGACTTTAAAATGGCCAAAACTGGACAACAAAACGGCCGCCAGAACATTTGGTGGTTGTTTTTTTATCATTATACAACATCGTATCAAATAGTGAATCTCGGCTGAGTATTTATATGTATTCTTGAATTAGTTTAGGAAGATTCATTTAAGGTACATGTAGCTGAGAAAGATGGCAGCTATTTTAAATTAAAAATAGACAACGCTTTGCCTTGTTTTAGCAAAAAGTTCAAACATTACTATCAATGATTCAAATATATGCGCGAAAAGTCTCACATTAATTGTGTGGATTGTAGTCAATATATTAGACACACATTATGATATAGTGTCAATACATTTGCAACAGTCTGTGCACCTCAGCGTAGACTAGTGTACCCCTTGGCACAATAACAGCTTATGATCTCTAGGCAAGAATTCAGACTCGCTGGTAGCATCATCAGAACTGGCTGCAAATTATCACCAGCAACCAGCCAACCAAAGTCAGTAACTGATGGCAGTGTTTGAGTACAATCCACAATATTGTCTGGTAGTGTTGGCGTTTGATGTAGAACCTACTGGTATCACTGGTGGGTGGCAATGACTCGTGGGCTACACATTTACTGAACAACTTGACAATGGCCTTAGCACATTAATCGATGTCCATAATACATACAATCGGCATATAATGCTTAAGCAGCTTTAACAGTAGCCTGTGTAAGTTCTCCTTTGACTAGAGGTCATGTAGCAACTGCAGCTGTTCTTGGTACACTTGGTCTTCTTGGCGTGGGCCGATAGCTGTGAAACAGTGTCACAATCAGTAATAACATGAAAGGCCAACAGGAAATTAATAACTTGATCAGATAAACTTTGTTTGATGTCATGAAGTGAAACAGATTTGTTTATTTTGGAGGTGCCACTCTTCATCCAAAGTGTGGTACATTTCATGCTCCTGTAATGGGCTGTCAAAGGGTACCAATACATCTGTATCCCGAGGAGCAACTACAATGGATAGGATTTGATGATACCACAGATATGAGCTTGTTGAGACCACCAGTAACTATGATGGTCATATTGGTAAGCACATTCTGAATGATATGATTAGTAAGAAATTCGGACAAGTCCTGTTTGTTCTCTGACAATGAGCAAGCCCAGTTACTGGGCAACGTAATCAACGTGTCTGACATTACTCCTTTTTAGGTGTGATCCTTTTGCACGCTTTTGTCGTGTTCTAGATTTTATGGAATGTTGTTAGTTATGGTCAAAAACTACATAATTCCGCTCGATGTTTGCATCCATGGTCATCACATCGTTTACAAGTGCATCGGCATAGTCAGGGAATGTGATGTAATGTGGTTTCACAATAGCCATAACCCAGGCCTATCCATCTATGACTATTGCTAGTGTTCTATATAAGGGTCACGCTATATGCAATTACCAGACCATTAGTTAGGATATCAGATAGGAGTGATTTGCTAGCAGATTGCATGCAGTCATTGCTATAATTGCCAGGGACACATGCCCGGGCATAATTAATGCTGAAGAATATGCTTCAGGTTTACAGGGCGATTGGCTTTGTATGCTGTTATGACTCTTTGTATGATCTTTCTATCCACTTTGATAACCTTCTGTGCTGATTTGGTTTTGGACATCTTTGGTACAGAATAAAGCAAGGGTTAGGGGATTCGTTTTGCTAGTGCTGATTGCCCTACTTCATCGACAATCAGACGTGATTGCACAAACTTGTTGAGAGTTTCTTGTCCTAGTTGTCTAGCACCACGTAATGAATCTTGTATGTCTGTAGTTGCTAGATCTTTGTTGACTAATTTTGCAATTGCATATCTTGTGCAGTTGTTGGTTTAACAAATATATTTCCACTCCGAAGTGCATTGGCAATTTTGGCCTCATCTGTCTCATTTCGTTTCATTCTCCCAGTGCATGATTCCTTGTGTTTGTAGTTGGTACATGTCATTTGGTTCTCACTTGAAGATTCTGCGAGTCTATATACTAAAATGACTTCTTATGTTGTAATACAATGCCAATTGACTAAGTGCAGACGTTGTCTTTTTGATGACTAAGATGCCACCACATCTTACCTTGTGGCATTTACCTTTCTTGGCCTACTTGATTAAATGGCTGGCTTGAATCCTTAACAACATTTAAGTTGCCTGCTTTGAACTCGACCTCAGCTTAGTCTGGCAGTATGGTCATCTCTGACATATCACATAACCCCTACTCGCATAAATGTTATGATCGTATCGGAAAAAGAACGATGGCATCATTCTGAACGCATCTAGGTGAAGCTCCCAATTAAATGCCGTTACGTTGGGCTCATCTGTCTCACCTAGTATTGGAACAGCAGGATGCCAACCGTCTGCTGCATATGTTGCCACCAGCAGGTTGTCCGCACAAACTATCAGAAGGAACGAGTCAATTGCTCATGAAAGGTTCCAGATGCCAAGACACTAAGAATACCCTCGAAAACATTGGTTTCTTCTTGCATACTAGCCTTCTGGATGGGATCATGTTCAAGAAACAGTGGGAGTAGCACTTGTCACAGAGCTTGGAATGTCAGCTTATGCATGCAAACAGCTCTACTATATTTCTTCCCTGACATGAATTGGTCAACTACTTTTGGTCCAAGTAAATCGGCTAAGAACTGTACATATCATAACGAGACCGCAATCTGACATTTGCCGGCCAAGTATCTTCAAAGTGTCATGTATGTATTCAACCCTGCAATTCAAGGAAGCCTCGCTTCAAGTGAAATGCCATGACTTTAGCTTCAACTCTTGAGACTGCATCATCCTGCATCAGTCATAAAAGGGCCTGTTTGTATACACGCATATTGTCTCTAATGAACTGCAAACATACATGTTTTATATACATATATCAGTTTATAAACTTAGTATCCAAGCAATTGATTGGAAATGCAGGATATGAGTCAGTATGGAATACAGATAATACACAATAGTAGCAAGGCCCTATTGTAAAACAAGTGAATCAAACATTTGATACTGATGTAATTTAAGTACGCTGTATGCCTGGGCAGAAAACATGTTCTCTTGATTCAGAAGCAATGGGTAGATCTAGAACTGTAATCTTACAAACAGACTAGAACTGCATGTACTCATTAATAAATCTGTGGTTCCATATGTGTATGCATGGCTATAGGACTTGTTGAAAGAATACATACTTCTATGTTGCCATTGTGTCAGTCATATGAATGTTTATTGGAATTGCTTTTTCTTCAAATTGTTGCTGACTGCTACAAAGTATGGCAAATTGAAAACAAAGGAAAGGATCTCTTTAATTTCAAATCTTAAATATGCAACCCTACTATCACTCCACATACCAAAGGAAAATTGTTCCTTTTTTGCCCCTTTTTGACCCCTTAAAAGTCATAATCCAGTTTGGTATCTACTCTATTTGGATTAGCACTCTTCAATAAGGTTATACAACTAGCCATCTTTCTAAGCTACACGCAATGTACCTTCCTAAACTAATACAAACTCAGCTTGGTTGGAAAAAAACATATGACGACCATTTTGTTTCAAAATCCAGCTTGGTTTCTACGTGTGTTGGATTCAGCACCCTTCAATTAGGTTACAAAACTAGCCATCTTTCTAAGCTACACGCAATGCACCTTCCTAAACTAATACAAACTCAGCTTGGTTGGAAAAAAACATATGACGACCATTTTGTTTCCCCTTTTTGGCCCCTTAAAAGTCAAAATCAAGTTTGGTATCCACTTGTGTTGGATTCAGCACCCTTCAATTAGGTTAAGCTACGTGCAATATACCTTTCTCAACTAATACAAACTCAGCTTGGGTGGAAAAGAAACAATTTATGGCGGCTCTTTTGTTTCCCCTTTCTGGTCCCTTAAAAGTCAAAATCCAGCTTGGTATCCAATTGTGTTGGATTCATCCCCCTTCAATTAGGTTATAAAACTAGCTATCTTTTTAAGCTACTTGCAATGTACCTTCCTTAACTAATAAAAACTCAGCTGGGGTGGAAACAAATTATGGCGACCATTTTGTTTCCCCTTTTTGGCCCCTAAAAAGTCAAAATCCAGCTTGGTATCTACTTGTGTTGGATTCAGCACCCTTCAATTAGGTTATACAACTTACATCTATTTTAGCTACATGCACTGTACCTTCTTAAACTAATACAAACTCAGCTTGGATGGAAAAGAAACAATTTATGGCGGCCATTTTGTTTCCTCTTTTTGGCCCCTTAAAAGTCAGAACCCAGCTTGGTATTCACTATATTTGGATTCAGCACCCTTAAATTAGGTTAAATCACTAAGATACCAAGCATTACCCCAATTTGCATTCACAACTTTTTAGGAGCACATTTTCCCAAATTCGGTCTAGTCTATTCGCTATACGCGCTTGCAATATTTCAACACAGCGGAAGTCAGTGGGAGCGTCTGAGCTTTGCCACAATATCATTCATTTCACATTTAGCCGCTCACATCAATTTAAAACATTTCCCATACTAGGCTGCATATATCTTGTTTCTTAACTCTTAAAATCGTTTTAACTGATACTAAACCTTATATCGTGGTAATTGTGTATTTTTCAGTGTTGGCAAACGATGCATTCACTTAAACAGGCGGACGCCGAGCATATCGTTTACTTTTTTACTGTGTTGTGAATTTTATTCTGACCTGAGAAATCATAACCTTCCAGGAAAGTATTGTACAAATGTAAATATACATATGTTTAAAATATTGATGTCAGCAAAAAATGAAGTTACTATAAAATCATTAGCAACATTTCTTTATCATGCTTTCAAAAAACGACAAAATTATATAAATGAAATAGACAACAACTGAGAAATGTATATTTGAGATAGTGCATCTATATTTATGTTGTATTTACATTGTGTAATACGTTACTATATAGTATTATAAATGAATTATATTGTGCACCCTTATACATGTATAATATATTTGTTTTGTCATATGTATTGCATGGGCCGGAGGCCTTGAAGCAAATAAAATTATTGTCATTGTCATTGTCATTACTTTCGGTTTCAAAAATGTTCTTGTTTACCATAAAAAAATCAGGTGTTTACCATAGCAACCGTATTTGAAAAGCAAGGAAATTACATAAACTTAATAAGAAAAGTGTCGATTTCTTGGAAAAAATCGAATTAATATTTACCAAGAGACGAACTGTATCTCTTCTTGTTGTTTATAGCGAAGGGGAGTAATTTGGCCGAGTTCGATAAAGATTAATAGGAGTTGTCTTTCTTATCAAGCGAATACGACCGACTTAAATTATATACAGAGGTTTGAATGTGCAGGTGGCTCCAGCTGATAGCATTGGCCATAACCGTTTTAGCGCGAAGGCATTCATTTGAATAGAAGAATGTCGTTTTGGTGCATTTCTTTACCAAATAAACGCCTTGTGCAATAGTCAACGGATGGTTAACAATATAAATTTGGCTGATTATTCGGTAAGAATTATGGGTCACTTTAAGATGCAGAGATTATTTATTAGATGACACTTGTCTGTGGGGATACGTCTCAAGTACTCCACCGTTTGTTACACGGGGGAGCATGTTTTCCATTACCAATAAACATGTTTGTGCAAAAAGTGATTACGTCCATTGCAAACAAAGTGGAGCAATGCTCTACACCTTTTGCCACTCAGAGCTCAGAGTTAAGTACACTGGCAAAATTCTCTATTGCATTACATTTTTGTAGAATTTTGGTCGAACTGGAATGAATAACGTATTCCCACTATGAAAATATGTCTCGCCCTTTATATTAGCATAGTTTCTCACAAATTGATATTCTCTTTCAGTTTAGGCATTTTCAAGTTTGATCTTTTCGTTAGTTACTTTTGATAGTCTCCATTTGACATTCAAAATATAATAAAACTTAAAGTTAGTACAGCGGAGAACACGTTATTCTTTCCCGTGTTAGACCAAATAATAACTTCAGCTTAAACGCGTTAATGGAAAGAATAATGTCATCTCCACATTTGATACCTTTAGTCTATTAGGACAAATGTTGAGTAGAAAGCTCCTTATGTGTATTTTAAAATAAAACTGTATATTTAAGTTATATACATGTACCCCCTAATGTGTTCGATTTCGCCCGCCATTCAAGCACTTTTTATCCCATAGCGCAGTTTACTGATACATGTAACCATCAAAATTAATGTAGAAATTGGTAATGTATTTTGAAAACAGAGAATCGTATATACATGTAATAGACACTTTAAATCCGAATAAAAATTAATTCTGAATTACTAAGGGTCTCATCTTGTTTTAAAACAATTGACAATGCAAGTGAGTCGTTGTGCGGAGCACCAATGCGTTTTATTTGGTAAAATGATATACATGTACGCTGTCCTTGCATAACTATACTATATATTGAAGAACAAAGCACAAATATGTGTATATAGAAAAAGAAAATGTCAAAACTAACCAATTGCGTTTGGGAAAATGAGAGAATACCGCTCTGCTTAGTTACAAACAGAAAACATGTACCACTTTAAGATGAAAGTGAGACAATTATACACTAGCATAGTTTTAGTCAGTTGGAAATATTTTGTTATCTCCCCTGAGCAAGAAGAAAACATGTTCATTTTCACGTGTTCGTTAGAATATGTTCTCAACTGTGTTCCGGTTAAATGAATTATTGAGGTATTGGTGTAAAACAATCAGCCAATCAGAAATTCGGTTTTATACAAATACATGTACACAAATACTTGATTTATTAATGTGTAAATAAAAACATTCGAATCTCGATATTTCGATCTAGTTTAATCCGTTACCCATAAGTCTTTTTCAAGTATACTTGTGTCCATTTAAAGCAGCCTGACGGTCCAGCAGAGTGCACCTTACGGAACATTTGGTTTACTTTCAGTCTCCTTTAAGCTACCGTCTGTTAGGATATACATGTAGAACACAGTTCGTATGTAGCATACTCTTGAAAAAGTGGAACTATTGTCCTCGGTGGGGAATAAATAAAAGGCGTAAAATGCGTATTGGTTTAGTAATTGGTTAAACCCGCATTAGCAGAACTTCTATATCTCTTGTTCAATTAAGTTGAAGAAACTGGTGTTGCTAAGTTTTGAACATGTATCAAAGTTTGGTTTATTGTTATTTACGTTAAACATAATGTAAAAATAACTTACCTCCAATTTATGACTTAGAAGGGCTTTCCACATAGCGAAAATCTTGAAGAATGTCTGAAAGTAGTTATGAATAATGGAACATGTAGTGCTAACTTTATTTGGGAATATGACACAAATTGTTCTTAAATGAAATGCAAACACTAAGCAACGAATGATATTCCTTCTGTTAGTTGTTCTTCAGCAAATACACTTACCGATACTGAATCAAACACAGTTTGGTTAAGTAGACATGTTTTCATCAGCACAGACAAGGAGTAATAACATTATAGAAAGATAGAAGATGACTATTAAGCTAGTCATTAAGCTATCTAAATTTAAAACTTATGTAACAACATTAACAGCAGCAACAGCATCAACAACAAACAGCACAACATTTAGACAAATGAATATAATAACAAAACAATGGTGACAGCGATTTCTTGGTATCTTTTATTTATGCTTTTTGGTGAATTACCGTGAAAAGGCAGTGGGGTTATCGTCGCTCGAGCTTCTTTTATGAGATTTCCCCGTAGGGCTCCCAAAGAACCGTAGTCAATCGTGTCTTATCGTTCAATTCTGAATAAATAAATAGAATAACTGTGTTTTTTCAGTGTAAGCTTCGCCACTCGTGAAAATATAACGTCTGATGTTCACTCAATGGATTAAATTTCGATCTTACACTGAAAAAAACCCAGTTATCCTCTATATATTATTTATTTTTATAACAAATTAGCGATAGTTTAAATTGAACTAGGTATTTGGGACGTGAAGTTATTGTCCGATTTATTTTTAGAACAGAATAGTTAATAATGGTAAACAGGTAAGCAAGGTAACATCGAATATATAATCGTACACTTTCATACTTGAGCTAAGTAAGATCCTCGTGCAGCATGAGAACGTTGCGCTAACTTTACTGATATTGTATTCTTTCCCAATAAACGCATTTATACAATAAAACTATTATTTCCATTGCAAACAGGTTAGATCCAGATCAGACGTCGGGTCACCCGGCTTCTGACCAGGCTCCAACCTGTTTGCTAATCATATTAAAAATATGGTTAAAATTTCTAAAAGGAAATTTCCTCAGTTTAGTGCATTGAGTTTGCGTTTAAACGGGAAAGAATAATGTATCCACTATCTTACATTACGCACAAAAATTACAGCTTTCCGTATTTCTAACTGGATGTAGAGAAAATTCATCCTTTTAGAATGTTCCAATCTAAAAATAACTTGGACAAGTCAGAAGAAAACACTAATAGCTTAGCTACATTTTCAGTACAAAGGCCGGTAAGTTCGACTTTATCGAATGCTAGACTGCGCTTTCAATTATCCAAACATCATTGTTTAATCATGAAATGATATAGCAAGTTTTAGTTGAGCGTTGTAGTTGCATTCCGATTTGTATTTCTCACCTCAAGTAACAGTATAGACAATATTGCCATAGAACCGATGTGGAATGAGTGTGTCAGTTCGTGCAGTAGATCATGTTCGTGTTCCTCGCCGTGCCGCTCACCACCCGAGGCCCTCCGATACCGGTGATGTAACTCACCAATCTGAAGGACAATAAACAACATAGTTTGTCCCTACAGTAGACTAGGAAAGAAGCTATACAGTCTCGTCTATACAATGGGGAAGACATACATGTAATTCTTTCCAAACAAGCATGATAAAAATCACTAATCTCCAAAGCAAACATCTTAGAACCAGATCAGTACCGGGTCACCATGTGTCTGATCTGGCTCAAAACTAGTCGACACCCAAACAAAACTAAATTGTAAAACTTTATAAAAAGGCTAATTTCTACATTCGTTTGTTTTGCGTTAGCGTTTAATTTACGTTTAATCGGAAAATAATAACTTCTCTAATGTTTAATGTTAAAAATGACATACTCCAGTACATATTGACAGTAACTTTAAAACTTTACAGTGAGGACGTTATTTTTGTGTTGTAATATATATTGTATTAGAATACCCTAAATTATAAACCCAGTGACTCATGGTAATAAGAAACTGGAACTATCCATTTGATGTTTCAAGGGAGAAGGAGGTAGCGTATGACTGGAACGCGATAACATTTAATCATTTCACACTCAATGACGTCATATACCGCGTTTGCAAACAGTTTGATCCTGTTCAGACGCCGCAACTATTTGCCACTTGTTTTGAAATAACGTCTGTTATTCAAACGAAAATGCAGACACTTTTGAAGCGGGAAGCGGTTAAGGAGTAAACAGCTCAGGAACTATATGGCAGTGAAAGGGTTAAAGTTGTGTCAATTACGCAATTATTTTCAACCAATCAAAATATTTCTTTATAGATTCTAAGTTACTTTGATTATTACATGTACGCACACACGCATCCTAGCAATTGCCTCATTTGCAGTGTATTATTCAATGTTTAATGATATTTGAGTAATGAGTTGTTTGCGAATGCCATAACTTACAGTTCTATTTTTCTCGCCTGTTTTAATGTTGACTTTTTGACTTGGTATAAATCTACATTTACTGTAAACTTATTTTGTCCATGTAAAGCTGAAACGTCGTTTAAATGTAGCTGTTTTCTTGAACAATCTGTCTTAATTCTGTTAGTAAACTGCATGATGCTCAGTGTTAAATTTCTGATTAAGATTTATAAGATCCGTGACGAATAGAACTACTCAAGATAAAGATTTATGCTGGCTATTATCCTTTTCACATTTTCTTCTCGTGTGTTTGCTGTTATATATGGCTTCGTGAAACATGTATGCCCTGTTAGGTAACATGATCAGCGGGGAAGATGTGATTATTTTCCAATACTTGCGTTTGTACTCAAATGCTTTTGCCCATTACAAACTGTTTTGAACCTGATCAGACGTCCAGTGATTTAGCGTTGTCTTTGGTTTCTAACTGTAGAACATTAGTTAACTACTGGAGCACGAAAGGGAGGGCTGTTACTAACGCTCGAAAAACTTGTTGCACGACTATTATTATTATTGCTATTATACCAGATTTATATAACGCTCTTTTCACAAAGGGGTAGTGCGTTCAAAAGCGCTGCACATGAAATTACATAAATGTACATACAAAGCGAGAAAAGACAAAATAACTATAATAAGATCTAAAATAAACATGAATAAACATACAAAAGTCAGCCCCAAAAATTGCAATAACGACCCTTTTCCACATGTACTTGTATGTATGATTATATCCTCTCATCATTAAAATTGTTATATAAACTTCTGTACAAATACTGGGCAATAAAATAAATTTAATCTAAAGCACGCCCTAGCTTGGTTATGAAAGAATAGCGTTGTCCACTTTATGGTACATTTCATAGACAGTGGAGAAGACGTTATTCGTTCCCATTAAACGTGTTTACGCTAAAACTGTTATTAAAATTGCAAACAGTTTGGAGCCAGATCAGACGCCGGGTAACCGGCGTCTGGTCAGGCTCCAAACTGTTTGCCACCAAGATAATCATGATTACTAGAATTGTCTAAAAGTTGTACTCTTCTACGTTTTAGTGCTTTGCGTTTCGATTGCGTTTAAACGGGAAAGAATAACGTCTTGTTCACTGTACATACGTTTCCTTGTAAATCCAATGGCCAGGCTAACAAGGTTCTTCGATGCGTATGACTGTCGTGTTCAGTATCTAAACCGAGTGACCCATGTTCAGTATATTCGTGTTCCAGATGTTCGATGATCTTTTCAAACGAGTAGTCCCCATGTTCAGTGTCATTAAGGTGTTCGGGTATCAGGTTTATCATCAGAGGTATGGCTTTGTCATGGAGGTCGTCGTACTTGGACAGTTTGTCTGAAATGAACACTTGGATTTAAAGAACATAGAAAAAAAAAAGATTTGTTTTGATTTGATTTGATTTGTTTTGATTTTACGTCGCTTTCAACAGTATTTCAGTCATATCGCGACGTCCAGCCAATTATAGGTGGAGGAAGACCCGATTTGTTTTGAGACAGAATACAGCTCAAAACAGGAACAAAGCTTTGCATAAAGTCCTTATATGAGATATTTGCTTTACCTTTGTCCAACATGAATAAATTAACTGTCTTTAAACATCGACCTTTATCTTCATTCAGGAAACGTTTTAAACATATTTACAGTCTACTTTAAACATACTGTATAACGTAATAAATACAGGTGTACTTATTTTGATAACTTAAATGTTAACACCATTAAGTATACATGTAAGTAAAATGTAAAATGTAAGTAAATTGATTGGATCACAAATTATACAATGCGAAACATGTAGTGTTTAAAATGTATTCTTAACATTAAGCTGGTACAGGCTAGATGTATTCTAAATACACGTGTAAGCGCGATACGAAGACAGACTTTTGATATATTGTTCCAGATATTGGGGACGCCGAGTTATGACACCTCATCTTGTCCCAAACTGTTTATAAAAGACACACATATTTAAGCACAGTCTGACCTATTGGGAAAAGATAAATTATTTTATTTCCCTTATAATGATACAGTGAAGAAGACAATGATGTAAGTATTTCCCGTCTTTGAAAGGCAAACGAAATGCAAACACTTTGCAATAAAATGTAGAAAAAACTTAAAATCTCTGACAATTCTATTTTGTCTGAGTGAAAGTTTGGAGCCTGGTCAGAAGCCGGATTACCTGGCGTCTGATCTGGCTCGCAACCGTTTCCAATGCACATACTGTACGTATTTAAGCATAAACACGTTTATTTGGAAATAATGACGACGTTCTTCTCCACTGCAATGGTAACTCACCGGACATAATCAGTATATCACAGATAACTTGTCCTATAACACACACGGCATCCAGACTGCTGAGCACGGTGACAATGATCAGGGCGATGTGGGTGTGTAACAGGATGTTCATGCGTTTACGCACTCTGAAATCAACAGAAAAACCTTCACAATTACCTGTTTTAATTTCTTTGTTTTTCATGAAATACTGTGACCTGTTTCTTATCTTATGGCAAATATTATAGTTTTATATAGTAAAACCTGCTTTTAAACTCGTTTTAACCTTGATCTTGTGACAATATTATTGGCTTTACATTTGTCGCCTGCAACGTTTGTAAAACTCAAATTCGCTCGATTTTAATAGATCGATGCCTGATTTGGTTGTAAGTTGATTGCAATGAGGTTAAACGTTTTACCCCTTCAATGCCTTACCCAGAGTGGAATGGTTATTTGAATATAGTTTGGATCCTTATCAGACACCGAATCATGCGGTGTCTGATCAGGATTCAAATTGGTTCGACACTAATTGCTCTTTTGCTCTTTTAGAATATATATTTGAGGAGTCTGAAAAAACCCAGACCACATATATTCAAGGCAGATGACTTAATGAAAGTGAAGGGGTAAACACGTTTATGTTTAATGGGCAAACAAGGTCTTCGCGTGCTCTATACACTATGGACCCATGTTCACTGCGGGACAGCCAGTTCTTCCGAAATCTTCAGATTTGCCTTAATTTTTCAAGTATTTACGCGTTTGCTGGTGAAATAAAAATGTCTTACACATATGATTTATAATGTAAACAATTTCTATGAAATATATCCGGATATTCTTTACTTAGTACACTATTTTGTTTGTGTAATAAATATTGTTCAACAACTCGTGAAACGGTGAAATATGGCCAAACTAAACTCTCGCGTCTGACTGCCGTAAAGTACGTACTCAACAGATAACATGATAACATGAGTGATTGTCCTTATACAGTGAAGAAGATGTTTTCCTTCCCGTCAAAACGAAACTAAACGTAATGCAATGAAGTGTTGATAAGCAGATGATTTTGATTTCTTTACATTTAAACAGAAACAAAAGTCCTTGCCACTGCAATTACAGTAAAACCTCGCTATTACGACCACTAAATTATGTTAATTATTAGGGTGTTAACGATAGGTGACCGCTTAAAGCAAGGTGACAGTGAAACAGAAAGCTCCTATAGGAGCTTTCTGTTTCACTGTAACCTTTCTTTAAGCTGTCACTTGTCTATTATACACTCAATTAGCCGTCGTTTTAGTGGTCGTAATAGCGAGGTTTTACTGTACATGTATTCATAGAAAAGTTATATATGGTTATAATTGCAGGGTAAACACGTTATTTTTTTCCCAATAAACGCATGTCCCAAAACAATTATGTCCATTGCAAACAATTTGTAACCGTACATGACTATAATCCTTATTTAAAGTGTATACATTTCACAACTTGGCTACACTCTACAAGTTATTCCGTTGCGTTATAGTTTCGTATCGTTTAAACGGTGACGAATAACAGCTAACCAATGTATCAATCGAAACGCTCTCACATTGTAAGATACTCTCAGGTACCAAATTGGATACCCCTATATATTAAGTATAACATAAAATATCTGTTCTGGACAAGTGTATTCTATAAAGGAGGTCAAAAGTAAAATGGATCAAGAACCTGAAATTGCAAGACATAATCTCACACTAATATCAGTGTTATTTGCTGATGTGATAAATAGAGGACCTTACATGAGTGCTCATTATTTATCATTTTTAATAAACGAGTTGACTAAATTAATATGCCACGAGCCTTGGCAAGCGTCTTATTTGTTTTAACCAACGAGTTTGCTAAAATGATATATAATGAGCACGAATGTGAGATTCTATTTATCACATAACATTTTAAAAACCTATTTAATTAATTGAAGCCGCAGGTTGTAGTCACTTTTACCATATAAATGTTCCGCCAAAACGTGACGTTGTTAACGGTAACGTCATTGCAAATGACGTAATTTAGCGTCCTGCTACAGTGGAGAATGTGTTATTCTTTCCCAATAAACGCGTTTACGCTAAAACTATTATTTGCAGTGCAAACAGTTTGGAGCCAGATCAGACGCCGGGTAACCCGGCGTCTGATCAGGCTCCAAACTGTTTGCCACCAAGATAAACATGAAATATCAGAATTGTCCAAAAGTTGTTCTTTTCTACGTTTTAGTGCTTTGCGTTTGCGTACGTTTGCGTTTAAACGGGAAAGAATAACAGATTCTCCACTGTACATGCATCGTTTGTTGCATACAGGTTGGACCGGAACCCAAATAAAGATACGTCACTAGTGGATTACGACAATTATACAATGGCTTTATGCAACTACCAGACCGCACATTATGTGATAAAGTAAATTTAGGAAATATGCTCAAAATAAGCTTCTTCTATAATGAAGGACTTAGGTCAATATAAAACACAGTGGCCTGAATAATATACGAGATACTATGCCATCCTAAGATGTACTGAAGCACTAAATTCGGTATTTCGAATATTACATGGTATAAGACATAGTGATCAAGACAACCTTTAGCTATATATGGGTAAAATGCTTTCATTGAAGCATATTTCTTTTACCAAATCACCATGGGATATCAAATTTAGAGTGAACCTAAATATTGGGACGGCCGAGTGTAGCTTAGTAATTTCAGGGATGCCATAAGTTGATCATAAGTAATCCTAAGATATTCAAATTTTCTATTCTTTTAAACGCGGTTACTTAGAGCAGATTGAAAGTAAAACAGAAGCGTCTTATAGCGAATTCTGCTTTATTTCAGCCTACTTGAAGCTACTACATGTATCTGCTAGGATAAAAATCGGAAGATTTCGGAAACATCCGGAGAAATGGCAGTCCTGTTTTGTATGACTCAGTTACAGAAGCACGCTCGTCTAGAGAATATTTACTATTACATATCAGTTAGATCAATAACAGTTTGTGTTGAAGTACATATTGGGGTGGTAGAGCCTCGAAAACTAAGTTCAATTCACTTTATCATTAACCTTGACAAAATGCTTTAACAATAATATAGATTAGTCCGTTGCATATTTCTTAAATAATATAAGCTGATACCCATTTCCAGGTTATTGTTACCTTGATATAGATTTCAAAAATAAGAAAAATATGTCAAGAAAACATGCTATGTAAATTTTGTTGTTAGAATATATCTCAGCATTAAAGGTAGATTAAGTATGACCTTGTCACAGGGCCGGATCCAGAAATATTTCAGTGGGGGGGGGGGGGCACAGTTGGGGAGGGTATGGGAGGGGTATAACCCCTCCCATGGGTGGGGGTTCGGGGGGCCTCCCCCGGAATTTTTTTAAAACTTGCATACTAAATGGTGCATTCTGAGGGCATTCTAAGAAGAAGTTAACATCGATAGAATGATATAAATACCCCCAATGAAACACCCAAAAAAGTGGTTTCATAAGACAAAGAGAAAAAAAAATATCATAATCTGGAGAATTTTTTAATAGCTTTATCTCCATTCTCAGAAATCTATTACTCCACACCAGGGTCATACAAAGATTTTCATCAGTGCATTCAAAACACAGGCCTTCAACTGATCTCAATGCAAAAAGTTGAAAAAAGTAGGACTGTTTTTCAAGTGGAAAAGGAGGAAGATTTTCAAGTAAATAGTTCATGTAGGAACTGTTTGATACAAAATACCTCATGGAGTCATCGTGCTCTTATAAAGTTAAGTAATCCACAAGCTTGAGTTAAAGACATTCTCACCCAAAGCTATTTTATTCTTTGGTTATAATTTATTCAACAGGCCGAAGATGCGTCCCAACAGGTTTAGGGGGGTCCGGGGGTACTCCCCCTGATTTTTTTTTTAAATCAAGCGCTTCATTTCCTGCATTCTGGGCCATACTGAGGGTGCTTCAAGACTTATTAGGCAATAAGTAGGAATAGAAGGAGGTTTTGGTAGAAAAATAGGAAAAGTAGGAAGGTGAACAAAAAGTTGGAAAATAGTAGGATAGGTACGAAAAAACTTGCATAAAAAATAGCGCATTCTGAGGGCATTCTAAGAGAAAGTTAACATAGATAGAATGATGTAAACACCCCCAATGAAACACCCAAAAAAGTGGTTTCATAAGACAAAGAGATGATAAATTTTCCAGCGTTTCATGCATTGAAAACACATGCCTCTAACTGATCTCAATGCAAAAAGTAGGAAAAAAGTAGGAGTTTTTCAAGTGGAAAAGTAGGAAAAAGTTGAACTGGACTTTTAACTTCAATTATAGAAAATGATTTTCTGGGGCATATTTCTTATACTACATCACATATGGAGACCAAAATGCGCGAGTGAATAAATCTTTGGATGGCGGAATGTCGCCAACTATGTATAAGTCATTGTTTAATTGACATTGATCTTTACATTCGAGTTTAACTATCGATAGGTTACAGTAGAGAATCTGTTATTCTTTCCCGTTTAAACGCAAACGTACGCAAACGCAAAGCACAAAAACGTAGAAAAGTACAACTTTTGGACAATTCTGATAATTCATGTTTATCTTGGTGGCAAACAGTTTGGAGCCTGATCAGACGCCGGGTTACCCGGCGTCTGATCTGGCTCAAAACTGTTTGCAATAGAAATAATAGTTTTAGCATAAACGCGTTTAGTAGGAAAGAATAACGTTTTCTCCACTGTATAGCGTTAGACGTAATTTGAAAGTAGAATGACAAATTAAAAAAGCAATCAGGACTAGATAAGTGTAATAATTGAAAACATCATGCATGAAAAATACAAACTTTGTTGCATGTTATTCTTATGCATGAATAATATATACAATGTAAACCACAGCGACCCGTCATTTTACCTAGAAAATAGTTAAGCGTAGGAATTCTCGGTTTGACATACAATGTACTTAGTTTACTATTCAACTGATTTTCGATTTTAACGAAATTCGGAACAACACAATTATTTATCTCCTGTACGTGTGTGAAAATGCATACACAATGAGACACAGATTGCGTGTGTTGTTCGGAGGGAGTCGTAACATGTATAAGGAGGGAAAAAACTTGGCTTACATTTGCAAACCGCTGTAATCCAGATCAGACGCCGCGATTACAGCTGTTTGACATTCGTCATTATAAATCTTCTATCAAAATACCCACTTTAATGTAACTTTGAGAACAAAAGCAGACGACCATTTTAAGCAGACGATATTGCAGCATGGAAAGCGTTTGAAACAAGAGTCCTTTTCAGGGAACTTCGGAATTGGTCGTTGTAAGGAGGGAGTCGTTGTTAGGAGGGTCGTTGTAGAGAGGAAGCACTATACCTGCCCGTAGTGGTATTGGCCTTTTGCCTCCTTAGAATCTCCGCAATGTCAGTTTGATCTATAACACTGTCTCTTCCAAAATCGATTGACCTCCGATCATCTCTGACCATTCCATCCAAAGAATCCACTGATTGCCTTCGAAATTCTACACCGTTCATGGGGCTAGAATTCAGCCCTTTATTCGTGTACAGACCCATTACTGTTTATAGTTCGATGAACCCACAGTTTCTGTATTTAGTATTAATTTAATCCCACTACAGACGCACAGGTTGTTGGTATTTTTGTTTATATCTTAGACATTTCTTGCAAATTAAGAGGTTGTTACATTAAAGGTGATGCTTATCGTGCAATAAAAATATTTGTGTTCAGACAGTTACATGTATGTTGATAGTAAACAGAATTTAGAACCAGATCATTGTGCCACATATATGTGCATATTTTTGCAAATTTTCCTAAAATAGATTTGTTTATCCCATCAAGTGCAAAGATGGATAATACTAACATTGGCGAACAGTTTGGATCGAGGTCAGAAGCTGCCTAACAGTTTGGCATTCATTTAATATTTTTGAAATCTTACTTACTAAAGTATTCAGTTTAGATATAAAACAGAAGATATTTTGTCAGTACCATAAAGTTTCTATTCTTTCCCAATAAGCGAGCTCAAAATATTATTTCCATTGAAAACATTTTGAAGTCAGATCAGACGCCGGGTTACAAGGCGTCTGATCCGACTCCAATCTGTTTTCAATTAAGAGTTATATAAATAGTCGGACTTGTCATTAAACGTTGTCATTTTTAAAATGTTATTGCAATGTGTTTGCGCTTAGACAATTTTGGGTTCCACGCCATGTGTCACTAGTAATTCAATATATCGTCGGTAAATCCTAGAACATAGAAATGTTTGCATTTTAATGCATTGCCTATATGTTAAGTTTCTATTAACCATTTCACCCTTAATGACGCCAAAAAGCGCGTTTGCAAACAGTTTGAATCCTGATCAGACGCCGCGTTACGCGGCGTCTGATCAGGATCCAAACTGTTTGCAAACTCGTCTCGATATGTTTTAAGTCATACTACATTGAATCTCACTTTGAAACGATCTTGCAAACAACAAAATTAAAGCACACGACAATGAAACGGTGAAGAGTTAAAAATCTCACGATTTATTTGGCAGCAAATTTCATATTTAAATTTCAAATTTCTTTTACTTCTCTCAGTTCAGAATTTACATGAAAAGAGAGAAAGAGTTAAAGTACGGAAACAAGTTTTTTAAACTGCAGGAGAAGTGTGAAATTAATACGCCAAATTAGTTCAATCTAAACCAACTATACCCAACCTGTGGTCGGTAAAAAACTAAAACTTATCCGCTTTCCCCCTTCTCCCAAAACCGTTTACTCTCGCTCTTTTACCACTAAAAACACTTTGTTCCACAATTTATAGTTCTTGGTTCCAGGACACTGGTGTGATACGTAAACCCACGCATGGCATACGTTACACAGAGTTTATACGTATGTCCATGGCTAGCACAATGTCCGTTTAACCCTATTTCATGTTGAATATTTCTTATGGGCTATGAAAAATATTTCCTTTGGCTGATTCTAGCGTGTTTTAAGAAATTAAATTTCAGACAAATAATAGTAGAACATGCAAAAGAGACCCTGAAGGAGTCATTTGATCAGGGTCTACACTTTGTGCAATATATAGATATAAGTCGTCCAATAACAGAATAAGGGTTCTACTGTAAATCATCTATATTACAGTGCTACCTCTCTTAAGCCATCAACTAAAGAGCGATTTTATATTTGTAAATGAAAAAGTTGCTGCTTATAAATAGCTTGGAAATGTGGCGTTGACAACTTTTGAGGTTTCTGCATGGCTTTCGGTTCGCATTAAGTTGGCATCTTTCTTGATTTTCCTGTCTTTAAGAATAACCAGGATACGTATTTTGAGTGTCGTTTAAGGGAGAGCGTACTGTGTTTTCAGACTTTAGGCTCATTGAAACAATAGCGCAATAAATAATGACAATTTACAATTCTGTAGGCAAAAGTTCAAATTTACAACCAATCATAGATTGTGTCTGTCGCTCTACAATCAAGTGCATTAAACCTTTGAATTAACTCCAACCCCTTCACTACCTTACCCCGAGTTCATCGGTTATTTTGCAAACAGTTTAGATCCAGATCAGACAAGGGGTTACGCGGCGTCTGTTCAGGATTTAAACTGTTTGACAGTCATTTCAACATTCTTAAATCAAAATACGTAAAATCTAAATTTGAAAAATAAAAGCAGACGAGAATGTTTTAAAGCTGATGACGTCATGGCAGTGAAGGGTTTACGGTCCATTTTCTCACAAACTATACATACGTTATCTATACGTTTATATTTACGACTTTAAATGGCAGTCCTCATGAGTACGTAACGAAAATTATGCAGCACAATCACTATAATTTCTAAATTCCAATTGATAAATAATGGACACATTGTTTAATTTTCTATACGTTATGCCCTAGTAATTGCAGTATGAGAAATTTCGTTTTCGTCAGCAAGAATTACTAATGCTAATTTAAAAGGCACTTTCTTTCAGAATATATCATCCGAATGTCAAACAGTTTGGACCCTGGTGAGACGTCAAATAACTTGGTGTCTCATCTTGACTCAAACCGTTTTGAACAATCATCAGAAATTCGCCTACAACGTTGAAAGTATAAAGGGAAGAGACTTGGGACGACTTGTATCCCAGCAAACTCGTTAAACCCCAAACACTAATGCCAACTATAACTTATTTGATTCTGTTCAGACACCAAAGGTTCTCCTGTATCGGTATTACACCCATCCCATGAGTGTCTCCATATGTTTATGATATACATATTATAAATACTTTTAACCACAACAAGTAACCGCATTCGCTCCACATGAAGACAAAGTTAAAGCACAGCATTGCTCGAATTCGCATAAGTATTTCGAAGTCAAAATGTAGTCCATGTAGTGATTTTCTGTGCCTACGCCTCATTGTAATTTAAAATGCAGATTTCTATTCTCATAATCAAGTTTTACTTTGTAGTACTCATCTATACATGTACATAGCAATAAACTTAATTATTGAATTTAATATACATGTATATAGGATACCTAAAATAGTATCGATATCATTTAGTTCGTACAAAATATACATGTGTATAACATTTCATACAATCGTTCGAAAGAAGAATCTCAAAGATAAATGAGCTTCAGCGGAGAAGGCGTTATTCTTTACCAATAAACGAGTTTACACTAAAACATTATTTAAATTGCGATCAATTTGGGGCCAATTCACACGCCGGGTAACCTAGCCTCGGATATGGCTCCAAACTGTGTGTAACTCATACAGTGGAGAATCTGTTATTCTTTCACGTTTAAACGCAAGCGTACGCAAACGCAAAACACTAAAACGTAGAAAAGAACAACTTTTGAAAAAGTCTGATAATTCATGTTACCCGGCGTCTGATCTGGCTCCAAACTGTTTGTAATAGAAATAATAGTTTTAGAGTAAACGCGTTTATTGGGAAAGAATAACGTTTTCTCCACTGTAAATGCATAAAGAGCATATTTGCAAACTTAACAGACGATAAATTCTTTAAAGGTAAAGAGTTTCAAAACACTACAGCAACCGAGTCATGCTTGTCAAGCCCTAGTTGGGGGTCAACTTTGCAGAAAACCCTTTCATGTCCTTAAACACTACTCAGTAAAATGAATGGTTATGCGAATATTAGTGTAAAGGAATTATATACCAATACAGTGAAGAATCCTTCACCAAAACACGCATTTGTGTTCAAACGATTAAATATATATTGCAAACAGTTTGATTTGTACAAAAAGTAATGAAAAACACAATGCAATAAAATATTACAACGTTTTTAAAACTTTTAATCCGAATTCAATGGAACATGTTAGAGCCTAAACGGATGCTGAGTTATCCGGTGTCTGATCTGGAACCAGTTTGTTTGCAATGGACATATGGTTTTATGCATAAACACGTTTGTTTGGAAAGAATAATATTTTCTCCAATGTACATGTGTTTCAAGATAGTGGATTAATTCTGAATGTCATAACAAACAGCATGGACGCCAGTAGTTGCTAAGTAACTCGCTTTACTTCCAATTGATACCCAGGGTCCGAGGTCCGAGCCTAGGCTCAAATCTGACCAATCAAATACTTGAGGACACACCCAGACTCAACGAAACGCTTTATAACCTCAGAGCCAGGAGTGTAACAGCATTCTGCTAAAATATGATTGCCTTTGCAAAATTAGACTGCGAGCTGTTTGTCACTATAGTTAACATTTAATCCTTTCACTATCAATGACGCGAAACGGCACGTTTGCAAACAGTTTGGATCCTGATCAGACACTTCGCATACGCAGCGTCTGATCAGGGTCCAAACTGTTTGAAAGTCGTTTTGAAATTTCTGCCGTCATACTGTTTTACGTTAAAATATGACACGATAGTGCGGACAACAATATTGAAGCAGACGACAAAACTGCGATCCTCACGACAATGTTGACAATATGAAAGGGTTACATGTAATAGATTAGTCATCATTTTCAAGAAATTGTCAGTATCTTACTAATAGTGCGTTGCCTTTCGGTTTATTTCAAAAAGGAAAGAATACCACCCTCCCCGCTGTATAAAAAACTAGCCTATAATATTAAGTCACAATTTTCTACCGTTGTTTGCAAAATATCAAATATACCAAATGTTTTAATAATCAAACTCAAAATTCGCACAGGTGAAAAGTAACTTTAAGTCACGAGATATCAAACATGAGAGACGAAATAGTATGTTAATCTGGTATCCGTCCAAGTTTGGTATGGTAGTCATTGGTAATCTGACGTTCTGCGAGGAGCAAATATATACACAGAGTAACCTAAACAATTTCGAATAATAACAACACAAATATACGAGATATATTGTAATATTAGACACGAATTGCCCAGACTACCATACCATTTCATAAAGCGTTCCGGGTTCCGGTCAAATCTGACAAATCAAAAGCTTAAGAAAGATCCCTTGAGTCGGCTAAAACGCTATACAAGCATTGGGCTATATCATGACGCACCTGATAAAGCTTATGAGGGACTATAATCCTTAGCAGCAACAACAACAACAACATGATAGAATATGAATTAACCATTCACGTGTGTCGCGACTTGACCAGAATTAGCCACCTACCTTGACTCAAAATCAGTCGCTACTCAACGCGGCCTCTGAACAGAACCCAATATGTTTGACACTTTTGTTTTGGTTTCCTCAGCTAAAACTTTCTTTTTCTAGAAAATAGTATCGCTGACGACATATGTGAATCAGTCGATAGCGTACAGTGGAGAAAACGTTATTCTTTCCCAATAAACGCGTTTACTCTAAAACTATTTTTTCTATTGTAAACAGATTGGAGCCAGAACAGACGCCGGGTAACCCGGCGTCTGATCAGGCTCTAAACTGTTTGTCACCAAGATAAGCATCAATTATCAGACTTATCCAAAAGTTTTTTCTGCGTTTTAGTGTTTTGCGTTTGCGTTTCGTTTGCGTTTAAACGGGAAAGAATAACGTATTCTCCACTGTAGCAGAGCAAGAGTTTAGGACACCTTTGAGGAGTGGTATGATTTATAACCAAATCTATCTTTACAAAAACTACTCTGTCAGCAGCGTAGTGCATGTTCCGATTAACCTTTTCGCTGCTGTAATGTCATTTTACTGAAAACATTTCATTTTCTTGCATTTATCAAGCACAGAATAACCGTCAAAACAGTTTCACAAAAGTGGTCTCGTTATTACCTTGATGCTTGTACAGTGTTTCCTACCTACAACGGCCCTCCCAACAACGACCCCCTCCTAACAACGACCCTTGCAGCAGTTCCCTAAATAGGACAATTACGTCTGACGCTTTTAGTGCTGTAATATCGTCTGCTTTAAGTTGTCGTCTGCTGTTTTCTCAATGTTACATATTGGAAATTTTGACAGACACAAACTAAATGACGAGTGACAAACATCTTGAATCCAGATCAGACGCCGCGTGACGCGGCGTCTGATCTTGATTCAAGCTGTTTGTAAATGTAAACCAATTTCCCTCCTTATAACGACTCCCTCCGAACAACGCAAACACTATTTGTATCCCATTGGGTGTCGTTGTAGAGAGGGAGCGCTGTTTGTGTATTTGCATTTAGAACAGTTTGGTTCCTGATTAGACGCCGAGTTTACGCGGCGTTTAATTAGGAACCAAACTGTAAATGTTATCCAAGATACTCTCAGCAGTACAATGGTTAATTAATTTATGATCCACCTGTCCTCATTGACAGAAATAAAGTAGCGATAATACAAGAGAGGCTCGAGTGGCAATACCTTTAGATAGTGTCGCCGACTTGAGTTATTTATGAGTAAATTGCACCTATATAGATTCACCTGCCGACATCGAAATGTCAGGTCTAGGTTGGATGACACAGTTTTTATTGAGTTGAATGATCTTTAAAATGAAAGTCAATCACTCAAGGTATCGAACATATTTACATTTTGGAATACTTCATAGTGGATAAGATGCATTTTTTATCATTTAGCCCTTACCCTAAAGCTTGTTTATAGTTTTGAAGACTGGTGAGGACTTAAAGCAGGTTGAAAGTAAAGTAGAATTTGCTTTACTTTCAACATGTTTTATGCTACATGTTTTAAGCTACATGTACCGTCTGCTAGAATATAGAAACTATTTATTTTGGTTTATGACTGGAACTATTTATTCAGTGGAGGAATAAAATAAATGCGCTAAAAGGCGCTTCGATTGGGGGAAAAGGTGAAATTAAACGTAAACGCAATGTATTAAGATATAGTAAATGACAGATTCTTAAATGTTTTGAATATTTATTTTCATAATAGTATGTATTCTAGACAGTTGGGAGCCTGAGCAGAAGCCTGGAAACCCGGCGCCTGATCTGTCTCCAAACTAAAGACAAAAGTCTCCAAACTGTCTCCGTCTAAAGGACGTAAGGGTTTTACAGTGGAGAATACGTTATTCTTTCCCGTTTAAACGAAACGAAACGCAAACGCAAAACACTAAAACGTAGCAAAGTGCAACTTTTGGACAATTTTGATAATTCATGTTTATTGTGGTGACAAACAGTTTGAAGCCTGATCAGACACCGGGTTACCCGGCGTCTGATCTGGATCCAAACTGTTTGCAATTGAAATAATAGTTTTAGCGTAAACGCGTTTGTTGGGAAAGAATAACGTTTTCTCCGCTGTAGCAGGAACGTGATTATTAGGAAAGGATAACCGTAAGTTCCCCCGATTAAACTTAACTGATGAAAAGCACTGGAGAAGATGCTATAAACTTGCCAAACAGATTATAATGAGTTTAAGTTATTATGAATAAGGATTTTTTTCTCCCGATACATTGGACGTTTTACTGAAATAAACCGACAAGGAAGAATGTTAGCATAAAAATGTTAATTAATTTATTAGGCAAGGATAACTTTAATGTTCCCGTTTGAATTTAATTGATCAAACGCAGTGAAGAAGATGCTTTTCTATCCCGATAAAACATACATGTACGTGCGAAACAAATCATGCATCTACATGTAACTTATTATTATTAACAAGATAAGAGTTATTCTTCCGATATACATTTTGCTAAAACAAACGGACAAAGGACCAAGTATTTGTACAGTGGAGAAGACGTTTTTCCTTCCCGAAAACGTGTTCATGCTAAATACCTCATGCCCATTGCAAATAGTTTGGAGCCAGACCAGACACCGGGTACTCGGCTTATGATCAGGCTCCACACTATTTGCCTCTCAAATTAAAATGAATCGTCAAACTTAAAACAATTGCAATTTTCTCCATTTTATTGCAGTGCGTTTGCGCTTCGTTTGCGTCTCGTTTTTTGCACTGTTTCTGTAGAAAATATCTCATGAATGTGCCCAAACTGTTTGACATTTAATTTTTTATTTCTTAATATATAATTTAAAATACATACACATTTGAATTTGAGAAATAAAAGCAGACAGCAATTGTTTATAGCTTTTGAATTCATGGCAGTGAAGTTATTACGTTGTAAGCATGGTAAACCCCTATTGAAACGTAGCAATATCTTACCAGAAAGTGATTCGATAACTGTTACAGTGGAGAAAACATTATTTCCCAATAAATGCGTATATTTTCGATTGCAAAAAGTTTGGAGCCAGATCAGATGGCGTCTAATCAGGCTCCAAACTGTTTGCCATACTGACTCAATCCTGTTTCTAATGGAAATTCTTGTTTTAGCACAAATGCATACAGTGGAGAACACGTTATTCTTTCCTGTTTAAACTCAAACGAAACGCAAACGCAAAACACTTAAACATCGATAATTACAACTTTTGGACAGTTCTGATAATTCATTTTATCTTGGTGGCAAACAATTTGGAGCCTGATCAGACACCGGGTTTCCCGGCGTCTGATCTGGCTCCAAGCTGTTTGCAATAGAAATAATAGTTTGAGCGTAAATGCCTTTATTGGGAAAGAATAACTTTTTCTCCACTGTAATATACATTCAAAGAACAAAGCCTTCTACCATAACATGTTTTTTAAAGAATTAAATGGTAAAGAATAATGTTAAACTTGTACTCTATGACCGAGTCGAAATAGGCTTAACTTTAGTAACAATTCTATTGCCCTCTTCAGACCTGATGTCGTTTATTTATTTATTTCCGTATGCTTAATCTGTATTTTATCTCTGTCACTGCTAAATTATCGTTAGCTAAAACAAACGTGGTCAGCAATTTTTTTAACAAAATAGTTATTTTTAGAATTTGACAGAAAACCTACTCTCAGTGCAAAAAGAAGCGCACATTTATTTTTATCACAATATCATTTGTATGTTGACGGAACGTTTTTCTAGTTTACTATTTTCATTTAAGTCAGTAGTTCTGTCTGGGGTTATCAATGTTGAAAATGGAGGTTTAGTATTGAATTGGTACATGTAGCATCACAACTTGCACAATCGGTGCGGTGTTTTAAACAGGTTGTAGTTAACTCTTTCGCTGCCAAATTAATCGTGAGATTTTACCCCTCCATCGTTTCATTGTCGTCTGCTTCAATTGGCTGTTTCAAAGCAAGTTCAATGTAGTATGACTTGAAGCATATCGATACGAGTGTCAAAAAGTTTGGATCCTGAGCATGCACCGCGTAAAGCGGCGTCTGGTCAGCATCCAAGCGGCGCTTTTTGGCGGCATTAAGAGTGAAAGGGTTAAAAGGCAGCACAATGCTGTTGAGTTATTTTTTTCTGAAACTATTTTTTTTAAAAAAAATAAAAAAATCTTGAGATATGGTCCTAATAGTCTAATTTTCTTCATTAAAAATCTCTTACGTGCATGAGCACGGTATGTAGTTCTTTTTGCTCTGAGTGTATTTAAACAAGTGTTTCAATGTAGGCTGATTAGATCCTGATCATACCTATGTACGCCGTCTTACGCTGTTTCTGTTCTGGATCCGAACCGTTTGCAAATAGGGACGCTTGCCAGGTAAACAGTTAAGGAGTTTGATTCAACTTCAGTTCTAGTACTTTGAATTTATTTGCACCCATTGGATTCTTCCGTGCTTATATTGGATAAGTCCATTTTTTTACCTAAGGGTTGCCTGGTTAACTACATGTATTTCATTGTCGCTTTGATATATATTGAAATCAGCAAAAAGTGTAAATTCTGAGCAGACTGCGCAACAATGCGGCGTTTGATCAGAGTCCACATTGTTGTCTATGTTTGATGTATATTGGAGCCTGCTCAGACAACGGGCTACTTTAACTCTTTCGCTGCCAAATTAATCATAAGATGTTTACCCCTTCACCGTTTCATTGTCGTCTGCTTCAATATTGTTGTCTGCAATTTCGTTTCAAATTTAAATTGAAGGAACTATGATTGAGGATATATAAAAACGAATGTCAAACAGTTTAGATCCTGATCAGACGCCGCGTAATGGATCCAAACTGTTTACAAACGCGGGTCATTGAGAGTGAAAGGGTTACATGTATACAAGTAATATGGCTATCCTCTATACTCATTCTTATTTCAACATTAGTGTCTGTAAAGCTAGTTTTGTGTCAGGACCGTTTGTTTGTCCATGTGTTATGGACATTACTATTTGAGATTTTGTTACGATTAAACATGTACAGTGGAGAAGACGTTTTTCTTATCCCATAAACGCGTTTACGCTAAAACTATTATTTCCAATGCAAACAGTTCAGAACCAGAGAAGATGACAGGTACATGTACAATGTAGCCCGACGTCTTATCAGTTTTCAATATGTTTGCAACTCAGATTACATTGTAGGATTAAACGTAGATTTAAGCAATTTAAAAAAAGTGTCATTTTCTAGTTGCATTTGTATCTCGTATGCGTCTTTTCCGCTGAATCAGAAGAATTAACTATATAAGTTTTGCTACTTTCTGGTTTTGGTAAAGTATTGAATAAGTCCGAGTGGGTTATAAAATCTCGCGGTTTATTGTAACCCGATTTCGGACCGTTCAATTTTAAATATTACTATTAAACGAAACGAAAGACAAACACATTACAACATATTAACAACCGTTTGAACATTCTGAAAGTCTTTATTTGACTTAGAGGCAACCAGTTCGGATTCCCGGACGTCTGATTAGGTTTAAGATATTATTTTCAAACGTATTTTAGTTGCGATTCTAAATACCAAATCACAAGATTCATTGAAAAGGCCAATTTGATGCAACAAAATTATTGTTACCAAAAAATATACATTCACCGACTGTCGTTGTTACACCTTGGCTACTGGCACGCATAATTGTATGGCTTACTTAAAGCTTTGCAAAAGCATGCACAATGTACATGTACAATGAGGAATACGTTATTATTTCCCGTTAAACGCAAACAAAACGCAAACACAACACACTTAAATGTAGAAAATGACAACTTTTGGACATTTCTGATAATTCATGTTTATCTTGGTGGCAAACAGTTTGAAGCCTGATCATACGCCGGGTCACCCGGCGTCTGATCTGGCTCCAAACTGTTTGCAATAGAATAATAGTCTAAGCATGAACGCGTTTATTTGGAAAGAATAGCGTTTTCTCCACTGTACATGTATAGAAAGTATGTAGCTGAGTCGCGTTAATTTTCTGAACGTCAAACCATGGACCTAAATATCTTTAAACATGAGAACAAACTAAATGAATTTCAGTTGAGTTTCTGACGCTATCTCAGACTCAATCATCACAGTGTTTACTGCCTATTTGTACAATGGAGAATAGGTTATATTGTTAAAATGCAAACTTAACGCATACGCATTGCAATAGAGTGTTGAAAATGAAAATGTATCGACATCTCTGGCTATTGTTTTTAATCTGAAATGTAAACAGTTAGAGCCTAATGACGGGACGTCAGGTTTTGTTCAAAACCGTGAGTTTGCAATGGAATTAATAATCGTAGTTTAAGCGTTTATTTGGGTAGAAAACATCTTCTCCGTTGAATTTTGTCAAGATCTTAGAAATGTTTATCAACATTTCAGTTGGTTGTTACTCGACGTCTCATCTAAATTCACACTGTTTATCTCAATTTCACTTGCGGAATGCAGAGGATCAACTTTGAAGACTCATGTTAATTATTTTTGACGAAAAGATTCGTAATCATTACAAATATTGTGAACTATTATGTTTCGTCCTTGTGGTTGTTTTTTTATATAAAGACTGCGCATTTGTTCTGAAATAGAACAATTGCCGCAATTGTCTTAAACGTAATGTAGAGACATTATTTTATTTGAGATATGCTTAACCCTTTCCCTTATAGAAGCGACTTTTAGCACATTCATTTTATTCATCCGCTGAAGAAAATAGTTCCAAATTATACCGTAATGAATATGTGTCATATTAAATACTTTCCTTATTCTAGCAGTTAATAGCTTAAAGCAGGCTGAAAGTAATGCAGAATGCGCCTTAGGGCGCATTCTGCTTAACTTTCAACCTGCTTTAAGTAGTCACATATCTTCAATACTAGAAACAATGCTATCAGGTAAAGGGTTAAAGTGGAACAGGTGTTATTGTGCCCCGTTTGAACTCAAACCAAAAAAACGCAGTGCAGAAAAAACGTAGAAAATGACGACTTATTGGCAACTTTGGCTGTTTACTTTATTCCGACTGGCAAACAGCCTGAAGCTTGATCAGACGCTTGGTTACCCGGCGTTTGATCTGGCTCCAAACGGTTTGCACTGGAAACAATAGTTTTAGCGTAAACTCATTTATATGGAAAGCATGACGTCTTCTCATCTGTACATGCATTAGTTGTAAAAAGCAAAATTCGGAAATGGGCGATTTGTTTTTATAAGGAGGACAATACAAGATACTCAGATATTGGTCACTCTTAAGTTCATTTTAAACCTTTCATGATCAAAATTATCGTGAGGTTTTTACCCCTTCACCGCCATAGTATCGCCTGCTTCAATACTGTTGTCTGCAATATAGTTTCAAATTTAGATTTAAGACAGTATAACTGATGTACTTTCAAAACATGGGCAAACAGTTTTTAACGCAGCGTCTGATCAGGACCGAAAATGTTTGACACTCTTATCGATATATATACACAACCTTGAAACGTGTCTTGCAGACAACAATATTGAAACAGACGACAATAAAGCGGTGAAGGGGTAAACATAGCCTGAATAATTTATTAATGAAAGTGTTAATTACAAGGCATAAGGTGTATCTTAATTACCTCTTCATTTTCGTATTGCGTGGCCATTTTGGTGGCATGGACGATATCGGTGTCGGTGATAGGTCTCCAGTATCGGATGAGTATCCATTGGATATCGGTGATAGGTTTCCGTCGGACGAGTTGGAGAACGATCCCACCGACAATTTCAATTGTCTTTTACTATCCATTATACATGGATACGTAAATAATCCCAAATGTTGTCTGTTAGACGAGTATCAGCGACAACTTAAATAATTGATAATTTTCAGTGTTATAGTGGTGAAGACATTCCTAATTTTATTTTTAAATAAACAAACAAACAAGAAACCAACGAAACAATACCCACCCAAAATAATTAAAACAAACAAACACTCCCCCCTAAGCCCCCCCAAAAAACCACCCCAAAACCGCCTTTAATTTAAATGAATATCTATTTCATGTACTTATTTAAACAGTTTGGAACTATATCTGAAATCGTGTAAGAGTCTAATTAGATTCTTAAATTTTGCAATTCTTGTGTATATTCCTTTAACAAGACAAGCGTTTTTATAGTTCTGTACATGACATTTGCGTTCAGTTCGTTCAAACAGGACATAATAACGTTTTACCACTGTCTTGTAGGATGAAATATTTGTAAAAAGTTAATATAGTAGAGAAAATGTAAACTTGTTTTCCCAATAAACGCGTTAACGCTTAAACTATTATTTCCTTTGTAAATCCGGCGTCTGATCAGGCTCCAAGCTGTTTGCCACCAAGATTAAAACAAGTTGTTAAAATTGTCAAAAAATGGCATTTTCTATATGTCATTGCAATGCGTCTGCGTTTCGTTTGCGTTTAAACTTGAACGAATGTCGTTATCTCCTGGTAAGTAAGGAGCCCTTTGATGTACTTTATTTCTACTGCAGTGGAGAAGATATCATTCTACTCCGTTTAAACAAAACCAAGCACAAACGCAATGCAATTAAATGTAGAATATGGCAGTTTCTTTAAAATATCAGCGAACTTTTTTAATTTCAATGGCAAACATTTTGGAGCCTGATCAGACAATGCGCATGATGGTTTATTCTATTTGGAAACAATAGCGTCTGCCCGCTGTATTAAAATCCGTCTTAAACTCCAAATTCCTGCATCTGTTCGTTGGGCTATGATATAATGAAATGAGTTCAATTAGTATCACTTATTCTCAAATTGCTTTATTCATGTACATGTATGTTTAACTATTACAGTGGGGAAAACGTTATTATTTCCCAATAAACACGTTTACGCTAAAACTATATTTTCTATTGCAAACAGTTTGGAGGCAGATCAGACGCCGGGTAACCCGGCGTCTGATAAGACTCCAAACTGTTTACCACACAGATTTAAATGAATGGGCAAACTTGTCAAACTTGTCATTTTCTACATTTTATTGAATTGCGTTAGTGTTTCGTTTGCGTGTAAACGGGAACGAATAATGTCTTCTCCACTATAGATTTAATTCAATAAAATAAGCTGTTGATGATTTATTTCTAATTGGGCTTCAAAAAGTTTGGAGCCTAATTTAACGCCGAATCAATAAGTTGTCGATAAAAATGCTGTCGATTTGTATCATTAATTCCTTTTCTGAGATTGTTGTAATTAATTTTTTTAACGATTTCCTGTGAAATATTGCCAAACAAGTGAAAGAAAAAACACACACCAAAACCCCGAAATTGTCCAAACGCAAGAATAACCTAACTACTAAAAGTAGAACATTATGACGGAAACTGATCGGTTGAACGGACTAGTAGTTCTACAATAACACCATAATATACTAAATGCATCACTATCAGAGATTTACTTATCTGTAAACTATTTTATATCTCATGAAAATATAATTTACAATCACAAAGCTAATCACATAAATTTTAGCTACATACAATGGAACCCCACTAAACTGAACACGCATTTGCCGACTGTTTGTAATCCCAGTCTTCGGTCGAAAACTCCTACACATGTATGTGTTTAACTTACAAAATATATTCTTATTGCTAAGTTAAAACATTGCTAAGCCATGGTTAAACTTTGAAATAATGATACTTTTGAATTAAACGAGTTTTAGATTTTTCATGGTAAAGTTTTAAAAGAAAAAGTTGGTTTTATATTTAAAATTAGGTAAAATTGAGAATACGCTATTCTTTCCCGTTAAAAGGCAAACGAAACGCAAACGCAAAGTACTAGTACGTATAAAGTACAATTGTTGGACAATTCTGATAATTCATGTTTTTATTGATGACCAGACGCCGGATTACCTGGCGTCTGATCTGGCTCCAAACTGTTTGCAATAGAAGTAATAATTTTAGCGTAATCGTGTTTAATTGGAAAGAATGGCGTTTTCTCCACGGTATGTATAATCAATCTTTGTAACTACAAATATATAAGTGTTTTAACGTATCAACTGGTAATTAATAGGATGTAAATCAAAAGAGATTTTGTATGTAACGGAGAAAAATGATGAGTTTTTAAGTACAGTGGAGAAAACGTTACGCTAATCTATTATTTCGGTTGCAAACTGTTTGCCGTCAAGGTTAAAAATCAACATTCAGAACTGTCAAACAGTTTCTATTTTCTTCGTTTTACTGGAATGCATTTGCGTTTCATTTTGGTTTAAACGGGAAAGAAGAACCTTTTCTGCACTGTACTTGTTAGCGGCGATGCCGCGACAACTCAAATCATAACAATCTATGCATTGCTGTAAATTAAGTTCTATGGGAAGTGTTGGAACCAAAGAGTATCTGCAGTGCTCCCTCTCTACAACGGCCTACCAAAAAACGACTCCCTCCTTACAACGGCATTTGCCACAATTCCCTATACAGGAAAATTATGTCTAAAACATTTACTGCTGCACTATCGTGTGACTAAAAGTGTCATCTTTTTTTGTTCTCAAAATGACATACGTCGTAAAAGTTGATATTTTGGTAGACAAATTACAATGACGAGTGACACACATGCAGCTTGAATCCAGAACAGACACCGCGATACGCGGCGTCTAATCTGGAGTCTAGCTGTTTGTAAATTTAAACAAAGTCTTAATTTTCACGTCTCTATAACGAATTCTTCCAAATAAAACACCACCCGTGTCTCGATTTGGGCGTCGTTGTAGAATGGGAGCACTGTACCATACACAGTCGAACTTTGTTATTTCGCTGACTCGAACTTACACGTAGTTCTGCAGCTGAAACGCGTAAGCCCGAGCTCGCTTCAGTCAGAGAAGACCATGTTGCAATCTTAAATTACTCCGTTTAAGGCACGTTTTAGCACTAGAATACGACTAAGTGAAGTTCGAGTTATCAAAGCTCGACTTTTTTGGGTACGTTTTAAACTTAGCCCGTACATGTATATTCTTTCGTTCTTTATATATTGAATATCGCAGTCAGTGGTCAATTCTAAAAGTTTATTGCGTATGACTGAAAAAATACTTAAAAAGAGATATTTGGTATTTGATCAGAATCTAAACTATTTGAAATTGTAAGTGCAGTTATGTCAAGGCGGAATATTTGTTCGTTGTATCAACAAGCAGATACCAGTGCCTACAGTTGAGAAACGATATTCCTTCCCAACAAAAGCAATTATTCGAAAACTATTATTTCCATTGCAAACAGTTTGGAGCCAGATTTGACACCGGGTTACCCGGCGTCTGATCAGGCTCGAAACGTTTTGCAACGTGAATTATAATCAGTAGTCAATAGTGTCAAAACGTTATCATTTTGTCCATTTATTATTTCGCGTTTGCGTTTCTTGTGCGTTAAAACAGGACAGAATAACGTCATCTCATCTTTATGTGGTACCAAATAGATACCAATGCTCTACTCACACACTCAGAGGCAGTACGTTTCTTTATTTGGCGCATGAAGTGCAGACATAAAACTGCCATAACATATAAGTATTTATTTAATAACCACAACAATCGTTAAAGCGCAGTTAAAGCATTCTGTTTTGGTATACTGTGAGTAAGAAGTGTTTATCAATACTGATATTGTAATCAATTTATCACAGGTATTAAAGTGTCGCCTTTCCTGATCACAGAGCGCATGTAGACACGATATCTAATCACGTTACAAATTTGAAACAACACTCACACGACGCAGAATTTTTGATTTGTTTTCCATTCTTGCCTTCTCTTATGTTTAACTGATTGATCTTTGGAACATCTTTATGTACTAAACTATTAGTCATTGTTTAGATATTTAGGATCGATTTGAACGATATATTGCAAAATGACAAACATTGCAAACCCTGATCGGCAGGCTCCTATAAGATTCGTTCGGGCAGGGTGTACGCTGTTTGCATCCTAGGACATATATACGCGTCGCTAGGGTTTATAGTATAATAACAATAATTCACAAGTTTTTTTTATCTCTTATATTTTGTTAGTCATTAACTGTTCAATACAAATATCTAGAGTTAACACACATCTTAACTTTAAATGGTAAAAGGTAATGGATGTCTTTGTTTTCCCAGACATCTCTCACCTTGTCATAGTTCTGGGGCTTAATTGTCTCGGGGGATTTTACTGATTTTCACTGAGAATATCCCCTTTTCCAAGAACAAAATAGAAGGCAGATTGGTTGTTTTATCTCACGCGCTACTTCCCAATGAATTATTTTAGCCGCAATAATCTTCCTGAAACCACCATCACCATCATCTTATGTCAGTATCCCTCATCATTCATATATGACTTATTTTGTGCTGCAGTGCCGTACAACCAAACTCATCAATATTTGTAAACTCAGTTTGGCAGAACTGACAAAATTCTTCTGAAATTAACAATGAATGCCCGCATGCAACACAACGATATTAGATAAATTCAATCTAGTATTTGATTCAGTTGCTGATACGACCTATCCTCAAATAGTTTCGAGTATTGTAATGATAAGCCATCAGTGGGTAGCCTAGTTCCCTGTCACACTTGAAAACTACGTCAGGAAAAGCATAATAATGGTAATGCAGAAGCAGCGGGTTTTCCGGTTTTTCCGTTTCAGTTGGTCAATTCGGACTGTAGACTGAATCGTACATAAAAATTAGCATTTCTATTGAAATAAAGTAATGGCAGTCAGCTGGTTTCAGACGGTCACAGTATTTATTGCTTTACACATGTCATAAAACTAGAATGAAAACATAACCACAAGCAAATGTTTCCCCATATTAATATATATGAGGGTATGTTTGAAACGTATATGTTTTAAATTTAAACCTCTATCCAAACTTATATGTACATACACATTTATATTTCACATACTTTTAGGTTAAATCTAGTGTTCAGATTTAGGTAACATTATCAGAAAAACTTATTAGAAATGCTCTCAGTCAAACTGCTAATCTAGACTAAGTTTGAAAAGTTGTGACTGAAATAAGAAACAACAATTACTGAGTCGGAATCGAACTCAGGTCGCAAGTAAGCACCGGTATTTCCACTTAGGACACTTAGGCCCCAATAATTTTGCCAATGATAGTAGCCAAACGATAAAACACGTTTTACAGACGTAATTTGTTCACAAATACTAGCGTACAACCAATGAAAAAAACAACCAAAAAACGTTGTCAGTGTTTACAGATCCGCCGCTGAATGAAGTGTGTGCCCCCAAATGAAGAGTGCCCCCCCCCCAAAAAAAAGCAATGAAGAGTGTGCCCCCATCCCATTTTCCTTCCTACGAGCCTGCAAGCTCTACAAGTCCCTGGTCTAGTCCACCCTCTTATATGGATGTAAATTATAGACTCTACTGGCAGAGACAGAGACGAAATGCATGAGAACGCTACTTGACATCTCTTACTTGATGAGACAAACAAACGAACATGTAAAGGATGGGGTACGGACCATTGTAGGTACCCATGACCCTATAATTAGCATTTACAAGAAAGGAAGTTGAAAAGGTTTGGTCACACCACAAGACACGACAGTCTAAGCAAAACTATCGAGAAAGGCAGAGGAAAAGTTGGTCCGACAACGTAATGGCCATGATTCACACCGAATACGAACCCCACGGGTTGTTACGAATTACCATATTTGTAACCAATTCGTGTACTTGTCTCATTCATAGTCAGTTCTTGCAATTTGTGAGAGTTTGGAAATTCGTGCTAACATTTTGAGTTTTTTAAGCTTTGGCCACGAACTTCCGAATTAAACAATTCGTAGTTAATTCGTTACAAATTCGTAGTGCATTCATAGTCTTCGTAACTGATATGTAGGATTCAAAACTCATTCGTAAACGACTTTTAGGCGTTCGTGATATTCTTCGTTCGTTTGGTTCGTGAGTACCGGTTTGATACCTTTCTTCTGTAGTCAGATGACTTTGAGTCATGGCCAGCTTTACTTCAGTATATAAATTTGGTCTCACGTCAGTGTCCCTCCTCTGCATGGATGGCTGGCCTATAATTCTAGCATTCTCACATAGTTGGTAAAGACATTCTTATCTTCTACACCAAGCTTCGGACTGATCTTCTTGCTATTAACATGCAGCTATAGCGTTGGTATGCCAGTTCAAAGGCCAATGCTACTGCTGTTCTATGTTGAAAGTCTATTTCTGAACTGATGCCTAAGTTGAAACGGGAACTGACTTCAGCAATCCCACGAACTGTCGATAGAACCAGTCCTATTTCATAAGTACCTGCTTCGTATATGCATATAATTTTGACTAGGTCTTCATCGTGTTCCTCTCGGTATTTGAAAGACGGCAGTAGACAGTGCTAATCCTTTTCAGTTTGTAGCTGCACTTATAGCAGCATTTATCAAGATAAAGAGGCCGTCTAAGGCTGTGTCGTTGGTTAAATTTTGAAATAAACATTAGCTTTGGCACTTATATATCATTTCTTACAAGCAACGAGCAGAAAACAGGGTCGATATCACTTGCGTTTTAGATGTGTACGTGGAAGTGGAGTGGAGAACCGCCCGTACCTTTTCCTACCTCGGAAAAACGGCGGTTTCTTCAGAAATTGTTCTCTTGTACTCGCTGAAAAAAGAAGTCATAGAACAATATTTTGTATCAATGTGAAGAAAATACATTTCTCTTTCTACCGTAACCGTGTTTATTTGGGAGTTCTGCACGATAAGCGAAAACAGTACGAAAGACTCGTCCCGGTCAGGGTCGCCCTGTCCGTAAAGTTATAAACCTTTTCTTATATAATACTTAACACAAATGAAACTTTACATTCTTAAGAGCCGGTTTAAGCGAAGTTTTAATGACGTTTCATGGAATATACGCACATTTCATAATGGGGTCATCGATAAAGACCACAAAGAGTCACACTCTCGCAGGGTTGGCATAAAACCCGGATTTTATCTTATTGCCCCACCCGGCGGGTTTTGGGGTATTTATAGGTTTTATCGGGTTTTATGAACTTCCTCTTTCTTGAGGCTGTAATATCAGGTGGTAGTCCCCTCCCCTATCCCAAAGTAAAATTCAAGTCATGTGTGTTGCTGTGTAATTACCCTTTATCACCTTTATGGTAGTGCATAGACACATTTAGCACCTCATTGGGGCAGTAATTAGAAAGCAATTATCCTTGGCTATTGACATGTGATATCATTTAGAGGACTGAAATACAGGCAACTGTAATCCTTATTACTCCTAACTGCTCTTAATACCCCTATAGCAATAGAGTGAGCAGATTTTAGTACAGTTATTGCAAATGTTTCTTATCAACTCACCTTTATTTTGCAATGTACATTCTCATTGATTGTCAAAATGGTCAAGCATAAGGACCTTGAATGGATTTTTTACATCGTTGAAACTGATAAAAAATGTTGCAAAATGTTAAGTGTGCAAACAAAGTGTTAGCGCTAAAATAGAGAGACTTAAAGCACATAGGTTAAATTGTGTCATGGAATCAGAATGTGTCCAATTAGTTGACGATTCAGAAAGACATGATGCAAGTTCAACACCTATAGCAAAGAGAAAATTGGATATTGGTAAGTAAAACTTAATTTACTGATGTATTTATGGGCCGAAACACTGCTGAAGGTCCTCATCTGAAGATGTCTATGTTTTTAAATCATCTGACTAGTGTAATCTATTGTATGCCCCATTTGCCTGATGCTGTCAGATTCATTGACTGTATTTCTTCATAATTGTTTTTGCAAGTAGCAACGTCCAAAATTGCAAATATTTTAAATTTCTTTCACTCTGCCATGATAATGTCTAACTATAACATATAAATATTACCCAAATTTACCAATACCAATACATCTATAATTGACTATCTGAATGTTACTAGAATGGAGTTCTGTAAATGTTATGATAACAGTATCAGAACACTAGTCTTATAACATGCAGATAACTTAGTATTAGTATTTTACTTTTTAACTTTACAGATGATGACGGGTATGCCCCACCAGTTGCTGGTTCAGATTCGCCACTCACCACTCCAAAACGTGCTAAGCGTCAACGTAACCTCAGTGGGTACACTGTTGCAACATATTCTATGATATGGCAGAAGTTGGATAAACAGATTACAAAGTTGTTCTATGCATGCAACTTGCCTTTTAACATTGCTGACAAAACTTTATTGAGAGAAACTGTTGAAATGCTTCGCCCTGGCTATTATAGCCCCAGTCGTAAGGATATTGGGGGAACTCTATTGGATAAAATACAGGATATGGTGACAGGGAATATGAAGTCAGTGATTCAGGGCAAAGATGCTGTTCTCGTCCAAGATGGTTGGAGTGATATTCATAACAGTCCTGTAATTGCTACAAACTTACATGTGGACAATAAGTCATACTTCCTTTCAGCAACAGAGGCTTGATCAAACAAAAAACATATATGTACTGTGCAGATCTAGCAACTGAATATACCAAAACTGCAAAGCAGGAGTATGACTGCAATATAATTGGCGTTGTAACAGACAATGAAAAAAATGGAACTAATGAGGAAAAAATTAAAAGAAAATGACAGTACATTAACCGTTTATGTATGTTCAGCTCACTGGTTAAATCTCCTTGGACCTGAAGTTACACCACAAGTTGTCATGGTCAAATTATTGAAGTAAACAAGTATTTTCGCAATCACCATGAGGCAGGAGCACTTTTGTCAGAAATGGAAGATACAGTTAAACCACAAATTCCAAACGACACTAGATGGAATAGTCAGTTAGTCAGTGTACGCACTTTCTTGAAGAACAGACAAGCTATGGTTATCATTGCTGCACAAAATGAAGATGCCATTGGACGGAGAATTCGATCACTTATTCATAATGTTGGTTTAGCAAATGATGCAAAATATCTTGCAAAACAATTCCAACCTATTGCAGAAGCCTTAAACAAATTGCAGTCTGACACATCTTCCATTGCAGATTGTGAGACATGGTTTGATTTACTGGAAACTGAAGAGCTGAACCCTCATATTAAGATCGTCCAAAAGCGGGTTGACCAAGCATTAACGTCGAGCCATTTTCTTGCCAACATTCTTCATCCAAGGTACAAAGGAAAGAGGCTTCTACCAGAACACAAGACTAAGGCACACGACTACCTTGCAGAGCAAAACACTGATTGGTACCTGCTTTGCTGACTTTTATGTGTGATGAGACAAATATACAAAAAACTCTGATATGTGAATCACACTATCATGAACACATCTTAATCAGTGTTGTGGTCACGTGTGTAAATGGCAGGGAAAGTTAATCCAGAACTGTGTAAAATGGCTACACGCCTTCTTAAAATGCCATCAAGTTCTGCGTCTTCTGAACGCATTTTTTCAAACTTTGGACTAGTGCAAAATATATTGAGAAACAAACTAGGTATTGGTAAATGTGATAAGCTTGTCCTCTGCTACAGAATGCTAAGAGGGAAAGAAGATCTTGACTGGTACTTAGACAAATTTAAACTGGACTGTGCTTGTGCATGAATGAAATGACTAATAAATAAGAAAGACTCGAGCAGGAAACGCAACACAAACAATACACCCACTTCTCAAGCAAAACACACACACACAGTCATACCATAACACACACACACACACACACCCACACCCACACACACACGCGCGCAATACCATTCCTTCATCTACACACTAAATAGAAAACAACACGCAAGACAAACATAAAGCAAAGTGAATATAGGAGCCCGCCTTGGTACGGTCAGTAGCAATCAATAATTAATTAGAAATTAATCATTAACAACCACTGGGGGTTAAACCTGGGTTTAGGGGCGCCCAACCTCACTCTTATCTCCTATATTCACTTATAAAGACGAACAGTGTACATAAAATATAAACCCCGTTCCACAACCTTACAACCAAAAAGACCGCCATGACAGTAAGTAAATACATGTAAAACATCTAACAAAAATTCTATGACAAGAAGATTATTAG
Source organism: Gari tellinella (assembly GCA_922989275.2). Lineage (NCBI taxonomy): Eukaryota > Metazoa > Mollusca > Bivalvia > Cardiida > Psammobiidae > Gari > Gari tellinella. The sequence goes on along the minus strand of OV277867.1, from coordinate 75,181,482 downwards.
TAACATGGGAAAGAATTAAATATTCAAGCCCGTGCTAAAAATAACCCATTATGGCAACGGTCAAATTGTACTTGAGCGACTAGTCCGTAGTCACGAGTAACTGTAAGATATGGATGGGTTCAGGGTACGACAGAGAGGGAGAGACAAAACAAAGCACGAAAATCCGACATAACTCTTCCGGTTAAGGACGGCTTTAGAGACACATCATCATGTAGTGCTAAGCCCTGTCTGTCGTCGCACAACCAAAGAGGAACGCATAGTTATCAATTGTAGATTGATCGATAACCATACGTGAAGGTTTTGAAAATGTATATGTCCAAGAATCTTACGAAGTCTGTAAATTACATCACCATAAAACTCCGCCGGATGTGAAATACCTTGCCGCAGAAAAGACTTTAAGTTACATTTATACTTGTTAATGAGAGGAAGATTTCTATAAAAGAATTTAGAAAATGTTTTACGAAGTTTATGAAATCTGTACCCCTGTTTAAGAAGCTTTTCAGTAATTGTTTTATTACGAATGTGGAAGTCTTCAACAGAGGTACAGGCCCTAGCAAAACGAATAAGTTGTGAAATATAAACCCCGTAAGATGTAGAACGGAGAACATCGCCATCTAGATGAGGATAATTTACAATACTTTAATTTAATTCTAAATTTGCATTCAACTGATATTACTGACACGTCTTGTAAATAAAATGTATATATGTTAAAATGCCTTAATTCATACTTGTATATCTTATATAAACTAGGTTTTAAAATCATATCTGAATGTAATATGTGTCTACACAGCCTTGGATACATATTCAAATATGGCTAGATTGAATCTTTAAGACTCACTATTAGGAAGAAAACTGAGATTTCACATGACCCAAATTTCATAAAAACCCGCTTATTGCCCAACTCGGGTAAAACCGGGTTTTACTGGGCGGTTTTTACTAGGCGGGTAATATCGTGCCAACCCTGTACTCTCGCTAAGTTGTTCCGTGCACGACGTAGCACGCTTTCCACTTCAGGTATTTAGCACTGACGGCGAGTTGACCTTTTCAGCATTAATTTCAAGTTTAATAAATGCAACAAACACACTCAGGCTTTAACCAAACACCGAAAAATCAAAGTTGTAAACATTTGCGTTCTGAAAATCACAGAATTGAGACCATTTGGCATGAATACGGCGGAAGCATCAGTAACTCATGTTGCGCATCATTTTTTATGCATACAATAGACAATTCATATGCTGACTAATCGTTACAGTGTTACGGGGTAAGTCCAGGATCGTCCGAGATCATTGACGTCACATAGAGACGACCGCACTCTTACGTAAACGTACCGACGTAACCGTTTCATCCCAGCAACGATTACTGCTCGGCGGTTTTGGATCACTGCCGAGACAATAAGGAATCGTCTGAAGCAATTTCACGGTCCTACCCGTAACCGTAGACCGTATACTAGGCAGATCTTAACTGCACGCACAAGGCCCAGAATAACGTCAACGTCATGCCCTAGCCTGCAGTATCACCAGATCTAAAACCAAAAGAGCATATATGGGTTTAACTTGGCGACGGTTGCGGAACAATTGTCAGTTTTACACGACCAACGACCTCAGACATGCTCAAAAACGAACATGGCATGTCATCTCAGATAACGTCATTAGACGGTACACCAGAGACAGAATGATGCTTGCATTAGGCGTGACGGTGGGCATGCACGCTTCTGAAGATACTTTATGCAAAAAGTCACTTAATATGAAATCGGAAAATGAATTAAACAAATCTTACATACACGTTCATATCTCTGAGAATTTTGAAATCGACTCCTATGCATTTTAACGTCAAATTACGACGTGACGTTTGGAAGTTTTTCATCACCATTGTCGAGAACTTGCAGACATTGATGCAAAGTTTTGAATTACAATAACTTTTCAGCAAAACATTATGTTTGAAGACAGAATAATACGCATCAGAATCCCATGTAAAGTTTCTATTTTTGCTGTGTATATGATAGAACAGTTGACCAAAAAACATATTTTTAAAAACAAATTGAGCCGGATACCTATGATCCGACAGATGTATACCCACGTGCTAGAAATTTGACACATGTATAAGGGAATTAAACATGATACCAACAAATATCCAGTTATATGGATACAATAAAACTAATGTCCTGGTTATAAGAGTTGAACGGGAAACCTCTTCATCCGGAGAACATTTGTGCCAAATTATTTGGAAATCCATTTATGGGTAAAGAAATGACAGACCGGCACGACATTCGTGAAAACCGAAATGCAACATAATTTGACCCATGTACATGGGAGTTAAACACGACACATTGTCTTTGTCTGGAGAACATTTGTGAAAGACATCCATTGATAAAGAAATTACAGACCAGATCAAAAATTAAGACAATGTGACCTTGACATTTGCTTCATGAAAAAGGGAATTAAACATAACATTTGCCAAGTTATTTTTAAATTTATTCACCGATAAAATTTTTACAGATCGGACACGAAATGTGACAACGTTTCGTACCCTCTGACCTTGACATTTTACCCATGGACACGAGAACTAAACGCGACACATTGTCTTTGTCAAGTGAACATTTGTTCCTAGTCATTTTGAAATCCATTCACTGATAATGAAATAACATTTTCCTCATGTCTGCATTAAACCATATGGTGTTATTACTATTTAGAATTATCTCTTCGAGAAGCTTTTGATAAGTAGTCACATCATAGGGTTTGGTGGAGACATGAATATATTAGATTTTGAACTACTCTCCCTATTTAGAGCCCTGGTTGCGGTTAAACACCTAGGACCATTCATTAAGGACGAAAGTGGGCTTTTTAGACAGAATGCTGATGAATGCAGAAAAAAGTAACGGAGACTGCTTAATGCAGTAGCCCCCCTCCCAATATGCTGCCACCTGCCTTAAAGAATTTACCCGATCATATACTCGCTTATGGTCCTACGACCTATTATTACGCCATGCTTCTGATAACTAATTCGCTAATTTTTTATACCTATAACTAATTTTTTTCTTTAAAAAATTGAGACGAGGATATCCGAAATATGGACCTCCCTTAAAATGGACTCGGCGATCCCGTGACACGTCAGACCTAGTTGTTTGACTAAACGACATCTAACGTTCTTCAATACGCTCCAATACTAATTCATTGCGCCCTATGTTTATTTACTTTTCAAAGGTACGAAATAATTCTGTACGATTCAGAATAACACACGCAAAAGAGTACTACTCAACTGAAATGCATCAATTTTACCGCATAGAAAAATAAAATTTAGCTGCTTAGATGTAAGCTGCTTTGTTTGATATATTAAGAATCGGAAACTATGGTTTGTTGATAAGAAATTAACTCGGGACTGTTCGCTGTTGCTTGTATACTCATTTGGTCGCCATTTTGTTTTCTTGTTAGCGTTGGTACACTACCTCTAAAGCCGATCGTGCCGTTGGCCATCGGTATCGTGCAAACAGGTCGTTTTCGTTAAATTGTTACATTTTTTAGGCTACGATAGCCATCGATACGGTAACTGAACGCGCTACAGGTAAACAGGTGTGCGAGTTTTTTTTAAAAAAAAAATCACAGATAAAAAGTTACAGACCGGACACGAAATTTATGACGGAAGGACGAACACACATACGTTAAGAGAGAAGGACGGACGGAAATGTGATTACTATATGCTCGCCTTTGGGCATACAAACCAAACTTTTCTACATGTTATCGATTTGCGTTTGCGTTTCGTGTGCGTTTAAATGGGAAATAATAAGGTCTTCTTCAGTGTATGGTATTATATAGTATTGTAAATTAATTATATTGTGCACCCTGATACATGTGTAATATATTTGTTTTTGTCATATGCATTGCATGGGCCGGAGGCCTTGAAGCAAATAAAATTATTGTCATTTTCATTGTCATGTTATTTCAAGCATTTGCATATCTTCATTATACTTATTTCAACCCCTTCATTATTTTTAGATCATCTGCAGGTACAAACATAGAGACATTGACAAAACGTTACTCTTCTCCAATAGATGCTATTATCAACATTTCCATTGCAAACAGTTTGCAGCCAATGCAGCTGTCGGATAACCCATCGCCTGGTCAGACTCCAATCTACAAAATCTCAGACAAAATCGGAAATTGTAACACATTTGAGCATCAGACCGCGGTGTTTCTGGTTGACTTCCGTCTGCTCAATCAAGAAGTATAGGTGAACTTGAATATTTTGAGTTCATTCGATTGTAAACGCGATTCTAAATTCGGAGTAACTTCTATATAGATTAAACCAACTGTAAGCTTAACTTTCTACCTCTTGGCGATACAAGAAAAGCGAGTATTGTACTGAATTGTGAAATTGAGATCCCAAACTTCTAGATTGGGATAAAACGTTATTTCCCAAATAAACGCGGTTATGCTAAAGTCCCCGGGATTATTGAAAACAGTTTGGAATCAGATCAGACTAAAATCCGTTTACCACTCCAAAGTAAAACTGTCGCTCTTCAGACACAAGATCTCACTTACATTAACGACGTATTTGCAGTTGAATTTCGCTAATTGGAGCTCGCTTCAGTCGTAGACATCCACATTTTAAAGGCTAACCCTATTTAACTTTGAGATACAGCTTAGCTCGACATGTTAGCGAGTTCGAATTATCATGGTTCGGCTGTATAATTTACAAATGTACTATATTTCTCTGTTTATTTATCAATCGAAACACGTATTCACCATTATCTTTACATTTCGGACATAACTAAAAGGGTTAACTGTAAAGAGGGACTGCACTTGCTTTTTTATTTAAGAAAATACGAAATTGTCTCCCCGTAACTTACACACTTTTAGAATAGTGGATCAGAGTGCAGTTACATTTAGATATTGACGTTTGACATGTAAAGCTGCTTCAGCGGAGAAGACGTTATACTGTCTTAATAAAAACGTCTATACTTAACCAACAGGTTGGAGCAATATCAATTACGTTTGTCCGTTGTCGTACCTTTTGCCCGGAGCTATTTACTATTCAAATCTAATAGGAATACCAATTTTGGAGTAGGAGTACGCCAAAGACAACTTTGCAAATGGTTTAAATCTTGATTAGATTCGAGGAAATTTAACCTTAAATCGATAGTGTAGACAACGGAACGGCGGTCAAGCGATTGAAGCAGATTCTCCAAACCGGCGTTAAAAGTGATAACGGCCAAAAGAACAATGTAAACAACAATTCTAATATTCTATATTAATTTTATTCAACAAATTAGAAGCAGTAATTATTTTATAAACCCACCATAGCTTTAGCAAAGAATCAACAATATTGATCTGTATTTTACTGATCTTGTCATAGAATTTTTGTTAAATGTTTTACATGTATTTACTTACTGTGCTGGCGGTCTTTTTGATTGTGAGGTTGTGGAACAGGGTTTATATTTTATGTACACTGTTCGTCTTTATAGGTGAATATAGGAAATAAGTGTGAGGTTGGGCGCCCCTAAACCCAGATTTAACCCCCCAGTGGTAGTTAATGATTAATTTATAATTAATTATTGATTGCTACTGACCGTACCAAGGCGGGCTCCTATGTTCACTTTGCTTTATGTTTGTCTTGCGTTTTGTTTTCTATTTAGTGTGTAGATGAAGGCATGGGAGTGTGTGTGTGTGTGGGTGTGTGTTTGTTTTGGTATGACTGTGTGTGTGTTCTGCTTGAGAGGTGGGTGTATTGTTTGTGTTGCGTTTCCTGCTTGAGTCTTTCGTATTTACTATATGTATACAATATAATATTACATTGCTCCCTGCCTACAACGGCTCTCAGAATTTTACCACAATGTTTGCCACTGTTCCCCAAAAAGGTAATCGTGTAGCGCTTTCATTGCTGCAATATCGGCTTATTTGACATTTTGACGGGAGAAACATAAAGACGAGTGTCAAACAGTTTGAACCCAGATAAGACGCTGCAGTACGCATCGTGTGGTCTGGGTCCAAACTGTTTGCAAATATTGTCCAAGAGCTCTTTTTCCCCTCCATATAACAAATCCCTCGGAACAACACACATACTTGGTCTCACTCTGGGTTTTGTTGTTGCGAGGGAGCACTGTATCAGTAACACAAGGGTGAAACGTAAACGACCAATGTATATATATATATATGCAGGTGTTACCTACTGTATTTGTTTAATTAAAAGACATTTCGGCACTTACAAATGCACCAGTGCCTTTATCCAGGTAAACATGTATACAACTGCACTAGTACACACACAGTGTAGAAGATATACTTTTCTTTATTCTAAACTCTTATGTCCTTTACGAACTGTTTGGAGCCAGATCAGACGCCGAATAACCTCGCGTCTGATCAGCTCCAAACTGTTTCTGATACAGATTCAAATGCATTATTTTCATGTTTGTATATTTTCATTTTTGGCGCATACTGCATACAGTTTGGATTCCACTACGGTTCTTCATCTGGGAATAAAATGTATTGCAGCTCTTGCTCAGATTAAATTTCAGATTTATGAGATATTTTCTACATGCAACATAATCTTGCAGGAAAGAACTATATTGCTTATTCCAGGTAAGACGTGTTATGATGAGGTTTGACTAGGTTACCTTGGGTATAATGCTTAATTGATTACAATTTGGCTTATGATCAGACGCCGCGTAACTATTGACATACAGTTCAATGTTTCTTAAGTAATTAAACATATCAATCAAATTTTAAAAATAAAAGTAGACGACAATTGTATAAAGCATATTACTTTATGGCAGTGGGGGTATTAACACCATGATATATACTCAGCAAAAGAAGAAACGTCCCATATTTTGAACGAACATATCTCTGACTTTTTTTAAGTGATACATTTAGTGAATGTACTTGTGGGGTACTGGTTAGTTGGAGATACACATGTGTAAAGTTTGCACAAAATAACACAGAAAAAAACCGCTAACGTAACGGAATCATGATTTTCACGTTTTTCACGTGCACGGTACATACGTGTTTAATAAAGTACTTCTGTCGTACGATACACATGCAAATAAAAAAACTGTAACAACACACTATGTTTTCAATTTCTGCATCATGCCACGCTCGTCTGGAGTCGAAATAAATCAAGCAATAGGTATGCTTCAGACGGAAATGACGTCCATTGACGTCGCCCGCAGATAAGGATAATGCCGTAAGACCATACAGAGGTTTGGCACCCAAAACCATAACGCGTGGACTGTTTACGATCGTTCTAGCCTAGATCATTCCATTTTTCAGCCGTCAGAACTACTGACCGCTACATCAGGTAAACGCACTTACGTCTAAGTCGTTTGCCAGCCACCGTGACGGCTAGATGATACGATGAGTCATCACATACTTAGTCATCGCGTGTCAATCAGAGTATGGCGCCCATATCTCGGTAAAATTCGGACACGACGTCTCCGTGGTGCTAAGTTATCTGTGGTCACGACGTCATTTGGGCTGGAGGCAGGCTAACTAGCATCGAGTTCTTTTTGCTGACGAATCTCGGTTCACACTTAGCAATGCAGATTGAAGACTACGCAAATTGATTACATTTGTAAGATTCAGCATTCAAGATTTTACACCAAGAGTCGAGGACTGACGTACTTATTGAATGTTACGTTACGCCGTAGAAATATAGTGTGTATTGGTGAAAGATATTAATCATACTGAAAACAACTTATGGCTTTATATGAGAAATCTCTATTCACCTAAACATTTTGGGTTTTTAAAAAAAACCAAAACAACCACACCTTTTTTCAGAATTTTTAGTTCAAATACTACCAACTTCTTCATTTCATCACTCAAAAAGTTTTAATCTCAGCAATACGAGGTTAACTGATATGGATTTAAAAATGAATAAACTTTATTTTCTGTATAGGTTTTATTACCTTCAGCCTTATAACTTTAAAAGTTTCCTGTAATAGGGTAGGACGTTTCTAAATTTGCTCAGTATATTTTTGGGTAAAAAAATACGTGACGGCAATTTCAAAAGATAATAATGGTTAGACCTAAAATATGAATTGTTCCTGACACACTCTGCATTCAAGATCACGTGTAATCGTTGTAGTTTGGTGTTAGTTCACTTCAGGCTTGGTTTTATGTGCCTATCGACTGCAGGTGCGAGTTCCGGGTTATTCCTGGCCAATCGCTTAGCCCCTGCGAACAAAATAAAAGTGATCTTGAACGAAGATAAGTGGCAAAATGCAGCTTAACGTTCTGCATTACACAATATTCATGCTTTACTGATATTCTTCTTGATGTTTCAACTGGTCGTAATAGAGGGGTTAAATTAAAGTCTATTACAATCACAATGTAAAGATGTAATTGCCATTATTCTATAAGGACACAGTGATGCATTTAATCTAGTGTGTAGGGTATGCAAAACGTTTTCAATCAAAATGTGTAATCATGTCTTTTTCATAAATGACCAGTTTTCATTGCATATAGAGGAGGTTATTCCAAGTACATTTAAAACATACAAGATAAACAATGCAGATTCTGATCAAAGGGTTCTTGAAGGTGTCTTTGAAGTTTGCAATAGCTGTGTAACAAGTTTCCAGCATTGTTAGGGTTAATCGCTGCTTACTGTAAGTTCATTGCATACCTTTGCTAGTCCCTGCATCACTCCTGAGTATTGGACCTTTAGCCTTCTTGTCCGGATTTTTCTTAAAATCCTCATCCATCTCAGCTCTCCTGTGTTGACCTTCTACGATACCCTGCAGAGCCTTTTTAATTCCTTTCTCGTCAATTGAAGGTCTGAAACAGTACATTATACAAATCAACATTAAAACGAGTCTCTTCATAGTATGTATGCAGCTGTGAGCAGTAAGTTTTTAAAATTAGCTTTCATGAATGCACATTGCGTGTTTTAAAATAAAGTATGTAGAATAAATCTTGACCAGACGCGGTGTCTGGTAACGACTGAAACGGCTTGCAAAGCACAAGTAGGCGCATATATCGGTGAAATATATAACACCTTAGACAATTTTCGCCTTCAAATTGTGTCACATGGAGCTATGCTCAGCTCTGTGGTTACATCATTACTCTGTCAAATAGTTTTGGAATTATATGCAATAATTAGGATTATTTTTACTATCGTATCGGGATACAAACTGTATGTAAAACGTTCATATATAACACCCTCATGCTATAATTGTTTACCCGTATTATCTGAGCTATAACAATAGCTCATGAAACTGACATAATAAGGAAGTGTTCAACAGGAACGAATGCAGATTAATTTAAAGAAAGATCATTAAAAAACAATATTCTTGCTCAGACAGTGCCTTCAGGTATTTGATACATGCACTACTTAATTCATTAAAGTGATGACCTTACTGTTCATAAAACTCTTTGGGGTGTTGCGTTTTGCCTTTCTCAAGTACTTCGTACAGTTTCCCGGCATACTTGTCGGTCACCCCGTTTGGTATTTTTCTGGTTTCCCGCATAGAGTTCCACTTTAAAGTATTCTCCTTCAGTTCCTGTCGCACTTCATCTTTAATTTCCTTGTCACAGCTGTCCATCTGGCTTTGGAAGAGCAGTAGTTGTGTCTCCAGCTTTCGTTGAACCTGTTAAAGTTGGTTTACAAAGTACAGAATAATAGAAGTATCCAGAGTAAGACGGTCAGCTACATGTAGGAAAGCTTTAACAAAGGTTGAGTGTGTATCGTTCAATATTTGATGGCAGCTTAACGTATAATAACAGTAATACAGAAGCCCCCTTGAGGTATCATCGTCATCACTGTTGTCTTGCATTAATGTATCGACAGTGGTTTCATACTGCAAGGAGATCTTTCCAAATTATTGTCACAATTAGCATGTTTCCCCCAGTTCATGTCATATGGGTTGAAGTGATACGCACTTGTACATGGTATGCCATTAATAATACGATTTTACAAATCAAGGTAAATGACAACTTCAATTAGCGATTTCAAAGCCGTCTTAATATGAGAGCGGTAAAAATTGTCAATATCTACAGATCCGGGTCTAAGAATTTGAAAATACACTTTGAAACTTTTGTTATGTAATATCAAAGTTTTTCACCGTTTAATACGACATTCTATTACGTAACAAATTGGTTTGACCTTGTGGAAAAATGTGTCAAACTTCTGTTATATTAATGTCCAAACCCGTCGCTTCTTTCATATAAGGGTGTGTCAAAACCGTCAACTAACTGATTTGCGTGTGGTTTCGACTGTTTGTCTGATTGCGTATACTCCCGTTGTTTGAAACAGGTATTTTATCGTTTCAATCTATGACAAGCACAGATGTCTTTGACCATTTTACTTACATGTAACTCCAACCTGATGGAAAATAGTAATCAAAGAACAATAATGATTTTAACATGGAAAAGCAATACATCACCGACAGCATTTTGAGAATGCCTCTACAGTGATGCTCACTTATAACGAAATTCAGGAGACCTTGCAAATTATTTCGTCTTATCCAAATTACCCAGGTTTCGTATTTATTAACCCCCAGTGGTTAATAATAATTAATTTATAATTACATGTAATTATTAATTGCTACTGACCGTACCAAGGCGGGCTCCTATATTCACTTTGCTTTATGTTTGTCTTGCGTTTTGTTTTCTATTTAGTGTGTAGATGAAGGAATGGTATTGCACGCGTGTGTGTATGCGTGTGTGTATGCGTGTGTGGTTTGTGTGTGTTTTTGTTATGGTATGACTGTGTGTGGGTTCTGCTTGAGAGGTGGGTGTATTGTTTGTGTTGCGATTCCTGCTTGAGTCTTTCGTATTTATTCACTGTATCTAGTCACGAGACTGGATGTCAATGAGGTATAATAAATCGGTCAATTAGCCGTGTGAAGCGTTTCTGTTTGTAATGAAGATTTTTGTAAGTTTAAGACCCGCCTGTCAGCTATTAGAATCTGCTAAATTGCATTGAAAACAAAATATAATTTTGCAATTTTAAAAGTACTAAAAGACCTCTAACAGCACTGAACCACATTGTTTATGACCAGAAGTATTGTTAATTGTTAGAGTATTGCTGGGTATTATGAGTTGCAGTTAAAATAGTTACCAGTGAAGTGAAAACATATAGAGGATAATTGTTTGTTTCAGTGTATGATGGGGTTTTCTTTCATCGAGTGAAAAGCAAGGGTTATATTTTCACGAGTGGCGAAGCCACGAGTGAAAATATTACCCTTGCTTTTCACGAGATGAAAGAAAACCCCATCATACACTGAAACAAACAATTATTCTATTTCTTTTATGCTTTTAACAGAGAAATATTAAATAAAGACGCCGATTTAGCGCTTGGGCCATTTTAAATACCCCGTTAGGAGCCTCTCAAAACCGAAGCAGTCCAGACTTGGTGTGATTTTGATGGCGTAGTAATCTGCACGCGCGACACCGGAGCAACAATCGTAAACATTTTGGTCGCCATTTTTTTTCGATTCAATGTGAAAATTTATTGTTTGGATTTACAGACGGCAAACTGGTGTTATCTAGGTATGTGTATTTAATTATCGTTGAATATTTAACATTATAAATACGCTTTCACTGTGTCACACTTTTAGACATTCAAATGAATTGAGAGTTAAAGTCACCCGCGTGGCGTGTTTTGTCTTTTTCAAATTCGTTTCAGTTTTGAAATGTTGAGTCTGACGTGTAGGTCAGAAATTGATGTGTAAACACAAGGACAAGCATGCGTATTGAATAACAGAATAACGGGCAAAGCCAACGGTAATAAACAAGACAATACCAAGAAAGAAATTGGATTTGTGGACGCGTCGCATACCAGTATCACGAAGTAAATACTCTGTGCCAGTATCAAATAAAAGAGTTGAAACACTTTCTTCTACCGGTGGAACAAGTTGATGGGACGGGGGTGAATTTGAAAGCCACATTTATTTTAACACTATGTCTTAGTCAGTCTCTTTTCTGGGTCAACACTAAGCAAAGAAAGTAATGTGCTTTTAGTCTTAAAGACATTACCCCAGTCCATTCATTGACCCCCCCCCCCCCCCCCCCATTGTTCTCACAAGGCGTGGAAATACTGGTAAAGCATGATAATTTTGTGCAAGCAACGGCTCAGCCATCTGAAGTTTTGAATAGAGGCCCATTCATACTAGATCTGAAGGGGGTTTCAACGGATTTTACTAACCTAACTATTAAATATTAGCTGTTGGCCGCACATGAAACGCTTGGATGATTCTTTCCCCAGACGCTAGTTGAGTAAGTCACTCCCAAAGATAAAGTAATGGAGGATATTTAATATTCTGTTTCTATCAGCAAGTTGCCGGATTATTTTATATTTTCTTGCCACAATGTGAGAATCCATACTTCACATCATGTATGTTTCCACCCTTAGCCGAAGGCAGAGACAATTATTTTTGTTCTGTCCGTCTTTCTGTCTGTCTACCCATCTGTCTGTCTGTCTGTCACGCTATGGTGTAGAACAATAACTTTTGTTCTTATGTGCTTATCATCATCATTTGTGCAATTTTTTTTTGGTGAACTGGTTACTAACTTACTTATGAGGAGGAGATGGTTGCATTTCAGATCGGTTACATGATATGTAACTAAAAATAGATTTTTTATTTTGCTTTACTTTCGGACATTAACATGCATTTTTTCTTTAAACAAATTGGTTGTTTTGGCAATTTGCGAAATGTTATGCGTTTCGCAGTTGTAGTTGAATGTCACATTGCGGCATGAATTTGTACTATCTGGTCAGCCGGGATGTACATCTGTCAGTTTTTGCACCAATCTATATTAAATGCCAGGATTTGAAATTGATGACAGCACTCACGCTACAGTCAACATAACTTCAAATCAGGAGAATTGCTGCTATGTAGAGATCTATAATAAACACAAAAGCCTGATGTTTTTTGTGTTATTGGACAAGAGAGATAGCCTATTCTTTCAGAAGCATGTATTTAGTAACTCATTATGTAAATAACACTATGATGAGTTCTTTACTGTGTGTTTCTGCTTGGATGGTTCCACCAAAAGCAAAATGAATTCAACAACACCCGCAAAGGAAAAGTGAATTGGATGGATGACAAAAATGGATGAAGCTGATGACAGCAGTTTAGCAAATAACAAGGAGATACGTGGATCAAGGAGGATAACGTAAAGGAATGGAGACAAAATACACTTAACCCATTACCCCATAGCATGTTTCTGATTTGAAAACATGTGACCATTAAAGCAGGTTGAAAGTAGAGCAGAATGTGCCTTAAGGCGCAATTTGCTTTACTTTCAGCCTGCTTTAAAGCTACCAGTTGATAGAATGTAGATATTATTTGTTTTCTAATGTTGAATATTCTCAACTGTATAAATAGGAACTATTTTATTCAGCGGAGGGATAAATTATGGGCGTAAAAAGGCGTATTTATGGGGTAATGGGTTAAAGCTGCAGTTTAGAGATTGTTTTGTTATCATATTATGAACATTTTCAAAATGGTATTGTCAGTAAACTGTCTGTAAACTACACTAGACAGATCTGACAATGCATGATATGATATCAGATACTTCATCACATCATAGAGAATAATAAAAGGACATCTTCAACAGTTTAATGGCAAAAAACATTTTCACACTCTTTTTTCTTTTTTTAATGTAAAAAATATGATTGTCTGTTATGTTGAACATTGCTGTTTGGATTTATTACCAAATTTGGCAAACTGTTTTATTTTCATTTCCAACATCTCACATAAGCTTGAAATGTCAATGTCTTTCATTAATTTCCATTTTGCTGTACTTTTGCTTTAATTAGTAATGTTCAAAAGAACATATCACAGCTTATTGAACAAAAATTAGAGCAGACACCCCTTTACAAGGGAAATAACCATGTATGGAATATTCAAATTAAAGGGAGATAATAAAAAAAGTAGTTCCGGCAAAAAATAGTTCCAAAAAGTTATAATTCACTGTAGATTATAACTTTATAATCTACTGAGAAAACTCTATAATTCACTGCTTAGCATAAAAGAAACCGATATTCTTTGAATTTGGCCTCTGATCAGATGCAAAACCGTTGGCTATTTCGTTTCGTTTCAACTGGAAAATACCATTTTTAGAATATATCCTCTTTAAAAAGGCCATACCATTTGAATTGTATCTATAAGGAACGTATGTATTGAAACACTAACGGTATGAACACTTCAATATTTTTAAAAGTCGAATTGATCATTATGAAGACAATCGCGACTTGCAAATAGTTTGGATTTAGACCACACACCTCGTAACGCAACCTCCTTAGCACTGTTTGACATTCAAAATCAATTTCAGGTCAGTCTATAACTAGCAAAACATGATTTTGAGATTTTCTTACGCGATGTATTTGAAACGGGCGACATAGTCAGCATGATTACTAACCGTGTCATCATCATGTTGCTGCTGACTTGGAAGGTGTATGTCAGAGCGGGGTAGAGCCTCGATCCCATGATGTCTTAGCTCCCTACTCTCTAACTCCTCTAGCATGGTGATGCAGTTACCATATACCTCGTACACCATTTGCTTGCTTGCTAAAATAGACATAAATCTGATAAGCATGCGCTTGCTTGTTGAATAGACATAAATAATGCCATTTTATTGCTTGTTCTCATGAGTATTAATATAATTAAACAATGCCTGTTTGCTGAAATAGTTATACTTATCGTATACCCAGGTATAACATTTGTATACAAAGGTTTAACATACCTGTGCTTGTATTTTGAAATAGAAATCAATACGAGTAGCTTGCTGACATAAAATTAGCAAAAACTGAGAAAGATTAACGTCTTCCTCTTCACTATACACTTGTCTTGATTTACGCTTTATGTAGTGTATAACACTGTTTTGTTCAAATAAATACGAAAGAAGACTCAAGCAGGAAACGCAACACAAACAATACACCCATCTCTAAAGCAGAACACACACACAGCCATACCATAACAAACACACACACACACACATTCAAGTTCATGTTACCATTCAGAAAATAAATAATCATTTAATGCTAATAGAATATTATGGTCTTGTATACTTATATTTTCTCAATGTGGGCTAGATTGCGGTTACAGTTCTAAACAGTGAGGATTAAGATGAAAAGCCGCGTAAAGCATTTTGACGTTTGTGTCAAATTGTTGTTTCTTAAAACATCTTCTACTACGACTTTGGTTTCACGAACGAATGGTTTTTTACATATACGTACAATGTGTTAAGCGGCCATTTAAACATGTTAGCATCTCAAACAAGTTGAAGCTTAATACAGGATAAAGGTATAGTAAAAAGTTAATGCATGTACTTTCTGATTTATTTTGTTCATGTCTGATAAGGCAGATATATATTTTAGAGAGTTTTGTGTATCTTCCTGACGACTAAGGGTGATAGCTTCAGGGGATTCCTCAGTGTTTAGGTTGCATGAAGCCATTTTCTTGGAAGTAACTTCTGCTTTTTGCGAAACGGTGAAAATAATTGGCGCAATATTGTATAAAACCGCAACCATGGCCTAGTGCTTAGGGCGCCCGCCTCGGAAGCGGAAGGTCGAAGGTTCGAATCCCGAAGCCGGATACGGGGTTTGGACTGATATGGCCTGTTGGTGAGCCGCCAGCTAGTTAAACGAATGGTTACCGTAGGCCCATCTCTGCAAGGCGCCCTGCACTAAGAGAAGGGATTCGGGAGGTACTGTGCACGCAAAAAGGATAGGTGTCTCATAAGCCAAACTGGCTGGCCCTTTCAATAGGGGTGACATTATAATAAACAAAGCATTTACCTTTTATTGTGTGATTGTGAAGCGCAATAGAATATTGCATAATTTTTGCGCTATATAAATGCCATGTAATTGTAATTGTAATTGTACAACCAGTCAAAATGCATTGTCTGCGCATGCCTGAAACTAAGTTGCATACATTTTCGCAGCAACCAAATTTTACGATAATCAAATATTGTGGTTAGGAATAAAACCCGTACCGGAACTAATCACTTCGATAAGGAATAAAACTCAAACCTTCACTACATAAGATGTTAAATGCTTGTGTGGCGGACGTACAACTACAACTACTAAACTACCGGTAATTGATTGAATGAAAAACAGTAGGCAGCTTCAAGCAAGGTGAAAGTAAAATTGAAACATTTTACTGGAGTTCTCTGTTTACTTGCACCTTGTCTTATAAGCAGCATTGTGTTAAACAACGAACTGTCTAAAACAATAGTTATACTGGTGTCTCCTATTCTCTTTGTGGCTTAAAAGTCGGTAGAAACTCAGAATAAAGTATAACATCAATAAAAATAATAATAACAAAATCTTATCTAGGTCATAATCTAACTCAATCAAATGTTTGCCCATATTCTCGGGACTTCTGATTGGCTGTCAAGGTTTTTTGCTATGGAGGGGGTAAACTCTTTCAGTTCAGATAAGTATTTCAAGAGTCACTTAAAATCTATCATATGGAAAATTTCTGCATATGTGGCATCATTTTTTTTTTGAGATTTGAACTATGCACAAGTATTAAATATATAACAATGTGCAGCAGGTTTTACATGTGAAATTTCGAAAATAGAGAATTCAAATCCAATTGATGATTTATAGGTCCATGCAACATTTTCCAACAGAAATTTATCGGAGGAAAAAAGTTGATATATTTCTGGATGTCAGGAATGCCGATTTCATCTGAATTTGGTAGGCACGAGATTATAAGAAACCCTGAGAATATGAGAATTGACGTTAACGCAATTTACTGATCGCTATATATAGAGAGGTTTCATTTTACATACAATATCTTCTAAAATATCTCAAGTATACTTTTCACATATATTACTGTTTTCCCCAACCCTACATAGGTTTGTTTCCTACCATATTTACATGTCACTTCATTAAAACTGCTCGGCTTCCATGGCTTCTTTTTTAAAGAAGCCAACTTGTACAAGATTGGCTTAAAGAGACTGAAACCCGAATGATATATTTACAATGAAAACGAAAATACACAATTATATCTTATAGTGCAAATGACATTAAATGATATGCCCGGTGTAGAAATAACACCAAGAAAAGTTAAGATATTGTCAATAGCCTTTCCTACTCTGAGATGGAATCGATTCTCGTTTAAACTTTGCAACATACAGCTACAATAGGATAAAATGATGTTAGATAAAAACAGTTCCGTGGTCTTGTCGGCTATTTAAGCGGTGCCGTTACATGTTTTTCTTGTTTCTATGTTTTTCTCATAGGTTCGAGTCTTAATCTGTCAAATATTTTCTTTGAGATGTATTGTTGTTACATTAATCCTTTTACCGAAACTAATAATATATTTGCTATATGAGTACCAGATATTCATTTAACATAAGTTTTAATCAAGAGTGTTATAAGTTTATTTGGACTTGGTCCTACCTTGAGCCGTCCTAAATATGTGTCCTTGCGTCTGTGCCTGACCGAGACCATAACCCGTCATGTGCAGTTTATATCCCGGGTCACCCTGGTGCGAATTCAGGTCACCATTATGGCTTCCTTGTGTATATCCGTATGACGTGCCAGAACCGTATATGCTCCCAGCTGCAGTATAGCTATCCTCTGCATGTGCATGCGGCTGGCCGCGACCATAACCCGCCGTGTGCTGCTGGTGCCCGGGGTGTTCTTTGTGCGAATATCTGTAATCATTATGAACTTGCCCCTTGTTCTCTTGTGTGTTCCCGTATGCCATGCTAGAACCATTCATGTCCCCGCTTGTTGTGTAGCTATCATCAGTTTCCATACCCTCTCCGGTTATTGGATTTCTTTGTTAATAGCAAAATACATATGTGCATACTTGAGAAGACGCATTGTTATGTTATATATATAGGATAGTGAATGAATGTGCTTCAGTGGTGAATGTATTGAACGGGTTGGTTAAAATAATAAGTTGCGAGCCTTCTTTTTATCACATGAACACAAATTTACACAAAATTCCGAATGGTCTTACTTTCACATGTCCCTCGGCTTTTAAGTAAACGGTTTGTCACAGCTTTAGTCTAAGCGACATTCGTTTAATGTTCATTCATAGATAAAACACCTATCAAACTAAAATAAAGACAAGCCAATGTGTTATGAAAAGATATTTCTGATACCATATTCAAATTCGAAGTTACTATCAAATCTTTAAGTGTCCTTATAGACTAAAATGATCACTTGGCATTAAGTTTCGTTTTCAGAACAGCGTCATCATTTGCAACATTTTGTCATTATAATGTTATGTTTTAATTTGAATTGCTCTGAGCTACTGTTAATACTAAAGCTCTATGTAGCCTGATTAGCAGCCTGGTTAGCAAGGGATGCTTTGTTTTAAAGACACTTGAAAATGTTTCAATCACTCGTGGTGATCCAAGTTTATCAAACTAGATTCTCTACTTTAGCGGTTTACAGTAGGTGTAGTAGTACATTATTTTGGTGATTCAAACAAAAGGTACATGCCTTTTTGTGTTATATTAATATCTGCACATTGTGTCGTTCGATACTCACGAAACTCTATATTTTGTACTTTAATGTGATAAAGAAACTTTTTGACAACTCTTACTACTTATTTTTATATGTTATTCAAACAGTTGAACTACTGTCCAAATCCAGTGTTACCAGGAGTCTGACCAGGCTCCAAACTGTTTGCAATGAAAACATAAATGTAATGAGGAAAGAATAACGCCTTCTCTACTATACATGTATTTCAACTTGTGAGCTTGAGAGTACATTCTTGAATGCTTCTTATTTCATTCGTAGGTATACATGGAAGTTTATATCATTTTTGTTATTGATAAGTTATCGATCTGCTGAAATTACACAAAACACTAATACCTACAGTTCACAAACGTAGACAGTATAAACAGTACATTGTATATACCCTGAAACTGCGGTATCTCACAAAGATCGGTACTGTTTGCTATAATTCATACGGAATCTCCACTTTAGCATTTAGGGAGAGATACTTTCAAAATCCAGTTATAATTGGGTTTACGATTTCATAGCGTCACGTATGATGATTCCAGACGCTTAGGGTAACAACTTACATTAATGCTGCAAGTACATTGTCTGCTTTGAAATCGTCGTCTTCAAAATGTGTTATAACTACACATGTACACTTCTTAAAGTATAGGAATCTCAACTCGACAGTCATACAGTTTTTATCAAAATATGATGCTGTGTGATGCAGCGTCTAATCTGGATACAAAATGTTGCCAAATTCAGTGACGTCGCGATCAGACTAAGAGTTAAATGGACAAAAGTAAGGTATATTTATGTACGAGACAAGTCTGGATCTTACCTTGTTGGCGAATGCCTGGTATCTGTCGGTGTGATTTCAGTTGCGACACCTGTTAACAAATTATATAAAGTAAATTAAAACATCGATTATCGCTAAAGCCGAACGTATGAATATTTAAAATTTGGCGTTATTCCTTATTCGTGTTCTGGAGGTTGGACTATTGGGCCAGTGCCAAAAACTCAAATGATGATGTTTGGCGGCATAGACATGTAACAACGTATATCAGAATGACAGTAAATCTGAAAGAGCATTAAGAAGCTTGAGACTTCTCGTTTTTATTGGTTAAAAGGGAATTCTTTTTTCTGTTTTAATGAAGTTGATATTCAATGCAAAGACAGCTTCTTGAGAACATTGGTTAGTTTTAATCTGAATGGCAAATAGTTTAGAGCCTGAACAGAAGCCAGATTGATCTGTGTCTGATCTGGCTTCAAACTGTCTGCAATTGAATTCAATCTTGTTTTGTTTTTATCAAAGATGCGTTTGTAAGGAAATAATAACTCTTCCCTACTGTGTAACAGTATATCATAAAATTGTAAGACTTACTATGATGGTCATTGCCCGTGTCCTTCTCGTTCTTCCTACCAAACGGATTCCAGCTCATACTTATGTTTCTTGAATATATTCACAGTGATGCACTCTCTCTCTACTGGCGGTCGTCTAAATACTGAGAGTGGTCTGCTATTAGCCCCATATAAAGTTTTCTATCACAATTGACTGATTAGTTCTTACCTTCTTGGAAAATCAAAATGGTTTTCCATACACGTACTGATGTGTCGTCAAATTATGATGAGTTGTCGCAAAGCAGAAACGAAACTAAGATCTCTTATGTACATATATTTAGGGAAAAAGAAACCATAAACTATTCCTTATGATTAATCGCTAAAAATAGGACCTGGAGTAAAATATCGCTACAAAGGTCGATAAAATGTTATTCCATGTGTTAAAACGAAAGTAAACGATGAGTTGTACACATATAAATAGAAAACGAAACTATACAACTAGTACATGGTATTCCATTATTACTTACTCGCCTGAAAAGGCCTTACAGTAAGGTAAGGTATCGCTACTATAGTCGAGAAAACGTCATTTTATGTCTATTAACGAAACTAAACGCTGAGCTGACACATATGTATAGACAATGTAACTATACAACTAATAGATGGTATTCCATTATTACTTACTCTCCTAAAATACGTAATTCTGTGAATTCCCGCTCCATAGTCAAGAAAACGTTATTTCCTATTAAAACGCACACGAAACACACATATTTCGCAATAAAACGTAGAAAAGAACACTTTTCGACAACTCTGAGTATTCATGTTGATCGGAGTTGATCGGAGCCAGATTAGATACAGAATAACCAAGCCTCTAAGCAGGCTGTATTCTTTGTGCAATAAGAATAATGGTTTATCAGAAAAGACATCGTCTTCTCGAATATACGATCACTCATGTAAATGTTTTTTTCGATTCCTTACCCATAGAACCCATTGGCCAATATTCGCTTCCCTTACAAACAGTGTACATGTGAAGAGTAAACTAATACTAAGCATACAGTGATGAACCTGATCAGAGGTACAGGGAGTTTGCTTCGTTAATCATATTGTAATACAATGTAGAAACACCAATTAATGGTCAAAGATGGACTAGATTCAATCGGACAATGAAATTGTCATTTTGAAGCTCAAGTTGTGAATTGGGTATTTCAGATACCGGTAGCTGCTTAAATAAATATGAAAGTAAAGGTCCATTAGGGGTTTTATGTTTGACTCTCTTCTTGTTTTTGTTGTTATCTTTATGAAGAGACATGTCATGGTAACGGGGCTACATTGTATATATCCTTAGAAGTCTTTATGCAACTATTCACGAACCGTTCCATACTAGAGATGTCTATTTCAAGAACATGGCATGCGGTCCAAAACGCAACTGACGGCATTTAAATTAGAAGATTATTTATCTTATTGAAATTATATCTAACTTATGTTCATCATGCAGTCAACTGAAGAGAAATTGTCGTCGATTTCAAAATAGTTTACCCTTGAAGTTATACTGTCCTTAATATAGATGCCGTCAGACATCAAATGTTCATGTATAAAAAGCTGATTCAGTACGTTTAGCTTAAATTCTTATTTCATTTTGAATCCAGAAAAAGTGATTTATAGGTGAAACGTATACTTGAGATATTTTAGAAGATATTTTATGTAAAATGAAACCTCTCTATATATATCGACCAGTAATTTTGGAATTGACTTACATTCACAATATAGTATTTAGTATTTACTAGGAACCCATAAATGATTTTAATCTTAGTGGAAATAGACAATGGTCAGGTATATACAGATCTTTATTTTAAGCCTACAGATAAACAACTGTACCTGAACCATTCTTCTTGTTATCATCCAGATACAAGGAAAGGCATGGCGTAAGGTTTAGCTTTGAGAATTAAACGAATATGTGAAAAAGAGTCAGATTACATAAGGGAAAGAGGACTATATGCATATAGAAATAAATAAAAGAAGGCAAAGGACACCACATAAACAAGAGGTGGAAATTGTATCCTGCCGTACTGACACTTATAAAAATCCTTTCATACCTAAAACTATCAGTGAGTGGAAGTCTTTACCAGAAAACATTATTGAAAGTGAAACCATTGAAATATTCAAATCAGCTATTCAGAACCATTACCCATGCGACTAATTAACATCTTTTCGCACACACAATTTC
The DNA here is from genome assembly GCA_922989275.2 of Gari tellinella. Lineage (NCBI taxonomy): Eukaryota > Metazoa > Mollusca > Bivalvia > Cardiida > Psammobiidae > Gari > Gari tellinella. The sequence goes on along the minus strand of OV277867.1, from coordinate 75,159,524 downwards.
CTCGATGATGTTTGCTCATTGAGTGAGCTTCTTTCAAGTACCATACAGATACAGAGGTAAACTTAAGGGTCAGTTGAGAATGAGAGGGTAGAGCGGTAGTATGATAGAAAGTCAGTTAGTAAGGGTTGATAATCTTATTAGATCTGATACTCTGATAAAGAAACAATCAGATAATGGAAACAGGAATAGGAGTCCATTAGTTCTGACTTATTCAAAGCTAGTGCCCAACATACACGACAGTGTAAAAACGCACTCAAAAGCGTTAAACTGATCTCCTGGTGACATCTGTACAATAATTGTACCAGCTGGTGTCAAAAGAGATCGGAGTCATCAACCCTACCATCCAGATCCACAGTCAGGCACCAGGTCGACGGTTCAACCCTTTTAGACCCACAAAACATACAGAATGAACACAGCCCTGAGGTAGCAGTCATCTACCCTCTCCACCCACTCCCCGGGACCTACATAATTCCTTCGCTGAAATAACACCTTTAGTTAAAAAACATAGAGATAAGATGTAATAGAATTATACCACAGCCCCTCAGTCAGTCGGTTTCAAAGAGATAAGGAGCAATCCCTACCACCAAGATCCATCAAACAGGCACGGGCAAGCGGTACACGTCCAGAACTCCCACTTATATCCACAACATCTACAGCAAGAATATAGCCCAAATAACCATCATTCTTTTTGTTTTTTATGTCTTAATGCATAATAATTATAACAAACATCTGACGTGTGTTTGGACTGATTTTCTATGAAAAGGCCCATTGGAGGTCGAAATATTAGAAAAGAGCAATCTGGAATAGTGTTATAATTATTGTATATTCCATATAGTTAAGAAACAACACTTAACAAGTCAGGGTAGTGTCAAGTTATACGTTTGTAAACAAAAGAAAAACTATTTATTATATAGCAACAAACAGAGAGAGATGTTGGCCAACGTCTATATATACTGGTTTGCTGGTATGACTTCAGGATTGTTGGTACGGATTCAGGTGCCCTCAGTATTTTCATTCGTTCTTCGTTATTTTCTATTCATTGTTTGAAATCATAATCAAACTAACAGTGTTACAGCAGAACCTCTTTTTACGGCCACAAAAAGAAGTCATTTTGAGTGAAAGCTTTAAGCAGCATTGGAGAAAAGCAAAATGTTCCTAATTTTCATCTTGTTTTTAGCCCCCATCTGACTTAAACACAGAAGTGATATCATTTAGTGGTTAAAATAAAGTTGTTGTTTTGTGAAATGATAGTAATACCCACCAAAAGTAAACCTAATGTAAAATGAGCACGTTTCTTTTACTGCAGGTAAACGGCATAGAGGCAAACGGATACCATAAAGATAAATTGTGGGTGGAGTTACATTAGTTTTAAAAGGATTTAGTTCGTTGGTTATTGTAGCAAATTGGAACAATTATTAAAAGGAATAACGTTACCACTTAAATAAAATTTATATGTAGTTCGCCACTGAATTAAGCAGTCATTCGACGGATGATTTTTACTGAAACATTGGTGTAGAGGTTGACTCGATTTTTTTATTTTTCTACAGTTGATAAATGTTAATTCGGCTAAGTCACGTACTAGCTTAAAAAAGGTGATTTTTCGCCTGAAGCGAGTTTGAGACAGTTTTAAAATGACATTAAAAAGAGTTAACTGGTTTTAAACAAATAAGAAGAAAAGAAAACTATATTTACTATCTTATCAAACATTTGGTATAACATCAAATGAAGGCTAACAGATATGGTGGTTATAGTTTTGTATCAATAATTTTACATAAGGTGAAAAATTAAAAGTGCTACTTTAGCAGAATAAAACCCTTTAAGTACGACCACTTAAAGAAGACTAATTGATTTAAAGAAAGACGGGATAGCTTAGAGCAAGGTATACCGAATTTCATAAAGGTATAGGATAAATTCTGTTTTCCGTTCATGATACCAGCAACCTATTGATTAAAACAATAAAGTAATCGAAACAGAGGGATTTAACTTAAGGGTGTATCCAACCCATAGGCGATTTTTTCAAAGTATTAAACTTTTTTTCTAACATGGTTTTTTTGGAAGAGCTATTTATGATGAATGAAAAAATGAAAAAAAATATATATGGTGGTGACCTTCTTTTTGAGCTACAGCGATTTGAAAAAGGTATGTCAAATTTGGGATTTTTTTTTCAAATTTTACCCATTCAGAGTACAAGCTTCAGTAAAATCTATTTCAAAACAAAACAAAAATGGTAATTTGGGTTTTCTATATTTATTTCATGTCTATGGTGGTATTTTCACATATAGAAACTAAATGTAGACAAAGCAGGCACCAGGTTTGAACAATATGGATCCTTGAATATCAAAAATATGCTTTATATCGGGCATGATTTTATTAGATTTTTTTCTTTTATGAAAAAAAGTAAAAAAGTTTGAAAATGAAATAGTTCTAGTATTAAACTTTTTCTTATATTCTACCAGATGAAAGCCCATGCTAAGGCAGTTCAAAATATGAAAAGAAATTGATAGGTCAGTGTTGAAAATTTTGAGTTATTAAAGTAAAAAATAGTTATCTTCCCTTACAAAATTTACAAAAAAGTACCATATCGATGATATTTAGAGCTTTATTAATTTCACATTTGGTGCCTTTTTATTCTTAAATTAGTTTTTGTATGAAGAAATACTACCATAGATAGGAAATAAATAACACAAAACCAAATTATCATATTTGTTTTCATTTAAAATGGATTTTATTGAAGCGGGCTGTTTGAAAAGGAAAAAATAAGAGGAAGTTGGTGGGGTAAATTTTACATGGCCGTAGTGCCAACTGTTGTTCACCAAAATGTACACTTTTTCTATTTTTTCATTCATCTTAAATAGCTCTTCAATACAAAACCATCATAGAGTGCTTTCATATACTTTGAAAATTTCCCAAATGCATGACATTGATACACCCTTAAGTTGCTTTTCAGGGGTTCAGTTTTGCCTTATCCCATGCCGTTAAGTTAATGGACAAGGGTGGTGCCACGTGGGTAGGAGCACTGTGTGTAAAACTTGGCAAACAGTACGGGTAAGTATCAATGTGAGAACGAAAACTAAATAAATATAAGGCAATATTGCATATAGGTTGTAGGTCATAATTGTCAGAATTTTTAGAAGGTTATTAATTTGTCATTTTCATTACCTTGCGCTGGCATTTAGTGTCGTTGAAACTCGAAAACGTATCACCTTTCTCATGTATCAAGTTTATTGTGAAAAAGAAACATGAAAGTCTTTATGACACGTTGCAGCCTAGTGCATTAACAGAACTACAAAAAGGCTTCAGGTGCTTCCAGTAATTTGTTCGACAACATAAGTCGAAACTCGATACTTCGAGCTTAATTAAATCAGTCATATCATTATTTTAAAAGTTAATTTTTAATAATTCGGTCTCATTTAAGTCCAATATACCCGTTTATCAAGTTTAAAGATAGATAATTTTATTGATTTAAAATCTACACAGTTTCTCATCAATACAAATATGAATTCACAATACATAATAATCGGTACATTTTATAGATACATACAAACATTTCACATATTATATTCCTTATATCCTAACAATCAATATACTTTGAAATATCATTTTTAAATTACAGAATATGAGAAAACCTCGAGGATGAGTCTATACCACTACGTCATACTCAAACTATTTCTAAGCTTAAACGCTTCCGATAAATATTTAGAAAATCGATAAAAAAATCCTTTTGAAGAATTCAAAAGCTGTAGAATTTTAAACATACTTGGTCTATTGAAAAAATATGGTTTAATATATGTTCTTCTTATTTGATTATAGGCCTGACACTCAAGTGCAAAATGAAATTCATCTTCAAGTGTATGTTTGTCTCAAAAAATACAAATACGCGCATGTCTATCAATCTGTGTCTAGAATATCTGCCTGTTTCAATTTTTAAAATATGGGCCGAGATTCGAATCTTTGATAACAATACACGGTTTTCTCTTCTTGTTATAAACTGTAAATAGTCTTCGAAACCAAATGACAGTTTCAATTCCTTGTATAAAGACAACTTATTATTATTTTCAATATCGGTAAATCATTTTTGAATATAAGCGTCTTGTATTCTTTGCTTGAATAATGATAAGAAAACTTTGTCATTGACAATATGAAAAGGCTGCTGCCATACATACATGAATCCATGTTCGGATAACAAATTATTTACACATGTAGCCCAATTCTTCATACCATTCTCACAGTCATCTAATGTACGCTGGTATACATGTCTAATGAAAATGATATCCGAAGATTGAATTTTTAACCAATACTTAACAATATTTACGTATCTATTTACATATAACGGGAATCTACCTAATTCCCTATACACTGCATTGTTACAAGCACATAGTTTTATTCCTAATATATTTTTACAAAACTTTAAATGGATCCTTTCTAGATCCTTTGACTTTGTAAATCCCAAAATAGGCGACCATAACTCAAAATTGAAGACACAAAGGCATCAAACAGCTGTAAACATAATTTAGGTTCAAAGTTCTTAATATATAACAATAATACAGTCATAGCCTTCAGTGCCTTTCCATCAACAAATTGATTGTTTAAAACAAAAGTACCAGTATAATTAAACACTACGCCTAGATGATTAAAATTGTTCACTATTTCTATTATTTTATTTTTATACAACCAATTTTCATTTCCTAATAGCCCGCCCCTTTATCTAAAAACAACAATTTTTGTTTTATTCACATTTACTTCTAGACCCCATTTGTCACAATATTCTGCTAATTTATTCAAATTATTTTGTAAATCTTCTTTGGAATACCCTAATACAATCATGTCGTCTACAAAAAGAAGGAGTATAAGGGTCAAACCATAAAAAGAAAGTCCGAAATTTACTCTATACTGCATGTATAATTAAAGGTCTTCAATACAAAGTGCGAACATTATCGGTGAATTTGTCTCCCCTTGTCTCAAGCCCACCGATATATCAAAGAAATCTGAAAGGGAATTGCAGTGTGATTTCACCGAAGCATACATTGCACGCATTATCCTAAGACGTTTCCCACTAATACCTTGTCTATACAATTTTAGCCACAATGCATTTCTATTTATAGAGTCGAACGCCCTTTTTAAGTCGACGAAAACACTATACAACCTACCCTTACTATTCAGTGTTTTTTTTCAATAGAAACATAGCATCTATTGTTGAGCGTCCTTTTCTGAAACCAAACTGCGCATCAGATATAATGTCAGATTCATCACAAAACTAAACAACTCTCGTGTTTAAAACACTAGTAAATAATTTCCCTAAGCAACTCATTAAAGTAATACCCCTATAATTTGATACGTCGTTTTTATCTCCATTTTTATGTAACGGTACAATAAATCCTTGTGACCATTTTGAAGGAAAATATCCCTTATTAAAAACAATGTTAAACAAATCTGTTGTATGACCAGCAATAATATCTGCAGTTTCAATAAAAAACTCATTTATCAAAAAATCACTAGGAGCACACGATTTATTTCTTTTAAGCTTTTTAATAGTAGAAGTCACTTCTTGTACTGTAGTTGGTTGATCATGTTCAATACACATTTAGCTACATTCATCAAAATAATGAGCCTGGTTAAAATTATGTGCTTCATTAATATTTACATCATTCAGGTCATTAAACATATTTAAAAATTGTTATGAAAGTCAGAGATATCTAGATATATACTGTCTGCAGTAGAATTCTTCGAGTAGAGAAATATCTCCCAAAATCTCGGGGCTTAGAATGTTTCATTTGTTCAAGTTCCCTTGATTTCTTGTATTTATACGCTCTCCTTTATTTTCTTATGAGAGACTTATAATCTTGTTTTAAATTGCACATTTCAATTCTATTTTCATATGCCCTTTCACTGTTAAATCTATATGATGCGGCCTTGTACTTCTGTTTAGCAATATGACAGTCATTATCGAACCAATACTTCTTTCTTACAACAAAGCTCAAATGACAGCGGTGCATGATCGCTGAATTGATTAAAATCGTTAACTTTAAAGCTGTGTACCCGTGCAAAATCACGTTCCTGCAGTAACAAGTAATCAATAATAGTACACCCTGCCCTATTCATGTAAGTATAATTCTCTACCCCACAGTCAAACCCAGTCTACCGTTAGCTATTCGCAGTTCTGTTGCCTTACACAAATCTAGTAAATTATTCCCTCGTGTATTACATACGGTGTCTAAAGAGGCCCTATCAAGGGGTATATCAGGAATGTATTCATCAGTGTATCGCATGTAATAAAATCAGCTTTGTTATAAGTCCTGGCATTACAATCGCCTGAAAGCATAACACAGTCTAACTGTTCAAAGCTAACGATATCCTCCTGTAACAAATTAAACAGATCAGCACCATAAAGGTTCATCAGACCATAAATACATAGCACAAAAGTAAACATCAATATCATTTCCAAAATAGTATTTATCTAATTTGAACCAAATTAAACTATCGAAGTGATTCTTTACAATAGATACGCCATGTTTAATATCTTCTCTACAATAAATAAGAATCCTCCCACTATTGCGTTTAGCTCTCTTATTTCTAAATTTTCTAAAGAAATGCCAACAGTAATACCCTGGAATGTCTATTGCACTGTTTTTGTCTGTCCACGTTTCTGAGAATACAATTATATCATTTTGAACTACTAAATTAATAAAGTCAGAGTTCCCAAGTTTACTGGCAGTAAGTCCATTGCAATTCCAAACACACACCTTTAACCCACCCTCATCGTCCCCTCAGCCTCTCTTAAACGGCTTGCCGTTAATGTACAGTGTATCGTAGCTTAACCACGCTCTGTGACCGTCCTTTATGGCTTCCTTCATTTTCGGTACTAAATCTCTCCTTTTCTCTACTACTTCTGGTGGAAATTGCTCGTAAATGTAATAATCACTGCCTCTGAGTTTGTGTGTCTGTCTACGCACCATTTCCCTGTCTGTAAACATGTTAAACTTGCACAAAATCCTCCTAGTACGACCTGTAGTATAAGGGCCAATTCTGTGCGCTCTTTCAATCTTGAGGGCTGCAACCGTTTCCTGTGCGATCTGGAGCTTGTCTGCCATAAACTCCCTCAGTTTTTATCTCCGTTTCCTCCGGATTTTCGTTTAAAGTTTCTGGTATGTTACAGAAAATAAGGTTATTTCTCATAAATTGTGATTGAAGATAGGTTACATTGTCTCTTATTTTCTCACAGTCTTGTTCCATCTGGGTTAACCTATCCTGAATTAAACCACTGGTTCCACCCTTTCTCCTATCTTCTGAACCTTTTCATCTGCCTGTTTGCACCTTGAGTCTACAAGGTTTTCTTTAGATCACTATCAAATAATGTAATAGTGATGAAATTAGGCGATTTAGTGGACTGCTTCATTCTAGAGTTTTCTCCCTTCTGAATTGTAATCATATTGACCAAATAACTTTCTTTTTTCCGTGCGGCACGTGCACATTCTTTTCATCATTCGGAATGTATATCAGCTTGTCATTCCGATGATAGTGTTTGAGACGTCAACACCTTAGCGTACTTTTTGCTTTACTTTAATATTATCTTGAGATCGAGTTGGATGAGTTGGTATGTAAAGTCTTTGATTATGTTTATACTGTTATTTAGCTTTCGGGTCATCTGAAATGAGCGACAGTCGAGTGTGGAGCCGAAATTGTATTGTTTACGTGTCGAATGTAAATTACAGTCGCACTTTGTTTAACCGAATTATTTAAGATAGCAGTGGACTTCCACATTCGTAATAAAACTATTACTGAAAAGCTTCTTAAACAGGGGTACAGATTTCATAAACTTCGTAAAACATTTTCTAAATTCTTTTATAGAAATCTTCCTCTCATTAACAAGTATAAATGTAACTTAAAGTCTTTTCTGCGGCAAGGTATTTCACATCCGGAGTTTTATGGTGATGTGATTTACAGACTTCGTAAGATTCTTGGACATATGCATTTTCAAAACCTATTTGTGAAACGTATTATATTTTTCCTCAAAAAAGATTATGATCCAACTATATTGCTGCGCACTTCACGTTTGGTTATCGATCAATCTACAATTGATAACTATGCTTTCCTCTTTGGTTGTGCGACGACAGACAGGGCTTAGCACTACATGATGATGTATCTCTAAAGCCGTCCTTAACCGGGAGAGTTATGTCGGATTTTCGTGCTTTGGTTTTTCTCTCCCTCTCTGTCGTACCCTAAACCCTCCCATGTCTTACAGTTACTCGTGACTACAGACTATTCGCTTGAGTACAATTTGACCGTTGCCATAGTGGGTTATTTTTAACACGGGCTTGAATGTTTAATTCTTTCCCGTATTACTAATAATCCTGTCAGAGAATTTTGTTAGATGTTTTACATGTATTTACTTACTGTGCTGGCGGTCGTTTTGATTTTAAGGTTGTGGAACAGGGTTTATATTTTATGTACACTGTTCGTCTTTATATGTGAATATAGGAGATAAGTGTAAGGTTGGGCGCCTCTAAACCCAGGTTTAACCCCCCAGTGGTTGTTAATGGTTAATTTATAATTAATTATTGATTGCTACTGACCGTACCAAGGCGGGCTCCTATGTTCGCTTTGCTTTATGTTTGTCTTGCGTATTGTTTTCTGTTTGGTGTGTGGGATTGCGTGTGTGTGTATGTATGTGTGTGTGTGTGTGTGTGTGTGTGTGTGTGTTTGTTATGGTATGGCTGTGTGTGTGTTCTGCTTTAGAGATGGGTGTATTGTTTGTGTTGCGTTTCCTGCTTGAGTCTTCTTTCGTATTTATTTATTACTATTTGTTTTCTAAAAACCTCACATGGCATGTTATTTACACCCGTGTACTTTTAACCCTTTCAGTTTGTGACCATGGCATTGCAGCACTAGTGAGATTGTGGAGTGTTTTGAGGTTGCAGTCAACCCATAGTTGGTGAGTTTGTGTGGTGTCATTGTAATTGATTGTATATAACATATTTTAAGGGATTTTAAGGGACCATGGTAACACGTTGTATATATATATAGATTAAAGGCGTAAGTAGGAAGGCCACTAGGATTGTCCCATTTACCAGTATACAATTCATGTGTGTATTAAAGGCAACTATAGTAAATATAAGTATATTGATGTATGTCATTTTCAGGTTATGTATATTATAAATTATAGTTAAAATATTGTAATATTTATTACAGGTTGTAGACCTTGACGAATTATATGACAAAAAGGAGTCGCCTGTTGTAGTTTGTCTTTAACCTCTATAAACCCTTAAGACCCCCAGAGATTACAAATGGCGCCCAACGAGCTAGATGGTTAGGATCTAGACAGCACAACAGACAGACGGACATTTGGTCAGTCCATTCTCCTTTGGATCAGCCCATTCTTATATCTACGTTTGGATCAGTCCATTCTCCCGTGAATCAGCCCATTCTGCGATCTATGTTGACACTCTCGAAAGGAACAGCCATTGTAATCAACGTTGGACCAGTTATATATCAGGACAGTGCTTGTGCATAGTTATTGAACAGTGACGTTGACATTGGTGTGATTCTAGTGGCCATACAGTTTACAGTAAACAGTTTCCATTCAACAGAGCGTGAGTAATGTAGAATGATAGATATTGTTTGTAAGAAAGAGCTTCACGTTTGCATGTTTAATATAGCACAGACCCATAGGTGAAGGAAATCTCATTAAATAACCTATTTAGTACAGTAACACTTCCATTTTCATTCGTTTATTAGCACTTTTCTTTCAGTATCTCATATTTGGAAAAACAGATCATCATTTAATCGTCCATATGCTGCTATTTTGATATTTTGAAAAATCTAAGTACATTTAATCAGTTTCCGTTGGTCAGTTTTAGATATTTCTAAAAAAAAGGGGGGCTGCTATAAATTTTAGTTCATTTCAGTTGACTCGATTACTTAAATATTTATTGTATTTGGGTTTATTTGATTGAATGTTTTCTTATAGCAATTCTTTCTTCTTATTTGAATAATTGGTGATATTCTATGTGTTTACAGTGGAAATCGTATTTAATGCGGTATATTCTTGCGTTTGAGGCCTTAAGTTTATTCAAAAACGTTATTGAATTACCTCCCTTTATTGACATTACAGTCGGACCAGACTTTTAGGCTTAGTATTGTAACATTTCAATTAGTAAACGATATTTAGTCAGTTATAGCTCTATATAGATCCAGTTGTGATAGTTGACTGATTTATATGTTTATATAGTTTGGAAAAAAGACACTTAGTTAGAAACATTTGCATTTAATAACTAATTAGCGTGTTTGCAATTAGTAGTAATTTAGCTTAAGACACTTATTGATCAGTATACCCGCCAAGACGGATAGAAGCCACCGTGTTTAAAATAAGATTTGCAAGTAAGTTTAGTATATTTTTCTTTACAGGTGCATGCTATTTTGTTTCAGGATTGCTTAATTTTTTCCATCTTTAGGTCAGATAAAATTGATTTGATAAATTCAAATAGCCACTACTAGCACTGACTTACTTGATTTGAATAGTACAAAAAAGACATTGATAATTTAATTTCGATTTAGGGTTTAAAGATCGTGTGATAGGGGTATTGTGTTAAAATAATTTCTTATACTTTTCCTTTAGGATAGTATGGATTCTACTCAGTATAGTAACCCTTTACTCCATATTTTGGCCAGAAAAGGGTTATTACTCTTTAAACAAGGGCAGTAACTGTACATAACTTTAATTTTAGACTGAATTACATTGAAAATACTTGAATTTGATTTTATTGGAATTTCTTTGGAAATTTTCTTTAAAATTTCTTTCACTGCTTTCAATACTCAAGGGAAATAACTGTGTTTATAAGAAAGTAAATCTGTTTGACTTAGATATTTTGGGTCGATAATTGATTTTTTTTACCTAAGAGTTTGGAATAGATAATTGGCTTATAAGAGCGGCGTTGATTTACAGTAGTAATAAATTCAATTCAATAAAATAAAAACAACTTTGTTGATTGAAGGTATTACTTGACTTTAACATAGAAACACTTTGTTGATTTAAAGTTTTACTTGACCCCCCAGTGGTTGTTAATAATTAATTAATTTATAATTCATTATTGATTGCTACTGACCGTACTAAGGCGGGCTCCTATATTCACTTAGCTTTATGTTTGTCTTGCGTGTCGTTTTCTATTTAGTGTGTAGATGAAGGAATGGTATTGCGTGTGTGTGTGTGTTTGTTGTGGTATGACTGTGTGTGTGTGTTCTGCTTGAGAGGTGGGTGTATTGTTTGTGTTACGTTTCCTGCTTGAGTCTTTCGTATTTATTTGACAAAAACACTTTGTTGATTGAAAGTATAACTTGACTTTGACAAAAACACTTTGTTGATCTCTAAACAGGAATTGACTTCGAAAAATTACTTTGTTGATTTAAAGCAGGAATTGACTCTTTAATAAATACTTTGTTGATTTAAAGCAGGTATTGAATTTGAAAAAATACTTTGTTGATTTAAAGTATAACAACTTGACTTTGACAAAAACACTTTGTTGATCTCTAAAGCAGGAATTGACTTTGAAAAATTACTTTGTTGATTTAAAGCAGGAATTGACTCTTTAAAAAATACTTTGTTGATTTAAAGCAGGTATTGAATTTGAAAAATTACTTTGTTGATTTAAAGCAGGACTTGACTTTGAAAATTTGCTTTGTTGATTTAAAGTAGAAATTGCTTTAAAATTACTTTATTTATTTAAAGCAATAACTAAATAAGGGAAATAACTTTGTTTATTTTGTGTATTTTGGGAAATATTTAAAGAAAAAAATACTTTGTTTTTTTAAGCAGTAACTGAATAAGGGAAATAACTTTGTTTATTTTGATCAATTTTAGAGATGTTAATTTAGTTGGACATTGACTTGAGAACTTTACAGCAAATTTCAGTTAGAAAATACTTTGTTAATTTGTAAGAACAGCGCAATTAGAAAATACTTTGTTAATTTGTTACAGCATTTCAATTCTAAATTACTTTGTTAATTTAAGGCAGCCGTTAACAGCTAAGCAGTTTAACTCATTGAATGAATTTATATATTTTTTTAAAACACATAACCATATAGTCCATCACTTCCTTTTAGGGAATAGGATTTGTTTTTCAGGTTACAGGTTTTGCTACCAGTATTTGTATTTTAGGTACAGATCATTGGAGATTTAACTTACTTATGTGTGCATATAGATCTTAATGTAAAGTGAAACACTTAACACACTTTAGATTTTTAATCTTTCAGCACTGTTGTTTTAGTCTAGAATTATTGTTACAGGGCAATTACTTTAATAGTTGACTTACTTTAATAGTTGAATTACTATAATAGGTGTAAGCATTTAGTCATCATGACTAAAATGGAGAGTGAAACGTTTGAAATAGCAACAGGAGGAGAGGATATTTTATCGGATAAGGATAGAAAGTTATTGGAAGCATTTCACGATTTATATGTGGATCCAGACATCGAGACAGCAGAAGATCTCAAGACGTTTATGAGAAAGTTTTCAGCTTTAAAGAGATTCTGAGAAGACATACTCAAAAGGAGTTAAGGAAGAGAGCATATCGGAACCAGAAAAGATGGAAGAGAGTAGTGACAAACCAGTACCTGCACCACGGATTGCTTTATATCAATATCCGAAGATATCAAGCTTTGGTGGGGAAAGCGGAAAGGGAGAAGTCACATATGACTGCTTCAAGTTTGAAATAGAAGCCTTAGATAAGCAAGGGGACTACTCAGCGAAACAAATTCTTCATGGAATTAGGAAAGCAGCTAAAGGGGAAGTATCAAAAATACTTAGACGATTAGGCACAGATGTATCGGTGGCCTATGTTATGAAGAGGTTGGATAGTACATATGGAAACATTGAGACAAGGGAGACAATTATGAAACGGTTCTACAATTGTGAACAAAAGGATAAAGAAACAGCTATGAAGTTTGCATCAGGACTGGAAGAATACTTTGACAAGACAGTACAGTTAGGAGTCTTGAAGAAAACGGACTTTGACATTTTGAAAGGTGAACTTTACCAAAGATTGAAATCGGACTTAAGGAATTTGGCTACATACAAGCGGGACACTATCATAGACTATGAAGAGTTCAAAGTGGAACTTAGGAAACTTGAAGCTCAACTTGAAGCTACACCAAAGGATGAGAAGGGAAAGCCATGCAAGCCAGTCATAATCGATCCTATTGTTAAGGACACCTCAAGAACAGGTCAAGACAGCGAGACAAATACACTGTTGAAGCAGATCAATGCACGATTGGATCAACTTGATGAAGCTCAAAAGTCTATGACAGGTGGTCAACAACATAGACCATACGTACCAAGGGGTGCACGGAGAGGTCATACTTTTGGACAGAGAGGAGATCGAGGTAGAGGGAATTATAGACCTGAAAGACCACTTGGAAGCAACACATTTGTACCAACCTGTTGGCGCTGTAATGTTAAAGGTCACATGCAGTGGAACTGCCCAAACTAGTTAGTGCTCAAGTGAAGGGATCGTACTCGAGCACTCCCACAGACCATAGACAAGATCCCAAATTACTTGGTGAAGTTAATGAGGCAAACATCAAACTAAACACTATAGACACTAAAGCTCTTTAGGATACGGGATCATGCGTCAGCCTTATTGCAGAATCATTTTACAGAAACAACTTTGAACATATAGAAATTGAACCACTGAAAGACGTACTTAATGTTGAATGCGCAGATGGACAGCAATTACCTTATATAGGATGCATTGAGGTTGAAGTTAGCATACAGACTGGATTAGAAGGAGCTAAACCGCAACCTTGTATTTTTCTGGTATCTTCGGACACCAGATATTCAACAACAACTCCGGTTATTTTAGGAACCAACATACTTCATACACTACTTCAAGAATGTAAGGACAATTTTGGAGACCAGTTTCTACAAAAGGCTAAGCTACACACACCTTGGTATTTGAGTTTCAGAACCATATCTATTAGGAGAAGATTACTACAAAAGAACAACGACAGATAGGCTATAGTTAGGAGTGCAGTTCTAGGGAACGTTATCTTAGCACCAAACGAAACTCGTCACATAAGAGCAACAGCAGACAAGAAAGTCAACTATCCAAGTGTGAACATCATGATGCATGAGACTGAAGATTCCAACATCCCGGATTACATAGACATAACACCAGGCATAGTTAAATATGATTATGACAACAATCAAGAGCTTATTGTCACTTTGTCGAACATCACAACCAATACCATTTGCATACCATCCAGAGCTATTCTTTGTGAACTTCAACCAGTCACCATAACGGAAGAAGTAATGAGAAGAAAAGAAGATGAAATGGATAGAAAGAGGGAAGCTGTAGTTGAGGAGTTGGAAATTGACGAAAACAACTTGTTATCACAGGAGCAAAAGCAGACTTTAAAGGAATTTCTATTGAGTCACAAAGACATATTTTCTACTGGGGACACAGACATTGGGAAATGTAACAAAGTGAAACACAGGATAGAGTTAGTGGATGAAATCCCATTCAAGCTGAGACATATGCGTATTAAAGCTACCATGATTGATGAAGCAAGACAGCATCTTGAACAGTTACATTCGTGCGGTATCATCAGACCTTCGAAATCTCCATATCCATTGGAACCTGTGTGTATGGACTTCTTGTCTCTAGAACCATCCAAAGGGGGCATTCGCTGGATATTATCGTCGTTGCATCAAAGACCATTGACAAACCTTATTCCACCAACTTCAACTAAACGAGGACCGAAGAAATAGCCAACTAAGGAAAGGAAGTGGACAGATCAGGAGCAACTAGCATTTGATAACCTTAAGACAGTACTATCAACTCCACCAATATTAGCATATCACAGAAGGCAGATTGGAAGAGATACGTCAGTTCTCTTGTGTATGCATACAACTGTACACCTCATAAATCAACCAGAATTTCCCCATTTGAGTTGATGTTTAGTAGACAGCCTAAGTTACCAATAGATGCAGTTTTTGAGCAAGCACATGAACCAGTCAACAAAACGAATTCAGAGTACATAGAAGATTTAAAAAAAATAGGATGGTAAAGACAAGACAAATAGTGGAAGAACATCTGAAAAAAGCCAAGAAGAGACAGAAAAAGTATTACGTCATCAAGGCAAGAGCCGCAAAGATAGTGCCAGGTGACAAGGCTCTGGTGAAAATTCTAGCTTTTGATTCGAAGCACAATATTTCAGATAAGTTTGAAGAAGAACTTTACGGAGTAATAGAGCAGGTCAGGGATGATATACCCATGTTCAGGTTGCGAGGTGAAAAGTCGGGAAAGATCAAAACATTGCACCGTAATCATCTGTTTTTGGTCAATAGCCAAGACGAGAGGGATGATGAAATAGAGAATCAGAACGCGAATGATGGAAGAGGAAAGGATGCATCCGAAGACAATTTGGAGGAGAAAGTAGTGACTTCTGAAGTCTCTGCAGGAGGGAACGTTGATGTAGGAGAGGAAAGTGACGTCACAGAGGAAGAAGAGTCAGATGAGGCAGAATTGCTAGTGGTAAGCACTGGTGATGGGGACGCCCAACATTCTGCTGATATTCTGAGAGGAAATCAGAGTACATTACCAGAAAGAGCAGAAGACATCTCAAACATTGACGCGTCTTTAACGGAAGATCATGTTGAAGTTGGAGAACCTTCTAATGGTAGTACAGGAGACAGAAGAGGTGCAGACAGAAAGGAACTTGAGCAGCAAGAAAAGCCTACAATATCGGGAACAGAGGTTAAGAGAAAATCAGTTAGGACAGAACAGATAGGAGATACAACACAGGATAATCCTACCCCAGCGCCCAAAAGATCAACGCGGGAACGGAGAAAACCAAAACGGTTCGAGGATTATTATATGTATAGCATGGTAAATACTAATGACTCAAAGTTGCGTGCAGTAGAGGAGATCATTGAGTCAGGTATTTTACATAACATAGATGCAAGTATTGCTGTGAAGTTGATTTCAAGCATATTGCAGTAATTTTAGTACCTAATATGTATATGTTTATAGTTTGTTTAAGCTACGTTTCATTTCAATTTAGGTGTCATTAACAATTTTTGTTTATTTACAGGAACACAGACTTTCTACAAAGTAGATGCTACTGTTTATATATACCAATTGAGTAGAGTTATAGTGTGTGATTAGTGTCACATATTTGCTGATGAAGTAGAAGTTACATGTTTTGTTTTTCTTTGTATAGGAGTATGATAAGTTTCATAATCTGACAGTGTTTAACCGTTTACTTAGTGTATATTTTTATTTGCTTATGTTATAACTTGTGATGACACATTTTTGCAACAGTGGGGGAGAGAATGCAAGGTAAATAGTCAATAATAGTATATATCAGGTTAGTATATAGTGTAATATCTTATGATATTATCAGGTATTTTTGTAGTAATATTAGTAACGCAGTAGTTGTGTCATTACAGTGGATATCTGTTGTATGGTATAGTAGTAGTGTTAAGAAATTTCTTAACATGACAGATGGACTGATTTTAAATTATTTGTTTTTTTTCATATAAATGACGAGGACGTCTTTTTGTTAAATAGGGGAGGTATGTAATAGTGATGAAATTGGGCGATTTAGTGGACTGCTTCTTTCTAGAGTTTTCTCCCTTCTGAATTGTAATCATATTGACTAAATACCTTTCTTTTTTCCGTGCGGCACGTGCATATTCTTTTCATCATTCGGAATGTATATCAGCTTGTCATTCCGATGATAGTGTTTGAGACATCAACACCTTAGAGTACTTTTTGCTTTACTTTAATATTATCTTGAGATCGAGTTGGATGAGTTGGTATGTAAAGTCTTTGATTATGTTTATACTGTTATTTAGCTTTCGGGTCATCTGAAATGAGCGACAGTCGACTGCGGAGCCGAAATTGTATTGTTTACGTGTCGAATGTAAATTACAGTCGCACTTTGTTTAACCGAATTATTTAAGATAGCAGCATTACTATTTGTTTTCTAAAAACCTCACATGGCATGTTATTTGCACCCGAGTACTTTTAACCCTTTCAGTTTGTAACCATGGCATTGCAGCACTAGTGAGAGTGTGGAGTGTTGTGAGGTTACAGTCAACCCATAGTTGGTGAGTTTGTGTGGTGTCATTGTAATTGATTGTATATAACATATTTTAAGTGATTTTAAGGGACCAAAGTAACACGTTGTATATATATATATTAAAGGCGTAAGTAGGAAGGCCACTAGGATCGTCCCATTTTCCAGTATACAATTCATGTGTGTATTAAAGGCAACTATAGTAAATATAAGTATATTGATGTATGTCATTTGCAGGTTATGTATATTATAAATGGTTGTTAAAATATTGTAATATTTATTACAGGTTGTAGACCTTGACGAATCATAAAATGAGTCGCCTGTTGTAGTTTGTATATAACCTCTATAAACCCCTAAGACCCCCAGAGATTACAATAAATACGAAAGACTCAAGTAGGAAACGCAAAACAAACAATACACCCACCTCTCAAGGAGAAAACACACACAGTCATACCATAACACACACACACACACACGCACGCACGCACGCAAGCACGCACGCACACAAGCACGCACGCACGCACGCACGTACGTACGCACGCACGCACACACACACACACACACACGCATTCCCATTCTTTCATCTTCACACTAAATAGAAAACAACACGCAAGACAAACATAAAGCAAAGTGAATATAGGAGTCCGCCTTGGTACGGTCAGTAGCAATCAATAATCCCCGTCAATTTTCTTTTCTAATGAATCTAACTTTGTCAGTCTTTCTTCAATTCTTGTGAGGCACCTGAATATATCTGCGTTTGACGCCATGTCACTTGCAGTATCCTGAGTACCGTTGTTAACACTGGCTGCCATTCTGTCTGTTTTGGTTCTACAACTAGTAGGGGTATTGTCAGATTTATCACAACGGGTGTATGATCGTACGGAGATTGCTCGAAAACAGCTGACGAATCACCACTCTGTTTTCTAGGTGTATCATATAATACAGTTTGCTCTCCCTAGTAAGTCACCTAGAATCCAATCTTCACTCACCCCCTATTGTCCGTTTGGCGACTGTCCGAATCTACCTGCTTAGTGCGAATAGTCCGTTTCACTTTCACTGCTGTTTTCCTGTTATCGCGTTGTCCTGTACGCCCAATCACAACACGTTATTTCCATATACAAAACTTATCCATTATGTTTCATTTCTTGACCAAACAGTCTACTTCAATGTATCTTAATTACAGATTTAATTTATTTAATCGAGAGCCGATGTAAACACGTCCACTATCAAAACCTATCACGTGACCAACGTGTGTACTTTTGAACTAACGCAAGTTGAATTATCGAGTTTCGACTGTAATTATAATTCAAGGGCTTTTAATCAAAACGAGTATTGATACTTTCTGTTTCAAAGCTATTGGACCTTTCAATTTATAACAGTATACTACCCTATCCTATATGTTGTTGCTAGGTAGTTACAGTGGATCAGACCTTATACTTTCCTGTTGAAACGCAACGCAATAAAATTGAAAAAAGACAATTATTTGACCATTTTAACCACTCATTTTATTTTGAATGGGAAACAGCATGGAGCCTTGTAACACGCCGGATAACACTGCGTCTGTTTTGACTGAAAACTATTTGCAATGGATTGAATGGGCTTTTTAGCATTTAACGTGTATAGGGAAAGAATACTGTGTTCTTCACTGTACATCGTTACTTAAACAAATGTTATGTACATTATGTGTCACTGGTGCGAGGGAAACAGCTCAGTTGGCCTGAACGTCAGTGTTTTCTTCGTCTTGCTTTTGTTTGCGATTAAGCGTGCGAAGACCGACTGTTAAAACCATTGCTTTTCTTTTCAATACATCAAACGTTTAGTACTTGGGTAAGCACCTGCATCAACTAAGGTATGAACATTAAACCATAAAACATGGTAAATCATAACGAAAACTTGGTCCAGTCGTTTCAAACGTTTTGGAAGCTAATCCGACCCGGCTTGCTGAATAGCGTCTGATAAAAATTCAACATATTGCGAAAAGAGTCAATATGTCCATTGCAGAATCAAGTTTAAGAATTCATTTTATTTGTCGTTTCATGCGATCCTGAAATGTCAGTGAATGAAATACCAGGGACAAGAAGATTTTGGCGTTTAGTGTTGACTATCAGTTGTTAACTAAGTCTTCCATATGGGCAATCATACTTATTCTTACTATATATTGCAAAATGAGGATTTACAATGGAGAAGAAGTTATTCTTTCCAAACAAACCCGTTAATGATATCATTTCTATTACAAACAATTTGGCGTCAGTCGAGACGCCGGGCAACCTTTTACACATTTTATTGCCATGCGTTTTGGGTGTCGTTTGCTTTTAAACAGGGAGCAACTACGCTTTATCATTTGTAATGAGTTTGGAAATAATGACAATAAAAGATGTACATACGGTAAAATTAACGGGTTTGTGTTCTATCTTCAGTATTTCATTTTTACATACAGCTCTTTAACCATTTCATGAAAAATATTTCATCTGTTTTTGCACACTTTGTTTCTGTTTTGTTTTAACGAGTTTAAATCTTAAACATTTTGACCAAAGGAAATTTGTAATGATTATCGACTTAAAATATTGAAAGGAGTGTCAAACAATTTTGATCTAAGTGTCTGATCAGGTTACAAAGTGTTCGCAAGTCTACTAGAACCACTACATAACAGGGCTTCAGATTAGGGGAGTATTTGAAAAACTAAAATCTTTATTTCTGCATTAAACCCTATGGTGTCACTTCTCATAAGAATCGTCCCCTGGGCTTTATTGTTTAATTGAGTGAGAAAAAATGTTTGATTAGTTCAGTGTACTCGCATTAACTGGATCACTGCACATTACCTGTTTCATTATTGAATTTGATAAGAAGGACGACAATAGACTGTGTTCTAAGAGTGTATTTATTGATTAAGCTAAGACTAACATTAAACCCTATGGTGTCACTACTCATTCAAATCGTCCCTTCGGAACGATACTTATCAGTAGTTACACCATTAGCTTTATTGTTAAAATGAGTGAGAATAAATGTTGGATTTGTTCAGTACACTCGCATTAACTGGATCCCTGTACATTACCTGTTTCATTATTGAATTTGATAAGAAGGACGACAATAGACTGTGTTCTAAGAGTGTATTTAATGTATAAGCTAAGACTATCAAAGTAAATACGAAAGACTCAAGCAGGAAACGTAACACAAACAATACACCCACCTCTCAAGCAGAACACACACACAGTCATACCACAACACACACACACACACACACACACACGCAATATCATTCCTTCATCTACACACTAATAGAAAACAACACGCAAGACAAACATAAAGCAAAGTGAACATTGGAGCCCGCCTTGGTACGGTCAGTAGCAATCAATAATTAACTATAAATTAATTAATTATTAACAACCACTGGGGGGTTAAACCTGGGTTTAGGGGCACCCAACCTCACACTTATCTCCTGTATTCACCTATAAAGACAAACAGTGTACATAAAATATAAACCCTGTTCCACAACCTTACAATCAACAAGACCGCCAGCACAGTAGGTAAATACATGTAAAACATTTAACAAAAATTCTCTGACAAGATCATTAGTAACATGGGAAAGAAATAAACATTCAGGCCCGTGTTAAAAATAACCCACTATGGCAACGATCAAATTATACTCAAGCGACTAGTCTGTAGTTACGAGTAACTGTAAGACATGGAAGGGTCCAGGGTACGACAGAGAGGGAGATAAAAAACAAAGCACGAAAATCCGACATAACTCTCCCGGTTAAGGACGGCTTTAAAGATACATCATCATGTAGTGCTAAGCCCTGTCTGTCGTCGCACAACCAAAGAGGAAAGCATAGTTATCAATTGTAGATTGATCGATAACCAAACGTGAAGTGCGCAGCAATATAGTTGGATCATAATCTTTTTTGAGGAAAAATCTAATACGTTTCACAAATAGGTTTTGAAAATGTATATGTCCAAGAATCTTACGAAGTCTGTAAATCACATCACCATAAAACTCCGGATGTGATATACCTTGCCGCAGAAAAGACTTTAAGTTAAATTTATACTTGTTAATGAGAGGAAGATTTCTATAAAAGAATTTAGAAAATGTTTTACGAAGTCTATGAAATCTGTACCCCTGTTTAAGAAGCTTTTCAGTAATAGTTTTATTACGAATGTGGAAGTCCTCAACAGAGGTACAGGCCCTAGCAAAGCGAATAAGTTGTGAAATATAAACCCCGTAAGATGTGGAACGGGGAACATCGCCATCTAGATGAGGATAATTTACAATACTAAAATCAAAATCATCTCGTTTATCGTAAATCTAAAAATGGTGCCGACAATTTTGACTCGTTTGTTTTATTAAGGCGTAGTTCTTTTGGGTAAATAAAAGGAAACAACGTATTAAAAAATGGGTTGTCTATATTAAAAATATCATCTAGATAGAGCGATGTATTGTTAAAGGCTTCGATCATATCTGCCTGTGTATCAGGTTTTAGACTAAGCATAAAGTCCCTCTCATAACAGAACAAAAATAGGTCTGCGACAAGGGGCGTACAGTTTGTACCCATAGGAATACCAATCACTTGGCGATATATGGTACTCCCAAAACGTACATAAATATTATCCAGAAGAAATGTTAGTGATTCACAGACATCGGTGCAAGTCCACATAGTGTAATGCTTAACCGTGTCATTTGTAAAAAATGCACGATCAGTATTACACGCCAGAAATAGCTTCCTTTCTCTGGCAAAAGTCTTTTCAATAAGTTGTATAAGTTTAGCTTTTATAAGATTATGAGGTAAGGTAGTATATAGTGTTGAAACCCCTGCTCAGCTAGAGCCACATCCAAAGGTATAGTAACCAGGGATGCAGCTATGTCGTAGCTATTCGGCTAAAAGACAGTACAACTTTCCTTTTTTGAATGGTACGTACAATAATAAACAACAATAATACAACAACAATACTTATATATATATAATATATCAGTTATATTCCGTTTGAGGTTAAGAATAACGCTTAAGCAACAACCACTGAACTGTCTGTTTTGTAATTAATCACCTCACTATTTTCACCTTTCTTCAAACTGGTTGGGCTTATCAGTCAGCGCTTAATCAAACAATCAATCAAAATATATCAAAGATGTTCATGACATTAAGTCAATGGTGTAGCTTATCAGTTCAACGTAATATTCTCATGAATGTCACAGTTCAAAACTCTCACATCACATTGAAGGAATTGTGCACTGTTTAATGATCCGTTCACGGCTGGACCTCTGTGAATAAATACTCATCGTTAAATCATTATCTCTGTCTGGCAATGTCTTTGACTGGCTGCATTCCACAGGCATGGAGGTCGGAATGGTTCAATTTGGGGGAAATTGGCCCTGTACATTTATCTTGGTTTGACACTTTTGACAGACACAGGCTCTCTCTCTCTCTCTCTCTGTAATCAACTGCCGTCTGTTGTTTTGGTAAACCGATATGTCTGATGTGCGAATAGTGTATGCCCTTTCATTATGTTTCGTTTTGACAGTTGCTGATTTCCATAATTTGTTTGGCATCTGATCTGACAGAATCACATTGGGATACGGGGCTGAGTGCCTTTACTCTCATAGCATAGTACTGTTTACTTTTGCCGTTCTGTTCAACTATTCTTTTGCGGACAAAGGTGGGGTGAGGTAATTTGGGAACAAGCTTTTCTCTGGTGACACAGAGCGAAGCTATCTCTAAAATAAAAGCTCTGATGGAGAATAACCTATATATAACTGTGTTGCCCAGTACTCCAGTAGGCAAACATTAGGGTCCTTTTGATCAGCTTTTGCTTTGGGAAATATTCTCTTTATGGTTTGAAAATACTTTTATGCTAATACATTGGACTGAGGATAGTGAGGGGAAGACGTAACGTGATTGATATTCCATGAGTTCAAGAACTCTCTGAATTCTTGTGACGTATAATATGAAGGTGTGATGTTTAGGACAGTAGATTAATGCAATAATCTAGTATCAGCAGGATAAGGTTAAAAGTATCAGTTGGCAGTTCTGTACATGATAGAATTTTAGTAGCTATATACTATATTATACATGTAAGCTACTGTACTCTTAATTGATTTGTTTGCTGTTCAATCCAAGGCAATCCTACGTATGGTTTTATTGCTCTGATTCCGCCGATCCGGAGCCTGTTTGACACAATTCGTGCGCATGGTTTGGTGTTATTAGGACCTCTAAAATGTCTGGCGGTTTCTTTGGGTGTCTGCAACCTGTGACGTAAGTGTGTCAGCCTTATAAAAACGTAATCACGACGTGACGTTACTCGCAGTAGGCCAGATCGAAGACGGTCGTTCGTTGTACCAATGGTACGCAGACGATCATACAACCTTGAAATAGTGCTTTGTTGCACATTAAGATGATTTACAACGTTACTCTGAGAACTTCCGTTCATCAGCACCCGAACGGCTGCTAAACGTAGATCATTGCGTTAGCGCGGCATTGCCATCTTTGATCAGATTAGATTTTGTTCTATTAAAATTTACTAACTTGGTCTAACTGACGATTTTTGTAATATAACCGAACAGGTTTACTCTATACAATTACCTGTAGTCACGTAACCTTTAGTTTACTCTAAGCCCGTGCTACTCGTAATATTGGTGGGCGTTTGACGACGTTTTTCCATCACTGGGTAAGTGTGTCTCGGTGCAGTCACGGAAAAGTCGTGAATATCTTACGTTTAAAAACCTTGCGTTTCTAATTTCTTTTAGTATATTTACCAAATCAAAAGACTTATGGAGGAATTTAAAAGTCATGGAAAAATGTAGACATCACGAATACTACGCTAGAAGTGTGTTGGTTTTTTTTTTACAAATATGCTTCAATGTCAAGCAATAATATTGTTAAAATTCAAAACAAGAAGCAATTTGCAACTCAGCATACATTCGATAATATAGACGAATCGTGTATGGAATTGAAAAAAAAAACGAATAACTCTCAAGCAAAAAATAAAATACAATCGGAAAATAGCCTAAAAGGGGGAAAGTCAGGTTAAAAGATCTTTTGTTATATCAATACTTTTTACATAAAGAATATATCTAGTGCAGATATCTTCATGCTTTCACTGCCAACATTTCGTAGGACTTTTCCCCTTCACCGTTTCATTGTCTTCTGCCTCAATGTTGTTTGTGCAAGAAGATTCAATGTCGTAGGACTCAAAAGTTAAAACATATCGATACGAGTGCCAAACAATTTGGACTCTGATCAGGATCGAAACTGTTTGCTAACGCGTTTTCAGGCGTCATTGAGAATGAACAGATTAAATGTACACATGTGGGATATGTTCAATACAAAGTTAGAAATCGGGGTATTCCTGGTGAAACGGGCAGAAGGTGTTATATACAACGGATGACAAAGGGAATACACAAACTATAGAGGGATCACACTGCATTCTGAGATCGAGCGCAAAGCTGTGACTGCACTTTTCTATTTATAGAAGTTGCAACCATTCCTATCAATCAAAATACTATTTATTTTCTCAATTTGGATAAATCTACAAATACACGAGAACTTTACAGCATTTTAGGTCAGGTACATCTTTTATAATACGCACATCAGTTATAATTTCTTTACTAATAGCTCAATTGTATCTTAAAATTTCGAACGGAAGATAATAGCATACAGGGGAGAAGACGTTATTCTTTCCCTTTTAAACGCAAACGAAACGCACACGCATGGCAATAAAGCATACAAGAGAAAGTTGTACGACACTTTTATCTACACATGTTAATCTGAGTGACAAACATTATTGGGCCTGATCAGACGCCGGGTGACACGGCGTGTGACCTTGTTCCATACTGTTTTCAATGGAAATAATAGTTTAAGCGTATACGCGTTTATTGGGAAAGAATAACGTCTTATCCACTGTGCATTTGTTTTAAACTTACTATTTCTAGTGGGTACACGGAAAGTCTAAATAACATAACACTATTTAGCGGGGCGTTCTAGGGTAAGTCCTGTCCTCTACGCGTTTGAGCCGAAAATTTCTTTCAGTTGATTGGAATTTACTTGTGGTTAACGAGAGTGTCATTCATATTAAAAGGAAATATTGTGTTATATTCTATTAGAACAAAGATAAATTACCATTGAAGGTCAATATTGGATTCTGTTTTACCGCCATAATGTTACATGAATGGTTTCTGTCATTCGGGCTAAGGCTATTTCGCTCATGGATGTGTAAATTACAGTTATGGTTGTTTCAAGTTATATGTAAGTCAGGGTTGAAACATTAAGTCGATTTTTTTAAAAATGATTTGGAAGCATGTATTTCACAATGGTCGAGACAGTAGAGTAGTGTCTGAATGTAAACATGATCTCATTAGTTCGTTACCCACCTGATACCTTTTTGGACGAGGAATGTATCGTCATTTACAAAGAGTGTACCTGTTAATTTGTTAAGAGTGCACTTGTCAAATGCAAACTGTGAATACCCAGATCAGAGGGCTCCATTAGAGCTCTATGGGCAGGGTCTGCACTATTTGTCATTCTGTAATTTATTTCGGAAAACCCCCATAAATATAGTCATAAATTGACTGGACTTACATGGACACTGAAATATACACATTACTAGTTGACAGTGCAATACAAAGTGATGTATTTAGTTCGAGACGTTTTTGGCGGAAATAACCGATCTGACGAGCGCCTTGGCGCGAGTCTGATCGGTTGTTTCCGCCAAAAACGCCGAGAGCTAAATGCAACACTCTGTAGCACACTGCCAACTGTAGATGTGTTTATTATATGCCTTGAATACACACCAGGAATAACTAAATAGTTGTTTAAATCATTTTATATCCAATATTTATTAGTTATTTGAAGCAGAAGAAGAATTTTTGTTTGCCACAATTCTCTGGTCACATCAAAAATTGACTACTGCAACTCACTGCTATATGGGATTCCCCAAAACTCACTACGAAAACTACAGCGTGTGCAAAATACAGCAGCCCGCATCATTACCAGGACTCCTCGGTACAATCACATCACTCCAGTCTTGAAGGAGCTTCACTGGCTTCCAGTTCAACACAGAGTTGAATTCAAAATTCTGACACTCACATACAAAGCCATGTGCAAAGATTATCCAAGGTACATTGTGAGTATGCTGGACGTGTATATACCTCGAAGAGAGTTGCGGTCTGCGAGTAAATCAGTATCGCTGGTTGTGCCGAGAAGTCGTTTGGTGAAGTTTGGAGATAGAAGTTTCATGCATGCAGCCCCAAAGCTCTGTAACTCTCTACCATCAGACATCAGAGATGCGAGCTCAGTTGCAGTCTTCAAAAAACGTCTGAAAACACACTTCTTTAATATTTATTATTAGAACACATTAGGAAATGGATGACTGCTACCTCCGGGCCATGTTCTTGCTGTAGATATTGTGGGTCTAAATGGGAGTTCTGGAATTGTACCGTTTGCCCATGCCTGTTCGGTGGATCTTGATGGTAGGGATTGCCCCTGATCTCTTTGAAACCGACTGGCTTGGGGTTTGCGGTATAATTCAGGGACAGCTTCTTATCTTGATGTTTTATAAAGTAAGGGTGTAATTTCAGCCATGGAACATGTAGGTCCCGCGGGTGTGGGGTGGAGAGGGTAGATGACTGCTACCCTAGGGCTGTGTTCATTCTGTATATGTTATGGGTCTAATTTTTTAGTTCTGGGGTTGTACTGTTGACCAATGCCTGTCTGGTGGATCTTTGATGGTAGGGATACAACTCTGATCTCTTTTGAAACCAGCTGGCGTGGTCTGTGGTACAATTCGCGGACAGCTTTCACCATTTTTAATAATGTTATTGATCTTCTATAGAGTTTTTAGTTATGGTCGCATGCTATTTTTCCTAGTTATGTTACATTAGATGGCCTGCATTGGGCGCTCTGCTATTATTTCTATTGGTCGGCAATCTTTAGCCGGTTGGTTCATTGCTGATTGATGGGGGTAATGTGATTGCCGTTTTGGGGGCTGTCTTTTGTATGTTTATTCTTATTTATTTTAGATCTAATTATAGTTATTTGTGTTTTGTCGATGGCCTGCATTGGGCGCTCTACCATTATTTATATCAGTCGGCAATACTTAGCCGGTCGGTTCATTGCTGATTGATGGGGGTAATGTGATCGCCGTTTTGGGGGACTGTCTTTTATATGTTTATTCATGTTTTTTTTCAGATCTAATTGTAGTTATTTTGTCTTTTCACGATTTATAGGTACATATGTGTTATTTCATGTAAAGCGCTTTTGAACGCACAATCCCTGTGTGAAAAAAGCGCTATATAAATCTGGTATAATAATAATAATAATAATAATAATAATAACACGGCACTTGCACATGAACGTAAATGACGTCACGTTAAACCGAAAGCGACGTCAGAGTAAAATACAAAGTGGCTGATACAAGGTGGCTGATACAGACTCTTGTATTTTACTGTGCAATACACGCGAAAACGCTCGATATCATACGAAGGCATATAATAAAATCCATTAACGTTTCAGTGATAAATGAGTTAATGGCATTGTTACATATATCTAGCAGTAAAAGACAACAACGGGTAGCGTGGAGTTAATACAACGACAATCTTATTGACCTTCGTCACCAACTTTGCATTATATTCTAAGACAGATGATTCAAACACAGATATGGCAAAGAAAAGAAGAAAAAAACATATTTTGTGAGTAAATTTGTCAGTTTGGTAATAAATTAATTATAAACATGAATGAAACAAATGAGAAAAAGAAGCGCATGATAAAAAACTAATGTCGTTTTAGAGTTCACATTTTCAGTAAAAGAATTGTTTGATAATAAATGCAATAAAATAAAAACAAAATAAAATAATAAAACCATGTAATAAAGTTCAGTGTCGACACAGAATGCTCCATATACAAGTTATACATTGAACGGTAGGTGACTCCTGAGCAAATACAATAAGACCTCTCTATTACGGCCACCAACGTATCAAACCCATAAGCGAAATGTTCAAAGTATCTAACTTTTTTCTTTCATGTTTAATGTGGAAGAGCTGTTTTTGATAAATTTAAAAAATAGAAAAAACAGTCATATGATGGTGTGCATACTTTTGCACTACGGTTATTAGGAAAAGGTATGTACAATTTGAACGTTTTCTTAAGTTTTCCAAATTTAAAGGATAAGCTTCAGTAAAATCTATTTTGAATAAAAACAAACATAATGATTTTGTTTTTCACTATGTATATCATGTCTATGGAAGTATTTTGAGATAAAGAAACTAAATCAAGCCCAAACAGGCACTTGGTTTGGAAAATATGAATCTCTGTTTCAACAACCTTTTTTTAATAATAACTTTTCAAAACAAAACTTTATGAGAAATAGTAAAAAAAATATTTCTAGTAGACTATCTTACTTTTTTTGATATTCTACCAGATGTAAACTCATACAAAGGCAATTCAAATTATAAAAAGAAATTGATATGTTAGTGTTGAAATGAAAATTTTGAGTTATTAAAGAAAACGGAGTTTTTCCCTTTACAAAATTTACAAAAAATAATATCGATGAAATTAAGAACATCATAAATTTCACATTTGGTGCCTGTTTTGCCTTAAATTAGTTTTTTTGAGAAAATGCTACTATAAACACGAAACAAATAACTCAAAACCAAATCATCATACTTGTTTTCATTTGAAATGGATTTTATTGAAGCTGGCTCTTTGAAAAGGACAAAATAAGAATAAATCGAATCCTAATCTGATACAACTTTTTAAAAATGGCCGTATAGTCAAAAGTCGTACTTCAAAATGTACATTTATTCCATTTTTTCATTCATCTTAAATATTTTTTAAAACAAAACCAGCATAGAGTGTTTTTATATACTTTGAAAAATTTAAAAATTCATGAGTTTGATACACCTTAAACGAAAGGTTACTACTTAAGGGTGTATCCAACCCATAAGCGATTTTTTCAAAGTATCAAACTTTTTTCTATCATTGTTTTTTTGGAAGAGCTATTTATGATGAATGAAAATATGGAAAAAAATATATGGTGGTGTCCTTCTTTTGAGCTACAGCGATTTGAAAAAGGTATGTCAAATTTGGACTTTTTCTCTCAAATTTTACCCATTCAGAGTACAAGCTTCAGTAAAATCTATTTCAAAACAAAACAAACATGGTAATTTGGGTTTTCATTATTTATTTCATGTCTATGGTGGTATTTTCACATATAGAAACCAAATTTAGACAAAGCAGGCACTAGGTTTGAACAATATGGATCCTCGAATATCAAAAATAAGCTTTTAATAGGGCATGATTTTATTAGATTTTTTATTTTATGAAAAAAAAGTAAAACAGTTTGAAAATGAAATAGTTCTAGTATTAAATTTTTTCTTATATTCTACCAAATGAAAGCCAGTGCTGAGGCAGTTCAAAATATGAAAAGAAATTGAAAGGTCAGTGTTGAAAATTTTGAGTTATTAAAGTAAAAAGAGTTATCCCCCCTTACAAAATTTGAAAAAAGTACCATATCGATGATATTTAGACCTTTATAAATTTCACATTTGGTGCCTGTTTTTTCTTAAATTAGTTTTTGTATGAGGAAATACTACCATAGATAAGAAATAAATAACACAAAACCAAATTATCATATTTGGTTTCATTTGAAATGGATTGTATTGAAGCGGGCTGTTTGAAAAGGACAAAATAAGAGAAAGTGGGTGGGGTAAATTTTTCATGGCCATGGAGCCAACTGTTGTACACAAGAATGTACACTTTGTCTATTTTTTCATTAAATAGCTCTTCAATACAAAACCATCATAAAGTGTTTTCATATACTTTGAAAATTTCTTAAATTCATTACATTGATACACCCTTAAATCAAAGTGTCAGTAAACCAGAAAGCTCATTTCAGAGCTTCCTGTGTTACTCTCACTTTTATTTGAGCTGTCAAACGTCTTTTATACAATTAGTAAGCTTTCTGCTAAGCGGGTGTCATGGAGAGGTTTTACTGCATGTGGGTTGTGACGCGGTTTATATCAACGGGAGGACTCGTCTATTCTTTAGATGCTTTATATATTCTTCATTCTAGTACAGAGGGTCGTTAATAATACAAACAGGCCATATGGTAGGGATAGACGGGGTTTTGTTAAGGGTTATCAGTGCCATGTATGTATTGTAAGGTATATTCATGTATATTGTCAATGACCTTGACCTGGCACTCATCACTTTCCGTCAATTTTCGTCGTCGAAGTCGATATTTTCCGCTGAATATTTTGATAAAAATCAAGTACATAGCAACATAATTATGCTACACACGCATTTGAATAGTAATACGGGCACAATATCTCAGTGGTATGTTTCGCCGAATCGAAGGACTGAATTCGTGGGTTCAAATGCAGGAATATCAAATTTAAATTCACCAATAAGTTGTTAAATTTATCGGCACCATTTTTAGATTTGGATCTTTTAATAACTAACGGTATTGTTTCTTCTAAGATTTACGATAAACGAGATGATTTTGATTTTAGTATTGTAAACTATCCTCATCTAGATGGCGATGTTCCCCGTTCTACATCTTACGGGGTTTATATTTCACAACTTATTCGTTTTGCTAGGGCTTGTACCTCTGTTGAGGACTTCCACATTCGTAATAAAACTATTACTGAAAAGCTTCTTAAACAGGGGTACAGATTTCATAAACTTCGTAAAACATTTTCTAAATTCTTTTATAGAAATCTTCCTCTCATTAACAAGTATAAATGTAACTTAAAGTCTTTTCTGCGGCAAGGTATTTCACATCCGGAGTTTTATGGTGATGTGATTTACAGACTTCGTAAGATTCTTGGACATATGCATTTTCAAAACCTATTTGTGAAACGTATTAGATTTTTCCTCAAACAAGATTATGATCCAACTATATTGCTGCGCACTTCACGTTTGGTTATCGATCAATCTACAATTGATAACTATGCTTTCCTC
Organism: Gari tellinella; assembly: GCA_922989275.2. Classification (NCBI taxonomy): domain Eukaryota; kingdom Metazoa; phylum Mollusca; class Bivalvia; order Cardiida; family Psammobiidae; genus Gari; species Gari tellinella. The sequence continues at coordinate 75,128,505 of OV277867.1, read as the reverse complement.
TTTGGTTGTGCGACGACAGACAGGGCTTAGCACTACATGATGATGTATCTCTAAAGCCGTCCTTAACCGGGAGAGTTATGTCGGATTTTCGTGCTTTGGTTTTTCTCTACCTCTCTGTCGTACCCTAAACCCTCCCATGTCTTACAGTTACTCGTGACTACAGACTATTCGCTTGAGTACAATTTGACCGTTGCCATAGTGGGTTATTTTTAACACGGGCTTGAATGTTTAATTCTTTCCCGTGTTACTAATAATCCTGTCAGAGAATTTTGTTAGATGTTTTACATGTATTTACTTACTGTGCTGGCGGTCTTTTTGATTGTAAGGTTGTGGAACAGGGTTTATATTTTATGTACACTGTTCGTCTTTATAGGTGAATATAGGAGATAAGTGTGAGGTTGGGCGCCCCTAAACCCAGGTTTAACCCCCCAGTGGTTGTTAATAGTTAATTAATTTATAATTGATTATTGATTGCTACTGACCGTACCAAGGCGGGCTCCTATGTTCACTTAGCTTTATGTTTGTCTTGCGTGTTGTTTTCTATTTAGTGTGTAGATGAAGGAATGGTATTGCGTGTGTGTGTGTGTGTGTATGTGTGTGTTTGTTTGTTGTGGTATGGCTGTGTGTGTGTTCTGCTTTGGAGATGGGTGTGTTGTTTGTGTTGCGTTTCCTGCTTGAGTCTTCTTTCGTATTTATTTATTGGGTATTTTTTCGAAGAAAAAAAGGAGTTTATTGTGAATTTATTCTCTCTTTTATCCGAACCCACATACAATCTACTTCTTAACGAAATAAACAAAATAACATAGTATTTTTCTAAAGAGAGATAAATGTAACGCGTACAGTAGAGTGCTTTCAGTAGAACGTTTGGATTTCATTACTTGTACATTGTAATTTTTGTGTAAAACAAGTCTCACTGTACAAGCATGCGTCTACCCAACAAAATTTATATTTTTAAAAAAAATCGAAAAGTCCACATGTATGTTATACTACCATGTTTAGGTTCGAACTCTCACGACCCTGATAGTGTCAGTGAGGTGAATACCGATGTGCAATTATCGACTGTGTAACAGATTATGATGTACAGTCATTGTTCAGTGACTATATCTTCAAAAATAGTCCGGAAGATAAAAATAGCTTACGGAAAAAGGCGGACTATGCAAAGAGTACCAGATCAAGCATCATCGACAGTATAAAGGCGCGTTGTAATTATTCAAAGATTTTCAAGTGTGCTACTTTACTTGGAATATTTGAAATGTGTTTACAAGAAAATATAGTTCTGGATTGAAGATAGATGATATTGTATTACTGCTTTTGCTCTTTGAGGACAACATAATTATTGGGGATTCACCGAAACATTTACAGGAAAGTGTGAATCTAGTACTCTTAAACACTTATTGTAATAAATGAAGCTTAGGGGTTAACCCATCGAAAACTGAAGTGATGGTGTTTAGAAAAAAGGCAGAGTGTTATAATAATAAAACAATGCCAGTTAACGATAGTGATTTAGAAGCTGTAAATGATTTAAATACATTGGAAAGATTTTAACCTATATGCATACTGGTTATTTTTACCCAAACAGAAACGTGTAATTGGTAAAACGTTTAAAGCTCTGAATATGGTAGCACTCAATTGTGACAAACTTAAGGTAAAGCAAATAGCAATTTGTCAAATATTTGACGCATTTGGTAGGTTCGAGCTTAGGATAATCTTCTGAAATTTAGGGATACAGCAAGTCAAAACCAAAAAATTGAACGAGTTCAGCTAAAATTTGGTAAATCTATATTAAATATTAGACCACCAATGCTACAGTTGGAGTGTATCGAAAACTGGGAAGGTATCCATCGAATATAATAATATAATATAATAATTATGTTCGTATCCTGAACTATTTGTTTTAATTATTAAACAACGAGAATGTCATATTAAAAATGTTTTTAAGTTTTGTTATGAAGAACGTGTTTATACTGATTACAATGCTTTGAATATGTGTGGCATCAACTAGTATACATGTATATACAATTAAATCGTTTATTTTCAAAATTAAACAACGTTTAGTTGGTATATTTTATCAAACTTGTAAACAAATAAAGCTATTAGTGGTGAAGTTAGAAATTTGTATAATAATATCAAAACTACGTTTGGCTATGAAACCTACATGGATAATTTACAACATCGTTTGAGATATTTTATAACAAAAATAAGATTGTCATCGCACACACTTCAAACTCAAACCTGACGACATGGTAGGAATTGAACCCCACGAGCTGAGCGCATTTTATGTAAACAACGATATTTTAGATGAATATAATTTTATTATAAAATTCCAATGTTATTTTAAGAAGCAAATACACATGTAAACTATTATGTAAGGCTATATTTATAAAACTATTCCAAACAGCTAGTCGCAATGTGATATTTAATCTGGTAAAATACTTTAAATATGCTATTTTGCTATGTCTTATAATGTTTAAATCAGTGACTTTTGATTGGTATATCACTTATAAATTAAATTAGGCAGTACCATTAGTAATTGCTTGAATTTAACTGATACTGTCATAACATATGGTACAATGTTATAAGATGATATACTTGGGTAAAAGTGTAAATAAATAAAAAGTTATGTTCTGTTATGTACAGCCACATTACAAAGGAGAAGACACAGTTTCTATTTATTAAACGCAAACAAAACGCAACCCATTGCAACAAAATGTAGAAAGGATTGTCCGGAGTCTGATCTGTCACCAAACTGTTTGCTATCGAAATAACTGTTTTATCTTTAACGTGTGTATTAGGAAAACGTGATAATGTAATATGAACTAGGTAAAAAGAATGATTGCTCATAGTGAATACTATAGGAGAAACAGTGATTAACAGTCAACACTAAACGTCACAATCTTCTGGTCCCTGGTATTTCATTCAGTAACATTTCAGGATCGACTGAAACGAAATATAAAATAAAAAACATAAATGCTTTAGTCTTAGTCGTCATTCCGCAAAGGACACATTGACAAATATTCGCAAATATATTAATTTGAATTCATCCAAGAAGCTATAAGAGAAGCCTAATCGGACCAGCTGCAAATGATTTGAAACGACTGGACCTAGTTCTTTTTATTATTGCACATGTATTATGGTTTAATGTCCATTACCTAATTTAATAAGATGTTTATATAAATATAGTTTGTTAAAATTAGACCTTTAGAAATGATTCGTGTCCAAAACATTCAAATTATCGAAAAATAATATGTTTTCATGATGTTCGGTCTTCAAATCCTTGATCAAAAACAAAAGCAAGACAAAGAAAGGAACGCTGATGTTCGGCCAACCGAGCTTTTTCCCTCACACCATTGACACATCGCTCTACATGTAAATGTACATAACGTTTTTTAGTGCCAGTGTACAGTGAAGATTATGTTACTCTTTCGATAATAAACGCTTTTGTTCTAAATCCTTATATCTATTGCAAATAGTATTCAGTCAGAACAGACACCATGTAATCCGGCGTTGATCAGGTTCCAAGGTGTTTGCCTATTAAATTCCAATGAGTCGTAAATAATTTCAAGTAATTGTCATTTTCTTAATTTTATTGCACTGCATTTTGTTTGCATTTTAACGGAAAGGGACAACGCCTTCTCAACTGTTACTAAGGTCTACCTAGCAACTCTGTTCATGCACTAAGCTGTTCTTTCCCGCTTAAACTATCTTAAATGCCAACGCATGGCAAATTAACAACCTGATTAAATTCTAAAAAATATTTAAAAAATCACCAAATGTGCGATATTGCCTCATATTTATGGAGTTTACGTCCGCATATTGATACTTACCCGTACTGTTTTCCAAGTTCTACACACAGTGCTCCTACCCACGTGGCACCAGCCTTGTCCATTAACTGCACAGCATGGGATAAGGCAAAACTGAACCCCTGAACATTAGAAATGCATAATACAGTAAAATCCATCTGTTACGTATGGTGAACGTAAAACAAAAACAACACTATAAGAGCTTTTCATACCTTCAGGACCTTAGCTATACCTTGGTTTAAGCTGTCACCTATCTCTCTTACATCGAAACAGTCTTGTTAAGTGGTCGTATTTGAAGGATTTTACTTTGCTAATGAGCGCTCTCGATTTCTCACTTTATGTAAGATTAATGAGATATCAAAATACTCGAGAACACTGATGATGATTTAAAAGACAAATACCGAGGTATACAGTAAAACGAAACCCATTAGTTGACCTATAGTAAATATTCAGAATTATCAATATTTCATTTTAAATGTTTTCGATAGTAAGATTTTAAACTATTTAAATTAAGATCTCTCTCCCTATATATATTTTTTATTTATTTAGAGAGAACTTGATGCATTGACTAAAACAATAAATATTTTGAAATTCGGATTTGGCCTAAACCCTATTTTACGTGATTTCATGAATATTTGGAGATTATCTGAAAATATCCATGTAGCCTTGAAATGTCATAAACAAGATCAAGGAAGCTTTTTTAACAGCTGCGAAATCTAAGCAGCACGCCAATTTTCTTCCCGAAATTATTCGTACATAAAAGAAAGTGAAAGTATATTCTACTTAATTTATGATCATCATATTTACTTCAGAGTGTAATGTTTGTTTACTAGCAGTTAATTATTTTGAATTGTTTCACTATTTCTACTAATACACTTCTCAAAATTCATCGATTTTGTAGTTTTAAGGAACTGCCAATACCTTACGATATTATTGAGTATAGCTTTCTTAAGCTAATTGAGACTGAGTCAATGTTTTAGAACCTCGACGCTGACTATAGATGGTTTCAAAGATTGAAATCATGAAAACCGATATCTGTCATCCTTTAATTATGTCACGATTTTGATAATATAGTAAGTGTACTTCTTCCAGTGTCTTTAATTGAAGTAAAATACTTGTCATTTTTAGACAACAATAAATCTTCGATAATTCTAACTCGCTTTTAAAGCCCAAAGCAACACTTTTTGTAATGTTAAAATGTGGCTAAGCCAAAAATTCCGTTATTCAACTATATAAATACGAAAATGTTGAGTTGATCGAGCTCGAGATGATTTTCTTTTCCATCTTCCGTGTTAATGTATGTGACAATGCTGAATACAATATTGATGCGCGTAAAGTTATGAAAATTTATTCGGAACAAATATATACGTAACATTGCTCTTTGCATTTTACATATAATTTAGATTAGTATGACCGTTCCGTAAATCGTTCGGTAATTTAGAATACAATTACCAAAGAAATTTGCTAAATGTTTTCAAAATTATTTTCGTTATTTTTGTATGTCGTTTAAAAGGTTTGATTTACAAAAGCTCTTATTTAACACTGTCATATCAGAGACCATAACCATATCTCCTCTCTATAGCAATACAAGTTTGTTTCGTTTTGATAACTCTTAAGTAGGAAACATATGATTATTTGTTTAGTAGAGCTGTAAACTATACAGGCATTTCGACTCTTTTTAAGAGCTCAACAAGAAACTGTTTGCACCTCTTTGGCTAAAATACCTTGAAATTTTAATGTGCTATATTTACAAAATAAATATTTATTCTATATTTGTTACATGTATTATGATACTTATTATTGTAATTACATGAATTATGTAAGGACTACTATTGAAATATGAGTATTTCTTAATCTTTTGTGTTATCCTCGGCATATTATTATGATTGAAATGGCTGTATTAACCATACCAATCGCTTTTTATTGTTTATTATGCACGTTTTCAACAACAAATTACCAAATTATCGTACATTATATATTGTACAATAAATATATTTATCTTTTGCAAAAATTATAATATCACACTTATTGGAGCTTTAGCCTCGTGAATGAAAGGGTTAAAACACAAACCTGGAAATCTGCATACTGGTAGCTATCGACAGGATGATTTCCATGGTGGCCACAGTTAAATCTGGATTTTATTATCGGTCCATTGTGGACGTCATTCGCGCATTTAAGGTACCCGGTCTCTGCGATATAGATAGTGGTACGACACTCCCTGCATATCCAGTCGTAAGATCCCTGTTGTCTGTAAAGGCCATAAATAAAGCATAAACAACATATGCGTGTAGTTGACAAGAAGAGTTGTTTTTAACTAGATGAAGCGCATTTCCTTGAATCATGACGTTTTGTTCCAGTACAGTCTGAATTCAATTTTGAAAACTTGACCATGCGAGTGTCAACCAGCTTGTTTGAAGTTTAGACACCATGTAACGAGGCGCCTGGGTCCGAGGTTAAAAAACTTAAAACGAACCCTGTGCTCAAAACTCAGTTTCGATAAAAGGCTGTAGTGTTTAAAAAACATGATTTATTTGATTTTTGTGACCTCAATTCGATACATTATTACAGTATAATTATGTATGAAAACACTTGTTATAAAATAAAATGTTTGAAGGAATGTTATGAGCTAGGACAAATTCTGAATTTTGAGCACGGAGTTCGTTTAAAGTTTTATAATTTCGGCGTCAGGTCTAGATCAAAATGGTTTGCAAAGTTCACATATGTCACCTACATATGTCACCTACTGCGGGGAAAGTGTTAAGTGATGGTTAGTTGATAAATTATTACAAAGTCTGAAAAAGGTAAATACTGAATGTTAAAGGATTATTTGTGCTTTACATTTGCCATACATTCTGGATACCTTCAGTATAACGACCCTGCTAATTGATCTTATATGCTAGGTTTACTTCTGTTTATGGTAGTGATTATTCTACAATAGAACATCTCTATTATAACCACACAAAGAGATTAATTGTTTCGGTTTTAAAGTAAGGTGGCTGCTTATAGCAAGGTTGAGTAAAGCAAAAACATCACTTACCAACTTTCTGCTTTACTTCTATGCTGTTTTAAGCTGTCAAATGTTTTTAAAGTCGTGAAAAGGACTTCTTTTGAATGGCAGGAATAGAGAGGTTATATTTTTATAGTAATGGTATTGATTATGATTTCAAACAATAAAACCTATAATAAAGCGAGGAAACAATTAACATACCCAGGGCATCCTGCTATAGGGCAGCAAAATCCGTTTAACTCATACCAGCGAACCATAGTAAAAGTTGGTCGACGTCTATCGCTGATTGTTGCTATATATGAAGCGGTACTTCTGTCGACAACCTTCTTATAACTTTGTAATGCACTGACTGGACAAATGTGGTTTCCAAATTATCTGGAGTATTGCGTGATTCACGGGTTCCTAGTATAGTCGAAATACTATCTTACATAAACCATTTCCAATCTTTCTATGAAACACCGCTATTCCTGATTGAAAATGAAACTACTAGTATAATTTAATTGAACCGTTCTAGATCTAGTTTAAAACGCCTTTTCAGACAACATCTATATTAAGGACAGAATATCCTTACAGCATAAAGCGATACTAATCGACGACAATTTCTTTTTCATCAAATTCAAATAAGATAACTAAGATAAAAACAGTTATTTATTTTCAATGTCTACACATCGATTTACAGAGGTATCTTAAGTTTCGTTTTAACATAATAAAAGTAGTAGCGAAACTTTACTGTCTTGGGTTATTTTAAGCGAGTAAGTCATAATGGAATACCATTTGTTAGCTGTAAAGTGTCAATTTCCATGTGCAATGTACGGATGAGCGTCTAGTTTCGTTTGTACAGAGGGAATAACGTTTTCTCAGTCGTAGTAGCAGAACTTTACTGTGGGACGTATTTTAAGCGAGTAAGTCATGTTGGAATACCATGTACTAGTTGTATAATTTGATTTTCCTATAAATCGTAGTATAGAGAAACGTTTAGTTTCGGTTTATTTGTTCTTCACGACAACTCAGCAGAATTTGGATGACGCATCGGTGTGTGTATAAATAACAATTTTAAACCGAAACTGATTCATGTACGAAGACGGTAAATTCTTATCAATCAATTGTAAATGTAAGTGCGACAGACAGCATAGTACGCTCAAAATTCAGAAGACCACTAGTAAAGTGAGTGCATCACTGTGAACTTATTCAAGAAACATCAATATGAGCTCGAAGAAGAATCAATTTAGTAAGGGGCACGAAAAGGGCACGGGCAATGACCACCATAGTAAGTCTTACTTTTTCATGTTATATAATTGAACAGTGATAAATACGTGATTATTTTCTAATAAATACTTATAAGATAAAACAAAATCTGAAGGTTCATGTAATGTCCCTGTACGAGAAAAAAATACTGAAATTTGAAAAGTTGTAATACTCAATAACTATACCACATTGGCTAAATAATTAGTCAATGAAAAGGAGCATGCCTAATTTCTATAAATTTAGGTGTACTTGTGTTGTCAGAAGCTCAAAAAGTAACGAACAGGGAATGAAAATAACCTCTTCAGCAGAATATATCAAATCACTAAATGGCACGTATTTTCGGAAATCTTGTAGAATACATACAAAGAACCCCTTACATACTGGGTACTCCTACACAGAATGTCTTACAAAAGTCAGGAAAACTCCCTGTAATTTGCCCTTCAAATACCCCTTGCTTGATTCAAGGGCTGCCATTTGCATTTTACAAGTTTTTAGAAGTTTGCCAACATTTAAAGTCCAGCTACTCCAAATCTACAAAAACCGATTGACGATTGTAATATACGTGCGGACAGAGAAAAGAACAAGCAATATGATTCACGGAATGTTACTCACCCGAATCACTGCAGTTAGACAATATATCCGTTCAATCATAGAAATGTCACCGAAATTTGTCGTTTATCAACACCTTGATTAATCCGCATTTTCTCATTCTTTTAATATCCATATTTTCAACTTTTATTTCAGTACATTATTAATGTTGGATACATAATCAATAAAATAAGCGCATTGCAAATTACTTTTGATCATAAATTCCTCCGTATGTCACGATTCTTCAGCGGATTACTTGCCGCGATAGTAATTATGTCCCTGTACAGCTAACCTTTGTTTCAGGAAAATCAAGACTTTGTCCCTTTAAATCACCTTTTCAAGTATTCCACATCTTTCCGGCTGTTGTAATATTGATTAATATTTCACTTTGCATTGCGATCCATATTATATAAAGCTTTGATTGCCTTTATGGTGTTCCAGGTCAAGTCGGGTAAAGGGGTACATTTTGTACATCTACATGTATACCATATATTACACGTTTTTGACAGTGGCTTTCTACGGATGCCTAGTAAAGACACTGTGCAAAGACGATTGCGTTGGGCAGAGACACACAATTCTCTTTTGTCCTTCTATTTTTTCACGTATATTCTGCTTCTTTATTTTACACATACACACACATTAACATATTATATGGTTCATGAGTATATGCAACTACCATCCTGACTGTCTTAATTCAGTAGTTGTAAGTATTTAGAAACACTGATAATGAACATTTAGTCAGAAAAAATCATATATCAGTTTATCTAAGGATCAATTTTGTTTTCGCTCTAGGGGATACTGCGTTTTACAGTTAATTGAATGCATAGATTATTAGTCAAACTACATTGAGGGTGATGGAAGTTTTGAAAATATGTTTATTTGGATTTTGTCAAAGCTTTTGACAGCATAGTGCAATAACGTTTTCTTCGCAAAGTATCAGTATTTGGTATCAAAAGGTCAGTTTTGTCATGGAGACGTGCCTTTTCTACTGGCCGTAGGCAATATGTATCTGTGGCAGGAGGGTCTTCTTCGTGGAAAGACGTTTTAAGTGGGGTACCCCAGGGAACTGTTCTAGGATCCATATTATTCATATGTGTATAATAGATGACACCCTGAAGTTATACGTAGTATTGTGAATTTCTTCGCAAATGGTACCAAACTATACAACAAAGACATTAAACGCGATATTATCCAGCACGACGTAGATGCCTTACACATGGTCAAAGTGGTAGTTGCGTTTTAATGTAAACATTTTTACGGTACCATATACTTTGGAAGAGACAACCAATTTTACCAGTATACTTTGAACTTAGCGGACATTGAGTCTGCTAGTGAAAAGGGAGATTTAGGTTTAATCTTTTAACAGGACTAAAAAGTAAGTAGTCATATAGCTGAAAAAGATAACAAATCAAACAGTGTATTATCCTTAATAGTTTGAATGTATGATTACATTGCGAAAAAATAATTGTCAGGTCAAAACACTATTATCGTGTATAATAGTATTCATTCTTAACCCTTTCCCTTATGCGCGCGTGTCAGAGCGTGTTTCATTATTACCTTATAAGCCCGTAAAAGCGCGACTTTATCTATTCCCTGATAAGCGCGGGTTTCCGCGGGTTATCAATTACCTGATGAGAGCGGGTTAGAGCGAGTCCTCTATTTAACGGCTAAAATCTCATTCTTCTACTGGAATTTTACTGTCCGGGTGTCTACACATTTAAAGTGTGTTCAAATATCTTCCGAAATCCCAAATCTAATTATAGGGTTGCTACACAAATAATTTCATAAAACGAGGCTTAGGTCATTAGGTGTGACCTATTGTTTGATCGGTGATCTCCGTAAGACGTGCATATGATACTGCACGCAATACTCGTCATTTTTCGGAAAGTACGATCTATGTCAACTTATGAAATATGCAGAAAGTTTCTAACTGTTCCTGAGGTCAACATCTAAATATAGTTAACCAATGGAATCGCGGAATTCCATAGAGCACGCTCCACATGCATGCTATCTACAAAAATATCACAGGGGGATGCCGCTTGACCGTTGCGTGACACACCGGAAGCGGGGTAATAAAGTTTCGGCTCGGGGATAAATATAATCCTAGGCGGTAGACGGAAATATCAATCAAGCAAATCACATCTGCAGGTCTGTGACAAATTTTTACTGTCCCATCTCACAACTCGGATTCTCATCTTGATCCAAACTGTAAAAATGAAACGAAAAACTGAGCTGTGAATCATTTTTGATCCTGATTAGAACCAAGCTACTCGGCGTCTCATCTACATGAAATGTGTGTAAAATTAAATAAAGTAAAAATTGAATAATGCAAAGGTGTCAAACAGTTTGGATCCTGATGCAGAGCCGATCTACACGGTGTCTGATCAAGATTCAAACTGATTGCGTAGGAATTCACGTGAGAAAAAAATTCTAATAGATATCAAACAGTTACGACGCAGAGTCACTCAAAATTGTGATCGGGATCCAAACTGTCTGAATTTATATTAAAGGAATATTTCTTCATAAAATGTAAATCTGTTTAGATCTTGATCAGATGGCGAGCTACTCGGCGTCTCATCTTCATCTAAATCGCATTTGTAAAACTATAATAAAAATAATTGAATGTGTTCTAATATGTCAAACAGTTTGGATCTTGATGCAGTGCCGATCTACACGGCGTCTGATCAAAATTCAAACTGATTGCGTAGGCATTTACGTGAAAAAAAAAATCGAATAGATATCAAACAGTTGTGACGCCGAGTCACTCAACATTGTGATCGGGATCCAAACTGTCTGAATTTATACCAAAGGAATATTTAATTCATAAAATGCAAATCAGACTCCGAGTTACTAAGTATCTGATAGATATCAAACAGTTACGACGCCGAGTCACTCAACATTGTGATCGGGATCCAAACTGTCTGAATTTACCGGGTTTTTTTTTCAAAGGAATATTTCTTCATAAAATGTAAATCTGTTTAGATCTTGATCAGATTGCGAGCTACTCGGCGTCTCATCTTCATCCAAATCGCTTTTGTAAAACTATAATGTAAAATAATTGAATGTTCTCTAACAGTTTGGATCCTGATGCAGTACCGATCTACATGGCGTCTGATCAAAATTCAAACTGATTGCGTAGGAATTTACGTGAAAAAAAAAATTCGAATAGATATCAAACAGTTGTGACGCCGAGTCACTCAACATTGTGATCGGGATCCAAACTGTCTGAATTTATACCAAAGGAATATTTAATTCATAAAATGCAAATCAGACTCCGAGTTACTAAGTATCTGAGCTATATCATTGCTTTTAGATCCAGATCAGACTCCGAGTTACTGAGAATCTTAGCTGTTAATGCTTAGATCAATATCGGACTCCGAGTTACTCGGCGTATTATCTGGATTATAGTTGTTTTGAAATGCTATTCTATGGTATTCTGTTGTAGACAGCAGGTAAATCGTTACTCCATGCGGTATATATACTTACCATAGTAGCATAAATCTTAAGTAAAAATATATTGGAAATATATTGACTTGTATCGTTTTCACCCAATTGCATGCAACTTATTCAAACTTAAAATTGTATGAAAATTACACAGTTAGAAAGGACATTTAATTGTCTACAAATTTTACATTTACACTGTTATAATTTGGTGAAGCAAAAAAGCAGTTATAAAGGCTTGAAAAAAAAAGGTACCATACATATAAGTGTCAGTAATAAAAAGGATTGGAAATATATTGACTTGTATCGTTTTAACCCAGTGACATTCTACTTATTCATAGTTCAAATTGTATAAGAATAATACCGTTAGAAAGAGAATTTAATTGTCTACAACATTTACATTTACACTATTATGCTATTGTGAAGCAGAAAGGCAGTTAATAGGGCTTAACAATGACAGGTGTCAAAGTCACACTAATTTTCCAATATTTCCAATTAGGTGTATTGGTGAGAGTGTGTACTCTTATCAGACTGATACTGCTATAGATGGCCGTATAAGGCTTATCTATACATCCCTGGCATATACGGATATGGCCTAATTGCTATCAGGTAAAGGGTTAAAGGAAGACATTGTATGTGTTGAAAAATTATATTAGCCTGCCACTAAGCGTACGCCTGGATTGTCAGACCTTACATGTACCGAAAGATTGATTTTTAAAATTGCATGGTCTGACTCATCAACGAAGGCGTGGTGACATGATTCAGGGTTTTAAAATTATTTAAGAGATGGAGGATATACATACAGAAATATATTTTCCTTAAAAATCATCTTCAAATAAGAAAACATAATTGAGATTACAACACTTTTCACAGAGAATTTATTATTATAAACAATCGCATCTCACCTCAGTTTACATAGTTTAAACATATTTTATTCCATAAATATACATAGAAATGGGGTTGGGCCACAAGTTCTCACAACATTAGATTCGGCCCTTCCCCTTGTATGTAAACATTCAGACAATATATACAATGGCTCTAAACATATATAACTATTTAGTGACAACAAATAGAAGGAGTGGTAAGTAAGAGAGGAGAAGGAGAAGAAATAAGAAATAGCTTACTAATGATACTTATAAAATAACTTATTTAATTTGAGTGACATCATTTGGATCAGTTGGTAGCAGCTGAACATGTACAAATTGTCTTGTATCCAAAAGAAGATAACAAAGTAGTCTAATAGATGATGTAGCTCAATGCAGAACAAAACAACAATACAGAAAGTGGTTTATGTGAAAAAATAACAGCAACTAAAAGTAAACAGAACAATTCACATTTGGTTTACATTAATCAAATGTGAAACGCTTTGATTCTTTTATATATCGGTGTACAGCATCAAATATAACAATATTGTCATCATTAGTTAAGTTGTTACACCCGTGCATTAGTAATCTTGGGTTTAAAGGATGAAACGCTCTAATAGAATTGAAAAGTTTTATTCTTTGAGCATGGTATTTAGGACAGACAAAAAGGTAATGCTCTGCATTTTCTATTTGGTTACAGTGGGAACAGTTTGGATTGTTTGATATGTGATTATCATAAAGATCGCTGTTTAAATTACTACAGTTGTTTCGCAGACGTGCAAGCATAACTGATAAATATCGGCTTCCATGTAAATAGAAACATAGTATTTTGATTATGGCATGTTTAGTAATATTTTCTTTAAAACTTGAAATTGAAGGAGCCTTCTTGAGAATATGTGCTGTATTATTCCATAATGCAATTGATGACGGAATACATGAATTACGAAATATTTCTGTCCTAGCAAAAGGAACAGGAATATCAGAAGCATTTCTTAAGTTATAATCTCGCTCTATTGGGATTTGTGGAAATAATTCATTTAAGTAATCAGGCAACATATTGTGAGTTGCTTTATACATGAAACAGAGACAATTTGTTTCGCGACGTTTTTCTAGAGATTGCCAACCACATTCTCTATACAAATTCTCAAGAGAAACAGAACGTGTTAATCCTGTAACTATACGAGCAGTCTCATTTTGGAGCTTCTCTAAGGAATTTGATTGCTGCATTGTACAGCAATCCCAAACCTCAGAAGAGTATTCCAAAATTGGTCTCACGTAGGACATATAAATCTGGTTTAACGCATGTCTATTTAAATTAAATTTCAATCTACGCATTATGCCTACTACCTTTGAAGCAGATTTTAAAATGTTATCTATATGAGTATTCCAGTGTCCATTTGAGTCAAGAGTAACTCCAAGATATTTATGGCTATCAACAAAATCAATATGTGTATTATCAAAGCGAAGTGATGGAAGAATTTCATAATTTCTAAGAGAAAAAAACATAGCTTCTGTCTTAGCAGGATTTAAAATTTACGAGCCATTGATTAGCCCAGTGTGAAATAATATTGAGATCATGGTTTATAATACCTTCAATATCTTGAATTGAAGAAGCTGAATAGTATAATGAACTGTTATCTGCATATAATCTGGTTAAACTAAAAAGTGATTCTGCAATGTCATTAACATAAATAAGAAATAAAAGAGGGCCTAACACTGACCCCTGGGGCATACCAGCACAAACATACTTCGTTGATGAAGAATGGGAATTTATAAAAACTTTCTGCCTTCGTTTAAACAAATAATTGGAAATCCAATTTAAAAGTTTGCCTTTTATGCCGTTTTGTTCCAATTTAAAAAGGAGACCATTATGCCATACCCTATCAAACGCTTTTGAGATATCACACAATACCATGCAACTAAATTGTTTGTTTTCAAAGGTTTGACATATATGGTGATATATATCTATTAATTGGTAAGAAGTAGAGTGCTTAGGTAAAAAGCCTGATTGATATTTATATATAAGATTATTATCAATAAAAAAGTTATACATATATTTAAATACTATTCTTTCAAAAATCTTTCCACAACAACTTAATAAAGCAACAGGACGGTAGTTAGAGACGTTGTTTTTATCACCCTTTTTATAAAGCGGAGTTACGTTTGCTAACTTCCAAATATCGGGGAATATTCCTTCTTGTAAAGATCTATTAAATAACAAAGAAAGAGGTTTCGAAATTGAGTGCGACACATTTTTAAGCATACGGTGACTAATTTCATCTAGTCCGGATGCTTTATTTAATTCAAGACTACCGATTATATCTTCAATGTCTTCCCTTGTAATATAAATTTCACTTAAACTTTCAGTTGTTTTGCCTATAAAAACAGGGAGTTCGGCTTTACTGTCGTCAATACAAGAAATAGAGGAAATATATTGGTTTAAAACTTCAGCCTTTTCTTCGTCTGATGTATGAAGATACGGCTCACCAGAAGAAGATACAGTACATATTGGAGGTATATTTGCAGAGGAAAAATTATTTTTAACAAAATGGCGTAAAAGTTTCCAAAAACCACTTATGTCATTGTTTTGCAAATTCGAGAGGGAAGAATCAAGATGTTTGAAAAATGTTTCTTTAGCATGCTTTTTCAAATTATTTACTTTATTTCGTAACTTTTTATAACTATTCCAGTCATTCTGTTTCCCTGATTTTAGAGCAATACGTTTTTGTCTATCTCTTTTCCTACTAAAAGCTCTCAGAGTAGAGTCAAACCACGGTTTATCGTCTCTTCGAATAAAGATAATTTTTGATGGCACACATGTTTCAACAAAGTGGATAAAAGTATCGGTAAATATTTTACATGCATCATTAACATTATTATCTAAAAGACAGTTCCAGTTGTACTCTAAAATATATTCGTTCAGTTTATCAAAATTAGCGTCCCTATATATCCAAATTTTCCTTTCAAATGTATTATTAATTTGATATGAAAGAGGAAGTGATATTAAGGTAGCTTTATGATCGCTTATGTCATTTGGGACAAGCAAAACATCATCTTTATTAAATGGCATATCAAAAGGAACAATGATTGGATCGAGTAAAGCATTAACTCTCGTAGCCTCAGTAATGACATTTCTCAAAGAATTATTTATAAGTATATGTTTTAAATTTTTATATGATTGGTTAAATAGATATTCATCTAAATCTCCAACAATAACAATATTATGTGATAACTCGAAGGCTTTTTTTATATTTAAATTAAAATTATCGAAAAAAATTCGATCTCATGTTTTAGGACTGTAGACAACTCCTAATAAATAACTTTCGCGTTTGATCCACACAGATTCGTTACAAAAAACTTCCAAATTTAGAATCCGCGAATGCGTTAGATCATTTGAAACGTAAACAAGAATACCCCCACCATGATTAGACCTATCCTTTCTATAAGATAAACTGTGATAGTTGGATATTTTCAATGCATTATCTGATATGCTGTGGTTTAAATGGGTTTCTGTAAAACAAAGAATATCAAACTCTAATAATGAATCCGTAATAAAGTCCAACTTGTTTCTTATACTTCTTATGTTTAAATGTAATATTGTTAAATCATTCGTGGTTGGACCTGGGTTTAATTCTACATCACCCGCCTGTATCAGTAGCAGTATCATGACAATGCAAAAATGTGAGGAATACAACATTTCAAAATAGGCTGAAATGTTTAACATGTGAGCTAATACATCTGAAAAATCGAACCATCAAACAGAAAATATACAAAAATGAAAACTTACAGTAGACTCTGCTGCTACCTATGTGTAGTCTGCAGCAGAACAAACCAGTGGAGGCTCTCCAAGAAACTAGGTCATTACCCATTGGGTATTAAATTTTCAGATAAACTTGAGCACTCCTCCATAGAGTCTGCTCCGCTGCAGAAAACACTGTATATCCATAATGCCACACTGTCTAAGATGCTATTCAGAAAGCTATTTGAAGAAAAAGGCGAAAAGATTGAAACAGAATAAGTAGAAAGAAACAAAGAAATAACACAAGCATATGCAGTATACACAGGTAACATAGAAATAAAGTTAAGTTGTAAGTTAAGTTTTGAAGGAATCTGTGTTTCGAGGTACAATCAGACGTGCGCTCATCGACCGCTTTTATACATAACTCTGCAGACGGCAACATATTGCATGACAAAATAAATGCCAAAAACTACTGTTGCAACCAGTTGCACAATTTGTTATTTATTTTTATTGTTGTTGTTGTTTTATTAACTGTGATAAGTATATCCGGTCGATTAACAAAGGTCCAACTGTACACCAAAAGGTATATTCCTATAATATATTATTACTTTCATAAATTAAATACACGGCTATCAAAGAAGTATAACTTCAGAACATTTAGCTATTTATTTGAACTTCCATTGCTGAAAAAAAGGTACCATCAACAACTATAGTAACATACTTTATGTTATATTTTTATAGAATGGACCAGCTGTTTGAAATTATCTTTAGAAATGTCAAGCATCTTTTATTCTTGCAATTTCACGAGACAAAAACAAAAAAACCAAAAAAACCAAAAAAATAACTATCCGGATCCAAGTTTCTTGAAACAGATATACAAATTTGCAAGCAGCTTGATAACGGCACATCAATCACGTCGTGTCTACGGTACAATGTATCTTGCACAACAGCAATCTAGGATTAAAGCTAGTACACTTGATTTTTAGTTCATAAAACTTTTTTAAAATTCCAGGAAAAACAAAATAAACCAAATAAAAACAAAAAAACACCGAAAAAAGACACCAAACATGATAGTATTTTAAAATTTGGAAATTTGTCAGTCAAAATTTCCACTGCTGAACATAGACGAGAAAACGACTATGTAGAACTTGACTAATTACTAAAAGGACTTCAGAGGAAACATGGAAATAAAAGTTTACCCCTATCTCTATGGTTATATTTTGAGAAAACCCTATACGAATCTACTGTAAATTTTTAACAAGTTGCTGTTTAAAGCAGATGAAAGCAATGCAGAAAGCTCCATAGGAGCTTTCTGTTCCACTTTCATACCGCCCAAAGCTGCAAACAGTATTCAACAGCATCATAGAAAGTTCGCTAATTTATGTGGCAAAGTAAATACTGGCGGTGTAATGTGTCTTTATAAACATTCTTAACATATGAACACAGTCTTAACTATATTACTATCAACATACAAAGAAATAAAGAGGAAAAAACCAACAACAAACAAACGAAACAGAACCAAACCATGCTGTATCTATTTTATATACATGTATACTCTTTTAGGCCAGATATCTGCCGAAACTAAAAGTAGAGTGTGGATAAGAGAAAGTATAAACATTCAACATCAGCATCCGCTTTGATGCTGCGGTTGTTTTGTTAGAACATCGCAACAACACATACAGATCATGCTGCCGGAATTAGAAACAAACAAAATAAATTTACGACTAATTAATTAGTTGATTAATTAACAATAACAAAGCCAGATTATTTACATATTTACATTGTATATCGATAGATCGATCAATCAACTATTAGACTAATCGAAAGGCATACAGATTGATTAATCGAAAGGCTGAAAATACTGCTCAACCGTATACTCCACAAACTGTTCGATTGACGAACTGACTTAAACCCTCACTGCCATATTACCTTCATAACCTGGGGCCGTATTCTGAAACATTCTTAGTATTTAACTAAGAATTTTCTAAACTCTAACGTTTTCAACTAAGATTATTTTTCTCTAACTTTTACTCTAAGAAAATACTTAAGTATTTAGTTAGTGAAAAAAAACTAAGAGTAAAATATGGCCGTTGTCAGGGACTTCCCCGACTAAAATGACGTCACTCTTCTCGCATACTAACATGTGTGACTGTTTATTTGCGGTGTAGTTTGCGGGTTTGTTTTCTTCTCCCGTTTATAAAGCAGCAAGCATTGTCCCAGAATAAGTAGAATAGATAATTAATTGAATAAAAAGTGTTTATACATAAGCGTAAATACATAATTAGGTTCACAATTATAATTAACTAACAAGCCAAATTTCAACAAAGTCGCCGTAGCTCAATTGATAGCGACTCTGCCTGGCATGACGGGGGTAGCCGGTACAAGCCACACAGGGTACGATCTTTATTTTCTTAACAACCCCCTTCTTTTTTTCCCGTCGCAGACGGGTCTGTTTTGTCTTTTGACCGCAACTCTATGAAACAATTTAGCCAATCAGGAATGATCAGAAATCCTGGTCAATAACCACGTGCTTGAAATGCAGTACTCTTATCGGCCAATGGCCTAGACTGGCGTTCTGTTATTTTTTCACATCTATCTTGCGAGTGTAAACCTGGCAAAACAATGAGATGCAGTCTAAATTATTGCTGCGTTACTATGTCATCATTTCTAAATTTAGCGTGGATAAGCTCTAAATTTAGCATGTGGGAAAGTCTGTGTACGAAACATGTTAAGTCAGAGACAGTGTAAACACTTGTCTCTGGTTAAGTGAATACTGAACCCCACAAAAAAACTTTAACCTGCGACGGAATATCTTTTTTAAAGATATTTCTTGTTAAAAATTATTATCACTAGTTCCATAGATTCATTTCTTTAAATACAAATAACTGCTTTATCCTTCCACTGCCAAACTTTTGTGATAGTTTACTCCTTTAAATTTTCTTGTCGTCTGCTTCAATTTTGTTGCCTGCAATATCGTTTCAAAGCCTTAAATGTAAGGAAGTATAACTGAAAATAATTCAATACGAGTGTCAAACAGTTTGGATCCTGATCAGACGCCGCGTTTCGCGAAACGCGGCGTCTGATCAAGGTGCAAAATGTTTGCAAACGTTCCTTTAAGCGAGAGTGAGTCTAATTCTCACAGTTTCAGTGTCGTCTGCTTCAATTCTGTTGTCTGCAGTATCTTTTTAAAGTTAATAGTATGACTGAAAATAATTCAATACGAGTGCCAAATAGGTTGGATCCTGATAATAGATCCAATCTGTTTGCAAACACGCATTTAGGCGCCAGAGTGAAAGGGTTAAAGCATGCTAGAATTGATGAAAAAGTCTCCAATTAGAGGTTTCCTTCTTATTGGCAGCCTGCTTTAAAAGAAACCCTCTTATTATGCTAAGCGCGACTTGGATAAAATTTGTTAACAGTTTGTATACAGTAAAGATCCAGATCAGACGCCGCGTTATGCGGCGTCTGATAGGATCCAAACTTGTTTGCCACTCATATTTTACTGTTTTTAAGTTTTGAAAGTATCAAATTGATTATGTTGTTTTCTGCAGATGATGTGTTTGCAGCAGATGACAATTCTGCATGACAATGGTTAAACATCAATCTGCAGGACACTTTTCTTAATGCTTTTCAAATATCAAGAAATAGTAGAAACATGAAAGTCATTTCTAGAACTAGCAGGCTGACAATAAGAAGGAAAATTTCTAATTGGAGACTTTTACTTCAATTTTAGCATGATTTAACCCTTTCACTCTCATTGCCGCCTAAAAGCACGTTTGCAATCAGTTTGGACCTTGATCAGACGCCGCGTAACGCGGCGTCTGATGAGGATCCAAACTATTTGGCACTCGTATTGAATTCTTTTCAGTCATACTTCCTTACAATTTACTTTGAAACGATATTGCAGACAACAAAATTGAAGCAGACGACAATTAAACGGTGAAGAAGTAAACTATTACGAAAGTTTGGCATTGAAAGAATTAAGCAGTTATTTGTATTTAAAGAAACGAATCTATGGAAATAATGATGATTTGTTTAAAAAAAAAGAAACAAAAGAAGGGGATTGTTAAGAAAAAAAATATCGTACCCTGTGTGGCTCGAACCGGCTACCCCCCACATGCAAGTACGACTCGCTATCGATTTAGCTACGGCGACTTCGTTGAAATTTGGCTTGTTAGTTAATTATAATTGTGAACATAATTATGTATTTACGCTAGTTTTGGTACATACAGTGGTCATTTATTACTAAAAATATAGAATTTGAATAGATATCGAACTTTTCCACGTTTTCGCGATGAAGACCGTATGTAATAATGTCTTAAACAGTAATCCCAGTCCTTTGTAATGACGTTACCCCACCCAGACTTTGACCCAATTTCACGGAGCCACTCAAACACAAACGTCGACTCAAAAACATCCGCTAAACGTATCTATAGGTCTATAAACGATTTTTATTCAATAAATTATCTATTCTATCTGTTATTACTGCTTAATAAACGTTCGTGTTCTAATCCTAGAAAATTCTAAAAAGTTAAGAGAGGGTCACAGTTTTCTAAAGTTTTGAGAAAATTCTATAGTAAATTTGGCGAGTTGAGAATTTTCTTAGTTCTTTTCATCTTTCTAAGAGGGAATCCCCAAATACTTAGTTTAAATGGCCGAAAACTAAGACTATATTGATTTTCTAAGAGTATATCGTTATACTTAGTTAAACATGTCGAGTTTAGAATTTTCTTAGTTTTTTTCACTTTCTAAGAGTATATCATCAAATACCCTGAGTAAATTGCCGAAAACTAAGAGAATATTGATTTACTTAGAGTAAAAGTTATCTAAGAGTGTTTCAGAATACGGACCCTGGCTAACATTCGAACAAACAGTTTAGATTCCGAGCAGACCCCGCGTTACACGGTTATTTCTGGTCCGGTTCATAACTATTTGCAAGACAGAATTGATTTGACCTTTAGATATAGATTTAATTGTATACGACACAATGCAACCTAAGGCTCAGTTTGAAATCACCTGGCAAAAACTGTCATAGCAGCGGAAGGGCTATATAGATTAGTATATTCTTTCATTTTTGTGTGTGTCTGATTTTAGTTAAAAAAGAAAAAGGGGATAAACAAATAAACAGCATATCAAAATTGCCAGCCTAGATCGCGATCGTAAGTATTCATCAGAGCCAGAAAATGACTGATACACCTGTAACAGGGGTAGTTTTACACGGGAAATAAATCCGCCATCCTTAAATTTAAAATACCATTTAGTCCAATTGGGTTGCCTCCCTTTATACATTCAGACAGACAGACAGACAAACTGATAAACTTATGGCTTCGATATTGGAAGCGTTCCTATACGTTGAATGCGCATTGGGCTCTGATGGATACATGTCGCTTTATAAATCAAAATATGAGATACTTTTTCAAACATAAAATAGATTTATCATTATAGCCAGATCTGTCCAAACAGAAGTCTAAGAACCATTCGGCGTATTTATATAGCCTGTCAAATGAAGGGTATAATACACATTTCTAAATATAAATGTACAGGTACACTAGACTGGTCCTAGGCTGAAAGGCATGGTATGTGAATCCTAACCCGACGCCGAAAAACATGGCATTCGGTTTAGATCCAGAACACATGAAACAAAGCACTGTGATTAATGAACAAATATAAAGGATATTTTGCAATGTGCTTTTTACGAAAGTTTTTAGTCAGTCATTAAGATTTTACGTGCAGGAGAAGGGTAATACTTGGTGTTTCAAGACAGATCGTGCATGCACGCTTTCGATAGTACAGTCAATCCTGCATTCAGCCACCATCAGTTAAATAGTATTGATATCCCTGAAGACAGGTAACTGCCAAGTGCAACACAAAACAAACCCAGAAAGCTCCCATTTCGGGGCCCTCTGCATCATTTCTACCCCGCACCAAGCAACCACATGTATTCAGGATTTCCCAAAAGTGTGATTTTGAACAGAAACTTCATACAAGACCGATCGCATGTCTAGACGTACACATTTTGGGCGTGTTCACCTGAGACTCGCGAGTCTAGTAGAGTTTACCAAATGACGTAAAATGGCGCTAAAATCTGAATGCGCACGCACTTTTCACCAGAACGACAAACCCTTCAGACGAGTAAGTAATGGGTCAAATTAGGTAGTCTGGTACCCGACTATTGGGATTTTGCGTTGTCATTTTCTGACGCCATTTCGAACTCGACTAACTCTGCGCAGGGGCTGGGTTAGCCTAGAGTTCGGTTCAGAGGTCATATGAAGTCATTCGAGTACGAACGCGGTTTGTTCACCTGTAACCTGAGGAACTCGGGTCGACTCGAGGATCTCAGGTGAACACGCTCTTTATAGGAAATTAACTTTCGAGATGTAACACATTGATTTCGACGAACAACAGTTTTGGTCACATGATTGTCAATGAAGAGTCATGCGGATAGTTCGTGTCGTCGGTATAAATAGCACAAACTGGGTTTTCCCAACGGCGTCACGATCGTACTTTCACATTTTTGTTATCAAAACACAAGTCGATTACTCACATTGTTTAACTCTGATACGGGTGCATTTTGGACAACTGTGTAGCAGCACCAAATTTGATAAATTGTCATTAGATTACAAAGATTCAGTTTCTGCTTAATTAATGTCTATTTAAACCGTGTTTAATTGAAAACCCATTATCATGTCTTTAAACGGTTAAGTAACGCCAATCGACGACAAACTGCTTGGACCCCGATCAGGCCGGTGACACTCACTGCCTGATCTGGATACAAACAGCGTGTCCGATTCTAAAACAAGAATCGATAAATTATACCATAACAATGTTCAACCCCTTCGCTACCATAGGCGACTTAAGTCGGGATCTTTTCAAATAGTTTGGCAAATGTTTTTGACAAATAGTATTCGCATACAGTTTAGATCCAGATCAGACCTCGCGTTTTGCTGGATCTGATCAGGATACAAACTCTCCGACACTCTTATTGAAGTTTGATAAATTAAACTACCCTAAATCCAACTGTAAAAAGAAAAATGCAGACAACAATATTGAAGCAGACTACAGGATGTTGATAAAGAGGTATAAACATATGCCAATTTTGGCGATGTTAGTGTTAACTATATATTACACTTGATCATGGATTTTCAAAGCAGTCCTTTAATTGACAAATAGGTCGTATATGTCATCAGCGTGAAACTCTAGTCGACATTTAAGTCGTATATGTCATCAGCGTGAAATAGCCTGAATGGTCTACTATTTTCCCGTTTCTTGGCCATCACTTTACCGTTTGAGGACCAAAAGCTGTAGATTTTGTTTGCCCGTTTCAGCGGCTGGAGAGCTGTGATTATTTCGTAGTGCATTTTTGTCAGATCTTCTGTGATGAATACCTTGTCAGAATTGTGCCTGAGTCTAGATTTAGCTGCATACATCATGTGTTTGGAGCTATACTTTGTAAATTTCACCAGAATCTGCCTAAGGTCATTCATTCCAGAACGACCAACCGGATGGCAGCGTTCAATATCAGTCACTGATAACGACGATCCGACAGGCAAGACTTTGTTATTAATGAAACCAACTACTGTCTTGGTTCGGTCACATCAGTTTCACATTTCATGTTTATGAGACGCAGATAATTTCTGCGCCCATATTGTTCAAGATCATTTGTGGCCATTTTCACTGCTTTCACTTCCGATGAAAGAAGCATAACTCTCTCTTCGAGTCTGTTTATGGTTTCTGTTTTATTGGCTAGTTCCTTTTGCTGCTCTTGAATTATCTTCATTTGGTTTGATACAGTTTCCTGAAGTTTTGAGTTTGATTCGACCACTGGGTCTAAAACACTAGTTTTAATTTGTCCAACAGCACTTTTAACAGCTTGGTCAATAGCAGTTTGAATAAAAGGCATAATCTTTTTCTGCATCAACGGTTCTGCTTTCTCTGTGAATTTCGTATCTTGAAACGTAAGCAGCAGCATATCAGAAAAGGACATTACTGATTGAGGTTTAGCTCTTGATGCCTGATATGCTGGAGTACGCGCCGGTGTAAGCCTCTTCAGTTTACATAGAATTCAATAGAATATGATTTATTTTATTGATACATTTATATGCTGGGTTAATTGTTTTTGTAATCGAAGATTCAATGTCATATTCACGTGTCTGTGTAATTCAGTGGATGAGAATCAGATATTGCATATTTTTTAATGAATAAGTAAATAAAATGAGAATGACCACACAGCATTTGGAGACAAAATCTTACTGACTGCGCACTTAAGGTGACGTTATCAAAATCATCAGTAACCACTGTGACCTCCATTTTACGAATGCATTGCATTATACGTCCCCTCATTGATTTTACGTAACGCTTCAACTACGTTGCCATTCTAACAAACGTGCACTTTGGAGGGCATTATGGTATGATTTGACCTAGCCCTGTTACCCAATTCATCCGACATGTGTTCTATGGGCTGCGATGGGCTGAGATCCTAGGATAAATCAGACCAAGCCAAGACGTTAACGTAGCTTTTGGCAAGGAATATATTATAACGTTTATATTATAACGCTGGAAAATACCAGGTCCGTTATTTTGCATGAATTGTATTCATGTGTTATTTAAAACATTGAAGTTACGCTGAACATTGGCATTTCCTGGAATAATAAAAAATCAATTTTCAGAGTGACCATTATCTCAACCAAGACCATAGTACTGCCCCCACCCAATGCGTCACGTCGTTCATTTCTACAGATATAAATGCGTTTTCTGCGTGGCTTACGGTAAACCGCGACTCATCGCTGAAAAGTACCGATTGTCGCTGATCCAGTGTAATTTATCAATGTAAACCCTGTTTACAGTGAAACGTCTGTTCCTGCGCACGTGCAAAGTAAAAAACACGCTTTCAAGCTTCGACGGATAAAGAGACCGGTAGCGTGTTCAATATACATTGTTTTCTGTTAAGGTTCGCAGTTTGTGTCCCAGCGTGTGGAGTACAGTAGAGAAAACATTTCTTTCCAAATAACCCCAGTTACGCTTAAACGATTATTTTCATTGCCAACAGTTTGGAACCAGATGAGACGCCGGGTAACCCGGTGTCTGATTAGATTCCAAACTGTTTGTCACTCAGATTAAAAGTGTTTGTCGGAATTGTCCAAAGGCTGTCATTTTCTATATTTTATACATTTGCGTTTGAACGAAATAATTACGTTATTTCCACTGTATTTCAGACCGGTACCCAACTCACAATCGATGGCCATCGATTTTTTTTACTGAACTCATCACAGGGATAATGGTTATTCGCAATGAAATCATTACATAATGTATAAATCTTGCAACGTGTATTTAGACAGGGTTATAGAAAAAATCTGGAAAGAGGATGGCTTATACAATAGCAACTCTTTCCCCCAGAGTCCCAACAATGATTCTCAAGTTATTCTCAAGGTATAATTCAGTTTATCAAATTGATAAAAAGGATGAAAAACAATATAGTCTGCACATATGTATACGTAAATAATGTTTGACAGAGGCTCGTGCTGCCCACCATACTTTGGAAAAAATAAGTAGTCCCACATGCCAAAATAGTGTTGTCCTTGAAAATTGTCAAATATTCCATGACTTCTTCTGTGGTTATTTGAGTGGATTTCGTCAGGGTTTTGGTCCTACTACCTCATATAAAGCATATTCTTCAATATAGTAGAAGGATTTGTTGAATTTCAATACAGAAAATTTGCTTCATATTTTGGTGCAAGTCCAAACATATTGTTCAAAATCAAAATACACAGTTTTCCTTCGCAGTTGTAAGCTATCTCATAAGTTTGTTCATTTCAATACGAACATTTTGATATGAAATTATGCAACATTGCTCCATAAATGACCATAATATTCACCTTTCAAAAATGCACTAAAAACACTATACATGAACCTTAAGTCCATTGCAAACAGTTTGGGGCCTGACCAGACACAGGTAAAATGGCGTCTGGTCAGGCTCTAAACATTTTGTCCCTTTGATTAAAACTAATCAATATTCTCAAGAATATGTCCTTTGCTACGTTTTATTGCATTGTATTTCCGTTTCATATCGTTAAAACATGAAAAAACATTATCTTCTCACCAATGAAATAAGAGAAGCGTACAGCCTTTTAGTTATCTTTTAGATTTACAATCATCCTGTTTTGAACTTTTCTATGGCTGGCACCGAACACCATTTTTGAATTGTTGACAAGGAATAAATAGTCCAACCTCCACTACACGAACACCATTCAACTTACAAATATTAGTAAGTTCGACTATACTGATTTAGAATAAGTGGTGTTCACCTGTACCGCTGATGAACATAAACTTATATTTATTAATATAAACTGTTAACAGGTACCCCAGCTAGAAACACACAGACAAGCAGCAGGCATTCGTCAACAAGGTAAGGTGTTGAATTGTCTCGTATATAAATATTCCCCATTTGTCGTACATTGTGACCCCAAGCGTCTGGAAGCATCAATATTAACGCTATCAAAGCTTTATCTTATCTATAACTAGATATTAAAAGTAACCCACCTACAAAGCTTAAATGGAGATTTCATTATAGATAGAATTTAAGGAATTTTGAATACTGCAATATTATTCCGTATGTATTGTAGAAAACATTGTCGATCCTGGTGAGATGTTGCAAGTTCAAGGTATATACTGTTCATTCTGTCTACGTTTGTGACCTGTAGGTATTGGCGGGTTGTGTAAACTGATCGATAAATTATTACAAATTATTAATAATAAAATAAAACGGCATGCACTGATGAGCATCACAACAACACTATGTTCTATGTTTGTTCTGTTTGTTTCATGATTTGTTAAATATGATGTAACTATGTAAATATGTCGAGGCCCACATGGAAGATTGGGCTTGCCTAAATGTGTAGCCTCAGTAAATAAAGTCGTTATTATTATTATTGTTATTATTATTATTATTATTATTATGTACACCTCCAAATGAAATAATGAGGCGGCAGGACTGTACCCCCAAGCTCAAAAGTGCAATACGATGGAGAAGATTTTGTTATTTCCCCATAAACGCAATTACACTAAAATTACGCTTATTACATTTACATTCCTATTGCAAACAGTTTAGAGCCGGTGTAACGAAGTATTTTGACCCCCATCGAAAAGTGACCCCCCGGTCAAAATTCGACGTCGTAGAATGACCTCCCATCGTCGAATTATGACCCCCCATCGTCGAATTATGACCCCCCTGTCGAAATATGACCCCCCTTCAAAAATCCTTGATATTTTGTTTAAAGTCAGTTTTGCATATGTTAAAGTTGTTTTAAACCTAAGTTTTGAGTGAATAAATTATATTGATTGAATTGTAAGTGTGTCTGCCTATCAATGGACAACCTTATGGGTATCGAACCCAGAACCGTTTACCCTTTTACAAGTATACATTTACGATCTACTAATTACTCTTGTTCGATTATTGATTTAATTTCGACGTAGCAGGCTGAGTAAACCCCAATCACACATGCACCACGTCTCCGAGAAAGCGTATGATCAGAATTTACAATACGCTCGTATTGACATTCATTCCAAGAAATCTTCCTATCTTGTCGCGGTTTCTTTGGTTTAACCAACTACCCCACATCCTTTTTCTAGCTTTAAAGACAGATGACCACTTAGAGCAGGTTAAAAGTAAAGCAGATTGCGCATTCTGCTTTACTTCAGCCTGCTTTAATGTACACTTTGCTAGGATATAGAAACTATTTTCTTATGGTATATATCCATGACTGTATAAATTTGATCTTTTATCTCCAGTAGAGGAATAAAAAGATCAAAGGCGTAAAATTCGTATTTATTAGGTAATGCCTTAACATATTTTCATAGAGGATGTTTTGATTTGTCGGAACTTATCCCTTTTGTCAAGAAATAAGAAGAATGCAAGTCGGTTGTTTTGAGTGGGCTGTTGTGTTTTTTGTCAACACTTGCTATGTTGTGCGTTTATAGTTTACCATGTTGAGTGTACAGTTAATTGCATTTACTAAACAAACAAGCAAACAAACAAACAAACAAGCAAACAAAAAGCGATCAAAATCGGAAGCTGTGTTATGTTGCCTCATTGCACATCACACCATTCAGTGTCGTAGAAAGACTCCGGTCATTATTCTAGCTCGTATTTTGACACCTCGGCCATTATTCGATATCATAGTTTGACTCGCCGGTCATTATTCGATGTCGTAGAATGACCCCCGGTCATTATTCGATGTCGTAGAATGACCCCCGGTCATTATTCGATGTCGTAGAATGACTCCCCGGTCATTATTCGATGTCGTAGAATGACCCCCGGTCATTATTCGATGTCGTAGAATGACCCCCTGATATCATTCTATTTCATAGAATGCCACCCCTGCCCCGATATGGCAATTACCGTATTTGATGTCAAAATAAGACCCATTGTCATTTTTCAATGTCGTAGAATAACCCCGCCATGGTTGCGATTAGCTCCCTGAGGGTAAATTCATATCAGATTGCTAATTACCTAAATCATTGGATGCTTCTATATTGTACAATATACTGTCAGTAATCTAATCAATTTTCATAGTCACATGCCGCAATGTTTCTGTTGCGACACATTGTTAGATGATGAATGTCATTGGAACCGATGTAAATATTACAAATACATGTTCTTTAAAAGGGGGATACATATTTGCACTCGTTCACGTAACGTTTATTGGTATAGAGTACCACTGATAGACTGTAAACTAAGCTCAATAAATTGTCACATATCTTCAAGAATAGAAACAGGCTAAGGAGTAAAGGGTTAAATAATCAGGTCTGACATAATGCATCTAACAGACAATGTATTTGAAACTTTAATGATGTTATGTCCAACAGTAACATTTATACATTTTGTGTTGGTAATTAGCAGTAATTCAATTAAGAAGTATACAGGCAAAAAAGACATGCCATTTCATATAACAGGTTTAATATGTAGAAAGCACTTCAAAGAGCTTTGTACAAAACTTTTGGTCTGTATTTACCCTTTGCTCCATATGCAAGCTTGCAAATTAGCTACGTTTAACTGTGATTAAGGCAGGACAATGCATACAGCAATATGAATTTTATGCAGAAAGCTCATGTATGCTTTCTGCTTTACACTCATTTTGTTGTTAGCTGACGCCTGTAATTAAAACTATTATTGGATTTTATTATCTTAATCTTATTTGCAGATGTAGGTGCAGGCGGCCTGAGGCGCTACTGTGGAGGAAAGGGTTAAGGGCTCACTTGCTTACAAAAGTATACTTCCTTACCCAGTGGGCACTATAAAAAGGCTGTGACTTTTGTAAACTTGCATCCATGTATTCTTAAGTTTAGAATCTTTGATTATTTAGTTGACAAAGAACTTGTAAATGATAACCTATCAGTTATATATGATATGCTTATTAGTTATTTTTCAGTAATGTTTTTGACTGTTATAAAAATGTAATGTGTGATGTAATGCATTACTTTGCCAACGTACTTGTAATTTAATACATTACAAATGTAAACGTAATAATAATTGTAATATAATACACTCTTTAGCAATGTAATTGGTGACACTTGTAATGTAATGTATAACTTTCTCAAGTAATTCACACCATGCCTGTTCCCGCCCCACCGGCCTGCATACTCCATGACTGAATTACTACCTTAACTTATTTATAAATAAGCTGTCCACGAATTATACCACAGACCCGCAGCCACCTTGTTTCCCTACCATCAGTATCCAACAGATAGGCACAAGGTTAACGTAACCCATCGGGAACGGCATTTAGTATACTGTACGTTTCCATGGCGCGCTTATCATAAGTCTGAATTTTGACTTGTTTATCATCTAAATTTTATATATCTTTTAACTTATTCACACCTGAAACTTCAAGTGGACAATGCAATTTTTTTCTAGTTATGTCAAGTCAACTTTTGACTAGCTAGAGTTGTTTTATACAATATATTTCAAAACTGACATATATTGCAAACATATCAGAGAGCTCCTTTGGGATTAGTCTGATCTGGGTCTACACGGTTTACAAAGGACAAATGTACTATTGCTAGGTAGACTGTTTGTAAATGACTAATATACTCGTCGCAAGGGTCCAATGGGTTAAACTGTGTATGTTAATTGCTAAAGAGGGGTGGGGTCATTTTTCGATGGGGGTCGATATATTTCAGGAGGGGTCAAAACACTTCATGAGGGGAGTCATAGTACTATGACCGGGGGGTTAAATTTCGACGTCGAATTATGACCGGGGGGTCATTGTACGACATCGAAAAATGACCGGGGGTCATTCTACGTCGTCGAATTTTGACCGGGGGGTCATTTTTCGATGGGGGTCAAAATACTTCGTTACACCGGATCTGGTTCAAAACCTTTTGCTACTCATATTCAAAGTAATAGTAAGAGTTGTCAACAAGTTGTAACTTTATTTATTATGATTATAGCAATGTTTTCATCCAAAATGGAAAGCATAGTATCTTTTCTATTGTATGTACATATATATTTTGCTATGAACAAAGAAATCCAATTACCGGAGAGGGTATGGATACTGATGACAGCTACACAGCAAGCGGGGGCATGCAAGCTTCGGGCATGGCATACGGGTACACACAAGAGAACAAGGGGCAAGTTTATAATGATTACCGATATTCGCAAAAAGGACACTCCGGGCACCAGCATCACACGACGGGATATGGTCGCGACCAGCCGTATGCACATGCAGAGGACAGATATACTACAACCGGGAACATATACGGTTCTGGCACGTCATACGGATACTCACAAGGAAACCATATTGGCGACCGGAATTCGCACCAAGGACATGCCGGATATAAACAGCATATGGCTGGTTATGGCCGCGGTCAGGCGCAAACGCAAAGACACATATTTAGGACGACACAAGGTAAGGCCATTGTCACAGAAACTGACTGACAAATTTGCTATAACGTTTAATTAGTTTTAAGGATGACGATGGTAATTATCTGAAAAGAGTAAGAGACAGTGATTTTTCTTCACGATATCTTTAGAAAGAGCATACTAATTATTTTGTTATGCAATAGGCACGATAATATCGTACATCAGTCTTGTTTTTGTTTTTGTTTGAGTATTTTCTATTTTATAGCAAAACTTGTCCTTTTTGAGTTTCTTGAATACTTGAATGAAGATGCACAAAACTCTATAAATACTCATATCTGCTTAATGCAAGACCAACGTAAATTAGAAAATTCCTACACGAGCTTTCTTCAGTACCGTTGTCTAGTCTTAACTTTCAATTTTTATGAGAGACTGGCATTTTGTTATCGCTGAATGGCAGTTTAAGACAGTGTACGTATATAATAATTCGATCGGGCAACACATTCAAACGTTCATAAAGAAGAGAGTCACACCATTTTACTAAAATGACAAGACGATTCAATCTGGATCCACAAAATGTTTAGGCCTGTAACCACAAACAGTTCCATATTCTTTATATCAAGGCTAAGTATATTAGTATTTAATTGTTCTGTTATTATTAAATGATTACGTCATTTCTAAACAGAAACAATGAATTAAACTTTATAAAAGTATTCAACGGCGACGGCGTTCAACAAGACAATTGTTCACTGATGAGAAGACATTATTCTTTCTCAATAGTTGCAAACTTGTTTTATTTCAGCAAGCAAGCAAATGGTATGCAAATGCTATTTATGTCTATTTAAGCAAACACTCTCTGATTCACACGAGTTATGACTATTTCAACAAGCAAGCAAATGGCATTATTTATGTCTATTTCAACAAGCAAGCACATGCTTATCAGATTTATGTCTATTTTAGCAAGTAAGCAAATGGTGTACGAGGTATATGGTAACTGCATCACCATGCTAGAGGAGTTAGAGAGTAGGGAACTAAAACATCATGGGATCGAGGCACTACCCCGCTCTCACATACATCTTCCAAGTCAGCAGCAACATGATGAAGCAACGGTTAGTTATCATGCTGAGTTTATCGTCCATTTCTAATACATCGTCTGAGAAAAATCTTTTTTTTTATATATTTACAGGCTCACGACAAGTTTGATATACACGAGTGCTAACAGTTTTGATCCAGATCAGGAGATGAATTATCCGGCGTCTAATCTAGATCTAAACCTATTACAAGTCGATATTGGCATGATAAGGTTTCGAGTTTATATGCAAGTCATATATTGGTTGTATTTCAAGATGTTCTTTCTTGATAAATAAACTTCTGCATTTATAATCTGTCTAGAGAGGACATTTGCTTGAGTTTGGAAGCTCATACTCTTTCAAATAAATACGAAAGAAGACTCAAGCAGGAAACGCAACACAAACAATACACCCATCTCTAAAGCAGAACACATACACAGCCATACCATAACAAACACACACACACACACACAAACACACACACACAAACACACGCAATACCATTCCTTCATCTACACACTAAATAGAAAACAACACGCAAGACAAACATAAAGCTAAGTGAATATAGGAGCAAGTTTAAAAACAACGAAATAGCAATCAGTTTGGAACCTGATCAGACGCCAAGTTCGAAGCATATCCGTATGTTTGCACTACACTGATAACTCGTAAACAAGGACTCCTAAAACCCAGATGTTCTGTAACAATAAAGAGCAATTCCAATGACTTGCTCATCAATACTTTTTAGTCATAGGCATATAATTTCATTCTACTAAATGCAGGTCAAGGAAGTAAGCCGCCACCAAATATTGAACGACACACATTCGAAACTATTTAAAGTTTCCTACATGTATCTGACCGTCTTACTCTGGAAACTTCTATTATTCTGTACTTTGGAAACCAAATTTAACAGGTTCAACGAAAGCTGGAGACACAACTACTGCTCTTCCAAAGTCAGATGGACAGTTGTGACAAGGAAATTAAAGATGAAGTGAGACAGGAACTGAAGGAGAATACTTTAAAGTGGAACTCTATGCGGGAAACCAGAAAAATACCAAACGGGGTGACCGACAAGTATGCCGGGAAACTGTACGAAGTACTTGAGAAAGGCAAAACACAACATCCCAAAGAGTTTTATGAACAGTAAGGTCTTCACTACAGTGACTTTATTCATTCGTTTCTATTTAAGTACGTTCATGTATCTGAATACCTGGAGGCGCTGTCTGGGCAAGACTTTCGTTTTTTATGATCTTTCTTATATCGAGCTGCACTCATTTCTTATTCTATCAGTTATGTTGTCGATTGCAATAGCTAAGATTATAGAGGTACATGAAACATTCAGCAGCAGAAGGGTTACCAAGCATTTTAGGATCTTAATACGACAGTATTATCCTCACCAATCATACTGATAAAAATTGCAGTCGAATAACGATAACTCGAACTCGCTTATGTTGAATTTATTTTCCTATGAAATAAGATAACTCGTGCTCTCTTTGTTCGAACTCGGCTTAGCCACGTTTTAACTTTAAAATGCGGAGTAAATGCGATGTAAGTGAGCTCGGGGTATCAAGTTTTTACTGTATATGACATTCAAATTATATAACTAACAGAAAATTCTAGACATGTCTACTCTGAGCAGTCGCTGCATTTGACTACGTGTGCATGGCGAAACTGCATTTAGATGGGGCGACTTCCAAGCACTTTCGATCATGATTAAATGCAACGTTACGAGGTGTCTGGTCAGGATTCAATCTATTCGCTACTAAATTTGGTGTTTATAGAAAGTTCAATAAAGATAACTGTAAGGATCTACTATTGCACACAGCAGTGTACGATATATAATAATGGCGGTGAAATGGGAAATGCAGACGTTGAAAAAGTTAATGTTGGTTATTGCGATTTTATGTTCCAGGCCTTCAATTAATAAGGAAGGTATGCAGAAGGCTTTGCAGGGCATTGTAGAAGGCCAACACAGGAGAGCTATGTTGGATGAGGACTTTAAGAAAAATCCGGACAAGAAAGCTAAAGGACCAACTCTCAGGAATGGTACAGGCACTAGTAAAGGTACAGTGGAGAGGATAATATTATTTCCTGTTTCTACAAAACAAAATATAAATGGAAAACGAAAATGTAGAAAATAACAGCTTTTTAAATATTCTATCGATTTATCTTTCTCGGAGTGGGATTTTGGGCGTCTGTTCTGGCTCTAAACTACTACATGTAGTACTTGCAATAAAATAACAGTTTTAGTATAAACTCGTATTTTCTACGAATAGCGTCTTACATCAATAATACTTGTCCCTCTAGAGCGTCTGTGGTCTATCAGTTAATGTAAATGCTGTTTTTTGTCGCAGCCGTATATTTTCTATTTGCGATTTTTAGTAAATCAGATTGATCAGAAATTAAAGTACAAAGCGCCTGCTTCAAACACAATAGTCCCATTAGCTAATGGGAAAAGCTAATGGGCAAGACTAGTATGTTGACTTCTCAACAAATGTTACTTGCATTAGAAAGTATGCGACATCAAGAGATACATACTGAATCAAGGTTGTGTGATATCTAATACAAGCTTGCCGTAAAGCTAGTAACATTTCCAGATGCGAAAGATTTACGTTATAAAAACTTATAAAACTATTTCTTTTCACAATATAACATTTATAATAAACAATCATTTATGTTTTTTGGCACCGAGAAATCATTGATGTCCCGGACTTTTCTTTATTTCTTTAGATTTCCCTCCAAATGACATAAACATTATATACGCTCGTATACGCTGGTAGATGATAAATATAAGAAGTTGTTCCAAAAAAGTTCCACGCCATATTACTGAAAGGAAATTGTACTTCTAATGTCATCGATCAAAGAACTATGCTTCACAAATACGATTTCAACCACTTGCTTAAGTTCACAGTCGGAAGAAGATCGAAACTGTCACAATAAAGATAGGAAATCTGGGGCCCGTTTTACTAAACTACTTACGCAAACTTTTTGCGTAAGTCAAACTCGTTTAACTCTTATTATTCGATCATAAACGTTTGCAAACAGCAAATGGCCAGATCAGAGGACGCGCTAAAAACGCGTCCTCTGATCTGGCTATTTGCTGTTTGTAGCAAGTGATAATAACAAACATAAATTAAAATGTAAAATTTTGACTTACGCAAATAATTGGCATAAGTTGTTTAGTAAAACGGGCCCAGGATATGTACATAGAATCCTTACAAATAAATGATATCGTCATTTTTACAGTTTAATTTCGAGAAACCAGTCATCGAAATCATGAGGCTATAATTAGATTTATGAATGAAATAAACAGTTAGGTATTGGCCTATTTCTTTTTTGTTAATTTGGTTTATGTTGATATACGTTATACCACCGGAACCATGTCCATACAAGACACCATACTTACCTGCACGAGTTAAAACGAGATAAATTTACGACTTGTATTAAGTTAAAATTATTGATATTACCAAAATTAATAATGCTTCAGAACAGAGCAATATTTAAATCATATTTCTCCCAACGTTACTTTGATATATACATGTTTACACAATGAATGCTGGACCCGAAAGCAACTAAGCCTATAAAACGAATGTTTTTTTTAAATATATTTCTCGTCTTTCCTAGGAGCGGAGCGGTTGGCAAGGAATAACCCTGGGCTGGCATCTGCAGTTGACAAGCACATAACACCAAGTCTGAGATGAACTTACAACCAACTGCAACACATACACGCGTTCTAGAATGTATAGTGTGTCGTGAAAGTTTCATACCTTTAGTTATGTACAATAAACCTCACCATTTCCAGAATATCGTCAGTTTGAAATTGCCGACTATTTTCGTTTTTGATATTCAAATTGTGGCATTTTGACTAAAGATATACATCTATCTAAAATAATTTTGATCCTAATCGGCGGCATAATTATTCCACGTTTGACCTGCATCTTATCTGTCTTCACATGTCCTTTGATCAGGGCGCGGTAGAAGTGTAGGTACAATTCTTTATTTTTCACAAGGCAGTTTGTGTCTGAAAGATGTGTCGCGTGCAGAAACTGTCATATTCATCTGAAATATTTGAACGAGTTATTGTCAAAACGAAACAAAAACATTTCGATTAAAACAAGGTACCGGATAAATCGACGTCGAATATGGATTCAAACTGTTGGTAAATTGTACAACTCACGAATATGACAATATTGATGCACGATATTGTAGGGAAGACGTAATGATTTCCCGTTTTAACGAAATGATACGAAATTCGAAACAATTATCTAACTTGACTTCTGGAAAAGTCTGATTATTTTCTTAAAAACTATTGAGTTGATAACAGTTTGGAACTGATCAGACGCCGGGTTACCCAGCGTCTGATTTGATATATGACTTTTTGCAAAGTTCATAAAGTCATTTTTTAACACAAATGTGTTTACAGGGAAAGAGAAATGTTTTCACCACTGTACATACGTGCATGTATATATATTATGTATTATAGTTAGATGTCTACAATAAAATACAATGAAATAGTCAGGATGTTGATTCTTTTATCAAGTAAGAACTTTGATATCTCCTGTTTGCTTAGCTCAAACTGTTCGTATTTATACAAGTGAATTTAATTATTTCTAGCTTGCTTAAGTCTAACATATCGTTATTTCAATGTTACAACGTTGCTAAGCCACGTTTTAACTCTAAAATACGGACATGTTCGACTTTAACGAGTTCGGGATATCAAAGTTTGGCTGTACTAGATTGAAGCTTAAACTATCTATTGTATTGTTTGCTTTCGCCCGTTGAATTCCAATGTTGAACGTCTACTCTAAGATTCCATTATAGTTTCTGCTTATAGTTATACACAATACCAATTCAAAGTTGATTCACTCGGTGTCTGATCAGAATCCAAACTACATGCACACTTTGCTTGGTAGTACAGGGAAGAGGATACAATGTATTAATGAGTCTTGCTTTTGTTTGATCTCCGTATAAGAACGTTCACGCATGAACGCCTTCTGTCAGGCGTCCGTACAGATGCAGTGGGGAAACGATATTTAAACTGACCGAACATGTTATGCAATTAAATGTAGGAAATGAAAGTCGTTTGAATATTCTGACGCGAAGGTTTTTTCAGAGTGGCAAACAATCTAAACCTGTTCAGAAGCCGAGTTGATCCTACTCAGGACTGTTAGACATAACTAACTTCCTTAATTATTTTAACCAATTAGGTTTCTACGACAGGTGACTGCTTAAAGTAAGCTTGCTTTAAGCTGTCACCTGTATTGTATACAATCAATTATCCTTAATGTTAGTGGTCGTAAGAGAGAGGTCTTACTATACCGTAATGACAATAATCATTTATTCTACATGATTTTAAGACAGGGTGAAGACGGATTAGACCTTCTGGTAAGGCACTAAACTGTATGCAAACAACATGTATTTGAAGGGGTCAGTGCAAGATGGTACCTAAGTCCATTTTCTTAAAAGTGGAGAAAATTGCATTTTTGTGATATTTTGGGGTTATGTGTGAAACAATTTAAAATATTTCAAACATTTATGAGATACCATTTATATGTCAAACTACTGAAATTGTGGGCATGTTGAAGTGTTTATAGCCAATTTATTGTAAAAATACTGTTTTTTATCAATTATGTTTAGGCAAAAAGGGACCTAAGTTGTGGGACTAAAGGGACCGGCGGTAGTGGCCCAATGGTTAACACCTTTGTCTACGGTACCAGGGGTCGTGAGTTCGATCCCCCGCCGGACCAGCGGTCTGACTAGGGGATTTTTCTGATCCCCGATGATGTACAGGAATGTTCTTGAGCAAGATATGTACCGCGAATTGCTCCTCTCCACCCAGGGGTTAAAATGGGTACCTGTGAAGGGTCTGAGTCGGTACTGCGGCTGCATTTGACTGCGCCATATGTTAGTAGTGCTCATAGGCAAGATGGCTCGATGATCAGGGGAGTATATGTACAGTCGGCTGAGCGGTCATTCGGACTGAAAGTAGACTTTAACTTGGTATATTTTTTTTTTTATAATGTATAGGCATTTTTCTCTCTTTTCATATAACTGCTGAGGTTATTGATACATTT
The DNA here is from genome assembly GCA_922989275.2 of Gari tellinella. Lineage (NCBI taxonomy): Eukaryota > Metazoa > Mollusca > Bivalvia > Cardiida > Psammobiidae > Gari > Gari tellinella. The sequence goes on along the minus strand of OV277867.1, from coordinate 75,089,827 downwards.
TACAACATTATACTAATTTCTGTAGCTAAACTCCATGAATTAAGTTATAAATGCTTACCAGTGTTCTCCCAGACACTCGAAATCCGAGCAGTAAGTTTAGGTGGGTCCTATCCAGTATCCACCATGTAAATCATGTATATATGTGCACATGCAATAAAGGTCCTAAATGCATTATGGAGATAGGACTTTTTTTTTGTTTTTATAAACACCATCTTTTCTGTATAAACGTAAAAATTACACATGTTTGGAATTTTAACATGTGGAGAAAGTTGAGTTCATGCTACAATGGATCTAACTCAAACTATTTAAAAAATGGACTTAGGTACTATCTTGCACTGACCCCTTCAATTGTCAGCGTTGGGAATACGTTATTCTTTCCCATTTAAGTTGAAACTGTTCATGATAAGTTTTAAACTGAAAAGTAAACCGTTTTGATCCTGATAATACGCCGTGCTATATGTCTCCTAATTATTTGTAATATACCTACTTGGTTTAGCGAAGAGGATTTTATTTGGAAAGTATAATCATATTTACATTGTATCTCAGATGCACCGTGTAATATAAAGGGAAACAACTGTATATTTCCTTTGCCAAAACACTAGCAAGGTTATTTTCTCTTTGAAACTTAGCGGTTTAGTCTGACTAAGCCTTTCCCAAAACAATTGATTTTATAATTAAATATCAGTGTGTAGCGCGTTTGATCCACAGGTGCCAAACGCATGGTTTGTCCCAATATAATAATTCAAAACACAAATAAAGAGAATAAAACCGTAAAAAAACCTTTTCTATGATCACAAACCATATTATGACCTAAAGATCGGTTTTATTTTTATTCATCACAACATATTCCCCCAAGTTTTGCGTTCTTCAGGTGCATATTGTAGGCAAGAAGGCTCAATGAAAAGGGAAGTGAATGTACAGTCATGCATGGTCTTTCGGGCTGCAAGTAGACTCTAACTTGGAACTCTTTTGTGTCCTATCTACTATAGAAAGTGATAGGTCTATAGAAAGGGTGAATCAAAACCGCGTTTATGTTGTGAAACACAATTATCTTGTATCATTATCAGTACAGTAAAGTTTGCGATTATTTTACGGACGTGTCTTTAAAGTAGGTGACAGTATTACATGTATCCTTAACCTCATGCCGATTTCTTGTTATGCAGACAGGTGACCGCTTAAATCAGTCTTAAACTAAAGCAAAATACCATGAGACACATTCTGATTTACTGTCAGTCTGCTTAAAGCTGCCATCTTGTAGGCTATGGAAAATATATAGTTCTATTGGTACATGTTCATGACTATACATATTGAAATTACTTTCGTCAGTAAAAGAATAAATGGAATGATCTAAAAGGGTTTTCTTTAGGTGAAAGGGTTAATGGTAACACATATTGCATGTACTTAACACCTTTAAGACGATGTTCATATTGCTTTGATCTGTATAAGAAGGCGTTTCTTTCCCAATACAGTAACTCGTTTGTAATGAAAAAAGTATACCCACTGCAAACAGATTGGAGCATCTGATTAGTTTTTAAACTGCTTACTGCTCATTTTTGTCAGAATACATTTTCGACATTTTAATGTATTGCGTTTAGTTTCGTTTAAAACGAGGAAGAACGTCTTCTTTTCTAAAGCCAAATGTCTTTCTATATCACAACATTAAGATACGATGAAGTAGGCGTAATTATTTTCCGTTTACATGTAAAACGGCAAACGAAGCACAAACGCAAAGCAACGAATTGTAGATATTGTTAACATAATTTATTTTCCATCGATACCGTTTATCTGATTGGCAGTTTAGATTCTAGTCACACGACTGGTAATCCGGCATCTAAGCTGGCTCCAAACAATTAGAAACTGGCATTATAATTCTCGTATAAACGTGTTTATTGAGAAAGACTTACAGTGGAGAAAACGTTATTCATTCCCAATAAACGCGTTTACGCTGAACTATTATTGACAGTACAAACATTTTGGAGCCTGATAAGACGCCGGGTAACCCGGCGTCTGATCAGGCTCCAAACTGTTTGCCACCAAAATAAACATGAAATATCAGAAGTGTCCAAAAGTTGCACTTTTCTACGTTTTAGTGATTTGCGTTTGCGTTTCGTTTGCGTTTAAACGGGAAAGATTAACGTATTATCCACTGTATGTCGTCCCCACTGTACTCCTGTTATCACAAGTTAAACTGTTGCTGGTCCGTCAGATAAAGCGTTGATTAGATATATCATATATACAGTGGAGAAAACGCAAATGCAAAGGAAACGCAAACGCAATACAATTAAACGGAAGAATTGACAACATTGTGAAAACGTTGACCATTCATTTAAAGCTCAGTGGCAAACAGTTTGGAGCCTGATTAGAAGCCGGGGTACCCGGTGTCTAATCTGGCTCCAAACTGTTTGTACATGTAATGGACATTATACAGGTAGTTTTGGCGTAAACGCGTTTAATGGGAAGGATAACGTCTTCTCCACAGTACCTGTCTAACCCTTACCCGGCATTAACCGGAGTACTGTGGTATTGGCAAACATTTGGGACCATTGTAAGACGCCGTTTAGCTCAGCATTCAATTAGAAACTAAACTGTTTGACATTCTTAGCCTTGATCTGTAAATAAAATGACCGTATATTAATCTGAGAAACAATAACTGACCATAATATTTTAGCTGGCGATATCTTATAGTAAATAGGTTAAACTGACTCTAGTAAACTATATTCATACCCCTTTATAGACTTTCAAAATTAAACATATTGATATATAGACTGTATGTGTACATGAGGACTTCAGACGCTATTCTTTTCCCCAAAACGCGTTTGTGCTTAAGCAATTATGTTAATTGCATACAATCCGGATACAGATCAGACACAGCGTCTGATCAGGCTCCAAACTGTTTGCTAATTAGACTTTATTAAGTCGTCAACGTGTTCATTCAACTACCATCTCTCCATTTTGCTACAGTATGACTATTTTACGCTAGTTTCGTTTAAATGGGAAAGATTAACGCCTTTTTCGCTTTAGAGATTATCTAAGAGTTGACAACATGAAGACCTACACAGTGTTAACGTTAACATGCATGGTAGTTCTTGTTGCCATGACTACAGCAGTCGACCCATGCTGCATGCCCAAACAGTGGAGTGCCAATGTTGTAGGAACAATAGGTAAGTGCAATAGAGTATATTCTTTTCCGTTTAACTCTTTACTCCATAAACACGCTTATTTACGCATTTAATGTTTTCCTTCATTGCATAAAACAGTTCAAATTTCTATACTTAAGAATATGCATCGAAATAAATGTTTGCTTTATCCTAGCAATTGGTAGCTGAAAGTAGAAGGAAAGTTGGAAAGAATGCGTAGTTTCAACCTGCTTTAAGTGGACACCTATCTTCTTAGCTAGAAACATGCTTTCGGATGAAGGATAAGACGAAAGAAAATACACAAGCAATGCTATAAAATATAGAAAAAACAACCTTTTGAAAACATTGCCAACTTACATTTGTCTGAGTGGCAAACGTTTTGGAGTCTGGTCCGGTTTCAAACGGTTTGTTGAATGTTTCTTAAATTTAGAAATAAAGCAGACGCCATTTTAAGCAGACGATATCAAGGCCACTCAAATCGTACTACAGCCAATGTGTATGTTCATTACGTGTTCAATAAGCTGTAATGATAATCTTATAGATTTAAAACTTGCGTTTAGAGGCCAACTGTCGAAGACTTGTGGGTATACATGTAGTAGAGAAGACATTCTTTCCCGTTTAAACGCAAAACGAAACGCAAATACATGGCAGTAAATTGGTGAAAATGACAACGTTTTTAAAAAAGTGACGACTCATTAAGATTTTAGTTACCCCGGGTCTGATCCGGCTCCAAACTGTTTGTAATGGGCATACAAGTTTAAGCGTTAACACGTTCATTGGGACAGAATAACGTCTTCGCTACTGTACATGATTTATTGAGTTGTACGGCAACACGACACATACAATGGCCACATGGTACCTACTGTGTTCTTAGAACTACTGCTTTTGAGCATAAGATTACTGAAGGTTGCTGCTTTAATACAGGGCACAATTAACGAAGAAATTTTCATTAATGGGCCACCATATGGGCAAATAAAAGTGTTTTACTGTGCAATGAAATAATTAACAAACGAAGAGCGTTAAAATAATCATTCATGAACAAATTGTTACAGTTGAGAAAACGTTATACGTTTCCGTTTAAACGCAAACTAAATGCGGACGCGTTGCAATAAAATATGAACACTTTCACTGTTTATAAAAATCGAACTAGATTCGTTTTAATCTGAATGGCCTATCTCAATTTTACTCATATTGTTTCTGATATTTGAACGTCATGTTAGTATTTATTTAAAACAATAATTTAAATCTAACTAGCTATTCTAGTCTAGACAATTGGGTTTTAGAGCACAACATTCACGTCAAACAGCTCCTGTGAAATTATTGGTTATTATGAAATCTTTGATACAATATTTCTAGTCTTTCGAAAATTCTCCAGGGCTAAACTTCAGAACCGTTGTTTTTTCATACCTGTATGTTTATACACGACCTTCCTCTTGCAGCATTACATTCTATATATTTGCCGATGACACTTTCTGTTCATAGTTCATTTTCCAAGCATGTTATCGAGTCTAGTATTTCGACTCTTATAAATGTTAAGTCTTGATGTGATTAAAGTTGCATGTCAGTCAATGCAGGAAAGACTAAAACAAAATATATTGTTCTAAAAATGGAATTCCTTGCTGTATTTGTTATCTAGTATCAAACCAATACTTTCAATTTCTAAGCGTAAACTTTTTAAATGCCTATATCCTGCCACATCTTGATTATTGTTGTGTAATTTAAGGTTACATTGCACAGGAGGATAAACTAATCAAATCAAAAGAGAGCTGCAAGATTAATACTTGATAAAGACTTTAAATACTACTCCATCTAAAACTGAAATATGGACCTATTCCTGCGAGAGTCCAATTTCAGAAAGCTGTATTACTATATACATTATGCAATGACCTTTCCCCAGATTACCCAAGGAATATTTTTACATTTACTTCGTGCGTCTTCTCACTTCCAGCTCTACTCACCATGAACTAATACAGAGCTATTTAAAAAAATATTTTGCTTACTCTGGTTTTTCAATTTGGAACTACCTTGCTAACTATGTTAAATCTGCTAATTCTGTACTTCAGTTTAAACAGCTGTACCTGCATTGGAGAAACCAGAATGAGCAAAGAAATTAGTTTTGCATATGTTATTTTAAAACGTATAAAAAAACGAAAGGCGTAAAAATGTGTATTTATGAGGTAAGTGGTTAATGACTGTTGACGAGTTGAATATTCACGATACATTACACTCAACTACATCTTATAATATTAGGAAATACACAAAGAAGCACGAGACCTGTTTCTCTCTAATGTTCCCTTACTCTCTCACCCTGTCATTCTTTTTTATCGTTGTCTCTATCGTTCTCCCTATCGTTCTCCCTATTTCATATTGAAATAAAATGTCGGACATATTAACAAGTTGTCGTTTTCTAATTAAATACCAGTATGTTCGGACTAAACGAACTTTTCTCTTTCAACACTAATTAACAATTGTGGATTATTATGTTCCCGTGTAGGTTGTTTTAGTGTAGAAAGCCTGAACCAGTCTACTTCTACTTCTGTGTCATATACTGATCTAAATAACCAAACAGCGTCGACCCTCTGATCTGGTTCTACACTGTTTATAAATGTAAGGAGTATAATTGTGTTGAAAGAGTTGAGAAGCTATTTGAATTCGGCTGTAACATACTGCTTTTTGTTTCGGCTGTATCACTGAATGACAACGTCTCTATCTTGAACCTTACAGGGGAATACAACCAGGATCTCGATGCAGCTTCTCTTGCTTACGCTAACACAGACTATTTTTACGACAGCACCGGGAACCAGATAGCCTACAGAGAGTCACGTGATAATCAGACAATGAAAATCAAGACCAATCGATGGGTGATAATGAAGTTTAGCGAGGTAATTTGTTTAACCTTTTACCATGTAGCATGTTTTGAAGAAACGTGACCACTTACTATTCCCAGCATGTTGAAAGTAGAACAGAACACGCTTTAAGGCATTTTGTGATTGTTTTTATGCCTGCTTTAAGCTACCATCTGATAGGTTACAGGTAATATTTCTAACGTTACACATTTATATCTCAATTAAATGTGCGGAATTATAGTATTCAGAGGAAGAATTAATTAAATGCGTAAAAAAGTAATATATATATATATAAAACGACAAAAACAAGATTTGCCTAACGTTTTACGAGCAAGACGCAATTATGAACTCGCAAAGTAACTTATTAAAAATATTAATTGAACAAAGACTTGCTACAGCACCAATTGAAACAAGAGGCGTCGATTAACCGTGTTTAATTAAATAGAAGAGTATTCGGAATCGCAATACGTACCATGACATCGGTTTACACATGTAGACAGTGGCTACAGTATTACTAAAATAGCTCTCGGTCTGATCAGGCTGTAGACTGTGTGAGATATCGACAACTCTTTTGCCAAGCTGCCAGTAACAAACAAGAACACACCGCTGGCAACAGTGGAGAATATTATTATTATTATTTTTATTATACCCGATTTATATAGCGCTCTTTTCACACAGGAGTTGTGCGTTCAAAAGCGCTTCACATGAAATTATATAAATGTACCTACAAAGCAAGAAATACAAATAAATACATTCACGATAAAAATGATACAATATTGAGTAGCATGGAAACATGGAAATTCTTTCAATATTATTACCAAGATTATAAAATTGTTATAGTAAGTTTGTAAAATCATTTTTAAAATGAGTCAAATAATTCAAAAGAATATGTTATTTTTTCCGTTTAAACGAAACACAATGCAATAAAATTGGGAAAATAACATCATCTAGAAATATCTGCAGGACTGCCATAAGTTGATCATGAAACATCTTAAGATTTCCAAATTTTCTATGTTTCTAGCGCGATTACTTAAAGCAGATTGAAAGTAAAGCCGAGTACGTTGAATACGCTGAAGGCGCTTTCTGCTTACCTTTCAGTCTGATTTTAGCTACTATCTACTAGGATAAAAATCCGAAATTTCGGACATATCAGGAGAAATGGCAGCCCTCGTCTGACAGTTTATGTTTGCCTGAGTAGGAAACCATTCGAGCTTCATTATACACCGGATTAACCGACGTCTGATCGGACTCAAAACAGTTTTGAATGGACATTAGTTATTTTCATAAACGCGTTTTGTTATGAAAGACGTCTTCTCCGCTCTAAAAAAATCAAAGTATACAGTGGTAAATACGCTATTCCTACCCATTTACGCGTAAATCTATGCGCAAGAAACGCATAGTGAACGGTTAACGAACGCTTAACGAACGGTTAACGCCTAACGATTTTAACACGTTTAAACGCGTAAATAAACGATTATACCAGAGATGCTGCGATTTGTGCGTCAGTTTTCCGTTTCACGCGGAGATTTCGGATCTTATCGATGAAAAATCCACTAATCCGATTAGTGACACTAGAGTATCAACCAGACCCATAAATCAATAAACCACCCGTCGCGACAGACTTGCATTGGACTCGCCGCTACGAAAACGACTGCAATATTTACTTACCGCATGAAATGTCGGAATATTTGATGTTTTGCTCACTTTGTTAATGACCCGAGTCAATATTTCAGGAGTATTCTTTAAAAAATTGAGACCGACATCCGGACTATTTTAAACGCGTAAAGAAACGCGTAAAGAAACGGCTAGGAAACCCGTTTAACGAAACGGATAATAAATGCGCAAGAAACGTTTAAGGAAGGCGTAAGAAACGCGGAAAGTGGGTTGGAATAGCGTATTTACCACTGTACCATGGCGAGGTATGAGATGAAGCAGAATACACAATGCGGGATGGAGTGGTTGTAGGAAGAGTGTAATTGAATATAAAGGCAATTTGCCTTAACCCTAGCCCTGTTACAGTGGAGAAAACGTTAGTCTGTCCCATTTAAACGCAAACGAAACGGAAACGCATTCACTAAAATATAGAAAAGGACAATTTGTCAACAAGTATGACAATTCATGTTGATCTGATTGGCAAACAGTTTTGAGCTTGATCAGACGCCGATTAACCCTATTCTTCGGCAGGCAATCTTGTCTGTCATTCTAGGTATGTCCTGATAAAGGGCGTCATTCTTAACCCTTTACCCCATAGAAGCGCCTTTTAGCGAATATGATTTATTCCTCCGCTAAAGAAAATAGTTCCAATTTAATCAGTCATGAATATATATTATAGGGAATATTTTCTATATTCTAACACAGGATAGCTTAAAGCAGGCTAAAAGTAAAGCAGAATGCGCCTTCAGGCGCATTCTGCTTTACTTTCAACCTGCTTTAAGTAGTCAACTATCTTCAATACTAGAAATAGGCTATCAGGTAAAGGGTTAATGTGCTAGCTTGGGTTGATGTTCTGAACATGTCTAACCATCCTGTTGTAGCAGCCATCGATGAACTTCTGGAGTTGATAGGTGACTGTCCAGCATTCAGAGCAATATAGTATTACATACTCGACTGTTGCGAAGAAAATCCTGAGCTTTGTATCACGAGACATTTGTGAGCTCCAAACTGCTTTCATTGCCTTAAGAGCTTTCTATGCAATGGCTTTTCTGACCTTGATATCTGTCTCAGAGGTTTTTACCCATGAACCCAAGAACCCAAGTCATGAACCACTTTGAGAGAAAAACCTCAAATTGTGGTCAAAGCTGGGTGGCCAGTGATTACTTCATTTTTCATGGCATTGAGTATCAGGCCAACCTTTGCACACCCTGCCTTATCCCTTGTTAAAAGACCTGCGTTGGGTGTGTGCTATACGAGAGGAGTCCAGTCGTACGTTATTTGCGAAGTAGAGAATTTTGACGTATTCTCCACTTAACATGTAAGTCTCTACTCGTGTTACGATAACTATAGTTCGCTGTATCACAAAGTACCCGCAGTTCATTAACATATGGCTACATGTGTGTCATGTTTTAATTTTGAAATACGATTACCTTTGACTTCAGCGAGACCAGGATAACGATATTCGATGATCATTTCAAACAAAATGCAAATTATGAAAATTGTAACATAAGCATATAAAAAGTCAAGAATAATAATAATAGTTATAGTATCGTACAACCTTTGTAATATGATTTATGTAATTAGTTTTAACGGTACACTGTATAATGTTTTCCACTGTAGTTTATATTTATTGGCACATAATGTGTGATATGTATAATATATTGTCTAGGTTCGTGTTGTACAACAACATTAAAAAATATGTATATATAACAAGTAGGCGTTTAATTAAATTATTTTGTTTTGAAGATTCAACAATTTTTTGTAACTGAAATACATGTTTCTCGTTACGTACAACGACACATAAGACACACCATGACAAGATATTGAATTTCAATTAAAACAAACATGTTTATGTTTTGTAATTATCAAGAGTGTTTCTTATAGTGTATGGTACTTGATTTGTAGCACATACTTGTGTTGAATATAGGATTGTCATGTTTCTGTTTCATATTTTTCACAGAAAATGCAATATGTGATTGTGAATAAGACCTGTGTCTCGTCACCTTTAGATATGAAGATGTCGCCACCTTGTATACCAGGTGATTATTAGTTTATTTAAGTCTCAAATCATGTACACACAGGTGTGACGTAGTTTCATGCAATGAAAAAGAGATATTATTTCCCAATTAATACCTTCATGCTAAAAAGCTTATACTCACTGCAAACAATTGGGAGTCCGATCAGACGCCTGGTGACCAGGCGTCTAATTGGGCTCAAAACTGTATGTCACTTACATTAAAAGCAAATGTTAGATATTTCAAGCATTTATACTTTCTACATTTAATACCAATGCGTTAACGTTTCGTTTGCGTTTGAACAGGAAAATATAAAGTGGAGAGAACGTTATTCTTTCCCAATAAATGCGTTTATGCTAAAACTATTATTTATATTACAAACAGTTTGGAGCCAGATCAGACGCCGGCTAACCATGCTCTCTTGCGCCCATGCTTTTAGACTGGTCAAAATGATTTGAACAACTTTTAAAGTACATTTTAAAAACATTTTGGTCAAAATCAAATTGAAATGGTACAAATAAATTCGGAGAATTCGATTTTCTAGATAGTGTGCATGGTTGCCAAATTATCTCATCCATTTTCTTTTCACGAACTTTTATTTCCCACCCTACTGATGCTTCTAATGAAGTTTGGCTACCCTGAGAAGTTGTTTGCAATTGTTGAAGGACATACAGACGGACGGCAGAAGACGCACAGAGTGGATTTCACAAAAAGCTCACCTTGAGTACGTTGTGCTATGTTGAGCTAAAATGGCAGAGCAATGAGCAAAATATCATATTTTGTAAATACGACAGATGTAGTCTTAAAATAATGAAAACAGACCTTTTTTCAATATTCAGCAGTATATATGTGATGGTATGTTTGGGGAACAGTGGCAAACATTGTTATAAGGAGGGAATCGTTGTTTGGGCTGTTGTAAGGAGTGAGCGTTGTATAACAAAAATTCAGACGAAAGTGTTGAGCTCTCCTCACGCTTTGCATTTGCCGTTTGCAAAAATTATCGTTTGCATGTTTTCTCAAAGTTTATTTAAAGGCATTTTCTTTCAGAAAATAGCTTAAAAATGTCAATCAATTTGTATCCTGGTGAGAAACTAAGCTACTCTAGTGTAGACCTAGACAAAACGCCACGTCAAAGAAGAGGCGGTTAGTTTTGTTCTGCGCTCTTTGAAACTCATCAGCATCTACTCAACTTGATCGACATCGTAGAATTCGGTCAGACTACGGGTCTGAGACGTCTAAGAGGCTTCGTTTACACTGTTTTACAATGAAAAAAGTCTCGTGGTCATATGACACGGCTTAATTTTACGTTTTGAATATCACACGACTAAATGATATGAAGACGTAAGCAAGACTTAAATATGTAACCCCTTAATTGCCATGCCAGTCATGACGTCATCAGCTTTTATTTAAATTGTAAATATTAAGATATAAAATTGAGTGTCAAATAGTTTGAACCCTGATCAGACGCCGTGTTACGCGGCATCTGATCAGTATCCAAACTGTTTCATACAACTATTGTCCTCGGAGTAAGGCAATATTTGGTTAACTCATTTTATAAGCGACGCGTAAACACATGTTGGCAAACAGTTTTGAGCATTTGACCAGGATCAACACTTCAAATGTGTTTGATATCGAAATTGTATTTTCCTTCATTTATAAAAAGCATTAACCCGTTAATAGTTTATTTCGTAGACCACCACTTAAAAACAGACGATACTTTAGCAAGACACAGATTTACCCTTTCAACCCTAAGTAATGTTTGTGGATTATAAGGTTTTCTTTTGGATCTTTTAAGTTACCAAAACATGAACCAGTCTACTTGGAATTCTATGTAGTTTAAAATACTGTTCTAAATAAGCAAACAGATATCCTAAGTAGGGTTGTGGTTGAGTAGATCTGGGTCTACACTGTTTGCAAATGTAAGGAGTATGTACGTAACAGCGCCAAGGTGTTGAAAGAGTTAGCAGTCCACAACAATACCTACACGTAAAAATTACTCTCTGTCACTCTTAACTGTTATAATGCCCGGGGGAGGGGCTAACAACAGTTACTCTTTCATATGCTAATCACAGGAATAGGGGCATTTGGATTGATTAAATATTTGGAAAGCATTTAGAATTTTATTAGTGTTAATTTGTTTAGAGACGCTACAATAAAAACAAATAAAGACTTAATTCGGAACGATACTATTACAGGACACAATTGAAATTATCGCCGGTTTAAATGCATCAAAATGGGTTAAAAAGCCATTTTACTTTTCATATTTTTTTTACTCACTCTTGACAAACCTGTCGAAAGTAAGACTATGTTGGTATTTAGGGGCTGTGATACATTTAAGGCCAATTTCATTGTATGGCTCAATAATTGCCTTCATTGAAGACTCTCACATGGGAGTCAATGACGCCTTAGCATTTATTTACATTGGTGTATTATGCTTTCTTGTAGTAGTAGTGGTATTTGTAGTACATGTAGTTAGTGGTAATGTTAGTGATAGTATCAAGGTAGTGGTAGATGTAATAGTTTGGTAAGTTGTAGTAGTATTACGGTAGTGATAGGAGTATGGTAGTGTTAGGAGTAGAGTAGCGTTAGAGGTAGAAGAAGAGCAGTGTTAGGTGCGGAAGTTATGTTAGGGGTAGAGTAACGTTAGAGATAGAGTAGTGTTAGACGTAGGCGTAGGCAGTGATAGGAGTATAGTTATGTTAGACGTCCAGTACTGTTAGACGTAGAGTAGAGAGTAGTGTAAGACGCAGATTAGACGTAGAGTAGTGTTGGACGTAGAGTAGGTAGTGATAGGAGTAGAGTTGGTAGTGATAGAAGTAGAGTTATGTTAGACGTAGAGTACATTGTAGGTAGTGATAGGAGTAGAGTAGTTTTAGACCTAGATTAGGTAGTGATAGAAGTAGGTAGTGTTAGACATAGAGTAGTTTTGGACGTAGAGTAGGTAGTCATAGGAGTAGGTAGTATTAGACGTAGAATAGGTAGTGATATGAGTAGGTAGTGTTAGACGTAGATTAGTTTTAGACGTAGAGTAGGTAGTGATAGGAGTAGGTTGTGTTAGACGTAGAGTAGTGTTAGACGTAGAGTAGGTAGTGATAGGAGAATGTAGTGTTAGACGTAGAGTAGGTAGTGATAGGAGTAGGTAGTGTTAGACGTAGAGTAATTTTGGACGTAGAGTAGGTAATGATAGGAGTAGGTAGTGTTAGACGTAGAGTAGAGTTAGACGTAGAGTAGTGTTAGACGTAGAGTAATTATAAAAGTAGGCAGTGTTAGACGTAGAATAGGTAGTGATAGGAGTAGAGTAGGTAGTGAGGGTAGCGTAAGTTAAATCAGGTGTGGGCAGTGCAATGGGCAAATTATCACATTGTGTTAATGTGACAGATCCGGTCAAACAATAACTAAAACTAATAACAGTCCTTTATTTCCAAAATTCAGGATATCTTCATATTTGCATCACGATTCTGGATATAACGTGTCTTGAGACACCCCTGTCAACTTTGGAGGGCTTAGGTGAACAACAGGGAACACATTGTACGTTAAAACCTGTTGTTATTGTTTTCATTCATATTTCTATTCATGGCTAGTTATGAGTAGCATGTTCCATAACAGCTACATGTCAAATATAACTACTTGAATAGTGGAGACATCAATTTCCGTGTTAATGGAGAATGAGTAGAATGTGAGACAAATGTGCTTCGAGTGTCCTTTCGTCTGTGTGTCGAACACATTTGTCTCATTTCCAATCTGTCGCAAATATGAAGATTTACGAGCACATCGGCCACACCTCGTGAGATAAAAGTGTTCCGAGACAAAAGTGTTCCCACAGTGCTTTGTGTTTGCGTTTCGTTTGCGTTGAAACGGGAAAGAATAACGTGTTCTCCACTGTAGCATCTGTCATAAGACGACAGTATACTATTAGCCCAAACGCAATGCTATAAAATATAGACAATTAAATACTTTTTTGAAAAATCGATTTCTCTTAATCTCAGTTTCAAACCATTTGGATTTAGGTCAGACGCCGGACTTATACGCGTTTAAATCTTGGCTCTAAGTTGTTTGCGATAATCTCGTTTATTGATGGAAAGAATCCTGCATGTCCTACTGTAAAGTTTCAACATTAATATGGTTATGCTAAAAGGGTGAACAGAATGTATGTTTCGGAACAACTGAATATAAAATATTAATGGGTGGCTTATTCCAGCAGTTAATATCTGAAAATAAGTGTTTATCATTTTCAGGACCTTAACCTATTGTTAATGAAATACAAACATGGCCTTAGGTACAGATGTATCGAAAATGATATAAAAACAACATGATATTGGATATTTTATTAGACACGATTGTATTACCGTACAGAGGAGAAGACGTTATTCCTTTTTAGTTAAACATAAACAAAACGCCAACGCAAAAGTATAACAATGTAAAACATAACAACAATGTGAAATGTTTGACAATTTATTTATGTCCGAGTGGCAAACCCGGCGTCTGATATTGCTCCAAACCTTTTGCAACGAACATAAAAGTTTTAGCATAGACGTATTCATTTTAAGGGATTTGCATTTTCTCAATTGTATCTGAACAATAAAGTGTCTGGAACATTAAAACCTATCGTGCATAAAACCTCCACAAAATGTATTTTTATTGTTGTTGTTTTTCATGCATGGTATCTATTTATGATTATTTCGATAGTGTGTAGTGGAAAAACGTATTTTTCCAACAAAACGCTTTTGTGCTACAGTTACACCGGAAAATAGTTATTCTTTCTCTAAAACGCTAAATTTCGCTAAATCTATTATTTCTAATGCTACCGTTTGGAGCCAGATAAGACGCCGGATAATCCGGCGTCTGATCAGGCTCCAAACTGTTTGCTGTCCAAGTTAAAATCAACATTCAGAATTCTCAAAAAGTTGTTATGTCTTCATTTTGCTGTTCTGCGTTTGCGTTTCGTTTGCGTTTTAACGGGAAAGAATACTATTTTCTCCACTGTATGCCCAACACAAATAGTTCAGAGACAGATCCGACGCCGAGTAACTCTTGACCAAGATCTTAAGAAATTTGTCAGCTGTAGTTACAGCTAGTAAATGTATCTTAACTTACAATGGAACCCCAATTACCACTCAAGACTAGGCTAATACTACTCAAGACTAAGCTCATAGATAGGATATGTACATGTAGCAAATTACAATATAAAACTGAACGAGCTTATAGTAGTAAGATTTCTGCATTCCTTAAATCTGCATTGAAGCGATCACGTTTACTATACACAGATTACAAAAATGATTTTTGTTATTTTGGTACGTAGTAATAAAGATTGCTTTTATTTTTATGTGGCCTGTCTGTTTGAATAAATGGACAAATGGTCCAATATTTCTGGATGTTATTGTTTCATAGACCCTGGCATTTCTGAACTACATATATAATATATAATATTTATTTGATACATGTATATTCAAAATGCCAAATACTATATAATTTGATCAGAGGACTCATTCAGAAGTCATCAGATCTAGGTCTACACTGTTTACATCTGACAAATTTCTTTCTTATGGAACTATAGGAGTTTACTCTCTACAGGTGAAGTAACTATACAAGATGCAACTAGGTGGACCTATTGGCCAATGAGTTTAAAACTGGCTAGACAATTTACATCACAAGTTATGTTATATATTCTCCAAACCCGATAAACATCATAAACATCTACCAATTGTCACAACATCTTGAATGGTAATCGTATTAAAATGGCCAGAAGTCGTAAATTGTTTAGACAGGTTACTATAAAACTGCTTCGAGATAAATATCATTTCAATCATGTTTTTATTTCTTGAACAACTATTCTATAGTCTTCACCAAAGTTAAGACAACCGTATCATTGGAACTGATTCCATATTGTCTGCTTTGATACAGCTGTAAGCATTTATGATAGGTAGGGGATTTCTTTTTTATTTCCCAGTTTACGAAATAAATTTAGATAATACAAAATGTAGAACATGACTTTAGCGTAACTACGGCGGAGAAGACGTTTTAAAACGATTGATGTTCGTACACATTTTAAAATGACGCTTACTGTATCAGTATAAAAATCAATACGAAAGTCAATTTTAGCTCGATATATTTGATCTATACATCAAATTAATCAGCAGAAGGTAAACAATAACATCACACCATTTATCTAATTTTAATTTTTTTGAAAGTTTTTGAAAAGTTAAGTTAAAATGTAATTTCTACCAAAAATTGGCGTGTCACACGTAACAAAAATACATTCCCCTGAAACTTTAATGGCGTATATCTCATATGTTTTTCATCCAAATGCCTTCAAAATCTGGCGGAACAATGTTTATGTCCACATTTATCAATGCAGTAGTTTTGGTTAAATTCAAAGTGCATTTCCGCTTCCGGTCGAAAAAACAAGTTGAGTACAGAAAGTGTCACACTTAGAGGAAACTCCACGGTGCAGATACAAAAACACAGATTATTATAAAAATATTAACGAAGTAAGAACACATTCTCTACCATATAAAAGTTCATTTGATGCTGTTTGTAATTGCACATGAAGATATTGATGAAACGTTGAATAATTCACTTGATTGATATTTTATTTTATCCTGTCACAGACCGCAAAAGCGACCGTGAAACAGGGGGCTGGATATTTTTTGTCATATCCTACCACTTCCTCATATGGAGTGCAGTTTCCCTGGTCCAAGACACTATAAGCAATGAAGCTAGGAACCAAAATTTGATATCCAGTCACTTCCTTATAAGGGCGCGTAGGAATACGGAACTATTTTGACCTATTTCAATTTTAAGAATGACGTCATTATTTTTATGACGACTGCTGAGTACAGATCAAAACTATGATGCTCCAGATAAGAGAAAGAAAACTGAAAAAAAATCCAGTATTTCTCACTCGTTTTAGTATCAATTCTGATTGTGCAACTTACTAACTGCTCATCGGAATCGTCTTGAAGAGAAAATTCTGATGAGTATATCTAGTGACAGTATTGGGTTTAATGCAGAAATAAAGATTTAATGTTTTGAAAAAGAATCTAGTCCCCTTGCCTGGAGCACTGATCCACGCCCTGTAATATCTGGCTCCCTCACGTTTTCGCTATGTATTGAAAAAAGAGCCAAAGAAACTTCCGAGAAGCAGCCAAAGACAGGATATGACCACGAAAGGTAAGACAAACATTGCATTGTGCACATATTTCTTCCTCTATAAAAGTCATCAAGCGTTTTTTTCAAAAATCGGGCTTCGTCATTCCACATAGAAATGTTCATATGTTAAGTCCGTGTTGATTGATTTGTAAAACAATTCAGTTTGTAACCGTTACATTGAACCAAAGATAGGACAATGACCCGATCAAAACCGAAAGAAGACAAAAAACACGTCTGTTCGATGTTTTATTCCGAATTCCATTACTTTAAGCTTGGAGCGTTATTGATTGATATATACTTGTTCGATTTTGTATTATATTACGTTATCAATCATTAAGATCATGTCCTGATCGACAATTTAATTGATTGAGAAGGAGCCTGTGTTAAAGAGAGGGAGCGAAGATGCAGAGATGGAGCCAACGTATGCACAAACTAATTATATTTCAAAGAACCATTGTGGAAATTTATTTTCTTTTATTTTAATTTTAGCGCGTTATTAAAAGTAAAGATACAAGTCATACAGGGTACACTATAATATACAAACTACACTGTCGCTCAAACAGCATCATTACAAAAAAGACAGCATATATATGTTTAAGTCTAGCGGAAGACAAAGAGAGAAACACATGGATATATTACAAATATCAGTTAACGGGAAGATGAAATTTATAGACGTATGTCAAATGCTGAACGTAAATATTTGTTCAGAATAACAATTTATGTGTGAGAAAAAGTACTTAAAAGAAAAAAAGTATTTATATGTTAGAAAGTACATTTTCTATAAAAATAAATATATGTCCTATATCTTTCCACTTGATATGATTTCGCTCCATCAATAAAATGCAAACAACATTTGCTTCTTCATTGCCGAGGATAATCGGAAGATTTTGTTGCTCTGCATGCGTCAATAAATGTTGAAACGTTATATGAAAGTGTCTGGTCAGGATCGTCATCCACGGCGAGCTCTTATACCATCGCATATTGTATTCTCTCCTTATACCTATTCATGGCTATTTCTTTGTTTTTTCGCAGTTGCCGAATCTCAATGAAAGTTTTGATGTCGGTTTACATATTGTGTTCTTTAAAAACTTTCTTTGCAGCAAGGAATGTGTTACATGCTTCATCACGTGGTTCCTCACAAAGTTCGAACAACTCGTCAAAAGTCAAGTCTCTCTCAGACGAAAATGGGGGTTGGAAAAATCTAATTAATTTTTGCTGGTCTCTTAGATGGGGAACTGATTGTGTAGGTGCGATTTACAGGTGACATTTTTGGCCTTTAAATGAATGGTGGTCTTAAGAGGGTTATATTTCTGCAGTGGGTGGTTCTTTGTTCGACTGTAGTTTGATGTGCTTTGGCAATGTCAGTCTTCTTCATTTCACCTTTGCTCGTGACTTGAAATGTTTGTTATGTTAAGAGATTCTTGCGTTTTATTTTAAATACACCCAACTGGAAATATAAATATTCGAGTTTTACATTATTTGTAACAATTCACTTTTTTCACTATAAGATCTTTAATAATTTATTAAATGAAGAAAAAAAATCAACAAAATGTCGATTTTAACTAAATATCCAACCTGTGACGAATTTGGCAATATTTTTTTTTACTTTTATTTGTTCTATTTTATTTGCGTATTGAGCTTGAGCTTTTGGCGATATATTTTCCTTTGTTTAGCACCAAATCAAGTCAACAAATCTTCTTTATTGAATTCGTAACTTCACCGATAGGTTTCCGTGTTCAAAATATTTTGTCACGAAAAAGAACGCTTTATACGAAGAAAACAATAATTCGCACATTTTGTCATACTGTATTAAATGTATTTATTGGACTCCTTCTCTGCACATTGATCCCCTCTCTTTAACCCTGGCTCCATCTCAATCGATAAATTGGCGAGTATGACAGGAATATAATAATTGGTAACATAATATGATTCAAAATCGAACCAGAATATATCAGGCAATAACGCTCCAAGCTTAAAGTAAAAGAATTTGACATAAAACATTGAACAGACATGTCTTTGTCTACGTTCGGTTTTGATCGGGTCATTGTCCAAACTTTGGTTCAATCTAACGGTTACAAACAGCATTGTTTTGCAAATCAATCAACACGGACTTAACATATAAACAGACGAAGCCCGATTTTTGAAAAAAACGCTTGATGACTTTTTTAGAGGAAGAAATATGTGCACAATGCAATGTTTGTCTTACCTTTCGTGGTCATATCCTGTCTTTGGCTGCTTCTCGGAAGTTTCTTTGGCTCTTTTTTCAATACATAGCGAAAACGTGAGGGAGCCAGAGATTACAGGGCGTGTTTAAGGCGTCATTGAGAGTGAAAGGGTTAAACATAGCTTCTACATTTTTACAGATATCTTTGATTGCATTGCGTTTGCGTTCCTTTCGTTGAAACAGAGTAACGTATTTGTCACTGTATCCGAACGTTACGACAGTGACTTTGACATTATGACTCGTTTTAGCTGATGCAACGTTCCTCGGTACTCACAGCTACCCTACTGGTATAATGGTGGACATGTGGTTCTTCAAGGATGATATCCTGGGCGGTACCAAGCGACTAGGGGTCACACAGAAAACCTGCTCGCCACTGACCTTATCACACATATCTAAGGGTCCAGGTTAGAACTCATGTTTTCTGATGGGGTTATTTTTTTACTTTATTTTCTAATATGCATATAGTGTATGTACAATGTGGAGCGTGAGTACATGTACCAGGGCTACCATAAATTGCTCCTGAAACTCCTAATATTTCCCAATTTTCGTACCTTTGCTCTACATGTATAATACTAGCATAATTATGCAAACAGTTAAGATCAATATCAGACGCCGCGTAACGCGGCGTCTGATATGCATTTCAACTGTTTGACACCCATATCAAACCAATGTTTCCTAAGTAAACAACGTATAAACTTCTATTTTTAAAAGTAAGAACAAAAATTCGAAGATTTCGGAAAAATCTGGAGAAGTGGCAGCCCTGAAGTACGTTGGTCATTCGTAATAAATATGTGTGTGTGCATATTAAGGAAACTGCAATTTGAACATTCCAAAGCATTATATATTGGTTTGTGACTACGGGAAGGAATAAGATCTTCTGCACTGCACTGAAAGTCCTGCAAAGTAATAAATAGCTTACTGATTGTGTTGGGAAAACTATTCCTTTTAAACTAATGTGGTTGGCCCCGAAGAACTGGTGTATATTGCAAATAGTCTTAAGGCCGATTAGACACCGAGTTTCGCGGCGACTGAGTAGACCAACAGGGTCGATGCTCTTGAAACTTTCAAGTTGAATTTCAAAGAGTTTTTAGTTGGATCAGACTATGAGTTACATTGGAGAATACGTGTTTTTCCCGTTTAACGCAAAGCACTAAAATGTTTAAAAGTACAACGTTTGGAAAAATCTGACAATTCAAGTTTATCTTGGTGGCAAACAGTTTTGAGCCTAGCTCTGACTCCAGACTGTTTGCAAAAGAAATAATAGTTTTAGCATAAACGCGTTTATTGGGAAATAATAACGTTTTCTCCGCTGTACTCCGTTTAGATATACAGACATACATGTACATTTGTATGTTATAAAAACAGAAACGCGTTTGTTTGGAAACCATGTAGTACAATGGAGAAGACGTTTTACTTTCCCAAAAAACGCGTTTACGCTAAAACTATTATTGCCAGTGCAAACCGTTTGGAGCCAGATCAGACGCCGGGTAACCCGGCGTCTGATCAGTCTTCAAACGGTTTTCCACTGAGATTAAGATAATGCGTAAGAAATGTCAAAATGTTGTACTTTTCTACATTCAAGTGCATTGCGTTTGCGTTTCATTTGCGTTGAAACGGGACAAATAATGTCTTCTCCCCTGTACCCAATATATCGATGTATCACTGTATTTTAATTTTTGTTTCAGATTACGAACTTACTGTTAATTTATACCAGAACGTGACTGCTGGAATAAGTGACCCGTTTGTGTTCAACATACCACAGTATTGCAAGGTTAGACACTAAATTGCTTACAGTAGATCCAAATTTTACTTTCCAAATGAACGTGTATATTTTATTAACCATATGTCAATTGCAAACAGTTTGGTGACCCGGCGTCTGATCAGGCGCCAAACTCTTTGCTTATAAAGTAAATGGTTAATAATTTCAAAAGAAATGCCGTGTTTTTATTGCATCGCGTGGCATTTCGCTTCGATTAAACGCGTATGATAATGTATTCTCCTCTGTGCAATATTGCTACAGTTTTAAAACGCGAGCCAGCAACCCTGATATGAAATGTTTAAGTGTGCAAATGTAGGAATAAACGGTTTTGATTTGTTTTGCCTTCCATTTAAAAATGATCTGTGCAAATGAAGCGAAAGAAAGTCAAGTTAGAACTGAAGCTGTCGATAGTTGTGGAGAAAATATTTGTTAAGTGTTCCTATAGTGAGAAATAAACTGTACATGTACGTTGGTCGTACAATGTTCTTTTATATCCCTTTAACCTAAACGTATAATATTTGTATAGTGGAGAAGACGTTATTGTTTCCCATTGAACGCGTTTACATTAAATATGTTTGATGTTTGTCAAACAGTTAAGAGCCAGATCAGACGCCGGATAACCCGGTTCTGATCAGGCTCCAAACTGTTTGCCACTCATTAAAATGAAAAGTCAGAATTGTCAAATAATAATTTATTGTCATTTTATATATTTTTGTGTTTTGCGATTGCGTTTCGTTTGCATTTAAACGGAAAAGAATAATGTATAATCCACTGTACGTTTCTAGTTATTCATGCACTGGGACAATTGGTACCGTACCTATAAGCAATTAACCTGAACATTAAAAGAAATTGGGCAGTATCTTTCCAGTTTTAAAGTATGCTGCAATGAAAGCAAAGTATGCTGTAACGTTACCACAAACAAACTGCTTTAAGCTACATGTTTCTAAAACTACATATACATACATGCTGTGGTGTAACGGGCTCAACAAAACTTAATGCCATTCCATTTGTAATGTTTTGCAGAAAATGTTAACTGTTGGAAAATTGGCCGCAGCTCGTTTTAATCAGAGTGACAAGCAGGTTTAGTTATATAGTCAGACGCCGATTTACTCCGCGTACATGTAACATCTGGCTCCAATCTGTTTTACAGTCGAGAAAACGTTATTCTTTCCCAATAAACGCTTTAAGGCTGAAACTATTATTTCCATTGCAAATATTTTGGAGTCTGATCAGGCTTCAAACTGTTTGCTATTTAGATTAAAAGTTATACTTAGAATTTCAAACTGTTATTGCACTTTATTTATGCTGTTCGGTGGATTACCACGATATAGCAGTGGATGATCACTTGGTAATCCACTGCAGTGGATTATCACCAATCGCTTTTATTATGAATTTTCCCCGTAGGGCTCCCCAAGAATCGTAGTCAATCGTGTCTTATCGTTAAATTCCGGCAGTCCGATTTGTCGCGAACTACTCACCGGAAGAGCACGAATCCAAACTCGGGAGCAACGAAGTCATTCGGATGACGTCATTATACCGCCAACTGTCACGCACATGTGTTCGACATAAAACGTGGGGCTCAACACGGGATAAGTAATGTACGTTCGCTTTCAATTTTTAAACAATTTCGTTTAAAAAGTGGCTTAAAAGCATACATAAATAGAATAACTGTGTTTTTTCAGTGTAAGATCGAATTTAATCCATTTCGTGAACATCAGACTGTTATATTTTCACTCGTGGCTTCGCCACTCGTGAAAATATAACGTCTGATGTTCACTCAATGGATTAAATTTCGATCTTACACTGAAAAAAAACAGTTATCCTCTATGTATTTGCGTTTAAACGAGAAAAATAACATACAGTGGAGAATGTGTTATTCTTTCCCAATAAACGCGTTTACGCTTAAACTATTATTTGCAGTGCAAACAGTTTGGAGCCAGATCAGACGCCGGGTAACCCAGGGTCTGATCAGGCTCCAAGCTGTTTGCCACCAAGATAAACATGAGTTATCAGAATTGTCCAAAAGTTGCACTTTTCTACGTGTTAGTGCTTTGCGTTTGCGTACGTTTGCGTTTAAACGGGAAAGAATAACATATTCTCCTCTGTAGTATCAACTGTACGCGAGATTTAAAACATGTAGGCTCCATTGTATTGTATTATTTTCTGATGTGTTTGTATTTCTAAAATAAAATACTTTTCTTTTCAGAAATAACCAGTCGTTGGAAGCGTTGTGTCAAAATGACGGCAACTCAATCTACCATAAATAGTACATTATTTCCCATATTTTTTCGATGTATGATTCGTAGTTTGGCTTGAAATAAATTGAAACTCTTGATTACATGTATATTTATATGTATAAAAATGATTTGTATAAAAAGAATAATATACATGTATTTTCTTTCCCAACACCCTTTATCAAAAGACGAGATGTGTGTGTGTTTAGTATAGTGCCAACTATTTTTGTTTCTATTATCATGAATATAATCGAAAAATGATCGGGTTTCACAAATCAACTTGCACTCGATATTGAAATTAATACGCAAGCGAACAAATTAATTCAATCTTCATCTTTGAAAAGGAAACAAAAAAGAAACTAAATGCAGTAAAGTGTAGCAAATAAGAATTCTGACAAGTATTTTTGTCTGAGTTTCAAGCAGTCTGGAGTCTGAGCATAATCCGGATTACCCGTCAGATCAGGCTAGCTGCTGTTTGCAATTGACATGAGATTTTTTAGAATATATAAATGCGTTTATAAGGATATCGAACTTTTTCTCAAGTTCTGTATCATAGAGTCATTATGATTCTGCAGTGATCGATATTTTCTAGATTCAGATTATACTTTTCTAATTTAATATTGTTTGATTTCATTACTTTTGGTTAGCTGTGCTTGGCTGTATTTTTTTCATTCCCTCGTGAAAAACAAAAAAGTCAGGCCACGCCTTGTCGGGTTTACTTTCTCTTAGTCCAACTGTTCTCCACAAGCACTGCATGAAGCTGGACGCCATTGACTTCGACGTTACTACAAAACAACGTCGCGTTTTGGCGGAATATATACATGACGGAGGGACTACAACTCACGTTTTAAAAATGCTAACAACGAACACTTGTCTCAGATTCTCTATTTAACGTTCTTTAATTCAGAAGTGATATCAACTTATAAGAAATACATGGCCATACTTTTGTATGAAACCGCTTCGCGGTTTCATACAGTGTGACCAGGATTTGTCCATACCTCCATGAATACAATACTTATTCGAATTATTGTGTGTGTTGTTCGGAGGGATTCGTTATAGGGATGGAACATTTAGACTTGGCTCACATTTGCAAACAGCTTTAATTCAGATCAGACGCCGCGTAATGCGGCGTCTGATATGGATTCACGCTATTTGTATCTCTTTATTATATTTATTCTATCAACATATCTACTGGTATATAAGTTCGAGAAAAACAGCAGACGACTACTTTAAGCAGACGACTTACAGCAGTGAAAGCTTTAGACATAATTGCCCTGTTTAGGGAACTGTGGTGAGGTTCGTTGTAAGGATGAATCGTTGTTGGCAGGCCTACTTCTACGTGAAGTACATGTATCTACTTTCACAGCACCATCGCTATTAATATTTTCTGCAAGGTGATCCACAACTAGGTTATGATTTAAGTGTTAAAATTGTCGAAGCTGTTCATCCGTATATTCAAATTACAAAGCGATTATGAGAAAATCGATAGCAGTTCTCTATATAATGATTTTAACCACGATCCGATCCTCCTATTCTTCGGATCCTTTCCCCGTGTGTCAATCCTGAAACTTTATACGACTAATCGATCGATTCTAAATTCTATTTTAAATTGTTGAATATTTTTTGTTATCAAACTAAATAAAAATTTTACTATTATCATTATCATCATGCTAATACAGTGGAGAAAACGTTATTCTTTTCCGTTTAAACGCAATCAAGACGCAAACACAACGCAATAAAACATCGAAAATGACAACTGTTTGACAAATGTGGCAATTCATATTGATTTGAGTGGCAAACAGTTTGGAGCCTGATCAGACGTCGGATGACCCGGCGTCTGATCTGGCTCCGAATTGTTTGCAAAGGAAACAATTGGTTTAGCGTAATCGCGTTTATATTGAAAGAATAAAGTTTTCTCCACTGTAGACACACACAATATTTTGATTATTTGGTGCTTCCTTTCTTGAACGACACTCAAATATATGGGAGTGCCTGGGCAGATGGCGGGTTTGTGATATTTATATAGGATATTACATGAGTGTTGATAATTTATTGGATTTATTAAACGAGTCTTTTAGAAAACGATAAAAACGAGGCTTTGCCGATTTTTTATCGTTTTCTAAAACGACGAGTTTGATAAATCCAATAAATTATTAACACGAATGTTATATTCTTTTTATAACAAAACCTAGAAATGTTATTTATCGCAGCCTTTGAGGTGAAGTGAATACTAAGCGCGATATAAGTAGATCTATACAGGAAAACAGTTTTTCCAAATTAACCCCGTTCACTAGCATAATGCTTATGTTGTTATATGTATTTATAAACACTTTCATGTAGATCTAATATTGATTAATTACACCAAAAATCTATAAATTGAATCTACATGATGGAATGAAGACGTTGGAAATCGAACGCGCATAGAACGCATTTTAACGACGTCACAGGTAAACGACGTCGTGGCGTACCTCATTTGCATAGTTATATAACTAGTTATATATGACATTTAATAAACAACGGGTGTTATTCAACGCTCACGTCGTCTGTTATGTTATAAATATAATTCTGTATTACAGCGCTCCATCTCTACAACGACACCAAATGGGAGACGAAAATTGAGTGCGTTATTCGGAGGGAGTCGTTATAGGCCAACATATGCAAACTACTTGAATCCAGGTCAAACGCCGCGTAATGCGGCGTCTGATCTGGATTCAAGCTGTTTGTCAATAGTCTTTAAGGTTTTTTTCTGTCAAAATGTCAAATATGTAACTTTGAGGAAACAGCAGACGACAATTTTAAGCAGACAATATTGAAGCAGTAAGCGAGTAAGGCATAGTTTTTCTATTTAGGGAACTGAGGCAAGGGTCGTTGTAAGGAGGGAGTCGTTGTTTTGAGGGAAATTGTAGGGAGGGAACACTGTATGCTTGTAATATATATGATTTACGTTTGCATTACGTGTATCCTACATTAGTCAGCGGCCTGTACTGAGATGAACCTTATATCGTTTTATCCAGTGTCATTGAAGAGAGGCAGCACCGAACTGAGAGATATTTTCATCAATGATTATTTATTTTGCATTGATATAAGAATTTATACCTTATAATATATATAGCTATATATAATAGTATAGCTATAGACAGAGTATATGTATATATTCGTGACAAACCTAAACTGTATTGTATGTTTGTAAAATGCATGTAAATATTTGAAATGAAATATGTTTACACTAAACACACTTAACATATTCAAAAAGTGTAGACCAAGGTCAGAGGGTTCCAACAGGAGTAATCCGATCAGAGTCTATACTGTTTTAAATTTACAAAACATTGCATAACAACGTTCGAAACCACTAGAACAGCGATCCATTTCTACAACGACACCCTATGGGAGACGAAACATTGAGTGCGGTGTTCGCAGGGAATCGTTATAGGGAGGTCAGTTACCTAACATATGCAAACAGCTGAGATTCAGATCAGAAGCCGAATATAGCGCGGCGTCTGATCTAGATTCAAGCTGTTTGTCAATAGTCATTACGTTTTTGTCTGTCGTTGTAAGGAGGGAGTCGTTGTTTTGAGGGCCAATGTAGGGAGGGAACAGTGACAGACGTTCAGGGGGCAATAAGTTTGATAAATTACCTCAATTGCTAATTATTTATTCCATTCCTTCACTTTGATTATGAAATCATATAGCGGAGAAACGTTATTCTTTCCCAATTAACGCGTTTACGCTAAAAATGTTATTTTCATTGCAAACAGTTTTGAGCAAGATCAAACGCCGGCGTCTGATCAGGCTCCAAACTGTTTCCACTCAGATTAAAATAATGCGCAAGAAATATCGAAATGTTGTACTTTTCTACATTTAAGT
Organism: Gari tellinella; assembly: GCA_922989275.2. Classification (NCBI taxonomy): domain Eukaryota; kingdom Metazoa; phylum Mollusca; class Bivalvia; order Cardiida; family Psammobiidae; genus Gari; species Gari tellinella. Next base: position 75,062,946 of record OV277867.1, on the reverse strand, counting down.
GCATCAGGTTGCGTTTCATTTGCGTTTAAAGGAGAAAGAATAACGCATTCTCCACTGCAGTGCATACTCTAATAATCAGGTCGTCTCCTTTAACAGGGCTGCCATAAGTTGACATAAAAATCCTAAGACTTCGTGATTTTACGAATCGTACCTTTTCCCCATTGCCTGTTTCTAGTTTTGTTGACACGTGTCTGCTAAAGCAGGCTGAAAAGAAAACAGAATGCGCCTTAAGGCGCATTCTGCTTCACTTTCAGTCTGCTTTAAGCTACCATGTACATGTACTAGAAAAAAATCCGAATATTTAGGAAACATCCTGAGAAATGGAAGCCCTGTTTTAAATTGTGAAACTAAGGTTAGTATGAGAGATCGACACGTAATTTTATGTTATTTTGGTGCGTGCGTCAAAGAGTAGAGACTAAACATGGAACTGTAATGTTAGGAAATACTTTGAATTGCACACATAACGCGTGCTAAACTGACATAACAAACACTTGTATTACTCACGTAATAAGTAAATGATTGTGTGGCGAACTGTTTTGACCCTATCTGTATACAGAGGAACTGATGTTCGTTCTGATAAATGCGTTTTTATTCTGGTAACATGATATCCGATTTTAACAGTTTACTGCTAGTTCAGACGCCGAGTAACTCTGCGTCTGATCTAGCTGTAAACTCAAATTCAAGTATTTTTGTATTTCTCAGTTTTAACCCGTTTATACTCAGTGGATTCTTCAATGTTTAAATATTGGATTACTTCTTTTTTTATCAAAGGGGTGCCTGGTTCAAAGTTTCATTTTCACTTTGTTTTATATTGAAATTCCTATCAGCAAACAGTGTAGACTCTGATCAGACGCCGCATAATGCGGCGTCTGATCAGAGTCTACACTGTTTGCCTATGTCTGACGAGCCACATTCGGTCACATGGCACCTTGCCAATACAGTAGTCACGGTCATCTTCGCCTAGCGATGGACGAACATGATCATGTCCCATATATGGGATCGTGGGCACAAATGGGCAAACATTGGCATATACCGGATAGAAAAACATGGACACTTCCATTCGCACATTTATTACGCACTTCATTAATTAATTATATGTCCTATACAGTGCTCATCCCCTATAACGGCCCTCCAAACAACGAGTCCCTCTTTTCAACACTGTTTTCCGCTGTTCCACAAGCAATACCAGTTCTGTCTAATGTATTCACTGCTGCTATATCGTTTGTTAAGAGTTGCTGTTTTCAAATTTTCCTCAAAGTTACGTATTATAAATGTTGACAGAAGAAAATGTACCAGTAACAAACAGTTTAAACCCAGATAAGACTCTACGTTACATTCAAAATGGCCCGATGCGTACATGTACGCGGTGTATAAAGCGTTAGAGTTGAGTCTGAAATTATACTCAAGCATTTGAAAGTTTAGATTTGAGCGTAATTTCAAATCTGACCAACCAAATGCTTGAGAACGAAAAACTCAGACTTAACTCAAACACTTTATAAGAGCTGGACCTATTTGCAATATGAAACGTGCTCTAAGGGTACATGTAACCATGTTCCCCCCCTATAACAAAACCTTCAGAACAACACACACTCTTTGTCTCCTAGTGCATGATGTTGTAGAGAGGGAGCATTTTGTTTTACTCAACCCCTTCATTGTCTTACTCCGAGTACAAATGGTGTTTGAAAACAGTTTAGAACCTGATCAGACGCCGTCTGACTCGGCGATTGGTCAGGACTCTAACTATTTGTCATGCATTTCAATATTGGTAAGTCAAAATAACTAAACTCTAAATTTGAGAAATAAATGCAGACCATAATAGTTTAGAATAAATGACGTCATGGCCGAGAAGGGGTTGAAATACAGTGGAGAATCTGTTATTCTTTCCCGTTTAAACGCAAACGTACGCAAACGCAAAGCACTAAAACGTAGAAAAGAACAACTTTTGGACAATTCTGATAATTCTTGTTTATCTTGGTGGCAAACAGTTTGGAGCCTGATCAGACGCCGGGTTACCCGGCGTCTGATCTGGCTCCAAACTGTTTGCACTGCAAATAATAGTTTTAGCGTAAACGCGTTTATTGGGAAAGAATAACCGATTCTCCACTGTACGTGTCTAGATTGTATTACATTTATTCAACAGGAGTAGAAATCAGCACACTACATGTAACACATTGCTATTTATACCATGAAACGTGATTGTAAAACTGTTTGACACCCCTATCAAATATCTGTAACAGTGTAATCAAATATAAGTACTAACATTTATTTATTTTTAGTTTGTTTCAAGCTTCGTTTTAGAATTGAAAAAATAGCATGCTCATAACTGAATCTTATTTGGAAATTTTACTGAAATAATTAATAACAGTTTTCTTACAGAAATTTGTGTCATGCTTTCATCAGTGGTGTTGATTGCTTATTTTCCTATTGAGCTAAGACTCTTTTAGATCAAGCGTCGAGATGAAACAGCGATTCTATTTGTTATGCACAATATGCATATAATTGAAATTACGTGACGCTTTCAAGTTCAAACAAAACGAAATGCAAAGTAATGTCACGGAGAACGAACTTAGTCTAAATTGTGAAATGAAAATCAAAATCTGAGTGGCAAAAGGTTTGGAACCTGCTTAGATGTCGAAAACTGACCATTCTGCAAGCATTTCACTAAGGACGAAATTGGTTAAGCACAAACGTTTGAATTGGTAATTAATACAGTGCCCGCTCTCTACAACAACACCCAATGGGAGACACAGATTGTATGCGTTGTTCGAAGGGAGTTGTTATAGGGAGGGAAATTGGTTTACATTTGCAAAAGCTTAATTCCAGATTAGACCACGCGTCACGCGGCGTCTGATTTGTTTGTCACTCGTCATTATGGTGTTCTTTTCTATCAAAATGTTGAATATGTAAATTTGAGAAAAGAAAGCAGACGAAGATTTTAAGCAAACAACTTTGTAGCCGAAAACAGTTTGACGTCATTGTCTTGTTTTGGGAACCGCGATAAGGGTCGTTGTAAGGAGGGAATCGTTATATTGTTACACTGAATATAAGTGTTTAAAGCACAAACGAAATTCTCTAAACAAGACCGATTTAGCTATCACGTCAAAAGTTTCGAAATACTTGAATGTTCTTCGATTAATTTTATTACGTTTGTTTAACGGAACAAATAGGGAGGGAATTTTGCTTATATTTTCAAACATCTTGAATCCAGATCAGACGCTACGTCACGCGGCGCCTAATCTGGATTCAAGCTGTTTGTCACATCTATTAAAATGTCAATTATTTGACTTTGAGACAGACATCAGACGACAACTTAAAGCAGAATATATTGCAGCCGTAAACAATATGGGCATAATTGAGTTGTTTGTGGAGCAGCGGCAATCGTTGTTGTACAATGTAAGGAGGGAGTCGTTGTTGGGAGTGTCGTTGTAGGGAGGGAGCACGGTAATCGATTGTAAATTCCTCATATACTCGTTAATAGGAAATAAACCGGTTAAATGACTACAGTGGAGAATACGTTATTCTTTCCTGTTTAAACGCAAACGAAACGCAAACGCAGTGCAATAAATTGTAGAAAATGACAATTCTTTTAATATTTCCAACTATTCATTTCAATCTGAGTGAAAAACAGTTTAGAGCCTGATCAGACACCGGGCTACCCGGCGTCTGATCTGGCTAAAAACTGTTTGTAATAGAAATAATAGATTAAGCCTTGACGCGTTTATTGGGAAAGAAAAACGTTTTCTCTACCGTACAATGGAACGACTGCCTAATCCGGAAACTCATATACGTCGACTGTATTTCTAAGTTTTCAAAGGGTTCACCGTTTTGTATTAGAGTTTTCTTTTAGGAAATTGTAGCATTCGTTTATTTGTTTTAGACGTGTTACTTCTAGTAGAAACATAGTTTGGATCATGATGACAGACCTAGTTACACGGTGCCTGGTTTCGATGGGTTTTTGTGTCTCACACATGCCAGCAACATTGAGTCAAGCCATTGAAGGGAATAGATAAATTGACAAAATAAGCCATATAATAGCATGACATTACAGTAGTGACATAATCGTGTCATTTGTTCACCTTATATCCGCTATGTAATAGCAAGCTTTGTCTTCTGCAGCAGTTTGAAACATATATGAGTCGTACCATGACAAAACCAGCCAAACTTCATTGCACCAAATTATGCAGACCAAGAGCCGTTGTAATTCCAGTCTCTGTATCTGAGTTTGGTAAACCAAATATAATAAAATGCTGTAAATGCACAGTGTAGATCAAGACCCTCCACCGCGTCTTTGACACGGCGGCTGGCCTTGATCTACACTGTTTGCAATGCAAAAAAGACAGATTTTCTCATGTCACGGCTCATATAGTTTGAATAAATTTGCATTTAGAAAATATTAGAGTGAAAAGCAGTTTCGATCCAAACTGTTTGCATTATTTATCACAAATGTGCACTGTGCATACAGTGGAGAATCTGTTATTCTTTCCCAATAAACGCGTTTACGCTAAAACTATTATTTGCAGTGCAAACAGTTTGGAGCCAGATCAGACGCCGGGTAACCCGGCGTCTGATCAGGCTCCAAACTGTTTGCCACCAAGATAAACATGAAATATCAGAATTGTCCAAAAGTTGTTCTTTTCTACGTTTTTGTGCTTTGCGTTTGCGTACGTTTGCGTTTAAACGGGAAAGAATAACGTTATCTCCACTGTACATGTAAGATTAATGGACAATGGAGCAAAATCAACAATTTAGCATACTGTCCATAGTTTTAACATGTACAAGGTGCACAAGAGGGGTCCATTTTGTAGACCGTCTTTCATGTACAAAAACCGTTAAGGGTCTGATCACACGCCGAGATACTCGCAATCTCATTTTGCCTCTGTTTACTATAGGCATTCATTTTCAGTGGAAGTGCACTTAACGGGAAAGGATAATGTATTCTGCACTTTTGCAAAATTGTTTCCGTGTTGGGAAGAACTTTGGTTAAAGGATTGGGATCAAGTAACCAGAAAATAAACAGTGCAACAGTGTTTTATTAGAAGGCATAATTGAGCAATTTGCTGTACAATTCATTCCTGGTGTTATCATACAATAAAAATGCAGTTTCTTCTATTTGTATAATACTATGACGAAAACGTTATTTGTTACCAAAAGACGTGTTTACACTTAAACTATTATTTCCATTGCAAGCAGTTTGGAGCCAGATCAGACGCCGGCGTCTGATCAGACTCCAAACTATTTGCCGCTCTGATTTAAATGAATACTCACATTTGTCAAAAAGTGGTATTTTTCTACATTTAAGTGCTTTGCCGGCGTCTGGTCAGGCTCCAAACTGTTTGCCGCTGACATTAACATGAATAGTCAGAATTGCCGAAATATTGTCATTTTCTACTTTTTATTGTAATGCAGTTCGTATGCGTTTAAACGGGAAAGAATAGAGTCTTATCAACTGTATAATACAAGGGTCTAGATGATGAAAGTTCATGTACCAGTATTTCAGTAAGTTAAATCTTTACGTCTGCACCTAACCCTATTGTGTGACTACTCACTGTAATCATTTCGAAGAGACATTTTCAAACCACACTAGGGTTTGGTAAATGTACAAAGGGGCTGTTAATGAATTGATTTACAACGTAAGTATATTGCCACTTATCTGGAACCCTGTTATAATACAACATAGATGAATTAGTCTGTCCCGATTAGAAATTAACCCATTTGTGCCCACGATCCCATACTTGGACATACATGTAGGCAAACAGAGTGGACTCTGATCAGACACCACATAATGCGGCGTCTGAACAGCGTCAACACTTTTTGATTATAGGAATCTCAATATAAAACAAAACGAAAATGAAATTATAGACGAGGCAGAATGGAAGAATATGCTGGGCGCAGATGGGTTTAACGCCAATGTCAAGTATTAAAACACACATCAAGAAAGAGTTCATGATGTATTTCTGGCTGATTGTCGAGTAGTTTGGATTCTGAAAGGACTCAAAACTGGTTGCCATGGAAATAATTGGTTTTGTTTTTACAAACGCGTTTATGGAGAAGAATAATGACTTTTTTTCTAAAAAATCTCCTTTTGAGACATTTGAAACGGATAATATTTTTGTTGTGTCCACAGCTGATTGTTGGTAACGGTTTCCCATAATTCTTCAGCAGTCCATCTGTAAAGACCTTCCGGTTCTGAAATAAAGAAAACAAAAAACTATTTTACATTTTTGGTATCGCGTACCAGTGTGTACATGTTAATACATGTACATTGTACACAAGGGATTTGTTATTCTCCCAGCATTTACAATGTAGCGACAGTGTAGAATACGTTATTCGTTCCCATTTAAAGGCAAATGAAACGCAAACGCAAAGCACTAAAATGTAGAAAAGTACCAATTGTTGACAATTCTAATAACTCCAGTTGATCTTGGTGGCAAATAGGTTGGAGCCTGATCAGACGCCGTGTTACTCGACGTCTGTTCTGGCTCCAAACTGTTTGCAAAAGAAATAATAGTTTATGCATAAATGCATTTATTGGGGGAAAATAACGTTTTCTCGACTGAAGAAATGAAAGATCATTGCAAACAGTTTGGAGCCAGATCAGATAAATAACTTATCTGGCTTCAAACTGTATGCTTTGCAAATTTTTAAACGGTTCAATAATATACGTGATCCTGTCACTGTATTTTTTTGTATTTGTGCTGAATTTGTTTAAACCGGAAAATATCACGTGTTACCTATTAATGTTACATTGAATAGCGGAAAAAGTGTTCCTCTCCCGTTTAAACGCAAACGAAACGTAAACGTATTGCATTAAAATGTAGACAATGACAACATTTCGACAATTCTGACTATTCATGTTAATCTTCTTGGCAAACTGTTTGGGACCTGATCAGATGCCGGGTTACCCGGCGTCTGATCAGGCTCCAAACTGTTTGCAATGGAAATATTAGTTTAAGCGAAAACGCATTTATTGGGAAAGAATAACGGCTTGTCCAATGTACAGATACATGTAACATAGGTCAATTAGGACGGTACAGTACTGAACCTTATTAAATTAAATTGATAATCGCAAGCGAATTGCGATCGAATCGCGCGCTTCAAAAAACAAATCCTACGTTTGAATATTTTAACGCGAATTTTCCGAAGCGGTTGTGACAAAAATGGAATCGAAAACATTAACGAAGGCATATGTGCAAACATTTGTGAGAAACAACATTCAAGAAAACTTACCCGAAGGTAAAGTTAGTACTTTGAATCGCAAGCGAATTGCCATCGAATTGCAAGCGAATTGCAAGCGAATCGCAAAAAATGTTAATTTAATAAAATTCAGTACTGTAGCAATGTTATCCCCAATACCATACTACATGTACAATGTACATGTATAAGCACATGTTTTAGCGACGCAATCCTATTTTCCGATTTTTACCTTTATTTCAAACATAGTAGTTATATTCATTTAATTGATTCCATGGTTAATTCAGGACCTGGTTAGTTTTGTAAAAAGTGAATACATAATCAGACCAATATCAAATTATGGGAGGACCTGTTACAGTTATAAAAGTGTTAGAACTTGTAACCTAACCCTGTTCCTTAAAAGTAAACCTTGTGGTGTTAACCTCATTTACAATTGTATAATATGAGTAATACAATTGTATTATATCAGCAGAAAATATATCTGAACTATTAGCGGCACACCTAAAGTGTCGCTAACTTGTAGTTCATATTATTGACAGCCAATCCCCCTTTAGAAAGACGATCTTAGTTCCCGACAGTTTGTAACATTCAACTGAGTTTGTTATTACATGTACAGTGGTGAATACGTCATTTTCCCGATTAAACGACAACGTAATGACAATACTGAAAAACCGTACAGCATTTTGAAAAGTTAACGACTCATTTTCATTTGAGTGGCCAACAGTTTGGAGCCTGTTCAGGTAACCCGGCGTCTGATTTGGCTCCATACTGTTTGCAATGGAAATAATAGTTTCAGCTTGAACGCTTTTGTGGAGGAAAAGAAATAACGTAGTATTCACTGTACGCGAAACACGCTTCATGCAACAGCCAACATTGTGTTGCACGCAGCCTTGTTCACTGCCAAACCTGACAACAGTAACAGTGGAGAATCAGTTATTCTTTCCCGTTTAAATGCGAACGTACGCAAACGCAAAGCACTAACACGTAGAAAAGAACAACTTTTGGACAATTCTGATAATTCATGTTTATCTTGGTGGCAAACAGTTTGCACTGCAAATAATAGTTTTAGCGTAAACTCGTTTATTGGGAAAGAATAACGTTTTCTCCACTGTATGTTCACTGCCAAACCTGGCAACAATAACATTTGCAAATAGTTTTGAACCAGATACATGTAAGACGTCGATTATTAAATTGACATTTCTTATACTTTTATTCTAATTTTAAATAAACAGTGGAGACAACGGCTATAAATAGTCATAATGGTTAAAGCAGACATTACTTTGGCGATGAAAGGGATGATTGAATCAACACATTCATAGTGGTCTGGTAATCGCGACGATGTCCCAAGATCTTTGATTTAAGCTACGTCTAATTGCAAGAAATGCAAATGTAATGCAAAACCTAGTACACTTGTGGCTACATGAATATGATACATGTATTGATTTCTTCTATAATAGGAGCCGATTGTGTGATGAAACAGTTTTTCAGACACTTTCGTGGTATATTTAGGATCATATTTTTCCTATATTGGTCCCTCATTACGGCTTTGCAGACAGTGCACTTTCCCCGGTTTCGAGTTTCACCTTTTTCGTCTTCTCCTTTGCCAATTACAGCTGGACACTTTATATAAATACTGTATGTACAGTATAAAGGACGTTATTCTTTCCAGTTTAAACGCAAACCGAACGCAAACGCATTGCAATAAATGTAGAAAATGTAGAAACCGTTTGACTAACTGGCTAATTACAGTAGATAATCTGTTATTCTTTCCCAATAAACGCGTTTACGCTAAAACTATTATTTGCAGTGCAAACAGTTTGGAGCCAGATCAGACGCCGGGTAACCCGGCGTCTGATCAGGCTCCAAACTGTTTGCCACCAAGATAAACAAGAATTATCAGAATTGTCCAACAGTTGTTCTTTTCTACGTTTTAGTGCTTTGCGTTTGCGTACGTTTGCGTTTAAACGGGAAAGAATAACAGATTCTCCACTGTATCTTTATAGTAACGGCAAACAGTTTCGAGCCTGATCAGATGCCGCCTCGACCGGCGTCTTATCTGGTTCCAAATTGTTTGAAAATGGCAATGACAATTTTAGCGTAAATGCCTTTATTGGGAAAGAATAACGTCCTCTTAACAGAAACAATTAATGTTTGCGCTTCTTTAGAATAAACGTAGTTGGGTTAAACAATTACTTCCATCAAAAAGAGTTTGAAGCCAAAGGCCAACTCAGCTGCTGGATTGTCCAGTGCCTAACCTTACTCCAAACTGTTTGCTACCCTCGTATGAGTCGTAGCATGTCGCATGCTCAAACTTGTGATTTTCTTTATCTTTTTGCATTCCACTTGATTTTAGTTTCGTTTAAACGTGAAATGACAATGTCTTCTCTACTTTAGCTATGCTTAGATAAAAAGGCAATAGGTCAATGGTGTAGGTAATAAGTGTACTTGAGTACATGTACGTATAAGCCATGTACATGTACAAACAAACTATTGCATAGCCATTTTCTGCAGATATACATATAGAGGAACCTGTCCAAAATGAACACTTATTATTATTATTATTATTATTATACCAGACTTATATAGCGCTCTTTTCACACAGGGATTGTGCGTTCAAAAGCGCTTTACATGAAATAACACATATGTACCTATAAATCGTGAAAAGACAAAATAACTACAATTAGATCTGAAATAAAACATGAATAAACATATAAAAGACAGTCCCCCAAAACGGCGATCACATTACCCCCATCAATCAGCAATGAACCGACCGGCTAAGTATTGCCGACTGATATAAATAATGGTAGAGCGCCCAATGCAGGCCATCGACAAAACACAAATAACTATAATTAGATCTAAAATAAATAAGAATAAACATACAAAAGACAGCCCCCAAAACGGCAATCACACTACCCCCATCAATCAGCAATGAACCAACCGGCTAAAGATTGCCGACCAATAGAAATAATAGCAGAGCGCCCAATGCAGGCCATCTAATGTAACATAACTAGGAATAATAGCATGCGACTATAACTAAAAACTCTATAGAAGATCAATAACATTATTAAAAATGGTGAAAGCTGTCCACGAATTGTACCACAGACCACGCCAGCTGGTTTCAAAAGAGATCAGAGTTGTATCCCTACCATCAAAGATCCACCAGACAGGCATTGGTCAACAGTACAACCCCAGAACTAAAAAATAGACCCATAACATATACAGAATGAACACAGCCCTAGGGTAGCAGTCATCTACCCTCTCCACCCCACACCCGCGGGACCTACATGTTCCATGGCTGAAATTACACCCTTACTTTATAAAACATCAAGATAAGAAGCTGTCCTTGAATTATACCGCAAACCCCAAGCCAGTCGGTTTCAAAGAGATCAGGGGCAATCCCTACCATCAAGATCCACCGAACAGGCATGGGCAAACGGCACAATTCAATAATAAATATTAAAGAAGTGTGTTTTCAGACGTTTTTTGAAGACTGCAACTGAGCTCGCATCTCTGATGTCTGATGGTAGAGAGTTCCAGAGCTTTGGGGCTGCATGCATGAAACTTCTATCTCCAAACTTCACTAAACGACTTCTCGGCACAACCAGCGATACTGATTTACTCGCAGACCGCAACTCTCTTCGAGGTCTATATACGTCCAGCATACTAACAATGTACCTTGGAGAATCATTGCACATGGCTTTGTATGTGAGTGTCAGAATTTTGAATTCAACTCTGTGTTGAACTGGAAGCCAGTGAAGCTCCTTCAAGACTGGAGTGATGTGATTGTACCGAGGAGTCCTGGTAATGATGCGGGCTGCTGTATTTAGCACGCGCTGTAGTTTTCGTAGTGAGTTTTGGGGAATCCCATATAGCAGTGAGTTGCAGTAGTCAATTTTTGATGTGACCAGAGAATTGACCAAAGTCTTTGTAGCTTCTGGAGAAAGGTACTGTCTAATATGACCTATTTGCCGCAGCTGTGCGTAGCTAGACCTGCACACAGTGTTGATGTGCTGTGTCATATCCATTTGGGAATCAAATCTAGCACCAAGGTTGTTCACCCATAATGACGGTTTGATTTTAGAGTTTCCCACTTGAACATGAAAATCTCCGGGAACGTTAACCTTTTTTGAATGAAACAGTATGACCTCAGTTTTGTCAGTGTTCAGCTTTAACATATTCTGGTGCATCCATGAGACTATGTCTTTTAGACATCCTTCGACTTTTGAAAGGGTTTCTTGTTGACTAGATGTGTCTTTAGGCTTAAATGACAAGTATAACTGAGAATCATCTGCATAGAAATGATGATCCAGATCATGATTTCTGCAAATTGAGCCGACAGGTTTTGTGTACATGATGTAGTTTTTGGGTCCCAAGACTGAGCCCTGTGGCACACTATATTTCATTTGAACTGGGGCAGATAATTCTCCATCTACTGCGACTGTTTGGTAACGGTCATTCAGGTATGAGGTCATCCACTTAAGTGGGTTTCCAATGATTTTGAAGTATTTTTCAAGGCGATTGAGTAATGTTTCGTGATCAATTGTGTCGAATGCGGCTGATAGGTCAAGCATCACCAGAATTGTGATTTCATTCTTATCAAGATATTGCAAGATGTCATTTTGAACTTTAACAAGAGCAGTTTCTGTAGAGTGATGCTTACGATATGCTGACTGATGCTGTTCATGCAGATTGTTTGTGGCCAAATGGGACTCAATGCGTCTGTCTACAACTTTTTCTAATACTTTGGAGAGAAATGGCAAATTTGATACAGGCCTGTAGTTCTTAAGATCATTTGTATCGAGATCAGGTTTCTTCAAAAGAGGTCTTACATGCGACTTTTTGAATTCTTTTGGAACATACGCAGATTCCAGCGAAGAGTTCACAATTTTTGTTAATGACGGTAGGAGCTCGCTAAGGCATACCTTTAAGAGCCATGTAGGTATTGGGTCGAGTTCACAGGACTTACATGGGGATGCCTTGACAATCTCCCCGATTTCTGCTGCTGTAGCAGTGTCAAAACTTTCTAAATAGCTCATAGAATTCAACGTTTCTGTGATGACTGGGGTGCCTGCCGTTGATTCAGAGGCAATGCCTGTTCGTATTTTGTCCACTTTTTCAATGAAAAAGTCGCTGAAATCATGCGCAAGTTGTTTTGAGGACAAATTTTTCGGCAGTGCAATTTCACTGTTTGCACCAAGGAGATGCTTAGTGACTTTAAAAAGACTCTTCGAGTCCCGTTGACAGGATTCTACTTTTTCTGTGTAAAAATTAACCTTTGTCTTTGCTAACAATTTGTTTACTTTAGCACACTGGTCTCGATACAGTTGATGATCAATTGCGAGTTTGGATAATTTCCACTTTCGTTCTAGCTTACGCTTTAAGTGTTTAGCATCGTGAAGTTCCTGGGTGTACCATGGACATGATGGCCTGAGAGTTATGGTCTTAGTGCTCAATTGTGCATGCTTATTGGTCAGAGCTTTAAGTTCATGTGTGTATACACTGACAATTTCGTCAATATCTGTCATTTTCAGAATTTCTTTAATTGAATCTGAGTTAAGGATATCTCTTTTAAATAAATCGACATTAATGTCCCTAAGCCTTCGAAATGAAACAGTTTTTCTGATGGGCGGGGGTCTTTCTGCCTTTGCCCTGAAAGACACAGAGAAATGGTCTCTTGAAATTTTGCCACTACTGTCAGATAGTCCAGGGTCTGTGACTTCGAGATTTGACACACAGTCTTCGTTATCTCTTGTGATAACAACGTCAAGAGTGTGTCCCCCGACATGGGTGGCTTCTTTGACATGCTGTTGAAAACCAAATGAATCCATTGTACTGACGAAATTGACAGTGTTCCTATCGTTTGAGAGATCAAGATGAAGGTTTAAATCCCCTACAATGATGATTTGTTTATCAATGGTTGAAACTTTCGATAAGAAAAGTGGCCATTCCCTGTCAAGAAAGTCTGAGATTTTGAGACCATTTGCAGTGGATGGAGGGGGTCTGTAGATGACTGCTAGACGCACAACGAAATCTTTGATGCTTAAAGTACAGTCAATGTGCTCAAAAGTTGAAAAATCATTATCTTTGGTAGAGGAAAGGATTTTAACATCAATTGATGCCTTATATATGAGCCCCACCCCACCACCCCGGCCTCCACTACAGCGAGGGACATGTTTGATCTTATAGCTGTCAGGAACCAGTTCACCTAAGCACGGTTTATCTGCAGCACTACCAAGCCAAGTCTCAGTGACGGCCATTACATCGATATCATTTGAGATTATATAGTCATGTATAGCCAACGCTTTTTTTTTTACTGATCTTGGGTTTAAACTGCAGATTTTAATTTGCTTCTGAGGTTTGGTGGACATGGGCTGCTCATACTTTACATGAATGAGATTTTGTGTTTTTGCTTTAGGAGGTTCAATTGAGATTTCAAGTTTACTATTTGTTTGACAAGTACTGGAAACAACTTCTATTGACTGTGGTAATTCTCTAACAATTTCATGATGAATGCCATCATTTGTATCCCAAATGCGTTTCAGTTTGGATTTACCCCCTTTTGTACCCCTATACTTTGCTAATCCAAATTGCCCAAAGTCATATAGACCTAACTCTTTCAATCTAGATAATAGAAGGGGATCAGGTTTAGAATAAGGTGATAATTGACTGAGTGAATAAATGTACTTATCCGTATATCTGATCCTCTTTGGTTGATGGTCAGGACTGCCTTGGGCTAAACACATGTTGAATTAAATATCCAATATGTCCAGTGTAACACTATATACTCCACAAATATGATTTATTAAATCCACAATATCTTTTAAATCTCACTATAAAATCACTATTAAATCACACCATTCTTTTAAAAATATATTCATTTACAACACTGTCAAGTTTCAGAAGTCTATATAAAGTAATTCCACTTTGAATATTGATAACATCAGAGCTTAGAAAAATGCAGCCATTCACACATGGCGCATATAAGACATTTTCGGTCGCTAAATTAATTGGTAAAATTCAGCAGAATACAAGTACGCCAGAACACTCCCTTTGTCACCTGTAATGTGTGGTCTACCATTTTATTTTTCAAAAAGTGTCCGGTAAAGAGAAAGTTCTCTTGCAGTGCAGAATCTGTTATTCTTTCCCGTACGCAAACGCAAAGCACTAAAACGTAGAAAAGTACAACTTTTTGACAATTTTGATAACTCATGTTTATATTGGTGGCAAACAGTTTGGAGCCTGATCAGACGCCGGGTTACCCGGCGTCTGATCTGGCTCCAAACTGTTTGTAATTGAAATAATAGTTTTAGCGTAAACGCGTTTATTGGGAAAGAATAGCGTTTTCTCCACTGTAAGAGAGGTTTTCATGCAATTTAAGATGTTTCAAAGGTAAGCTTTAGTTTACACACCGATGCATATAACATCTTTAAAACGTATGTCAACAATTATCCTATTGTCCTTATTACTATTTTAAAAGGGACCGCCTGTGCTATGGTATTTGTATATAAATTTGTTAAATAATGGGTCACTAAAAAGTGTTCAAATTTAAACTAAAAATGTAAGTTTTGCTTTAATACGATTGTGTATAGTTGGCTGTCGAAAATGCGTTATATTTTTTGAGACTAGCATTGTTTTCATTTATATATGACAATATTCGTATGCTACGTAACTGTTCTATTTGTTTATTGAGGTTCCACAGACACTCAAAATTACAGCGGTAAATACGCCATTCCTACCCATTTACGCGTTAATTTATGCGCAAGAAACGCATAGTGAACGGTTGACGAACGGTTAACGCCTAACGATTTTAACGCGTTTAAACGCGTTATTAAACGATTATACCAATGCACTCTTGGTTAAGGGGTCCATCGGCTAAGTGATGACCTTTTCATCCGGGCTCTTTTAAACGCGTAAAGAAACGCGTAAAGAAACGGTTAGGAAACGCGTTTAACGAAACGAATAATAAACGCGTAAGAAACGCTTAAGAAACGCGTAAAGTGGGTAGGAATAGCGCATTTACCACTGTAACAGTTGAGAAGACGTTATTCTTTCCAAGTGAACGCGTTGAAGTTAAAACTAGTAACCCGCCGTCTGACCATGCTCCAAACTGTGTGCCTTTCATATTATAATGAATTATCAGTGTTGTCCAAAAGGTATCATTTCTACATGTTACATGTATTATTCTGCGTTATTTTTCTTTTGCGTGAAACGGAAAAGAATACCATATTTTCTACTGTACATGTACATGTGAAACACGATTGCGTTATAATTATGTTGATGTATTTGTTCGTGTTAACTTATTCACCCCGGAACTACTTATGGACATATCCAGTTTCAATTAAGTATGATTAAAGTTTTTTTTTTTTTTTTTTACAAAAGTTACAAATGACAAACAGTGTCAAGTCTGATCCGATGACCAGACTCAAATATTTCATCGTGAATCGTAATGTTATGTCCTACGCCAAATACTGGTACATTGAAAATGAAACACAGTCATACATGTATGCTGCTACTTTTAAGGGTTGATTTGTACATGTACAATACATATCACAATGACAAACAGTGTAGACCTTGATAAGAGGGTTTCTGTATTTCTGTTTGCAAATGACGTATGTATGCCTGACGAGGGTTCAAAAAGTTCAAAATAAATGAAAAAGTTAGAAGAGATGATTGTAATAATAGACGTAGAGGAAGGGAACACCTGTCTATAACAGATATACAGTGGAGAAAACGTTATTCTTTCCCAATAAACGCGTTTACGCTAAAACTATTATTTGCAGTGCAAACAGTTTGGAGCCAGATCAGACACCGGGTAACCCGGCGTCTGATCAGGCTCCAAACTGTTTGCCACCAAGATAAACAAGAATTATCAGAATTGTCCAAAGGTTGTTCTTTTCTACGTTTAAGTGCTTTGCGTTTGCGTACGTTTGCGTTTAAACGGAAAAGAATAACAGATTCTCCACTGTACAAGACGCTTATCTAGTGTAAGAGTACATGGGTCATTGCGCGGTTACGCGAAGGAATGGGTTACAGTCTCAGAATTAGGAGAGGTTACTGAATGAGCTCATCATGGAAATAGGAGTGCTATTTGTTATTTCCCACCTTCTTTAAAATAACAACGACCTATGTGAACTGAGATACAGTGGAAAAATATTATTATTTCCCATTTAAACGCAAAATTTGAGTAATACATTGTAACAACTTTTTGTGAATGTTTGACGATTTGTTTTGAGTGGTAAATAGTTTGAAGCCTTATAAGACGCCGGGTTACTGCTCTGGCGTCTGATCTGGCTTCAAAATATTTGCAATTGACATAAGACGTGTCTATTAGAAAGAATCTGATTCATAGCAATGAAGAAATTAAAAAGGAACTCGTTCACAGAGATTGACTTCGATGCCTCGTGTTTTTAATTAATTTGTCAACTGTCGAAAGCAGACAACAGTCAGCAAGGGCATTCAATTATCTGTAACGGAAAAGAGGAAGGTCGGTGTGTGAAAATTTAATGAATCCAAGAAATTATTTCACGATTTTCGTGTTTCAATAATACCCTATATTTTCTTAACCCCTTTATTATTTTCCCTTTACCCAAAGCGCACTTGTATGGAAAATAAGTATTTATCCTGGTCAGCCACTGAAATATTCTGATCAGGATCCGAAGTGTTTGGCCGTCAAGTCGACGATTTATTTCAATTATAAGTTCCTTACATAGGATTTATTTAAGAGACAAAATCAAGTTAAGGCAAACAATACATATGCAAGAGAAATGGTTAGGAACCCATTTAACTCCTTCAATGCCACGACATCATCAATAAAAATAAAAATTGCCTGCTTCTATGTCACAATTTTTCTCAAATTTTAGATATTTCGATAATAAATTCTAAGAAGTATTGAAATTAGTGTCAAACTGTTTGCATCCTGATTAGATGCCGCGTTACGCGGCGTCTACTTAGGATCCAAACTGCTTGCAAATACAGTGGAGAAAACGTTATTCGTCCCAAATAAACGCGTTTACGCTAAAACAATTATTTCTATTGAAAACAGTTTGGAGCCAGATCAGACGCCGGGTAACCCGGCGTCTGATCAGGCTTCAAACTGTTTGCCACCAAGATAAACATGAACTATCAGAATTGTCCAAAAGTTGTACTTTTCTACGTGTTAATGCTTTGCGTTTGCGTTTCGTCTGCGTTTAAACGGGAACGAATAATGTATTCTCCACTGTAACGTTTGTACTCGGGGTAAGGTAGTGGAGGCCGTTATTAAGAAAACATCCTGGAATACATCCTGTCAAGAGCACCGGGTCTGGGGCTATTACCAATTGTTCTTTAAGTGCATTTATTATAGGAATAAACAACATCTTTTTGACGTTCATGACGGTATGACTACATTAGCTTCGCAGGGGGTAAATTTTGTAAACGCCCGAAGGGCGTTTTCAATTTAATTTACCCCCCGAAGCTAATGTAGTCATACCGTCATGAGCGGCAAAAAGATGTTGTTTATTCCTTATATTTATATTTTTATTTTCTGTCATCCATTTAATGTGTAGTTTGACCAGATTTGTTTTCATGTATATGAATATACCATATACCGGCCAAATGGGTTTGATAGATGTAATATCGATGTAATAGCCATTCCAGTTTCTAAATATGGTGTCAAAAGTAGTCCTTACTACATGTACTGTATTTGCATGATAATTTCAGCGTTTTACGCAGTAAACTTTCTCGCTGTGCTTTAAGAACGCTCGTAAGAAATTAAAACAAAAATTTCAATCTGAATATCCATTATCAAAGCATATTTTAAACAATTAGGTGGCGCAAGTTTGTATACACGCTTTACACTTAGCAACGCTGAAATGCGACTACATGTACACAGTCAGCGTGTACACACACCCGCGGCTATCCGATACACATAGGCTAGTTTAAATATGTCATAACGGAACATTACGTTACCAATTTAGTAAGTGTGAATGCATTATTTTGCTTTATGTTTGAGCGACTTTTCTATGTATTCTGGTGAACAAATTGTTTGAAATTGTCAATTTCAAACCGTAATTGGAAGACAACTTGTCTAATCTATAAATAGATCCCTGCTCACTCGGAGAAGGGAGAGAACGCGTACAGCTTTAATGACGGAGTGTAATATGATAACCTCCCTTAAAAACAGCAATTAATTTTTTTTATCGCACATTGATTTTAATTGAACTGTCTGCGACTTTAAATAGGGGTTTCGAAATACCTAAACGGATAATCTAAAAGTAGATCCTAACTTGGTCGGTATCTCTCCGCCGTATGGAAGATTTTCTTCGCGGCGGAGACTCCGCCCTCTTTCTAACTGGCTGGGACCGGATTTGATTCGTAGGTTCATCGAGAATTGACCTGCATATTTTTAATACGATTACATAGAGACTTTACAGGTTGAATGTAAATATTTTCTAATGATAACTTTTATACGTTCGAGTTACATGTATTTACAATTCAAAATTATACTAACGCCTTCACTTTATTTCCTATACACAAACAATGGTTATTTGCAGTCAGTTCGATCTTTGTCAGGATTTGCACTCTTTGCCCCTGTTGACGGCATTGTTTTACATTCAGTCTGTTTACATAAATCATCAATTTGAGAAATAAACGCAGACGACCATTGTTAAAAGAAATGACGTCATGGCAGCAATTAGGCTAATGGTGATACAAATGTGTTTATGGGTGTGATTCTGTTTCCTATTCTTATTGCCTTACAGTGAAATTTCCAAACAGTAGCGAGTTCAATTACCATTGTTTGCTGTTTATGTTAGCAGTCTGTGCCCCGTGCGCAGCGTGCAGAGTACAGTAGAGAAATGTTTATCTTTACTAATAACCCCGATTACGCTTAAACTGATATTTTCATTGCAAACAGTTTGGAGCCTGATCAGACGCCGGGTAACCCGGCGTCTGATCAGGCTCCAAACTGTTTGCCACTCCGCTTAAAACTGGTAGTCAGAATTTTCAAAAAGATGTATTTTTTAAAAATATCACTGCAATGCGTTTTAACGGAAGAAAAACGTTTTCCCCACAGTATTTCAAAGCAGGTAACCAACTCGCAAACGATGGCCATCGACGGCCATCGCTTTCTTTACTGAACTCACCACAGACAATAGTTCAACATTTACCACCTTTACTGCCAATGACGTCATTAATTTCAATCACTTGTCGTCTGCTTTCATTTTCTAAATTTTAAAACTTATGAATATTTACTTGACAAGTATTGAAAAGCGTGTAAAAAGAGTTTTGATCCTATTCAGGCGTTGTGTTAAGCGGCGTCTGATTAGGATCCAAACTATTTGCAAATGTAATCATTGTACTCAGCGTATTTCAGTGAAGGGGTTGAATGTATCAGATAATACAATACACGAATATGAGTGTGGTATGAGTGGTACAGTGGAGAAAACGTTATTCTTTCCCAATAAACGCGTTTACGCTAAAACTATTATTTCTATTGCAAACAGTTTGGAGCCAGATCAGACGCCGGGTAACCCGGCGTCTGATCAGGCTCCAAACTGTTTGCCACCAAGATAAACATGAATTATCAGAATTGTTCAAAAGTTGTTATTTTCTACGTTTTAGCGCTTTGCGTGTGCGTACGTTTGCGTATAAACGGGAAAGAATAACAGATTCTCCACTGTATGAGTGATATTTATCTAAATAACAACGACATCTGCATCCTAAACAGGTATGATAAGATAATGATGCTTTGATCCTTTTAACATTCTGCACAATATGGAATTGACGTCTGCTAAGTTTGTCGTCTGCAACAATTAACTAAGTTGATGTAACTTTTTCCCAAAATATTAACGTCTGCTTTAAACTTATTACCGCCAAAATACCTTTTGCATTGGCAGTGGCGTCTGTAATATGTTTAAAACCAGATTAGGTTTTTTTTTACTAAAGACATATCTGATCAGACGCCGCGTTACGCGACGTCTGATCAGGATCCAAACTGTTTACAAAGTCATCTTTCGACGACGTTGGAAGTGAGATAGTTGAATGCATTTTCTTTCAAAAGATATCGCCAGAATGTCAAATTACATGTATGTGCATCCAGATGAGACGCAGAATTACTCAGCATCACAGTTGGATTCAAACTTCTTTTACAGTGGAGATTACATCATTCTTACCCGTTTAAACGCAAACGAAACGCAAACGCAAAGCACTAAAACATTCAAAAACATCTTTTGGGTATTTACACCTATTCATGTCAATGTTAGTGGCAAACAGTTTAGAGCCTGGCCATTCCAAACAGTCTGGAGCCAGATCAGACGACGGGTAACCCGACGTCTGATCAGGCTCCAAACTGTTTGCCACTCAAATTGAAATGAATAGACGGAATTTTCCAAAAGTTGCCATTTTCTACATTTTAGTGCACTGCGTTTGCGTTTCGTTTGCGTTTAAACGGGAACGAATAACGTATTATCCACTGTAAGTTTTGATGACAACTTGGCATTACATGTACCATAGAGGTTTAAAGGATCGTGACTAAATATCACGTGACCACTTGACCGTTGTTCAGATTCCAAGGCCAATGGTCAGTCGTGTGGACAGACGCTGGACAGTTGGTAATCTAACAACAATATCGAATTTCCCAAGTGTTTATTTTGAGGAGCGTCCAAGAGGATCGTCGCTTCTTAACATCTTCGCTGCCTTATCTCGAGTACATTTGCTATTTGCAAACACTTTGGATCCTACTCAGAAACCGCGTAACACGGCGTCTTATCAAGTTCCCAAGTTCGTTATTATAATCGAAACCAGACCAAACCAAAAACAACTTAGTTGAACCCTCCTTACAATGACATTCTTACACAGTGTCTTACAGTCTGAAACGTTGAACAAAATTTGCAGTGACAGTACATGTAAAACTTATACATAATATATGACGACCAATAAGAAGAAGGCTAATTGATTGTATAAAAGAATTGTGATAGCTTTAAGTAAGGTGACAGTTAAATAGAAAATATCTTTTTGCACGGTGCCAAAGACAGCCAAATCGATCATTTTGCAATGAATGCTTCAACAAGTTTCACTACAGTTTACTAATATAGTGGAGAACACGTTCATCTTTCCTGTTTAAACGCAAACAAAACGCAAACACATTGCAATAAACAAAGAAAAGGACAACTTTTCGACAATATTGGCTATTTATACTGATTTGCGTGGCTTGTTTGCAATGAAAATGATAGTTTTAGCGTAAACACGTTTATTGGGAAAGAATAACATCTTCTACACTGTATATTACTACATGTATTCACATCATGTATTAAAGAATGTTGGAAATTCCGTTTTACAGTGAAACTAAGGTTGTTCGTTTGTAAATTAACAAAATGCCCAAATTCTACTAGACGGCAGCATAGTCCTCCTTAGGATGGAGCGATATAAGGGTATTTACATTCCGATTACGAATAGATTACTCTCCAATGGCGATCCAATAACGATCAATACAGTACTGAACCTTATTAAATTATATTGATAATCGCAAGCGAATTGCCATCGAATTGCCATCGAATCGGGCGCTTCAAAAAACAAATCCTACGTTTGAATACTTTAACGCGAATTTTCAGAAGCGGTTGTGACAAAAATGGAATCGAAAAAATTAACGAAGGCATATTTGCGAACATTTGTGAGATACACCACTCAAGAAAACTTATCCGAGGGAGATTAGTATTTTGAAATCGCAAGCGAATCGCCACCGACTTGCAAGCGAATTGCCAACGAATTGCAAGCGAATCGCAAAAATTGTTAACTTAATAAGATTCAGTACTGTAAGTTTAAGTTATGATAGTGACAGTCACTGTATTGGTCGTTTATCGCCACCTAATTCCCCCAAAATGTTTCGAATTTGCATGATCAGTTTGCGCTCATTTGGCGGTCCAGGGCGAGTTAATTGCGATTCAATGCCATCTATTGGCGTTCTCAAAGCAATCACTATGATCTATGGCGCTCAAGCTAGATCCAATCGTGACATCAGCGACGTACGAAAATCAGTGATCTCTCAATTAGCGCTGTAGGCGAACCGAGATATCCTACAGTGGAGAAAACGTTAGTCTTTCCCAATAAACGCGTTTACGCTAAAACTATTATTTCTATTACAAACAGTTTGGAGCCAGATCAGACGCCGGGTAACCCGGCGTCTGATCAGGCTCCAAACTGTTTGCTACCAAGATAAACATGAATTATCAGAATTGTCCAAAAGTTGTATTTTTCTACGTTTTTGTGCTTTGCGTTTGCGTACGTTTGCGTTTAAACGGGAATGAATAACGTTTTCTCCACTGTACGAAAATCAGTGGTCCCTCAATTAGCGCTGTAGGCGAACCGAGATATCCTATAAAAAAATGTGAAGTTCTGCGACGTTCATTAGATTTACGCTTTGCAGCAGAGGAGAAGGCCAATAGTAAACGCAACACCAATAATTTCGCTTCCATTATGAAACTTAGAGATGCTGCCGAATTTCAACTTCTTTCCAATCTGAAAAACCATGTCCTCGAAATCGGTGATCAAAACGCGGACCGCCACTACATCTCCAAAAATCGCAATCAGATCGCAACGAAGCACGAATGATCTATAGATCGGCTTTCTTGAATAATCATGGCGTTCTTAGGCGATCCAATTGCGATTCAGTTACGAATTTTGCAACCAAGAAGCGCTGCGATGACGATTTAGAAGATTAAGTAGCGATATGACGGAGTGCTGCGGATCTTGGTGCAGGGAGTAACCCGACGGCGACCTTGACGATCATGGAGATCGGGTATATATACAGTGGAGAAAACGTTATTCTTTCCCAATAAACGCGTTTATGCTAAAACAATTACTTCTAATACAAACAGTTTGTAGCCAGATCAGACTACGGGTAACCCGGTGTCTGATCAGGCTCCAAACTGTTTGCCACCAAGATACACATGAAGTAACAGAATTTCCCAAAAATTGTACTTTTCTACGTTTTAGTGCTTTGCGCCTGCGTTTAGTTTGCGTTTAAACGGGAAATAATAACGTTTTCTCCACTGTACTTAAGAGAACAGGTAGCGTTTGGGAATATCGTGGCGCTCTATTTCATGATCTGTGGGGCTCTCACATGCAGTGGAGAATTACGTTAATAATGTTTGCCACTCAAATAAAAACAAATAATCAGTGTTGTCAGCAGGTTAACATTTTCAATGTTTTATTGTAATATGTTTGCTTTTCAGAAAGAATAACGTCTTCTACACTGTACATGTACATGAACGTGTAGCACCGTAGATCGCCGCATAGAGCATTTGGGTATAAAATACAGTTGCAATGGGAAACAGAAAACGCCAACCTTTAGAAACATTTGACATTTGATTTGTTTTATCTGAGTGACAAACACTGCATTAGCCGGCGTCTGATCTAGCTTCAATCTGTTTGCAACGAAAATGGTTGTTTTTTATACAGCCGTTTTATGGGGAAAGAATGATGTTTTCTCTACGGAAAAGACCTGTCACCTTTCATTCATTATTTCGTATTTTAAAACACACTGTGAACATTATCAAGCATATACTTGACAAACAGCTTTTATAAACTGTTTCATATTCGCTAATGTAATTATTTCTTTTAATGTGGCAGTTCAGTTCTAAAAATATCGTTGCATGATATTTCTCTTCACCCTTATCATGCGAAGCGCGACGTGGCTAGTATTTGCAAACAGTTCGGATCCAGATCAGACGCACTGTAACCATACTGGATTTATACTGTTTGTCAATCATATTAATTGTTTCTTCAATTCAGATTTTTTTACATTTTTGCAGACGATATATTTGAAGCAGACGACGCTCAATAATGGTTGATGTACAGTGGAGAAAACGTTATTATTTCCCGTTTAAACGCAAACGTACACAAACGCAAAGCGCTAAAACGTAGAAAAGAACAACTTTTGGACAATTCTGATATTTCATGTTTATCTTGGTGGTAAACAGTTTGAAGCCTGATCAGACGCCGGGTTACCCGGCGTCTGATCTGGCTCCAAACTGTTTGTATTGGAAATAATAGTTATAGCGTAAACGCGTTTATTGGGAAAGAATAACAGATTCTCCACTGTAATCAAAAGAAAAGGTCCCTTGTTCGTGTAAGAACTCGGATATAGGAAATCGACGATTAGTTTTCTATTAGAAGGACAAATGTCAGAATTCACGTGCCGTTGATTCCCTTAATTAGTTCAAATGGAATCTAGTTGAGAATGATTGGATGAAAGGTCAAGGGTTTCAAAACCAGATGACTCTACATGTACTACAGTATTGCATAAATAAGTTTGACATTTGATTCTTAGGGTAGTTACTCCTCAATCATTTTCTCTAAGCCTTAATTTCAATACTGGTAATCTTTCGCACTAAGTGGAGGCGACCTTGCTCGCTCCCGTCTAAAATAAGTTACAGTGGAGAAAAACGTTATTCTTTCCCGTTTAAACGCAAACGAAAGGCAAAAGCATTTCAATGTAAAATGGAAAATGACAATTTTTGAAAATTATGACAACTGGTTTTAATCTGAGTAACCCGTTGTCTGATCTGGCTCTAAACTGTTTGCAATTGAAATAATTTTTTTTAGCGAAAACACGTTTATTGGGAAAGAATAACGTTATCTCCACTGTAAACACAAATAAATTGTAATTAAATTCAGAGACGACAACCTTTTGAAATATAATTATGACGATTATTGCACTCAACGTGAGACCAGGCTGCAAACTGTTCGCATCGGATATGCGGTATTTTGCAAGTAAACAGTATTGGAAACATCGAAGTTCATTTTTCATTACTATTTAAACTGATTGACATGTGACTTCAAAAAGCTATAACCTACATTTAGTGGTCTCACCATAATTTAACGCTAGCAGATTGTAGTAAAAACGACAGCTTCTCCAAATTGCTTCATTGAGGAACATATTTAATGATAGCACATAGTATGAACAACATGCGTCTACTTGAACAGTTGAAACGTCCTTCCGGACTTCAAGTACTTCGTTTTTATTGATATGTGACTCATGCCCTCACGTACAGGTAAACAACGAGCAGTGAACCGTGAATGTAATTTACAACTTGACACTTTCCACGATTTAGGGGTGTTTGTATTTCTGTGGTCCATCTAACTGAGCTGTCGGTATCCTGAAAGCATGCTGACTCCCCCCCCCCAAAAAGTGGACTGCGTCAACTATTATGGTTCACTGCTCGTTGTTTACTTATACCCGAAAACGTTGTTTATTTCTTTTATTGGAGCGCTCATTGTTTCATTTGAAACCTACTACTATCAATGCATTCAAGAACAAACAAAAAACTGGTCAAATTAACTCTTTAACTGCCAATTTAACCGTGAGATTGTTACATGTACCCTTTTACCGTTTCATCGTCGACTGTTTCAATTTTGTTGTTTGCAAGATCGTTTCAAAGTAAGATTCAATGTAGTATGACTTAAAATATATCGATACAAGTGTCAAACAGTTTGAATTCTGATTGGACGCCGCGTCTGGATCCAAACTGTTTACACATTCGCCTATTAACGCCGTTGGCAAAGAAATACTTAAAGTCATCTTTTTTATCAAGAGCAATACCAACGACACGATATTACACTGGCGATTGATCAATACAGACTACAAGTACTGCTGAAAGCTTTCTGCACTATTTCTTTCTGCATAAAGCAACTTCTTGTATTTTGACATCTCCACACTTTTCTATCGTGTACAGTGGAGAAAACGTTATTCGTTCCCGTTTAAACATAAACGTACACAAACGCAAAGCACTAATACGTAGAAAATAACAACGTTTTGGCCTTTCTCACTATTTATTTTAATCTGAGTGGTAAACAGTTTGGAGCCTGATCAGACGCCGGGTTACCCGGCGTCTTATCTGGCTCCAAACTGTTTGCAATGGAAAAATAGTTTTAGTGTAAACTCGTTTGTTGGGAAAGAATAAGATTTTTCTCCGCTGTAGCTACTGGAACAAGTGGATTCATACTGCGCAATTTTACCATTTAGGAATCAATGTTAAATTTGGAAGTTACATGTATGAGTAAAACTGTTTCTATTATCTGCAGGAAAATGGTCTTATCTTTTGCGTCAGTGTTGTTATAAGTTTCTCACGAGGCACTGCTTAACGTGCAGTTGATTGTGTTCAAGATTCATAAACAGCCCATGCGTGTTTGTGTAAAAGTTTGAGTCTTCAATAAAAAGTCAAACAGATTGAATTCAGATGAGACGCCGCGTTGAAATAACAGTTCATGCAACTGTTAACCCATTACACCATATATGCGCTTTTTACAATGTAACTCCTTGAATGTATTCCTCTACAGAAGAAAGTGGTTCTAATTAATACAGTCATGAATATGTACCATAAGAAATAGTTTGTAGCAAATATATTCTAGCAGATAGTGGCTTGCAAATGAGACAGAAAGCGCTATAAGGCGCATTATACGTTACTTTCAACCTGCTGAAGTGGCAACCTGTCTTTAATACTAGATACTTGCTACAGTGGAGAATCTGTTATTCTTTCCCGTTTAAACGTAAACGTACGCAAACGCAAAGCGCTAAAACGTAGAAAAGAACAACTTTTGGACAATTCTGATATTTCATGTTTATCTTGGTGGCAAACAGTTTGGAGCCTGATCAGACGCCGGGTTAC
Organism: Gari tellinella; assembly: GCA_922989275.2. Classification (NCBI taxonomy): domain Eukaryota; kingdom Metazoa; phylum Mollusca; class Bivalvia; order Cardiida; family Psammobiidae; genus Gari; species Gari tellinella. Next base: position 75,036,112 of record OV277867.1, on the reverse strand, counting down.
CCGGCGTCTGATCTGGCTCCAAACTGTTTGTACTGCAAATAATAGATTTAGCGTAAACGCGTTTATTGGGAAAGAATAACATATTCTCCACTGCATGTGTATAGGGCAATTGTTTAAAACATACTATATTTATAATGGCAGTTAATTGGTAAAAGGAAACGATTCACGTGTACCAACATGCACAATTGTTAAACTGTCCAGCAATTAAAACCTATTTAAGTATAAAACACATAATGACTACATTAAATATAAATCTCATTATATGAAACATCATATGAAACATCGAATTATAAGATTTACAAATGTGTAACTACATAGTACTGTTCAACAGTTTATGAATGTACACTATTGTACTTTTTTTTATAAAAATACGCACCTTGGAAATCGTCAAATGCTTACGATCAGATATTTAACCACGATGCTCGCGTCCCTCATTATTTTGAATACTTTTAGTGTGGAAGGCGATATTATTTACCAATGAACACGTTTGTGCTATTTAAAAACCTTAGGGGTACGTGTAGGTTGTTTCACATTGACATTATATGATATGAAGCATGAAGGTTACGGTTTGATTGTTATAATTCAAATGCATTATACCTTACCTGTGCACTTGTAAAGTTTAGTAGTATGGTTTAAGCAGGTATGGCTGGCAAACAGCTTTTCCGAAAATCATGGCAAGCATTGGATCCGGATCTCCAGGCAGAGGCCGGCATTTTAGTCCCTGCCCACAACGACCTACTGATAACCCGCACAGTTCATTCTCCTGTCGCGCGCAGGTCATGCAGCACGCGCAAACGCCGATTTCGCGCACAAGTTCACAGTTACTTGGTACTTTGGGGCATTGTTTGAACACACAACTTTCACACTGCATGACGCTTCTTGTACTGAATGCAACTGGTCCGTATGCTGCTATCGAAATGCTCAAACAGCCAGCGAATAAAATAAGACATAGATGATTATTGGTGCCTGAAGTCATCATTGTTGCACGAGTGTGGTTAAATGCCGTTTGAGGGTCTGCAGTTGTTATTACAGATTCCAATAGAAAAGAACTACGGTATTGGTCGTGCCATCCTTTATAATGCTACAGAATCAATAACGAACTGTAAACGTCATTAGCTTATGCCACGCCCTCCCGAAACGACACTTTCAACCAATTCAATGTTACAGTGGAGAATATGTTATTCTTCCCGTTTAAATGCAAACGAAACGCAAACACAAAGTACTAAAACGTAGAACAGTACAACTTTTTGACAATTATGTTATTTCATGTGTATGTTGGTGGCGAACAGTTCGGAGCCTGATCAGACGCCGGGTTACCCGGCGTCTGATCTGGCTCCAAACTGTTTGTATTAGAAATAATAGTTTTAGCGTAAACGCGTTTATTGGGAAATTATAACGTTTTCTCCACTGTAGAGTGTCGCCTGCTTAAATTGTGTCGGCTGCTCTGATGTTTGATTTATATATTTGTACTGAATAAACATCTATTCAAATGTAAAAACAGGAGTTGGACTAGATGTAGAGGTTTCTGTGCTTGAGCCTTGATCTGTGTTAAAACTGTTTGGAATTGATTTATTGAGTTGGGTTGACACACAATATGGCCATATGAAGCCGGTTGTTTTCAAATACATATACCAGTATACTCTGGTAGTATAACAAAGAGGTGTATATATATGAACATTGTACCGTGGTCACGTTGTTTTTCCAAATTTAGCCCATTACCCCAATAAAAACGCATTTTTTACGCCACTATTTCATTGATTCATTGAAGAAAATATTTCCAATTTCTACACTTATGAATATGCACCATAGGAAATATCACAAACAATCTAGCAGGTATTAGCTTAAAGAAGGCTGAAAGTAAAGCAGAATGCGCCTTAATGCGCATTCTGCTTTACTTTCAACCTGCTTTTAAGTGGTCACGTGTCTTCAACTAGAAACAAGCTATGGGATGGGATAATTCCTTGACCAATGAGACTTCTAATGAACATTTCTGTTTCAAATTTAGTCACATCAATTTTGTAAATATCTAATGTTTGTTTTGCTATATATTGTAAAATATCAAACAGTGAATACCTTTATCAAAGGGTGCCCATAGAAGTCCTCTAATTAGGATCTATACTATTACCATTGGACAAGTGTGTTATGTACACTATTTATATTGTACTACAGATACACTATTTATAAATGACTCGTACAATGTATATGCGTCACTAAGAGTCAATGAATTACAAAGAGTTACAAGGACAATTTAGAATGGTTGTTATCTGCAGAACTAAAACTTTAGAACACGATCAAATGCAGTGTAGACCAGCGTCCCATCTGGCTCCAAAATGCTTTTGATAGACATAAGGCTTTAGCATAAATGCTTTTATTGGAAAAGGATGACGTCATTTCCACCGCATCGCCAGATCAAACACATACATTCACAGAGGATGAATGGATTATAGATGAAACACATAAAATACGTAAACACATGCGATAGACGAAGATATTAACCCCTTCACTGCCTTACCCCGAGCACAACATGCTTTTGCAAACAGTTTGGATCCTGTTCAGACGCCGCGTTACGCGGCGTCTGATCAGGATCCTAACTGTTTGACACTAATTTCAATATTTCTTCAGTCAAAATAGCAAAAAGTAAAAGTTAAGAAATAAGCACGGCACTTGTTTAAAATTGATGACGTCACGGCATTGAAGGGGTTAATTGATAGCCCAGGAAATGACAATGACGCAGACTCCCACGAATCACGCTAACATGTATATATAGGGGACACACAAGTATTTCCGATACACAAGAACTAAGCGGCTACTTAAAAGAAGATTAATTTGCTTTTCTATACAAAGGTATCAGGTTCACGGAGGTCAAATGTTCTCTATTGTGATGCCGCACATGTAAGTTAACATCTGCATCATTTGTAATGACCTCTGATCACTTTACTCTTCTGTATCGAATTGAACCCTTGGAGCTTGGTTTGAAATGGGGTTGACACCACCATTGGTTTAATTCATAACCATTTTCCAACACATGTCGAACTATATTCTACATGTATGCATTGTACAGTGGAGAATCTGTTATTATTTCCCGTTTAAACGCAAACGTACGCAAACGCAAAGCACTAAAACGTAGAAAAGAACAACTTTTGGACAATTCTGATATTTCATGTTTATCATGGCTCCAAACTGTTTGCACTGGAAATAATAGTTTGAGCGTAAACGCGTTTATTGGGAAAGAATAACACATTCTCCACTGTACATGTACAGTTCAATGTAGCATCCCTCTATTACGACCCCCAAATAAGATAATTTCGGCGTTTCAAGCAAGTGTTTGCTTAATGCAAGATAAAGTTTAAGCAGGAACGTTCTCTAGCAGTATCCTTCTTTTGGCGTTACTTTCATCTTGCTTCAGGCTATCACCTGTCTTGAATGCCATGAATTTAGCTATTTTTCAGTGGTCGTAGTAGATGAGGTTTACTGTGTTTGTGTTTCGTTTTATGTAAACGGGAGAGAATACCATATTCGCCCATGTATGTTCTTGTTTTAATTTTACTTGCTTAGCATACACCATTCAGTGCACATGTACAGTGGAAAATATTTCAGTTCTGCTCGCTTAAACGAAACCTAACGGAAACGGAATTTTGTTTTGAAATTAAGTCTCATTCAACTTATTTTTGCCGACGATCTCATGTAAGGGCAAACAATGTAGACTCTAATCAGACGCCGCATAATGCATTAAGGTCAAGGGGCATGTAATTACTAATATATAGTCTTCATCTGTTGGTACGAAATGTTCGCTAAATAGTTGGTGTTGTTAAGTCACGGTTTTATTATTGACAGGTCAATGAAGTCTAAGTATACAACTGTATCACAATGTTCCCTTAAAATAGCCCATACCAATAATATCGTTTATGATTTGTCAATATTGAATTTAAGCGTGTTTTTGTTATACTATTTATTTATACTGATGATTTCAAAATTCTGACATTTATCGATGTTTGGACAATTTTGTTTTCAAATGCACTTGCAATGACTAGAGTTACATGTACCATTGGACTCATCCTCTATCGCCAGTGTCATCGACCAAACGCTAACTACTATTGTTCAATATTATTGTTCCGTTTATAGCCGGTTGTTATTGCCTCAATGTGGCTGCTTCAATATTATTAAAAGTGTTATATTATTACGTTTATTGGTAGAAATCACGAGGGTCGCTTCATTTTGCTGAAAGAAGATATTATTCTTTCACAATAAATGGGATTGCGTCAAACTATCATTTCTATTTCAAACAGTTTGCAAACATAACAAACATTTCGGAGCCAGATCAGACACCGGATGTCCCGGTGTCTAATCAGTCTCCAAACTGTGTTCCACTCGAGTTAAAATGAGTCGTCATTTTCTTTCAAAACAATGCGTTTGCGTTTCCTACGCGTTTAAACGGTAAATAATTACGTCTTATTTACAGTAAGGGCAAATAACATTCAGATAATATGCTAGCTCTATAGCTGTATTTTAATGATCGAATAATAAAACAAGTGGTTCATATTCAAAATGTCGTCACTTTCTACAAATTAATGCAAGTGCGTTACAAAAATGTATGTCAAATGTCAACAGTTTGGGCCCTGATCAGATACCGAATGTCTCAGCATCTAATCATACTCCAAACGGTTTGTCCCTAAGATTAAAACAAATCGTCGTTTTGTCACAATTCCGGCATTTTCTACATTTAATTGCAAATGTGTTATGTCAAATACAAACAGTTTGGACGCTGATCAGACGCCGCAAAAGACAGAGTCTGATCATGCTTCAAATTAATTGTCTCTTAGATCGTGTATTTCTTTCAGGCATCTTACTTCGTTTAAATGGGAAAGAATGTCGTCTTCTTCACTGTATGCAGTTAAACTCGTATGATTTGTTCAATGAATGCATTGAATAATAGAAACAAATATTTTAAAAGCAATTGACCACTTTATACATGGTAACGTATATCCTACATGCATACATGTATAGGCATTGTGCGTTACATTAATCGGGCGTTACGCTGCCACCTGTCGCAAAGCTTACATACGAGTATATAGATTACATGTAGAATATCCCCTTTCTGATTGGTTTCAAAATTCGTCATAATTTTAATTCACTAGAAAGTACAGTACACCTTACCTCATGTCCTCTACACGTGAGTACATTGCAATAAAACAATTCTATTTGATAATGTATTAAAGTGCATGTACATTAAAGTACATATACATTAACCATGTGTACTTTAAATGTACATTTATTCCTTCAATGCCTTACCCCGAGTTCAATAGTAATTGTCATTGTCATAGTAATTTCCAAACAGTTTGAATCCTGATCACACGCCGCGACGTCTGATAAAGATCCAAACTGTTTAACACTCGTTTCAATATTTCTTAAATTAAAATACATAATTCAAAATATGAGAATTAAAGCAGGATTAAATTTCATAATTGATGACGTCATTGCAGTGAAAGGGTTAATTTACGCTGTTTTCTTCTCAAATCACATGTACCATTGGATTTAAAGAGGAAGACGTTCCCATTTATACGGAACTTGACAAAAAAATTAATGGAATACAATATAGAATATAACACATGTTATAATTCTGACGATTAGAGACATCTCCTGACTACCTTTCGATCATAACACCTTGCCAGACAATTTCCTTGCAAAAAGCATAAGTCTTGTGGACATGTCGGTAGCAAAGAACCATTGAAGCTTCTCATGTGAGACCCGACCTTTATATTTGATAGTTTGGTTAGAAATAACCATTGAAAATTACTAGAGCATGAGTATAATCTAGGCCTCACCAGGTAACCTGAGATTGGTATAGCATGGGCTGCATGCTTTTACAGTTCAAATCACACCTATCGAGACAATGGGGGTGGTGGTGGGGGGAGGGGGGGGGGGGGGGGTGGTAGTCCATCAGTGGACTGAGGAAAGGTCTTTAACGTGCCGAATAATTTGAACACCGATCAGACGCTGGTTGAAGTGGAACTATGGTATTTAGTATAAACGCATGTAATGAGAACGAATAAAAGTACTACATGTAGCTTAAACAAAAACGTCAATATTTCCCCCAATAAGTAACGAGTTTGTGCTTAAACACTTATTCACAATTAAAAGACTTTGAGCCTAATAAATCGACGAGTACATTGGAGAGGACGTTATTCTTCCCCAATAATTGCGTTTACGCTAAAACTGTTTTTTTTATTGTAAAAAGTTTGGAGCCAGATCAGACGCCAGTTAACCCGTCGTCTGATTAGGCTCCAAAATATTGCCACCAAGATAAACATGAATTATCAGAATTGTGCAAAAATTGTACTTTTCTACATTTTATTGCAATGCGGTTTGTTTCGTTGCGTATATTCTTGAACGAAAACGTGTTCTCCACTGTAACAGAGTATGTGATTTGGTTCTAAATGTAAAACTGTTTGTCATTCAAAATGTGTGTCACAAAATCAAGAAACTGTCAGATTCTATATTGCATTGCACTGCTTTTTGACGGCGAACAAACCCCTATTCCCATAGTGTGAGAGAGGATGTGTCCTTCACAACAGCTTTTTGATTGGCACGAAACAGCAAGTGTGACATGTAATATTGCATAATTGTGAAATATCATACAGCGGAGAAAAAGTTATTATTTCCCGTTTAAACGCAAACGAAACGCAAAACACTAAAATGTAGAAAATGTCAATTTTTAGATATTTCTTACAATTCATTTTTTATCTGAGTGGCAAACAGTTTGGGGCCTGATCAGAGGCCGGGTTACCCGGAGTCTGATCTGGCTCCAAACTGTATGTAATAAAAAATATAGTTTTAGCGTAAAAGCGTTTATTGGGAAAGAATAACGTGTTCTCCACTGTAACACCCGATGCTAGAGCCGATGCTGTTACAGTGGAGAATCTGTTATTCTTTCCCGTTTAAACGCAAACGTACGCAAACACAAAGTACTAAAACGTAGAAAAGAACAACTTTTTGACAATTCTGATATTTCATGTTTATATAGGTGGCAAACAGTTTGGAGCCTGATCAGACGCCGGGTTACCCGGTGTCTGATCTGGCTCCAAACTGTTTGTATTGTAAATAATAGTTTTAGCGTAAACGCGTTTATTGGGAAATAATAACACATTCTCCACTGTACATGTACATGTGTTGTATCAAATTATAATTGACACTTACTAATTGTTCTGCGTTGTTCTCATTTGTGATAATTTGGTTCAATTTATGTTAAATGTTGCAAACAAAGATTATTTCGAAGAGATGTAGGAAAAATGTGGTCAAATTACATTCTCGGTTTAATTAATACTCTCCAAGGGTGTTTAACGGTTTAATACTAACGAGAACTAAGAAATCTACTCGTATATCAACAGTATCAAATTGTTTTGTAAATATAAGTATATTTATAACAGAGAAAAACTCCAAAGATTGAAAATTAGGTTTTTTTTTTGTTTTTTTTTTGTAATGAGTTTTATTTCATCATTTTTCATGCTACAATTTCATATTACATAACATACATTTATACACATGAGATGAAAATTTTAATTTTTTTAGAGAGAGAGAGAGAAAAGAGGGATAGTGAGAGGAGTAAGGAAATTTGTTTGCGAAGGAGTTGAAATTTGACTCTAATTTTGGACTACAGTACCAGTCTAAATCTTTTTAATATAATATTTTCTAAGGAAAAAAATAATATATATAAATGTATAAAGGTTTTTATGTCTGTTCTAGGAATGGTCTCCATTTTAAATTGTGTATTTCTAGTTTATCTCTGTTTTGTGCTATTTGTTTTTCAATATTTATTTTTCGTGTTAGGGTATTTTTGAAATATTTGAAAGTCGGTATTTCTTTATTGTTTTTTGTTTGGAATATGTATTGTTTTGCTGCTATAAGTATATAATTCTTTGCATGGTCAGTCATATTGTTTCTGTTGCTTATTAGTCCTAATGTGATTGTTTGGTAATTTATATTTATGCTCATGTTCATATTTTCTAACCAATTAGATAAGTTATTCCAAAAGTGTTGTACATGATTGCACTCCCAGAATAGGTGTTTTATTGTTTCTACCTGCATATTACATAGATCACATATATTGCTTTGTTTGATATTATATTTCATCAGTGATGTGTTTGTTGGAATAATTCTATTTATAAATTTGTACTGGAAGCTTCTGAGAGAAGTGTCAATTGTAGCGGTATATATGTTTTTGTAGGTATTTATCCAATTTATTTCTGTATTGTCTAAGTCCTGTTCCCACTTTTCTTGTGGTTTTGGCTTGTCAAATTTCAGCTTTCTTAACTGAATATTGTATAAGAATTTATTTGTTTGTTTAGCTTTTTGCAGCTTTTGCAGTAAGGTTTCATTTGGTTGTATTGCATCATTTATATTTTCTAGTTTTAATTTATCTCTCCATTGTTTTGGTATACAGGACTTAAGTTGGTTATAAAAGAAAATCTCATTTTCAGCTAGATTGTATAGGTCCTTTAGGGTTTCAAACTTATAAAATTCATTTGTTCTGTAGTCGTATATGTCACTAATGTGTTTAATTCCTTTTTCGAACCAATGCTTTCTAAATATAGTTTTGTTTTGAATTAATATGTTTTTGTTGTTCCATAAAATTCTATTGCTTATTTTTATACTGTTTGTGTCATCATTTATTTGTGTCCATGCAATCATGATTTCTTTTAAGAAAGTATTTTGTTTGAACATTTCTGAAATGATAGTTTTATTTAGTTCACCTTCGAAAATAAGTTTTCCGCCATATTTGTTTAAACATTTTACATATTTCTGTTTCCAACGTCCATTGTTTTTTTCTTCTATAATTCTTTTTACCCAACTACATTTTAGTGCGTTGGTGAAAAGGTTTAGATCTATCATTTTCAAACCTCCCATCAAAGGATCTTGTCTGATGGTTTGCCGGCTTATTTTGTCGGGTTTCGAGTCCCAAAGAAAATCATACATTGTTTTCGTTAGTTTTTTTAATGTTTCTGCTGCGGGGTTTTGAAGAGTACTAAGGAGGTATATGAGTTTTGGGAGTGCAAACGTTTTTATGACTGTGATTTTTCCAAAGAGTGTTAATTTTCTATGTTTCCAACGGTTTAATGTTAAATCAAATTCTTGAATTTTCTTTGCAAAATTTTCTGTTATCATCTTTGATTTATCTGTGTGAAAAATTATGCCAAGTGCTTTTGTCTTTTCCGATGTCCAAGTAAATTTTCTGTTATGAAAGTATTCTGTGTTTGTGCGTCTTGTAGAGCCTATTCGTAACGAGTAGCATTTAGTAGAATTCAATCTTAGACCAGAGATATAGCTAAAATTGTCCAGCGTGTGTATAATGTTTTCAAAAGACTTTTTGGAACCATCAGTTATAAAAGTTGCATCGTCCGCAAACATGGTTCTTTTTAATTCTTCAACTGCTATTACTTGACCTTTAATGTTTTTGTTGCTTTCTATTTCGTTCGATAGAAGTTCAACGCATATAATAAATAGATACGGGGATAGAGGACACCCTTGTCTTACCCCTCGTTCTACTCTGAAAAACTCAGTGATGTGTCCATTATTTAGAATTGCATTCTTTGAATCCGTATAGAATGTCTCAATCCATCTGATGAGTTCATTTCCAAAATTAAAATGCCTTAGGCATTTCATCATAAATTTATGGTCTAGGCTATCGAATGCTTTCTCAAAATCTGCAAAAAACATTATTCCAGGTAAGTCAAGATCATCTGTGTTATCTAAGATATCGCTTATTATTCTTATATTTTCACCTATATATCTTCCTTTTATAAAACCTGTTTGAGAATTGTCAATTAAATTTTCCAAGATTTTCTTTATTCTGTTAGCTATGGATTTTGTTGCTATTTTATAGTCTATGTTTAATAGACAGATGGGTCGCCAGTTTGCCAAATGAGACAAATCTTTATCGGGTTTAGGGAGGAGTGTTATAAGACCTTGTTTTTGGAGATCTGTTAAATTCTTATTTTTAAAGGAGTAATTAATTGACTTTACGTAGTATGATTTTATGCCTCTCCAAAATATTTTGTAAAATTCTGCAGATATACCGTCTGATCCTGGGCTTTTTGAGTTTTTCATTTGTTTAAGAGCATTTGCGCATTCGTATTCGGTTAAAAGTCCTTCACATATGTTTTTGTCGTTTTCGCTCAGCTTTTTCATGTCTTCTTTGAAAAAGTCTATCGATGATGTGTCTGTTTCTTTTTGTTTGTAGAGAGTAGAGTAAAATTTTGTTTGTGCCGCTCTTATTTCTGGTTGGCTTGTGATTGAATTTCCATTTACTGTTAGGTGTGTTACAGTACTGAATCTTATTAAATTAACAATTTTTGCGATTCGATGGCAATTCGCTTGCAATTCGATGGCAATTCGCTTGCGATTCAAAGTACTAACTTTACCCTCGGGTAAGTTTTCTTGAATGGTGTATCTCACAAATGTTCGCAAATATGCCTTCGTTATTTTTTTCTATTCCGTTTTTGTCACAACCGCTTCGGAAAATTCGCGTAAAAATAGTCAAACGTAGGATTTGTTTTTTGAAGCGCGCGATTCGATGGCAATTCGATGGCAATTCGCTTGCGATTATCAATTTAATTTAATGAGGTTCAGTACTGTATAATTTTAGATTCAGCTCTTTTTTTCTCTAAACTAGCAAAGTATTTTGAGTTGTTTTCATTAAATTCTATCTCGGTGGCTTTTGCTCGAATTATAATTCCTTTTAGTTTATTTTCTATTATCTTATCTAATTCTAATTTTAATTGTTTTAATCTAAGCTTTTGTATTTCTAGTTCTATGTTGTTCCTTGTATTCGCAATTACACACAGCATTTGATATTTCATTTTTCAGTTTGTTTTCTTGTTCTGTTTCTTTTTTCTTTTTTGCACTTGTATATTTTATAGTTTCGTTTCTGATTGTCCCTTTGATAAGTTCCCATAGGGTGTTAGGATTCGCTTCTTTATTTATGTTTGCTATATCATCTATGCTTTTTTTGATCTGGTTTTGGTAATCTGTTTCTAATAGAATGCTATTATTTAGTTTAAAGATTCCCGGTCCTCTATCGACTTTTGTCAGATCTATCGATATATTTATAAGTGAATGGTCAGTGTTGTAGCCATGCTTTATTTCTGCTTTTTTAACGCAGTTTAAGAAAGTGTCTGATATTAAAAAATAGTCTAAACGACAAAAGATGGTTGGTCTGTTGTTGGAATGCCATGTATATTGTTTTTTATTTGGATGCATTTGGCGCCATATATCTATGAGAGAATTTGTTTGAGTGAGTGTATTTATTTTTTGACGTATTTTTGGGTGCGTGTTTTTGTTACCATTTTTCTTATCTATGCTTTCATTTATGACCGTATTGAAGTCTCCTCCTATTATAAAAGTTTTGTCATTATTGTTGTTCATATAGTTTTCAAGATTTTCAAAAATTAAAGTGTCGTCTGAGTTTGGTCCATAGATATTTATGAGTGTAATTATTTTGTCGTTAATTTCTATTTCTAAAGATTGTAACCTACCTGGTATCAACTCTTGGTAATTTATAATGTTATAATTCAGGTTATTGTTTATTAGTATAGCTACGCCTTTACTTTGAGTGCTAATTCCACTAAAATATGCTTTTGATCCCCACTGCTTTTCCCAAATGTCTTTAGTTTCTGTTGAACTATGTGTTTCTTGTAAGAAAATAATTGATATTGCTTGATCTTTGATCCATGTAAATATTTGTTCACGTTTTTCCTTGTTAGCCAATCCGCGAACATTTAGAGAGCTTATATGTATATCTGTTGTCATTGTGATTATGGTGGTTTAAGGTAAGTTGATTGCTTTATTGCTGGTTTTTGTAGTGCGTTTGTATTTTTAAAGTTGGAAGGAAAGGTGGATAGTATATAGAAGTACAATACTGAAGAGGATGTATCGTACAGTCCAATTGAATACATTGTCTGTTTCTAAATGCATATATAAAGGCAAGCGCCTTTTCAAAAATATTTCTATCGATAATACCCGGTTTTTACAAACGGATATACAACAAACCAAACAAGTAAAAGAAACAAAAGAAAAACCTTTGTCTCAGCAGGCCCGCCAACCCCCACCCGCAAACATTGGAAACTTAGGCCGGAATAAATTCATAATTTTGTTGTATACTATATATAGTTTTCCAATGTTTCGAGGATGAAGATGGCTTGCCCATTGCAACACGGGTTCCTACATTATATACAGCTATAATACCTGAATATGTACAATATGGAATGTCTTGTAGGACATCATTTTATCAAACGTCCCAGCTAGAGCTGTGTTTTGTTTTGTTCTATACATGTATTGTCTTTAAAAAAAAACACAAAAAAAACGCCACAGTTTATGGGATAAAATGCAAGCGCACGATCTTTGAAAACAGTGTACACCTCGGTCGGTGGACTCCTATAGGAGTCTCTCGATCGGAGTCTGCACTGTATACTGAAATACGTTATATATATATATATATATATAACTATCTATGAATGTCATCTATAGAGAGAAAGATCTGGAGGGTGCTTTCGGAACGCCAGTGTCTATTCCCGATAACCATCAGTCAACAATAGAAAATATAGCAAGCTCTCGGTATAACCGAGATTACCTATGACTTTACCTGCCCGAATTTAGCATATAGAGAAAGGGAGTAACGCTCATGGTATTAATGCAAGAGTTATGGGCAGTATCAGAACCATATCCGTTCATCAAACACTTCTCATCACTGAAGTTTGATCTATAAGGCATCAGTAGAAACCCGACCCATAGAAAAGGAAAAAAATCACAAAAACAAATACATGTATATGGGAGCGGGGGATAACTTTAAAAAAGGACAAAGAGGAAAAGGGGAATAAATCCGGCATCTTTCATGCACGAGTTATAGGTCTTGTGCTAGACGCTTTTACTTTGTCAGGACCTTTCTTTAAATGAGTTTTGATCTTAAAAGCTTCTATAGAACCTGAGTTATAGTCGAAAGTAACGTTTGACAGACAGACGTACGTCAGGACAGACGGCAGACAGAATATGGAAAATGACGTCTAACTCCGCCCACAGCAGATGACGCATACCAAAAAAACAAAGTGTGTGGACCTCACGTATCTCGTTAGTTAACTTACTTTCCACAAAAAGTGGAAAGTCTATTTGGAGTATAATTTGTTACCCCTTATCGTCCTAATGTTAGGCAATTTCACCACTATAATGTTTAGATCGAAAGGACATATACCAAGAATTTGTTGTTGTTTTTTTCCAAAATTGTTTTGTCCTTATCAAAGTGTTTTCATCCCACAAAGTATGTCCTGGTCCGACAACTCCATTAGGGACTGTCTGATCTAGGTCTTCCCTGTTTTGCATCTAAATGTGTAAAGATATAGGGTAAAAAATGTAAATATGACTTTTCTAATGGGTAACAAGCTATAAACCTTTGACTCTATAAACCTTTGACCCCCTTACTCCACACGTCACCTGTATCTCTTTACATTTGTATTTTATGATATAATATATATTCTAAAGCACAAAAAGCTTAGGTTAGGGGAGGATACCAATTCTTATTGTTAAGCAGTCAGAGTAGACCCTGACCCGGAATCTCTTATAGGAGCCGCCTCATCTGGGCCCCTAACTGCTTGCAACGGTATTGGAATATCTATGTGGAGTGGAAGGTCTGTGGGTTTTTTCTATGTCTTCTTGACAGCCTGTATAAAGTAGTTGTAGTGCTAATTTGTAGGTTTCATATGCATGCACGATAGCAGTTATTAATAACATATTCTAAGCATATTGTGTTTAACTTTTGGTATATAATATTTATATGCAGTTGTACAAAGGTCTTGACATTTTGTAAATTGAGTTGGCAATTGTTGCCTTATTATACTATGTTGTCCCCTTATGGTTAAAAACCGAAACATTTATAAGGGGATAACTTGTTTTTGTTGTTTTTTCTTTTAGAAATAGATTTCCTGTATTTTTTCCACCTATCCTTTTTTCCTAGCCCTTTTTTCGAAAAGAAACAAAAAGGGATAGACAATGATGGCTTGTTTTTGTTATGTTGTCTGCAGTTTTGTAAGACCTGTACCCCTACATATATACAACAAACTATGATGAATAAACACATATAATATTTTCTTGTCGTGGTGCCGTTTAACGCATTACTATAGTATTGCAGACCGTTCCCTTTGGGCCCTTGCAATTATATCTTGTCCTCTACAATAGCCGCCATTGTACAGTGAAGAAAGGCTTTACTATATCCCGTTTAAACGCAAACGAAGTACAAACGTATTGCAATTAAACAGAGAAAATGAAAACTTGTTTACAATTTTGACAATTTTTATCTGAGTTGCCAAACAGTTTGGATCCCGGTCAGACGTCGAAATGCCCGGCGTCTGATTAGGGTTCATTCGATTTTGCACTGCCCACTGGTTGGTTTATACTAGTATAGACTAAGAATATTTAGCTAATCAAGGATTTGCATACTTCGAATATTTCTAATAGTGGGGGCGTCCCGTAAATAGGTCAGGCAATTTCAAAAGATCTCTTTCTACAGTGGAGAATCTGTTTCTGTTTCCCGTTTAAACGCAAACGTACGCAAACGCAAAACACTAAAACGTAGAAAAGTACAATTTTTGACAACTCTGATAATTCATGTTTATCTTGGTGGCAAACAGTTTGGAGCCTGATCAGCCGCCGGGTTACCCGGCGTCTAATCTGGCTCCAAACTGTTTGCACAGCAAATAATAGCCTTAGCGTAAACGCGTTTATTGGGAAAGAACAACGTTTTCTCCACTGTAATTGTTTCGCCCTGCAAATCCTGTTTTGTCGCAGGTCCGTAGTATCTGCGGGCGTGGCCTCGGACCGGCGACAAATCATATTGCGACTGTCATTTGCCGTTGCTTATTTCAACATAATATCCACGTGGTAACCAGTGTTGCATGACCGACCATACAGTCGAACCTCGCCATTCCGAACCTGCTCAGGGCAATGCCACTTGCACATCAAATTCCAAGCGTAATTTAGGTTTTTGGCCTAGGGGCCGTTAGGGCCCGTAAGGCCTTAGTCGGTATACCAACTTCGTCCTTCACGTAGCCGTCACGGCACACAACATTTATGCTGCTAAAAACCAAAAATACTTTTTTCAGAAAAAGCTTGTGGCTTTCTTTTTACCTTATTCATTGAAACGCTACACAATATCATGAGAAAATGGCATCAGGCTGTGGATTTAAAAGGATAAATCAAGCTGACTCCGTTTTTATACAGCAGATTGAAGGCTCCCTCGGGGTGAACAAAAACTTTACATCAAAAACACCAAAATACCTTCTTTTTGGGGAAAGATTGTGGCCGTGTATTTGCACTATTCGTTAAAAGCCTTAACAACCATGTGTAATCGACGTTTTCGTGAATATAACGATAATGGTTATTTATATATACGCATTAATCAAGCTTGTGGCCTTTTCGTCTTGAGAGTAAGGGCCATTAGAATAAGAAGGATTCCTATTGCCAATCGCCCATTTACCGCCTACTAGCATAGTCCGCGGTAGAACGACAGCGGAGTGATTCCGCGTAAAATAATCCCGAATGTTAAGTAGCCAACGTTAAGCCGACAAGAGTATATTCAGCTTTTTTTCAGGATCCAAACTGTTTGCTGAGATCGATCTCGTGGACAGAGGTAAATGGTTAATGCTGTGCAATTAAGGTCTGTAAATATAGAACTGTATTTAGAGACGCCGAGGCTTTTCTCTTTCGACAATACGGCACGGGTAGATCGAGTTATTGAATTGTTAAACTTTACACCTTTTCTACAACTGCCAAAATAAGTTCAAACTGTTTACCATAACTCGTAGCTTATTCCTAAATGTCTATACCATTCAGCCAGTTTATCCTTTTGTTTCTTACACAGGAGACAGCAGACGGCGCGACACAGGGAGATCGAGGCAGCGGATTGACACAACACAATTCTATTTTTAGATCGACCCGTCTGCTATAGAATTGTGTATACGTTTCCCCAATTCTTGTCTAAATTGACCTTATAAAAATGATGTGCGGTAATCTAATCTAATATGATTAAACGAAATCGCCTGATAAATTTGAGTTTGATAAAGTCCACATTTATTTACAGCAGACGAAATGAAGTACAGAATGAGAACACAGGAGGTTATTTTGAGCAGGGTAGCTAGCCAGTGCAGTTATTTTTCGGCGTAGCTGTCTGATTTCTCATTGAGCCTCAAACCTTATATGGCCCAACCAATCGTGAATGACCAGAAATGAAAGCTTAAGGACACGTGCTTAAAATCGAATAGTCTGATTGGGTAGCGGTTAGACTTGACTACTGACTTTTACAAATTTGTAAAATAAGAGACACAGACTGTTATATGCTGATTTGCTATGTAGCGGTACCAGTAGTAAACACGCCTTTCCCCTACTGCTAGTGAGTTATAACCGAGAAATTTTACGTGTCCCGACCGTTAGGTAGTGATTTGAATGACATAGTGTTTCTATTTTAAGATATGACATATTGTCTCAAGTTCGGCAATGATTTGATGCGTTCTGCAAATCAGAACGAAATTGTTCATAATAGAATTGATCATAATTTTAATCTAGTACCAAGTAGATCTATATGAAAAAGAAAGAATAGCAGTAACAATTCAGTGAGATTACGAGAAAACTGGCGTTTGAATTTAACCTAGATATCGAAAAGATTTCGATGGGTATTTTTTGTGTTAACACCGTTTTCCTCCAGCACATGCGCAACTCTGTGACCTCAAATGTAAACAAACCGTGATTTTTTTAACGCGATCGCAATCTCTACCCAACAACACGTAGATACCTAAAACGTACATTGCTACACTTTGTAGATATTATAATAAATCAGAACATAGAACTAACTCTACAAGACAAATTCCATACACGAATTCTTGAAGTTTATTTACCGGTGGCAACATGAATTTCTCATTTGAGGGGTCGTTTCAAACAATTCATATTCGGCATATTCCGGGGGTGCTTTCCAAAAATCTCAAATCAAAATCAGGTGATTGAGAATATTTAAACAAACAAACCATATTTAAAGTATAAACAACTAACAAAAGAGCACACACATACGAATTTTAGTAATTTATGGTATCTACAAATTACAAAATAAAAATTATACACGTAGATCTAGACATGGAAGTATAATTCCGTGATCTAGATCTGTCTTTAAAAATTCTCATCACTTTCAGTCACATCCTAGGAAGAAGTAAGTGCAATTCAATTGGCTTATAAAGATGGAAGTGGAAATTTGCAAAAACTCATTCTTGGCGACTCTCAAGACCTTCAGTCTTTGATTATATGTATGTGGTCGTAGATTACTGCGCGTGTTTTATTAGATAAATATTAAGCTTAATATCCTGATTTACCATCCTATTTATTGCAACTTGGATAAAATCAATTCCATATACAGCATTACCTTCACCACCCATTTCGCCGAATATCTTTTTTAAAGATATTTCTTGTTATACGTAACAGAAAGTTGACAGCTGTCTAATCAACATGTTGTTTTCAAGTTTGGGCAGTAATAGACGGGTCTTTGTCTGACACGTATGACTTGCAAACTGTTTGGATCCTAACTGAACCTGTGTCATACGCCAATACTTTTTCTAATAAAGTAAATTCTTTTACTCTACCCTTCGCCTGTTGTTTTGATCGCTACGGCTGTAATTCATGTTGTACTGTTAAAAAAATTCACGATTCACGTAAACGTGTCACAGAACACGGATCCTGATCAGACGCCGAGTTACTCGACGTATGGCCTGGATACCTGCTGTTTGAAACTCAATCATTGCTAAGAAATTTTAAGTGGTTATATTTCATAACGACAAGATTATTAGGTTGTGAAAAACAAACAAAATTGGCAAAGTGCAGTCACGAGGAATGCACTACAGACAACAAACGCAAGAAATAAGCTTCACATTCATATTTTATTTTTTTAAACAGACTATGTCTATACTATATGCTTCATAAAAGATCAACACCAAAACAAATGTTGAATGCAATAAATTATTGATACGTAGATGTCTATAACCCAGTGGAGAAGGCGTTATTCTTTCACAGTTTACCTGTTTAACCTAAAACTATTGGTTCAATTGCAAACAGTTAGTAGCCAGATCAGACGCCTGTTGACGGGCGCCTGATCGCACTACTCACAGTGTTCCGCACTCAAAAGGAAAATATATTTTGTCAGCAATTGTCAATTTCTACGTCTGGGTTTGCGTTTAAACGGAAATAATAACGTATTCTCCACTGTAAACCTTCGCCTGCCTTTCGCAACTATACATTATATAACTTGCAAAACAACATTGATTTGAATCAAATGCCGAGTAACTGAGTTTCGTTTTTCAGTATCATGTTGTTTTTACCTATTCAACTTTATTTTGTTGAGGTTTGTGTAATACCAGCAAATATCAGAATTCGGAGCTTTTCGAATGCATGGGGCAAAATATTTTATATAAGCTGTGTGGATCCAGATAAGACGCCGTGTAATGTGACGTTGCATTTGGATCCGAACTGTTAAAACTACACCGTCAAAACAATCTAAGCACCGGTGGGTGATAATTGCAGACGATATTACCTTTAGCGCTCAGAGTTAACACTTTGACTGCTGATCGCGACTTAACTGATTTTTGCAAACAGTTTTGTTCCAGATCAGACGCCGCATTACGCGACGTCTGAACTGGATCAAAACTGTTTGACACGCGACATTTCTGAACTTAAAAAATGGATCAATCTAAAATTTAACAAACATCGCAGACGACAATTTTGAAGCAGACGATATCACCGCAGTATAAGGGTTAAATATTCACAATGCAACACAGTCGAACCTAGGTGCGAAATTAACGTAGCAAATTTTGATTTTGTCTTCCGGTGCGCAAAACGCCGGGTCCAGACAGCTTGAGGTTGTGACTGGCCACTACCGGGGTTCTTCCTCGCCATTTATTTCATTCACTAATAACTATTCCTAATTGATATATGTAATCCAAAAGAAAGCACTCGTCGAAAGCACATTCAAAACCACACCAAATAGCCATATGGCAGAGCAGCACTTTATGATAATCGCGTAACCTTTCCCCTGTTAGATACGCAAATATTATATATATTATTGCAGTATTGTTAAAAAGTGTAAAACATTAATCAAACATAAGAATCGATTAAGCGATTATCAAGCAGTTTGGATCCTGATTAGAAACCGATTTACGCGGCGTCTAATTGAATCCAAGATGCTGTAAGTTGCTACGACGCGCAAAACAGGTGAAATATTAACGCCTGATCATTTCACACTAAATTCAATCGAACATATCGTCTGGTACATCCTCAGGGCTAAACCCCTCAAACTCTTCCCCATCACTACTCTCACAGTCACTGTCACTGTTGCTACGGGCTAATTCGTCCTGACTCCCACCCAGACTGTTGCTGATCCCGCACACATGAAATGATTTGATCACAAGTGTCCTATTTGCTGCGATGTGTTGGAACGCACCCTCAACCCATGACACAAGTTCAGCCTTAGAAGCTGTCTTGATGCGTTCCCCGGTGTTTGCAGAATCCCTAGTGGCGTTGCGCATAAAACTAGTCCAGCTCTTCCTCAGCTCCCCCTTGAAAGGCTTGTTGGTGGAAACATACAAGGGTTGGACCTTCGACGTGCAGCCTCCAGGAATCACTGCCGGTACGATGTTGCCATTCCTCATACACTTCTTAACTTTCTCTGTCAGATGAGCTCGGAAACTGCCCATAACAAGCATAGAACGATCCTTCTGGGTAAAAGGTAAGTAGATGTCGGACAGCCATCTCAGCACCAGGGTCTCGTCCATCCACGCCTTCTCCTGAACACACACTATCCATTTTGGTGGGTGAGGTATGTCCAAGGGCCTCTTTCCTTTGAAAATTATCATTGGAGGCAGCATGTCACCGGCTGCAGAGCAGGCAAGCACAATTGTCACGTGACGCTTCTCACTTCCAGTGGTTCTGATTCGTACAGATTTTTGTCCTTTCCTTTCAACTGTCTTACCAGAAACTAAGTCAAAGTACATGGGGGTTTCGTCCATGTTGATAATAAGTATGTCGTCAAACTCGTCTAGCTCCCGCTGCTGAACAATGAATTCATGGAAGCTGGCGATTTTGGATTCAAGGTCAGCTGGAAGGCCCTGGGCTACTGAAGTCTTTGCGCGTAATACCAGCTCGTGGCGTCTCATGAACTTTTCTGCCCAGGTACGGCTGGCTTTGAACTCCTTGTTCAGAGGCTGTATCAACTCGGCGGCATGCAAAGTCAACCACTTCCCGCTTCTGCTTCAAAGTGAATGCTTTGTACGCTCCACGTTTTGTTGGTGTTGAGGACGTAAGCAGTGGGTCCGAGTGGTCTTCATTGATGTCTCTGTTGTTTGGGCGTTTGGAAGCTCCCTCTAGCTGGTCTTCTGCTTTCCGTTTCTTTGGCCTCCCAACAGGACGTTTTGGCTGACCCTTTGGAATTGGATTATCCTTCCACGCCTGAAGCAAGGCGTCTTCACTACTCTTAAAACGTTGCACAAACTTATCCATTTTGAATAACAAATATGATTTCCCCATCGTTTTAAACATTTCTGTCGAGTCCGTAGAGAGTTTCATTGGATAATATCTTGCAGAAGAATTGATTGGATTAATTGATAATTAATCTAGTAGCCAATCAAAAAATAATTTACATACAGATTTCAAATATGCTAATTACAGAGAACACTGACAATATTCAATTTGGTAAATAAAATAAAACGCCGACAACACTTAACACTTAACAAATAAAACAGACAAACTCACCTACTGTTTTTCACAGTTTGGTTACGACAAAGGCCGGTGCCGCTAATCACATCACACTGCGTCATTTGTTACTGCACCTGGGAGAGCTCTTCAATTATGCTGTGATGTTTTCAACACATCAGGTGTAAACCATGTATGTGTTTGTCAAGTATGAATAGAGGGGATACTTTATGGATGCTATTAGCGGACATTTAAGGTGATTATCAGATTTAATTTTAGTTGTCACTTCTTTTAACTGCCAGCTTAATAAAACTTTCAGCGGTATCGGAATGCATCAGAATTTCCGTACTTTCGTTTTGATGTACCGCGGCCGCCATGTTGGTCTTAGAAAACATGTGTGAGGGGAAACAAGTTTTCGTTTAGAATATACATGTTACAGATTATTATGTCTTCGGACACCACCTAAAAAGAATTGAAATAAATTTATAATGAATTCGGACAGCAAAAAATATAATTATTTTTTTGTGTCCGAACTGTTAGGGTAAATACGGTATTTTCTTTCGTTCATGCCTTGGCTATATATGTGTGAGCCTCCTCAGTGCTGGTGCTCATCCTGGAATTAAAACACAGGACTAATATTAGTAACACCCCAAACTCGACATGCTTAACACTTACCATCTCTCATGGGATCAGTTCAAAACAAATGCAATACAATATAGATCTAATCTATTGCACAGGGCATGTAGTAGTAGTAGTAGTAGTAATCTTTATTTACATCTCATCATTATACATACATTTTAAATATCATACATTTTGTAAAACTTGTACATGTATAATGCCACTCCTTTTTGGAGTTATAAGAGATGATTAAACAATATCACATGCACCATCTAAGAGTCACTGTACATACATAATAAATCAGTTATGACTGTAAAAACCATGCTGACCAAATCTTATACCCATTGCGCTAAAATACTTTCAAAGGCTGACAGACAAAACACATATATTGTTGTACAACATTTAAAGAATGCTCTTAAAAAACGCACACATTTATTTTTTAATAAAAAAGCAAAGGGGGAAGGTATAGCATTGCTATTACAGACATAAAAAATAGAAAGTAAAACAATAAGAAATAGCTAGTAATGTTTACATTGTAAATCGTTATTTACACTGTAAAAACTGACGCTGCTGTAAAATAGAGAAACAGGTTTTGGCACAAGTACGAATCATATCTGGGATTGAAAACAGAAAACAAAACTTATCATAATCAGACAAAGTATGGAACGTTGGATTAATATTATGTGCCCTTGTAAGCAAAACTTGTCTTATATCTCCATAAATGGGACAGTTCAATAAAACATGTACCTCATTTTCAATGGAACCATCATTACAAAAGGAACAAATCCTAGATCTCTCTGGCAAACCCTCATAACGACCAGTTTCAATTCTAATAGGAGCGACGCCTAGTCGAAATTTACAAAAAGCCGAACGATGGCGGGGTGGCAATAACATTCTACAATACTGTTCTGTATGATAATCAGTTTTGAATAATTTATATACTCTTAGTTTGTTACGACCATTGCCAGAGGGACCCACAGCTTTGTTTATCCTGTTGGCCCAGTTGTTAACATATGTATAAGATATCTTATCATCAACATCATTTGCAAACGAACGAGATATAGCGTTAGTCAAACTAGAAAACATTTGAAAATCATTAGTGTCGTAGTACCTTTTGACATTAAAAAACCAGTTCCTACATGAGTTACCAGCCTTTTTATATGCCCAAAGTGACACTCGTTTATTTAACCTTGTATTATCCATACACGATAGTTTCGACCAATATAACGAAATGCATTTCCATTGTCGGACAATAGGTGGTTTCCATCCCATATCTCCTTCTATTCCATCACATGGTGAATATTTTCCAACTCCAAGAAAAAAACGTATTGCTCTACGATGGACGGCTTCGATACATGAATATGATTTATACCCCCATATTGCAGCACTATAATTAATTACTGGCCACACAACTGAGTCATAAAGCTTAGTAAAAACGTTATACGGAACACCGCCAATGGATTTGCATTTAGCAATAAGCAAGCCTAATGCACGACTAGCACTCTGAGCAACTGTTTTAACAGTTATATTGTAATCCAAATTTTCGTGTAATACAACGCCTAAATAAGTGTATCTATCAACAATGGTAATAGGTTTAGTACCATACACAAAGTTAAACTGAACACATGCTACAGATTTCGGTCTAAAATGCACTACGTTACTCTTAGCAGAATTAACCTTCATGTCATTCCGGTCACACCAGTCGTTTAAAGAATTAAGGAGTAACTGTAGATCAGGGGCAGATTCTGCAAGCAATACAATATCATCTGCATATAACATAATGCATATCTTCTCTTCTCCAATAGTAATACCAACGTCTAGCGATTTAAGGTAAAGTGTCAAGTCATTTATAAATAGATTAAACAAAAGAGGTGAAAGAATGCAGCCCTGTCTCAATCCACATTTTACGTCGAACCATTCGGTATAAAAACTGTTCACTCGTATACATGACTTCACCGAAACATATAAAGATTGCACTGCATTCAACATTTTGCCCGCTATCCCTAATTCATTTAAACGTTTCCATAAGATGTTTCTATTAATTGTATCATACGCCTTTTTAAAATCAATAAAAGAACAAAACGTAGATTTACGTAGCTTTTTTCTTGTATCAATTATGCTAGTGAGATTGAGTATCTGGTCAGTTGTGCTGCGGCCTTTTCTGAACCCATTTTGTTCATCTGAAACTTTATCGTTTGCCTCTGACCAAATACCCAATCTACAGTTTAAAATCGAACAATAAATTTTATACATAGCTGGGGCAAGTGAGATACCTCTGTATGATAATGGATCCCTACGATCTAATGTAGAGGATTTTGGTATAGGATTGATAATGCACCTATTCCATAAGGAAGGAAGAATACCATTATCAAAACATATATTAAATAGGATATGAAGAAATGCGAGTGATGCATCATTATTCAACACTTCAATGGGAATATCATCAATGCCGCATGCCTTACCTCTATTTACTGAATTAATGGCGTTTTTCAATTCCAAAACAGATATACAAGCATTAAAATATGCATTGTCCTCAGACACATTGTTAAAATCAGTATCTGGAATGTTATTTTCCGTTTGGAACAGAGAGCTAAAGTCCTTTTTCCATCTTGATAAGACAATATCGATGTCTGTAGATACTGATCCATCGACTAAAACAACTTCTAATGGAATTTTAGTTTCTCTTTTACTGTTAACTCCAATTTTACCAATAGATTTCCAAAACTTAGATGTATCAACTTCGCATTCTTTTAAAATTTCAGCCTGTAGTGAGTACCAGTGTAGACGTTTAGCTCTCTGTACCTCACGATCAAATAGTTTGCGGGCATGTATATAATCTTGTTTTAAAATAGTTGCATTACGTTTATCTTTACATGATAACCAAGCTTTTTCAAACTTACAAAAATTATTCCAAAGGTTAGACAAAATTGCCGACCACCAGGGTTTACCAGGACGACGACGTTTGTTATTCTGGCCATATTTAATTTCCTTACATGGTAAATGCTCATACATATTGTGTTGTAAAATTCCACACCAATCCTGATACACATCATCAATATCAGATTGCGTACGAAAACCAGTTTCTAGTTTCGAAATTGCTTGATTAACATGGAACATGGTATCTGTACTTAACATAAACTCCGTAGGAATATGAGAAACATCAAATTTATAGTGACTGTTTTTATTTAGACAATTTTCATAAGAAACAGGGTCTTTCAATTCGCTGTCAATCACAATGTTCCATCTAAGAAGAGAATGATCTGGAAAAGCACCTGTTGCTATAGATGAAACAATGTTTGTTTGATTAATAAGATCTGTTACTCTTAAAACCTCAAATTGTTCAAAATGGGACAGACATTCATGGCTAACAAAACAATAATCTACTACAGCTTTCCCCTTTGTAGATACAGAGGTAAAATCGTTTCTCAAATTCTTACGACCATTTAACATAATCATGTTGGCATTTATCAAAAATTCTAACATTAATTCGCCATATCTATTAAAACTAAAATCGATAATTTCCCGATCAGGCACATCGTCAACTCCCCTTATAAAGTCATCATTATCACCACATCTACTGTTGAAATCACCACATATGAACAAAGTTCCACTGTCCTTATACTGATAAATGAAAGATACCAGTGAATCGTAAAATTCAGTGACATCAAAATATCTAGACGAGTTTTCAGGTGGTAAGTAACACACACATGGCAGCAAAGTGAAATTATCTGACTTATGACATAGTTTAATAAGTAAAATGCCCTCGTTCGAACTCTCAACTACGGAAATATCAAATTGTTCAAGTAAGTTGTTTCTAATTAGAAATCCTACACCGCCGGAGCCAGTCCGGGCGTTCCTGTGTATGCGAGTCCTGTTGTTGCCATACCATGTAAAACCATCAAGGCTAATAACTTCGTTGGCCAGTAAGTGGCTCTCTGCAATTCCTAAAATGTCAAAGTCATTATCTAAAACACACGCAGATCTTATGACGTAATTCTCTGAGTTTGTATCTGATTTCCAACCCCTAACATTCCAAAACCCGACTTTTATCTACCTAGTGCCATGGTTGTAGCTACCGGGTCGACTGCGATTAACAGAATTCCTAGAACGACCTCCAGCAACATTCCATTCATTCCCATGGCGATAACCGACACTATGACCATCACGGTGCTCATTACGATGACCACCATAGTGGTCATTGCGGCGGTTATCGGGTTCCTGCTGACGAGTGTCACGGTTTCCCGACGATGTGTGGTCATTGCTATGCTCGTTGTTTCTGTGAACTACCCGAGATCCTCTCATGGCTAGATTATTGGAGTTAAGGGCACCAAGAATGGTTGCAAAGTTCCTACTTGCTGCACGCTCAGCAGGGGCTTGATCATGATGAATGAACACCTTTGGATACTGCCGGCTATGTTTTAACTTGGGCTTAGCCTTCATAACTTCTTGCTTATCGTTTCTGGTCTTTAAAGTGGCAATGATAACACCCGGTTTCGTGTCACTGTATGCTCTTTTACGGATGGCCTTGCAAACAGTTATGTTATGTAGTTTCATGCCATCTTTTATTAGCGCATTCACTTTGGTGTGTGTATTTTCGCTGGCACTCTCTTGCAGGTTGCGGATAACAATATTCATCGAACGGTCTTGTGTCTCCCGTAAGTCAGAACCTGTGGCAATGGGTTGCTGAGACGATGCAATCTGATCGCGGATGTCAGCCAGATCGGCGGTTAAATCCGATTTCAGAGTCTCCTTGAACATTTCAAATTTAGCATCAAGTTTAGAGTCCACATCACGTTTGACCTTCACCATTTCATTGTTTATTCGTTTGTCGAGGAGCTGGGACACCTTGTTTGTTATCTTTGTCTCTAGAGATGCTTGAAGTTCATCAAACCGTTCATTTAGTGACAAATACATCATATTCACATCCGCAGATAATTTTTCAAACATATGCTGGAGTGTAGGAGTAGCACTGACGTGTACATCTGCTTCAGATACAATGATATTACGTGGTGCAGGTTCTGGAGCTGTAGGTTTGTACAGATTACGCTTGGCCTTTATAGGTGCGCGTCCAACCTCTTTGTCTGGAGATATATCATTTTTTGCTTTCTTGGAAGTGGTATCACAGGTACCAGATACAGTTCGGTGTCGCTTACGTGTACTTGCACTTGGTGATTCAACAACAGTTATAACTTGGGACGGCATGATAGAGTCCACATAGTCAGCAGCCTCCGAAATAACCTTAGCAGCGGACATTTTATAGTTTTGTGAATCCGGCTCGGTGAGCTAGAATGTCGAGCGTATAGACACACAAAAGTCTCTTGTAATAAGATCCTGGATCGGTGGACCGTTGTAAGTATCGATAAACTGTAGTTACCGTTACATCAAAGAGCTGTCTGACAACTTACACCAATTATACAAGTCAAGTATTGATTGTGTGCACTCATGCGTGACGGAATTTTGGATATACGGGATCTCTATACACGTTGAACACTGGTCAAATTTGACTAAGTACAAACGTGTTACTATATATAGTAACACTCTATACTTTCATCACAAATATTGTCACAAATGTTATCAAAAAATCAGTTTCAAAGTCAAATTTCACTTCATATAATATTCGCACAACTCTACCTTGCTTCACAGTTCGATCGATCACATAAATTTATATCACAATATGCGCACAAATATCAAAACTTCTGAAATATTACTCTCGAAAACAATATAAACATTTGTCGCCATTGACCGGAAGTATGATCTAAAAATAAGCTCATATTTGAAGTACAGTAACACAAAACACGTTCAATTGTTTTACATATGCAAATTTACACGCAGAGTCGATGAAATATTTATAAAAATGATTAGTATTTAACCAAACACCGCACAACGAGTGTTGTCATGTCATGTTACCCCTGCCATATGTGTATACTATCGAAGTCTCCTTAAGTACTTTCACTTTCGCCACTACACATGGATAGATGCTCATTCGATACACGTGCATTTCACACCCTTACAACAACTACAAGTAATGCATTCTATCAATGCTAACAAAAACTAACAAAATTTCGTTTCCTGAACTGAATCCTGAGTTGTGAAAATGCCTCTACAGTCTTCATTCGACGGATAATTTCTAAAGCGTCCATATTTTCTTTATTTCGTCCAGCCTTCAGATGGCTAATAGATATACAAACCATTTTTCTGATCAGGGTCTCTTTGAAAGTCGTCCCAGCTAATAGATATACAAACCATTTTTCTGATCAGGGTCACTTTGAAAGTCGTCCCACCTCTCTATCGGCATCCGGGTACTGAGAACAACTGCTTGGCATACTATTGTGATTTTCTTAATAGAAATTGATTTAAAAAATGATGTTTTGTTTCAATATCATCACTACAATTTCTTTAGTTCATTAATCATGCCAGTCCCTAGGCCTTTAGCGCTTTCAGCGCTTTGATTTTTAACTCTAACATACGGGTTTTTACAGTAAAGAAAACATGCCCAAATCCTCGCAAGATATTAACTTAATGCGGGCTGGGAGCAAAAACGGGATGCGCCTTTTGGCTCACTCAGCCTTACACCAAGCCCGCCTTAAGTGCTTTGCCTGTCTTCAAGAGCAGGAACCAAACAACTTTTACTTTTGACTTGTACATAGTGCATTGTCACACACTAACATAATATACACATTTTCAGTAGCGTTACGGTGTGTAACCGAGAACACTCATACATGTATATCTATACTCATAGCCATATACTATATTCTTGTGAAAAGAGGGTGAACTTGATAATTTTACAACTATAATAATGTATGTCTATGTATATGATATCATATGGTTAAAATGATTTAGTAGAAAGTATACCGTGGTAAAAGTTTTAAAGGGTAGAATTCCCACATCTATTCGTCTTTTAATTACAGTGTACCCATGAGAGGTTCACATGTTGTGTGTTAACCATGCAGACCCAGACCAAAGGGCCCCTAAAGGAGTTCTCTGGCTAGGATTTGCATCTTTTGTAATGGATGCGATCAACTGAAGTAATTATTTAACACTGTCAACTTTATCGAAGAGTATATTTTTCATTTATTAACATTTTTACCACTGAGTATTACAATTATCATAAGATGACCGTGTAGACCCCGATTCAGAGGACTCCTAGTTTAGTGAGTCCCCTGAACAGGGTCTGCAACGCTCGTGGATGTTATCCTATATCTTAATTACGCTATCTATTTAACTCCCGGCTAGTATAAGTATCTACTAACACTGTATCTATGAGCAGTACACTTGTCTTGTGTTAACAGTTAATACTTCAAAACTGCGGCTCAGACCTCCAATCGGAATCTGCACCGGATATGGATACGATTTGACGTCGTATTTTTGTAACACGCTCAACGCTATCTGGCTAGTAATGCACGAATGAAAACACACATGACGTTTTTCCTTCCCGCTTAAAGACAACGGAATTCAAAACCCTAAAATATAGAATATTGAAAATTAGTTTATATTATTTCTAACATGTTTCTATCCTCTATCCTCTATCCACGGACTGTTGTCACTAATGACTCTATGTAGATTTTCACATCGGTATAGTTTGCTTCTTGGTAAGTTGCTCACTGGTAAACTTATGTGAATATGGTGTGGATGTAGGATCAAGGTTGCGCTAGGGAGACGGTGGGAGTTCCGAATCTGCCGGTTGCCTCTATGTAGGTTCCGAGTTCAGCCTGTATGGTTTCCCTCCAATTGTCTATATGCTCATGTTCTTCTATTTCTAGTAGTGTATGGATATCCAGAGCTGGGATGGCGCATCGCTCTTGTAATGACTTGGCTAGAGCTTCTCTCTCATTGGTGTATTTGTTGCACTCCAGGAGGTAGTGTTCAGTTGTCTCTGGAGAGCCGCAGGTACATAGAGCAGAATCGGTCTGGCAAACTTTGTGTCGATAGGCGTTGAGTTGAGAATATCCAGTCTGTAGTTGTAGGATGTAGGTGGCGATAGTCTTGTTTGGCTGGTTTAGGCGTCTTTTGTGGTCTACTGTTGGGACACACTCATAGTATTTCCTTCCTGTAGATGAGTTGTCCCACCTTAATTGCCACTTGGCTAAACAAGACTTGTGGCTTGCCTTCTTCACCTCCTGTATGGTAACAGTCCTGGTGTCCTCTGGCATGTTAAGTGCTTCTCGGGCCCCTTCTTTTGCCAGTTCATCTGCCTGGTCGTTACCTTGGAGACCTGCATGACCGGGGGTCCACTTCACTTCGGTCTGTGGCTTTCTTCAGAGATAAAAAGTAAACTAATAATGCTTATGACGTCATATGTCGTTGACGACGTCGTTGACAACGTCAAAAGACGTCATATCATTTGGCATACTGTCCGCTTGCTTTAAGGATCCATTGTAAATATTAGCGCACTTGGTATAATATCACCTATCTTAGTTTTGAGAGAAATATAATTAACATCATCGAGCTTTACCGCAGTTTTGTGATCGTTGATTTTCTGCGTTTACGCCCTGTGTACAATGTAGTTTACTACATGTAAATAACATTTGCCTGTTTTTTTTTCTGCCGATACTCGATAGAACGAATGTTTTAGCAGATGATAGAACATTATTGATTATAAAACAAGAAATACAAATAGAATATTTCTAATTACAAACATCTCGATAAAGCCCGATGCTCATTATACAGTAAAAATATCTCTATTAGGGCCACCGAATTGTGTCTTTAAAGCCGCATTGTGTTTTTGAGAAACCTGCATAAAACGGTTGATTGGGGTCCCATTTGAACTACGTGGGACGTGATTCTTTCACAAAAACCGGCTTTATCTAAGAAAGTCGCTTTTTAAATTTTATTTATAATATTTTGGTGCAGCACAAATTAAAAAGCCTCCCTTGTGAATGGAAAGAAGGACAACTCTGTAAATACAGGGCTCCAGATAACGGAAGTATTTCGAAAACTAAAATTCTTTATTTCTGCTTTTAAACCCAATGGTGTCATAGTCATTAAAATTGTCTCGAAGAGACGGTTTAATCAGTAGTAACACCATAGCATTCGGTGCTGAAATGAGTGAGAAAATGTTAGATAAGTTCAGATTACTCCCGCTAAATCATGTGTACTGGAGCATCTGGTTAACCCTTAGTCTGCTGCACAGACGTCTGCTTTGACATTGTCGTCTACAAAATTTGTTCAGTTTAGATTTATGCATTGTTTTAATTAAACAAACCTTAAGACGAGTGTCAAACAGTTTGGATCCAGACGAGACGCCGCGTTACGCGGCGTCTTTCTAGATTTAAACAGTTTGTAAACGCCGTAAAATTACGACCAGTAGGCACAGGGTTAAACACTATGAAGTCCAGTCAAAACGTGTGTATTATTATTCACTGGGGGTAAGCGATTAATTTTTTTTACGGAGAATCTATACCTTGAGCTTGCTGAAAATGACTGTTTCAGCCTTGTCCGCTCTCTAACTCAAACACTTCTTTTGGGATCTTCACCAAACTTGCTACAAATGTTTATTAGTATAGAATCTAGGTCAGGTTCAATAACTAGCAAAATCGCATGAGGAATGTCTGAGTTATTGCCCTTTAATAATTTTTTTAATCATTCAAGGGCAATAACTCCAACATGCCTAGTGCGATTTTGGTAGTTAAGATGACTGACCTAGATTTTAAATTAATAAACATTTTCAACAAGTTTGGTGAATATCTGATATAAACTGTATGTGTTAGAAAGCAAAAAATGCTGAAACATTCATTTTTAATACTTAAAGGGCCAAAACTCAGACATGCCACATATGATTTTTGTAATAATCAAAGTAGACCTAAATCTTATATAATTAAATATTTTCAGCAAGTTTAGTGAATATCCGATAAAAACTGTATGTGTTAGGGTGCAAAAATGACTGAAACAGTCATTTTTTATTAATAAAAAGGCAATAACTCAGATATACCTTATGCGATTTTAGTAGTAATCAAACTTAACCTTGATTTTATATCAATAAACATTTTCAGCAAGTTTGGTGAAGATCCAATAAAACGTATTTGTGTTAGAGAGCAAAACGTGCTGAAAACAGTCATTTTTTAATACATAAAGGGCAAAAACTCAGATATGCCACATGCGATTTTAGTAATAATCAAACTATACCTAAATTTTATATGAATAATATGTTCAGCATGTTTGAAGAATATCCGATAAAAACTGTTTGTTTTAGAGTGCAAAAATGACTGAAACAGTCATTTTTTATTAATTAACAGGCAATAACTCAAAAAGTCCTTTTGTGATTTTAGTAGTAATCAAACTAAACCTTGATTTTATATCAATGAACATTTTCAGCAAGTTTGTGGAAGATCGGATAAAAAATATTCGTTCGAGTTAGAGAGCGGACAAAAAAGTGCGATAGTCTAACTGACTGATGGATGCACGGGCGAAGATAGATACGGTTGCACACGGTGGAGTTGATTTCGACTGTATCACGTGATACTAAGCCGTGTGGTAATGTTTATGTCAGACGTTCTATTTTCGGTTTGTTATGATTTTAAATCGGCCTTTTTGGTGATTTAGGTCCGTCTTCATCATTTCATAGATCAGTTTGGCCCATAAGAATGTTCAAACATTATTATTAACCGTTGTTGTATTTCAGACATTAAGAAAAGGTCTGAAAACACAATGGGACTTTAATACATGTACATTGTATTAGATGTTTACGACAGGTGACTGCTTAAAGCTTAAAGCAGGGTGACAGTTAAACAGAAAGCTCCTATAGGAGCTCTGTGTTTCACTGTCATATTACTTTAAGCTGTCACCTTCGTTTTAGTGGTAGTTAAAGAGAGGTTTTACTGTATGCCTGTTAAACAAGTCATGTATGCTTAATACAACATGTAGGAAATTTCTGTAGTTACCTGTCCTCGGCAATATCGAAAATGCTCCTTTGATCAGCTGCTTCTCAAAATTTTGATTGATGTAATACATGTAACTCGTTTTACTTTGTTTTTACAGTAGAACACCTATATTACGACCACAAATTTGTGTTAATGATAAGGTGTTTACGACAGATGAATGCTCAAAGCAATGTGACTGTTAAACAGGAAACTCCTATAGGAGCTTTCCGATTTACTGTCACCTTGCTTTAAGCTGTCACCTGTCTTTAAGGCAATCAATTAGTCCTCGTTTAAGTTGTCGTAATAGAGAGGCTGTACTGTAATATAATAGCCAATGTAAAACCTTGGTTCCGTTTGGTTTTGGCAAAACGAAGTACTGATGAAATACAATACAATCTAAAACTTGACAGTTACATGAACATATTTGCTATGTCAATGTATGTTCATTTTGAGTGTGAAACAGTTTGGAGCCTGATCAAACATCTTGAGTTTCAGTGTCGGATACGGTTTTCAACGATATTCAGTGGTTAATACGCTATTCCTACCCATTTACGCGTTAATCTATGCTTAAGAAACGCATAGTGAACGGGAAACGAACGCTTAACGAACTGTTAATGCCTAACGATCTTAACGCGTTTAAACGCGTTAATAAACGATTATACCAGAGATGTTGGGATTGGTGCGTCAGTTATCCGTTTCACGCGTAGATTTCGGATCTTATTTAATTGTGCGAAGATAATTACACCATGCATTTATGTTTATCATATTCCATAGTATCGTTACCCTGCTATCAACAATAGTGCAGCACCAACCGTGTACATGTAGATGTAGATTAAAGTATCACACAATTAGTTTAAGAGCTAGCCGCATTAATCTGTCAGCAATCAATTACAACAGGCATTGGCCACCCGCCTGTAACCAATCAATTAGAACAAGCATTGGCCACCCGCCTATATATGCCACTCAGCTATCGGGGGATTAACAGTTTATTGCCAATTAAAGATAGCAATGTTAACGGCGATACCACCTAATGTTCTGTAATACACATGTGATAAAGTGGATTGTAAACCGCTGAAGATAAGGGGTCCGTCGGCTAAGTGATGATCCTTTCATCTGGACTCTTTTAAACGCATGAAGAAACGCGTAAAGAAACGGCAAAGAAACGCGTTTAACGAAACGGATAATAAATGCGTAAGAAACGTTTAAGAAATGCATAAGAAACGCATAAAGTGGGTAGGAATAGCGTATTTACCACTGTACATGACCGTCAATGTGTAGATTAGATAAGGAGTCTGAAAGTAACTACTCGTAATCATTACGGCCGAGTATTGTTCAACCGAGCCCGCCCAAGTATAATTCTTAAAACTCCGTGCAGTTCGATGACTGAAACTCACTGTTGTCGAATGTACCCATATTTCAAATTTAATTTATCCGTATTTTAACTTTGCGTTAACCCTTTGAACCCTAGTCCCGCATATAGGCGTCCTTTTCAAACAGTGTACATGTGAATAGTACACTTGTCCTATGCAAACAGTGTAGACCCAGATCAGAGGGCTCCGAAAGGAGCCCTCTGATCAGGGTCTTCACTGTTTGTCAAAATGCCAAACATTGACAAAAACAACCCTTAAAAGTCAGAAATGAACTAGACTAAAATGGAAACTGGAATTGTCCATTTAAAGTTTTAGGGAGGAAAGAGTTAACTTAGTAAGGTAAGTTTGGTTATTACAAGATCACGTAATCGAAACGTATATACATGTACATGCTTGTGCTCTGTGTTAATTAAAGTGTATCGTTATATTGATTAGGGTCTTTTCTATTTGACTATTTCCTACACATGTTTTATTTTTAAAGTTTACGACCATTTAACAACAATTAAACTGTCTGGTACACATCTGAAGTAGTCCACTCCAGTGCGTGCGTCAGAACTTGAAAACAGTTTAGATCCGGATCAGACACCGCGAGACGCGGTGTCTGATCAGGATCCAAATTATTTGGCCCTTATGTTAATGTGTCATAACTTTAATGACGCAAAATGTAACTTTCAAAACAGTTGTAGACGATAAACCTGAAGCAGACGATACTGTAGTAAAAAGCTAAGTAAATTCACTATTATAAATCTTCGGTGGAAAAAACACTAATCTTTCGTAATTAACGTTTTTACGCTAAACTATTATTTCTGTTGCAATCAGTTTGGAGCCTGGTCAGATGTCGATTACCCGGAGTCTGAGTTGGCTCCTAACTGTTCGCAACTCCAATGAAAATGAGTCGTCAAAGTTTTCAAAACGTTGTCAGATGCTCCGTTTGATGGTACGTGTATTGTGGTTGCGTATTCAGTGCGTTAAAACGGAAAACAATTACATACACAATGTAGTACAATGAAAAGATACAGCGATATACAAAACGAGAGGCCAACGACATGTTATAAAATGTAGAACACGTAATACTCTTTCAAAAGCTGTTGCTTGTTTATTCTGTCTGTGTGTCTAGACCTAAAAAGGCTATTGTATCTCGGCGCCTGGTCATGTTCCAATCCGTTTGATAATCGAAATTACTTTTTCAGGAAATCTTGATGTGATCCATTTGATTTCATTTGACCTTTTTGCACCCGGTGCGCGATCTTCTGAAACTCATTTTTGTGAATAACGTTTCCATTTGAGTTCGATTAACACATCCGCCGTCTGTTAATATTTTCCCTCTACTTAAACACAAAAAATATAATAAAAATAAAAACCAGAATTTATGCGTTTTGACTCAATAAACATTGATATGAGGGAACTGGTCATTTCGTACCCAAGTCATTTCATACCCAAGACATTTCGTACACACATCTTGGTCACTTCGTACCCAAATTGAACTAATGGTAATTTCGTACCCAAGCCATTTCGTACCCATTACCCTGACCAGGGTCTGCACTGTAAGCATTCGTGCAATATATTGTAAAATTCAACACTTAATAACCAAACATAGTATTATACAGGCCTAATTGTAACTTGAAAATGCACACATGCAGTTACAGACATCTTCTAAAAACAATAGGATTTATATCTGTTTGAAATGATACATGTATATGTTTGTATTTTACGGGTGCAGGTATTTGTGTATGAGGGTATACACATATCCGCTTACGTATACACTCAACGCAAAAAGAAACGCACATTTTTTATCATAATATTATTTCTATGTAGAAGGAACGTATTTGTGAATTATTATTAAATCATTATTGAATTGATAGCATCACAACCTGTACTAATCGGTGCGGTGTTTTTAACAAGCTGTAGTTAATTCTTTCGCTGCCAAATTAATCGTGAGGTGTTTACCCCTTCACCGTTTCGTTGTCGTCTGCTTCAATTTTGTTGTTTGCAAGATCGTTTCAAAGTAAAATTCAATGTAGAATGACTTAGAGCAAATCGATACGAGTGTCAAACAGTTTGTATCCTGATCAGACACCGCGTTACGCGGCGTCTGATCAGGATCCAAACTGTTTGCAAACGCTTTTTGGCGTCATTAAGAGGGAAATGGTTAAAAGGCAGCACAATGTTTTTTGAGTATTTTTTCTGAATTTGTTGCAGAATCAAATAAATCTTGAGATATGATCTTTCTATTCTAATTTTCTTCCAAAAAAAGTATCTTAATCTGCGCCTGAGCACGATGTGCGTTTCTTTTTGCACTGAGTGTATATACACATCGGTTTGTATGTGGTCGTATATGTGTGTTCATACAAATGGGAGAATATATAGAAATGTTTGTGTGTATATGTATGGCGAGTAATAGATGTTATTATCGATAAGGTTTGACCTGTCGGTTGTTGAATATTCCGTCTTTTTCCGTAAGCTAGCTTTTAACTTTTTTTTATGGTAGACACATACATACCATGATATTCATGCAAATGTATAAAATAAAGTGCAGTGAACTTGCCTTAGGAAACTTGGATAGAGAAGTGCATATACAGTGGAGAAAATGTTATTTATCCCGTTTAAACGCAAACGAAACGCAAACGCAAAACAATAAATCATAGAGTATGACAATTTTCGACAATTTTTGCTATTCATGTTAATCTGAGTGGCAAACAGTTTGGAGCCTGATCAGACGCCGGGTTACCAGGCGTCTGATCTGGCTCCAAACTGTTTGCTATGGAAATAATAGTTTAGCGTAAACGCGTTTATTTGGGATAGAAAAACGTGTTTCCACTGTAGCAACATTACGTTATGAAAAGCTCTCTCTGGCAAAAAGCACTCTTTGTTACTTCTGTATTTCATTAAGCAGCAAGTTTTTCTTTACCCAAGCGTTAACTGTTTTATTTAAGTAAAATATATAATTATCGGGGAAAAACCCTGAAGCTGACGTTTACAAAACAGTGCCTTGAATCGAACCAACGACCCTAGCACTACGAGTCAATGACACTATCCACTAAGCTATTGCGACAGTGGCGTTAGATCATCGACTGAAGTATACTACCTGAAGTTTTCATTGATCTATAATTAAAGTATACGGAAACTTCCGATGGTGCCAACGAAAGTTGACGGAAAGTGATGGACCGACAGGTCAAACCTTATGGATAATATATTGTTTCACTGTTTACAATCATGTTATATTATGCACTTTGTATGAAAACTAAATGAATGTTTGAAAACATATAAGTAGTAGATACCTCTCAGAAGAAAAAGAAGAAGAAGAAAAAGAAGAAATTAGTTTAAAGAAATAGGAAAAATTGTTAATCCCCCCCTTTAAAGTGGACCTAAAACAATTTTTATTTTTTTATTTTATTATAAATAATATAACGAAGAAATCTTTTCCCCAACTTTTTTCAACTTTTTTCATTTTTACTATTTCCGTGTTTTGGATCTTTTCATACCTCATCATAATTATACAACCTAGCCTGATAACCATGTTGATCACTTATATTGTGTATGTGTGAACTGTATCAACCTTTTGTTTCGTACTTTGTATGACTGAGTGAATAACGTTCTGTTCTGTTCTGTTCTAAAGTACACATGGTACGGATCTTTCAAGTGTGTAAAACAATACAAACGATGTATAGTTGCAATTATAATATCCCTTTTTTGCAATTAATTGACTATTAATTGGTACATTATCCGATAATTAACATGCATACTTATCCACTGATTTGACGAGATTAAAGGCGCTTCTTTTAACACATACAGTGATAGGAATTTCATTTTTAGTCTAAACTTTTCAATTTCACACACATATTGTAGAAAGCAGTACCTGGTAGCTTTCGTCCGAGTACTTCGTGAGCGATGTTAATGTCGAGTCCCAGATGTGCGGGAGGTTGTAACGGCCCCCGTCCCTGTTGAGTGCCGGTTTGTGTGCCCTGATGTATACTGCTGAAAATGGATCTCTGGCATTTTTGGACACAAACACTATAAGGCAACCTGACGGCACCATTAAAACTACGGTTTTCCGCAAGCCCACTCACACCGACCAGTATTTAAACTTTGAGTCTGCACACCCGGAGGAGCACAAACTAGGTGTTGTTCGGATCTTACATCAAAGGGCCGAAACCGTGACGTCAGACCAAAGAGATCTTGGGACTGAAATACAACATGTCAACAGTGCCCTTAACAAATGCAACTACCCTAAATGGGCTATTCAGAAAGTGGCAACAAAACTATCAAAGTAAAAAAACAAGACTAAAACTGTTAACTCCAGAAAGAAAGACTCAAAGGGCAGCATTATCCTGTCTTACATGAAGGGGAAGTCTGAAACTTTGAGAAGGGTGTTTGGAAACCATAATATAAACGTGTGTTTCAAGCCCCACAGGACTCTAAGACAGATCCTAGTACACCCAAAGGACAAGTCAAAGAAGCAGGATATATGTGGCCCTATAAACCATATTAAATGCGAAGGACATGAGGAAGATCAGTGCGAACAAGACTACATCGGTGAGACAGAAAGGAATTTGAAAGCAAGATTCATGGAGCATAGACGGCCCAGCTCCAGTACAAGTGAGGTATCACGCCATTTACATAAAGACTGTCCAGGACACGGTGTCTCTCGAATCAGTGACAATCCTAGACCGCGAACCCTCATGGTTTGAACGGGGGGTAAAGGAAGCAGTATACATCAGGGCACACAAACCGGCACTCAACAGGGACGGGGGCCGTTACAACCTCCCGCACATCTGGGACTCGACATTAACATCGCTCACGAAGGCCTCGAGCGGTGTTAATCCCCAATGAGAAGTCAATTCAGTTGGCTGACGAAGTCCGAAGTACTCGGACGAAAGCTACCAGGTAATGCTTTCTACAATATGTGTGTGAAATTGAAAAGTTTAGACTAAAAATGAAATGAATAACACCACACAGTTAAACCTTCATCAGTGATAGGAATGTTTAGTTTGTAACATAATGTTATCATAACAAACCATGTAATTATTTTCTAAAATCTTTATTCAATTTAAGACGGTTAATTGAGGCAAATATCGATAAGATGTCATTTCAAAGCAACAAAATTCAAATTAAAAAATGCATCTATCAATCCTTATACACGTAACTGCTACCAGAAATAATAATTAATAACTTTGATAGTGTTTATTCGTTGAAAATGTTCACCAAAATTATTGAATTATGGAATTTGATGGGTTTTTATATATGGGTACGAATTGACCACGTACGTGGGTACGAAATGACCATGATAGAGGGAATTTGATGGGGGTGTTTCTATATGGGTACGAAGTGACCACGTACGTGGGTACGAAATGACCATGATTAGTGGGTACGAAATGTCTTGGGTACGAAATGGTTTGGGTACGAAATGACCAAGATGTGGGTACGACATGTCTTGGGTACGAAATGACTTGTATCCTGATATAATATGAGTGTCAAACTGTTTGGACCAAGAAACTATTTGCATATGTTAGGGAAACGCCCTTATCCTTAATTTAATATTGCCATTGCAAACAGTTTTGAGCCAGATCAGACGCCAGGAAACCTGATAAGGCTTCAATATCTTGTCATGTTTGCGTTGTTATTACAATGCGTAAATAATTTGCCTTTCGTGCTCAAACGGGGGAAAATCTAACGTCTTTTCCACTGTTTGAGTGTCAAGCAGATTGGATCCTGGTCAGATGCCGCCTTATACGGCCTCTGATCTGGATTTCAACTGTTTGTACATGTTATTTAAATAGAGCCTTGCAGTTAAAGGGTAAAGCGGTAAATATGAATTAACATACATTAACTGTGACATGCGTGTCTGCGTTGTAATAGCGTTTCGTATTTCTTTTATTTCTCTAGTTGTAATATGTAAACGTTCCGCTCCCACCACTAGAATATGGGTTATTTCAGGTAATATAAGATATATATTTCGTATAATAGAGACATACGTGTTTTTTTGTATAACCGAGACAGCAATTTATCGTCCTTTTGTAGGTCAACCTTCAGTGCAGTGTCCAATCATCGTCTGTAAATGTTGTTAATACATTTGTATTTGCAATACATTTTAGAGTATACTATTGTGATTATTTTATATAGGAATTACAGTGGAGAATCTGTTATTCTTTCCCGTTTAAACGCAAACGTACGCAAACGCATTGCACTAAAACGTAGAAAAGGACAACTTTTCGACAATATTGACTATTCATGTTGATCTGAGTGGCAAACAGTTTGGAGCCAGATCAGACGCCGGGTTACCCGGCGTCTGATCTGGCTCCAAACTGTTTGCATAGGAAATAATAGTTTTAGCGTAAACGCGTTTATTGGGAAAGAATAACAGATTCTCCACTGTACATGTACATGTAGATCTAGAACCAGTATGTCAGACATTTATGATCGAACC
Source organism: Gari tellinella (assembly GCA_922989275.2). Lineage (NCBI taxonomy): Eukaryota > Metazoa > Mollusca > Bivalvia > Cardiida > Psammobiidae > Gari > Gari tellinella. Next base: position 74,996,087 of record OV277867.1, on the reverse strand, counting down.
GAGATATCGATTCACATGCCGTTTTATTTGGATCTAAACTAATCGCAAATGTTACAGTGAAGGAGACGTTATTCTTTCCTATTTAAACGCAAATGAAACACAAATGCATTGTTACACAATGTTGTAAATGATAACTTTTGACACCACTGTTTAATTACCTATAAAGGAAGGGCAGACAGTTTGGATTCTGATCAGACGCTAGGAAACAATGTGAATATTAGTTTAGCCAAAACGGTTTTATTGGGAACGAGTAACATCTTATTTACTGTACAGTTAAGAAACGTTATTCTTTCACAATAAACGCATTTACGCTAAAACTATTATTTCATTTGCAAACAGATCGGATTCAGATCAGACGCCGGTGACCCGACGTCTAATTACGCTCCAAACTCCTTGTCACCAAGATAACAGTTGTTCTTTTCTACGTTTTAGTATTTTGCCTTTCGTTGAAGTTTAAAAGAGAAAGAATAACATATTATCCACTGTACATGTATCAAAAATTCCACTACAGCGTGAACAATGTCAGGGACAGCAACGACCGATTTATAAACACATTTTATGAATATATTGTGCGAAGTTGAATAACTCATTTCTACAAAATTGGGAAACGGTGTCATTTAAACTGTTTCACTTGACATAAAGTTTCTTATTTTTTTTTTTTTATTTTTTTTTTTTTATTATGTAATGTTTTATTTCTCAATATACATATACAGACAAATATAAGACACAAAGTTTCTATGGCCAGTGTATTATTCATTGGTACTTCCAATATCAAATTCTTAAAATAAGTTAACCCGGTATATAGATCCATAATTTAGACTGTGTTAGCAACAGATAGAAACCAGACAATGTACAAGTTAACCCAGTGAATCATTATATGTGTGTCTTGTAAGTTTTATCAATATAATATTACTTCGTTTTGGAAACCAGAGACATCTCTAAAACATACAATAGAGAAAACAACATTCTTTTCAAGTAAAGTGTTTATGCTTAAACTATTTTTTCCATTACAAACAATTTGGAGTCAAATTTAACGCCGGTTAACCTCTGGAATCCAGCGACATATCTACATGTTTCACATACAGTGGAAAGACGTTATTCTTCACCAATTAACACATACGTTGTATACCCTTAAACTGTCATCACTGGCAAACTGTTTGGAACCAGGTCAGACGTCTGGTAAATTGGTAATCCGGTATCTGATCAGGCCCCAACCCGTTTGCCATTTAAATTAAAACCAGTAATCAACTTTTGAAAATGTTGTTATTTATACCAATTTGTATATAATATGGGGGTGTTTGGGGTGGCAGTTTGGGGATACAATCTAAAGCAAAAGGACATGTCGCACCTTTGGTGGTTCTTCAGTGAGTGGTCTCAAATCTGGCATCCAGCTCTCATATGTGGCTCCTAGTAGCTTGCAACAACACACCACGCCCTCGGCAGCGGTTTCGACAGGCCGGCTAAACCATGTGGGAGTTGCCAACGGAAGTACCATCCTTGGTGAATCAGGGATTGCCTACCTGTGTATGTGAAGACTGGACCCGGTGGACTCTGCGGATGAAACCCAACCTAGTTCAACGGAGAGAAAGGCGGCTACAGCAACGCATTGTGGAATGTGCAGACTAAGTCGAGACACACAGTGGTCATCTGGCCCACCTATATACGTCTTGACACTGTCTGATACAGGAGGGGTATAACCAAAGAGACAAACATCACGGTTTACAGAGCCATGGTACTAACGGCCCTCCTGTCCGGATGTGAAAAATGGACAATGAAAAGCGGCACGCCAAGAAGTTGAACCGCTTCTATACAGTTTGCCTAAGGAAAGTTCTAGGTATAACTTGGCAAAGAAAGATACCTGACGCAGACGTACTCCGACGAACTGGCTGCCAAGTACATGTATCTACTCCATTCTCATGCAGTCGCAACTTCGCTAGGCAGGGCATGTAGCCCGCATGTCTGACCACCGTCTCCCAAAGATCCTATTCTACGGCGAGCTACAAACTGTAAAGCGCCCATAGGCAGCCCCAAAATACACTACAAGGACACACTCAAAGCCTCATTGAAAGCGTTCAACATTAGCATTGACTCTTGGGAGAAGACGGCACAGGACAGATGCAAGTGGCGAGCTTCTGTCCACAAAGGTGCCAAAACCTACGAGACCAACAGGACCTCATTAGCAGAGCTATGGAGACAAGCGAGGAAGAACAGTACCCTCAAGTCATCTTCTTCTGCAACAACCCCCTGTCCATACTACCTGATAATGCTTCGGGCTGGTATTGGCCTTACTAGCCATCTTCGCACCCACTCAAAAACGGCCCGGGAGGACTAAATGTGGTCATCGTCGAGTCGACGGACGAACTATGTATATATACTATACTATTATTATATTTGTGTTTTGTGTTCTTTTAAACAGGACAGAATTACGTCCATCAAGCGCTGTCTTTACGGGAGCTTACCTTTTGATCTTAGTCTGCTGTCTTGGTGTGAACCTCTGATCTTGACATACCGGGTAAAATGTTTCCCAGTACAAGTGACTAAATTATATATACCGGAATAACTTATCTTACGAGTCAGAGATTGGAAACACCAAGCAATGATACATGCAGCTTACAGTGGAGAAGGCGTTACTCCTTACCAATGCACGTAAAAGGATTTTTACGCTAGAAGCCTTATTGCCAATGTCGCAGTGTAAATAACAAAGGGTTTCCCCTTTAGCATTTTTGTAGAAATGAGGGATGCCACCAAAACATCAGAAAAGGTACATGTCAAACTGTGTTTGGTCTTGATTAACTCTGTTGGAAGCATAAAATTATACAATGAAACTTCTCTACATATACCATTGACCAAAAACCACACTTACCGCACAAAATGTACAGTAGAAAAACGTTATTATTTCTAAATAAACGCGTTTACTTTAAGACTATTATTCCCATTGCAAACAGATTGGAGCCAGATAAGACGCCGGGTACATGTAACCCGTCGTCTGAGCGGGCTCCAAACTATTTGTCACTAAGATTAACAAAACATTCAAAATTGTCGAAAATATAGTCATTTTATCCATTTTAGTGCATTGCGTTTGCGTTTTGCTTGCGCTGAAACGGAAAAGAAAAACATCTTTTGCACTGTATGCATACAGTGGAGAACACGTTATTATTTCCTAATTAACGCGTTTACTCTTAAGCCATCATTTCCATTGCATATAGTTTGGAGCAAGATCAGACACCGTCTTACCCGGTGTCTGATCAGACTCCAAACTGTTAGCTACTTAGATTAACATGAATATCCAAAATGGTCAAAAAGTTGTCATTTTCTATCTTTTATTGCGATGCGTTTGCCTTTCTGTTGCGTTTAAACGGGAAAGAATAACATTTTCTCCACTGTGCATGTATAACGTATCAGCTACTGTTACGCTGTAGTGGAATTTGTGAAAGTTGAATTTAGTTTGGATTTAGATTAAATCTCGTGAGACTCGGCGTTGCGTTTCCATCATGAATAATTAACATACTGACATTTCTGTACCTGTAATTCCTACACAACGAGAACTGACACTAATACTCTCAGCAATATGACAATATTTACAGACAATAATTTCATATCACACTGAAGGTTTACCTACTTCAAGGCGCTAAATGACTGTCTCCATTATACAAAAACATGTCTGCCTCATTATACGAAATATAACGCTCCCTCTCTACAACGACAACTGAAGGACGACACAGATTGTGTGTGTTATTCTGAGGGAGTCGTTATAGGGAGGGAAAATTAAGGCTTGGCTTAGATTTGCAAACAGCTTGAATCCAGATCAGACACCGCGTAACGCGGCGTCTGATCAGGATTCAAGCTGTTTGTCACTTGTCATTATATATTAATTCTATCAAAATATCCACTGATATTTAACTTTGAAAAACAGCAGCAGACGACAATATGAAGTAGCCGATATCGCATCAGTAAAGGCGTTAGACACACTCGTTCTGTTTAGTGAACTGTGACAATAGTCGTTGTAAGGAGTGAGTCGTTGTTGGAAGGGCCGCTGTAGGGAGGGCGCGCTGTATGTATTCAATATAACCTGAAATAACCTATATACAAATAGTGGGAACTGTTAAATGTTACATCTATAGAAATAATAAATACCATTGAAACGAAAGCCAACGCAATTACATGTACAATGCAGACACACATATCACAATAACGTAAATTTATATTAACCGTTTGACCTTTACGGTACCAGACTATATATCACTTACATAATTACATGATGTATTATGCAAACAGATCTGACGCCGCGTAAAGTCTGATTAGGATCATTTAATCTGTTTGACACTCATATCAATGTCTCTTTTAAACTTAAACTATTATAATTCAAAATGTTGATTATAAATACAAGCAGAAGACCAATTTAGACAAATGGTAGGAGGTCAATGTCTTTGTTAGGCGGATTTTTATTTCATAAGGGCAGCGAAAGGTTACCTTTAACCCATTTATACCAACGATCCCATATATCGTACATAGGCAAACAGTGAAGACTCTGATCAGACGCCGCATTATGCGGCGTCTGATCAGAGTCTACACTGTTTGCTTATAAAAAATTCAATATGCATGTAAAACAAAATGAAAATGAAAATTTTGACCAGGCGTCTCTTTGATAAAAAATGGACTTATCCAATATATAAACATGGGAGCATCCACTGGGCACAACTGGGTTAAGGGTGTACTGGTCGCCGCTCAACTGATATTTACAAACACAGTTTCGATTCAGATCAGACGATACCTTAAGCAATATCTAATCATAATCCAAACTGTTTGTCATTAGGATCACCAGTCAATCTTCTAGAATACCTTAATCGTAATTTAAGAAATAGCGACAAACGACGTGTTTTAATCAGACGGTATTGCCGCAATGAAATACAATGAATTTAGATATAATGTCAGGTATATTTAGACTAGCCAGACATAGAATTAATTAAATAACTTCAGATCAGTTTACTTACATGTAAGACCCTTTAATCGCTCGCTTTTACTTCAACCAGCTACATGTACACACGCCCTTCCTTTTTAGAATTCATTCTTGAATTCTTTGGGTAAGAACCTCTGTGGGACGTTGAAATGTATAATTTCGGAAGTTATTTACGATGTAAAAGACTGAAAACTGAAACTCTTGCTGGAATTAAAACCCGGTTCTCCATTGTGTTTAGAGAACGTTGTAGCACGTCGCCGTACATGTAAAGACTGCATGTACAATGTAGTTTCATAGCAAAATTAGAAGGCCGTTCATTTATCTTTTACAAATGGCTGCAGTAAGATATTAACAATCGCGTCATGAGCGATGTACATGAACATGTACAAGGCGCTATTACATGTACTATACCTGCGGTGATATCGTCTGCTCGAATTGTCGTCTGCAAAATTTGTTAAATCTATATTGATGCATTTGTACATTGAATTAAGTCTAGAACCCTAGTTTAGGTTGGATCCAGATCAGAACTGTTTGCAAAAATAATTTAATTTGCGATCAGCAGGCAAGGGTTTCAGGCTATATAACGGAAACGCTATTCGCAAGAATTGAGTTTTCAACTGTTGTGAATCACTAGTTAGCGCACATAGTGTGAAAGTTGAAGGTACGAAACGCAAACGAAATGAATAATATGGAAGACATGACAGTTTCCCGATTGTCAAACAGATTGGAGCCTAACCAGACGCCGAGATACATACATGTATTCTGAGCCGTGCCATGAGAAACCCTGACTTATTGCATTTCAAATAGTGTAGGTCACGGTGTTATAAACGGTTTTCGACAATGTAGACAAAAGCTCGAATACAGAGCCTGGGGTGACAACATTGTTTGGTCTGAACAATGTTACATGTACTTTACAATAAGGCATCTTTTGTCATAGCACGGCTCATATTTATTTGAGGTAAAGAAAAACAGAACGTTTTAAAGTATATAACGTGTTCGTATGGGATATCGCTCAACGATTTATGGCATGCAAAAGCGTGCGATAAATCGTTGTGCGATATCCAACTTGTCACCATCAGACCCCTTAGAATCATAACTACATTGTATTACCACATTACATGCTTTGATGAAAATCCCCTAGAGTATAGATAAGTCAACTAAGATTTAATGAGCATTGTCAGTTTCCTTGATAAGATGAATCAATGCATTAACACAATAGTTATGTCCATGCTTCTTACTGTTTATATTTTAGTTACCAAAAGGCTGTATCTGGATATTCATCTCTTATTTGGATTTTGAAACATGCTTTTGAAGAGCACTATTTGTTCTGTGAGATATCATATATGCATGTATTCAATAACATATTTAGCAGACTACATGTACAAGTGCCAGAAAAAATGTCCGACTACAACATGGGAAGGGAAGGTTACCCGAAACAAGGCTTTATGTAGCATTCAGATATGTATGCCTCTTATCAAAATGGATTTGAACCATTCGAAAATATAATTAGTCCTCTTCTGACCATAAAATGTCAGTCTAATCTTAATCTAATTAGATCTACTATTTTATTAAGCGGTCAGATAAACATATTTTAGGCAATCAAGAAATATATTAGTCCACCAGTTTCTCGATCACTGTTGGTAAATACCGCATCGATGGTGAAAATACATTTAATTGCAGGTCGCTTGCGTCTCCTTTTGTACCTCTGTATATTGTCACTGTGCTACATCTAAATATAGTGACATTACCTTTAGGAATGCTACAAAATCGTCTGCTTTACGTTTGTAGTCTGCAACAGTTTTAAATCAAACATTTGCTTGTAATTAAAGTTATAAAACATTAACAAAAGGGTCAAACAGTGTTGATCCTGATCAATCGCCGCATTTCGCGGCATCTGATCTCGATGTTATATGTTAACAAGTCATCACGCGTGAAGTCGCGATTAGACTGAACTAATTCAGATGTAGACCATACAGTTTAATTGTTATTAAATGTGCGTAGAATTTAAGAATAGAAAATGTGTAGTAAATATCTAAACTGAGAAACTTCCCATCAATAAAATCTAGCTAAACCTGAGCACACACATAAACTTGTAGTTAAGTGTCGATCACTTGATATTGTAACAACCAGGCTTACTTTGTATATCTTAGAAAGTTAACTCTTACGCTGCCAAAAATAGCGTGATAAGTTTACCCCTTCGCTGTTTTATTGTCGGCTGCTTTAATTTTGTTGTTTGCAGAAGCGTTTCAAAGTAAGACTAAATAATTATAGTTTGGCTTGAAATATATCGATATAAGTGTCAAACAGTTCGGATCCTGATCAGACGTCGCGTCGGGATCCAAACTGTTTTCAAAGTCGCCTTTTGGTGTCGTATGCAGTGAAAGAGTTAAAACAGAGATTAACCACAACTTACTTTCAGATATGGATACATTCCGTTTATCGAAATATAACAACAAAATTTCTAGTACGAGGGGTGTTCCATAAATAATGTCATCTGTGCTTTATTTCGCGGAAATCGTGCAATTTATGCACAAAACCACCTCGCGTCGATTGAGTGATCACTGGCTCGTGTGACATTTATGGGGAGGGCCAAATGTCTCACATGACTGTTTGTAGGTGGGTAGCTAAATTTAGTGCTGTGCAGCAGCAACTGAAAGATGCTGCTCGCCCAGGTCGTCCTGCAACAACTACGACCAAAGGTAATATAGAAAAAATCCGAAATATCCCCAAAACTGATGCTCGATTCACCATAGGACAATTGGCTCGAATGACAAACTTGTCTTTAGCAAGAGTTCGTGCAATTTTGAAGAAACACCTAAACGTTAGAAAGATAAATGCAAGATGGATACCCTATTTGTTAACGGATGAGCAAAGGAAGACGCGTGTAACAATGGCAAAAAAACTTCTCAAAATGTACCCAAAATATAGTAAAAAGGCTTTTGATAATATAGTCACTGGTGATGAGACCTGGGTGTATTATTTTGAACCAAAGCGGAAGGTTTCCAACCGAATATGGGCCACTAAAATGCCAGACGCACAAGTATTGCCAAACGAATACGAACGGTAAAGAAGGTTTTGTATGCTATTTTTTCACTAATAAGGGTCCAGCTATTCAAATCCCGGTGCCAAAAGGCAGAACGGTCACAGGCAAGTACAATAAAAACGTTGTTCTGAGAAAATTGAAGAACTACTACAAAAGTCGCCGCCCCAAAACAGAACTTTAGTATGTCCGACTTTTGCATGATAATGCACCCGCTCACAAGGCACGTATTGTGACTGACTTTTTGGAGTCAGAGAAGGTTACCGTCCTTCCGCACCCTCCGTATTCGCCAGACTTGGCCCCCTGCGACTATTTTCTCTTTCCAAAACTTAAATATCATTTATCTGGAAGGAGATACAATTCGAGAAATGCCCTTGGATCTGCTGTTTATCAGTGTCTGATGGGTGTCCCCATTGAAGAGTATGAAAAATGCTTCCAAAAATGGATTGACCGGCTAAAAAGGTGTGTTCTGGCTGGCGGAGAGTATTTTGAAGGGCAGAGCAAATTAAAATGAACAAAAGCACTTCCGTTATATGAGCACCGATGCAAGTGACATTATTTTTGGAACACCCCTCGTATTTAGCACATGGCTTGGAGCTCTCGACCAATCACGGGCCTCAAAAACTGTTGACTATATCGCATAAATTTTAAAAACCATGGACTGTTTAATATAGTCCACGTTTCTGTCATCTGAAGGTAATTGACATCAACATCTTAGCAATCCTCCGAGCCAGCGACTGCAAAAACCTTTAGCCTGCTCTGTAGGCGTAACGATAAATACCGTAATCGAAAGTTAAGTGAAATAGATTTAAGGTGAAGAAATACAGGAATTTCACAGTAACAATAATATATCTAGGTCTACACCGTCCCGCTAGACCTAGATATATGCATTTTTTAGCTGTAGATGTAAAAAACGGGATCTAAATGCCTAGATTGTCTTTTTAAAAAAATGTTGAGATCAGACGGGAACAACAGACGCTTGATGACTTCATATTTTATTTTTAAAATTAACAGTGAGACCTAGACTTTAAAGACAATTGCTAATGAAAAGTGCCTATACATATAGTACTTCAATAAACTTCACATTGTCATTCCGGTCACTTCGGTCATTTAAATTCTAGAACAGCCATCTTTATTTTGAGCATAATAAATATATTTATATCTGGATATTATTCCATTAGCCAGGTAACCATTTTCGTAATTTATTAACTTGAATAATTAGGTTTATATTATTAGTATCGTTATAAGTTTTGATTATGTACAGGTTCAACTTATATGCTAAGCAGAAGTTGTTTACCCATTTGTATGTACATGTTTGTTTACATAATCAGATATCAATTTGTAATGTTTATGCTTTGTACTTATTATTGTTTTTAATTCTGTTGTAGATTTTCCATAACATTCTTGAACTCCAGTCATCGAGTCAATAAATCATAAACGTTTCGGGAGTGTTGATACTTTCATTACAACCAACTTCACCCAGCCGTGGGCTGAGGCCCGGTCGGGGTCACCCTGAGAACCCATAAGAACCCAAGAGCTCTACGAAATGTATATCGTAACTCATTCGATGCCGGATAAATCTAGATATGTATACCTCTTTATCGTTTTGTTGTCGTTTACTTCAAAAGAGTTGTCTGCAAGTTCCTTTAAAAGTAAGATTCAATTTCATATAACCTAGGAAATATCAAAACTAGTGTCAAACAGTTTAGATCCTGATCAGACACCGCGTAACGCGCAACCTGATAAGGATCGAAACTATTTGCAAAGGCTATTTTTTGCGTCATTAAGAGTGAAAGGGTGAACTATTTAAGCATTCATTAGGCGGCCTGCATTGGGCGCTCTGCTATTATTCCAATGGGTCGGTAATGCAGTTGGTCGGTTTATTGCTGATTGATAGGGGATTATGTTCGCCGTTTTTGGGCTGTCATTTGTATGTTTTATAAGTAACAGTGGTAAATACGCTATTCTACCCACTTAACGCTTTTCGTACGCGTTTCGTAAGCGTTTATTATCCGTTTCGTTAAACGCGTTTCCTAGCCGTTTCTGTACGCGTTTCTTTACGCGTTTAAAAGAGCCCGGATGAAAGGGTCATCACTTAGCCGACGGACCCCTTAGCCGAGACTGCATTGGTATAATCGTTTATTAACGCGTTTAAACTCGTTAGAATCGTTAGGCGTTAACCGTTCGTTAACCGTTCATTATGCGTTTCTTACGCATAGATTAACGCGTAAATGAGTAGGAATAGCATATTTAAAGGTGTAAAGATTCATAAACTATGGAGTGATTGTTGACAAATGAAACGCATCGATTGCTAAATCAGTATTTGTTTTACAGTCGTAGTCTGCATTTGTCTTTAAAAGTGGATTTTAAATCTTTTCAGCTGTTTAATATTAGACACATGTTTGACTGTTCATTTAACGCTTTCATGATAAAAGTTATCGTAAGATTGTACATATTATTGGCTGCTTCAATATTGTGGTCTAAAGTATCGTTTTAAAGTTAAATTTATGGCAGTATGACTGAAGATACTTCAAAACGATCAGAATCCAAACCGTTGCAAACACGCCTTTTAGCGTCATTGATAGTGAAAGAATTAACTTTCTATAACCTTTATACACATAAAGCCGAAGAGACGCTCTCCCCGAAAATAAACCAACATTTTTACTAAACTAAATCTTATGTCAATAACAAACAGTTTCAAACCCGATCAGAGGCCAGGTTATCCAGTGACTGATCAGGATCCAAATATAAAGTATCGTCAGAAAGAACTACACCTTACAACATTGTGGTTTGCTTCAATGGGAAAGCGTATCGTCGTCACCACTGTATACATTGTATCTATACAGTGGAGAATCTGTTATTCTTTCCCGTGTAAACGCAAACGTATACGCAACCGCAAAGCACTAAAACGTAGAAAAGAACAACGTTTGGACAATTCTGATATTTCATGTTTATCTTGGTGGCAAACAGTTTGGAGCCTGATCAGACGCCGGGTTACCCGGCGTCTGATCTGGCTCCAAACTGTTTGTACTGCAAATAATAGTGTTAGCGTAAACGCGTTTATTGGGAAAGAATAACACATTCTCCACTGTATGTATATATTAATATTATATTCCATTATACTGTTAGTACAGTGGATAATACCTTATTCTTTACCGTTCAAACGCAAACGAAACGCAAATGCAAAACACGTAATACATAGAAAAGTACAAACATTTTGACAATTCTGATAATTCATGTTCATCTTTGTGGATAACAGTTTGGAGCCTGATCAAACGCTGGGTTACCCGGCTTCTGATCTGGCTCCAAACTGTTTGTAATAGAAATAATTGGTTTAGCGTAAACGAGTTTATTTGGAAAGAATAACGTTTTCTCCACTGGTACATGTATGTCTCGCCCACACTTAACAGCGCACGTAGCTTCAAAATTACATATAGATGTATACAGATATGTACCAAATTGTTGATAGAAAATTATTGCTGTTAATCGTTTCTATATAATTATATAATATCAAACGAGCGTATATATTGTTTGGAACCACACCCGAGGAATGCGACAGACAAAATTGAAATACAGTGCACAAGGGCGAAGACGATAATATTTCCCTATTAACGCGTTTATCCCCATTACAAACAGTTTGGCGCCAGATCATCATCCGTGTAACACGGCGTTTGAGCAGGCTCTAAATTGTTTGCTACTCAGATTAAAATAAAATATAGTTTCAAATTTCAAAAAGTTGAAATTGTCTACATTTTAGTTATTGCGTCTTAGGTTTTCTTGCGTTTAAACGGGGAGAAAATACTTATTCGCCACTGAATCTGGGTAAGATGATGGCTAACATTTTAGTTATTGCGTCTTAGGTTTTCTTGCGTTTAAACGGGGAGAAAATACTTATTCGCCACTGAATCTGGGTAAGATGATGGCTAACATGTACATGTAATGCATGCCGACAGTAATGTAGACATTTTCTAAGGAGCATTCTGCATATGTCTGATATTCTGCATCAAACAGTCATCTGTCTGCGTTACAGTGGAGGAAACGTTATTCGTTCCCAATAAACGCGTTTACGCTTAAAGTGTTATCTTCATATAAAACAGTTTGAATCCAGATCAGACGCCGGTAACCCGGCGTCTGATCAAGCTCCAAACTGTTTACCACTCTTTGAAAATGAGTGTGAAAAGATTTCAAAAGTTGCCATTTTCGCCGTTTTATTACTATGCATTTGCGTTTCGTTTGCGTTTAAATGGGAAAGAATAACGTATTCTCCACTTTATCTGTAAAATCACCACCTTTATAAAACGGCTGCCAAGCCTCTCAAACTGTCATCCTCCAAATGGGCAATTACAAATTCCAAATAAGGCTTGTTCATGTTTGACTTCCGGTATTTATGGGGTTTTATTTTGCACTACGAGTTGATTGAAAAATAACAAACCCTTCTTTAGGAACCCTTTGATATTGGCTATACAAAGTTTCCTATCGATATGTATACTATTTCTAAATGACAAATATACTCGTTAGTATGATGATTTGCCTCGGTCAGGAAGAGTACAGTTACACTACTAATGTTTCACTATACAGTACACACTCTCTACAACAACTCCTATAGGAGACACATACGATCGTACATGACTGTTTGCTGTGTGCTACATGTACATTTCTCACCTCTCGGACAGAGGTATCCCGAAATCTAGGGGGTGTGAGATAACCTTGTCTCGCTTTTCAGGGGTGCTAGACCACATTTTGAAACTATAAATAGCAGTGCGGCAAACCTTGTCTGGTACGGTATCCTTCCGCCCGATTGGCTAAAAGCAAGGGAAAGGGACGTTACTCTTTAGTGAGGGCGCCAACTCTCAAAAGACCCTTAATTAACAATGATTTGCAAGTGGAGATGCAGAACATTTCTAATGGTATATTTGAATAGTATGGACCTTCCCGAGTTTGGAAAGGCCGGATGCCAAGGCTGAAAGTGGTCAGGGACATTTTTACAAGGGCGATAACTCTGACCTTCACTTATTCAATTTTCGCCACAATTATATTGCATTTTAGTACTACTTGTATATTTCCTTTACCACTTTAGCTAGGGACACCAAATTTGTTGTGTGAGTACATCTTGAGATGGCAGAGTGTCACGTACTAAATTTAGGTCACTGTGACCTTGACCTTGACCTTTTACCTCAATTTTTAAAAAAAGGCTTGTCCGGAGCATATCTTCTGTATCGTATTAGCTAGGAATAGTTAATTTGGATTGTAAGAACATCGTGAGAAGGCGGAGTGTAGCGTACTACTTTAAGATCACTGTGACCTTGACCTTGACCTCAATTGTAAAATGTGTGTATGATTGTATATATGTAACTCATTTTGTCCTGAGTATAGTTCTATTACCACATCAGCCAGGAAGAGCAAATATGTTGTGTGAGTAGACTTTGGGATTGCGGAGTGTCGTGTTCTACTTTTAGTTTACTGTGACCTTGACCTTGACCTTTGACCTCAATTCTTTTTAAAAGCTTGTCTGGGGCATATCTTTTTTACCGTATCAGCAAGGAATAGCAAATTTAGTGTGTTAATACATAATGAGATGGCGGGGTGTTGAGTACTACTTTAAGGTCACTGTGACTTTGACCTTGACCCTTGACCTCAATTCCAAAATGTGTGTATGTGCATATGTATGAAACTCATTTTTCCGGAGTATGTTACCTTTACCACGAAACTTCACACACATATTCATATAAATCACCCCTTTTTAAAATGCCATCGTAAGTATAAATAAACTGAGTGAGGGTATTCGCATCGTCTGCGATGTCTCGTTTGTTTGAGCAGGCTTCCCTTTGTTTAAGTTGAATATATAAATTGCCAAATATCATATACACATTTTAATAGATCTACACAGAACCGTCATATATAATTTTAGTGTATCGTAACGCCAGTTGAATCATTCCTCACATTATCGATTCCGAGTTTGTATGATTAAATTCAACTGCATTACGTTAGGATCTTTTGCCGTTTTCGTATTATTTTCAAAATATGGTCACGCAGATGGACATTGTGTATTCAGCGAGTTGGTTAGAAGGCAAATCAGCAGCATATGTATCGGAGTAGTTGAGTATTAGTTATCTTTTCAAAATCTGACGTCTGCTAAAAGTTATCACTATTGATATCTAGCTACATAATTATTGTTAATATCATTCATACATGTAGCTTATAGCCATGTCGCTCACATGTAACATGTACAGTAGGCTAGTGTACCTTTCTCTTTACTATGGTGTTTACTCGGGTGGGATATTCTTATCTGACACTCACGGTGGTGTTAGATTCACTATATACAGACCTTGACGGGACTCGGGTCTCAACTGGTGCTACAGTGAAGAACAATAATCGTGTTTACACTACAACTATTACTGTATTCTCCTTGCAAACAGTGTTGAGCCCGACGTCTGATCTGGCTCGAAACTGCGTGCCACTGAGATGTATACGAATCGTCATAATTGTCAAGACGTTATCTGTTGCTATATTTTACTGCAATGCGTTTGTTTTTCGTAAAATGCTTTTAAATGGGAAAGAATAACGTACAAGAATAACGTACATGCGGTATACATTGTATACCTTGGTGGGACGCGTTCTCATCTGGTTGTACAGCGCTCCCTCTCTACAACGACACCCGCTGGGAGACATAAAGTATGTACGTTGTTCGGAGGGAGTCCTTATAGAGAGGGAAAATGGTTTGCATTTGCAAAAAAGCTTGAATCGAGATCAGACGCCGCTTAACGCGGCGTCTGATCTGGATACAAGCTGATTGTCACTCGTCATTACGTTTTTTCTGTCAAAATGCCCATTATGTAATTTTGAGAAAAAAGCAGACGACAGTCTTAAGCAGACGACATTGCAGCCGGAAATAGGTTGGGCCTTATTGTCTTGTTTGGGGGAAGAACGGCAAACGTCGGTGTAAGGAGCACATTTTTGTTGAGAGGGTCATTGTAGGGAGGGAATGCTGTACTAATAGTACATGCATACTGCCATACATGGGGTAAATCACAGTAAAACAAACACATCGGTGACACCTTTACTTATCTTCCAGAATATAACACA
Source organism: Gari tellinella (assembly GCA_922989275.2). NCBI lineage: Eukaryota > Metazoa > Mollusca > Bivalvia > Cardiida > Psammobiidae > Gari > Gari tellinella. The sequence goes on along the minus strand of OV277867.1, from coordinate 74,981,007 downwards.
GCTGGGCTATCTTTAACAGTAAATAATTGCATATTTCTGAGTGTCAAACCAAAAGTTATTTTCCATACCGTATGTAAAGGAGATGCAACCTCGAAGGTAGTTCTTATTAGATTTATTAACTCTAAGCATCAATGAAAGCACGTGTCAAAACTGTAGTACCGGGTTTTTACCGTACATGAAATATAAACACTCTCTCTATTCCACATATCTCTCTGCCTCTCTCTCTCTCTCTCTCTCTCTCTCTCTCTCTAAATCACTCATTGTATCTTTGTGTGAGGTTGTCTCTATAGTTATGTCTCACTTTCTCTCTTTCATATTATTGCATCTCATTAGACATGTTACATGCGTAATGTGCTTAGTAAATTACAAAATACACGTAGAGGGGTATTTCTGCAATGATTAACTGTCGCTTATTTTCTCGACCAAATTCGTGCTGAAACAAGGGCTACTCTGGAGAAGACATTTAAATATAAAACATATCACAATAAAAAGTAGAAAATGTGTTTAATGTTTACAATATTCCAGATAGGGTATTAAAATAACATGAATATATAAACTGCTTTTTTTTAATAGAAAAGAAAAAAGGCCCTTAGAGGTCGAACTTTTAAAAAAGAGCAGTTGATATATTCATACACCTTTTTGACAATATTGACTAGAGTAAATCATAGTGGCAAACCCGGCCTCTGATCTAGCGCGAGACAGTTTGCAAAGGAAAGTGATATTTTTTAGCGCACACGCGTTTATTAGGTAAACCTAACGTATTTTCCACTGTGTCTGTTTCTATTTTGCGACCATTTAACCTCTCAAAAATATCTTACAGCAAACAGCAAACTTAAAAGATGAGGCAACGTTGCAGTCTCACAATACCTTGCGTTACATACAGTCAAGCTTATATTAACCTGTTACTTTCTAGTGACGTCATTGAAAGTGATGTTAACTCCTAGTGACGTCATTTAAAGTGATGTTAATTCCTAGTGACGTCATTTATTTAAAGTGTTGCTAACTCCTTATGACGTCATTTAACGTAATGCTTACTCCTGGTGACGTCACTTAAAGTGCTGTTTACTTCTAGTGACATTATTTACAGTATAGATAATGTATCAATGCGAACAAATGAAAATAATTTATGTGTTTGTAGTTCACGACCTTTAATTTGTTGAACACTGGAATTGTGCTTTCGAAGGTTCAGCGGTCAATGAATTAAGCGACCTTTTTTTGAAGAAGAATACAGGTAATCAAACATAGGCGACTGCTTAATGCAGAAAAAATATAATGAAGAACTTTTCTGCAGGAAATTCTGTTTTTTTCCTGCAGATGGCAACCCAAAAGATCTAGTTGTATTTTAGATACTGCTAATGGGCATTGTATTGAATGTTCCCTTGACCCATTGGCCCTTTAGTTTGAATTCAAGTAACCACTTTAAACCAGTTGAAAGTAAAAACAAACGACCCCTTAAGGCACAGTCTGCTTTACTTTCAAACTCTATTTAAGTCTACACGTACAAGGATAAAAATGTTAAAAAGGCATGTTTATGAGATACATGATTGACTGTATGCTTCAGGACGGGTAACTCTGAAGTAAAAGTATTTACAGGAAAGTTATAATTTAATTTATTACGTCATACAACCGGTTATCATTAACGAACCTAGCACTTTCTGAAATATTTACTGACTATTTATAATGGGATTACATGTATCTACATTTTCATGTAATATGTTAGTATTTATTTATAAATGTACAGTTTAACCTCCCGAAAGGCTAACTCTCTGAAAACCAGAATCCCGAAAACCGGATTTTTCTTAACAACCGATCAATTGTTTGGGTCTAGAACATTCGTTCTAACTGCTCAGTTACCATTGAACGAAAAGGTTAGAAAGAGCTGCATGGGCAGGTGGTTACTTAAAACTGAGGACTTCGAATGAGAGCGGACCAAATTCGGTACTCTGCGTACAACTTTTCGCTATTATATGTATCCTCATCTGTCGTCCGTTCCGAACTTTAGCATTGTAGGTCGACGGTTGACGAGATTGACCGATGTCCGGTCCGTCTAAAGACCCCAGACCTCTCCAAATCTCCCCAAGCCACTTGTGAGAACAAGTTTTCCATATTCTAGCAGATGGAATCTTAAACCAGCCTGAAAGTAAAGCAGAATGCGCCTTAAGGCACATTCTGCTTTACTTTCAACCTGTTTTAAATAGATACCTGTATTCTAAACTAGGATAGGCTATTGGATGATGGGTTTATATGTACATGTAGAAGTAACTGTATATAGGTATCTTCAGTTGTGTACGGGTTACTCCCCTTGAAATGAAAAACATCGTAGATCTAATTTTATTTAATTTTTTCATTATTTTTGCTTAAAATTGCCCTTTCAAAGCTTCAATTGATTATATATTTAAGTAGTTTGGTTTGCTTTTTGTGTGGTTTGTGCAGGTTTGTGCAGGTTTGGGGTGGTTTGGAGTGTTTTTGAGGTCTTAAGACGGACCCGCCGACGACTCTCCGTAGGCTACCAATATTGACCGACATTGGTCAGATCTCATTAGGATCCCCAGCCTTTATACATATCTAGAGTAATAGAACAAATTCTATGATGAACACGTCTAATGTATAACTCGACAACACTATCATATGCCCACAGTTTGAATACAGATCAGACACCGCGTCACGCGGCGTCTGACCATGATGAAAACTGTTTGCAGAAACAGAATTGCGAGCACAATATAATATGGCAATGAATGTATTCGACGGGGTATGACGTCATTGTGCCAATGGAAGAGTTATAATTACCCCTGTCTTAAAGAGTCAATAACATAGTCACGCAAAAACTCGTCATCTCCAAAACAGTGTGTCGATGAAGAGTACATCTTTCCTATGCAAACAGTTCAGACCCAGATCAGAGAGCTCCTAAAGGATCTATCTGACCAGGATCTTTTATGTTTTACCGTATTTTAATACATTGGCCAAAAACAACTCTAATTAGTGAGCTATGGACTAGACTAAATTTGAAACTGGAATAGTCCATTTAAATTTTAAGGGAAGAAAGTGTTAAGCTTACAGTGGAGAAAACGTTATTCTTTCCCAATAAACGCGTTTACGCTAAAACTAATATGTGCAGTGCAAACAATTTGGAGCCAGATCAGACGCCGGGTAACCCGGCGTCTGATCAGGCTCAAAACTGTTTGCCACCAAAATAAACATGAATTATCAGAATTGTCCAAAAAATGTACTTTTCTATGTTTTAGTACTTTGCGTTTGCGTACGTTTGCGTTTAAACGGGAAAGAATAACGTTTTCTCCACTGTATATTTTGTTCAGTCCAGAATGGTACGAATGTCAGAGGTTTTCCTGTACTGTAAATACACAAGTTATACACGTGTAGCTCATTATAGCACATTTTGCATAAATATCATTAGGTAGAATAGCGCGTAAATAGTTTTAAAATATAGTTCCGTCGAACTTCGATTTCGAAATCACTTATATCAAATGTATCCGTATTTGGCGTAGTCACGTTTTAACTGTAATATACAAATATGATCGACTTAAGCGACCATGAGATAAATAAATTGAATTGTAGAACTATGGATATTGTCGACTTTTGCGAGTTCGAGATATCAAATTCGACTTTATGTTTCTTTAACTGATCTCCGATTATTTAGCAGAACACATGATGACTCTTAAGACCCATGGTGGTGTACTGATGAATAATCACTCATGCAGAACAGCCTGGAAAAGAATTCCATGTCTTATTTTGGCCCCGCAGTCGTTGTGAATTCTAGCTACTAGTATCATTTAAAGTTACTAGTTTTTACGTACATTGTATTCACTTGAACAATAGTTTGCTCTTGTAAGTCCTAACTAATTAAAAGGGAAATACTAAAGAAAGATTACGGGGTCTGAGTCAGTTGTACTATCTGTCTTAACAACTGTCACTTTAACTTACGGTGCGTGGCCACATGGCTTCCCGTACCCTGAAACCCTCTCTTTTATTTCTGGATATATATACATGTAACTGTAAATGATATAACCATTACTATCCGTATGTTTCTAATAAATCTCTAGAGTGCAATGTTTGAAGAATTTATACAACACTGTAATAATTATGTGAAACGAAATCCATATACAAGTCTATCGACACTATACATACAGTGAGAGAATAGCTTATTCCTTCCCATTTAACTAGTTCCTCCCTAAAACTTTAAATGGACAATTCCAGTTTCCATTTTAGTCTAGTCCATTTCTGAATTTTAAGGGTATTTTTTGGTCAATGTTTGGCATTGTGACAAACAGTGAAGACCCTGATCAGAGGGCTCCTTTCGGAGCCCTCTGATCTGGGTCTTCACTGTTTGCATAGGAAAAGTGTACTTTTCACATGTACCCTCTTTGAAAAGGACGCCTATATGCGGGACTAGGGTTCAAAGGGTTAAGCTCAACTTTATGCAAAATACCAAAACAGTAAACCGTTGAAATTGACAGATGTTTGAATATAGCGATAGTTTAATAAGGTCTGAGTAACAAACATTTTGGAGCCAGAATTTGACGTCTGACCTGATTCCAGAATATTTTCAATGGACATACATGTACATTGTTTTGCATAAATACGTTCATTGAGAAAGAAATACGTAGTCTATCCTGCAACTATATACAGGAATAGTTTGAATACAACTTGAGTAAAACCACAAGTAGTGTTATTTGGCCATCATGGTAACGTATTTGTCCTCTCCCGCTTCTTCGATAGTGAAATCCTCGTAGCCTTCCTCTGGAATTGGTAGCACCATTTCAAGTTTGGCCAACGCAATTGCATCGATTATGTCTAAGAATATGTGTTCTTTTGGTATCGTATCAAACACACCGGCAAACTTCATCGTTTCCCGTACATCGTAACTTATGTTTGCAAGGAACACTTTGATATTCACGTGACCATATTCTTTGTAAATATGGCTTATAACATTTGCTCCCGAAATGTCCATGTAGTTGACAGTAGAAAAGTCAATTATCACATGATGAATTCTGCGCATGCGCCTGATCTTCTCCTCTGTCACTACTTCTTGTCCATCTTCTGGATCAACAGACTCATCGGTTGATCCAATAGTGGTTATAGTCGTAACACTCATGTTCCTCTTATATAGGTTATACTCGTATGGAATGTCTAGGGTATTTTGCATACCTCCGTCATTGTTGTACACTGGATTATCAACACCAACCACAGAACTTCTTTGCGATCCGTTGGTGGACACACTGTCAAGACGGTTGTATTTGTTTGAGATAGTTGAAACACCATTTCCATTGACGTTAAGACTGGGCGTAGAGCTTGTGTCTGTGGTGGTTACATCCTTGGAACCGTTAACAACGATGCCGGGAATTTCCATTTGAGTGTGACCTTCTAGATTTTCCTTGAACATCTTGCCTTCGACGGCGGGTTGGTCGCGTTGGTTCTTTCGTTCCTGTTTCTTAATGAATTTTAATATCTTTCTCGGGTTAACTGTTGTTCGGTACAGTGCCATGCGGAAGATTTCAGCGTTTGCGAAGAAAAGATTTGAATGAAATCTGTAAACCTTGATGCCAGATACCTCCATTGAATCTGCATATCTCTTATGCTCAACCAATGCAGGGTCTCTCATCGTTCTACCGACTCTATAACCACGGGCGAACTGAGCCTGGAAAACTACAGTTATAAGGGACACAATTACTCCAATACCGAGTCCGAAGTCAATATCCAAGAAGACTACACTGACAAGTGTAGAAAACCAAATAACGAAATCAATTTTGTTCACCTTCCAAAATTTGATACAGTCTTTGAGTTGGATAAATAAACCTTTCAGTGCAACGACGATGATTGCAGCAAGAGCAGACTTTGGTAGTGGTTCAAACAAACTGCTCATCGCCATGATAATCAGAATAAGCAATGCAGTTGAAAACACACCACAAACAGTTGTTTTCGTATTCATAGTACTGGCGACCATAGACCGTGGTGGAGCAACAGCTGATGGGAAACACCGTAGGAACGAACCACCGAAGTTACACATGCCGTATGCGATCAACTCCTGGCTGTCGTCAACCTCGTAGTTGTGACGTTTAGCGCAGATCTTGGCCATTGCTATGGTATTTGCAAATATAAGGATGGCCAATACAAAGCAATCAACAAAGTAAGTCTCAAAGCCCGCTATCGATGGCAGAACTGGTGGCGGAATAGTATTTGGAATAGTACGGACAATGTCTACGTCAAAGTTGCCAGCGAAATTGCCGAGATATGACACCAAGGTAGCACCTATAACAATAAATAATTCCACCGGTATTGGAATAGGAAGTTTGTGTTTAAATCGCTCGTTAATGTAATCTTTGACAAAGAGGATGATAACTGCCGAAACCAGTGCCGTTATGAGAGCCGCCACATTGACGTTATGAATAGCCCCGAAAATAGCACCATACGTCTTCACTATCTTAAAGACCCCACCGAACCGCGCGACCTTCAGACCTAGAATTGCTGGTATCTGGCTTGTGGCAATGTGAACACCAGCCCCTGACGTGAAGGCACTGAAAAACGAATCAGAAAGGTATGCCGTTATAAAGCCAAGTTTCAACAGACCCATTGCGATCAAGATTGCGCCAGTAAAGAATGTTATTCCCATTGCTGTGGCCTCCTTGAAATCCATGAATTCTGGTATATCCTCCCATGTCATCGTCTCATTGTTCGTAGAGTTCATTAAGTGCGGATTGGCTAACTTAAACCCATCAGCCTCCCTGTCAACAACAGCTGCCGTCACTATACATATTACAGCACTAGTCCCCATCGACACGTGAGCCGAGGTTCCAAATATCACGTACAGAAGTACTGGCCAAACCGAGGTGTATAATCCGTTTTCCACTTTAACTGAGGTGAGCAGGCCAAAGGCGAGAGCCTGTGGTATATGTAGGATACCTATAGTGACACCGGCTAAAATATCAGTTATCATATACTCTTTCAAGTTGTAGTAGCGGATAACATTGATAATCGGCAGATACGATGACACGATTTTCCACGCCTTTCGTCTTGAACAGCTACATTTGGATGCCACCTTCTGGAAGAATGTCTGGTTTTCGTCATCGTCCGATTTCTGATGGAGTTCATCAAACGCTGCTTGCGTGAACGGGGATCGTTTTACCATTACCGCATTCTCCATCATAGTGGCAGGTGGGCAGGAGTATCGGCGACTCTTCTTACCACCCGGGGAGGCTGACATACCTCCGTCAATAGAGGCAGAGCGATTGCCGGATTGCATGTTTCGAGCCCGGTACCGACCTGGTATCTGAAAAAACAACAGTACAATTAGTTTCATTTGATTATTGCTCCAAAAAAGAGGATACCATCGCATTATCTCCCTTTAACAATTACGAATATCGTTTCTGCATATTTAATGCTGATGCGTTATGCTACAGTGGAGAATACGTTATTCTTTCCCGTTTAAACGCAAACAAAACACAAACGCAAAGCAATTAAACGTAGAAAAGTACAACCTTTTACAATTCTGATAATTCATGTTTATTTTGGTGGCAAACAGTTTTAGCGTTAACACATTTATTTGCGAAAGAAGAACGTTTTCTCAACTGTATCCCGCTTGAAATAATTTAAGCGAAAACGCAATAGTCTTCTTCCCTGTACCTGTCCTTACGGACGCCGAGTAAACAGGATGCATTTATACAGTGGAGAATCTGTTATTATTTCCCGTTTAAACGCAAACGTACGCAAACGCAAAGCACTAAAACGTAGAAAAGAACAACTTTTGGACAATTCTGATATTTCATGTTTATCATGGAGACAAACAGTTTGGAGCCTGATCAGACGCCGGGTTACCCGGCGTCTGATCTGGCTCCAAACTGTTTGCACTGGAAATATTAGTTTGAGCGTAAACGCGTTTATTGGGAAAGAATAACACATTCTCCACTGTAGTCTAGTATTCAGTCATTTCGTTTAAAAATGTGATGACAAGTAGTCCTTAATTACTGTTCAACTTCAATATCTCGATTTCGATTCAGTGGGACTTATCAGTATTTATATGTTAAGTTCGACTTGAGCGATATCGTCTTGTCGGAATTCTACTTAAGAAATACGGATAAGCTCGAGATATAAAGGTTCGAACGTATCAACCGACGGTCAGTTTAACCCTTTCATGATCAAATGATTCGGGAGATGTTTACCCCTTCACCGCTTTATTGTCGTCTGCTTCAGTATTGTTGTCTGCAAGACACGTTTCAAAGTTAGATGTAAGGTTGTATGAATTAAAAAAATCGATAAGGTTGTAAAACAGTTTTGGTCCTAATCAGACGCCGAGTTACGCGGCGACTGATCAATATCCAAACTGTTTGCAAACGCGCTTGCAAGCGTCATTGAGAGTGAAATAGTTAAGCAGTAAGTAACTTAGCTGGGCGTCAATATCCCATTTAAACGCAAATGAAACGCAAACGCAATGCACAAAAATGCAGACAATTTCCTTTCTTGGAAATTGCTTAGAATTTATTTGATATGAGTGTCACAGTTTTAAGTCTGATCAGACACCGGTTTGGCTACCCAGCGTCTGATCTGGCTCCAAACGTTTAGCAATGCAAAGAATAGTTTAAGCCTGGCACGTGTATTGGGAAAGAATAACGTCTTTCTATACTACTGTTGTTCAGAACTAAACTGTTACATGTACATTTTGAACAGTGGAGAAAAACGTTATCGTTCCTAAAAACACGTTCACGCTAAAACTCTTATTTGCAGTGCAAACAGTTTAGAGCCAGATCAGACGCCGGATGACCCGGCATCTGATCAGGCTCAAAACTGATTTCTACTTAGATTAAAATAAATGGTCAGTATTGTCACCACGTTATTTTTTACGTGTTATTGTAATGCGTTTGCGTTTCATATGCGTTAAAACGGGAAAGTATTGCGTTTTCTCCACTCTGCATGTTTTACGCGACTACACATTCAATCTAATTAGAATTGCTGCTAAACTTCCATAGTACGGAAACCTACGGAAGATAATCTTTTGTCCGGAAAGGATCTTCGTTCTACGTACAGCCTAAGCTGTACATGCGAAATTTCGTTAAGGTTACAGACAGCTGCTATCAAAATGCATGATAGAAATGCTGCAAACAGTCTGTGTTAGAGCTTGAACCCTTTCATTCTCGATGACGCTTAACAAGCGTTTGCAAACAGTTTGGATCCTGAACAAACGCCGCGTTTCGCGGCGTTTGATCAGGACCCAAACTGTTTGACACTCGTATTGAAATTTTATCAGTCATATTGCCTTAAAGTAACTTAGAAACGGTATTGCAGACAACAATAGTGAAGCAGGTTAAAATGAAACGACGAAGGGGTAAACACTTTACGAAAGATTTGGAAGTGAAAGGGTTAAGCATTATTTTCATCTTGCAGTTAGCAAACTCGTGTATACATACTAGACTGCTTCATGGTGATGTATTAAATGGTCGCTTACAGTGGGGAAAATGTAATTCTTTCCCGTTTAAATCAAACGCGAATAAAATACACTAAAATGAGAAAATATACAACGTTAAGATATTGCTCACGAATTTATTTCAATCGACAGTAGCTAACTGTTTGCAATTTAAGTAAAAGATTAAGCGTAAGCGCGTTTACTTGGAAATAATATCGTCTTCTCAACAGTTACTGTAAGACACATGCAACTCTTTGCATGTTAGCGGCGGATATATCTACAACAGTAATTGCCTTTGCAAATAGTTTGGATCCAGATGAGACGCGGCGTCTCAGCAGGATCAAAACTATTTGACACTCTGACCATGTTTTGAAAAGAAATTTAGAAAAATATATTTTTAAAACAAAAACAGACGACAAATGTTGCAGACGAAATAAATAACCCAGCATGTAAAGAGATAATTGTGTATACATAAGTGCTGATTTAGCTGTGTAGTGCAACATATTTGTAATAAAAGCCACGTCATACATCACCTGAATCAGCTGCTATGTCATATATGGCCGAAACGGGTCATTATGGACAATTTATTGCGCCTAGTGTGTTAGTTAATGTCCATCTGGCGGACGACACATTGCCGTCTGAAGCCGAACAAGTTTGGAGCTTGATCAGGCTCGGTATCACATTGCTTTATAAACCCTTTAACTCTCAATGACGTCATAAATCGTATTTGAAACAGTTTTGATCCTGATCAGATGCCGCGTAGCGCGGCGTCTGATCAGGATCAAAACTGTTTGTCATTTGTTTTGGAATTGCGTCAGTTATAATAGTGTTATTAAATCTAACTTTGAAACGATATTGCAGACAATACTATTGATGTAGACGAAAATAGGACGATGAAGGGGTAACAATCTGACAATTAACTTGGCAGCGAAAGAGTTACATGTAATGGACGACGATTAATTGAGATTAATTGAGAAAAGAATTGCTAAAGCTTTACAGCACTGAAAGGGCACATGGTTTTGAATTTAGTCTTAACTGCTCTGATATATGAAAAAATGGTTGATACGAATCAGTCTCCGAGGTTTACCGCGGACACATTATTCTTTCCCTATAGGTGTCAAACGTAATATATAGATGTATACAATTATGCTAAAATCCGAACGATGAAGGCAAACATATTGGGGCCAAGTCAGACGTTTGATGACTCGGCGTCTGATCAGGCACTAATCTTTTCTTCAATGTTATTGGTATAAGATTTACAGCCATTGTGGTCTACGTTTGTTCCGTTAATCCTTTCACTGCCGAGATGATTTGGCTTGATTAAAAATAGTGGTATTATCTTCATTTTATTTATATTTAAAACTGCATATTTGCATAATTATGTTGTTGGTTTAACGTACAACGGAATACGCCTTCAGGTGCGGTCTGCCTTACGTTCCCCCTGATTTAAGTCTTAGCTACCATCATAATGTTAAATTGTATATTCATGACTTTAGAAACTGGAACTATAGATTGGAAACTCTTTTAGTATACTGATTAGCACTTATCTGACAAAATTTAATGTTGATTAAACTCACATGTTTACTTCTTGGTCGTACATGTAGCCTCATATGCAAATCATATGCAGTAGTACACTATAACCATGCTAATTTGTATATATACATTCTTTCCTGTCGCTGTTAACTTAACTACAGCGCTCCCTCTCCACAACGACACTCAATTGGAGACAGAGCTTATGTACGTTGTTCGGATGGAGTCGTAATAGGGAGGGAAATTGGCTTACATTTGATTACAGCGGCGTCTGATCAAGATTCAAGCTGTTTGTCACTCGTCATTAATTAATTTTCTGTCGAAATTTCCATTATGACATTTTGATAAAAACAGCAGACGACAATTCAAGCAGACGATATTGCAGCAGTTAAAGCATAATACATAATTGTCCTGTTTATGAAACTGCGACAAGGGTCGTTGTAAGGAGGGAATCGTTGTTGAGAGGGCCATTGTAGAGAGGGATCGCTGTATTGTATTGATCAATTTGTTCACGGACCAGTACTTGTCTAGACTACAGTGGAGAAAACGTTATTCTTTCCCAATAAACGCGTTTACGCTAAAACCATTTTTTGCATTGCAAACAGTTTGGAGCCTGATCAGACGCCGGGTAACCCGGCGTCTGATCTGGCTCCAAACTGTTTGCCATCAAGAAAAACATGAATTATCAGAATTGTCCAAAAGTTGTACTTTTCTACGTTTTAGTGCTTTGCGTTTGCGCACGTTTGCGTTTAAACGGGATATAATAACGTTTTCTCCACTGTATATATAAATAAAAGTTCGTTCGTTCATTCGTTGTTTTATTTTCATAAATTTGATCTTTTATAATTTTGATATCTTTTTATTTTACTATCCGTAATAAAGAAAAAAAATGGTATTCCTAATGAAGATACCTATATCTACTTCAGATAATTGATTCCTTGCTTAGTTCCCGATTAAACGAATTCTGAAAAGTGAAAACTAAGATATCTATTCTGAGTGACATAGGCTTTGGAACCTGATCAGACGCCGAGTAACATTATTGGCAATTGCAATTTGTGCAATATGCATAATATTTAAGTACAGTCACGTTTATTGGGAAAGAAGAGAGGTCTTCTACGCTACATTAACGCACATTCAGAATATTAATAGCCCTTCCCTTAGTTGACCCGAATGCACTGGTCTTTGCCAAAACAGTTTAGACCGATATTGTAAATAGAGTACAGTGGAAAAAACGTCATTTCCCTATAAACAGTGGGGAATACGTTATTCCTTCCCGTTTAAACGCAAACGAAACGCAAACGCAAAACACTAAAACGTAGAACAGTAGAACGTTTTGTCAATTCTGATTATTCGTGTTTATCTTTGTGGCAAACAGTTTTGAGACAGATCAGACGCCGGGTAACTCGGAGTCTGATATGGCTCCAAACTGTTTGCAATAGAAATAATAATTTTAGCATAAACGCGATTATTGGGAAAGAGTAACGTTTTCTCCACTGAACCGCCAGCTAGATTAGACACCGGGCAACACGGTGTCTGCATATTTCCAAACTGTTTGCCACTCAGATAAAAAAAAGGAGTGGTCATTTTATTTTTAAAAAAACTGTCATTTTCTACATTTTAGTGCATTGTATTTGCGTTGTGTTTCGTTGAAACAGGAAAGCATAACACATGAACACACTGTCTGATCAGGACAGATACCATTGACACTTGTTAAAGTACTATTTTATTAAAATGCTCTATATTCTGAATTTAATAAAAAAAAAACATGACGAGGGTTATATACAGGCATTGATATGACAGCTTAATACAATAGGGTTTCCGTTTTTCCCGTTTAAATGCAAACAAAACGCAAATGTGGGGCAATGAAAAGTTCTGGAAGGGAAGCGGTTAACCCTTTTAAACCTAGTGTCTACTGAAGTTGACGACGGCAAACATGGTAAACCCTGATGAGACGCCGCTTAGGGTCTTCACTGTTTGCTATATCAAATGAAATATTTGTTCTGTATGAACTAACAATGCATTGTCTTTAGATGGACCTTATATATCTATAATGAAATATTCCAGCAAGCACATATAGGGAGAGTTCACTGCAATACTAAGATATATTTGTGTTAATCCTTCCCCTACGAAAAAGTCGTTTAACGCTCTGACGTATTCCCCAAGAACATGTGCTATTTCACGCCTCTATACAGTGTCTTAACCCTTTCACCGCCTAATTATTTTTGAGTTTTTTACCCCTGCACCGTAATTGTGTCGTCTGCTTCAATATTATTGTCTGCAATATCATTTCAAAGTTAGAATTCAGAGAGTTTGACATAAGAAATATCGAAACGGGTGTCAAACAGTTTTGATCCTGATCAGACGCCGCGTAACGCGGCGCCTGATCAGGATTAAAACTGTTTGCAAATTCGACTTTAGGCGATTCTGGCTATGAAAGGGTTAAAGAGAGCATTGGGAAACATTTCATGTTGCTTGATCGATGCCAGCTTAAAACAGGCTGACTGTAAGACCGAAAACCGCTGACGAAGCTTTGTGTTATTTATTCTCAGTCTGATTAACTCATTATCCCCCTGAAACTTCCAATGGACAATTCCAGTTAAAAATAAAGGCTGGTCTGTTTTAGACTATTTAGACAAACAGTGAGGACCCTGATTAGAGGGCTCCTGCAGGAGCCCTCTAATCAGGGACTTCACTCTTTGCCTTAAACAAGTGTATACTCTTCACATGTTCATTTTTGTAAAGGACGCATACATGCGTTACTGGGGCTCAATGAGTTAAAAGAACTACATTCCTTCTTAAATGAAAATAGACTTCGGGGGTCAAAGACACATAGGACGTGTCAGTGGTACATATATGTATAAATGTAGACGACCAAAAAACGTTAAGGCTGCAAAACATTCCTACATCATGCATTACATTATAGCCCGCGTGTTTTCTCACCGTTGTTACTCAAAATAAACCTAATGTCTAGTTAACAATTGTTGTATTGTATCAATGTAAGAGATTTTAACAGTCTAGACTACAAGAAAAAAAGCTAGAAGGAATGAAACAAAACACCAAACGTCCGTCCCCTTGCACCTATTTAGAACTTCTATTCGGTGTGTTCCGATAGCTTTGACAGATATGTGGTCAAGTGAAACGTTCAGACGCAGCTATTTTCTTGACATAAAATTGGTTGATGCGAGAAGTGCAGCAACCATCAGTCTCAGGGCGGCCATAAATTGACATGAAAAGTCCTAAGATTTCCAGTTTTGAATTTTCCAAGTGTGATTTTAAGAATCGAACCTTTACCCCATAGTCTAGTTGCATTGACATGCGACTACTTAAAGCAGGCTGTAAGTAAAGCAGAATGCGCCTTAAGGCGCATTCTACTTTACTTTCATCCTGCTTTTAGCAACCAAGTATTGAAAAAAAATCCGAAGAATTAGGAAAAATCCGGAGAAGTGGCAGCCCTGCAGTCTCTGCGCTCGTATCATTTGAAGTACAGCGCTCCCTTTCTACAACGACACCCAATGGGAGACCGACATTGTGTATGTTGTTCAAAGGGCATCCTTATAGGGAGGGAACTATTGGTATATATTTTCTTACAACTTGAATCCAGATCAGACGCCGCGTAACGGCTGTTTGTCACTCGTCATTTTTTTCCTGTCAAAATGTCCAATATGTAATTTAAAAAAAACAGCAGACGACAACTTTAAGCAGAAGATATTACAGCAGTAAAGGCGTCAGATATAGTTTTCTTGTTTTGGGAACTTCGGCAACGGTCAATGTAAGGAGAGAGCCGTTTGTGGGAGGGAGCATTGTATTTGCCTTCTGTTCAAGTTTTTCCTAAAAACACTTTTTATGCCATTAAACCTTATTCCCGCTGCAAACAGCTTTAGAAATACGCCGGCTTATGATCAGACTTCAAACTGTTTCCTATTTAGAATGACGTAACTCTTTTCAAAAAGTCGTGACATGGCTGATGAATCATTTCTAGCTGCAATAATTAAGTTTGGAGCCTGATCAGACATCGGGTTAGCCGGCGTCTGAACAGAGTCTAGGCTGTTTGCTACCATATATAAACTGAAAAGTTAACATTTTAAATAAAAATATTGCTATTTTCTTCATTTTATTGCAATTCGTTTACATGTATATTTGTTTAGATAGAAAAGATTAGCGTCTTTTTATCTGCAAGATACAAAATTGTACAAAAGGTCGACCATATTTTATCGGGTTAAGTATAAAGTTGTTACTTACTTTGTATGCCATATTACGCTAATATCCCTAGCTGACTATCCATTTGTTACGTATATAACATATACCAAAAATCTCATCAATTAAACACAGTACAGTTCAGGAGACGTTATGTTTTCCCGTTTAAAAAACATCGAAACGAAAAGGCAGTGCAATGAAACGGAGAAAATGACAACGTTTCGAAACATTTGATGGCTAGTTTATATTTGAGTCGCAAACAGTTTGGAGCTTGATCAGACACCAGGTTTCCTGACATCTGATCTGGCTCCAAACAGTTTGCAATGTGGATTATGTTTTAGCTTAAACGCGTTAATTGGGAAAGAAAGACGTCCTCGCTACTGTCATACATTTTCACAGGTTTTAATGTTAGATTCACACAACATGATTATGACTAGTAAGAACAGGGGTTTGACAGGCAATTAATATCATTTGTATGTTTAAAATAAGATGTATGTTGATTTATCTTTAAAACTACAAGTTTTACGTAACTTTCAAATAAACAAAATATTTTTATGCGCACTCTCAAACTCAAACATGGTGGAATACAGTAATAGAAAAAACGAAAGAAGTAAAAAAGACGGCAAGACAAAGAAAGTCTGAAATAATTAAAGAACGAAAGTACGAAATAATAAAAAAAAGGGAGAGAGAGAAAAAGATAAAGAGCGCCACCAGACAAACATACGGAGACATGCAGAAATACAGAGAGAGAGAGAGAGAGAGAGAGAGAGAGAGAGGGGGAGAGAGAGGGAGAGACAGAGGGTAGAGAGAGAGAGAGAGAGAGAGAGAGAGGGTAGAAAGAGGGATAGAGAGAGAGAGACAGAGAGAGATATATTTAGAGAGAAATGAAGAAATGGAGAGAGAGTCAGACACAGATACATACATTGTCAGATAGACTGGTTCTAAGAAAGACAATCAAAAAGACATATATACATAGTGCAGACGGACGGACAGGCGGGTTGAGATGCAAACATACATACAGACAGTCAGTCATACATTGAGAGACAGAGAGACAGAGAAACAGAGAGAAAGAGAGAAATAAGGATAGAGAGCGAGCTAGAGATAGAGAGAGAAATGAAGAAATGGAGAGAGTCAGACACAGAGACATACATGTACTAAGTCAGAGAGACTGGTTCTAAGAAAGACAGTCAAATAGACATATTTACATAGTGCAGACGGACGGACGGACGTATGGAGATGCAAACATACACACAGACAGCCAGGCATACATTGAAAAAGACAGACATACATGTACAAACAGACACAGACATACAGAGGAGAATACGTTATTCTTTCCCATTTAAACGCAAACGTACGCAAACGCAAACTACTAAAACGTAGAAAAGTGCAACTTTTGGAAAATTCTGATAATTCATGTTTATCTTGGTTGCAAACAGTTTGAAGCCTGATCAGACGCCGGGTTTCCCGGCGTCTGATCTGGCTCCAAACTGTTTGCAATAGAAAAAATAGTTTTAGCGTAAAAGCGTTTATTGGGAAGAATAACAGATTCTCCACTGTATTACAGAGAGACAGACAGTCAGAGACAGTCCGAGATAAATACAGACCCTTTCTCTCTTCCCGCATCTCTCTAACACTCTTTTTATCTCTCTTATTCTCTCTCTCTCTCTCTCTCTCTCTCTTCTCTCTCTCTCTATCTATGCTCGTTTAACTCAAGTTTGACTGTTGTGAACTGTATAATGTTCCGTTGCAACTGCACATTCTGTTTACTGTAGAAGGTTTGTACTTTTCATAATCTGACAGAAGCCATTTATTTGTTTCCACATAAACTATAAGCCTGACATGGTGATGCATGGCGACACGCGCAGGGTTGGTTTGCTTGTCTAACACGCCACCTGTGCGACTACCAAGATTCGTACTAATGTCGGCTATATTTTATATATTGCGTGCATGTCATCTCGTGCCATTTGCTTAACCCATTTCCCCATAAATACGCCTTTTCACGCCTATAATTTATTCTTTCACTGAAGAAAATAGATCCCTTTTATACAGTCATTAATATGTATTATAAGAATTGTCTTAGCAGATAATAGTTTAGAGCAGGCTATAAGTAAAGCAGAATGCGCCATAAGGCGCATTCTGCTTTACTTTCAACCTGCTTTTAAGTGATCACCTCTCTTTAAAACTAGAAACATGCTATGGGGTAATGGGTTAACTTATTACTCTTTATTCACGCATACGAACATTTACGCCTTCAATTTATGTTTCCATTGAAAATAGTTATTTATACAGCCATGATTATGCATCGTTATAAATTATTTCTATATCGTAGCAGACGGTGTTTTAAAGTTAACTAAATGAAACTCAAAATGGCAATAAAGGCACATTCTGCATTTCTTTAAGTATTCATCGGTAATCTAACTAGAAACGGGTTATGGCGTTAAGGGTCAAGTATTTAATGAACTATCATAAAATTAAGTTTCAATGTTCCAAAGCATACCTTTTGAATCATATACCGATTGAATTTGCGTCTATCAGTCAGATCGACCGACCGGTCATTCGTCAATTGATACATGTATGCGTACGTATATGTATGTACAGTGGAGGAAACTTTTTTCTTTCCAAATAAACTCGTTTTCGCTAGAACTAATATTTTCGATAGCAAACAGTTTGGAGCCAGATCAGACGCAGGATGACCCGTGTGCCGTTCAAGTATAAATGAGTAACCATGTATTGCAATTTTATAGTCGCCTTTACATGTATAACACCTTCACCTCTGTATGTCCTATCCGATGCATATTTTCTTGAAAATATCAGCTAGAGTTACCACTTTTGGTCTTTTTGTACATGTTAGGTTGGTTGTTGGTGAGTTGCAGACCATTTTTTAATGTCATTGTGACCTTGACATTGACCTTTGACGTCAAGTATAGAAACAAATGTCCAGATGGTATTTTGTCTACCCGTTCAGCTTAAGATACCAAATGTGTTGTACATGTACATAGTACAAACTATTTTTCAGGACACTGTGACCAATTGACCTATAAAGTTGGTCAGTAACATGTTTCATATGCCAGACCATAATGATATAATTATGTGCTCCCCCTCTACAACAACACCCAAATGGTGACCAATAGTGTGTCTTGTTCGGAGTGGTTTGTTACGCTGCGTCTGATCTGGGTTCAAACTGTGTTTCACTCCTCTTTATGTTTCTCCTGTCAAAATGTCAAATACGTAATTTTGAGAAGTAACGACAAACGATATTACGTAGACGACATTTCAGCAGTGAACATGAGATAATGTGACATAATTGTTATGTTAACCCTCCCCACCATAGAAGCGACTTTTAGCGTATTTAATTTATTCATCCCCTGAAGAAAATAGTTCAAATTTTTACCCTCATGAACAATTACCATAACAAAAATGTTTATATAGCTAACAGATGGTAGTTTAAAGCAGGCTGAAAGTAAAGCAGAATGTGCCTTAAGGCACGTTCTGCTTTACTTTCAACCTGCTTTAAGTGATCACATATCTTTAATATTACAAATAGATTATTGGGTAAAGTGTTAAGGGAACAGCGGCAAGCATTGTTGTAAGGCGAGTATGGATGTTCAGAGGGCCGTTATAGGAAGGGGACACTGTATCATATTTGGCAAGCATGTGCACATCTTTGTTATTTAGTAGTATATTTACGGGTCTGTGTACAAAAACAGAATGCACTCCAGTGTCAAAACAACACATTTGTCACTTAATGCGACATAGTTCTTGTTTAACATATTTCTTTCGTATGGTTGTGTCTAGCTTATGACTTAATGTCCATTTCTGCATTGACTAACGGACATCGGAATTTGCATATAGTTTAACAGGCAGACATACAGGTGGACGGGGAGAGCAACCGACAGATTAACATACATGTATAGACTGACGGACAGAAACACGACGATCATACCAACAAACAGACAAAGCGACGGACAGACAGCCATACATGAAGACAAACAGACAGCCAGCTAGATAGACAGACATATAGACAGCCAGACATACAGAAATATAGGCAGACAAACTAGCAGATGAATACAGTATATACTGCGAGATAGAAGGGAGAATGAGATTGACAAAGAGGTAGAAAGAGAGAGAGAGACAGACCGAGAGGGACAGACACAATTACACACAGCCAGACGGACATACATAGAACATAGGCGATACAAAAAAAGAAATTGTGAAAGAAGGAAATGGAAAATTAAAGGAAGAAAAAAGAGATAGAGAAAGATCCAGACGGAGAGACACAACGATAGACAGAAAGTCGGAGTCAAACAGACAAACAAAGAAGACTGACATACACAGAACCAGACAGACAACCAGACGGACTAACATACATAGAACAGGAGTGATACAGAAAGAGATGAGAGAGAGAGGGAGAGAGAGAGAGAAAGAGAGAGGAGAAAGAGAGAGGGAGGGAGGGAGGGAGGGAAGGGAAGGAGAGAGAGACAGACAGACAGAATTTAACTACTTCTTCTATTGCAAACAATGTTGAGCTAGATCAGGCAGATAGAATCCAAACTGTTTGTCACGTGTACAACATGAATTGTCAGAAATGTCAAAAATGGTCATTTTCTACATTTTATTAAGTTTCGTTTGCGTTTAAACAGGAACGAATTACGTGTTTTCAAAATTGGACAGTGCTGTAGGTTGAGTGTGGGTAAAGAGAGGGTGTGCATGTGGCTGACATTCGAACCAATTAGTCTCACCTTTTCTCAGGCCAGTCAGTTTAAACAGACACCGGCATATTTCCCTGACACAACCAGTCACCGTTAATTGAAATGGACAATTATGAACATATTAAATCTTATTATACTGAGTTGTCGTCTGCTTCAAATATATCGTCTGCTAAATTACTAAAATAAGGTGTCATAATTTTAAAAAAGATGAACGTTAAATCTGAGTGACAAACAGTTTTGATTCAGATCAGACGCCGCCTTACGCGGTGTCTGATCTCGATCCAAACTGTTTGCAAATGTACGACAAGTCGTGCTTAGAATGAAAAGGGTTAACCCCCCTATATCGTCATTGTAACATCTGTTTGAAAGTGTTCGTCTGTTTGTGATTCTTAAGTCCAGGTTTGATACATTTTAAATTGAAGAAACATCGATTTGATTGTCAAATAGTTTTATTCACAATCAGACGCTGATTTATTCGGCGTAAGATCTGGATTCAAGCTGTTGCAAAACGCCTCTGCACTTATGCTTTGTAGTGAAGGGATAATGGGTCATAAACGAGTGCGAAAAGAAAAGATTCTGTGTTAACTCTTTGAACCCTAGTCCCGCATATAGGCGTGCTTTTCAAACTGTACATGTGAATAGTACACATGTCCTATACAAACAGTGAAGACCCAGATCAGAGGGCTCCGAAAGGAGCCCTCTGATCAGGGTCTTCACTGTTTGTCACAATGCCAAACATTGACAAAAACAACCCTTTAAAGTCAGAAATGGACAAGACTTAGATGGAAACTGGAATTGTCCATTTAAAGTTTCAGGGAGGAAAGAGTTAAGTGAAGTGTGGTTATTAGTTTATGGAGGAAATATCAAACACACCAAATCCTATACGAAACAAGGGAATACACGTGTCTTACCTATATATGAAACAAACCTATTGTCTTCCTAAAATTATCCTTTTGCTGCTATTCTCAAAATTTAATAAGTGACATTTTGACAGAAACAAGCATTATGACGAGTGACACACATCATTTATGCGGCGTCTGATCTGGATTCAAGCTGTTTGCAAATGTAAGCAAAATTCCCTCCCAATAACAACTCCCACCGAACAACACATACGATCTTTGACTACTATTGGGTCTTGATACAGAGAGGGAGCACTGCATATTGAATAGTCATTAGTTAAAATGATGCTATCATGTGTTTTGGTGTCTTTACAGGATAACAGTTTGGAGTCAGATCAGACGACGATTTGCACCAGGCTCCGAGGTTATAAAACTTAAAACGAACTCTGTGCTCAAAACTCAGAATTTTGCTCAGCTCATACCACTTCGGCATTCATTTTATTTTATAACTAGTACTTGCACACATAATCATACTGTAATAATGTATCTAAATGACATGACAATAATCAAATAAAATGTGTTTTGTAAAAAAATAGAGCCTTTTATCAAATCTGAGTTTTGAGCACAGAGTTCGTTTTAAGTTTTATAACCTCGGGGCCTGGTCTTACATTTTGTATATGGCCACACAATGTTTGCCGTTCAGTTTTAAATGAATCGTCAGTATACTGAAGATATTGTATTTTTCTATATTTGTTCTCGCTTTGTAGGTACATTTGTATAATCTCATATGAAGCGTTGTTGAACGCACATCTCTTGTGTAAAAAGAGCGCAATATAAATCTCGTACACTAATAATAAAATAATATAATGGTTTCCCAATAAACTCGTTTAGCTACACGTGAAACTAGATCAGACTCCAAATTGTTTACAACTCATGTTACAGTGGAGAAACTGTTATTCTTTCCCAATAAACGCGTTTACGCTAAAACTAATTTTTCTTTTGCAAACAGTTTGGAGCCAGATCAGACGCCGGGTAACCCGGCGCCTGATCTGGCTCCAAACTGTTTGCCACCAAGATAAACATGAATTATCAGAATTGTCCAAAAGTTGTTCTTTTCTACGTTTTAGTATTTTGCGTTTGCGTACGTTTGCGCTTAAACGGGGAAGAATAACGTTTTCTCCACTGTACCCTTCCATGATCAAATAATACGGGCGATACCCTTCACCGTTCCATTGTCATCTGCTTCAGTTTTGTTCTCTGCAATGTAGTTTTAAAGTTAACAAATAAGACAATGTTACTGAAGAAATTCGAAAACGAATGTCAAACAGTTTTGATCCTGATCAGACGCCGCGTAAAATCGCTTTTAAGCGTCATTGAGAGCGAAAGGTTTAAAATTATGTAATCGGAATTGTCAAAGAATTGCCATTATCCACATTTAAATGTAATGTTCGTACGTTTCATTTTCGTTTAAATTGGATATAAGATATTTAACGTAATCTTCATTAAATGGGTATGAGCAAATTACGCATTCATTTTACGTTAACTTTCTTTCAAATGGGTGTTGCTGATGCCGTCACTCCACGGTATATTCATTAATCAAGATAGGCCTTAGAACAAACACATTGTGACGGAGTGTGAAACAGAAAGGTCACTGCGATAATAAATTATTGTTTCGAGCAAAACGCAAAAGAATGTTGACTAATCCAGTTGTATTCCATATGACAGTGGAGAAAACGTTATTCTTTCCCGTTAAAACGCAAAACGAAACGCAAACGCAAAACAATAAACGTAGAAATGTTACTTTAGACATTTCTCACAATTTGTTTTAATCTGAGTGGCAAACAGTTCGGAGCCTGATCAGACGTCGGGTTACCCGGCGTCTGATCTGGCTCCAAACTGTTTGCAGTGGAAATAAACGTTCTAGCGTAAACTCTTTTTTGGGGAAAGAATAACGTTTTTCTCCACTGTACCGTTTCTAGCAAAACGCAATAGAATGTTGACTAATCCAGTTATATTCCATATTATTGCTGTGTTCACAACGGCAAAAACGCACCTGTTCCTTACACAGATACAGTGGAGAATCTGTTATTCTTTCCCGTTTAAACGCAAACGTACGCAAACGCAAAGCACTAAAACATAGAAAAGAACAACCTTTGGACAATTCTGATAATTCTTGTTTATCTTGGTGGCAAACAGTTTGGAGCCTGATCAGACGCCGGGTTACCCGGCGTCTGATCTGGCTCCAAACTGTTTGCACTGCAAATAATAGTTTTAGCGTAAACGCGTTTATTGGGAAAGAATAACAGATTCTCCACTGTACAAAACTGTTATTCTTTCCTGTATAACCCCTTCAATGTAAATGACGCAAAAAGGTGCGTTTACAAATAGTTTGTATCCTGTTCAGACGTCACATGATGCGACGTCTGAACAGGATTAAAACTGGTTGGCACTCATTTCAATATTTCGTCGATCATTCTACCTTTATCTAACTTTAGAAACAATGTTGCAGATAACTATATAGCGAAGCATACTACGATGTGGTGTGAAGGGTTAAATTGTAAACAATGACCATAAAAGGTTTAAGCTCAAACGAAATGCAAACGCACTGCAATAAAATGTAAAAAAGGACAACTTTTTGATAATTCTGGCTTTATTTAGACTATACAGTGGAGACAACGTTATTCTTTCCCAATAAACGCATTTACGCTAAAACTATTATTTGCAGTGCAAACAGTTTTGAGCCAGATCAGACGCCGGGTAACCCGGCGTCTGATCAGGCTCCAAACTGTTTGCCACCAAGATAAACATGAATTATCAGAATTGTCAAAAAGTTGTACTTTTCTGCATTTTAGTGCTTTGCGTTTGCGTACGTTTGCGTTTAAACGGGAAAAAATAACAGATTCTCCACTGTAAGTGGCGAATAACTTTGAGCCTGGTCAGACGTCAGGTTACGTCACGTCTGATTTTGTCCAAAACTGTGTGCAATGGAAATAATATATCTTTTCTTTTTTGGAAACAATAAAGTCGACCCCACTGTATAGTGGTTACTATGGCAAAAACGTATCCTTTCTGTTTCCACGAAGCAACCACAAACTAAAGGCAATTTTAGCTGAAAATAAAACCACAACTTGCACCTTCTTTAAAACATTATTTTACAAACGTATTGTTAACATATTGACTCATACATGTAGCGACAAGTATGCTCGTCTTTCACAAGCAATGTACATGAGAATAGTGCATTTGTATTGTTCAAATCGTGTAGACCCAAATCATTTAGATCATAAAAATGTGTACTGCTTGCCATATCGTAGAAACCGAATATAAACAGTCATAACATGACAGGAGTTGATTAGACACTTGAGTTGTTCATTAAAAGTTTTAAAGACGAATGCAAATACATTAATGAATCAGACTGTTAATGATATAGTGTTAAGTTTTCCCCCAGCTTTAACCCTTTGACAGCCACATTTCATCATCTGCCTAATACACGCACCGTCTGCTGGTACAGTGGAGAATATGTTATTCTTTCCCGTTTAAACGCAAACGAAACGCAAACGCAAAATACTAAAACGTATAAAAGTACAACTTTTGGGCAATTCTGATAATTCATGTTTATATTGGTAGCAAACAGGTTGGAGCCTGATCAGACGCCGGGGTAACCCGGCGTCTGATCTGGCTCCAAACTGTTTGTAATGGAAACAATATTTTTAGCGTAAACGCGTTTATTGGGAAAGAATATCGTTTTCTCCACTGTACAATATTGCCTAAACAAATTCAGTGAAGACGCTATTCTTTATCGTTTAATTATTTGAAAACTTTGACGACTCATTTTAATTTGAGTGAAAAGCAGTTTTGTCCCTGATCAGACGCCATGTTATCCGACGTCTGATTTGATTCTAAACTGTTTGCAATTGAGATGATTGTTTAAGTTATGAGTTGATTTTGTTATATGTTATACAGCATTCCCTGTCATACAATCGCACAACACCCTACATACAGTTTGTACATGTATAATAGTATAATATGGTTTACCTTACAACATGCTTACTACAGTAAAACCTCTCTATTACGACCACTAAGTTTTGTTAATTATTAGGGTGTTTACGATAGGTGACCGCTTAAAGCAAGGTGATAGTGAAACAGAAAGCTCCTATAGGAGCTTTCTGTTTCACTGTCACCTTGCTTTAAGCTGCCACCTCTCTATTATTCAATCAATTAGCCTTCGATTTAGTGGTCGTAATAGCGAGGTTTTACTGTATTTAAGTATAAACGCCTTTATTGGGAAAAAAGAACGTCTTCTCATTATGCAATGTCTGAAGAGAATCTCAATTGTTTAGCCGCGTTTGAAAAGGAAATACTTAGCGAGGACTTTGTGTCATTTGATTTTTCCTAAAAGTAGGCATTACGACTTAAGTGTGATATGCATTTCAGAGGACTTTATTAATACTTAAACCAGTTATTTAGATTGGAAACAATTTGGAGCTTGATAAGGTGCATGTTAACCTTTCGTCAGATCATTTCTCCAAACTGTTTGCCATGTATACATAAACGGCAGATGTATGAAAGGTTTATATTTCTAATATTGTATTGCAATGCTTTTAGTTTCTAATTTAACGAACAAATGAAAAAATAACGCCTTCTCCAATTTAACAAGATCTAAGGTTATTTGACTTTTCACTAGAATACGTATCGGTATTATGTATTTTAATAAAGTAAACGGAATCAAGCCTCTGTTACGATACTACCACTACTACTCTTACATGTGAACAATGTGTTTGCTTTATGTTTTGAATCTTCTGATTTTTTTTCACTCTTCCTTAAGCAGGAACAAACTTTCAGAAATGTACCAATATTAACGTATTATCATTTGATTGTGGGTTTCAACACTTCTACGAACACTGCTGGTTACTTGGTTTTGTTATATGTTATACAGCCTTCCCTGTCATAAAAACGCACAACACCCTTCATACAGTTTTTACATGTATAGTATGGTTTATCTTACAACATGCTTACAGTGGAGAATCTGTTATTCTTTCCCGATAAACGCGTTTACGCGAAAACTATTTTTTCTTTTACAAACAGTTTGGAGCCAGATCAGACGCCGGGTAACCCGGCGTCTGATCAGGCTCCAAACTGTTTGCCACCACGATAAACATGAAATATTAGAATTGTTCAAAAGTTGTTCTTTTCTACGTTTTAGTGCTTTGCGTTTGCGTACGTTTGCGTTTAAACGGGAAAGAATAACAGATTCTCCACTGTACAGTGGAAAATACGTTATTCTTTCCCGTTTAAACGCAAACGTACGCAAACGCAAACAATAAACGTAGAAATGTTACTTTAGACAATTCTGATAATTCATGTTTATCTTGGTGGCAAACAGTTTAGAGCCTGATCAGACGCCGGGTTACCCGGCATCTGATCTGGCTCCAAACTGTTTGTAATAGAAATAATAGTTTCAGAGTAAACGCGTTTATTGGGAAAGAATAACAGATTCTCCACTGTAATATCTAACCCTGTACTAAATAGAGACGCATTTTACACATGTAATTAATCAATTGTTTCCATTTTATACAGTAAAGAATGGGCAATATAAGAAATATCTCCTTTATCCTAGCAGATGGAAGTTAAAATCATGCTTTCAACCTACTTCAAGTGGTGACCTGTCTTCGAAACGAACTCAAATACTATTTTGTGAATGGTTAAGAGAGGAAAAGAGACAATTACGACACAACAGAATACTATTTCTATGAAAACCAATAACATTTCTCAGTTTCTCAAGTCACTCCCATTTTATGCTATGCAAACATTTACTCCATAGATACATGTGCATGTACTGATTTTTACGCGTTTTATTTATTTCCGTACAAAAGAAAATAGTTCCAATGTATACACTCGTGAATATGTAGATAACAAAGTTTTTTATTCTAACACATCATGGTACATGTAGATTAACGTATGCCTAAAGTAAAGCAGAATGCGCCCTATGGCGCATTCTGCTTAATTTTAGTCTGCTTTGAGTGGTCGATTGTCTCCAAGTATAGAAACAGGTTATTTAGTTAAATGTTAACACGCTTAGAGAACAACAGACTAGTGACTGCAACCACTCATAACGCCCCTGAAAGAGCTTAATGTATTAGAGTTACATTAAACTGGCATTTGTCAAATAAGTTTCTATAAGCAGTTATTTTGTATAACTACTAATATGCACTAATTGTGACCTCTTGTAATAGAATATTATACTCAATTTACAAGAATTCATCAGTTTTCCGAGGATTTAGTGTCATCATAATCTTATGAAACTGCTTTGAAAAAAAGTTTTTTCTATTTTATAACAAAGTCGTTGTAATTACCTATATAATTAAATCAGAGCATAATTAACTTTTGCCCTCTTTTTATTGTTTTATGATATGATATGATATTATATATTTTCGCGATTTTCTAAACTGTCATACTTACAAATAATACGGGAAATTCCGAGAGCCTTTTTACTTGGTATCCTCAGCTCAGTCGGCCCATTAAGACTACCTCTTCACTCTGCAGCCTAATAAATTCTTACGCAGTGGCTTTTAAACCCCTTCGTTTGCCTAAGAAGAGGTTGAAGCCAATCACAGCGTCACTGGACCGTGCTATTCACGAGAAACTGAAGGGCCAGCCACCAGTCGGACTACTTCATCACTTTCGGGCACTATATAACTGTCATCAGGCACCGTCAACGTGTCCTTGCTGACTGGTTATATGATCAACTGTATATCAAGTGTATATTATTGCCCGCACATATTAGACTATATCCCGCACCTTCTGCTCTAGGCCAGGTTTTCATAAAGCTCCGCCCCAAAAGACGTTTGATTGACACGGCATTGTATTTCCTTTATGATTACAGGCACTAATTACAGCTGTATTCGTATAACAGTAGTAACAAACGCTTCTCGTTGACATGAATCTGCATGTAAAAAAATAAATAAAATTTAGTAATTATACTTTCTGGAACTGTAGACGATACTTTGAAGCCTGATTGCCAATCACGACGAAATGTGAGAGATGGGCCCCAAACTTGTTAATATATCAACATGGCTGCAGTTCAAAGCGAAACATCCTAAGATTTCCAGATTATATATTTTTCAAACGCTAGTACTTAAAGTAGGTTATAAAGTAGCCGAATGTGCCATAAGACGCATTCGGCTTTATTTTCAGCCTGCCTTGAGCAACCATTTGCTAGGATAAAAATCCGAAGGTTTTGGAAAAATCCGGAGAAATGGCAGCCCTGTATTAGGTTTTGAAAATAAAACTCAAGTTTCAGATACAAACGTTATAACTCCAATAGAAATGTACATACAGTGGAGATGACGATATCCGTTCCCGTTAAAAACGCCAACAAAATACAATAAAACGAACAAAAAAAGAAACAGTTTTCACTTTTTTCTGCTAGTTTCTTTTTGGATCTTTAGGAGCTTAACCCTATTACCGCCACATATTTTGTGATATTTTTGTTGTCTGCAATATCGTTTCAAAGTTAATTTGAAGGCAGTATGAATGACACAATTTCAATTCGAGTGCCAAACATTTTTTATCCAAAATTTTTGCAAACGCGCTATAAAGCGTCATTGAGAGTGAAAGGGTTTAATGGAGCATACCTGTGTTTGAAATTCAAAAGCTTTGCTCACCAATTTTTAATGATGAAATACAATATTTTGACTTAGGAGATCACATTCAATTTAACTTACATTGTGAAACTAACATGTAGTTCGACTATTTAAAGCGATTTCGAGTTATATGGGTATTGATGTGTGACAGAAACAATACAATCAATGACTATTGCTTTTTAATACTGTTTTTACATTTAAGAAAAGCACGATTACACATTGTAGAAAACGTTTTAAACAATGCTATAAACGCATGATAATATCGTAAACAGTGCAACATGGAGAAGGCAATATTTCTTTCCGTTTCAACAAAACTTAACTTAAATGCAGTAAACTGGACTGAACTGTTGACGACTCATTTATATCGGAGTGCCAAATCATGTGCAGCTTGATCAAAAGCGGGTTTTCTTTGCACCTGATCCCGATCCAAACTGCATAATGATGGAACTAGTCTTTCGTGCATTTGTATTTACACCTTGTATAGCAAAAAGATATTTCCTTACTAATTTCATATTGAATGCATCAGGTGCATAATGTTTTGCAAGTCGACCCATGCCGGATATTGCATATATTTTCATCTCATTATATTGAGTGCAAAAACCATGGTCAAGGACAAAGTCGCCTGGAATGATACGCCAAACTTCTCAGCCTAAAGATGCAAAAACAAATCCAGCGTCTAATCAGGCTCCAACTCACGGTAGAAATTTTAAAGGTAGTAATTACTTACATGATAGGACATTGTTCTGGCTCCAGTTTAGATATAATTACATTAAGGCCTCTTTCTCCAAATGATTAAAAAACCCAGGACCATTATGCTTTAAAGATGCCTTATTAACATACCTGCATAGGATCTGCTTACATCAATTACCCCCTTAAGATTAAATTACGTGTCCTTGATTAGGCTTCAGACTGATTAACACTGAAAGCACAACCTCTCCGCCAATGTACTACTGTAGTTACAGTGGAGAAAGCGTTATTCTTTCCCGATAAACGCGTTTACGCTAAAACTATTTTTTCTTTTACAAACAGTTTGGAGCCAGATCAGACGCCGGGTAACCCGGCGTCTGATCTGGCTCCAAACTGTTTGCCATCAGTATAAACATGAATTATCATAATTGCCCAAAATTTGTACTTTTCTACGTTTTAGTGTTTTGCGTTTGCGTTTCGTTTCGTTTAAACGGGAAAGAATAACGTTTTCTCCACTGTACGTACGAATATTTCCTGTGTGTAAGGCCCCAGTGTATTGTCATTCATCTTTAAGAGATTCAACAGACAACAATGCGTTTTACTTTTTATGTTTCAGATATTAACGTTTTACATCTTTAGGTATTTTAGTCTGAAACAATAACAGTCTTCTATTGTTCTTAAACATATTTTCAAAGTTTCCTTTTCACTGATATGCTACCCTCAGTGGATAAAATTTAACATATCAGCCAGTGGTAGGCTATTCTCTATAACAACGACTGAGATGAGATCAGATAAAGGTAATACAGTTTATTTCCGCATACATGTATATAATATATATTCTTGGTTTGTGTCCTGCCTTAAGCGTCCTAGCCGCATTAACAGCAAGTTCCATGTGTACATGATTCATGTTATTAAGTCGAAACAAACCACACATTTGTCAATTGTCATCTTGATGCTTGTTATAGATATTTGGTTTGTGTTTCATCGATGCTTTTTCCTTTGCTATATGTTCATTGTTGTTTTTTCTAGTGTCCTAGTTGTTTAGCTTCTATATATTTGTTTGTATTAAAAGTGCTAAGCTCTAAAATGTCATAAATTTAAAGAAGCTGCTTTTATTTCTTTTATATTTACATGTAAGTTATAAATATTTCAATGAATGAATATTTAAATAATTGTAAAGCAGTTTCGATTCTTATCAGAAGCTGCGTTACGCCGCGCCTGATCGGGTTCCAAAATGCAAATAACCATTGTAGTCAAGGTCAAACAGTGAAATTAGTAGTATTTGTTCATAATGTCGATACTCTTGTTTGTATTGACGTCGATACTGTTGGTTGTAAATATTGTTGTTGTTTTGACGTCGATATTTGTAGTTTTCGTTATTGTTGTTTGTTTTCATTAGTGTTGTTTGTTTTGATGATGATATTGTTTGTTAGTATCACCGGTGTTAGAGTGACGTCTTAGTGTATGTTGGTGTATGTTGCTATCATATTCTGGTGTTGCTTGTTGTTGTTTCTGGCGTTGTAACTTGTATCTGTGCTTTGTTGTTGTTCATTTTGGCGTAACATATTATATGTTGCTAGCGCGATTAATGTATTTTCCGATGCTTTTCTGAAGTTCGTGTTCCGAAAAAAACCCCAGATTATTTCTTAATTATTGCTATTTGTTACGTCCTTGGTGTTTGCTCTCCTTATTGTTTGTCTTCAAAACCGTTCTTATTATTGTTTTTATTTTTCTGATGTTGTAATTTGTTGCTGAACGTTCATGGTTCACGTCATCTGTCAATTGTTGATGTTTGCTATCATCGGTGTGGTTTGTTATACGCCCTCAGTGTTTGCAGTATGTGTTGTTCCGTCCATCATTATTGTTGTGTGTATTTTTCCATCCTGAGTGTTCGCTATCATTATTGTTGTGTCGTTTTACGTCCTGGATGTTTGCTATCATTATTGTGGTGTGTTTTTTATGTCCGAAGAATCGGCTTCCATAATTGTTTTGCACGACCTGAACGTTTGCCTTCCTTATTGTTGTGTACTTTTATGTCATTGGATTTTGCTCGTCCGGAGTGTTTTCATCATTATTATTATCTGGTTTTACGTCCTGAGTGATTGCTGTAATTATTGCTGTGTACTTTTACGTCTTGAGCGTTTGCTTGTATTAGTGGTGTTTGCTATTTTACTCCCAGAGTGTTTGCTTTCATTATCATTGTGTGCTTTCACGTCCTAAGGTTTAGCTTTCATTATGTTTGGTGTAAGTTTACGCCCTGAGAGTTTGTTATCATTTTTTGTCCTTCGCATTTGCTTTCGTTATTGTTTGTACTAATGTATGTTTCTTCTTCTTTTTGTTGTGTTGTAAACTTGCTGGACAGTCCTTGTTTACATCTATAACGAATCACAGGCTTAACTGTATTTATATGAATACCTACGTTTGCACTACATGGATAAGCACTTGGTTGATAAATATAATTATGACGGGTGCCATAGCGGTAAAGGGTCAGCAAATCTAAGAATCTCCAAATAACACCAACCTGGATATTAATTAGACAAGGGTCTTACTGTTGAAACTAATATCAACAACCTCATTTACTCACTAACATGTACAGTTGAGAAAACGTTATTCTTTCCCAATACACGCGTTTACGCTAAAACTATTATTTCCATTGCAAACAGTCTGGAGCCAGATCGGACCCCGGGTAATACGGCGTCTTATCAGGCTCCGAACTGTTTGTCACTCAGATCAACAGGAAACGCTGAAACGGCCGGAACATTGTCATTTTCTATGTTTTATTGAAATGCGCATGCGTTTCGTTTGCGTTTAAACGGGAAATAATAACGTTTTTTCTACTGTACAGTCTATATTGTGTTAAGCGGTAACTCAATCCTTTCAATCCCACATCCGTCTGAAGAGGGAACTGTTAACATTTGAAAATAGTTTAGATCCAGATCGGAGGACTCCTATAGATGACTACAGATCAGTGTATTCACTGTTGTATATATTTTATTTATGTTTGTTGCCATACGGCTTAGACTTACGATACACTGGTTCATAAAGTATATTCTAGAACGGCCAGAAAGGATGCTCGATATCTACAACAGATATTTGGGGTTGATATACTTACTTATAATTTTACCCTTACATGTCGATTGGCTCCTTGCATCATTGTAAAGGACGTGGGAAAATGGACGCCCATATAATTGAATTTCTACTCGAGAGTGATATGTCTGTTGTATGCTTCAGGAGCTCTGGTATCTTCAATAATGTCCACGCCATGATGTTGTCTGACCAGCTTGTGCACTGTCTTTAAGTTCTACGCCAAAAACATACTGTTTTGTTCAGGATTGTGGATGTTGTGTGTATCGTAATGTAGCTTCCTTCTCCTGACTATCAATAACAATGGAAAATCGTTAAACTTTCGAATAAACGTATTTACGGTAAAACCTGTACATCATTTGCAAACAGTAACACGGCTGCTTCCGACCAAGCCCTAATCCCTTTGCTCTCTTAGATTAGAATGAATCAGCAACATTGTTAAAATATTTCTGCATGTTAATGCATTGCATTTGCGTATTGTTTCGTTAAACCCATATCGAGCTAAGCACGATTTTGATTAACGTTTGCAAAGAGTCTGGATCCAGAACAACGACGTCTGTTTTGGATTAAAACTGTTTGATACATGTATTCAACATTTCGTCAGTTTAAAAACGGGTAAAAAGTTATTTTGACCTTTTTTGCACAGACAACATATTTGAATCAGAACATAAATCAGCATGATAAGGTTTATTCAGGTAAGAATGACGTCTTGTCCACTGTAAACATTGTATGAGCAATAATATATAACTAGATACATTATGGCAGAGGGTCAGCCAATCTTAGAATAACTGAAACCAACTTGCATATTAGGAACT
The DNA here is from genome assembly GCA_922989275.2 of Gari tellinella. Classification (NCBI taxonomy): domain Eukaryota; kingdom Metazoa; phylum Mollusca; class Bivalvia; order Cardiida; family Psammobiidae; genus Gari; species Gari tellinella. The sequence continues at coordinate 74,948,100 of OV277867.1, read as the reverse complement.
AGACCAATGCCTCTCTGGTGAAACAGATGGAACAACCATATTTACTCACTCACATGTTGAAATATACTTACATATGTACTTACAGGAAAAGAAGACCTTATTCTTCCCCGTTTAAATGCAAACGAAACGCAAACGCGACGAAGATTCTACTCAAATGTAGAAAATTAAAGTTTGAAATTTCTAACGATCTGTTAAAATCTTGTTACCCGGCGTCTGATCTGGTTCTAAACTGTGTTGAATGGAAACAATAGTGTTGGCGTAAACGCATGTGTTGGGAAAGAATAATGTCTTCTTCACTGGACGTACATGTACTTATTTAGCATAACTCTTCCTTAGACCAGTTGCTTCACCGTTGGGGGTGTTTGGTTCTGACGTCTAAGTTGCTGAAATTCTTCATCAGACTGGTAAAGTGGAGAAAACGATATTCTTTCCCAATAAACGCGTTTACGCTAAAACTATTATTTGCAGTGCAAACAGTTTGGAGCCAGATCAGACGCCGGCATCTGAGCAGGCTCCAAACTGTTTGTCACCAAGATAAACAAGAATTATCAGAATTGTCCAAAAGTTGTTCTTTTCTACGTTTTAGTGCTTTGCGTTTGCGTACGTTTGCGTTTAAATGGGAAAGAATATCAGATTCTCCACTGTACGTCTGCTGCATGCGAGAGGAGTTTTGTCATCTCAGCAATGTCAACTCTGTTACATACAGTGGAGAATACGTAAGTACAACTTTTGGACAATTCTGATAATTCATGTTTATATCAGTGGCAAACAGTTTGGAGCTTGATCAGACGCCGGGTTACCCGGCGTCTGTTCTGGCTCGAGACTGTTTGCAATAAAAAAATATTTTAGCGTAAACGCGTTTATTGGGAAAGAATAACGTTTTCTCCACTGTATTCTTACCAGTTCTTGCTTTGCTCTCGACGTCTATGCCCACGTTTCACTTTTCCTTTTAGGGTGGATTCGCTCAGACTTTGTGACTCGTAAACTCTTTCATCTATTGTTGGTTAGTATGTTCTCTTGTGGATCATTTCAGTTACCAAAAACATAAACCAATCTACTTGGTATTCTGGGTAGCTTAATACATGTTACAGTGGGGAATCTGTTATTCTTTCCCGATAAACGCGTTTACGCGAAAACTATTTTTTCTTTTACAAACAGTTTGGAGCCAGATCAGACGCCGGGTAACCCGGCGTCTGATCAGGCTCCAAACTGTTTGCCACCAAGATAAACATGAAATATTAGAATTGTTCAAAAGTTGTTCTTTTCTACGTTTTAGTGCTGTGCGTTTGCGTACGTTTGCGTTTAAACGGGAAAGAATAACAGATTCTCCACTGTACTACTGCTCTAAATTAGCAAACAGTGAAGACCCAGATCATGGGCTCGTAATGAGTATATTTTTAATAGACTCTTAGTGTTAAAAGAGTCATTGCGGTCTAACCACAAGACGTGATATCCATTTCAAAGCGGATTTCACAAGTGCGTGACACTCAGGTAACCTTTGAGAATAGAATACCTTATCCTTTCCCAATAAACGTGTTTATTTTACACAACGTTATGTACATTGCAATCAGTCTGGAGGCTTATCAGACGTCGAGTAGCCCTGTGTCTGTTCATGCTCCATTTGATTAGTCAAAATATGTTAGAACGTTCAAAAGGTTATTTTTATTTATGTTATTGCATCAGGTTTGCGGTTTCTTTATGAGCGGGACAAATTAACGGCTTTTCGCCTAACATTAGTCTATTTAAGCCTAGTCATACTAATGTTGACATTGGCAAACAGTGTAGACACTGATGAGGCACCGAGTTACGCGGCGTCTCATCAGTGTCTGCACTGTTTGTTATATCTTATGAAATATTTTGCTGTATAGACAAACACAAAAGTATCATTCGACCAACCTTGTATACCTACATTGTACAATGAAATCTTTAACAAGGTATACAGGGGAAGTTTATTACAATATCCAGGCATTTGATATGTGTTGATCAATATTTCAATATATGCTAGAAACTGGCAAGTTCAACGTATATTTGATTGCATTTCCGTTCAGTTTGTAGTATAGTACATGTAACTGCATGACTCTAAACCGTTACGCTATTGTACAGTCGATTTCGAAGTTGTCATCCTCTTCAATTTCTAACATATGTATTGACATAACATTTTTATAACTTGTCGATATTTTTCATGTCATAAAAAATGTTATTCCAATCCTGGTATATAGCAAAAAAGACACACAGTGCATTTTAGGTCAGTTTGCTTCATTATGAGCCCTTTATTACTTGTATTCACTGTTTGCAAGGGATAAATGTCTCCTGATTGCAAAAATGCGGTTAGGGCTGAAAGAGTTTCCAGCACAAACGCATTAAGTGGATAAGAATAACGTCTTAGTCACTGGGTCATTATGGTCATCTTAGCGGTTTAGATTGAGTTGTTGCAAGTCCAAGGCTTTAAATATATTTTACCGTATACGCGGAAATAAACTCGACACATTTCACCAGCTTGACAGCAAAAATTCGTCTCACATGACAAATATATTCCATATAGTGACGACAGACTCTTTGTCAAAGTCAAACGTAAAGGAAATGTGTTTAAGTCTTGTCTAATACCTTTGTATTTACTGTTATAACACCTTGTGTTATTTATCTATGAAAAAGTACTAAACAAAAACAACAAGCGTTCAATGAACTCTTTTGCTACTGTAAATTGGTGAACACATTATTCTTTCATGCTTAATAATAATAATAATAATAATAATAAACCAAGTTATAAACTACTTTCAGTCCGAATGACCGCACAGTCGACTGTACATGTAATCCCCTGTTCATTGAGCCATCTTGCTATCAATATTGAGCACTTGCTCAAGAACATTCCTGTACATCATCGGGCAGAAGAAAGTCCCTAGTCAGACCGCTGGTCCGGCGGGGGATCGAACTCACGACCCCTGGTACCGTAGTCCAATGTGTTACCACTGGACTACTGCCGCTTAAACGTAAAGGAAATTAAAACACATTGCATTTAGAATTTCGAAAAATACAGCTTTTAACCATGTTGATGATTCATTTTAATATGGATGACAAACAGTTTAAAGCCTAACCAGACATCAAATTACATATACCCGGCGTCTGATCAGACTCCAAACTATTTACTCTTAAAACAATTATTTAAACGTGTTTGCAATACTAACATTAGAAACGCGAAGTTTATACAGGTATAATGTTGGTTAATGACATGACGAGTATACTCGTCGCTTGGGCCTGACATTTTGATAGTGCGATAAAGATACAATTTAGGAGTAACTTACAGTAAACCAGTGAAAGTTAATGCACTTGCAGTGAAGAAGGCGCTACATTTAAGGAATAATAAAAGACCATTGTACCATCTTGCAACATAATACGGGTAGAAGTTGAGATGCGTAGTAATTAAATCACGAGGACATATGCCTCGTGATTTAATAACCAGCATCGCAACAACTACCATGTTCTTTTACACAATAATACACTGATAATCAATTTTTTAAAAACATTTTTCAAACCGGCTTTATTGGCATATTTTTGATTGGTCAGTTCTTAAAAAACCTTTTAAAGCAGTTCTTAACAAACAGTCGTTTTGATAAGATATTTTAAAAACCATTGGAATGTAGGATTAGCTAGTTCTGCGTGCTTTTTATATGTTTAACATGCAATATGAAATGTATAGTGTTAAATGGTGATAATAGTTTCTTATAATTCTTTAAAGAATGGCATGGTTTACATGTTATGATAAGAAATGTGATACAAATTATATATGTATATGAAATGTAACCATGAAAAAACTCAAATAAAGATTCAATCTAAATCTGATAGGATGTTATTGATAAGATTCTAACACTTTAATTTTACCAACAATTTGCACCGGCGCAATGGCGTTACATGTTTTGGTGCAAATTATCGAAGCCATATCACATAACATTCAGCGATTAGGTTTCTTCTTTCGTTTATATAGGTGTTTCTTCATATCATGTTAAAATATTTTCTAATGAACGCGTTTATTCTGTGAACTGTGTGTCCATTGAAAACAGATTGCCTCTCAAATTACACGTAGAACAAATCGTAAACAACTTCAAAACATATATTTCCCTTTATTGCAATGCGTTTATGCTCAGTTTGCGTTCAAACCAGAAACAATTTAGTCTTTTCCACTATAGTTTGGTACAAACTGAATATCAGGCTACAGTGTACGAATAGTACTTACAGGGGAGAATCTGTTATTCTTTCCCAATAAACGCGTTTACGCTAAAACTATTATTTGCAGTGCAAACAGTTTGGAGCCAGATCAGACGCCGGGTAACCCGGCGTCTGATCAGGCTCCAAACTGTTTGCCACCAAGATAAACAAGAATGATCAGAATTGTCCAAAAGTTGTTCTTTTCTATGTTTTAGTGCTTTGCGTTTGCGTACGTTTGCGTTTAAACGGGAAAGAATAACAGATTCTCCACTGTAGTACTTACATGTATATAAGTGTATGGACAGATGGCCGCCTAAGGTGGTTGTAAAAAAATATAATGAAGAAATATTATAGAATCTATCTTTGTTAAAGACGGGGTTTCTATACACGAGGTAGGTCTGTTCCCAATCGGAAACAAGCTTTGCCAAGTGGGTGTCAACGATGTACTCAGCCATAGTATACAGACCTTACTACTTTTCCAATTAACCCTTTACCTGATAGCATTGTTTCTAGTATTGAAGATATGTGACTACTTAAAGCAGGTTGAAAGTAAAGCAGAATGCGCCCTAAGGCGCATTCTGCTTTACTTTCAGCCTGCTTTAAGCTATTAACTGCTAGAATAAGGAAAGAATTTAATATGACACATATTCATTACGGTATAATTTGGAACTATTTTCTGCAGCGGATGAATAAAATGAATGTGCTAAAAGTCGCTTCTATAAGGGAAAGGGTTAATGCGTGTACATGCTAATGTCATAATTTTCATTGCAAACGGCTTGGAACAATATTAATAACCGGGTAACCCCCCGCCGGATCAGGCCCCAAGCTGTTTGTAAACCATATTAACATGAAAAGACAGCCTTTTTAAAACTGTATCCTTTTCTATATATTATTGCAAAAGGTTTGGGTTTCGTTTCCCCTTAAACGGGACATAATAACGCCTTCTCTTTTGTAGTTCTAGCTACAGTGTTGTCCGGTCAATAGCACGGCAAACGTTTGACAGAGGAAACGATTTGATTCTTCCCCGATCAACGCGTTTTGGCTAAAAGTATATCCATTGCAAAAAAGTTGGGGCCAGCTGAGATGCCGTTTAGAAGACTCTTAATTGTTTGCGATTATGGTTAAAGCCGCATTGTGTTTTTGGGAAACCTGCATAAAACGGTTGTTTGGGATCCCATTAGAACTACATGGGACGTGATTCTTTCATAAAAAGCGGCTTTATCTAAGAAATTCGCTTTTAAATTTTTATTTATAATTTTTTGGTGCTAGCACAATTTAAAGAGCCTCCTTGTGAATGGAAAGAATGACAACTCTGTAAATACAGGGCTCCAGATAACGGAAGTATTTCGATTACTAAACTCTTTATTTCTGCTTTTAAACCCAATGGTGTCATACTCATTAGAATCGTCTCGAAGAGACGGTTTAATCAGTAGTAACACCGTAGCATTCGGTGCTGAAATGAGTGAGAACATGTTGGATTTGTTCAGTTTATTCCTCTTATCTGGAGCCGGATTAAATGAAGAATTTAACCCTTATTCTGCTGCTAAGACGTCTGCTTTGACATTGTCGTGTGCAATATTTGTTCAGTTTAGATTTATGCATATTTTTGATTCAACAAACCTTAAGACGAGTGTCAAACAGTTTGGATCCAGATGAGACGCCGCGTTACGCGGTGTCTGTTTTAGAGTCAAACAGTTGCGACCAGTAGGCACAGGATTAAACTATGAGATAAGGTCCCCACGTGTAAATAATTAATCACGGTGGTAAGCGTGTACAATCCAATACGGGGGATCTTGCTGAAAATGACTGTTTCAGCCTTGTCTTCTCTCTAACTCAACCACCTATTTTTGGATCTTCACCAAACTTGCTATAAATCTTTATTAGTATAGAATCTAGCTCAATTTTGATAACTATAAAAGTCGCATGAGGCATGTCTGAGTTATTGCCCTTGAATAATTAAAAAAAATGACTGTTTCAGCCTTTTCTGCTCTCTAACACAAACACTTTTTATTGGATCTTCACCAAACTTGCTGGCATTGTGTATTTGTTTTAAATATAGATCAAGACAAAAATCGAATACAGCTGACTGAAAATCCTTCAAGAGGTAAAGGAGGTGTGGAGTATTCATTTATTACTTTACTTATTACCAACACGGCCAAGATGAAGCACATGCAACTATTGACCAAATAGTTGGTTTAAATAGAATAAAAACAGTTCCTGTTACAGAGTTGACAGGGCTAAAATAAGGATGAAATAACAAATTTTTAATAATTGAAGAACCGTAACTCCAACATGCCTTCGGCGATTTGGGTATTCATAGAACTGGACTAAGTTTTTATCCAATATTATTTTCAGCAAATTTGGTGAAGATCCAATTAAAACCGTTTGAGTCAGAAAGCTGACAAGCCTGGAGTATGCAATCTATAATCATTCAAGGGCAATAACTTCAACATGCCTTGTGCGATTTTGGTAGTTAAGATTATGAACTTGATTTTATATTAATAAACATTTTCAACAAGTTTGGTGAAAATCACAAAAAAGTTATTTGTGTTAGAGAGCAAAAAATGGTGAAACAGGTATTTCTAAATACATAAAGGACAATAACTCAGACATGCCTTATGCGATTTAAGTAATAATCAAACTGAACCTAGATTTTGTATAAATAAAGAATTTCAGCAAGGTTTTGTTAAGATCCGAAAATAAATGTTTGTGATAGAGAGCAAAAAATGCTGAAACATTAATTTTTAATAACTAAAGGGCAAAAAACTCAGACATGCCTAATGCGATATAAGTACTATTCGAACTGGATATATATTTTATATTTATAAACATGTGCAGCAAGTTTGGTGAATATCCGATAAAAACTGTATGTGTTAGAGTGCAAAAAAAACCCCTGAAACAGTCATATTTTAATAATTAAAGGACAATAACTCAGATATACATTATGCGATTTTAGTAATATTCAAACTTAACCTTGATTTTATATTAATAAACATTTTCAGCAAATTGGGTGAAAATCAATAAAAAGCATTTATGTTAGAGAGCAAAAAATGGTGAAACAGTCCTTTTTAATACACTAAGGGCAATAACTCAGACAATCATTATGGGATCTTAGTAATAATCAAACTGGACCTAGATTTTATATAAATAAAGAATTTCAGCAAGTTTGTAGAAGATCCGATGAAAACTCTTTGTGTTAGAGAGCAAAAATGGCTGAAACAGTCATTTCTAATAATTCAAGAGCAATTACTCCGACATTCCTTATGCGATTTTACTAGTATTCAAATTTAACCATGATTTAATATCAATGAACATTTTCAGCAAGTTTGGTGAAATCTCAATAAAAAGTATTTGTGTTAGAGATAAAAACTGGCTGAAAACAGTCATTTTAATACATAAGGGGCAAAGATCCAATAAATGTATTTGTGAAAGAGAGCAATAATTGCTGAATCACTCATTTTTAATACAAAAATGGCAAAAACGCAAACATGCCATATGCGATTTTAGTAGTAATCAAACTGGACCAAGATTTTATAATAATAAACAATTTCAGTAAGTTTGGTGAAGATCAACTAAAAAATGCTTGTTTTAGAGAGCAACAAATGCTTAAACAGTCAACTTTTAATACATAAAGGGCAAAACGTCTTACATGCCTTATTCGATTTAAGTAGAAATTTAACTGTACCTAGATTTTATATAAAAGAACATTTAATGCAAGTTTGGTGAAGATCCGATAAAAACTCTTTGTGTTAGAGAGCAAAAAGGGCTGAAACACCGTTGTGACGAAATGTGACTCATTTTATAGCAATCGTTCGCACCCGGTGATATTGAACCCAGCTGTTCCACGTGCCACTAATCCGTGTGGTAATATTTATGTCAGACGATCTACTTTCGGTTTGTTATGGGTTTAAATCGCTTTTTTGGTGATTTAGGTCTGTCTTCAACATTTCATAGATCAGTTTGGCCCATTAGAATGTTCAAGCATTATTATTAACCGTTATTGTATTTCACACATTAAAAAAAGGTCTGAAAACACAATGGGACTTTAAATGACGTTTCAAAAAGTTTAGATATTTTCTACGTTGAATTACACAGTGCTTCCTACACTCATCGAAACACAAATGTTGTGCATTTTGTTATGACGGAGTTATTACGGTGGAGAAGACGTTAGTTATATTTCAAATAGTTTAGAACCAGATCAAAGGCCGGGTAACCCGGCATCTGATCAGACTCAAATCTGTTTACCACTAAGAATAAAAAATTCCTAAGAAATGTTAGAAAATTGTACTTTTTTACATTATAGTGCATTACGTTTGCGTTGAAACGAGACAGAATAATTCTTCTCAACTGTAGCAACACATGCGCCATAAGCGCTGTCTTCATCCCCCAACAACTGTCACATGATCTACTTGACAACTTATGGTCACCATTTACTAATCGTCCCAACTGTCTAAGACACTTCACTGACCACATGGGCTCATGTATATTCATGACATTAAACATGATAGATTAATATTTTATTGACAATAAAATGAGGAGATAACAAGTGACAGGTGTGAATTTATGTGGCAAATGCATACATATCCGAATTATTAATAAATGGAATTTTTATCGTCGGCCAAAGTAAGGTCAAAAATGGGTAACGGTAGAAGCAATTTACAGTGATGAAGATGTCATTCTCAGGGCTGCCATTTCTCCGGATTTTTTTCTAGTACATGGTAGCTTAAAGCAGGCTGAAAGTAAAGCAGAATGCGCCTTAAGGCGCATTCTGCTTTACTTCCAGCCTGCTGAAAGTAATAACATGCCAACACAACTAGAAATAGGCTATGGGGTAAAGGTACGATTCGTAAAATCGCACTTGAAAAATGAAAATTTGGAAATCTTAGGATTTTTCATGTCAATTTATGGCAGCCCTGCTTCTTGCCTGTTAAAGCATTTATATTAAAAAGGCTTAGGTATATCTGAAACCATCTGCAGCAAGATCAGAAGCCGTGTTTGCGTTTCGTACATTGTATATTGAAAAATATATATACAAAGAAAACCATGCAAGACTCGAAGTCAGGCAAGCCGGCATCCTATTAGGGTGAAATTTGTTTTGTCATCACGATTTAAACTAATGGGTAACTTTTAAAAGCAATTGCCATTTTCTATGTTCCATTGTATTGCGTTTTGTTAAACCGTGAATTAATTAGATATTTGCCACTGTTTAAACAAATGCAAACAGTATGGAGCAATATCAGATATTACTTTGCGTTTTGTTTCTGTTCAGCCGTTTTCTTCACAGTATAAATCACGCTCTCAGTGTTGTTATTATACATTACTGACAGTAACTATTTATATTATTATTATTATTATAACTATTGTTATTATTATTGTTATTGTTTTTATAATTGATATTATCATTACATGTATTATTATTATTATTCGCCAATAAAATTGATATTCATGCATTCAGTTTGGAGCTCGAGCAGACAGAAAATAACTTTGTTTCGTACCAGGGACCCTTTTCATAAAACGACAACAACGGTCGTAAGTCAAGACGATTCCAAAGAGATGTCACAAGACAGGATTAGAGAGAAAAATACATATTAATTGAGACCTTTTTAATCTGACTTACGACAACATTTCTCGTACGATGTTGTATGAAACGGGTCCCAGGTCCCGAACTGTTACACATGCAGGAAAGACAGCATTGCTATATAACAGTTTTCATAATCACTAATGTATCAATTACTTTGTTGTGATAAAACATCTTTAATTTTTAAAGAGACTAAAACCGAGTGACGTATTTGAAAACATAAAAGAAAACAATGAAGTAAGAGAACATGTGTGCCATTATTGTGCATGCTATGGTATTAAAGAAATATTATCGGTATAAAAACATCCTCATAAAAATCTCTGAATGGTATTTTTGTAGGTTTTTCAAATCGTTTGCTTTCTATTCTGACCTAAGGCGGAGTTGATATTTGCTTTGGACTGCGCTACATTCAATTTCAAATGCGATATTTTAAATAGACGATCAGAAAAGAATTCCCCGATTATCGAAATGGCTAAAGCGTTGTTACAACTTTTCCACGTATCTTATTTTATCGTCCTCATACGAGATCAATCTCTAACGAACTCAATATTGTTTTTCTTTGAAATAAACAGTAAAACCTCTCTATTACGACCACTAAAAAGAAGGCTATTTGGTTCCATAAAAGACAGGTTACAGCTGCAAGCAGGGTGAACGTAAAATAGGAAGGTCCTTAAGAAGCTTTCTTTTAAAAATTACGTTTACCTTGCTTTAAACAGCAACCTGCGTATAACTATAGTTAATGTTTAAACTAAGCCACCTGCCTTAAACCTCTGAACAGTTCGACAATTTAGTAGACGTGCATGTAATATTGAGGTTTTACTATACTTAGTAACATCAATACTTTTTCCTTTAGTAATATTTAAGTGTAAATAAAGGACGTGTTCACGTTTCATTTTAGTTAAACAACTTACATGTAAGCATGATAAACAATTTTACTAAAAATCAAATATATGTTAATAGATTCCATGGAAATGTCACTACAAGAGTTAACAAGCTCGAGGACTAGTTACCTGAAATAAACAGTCATGTTTACAAGTGATATAGAATACACGGACTTGATAAACAGCACCCTTCTATACCGACCATCAACAGGAAAGGGTTTCGATGCTTGTAGTACATTGTAGCTGCTATAAAATACGCAAATGAAGCGGAGAAATGTACATTATGTTTTCAGTTTTGATTTACATCATTATACACCTTCTACATAAATAATACATGTCTTAAACACAAAACAATGAAGATTTGTTTAGTGGTCGCCATTGAGAATTCGTTATTTTTTTGAAACGCAATAAGTACACTATACCGTAAATGTAGTGTACAGTGGAGAAAACGTTATTCTTTCCCAATAAACGCGTTTACGCTAAAACTATTATTTGCAGTGCAAACAGTTTGGAGCCAGATCAGACGCCGGGTAACCCGGCGTCTGATCAGGCTCCAAACTGTTTGCCACCAAGATAAACAAGAATTATCAGAATTGTCCAAAAGTTGTTCTTTTCTACGTTTTAGTGCTTTGCGTTTGTGTACGTTTGCGTTTAAATGGGAAAGAATAACAGATTCTCCACTGTACATGTATATAAGGTGTCGTACTTAACCCTTGACATCTGCTTGTTACAGTGATGGAAAATGCGTGGTTTCCATAACCTTAAACACACTCTGTGTATAGAATCAGTATACGCGTCGTTCGGCTTCTATAGTGTTAAATAGATCTAGACGCGACAGCCATTATATAGAGCAAATACCCATGTATACGAGGGTTGTCCCAGTAAATCGTGGACTGAGCCTGCTATAGTAAAAGTGATTGGGGTATGAGCTTGCAATGGTCACGTATATTGTATACATGTATACTGAGTGAACACACATCAAAATACGTGTAATTTTAACATTTTCTGTACACAACATAAAACTACAGGGTATGCTTACGCGATGCAAGCTAGCGACGTCAAAAACGCTATACTAGTAGTCGTATAAGTTGAAAGGTCATGCACAGACGCGTTAACTGCTTTTCAATGTACAAATGTACTCCCCGTTTCGTGAAATACAATTGTGGCGCCGCTTTACCCACTTCAGGTAAAGGTTGCTGAACCAACCACTGGACAATTGATTTACTTATCCTTATACACTTGACAACATTTCATGCTGTCTTACGTCTATCTCCTTCAATGATATATTTAGCAGCATTTATGTTCCCTGCGTCCTTTTAGGATTTACTTTCATGCTGTAAACTATATGTCAATCCATCACTAAACCTGCCATAGTGCTATGTCATTTGAATATAAGGCTCCTAGAAACACTAAAATATATCTCTGTGCTTTTTCGTTTCTTAAATGGGACTGTTGGCGCCCTACCGGTCTGTACACAGAGCTGGATTGTCGTTCTGAGTGCCTTCTCTTGGTCCAACGTCTTTCATTTTCTGACGAATGGCATTCAAAGATGTGCGATTTTCATATAAATAACGTCTGACGTTTGAAAACTTCTGTGATAACGCCACAATGACGTCATATTAAGCAGTCGATAATTTGTCGCGCTTAATTTTAATGTAGCTAGAAAACGTACATATGTACCTATGAGCTTGCAAAACTATTTAATTTAAGAAATACATGCATTGCCAGAAGACACTGCATTATTTGTCCGTACAGCAAATGATTTCATATGACATTGCGAACAGTGAAGACGCCGATGAGTCGCCGTGTTACGTAACATGTGTCGTCTCACCAGGGTAACATGAAAGGAAAAGACAGGGTCAATCAGAACAAGCTGCTACCGCAGTCAGGCACAAGAAGAACCACGGGGCACAGTTTCTGAGCAGTACAAAAGTTATTTGACGATTTTCTTATGCATATGAAGAAAGTTAGAGCTATTTAAAGTCAGGGAGTATCTTCGTTTTATATATTTATAACAATTTAAAACAAACCTAACAACACTAAAGTCTCTGTCGTGCAATGAAATGAACGAACGAGGCATGGATTAAAATTCTGATCAGACACCAGTTTACTACTCGGCGTCCGATCAGACTCAAATTTGAAGGTTTTCAACATAAACTGTTTTTGTCAAGAAATAAAAGCACCTACTCCACTGTATTAAAGTAGACATTTATCATAATTACAGTGGAGAACACGTTATTCTTTCCCAATAAACGCGTTTTACGCTGAAATTATGATTTCTCTTGCAAACAGTTTGGTAACCCGGCGTCTGATCAGGTTCCACTCAGCTTAAAACGGGTCGTCAAAATTGTTCAAAAGTTGTCATTTTACCCATTTTAATGCACTGCGTTTGTGTTTCGTTTGCGTTATAACGGAAAAGAATAACATATTCTCCACTGAATACGACAATACAGATTTAGACATTATTTAGTGACTTGCGCTATTAAACTGTATTTTATCGTTACATGTATATGTGTGGTATTAACAGAATGTATACATCACTATTGGAATTGTATCAATATTTTATAATGTGTACTTTATATGAACTTTAACACGCCATTTAAGTCGCGTTGCATTAACCATTTGATGTATGACATTACCTCTTTTTGCATGTTTGTATGCCAGTGATGTAATAAAATATTTATTCTGTTCTGATAATATCAGTTGTTCGAGTAAATCAACATGATATAGTATTCCTTTCCAATAATGGCCATCTGAAAAACGATCCCCTCCTTACGACAACGTTTGCCGCTGTTCCCCAAACAAGACAATTATGTTCAAGTTTTCGACGGATGCAAGTTGTCTGCTTAAAATTGTCGTCTACTGTTTTTGCAAATGTAAGCCAATTCCCCTCCCTATCACAGCTCCCTTCGAACAACACGCACAATCTTTGTCTCGCATTGGGTGTTCTTGTAGAGAGAGAGTACTGTTAAGCCACACCCATTTTGTAGAATGCACGCAAACGAAACTCACCACGCAGTTCCATAAAATGTAGAACAATTACTTAAAGTTTTACAGTTATAATGTTTTATTTTAATCTGAGGGACCAAGGGCTATCTGGCTCCAAACTGTGTGCAATGGAAATGATAGTTTGAGCGAAACCGCATTTATTGGAAAACAATAACGTCGTCTGTACTGTTCACATGCCCGTTGCAAGCAGTATAGAAATAAATATTACATGGCGAAATTTGTTTGGGACTACTGACTAGGCGACAAACCGTTTGACACTAATATTCAATAAATCATCAACATTTATAAAGAAACTGTAATTACAGTCGAACTTCGATATCTCGAACTCGCTTAACTCGAACTATCCGACACATGAACTGAATGATTTCATGCTCGGTTAGGTAGAACATACGTTTTAACTTTGAAATACGGGTATGTTCGATTTAACCGAGTTCGAGATATCGAAGTTCGACTGTAATTTATTGCACTATGTACATGTATGCGTTTCCTTTCGTGGAAAATGATAGAAAGTTTGTTTAAAAACTGTTTATCAGCTCCGTGGTACAGCGAAGAAGACGTTTTTACCGTTAAACGCAAAGCGAACGTAAACAAATTGCAAGAAAATATAGAAAATGGTAATGTTTTGACAGTTTGGGGGACCTATTTTAATCTGAGTGACAAACAATCTGGAGCCTGATCAGGAGCCAGGTTACCTCCAAACTGTTTGCATCGACAATAATAGGTTTAGAGTAAATGCGTTTATTGGTAAAGAATAACGTCGTCTCTACTGTATGATGGTTTCTATAATAACACTACCTAAAGCCACACCGTTTGCCACAGACATAAGAAAGGGTATCACTCATATCTCATCGTTACCATAAAGGACGTGGCAATGTGCCGTCCACATTGGATAGGGGAGGTGTTGGTTGTTCCTGTTTAAACAAACCTGAACAAAAGTATCATAATCTATATAATAAAAATGTAAAAATGAGTTTCTACCATAACATAATTTAGGATTTGTTTAAATATGGACCTCCGGTTTGGCGTCTTAGTAAACACCAAGTGCCTTGTACATGTAGTAGATCCATGATTACATTGTAGACAATATTTTTTTTTCCAACAAACTAATATCTCCATTGAAAACAATTTGAAGCCAGACCAAACGAATTTTCTCCGTATAATTACAATGCGTTTGCGTTTAAACGAACGTAAACTAATTAAATGTTCTCAATTGTAACATCAGCATGTTTGTTTGAATAATGTATTCTCAACTGCATTTCCTTGTTAAAGAAACTAAAGACCAAATGGGGTACTCAAAATATACTCAAATATAAGATAATGTGTAGCATTACCGTGCATCCTCAAAAAGGCATCAATTCTTAGTTTTTTATATATTTTCCATCACTTTTTTTTAATTCCGTCTACTAGACTGAGTAAATCCAGTTCTTACCTCGCTGTGCACTAAATCCGGGTCTCGCATTCGCATAGTACCGGAGCTAAACATACTTTTCTTCTTTGAAATGCATTTTTGATCAGGATTTTTTATCCTTAACTAATATTTACGTGTTTATATATGCGTTTGACATACATTTACAAAATAGTTTTTTATGCTAAGTGTGTCAATCACTTTAAATTATTGATCTCCTGTAAAGAATACAGTCGCTGTTATTTCCCATTTAAACGCAAACGAAACGCAAACACAATGAATGTAGAAAATGACACTTTTTGATACATGTAAGTCTGACGTTTGGTGGCAAACAGTTTCAAGTCGACGTTTCACTGGCTCCAAGCTGTTCACAATGCATAAACGCGTTTATCTGGAAATAAAAGTATGTTTCACTATACCTATGACGAGTATACTTACAGTGGAGAATACGTTACTCTTTCCCGTTTAATCGCAAACGAAACGCAAACGCAAAACATTAAAACGTAGATAAGTGTGACTTTGGACAATTCTGATTATTCATGCTTATCTTCTTGGCAAACGGTTTGTAGCCAGATCAGACGCCGGGTTACCCAGCGTCTGATCAGGCTCCAAACTGTTTGTTATAGAAATAAAAGTGTTAGCGTAAACGCGTTTATTGGGAAAGAATAACGTTTTCTCCACTGTAGCATACACGCGTTTATCTGGAAATAAAATTCTTTTCACTATACCTATGACGAGTATACTTACCAAATGCACATAGTGGAGACCCTACTGAGACTCCTAAATAAGCCCTATGATCAGGTTCTTAACTATTTGTTATATTGCAAAACATTAACAAAACCGGTCCTAATATCGCGTTATCCCATTGAATGATCGTTTGTTTCACCATATCGTCCGCAAACAGTTTCAAAGTCAGAATATACAGTGTAGAATACGTTATTATGTCCCGTTTGAATGCAATCGAAATGCAAAAGTATTGTATCTAAACATAGAAAATGACAAATTGTAGATAGTTTTGAATATTTATTTCGTCTAAGAGGCAAACAGTTTGGAGCCTGATCAGACGGCGTTTGACTTGGCTCCAAACTGTCTGTAATGGAACTAATAATTTTAATGTCAACGCGATTATTGGAAAGGAATATCGTCTTTACCAGTTTACTCAGTATTTAACCCTCAAAATACAAAATTGGGCTTCATTCAGTTTGTGAAGGCTATTCGCCCGTCTGGAAAAGATATAAATCGTTTGCATTAAAAAAGATAAAGGTTTAAAAAGTAAGATATTTAAATTTTAAATACAGATATTTATTGCCTAATATTTCACTTTAGACATTACGTCCAACGCTGCAGTCACTGCTCCTCAAATTTGCCCAAACCCTACCCTTACAATGAATACTATGATATTATGTTCCTTCTCACGTAACGAACCGCGCGATATTTAGTCAGAAGAAGCGCTGAAATGTGCAACCATATTTAGACTTAATTTATTCCCAGTCTTTTACACAAACATTCCTTGTCTGACAAAAGGCCTGGAAACTGTCACAGCACTGTGGAGGAAGTAATTAATAATTAGGCACATAAAATTACAATGCTTTGCGAAATGTGTGATACATTTTAAAGGGGCAATTAACCACTTTCATGACTTTGACACATACCGTAATTATAATGCTAAATTTAACTTGGCTGTGTAAATTATACGGGCGAAGACGACGCTCTATCCTGCTTAACCCCTTCATTACCATCATTTATCTCTGTTTTAACCCATTATTCCATAAATACGCCTGTTTTAACTCATACTGTCATACTATTTTAGGATTTACAGTAGAGACAACGCTATTTTGTCTCAATATGCTATACTTTCAACCTGGTTTAAATGGTCACCTCTCTTCAATACTAGAAATATACCATGGAGTAAAGGGTTTAAAGTATCTTTGGTATGTTCCTTCCCGTTTGATATCAAATTTCACTTATCCAGATTTTTGCTTTTTGTTAAAACGTCTTTTTATTTGGGCTTTATATTGCCTCTACCTATTCAAATAACAAATCTTGAACTCTCAGAATGGCACTAATACATTATCTTTTTCAGCTTAATCTTTAAAATTCGTAAACAGAGTAGTCCCGGTGGAGAGTTCCTGCATGAACTGTCTTTTCTGGGTCCACTCTGTTTGCAAAGGTTTAACAATACTGATTTGTAGTTATGTTCCTTCATGTTGTCTATATGTAAATTTTGTTTGTGGATCATATTGAAACTTGGTTTGTTTGTTCGATACCAAATTTGAAATCCACATGAAATAAAGTCGTTATTATCATAAACACATTAATGCTAACTACTACTGATCAGGCTCCGCGTTACCCGACATCAAGCAATGCTCTTATAATAACGATAGTGTTCTCAGCACAAACTCGTTTGTTGGCAAATGACTTATCCGCAGTATGTCCAATTATCGCTTAATCGTCCATTTTCACTATATTCTGGTCTATGTATTAAAGTTTATAGTCGATTGTACTTTGTTATCGATTAAAGCAAAGACCATGATTTATTTAACATTTCACCGTTATACAAACTGGTTGACACTTACACTTAGATTAGAATGAATCACGAGCGCTTTCCAAATATATTCAGTGGTGAAGACGTTATTCTTTCCAAATGAACGTGTTTAGGCTAAAACTATTATTTCAACTGCAAACAATTCGGACGCCGGTTTACACGTGCAATTGTAGTTACTTACTGGAACAATTCATTCTATATATACAAGGATACATCCATGTGTATCTAAATACATTGAAACCCCTCTAATTCGAATATGTGTGGGTACAACAAAAACTGCCGGTTAAGAGGGGTTTCAATTTAGAGGGATGTATTACAATGTATTCATGAATACATTTTCTTCAGTGTAGAAAGATGTTTTTTACTGTAATGTATTAAAATAAAATAAAGAAGGTTTGGAAACGGGACCAAAGTTTTTGTCCAGTTTAGAGAGAATTCCGGTATTTAGAGGTTCCAGTTTGGAGGGGTTCCACTGTATACCACGGTGTTCTCCATGCATATAAGATCACCCGATACAGTGCTTCCTCCTTCAACAGTCCTCAGAATAACGATTCCCTCCTCACAATAATGCTCGCCGATGTTCCCAAAAAAGACATGTATGTCTAAAATCGTTATTGCTGCAATATCGCCTGCCTCAAATTGTCGTCTGCTGTTTTTTCTCAAAGTTACAAATGACTGGACATTTTTACAGACGAAATATAATGACGAGTGACACATAGCTTAATTCCAGGCCACACGCCGCGTAATGCGACGTATGATCGAGATTCAAGCTGTTTTCAAATGTAAGCCAATACTTAATTTTTCCTCCCTATAAAACTTCATCCGAACAGCACACACAATCTATGTCTCCCATTTGGGTGTTGTAGAGAGGGAGCACTGTACATATATTTAAGTTAAATTCCTATAGATGCAAATTTACAAACTTATCAGTAAGTCATACTTTAGACCTGTTTGACAAACTTATTTTACCGATTTTGAATTACGGTAGCGAGGTCTGGGGCTTCTCAGAGGCTGTCAATATTGAAAGAATCCATCTCCGTTTCTGCAAAAACTTATTGGGTGTCAAACCTCAGACACCAAACAATCTTATATATGGAGAACTTGGGAGACTCCCACTTAAACTATATAGAGTTCATAACATAATAAAATACTGGCTAAAACTCACTACCTCTCCAGAGCAAAAATATATACAAAACTAACCTATAATATGATGCTTAATGACCTGCATTTAAAACCAAATAAGCGCTCTTGGGTAACAGATATAAAGAGCTGTTTGGAGAATTTAGGGTTCAATAATGTTTGACTATCACAAGGGGTTGGTAATACTAAAATGTTTCTTGCTACACTAAAACAAAGACTTTCAGACATTTATTTACAGTCATGGGATGAGAACACTCTCAACTAGGGGTAAAACGTACAAACTTTTCTCAGACTTTGGGTTTAAGGTTTACTTAGACAAATTAGAAATAAGAAAATTCAGACAGGCTTTAACAAGACTAAGACTGTCGTCTCACAGACTCGAAATCGAGACCGGTCGGTGGCACAAACCACAAAAAATACCTCTTAATGAAAGAAAATGTCACTTATGCAACTTAATAGAGGACGAATTTCACTTTACTCTGGTCTGTCCACTAAATCAAGAACTTAGAACTAAATACATTAAAGAATATTACTGGAAACACCCAAACAATGAGAAATTCATTAGCCTATTAAGTTCAGATAACTTCGAAACTCTGAAGAATTTGTCAATATTCATTCAAAAATCTTTCACCAGCAGAGATCCAAATATGCACCAAAATTAAAACAAATAAATAAATAAATAAAAGAGAATACAAATTTCCTGATAATAGTCAAAGCTACTAACTTAGTGGTAAATATAGAAATCTTATTCACCCTGTTGTTATGCCTATACTTATTCTTACAATGTGTTGCAAATCCACAGTCGGTGCGGATCCTGACCGGATGACTCACTTACCTGCCCTCCGGCTAGGATCTACACTGTCTGCTTAGGAATGGTTTTTTATCCATAGTAAAACTGTAATACTAAACGACAGACAGTGAGGAAACGAGTTGCATGGCACATTTACGTGGCATCCGATCCGAACCTGCACTGTCTGAACAAGAAAAGTGTACTCGTCACACAGTTCCCTTGTAATGAAATATAATAGGCAGTGTAGACCCTGATCAGAGGACTCAGTTAGGAGCCCTCTGATCTTGGTCTACACACTATTGTAAAGTTATCACTATCCGCATAGGATACTAACTGTAATGTAATATAAAAGCCAGTGTAGACCCCTACCAGAGGACTCAGTTAATAGCCCTCTGGTCTTGGTCTACACACTATGTAAAGTTATCACTATCCGCATAGGATACTAACTGTAATGTAATATAAAAGCCAGTGTAGACCCTTACCAGAGGACTCAGTTAGGAGCCATCTGCTCTTGGTCTACACAATATGTATAATAATCAATATCCACATAGGATACCAACTGTAATGTTATATAAAAGCAGTGTAAACCCTGATATGAGGGCTCGGTTATACGAGCACTCCGATCTTGGTCTGCACAATATGTATGGTAGCATTATCTACATGGGTAATGTATAATCTCCATGGTTGCAATGTAATGCAAAATAACAGACAGTGAAGAAACGGATCTGATGGCTCATTTGCGTGTCCTCTGATCCAAAGCTACACTGTCTATATAGGAAAAACGTACTCTATACAGTTACCCTGCAGTGTTGATTAATAGTTAGTGCAGACCTTGACCAGAGGATCCTTTTAGAAGATCTCTGATCTTGGTCTGCACAGTATGCTTGGTAACACTATTTGAATAGGAAATGTATACTATCCATAGTTACACTGTAATGCCTCTGTTTTACTTGTACAGTATATGTGACTAGTTGATGCATGGCAAACAGGTTGTATAGTATAGCCATATTTTCCTTTTGATTTGCTAGTGATCTAAATTCTTAGAAAATCATTTCATTTCTCTCTGGTATAAGCGTTTACAAGTCAAAACTCTACATTTAAATGTTTACATTTTGCAACTACTTTTCGATGCATCGTACTAGCTTTAATTGAGATCAATACATATTACTGTTCCACCATTGACATGGCCATTATTATATGTATGTAGCAACTGTGTACTGATAAGCCGATGGCTTTTGTACTGAATAAAGTATCTATCTATATCAAATAGCAAAAAACACAAAATCTGATAAGACGTTGCATTTTGCGGGATCTCTTCAGGGTCAACATTGTTTGCTTATATATATCATACTTGTGTGAACGGTATGCTTTTAATGGTTAAATAATTGGTGTTTGATGTACGCAGGTGTTATTTCCTAACTTTATCCGAACCGTAAACTGTCACAAAAAAATTTAAGAATATTGAGACGGATTTTAGTGTAAAACGACATTACCCTTTCCCTTTGAAACGAAACAAAACCACACATGCACCTTGAAAAGTCCGACAATATATTATTGTCTGAGTGGCAATTTCAAGTGCGACCTAATCAGATGACAGGTTACTAAGTATATTGCAAACAGTTCGGAGCCAGATCACATGCCAGACAACTGGACATCTGATCAGGCTCCAAACTGTTTGCCATTTTTTTTAAAAATAGTAGTAAAAATTACAAAATTTTGTATTTTGTACATTTAATTGTATTCCGTTTGCATTTCTAAGGGTTAAAGGTTTCCAAATTGTTACAAAGTTAGACACCTTCTGGCAACGACCATTTCTGAATATGTCATTGACATGACAGTTATAGGGCAGATAAAAGCTAAACGTTCACCGATAAGCTTTTCTAGTGTAACATTTATTAACTCGACCTTTATAATGTAAGTTCACGTAACACTATCCTATTTACGTAAGCTCATTTGCAGTAGAGAAAATGTATTTCTTTCCCAATAAACGCATTTTTGTTTGTAAAACCTATGTCCTTTGCAAAACAGTTTAGAGCCACATCTGATTCCTAACGTTTTACTATTCGGAGTAAATTAACCCTTTCCTCCCTGTCACTTTAAATATATGTCAAAATGACAAACAGTGTAGACCCTGATCAGAGGGAGTCTTCACAGGACAAGTGTACTCCTCTCTGGTACGCTGTTTGCAAATGACGTATATACCGTGATTAGGGTTCAGAGAGTTGAATAGTCAGACTTCTGACAAAATGCAATGTTCTGCACGGTTGTCCAATGCGTTTGCGTTAAATTTGTTTAAACGAGAAAGAATAACGACTTCTCCACTAAACCGCTTAACATTAATTATAGACATAAAATGGCGTATTTATTGGGTAATGGGTTGAACTCGCCATCGAGTGGATAAAGGATAAACCCGAAAACTTGAAAAATGATTTAACCTCATCTGTAATTGTAGTCATGCTTTAAAGTGACAACGCATTTTTTTAAATTTATAATTTTAGACTTATGAATGAAGTTGTATTTTAATTATGGCATTGTTATTCATAATGAAATGAATATGTGTTCCAGTGACCGAGTCAAGTACGAAGATGACAGCTACTGTAAACTAATCCATCACTGTATCTGCGTTACCACAACCGAGATGACGCTATTTTCCAATTTGGACGAAACGGAACTTCAACGCAAAACAACTAGGTGTAGAAAAGGACAATTATTCTGTACCTTTGAGGAAGCGTTTGAATCTGAGTTAAAAAATAGTTTGGAGCCGGATCCAACGCCGGACTCCCTAAACTAGTTATTAAACTAGTTATTACAAACTGTTTGGAATAAAATCCATTGTTTTAGCATAAACGTGACTTGCTAGATTTCCCCATTTTAGCAGATAAAACTATACAGCAGCTAAACTTATTTAATTCATCCAGTTGACGAAGCAGAATGGACATTTCTAAAGACAAATTGATTTTAATGCATGGTTAAGTGGAGAAGACGTCATTCTTTCCCAATAAGCACGTTTATGCTAAACCTATTATTTCCAACCCTGCGTCTGACGCGGCACCAAACTGTTTACCGTTGAGATTAAAATGAGTCCTAAAAACTGTCAACACGTTGCCATTTTCTACATTGTTTGCTATGCGTTTGCGTTCCGTTGACGTCTGTATATCAGCATCATTTGTTTCCTGCATTTACAGTGGAGAATCTGTTATTTTTCCCCGTTTAAACGCAAACGAAACGCAAACGCAAAACACTAAAACGTAGATAAGTGGAACATTTGGACAATTCTGATAATTCATGCTTCTCTTCGTGGCAAACAGTTTGAAGCTTGATCAGACACCGGGTTACCCGGCGTCTGATCTGGTTCCAAACTGTTTGCAATTGAAATAATAGTTTTAGCGTAAACGTGTTTAACAGGGAAGAATAACGTTTTCTACACTGTAGCAACGATCTGTTCATACATCAACCAACTTGTCTTCGGTCGACTCCAGATGACGGCACATTGCTAGGGCCATTCCTGATTGCAAATGGCATTTTCTAGGGTCCAACATGCACGTGTTAATTTCATGTTCTGTTGGACATTTGCTATAGTACAATGCTGATGAAACCATTTCTAACGACACTATTTGAAGATAAATTGACGGATTCCATTTCAGTGACAAGTTGACGCAACGTACTCAAAACTAGAGTTTGTAATAAAACCTAATGATATATATCAATAATCGAAAAGCATTATCAACTACATGTATATGGTAGAATTCAATGGGGAGTTAGTTAAGAGTTGAGAAGATGTTGGTTTTTTCCAAAAAGAATGGCTTCATGCTATCCCCATAGACTTTCCCTTAGTACCTTTCCGTGGTTCTTGGGCTTAGTTGTCACAGGAGATTTTTGATTTAGTTGGCGAAAATGATCCCCTCTGTCAAGAACCAAAAGGAAGGTGGGTTTGTAGTTTGATTCTATGGCGCTGCTTTAATGCGAATCGGATAAGACACACTAATCTTCCTCAAACATCTCTCAACATTATCTCATTTAATCATTCATCGACCCTTTATGACCAACTCAATGTTATTGCTTTAAACAGTCATATTTAATAAACACATACTAATTGATGCAATTTAGTGATCGAAATAATGAGATTTAACAGTGTGTGTTCATGTGTCACTCGGACGGAGTAAACTGAGTCAGAAAAGGTGACTGTTTGAAAGGTATATCATTTTATGGCAGAACACTCCTGACAATGTATAACATTCATCCTTAGCGACAACTATAATTGTCATTACAAACAGTGTACATACGAAGAATACATTTATACAAAGCAAGCAATGAATATCAAGACCATGGTCTACACCGTTTGTATTTTGATAAATTGTTAAAAGCAACCCTCGATAGTGAACTATGGACTATTTACTATTTACTATTTACATTATTTAAGTTTCAGGGGTGAATGGATTAATAAACCTTTCTTTGACGTTATGTTGCCTTAAATGTTTTCCGTTATAGCGATAGGGTTAACGATTACTCTATTGCCAATGCAATAGAGTGCATTATTAGTCCAGTCAATATATACTTTAACCTCAAACTAATTGCAACAGAAATGATTTTGTTAAAAACTACTAACATAATGTTTAAATAATAACATACTAAACGTCTAGAAAAATCTATAAAGGGGAAATTGGTTAAAAAGGCAATTAAGAAATGATAATTTTCCTTTAAATTATATGGCCTAAAGTTTCCAACATACCATGCTATATTTACACAACGCCATGGTGACGTCATGACGAATATCCTGTGTTTGTCTTATTTTTATAAATGAAAATGGGGTAAAATCATTAACTAAGGTAAGGTTTTATTGTTTCTGTATTCAATTGATATGATAACTGTTAAAATACAAGCTTTTACCTATTAAACATGTTCGCAAGACGATGATAGTTGTAAAATTTAAATGTCATGGGTTTCCGTGGATGATAAACAACCCATTGTGACTATCATCATATTTTTGATAACGGAAGGTTATTAGTGCCATAATTTACAAAAAAAAGGGAATTCGTAGCATCATTGTGTGGCTTCAGAATTACCCAGTAGACTGTTTTCTTCTTAAACTATCAATTCAAATTATTTGTTTAATCAATTTCTATCTTTTATTGATACCAAAAGAATTGAACGAATGACGTTTGTATCATTTTTAAAAAAAAATCTAAAAGAAGGGGTACCAACAGCAAAGCTAGGAGAGAACGGAATCATTCGTTTCAATAATGCTAGTGCCAAGCGTGAGGAAAGTTGACATCTTTGCCTGTTCAGATTGTTCATGTAAATTTCGAAAGAGATAGTGTAACCCAAACAATCTAACAAACAGCAAGAAAGTAAGAGCAATGAAGCAAAGAAAAGTTTTGGTAAAGAAGCAGCTGCTTAATTTATAAAAAAGTATTTCAAATCTTTAAAAAGCAAAAAAGATGCATACCCTACCTCATATGCCTTATCAATCACTATTCAATTTATCATCTAAGCTACCTTGGTCAATGGTCCAAAGTTTTCTGGCATTCACGGGTTTGAGAATTAGTTATGCCAATCATCCATTTCTCGCGATCATGTCTTATTGTTTGCTTCCAATTTTGTTTAAGCCGACCAGCTTCCCTTCGCCTTCCCACCTACAAAGTTCTGCATTTTATAATCCTGACTTTGCTTCTCTCTTCATAGCTGAACCAATGCCACTGGTTGGTTCTCAGGTAACCCATAAAGTCTTGGTACGTGCAGTTTTTCCAGTAAGGTATCTAACCTGATATACTGGATCTGGTATTGCTAGACAGTACAGATCCACCTAACCATGGCTCTGTTATTGCGTTGTAGTTGGGCGAATGAGAACACTTACTGTCATACAGCATTAACCTTCTAACACAGAGCTTCTGCTATACACTTTTTCTCCTGATGTTAAAGGGGACAGCTCCCTACAGTAGTACAGTACTGGTAGTAGTTCAGGAATCTTGCCCCGTGCTTACGTTATCCTTATGTTTGAACTGAATAAACAGCCATCTCTCAGCACTCAACATATTCACCAGAGAGCATAAATAACCTAATATTTTCATAATGGTGCCATCCATTTTCACCATATTGTAGGGGCGGTCCTATAAGAGCGTGCCAGCATTTTCAAACACTAGTCTTGTAGTTGGGGTATTGTTCCAGCTTTCCGCACAATTCATTACACTTTTTGTGCATCCATTGAGCCCATAAGGATGCATTGTTTTGAATTGTACCATGACAGTTCCTCCAAACAGCACATGGATACGGGCTAGTATATTTCAACGGTTGTAATTCTGAACCAATGACCATTTCATCTGTCTTTACCAGATACACTCTCAATCCTTTGGCTTCCTTACCATTTTTCCAAAGTTTTATGTTTCTCTAGTAATTATGCCATAGTTTCTGCTATGATGACTAACTCATCTGCAAACAATTACTCTCGTGTGCTAAACTCTCTGGAAATGGCTTCAATGACAATAATGATAAAAAGTATGAGGTATCACCCTGGTGGACTCCCTACTTTTACACTGAAATGTATATGTATGTGGTATCCACCAGTATTCAACTCTTGGCATAAGTGCGCATGTATTGTACCACTCAAATTCTTTCTCTACTCCAAAGTTCTGAATTTTCAACCATTGCACATCCCTGGGATCTTTATTTTAGGCTTTCTCCAGATCAACAAGTGCTATGTGCAGTATTGTATCGGCAGTTTGATGCTTCTCCTGCATCTGATGCAAGGTGCATATACTCATAAAGCATCAGTTGTACCTCTTTCAGGTATTACACCTAATTGCATTTCATTGATGTCAACTTGCTGTCTGATGGTACTGTCTGATCATACAATGTTTGTTCCAAAAGCGTCATAACTCTGTAGTTGCCTATAATCCGAGCGTCACCTTTGCGATATATAACATTTAATGATAAAGCTATCTTTGCACCTCCCTGGAACATGTTGTTCTCTTATGATGGCATATGCTGGGTCTGACATGATCTGACTCCCTCCATTTCCCGATGCTTTCAATATTTCTGCCATATTAGCAGAAAATCATGTTTTCTTACCATATTTCGTTTCTTGAAGCATTTTATCAATTATGGGCTAGTTTATATTGATGGGCCATGTACTGCTTCATATGTTTAGATGACAAGGGTTCCAAGGAAATTCATAGTGATGTTGCCAGGCTCTTTGTTTGGCGTTATCTGATTCTCATCAGCTTTTTATCCTTGAATATCTCACTTATCACTACCTTTATGGTCAGTGTGACTCACACTGAACTTGGCATTGCGGCAGCTTGCATGGCTTTGAAACATTTTTTTCAGCAGCACTTGCCGCCTGTGTGAACTCATCTCTGCAGCCTCCATTCTTCAATGAATTGTAGCATCTCCACTTTCTCTGTATTGCAGTGTTAACTTCTTCATAACATCATTATATTTCTATCTCTTCCATATGCACTTCATTTGTTTTACCATAAACACTCCCAGCACAAGCAGCTACACTACTTATACAATATTCTTTGAGCTGATGCCAGCATCAGCTGCCTGATATTCCACTTTGATTCTAACATAGGCATGTCCTGACCATTCAGCTACCAGGTTCTGACTTTAGGTTAAAAGTTGCGTCGTGCACCATGGAGTATCAATACCGGGACTTCCCGTGTTATTTAGAAGCCTGTGCTGGATTGCATATTCCTCTTCTGAGATGACCTCTGTTGAAAAATCTATGAAAACTTAACAGAAAGTCTGAGGTTAATGGCTGTGGAGACCGTATAGACATTCAGTGAAAAAATGGTTCAAACTTCGCCGAACCTGAAATAACTCTAAACGGCGAAGAGTTCTATATATCTGTAGATGTAGTGTGTGATGATATATTTGTCTTATAAACAGTTCTGATATCTACAGTCCTTATGTAGCCAGAAGAAGTTTTTAACTTAATTTTCCGTGAATTTGTGATCATAATTGTTCAGTTAATGAATATCACGATTCAGATATCTATTACATGTAATCAGAAATGACGAACCATATAAACGTTTTCAGCAAATTTCATGCATAAAGGGATATACCATTTTTTGCAAACACTTAAGACTTTTAACAGGTGTTAAGCAGATATAAAGTACAAAATAGTCATATACATACAATTTGCAGGGCAGGTGACAAACTTATGAAAATGTCACAAGACATCAAATAGAGCTTGAAAACTTGGCATTGATAATAATAAGACCAATATTTATATTCTTGGTCTACATTTTTTTGCAATGTTTAAGGGCCATTGTAACATGATGCAGCTCGTTATAATAACAAACTCTAGATTTATCTAGTTTTAATATGCATGGTTTTTCTGGAGGATACTTATATCAATTTATGTGCGTACGGAAAGAAGGTGGGGTAACAGATGCACATTTGTTTTATATGAAACTAGTGTTATACTGAGAGAAAAGGGTCGACAACTTGTATTTCCTCTAAACAATAAATGTCTATTAAATTTGTTATCAGAACAGTTAAAAACCCTGTTGTTTTATCATTTAAATCACATGGGTCAATTAAATAGAATTTATTGCTTCAAAAATGGAGCAAAATTTCTCACCAGAGGTGTTGTAGAAGTATTGAAAAAAATGACTTTGGCTTCTTAGACTTTCTAGACTTTTTTGGGTTACATCACAACACATTGAGCTTGCAAAAAGCACTTTTTTCATTTCTGTTGCAATGTGTTTGAGGTTAAGCCCTTTCTGCCAACATATTGACTGGACTATATATGTTCCCGAATAAATATGTACCAACTAAAATATGTTTCATGTTCATGTTGTTTTCAGTGCATACCGATTTGCACTAGACATGTTTTGTGGTTAATATTTCAGCCGATTTAATGCCGACCACGCTACATTACCGTCTGTCTTAAAGTTGTCGTGAACAATTTTATTCAAAGCATACACTTGAATATTGGTCATTGCTTTATCTTTTTTTCAGTGGACAATATGATTTTCTGTAGTGTTTAAACGCAAACGAAACGCACACGCAATACACTGAAATTTAAAATACCACAGTTTTTAAATGTTCTATTTATCTAAATTTGAGTGGCAAACCGTTTTTAGCCTGATGAGACACCAGATAATGGACATCTGATCCGATTCCAAACTCTTATTTCATAAGACAAAGATAAAAAAAATCAGAACTTTGATATGTTAGTTAGTTTGTACATTGTTTTTGCATTTTTCTTTCATTTCATTTGAGGGATAATAACGTCTTCTCCACAGATACGTCGTTTATATAGCAGTGAATGATTTAAATCAGGATCGAATGAGGTCGTGTTCTGTGAAGCATGCAAAAAAGGAAATGTTAGGCTTATGCAAGAACTGGTTTGAGAAATAAAAACCGACAGATTGGCTGCACAAATGACCTAATCCAGAGATAGAATCGTGTACTTCTGCCGCTTTGATTAAACTTTATTGCACAATAGATAGCACAAACAGCCTTTGTCAGCATTCGGGCGTTTTAATATATGGACATGCCACGGGGCATATTGACCACAAAGCGCAGTTTCCGTGTTCTGCGTACAGTGAGACTTCTACATTGTATCAGTATGAAACGTTTAATGATCTAATTCATCGTGAGGGTTTTACCCCTTCACCTCAAAATTGTCGTTTGCTTCAATATAACTGATGTCATTTCAAAGCAAGTGCAGAACAGTTTCGATCCTTATCAAACCTGTTTGCAAGTAAGCTTCATGAAATCACTGAGAGTGAAATATTTTAAACACTATCTCCCTGAAACTGTTACATGTACAGTGGAGAAAACGTTATTATTTCCCAATAAACGCGTTTACGCTAAAACTATTATTTCTAATACAAACAGTTTGGAGCAAGATCAGACGCCGGGTCACCCGGCGTCTGATCAGGCTTCAAACTGTTTGCCACCAAGATAAACATGAATTATCAGAATTGTTCAAAAGTTGCACTTTTCTACGTTTTAGTGATTTGCGTTTGCGTTTCGTTGCGTTTAATCGGGAAAGAATAACAGATTCTCGCCTGTAATGAACAATTGCGTTTTAGAATGATGTCTATTCTAGTTTTGACAATAGATGGTTAAGTTTTAACCATACATGTATATTGCAAATCCGCAAACAGGAAAGACGTTGGCCAGGGGACTCCTGCAGGATTCCTCTGACTAAGTCTACACTCTTTACATAAGACGTGTGTACTCTTCACTAATTGTTTGGGGGCAGGTTCTACATAATTAAGACCAAAAGAAGGAAACTTGAACCTTTTTTCGCAAACCGTTGGTTAGATGGGAATTGTCAACTTACCATGAACTACAAGGTGAACGATTCAAGGTCATCATAACCCTCTTGTTGCTTTATTCCTACCATCCCTTTATAGAACCTCATGCTACTACATTGAGTGGTCTTAAAGGTCATGTATACCTCATTATTTAAATCTTGACAAAAATAGATCATACATGTTAATTAATGCGGTACGTAACGTAATTAAACCACGTACAATATTGTAGAAGTGTTCGAGCTGTATAACCTTAAATCTCTCTACGACCCATGAACCTTGAATGGACAATTCAAATTTCCAGTTGAGTCTGATCTATTTAGAAATGTTTACATCTTTTCGCTTTTTGTTTTGAACATATATTTCAAAATGAAAAAGAGTGCAGACCCTGATCAGAGGGCCCCTATTCAATGGAGAAAACGTTATTCTTTCCCGTTTAAACGCCAACGAAACGCAAACGCATCGCAATAAAACGAAGAAAATGACAACTTTTCGACGATTCAGACTATTCATGTTAATCTCAGTGGCAAACAGTTTAAAACCTGATCAGACCCCGGGTTATCCGGCGTCTGATCTGGCTACAAACAGTTTGCAATGGAAATAAACGTTTAAGCGTTAACGCATTTATTCGGAAAGAATAACGTTTTCTCCACTGTAGGAGCCCTCTGATAAGAATCAAAACTTTTTGCATAGGCCAAGCGCGATATTCACATGTACACTAAAAGACGCATTAACATAACACTAGGGGTTAATTAGTTATATCTTAAAATGTCATATTGTCGTCTGCTTTTATTTCCAAAATTTCAACGCTCTAAGGAAGAATTATTGACATTGATGTCAAACAGTTTTGATCTTGCGCAGACGCTTACAATTAAAGCAATTGTGTCAATGCCAATTAAAAATTTAAGGCAGTTTTTTCTGCAGTAGTACAAAACACGCAGTGCCTTTATCATAACTGCTATGATACCTACAGAGTTCATTTTTAAATGCAACGCATATTCCCACGCGCACATTGCCTAACAAGTACGAAATCGAACTACTAAACATTTTGTTACATTGAAAGTGTTTATCCTGATCAGGCACTGCGTCTCTGGCGTGACAGCTAGTTTGGGCCTACACTGTTTGCAAAGTAACATTGCGCCACATGGCATGGCTCTTATTCATTTGGGACAGTGTATACAGTGGAGAATACGTTAGCATTTCCCATTTAAACACTAACGAAACGCAAACGCAAAGCACTAAAACGTAGATGTACAACTTTTTGACAATTCTGATAATTCATGTTTATCTTGGTGGCAGACAGTTTGGAGCTTGATCTGGTTCTAAACTGTTTGCAATAGAAATGAAAGTTTTAACGTAAACACGATTAATGGGAAAGAATAACGTTTTCTCCACTGTATGTATAGGTTAATATAGCTCGCCCTAAATTCGTTTCGACAAAAGGTAAAAAAAACAACCAAAGTAGTATGGCTAGGAACTTGTATTGTGCTTTAGACATGATGTAATACACACCATGTGAAATAATTAGTAGACGCTGGAGAACAACGCCTTCTGTGTTAACTGTATCCGCTTGAAAACACGTCTTCCAAACTAGAATTGCACTTGTTCGCCGGTGTTTAACAAGGTGTTGTTTTGCGGTCGGTTCTGTGTTGTTATGGTCGCCCATTGATTTTACACGTGCAACATCTGTTTCCATTGTTACGTGTAGTTTGACAAAGAGGTCAATGTTCCTAAATGTAACCTCGATATTCACGGTGAATAATACGTTAGCCTATACCGTTTAATCGAAACAAAACACAAATATAAAGTGAATACAATAACAACTTTTTCTAATTTATCTATTTTCGCCAGAATAGTTAACAGTTTTTAGCCTGCTCAAGGGCCGTGATATCCAGCGTCTGGTCAGGCTCAAGACAGTATGTAAAAGGCATAAGGGTTCTAACATAAACAAGTTTGTTACGGAAGAATAACATGTTATCTTTAGTATTTACCTACTTACTGACTTCCACCATATAAAGAACGACGTAAATACTGTTCTGGGACCTCTATATTACGACTTCTAAAACATAGCTAATTGATTTCATATAATACCGATCACAGCTTAAAGCCAGTTGTACGTAAAACAGAAAGCTCTTGTCATAAGCATCTGCTTCTAGTACTTAATACAAGTTAGTAATCGTACATGCAATAGGGACGTTTTGCTTTACTGTTCTGGCACTTATGTAATGAAACGTTCTCAGCGATTGATTATATAATTGTTGCTTATCGGAAGGGGGAATTTGTGTTCAGTAGATAAAAGGTCACATCATATGGTAAATGCTTTGTTTATTATAGTGTCACCCCTATTGAAAGGGTGTGCCAGTTTGGCTTATGAGACACCTATCTTTGTGCACGCATAGTACCTCCCGAATCCCTTCTCTTATTGCCGTGCGCCTTGCAGACACGGGCTTACGGTAACCATTCATTTAACTTGCTGGCGTCTCACCAACCGGCCACATCAGTTCCAACCCCGTATCTGGCTCAGGGATTTGAGCCTTCGACCTCCCGCTTTAAAGGCGGGCACCCTAACCACAAGACCACGTTTGCGATATGTTACTCAAACGATTTGTAGCTTCGTTTTCGTTTATGGACAATTACCTTTGTTACGAATAGGTGGTTATTCCCATGTTTTGGTGTTATGTTTGCCTTTGAGAAGAGAATGCGTTTGGGCATTTTAGACGTCAGTTAGTCAAATGTCGCTTTGTTTTGTTAATAAGCATATATTTTTTGTTTCGCTTTGATTTCCAGACAATAAATTTTGTTCTAAAACGGCCATCATTCCCCTGTTTGATGTAATACTTCCGTATGAGGATGTTCGAAGGGAAATAATGCCGTCTGCCCCATTTTGATTGAACCATATACATGTACAGAGAAGACGAAAACACACAGCATACTATTATCGTCTCGAGGTGTAATAAAGATCCAAAACTTATCGTTTAAGGGTGTATCCAACCCATAAGCGATTTTTTCAAAGTATCAAACTTTTTTTCTATCATTGTTTTTGTGGAAGAGCTATTTATGATGAATGAAAAAATTGGAAAAAAATATACATGGTGGTGTCCTTTTTTTGAGCTACAGCGATTTGAAAAAGGTATGTCAAATTTGGACTCTCAAATTTTACCCATTCAGAGTACAAGCTTCAGTAAAATCTATTTCAAAATAAAACAAACATGGTAATTTGGGTTTTCATTATTTATTTCATGTCTATGATCGTTTTTTCACATATAGAAACCAAATTTAGACAAAGCAGGCACTAGGTTTGAACAATATGGATCCTCGAATATCAAAAATATGCTTTTTATAGGGCATGATTTTATTAGATTTTTTATTTTATGAAAAAGAAAGTAAAAAAGTTTGAAAATGAAATAGTTATAGTATTAAACTTTTTCTTATATTCTACCAAATGAAAGCCAATGCTAAGGCAGTTCAAAATATGAAAAGAAATTGAAAGGTCAGTATTGAAAATTTTGAGTTATTAAAGTAAAAAGAGTTATCTTCCCTTACAAAATTTACAAAAAAGTACATTTGGATTGGGGTGTTTTGTAAATGTCGTTTTGCCATCCACCAATTTTCTTGTGCCAAACCGTAAGGCCTGGAACTTTGATATTTGACATGTAGCCTTGTATACATGTAGTGTAGTAGACCGCTACCAAAATTGTACAAATTTGCATCCTCTGGTTAAAAATGACTCTTTTAAATAGAATTATAAAATAATTACAGAGCTGCGACTTTTACTTTTCACACCATCGCCTTTCATACACTAAACTATGCTTTGCTAATTATCAAGTCATACGAGCGTACTTGAAAATTCACTATCGTGTAGCCAAAACATTTTAGCGCATTTTGATACCGGCTTTGGTACAATTTCTTTATCGAGGCAGTGATAGAACGAGAATAAGTGAAGGGAGAAGAAGAGAAACAAACCTAAATTCTTCTCAACACTGGCTTCAAACACCTGCAATAATTATTCTCATTTCCTGTTCAAAAGATATGTCAATGTGACACATGAAAATCTAATATGATTATTGGTGATAAAATATGTACTAGGTTACCAAACTCGCATATGTCAATTTTATACCGTTTAAATGACATATAAATGTTAGCCTTCCATGGTAATGTATACTTCAAACTTCTCTGCATTAATTTACATATTAATCATTCATTTTAATTGAAGAAATACGGAAACAGTGTCAAACAGTTTGATCATGATTGGACGCTGTGTAACTCGACGTCTGGGTCCAAGGTTATAAAGCTTTTGAGTTGAGACTAAAGTCGTTCTCAATCAATTGATTGGTCAGATTTGAGCTTGAGAACAAACCCAGACTCAACTAAAAAACTTAATTACCTTTAGGCTGGATCTTGATCAAACTGTTTACAATTACCAATTATGTACACACTATGCAAGATATAAATTACGTTTCACCTGAAAATGAAATTAAATGGCGTAACCCATTTTTCAATAAAACATCAATTTACGCCATTAATTCATTCCTACAATGTAGAAAATACTTCCCTTGTTGTAAAGCTATGAATATGCACCAGAGGAATTGTGTCCGTTATTACAACAACTGAAACGAATGCTAAAACGACAGATGACAGTTTAAAGCAATGTGACAGTAAATAAGAAAGCTCACTAAAGAGTATTCACTTTTACTGTTGCCTTGCTTCAAGCAATCACCTGTCGTAAACACCTGGGACCCGTTTCATAAAACTTCTTACGACATATTTTGGCGTAAGTCAGATTATAAAAATATCAATTTCTTTTTATTTCTCGATCTTATCCTGTCTAGTGACATCTTTTTGGAATCGTCTTGAAAAGACGATTCCAAAAAGATGTCACAAGACAGGATTAGATAGAGAAATCAGAGATTAAATGTATTTTAAAGTTTTGACTTACGACACCATTTGTCGTAAGATGTTTTATGAAACGGGCCCCTGATACTTACTGTAATTATGTGGTCGACATTAAGATGTTTAACATGTATTCAAAACGCGTCGTCTTTTGTTTTGAAAAACACGTTTCCTTACTTTGAGATTAAGTATTCAGTGTTCCCTCTCTTCAACGGCCCTCCCAACAACGACTCACTCCTTACAACGACCCTTGACGCAGTTCTCTAAATAAGACAATTATGTTTAATTCTTTTACTGAGGCAATGTCGTCTGCTTAAAATTGTCGTCTGCTGTATGTTTCTCAAAGTAACATATAAGTGGAGATTTGGACAGAATAAATGTAATGACGAGTGACAAACAGCTTGAATCCAGATCAGACGCCGCGTTTGAAGCTGTTTGCAAATGTAAACCAATCTTCCTCCCTATAACGATTCCCTCCGATGAAAGCACACACTTTTTGTCTCCCTTGGGTGCCGCTGTAGAGAGGGAACGCTGTAGTTTCGTTTCAATCTTTCACTCCATATAACGCAATACATGTAATTCGCGTTTGTAAACTGGTTGGGTCCTGATCAGACGCCATGTTTCGCGGCATCTAATTTGGACCCAAACTATTTGACCCTCTTATCGATATTTATTAAGTTATACAAACGTAAATCTAACTTTGAAACGTATTTTGCAGACAACAATACTGGAGCGGACGACAAAAAAAGCGACGAAGGGGTAAACATATTCCGATTAATTTGGTCATGAAAAGGGTTAAACTGGAAAGGTTTCTCAACTTTTCAACTCTCGGCTTTTTCAACTCTGTATCATTTGAGAAGATGTACTGAAGGTGACGTAAGGACACGTGTTTTAGGTGCGCGCTGGCCGTATAACATTGTTTTCAGCGAAGTCATTTGATAACGTACAGTGTGCTGGTCTCCATGACACTCTCATGTCATGGCTTACCAATTATCTTACTGACCGTAAACAAAGAGTTGTAATTCCGGATGGTGACTCAAATTTGACTAATATTAATGCAGGTGTTCCCCAAGGATCTATTCTAGAACCACTTATGTTCCTAGTTTACATAAATGACATAGGCGTTCATATATATTGTAATATTCTTTTATTTGCTGATGGTACTAGCTTGTACATTATAGTAGACCATGCCGACAAATACTCAGCTAGTGTACACAGATACATTGTATATCCAAAATATCTCTGACTAGGCTAAAACGTGGCTTGTCACTCTCAACCCATCAAAATCAGAATCACTCCTTATATCTAGAAATATTCACAAACCTAACCATCCTGTATTAACAATGTTAAATGAAAACATACTTAAAGTAGACCATCATAAACATTTAGGAGTATTTCTATCATGCGATGGAACATGGCATCACCACATTGATCACATCAAAACTAAGGATTGGCGTAGAATTAACATCATGCGTAAACTTAAATATATTCTCTGTAGAAAATGTCTTGATATTATTCAACTTAAACCATTATTAGAATATGCAAACGTTCTATGGGACAATTGCACATTACATGAAATACAAGAGCTACTAAAAGTTCTAAATGAAGCTGCTAGAATTGCAACTGGTGATTCCATGTTAGTCTCATTAATCAATCTACAAAACGAGGTCGCTTGAGATACACTAGAAATGAAAGGAATTAACCGTTAACTTAATATCTTGTTCTACAAGATGGTACATAACTCATCCTCAAGTTATCTATCGTCAATGATTCTTAACCCCGTCAGTGAAGCTTCTCGGTATAACTTGAGAAATGCAAATGACATTAGGTCTATTCGTTGCCGCTCCCAACTGTATTAAAACTCATTCTTACCATCAGTCATCTCTCAATGGAATGATTTGCCAGAACATATACGTAACTCTGAATCTGTTAAATCTTGTAAACGTAATCTGGTCCCTCATCGAAATAATACGCCAACTTATTTCTATGCTGGTGACAGAACTGCACAAATTTTACACACTCGCATCAGAACTAAATGTAGTACCCTTAACCTATGTCTTTTTCAAAGAAATATTGTAGATTCCCCCTTATGTTCTTGTGGTGAGGTTGAAAGCACTGACCATTTCCTACTAAGATGTATATTATACGCAGCCTCTCGTCAGGACCTACTTAATAAATAAGACCAATATGTGCTGTTACAACAGAAAATCTCGTATTCGGCAACCCAACCTTAGCTGCAGAAGCAAACACATGTATCTTTGTTGCCGTGCACAATTATATCATGAACACAAAAATATGTAAATGAGATATCCGTGCAAACTTTATGTGCCACTCCAAATCCTCTGTCATACCTTACAATAAAATTCATACTTTACCAATATTTAAATCGACCAATTCTCTAATTGCAAATTTTTGCCTTTTTTTAATTTTCTGCATTGACATTTTTCTCTAGTTTATTGACATATTTCTTTCATCAATGTCTGTTATGATAAAGATATGCATATCTATAAGAACCTTCCCACTGCCATGGAAAGAATCAAAATACAGTACTGAACCTTATTAAATTAAATTGATAATCGCAAGCGAATTGCCATCGAATTGCCATCGAATCGGGCGCTTCAAAAAACAAATCCTACTTTTGAATAGTTTTACGCGAATTTTCCGAAGCGTTTGTGACTAAAACGGAATTGAAAACATTAACGAACGCATATTTGCGAACATTTGTGAAATACACCATTCAGGAAAACATACCCGAGGGTAAAGTTAGTATTTTGAATCGCAAGTGAATTGCCATCGAATTGCAAGCGAATTGCAACGCGAATCGCATTTTTTTTTAATTTAATAAGGTACAACAAGGTTTGCTTACGATCCAATCCATTTCCAAGATGTACAGTCGGTAATGGCTCAGTTGTTACGTAGCTGTGCTACCAACGTTAGGGTGGTGGGTTCGATTCCCGATTGAATTTGATTCGTACTATTTTTTAAAAGTGTGTTTTATAAATCCTTTTGCGGATAAACGCATACACACCATTCGTGCAATTTTATAAGATAAAGTACAGTGGAACTTGCTTGAGCAAATATTGGTTAGAAAAATTGTCAAAAGAAATGCCTATAGCAACATCACGTTAAACAAAAACTCTTAGAAAGCATGAATGTTATATGTATTTGTTGAAAGAGATTATAAAGTTGTGGCTTGAAAACCGGACAAAGTATGTACTGTATGTGGGACGGACGAACGGTCGGACGAAGGATCGAACGGGCGAATAAACAGCCGGACGGAAAGACAGGGGTAAAACGTCCCCATGTTCAAGAACATCGAGCGGAAATCTAGCGGAAACCTAGCGCTCGCTGTCCGCTTGCTATCGTTCAACAAGCACAGCTTACGCCCTAAAGTGTACTGTAACACAACTAGCAACTTTTACGTACTGATACCTTCCGCTCGCCTAGCTCTCGCCGAGTAAGTTCGTTCCTGAGCGAGCGACCGTCCGCTCGGCAAGCGGAAACTCAGTTGAACACACCTCAATATGTCCCCGACTGATAATCGCGAGGGCATAAAAAAAATCCCACCCTATCGCGTATATATTACATCAATGACAAACATTTTACGCTTTTAATTTATTGGAAAATGGTTCTAATGCATACACTCATGATAATTAATCTAAGCTGGAGACCATCTTTTTTGCGCTGAGAGCACCATACAACCTTTTGGTACTATCTTATAGCATGTTTCCTCGGGAGCTCAGAAACAATCGTCTGACGCGTATTTAGGTTGTGATTAGGGGAGATAATTGAGATTAAAGTTGTCTGCCCTTGAAATTTTATGCAACAGTGACATTCTTATTGGGCTTTTATTTCATGTTTTACATATTTAAAAGTGGAATTTTGTTAGCAATTATCAATGTAGTTTAACCTAAATACAAATTTAAAAAAAAATGTTTTAGGATAGTTTCAGACTCACTGAAATCCAAAATGGCCGCCAAAATGGCTATTTTAGTACATGTAACATTTAAGCTTTTTGAGCAATAACGTTACTTATATTGACTACCATTAATACTGATATGAAACAATTTTAGTTGATTCTTATTGAACATTCATTTAGAAATCAAATTAGCTTTTATTTGATATGTTTCCTGTAATCCAGTGCTGAAATAGGCCAAAATGGACGCAATAATGTCTATAATCTAGACGATCGGACAACTGTTTGTAGTGAAAATTATTGTTTTAACCTAAACGCATTTATTGTAAAAGGATAGCGTATTTTCCACTGTAAGCTTGTAAGCAAATTCGGAATTTCCAAGCGTTTGAAAAATATAATTTAATAGCTACAGAAAACGCTATTCTTTCCCGTTTAAACGCATAGAAAATGGAAACACAGTGCATTGAAATGTGAAAATCAAACTTTCTAACCTTTCTCACGAATTATTTTAAACTCAGTGACAAACAATTTTGAGCCTGATCAGACGCATCTGATCTTGTTTCAAACCGTTTGCAATGGGAATAATAGTTTAAATAGCGTATTTTAACGCGTTTCTTGGGGAAAAAAATACGTCATCTCATTTGTTAGTAAAGATGGATCGGGTTCAACAAGAGCGAAGGTCAAATTGGTAAAGGTGTCATTTACATTTTTTACATATGACCTAAAGAGACATGCAAAACAATTATAAAATTATGTGTGAATATATCATACTACCGAGAATAGATCAAAGGGATTTTATTTTTATAGTTTATGATGATAGTAGTTGCATTTCTATGAACATATTAACATATTTGTATGCATATCATATTAATAAATCTATGTTCTTACTCGGAAGATTTGAAATGCCATCCTCCTAATATGTCACACGTGAGAGTTAACACTATGCGACCTTAATCGTTAAGTTCAAACTTCAATGTTATGAGTAAAGTCTGGGATCGTTCTCAAGCATTGTATTGGTCAGATTTGACCAGGGCCCGAGGTTATGAAACGTTCTCACTTGAGGATCTAACTAAATGCTCATACTCACAAATTAGATGCTTATGTTAGCATCTTACAAAAGTCGGAGGTTATGAACGTCCCTGAATATTTGCTAACATGAGCATCTAACGAATTGCTCGAACGGGTGACGGACGTTTCGGTAAATGACCAGTTCGGTAAATTGATTTTATATAGTGAAAGTCTGGACGTTTCGGTAAAAAGGTAAATTATAGTAATTATAGGTTTATGTACAGGTCTGTATATCACAGCTTTCGCTAGATCAATAACTGATGGCGCTTGATCTCTAATCACTTGTCAGACCCAGATCAGCAATTGGTTAAACCTAATAAATATTTGCCGAAAAGTTTGGATTCTGATCAGAAACAGCGATCAGAATCCAAACTTTTTGACAAACAAAATTACAAGTCCTTAATATAATATGCAGCTGAGACAAGGATCAGCAGATCTGGAATCAGTCAAAGTTACTTGCGAACAGTTTGAATCCTGCTCAGACAAATCAGAAGCATCTCAAAATGATTTTAATCTACAGATACTTCACCTTAAATAAAAACAAAGCAATGGTAGTAAATTGAGTAGAGCTTCTTGTGTTACGCAGATCTATAATTTGAGTATTATTCTGTAAATATGTATATTATAAACATGCCAATAAATATAAATTTTGTTTTTTTAGTTCTTAATTATTTGGAGATGTAGGCTAACAATAATCTCATCTCCTTATAGAAGAAATGAAAAAAAAATATTGAAGAAATCAAGTTATTTTTACCCCCTTCACATGCCCTTTATTTCGTTTTGTAAACAGGCCGAAAAATTTAGTATCTGTTGGTAGATCAGGATCAACACATACTAAAACAACCCTGCAAACTTGGCATACACACTGTGCCACAATCTCATTGTTACCGAGAGAGGTGCGATGTGCGATATACTTAATCCTATAATTACTATAATTTACCTTTTTACCGAAACGTCCAGACTTTCACTATATAAAATCAATTTACCGAACTGGTCATTTACCGAAACGTCTGTAAATCGCTCGAACCAGTCTAGCAATTAATTATTGTTTAGCACGTAAGCGGTAATCAAACCGGAAATAGTGTAAACAATGAAGGTGAACCTCTACCTGTCAAAGGTTACGCCGTGAAGTAAAGCCCTCCAACGGACATGAATCTAAATGAAAATAGTATTTGTAGACAACTATGAAGATTGCAATACGATCGTGTAGAAAAATTAAAGCTTCATCGAAGAGTAATGGCATGTGACAGGACTGAAAACCGGCGATCGCCGATTCGGTAAGTGAATCATTCATTGTCTTGATATGGGGGTGGGTGAAGTGACAAATATCATAAACTCACGGCGAGTGACGTCAAGATAGGACTGGTGTTACTTTAGCGATAACATCGACCCTTTCATAATTTTTTGCTAAGCTATATGATTTTTAACGAGACCGTTAAACGGTTTCACGTTCTTATTATTTATCATTTGGATTATTTTATTCTTAAAATGACTTAACTATTTGTATGAACGAATTAGTTTGTCGCAGTCAATCTGGTTGGTTCATACGGATTGAATTGTTGTCACAACTAGCACGGGTTTTCCTTTTTAGCGCCTTATTTTTTATGCAATTTCATTGGACGAGTAGACATTTTGGCGGTAATTATTATTTTCTTATGGCTTTCTTGTCATTCTGTATTTGTTTTGACAAGGGATCGCATCTCTAGAAATATTTTGGAGCGTTTGAATTATCCAAGTTGATACGGAGTTTATTCAGCTTGCTGAATAGATTGTCTTTTGTACCAGTGTTGAAAGAAGATTTATAGAAGGGAGACAACTAAGAAGCTCGAAAGGATTGTCGGAGGTGACTTCGAGGGACACCATTCTTCCTGTGATAGATTTCTGGTTGTTACGATGGCGAGTAAGGCAGACGAAATTGTAGACGAGCAGTACGTTTTACCTAAAAGAGCGCCCAGAAGGGACTATAGAGCTTTGCATGAGGGGATCGGAGAGGAGACAGAATCCCCCTATCGGACCTCGCCCCAATTGCCGGATGTAGACAGACGGTGCGAGGATGAAGTAAATCAACGCAGAGACGAAATTCAACGTTTGCGGGATGAGTTTGGAGAACTCGAGGAGGAGGAAGATTTCCTGAGGCAGCAAAGTCGAGATGTGGAGGAGCTGAGAAAAAGAGTAAGGGAGAAGAGAGATACCGTGGAGAAATTACGAGGTGAGAGTGTTCACTTATATTCTCAAAAAATGTCTACGGCGGCGTCGTCGCAAGTGAGAGAACATTTGACAATACGAGAATTAAGAAAGGACCAGGCGCTTAAAAAGAAGGTTAAAGCGGGTCTAAAAAGTACAGGTCTAGATATTTTTTGCTCTAGTAGCGACAGCCTTTCTGATACAGATAGTCAGGTTTCTAAACCCACTGTTTCCAAGAAAAAAGTCACCTCTAAGACCTCTTTCTGCTCTTCTTACG
Organism: Gari tellinella; assembly: GCA_922989275.2. NCBI lineage: Eukaryota > Metazoa > Mollusca > Bivalvia > Cardiida > Psammobiidae > Gari > Gari tellinella. Next base: position 74,905,946 of record OV277867.1, on the reverse strand, counting down.
ACTCTGAGGTTGAATCCAGCTCAGAGGACGAGAAGAAGGGCAGAAAGAGCCGCAAATCTAGAAAAGCTAAAGAGAAGTCTGGCATTGTATCAAAAGCCAGTGATAGGGTAAAGAGAAGACAAAAATATCCTCAGTCACATTTACTGATCACACATGGTCCTTTCATTCTGGCGATCGAAACCTTTGTCAATTTCTGACAGCAAAAGTTTGTGTATTGCAGCATCCGTTTGGGTATGGAGTAATAAATTGACGCTCCCGAAAGTTTTCTGAGGAGCCGCATTTAAACATTACGAGTTTGTACATGATCGTGACGGATTTCATCCAATTTTTGCTTTTTTCCCTGTGAATCAGCGTTCCCTTATCGTTGTCGGCCATGTTGAGAATCAGCGTGAGTACGGTACCCTAGCATACTCAAAGTGAGGTGCTCAAAGTGAGTACTTGTCACTAGATGCTAGTGCTCAAAAGTTTCATAACCTCGAATTATTTTACTAAATACTCAGGTTTCGCTAAGTGCTCACTTTTGAGCATTAGTAAGTACTCAAAAAGTTTCATAACCTCGGGCCCAGAAGCTCTTCCTGGGGAATCAAATGCTTGGTTCAAGATCAAAAAAAGTTTGATTTAAGACAAGTCCATTATTTCCCAATATGCCCATTGCATACATTTTGGAGCATTGTCAGACTCCACATCTACATGACATATGATCAAGCTTCGTAGCCATTCACCAAAAGTACATCGTTTTCAAAAAGGTTGTTATTTTATAGAACATTTAACCCCTTCACTGCCTAACCCCGAGTACGATGGTTATTTGCAAACAGTTTGGATCTTGATCAGACGCCGCGTAGCGCGGCGTCTGATCAGGATCCAAACAGTTTGACACTCCTTTCAATATGTAATAAGTCAAAATACATAAAATTTCAATTTGAGAAATAAAAGCAGACGAAAATTGTTTAAAATTGATGACGTCACGGCAGTGAGGGGGTTAGGAAGCTAAAAGCAGTGCAGCAAAGTTTAGAATATGACAACAATTTGATACAGTGGTGAAGACATTATGCTTTCCAAATAAACGCAATTACGCTAAATCTACTATTCCGATTGCAAATCACGTTTTTGGAACCAGATCAGGCACCGGATAAACTGGAGTCTGTTCAGGCTACTAGAATCAAAATAATGCTGAAGAAAATTAATGTCAAAATGTTGTACTTTCTACATTTAAGTGCATTTCGTTTGCGTTTTCGTACGCGTTGAAACGTGTGAAACAAGTGTTCTATACTGTATATTTTGATTGATTTATTTCTAATTGGGACACTGTTAGGAGCCTGGTCAGACGCCGTGTTACCAAATATTCAGATCAGTCTGAAGAAGATACATACTATACTAGTAATCAGTCTGAAAATACAGATGAAAACTTATTGCAGAATAAGTCTAAAGGCCCCATCGCCTTTGTGAGTTTTTCGTTGCTTTTTCTTGTTTCCTACAGTGGGGAAAACGTTATTCTTTCCCGTTTAAACGCAAACGCAAATCACTAAAACGTAGAGAAGTACAACTATTGGACAGTTCTGATATTTGATGTTTATCTTGGTGGCACACAGTTTGGAGCCTGATCAGACGCCGGGTAACCCGGCGTCTGATCTATCTCCAGACTGTTTGTTATATAAATAATAGTTTAAGCAAACGCGTTAATTGGGATATGTCAGTGAAGGGGTTGTATGAAGGTGAAGGTGGGTGTATTGTTGCGTTTCCTGCTTGAGTCTTTCGTATTTATTAAACGAACGCTACGTAGTCAAAAATGAACTATACTTAACTGGTAGTTTGAATTATTCATTAAACATTTCATTGTGAATAAGGTGAAGAGTGGTCGCTCAACACCATTTTGTTTTTTTGTGTCTTCCATCAAGTTTCCACAAGTCTTATAGAAAGTCAGTGCCATTCATTTGAATAACACTTAACAGTGTTAATACTGAATATTCATATATAAAACCCCGACCAATATATGTATGTACGAGGGGTGTTCAAATAGTTTTGATACTGGATCAATAACTTCAATATTATAAGCGTAAAATGCATGTGTGATATATCATTTTAAAGAGCAATTATTCGCCTACACGATGGTATAATGCACTATAAGATCGCATAACTCGATGAGTCACAAAATGAACCTAAATGATCCCTACTCGAGGACACTGGAACATACATGTAGCACTTTTCAGACATTACTTTTTGACGTAATAACTTCTTAAAGAGTACAATGTCCAGATTATTTTTTTGGAAATATATTAGTTTATGTCTACATTCTAATGTAAAGAAAAAATTATTTCTATTGAAAGGGTTAACTGTCTAAAATCTCATTTTTTTTTAAATCAACATTTCTTATTTTGCTAATGACGAAAGTGGACATGTTTTTTCGAACGCTATGAAATTGTTCTAGATCAGTATATCTACATTTTGATTTTAAAACATGAAACCAGTTTTCAATGGCTTCAATTATAGCCTGGTTTAATAATAAAGAAAGAGTTTGTAGTTTCACTAACTACTTTTATACATAACAGGAGATCATTTTTTTTATTATATTTTAAGTACGTGTTTAGAATTAATTCTATTTTTAATATTTTATGTAATAATAACATTTAAAACTGTGTAGTGTTTGCATAATTGTCTTATTGTATTTGACAGAAAATTTCATAAACTTATTTAAAATAGTAAAGCCGTAATAATAATTATAGTATCAAATTGTGTTTAGAAAAAAAACTCAAATATACACAAAAAAGTCCAGTGTCCTCGAGGAGGGGTCATTTAGGTTCATGTTGGGGTTGATCGAGTAATGCAATCTTATCGTACATGATATCACCGTGTTGGCAAGGAATGGATCTTTAAAATGATATATCACACATGCATTTTGCACTCATTATATTGAAGTTATTGATCCAGTATCGAAACTATTTGAACACCCCTCGTACATATATCATACGAACTATTAAACTAGCTTATGTAATACAGAAACAATTACTCGGGAAATAGTGCAGATTCGTGTAAGACACCTCCTATGAGAAAGCAGTGCATGCCCCGGTTAGACAGCTCCATCAAGAGCTGTCTGGTCTGGGTCTCCACTGTTTTAAAACAATCATCGTTATACAGTAATGGCCAATGGTTAAAACAGAATTGGCCATGAACGTAAGTTAGCGCATGCAAATTTGCGATTAAAAAGAGCATATTGGTTGTGATTGATGAGTCTGGTACATATACGAAGACAAGTTATGGTGGCCCATAAATCAATCCGCGTTATGTTTATCACTAAACTGTCATCTCTGACTAATTAAACTTGGCGCACGCTTAACCCCTTTACTGACGTGACGTCACCTGCTTGAAACAATTGTCGTCTGCTTTTAATAACGAAATTTAGGTTTCATGCAGTTTGTTTGTAGAAACATATAAACTAATACCAAACAGTTTGGATCCTGATCAGACGCCGCGTCACGCGGCGTCTGATCAGGGTCCGAACTGTTTGCAAATAACCAGTTTACTTGGGGTAAGGCAGAGAAAGGGGTTAGCCCCTTTAACGTCAAATTTTACCGACTGCTTCATACACTTTCAGAAGCACCATATACAATGTATTATATCGTCTGTTAACATTTGTCGTCTGCAATTTGATGCTATTTTATTTCAAAATTTACTGAAGAAATGGTGATACGAGTATCAGTTTTGATCCTGATCAGACGCGGCGTGACTCGGCGTCTAATAAGGATCGAAACTGTTCGCAAAATGAGCTTGTGACACATATATCGGTGAATGACCTAACTAATACCTTGTTTGGGTACATGTAGCGACCGACTGACTTAGTGCTTAAATACCACGTGCTGCACGATTTTATGTGATTCTTACATGTAACATCAATCAGTATAGAGCCTTATCAGACGCAGATTCACTCGGCGTCTGATCTGGTTCAAATAAATTTTGCAACGGACATGAATGTAAAAGCACAAATCAAATTAGTTTTTTTAGAATAGCATACAATATGATTATACAGAGGAGTGAGACATATTCATTTCCCAATAAACACATTGACGGTAAAAACCATTACTTCAATTACGTGTACAAACAGTTTGAGCCAGAAGAAAACGGCGTCTGACCAGGCTCCAATCTATTTGCCACTCTATTTAAAAAAACTTTTCGAAAAGTTATCTATGTTTTATTGCATTGAGTTTGCGTTTCGTTTGCGTTTAAACGGGGACGAATAATGTCTTCTCCACTGTATAGCGGCTGATGGTTGGTTTCGTTATTTGCCTTAAAAACTTTTATGTAAACCCAAAACTGATTTCTGTAGCAAAATGCTTGATCCAGATCTGCTATTAAAATTGTGATCTGAAAACTAATAGCTACATTTAAACAGATGTTACTCTGTCCAAATAAACGTATGATTTGCTTCGTTGCTCTTGATTGATGGGGTAGCGTGATCGCCATTTTGGGGGCTGTCTTTTGTACGTTTATTATGTTTATTTTATATCTAATTGTAGTTATTTGTCTTTTCCTGGCGGCCTGCATTTGGGCTCTCTACTATTGTTTCTATCGGTCGACAATCAGAAGCCGGTTGCTTCATTGCTGATTGATGGGAGTAATGTGATCGCCATTTTGGGGGCTGTCTTTTATATGTTTATTCATGTTTATTTTAGATCATAGTGTAGTTATTTTGTCTTTTCTTGTTTGTAGGTACATTTGTGTAACTTCATGTGAAGCGCTTTTGAACGCACTACCCCTGTGTGAAAAGAGCGCTATATAAATCTGGTATAATAATAATAATAATAATTTTCCAAAACCAGAATGCCCATCGCAAAGAAAGGGTTAAAAGTCAGATAAAACATCGAACTCAGATTCTGAAAAGGATGCACACCGTTTGCCGATTAGATTTTGATAGCCGATAAAAGATGCTCGAAAATGTAATTTTCAACATTTTATTGTACATTGTATGGCGTTTGAATTTAGTGTACAGTAGGGAATACGTTATTCTAAACGCAAACACAATGCACTAAAACGTACAAAAGTACATGTACAACTTTTGGATGATTATGGTAGTTCATGTTTATCTTGGTGGCAAGCAGTTTTGAGCATGATCAGACGCCGGGTTACCCGGCGTCTGATCAGGTTCCAAACAGTTTTTAATATGAATAACAGTTTTAGCGTAAACGTGTTTATTGGGAAAGAATAACGTTTTCTCCACTGTAATTGTGAAGACGTACGATCTCTCTCACCGTGTGACGCCTTGTATAATTACCCATCGAAAAGAGACCAGATTTGGACAGCAACCATATAATTTATGACACGCAGTTATCAAATAAATAGGTGACCAGGTGACCACTTGTCCCCACCATCACTAATAATCTTTATGACAACGGTCTGTCCTGTATTGTTAATTTACGACTTTCTTACATTGAATCGACAGTAATATAATACGACAGTTCAATGTGAAGTTTTGAAGCTAGCAGAAGGAAGAACGAATATGGTTCAGATTCGTGCCCCTTTATGCCAAGAGCGACTTACAAACAGTTTGCATCCAAAATAGACGCTGAGTAACGCAGTGTCTGTTCTGGATACATGTACATACGTTTGGTATTCATATTCAATGTTCTTCAGTTTAACCCTTTACCTGATAGCATTGTTTCTAGTATTGAAGATATGTGACCACTTAAAGCAGGTTGAAAGTAAAGCAGAATGCGCCCTAAGGCGCATTCTGCTTTACTTTCAGCCCGCTTTAAGCTAAAATCTGCTAAGCTATATAACATATTTGTAATTGTTATTGTTCTTGAGGGTATAAACTGGAACTACTTTCATCAGCGGAGGAATAAATTAAATACGCTAAAAGTCGCTTCTATGGGGGAAAGGGTTAAAAAACACAACAAGCGATATGCGAGTATGTTTGCAGACACTATATTTGAAGCGGACGACACTAGAGCATACTAAGGGTTACAGTGGAGAAAACGTTATTCGTCCCCGTTTAAACGCAAACGAAACGCAAACGCATCGCAATAAAACGTAGAAAATGACAACTTTTATACAATTTTGACTATTTATTTTAATCTGAGTGGCAAACAGTTTGGGGCCTGATCAGACGCCGGGTTACCCGGCGTCTGATCTTGCTCCAAACTGTTTACAATAGAAGTAATAGTTTTAGCGTAAACGCGTTTATTGGGAAAGAATAACGTTTTCTCCACTGTAATAGCGTCTGAGCTAAGAAAAGAGTATAACGATATAAAGAATGAAGGTAATATGGTCAGTGCACGGTGTGGTACATGAAGTGGTATACGTAGTACTAGTAATATCTTTTGGCGATATTAGAAAGAAGATCTAGTATTAACAAAAGTGGTTTACATTAGTAGAAATAGTAAAACTACGAGTAGAAGTAAGACGAGTACATGTAGTAGTAGTATTAGTAGTAAAAGTCGTAGTTATATAAGTAGTTCAAGTAGTAGCAGTTTAAGTAGTACAGTAGCAATACTAATCGTACATGTAGTAGCAGTAACAGCAGTAGTCGTACATGTAGTAGCAGTAACAGCAGTAGTCGTACATGTAGTAGTATTAGTTGCTGTTGTAGTATCAGCAGCAGTTGAAGTAGAAGTAGTAGACACTCTAGAAGTAGTAGTAGCAGTAGCAATAGAAGTGACACTAGTAGTAGAAGTAGTAGTGGTAATAGTAAAAGTGGTAGTACAGTACTGAATCTTATTAAAATAACAATTGTTGCGATTCGCTTGCAATTCGCTTGCAATTCGATGGCAATTCGCTTGCGATTCAAAGTACTAACTTTACCCTCGGGTAAGTTTTCTTCGTTATTATTTTTAATACCATTTTTGTCACAAACGCTTCGGAAAATTCACGTAAAAATATTCAAACGTAGAATTTGTTTTTTGAAGCGCGCGATTCGATGGCAATTCGATGGCAATTCGCTTGCGATTATCAATTTAATTTAATAAGGTTCAGTACTGTAGTAGTAAACGTAGTAGTAGTAGTGATTGTTATAGTTGAAGTATTAGTAGTAAAAGTTGAAGTAGTAATAGTTGCAGTAGAAGTGTTGGTACATGTATCAGTAGTTGAAGTGATCGTGGGTGTGGTACATGTAGTAGTAGTAGTAGTAGTAGTAGTAGTAGTAGTAGTAGTAGAAAAAGTAGTAGTAGTAGTACATGTAGTAGTAGTAGACATTTAGTAGTAGTATCAGAAATATAAGTAGAAATTTTAGTACTTTAAATCAGTGTACTGCAGAATATTATGTAGTATTAGAAATAGATTGACATCCTCTATCATGTTGTAAGTATTATAATGCCAACATCCTTAATGACTAGATACATTTATGTTTATATGTCCCTTTAAGGTTTCAGCACATTGTCGAATTATATTTACAACTTAACTATTTTCCCTATATAAGCACCATTTAATTTATTCCTCAACTAATGAAAATATTTTTGATTTACTAAAAATACATGGATCGTAAGAAATATTTTTTATCCTAGAAGATAGTAGTTTAAAGCAGGCTGAACTTAAACCAGAGGGAGCCTAAATGTGAATACTACTTTACTTACAACCTGCTTTAAGTGATCACCTGTCTCCAAAATTAGAAATTGGCTATATGATAAAGGGTTAAATGGAAAGCAACCCTTCAAATGATGCAACATTTACTTGATGTTTTGCCTATTGTTGTTCTACTATAAATTAAAGTGAAAGTAAGTGGTTCAATTCAAAATGATTTGTTCATAATTTCATATTAAAATGTATAGTCCCTTTAAAATTTCTGCAATTTTCATTCATCATTTCAATTGATGAAAATCTATTGTTTCTATTTTAAACCGCTCACTGTACAAATACGGTTTGCTTTAGGGTTGTCATCCGCTGTTAATGTCTTAATGTTTTTAGACATGACTAGATAAATATCGATGTAGATCTACTAGATGTTTGCCTATTGTTGGTCTACTATAAATTGAAGTGCAAGGAAGTGGTTCAGTTTATAATTTCATATTAAAACGTATAGTTGCTTTAAATATTCTTCACATTTCATTCATCATTTCAATTGATGAAAATCTATTGTTTCTAGCTTAACCCTTTAACTGCCAACTATTTCGTGCGGTTTTACCCCTTCACCAATTCATTGTCGTCTGCTTTAATTTTGTTGTCTGCAATGTCGCTTCAAAGCAAACATATAAAGCAGTATGACTGAAGAAAATTCTAAACGAGTGTCAAACAGTTTGGATCCTGAACAGACGCCGTGTTACGCGGCGTCTGCTCAGGATCCAAACTGTTTGCAAACGCGCTTTTACGCGTCATTGAGAGCGAAAGGGTTAACCCCTTCATTACCAGAATGTCGTCTGCTTTAGTCATTGCGAGATATTCATCAATATGAGTTTCAAACAGTTTTGATCTTTATCAGACGCCGACTTAAACAACGTCTGAATTGTCTCTATAGTGTTTGCAAATGCATTTACAGCCACTGAATGTCGGAAACAGGTTACACAGTAATTTGAATTAAACTTTCTCTTTACTTCTTTTTAGTTTTGTAATCATAGTTTATGTGTTTCAAAACTCCACTTTAAACTACGAAATTATGATGATGCCTGTTTCGTCATATAAATCAAGTTTATATTGTAGTTAGATATTCATTTATTCACCATGAATAATGTTCGTCCGGCGGGTTTACGTGGAACACAAACAGCGCTCGTCTTTTATATTAGACAGAACGCATTGCTTAAAGCTGTCACTATTAGGTTATTGTAGGCTGACATAAACATGGCGTCTGCAATTTTACGTCAAACTCGATTGTTTGAAGTTTTAACTGTAGAAACAATGATACGAGGGTCAAACAGTTTAGATTTTGATCAGACGCCGCGTAACGCGGCGTCTGATCAAGATCCAAACTGTTTGCAAATAATGAAAATCTGGCCATTGACAGTGAAAGAGTTACCCCTCCCACTTCACTGTCAGGATAAAGTTAACTTGAAACATTGCCGTACACTTTAATATATCAAAAATAAATATAAATCATTTTGACTTGAAGAACAATCAAAACTAGCCACAAACACATTGGATAATGAACAGACGCCGAGTAACTCTATGCCTGATCAGAATCCAAACTATTTGCAAATACCAAAGCGCTTGTGGTGAATATACATTTAGTAAACGGGTAAGCCTTTGTCGAGCTAAGCGAGACTTTCCTAATATGGCAAACAGTTTGGATTTGTGAACAGACGCCGAGCTACTTGGCCTGTGATCAGGATCCAACGAGTTTGATACACTCTTTTTTTAAAATGTGATTCATTTTAATGAAGCATAAATGCTATATTTAATTTATTTCACAGATGACATTTACGTTGTAGACGACAATTGGGCATAGACAAAAGGGGTTAAGTGCGAGTTAGTAAATGTTGCATATTTCACGGAAACAAACTGTCAGAGTGACGGGCAGCCGTGGCCGACCTACATACAACAATTACAGTCTTGTTTTATGCTGCAGTTGCTCGCAACACCTAAACCTTGTCTGACTGACAGCATGACGTCTCAAGTATGTTTGAATTTAACATCTGGTAACATGCACTGTCTAACTAGAAACTACCCGGCATTGATCCAGGAGGAGGTTGAACTTGAGAGTACAGAGGTCAAAACAATGTCATTTTGTAACAAACGCATTTTGAACCAACCTACAGTAAAACCTCCATAGTATGGCAACTTAAAATAAAGCTAATATGAAGGCAGTTAACAGCTTAAAGCAAGGTGAAAGTAAAAGAGCTTTCTGTTTTACTTTCACCTTGCTTTAAGCATCCATCTGTCGTAAAATACGAATAATGTATGTATTTGAGTTGTCGTGTTAGATAGGGTGTACTGTATCATGGAGGAATTATAGGTATAATTCCTCCATGACTGTATCTAATGTTCATTAACCCTTTTAATCTCAATGACGTCATAAAGCGAATTTGCAAACAATTTTGATCCTGATCCGACGCCGTTTAACTCGGCGTCTAATCAGGGTCACACTGATAGTCACTTGTTTTGAAAATTACGTAAGTTATACTGCCTAAAATCTTACGATTATTGAGACAGACGACCACATGGTAGTGAATCGGTAAACGTCTAAGGATACATTTGATCATGAAAGGGTTAAAACATATATCCTGTTCAGTCACGGAATCAAAAGGGATCTTAAATGTTTCCGGTTCCAGGCAATTTGATACTACGATATTAAAAGAATAAAAAAAATATATGAATATGAGTTTTAGAAAAATACGTTACTTTTGTATATCAAAATTGCAGTGCGCTTACGTTTAATTTCGTTGAAAAGATATAATAAAGGATTGGTTGTTCATGCGTTATTATAGTGGAGAACATTTTCAACGAAATTAAACACGAACGCAATGTATAGCTTTTGAACGCACACTCCCTGTGTGAAAAGAGCGCTATATAAATCTGGTATAATAATAATAATAATAATAGCAGAGTAGAAAATAACGTGATTTGAAAAGGTACATTTAGACAGTCTTCTCCTCTTACAGTGTTAAAACTTTTCCGGACAGCGGGTACATGTACGTTACGTCTGATTTCTATCCAAATTGTTTGCAATACAAATAGTTGATTTAGCAAAAACTCTTTATTAGGAAAGAATAACGTACAGTACTCCCTCTCTAAAACAACACCTATTGGGAGACAAAGAGTATTTTCGTTGCTCAGATGGAGTCGTTGTAGAGAGGAAAAATTTGCTTACATTTCCAAACAACTTGAATGTAGATTAGACGCCACATGACGCGGTGTCTGATCTGGATTCAAGCTGTTTGTCACTCGCCATGATGTTTGTTTCTGTCAAAATCTCCATTATGTGACTTTAAGAAAACCGCAAACGACAATTTTAATCAGACGATATTGCAGACGTGAAAAGGTTGGCCATGGTTGCCTTGTTTGGGGAAATAGCGGAAAGCGTCGTTCTGAGGAGGGAATGGTTGTTCGGATGGCCGTTGTTTGGAGTGAGCGCTGTATTCTTCAATATGCAAGGTACATCTGTGGGTGGTCGCTTGTGGTGCTAATAGAGCCATTCTGAAAATAGCAGACAAGGAAGAAAGATTCGAGGGCTGTTGACATACATCTTCCTGTTTGAGATCGAGAGTTCCGTTCACAAATTGATACATATCCGTTTACTACCCGTGCCTAAACGACATGTCAAGAAATAAATTATCGTTCTGACTACATAGACTACCGTACGTAGAACTGTTGTCTCAGTGCCTGCATCTATACATGTATATGCAGAGGTGGAAAAACGTATTTTCCCGATATTTAACGCGTCTATTCAAAACCTATCATGTGCATTGCAAACCTTTTTGGAGCCCGATAATTCCGCGTCTAACCAGGCTCTAAACTGTTTGCTACACAGATTAAACCTAATACACATGTAGGTGACCATTTTCAAACAGTATATTTGATCTGCGTTACATTGTGTTTGCGTTTAGCGTCTTTATATACATTTACATGTTCGAGGACAAACATGTTTTCTACACTGGCCTGTAGTGCAATAGCAGCCATACAGGGGAGAATAGCTTAATTTCCCAGGAAACGCATATATGCGAAAACCATAATAAAGTCGAGAAGATGTTATTTTTTCCCAATGAACGCGTTTACGCTTAAACTAGTATTCGCTATGCAATCAATTTAGAGCCAGATATGAATCCGGGTAACCCGGCGTCTGACCAGGCTCCAAACTGTTTGCGACTCAAATAAAAATAGGTCTTCAAAATTTGTCGATAATTCTCCGTTTTATTTCATTGTGTTTGCGTTTCATTTTGCGTTTTAACGGAAAATACTGAGGTATTATTCAGTGTGTAATCAAGACAGATTTACCCAACGTTGGCGACCTATATTAGTAGAATTTGACTTTTTGTTGCATTTTCTAACTATAACTTATACAATTAAAATACGTGAACGCGCAAGGTAACTACGCCGATTCAAAGGACAAAATCTGTGCCCTGTTCTCAAAGTATCGACAAGAATTTAGCCCAAGTAGTAACGAAGACGACTCATGGACTATACATTATTCCGCACAGTCAGTAATTCGAATCCTATACAATGTTGTTGTTTTTTTATTTTGTTTACCCTCATATTCTGTTTGGCAGGTGGTAAGACGACAGTGAGAAGGTCGTATCACCCGTGCATGTTATTGTGTCAAATAAAATGTATTACTTTAATATAACATATTTGTCTGATACGGGATTCGAACCAAGAACTCCGTCACTACAAAATTTAATCATTCGCTCTTACGACACATCCATGGCAGATAAGATACGTCAAAGGATTATCAAGTAGTTTACATGTAGCGTGAATATCAGGTGAGGTATCGAGGGTCTAAAGTGAAAATTCAAACCCACCCTAAAACGCTACATGATTCATTTAAGCAGATACGATTATACTATAAGGCTCAAAAATAGTAATTTATCGCTAAAAGTAGGAATTTTAACCCATAAAGATCACAATTGTTTCGCGATTCACGTAATTAATCGAACCTACCCGACAGTGTACAATTCATTCACAAATATTGATTTTACTGCGTCATTTCTCCTTAATCTATTCATACATAAAGGTCAACGTCAGGTCAATTTGTCCGGACTATACGAGGTAATTAAGGAGACCTGCATTGGCTTCAGGGTAATCGCTCATCTACCGTGGAGAAAACGTTATTCTTTCCCAATAAACGCGTTTACACTAAACCTTTAATCTTTATTGCAAACAGTTTGGAGCCAACTCAGACGCCGGGTAACCCGGCGTCTGATCAGGCTCCAAATTGTTTGCCACCAATATAAACATGAATTATCAGCATTGTCCAAAATTTGTACTTTTCTACGTTTTAGGACTTTGCGTTTGTGTTTCGTTTGCGTTTAATCGGGAAAGAATAACGTTTTCTCCACTGTAATCGTTTATCTCTAAATGCAATCACGTTCATACTGTGGATAATAGGATATTTCTCCAGTAAAGGCATATAATTATGCGAAAACAATTAGACTATTAGACCAATTGCAGACATTTGGTGCCTATATTGACTAGAGCCGCAAGGCATGTTAGGATACAACAATGTATGGCTTCGAGTTGACGTTTAAACTTCTTAGTAACAACAACAACAACAACTGTGATACAAAACTCTTTGCCGCTCAAACTTAATAAACTTCAATTTTGTCAAAGATAAGTCATTTACGTCATTTTGATGAGCTGCGTGTTCGTTAAGTTTGTTTAGTGGCAACCAGTTTGGAGCCTCATCAGACGCCGGGTAACCCGGCGTCTGATCTGGCTCCAAACTGTTCGCGATGGAAGAATTTACTAGTTTTAAAGTGAACGCGTAATTTAGAACGAATAACGTCTTCTCCGCTGTAATAGCGTGTTTTAAGAGATTTCCTGTAAAGTGTAATTAAGTGGAATTGACAGTAATTTTAGACAGGTTTAAGTGTCGACGTCCAATCAGGATCCAAACTGTATGTATATAACAACAGTATCGATATTTCGTAAGATATACAGCATGAATACTCAGGTCGACCGCTGTATCCATAGGGAACGATTCTATATACAGTTTGGTTGTGACAAACGCATTACGCACTGAAATATTGTTGCTGATGCTAAAGTTTATAGACCCGCATAAGCTTTTTCAGGTGCGTCATCCCATTGTCTCAACATCGGGGCAAAGGTCAGCATCATGTCGTTTGTTGTATGGACTTTGTTGTGATGGCCTTGAAAAGGGCCGTTTGTTGCCGCTAGTCGTCCGGCAGGAGGAAATGCTGTCTTGTCCTGGAGGTGTTGTTGTTTCTGGTGTTAACTGATCCATGATGCAACTTATCCGAATCGGAGCTCTCACTTGACACCTGTCTGGCTATTACCGATCCTTGTTTAGATTCGACCATCCAGACGTCCTACCATGGTTCTGGATCCTTATGGCGATGATTTATATATTATACGGTCTCTGCATATGGCATGTGCAGCGCTCGATCTCCTCCCATCTGCCCCCATCTGCCCCAGGGCACCCGACCGACCATAAGGTGGTACATGTATTCAACCACCGCCTGTTCGACCGTGCACCCCATGGGGCCTCCAGCCCGAGCGCCACACATGCTGGCTATATCTTGCTGCTTGTGTTTGCTAGTTAGCTGCTCTTTAAAAGTCATACATTGTTGGAAATGGTACATTGTTACGTATGTGGTCAACGCACTGAAAGATAGCCTTGCTCGATTCGCTTCGACGTCTCACCCAAGTTATTTTTGTCTGTTAAGACTACACTATTGTTCGGGAACGTTCCCTTCAGCCGACAGGGTCTAATTGTATAGTCTAAAGAGGCTGATGATGGTTCCCAAAGATAAATTTAGAAGTTGTTATTTTGCTTAGTTGCTATTCACTGAAAGATTCATGTACGATGCCACTTAGATTACTGCAAAGTAAATTCCTTACTTCTGTTTGGCTTACGAGCCGTAGACGTGAACCTACGTACCCTGTGAGCTGACAGAGTACGTAAAAATGAAGCTATTCCATTAGCTGCATGAAGGCCCCTTAGTCTTGCTTCGCAGAAAAAACATGGTGGATGCTCGACAGGATTGTGTGCATTCAATCGTGCATCCTCCAAAGGTCCATTTCGGCTAAGATGCAATATGATCTTTAAGCAGTCGAATTTTGTCTTGGAAAGTTTGACGCCGGGAATAAATCCGCATGTACTTTGGGAAGAAACTGTTTAACTACATGTAAGGAACTGTATTACTGATAATGTATCCCATTTGGAGCTTGATCAGATGCCGAGTAACTGGTTAAATGTACATGTATAGTGGATAAGACGATAATGTTTTCCGTTTAAATGGTATACGAACCCCAAAATGAATTGAGAAAATTACACCTTGTTGACATTTCCTTCTTTCCGTTTTACATGTACTCTGAGTGGTACCTTAACAGTTTAGAACCTGATCAAACGCCGGGTTAAAGTGTTTGCAATGGAAATAACGATGTTGGTGTTTTGTTTGGACAAAACTACGTCTTCACAACTGTTACACTCAAGGTAGAGTGGAGAGTACGCACGTCTTTCTCATAATTAAATGCATTTATGCTAAAAACGATAATGCCCATTGCAAATAGTTCGGAACCAGATCAGACGCCTGGTAACTCGTTCTTACTCTGACAACTGTAAAGAGGACGCTATTAATTACTGAATACATGCATTTGTGCTAATACACATGTCCATTACAAACAGTAAAGAGTCAGATCAGACGCCGGGTTACCCGATATCTGATCATGTTATACACTGTTTGCTACATGTACTTAAATATGAATGCATCGCCAGGATTTTCAAAGGCATGTCGTGCTCTATATTCTATCATTTTTCGTTTGCGTTTAGTTTCGTTTAAATGGGAAATAAAAAGGCTTAAGATGAAGTCAAGGTGACTGTAAAACAGAAAGGAGCTTTCCGTTTTACAGTCACTATGCGTTAACCCTTTGAACCCTAGTCCCGCATATAGGCGTCCTTTTCAAACAATGTACATGTAAATACTACGATTGTCCTATGCAAACAGTGAAGACCCAGATCAGAGGGCTCCGAAAGGAGCCCTCTGATCAGGGTCTTCATTGTTTGTCACAACGCCAACCATTGACAAAAACAACCCTTAAAAGTCAGAAATGGACTTGACTAAAATGGAAACTGAAATTGTCCATTTAAAGTTTCAGGGAGGAAAGAGTTAAGCAGCCATCTGTCTGAAACACAAAGTAAACTGCACAACTTTGAGGTCGTAATAGAGAGGTTTTAATGTACTTGCGTTTCGATTCATTAAACCCGTTACCCGATACACTTTTTCTTGTATTAAATATAGCCGACCACTTAAAGCATGTTGAAAGTAAAGCAGAATGCGCCTTAATGCGCATTCTGCTTTACATTCAGCCTGCTGTAAGCTACACTCTGCTAGTTCATGTATATATAAAACTATTAATTATGCTGAACATTCATACCTGTATTAACTGGAAATGTTTTCTTCAGTTGAGGAATAAATTAGAGGCGTAAAAATGAGTATTTATGGGGTAATGGGTTAACAGAGGAAATACAGTGGAGAAAACGTTATTCTTTCCCAATACGCGTTTACGCTAAAACTATTATTTGCAGTGCAAACAGTTTGGAGCCTGATCAGACGCCGGGTAACCCGGCGTCTGATCAGGCTCAAAACTGTTTGCCACCAAAATAAACATGAATTATCAGAATTGTCCAAAAGTTGTACTTTTCTATGTTTTAGTACTTTGCGTTTGCGTACGTTTGCGTTTAAACGGGAAAGAATAACGTTTTCTCCACTGTACTATCATATAGGCTATATTACGTGTGCAGTTACATGTATCTTAAATAATTCATCTTGGCCGTCTACCAGGGAGGGATTCCACTAGCTACACGTATAGCTCAATTCCTTGTAAATCACAGGTACAGTGGAGAATACGTTAATCTTTCCCGTTTAAACTCAATCGAAACGCAAACGCAAAGCACTAAAACGTAGAAAAAGTACAACATTTTGACATTTCTGACAATTCATGTTTATCTTGGGTGGCAAACAGTTTGGTAACCCGGCGTCTGGTCTGGCTCCAAACTGTTTACAGTGGGAATAGTAGTTTTAGAGTAAACACGTTAATTTGGAAATAATAACACATTCTCCACTGTAGGTAAATTCCTTGTAAATCACAGGTATCGACAACTTGATCAAAACACCCGTAACGTGAGTGCCCTTCACCCTTATTATACTAAACCCCACTTGGCTGATATTTACAAAACAATGATATTCAGATCAGACGTCGGGTAATAACGGTCTCTAATATGAATCTGATATGTTTGACACTCAAAATTATTTAACTGTAAAAATCACAAAATATGAAAATTTTCACAGATTCTTTTGACAGACGATATCTTTGAAGCAGACGATATTTAACACGACACGGTTAAAATAAATTGAAGAACATTTCATATCTCTTTTATTAAAACCTCTCTGATATTTATTAGTTTTAATGTTTAAGTCATGTAGTTTGTTTCAAGCATGATGAATAACTAAAACAGTTCTTGTAGAACTTGCTTTGCTTTGCTTTTGTCAAACTAAAAGCTTGGGAAGTCGCAATCCCGGGGGCTTACTGTATTGGGACCACACTGTTCTGTTTTTTACTTCCTGGTCACAGTATATTGAACTATACAGTGAACAATGCATTTTTCTTTCCCCCTATAAACCAAAAGAAACGCAAACTTAAAATGCAGAAAAACTTAAAACTTTTGACATTTCCAACAATGCTGATAATTCGTGTTTATCTTGGTGGCAAACAGTTTGGAGCCTGATCAGACGCCGGGTTACCCGGCGTCTGATCAGGCTCCAAACTGTTTGCAAATGAGACAATTGTTTTCGTATATAAACGCGATCATTCGGAAAGAATAGTGTCTTATCTATTGTTCAGTGCTTTTGTACGGGTAACGGCAAATCAAATTCAACTATGATCGAACAGGTACATACACCAATTGTCTGAGAGGTTTTGAAACGATATACGGCTATGCAGTCCAGTGCGAGAGGTAAAATATTTTACATTTTGTTGTAGACAAAGCAATAATTAGCTTATAGTTGAGAACATGTAATTTCCTAATAAAGTCATTATGTTGAAATATTAATTAACACTTCAAACCATTTGGATTCTATTCAGACGCCATGTAACCCGGTGTCTGACCATGCTTCTCCTAGTTTGCTACTCAGATATGAGGAATCGTGAGATTTTTAACTTTTTTTGTTTTGCAAACAATTTTGATCCTGATCCGACGCCGGGTCGCGACGCGTCAGATAAGGATCACGACTTTTTGAAACTTGTTTAATAATTGTTTTAGTCAGTCTAACTCAAATTTAACTTTGAAATGGTATTGCATGCAATACTATTAACCATTTAACTGATAGCCCAGTTATAATATTGAAGATAGGTGACTACTTAAAGCAGGTTGAAAGTATATATATATGCTTTACTTTCAGTCTGCTTAATCTATCATGTTCTAGAATACAGAAAAAATTCCCTATAATATATATTCCTGACTGAAAAATTGGAACTTTTTTCTTCAGCGGATGAATAAATCATATTCGCTAAAAGGCGCTTCTATATAGGGGAAAGGGTTAAAGAAGGCGACACTAATGGCAGTAAAGGTGTAGAAGGAACTTTGAATTATTTTGAAAGGGTTGACTGGACGTTCGCGAAAGATTATTATAGAATTGTGATTGTGTGTAGAAGCTAATGCTCCACAAACTTATTTCTCACCCATATTCCCTCTGAAAAAAACATGTACATACTGTATGTTATACCGGCCAGATCTTTCAGATGCGGTCTACTTCGTTTGAAAAAAAAGTTTATATACAAGCTATTATCAGGATATGTGTTACATGTAATAATAGTTATATTATGTTTAAAGGTAGACTTCCTTACTCGATCTGTGTTAAATTATAGTAGTTGTGACTGTCGTCGTATTTGTTATCGCCATGGTTGTAGTAGAAGTAATAGTATTGGTTGATGTGGTGGTAGAAAGTAAAGTAGAAAAAGTAAAATAAAAAGTAGTAAAAATAGTAGAAGAAGAAGTAGAAGAAGTAGTAGTAGTAGTAGTAGTAGTAGTAGAAGTAGTAGTAGTAGTAACAGTAGTAGTAGTAGTAGTAGTAGTAGTAGTAGTAGTAGTAGTAGTAGTAGTAGTAGTAGTAGAAGTAGTAGTAGTAGTAGTAGTAGTAGTAGTAGTAGTAGTAGTAGTAGTAGTAGAAGTAGTAGTAGTAGTAGTAGAATAAGAAGTAGTAGTAGTTGTAGAAGTAGTAATAGTAGTAGTAGAAGTAGTAACAGTAGTAGTAGTAGCAGTAGTAGTACATGTAGTAGTAGAAGTAGTAGCAGTAGTAGTAGTAGTGGAAGTAACAGAAGTAGTAGTAGTAGTAGTAGTGACAGTAGTAGTCGTAGTAGTAGTAGTAGTAGCAGCAGTAGTAGTAGTAGTAGTAGCAGTAGTAACCGTGGTAGTAGTAGCAGTGGTAGTAGTAGTAGTACTAGTAGTAGTAGTAGTAGTAGTAGTAACAGTTGTAGTAGTAGTAGTAGTGCATTTAATGATAAACAATAACGTCTTCTCCACTGTAACAATAAGTCACTGTACTAGGTATATTTACGTGCGTGCTATTGACTCTCCTCGTACAGTAAGGAAGACAACCAAGGAGATACATGTATGTACAGTGGAGAAAATGTGGCTGAAAACTCTTACTTCCCTTGCAAAAAGTGTGGAACCATATAAGACGCCGGTTATCCCGGTGTCTGATCTGGCTCCATACTGTTTGCCACTCAGATTTAGATATATTGTCAGAATTGTCAAAGAGTTGTGAAATATTTGTTATTTTCTCCATTTATTGCAATACTTTTGCGTTTCGTTTGTTGGACATGTTCTGTCTAAGAGCCAAACTTATGCTTGTTCCTGCATTTTGACATAATGCCCAAATCAAGCTGAACGTAAAGTAGAAAGCTCATGGAGATTTATTGTCAATCCTACTTTAGGCAACCACCTGCATAACAACGTAATAAAACCTGTGGCGTAAAAGGTAAATATATAACCACACCTTTTCCACGAAAATCAACTTAACTGATCTGAAATATTATAAATAGAACAATATACAAAGAGGGTACTGTTTACACGCCCTACAAAAGCTATAGTGTGGAAATCGTTATTCTTTCCCGTGTAAACGCAAACGAAACGCAAACGCATCGCTAAACAACGTTAAAATGACAAATTTTCGACAATATCTGAGAGGCAAACAGTTTGGAGCCTGATCAGACGCCGGATTACCCGGCATCTGATCTGGTTCGCAACTGTTTGCAATGAAAAACAGTTTTGCGTAAACGCGTTTATTGGGAAGGAATAACGTTTTCTCCACTGTATTCTGCTTTACATACTGAAGGTCGATACCGATAAATATCCAATATAACCATACAATAAATTATTGTACAACATAGCAATTTAACTCTTTGCATACTTGGTAATTTTGTCGTTTGTAGCAATTGTCTACTGCTAAACTTTGTTTAAATAGGATTTTCTTTTTTTCTTCAAAAAATGGTGTGAGTGTAAAACAGTTTGGACTCTGATGAGATACCGCGTTAAAGGAGAATAATTTATTGAAGTTTGAACCAAACTTGTTTTCTTATCCTAATATTTATATGTAAAATTGGATATATTCTCAGTCATGACTGTACAGTCTCAATTCTCAAGATATTCTAGATTCCTCCTTTCAATAGTTTTAAAATCAACTGGCATGTCGTTATGTTAATTAAAACTTTCTTTTTTTGTTCAGGCTAAAGTTTTTGTTCTTTTCAGAGATTATTAAACACACACAGACATATAATGACTTTTGATTGATTAAAAACGACGTTTGCTTTTACATTTGTATATTTAAACTTACGAGGGTTGGGTATATGTTTTTTAAAGGTTTGTGTGAGTGTAAAACAGTTTGGATCCTGGTGAGACTTCGCGTGACGCGGCATCTCATCAGGATCCAATCTGTTTACAAAGGTCATATCCGCCGCTACCATGGTAAGAGTTTAAAGAGGACAACTTTTGTTAATATAACTTTCAAGATTTACCCAGTTACCTCCCTTCAATAGTTTAACAACCAACTGACACGTCAGTTCTTTTAATAAAAGGAACTTAATAACATTTAAATAGGATGAAAACAACTAAATTTGATTACTCTACAATTTTTATTTCTTTTCAGAGGTTATTAAAACACACATACGTATGTACAATGACTTTTCATTGATTAAAAACGTCGTTTGCGTTTATATCTCAAGTTTAAAATTCTAGGTATTTGTTTTAAAAAACGTTTGTGTAATTATCAAATAATTTGGATCCTGATCAGACGCTGCTTATCAAAACTGTTTTGTATTCATAGTGTAGTCGGCTTTACATTGCAGAGATGAATTGCCTTTGACGATTTACCTTGTAGACAAAATAAAGAGTGAACACAGGGATGGGAACAGGGGCCGCAAAAGGTAATCTGATTATCTTTTTCTCTGCGTCAAAAGGCGACTTTGCAAACAGTTTGGGTCCTGATCAGACGCCGCGCAAATTGTTTGACACTCGTTTGAATATTTCTTTCGTAAATAAAACCCTGAATCTGACTTGAAAAAAAAAGTATTGCAGACGACATTATCAGTGCCGACGATATTTTGGCGCTGTGAGGGTTAAAGCAGACGATGTAACGTGACAGTGAAAGAATATCTACCATGGAGACGTTATTGTGCTCCATTTGAACACATATTGAATCGAAATGTAATGCTGTACAATGCATAACAGGATAGTCCATTTTGATCTCAGTGGCAAACAGTTTGATCAGACGCCGACACTGCTTACAGTGGAGAAAACATTATTCTTTCCCAATAAACGCGTTTACGCTAAAACTATTATTTCTGTTGCAAACAGTTTGGAGCCAGATCAGACGCCGGGTAACCCGGGTAACCCGGTGTCTGATCAGGCCTAACCGTTTGCCACCATGATAAACATGCATTATCAGAATTGTCCAAAAGTTGTTATTTTCTACGTTTTAGTGTTCGTTTCGTTTAAACGGGAAAGAATAACGTATTCTCCACTGTATAATGAATAGGTGGAGAAGACGTTATTCTTTCCCTACACACGCGTTTACGCTACAACTACTATTTCCAATGCAAACAGTATAAATCCAGATCAGACGCCGGGTAATCCGGCGTCTCCCCAGACTCCAAACGGTTTGCCTCCCAGATTACAATAATGCGTAAGAATTGTCAAAATATTGTACCTTTCTATATTTAAGTGCATTGTATTTGCATTTTGTTTTCGGTTAAATGTGAAAGAAAAAGTCTCCACAGTACACATTTATGAGTCCCAAACTGTTTTGTTCATCAGCAGGGTCAAACTAAATCGGCGCATCATTTGGATTGCAATGGTTTGCACTCTTGGTCATGTATGTAAATGTTTTGAAGAATGCCATTGAAAATAAATTGTGTCTGGTTTTCTTAACACATCATCCCATAGCCTGTTTCCAGTCTTCAATGTAAGTGACGATTTGGTAGTTTAAACGTAAAGTAGAATGCGCTTTAAGGCACACACTGCTTCACCTTCAACCTGCTTTAAGCTATAATCTTCTAGAATAAAGCTATAATTTCTGATGATACAACTTCATGCCTGTATAAATTAGAACTATTTTGTTTAGTTGAGGGATAAATTTAAGGTAATACCGGTGTAAGGATTATTCAGTATGGCGTATTGGGTTACTTATGAACTCTTGGGTGCAAAAATACTGAACAACAAATGTCCGACTGGAAATGTCTCCAAACGTTTGGTTTGGCAGTAACAAATCCAAATACTAGTAATACGTTTGACAACGTATGATGAAAAATATCGTCTTATAAATCGAACTGGAATCTACACATGCATGCAGGTGAAAATATATGTTCTGAAATATTTCAGAGAGGGCTCCAAATGAAGAACGCAACTTAAAAGGTAATATTTTAGATCTCGTACCCAGAATGTGCAAAGCAAAGGCACACCTACATGTACAGTGAAAGGGAAATCTTAAAATCATATTTCTATATATGTTGATATATACACATTACCAGTTGATAGTGCGATACAGAGTGATGTATTTAGCTCGAGACGTTTTTGGCGGAAATAGCCGATCTGACGAGCGCCTTGGCGCGAGTCTGATCGGTTGTTTCCGCCAAAAACGTCGAGAGCTAAATGCAACACTCTGTTGCGCACTGCCAACTGGTGATGTGTTTATTATATGCCTTGAATATAAACCAGAAACAACTAAATAGTTGTTTAAATCATTTTATATCCAAAATTTATTAGTTATTTGAAGCAGAACAAGATTGTCACAAGTATGTCACAAAGAATAACGCGGCACTCGTACATGTACGTAAATGACGTCACGTAAAATCGAAAGCGAGGTCAGAGTAAAATACAAAGTGGCTGATACAAGGTGGCTGATACTCTGCAAATACACGCGGAAACGCTCGATATCACTCGAAGGCATATAATAAAGCTTAATACCTTTTACGCTAAAACTTGTACATTATTGTTCATACAGTTGAGAAAACGTTATTCTTTCCCAATAAACGCGTTTACTCTAAAACTATTATTTCTATTACAAACAGCTTGGAGCCAGATCAGACGCCGGGTAACCCGGCGTCTGATCAGGCTCTAAACTGTTTGCCACCAAGATAAACATGAATTATCAGAATTGTTCAAAAGTTGTTCTTTTCAACGTTTTATTGTTTTGCGTTTGCGTACGTTTGCGTTTAAACGGGAAAGAATAACGTATTCTCCACTGTAGCTTGTTGTCAAATCGGATACCGGGTAACCCGGTGTCAGACCTGACTCCAATCTCTGAAACCTTCCAAATTAGATAAATAGCCAAATTCTGTTGAAAACAGCGCCATGGTCTTCATTTTATAGAATTATCTTGTTTGCATTTAATTAAATACGAAAAAGAATACAAATTCTTCACTGTGACAGTAGAAAAGATACTATGCTTAAACGCGCACGATCGCAAACGAAATGAAGTAATCGTAGATCTTTATATATACTATTCATTTGAACCTGAGTGGCAATTAGTTTGTAGCCTAATCAGGCGCAATACTGAATTCAATTAGACTCGCACACATCAGTTATAACATATATTTACCTTGTTTAAATACGGAAACTTGCGGATGTGTATTCGTCCAAAAGAATTCAGTACATCTACAGTGGAGAAAACGTTATTTTCCCCCAATAAACGTGTTTACGTTTTCCATTGCAAACAGTTTGGAGCCAGATCAGACGCCGAGTAACCCGGCGTCTGATCAGGCTCCAAGCTGTTTGTTACTCAGATCAACATGAATAGCCAAAACAGTAGAAAATTTGTCTTTTTCTATGTTACATTGCGATGTGTTTGCGTTTCTTTTAAATTGGAAAGAATAACGTTTTATCCACTGTATCAGTAAAGATGGATGTTGTCATCCGTACCATCTACATTATTTTCTATTTTATCAGATGCCAAACTTAAAATCCAACAGCCGAACGAAAACATAGTGACTAACGGAAAAATAGTTAGATTCAATTGGAAACCAGTCGACTTCCGTAAAGATACGCTCTTCACGAGCAGAAGTTTCCAACTTAATGGAGGAAAGGCATTGGAAGTTAACGTTACCGGTGCATCAGTCGTCAGAATAGGCATTCTATCTGAGGAACCGCAGCTCGAAGATTTTGAACAGGTAAAGTCAAGTGTTCCGTCCCTTCGATGGCACTGCCACCAACGATACCCTCAAAACAACTTTGCTTGCCGCTTTTCCCCAAACAATACAATTATATCTAACATTTTCATTGCTGCTACATGTATATCGTCTGCTGCTTTTTCCTTAAATGTACATGTAAGTGAATATTTTGACAGAAGGAATATAAGGGCGAGTAATAAGCAGCTTGGATTTAGATCAGACGCCGGGTAACGCGGTGTCTGATCTGGATTCAAGGTGTTTGTAACTGAAAGACAAGTCTTACTTTTTTCTCCCTATAGCAACTCCCCTTGAACAACAAACGAGCTCGTTTTCTCCGATTGAGTGTTGTTGAAGAGAGGCACCACTGTCTGATTTTCTATAACAAATAAAATTTAATAGCTTTTGACACTACATTTGCAGTAAAGACGCTATTGATTCCAGTTAAACGCAAACGAAACGCAAATACAAGCACTAACATGTAGAAAATGTTTGTTTCTTTTGAATATCTATGTCTTTCAATGTGAGTGGCAAACTGTTTGGAGCTTGATCAGACACCGGGCTATCTGTGTGAAATTAAAATAATAAATTAACGTAAATGTGTTTTCTGAGTAAGAATGACTTCTTCTCTACTTACCAGCCGCATGTTCTCTGTTTGTCTATCTATCTTACTGGTTTAACCTTGACTGTCTGATACACATTTCCCATCGTTTGGCTTGCGTTCTCTGCCGAATAAATATATCATATATGACTAGTATGTATTATATAACGATTCCATTCACTGTCCGTTCAACTGTTTTGGTTCGCTTATACTTTTGATATTCTTAATAATAAAAAAACCAAAAACTGCCAGTGCTGATTTTTTGCTTATATTCCTACGACCCGACCAATACATGTATAGTATTTAAAGTATAACTGTTAAGCATGTAAATGTCTTGAAAACCACATACATACCGCTATTTACATATTTATATCTGGAAGGAACTCTATAAAATAGCTACAAGTTCATGAATGAAAATGTGTTTGGTGGAGGTTGGGGATGGGAAGGGGATGGTGGTGAAAACGTCACCACTGCTTATAATCACACTGATCATAGTATTACCAATATTGTCATTTTACAACCTTGATTTCAGAGCGCTTTGTTCGAGACAGAGGACGGGTTTGAGACAGGATCAGCTAAAAGGCGGATTTTTCTCAACGGTATAAACTACCTATGCTATGGTGAGCCCGGAGCGGAGCGCGAGTACCTGGAGCTCAACCCCAGTGAACCGCTGTGGCTATATATCATAGTTCTATTTGGAAGTCCCACAATTTCCGCAACTCTTGGTAAGTAGTTTATCATTAACTCATTATCCCCTGAAACTTCCAATGGACAATTCCCTTTTGCAATAAAGTCTGGTCCATTTTAAACTATTCAGGGTTTTTTTCTAACATATAACAAACTGACAAACAGTGAAGACCCTGATCAGAGGGCTCCTGCAGGAGCCCTCTGATCACGGACTACACTGTTTGCATAAAACGTGTGTACTCTTCACAGGCGCACCCTTGGTAAAGGACGCATATATGCGTCACTAGGGCTTAATGAGTTAAAAGTAATACATATACCAGGAGAAAATGGCATTCTCTCCCGTGTAACCACGGACAACACGCATACTCAGTGCAATACAATGTAAAACACTATAATATTGTGAAAGATTTGACAAATTAATCAAATATGTGTGGCTAAAAGTTTGAAACCTTTTCACACAGCTGCTTAACCGGCCTCTGAACTTGTTCCAAACTGTTTGAAATTCAAATAATTGTGGTTAAGGTTAAACTCGTTAATTGGGAAAGAAAAACGTCTTCCCACATGTAAATCGGAAGCTATGTTTTTTAAAAGAAGTGTCTCCATTGCATACGATTTAGAGTGTGGAGTCGATCTCTGAAAAGGCTTCAGTTTATTTGCCGCTTAGATGTAAACGATCGTCAATCTGTAATGTTCTGTTGATACTGCAATGCCTTCGACTTTTGTTTTGGAACTTGACATGGTTACGATACAGGAAAACATTGAATAGAAGTTTCTTAAGGAGCTGTCTGAATTATTTCTGCAACATATCACACATCAACTGCCATCTATGTATTAGACGTATTATAGGACTTGTTTTAATTGTTGCTTATTTAAGGTTTAATGTCGGACAAATAGATATAATAAATAAAGGTTCAATATGTAAAATGCATTGTGGTTCTTCTAATGTAAGAGAAAGTTAGAATAAGTAATTCCTAATACATGTAACTGCAAATTGTCTCCTCTGGAACTGTATGTAAGAGTATGAGATTCATGCTCCGCTGTCAAGGCCTAACACTAGGGACATTTTGGCAAATTTACAGTAAAGTGTAGGACTGTAAAATGTTGATGTTACAATTGGTTAGACGTTACTCTTTCCTGATAAGCTTCTTTATTTAAACAGTCTTATTTCCACTGCAAACAGTTTTGAATTCTCGTTTCACGCGGGATAAAATAAAAGTTAAAAATAACAAAATAATAAAACCTGCATTTTTAGTGAATAATTTTGCGTTCAGTTTATAAGGGACAGAATACTATACCATCTTCTCAAATGAAACAATGCTCTATTTCAGGAGGTGCTGTCGTTACATGGACATGTTTTGATGATACTAATATAGGTATCACCGACTCACGTGATTCCGCCGTGTGCGGACTTGTTAAAACCGCCGAACAATGCATCATGGTGTGAGTATTACTGGAGTTTTGATTGTCGATTATTAAATCAGTGGTCCGTTTGATAACAATGATACACAAATGATTCATATGTGACTTTCTACAATATTTCTTAAAATGATATGCCCAGCTTAACATGGGTGATCACAATGGATGGAGACACATTTCCATTCCCTATATTGTTGTGGTGAAAACTTCTTGTCAGATAACAGGTTTGAATTAAACGTGATTTTTAACAAATGATCCATTTGTGACCCGCTACCAGATTTCTTAAAATTATCTTAAAAGTGGTTGGCTTTTCATATACATGCGTTCACTCTAAATCTGTATGACTAAAGTGAAAGCCAAATAATCTTCCTTTCTCATTTTACCATCTGTCCGATTGATGTAATCTTGTCAATTGTCAGGGGCAGGTGAACGAGTAAGAGTCATCATAGCATTCTTATTTTGTATATTATTAAGTGACAGTATCGAACATGGACACACTTACCTGCTCCGGTGGAACATGGGAGTAGAAAAAATCGCTGGGAAAGTTCCTGAGTATGGATTCATTCGTCTTGGACTTCTAGACACACCAGTTGACAACTTTACACCAAAGGGTAATTCAACATCATTGGTGAAGATTTCACTATGCCCCGTTTACAGTGCTCCTTCCCTACATCGACCCTCCCAATAACGACTACCTCCTTACAGCGACCCTTGTCGCCGTTTCCTAAATAGGACCATTATGTCTAATACTTTTTCTGCTGCAATGTCGCCTGCTTAAAATTGTCGTCTGCCATTTTCTTTCTTATATTTACATATAAGTGGACATTTTGATAGAATGAATATAATGACGCGTGACAAACAGCTTGAATCAAGATCAAACGCCGTATTACGCGGCGTCTGATCTGGATTCAAGCTGTTTTCGAATATAAGTCAATTCTAAATGTCCATTCCCTATAACGACTCCCTCCGAACAACACACACATAATATGTGTCTCCTATTGGGTGTTGTTGTGGAGAAGGAGCATTGTAAACTCAAAAGCGTTGAACGAAAATGAAGAAAATAGAACCAAAACAATAATATTTTAACTATATTTTTATATTTATAGCAAATAATTGGTAGACTGGTCAGAGACCTGGTTATCCGGCTTCTAATATTGGTCCCACTTGTTTGTAATAGACGTTAGGAATCTTACTTAAATGCTTTAATTGCGAATATTAAACTTGTTCGCCACTGTTCTTGCACGCTAGCTGTCAAAACTGCATCTACATTCTTCTTGGAATGTATATTAAACACAAGGTTAAACGTATTTGTAAATTAGCATAAACAGTGTTGCTTTAGCGTTGCAAAGATAAATCTTTTATTTGAAATGGAAATATAGTAATCATTGAATGTAATTCTGAATAATAATCAGTACAATAGGTAACCATAACTAGTCTACCTGCAAACTCCAAAGTAGACTATCAGTTAATTTAGAAATAGTACTTTATCAAACATTGAAAACAATTGATACTTAAACCATAAATACAAAATTCTACATATTACATGTAGTCCACAATAAGTTTTATTTGTTGAAAGTGAACTGCACAACTCTTCATTTAACTAATTATCACACAATGCGGTAACTAATCTTTAAAAATGCACACATACACATTAACAAGTACGTGTCAACATGCACCCAAAACAAATGTTTTCATCTCTTAGAAACTATCGTATTTCAGGATGTTTTCTTCCGTTCTTACCAAGTTAAAGTAGCAGACTAATGTTTACGAAGAACCGTCCTAGTTATAATGTTGGTTATTTTCAGACTTTGGAAATTCGTTTGTTTGGTTCAGTGAGAGTGCTGTACGGACCTATCCCTACAGTGGAACTATTGCGCTGGCTTTCGATGGACATGAAGGATGCATAACACATAATCTTCTAGAGTCATCAGTTGGGAAAACGAAACAAGAAACACTATCCGGTGACAGTTTAAAATTGTCAAACCTTCGCCTGATTGTGGAACTTAGTTCCGGGACTCTGAGCATAGAGCATGGACCCAGTATTCCAGTAAAGCAACGTAAGTTTTAAACTAATTCAAAATAACGTTACACTGGGGGATAGCATTAATGGGAGTTTATACGCGTCTCGTACACAAGCTGATTGATGTTGCCTCCCATTGAATATGATATACAGTGGAGAAAACGTTATTCTTTCCCGTTTAAACGCAAACGTACGCAAACGCAAAACACTAAAACGTAGAAAAATACAACTTTTGCACTATTCTGATAAATCATGTTTATCTTTGTGGCAAACAGTCTGGAGCCTGATCAGACGCCGGGTTACCCGGCGTCTGATCTGGCTCCAAACTGTTTGCACTGCAAATAATAGTTTTAGCGTAAACGCGTTTATTGGGAAAGAATAACATTTTCTCCACTGTACATATAATTATATTGTGTAGTTGAGAAACTTTCTGAAAAGGTATCTACGAAACAGTTTAGTCTCATCAAATAACCGATTACCTGGCGTTGGGTCTGTCACACATGTTCTGAAATGTCAGGTAAGTCATTGGCAGCGATAATTGTTATATTTATACATACTTGCTAATAAAAATCTCGTAATTGTTTCAGCATTTGGAAGCGTTATATATGTAGAGAATTGCAACGAAAGTCACAGTGAAATGGATCTGCTCTACAATCTGGCCAGGACCGGGTATGAACCTCGCAGAATCATCTATGGTGCGGACCCAACATCATTTGTCGTCGAGTTTAATGAGAAAATTCAAAGTCAAGGTACTGCAATATGAATGTCAGTCTTAGTTTAAACACATTTATTTCTAGAAGTACATGTGATTACATTTATACATGCTAACGTTAGTATACAATACTTAGGAAAAGGATTGAAACGAAAGAATAAGCTTATTGAGTTTCTCCCCTTATTTATAAGCTTAACAGTTAGTCTTGTGTTCAGCTGCTTTCTATAAATCTTTCTTACTAGAAGAAAGTATAGTTTCAAATTGTTTAACTTTGGTTGCAGGATACAGAACAGAAGCAAAGGAGAAAGCGCGAAGTTGCTTTCTGATTTACTTCTGCAATGCACCAATTTATCAACGTTTTAGCAGAGCACTATATTCATTCAACGGGTGCCGTTGGAGACAAAACAAACTGTATGTACATGCGGACAAAAAACAATCAATTTGTGTAATGTCAGTCTTTGGAGTTAACATGTTACCCAACACATACGCCTTTTACGATTTTAATGTATTCCTCCTCTGAACAAAATAGTTCAGTGTCATACAGCCAGGAATATACTCCTTAAAAATTATTTGCTGTATCTAAGCCGATTGTTGTTCGAAGTAAATTAGTTGTGAACGAAATTCATTGAAACCCCTCTAACCGGACATCTGTTGGGTCAACAAAAATTCCGGTTTAGTGTGGTTTCCAGTTCAGAGGGGTTTTGATCATTATCAATATTTTGTTTGAAATATGAGATATAGCTAACCACTTAAAACAGTTTATTTTCAACCTGTTTTAAGCTATCATCTGCTAGAATGTATAAACTATTTTCTTCAGTGTAGCAATAAACTAAAGACTTAAAATAGTGTAGTAATGGTGAAATGGGTAAAACTAAAGAAGGGTTGGAAACTTGACAAAAATTGTTTGCCGGGTTTAGAAGTAATTCCGGGATGTACAGTTTCCGATTTTGAGGGGTTCCAAAGTACTCCTTCAGGAGCAGGTTGGTAGTAAAGCAATTTTCCTTAAGGAACATTCCGCTTGATTTCCAACATGCTATATGCAGTCACCCGTCGTCAAAGACAAAACAACAAGCTATCCCGTAAAGGATTAAATATTTCAAGTTAATCACATTGTAACCATTTTCAGGTAAACTATTATTTAGTATAATACCACTACATATCCGTTCATTGACCTAACTCACTATATCTACATAATGCAACATGTATAATGTCAAATGAACAGGATCTCACTTGAACTTATACAGTCAAATAAAATCAATTCGTCTGTGTAAGTGAGTGTATGCTTCCGGTACTAAGTGAACCAAGATTTGCACTCTATTATAGGAATAAACAACATATTTTTGACGTTCATGACGATATGACTACATTGGCTTCGCAGGGGGTAAATTGCGCAAACGCCCAAAGGGCGTTTTCGTTAAATTTACCGCCCGAAGCTAATGTAGTCATACCGTCATGAGCGGCAAAGAGATGTTGTTTATTCCTTATATTTATATATATATTTTCTGTCTTGTCAATGTAATGTGTTTATTGGCCAGATTTGTTTTTCTGTATAAGAATTTATCATATACCGGACAAAGAGGTTTGATAGATGTAATGTCGATGTAATAGCCATTCCAGTTTCTAATTATGGTGAGAAAGTAGTCCCAACTACATGTACACTAACTGTATTAAAAATTCAGGATTTTTTCCAGTAAACTTTCTCTCTGTGAATGGAAAAGACTTACAAGGCAAACAAATAACAGTTCAACTTGAATATCTATTGCCGAAGCACATTCTAAAAATACAGGTCGCGGTTGTATTCTTAACCCATTTACACACATAGCAACGCGATGACAACGGCCTATGGGTCTGTATCACTCCGCTAGTGTCATATGACCGTCGACCAAATGGAGCTTAGTGTTAAGTGCACGATGTAGTCTATTTGAAGAAGTCCACGAATTGCACGGGCGAAATCCGAACTGGCTAAAACCAGTTCCGAAGTGTAGGTTCATCGGCAGGTGTACCGCAAATTTTTAATAGGATTACATAAAGACTTTACAGGGTGAATGTAAATATATGCAAGTACCTGTCGACGGCAGAACATAGAAAATACCAAGCTTGCAATATTAGTAAAATGACTTTTCAACACTATATACTACCTTACCTCATAATCTAATAAAAGCTAAACTTATACAACTTATTGAAAAGACTTTTGCCAGAGAAAGGAAACTATTTCTGGCGTGTAATACTGATCGTGCATTTTGTTTTTACAAATGACACGGTTAAGCATTACACTATGTGGACTTGCACCGATGTCTGTATATCACTATCATTTCTTCTGGACAATATTTATGTACGTTTTGGGAGTACCATATACCGCCAAGTAATAGGTATCCCTATCGGTACAAACTGTGCGCCCCTTGTCGCAGACCTATTTTTGTACTGTTATGAGAGGGACTTTATGCTAAGTCTAAAACCTGATACACAGGCAGATATAATCGAAGCCTTTAACAACACATCGCGCTATCTAGATGATATTTTAAATATAGACAACCCATTTTTTGATACGTTGTTTCCTTTTATTTACCCAAAATAATTACGCCTTAATAAAACAAACGAGTCAAATTTATCGGCACCAATTTTAGATTTGGATCTTTTGATAAATAACGGAATTGTTTCTTCTAAGATTTACGATAAACAAGATGATTTTGATTTTAGTATTGTAAATTATCCTCATCTAGATGGCGATGTTCCCCGTTCTATATCTTACGGGGTTTATATTTCACAACTTATTCGTTTTGCTAGGGCTTGTACCTCTGTTGAGGACTTCCACATTCGTAATAAAACTATTACTGAAAAGCTTCTTAAACAGGTGTACAGATTTCATAAACTTCGTAAAACATTTTCTAAATTCTTTTTTAGAAATCTTCATCTCATTAACAAGTATAAATGTAACTTAAAGTATTTTCTGCGGCAAGGTATTTCACATCCGGAGTTTTATGGTGATGTGATTTACAGACTTCGTAAGATTCTTGGACATATGCATTTTCAAAACCTATTTGTGAAACGTATTAGATTTTTTTCTCAAAAAAGATTATGATCCAACTATATTGCTGCGCACTTCACGTTTGGTTATCGATCAATCTACAATTGATAACAATGCTTTCCTCTTTGGTTGTGCGACGACAGACAGGGCTTAGCACTACATGATGATATATCTTTAAAGCCGTTATTAACCGGTAGAGTTATGTCGGATTTTCGTGCTTTGTTTTTTCTCTCCCTCTCTGTCGTACCCTGAACCCATCCATGTCTTACAGTTACTCGTGACTACAGACTAGTCGCTTGAGTACATTTTGACCGTTGCCATAGTGGGTTATTTTTAACATGGGGTTGAATGTTTAATTCTTTCCCGTGTTACTAATAATCTTGTCATAGAATTTTGTTGGATGTTTTACATGTATTTACTTACTGTGCTGGTGGTCATTTTGATTGTAAGGTTGTGGAACAGTGTTTATATTTTATGTACACTGTTGGTCTTTATAGGTGAATATGGGAGATAAGTGTACGGTTGGGCGCCCCTAAACCCAGGTTTAACCGCCAGTGGTTGTTAATGGTTAATTTATAATTAATGTCCAAGAATCTTACGAAGTCTGTAAATCACATCACCATAAAACTCCGGATGTGAAATACCTTGCAAGGCGGACTCCTATGTTCACTTTGCTTTATGTTTGTCTTGCGTATTGTTTTCTATTTAATGTGTAGATGAATGTATGGGATTGCGTGTGTGTGTGTTTGTTATGGTATGACTGTGTGTGTGTTCTGCTTTAGAGGTGGGTGTATTGTTTGTGTTGCGTTTCCTGCTTGAGTCTTTCGTATTTATTTCAAAGTAATTGACACTAGTTCCGATGCTTATTCATTCGAATTACTTTAGTAATTGTCAATGCAATAAATGTCACGGTGACAGACATGGGGCGATTACTTGAAAAAAGTAATCGATTAATTTATGATTATTTGACATTCTAACAGTAATCGATTACTTCATGCTTATTGCATCTTTTGCCAGTAATCGATTGCTATGATTACTTTCAGTGTGAGTAATAATGATTAATGATTACTTAGCAAATAACAAGTGCAATAAAAACAGTATGTGTATCCAGTTTTATTTGCAATAGAGCAAAGAGTAGACCATTCTAAGCTGCAAATGATAATGTCTATTTGTTCCATAATGTCAATGTTGTCTTACTTCACTACTTGTGTTATTTTGCCCATTTCATAATAGATACATCATTTGCTCAGAGTAAACCTGAGTGTCAAGTAGATAAGATTCATCGCCAGGTTGAGTTCATAACTCGTTTATATGTTATTTGGATCAAGATCATGCTATAAATATTATGTGGCCTAAATAAGTAATTACAAAAATATCTAATATCAATATCTAGAATGATGTGGTTTAACCCATTACTCCATAAAGACATTTGTAACACCTTTAATTATTCCTTTACTGAAGAAATTAGTTCCACTGAATACAGTTATAAATATGTACCGTAAGACCTCACAGGTCTGAACAACTTTCCAGCTATACTGAACAGTCTTTCAACAGGGAAAGAAGTTGCTGGAATGCACTGTAACTGTCTCAGCTTGATGTAAATCTATTGGAAATTCAAATTGATTTCAAACTGACATATAAACTTTAAACAAGAACACTTTAATACTGGAATGCAAGTTCAAACTTTATTATAATACTAATATGGATAGTTAGGTTTTAGTTAGACCCAGTGTTTTCAACCGCTGTGGTAGTCCCAGTAGCTAGGGTATGGAGCAGGATTATAATATCCATTTATTATAAAGAAGCTACACTGACCATTGATCAGTGTTGGATTGACAGATATAGTTGTTCTATATACAAATGAAATGCCAGTCCATATAACAAAGTTCTTAACTTGGTTTCACTGGTCTGTGACTGTTAACATTCCAATTGTCCTTTTCAAGTACTGCACCATTAATTTATTTCCCATTTACATTGAATAAATAAGTGAATTCATCTATTATTGATTCAAACAATTTGAATTAAGACTAAACACAGAATATAATAATTTTATGATTTTCAGTTTAACACCTCTTTTATAATAATACAGATATGCTTGTTCTATTGTCATACAACACAATTGTTAACCCTCAAGGCACATGTTTATCAAGACAAGGTGTGAAAAACCTAGTGGTGAGACAGGGGAATTTTTAGAAATGACCTTTCAGTGATAAATCAAACACAGAATAATCCCAAAGTAGAAATCTAATCATAAAATAATCATGATTACAGCCCATTCTTGTCAGTAATCGATTAAATTACGATTAAAGTAATCAGCAAAATGCA
Source organism: Gari tellinella (assembly GCA_922989275.2). Lineage (NCBI taxonomy): Eukaryota > Metazoa > Mollusca > Bivalvia > Cardiida > Psammobiidae > Gari > Gari tellinella. Next base: position 74,870,911 of record OV277867.1, on the reverse strand, counting down.
TGATTAATGATTAAACCTGATTAATGGAGAAATGTTAATCGATTAATAATCATGATGATTACTTTCCATGATTACCCCATGTCTGCACGGTAGCTATCGTTACCATTGTGTGTCCATCGTCCGTTCTCATACATCATGCCCAGAAGTCCACATTTGATTATCTTATACAACTGTTCATAGTTCGAATGAAGCGTTGTCAGATACATCCGTATACAAGATGAAATAAATCTTATTGGAAAGGTTATTGGCTAAAGTTACTTTCCTATTGCCATTGCAACGCTATACCCAATTTCCAAACTCATTCTGCTCCAAATCACATAAATATATCTCTACGGATTTGGCATTAATAAGTGTTAAAGATTTTGAACCCATCCAAGTCCCCAATGCTGAAACTTGTTTTAAAGTGTCATATAGTACACCTTTTCTTATTTCGTAAACATCACAGCCGGATTAATACTGGCACCGTGTTCACTAGTTTTATTAAGCTTAATATATTGTACCCTTTTGGGTTATTGAGTTATATAATTATAACTTAGTTTATAAACTAATCGAAAACTCTTAAATCCTGTTTTTGAGGGTGGGCTCTAACCGGATGTGAGGAATAACAATAGCCAATCTCTGTTCACTCTGTAATTTACATCAAACGGTAGACATAGCTCACATGGCAGAATACAGATGTGTCTAGCCAAACCAACTCAACACAAATCAAACCAAGGCGAGTCAAACCAAGTCTAACGAAGTCTACATCCTGAAAATACAGGCGTTAAAGCACACTAAATATACATTCTATTACATGGTCTTTAAGAGCTGAAAATAACATGGGCAAATGTCTCTTAAAACAGAAAGCATTTAGCTAGGGGCATATAACATACAGCAGTTAACAATAAATCATGGTTCTAGTGGCCTACAACCTGCAACCTTCATAATAACTATATATTCCTCTAGAATATGTTTCCTGAAGACACATTATACATACAACAACGCCATACAGTACAAAACAATATACAACATAGCTTACCAGTTTGTGGAACCAAATGTTTCAACAAAGGTCAACTCCACCAATCACGCCACCTCGTCTCTCACACTGGTGCTAATGTTAATGCTGCTGTAAATTAAAAGGTGAATGGTCAAAGTACTTGTGAAAAGGTTATTAACATGCCTGAAAGATAAAACCGCGCCGAAAGAAGATGAAAGCCACCATTCCGCTTTTCGCGATAAACGCGAAAACCCATTACATGAAACCGTAAGCGCGTACAGAATATTTAAAGCGAACAGTATTTAAAAGAAACAAGACATGCCATGTTAAGAGTACACTTTTCATTTGTCCCACTTACTTGCTAAATGATAGAAGACGTCCTTGTACCTCGACTAATGACTAAAAAGTGACTTTATTCAGAATATTAGTTAGATTTGCCGCGAGAAGTCATGTGATACTATTCACGAGATTTTTCCAAGGGAAGTAACTCACTAAATACCAACAATGTAAAATAAATACCGAAATGAACCAAAAGTCAACCTGGTTACACACTTCCCCTCCTCCTGAAATGACGTCTCGTCATTCCTACATTAAGCACAATCAGTCAACAGAAAAAAAGTAAACAGTCGGTCAGTCAGTAATCAGTCCAAATACTACACTACTTAAGGTACATCAAATATTGCCTAAATGTACAAACCATCTAGATCTACCTACTAGATACAATAAACTCTACATATCTGTATAAATACAGTTACATCAACATCTGCTCAAACAGTACATTATCACTAATGCACTACAAACTAGTAATGGTTTTACCAAAACAAAAAATAATCTACTGGTACTGACTACCTGACAACTAACCAATTCAACTGACCATACATACCTACATAATGAAATAAACAATACTAAAAACATTTATAAAAGTGTTCCCCCCTGCTAAAAATTGTGTCCTCACAAATTAGATTTACCAATGTATGGGCAATATTAAGAATAAGATAACAATATCAAGTGAATGTTTATATAATATACGGTACAGAAAATGAAAACGTTTACTTCATGACTGTTTCAACAATCTTATGAGCTAGTCCAATGTCCATTTCATTTAGAATACCACTCTCCACAAGACTATTCAATGCCTCTAATCGGCTATCATGTGGTCTGGAAACCTGATACATGTGGTATTCATCAAACCTGGCTGGTCTCCTTCTTTCCCTTATGGACCTTCTTGGCAGAGGCGTAGGCGGTGTCGGCGGCACTTTTGCGTCATCTCTGTTGCCTTCTGCAACCTGTGTCGTTGACGCTTCATCATTGTCCGTAGAGACAACTACATGATCTGGCTCCTTAACAACCGCAACTGTATCCCCATGGCCTTCTGCCATAACTTCACTGGGCTCTTGTGCTGCCGCACTGTCATCCTTGACACTTCCACCTCCATCAAGGTCCTGTGGCGGGTCTTTAGTAGTCTCATCTTCAATCTGTTCTTCTATGGTCCTGTTTGTGTTGGTTTCATCAACCTTGTCCTCTATTTCTCTATGATCCTCTGTATTTCCTTCAGTACTCTGTGACCTCAATGTCTCCTCCTCATTTCCTTCTACAGGTGTCTGTTGCCTCTCTGGACCCAAGGAAATTGAATCCTGACAAACATCTTCCTGACTATGAATAACATCAGCATCTATGCTGGCGTCAATGTTTTCAGATTCCCCGACGTCTGGACAATGGGCGTCCCCATTCCAACCTGCACCATCTGCTAGGTCATAGCCAAACTCGCTCTCCGAATCAGAATCGTCCTCCTTTACTTCTTTGGATGCATCCTTTTCTCCACTCTTGTCACTCTCGTCTCTGTTCATCTCTTCATGAACTTCTTTGTCGCTGTCTCTCTCTTCCTCACAATCTCCATTTCTGGCTGAATCTACCAGAAACAACATGTTTCTATGAAGGGTTCTGATCTTGTCTCCTTCTTTGACACGAAATACAGGGATGTCCTCTCTTGGTTGTTCTGTGATCGTGTAAACACCTTCCTCAAATCTATCCTGAATCTTGTGTTTACCGTCAAAAGCTTTTCTTCTCACTAGGACCTGGTCTCCAACTACAAACTTTACGAACTTTGCCTTCCGGTCGTAATACTTCTTCTGCTTTGATCTGGCAGCACTCACTTTATCCTCTACTATTTTCCTAGTGACTTCTAGTCTGTGTTGCAAAGCCTTTATATAGTCGGATGTTGTCACTGTTGAAGTCTCTGGCTGTCTGGCATTCTCAAATACTGCATCGATTGGAAGATGGGGCTTTCGGCCAAACATGAGCTGGTATGGCGATAATCTGGTAGCTTCATGTGGCGTACAATTGTATGAGTAAACCAAAGAACTCACATATTTTTTCCAATCATGCTTCTTGTCATTTTCTAGTGTCCCGAGCATATCAAGTAGCGTTCTATTAAATCTCTCTGGACCGGCATTACCCTGGGGATGATATGGTGTGGTTCTTGACTTCTTAATGTCCATCAACTTGCAGAGTTCTTGTATTAACTCGCTTTCGAAGTTGGCACCTTGATCTGTGTGGAGCCTTGTAGGAATTCCATAATGGACAATAAAGTTTTCAAAGAATGTCTCCGCTGTTGTCTTGGCTGTTTGGTTCTTCGTTGGTAGTGCAAGGGCGTACTTCGTAAAATGATCAGTGATGACAAGGATATTGCCAACACCACGAGCTGGTTCCAGGGTTAAGAAGTCCATGCAGACCAACTCTAAAGGGTATGTCGTCCTAACATTCACCAGAGGTGCGCGTTGTCCTGCCTTGTTCTTTCTGCGCAGGCATCTGTCACACTGTTTTATATGAGCCTCGACGTCAGCAACCATCCCTGGCCAATAGAATCTCTCTCTTATAAGCCTTGTAGATCTTTCTATGCCTGGATGTCCGACATTGTCATGAATGCCTTTCAGAATCTCTTCTCTGTATGACAATGGTACTACTAGTTGCTCAATGGTCTCTTCACCATCCTGGTAAACTCTGAACAGAATACCACGTTTCATCTTGAGCCTCTTAAACTGCTTTTTCATGGTAAGATCTTCTTTCCTCATGAATCCACTAGGCATTCTGTGATCTATTACAGCCCGTCTCCATCTCTCTAATAGTTCATCTGCTCGTTGTTCCTTTCGGATCTCTCTCATCTCTTTCTGGGCTAGTAAAGTTCCTGGTTCTTCCATGACTTCTGCCAAATTGATGTTATATGTCGGCAACGTCTCAATATATGGAGCAACAACGACATTACAGATGGCTTTTACAGTCTGGTCCTTGATTGATACTCTCTGATTGTCTTCTGCATCAGTTAACAGCTCATAAGGGTATCGACTCATGGTATCAGCATCAACGTTCTTAAAACCAGCTCTGTAAAAGATATCGAAGTTGTACTGGCCTAATGCTGAAGCCCATCTCTGTCCGGTGGCGTCTAACTTGGCACTTGACATAACATGCGTTAGCGGGTTATTGTCCGTCAAAACCGTAAAATGGTTTACTGCCAAGTAGTCGCTGAACTTTTCAGTGACGGCCCACTTCAATGCCAAGAACTCCAGCTTGAAGGCGCTGTAATTTCTCTCTGACTTGTTGAGCGCTCTACTAGCGTATGCAATTACGCGCTTCTTTCCCTGTTGGTTCTGGTAAAGTACTGCACCAAGGGCTTTTGTAGAGGCATCAGTATGGAGCTCAAAGGGCTGAGTGAAATCTGGGTATGCCAGAATCGGCGGCGTTGACAGCAACACTTTGAGATGTTCAAAAATATCCTTATGAGTGTCCGTCCATTTCCATTCTGTTATTGTCTTCTTGCGTTCTCTCTTTGCAGTTGTTGGCGGAAGTAACTCCGAAAGTGGCCTGGTGATCTTACTAAAGTCCTTGATAAACTTCCGGTAATAGCCGGCGAAAGCCAAAAAGGATCTCAGTTCATCTGCGTTCGTTGGAACTGGCCAATTCTTGATCTTCTCGATCTTTTCAGGCTGGGTAGCTATGCCGTCTTCGCTAACCACGTGTCCCAGAAAATTTACCTCTGCTTTAAAGAAATTACATTTTTCAGGTGCCAATTTGAGACTGGCTTCCTTTAGCTTCTTAAATATGATGTCTTGGTGTTCTAGGTGCTGGTCAAAAGTCTCACTGAAGATTATAACATCGTCCAGGTAGATTAGACAGATCTTCATGTTCAGATCGCCTAGAATCTCCTGCATGATGCGTTGGTAACTTGCCGGCGCGTTCGTGAGCCCAAATGGCATCTTGTTGTACTCGTAGAACCCTAAAGAGCCTACGGTAAATGCAGTGCGCTCTTTGTGGCTTTCCTCTACCTCGATCTGATGGTATCCAGACTTCATGTCCATCGTAGAGAAAAATTTCGCTCCGTGGAGACAATCGAAGATTTCTTCCATGCGTGGTAGGGCGAATGAATCTTTGACAGTCCTATCGTTAAGCATCCTGAAATCAACGCAGAGTCTCAGCTTCCCACTCTTCTTCCGGACAAGCACAACATTCGAGGTCCAAGGCGACTTTGATGGTCGAATGATGCCGCAAGCTAAGAGTTGGGCAATATGTTGTCGGACCTCTTCAATCATGGAAGGCGGAATGCGTCTGTGCCTCTGCTTAAACGGTAAATCGTTCAGTAAATCAACCCTATGCTTCATTAAGTTGCACTGCCCTATGTCTGTGTCGCTGACAGAAAAGATGTCCTTGTGACTATGGAGCAAGTCCAATAGTCTTTTCCTCTGATCAGAATCTAATAAATTATCTTCATCTATGTGCAGAGTGTCTATAATCTCGGTCTGCTTCTCATCTAAAGAGTCAAAGACTTCATCTGCGATCTTGACAGGTTGAACTTCGCAGACAATGGAGCTTGGCGATATAACCGCTGTGTTGGTAGACAAGTTCGCTACAGTTACTTGAATTTCCTGTGTCTTTGTTCCATGTTGATGTTGGATTACTGTAGGGGTTATATCAATGTAAGATGGCAAGCTACTCTTTGATGATTCTTGAACTAATGCTGCTGTTGTTGGATGGTCTACAACTTGGTCCGTGTAACATCTGATGTCTTTCCTTTCATTTGGCTTTAGAATGATCTTCTCTGAACATGCACTGCGGACTAATGCAATCCTGTCCTTATTCCTAGTTAAGGATTTCTGTCTCAAAACCATACATCGGAAAGCCAAATACCAAGCAGTAAACAGATTTGCCTTCTGAAGAAATTGTTCACCAAACTTATCTTTGCATCCAGTTAGTAATTCGTGTAATATGTTTGTGCCTAAAACTATGGGTGTATATTTTGAGAATGTGGTGTCTGGTGTAATGAGTAAAATGCAATGTAATGGTTCTGATCTTGGTAAACCGTCAACAACACCCAACTCAATCACAATGTAACCAATATACGGTAAAGGCTTGCCATCTGCACATTCAATAGGTAGAATTTTATCAAGTGTCTCAATGGTACAAGTTGATAAATGCTCCTTGTAGAAAGCTTCTGAGACAAATGACACGCATGAACCGGTGTCAAGCAGAGCTTTAGTTCTGATGTTGTTAATTAAGACATCTGCTTCATTGGACTCGCCAACTATCTTCGGGTCTTTCTGGTTGGTGCTCATGTCTGACCCAACAACTTGAGCACTTACTCTTTTGGGCAGTTCCGTTGAATATGACCTTTCTGGTTGCACCTAAAACAAACTACTTCAGCCTGCAGCTGCGGACAATCCCGTCTGAAATGTCCTTTCAGATGACAATAATGGCAGGTGGGTTGGAAAGCCGTTCCACCTGTCGGTCTCTGAGGCCTATATGCTCCCCTTCCTCTGTTAACTGGGATGCCTCTTCCTCTACTGCCAATCCTATAGTAGTTGTTGGCTTCTTTCCCTTTCTCCAATACATCTATCCTGGCATTCAGTTTATCAAACAGCTCCTTCATCTGTTTCATCTCCGGGCTCTCCTTTTCAATGTTAACAGCGGCTTTAGCTGGTTTCCTGTCAGGACTGCGTGTTTCCTTCAACTCCGCTTCAAGCTTCCTTAACTCGCGCTTAAACTCATCATATTCAGTTATCTTATCGCATTGATAACGTGCAGTCTGTTTCAGCTCCGTCCTAAGTCCTCCGTATAGTTTCTCCTTTAAAACTTCAGTGTCGCTCCTTCTAAGTGCTCCTAACACAACAGCTTGTTCAAAGAACTCTTCTAACCTAGAGGCGAAGATCTCAACAGACTCTCCTGACTTCTGAGTGCAAGTGTAGAACTTCCTCATAATACTCTCTCGAGACTCTACACTTCCATAAGCACTGTCAAGCTTAGCAATGACTTGCTTAATAGTCACGCCAGGTCCCAATCTCCGTACAACGTCACTAGCACTGCCTTTCAATCCGCGTCTAACTCCTAATAGTATCTGCTGCTCAGAAAACACTCCTTCAGTGACTAAAGAGTCCACTTCATACTTAAAGGTTGGCCAAGTGACTTCCCCTCTACCATCTTCTCCATAAAAAGTGGATAGCTTCGGGAAACTGTAGTGACCTCCCTTTGATTCAGGCTTAGGCATGTTCTCGAAGTGAAACTCCTTTGGTTCTGTGTTCAAGAAAGGCGACTGATGGGATAATGGCTGAGTCTGGAAGTGAAGCTTCTTAGGTTTCGAAGTCAGAAAGGGCGACTGATATGGTTCTGTCTTAGGAAATGGTAGTCCTTCCTCTAAATAATGTTTGCCAGCTCCTGGTAATGGTAGTCCTCCCTTTAAGTTCTCTTTGCTGGTGCCTGGACAGAAAGGAGTTCCATATGGAACTTCAAAAGCTCCCAGCTTAGGCTTAGCACCTTTGTCCAACTCTTCCGTTGACTTCTTAAAAGCTTGGCTCAGCTTCAGCATATCAGCAGGTGAGTCAATCTTTGGATGAATTCCTAGGTGACGAATTGTCTCTGACAATTTGTATTCCTCCTTTGTCACCTTATCCATAAGCAATTCTGTCTCCTTTGCTGCCTCTCCACCTGTAGCCATTCCACACTCCACATCAACTGAAGGCATCTCTAAGTTAACCGACTTATTCATGGCTTAAAGTGTCTTTATGACTATGTGAACAAGTCACTAAATACATAAATGCTAAATTGGACTATCTATTTATGAACCGCTGTAGAACTAAAATATGCAAAACAAATCAACTGCACTTTGACAGTCAAATACTAATATGGTATACTAAAGCACTCTTTGTGTGCAACATTCAATGTCAACTTTATGACAAAATCAATGGATTTAAACTAGCTCCACCTGTAAAATAATTGGGAAGGGAACAACACACTTCTTACTCAAAGTATTCAATATATAAGACCACTTGTAGTGACATCATGGACAATCACAAACTTTTATGTGACAATAAAGAAAACAAAAAATAAATAAATAAGACAACAACAACAACCAGGGGTAGTGGGTTAATTTTATTCTGTAGTCCGATCCAAGATTCTATTTTAGAATCGGCTGAAATAACGCGAAATTCTGCGCGAATAGAACAATTATCGCACCGCAATAAATTAAAGTACCGGTGGCCACAAGCAAGTAAAGCGCGTAACAGGTTTCAAGTTAAAGTAAAAGGAATGCTATGTCTGTATAACAGTTCAACTTCAATGTAAATAAATGCTAAGTTCTCACAATGCTATTATTCTATAATTTAAATACTAAGTTATCACGATGCTTTTAAACTACTGTGTAAATACTAAGTTCTCACGATGCTATCATACTACAGTATAAATACTAAGTTATTACTATTCCATTAAACTACAATGTAAACTCTAAGTTCTTTGTATGCTATGATACTGAATAGCTAATCAGAAATAATCTGTATCTGAACTAATTAAATCTTCCAAGTTAATTCTAATTAATTATAAACTAAATTAATTCTAATTAATTATAAACTATATAACCTGATAATCTAATCTGAATTTAATTAATTCTAAATTGTTTATCTTCACTAAATGTACAGAAGAAAAGTAATAACTAATGTCAAGGTCAATGATAACAAAGGTCAAGGTCAATTAATGACTAAGGTCAACAACCAAGGTCAAAATATGTCAAATATCTAGGAGTACAGGGTTAAAGTCAATTTCCAATACAAAGGTCACAATCCAAACTGAAAGTCAACTGAATTATTTCCAGAAAATTATTTAGACTGAAACAAACTTCTTTAGAAGCTGAATAATTATTGTATGAAAAGCACCAACTATGTCAAACCTAAAGACAACTGAAACAAATCAATAATAATCCAACTCGGAATGAAGATTATTGCAAATTCAACTCAAAGATCCGAAGTTAAAGTGAAATAAACATGGCATGAATTGTTGAATTAATTCAAAGTCTGCTTTATAAATCCAAAATCTGCTGTATAAATCTAAAGTCTGCTTTATAAATTCAAAGTCTGCTTTACAAATTCAAAATTTGCTTTATAAAATCAAAGTATGCTTTATAAATTCAAAATATGCTTTATAAAATTAAAGTATGCTTTATAAATTCAAAATATGCTTTATAAAACTGCTTTAGCTTTCATTGACTACTTTAGCTTTCAATGATTGCTTTAGCTGTCAATAACTGCTTTATCTTTCAATAATTGCTTTATCTTTCAATTACTACTTTATCTTCCAATAAGAAAACAACCGGTTCAATTAAAGTATACGGAATGGCAGCTTTCAACGAGATACGGTTAGAAAGAAAATTAAATGTTATTATGGAGAGCTGAAAATGTCTTACTGTATTGAATTACGCCTTCACCAAATAATGTCACCGTCACCAAATATTATTGAACATGCAAGTGAGGGAAAAATGAAAAATTCTTTCTTACTTTACAATATCACACTAGCGGGAAAGTATAAAGAATTACAGCTAAGCTTTATAAAGAAATAAGCTGAAAACTACAGCAAAATTTAGAAAAACTTTACAGAAAAGTAAATAATTACTGAATGAATCAATGTACTCAGCTGCAATATCTCTATAAAATCACAAAAAACAAGTACTCACACATCTGCTGAAATCTGTTATGTACACAATTTGCCACTAAAACATGGTAACTGGAACACTATTGACCACTAAACACTGTAAACACTGTACCTATAAAGTCAATAATAATATGGTATGAGATAATATGGTCACACAGTTCATAAATCACAAAAATACAGAATATACATGTAGAAATTATGTTACAATGTCTCTAGAAATCGCTGAATATGTTGTCTTGAAGAAGTCTATATACAAATTAAATTATCACAAAAGATTGTCACTATGCTGTCCTGAATAGTCTATAAATATTACAAATGAGTAAGTAGCACTGGTTACTCTCCTCCCGACACACGAAAACTGTCCTCAGCTTATAAATTACAGTTCAAGGTTAAATTTCAGTCTATCTGTATCACTCGAAACTCACAATTACTCGTTGGGCGCCATTTTGTACCCTTTTGGGTTATTGAGTTATATAATTATAACTTAGTTTATAAACTAATCGAAAACTCTTGAATCCTGTTTTTGAGGGTGGGCTCTAACCGGATGTGAGGAATAACAATAGCCAATCTCTGTTCACTCTGTAATTTACATCAAACGGTAGACATAGCTCACATGGCAGAATACAGATGTGTCTAGCCAAACCAACTCAACACAAATCAAACCAAGGCGAGTCAAACCAAGTCTAACGAAGTCTACATCCTGAAAATACAGGCGTTAAAGCACACTAAATATACATTCTATTACATGGTCTTTAAGAGCTGAAAATAACATGGGCAAATGTCTCTTAAAACAGAAAGCATTTAGCTAGGGGCATATAACATACAGCAGTTAACAATAAATCATGGTTCTAGTGGCCTACAACCTGCAACCTTCATAATAACTATATATTCCTCTAGAATATGTTTCCTGAAGACACATTATACATACAACAACGCCATACAGTACAAAACAATATACAACATAGCTTACCAGTTTGTGGAACCAAATGTTTCAACAAAGCTCAACTCCACCAATCACGCCACCTCGTCTCTCACACTGGTGCTAATGTTAATGCTGCTGTAAATTAAAAGGTGAATGGTCAAAGTACTTGTGAAAAGGTTATTAACATGCCTGAAAGATAAAACCGCACCGAAAGAAGATGAAAGCCACCATTCCGCTTTTCGCGATAAACGCGAAAACCCATTACATGAAACCGTAAGCGCGTACAGAATATTTAAAGCGAACAGTATTTAAAAGAAACAAGACATGCCATGTTAAGAGTACACTTTTCATTTGTCCCACTTACTTGCTAAATGATAGAAGACGTCCTTGTACCTCGACTAATGACTAAAAAGTGACTTTATTCAGAATATTAGTTAGATTTGCCGCGAGAAGTCATGTGATACTATTCACGAGATTTTTCCAAGGGAAGTAACTCACTAAATACCAACAATGTAAAATAAATACCGAAATGAACCAAAAGTCAACCTGGTTACAATATACTAATTCTAAAATATAGGAATCAATTAATATCAGGACACAGAAGGCGTAGCGGTTGGATAAATCAAAGGTAAATATTGCAGGTTCTATACCCATATTAGAACAAAATAAAGTATACCACCACCCTCCTTGTTACTAAATTCTACATTTCTGAATAAATCGATATAGTTGCAATGAAAGGGGTAATAGAGCTATATTTTGTTAGTAAAAGAGTTCAATTGTAAGATATCCATTCATTTTCAGAAATAAAAAATAAGACCAAAATCAAAGGCAATCTGAAACCGTTGAATGAGACACAAAGTATCCAAGTCATAGGGACAGAGGAAAACATATCAGAACACGATATGCAGGCGTTCTTTTCGGACCAGATGCGATGCGGCGGCGACATGATAGTATCTCTTACACAATCTAATACAGTCAAGGGATCGTGGATTATTTTGTACAAATCCGCAGATGGTAAGATGCATTTGTTTAATACTCCTTCTTCATCTATTCAAACCATTAAGATCGGACGCAATAGGTCGTCAACATTTTCAGCATGAAATGCCATATACTTGTTTATTGTTAAAATGATTTTGTTTAATTAGAAAAGATTATGAAATGTATATCGAAATTCTACAATCTGATGACACCGCTTGTACATGGCTTATATTTTATAAAGCTACGTTAAAAGTATATTTATATAGAAAGTTCGTCTTTCACTACTTGGATGAAGAACTTTCTATATAAATGAATTTGACCTACTAAATGAACACATTCAAGGATACAATCAACGTCGATATCCTGTTTGCTGATTTGCCGCATTGACAACACTGTAGTTTCTTTAGATTACCATAGACTATCAAGCAAGCACCTAGGGCAAATACATTGTAGTTGCTAAGCATACATGTTTTAATATCTTACAGTGGCCAGAAATGTGTTTAAGGATATGGCATTCTTAATCGACGGAAACCCGGTCCAGGTTCTACCTTACTACAAAGAGTTAGGATGTGCCGTAAACAAGGGAGACAGGCCAGTGTATGACAAGGAACCACTAACTGTCAGTGAAAATAGGTTCGACCCAGACAAGATCAGGTGAACTTGCGTGTTATTGCTCTGTATAATGCTGTAAAAATGTGCTCATTTAACACTTCCATCACCTTAGGTGACCATAGCTGACTTTACAATTAATGTTGATAAGTCTCCGCCTTTTTGGATGTCTGTTGTTATTTAGCGTTTGAAATAAAAGTGTAGACGTCAATATCAACACTGACGAAAAACTGTCGTTAAGAGCGTTACAAACGAAAGCGTATCATTGTGAGATGGTTAATTTGAGAATACCTGTGGCTCAAAGCTAAAGCATTATTAAGCAACAAGTTTATTTGAAAATACTGGTATTTTCGCAGTATCGATAATGATTGCATGTTTTTTACTTGAACATGTAAGTAAATCTGACCTAATCGCGAAATCCTTACAAACAAAAATTGTCAAAAGAGATCCACAATAAGCCATTCATTAACTCTGAAACACGATAAAACGTGCATAACACGGCCATTGAATTCAACTCTAGAAATATTGGTGTGTTCCACTTGAGCAGGTTCCTATATTTAATTATTTCTTTCTTATTTGATAAACATTCTAAGAGCGTCAAGTTTGCTATGTTGGGTGTGGTAACAGCATATAAATATGTTGTTTTCTTGCAGATTTGTAAAGGAAAGAAAAAGTGAACAACAAACTTTAGAAAAATTCATGAGAGATAGCGTGGATGTTCACGTGGTTTGGAGAGACGAGGGCTATATACATGATGATGATCAGGATGACATTATTAAAATAGAGTGCAACATTCCAGACAAAGATTACACAAAAATGACAGACTGGAAAGATCGTTCAATTTCAACACTTGAGACATTCTTCAACGATCGCATACATACCAAAACAGTTGAAGTGGAAGCTAAAGTATGGGATGAGGCTTTGTCGCTTACTGAAAGTCTGACGCGAACTCGTGGAACACATTTTGTATCTGATGAGTTAAGTCACACAATTAAACTCGTTTCCTCCAACAAAACGGGTCTGACTTCAATTGCAAACGAAATTGGAAAGATTATACCTCCTGTAGAAAGAAAGTCTGAAAGACTCACAAAGGGATTGTCTGAAAAATACATTGCTTTAGAATCAGAAAACATACAGTTTGGTAAGGGTTGCAGAAATACAAGATTCAGTGTTGATAGGGAGAGCATTGAGGTAACAATAACAGGACCTGTTACAGAGGTAGATGAAGTCAAGGCCGAATTGCTAAGGTTATCAATGGATTTAAAATGGGTCTCAGTTAACGTATCGATGGAGCGTGAACAGGTCGGTCACAAAGCTACACAACTGCTAAGTGGTGCATTAAAACAAGCCGGTTTGAACGAAAATGTGAAAGTTTCAAACAGATCTATATCAATTTTGGTATATTGTTTAGACGATCAGTCCGAAAAGAACAAAACGAGGAGACTGAGAATTGTCATTGATGACGTCATTAAAGAACAAAGTATTGCTATTAAAGATGACACATCAGCCTTGTTCTCTACTGACACGTGGAGAACATTCAAAGATGGCGTCGAGGGAAAATATGACACGAAAATGAAACTTAACGCTAAAAAAAAGTCGTTGAAGATTTGCGCCTCGGAATCGCACATTGAAAAGGTGAAAGTCGAAGTGAAAGCCTTTCTAGATCAAAACTCGTTAGGTGTTGAGACATTTATGGTGTCACAGGATGTCTCAGAGTACCTAGCATTGCATGTTCTGCCAAAGCATAGCCAAAAAGACATCATTTCACTCCAACAAATGGGCGAGGACTACACCGGGAAAATCATGATCCAAGGCAACACCGAGCAGAAAGAAGGCGCAAAGAAAATGATACTCGCTGAAGAAAAATGTATAAATAGTCATTGGTTTCTATTGTCAAAACTCTGGCTAGCAATGGTCATTGAGGACATTTCAATAGACCATGTTTCCGCTGAGTATACAAGCTTGATAACAGTTGAGAATAGTGAGACCCTATCAGAAAACGGCGTGGCAGCTGTAGGAATCATAAAGATCCATGGTGTATGTATACAGGCAGTTCAAGCCAACATAACACAACTCTGTGTAGATGCCATTGTAACTCCTGCAGAACCAGACCTGAAAATGAACTCAAGAGTTGCGCAGTCAATATTACACGCAGGTGAGAGAGACAAGGTCTAATCATTTTCTCCACAGAAACGCAGTTTACGTTTTTCGTTCAATCTCCGCTAAATAAGAACATACAGTGTTCCCTCCCTACAACGACCCTTGCCGCAGTTCCCCTAACAGAACAATTATGTCTAACCCTTTTACTGCTGCAATATCGTCTGCTTTAAGTTGTCGTCTGCTGTTCTTCTCACAGTTACATATTGGACATTTTGACAGAAAAAACTTAATGACAAGTGACAAACAGCTTGAATCCAGACCAGACACCGCGTAACGCGGCGTCTGATCTTACTTCAAGCTGTTTGCAAATGTAAGCCGATTTCCCTCCCTACAACGACTACCTCCGAACTAAGCACAAAATCTGTGTCCCCCATTGGGTGTCGTTGTAGAGAGGGAATGCTGTAGTTACGAATATACAACATTAGAAATATTCCCTACACTGGTTACTTTAAGTGGTCACATATCTTAATTAGGCTTTGAAGTAAAGTGTTAGACAAGTTCTCGTATCATTGCAGTAAAGATTAAAATGTATTTATGCTTTTCGGTGGATTACTAGGAACAAGTAGTGGATTATCACTTGATAATTTCAATGTTTCAAGCAGCGGGATTATCGTCGCACGCGCTTCTTTTATGAATTTCCCCGTAGGGCTCCACAAGAATCGTAGCCAATCGTGTCCTATCGTTTCATTCCGGCAGCCCGATTTGTCGCGAACCACTAAAAGGAAGACCACGAATCTAGGATCGGAAGTAACAACGTAATTCCGATGACGTCAAATCAATAAAGCAGTGACGTCGTTGTACGCCAAATGTCACGAAAATATGTTCCATATTAAACTCGGGGCTCGACAAGGGGTGAAACATGTACTTTCGCTTTGAATTGTCGAACAATTTCGTTTAAAAAGTCGCTTAAAAGCATAAATAAATATAATAACTGTATTCAGTATAATATCAAATTTAATTCATTGCGTGAACATCAGACTGTTATATTTAGTTAAATTTGTATTTACACATTTCATTCTCGAAACCAATATAGCGATATGCATACTTGACCACTGGTAAATTCTCTGGTCACAGGAATCTGTTCGAACTTTTCACTAGTTCTTTTTATATTAACTAAATTTAAACCTTAACTTAACTACATTCATTCTTTTTTTCACAAGTGCAAATGTCTATTTGACATTTCAGCATAAAAAATGGTCATTGTGGATGATTCATACATTTGTAATTTCTTAAAGTAAGACTTACTGCATACATGTATTGACCACAGAAACATCGGTACGGGTTCCAAACAGTTTGGATGCTGATCAAACGTCAATTTTTTATTCTGATCATGGTCATAAGTATACGCCTGTTGGTATATTATAGGCGGAAGAAGCATTCAGAAGGAATGCTCTGACCATATTCAAGGCAACGGGAACATTGTTGAAGGTGGTCCAATGTCAACGTCTGCAGGATCCTTGCCGTCGAGATTGATATTTCATGTCGTTGCACCTCAATGGAAAAAGGGCGACAGAGTCCAACTTGTGCTCTTCAAAACATCTGTCAATAGACTACTTGAGGTAAAGTTATATTTATTCCTTCAGTGTCGATTTACCGCCAGTTTCAAATGTTCGTCTGTGTAACAGTGGAGAAGAAATTAATATTATTTTCGCTCCAGTTAACATGTTTAAGCTAAGACACTTATTTCGATTGCAAGCAGCTACAGTCGGATCAGACAATGTATTACCCGGTGTCAAGTTTAGTTTAAACATAATTTTATTTCAATAATATTTACAAATAATTTAATATTGTTTGTTTTCATTACATTTGGTTAGCTGTGATTGGCTGTAATGTTTGTTTCATAACTCCATGAAAAAAATAAAATTCAGGCCACGCCTTGTCAGGACTACTTTTCCTTAGTCCAACTGCTCTTCACAAGCGCTGCATGAAGCAGGATGCCAAATGACGTCATTGACGTCGGCGTTACTACATAACAACGTCGCGTTTTGGCGGAAAATATATATGGCGGAGGGACTACAACCTACGTTTTACAAGCGTTAAAAAAGAACATTCGCGTCATATTCTCTATTTAACTACTTTCTTAAATTCAGAAGTGATATTAAATTATAAGGAATTATCCGCGAAGCGGTTTCATACAAAAGTGTGACCAGGATTTCTTTTTCATACCTCCATGAATACAATAAATATTCGAATTATTCCTTAAATAAACATGATAGTAGATACATATAACCAAAAGGATTATGTCGGACGCTGATAAATTCTGACCAAGCTCCAATGAGTTGTTAGCAACTCACCTTAACCCTTACCCTGCTGTAATATCGTCTGTTTTGAAATTGACGTTTGCAAAATTTGTTCCATTCGATATGTAGCCAAACTGTTTGCAAAAACAGTGAATTCGTGATCAGCAGGTAGAGGGTTAAAATAAAACTCAGAATTGTCAAAATGTTGTTTTTCTACATTTAATTTTAATATGTTCCGTTTGCCTTTAACTTGGACAGAGTGACGTCTTCTCCACTGTTACAGTGGAGAATCCGTTATTCTTTCCCGTTTAAACGCAAACGCACGCAAACGCAAAGCACTAAAACGTAGGTCTTCTTCTAAAAGTACAACTTTTGGACAATTCTGATAATTCATGTTTATCTTGATGACAAACAGTTTTGAGCCTGATCAGATGCGGGGTTACCCGGCGTCTGATCTGGCTCCAAACTGTTTGTAATAGAAATAATAGTTTTAGGGTAAACGCGTTTATTGGGAAAGAATAACGTTTTCTCAACTGTATAATGTCATAATTATGTACTACATTTCAAAGTTGGATTTATGACAGCATGACTTAAGAAACAGAATATGTTTATCAAATAGTTTAGATCCCAATCCGGCGAAAATTGATCAATTAAGCACGGTGTGACTTGGACAGTTAAGAGCCTCTTCAGACGCCGGGCAACCCAACATTTGGTAAGACTCCAAACTGTTGACAATGGACATAAAAGGTTCGAAAAACAAAGTGTTTATTGGCAAAGACTGGATTTGTTCTTCTCTATATTACTCTCGTTTAGCGTTACTGTACTTACGCTTACCGTAACCTTTGAGTGGGAAATAAAATGTTTTTACCACAGTACCCAGTTGAGATAAACATTGTCTTTCTACTAGATGGCAGAGGGTCGAGGCTTGGCCACGATTGCAATACCAATGTTGAGCTATGGCAATGACAGGTTTCCCATAGACCATGCTTGTGAACATACCTTACAGGCGGTGACGGAACATTTCACATCAGTATGTAAATTGTGTTTAACGTTATAACAGGCAAATCATTTACGTGTCTGTTTTATCCCATTTACCACCATATAAGTGTTTGCATTAATATTGTGATCTGTTCTATCTTTTCAAATGTAGATTTAATGCAATTTGGCTGTAGAAATATCGATACCAGTGGCAAACAGTTTGGAACCATATCTGACGCCGAGTTAGGCGACGTCTGATCAAGATCCCAGCTGTTTTCAATGTATTTTGAAGTCGCCTATCGACCATGGTGTGTTGTTATCATTCGTACACATGCAAATACTTAAATATTTTAATTATGTTGTTCATCTCATTTTAAAAACGCACAAGCAATGTAAATATTGACAATTTCATAATTGTTGCCGATTTAGTTTTAATTGAATCTAAAATACATGTAGTTTATAACCTGAACAAAAGTAGTGCAAATGTATCTGGGGCCCTCAATAGGAATGTCTACATGTAGGAGCACAGGTGACCGTCGCAAGCTACAGTGGAGAAAACGTTATTCTTCCCCATATAAACACGTTTACGCTAAATCTATTATTTGCAGTGCAAATAGTTTGGAGTCAGATCAGACGCTGGATTACCCGGCGTCTGATCAGGCTCCAAACTGTTTGCCACTCAGATTGAAATAAATGGTCAGGAGTGTCAATAAGGTGTCATTGTCTACGTTTTATCGATATGCGTTTGCGTGCGTTTGCGTTTAAACGGGAAAGAATAACGTTTTCTCCACTGTTTGTCATAAAATATCTGTTTCTACGATCAAATATATACAATATTCTGACCTACAGCTCATTTCTGAAAACGAAATGCATTTTCTGATTGTTTTTATATGTAGTATAATTATATATATTGGATGTATAAACAAATATTTTTCAGAAAATGAGTTGTATGTCAGAATAAGGTGTTTGATCGTAGAAACAGATGTATAGTGGAGAATCTGTTATTCTTTCCCGTTTAAACGCAAACGTACGCAAACGCAAAGCACTAAAATGTAAAAGAAAAGTACAACTTTTGGACAATTTTGATAACTCATGTTTATCTTGGTGGCAAACAGTTTGGAACCTGATCAGACGCCGGGTTACCCGGCGTCTGATCAGGTTCCAAACTGTTTGTAATGGAAATCATAGTTTTAGCGTAAACGCGTTTAATAGGAAAGAATAACGTTTTCACCACTGTATGTCATAAAACATCTGTTTCTACCATCAAATATATACAATATTCTGACCTACAACTCATTTTCTGAAAACGAAATTTATTTTCTGATTGCTTTTATATGTAGTATAATTATATACATTGTATGTATAAACAAATATTTTTTCACAAAATGAGTTGTATGTCAGAATAAGGTGTTTGATCGCAGAGACAGATGTATCATGCGAAGGGCACCTGTGTGCACATGGGACCGTCACAATAGAAGTCTGAACCCCAAAAGAAAAACATGTATAAAAACTATTATTTATACATGTTTTTCTTTTGGGATTCAGACTTCTATTGTGACGGTCCCTTGTGCCTGTATGTAGGAGAACTTGCGACTTCGAAAGGCTTCCGTGACGATCGGTGTATGTTGATAAACATAATAAAATCCAGTTTGACTTCGACAAGTCGTGCTTGATTCGGCCACACCTGTATAAGATTTTAAATCAAACGAGACTTAGTTTTGCCATTTCGACAGGTAGCCCCGTCACAGTAACGACCTCATCGTCACTAGATAATTATTGGCAGCATTTATTCTTGCTCAAACTGAATAAAGTAACGAGTGTCAAACAATGGTAACCCTGAGAAAACGTTATTCTTCCCAATAAACGCGTTTACGCTAAAACTATTATTTCTAGTACAAACAGTTTGGAACCAGATCAGACGCCACCAATATAACATATAACATAATCTTTATTCGGCATAAAGTTGCACAAAGCACATATATAGCCGTACATGTATATAGCAGTATTGTGAAAAACAGGTGTATTTGACAAATTTAAATATATGTTAATCACGCACATTATGTGAAACAACCATAAATAATTATTTCATATAGCATTTACAGAGAAAGAAAATATGGAACATCGTTTACATCATTAACGAACCAAACTAAATTTATAAATATATTCAAACCTCAATATCCCGAACCTTCTTAAGTCGAACATGGCCGCATTTCAAAGCCAAAACGTGACCAAGTCACGTTTTAACTTCGGAATAAGGACAAGCTCGACCTAAGTTAACT
The DNA here is from genome assembly GCA_922989275.2 of Gari tellinella. Taxonomy (NCBI): domain Eukaryota; kingdom Metazoa; phylum Mollusca; class Bivalvia; order Cardiida; family Psammobiidae; genus Gari; species Gari tellinella. Next base: position 74,850,808 of record OV277867.1, on the reverse strand, counting down.
GAATAATGGATTTCATCCATAGGATTACTGAAAACATCGAGTTAAGCGAGATATCGAGGTTCGTCTGTACATACATAACTGTTTAAAGTCAGTCAGATTCTGACCTTAAGATTGAAGCAAAGTATATAAATTTTGACAAATTAGATAGAGTCGTTACTGATTCTGTTGACATAAGTGACACAAATTTATTCAGCGTTGGCCAGTGACAATAATACGGTTTAAAGTATTTGACTCGAAGATTTCTGTATTTCGGACAAACAAGTAAGAAATGATATTCATCTTCAATGACATTTAAATTACAGTGTTTACATTTTCTATCTTGTATGGAAATATTATTATGTCTACCAGTTTCAATACACAGTTGATGTGACGAAAGTCTAAATTGTGTAAGTGAGATTCTATATTTATTGACACCTATACAGTTAAGATATTTTTCTATGCTAAAAGTATGTTTATACAAGCAATAAGATGCTAATCGCCTAGAGTTATTGACATTAGTGTACCAACTTTGCATATAGATATCTAGAATGCGCTGTTTTATAGTATTATAAATAGCAGATTAAACATAAAGTCATTTTGAAATCGCCAAATGTCATTCATTCCAATTTCCGAAAGTATACTTTTGATTTGAAACGCCCAATTTGTATTTTTATATGATATATCATTATCGGCATCAGTTCTCAACATGTCATACAAAAACTTTATAAGTGAATTATTTGACGTTAACATTTTTAACCAATATTTTATCATAGTAAGTTTTCTTTGTATTAAAAGTGGATACCTTCCTGATTCTCCATATAAACCAACAAGATTTGTAGACTTTTTTACACATAAGAGTTTTCTTAAAAATTTACAATGGATCAATTCTATATCTTTGCTTTCATGGTAACCCCACACTGCTGAGCTATAATTGAGTGTTGAACCAACAAGAGTATCAAATAACTTGCATTTTTCTGTGACAGTTAATTCTAGTTGATTAAAAACTATAAACAAGTTGTGTAGTGCACGATTGCTATGTTTTGCTAGTCTATTTTGTGTTCTTAGCCAGCTTCCATTTTTAAACAACTGTATTCCTAGATACTTAAAAGAGTCTACTATGTCTAAAATTGTATTGTTGATTGTAAAATTATGTTTACTATGGCGCCCCTTTTCAAAAATCATTATTTTTGTCTTAGCAGTGTTAATTTTTAGGCTCCATGTCAAACAATAACGTTCGAGATCATTTAGTAGCGATTGTAAAGCTTGTGGGGTCTCAGCAAAGAGCACTGCATCATCACAGAAGAGTAAGATATACATTTTAATTTCATTATTACTAAATAAACCATCAATATTTGTGTTCATGTTTTGCAATAAATCGTTAACAAAAAATAAAAACATAAGACTAGAGCTCGGATCCCCCTGCTTGACACCCTTATCTGATGCCAGGAACTCTGAGGTTTTAGCTTTATATCTAACAACAGATTTTACAGCATCGTACATTGACTGCATAGCCTTTACAAACTGTGAGCTTACATTTTCTTGTTTTAGTTTTTGCCAAATATATAGTCTATCTAGAGAATCAAAACATTTTTCAAAGTCAACAAACGCGCAATACAATTTTTTCTTTGAATTTAAAGTTTTAGAGATTATTGCATTTAAAGCAAAAATACAGTCCACCGTTGATTTGCCTTTTTGAAAACCAAATTGGTTTGGTATTATTTTATCGTATTTTAGTGACCATTTTGTTAATCTATTTAAAAGTACATGAATTATCAAAATAGTATTTTGCGTTTGCGTTTCGTTTGCGTTTAAACGAGAAAGAAAAACGTATTCCCCACTGTATCCACTGTGCGAAGGGTACAAGTAAAACAATGAAGAGGTTATAAAAGGATGCTACATGTACATGTCAAGACGAACACTCGCAAAAGGGGTTTCAGCTAAATGTCCTGCCTGCTTTAAGCAACAACTTGTCTAAAAACAGAAAACTGTCTATGGGGATAGGGCACTGCAAACCTTAAGAAATACGTGTTATTGGTTCACAGTTGAACGCATGTTTATTTTTTGTACAACTTATCATGACACTTACAGTGGAGAATCTGTTATTCTTTCCCAATAAACGCGTTTACGCTAAAACTAATATTTGCAGTGCAAAAACTTTGGAGCCGGATCAGACGCCGGGTAACCCGGCGTCTGACCAGGCTTAAAACTGTTTGCCACAAAAATAAACATGAATTATCAGAATTGTCCAAAAGTTGTACTTTTCTATGTTTTAGTACTTTGCGTTTGCGTACGTTTGCGTTTAAACGGGAAAGAATAACGTTGTCTCTTCTGTACGCATGTCACACTATAAGAACGTGATATGATCTTATGTCATGCCTCTACTACTGTATCAGCGTGTGACGATTCAATGAAAATAGAAATTAATTTGTGCAAGTGACACTAAACTTAATATAAAGCATACATTTATAGAGGTTACACTGGGGGCCGAGTTTCTCTTTTGTATAAAGGAAATAACTACATGTATACGCAACATGAGAAATTGCTAATAATCTACACTTCGCATAGGAACGTTTTCACACTAAAAAATCACTTCGACCAACTAAATGAAGAGAATTTGTCATTGGAATCTTCCAGTCAAACTTCGATGTCTCGATCTCTCTGAAAACGGACATATCCCTATCTCATATTCAAAAGGAGGCTAAGCCACGTTTTAACATTGAAACAAAGATATGTTTACTCTAAAGAAGTTTAAAACATTGCAATGAAACTGTAGAAATACGGGTATGTTCTATTTAAGCGAGTACAAATTCCAAAGTTCGACTTATATGCGTTAGCGTTAGCGAAATTGGTTTTAGTGTGATTATTAGCACCGAACGCACAGAAAGTATATAGAAGGAACGTGTAAGAATTAATTTACACGCCTGCAACTGCAAAATGGCGAGAAATGTTAAATAAACAGTTAAAAGCGCCTATAATAAAACACTGTAATGACATATTAAATTGGATATAAAAAACTTTGATGGTGAAGATAAGGCAAAAGCACAATAACCGGGAGTCTGATTCGTCTCAAAGCGGTTTAAAACTCGGCGAAATATCATCAGCAAATAATAAGTCTAAACAAGACATTTTTCTTACACTTCTATTTTCGATAAACCTGGAAATACATGTGGTGAGTTTTACAGTTAACCCTCTGATATTTGTTTCAGGTGAAGAAAACATCACTGACAACAGTATACCTGTGTGACGTCAGTCGTGACGTCGTTGCCAAACTCGCTAATTGTATGCAAACAGCAAAGGGAGGAATGACAGTTTTCCGACATAGCAAGCCATTGGCTGATTCAAATATAGGTACTAACACTGATGGGGTCGTTTTTCTTCTTTCCCAATAAACTCGTTATCTGAAATAGAAAACTGAAACACTATACATAAGCTATGTCTACAATAACAATATGTCTAAACACAATTGAGAATATGTTATTCTTTCCCGTATGTTTTAGAAAAGCAAATAACACAATGCAATGAAATGGAGAACACCACAACGTTTCTACATTGTAACAATTTGACGTCTCATTATTGTATTTTTAAGTGGTTAACAGTTTGAAGTCTGATCAGATGCCGGTTTATATGGCTTCAAATATTTGCAATGGAATAATAGTTTTAGCATAAACGCGTGTATTGCGAAAGAATAACATATTCTTCACAGTATAAATGGCCAGGTTCTTCTGATTATTTTTCAATTTCTCGTGATCGCTATGCATAAGTTTAAATGTAAGACAAACCTCTTCTTGAACTACAACCTTCCTCCCAATAACGAGTCCGTCCTCACAACAACGTGTGTCGCTGTTCTCCAAACTTGACATTTATGTCCATTCTCTTTTACGTGTGCATATCTTCTGCTGAAAATTGTCGTCTGCCGTTTTTCGCAAAGTCACATTTTGACAGAAAAAACAACATAATGACAAGTGAAAAAATAGTAACGCGGCGTCTGATCTGGATTCAATATTTTTGCAATTTTAGCCATTTCCCTCCCTATTACAACTCTCTCCGAACAAAACACAAACTCTTTGTCTTCCATTGCGTGTGATGTAGAGAGAGAGCACTGTTTCGTATAATACCAAACAATGCATACCCTGATGAAAGGATTCCTTTAGTAATTCTCTGATCTGGGTCTAAACTGTTTGCACAGTATACATGTTAGTGTACTCTATTCTAGTGTATTATTTGTAATTCTAACACAAATCGGACACATCCCAATATAAACAAAGAATTAACTAATTTATGTTTAAATTCACTATAATACACGCAAGCACTGTTCTATGGCTTCAAAATGTGTGCACTACGAAATGTGGCGCGATGCAGGTGTTAAGAATTAAAATAATAAATTCATACCAGTGTACTATCGTGCAATAGAACATGGGTAGTCTTTGAGATGCTGGTAATTAGATCACTCAGCCTATATCCTCGTGATTTAATAACTACGCATCTAAACAACAATCCCATGTTCTATTGCACGATAAAACACTGGTATGAATTTATTATTATTAAATGATGCAGAGGATTCTAAAGGAGCCCTCTGATCAGGTGTATTGCTATAGGTCATTGTGAAACTATAGTTGAAAAAACTTAAAAGGTTTGTTCTTTCCCGTTGAAAAGCAAATGAAACGTAAAAGCATTGTAATAAACTGTAGAAAGTTACACTTTGTGGACGACTCTGACTATTCATATTTATATAAAAGAGACATATAGTTTAGACACCGTTCGGACGCCGGGTTACTCCGGCTCTGGCTTCAAACTCGTTGCAATGGAAATAATAGTTTTAGCGTAAATGCGTTTGTTTGGAAAGAATAACGTAGTTCGCCACTGTAGTTAAGACAACAACCCTAATTAGTCAAATATAGACTAGATCTAATTTGAAACGAGTGATGTCCTGGGACCATGCTTATAAATGCTCAAATATGACCAATCAAATGCTTGAGAACGAACACAGACTCAAGTCAAACGCTTTATAAGCGCTAGACCAGTTACATTGTCATGGGTGAATGGATTAGGCAGCCATCTGACCTTAACTGTTTTACCAGTGAGCTGATTATTAAGTTAATAGAAAAAAAATATCTGAAACCGAACACCTTGTTCGGTTTTGAAACATTTTCGGTTCTCGGGATTCTGTTTTAATAGAGCTTATTTTGTATTTACGTTATGGTTTCAGAAACTGTTTATAAACGGCCATCTACTAGAAACCGACCGAGTTCGGCCGCCGGTAGAGCTAATGAGTTTGCTTGGGCCCTTCCGAAAGACAGAGTTATGCATACGATAAAATGGACAGGAACATCGCCCATAACGTCCATAGAGGAACAGGTGAGAAAGATGCTAGTTTCCGCAGCTCCATTGGAGAAAATGTTATTCATTCCCGTTAAACACTTTCGGCCGCAAAACTAATCTTGGGTTGTGTACCATTATACCGTTATGTTGTCGTCTGTTTCAATATTGGTATCTTCCAGATCATTTCAAAGTTAAATTTAGGGTAGTATGACTTAAGAAATATCGATACGAGTCTCAAACAGTTTGGATCCTGAACAGATCTGATCAGTATCCGAACTGTTTGCAAAGCCGCCTTAATGTGAAATCGGTGCCGGAAGGGTTAAAAGAAATTAAACAAAGTTAATGCAGTGAAATGTAGAAAAATGATAACCTTTTTGACAATTCTGACAATTTGTTTTATGTCTGTGTGACATACTGTTTGGGGCCTGACCTGACAACGTCTTACAGTTGAGAAAACGTTATTCTTTCTCGTTTAAACGCAAACGTACGCAAACGCATTACACTAAAACTCAGAAAAAGACAACTTTTGAACTATTCTGATAATTCATGTTTATCTTGGTGGCAAACAGTTTAGAGCTTGATTAGACGCCGGGTTACCCGGCGTCTGATCTGGCTTCAAACATTTTGCAATGAAAATAATAGCTTTAGAGTAAATGCGTTTAATGGGAAAGAATAACACATTTTCCACTGTACCTGGCTTTTGATCAGCCCTTTTGCTGTGTATATTGGGATTTTAGTACAAAGTTAACGCAATTTGTTTGGGAAATAATATCTATACTATAATAAGGTCTTGTTTGAGACGCAAACTATATAACCAAAGGAGAGAAAGCGGACGTTTATGACAGCCTTTCTAAACTGAAACTCACACGCCCTCCGAGTTCCACTTTCTCTCTTCTTGGTTACGACGGAATTCACTTCCCTCGTGCGTATCAGGTGTTTGTAGTAATCACGTCCAAACTCAGTATATCTTAAGTGACATCTTTTATCAGTTTTAACATAACTTCTGGTGAAATGTGGGCGTGAATTCCAGCATTAGCCTGGCCATAGCTTGACAGAATATTTCCAATTCTGCTCCAATAATACAGCAAAACACAATGACTATAAATAATAACAAATATAGCACTGCTGTAAAACCAAGACAAATTCGGTCCCGTAAAACGGTCATCTGGCACCATCATCAGCAAATATCACAAAACATTATGGCAAAAAACACAAAGCATTGGTACGCCGAATAATACATGGTGTCAGATCTCTTTTAAACTTATTGTTTTATGTTTTTGCGCCTGAAAGTAGTAGTATGGCGCCTTTATACCAAATCACCACAAAGTGGCGGGTCTCAAAAAAACATGGTGGCTTGGTGCCCAAATTAATCTCGATAGGTCTGCTGAAGCTGATGGCCAAATTTGGAGGGAACTGGAATGGATACCTGTCGCCCATCCGGTGCTTCCCATCGCCCAAAAGCGGCAGCAAAATCGACCTCAACCGGAATTAACTGACTGGAAGCCCACGCTCATTATCACTTAAAAGCACAGACTATATATATATATAAAACGTTGTCAGGTTGTCAGTCACACAGACATACAAAAATATATAGATTTATGAAAAGCATGGCTTCTGACCGTTTAGAAAAAAACTCACAATCACACGCAAGGCTAGACCAAAACATCGAGTACCAGATCCGGACAATATAAGCCATCAAGCAAATAGTTAATGTCGGGATTTTTGTACAAATGCATTTTACAAAATATTGGGGAAAATAATGTCTTTTCTGCAATAATAACGTCTTATCGCCTGTAATGTATCGTGAAGTAGGGAACCTAAGACTATTTAGTCCAGCTTTCACAGCAACCGGGAAGAAGACGTTTTTCATTACAGTTTAACCCTTTAACCCATAGTCTGTTTCTAGTTTTGAAGACAGGTGACAACTTAAAGCAGGTTGAATGTAAAGCAGAATGTGCCTTAAGGCACATTCTGCTTTACTTTAAGCCTGCTTGAAGCTAAATTCTGATAGGCTATATAAAATATCTGTAATGGTAATTGTTCATGAGGGTATAAACTGAAACTATTTTCTTCAGCGGAGGAATGAATTAAATACGCTAACAGTCGTTGCTATGGGGGAAAGGGTTAAATGAAACCAAACGCATATGCATTTGTAATAAAATACAGTACTTATGTAAACAAGAATGTGTTTGTAAAACACTATGTCACCTAAAATAACCATGACATTTAACAACTTTGACCATTGCCTGACGTTAACGAATTTGTACTGAGCTAAATATATTATCTCGCCCCATCTCTCACTCTCCGTTTCTGGCTTTCTCTCCAATATTACAGCGCAACTGAATAGTAACTCACTTCATAGTGCAATGCTTAGAATTATCATCAGATGTATTTGCAGGATGAAGCACAAGACAGTGATGATTCCAACCGCAGCAATGCACTACAGAAGCACGACTTCTCGGGTAAGTTTCTGTGTTGATATTATATTTTGCCAGCTTGTAATTTAAAAAAAAATGAGAAAGAGAGAGAGAGAGAGAGAGGGGGGGAGAGAGAGAGAGAGAGAGAGATAAAATAGATATTGAGGTTATATAGTACAGTTCTATAGTAAGCTGTAAACTAGAAGCAATTCGTAAATTAGCTTCAATGAACTGTTTTTAATATCATAGTACATGTTTTATAATTGTTATTAATTTTCCGTCAAACCTTTGATAAGCGTTCACTCTTTACAGACGTTCTGTCTTGTTATAAACGGAATACTGCTTAGCGTATGGCATGTACATGTATATTATTATACTGCAAAGTAAATTCCTTACTTTTCATTGGTCAACGAGATCTAGAGGTGGTCCCATGTACCCTGTGAGCTGACAGGGTACTTGGGAATGCAGCTGTGTCATTGGCTGACAGGTCCCTGAGTCTTGCTTTGCAGAAAATAAGATGGTCGATAGCTCGACATGATTGAGTGCATTCAATCGTGCATCCTCCGTTTTAATTCCATTTCGGCTAAGACCTAATAGGTGTTTGGATCTTTCAACAGTCGCATTATTTCTGGGAAAGTTATAAGTCGAAGTCTACTTCTTTTGAATAACAACGTCATAAACATATGACGTCACTTACGCTCAACGTCATATGTTTTGACGCGATTTTGTTACTGTTTACTTTGAGCGCTGTGCACGACAAATTCCGAAATATTTCATTTGAACAATGAAAACTTTGAAGTATAATAAATTCGTTATACGCTTTCTTCACATGTGGGGTACATGAGGATTTCTTCCCGGCTGTTAAAATCATGTAACTCTCGCCTAACGGCTCGGGCAACAATGATTTTCCTCAGCCGGGAATAAATACTCATGTCCCCAGTGAAGAAACTGTATAACTAATAATGTATAGTTCAGAAAACTCATTAGCTCTTATTTACTTTGATCCTCCATTTAACAGTTTCCTCGATGATGCATCATCTGGACAATACATTTTTCCAGTATAGTCCAGTCCATTTTGACTACATTGGAATATGTATTTAGAATGTTTTGTCAATTTATTATAATACAGTGGAGAAAACGTTATTCTTTCCCGTTTAAACGCAAACGAAACGCAGTCGCAAATCACTAAAATATAGAAAAAGTACAACTTTTGGACAATTCTGATAGTTCATGTTTACCTTTGCGGCAAACAGTTTGGAGCCTGATCAGACGCCGGGTTACCCGGCGTCTTATCTGGCTTCAAACTGTTTGTAATAGAAATAATAGTCTAAGCGTAAACGCGTTTATTGGGAAATAATAACGTTTTCTCCACTGTATGACACACAGTGCAGAGAGAGACCAGAATGTTTCTTTAGAAAACATCTGATCTGCGTCTACATTCTTTGCATAAAACAAGACTAGTGTACCCGTCATAGTTGCATTATTTGTAAATGATGAGTATATTCATCGTTAGGGATAAATGTATTCAGAGGTATCCTGTGTTAAAACTACTAATTGATGTCCTTTAGTGGCCTCTTTTAATACAATTACGACTGCAATACATAATTCAAAATCAGTTTTGAACAACAATTTAATCAAATCTAAGTTTAAGATTTGTAAAATTTTAATATACAATAGTATAATACTAAAATAGTATTGTTGTTTAACGATAGTACATTGTATCAGACCTATATATTATATGGAAATTATATTATATTTCAAGGGGGGTTACCGTACAACATAAACATCACGGACAAATTCAGACTTCATGTTATCAAAGGGACTATCGAAACTCAACAGGTAACAAATAAAGTCATCTTCTTGTTTAACCCAAGTACAGTGGAGAATCTGTTATTCATAACCAAACAACGCGTTTACGCTAAACCTATTATTTCTAGTGCAAACAGTTTGGAGCCAGATCAGACGCCGGGTTACCCGGCGTCTGATGAGGCTATAAACTGTTTGCTACCAAGATAAACATGAATTATCAGAATTGTTCAAAAGCTGTTCTTTTCAACGTTTCATTGTTTTGCGTTTGCGTACGTTTGCGTTTAAACGGGAAAGAATAACGTTTTCTCCACTGTATGCCAGGGGCCCGTCTTTTCAAACGTCGTACGATAAATGTTGTCGTAAGTCAGATTCTAAATTTCTAAATTATTATTTATTTTCCCATCTAATCCTGTCTTGTGACATCTCTTAGGGAATCGTCTTTTCAAGACGATTCCAAAGAGATGTTACACGACAGGACTAGATGGAGAAATCAGAAGTAATATGTATCTCAAAGTTTTGACCTACGACCGTTTTCGTCGTACGACGTTTCTTAAGACGGACCCCTGGACCATTTATTGAAACATTGTTACGTGTTTGATGGAACTACTAATTATAGATCTACCAGTGTGATCTGGAGACACTACAGTGAAGAAAACGTTATTCTTTCCCAATAAACGCGTTTACGCTAAAACTATTATTTCTATTACAAACAGTTTGGAGCCAGATCAGACGCCGGGTAACCCGGCGTCTGATCAGGCTCCAAACTGTTTGCCACCAAGATAAACATTAATTATCATAATTGTCCAAAAGTTGTATTTTTCTACGTTTTAGTGTTTTGCGTTTGCGTACGTTTGCGTTTAAACGGGAAAGAATAACAGATTCCACTGTACAATGTTTGTCCATGCAGCATAACATTTCATAGTTTATTTCTTTATTAGAGTCTCATCATGATTTTAACATGAAATACATACAACATTCATTTCAATTCACAGAAAAAACCATGCCATTCAAATAAGAATTATAAGAGACTATATACATAGTGTAATTATCACAATCATATTCATTGTAAATTTCAACTTAAAATCCATATACTACAGATCTCATTTAAATATTCTAAGTTATATACAGCCTCTATCAATCATATGATCAAAGCACCTTTGTAATAAAACAGGGTGTCTATTTAAAATTATACTAAGTAAGGTGAACAATTAAAGGATATGATACTATAACAACGTTAAAAAAATATCTATATCCAATATAAGATTTTAGATAAAAAGAAATTGATAAAGACTGGACATATACATACAGTAAAACAATGCACTACATGTACTTTTACTGCGCAATACTGATATTATTGTATAGTAATTACCGTAAAATGACATATTAAAACTTGATAACTAACTATTTACAAAGATAAAAACTTCTACGGCGAAGAATACTAAAACAGGTTTTGGCACTTATCCTACACATATCAGATTTAGTGAAAATAAATACTAACTTTTCCATTTTAGACATATATTTAAAATCACCGGCTACTTTTTCGGCCTGATCAAAGAGTGGTTTTCTTAAATCGTCATAGAGAAAACAGTCGAACAAAACATGACATTCATCTTCAATTTCAAAACAAAATGGACATTTTCGATCATTAACATCTAAACCCTCGTATCTACCCGTTTCAATACGTATGACAGGACAAAATTACTGATCCTACACTCATCCGGATATAAAATACAGTAAAACCCCTCTAAACCGGAACCTCTAAATACCGGGATTCTCTCTAAACCGGACAAAAAATTTGGTCCCGTTTCCAACCTATTTTACGCTTTTGATTTATTCATTTACTGAAGAAAATACATTCATGAACATATATCATCCGAAATATTTTCTATATTCTAGCAGATTATAGCTTAAAGCAGGTTGAAAGTAAAGCAGAATGCGCCTAAAGGCGCATCCTGCTTTACTTTCAACCAGCTTTAAGTGGTTAACTACCTTCCATACTAGAAACAAGCTATGGGTTAAAACCCTTCTAAACCGGAAACCCCTCTAAACCGGATGTTTTTGTTGTCCCCTCACATGTCCGGTTTAGAGGGGTTTCACTGTATTTACAAATGTCTTCTTTCGTGGACAACATGTATAAATGAATTTAAGTTATGCAAATGTTCTTCTTTAATCGCAAAAGCCATGCATATAAATAATATAAATTGCATTGTTTTCACAATATCAATTAATTATCTAAATCGAAGTGTCAATTAATTTGGAACCTCTTTAAATCATTGCTCTATAGATACGCATTTGTACGCCTGAAATGTATTCCTCCAATAAAAGAAAATAGTCTCAAGTTACATTCTGCTTTACAGGTAGATGTAATTGTTTGCCCTACGTTTCGATTTCCTGACATCAATGGAGCAGTTGCAGACGCTATGAAGAAGGCGGCTGGGAATGGGTTAGTTCAGGAATGCACCAACCTCGCCACCTTGGACATGGGTCAGGTCAAACGAACAAGCGGAGACTCGCTCACATGTAACCATGTGTACCATGTGAAAATAGATACAAACTGGAGCGATATAATGCACACTGTAAGCCTTTGTTTCAGGAATTAAGTACACATTCGATATCTCAAACTCGTTTATAGCGTACATGTATTTACCCGCTTTTCGTCATGTCATTTTCGACAACTCAAACCAATTTATCCTTAGTTTGGGGTGAAAACGTGTCTAAGTAGAGTTTTATTTTTGAAATACTTGTATGTTTGAATTAAGTGTATTCGAATTGTTCTCCATTAAATACATTTCTTTTCAACGTGATGTGCATACAATTATTGTTTCTCCCATGTTGCCACTTAGTAAATATGTCGTAGCACCCACTACTGCTTATTGAAAGTCAATGGTATTATAAACTGTTATCTCAAAGTATTTTCCATTTAAAGATGTCACATTCTCACAAGACTGCAAACCCTATTCGGATGTACCACACTTTGAGATTCCCGGACCCGTCTTACGAAAAGGTCGTACGACAAATATTTTCGTAAGTCAGATTCTAAATTGCTCATTGTTTTATTTCCCCATATAATCCTATCTTGTTACATCTCCTTGGAATTGTTTTGAAAAGTCATGTCCAAAGAGATGTCACAAGACAGAATTGTATGAAGAAATAAGAAATTAGAAATATTTTAATGTTTTGACTTACAGTGGAGAAAACGTTATTCTTTCCCAATAAACGCGTTTATGCTAAAACTATTATTTCTATTACAAACAGTTTGGGGCCAGATCAGACGCCGGGTAACACGGCGTCTGATCAGGCTATAAACTGTTTGCCACTCAGATTAAAATAAATAGTGATAAATGTCAAAAACTTGTTATATTTTACGTTTTAGTGCTTTTCGCTTGCGTACGTTTGCGTTTAAACGGGAAACAATAACGTTTTCTCCACTGTACGACCGATTTTGCTGTACGACGTTTTGTAAGACGGGAAACAGATGTACACATCTTTTAGTCAACCTATTCGATATCGCCTATTCTGCTACATTTGTATTCTTACATGCTATTCTGCAAGCGTTACGGTGAAAAAACTTTCCTTTTTTTCTAAGCCGATTTAATAACGATGATAGATATTCCTAGAAGGTTGAGTTTTATATACATGAATACATTTTTAAAGCTGTAAATCCTTTCAAATGGATAGACTCTCGAATAATAGACGAGAGCTTTATTGCAAGGTGCTTGTAAAGCATACATTTCATACAATGGAGAAAACGTTATTTTTTCCTGTTTAAACGAAACGAAACGCAAACGCAAAGCACTCAAACGTAGAAAAGAACATAGTTTAGGACTTTTCTGATAATTCATGTTTATCTTGGTGGCAAACAGTTTGGAGCCTGATCAGACGCCGGGTTACCCGGCATCTGATCTGGCTCCAAACTGTTTGTTATAGCAATAATAGGCTTAGCGTAAACGCGTTTATTAGGAAAGATAACGTTTTCTCCACTGTATATACATCGTATGAGCCTTCAGTTTTGATTCCGCTCTGCATTAGACGGTCACCTTCATTAGAGACTGACCCTTATTTTTCAAAGACTGCTAACACACGTGCCTACATGTATATTGAGACTGTGATTTCAGACATTGACCAAGCTTGTGACAGACTGTCTGCGGGGTGCCTCCAGGTACAAGTGTAAGTCAATTGCAATTCCAACGTTCGGGACGGGGAGGAGCAATTATCCTGCTGATAGGGTAGCCGACGCAGTGGTTACAGCTGTCCGCAAATTTGCTTCGAAAAATCCTTCAACCACAATCGCCGACGTTAACTTTGTTGTTTACTTTGGTGACAAGAACGTAATGACAGTAAGTGTCAAATCTGTTTGCATACAATGATTTCAAGGCAAGTTTTTAATTCAGAAAAGCTATGGTGTTAAAAGCAGCATTGTTTCAAAATACGGTGTTCCCTCTCTACAACGGCCCTCCCAACAACAACCCCTCCTTACAACGACCTTTGCCGCGGTTCCCTAAACAGGACAATTATGTCTAATGCCTTTACTGTTGCAATATTGTCTGCTTAAATTGTCGTCTGCTAATTTTCTCAAAGTTACATAATGGACATTTTGACAAGAGAAAAACTTATTGACTAGTGGAAACAGCTTGAATGCAGATCTGACGCCGCGTTACGCGGCGTCTGGCCTGGATTCCAGCTGGTTTCAAATGTAACCATTGTTCCTTTCTATAACGAATCTCTCCGAACAACGCACACATTTTATGTCTCCCATTGGGTGTCGTTGTAGACATGGATATTTGTTTCTAAACAATTTGAAATCAAGTCAGACACCATGGTATTTGGTGTCCTACAGTAGTGAAGAGGTTATGTTCTCACGTGTCATCGTAAACGAAACGAAATGAAATAACATGTAGAAAAATACAATCATTCAACATTTCTAATCAGTCATGTTAATCTGCATGGCAAACATTTTGGAGCTCGATGAGAAGCTTTGATGTTACATGTGTACATGACAGTAGAAAAACTTGTATTATTTCTCAATACAGTGGAGAAAACGTTATTTCTTCCCAATAAAGGCGTTTACGCTAAAACTATTATTTCCATTGCAAACAGTTTGGAGCCAGTTCAGACGCCGGGTAACCCGGCGTCTGATCAGCTCCAAACTATTTGCCAGCAAGATAAACATGAGCTATCAGAATTGTCCAAAGTTGTACTTTTCTACGTTTTAGTTCTTTGCGTTTCGATTCGTTGCGTTTAAACGGGAAAGAATAATGTATTCTCCACTGTACATGTAAAGCCCAATGATTGCACAAATGAACCCGGCGTATGATCGGGCTACATAATGTTTGCCACTGTATATAAGATAAATCGTCATAATTGTCAAGTCATTGGCATTTTATTTCATCTTATTTCACTGTCAAGTTTAATCGTCTGCTTAAACCCTCTTACCATCAAAATATCGTCTGCATTGTTATTGTCGTCTGCAATATTTCCAAAGTCACATGTTTGGCTATTGTGTCTGAAGAATTAGTGATACGAGTGTCAAACAGTTTTGATCCTGATAACAAAACTAGATTTGAAACCAAACCAGACATCAATGCTGATGCCCGGCCAGGAAACAAATACGTTTATTTGACTGTTTGTTTACTAACAGTAATACTCTCCATGTATATTTGAAATATTGTTCACTCTCTTCTTATTCTTAATGCCTTTTCCCATGTGTATCAACCGCCTAGTGTAAGGTAATAGACATGTATCGAATAAAATGATTTTGACTGGACTTGAACTTGACTTGAACGCGGCGTCTTATCAAGATTATACATGTAACTGTTTGCAAAATCGCATTTTGGCGACGTTGGCAGTGAAGGAGTTTAAAGGGAACGACTGACATCTTCAACAATGTAATACCTGGATACAGTATTGCATTGATAATGTGTGTTTTATTTTTTTCAGGGGTTCGAACATTGCATACCAACACTTTTTAGTTCAGAACCAAACCAAAGAATGTCCCCAAAGTCAAAACAAGGTACATGTGACGGAAGTAGACGTTTACAGCGGAAGAAACGTTACTCTTTCCCAATAAACGCGTACTCTTCTGAGGTTTGGGATTGCTACACATTGCAGCAATCAAATTCCTTAGAGAAACTCCAACATGAAGCCGCACGTATAGTTACAGGGTTAACACGCTCGGTTTCACTTGAGAATTTATATAGAGAATGTGGTTGACAATCACTAAAAAAGCGCCGTGAAGTATAAAACACTTTTTTTGATGTACAAAGCAACTAATAATATGTTGCCTGACTATTTAAATGACCTATTTCCCAAACCACCATCAGAAAGAAACTATAACTTTAGAAACACAAATGATATCCCTATTCTATATGCTAGAACAGAAATATTTCGTAAATCTTGTATCCCTTCATCAATTTCGAAATGGAATAATATAGAAAATAGTGTCAAGAATGCATCTTCATTGTCAAGTTTTAAGTCAGTTATTGTCATACATGATCGAATCAATGTACCGCCATTTTATTTACATGGAAGCCGATACTTGTCGGTCTTGCTTGCACGTCTACGGAACAACTGTAGCAACTTAAATGATGACCTGTATAGAAAACACTTATCAGAAAATCCAAACTGTACCTATTGTAACCAAATTGAAAATGCTGAACATTATCTTTTTATTTGCACTAAATATAATGCCCAAAGAATAACACTTTTCAATACTATTAGATCTTTTCATCCTCTTAATCCGAAATTATTACTGTGTGGGGGTGACAACTTAACTCGTGATGAAAATATTGTTTTTGCTGAAACTGTACATAGATATATCAAAGACACAAAGCGTTTCACAGTTAATTAAGTAGCTTACGAAATTTTTGTTTTGTTAGATTAAATATGTGTTCAAAGTTATACTGTCTTATATTCCATTGGTAAATGTGAGCTATACAAAATCAACAAGTGAATGACACTAATATTTCCTCTGTATTTATTTTCTAAAACTAAGTGTTGATGACAATTATGTATGTACATGTATTGAATTGTCATTGCACAACCGGTCTTGGGCTTAAAAATGAAGTGGCTTGTTGATGTCTGACATCAAATAACGCATACACGTCAATTAAAGTAATTCTGCATTGTTTTTATCTGCATCGAATTACGCCCTTCTATCAAGCTCCTTTGACGTCTTTTGAATTGTCGCATAATGCATGACTCATTGCACTTTTCTGCTGCTTCGTTGGATAATCCAATATTGCCACACCGCAAGAAATTTAATAATATGAATTTGCTTTTCTTTCCCTTCTTCTTCCTTTCTCTCCTCTTCCTTTCTCTGTCCTTACTCACTATCCACTTATTCTGACCGTTATTAAAAAATTAGAGATAATATGTTTGCAGCCATTGTTACACTACTTTGAATGTTTAAACACAAGGGGAAGGGCCGAATCTAATGTTGTAAGAACTTGTGTCCCAACCGTTTTTCTTTGTATATATTGAAATAAAATATGTTTAAACTAAACTAATAAACGCGTTTACGCTAAATCTATTATTTATAATGCAAACCGTTTGGAGCCAGGTCAGACGCCGGTAAATCCAAATTGTTTGCCGTTCAATTTAAAATCAATATTTCGAATTGTCAAAAAATTGTAATTTTGTTCATTTTTTTGTTAGCGTTTAAACGGAAAAGAATACGGTTTATCCATTAAACTACTAAACAATTAAATAACTTCACGTTTTATATCCTATGCCTGGGTGAAATAAAGTTATGTTCTGTTATTTTTAAATACAAATGACTTTATTTTAAACGAATAGCATCTTTTTCCATGTATATGAACAAGATTTCTTTGTCAATTTCCCTAAATATTACCAAACAAGCATGCGAAATACTCCGATGTTTCATATTATGTACATTATAAATACAAGCGAGATAAACTCAACTATACACAGTGAACTACGAATGTATAGCGCGAGTTGGGTTCTTTCCCCTACATAGTTTGACGTACATTTAAAACAGCACATGTATTTACGAAATGTAACTATATTGATGAATAATTGATGGATTTGTATCCCGTGTCAACGAGACTAAACGCACATGCAAATAGTTAAATAGAAATGTAGAGAACACATACTGGACAGTGTTACGTGTAGGCAGAAATATATAAGGCAAATGCCACGATCTTCAGTGGTTAATAAAAAACATGATGGACTGAGATATAGTTCGAACAAAATATCGTCTGCTAGCCTGTGTCGTCTATTGTTTCAGTAACAAATTCAAACGATGTTTTGCCCGAAGATATATTGAAATACTTGCGAAACCGTTTAGATTTGGTTAAAACGCATCGTCTCGACGATCAGATCTAAACTGTAACAAAGTCGAATTTAGTAGCATATGGTGGCTGAAAGGTTGAGCGTTGGTATAATGAATACAGCAAAATCGTTAAAAACGGTCTCTTCAAAACATATTAAATTAATCGTTTTATAGTGGTTCATTGATAAGGATTTTAGCAGTCATTTCAGTAAGTTGAATATGTTAGATATGTTAGTTTAATACAGATTAACAAGAATAGATAATGATGTTATCCTGCATGAAGCAATCATATGTCTAGTGGTCTCTGCCTTTATATTTGTAAAGGAGATAGGGTGCATTGAGAATATTGTTTTTGATTGATAGTTTTACCTTGATTCTTTTAGAGGTTTTCGGTTCAAAGGAATCTGCCTTGCAAGGTATACACTGTATGTTATTTTTTATAGTAAAAGGTGCTGAAAGAAATCAGGATCAAGGTCAAGGTCACCATGACAGAAGGCACCGCCGCCGTGGACAAGTCCGTGGCTCTGATTCTCACAGTGCTGATGATGACACGGTAGTGTTTAAGGTTGTGTCGAAGAGTCCGTGTATGATGGTTCAAAAGGCCATTGAGGAGAGCATAGAAAGGGAATTCACCACGGCTGAAATACAATTTCAGTTTGAGGACAAGGAAGACCAATTGTCTACACAAGAGGTACAATTACATACACCATGCACCAACCATTAGATATGTTGAGAAGATGTTATTATTTTTCCTTCAAACTCAAACTAAACCCAAACACATTGCTCTAAAATGTAGAAACTAACATTTCTTTGATATTCCTTATGATTCGTGGCCAACATTTTGGAGTAAGAGTATGACGTGCATTTGGGTATGATTTTCCTTGATAAAGACCATAGAAGTCGAATCAAAATTTAATGATTAAATACAGTTTTAATTCCCTATTTGGACTAATGTTTTCTTTATTGTGCGACAGGGTTTGATATGTAAGGAATTCTAACTTTTAGCAATTATATTACGGTATACTGTATAACATATCACTTTAACCATATAATTATAATTATATATACATAATTATAGTTTGAAAATTATCAAGTTCATCCTCTTTCTTAAGTCATTATTAATACAATGCTATGTATACTAAATTTGGATACCATTGACCCGGTGCCAGACTGATGGATCTTGATGGTATGGTTTGTCACTGATCTCTTTGAAACCGGTCGGCTGCGGGTCTGTGGTCTCTTTTTAGAACAATGATGATAAACGTATATTGTATAAATTATGGCTGGGAATATTGATATACATGTACTGAGTTTCTTTGTTACTTATGGTAAAATGATTATTGTAGCGTGACTGAAAATTTGTATAGTGTATTTTGTGTGACGATGTATTATCTACAAGACAGAAATAAAATTTGTTCTGTTCTGTGTTTCAAGTGGATGGAAGTTCTTGTTGTACATGTACCGTGGAGAAAACGTTATTCTTTCCCAATAAACGCGTTTACGCTAAAACTAGTATTTCTATTACAAACAGTTTGGGGCCAGATCAGATGCCAGGTAACCCGGCGTCTGACCAGGCTCCAAATTGTTTGGCACCAATATAAACATGAATTATCAGAATTATCCAAAAATTGTACTTTTGTACGTTTTAGTGATTTGCGTTTTCGTTTCGTTTACGTTTAAACGAGAAAGAATAACGTTTTCTCCACTATACGGACGTGTTACAGTAGTTCAATATATATACAATTGACAAGACGTTATTCTTTCCCGTTTAAAGGCACAGGAAACGCAAATGCTATGCACAAAAATGCAGAAAATTACATTTCTTGAAAAGTGGTAATGATCTATTTTAATCTGAGTGGCAAACAGTTTTGAGCCTGGTCAGCCGCCTGCTTACCCGGTGTTTGATCTTGCTAAAACTGTTGTAATGCAAATGACAGTTTTAGCGTAAACGAATTTATTGGGAAATAATAACATCTTCTCCACTGTAAAGATTTACTCTTGCAAATTTCATCATTATTGATTGGTTAATCTCCATGATTTAAACCATCTTCTGATGAAAATACCTGTATGTGCATGTGTATAGATCTATGTATTATACCGACTATTAACCCGTTCACTCTCAATGACGCCATAAAGCACGTTTGCAAACAGTTTGGGTCCTGATCATACGCCGCGTATCAGGAACAAAAAACTGTTTGACAGTCTAATCGATAAATAAAGTCACACGAGAAGCTTCAATGATTTATGCTACCCACATGTCCATAAGATCCATGCTTTTTGCGAGGAAATTGTCTGGCAAGGCGCTACGATCGAAAGGTCGTCAGGAGATGTCTTTAAAGTCATATTAACACCGATGCCATATCATGAAGCACAGAGTAGGGAGAAGGTTTAGTTTTCATATAAAGAAGAACCCTTTGTACATGTATCAATGTATGAGAGAATTGTCAACAGTGGAAACGCTAATGCATAGTTATATAATAAACTATCATAATGTTGTAAGCTGTCGTTTAAATAGCCACTTAATAATAAATTGTTTCATAGAATAATGCAGGGTTGGCAATAACCGGTTTTTACTGGCCAACCCTGGAATAATGCCATTATAATGGGTGTTATATTTTCAGAGTGCACTTCTGAAAGCCCTGGCAGCGAAACATGCAATAAACATCGAAATAGACGGCAAACGTCAACCACCAACATTGAAGCTGATTGGTCATCAAAAAGGAGTAAATGCCGCCAAACCCAGGATCACGGACATGGTTGTCAGACAATTCCCCGATGTGCGATTGAAGTCGAAAATGGGCAGGAATATTTTAAATCACGTCCAATGGCTATACGATGACCGTATGTTGGAATTGTCTTTTAAATCGAAAAACCAGGGTTCAAAATAACGTGATAATTCCTTTTCAAAACCGCGTTATTTCTCGCCAAAGTGGTATCACAAGATTCAGCTAATTTAATTCATTTAAACAACAACGAAATGTTGTAGTTGAGAAAACGTTTTGTTTTCGTTCATCCGAAACTAAAAGCAGATTAAATGCAAACATAAAGAAAATAAAAGGATATTGAACATATTAACAAATTAACTACATGTAAGTGGCATATAGTTTGGAGCGCTATCAGTCGCCGGAATTAATGTTCAAAATAGATTGCAGCTTAATGCAACACAAAGGATTTCACAGTGGAGAAAACGTTATTCTTTCCCATTAAACGCGTTTACGCTAAAACTATTATTTGCAGTACAAACAGTTTGGAGCCAGATCAGACGCCGGGTAACCCGGCGTCTGATCAGGCTCCAAATTGTTTGCCACCAAAATAAACATGAATAATAAGAATTGTCCAAAAGTTGCACTTTTCTACGTTTTAGTGCTTTGCGTTTGCGTACGTTTGCGTTTAAACGGGAAAAAATAACGTTTTCTCCACTATATGACATCACATCCACTGGAATGACATTGTTGATATCATGCATTGAGCAGAACTCTATTTGAACTTCCGTTTTTCTAAATGTTCATGTACTCTCCTGGTATGCTTGTTTGAAGATTTAAATATAAACAAAGACATGTCGCATATATTTCAGGATAAGGCTATTATTGTCCATACAGGTTTTTGAAATACATAAAGAAAATCTTACAGACTCTGACTAGGATCTACATTATTTGCTTGTGGCTACTATTGAAGACGAAATGCTTTATTATTATTGTGTATATGTATCTGTTTATAAACTTTATTATTTAAGTCATCTTGGTATTTATTTCAGATGGTACTCTGAGAGAAGTGCCGACAGAGTGTATCGTAGACATTCACTTTGGATATCTAAAAGGAGAAGACTTCACATACAAAAATGGCCCCATTGAATACAAAGTCATAATACAGACCCTCAAGGAGCACCCTGTTGACCAGAAGAAAGGAAAGAAACGGCAACTATACCTTAGGAGTAAAGGGAGCGAGAGTATGTACACTTACCATAACCCTTTCAACCCCAAATATCTCTTGCGGGTATCCTTTTTGACTATTCTAGTACAAGTAAGCATTTGGAACCAGTTTACTGATGTGTTTTTGGTATGACAACAAAAAGCAATGAAAATATCAAACAATGCAGTCCCTGACCAGAGGGCTTCTGTAGGAGTCCTCTGAACAGGGTCTACACTGTTTGCATAATTATGTAATCAGTAATCTCTATTTAGGGATGTAGGGTTGAAAGGGTTAACCACGTACAGTAGAGAATGCGTTATTGATGTACCCATTACAGTGGAGAAAACGTTATTCTTTCCCATTAAACGCGTTTACGCTAAAACTATTATTTGCAGTACAAACAGTTTGGAGCCAGATCAGACGCCGGGTAACCCGGCGTTTGATCAGGCTCCAAACTGTTTGCCACCAAAATAAACATGAATTATAAGAATTGTCCAAAAGTTGCACTTTTTTACGCAGTAGTGCTTTGCGTTTGCGTACGTTTGCGTTTAAACGGGAAAGAATAACGTTGTCTCCACTGTACTATTTGCAACTCAGATTTTGATGAATTGTAAGAGAGTTCACAACATTTTCAATTTCCACATTTTATTGCAATGCATTTGAGTTTTGCTTGCGATTAAACGGAAACGAATGACGACGTCTCAAGTGTAATTCCACTGCATTACTGTGTTCTGTGTTATGTCCTGTTCATTACTGTTCACTAAGTGAACGTGACGTCACAACCCCGACAATGATGACCTCTTAAAGAAAAGCTAGTATATATTAGCTCATTTAGTCCTCAACATTTTAATGATTTTAACAATCTGTTGTATAATGGCAAACATTGTAGACCCTGATCAGAGGGCTCCTACAGCAGGCTTCTAATCAGGGACTATATCGTCGCCTTATTCTTATAATGAGCTATCTACATTTTTACAGTTTCGAGAAAAACGCCTTCCAATATTCAAAGTGTGTTATATCATTAATTCTTCGCCTTTTGTTTTTAATTAAAAAACATATGAAAGACCTTGCCCATTTCTATAACCATACACAATAACAGCCTTATTCATCTAATAGTTTTTCCATAATTTTAATTCTAATTTTGGAGATAGCTAAAAATTCAAACAATATTTTATTTCTTTTCAATATTATACTGAGCTATCTACACATATCTGGAAATAGAGTCTTATCAAGTAAAAATCTGTATGCTCTGATCACATTTAAGGTTATGCCCGTATTCTTCATTTATTATACCTGACATGGCGTGCCACGGAAGCTGTGGCTCAACTTTATATTTTGGAGATAGCTCAGTGTAATATTACAAATATGTATCCCATATGGAGATACCGCAACATGTGATTGTAAACATAACTGTCACGTGCTTATTGCCTGAAACGTGATTGGGTAATACTTCTCAGGATTATAAATTAAGTATTATAGTGTTGCAACTCCAGGACATAGCTTAGTATAACACACAACAGTGTCTAAGAAACATGGAGATAGCGCAAGGTGTGAGGCGGTAACTCTATAATTAGACCCCTAATCAATAAAATACAAGCATCAGGAGATAGATCTCTGTGAGACGAATCCAGTGATATAAATATCTCATTTTTTTGGCAAAAATGGAGATAGAGCATTATAAGACTAAGACGACGATATTTTGCATAGGACAATTGCACCATTTATAGATACATCATGAACATGTTAACTCGGTGAACCCTAGTGACGCATGTATGCGTCCTTTACCCAATGTGTACATGTACATGTACCTGTGAATAGTATATCTGTTCTTTACTATGCAAACAGTGAAGTCCCTGATCAGATCGCTCCTGCAGGAGCTCACTGATCAGGAACTTCACTGTTTGTCGTTTGCAATTTATTACAAAAAACACCACAATTAGTCTAAATTGAGCTCTTATTGAAAACTTGAATTGTCCATTGGAAGTTTCAGGGGATAATGAGTAAATCCAGACAAGAGGTAGTTTAAAGTTAGAATGAAAGTATAATAGAAATCTACTTAAGAGCATTTTGTTTGATTTCAATACCGCTTTTAGAAAAGCATTATTCATCGTTATTGGGGAATGAAGCATTTGCTTCACAAAAAAGTGACGATTATCAAATTGTTTTCAGACATAGACTTACCAGATAATTGGAGTATCAAAAATGATCCGGGAGCTGAAAGTAGCCTGGTAGATCTCAATCCTTCCGATAATGAATTTAACGATGTTAAAAAGAAGTTCCTTGCAGCTGGGTGCAGACCGACACAAATCATAAAGGTATGCGACGTACATGTATTGTCCGATTCTTCGGAACTGTCAGAGTTATTTTAAGAACAGAAAAGTTCATAATGGTAAATAGATATCAGGGTTACATCGGACCTATATAATCGTACACTTTCCAACTTGAGATAAGCATGATCATCGTGTAGCATGAGAATGCTGCGCTAATTTTACCAATATGTTATTGTCTGATTTTTCTGAACTGTCAGAGTTATTTTAAGAACAGAGTATAGTTCATAATGGTAAATAGATAACAGGGTTACATCGGATCTATATAGTCGTACACTTTCCAACTTGAGATAAGCATGATCCTCGTGTAGCACGAGAATGCTGCGCTAATTTTACCGAAATGTCATTCATTCTCAATAAATGTGTTTATGCTAACTATTATTTCCATTTCAAACAGATTTGAGCCAGATCAGACGCCGGATAACCCGGCGTCTGATCAGGCTACAACCTGTTTGTCACCGAGATTAAAAAACAAAAATAATTTTCTATAGTTCAGTGCATTGTGTTCGGGAAATAATAATGTCTTCTCTACTGTACATTACGCACAATGAATACAGCTTTCCCGTATCCCTGGCTAACTGTACGGAAAACGAGTACGGTGACCATCCCTTTTAAATTTTTAGAATGTTCCAATCTGAAAATAACTCTGACAGGTCAGAAGAAAACACTAATAACCTCAGACACACTGAACCGTTAAAAAAAGAAAATGAATATGAAATGTACCGAAATATTTGTTCAATTTACTAATACATGTAAGTAACTTACCGATGATGTACTGAGCTCATATATACATGTAAGGTAAAGAAAACGTTATTCTTTCCCAATAAACGCGTTTACGCTAAAACTATTATTTCTATTACAAACTGTTTGCAGCCAGAACCCGGCGTCTGATCTGGCTCCAAACTGTTTGCCACTCAGATTAGAATGAATGGAAATATAAAAAATTGTCATTTTCTACATTCCAGTGCACTCTGTTTGCGTTTCGTTTGCGTTTAAACGGGAAAGAATAAGGTACATATAGCTGACCAATACAGGGCAATAGCACTGATCTAGCTCTACTGTTTACATAGGTTTAGATAAATGCGTTTATTTAGAAAGAAAAGAATGTCGTTATATTTTTGATTGAAATTCTGGATAACAAACAGTGCATACAAAGATTAAACGCGTCATAATGCGGCGTGTGGTCTGGGTTATGACTGTTTGCCAATGTCACATTTATTGGACACTATATAGTCACAATTGGGTTAAGTACATGTTTTATATACGTTTCTCATTGAAATGCCTTTCAATGGTTTGATACTAAACTTATATATGTACAGAGTCTATAAAACTCTCTTGTCTTCTAAAAGCTTGCTGGTAAAAACAGTCTGCAATTAAATCAGAAATTACAATGATATATGAAAGTTTCCAGTTTGTCTGTGCCCAGTCGGGTCGTTCTGAGTTTTCATGTGGGCTTGCGGAAGGTCGGTGGTTCTACCTAGTTGCCGATTTGTGTCTGACACAGTGCATAAAGGGTCTCTGGGGTCTTCCTCCACCTGTACTAAGCTGGACGTCGGGATATGACTGAAGTACTGGTATAAGCGACGTTAAATCATAACAAATCAAAGTCTAGTTTGTCTGTAAAAGAGTAACATGTTATTTAGGTTGACAAACAATAATTTCAAAATTAACTTCAGTCGACACTCGATACATGTACTTGTACTGTGAACTAGCGTCAGTTCGAACATACCCATATTGAAATGCGGGTATGTTCGACTCGAACGGCATCGAGTTATCGAAATATAAATTATGATATATTTGTTTGTTCGATTTTAGCGAGTTCGAAGTATGAGTTCCGACAGTACATTTTTTCCAGATCACAAGAATCGAACTCAAGTACATCTGGCAACAGTATCAGTCTAAGAAAAAACAGTTACAGGTACAAAACCCGAATATACAAAATGAACGAGAGCTATGGCATGGTACTGACAGCGCCACGGCAGACATCATCAAGTGCAAAGGTTATGACAGAAGTTTTTGCGGAAAGAACGGTAAAGACTAGACTAGATCTAAGTGTAACAGTTGACAAACCGTTGTTATTTCCCGTTTAAACGCAACGACACGCAAACGCTTCGAAATAAAATATAGAAAAGGATAACTGTTCGACCATTCTGGCTATATATGTTGATCTGAGTGGCAAACAGTTTGGAGCCTGATCAGACACCGGGTTACATGTACATGGCGTCTGATCTGACTCCAAACTATTTGCTATGGAATAACAGTTTTAGCGTAAACGCGTTAATTACGAAAGATTAACGTTTTCTCCACCGTATTCCGATTATCAACCATAACTGCAAATCATTTGACATGTTACATTTGGACTAAAAAATTAACCAAGTTTCACCATAAGCCTTGAGGTAATATACATGTATGAGCCTTCAATTGATTGGACTCAATTATCTGACTTAACCCTTTACTCTATAAATTCGTGCATTACATTCTTTGGTTTATTTCGTCACTGAAGAAAATGATTCCACTTCATACAGTCATGAATATGGACCATAAGAAATAGTTTTTCTATTCTAGTGGACTGTATGTAAAGCAGACTACACTTTACATGTAACAGGCATTCTGTTTTACTTTAAACCTACTTAAAACAATTTTCAGTCCTCAAAACTAGAACTTAGCTAATGGGGAATTTTATGATTTGTTATTCACCCCTGAAACGTTTAATGAACAACTTTAATTCCATTGTAAGTTTAGTAGCCTTTTTGACTAGATGAGATTGGTTTAACCTTATATTGCAAATTAAACAACAGTGTTGATCCTGATTAGACGCACGTTGTAGGAGCCTCTGATCTCCCTCTATACTTTCTTTTGTAACGAAAACACATACGCGCACATGCATATTCGTCACAGTGTGCCACTGAGTTAAAAGGACGGATGCAGTGTTTAAATAAACAAAAAATGTTGTTTACAGCTAAGGACATGACATTCTTGAATTGATGATTCCAAGGTATTTTTATAGCCATAAGGTTTGGGCGGAAAAACAAAAACATCATAATTATATCGATATAAATAACTAAACAAACATTGTCATAAATTATATTGCGATATATTACCGCAATCATTTTACAGTAGAGAAAAAAGTTATTCTTTCCAAATTAACGCGTTTACGCTAAAACTATTTTTCCATTGAAACGAGTCTGCGAGGTAACATAGTCCTTTTCAATGTTTTAATGCGATGCGATTGCGTTTCGTTTGCGTTTGAACGGGAAAAAATAACGTGAAAAATAACTGGTGATTTGAGTGTCCAACAGTTTGGAGACTGATCAGACGCCGGGTTATCCGGCGTCTGATCTGGTTCCAAACTGTTTGCAATGGAAATAATAGTTTTAGCGTAAACGCGTTTGTTTGGAAAGAATAACGTTTTCTCCACTGTAATCTTTCCACTAACTTGAGAGATTTTTTAATCACTGTTGAATCTACAAGTTCGTGTCTGACACTTGCTTTAAATTGTGTAAATATAATGGCATCTGAGTATCAAACAACTAAGAGCCTTATAAAACATCGAGTTACTCTGTATCTGATGTTTTGCCAAATAAGTGTGCCCGTTTTATAACATTGTGTACCAAATTCAGTTCAGCTATGTAGCTTTCAAAGTCTGTATACAAGTATCTGTGGTATAACTGATGTTTATCCCATTACTCCAGAGATCCTCATTTTTACTCATTTAATTCATTTATTCACTGAAGAAAATAGTTCAAATCTAAACAATAATTGTTTCATAAGAAATAGTTTCTATATTCTGACAGATGATACCTAACAATATGTACAAAGCAGGCTGAAAACAAAGCAGAATGTGCCTTAAGACATGTTTTGTTTTACGTTCAACCTGCTTTAATTGTTCGCCTATCTTCAAAATTAGAAATACACTATGGAGCTTTTGGTTTAAAGGCAATACACACACGCATATGTTTAAATATATCTTAATTAAATCCCATGTTTTGTAACTTCTGGTAATTATAGTGATACATTTTCAGCCACCTACTTTGGTTGTGGGGTATATTTCGCCGTTGAATCAGCCTACTCGAACCGTTTTGCACCTGCAGATGACAATGGGGTACAGAGAATGTTTTTAAACTGTGTCCTAACCGGTGATTACACACAGGGCAAAGAGGACCATAAAGTGCTGCCGGTGAAAAAGACAACCTCCTCGGAAATAATTCTGTATGATAGTGCTGTGGACAATGTTAAGAACCCTGTTATGTTTGTCATCTACCATGACACACAAGCCTATCCGCTGTACCTTATTGAGTACAAATAATGAAGCCAACCCTTGTTACTTGAATAACTAGTGGGACACATTGTCTTCTGAACAAAAGCGTTTGCTCCCAAAGATCCTGAGAACATTGAAAACAGCTGTAATCAAACTTCATTTAAGTACTTCATATCCGCATTTCAAAGCAGCAATGTGGCTTAGCCGTGAATAGGTACACCTTTCAAACAGATATTTTTCAAGAAATGTAATTGTCAACATTTGTCTTGCATTGTGTTTGAGTTGTCTTGGGGTGCAAACAAATACCATTATTACCCTGAGTATTTGGTCAGATAGTCTTGGGTCCATGCTTATATTAAGCGTTTTAACTGAGTCTGAAATCGTTTTCAAGCATTTGATTGGTCAGATTTAAGCCTGGGATCAAATCTGACCAATCAAATGATTGATAACGTGCTCAGACTTAGCTTAAACGCTTTATAAGCATGGCCCATGGGCTCCTCAGGAGCATTCTCATTAGAATCTACATTGTTTGCCATTACGTTTGCATATTTTGGAAAAAATAAAGGACCATCGCTCCAGTTTATGTTCTTACGGTCAACGGAAGACAACGCATTCAAACTATTTGCATAAGTTGCCTCTCGTGGAACATAACTCTATGATTAATGTAAATATGTGTTTTTGTTTCTAACTTAATCAGCTTAAGTATGTGATCATACCTGTTTTTGGCGACAACGATTAGAATAGTGATAAATCGTTGAGAACTTATGAATTTTGACCCATTTAAGCATTTTAAAGTGGTTATCATATAGCTTGTGAATATAGCACTAAATTGACGTTACGCACGGTGTTGGTACCAATTTCAACATTGCGACGACATCGCGGGTTCATTACATCGAAACAAGAAATATATTTGACGTATCGTCCTGGTTTATAACTCAAAACAACCGCATTGAAAATCTCTTTCCAAATACGATATTGAAATTGTAATGAAAGTATATGCCTTATAGCAGTATGCAATTGAAAAATGAAAATAACGTCAAAAGTGCGTGTAGACGCGTAACAAAACGTGACAGCTCACAACATAACAATAAATACATGGAATCCTATTATACATGTAATCGTCCAATATTTTGTTAAAAGTTACCGTCTATATGTACGTATAATGACACAATGTTGTTTTTACGGTATCACATGCAGAAATCAAAACATAGTGATAGATAAATGCATGAAACCCTGTAGACACTCCGATATTGTGCAGAAAAAATAGAGGGGTGGGTTTTAGCTTTATGTTTAGTTATAAAGAATTATTAATCATTATAATAAAAAAAGCATTTTTGAATATAGTCTCAAACCATTGTTTATGGATATATAATTGTTTTTAAAATTCTATTTTATATGCCCGAGATATTTATATTTTTGTAGCGTCTACAGAAATGTCCCTAAATCTAAAATATAACGTAATTTACGTCAAATTTAAAGGTTATTAATGTTTAAAGGGTACAGCGCAACCGACAATATGTGAAATCTTAATTATTATCATTGTTTTCTAAATAGCATTTTATTTTTGTTCACAGAACTAATGCCAGTATGATGGTTAATAATATTACATTATACATAATTTTGTTTGTATACCGTCTACAAAAATGTCCCATAAACGTAAAATTGTCGGGTTCGACGTTAAATTTTGAAGGTACGACTGATACATCAGAAAAATAAGACAGCATGCGACGGATAATTTATGATTTTATGACTCGTAGAAGGTGAAAAAAGATCTGGGAAAATTATCATAGTTCATTTAGATATTTTAGATAACTATATTGTTTAACATACACGAACATGAAAAAGTAAAAAAGCCGATAGTTCGTCGTTCGTTCGTTAACGTCGTATATTTGACTGATAAGTTTTATCAACCACTTACTCACTCCCACTACTTTCTCGCTCTACTTTCTGTATGTCTTTCCTCCTTTCTTGAAAAGCAGTTATAGATAGATCGACGGATAAGGTAAAGTTCTTTCTTTCTTTCTTTCTTGAAAAAGAGCTACAGATAGATCGACTGATCAGGTAAATTTTATTCTTTATTTATTTCTCTGTTTGATTCTTTGCTAGTTTCTTTCTTGAAAAGTAGTTATAGATAGTTCGACTGGTGAGGTGAACTTGTTTCTTGCTTTAATTTCCTTAGTTCAGTTTATCTTCCCGTGTAATAAGCAAGTTTTGCGACGAAAAACAGAGTAAGCGACGTTTCCGTCGATTTTGACGTTTTTGACGTTACGGCAATTGGTACCGATTGGATTTATATGTGTTGCTCTATATGAAGACAATTGTAATTTTAAGAAAAACTATATTTGGTACCTATAGTTTTTATGTGTAATTTCAGTGAATGACTGCTTCGGCAATATTTGTGGAATTGTTTTATTAAAATTTGAATGCTAGAACAGTAAAAGAAAAAAAAACGTTGAAAAATAACCATTTGATATGTTCCTTTCTACAGATAATGTGTTGTTTTCATGTTTTTTGGTGCTACTTGCTCCTATTTTTCCATTTTATGAAAAAAATGTATAGCTCAACACATTAGGTAACTTACAAAGCTGAAGAGGGTTACTCTGAGATTTTATGACCAAAAGCACGTCTCTCTGGATAATAAGGGGTATACCCGAAAATAAGCTATTAAGAAATATTCTAGTTCAGGGACCCCTAATTTTTATTTCATATGTTTGCATAACAGTGTTTATACTAGCAACATGCAAAATTAAAAAAAAATCTGAATAGTATGAAAATTGGAAGAAACTGGCGTGATGGTCTTTAATGGGTGATCAAAGCCAGAAGTTCAAGTTTTAGGATAACAGTTAAACAAGGTATCCTAATATTTAGGTTTGTATGGTACGTCAAAATACATAAATGTAATACGAATCTATGGACCAATGAGTAAACAGATCCACCCCCTTCCCCACTCCACCCCGTACAATTGTTACTCTTTAAAAATACTAACCGGTGAATTAAGTTGGATTAACTCATTGAACCCTAGTGACGCATATATGCGTCCTTTACCAAATGTGTACATGTGAAGAGTACACTTGCCCTATGCAAACAGTGACGTCCCTCATCCGAGTGCTCCTGCAGAAGCCCTCTGATCGGGGACTTCACTGTTTGTCTTTTTGCAATTTATAACAGAAAACATCACTGAATAGTCTAAAATGGACCAGCCTTTATTGCAAAATGGAATTGACCATTGGCAGTTTCAGGGGATAATGAGTTAAAGGGAGCACAACTTGCTACCAGAGGAAAGAACCAATTCCTCGGAAATAATTCTGTATGACAGCGCTGTGAACGACATGAACAATCTAGCGATACTTGTCTTGTAGCATTGCACGCAAGCATATATGTTGTACATATTTCAAAATTTTAAAAGCATTGTCAAACCTAATTAATTTTTTTTGCGTTTTTTAACGTTTTCAAAATTGTATTATATTTCGGGCTATCATAGTTACGCAAAACACTTTCATGAAAATATAGCATGTACATATATTGTATGTAAATTGGTCTATAATTGGTGATGCCCCCGCACGACTTATGGCTGGAGCATATTTGGATTGCTCTGTACAGACCTGTCTGTCCACAACTACATGTATAACATTGGCTATAATTTTAGAACTACGTGTAACAGAGATTTCATATATGTCATGTGTACTCAACTCAATACTCTTACTTTCTGTACAACTTAAGTTATGTTCAACAAATGTCAATTTAAACATGGCCATGGCGTTCGACTTTCAAGTGATGTAGATGTCATATTGGGCATGTGTACTCAACTTCAGATTTCTAGAGCGCAGTAACTTATAGTTCATGTCTGAATAAGGTCAATGCTATTAAAAGTTAAAAGTCACATCAGGGGACACAGTTTTTCTCAAAACATATTGTTTATTTTGATTTCATATTCGCTTTATTGTCCTCTGCTTCATTATTGCTGTCTGCACTATAGTTTCAAAATTAGATTTAAGGCAGTATAACTGATTTAATTTCAAAATAAGTGACAAACACAGGGTCTGATCAGGATCAAGGTTGTTTACAATTACGCCTTATGACATCATTGAGACTGAAGGGGTTACAGTGGGGAAACCGTTATTAATTCCCGTTTAAACGCAAACGAAACGCAAACACAAAACACTAAAACGTATAAAAGTACAACTTTTTGACAATTCTGACCATTGATTTTAAGCTGAGTGACAAACTGTTTGCATTCGAAATTATAGTTTTAGCGTAAAAGCGTTTATTAGGAAAGAATAACGTTTTTTCTGCACTTTAACCACTTAAGTACAACGCACACCTTACACTTGCAGACGTCGCACAGTATGAATTTTTATATATTAAGGCGACCTAGAAGCCATTGACTAATATTAAATCATTGATTTAAATCTAGGTCAAACTTAATGCAGGTTCCTGTAGGAGCTTTCTGCAATACTGACGACCTATATTAAGCAGTTACTTGTATATGATATTGTCTATGCTTGTGTACGTAGTGATTATTAATATCAAGACATTGGTCCAGATTTAAGGCGTTTGATATGTTGATTGCGTTGTTATATTTACTGTGAGTATATCTACTTTTTTTATTGTGTATATATTTACATATTTTGAACATTTACAATTCTACAGAGAATTAGACAACAGCCTACATACAATATAAGATGCACCTGCCTAGATTACCAGTCTGAGAGTTGACTTATGTCCATTGCAGCCAGTTGTTAGCAAGCAGTCTTTACCTGATCAGGCTCCAAGCTGTTTGCTATTTAGATTACAACCAATTGGTATAGTTTTCACAGCAATGCCATTTTACAGTTTAGTGCATTGCGTTTGTGTTAATCTTATACAGGAAGGAATAACGCTGTCTCTACTGTAAACAGAATGATCTGATATACATCTTATTATAAATGTATATATATCAAAGTTTACTAGTATAAATACCTTAAGTTGTGAGATCAGTGTATAATCACACTTACATAATTGTTATTTGATGTGAAGAATTGACTGTTTATACTGTCTGATGCTAGAGGTGCATTGACTTATATTGTTGGCTTGCTATTAAAGTGAATTGGATATGCATGTATGTACAGTGAAACCCCTCTAAACAGGACATGTGTGGGGACAACAAAATGTCCGGTTTAAAGTGGTTTCCGGTTTAGAGGGGTTTAACATGTTTCTAGTATGGAAGATAGCTGACCACTTAAAGCAGGTTGACCACTTTAAGCAGGTTGAAAGTAAATCAGAATGCGCCTTAAGGCGCATTCTGTTTTTACTTTCAACCTGCTTTAAGCTATCATCTGCTACATGTAGAATGTACAAACAGTTTTCTTCAGTGTAAGAAAACACCAAAGAGGTAATAAGGCGTGTTCATGGTGTAGTGGGTAAAAATAAAAAAAATTGGAAACGGGACCAAAGCTTTTGTCCCGTTTAGAGAGGATTCCGGTATTTAGAGGTTCCGGTTTAGAATGGTTTCACTGTATCGAGGCGACACTGAACAGGTCATATAGCGCCGATGGGTGAAGATGAGGGGTGATTTCGGGAAGATGATTCTGGCTTATCTCGTTCGCTGTAAACAACACATACATATGTAGAATCAAAACGACCGACTTTCCCTCCTGACAAAAATATTCCCTATGACAATTTAGTGCTAGAACCGCTGCAATGTGGGAATGTCTTAGGGATAAAATGAATTGTTGACTGACCCGAGCGTATGTTGTTTCAGTGGAGAATACGTTAATCATTCCCGTTTTAAATGCAAACGAAACGCAAACGCAAAGCACTAAAACGCAGAAAAGTACAACTTTTGAAAAATTCTAATAGTTCATGTTTATCTCGGTGCTAAACAGTTTGGAGCCTGATCAGACGCCGGGTTACCCGGCGTCTGATCTGTCTCAAAAATGTTTTAGATGGAAATAATATATTTAGCGTAAACGCGTTAATTGGGAAAGAATAACGTTGTTCTCCACGGTATGCATGTATGGTACAGTATATAATATGACATTACATGCCATTCCCAATAAACGCGTTTGTGCTAATCATATTGTTTCGAATGCAAATAGATTGCAGTTAGATCATACCCCAGATAACCAGCCGAATATACTGCTTTTACTAATATTAAAATGAATAATAAGAGTTTTTATGTTTTCATGTCCTACATGTATATATGCAATGCATTGCTGCATTCGAGTTTTATAAAACGGGAGAGAATAATGTCATCTCCACTGTTAGAATCTATTATGTTTTATATTAATATTTCTGCTACATTTACTTGCAGTTCGTTAAACCTTCTTCTTTATTGCCCGTCTGTTGGTTTTTAAGACAGATGTTCACTTAAAAAAGGTTGAAAGTAAAGCAGAATGCGCCTCAAGGCGCATTCAGATTCACGTTTTGCTTGCTTGAAGCTACCATTTTCTAGGATAGTGGACAACTCTCTTATTTTGCAAATACATTATTTTATAAAAAAAACAAATGTCTTTTAGTTTACCTTATATACTCCGTTAAAGAGCTGAACAAAACGTGTCGTTTACTCTGACAGATTGTTGCTGAAGCATGCTTAACCCCAACCTACAGTGGAGAAAACGTTATTCTTTCCCATTAAACGCGTTAACGCTAAAACTATTATTTGCAGTACAAACAGTTTGGAGCCAGATCAGACGCCGGGTAACCCGGCGTCTGATCAGGCTCCAAACTGTCTGCCACCAAAATAAACATGAATTATCAGAATTTGCCAAAGGTTGCTCTTTTCTACGTTTTAGTGCTTTGCGTTTGCGTACGTTTGCGTTTAAACAGGATAGAATAACGATTTCTCCACTGTAACCTCATCTCTTTTGCACAAGCATTGTCTCGTTGTATTTTTAGATTTTAAATGTAAGGTAAATTGGCATATAACCATCGTACTCACGGTAAGGCGGCGAAGGGGTAAAAAGGAAGCATGACATACTCTCATATGGAGAATATTAGCAGCAATAATGCAGAATACTCTTTTTAGCTCACCTGGCACGAAGTGCCAAGGTCATCTATTGTGATCGCCCTGTGTCCGTCGTTGTCCGTCGTCCGTCCGTCGTCAAACTTTTTCTTCAAAGATCTTCTTCTTGGAAACCACTGGGCCAATTTCATCAACACTTCATTGTTCCGTGTAGGGTATTATCTCAGATTGCGTAAAATATAGGTCATCCAATTGAAATTGTGGTTGCCATGGCAACCAATTGAAAAAAAACTTTTAAAATCTTCTTGTCAAAATCTACAGGTCCGAATTGAAAATAATTTTACTCAAATGTGCCATTGGTGACCCTCTATCAGATTTCGTAAAATATTTTCCTACTGGTCCGATTTGAGAGTAATTTTCTGCAAATGATCCATGGGTGACCCTCTATCAGATTTCTTAAAATTATTTTGATACATGTATCTAAAAAAAACATGGCCGCCCGTGGGTGGGGCATGTTTTCCTTATGTTACTGTATAGTGAACATTTTAAAAATCTTCTTCTCCGAAACAACTGGTCGAAATTTAAAATATTTTTAATTAAATAGTCAATTGATGACCCTCTACCATATTTCTTAAAATCATTTTGTTTTCTTAAAAAACATGGCCAATAGTGGGTGGGGCACTTTTTCCTTATGTTATTGTATAGTAAAAAATTTAAAATTCTTCTTCTATGAAACTACTGGTCCAAATTCAAAATAATTTTACACAAATGGTCAATTTATGACCCTCTTCCAGATCTTTTAAAATCGATTTGTTATCTTTAAAAATGGCTTCCAGTGAGTGGGTCAAGTTTTCCTTATACTTCTGTATAGAAAAACTTTCAAAAAGAAATTCTCTGAAACTTATGATTGGTCTGATTTAAGAAGAAATTTACATAAATAATGATTCATGGGTGACCCAGTGCCAGTTTGCTTCAAATAATCTTCCTAGCTCAAACAACACTGCCACCAGTGGGTGGGGTGAAGACGTAAAAAAACTTAATAATTACTGGTCCATTTACATGACCGTAATCATGGGTACCAGGTGAGCGATTTAGGGCCGCATGCGGTTCTTGTTAACATCTGTTTTGTGTTCGTTATAACCACATGCCTTTCATTTTACATCTATTATTTCATGTCATTTTGACCTTGAAACTTGGCCTTAAATACATATAGAAAAGCTTATCCGGGACAGCTTACCTACATCTCAGTTAAAAATAACAAAATAGTGTTTGTTAGGTACAGTTTTTGATGGTAAAGTGTCACATTCCATTTGCATATCAATGTGACATTGGCATTGACCCTCAATAATTATAAAAGCATTTTCTACGGCATAATTAATTCCAATACTACATTGACCTCATTCCAAGTTTGCTGTGTAAAAGCATACATGTATTAGGATGTCGATGGGTCGCACACCATTTTAGGTTAATGTGACCTTCACCTTTGGCCTCAATAATCAAAAAAAGAGGTTTTGCGAAGTAAAAAGCTCGTACGTTACAACAATGATTGCCAAATGTATAAATGAGTACTGTGGAGAATATTTTATTATTTCTCAATAAACGCGTTAAAACTTAAAACTACTCAACAAAAGAAGTTAAGGAATTTTCAGAAAATCATCGTACAAAAGTACACCGAAACTAACCATTATCAATTTTTTTATTTATTTGATTAGATACATTTCATTGCTTGAAAAAAATGTTTCCTGTAGTTTGATATCACTTATATCCTTGCTGTAGCACTGTTTCAAGTAACCTAAGGGTCAAAGTCATTTTTCACAAAATTAGTGTCTACAGAGTAATACCTCTTGTTATGCAAAACACATAAATGAGTCGTGAGTTTTTATAAAGTGAAATTCGGTTCTTTTGAATGTGTAATAAAATTAACTTTTGTCTTTTCTCACAATAGCATCAATTGTCGCGCATGGAAGATGAGAATATTCAAACAAGAGCATGCATGCAAGTTTCATCGCTCGTCTGTTGTTTTGAAGATCAGTGAAAATTTACAGTAAAATTAGGTGTAAGGTCAAGGTCAATATCATTTGGTTCAATGTTTTGATATGCCTGGATAGGACATGTCATGATGAACATGCATACCAAAAC
This sequence comes from Gari tellinella, assembly GCA_922989275.2. Classification (NCBI taxonomy): domain Eukaryota; kingdom Metazoa; phylum Mollusca; class Bivalvia; order Cardiida; family Psammobiidae; genus Gari; species Gari tellinella. The sequence goes on along the minus strand of OV277867.1, from coordinate 74,813,418 downwards.
ATGAAGATTGTAGATGAACAATTGAAGAAGTTATGACGAAATCATGCTAAGGGAGCAGTCTCCATTTCTCCTGCAGAATATCCTATCCATGTTAAATGGGAGACATGTCCAGTGAGCAACTTTGACCTTTGACCTTATTTTTATGTACTTTTTACTGATCTTTAAAGCTTATTCGTGTGTTTTAAATAACACTAATGTAAACAGTTATTTTGTGAAAAATGACCTTGACCCTTAGATTACGTGAAACAGTGCTACAGCGAGTATATAAGTGATATCAAACTAAAGGAAATATTTCTTTCAAGCGAAGAAATGGATCTATTCAAATAAATAAAAAAAATGATAATGGTTAGTTTCGGTGTACTTTTTTGCGATGAATTTCTGAAAATTCCTTAACTTTTTTTGTTGAGTATATTAAACCCATTGCAAAGCATGTTTGAAGCCAGAACAGACGTCGGGTAAATCGGTGTCAAATAAGACTCAAAAACATGTGTCGCTCAAATCAACCTAAATAGAAAGAAGTGTTAAAAACGCACACCTTAGTGATTTGCATTTGTCTTTAGTTTGCGTTTAAACGAAAGAGAATGACGTATTGTCCACTGTTTATTTGCAGGAATACATGTACGCCAACTAAACACTTTTCGGTGCAATTCAACATCAGGTTTCCGGCGGCTGGCATAATTATGTGTGGTCCCAAAATGATATAGTGATGGTGTGTTTAGTGGGGGGGGGGGGGGAGTCTCAGGAATGCACACTGTATCCATTCTAATGAATATCCAGGTTAAGCTGAACTGGAATTTCAGGAGTAAAGCAGAATGCCACCATCTACTTTATTCACCGAAATATATCCTTTCATTTTGGGTTTTTACTGTACATGTAACAACCTAGCTAAGATAAAAGGAGCGAAATACATCATGTTTTCCCATTAAATGCAGTTCTGTCTGTCCTTCCACCCCGTCTCCCCGTCTCTTTCTGTCTCTCTCTCTATATGTCTCTCTGTCTATTTACCTCTATCTGTCTCTGTCTGTCTATGTCTCAGCCTCTATCTCGGTCTGTATATACATGTATGCCTCTCTCCCTCACACTCGCTGTCTTTTTGTGTTTGTATGTCTCTTCTTTGTCTATGTATCTCTACATGTATATGTGTGTCGCAATCAGTCTGTCTGTATGTCTGTTTGTCTCACTCACTTTCCTCATATCCACCCCCCCCCCCCCCTCTTGCTCTGTCCTATTTCAATGTACTAGTTTGTCTCTTATTTTGTGTCTGTGTCTGTCTCTCATTCTGTCTCTAACAGTTTGCAACGCGGCGTCTGATCAAGATCAAAACTGTTTACCACTTGTTTTGAAATTACGTCAGCTAAATACGAAACGATTTTGCAGACAACACTATTGAATCAGGCGACAATATGGCAGTGAATGGGTAAAAGGTTAAAACCATAAATATGATCATAAAAGGGTTAAACAGGAAAAAATAACGTCCTTTTCACTGTATAAACACCGATCAAAGGTCCTGGTCCTTACCGTTTATTATACAGTGGAGAATACGTTATCCTTTCCCGTTTAACTCTTTACCTGATTGCCTATTTCTAGTATTGAAGATAGGTGACCACTTAAAACAGGCTAAAAGTAAAGCAGAATGTGCCTATAGGCGCATTTTGCTTTACTTTCAGCCTGCTGTAAGCTCCCATTTGCTAGAATATAGAAAATATTCCCTATACTATATATTCATGACTGTTTAAATTGGAACTATTTTCTTTAGCGGAGGAATAAATCGTATGCGCTAAAAGGCGCTTCTATGGGGGAAAGGGTTCAACGCAAACGAAATGCAAAGTACTAAAACGTAGAAAAGTACAATTTTGGACAATTCTGATTATTCATGTTTATATTGGTTGCAAACAGTTTGGAGCCTGATCAGACGCAGGGTTACCCGGCACCTGGTCTGGCTCCAAACTGTTTGTAATAGAAAAAATAGTTTTAGCGTAAACGCGTTAATTGGGAAAGAATAACGTTTTCTCCACTGTACATGCTCATTTATTGATATAGTAAGTATACAGGGTTAATTAGTCAAGTGGAAGTTAAATGCAGGATAACAGTATTTCTGAAGGGTCCTAAAACAAACCAAGCACGACGAAAGGTAAAAGAATGTATAAAATAACAAAGTGTACTATTAAACATTTCATCCATTACTTTTGATCTGAAAAGCAATCAGTTTGTTAAGCCGTTGTCTGATCAGGTTACAAACTGTTTAAATTTGGCTTTGGGTACAGTGAAGAAAACGTTATACTTTCCCGTTTAAACGCAAACTAAAGGCAAACGCAAATCGCTAAAATGTAGGAAATAACCATTGTTTGACATTTCTGATTCTTCTTTTTTAATCTAAATAGCAAACAGTTTGGAGTCTGATCAGACGCCGGATTACCCGGCGTCTGATCTGACTCCAAATTCTTAGCAATGGAAATAATAGTTTTAGCGTAAACGCGTTTATTGGGAAATAATAACGTTTTCTCCGCTGTATTTCAGAAAATTGTGCTTATCGAGTGAGTCTGATGTTCAGAGGTTTGACTGTACATGTATACGTATACAGTGGAGAAAACGTTTTTCTTTCCAAATAAACGTGTTCACGCTAAAATTGTTATTTCTATTACAAACAGTTTGGAGCCAGATCAGACGCCGGATCACCCGGCGTTTGATCAGGCTCCAAACTGTTTGCCACCAATTATCAGAATTGTCCGAAAGTTGTACTTTTCTACGTTTTATTACATTGCGTTTGCGTTTCGTTTGCGTTTAAACGGAAAAGAATAACGTTTTCTCCACTGTAAATATCCACTGACTTAATTGCTATTCCTATAGTACATAATTGCCATTGTAAATCATGCTACCGTTATTTGTTTTAAAGTATCCTGTTATAGATAGCTGTAATTTGAGTACACAAATGTAGGTTGAGTTCGTCCGTACTTCCTTGTTCAAACACCGCCATAACATTTTACTTATTCACCCATGAAGCTTCAAATGGAAAAGTCCAATCTGCAATAACGCCGGGTCCATTTTGGACTATTTAGGGGTGTGTTACATTATATTACAAATTGACAAATAAAACTTATCATGACCAGCGGGTTCCTTAAAGAGCCCTTTGAGCAGGGTCTGCTCTGTTTGCGTTAAACACGTGTATATTCTTCAAAAAGTATGTTTTTGTAATGTATAGGGCTGAATGTATAAACTATTTCATTGCAATAAGTATGTACCTATAGCCGACTTAGACAGTTTTGATCCTGACCATGCGCGGCGCATGGCAACGTCTGATCAGGATCCAATCAGTTTGTCATTATTTTCGTTATTTCTCCAGCCTAAGTGCTTTAAATCTGAGGTTTAATAAATAGTTCGGACAGCAATGTAAAGGTAGACGTTATTGTGACAAAATGAAGGTTAATGGCGGCTAACTCCGTCGCTGCCTTACAATCGTTATTTTTCAAACAGTTTGGATCCTGATCAGACGCCGCTTGATGCGGCGTCTGATCAGGATCCAAACTATTTTATATTCGTTTTAATATTTCTGAAGTCAAAATACCTAATTTTTAAATTTGTGAAATAAAAGCAGACGACAATTGTGTAGGAATAATGACATCATGGCATTGAATGGGGTTAAAGCAGACGATAAATTTGGTATTGAAAGAGTTAGGAAATAATCAATCGTATGTATGCTAGCCATTGGAGAAAACGTGTTGGAAGTATACTTGTAGTAAGTAGGCGTTTTGTACCTAATGGGTGTTTACAGAAGAGAAAACGTTATTCTTGCATATTCAAACACAAACGACACGCAAACGCAATGCAATAAAACAGAGAAAATGACAACAGTTTGAGAATTAGGATGACTTAGTTTTATTTTGACTAACAAAACAGTTTGGAGCTTTATCAGACGTCGGTTACCCGGCCTCTGATCTAGCTCCAAAATGTTTGCAATGGAAATACTTTTTGTAAGGTAAACGCTTTTATTTGGAAATAACTACGTCTTCTCCACTGTTTTTAGTCTGTTTTCATTTTCAGTAGTTTTGGTTGTTTACAACACGTATATACAGTGGAGAATACGCAAACGTACGCAAACGCAAAACACTTAATCGTAGAAAAGTACAACTTTTTAACAATTCTGATAATTCATGTTTATCTTGGTTGCAAACAGTTTGGAGCCTGATCAGACGCCGGGTTACCCGGCGTCTGATCTGTCTCCAAACTGTTTGCACTGCAAATAATAGTTTTAGAGTAAACGCGTTAATTGGGAAAGAATAACGCTTTCTCCACTGTAGTTTTATTCGAATTTTTTACTAATTACAATGATATTATTTCCCAATAAAAGTAAAAAGCTACATGTACGTAGCAAACAGTTTTGAGCTAGATCAGAAGCCAAATATTCCATCTTCTAATCTGGCACCAAACTGGTGTCGTTTTATGATTTAAATACAACGTACATGTATTTGCGTCTAATTTCGCCTTTAGAAACGGAAAGTACGGTGTACTGACCCAATGTTCTGTCCACTGTCCGTACACAGGAGAAAATAAGAATCTATACGATGGGGTGTTGATTGTTTCAATGCAAAAAACGTTATTCTTCCCAATAAACGTATTTATGATAAAGCTTGTATGTCCATTGCAAATAGTTTGGAGCTATATCAGACATCGGTATTACCCGGCGTCTGATCAGGTATCTATACTGTTTGCCACTAAGACAAAAACGAATTGCCAGGACTTTAAAAATGTCATATTTTAACATTCTATTATTATCATTACAATAAAATTACAAGTCCGCCTATTCATTTTAATCAAAGAGGCAAACAGTTTTGCGCTCTATAATCATATACCAGATTTTTCGGCTTCTAATCTGGCTGCATATTGTTTGCAATGAATCTATAGTTTTAGGGTAGACGCGTTTATTGGGGAAAGAATAACATCTTCGCCACTATACTACAGTGTACGTCCCATCTATGTATAATCAAACTTTTTTAACGAGAGGCTGATACAAATGTAACAAGAATGCGGAAGAGACATGTCTCGGTATATTCGGGCACCAATGAATAGCACAGAACCAAGTCTTAGGTGTTTCCCGGTATAGCATACAGTGGAGAAAACGTTATTCTTTCCCAATAAACGCGTTTACGCTAAAACTATTATTTCTATTACAAACAGTTTGGAGCCAGATCAGACGTCGGGTAACCCGGCGTCTGATCAGGCTCCAAACTGTTTGCCACCAAGATAAACATGAATTACCAGAATTGTCCAAAAGTTTAAACGGGAAAGAATAACGTATTCTCCACTGTAAATGCCAATTAACTTCGCCGGCCATGTAAGAACTCATTACAACAAAGGTACCAGGGTGTGAATAATGAGCGACCAGTTACGTGTGTATGCTGAATTTTAACTTTTAACTGCTATACAGTGGAACAGACGTTATTCTTTCCCGTTTAAACGAAACCAAATGTAGACACTACGCGATTAAATGTAGACAATGATTATGTATTTTAAATGTGTATCGAATTGTATTGATCTGAATAGCGAACGTTTGGAACCTGATCAGACGCCGGGTAATCCGGCGTCTGATCAATTTCATAACCGTTTGCATTGGACGTTATTGTTTCTAGCATAAACGCGTATATAGGGTGAAAAATAACGGGTTATCATCTGTATAACCTATTCAATGTCTTCTACAATACTAACGTTTGCTTTTATAGCGAAACAGTTACTTTGTATACATGTAGTTACCTTTTTAACTCATCAAAGACCATCAAAAGTTGTTTCAAATTGTCTGGACCCTGATAAGACGCCGAGTTCCGCGTATCAGGGTATCAAACTATTTGTAAATGCTAGGGAGCTCAAGGGTAAATGCAGTTAATGGGTTAAATATTACATAGTTGTAAAACGGTTTCTTAATGGGCTTTCCCGTTGACCTTGTATAAAAGCCAAAGGCCCGTACATGTAGAGTGAAGTAATTATTATTATTTTCCGTTTCTATGAAATTTTACGCAAATGCATTGCAATAAAGTGGGAAAATGACATTTTTTAAGAAAAATATTGACACTACATTATAATCTGCAAACAGTATATAGTCTGACCAGACACTGGGTTATCTGGTTTCTGACTCGACGTCATGCTTCTTGCAATGGACGTAAGACGCTTTTGCATAAACGCGTTTTTTGAGAGAAATGACGTGTTCTCCACTGTTTCATACCAAGGTGCGCATTTACGAACACCAGCCAATGAAACTGTTTTCGGTATCCAATGCATGTTAAATGCTTTAAGCGGAAAAAAAAATATTACAGGAAGCTCGCACATGAGCTTTCTACTTACTAAATACAATGTAACTACATCCTTATCTGAGCTGCAACCAGTGTAAAATACACAGGTGCATGTAGCAGCAATGAGTATTTTTCACAGTTGTCGTCAATCGGTGATGTACATGTATGTGTACAATTCTTTACATGCAGGGCTGCCATTTCTCCGGATTTTTCCTAAATCCTCGGATTTTTTCTGGTATATGGTAGCTTAAATCAGACTGAAAGTAAAGCAAAATGCGCCATAAGGCGCATTCTGCTTTACTTTCAGTCTGCTTTAAGTAGACGTGTGTCAACAAAACCAGAAACAGACGATTGTGTAAAGGTACTATTCGTAAAATCAAACTTGAAAAATGCAAATTTGGAAATCTTAGGATTTTTCATGTCAACGTATGGCAGCCCTGTACATGTGGGACATACCATGTACATTATTAGATCGTAAACATGCGCGCCCCAGATTTATGCTGAGTGCACAATGGGTCCCTTTGATCCAATACTACAATGTTGGCAACATTGGCAAGTGTACTATTCACAGTAACACCGACTTAAAGAGCGCGTATAGGTACAGTTGAGAATATGTTATTTTTTCCCGCCTAAACGCAAACGGAACGCAACCGCAATACAGTTAAACGGACAAACGCCAACGTTTTAAAAATATTGACCACATATTTTAATTCTAGTGGCAAACAGTTTGGATCCTGATCAGACGCTGGGTAATCTGGCGTCTGATTTGACTCCATATTGTTTGCACTATGAATAATAGTTTTACATGTAGCATAAACATGTTCATTGGGAAAGAATGCCGTCTTCACCACTTCATCCCTCATGTTCAATGTGTTTATACAGGTTTGTCTGTACAGGTGCATGTAGCTGTAAACTGTTTTATCATTTTCTTTGTATTAAACGCAATTGTGTACAAAGCATGCAAAGGTGCATAGGATTTAACTGGAAGTTCTTAGAGAATGTGCATGTAAAAATGTAAGGCACTTATTACATGTAACAGTAAAACATTCAGATTGTTCTAGATCTATAAGCTTAAATAAAACTCAAAGTAAAACAACACGACTCTTTAAGACAAATCGACTATGGAGCAGGTGAGTGAAATAGAGAAGAAAATATAATTATTTTCAAAATAATTGTGATGATATGTTTGTGCTAGAAACGTTATGTATATAGCAAGCAGTTTTGCGTCAGAACGATCGCCGTGTATATCGACTTCTCCACGAATTTGCATGTATAACTGTACAATCTATACATGTACAGCTTGATAAGATTACACTGTAAATATGTTTTGTTGAATTCTTTCACTGTCAACAGCGCCAGACGACTTTGCAAACAATTTGCATCCTGATCAGACGCCACGTGACGCGTCGCCTGGTCAGGATCCAAACTGTTTGACATTCATATCGATATTTCTACAGCAAACAATGTCATAAACCTGACTTGAAATATATTTCAGACGACACTTTCAATTTAGACGATATTTTGGCGGTAGGAGGGTTAACGCAGACGGTAAAACTTGTCTTGGAAACTGTTTAAAGATTCAGTAAAGAACGTTATCACACAATGAGTTTTCAAAATCATTTGTAATTTTGAAAGTTGTACTTTTTTCTTCAATTTCTTACTCTGGTTTAAAGGGACTCGCACCGAATGGTGTACTTGTCAAAATAAAATAAAATACTCAAATAAAAGCAAATTTGTGGCATTATTTGGCTTCTGACATTAAAAAAATATGATCAGTCCAAAAAAAGTCTCAAGAATCGTCACCGAATCTTAGATTTTTAGATATTTTCCATCGTTTTTCTATACCGACTAGTAGACGGTATAGTTGTTGTTGTTGCTTCTCTACACGGGCTCAGACATAAACTCGAGCCGAATTATGAAGTTGTATGCACTTTCGATCGCTACACATTGAAATACGTTAAATCGATCCGAGATAAACGGATAGTTCCGTGGTCCATTGGTCTAAGCGGTTTCCCCTATTTTGCCTTCTGTCCGCCAATGCCGGGGCCCCGGGTTCGAATCCCACAAGAGACCAATATTTTTTTTATTGAAATACATTTTTTAAACAGAATTTCTTATCCTAAACTAATTCTTTACCATTTATATAAGCGTTTGACACATATTTACAAATTACTATTTTTAATGCACCATCTGGTTGCGAGTCGCTTTAAAGTAAGCGCATTTCAAGCGAAGATACACCGAAATAAGTATTAAACCAATTTAGATCCTTGTACAATGGCGAAGAGGTTATTGTTTCACAATAAACGCGTTTATTCAAATATCCTTATATTCATTGTAAACACTTTGCAGTCGGATGAGACGCCGGGCAAGCTATTTCCCACTCAAACTAATTTTAATCGTCAGGATTTTCGAAAGGTTGTTAATTTCTGCATTAATCTTTATTACAATGCATGTGCGGTTCGTTTGCGTTTAAACGGGAACACTATCGCCGTCTTCACTATAGTGCGGTGTGCTTGCAAATGTACAGTGGAGAATGTGTTATTCTTTCCCAATAAACGCGTTTACGCTAAAACTATTATTTACATTACAAACAGTTTGGAGCCAGATCAGACGCCGGGTAAACCTGCGTCTGATCAGGCTATAAACTGTTTGCCACCAAGATAAACATAAATTATCAGAATTGTCCAAAAGTTGTACTTTTCTCCGTTTTAGTGTTTTGCGTTTGCGTTTCGTTTGCGTTTAAATTCTCCACTGTAAGTCAAATTGTACTCAGCACTCTTGAGCTTAACGAATTTACAGCGCTCCCTCTCTACAACGACAGCCAATGCGAGACACTAATTGTGTGCGTTATACGGAGCGAGTCGTCATAGAGAGGGAAACTTGGTTTACATTTACAAACAGCTTGAATCCAGATCAGACGCCGCCTAACGCGGCGTCTGAACTGGATTCAAGCTGTTTGTCACTCATCATTAAGTATTTTTCGGTCAAAATGTCGAATATGTAATTTTGAGAAAAACAGCAGACGACAATTTTAAGCAGACGATATTACAGCAGTAAAAGCGTTAGACATAACTGTCCTGTTAGGGAACAGCGGCAAGCGTTGTTGTAAGGAGAGAATCGTTGTTGGGTGGGCCGTTGTAGAGAGGGAACACTGTACAATTATTTTTCGGGCAACACTTGTAATGCTTATATCCGTATGTACACTGGAGACGACTTTAAAAAAAAAAAGAAAAAAAAAAGTAAATTACCGAGTTATAGTCTACTATAAACCGAAAGGACTACATGTACCTGTACATTCAATTCCCTGATTCTGAAAAAAACTTTAGTGCAGGGCTGCCATTTCTCCGGATTGTTCCTAAATTTTCGGATTTTTTTCTAGTACATGGTAGCATAAAGCAGGCTGAAAGTAAAGCAGAATGCGCCTGAAGGCGCATTCTGCTTTACTTCCAGTCTGCTTTAAGAAGTCACGTGTCAACAAAACTAGAAACAGGCGATGGGGTGAAGGTACGATTCGTAAAATCACACTTGAAAAATACTAATTTGGAAATCTTAGGATTTTCCATGTCAACTTATGGCAGCACTGAGTCTACTATCAGCAGAAAGGACTACCTGTACATTCAATTCCCTGATTCAGACAAAAACTTTAGTGTCAGACCGCTGTTCGGCCAGGGCTCGAGCCAAATACCCCTATATTGAAGAACAAGGGCTATATACGCTCAATCATCTCCGCTGATCTTGCCCAATACACGCGTTTGTGCTAAAACACTAAGTCCATTGTGAACAATGTCAGACTCTATAAAACCTCGGGCAACTCGGGGTCTGATCAGGCTCTTAACACTTTGCCACTCAAGTTAAAATAAGTGGTCAAAAATTTCAAAACGCTGACATTCTGCTCATGTTATTGTTTTGCGATTAAAAGGGGAACAATACGGCCATTCAACTGTAAATAAAAATGTACGTTCACAGACGAAAACATTAATATGAGTTGTTTTTTATCTATTAGACCAACACATGTCTGGGAAACGTGCATAATCATCCAACAGCTACAGCGGAGAATACGTAATCCTTTCCAAATGCACTCATTTGCGCTAGTCATTGTTTTCGTTGCAAAGAGTTTAGAACCTGACCAGGCTCCAAACTGTTTGCAACTCGGATTAACATAAATAGTCAGAATTGTCAAAACATTGTCATTCTCTACATACAGTGGAGAAAACGTTATTCTTTCCCAGTAAACGCGTTAACGTTAAAACTATTGTTTCCAATTTGCAAACCGTTTAGAGCCAGATCAGACGCCGGGTAACCCGGCGTCTGATCAGGCTCTAAACTGTTTGCTACTCAGATTAAAATAAATGGTCAGGATTGTCAAAAGGTTGTCTTTTTCTACGTTTTAGTGTAATGCGTTTGCGTACGTTTGCGTTTAAACGGGAAAGAATAACGTTTTCTCCACTGTACATGTATTTTGCAATGAGTTTGCGTTTCGTTTGCGTTTAAACGGGATAGATACAGTAACGTCTTCTATACTGTATCTGGTTAGTAGAAAGTCAGTTAACATAATTGTTTTGAACTTACAGTGACGAAAATGCTATTTTTTTTAATTATATTGACGCGTTTATGCCCGTGGGACAGCGTTTTTAGCCAGATCAGACGCAAAATATACAGTGGAGAATACGTTATTCTTTCCCGTTTAAACGCAAACGTACGCAAACGCAAAATAATAAAACGGTGAAAAGAACAACTTTTGAACAATTCTGATAATTCATGTTTATCTTGGTGGCAAACAGTTTAGAGCCTGATCAGACGGCGGGTTACCCGGCGTCTGATCTGGCTCCAAACTGTTTGTAATAGCAATAAATAGTTTTAGAGTAAACGCGTTTATTGGGAAAGAATAACGTTTTCTCCACTGTACAATTAGGAGTTTTTGGAATACATTGTAAAAGACTATCAAAGGTTTAACCCTTTCATGGTCAATTTTATCGTGAGGATTTGACCCCTTCACATCAATAGTGTCGTCCATTTTGATATTGTTACCTGCAATATCGTTTCAAAGTTAAAGTTAAGGCAATAAGCTGACGTAATTTCAAAACAAGTGAAAAACAGTTTTGATCCTGACGTCTGATCAGGATCAAAACTGTTTGCAAATGCGCTTTATGACGTCATTGAGAGTGAAAAAGGTAATTGTAAAACTTAGTGTTTGTATTTTGTTTTGATTAAACGTGGAAAAAACTAACATTTTCCATTGTAGTCACATTTCCAAGAAATGACTTAAATGGAATATGTAATTTTATACGTCAATGGTTCATTCCGTGGCATCGTTTTTCTTAGACTGGTGAAGAATTCTTGGAACTGGTGTCTTTAGATCAATGACCTTGAATACTAATAAAAAACGTCTGTTACAAATTCTGCATTTACCGTAGATCTTGTAAGGTGGGGTATATAAAGACATCAAATGCAAACGCAACACTCAGATGTAGAAAATGACGAGAATTATTTTAAACATTATCACATTTATTTGAGCGGCAAACAGGTTGAAATTTGATCAGAATAATATATTTTTAGCAAAAAGCGTTTATTGGAACATACAGTGGAGAAAACGTTATTTTTTCCCAATTAACACGTTTACGCTAAAACTAGTTTTTCTATTACAAACAGTTTGGAGCCAGATCAAACGCCGGGACCCCCGGCGTCTGATTAGGCTACACACTGTTTGCCACAAATGTAAACACAAATTATAAGAATTGTTCAAAAGTTGTACTTTTCTACGTTTTAGTACTTTGCGTTTGCATTTCGTTTAAACGGCATAGAATAACTGATTTTCCACTGTATCAAAAAGCGTTTATTGGAACATAATACAGTCTTGTCAGCTGTACTTTCAGTCGAGAAGACGTTATCCGTTTCCATTTAACGCGTTTACTTCAAAACTATTATTCTATTGCAAACAATTTGGAGCCAGATCAGACGCATGGTAACTCGGCGTCTGATCAGGCTCCAAACTGTTTGCCACGCATATTAAAATAAATCGTCAGAATTGTCATCAAGTTGATATTTTCTACATTGCGTTTGCGTGTTGTATGCGTTAAAACAGGAAGGAAAAGCGTCTTGTACACTGTACGTCTTGTCCGCTTTTAATATACGACACTTGGGTAGGCTTTGTTTCTTACTGTAGACCATTGAACCCAAAAGACGGGTTTACTAGTCTCTTGCAACCATATTCAGTAGAACCCCTCTATTACGACCACTCAATTATGTTGATTATAAGGTGTTAACGACAGGTGACTGTTTAAAGCAATGTGACAGTAAAGCAGAATTCTCCTACAGGAGCGTTTTGTTTCACTTTCACCTTGCTTTTGGCTGTCACCTGTCTTTTATCCATTCAATTAGTCTTCGTTTTAATGGTCGTAAAAGAAGGGTTGTACTGTACATGTACAACGAACTTTTGTTATCATTTACAAGCAGCGTAGACCAATATCAGAATAGTCCGATAGATGTCATCATATCTGGGTATACAATATTTGTTATTTTGCAATAAAATGTAATATTTAAATCTATCACCCTGTAAAGTCTTTATGTAATCCTATTAAAAATATGCGATACATCTGTCGATGAACCTACACTTCGAAACTGGTTTTAGCCAGTTCGGATTTCGCCCATGCTATTCGTGGACTTCTTCAAATAGACTACATCGGGCACTTAACACTAATCTCCCGTTGGTCGACGGTCATATGACACTAGCGGAGTGATACAGACCCATAGGTCGTTGCCATCGCACTGCTATGTGTGTAAATGGGTTAAGAAAACAACCGAGACCTGTATTTTTAGAATGTGCTTTGGCAATAGATATTCAAGTTGCACTGTTATTTGTTTGCCTTGTAAGTCTTTTCCATTCACACAGAGAAAGTTTACTGGAAAAAATCCTGAATTTTTAATACAGTTAGAGTACATGTAGTTTGGACTACTTTCTCACCATATTTAGAAACTGGAATGGCTATTACATCGACATTATATCTATCAGACCTCCTTGACCGGTATATGATAAATTCTTATACAGAAAAACAAATCTGGCCAATAAACACATTAAATTGACAAGACAGAAAATATAAATATAAATATAAGGAATAAACAACATATCTTTGCCGCTCATGACGGTATGACTACATTAGCTTCGGGGGGTAAATTTAACGAAAACGCCCTTCGGGCGTTTACGCAATTTACCCCCTGCGAAGCTAATGTAGTCATACCGTCATGAACATCACAAATATGTTGTTTATTCCTATAATGAACATTCTAAAAGTCAAGAAGTAGACCATAATTAAATTGAACACTGGAATTGTCCATCTGACGTTTCTGTGGTTACATGTATTTCGTTAATGCAGGATGAAATATTGCTTCGATCTGCTTTCCAATAATAGTGACTATATTATGTCACATCTGCCGGATTAGTCGCTTGGTATTGCTACTCCTGGCGCGTATCCAATCTACTTGTCACTAAGGTTAACCCTTTCCCTTATACAAGCGACTTTTAGCACATTCATTTTATTCATCCGCTGAAGAAAATAGTTCCAAATTATACCGTAATGAATATGTGTCATATTTAATACTTTCCTCATTCTAGCAGGTAATAGCTTAAGGCAGGCTGAAAGTATCGCAGAACCTGCTTTAAGTAGTCACATATCTTCAATACTACAGTGGAGAAAACGTTATTCTTTCCCGTTTAAACGCAAACGTACGCAAACACAAAACACTAAAACGTCGAAAAAGACAACCTATTTACAATCCTGACCATTTATTTTAATCTGAGTGGCAAACAGTTTAGAGCCTGATCAGACGCCGGGTTACCCGGCGTCTGATCTGGCTAAACGGTTTGCATTGGAAATAATAGTTTTAACGTAAACGCGTTTACTGGGAAAGAATAACGTTTTCTCCACTGTATAAACAATGCTATCAGGTAAAGGGTTAACATACAGTGGAGATAAAACTATTATTTCTATTGCAAACAGTTTACCTATGTATCGGTCGGTTACAGTGGAGAATCTGTTATTTTTCCCGTTTAAACGCAAACGAAACGAAAACACAAAGTACTAAAACGTAGAAAAGTACAACTTTAAGACAATTCTGATAATTCATGTTTATACTAGTGGCAAACAGTTTGGAGCCAGATCAGACGCCGGGTTACCCGGCGTCTGATCTGGCTCCAAACTGTTTGTAATAGAAAACATAGTTTTAGCGTAAACGCGTTTATTGGGAAAGAATAACGTTTTCTCTACTGTATCTTCTGCTGAACTGTTTCACTGCAAAGTTGCATCGACTGCTTTAACCCTATTACATGTACCGCTAAAATCGTCTGCATTGATTATGTCGTCACAACATTTTTTAAGTCAGATTTAGGGCTTTAAGACTGATGAATTGTCGATGCGAGCATCAACAGCTTGGATCAAGACGTTGCGTGGCGTCTGATCAGGATCCAAACTGGTTGCAAAGTCGCCCTTTGGCACCAATGGCAGTGAACAGTTAATAACTGCCGTCTATTACATAGAGGATCTTAAATGAGTGTTCATATTTATTTGATTTATTAAATGAGTCTTTTTGTAACGATAAAAAACGAGCTTTAGCGAGTTTTTTAATGTTTCAAAAAGACGAATTTAATAAATCAAATAAATATGAACACGAATATAAGATCCTAATTATATCATATCCAACACACGCTCATATTTACAGCCAATTTCTCAGGAGTAAGGTAGGTTGTAGTAAAGTTTTCTTTATATAGAAACCATCAATGGAAGGCGAAATGAGGTTTTCTAAGTGCCTGGGAAAAAGTAGTTCCAAATGTCTGAATGTTTTATTGACTAATTGTCACTATTATATAAGCAATTATTCGATTTAGATTTAGATTAGAATCTTTCTGATAATTAAGTAAACTGTGTAAGGTGATAAAAAATCACGTCGAAAAACATTTTGAAATACAGTTTATCGCCTCACATCATGACGTCAAATTTTATTTATCACTCGTGACGTCATTGTACAAGCACATGAGGCCGTGTTTAATGAAACATTTGAACGAAGACACACAGAGATTGTGCAGTGTCTAGTATCCATCACCGTGACACTGTCGATTTTGTTTGAAACCCGTTTAAGTTTTGGAACATTCGCCCATCCATCTGTGCTATTGTGAATATGGAAATTTCAACAGGTGTGTGAAGTTTGCACGACATTCGACAATTCGACATTCGACCTTTCACAAATGAAAGGTCGAACAGCTGTCGAATTTCGACTTTCGACATTTAAGCTTTCACATAATGTAACAAATTTTGCCGATCGACAAGTCAGCTTTGCCATAATGTAGAAATATTGTCGAAATTCGACTTTCGACATTCAACATTTTTAAAACACATTACTTTGTTGAACTGATGTCGAATTTCGACGTTCGACATTTATACAAAGTCGGGAAATTGTCGAACTAGGGTTGAATTTCGACGTTCGACAAACTGCAAGTAAGGGAAAAGTCGAAATATTGTCGAAATTCGACGTTCGACATTCAAAACTTCTTAAACACATTACTTTGTCGAACTGATGTCGAATTTCGACGTTCGACATTTATACAAAGTCGGGAACTTGTCGAACTAGGGTTGAATTTCGACGTTCGACAAACTGCAAGTAAGGGAAAAGTCGAAATATTGTCAAAATTCGACGTTCGACATTCAAAACTTCTTAAACACATTACTTTGTCGAACTGATGTCGAATTTCGACGTTCGTCATTTATACAAAGTCGGGAAATTGTCGAAATAGGGTCGAATTTCGACGTTCGACAAACTGCAAGTAAGGGGGAAAGTCGAAATATTGTCGAAATTCGACGTTCGACATTCAAAATTTCTTAAACGCATTACTATGTCGAACTGATGTCAAATTTCGACGTTCGACACTTATACAAAGTCGGGAAATTGTCGAATTGGGGTCGAATTTCGACGTTTGACAAACTGCAAGTAAGGGAAAAAGTCGAAACATTGTCGAAATTCGACGTTCGACATTCAAAACTTCTTAAACACATTACTTTGTCGAACTGATGTCGAATTTCGACGTTCGTCATTTATACAAAGTCGGGAAATTGTCGAAATAGGGTCGAATTTCGACGTTCGACAAACTGCAAGTAAGGGGGAAAGTCGAAATATTGTCGAAATTCGACGTTCGACATTCAAAATTTCTTAAACGCATTACTATGTCGAACTGATGTCAAATTTCGACGTTCGACACTTATACAAAGTCGGGAAATTGTCGAATTGGGGTCGAATTTCGACGTTTGACAAACTGCAAGTAAGGGAAAAAGTCGAAGCATTGTCGAAATTCGACGTTCGACATTCAAGATTTCTTAAAACACATTCCCTCTGTTTAAATCTGAAAAGTCAGAAGAGAAACTGTTCCAAAACAATGCACAATTTTTCACGACTTTGGAGTTTCTCGAAAACTGGTGACAATTTGCAGCAGTTGTTTTTATTTTCTTCAAACTTTATCTTTTCAGTTGAAGCGTAAAGTAATGTCCATCTTTGTTGAAATGTTTATTAACTTGTCAAAGTTTGATTCGAATTACTTTTCAATTATATTGCCATTATTTCACTCTAAGCGCTCTGTTTAGTCGTTTTCTGTCGTTTAAGATTAAGGACGAAAACAACTTGTTCTTCGATCGCTCCCACGCGATTATTATATGTATGTCAGAGTATGTGAATCTTTTATGAGTTCAGTAATTAAATCGATGGCCATCGACTGCGAGTTGGCTACCGGTCTGAAATACAGTGGAGAAAACGTGATTATTTCGTCTCAAACGTAAACGCATTGTAAGACAATATGGAAAATGACAACCATTTGACAATTCCGACTACCATTTGTAATTTGAGTGGCAAACAGTTTGGAGCCAGATCAGACGCCGGGTTACCCGGCGTCTGATCTGGATCCAAGCTGTTTGCTATGAAAATAACAGTTGAAGCGTAACCGGGGTTATTTAGAAAGGTACTCTTTTCTCTATTGTACTCTGCACGCTGCACACGGGGCACAAACTGCCAACATAAACAGCAAACAATAGTAATTGAACGCGATACATTTACTTGTCAAATATTGTATAAGTGATAAGGCTCAACTCATTTAATGACGGGATTAATCGAACAATATATCATTGCATGTGATGGGATTGGCTTATTCTGCTCGAGGAAATACCAGTGATTTCTCGGCAAGTTTCGCTGTACTGTAAGTCTGTAACTGGTTTTTGCCCTCGCAGAATAAACCAGTCCCATTTCATACTACAGTGGAGAAACTGTTATTCTTTCCCAATAAACGCGTTTACGCTAAAACTATTTTTTCTATTGCAAACAGTTTGGAGCCAGATCAGACGCCGGGTAACCCGGCGTCTGATCAGGCTCCAAACTGTTTGCCACCAAGATAAACATGAATTATCAGAATCGTCCAAAAGATGTTCTTTTCTACGTTTTAGTGTTTTGCGTTTGCGTACGTTTGCGTTTTAACGGGAAAGAATAACAGATTCTCCACTGTATGACATATAATCTTCTGTTTTGCATTGTATTTAAACGGGAGAGAAACAACGACTGTTCCACTGTTACTAATTCATCAGAACACACAGTTGCAGTAAAATCTTCAACATCAAGCGATATTGTTACAACAGACAATATTGTTTTCAACACACGATAATATCGCTGCACGCGATATTTCGCAGCAAGACCAAATCTAATGGATTGGACTTACATGTACATGTACATTTTAATATACATGTACATGTACCCTGTTATTTCATATGTCTTACATGTATTAGACACACGCGTCACTAAGAAACACCAGCGTGACTGTTAGCCTTATACCATCATTATCATTCCTGTTTCTTAGAATACGCTGCGATTCTTGGAAACACAATTTTGTCGAAGGCCATTATACGAAGTAGCATATTAAACCCTTTCGCCGTCTAGCGCGACCACTTGGCAATTACAAACGAAGTGCATCCAAATCAGACACCAACGCCTCGGCTTCTAGTTAGTAACGAACACGTTAATAAATGCTTCTTTAGCAAAATCATCACAAATCTTAATTTTGAAGGCAGAAACATTGGGTGACAATTTGAAATCTTGCTGCAGTATAGCAGTGAATAGGTCTAATATTATTGATCACATATTGCCAGTGTCGTACAGTGGAGTAAACGTTATTCTTTCCCGTTGAAAGGCAAATAAAACGAAAACGTATCTAAAATAACATAGAAAAGGGCAACTTTTCGACCATTTTAACTGTTCATATTGATCTGAGTGGCAAACAGTTTGGAGCCTGATCAGACGCCGGGTTATCCGGCGTCTGATCTGATTCCAAACTGTATGCAATGAAAACAATAGTATTAGCGTAGACGCGTTTATTGGGAAATACTTTTTCTCTACTGTGTACTCAGCTTAGTCTTAGTTACAAGTGACACGATTTCTACAGTAAAACCTGTGTGGTACGCCTACATGTACATACTGTTCGTTTGAACTTCAAAAATTGTTCAAAGACTTTAGTTTTTTCAAAATACATGGACACCAGAGAGCATAAACAGTTTTCCATATTCGGTAATATTGAATTAAAAAATAAAAATCTTCTAAAAGTTGTACATTTAGCTATATCTTTATGAAATGTTGTCAGTGTCGTGTCCTTGATAAACTTGCTGAATATAGGTTACGTCAGGTCAAATATAGATCAGTAGGTTAACTCGTAGAAAAAGCCTTTGGCCACTCTTTAGGCCAATTTTGCAACTTGTTTCAATTATCATCTTTACAACAGCTAGACAATGTTTGAATATGAGTTACATAAGGTCAAACAGCAGATCATTAGGTCTTCAAAACTATTTGGAGCCTGATCAGACGTAGGGTTTTCCGGGTTTTCATTGTATTTGTTTATCTAAGTTTAGCGTTATATATTGCGAGTACTTAAAATTACCGCATGTTGCGATAAGACAGAACACAATAAGTCATGCCATGCATATTCATGTTGTTGGTTCTGGTTTTGCGCCCATTTACATGTCATCTTTTCGTTAATATAAGCTTTTCTTCTCAAGTTTGTCGTCTTCATTTCTAATTTATATTTGAATTTTAGACGATTTGATCTACGAGATATTGATCAATTCAAGTTTGAGTAATTATACCGTCTGCAGTAAATATATCGTATTCTTAAATAACAGTTGACTATAAATTTGTTAACTCTTTACCCTATTTCTAGTTTTAAAGAAATGTGACCACTTACATGTAAGGCAGGTTGAAATCAATGCGGAATGCGCATTTGGGCCCAATCTGCTTTACTTTACTGTTCTAACCTACCATCTCTCAGGATACATGCGAAGGAACATTATGGTACATGTTCATGACTGTATTAATCTAAACTATTTTTTTTCGAGTGAATGAATAAAGTTATGTCGCAAAAGGGCGCTTCTATATGGCAAGGTGTTATAGGTTTAATTTGAAACTATAAATCTGTATAAGGCATTAATAACAAAGAAAACTAATATATGTATGAGCATCAAACAGTTTGGAGCCATATCATGCAGCGTCACGAGGCCTGTCATCCGGAGGCAAACTGTTTGTAAATTCAACGTTATCAACTGTGGCGCCGAGAAGAGATCAAGTCCGTCGAGGAAGATGACGGTAATGGGGCGAAGGAGTAAATGAAAACCTTCAAAATGTCAATAAAAGGAGACTCTCGTTATCATACAGATGCACAATCAACGCTCAGTACAGCGACTGTCTTCGCTCCTGGTATTGTGTGTCGATAAATTTAATATTGAACATCAAACAGTTAGGACCCTGATGACACATCGCAAATATGTCATCTCGCCAGTCTTTAGTGATTGTTTATATGAACTTTTGTTGACTGTATTCATCGATGGGTGTAAATGAAGTATTTCTTAATTAACACCAACAATCCCAATACGTGGAAATCTTACAAAACTGACTAAGCATCATAGGTAAGAATAAACTGGGTAGTGGTTTTCGAGGAAAGTGAGATGAACACCCACTATTTAAAAAGTCTGTATTACAGTTGATTCCTTCCCGTTTAAACACACACTTAACGCAAACACAATGCAATTAAACAGCATAAATGTAATTGACAACTGTTTTGTACATTTTGACGAATAATGTTAATTTCAGTGTCAAATAGTTTAGAGCCTGATCAGTGTAAGACTGAACGCGCTGCAATAAAATGAAGAAAGTGACATTTTGGCAACTCTGATTGCTTTTTAGTACGAGTGGGCGATGGATTGCCCGGCGTCAGACCTGGATCTACATGTGCAATTGAAATAGTATTTAACCTCTTCTCCGATTTGCACTTAAATATCTCACACTCATTAGTTTATATCGCAATATAAAGACGGTTAACCAGGTCATTTTGATTTTTATAACGCTGATGAAAACTACATTAATCTTATATAATTACATAAACCACAGTACATTATGTACGAGGGGTTTGTTGTTCTCTTAGAATATTCATGTGATTTTTATAATTATAATCAGCATTAGTAAATTGTATGCAATTCGATATATTAACGTACATGTATGTTTCAAATGTAGACAAGACGATGTACATGTGTAAGTCTGGAATGAAATGTGATCTGTTCTGTTCTGTTCTTAAAATATTCTGCTTTAATTTCAAGGAATTTTTGTTGTTATAATTACTATTGCTATTATCCCTTCTCCTGCGGTAATATCGTCTTCCTCGAAATTGTCGTCTGCAAAATTTGTTAAAACTAGATTTATACAGTTTTTAAGTATAAAAACCTGAATATGAGTGTCAAACAGTTTGGATTCAGATCAGACGCCGCGTTACACGGCGTCTGATTTGGATCCATACTGTTTGCAAAAAGCAGTAAAGTCGTTTGTGATCTTGCTGTTTCTGTTTCTGCTGCTATTGTTGATGTTGTTGGTGATTTTGTCTTCGAAAATACTTTATGGAGAGAAAAGCTTCCTTGTTAGTCGACCTTGGTGATATACGTCTATCTAAATTGACATCAAAGGCAACTGTGCTACTTTATCGATGTTGTCTTAAACTGTGGCACTTGAAAACCCTTAACATGCATTATATGCAATAGGGGAAAGGAAAAGGTATTTCAATTCTAAATCCTTATGACTGAAGGATCCCTACTGATTAACTTCTCATTAGAGTCGTCTCTGTGGTACGATGCTAAAGAGTAGTCATTTCTGATGATTAAGCTGACACATAATAGAGATAAAGAAGCGGACATGTTTCGCTGACCCCTCTTACATGTATCTGGACCCTTATCACCTATCACTTTCTTGGTAGTATATATCCAGAAAGTGACCCAGAGCATCAAACATAAACAGGGAAATTTCATTAAAGGATGGAAAGTGGATTTGATTGGGCGACTCTAGCAGTCAAATTACCAATGAAATACAAGAACCATCGTTAGCGACCTTAATGTGTCCACTATCATGAATGACTGTCGCATATAGAGATTAGACTAGCCTACAGACTGCTAGGAACATGTGATACTGTAGAGAAGTTATTTAGTTTCCAATAAACGCGTTTATGCTAAAATTATTTATTCCATTACAAACAGTTTGGAACCAGATTAGACGCCGGGTAACCCGGCGTCTGATCAGGCTCCAAGCTATTTGTCACTCAGATTAACATGACTAGTTAAGACTTTTAAAAACGTTGTCCTTTTCTACATTTTATTTAAACGGGAAGAATAACATCTTCTCAACTGTTGCTAATAGCTACAGTGGAGAATGTGTTATTCTTTCCCGTTTAAACGCAAACGTACGCAAACGCAAAGCACTAAAACGTAGAAAAGAACAACTTTTGGACACTTCTGATAATTCTTGTTTATCTTGGTGGCAAACAGTTTGGAGCCTGATCAGACGCCGGGTTACCCGGCGTCTGATCTGGCTCCAAACTGTTTGCACTGCAAATAACAGTTTTAGCGTAAACGCGTTTATTGGGAAAGAATAACACATTCTCCACTGTATGCAAGTCGATTTTGCCATCTAAATCATTCACTCTTGAAACATCAAAGGGACACTTATGTTTCAATTAAAGTTGAATCCATTTTACACAATATAGCTAAGTTATTGCAACATGACAGACAGTGCAGAGCCTAATCAGAGTATATTTATATATGCTTCTCGCTAGCGTCGACTGTGTTAACCCTTTCATTGTCAAATTATTCGGGAGATTTTTACCCCTTCGGTTTTATTGTCATCTGCTTCAGTATTGATGTCTGCAAGACACGTTTCACAGTTAGTTTTAAAGTTGTATGACTTTATAAATATCTATAAGAGTGTCAAACAGTTCGGGTCCTGATTAGACGCCGCGTTATCAGAACCCAAATTGTTTGCAAACGCGTTTTAAGGCATCATTGAGGGTGAAAGGGTTAGACACTTTTGTAACATAT
Source organism: Gari tellinella (assembly GCA_922989275.2). Taxonomy (NCBI): domain Eukaryota; kingdom Metazoa; phylum Mollusca; class Bivalvia; order Cardiida; family Psammobiidae; genus Gari; species Gari tellinella. The sequence goes on along the minus strand of OV277867.1, from coordinate 74,790,722 downwards.
AACTGAAATGTGTTCTTGCGTCCGTACGTGCATGCATGTCCCTTTTACGGAGCATAAGTCCTTGTACCAAATCAGAATGTGGTACCAAATTTGGTGTGTGAGTACATTTTAGGATGTAACATTTGATTATCAGATCACTGTTACATTGAACTTTACCTTTGCTTCACTTATAAAAAAGCTTCTCCGGAGAATATTTCTAATATCGAATCGGCTATAAAACATTATAGCGATATACCATTTGGTGCTTTTTGTTTTTTATCGTTCCATGTACATGTAAGAATTGCATCCATTGAGAACATCTTGATCATCGATATCTTAAAATAGTCAACAGCCTTGTGTTAATTGCAAACAGTTCGAGCCAGATCAGGCACCAGATTAGCCGGCGTCTGATCAAACTCTATAACTTGTCGGGTTTTATCTTCGGCGAGAACATATCGACTACCTTTCAAAATGTGATATTGTTAACATTGTATTGCATTGCCCTTGTGGTGCTTTTTTCTCCACTTTATGTACAGTGGAGAATCTGTTATTCTTTCCCAATAAACGCGTTTACGCTAAAACTATTATTTGCAGTGCAAACTGTTTGGAGCCAGATCAGACGCCGGGTAATCCGGCGTCTGATCAGGCTCCAAACTGTTTGCCACCAAGATAAACATGAAATATCAGAAATGTCCAAAAGTTGTTCTTTTCTACGTTTTAGTGCTTTGCGTTTGCGTACGTTTGCGTTTAAACGGGAAAGAATAACAGATTCTCCACCGTAGTGTGTGCCAGTATAGCTACAGTAGGAGTTAGGTTTAAGAGTATGTATACCACCATATAGTGGTTATCGCCGAAATGTGTCTCTTACATGTACAGTCGAGAATTCCCGTTTAAACGCAAAGGAAGCGCAAACGCAAAGCACTAAATCGTAGGATTTGTTTGGACAATTATCCTGTTGGCAAACAGCTTGGAGCCTGGTAACCTGGCGTCTGATCTGGCTCCAACCTGTTTGTAATCGAAATAATAGTTTTAACGTATACGCGCTTATTGGGAAAGAATAACGTTTCCTCCACTGTATGAGGTTATCGCCGAGCTGTGTCTCTTAAGCGTTACCCAGAGCGTATCATTACTTCCCCCTGAAAAATCACCGAGCTTGCAAATATAATTACTCGAGCATCATCGACAGTATCAATAACGATCAGGAAGACATTAAAATATAATCGAAACCTATAAGACGTAGACGTCCCATTTATTAACTCTACCCCTGTGTCATCACTGGTACATGTGTATACATGTACATGTAATTAGGAGAAACAGTTTGGATCAAGATCAGACGCCGAATTGATCGGCGTCTGATCTGGATACAAACTGTTTGACACAAGTTTTTTTAAATTCGTTTTAAATCAAGACATATAAAACTGATCTAACTAACTTGATAGACGATTTTTTAAAGTATATGACAGAGACAGATGACATATTCTATTAGCAATATAGTCTTTTCGTGCATTCATATAAGTGATATTACAGTGGAGAAAACGGTATTCTTTCCCGTTTAAACGCAAACTCAAAACACTAAAACGCAGAAAAGTACAACGTCTGATAATTGATGTTATCTTGGTGGCAAACAGTTTGGAGTCTGATCAGACGCCGGGTTACCCGGCGTCTGATCTTGCTCCAACTTGTTTGCATGGGAGATTACAGTTTTAGCGTAATCGCGTTTATTGGGAAAGAATAACGCATTCCCCACTGTACCATGTTTAATTGTAAACGATGCCAATTTTATTTCATTAATCGAACTGTATTTGCAGCACCAGCGGTTTAGATAAGGCAAAGTATGACCTGCCTTAGACGAAATGTGACCTAAGGCTAGTCTTTCTCCAGGAACTGATTCACAGAAAGATAAAAATAGCACAAACTCTTCCTTTCCTGCGGTTCAAGCGCGTCCATAGTAACGGAACGACGTTGACAAACTCCATGTCGTCTGCTCGATATGGTCATGGATATACAGAGAAGCGGAGCTTTAAGCCGATTGCACACTAGTTTAGTTAGTGGATATACGTGGAGTTTAACTTGATAAAATTGGTAAGAGTTATTTTTACTTTCAATCTAAACTCCGGATGCAGTTGAAACCATGATATTATTTCTCAATAAACGCATATATAATTAATAACTTTCAACTTGAAACATTTTGGAGTCTGATCAGCTGCCGAGTATCCCGGTATCCCATGAAGCTCCTAACGATTTTACCTATTTGATGAAAATATTCGCTTATACATTTGTATTTTCAAACGTCTGTCATTTTCAACATTGCATTGAATCGCTTTGGACAAATGATGCGTTTAAACGGAACAGAACAACGTTTTCTCTAATGTACTTTACGCATAAACCCTAACATGGTCAAACTATATCGGGAAATTTTTACCCCATCATCGTCGTGCTGTCCCCTGCTTAAATATTGATATCTGCACTATTGTTTCAACGTTAGATTTAACGTAACGTGGCGTCTGTTCAGGATCTAAACTGTTTGCATTTTAGCTTTTGGTGTTATTGACAGTGACAGGTTGAACGGCTTTCACTGTAGCTGTGTCCTTGGTACATGTACATGTATCCTTATATAGTTTTACAGTGGAGAAAACGTTATTCTTTCCCGTTTAAGCGCAAACGAAAAGCAAACGCAAAGCAATAAAAGGTAGAAAAGTACAACTTTGAGATACTGTACAGTAGACGTAGTTTTTTTTACAATAAAACAAAATAAAACACGAAGTAATTCAAGAAAATGTATACAATGACAAGGGTTTGAGTTTATATCTGAATTGCAAACTGTTTGTATCATGGCCAAGCACCAGGATAGTCTGCTCCTTATAAAGCTGGCTCCAATTTGATATAAAATCGATTTTCGCACAGATATTTTACAGACAGAAAGACAGACAGATGGACGGACGGACGGACAGACAGACAGACATACAGACAAGCAGACAGACAGGCAGATAGGCATGCAGGCAGACCGAAAGATAGACAGATCGTTTAGAAAGAGACACCAGGGAGATATAGATAGGGCGAGAAGGGACCCGAGTGAGGGAGAAACAGAGAGATAGACAGACGGACGGACGGATAACAGACAGAAAAATAGATACATGTTGACACACAGGCAGGTATGCAGCAAGACGAAGAGAGAGGGGGAGTACAAATGTAACAGATATAGAGACGCAGAGGGCGAAAGAGACAGTGATAGAGATCCATAAACAGAAAGGGAGCGAAAGACTGTCAGAGGGACGATTATTACATGTAACTGATAGTATTTATTTAAATACTTTAACATCCGATATTTTCTCCCTAAGGATCTACTGTGTATATGAGTAACATGTAAACACATAAAATGTATGTATCCTTTATGAACTTTATAAACAAATACATTACATGTACTGCATAGATTGTAATCATGAGTTCTTGTTAGATGATACATGTATGAACGGTGAACACCATATTGTATCACATCGTAAGATTAAAATGCATGCATAGATATCGTTGCTAGGCAGTGGCTGTACCAAATGAACAGTCAGGAGCCGTATACTTGAAACCAAGAGAAAAGGAACAAAAATAGAAAAAAATAAGAATTAAAAAAGATACACATTTAATAACCGATCAGTATGGGCCTGATAAAATGTGCGGCGTCAGATTTGGACCCTTACTGTTTGTATTTGGACTTATTATTTCAGCACAAGTACAGTGGAGAATCTGTTATTCTTTCCCGTTTAAACGCAAACGTACGCAAACGCAAAGCGCTAAAACGTAGAAAAGAATAACTTTTGGACAATTCTGATATTTCATGTTTATCTTGGATGCAAACAGTTTGGAGCCTGAAACTGTTTGGCTCCAAACTGTTTGCAATAGAAATAATAGTTTTAGTGTAAACGCTTTTATTGGGAAAGAATAACGTTTTCTCCACTGTATATGATTATGCTCCCTCTCCAAAACGACACCTAATGGGAGACAAATAATGTGTGTGTTGTTCGGTGGGAGTCGTTAAAGGAAGAGGAGATTAATACCCTCAGAGAACATTTGCAAACAGTTTGAACCCAGATCAGACGCCGCGTAACACGGCGTCTGATCTGGTTTCAAACTGTTTGTCATTCGTCTTTATGTTTTTTTCTGTCTAAATATATCTAATATCTGCCTTTGAGAAAAAATAGCAGAAGTTTGAGCAGACGATATAGCAGCAGAAAAAAATTGGGACATATTGGTCTTGTTTTTGGAATAGCGGCAATTTTCGTTGTGAGGAAGGGCTCGTTTTTTCGGAGGGCCTTTGTAGGGAGGGAGCACTGTATTGGGAAGGAATACAACACTTTCTCCTCTCCTCATTGTACAGTGGAGAAGATCTTATTTTTTTCCGTTTAAAGGAGAAACAAACATGACAACGTTTTAACAAATATGGCTGTGTTTAAATTTGTCTTCCGTCTGAACAGCAAACAGTTTAAAGCCTGAGCAGATGTCAGGTCACCCGGCGTCTGATCTGGCACAAAATGTTTGCAATAGAAATATTTGTTGTAGTGCAATTGCGTTAATGGGGAATAAGTACTGCTTTGCTCAATGTATGTTCCGATCAGAAGACGCGTAAAGGAGTCCGCCTTCTGATTAGAGTATCCACTAATTGTTTATGGTAAATACCTGTGAACCATTTTCTAATAAAAACGGTCATTTGCAAAATCGGAATAGCTCTTATAAAAACAACCAGCACAGCTCGAAGTTTTTTAAACTATTCACTTTACTCTAATTAATGCAAGGCAATAAACACTGGCAAGGATAAGCCTGGTTTACGCATATAACATTTACCATGTCTACAAGCGGTTCTAAATTCTCATAGACGCCATTTTGTTTGTTTATAACGATATCTATCCCAATTCGTACAATCTTGAGTCACGTGATACGCCCGGCAACCAGCGGCATGAGAGATGTCCTGTCCGCCGTTCATGCATCTTGTCTCATCGTCGATACATTTGCAAAGTGCAAACTTATTTAAAAATTATGTGTGAGATGCAGACTAAGCAAATAAGCAGACGGGGATGTGGCAAGTACAATTTGTTTCATTTTGTTTATACGCGTACATGTACACAAACGAACCGAACCTACTGTTTTAACAAATCCGACATTCTCCCGAACAGCTTATCCGATGCGCCCCCTATGTCACCCGCTCCTGAAAACTTGACTACTTTATTCATGTATCATGAATTTGATTTTTCAATCGAAATTAGATTTTAAATTGTTGTTTTTTGCTTTTGTATGTATATGTATGTGTGAATATACAGTGAAAAAGACGTTTCCCAATAAAAGCGTTATTTTATAACTCTATACCCGTTGCCAACTATTTGGAGCCTTATTAGACATCGGATTAATCGGTCTCTAATCAGGCGTTAAATGGTACATGTATCAATTTCAAAAGGTTACCTTATTTGTTGAATAGCATTAGGTTCCGTTTAATCTAGAAAGACGTTTCCATTGTATTAAATGAAGAGTGCAATATATGTACATGTGTACATGTAGTGTGTCTGCACATTACATTATTTCCCAGTGCAAACGGTATCAGATATCAGACTTAAAACTTTTCAATGGATAAAACGGTTTTCTTTCACAGTTAAACGCAAACGAAACGGCAATAAATTGCAATAAAATAAAGAAAATACCATACTTTTGAGAATTTTAACATTTGAGCAAAAGGTGGCAAACAGTTTGGAGACTAATAAGACGCCGGGTTAGCCGGCATCTGATCTTGCTCCAAGCTGTTTGCAATGGACATCAAGAGTTAAGCATATAAGCGTAAATTGGGTAATAATTGTGTAGGCTTTGATTTGGTCGAACGTGTTTATAAAACTCCAAACCCTGGTGTTTATTCAATAAAAAGCTGCATGAATGTCAGGTGTCTAACAGACATCATTTGTTTGACATTATGAATAGCGAAAAATATTATAGTTTCAAGAAATACACATTGTAGTGTGTTTTCATAGAGTATTGCTTTGAAGGTATGCAGGAGTAGGCATATTTATGTGTTATGTAGTGTTAATATGCTGTTATTTTGTAGCTATGTAACTGTTTTAGTCAGTATATTTATTATATAATGTTGTACATATTTAACTTTAATTTTAATGTAAATTGTATGTAGTGTGGTAGATATAAGTAATTCTGGTGTAAAATTTAGATTGACTTTGTTGTTATGTTGAAGTTACAATGTATGTAATTATAGTGACAATGTAGATTTGTTATATACTTAATTAGGTAGTACATGTACAATTGAGATCTGTTGTCATGCAGATATTTAGTTCTGTTGTGAGATGTAGATTTTACTATAATGCAGTATTTATTCATTTTATTTGTTGTGTAATTGAGCTTTGATTTTATGTTGTAGTTTAATTATTTTATACACTATGTATGCGTTATTATGTAGTATGTTATGCAATGCGGTTATGCAATACAGATTGGCTGTTTATTGTAGATATGCAATTGTGTTATGCAAAACAATATATATTTTTTTAATATTTTCTTGTGCAATGTATAAGTGTTGTGATGCTGTATGTATATGCGTGTGTAGTGCAATGGAGATACGTGTATGTAATTATTCTATAATAATAAGTGAACAATGTAGATATGGATCTTCATAGCATTATGTAAGCACTATATTCTAGATATTTTCTTTTATTGACATAGAGAGTTATGTTTGAATATCCTGATGAAAAGCTGCGTAAATTTAAAATATTGTCTTTTAATAACTATACTGTAGCTTAAATAAAAATCCATGATTTTAGACTTGTGTGTACAAGAACAAATTGATTTGTCTCGTTGTGTGTAAGTTATTTTGTTTGGTTTGATACATCTTAAATTCACTAAATAGGGAAACTGCTTTACATTTAAAGTGTAAATCTGAATATAACACCATCATTAGATAATTCTCCTAACATCCAGCACCTTACCACTAATATTTCCTTCCATTAAATATCAAATCAGATACATTGTACCTTGTCAAACAATTACAGTGATATCCATTCTTAGTAAACGCGTTTATGCTACATGTAATCGAATACCGCTTGCAATGCATGTAATATATTTTCAGAATTTCCAAAAGATTGTTATTTTCTACATTGTATTATAGCCTTTTGTTTACGTTTTTGTTCTTAACAAATCGATTTCTTCTTCTTCTTCTTTACGTT